>JAZHEH010003329.1:0-5000000 GCA_036589455.1 Ateles fusciceps | reverse complement strand
AGAAGAGAGAGAGAGAGAGAGAGTGTGCGTGTGTGTGTGTGTCTGTGTGTAATGACTGCTGGGGAAGAGCGCTTGCTGAGGGTTGGGCTGGGGTCCTCTAAGCGGTGATTGAGCCTGGCCAATTCTGGGTGGGGGGGGGGTCGTTGGTGATGGAGGGCCCTGGCCTGGTAGTCCCCAGTCTCCCTGGCTGTAAGATGCAGAATTGGGCCTGTTTTGATGATTTTGGCTTTGGTAAGGGAGGTGGGAAAGGGTGGACCAAACTCAGCAGTCATTTTCCTTCCATTGAGGAGGTCTTGGTGTGCGGAACCTTCCTGTGTGGCTTCATTTTGTGCCCCAGGGCTGGAGTCTAGACTGTGGTGGAATTTGTGTTGAAGTGCAAAGGTGCATGGCAGCTCCTGAAATCAGGAGCATGCTGATTTGGGATTTCAGCAAGCTTCCAGCGAGGGCCCCTCAGGGGGGAGATCTTCGTCCCTGTAGTGGAAGGAAGGTCCTCTGAACTCTTTCTGGGAGAAGCTGAGGCTCTCCTGACCGCCTCCAGTATGGAACTGAGCAGGACCACAGGCTTCCGCCTGCACAGAATCCCCCCTCTTAATAATCCTGTCTCTCGTGGACCCAGTTCTGAGGGCCACTTCTTTGTCTTGTTGTGTTGGTCCTGACTGTCCCCCCTGCAATGGGACATGGGTTCCTCTCCCTGGAGAGAATGGGGGACCAGGTCCAGCTTCTCAGGAGACCCCCCCCCAGTGCTTACCAGGCTAGAGTGAGATTCAGAGAGAGCTAAAACTTGCTCATGGTCACAGGCCGATATGTCAGAGGTGGGACAGGAGCCCACATCTGCCCTGGATGCTGCCGTGCCTGGAAGAAGGAGCAGGTTGGGTTCCTCTTGAGTGAGGACTGGCTCTGGGGGGGGCCGGCAGGGAGGGTGCTGGCCTCTGGGGCTTCTTTGAGAATTCCAAACCTTTTTCCAGAAAGCATTTGATGCTGTGCAGGGCCGTAGAGATGTGAAGTCCAGCAGGTGTCTACTCAGCAGGAAGCTTTGCTGTGGTGTCCAGCCCTTGACTGGACTCTTCTGGTCTGGGTGAAAATCCTGATCATGATCCCAAGATTATAAGGCACTTACTGGCCCTTAGCCTCAGTTTCCCAACTGCGATGTAGATATAATAATATCGACCCGTAAAGGGCTGCTGAGACTGTCAGTTTGATTCCATTCAGTTTCTTCCCTGTTGCCTTGTGTCGGGCATGGGATTGCGGGGTGGAAGGGTTCATGCTTAAACAAGGGGAGGGATGGGAAGGCACCCACCAGTGACAGCAGTGGGCCTCATGAGGCTCACTCACAGCACCCGAAGATGGAGCACCGTAGTGTGTGTGTGTGCCTTTGTGTGCAAGCGTGTGAACATGGTACCACCATTGTTATCATGAGTAAAAGTAATGATGTCCTGCTACCACGTTACCTGTGGTCACACTGATTCTGCTGAATCAAGTGGGCCCATGGGCCGTGGTTGGACAGCAGTAACTCTGGTGAAGTAAAGACTTGAAGGTCAGCTGGGCACAGTGGGTCACACCTGTAATCCCAGCACTTTGGGAGGCCGAGGCGAGTGGATCACGAGGTCAGGAGTTCGAGACCAACCTAGCCAACATGGTGAAACTCTGTCTCTACTAAAAATATAAAAATTAGCCGGGCGTGGTGGTGGCCATCTGTAATCCCAGCTACTTGGGAGGCCGAGGCAGGAGAATTGCTTGAACCTGGGAGGCAGAGGTTGCAGTGAGCAGAGATTGTGCCGTTGTACTCCAGCCTGGGCAACAAGAGCAAGACTCTGTCTCAAAAAAAAAAAAAAAAAAAAAAAAGACTTGAAGGTGGTGATTGACCAAGAAGAGGCCCATAGATTTTTGGTGCTGGAGGTGCCTTGGAGGTTATGTGAGCCTACTCTTCACGCTGTGGATAAGGAAACAGAAGACTGGAGGGTAGAGAGGGAGTTGCCCAGCCACAGAGACCAGGGGCAGAACCGCCCAGAATCCACAGCCTCCCAAGGTCGACTGACCATGGCCCCCTGCAGCCACCAGCCAGTCTGGTCGATGCTCTGTTTCTGTCAAGGACGGGGAGAGTGCCTGTATTTCATTTCCAAATGACTGGCCACAAAAGCCCTTTCTAGAGGAAATGCGTCTGTTTGGCTGTTTATCATCTCTCTGCGTCTGGAAGTCCCTGAGACAAAAGAAACACAGGCCGGCATGTTCTTTGTTTCCCCCATGAAACCAACCGAAATGGATTTCTATTTTGATTCAGTTCCTGCGACCTTTACTAATGCAGCCAGCAGCTTGATTGGTAATGGCCCGCTTTTGTGGTGTTGCCAGGAATCTGTCTTTACACATTGGGTGGATTGTCAGGTTTTGCTGGGAAACCCTCAAGCCTCATGTGCGTTAGAAATAAGTTCCCAGGGCTGGCACTGTCACAGGCATCGTCATAGCACCTCCACGGGCCGAGAAGTTATCCCAGAATACCTGCCTGAGGATGGCACGTGGTCTTCAAAGGCACATTCACAATCTGCCTGGGCCAGACCCTTGTGATGGGGCATGTGAAGGTTCGGGGGTACATAGAGATTTGGGGCATGCACAGATTCAGGGAGGGGGATGTTGCCAGGAACCCCTCTTTCTCTTTAGATAGCTGTGCCACCTGGGTTGGTGTTTGTAGAGCCTGGGGAGGGGCTGGGCGATGTCCCGGCACTGCGGGTGGTGGGGATTTGATACTCTGTTTGCCTGGCTCAGTAGGGGAGATCAGGGGCTCAGGGAGAATAATAGTTGTCTGAGGATAATGGATATTTATCAGGACCTTGTCCCAGAACTGTGTTTCAGAGCATCATGGTTTTTGTTTTTTGTTGTTTTTGAGACGGACTTTCACCCTTGCTGTCCAGGCTGGAGTGCAATGGCTCTATCTTGGCTCACCGCAACCTCCACCCCCCGGGTTCAATTGATTCTCCTGCCTCAGCCTCTTGAGTAGCTGGGATTACAGGCATGCGCCACCATACCCGGCTAATTTTGTATTTTTAGTAGAGACGGAGTTTCTCCGTGTTGATCAGGCTGGTCTGGAAATCTCAACCTCAGGTGATTGCCTGCCTTGGCCTCCCAACGTGCTGGGACTATAGGCTTGAGCCACCGTGCTGGGCAGAACATCATGGTTAAAGTGAAAATGCGGCAGACACAGGCCCTGCTTAGGGAGGTGGGCTGTAGGAACAGCCATGGCTTGGGCTGGCTGCGGCAAACACCTCCAAGGAACAGGCTGGGGAGGAGAAGGCAGCGGTTCAGATTTGTTCTGACTTCCAGGACGAGGAGGAAGGAAGGAGAGGAGAGGAGAGGAAACAGGGGAGGGGAAGGAGGGTAAAGAGGGAGAGGGGGAAGGAGGAAGAGAAGAAAAAGGGAAAGGAGGAGGAGGCGGAGGAGGAGGAAGAACTGGGCTGGGTCTCTGTGGTCTGATAGGTGGCAGAGCAGGCTGAGGGGGAACAAGGCCAGAGGGTCCAGGTCTAGGGGTTCAGGTTCAGACCTAGGGGTTCAGGTGGGCCAGGCTGCAGGCGTGGGCACTGGCCAGGAGGGACAGGGTGGGGCTAGCCTGATTTGTGCCCTTTGGGATGGTGGGCAGAGCTCAGGAGACCCACCCAAGGGTGCTGAGAGAATCTGTGGGGCATGGCGCCAGGCTGGGGATTGAGGACGGGGCTGGATGTGGAGAGCAGCTAGGCAAAACTTCAGAACCCACGGCAGGGGCAGCTTTAGGGCGAGGGCTGCCTTAGTCCTCATCTGCCTCCATGCAGTCCCTGGGGCTTGCACCCCTTGGTCACTTATGCCAGAGCTGTCTTCCCACCTGCAGGCAGGTACAGTGGAACAGAGTGGCAGAGGGAGGCCTTGGGAGAGTTGCTTTCTTCTGGGCCTTCATCTCCCCCATCTCTAAACTGAGGGAGGTGGTGAAGGAGGAATGATGTTTTTGGGCCCTTCCCAGGATCGATGCCGACCTGTACTCCAGAATCTAATGCAGGGCCCCCGGCTTGGCAAAGAAGGAAAGGAAGGCAGGGGCTGGGGGCCGGGGCCAAGTGGGGCACTCCAACCAGGAGCCCTAGGGGCAAGGAGGTGAGCCTTAGATGAAGCCCTGCTGGGCAGAGCAAGGGTGGGAATGGGGGGTGAGGGTGTCAGCCTGAGGCAATGGTGACATGCCACCTGGAGACAGCTCTCTGGGCAGGTGGCCTGGCTCTGAGCCTTGACTCCCCTGCTGTGTCTAACTGAGCAGGCAACTGACCCGCCCTACCACAGTGTTTCAGACTTTAAGTGTCTGCCCGGTCTGGCTGTTGTATGTAGGGCTTGGCGGGTTGGGCCACGCTTAGAGCAGGGCATTCCGGGAGCACTGGTCAGTCCTGAGGGGCGTGGAGAGCCGGGCAGAAGGGAAAGAGAAATGGGGGGAGGGTCTGCCAGGTAGATGCCACTGGTTCCGTTTCTGGATAGGGACACTGAGGCTCAGAAGAGCAAGTGAGTGAGTGTCAGGGTCCAGGGGCAGAGCTGAGGTGAGCCCCTGGAGCCTCCTGGCTCCTGCCTGCTGCTCTCCCATCCCCCATGCCCATTTCCTCAGAACTGCAGAAGGGGCTTGCCTGGAGCTTGCAGAGATCAGTGCTCCGGCCCCCCAAGCCTGTTGGACTGGAATCTACATTGCTGGAGGTCTTCAGGTGATGGCCTGCATATCTGAGTGGAGATACATGGCTTTCCATCTCTCAGTCTCAGCCTTGACCCCACGTCAGAATCACTTGGGGGTTTTAACGAACATGAGTCTGGCTTCACACCCCAGAGGCTCCCATGCAATAGGCCTGGACTGTGGCCTGGGTAAGCCTAGTGTGCAGCTGGCTTTGCTGGTCTGCTCCTACCTCTGGTGGCTGCCCTGATAGATGACAGTGCCCAGAGGAGCTAGGGATAGAGCCCCCAAGCCAGAGGGCTTTCAGAGCGGGGTCATGAATGATGGCCCTCACCGGCCTCGTAGAAGAACGGCTTCACTTTTGAGTCTTTTATTACTTATTGGTTCCTTTAAAGCACTTCAAAGTCTAGAGCTGTGCTAAAATAGAACCTGGGGGTCAACAGCCTGGGACACACAGAAGTGGGAGCTGCTGGCGTCCAGGAAGGAGGCTGTGGTGAGGGGGACAGTCTGATTGTGGAGGAGGAGGGGCAGGTGCTACCAGCAGCCAGAGGGTCCTGGAGCAGCAGCTCATGAGTGGGACAAGCTGGAGCCTGGGGGCAGCAGTGGTGGGAATATGAAGTTGGGGCCCAGTGGAGTCTAACCTTGAGAGAGATTTTGTAGGTGCACAATTATTAACCAATGAAAACACACAGAATCAGAATCACTCTTTTTTTACAAATGGGGGAGACAAAGGCCCAGAAAGGTGAACGGCCCTGCTTGGAATCACACAGCAAATCAGGAACTCAATGGGCTGAGGTCTCTGCCTTCTGGCTCCGTGCCAGCGGAGCATCTGGAGGGTGGCATGGTCAAGCTTCAGAAGGACATGGGCCTCCCTTCCTGCAGAGATGGAACAGGCTTCTCTTGAAGGGACGCCAGCTCTGGTCCTGGCTGGTGCTTGCCCAGGACTCCATGATGTGAAGACTCAGAGGCCCTATTTGGGCTAAGTGGGAGAATACTGTGGCTGAAAACCCACTTCTGCCTTTCTATTAGACTTTAAATAAACTCTGAAGACCTGTGCCTCCTGCTTCAACCTTGCCCTAGGCCGACCTTTCCAAAGTCACTTCTTCCCTTTACCCTAACAATGGTCTGCACCCCACCCATCCACACACAGTCCTCCTGCCTGTGTCCTAGACACCTCTGTTCCTCCTCTGTTCATGTTTTCTGTTAGCTTCCTGATTTTTATCTGTTTGTTCTGTAAATTATTGAGAGAGGAGTATTCTCCAACCGTTGGCTGGGTGCGGTGGCTTATGCCTGTAATTCCAGCACTTTGAGGGGCCAAGGTGGGAGGATCTCTGGAGCCAAGCCTGGATAATACGAGATCTTGTCCTTACAAATAACTAAAAAAAAATTAGCTGAGTGTAGTGGTACATGCCTGTGGTCCCAGCTACTCAGGAGGCTGGGTCCGGAGGATTGCTAAAGCCCAGGCAGTGAAGGCTGCAGTGAGCCATGATCACACCACTGTACTCCAGTCTTGGTGACAGAGTGAGACCCTGTCTCAAAAGGAAAAAGAAAGGAATTCTGCAATTATAATTGTGGATTTGTCATTTTCTTCTTGTGCTCTGTTTTTGCCATGTGTGTTTTGATGCTGTTATTAGGTGCATACATATTTAGGATTGCTATGTCCTCTTGAAGAATTGAGTCCTTTATTGTACTGAAAAGACCCTCTTTATCTCTAGTAATATTTTTTGCTCTGAAACACACTTTGTCTGATATTAATATAGCCACTCCATATTTCTTTTGATTAGCAGTAGCAAGATGTGTCTTCTCCCACTCTTTCATTTTGAACCTATTTGAGTCTTTTCATTTAAAGTTGGGTTCTTGTTAGCAGCCTACTGTTGGGCTTTCCTTTTTGTTCTCATCTGACAATCTTTGCTTCTTAGTTGAAGTGCTTAGATCATTTACTTTCAATTTGATTACTGATATGGTTGGATTTAAATCTACCATTGTATCATTAATTCTCTCTCTCCCTTTTCTCCTTTTCTGCATTCTTTTGGACTTAGTATTTAGTATTTATTATTATTACTCCATTTCTTCTCACCCTTCTCCTCCTCTCCATCGTTGCTAATTGGATGTAATTCTTTTTTTTTTTGGTTACTCCAGCAGTTTCTTCAGGGTTTATGGTATACATCTTTAAGTTATGAATCTGTCCTCAGGTGACATTACACCGATTCATGGATAGCCTAAGAACCCACCATTTCCCCTTTCCTGAACTTTATGCCATTGCTGTCATACATTTTACCCGAACCGAAGTTATAGAAATCTCACAACACATGATTATTATCTTTTACAGAATTTAAATATTGAGAAAAATTCTATACATTTACTTACATAGTTAAAATTTCTGGTGTCTTCCATCCCATTGCAAAGGTCCATATTGGCTTCTGACAGGCTTCCCTTGTCCCTGAAGGACATCCTAAACATTACTTACAGTTTGGGTGTGTGGGTGATATTTCCTTTCACCTTTTGTATGTTTGAAAAAGCTTTTATTATGCCTTAAGAAGCCAGCATTATTGAGATATAATTCACACACCATACAGTTCACCCACTTAAAGTGTACATCAGTGTTTTTTAGTACACTCACAGAATTTTGCAACCATCACTATGATCAATTATAGAACGTTGTTGTCGCCAGAAAAATAAACCCCCTACCCATTAGCAGTTCCTCCCCATTTTCTCCAACCCCCTGAGCCTTAAGGAATCCCTGATATGTTTACTCTCTCTAGATTTGCTTATCCTGCACATTTCATGTAAATGGCATCATACAATATGTGAGATTTTGTGACTGGCTTCTCTCACAGCAGAATGTTTTTAAGGTTCATTTATGTTGCAGTATGTATTAGCACTTCACTGTTTTATGTACAAATAATACTCCATGGCGTGGATATACCACATTCTAGCCATTCATCAGTTGATGGACATGGTTTCCTCCTTTGGCTATTATAAATGATGCCGTTATGAACCTTCCTGTAAAAATTTTTGTGTGAACATGTGCGGTATAAATTTAGGAGTGGAACTGTGGAGTCACATGGTAACTCTATGTTTACCATTTTGAGAAACTGCTAGACTAGTTTCCAACGTGGCTGCTTTATTTTACATTCCAATCAGCAGTAGTACTTAAAGGTTCCAATTTCTGCATGTCCTCACCAACACTTTTTTTTTTTTTTGAGATAGGGCTTCACTGTGTTGCACTGGAGTGCAGTGATGCAATCATAGCTCATTGCAACCCTGAACTCCTCAAGCCAACCTCCCACTTCAAGCTTTTAAGTGGCTGGGGTTGCATGCCTGTGCCATGGCGTCTGACTGCCTTTTTGATGATAGCCCTTCTGGTGGGTGTGAGTGGTATCTGATTGTGGTTTGATTTGCATGTCCCTGGCAGTTAACAATGTTGATTGTCTTTTCATGTGCTTATTGACCATTTGTATATATTTTTGTAGAAATGTCTATTCAGATCCTTTGCCCATTTTTAATTGGTTTATTTTTCCCTTTGTTATGGAGCTGTAAGAATTATTTATGTTACCTGGATACAGGTCTTTTATCAGATATATGACTTGCATATATTTTCTTTCATTCTGTGGGTTGTCTTTTCACTCTCTTGATGGTATCCTTTGAAGTACAGAAGTTTTAAAATTTGATGTGTCTAATTTATCTATTTATCTTTTGTTTCTTGGGCTTTTGGTGTCATGTATAAGAAGACTTTTCTCACACAAGGGCACAAAGATTTTCTTCTGTATTTTTCTAAAAGTTTTATTTATTTACGTATTTAATTTTTAAAAATTAGTTTATTATACTTTAAGTTCTGGGGTACATGTGCAGACCGTGCAGGTTTGTTAGGTGGTTTGCTGCATCTATTGCCCTATTTTTATTTATTTTTCGAGACAGAGGCTCGCTTTGTTGCCCAGGCTGGAGTCCAGTGGTGCAATCTCAGCTCACTGCAACCTCCGCCTCCCAGGTTCAAGCGATTCTTGTGCCTCAGCCTCCCGAGTAGCTGGGTATTCTAAGAGTTTTATAATTTAGCTCTACATGTAGATCTGTGATCCATTTTGAGTTAATTTTTGTGTCTGAGGTGAGAAATGTTTGACTCTATTGTTTTGCAAGTGTGTATCCAGTTGTCCCAGTACCTCTGGTTGAAAAAGAGTATTATTTCCCTAGTGAATTGTCTTGGTACCTTTGTAGAAAATCAATTTATCATAAGTGTGAGCCTGTATTCCAGGACTCTGAATTCTGTTTCATTGGTCTATCTATCCAATCTTATGCCAGTACCATGCTGTCTTGGTTACCGTTGTCATGTTGTAAGTTGTAAGATTGGGATGTGTGAGGCCTACAACTTTGTTCTTTTTCATGATTGTTTTGGCTATTTTCCGTCCCTTGCTTTCCCATAGAAACTTTTGAATCAGTTTATCAATTACTGCAATGGGCCAGCTGCGGTTCTGATAGGGATTGCATTGAGTTTGTATATCACTGTAGGTAGTACTGACATCTTAACAACAATTAGTGTTCCAGTGTGTTAACATCTGATGTCTTTCTATTTAGTAGGTCTTTTAAAATTTCTTTCAACAGGATGGGTGCAGTGGCTCACGCCTGTAATCCCAGAACTTTGGGAGGCCGAGGTGGGTGGATCGCCTGAGGTCAGTAGTTTAAGACCAGCTTGGCCAACCTGGAGAAACCCTGGCTCTCACTAAAAATACAAAAATTAGCCGGTGTGGTGGTGGGTGCCTGTAATCCTGACTACCTGGGAGGCTGAGGCATGAATCCCTTGAACCGGGGACGTGGATGTTGCAGTGAGCCGAGATGGTACCACTACACTCCAGCCTGGGTGACAGAGTGAGACTGCCTTAAAAAATAAAATGTTTTATACTTTTCAGAGTACAAGTTTTGTCTTTTTAAATTATCCTTCTTTACTAAGAATTCTGTTCTTTTTGATTGTATTGGAATTGTTTTCTTTGTTTCCCTTTTGGATCATTCATTGCTAGTGCACAGAAATTCAACATATTTTTGTGTGTTGATTTTGTACCCTGCAGCTTTGCTGAGTTAGTTTGTTAACGGTAACAGTCTCTCTCTCTCTCTCTCTCACTGTGTGTGTCTGCATGTTGATTCTTTTAGATTTTCTACATATAAAATTATGTCATCTGTGAATAGAGATAGTTTTACTTCTTTCTTTCTAATTTGGATGCCTTTTATTTCACTTCTTGCTTAATTGCTCTGGCTAGAACTTCCAGTGCTGTGTTGAATAGAAGTGTTGAAACCAGGCATCCTTGTCTTGTTCCTGATCTTAGAGGAATAGCTTTGTCTTTTATCATTGATTATGTTAACTCTGGGCTTTTCATATATGGTCATTGTCATGTTGAGGAAATTCCATTCCATTCCATTCCTAATATATTGAGTGTCTTTTAATTATAAAAGGACATTGGATTTTGTCAAATGCTTTTTCTGCATCAATTGAGGTGATGATGTTATCTCATTAATGTGAAGTGTTACATGAATACATTATGTGATACATTAATGTGATGTATTACATGAATTGACTTTCTTATGTTGAACCACCCTTGCATTCCTGAGATAAAACCTTCTTGGTCATGGTGTATAATCCTTTTTATATGTTGCTGGATTAAGTTTGCTAGTGTCGAAGGTTTTTATATCTATATTCAGAAGCAATATTGGCCTATAGATTTCTTTTCTTATGATGTCTTTGTCTGGTTTTGCTGTCAAGATTATACTGGCTTCAGAGAACAAGTTTGAAAATAGGGAAGTGCTGCTTGTTCTGTTTTCTATAGGAGTTTCTGAATCATTTCTGTTAGCTATTCTTTCAATGTTTGGTAGAATTTGCCAGAGAAGCCATCTATCCCTGGGATTATCTTTTCTCCCAAAGATATTTGTAATTTGTAATTTTAAAATTAAAAATTCAAACTCTTTACTTAGTATAGATCTATTCAGATTTTTGATGTCTTCTTGAACCAGTTTCAGTAGTTTATGTCTTTAATAGTTTCCTAGGATTGTCGTAACAAAATACCACAAGCTGGGTGGCTTAAAGCCCATTCTGGAGGCCAGAAGAACCCAGGTGTTGGGCACTGCTTCCCAGCCTCTTCCAAACTTCTGGTGGCCCGAGGCATTCCTTGGCTTGTGGTAGCATCCCCTCCCATCTCTGCCTCCATCTTCACACCGTCATCTTCTCCCTGTGTGTCTTCACATCATCTTCTTTCTGTGCGTGTCTTTCTCTGGGTCCATATTTCTCCTGTTTTAGAATATACCAGTCATGTTGGATTAAAGTTTACCCAAATGACCTAGTTTTAACTTGATTACCTCTGTAAAGACCCTATTTCCAAGTAAGGTCAGAATCTGAGCTGTACCAGGGGTTAGGACTTCCACAGATCTCTTTTAGAGGAGACATGATTCATTCCATAACAACGTCTTACTAGGAATTTGTCCATTTCATTGACATTATCTAATTTGTTAGCATACAGTAGTTCACAGTATTTGCATATAATCTTTTTCATTTCTCAAACACAGGTAGTGATGCAGTGATGTCCCCCTCTTCATCCCTGATTTAGCAATTTCAGTCTCTTTCTTTTCTTCCCAGTAAGTCTAGTTAAAGTTTTGTCAATTTGTTGATCTTTTAAAAGAATGAGCTTTTGGTTTGGTTGTTTTTTTTTCTATTTTGTAGTTCATTAATTTCTCCTTTAATCTTAATTTATTCCTTTCTTCTGCTGTCTTTAGGCTTAGTTTGATCTTCTTTCTGGTGTCTTAGGGTGGAAGGTTAGGTAATTGATTTGAGATATTTCTTTCTTCTTTTTATTTTTATTTTTTTTTAAGAGACAGAGTCTTGCTCTGTCCCCCAGGATGGAGTGCAGTGGTGTGATCATGGCTCATTTTGGCCTTGAACTCTTAGGCTCAAGTGATCCTCCCACCTCAGTCTCCCTAGTAGCTGGGACTATAGGTGTGCCACTATGCCTGGCTAATTAAAACATTTTTATTTTGTAGAGATGGAGGTTTTGCTATGGTGCCCAGGCTGGTCAAGACTCCCAGCCACAAGCCATCCCACTTGGGATTATAAGAGTGAGACACCATGTCCAGCCTTTTAAAAAATCTTAATATAAGTTTTTACAGCTAAAAGTTTTCTCTAAGTACTATTCTAGCTGCATCCCTCTAAGCCTTGGTATATTGTGTCTTTTACTTTTATTTATCTCAAAATCTTATCTAATTTCCCTCGTGAAATCTTCTTGGCCCATTGGTTATTTAGGAATATGTTGTTTATTTTCTACATATTTGAATTTCCCCAAATTCTTTCTGTCTTTGATTTCTTTCTTTTTTTTTTTTGAGACTGAGTTTCACTGTGTTACCCAGGCTGGAGTAAAATGGTGTGATCTTGGCTCACTGCAGCCTCCACCTCCTGGGTTCAAGTGATTCTCCTGCCACAGCCTCCTGAGTAGCTGGGACTACAGTTGTGTACCACCGTGCCCAGCTAATTTTTGTATTTTTAGTAGAAATGGTGTTTTTCCATGTTGGGCTGGTCTTGAACTCTGGATCTCAGGTGATCTGCTTGACTTGGCCTCTCAAAGTGCTGGGATTACAGGTGTGAGCCACCACGCCCAGCCTTATTTTTGATTTCTAATTTTATTCCATTGTGATCAGAGGACGTTATATGATCCTTTAAAATCTATTAAAGCTTTAACAAAGTCTCATGTCTTTTCTTATTTTTTAAAAAATTATTTTATTTATTATTATTCTTTTCCAGACAGTCTTGCTCTGTCACCCAGGCTGCAGTGCAATGGGATGATCATAGCTCATGGTAGCCTCAAACTCCTGGGCTTGAGCAATCCTTCCACCTCAGCCTCCCAAAGTGATGGGATTACAGGTGTGGGATGCCATGCCTGCATCCATTGTTTTTGACCACACCCTTAGGCATGGACTTCTGCTCTGTTCCAAATATAGTCAGTTCCTTCTGCAAGAGCTGTGGAAATATGTCTCTCCTTACAGCCTGCCTCTTTCCCTGGGCAGGTCCTGGCACTGTACTGGACTTGGGGTTAGGACAATGGCCTGCTTCTACCAGAATGACATCCCTGCCCCACAAGCAGGCACCCATGAGGGGGACTGTAGTTCCTGGTCTTGGCTTGCTCTTCCCAGTGCGGAACAGTGAGCTGAGGTGGGGTGGTTGGGGCCCAGTACTCTTGGCCTGCCATGCCTGGGGCAGAGCCTCCACCTTAGAAGCGGGGAGTGGGAGGGGCAGGGAGCCTCAGTCCTCTAGCCTCATCTGCCCAGAATGAAGAGACCTGCAACATAGAGCTGGGAGGGACATGCCTGCCATCCCAGGGTGAAACTGTAGCCCAGGACTGGGAGCTGGGGTAGAGAGAACCCCCGCTTGGGATTGCACCCACTGGAGTACAGGCTCTACAGCCAGAACTGGGGGGCGAAGTGGGAGCAGGTTGTAGCTAAAATATCACAGATTCTCACTATTTTTCCTGAGACGTAGTAGATTTTCTTGAATAATCTTCATTGGATGTGTGCCCTTAGGATGAGCTCTTTATACCACCATCCCAGAAGGCTATACCGCCTTGGTGGGTTTCTTTTCTTCTCTGCTCCCCTCTGCTCCCCTCCACTCCCCTCCCTCTCCCCCTCCCCCTCCTCTCCTCTCCTCTCCTCTCTCTCTCTTCTTCTTTTGACAGAGTCTTGCTCTGTCACCCAGGCTAGAGTGTAGTGGCACCATCTTGGCTCACTGCAATCTCCCCCTCCTGAGTTCAAGTGAGTCTCATGTCTCAGCCTCCCTGGCAGACACAGGGGAAGGCAGCCCTGCTTCTTGCAGCAGGTGGTCTGGGCCATGCCCCTTACCAGGTGAGTGCCTCCTCCCTGCCTGAAGTGGACACCTGCAGCCTGGGCTGATCCACGCCATGTGGCTGCTTCTTATCCCCCGCTCACTCCTTGCAGCCTTACCCTACTCACTCTTGCCACCCTCCTGTCCCCCAGTAGCTCCATTGTGGTCTTGGGGCCACTCATAGGGTGGTCTGCACAGTCACTTCCTCAGCTGGGGTCCAGGCATCCTGCTGCAGTGGGGGGTGGGGTGAGCATGCCAGTTCTCTTAACCCTTATCTGCTTCTTTATGGGCTCTCCTCTAGCCCAGCTCCAGCTGCCGGATGACAAGGCTGCGTACGCACATGCACATGTATACATATACATACACACTAAGACATAGATGGCAGAGCTGTATACCTACACACACACAGGCACACACACCAAGACACAGGGAGCGGGGCTGTGCGTGCGCGTGCGCACTCGCGCGCACACACACCCACCCCGCCCCCGGGACGCATATGCCTGGGCTCTCTCTTGAGTATCTGATGAGTTGATGAGTGCCAAAGCAGAGGTCAGCTGAGGGAAGTTTAGGAGCGGGAGGTCCTGTCATGTGGAAATGAGACGACTGTGGAGACAGGCCCTGAAGGACAGGGAGCCCTGCTCCGTGGGAGGGAGGATGTTCCCCATGCGGAAATATGTGGAACGAAGGCGTGAGGTGGAAGGGGATGGGATATTTCAGTGGGCAGAGGTTGGAAGGGCAGTGGGGAAATCTTGGGACAAGCAGCTTGTGTCAGACCCTGAGAAAGTCCAAAGGACTCATTCCCATTGCTGGGAAAGTGAGTCCCTGCAGTGGCCTCAGCCCCCGGTTTCCCAGAATTGGAGGGGGCTTTGAGAGGGCCAGGTGGTCCTTACTGGCCCAGAGCCCTCTTCTGCCACCCCTGCAGGCATTGGGATGGTCCCCAGATCTTAGAGTTCTCAGGATGTTCCCAGGCCCCAGGACTCCTAAGCTGGAGCTGGAGCCTCTTTGCCAGCCCTGATCTGCCCGGGACCCTCTCACCACTCCCCCAAGGAGTCTGGCCCAGGGTCTCACTGGCTGCTCCCTCCCTGTGTCACTGCCTGTGAGGCAGTGAAGTGAAAAGGTGGACTTGTCCTGTCTTGGGGGACAGGTCTGTGTGCGGGAGCCTCCTTTCTGCACTGACAGGTAGGTCAGGGCAGAGGGTGGAGGACTCCGCTGGAAAGGTCTCAGGCTTGCAAATGGAGCCTTGCTAGTGAGTCCTCAAGTTATGGCCCCTCGGGCCTCCCATGTCCTGGCACCCCCAGTGTGAACCACAGTGGAATTCTCACGGCTGTCCCCTCTCCAGGTGGGTGTCCCAGAGTGGGCGGCTGCAACGAGACAGGCATGTTGGAGAGGCTGCCCCTGTGTGGGAAGGCTTTCGCAGACATGATGGGCAAGGTGGACGTCTGGAAGTGGTGCAACCTCTCCGAGTTCATCGTGTGAGTGCCACTGCTGGGCGTGGGATCTGCTTTGCCCACAGCGCTGCCCACTGCCTGATCACTGCCCAACCACAGCCTGACCACACTCTACCCAAGGTCTCACCCATGCCCTACCCCATACCCCACCATAGGCTGCCCACAGCCCCTCCATGCACTGCCCCACACTTTGCCCAGGGCTTCCCCATTACCACCCGACCCTCTGTCCCTGGTTCTGGCCACCTCACCCACATCCCGCTAGCACATCACTCACGGCCCCACCCAGGCCTTGCCCCCACCCATGGCATTTGTGCCCCCCCACACCCACAGCACCTTCCCACCTTCCTATCCCCCATTCTGCATCCTCACTCGATGTTCTAGCAGTTCCACACTGCCTCTGCTTCTCCCCTCTCCTCTGTTATTTGGGAATCCTCCCCATCTCCGCTTTCCTCCTGAACCATATTAGTGCCCTGCCCTGGGAGTGTCCAGTTTGGGGGTTACCTGGCCTGGGGGTGCCCTGCCTGGGGGGTGCTCTGCCTGGAGGGTGCCCTGTCTGGGGAGTGTCCAGTTTGGGGGTGCCCTGGCTTAGGGGGTGGACTGTCCTGGGGCGGGTGCTGCTCTAGCCTGGGGGGTGCCCTGGCCTGGGGGATGCCTTGCCTGGACGGTGTCCTGCCTCTCCTTAAAGCTGGAGTTGGGTGGACATTGTCATGTGTGTTTTTCTCACAGCACCAGTCACGGCTGGGTCTGTCCTCAGTGGTCAGAGGACTTGGAGGAATTGGGTCCCACTGACTTATACCATGTGCAGTTGCGGACAACACCACATAGTGAAGGGAGGGCCTCTTGTTCTAGAAAATTCCCAAGTTTTTTATCTCCTTACCTCCTTGGAAATGGCTCTCGGCCTCACAGCCCCTGGCCCATCATACTCCACCTCTGGCTTTGCAGTCTTGTGCCCCCTGCTGGTGGCTGCTGGCAGACCCAAGCTGTGCTGGTCTGTTAGCTGGCACATGCATGTTAGCACCCCAACCCCTGCCCTCTGTAGAGACACTGACCATGGCTATGCCCTGGAAACCCTCCTTGGCCCTGGCCATTCTGGTGGCCCAGCAGAAGCTGGCTCCTTGAGACTGCCACATCTGCAGCCCCACCGCGTGGGGGAACTGCTTGCTGAACCAAGTGGAATGGAATTCTGAGTCTGCTGGGATTCAGGAAGGGGTTGGCAGGCTCCTCCTGGTCTCAGTGAGCCTGGACACAGTGAGCCTGGAGTGGACCCATGGGTGGGGATGGCATCAGGGAGGAGGAGGTCATAGCTTCATAGCTTCTGGTCTCGCTCCTCTCTGTAACCTGCTAAAGCCTTAGTAAAGAGACTAAATAGAGACTTCCAGCCCTGGATCGGGGAGGACAGGAATGGAGGCAACCCGAGGGGCATTTAGGAGTCAGCGAATGAGTGGGCAAGAGCCACCGACTGAGTGTCCTTGGTCAAGTCAGACCTGATGCTGGAAAACAGGAGCTGGGAACAGCCAGGTTGACACTTCAGAGGCCTCCGGAGAGCCGGCCAGCAGCATGAGCTCCCAAGAGAGTGGCGAGAACGGCTGAGAAGCAGTGAGGTGTCCAGAGCCCTCCTCCACCCCAGCTGGACACTGGAGGTGTATTCTTGGAGCAGGTGACACCAGGGTCTCTGGGCCTCCCCACGTAATTGAGAAGGTGGTCATGGTGTCCTAGAGAGGGAGGCTGAAGAAAGCGGCTGACACGCACTGTCTTTTGCCACTGGGTCCAGGAGGGTGGTCTTGGGCAGGATTGGAGTTGTCCTTTCTGCAGAGTAAGACCAGCCAAGAGGAAGGACCTAGAAGCAGTGATCCCCCACTCCCCCAGCCCCTGGAAGCTCTGGAGACAAGCCCCTATGCAGGGTCCCAGTGGCTCATCAGCTCTCAGTCCCCACCCCCAGTCATGAGTGTCCAAGCAGGGTCCCGGATATCTGATCTAAGGCTCTGAACCTGAAGGACAGAGACCAGAGAGACGAAACCAAGCAAGCCCGGGGGCCATGCACCAAGAAGAAACACACGTTGCTACCGGTATCCTCAGAGGGCAAACAACTGTGTCTCATGTGATGAACGAGAAAGAGAAGAGCCTTAGAAATGGAAGACGCAATAGAAGTGAAATGGAATAGAAAGATTAGAAGAGAGAGGTTGAGAAAATGTCCCAGGAATAGGGGAGAGAGAGAGAGAGAGACAGAGAGAGAAGATGATTAGCAGGTCGGAGATCAGAGGTCAGTCCGGGCGTAACACTAAGATGGGAGGAATTCTAGAAAGAGAACAGGAGAGTAGAGGGATAAAGGACCCTTGCCAGGAGCGAGGGCTTGCCCAGTGCTGGCACGAGGGAGGAAAATGTCCCACATGAATATCTGATCTAAGGCTCTGAGCCTGAGAGACAGAGACCAGAGAGATGGAACCAAGCAACGCCGGGGGCCATGCACCAAGAAGAAAACTGCAAATGTCACTACCGGTATCTTCAGAGCGCAAACGACTATCAGAGCTGTGGAAACAGAGGAAAACTTCTGTACTTATCCAGAGGGAGGAAAAAAATGAGCTCTGCGTTGGAGATGAGGGGATCAGAGGCCTGCAGGCTCCCCATGGCAGCCCTGGAAACCGAGGACCATGGGATGCAAGGATCTGAGAATTTCAAAGGACTGTGGTTTCTCAACTAGTGGGCTATTTCCCCACCAATCTGTCCACTAAATAGGGAGAAATGAACACACTGTCAGACGTGTGGCACCTCCAGCATTGATTCCCACACACCTTTCTCAAGCTTTGGCGGCTGTGTGTCAAGGTATGGAGCAAACCACGACAAAGGAAGCTGTGAGATTTGGGGAGCAGAGCCGAGGCAGGAGAGGGAGCCCCAGGGAGGGCGGTGTCCCAGCATGGCAGCATGCACGAGGTGGAGGCTGCCTGGCCCACGTGGAAGGCACCTGATGCTTATCTGACAAGATGACTGCCTGCCCATACCCTGCAGCCCAGCTCTATTGAGAATGAAGGACACGCACTCTCTTTCCCCTGAATGTTCTGCTTTGGTCCCCGCTGAAGCAGGGTGGGCCTTGGTGAGTTTAGAGGAGAGGTGGCTTGTTCCCTCCAATAGGACTGGTCCACATAACGGCCCCATCAGGAGTCATGGCTGGGAAGACCCTATTCCCCAAACTCACCCATGGCCTGCCTGTGGCTTTCCCTGGGGAGGCGTCTCACTGCCCCTCAGGGCAACAAAAGCGTGTCTTCTCCTGGGAACCTCCCTCCAACAGCAACAATGGGCTCCTTCTGTACCCAGTTAAGGAGCATTGCTATGGGATTTCCAAATGCAACATGTATTGCCTGAGAACACACTCTCAGGTGGTGAAATGTAAAGCAAGGCGGGCAAAGCCCCCGGAAGTGGGTCGGGGGAGAGGGAATCTGACTGGGGGTTTGCCCGGCTTCCAGCCTGCTGGGCCCCCTCTCCTTCCCATCCTGGGCTGTGGGTGCATCTTCTTTAGGGAAGGTGCTCTGGGGAGCCGGGACTGGGGAGGCCCCAGGTTATCCAGGGGATGAATAAATCATAGTTAGTTTCTGGTTTTCTAGAGAAGCACTGAGTGTGGGCATTTTTGCAGGTGACAAAAACGGAGATTCTGTGGATCCACAGAGATGGGTGCTGTGCTCAGCCTCTGCCCCAAACCTAACAGCTGGGGTGGGCTCACCGCAAGACCTGCTCTGTGCCAGGCACTTGCTGGGGCATATAGACCTCAACTCATTTGGTTCTCTCAAAAACCTAATTGGCTAAGTGTTACTAAACCCACTTACAGATGAGGAAACTGTGGCCCAGGGAGGATAAATCACCTGGCCCACATCACAGAGATGGTGGGTGGCTAAGCTGGAGTTGGAGAGTCCCTGTTACATTGGCTCTGCATCCTGTACCCGAAGCCACTGTCCACGCTGACGTCTGGGATTACCCCTGCCCTGTGGGTTTCTCCATGTGGCCCAGCTCTGGCTGTGAGTGGGGTTTGGGAACAGCAGGGGCTTTCAGCCTTGTCTCACCTCCTCTTGGGACAGTTCTGGGGCTGCACATCACTCCTCTTGCCCTGTAGGCTCGCTGTCCACAGAGGGTCTTCTCCAGGGTCTGTCTGGCTTGTTTCAGCTCTGGAGATGGTTGTCGGGGGTGACATTCCTGGGTAGCAGTTCAGTGGAATGACTTTGGAGACACAGAGGTTACCACACATGATTCTCATGACACACATAGATGCTGGGAAATTCTTAAGGTGAAGGCCGTTGCAGGGTGTTAGATGGCTCCCCAGCTCCTGGATCAGCTGGCAGGGGGGTTGGGGTTGGCAGCAACCACTGAATCTGGGGCCCTGTGGGAGAAGCAGGTCAGGGGAGTGAGGTCCATGGATCTAGCTGTTGAGATGCCTCTAAAGCCTGGGCATGTGCCAGGGGCTGCATCTGGCTGAGGCCCAGGAGAGCCATCAGCTCTGTAGTTGGATTTGAGGCTGTTCCTTTTTGCTCTGGCTGTTCTCTGCTGACACTACCTGGAAAGGCACAGGTATATGTCTGACCCCGCATTCCAGAGTTGGTGCTGAGAGCCAGCCTTGGATCAGTCAGGAGCTGGGCTAGTCAGGAACTGGGCTGAGTGACTGTACCTGGGCTCCCCAGACCCTGTCTGGGGCATGGGGCGGGAAGACCAGGAGAACCCTGGGTGGAGTGGGTCAGAAGTCCCCGTTCCCCACCCCTTCCTGATGCTTTGGGAAATCTAGGCCCAGATGATGTTCCATGCAGGAAGCAGCTCTTTCCTGTTGATGGGCCAGATCAGTGGCTCCCTCCTGGGACAGCACAGGAAGGAGGAGATGAGCTACTTTCCCATGGGGGAAACCAAGGCAGGACCCCTCACCCTCCTGCGTCTGTCCTCATGCAGCACAGACATGGGGAAGTGCTGGCCCTGGACAGAACGGGTGGCATCTGGGTGGGAGTCCATCCAGCTTCGTCTAGAACATTCTGGATGAGTGGCTGCCACTCTAGGCCTTGCAAACCCCAATGACAGGGAGGTCATCACCTCCACAGGCTGCCCGTTGGACCAGGTGGGGGTTGGGAAGTCCTTGAGGCTGAGTTAACCTCTGGGTCCTGATGGCTGTAGCCCTTGGTCAGCATCAGGACTGTCCAGAGCCTGTGCTGGCCAAACATGGAGCATCATGGTGCTTTGCTGAGTGCCCTTCCCATGTTTGCTCTCATGGACAAGGGGATTCACAGGAGGGGGCTCCATGTGTCCTGCTAGATGGGGCCGCAGGAGGCAGCTTCTGAGCAGGAGATGGAGAGGCAGGGACTGGGGCTCACAGGTCTGACTTCCACTTGTCCACCACCTGGCACATGAGGACAGGCTGACTCGTGGGAGGTGGCTGGCCCCTGGCCTCCGAGAGCCCCTCCTCCTCTTGTCCAGGCTCCAGTTCTGTGGACCTGCGTCTTGGGCCTTTAGGGTATCCTGGATGATGAAGGCCTTGAAGGTCCAAGATGCTGTTATCCAGGTACCCTTTGGCTGTGGTAAAGCATGATTTGTTGTGTCCTCTGGGCAGCCCTGGGTAGTGCTGGGAGGTCTGGGAGAACTGGACAGAGACCCTGGATCGTGGGAGCTCATGGCATTAAAGGCAGCAAGTCATGGCCATTGTGACGCAAATGTGGGTGGGGACACAGGGAGTGAGTGGGTCATGGGCATAGATGACCCTGTGGCCAGGACGGGGCTTTTTCAAGGCTGGGCTGTGAGTAGTTGGCCAAGTGGGATGGGACCCAAACCACCCCACCCATCTTCCTGGCCTCAGGGTCAGGGCAGGTGTGAGAGGGAGTGGCGAGAGCCCGACTATCACCCCCTCTGCTTTTGCAGGTACTATGAGAGTTTCACCAACTGCACCGAGATGGAGGCCAACATCGTGGGCTGCTACTGGCCCAACCCCCCTGGCCCAGGGCTTTATCACCAGCATCCACAGGCAGTTCTTCTCCAACTGCACCATGGACAGGGTCCGCTTGGAGGACCCCCCAGACGAGATTCTCATCCCGCTGATTGTGATCCCCGTCGTTCTGACTGTCGCCATGGCCGGCCTGGTGGTGTGGCGCAGCAAACGCACCGACACGCTGCTGTGAGGGTCCGGGTGAGACGGAGGGGTCACACCTGGCAGGCTGGAAGAAAGCTCCCTGGGATGGGAGAGGGGCTGGGTGCCGCCAATGTCCAGCCACTGTGGCCACACCCCACCCAGTCGTGGGCAGACCCCTCCCTTCCTGGGCTGACCTGCTCCCTCAAGGCCAGCCTGCTTCCTGGCTGGGGCTCAGGCTGTCCACCCAAGCTCTTTGCTTGTTCTAGGGCCAGTGGAGGAAAATATAAGGCCAGAGCTTGTATGTTGGGCACAGAAACCGCCTGCTACATCCTGTGCTCCGCAGGCTGGGCCGGAGCCTCTGCCTGGAGGTTTCTATGTCATTTCTTAGCATAGAATCCAGCCTAGCTTTAGCCCCAGCCTGGGCCCTGCTTAGACTAGGTCTCCTGGCTTGACCCCATCTCTGGCTCCTGCCTTGGCTCCTGACCCAGCCCCAGCCCCAGCCCCTGCCTACACCTAGGCAGAAAGACAGCAGGGGCTCGTGGAAGATGTTCTGTGCTGTGAACTCCGAGCCCTCCTGGTGAGCAGACAACTGGAAAGGCCAGGAGGCGGAGGGACGGGCCGGGGGTTCCCCCGAGGCCATATGTGGCCTACAGAGTCTGTTCCATCATGATGCTGTGCTCATTATGGGCTGTGTGCATGACCAGAGACTGGAGTGGGGGTGGGTCCGAGCCCCTCACCTGGGCTTGTTGTGTGGATGGGGCCTGGGCCTCTTTGCTACAGGGGCTCCTTTGTGGGTGAGGGGCCCTTTGGAATGGCATCTCATGAGCTTGTGGCCTCTATCTGCCGCCCTCTGTGTTTTGTCTGAGTAAAGTCACCTTACTTCTGGAATTTCTTGTTTTATTTCATGTTATTCAGAGAGATGGTGGGTCTCTTGGGACTGATGAGTCCCCTGTACATATTGTACAGATAGGGAACAACTGAGGTTCTGGAATCCCAGAATGTCAGCGCTCGGGGGGCTCAGAGAGTGTTACAATAGGAGAGGGCCTGACCGCAGGAGGGACTTGCCTAGCTGCTTGCAGCCCCGTGGGCACTTCCCACCCTTGACCCTGTGGTTTGAGGATGAAGGGGAAGATTTCTCTCTCCTCCGTTTTCCCTTTGGGGCTGCCTTGGGCTTGCTAGGACCCCTGTCTGGGTTTTCTGGGGACTGAGAGGCCCTGGCCAGGTCTGGCTGGGGGCAGATGCTGGTCCTGGAGGTCCCTAAAGCTTGTGGAGGGCTTTATCTCCAGGCCTCTGGCCAGGCTCTTGTCCAGGCTCCAGTTCTGTGGACCTGCGTCTTTTGCATGTGGGCTGTTGAATCTGGCGTTTCTTGCTGTGAGTGGAGGCAGGCACCACCCTGGTAGTTCCTCTGCCTTTAGAGGCAGGCGGGTTCTGGCACTGGGGACCTGCACGGTGGATGCCACTAGACCAGAGGTGTGGGTGGGTGGCCCGAGCCTGCTGCTATGCGGGGCACAGTGTAAGGGACAGAATCTGAGTCTACTCCATGTTGCTGGGGCAGCGTCGGCTAGGCATGAAAGGTCGTGATCCCCACCACCCGAGCCTTGGCCAGCCATCTCTGAGATGGGACACCATCTGCCCGATGAGATGCCCGTGTAGAGCCAGGGAGGTCAGTGTGCCTTCAGGTGTCAGGCCATCTGGCCTGCACATGATCAGATGTTTGAGGTGGTGGCTCTGTGTTCAATGGATCTTGGGGGGCCAGGCTGCTGTGGTAGGGGTGTAGCCCTGCCCCTTGGCTTGGATTAGGCCCTCCTGGTTGTACATCCCTGAGGCAAAGCTTGAAATATGCTGATGGAACCCCCCTGCAGCCACCTCCTGGATCCCCTGGAAGCCAAAACTCTGGAAGCTGCTCCGAGTAGGGAGTGAGCCTGGAGTCATGCTCTGCCTCCTCCCAAGTCTTCTGATCTGCTGCCAGGCACAGTGCTATCAGGCACTGTCTTCTCATCTGTTACCTCCTCCCTGGGGATAGGGGTCCTGGGGGCCCAGTGAGATTCCCATGAGGGTTTGGATTCCTGGGAATGGGGTGAGGGTCCAATGGGGAGCGTCCTGGAGGCTGGGAGGTCCCAGGGCTCCAGGTGAGGTAAAGCGTCACTAAGCTCTTGCTGCGTGCACTCCGGAGACAGCTGGGGTTTTTCTGTGATGCAAACTCCAAACCTGGCAGGAGCTTCGAGCTCCCTCACCAAGGACAGGGCCAGTGGGTGCGGCTATACTGCTGTGTGGGCAGATTGAGGAGCTGGCTAAGGACTCAGGAGGCCTGTCCTCATCACCCTGGAGAGGCTCACAAGGCAGGAAGGGACATCAACATTTACTCAGCTTTGATCGGGTGAAAGAGAAGTAATTATTCCGGGAGTAAGAGGATATCTCCTCATGTTTCCTATTTGAATCTTTTTTCACATTTTTACTTCATGTGTTTTCTTCAGGGCACCGAGGGCACCAAGGGTCTAGGGTGTCAGGCTCATAAAGGGAATGTGCTTGTGTGGGTGTATGTGTGTGTGTGTGGTTGTATGGTATGTGTGTGTGTGTGTGTGTGTATGTGTGTGTGGTGTGTGGTGTATGTGTGTGTGTGTGTGTGTGTGTATGTGTGTGTGTGTGGTGTATGTGTGTATGTGTGTGTATGTGTGGGTGTATGTGTGTGTGGGCGTATGTGTGTATGTGTGTGTGGGTGTGTGTGGGGTGTGTGGTGTATGTGTGTGTGCTGTATGTGTGTGTGGTGTGTATGTGTGTGGATGTATGTGTGTGTGTGGGTGTATGTGTGGGTGGTGTATATGTGTATGTGTGTGTGTGTGTGTGTGGGTTGGTGTATGTGTGTGTGTGTGGGGTGTGTGTGTGTGTATATGTGTGTGTGTGTGTGAGGATGTGTGTTGGTGTGTACATGTGAGAGTGTGTGTTGGAGGCAGGGATAGTGCGTGTATTCTGGGAGCTTCCTTATCTAAAATCTCTTACACTGGATCAGTTTACACAATCATTATTAATGTCCCATTTTGCAGATGTGGAAATTGAGGCTCAGAAGTGTGAAAGGACTTGCTGACAAGTGGTTTTTTCTGTTTTCCCTGCCTGCTGCCCTTCTTGACTACAGCCCTGAGAGATGACAACTGCCTTGAGGAGCCCCTCTGGACCCCGGACCTGCATGGGTTTCCTCTGGCCAGAGCGGGTCCTCTCCTGACTGTGGCAAGTTTTGGGCATGCAGGAGGCTGCGAGGGTCCTCTGATAGGGGACTGGCATGAGCGCTCAGTCTGGTGGAGTCTCGGTACTCGGGTCATCACGGTGGTTGTGGTGGACTGCAGCCACAGCCCTGCCTCATGGGGGTCGAGGACTCACCCCCGGGTCTGTTCTGTGGGCAAAACCAGCTGTGGCCCACAGGTCCCCCTTTCTGGACACACCGAGAAGACCCCACCTGCTCCACCCCTTGAAGAAGGAATCAACCCTTAGCCCTGTAAGGCCCCCGATGGCTCAGCTTCAGGCCTGGACTGGCTGTCCTAGGTGATTAGAATTCATGTGGGAATGACTGCTCATAGGAAGCAGCTGCCATGAGTATGTGTGTGTATGTATTTGAATGTGTGTATTTGTGTGTATGCGTGAGCATATGTTCATGAGTGTGCATGTGTGTATATGTGAGTGTATGTTCACAAGTGTGTGTGTGTGACTGTGTGTACAAAGTGTTGGCAACTGTAGCTAGATGCTGGCTGAGCCTATGCGGATTGTACACGTTTGCCACAGTCCATGGCCTTTGTCACATGGAAACATTACTATTTGTAAGCGAGGAGAATGAATGCCAGCAACTCATGGGGACTGTTGTGGCTGGGGTGTGTCTTTAATCATTTCAATCAGCCAAGGCTTTTGCACCATTGTGTTGAGAGCTCTGGGGATCACAGAGACATACTGGGCACAGCCTGACCCCCAAGGGTTCCCTCACTTGTGGGAGAGGCAGCTATGCAAGGCCCAAGTGCAGTGTGCACAGTGAGTGAGGCAGCTGAGAGGGAGGTTCCTCCAGGGACTTTGAGGAAGGTTGATGGTTGATGGAGAGGGTTTTTAAGTTGGGTCTTGAGGGGGTGAGTAGGAGTTTTCCACGCAGGAGAAGAGTGTCATAAGCAAAAGCCCAGTGATGTGCAAGAACAGGGCATGGGTGGAGCCCAGGGTGTACAGGTCACAGTGGGACTGAACCTGTGAGCGGGCTGGATCTGGGGAGGCAGGAGGGGATGGTTTGGGGATGAAGGTCTCTGCAAATGCAATGGTTTAAGTCACTGATGGCTTCTCTCATGGGGCCTCTGTATAGCCTGCTCCCCTCCAGCCCATTCTGATTCCAGAACCACTCTGCACTGGGCCCGTGCAAGGCTCTGCGAGACAGTGGGAAGGCAGCTGCTGTTTCTGCCCTGCAGGAGCAGCTCCTCTGCAGGGAAAGGGAGAGACTGTCCATATTTAAAACACAACACGGAACAAGGCAGCTGCTGTTTGTGGAGTGGCCTTAGCAGAGGCACTTCTGTGAGTTGCAGAGGGTCATCAGTGGAAGTGTGAATTCTTTTGGCCACCCCATCCTTGACTACTCAGCAAACTAAACCTGGGAGTACACTGGGTTTCTACTGAGGGCAGCTGTTAGAGGGTAACGACCTTTATCCTTGGCAGAGGATATCCTGCGGGGGTCTATGGGACCTGCTCCTGAGGTCACTGTGGTGGCAGCTGTTTACCTCATTCCCTGGAGGCTGAGCCTATGGGAGCCTCTTGTTAAGGAGCAGGTGACCTTTATTCCCTGAAATTGCCCCGTGTGTGGTCAGTGAGCCAGTTCTCATCATTGAGGAATGGACTTGCCAGGGTCTGCAGAAGTCATGTTGCCAAAGGGGCGGTCTCTTGAACACAGACTTTCATCTCCATCAAGCCCTGGCAATTACTGATAGCAGCTGGGGCAGTCCAGGGGGATAACGGGCAATGTCGGGGCTGAGCAGCTGCATCGTGAATGGGGTCCTTGAGGACTCTGACTTCCTTCTGAAGAGTGGTTGTGCAGAATTGAGAAGGAAATTGCCTGATCCTGTCTGGCAGGCTGCTGAAGACCTGAGTACAGCGTGCTCTAAACAGGCTTCAAATCCACACGGAGACTCGGGCCTGAGGACATGGCCAGTGACGCTCATTCAGGATACTCCTGTACTCACTGGGATGAGTATTATTGATGAAATAGATTTTGAATTTTTCGATTGATGGGATTTTATGTACTTTCAAGACGCCAGTGGTTGGAAAGGCTTTAAGAGTCCTTGGGTTTTTTTTTTTTTCTGGTATATAGAAAGTGAAAAAGTAGAATATACAACAATGTAGAAGAACTGCTTCTGAAACGACGTGAGAACTTCATGGACTAAACAGCCATAACTAGTGCAAATCATAAAAAAACCCAGACAACTGTTGAAAGTCTCTGGAAATTGTCTTAAGGCCACATAGCAAATGAAACATTTATTAAAGAAAATGTGTCAAATCTGGATAAGAACAGGAGCATTTGTAGCACTGGAGCTGTGACGGGTTCACCTGACCCTCTCCACCCGCTTCCCAGAGTCCCAGAAGACAGGGCTCCCTCTTCCCAGCTCCCAATCAAAGCATCTTGACATGGTGTCACCTGGGAGGGGCAGGTTGCCAGCACTGCTCACCTCACAGGTCCTTCCAACAGGTCCTTGAGAGGGCAGGGGACTCCTTGTGCACAGCCTTGTCCCTGCCTGCTGAGAGCCACGCACTGGGCAGCTCCTGGCCCTCTCGATGCCCACTGGCACAGTAGACCATGAGTGCCAGGGCACACTCAAAGCCCTCACCCCCGTGAGACTGCTGGGTAAGGTTCCAGGAAGTGAGAGAGCCCATGGGTGAGAGGAGTGGGCTGGAGGGTGGGGGCCTGGATTTTCCTGAGGGGTGCTGAGGAGTGAAGTGGGCTGGCCAGAGGCTGCTGGCCCAGGCCGTTTTACAAAAAGCAATGGAAGATATGGGAAGGGTGTGTTAGGGGCGTGGGTTGCATGATGGGAGCAGCACACTGCAGAAGCAAGGGATCTTGAGAGGTCTTGGGCAGGAAGACCAGCCCCGCCTCATCCCGTGGGTGGGGACAGTGGAGGGGAGCTGGGGTCATTGTCTTCAACCCCAGTTTCTTGTTGATGGGGAAGGATGGTCCATCAGGGGACGGAGGGCCCCTTCCCCCACAGGCATCTCTGTTTCCTTCTCTCAGGGTGATTTCTGCTCTATTGGCCATTGAGGCAGTGTGACCCTTCCTCACTTAGCAGGAGAATGTTCCGTCCTGACCCTTCGCTGCCAGGGCTGTGAGCTGTGTCCATCTCTGTTCACACAGAGAGGCCGGCTGGCATTTCAAGGCACTGTCTTAATACCATGGTGACTCCTACTCCACAACCCCCCACAGGCCTCCCCTCAGTGTCCTTGCTTGGACTGGCCTGGGCTCTTGCATCCCAAGCATTGTGTCCCGGTGGCCTGTGATGAGTGTGTCACACTTTGGTTACACACCTGGTACATTCCTAGTCCCAGCGATGGAGCAGCCACCCTGGAGGACACACAAGACCTAGTACCAGGGAGCAGAAGTGGGGGCTTAGTATGTAGTGTATGCTTCGGGGTAACTGAAGGGAAGAAGGAAAGCCAGGACCGCAGGAGGATGAGGCCTGCCGCTGCCACCCACTAGAAAACCGCCTGACGTCCAGGAGGCCCACTCCTGGCCGTGGTTACCAAGGAAGCAAGGTCGAGAAGAGAGCTGGTTGAAAATAACTTCCTGTTCTCTGTTAAAAAAATCAAATTCAGTTAAAATTGGATTTACTCAACTTGAAGTATAGGTGAAACTAATCTGGCAAATGGAGGGTGATCAGTCAGCACCTGGTGGTGAGGACAGGCCGTGGGGAGGAGGAAGCCTCCTGAAAGTGCAGGCCTTGGTCAGGGAGCTGTCCCGGAAGGCAGAAGAAATGACCAGAAAAGGCTGGTCTTGGTGCCTCTGATCTACCAGTACCGAGCACATCACTGGCCACATGTGGACCCCACTGGCCTGAGCCTCCTGAAGGGAGACTGCCTTAGGCCACCAGCCATTCACAAGCCTGAGAGGCCGTGCACTGGGCTGGCTTCAGCATCGGGCCTGGCTCCTTTCCTGACTGGTTGAGGGGCTACAGGAAATTCCCCCACATCCCTACCCTATCTCACTTTCCTGTCAGTGGTACAGCAGATCCACGGGGGGCCTCAGCGCATCCTGGACCCACCCTTCTTGTCCCTCCCCGAGAGACACCCTCACTGTGTCGGGAATCCTCTATGGCTGCTTTTCCACAAACTACATTCACTGTCAGAGTGACCCCTGGGGCGTTGGGGCTCTGGGTATTACCAACACGGTAATGAGCTGCAGGCTGGTCGTGGATACCTGGGGCATGATCGTGCTTGTCCACAGTTAGATTTTCTAATGTATTTCTCTGTCCCTGGCTGTGACAGCCTGTGGACAGAATGGAAGACAGGAAGAGGGTCTGGACCGTTTGTTCCCACCTCGACCAGAGGCAGCAACCTTCCTCTTGCATACCAACATCATTGTATACCTTGCTTCTGGCACTGCTGACCCCAAGTGGCCTAGAACATTCCTTTGGGTTTCCTCAGTGAATCAAACATGTCCCTATTCCAGTTCCTTCCTTCCTTCCTTCTTTCCTTCCTTTTTTTCTTTTCTTTTCTTTCTTTTGTCTCACTCTGTCATTAGGCTAGAGTGCAGTTGTCCAGTCTTGGCTCACTGCAACCTCTGCCTCCCGGGTTCCAGCGATTCTCCTGCCTCAGCCTCCTGAATAGCTGGGATTACAGGTGCGCACCACCATGCCCAGCGAATTTTTGAATTTTTAGTAGAGATGGGGTTTCACCATGTTGGCCAGGGTGGGCTAGATCTCCTGACCTTGTGATCTGCCCACCTCAGCCTCCCAAAGTGCTGGGATTACAGGTGTGGGCCACCACGCCCTGCCAAGTACATTTCTATTAAATTCTGGTGAGCCACACACACGAAGAGCCAGGCACTGCTAGGAGCTTCCCATAGGTTTGTAAACTTACATGCACTCAAGCTGCCTGCCCCCAGGCACTGCGTTGCATTTAGCCTGTGGCCACTCATCCTCACTCAATCCTTTTGCTCCATCCACCAACGCCTTCCTTGGATTTACCTAAAATTAAACATTAGTAAATGTTGAATGGATCCAACTGGAGAGAAAGATGTTCCTTTGCCTTACGCATCTATGCTCCATATGTTTTGTTTCTAAGCAGTTTCGTTCAGAAGGATGTGAAAGAGACTCTGTTCCACAGCTGCACGGGTTCATGGTGGCAGAATAATAACAAGATAAAACAATCGTATCATTGCTCTTCCAGCAAAGTCAGACACTGCGCTCACAATATGCTGCATTATGGAAGCCTCTTTGTTACAGGGGTTTGCTTTGCTCTAGGGGCACTATTTTAATTTTACAGTTGGAGGATTGAGTTCTCGATTAAGGGATCAGCAACACACAGATGCTTGATATGATCAATTAGCTATCTGGGAAGTTCGGGTGTTCTTTCAGTTACCTAGCACTAATTAAACAAGTGCCTGGCATTGTGAGGGGGAGAGTTTCACAAAGACACCCTCTTTGCTCTCAAGGGCTCCCTGTCTTGGAGCCTTGGAGATGAGACTTGTACACAGACCACTCCCTATGGAGCAGAATGAGGCCAGTCCCTCAGAGAGGTAGGTGGAGAGAGGGCATTCATGGGGGGTTGGGTTAGGCTCAGCTCTGTGCCCTGAGGAGCCCACAGAGGAAGTGGTGTTGAAGCCAGGTCTTAGATGATAGGTAGAACTGGAGGATGCAGAGAAGCACCTGCATATAGCATCATAGCTTCAAAGGATTCAGAGCAGGATTTTGGAGACAGGAGGAGAAACTGACCAGTTCATAATCACCATGGGAGATTTACGACAGATCTCCTTCAGGAATCAAAAGATCAAGGAATTAAGCAAATACACATTAAAAAGTAGGAATATACAAGTTTTGAATATAAGCTTGATATAACATGTATCTAATATTTATCAACTATCTCTCCATTTATATGTCTGTCAATACACCCCTTCTGCGTATTAATCCAATAATGTGTATTCTTTTGAATACCCATGAGAAATTGACAAAAATTAAAATGATGCTGGCCACATTATTGGATTAATAGGCAACAGAAAAAAATCTTTTTCTTACTGAAACACCAGGGGTCTGGTCTTAGTCCTGCTGCTTGCCCCCCAGGAAGCCCATTACTGAGACAATGAGGTATTGCCAAGGAAGAAGGCTTTACCTGGGTGCTGCAGCTGAGAATGAGAGATCAGCCTCCAGTCTGTCTCCTCAACTGGCTGAAATTTGGGGTTTATAGAGCAGGGAAGAAATGTGACTATGTGTGGGAAAACAGGAATTAGGGAGGGTTAAGGAAGAGGAGTTGGTAAACAGGAAGCAGGTGGTGAGTTAGGCAATTGTATTAGTCCGTTTTCATCCTGCTATAAAGAACCATCAGAGGCTGGGTAATTTATAAAGGAAAGAGGTTTAATGGACTCACAGTTTAATGTGAGACATGGCTGAGGAGGCCTCAGGAAACTTAACAATCATGGCGGAAGGTGAAGAGGAAGCAAAGCACGTTCTTTACAAGGAGGCAGGAAGGAGAAGTGCTGAGTGAATGAGCAAGAGCCCCTTATGAAACCGTCAGATTTCGTGAGAACTCACTATCATGAGAACAGTATGGGGGAAACTCCCACCATGATTCAATGACCGCCACCTGGTCTCTCCCTTGACACGTGGGGATTGTGGGGATTATGAAGATCACAACTCAAGATGAGATTTGGGTGGGGACACAAAGGCTAACCGTATCAGCAGTCATGATGGGTGAGGGGTCTGGTGTCTCATCGGCCAGATGTAGTGATCTGGTGAGTTTCAGGTCCTTGATACTCTCTGGGAATCCTGATGGTTGGTTTTCCAAGAAAGAAACTCAGGAAAGACAAATGTACATTTCTCAGATTTTTAAGACTGGGACAGTCCATTTCTATTTTTATTAAAAAAACCAAAATCATCAGTTCTATGGGACAATTGGGCTGGTTTCATTTTCATTTGGAAATTTAAAAGAGCCTTCTATATAATCTTGGATTCAAGAAGAAATAAAAATGGAAACCATAAACTATTTAAATGAATAACAAAAAAGACACCAGCCTTATAGCAAAATACGTGAGATATGTTTATACACACGCAATGGGGGACCAGTATGTGAAGTATCTAGACCCAGCATGACCACAACAAGGGCACCGACCGGTCAATGTGGAGATACTTGTTTAAAAGCATGGTGCACCTCCCGCCTCTCTCGCTTGTCCTCCTGCTCCAGCCATGTAAGACGTGCCTCCTTCCCCTTCGCCTTCTGCCATGATTGAAAGTTTCCCGTGGCTTCCCCAGAAGCAGAAGCCGCTTTGCTTTCCTGGATAGCCTGCAGAACCATGAGCCAATTAAACCTCTTTTCTTTGTAAATTACTCAGTCTCAGGCATTTCTCTACAGCAGTGCGAGAGCAGATGAATACAGTAGGGGTGTGTTGAAAGGGTCCTGGTTCTATTACAAATTAATTTACTCTTTTTGGTGAACTTTCTGGCGATCTCCATGGAAAAGAGAGGCATTCTGTTTAAACCAGCAGCCCTAGAGAAATATTCCAGTGTAAGAAACTCGTATGAAGATGTTCCGTTCAGCATGGTTTGCTGTAGCAACAGATTGGAAACTATACCAATATTCAGCTAAGGTGGCCGGGCCTTTTTGGGAGGCCCAAGTGTGAGCCGCAGCCCGAACGGGAACGATCTGGGCAACGCTTCTCAAAGTGGGGGTCTGTGGACCAGCAGCATTGCTGGGAGTCGGTTAGGAACACAGATTCTTGGCTCTACCTGGACCACTGGACCACTAACTCTGGGGCAGGCCCAGCACTTGTCATTTTAACACTGCTCCAGGGGGTTCTGAGGCTCAGATTTGAGAACCAATGGTCCAGAGCAGCAAAGTTCTCAGCCCTGGTCACATGTAAGAGTCACCTGCAGAGCTTGTAAAAGTTCCAGTTTGGGGCCCTATTCCCAAAGACCAACTACACCAAAATCTGGGTGGTGCCCCAGTGTGTGCAGGTGACTTTAATAGGACTAAGACTGAGGACCCTGGGACCCTCAGGCTCTCAGGGCCTCAGACCAGGCTTCATGGTGGCGGGTGTCAAGCTCAGCTGGGTGTCCAGACTCCTCCTGGCTGGTGGCCACTTTTCTGGTCTGGGGTAGAGCCACCTAGAAGTTGGTATTTTTTTTACAAGCTCCCCAGGTGATTCTAAAGTTTGAGAACTACTGCAGACTTATGGTTCTCACCTCAGACTGAGTGTCCCTGAAAGGAAGGTGAGTGTTGAGCCTTTGAAGGAGGAATGAGTGAGGGGTGGGTGAATGATGGGGTGGAGTGGGCATGGTTTTTTTCTGGTGTGGGGAGAAGCATTTGCAAGTTTCAGCCTCTGTGATTTGCACCTTAGAAGACCACTGTGGTCTCTATGGAGAATGCAGAATGCAATGCAGGGCAGGGAGGTTGGGGGGCTCTCAGGGAGTCCAGGGGGAGACCCCAGCAGGTGGGCTGGTGTCACAGTGGCGGGTACAGAGCGGTGGGTTGATAGTGGAGGAGGAAGATGAAAGAAAAAAAAAAGATAGTGGAGGAGGGAGGGGATAAAGTTTGTCTCCAGGGCCTTGCTGTTTTCTGAAATGGAGAAGACCAAACAGGAAGTCCAGGTGCTCCAGCCACAGGATGCGATGAGACATTGGGCAGCCGGGGGGAGCCAGCAGGGCAGGTGGAGTCTGCGTCTGGACCTTGGGGTGGTTTGGGCTGGATGTGGACATTTAAAGCCATGGGCTTTAAAGAGCTCAGAGCTCACCTGGAGCCGAGGCCTGAGGCTGGGAAGAGGAGATGCAGCTAGTGGGACAGCAGGGTCTGTAGCCCTTGTTCTTGAGTGGAGGCTGCAGTGGGTGAATTCGGGGGCTTGGCTTAGAGGGAGGGGGGCAGAACAGCGCACAATTTCTGAGAGATTCTTTCTCCCCTCAAGGACAACAGTTGGCTGTCATTTTGCACAGAATACTTGGCTGCAGCCTGCTGGACTTGTGTGTGCGCAATAGACTGGCAACCTCCTCTTAGGGTTGAGCCTGCTCCAGTGAAAAGGCCCACAGTGAGCTCACGGGGTGCCATGGCTTTTGGTCTTGGAGGACAGTCTATGGAGTGTGAGATGCCTTCCCTCTGCCAAGACCTAAAGAATTAGAGAGCACCTGCTGGGTGCCTTTGCAGAGTCTGTGCTGCAGATGAGGGCATGTCCCCTGCATGGGAGGGAGATGACATGCCCGACTTCTAACTTTGCAACAATAAAAATGATGAGAGAGGGACATGACAGAGATGACATTAATAGGGCCAGACTCCACAGTGGGGCATCCACAGTTTGGACATTTATCTGTATCTTTAAATTTAATAGTGGGTCCTCAGATTCCAGAGTGCTATTTAGGGTAACATAGTTGACTGACTATTCTAGGGTTAATTAAAAATAAAACTATCAGCCAGGTGCTGTGGCTCATGCCTGTAATCCCAACACTTTGGGAGGCTGAGGTGGGTGGATCACCTGAGGTCAGGAGCTCAAGGCCAGCCTGGATAACATGGTGAAACCCCATTTCTACTAAAAATACAAAAAAATTAGCCGGATGTGGTGGTGTGTGCCTGTGATCCTACCTACTTGGGAGGTTGAGGCAGGAGAATCACTTGAACCTGGGAGGTGGAGGTTGCAGTGAGCCGGGATCGCATCACTGCACTTTAGCCTGGGCGACAAGACTCCGTCTCAAAATTAAAAAAAAAAAGTAAAAAAAAAAAAATTAAAAAAACCAATCTCCTATGTGGTAGTTTCATATCATTTTTTGAATCATAATAAAAGTAGCCAGAGCTTCTAGTTTTGAAGCTTCTGGAACCCATTTGTGTGTTTGTAAGGGTCGTGAGAATTTTATAACAATGTTGAAGAATGTTTTATTGTGTTGCAGCTTTTCAGAAATGATTCTTTTCTGGGACAAAACTTGGTTTAGGAATAATGTTCCAGCAAGTCCTATTCAGTAGCAGTCATGGATCTAAGTTACCATTTATTGTAGAAACTTTTCAAGTACAAAAGGGACAAAAAGGTGGTCTAAGATCAGTTCTCTCAAATCATAAAGATGTCATCTTCTTGGCTGCTGGGTAAGGATGGCCCATCAGGGTTTACAGCTGTCTCTGATGCTCAGGTAACATTGAACTTGTTGGGAAAATGCAGCGTTTCTGGGGGTTTTGTCTGTGAAAATGTTCTGCTGGAATTAAGCTCTTTGGTAAACAGCTCCAAGGGGTGAACCAGGGTCTGAGGGTCAGATCATGGATTGAAGGTCAAGGTAGTAGTTTGTCATATGCCAGCTGGCACCTGCCCTCAGCTGTATTACCTAAGGATGTGAGGAGGACTTTCCTAAAAACTTACTACCTCTTCATTGTCATTAACCACCTGTCTGCCATTTGCAAGCGGCTCCTATCTGGCTGGGGAAATAGTGATTTCACCCATAACTGAACTGTGCTGTGGTGGCAACTAGGCAGAGAGGTGAGCGGGGCGGTAGGACTCAAGAGGACTCACTCAGCTTGGCTTCTGTTCATTCATGGGTTTCCATGTGGGTGTGACTGAGTCAGTTTCAATCACTGTGCTGGGTGATGTTTACTGGGTGCCCACATTGTGCTGGTTCTGAGAGGACATCTTGGTTATTGCCATCATGGTCATTGAGGAGCTGCTTTCCATGCAGATTCCCTTCCTCTGAGGAGTTGGGTTTGTGTCCAGCTGGACCTGTTAAGGAATTTACATAGACGTGAACTGGATGCACAGGGAGGTCCTAAGGTACATTCCTGTTCTTGACACTGTAAATTCTTGGATACAGCTTCCAAGAAAAAGACCAATAGCAGGAGGGACCACACGTCCTGGCTTGTAAACAAAACAAAACAAAAAACTACAATCAATCTAAAATATCAAAAAAGAATGGAGGCCGGGCACAGTGGCTCACGCCTGTAATCCCAGCACTTTGGGTGGCAGAGGTGGGTGAATCACCTGAGGTCAGGAGTTCGAGACCAGCCTGACAAACATGGTGAAACCCCGTCCCTACTAAAAATATGAAATTAGCTGGGTGTGGTGGTGCATGCCTGTAATCCTAGCTACTCGGAGGCTGAGGCAGGAGAATCACGTGAACCCAGTGGGTGGAGGTTGCAATGCGCCGAGATTGGGCCATTGCACTCTAGCCTGGGCAACAAGAGCAAAACTCCATCTCAAAAAAGAAAAAGAAGTAGAAGAAGAATGGAAATAGGGAAGGCTGTGGGGGGCTGGGTGAAGACCATAGCAGGGGCCTGGCTTTGGTCAGAGTGGAGCTTAGTACATTCTTAAAAATAAGTAACTACAGGATAAAACCACTAAATAAAGTGAAGTCAGCACCACCAATGATGAGAGTGTTCCATGAAATCAGAATGATGAGTCCAGTTCCTGGGGTGTTATTGAACTGAACTGGGTCTGTTCCCCAGTGCAGTAAGGCCAAACATTCACATCAAGGTTTGCAGTGGGGGAAAGGAGGGCATTCGTTTGCAGGGTGCCCAGCAAAGAGAATCAGGCAGCTCATGTTTAAGACCCCACCTCCCCCTGTGGCTTCCAAACAAGTGTTTTTAAAGGCAGGGGTAAATTTCAAGAAAGCAGAAGTTAGAGACAAAATTGTAAATCAATACATGGAGTTTATACATTGGTTTGGCTTAAAAAAGCAGTGTGTTAGTCCATTCTTGCATTGCTATGAAGAAATACTGGAGGCTGGGTAATTTATAAAGAAAAGAGGTTTTATTGGCTCATGGCTCTGCAGGCTGTACAGGAAGTGTGGTGCCAGCATCAGCTTCTAGTGAGGGCTTCAGGAAGCTGCAATCACAGCAGAAGGCAAAGGGTGAGCCAGAGCTTCACATGGTGAGAACAGGAGCAAGAGGAGGAGAAGCCAGGCTTCTCTAAACAACCAGCTCTTTCGTGAACTCACAGAGTGAACTCACTCATTACCAAGGGAGGGCACCAAGCCATTCATGAGGGATCCACCCCTATCACCAAGACACCTCCCACCAGGCCCCACCTCCCACACTGGAGGTTGTGTTTCAACATGAGATTTTGAGGGAATGCACATCCAAACTCTGTCAGGCAGGATATCTTGAAGAGGGACCTTGCAGTTTACAGAAAGATTCAAAGATTTTTCTGATTTGCAATTGGTTAAGCAAGAGAAGCTTTGTTTAAAAATCTGGGGTCAGCAGAAGAGAATGTCAGCTCTGGCTCATGGATGTGACTTTCTCCAGGCCCCTCAGAAAGAAATTTAGACAAAGAACAGCTGGGCGCGGTGGCTCAGGCCTGTAATCCCCGCACTTTGGGAGGCTGAGGCAGGTGGATCACTTGAGGTCAGGAGCTTGAGACCAGTCTGGCCAACATGGTGAAACCTCGACTCCATTAAAAATACAAAAATTAGCCAGGTGTGGTGGCATGCACCTGTAGTCCCAGCTACTTGGGAGGCTTAGGTGGGAGAATCGCTTGAACCTGGGAAGTGGAAGTTGCAGTGAGCTGAGTTTGCACTGCTGCACTCCAGCCGGGGTGACAGAGTGAGATTCCGCCTCAAAAAAACAAAACAAAGCAGAGAACAGAAGTCAGAGTTCAGTCCCCAGTTTCCTTTTATCTTAAGTCTATGTGCTGGTGAATCCATTTGGTGGGGGTCCGAGTTTCTGAAAACCAATTCAGGACATATATTAAGATGTTATCTTTAGTTTCTAAAGGGAACCAAACTTCCTGTGATTCTAGCTTCCTTGGCTATTGTTTTAGGCTACTGTTAACTTCTTCTTCTTTTTGTTGAGACGGAGTTTCGCTCTTGTTGCCCAGGCTGCAGTGCAATGGCGGGATCTTGGCTCACTGCAAACTCCACCTCCAGGGTTCAAGTGATTCTTCTGCCTCAGCCTCCCAAGTAGCTGGGATCACAGGCACCCATCACCATGCCTGGCTAATTTTTTGTATTTTTAGTAAAGGCAGGGTTTTACTACATTGGTCAGGCTGGTCTTGAACTCCTGACCTCAGGTGATCTTCCTGCCTCAACCTCCCAAAGTGCTGGGATTATAGGCAGGAGCCACCATGCCCGGCCTGCAATTACTTTCCTGCATATCACATTGCTTATTTACTTCTCAGGGTTAGCTAGGTGTCTGGAACTTCCCCTCGAAGGAACTCAAGATTTTCCTTTATTTTCATCCTTAGGGGGCCTGGAGGTCCCTAAGAGGGGTCCCTACTCCATCTCAATTGCTTGTCTCTTTGCAATCCTTTTTGGTACAGACATAAAGTGCTGATGTATTTGTTTTAACTAAATGAAAGTATGTTTTCTATTTTACAAGTAATACACATTCATTGGAGAAAATTATGAAAAACCAGGAAAATATAAAGCAGAAAATAAAAATTATCTACAACTCTGCCACCCAGGCATGATCCTGTATATATAAACATTCTCTCTCCTGTCTATCTATCTATCTACCTACCTACCTACCTACCTACCTATCTACCTAGTGCGCACTTTCCCAGGATTTTTGTGTAGGCATATTGCACCAGGAGTTTCCATTTAGAATTAGAGAGCTGCAATGTACTATGAGGACAATATTTCTGATGATTGTTGTTTATGGAAGTTGGGGGCTAAATTTGAATTCTGTGAGAAAATAGAAGACATTCAAGTGTTTGGTTGTTTCTGCACTCAGAATGCAATGGCGTCCTGGGGTGAAATGGGATCACAGAATGCCAACGTGTTTACCCAGGCTGTGTTGTATAGCCAGTGACCACCTACTATCGCCAGCTCCCAAACCCTGTCCACTCTTCTTTGAGAATGTTCTGGACTCTGCCCTCCCCTGAGTGCCCCGCGGTGGCCTTGTCTGGCACCTATGCTTTGCCCCTGCATCACCCCAGCAGTCCCTCCCACCTGGTCTCACATGCTGTGCTGTCACTTCGCATGCAGTAGAGACTTTCCCACTGCTCAGTTCCTGGCTTCCTGGGGATGAAGCGCCAAGCCTCCTCCAGGTCTCATGGTTCTCCTCCCTCACCTCATCCAGCTAAGAGGTGTGCCCAGAACACACCCCAGGAGATGTGCTGACTCCATCGTCTGTAGCCCCAGTGACACCTTTGTTGTTTTTGTCAATTTCAAAACAAAACAATCAATCAAAAGCTCACTCCAAGATAATGCAATAATAGTTGCCTAAAAATACAGCAGAATGAGCCAAGGTGACTCTTTACCTTAGAAACACACAACTGAGGCAATGGATATATCTAGGGCTCCACCAAGAACACCAGGGAAGTGGATGGGACCTATGGGATGAGTGCTCTCTTAACGTGCCGGGGGTGATGAGAGTATGTGTGTGAAAATGGGGAGCACATGCCAGACCAATATTCTAAACCTTCCAGTGATGTGGAATGATCTGCCAGTCGCCTGGCTGAGTTACCTCCTGGGGGACTAGCAACAGGTTTCGCCATCTCTTCCACCTACAGAAATCATTGTAACTCGTGCCACTGAGACCAGCCTCATGTGAAAACTGTGGATGTGGGATTGTGAAAGGTTTGCTGTGGGCCGAGGTGCTCCCAAAAGTGGACCCCAGGGCCGGGAGCACCTTGAGTTCTAAGTCTAAACCCCTGAAGATCTCTGAGCTGCACAGCCCTGGAAGGTTTGCTTTGCAGGCCCGTGGTGTCACCAGCTGGTAATTGAGGCCCCAAGAGCACAGGGTGATCCAGGCAACTACACAGTGAAGTGCCCACCTACTCAAGATTCACGAGATTCACTTCATTTCTCTTAATCTGGGCTGGCCAGAGGTGGAAGGGTGAGGGCGGAGGTCTAGGCCTGGGAACTGAGACCAAGCAGGTTGAAAACAAGCCACTGTCTGAAGCTGTGGTGGTGGTGGTGGTGGTGGTGACTTTGCTGCTGCCTTTACACAAGGGTGCTGGAAGGAAGAAAGGAAGGAAGGAAGGTAGGAAGGAAGCAAGGGAGGGAGGGAAGGAGAGGCAGTTTACAAAATACAACCATTTTCAAAATATTGGACATCAAATAATGAAGGACAATGGTCCCCGAGAGCTGGAAAACAAGCAAGATGAGCACTAGGATGCCCCAGTTTACTGTCTTAGGAGAATTTTCAGGTTCCAGCATAGAGAGGGGTAGCTGAGAGATTCAGGGACTAGAGTGTCAGGACATGTTACAAGATATGATACAAGCTGCACAGAGAGAGAGCATTCTGAAGATATGCAGAGGATTCTCCTTGAGTCTTTAGTTAAAAATGATCAGTACGTGCATGAAGAAACTACCTGAGGCCAGAGAAAGAGCCATTTCAAAGGGTTAGAGAAAATAGGATCCAATATTTACACTACCCCAGTACCGCAGAGCTGGTAACAGCACCTATTCCCACCAGCCAAACTGGAAAACCTCATAATTCATAGTTTACTGAATCAAGTACTCATAAAAGTCTAACTTTAGCAGTGAGGAATAATTAGTCCTAGACTACACATCCTTCTGGTACAGCCTAGCCAGCTTTAATAGCAGGACCTGAAAGATTCGAATGATTTTCAGAAGATCACTGCATCCAAGAACAGGATTCAGGATATTTCTATAAATACAAAAATACCCAGCACCAACAAGATAAAATTCACAATACATGGTATTTAATCAAAACTTACCAGGCAGGCAAAGAAGCAGGATAATACAATTTATAATGAGGTGTAAAATCAATCAATCAAAAGTGACTCAAAACTGACAGAGAATTAGCACACAAGGACATAAAAACATATAAATAATTACTATAACTGTGTTCAAAAGGCTAAAGGAAAGATTTAATACTTTAAAGCAGTAACGCAGAAGTATTTTTAAAATCTCAAGGTAAAGTTCTAGAGGTGAAAACTGTAATAACTGATATAAAATACGCACTGGATGAGATTAATAACGGGTCAAACATTGAAGTAGAAAAGCATAGTGAATTTGAAGACATAACAATAGAAACTATTGAAAATGAAGCAAAAAAGAAAAGAAACCACTCAAAAATGAAACAAGCACCAATGAGCTGAGGAATAACTTCAGGTGGCCTAATAGACATGGCGTTGGAGTCTCTAAATCAGGATCATGTACGAGGCTTAACAGGACAACAAAAGGGCCCAATTTTCCCCCAAATTTAATGAAAGCTATAAGATCACAGATCCAAGACACTCAATAAACTCCAATGAAACATGAAAAAAATATATACAAAGGCATGCTATAATCAAAACACTTGCAACTAGAAACTCTTGAAATTAGCCAGAGGAAAACGACATGAAACAAGAAAGAAAGAAACAAAGAAAGGAAGGGAAGGGGAGCGGAGGGGAAGGAAGGGAGGGGAGGGGAGGAGAGGGAAGGGTGAAGCAGAAACAAGGCAAGCAAGAAGATAGTGAAGCAAACCTTTAAAGTACCACACAAAAAATGTAAACTTAGACTCCCATACCTGTGGGACTTCACTCAGTGTGGTGACAAAAATATTGAGGGAAAAATATTAGAGAAAGTTATAGAATATAGTCTCAAACCCTTCATGATGAGCAATTAACGGTAAGTTGGGCTGGTGTGGTCCTGTAATCCCAGCACTCTGGGAGACCACAGTGGGCAGATCACATGAGGTTAGGAGTTCAAGACCAGCCTGGCCAAATGGTGAAACTCAGTCTCTACTAAAAATACAAAAATTAGCTGGGTATGGTGGTGGATGTCTGTAATCTCTAGTTACTCAGGAGGCTGAGGCAAGAGAATCACTTGAACCCAGGAGACAGAGGTTGCCGTGAGCCGAGATCACGCCACTGCACTCCAGCCTGGGTGACAGAGCAAGACTCCATCTCAAAAAAAAAAAAAAAAAAAAAAAAAAAGAAGAGTAAGCTGGTAGCTCCACCATGGCAACAAGTGAAATGGGATCAGCTAGAAATTACAGAGAGAAAAAAAAGAAAGACAGCTAGGAGGAGTTCTCCTGAGGCTGCAGCAAGTCTCAAAGACAGACTCAAAGAAAGCCCTGCTAAGCAGAGAGCTATTAATTGGATCAGATTGTGGGACAATCTGTTCTTCAGGTCTTGACAATGAAAAGAGCAATCAGCTAGCAATTAGTTGGAGGATAACACCCGGATGGAATACTAGAGGCAGAGCAGCTAGAAGTTCAACAGTGATATCAGAGAAACAGACAGTCAGAGAGCCCCATTAAAAACATTGTTAACCCTAGGGGAGGAGAGGTCAGGTGATGCCCTGTACCTGCAGGCGAGCTAAATCAGAGACTGCACAGTTTGGGGGATATAGACTTCACTGGACTCATCCAGCTAAGCCACTAAATAAATGACTTAGCAGACAAGAAAACAACGAACTCCTGAGAAGTACAGATCAGTATCCAGATCTACTATAATATATTATCTAAAATGTCCAATTTTTCACAAAAGAAATATGAAGCTTAAAGAAAGGAGTGTAATGCACACCCAGTGAGGGTGGGGGAGAAGCACGCAACAGAAACTACCTTTGTCTTTAAGGGGTTTCAGGTGTTGGAATTTAACATATTAAAAACTCAAAGCAGCTATTGTAAATGTGGTCAAAAACCAAAAGGAACCATGTTAAAAGAATTAAAAGAAGGTACAATAATGATGACTCACCAAATAGAGAACATTAATGAAGACATAGAAATTATAAATAATTTGTAAAGACAAAAAGAGCCAAATGGAAACTCTGGAGTTGAAAAGTACAAAAACTGAAATAAAAATTCTATAGATATTGGCTGTGGGTTTGTTGTAAATAGCTTTTATTATTTTAAGATCTGTTCCATCGATACCTAGTTTATTGAGAGTTTTTAGCATAAAAGGCTGTTGAATTTTGTCGAAGGCCTTCTCTGCATCTATTGGGATGATCACGTGGGTTTTGCCTTTGGTTCTGTTTATGCGATGGATTACATTTATAGATTTGTGTATATTGAACCAACCTTGCATCCCTGGGTTGAAGCCTACTTGATAGTGTTGGATAAGCTTTTTGATGTGCTGTTGCATTCAGTTTGCCAGTATTTTACTGAAGATTTTTGCATCAATGTTCATCATGGATATTGGCCTGATTAGTTGTATCTCTGCCAGGTTTTGATATTAGGATGATGTTGGTCTCATAAAATGAGTTAGGGAGGATTCCCCTCTTTTGTATTACTTGGAATAGTTTCAGAAGGGATGGTGCCAGATCCTCTTTGTATTATGTCTGATAGAATTAGGCTGTGAACCTGTCCAGACCTGGACTTTTTTGGTTGGTGGGCTATTAATTGCTGCCTCAACTTCAGACCTTGTTATTGCTCTATTCAGGGATTCAGCTTCTTCCTCATTTAGTCTTGGGAGGGTGTAAGTGTCACGGAATTTATCCATTTCTTCCAGATTTACTGGTTTATGAGCATAGAGTTGTTTGTAGTAATCTCTGATGGTAGTTTGTATTTCTGTGGAATTGGTGGTGGTATCCCCCTTTATCATTTTTTATTGTATCTATTCGATTCTTCTCTCTTTTCTTTTTATTAGCCTGGCTAGCAGTCTATTTTGTTGATCTTTTCAAAAAACCAGCTCCTGGATTTATTGATTTTTTGAAGGGTTTTTTGTGTCTCTGTCTCCTTCAGTTCTGCTCTGATCTTAGTTATTTCTATAGTATTGGAAGTTCTTGCCAGAGCAATCAGGCAAGATAAAAAAATAAAGGGTATTCAGTTAGGAAAGAGGAAGCCAAATTGTCTCTATTTGCAGACTACATGATTGTATATTTAGAAGACCCCATTGTCTCAGCCCCAAATCTCCTTAAGCTGATAAGCAACTTCAGCAAAGTCTCAGGATACAAAATCAATGTGCAAAAATCACAAGCATTCCTATATACCAATAACAGACCAACAGAGAACCAAATCATGAGCAAACTCCCATTCACAATTGCTACAAAGAGAATAAAATACCTAGGAATACAACTAACAAAGGATGTGAAGGACTTCTTCAAGGAGAACTACAAACCACAGCTCAAGGAAATAAGAGAGGACACAAACAGTTGGAAAAACATTCCATGCTCATGGTTAGGAAGAATCAATATCATGAAAATGGCCATACTGCCCAAAGTGGTTTATAGATTCAGTGCTATCCCCAGCAAGCTACCATTGACCTTCTTCACAGAACTGGAAAAAAACACTGTCAACTTCATATGGAACAAAAAGAGAGCCTGCATAGCCAAGACAATCCCAAGCAAAAAGAACAAAGCTGGAGGCATCATGTTACCTGACTTCAAACTATACTACAAGGCTACAGTAATCAAAACAACATGGTACTGGTACCAAAACAGAGATATAGACCAATGGAACAGAACAGAGGCCTCGGAAGTAATGCCACATGTCTACAACCATCTTATCTTTGACAAACCAGACAAAAACAAACAATGGGGAAAGAATTCCCTGTTTGATCAATGGTGTTGGGAAAACTGGCTAGCCATGTGCAGAAAGCTGAAATTGGATCCCTTCCTTACACTTTACACTAAAATTAACTCCAGATGGATTAAAGATTTAAACATAAGACCTAACACCATAGAAACCCTAGAAGAAACCTAGGCAATACTATTCAGGACATAGGCATAGGCAAGGACTTCATGACTAAAACTCCAAAAGCAATGGCAACAAAAACCAAAATAGACAAATGGGATCTAATTAAACTTAGAGTTTCTGTACAGCAAAAGAAACAATCATTAGAGTGAACCGGCAACCAACAGAATGGGAAAACATTTTGCAATCTACCCATCCGACAAAGGGCTAATATCCAGAATCTACAAAGAACAAAAGCAGATTTACAAGAAACAAACAAACAAACCCATTCAAAAGTGGGTGAAGCATATGAACAGACACTTTTCAAAAGAAGACATTTATGAGGCCAACAAACATATGAAAAAATGCTCATCACTGGTCATTAGAGAAATGCAAATCAAAACCACATTGAGATAACCATCTCACTCTAGTTAGAATGGTGATAATTAAAAAATCTGGAGACAACAGATGCCAGAGAGGATGTGGAGAAATAGGAACGTTTTTACACTGTTGGTGGGAGTATAAATTAGTTCAACCATTGTGGAAGACAGTGTGGTGATTCCTCAAGGATCTAGAAATAGAAATTCCATTTGACCCAGCAATCCATTACTGGATATATACCCGAAGGATTATAAATCATTCTGTTATAAAGACACATGCACACATATGTTAATTTTGGCACTGTTTACAATAGCAAAGACCTGGAACCAACCCAAATGCCCATCGATGATAGACTGGACAAAGAAAACGTGGCACATATACACCATGGAATACTATGCAGCCATAAAAAAAGGATGAGTTCATGTCCTTTGTAGGGACATGGATGAATCTGGAAACCATCATTCTCAGCAAACTGACACAAGAACAGAGAACCAAACACTACATGTTTTCACTCATAGGTGGGTGTTGAACAATGAGAACACATGGGCACAGGGAGGGGGGAACATCACACACTGGGGTCTGTCAGGGAGTGGGGGTGTAAGGGAGGGGCAGTGGGGGATGGGGAGGTTGGGGAGGGATAACATTGGGAGAAATTCCTGATGTAGGTGACGAGGGGATGGAGGCAGAAAACCACCATGGCATGTGTATACCAAGGCAACAATCCTGCAAGATCTGCACATGTACCCCAGAACTTAAAATACAATAAAAAGAAATTCTATAGAAATTCAGCAGTATAGTTGACAGAGGCAAAAAAAACAGTGAGTTTGAAATAGATCAGTGCAATTTATGCAGTCTGAAGAATAGAAATAAATGAAGAATGAAGAAAAATAAAGAGAGCCTCAGCAAAATGTGGGAGACCATTAAGCACATCATTAGACATGTAATTAGAATACCAGAAGGGAAGAGGTAAAGTTGAAGAAAAATTATTTGAAGAAATAATGGTTAAAATTTCCCAAATCTAATGAAAAACATTAATTTACACATGTAAGAAGTTCAATAGAATCCAAAGATGATAAAAGCTAAGAAACCTAGTCTCAGGCATGTCACAGGCAAAATGTTTCAACATTTAAAGACAACGAGAAAATTTTGAAAACAGCAAGTGAAAAATGACTTGTCATATACAAGGGATCTCCATAAGATCAGTGGTGCTGACTTTTCACTGAGAACATTGAGGGCAGAAGGCAATGGGTGACAAACTCAAAGTACTGGGGGGAGGAAAACTGCTAACCAAGAATCTTATATCAAGCAAAACCATCCTTCAAAATTAAAAGTGAAATGCAGACATTCCAAGGTAAACAAAACGAAGGAATTCATTACTGGCAGACCCACCTTATAAGAAGTGTGAAAGGAAGTTCTTCAGGCTAAAAGTCAGTTACACCAGAAAGTAATCTGAATACATGAGAAAAATCAAAAAGCTCCAGTAAAGGTAATGATATAGGTAATGTAAAAAAAAAAAAAAATTGCATAAAAGAGTATCTATAAAATTGCATGATTGGGCCTGTAGCATAAAGAATGTAATATATTTGACAATAACAATACAACAAAGGAGTGGAAATGAAAGTGGTGAAAGGGGTGGAAAAGGAAGTGGCATAAGAAAAGCAGAGCAGATGGTAACTAGAGCCATGAAAAGAATCAGAAATGGTAAATAAAAATGTTACTATTTTTAAAACCCAATAAATCCATTTGTGTTATTTTGTCTCTTAGCTTCTTTAAAAGACAGGAGATCATATAAAGCAATCATTATACCAATGTATTGTTGGGTTTGTAACATATATAGATGTGATATGTATAACAGTAATAGCACCAAAAAAAGAGGGGAGAGAAGGAAGGAATAGAGGAGTAAGTTTCTATATCTGATTGGAATTAAGCTAGTATAAATCTGAAATAGATTCCACATTAAGGTATACATATAAGCCCTAGAGAACCAAAAAGAAAATAACTCAAAAATATACTTTGTAAAATGATTAAAGAAATTACAACATCCATTTAAGACAAAAGAAGGTAGTAAAGGAGGAATAAGAAATAATGTAGTAATGAGAGAGACAGAAAGCAAAGAGCCAAAGGCAGATAAAACCAATCATATCAACAGTAACATTAAAGAAGGAAAAGCAGGGAGTCCAAGTCACGGAGGGGCAGGGGCTGGGTGCGGTTTGATTTTCTCTGGCCATTTTAACTCCCAAGAGCCCTGAGGAGCCTCTGCCCCACCTGGCATGCCCGAAGGCTTCATGCACATTGACCTCTTGATCAGCCTGGGGGAGAGATGTTTGCTTTCATTGCCTTTGGGTAATATCTGAGTGCTGCTGTTAGTTTCTGTTTCTCTTCTATAGAGTCTAGTTTCCAGGAAAGTCTGCAGAACTTTCTGAGTCTGTAGTTTCTCCACATTGTTGCTGTTCATAAGCACACTTCACACTGAAATGGGAAGTCTGATGATGCAATCTTCAACCATCTTTTCCTTAGTTGGAAAAGACACAAGTCTTGGAATTCAGTTTGGTTATTTGTGAATACCACTCCCCTTGCTTTCCAAGTTTCCTTCTTTCTCAAGCCAAATATTGGACAGAGAGTTCTTACAACAACTTTTGGCCGCTCTATACTGTCCTGAGCCTCAAACTCCCTACCCCTGGAGAGCAAAGTATACCCAGAACCAGGGTATACTCAGTGTTCTCCTGCTGCCTCTTTTGGGGGAAGAGTGTCAGACTAAGGTCCCTAGCCAAGATTTTCCTGTTCTCCTGAGACCTATGTGGACCCCTGTTCCCATGAGTGGGCTGCCGCCACCCCTGGACAGTGGGGCTTTGGGAGAGCTCTGCGTTCAGGCACATGGCCCTACATAGGCAGACCACAGACACTAGGAATGACAGCAGCCAAGCCAGAGAGGCATGCCTTGGCCAGAAGTTGCTCTGGAACAAACATTATGGAGTCCCCAATCAATAAAGGGCGGGAACACTGATGTTGCCTACCCAATCTGGGCACCAGAATCTTGCCTGTGGCCATCAGACAGGACCCATCCTTCCTGACCAAGCTTCCGGATACTTCCTGGAAGAGCTCTTTAATTTGGCTCAAACGAAAACAACAAAAATGTTCCCTGTACAAATCCATGCTGTGAACTGAGCTCTACGCAGTTCACCACACACAGTTAACATAACCAAGATTATTTTCAAAAACCACAGGAAACGTAGAGTGAGATTCCTCCCCTATCAGAGTTACTGAGACACCATACCAGCCAAGGCTACAAAACTGTGTGGGTTCAATCCGGTGGGAATTCCTCTTCTGGCCTCCCTAGGTTCTTGTGTGTTCTCACTCCCTGCTTGTCGGTGTTATGTTTGGGTCTCCTTCCATCAGCTCCTCACAGTCTACAGACCACTTCGAGCATTTACGCCGCAGTGGCCTCAAGTTCTCTGTAAGGACAGAAGGCTGACCGACCGATACCTGAAAAGGCTGTTTATGCCAAGGCCCAAAATGCCACTTGCTGATTACTCGTCCCCCAGAGGACAAGATTAGGTGACAGAACTTCAGGGAGAACTACAGCCTCCTTATCATTTTCCATGTCTATATATTGTTTTAAAATTTAAAAATAACTTAGGAGGAACAGATGGGAGCAGATGGGTACATCCACATTGCCTCTGAAAGTCGCTTTCATGTATTCCTCAGATGCTCATCGACCGCCCACAAACCAGCCTCGTCCACGTTCAGAGACGGATCAGACACAGTCTGCAGGCATCTTCCTCACAGGCAGCTCATCACAGGAGTCCCTGCCTGGCTGGAGGCTGTGGGGGTAGGGGGGGAGGGTCCCCGTGGTGGGGAAACAGAAAGCGGGGCTTCAGGGAGGAGGAAGGGCTGAGCAAAGGCTCTGGAGAGAAGGAGGGCCAGGGCCTGCGAGGCCTGGATGACCAGAAGCACCAGGGGGCCAGAGGAGCTGGAGCTGCTGGGGCTGGGAAAGCAGAGACAGAAGGCACAGGCACCAGCACCTTGTCCAGTTGGTGCCATAAATCCAGAACATCTAAGCACAGGAGTGCCCTGGCCACCCCACGATACATTAGGGCCATTTCCTGGTTCAGTCAAGGGCATAGGCAAGGAACCAGGCCCTGGGCCTGTGGGGCTGGAGAACTCCTTACATCACTGCTGCCCAACCTCCTTCCAGGGCACTGCCCCATGCCATGACACCTGAGCTCATGCACCTCCCTAATGTCAACATCTAAGGCATCACCCACCAGAGACTGGACACCACACTCCTTGCTCCTCTGACCCACCATGAGCCAATGTCCTGAAGTGCAAAAATGTCCTAAAATGGCTTTTCTTTGAGAGCTTATTTAGATCATGCCTTTCCCATCCCAGACAGGGACTTTTTAAAAAATCATAATGGATTTAAAGATGTGGCGTTGGTGAGTCCCTGGCCTTCCCTCAGCCCCAGTTTCTACCTCCCCATCTACAGCATAGAGGTAGGGTTGAATCTACCAGTAATCAACAAAATGTCTTTGCAGCTCCGACAATTTGGGGTTCATTGTCCTTGAGGAAGCAGCAAGTTGTCTTTTTAGATGAGGCCCAGCACATCTTACCTCTCAGACAACTCAAGGGTTCTAACTGGAGCTCACAGGATGAGAGGCAGCATGTCCCCAGTGAGCCAGAGAGACTAAGGGCTGCCCGCTGCCCTCTTGAGAGAAAGAGGGTCTCTGAAGAGGGTCACAAGTCCAGGCTTCTACTCCGTAACAAGAGCAGGCACAGTGGCTACACAGATACTCACCCTTGAACTGGTGATGGAGATGAATATTCTGCTCTAAACTGAATATCAGGCTAGGCACAGTGGCTCCCACCTGTAATCCCAGCACTTTGGGAGGCTGAGGCTGGCGGATTGGTTGAGCCCAAGAATTCAAGACCAGCCTGGCCAACATGGTGAAACTCTGTCTCTACTAAAAATACAAAAATTCACTGGGCGTGGTGGCATGCACCTATAGTCCCAAATACTCTGGAGGCTGAGGCGGGAGGATCACCTAATCCAGGAGGTCAAGGCTGCAGTAAGCGGTGATTGTGCCATGGCATTCCAACCCATGGTTGGGAAAAGCTAACCTAGAAGACTTAAATGAGATGAGAAAAGAGGCCATGTGCTTTAGAGAAAGAGTCCTGCCCTGAAAGACAAGGTGCCAGGAGCAAAGCTCAAATCTGCCTGGGCCTAAAGTGGAGGGAGCCCTGCCTACTGAAACCACCTTTGCAGAATTGTAAGTAGAGAGAAATCTAGCACGACCAATTCCATCTTGCTTCTAACCTCACGGGCTAAATTGGTTTGTTTGTTTGTTTGTTTTCTTCTTCTCATGCAGAGGCCAAGATAACTATGAGAATAATTTATAGTTAAACTTTGAGGCAAGGGAAACTGATCCCCCTCCCTGTTTAGAGACTGAAGCTGCATTCATAAGACAAGATTAGAATCATCATCTTAGGGGCTTGAACTTTGCTAAAGAATAGGCATCGTTAACAGTGACCTGCCATTGCTTAGTTTGTTTTACTATAGGTTGCTTCCTACCCCAGAGTCATGCAACCAGGGGTTGCAAGATTTCTGACTTCTCCAGGTACTTCTATAGAGAACATCACTATTGTGAAACCTAAAGAATTGCTCTTAGGCCGGGCACTGTGGCTCATGCCTGTAATCCCGGCACTTTGGGAGGCCAAGATGGGTGGGTCACTGGAGGTCAGGAGGTTGAGTCCAGCCTGGCCAACATGGTAAAACCCCGTCTCTACTAAAAATACAAAAATTAGCCAGGCGTGGTGGCACCTGCCTGTAATCCCAGCTACTCGGGAGGCTGAAGCAGGAGAATCACTTCAACCCAGGAGGCGGAGGTTGCAGTGAGCCAAGATTGTGCCACTGCTGTCCAGCCTGACCAACAAAGCAAGACTCAATCTCAAAAAAAAATATTGCTCTTTAAGATAGTTTTCAGATCTAGCATTTCAGTAGACAAAGATACAACCACCTGGTCCAGAAATCACCTCCCCCTCCTGGGAACTGACTCAGCTGCACAAAGACGGTGTTAGCTGCCCTTGTGATTTCATCCCCACCCAATCGTCTCAGTTCTCCAGCTCTCTGCCTGTTGAAGTACCCATAAAAAACCCTAGCCTCTGGCCAGGCGTGGTGGCTCACGCCTGTAATCCAAGCACTTTGGAGGCCAAGGCGGGCGGATCACCTGAGGTCGGGAGTTCAAGACCAGCCTGACCAACATGGTGAAACGTCCTCTTAAAAAAAAAAAAAAGTTAAAAACCCTAGCCTCTGAATTCTCTGAGAGGTTTCAGAAGTGTCTCCATTCTCCTCGCTTGGCTGGCCCTGTGATTATTAAACTCTTTCTTTGCTGCAACCCCTGCTGTTCTCATTGTTTTTTTCAGGACAGCAGGCAAGAAGGACCTATTGGGCTGTGACACTATCTCACAGGGTTGGCAGAAGGGATCACAAACAGAAAACTCATCCAGCATTCTACCCACAAATGTTTACTGAGCACCTGCTTTGTGTATTATACTCATTGCTGGAAATACTGAAATTAATCCCTCCAGAAGCTCACCCTCTAGCAGGCTCTGCCTTTGCCCCTTAAGAGTTGAATGGCCTTGGGCAAGTGGCAGCCTCATCATAGAAATGGAGGTAAGAGTAGAAACCTACCTTCTAAAGTTTTGTGAGGATTTAGGGAGTTAAAAGTTTACACAGCATGCCAGAAGCTCATTGCTGGCCGCTGTGACCATCAGTGGCAATGACAGATGTTATCAACAGGTCTTTACAAGGGCCAACAGGATGTGCTGAGATGGAGAGCCAGTGACACAGGAGCCCTGAGAGCCAGGAGGGGGGTCTCCAGGAAGGGCACAGGGGACACTTTGAGGGGGACACTTTGAGCAGTTAAAACTAGAGAGGCGAATTGATACCATGTGTGGAGACGGGGCCTGAGAGAGCACCCAAGTGTGGGAGGTGAGAAGGGTTGTGAGGCTGGAGATGGCGAGGGGTGGTGTGCAGAGGAAGGCTGGGCAGGTCGTGGAGGACTCTGGACCATACTCAGGGTATGGACTTCCCTTTGTAGCCCATGAGGAACTGCAGGGAATCTCTACATAGGGGGAGTGACATTCTGAGACTTGAGTTTTAGGAAGCCAGCATCAGTTGCAGGTGAAGGATACATACAAGATGCAGATCTCAGAGCAGGAGATGAGTTAGGAAGTGGGATCTGAGTTACACTCAGGTGGGATGCTCTCTGAAAACCTCCCAGAACATTTTGGTTTGTGGCATGCGGCAAGGGCATCCCTGAAAAACCAACAGGATTTTTTTCCACCTGTGAAGACTCAATTTGTGGGTGGGTGGGTGGGTTTGTAGAATGCTCATTGACATCACTGGGACCCCAGACCAGCCAGTGCAGACACTTGACTAGCCCACAGAGGCAGGTGCCTAAACCAGGGCCAGTGGGTCTATTTACAGTGACAAATAGGACTGCCAAATGGCCTGCATGCTGGACCTCAGGCCAGTGCAGCCCATCCTAGGGGAAAGTCCAGGTGGAAACCAATGCTTCCCAACTCATCATGATTGGAGCATGAAAGCCAAGTCCAGGGAACAGGTGGGGCCATGGCCACAGCCAGCGTCCCTGAGTGGCTGCCCAGTCCTGGAGAGCTCCACTATGGGGATGGGCCTGCTAAGCGATCAGCTGTCCACCAGTTCCCACAGGCTGGCTCACCCCAAGGCCTCCTGCCCTAAAACCCAATGGAGACGACTCCCTTTGCTGTTCACCATAAGAACATTCCCTTCTATTTCTACTTTGCTGAGAGTTTATCATGAATGACTGTTGAGTTTAGCTGTCCACAGCTATCTGAAATCTTACCTTTATTCTCTGAATGCGGTGATTGACATTGATTGATTTTTAAGGTAAAACCAACTTTGCATTCCTGGGATCAAACCCACTTGGTTAAGGTGTATTATTCCTATATATTGCTGGATTCAATTTGTTAACATTTTGTTAAAGACCCTTTTGCACCTATGTTCATGAAGAATATTGGTCTATAATTTTCTTTTCTTATAATTTCCTTGATAGGTTTTGGTATCACAGTTATGCTGGATCCATAAAGTGATTTAAAAAACGTTCCTGGCTGGGCCACAGTGGCTCATGCCTGTAACCCCAGCACTTTGGGATACCGAGGCAGGTGGATTGCTTGAACCCAGGAGTTGAGATCAACCTCGGCAACATGGTGAGACCCTGTCTCTAAAATCAAAAATAATAATAATAATAAGGCTGGACTTGGTGGCTCACACCTGTAATCCTAGCACTTTGGGAGGCAGAGGCGGGCAGATTGCCTGAGTTCACATGGTGAAACTGCATTTCTACTGAAATGCAAAAATTTGGCCGGGCATGGTGGCAGGCACCTGTAGTCCCAGCCACTCAGGAGGCTGAGGCAAGAGAATTGCTTGAACCCTGGAGGTGAAATTTACAGTGAGCCAAGGTATCTGTCTCCAATAATAATAATAATAATAAGATACAAAAACATTCTTTCCTCTTCTGCTGTATTAGTTAAATAATGGTGTTATTTCTTTCTTAAAATGTGTGACAGAATTTACCAGTGAAGCCATCTGGTTCTGGAGTTTTCTTTCTAGGAAAACATTTTATAATAGCTACAGGGCCATTTAGCATTCAGATCTACCATTGCTGCTTCTTCTTTTTTTTTTTCTTTTTTTGAGATGGAGTACAGTGGTGTGATCTCAGCTCACTGCAACCTCCACCTCCCAGGTTCAAAAGATTCTCCTGCCTCAGCCTCCCAAGTAGCTAGGACTACAGGCATGCCACCACAACGAGCTAATTTTTGTATTTTTAGTAGAGATGGAGTTTCACCGTGCTAGCTAGGCTGATCTCAAACTCCTCACCCCAGGTGATCCGCCTGCCTTGGCCTCCCAAAGTGCTGAGATAGAGGGTGTTGAGTGATTATCAAAATCAATATCTTTATCCTTACCAGAGATATAGTAATAAGTAAACAAGGATTCTTTCTTTAAGTCTCTAAAAAGAAGCAAATGTCTTCATACCGAAGCCCAAATCAGCCCCAGAGATGCTATGAATACTACCAGACCCAGACAGTCCTGCTGGTCTGGTATAATGAAGGTAGATCTTTGGATATCGAGAGGCATAGATGTTGCCTTCCAGCAATTCTTCATAAATATTGCATCTCTCAGCTACAAGTGGATAGATCTGGAGCTACAGTCTGTTCAAGATTGTTGGTCAATCAGGGAGCAGTGTCCCAGACAGTTGTTCAAGCTTATGTCTTGTAGCCACCAATAGGATGTCAGCAGTGTCAGACAGTCACACTTGGTGAGGACAGTCCCCCCCCTCATGCAAGAAAGCTGCAGACAGATTAATGCCCAAGAACTTAGCCAGTGGGTCTTTAAAATGGGGCGATGGGGGGGACATCATAAGTAAAGACTTGAGCATCAGGTACAGAGTTGTTGGAAATAGAGTCCACGGACAGGTCCTAGCCCCACTGCTGCTCCCTGCACAGCCTTAAATGAGTCTCAACACTCTATGCCTCAGTTTTCCTACAGATAAGAGATTGTGAGGGTGGGGACACTGGACTGGACAATCCCCCTGCGTCTCCTTGCTTTAACATCTAGGACCAGATCAGAGGAAGTGGACAAGTCTATGCTCTAAGAATGTTCCAGCAATTCAAGGACAACCCCCCCAGCTGATGGTGGAGCATATTACTGTGGGGTCCCCTGCAGGATGGAGAGGCAGAGCCTCTCGGACTGCAGCGGACGCTCAGTGGAGGGGAGACTCAGCTGTCATTTGCTTGTTCAGAGACATTCATGATTCTCTCATGCCCAAATCAATTCAGGGGTGGTTAAAAGCATAGGCATTAGGGATCGAATAAAACCAGGGATTAATCTCTTCTCCACAACTAACCAGCTGTGTGGCCTTGGGGATGCTACCTAACCATACTGAAGCCTGTTTCCTCATCTGCAAAATAGCAGTAAAAATAGAATCTGCCTCGGAGATTTGTGGCGAGATTACAGCCTCTAGGACACTTGCGTAGAATTCCCAGAATGCAGTCCACACCCAGGATTTGCTATCATTGGTTCCAGGAAGCCAGGGTTCCAAGTTCCTATTCTAGTACCTTTATTGTCAGGAAACCCTTTAATTTCTGGTTAAAGATGCTGCCAAGATCCCTTTCCCGTCCCCAGACCTCCAGTACACATACCCTTCTTTCTCCCTCCCTGCAGGCCCAGGCTCTCAGCCTGCTCCCCCTCTCCTGAGCCACCTCACTTCCTCCATGGTGGGAACCGGCTGATAGGAATGGAAAGCTATCTTCCCAGCCCCACTTTCTGGTGTCCTCCAAATGTATCCCATGAATTGAAGAATTCATTTTTTAGAAAAGGAGCAAGAAAAAAGAGAAAGAAGAGAAATTGTGAGTTTGGAATCTCCCCAACTGCTTGGCATCTTTGTCCCTGACTCCTGAACCCCTTCCAGAGGATCCTGCTGCTGGCTTCACCTGAGGCTGATTCGGGTCAGGTAACAACTGGGATTAGGGGAGTCCTCCATCCCTTTCTGACCTTGGTTCCTAACCCCTACAGCAGGTGCTTAGGTCTCAAAAAGAATGTATCTCTGTCCACTGAGGTCTTCAATTGTCATTGGTATTTTAGTCATTTACTCTTTCTTTAAAGAAAAAAAAAATGTAGCCAGGTGCTGTGGCTCATGCCTGTAATTCCATCATTTTGGGAGACCAAGGTGGGCAGATCATTTGAGGACAGGAGGTCAAGACCAGCCTGGCCAACATAGCGAAACCCTGTCTCCATGAAAAGGTACAAAAACTTAGCTGGGCCTGGTGGCACACACCTGTAGTCCCAGCTGCGGGGGAGGCTGAGGTGGGAGAATCACTTGAGCTGGGGAGGTGGAGGTTTCAGTGAGCTGAGATCGTGCCACTGCACTCCAGCCTGAGCAACAGAGCAAGTCTCTGTCTCAAGAAGAAGAGGAGGAGGAGAGAAGAAGAAGAAGAAGGAGGAGGAGGAGGAGGAGAAGAGAAGAAGGAGAAGAAGGAGAAGGAGGGGAGGAGGAGGAGGAGGAGGAAGAAATGTTATGAGCAGCACCCTTCACAAAGCTTCTGCCGCTAATCTTTATCTATTTAGTTTATGGTTCCTTATATCTCACCACTAGGTACGGGCCATGAGGGGGGAGCAAGAAACACACCCTCTCAGTGTTTAGGATTCCAGAATGGAGCCCACTTCTCATGTATAGCCCATGTATCTTGCTGTATTACTGAAGAAGTAAAATCAGAGAGGCACAGTGACTTGTGCTAAGGTATGCTACCAGTTGGCCATGAGGGGGCCCAGAAGTGGTGGTGGCAGTGGAAGTAGGAGAGGGACCCTGCTCTGGCTAAACAGCCCCACTGTATCAGCCCCCTAGGGCTGCTGTAACAAATACCACAGACATTTACTTTCCAGTGGGGCTGGAGGCTGGAAGTCCAAGATCAAGGTGTCAGCAGGGCTGGGTTCTCCTGAGACCTCTCTCCTTGGCATGTAGACAGTGTCTTGTCCCTGTGACCGTATATGTTCTTTCCTGTGGATGTGTCTGTGTCCTCATCTCCTCTTCTTATAAGGACACAGGATTGGATTAAGACACACCGTAATTACTTCATTTTAATCAACAAATATAGTCACATTCTGAGGTCCTGGGAGGTAGGACTCCAATATATGAATTTGGTTGTGTTCCCAACCAAATTCATATACTGTAGTCCTACCTCCCAGGACCTCCCCCTTCCTTCTCTCCTTCCTTCCTTCCTTCTTTCCTTCCTTCCTTCCTTCCTTCCTTCCTTCCTTCCTTCCTTCCTTCCCTCCCTCCCTCCCTCCCTCCCTCCTTTCTTTCTTTCTTTCTTTCTTTCTTTTTCTTCTCTTTCTTTCTTTGCCTTTCTTGCTTTATCAGACTGGCAGGTAACCATATTTCCTGTCACTGCACCTTGACTTGAAGCATACATCCTAATCATTGGATTTCTTTCTCAGGAAATGGATCCATCTTTTACTAAACCCTCTAACCCAGAGTCAGAGAATAATACATGACTTCTCCCCTCTCCAACATTCCACATCCATGCAGTACCCAAAGTTTGTTCTTTCTACAGTTTTAACCCTTTCTTCCTTTGTTCCTTTGGCCACTGGGCTAGTTTAGACCACCCGTATTTTCTCATCTGGATTACATCTTCCTGTTCTCCCCTTCTCAACCCGTTCACATCTCTACTGAGATTCTGCCTCTTCTTGTATTCAGTGAGTGACAAATTCAACCACCAAGTGAACTAAGGCAGAAACAAGAGTTGTTATTTTTTTCCTATACTAAGCCCAATACCTAGGATATTTAAGTGTCAATAGGGATTATTTTATTAAAATAACTTTTACACATGTGAAAAGATGTTCAATCTCATTAAAACAATAAATATACAATTTAAACTGTATGAAGATGCCATCATTCTTCACTGATCAGATTGACAAGAGTCTAAAGGTGTGATAATATGCTCTGTTGGGGAAGGCGCAAGGAAAAAGGTACTCTTATATGTTGCTGCTAGGGGTATAAATTGGGACAGTGTTTGTGGAGGGCAATTTGGCAGTATCTATCATACAACATTGGAGGCCAGGTGCAGTGGCTCATGCCTGTAATTCCAGTACTCTGGGAGGCAGAGGCAGGAGGATTGCTTGAGCAGGAGTTTGAGACCAGCCTGGGCAACATAGGGAGACTGCAACTCTACAAAAAACTTTAGCTGGGCATGGTGGTACATGCCTGTAATTCCAGCTACTCAGGAGACTGAGGTGGGAGGATTGCTTGAGCCTGGGAGGTTGAGGCTGCAGTGAGCTGTGGTTGCACCACTGTACTCCAGCTGGGGCAACGGAGTGAGACCCTGTCTCAAAAAACCCCAAAACCAAAAAACCAAACCACAAACAAAAACCACTGAAAATGAGTAAATCTTTGACTCATCAACTTTACTTGAAGAAATTCATCTTATTGAAATACTTGCACATATATATTGGTAAGGATATTTATTGCAGCAAAAGCTAGACAGCAGCCTAAATGTGCAGGAACAACATTCTAGTAAAGTACAAATGCAGTGTGGTCCATTCAATGTGTGTTGAGTGGGGACAGTCTTCCTTGTGTTATTGGGTGAAAAGTCCCAGGTGCAGATCAGTCTATGCTTCATGGCCCCTCCTAGACTGAGGGAGGGGGACAGATGCCTGGGGTATGGGAATACTCACTCTTCGTGAGATGCCTTTTTGTAGTCCTTGAACATTAAACCATGTACATGCATTATCTATTCCAAAAATAATAATTATTTAAAAATGTGTTGCTAAATCCTATTGAATTCCCCTAATAGCCCTCCCCAACTGCTACATCCAATCAGTCTTCAAGCCTTATCGATTCTTCCATCTAAATTTTTCTCAAATGTGTTCTCACCCTGTCTCCATTCTCTTTCCCATCTCTGCCTCCTGCTCTGCTGCAAAGCCCAATTTAAAGACTTTCTCATCTGTAAAGTCTCCCTGACCTCCTCCCACCAGTCTGAATTCTGTTCTAGACACGTTAGGTTTGAGGTATATGGGATTCACATCTAAATCTGGAGCTTAGGTGAGAGATTTAGGCTAAGAGCTAGATGTGGGAGTCATTAGGTACACTTTGTGACTGCATTCTTGAGCACTTGAATTGGTGAGTGGCTACCAGAAATGAGAGGATTTTTGCCTGGAACTGAATAGTAGAAACTTTTTTTTGGGGTACAGTCTGATTGTTAGGGGTAGCTGCTCCCAGAACTTCAGTTTGATATTGGTCTTCCAAACAGCTGCAGGAGCTATAAAACACACCAAGTTACATCTAGCAGGATTTCCTGTTCCTGCCCATGGAGCCACACTACATGTGATTCCCCTAAAGTTAAAGGATGTTATCCTGGAAGCCCCACCCATGCCTGGCAGCATGCAGGACTTGGCAGAGAGGAAGGCCATTGGAAGAAGGTGGGTTTCCCTTCATTGTCTCCTGGGACGGTCCCCAAGAGCTTTCATTTGAAAAGTGTCCACTCATGACGCAACTGCTGTGTGATCCCCGCAAAGGTCAGCTTGGGCTGTGTGGGCAGCAGCTTTGAGGGAAAGCTCAGATGATCGTCTGACCTGGCGCCTTCACTCTGTGCTGCTCTGATGTCTGGACGTAGGAGAAAGCTAGGCACTGCCCGGGGACTGACTGAGGGCCTGAGAGAATAGTGGTGTTTACAAGTCAAGGTCGAGCCATTCTCGGCATGAATTTTGAATGGAAAGTCCTCAGATTTGTCCTGGAGGCCTACCATTGCTTCATGTGATAGTCATACTTTCTGCCCTCTGAATGAGAAGGAATAGAAGCCCTGAGATCTGATGCGTCAGACTGAGGACTGGCATGGGAAGGGCTGCGGCTGAAGGAGTGCCGAGAAGCCATTTATCTTGGGCCATTTGCTCATCTGGTTTCCTCCTTCCTTCCCCCCTGGCCTGATTAACAGCTAATCCTCCCATTCTGAGCTCCTCCCTGCCCAGAAAACCTGACAAGCCCAAAGTCTCCTGTTTCACATGCCCCTTGTAGCGTGAAGGATACTGGTCATTCAAAACATTAAATCAATACATGCTTATTTCTTCCCAGGTCATGTAGGCACGTGGCTTCCACCTACTGATTTAATAACACTCAGAGAGTGGGTAGGACACAAATGCCATTGCTTGGCTTTGAGTTTTGAGACTGACTAGGATTTCTAGTGAGGCAAGAGTCTGGCACGCCAGGCTTCATTGTGCTGGGACAGGGAGGTAGAAATTTCACACGTCCTGTTTTGTGTGGAGCTTGGAGGTCTGAGGACACAGGGCATGATATGAAGAAGGGGAAACAGGAACAGAGGGCTCAGACACCGGCAGACCCTGGCAGATTGCCCTGTATGACCCCAGTCCTTCCCCCTCTTTCTTCCCCAGCTGGGAGAGAACGCCAGGCGGGTGGTAGGAACTCGTGGATGGGACTTTTGTTAAGTGTGGTGGAGTAACATTCATTTCACCAAATTCCACTAAATGAACACAAGGAACACATGAGGACAAAGAGAATAGAAAGGGAATGGTAGCCAAGGAGAGATGTTAGCAAGATTTTGGGAGACAGAAAGTGGCTGGACTTTGCAGAGTGAGGGAAGGTGAGACCTACAAACCTGGGTGGGCCAGTGGGGGAGTAAGCCATGGGGCCTCAGGCCTCAGAGAGGCTTGGAACTGGAGGGAAGCGAGGATGCTGGCCCAGGTGGACTGTGGGCTGGTTAAGTCCCTGAGCCCTGTCCCACCCTACATGACACCTGCTGCTGTGGAAGGTGAATAAATGAGACTGTGGAAGGTGAGGCCCAGCTGCTTTTCCTGCTGGGATTCTAGAATGTTCCATTCCTCCATGTATAGACTGGAAAATCCCCCTCCCTACACTGAGAAAACTGACCAGCTCAGAGGACAGAGCCATGGATGCTGCCCTCTGGGGCTCCCCTGGGAGTTTGTGAGGCAAGGTATGATTGCCCCATCCATGGCCCCTCAGTGCCCAGGCCCTGCCCTCTCCTGGGGGAGCCTCCAGCCAGTGTTCTAATGTTTTCCCCTTAAATATTCCCATTCAGCCAAGGATCGGCTGACTTCAAGGAGAGTCTCCAAACTAACGACAGAGATAGAAGCAAACAGCAGACAGCAGTAGCAGCACCAGAACTGCTTTCTTTGCGGGGCAGGAGAAGACATCACATCCAAATGAGCAGAACGTCTTTGAAGAGGCATTCAGAGGACAAGAAAGAGGTCATAAAAATGAAACACCAGGGAGAGCAAAAACATCCAGTTGAAGAGTTGAACGTCAACGCTCTCCCTTTGCGGGCTGTCCCCAGTGCCCGTGACCCCATCTCACCATTGCTGTGTGTGTGGTGAAGGGGGTGCTGTCGTCAGCCGCTGGAGGAAGCAGAGGTTCCCTACACTCCTCAGCAGGCTCGGCAGCCGTCCCATTCTCATGAGCATTTGGAAAGAGGGGATATTTATGTTTCCCAGGGGTCACAATGGAGGTAGATAAGGGAATGGGAATGAGTGTTGGGTCCATCAACCATCAGTCCCGCTGCACAGGCCTACAGCACCTTTACTTGGCCATTCTCCTTCCTTTATCATCATCGACCTGGGCTATGCTCAACGCCGTAGGGCACAGTTAATCCTGGGATGAGCAGCATCCTCCACCGGCATTTGAGTGGAGCTCTGTGAGAGTCTCTCTTAGGATGTACACCCAGGAGCTGAATTCCTGAACTTGCTGAATGCTGCCATATTGCTTTCCCAGATGGCTGAAACCAGTTCCCCTCTCCTCTTGATGGGGAGGAGGATTCCTGCTTCTTCACATCTTAGCCAGCATTTGGTATTACACACCTTTCTAGGTTTTTGTGTGGGATTCTGTAGGGTATAAAGTGGCTCCTCACTCTAAAAGTGATTCTTTATCATATTACTAGTAACTGATTATTTCTTCATATACTTGTTATCATTTAGGCTTCCTTTTCAGCAGTTGCCTGTTCGTCACCTGACTTTTTATTATTCATTTACAGGAATTACTAATATAGTCCCGACAGTTCAGATTGTACTCTTTTGTCAGTTTTAGATAAGGCTGTCATCTGTTAATTTACAAGTGTTTTTCACTGAACCATACTCCTTAATTTTTTTTTTTTTGAGGCAAGATGTCGCTCTGTTGCCCAGGCTGGAGTGCAGTGGTGCAATCGTGGCTCACTGAAGCCTCAATCTCCCTGGGCTCAAGTGATCTTCCTGCCTCAGCCTCCCAAGTAGCTGGGACTCTAGGCACATGCCACTATGCCTGGCTAATGTTTGTATTTTTTGTAGAGATGGGGTTTCACCATGTTGCCTAGGCTGGTCTTTTTTTGTGTGTGTGTATGTGTGTGTGATGGAGCCTCACTCTGTTGCTCAGGCTGGAGTGCAGTGGTGCAGTCTTGGCTCACTGCAACCTCCATCTCCCAGGTTCAAGTGATTCTCCTGCCTCAGCCTCCTGAGTAGCTGGGACTACAGGCACCCACCACCACGCCCGGCTAATTTATTGTATTTTTAGTAGAGATGGGTTTCACCATATTGGCCAGGCTGGTCTTGAACTCCTGACCTTGTGATCTGCCCGCCTTGGTCTCCCAAAGTGCTAGGATTACAGGTGTGAGACACCATGGCCAGCCTTAGGCTGCTCTTAAGTTCAAGCAGTACACTGACCTTACACAGTGTTACAGGTGTGAGCCACTGTGTCTGGCCTATAGTCCTTAATTTGAATGTTGTCAAATCCATTTGTCTCTCACCTTATGGCGTGTGCCTTGATCATTTTATTTAAGAAGACTTTCTTTATTGTGTTGTTTTATTTAAGAAGACTTTATCCCTGATCACAAAGGCAGACTCTTCTCATGGTTTTGTTAGCCGAAAAGTGACTGAGGTAGGTGTCTCAACTGATAGAAGTTTATTTAGGCGAAGTTTATTTAGCCAAATTTAAGGATGTGCCCAAGAAAAACACAGATCACAGGAGCATCTGTGCCCTTTGCTTTCCAAAGAGAGTTTGGGAGTATTTCAAAGGTAAAGAGCAAGCAGGAGGAAAAGAGGGAGGGAAGGTAGAAGTGAGGCAAATGGTTATTTCTTGTGAGGCTCTCATTAGGCTCAGTAAATCTGCATTTCACACATGAAAGGAGGGAGTAGAGGAAAAAGTCAATGATGCCTTCCTCTCAGGGTAGGTGGAGGGATGATTTCTGGTCTTTTTCCTGTACCTGTGAAGATAAGCTGGTAACTGACATTGTCAGGGTGAGATTTCAGAATTCAGCTTTAGGCTATTTTACAGGGAGGGGGCATATATCCCAAAAGACTGAGGGGGCTCACAAGAAATTTACATGTGGGCAATTTGTGAGGGAGGCCACCTGGGGGGATATGTGGCCTTCCATCCTTGTGGGAACCTGGCTTATGAATGAAGCTATGACACAGGTTTGTGAAATTATAGCGATCTGTTTGGGAAAAAAAGGAAGGCTGTGTTGTGTGATTCAGACCCCAAGCTCAGCTCTCTTTTGGCCTAGTGAGTTTGGGGTGCTGAGATTCTGTTTTCTTTCTCATTTTTATAATTGTACTTCTCCTATTTCAGTCTTGAATTCTTATGTCATCCACCTCTGTAAGCGGTGTCACGTGTAGAGTCAGGCTTTGCTTATCTCAGGAGTGATTTCCCCACTGCCACCTGTGGAGCTGTCCTCTCTCCTCTGCTCACAGCATTTCTTGGCCTTACTCCAAGCTCCCCAGCCACCTGGGTCTTCTCCTCATCTGTTCTGAACCCTGGAGAAGCTGCTGTCACTAAGGAATTGAAGTGGTTGGGTGCCTGGGGGAGTGAGTCCTCCCCTGCTCTTCCTTTTCAAAAGTGTCCTGAGCAATCTGCAGATCTTTCTTGCCCCATATGAACTACAGAAAAAGACTGTTCAGATTCTTGGCAAATCCCCCGTTGGAATTTTGCAAAGGTTGGTATGAACTTGTGGTTTATACAATTGCAGGTTTACATGTACGCGTGTGATGGTTTGACGGGGTTTTATCTTCTGTAGTGGACTGAGCCCAGGAGGGCCGGGCATGTGTCTGCTTCCTGCATCCTTGGCTCCCCAGCATTCACACGGTATGTGGGTTGCAGAAGTAGCTTAACAACGATTTGTTGCTGAAAGCTGCCGAATTGAGTGTGGAATGATGATGTCTGTGACAGTACTCAGCAAACCAGGAGGTGGCTCAGAGAGCGGTCCAAACCACCTGCTCCAGCACCAGCTTGGGTTCACTTCTGTTTTTCTGGCTTCCCGGGAGGTGGGGGCCAGGCTCCCTCATCCACATCAGGAGCTTTTGGGAGGCTGGACAGGGAGGTGCCAGCACGCAGGGAGCACTGTGTGTGTCGCTCCCAGTGCTATTGCTGAAGCCTGCCTGGGAGTAGGGGATGCTAATTCCACTTAGAAAACCGCCTCCTTGATGGCTGAGGCACATCTGCTGGCAGGGCCACCCCAGGCGCACTCCACATGCTTTGTTTGCCATCTGTGTTAGCTCAGGCTGCCTTCTCCCTGTGTCTTCACATGGGGGGGGGGAGAGGGAAGAGGGGAGAGAGAGAAAGAAGGGGAGGGAGTGGAAGACAGAGGAGAGAGGAGGGGAGGGAGAGAGAGATATAGAGGGCAGACAGTGAGAGAGAGAGAGAGAGAGAGAGAGAGAGAGAGAGAGAGATAAGAGATCTCCTTCTTTCTCTTCTGATAAGGGCACTCATTCTATCAGAGTAGCACTCTGCCCTGATGACCTCATAATTTAACCTTACTTAGCTCCTGAAAGCTCTATCTCCAATACAATCACACTGGGGGCTAGGGCTTCAATGCCAGAATTTCGGGGGACACCCTTCAGTCCACAGCACTATCCTATAGCACAGGACACGGGAATGGAAATGTGTCCCTGTCAGTTTTGCCAGGGGAGGTGAGGGACTGGACGCACAGCAGAGAGAGGATTGGAGCCCATGCTGCTCCTCGCCCTCTCACACTCACGGAGAGCCTGATGAGCTCCTCCTGCTGTTTGAGGATGCTGTGCTGGTGGAGGACCTGGGGAGCATCCTCACTTGCTTCAGGCACTGCCTGGCCAGAGGATAGCAAGGCAGTGCCTGTTCCCCCGCCTTCCACCTGCATGCCCACTGCCTGCAGCCTCGACAAGCTGTCAGCTCCAGGAAGCGAGAAGGAAGCGGAGCACCAGCTTTCCCCGCTGCAGATGGTGCCCACACAACTCCATGCAGGGCGTGTTTTGGCTATTTTGATGGACCGGCCATGTTCAAGACTGGGGACTGTTTAGGACCAGTGTGACTTTTGTTATCTGAGAGTGACCGGAAAAGTGAGGGCCTGCCTCAGTGGGCCTCTGAGGGTGAGGCAGGGATCCCACTGGAGGGGATGCAGGGCAATGGGGCAGAGAGAGGCTAAGTTTCCATTGCGCCTACACACCTGCCACCCAAATGACTGCATTCCTCAGTTCCTCGGTGGGAGTGCTTGGTGCCACGGAGCTGTGCAGGAGGGCTCTTTCCTGGCAGCTTTAAAAGGGTCTGAGCCACAGAGTTTCTGGGAGCCAAAAAGTCTGGTCATTAGGGGAGGTGGGTGTGTGGGCGCTATGGAAACTCAGCTTCTCTCTGCCCCGAGGGGGATCTGGCCAGCATCTCACAGCCCTCGGAGGGCCCCGCACACACCTTCACACCTGGCTGGTCATGAGTGACACCCGGGAACCTCTAAGCCACAGCAGCAAGCGCTCCCAGGCTCAGAGAATGGGGATCTGGGCTCACACCTGAACCCCAGGAAGGAGTGTTCAACTGCTTTTCAGCGAGGGTTCCCCTGTGGAAGGTGCAAAGGAGGAGCTGTTGGCATCCTAGAAAACCACAGCAGAAATGGGCGCACCCTCCTCCTGTAGCAGAGGCGGGGAGGCTAAGGCCCAGAGAGCAACTTGTTTAGGTTGGTGCAAAAGTAATTGCGGTTTTGACATTACTTTCAAGGGCAAAACCTGCGAGTACGTTTGCACCAACATAATAGCATTTTCCCAAGTCCCATGGTGAGCTGGTAGCAGAGCTGGGACCAAAGCTCCTGCCGTCTGGGGCCAGCTCGCCTTGAGCCCACTGCCCTGACGGGGCCTGGCCAGCTCTCGCTGGACACTCTCCTTGTACCTGGTAGGGGAGCAGCACCCGTCCACGCTGGGGGACTCTCTGGCCAGTTGGTTTGCTGGGCCCCTTCCATGGCCAGTCCTGCCCGCCCGGCTGCACTGAGATTCAGGGCTCCCCGCCTGGCTTTTGCCTCTTGCCTCCAGTTGGGGGATTGCGCTGCTGGGGAGAGCTGGGCTGAACCAGAGGAGGTGGTTCAGTTTCTGGGTGAGGTTAGGGGTAAGCTAAGATATGCACCAGAAACTGAGGAATTTGGTCTCTAGGAGACCAAACAGAATGCAAAGTGGAAAGGAACAGGAAAACAAGAGGGGGGCTAGTGGGACAAATTCTGGAAAGAGTTTTTATGTCCATGTACACAGGTCTGACTATGGGAGGGGAAGTTGGATGATATTCTCTCATCGGCGTGGGGTCCCTTGGAAGGTGGTTTAGTGCCCTGTCCGCACCCTCATGGTACCCCCGATGCCGACCAATTTTCTCCCCCACACCCATAACCACATCAATACCACTTCTTACAAAGTAGGCTTGCTTTGTAAGAGAGTCCCCCAGCGTGGACGGGTGCTGCTCCCCTGCTGGGCACATGGCGAGTGTCCAGTGAGAGCTGGCCAGGCCCCGTCAGGGCAGTGGGCTCAGGGCGAGCTGGCCCCAGAGGGCAGGAGTTTTGGTCCCAGCTCTGCTACCAGCTCACCATGGGACTTGGGAAAAGGTATCGACATAGACATAATGTCAGAACAACAGTTTATTTCAAACTTTGAAACAAGGATTTTGAGAGTCCTCCATGCCACAGTGTTTTCTGTAAGCCCTCTCTTGGGGAAGGGCAGTAACTGATTAATGAAGGCCCAGAGGTCACAAAGCCTTGTGAGGTCAAGGGATCCCTGAGGAAATGATAGCTGCGTTAGATTTTTTGCTTTTTAGAGAATGAAAAATAGAAAAGAGAAGATAGCGCCGTAGTTTTCATTGTTTTTATTATCCTGTAGTGAATTGTCCATACTGGTGGTTAATAAACACGGCATATTTATCAATCCTATAGCATCTTGTATTTAACTTGGCAAGACTGTTTTGACATTTCTGACTATAAACTTTTGTTTTTCAAATGCTCCTTAATCCTCTTTCTTGTCTTTATGTTGGTTCTCTTATTAACGAGTTACAGCAAAATTTGACAAGTGCTCATAGATGCACTTGGATAATAATTATTCTTCTCACTAACTTGAGAGTTGTGGATTTAATGTGAGGAGTGGTTTTGAGACAGGGCCTCACTCTGTCGCCCAGGCTGGAGTGCAGTAGTAGGTTACAGCTCATTGTACGCTTGAACTCCTGGACTCCAGCCAGCCTCCCTCCTCAGCCTCCTGAGTAGCTGAGACTACAGGCATGCACCACCATTTCCAGCTAATTAAAAAAAAATTTTTTTTTTTTTTTTTTGTAGAGACAGGGTCTCTCCATGTTACCCAGGCTGATCTCAAACTTCTTGGCTTAAGTGATCCTCCCGCCTCAGCCTCCTAAAGTTCTGGGATTACAGGTGTTAGCCACTGTGCCCTCCCTGCCTGTTTTCCCTTCTCAGCACCTACAGGATGAGCCTTGTCTTGGCGTGGATTCAGGCATTGATGCTGCTTCTATGCAACCCTGCTGTTTCTCTTGATCCAGCTCACATTTCTGTGTGTGTGGGGGAGCCTGTATTAGTGTTCTATTACTGTCATAACCAATTACTGAACACTTGGTGGCTTAAAACAACACAGATTTATTATCTCACAGTTCCTGTGGGTCAGAAGCCTGGCACAGCTTGCCTCAGTGGTTCCTTTGCTCTGGGTCTCACCCACCTGAAGCAGAGGTGAAGGCTGGGCCGTGTTTCTCCCTGGAGGCTCTCAGAAGAATCTCCCTCCAGACTCACTCAGGTTCCTGGCACGATGTAGCTCCTTGGGGGCGCCGGCCAGAGGCCAGTGTCCTCTGAGCCGCAGCAGGGCTGCTCTTTGCTCCGGAGGCTGGACTCTAGCCCTTGTGAGTGACGCTGCACCTTGGAACCAGCCAGGGTACCTCAAACTCTCCCTACGCTTGGTGTCTCTCCTGCCTCTCTTTTCTCTCTCTCTCTCTCCTCTTTTTTTTTCTGGTTTCTATTGGGCCCATTTGGATAATCCAGGATTATCTTTCCATTTTAAGATCAGCAGATTAGTGGCTTAATTACACCCACAAGGCCCCTTGAAGCAACAGTGCCTAGATTTGTGTTTGAATCACCAGGGCGGCCTGGGAGGCTTCTTTAGATGTCCGGCATCGGTGGCATCTGGTGCCCCCAGCTTCTTGCTAAGTTCTGTGTGTGGGCGTGTGGGAAATGGGAGGGAGCGGGGAATCATTGTGCCCTCTCCCGCATCTGCCTCCTGTGCCTGAGGTCCTGTCTCTGCAGACAGGCCTCTCCCTCTGGATCCAGCAGCCGCTCCCTACCCGCTATCCTCTGCCTGGCAGTTGCTCCCTAGGGCTCCCCTTTACCTTGCCACACATTGGCCTTTGTGGAGCCTCCTTCTGCTGCCCCCAGTTGTGCGTGCCTCTAGTCTGCTAGCACCCTGGCAGGCACATGTTTGCGTCAGGCTGCTTTTGTCGTGAGGACCTCTCTTCTGTCTTATGGGGCTTCCAACTGCTCCTCCTGAAGCTTCCCCAGCTCCCTCGTCCCTAGCCCTACCGGCCACCGCCATCTGCAGATGTCCATCAGTCAGTTCCTGGCTCACTTGCTCATCCTCCCAGCTGCGTTCAGTCAGCAGGTCACTGGGATTCACCATTGGGTTCGAAGATACTCTCTCTGTTCCTTGTTCTTCCTCATCACCAACTGAATGTGGGTCACTCAGAGCTCAGACGTCGGAGAACAAGAAATAACTGCGTTCCTGGCATTTCTTTCCCCCTCTCTGTTTCTATGAACTTGTAATTTCTTTCTTTCTTTCTTTGTTTTAATTGTACTGTTGGTTCTGGGGTACATGTGCAGATCATGCAGGATTGTTGCATAGGTACTTACATGGCAATGTGGTTTGCTGCGTCCATTCCCCCCCATCACCTATATCTGGCATTTCTCCCCCATGTTATCCCCTCCTCAACCTCCCTGCCTCCTGCTGTCCCCTCCCCTATTCCCTGCCAACAGACCCCAGTATGTATTGCTCCCCTCCCTGTGTCCATGTGTTCTCATTTTTCAACACCCATCTATGAGTGAGAACATGTGGCGTTTGATTTTCTGTTCTTGTGTCAGTTTGCTAAGAATGATGGTTTCCAACATGAACTCATCATTGTTGATGGCTGCGTAGTATTCCGTGGTGTATATGTGCCACATTTTCCTTGTCCAGTCTATCATTGATGAGCATTTGGGTTGGTGCTAGGTCTTTGCTATTGTAAACAGTGCTGCAATGAGCATACGTGTACATGTGTCTTTATAATAGAACGATTTATAGTCCTTTGGATATATACCCAGTAATGGAATTGCTGGGTCAGATAGAATTTCTATTTCTAGGTCCTTGAAGTTGTAATTTCTTTGAAAATTTAGCAGATAGTTAAGTGTCTTCCAAGGACCAGTCAAGGACTTAAAGCCAACTAAGGGTACTGGAAATTATACTGAATCTGACCTGGAAGGCCACATGCTGGCTGCTGATACCACGACTCTGTCAGAAAAGTGGCTGTGGGTCCCCAGCACAGTGTGACACCGATAAGAACCAACAAAACAAAATAAAGACATTAGTGAGGATAATTTCACTCCGATTGAACATGCGATTACTTTATCGTAGCCCTAAACATTTCAAAAATGCTAGTGACTCATAAAATCAGAATAGGAAATGTAAGCAGTTCAAATTAATTAGATTTATTAGGAGAAAAGAAACACAAGCTTGCTTTGAATTCTATTCTATTAATACACTGTGTTATGCTAATGGAAAAGATAAATATTTTTTACATCAAAATTATCAAACCGCATGAACTGTGATGTGAAATATGAAACAAATTGTTATTATTTTGGTAATCCTTGTATAATTCTCCTATGTTTTTGGAATGACACTAACATTCTTTAAATGTTGTTTAAAGGTCTTAGTATCTTAGGCTGCTTAGAGAGCTTTCCTTTGAACTCCTAACTGCATGAAATTGCATTTCCTGGCTTCTTGTCCTGTAGCTTAGCAACGACATCTAAATTCACGGATGGTTGGCGGTGGGTCCAATTCCGTTTGCCCCTGCCTGAGATGGAGTCTTTCCCATCGGCAGCACTGAGAATTTTTCTCAAAGAGTTGGCATATTTAAATTTAAAGCTTTAGGAAGACTTTTTTTTTTTTCCTTTTTAGAGTTATTATGTAAGTACCTACTAGGATCTATTAACCAATAAAAATAGATATGCCTTTAAAGTCGAGAGGCTTATTGATCTCTGCAGGCAGTGGCTCCATCCTTTGAATAGAATCTTCTGGGCAGTCCCTGTGCCTGGCTAATGGCTATGTGCACGGATTCACAGTTTCCAACTCACCACTGTCTCTCTGGAAAGGAAACGATTTCTCACTTCTAGAAAGACAGACCTGCAAAGGAAAGCAGGACACAGATACTTCCACCAACAGCCCCTGCTGTGGAAGACCACTGAGAAGGGTCCTGTGGAAACAGATTCCAGGGTTGGCAATTGATGCATAGTTTATTTTTCAGTGATCATTCTTGCAGGAGTGAACGGGTCCGGGCCCACCTCCCACCAGCTCATGAGATTCCTTTACAAACCCAGTGACCAGCTCCTTTGGGCCAGGAAGACTAGTCCCTCTCTCTTGGGTCTGTCACCCCAGCCAGAAACCAGGGCTGCCTTCCACCGTGGAATCCCCGGTGGTTACAAACAAAATTCTCCTTGGAATATCTGGTGAGTAGTTGTCAAAATTTAATTCATCAACCAACAACAGGCCAGGTGTGGTGGCTCATGACTGAAAAACCACCACCAACAGACATTCCTCTGAATGCTGCAGGAAAAATTATAAAATGATGGCAAGTAAGATACATCCTCTCTGTGTGTTTCTGACAATAAAACCACACAACTCGGCAAGGACTTCCCTTCCAGGCCATAAAACAGCTGCCATGTCCCTTTCTGTGAGCCTGACTGCTCAGCTGCTCTTCCCTTGTCCATCGGCCTCCTTGCTTCTGCACTGAGCAGTCACATCCCAGACTCAGATCATCCTGGCAGCTGCAATGTGGGACAACCTAGTTCAGCACAGGGGGAGGTGGCACCGGTGCTTACAGTCGCTCTAGTCACAGACCGTGGAGTCATAATGCCTCTCTTTCTCTCTCTCTTTCAGACGCCACATTTTCCAGTAAAGGCAGCTGATTCCACCTTCAAAACATATCCAGAGTCCAGCCACAGCAGACGACCTCCATGGCCACCTCATGGTCCAAGCTGCCTTCCCCTTTCCTGGGCATCGTGCTTCTTCTGGGTCGCCCTTCAGCAGGTGCCCAACTCATTAAAAATAAAAGCCACCATCTGGCCCCATGTTCTCTCCCTGACCTCGCCTGCCTTCCCAGGCTCCCTTCACCCCAGCCACACCTGGCCTTCTTGTTGTTCCTTGAGCAGGCAGGTCCTGTCCCAACCCCAGGGCCTTTGCACAGGCTCTTCTCGCTTACTCCAGTTACCTGGTGTGGAATGAGATAGAATGGTGTTACTCTGGTTCAGACCTCTAAACTGTGGTTGAGAAGCCATCCCTAGAAGGACTACCTGCACGGCCTCAACCCTGCCAAACAGGAGCCTGCTTGAACCTTTGCATTGGGTCCCATGGACACAACCATGACATCCTGGAGAACAGCTGAATCTGTCAGCGCTGCGACCCTGGAACAGCGACAACCAGTGAACTGTGGACTCATGTACTACGCCAGCGGCCTGCACCAATGGCAATTCTTTCAAAACAACTTGTGTAATCACCCTCAGCATCCTTTTCAAAATCCCTGCTCCCCCTTCCTCTCCCGAGAACACGGTTTGGTTTCTAGCTGAATCTGTGTCTCCTGAATGCCAATTCCTAAGACACCCAAACACGCCTTGTCTTACTGCTTTGCAGTCTGGTCCTTTGCTTCTTCTTGGTTGACAGGTGGCTTTCTCCCTGAACAATTCAGGTCTCTGCTCAATTACACGTTATTGAGGCCTTCCCTGAGTATCCCATTTATTACAGCATCTGCCCCCTACTCCCAGACTCTATCCTCCAATCTCATTGTTTTCTCTCTGGAGCACGTCACAGCACCTGATATGCTGTTTATATTTACTTACGTATTTCACTTAAAGACACTTTCATGTCCATTAGAAAGCCATTTCTGGGAAGGCAGAGAACTCTGTCTGTTGTCTGGGATAACCCCAGTGCCTGAGACAGGGCCTGGCTCCTAGTAGGTGCTCATTAAATTTGCTGAATGACTGAATGATCCCTGTGATGCGGTGCAGCCTTGCACATTTCCTGCAAAGAGCAGAGACCCATGCAATGGGGGTGTTGGTAGGGAGCCTGTTTCCTGAAGAAGCTGAGGTGTCTCAGATGGCTCTGAAGATTGGGGTGTTACTTGATTTGCTGAGAAGCCAAATATGCCCAAATAGCAAATATGTCTGATAAAAATGGATTGCATTCATCTTGCTCCAGTGAGTTCCTTTATTCCCTGGAAATTCCCTGCCTACTTCCGCTGTTAGAAAAACAGGAGCCTGGGAGGGGCAGGGTAATGCCATTTTAAGTTCAGCTCCATCTTGAGACTAATGAGGTACATTCCTTGCCAGTCACGATCCATGGTCATAAAATGTGCAAAGCCAGGGAACCAGCCTGCCGATACCTGCAAGGACACACTTCTACGACAATGGAATGTCCAGAGGTCCCAAAATCCATAAGAATTTTATAGTTACGCTTTGACGTATTTAGACACTAAATGCCAAGGACAGTTTTCTTTAAATTATCCCAAAGGGGTTTCTCCTAAGGTGCCTGCCAGGCCAGGGTGTCAGGGGTCTACGGTCAGGTTGCACCTAGGGGCTCAGGCTGGAGTGTGAATTGTGGGCAAGGGTGGGGAAGGAAGCTGGCACATTCGGGCCCCTGATTCATAGCTCAGTGCCCCAGGGACCAAGCAGAGAAGGGCGGGACCCAGGCCGCCTGGGAGACTCGGATGAGCGCCCTTTGGCTCTGAGCAGACAGGGAAGCAGCGGCCCTTGTTGTACTGTTGGAGATGGAAGGCTCTGGAGGCAACGCCTCCTTATCCATGCACACTCCCTGGACTTCAGATGGGCTTTTCATGGGGACCCCACCACCCGGCTGACATGCTGTCCTCTCCTGTGGAGGCCTCATGGCAGGTTTGGGCTCCAGCTTTGCATCAAATGAAGTCCCATGCAGGCCTGGAACCTGCCCTGTCGCCTTGCCCTAAAATGCCAGAGTGGGTGCATGGGCGGGGCATTCAAACCATTCTGTCACTTGCACGACCTGGGGTCCACTTTGCCACATAGCTTCTCCCAGCCTCACATTCGCCACTTGTCAGGTGGGGGAGAAAGGAGTTGGGTGAGGAGCCGGCTCTCCATCACCCCCAGGCCTGGCCCACAGCCTGCTACGCCTGCCAGCTCGGCCCTGGCTTTGGGTTGACCACTTGATCCAAAGAGTGCTCAGAGCTGGTGTGGGTTTCTGGCCTCAGCCTGCCTTGGGAACCTACCCACCCCAAAGCCCTGGGGGTCCAAGAGGATGTGGCAGGGAGGACAGAGCCCAGGGATCTCCATGGCCATCCACTCACCCTGGTGCTGCGCTCCTTTGCCCCTTCAGAGCCCTCTGTCCCACCCTGCAGCTCTCCCCTCCTGGCTTTCAAGGAGTGACCCGGTGCTCACGAAAGGACCCTCTTCCTCAGAGTGCAGCTTCTTGTCCCCGTGGCTCTGAAAAGGTCAGGGCTGTGGGGAGAGAGGAGACAGCCTGGATGGTGTGACCACCCAGGCCAATGGCTCTGCAGCACAGCTGCTCCCTGGACATGGCCACCAGATGTCTTGGGGGCACCTGAAATCCTCTGTCCTGAGGGGAACACGTGTGTCTCCTCACTACCTGTCCCCTGGTCACCTCAGTTTACAGCATCCCCATCCCCACCATCGGGAAACCCAGCCTCACGCTGATGTTTGTCCATGGTCTTGCCTTGCAGCTCCCCCCATTGTTGAAGCCCCTGCACTGTGTGGCCTTCTCCATGGCTATGGGCAGGGTGACAAGGAGCAGAGCCACCTCCCACCCTACCGTTTCGTGGTCTAGGGTCATAGAGGACCCCTTGCCTTCCCAGCTGGGGGAACCGGGGATGAGAGGTTGGGAGTCTGCGTGGGGTTGAGGCAGGTGGATGGAGGAGGCAGGAAGGGTGTCTGAGGAGGGAGGAAAGTGTCCAGGAAAAGCGAAACGAGGAAAACTGAGCTGGGGAAAGAGGCCTGGTGGGCAGTGGAGGCCTGGGCGTCAGTGAAGAGTCACCTGATCTTCAGGTTGGGGCCGAGAGCAGCTCCCATCACAGCCTCCTGTAGGCCAGGTCTCACTCTTTGCTGGGCCCGGGCTCCTCATTCATACATGGGCCATGGAATCACTCAGCGGGGGTGGAGAAAGGGCTGTCCTTGTCTGTATCTTGTGAGGGGTTTTGTTGTGACATCAGCCTATGTGGGTGGCCCTTTTATCTGCTCATGGGACCTCTGTGTTCGGGGTGGGGTGTGTGTGTGTGTGTGTGTGAACATTTGTGCATGTGTGCATGTGAAAGCATGGGGCATGTCAGTGTGTGTGTGGTACATGTGTGTATGCATGTGAGTGTGTGACTGCACATGTGTGGTGTGCACACGTATGAGGGTGTGTTTACATCCATGTATAGACTGTGTACAGCTGTTCAATGCTCATGTGAGTGTGTGGACTGGGAGTGTGCACAGGATTGTGTGAGTGGTGTACTGGGTGTGTGCATGTGGTGTGTGCAGTGCTCACGTGAGTGGTGTACTGGGTGTGTGCATGTGGTGTGTGCACACACATGTGCGATGGGGGCACAGGTGTCCCTCCTGAGCTTGCCTGCCACCCAGGCAGCATCCACAGACATGTTGTCTTCACCTGCTCTGGTCTTTGGGGACTGCTCTATCCTTCCCTGCCCTGTCTCTCCCTGCTCCTTCCTTGCCTGAGGCTTGGCCGAGGCCTGCCCAGCCCACCTGTCCATGCCATGCTGTCAGCCCTTATCCTGCACTCAGGGCTGAGGATGTCTGAAAGCTGGATGCTCTCCAGCCCCACCTGGAGTGAGGCCAGCTTTCTGTCTCAGTTGCCTGGGCTCTGTGGCCATCTTCCATGCCGCTCTCCTTGTCCCCACTGGGAAGTAGGGGCACCACAGTCACCTCCTTCCCTGAACTAGCCAGTGCCCTCTTCACTTGTCCCCCTCTTTGCAGGAAAGGCAAGGTGTTACAAACCCTTATCTTTTGATATTCAAAGGATTCTGGATCTTGCTACTCAAATGTTTGTTTCCTCTCAATACTAGAAAAGCAGAAGCCTGAATGACCTTCACATGATCTGTGTTTGTCTGGGTCAGTGAGGGTGGAAATCCTTAGGTGCTCTCTGGGAGGACAGGTCATGGGAAATAATCACATCTATCAATATAGCAAAAGAATATATTATATTCATGCATAGATCTATATGTGCCAGATTCTGACTTATTTCAAGCTGTTAAGCTTTACTGAGAACTATTTTCAAGAGGAGAACAAAAACTGTAACTCATTTTTAGTCTACCCATGACGAGTCTCATCAATCCCAAAATTTAAAAGTCAAAATAGTGGCATAATAAGAACAACTCCATGTCAAAAGGACTTTCTCTTTGTGTTTGTTTTGATATGAACTGTCCTGCCTCAGTGGATGGGGAAGTGGCGGCTGTCACGGAACTTGGGGAGGGCGTGCATGGAGAAGAGCCTGCTCTGTGGGGTGAGGGGGAGTCCTAAAGAGCCCACCCCACAGTGTGAGTGACTCAGTGCCGTGTGCCCCTGACACTGGCTGGCATGCCTTGGGTAGTGCTTTCTTGGTGAAGGAAGCAGTGTGTTAATTTACATTCCAGGTCAGACCACGTCCCCACCCTTCCCACCATTAGGAACCCCAGTGAACGAGCAAACCACCCCGGTTTGAGAGGTGCTTCCAAGCCTCCCTCTACTCAGTCCATGGGTCCACTCTGCAGCACGGCCACCCAGAGGCTTTGTGAGTGTGGGGAGATTTGAAAACAAATCTGCCACGTTCCTCTGAGCTCAAGAAAAATAACCCAAACCTTTTCCTGAAATATGCTTTTATTCTCCAACTTCTATGTCTGTTATAAAGGCACAACAGACACTCAGCACATGTAACTCTTCGGGAATGGGAACCAACATGTTATCTGAGAGGGTTTTCTTTTTTGCTTGAAGATTCTAGGATTTTAGCATGCAGTGTTTTTTTCCTTGAGAGCTTTGTATTTAAGGTTGGATGAGCTGAGGCAATTTTTCTGGAGAGCTGACTATGTTTTCTGTTAGTGCAGGTTGGTTTTGGGGATGAGGTGAGCGAGAGGGTTGTCCAGGCCCTGCTGCATTCCGAGGGCAGTCCAGACCTGTATGGCAGGGTTGTGTAGTGTCCCTGGTGGGCCAGATTCTTGGCCAGGCTGGCAGAGGTGGATCAGTCTTATTGCCACAGATGCCCACAGCCAGATGCCTGGCTTACACTTTCTCTTGGACCCTGCGGCTGGTCGGCCAGCTCATCCACTAGGTCCCCCTTCAGCTGAGTCTTTGCTAAGCAAAGTCATTCTGTGTTTTCTTTTTCTTTCTTTCTTTCTTTTTTTTTTTTTTTTTTTGAGACGGAGTCTCACTCTGTCACCAGGCTGGAGTGCAGTGACATGATCTTGGCTCACTGCAGCCTCTGCCTCCCCAGTTCAAGCGATTATCCTGCCTCAGCTTCCTGAGTAGCTGGGACTACAGGCACGTGCCACCACATTCAGCTAATTTTTACATTTTTAGTAGAGACTGGGTTTCACCATGTTGGCCAGGGTGGTCTCGATCTCTTGATCTCATGATCTGCCTGCCTTGGCCTCCCAAAGTGCTGGGATTACAGGCGTGAGCCACGGCGCCTGGCCCATTCTGTGTTTTCTTAGAGACTTGTGAGTTGGTCTCAGTGGGAAGCTTGCATGTCCTTAGTAAGTTGAGCCCACTGAACCTCTGAAACACCTCTCAAATTTGTTCCAGAAGAAGAGAAAAAATGGAGTAAGGACAACGTTTGAAGAGATAGTAACTGAGAAATTTCCAGAATGTATGAAAGATGCCTGCCACAGACTCAAGAGACCAGGAAATTCCAAGTAGAAGAAGTGAAAATGGAACCCAGCTCAAGGAACCCATGAGTCAGAAAGTGGGGTCCAGGCCCACCAGCCCCACAGCCAGGCGTGCTGAATCTCAGAGCTGTGTGGAGCTCCCGGCAGTGATGCTGGGGTATAGTCTTCAGCTCGGAGGCTGACACATTTGGGGTAGCCGGCATTCAGAGGGCTACTAAGATATGGCAGGGGTGAGGCCACCTGTGGAGGCACAGATGAGAGTGAGGTGGGCCTGGGATGAAGCCCTGTAGGGTTCTGGCATTTAAAAGTAGAAGAAAGGAGGACCAGCTGGCAAAGTGCAGGTGGAGGAGGCCCAGGGGGGGATGAAGCCCTGGAACCCAGTTCCAGCTGCTGAAGCAGCAATATCATCCGCTTCTGCCCAGAGGCCAGGTAAGGGGAGGCTGAAGGCGTCTGTTGAATTCAGCAACACCGAGGTCACTTTTGGTAGCGCCATTTCTTACAGACATAACAACTCTAAGTGATCCCCTTTCTTTTGGAGATTTATTATAGCTTTTGTTGTTTTCTTTGCAATTTTCTTCTCTATTACATCTGGGAGCAGTTATTAAAGTGAAGCTCTTCAGAAAAGGCTGAGAATCAGCCTACATTAACATTTCCATAAGATCACCCTCTCCGAGGCTTATATGGGAGACCACGAGGGCCGTTCGACCCTGGCTGCCCCCTCTTTGCACTTGTGAGTCGTGGCATACCGAGGCCCTGAGGGCATGAGGCTCGGGGTCTGTGGGGGGACGTGGGACACACTGGGTCCACCATCCACTCTGCCGTTTCAGTTGAGCTGGGCTGCAGTTTGAGTAAAAATAATTTTCTCTCTGGACTATCCCAATCTGTAGGGCATGATTCTCTAGGGATTTCCCCTGAAAACCTGTCTTGTGTTCTCAACACAGAGAAATTGCAAACATTACTTCTTTCCATTTTAAAGGTCTTAAGCTTTTCTTATTATTGTTCTGTCCCCCATAGCCTCAGAACATGGGGGAGAGACTGGCTATGTTTAAGGGTCCTGAAATCTACAGTTTGTCAGCCATTGGGCACTGCTTTTTCTGCCTTAAACAGTGGCCCTTCCTGGCCTGCCCAGGTCACCACATGCCCTCAAGCCTGCCTGCTTGTCAGCACTTCCTCCAGGGCTTCAGTACCTGCCTCTTGTTCTTAGAGCCCACCCGGTCTGTCTCCTTGGCACCTGCAGTCGGGGAAGAACCCTGTCCATCTTAGAGACTTTCCTTAGCTCTTTAGCCCCAGCCCATGCAGGCTTATGGCCTCGGCCTGCAGCGTGTTTCCAGGGTGAGCAGCCCCTGCATTCTGCAGCCCCACGTGCAACACTGCACTAAGCATCACGTGACCTCCAAAGCTGTGCCCTGGTTCTGCCCCCAGCAGCGGCCTCTGCCTGGGAAAAGGCAGCCACCACTTACCTCTGGGAGGTCTTCCTCATTTTACCCAGAGTCCTTGCTGCCTTCATAACTCAGATGCCTCTAGGTCAATGATGGCTGTAATTTGTTCTGTTGCTCCAGCTGCTTTCAGTGGAAGCAATTTCTACCATTAACTGCTCCTTCCTAACAGAAATTGGAGATCCAAGCCTCCTTTTTTTTTCTTTTTTTTTTTTTTCCAGAGGGCTACTGAGATGTGGCCAGCCGCTTTCCTTTAAAGAAGTTAGGCCTGGGTTAATTTACCACGTTAGGCATGTTGCTCATGTGAAGAGACTACCAGGCAGGCTTTGTGTAAGCAACATGCCTGTTTATTCACCCAGGTGTGGGTGGGCTGAGTCCGAAAGAGAGTCAGCAGAGGGTGATGGGATAGGAGTTGGCTTTACAGGTTGGGGCAAGTGGTCAGTTAAAGGTGGTAATCTATTTTAGGGAGGGGGAGAGTGTCACAGGATTCATGGTCACAAGGGTAGGGGTCATCTATTACAAACAGGCATGATTATAAGGGTGGGGGTTATCAGCTGCAAGCAGAAGGGAGGGTGTGGTAAAGTACATAGTTACAGGGGAGGGGGTCTTGAGAAATCCAGTGTCCGGGGGCAAACTTCACAAGGCTGAGCGGGAACAATGGTTGCAGGTTGCAGGGGGAGAGCAATTAGTTGAGGCAGGAGCAAGTTGTTTCACCTCTTTCTGTGGCCACCTGGTTACCTGTGGTTACTTCAGATTTCCTGGCTCCGGGGGGACCATCCAGAGGTGTACGTGCAGGTCACCAAGGCTATAATGGCCAGGCTTGACATTGGAGGCCTTATAGCACACATACTTTAATTATAAATCCCACACCCACCAATCCCACAAGGCTAGCTTCCTCATCTCCTTTCATAGCTGCAAAAACTGATAAGCAAATTGGTGGGTGCAGGTGTGTCTGTGAGCCCCACTTTTCACCATGCTACCTCCTTGGAGACAGAGAATGGAGGAGTGTCTCAGTGAGGGACAACACAAATACATAGAACAGACATTTTCATAAACTATTGACCATACTGAACGCTTTTAGGTGACTTTCTGGTCTTTATGCTACAAGGCCCTGGAAATACATCACTTTAATTACATAAGGACAGCAGTCTAATCACATCTACGATTTCCATTGTCTCCTGAGAATTCACAGTCACTTCTGCTTTCCTTATGGGTGTGTAGACTGCATAAAAGCAATTTCTTTTTCCCCCCCTGCATTAACTTAAGGATCGTTATTCACTAAGAAAAGATGTTTGCTTAATTAATGTCACTAAGTTTTTTTGGTAGTCATCTCAATAAAAAATTTATCTTATTACTGCATTCTGATTTAGCTAATATCACTCCCATTATTTTGGGCTGGTGAAGGGAAGAAGAATCCTGGATGTTTATTTGGAAAGGTCAGGGAACGCTGGAGGCAGCTCTTCATGGGCGTAAACACTCTGATGTTGTCTGGAGAGAGGACAGGATGTGGAGATGGTTGAGTTCCACCGTCAGTTCAGCGAGACTACATTGCCGTCTTTGGATTCTCCTGTAAATCAACTGACCATGCAAAATTATTTGTTTAAATTGAGCAGTGTTACTAAAAACAGTGAGAGTCAGGCTTGTATTTGTGTCCTAAATTTGCCACTTCGCCAACCTTTGCTTTGTAGATGCAAACTCTAAATTCATTGTATTCAACTATTGATCCCCTTGGCATGAAGATGAAAATGAAGATCTTAAGACCTTCTCTTAAGCCATTCTGGTGAATTAAATAGATATTTGCCTGAAGTAAGCACAAAATATAATCTTTGTAATGATTGTTATTGTTTTGTTTCATTTAGAATTTATGTTAACCCTAGTCTTTTCCCTGCAACAAAAGGAGAGAGAGGAGGAGGAGGAGAGGAAGAAGAAGAAGAGGAGGAAGGAAAAGGAGAAGGAGAAGGGGAAGGGGAAGGAGAAGAGGAAGAAGAAAGAAGAAGAAGAGAAGAAGAAGAAGAGGAGCAGCAAGGGTGCTGTCCAAAAAGGACAGGGGCTGGGGTGGGAGGGGGGAGAGAGAGAGAGAGGAACAAGAGCAAGGGAGCTGTCCAGCAGACCCCTGAAATCTGTCCTTGGCTTCATTTGGGGATCTCAGCCCGCTACATTGGTTACCTGCATGCCCAGAGTAGGGGGTGAGGGGATGACTCAGGTCTGCAGAATGTTTCGGGCAGGACCGTGGCTGCGGCTTAGATTTTGGTACCAACCAGAGAGCTCTTCCCTGCCAGGCTACATAGGACTATAACACCTGAGGCAGGAGGTCGGGGTGCAGTGGGACCTGGAGATGGCAACTCAGCCTCTGACGGAGCCCACACTCCCAGGATGAACTCCTCAGCCAGAGAGAAAATGTTGCTTCCTGTTTAGGACCCCCTGTTTCTATTTTCCACTTCCCAACTTCTGCCACTTTTGTAGGAGGTAATAAACCAAGTCTCCCGGGGTGTCCCCTCCCTAGAAGCACACTGTACTATTACAGAGTGACGTTGGAGCAACCAGCTACTCACAGAAGGCTAAATTCTTTCCTTCCCTATGAAAGAGAAGAACTACGTCCACTTTTGACAGCCTTCGTCAGAACAAGTCCTACCAGACCCTCCACCTAGGGCCGTGCTTTGAAGTGGCCACATCCTAAGCCTGTCACCTCAATGTTATAGCTGGAGCCTTGGACTAGGGGTTTTATACCAGCACTTCCTCTGGGGGAAGAGTTACCTACTGTTGTCTGGGGCTTTGACCCATGCTAGAATCACCCTTGCAGTATTAACTCAATGAATTTATAGGAGAGGTCAAAATTAAGATGAATGAGAATCCAGCCAGTTTTCCCAGACCAAGCCCCCAAATCTCATGGTGAATGAGTACTGACGAGGTGTGGCTGGACTGGAGGGTGAGATCCTCAGAGACCTTGGAGGGAGGGCATCACTAGCAAAGTGGGAGGGCTGTGGGCCCCGAGCTGATAGCTTTCCATGGCTAAGATGGCCCATGCTCCCCTAGCCTCCCTGCGGAGACCAGGCGCATCTCAAGTGTGGAGTGCTTCAGGGACGCTGAGTTTGTCACTAGGACTCACATGTTTGCTCCCTGCTGGTGTCTCTGCCATTTTGTTTCCTGAACTTTATCCTTTCTTAAAGTGAATTAAACTTGGTTTGGAGTGAAGGCTCTTCTTTGTCAGGAGTTCGAATGTCAAATCAGTATGATTCTAAGTAGGCGACCACCCTTTGCCTTGTGCCTCTAAATGATCTCTTGCTTGCCATCATTGAGAAACCTCTAACCTTCCAGCCAAGACTTTCCCATCTCCCCCATCTCATCTGGCTCCTGGCCTGGCCATCTTTCACTTCTGAGGAGGTGCAGGTACATATTCCAGAAGCACAGAGAGGGTGCGGCTGTCTCAACAGGAACATTTGGAACGTTTTCTGAGGATCTGTCCTTTTACCTGGACTTTGAAGACAGGGTCACAAAGTGAGAGTGAGACCTGGCTGAGTTATGGGGGTGCTTTGCCTGCATGGAAGTGTGCACCCCACTGTGGGAGGTGTCCTTAGGCCATTCTCTGGCCAGGGGCCTTCCGCTTGAAAGCATTTGGGATGGAATGTTGCCATGCTGAAGATTTTGAGCAAGGCTGGCCTGGATCCAGTCTGTGGAGTAAATTGTATGTAGGTGTGAAATAGTACATTAAATTGACACTTTTGAAGCTTGACTCTCCTATATGTTTCCAACAATTTACTTTTGGTTTGGTCAACTTAAATAACCGAGAGAGAGGTTCTCTAAAGAAAATGATGTTTATTCAGGAGTAGGGCATTGCAACGGAAAACATATGCCATAATAAACTGTGTGTATTCTGGGGGGTAAAAGAAGACAAAGGTTTTTGAAAGGAAAAATGAGGAGGATTACAGAATTGTTTTGAAATAATTACCCTAGGCTACAAGGATCAATAATAAGGTGACACCACATCTGAGGCTGGACATGCAGTTGCCGGCAGATGTCACTGCAAAAGTATTTTTTTGTGTATGGTTGTGATAGCCTTTGTGCAAGGTTGTGGTTTTTGCAGAGTCTTTTGTGATAGTTTTATCACGTATACAAGCTGAGAACCCTACCCTGTCTTCGCAGCCTTCTCAAATAGGTCTCCTATTTTTTTTTTCTTTTTTCACACAAGTGACTCCATTTTGATTCTGACACATTTCACAGTTCTCGTATAGTGGGTGCTCTTTGACTGGCTTTAGAATGGACACTTTCAGCCCATGCCTAAATCAACAGTCATGGTTTGATGCCTTGGGTCTTATTTGTAATTGCCACTTCTGGTCTGCTTCGTGGGTCACACCATGGAGCTGTGTAGTGAGGGTGCCATACCTTTTCTTTTCTCCCCAGCCATCTCATTAAATGACTTCCATAAATCATAATTTCTCGTTTACCTTCTTAGTTCCTCTGTCAGCACCAAAAGGAAGAGAAAGTGTCACAGGATTTACTGGGTTAACATTTTGTGCTTCTGTGTTCTCATGATTTCCTCTGAGATTAAATCTCTTGCTTACTAAAAAACAAATTAGAGAGACTTCCTAGTAAAGAGGGTGTAATGAACCCAGTTCGTAGAATCTCCTTCCCTCAATCTCTGATGAAATTAGTAAACAGTAGAAATACTAGCAGAATTTCCATTATCAAATAAAGAGGCATAAATCCATGCCATATCATTCAAGTATGGTAGCCAAGGAAAGAAACAGAAGATTTTCAGACAGCATGTAACTCCTTCACAGCTCTTCAGAGGCCATACGGGGAAGAGAGGCAGCAGCAACAGCATCCTGACAGTTCTCATGTATGTTCTCCAGTCACGGGAGAGGCACACATGAGGTGATGTGTAGCCTGGAGGAAGTTTCAGGTGTTCGAGCTTTTACCTACTCCTGTGGAGTCTCCGGAGCTCAGCAAAGGCAAGAAAATTACTAGGTTTTGACATTTTCTGGGACTGCACACTGAATTAAGGAAAATGCCCAAACTGATATCCACCATGAAGCTGATACTGCCCTGAGTAACAGAGTGACATTTAGTGCAATTTCATGGAAAAGACAGCAGAACTCAGGAAATCCAATAAAGCCTAATAGAAAAAGACAGAAGGCAAATTTTAGAGCTTATAATATCAAGTGAGTACCAAAAAACAGCACCCTTATATAACTAAAAATATACACTAGGAACAGACTATATCCAGCTAAAATTTAATCATCTCTTCTAGAGGAAAGGCTTGAAATTATGTGAACATATAGGACTTACAGAGAGATATGAAAGCAATTTGAAAAAACAAAACTGATTTGATAAATAAACATAGATAATCCAATATAAATAAAAATTAAAATGTAGGAACCTTAATGAAAAGTATTTTCAAAGTGTAATAGAAAAAAATTCTTGAAATTAAGAAAGCCTGAATATAGATTTATATTGAATTTCTATTGAAACCTGAATATAGATTTATAGTTGTACATCTTTAATCTATAAGATGAACCTGAATATATATCTATATGTGAGTGTGAAATAGCACATTGATGAATAGGGACTTTTGAAGCTTGTCTCTCCTGTATGTTTCCAACAATTTACTTTTGCTTCGGTCAACTTAAATAACCAACAGAGAGAGGTTCTCTGAAAGAAAATGATGTTTATTCCGGAATAGGGTACTGCTTTGGAATACACATGTCTTAATAAGCCATGTGTGCATTCAGGGAGGTAAAGGAAGATGAAGGTTTTCAAAGGAAAAATGAAGAGGATTACAGAATTGTTTTGAAATAATTATCCTAGGCTACAAGGATCAATAAGGTGACACCAGATCTGAATATGTATAAATCTATATTCAGGTTCATCTTATAGATTGAAGATATATAACTAGGAAATACCCTAGAAAAAAATATTAAATGGTTGTATTATTAAGATAACATCTTTTTTAAAATTGTTAAACTTTAAGAGAAAAAAGTATTTAGGTTTTTGAGGAACAAAATGCAATATGCATAGAGAAAAATGTCAGGCTGACCACATATTTCTTAGTAATATTCAATGTGAAAAGACAATTGAGCAAATGTCTGGAGCAATGGAACTATTACTTTTAAATGTTAAACCCAGTGAAATTGTTATTAGCTATAAAAGCAATAGTAGAGATTCTTAAAGATCTCAAGAAATATAGGACCAGTGAGTGCTTTCTTAAAAAACAAGTCCTGTGAAGCAAGACAGTGGATTCCAAGGTGAGTGAAGAGGCGGAAGTGGGTGAGCTGGGGCTGTGCTCAGGGAGGGAGGTGAGTGACCAGTGGCCAGGGAAGCCAGGCAGACCCAGAACCTTACATCCAGCCAATGTTTCTTTCAAACACTAAGGCCACAGACAGACATTCTCAAGTGAGCAAATCCCAGAGAAGAGATCATCCGTGTACCTTTCCTCAAAAAAACGTACCATAAAATCCAGCAACACGAGATGAATAAAAATGTAGAAAAGATTAATAAAAATGGATAAAATAAGAAGTAAAAATAAATAAAAGATGAGCAAAAATGTAGATTAATAAGAATGTAGAAATGAACAAAATAACGGGAAAAGTAAATTGAATACACAGAAACATAGTCCATATAGGGACATTTTGGTTATCAAATTGAATATAAATACCTTAATCCAGGACAAAACATGAAATTTTGAAAAAAATGTATAAGTAGGTGGAGATAGGCGGAGTTAGTGCTAATTTTCTCATCACTCTTAACTCTTAATGTTTTGCGTATTTAAAAGATCTTTTAGAAATTCAAATGATCTCTTCTGATGAATAAACATTTATTTGAGACTTGGCATTTAATTGTTTCACCCCAGTTTCTTTTAAAGATATATTTCAAGTAAATTTCCAATTTAAACATTTTAAAATTAAAGTTAATATGTTTAGGATGATTCCATCTTAATGCAATTCATCTATCATCTATCTATCTGCCTATCTATCATCTATCTATCTATCTATCTATCTACCCATCTACCTACTTACCTACCTATCATCTATCTATGAATATCTATGTATGCACGTATGTATGTATGTATGTATCTATCAATCATCTATCTACCTATCTATCATCTATCTGTGAAAGTTGTCAGAATCAAAATGGAGCCACTAATGTTAAGAAAACCCTGACAAATAGAGCCAGGGAAAGCCATGAAGGGAGGGTTCTCACACTTGCATGCCTGATAAAAAAATGGACTCTAAAAACACCATAACCTTGCACAAATGCCATTGCAACCTTATACGACATACTCCTGCAAGGACCTCTGCCCAGCAACTGTTTGTCCAACTTTGGACTGGCATCACTCTTGTTATTTATCTTTGTAGCTAAGGATAATCATTTCAAAACAATTATGTAATTCTCTTCATTTTTCTCTTTTAAAATCTTTTGTCTTCCTTTACCTCCCTGAATATGCACGTAGTTTACCATGCCTTGTGAATTCTGATTGCAATGCTGATTCCCAAATAAATATCTTTTCTTTTAAAGACTCTTTCTGTTATTCAGGTTGACATATCTACCTACCCACCTTCTACCTTCTAGCTGTATTTACGCAATATTTCAATTTTTGTGATACCATATCTCTCTAGCCTTACTTCTGTGCATATGTATGTATGCAGAGATGGACTTTGGAATCATGACAACTTTTATTGTATATTAGTCAGCTCAGCTTGCTCTAACAAAATACCACAGACTGGGAGGCTTAAACAATAGACAATTATTTCTCACAGTTCTGGAGATTGGAATTCCAAGATCAAGGTGCCATCTGAGTCAGTTCCTGGTGAGGGCTCTCACGCTAGCTTGCAGACAGCTGCCTTCTCATTGCGTCTGTCCTCACGTGGTGAGAGAAAGCAAGAGCACAAGGGCGTGGTGTCTCTTCTTATAAGGACACTAATCCTGTTGGATCAGGGCCCCACTCTTACAACCTCATTTAACCTTAATTGCCCTAACCTGAAGCAAGTCAAAATAATGGAGACAGTCCTTCATTCCTCATGCCAGGACCTATCTCAGGTTGGCGAGTTCTGAGATGAGTCAAGGTAACACAGGCAGCTGTTTAAATAGATTTGTTGAAGAATAGAAGGCAGCTGTCCTGACCAAGCTGTAAATGAGATAAGATAGAAATAATCACTCTGGTACCACAGTCTTCACTAATTAGAATTTAGGAGACAGGCCTTAAAGGTACTGGGGCCCTCACAGCATGATCAGACTTAGAAAGCGTGTTTTGGCCTCTGACCTTCTAGTTAAAACAAAATAGTTACCTGCAGACTTAGGCAAATGTGATACCGCTCATAGACACATGATCCCAACCTGTATCAGCACTAAGGAAATTGTAACACTTTGAGTTGGTCTGGTGGAATTATCTCCGGCCTTCTCCCTGTATCTGGTTACAGCAATAAATTTCCTTCTTTCCTAGTTTGTCTGCTTCTCATTATTGGGCTGTGAGAAAACTCAGCCAGAAACTCAGTTCGTTCCCGGAACAAGTCGGCAGGGAGCAACCTCTTTTCCTGAAGGTGAATGGTGGACCCACCTGTGTCTTGCTGCTGGGAACATCATGGGGACTGGTCAAGTCCTCTCAGCGCGTTGGCCTGGTTGAGTCTCCTCTTCTGGGCAAGGATGCCTTCAGCATCTCAGGAGAGATACATTCCATTGGTTACTCATTCCTGTGGAGTGGGTTTTCCTTCCTGACAGTTTCACTGAGAGTCTGGGAGTGGTGCCAGTTGCCACGGATGGGCTACAGGCTCACCTCTGAGTCAGTACCCATGCAGAGTGAAGGGAGTTCATGGTGGGCACAGCCCTGAGCCAGGGGATGGGGTAATCCCTCAGGACACAGGCACTGGGAATGCCAGGTGGGGAAGAACATGTCTTAACTTCTAATGTGAAGTGTGAAGTGGACAACCTTTTTGTGCATAATCCAACTTCTTTCTTAAATCAGCCCCCTTGCACTGCTAATGTATACTCTCTTTCGTCTTTGCTTAAGAAGATATAGTCCAAGCACTGCTGGGAAAATATTTTATTTCTTTGATCTTCACAGGAAAATTTCCTTTTGCACACACAAAATATAAAGTCAATAGTTCTTTTATTCATATTTTTAGAAGTCATGACGTTTTCTTATTTTTATTTTTTAAGGAGTGAATTTCAAAATATTGAAAAGTCATGTTCTCATGGTTGTGAGCTCTTTAATCAAATACAGTAATTTATGGAGGAGGAGGTCTAGCTGGGTGTTAGTCAATATTATTTCAAAATTAATACAAAATTATTTCTTAAACATTCCTACACTATGCAGGACACAATAATCTCATCTAAGTGCAGGCGCCACTAACCCCAACTGGGCAGGACTCCTGGGCCCAAGACTGTCTTTGTCAACAACTCCTGTCTCGTTCCCGGGGGGACCCGCCCTCAGCGGTTGTCCAGTAGATGTAAATGTTATATGCTCTATTGTTATATCTATTTTATTAAAAGCAAAACTTCCTCAGTTTCCTACTAGCTTGTTTTTTTTTAAAACAAAGTTTCTAAAAGTCATACAACATTCCATTTAAAAGTTCTTTTCTGAGTTAGGAAAGGAAGTCTCCTCTTCCGCTTGGCGCAGAATTAGAGAGACACTTCCCTGCCCCACCTCACTGAAATCCATTTGTTTATCTCATTATTTTCTAGAGATGTGCAAACCTCCAGAGTAAAAATGATTAAATGGGAATGTCCACCAGCAATTAAGGGGAGCAACGTGGGAGAGGGGTAAGTGCATTCACGAGGGGGAGATAGCCTGCCTTCTTATAACAGCAGGAAAATGACATTAGATAATCCCTCCCAAGCCTTGCTTCTGGGAAAAATTAATATCTTTGACACTAAGTTTGTTGGCTTCTGCTCTTTATCTCGTAGCTTATCTTTCTTCCCAAGATTTGTCCTTAAACAAAGCAGATAATAAAGTACACATGATACAATGGCAGTGTGAACAATTCAGGATGTGAAATTGAATTCCACCACCCAGGTAAGAAAGGCTCATGACTGAAGTGGCACTCAGGCAGCCCCAGCAGCTGGGCTGGGTGAGCCTGAGAGGAGCAAGGACCCTCAGAGAGCTTCCCCGTGCCCAGGTGGGATGCCCAGGGAAGAGAGCATGTCCCAGAGGTGCTTGAGCTGAGAAGAGGGTACAGAGACAAGACCATGTGGGCAGGTTTGGAGCTTGCCAGGAAGAGAGAAGACCACCAAGGATGCTTGAACAGAGAGTCAAGCTTGGAGATCAGACCATGCTTATGGGCTTGGAGCGGGCAGGCAGGGATGGAGAGTGTTCAAGGCATGTGTGAGCAGAAGGTGAAGAGAGAGAATCTTTAGAGAGGGACCCTAAGCAGCCTTGGGGTCCAGCAGTCAAGAAGGAGCATCCCTGAGAAGACAGGCAGAAGTGCGAGGTGGAGGCCAGGCAATGTAGATGGAGCAGGGATGATTCAATAGATTGATAGGAGGGCCACACCCTGCCCAATGGTGGTGGAGGGGAAGGGAGCTTCCAGTTTTCGATTGTACTCCAGGGATATGGAAAGATTTGTTTTGGGTCTTTGTCGGGGGAAATGGTTATAAGGGCCAGCATGGGGCAAAGTGGATCCTGGTGATCACTGGTAGCAAGTGACCAGTGGGCCAAGCCTTTGGAGGAATGAAAGAAGCTACTTTAGGGGAGCAGGGGGTGGGGAAAGAATTTTGCCTGGAGGTGCCTGCACCCTGGCATGTAGAGCAGGTGAGGTACTCCATGCCTTGTGAACTGGGGTCCACACATTGAGGATGGCTCTGGGAGTGAGCAGGATGGAGGAGGGGTGTAGAGCCCCCTTCTGAGAGGTTTGCCCTGTGGCTTTTCTATTCTGTCTGCCTGCTGTCTCTGAGTGCTGTCTGGCCCCAGCAGGTGCCCTGCTTGTCTCTCTGTTGAGCACAGCAAGCCCTTTCCCTCATCGTCCACCTGGCCACCTCGAGTCACCCTGGAGCCTGACTGAGTGGCCACTTGCTGGGGCTCCTGGTGAGATCCAGCTGGTGAGGCCCCACTGCAGCCCCCTCCTGCTGCTGGTTGTAACAGAAACCACTGGCAAAATAAAAGTACAGTTACCTGAGGACTCAGAGAAGTAAACAAAGTCACTGAATGTGGAGGAATCAAAACCTGATTTAGAGACCCATGAAGTGAGTTCGTTCCCCACCATTTTTTTCTTTGCTCTCTCATTCCAAATCCAAGGACTGGTTCCGGTTGCAGACATGTGCAGTGGCAGCAGAGACCAAAACTCCAACAGAAACCCCATCTTTCTGGCCAAAGGAAGAAGGAAAGGGCCCCTAGTTCCCATGAGTGTGGAGGATCTTTGCTCTTTCTCTTTGCTGGAGCTGTGGAGCTTCGTGCCGAGCTGATGTTAACAGCCACAGCTCTAAGAGAAACCCTGCCCTCTCCACTCAGCCAAACTAGGAAAAGGAGACCTGGCAGGAGGGTCCCTCACCTTTGTGTAGGGCCCCACACGGGGCTTACCTCTGAGCTGTGCATATGTAAGACAGAGCAAAGGCTTTGCAAGCTGAGCAGAGATCAGAGCTAATGAAGGAGGTTAGGGGAGCCGATGGCTGGAAGCTGCTTGGGCTGGCTGCCTGAAAAAAAAACAAAAACAGCATCCTCTAGGGGGACCTAGAATCTAGATGACATAATATTAAAACATCCAGGGCTCTATTCTAAGGAGGTGACATTGATGGCTACACGTAAAGCTCAGAAGGTGAAGGGCATGCTGGTCAGGTGCACAGCCTGGACAAAGACCCTGCAGTGCTAAGGTCTCTACAACAGACAAGGCTGAACAGGGCCTGGATTGCGCAGCCCTGTGGGTGTGGGGAATGGGTGCTGCTTCCAAGCTGCAGCTACCTACCTGTGACCTGCAGGGCCAGTGTGTGGTGCCCACCCTCTGCTCTAGGTAAGGGTATACTTTCTGGTGTGTTACCCTCCAGTTATTTGCTTTTTTTAGACAGGCTGTTCTTGTCCCTGGAGTGGTAATATGCAGATAGCCCGTTGAGGCTGGGGGATGGAAGGCAGGGGGCCACCTGTCCTGTTTGATTCCACACCCTCTGTCGCTGTGTCTGGACAAGTGTTCCCTGAGGATTACCAGGCTCACAGGGCTGAGCTAAGTGTTCTGATCCAAAACCTCCTAGGAAGGACAAATGTCTGCTGTCCTCACACTTCCCCTGGGACCTTACAGGAAAGGTGCTGAGGGATTGTAGGTTCCTCATGTGTGTGTGTGCATGTGTGTCTGTGTGTGTTTGAGTGTCTGTGTATGAATGGGTTTTTTGTGTGTGTCTGGGTGTATCTCTGTGTGGATGTTTGTGTGCATATGTGTCTGTGCATGAGCATGGTGTGTGTCTTTGTGTTTGTATGTGTGTGTGCGTGTGCATGTTCATGTGCATCTGTGTGTCTGTGCCCACACACATGCATGCCTCTGTGTTTCTGTGTCTGTATTGCACGTGCATGTATGCCTGTGTATGTAGGACTCAGATATAGACATTTGGGATTTATAAATAAACCCAGCTCACAAGCCTTCTGCCACATTCAGTCTGTGTTAAATCAGCACACTATCCTCATAGTAAAATTCACCTGCTGCCTTAGCCTGGGATGACTTTACACCCATCCCCCGCTGTAGTTGTGCATGTGTGTTGAGCTCCCTCTGAACGGACCAGGGCTGGATGTCAGGGCTGAGCAGAAACATTAATGGAGCAGGTGTGAAGAAATGTTGGCTGAATGGAGTTTCGTAACTCAGGAATTTAGTCAAAGGAGAAACTAGATAATGGTTCTTAATGAAACTTCAAATTCACGTTTTCTATAATACCTGCTAAACTGCCCTTGCTGCACTCTTAGTTTTCTCTCCTCAGTGGGTGGCACATACTGGTACTTGGTAAATGTTTCTATAAGTGGATAAATAAACAGGGCTCCAGGAATGGAGAGCAGAGCTAAAGTCCAATAACACGGAAGCCATAAAAGCAGACAGGAAGCAAGGGGAGCCCGCAGAGGAGCAGAAGGCTTTTAAGCCTTAGTGTCTGCTCTTGTGGTCAGTAAATCACATAGTTGGAATGCACACAGTCTTAGCAGCTATAGTGGGAAAAGGTCAGACTGAGCTCTGAGTGATCATGACCTGACCATTCACAGGAGGTTCCTGACTGCCCTAAGCCTTGAAATTAATGAAGTGACACAGATGAGAGCATGCGTGATAAATGCTGGTTGGGTCTGACTCTAATTTCCTGTTGGCTGAATAACGTTTAGGTTCCAGTTCCTCTTCATCTTTGGTGATACCCAGTTTTTTCTTTGTGAACAAAATCAAGAGCCTAATAATCCTTCAAATCATTACTCTAAATGGCAGCAACAGAGGGCCAGTGACAGATGGATATTGGTCCCGGAAATGTACAAATCCCTTGACTTGGGCTGTCATCCCTTATAAATTCTTAAAAGCAAGTCCATCATCTTGGAGATATTCAGAATTGCCAATCATAATAATGAAATTATATGAACAGTGAGAGTCTTCTTATCAGCTGTTTCCAGACTTTCATTTCTATTTTTAATGGCCTCTAAAAGGAAATGCAGAGTTAGTTTCACTAGGGTGTTCATTAAGCATCTTGGTAAGAGTAGCTTCCAAGACACAGGTGTGCTAAGATTTTCTATCCCGTTACTTTAATCAGACATGATTTATCAGTGGCTTGCATTTGCTCTTACATTGCCTGGCAGATCTTTGTTTATAAGCATTTGCTTCTGTCATATGGAGGAGATCTTAAGACAGTAGCCTCCTGATGAGATTTTAAGGGGTCCTTTGAGTCAGATTCACAGACAAAAGTCTCCTATGTGTCTGGAAGTGCATATTATCCTGAATGTCATATCAAGTTCTGTTGAGAAAACTAGAATTATTTAAAGTAGAATAGTGCAGGCTGAAGATGGAGCTTGTAACGTTCTAACTTTAGTGTTCTGGAAACCCTCTCAAATATTTCTGTATATTGACTTAATATTTTTAAAGGATAGTTTTATTAAGTCTTATAGGATTATAATCTATGTTACAATATCTTTCTATGCGTTATACCTCAACTACTTCCTAAAAGGTTTCAAGGCAGCTTAAAAATAAAGGCTGTTGAGAGGATTGACTATTAAAACAGTGGGTATTGTGAAACTGCTCTCCCATAAAAGCAACAAAATAATGGCAAAACAATAGAAACCAATACATTTTAGAACTGTGGAAATTACCCAGAGGTACAGAACAAAGTAAAAAAAGCATCCATTCAAGAAAAGAAACTACTGAACCTCAGTAAGAACAGCAGAGTATGTGGTGGCTTAACTTGGGGCTCTTATCTGCCCTTCTTCTCAGCTCAGTGGCATAAGCATGATAGCCACACACACATATGCACACACACACATGCATGCACAAACATGCACACACAACACACATGCACACACATATTTATGCACAAGTATGCACACGTGCATGCACACACACCCAGCTGGCAGCCTCATAACCAATAGAAAATGATTATTTTGGGATCTCAAAAGCCCCATCCTCAGAACAGAGTCAGTAGTTCAGCTAAACTAGAAGCAACATGGAAAATTTCTCCCATGGAGTAGACGTTCCTTGATTTGACTCAGAATTTAGCTCTGGGAAAAAAAAAAGCCCTATCCCATTACCGGAAAACAATAGCAGTTTGCTGGCAATATTGCAGCTAAATGAGGTTGTGATTTCGGTTAGGACAAAAACAGCCTGTCCAAATATTTAAAAGGAAGACCTGAAGAGCTAGATGGCCACAGGAAAGTTCCCACAGCTCTGACATATTCCTGGATGTGTGCAAGTCTGTGTAGATGCTCAGGAAATATCTGGGAAATGAGAAGACCTTGTCTACCTGACCTCAAGATCCCGTGTAAGCAGGAAATGAAAGCCATGGTTGTCTTATAAGCTGCCTAAATTGTAAAAGGGTGTGCCTTTACAAACACCCTTGTCAAAGGGTGGCTTAAGATATTGAAGAACATCTTCTGATTGATATTTGGCTGACTGCTAAATTATACTGAACTTAGGGTAATTTTTAGGGACCCAGGCTTATTTTTATTTTTAGAAAAGAAAAGCTTAAAAGAACTCTAGTATAGGGAACTCAATGACAGCATATTGCAAGGAATATAGAATGTATACAAGTAATCCTAGAAAGTTGCTAAAATAAGCAGCATCAAAAGCAAAAACTATGAAACAGCAGCAACAGCAAATTCTGGGCTGAGGTGGATAAGCTGACCAAAGTTGTTACCACATGTTATCTAAGATGCCCACTTTTCAACAAGAAGTAAGACATAAAAAAGCCCAAGGAATGTATGGACCATGCACAGAAAAAATAAAAAGCAGCCAATAAAAAGTGTTCTGAGTGGCCCAGTTGTTGGGCTTTGTACGCAACAACTTTGAACCAGCTGTTTTAAATATTTTCTTCTTCTTTTTTTTTTTTTTGCCAACTGAAGAAGACATCCAATATAAATATTTTCAAAGGACTAAAGGCAACTATGTTTAAAGAGTTAAAGGAAAGTATGGCAATTATGTCTTACTAAATAATGAATATCAATACAAAATAGAAATAATAAAGAGCTAAATAGAAACTCTGGAGTTGTAAAATATAATAACTTCAAAATAATTTGCTGGAGAAACTTAAGAACAAATTGGAGTTGGCAGAAGAAAGAATTAGTGCATTTGAAGACAGACCACTAGAGGTTATCTACTCCAAGGAACAGAAAGAAAAAATAATGAAGGAAAATGAACAGTCTCAGAGATCTATGGGACACCATCAAGTATACCAACATAATGGTAGCTTCAGAAGGAGAAGAGAAAGAGAGAGAAAGAAAAACATATTTAAAGAAATAATGGCTGAAAACATTCCTATTTTGATGAAAAACATATTTACTCATCCAAAAAATTCAGAATACTTCTATGTAGAATAAACAAAAAGAGATCAAAATCTGAACATATCATAGTCAAACTGAAGAAAGTCAAAGATAAAATCTTGGCTGGGTGCAGTGGCTTATGCCTGTAATCCCAGCACTTTGGGAGGCTGAGGCAAGTGGAACTTTCTGAGGTCAGAAGTTCAAGACCAGCTTGGCCAACATGATGAAACCCAATCTCTACTAAAAATACAAAAACTAGCCAGGTGTGATGGTGTGCGCCTGCGCCTGTAATCCTGGCTACTCAGGAGGCTGAGGCATGAGAATTGCTTGAACCTGGGAGGTGGAGGTTGCAGTGAACCAAGATTGTACCACTGTACTTCAGCCTCGGCAACAGATCACGTAAAAAAAAAAAAAAAAAAAAAAAAGAAAGAGAGAGAGAGAGAGAGAGAGAGAGAGAGAGAGAGAGAGAGAGAGAGAGGGAAAATCTTGAAAACAGCAAGGAAAAAATGATTTATCAATTGGATTAACATTTGACTTCTCATCAGAAACCAAGAGAGTGAGAAGACAGTGAAACGACATATTCAAAGTGTTGAAAGAAAAAGACCGTCAACTCAAAATTCTATATCCAACCAAATTATTTTTGAAAAATGAAGGAGAAATAAAGACATTTTCAGATAAACAAGGACTGAGAGAATTCATTGTCAGGGGACATGCCTTATAAGAAATATAATGGAAGTCTTTCAGCTTGAAAAGAGAGGACACTAGAATAGTAACTCAGATCCACAGGAAGAAATGAAGAAACCAGCAAAGGTTATTGTATAGGTAAAAGATAAAAGACAAAAGACAGTATAAAGATATATTTTAAAACTCTTTTCTTCCCCCTAACTGATTTTAAATGACAATTGAACAAAACAATTGCAAAATGGTATTATAGGCTTTTAGTGTATAAAGTTGTATTTATATGACAATTATACTACAAAGGAGTGGGGGAGAGAAGATACTATACTGAAGTCAAGTTTCTCTATACTATTGTGATAAGCTAAGTTTAAGTATGTAATGTAATCCTCAAAGCTAGTGCCTAGAGAATTACTTAAATATTTACTAAAGATAACGAACAAAGGAAAATTTAAGAAATATTAGAAAAGAATGAAAATTCCAAGTCAACAACCTAGGATTTTAATTTGAGAATCCTAAAAATAAGAGAAAACTAAATAACGAAGGTTATAACTGAAACCAGTGACATAGAAATAGAAAAACAATGGAGAAAATCAGTAAATACAAAAGTTGTCTTTTTTGAGAAGATCAACAAAATTGGCAAACCTTTACATTATTGAAAAAAGGAAGAAGAGGCACAGATCACCAAAATTAATAGTGAAAAAGTGGTATTACTATTGATATTTCAGAAATTAGAGGATTATAAGGGAATACTAAAAATAGCTTTCTGCCAATAAATTGAACAACATAGATGAAATGGATGAATTATTAGACAGACACATATTACTAAAACTGACTCAAGGAGAAATAAAAAAAAATCTGAATAGAACTATGAGAAGTAAAAATATTAAATTAGTAACTTAAATTAGTAATTTATAAACTTCTCACAGCAAAAGCCCAGGTCCATATGGCTTCATTGCTAAGTTCTACTAAACACTTAAAGAATTGATGACAACTCTTCACAAACTATTCTAGAAAATAGAATAAAGAGAAATAGTTCCTAACTCACTGTATGAGGCCCCCACACAAAAATCAGTCAAAAACATCATAAAAAAAAACAAAACAAAACTACAAACCCACATCTCTTATGAATATAGATGCAAAAACTCTCAACAAAATACTAGCAAAGTAAATCCAGCAACATCTAAAAATAGTTAGACACTATGACCAAGAAGGATTTATCTTAGGACTGCAAAGTTGATTCAACATTCAAAAAATCAATTAATATTAATAGAAGAAAGGACAAAGCCACAGGATCGCTTTAATAGTTTTAGAAAAAGTATTTGACAAAATCCAACATCCATTCCTGATAAAATACTCTTCATAAATGTGGAAAAGAAGGGAATTCCTCAGCCTGAGAGAAGGCATCTACCAAAAACCTAAACTCATACCAGGGAAAGATGTATACGCTTGCCACCTCTTTTCAAAATTTGCTGGAAAATTAGCCAGTTCAATCAGGTAAAAAAAAGAAAAGAAAGGAAAGGTACCTAGATTTGAAAACAAGAAGTAAAACTGACTGTATTTGCAGAAGACATGATCTTGCATGTAGAAAATCCCAAAGAACACACACACACACACACACACACACACACACATACACACACACATACACACACACGCACACACACACCCACGCACACACACACATACACACACATACACACACGCTGTTAGAACTAATGATCAAGTATAACAAGGATGTAAGATACAAGATCAATTTATAAAAATCAATTGTATTTTTATGTACAAATAATCTGAAAATGAAAGTAAATACAATACCTCTTATAATAGCATCAAAAGAGTAAAATATGTAAGAATACATTTATCAAAAGAAGTACAAAAATTGTATGCTAAAAATTATGACACATTGTTGAAGATGCCAGTGAAGACAAACTTAGATTCTTTCATTACTACATACCAGAATGTACCACGGACTTAAATGTAAGGGTTAATAAAATAAAAATCTTGAAGAAAACTAAAGAGAAAATCTTTGAGACCTTGGGTTAGGCAAAGATATCTTAGATATAACACCAAAAGCATAGTTTGTTAGGAACAAAAACTATAAATTGGACTTCGTATTAAATTATGTGCTTCAAAAGAAATCATTAAGGAAAGGAAAAGATAAGCAACAGATTTGGAAAAATACTTGAATAATAAAGACTGTTCAAAAGAAATTCAAATCAAAAGGTTGTTTAGAAGAGAAGAAAAGCTAATGTGATAGTTCAATGAGTTGTGGAAAAAGAAAGCTTTGAAGTTAGAAATGTGCATTCATATTTCAGCTGAGCCATTTCCTACTTTCTGCTTTGGGGCACAGTTTTCTGAACCTGGGGGATCATCAGGTCCACAGGATTGAAGTGTTGCTTGAAGATTGTGGTTAGAGGTAAGCTCTTAACAATTGATAACCATTATTGTCATAATAATGCATGGTATGGTCTTATTAAATAAGATAATGCATTTTGTAAATCACCTCATAGTTCCTTGTGCATATTAAATATTCAAAAATATTATCTATTATTAATCACTAAGTTATTATATCAGAATCCAAAAGGAAAGCTAAATATGATCATGCCCCATTTTAATTCTCTGAGCACTATAAACAGAAAAATATAAGAATGTCCAAGTTTTAACCAATGGAACATTTGTTTTAAAGCAATAGTCAGCTGGGAGTGATGGGAGGATTGCTTGAACCCAGGAGTTTGATATCAGCCTAGGCAAAATGGCGAGACCCTGTTTTTACAAAACAAAATAATTAGCTGAGGCCAGGTGCAGTAGCTCATGCCTTTAATCCCAGCACTTTGGGAGGCCAAGGTGGGTGAATCCCCTGAGCTCAGGAGTTCGAGACCAGCCTAGGCAATGTGGTGAAACCCCATTTCTACTAAAAATACAAACAATTAGCCAGACGTGGTGGTGTGCGCCTGTGGTCCCAGCTACTCGGGAGGCTGAGGTAGGAGAATTGTTTGAACCTGGGAGGCAGAGGTTGTAGTGAGCTGAAATTGCACCACTGCACTCCAACCTGGGTGACAGAGTGAGACCCCATCTTAAAAAACAAAAAACAAAAAAAACCTTAGTTGGGTATGATGGCACACACCTGTGGTCCCAGCTGCTTGGGAGGCTGAGACAGGAGGATTGACTGGAGGAGGAGGTGAAGGCTGCAGTGAGCTGTGTTTGCACCACTATACTCCAGCCTGAGTGACAGAGTGAGACTCTGCCTAAAATAACAATAATAAAGCAATAGTCAATCACAGTAAGTCAGTAATATGACAGGAGAAATTGGAAATCTTCCAGGGTGAAGATTTTATTTTAGTACCATGCTTTATTTAGCTCAAATGCATACTGTGGACTTGCTGGGGATGGGTTGGGGAGGGATGACACAGTCATTATAGAAAATCATATCATGTTTTATTCATTATGCTCATTCGTTCATCACATGGTCACTTTGAATTCTTACCATTCCTTCTATTTCCAAGAGCAAATTTGTTTCTTATTATGCTAATATCCCTATAAATCCCCAGTCTCCAGGAGGCCTGAGTTGGTTCTGTTATGACTTATTCTACCTGTCCAGGGAGAAACTATTCCTGAGAAAGGAAGGGCCTTGCCCAGGGCTGCAGGGTTAGAGAGTGGCTGGTTTTAGACAAACTGTCTGGTGCTCTTTCCACGCCTCAAGGTGCTGTGGAGAATACATGAGAAAACCACATCCCCTGCTCACATACGGGGCATACCCTACAGTGCAGCTGTATGGGGCTGCCTGGAAAGCCCCCACCCCAGATACAGAAGTAACTGACTCGATGATGCCTTCAGTAGCAGCCTCCAGCATGCAGGGAGGAGAGGCACTGAGCACTTGTGTCTGTCCCTGGCCTCGCTTCCTGAACCCAGTCCCCGGGACGGGAGTGCTCCAGGCAATAAGTGGAGAAAAGCAATGTAGTTAAACTCCCCCAGGGGGAGGCTGGGGCACTGTCTCAGCCAGCTCGGGCTCATATAATGGAATACAATAGCTGATGTGGCTTATAAACGGTGGAAATTTATTTCTTACAGTTCTGGAGGCTGGAAGCCCAAGGTCAGGGTATCAGCACTGTAGGGTGATTGGTGGGGACCTGCTTCCAGGTAGGAGACAGTCACCTTCTTGTGGTGTCCTCATGTGATGGAGGGGATAACAGAACACTCTCGGGCCTTTTTATGAAGGTGCTGAGCGCATTCATGGTGGCTCTGCCCTCATGACCTAATCACTTCCAAAGGTCCCACCTCCAAATATCATCACCTTGGGGGTTAGGATTCTAACATAGGAATTTGAGTCCATAATGGGAATTTTCTGTGTGTGTGTGTGTGTGTGTGTGTGTGTGTGTGTGTGTGTGTGTGGGGGAGAGAGAGAGAGAGAGAGACATACAACATACAAACAGAGATGGAGAGGGACCGGGGAGAGACTCCTTCCCATTGCATCACTGATCAGTGGACAGTCTTGGCTCCTATTTAGGGGGAGCAGAAGTGTTTGGCTCTGCCCTCCTTTCAGGAAGGGGCAGTTGCCTGTTGACAGTAGGTAGGGCCATGGTGGGCTCCTCCCTCCCCTCCCTTGGCTGTGGTGCCCAGGTAACCAGGAGATGCCCTGCAGGTCTGGCCCTGGCACCCCTGCTTGTTCTTTGCTCTGCCACATCCTTTGAGGCCTGAGGGGCACTGAGGTGGAGTTTGGTTCTGGAATGCACCCGATCACCTTCTCCTGCCCTTTCCTCTGCACTTTGCTTCCCTGATCTCCTGGGAGAACTCCGCCATCTGCACTCTTTGTCTTTGTCCCTTCCTTTCTCCCTGTTTTTTCTCTTCTCTCTCAGTATTGTTTTTGTCTTTCTCTTTCCTTTCAGTCTCTGTCTTTGTCTCTCTATGTCTCTATCTGTCTCTGCCTGTCTCTGTCTCTCTGTGCCTGTCGCTGTGTCTTTCTTTGTGTCTTTTTCTCTCTGTCTCTCTGTGTCTCTTTCCATCTCTGTCTCTCTCCATCTTTTCCAGGAAAGACATCCTGCTTTGCCCTTTCCTGCATGTGTTTATCTTGTCCATTCCAAGTTCAGAGCAGCCAGAAATAGCAGCCACACCCCAGTGCTGACCCGAGCAGAGAACAGGCATGGACTCTTGGTCAAATCCTCATGACTCACATTATAGACTAGGTCAGAAAAATACCGTTTTGCTGTTTCTTTCTGGGATTCTCAAGGACTGTGGATGGTAGGTGGTGCCACCCAGGCACCGGAGTAAGAGAATGTAGGTACCCTCCTGGGAAGGTGAGCAGACCTTAAATGATAAATCCACTTGAACATTCCAGTTTCCCTAAGCCTTTGAATCCCTTCCTCTACAGCAAATCAAGGCAGGTCCAGCATTTCAAGCTCACTTACTGTGGGCCACCTTGAGGCCCATGTTGCTGTCAACCAACCAAACAGAGCCTTTTCTAACTCCCTGAGCTGCAACATTAAATACAGAATCACTGCTTAGGGAGCTCATATCAATAAACTCAGCCTGACCCAATCCAAGTTTTTATGTTTCTTCTGTTATTTAACTCCTTTAATATCCATTTCTACACATGCTTCCCAGATTTCTGCCTGTATAAATTAGAAAACTAAAGTAGTTATTATTATTTTTTTTGGAGTCTCACTCTGTCACTCAGGCAGGAGTGCAGTGCTGTGATCTCAGCTCACTGAAACCTCCACCTCCCTGGAGGTAATTCTCATGCCTCAGCCTCCTGAGTAGCTGGGATTACAGGCACCTGACACTATGCCTGGTTAATTTTTGGATTTTTAGTGAAGACGGGGTTTCATCATGTTGGCCAGGTTGGCCTCTAGCTCCTGACCTCAAGTGATCCGCCTGCCTCGGCTCTCAAAGTACTGGAATTACAGGTACGGGCATGAGATACTGTGCCTGGGTAAAGTAGTTCTTTTGGTGTGCAGCACGCTTCCTCATGGGGCACACTCTGACCTCACTTTTTTTTTTTTTTTTGAGACGGAGTTTCACTTTTGTTGACTAGGCTGGAGTGCAATGGTGTGATCTTGGTTCACCCTAACCTCCACCTCCCGGGTTCAAGCTATTTTCCTGCCTCAACCTCCCAAGTACGTGGGATTACAGGCATGCACCACCATGCCTGTCTATTTTTGTATTTTTAGTAGAGATGGGGTTTCTCCATGTTGGTCAGGCTGGTCTTGAACTCCTGACCTCAAGTGATCCACCCACCTTGGCCTCCCAAAGTGCTGGGATTACAAGCGTGAGCCATGGCACCCGGACTGACCCTCACTTTTAAAGGCATCCTGGGATTCGGGTCTAGTTCTAGGTCTAGAAGCAAAGAGGGGTGTTGGGGTTTGGTCCCGAGGAGAATCAGCACTGTCTGGCATGGCAACTGTCTCAGGGGAGGCCTTTGCAGCTTCCCTGGCAATGCAGAGTTAATTCCCTCAGTCAGGGGTGGAGAGGCTGCTCCTATTGGCAAGGAAGACTTAACTAGAACGCAGACGACTAATGTCTCCAGCTTCATCAGGGTCTTCCCACATGTCCCCATGAAGAGCCTATGTTGTCTGGGGTATGTACCCCCGGGTTCATCTTGCACCAGGGAAATTAGGACATGTACACACACGAGGAGTTTAGGAGTGGAGGTTTAACAGGCAGAAAAAAAGAAGAAAACAGCTCTCTCTGTTGAGAGAGGGGGACTTCCAAGTGGAAAGCCTGGCTGGCTGGGCATGTAGGGGATAGTCTGGCTTGAGGAGTGGGTGTCTGATTTACATAGGGCTCGCAGATTGGTTCCATCAGGTATGACGTTTACATAGTGTGTGGGAAAGGCTGGTTGTCCCACCCTAATCTTATTATGCAAATAAACTCTCCCCTTGGCCAGCAGCCATCTTGTCTGCTCCTTACTATACACATGGCTGGCAGAGAAGGGGAGATGGAGCTGCCATCTTGAACATATCTAGTCCCTCGTTCCTGCCGGCATTCACTCGTGCAAGCTCCCAGCTTGCTTGTCTATGTCTGCAGCTCAACTTCACAGGCTGCTCTTTGTTAAAAAACGATTTGGAGCTGCTTTTCATTGAAAAGAAAGTCTTACCGAGGACTCCTCTACCCTCACTATCTGCCTGAGTGATTTGTTCTTCACTCCTGTATCACGCATACCAATTTTCAGTATCCGTTTCTTCCCAATTTCTCACTTTAAGAGTAGACACACTGTTGGTTGGTCAATTCAATGTGTGTTGTAATTCCACCACTTGTAGGTATGATTCTATTATAGTTCTGGTTTTCAGCAATCTCAGCTCTGCAGCTACAGGAAATAAGGGTTTCTTTCAGGGCAGAGATAGAAGCTTTCAGGTCATTTATGCGGAGCTTGAGCTGAACATTTGATTTCTGAGCTCATCTTTTTCTTTCCCTGTTTCGTCTAGTAACATCAGGAGCAGTCAACCTATCTCATTATACTTGTTAGTTTGATGAAAAGTGTTTGAAGGTACCATATGCATAACCACTCAGATCCTTGGCTCTTATAAATGTTTGGTTATGATTATCCCACAGTGATACTTTGTCTATCTCTACTGTTACATCACACCATGGACTATATGCATTCTCTCTACTGTTAGGAGTGGTCATCGGTGCCTTCAAAGGTAATCAGATTACAGAGCCAATTCCAGAAACCCACAAGCAAATCAGCAAGCTCCTTAAGATTTAACATCTTAAGGATTCTTAAAATCCTTAAGATTCTGTTCCTCTAGAACCATCCTTGGTACTAAAATCTGTACTAGTCCAGATAAACAGAATCAGTAGGTTATAGAAATATATGTATATCTGTATTCATCCAGCTCCATCTCTGTGTCCATGTATGTGTATTTATCTATATCTAGAGGAATTGGCTCCTGTGATTATGGAGGTCGGCAAGTCTGGCCAATAGGAAGACCCAGGTAAGAGCTGATATTGCAGTTTTGAGTCCAAAGGCAGTCTGGAGGCAGGATTCCCTCTTCTTCAGGGGACCTGAGTTTTTTTCTCTGAACATGTTCGGCTGATTGGATGAGGCCCATTCACACTGTGGAGGGTCACCTGCGTTACTCAAAGTCTACTGGTTTCAACGTTAATCTCATTTAAAAACATACCTTCACAGCAACTTCCAGACTGTCATTTGACCAAACATCTGGGTGTCATGGCCTAGCCAACTTCACACACATCACAGCATACTTGGAGACAGAAAATAAACATGGGAGAGGTTTTGTTGACTGGACAGGTGGCCACAGAGTTCCAGTTATGCCCTGTTCATACCCACTTGAGGGCCCTCTGTAGATGGAGGCTAACGGATCCCAGGAGGAGTCATGAAGCAGCAGTGACTGGCTTTGGGAGGAGGCTACCTCACGGCACTGCTCGCTTCTCCCGAGGGTCCAGCCGCCCCTGAGGAACCAAGCTTCAGGGTGAAGACCTGCAGATGAACAGGACAGAGAACTGCTGAGTGTACGAAACTGTTCTCTCTCTCTCCTCCTCCATGCCTGGGCCTGAGAACTGGGAGCTGGCTCTTTTTGGAGTTACAGAATTAGAAGAGAGGCCTTGGCTTCTCCTACTATTACTGACTGATGACATGAGGAACAGGAATGGGTAGGAGTCCTCAGACCCTGTTCCTTCCAGACCTGCCTGGGGCAAGTGGTGGCCCTGCTCTTCCCAACCAGTCGTTCCTTCTGGAGGATCAGGAAGCCTGTCTCTCTTTTCTCCTTTGTCCCTGGCATGTCCTTCTGGGTAAATATGTCTGTTCTGCACACTTGAACCTGCCCATGGAGGGGGTGTGTAGGTAGGAAGGAGTCTAGCTGTGGCTGCAAGCCAGGCTCCAGAGTTTCAATGCACCTCACCAGTGGCAGAATTGAAATAAACAAATGTGCACCCATGCACACACACGCACATGCACATACACATGCATACTCATGCACACACATACACAGCCACACACATGTGCACACATACATGTACAAGCACACACACACATGTGCACACACATACATATTTCCTATCAAACTGGCCTGTTTCCAGTTGGCTCCAGCCCACTAGGTGGGCAGTGAGGGTATGCTTATTGCCCCTAATACTTGTCCTAGGGGCAGCGGCAGTGCTATTAGCAGCACCTGTGACTTTGTTACCAAGAGAAATCAGATAGTTCCATATCCCATTACAGTTGTGGCAGATACTCTGAAATACAGTTTCTCACCAGTGCTTTAAAAGCTCAAAAGCTCCTTGTCTTACGGTGCTTTGTGGACACAGGGAGGGGGAACATCACACACCAAGGCCTGTTGGGAGGTGGGGGGGCAAAGGGAGGGAGAGCACTGGGACAGATACCTAATGCCTGCGGGGCTTAAAGTCTAGATGATGGGTTGATGGGTGCAGCAAACCACCACGATACATGTATACCTATGCAACAAACCTGCATGCTCTGCACATGTATCCCAGAACTTAAAGTAAAATAAAAATAATAAAATAAAATAAAATAAAATTACGGTGCTTGCTACACATTTTGTTGGATCTCATTTAATGCATAATGAAGAAACACACACATCACAAGATTGTAACTCCATTGACTCTCAAATCTTACAAATGGAAAACATTATTCTGCTCCTAGTCACATCTTTGGACACTAGGACTCTTCCGACATGCCACAGGATAACTGTCCAAACAAGATTCTACCACAAATGGTAGACACAGTCACACTAAATTCCAGGAACCAATAGAAAATCCTTAGTGATGCGTTCAAGCGGGCTGAAAGCAGGAGGAGCAGAGGACACAGGCCTTGGGGGTTGCTGGGCTCTGGGTTAGCCTCTGAGTGAGAAGGAAAGTGCTGGAAGGTCAAGGAAGCTGACAGGATTTGAAACAGTGGTTCTGAAACATTTGCACTTGGTGTTCTTAAAAATATTGAGTAGACAAGAAGCTTTTGTTTATATGTCTTTCTATATTTAACCTAAGAAACCCAAACAAAGGAATTTGAAAAATAAGAATGCAAAGCAACCATTCCATTCCATTAGTCCTGGAGGTGCCAGAAAGCTCCACTTGGGAGAAATTCCCAACCAGAACTCCTCATTCACATGGTGCTTGTGTTCTGACTTCCCCTGCCATTCATTCATTCGTTCATTCATCCATTCATTGACTCAACAAATAAAGAGCAACTGCATTCCAGGCTCTGGTTGTGGCTGTGGCAGGGTTCAGGAAGCAAAGGGATGCAGTGAGAGTGAAAAGACAATTTTTTTCTTAGTATTGTTATGTCACAGGTCTCCCAAAGGAGGCTGGGGGGCACCTGCAGGAGTCCTCAGGGAGGCTGGGGTTGGGGAGGATGGGGAGCCCAGATGCTGTTTTGCATATGGCTGGTGAGAGAGGCCTATGGACGCCCAGGTGGAGACGACACAGACAGACTGGAAACATGAAATGGTGTTGAGGGGGAAGTCTCAGCTGGAGGTAAGCATTTAGGGGTCGTCCACACAGAGGTGCATTTGGAACCGAGGATGGAGTGTGAGGAGGTGAGAGAAGAGGCCCCAGGCTGAGAGCAGGAAAAGCTGGCATCAGAAGGGTGGCATGAAGGTGGAGGGAAGCCGGGGGATGGGAGAGGATGGCAATCAGTGTATGCCCTGGTCCGAACGTGCCATGTGTGTGCTCTGCTCTCTAGCTGCTAAGCTGTTTGCAGAGCTCTGGCTCTTGGATGCAAACAGCTCACCAGGACCAACGTGTCTGGATGGTGGGGAAACCACTCCTTTCCTGTGAGCAGGTTCCTGTCCTCCCTTGTGTGTGTCCCATGTAGGGAGGTGTCCTGTTCATTCTTGCAGGGACTCCAATAGTAAGATGACCTTGCATATGGGGAAAGGAATGGAGGTGCCTGAGACAGTGCCTGGAGCCCCAGCTGCTCCCCTGCTCCCCACATCCTGCCCTTCCCAGGATGGGGTTGAGCTCCCAGCCCCCTCCTCCTGATGGATCTCAGTGGCCCCTGCCTGCTCCTCCCAGCAGGGTGGAGATGTAAGGTAACTGGGAGGACTGTCCAGACCCGCATGGGCGCCTCTGGTGAATATCAACCCTGTTGCTCCCTCAAAAAATCCCTGCAAATAGAAGAGGGCAAGGAGGGCCGTGAGATGAGTGTGTGACCGCGGGCGAGGCCAGTCACCTGCTCAGAGCCTCAGTTTCCATATGAGAAATAAGATCCACCCTGACGGTTTCTGGAAGTTAGAAACATGCAGTGGCAGTTGAAGGGCTTCTCAGTTGTGACCTCAGGACATGTGTAGCCCCTTCCTTGGTGACTGCCTGTGCCACCTTCACTCGCCTGGTCATCTGGGTTCATGGCTCACAACTGCCCCTTCCAGGCTGCGGCTCCCTCCTGCTGCAACAGAAGGATCCTGCAGTGGAGGTGTGCGGCTGTTCCTGGACACCAGTGCAAGACAGGGCCCCTGATTTCCCCGGAGCCGAGGGCCTGGCAGGGAGGTTTTGTTTTTGCGCAGGGCCACAGAGCAAGGTAGGATGGGTATCTTCAGATACTCTCAACCGGAACTCCTCATTCACATCAAATTATGTTCCGACTTCCACCGCCATTTATTCATTCATTCACTCGACAAATAAGGAGCAGGTGCGTTCCAGGCGCTGGTTGTGGCTGTGGCAGGGTGCAGGGAGCAGAGGGACGCCGTGAGACGGTGCCTGCGCGTGCAATCAGACCTGGGTTAGCAAGATGCATCTTTGCGGTCCCCAGACCAAGACACCTGCACAGACCCAGCATCTCGGGCGCGTCCCAGACACCGTGGATTGGCCTCTGCCGCCGCCTGCCGGCGGCGCGCTGCACTGCGGACACTGAGCTCTCCCGCCGGGTGTGCTGAGGGTCAAGACCCTGGCCCTGCTCTTCAAACCTCAAAGGGCAGTTTCTTCTCAGTGACGAAGGGGCTGGTTGCTGTCTTAAGCCTGTAAAAAGGAGGGCCATGCCTCTGAGGAGTGAACCGGGTTGTCTCATAGATCGGCTTTGGTTTGATTCAGAGCATCTCCAGCGTTCCTGTCCCTGGTGCATTGTAGAGACAGGAGCTGGAAGGGCCTGGGGACATGCAGACCCAGTGTCCCTGACCACACGCTTACACATTTCACAGACGAGAAGGGACACGGAAAAGGGCTTTGCACATTCTGGGAGGGTTAGGGGTAACACCAGGCATGGGGCCCTCATCTCCTGACTTTCAATCGAGGGAGTCCTCAAGGAAACCCTGGGACAGCCTTCTGGGAGGACTGGACTGGGGACCAGGGCCGGGGCAGGAGGTCCTCGTGTGGTTATGGTCCTTCCAGTCCCTGTGAGCTTAGCTATGACCCGAGTTAATGACCTTGAGAAAGCTCTGAACCTTTTAGGCAAATGCAAGACAGGTTATAAGCTACTAGAGCGGAAAAGCAAAGGGAAGGTGAGGAAGCAGGCTCTCTGGAAGGTCTGGCAAATGCAGAGCCAGGCCCCGATGAGTGGTATGGTTTGCCGTTTGCTGGTTTGGGTCCTGGAACTCCTCATGTGGACCCCATGTTTCCCCTCTCCACATCTGGGAGGTGACCAGGCTGGGCAAAATGCAAATTCCTCAGGAAGACAAGACCTCGAATTATTTAAGTTACTGGTAGAAAGTTTTAAATACATTTCTTTAAAAGAGATGTGTTAAGGAGATTAGAAGAAGCTGGGAGACACGGGGCTGATCAGTGATTATTGTCCCCAGGGAGCTGACTTGCACATTTCAGGTGGGGTGGAGGAGGTGGGCCCCGTGGGAACTACTTGCTGTGTACAGGCTGCTGGGGAGGACCTGATATCTGGGAGCAGGTGACATGGCCTCTCATCCTGATAAACTGTGGGAGGTACATAGCTGAGGAGAGGGGAGGGAGTGAAGGAGGGGGAGGCTCAGTGTCCCAGGACTTTGTTGGGATAGGCAGTGGACCGTGTTTCTCAGCTCCCCCACAGCAGAACACGGCTGTTATTAATCTTTCCTTTTCCAAATTGTGACATGGAGGCACACAGAGCCTGGGTGGGTAGGGTGAGTCAGCTGCACGTTTTGCCAGCTAGTGGGATAATTTGTCTCAGGGAATGAACTAACTCTGTTTAGGAGAGTAACTAAGGGGGTAGAAGGCAAAGTCCAGAGGGCATGGGCTGGGCAGAGGGAACCCAGAAATGGCTAAGGAGGCCTGCAAAAGAGTAGGGACTCTGCTGCCTGGGAGAGAGGAGAGATCACGAGAGAGGGAGTTGGAAGAGAAAGGGCCAGGCCCATGGCCTTGGTCAGCAGAAAAGGCTGGGGGACTTTCAGGTTTCCAAGTTTTACAATTACTTTTAATTCATTTGTGCACATACCCACTTAGCTATGTCATTTCATTGAAATACACACATTTGGTCATATAACATTTAAAAACGTTATTTATTTATTTTAAATAATTTCTAGATAATAATTTCCTTTTTTTTAAATTCCTTGCCTTCTTCTCCTCTCCCCTCCTCCTTTTTGCTTCCAGGGAGACTCATGTAAAAAACACTGTGGGTGTCCCTTTCCAGTTTCCTATTGATTTGTATATTACCTTACAGCATTTCTCCCCATTCAGCTGTGCCTAGTAGAAATCCTTTGGTTAACCTGGTACCGCCGATTCATTGTCTCTAATGGCTGAATCGTAATCCACAGCGGGACTGTGCTACCATGATCGATCCAGCCATCCACCACTGAAAGGGTGTTCGCTGCGTTTCCAGGTTTTCGCCACTGGAATAACTTTGCATTCAATGTCTCATGCATAAATATGCCTTTTTACTGGTGCTGTTATTTCTTTGGGACGGTCTAAAATCTTATGATACATGTTAAAATGTATGTGCATTTCAGAAAGTTAAAATCTCTAGCCATAGAGCTTTCCAAAAAGGCTGTTACTTACATTCCCACCAGCAATGGATGAGGGCACCATCTTCCCTGGATTGTCACTGAGCGGATGTTATCACTTTTTGTATTTTTCCTAGTATAATTCATATAAAGTGATATCTCGTTCTTTAAAACTTTTAATGTCCCTGGTAATTTTGAGCATTCTTTCACATTTGTCAGCTGTTCAGATTTGCTCCCCCGTAAATTTCTTTCCTTATCCTTTCTCCATTTTGACTTTTCCTTATCAATATAATGGAGCTCTTACATATTATAGATATTAATTCTGTCATCTCATTGCAAATATTTGTTCCCAGTTTATCGTGTGTTTATAATGTCTTTTGCCATATGAACGTCTGTTACTCTTTTGTGAAAATTTTTAGTTAGAAAAGTTATAGACTCATAGGAAATTGTAAAAGTAAACACAGAATCCTGTGTACCCTTCATCCACCTGCCACATTTGTGATATCTTATGTAGTGAAGTCGCTAATGTTACGTGTGCGCAGCTATGGATAGCAGTACCTCGTCACAACCAGAAAACTGATGTGGGTGCATTACTGTCAACTAGGCTATAGACCTTACTTAGTTTTCATCACTTTTGGGGGCAGTTGGAGGGGAGTACAGAGTCCCGCTCTGTTGCCCAGGCTGGAGTGCAGTGGCTTGATCTCAGCTCACTGCCTCCTGGGTTCAAGCTATCCTCCTGCCTCAGTCTCTAGCATAGCTGGGATTACAGGGGCCCGCCACTGCCCTGGGCTAATTTTTGTGTTTTTAGAAGAGATGAGGTTTCGCCACGTTGGCCAGGCTGGTCTCAAACTGGTCCTGTCCTCAGGTGATTTTCCAGCTTTGGCCTCCCAAAGTGCTGGTATTACAGGCGTGAGCCACCGTATCCCACCAGTTTTCAACATTTTTTAAAAGCTGCATTTGTGTGCCTGTTGTGTGTATGTGTGTAGTTCTCTGCAAACATAGATAACTACAGTAGTTCGATGTAGTTTCGTCATGCATGTAGACTTATGTAACCACCCCATAATCAAGATACAGTGCGCCCATCACCACAAAACAGCTCCCTGGTGCTACCCTATCTATTCATGCCTACACCTAACCACACTCCCCCTTTTCATCCCTTGGCCACCGCTAATCTGTTCTCCATATCTATAGATTCTCCATATCTAAAGTGACTATAGTTTAGTCACTTTGAGAATGTTTTGTAAATGGAATGTCATGCTATGTGACTTTTTGAGATTGATTTTTTCCCCACCCCATATATATGTAATATATTGCAGCCGACGTTTTATTTGTAAGGGGTTTTAATTGTAGGAAGGAGGACCTGGAGGAATGAGGCTATTCCATCTTGGCTGGAACTGGAAGCCAGTTTTTCATGTTTATGGATTCAAATATACATGTCTTTTATTTTATAGCTTCTGGCTTCCAGACTTGGTTAGGAAGTTCTCCATGACCCCTAAATAGTAGATGTAGTTTCTAAGATTTTTCTTGCGTTTATTTATTATTTTGTTTTTTCACATTTGAGTTTTTGCTCAAGTTGGATTTTTTTATTTTTGAGATGGAGTCTCTCTCTGTTGCTCAGGCTGGAGTGCAGTGGTGCGATCTCAGCTCACTGCAACCTCAGCCTCCTGGGTTCAAGTGATGCTCCTGCTACAGCCTCCTCAGTAGCTGGGACTACAGGTACGTACCACCATGCCTGGCTAATTTTGTATTTTTAGTAGAGATGGGATTTCACCATGTTGGTCAGGCTGATCTTGAACTTCTGACCTCAGGTGATCCACCTGCCTTGGCCTCCCAAAGTGCTGGGATTACAGGCGTGAGCCACAGTGTGCGACCAATTTTTTTATATATTGTAAGATGGAGAGCCATTCAAAAATATATTTCTTTCTAAAATTATGTGCACATAGTTGTGCTTGTCAAACTTTAACATCTGCTTTTGAATAGCCCCGAGGCTTCACATTTTTGAGAAGCTACTCGTGATCCTGCAGCTGCTGGTCCACAGGCTGCAGTTTGAGGAGCATGTTTTCATGTAGTTTCTTGCCTTGGTCTCATGTTCTTAGTCTTTAATAAAAGTGCATTTATTGCTGATCATTGCTCTGTGCAAATGGTATTTTGAAGGAAAGAAAGTTTCAAGGAGGAGGAGTGTCAAGGTATCACCCTTTTGGTAATCTCCTCTGGTTTCTTGGTTTTAAATCCATTTATATGCTACAATCTCCAATTTTCTAAATCCCCAGTCTAGATTTGTCCTTGGAGCCGTGGACTTGTACACTCAATTTCCTATGAGGCATCTCAACTTGGACTTCAGACAGTACTCCACATCTCAGCATGTCCCAAACTGATCTCCAGGTCTTATCACTCCCTACAGTTGCTCCTGACTGTCTCCTCAACTTTACAAATGGTAGCCCTATTTTTCCAGGTAAGAAGAAGCCTTGGTATCCACCGTGGTTCCCTGCTATGCTCACAATCCATGCCCAGTCTGTGAGTAAATGTGGGCACTCAGCCTCAGAACATGTCCAGAATCTGACCACTTCCCTGCTGCCACCCGACTAAGCCACCACTGGCTGTCACCGACAGCGTCCTCTGAAATTACTTCCAGCCTCTTCCTCAGCACTCAATGTAGACACTAAAGTGACCCTTGCACATGTCACTGTTTTGCTTAAAACCCTGCCATGGCTCCCCCACCACTCAGAGCAAAGGCCAAGGTCCCTTCCAGACCCTATGGGGATCCTGTTACGTCTCTGACCTTAGCACCCTCATCTGTTCAAAACCCACTATCCAGACATCCAGAAGCACTCATTTCAGTTTTTGGTCACTTGGCCTGTCTCCTCTTCTCTTTCAGTCTTTGCTCCAAGTTCCCCTTCGTGGTTGAATTTTCCCTGGTGAGGAAGTACAGCCTCCTCTCCCCACCCTGTTCTCTCCTCCACGCTCCCCTGGTTTCTCTACTGCACTCATCAGCCCCTGCAGTAACTTCCTAGGGCTTTTGTAACCAAGCGCCACAAACTGGGTGTCTTCAGTGACAGAGGTTTACTGTCTCACAGTTTGGAGGCCGGAAGTCTGACCTCAGGGTGTTGCAGGGCTGGGTCCTCTGAGGTTTGAGAGGGAAGGATGAGCTGCAGTCCCCACTCCTTGGCTTGGAGATGGGGCTTTGTGTCTTCACCTATCTTTCCTCATGTATGTCTCTGTGCCCAAATTTCCCCTTATAATGATGCCAGTCATACTGGATTAGGGCTCACCCCAGTGATTTCATTTTAACTAGATTACCTCTGTCCACACCCTATCTCCAAATAAAGTCACATTCTGAGGTCCTGAGTGTTAGGACTTCCACATCTGAGTTTTGAGGGAATGCAATTCAACCCATAACACCATCTCACATACTCTGGATTTTGGTTGTTTATTTTCTGCCTCTACTTACCAGAGTGTAAACTGCATGAAAGAAGGCATTTTTGCATGTTTTATAGACTGTTTTGTTGCCCAGACATAGGGAACAGAAAAGAAATGAAAGAAAAGTCACACAGATATGACGAGCTGGAAATTCAGAGATTTGGAGCCAGAACCAGGAGAACTTGGAGGCCAGGAGAGATTAAGTCCCCTAGGATTTGCAGGAGTCTTGTGAAGGTTTCCGTCCTCCTGCAGAATCGAGGGTGGGCATTTGAGGGAATGTTACCTCTATCTTAGGGGCAATACTTAGCACAGCTGCGATCTGAAGTGCATTCCTTGGGTCCAGAACTTCCCTCCAACACGTTCTCAACTCTTCAGGTAAAGATCTCTATCTCTCTCTTTCTCTCTCTCTCCCCTATCCAGTTGGAAACCCCACACTGGAAAGACTTGCCTCAACGCCTGTGAGAAAATGAAAGCATGAGTTTATGTTTTAGGTAATTTTAGGTAAATCCCCTGCATCCCTTCCCTGGGGGATCAAGATCAGACCTAAGCTTGGATGAGTGTGCCACAGATGACAACAGGCAGGGCGTGGGGGAAGAGGCTCGACAGCTGTGAGAGAGGAACTGGGAATGCTGACGTCCATCCTTGAGTAGGTGGCCAGGGGTGGCTCTGAGGACCATGAGTAGCCGCATGGGTAGTTGACTTCCTGCCTGGTCAGAAGAGTGGGGCTCCCTCATTTCCAGAGTGGACTTATCTACATTAGTAGACACTTAAATTTTAACATGCTGTTTTCAGAAGATTTTATGTAACTGCATTGTTACAATAGTAACAGCTTAAATCTGTTAAAAAAAATCCAGAATCCCATTACCCTACCAAATCAACCATGCTTGTACATATCTAAATATAGCATGAGTGTAATTTTTTACTTCTTTTTGTCAGTTATTAATTTTTTTTTTTTTTTGAGACAGAATCTCACTCTATTGCCTAGGCGGGAGTGCAATGGCGTGATCTCGGCTCACTGAAAACTCTGCCTCCTGGGTTCAAGCGATTCTTCCGCCTCAGCCTCCTGAGTAACCGGGATTACAGGCATGTACCGCCATGCCCGGCTAATTTTTGTAATTCAGTAGAGACAGAGTTCCACCACGTTGGCCAGGCTGGTCTCAAACTCCTGACCTTGTGATCTGCCCACCTCGGCCTCCCAAAGTGCTGTTCTGGGATTACAGGCATGAGCCACCAGCCTAGCCACTTATAAGCTTTGTAAACACAGTTTTGTTAAGCAGTCGTCATAATGGTCCCTCTGGAGGGCTGTGCCAGGTCCCTTCCTGCTGACATACCATGATGTTGTCATGTCCTGATTGGATGTTTCACTACAGCACATTGTAATGGAAGTGAAGGTATCACAACATTCATGTATCTTCATGGATTCAGCTTTCCCTTTGGGGAGGACTATTGATTAATGAAAACTATCTAGGAATGAAATTATTGAGAAGACTTTTTATGGCTATTTAAGCATGACTGGCAAATTATTTTCCCTAACTGGTTTTTGAGAACATTACTATTGTGGTTAATGTGCAACCATGATTGTTCCATCATATCCTTGCCAAGTGTCACGTGCTTGCCTTCTGCAAACCTGTCTGCTGGAGGCTCTCCTCCCACACGGTCTGCAGCCAAGGGGGGGATGACACTGGGCTGGGGGCTCTGTACCTGTTTCCTTATGGGAAGGTGCTGCTGCCTCAGGTCTCCAACCTGCTTCTTCCAAGGCCGCTAAGATCATGCAGTGATTTCAGTGCACCCACTGTTTTTCTGACCATGCACTCTAATCAACTGCTAAGATAAAGAACGTATTTCTCCATTCCTTTAGTCTGAGGAAAGTAACAGTTTGTGCCTTCTTCGCTGTCTCCTGATTAGTCTTGGTGCTTGGAGTTTGCAGGGGGGAAAGGCACCCAGCTTGTCTTTGATGCCTGGTTCAGGCACTTTCTCAATGGGATTTCTTTGCTCTTTTTCTTTTAAGGAACCTTAAGAGCTTGACAAAAATGATCTGAGAGTAAAATGTGTGTTCCCAGATTGGGAACAGAGAAAAAAAGTCACAGCATCACCACATCATTTTAGCATCCACCAGTGCCATCGAAGGACAAGAAAATGAACTTGGATGAGAAAGAAGTAGTTATCCTGGTTAGTAACTGACTTGGAGTGCTCGAATCCTCTGCTGCTGAGAAGTGGTCCCGGTTCCAGTGCTGGGTGTTTGAAACCCTGAGCTGGACTCTGACGTCTTGGTCATCCACCTGCCATGGCCATGCCTGTCTCCCAGGGCTGTCTGCCGCTGTCTGTCAGGGCTCCCTGGAGTCCTTTTCTCCAGGAACACAGACCCATACCTGTTCTCCATCACTGACATGACATGATATCTGGGACCCTCACTGCCACTGTCACTCATTCAGGAAATGACTGATTGAAGCCTCTCCTCAGGAGTGTCTCCCAGAAGAGGGAATATGGAGGCTGCACAGCTCAGGGCGTCACCCTCCAGACTGAATTGCTCTGACCTCCGCACATCCAGGACACATCTCCCTTGGGAATTGTGGTGACTTGTATGCGTCAACATGACCAGGCCACCGAGTGCCCAGACGTTTGGTGTATGATTAAGTTGGGTGTTTTAGATGTGATTGACGTTGACACTGGTGGAATGCAGGCAGCAGATTCCCTCCCTAATGCGAACAGAGGCCTGAATGGAACAAAATGGCTGATCCTGCCCTGAGCAAGGTAATTCTTTCTGCCTGCTGGCCTTCAAACACAGAGGTCGGCTTCTTCCTGCCTTCAGACTTGAAGGGAAACATCAGCTCTTCCTGGCTCTCAAGCCTGCTCACCTTCAGACTGGAGCTTATACTACTGGCTTCTCTGGGTCTCCAGACTGCAGCCAACCCTGCAGAGCTTAGAACATCTCAGCCACCGTAATCACATGGGCCAATTCACTATCTATCTATCTATCTATTTCTATGTATCTATTCATCCATCCATCCATCCATCCATCCATCTATCCATCCTGTTGGTTCTATTTCTCTGGAGACCCCTAACACAGAGGTCATTTTTCTCATGTGACAGTGTCTGCTCCTAGGGGTCACTGTGTACAGTATTGTAGCTTATTGTTTTCTTAGATCCCAAAACTGGCACCCAGCCCTTTTGAGGATTGAGGGGCAGTATATATGTGTGGCAGGAGAGGTATACATGGTCCAGCCAGCTCCTGAGCAGGCAAAGTGGCTGAGTGGTAGGCAGCTGCTCCAAAGGAATGGTGGGCCAGGAAATTTGGGAGGAGACAGACTCAGTGATGCCCCAGGAGCAAGCTTGAGAGGAGGAGTGAACCGTGGCCAACCAAACCCTCAAACTCACTCACATTTCATTAAGACAAATAAAAGATGCAACTAGAGGGTGCTGTCATCTACCCAGGAGGAGATGTAAGAAAGACTGATGGGGGAACAAAACTCAAAGAAATGCTGAGTAATAACGATATACTAAGATCTGTCGAGAGATGCTGAGCCTCCTCCTGAAAGAGCTACAGAGTGTCAGGGACGATACATAAGAAAACACCACTTGCATATACCTCACTGAGATGGGAGACCAGGGAATTGAGGAGAAGGCTCTAGAAGCCTCTAGTGAGAAACATCTTCCACCTTTAGAGGAACAAGAGATTCACATTATATCTCCCAACAACAAAGCTGAAGGAGTGTTTTCTTCAAAGATTGATGGAAATGTACTTTGAACCTATAATTTTATATCAGATAATTTTTTATTTATAACTTAAAAAACTATTATCATTATTTTTCAGATGGGGTCTGACTATGTTGCATATGCTGGTCTCAAACTTTTGGGCCTGAGAGATTCCCCCTGCCTCAGCCTCTGGAGAAGCTGAGAGCATAGGAGTATGCCACCACACCCAGCTAAATTTTTATTTATATATGATAGCAAAATACAAACAGTTTAAAGGACATAAGAACTTAGAGGATTTACTGCCTTGAGGATCTCTGGGGCAACATTTGGGGAAGAGGGAGCAAGTTGGAAGACATTTATTTGTTCTTTTTTCCATTCATTGCTTCAAACATTTTTGAGTACTTAGCATTGTGAGACGTTCTATTAGGTGCTAAAGATAAATCAGTAAACAAAGCAGACAAAAATCTTTGCCTTGTTGAGTTTACATCCTGGGGTAGAGAAAGACAGTAAACATCATAAGTGAGCTGAATTGTGTGCCAGCTGGGCAGAAATCACAGGGAAAACAAATAGGGAAAGGTGGCTGTTGGCGGAGCCTGTGTTTTGGGCAGGGAACATGTGAAGACCTGGGACACAACATTTCAGGGAGGCCAGGAAAGCAGGAAAACGAAATAAAAGGAAAGCATGCTGTGAAGCTGCCACCTCTGAGATGCCTTAAAATATAGCCTGACCTGTAGATAGTGACAACTCCCATTCAGGATTCAAAACCTTTGCCTTAGAAGGCCTTGGTGTTAAGTGCAGAGGGCAGAGGAGAGTTGAATTCTGGCTACCTCAGTGCTGAACCACTGCCTGTCCTCTGCAGAGTCCAGGACACACTCAGGATTGGAAGTCGGGGTCCACAGGAAGTGGGGTGGGGTAGATTTCCCAAAGGACCCAAGGCACCTTCACTACTGAAGGTCATCTGTGAGGTGGACAGTTCTCTCCGAGTCTCACAGGTAAAACGCAAACACCAGCAGTGCCCTCTTTACAGAGTTTTGTGAGAATTAAATAATAAAATACCAGCAGAGTACCTGTCTGTGTCTGGCAGCTGGGAAATAATAAGAGATGTGTGTTCTCATCATTGTTGTGTGGGGTCGGAGGATGCCTGGGTCTACCTTTCAGCTTTCTTCTTCGGGGGATGCTGGAAAGGTTGGTTAACCTCATTTTCTTCATTGTAAGTGGGTTAATGCTAGTGCTAACCCAGGAGGATTGCTTTTGGATTAAGCGATTTAATACCTGCAGACATGAGTGGAGTCTGGCACAGGATGAAAGCACTTTTGGTGGATTTTGTTATTATGAGCAGGGCAGGACCTGTGTCGGATTCATTTTTGTGTCCACAACTTTGAAGTGACCCAGGGGCTAAAGCGATGCTCAGTGAAGTTTTTGTGAATGGATTTGTATCAAATAGAAATCAATCCAAAGCTGGGCCAGCAGTGGACATCTGTCATTTTTGTCTGCCCAAAGAGCCTCCCCAGTTTCCAGACTGGCCCTGTTCTTTGGGAAGCACCCTGCTTCCTACTTTTCTCCCCTTACAGAAGCTGCCATGTTCCTTCTTGACCCCACTGGTTGCCTAGTTACAGCTGGTTAGCCCAGCTGGGCACTTGACCCACGTGGACAGCTGGAGGCTCTCCTTCCAATCCTTCTCCTTACCATTCCTACATCATCATCATTATTTTTTTTTTAAGAGACAAGGTCTCGCTATGTTGCCCAGGATGGACTCACACTCCTGGGCTCAAGTGATCTCAGCCTCCTGAGTATCTGGGACTACAGACATGAGCCACTACACCTGGCTTAAATTCTTTAAATTATATTTTGTATTTCATCAAAGTAATATATGCACATGATTTGAAAGGCCAAATACTCTAGACTTTTAACTAAAAACAGGGAGTCACTTGCTCTGTCTGTACCCATTCCAAATTCTTATTCCTCCGTGGCAACCACTGTCCTTTATCTCCCTATTCCTAAATAATAAATTTCTTTTGCTGTGGTTTGGTTTTCTAGGTTTGGATGTTATCTGCTATTCCTGTGGTGGAGATGAAGATTTAAGTCTCTTGCATGACTTCCCATGCACAGTTTATACCTCCCCAGGCCCCACAATGCTGATACAGTTTTACTGTAGAATTTAGATTAATAGTTAGTTAATATGGCTAGGCTTTGTGTCTTCACCCAAATCTCATCTTAAATTGTAATCCCCAGGTGTTGAGGGAGGAACCTGGTGGGAAGTGATTGGGTCACGGGGCAGTTTCCCCATGCTGTTCTCATGATAGCAAGTGAGTTCTCATGAAAGCTGATGGTTTCATAAGTGTTTTGGCAAGCTCCTCCTTTGCTCACGCTTCTCTCTCCTGACGCCTTGTGAAGAAGGTCCTTGCTTCCTCTTTGCCTTCCACCATGATTGTAAGTTTCCTAAGGCCTCCCCAGCCATGCATAACTGTGACTCAATTAAACTTCTTTCCTTTCCAAATTACCCAGTCTCTGTATTTCTTTATAGCAGTGTAAAAACAGAGTAATACACTAGTGATTACATTTTCTAATGAACAAATATTGTTTGCAGCTCTGACAGGTAGAATGCTATAATTTTAGTTTTGTTCTTGTGCAAGTTTTTATGTCCAGAAGTCAGTAATTCCCTTACTATTGTGTTTACACAGATTCCTGGGTACCTGGGACAGAGATTGTTAAGTATGTACCAATCACATCTGTCCTCTTCTTCTGGGCATATGGCTTGACTACATTTCCTAGGTAAGTGTGACATTTGCAGGTAAGTGTGACTGCAATAAACTCTTCCAGTGAAATGTGAGCAGAGGTGATGAGGGACGCTTCGAAGCCAAGGTGTTCGCAGTGGGCATGATTTGTTTAGTCTCTTCTCTAACTTCCCACCAGCAACATGCTAGATGTGTCCCAGACCCTGTTTTGGCAATGATGAAGGCCTTGGCAGCAGAACACAGCTCAGAGGAAGCTCTGTCACCACTGTTTCCAGCCTGCCATCCTGGAATGCTCAACTTGACCTGTTATATGAGAGAGAAATGCATTTCTTTACTCTTTGAGGTTTTGCATCTTGGGGTCTTTTTGTTACTGCAGCTTAGCTTCACCTGAACAGAAGTTAGTTCCTTGAAGCAGGAAGGTGCCATAACAGAAGTGAGTAATGTGTGATTGTGGCATAGCAGTCTGGTGGTTGTTGGTGAGCAAACAGATTGCAGTCTGGAAAGCTATCTGCATTAGTCAGGGTTCTTCAGAGAAACAGAACAAACAGCATGTGTACATTTAGAGGGAATTTATTTTAAGGAATTGGCTCACATCATTGTGGAGGGTTGGTGCATCCAAAATCTAATGGAGGAGGCCAGCAGCGTGGGACCCAGGGGAAGAGCCCATGTTGTAGTTCAAGTCTGAAAGCTATCTGCTGCTGAACTCCCACTTGACTGAGGGAGGTCAGTCTTTGGTTTTCTTCAGGACTTCAGCTGGCTAGAGAGGCCCACTCCCATGAGACATCAATCTGCTTTGCCCAGGGTCTGCAGATTTAATGTTAATCGCATCCAAAGACACCCCTCATGGAAACATCTGGAATAATGTTTTACCACATATCTGGGCACTGTGACCCAGTCAGTTTGACACATGAAATTAACCATCACACTGGCATTAATTCCTCTTGAACTGAAAAATCTCTCCTCAGTACATTCAAAACAATGTACTGAGGTTTTGTGGCAGATATTGCTGGTGATGGAGGCATCTCTTCTGGAAGTCTCTGCCTTCCGGGTCCTGTGTGGAGTGGCGGCTCTCTAGGCCTTCTCAAAACTGCCTTCCTGGAACTTCTGTCTTCTGGTAAATTCCTTAGCCTCTTTCCTGGGTTTGCGCGTTGATTCTTGGAAATTCCACCTTCTTCCTTCTTGATTTATTCTCTTATTTTTGGTGGTTTGCTGAGAAAATTTTGAAAATATTTTCTCCTAGTTTGTGGCTTCTTTTTAAATTATCTTCATAAAGTCTTTATAAGAGCAGAAGTTTTTAATTTTCATGAAGATCCATTTATCAGTTTTTGCTTTTATGGATCATGCCTATGCCGTGTCTGAGTAATTTTTGCCTAACTCAAAATAAAAAAGATTTTTTCTTGTATTTTCTTGTAGAAGTACAATAGTTTTAGGCTTTGAAGCTTTAAGCTCATTTTGTATGTGGTGTAACCTATGAATTAAAGTTTCTTTCCTTCCTTCTTCCCTTCCTTTCTTCTTCCCTTCTTTTTTTTCTGCCTTCCTCCCTTCCTTCCTTTGTGTGTGTTATACATGAAATCTCCAGTTATTTCAGATCTATTTTTTAAAAAAGACTTTTTGTTCTCCACTCCCATCTGAACCCCACTTATTTCTTGCCTTTTTGCACTGACCAGAACCTCACATACTATGCTGCATAGAAATGGCAAGAGCAGAATTCTTGTCTTGTTCCTGGTCTTAGGGGGAAGCATTCGGTCTTTTATCAGCCTGATGTTAGCTGTGGGTTGTTTATACAGGTCCTTAATCAGGTTGAGGAAGTTCCCTTCTATTTCTAGTTTGCTGAGAATCTTTAGTAGGAATCAACACTGGATTTTGTCAGATGTTTTTCGGCATGCAATGAGATGACCTTATGGATTTTTCTATCTAATAATACGGTGAATTACATTGCTTGACTTTTAAAGTTTTAAACCAAACTTGCATTGACCCCAAATTGGTTGTGATTTATTATCTTTTTATATATTGTTAGTTTCAATTTGCTAAAATTTTGTTAAGGATTTTTCTACTTATGTGCATGAAATGTACTGTAATTTTCTTTTTTTTGGAATGTGTATGTGTGGTGTTGATATCAGAATAATTTTTGGCCTTTCATGATGACTTAGAAAGTGTTCTCTATTCTTCACTTTTCTGGCAAAGTTCATGTAGAATTGGTTTAATTTCTTCTTTAAATGTTTGATAGAATTCCCCAATGGAGCTATCTGGGCCTGGAGTTTTCTTTTTCTTTATGGGTAGTTTTTAAACTATAAATCAATTTTGTTAATAGATGGTAGGGCTGTTTGGTTTCTTTCCTATTGAGTGAGTGTGCGCACTTTGTGTCCTCTGAGGAATTCGTTGAGTTTGTCTAAGTTGCCAAAATTATTATCATGATTTATTTATAGTATTCCCCTTATTACATTCTTAATATCTGTATTACTTGACATGATGCCACCTCTAGCTCCTGATGATAGTGACTTGTTTCTTCTTTTCCTTTTTTTGACCAACTTGGCTAGAGGCTTATTAATTATACTGATATTTTCAAAGAACCAGCTTTTGATTTCATTCACTTTTTGTTTTCTATATCATCAGCCTCCAGAAGTGCGGGTATTACAGATGTGAGCCACTGCGCCTGTTCTCCAAGAACATGTTTTTATGATAGAGTCCTTTTAAATTTATTAAGGTTGGGAGTGGTAGTTCATGCCTGTAATCTCAGCACTTTGGGAGGCCAAGGTTGGAGGACTTCTTGAGGTCAGGAGTTTAAGACCAGCCTGATCAACATTTTGAGGCTCTGTCTCTACAAAAAAAATTTAAAAATAAGCTGGGTGTGGTGGTGTTTACCTATAGTCCCACTACTTAGAAGGTTGAGGCAGTAGGATTGCTTGAACCCAGAAGTTTGAGGCTGCAGTGAGCCATGATCACACCACTGTACTTCAGCTTGGGTGACAGAGTGAAACCTTGTCTCAAAAATACAATAAATAAGTAAATAAACAAATAATTTGTGAAGTCTTGCTTCATGGCTCTGGATATGGTTGATCTTGGAAAATATTCCATATGCATTTGAAAAGAATGTGTATTCTGCTGCTGTTGAGTGGTGTGTTCTATAAATGTTATTTGAGTCAAGTTGATTGATACTGTTGTGTATATCTCTAATATCCTTGTTGATGGTTTGTTTACGTACTCTCTCAGTTATTAAGGGAGTGATGTTGAAATCTCTGAGTCTACCTGTGGATTTCTGTATAGTTACTTGCCTACGTCAAGTTTTGCTTCTGGTATTTTGAAATTCTGTTTTTATGCACATAAGCATTTAGGATTATTGTTATGTCTTCTTGATTAATTGGTATCTGTGTCATTATACCAAGATTCTCTTTATCCCTTGTGATAGCCTTTGTTCTGAAATCAACTCTGTCAGGTGTTAATATGCTATCACTCTCCTTTTCTAGCTTTATTGAGGTATAATGGATACAGTTGGTTTCTTTTGATTAGTTTTAGCATAGTATACCTTTTCCCATTCTTTACATTTAACTTACTTGTCTCTTTATATTTAAAGCAAATTTCCAAAACAAAATAAAACAAAAAGTGAATTTTCCATAAACAGTGGTAAATGCTTACTTTTAAAAATTGCACTGGACAATATCCAACTTTTAAATTGGGCCGTTTACACTTAACGTAATTATTGAGGTAGTTGGGTTTAACTCTGTCTCCTTACTATTTGTTTTGTACTTGTCCCATCTGTTCTTTGTTCCTTTTTCCTTGTTTCTCTACTACTTGTGAATTGAACATTTAAAAATAATTCCTTATCAATACTATGCAGCTGTAAAAAACGATGAGTTCGCGTCCTTTGCAGGGACATGGATGAACCTGGAAATCATCATTCTCAGCAAACTGACACAAGAACAGAAAATCAAACACTGCATGTTCTCTCTCATAGGCGGGTGTTGAACGATGAGAACACATAGACACAGGGAAGGGAACATCACACACTGGGGTCTGTGTCGGGGGGGTATAAGGGAGGGACAGTGGGGGGTGGGGGAGTTGGGGGAGGGGATAACATGGGGAGTAATGCCAAATATAGGTGATGGGGATGGAGGCAGCAAACCACATTGCCATGTGTGTACCTATGCAACAATCCTGCATGTTCTTTACATGTACCCCAGAACCTAAAGTGCAATAAAAAAAATATATATATATATAATAATTCCTTATCATTTACTTTGTTGTATTATTAGCTAATTTTTTGTTGTGATATTGTAGTGATTTCTTTAAAGTTTATGATACATATCTTTTACTTATCAGAGTCTACCTTTGAGTGATATGATATCACTTTATATGCAGTAAAAGGACTTAAAACAGTATACTTCCATTTCTTCCTTTTTGTTCTTTGTGCTATTGTTGTAATATATTTATATATTTTAATACATTACATATATACTGTAGATGTTATCAATTCTACAGTATATTATTATGATTGCTCTAAACATTTGATTATCTTTTACAAAGGTTTACTCTTTAAGTTCTTTATATTTACTCATTCAGTTACTGTTTCTGCTGTTCTCTATTCCTTTGTGTGGGTACAGATTTCCATCTCATGTAATTTTTCTTGTGTTTGAATTTCTCCCAGTGCAGACCAGCTGGAGATAAATTCTTTAACTGTTATATGGCTGAAAAAGCCTTTTTAAACCTTCGTTTGAAAGGTATTCTCTGAGTAAAGAATTCCATGTTGACAGAGATATTTCTTTGCATTTTAAAGATGTCTTCAGGCTTGCACGAGAAATCTTGCTCTCATCTTTGTCTTCACTGCTTTCTGTTTAATGTGTCTGCTCTAACGACTTCTAAGATTTCCCTTTTACCAGTGGTTTGAGCATATGACGTGACATGACCTGATGCAGTTTTGTCTTGAACGTCTTTAATCTGTGGGGTTATATTTTTGCAATGATGAGTTTAGGAAACCTGGCCTTGATGTGTCACAGGAGGATGTGTTTTAGAAAGGCTGCTCTGGACTTGTCATGGAGAATGGGTTTAGGAAGGCCTGGACAGTCATGGAAGAATAGGTTTTAGGGGGACTAATTTGGATGGTCATGGGAAGATGAGTTTAGGAAGGAAGTTCTGGGCTCGGAGGAGGCTGTATGGGATTGCCACTGACCTAGAACAAAGTTAACTATAGCTGTTTAGTGACAGCCTTTCACTCATATTCCGTTTCTGTTTCAGCTTTCACCTCCCCAGAGGGGCTCTTCTGACACCCCAGGCCACATTGGGACACTTTCTCATATGCTTCCATTGCACTGGGCAATTCTCCTGTCTAGTATCTTCCATTGTTTAGTTACCTTAAGTACTTGTCTTACATGGGTCTCCCCACTGTACTCTAGAGCTCCATGAGAACCCCAGTACTCTGAGTGGCACAGAGTAGCTAGTCAAGGTCTGTCAAGTGAGTGAAAGAGTGAAGTGAATGAACTGCACTCTGTTGCTCCCACTCTTTCTAGTTCTCAGCTCAGTATTTCATTTATGGCTCCGAATCCTACTAAAGGGAGGTATCTGGACACAAAGAAAGAGTTGAAAAATTCACCAGAAGCTGTACCCAGGAGGCTGCGAGGAGAGCGAAGTGCAGGATGTGCCACTGGAGGAGCCTGTCGGTTGGAGTGTATTGGGTTGGGCTCATGCACTATCAGTGGCTTCATAACATGCTACGACTCAGCTCTGTGAGCATCACGCCTCACCGTGAAGTGTTGCCTCGACTAACAACACTTTGTGAAAATGGAACATTTGGTTGTGTGGGGTGTAGGAAGATGAGAAAGCTAATTATAGTTTCTTTGGGGGGGAGGCCTGCAGCAGTTGGAGTCATGGTTACAATTCTAGTCTATGTGGGATTTGCTTCATTCTCTTTTTATTTCTACACTTGATGTGACAATATATTTACATAATGGACATTTGTCAAGGGTTTCAAGTCACAGCTTTTATAGGCTTCCATCTTTTTTTTGAAAGAAGACAGATTTTCAGAGTGGTTTGAATTTCATGACAATGTGGTCCGGCCACATGGACAATTGGTCTGTTGTGAGGAACTGGAGCTCATTTATGTATCATTGTTTGGAAGTTCTGAAATAGCACCAGGACCAATGATGCTGAAATTCCTTAACAATCTAAATTATTCTGCTGTTCATTTGCTTAGATCAATTTGCCTTTAAAATTCATTATAGTACAAAAGCTACACAAGGAGAAACGGGTTAAAAGGTTTGAATTTTCAAGCCAAGGTTCTGCTATATAAAAATAATGATGAAACTTTCAGCCTGAACAAAATGGCACAGGCTCATTTCTCCCTGCCACTCCCTGCCAAGTCCAGAATCAACCCTGGAAATAAAGCAAGAGTGCCAGAGGAGAACTCTGAAAGGTGGAAGGAGGGGAGGTGGCCTGGTTTGGGACCAAGAACTGAAAAGCAATGCAATAACAAGGGTCTCATGCCCCCCATCCAACAGACGAAGGTGACACAAGGTGGCCCAGGTGGGGATGTCCATCCCCTAGATTGAAAGAGAGATCTTATCATTAAAGAAGGTGAGAGGCACAAGAGGACTGGTCAGGAACTTCACTAGCCATAATCAGCCAGCAGGGAAGTGCTCTCCTTCCTTCTGGATCCTAGATGCCCCTCCTGACCAAGAAGTACTGAGCAGCTGAGCAGCACTCAGATGGAAACCTGCCACAGGTGGGCTGGCCTGGAAGCCGCTTTGTTATTGCAGGAGTGAGATTCTCTGCCCCTTCAGAGACACTGAGAATAGATCTAGCAATATATACTGTAGCTATAGAATGATCCTGGGTAAGTGTTAGGTATATATTGCTACAGTGATCAATACGGTGTGGTATTGGGGAATGACAGACACACAGATCCATGGTACAAAACAGAGAATACAGAAATAGACCAAAAGAAATGAGCGCAACTGATTTTTAACAAAGATTCAAAAACAGTTTAATGGAGGAAGGCAGTCTTTGCAACAAATGGTGCTGGCGCAGTTGGATATCCATGGGCAAAACAAACAAGCCAAAAAAAAAAAAAAAAAAGGAGAAAAAAAGAACTTCAACCTACACTTTGCATCTTCTACAAAAGTTAACTCCAAATGGATCAGGAGTTCATATAAAATGTCAAACAATACACCTTTTCAGGGGAGAAAGACAAAATATTTAAGATCTAGGGCTATTTCTTAGATCTGACACCAAAAGCATGATCCATCAAAGGGCATTTTGATAGATAAATTTTGGACTTTATCAAAATTAAAAATTTTTGCTCTGCAAAAGGCCACGAGAAAGAGCAAAAAGACCAGCTAGACTGGGAGAAAATATTGCAAACCACATGTCTGACAAAGAACAGGTATCTAGAATATGTACATTCTCAAAACTCAACAGTAAAGAAACTGATGATTCAACTACAAAAATGCACAGAAGCTGTGAACCTTTTTCCGAAGAACATATAGAGATGGCAAATAAGTATAGGAGACGGTGTTCAACATTATTAGCCGTCAGGTAAATGCAAATGAAAATCACAATGACCTATTACTGCACAAGCATTGCAATGGCTAAAATAAAAAATGGTGATGTCACCAAATGCTGGCCAGGATGTGGAGAAACTGAATCCCTCATTCATTGCTGGTGAGAATGTAAAATGGCACAGCCACTCTGGAAAACAGTTTGTCAGTCTCTTAAGAAGCTAAGCATGTGGCTGGGTGCGGTGGCTCGCACCTGTAATCCCAGGACTTTGGGGGGGGCCGAAGTGGGTGGATCATGAGGTCAGAAGTTCGAGACCAGCTTGACCAACATGGTAAAACCCCATCTCTACTAAAAATACAAAAAAATTGGCTGAGCATGGTGGTGTGCGCCTGTAATCCCAGCTACTCAGGAGGCTAAGGCAGGAGAATTGCTTGAACCCAGGAGGCAGAGGTTGCAGTGAGCCGAGATTGAGCCATTGCACTCCAGCCTGGAGTTTTTTGTCTCAAAAAAAAAACCCCCAAAACAAACCAAACAAAAAAACAAATTAAAAAACAGCAAAACAAAACAAAAAAAAAACGAAACAGGCAACTACCATGCAATCCAGTAGTTATACCTTTGGGCATTTATCTCAGATAAATGAAAATTTTGTTCAAACAACAATGTGTATTTGAATATTCACATTTCATTGGTGAAATGAAAACAGCTGAGGTGTCCTTCAACAGGTGAATGGTTAAATAAAATGGGGTGTATTCACCATGGGATACTGCTCAGAAACAAAAGGGAACAAACTGTGGATCCATACAACTTGTTGAAGTTCCAAGAATTATGCAGAGTGAAAAAGCCAATCCCAAAAGGTTACATACTGTATGATTCCACTTATACAATGTTCTTGCAATGACATTTTACAAATGGAGAGTGGATTATTGGATAACAGGCTTAGGGATAGGGTGGTAGAGCTTGTGCGGAGGGGTGGGTGGTTATAGAAGGGCAACATGGGGATGCTTGTGGTGATGCAGTGTTCTGTGTCTTCACCATGGGTCAATACATCAACCTATACATGTGACAAAACTGTATAGAACTAAATATACACATACTAATGAGTACAAGTAATACTGGGGAACTCTGAATAAGATCGGTTGTGCCAATATCAGTACCAATACTCTCATTGTGAAATTGTACTGTCATTTTCACAAGTAATATCATTAGGAGAAATTGAGTGAAACGTACGTGGGATCTCTCCATATTATTTCTTGCAACTGCATCTGAACCTACAAATTGTCTCAATAAAAATTGCATTTAAAAGCATAAGTGACAAGGCCCGAGTGGCATATCCAGATCCATGAACACAGTTGGAGGGTCTCAGACACGCTTACAGTGAAAGCAGAATTTCTAAAACAAAAAACTAAATTGTAGTTGATATTTGTTTAGCACAAAAGACACCTCAGGCTCTAAAATGTTGTACATACATAACCTTATTTCATCTTCATCATATTTGTCTTTTCAGGATTTTCCCTCATTAGAGAAACTGTGCCTCAATTTCCACGACAACAAAAGGGTGATAATGTCTCATAGAGCTGAAGTGAGGTGTTAAATAGATCTCAACACGTGAGATGTAGAAACCAGGCCCTGACACATAGATGGTACGCATACCAAACTTGATATCAGTACAGGAATTTTTGTATTGATCATAATACAAAATACTTTTTTTCCAGATCATAATATCTCCTTCTTCTCAAAGAATCAGAATTCACTGATTCTTTGAGATGTACACAAACATGCTCTAGGCCGAGTTGTTCTGGAATAGGCAAGCGTGTGGTGACAGGCAAAACTTGAGTGTGTGAGACAGGCAAACTTATTTGTGTTCAAATAATGACAAATTAAGTGCCTGAAACAAACAATGGTATGTGTTAAGAATCTTGGCAAAGTTTATTCAGTAGTGATAGAATATTCATATCATGATTTTAAAATAAACTTTTAACTTTAGAATAGCTTTAGATTTACAGAGATATTATAAAAATCTGGGGCCTGCACCCAGTTTCCCCTGTTGTTAATATTTTACATCATTGTGGAATATTAGTACCAATGAATGGACTGATATTGACACACACTATTATTAACGAAAATCCATACTTTATTGGACTTCCTTAGTTTCTTTTTTTTTCTTTTTTTTTGAGATAGAGTATCACTCTGTCACCCAGGCTGGAGTGCAATGGCATGATCTTGGCTCTCTGCAACCTCTACCTCCCGGGTTTAAGTGATTCTTCTGGTTCAGCTTCCTGAGTAGCTGGGATTACAGGTGCCCGCCACGATACCCATCTAATTTTTCGTGTTTTTAGTAGAGATGGGGTTCCACCATATTGACCAGGCTGGTTTTGAACTCCTGACCTTAAGTGATCCACCCGCCTCGGCCTCCAAAAATGCTGGGATTATAGGTGTGAGAAACGATGCCTGGCTTAGAGATGGGGTTTCACATGTTGGTCAGGCTCGTCTCAAACTCCTGACCCCAGGTGATCCATCCGCCTCGGTCTCCTGCAGTGCTGGAATTATAGGTGTAAGCCACCACGCCCTGCCCTTAGTTTCTTCTTAATGTTCTTTTCTTGCCCCAGGATCCCATCCAGGACACCACATTCTATCAGCATCCTATCTCCTCAGCATCCTCTTGGTTTTGACAATGTCCTCAGATCTTCCATGTTTTCGATGACCTTGACTTATGCTGAGAAGTATGGGTCAGGTATATTGTAGAATATCCCTCATTTGGGATTTGTTTGATGTTTTTCTTATAGTTAGACCGACGTTATGAGGTTTTGGGAAGAGACTACAGAGGAGAAGTACCATTATCTTTATATGATATCAGGGTTGCCTGCTGTCACCATGGCTTATTGTTGATGTTGACCTTGGTCACCTGGCTAGGCAGTGTTTGCTGGTCTTCCCACTGTAAAGTTACTTTCTATTTCTCCTTTCCAGACTGTATGTACCCTTTGGAAGGAAATTGCTATACACAGTGAGCACTTAAGGGTCAGAGACTTATGCTCCACCTCCTTGAAGGAAGAGTATCTATAATAAACTATTTGGGATTCTTTGGTACAGGAGATTTGTCTGTTCTACCTTGCATTAGTCAGAATTCTCCAGAGAAATGGAAATGATAGGAGAGAGAGAGAGAGAGAGAGAGAGAGAGAGAGAAAGAGGAGGAGGAGGAGGAGGAGGAGGAGGAGGAGGAGGAGGAGGAGGAGGAGGAGGAGAGAGAATGAGATTTATTATGAGAGATTGGCCCACATCAGTATGGAGGCCAAGAAGTCCAATGATATGCTCTCTACAAGCTGGAGACCCAGGAGGGATAATGGTGTAATTCATTCCAAGTCTGAAAGCCTGAGAACCAGGAGCTCCAATGTCTAAGAGCAAGAGAAAATGGATGTCTCAACTCAAGAGAGAGAATTCACCCTTCTTTCTCCTTTTTGTTCTATTTGGGCCCTCAATGGTTTGGGTGATGCTCACCTGCATGGTGAAGGTGGATCTTCTTTGTTCAGTCTACTGATTCAAATGCTAATCTTTTCCAGAAACACCCTCACAGACACACCAGAAATAATGTTTCTCTAGCTATCTGGGCATCCCTTATTCCAGTCAAGTTGGCATGTATACAGGATCCCTGTTCTGTTTAAAAAGGTTGACATATAAATTTAACCATTGTAGGCTGGGCATGGTGGCTCATGCTTGTAATCCCGGCAGTTTGGGAGGTCAGGGTGGGCAGATCACTTGAGATCGGGAGTCTACACCAGCCTGGCCAACATGACAAAATGCCATCTGTACTAAAAATACAAAAATTAGCCGGGTGTGGTAGCTTGTGCTGTAGTCCCAGCTACTCCGGAGGCTGAGGCATGAGAATCACTTGAACCTGGGAGGTGGAGGTTGCCATGAGCTGATCACACCACTGCACTCAGTCTGGGTGACAGAGTGAGACTCTGTCTCAAAAAAAAAAAAAAAAAAAAAAAAAGAAAAAGAAAAGAAAAAAATTAACCATTACATCCCTATTTATTTATCCAGTCATTTATCTAAATCATTTTAGATTTATGGATATTTATTTTATATTTTGAATTATAGTTGAATACCGCTTTCTGGATTTTTTTGCTCAAATTGTCCCAGATTTGAACTTTGCAAACTTTCAGTTGCTTCCTGTGTCCCTTTGACATGCTCTCATCATTTGTTTTTTGTTAATTTTTAGCATTGTCTTACTTTCTTGCACTACAAGATGCTCCAGGATCATCTTATATATTCTTTTCCCAGCTCTGGAATCAGATAATTCTTCAATGAGTCCTGGTTCATTTTATTGGAGAAGAGTATTTGAATTTAAGATGTGGGCATTGGGTGTGCTTGATGGTATGGGGGTGTCATTGCTTCTAGGCTGTGCATGTACACAGCTCTATAAATGTATCTAATATTTGTTCATATATGTCTATGTCCATGAATCTGCAGGTACATTTGTATTTTAGGCTAAAGGTGAGTTCACACTGATGTCTCCAACTCTCATCCAGTACCACCTGCTTCGCTCTAGCTCTTCTTTCTTGCTTATCTGTAATGTTTAGCTGGGCATGGTGGCTCACGCCTGTAGTTCCAGCACTTTGGGAGGCCAAGGCAGGTAGATCACTTGAGGTCAGGAATTCAAGATCAGCCTGGGTCAGGAGTTCAAGACCAGACTGGCCAATATGATGAAATCCTGTCTCTACTAAAAATACAAAAAAAAAAAAAAAAAAATTAGCTGGGTGCTGTCATGTGTACCTGTAATCCCAACTACTTGGGAGGCTGAGGTGGGAGAATTGCTTGAACCCAGGAGGCGGAGGTTGCCATGAGCCGGGATCATGTCACTGCACTCCAGCCTGGGTGACAGAGCAAAACTCCATCTAAAAAAAAGGAATATTTAAATAATTTACTGGCAGATATTATGTTATCGGAAAGCTAGTAATTAAATTTTCTTTATTTTTTATTTTTTGAGACAAGGTCTGGCTCTGTCATATAGGCTGGAGAAAACAGCCAGATGGAAGCGATGCGGAGGACGGAGTTATGGGTGGGCGTGGTACAGAGCTTCTTGGGGATGTCACCCTCCCAGCACCTCCTTGTGTTCACAAACCTGGAAGCTCATAAAATCTTGTTCAAGAGTTTTTACAGAGCTCAACCTCCAGCTCCTCCTCCTCCTTCCCAGAGGCCAGTGGGTGGAGCTGAAAATTCCTACCCTTGAATCCTGTGGTTTTTCTGGTGACTAACCCCCTCCAGAGGCTATCTAGAGACCCCACACCAAGTCACCTCATTAGCATAAACTCAGGTGTGATCAAAGGGGCTTGTTATGGATAACAAAGGACCCTACTGTTACTCAGGAAATTTCAAGGATTTTGAGACAAAGACCAAACATTATTACTACACCACACTTACTCTAACTTCTCAGACTCCAGGGCCAAATACTCTTTCCTGAGAGTTGTCTTCCCCATCAGGCCCAAAGTAGCCTTCCTTATGGTCTCTTTCATGACTCTCTGTTTCACAACCTCCTGTTAGCAGAAAAACAAACTGTAAAACATTGAAAGCGTTTTATTCTGAGCCAGTATGAGTGACTATGGCCCAGGGAACAGTCTCAAGAGGTCCTGAGAAAGTGTGCCCGAGGTGGTCAGGTTACAGTTTGGTTTTATACATTTTAGGGAGACAGGGATTATTATGGGATGCTTTATGGATGGCCCTTTCTTACTAATGATCTCATATTAGACAAGGAAATAGTAGATCTAATAAAACTTATAAACTTCTTGGCTAAGTACCAACAGGTTCTTAGGACCTTACCTGAAGGACACCCTAGGGAAAAGGGGGAAAGAGTTGTTCTGACCCGGAGACCTAGTGCTTGTTAAGCCTCTCCCCTCAGACTCTCTTTCTCTAGGCCCATCTTGGGGAGGACCATTTTCGGTTATTCTGTCTACCTCAACGGCAGTTAAGGTGGTGGGAATTGACTCCTGGATTCATCACACTCTGCTGAAGCCTTGGACACCTCCTAAGGAAAGTCACAAACCCTCCACTCCAAAGCCTGAAGTTCCAGGAGACGACCCTTCATACACCTGCGAGCCGTTAGAGAATCTTTGCTTTCTCTTCGGACAAGATTCCCAGGAAAGTAACTACTCATAAGTCTAACTTACATCCTGGCATTAACAGGACTATCACTCTTTACTATCTTTGACCAGACTCTGTGGTTGCCCCTGCTAATTGGCCTAATAGCGCTCCTCCTCTCCTTCCTAGCGCCACTCCCCCTCCGCCATGACAATTTACACCGACTCTCAGGTGCAGAGTCTTCTCTTGTCAAGGCCATGCCATACTCGGACTCCAATTCTTCTTTTCATAGTGGTGGGGGCGGGGTGGAGGCAGAATAAAAGGAGGACTTGGTACTGGCTTTGGAGGAATTACTACCTCTACTCAGTTTTACTACAAGCTATCTCAGGAGTTAAATGATGATATGGAAAAAGGTTGCTAATTCTTTCTGCAGAAGCAGCTTAACTCTTTAGCTGCCATGGCTCTTCAAAATATAAGGGCCCGGGATCTGCTAACAGCAGAGAAAGGAGGAGCCTGTCTCTTTTAGGAGAAGAATGCTGCTATTTTGTAAACCAATCGGGTATTGTCTTAAATAAAGAACTCAGGGATCAATAGAACGCAGGGCTGAAGACCTGTAAGAAACAGGATGGTGGAACTTGTTTAACAACTGGCTGTCCTGGCTCTACCCTCTGCTAGGCCTGTTTAATAGCCATTCTTTTACTGTTGGCCTTCAGGCCTCTCATCTTTAACCTTCTTGTCAAATTCGTTTCTTCTGGAATTGAGGCCACGAGACTCCAAATTGTCCTGCAAATGAAACCCCAAATGTCTTTGGCTCGTGAGTTCTATTGTGGACCTCTGGATCAACCTGCACCCCTGGAAGACTCCCCCTCTGGAGGAAACCTCAACTGCAGTGCTCTTTCTGTGCCCAAATTCAGCAGGAAGTAGTTAGAGAGTGACCGACACTCATGTCCCAATAGCAGTTGAACTTCCCTGTTCAGAGGGGGTCTGAGGGACTCTTCCTGGGTCCTTGAGGCAGGAATTTCCTGACTCCACCCCTCCATCTGAGTATGTAAAGTTCTTTGTCTAGGTTTCCTATGTGCAGGCTAGGTAGAGAAATCCAGGTGGGTTCCTTTGTCCAAAAAGCCCACTGAAAGCTCTGGGAGGAGGGGACTCTCTAATTCAGAGTTGTTGGTGAAGTTAGCCGATCCAGTATCAGAGTCAAAGATCAATCACTCCAGAGGAAGTTTGAAAGAAATCCTCTCATTGGACAAGAACATGAATGGGGGAGGGAATAACTCAAGGGTTAAAATCCCACCGCTCCCCTCCCTATACAGATTCCGTCTCTGGATCCCCCTCTCACGGCAGCATGGGAGCTGTCTCTTTCTCTTCTCTCTCTCTCTCTCTCTCTCTGTCTAATAAATCACTTTCCGCAAAACTCTTTGGGTCCACGATATTTATTCGAATGGCAAACTCACCATGCCTCTGGGGCCCCTTTTCCCACTCTTTGGGGTAAGAGAGGCCAAGAACCTCACTGGGGAGCTGGGAGCATCTTCGGGACACCCTCTCCCCCACCTCCACCCCCTGCCCTGGTTACACTACTGTGCTGCATTCCTAGATTAGGCATTCTAAGTCACAGGATGAGATAGGAGGTTGGCACAAGAGGTCATAAAGACCTTGATGATAAAACAGCCTGCAGTAAACAAGCTGGCCAAAGCCCTCTAAAACCAAGATGGTGACAAGAGTGACCTCTGGTCTTCCTGACTGCTCATTATATGCTAATTATAATGCATTAATATGTAAAAGATACTCCCACCAGTGCCATGATAGTTTACAGATGCCATGGCAATGTCTGAAAGTTACCCTATGTGGTCTAAAAGGGGGAGGAACCCTCAGTTCTGGGAATTGCCCACCCTTTTCTTAAGGAAACTCATAAATAATCCACCTCTTTTAGCTTATAATCAAGAAGTGATATAAGTATACTCAGTTGAGCAGTCCATGCCACTGCTCTGCCTACAGAGTAGCCATTCTTTATTCCTTTATATTCTTTTTCTTTCTTTCCTTCTTTCTTTTTTTTTTTTTTTTTTTTTGAGAGAGAGTCTTGCTCTGTCACCCAGGCTGGAGTGCAATGGCATCATCTCAGCTCACTGCAACCTCCACCTCCTGAATTCAAACGATTCTCCTGCCTCAGCCTCCTGAGTAGCTGGGATTACAGGCATGCACCACCATGCCTGGCTAATTTTTGTATTTTTAGAAGAGATGGGGTTTCATCATGTCGGTCAGGCTGGTTTTGAAATCTTGACATCATGATCTGCCCTCCTCGGTCTCCCAAAGTGCTGAGATTTCAGGCATGAGCCACCGCACCCAGACTTATTCCTTTACTTTCTTAATAAGCTTGCTTTCACTTTACTCTATGGACTCATCTTTAATTCTTTCTTGAGTAAGGTCCAAGAACTGTCTCCTGGGGTCTGGATTGGAACTCCCTTTCTGGTAACAAAAATAAAGAGAGTATCTATTCCTAGAAATAAAACAAGGGATAGATAATCTAGCCAGGAGAATGAAGATTGAATATATATAGATTTTACTTGTGGATTTAGGGTTGATTTGAGTTAAATTCAGGAATTCAGCGGAAAAAAATGACCCTTCTTCTATTTTATTTGCTCTGGTTCTGACCACATTGGGGTTATTTGCAGAGCTGGCCACAAGCATGGCAGATGGTCTGTCTGCTTCACAATGTTGTATGTGAAAGATTTAACATGAAACATGTAGCTTTAGGCAGACGATGAGGTCAGACACAGGTTAATCAGATTTTGGCACCAATAGTGAGAGGGAAATTAACAGCACAGAAAGAAGGTGGGTTTGGCGACAGAGATCAATATGCACATACCATAGTATAATTTTCTTAAAACTTCATTTAATCTCTTGGTTTCTTTCTATGTAAACAACACAGTTCTTATGTGGGGATCCAGTGAAATGTGAGAAATTACAGCAGAAAGAGCCGTGGCTTTGCAGGTGAGGGTGCAGGCTGTGAGGCTGCAGAGTGCCCCCAAGGCTGTGTCCTGTGGCCTCTGCAGTGGCTAACGCACTATGTTCAGGCCCTGACTGCAAGCATCTTGCAGCTGCCTAGTTTGGGGTGCTTGGAAAGGCTTCAAGCCCTTTTCTCAGTCACTCAAAGGAACTAGGTTAGAGGAGGCTGTGGTGTGAGCCACAGTTAGAGGGAGGGGAGGGCTTTGTTCTTGGATATAGGAAGCTGTGGCAGCCCTGCGTGTGGAGATGTATTGGTTCATCCCAACTGCTGGTGTCCCGAGGGGACAGTGGGGAGTGACTGCAGCTGTACCTGGAAGGGTCTTCTGTGCTCAGAAGACTGCAGTGAGGAGGGTTTCAGAGCTAGCCTTGGTCTTTCTTCTTCAAGTTCTGAGGCCAAGGTTGCTGGGGGAGCAAAATGCACCCAAAGCAGGGGACAGGAGCCGTCCCTTGGCCCCCACAGGTGGGGTGCTACTGCGGAAACTAGAGAGGAGGGCCAGGCATGTATGTACATGTGTGTGTATAAGCACATGTGTGATAGTGCCTGTGTTTGTGTGCACTGCTGTGTGTCAGTGGGTGTGTGCACAGGAACGCCTGTGAGTGTGTACATGTGTATGAGTGTGAGTACATGAGTGTGTGCATGTGTGATTGTATGTGTATGTGTCTTTGCATGATTGTATGTGTGAATGAGTTTGGGTACTCACTCTGGCTGGCTGGCAGACACTGTGCACATAAAGTGTGCAAGCACAGAGAGACTGAGAGGACACCACTTCCAAGGAAGGGAAGCTGGCCCCAGTGGAAGATGGGGGAACAGCAGGGAGGGTCAGGACCTCCATAGCCCAGGGCAGTATGGGGTATGGAGGTACTGGCCAGTGTCAGGTGTTTGTGCTGGAAGAATCCATTCTTGTATACTCAGGGCTAAGTTTGGAGATTCAATATTCCACCACAGGGTCTTTGATTAGCTTTGGCAGTGTCCCAGGAAGGCCATATCTTAGCACACTGAGTCTGAACTCATCTACTTTCTATTCACTCCACACCTGTTTATTGTCTGTCTGCTTGCTTCAGGGTTTCAGAAGTGAATAAGTTGATGTCCTGGCTGTTAAGCGTCATACAGTCTGGTGAAGAACTCAGGTTCAGTCTGATAAGCATTTTCCTGCTGTATTAGTCAGGGTTTTTGAGAGAAACAGAACCGATGGGAAGCGTGTGTGTGTGTGTGTGTATAGATTTATTTTAAGGAACTGGCCCATGTGATTGTGGAGGCTGGTGAGTGTGAAATCTGCAGGGCAGGCCGGGAGTCTGGAGACCGAGAGAAGGGTCGATATTGCAGTTTTGACTTTGAGGCCAAAGGCAGTCTGGAGACAGAGTTTCCTCTTCCTGGAGGACCTCAGTCTTTTCTTTTAAGGTCTCAACTGATTGGATGAAGTCCACCACAGTATGGAGGGTTGACTGCTTTACTCAAAGTCCGCTGATTTCAATGTTAATCTCATTGAAAAAAAACACCCACATAACAACATTTAGACTGGCTTTTGACCAAATATTTGGATACCATGGCCCAGCCAAGTTGACATAAAACTAACCCTCCTGCTTGCTCTGGTAGGAAACCCGAGAAGCCAAGTGTGGCGCTGTAGGGCAGGAGAGGCCATGTGAATTTGGGGCCCAGGGAGTCAGTGCTGGGTGAAGGATGGGACTGGCCATAGTAGACCAGGGAGTGGAAAGCAGAGGGCAGGCATTGCAAGGAGAGCAATGTGGACTGCTAGCGCTGTGGTGCCAATGGCGAGGGGCAGGTAGCACCTGCAGCCTCCTAGCTCATGGCTCACAGGGGTGCGAAGGGGCTGAGTGGGGAAGCCCAGATCAGCTTGCAAGCTGGGGGAGCACTGTGCAGGGCATGGGAGGGAGATAGACCCAGATCAAAGGCTCTTGGCATTTAGAGAGGCCACGTTCCCCCTTGCACATGCGTGTGTGAGCCTGGAGCTGTATGCTATCATGTGTGATTTTACATGATGTGCTTCAAGTTGGGAAGTCAAAGGTCTTTATGAATTGAGCTTATTAAAAACACTGGCAGTACAGGAGAAAGTGTGTATAGATGGGCTCATTGGGTTGCCCCCTCTGACCTTGCCCACCTGGCTAACCCAGGGCCCTGCTATTTAACTCCTCTGAGTCTCAGTTAAATAGAGACCCTTGTACCATTTCACAGGTCATAGTGACATTTAACGGTGTCTGTGATAGTCCCTGGCATGTGGCTTGACTGTGTCCGTGGCGATGGTGACGGTGCTCCTGGCAGCAAGGCCAGTGCGTTCAGTGTTGCTGCAGAGAGGCTTTGCCTGTCATTCCAAGTTTCCTGTGGAAACTCCATAGGGGTGTCTTAAGGTGAATCCTTTGTTAATCCTGAAACAATGTTCTCATGAAAAGAGTGCAGAGTGCAGACTGCAGGCAAAGAACATGGAAGGTAAGGAAGACTTAGAAACTGAAGGACTCCCAGAAGCGTGGTGGTCACTTAGCTTATTCCCAAGGTTGTTGCACCTGGGACAGTGCTTTGCACCTAGTGGATGCACCATAGATATTTGTTAAACCAGCATATACTAAGCAAGTGTGTTCGATATTTGTTAACTGTTTGGGGAACTCACATTGCAGGAAGAGCTTCAGGAGCTGAAGCTGCATATGGTTGATGATGGGATCCCTCCTCAAACACAGCACAGACCTCAGCCCATGGACTGTATTTGGAGACTGCCTGGTGAAAGGGAAATCTAAAATTATGTGTGGACGGCCTCATTACTCAAATATCAACAAATACCAATTGCAATCCTGGAAGAAGAGAATCTCATAAGCTTGAGCAGTAGTCCAAGAGGCATTTTAATAACACCTCCTGATTTTCCCGCAGCATATGGTCCTGGTAATTAGCACAGCTCCACATGGCCTCCCCTTGCTGTAAGCTGGTGACATGACGCCAGAGAAATCAGCAGGACATTGCAGTTTATTTTGACTTAGAATCCATGCAGCTACATATGGCTTTAATAAGCTTTGAATTAATAATCCCTTTAGCCTCATTAATGTTTTTAGAGCAGGCTGTTCTGGTCTTTCCTGAAAGATAGGGAGACCAAAAACGTGGGATCAAAGCAGATTTGCTCTGGTCCCCAAGCATCTCAGGTCTCTAGAATGTCCTGTATGCATCTCCACTGGGTACTAACTAGTGAATCTGTTAGCCTGGGAGGAAGTCTCTGATGGCCACCAGGCTCTGTCCCAGGCCACGTCTTGATTAGCGTGTTTATCATACCAAGGGGATTCATGCAAACTGCAGATAACATGGTGAAAGACCATTTAAAATGAGAGTCAAAATCTAAAATTGTCTTGCCAACCTGGACAAGTATCTCAAGATAACATTCTTGAGGGGAAAACTCTGAGGACTTTGTTGGGGGCCATTTGGCTTCAGAAAATGCAAAAAGACCTGCTGTTTAAGAAAAGTGTTAGGCCAGTGGGATGCAGCTTTAAGAGAAGCCCTTGCCTGTGGTCTTGTACAGGGCAGCCTCCATGCGGGGTGTTGTGCATCATTCTGGACAGCACATGTCAGGGAGGTGTAAATCAGGAGGAGAGAGGACTGAAGAAAGAGACAAAAGAAAATCCAAAGTTTCTGGGCTCATCAAACCTCTTTCTTTTCCTTGTCTTCTCAATGCCTGCCTAGGAGGAAACATCCCTGAAGGGCATGTAAGCTTCTGATTGGTCTATTAGCTGTTCTATTGATGAGGTATTATACATTGCTGGTGGGAGCAGGCAAGGGATAGGGTGTCTATTGTTTTCAGAGTCTTCCAGGGTTTCTAGAGAGGAAGCTGGTGTTTTATGGGAGCATGCAATGGGGCTCAAGGACAATGGGAGGAGCTGAGGGCTGCTCGTCATTGCCTGGGGTAGTGCCCTGGCCCTGTAATTCACCTGTCAGAGCCTTGAGAAAGTTACTGGTGCTCCCTGAGCTTGAGTTTCCTTCTATGTACTGTGTGACATCAGAGTGTCATTGTGAGAGTAGAAGAAGATCAGGGACATTGAGGTAAATCATAGAGTCCTGTGCCAAGGAAAGGGTCATTTCCATATCTCCAATGTATTATGATGGTCACTGGGAGTAGAATTACCCAAGCTTTGTCTTCAGCCAACTTCCACCTCCCAAGAGTTGCCAGGGGAGATATCCACAGTTAGCAAAACCAGAAGAAGAATCTCTTTATTGCTTCCTGGGGTTTTGTCCCAAACTAGCGCAGTTTTATAGTGAGTTGATCTCCTATTCCCCAGGTTGGATGTAGCCTGGGACTATGACCCATGGCAATCTTCACGCTTTCCCTTAAGCTCACACAGAAGACTTGGACCTCCCCAACTCATTACTCCACTGGAAGAAACAGCCAGTTCCAGGACTGCATGGACCAGAAGGAAAAAGCCATACGAAACAAAAAGAGCAGAAGATATCACTCAAAATGGCCAAGTTGGGAACTTCAGGGCTCTGTCTGAAAATCAACTCATGAGCTAATCAGAATGTCAAAAACAATTTTGGCGAAACTATGGAGTCTAGTGAAAAACTTAAAACAGTCGGTGAAAGGCTTGGTAAAGAAAGAAGCAGTATCTGGGTATGGCAGCTCACACCTGTAGTCCCAGCACTTTGGGAGGCAGAAGTGAGAGGATTGCTCGAAGCCAGGAGTATAAGACTACTGTGGTCAACAAAGGGAGACTCTGGCTCTACAAATACGTTTTTTAAAAAATTAGCTGGGTGTGGTGGTGGCATGCAGCTGTAGACCTAGGCTCTCAGGAGGCTGAGGCAGGAGGATCACTTGACCCCAGGAGTTTAAGGTTATAGTGAGCTATGAGTAAGTCACTGCATTCTAGCCTGGATGACAGAGTGAGACTTCATCTCAAAAAAAAAAAAAAAAAAAAAAAAAAAAAGCAGCAGCTGCATTTCAAATTTCCTGCCTACCATCCTCCACATCCCAGACTGGCAGTGGTTATGAGGACAGCTGCCCACACTACACTCCTGGTGCAGGTTAGGAAGGCCAGAGAGAGTAATATAGACCCTATTCTGAAGGAACTGTGGTTGTGGGCTTTAGCGTGTCTTATATATTTGTTATTCCTTAATTAATCTGTCATTGCCTTCTTTTGACATTAATTTTTTCTTGTATACTACTTGAAAATGATAAGCAGACAATTTTAGCTTGATTTAATTATTCTACATTATTTACATTTATCAAAGCATTATGTTGTGTCCCATAAATCTATTCAAGAATGATTTGCTAACTAAAAATATTAATAAAAAAATTATAAAACATAGAGCAAGTAATTAGCAAAATGTCAGAAGTTATTTTTTACTAGTAATTACTTTAAATGTAAGTGGATTTAATTCCCTAATTAAATGATAGAGACTGTCAGAATAAATTAAAAAACCATGATACATCTATATGCCATCTACTAGAGAGACTCGCTTTGGATCCAAAGACAGATTCCAAGTGAAAGAATGGAGAGTTATATTTCATGCAAATAGTAACCAAAACAGAGCAGAGATGGCTGTATTAATATCAGACAAAATAGACTTTAAGACACAAATTGTTATGAGACACAAAGAAGGAAATTATACATTGATTAAAAAGTCCAGTTCATCATGAAGATATACTAACATACACACCTAATAACAGAACCCCTAAACATTTAAGGCAAAAAGTGCTTGAACTGGATTGAGTAATAGATGGTTACGTGACAGTAGTTGACAACTTCAGTAATCCACTATTAATAATGTATTGAACAACTAGATGAAGTAAAGAATTCACCAATTAAAAAAATGAGTTGAATCACATTATAAACCAACTAGACCTTATAAAAATATGCAGAATATTCTACCCCAAAACAACAGAATGTATATTTTTATCAAGTGCACATGGAACGTTTTCCAGAAAAGAACATATGTTAGGCCACAAACCAAGTCTCAATAAATTTAAGGATATTGAGATCGTATGAGTGATTTTTTCAATCACAATGAGACAAAACTAGGAAACAATAATAGAAAAAAATTGTAAAATTCACAAATGTGTGGAATTTTGAGACAGTCTTACTCTGAAGCCCAGGCTTAAGTGTAGTGGTACTATCTCAGCTCACCACAAACTCTGCCTCCAGAGTTCAAGTGATTCTCCTGCCTCAGCTTCCTGAGTAGCTGGGATTACAGGTGTGCACCACCACACCTGGGTAATTTTTGTGTTTTGGTAGAGATGGGGTTTCACCATGTTGACCAGGCTGGTCTCTTAACTCCTAACCTCAAGTGATCCACCTGCCTTGGCCTTCCAAAGTGCTGGGATTACAGGTGTGAGCCACCGGGCCTAACCAAATGTGTGGAAATTAAATAACACAAATGATGAATGAATTAAAGAAATTGCAAGTGAAATTAGAAAATATCTTGAGATATACCGAACTTATAGGATATAGCAAAAGCAGTGCTCAGAGGCAATATGTAACTGTAAAATGCTTACATTTAACAAGAAAATCCCAAAGCAATAATATAACTTTACATCTTAAGGTGCTAGAAAAGGAAGACCCAGCTAAACCAAAAGTTAGCATAAGAAAGGAATTAATAAAGATTGGAGTAGAGGTAAACAAAATAAAGAATAGAAAACAATTTAGAGATCCAACAAATCCTAAAGTTTTTTTTTTTTTTTAATCAACAGAATTGGCAAAACTGGCTAGTTTGACCATGAAAAAAGAGAGAAGACTCAAATTAGGAAAATCAGAAATGAAAGTGGAGGCTACAGATCTTATAGAAATAAAAAGGATTATAAGAGAATACTATGAATAATTGCACATCAACAAATTAGATAACCTACATGAAACAAATTCCTAGAGACACACAAGCTATTAAAAATTCATTAAAAAAACAAATAGAAAACTTGAACAGAACTACAAAAGTAAAGAGATTGGATCAGAAACATCCCAACAAAGAAGAGCCCTATATCTAATGGCTCCATTGGTGAATTCTAACAATCCTCTTGAGAACCTCTAACAGAAACCTTTCTTGAACTCTCCCAAAAAATGGAAGCAGATGAAATATTTACTAGCTTATTCTATGAATCAGATATCAAAGCCAGATAAAGACATCATAAAAAATTATAGACCCTTATTCCTATAAATATAGATGCAAAAATCCTGAACAAAAACGAACAAACTAAACCTAGCAGCATATTAAAAGGATTACATTACACATCATGACCAATTTGGATATACTCCAGAAATAAAAGGGAGATTCAACAAATAAAAATCAATCAATGTACTAGAAGGACAGATAAAACCCCATGTGGTCATCTCAGTTGAGGCAGAAAAAGCATCTGACAAAATCTCAAATGCTTTCATAATAATAACACCCAATAAACTAGGAATAGAAGGAAACTCTTTCAAAACAATAAAGGCCATTTATAAAAAAACACAGCAAACTTTATACTCAGTTGTGAAAGACTGAAAGCTTTTCCCTTAAGACCATGATACCTGCTTTCACCATTTCTATTCCACATTATACTAGAGTTCCAGCCAGAGCACTTAGGTAAGACAAAGAAAATAGAAAGCATCCAATTAGAAAGAAGGACATAAACTTACCTCTACTTGCAGATGAAACAATCTTATATGTAGATAAGCCTGAAGACTTATCAAAAAAGTCCAAAACTATTACAGTTACTAAACAAATTCAGGCAAGTTGCAGGACACAAGCTTAACACACAAAAATAGTTGAAAACTATAAACCATTAGTAAATGAAATAGGGACAACACAGGCAAATGAACAGACATCCCATGTTCCACTTGTGTTCATGGATTAAGAGAATTAATATTGTTAAAATGTCCATACTACCAAAGTGATCTATAGATTCAATGAAATCCTTTCAAAATGTCAATATCATTTTTTATAAAAATAGAAAAAGCCCCCAAATTCATTTAGGACCACAAAAGATCCCAAATATCCAAAGCAATGAAGAACAAAGCTGGAGGCACCTCACTTCTGAATTTCAAAATACATTACAAAGCTATACTAATCAAAACAGTATGATATTGGTATAAATACAGAGAAAAAGATCAATGGAAGAGAATAGAGAGCCTAGAAATAAATCCATATATTTATAATCAACTGATCTTCAACAAGGATACTGAAAGCACACAATGGGGAAAGGATAATATCTTCAATAAATGATGCTGGAAGACTGGATGTGCACATGCAAAAGAATGAAATTGGATCTTTATCTCACACCATATAAAAAACCAATTTAAAATACATTAAAGTCTTAAAAGTAGACCTAAAACTATAAAACTACTAGAAGAAAACATAAGGGAAAATCTCCACAGTGTTGGTTTTGGCAATGATTTTTTTTTTACACAGGCAACAAAAGCAAAAATAGACAAGAAGATTGCATCAAACTTAAAAGCTCCTATACAGCAAAGGAAACAATCAACAGAGTGAAAAAGCAACCTATAGAATGAGAGAAAATATTTGTAAACCATACATATGGTAAGGGTTGATGTCCAAAATATATAAGAAACATATACAAATTAATAGCAAAAACCCACTAACCAATGGAACAAAAACCCCCAAATTATCCAATTAAAAATAAGCAAAGGACCAGAATATAAATTTTTCAAAAGAGGACATACAGATGGCCAATAGATACAGAAAGAGGTGCTCAGCATTGCTACTTATGAGGGAAATGCAAATCAAAACCACAGTGAGATATCACTTCACACCTATTAGAATGGCTACTATCAAAAAGACCAAAGATAACAAGTCTTGTTGACAATGTGGAGAAAATGAAGATTCTGCAAAAGATTAAAAGTAGAACTACCATATGATCTAGCAATCCCCCTTCTGAGTATATATCCAAAGGAAATGAAATCTGGATCTTAAAGAGATATATGTGCTCCCATGTTCACTGTGGCATTATTCACAGTAGTCAAAATATGGAAACAACCTAATGACTGAATGGATTAAAAAATGTGTGTGTGTGTGTGTGTGTGTGTGTGTGTGTGTGTGTGTGTGTGTGTGTGTGCATGTGTGTGTGTCTGTGTGTGTGGTGTGTGCATGTGTGTGTGTAAACACAACAGAACATTATTCAACCTTAAAGAAGAAGGAAATACTGCCATTTGCAATAACATGGATGGGCTTGGAGGACATTATGCTAAGTGAAATAAGCCAGAAACAGAAAAATAATTGTTGCGTGATGTTACTCACATGGATATTAAAACAAACTCATAGAAACAGAGATTAGAATGGTGGTTGCTGGAGTTGGGGGTAAGGGTGAGAAGGAAATGAGCAGATGTTGGTCAAAAAGTACAAAATTTCAGTTATGCAAGATGAAATTATTTTGGAGATCTAATGTACAGCATGGTGAATACAGTTAATACTGTATTATATACTTGAAATTTGCTAAAATGATAGATCTTGTGTTATCATTGCACATAAAAAGAAAGAAAATGGTAACTATGTGAGGTGGTAGATATGTTAATTAGCTTGATCATGGTGATAATTTTATGATACATACATTTATCAAAATATCTAGTTGTATGCTTTAAAAATATACAATTCCTATTTGTCACTTATGCCTCAATAAAGCCAAAAATAAGCAATAATTATCAAAGCAGCGTGGTACTGGCATAAGGATAGACATATAGATCAATGGAATAGAATCAAGAGTCCAGAAATAAACCACATACTTTTATGGTCAACTGGTTTTGAACTGGGTGCCAAGGCCATTCAATGGGGAAAGAATTGTCTCTTCAACAAATGGTGCTGAGAGAACTGAATATTCACATGCAAAATAAAGAAGTGGAATCTCTACCTTATGCCATATATAAAAACTAATTCAAAATAGATCAAATGCTTAAATATAAGAGCCAAAACTATAAAACTCTTCAAAGAAGACATAAAGATAAACCTTCATGACCTTGTATTTGGCAATGGATTCTTAGATTTGACACTAGAAGAACTGCATCAAAGGAGAAAATTGACAAATTAGACCTCATCAGAATTAAAAACTTTTGTGAACCAAAGAAGACTATCAGGAAAATAAAAATACAGCCTACAAGATGGAAGAAATATTTGCAAGGTATGTATTTGATAAAGGCCTAGTATCCACAATATACCAAGAATTTGTACAACTCAACAATAAAGAGACAAACAATCCAACTTAAAAAATGGGCAAAGTATTTGAATACACATTTCTCTAAAGAAGATATAAAAGGCCAGGCGTGGTGGCTTACACCTGTAATCCCAGCACTTTGGGAGGCCGAGGCTGGGGGAGGGGGATCACAAGGTCAGGAGTTTGAGACCAGCCTGGCCAATATGGTCAAACCTTTACTAAAAATACAAAAATCAGTCAGGTGTGGTGACTCATGCCTGTAATCCCAGCTACTCAGGAGGTTGAGGCAGGAAGTCACTTGAACCCAGAAGGTGGAGGTTGCGGTGAGCTGAGATCATGCCATTGCACTCCAGCCTGGGCAATAAGAGTGAAACTCCATCTCAAAAAAAAAAAAAAAAACAGCAAAAAAGATACGTAAATTAGCCACAAGAACATGAAAAGATGCCCAACATCATTAGTCATTAGGGAAACACAAATTAAAACCACAATATGATACCTCTTCATGCCAACTAGGATATCTAATTAGAAAATGGAAAATAAGGTTTTTCAAGGATAAGAGAAACTGGAACACTTGTACATTGTTGATGGGAATGTAAAATGGCTCAGCTACTGTAGAAAACTGTTTGGGGATTTCTCAAAAAGTTAAACATAGAATTACCATATGACCAGTAGTTCCACTTCCAGGTATATACTCAAAAGAACTGAAAACAGATATTCAAACACTTGCACATAAATGTTCATAGCCGCACTATTTCCAAAAGCCAAAAAATGGGAACAACCCAAATGTCTATCAACTGAGAATGGATAAACAAAATATGGTGTATCCATACAATGAACTATTATTCAGTCATGAAAAGAATAAAGTATTGATACATGCTACAGCAGGATGAATCTTGATAATAAAATGCTTGTTGGGCCACCTTCCTAGCTTGGGGTATCATCTTCAAATTGTCTCCTTGGCTTTGGGAATCATCAGACGACCTTGCCACAGCCTGTGTCCCTTCATGACCTACAGGTGCTGGGAGATCCATAAATAAGATGACAGAACACCCTGGAAGCTGGGAAATGGGACTGTTGACATTCAGGAATGTGACCATAGAATTCTCGCTAGTTGAGTGAGCGTGCCTGGACCCTGCTCAGTGTAAACTGTATAAGGATGTGATGTTAGAGAACTACAGAAACCTGTTCTCCCTGTGTGTCTTGTTCTCCAAGCTGAACCTGTCACCTATCTGGAGCAAAGGAAAGAGCCCTGGAATGTGAAGAGGCAGGAAATAGTAGCTAAAGCCCAGCTATGTATTCTTATTACAGTCAAGGTCATTCATCAGAGCAAGGCGTAGATTTATTCCAAAAAGTGATACTGGGAAGATATGGGAGCTGTGGCCTTGAGAATTTACATTTAAGAAAAAGCTGGAAAAGTATGGGTAAATGTGAAGGGCAAAAAGAATGTTATAATGCATATAACCAATGTGCAACAACTACTCTTAACAATAATTTAAGTGCCAAAGGAGACAAAGAACATAAAATATTTCAGAAGAAACTTCGATTTATGCCTACTACTTCTACAGAACCATTTTTTTTGGTAAGAATCAACATCCATTTTTGAAATATATTTTTTGTAATGAAAATCAGGAAAGCTTTAACCATAGTTCACATGCTAATAAACATCAGAATACTCATTTTCCAGAGAACTTTTACAAATATAACAAATATGGGAAAATCTTTGACCAATCCTCTTTTTTTTTTCTGCTTTAATTTCAAGGGATAAATCCAAGAGACCAATCCTCAAAATTATTACCCATCAGAGTATTCATATTTAAGAGATGTCTTACAAATGTAATGAATGTGGTAAAATTTAATTTTTTCAACTTTCAATTTTTATGGATACATAGTCAGTGTATATTTGTAGGATATATGAGATGTTTTTGTACAGGTGTGCAAAGTGTAATAATTGCATTATGAAAAATTGGGTATCCATTCCCTGAAGTTTTTATTCTTGGTGTTACAAACAATCCAATTATACTCTTTTAGTTATTTTTAAAAATGTATAATTACATTATTATTGACTATCATCCCCCTGTTGTGATATCAAATACCAGGTTTTATTCATTCTTTCTAAAATTTTTTTGGACCCACCTTTCCTCTGCCCCTCACTACCCTTGTCAGCCTCTGGTAACCATCCTTCTATTCTTTATCTCCATGAGCTCAATTGTTTTGATGTTTGGTCCCGCAAAGAAATGAGAACATATGATGTTTGTAGAAGAAAAAGAGAAGAAAGTATAATGCTCATTGAAAAAAGCCAGATACCATAGATCACATATTGTATGATTCCATTTATATTAAATACCTAGATAGGTAAATCCATAGAGACAGAAAGCAAATTAGAGGTTGCCAGGGGCTGTGGGGCAGAGGAGAATGGGAGAGTGACTGCCTAATGGATACAAGGTTTTTCTGGGGCTGATGAAATGTTTTCAGACTAGATAGAGATGATGCTTTCACAACATTGTGAATATACTAAACACCACTCATTTGTACACTTAAATTGGCTAATTTTATGCTAGGTAAATTTTACCTTAATTTACAAAAAGAAGGGAGCCAGAGTAAGACAGGGCACCCCCATGTCCAGAGGGGAGTTGGCTGTAGGTGGGCAGGTGAGGGGACAAAATTATGGGGGAGATGGGACCTCTTCCTAGGCTATTTGGTATCTGTGTGGAGGTAGCAGGTAGTTGTAAGTGAGCAGGACGTGGAAGGCTCTGTAGTGGAAGACCCCAGTGCTGACTTCACAAGAGAAGCACATCCAAAAGGACAGGATGGACATTGGTCTAGGCTGACTGGCACATTCAGTGAGCCCTGGTCTGTAATGTGTAAAACTGGGAGCCGGTTGGAAATGCAGAATCTCAAGCTCTGTTCCAGACTCCTTGGATTAGAATCAGGTGTGATAATATCATCACATGATATTTATGCACATTAAGATTTGAAAAATATTGTAGAAAAAACAAAGTTCCAAATGTTTCATTGAACTTGACTAAGCCATAATAAATTTCCTTGGGAATAAGCCAGAGAGGGAGTTAGTAGTTCCTGGTTGAACAACAGAGAAATTGTTCCCAGATACAAGTCTGCCCAATATTTGCCTTTCATGGTAGCATTTATTTCAGGGGTTGAAACACCAAAATGAACACATTGAAAACCTAACAGTATCTATGTCAATTTTTACAATGCTTGAAAGTTGGAAAATAAAGAGTTGAAAAAATAAACATGTCAATAATAATCCCATCTTCAAAAAAATAACCAGTATTAATATTCTGGTTTTGCAGACATCCTACACAGCCTAAGAATTGGCTGAAGATGTACCCCTGAGAGCCATCTCCTCCAAGTATGGTCATATGCACCAAAAGGAACTGAGGGACTTCTAAAAAAGATGTTCTCTCTACATTGCATATCTGCCACCAGTCTTCCTGTCTCTCTCTCTAGACCAGCTGCTTGGAAGAAACAAGATGCCCACAGTGTGTTCAGTCACATAAAGAGACACTTCTCTGTATTGGAGCCAACATTTATGGAGAAAGAAGAGCTCAGCCTGGGTCATGTTCCCACTGGATCACTGTACTAGCATGGTAACTTGGGCTCTAGTTATGTGGGTAGAGCAGGGATGGGCCATGGTGGGATTGCTTTAGAATTCTGCTGCCAGACTAAAACATAGATAGTTCAAGGAAATATTGAGGGATTTATGTAAAGTAAACTAGGTTTAGTTAAAATTGACTTATTTTGGACACATGAATCTGTTTAGTTTCTAAGAAAAGATGATGAGAATGTAGGATTATCCTTGTCACATTCAGAGTAATAAGAAAGATACTAATGCTAACTTTAAGAATTTGGAACCAGTTTTCACTAAAATATTCTTATATTTGAAATGCCTAAAAAGTTTTTTTGTAACTTTTTATTTTGAAATAATTATAGATTCCCAGGAAGTTGCAAAAATGGGAAAGAGAGGTTGTGTGCACCTGTTACCCAGTTTTTCCCAATTGATACATCTGATACGGTTTGGATGTTTGTCCTCTCCAAATCTCATGTTGAAATGTGACTCCCAATGTTGGAGGTAGGGCATAGTGGGAGGTGACTGAATCATGGAAGTGAATCTTTTGTGAATGGCTAGCACTATCCCCTTGGTGATAAGTGAGTTCTTGCTTAAGTAGTTCATGTGCGATCTGGTTGTTTAAAAGAGTCCAGGATCTCCCCCTTCTCTCTCTCTTGCTCCATTTTGCCATGTGTCACTGACTCCTCATTACTTTATGCCATAATTGTAGGTTTTCTGAGGCTTCACTAAAGAGCACATGTTGGCACCATACTTTACAGTCTACAGAGCCACAAGCCAAAATAAACTTTTTTCCTTATAAATTGCCCAGCCTCAGGTATGCCTTTAGAGCAGTGGTCCCCAACCTTTTTAAAACCAGGGACTGGTTTGTGGAAGACAAGTTTTCCATGGACTGGGGGTGGGGAGTGGGTGAGGGTGCATTAGATTTTCGTAAGGAACATGAAACCTCAACCCCTTGCATGTGCAGTTCACAATAAGGTTTGTGCTCCTATGAAAATCTAATGCTGCCTCTGATCTGACAGGAGCTGGAGCTCAGTCAATAATGCTCACTCACCTGCTGCTCACTTCTTGCTGGTTCCTAACAGGCCATGGACCAGTACTGGTACATGGCCCTGGGGTTGGGGACCCTTGTGTTAGAACAACATCAATGTACTAACACAGAGAACTGGTACTGATAATTGGGCATTGCTATAACGATACCTGAAAGTGTGGAAGTAGCTTTGAAACTGGGTAACAGGCAGAGATTGGAAGAGTTTAGAGGACTCAGAAGAAGACAGAAAGATGAGGGAAAATTTGGAAGTTCTTGAAGACTGGTTAAATGGTTGTGACCAAAATGATAGAAATATGGACAGTAAAGGGCAGGCTGATGAGATCTCAGATGGAAATGAGGAAGTTATTGGAAACTGGAGTAAAGGTCACCTATTTTATGCCCTAGCAAAGAATTTGACTGCATTGTGTCCAAGCCCTAGGGATCCGTGGAAGCTTGAAGTTAAGAGTGATGACTTAGTGTATCTGGTGGAAGAAATTTCTAAGCAGCAAAACATTCAAGATGTGGTGTGGTTGCTTCTAACTGCCTACAACCAGACATAAGAGCAAAGAAATGACTTAAAGTTGGAACCTGAATGTAAAAATTTGAAAAATTTGCAGCCTGGCCCTGTGGTAGAGAAATTATCTAAGCAGGCTAATTAAAAGGGATATTTATTTACCACTTTAAAAAGTACTAATATCCAAAACAATAGAAAAAATACCTTAAAGGCATTTCAGAAGCCTTCAAGACAGCCCCTCCCCCTCACAGGCCTAGAGGCCTAAGTGGAAAAAATGGTTTCAGGGGCCAGGTCCAGGATACTGTTGCTCTGCTTACTCTCAGGACACTGCTGTCTGCATTCCAGCCACTTGAGCTCCAGCCTTTGGTCAAAGCGGCCCAAGCTTGGGTGGCTGCTTTGGAGGGTGCAAGCTATAAGTTTTGGTGGCTTCCACGTGGTGTTAAGCAGGCGTGAAAAATGCAAGTCTTTCTTTTTTTTTTCTTTCCTCCCCTCCCTCCCTCCCTCCCTCCCTTCTTTCTTTTCTTTTCTTTCTTTCTTTTCTTTCTTTCTTTCTTTCTTGTCTCTTTCTTTCTTTGTCTAGCTAGGAGTTTATAAATTTTGTTTGTCTTTAAAAGAACTTTTCATTTAATTCTTTGTTTTTATAAGTCTATTTCATTTAGTTTTGTTCTGATCTTTGTTATTTCTTTCCTTATATTAATTTTTTATTTCTTCAGTTTCTGCTTTTCTCATACCTTGAGGTGCATCATTAAGATTGTTTATTTGAAATTTTTCTATTATTTTGATGTAGGCATTTATTGCTATAAACTTTCCTCTTAGCACTGCTTTTGCTGTATACCATAGGTTTTGATATGTTATGTTTTGATTTTCATTTGTTTCAAGACATTACAAAACTATTCTTCTTCATATCTTCCTTGACCCAATCATCATTTAGGAGTATGTTGCTTAATTTTCATGTATTTGTATAGTTTTTGAAGTTCCTCTTGTTATTGATTTCTAGTTTTATTCTATTGTGACCTGAGAAGATACTTGATATAATTTTGATTTTTAAAAATTTGTTGAGAATTGTTTTGTTTCTTAACATATAGTCTATCCTGGAGAATGTTCCGTGTGCTGATGAAAAGAATGTGTATTCTATAGCTATTGGGTGAATTTTCTGTAAATGTTTGTTAGATCCTTTCGGTCTAAAGTGCAGTTTAAATCCAATGTTTCTTTGTTTTGTCTAAAAGATCTGTCCAATGCTGAGAGTGGGGTTGTTGATGTGCCTAACTATTATTGTGTTGGAGTTTCTCTCTCTTTAGATCTAATAATATTTGCTTTATATATCTTGGTGCTCCAGTGTTGGGTGCATAGATGTTTAGAATTGTTATATCCTCTTGCTGAAGTGATCCCTTTATCATTATATAATGACCTTCTTTGTCTCTTTCTATTGTTTTTGACTTAAGGTCTGTTTTATCTGATATAAGTGTAGCTACTCCTGCTCATTTTTGGTGTTTGTTTACATAAAATATCTTTTTCTATCTCTTTTCTTTCACTCTATATGTGTCTATAGGTGAACTGAGTTTCTCATAGGCAGCATATAGTTGGGTTATGTTTTTTCATCCATTCAGCCAGGCCATATCTTTTTTTATTATTACTATTATTATTATTATACTTCAAGTTCTGGGGTACATGTGCATAATGTGAAGGTTTGTTACACAGGTATACATGTGCCATGGTGGTCGGCTGCATCCATCACCAAGTCTAGTAAGAGATTTAGACATTCATATACAGGAAGTAAATACCTCATCTACATTAGGTATTTCTCCTAATGTTATCCCCTCCCTTAGCTCCCCAACCCCTGACGGGCCCTGGTGTGTGATGTTCCCCTCCCCTGTGTCCATGTGTTTTCCTTGTTCAACTTCCACTTATGAGTGAAAACATGTGGTGTTTGGGTTTCTGTTCTTGTGTTAGTTTGCTGAGAATGATGGTTTCTAGTTTCATCCACGTCCCTGCAAAGGACATAAACACATCCTTTTTTATGGCTTCATAGTATTCCATGGTGTATATGTGCCACATTTTCTTGATCCAGTCTATCATTGATGGGCATTTGGGTTGGTTCCAAGTCTTTGCTATTGTGAACATTGTCACAGTAAGTATACATGTGCATGTGTCTTTATAATGGAATGATTTATAATTCTTTGGGTATATACCCAGTAATGTGATTGCTGGGTCAAATGGTATTTCTAGTTCTAGATCCTTGAGGAATCACCACACTGTCTTCCACAATGGTTGAACTAATTTACACTTTCACCAACAGTGTAAAAGCATTCCTATTTCTGCACATACTCTCCAGCATCTGTTGTCTCCTGACTTTTTAATGATCGCATTCTAACTGAGTGAGATGGTATCTCCTTGTGGTTTTGATTTGTTTTCTCTAATGACCAATGACAATGAGTTTTTTTCATATGTTTGTTGGCTGCATAAATGTCTCCTTTTGAGAAGTGTCTGTTCATATTCTTTGCCCACTTTTTGATGGGGTTGTTTGTTTTTTTTCTTGTAAATTTGTTTAAGTTCTTTGTAGATTCTGGATATTAGCCCTTTGTCAGATGGGTAGAATGAAAAAATTTTCTTCCATTCTGTAGGTTGCCTGTTTACTCTGATGATAGTTTCTTTTGCTGTGCAGAAGCTCTTTAGTTTAATTAGATTCCATTTGTCAGTTTTGGCTTTTGTTGCCATTGTTTTTGGTGTTTTAGTCATGAAGTCTTTGCCCATGCCTATGTCCTAAATAATATTGCTTCTAGGGTTTTTATAGTTTTAGGTCTTACGTTTAAATCTTTAATCCATATTGAGTTAATTTTTGTATAAGATTTAAAGAAAGGATCCAGTTTCAGCTTTCTGCATATGGCTAGCCAGTTTTCCCAACACCACTGATTAAATAGGAAATCCTTTCCCCATTGCTTTTGTCAGGTTTGTCAAAGATCAGATGGTTGTAGGTGTGTGGTGTTATTTCTGAGGCGTCTGTTCTGTTCCATTGGTCCAGATATCTGTTTTGGTACCAGTACTATGCTGTTTTGATACCAATGCCATGCTGTTTTGACTACTGTAGTCTTGTAGTGTAGTTTGAAGTCAGTTACTGTGATGCCTCTGGCTTTGCCTTTTTTTGCTTAGAATTGTCTTGGCTATGTGGGCTCTTTTTTGGTTCCATATGAAATTTACAGTATTCTCTCCCCCACCCAATTCTGTGAAGAAAGTCAAGTTCATATCTTTTAAGTAGAAAATTTGGTGTGTTTACATTTAGAGTTATCACTGATATGTGATGTCGTATTCCTAGCACTTTATTGATTAATAATTTATTTTTTGTATATGCTTTTTTTTTTCTCATTGTTTATCATTGTGGTTTGATGGTTTTCTGTAGTAGAAACATTAAAACCTTTCTCTTTTTTTATTTGTTTGTTTGCTCTACCAGCTGATTTTATATGTTCATGTGTTTTCATGATGGTAGACATCATCCTTTCATTTCCAGGTGTGGGCCTCCTTGAAGCATTTCTTGTAGAGCTGGTCTAGTGGTGATGAATTCCCTGAGCTTTTGTTTGTCTGAGAAAGACTTTATTTCATCTTCATTTATGAAGGATAACTCTGCTGAGTATGGTGCTCTCAGCTGGCAGTGTTTTTTTTTCTCCCAGCACTTTGAATTTATCATCTCATTCTCTCCTGCCTTGTAAAGTTTCTGCTGAGAAATCTGCTGTTAGTCTCATGGGCATTCTTTTATAAGTGCCTAGATGCTTTTCTTTTGCTGTTTCTAGAATTCTCTGTCATTTGACAGTTTGACTTTAATGTGCCGTGGAAAAGATCTTTTTCAATTGTATCTATTTAAGAATCTATTAGCTTCCTGTATATGGATGTCTAAATCTCTTGCTAGACTTCGGGGAGTTTTTACCTATTATTTCATTAAATAGGCTTTCTAGCCCTTTGGTTTCTCTTTGTCTTCTAGGACACCAAAAAATTAAATATTTGATCACTTTATTGTGTCTCAAATGTCATATAGGTTTTGTTCTTTGGTTTTAAAATTTATTTTGCTTTATTTTTTTGTCCAAGTGGGTTACTTCAATAGACCTGTCTTCAAGTTCTGCTGCTTGATCTAGTCTATTATCGAAACTTTCTTTTTCTGTTTCTTTTTTTTTTTTGAGATGGAATTTCACTCTTGTTGCCCAAGCTGGAGTGAAATGGTGCGATCTCAGCTCACTTCAACCTCCACCTCCTGTGTTTAAGTGATTCTTGTGCCTCAGCCTCCCAAGCAGCTTGCATTACAGATGCGTGCCACCACACCCAACTAACTTTTTTGTATTTTTAGTAGAGATGGGGTTTTGTCATGTTAGTCAGGCTGGCCTTGAACTCCTGACTTCAGATGATCCACCTGCCTTGGCCTCCCAAAGTGCTGGGATTACAGGCATGAGCCACTGCTACTGGCCTGAAACTTTCAAATGTAATTTTTATTTTATTCAATGAATTATTTATTTCTAGGATTTCTATGTGGTTCTTTTTTGATAATGATGTCTTTGATAATTTTTTTATTGATATCCTGAATTATTTTTCTGATTTCTTTGTATTGTTTACTTGTGTTCTCTTGTATCCCACAAAGCTTTCTTAATGTTATTCATCTGCATTCTTTTTCTGGGAATTCATAAGTTTTTTTTTTTTCCTTTAGACCTGTTGCTGGAGAACTATTGTGTTCTCTTAGAGGTATCATATTTCCTTGCCTTTTTAATGTTTCTTGTGTTCTTACATTGATATTTGTGCAGCATCTGGTGTAACAATTGCTTCTTCCACATATATGTGTGTGTATATATATATATATATATATATATGGATTTGCTTTCATAGGGGAGGCAATGAAAGATAGAAAGATATATATATATATATATATATATATGTATATATGTATTTGCTTTCATAGGGGAGAACTTTTTTCCTGAAGATATATCTATGTTGCTGGTTGGGTAGGGCACTGTGGCTTTGATTCTGGGTATGTGCTGTGCCATGGTGTATTCTCTATATAATTTATTTGGCTTTCAACAGCATCAGTGGCATTTATAATTTTCTCAGTGGCTCAGAGTGTAGTTGTTAGTGGAGGCTGTGGTGAAGTTTTACTGGGGACAGTAATGGGCATTGGGCCTGTGCTCAGGCACTAATAGGGGCAGTGGTGGGCTTAATATGAACATCTTTGGTTCCCAAAGTGGTGTAGATTGGAACCAGATTTAGTGGGTCCAGGCATCTTTTTTGGATATCAGTAGTGGCAGTAGTGGCAGCAGTGGACTTGGCAGGTGGGAGAGTGCTTAGGCTTTAGGCAAGACGTGTGGTGTGGGCAATGGCAAAAGCAGTGGTGGGACAACCCTGTGGCTCCCAAATGGTTTGCACTGATGATGGTGGTGGCTACAATGGGCTGGGCAGATCAGTCCTCTGGTCTGAAGGTGGCACATGTAGGTAGGGGCCAGCTCTGGTGTTAGTTGTAGGCTGTGTGAGCCTGTCTTCAGGTTCCTGGGAAAAGTGCTCAGGTGCTAATATGGCAGGATGATCCTGAGGCACCCAGATGGTTTGCCTGGGCACTGGGGAGGTGAGTGGGGCCAGGCTGTGCAGGCCTGCCTTCATGACCACAGTAACGCATATGGTTGCTGGCTGTGGTGGTAGGGGTGTGGTTATCCCTAGACATCTGGCAAGGTGCTCAGATGGGGATGGCAGTGGCTGCACTGCAATTCTATTCCTGATGAGGGCAGGGTTGCTTTCAGTGTCAGTAGCTATGGGCAGGTAGCTGGGGAACTCACACTTATGCTCCAGGTTGTGGCTGTGGATGGGATATCCAGTCCTCAGGGTGCTTGCATATGTGTGGTGGTCCCGTAGCTAAGGATGGTGGGGTAGCTGCCAGTGGCTTGTGCTTTGGTCTCAGTAGCAGCAGCCAGCAGTGGCAGCTATGGGCAGGGATTCTGTCCTCAGGGTGTTTGTAAATGTGTTGTGGCTCTGTGGCTGTGGGTAGCAGAGTCACTGTCAGTGAGGTGTACTTTAGCACCTGGAGGAAGCAGCTAGCGGTGGTGGCAGATGCAGGGAGGAGAGCCTATCCTCAGGGCATGTGTAAATGCACTGTGGCCGCAGTGCTGGAGATAGTGGGGTTGATGCTAGTGGCATGCACTTTCACCCCAGTGGCATCATCCAGCAGCTATGGTGGCTGCAGGTGGGGGATGTCAATGGAGTTCCAGGGATGTGGAGATGCAGAGGCTTTTGACCCCAGTGCCAGATGCAGTACGTTGGGGGCTGGGCTTCCAAAATAGTCCTTTGCTGTAGCTGCTTAGGACTCAGGGGAAGTATAGGACCTGGCGTGGACTCCCTCTCTGGAGCAACATCACCACACAGTCTCTAGGCAGCTCTCTATATCAGTTTCAGGACACACAAGGGCTTGGATTGGAGGAGACTGTGGTGGGAATGTGAACAATTGGGAGTCTCTTATTTACCTTTTCCCACACTGGGGAGCCTCTCTGGGCTCCCAGATCCTGGCGGAGCAGGCTGCCTTGCTTCCATTTACTTCCTTGCTTTAGGTGTTTCCTGTCACTTCTATGTTGAATTCCAGTATTCTCTATTTGATGATCCATTTGAAGTGTGATTATCTGCTCGCTATTTTTGTCTTCTTTGTGGAGGAGGTGAGTGTCAGTATCTCTACTCAGCCATTTTGAAGCTTCTGACATTTTATATTTAAATCTATGATCCATTTGAGTTAATTTTACAAAAATATAAGGTTAAGGTTTAAATCAAAGTAATTTTTTTTGGGGGGGCTATGGCTATCTAAATGTTCCAGTGCCATTGTTGAAAAGGCTATTTTCCCCCTCTATTTAGTTTCTTGTTCTCTTCTAAAAATTCAGCTGGGTATATTTGTGAGCATATTTCTGGGTTCTTTATTCTGTCCACCGATCTATGTGTTTATACCTCTGCAATACTACACTGTCTCAATTAATGTACCCATACAATAAGTCTTAGCATCAGATAAAGTGATCTTTACATGTTTCCTTGCTTTGAAAAAAACTTTTTAAGCTAGTTCCTTTCCCCTTACATATGAATTTTAGAATAAGCTTGTCAATATATGTAAAATATGTTACTGGTATTTTGATAAAATTATATTAAGCCTATATATCAGTTCAGGGATAACTGAGGACTACTATATTGAGTCTTCCAATACATGAACATGATATATCTTGCAGTTTATTGAGATCTTCTTTGATTTCTTTCATCAGCATATTGTAGCTTTCTGTGTACAAGCCCTGTGAATGGTTTATTAGAATTGTTGCTTAGCATTTCATTTTTCAGTGATTGCAAAGGGTATTGAATTTTTTATTTTGGTTCTAACATGTTAATTATTAGTATATAGAAATATATTTAATTTTTGCATGTTAATTTTGTATCCTGAGACATTAGTGAACTCTCTCGTTAGTCTAGAATTAAAAAAAAATTGCTTGTGATTTTCTACATCGACTCTCATGATAGCTGCAAATAAAAACAATTTTATTTCTTCCTATACTATATATGTATATATTTACTTCCTTTTCTTGCCTGTCTGGTTAAATTTTCATTACTATGTTAAATAAGAGTGATGAGAGAAGACATTATTGCTTTGTTTCCAATAAGGGGGAAAACATTAAGTCTATCACAATTATGTATGATATTACCTATAGGATTTTTTCCACTTGGGTAGATGTTCTTTACAAAGTACAGAAATTTCCTCTCCATTCCTAGTTTTCTGAATGTCTTTATCACAAATTGGGGTTAAATTTTGTCAAATATTTTTCTGAGTTTTTTGATATTATTATATGATTTTTCTTCTAGACTGTTCATATGGGGAATTGCATTGATTGAATTTCAAATATAGAATTAGAATTCTATCCCCAGAATAAAACTTAGTTGGTCATGCTATATAATTATTTTTATATATTGCTGAGTTTAATTTGCAAATAATTTATGAAGAATGTTTGAATTTACGTCCTTGAGAAATCTGGGTCTATATTTTCAGTTTTGGTACTATTTTTTTTTCTGATTTTGGTATCAAAGTGCTACTGGCCTCATAAAGTGAATTGTGAAGTGTTTTCTCCTATTCTATTTTTTGGAGAAGATTTTGTAAATGTATTATTTCTTCTTTTTGTATTTAGTAGAATTATGTGGCGAAATCAGTTAAGCATGCAAATTTCTTTTTTGTCTGTTTTTTAAGTTGTGAATTTGATTCCTTTAATAGTTGTGGGGATATTCAAATTATCTACTAAATATTGAGTAATTCTGGTAGTTTGTGCCATTCAAAAATTGGTCTGTTTTATGTAAGCTGTCAAATTTATGAGTGCTCTTTTTTCAAGTATTCTTTTATTATTCTTTTGATGTCTAGTGAGTGTGTAGTGATATTCCCTGTTTCAGTTTTAATATTAGTTGTATGCGTCTTCTCTGGGTTTTCTTTGTCAGTCTTGACAGAAGTTTGTCAATTTTATTGGTCTTTAAAAAAAACTAGCTTTTTGTTACATTGATTTTTTTTTTCTGTTGCTTTTCTAATCTTAATTTCACCGATATCTGTGCTTTTTAAAGGTATTTCCTACATTGTGTTTCTTTGGGTTCATTTTTCTTTCTTTCTAGTTTCTTGAAGTGGAAGCTTGGATTATGTAGTTGAGATTTTTCTTCCTTTTTAATGTAAGGATTCAATGCTATAAATTTCTCTTTTGGCACTGTTTTATCTGTGTCTCACAAATTTTAATTCAGTTCTAAGTATTTGAAAAAATTTCCCTGAGACTTCCTTTTTGAGCCGTGGATTAGTTGTTTAATTTATCAGGATGTGGAGATTTTCCAGTTATCTTTCTGTTACTGATTTCCAATATGATTCCACTGTGATCACAGAACTTATGGTGTATAATTTTTATTCTTTTTTGGTGAGGTTTGTTTATGGCTCAAGCTATGGTATATCTTGGTAAATGTGTAAGAAATAATATGGGTTCTGCTGCAGTAGGGGTAGAGTGTTCTAGAAATGCAAATTAGATCCTCTTGGTTGATGGTGTTGTTGAGTACTTCTGTATTTGTGATGACTAATTTTATGTGTAAACTTGGAGGGCATTTTTGATGAAATTAACATTTAAATTGGTAAACTTTCAGTAAGGCAGAATGTCTTCCCTAATGCAGGTGGGTCTTATCCAATCAGGTGAAGGCCTGCATAGAACAAAAGACCAGCCTCATCAAGTGAGAAACAATTCTGTGGATGACTGCTTTTAGCTTTTATCTGTGCCATTATCTCCCCTTTTTTGTCCAGTACGAGCTCACCCAACAGATTTTGAATTTGCCAGTCTCCGTTATTGATTGAGTCAATTCCTTTTAATAAATTACACACACACACACATCTTATTGGTTCTGTTTCTCTGGAGAACCCTGATTAATACAATAGTCTCCCTGATTTTTCTGTCTAATTATTCTGTCAGTTATTGAGAGAAGAGTGTTGAATCCTCCAGTTATAATTGTGGATTTTTCAATTTCTCCTTTTTTAGTTCTATTATTCTTTCCCTCATGTATTTTGCAGCTATGTTGTCTGGTGCATACACATTTGGATTGCTATGGCATTTTAGGAGACTGGCCTATTTTAATTATGTAATCTATCTGTCCCTGACAGTTTCATTTGCTCTGGAATTTATCTTATCTGGTTTTAATATTGCTACTCTAGCTTTCTTTTGATTAATTTTGGCATGATGTATCATTACACATCCTTTTTCTTTAGAGCCACCTCTATTGTATGTAAAATGAATTTTTGTAAACAGCATATCTTTGGGTATTTTTTGTTCACTCTACCAATGTCTTTTGAAAAAAGATTATATTAGACTGTTTATATTCAATATAATTATTGATATGTTAGTGCTTAAGTGTGTAATTTAATTTTTTGTTTTTCTGTTTGTTCTGTTTTTATTTTTTCTGCCTTCTTATGGGTTACTTGAACATTTTTAGAATTTCATTTATATATATTTGTGTAAGGTATAGGAACTTTATCTCTTTTTAAATTTCTTTACTTTCCTTCTTGTATAATTGTCTTAAATATTTCCTCTACATTCATTGATAGCCATTTAAGAAAATTTTATAATTTTTGTTTCCAGTGTGAAATATAATTTAGAACACTCAAGAATAGAAGAAAATATATTATAGATATCAATATTCTTTTTCTTTCTACTGTCCTCATTTTCCAAATTTATGTCTGTTATACTTTTTGTTTATAGAACTTCCTATAGTCATTCTTTCCAGGTGGGTCTATCTCTTACTTTTCTTTCACTTGCAAATATCTTCTCTTCCCACCCATTTCTGAAATGTATTTTCACTGGATATTGAATTCTATATTAACAGTCCTTTTCTTGCAGTGCTTGAAAAATATTATCCCACTTGTTTTTGACTTCCATGGTTTCTGATAAGAAATCTCTGCCATTTGAAAATTTTTCTTTTCTCTAAATAAGGGGCCATTTCTCTCCTGCTGCTTTTGTGATTTTTTTTCCTGTCTTTAGTTTTTAGCAGTTTGTTTATGATGTCAGTTGCCATTGTTTTGGAGGGGTTTATGATGTTTTAAGTTTGCTCCGTTTCTTTAATCTGTAGGTTTATTACATCTTTTGCCAATTTTAGGAAATTTCAGCCATAATTTCTTTAAGAACTTTTTAGCCCTTCTCTCTTTCTTCTCTCTTCCTCGGATTCTGATGACACAAGTGTAAGATGTTTTGTTACAGTCACAAAAGTCCCAGGAGCTCTGTTCATCTCTCTTCAGTCTATTTTCTCTCTTTTGTTCAGACTGGGTATTTTCCACTGTAATGCACCAAGGTTTTTAATTTTGGTTCTGAAATTTTGAAGTCTTAACATTTCCCTTTAGTTGTTCTTTAAATTTTCTATTTTTTGCTCAGGCTTCCTATGTTTTCATTTGTTTCAAGTGCATATGCTATTGCCTTGAAACAAATATTTTTATGATAGTTATTACCTTGAAACTATTTTTATGATAGCTGCTTCAATTTTTTTTTTTTTTTGGTACAAAGTGAGTGCTTATTTAGAATTAGAAAACAAATCACAACAAATTTCTGGAGACTTAGAGAGTCAATGCCTTTCTTCTGAGAGCTCTTTAGGCAGTTTACCAGAAATACTTATTTAGAAATGCTACCTGAATGCACGTGCCACCACATCTAGCCAATTAATTTTTTTTTTTAATGTAGAGATGGAGATCTCACTATGTTATCTAGGCTAGTCTTAAACTCCTGGCTTCAAGCAGTCCTCCCGCCTTGGCCTCCCAAAGTGTTGGGAATATAGGTGTGAGCCACTACATCTGGCCTGTTTAAAATTCTTATCAAATGATTCCACCATCTGTGGCATCTTGATATTGGTATGTGTTTGTTAGAGTAGGTGGTTAGACAGACATGAGCAGGGAAGAGATGCACCCCCGAAACCCCAAGAAATGTCAGGTGACCATTAGATGGTGGTCAGGTGACTGTCAGCATCAGGAAAAGACAGTTTCCCAATAGATAGAAAACACCTGGAGCCAGTGATCAGCAACTTCTTGATACAGTCTCAGGAGGAGCAGGCTCATGCATGCACACTAAGAGGCAAAAATGGCAGACTTTAACTGGCATCCGACCTTCCTCTGGTAAGGCTTGACGGGTAAGGGAAAAAAACCTCAAGTGAGCATGTGCACAAATTCAGTAAACACACTGCACATGCAGCCCCTTTCAAGTGCTGGTAGGCCGCTGTGCATGTGGACCGCCCACTTCATAGGAAGAATCAAGGGAAAAGAAATGCAAGTCCTGGAACCATGCCAATGTATAAAAACTCAAGTCAAGGGTCTGGTGTGCACTTGATGTCTCAAGTCGCCTGCTTGGCCCTCTTTCAAGTGTACTTTGCTTCTTTTCACTCCTGCTCTGAAACTTTAATAAACTCTCACTCCTGCTGTAAAACTTGCCTCAGTCTCTCCCTCTGCCTTAAACCTACTTCTGCCGCTCGGCGGAATTCATTCCTCTGAGGAAGCAAGGATCCAGTTGCTGCAGGCCTGTATGGATGGGCCACTGGTAACATGTTCGTTGTCTATTTTCATTCGGTTGAGATTTTCAGGTTCTTATGATGATGAGTAATTTTAGATTGAATCCTGAGCATTATGGGTATTAGAAGACTCTTCATCTTATTTAAATCTTCTATTTTAGCACATCTCCTCTGACACTACACTGTTTGGAAAAGTAGGGCACTGTTTCTTTCTGGCAGTTGGATTACAAGTCTGGGTTTCAAGTTGTCCTCCTTCTGCACCCCCAAAGGTACAGGACCTCCTCATGCCTGCTGGCAGGGGTGGGGAGCCAGACTTCTTTCGAGGCCTCTGCTGACACAGCAGGGCTGGAAGCGGGAGGGGCACCTCTTTGCTGCTTCCCACAGAGTCCCCCCACATACAGCCTGTCAGGGCCTTATGGCCAATGGGTGGTGACCTCCTGTGACATCACCTTAGCAGGAAGCAGAGGGACCTTCACTGCTGCAACATGAGGATGAAGGTCCTAGTTCCATACTTGGTCTTCTCCAATACCACCCCATAGAAAAGTAAGGGTGCCTCATTCCAGCCTTGAAGGCACGGAAGTCTGGGGTCCCCATGTGGCTTTTGGTGGTGTGCATGGTGGTGTGGTCAAAGTGTTTTCTACAGTGTTTGGGTGGAGGAGGGTGGTTATTGCGTGTAAGTGCTCTGTCTTGCTAGGTCTCTCTTTCCTGGTCCTTTGAACAGGAGAAACAGGCTTTCCTTGGCGCTTTTTGGTGGTTTTTTTGGTCTATGCTGATTGTTGTCTTCTTCAACACCCAGTCCAGGGCACATGAGGCAAAAAGAACCATAGAAACACAGTGCCATGTCGTTCTTCAAGTCCTGATGTCTCTAACTGCTTTGCCTAATTTTTTCCAAAATTTCAGTCATTATAAAAAAAATTATGTTAAAGATTTTCAGCCAAACCCTCAAAAGGTCACTTTTTAATTCAAAAAAGTGTAAATGATTTGGTTCATTACTAAGATCTTCTGTTGAATAACTTAAGATCCTCTTTATTCATTCAAGACAAATTTTCTAAGCAGTTACAATGTATGCACTGTCAGCCCTGAGGATGCTGCCTTCTGTTGTAGAGAATGAATTGTATATTAATTCTCCCATTCAGGGTTAGGACAAGGACACAAAATGTTGCCAGAAGTAGGAGAAGAAAATGGTGAAAATCCCTGTCCACCTGACAACAAAAGGAGATGCAGTTGTGAGCACTGATAAAAAGACTTCAGTATTAAAAGAAAAGAAGAACAGGTGTTCCTAACTAAAGTGACACCATAAGCAAAAACATAGAGGCTGTAGAGATGTGATAGATTTGACAAACACAGATGTGCTCAGGGTGACCAGAGATAGGTGAGCAGGAGAATATAACAGATGAAGACACAGTGGAGCACTAGATTGTGTCTTCGTCTGTTACACTAACCAGATCTTGAAGGCCAGGCAATGTGTCTGGAATCTGGGCAACAGTGAGCTATAGTGTTTCTCAGTTCTCTGGGCAATTCTTGAAGGTATTTTGCTATTTTTATTCTGACATCGTGACTATGGAGATATGATCAAGCAGTAGATAGAGAAAATTATGTTAAAATTAAAAATAACTGAAGCGTTGCCTTTGAGTCATTGACCAGTTGGTATGTGGCCAACAACCGACTTCATTCCAACTCTCTTCCCTTGCCTTCCAGGAAGTTGGGGGTGACCTGCCCATTCTAGGATTGGAAGGCGGCAGCATCTTGGACTTAGTCAGAAAATGGGCTGATTTGTTTTGTCCACATTTGAGTTATACAAATGGCAAATGCCCCTTGTAGACTCTAGACACAGACAACAAGGTGGACAATGCTGCTACCGCAGGAGTGATAGTGATAGAGGATTAGGGTGTTAAAGCCCCTACCTGATGGAGCCGCACATATTCCGGGGGCCAGGGGAATTCCTTAGCCAGTTCCTTTATCTACAACCTGTGCAGTGCACCAGAGTGTCCATAATTCCATTTGACCTTCATGGCAATCTGAAATGTAGGTAGCATTATTCTCATTTGACAGTTGGGAAAACTGAGACTCAGAAAAGGCCATAACTTTCTCCACCCCAGATTACTTAGTGGGCAGCAGAGAATAAGAATCAGTCAGCTAGGAGCTACTCATGATCATACATACTTGGTCAGGATTTAGTCCAGACAATTATGTGAGTAGGGCAATGGGTTCTCAAAGTTACCTGAAGGTCACCTTACAGTGATAAGGGCAGGTGCTTTGTGAGGAAGCTGGGAGCTGATATGTGAGGCCAATGTGGGGTGGAGACAAGCTAGGGCAGAGGAATGGACCAGAGCGAATGGGAGTAAATATTAGTTTGCTCTTCTGAGTTGAGCGACCTTGGATAGTGATGCTCTTTTGGCCTTTGCTCCCTTATTCTCGAAGCCTAAACAAGGATTCTTGAATTAGGATGATCTTCAGCTCCCTCAGTGTAGTCACACACAGGGGACGCTCCTCAGGGGCCTTGTGAATCTAAACTAGAGAAAGAAGATCCCCAAGCTCTTCCCCTGGATCTCATACCAAACCCCTCCGACTTTCTACATTTGAATTCCTGAGTCCTTATATACAACATTGTAGTTGCGACAATGTGTGACCTTAGCGTTTATTGGGGAACTTGTATTTCATTGGCTGTGTGTGTGTTTGAACAGTTTATTTCAGTAGATTGGCAAACAAATGGCTAATTCTATAGTTGCTATTAACCCCAACAGATTTCAAAGCAAGACTTCAACTGCCTTGGCCTGGGGTGATGCACTTTCATTTCTAAACTCCCCAGCATCAGTCACATCTGGACCCAGAGCAGTCTCTCGACAAACTCCTGCCTGGATGAGCTGTTACTGTCCAGGAAAGTTTCACTGATGGCCACCAAACTCCTCCTAGGCTCCCTGAGCTTGCCTGGCTGTGGCCCTGGTCACAGTCCGCCTCACTGTGAGGCCGAACCACAGCTGGCAAACTCTTCACTGTGCTGTTTGGTTGTGTGCCCAGTTGCAGGCTTGAGACTGCATTCTGTATACTCCACAGGAAGTCTGTGGGTGCTATTGTTGAATGGTTGCCTCAGGAAGCCTTCCTGGTAAAGAAAGGGAAGCGATCCCCAAAGCACAACCATCATGACTATTGTTTCCATCCCAAGTATCCTGAGAATTCTCTGAGGAGACTTGACACTAATTTGCAGAGCTGAGTGAACTATGCCAAAAAGCCAATGGGGACCAAAGTCAGCTTATGCAAATCTTTATTAATGAGCTTCCTGAGACAGGAGTCTTGGAGGAATTTCACCTCAGCCTACATCTGTATTACAAATCAGTCAATCAATCAATTTCATTTTGTGTCAGACTACATTATATGCTTGACTAATTCTGGAGGGAGAGGGAGTGAATAATTCATGCCACTTAAAACATTTAATGTTACATCTTAAATTCCTAGAGTTCTGGAAAATTAGACACCATAGGAAATAGAGATATTCATATAGGAATAACTGTAAATAAGGATATGGGATTTGCTTTAACCCTCACATTCATTTTCAAAAATACAAAGGTCAAGAAGGAGGACTCCCGCCAGTTGCAGACACTTCAGAACACTGGAAAGTGCCCCATTTATTCAACATAAGCTAAGCATTTGTCTTATCTAAAGAAAGACCATAGGAGGAAGGAGAAGGAAGGAATAATCCCAAACCTAGAGCAGAGCTGGTCCAGAGCAGGAAAGGGAAGTAAACAACTAATGCCTGCTCTCCACTCACGAGGGTGTTGGGGGAAAGATTCTGAGGCAGGCTCAAGCCTCTCCAGGAATGGGTGCTGAGATTATTCCTAATATCTGTCAGGTTCTGGGGGTGGGGAATGCTCATGGGGAAATGAAAGCTGCACTTATAAACCCAAGAAATGGAAATTTATTGAAACTGTAAGATCAGCAAGAACCTGCCTTGGTACCATAACCTGTTCTGGAAAAACGAGACCATAGAGCTCAGGTAAACGACTTACTTGAAAGCCCCATACTAGGCAAATAGAGAAAGGAGAGTGAGGATGACCAGAGATAGGACTCAGAGAAACTGGGCAGTTTTCTGTTCTTCTGCTGGCCTTTCAGGAAAATCCACCTTTGATGTTAAAGGACAGCCACGTAACTTTTTATAGACTATGGTGCAAATTTGTCCACCAAGACCTCCTTCCATTGATCAGATCTCCATAGTCATAAATCATGCAATGAATAGGATTTCCAACCTCCCTCTGTGCTTCCTTGGTCTCAGCCATAGCCCAGCTTTCTGACGAAGGATCACTCCTTCTTCTCTGAGTTTCCACAGAGATTTTTTTCTGCAAAGGGAGCTGTCAAGTAAGACATGCTGCTGAGGAACCTTTTTTAGAAGTCCCAGAAAATTATTCTCTTTAAGATCAACTTTGTGCTGACTTGGCATCTTTTAGCCTGTGTCATGCCTGCTTCAGGATAAGACTAAAGATTTGGCTTTGGTCCTTGAGTCTTTATGGGCTGAGGATTCCACAAATTTAGGCATGATTATAGGAGGAAAAAATCCATGGAAATTCATATAGATAATATATGATTAGTGAATTTCCAGTTCCGAATAAGAAATCTTTGCCTGCCTGAAGGTCATATAGATATTCTTGTGTATTCTTCTAGCAGCTTCATGATTTTAGCTTCCACATTTGGGTCTATAATACATCTGAAATTAGTACTTGTATAGCATGAGGGAGCAGATTCCTGTTTTCATATGAATATTCAGACACTGAGCATCATTTATTGAAAAGACTCACCTTTCCCAGTTAAATTTCTTTGGTGCCTTTCTTGAAAATTATGTTACCAATATTGTGTTAGTATACTTCTGAATGCTATTCTGTTTACTTGGTCTGGTTATGCTTGTGCCAATACCACAATGCTTTGATTACTGGATCTTTGTAGCAAGTCTTTAAATCTAGTTACATAAATCTTCTTCAGTTCTGTTTCTATTCCAAAATGAACATATCTCAATTTACTTAGTCTTTGTTGAATTTTCTCAGCCATATTTTATAGTTTTTAGTATAAAGGACATGTAAATATCACATTAAATTTATTTATATTTATTTTATATGATTTGATGCTACTGCACGCGATTTTATTTTTGCAAATTTCATTTTTTCAGTTGTTTTTCTCAACATACAGAGGGGTGATTGATTTTTGTACATTGACCTTGAATTCAGGTGTTTAATTTTATACATTTTTTAAGGGAGATGTACTCAGAGAATTTTATAATTTCCTTTTCTATTCTGTGAAATGTGTGGATTACATTATTTGATTTAATTATCAACTTTATTATAATATAACATATAAAATAAATTACCAGCTTGAAGCATACAATTGGATAGGTTCTGACAAATGCAAATCAAACCACAAAGAGATACCATCTCATGCCAGTTCGAATGGTGATGATTAAAAAGTCAGAAACAACAGATGCTGGTGAGGTTGTGGAGAAATAGGAATGTTTTTACACTGTTGGAGGGAGTGTAAATTAGTTCAACCATTGTGGAAGACAGTGTGGCAATTCCTCAAGGGTCTAGAACCAGAAATACCATTTGACCCAGCAATCACATTACTGGGTATATACCAAAAGGATCACAAATCATTCTATTATGAAGATATATGCACACGTTTGCTTATTACAGCACTATTTACAAGAGCAAATACTTGGAACCAACCCAAATGCCCATCAATGATAGACTGGATAAGGTAAATGTGGCACATATACACCATTGAATACTACGCAGCCATAACAAAAATGAGTTCATGCCGTTTTCAGGGACATGGATGAAGTTGGAAACCATCATCCTCAGGAAACTAACACAGGAACAGAAAACCAAACACTGCTTGTTCTCACTCATAAGTGGGAGTTGAACAATGAGAACAGATGGACACAGGGAGGGGAACATCACACACCGGGGCCTGTCAGGGGTCAGGGGGCAAGGGGAGGGAGAGCATTAGGGCAGATACCTAGTGCATGGGGAGCTTTAAACCTAGATGATGGTTTGATGGGTGAAGCAAACCACCATGGCGCATGTATACCTATGTAACAAACCTGCATGTTCAGCATATGTATCTCAGAACTTAAAGTAAAAAAAAAAAAAAAAAAGATATGTGAATGGCAAATAAGCTCATGAAAAGATGCATTCAAGAAATGCAAGTTAAAACCAAATGAGATACCAGTGGACACCTATTAGTTTGTCTGTAGTTAAAGGACTGGTCATACCAGTTAATGATGAGTATGTGGAAGAACTGGGACTCTTATGTATTGCCACATCAATGTTAAATTTTGCAACCACTATGGAGAGCAGTTTACCAGCTGCCTAAAAAGTTAAACACACAATACCATATGACCTTGCCATTTCACTCTAAGGTTTTTATCTACTCACAATGAAACTATATGATCATACAAATCTTTGCACAAAAATATTCTTAGCAGTTTTATTTGTAATAGCCCCAAACCTGAAACAACCACACATCCGTTAACAGATGAGTGGATAAACTAATTGTGGCACATTTATTACAATGGAATAATACTCATCCATCAAAACAATAAATTAATGATACTGCAAAAGCATAGATGAATCTCAAAAACGTTGAGTGAAAAATGATTAATGATATAATGCAAAAAATGTTTTTCTGTTCTGAAAGACATAGATCACCATTAATGAAAAACAAACAAAAAAAGTTAAATACAGATAATTACCAATAGTTTTCAAACTAACCAGAATATTGAAGGTCACTGTGATTAAAGATACCCTTGGCCGGGCGCGGTGGCTCACGCCTGTAATCCCAGCACTTTGGGAGGCCGAGGCGGGCGGATCACGAGGTCAAGAGATCGAGACCGTCCTGGTCAACATGGTGAAACCCCGTCTCTACTAAAAATACAAAAAAAAAATTAGCTGGGCGTGGTGGCGCAAGCCTGTAGTCCCAGCTACTCGGGAGGCTGAGGCAGGAGAATGCTTGAACCCGGGCAGCGGAGGTTGCAGTGAGCCGAGGTCGCGCCACTGCACGCCAGCCTGGCGCCTGGTGACTGAGTGAGACTCTGTCTCAAAAAAAAAAAAAGATACCCCTCAACTTCCTATTTCAGTTTTGGCATGTAAAGAGCTTGAAAATAAGTATCCCCACAATTACAACAAGAAAAAGTTGGACTAACTGAAATCTGTGACTTTTTTTGGACCCAACATATAACTGAGGTAACAGGATAAACCACCACCTTAAAATCCAGGCAGACAGGTACATCCAGAGAAATACAAGATCAAACATTGCTTACTTGGAACAGAAGCTCCTGAAACATATAATCTGGTGGCAACATTTAAATGGTTATTCGGCAGAGTCTGGAGGCTAAGTACAGAGCTGGTGAGTAAAGAGCCCTAAGGATCTAAGACAGATGGGGATATCCACATGTACATAGTCCAGTAACCTCACCAGGCTCTCATTGTGAAGATTCGAAAAATATCCTTCTTGGGCCTGGAGGGATTCGATGTCAGTAGACTTATCCTGTAAAAAATATTAAAAGAACTTTGGGCCAAAGAGAAATAATGTCAGAAACTTTGGTCTACAAAAAAAAAGGAAGAACATCAGAGAAGGAATAAATAAAATATTTTAGTTTTCTTACTTTTAATTGATATAAAATAACTTTGTTTAAATTAATAATAGGAAAAATCTTTTGGAAGGTCATAGAATGTAGGTAAGTGAAATGATTGAGCACAATATCACAAAAGATGGAAGGAAGATCCCAGAAGTGGTGTGATGTTATTGTAGGTGGAAGCAAATTATTTAAAAATGCATATTGTAAACCCTACAGCAACCATTAAAAAGTTTTAAATGGAAGTTTAAATGATACGCTGAAGAAGAGATAAAATGGAATAATATGTAATAGTCAATTGAAGTAAGAAAAAAGAGAAGAAAAAAAGAAACAAACAAAAAAATTGAAACAAGAAAAATGCCATTATAAAGATTGTATATTTTAGCCCAAATATACCAAAAATTACTTGACATATGAATGGTATAAATATAGCAGTTAAAAGGCAGAATTTGCCAGATTGGAATATTAAGACTCAGATAGGTATACTATGCTAAAAGTAATCAAAAGAAAGCGAGATTACCTATATTAATTTCAGACAAAGCAGACTACAGAACAGAATATCATAAGGGATGAAGAGTGACATTACACAAATAGGAAGACAATTCTCCAAGAAGACCTAAATGCTTATGCACCTAACAGCACAGCATCAAAATACATGAGACAAAGGTGACAGAACTGAAAGGAGAAATCGACAAACCCACTATTTTAGCTGGTGCCCTCAACATCCCTCTGCCAGTAGGTGATAGAGCAAGCTCACAGATGATCAGTGTGGGCATTGTAGAACTCAACGGTATCATTGATTAAGTGGTTCTAATTGACATCTACGACAACTTCATCCAACAACAGCAGAACACATATTCTCCTCAAGCTCACATGGATCATTCACTGAGACAGACCCCACTCTGGGTAAAATAAAACACATCTTGACGTATTTCAAGGAATAGATATCATACAAAGTAGATTTTCAGATCACAGTGAAATAGAACTAGAAGTAAATAACAGAAAACTAGTTAAAAAATGTCCAAATATTTGGTAGTTTAACAACACACCTTTAAAACCCATGGGTCAAAGCAGAAGCCTCAAAATAAATTAAAATGTTTTTCTTGTCATATTTTTATCTAGTTTTGGTATTTGGTATTAGTGTAGTGCTGCCCTTATAAATGAGTTGGGAAATGTTTCTGCTTCTGTTTTGGGGAAGAGATTTCTGGAAAATTCAATATATTGAAATTTGTGGGGTGCAACTAAAGTGACTGCTAGAGGGAAATCTATAGCATTAAACTGCATATATTGAAAATGAGAAAGATCCAAAATCAACATTCTAAACTTCCACCTTGGGAAACTAGAGTAAGAAGGGCAAATGAGGCCTAAAGCAAGCAGGAGAAAGGAAATTATAATTATTAGACCATAAATTTAAGAACAGGAAAACAATAAACAAAATCAAAAGTTGGCTTTTTGCAAAGATCCATAAAATGGTCAAATCTCTAGCCAAGCTAACCAAGAAAAAATGGGGGAAGACACAAATTGTCAGTATAAGCAATGAAAATGATACGTATCAGCCCTTCCTGATCCCGTGGGTCTTAAAAGGATAATAAAGGAATACTATGAACAACTCAGTCCCCATGTATTTGGTAACTAAATGACATAAACCAATTTCTTGAAAGATGCAAACTACCAAAATTCACTCAAGAATAAATAGATAACCTTAAGTTCAATTTATCTGTTCAACAGAGTCCCATTAAAAGTTGTAGCAAGCTTTTTTGTACAAATCAAATAACTGATTCTAAAATTTATGTGGAGAGGCAAGAGACCTAGAATTCCACCATAATTCTGAAGAAGAAGAATAAAGTTGGAAGAGACTCATCTTACTCAATTTTAAGACATTACAAAGTAACAGTAATCAATACTATGCAGTATTGGTGGAAAAATGGACACATTGATCAATAGAAGAGGATAAAGAGTGGCAATACAGATGTTCCTTGACTTACAATGAGGTTACTTCTGATAAACTCATTGTAAGTTGAAAACATTGTAAGTTGAAAATGTATTGAATACACCTAACTTATTCAACATCATAGGTTAGCCTAGCCTAGTTTACCATAAACGCGCTCGCAACACGTACTTTAGCCCACAGTTGGGCAAAATCATCAGTACTCTGATGATCAGTACTCAAAAAAAAAACAACACTCTGCAGTGTCACTTATTTACCCTTGCAACTGCACGGCTGACTGGGAGCTGTTGTTTGCTGTCACTGCCCAGCATCACAAGAGTATGGCGCAGTGTATTGCTAGCCCAGGAAAAGATCAAAATTCTAAACTGGAAGTATCATTTCTACTGAACGCATATAGCTTTCACATCATCATAAAGTAATAAAAAGTAAATAAATCTGAAGTCCAGCCGTTTTAGGTTGGGGGACCGTCTGTCGTGTGCTACAAATATAGTGAACTGATTTTTTGACAAAGGCAGAAAGGCAATTCAGTGAAGAAAGGCTCATCTTTTCAACAAATGGTGCTGGAACAATTGAGCATCCATGTGCCCACTTCCCCTAAAAGAGAGCTGAGACACAGACCTTACACCTTACACAAAAATGAACTCAAAAGAGACCAAAAATCTAAATGCAAAATGCAAAATCTTCAAACTTCTTGAATAAAACATATAAGAAAATCTGTATGACCTGAAGTTTGGTGATAATTTTATAAACATAATACCATAAACACAATTCCTGGGGGAAAAATAATAATTGGGCTTTCTTAGAAAACATTTGCTCTGTGAAAAACATTGTTAAGATAGTGAAAATATAAGCCACATTGTTAAGAAAGTGAAGGACAAGCAACAGACTGGGAGAAAAAAGTTTCAAATTGCCTTCCTGATAAAGGACTTGTATCCATAATATACCAAGAATTCTTAAAACTCAATAACACAGAAACAAGAAATGGGCAAATGATATGAACAGACACTGACTAAAACTGATATGTAGATGGTCAATAAGCATATGGAAAGGTTTCCAACATCATTGGTCATTAGATATATGACTAAAAACTTATTAGAATGACTACAATTTAAAAAACCTGATTACGTCAATTTCTGGTGAGAAAGCAGAACAACAAAAACTCTTCTTTTTTTTGAGATGAAGTCTCGCTCTGTCACCCAGGCTGGAATGCAGTGTGGATTGATCTAGGCTCACTGCAACCTCTGCCACCCAGGTTCAAGCCAACAACAGTTAATGCTGGTGGAAAAGCAGGATGGTACAGCTATTTTGGAAGACAGTTTTGAAGATCCTGATAATGTCAACCATGCTCTTGCCATACGATCAGCAACAGTGCTTCTAAGTCTTTTTTCAACTGGTTTGAAAAAGAATACCCACAAAAAACTTTGCACGCAAATATTTATAGCAGCCTTATTCATAATTTCCCCCAACTGGAGGCAACCACCATGTCCTTCAGCGGGTAAATGGATAAACACACCGTGGTACAATCAGACTACTTCATATTATTCAGTAATAAAAACAAGCAAGTTACCAAACCACACAAAGATCAGCATGCATCTCAAATGAATATAAAGTGGTAGAATCCAGCACGAACAGGCTATATGTTGTCTGATTTGATTTCTGTGTCATTCTGTAAGAGGCAGAAAATATAGAGATGGTAAAAGAGTAGAGATTTCTAGCAGCAGTTACCAAGGTTTCAGGAGTGGGAAGGGTTGAATACGAAGTGTTTGAAAAAGATGTAACGATGGCAAATGGATAAAATCACCACATGACAAAGCTCCCTACGGCCAAAGCTGGGACAATTTTAGTAACAAAATAAAATGGTACTGGATTATAACCTGAAGTATAACACAGATATTTGAGTCCATCCTGATATAAACAAATGACTGAATAAATAAATACATGGGGAAAAGAGACAAATCTCTCATTTAGAAGAATTCCAAATAATTTATGTAGCTGATCTGGCCTCAGAAATGGAGCATGAATCCCCATTCCTTAAGTTTGTGCTGTGCCTAGTGACTTCCTTCCAAAGAGCACAATATGGAAAAAGGGGAGAAAAGAGGAACTTGACAGTGGAGAAACCTGAACGCGACCTCAGCCAGGTGACTAAGGTCAATGTCATAAATAATAAGTAATGCTGGGGCATGTGCCTTTGATATGATGTGATGAGAGTGGCACTTTATCTCTGGGGTCTTCCATCAAAAACCTATAATGCCAGTGTAATCCTGAGAAAAACATCAGACAATGCTGGGAAAACTCTGGACTCCTCTGTGGTGACTGAGCAACCCCAGGCTTCTGGAAGAATTGTCAAAACCTGAGCTATCTGAAATAACAAGAAGAAATTGCTGATTTTCAACCTGTAAATTCTCTTAGAATTTGGTTTCCCCGAAATGAGTTATTTGCTTTGTGATGCTTGTTACTTCTATTTTGAGAAAATGAAGAATAATGTGAAAAGCTGAGATGTCACTTGTAACTTTGGCTCTGCTGAGCTGCATCTTGTAACTTTGGCTCTGCTGAACTGTTCTGGTAAAAACAGGAACTCTGTGAGAGGGACACACCACATAACCTGACTGCCGGAGAGAGATGACAGCGCGTAATAGGCTTTTTGTTGCTGAGAACCTATAAACGGACGTGTAACGGAGAGGCTTATTACCCCGGATTACTTTCCCAGGAAAGGCATATTGATTATGGCCCTGGAAAGGGAATGCGAACCTTATGGAGAGCCTATAAATGGATGCATGAGGGGGCGTCTGTCTCTGTGGTTGAGATGAGGATGTAAAAGCCTTTCTTCTCCCACTGCTCCTCCAGGCCTGCGTAGAGGCCCCTCCTCTTGCAGCTGTGTGGTCAGGCTGGTTGTCCTGTGTCAGATCCTGTTCCCACTGTCGCTGTGAGCCCAATATGTTCTTGCTGATAATCAGAAGTTTATGTTTAACCTGTATTCTTGCTAAGTTGTATGATTTCTATGCTGATACACAGGAAGTTATCTTTACATTGTTCTGCTTTTATAATACCACGTTGTGATTTTTGTGCACCAGTTTTTGCAAATGTATTCTTTTTGTATAATTTGTGTAACGTCACTCTCCCTCCCCTATTGAAAGAGTATAATAAAAAACTGAGGTTTTCAGGGGAATGTCAGACATCCATGGAGTGGCTTTATGTGGTGTCTCCCCCTGGGCCCAGCTTTAAGGAAAACTGTTTCCTTGTCTCTCTTTCTTTTACACCGACCACTCGATCACTTTGAGAGATCTTAAACCCACGTTGATATACTGGGAGCTGGACTCTCCAATAGGACAAACCCCAACTTAGGGAAATTATGCAAAGTACCTGACCAATACTTCTCTAAACTTTCAAAGTCACATGAAACAAGGCAAAGTCTGAGAAACTATTACAGCCAGGAGGAACCTAAAGCCACATGATGACTAAATGTAACACAGGATCCTGAATGGGATCCTAGTTTAGAGAAAGGATAGTGGATAAAAACTAAGGAAGTCCAAAAAAAAAAAAAAAAAGCACAGGCTTCAGTTAATAATAACGTATCAATATTGATTAACTAGTTGAACCATAGTAATATAAGATGTGGGATATAATACATATTATGTTATACCTAATATAAATATTATAAATATATAATAGTGGAAACTGGATTATAGGGTATATGAGAACTCTCTGTATTATTATCACAATTTTTTGTAAATCTAACACTATTCTACTGTAAAAAGTTGATTAAAAAATTTCTCTCTATCTTAGTAAAATGTCTCCAAAAATTAAAAAGATTCCTTAAATTAGGGTGGGTGTGGTGGCTTGCGCCTGTAGTCCCAGTACTTTGGGAGGCTGAGGTGTGCCGATAACCTGAGGTCGGGAGTTCAAGACCAGCCTGACACACATGGAGAAATCCCATCTCTACTAAAATACAAAATTAAAGATTTAAACATAAGACTTAACACCATAAAAACCCTAGAAGAAAACCTAGGGAATACCAATCAGGACATAGGCATGGGCAAAGACTTCATGACTAAAACACCAAAAGCAATGACAACAAAAGCCAAAATAGACAAATGGGATTTAATTAAACTTAAGAGCTTCTGCACAGCCAAAGAAACTATCATTAGAGTGAACTGGCAACCAACAGAATGGGAAAAATTTTTTGCAATCTACTCATCTGACAAAGGGCTAATATCCAGGAGCTATGAAGAACTTAAACAAATTGACAAGAAAAAAAACAAACAATTCCATCAAAAAGTGGGCAAAAGATAGGAACACATACTTTTCAAAAGAAGACACTTACGCAGCCAACAAACACATGAAAAAAAGCTCATCATCACTGGTCATTAGAGAAACGCAAATCAAAACCACACTGAGATATCATCCCATACCAGTTAGAATGGCAATCATTAAAAAATCAGGAGACAACAGATGCTGGAGAGGATGTGCAGAAATAGGAATGCTTTTACACTGTTGGTGGGAGTGTGAATTAGTTCAGCCATTGTGGAATACAGTGTGGTAATTCTTCAAGGCTCTAGAACTAGAAATACCATTTGACCCAGCAATTCCATTACTGGGTATATACCCAAAGGATTATAAATCATTCTGTTATAAGACACATGCACACATACATTTATTGTGGCCCTGTTCACAATAGCAAATACTTGGAACCAACCCAAATGCCCATCAATGATAGACTAGAAAAAGAAAATGTGGCACATATACACCATGGAGTACTATGCAGCCATGAAAAAGGATGGGCTCATGTCCTTTGCAGGGACATGGATGAAGGTGGAAACCATCATTCTCAGCAAACTGACACAAGAACAGAATACCAAACACCGCATGTTCTCACTCATAAGTGGTTGTTGAACAATGAGAACACATGGACACAGGGAGGGGAACATCACACATGAGGCCCTGTTGGAGGGTGAGGGGACTTGGGGAGGGACAGCAGAGGGTGGGGGTGACTGGGGAGGGATAACATTAGGAGAAATACCTATTGTGGATGATGGGGGGGATGGATGCAGCAAACTGCCATGGCATATGTATACCCATGTAACAAATCTGCACACTCTGCACGTGTACCCCAGAACTTAAAGTATAATTAAAAAAAAATTAGCCAGGCGTGGTGGTACATGCCTGTAATCCCAGCTACTTAGGAGGCTGAGGCTGGAGAATCGCTTGAACCCTGGAGGTGGAGGTGAGACGAGACTGCACCATTGCACACCAGCCTGGGCAACAAGAGCAAAACTCCGTCTCAAAAAAATAAAAAAGATTCCTTAAATTAATCAAATAATTCATACCTATTATTCAATGTTAATATTCTATGTTTCACTTAATAAAGGGAAAAATACACTTACTTGTATATAAAACCAAAATTTTATCACATATTTGCTCTTTTAGCTTACTATTTTTACTCAATAAATTAAAATCAGACCGGGCGTGGTGGCTCATGCCTGTAATTCTAGTACTTTGGGAGGCCAAGGCAGGTGGATAACGAGGTCAGGAGTTCAAGACTAGTCTAACAAATATGGTGAAACCCCATCTCTACTAAAAATACAAAAAAAAAAAAAAATTAGCTGGGCGTGGTGGTGGATGCCGGTAATTCCAGCTACTCAGGAGGCTGAGGCAGAGAATTGCTTGAACCCAGGAGGCAGAGGTTGCAGTGAGCCAAGACCACGCCACAGCACTCCAGCCTGGGAGATAGATAGAGCGAGACTCTATTTAAAAAAAAAAAAAAAAAATCAAATGACTTTTTGCAACCTCCAAATGATTTCCTGGCTACAGAGGAGTTTTATACTCTTGCTTTATAAATGAAAATGATGTATCCCTCAGGATAATTTTTACTGGTAGGGATTAAGGTAGTATAAACTTAAAGAGGTTTAAAAGGGACCCAAATTAATAAGTGCTTTCTCTCTGTGAATATTTATAGTCTCCTGTTTGTACTGTGGTGTGTGTGAGGAAATGTTTGTTTTCTTGATTAAAAACTGAGCCAGGGCATTTTGGAACAATTTAACATCTGGATAAAAGTATGCTTATTCTGATCTCTTCGAGGGTGTGTTACTATTTTACCACTTAATAACTTTGGATACCATGTCTTTAAAGTCTTTGTGTTCAAAAATGAGAAAAATGAAGAGTGATTTAGCTAGCTAATTTTTGATTCCTTCAGTTTCTTTTAAGTTATTAAGTAATTCTAGATTTGCCCAATTCTATTGATAAAAAATGGGGGTGTTTAAAACTAAAGGATTTTTGTCTGGTTTTTATACGAATTTTTAAAGTATGAAAATAAGTAACAGAAAAATCAGAACAGAAAAGCACATTGATATTTTAACATATTAATTTTGTGCACATTTTATTTCAAATGTGAATATTCAGCAGGATGTCAATATATGATTTTTGCTTTTTAATTAGGAAATTAAAACTCAAAACAGATGCTAAGCACTCTGAAAATAAGTGCCTGCCATGCTGAAGGGTGATAAGATGACACTGACGACCTCTTTTAAAAACAGCTGTCATCTTTCTTCCAGTTATTTCTGATTTTAGGATGGTTTCCCGAAAATGCTGCAAGGTTCTCTAATTCATGGAAAGAAGAGCAGTTTATTATCTTTTTTTAAAAAACTTCTGTATTTCTTTTTTTTTTAATTTTAGCATCTGCTTTTGTTTCTTTATAGGTTTTCTGTTTTCTTAAATCCTAAGTTCCTTTCTGAATTTTCTTCTCCCCTCAACATCAGAGTCAGAGAATTTTCATGACAAGCTGTCTTGTCTGATGCCTTAGGGAAAGTCACTGGTCAGGATCTTCTTCACATCGACTCTGCTGTATTCAAGAAAAGCATCTTCAGGAATAGCATGCAGAGCAGTTTTATGACAGGACATTCAAATGTGTAAATAGATTGATTTTCTCCACCTGTGTTGAAATGTTTAAGGTGCTGCCTCCAGAGTACCTGAGGTGTGCTTGGCCCTATTAGGGATGCTCTGCCAGAATTCATTTATTTAATCTTCACAGCAATCTTGAGAGTTAGATACCACCTTATTCAATTTTAAAGCAGTGGAAATGGGCCCATAGGGGTGCCCTGGTGCGACCCTTATACACAGAAATCTCTGCACTTGAAGATGTACAACACTTAAAATCAACTCATGGTGCACCTGCCTCCTCCATGCATAGGCAGTGGCAAGTTAAAAATGTTCATACCCATCACGTATTTTTAAAAATGCACCTTTGGTTGTGATATTGACACACCAGTTTTTTTTCACCAAACACTATGGTGTCCTAATGTTCTCACCATCCTTGTCTGCTGTATCAGACTACCGTGTGCCCACCACTTTGCTCCACCCATCCTGCCATGTACCATCTCTTCTCGGAAAAACGACATCTCATTTGCCCTTTGCCTGTGTCAATAACCCTTACATCTACTCCTACCCCCGACCAAAAACAAAAAGCATCCTGGTTGTAGTTTTGAGGGAAAGGATTCTTTCCCTCAAAACAGTGAAGATATGGTCCGAGGAGGATAAGAAGAACCCCTATTGTCTTTTTCCTCTTTTCCCTCCTGCTGCTTGGGCTCAGATGAGGGCATAGTCATGAAGTTACCCAGCAGAGCAGCGCAATGAACACCCCCAGATTTCTGACGGGAGGAATGAGGACCTCAGAGAACTAAAAGGTGCTGGCAAGATGGTGGCAAGGAAGGAGCTCAGGGCGCGAGCCATCATCATGTCTATGAACTTCTGAGCCCATCCCTATGCTGCACGAGCGTGGATCTGATCCTAGTCGGCATACCCGAATTGTGACAACTCTACTATCAGACTGGTGCCCACATCTAAGACAAACGGCTGGGCCAGTGGAACACATACGGGACAGGTAAATGGCATTGCTGGGGTTTTGAGATGGAACGTCCCCCAGGCCCGTAGCTAGCAGAACAATTGGAACTGATGCCCAAACTTAACTAAGTAGATTGCCTGATAAAACAAAAAATTAACATTCTTCATAGAATTTACATAAGATGTAGAGTTACATAAGATGGAATTCAAAACATATAGTTTATAGTTCAATATGACTCTCATACAAAGAGCCAGAACAATCTCAACACACACAGAAAAAAAAACAATGACCAACAGAAGCCAGTGCTGAGATTACAGGGACATTGAAAACATTGAATTTTATTTGTTTAATTCAGTTAGATGGCCTCTGCTTTCTAATAGGAGAGCTTAATGCATTTACACTGTTGTGAGAACTTATATTTTTGGACTTAGTTTTTGCCATATTATTTTTGGTAGCCTCTTTTCTTATTTCTTTTTTCCTCCCCTCCTGACACCATTGGATTAATCACATTTATTTCACTCATTTTCCCCCCTCCTGTTCATTTGGAATTTTCTTTCTGGTTCTGTTCTTTTAGTGGCCCCATTAATTTTTAGCATGCGTAAGCAACATAAAGTATGAGGTTAAGAGATAGCCCTGTCTTTCTTCTCTGGTCTCACCCACCCAAATTCCATGTTAACATTGCATGCTTATTTTGTCTATCATTTCTATGTGCTTGAAACAGGAGGAGAGTTTCAGTTCAGTCACAGAAATATAGACTTAGGGTCAATATGGAAGGTGAAACTAAAACAGAAAATCAACAAATTAATGAATTGACTTGAACAAGTAAACCACAAAATGTAGTTCTGTTCCAGAGCCTTTGATGGGAGTGGCCTGCAAAAGCCCCAGGGTCCCAGTCCTGTCTCAGGCCAAGGCTCTGGACCAGATACAAAGATCAAGCTGTCATGCTGCCTTCCCTTTGAGCCTGGCGCTTCAGATTGCCTGAGGGGACAGCTACTAAACCCAACGAGAGGGATGATTCAATTCCAGAGATAATAAGCTCAAGATAAGTGTTTCCAGGCTTAAAAATTATGTCTGGGTAGTTTTTCAGCTGTGTTCCTAGCACAGGAAACTGATCAGAAGCAAATAAACCAGAAACCAACTAGGTTTGAGGCCTGATGCTGACAAGAAAACAACAAGACTGGCCCCCACTGTAATGTCAGCTGCCCTTAAAGCTGCCTGGTGCCCCAGTCTGCATCTCCAGGCCCTTGCTACAAAGTCTGGGCAGTGCTGGACCAGGGCACTGTCACTGGGCCCACTTACCTTGAGGTGATAAAGATAAATAACACCAAGGCATCCCCCAGAGGGCAGCACTGGAGTCTGGGTGGGCCATAGAAAAGGGCTTTCTCCTGGAAGCAGAGCCAGGGTTGTCAGATCCAGCGCAGGACTTTCTCTAGGGCCCAGAGGGGGAGCTGCTTACAATGATTGCCCAGCGAGATTCCATGATTGCTTGGAACAGGGGTGTTGTGCTCACGAAGTTCAGAACTACATTTTGTGGTTTTACGTGTTCAGGGTAAATTCATTGGTTTGTTGAATATTTATTCAACTGACACTGATGAACACCTGTTGTATGCCAGGGTGGTTCCAGGTGTTGGGAATAACTAAATGGAGCATGGCCACAGCACATCTGCAGGAAGCATCATTCTAGAGGGAGAGAGTTAATGCACGCTCAGGGGACAGATTCACACAAACATCGAAACAACACCAGGTAGTGACAGTAAAGGCCATGATTAGGGCATAAGTGAGACAGGCAATGAGAAGGGTGATCAGGCAATGGCAACATCCCTCTGAAGAGGAGATGTGAGCAGAGACCAAAGCGAGGTTAAGGAAAAGTCAGGAGACAAACTGGGGAAGAGAATTCCAGGGAGTGGGAGTGAGTGCAGAGTGAGTGGTTTCAAGGCAGCCATGTGCTTGAGGCCTTAGGAAGAACCAAGAGGCAGAGAATCAAGAGCCCACTGGGTATAGGGAGCATGAGACTGAGGGGTGGCTGGGCTGCAGTTGCCGGGCTGGCTACTGTGAGGCTGAGGTTAGGCCACTGTAGACTTGAGAGGGGGGGTGGCATGGCCTGGCAAACTTCTCACTGAAGATCAGCGTTCTTTACACACTTTGGTTTGTGTGTGTTGCACCTTGGCAGAAGACTCTGGGCTGGAGGAGGGCTGGAGGAGTGCCAGGAAGATGAGTCAGGGGTCCCTCTTGCTTCACACCGTTCCTCTTCCTGGTCAGGAGGCAGCTGCCACTGTCCAGATGCTGAACCGCTCAGGGTAGTGGCGATGGCTGAGGTGGGAAAGATGAGCTCAGGAGAGGCTCTGAAGTGGAGCAGGTGGGTCTGCTGATGGAAAGGACGCTGGGTACGCAAGGGAGAGGAGTAAGGATCCTCCTCTGACATTATGCAATGTGCTGGGTAGAGTTGCATTTATTGGAATGAGGACCTCTGGAGGAGGAGGTTTGAAGGAAGATAATTGGGCCTGTTGATGCGGACCTGCCTATAAGACATCCAAGTGGAGATGCAAGTAGGAAGCTGTTGGAAGTTGGAGGTAAGAGTCTGGAGTTCAGCAGGGCGTGGTGGCATCCACCTGTGGTCCCAGCTATTCGGGAGGCTGAGGTGAGAGGTGTTCATTGTTACAGAGAGCTATGATTGTGCCACTGCACTGCAGCCTGGATGACAGAGCAAGACCCTGTCCCTTAAAGAAAAACAAAGAATTATAGTACGATATCAACACTAGGAAATTAACATCAGTACAATGTGTGTGTAGTTCTATGTCATTTTATGGCACAAATAGATTCATGTAAACACAACTACAATCAAGATTCAGAACTGTTCTATCACCGCAGAGACCTCCCATCACCCCCTTACAGTGATATGCCCTCCCCTTTCTCTCACTACTCCCAACTCCTGGCAACCATGAATCTGTTCTCCATCTCAATAACTTTATTATTTATATAAATGGAATCATATTACATGTAATTTTTTGAGACTGGCTGAGAGATGCCCTTTTTGGTGAAAAGTTTCTTCATGTCTTTTGCCCATTTAATAAATAGATTATTTTTCCCTGTTGAATTTTAAGATTTCTTTATATATTCTAAATGTGAGTGTTTTGTCAAATATGTGGTTTGCAAATATTTTATCTCAGTCTATAGCTTGTCTTTCCAGTCTGTTAACAGGTTTTTTTTTTTTAATGCAGCAAAAGTTTTTAATTTTGAAGGAATCCAAATAATCAATTTTTTTCTTTTATGGATTGAGTTTTTGCTGATACGTCTTAGAATGCTTTACCCAATCCTAAGCCCCAAAATTTTCCCTGTATTTTCCTAAAGAAGTTTTATAGTTGTATATTGCATATTTAAATCTATTATCTATTTTAAGTTACCTTTTGCATAATGTGTGATACTTAGTTGGTTTTCACTTTTTCCCCCCGTGAATGTCCAGTCCTGCAGCGCCATTTGTTGAAATGACTGTCCTTTCTCCATTGAACTCCTTTGTACCTTTGTAAAACATCATTTGGCAGTACCTTAGTGGGTCTATTTCTGTATCTATGCTTTGGTACCGATTTATATGTCTATTCCTCCCCTAGTATCACCTGGTCTTGATTGCTGTAGCTATACAACGAGTCTTGTAATAGGGTAGAGATTTGGGGAGAATTGACATATTTACTGTGTTTGGTATTCCAATTTAAAAACAAAGTATACATCTACATTTATTTAGATCTTGCTTGAGTTCTTTCATCCGAGTTTTATAGTTTTCAGCATGAAACTGTGTTCATTTTGTTGGATTTACAACTAAGTATTAACCCACTAATTGGAGAGGGTTCTTGTGGCTCCTTATTACAGCCTGGTGAGGTGGAAGTCTGAGCTGCCCATTTGGCCTTTTTTGGTACCAGAGTATGTGTTGGGACCAGGCTTTTTTTTTTTTTGTGGTATTGACTGGAGCAGAACAGCTTTCCTCTCATCCCCAAAGTTCTCTGACTTGCTGGCTGTTCCTTTTCCAGTCCCTTGGCTAGAGAGAGCAGGCCTTTCTTGGGACTTTTGTGTCCACATTGGTATTTCCAAGTTGAAGCTGTCGCCGACTCTCATTCTGAGATAGATGAAGCAAAAAAATAAAATAAAATAAAAAAATAAAAATAAAAAAAATGCAGAACTCACCACTGTGTCATTCCTTGGGTCCCAAGATTACTAGCCTAATATGCCTTTTTCTTTCTACATTTGAGAATCTTCCTAGGATATATACACCTCCAGGACTTTTAGCTGTCCGTAGTGGCAGAATAGGGAAAAGTACGTCTATTCTATCTTCCTGCAAACAGAAGTCCTTAGAGATATTATTTAGATCATTGTCTTTTTTCCAGGTTGGGAATCTGATACTGAGAGATTAAATGTTTTCTCCTAGGTCACACTGCTAGTTATGGGGAGAGCAGGGATTCAAGCCCACATCTCTATGCTCTGAAGCTGTGGCACTTCCCCCAGTATCAGAGGATTCTTACAGAAGCTCCCTACTTGGAAGCAAATGACAAATAAAAACAACAGCTACCACTGCTGTCGGCGTACAGCGTGCCTTGCATACATTGCTTATGGTCTTTACTGCATCCTTGCAGAGTGAACAAAAAATGGGGAACCACTTGATTTTACAGACGATGTTTAGAGTCATGTGAAAAAATATAAATGTTAACCTTACCTCATACCATAGTCAATAATTTACTAGAAATGGATCTTAGACCTAAACAAAAGTGCTAATGCTATAAAAGTTTTACACAAAATAGAAGGAAAATCTTCATAGCCTTGTGGTTGATGGTAGACAAAGATTTCTTACTCAGAAATAAAAATAACTAAATTAAAAAGACTTTTTTTGGTAAACTAGATTTCATCATTTTGAAAGCCTTTGTAAAAGACATTGTTAAGAAAAGGGAAAGGTAAGTAATAATTTGGGATAAAATGTTTGCAAAACATATACAGTCATGTGTTGCTTAATGATGGGGATTGATTCTGAGAAATGCATTGTTAGGTGATTTTGTTGTTATATAAACATCATAGAGTGTACTTGCACAAACCTAGATGGTATATCCTACTACACACCTAGACTATAGGGTATATAGCCTATTGCTCTTATGCTACAAACCTGTACGGCATGTTACTGTACTTAATACTGTAGGCAATTGTAACATAATGGTAAGCATTTGTATATCAAAACCTATCTAAACAGAGAAAAAGTATGGCAAATATGTAATATTATAATCTTATAAGATCACCCTTACACATGCATGCAGTTCAGCTTTGTCTGAAGTGTCATTATGCAATGCACAATTATACATAGAAACGTCTCTCAACTCAATGACAAGAAGACAAATAAACCAATTTTAAAAAGAAGCAAAAGTTAGAATGCACAATTCATCAAAGAAAATAAACAAATAGTAGATAATTTGTGTAAAATTGTTCAACATCTATAGGCAAAGGGAAATGCAACCTAAGAAAACCATTGTAAACTTTGTGTTTCAACTCCAAAATGGGAAAATTTGGATGTCATCCTTCCTGTACTTTCGACACAAGCCTGGACAAGCTGAAAGCTGATGACTTCTCTTTGGACCCATTGGAGAACCGACGGTGCAGTACAAATTGCCACCTGAAATCTGGAGAGACAGGTAAATCTTGGCGTGAGAATTGAGATCTCCTTACCTGCAGCAGAAGAAGCTAGTGCCCTAAACTGATGGTAACACACAAAAGATAATTTTGATAAATTGCTGGAGGCTGAGTATAGACCAGCATAAGAATGAAAAATTCCTGGAAACCTGAGTCTTTGGGCAATTCCCCCACTTCCACGAGTTCTACTTCAAGGAACCCCCTACCAGGTTTTTATGGTGAAAATCTGAGAAAGATCCTTTGGAGAAAGGGCTTCCTTTCTTTCATGCCAGCCTCTTATAACCTTCATGTCTAAATAAGTGAGAATACATAGTCATCAGGATTCAACACTTTAAGGAAATAGGTTGGGAATGCTGCAGCCAGGGAAGGAAAGAGGAGGAAGGGGGAAATTCTCTACCACTGGAGAAGCATTTGTGAAAGTCACCTGTAAGAGACCCAGGCCTATTAATTGACAGAGACCTAATTACGGTTATAGAATGCTTTGTCTCATTATACCTTACTACCACACCAAGAGAACTTCAGTAAAATAAGAGAGAATTATGGCTGAAAGAGATGTAAAAGACAGAATCTCTCTGAGGAAGAGCACATAGAGAAGCCCAAAGTTAAGAGGGGGAGACACAAATTATGTCACTAAATGAGTTTATCCACTGGCACCTATAGATATATCAAACATTAAACACAGCCCAGCTCCTAGCTAGATTAATATAAACCTTCACACTAAGAGCCTACTTACCAATCCCTATTCCTAATACAAAATGTTTAGCTTTTAACACAAAATTACAAGACATGCCAAAATGCAAGACAAAAATGCAGCCTGAAGAGAAAAAGCAGTCACCATAACCAGATTCAGATGTGGCACAGATGTTGGAATTATCAAACAGAGAATGTAAAATAACTATGATTAATATGTTATGGGCTCTAATGGAAAAAGCAGACAACAAACAAGAACAGCTGAGCAATGAAAGCAGAGAGATGGAAATTCTAAGGGGATAAAAGATGATGAGAAATGCTGGGAATTGAAAACACCACAAATAAAGAGTCCTCTTGGTGGGTTCATCAATAGAATGGGAACAGTCAAGAAAATAATAGGTGACCTTACAGACAGGTCAGTAGAAACTCTCCAAACACAATAGAGGAAAAATTATGAAAAAATAAAACAAAATAAAGCAAAACCAAAACAGAATATCCAAAAAGTGTGGAGAAATTGCAAATACCGTAGCATACACATAATTGAAATACCGGTAGGATAGGAAGAGATACAGAGCAGAAGAAATACTTAAAGTAATAACAGGATAATTTTCTTGTTAAAAACTTAATTGCAGACCCCAAACCACATACATAGGAAATTCAGAGAGCGCCAAGCAGGATAAATATAACAGACCCCCCACATACATCTACACACAACATATTCAAACTACAGAAAACTAAGACAAAGAGAAAATCTTGAAGTAAACCAGTAAGAAGAAAAACACCTATTCTTAGAAAGGAATGAGTATAAAAATCTCTTAAAGTGTTGACCGAAAAAAACAAAACAAAACCCTTACCTAGAATTTATATCCAAGGAAATTATCTTTCAAATGTGGAAGAAAAATAGAAACATTTTCACACAAATGCAAACGGAGGGAACTCATCTCCAGCAAGAAATGTTAGAATTTTTAAGGAATAAGAAAATGACATAGGTCAGAAACTTGGACCTATAAGGAAAAGGAGTTGGAGAGGGCATAACTGAAGATAAAATATTATTTTTCTTATTCTTAACTTATGTGAAGATAATTATGTTTAACTCAATAATGATAATAATGTATTGGGTGATTGTAGCATACAGTTAAGGGAAATGAATGGTAGCAATACCATAACGGATAGGAGGGAGGAACTGGAAATAATCTGCTACAAAGTACCTGTACTATGTGTGAAGTGGTGTAGAGTTATTTGAAACTGGTCTTAGATTAGTTAAAAATGTTTATTAAAACAAAATTTTTTGTTTGATCAAAAAATTTTTTAAAAAAACGGTATAGTTGATATGCTAAGAGAAGAGTTAAAATGCAGTAATATAAAATGCTCAAGAAATGAGACAAATAGAAAACAGTTACAAATATGATAGATATTAATCCAGCTATATCAATAATCACTTTAAAAGTCAGTGGTGTGTCTAAATACGCTAATCAAAAGACAGAGATTGGCAAATTGGAATTAAAAAAAAGTCAAGTAACAAAGCTAAACCTAAAACAAAACTCATTAGTACCCACTGAATCTAAAATAAAAGTGGGAAAAAATGCTCAATACTTTATGCTTTCTATTTTATGCTTTCTACAAGAAATCTACTTTAAACATAAAGACTGAGATAGGTTAAAAGGAAAGGAATGGAGAAGCTATACCATGGTAAAACTAATCAAAAGAATGCTGGAGCAGCTATATTAAGACAAAATAGATTTCAGAATAAGGAAGATTACCAGGGATAAAGGAGGGAATTACATAATATTAAAGGAGATAAATTCTCCATGGAGACATATGCTCCTAAACCTGTATGAGCCTAACAAAAGGTCAAAATTTATGAGGCAAAAATGGATAGAATTAAGAGAAAAGAGACAAAAATTCATTGTCATAGTTGGAAACCTCAACACCTTTTTGATATATCAAGCACACAGAAAAACAGGAAGGATATAGTTGGCATGAGCTATCAATCAAATTTATTGAATTAACATTTACAGAACACTGAATCCAACAATAGCAGTATACATATTTCTCTCAGCTCATATGGAACCTTCACCAAGATGGACCACATTGTAGACCACAAAACACACTTTAATAAATTTAAAAAAATAGAAATAAAGTAAAATATGCTCTCAGATCACAAGGAAATTAAGCTGGAAATCAGTAACAGAAAGACAGCTGGAAAATTCCTAAATATTTGGAAATATTTGTTTAACATGTCTAGTGAAGAGATGGGTCAAAGGAGAGGTCTCAAAATAAGTGAAAAATATTTTTGGTTAAATAAAAATCAAAATACAACTTATAAAAATTTGTGGATTGCAGCAACAACAGTTGGTGAAGAGAAATTTATAACATTAAATGCATATATTAAAAAAGAAGATCTAAAAATCAATAATCTAAGTTTTAACCTTCAAAAACTAGAGAAAGAAAAAAATTTTACACATAAGTAGAAGAAAAATAACCCAATTATAGCACAAATAGGTGAAACTGAAAATAAGAAAGCAATGAAGAGAAATCAACAAATTCAAAAGTTGTTCTTTGGAAAGATCAATAAAATACATAAATCCCTAGCTGGGCTAACCAAGAAATAGGAGAAATGTAACAAATTACTAAACTCAGAAATGAAAGAGGGATCATTGCTACTCATCCCTTGGACTTGAAAATATAGTAAAGAAATATTGCAAACAAATCTATGCCAATAAATTTAATAACAGATGAAATGACTAATGCCTTGAGAGATATAAACTACCAAACTTCTACAAGTAGAAATAAATAACCCAAGTAGCCCTATTTATTTTAAAATAATTGAATTGATAACAAATAACCTTCTGAGTAAAAAAGTACCAGACCTAGATGGTTTCACTGGTGAATTCTACCTAAGACATCTGGGAAAAAAAGTACCACTTCTATACAATATCCAGAAAATAGAAGCAGAGAGAACACTTCCTAACTCATTCTATGAGGTCAATATTACCCTAATACTAAAATCACAGAAAGACTGTAAAAGAAGAGAAAACTACAGATTTATATATCTTACTGACATAAATGAAAAAAATCTTCAGCAATAGATTAGCAAATGGAATTCAACAAAGTATAAAATGAATTATATTTCATAATCAAGTGGCATTTATTCCACATATACAAGGCTGGTTCAGCACTCAAAACTCAATCAAAGAAATCTTCTACATCAACAGGCTAAGGAAAAAGAGTTATATTATCATATAAATTGTTCTGGAAAAAGCATCTGACAAAGTTCAAAGCCTATTCATGATAAAAGCACTCAGTAATCTAGGAATAGAGGGGGACTTCCTCAACTTGATAAATAACATCTAGAAAAATACTATAGCAAACATCATGCTTAATGGTGAGAAAATGAATGTTTTACTCCAGATTGAGAAAAAGGCAATATCCCCTCCACCACTCCTATTCAACATCTTACTAGAAGTTCTAGCTGGTGCAATGAGAAAATAAAAATAAATAAAATGTACCAAGATTGGAAAGAAAGCAACAACAACATGTGTTTATTCACAGAAAACATGATTGTCTGTGGAGAAACTTCCAAAAAATGGACAAAAAACCTTTCTGGAACTAATAAGCAGTTATATTAAGGTCACAGGATATAAGGTCAATGTATAAAAGTCAATTGCTTTTCTATATATCAGCAATGAACAACTGGAATTTGAAATTTAAAAATGTCATTTACAATAGCATCAAAAAAGGAAATACTTAGGTATAAATCTAACAAAATATATACTGGATAAATATGTGGACATGTACAAAACACTAATGAAAGAAATAAACAAAGGTCTAAATAAATGGAGAGATATTCTGTGTCATTGGGTTGAAGGACTCCATGTTGCTGAGATGTCAATTCTTCCCAACGCAACTTGTAGATTCAATATACTCTTATTAAAAACTCTAGAAATACATGTTATAGATATTAACAGATATTGACAAATTGATTCTAAAGCTAGTATGGAAAGGCAAAGAATTTAGAATATCCAATACAATACAGAAAAAGAAAAAAGTTGGAGAACCCGCATTTCCTTATAGTAAACTTACCATAAAGCTACATTAAGAAAGATGGTAAGTTTGACAAAGAATACAGTGCAATGTAACAAAATAGAGTAAATATAGATCTACGCAAATAAAGTCAATTGTCTTTGACAAAGATGCAAAAGCGATTTAATTGAGAAAGAATAGGTTTTTAAACAAATTTTGGTGGATAAATTGGAAGTACATATGCAAAACAATAAACGTCCCCCACACATTTTTCTCCTTTCACAAAAATTAACTCAAAGTGTATCATAGACTTAAAGGTAAAATGCAAACTATAAGAAGAAAATGTAGGAAGAAATTTATATGACCTTGGACTTTGCGGTGTGTTTTAGATACAACACTGAAACAAGATCAATGAAAAAAATGGATTTGAACTTCATTAAAGTATTTTCTTGGTGAAATACACTGTTAAGAGAATGAAAAGACAAAATATAGTATTGGAGAAAATATTTGTAAGTCACGTATTGGATAAAGGACTTGTGTCTAAAATATGCAAAGAATTCTTGAAATTCAACAATGAGAAACACCTAATTAAAAATTAGGCAAAAGAAATGAGCAGACATCACTCCAAAGATGACATACATATGAAAAATGTGTATATAAAGATACTTAATCATTTGCCATTAGGCAGGTGCAAGTTAAAATCACAATGACAGTACAAACCTATCTGAATGGCAGAAACCCAGTCCTGACAATACTAAATGCTGGCAATGATGTGGAACAGGAACAAAACCACTGCTGGTGAGGATGCAAAATGGTCCAGCCACTTTGAAAGACAGTTTGGCAGTTTCTTATAAAGCTAAACATAGACTTATCATGTGATCCATCAATCATACTCCTAGGTATTTTCCCAATGAATTTGAAAACTTACGTCGCCACAAAAGCTTGTATGCAAATGCTTATACCACTTTATTCATAATCTTCAAAACCTGCAAGCAATCAAGATGTCCTTCAGTAGGATTAACAAACTGTGATATATCCCTACAATGGAATACTATTTAGTAATTTAAATAAATAAACTAGCAAGTTGTGCAAAGACTTTAATGAATCTTAAATGAATATTGCTAAATTAAAGAGGCCAATCTGAAAAGGCTACATTCTGTGTGATTCCAATTATGCAACAATCTGGAAAGGAAAAGAAAAAAAGAGAGAGAGAGATGGTGGACAGATCACTGGCAGCCAGAACAACTTCAGGTAGGAGTAGAAAGCTCGGATAGGTGAAGCACTGAGGATTTTTTAAGGGCAGTGTAACTATTTTATGTGATACCGTATGCATCTGTCAAAACCCATAGTGAACTTCAATGTATCTAAATTTTAAAATGTTACTGAAAAAGTCAGGTATCCCAGCATGGAATGCTGAAAGTGACAGCAGAACCCAACTGTTACAAATGTATGAAACAACCACACTGTAGAGGGTAGGATTAAAAAGTCGCCTAAGTAGCTTTGGAAATTTAATAGAGTCTGTAAGACTAAAAGGCAGTAGGAACTGTGCATGAGCACTGTGCTCTGGTTAGTAAAGTTGCTTCTCATCAGGGCACAGTTTAACAAGTCTGACATCGTACATATACACTGGAAATGAACAATGAAATGAGTGACTGTGGGTGGTGGGGGCAGATTTCTCATTGTTGAAATGGGAGGTGTCGACAAGCAAAGGGAGGAGGTGTTCAACTGATTGGATGAAGCCTAGCATATTATGCACAGCCATCAGCTTTACTCAATGTCTACTGATTTAAAATGTTAATCTCATCTTAAAAATACCTTTGCAGCAACATCTAGATTAGTGTAGGACCAAACTGTGCACAATGGCTTAGCCAAGTTGACACGTATAATTAAGCAACATGCTACTTTTCTGGAGAGAAGGAAGAAGGTCTAGAGCAGGTGGAGAGGTTGCAGGTGTGGTCAGGGGTGTCTGTGAGTGAAAACAGGTAGCAGAGGCAACAGATGCAGAGCCAAGGGCGGCCTGGGAGGCTCCTAGCTTGGCTGATTGGCAGGACATGAGTGCCTGAGCGGAGTCAGCTGCTGGGACTGCAGGTTGACAGCTAGCTGCCACTCAAAAACTTTTCCCTGACCAATAGCTCTTTGTTTTCTCAGACTAATTAGAAGCACTGCCCTCGGGAAGAGTCCCATGCCAGCATTTGAAAATGAATCAATTTTCTAAGGAAGTGCTATGCAGAGAGTTCCCCTGTGGCCAGAGGAGCAGCTGCTCTCATTTAGAGGGCACAGGCTCCATCATCACCAGAATGTGTGAGCACGGCTGGTGGAGGCTGCTCACTGCCTCAGAGCAGGGCATGAGCAGCTGCCCATGAACACAGTCTCTGGGCTGGTGCCCTGCTCATAATTGGTCTAATCGTTTATGTTCTAGGTTTTATTTATCTGCAGAGAGACAGGGGCTTAACTGGTCAAAGCAAATGAGTCAGAAGCTGATGTGACTGCCCCCACCAGATACAGGAAAGAAGTTGCAGGCAGTATTTGCTCTCGATTCTGCCTTGCTGCTTAACCTCAGAGAAAATATTATGAGCCTCAGTCTTCTCCATGAAATGTACTTGCATAGAGAGTTTGATTATAGGCTCCAAAGGCTGAAAGTCACCCGTTTATAAATAATTTGATGCTCTTGGCTCCATTTCATAAACCTATGAAGTCACCTGCTCTGTCCCACCCCAATATTTATGTAACAAACATGCACTTTCTTTGGGGTTGAAGGAAGCACTGGTCTTCTTTTTTTTTTCTTTCAGTTCTGGGGTACATGTGCAGAAGTGCAGGTTTGTTATATAGGGTACATGTGCCATAATGGTTTGCTGCACCCATCAATCTGTCATCTACATTAGGTGTTTCTTCTAATGCTATCCCTCCCCTAACCCCCCATCCCCTGACAGGCCCCAGTGTGTGATGTTCCCCTTCCTGTGTCTATGTGTTCTCATTGTTCAACTCCCACTTATGAGTGAGAACATATAGTGTTTGGTTTTCTGTTCTTGTGTCAATTTGCTGAGAATGATGGTTTCCAGCTTCATTCATGTTCCTGCAAAGGACATGAACTCATCCTTTTTAGGGCTGCATAGTATTCCATGCTGTATATGTGTCACATTTTCTTTTTCCAGTCTATCATTGATGGGCATTTGGGTTGGTTCCAAGTCTTTGCTATTGTGAACAGTGCCACAGTAAATATACGTGTGCATGTGTCTTCATAGTAGAATGATTTATAATCCTTTGGGTATATACCAGTAATGGAATTGCTGGGTCAAATGCTATTTCTAGTTCAAGATCCTTGAGGAATCAAAAGCATTCCTATTTCTCCACATCCTCTTCAGCATCTGTTGTTTCCTGACTTTTTAATGATTGCCATTCTAACTGATGTGAGATGGTATCTCACTGTGATTTTGATTTGCATTTCTCTAATGACCAGTGATAATGAGCTTTTTTTTCCGTGTTTGTTGGCTGCATAAATATCTTCTTCTGAGAAGCATCTGTTCATATCCTTTGCCCACTTTTTGATGGGGTTGTTTGTTTTTTTCTTGTAAATTTGTTTAAGTTCTTTGTAGATTCTGGATATTAGCCCTTTGTCAGATGAATAGATTGCAAACATTTTCTCCCATTCTGTAGGTTGCCTGTTCACTCTGATGATAGTTTCTTTTGCTGTGCAGAAGCTCTTTAGTTTAGTTACATCTCATGTGTCAATTTTGGCTTTTGTTGCCATTGCTTTTGGTGTTTTAGTCATGAAGTCTTTGCCCATGCCTATGTCCTGAATGGTATTGCCTAGGTTTTCTTCTAGGGGTTTTATGGTTTTAGGTCTTATGTTTAAGTCTTTAATCAATCTTGAGTTAATTTTTTGTATAAGGTGTAAGGAAGGAGTTGAGTTACAGTTTTCTGCATATGGCTAGCAAGTTTTCCCAGCACCATTTATTAAATGGGGAATCCTTTCCCCCATTGCTTGTTTTTGTCAGGTTTGTCAAAGATCAAATGGCTGTAGACGTGTGGTGTTATTTCTGAGGCCTCTGTTCTGTTCCATTGGTCTAAATATCTGTTTTGGTACCAGTACCATGCTGTTTATTTACTGTAGCCTTGTAGTAGTTTGAAGTCAGGCAGTGTGATGCCTCCAGCTTTGTTTTTTGCTTAGGATTGTCTTGGCTATGCAGGCTTTTTTTTGGTTCCATATGAAAGTTAAAGTATTTTTTCTTCTAATTCTGTGAAGCAAGTCAATGGTAGCTTGATGGGGATAGCATTGAATCTATAACTTACTTTGGGCAGTATGGCCATTTTCATAATATTGATTCTTCCTATCCATGAGCATAGAGTGTTTTTTCATTTGTTTGTGTCCTCTCTTATTTCCTTGGCAGTGGTTTGTAGTTCTCCTTGAAGAGGTTCTTTACATCCCTTGTAAATTGTATCCCTAGGTATTTTATTCTCTTTGCAGCAATTGTGAATGAGATTTCACTAATGATTTGGCTCTCTGCTTGTCTATTACTGGTGTATAGGAATGCTTGTGATTTTTGCACATTGATTTTGTATCCTGGGACTTTGCTGAAGTTGCTTATCAGGTTAAGGAGACTTTGGGCTGAGACAATGGGGTTTTCTAAATATACAATCATGTCATCTGCAGAGACAATTTGACTTCTTCTCTTTATATTTGAATACCCTTCATTTCTTTCTCTTGCCTGATTGCCCTGGCCAGAACTTCCAATACTATGTTAAATAGGAGTGAGGGCATCCTTGTCTTGTGCCGGTTTTCAAAGGTAGTGCTTCCATTTTTGCCCATTCAGTATGATATTGGGTGTGGGTTTGTCATAAGTAGCTCTTATTATTTTGAGATATGTTCCATTAATACCTAGTTTATTGAGAGTTTTTATTATGAAGGGGTGTTGAATTTTATGGAAGGCCTTCTATGCATCTATTGAGATAGTCATGTGGTTTTTGTCTTTGGTTCTGTTTATGTGATGGATTATGCTTATTGATTTGCATAGGTTGAGACAAGCCTTGCATCCCAGGGATGAAGCTGGCTTGATAGTGGTGGATAAGCTTTTTTGATACGCTATTTGATTTGGTTTTCCAGTATTTTAGTGAGGATTTTTGCATCGATGTTCATCAGGGATATTGGCCTGAAATTTTCTTTTTTTGTTGTGTCTCTGCCAGGTTTTAGTATCAGGATGATGCTGGCCTCATAAAATGAGTTAGCGAGGCATCCTACTTTTTCTATTGTTTGGAATAGTTTCTTGTCAGAAGGAATGGTACCAGCTCCTCTTTTTACCTCTGGTAGAATTTGGCTGTGAATCTGCCTGGTCCTGGGCTTTTTTTTTGGTTGGTAGGCTGTTAATTGTTGTCTTAATTTCAGAACTTGCTATTGGTCTATTAAGGGATTCGACTTCTTCCTGGTTTAGACTTGGGAGGGTGAATGTGTCCAGGAATTTATCAATTTCTTCTTGATTTTCTTGTTTATTTGTACAGAGGTGTTTATCATATTCTCTGATGGTAGTCTGTATTTCTGTGGGATCAGTGGTGATATCCCTTTTATCATTTTTTATTGTGTCCATTTCATTCTTCTCTCTTTTCTTCTTTATTAGTCTGGCTAGCAGTCTATCTATTTTGTTGACCTTTAAAAAAAAACAACTCCTGGATTCATTGATTTTTTGAAGGTTTTTTTTGTGTCTCTATCTCCTTCAGTTCTGCTCTGATCTTAGTTATTTCTTGTCTTCTGCTAGCTTTTGAATTTGTTTGATCTTTTTTCTCTAGTTCTTTGAAGTGTGATGGTAGGGTGTCGATTTTAGACATTTCCTGCTTTCTCTTGTGGGCATTTAGTGCTATACATTTCCCTCTAAACACTGCTTTAGCACTGCCCCAGAGATTCTGGTATGTTGTGCCTTTGTTCTCATTGGTTTCAAAGAACTTATTTATTTCTGCCTTAATTTCGTTATTTACCCAGTAGTCATTCAGGAGCAGGTTGTTCAGTCTCCATGTAATTGTGCAGTTTTGAGTGAGTTTCTTAATCCTGAGTTCTAATTTGATTACACTGTGGTCTGAGAGGCTATTTGTTATGATTTCCATTCTTTTGCATTTACTGAGGAGTGTGTTACTTCCAATTATGTGGTCAATTTTAGAATAAGTGAGATGTGGTGCTGAGAAGAATGTATATTCTGTTGATTTGGGCTGGAGAGTTCCATAGATATCTATTAGGATTGCTTGGTCCAGAGCTGAGTTCAAGTTCTGAATATCCTTGTTAATTTTCTGTCTCCTTGATCTGTCTAATATTTATAAGTTCTGAATATCCTTGTTAGTTTTCTGTCTCCTTGATCTGTCTAATATTTATAAGTTCTGAATATCCTTGTTAATTTTCTGTCTCCTTGATCTGTTGACTATTTACAGTGGGGTGTTAAAGTCTCCCACTATTATTGTGTGGGAGTCTAAGTCTCTTTGTAGGTCTCTAAGAACTTGCTTTATGAATCTGGTTGCGTCTATTTTGGGTGCATATATATTTAGAACAGTTAGCTCTTCTTGTTGCATTGATCCCTTTACCATTAATGCCCTTCTTTGTCTCTTTTGGTCTTTGTTTAAGGTCTGTTTTATCAGAGACGAGGATTACAATCTGTGCTTTTTTTTTTTCTTTTTCTTTCCATTTGCTTGTTAAATATTCCTCCATCCCTTTATTTTGAGCCTATGTGTGTCTTTGACCGTGAGATGGATCTCCAGAATACAGTGCACTGGTAAGTCTTGACTCTTTATCCAATTTTCCAGTCTATGTCTTTTAATTGGGGCATTTCACACATTTACATTTAAGGTTAATATTGTTATGTGTAAATTTGATCCTGTCATTATGATGCTAGCTGGTTATTTTTACCATTAGTTGATGCAGGTTCTTCCTAGTGTCAATGGTCTTTACAATTTGATATACTTTTGCAGTGGCTGGTATCAGTTGTTCCTTTTCCATGTTTAGTGCTACCTTCAGGAGCTCTTGTAAGGCAGGCCTGGTGATGACAAAATCTCTCAGCATTTGCTTGTATGTAAATGATTTTATTTATCCTTTGCTTATGAAGCTTAGTTAGGCTGGATATGAAATTCTGGCTTGAAAATTCTTTTCTTTAAGTATGTTGAATATTGGCCCCCACTCTCTTCTGGCTTTTAGGGTTTCTGCAGAGAGATCTGCTGCCAGTCTGATGGGCTTTCCTTTGTGGGTAACCAGATCTTTCTCTCTGGTTGCCCTAACATTTTTTCCTTCATTTCTACCTTGGTGAATCTGACAATTATGTGTCTTGGGGTGGCTCTTCTCGAGGAATATCTTTGTGGTGTTCTCTGTATTTCCTGAATTTGAATGTTGGCCTGTCTTGCTACATTGGGGAAGTTCTTCTGGATAATATCCTGAAGAGTGTTTTCCAAGTTGGTACCATTCTCCCTGTCACTTTCAGGTACACCAATCAAATGTAGGTTTGGTCTTTTCACATAGTCCCATATTTCTTGGAGGCTTTGTTCATTTATTTTCATTCTTTTTTCTCTAATCTTGTCTTCATGCTTTATTTCATTAAGTTGATCTTCAATCTCTGATTGATATCCTTTCTTCTGCTTGATCAATTTGGCTATTGATACTTGTGTATGTTTCACAAAGTTCCTGTGCTGTGTTTTTTAGCTCCATCAGGTCATTTATGTTCTCTAAACTGATTATTCTAGTTAGAATTCCTGTAACCTTTCCCCAAGATTCTTAGCTTCCTTGCATTGGGTTAGAACATGCTCCTTTTGCTCAAAGGAGTTTGTTATTACCCACCTTCTGAAGCCCATTTCTGTCAATTCATCAAACTCATTCTCCGTCCAGGTTTGTTCCCTTGCTGGCAAGGAGTTGTGATCCTTTGGAGGTGAAAAGGCATTCTGGTTTTTGGAATTTTCAGCTTTTTTGCGCTGGTTTTTCTCCATCTTCATGGATTTATCTACCTTTGGTCTTTGATGTTGGTGACCTTCAGATGGGGTTTCTGAGTGGTCATCCTTTTGGTTGATGTTGATGCTATTCCTGTTTGTTAGTTTTCCTACTAACAGTCAGGGCCCTCTGCTGCAGGTCTGCTGGAGTTTGCTGTAGGTCCACTCAACCCTGTTTGCCTGGGTATCGCCAGTGGTGGCTGCAGAACAGCAAAGATTGCTATCTGTTCCTTCCTCTGGAAGCTTTGTCCCAGAGGAGCACCCACCAGTTGCCAGCTGCAGCTCTCCTGTATGAGGTGTCTGTTGGCTCCTGTTGGGAGGTGCCTCCCAGTCAGGAGACGTGGGGGTCAGGGATCCACTTGAGGATGCAGTCTGACCCTTAGCAGAGCTTGAATACTGTGCTGGGAGATCTGCTGCACAGAGCTGGCAGGCAGGGACTTTTAAGTCTGCTGAAGCTGGCCCACAGCCACACCTTCCCCCCAGGTGCTCTGTCCGAGGGAGATGGGAGTTTTATCTATAAGTCCCTGACTGGGACTGCTGCCTTTTCTTCAAAGATGCTCTTTCCAGAGAGGAGGAATCTAGAGAGGCAGTCTGGCTACGGCAGCTTTTCCAGGCTGAGGAGGGCTCCGGCTAGTTGGAACTTCTCTGCACCTTTGTTTACACTGTGAAGGGAAAACCTCCTATTCATCCCTCAGTAATTGGGAATGACTTTCCCCCTCACCAAGCTCGAGAGTCCCAGGTAGACTTCAGACTCCTGGAAGCACTGGTCTTTTAGATGACATGAACTTTTCTTGTGTTTGTCTCTGAAGCTCAATACTTATGTTTAGATGTGGAAACCATTTGTAATAGCATTTACTGTCTCTCAGATACATAGATCCTACATCTCACCCTTCTCTGAGGGGGTGGTTATTCTCGTTCTTGCTGTTGTGCCATCATCTCAGTGTGGAAAGGTGGTGGTTCTGGGGAGGCAATGCAGGGGTCCTGGTGACAATGTGGAAGTCATTGTTGTGTTCATGGTGCTCCCTTGACCTGAACAGCAGCCTGTACAAGAGGATAGCGATGATGCATGTGCACGAACCTGACAGCATGGACAGAGCCCACAGTGCATGGTACCCAGTGTGGCGGTCAACTACAGACCTGTCTATACCACATAAACAGTTAAGCTACTTCTCTGAAGTCAGGCAGCTGGAAAGTGGAGGTGTTGGGCTTTAACCCTGGAGGTGGGGCCCAGGAGCCTCGGCTCACAACCACCTGAGGCCACTTCTCCAGGAAGAGACATCCTCAACCTCATAGCCACCTCTGTAGGAGCCCTCCCCTGCTGCCACAGGGAGAAACTGCCTTACAGTTCGTGTACTCATTAGACTTTGAAACCCTCCTTGACAGGCAGGCAAGCTATAATCCCTGATTACTTTTTCTCTTAGGTAGACTAAGCCACAGTGGAGTGATGAATCAAGCCTCTTTGGGGAGAAGAGAGTTAATTTCTTTGAGGAGAAGAGAGTTAATTTCTTTGGGGAGAAGAGAGTTAATTTTTAAAAAGTATGAATGCCCAGTAAAAATAAGTGTCTGCATAAAAGTGAATTTAGACCCAGATGTATTCCAAGAATGACTGAGGCTACTGATGAGATAATATAAAATATTATATTATCTTACATACTCTGTATGTAAGACAGACTCTGTGTGAAGAAGTAAAAGAAGGCAAAGCAATAAAGAAAAAAATCCACTGGAACGAGACTAAAAATACCTACCTTATTTCCAAACTTCCCAGTAGCCAAGGTGAAAAGAGTTGCGATCATTGACATTATTTACTTTCTGTAAAACCATCACTAACTGCTCAGGAGATGCCCAGTTCTTCCTTGTTCTAGGATAGAGCATAATCAGGGGTCTTCCTCAGCAGACCCCATCTATTACCACCCATGAGCTGACATTGGCCTGGTTTTCAGGCTGTTGTTACTCCATGAGGGCAGTGCCCAACCTGCTTATTCACTGCGTGCCACCAGCACAAAGAATGTGCCTGGTCCACAGCAGACTCTCAGCCTTTATTCATTGAATGAATGAATGAATGAATGAACAAGTGGATGAACTGGACTCATTTGCAGAATTTTTTTACTTGGCAGGGGGCCCTGGAGCTATAAAATAAATAAATAAAATGCTTACAGTCTCCAGAGACAAGGTTTGTGTATGCCAAAGGGGCTGATGACAAGAAACACAGGGAGTGATAGCACCCACAGGGTCACTGTGGGGCATGGAGCTCACATCCCACAGATTTGGGCAAGGCCCACCTGGGGTGCTGGGGGCTGAGCTCAACCCTGATCATGGGCAGAGGGAGGGAAGACAGAATTCAGGGAGGAAGACTCTTCATCCACAAGATCCAGGAGAGAGTTGCAGAGGAACTTGAGGATGGCTGCCATAGAAAGAAAGATGATGTGAAGTTGGGATGATACACTTGTGCTCTTGTGGGCAGGTCCCTCCCATCCCCAGTCCTGGATGAACAGCCTGCCTGGGCTTCTGCTGCACCCTGCTCACTGCTGTTTATGCAGAGCCTTATTAGGACAGACTTCTTCACAGAACACAGGCTGTTTTTGTAAAATAAATAGGTAAGTGAGGTTGCAAGCATCCATGGCTGCACACTCAACATGGGCCAATGCTGAGATGAGGCAGCAGTGAAGCATCTGGGCAGCCTTGGTGGGTTAAGCGTGCTGGAACATGGAACACATTTCTGGGCAGCAGCTTCAGGGAACAGAGAAGGGTATGGACAGATGGGACCAATTCCAAGAGGGAAAACAAGGATGCTGAACTGGATTGTGAGAAAACATAAAAGAGCTGTCGATATTTAACCTGAAGAAGAAAAGCCTCTATGGTGTGGGAGTAGGGATGGACAGGGCAAGACAACTATTTCCAAATCTCTGAGGAAGTGAGAACCAACTTGCTTAGTGTGGCCCAGAGAGGCAGACACTGCAAGGAGGAGATTGCAGGCAAGAGAAACATTTTTTTTTTTAACGGTCAGAACTGCCTAGACATGAGAAAGTCCTCCAAAGAGAAATTTATTTATTCAATTCACTCATTCAACTCATCATTCACATATTCAGTGACTATGTATTGGCTGTGTTTCAGGTATTGGAAAGAGACTGGTGGGCAAAACGGAGTGATGTCTGCTCTCACAGGGTTTAGTCATTAAGAGACGGTAGACTTTTTATAAGTGATAAACTGTGAGGTGGGCAGATGTGGTCTCTGGTGGGTGTTTCAAGCAGGCAGAGGTTGAGAAAGCTGAGACAGGGTTCTTCAGAGCTTTCATTTCCCAGACAAATCCATCTTAAGTTATAAAAGTTTATGTAATTGCTATGTCTACTTCTACTCTTAACTACGAATCTCAAATTGAAATGTTCTCAAATTGCCTCCTGAAAGAGCCTCCCCTGAAAACACAACGGTGTAAAAACAACTTCCATTGCTTAGTTCTGTGTGTCTTTGGGGACTCCAGTCTGGCTTTGTGCTGATGCAAGTTAATTAGACAAAGAGCCTTCCTCGCTGCACAGGGCCTCTGAGCTCTGTTTGGGGATGCTTAGTTCAAAAATGGCAGGATGTGATCCTGGGACCTGGATCACTTTCAAGATTTCCTGAGAGGAGTGACATCTGAACCAGAGAAACGGACATGAGCCATGCCCACCCCGGCTTCCCACATGGGTTGGAGCACCAGGGCGACTGGGAAGATTTATGCCTCGCCCCTGGGGAAGTCATCGTCCCTTGATTACCTACCATTCCTTCCATAGTTCTTCTTTTTCCTCTCTCTCTTAATTTTGGGTGCTGAATTCTTTCTCCTCCTCAATGAACTCAACATCCCATGAGCTCCTACTTGGAGCAGACCATGGCCTAGGTTCTGAAATCTGGGAGGTCAGTTTGGAGAGGTCTCTGCTGCAGCGTTTGCTGTCTAGTGGAGTTGTTCCAGCTTTCTTGTTTATTCACTGATTACTCACATTCTACATGTTTCAGAAGACACCACAGGAGAGCTCAGTGCATAATCTCTGCAATGGGGCTCTCTCCATTCTGGCAGCTCTGGCAGAAAGGGAAAACCATGAAAACCCAGCCGTGTTACCTGACAATGAACATTCTTGCTGTCAAAGATAAACAGTGGTAGACATTAGGCAAAGAGATGAAGCAGGTTCTCTTCAGTAACTACAGACAGCAGGGGCCGGAGCCTAGCTGTACTCTGATTTGTGCAGAGGTGACTGGGCAGGTTAAAGGGGGAGCATGGGGTAGGGAGGAGGAGGGAACAGGGACCAAGCAGAATTGAGGAAGTGAAAAGTTCCCAAAGGCAGTAAGAGAGTTGGTCAGTGTAAATGTGACTGTCAGCTGGCAGTGATCAAAGTTAGGATTTTGTTCTCCAAACTGGGAGACTGCGCCCCTGGGTGGAGGTGGGGTAGGGTCAGACTTGTGAGGTGTGCAGGTAGAAACTTGGGACTCCCTGGGCTCTTACCCTGGCTATACCATTTACCTCCTATGTGGTCAGGGATTGGTCACCCTGCTGCCTCCCGGCTCTGACCTGGGAGCTCTGGGGTCTCCAACCTTGGAATGTTCACCTTTGCATCATCCCATAATTCTTACTATTGTTCTCTGAAGTCACATAGAAATCACACTTGGATATCAGTGGTTATTAGGCAAGGGGTCTGTGAAAGCCCTGAATAGTTGTGATGGGTGCCAGGGAGTCTGTCCTGGGAGCTTCCTGGAGAGGAAGGGTCATGGCATACCTGAGAAAGGGCCCTGGGTAGAGGCCCCTGCCCACAGCATTGAGGCCAGCATGGTGTGGATGAGCCCAGTCAGTCCATGGGCACAGGCAAAGCTCCAGTCGGGTGTACCTAGGCTAGTCCTTCGCTGGCCCCTCTTGGGCACCCTAATCCTTGTCAATGTCTCTTGCTACCAAATTTCTTTCATACATGGCTCAATTTCTACTCCTCCTGAACAGCGTGTCAGATGCTTTCTCACCCCCTGTGTTAACACTGGAATTATCCACGCTTTTAATCCTTGCTAATTCCATAGGTCAAAAAGATAGCATCTCAGTATTATAATTGGCAATGTTTTTGGCTCACCAATGGAGGTGAAACATTTGGTGGCAATTGTCTTTTGAAGTCAACATTTAAAATGTCCTTGTTTGAGGGTATCTCATGTTATGATTTATAACTGGAATGTTTATAAAAGCGAATAGAAAATATTGACACAATGTAACTAATTTGAGCTGCAAGGCACTCTCGGAATAACTGCTCTTCCTTTCGGTGTTGCTGGGTGAAGCACTCCAACTTCATATTCTGTCAAAAGCAGTGTTAATATTAATAGATAAATATTGACGAGGCACACAATTTAGGGGCATAGAGATCCCAAAACAGTAAGTGAGGAATATATTAAAAGCTGCACACACGTCAAGAATATCCTCTAATGAATATGCAATGTGTTAAATCTGTAATATCATTGTTCAAGAAGCTTGGTACTTGCTGGTGTCTAAAAGTTGATAAGTTTATGTATCCTATTGTTTTGACTTTGCTCTACTGTGAGTGATTTTACAGATCTTTAATTTCAGTGCTACACCAATGCCACAATCTCTAAGCAGGATGAAGTTGCTGTATTCTTCCAATCAATTAACCAAGAAATTTAATTTCACACTACAGAGCTTTGGAATAGCTACTGTTTACTGAAATTACCATTGCAAATAATGAAACTGAATGTTTAAAGAACCAGGGTTTAGTATTGTCAATTAAGTCTGGGCTAAATGTTAATAAATATAACACAGTGTGGAAAACCATCTGTGGATATTCAACTTTGTGAGGGAATGCGCCAGGAGCAGCCTGATTTAGACAGCTTGTTGATGCGACTCTGGTCCCTCAGGAGCCAATGGCCAGTTAGCAACTTGTGAAGCAGCCACTTCCATCTGGGGACCCTATCGTTAAACTTACAAAAAAAAAAGGTGCTAGGGTATTTCAGATTTTAAATGGTTATTGAATAATCAGCAACGTGACAACCATCTCATTTTAAAAACTTTGCATATGATCTTGCCATGTGTTTGTCTCTCCAGGTACCTCTCCAGCTTTTGTCCCTGGGTGTACACATGTCACATGTATGCAAAGGGTATATATGCAATTTTCTGTCATTGCATCAGATGTATGTTTGTTAATTGCGACTTGGTCTCTAAATTGCCATTTTGATTTACCATGATAATTTGTCACGTGAATGGGATATGATTTGCTTCACCGACCTTCTACTGTTGCCATTTAAATTGATTCTTAATACTGATGATTATCAGCTATGAAGCATGTGGATTTTTCACAGTTGGTATTATTTTCTTAGAACAAATTCCTAGCAGTTGGAACATCGAAGGAAAGGGAATTAACGTTTTTATGGCTTTATGCTTCTCACCAACATAGTTCTGTCCCACTTATCCTCTTTTGGATACCTTTCCCATTTATTTCTTTGTATATAAAGAAATCTAAAATAAAGAGGGTTTTTGGTTTTTGTTCTGTTCCTTTTTCAGGTTCTATTCTATCCCTTCTATCCCTTATCCCTTGCATTGCTCTACCTCCTCTAGTTTTCTGTTTGCCTGCTGATCTTTCCCGTGGAGGCTGTCCTCTCATTTAAGAGTGAGGAGCTCTAAAGCTGGTGGGATTACTTACTTACTGGCGACTGGCCACTGGCAAGTCTTCCTCCTGTGACTGTCAGAAATCTTAATTTCTGGTGATGTCAGTTCTAAGAAAGGCTGTATTTTAGGGGTGCCCCCTCCTGCCTTGCTGGTGCTCAGGTAACAGGCAGTGTGTGTACAAAGGCTGTAGGTGTGAGGGTGCTTGTGTGTGTTCATGCATGAGTCTTTGTGAGTATATATGTGCATGTACATGTTTGTGCATGTGCATGCATGTGTGTGCATGAGGCTGTGTGCATACAGTCGTGCATGTATGTGCATGTGTGCATATGTATATGAGGCTGTGTACACGAAACTGTGTGTGTGCATAAGGCTGTGTGTGCCTCTGTGTGTGTGTGTGTGTGTGTGTGTGTGTGTACACATGTGCCTGAGGCTGTGCATGGCCATGAATGGTGTCTGGGCTTCTCTGCAGCCCTGGTGGGCAGCCTGGAGAACACTGTTGTTAGCAGCAGGACAACAAGCTCCGTGATTCCTGCATGGTACCCATCCTGCTCTGAATTTGCAGTGATCCCAAAGGCCAGCTTCAGCCAGTCTGCGGCTACCAAATAAACTCATGTGTTTGAATTTCCAGGTTTGTGGATTCTAGGATCCCCAGTAATTGTCTTTGTTTTGTTTTATTCATAACAAAATTTTCAAATGCAGAAAAGTAAATAATATATTCATTTGTTTAAAATAAATAATTATTTAAAAGCACATAATTTATTTCTTTATTTTCCCATTGATGGGCAATTAACTTGTTTAAGAATTTTACTTCTATAAATCATGCCAGAAAAACACCTCTGCTGTGTGTTTTTCTCCCAATCCATGTGGCTGCTTGTGCACATGATCTTCTGAGTCAGAGTATATTTCCTAGTGACATCGCCAGATCATAGAACTTTCACCACTAGTATTATGGCCAAGTTGCTCTCCAAAAGTTATAGCACATTAGACTCCCACAGCAATCCTGCAAGTTCTGTTTTTCTTATGTTTGTGCCATTACTTGGTATCACCAGATTCCCTGTGCTGGCCCCTGCTCCAGTCTTAAAGGCTTCAACTGGCATTTTCTTGATTATTTGCTCATCCTAAGTATTGCTTTTTTGTATATTTCCTATTTATTTCCTTCAGTTATTTTTTTTTCTTTTGAATGGTTGAAATTTTCCTTATCAAGTTGTTATTCTTTACATATTTTGTCAGCAGTTTATATTGTAACTATCTTTTCCCTGGGTTGTATGTCTTTCAACTTAAAAAAATTTATTGTCTATTTGTAAATTATAATTGCATGTATTTATGAGGTACAAATGGTTTTATGAAATTTGTGTACAATGTGAAGTGACTGAATCAAGGTAGCTAACATATCCATCACCTCAAATACTTATTTATTCGTCCTGTCTTAACTGAAACTTTGTACCGTTTGACCAGTATCTCCCCATTTCTCCCCTGCACCCCAGCCTCTGGTAACCACCTCTCCACTCTCTGCTTCTATGAGATCAGTTGTTTTAGATTCCACATGTGAGAACATGCAATGTTTGTCTTTCTGTACCTGGCTTAATTCACTTAGAATACTGTCCAGTTTCATCCATGTTGTCACAAATGACAGAATTCCCTTCTTTTTAAAGGCTAAATAGTATTCCATTGTGTATATTCACCACATTTTCTTTATCCATTCATTCATTGATGGACACTTAGGTTAATTCTGTATCTTGGCTATTGTGAATAATGCTGCAGCAAACATGGACGTGCGGGTATCCCCTCCAATGTACTGATTTCATTTTTCTTTATATACCCAGAAATGGGATTGGTGGATCCTATGGTAATTCTATTTTTAGTTTCTGAGGATTTTCCATAGTTCTTTTTCTTTTTTCAAAATAGCTATACTATTATACATTTCTACCAACAGAGTGCAAAGATTCTCTCTTCCCCCACAACCTCACCAACACTTATGTTTCATCTTTTTGCTAATAGCAGTTCTGACAGGTGTGAAGTGATATCTCATTGTGGCTTTGATTTGCATTTCTCTAATGGTTGGCGATTTTGAACATTTTTTTCATATATCTGTTGACTTTTTCTGTGCCTTCTTTTGAGAAATGTCTCTTCAGGTCCTTTGCACATTTTTTTAGTTGGGTCATTTGTTTTCTTACTATTGAGTTGTTTGAATTCCTTATATTTTTGGATATTAATCCCTTACCAGCTGTATGGCTTACAAATATTTTCTCTCAATCCATGAGTTGTTTTTTTCACTCCATGTATTATTTATTATTATTATTTTTGCTGAGCACAAACTTTTTAGCTTTATGTAATTCTATTTGTCTATTTTTGCCTAAACTTTTGGGATAAAATTTAAAATATTATAGTCTAGACCAATGTTGGTAGTTTTTTCCCCTGTTTTCTTCTAGCAGACTTATGTTATTTTTTTGTAGCTATTGGGAATTAATGAATCTGGTGCTGGAAATACTAATATCAGATTTAACATTACCATATACATCTAACATTACAACGACTAGTATGTTAAAGGAGACACTGGAAAAGGTGACCAACAGGCATCAACAAACAAATTTCATCAAAGTGACAGACACTATAAAAATAATCAAATAGAAATGCTAGAAGAGAGAAAACAATATTGGATAAATAAGTCCCTTTAAGAGGCTTAGTGCATGTGGGCAGACTGAATGTAGTATAGTAAACAATCAGTGAACTTGAAGGTAGGTAAATAGATATTACCCAAACTAAAACACAAAAAGAAAATAAAGAATGAACAAAACAAAAGAGAATATCCATGATCAGCAGAACACAATCAAGTGATCAAACTTAACATATAATTTATTGGAGTCACCAAGGGACGATGGATAGAGAGAATGGGGCAGCAGAATATTTTAAAAGATAATGATGAGAATTTTCCAGACTTAATGAAACATAATAAACCACAGATCAGAGAACTGTTAAAAGGATAAACACAGTCAAACTGTCAAACATCAACATAAACAGAAATATAAACAGAAAAGTTTGAAAGCAGTTAGAGAAAAATGAAATGTCATAGACAGAGGATCTAATAAAAGTAACAGCAGACTTCTCATCAGAAACAATTAATGCTAGGTGGGTGTAGTGGTTCATGCCTGTAATCCTAGCACTTTGGGAGGCCGAGGCAGGTGGATCACTTGAGGTCAGGAGTTTGAGACCAGCCTGGGCAACATGGCGAAACCCTGTCTCTACTAAAAATACAAAAATTAGCTGGGCATGGTGGCGTGTGCCTATAATCCCAGCTACTTGGGAGGCTGAGGCAGGAGAATCACTTGAATCCAGGAGGCAGAGGTTGCAGTGAGCCAAGATAGCGTCACTGCACTCCAGCTTGGGCAACAGAGTGACACTCTGTCTCAAAAATGAAACAAAACAAAACAACAGCAAAAGAACCAAACAATTAATGCCAAATGGCAATGATAATGAAATGGCTTCAAATGTTGACCACTTAGAATTCTCTGTCAGTGAAAATGTCATTCAGAAATGAAGACTAAGAAAGACTTATTTAAACAGACAAAAGATGAAAAGTTCATCCATAGCAAAACCGCATTACTAAAAATGTTAAAACGAAGGCCTGAAGACTTAAGGGAGTGCTGCCTTGTCCATGGTTCTATAAGATGGAATGAAGGACCTCAGAAAGAATTAATAAGTACTAAGTATAGAAGATCTTTATATAATAAATATTACATATATACAAAAACAATTTGGCTATTTAAAAGAAAAATAGTAAGAAATGATCGTAAGTTATACATGAAAACAAGTGCACAAAGGGAAGGTAGTAGTTACAAACATATTGGCTTAAAGTTCCTAAATTGTTTGTGAACTAATATAATATTTTGGGAACATACTATGATAAGGTAAAGATGCATGTTATAGTATCTAAAGCAATCACTGAAAATTAATCCAAAAACATATAACTAAAACATCATTAGAGGAAATAAGATGAACTACAAATATTTGATTCATCCACAATCCCCAACCGAAAAAAGGTGGCTATATTCTGTTGAAAAACTAAAAACACCATTAGGCACATGAATTTCACATAATAGAAAGCTGAAATGTCCAGTGTAGTGTATAAAAGTATAACTTAAAAGAGAGTTGCTCAGCATCATATTTCTTTGGTCCAGAAATCACTAGAATACCAAAAAATTAGAGTCCCGATCCATGTGGTATTCAGAACTGGGTCTATAAGGATCTAAAGAATAAACCACCATTTTCTCAACGTGAGAACTGATTTCAGAGATGAACCATCTCAGCCCAGTATGTCATATGTCATATGGATTTAGAAAGTTTGCAGCTCCTCTTCCCCCTACCCCTCAGCTTTATTGAGGTAAAACTGATGAATAAAAATTGTGTATATTTAAGATGCACATGCAATGTTTTGATACATATATATGTCTTTCTGTACCTGGCTTATTTTACTTAGCGTAATGTCCTCCAACTTTATCCATGTTGTTGCAAATGGCAGAATTTCCTTCTTTTCTCTTTTCATTTTGAGACAGTGTTTCACTCTGTCTCCCAGACTAGAGTGCAGTGGTGTGATCACAGCTCACTGCAACCTTGAACTTCCAGGCTCAAGCAATCCTCAAGAGAACTCCTGGGCTCGAGTCCCTCCTGCTGGGACTACAAACATGTGTCATCATGCCCATTAATTTTTAATTTTTTTTCTTACAGGCAGGGTCTTGCTATGTTGCCCAGGCTGGTATTGAACTCTTGGCTTCAAGTGTCCTCCTGCCCTCAGCTTCCTAAAGTGCTGAGATTACAGGCGTGAGCTGCTGTGTCCAGCCAGCTTCGCTTCTCCTTTAAGGTTGAGGAGCATTCCATTGTGTATATACACACACACACACACAATGTATACACACACACACACACACACACACACACACACACACACTCAGATTTTCTTTATCCATCCTTTGAGTTGAGTCCATATCTTGGCTATTGCGAACATGGCTAATGCTGCAATGAACATTGGAGTGCAAATATCTCTTTGGCAGACTGATTTTATTTCCTTTGGATATATATCTAGTAGTGGAATTGCTAGATCATATGGTAGTTCTATTTTTAATTTTTTGAGAAATCTCCATCCACTTTTTGAATGAACGGTACTTAATGGAAGAGTCTTTTACAGTTACCCACATGGTCCAGGAAACTCCCTTCCATCCCCTCTTTTTCCTCCTTCCCCTCCCTCTCTCCTTCCTTCGTTTAGGCAGGGCCTGACTCCTCCAAGCTTCTCTCCTTTGTGACTCATCGCATTACATCTCTTTCTGCAGGACTTAAGCACTGAGCTGACAGCTTCGCACAGCTCCATGAGGTCACAAGAGAGGACTCAGCCCAGGATGTGAATGGACACCCAGCTGGGCAGGAGAGAGCCAGGTTAGAACTCTGGCCAACCACTGGCCATGCTTCTCGCAGGGGCTGCTGATCTGTCCAGTGGGAAAATAAGGGAACCAACTGGCTATTTTCCTCCATTAATGTTTTCTGCCTCCTGTTTTTCAACAAATACTGCTCCTTTACAAAAATGAGTGTCTAAGTTTGTTTTCACTGATGAAATTGGGTACAAAACAAATATACCAGAAGGATTATATTTTGAAGCATGAATTGATTGTAATTCAAATAGTCATGTTTCTTAAAACCTGAGTCATTATTTTAGTAGCACTCAGTAGCTTGAAAAAGCTGTTTGTGTGTGTGAGGGTGGGGGATCCTTAAATCACCACACCACCTTAGTTTAAAATCAAGTGACCCAGTTTACATTTTTCCAGTCTTAGTGATGAAATGTCAGTGATACCCACTTAAGGAATATCGAAGATGTCTGTGCACAAAGCATATCATGAACCAGTACCTCAGCTGACACACATGGAAGCCTGGTCCTGAAGCCTTGATCCTTCAGCACGAGGCAGAAAGTGATGCAGAGCTCCTGACCCACAGCTCAATCCTGTCTCTGTGAAATATAATCCATGGATTTTAGCACGACAAGGGATCTCTGCACTTGGCCTGCTGAACTGTCTTCTGCAGCTGCAGAAACTGAAGCCTGGAGCAGGGCAGGGACACATGGCAGGCTCGCATGGCTGTCACATGGTGAAAGGGGATTCCCCTCCTGTGTTACTGTCCTGTATCCATCAAACAGCAAGTGTCTCGCAGGCACATGGGGTCTTAATGGCTCATCAGGGCAGTTCTCAGGGCTGGGGGTTGAGGCTCAGGGGAGGGTATGGTTGGGATGTATAGGTTCCCTGGGGCAGACAGAGTGAGATGGAAGAGGGCAGAAGGAAGGCAGCCAGGCAAAGGGAACCCAGGAGAATGGCACAGGGCCCCAGCATTTCCTGGCACCTGTATGGGACACAGGGGTCAGGAGTAGCTGGCTGGCTGGAGAAGGGAGAAGAAATGAGATGAAAAGTGTGTAGGGAATGGGAAGGTGGAAGGCTGAGCTGGGAGGGACCTCTGTACACACTCACGCCTGTGGACATGAGGGTCCCCTGGGTGTGACCATCTCCACATCTTCCTTGTATTGCTTTTAATTATGAGTTTACCTGGTATCCAAAGCAATGTGGACATTTGCACTGAGCTGTACTAAATTCTGTGCAGGCTATGCCTCGTGTGGTTTGTGAGCAGAAAGGAATAGAGGGTTGTGAGGGCCCAGTGAGGACTGAGGCTGCTGGATGCAACTCACAGCCTTCTCGTGGTGCAGTTGGCCAGGGGAACCTACGAGGCGACAACTACTTATCCTGCCTGCTGTGGTTTGAATGAGTTCCCCAAAGCCTCATGTGTTCATCCCTCCTGCAGCAGTGCTGGGAGGTGGGGCCTAGTGAGAGGTGATTGGTTTAATAATGGACTAATGTCGTTACAGCAGGAGTGGGATGGTGAGAGTGGGTGCGTTGTAAAAGTGAGTTCAGTTCTCTCACCCTCTCGCCTTCAGCCATGGGATAATGTAGAAAGAAGGACTTTGCCAGATGCAGACACCTTGATATTGGACTTTCCAGCCTCCAGAACAGTAAGCCAAATACCTTTCTGCTTGCCAAATACATTTCTGCTTGTTACAAATGACTGAGTCTGTGGTATTCTGCTAGAGTAGCAAAAATGAACTAAGATGTGCCCCTTCACCTGGTGCCCCTCCTTCATACTCACCCCTGCATACTCTGAGCCCAGATGCTGCATTACTTGTTAGCTCAGCCTGTTAGGGGTCTGTGTACACATCTATCTGCTCAGATAACTTCGGAACATCTGCTGATTCCATCCTGGTACCTGGAGCCTGTATTGCACCTGGTAGAGAGCCGTTCCCCTCAAACTCAGATGCAGAGGACTGAGCTGGCTATTGTGGGGACTCTGGAAGCCTATTTTTCTTGTTGGAAAAATTAGTTAAGGCACATTCTCTGGCTATGTGGAAGAAGCCCAAGGTCCTCTTCATAGCTTAGGTTTTTATCTGCAGATGAAAGCCAATTTCTGGGATCCAGAAGAACTTAAGAGACTGCGTACGTCTCTTAGTTAAGGAACCACAATTTTCTTTTCTTTTTTTTTTATTGTATTTTAGATTTTGGGGTACATGTGAAGAACATGCAAGATTGTTGCATAGGTACACACATGGCAGTGTGGTTTGCTTCCTTCCTTCCCATCACCTATATCTGGCATTTCTCCCCATGCTATCTCTCCCCCAACTCCCCACCCCCCCACTGTCCCTCCCCATTTCCCCCCGACAGACCCCAGTGTGTGATGCTCCCCTCCCTGTGTCCATGTGTTCTCATTGTTCAACACCCGCCTATGAGTGAGAACATGTGGTGTTAGATTTTCTGTTCTTGTGTCAGTTTGCTGAGAATGATGGTTTCCAGGTTCATCCATGTCCCTACAAAGGACACAAACCCATCATTTTTGATGGCTGCATAGTATTCCATGGTATATAGGTGTCACATTTTCCTTGTCCAGTCTATCATCAGTGGGCATTTGGATTGGAACCACATTTTCTTAAGAGCAAATTGTTTGTTATAAAATGCATAGGTGTTTCCTGTCATATGTCTTGAGGATAAACACTTGTTAGTACAGAAAAATGTGTCCTGTCCAAATGAATCCTGTAAGCAGAACCACAATGAGTCCTACTGGACTGGGACTAACAGCAGTCCCGCAGGATAAGTTAAGATGCGATCTCTGCTTTGTGGAATCAGCCAAGATGATGGGCTACAAAAGCCGAGGAAATTTGGATCAGACATCAGGAAGACCACATATTGGAAAACAGATGACACTCTTCCTAGGATGACAGCAGAGGCCAGAGGTAGGAGGGCCACAGTGCATCTTCAAAATGACTTCATGACTCCGGAGGTGGGCATGGCCGGGGAGTGGTCAGTACCTGCCTCCAGTGTGCTGCTCGGCCTGCCTGAGCCTTGGTGCCTAATGTGCTCCACACCTGAATAGTCAGACAGCCCGTAGCAATCAGTGTTCTAAACTGATTGGCAAGCCTTTTCTGCACAGCAATGTAAACCAATGTGGCAAATGTGTTCCAGTAAAACTTTATGGACACTTAAATCTGAATTTCATATTGTTTTCACGCGTCATGAAAGAGTATTCTTTTAATTTTTTTCAATCTGTTAAAAATGTAAAAATGATCCTAGCTTGTGAGTCATACAAAAACAGGTGTGGGCTGGATTTGGCTTATGGGGCCCTAGTTCCCAGACTTGTGTTCTTAGGTAATACCTCTTGTTTCTTTCCAGATTAGCCCCTTCTTCGCTGGGCATCATGGGTTGTTCTAAACTGCCTCTTGCCTTCAGTTTTCCAAGAGATAAGCATCTTAGGTCGAATTCCCCCAAGAACTCTGTCTGCATGGTTCATCCCTACCCTGGAGAGTGAAGTCCTGGTCTCCCCCTCCTGCAGGTTCCCTGGTTCCTCTGTGTGGCATCTGAAGCCTCATGGAGTGGCTTGGGTAACAACCCATCTTGTAATGGCAGAGAGCTTGGCTCCTTTTCCTCCCAACATGTTGGGGGAGAAAAGCAGATCTGGGAGCCATTGAGGAAGCTGGGGAGGAGGTGGAGGAAGGTGGCCGGAGAAACCAGGCCTTATTCCTCAGAGCAGGAGCCCGTGACAGTTCAGGACAGTGCAGGAGGAACAGGGAGACTTGCAATTGGATATTGGGTTGAAGTTTTGATTTATACGAAGTCAAGCTTTCCACGTGAGAGAGTGAGTCCTAATTTCCAACCCAGATTCTTCCAGCCATGGAATCGCCCTGGGCTATTGTGCTGTGGGGACGTGGGGGAAGGCAGTGAAGAGAAGAGGAGCAGCCAAGGAATGTTCAAAATGCTTGAAAAAATGGGACACAGAGGCTTTTTAAAAACAACTTTATTGAAGTATAATTTACATACGATAAACTTTACCTACTGTAAAATTCAATGATCTTAGTAAGTTTACAGAGCTTTGAAACCAATGCCAGGATCTAATTTTAGAAATTTACATCAGCCCGAACACATCTCTCATGCCCAATTGCAGTCAATTCCTTATTCCAGCTCAGCCCCAGGCAACCACAGTCTCCTTTCCCGCTATACAGTAGTCCCCCGCATTGGTTACGCTTTCCGTGGTTTCTGTTACCCATGGTCAACCACGGTCTGAAAATACTGAAGGGAAAATCCCCAGAAATAAACCACTTATAAGTTTTATATTGAAAACAGTTCTGAGTAGCATGTTGAAATCTCCAGTGGCCTCACTCCGTTCTGGCCACAACGTGAATAATCCCTTTGTCTAGCATATCCATGCAGTACCCACCCGTTATTGTATAGGAAAAAACAGTGTATATAGGGTTTGGCACTATTTGTAATTTCAGGCATCCACTGGGGGTCTTGGAAGGCATCTGTCATTAATAAGCACAAACTAGCTCTTCTGCTAGCACTGCAAAAGGAGACAGGGCTTTCTCATCTCCCCAAGGGAAGACTGAGAAATAAATGAAGGTCCATCTCAAGTCAGATCCCGCTTGTTTCATCTTGGGGAAAAAGTGGGGAGGTGAAGGAGATGTCCCAACCACCCCTCTAAAAGGGTTGGGCCAGGCTCCTCCCAGTGGCCTTCGACAAATGAAAACAAAAAACTGCCCCTACCACTCAAACAGAAAACACGTAAGGGCCTACGGACGGCTGCTGGAGGATTGACAAGGTAGGAAGAAGTGCGTTTTCCGTGGAGGAGTTAGGAAAGGTCCTCCTTCCCTAGAATCCCCACCCCACCACAACCAGAGCCCAAGGCGGCCAGAGGCAGGCAGTTTCCTCCGCCTCCAGGCAGGCCTCCAGGAACTCGGACGGTGGTGCTTTTGCTCCCGGAGGGGCTCTGCTACTTCTGCGGGAGTGGTGTTGAGGAGCACTGAGGCAGGCCGGGGATGAGGGGATGGCACTGGATGGTGAAGGCAGAGAATGAGCTCGTGCAGCATCAAGAGCGCCACCCCATCCAGGCCTGCCATTCCTGCACCCTTGGGTGTGCCTGGCTGTACGGAGGCAGTGTCCCCAGGGTGGCGTGTATGGCAGCCCGGGCCACATTTGCCATGGTGGAGGTGATGGACACCTCGGCCTGAGGAGGGCAATCCTCAGTGGAGCCTGTGACCTCGGCAGAGGACGCAAACTTGTGGGCGAGCTTCTGGTCGCTCCCTTGTGGGTGATATTCTTGTCCTAGTAGCTCCAGACCCAAAAAAGCCTCTGCCCACAGTCCCTCTCTTTTGCTCTCCACCCAGAGATTGAGTGTGTGTTTCCTGGATGGCTCCCTCTTCCCATCAGCCCTGCTGAGGTGCCCTCTTCTCTCTGGATCTGTAAGTGATTGACTGCTTCTCTTTGTGTGTTTTGGTGAATTGCCCAAACCTAACTTCTCTGGTCAAGGCTTTCCTGGAGAGTGGCTATCTTGGTAGGAATTAACTGGACACAGGTAAGACAAGAGCCACAAGCCTGCCAGTATAAACAAGTTTCTGGTGAGAGAGACACCGGGTCTTGGATCTAACACTTAGGCATTAGGCCATCCACCAGGATTAAGAAGGACCCCTTGGGGTTATGGCCCACCATGGCTTCCTTTTCCTGCTCCATGTCCAATGATCCTATGATATTAGACATTGCCCAAGCAGGTTTTCCAAGGGGAGTCTTAATTGGGTTCAGAGCAAGCAAGCACCAGCTCCATGGAGTCACACTGCAACTGAGGGGTGTTCACTGTGGCATATCTGCATAGTCCATATGGGGTGTGGGAGTCATCAGGGTGGAAAATAAGCAAAAGCAAAGGGAGAGAAGGAACCTGAACCACAGGCAAAACAACACTGCCACCAACACACAAATATCTCCTTTTTCCCAGCTCTTGGCTCCTTTATCCCCTCCCTCTCTCCTCCCTCCTCCCTCCCTCCCTCCCTCCCTCCCTCCCTCCTTCCCTCCTTCCTTCTCTTCCTTCCTTCCTTCCTTCCTTCCTTCCGTCCTTCCTTCCTTCCTTCTTTCCTTCCCCCCACCTTTTTTTAAAAGAGTCTCACTTCATTGCCCAGGCTGGAGTGCAGTGGTGTGATCTTGGCTCACTGCAACCTCTACCTCCCGGGTCGTCAGGCAGTCAAGCACCTGCCACCATGCCTGGTTAATTTTTTTGGATTTTTAGTAGAGATGGGGTTTCACCATGTTGGCCAGGCTGGCCTCAGACTCCTGATCTCAAGTGATCTGCCTGCCTCAGCGTCCCAAAGTGCTGGGATTTCAGGCATGAGCCACTGTACCTGGCCTCCATTTTCAAGTTATGTGATTGGCCAGAGTTAGGTCACATACCTGGTCAACAGCTGCCAGAGGCCTGGCTTTGGGGCTACTGCAGTGCGTAGAGTTGTAGCCCTCAGGCCAAGCCTGGAATCCAGAGTTTTTCATTAGAACAGGATATTTCTTATGCATCCTGCATCCCTGAGTGCTCAGCACAGTGCCTGCTCCACAGCATGTGCTCAGTCTACAGTTATTGAAATGGATTGAGAGAAATTCATCTTCTGAGATAACAGTAGACATGCCAATGGGATGTTCCTGGGTAGAAAGGGGTAGTTCCTGGTGAAGCCCCACCTTCAGGCCAGGGATAGTCTGAAGCATGGAGGCAGGGATGTCAGTTCCCAGTGGAGTCTGTGGCCCCAGATGAGAACTTAAGGTGTTTTTCCAGGTCTGCCCATGGCCACCCATGGACCAATCAGCACCCACTTCCTCCCTTCTGAAGCCCATAAACTTCCCCCACCTCCCCAAGCAGCCAGACTCACAGAGATGTTGGGATGACCTCCTTGTGGGTAGGTCATATTCCGGGCCTATTGCCCCAAAATCATACAGACCCTGTCACAAGATTATAGTTCATCTTAAGTACTCTATAGATCACAACTTAAGCATTGTGAAATGCTAAGGTTTCTTTTTCAGATGTGCCACCTTTACAGAAAGGAGGGCAGAGTCTTTTGTCATTGTCTCATTCTAGAGGACGTACCAGTCTCAATCTTGGCTTCTACACCTCAGTATTGCCTCCAAGCCCCACCCTGTTCATGTCATCCCTTCATAGTTTTGTATCATTCAAACACAAACTCAAGGAGAAGGCTTTCTCTGAGGCAGGGGTTTTTTCCTTTCCTTGTAACAATCAGTGCTAAAGAGGAGGGACCCTATCTTCTGTAATAGGGTGGCAGCAGGCAGAGCCCCCAGGGACCTCTGACAGGTGGAGAGCCTACCCCTACTCACAAGGCTGAGTCCTCTGGCTTCCCAGAGCTCATAGAGTGGTTGCTCAGGGAAGATCTTGTGAAAGGGCAAGTCAAGATACATCTAGATGAGTGGGTTTGCAGTAATTCAGAGGTCCATTAAGCTGTCTGTGGCACTGCTTAAAAGTAGCGTCGAGGAAGACTCTCATCTCTTCCTGTGAAAAATAGCTTTAGATGAACAATTCCAGGGGATCTGTGACTTCTGCTCTCCAGCAATTTAAACAGTACCTTCAGATTCCTGCTACTACAATAGAGCCCAGTGTTGGTCTCAGAAGCAAGTCTCTGGGGATTTCTGTGGGTGGGTAAGCCTCCTTGCTGCTCTGAAGCCGTGGGTGACTCTCACGATCTCAGCTCCACAAGACTGTGATAGGAGCTCTCTTTCCTCTGCTGTTTCTTCTGAGGTTGGAGTAACCTACCAAGAACCAGGTGATATTCACGTTACCACTCATCCCTAAGGTGCCTGGCAAGGCAGCAGTTATTATCCCTATTTTAAAGGTGAGGAGGCCAAAATTGGGGTAATGACAGGAAGAAGGGCTTCTGAACCTCTGATACCTTCACAGTGGTTGGACTTTCCTAGACAAGATAAACAGTGCCAACTAGTCAATTGTTAGTATCTATTTTTCATTCATTCCTTCATTCATTCATCTCAAGTTCATGAGATGAACACGAAGCCTTATGCTGGAAGCAGGGAGGAAAATAAGACAAAAAAAAAAAAAAAAAAAAAAACTGGTCCCCCATGTGGTTCAGCATGCAGAGGAAGCAGTCCCATGAATGAATAGTGGAGGGCATAGTGATGATGGCGGCGGTGGCCCATCTGGAGCAGCCACTGCGAAGATGCTGGCTGCAGTGGGGCAGGTGTGGCAGGGGCTGTGTGCTCCATGGATGGAGGGGTTTCGGTGAAGTATGGAAGCTGGGTCGGGGCAGAGGGGAGGAGCATTCTTCTCATCCAGACACAGGTGCCTGCAGCAGAAGTTGTGTGCAATCCATCTGGTCCAGCCAGAACCTTGCATGGAGCCGGTACCTGTCCTGGCTCCTGGAGCTGCTTGCCCTGCTTCAGCAGCTGGCATGCCTGTGAATAGATCCTATGCTTGCCCACACATCCCTCACCACTCTGCCTGGCTCGTCCTTGGCAGGTGTGGGATGCAGGCGAGTAGCACAAGCTACTCAGTCTGCAGGGCTGAGTGGGAGGAACAAGCACAGCAGATGTGAGCAATGCTCAGGCAGAAGGCGCTGCTGGCCACAGAGGTTTCTGGCTGGCAAAGCAACGCCCCAAGGATCCCATGACAGTGGGATCTGTGGAAGGGATAAAGCATGACTCTGCTGGGGACTCCAGGCTCTGCAGAAAAGTGAAATTTCACCAGAAGAAAGGTGAGTGGAATAGCAATGCTGGCATCAAGAACAGCAGAAACCAAGGTGGGAGGACTTAAGAACAAGACACATTCAGGAAATGGCAAGATCCCAGGTGGTCATTATATGGAGCTCAGTGCAGGAGGATGGTGGAGGAGGGCCACCAAATCATTCAACCCCGGGTCCTGAGCATGGCCTGCAGCCTGGTAGATCAAGGCAGGAGACTTAGGGACTATCAACCCCAAGCACTTCACTCTATAGATAAGCCATCCATGTGACCTGGGGTGGCAGTAGAGAGGGAAAGCCAGACCCTGGAGCAAGCCCAGATTACTCCTGGTCCTGACACCCTGATCTCACTGCTGAGGACCAGGGCCCGGAGCTCCGCATGGTCATGGGCAAGAAGAGGTGTGGCTTAACAGCTGAAAATTCCATGAACCATAGGTTTATGTGTGGTCCCCCATAGAAGAAGTTGCTGAGCAGGCCAAATAGACCCTGGGTTGCAGCAATAGAGAAGAATGTGTTGAACAAGGTAGGATACCCTGGCTTGGTCTATGTGAATGAGCTGGAGAGCACATGGAGGAGAATGGCCAGGCTGCTTCTGTGGTCAGTGGCAATGGAGTATGAAACCAGCCGCACTGCTGGCATTTTAGACCCAGGAGGACATGAGCTTCCCTCTAAAGGAGCTGGCAGGAAAGTGAGAGAGATAGCTGCCTAAAAGCAGAGTTTTCTTCTCACACTCACCATCCCCAAGTCTTCAGAAGCGTTGTGATGTAGCTCAAGACTCACTCAAAATTTAATTTGTCGAGATACCTCTCTGGCCAGCACAGATTCTGTAATTATAATTTTATTTTTTTAATGGCTTATTTCAGGAGACACATTCCTAGGAGCTACCGTGTTGTGGGCTGGTTTCTTTAGACACTTATTTTCAAGTCTGTGAGGCCTCCGTTACACAGTATCTACACAACCTCTGTGCTTTCCTTGCCCCTCTTCGAGTTGTGGAAGTTAGCATGGCTGTGTTACTGGAAATGGTTCCCAACTGGACAGAGTCATACACAGGGTAGATACCACTTGACCCCAAATAATTTTCTCTCCTGCCATGTTGGTTTTCAAAACAGGCCAATCCTCACTGTAAAATCCAAGTAGGGAAAAAACCAAGCATTGCATTCAAAGAAGGAAACTGTGGTTGGCAGGATATTTATTTTCATTAGCGTAACTCCTTATCATTTTAACCAATTGTGATAGATACTAACCATCTCAGCTTAACAGATGTAATTTAAAGAATTAGCTGTGTATTGCATGGTGGAGGAAGAGGTGTCTGGTGTCTGGAGACAAAATTAAAGCTAATGTATCACCCCAAGAGTCTATGTTAGCAGACTCAAAAATGTGATTCTGATCTCCCAATGTCTGGTAGCAAGCCATGCTTTTTATTGCATATATTTTAAAATTCATTCAAGTGTGGAATAAATTATGGTCAGAGAGCTGTGAGAAGACTCCTGTGTAACTCAATTTGGAGGGTTCTTCACATGCTGTGGGACATAATGAGAGAATAATAAAGTTATTAGATTATGAATCAATTTGTCTCGGTCCCACTCCCAGGGCCATGAAGTTCAGAAGCACACAACCTGCTGAACCATCATCACTGCCCTCTGCACTACTGAAACCATCCCAATAAACTTTATAAAAATCAATCAGGGGAAGGAAGAGGGGGAAGAAATATAAATAATCCAAGCTTGCTGCACACTCAGCATTAATCCTTAGGTCAACCTGCTCTGTGACCTGCTTCCTTATGTTGTGCAGTACCTATTGCCCCAAATCATGCAGACCCTGTCACGAGATTAGAGTTCACCTTAACTGCCCTATAGATAACAACTTAAGCACTGTGAAATGTGAAGTTTTCTTTCAAGGAGATATTCTTTTGAGGTCTTGCCTAATGGTGAAACTACTGACACCAATGGTCTGAAGGACCCCACAAGGAACTGACTCACTAAACAACGGAGTTTCCACATCCTGATTATTTTATTCCCCATACCCTGACCAACAATGACTTCAGTCTTTCTAGCCCCTCGTTCTCTTAAAACCCCAGCCCAGAACTCCTCCAAGAGATGGATTTTCCTTTTCTTTTTCTTTCTCTTTCTTTCTTTCTCTTTCTTTCTTTTCTTTTTCTTTCTTTTTTTCTTCCTTCCTTCCTTTCTTTCTCTCTTCCTCTTTCTCTTTTCTTTTCTTTTCTTTTCTTCCTTTTTTGAGGTGGAATCTCACTCTGTAACCCAGGCTGGGGTGCAGTGGGGCTTTCTCAGCTCATTGCAACCTCTACCTCCTGGGTTCAGGTGATTCTCCTGCTTCAGCCTCCCAAGTAGTTGGGTCTACAGGCGTGTGCTACCACGCCTGGGTAATTTTTGTATTTTTAGTAGAGACAGGGTTTTACCATGTTGGCCAGGCTGGTCTTGAACTCCGGACCTCAGGTGATCCACCCACCTTGGCCTCCCAAAGTGCTGAAATTATAGATGTGAGCCACTGTACCTGGCCCAGGAGATGGATTTGAGAGTCCCTGCCATCTCCTTGCTTGGCTGCTCTGTGACCATTAAACTCTCTGTTGTAAATCCTGCTGCCTCAGGTGTATAGGTTTGTTACTGGGAAGTGGGCATACAAACCTGGTGGACTTGTAATTGTCAATGTCTTAGATTCTTCTTAACTTACTGACCTCTAAAACTTGGAGGTCCCCAGGGCCCAGTCCTCAGGCTTGTTCTCTTTTCTTTCTATATTCACCTTCCATGTGATCTCATGCCATGCAATGGCTTTGAACACTATCAGTTGCAATGATGACGCTCATCTATGCCGCTTACCTGAACTCCTTCCCAACCTCAGACTCAATATCCACTCTTCCATCTCCACCTGGAAGCCTGAGACACACTTCAGACTTAAGTGTTCAAACTTAATCTCTGAATTTTAGCTTTCTCCACACCTCCTTCCTAGGCCCCCCACCCCCTCACAGCCATTCTTGTCTCAGTAAATGGCAGCCTGAAATTGAACTCCATAGCCAGCTGCAGACACTAAAACCTGGCATCATCTTTTACACCTAGCCTGAGCCAGATCAACAGTGGGACATGGAAGAGACCAGATTCCTGGTCCCTTTATGGCCAACTTGCTACAACAAATGCCAACTTCAGAGATCACTTTATCAGCAGCTGTAAGTTCTTTTGTTCCTCTTGCATGTAATCTGCTTAAACATCCCACTACCAGTGAGGTCAGTGTGGGACCCCACGGACCACATGGAGAAGCAGGACCTTCTGCTGTGTAAGTGCTTGAGATTCAGACCCTGCTGGGGGTGAATTATCACCCCATCCTCCAAATTCCCTTTGGAATTGGCACCTTAGTTGCTAACAGATGAGACTAGATGGTCTCTTCCCCCAAACACGTAAACAAATTTGTATGGGAGACAGCCTCCTGGGAAGAAAGGGATTTGAATTCTGTTCTTACCTAATTCCCTCCTTGAATAGAAGATTTAAACAAAGAAGAAAAGAAAACACCTGTATGAGAGATTCAGCAGCTCCAACTAAAACTTAACTGCAGGTGCTGCAATTTCACGGGGCTGGATCATTAAAAGGACTTAGCAGGCTCCACGTGTTGTAAATGAAGGTAAATGATACTGTGGCAGGAAGGAAGCAAAGCAAAGCATAGAAAGGTATGAAACTTCCAGAAGCAGACTCCAAGGGTCTTTACTCAGTTGCACAAGACAGTTTTCATCTTCGAAATAGGAATCACTGAGATATATATGAGATTTCTTGTTGGTCTTGTGGGAGCCAAAGCACAGTTGAGCTGGGAATGAGGTGCTGGCTCCAGGCACGTGGCCATGACTTGGGCAATAGAACAAGTGTCTGAAGTGATAAAATCTTAGACTCAAGAGTTGCAACACTTGCCAACTGGGGAGTTTTTTAAATTTTAATTTTCTGTTTTAGAGACAGGGTCTTTCTCTGTCACCCAGGCTGAAGTGCAGTGGCGCAATCATAGCTCACTAAAACCTCGAACTCCTGGACTGAAGTGATCCTCCTCCCAAAGTGCTTGGATTACAGCCTACAGCTTAATTCTTGAATCTGTTCACTACCTCTGCATCTGCTGTCATCATCCTATTCCAAGCCACCATCATTTCTCACCTGGATTGTTACCATTGCCTCCTGCCTGGAGTTCCCACTACACATTAGTTACCTGTGGTGGAGATGGTGAATTGACACCCATAGTCATTCCAACTCTTGCCAAGGATGTCTTCTACTACAGAGGCTGGGAAGCAAAAATTAAGCTTTTAAATTGCTTTGCATCTGTTCCAAGTGCAAATTAGGTTCCACCAATTAGATGCATTCATGCAAGGTACAAAAGAAATTCAGGGATCCTCTTTCTTTTGTTTCAGCTGGCAAAAAATGGGAGCTTTTTTTAAACAGCAGTAATTCAGGGTCTTTTTACCAGCTTTGTTGATATTTGGAGACAGGACTTTAGTAACAGTGGTGGGCTCCTAATATTGGATCACAGCTCAGGTGTATTTTCTCCGGGAGGAAGTGCAGAATGTGACAGAATCATTTGACTAGATTACAAATGCTTGAAACAACTTCACAGAAGGGAGTGGGACAAAGGTGCTGACCTAAGTAACTTTGGAAATGAGAGAGGTTGCAAGACTAAAGTCAAAAGGAACTGTATATAAGGAGAGCATTTTAATTGGTGCAGTTGTTTCTCACAGGGTGACATGGGTTAACAGTTCTAAAGCCACTACACATGGGCACCAGACCTGAACAATTAAGTCAATGGGTGGTAGATGGTGGGAGCAGACTTCTTAGAGAGTTAGATGTTCCTAAAAAGCTGGGGGAGAAGGTTAGAACAAGCCTTGTGGTACTGCAAAAAATTGGAGACAAAATTATGAACTCTTGTTTAGTGTAAGAAAGGTACAGTGTACATGTGTGTGCATGGATTACATGCACATGATTCCTAGCTCTGTCTCCTAAGAAAGTCTAGAAGCAATGATACGTCTTTATTGACAAGCACACCCAGTGCCCACTTCTTGGTTTCTGATGTCATTCTTCAGGAAAAGAAAGCAGGGATGCTTAAAGGAATGGATGACTTCAGGGCTGGGGCAGGGAACTTACAAGATAATCCTACAGTTTCTTGCATTGAAAAAGCAAGGAAACGCTCAAAAAAAAAAAAAAAAAACCAAAAAAAAAAAAAACCCAAAAAAACAAAAAAACCCCACAAAACAAAAAACAATGGAGGCATGTCAGAGGGACACAGGAGCCAACTAAATGAACTCCCAATGGTGAGGTTCCATGGTGTAGCAGCTAGTACTCTAGACTCCAACAGAGCTCACAATGGCCAGTGCTACAACAACTTGTGTAACAAAATAAATAATGTACTGTAACCCAAAGTATCATATTTATAACCCTGAGTCCACACTGATGTGAATGACTGGATTAATGAATAGATGGGTGAGAAAGGACAGGTCTCTCATATAGCAGGGTTCCCAAGTGTTGAGGTAAATACTCCTTCCTCAAGGCAATGGCACACTCTGGACCCAAACTCAACCCTTGCCCCCGATGGCCTGCAGCAAATCCTGTAAGGCCCAGAGCTCAAACATCCAACACCATTCAACATGTATGTACGTTTCACGCAGTCACTGTAGCAGTGACAAAATGACTCGGGCACTGTCTGGACACAATTAATGTTAGCACTACCCCCCTCTTAGAATAGAAATCAGAATTACAGCTCAGTAACTGTTCCCTAAAGCTCTGTCCAGCCATGGAAAGACTACCCTACCAGCAGGGCAAGTGAGGATAGAGCTCTGTTTCTAAATCACCTGTTTCCAGAACAACTAAACTCAAAGAAATTTTCTGGAACTTGAAAGTTAGGCTGATACCTCTCCATTCTGTCCTTATGGACACCTTAAAATAGGCACAGTAGGGAGCAGTATGAATGCAAGGGTGCATTTGCATGGACATCGGGGAAACAGCAACTATATCTTGTCTATAGGGCACACCTGGACACTCCAGCATTCATGACCGCTCAGAGGACAGCCGCTGTTGGGGGCCAGAGGAACCGGATGGACACAGAGGAGGGAGTCCAGCTGCACACCCGCATCCCGAGGCAGAGGTTTGCAGCACCCTTCTGGACATAACTGAGAGTCTTTCAATGTGATTTTTAAAAAATGTTTTTTCTCTTTTTTAACTAATCATTTAAAGTTATCGTAAAGGACAAGCTCTCTTACTACTTTTCATTTTAAAAAGTTTACCAGCAATCTCATTATTTAGCCTTTCAGATGAATTTTAGGAGCACATTTTTTGGTGCAAATGAATTCCATTGGAGTGCAATTGCATTAAATCTCTATGCTAATTCAGAAAGAAAGCATATCTTTACGGAAGTTGCTCATCCAGAAACATAATACTACAAGGCAGGTAGCAGTATGAACAGGGTATTTGGGAAGAGACGACTTAAATGAAGGTTTGAAAGTATCTGTGACATTTCATGCAGAAAGCTGCATTTCTTTGTATTTTGTTTTTAATAAAAATGGAATTTAAACCACTTACATCACTCACTGTGAGTCTTTAAGCTTGTTTTCTTCATTTATTTAAAGATTTTTTTAAAAAAAATAACATATTCGAATCTGCCATTTCTGAGAAGAAGGCTCAACTCCATTTTATTTGCTTTTTTTGTTTTGATTTGTGGTTATTAGAAGGCAATGAGATGGCATAGGAAGGGCCAGTAGCAGGCTCTGCTCTTGGGTGGCACAAGGGTGGAGTCTGAGATGGGCCAGAGCTGCGGTAGCATCAGGGACCTCTTCAGCAGGGGCACTGCCGCTGCCGCTGCCACTGCTACTCCCTGGACTTGGTTTTTCCTGGGTCAGTGTCAGCGCTGAGCACGCCGACAGCACATGGCCGACCCTATCCTCAAAGGGCTGCCATGGGTAGGGACATTGAATGTGTTTCCCATAAATTGAAAAGGCAGAACCCCCTCCCCCACAGCCTCTCCCACTTCCCAAAGGTGGAGGGAGCACCCCTGTCGCTGTGGACTTGCAGGAGATGCCCCACGGGCCCTGCTCTTGCCTGGTGGGGGATGCTGTGACCATGTGGGGCCTCGGTGGGACTTGGCTGCCCCAGGCTACCTCTGCAGAAGCCAACAAACACTGGTTACCTTCCGGAGCACTCATCTGCTTCCAAGCCCCGGAGCCTCCGCTTTCTGTGCCTCTGCTCCTTCCCTCCAACCTCCTCCACTTGTTAGCACCCTCTCTTCCATGGCTCTGGGGACACCCTGCTCCCCATCTCTTCAGCTTCGGGCCCAGAATAGCTACCGCTCCAGATGGCTGGTGCACGCAGCCCAGCGTTCCTCCAGCCTCTTCGCCAATCCTTCCATCTTCCAAGCTCAACTGAGACACAGCCTCCTGCACGGAGCTAGCAAGCGGGAGCCGGTCCAGCCTCTGCTGGCTCCCTCTTCCCCCTCCAGTCCCCGCCTGGCAAGTGCCCCCAAACCCCTGCCTTTATTAAAACAACATCCCTTTGCCTCCCCTGGGAGCCTCCTCTGCACCAGGCCCAGCCATGCTCCCTGCAGCCTGAGCGAGTCCCCAAAGCTGCGCATGACTGCGCCACTGTGCCCGATGCACTCCTCTTTCAGCCTTTATTGTTTTCCAGTTTGTTCCTATCTGGTCCTCCCCTTCCTGCGTCATCTCTTTTGTCTGGGGTGGGGGTGAAAGGAGATGAGGGTGACCATCTCCTGTTTTAAAACGACAAAAAGACAAGGGGAAAAGGGGAAGGAGAACCTCAGGCAGATGCATGGACATGGTGATGTACAGGCATTTCCTCCTGCGAGGCTTATAAAACCCCCTCAAATACAGTTATTTCTTGCCACTTTTCATAGGTGATGTAATGGGAGCTCAGACTTGCCTGGTACTGGAACCCAGTGCTTCATAATGCCAGTGTTTGCATCTTTCTATTCTGAATGCAATGCTGATTTTTGAACAAAAGAAAAGATAAAAGGAAGAGACAGAAATACATTGAAAATACAACGAAAAGCCAAAGTCACTTCACTCTCAGCAAGACGTTTTAAAGGAATCATCACCACGCATGGTTTGGTACAAGTCTGCAGGAACAGGGATGCTGTGTCTGACCAGCTATGGATCTGTATAAAGCACACCCCATAAAAAGATCAGTGTATTTTTCCAGTGTCATTGAGCACACAAATGAATTTTCATGAGGTCTAAGCATCAAAGACTGTGCCTTCAACTCAGCAGAATTCCATTAAGCATCACAAAAATTTTTAATTCTCACTAAATGCAAAGAAATTTCTCAATTTGCCTTTGATTTAGTATCCATGGCTTGGGTTTGTAATTGGCCACATGCTTTATTTATTCTCTCTCTCCTTTGGTATAATTTTCATAAGGTGAAATTGCCAAGAGAGGCAGACAATGGGAAGAGGACTGGTAAGGTTCTTGCGACTGTGGACAGACCTCTCTGTGGAACAGCACTGATCCTAGAGAGACTTGGGGGCATGTGGGCAAGGCACAGGAGCAGCCCCGCAGGACCAGGTAGGAGGTGGGTGGTGGCCCGGGTCACCTGCTGGCAGTGCAGGCTGGGCTGAAAGCATTCCGTTGGGGGGACTCTCAGACAGCATATTCTTCCACCACACTCAGCTACCTCCTGCACTTTCCCTAATGAGACTAATTAGATACATGTAGTCTATGATTTAATTTGTAAAGATCTTTGGTAGATTTGTAAGATACTATAAGAGATAGTGGGCCATAAGGCCCACTCAAACATCTTGAAGGGCTGACACTATGTGTCTCTTAGCAGTATGAGGCAACTTGGATTGGGGATTTCCAACCCCTGGCCCCAGGATTTCTGGGAGATAAGACCACCTCAGCACAGATGCGGCTCTCACAAACCTTGAAACAAAGCTCACCCTTACAGAAACAGCTTAAGCTGCCTTTATGAAAGAAACACCTGGTAATGGACCCAGACCGAATACAGGTTTAAGAAAAGGGGGAAGAAGCCAGGCACAGTGGCACACGTCTGTAGTGCCAGCTACATGGGAGGCTGAGCCAGGAGGATTTCTTGAGCACAAGAACTCGGCTGCAGTGAGCCGTGGTTGTGCTACTGCACTCCAGCCTGGGAAACATAGCATGACCCCACCTCTTAAGAAAAAAAAGGTTGTGGGGAGAATCCCCCAAACTCAAAGAATGGGCTGCCAACAGAGACCCTCTCAGTCAGTTGATTATCTGACCCCTGACTGAATCTAGCCCGGCACCAGCCTGCTTCTGATATCTGTCTTGTAAGAGTGAAAGCAGAATAAACTGCTTAAGCATCAGACAGTGTCTAAGCCTCATCTTTGACGTGCACTGGACCAAAGAGGAAACATCGCCCCCAGGAAGCTGGCTAACTAAGACTACCTGAGAGCTCTGAACACAACAAAATTCCTTCCAACTCAAGACGGTCACATCTGGACAGGCCTCACAGGACCGTTCTGGGCAAATAGAATCACTCAGAGCATGACCAGTGCCATTCGGCTTGGGTTTGAAAAACGTAAGTAGTAGAAAAAGCTGAATTTTGATATTTCAGATAATTATGATCGTAGAGGTTCAGAGATGAAAAATATGCGCTATTAGTTGGTTAATTCCTTTGTCTAACTCCTTATTTGGCACCAGCCTAGCCCCCTGCAGCCTCGAGCTCCTGGGCTCAGGCCACCCTCCCACTTCAGCCTCCCAAGCTGCTGGGACCACAGGAGGCAGATTGTTTTTTCTTTCTATTTTGTATGAGTTTCCTGGGGCTGCCCTAACATTTGACCACAAACTGGGTGGCTTAAAGTAACAGTCTCTCATTTCCTGTTGTAGGGGCTGGGAAGTCCAATATCATGGTGTTGGCAGGGCCATGCTCCCTCCGGAGGCTCCAGGGGCGGTTCCTTCCTCACCTCTTCCAGCATCTGGTGGTTGCTGGCTCTCCTTGGTGTTCCTTGGTTTGCAGATGTGTCTCTCCACTCTCTGCCTCCTTCATCACAGGGCCTTCTCCCTGCGTGTGTCCACACCTCTGCATGTCTCCAAATCTCCCTCTCCTCATAAGTCATTAAACTACTCCATTATTCTCTCCTTTGGTATATATTTTTTCATTAGGTGAAATTGTCAAGAGAGTCAGACAGTGGGAAGAGGACTGGTAAGGTTCTTGTCACTCTCAACAGAACTTTCTGTGGAACAGCTGATCCTAGAGGGACTTGGGGGCATGTGGGCAAGGCGCAGGGGGGAGCCCAGCAGGACTGGGTAGGAGCTGGGTGACCATTATGATCTCATCTTAATTTGACTATAAATGAAATGCAAGGATCCTGTTTCCACATAATGTCACATTAACAGGTACAGGAGTTAAGACTTGACACATCTTTTGAGGGGACACAATTCATCCCACAACATATATTTTTACATAATTTTAATCACACTTTCGATACAATTTAAAGTGTGCACTTTCCACCTAACATTTTAATACATTTCTTTATTGGTTCTCATTGCAAATAACGACCTTTAATGCTCAATTATACTCTGCGGTGCATGTGTGTGCATGTGGTGTATGTCTGCCTGGTCACCTGTGCACATGTGTGGAGCACATGGCTTAGCATGTATGTGTGCCTAGGTGAGTGTGTGTATGTGTATGTGTGTGTAGATGTCTTCACGAGCAGCAAGATCCAGTTAAAAGTGCCATTTGTGTTTTCTCTAGTGAAATGTTTCCCTAGCACCAAAACATTTATGATCTCACCTAATCTTCACCACAGCCCTGGGAGCTAGGAAGGGAGGGGCGATTACATCTGTATCAAAGAAGGAAAATGAGACTTAGAAAACCACTGGCTGCTTGAGATTATTAAGCTAGTGAGTGACAAAACCAGGACACAAATTCAGCTGTTCTGTAGGCAAAACTCTTGTCTTTTCTTTATGTTCTAGTGGGCTCTTCAAATATGTCCTCATGAACATTGCCACATATGGGGCCCAAAAGATCCACCCAAGCACCTCTGGTGCCTTGGTTCCAGCCACATAAAAATAGAAGATTCTGGAATTCACTGTGTTTTTTCTACATCTTTCTGATTTTGTTCCTGTGATTGACTGTGCCTGGAATGCCTTTGCCCTGTTTGCTCAGCTAACTAGACGTGGATCTGACAAAATTCAGATCAAACATCATGACCTTGAGGGAGCCTTCCTGACTCTACTGGCCATGCTTGGAAGCTCCCTGAGGCCTCTTCAGAAGCTGAGTTGATGCTGGCATCATGCTTCCTGAGCAGCCTGCAAAACCATGAGCCAATTAAACCTCTTTTCTTTCTAAATTACCCATGCTGAGGCATTTCTTTATAGCAACACAAGAATAGCCTAACACATAGCCTGTGCCTTGTTTAGCTCTATGCCTGTAACTCACAGCCCCACTATGAGGTTGGGCTCAGAGGCAAATGCTGACATCACTTGATTAGCTAGGAAGATGGTTATGAGGAATTTGGATGCAGGACTAACATGTAGGGCTCTCCAAACTGTTCCTGGGAGTTAACAAGACACTAGAAATGGAAAAAGCCAATAAACATGGCAGAAAAAGCCAGTAAACAAGCCAGTAAACAAGACAGCCCCCAGGTTCACTATTCACTTCCTTCTGCCATGTTTACTGGCCTTTTCCATTTCTAGTAATAATAACCTCCCTGGCATCTAGAAGGTTCCCCTGCAGACACTAAGGGTCCTGAAGTCCTGGGTAACATATACAGGGTGCACCCCGTGGATCAGATGCCACTCGAGAGCCAGCTGTGTCCCCTTGTGCTTGCAGCCCCTGCTGCCCCATGGACCCTGTGCGTGGCATTGCCATATCCCAGGACAGGCTGGTGTCCACAAGAAACAGGCACTTGACAGACATTGTGTGCAACTGTGCTGTTATTATCTTCCTGGGGTCCCCTGGAAAGCTGGACAACTCTGGCTTGTAAAATATCAAAGAAATATTGATCTCTTGATGGACACCAGCATCATGTTTAACAAGCAAATACATTTGGATATGGTCTATACTAGGAACTTGAGAAACCAATTCTACCCATTTAAACAAGGGATTAAGTGCAGGATGGTAACAGCCATCTCGAGTTGAGCTGGAGGTGGTTGGCATGAGGCTTAGAGCCTGTGGGGCCGGGACCACTGTCCCTTCCCACTGCTGAGCTGCCCCAGAGCTGACACCATGCTAGGATCCTGCAGCAGGCACTGCCAGGGTCAGGCTCAAGATGCTGCCTCAGGACTTTTGTCACCAGTGTCCTTATGGGCCAGGCATGGCAGCTGCTATCCTTGCCATAATGGACACCATACAGCACCTGCTTCTCCCAGTGGGCAGTCCCAGGGACCCATGCCTGTTACCCAGCTGTAGAGGGCCTGTGCTGGGAGGATGCTGCATCAGAAGGGGAGGATCCCCTCAGCCCCGTGAAGGGCATTCAGTAACACTGGGTGGCTCGCTCTCTTCAAAGCCTTCCTTTCATGCCTGTAACAGCCCAGCCTGAGAGACTGGCCAGGGATTGTGTGAAAGAGGGTGGAGCAGAGACCTTCTCCTCCCAATTCCCTGGAATTGCCCTTAGGGGCTTTGCCCTGATTCCTTCTTCTTGTGAGATCTCTGTGTCTTGGACAATTGACTGCCTCCCATTGGGACCGGGGAAGTTTCTAGGTGTTTCCATAGTTCTGCATCAGGATCTCACTTGTGTCCTTTCAGATTTCATGGAGAAAATTGGAGCCCCCAAACTCACCGTCCATTGCTACGGTCCCAGAATTACTTTAGGGAAGGTTGATTATGGCAAGGATAGTGGGAGTCTATGAGCTGTCCTGGGACATCAGGTGAAGGGGAATCCAGAGCTCTAGCCACTGGGGGTGAGTGTAGTTCCCCAACTCTACGTATCCCTCCTTCCTACCTCCTGACAGAACAAGGGAATACATGCAAAATGCAGCCTAGGTAGTGGTGGTTAGTTTGTTTGATGTGGAAATGGGCAGGTACTTGGACTGGTTTTTGGCATAAGATGTGGGGTCAGGGTGACCTGGAGCCAGGCAGATCACATGGGTGTGAGGCCCAGCTAGGACCTTGGACAGGGCATGGCCCACATGGCTGGGCTGTAGACTTGGCGGGTGGTGGAAGGGAGAGGGTGTGGGCCTCACCAGGGGCTGGGGAAAGCCCATTAGACTCTAGACTCTGTGACCGCCTCTCCTTCAGGCCGCACTGACACAGGGACTGGCACTGCACAGACAGGACCTGAGGTTTCTGGAGGGTGAGCATGCTGCCCGAGGTTGCACAAGGCATGAAGGAGGTGGGACTAGGGTCCAGATCACCTTCGTAAAATGGGCACTAGCTACTGCCTCTGGAAGTCATAGTGAGGTGACCGGTGCTGCCCAGGAGAATGGGAAAAATGCCTCCTCCAGGCCCTTGATGCCCACAGAGATGCTGTCTTCAGAATGAGGCTGAGGGCAAGACTTCTTCAAAAGGGCAGAGTCATGTGCCTCATTGTTTATTTCTATAGCAACAGAAACAGCTCCAAACAATTAAGACTAATAATTCAATGTAATTGGTGAAGCAGTCCTATGGCTTCAGAACATTTTAACGTTTCTCATTCATTATTATTCCCTGTTGGCCTTTAATTACCCTACATTGGTAATGCCAGCTAAGCCAATCATGAAAATTCCAAGTAACTTAATTAATCCCTCCTTTTGTTGGATGTAGTTAAAAGTAGCAAAAATGTCCTATCTAGATAATAAATGAGTCTGTGTTGGGGCCTCGCTAGGAAACGGGGAAGGCAGTGAATGTTTGAGCATGGACATGGCACGCTGCATGGTGAACTGCAGAGATCCTCGTGTTTTACATAAGATTCTATAATGTGAGATATACCCTTTTGCCCCCTCTAGGTCTACCAGTCACATTACTGTCTACCCCTATGGAAGAGCTAACTAGCTTTCTGAATTTTGTCTTAATCTTTTTCCTTTCTTTGCTTTATAGTTTTTGAATTCCTGTATTTGAGTCCCTGAGCAGCACGTTGTATAGTTTTCCCTGCCTTTGATCTTCCCTGGATGGACTCATACTGTATTGATTATTGTGCGACTTGCTTCTGTCAGGGATGTTGTGCCTCTTCCAGCCCTCCACACCTGTGCCTGTAGCAACTGTGCATTTGGTCTTGCTGTAGGTCAGTCACCCATGTGTGAAGACGGGGATACTGGTTCCAGAACAAGGCCAACTTGGGGCTGACTAACTGGGCCCCAGCCATGGCTGACACATGATGGGGGTGAGGCGCAAGTTTGCTTGTCTTCCACAGGGGGTTTTTAACTACGGCATATCATAACTAGCTTAAACTGACTATGTACACATAGAATACTAGTTGAAGCAAAAAAGTATCAAATCCAAAAGAACATTTTCAAATATCTAATAAATTATAGGAAAATACAGTTTTTGGTGATGGGAAAAGGAAAAAAAATACAATACATATTTAAGATATTTAATTTAATGAATTCTAAGACTTGTCAAGCTTGCATTTGGAAGTTAACAAAAATCAGCTAATTAGATATGATATTTCAATAATGAGATTGAAGACTTAGCTTATAAAAGATAAACTGATATACAAAAATCACAGGCAGTTTTATAAGGACTGAGATTTTAAAAATTATGTTTAATTGTTTTAAATCAACAAATGACAGAATTATATATATTTATGATGTAAAATGTGATGTTTTGACCTATGTATACATTGTGGAATGATTAAGTTAGTCAACGTATCCATCACCTCACATATTTATCATTTTCATGATGAGAATATTTTCTACTCTCTTAGTGATTTTCTTTTTTCCTTCTTTTTTTTTTTTTTTTTTTGAGACTGAGTCTTGCTCTGTTGCCCAGGCTAGAGTGCACTGGCGTGATCTTGCCTCACTGCAACTGCCTTACAGGTTCAAGCAATTCTCCTACCTCAGCCTCCCAAGTAGCTGAAATTACAGGTGCCCACCACTGTACCTGGCTAATTTTTGCATTTTTAGTAGAGATGGGGTTTCATCATGTTGGCCAGGCTGGTCTCAAACTCCTGATCTCATGACCCACCCGCCTCATCCTCCCAAAGTGCTGGGATCACAGGCATGAACCACCACACCCGGCCTCTTGGAGACTTTTAGGTAGACAATACATTACTATTAACCGTAGTCACCATGCTGTGCAATAGATTTCTGAGTTTATTCCTCCTGTCGAACTGAAACTCTGCACTCTTGAACTATCATCTCCCCAGTTGGCTTCCTCCCAACCCAGCCTCTGGCAACCCACCACTCTCTGTTTCTATGAGTTCTTTTTTTTTTTTTTTAAGATTTCACATAAAAGTGAGATCATGCACTATTTATCTTTCTGTGCCAGGCTTATTTTACTAAGTATACAATCATTTTTACAGTCATTGTGCCACAGAAAGAGAGAAATTATTCAGAACCATAAGTAGTTTCATTGATGGTAAGAGAAAATTTCTACTATTTATATCTACAAGTCACCTAATGGCTACCAACTTAATGGGGGAAATTAGTGAAAGAGCTGGAAAAATTTCCATGTTAAATCATGGGATGTTTTTGCTTGTAACAGGTTCAGCAGACAAAATATTGAACAAATAATTTCTTTAAAAAATTAGAAACCACAGTGAGATATTACCTCACACCCACTGGAAAGGCTACTATTAAAAAAACACAGGAGGAAAATAACAAGTGTTGGTGAGGATGTGGAGAAATGGGAACTCTTGTGCACTATTGGTGGGAATGTAAAATGGTGCAGTTGCTATGGAAAACAATATGGAAATTCCTTAAAATATTGAAAATAAAATTACCATAAGATTCAGTAATTCCACTACTGGGCATATGCCCAGAAGAACTGAAAGCACATGGAAGAATCTCGAGGAAATTATGCTAAGTGAAATAAGCCAGACACGAAAGGACAAATACAGTATGATTCCATTCACATAATTAGTGTAGTGAAACCCATAGAAACAGAAAGTAGAATGGAGGTTGTTGGGGGCTGGCTGTAGGAGAGAATAGGGGGTTAGTGTTTAATGGGCACAGCTTCAGTTTTGCGAGATGTAAAGAATTCTGGAAATGGTTGGTGGTGATGGTTGCACAACAATAGGAATATATTTAGTGCCACTAAACTGCACCCTTGAAAAGGGTTAAGATGGTGACTTTTGCTGTATTTTGCCACAGTTAAAATTTCTTTTTAATTTAGAAATTATTAGAGTTGATAAAAAGTTTGCACTCTAATATACACTGCTTGGTAAGCACTATGTAATATAATATTGTTCTATCTAAAAAAGGGAACTTTTACTTTGATTTATGTATTAATAAATGATACCATGTGAGTTGTTAAATATTGCCTCTAATCACTGTAAATACCACAGCCATTTTTACCTATCACACTTTTCTGGGAGAGACCTGGCCTCTATAACCTTCTTAAAGATAATTTCTGGTGCAGAGCATGTACAAGAGTTTCTGAGTCTTGGGTCTAGAGCTAGGATGAGAAGGACTTTGTTTTGGGATATGTGCACTTTCAACTTTACCAAGTCAGGACTAGAAGTTGTAAATGCCCAATTCAGTCATATTTTAACTACATCCCACAGATTATGACAAATGTTATTCTCATTCTCCCTCAGCTTTAAATACAATCTTGTTTCATTATTTCTTTTTTTATCCATAAATTCAAACATTGTATGAGGTTTTATTTCCAAATGTGTGATGTTTTTCTCATTTTCTTTTTGCTATTGATTTCTAACTTAATTAAATTGTGGTCAAAGAATAGGGTTTACCATTTGAAATTCACAGAAGTTAGCAAGTGCTTAACAAGAATGTGCACTGCGTAACTGCTGGGTGCAATGTTCTATAAATGTTTATTAGGTCCAGATTGTTAACTTTGTTGTTCAGATCTACATTTCTACTGGGTTTTTGGCCTGCTTTATCTACCTATGAAAGAAAAAAGTGGTTTAAGTCCTCCATTTTGGTAGTGCAATTGTGAAATGTTCTTAGTTTCCTGACAATTTTTGCTATGTACAATTTGAGACTATTTTATCAGGCACTTACAGGCTTAGAGACGTTATGTTTTTCTGCTAAATTGAACCTTTTGTCAAAAACTAATGTGTCTGATATTCAAATAACTGCATCAGCTTGCTTTTGGTTAGTATTTGTCTGATGTACATTTTTTCTATCCTTAGATTTTAACTGTCTCTGTGTCCTTAAGTTTTTGTTGTGTCTTTTTATAAAGTCAAAAATTGTTAGGCTGGTTTTAAAAAGACACTGTCTGACATTTCTGCCTTGTAACTGAAGTTTATATAGTTACATTTCCTTTGATTACTCATATATTTGTATATAATTTTATCATCTTGGGTTTTTTTTTGTCTGTTCTGTTTTCTATTTCCTTCTTTCTTGCCATCATTTTCACTGGTTTTCTTTTGTCTTTTTTTCTGGTTCCATTTATTTCCTATCACCAGGTTGGCAGTTGCGTGTTCTGTCTCTCTTATTTAAATGGCTATGCAAGTACATTAATATGTATACTTAATTTTACAGTGCGACATTAATTACCTTCACCCTAATAACTCAAGGACTTTAGAAAGTTTTATTGCTTATCAGCCCTGTCCAACTTATGCTCTTGTTGTTCTAATTTAATTTTTTATTTTTATATTTTTTCCGGTGTTTTAGTTGATTTGGTCAGAAAGGTCATTTGGGGTACTTAATCCACCACACCACCAGAGTCAAAATTCAAACCCCTCTTTAATCCCCTACTTTCCTGGTCTTTCTTTGGTTCTTACAGAAAAGAATCACATAAAATTCTACAAATTTTCAATATCTTAGTAGGCACTTACAGGACTCTCCTAAATAGATGCACACTTTCTTCTGTGCATGCATATGGTTGGACTTACTGTAAGTTGAGGAAATGATGCTTTATAATAACTGCCAGTTTATGTTGGTCATTAATTTCATAATTTTTTTTTTTTTTTTGAGATAGGGTCTCACTATGTTGCCAGGCTGGACTCGAACTCCTGGGCTCAAGTGACTCTCCTGCTTCAGCCTCTGAATAGCTGGGACAATAGGTGCATGCCACCATGCCCATCTTTGATGTTCTTATTTAAAAAATTTAAATTACTAAAAATATTGCTATAAGATTATTGACTTAATTTGTTTACATTTGTTTGGTTAACTTTACAGTATATAGTGGTGCGTTATTGCATCAACTTCATTTTGGTTTATTTTTCAATAAGTAGACCAAAGAGTTAGGCACAGATCAACTATGAATGATCTTTTCTCTTCTTGATAAAACATGAGTGATTAACTCATATGCAAAATTTAATTTGTGCAGTGACAATTTTTACTCAAGTTCTTTATGCGAAAATAGGAATAATGGGGTTACGTGGGTCATGGGGTTGTTTGTTCCACTTAGGTTAAAGACTCTGGTGTGGAGGAGAGACAAGAGATGCTGAATCAGATGTCTTGGACTCCAGTTCTGGATCTACTGCTGATAACGGTGACACTGGACAAGTCATCTCACTGTCCCTTGCTGCAGCAACTGTTCTGAACATGATCTAAGCTTATGCTCATCCATCCTGAGTGTGTGTCTAAGTTAATCAAGACCAAGACCAAGCCATGTGAACCTGCAAGAGTCCCCAGCGTTTGCTCTGCAAACATCAGCGTTCCATCACTAATGGGATACAGGAAAAGCAAAGGGGAAAAGGGACACCTACTGTAGTATTGCTGGTGACACTAGGTGCAGACTCCCTTTTCATGAAAATCAAGACAGAGCCTGGACTGAGAGGAAGGAACTGGGACAAGGCAGGTCCTGTTATGACATACAATATGAGCTTTAAACGGGACCTCAAGTCCAGCAGATCCTAAGACCTCTAGCAGCCCCATGTGACCATTATATTTATAAATGTCACTAGTTTCAGACTGACAGACACACCACTTGAGTAATTAAAACAAGGGACTTCACACTGTTTTGCTTATGTACCCTCAGAATAATATTGATAAAAATTCTTTTTAAGTTGACATATGAAAACATTAATCATAAGATTAAATATTGCAAAGGATGTAATTTTTGGAGTGATATAAATGTTAACATGTTAAAGTAAAACTGTGACATCACTTTCAGATGTATCTGATGAAATGGAAATACAGTAGCACCATTAATCCATTTGGAAATGTATGGAAAAGAATCCACGTCTGGTAAAGATGAAGTAACAAAGACCAGCCTACCCTCCTATACAAACAACATCCCCACAAAAGACAGATAAAATGCATTAAACACTGATTTTCAAGCCACTGGACATCAAGCAATGTAAGACAATGATCTCTGAGAGGCAGAAAATAAGACAAATAAGCCCATGATGGCCCAAGCTCACAGCACTTTGACAGTCTCCAGGCCATGGTACAGGGATGGGGATGCCAGGGGGAGCCTGGGTGTGGTATTGGCATTAAAATAGATCAGTGGAATAGGCAGGATGTCCAGAAAAATGCCCAGACATATATGATCAAATAATTTTTTAATATTTATTTTATTAAACGTTTAATTTTGAGATAATTTAAGGGTTATGTAATGTTGTAATAATACAGAGAGTTCCTTTGTGCCTCTTTATCAGTGTCCCCCAAAAGTAACATTTTACAAAAGTAAGTACCGTAGCACAGACAGGATATTGAGATTGATATGGACAAGATACAGAACATTTTCATCAACAGGAGTGCCTCTCAGGTAACCCTTTTGTTAATATTTCACACCCAACTTGCTCTCTCACTCCCTTAACCCTTGGCAACAACTAATTTGTTTTCTGTTTTGATAAACTACTAATTTGTTCTCCATTTTTGATAAACTATTAATTCATTCTCCATTTTGATGATTTTGTCATTTTAAGAGTGCTGTATAAATGGAATCATACAATCTGCAAACTTCTGAAATTGGCTTTTCTCACTCTTCACAATTCTCTGGAGAGTCATTCAAGTTGTGTGCCTCAGCAGTTCATTCCTTCTTACTGCTGGCTGGTACTCCATAGCATGAATATACCACTGTGTGTTTAACAGCTCACCCACTTAAGGGCACCTGAATGGTTTCCAGTTTTTGTCTTACAAATAAAGTTGCTATGAACATTTATGTAGAGGTTTTTGTGTACACACAAACTTTCTTTGCTCTGAGATTGCCCAGGGGTGCGACTCATGTGTAGGTTTGCAAGAAATTTCCAGACCCTTTTCCAGAATGACTGTATTGCTTTACATTCCTATCAGCAATGTATAAGAGATCTAGTTTCTCCATAACCTCACCAGAATTATGTATTATCACTAATGTGTATTTTGGCTGTTGTAATAATGCGTAATGATATCATATTGTGATTTTAATTTGCATTTTCCTAATAGCTAAAGATATTGGGCATCCTTTCATGTTTGACATATTTATATCCTCTTTGGTAAAATGTCTGCTCATATTTTTTACACGGTTTCAGACTGATTATTTGGCTTTTACTTTTGAGTTTTGAGAGTTCTTCAGATATACTAGATACCAGTTCTTTGTCAGAAATATTGTGGCTTCCAAATATTTTCTTGCAGTCTGTAGCTTGACACTTAATTCTCTTAGGCCCTTTCGAAGAGCAAAAGTTTTAAATTTTGATGAAGTCTAATTTAGCACTTTTTCCTTTTAATGGATAGGGCTTTTAGTGTCAGGTCTAACAACGTTTTGCCTAGTGCTAGATTCCTAAAATTTTCTCCTGTTTTTCTATGAAAGCTGTATATTTAAGTCTCTGTTGTGTTTTGAGTTAATTTTTGTGTAAGACTAAAGTTGAGGCCTTTTTCTTGCTGATGGCTATTCAATTGCTCTCGCGTCATTTGTTGGAAGGGCCATTCCTCTCCACTGAATTGTCTTTGCACCTGTGTCAAAAATCAGTCGCACATATTTGTGTGAGTCTATTTATAAATTCTCTTTTCTGCTCCATCGATCTATGTCTATTCCTCTGCCCATACCACATGTTCTTGATTACCATAATATATAGTAGGAATTAATTTCAGATAGAGTGAGCCCTCCCACTTAATTCTTTCCAAAACAGTTGTTGCTATTTTAGGGCCTGTGCTGTTCCATATAAATTTTAGAATAATCTTGTCTATATTTAATACAAATTGTTTTCTGGGATTTTGATAGGAAATGCATTAAAGCTGTACATGAACTTGGGGGGAAGTGACATTTTCACTATATAGAGTCCTCCAATCCATGAATACAGTATATCTCTCCATTTATTTAGATATCTTATTTCTTTCATCAGCATTTTGTAGTTTTTAGCATACTAGTACTAGACATGTTTTGTTACACTTAAGTGTTTCTCTTATTTTTTGAGCAATTGTAAATAGTATTACACTATTAATTTCAGTTTCCACATGTTCTTTGTTAGTATATAAAAGCAATGGATTTTTGAATGATTATCTTACATCCGATGGCTTTGCTGAACTCATTAGCATAGAAGTTTTTTGTACCTTCTTTGGTGCTGTCTGTGTAGGTGATCATGTCACCTGCAAATAGGGACAGTTTTATTTTTTCCTTTCTGATCAATGTGCTTTCTAATTTCATTTTGTTGCCTCATAGCTAGGATGTACAGTGTTATTATGACTAAGACTAGAGAGAACTGACATGTATATACACCTTGTTCCACATTTGAGAGGAAAAGCTTTCAGTCTTCCACTGTTAAGTATGTTAGCTGTAAACTTTTTAGATTCTCTCTCAAGTTGAGAGGTTTTCCCTCAATGTCTGTTTTTCTGAGAATTTAAAAAAAAATCATGAATAGGTTTTGAATTCATTCAACTTTTTCAACATTTATTTATAAATATATTCCTTTTGTTAATATTTATTAAACTCCAAACATTAAAATATTAGTGAAAATGTATTTCTTTTTTTTTCTCAAGATTTTTTTTTAAATTAAGTTCTGGGGTACATGTGCAGATCGTGCAGGTTTGTTACACAGGTATTCATGTGCCATGGTGGTGTTTGGCTGCATCCGTCACCCTGTCATCTACATTAGGTATTTTTCCTAATGCTATCCCCTCCCCAACCCCCTCCCCCCACCCACCGCTATCCCTCCCCTAGCCCCCTCACCCTCCGACAGGCCCTGGTGTATGATGTTCCCCTCCCTGTGTCCATGTGTTCTCATTGTTCAACACCCACTTATGAGTGAGAACATGCAGTGTTTGGTTTTCTGTTCTTGTGTCAGTTTGCTGAGAATGATGGTTTCCAGCTTCATCCATGTCCCTGCAAAGGACATGAACTCATTCTTTTTATGACTCAGTAGTATTCCATGGTGTATATGTGCCACATTTTCTTGATCTAGTCTATTGTTGATGGGCATTTGGGTTGGTTCCAAGTCTTTGCTATTGTGAACAGTGCCACAGTAAACATACGTGTGCATGTGCCTTTATAATAGAATGATTTATAATCCTTTGGGTATATACCCAGTAATGGGATTGCTGAGTCAAATGGTATTTCTATTTCTAGATACTTGAGGAATCACCAAAATGGTTCAATTAATTTACACCCCCACCAACAGTGTAAAAGCATTCCTATTTCTCCACATTCTTTCCAGCATCTGTTGTTGCCTGAGTTTTTAATGATCATCATTCTAACTGGTGTGAGGTGCTATCTCAATGTGATTTTGATGTGCATTTCTCTAATGATCAGTGCTGATGAGCTTTGTTTTCATATGTTTGTTGGCTGCATAAATGTCTTCTTTTGAAAAGTGTCTGTTCATATCCTTTGCCCACTTTTTGATAGGGTTGTTTTTTTTCTTGTAAATTTAAGTTCTCCATAGATTCTGGATAGTAGCCCCTTGTCAGATGGGTAGATTGCAAAAATTTTTTCCCATTCTGTTGGTTGCTGAAACTATTGATAGTTTCTTTTGCTGTGAAGAAGCTCTTTAGTTTAATTAGATCCCATATATCTATTTTGGCTTTTGTTGCCACTGCTTTTGGTGTTTTAGTCATGAAGTCCTTGCCCATGCCTACGTCCTGAATGGTATTGCCTAGGTTTTCTTCTAGAGTTTTTATGGCATTAGACCTCATGTTTATATCTTCAATCCATCTGGACTTAATTTTAGTGTAAGGTGTCAGGAAGGGGTCCAGTTTCTGCTTTCTGCACACTGCTAGCCAGTTTTCCCAACACCATTTATTAAACAGGGAATCCTTTCACCATTGCTTGTTTTTGTCAGGTTTGTCAAAGATCAGATGGTTGTAGTTGTGTGGCATTCTTTCTGAGACCTCTGTTCTGTTCCATTGGTCCATGTTGTTTTGATTACTGTAGCCTTGTAATATAGTTTGAAGTCAGGTAGCATGATGCCTCCAGTATTTTTTTTTTTTTTTTTTTTGGCTTAAGATTGTCTTGGCTATACGGGCTCTTTTTTGGTTCCATATGAAGTTTAAGGTGGTTTTCTTCAATTCTGTGAAGAAAGTTATTGGTAGTTTGATGGGGGATAGCATTGAATCTATAAATTACATTGGGCAGTATGGCCATTTTCACGATATTGATTCTTCCTAACCATGAGCATGGTATGTTTTTCCATCTGTTTGTGTCCTCTCTTATTTCCTTAAGCAGTGGTTTGTAGCTCTCCTTGAAGAGGTCCTTCACACCCCTTATTAGTTGTATTCCTGGGTAAAAATGCATTTCTTAATGAGATACATAGGTCTGAGCTGTTTTTCTATCTGTTCATCTATCAATGGTTAAGTATTACCAATGTTTTAAATGCTTATTTTTCTTTATCATGGAAGTAAGCCCTGAGAAACTGTTCACATAATTAGCTAGTTGGAGCTGAGAAGTGTTTTTCAAGTAATGTTACTCAATTATTTCAACTCTTTTAAACATTTGTGTCAAATATCACAGTGTTTCTAATGATCAATAAGCTGATAATAGTGCTTTCTTTGAATCGTATGGAAAGCAAACAATTGGAACTCCCCCTGACTTGTCAAGGGATTTTTAAGGTCTAGGGATTAGGATAGGCAAAATGTGATTTTTCTTTACACCTCCACGTGAAAGCTCATAGAAGGTAGTCAGCTCAGATGCAAAGCAGAGCAGAGCCATCATCCCTGTGGCTGCTGGACAGATGTGGGATAGGCACCAGCAGAGAGCACCCACACTTGCCCATGGAGATCTGATGCAGTGCTGCCGCCTGGGCCAAGGAGGGCCCTGTCTGTGCTTCAGGAAGCTCCAATGTCCCTCTGGGTCGTCTCATGCTGCCTTGATGGCTCTGTCCCCATGCATCCCTCATCACACAGACAACCAAGAGCATGGAGCAGTGGTGTAGAACACACCACACCCAAAGCTCCCAACTGCCTCTGCCCATTCACATTCTTTCCTGAGTCTTGATCTGCAGAACCTAGTGCTAGATTTGCAAAACAAGACAATTATGGCTTAGACATCATCCTGACAAGGTCTTAGAGAAGCTCCTGCCACCCTGCACCCCTCTCTGCTGCCCCACTGTGATGGTTTGGACTGTCCTTGTCAGTGGGCTGCCTGGTCTTTGTCTATACCAGCACTCAACTTGGAATGGGGATGGTGGAATCAGGTGTGTAGCAGTGGGAAGTAGCTATGAGCCCCCTATTTACCAAGCAGTCACCACGCAGCCCTGAGAAAGTCAAGGTGTGTCCTGGAGCAGTTGCTTCATGGGTAAACTGAGAGTTTCACTTCAGGACTCCTGAGACCCTGCTTTAGTCTGCTTGGGCTGCAATAATAAAATATCATAGGCCGGGTGGCTTAAACATATAATTTTCTTTTCTCATAGTTCTTAAGGCTAGATGTCTCAGCATGGTTGGTTCCTGGTGAGGGCTTGCTTCCTGGCTTTCTGATGGGCTACCTTTTCCCTGTGTCTTCTTGTGGTGGGGAGGGGGAGAGAGAGAGAGAACCCTCTTGCGTCTCTTCCTCCTTTTATAAGGGTATCAGTCACATTGGATTAGGGCACCAGCTTTCTGATCTCATTTAACTTTAATTAGCTCCTCATGGGCCCAGTCTCCAAATACAGTGAGATTGGGGATTAGAGCTTCAACATATGAATTTTGGGGGACACAATTTAGTCTGTGACAGACCCCTTCCTCTTCAACGTTGTGAGATTCTAAAGTTATGTTAGTGCTTTTTAAACAGAGGTTTCTAAAGAACAACAGTACCCAAAATGGCAGTGAAACAGATTAGGAATTATCACAGTAAAGCCTTCCAGATTCTTATAGAAAATTACGTTATTCAAAAAATGGTTCTGTTTATTTTACATTTTCATAACTATTACTACATGAATTAAAAAATCAAGCAACATTCAGCATCCTGCAGGCCTTGTTTAATTACAGAACAGTCTAATGGCTTCTCATATATTTTGTGCCCTCAGCATCCTGTCTGCTTCACCCTCATCCCAGCTGGGCTATGACTGATGTAGGAGGAGGAATTGCACAGGATGTGACTGGGGTAGAGAGATCAGTAGAGAGATGAGAGCAAGGTTTTTCAACTTAGGCACTGTTGTCATTTGGGGCTGGATAATTCTTTTGAGGGAGCTGGAGGGGTGTTTAGCAGCATCCCTGGCATCTAACCACCAGATGCCAGTAGTACCCCTCTTCCCACTTTTGGCAACCAAAAATGTCTTCAGGCATTGCCAAATGTCTCTGAGGGTGGGGGCAACATCCTCCATGGTTGAAAGCCTCTGGGTCGGCGGAAAGCCAGAGGCTTGCAGATGCTCGAAGTTGGCTATAGTGAGCTCAGCCTGGAGGCTGAGGGAGACAAGGACAGAGTAACAACCGCTTATTGGATTTGTCAACATGGGAGTCATGGGTCACTAGGGCTGATGTGTTGGTACCCACTTGGACCTTCTCAGCTTATCACTGCTTTGTTCACTAGCTCAACTCCCAGCAAGCTGAGAGACTTTCTTCAGCCACCTGACCTGCTCTGTCTATGCATGCAGTATCCCAGAGGGTCTAGGCAATTAATACTCCCAGGTGTCCCCCCCAGCCAGAGGCTGACAGGAGATGGTGGGTATGCACCCCATTCCATCACTCTCTGAGGTGTATGTTTTATGCATTCTCCCAATGTTCCCAGCAGGACCGAGTTTCAGTTGCCCATAGTGTAGCTTGCTTAATACCGCATGCTTTATGGCTTTTTCCCATTCTCAGTCTTGCATTCCCAATATACTTGTCCTCAAATCTCTGCCTCAGTGTTTGCTTCTGGAAAACAAATCAGAACAAAAGAAACCAAAAACGTCTCTAAGGTGTGTGTGCTCTTAATTTTTGACAAGAAGCTCTCAGTCGTGCAGTTAGAAATGGATGACCTTTTATTACAATGTTGGGTCACTTGATATTCATGTGGAGAAAATTCATCAATGCTTGTCTCATACCAAGCACAAAATAATTTAGGTGAATAATAGGTCTAAATATAAAATGTAAAACAACAAAACTTCTAGAAGTTATCACTGGAGAATGTCTTTATGGCCTAGATCTAGGGCGAGATTAAACAGAAAATAAAAAGTACTAACTAAAAAGAAAAAAAAGGAAATATTGATAAAATAGGCCACATTAAAATTATAAAACTCTGTTAAACAAGGAAAAGAAGAGAGAGATTAAAGGCGAGTCACAGAATGAAAGAAATTTGCAAGACGTAAGTGACAAAGGAAATTCATTAAAATCAATAAGATAAAGAGAGATAACCCAATAGAAAGGCACAGTTCTTAAAAGAGTAAATTCAAAAAGGCCAGCAAGCATGGGAGTACGTGCTTACCTCATTAGTTAAGCAATGGAAGCAAATTAGATATCTCTGTACATCAACCTAAATGTCTATCATTGAAAAGATTGGCAATATCAAATGTAATATATTCCTACCCATGACACAGCAATCCATGAACAAAGACATGCACAGGAACATTCACAGAAGCGTTTTTTTCTAATGCCCCCCATATTGGAGACCATCCAAATGTCCATCAATAGTAGAATGTATCATTAAATTGCAGTGTGTGCACATAGACCTGTACTATATAGCAATAAAAATAAATTACTGCTCTAGTCAACAAGGATGCATCTCACAAATATAATATTGAAAGAAAAATGAATAAAAAATACAAATTGCATGGTCATATTTATATAAAGTTCAAAAACACGTACAGCTAATTTATTATATTAGAAGTTAAGGGGCCAAGGCTGGTGGCTCACACCTGTAATTCCAGCACTTAGGGAGCTTGAGGCAGGTGGATCACTTGAGGTCCAGAGTTTGAGACCAGCCTGGCCATCATGGTGAAACCCTGTCTCTACTAAAAATACAAAAGAATTCATCAGGCTCGATGTCGCATGCCTATAATCCCAGCTACTTGGGAGGTTGAGGTCAGGGAAATCGCTTGAACCTGGGAGGTGGAGGTTGCAGTGAGCCGAGATCGTACCATTGCACTTCAGCCTGGGCAACAAGAACAAAACTCCCCCCAAAAAAAAAAAAAAAAAAAAAAAGAAGAAGAAGTTAGGATAATTATTATAGTTGGGGAAGAAGGAAGAGGGGGTGGTGGGGGGAGAATGAAGGGGTCTTCTGGGTGCTGGGAATTCTTTGCTTCTTGACTTGAATATTGGTTATATGAATGTTTTTGCTTTGGACATTTTCATCGAGCTGTTACTTATTATTCTTGTGCTTTTCTATATGTATATATGCTTTACTTTAAGACAGATAGACAAGTATTTTTAAAGTACCTGGATAAATTAGAAATATTATAAGGAACCGGTGCCAATAAATTTGGAAAATTTAGTTGAAATGAGTAAACATCTAGAGAATAAAATAAAATGATTTTAAAAAGGAATAGAAAACCTCAGTAGCCTTATATGTATTAACATAACTGAATCAGTAATTTAAAATCTTCTGATGAGAAAACATCAGACCCAGAGGATTTTAGTAGCAAGTTCTAAAATTTTAAAGAGCAGATCATTCCAATATTATAAAAAAATTCCAGAGAATAAAAACATAGGAAATATTCTCTGGCTCTTTTCTAAAAGGCCAGTACAATCTTGATATCAATTAAGCATGAGACAGAAAAAGTTACTGACCAGTCTTCACAAACTTGGATACAAAAATCCTAAGCAAAATAATAGCAACATGAATCCATCAGTGACTTGAAAAACAATTTGAGTTGAGTTTAACCCAGGAATTACATATGATTTAACATTAGAAAATATATAAATAAAATTCATTATATTAAGAAACCGAAGGAAAATATATGATCAATTCAATGAATTTTAAAAAGGGGGCAAAACAGCATTTGATAAAATTCAGCATCAATAAGTTAAAAAATATATTTTCTTAAAATTAGAAATAGAAGGAAACATCTGTAACCTGAAAAGTAGTAACTATCTATGTAATCATTTACATCTTTCTAAATGCAGAATGACAGAAATAAGAAAAGAGTCTATTTTTGCTGCTTCTGTGCAATCTTGTACGTGAGGTCCTGGTTAGTTCAATCAGGCACGAGGAAATAAAACAAAAGGATAAGAGTTACTGTAGAAAACACAAAGCTCTATCAATTTGTAGACAATATTCTTGTTTAAATAGAAAACTTAAAAGAATCTGCATACATATTATTAGAAATGGAGATTTAGTGGCCTGGCGCGGTGGGTCACACCTGTAATCCCAGCACTTTGGGAGACCGAGGTGCATGGGACACCTGAGGTCAGGAGTTCGAGACCAACCTGGCCAACATGGCAAAACCCCATCTCTAAAAATGCAAAAATTAGCCGGGTGTGGTGGCGGGCACCTGTAATCCTAGCTACTTGGGAGGCTGAGGCAGGAGAATCTCTTGAACCCAGGAGGTGAGGGTTGCAGTGAGCCGAGATGGTACCATTGTACTCCAGCTTGGGTGACAAGAGGAAAACTCCATCTCAAAGAAAAAAAAAAAAAGAGAGAGAGAGATTTAGCAAGGGGATTGCCTATAAACTAAAATTAAAGAAAATTAATTGCATTTTTACACTGCAGCAACAATTATTTAGAAAATAAAATTGTATTAAAAAGATAACATTTACAAGAACTTCCAAATTATTTGTACTCCAAAATTAATCTTAAAAATGATGTGCAAGGCAAGACTGGTATTAAAAAAGAGAAAGAAGAAAAGAGAATTTTTTCAAAAGGCATTAATGAAGATGCAAATGAATGAAGTGAATTCCTGGGTTGATGGATAAGAAGAATCAATAGTGTAACTGTGTCAATTCTTCCCCAAATTATCTATATATTCCAAATAATGGCAATCAGAATCTCCATGGGGGTTTCTGTGAACTAGGCAAGAGATTGCTTAGACTAAAAACAAAGTTGTTCTGGATGTAAAGACTTACAAATCCTCAGTAAACAGCAGCAACAACGAGATAGCATTGGTGCAGAGACAGAAAGTTAACCAATGGAAAAGAAATTTAAAATAGAAACTGGAAATTGATTTTGCTCATAAAATTTAAGTGGAAAATGTGTGTCAGACATGATACTGCAAATCAGAAAGGAGGTGGCTAGCTATGCAATAAGCAAAGCTGAAGTAATTGGTTGTTCCTACTGGGAAAAATGGAATCATTACATCACATCACGCGTAAAAATTAATTGTACTTCGATTACATATCTAAATGTAAAAAGCAAGACTTTAAAATCCATGGGGAAAGGAACATAGAGAATACATTTAATACTTCTAAGCAGGGGACGTTTAGTTATACAAGGGAGACAGAGCAAGTCATAGAGATAAACTTGGCTATATTAATATTTTAAACGTATGCTCACTAAAAGACACCAGTTTACAAGTGAAAAGATGAGTTATGGATTAGTAGAAAGTAAATGCAAAGCACATGTCAACCTACAATAATCACAAGGCTCAGAATCCAATTAAAAGAGTTTATTCAAGCACAACGTGTGGGGAAAAGTGAAGACTGTTGAACTAGGCAAGAAAAGTAGGCGCTGAACAGAATGCATTTTCCATACAAAGGCTAACAGACACAAAGAAGATTTGATTGGGTACCACTGATTCCACTCTAAGGGAGTTGCTGAATACTCTATTGTGAAGACATAGCACTCACAGGGGTGGCTATCTCCATGGCATTTAGTCTAGGTTTGTGTGAGGCATAGGGAGTATGGTTAGTGTACAACATGTCAACACAAAGGTTGGGGAAGAAATGATCGTGCATCACAGAACAGCTGGGCCATGTGACTCAGTTTCTAGTTTTGTCCTTGGCATTTTTGGAAGGTTCTGAAATTTTCTTTTATTTTCTTTTTTAAGATGAAGTCTTGCTCTGTTGCCAAGCTGGAGTGCAGTAGCATGATGTCAGCTCAGCACAGCCTCCGCCTTCCAGGTTCAAGCGATTGATGCTTCTACCTCAGCCTCCGGACTAGCTGGGATTACAGGCACAAGCCACCATGCCCAGCTAATTTTTCTATCTTTAGTAGAGACTGGGTTTCACCATGTTGGCCAGGATGGTCTCAATCTCTTGACCTCGTGATCTCTCTGCCTTGGCCTCCCAAAGTGCTGGGATTAAAAGCGTAAGCCACCGCCCCTGCCTATTTTATTTTCACATATACAATTGTCAGATGGTTAGTATCCAGATATGTTAAAGATTCCTATAAGCCAATAAGAGGACTATTAACCACCCAATAAAATAATGGGCAAAATAGAAAAGTTGTTCCGTGTTAGATGTTATATATTGGGAAAGAAATATTTGATTTTCCTTCTCCATTTCCTGATTACAGCTCCAAAAATCCTTGGAATCTCTGGAGTAATAAGAGTGTTTTCTGTGCACTAACAAGTTGAATGATGGCTGGCAGCCTCTAAGTAGTGTCAGGTTGGGGCTGGTCACGGGAAAGATCAAGGCAGGATTAGGTGGTTGAGACTTTCAGTCCACCCTCCAACCTTGGGGAAGGCTGAAAGTTGAGTTGATCACCAAAGACCAGTAGTTTAATCAATCATGCTTACATGAAGAAACTTTTATACAAACCCAAAAGGACTGAGTTTGGGTGAGCTTCTGAATAGCAGAACACACAGAGGTTCCTGGAGGGTGGTGTGCCCAGAGAGGGCATGGAAACGCCAAGCCTCACCATGCCCCCTTTTCTCACCTATGCCATCTCTTCCATCTGGTTGTTTACTTGTGTGCTTTGTGATATCCTTTATAATAAACTGTATCTCCTGAGTTTTTCGAGCCACTCTAACAAATTAATTGAACTGGAGGAGGTGATTGTGGAAATCCGAATTATAACCAGTGGGTCAGAAGTTATGGAAGTCTAAACTTGTGACTGGCATTTGAAGTGGGGGGTAGTTTTGCGGGACTGAGCCCTCAGCTTGTGGAGGCTGAAGCTACCTCTAGGTAGGCAGTGTCAGAATTAAATTAGAGGATACTCAGCTGGTGTCTGCTGAAGAATTGATTGGTTGCTGGTGAGGAGAAATCCCCACACACATTTTGGTGACCAGAAAGGTGAAGCATTCTGTGTTGATTGTTGTGAGAATAACAGGAAAAACTGAGTTTTTTTTTTCTTATACCTTAACAACATGCCAATTAAACCAAGAATGACCTAGGTTTTATTTACTTTATTCACTTGATTTGCAAAATTAAAAAATCTGACAAAATTATGTGTTGACAAGGATGTTGAAAAATAGGAACTTAGGATGGAGCAGTGTTATGGGTCAAATTGTGTATCCCACAAAATTCATATGTTGAAGTCCTAACCCCCAGGACCTCAGAATGTGTCTGTATTTGGAGACAGGGTCTTTAAGTTGGTGATTAAGTTAAAATGAGGTCATTAGGGACGGCCCTAATCCAATATGATTGGTGTCCTCTTAAGAAGAGGAGCTTAGGATACAGACACACAGTGAGGGAAGACCATGTGCGGACACAGGGAGAAGACGGCTATCAACACACCAAAGAGAGAGGACTCAGGAGAAACCAAACCTGCCGACACCTTGATCTTGGACTTCTGGCTTCCAGGACTATAAGAAACAAAATGTCTATCATTTAAGCTGCCCAGTCCATGGTATTTGTTATGCAGACTGAGCTGACTAATACAGGAGCATGCTACTTTGCATAGCGAGTTGGCAATATAAAATAATGGCAATGTCTATACATAAATCTAATAATTTCAGACTTTGGTACTTTCCCAGAGAAAGCGTCACACATGTGCACAGGGAGATAAATGAGAGAAAGTCTTCTGCAGTGTTGTTTATAATGAGGGAGTGGAGAAGGATGAGAGGGAGTGGGATGGGAGGGAGAGGGGGCACCTGTTCAGGCCTGGACATGTTAGGAAAAGGAAAGGGCTACCCATCACTGAAATCCTCCAGGACAGAACTTACAAAGTTGCTTGGCAATATCAGATCACAGGATGTGTTTTAACTTCTGCTGATTGAGGAACTACCTCCCAGCTGAGTCACAGCTGAGGCCACCACATTTGGGGATGGTGGGGAGGGGAGAGACACTGAACAGAGGCAGCAATCGCTAAATACTTGGCTGTGTATGATGATAAGGAATTCCAGTTCTCCTCTTTGGCTTCAAGAAGACAGTGTATAACTTTAATTTCAAAACCAGACAAAATCCATGACTCTCATACAACTATCAAATGAAACGGAGTCCAAAATTTTCAGTTTTTAAATGATGAAAGAACTAATGAGATGTTAATCCTGATTCAAAAGAGAATTCGAGGCAGACATTTTAGAGTTTTTCAGTCAAACAAATACTGAAATAAATTTCCTAAGAGATACAAATAAGCTGAGGCACTAAGAGATATAAGGCGACCAACTTCATCCTCTGGAGTTAGCGTCTGTACCCTGTGGAAATGATTTGCCCTGCTGCTGGATAAGAACCATCTGCGCTATTCCCCATGTTCTACAACAAACTGTAAACCATCCCAAACAATAGAATATAGAAAGCTGGACAAAGGACACAGGTTTAGAAAATGAGAAATCTCCAGGAGTGGAGGGTGGACCCAGCAGGATGCGAGAAAACACCGGTAACAGATGCTGGTCAGCTCCTGATGGGGCCACATCCAGTTTATAATCCCATCGTAAACTGAAAATAACCTCAGTTAGAATATATTTGAGATACCTAAACTACCAGTTACAGCTTAGCCTAGCCTACCTTAAACATGCCCAGAACACTCACCTTAGCCTGCAGTTGGACAAAACCATCTGGCAACACAGTACCCTTTAGAGTGTCTGCTGTTTACCCTCATTACTGTCCAGCCCCACAGCAATTATGGTCCCTTCCCTCCCCTCCCCTCCTCTCCCCCTCCCCCTTCCCTTCCTTTCTGTCACCCAGGCTGGCGTGCAATGGTGTGATCTCGGCTCACTGCAACCTCCTTCTCCCCAGGTTCAACTGATTCTCCTGCCTCAGCCTTCCAAGCAGCTGAGATTACAGGCACCCACTGCCATGCCGGCTAATTTTTTGTATTTTTAGTAGAGATGTGGTTTCACCATGTTGGCCAGGCTAGTCTCGAAATTTTGACCTGAGGTGATCTGCCCACCTCCACCTCCCACAGTGCTGGGATTACAGGCACGAGCCACTGCACCCGGCCCTGTTGTCCTGCTTTCTAATGAACTGTTTTGAACCATCATAAAGTTAAACCATCGTGAGTGGAGCAACACCTGTAACTGCTTGTCTATTTCCAGGTTTTGGATACTGCCATGTGGAGGCCAGGCCAGGAAGGAGTGCACTCTGCTGTTGCCTCCCCCAAATGGCCATGCAGCCAGCTTGGCAGGGGCTGGACAGATGGAAGAGAGCAAAGGAGGAACCGGAAAAGCAGAGGAGGGACCAGGAGAGCGGAGGAGGGACCAGGAGAGCGGTGTAAAGAGGCTCCCTCTTCTCCCTCCTCCCTCCTGTCCCTCTTCCCCTCCTGTCCTTCCTCTCTGGCTGGAACTCCTCCTGGTAGCCGATTGCCGTTGCACTGCTGCCTGCCTTTTTGCCCTCCACTTCTTTATCTGCAGAAAGAGCCTACGTTTGCCAGTATAATTCCATTCAATCATCCACCTTCCTCCTTTCAGGATGAAGCCCAAGTGCCTTAGAACAGCCTGAGAACGACCCTGAATGACTGCTTCTCTCTCCTCTTTCCCATGTCTTACCTTTCCTTGAATGGAATAGTGGGTAGACACCCCCCACCTATTCCCTACTTACCCGGGGCCTACCTAATTCACAAAAAAGGTGAAGATACAGCTGATTTTGCAAACACTGTTTTCCCCAAGCCCCGCCTGGTGGGCTTCTAGACCTCTTCATTCTGCAGATTGTGGTGCAGCCTGGCCACTCTCTAGAAGCTTCCCTTGCTTGTGCCATTCCTATGTCTTTTTCCCCGTTCTGCTCACATATACTCCACACCACTCGACTGTCATTTTTTTTTTCTTCAGTGGATCATACAAGACTGTGGACTCCTTCAGGGTCAGAGCCATAAATCCCCAGCTGTGAATGCAAGCTCTGTTGCAGAGTAAATGCTCAATAAATATTAGTTTAGTTGAATTTGAATTATTGCTCCAGTAATAGGTGTATACAATTTTGACATTTCTATTGTGGCAAGCACAACTTAGGTGGGCTGGGATTTGTGCAGTGTATTAGGATGACGTGAATTCCTAAAGCAGGTGTCAACAGCAGCCTCTTATGACAAAACTCAGCTGTCAAAACCAGGCTTTAACACCCCCTAAAAGCCTCAGCCTTAACTTTCCTAAAGCTAGGGAGTCATCTATTACTTATACTTGTGCTTCCGGAAGCACGTTTATTCCAAATTTTAACAACTTCACAGCAATTAACAACCACCCCCCCACAACTTAAAGTGGTATAACATGTTACATGGAATCGACTATGCAAGTGCTCTCCCTCCATGGCACGTGTGATCCAGCTGTCTCACTAGCTACGGATGGACTATGAACTAAAAACTCCCCAGAATAATTTGCACATGAATTTTAATGGGTACTGGAAACTGACTAAAAAACTCTTCCCTCAAGCACAATTTCCAAGCTCATGAAGTATTAATGTCTCCATCAAAGATGTATATCTACTTTAAAAACCTCTTAGAGATGGAGGTTCCCCGCTGAGCAAGGTGACATCTGCCACCGCAGAGATCATATCCTATTCAGAATGTGCATGCATGTATGATGCATGATTTACATATATGGGCCACACCAGCCCTCTAAGAACTAATGCCAAATGACAAGCTGTAGCACTCTATTATGCACAACAGTGAACATAATAAATTATGGAACAACTTGTGTTTTGTGGGCACAATCTGTATTGACAGAAGGGAGAGATGCGATCAAACGGTGTACACCTTGAAAATCAGAGAACAGCCTCTCTTTTTCCTGTGTAAGCACTGAAACTCCCCCCCCACGAACATGAAGAAATCTATATGAGGTGTCATCTCCATATAGTCAGTGCCACTGAAAAGGTGGCACAGTAAAGAATGCCCAGACCCACAACTTTGGGGCCTCAGCACAGCAGAGGCTCAATGGTCGAACATTCGGGGGAATGAAAAGGCAGCTACCAGCAAGTGGTGCAGGGATGGAATCCTGAAGCATGAGCAAAGGTCCACTAGCCGCATCTTCACAATAACTTTGCAATATGTATGTATACCTAGAGTGAGTATATGTCCCAATGGCCTTGTGACCACCCTAGTGTCCTGGACTCCCATAAATTTATCCTGGGTTTTCAGTTTTTAATTAAGTCTTATGACAAATACAGAAAAATATGCTGGGATGAGAAGGGCAGCACACCACTTGCACTTCCAGTGGCTGCCGTGGGCTTGTCTAACAGTTCGTGAGATGCATGTGCAGTGAGTGCAGTGCCAGCTTCAGTGTATGATTAAATCTGAAGGGCGAACAGCATGGCATACCTTGGAGACACACAGGCAAAAGGCCACTAGTTTCCAAAAGAAAAAAAAATTGCTGAGAAATCATCAGCTTTTGCTTGAAAAGTTAGCAGTTATTTTAAGAACATGGTGCTCAAAGGTGAAAAGCTAATGACAGAGTGACACGATGACAGAGCTGCATGAAGACATCATTTTGGGAAGCATGACTTTTCAGATCAAATGTCTGCTGTTGTAAATCATTTTTTTCTTTAGTTCTGGATTTTTTGCGTGTATGAAAAGCCAAGCCAAGCCATAGCTGTTTTTATGTGGCCTCCATTTGCAGGCAAAGAACTTCAAAACCAGTCACATCATGTCCATTTTGTTGGGTCATTAGGTGCTTAAATAGAAAATTAATTAATAAAAAGTGTTTAATTCTTTTCATCTAATTCATGGAATCAATACAAAGCTTTTAGAAGTTTATGCCACAGAAAATAAAACATCTGAAATAATTGCGAATGCTACTGTAAATTTAATTTAAAAATTGATATTGAAGATACATTTTTTTTGTGGCAAATATGAACACACATTTTAGTGGAGTACAGGTCATAGAAAACCAATGTTCTTACTAAATTAATAGAAATGTATTTCGTAGATAAGTGAAAAAACTATGACTCACAGTCAAGAAAAATTAGTCATTAGAAATAGACTCACAAAGACCCAGATGCTGGGCTCAGCATCAAGGATTTTGAAATGCTTATGAAGTCCACAGGAATAACTGAATATCATAAATGGAGAGGGAAAGAAATTTCAGAAGAGATTTGAAAGCTATAAAAAGAGCCTAGTGAAAATCTCAGAGGTGAAAAGTACAATATCTGAAGTAGAAAATTCACTGGCTAGGCTTACAGGAGATTGGATGTAACAGAAGAAAGGATGAGTGATTTTAAAGAAAGAACAACAGAAAGCTTCCAAACTGAAGCACAGGGATAAAAATAAAGAAGATTGGAAAAAATCAATGGCACTTCAGTGATGTGTTTAACCATACCTAGTGGTCTAACATACACATACATGGTGTCCAGAGATAGAAGAGAGGAAAAGATGGCGTATACAAGTATTCAATAAAATATGCATATATCTATGGAAAGATCAAGCCCATTAACCCACTAATTTAGGAATCCCAAATTGTATAAATACATTCATCACCCCAAGTCCCCCACCCTCCAAGAAAATCACATCAAGGCAAATCAAATAAAAACTGCTGAAAACTAGAGACAAAGGGGAAAATAATCTTTAAAATAGCCAGAGAAAAGAGACATATGATATACTAGGAGCAATAAGAAGAACTCATCATCATCACTCCTCATCAATACAGAACCAAGTGCTGATGGAGAAGCAAATGACAACCTAGAATTTGATACATAGAGATGTTCAAAAGTGAAAATGACATAAACTTTCAGTATACCAAAGCTGAGAAAAATTTTCATCAACATATCTGCACTACAAGAAATGACAAAAGAACTTCAGGCTAGAGGGAAAGGATAGCAGATAGAAATTCAGATCAACAGAAAGAGTACTGGAAAAGGTAAACATGTTGATAAATATAAAAGACGATTTTTCTTTCTCTTTAGATATTATTTAAGGCCAGGCACGGTGACTCACGCCTGTAATCCAAGCACTTTGGGAGGTTGAGGCGGGCGGATCACTTGAGGTCAGGAGTTTGAGCCCGGCCTGGGCAACATGGTGAAACCTCACCTCTACTAAAAATACAAAAATTAGCCAGGTGTGGCAGTACGTGCCTATAGTCACAGCTACCTGGGAGGCTGAGGCAGGAGAATCACTTGAACCCAGGAGGCAGAGGTTGCAGTGAGCCAAGATTGAGCCACTGCACTCCAGGCTGGGTGACAGAGCAAGACTCTGTCTCGAAAAAAAAAAAATTATTTAAAAGTCAGTTTACTATTTTAAGAGAGAGTAATAATAATGCATTTTGGGATAATGTTTTAAAGAAAAATTGATGAGAACAGTAGCAGAAGGGCTAGGAAGGTTTTGGCTGTTACAGTTTGCATTATGACATTATAATGTTGTATGTATAATGTTATATGTATCATGTTTAATGTTGCATTATACACGTGGCAGAATACTGTTCATGAAGTCAGGTACATTTTGTCAGTCGTGGGTGTTTGGTGTTGTCAGTTGAGTAACCCTTAAAACACACTACAGGGATACAGCTAGAATGTCAATAGAGGAGAGGAAATGAGAAAATAATCAATACTTCAAGAAAGACAGGAAAGAAGATAAACCAGTGAACAAATAAGAGGTGGGGCAGCAGGAAACAAATGACACGCTGCTTGTGTTGTCTGTTGCCGAGTAACAAATCACCCAAAACGGAGTGGCTTAAAACAATTGATATTCATTGTCTCTCACAGTTTCTGGGGGTCAAGAATTTGGAAGTGGCTTGGAAGGGTCTTTTGGCATTCTTGGCTAGGGGTCTTTAATGAGATTGCAGTTAAATGTCAGCCGGGACAGCAGTCAGCTGGAGGTGCCCCGGGACTGTGACGTCTCTTTCCAAGGTGGCTCATTCACAAGGCTGCAAGTCCATGTAGCTGTTGATGTGACAGTACATTAGAAACGCATTGACTATGGAACTTATTCAAGTATGGAGACATGCCAGATAGTCCCTCATGTTATATTTTTAAAAATTTTTAGATAAAACTGTTGTTTGAAATTGGAAATTATAGGAAAGCTTTTCATCTCTTTTTTTTTTTTTGAGACAGAGTCTTACTCTGTCACCTAGGCTGGAGTGCAGTGGCACAGTCTCGGCTCACTGCAACCTCTGTCCCTGGGTTCAAGCGATTCTCCAGCCTCAGCCTCCCAAGTAGTTGGGATTACAGGCATCACCACCACAACCAATTAATTTTGTATTTTTGGTAGAGATGAGGTTTCACCATGTTGGCCAGGCTGGTCTAGAACTCCTGACCTCAGGTGATCCACCCACCTTGGCCTCCCAAAGTGCTGGGATTACAGGCGTGAGCCACCACACCAGGCAGGAAAGCTTTTCTTTTATGGTAATATAGACCAATATGTTATCTTTTAGAAAAAACAATTTTTACAATATTTTGCAACTAGACCTCTTTATAAGTGTACCATATTAAAAAACAATTTGTCAGTTAAAAATGCATGCATATTATGTATATATTTAAGAAACTACATAATTACAATTAGTTTTATACCTTCCCTTTATCCTAAAATGTTTCTTGGCTTGGCATATAAATTATATGTTTATATGATTTACATAACTGAAACCACTACTGTGTACTTTGGGAAACAATTTGGGAGTCCGAGGTGGGAGTATTTACATGCATACAGATTTGCTTACATTTCGAATAATTTTCTTGAAATAGGCAGCAAGGAAATACTGGATTGGAGAATGCAGATATGTAAGAATGTTGAACTTTGTAGCCAAATATCAATTAATGTTTTATCCTTTTATTTGTTCAGATCTAAAATGAGAAGTTGTGAATTTGTAATTTAAACAGGTGAAATATTTAGACTGTAGGTCACAGATTATTTGCCAGTGAAACCACTTTTAGTTGCATCCTTCGTTGAGAACAGCACACTCCAGGAATTTCTGATGGTAGAGGCCAGTGCCATGAGCCTGGAAACACCGTGCATTCCGAGGTGCCTGGCCACTGCACTGTGACAGCATCTAAAGTCAATCTGCTCCTCTGAGGGCAACAGATGCACAGCTAACTCAGGGCTTGACCGGCAGGACCCTTCCACCAAAACACACCGTGCGCCATGCTGTTGTTGGAGTGGAAATCACTAAATCATTAGAAACAGCTTCGTTTCTTCATTTCATAGTAGCACATATTAACCTACATATGGCCTTCTGTGTGTTATGGGTGGGTGGGTGAGATTTAGGTGGAAAAGAGAAGTGGAGGTGGTGAAAGAATATTTAAGACTCAATGAAATAATAGAAACTCAGTATTTTATTAGATGAACACCATGTGACTCCTTTCAGATATATGTAATTGGCAACTTGAACTCTTGGTCTTGAACTCCTGACCTCAAGGCCTTTTGAGTCTTTGCTAACTTCAGACTGCAAACTTCAGACTCCATTCTCCCCACCCCCACCCGATACCATGAGCCTCCTCCTGGTATTTGAGCATCGAGGACTCTTAAAAGGCAACTCTTGCAAATTATCTTATGTTGTTCTTTTATATAAACTGTGCTTGTAATTTTAATACATTTAGGAACGATCATGGCACCACTCTCTTCCTGCAACATGGGCCTTTGTAAATGACCAAGTCTTATTTTAAATTTGGAGCCACAACAATTTGTGAGAGGATCTGAAAGCAGCTCAGGGAAACTTCAGAAAGAGGCTGTGTGCAGGTGGTGAGATGGCTTCTTGCTTTCCTCCTCTCTGCCTCCTCTTCGTCACATGAGGACCCTTGCTCTACCCCTAAACAGGTTAAATTCAGAAAGCTCTTGTCATTTGAGGCTGGGATCACAATCTGAGTTTCTCTCTCTGTCTGTGTTGTCCCCATCTCTTATATCTTTCCTAGTGATCCATAACAATAAGACATTCAGTTTCCAACTCAAGGCTAGATTGGTGAACTATAGTTCTCCTCAGTTCGAGAATCAAGAAGGGAGCCCAACCTGCTAGATTCTTCTTAAACAATGTGGTTCCTTGGTAAAAAATATATCATCATTTCAACTGATGCTGAAAAAGCATTTGATAAAATTTAATTTCCTTTCATAATCAAAACCATGAAAAAACTGGAGCTAGAACACAATAAAAGCCATATACTAAACACCCACAACCAACATCATACTGAATGGGGCCAAAATGAAAGGCTTTTCTCTAATATCTGGAACATGACAAGGATGCCCACTGTGCCACTTGTATTCAGTGTAGTAGTGGAAATCCTAGCTAGAGCAATCAGATAAGTGAAAGAAATTAAGGGCATCCAAATTGGAAAAGAAGAAATCAAATTATGCTTGCTTTCAGATGATATGGAATTATATTTTGAAAAGCCCAAAGGCTCCACAAAAAAGCTAGTAGAACTGATAGACAAATTCAGTAAAGTTTCAGGATACATATCAACATAAAAGTCAGTAACATTTCAATATTCCAACAGTGAACAATGTGAAAAAGAAATTTTAAAAATTAATCCCATTTACAATAGCCACATATAAAATTAAATACCTAGGAATTAACTAAAGAAGTGAAACATATCTATACTGAAAACTGTAAAACACAAATGAATGAAATTGAAGGGGACAACTCAATTATGATAAAATATTTCATGTTCATGGATTGGAAAAATCAATATGTTAAAATGGCCATGCTATTCAAGGCAATCAACAGACTTGATGCAATCCCTATCAAAATACCAATGGCATTCTTCACAGTAATAGAAAAAAAAATCCTAAAATTTATATGAAACCACAAAAGACCAGAATAGCCAAAGCTATCCAAAGTGAAAAGGACAAAACTGGAGGAATCACATTATCTGACTTCAGATTATAGTACAGAACTATAATAAACAAAACAGCATGGTACTGGCATAAAAATAGACACCTAGACCAATGGAAAAGAATAGTGAATCCGGAAATAAATCTACACACCTACAATGAATCGAGTTTGGACAAAAGTACCAAGAACATACACTGGGAAAAGACAGTCTCTTCAATAAATGGTGCTGAGAAAACTGGATATCCAAATGCAGGAGAACGAAATTAGATACCTTGTCTCTCTTCATATACAAAACTCAAATCAAAATGGATTAAAGACTTAAATCTAAGACCTCAAACTCTGAAATAAAACTACTATAATAAAACATTAGGGAAAATCTTCAGGACATTGATCTGATCAAATATCTAGGACATTGGCCTGGTCAAAAATTTCTTGAGCAATACCCCACAGACACAGGGAACCAAAGCAAAAATGGACAAATGGAATCACATCAAGGTAAAAAGCTTCTGCACAGCAAAGGATACAATCCACAAAGTAAAGACACAATCCTCAGAAAAAAAAGAAAATATTTTCAAACTACCCACTTGACAATAAATTAATAACTGGGATAAATAAGGAGCTCAAACAACTCTATAGAAAAAATATCTACTAACCCAATCAAAGAAATGGGCAAAAGATTTGAACAGACATTGCTCTAAAGGAGACACTGAATAGACATTTCTCAAAATGTCCAACAGGCATAGGAAAAGGTGCTTAACATCACTGATCATCAGAGAAATGCAGATCAAAACTACAATAAGATATCATCTCACCCCAGTTAAAATGGCTTTCATCCAAAATCCAGGTGACAACAAATGCTGGTGAGGATGTGGAGGAGAAAAGGGAACGCTTGTACATTGTTGCTGGGAATGTAAATTAGTACAATCACTATGGAGAATAGTTTGGAGGTTCCTCAAAAAACTAAAAATTGAGCTACCATAGGATCCAACAATTCCACTGCTGGTTATATACCGCCCCCCCCCCCCCAAAAAAAAAAGAAATCAGTATATGGAAGAGATATCTGCCCTTCTATATTTGTTGCAGCACTATTGACAATAGCCACGATTTTGAAGCAACCTAAATGTCCATCAACAGATGAATGGACAAAGAAAGTGTGATACATTTACACAATGGAGTATTATTCAGTCGTAAAAAAGAATGAGATCTTGTCATCTGCAAAGATGTGGATGGAACTGGAGGTCATTAAGTAAAATAAGCCAGGCACAGAAAGACAAACATCACATGTTTTCATTTATTTGTGGGACCTGAAAATCAAAACAATTTAACTCATGGACATAGAGAGTAGAAGGATGGTTACCAGAAGCTGGGAAGAATAGTGGGGAGGTACAGGGAAGAGATGGAGATGGTTAATGGGTACAAAAAAATAAAAAATAAAAAGAATGAATAACACCTACTGTTTGTGTTATTTGATAGCACAACAGGAGACTATTGTTAATAATAATGTAATTGTACAGTTCAAAATAGCTTAAAGAGTGTAACTGGATTGTTTATAACTCAAAGGATAAATGCTTGAGGGGATGGATACCTGATTGGCCATGATGTGCTTATTTCATATTGCATGCCTATATCTAAACATCTCATGTACCCCACAATATATACACCTACTATATACCCACAAAAATAAAAAATAAAATAAAATAAATATAAAACAAACAACGAAAAAAATTAATGTGGTTTCTGGAGTCACACCAATGCCGTAGTTAGTTGATGGAGTAATTCATCCAATTATTCATTCAACAAACATTTGATGAGCACTAAGTGCATACCAAGCACTGTTCTGAGCATCGGAGATACAGCAGCAGGCAAAGCAGGCAGGAGTCTCCACTCTCATGTTTCCAGTGTACTGGAAAATGATGACAAAGAGTGGGTAAAAATATAGACAGTTAGATGCTCTATTTTTCTAAAGCTATATTGAGTACCTCTTGTGTCTGTCTCACATGCTTTGAATCAACCCTTTACTCTGGCTACAGATACAGCAAATAACCCAGTGGGACCCTGACTGGAACCCACCAGTGCTCGTACTTGTGTGAGGGTGTAAACAGCCCAAAGGGTGACCCTTGACCAGTGGGGGATGGACAACCACAGATAAATGCTCCCCTGCTCCCAGGGGAGTGGCAATAAGCGTGGTGAGGAGTCAGATTCTGGATCTATTTTGAAGGCAAATTGTGGGTTTAATGTGCTGCCATCTCCATCTTGAAATTCTTAATAATTTATGATCAAGGGATCCTACATTTTTATTTTGCATAGGGCCTCATAAATTATGTGGCCAGTATTACCTATAATATTTGTTGTGTCAAAAATGAAAATTAAAACAAATTTAGGTTAAAGATCGAATTGGCTTTTATTTGCTATTCCAGAATTGGGCAATACCTCATTCTATAAAATATAATGAAGACTGGGTGCGGTGGCTCATGCCTATAGTCCCAGCACTTTGGGTGACTGAGGCAGGAGGCTTCACTTGAGCCCAGGAAGTCAAGAGCTATAATAGTGCCACTGCACTTCAGCCTGGGTGACAAAGCAAGACCCTGTACCTAAAAAACAACAATAAAATTATATAGAGAGCTTTATAGGCAGAAAGGACTGAAGAAAGCAGAAATGGAATGAAAAAAGGATTGCTCATATTGAAGTTACTCTCCTTACAGGGTTAAATCAGAGGGGACTTCCTTATCATGTGACTAAGGTACATGTCCCCTTCTAATTGGTTGCTGTGAATCTCCTGTTTTTTGGAAAGCTGGCCTACTTCAAAGTTTAGTTTGATTATGTGGCGCTTAGCACGAGTGACTCCATTCTGATTTGGTCTGGTTTGCTGGGGCCAGTGCAGGCCCTTAGTCCAAAACAATAGCCTCCCATAAATTTATTTAACAGCTGACAGACAAGAGACAAGAGAGCAGAATCGAGGTTGAAGCCAAGGACTTTGCTATTATCCAAGGTGCTGAGTATTTGAGGGAGAGGAAAGGAGAGAAGAGGAGGGATTCTCTGAAACTTCATTATAATACAGCACGTGGTAATTAGGTTGCTAAAGGAATGCTGCATTTTATAAGAAGAAAGAAAGGGCTTGCAGCTTGGAAAGAAAGCAAGATCATTTAAAAACTTTAAATCATGGCAGTAGATTTACAATTTAGTTAAGTATGTGAAGGCATGTGGGTTTTTAATAATACTAAATAATAAATGAAGGCAACAGAATTGGCTTGTCCATCAGAGAATTTCGACGCTTAAAGTTTGGCAGAAAGTCCTTGAGATGACCAGATGGTGGTAAAAGAAAACTTTGATCAAATCTTTCTATTGTCTCGAAATGGTCAGAGGCCCTCCTTTCTTCTCCAGTAACTGGTATTACCAAGAATAGGCTGGTAGCTGACAGCCACCATCTTCTAGGAACCTAGATCTGTCAGCTAATAGAATGTCAGCACGTTTAAACTGAAAGCAAACTCAGATAGTCTGATCATATGACCTGCTAGAGTCCTTCTACTGTCACACAGAGAAGTCATGAGTGATCTCAGAACAAACGGATCTAACTACACATTCTTAGAGAGGCTCATTCTAAAGACAAAAGGAGTCTCACAAGAAATTTGTAAGCTGCATTCTGTAGTAGTTTGTTCGTAATGATATTGGTATTATTATTATCATTTTTTCCTTCATATGAATCACCTACTTTTTAAGAATTGAGACTTTTAAAGTATAATATAAAAGGAAGTACAATTACTAGAATAAAAATCATTTTTAGGTAGGGATGCTGTCATGTTAAACCTGAACTGGAAATATCAATATAAATTTGTGCTTTGTGAAAAGTTACCTTGTCCTGCTCTGACAGCTGAAATGGCCTTACAGCAATGCTACCTCGTTGCATACATGGAGACCCCAGAAATGCTCTCCAGTACCTCTCTCCAGTGAGAGCCAGGAAGGGATACATTTGCCTAGAGTATTTGTATGTGTGTGCATGTGCCAGAAAGTAAGAAAAAAAAATAAACATTGAAACTATTACAAATAATTAAAGATTAAGGTACACAAAAGCCAACCTGCAAGGGACTCTCACAAGTGAAAGTTGTAGCAATTTCCCATAAAAGGAGAATGATGATAGTGATTGAAAACACTTAAATATATACAAATCCATTAGCCCATGTTCTAAGAAAGAATGAACAATCATGAGTCCTCACTGATAATAAATAGGTAACTAAATAAACAAATGGGAGAGAAGAGAGGAAAGTAGAATGTCAAATGTTTAGTTATTAACTTTTTTACAGTAGAATGGCAAGTGTTTAGTTATTGTCAGTAAATTTAACATACTATCCATTGTCCAGTTTTATCAGTAGCTGCCAATAAAGGTTTTAGTTGAGTTTGTTGTTGTTGTTGTTTGTCTGTTTGCTTTTTGGAGACAGAGTCTCGCTCTGTTGCCAGGCTGGAGTGCAGTGGCACGATCTCAGCTCACTGCAACCTCCGCCTCCCAGGTTCAAACTATCTTCCTGCCTCAGCCTCCCGAGCAGCTGGAACTACAGTCGTGCACCACCATACCCAGCTAATTTTTGTATGTTTAGTAGACATGGGGTATCACCATGTTGGCCAGGCTGATCTCAAACTCCTAACCTCATGATCCACCCGCCTCAGCCTCCCAAAGGGCTGGGATTACAGGCGTGAGCCACTGCACTTGGCCTTAGTTGAGTTTTGAATTCCCCTCTAGTATAATAGCATAATTCTTGCCTGGGATCAGTATTGCATGCGTCATACCTTTCCAGTCTCCTTTAACCTAGACCCTTTCTCTAGGCGTTGTTTTTTTTTAACTTTTATAACATGGACATTTAAAACAATATGCTCCCTCTCTCATCTTTTATCCTGGTATTAGAATGGTCCTCATTTTGGGTTTGTCTGATATTTTCTCACAAGAAGATTCAGGTTATGCATTATTTATTCCTGGCCAGAATAGCACTGAAGTAAGTTATATATCTTCCATTAAAGATTGTTGCATGGACCAATGTTTACTATGATGGTTGAAAAATGATGATTTTTCAACTCTAAGACGCTTTCCACCTTTACCATTTGGTCCTCAGAATCCTACTGTGACAAGAGCCCTCTCTTCACTCCTACTTATTTATCTATCTGTTATTGGCGTGGACTCATGAATTTCTATTTCTTCCAGTGGTTTATAATTCATCAATCTATTCAATTATTTTGGCACTCAAATTGTCCCAGATTTGACCTGTTGGAGCACCTTAAAGCAGGCCCTTGTGCCCTTGAGATATTCCTGCACCATTTTTTTGAGCACTTCCTTATGTTTCATTACAACAAGATGCCCTCAGCTTATTTTGTACCTACTCTGCTACAGCCTGGAGTCGATCATTTTCCCAATGAGCCCTACATTTTTTGTCAATGGTAATAGTGGTGACCAAGATCCTGGATTGTTTTTGCTTCTTTACCCTCTCAGGAAATATATCAATAGATAAATAGATCATAGATAAATAGATGGATAAATGATAGATTATAGATAGGTGATTGATAGAGATTAAAGATAGGTTATAAATAGATAATAGATAGGTTATAGACAGATAATAGGTTACAGAGATACACAAACACACAGACCTCCACACACACATCAGTATAATCACATCCATCCATGTATTCATTCACACATGTATGTAATTCAGAAATCATGAATTTACCTTGATACTTCCAGTTCCAACTCTTGCCTTCTGGCATTTTATCCTCCACAACAAGAACCTGATTCCTAACAATATCAACACATTGGCTGAATTGCTCAATCCTACTATAATCTAAAATAATTTCAGGCCAGGCATGGTGGCTTATGCCTGTAATCCCAGCACTTTGGGAGGCTGAAGCAGGTGGATCAGTTGAGGCCAGGAGTTCAAGACCAGTCTGGACAACATGATGAAACTCTGTCTCTGCTAAAAATACAAAAATTAGTTGGGCCTGGTTGTGCATGCCTGTAATCCCAACTACTCAGGTGACTGAGGCATGAGAATCACTTGAGCCTGGGAGGTGGAGGTTGCAGTGAGCCAAAATAGTGCCACTGAACTCCATCCTGGGCAGCAGAACAAGACTCTGCCTAAAATAAAACAAAATAATTTCAGAGTTGCTTTGCCCATGCCAGTAGAAAAGTCAAACAGACTGAAAAGAGATTAGCATTTGATTGCCATGTTCCTGAAACTGCCTTTGAAAAATTGTAACAGTGAGAGAAATCTAACATAGGTGACTCTATCCTCCTTCTAACCTTGCAAGATAACTGTCTCTGTTCATTTTTTCATGTAGGCCAAACTAAATATGGGAGGAATTTACTTTATAGTTTAACTTTAAAGTAAGAGTGGTAATATTCTCTTCCCAAAATTAACCCCTTCTTGTCTGGGGGACTAAAACTGCCCTTTGAAAAGCTAATAAAAGGCCACAAGTTTAGCATTAGGGTAGGAGCTAGAACTTTGCTGAAGAACAGGCACAGTGAAACAATAGCATGCCACTACTTGCTTAGCTTGCTTTTCTATAGTGCTTACTGCCGCAGAGTCACATAACTGGAGGTTGCAAGATTTGTAACTTCCCCAACCGCCCCTATAGAGAACATCACTATTGTGAAACCTAAAGAACTGGTCATTGAGATATGTTTCAGATTTAGCATTTTGATAGACCAAGAGACACCACCTGTATCTGTGACTCACACCAAGGAACTGACTCAACTTGTCCTGTGACTCCTTCCTGGGAACTGACTCAGCTGCATGAAGACAGTTTCAACATCTCTGTTATTTCATTCTCAATCAATTGTTTCAGTTCCCCAGCCCCCTGCCCACCAAAGTACTCTTAAAACCCATAGCCTTTGAATTTTCAGGGAGGCAGATTTGAGAAATATCTCATGTCTCCTCTCTTGGCTGGCCTTGTGATTATTAAACTCTTTCTCTGCGGTAACTCCTGCTGTTCTCAGTGTATTGGCTTTTCTGGGCTGCTGGCAAGAACCCTTTGGGTGATCACACTCCCTTCCACATCCCTTCCAAGAGTGTGGCTCTATAGTGCAATGCTACTTTCAGAAGTTCCTAGGATTAGTTGTTATCTGTCATCTATTCCCTATAAGTTTTGGTGCTTATTTGAAATACTGCAAGGTTCATTAGTTTCCGCTTGCTTCTGGTTTTAGTTTCTTACAACTTTTCCTTCTTCTCTTTAGTTTTTTGAATGTATAGAACATTATTATGCTTCCAAAATTCAAATGACATAAAAAAGCACACTCAGAGAAATAGCTCTGCCTCATACACCTCATTCCTCCCCCTCTCGGCTCACTGTAACCTCTGTTTCCCAGGTTCAAGCGATTCTCCTGCCTCAGCCTCCTGAGTAGCTGGGATTACAGGCATATGCCACCACACCTGGCTAATTTTTACATTTTTAGTAGAGATGGGGTTTCATCATATTGTTCAGGCCGGTCTCGAACTCCTGACTTTAGGTGATCAGCCTGCCTTGGCTTCCCAAACTGTTTTTTTAAAAAATAAGCAAATATATGTATTTTTAAATTTCCCCTTCTGACAAAAAGTAGCATATGACATATACTACTTTTTTTCATTTAATCCTATCTCTTGGCAATCACTCCATATTCCTTCATAGAGCTCTTTTTCATTCTTTTTTATACCTGTATGATATTCCATTGTATGTATATTCCATAGTTTATTCAACCAATTTCTTATATGTATGGGCATTAAATAGTTTCCAATTTTTGCAATTGCAAATAATATTGCAGTGAATGATCTTTGTGTATGTATCCTCATGTTGTTGGAAGTATATTTTCAGCATAAAGTCCTGGAAGTGGAAATGCTGGGCCCAAGGGCAAATGACTATCTACTTGAATAATGTGAAAACTAATTGTCTCTTACTGCACTCTTATATACTCTCAATACTCCCAGAATACTTCACTTCTGATGTCACATCCAACACACAACACTCCAACCAACAATGGCAGAATATACGTTCTTCTCAAGTGCAACATGGTACATGCTCCAGGATGGATCACATGTTAGGCCACAAAACAAGTCTTAACAAATTTAAGAAGATTGAAATCAACCAACTATCTCTTCTGATCACAAAGGAATGAAGCTAGAAATTGATAGCTCAAGGGAAACTAGAAAATTAAAAAAATATGTAGAAATTATACTATACACTCTAACACCAGTGGGTCAAGAAGTCAAGAGGGAAACTAAAAAATGTCCTGAGACAAAAGAAAATAAAAACAGAAAACCAAAAACTATAAGATGCAGCCAAAAGCAGTATCAAGAAGAAAGTTTATAGCAGTAAACATCTACATTAAGAAAGTAACAAAATATCAAATCAGCAACTTAACTTTATACCTCAAAGAACTAGAAAAGAACAAACTAAACCCAAAGTTAGGGGAAAGCAGAAAACAGTAATTATTAGAGCAAAAATAAATAAAACAGAGAATAAATGATAGAAAAATAAAACTAAGAGTTGGTTGTCGGAAAAGGTCAACAAAATTGCAAACTTTAGATTAAGAAAAAAGAGAGAAGACTCAAAATTATCAATGAAAGGGTTATTGCAACTGATGCTACAGAAATAAAAAGGATCATTAGAGACTGTTATGAGCAGTTCTATGCCAGAAGTTGGGTAACCTAGAAGAAACAGATAGGTTTCCAGAAACATACTGAACGAAATAAAAATATTTTACCCCAAAATATATTTCCTTAACTTATTTTGAGATGTCTGCCAGAGGGCCAGCAAACAGAAGTGGCCCTGCAAAGCTGTCTTTTGTGGCAGGGAGTTGCATCTGGAGACGTGTGGGAATATGCCTTAATGCTGCCAGCCCTTTCCTTGTCTGGATCTAGGAAAGATTCACCGAGAGCCTGGTACCTTAAAGATCTGAAAGAAACTTTCAGCATCTATTTTTTCCGAGGGCTGCTCTCTGTGAGGTTTTGTCTACATAACAAAACCACTTTTGCTAGCTAAGGCTTTTCCTTTCTCTCTTCCATCACTTTTCTGGCCACTAAAACCTGACTTACCATCTCAACCTGTTTTTGACCAAACTTTGAGACCTCATTCTTTCTAGTAGCCTCAAGATGGTATGCCAACTTCCATACCAAATTGAGGGATTGAGCCTTCATTCTGAGGACTCCTGTGTATACACGCTAAATAAATTTGTATGCTTTTTCTCTAACTTATCAGGCTTCTGTGAGTTGATATTTCAGCAAGTCCTTCGAGGGCCAAGGGCCTTGGCTGCATACAATACAACCTACCAAGACTAAATTATGAAGAAATAAAAAATGTGAACAGATCTATAACTAATCAGGAGATTAAATCGGGAATAAAAAACTTCCCAAAAAAGAAAAGCCCAGGACCAGATGATTTCACTGGAGAATTCTGCCAAACATTTAAAGAATTAACACCAATCTTTCTCAAACTGTTACACAAAATTGAAGAGGAAGAAACACTTTCTAACTTATTTTGTGATTCTAGCATTACTCTGAGGCCAAAATTATAAAAAGTTTCTAGAAAAAAAGAAACTTAGGTATAGGATGGGGTTCTTGAGTGTCCTTGGCCCATCCAGCTCTCCCACTGGTCGTTTTCTGGATAACTCTAGGGTTTGCTGAGGACATAGCACCCTGAGATGAGGAGGAACGTCCAGAACAGCCTGAACTTTGTCTTCATACCTGCTAGAACAGGAGCTTCTGCGAAGCTTTTGCTCAGTAATCCCAGTTGTCCCTGAGGTATAAAAGCCCAGAGAAGGCTGTTTCAGGTCCTACAAAGTGGGATGTGCACAGACGAGATTCTATTCACCCAGGGCAGCTTTCGTGAGTCATTCTTGGCTGTGGGTCCTTGGCTTCTGTTGGTTCTTGCCTCCTACCTATAAGTAATAAAGTTACTTTGCATGACGTGTTGTATGTCTATCTTAGCAGACTTGTTCTATGGCAACAGGATTTGTGCCCAACTTCCTTCCAGATCTTAAGAAACTAAGCAGAAAGTGGCAAGGTGTTTTTAGAGTCCTTCTCTAGGAGTGAATTCTGCTTAACACTATAGACCAATATCCCTCATTAATATTAACATAAAAACATAAATAAAACACCAAGAATGTGATTTCAATAATACATTAAAAATTATACTCTATGACCAAGTGGAAATTAAAAATGATTCTAAATATGAAAACCAATCAATTCAATATACTACATTAACAGAATGAAGGAAAAAAAACCCGTAAGGTAAACTCAATTGATGCAGAAAAAGCATTTGACAAGATTCAACACTCTTTAATGAAAACAAAAAAACTTCAACAAACATGGAATAGAAGGAAATTACATCAGCATAATAAAGGCCATATATTAAAAGCCCACAGCAAACATCATACTCAACAGTGAAAAATTGAAAGTCTTTCCTTTAAGATTAGGAATGAGGCAAGTATAGGCCCACTCTTACCACTTATATTCAACATAGTACTGAGGGTCCTAGCCAGAACAATTTGGCAAGAAAAGAAAATAAAAGGCTTCCAAATAAGAAAGGAAGAAGTTAAATTTTCTCTGTTCACAGATGATATACTCTTATATGTAAAAACCCTAAAAATTCCGCAAAAGCCTATTAGAACAAATAAATGAATTCAGTAAAGCTGCAGGATACAAAACCAACACACAAAAATCATTTGTGATTCTGTACAATAATGAACAATACATTAAGAAAATTAATAAAGCAATCCCATTTATAATAGCATCAATAGCTAAAATAATAGTCAAAAGAATTGACAACAGGATCTTGAATAGATATCTGCACATTCATGTTCATTGCAGCATTAATCACAATAGCTAAGAGGTGGAAACAACCTAAATGTCCATTGACAGGTGAATAAAGAAAATGTGACATGTAGATACAATAAAATATTATTCAGCCTTTAAAAGGAAGGAAATTCTGACACATGTTATAACGTGGATGAAACTTGAGAGCATTATGCCAAGTGAAGTCAGCCAGTCACAAAAAGACAAACACAAGTACTGTATGATTTCACTTATATGAGGTATCTAAAGTAGTCAAACTCTTAGCAACAGAAAATAGAATGATGGTTGCCAGGGCTTGAGGGGAGAAGGGAGGAAAGGGGAGTTGTGCAATGGGCATAGAGTTTCAGTTTTGTGTGATGAACAAGTTCTTTTGCACAATATGCATATGGTTAACAGTTCTGTATTGTACACTTACAAGTGATTAAGACAGTAAGTTTGGTTATGCAATTTTTAATCACAATAAAAAAGAAGTGTTGAAACTTCACAAAGAACAACAATTTAATAGGTAAAGATGGGGTAAATATAATAGGTGTTCTTTTTCCCATGAGTTTGTGAAATAATATGTGATATGTTGAAGCAAAAATATAACAATATCTGTTGTGAACTCAATGAATGTAGGATCACTTGATACAATTATGTTCCTTAAATGGAGATGATAAAGGAACTTACATGGAAGTAAGGTTTCAGTACTTCACTCAAATTGGTAAAACATCAATGACAATATGTCATGATAAGTTGTGTATGTATATCATAATGCCCAGAGAAACCACCAAGAAATGTATACAAAGTAATATTCTCAGAAACACTGTAAATAAAACAAGATGGAATCCTACAAAATGTTCAAGTAACCCATGAAGGCAAGAAAAGTGAAAAAAAGAATGAGGAACAGAGGAAGCAAACAGAAAAGAAGTAATAAAATGGCAAACTTAAAGTCTTGAAATATCAAGAATCATTTGGTCTAAACACACCACTTAAAAAACATATTGACAGAGTGAGTTAAAAACATCACCAACTATATATTGTCAACAAAAAAACCCTTTACACACAGCAATATAGATAGGTTTTCTTCAGAGCGAAGAAAATTACTAGGTACAAAGGGAATAAATCTAATAAAAGATGTGCAGGAACTTTACAAAAACACTATGTGCACTATTAAAATAAATGAAAGAAGATACAAATTGCAGAGGGGTACTCCATGTTCATGAATTAGTGGTTAATAGTATTTTAAAAATGTTAGTGTCCTCCAAATTAATTCATCAATTCAATGTGATACAAATAAAAATACTAGAAATTATTTTTATGGAAAACAACAGACTAATTCTAAACTTTACATGGAAATTTAAAGAGTCAAAAATGGCCAAGTCACTCCATGAGAAGCAGAACAAAGTTGGAGGATGTACACAAATAGATAACAGGAATCATTAGAAACTATTTTAATTAAGGCAGGTGATATTGGCACAAACATAAATAGAAGAAAAATAACCTAAACATAGACCTACATACATAGAGTCACCTGATCCATGACAAAAGAGAGTCAGAAAGCAATGTTATTTTCAGTAAATATTGCTGGATCAATATCCACATGGATATCCACATCATATGCAAAAATGAATTCCAGATGGATTACAGGGTATAACAATGAAGCTTTTTAGAGGGAAGCAAAGAGCAATTTCACAGCCTTGGAGTAGGGAATGAAAACCTCTAGCCATTAAAAAATAATTAATAAATTTAACTGTGTTAGAACTAAAAGCTTTTGTTTAGTGAAAGACATTATTAAGAGAATAAAAAATACAGCCCATAAGAGTGAGAGAAGATGGAATCACCCAATGGGTTCTTCCTGCCTGCCGCATGGACAAAACAAATCCACTGCAACCACGGTATTGCAGTAAAACAGAGTTTAATTAACTCACGGTCGGCCACTTAGAAGAACTGCAGTCGTCACTCAAATCAGTCTCCCTGAGAACTAAGAGGCAAGGGTTTTTATGGATAATTTAGTGGGCAGGGGTCTAGGGAATGGGTACTATTGATAGGTTAGGGATGAAATCATGGTTTCAGTGTGTGGAAAATGGTTCTCATGCACTGAATCTACCTCTGGGTGGGGGCCACAGGACTTACTGTCATGAGTCACAGGTTTAGGTGGGGTCAGTCGGTTGCCAGAATGCAAAAATCTGAAAAACACCTCAAAAGGCCAACCTTAGGTTCTACAATAGTGATGTCATCTATAGGAGCAATTGAGGAAGTCACAAATCTTGTGACATCTGGTCACATGACTCTAGAGAAGTAATAGATTATAGAAACTACGCCTACACTTTAGGAGAATTCAGGTCCCTCTGTTCCTAATCTTGTGGCCTTTCATTCATCTTATAAAGGTGATTTCAGCCCCCAAACAAGATGGGGACTAGCTTTAGGGAGGACTAATACTATCCTCGCTTCAAAGTTAAACTACAAACTACATTCCTTGCATGATTAGCATGGCCTACACCCAGGAATGAGTGAGGACAGCCAGACTGTGAGGCAAGAAGCAAGGTGGAGTCAGCCATGTTAGATTTCTTTCACCATCGTAATCTTTGCAAAGGCAATTTCAAAGATGTTCACAATACAAATATAGCCTCTTCTCATTATTTAGGAATTCTGTTATTTGTGAATTCACCTATGTGCTGAAATGCATTTGTAACATCAATATCAATATGCATGGTACTTCTGTTGTTATTTGCAGACATGCAGATTAGTGTAAAATTTGAGTCATCTGATATGCATGTTCCCAGGTGAGGTCTAACAAGGTGGCACTCTGCCTTCTTATATCAGCTCTCATGCTAATACTCATGCTAATAACGAGTGTCTTTAGCATGATCTATTTAGTGCCACCTTTTTAAATTTTTTTGCATTTTTGTGCTTTCTGCTGGTGATTTTGCTGTTTAAAATGCCTCCCAACTGTAGTGCTGAACTGTTGTCTAGTGTCCCTAGGAGCAAAAAAGCTGTGATATGCCTTAGGGAGGAAATAAGCTTGTTAGATAAGCTTTGTTTAGGCATGAGTTATAGTGCTGGTGGCTGTGAGTTCAATGTCAATAAATCAACAGTACAATAAGCTGCATCCAGAAACAGGAAAAGGAAATTTACCAATCAGTATGTGAGGCTGTTCTTCGAAGTGCTAAAGTAACATCTAGAGTGTGTGATTAAGCTAGAGAAAAGATGGAAAAGCAGCTAAATTTGTAGATTCATGAAATGACAACCGATTTTTAAAAAAGTACAGTGGACTGCATTGCTGTGAGGCTGAAAGCCAAAGAAATTTATGGTCATGTTACTCAGGGAGGGGGAATACTAATCCTTCTCAGCTAGTGCTGGCTGACTCATACATTTGAAAGGCAATACAGTATGAAAGATAAACTTGCAGGTGAGGCAGATTCTGCAGACTAGGAGGCTGCAGAGATTTTTAAATACCTGCTAAGTATTATACTAAGAAAAAGGTTATATGGAAAATCAGGTTAAAAGCCAATAAGATTGTCTTGTTTTATGAGGACATTGGCAAATGAACCTGTATAATACAAATACCATTTTGGTTGATGAAAATATTGTATCAGAAGCTCTCAGGAAGTGAACTCTGTATGTTTCTTAAGAGCAATAGTTTAATATTTTCTAATTCAGTGTTCACAATGACTTTACAGAACATAGATATCACAAATAAGGGAAATAGATGTAGCTGACAAGGGACTTATATTCTCTCTCTCTCTGTGTCTGTCTCTCTCCCCTATATATAAGCTTCTACTACTCTGTAATAAGAAGACAGTACAATAGAAAAATAGCAAAAGACTTGAGAAGACATTTTAAAATCAAATAAGATGACCAATAGACACGTGACGTATGTCCATCTTATTAGAGATGTGGGGAGATGCAAATAAAACTCACAATGTGATACCACTGTATGCCCACCAGAAGGCTATCATGTCACCTTTTAACAGACTATTGAAAACAACCTAAATTTTCAACTTTGGTGGGGAGGTTACTGAACAATAACACATTCCTGGTAGCAGTATTGAACAGCTAATAACACATGCTTATTTCACAGAAGAAAGACTGAAAAGAAATATACCAATAATTAAAAATTGTTTTCTTTGGCTGGTAGGATTAGCAGTAACTTATTTCCTTTATACTTTTTCTCAAATATTTCAAGATTCATCACATAAGTATAATTATTTTTGTTAAAAAAATTACATGTGCTACTTTCTGAAAAAAGAATGACAATTTTATCATTCACATTTTTCTAACTTACAAAGATATATCTGGTTTTTCTTTTTATGCCAATAGCCAATTTGAGTGTCTCTGCAGGGTAGTTGCTGAAATGGAAATTACTTTTCAAATTAAAATTTAAAATGCATTATGAAACATTCTAAATGTATTCCTGGAGAATAAATTGCGTCTTAGTCAAAATAAACATTCTGATTTCTGTGTTGTAATTCTGAAAAATAATAATCTCATCACAGAAATGAAAAGAAAATTGCCTCAGTCACTGAACTGACAGAACATAAACAATGATAAACCTCATGGTATACAATAGAATTAGACAATTGATTAATAATCAATATTGTGCACACAGCCAGGGTTTTACTACCATATTTTATTGGCAATAAATATTCTGTCTTGTCTTCTTATAGGAAACAGAGAAGAAAGATAAGAATGCAACATTCATATTTTGAAAACTCAGACTCATTAACTGTCATCTTCACTGCTCTAAAATAAGCTGAATGGAGTAATTCAATGGTGTAAAAGTCAAATCTTAGCTCTTGAACTATAGCATTAACAGACACTTGACTTTCATAAGTCACATGTGAGACGTTTTGACATTGACTAGTCCCTGTGTTTGACTAGGGCTCCCCAGAAGGTGAACAGATCGTACTCAAGGCCTCCTGACTGCCCATCTGAACAATGATTATTTCCTGATTTGGTGAATCTCATGAGGCCTCTCTACCGAGCTCCTAACTGGCTGACCAGTGAAGAATGAGGATGCTAGCAGAGCGCACCAGCTCACAGAAAGGACAGATTCTGTGGATTCACTGGACCACATCTGTGAGGGAGGGGCCATGGGCTTTGCCATGCACAGGAGGAAGCTCACATGTGGAGGCATGGGAGGGTCCTAGTTCTGGCGGTAGGGGGCTGGAGAAGGGATAAGGAGGGATGCAGGCAAAGTATTCTCCAAGATGATATGAATGAGAATTCTCAATTTGTCCTGTGATCGAAAAAAATATATATCTGAGTGAAATTTTGGAAATAAAGGTATATGGTTCACTATCCAATGTGAGATGGCAGGGCAGCCATTGAGGCTTCAGAGAGGGAAGCCAGATATCTCCTGGCTCAGCCCAGTGTCATGGCCATGGTGGGGGAGCACCAGGATCCTCCTGAACTCAGACCACATTCTCTCTGGGAGAGTCTGAGCAGAGGGATGTCCCTGCACATTCACCCTGCAGGGAGAATCAACAGAACCCACAGTGCCATCTGCACACCCAGGAACAAGGGTTCCAAGCTGCTGCTGCATGCGGTCCCCCCTCCAAGATCCATTGTGATCTGCAATTCTGCTCACACAAAAAGACGTATAGGAGGGGTTCTGGTGAGTAGACATGGGTGTTGAGCATGGAACTCCTCCTGATATCCTGATGCCCTCTCATCCTCTGGAGAACTTCCCCGCCACCAGCTATCCTGCTGGGGTCTCCTGCAGATAGAGCTGCAGCTCAGGGAGAAGGGGGAGACCACAGCAGTCAGAGCCTGTGGCGTGACCCCCATGAGGCCACAAGTTGTGGGCTGTGAGTTGGGCATTGTGGTCACTGTAGCCACCTGCAGGGAGGCAGCTTCCCCCTTGGCCAAGAGCAGAGAGTGCACCCACTCTGACCTTGGGGAGTTGTGAAAGGTGAGCCAGCTCAGCCCTGTGCCTGCCCCAGGGGCATACAGCTTCAGCCAGAGAAGACCCCGTGCGGACAGGACACTGGTGTGGTGACTTTCCTGCCTAATGTTTTAATTCTTAAGTGGAAAGTATGTTATGTGATGTACAGACCTATTTATCTACCACATTTTTAGAGGCAGGGGATTTTAAAAGGAGTGAGAGAGAGAGAGCAGAAAACAACCTCACAAAGCTATTGTTTGATGAAGCCTTGGATCGTATTTATCCCATGTGTGCACTGCAGGGAGAGAAGCCCGCGGCAGACAGGGAGGGTTTTGACCAGCAAGATGATGCAGGGCCCAAGCTCTCCCCCGGACTCTGGTGCTGTGCAGGCTGCTAGAAGCTTACAACACAGCCACCCTCGGGGTTGGACTTCTTTGAGGAGAAATTCCTTAATTAAAATTTAAGAAATGATTGGAGCAGATATTTCTTAAATTCAAAATGACAGTTCAACATTCAAAGTGAATGACAGAAAGTTACATACCTGTGTAACCCAATGTCAGAGGGGCTCCCATGGCACACAAAACATCCGTTACCCTTGTATCCAACCTGGCAGTGCTGGATATACCTGAGCCTGTGGTCCTGGAAAGCAGTGACAGATAAAGATCCCCCCCCACAGCCCCTCCCACCCTCCTCCCCCATTCCCCCCACTCCCTCATCCCACTTTTTGTGGCCACTAAAAGAAGCCCCTTCCCTATGTGCCTTAGATGAGACTGGATGTGCCCCTGTTCGCCTAGGACCAGGCCAGAGCCAGACCCTCCACGTTTCCATCTTCGCTGCATACCTGCTTTGCTGAGCTGCTCATGCTCACTGATCAGTCAGAACAAAATGAGTTTTAACCCAATGTTGGTTCAGCTTCTGTCTTTCAGGCCCCTGCACCTTGGACCCCCTCAGCTTGAGTCGCTCAGGGGCCTCCTGGGCACCTGTGACCTTAGGTCATACCTTCACTGATTTATGTCCAAATTTGCCACCTCCAGCCCATTTTCCCAAACCAGCTCCTTCTAGCCTTATGTGGTCTTCTCCATACAGGAAAAAACAATTTGCCTAACCCTTGAGTTCGTCCTCACCAAGTCTGGATTTGTTTTTCATGTGACAAACTTCACAATTCTATGGACTGTGGAAGCCCCAGCCTTGTCCCAGGTCAGGCCTGGCCTGAGCATGTGGTGCAAGGGGCACGGTGAAAACACAGGCTGCATGCAAGTGTCTGAGATACAAATCCAGCTATAAGTCAAGCCAGTAAACATTCCAATAAAGCATACCGTCTTCTCACCTTCACAAAGAAACCTTTCCTGTGATCCAAAGTCCAGGTTTATGTTTAGAACAGTAGCATAGCAGCACAGGGGGAGAGCCTGCTCCTCTCCCTGACCCTTGGGCCAGGAGGCCCCTAAAAGGCCTGGCCTGCAGTGGTGTGGTCACACAGCTCATGCGTCCTTTGGACCTCGGTTGGACACGGCCGCACATGACCAGCCTCCTAGAGGATGAGCCCGGGTGTCAGTCCTGCAGGCCGTGGGGCTGGCTCTGGTGGCGAGTAGGAATTCTGGGTTCAGTGCTCAAGCCGACTGCCTTGGCCCACAGACTCCCTGGCCAGGAGAGGGTGGACACCAGGGACAGTGGAGCCCACAGCGGCCACCAGGGAGGGGCCTTGGGAAGGGCTTTCTCCAGGCTCCTACCACTCCTGTGCTGTAGGTTCAGGTTGTCATTGCACTTACCATATTGACCTAGACATAAAGCTCACTCTCTTTGAATTTCCAAAGCTAATGGATTTCCTCAAACAATCTTTGATCCCTGGAGACATAAACAAGCTTTCACAGAGGGGCTGGGCAGGCTCTGGGGACAGGAGCCTTCTTCAACATCGTGTCATCCTGGTGGTCAGGTCCTGCTGCTGGCCTCACCTTCTGCCCGGCTCCCAGGCTCCTCCCGCTTTGCTCCTCCTGTGGTTGCCCTCCCTCCATTCCAAGAGAAAGATGGTTCCCTTTGCTCAGCCCCATATGCAGTATCTCAGGCCTCTCTCCCCCAGGAACACCCAATGCCAAGAGGAGCTCTCAGAGGCTGTGGGGCTAGGGCAGGTGGTGTTCACTTTTGACCTCAGGCACTTCCAGGGCAATCTTGCAAAAGAAGACTTGGGTGTGCAGGTGGGGGGCTTTGTCCTGTTGTGATGGAGAGAGCTGCTTTTCAGACTGTCAAACCCATGCTGTTCCTCACCTTGAAGTTCACTGCAGTCGTGGGAAATGGAGTCTCACAGAGGAGGCATGTGCTCAGGCTGGAGAGGCAATGGCCCAGCCCAGGACCCTCGCTGCGGGGGTTGGGACTGTGACTGAGCCAGCAGGCACTGCTCCCCCTTCCCCCGCCCCCACCCCTCGGCTTGTTCTTCCCCCATTGGATATGTTCTTCCCCCACTGGATACCATAAGAGGCCATAAGAGGATTTTACCAAGTTCTCCGATGGCCAATGCCTTAACCTCCCAGGAAGCCTCTCATTCTCAGTCAGCCAACACTAAACCACGTGCAGCAAGTGACTCCCCAGATTTGGAATTACTCTCAGTCTGCTGCAACCCCACCCCCCCAACTCTGCCGTCTCATCTACCTCTGGTGAGATGATTCCTTTGCAGAAACTTTTGGCTCCCCACTTGATCTCTCCTTTGGCTTGGACTGAGTGATACCAGTTAGCTGGTAGAGATCCCCAAATGCCAGGGGGACCTCTTCCTGGCTGGTGTCCAGGCTCTTGACACCATCGAAAGAAGGAATTCAAGGATGAGGCATAAAATAGTGAAAACACAGATACTTATTGCAAAGCAAAAAGTACACACTCCAGAAACGAGAGTGCGGGCATGCTCAAGAGAAAGTCGTGCCATGGGGTCTGGGACTGCTGTCTTTATGGGTTTCTTTAACCAAGGGGTGGAATATTCATGAAAATTCCAGGAAAAAGATGGAGATTTCTCAGAACTGCAGTGCCATCCATTTTTATGCCAAATATGGATGTTCTTGAATCTCACTCTAAAACATAATTTTAACACCTGCATGGTGTGCAGAGTGGGTCTGCCATATTGTGGTCACCCAGCACTGGACATTTAAGTGGCTTTAATTTCTCATTATTGTAATGCATACTCATAGGAATGTCCTCTTATGAAAATGTTTTTCTGTATTTTTAATATTTCCTCAAATAGATTTCCAGAAATGGGATTACTGATCCAAGTTTATAATCATGCTAAAGCTCTTTCTACATATTGTTATATTGCTTTCATGAAGAATATCCCAAATTCCACTTCCACATACATGTGAGGGAGAACCCAGCTCAACACCATCACCAGTGTTGAAGAGTAACACTTGTGTGTGTGTGTGTGTGTGTGTGAGTGTATATGTGAGTATGTGTGAGGGTGAGTCTGTGAGTGTGTGTGTGTTTAATCTTAGTAAAGAATGACCATAGGAGGAAAATGTGACCAGCAGAAAAAGTTTCTTATGAAAAGGAATGGCCTCCAGCTCTCCAGAGAACACTGTTAGTTGTATCTGTGTGTGTGCGTGGTTACACCTACACCTCTAAAAAGCTTTCCCTTCTTTCCCCAGTTTATCACAATTAGATGATATTTGCTGACATTAATGACACTGATGTAAAAGAATAGGACTCAGTCACTTAAATGCATCCCATGGCTCAGAGATCCTTGCTCCTCTTTGTTTGTTACGGTCATGGCATAATTTAGTCTTGTACTGGGTATCTGGTCTGTTCTTGATCTATTAACTTCAGTTTCTCATTTGCCTCTAGGTCACATGAACTCCAGCTTCCCTTATCTTTGCACCTCTGCCTCCTCCCCTTTATCTCAGCTACATCTTCACTTTCAAAGCGTCCCGGTTGATAGCATCACAGCCTTTTCTGTAATTGCAGTTGACTGCTCCATGCATTATTTCCGATTGATTATGAAATTTAAAAAGCAATAAGCAAGTACTTACCATCAATATGGCAAAGGAAATTCATTTGTAAAATCTTCTTTGCTCCCATGACAGAAAAAAAAATAAAGTGAAAGAGGGAGTATAAGACAGAGCAAACCTCAGTGTAAGATGCTTGTATCTGGTGACAAGAAAGGAACACAATGAAAATCTAGTGGTGTCAGCTTTGTTGGTCACAGGGCTCCCATTGGGCATGCACCATGCTGGCCACTCTTTGAATGTGCTCTGGGCAAGGAGGGGACTAAGCCAGACACCCAGAGGCTGTGGGCCAGTGCTCAGCTCCCACCTGCCGGCTGGGGGTTACATTGTCACCAGGGCCCTGAAGAGACTGGCTGCAGGCCAGATTTACAACATTCCAGCAGGGGCTGGTAGAGACAGCCTAGAGCAGGTGTTCACAGAAGGAGAGAGCAAGGGAGAGCGAGAGGAGAGCAAGTGAAACAAAAATCCACCCACTCCAAGGAGGCTGCAATCCCAAATTCCAAACTAACTGGAGAGGCAGAGGTTAACAAATCTGGAAGGCAAGTTAGTTAAAGTTGTGGAGGTCCGTGGTCAAATGAGTTATCTTTTCTTATACTTCATCCATTGTGCAAAATCTGGCCACGCTGCAATTTGCCTTGTTGTTCTTTCTAGCGTATAACATCTTAGCAGAGCTTTTTTTCCCTTCTGGAGATTCTTTTCCTATTCTGTACTGAAAGAGAGTAACGTGTTTTGTCCAAACCATTTCTACCCATGGAGCCTCCTTCCTTCACCTCCCACTCCCCGTGAATCAGCACTGCCCTCAGTGGGTCCCACTCCTCTCTCCTAGGGGCATACCCAAGGGCAGTCAAAATCCCACATTTATTGCTTCCCTCATTTTCAAGTAACTTCCCAAGGAAGGGTGTAGGAATGACTTCATTTTTGAAGCTCCTGCATGCCTGAAAATACTTCAGTGGGTCCTCATACTTGATTGATGGGTTGGGGTCAGAGTTCTAGGTTTAATCTTATTTAGAATCTAGAATTACTAGGTAGCATTCTGATGACCCTTTGGCTCTCATTTTTCTTTGCAGGTGAGCTGCTTTTTTCTATGAAAACTTCTAGAAATTTCTCTTTATCCTGGACATTACAGTCCATTAAAAATTCTGAATATGTGGGTTCATTTCAATCATCTGGGTGCAGACAGGTTCCTTGTAGGGTCACCTGGTGGGAGCCCAGGAGGGGGTAGGGCTTATCTGGTGCTACCACCCACTGTGGAAGCCTTGGAGCTCCCAGGAAGGAAGGTCAATTCTTTTCAAGGAAGAGCCCTCAGATTTTTTGCCATGGGGAAAGTAGCTCTCACAGGTGCCTCTCTTAACACAAGTGTGGGGGGAGCTGCTGGGGGCTCCACTTGCTCCACAGACAGCTCTCGAGTGAACCCCACTCCTGGCCTCCACTGCTGCCACTGACCTTGAGCTCAGAAGCTCGGGGCGGGATCTGGAAGGGTGTTCTTCACTGTGACTTCCTTGGCTCTGTCCATCTGTCCACTTGTGCCCTTCCACGCAGTCTGCTGGTCTTAAGTCATCCATAAGCTTGGAGATCCCTTTCCGTGGCTTTATTCTTTTCTGTGCATTTAAAGGGTCATTCACTGGGGATTTAAGAAGGGTAAAAGCAAATGTAATATTAACTTCTAAATTATTGCTGGAAGCATAGGTAACAAAAACCTGTGTCTTTATATTTGTTTGCTTACTAGTGAAATTTCATTTTTATTATATACTCACTGGCCATTTGTATTTCCTTTGGGACTTGACTTTCCATGTCCCTTGACAACTAAAGCATTTGGGTCTTAATATTTTTCTTAATAATTTGTATGTGCTCTTTATATGTAAAAAGTTGTCTACCTCTGTCATAATGTTTGCTACAAAAAGTGTAATTTAAGAACAATGAACTCCAGGAGAGTAAAACGATGGCTACCAATGTACTCTGAACATTCTCTGGCTTATCTGCATTTTAGCTAGGACCACAGAGCCGTTCATATATCCCTAGAATTTCTCCCAAGCTGCTTGAGCACATAATTTTGAAAGCCTCACTCCACCCCTTTCTGATTCCAGCTGAGCAATACAGAAACCAGATTAAACGTGGGTAGTCTGCATTGCCCAGAGAGAATATCATGTGCTCCCTTTAATTACTTGTTACTTAACAACTTGATCTATTTATGTTTATAGGAATCAGGTGGTGCCAATCTGGTTCATGAAAAAGCCACTTGATGGAGTTCCATGTAATTGCACATGGGCTAATTACATAAATCAGCTATTTGTGTTCCAAATTGAGCTTTGAAAGCTGCTTGAACTCCTTCAATTGTTCTCGACAAGCAAATAGAATTATACCCAGAAAGCCAAACTGCTGAAACTATTAGAGAGGTTGCCACATCATTACAGCCTGGCTGTCTGCCCTAAGAGTCCACACCTGAGCCTGAACAGCCCTCTCTGTCAAAGTGGGGGGATGCACTACTTCTTCCCAGAGTCACAGGGTGAGTTAAATGAGATGGTCCATTCATCACCCTACTAGGGCTTCTGAAAATGTACCTGGGTGTCTTCAGCAACAGGAACTTACTCACCCATAGTTTGGGAGGCTGGAAATCAGAGATCAAGGTGATGGCAGGGTTGGTTCCCCTCTGAAGCCTCTGGCTGTAGATAGCCTTCTCCTTGCTATGTCATCATATTTCTGCCCTCCATACATCTCTGTGTCCTACTTTCCTCTTAATAAGGACACCATTCATATTGGGCTCATGCCCATACTAATGACCTGATTTTACCCTAGTTGCTTCTTTAAAGACCCTGTCTCCAAATATAGTCACATTCTGAGGTCCCAGGGGTTGGACTCCAACGTATGACTTCTTGGGGGGGACACAATTCAGCCCCTAACAGCCTGTTGAGTTGTTTAACGGGATTTTGTGTGTAGTTTGTACACCATAAATGTCTGCAAATATTTTAGAAAGTCTCCTTGGAAGGATGATGTGAGAAACACAAAAGAATTATCAAGGTCCCTCTCTCTGCATCACAGCCCCTGGGACGAAGGCTGTCGTTGGGAGGTTTACTCACTGCTGAGAAAGCCTGTCTGTGGCATTTGGGGAGATTATTTCCTCCATGTAATGCCTGGCCCAAATATTTGCTTTTCAGCATTAATCATCGTGGGAGCTATGGAGAGTTTTGAAACAGAAGCATCCAATCTTTCCTAAAAGAGCACCAGGCTAAAGAAGATATACTGGAAGATGTTAATAGCTCTTGGAATTTTATAACAAGAAAGGCCTTTAAAGGCCTCAGGGCTTTAGCTCCTTAGTGGTGGGACTATGCTTGAGATAGGAGGTGATTAGTAAATATTGGTTGATTGAATACATCCAGACAAAGCAGACAGAGCGTTTGGTATCTTGGCCCACCCTGCTCACCTCCCCCAGCTCCCAGTCTGGTGTGTCTTCATCGTGGGAAATGCTTGCTGTATTGGCCAGAATGAGCATCAGAACATGCAAGAGCCTAGGTATGAATTCTGTTCTTGATTTACCCACTGACTTGATGCATGATCTTAAGACAATCCCTTTCCCAGTGTGAGCCTTGGTATTCTCATTTGGAGAAAGGGGTTATTGGCCTCTGAGGGCTTTCTAGCACTGACCAGAGCTCTGAGAGGAGGATGTCCTGTCTCAGGAGACAGGGTCTCCTTCTGGCATATTCTAGCCAACACTGATCCTCCTGTCTCCTGCTCCTACCTCAGAAAGCAGAAGTGAGTGGGTGAAAGTGATATCCACCAGCTTCACAACAGGCACGGGAGTTGACTTATGTCCCCTTCCTATTAGGAACTTGGTAGTGGCTTAAGGGGCCAAAACTGAAATCTCTGGGGAAACTGCTTTGGAATAAATGACAGCTTTCTGATTTTATTTAGTAGTAAAAGCATAATTTTCTTGTGAAACTTGAACTTTGTTTTAGAAGAGTCTGTTTATTGAATCCACAAATGAGAAATCCTTATATCTCTTATAAAAGCAACACATACTGTGCTTCATAGAATATGGCGATGGTATGGAAGCTGGCTAATCCTGACTTAGGAGAGCCAGATGCTAAATAGGCAGGAATTTGGGGAGCCAATTGTTCAACACAGACACTATCAAAACTTAAGTTATATAAATAAGTATTTTTTTAAAAGGCAAAACACACTCAAACCTCATCACTTTCTAATAATTACATTTTAATATTATTTTGAGCTAACTTTCACATCTATTGCATGTGTAGTGGATAAACCATGTAATGTATCTGTGAGAATATGTATGTATGTATGTATGTGTGTGTCTCTCTCTCTTTCTTTCTCCCCTTGTTTTTCTGAGAGCTGATTGTTAAACATTTACCAATGCACAACTGATTATACTACATAAAAACCTTATATCACTTTCTTACTTTGAAACTTCCATTGACTTTTCCTTGCTCACAAGAGAGAAGTTAATTTCCTCATTGTTCATTCTGGAATCTGCCCATAATTAGCTTTTACTTCCTTGCTGAGCAACTATCCCAACATTTTTCTGTCTTGCTTTATGCTCTTATTCCAGTCCCATGAACTTCTAATTGACATTAACTTCTAAATCTACATCTCCAGCATGGCCCTCTCACTCAAGCGCTGGTTGACAATTTGATATGGTATCCCCATTTGGATGTTTAATAAGAATTTCAACCTTTTAGGCCAAAAGAAAGTTGATTTCAAAGTCACCTTATCCAATCACCCCCACACACATATCATGCCAATATATGGCATCACATCCACCATTTTCTTAAGCTAAAAGTTTAGGAATCATCTTTGATTCTTTTCTTTTCCTCACTCCATATACACACTTTATCAGCAAGTTCTACCAAGTTTACCTAAAACATGTATCCTGAAAACTGTTGTTTCTTACCATTTTCAACGGCCTGTTGTAGTCTATGTTATTCATTTCTTTCCCAGTCTTATTCATGCCACACTCTTCTTACTTCAGTGGTTTCAAAAGAGAAGTCCAATGATGGCATCATGAACTGGGTATCTTCTGACCCACTGCAATGGACAATGCTTGTGATTCCCCTAAATACATACGTGGAAATCCTAGCCTCCCACTCTAAGGGTGCTGTTAGGAGGTGGGGTCTTGGGGGAACCAATCAGGTTATACATTCCCTCGTGAATGGAATTAGTGTCTTTATAAAAGAGACCCCAGAGAGCTTCCCGGCCCCTCCCATGATGTGAGGACCCAGCTAGAAGGCTCCATCTATGAGCCAGGAAGTGGTTCATCACCAGACATCAAATCTGCCAGTGCCTTGATTTTGTATTTCCTTGTCCAGAACCATGAAAAATAAATTTCTATTATTTATAAGTTACCCAGTTTATGGTATTTTGTTATGGCAACTAAAACAGACTAAGATACACACAAAATCACAAAGCTGCACATGCACAGCATCACTCCTTCATGAAATGAAAGTGGTGTATATGTGATTGGGCCTAAGCAGACCTTAAAATCACAAGTAAATGACAGGACGAAGTGGCCCCAATACCCATAGTCCCGGCTGCTGCTATCCTGCCTTCGCTTTCCCAGCCTGCACCTATGACTGCAGGGAGCTCCCCTGGGATTAGTTGACAGAGGAAGAGATGACTCAGGCCTGGTTTACAGATAACCAGGCTCTAGTGCCAACCAAAAGTGGGCAGCTGCAGCATTATAGCCCCTCTATGAAACATCCCTGAAGGACAATGGTAAAGGAAAATCCCCCCCAGTGAGAAGAATTTTGGGCAGTGTGCCTGGGTGTGCACTTCGCTTGGAAGGAGAAATGGCCAGATGTGCAATTATATACTGATTTATGGGATATGGTCAATGGTTTGGCTGGAGGGTCAGGGATTTGGAAGGTGCATGATTGGAAAATTGGTGACAAGCAGGTCCAAAGAAGATCGATGTGGATGGACCTTTCTGCATGGGAAAAAAACATAATGATACATGTGTTCCATATGGATGTTCAACAAAGGGTGACCTCAGCAAAGGAAGATTTGAATAATCCAGGGGATAGGGTAAGCCATTCTGTGGATACCAGTTAGCCTCTTTCCCCAGCCACTCCTGTCATCTCCCAGTGGGCTCATGAACAAAGTGGTGGCAGGGATGGATGTTATGCATGGGCTCAGAAAATGAAATGGACTTCCACTCACCAAGGCTGACCTGGCCATGATCACCATTGACTGCCCAATTTGCCAGCAGCAGCAGAGACCAAACAGAGCCACTGATATGGTACTATTCCCTGGGGTGATCAACCAGCTTCCTGATGGCAGGTGATTAGATTGGACCCCTTCCATCATGGAATAGGCAACATTATTATTACTATTTTTTGTACTGAAATAAACACTTCCTGTGGATTTGGTTTGCTTTCCCTGCAAGCAATGCATCTGCCAAAACTACCATCTGTGGATTTACAGAATGTCTTCTCTACTGTGATGGTATCCCACAGAGCATTGCTTCTGAAAAAGGAACTCACTTCACAGCTCACGAAGTGCAGCAGTGGGTCCATGCCCACGGAGTTCACTTGTCTTACCATGTTCCCCATCATCCTGAAGCAGTTGGCTTGATAAAATAGTGAAATGGCCTTTCAAGAATACAATTACAAGGCCACTGGATGATAACATCTTGCAGAATTGGAACAAGGCTTTCCAAAAGGGCTGAGTAAGGGACCAACATATGATGTCATGTCTTTCATAGGCAGGATTAACAGGCTGAGGAATCAAGAGGTAAAACTGGAAGTCTCACTTTTACTCCTAGTGATCCTCCAGCAAAAATTTTTCTTACTGTTTCCTCACCCTTATGCTCTGCTGGCCTAGAGGTCTTAGTTGCAAAAGGAGGAATAATTCCATTAAGGAAAACAATAATTTCGTTGAACTGAAAGTTAAGATTAATTATGTATTGGATGAAGTTAGTCATCCAATACATAATTACTATAATTTGGGATTAAAAATTGTTTTTTAGATCAATTAAGAATAAGGAAAATAAAAAATATTTTTACCTTTATGTACTCCTTGTCCAGTGGGCCTCCTGTCTCCATGTAGATTCAAGTTTTTGACCTAAATCATTTCTTTTCTCTCTGAAAAACTTTTTTCAACATTTCTTACATGACATATCTAGTTACAATAAGTCCTTTGTTTTTTTCTTTTTCTTAGAAGCTCTTTATATTTCTCATTTATTTTAAAAAATAATTTATCTGGATGTATAATTCTAGGTTTGTGGTTTTGTTTTTTTCAATCCTTTAAACATATCAGTTCACTTTCTTCTTACTTGCATGTTTTCTGACAGAACTTGTGTGCTAATTCTAATACTTGTTCATCTGTAGTTAAAGCAGATTTTTCACCTTCTATTCTGCCTGGTAGTCTTGGAAATTCCTGGATCTGTGATTTTTGTCTCTGTCTTTAATGTTGAAAAGTTTTCAGCTTTTATTACTTCAAATATATTTTCTGCCTTCTCCTCTTTCTGTCTTCTCCTTCTGGTATCCCATTTATGCATATGTTACACCTTTGATATTGTCCCATTGTTCTTACATTATTATTATTATTTTTTTTACATTCAAACTGTTACTGGAGGTTCTTACATTCTTATATGACTATTTTTTTTCTTCTTCTTCTCTTCCTCCTCTACTTCCTCCTCCTTCTTCTTCCTCTTCCTTCTGCCCCTATTCCTCTTCTTTCTCCTCTTCCTCCTTCTTTTTCTCCTCCTTCTTTCTTCTTCTCCTTCCTTATTCTTTTTCTTCTTCTTCTTCTTCTCCTTTCTTCTCCTTTTGTATTTCCATTTGGGAAGCTTCTATTGACATCATTCAAGTTCGGTGATTCTTTCCTTAACATGTTAGCCAGAGTTCTTCAGAGAAACAGAACCAATAGAAGAGAGAAAGAGAAAACGGGAGGGAGAGAAAGAGAATGGCTTAAGAAGTTGGCTCACATGTTTCTGGGTGCTAGCAAGTCTGAAATTTGCAGGGTAGGAGAGCAAGCTGGAAACTAAGGCAAGATTTCTATATTATAGTCTTGAGGCAGAATTCCTTCTTTTCAGGAAACCTGTCTGTTCCTAAGGCTTTCACCTGACTAGATGATGAGGCCTATCCACATTATGAAGGATCATTTGCTTTACTTAAAGTCTACTCATTGCAAATGTTAGTCACATCTGAAAAACACCTCCACAGCAATATCTAAAGCAGTGTTTGTCAAAGCAACTGGGCACCATAGCCTAACCAAGTTGACATGTAAAATAAAAGCATTGTCGTTCACTCCTAGTCAATTTGGCATACATACCCACCTCCTTAAACTATACTTTTTTTTTCTTTTTCTCATCTTAAATCATACTTAATATCCAAATAAAGACAACAGATACTTTATTCCTGAGGGGTCTGGGCTGTTAATAGTCCTGCCTAGATTGGGTTGCTGTAGTTTTCCATTGGCCTTAATCACAGGGCATGGTAGTACTAAGAGGATCTCCTAAATTCAGGACATACTCTTTCTTACCTCCATTGTGGTAAGGAAGTACAATTTCCCATTGGAAGTCAGGATCGGATTATCCCAGCCAACACAGGAACTCCCTTCTTGGCCTATTAATTTAGAGGCAAAAGGAGTTCCAAGTGGCTGGGTTTGTGGTTTTGTTTCTCTCAATCCTTTAAACATATCAGTCCACTTTCCAAGGAGTATATAAAGGTAAAAATATATTTTATTTTCCTTATTCTTAATTGATCTAAAAAACAATTTTTAATCCCAAATTATAGTAATTATGTACTGGATGACGAAGTGAGATGAATGACAGCAATGGCAAAGGGAAGGAGAAAAAAATGCTCAGTGGCTGCATTACACATTAAGCAGTGGAATACTATTTGAACGTAGATTAAGACCAGTTAAAAACATATAGTATAATATCTACGAAAAGTATTTAAAAATTTTAAAGTATAAATTATATGCTAAGAAGGGATATTAAATCCAATAATATAAAGTGCTCAATTAAAACCACAGAAGAAAGCAAAATAAGAAAAAGAAGCAAATAAAATGAATGAAAAACAGTTAAAAAGATAGTAGATATCAATCTAGCTATGTCAATAATCACTTTAAACTTGAATGGTCTAAGTACACCAGTTAAAAAACAGATTTTCAGAGTGGGTAAAAACAAAGCAAAAACCAACTATATTCTGTCTATAAGAAACATACTTTAAATATAAAGATTCAGGTAATTAAATTAAAGGAAAAGAATGGAGAAATGTCATAACACTGTAACTTATTAAAAGAAAGCTGGAGGAATTATATTATTTTCAGACAAAGTAGACCAGATATTATCAAGGATAAAGAGTTGCATTCATTATGTAGTAAAAACAGTTGATTTTCTGATAAGCCACAAAAATGCTACATGTGTATGCACCTAATAATGAATCAAATATGTCGAAATACATATGGCAAAAACAGAAGTGAAAGGAGAAATGCACAAATCCAAGATGAGAGTTGGAGGCTTCAGTATCCCTCTGTTAGTAATTCATAAATCAAAACAAGCAGAAAATCGGTATAGGTATAGATCACTTTCAGAATGCAATCAATTAACTTGATCTAACTGAAATTTAGAGAAATCTCCATCCAGAAACAGAATACTATTTTTTCCTCAAACTCACATAGAATATTCACAACAATAGATCATATTCTGAGCTAATTTAAAAGAATAGAAATCACACAATGTATGTTCTCATAAAACAAAGAAATTAAACCAGAAGTAAATAAATAGAAAGATAGCTTCAAATATTTTCAAATATACAGAGATTTTAAAATATTCTTCTAGATAAGCTCATTGGTGAACTCTACCAAACATTTGAGAAACAAATTATACCAATTCTCTATAATCTCTTCCGGAAAATAGAAGCAGAGGGACTACTTCCAAACTTATTATACTAAAGCAACATTATCCTAATACTAAAACAAGATTAAAACATTACAAGAAAAAAGGAAAACACTATAGACCCACATCTTTCTTGAACGTAGTTGCAAAAATCTTCAATAAAATAATATCAAATTGAACTAAACAACATCTAAAAAGAATTATACACCATGACAAGGTGGCATTTATTCCTGGTAGTCAAGACTGATTTATCATTTAAGTATCAATTAATATAATTCACCACATCAACAGGATAAAGAAGAAAAATCACAATGTTACATTAATAGATATAAAAAAATCATTTGACAAAATTCACCACCCATATATGATGAAAAACTCTCAAGAACTGGGAATAGAGGGTCAACTGAATAAGGAACACTTACAAAAAACCCAACAGCTAACATCATAGTAAATACTGAGAAATTAGAAGCTTTCTTGCTAAGAGCCGGAACAAAGCAAGGGTGTCCCTTCTCACTGCTTCTTTTCAACATTGTACTGGAAGTCCTAGCTATTGCAATCAGACAAAAAAAGGAATAAAAGGTATACAGATTAGGAAGGAAGAAATAAAATCGTCCTTTTTTTTTTTGCAGATGACATGATTTTCTACACAGAAAATCCTGCAAAATCAACAAAAAACTAAGCAATATTATCAAGCTTGCAAAATACAATATAAATATACAAAAGTTAATCACTTTCCTACATATCAGCAATGAACAAGTGGAATTTGAAATTAAAACAGTACTATGTACATTAACATCTGAAAATAAAATTCTTATGCATAAATCCAATAAAATAACTACAAGATTTATTTGAGGAAAGATATAAAACCTTGATGAGAGAAATGAAAAAAGAATTATATAAATGGAAACATAGTCCATGTTCATGGACAAGAAGAATCAATATTGTCAAGCTGTCAGTTCTTCCCAACTTGATCTATAGATTCAATGCAATGTCAATCAAAATACCAGAAAGTTATTTTGTGAATATGAACAAATTTATTATGAAGTTTATTTGGAGAGACAAAAGATCCAGAATAGCAAACATGATACCCAAGGAGAAGAACAAAGTCAGAGGACTAACACTATCTGACGTCAAGACTTACTCTATTGGCTGGGCATAGTGGCTCATACCTGTAATCCCAGCATTTTGGGAGGCCAAGGTGGGCAGAACATCTGAGGCCAGGAGTCCAAGACCAGCCTAGCCAACATGTCAAAACCTTGTCTCTACTAAAAAATACAAAAAATTAGCCAGGCCTGGTGACAGGCACCTGTCATCCCAGCTATTTAGGAGACTGAGGCAGGAGAATCACTTGAATCTGGGAGGTGAAGTTTGCAGTGAGCCGAGATTGCACCACTGTACACCAGCCTGAGCAACAGAGCAAGACTCCGTATAAAAAACAAAAAGAAAAAAGAAATCAAGGCAGTGTAATATTGGTGAAAGAACAGAAAAATGGGCAAGAATAAAGAACCCAGAGATAGATCTACACAACTATAGTTAACAGATCTTGAAAAACTAACAAAGGCAATGCAATGGATAAAAAAGTGCTGGTGGAACAACTTGACATCCACGTGCAAAAAATGAACCAAGACACAAACCTTACACCATTCATAAAAGTTAACTCAAAATGGATCATAGACCTCAATGTAAAATGCAAAACTGTAAATCTCCTAAAAAATATAATAGGAGAAAATCTAGATGACCTTGGGCTTTGTGATGGCTTTTTAGATTCGGCACCAGATGCACAATTTATAAAGAAAATAATATGCTGGACTTTATTAAAATTAAAAACCTCTGACATGCATAAGACAATGTTGAAATAATGAGGAAAGCAACCACACACTAGGAGAAAATATTTGCAAAAGACATATCTGATAAAGTACCATCATCCAAAGTATACGGAGAACACTTAAAACTCAACAATAAGGAAATGAGCAAGCCAATTAAAAAATGGGCAAAGACACGAACAGATACCTCTTCAAAGAAAATATACAGATGGAAAATAAGCATATGAAAAGATGCTCAACATCATATGGAACTGTAAATTAAAAAGAGATACCACTATACACCTATTAAAATGGAAAAAAGTCCTAAACACTGACAACACCCGATGCTGCCAAGGATGTGGTGTAAGAGGAACTCCCACTCATAGCTGGTGGGAATGCAAAATGGCACAACCACTTTGAAAACCAGATTAGCAGCTTCCTACAAAACTAAACATACACTTACTATACAATCCAGCAATTGCATTTACCCAAACGAATTAAAACTTATGTTTATATAAAAACTTGGACATGGATGTTTATAGTACCTTTATTGATAATTGCCAAAACTTGAAAACAAGCAAGATGTCTTTCAGTAGGTTAATGGATAAACTGTGGCACATCGAGATGGTGAAATTTTATTCAGCATTAAAAAGAAATCAGGTATCAAACCATTAAGCATTCGGCATAGCTATGCCAATAAGGCATAGAGGAAACTTAAATGCATATTACTAAATGAAAGAAGTCAATGTAAAAAGGCTACATACTATATGATTACAACTATAAGAAATTCTGCAAAAGGAAAGCTATGGGAGCAGCAAAAAGATCAGTGGTTGCCAGAGGTTGGGCTGTCAGGGGAGTGAGGGATGTGTAGGTGGAGCACAGAGGGTTTTTTATTTTTATTTTTTATTCATTTATTTTTTTTGAGACGAGTCTTGCTCTATCGCCAGGCTGGAGTGCAGTGGCGCAATCTCGGCTCATTGCAACCTCTGCCTCGTGGGTTCAAGCGATTCTCCGCCTCAGCCTCCCGAGTAGCTGGGACCACAGGCACGTGCCACCATGCCCAGCTATTTTTTGTATCTTTTAGTAGAGATGGGGTTTCACCATGTTGGCCAGGATGGTCTCGATCTCTTGACCTCGTGATCCACCCGCCTTGGCCTCCCAAAGTGCTGGGATTACAGGTGTGAGCCACCGCGCCCGGCCACAGAGGTTTTTTAGAGCAGTGAAATTATGCTGTATGATATTGCAATGGTGGATACCCATTAATATATATTTGTCAAAGCCCATAGCATGTGCAACACCAAGAGTGAACCCTAATGAAAACTAGGACTTTGGGTGATGATATGTCAATATAGGTTCATCAACTGCAGCAGGTGTATCACTCTGGTGCAGGATGTTGATTAATGGTGGAGGGGGTTGGGACAGAGAAATGAATAGTGTGGAGGGGATATATGCCTAATTCTGCTGGGAACCTAACACTGCTCTAAAAAAATAAAGTCTATGTTGTTTTAAAAAAACCTTCTAAATAACGCATGATCAAAAAAGAAGTCTCCAGAGAAATTCAAAAATGTTTTGAATTAAATATAAATGAACATAGGATGCAGCTAAAGCAATGCTTGCAGGCAACTTTTTTAAGTGCAACATGTTTGCATAACAATAAAAATTTCCTCATATCAATAATCTGTGTTATTCTGATAGCCTAACAGACTCCATCTTAGATGTAAGCCTGACAAACTCCATCTTAGCCTCTCCCCTCCCCGCTATTTCTCCTTCGGGTGCACAGCTGGGTCACGCTGTACCCAGTACGTTGTAACTGTTGTAACTACATCCTGCCTGTGAGTCTACCTGCTATTGTGAATAACCTACCCCCCTTGGTGATTGAGTGTACGGAAAGTCCCCCCTGCTACCCACCTTGGAAATCAACAATCCTGGGAACCTCCTGCCTCCTGGTTACCAGCTTCCTTACCTAAGTTGCTTGTTCTGCTTCTGTAAAATTCCGCTTTGCCACTCCCCTTCTCTAAGCAAGGTATAAAAAGGAATCAAGCTCCTTCTTCGGGGCCGAGATAATTTTGAGTGTTAGCCCTCTCTCAGTCCTGGTAATAAAGGCCTCCTGATTCATTCTCAGAGCGTGTCCCTTTCCTTACACCTCGCTTGGTTACAACATTATCACTTCAAGAATCTAGAAAAAGGAGAGCAAAATCCGCTACCACCACCACCAGACCCCAAAGCAAGTAGAAGGAAGGAAATAAAAGATAAGAGCAGCATCAATGAAATTGAAAATGCAAAGGCAATAGGGAAAATTATGAAAACCAAAGTTGGTTTTTCAAAAATATTAATAAAATTGACAAACCACTAGCCACACTGACCAAGAATAAAAGAGAGAACACACAAATTACTAATGTCAGAAATGAAAGTGAAGTCATCCTTACTTATTCACAGCCATTAAAAGAATTGTATGGAAACATCTTTAATGGCTCTATGCCCACAGTTTCATGCTTTAGTTGAAATGGACAAATTTCTCAGAAGGCACGATGCTAAAATTTACTCCAGAAAGAAAAGATAATCTACCTCTCTTTGTCCCTATTGACGGAATCGAGTTGGAATTTTAAAATACTTTCAAAAAGGCTACAAGCGTACATGGCTGCACTGGTGAATTTTACCAAACATTTAAAGAACAAATAGCATGAATTCTCCACAATCTCTCCCATAAAGTTAAAGAGCAACAGTTTCTAACTAATTTTTTGAGGCTAGCATTACCCTAATACCAAAAGCAAATGGAGACATTGTAAGGAAGGAAAGGTAAAGACCAGCATCTCTTCTGAATTTAGACTCTAAAATCCTTAAAAAATCACAAATTGAATCCAGCAGTATAAAGAAAAGATAACACATCAAGACCAAGTGGGAGTCACTATAGAAATGCAAGGCTAGTTCAGCATTCATAAGTCAATCTATGTAACTCATATTAATAGATTAGGAAGAAAATCATATGTTCCTATCAGTAGATGCAGTAAAGGTATTCAACAAAATTCAACACCCACTCATAATAAACACTAAAAAATAAGGAATAGAAGAAAATTTCCTAGCCCTCACAAAGTATATAGGAATTTTATAAAAATTCAAAACTTTTGCTCTGTGAAATACATTGTTAAAAGAATTAAGAAAACAAGTTTTACACCTGGAGAAAATATTTTAAAATCACGTACAGAATAAAGGACTTGTATCTAAAACATATGAAAACCTCTTACAACTCAATAATAAGAAAACAAACAACCCAATTAAAAATAGGCAAAAAGATCTGAAAAGACACATCACCAGGGAAGATACATAAGAATCAATAAGGACATGAAATTATATCCAATATCATTTGTCATTAGAGAATTGCAAATTAAAATGACAATGTGATGCCACCACACATCTGTTAAAATGGTAAAGTGAAACAAACAAACTCACCCTACCAGCTGCTTGTGAGGATACAGAGCAACAAGAACACTCATTCATTGCTGGAGAGAAAGTAAATGATACAACTACTTTGGATGACAGGTGGTTTTTTCACAGAGCTAAACATACTTTTACCCTGTGATCTAGAAATCATGATTCTAGGTATTTGCCCAAAGGATTTGAAAACATGTCCACACATATGAATGTTTATAGTTTTATTGGTAATTGCCAAAACTTGGAGCAACCAAGATGTCCCTCAGTAGGTGAATGGATTTGTAAACTAGTATTTAAACACAAGTGAATATTATTCAGCAATAAAAAAGAATGAACTATTGATATGGTTAGGCTTTGTGTCTCCACCCCAAATCTCATCTTGAATTGTAATCCCCAGGTGTTGAGGGAGACACCTGGTGGAAGGTGATTAGATTACAGGGGTCATTTCCCCCATGCTGTTCTCATGACAATGAGTGAATTCTCACAAGATCTGATCGTTTTATGAACAGTAGTTTTTCCTGTGCTTGCACACGCTCGCTCTCTCCTGGCACTATGTGAAAAGGTCCAAGTTTGCTTCCCTTTCACCTTCTGCCATGATTGTAAGTTTCCTGAGGCCTCCTCAGTCATGTGGAATTGTGAGTCAATTAAACCTCTTTTCTTTATAAATTACGCTGTGTGATTTATAGCAGTGTGAAAATGGATGAATACAACTATTAAGCCATGAAAAGGAGTTTTAAATGCATACTGTTAAGTGAATAAGCAATTCATACAAGAATTCACAGAAGAACATAGTCTGAAAAGGCTACATAGTGTATGATCCAATTTATATGAAATTCCAGAAAGGGTAAAACTGTAGAGATCATGATTGCAAGAAATTCAGAGAAGAGAGAGTTGAATGGGTGAAGCATATGATGTTTTTAGGATGAGAAAGCTATTTTGTATGATTTTGCAATGGTGAGCACATGACACTATGGATTTGTCAAAACCCATAGAGCTTTACAGTCTGAACAACAGTCAATACCAATGAATGCAAATTTCAAAAAACACTTAGGAGGTTAGGGGATTCTGGGAAGGTATTCAGATTGAAACAAAATAATCTAACTAAATTAAAAATGCAGGAAACAACCTCACTGAAGGGAATGGTGGGGGGAAAGGTGCTGACGTAAGTAATTTTGGAAATTAGTGGAGTCTGTAAGACAAATGGCAAACGGAATGGCACGGTAAGCACTGGATTGTAGTTAATAAAGTTCTTCCCTTGGGGGCATGTGTTAATGATTTTGAAATCACTATAAATATATACTGGAATTGGAAAAGTAAGAAATAAAGAATGGGTGTTGGTAGCCAAGTTTGTCACTGTTGATTGGAAAGGGAGGTTATAGATAGGTAAGAGGAAGAGGCTAAAATGGTCTGTGTGGAGTTGGAGTAGAGTTAGGAACTCATGGCTAGCTTAATTTAGATTCAGGTCAACATACATAGAAATATTTACAGATACGAGTTTATACTTGGGTTAGCAGACACACATTTATTCCCTTGCTGATCAGCTAAGGAAGTCTAAATTACAATAAAACTCTAGTGGTAATGAACACACTTGGTGACTAGATTTTGGATTTCATACTATTCTTAAATAAAAGGAATTAGGGATCCACAGAGAAATGTCTGATTCTAGAGCCATGGCAGGGAATATACAAAGTGAGCCTGAAGCATCTCCTAGTGACTGGAAGCAAGGAAGTGCTCAATAATAACAATAATGACCACAACAGCAAAACCACAGTGATGGGACATGTCAAAGGGACACAGCGGCCTACGGAAAGAGCTCCCAATGGCCAAGGCTGGAACAACTTGGGCAACAAAATTAATAAAAGAGTACTGAACTATAATGCAAACTACAAAATAAATATTCATGAGTATATGTATATGCACGCATACATAATACATACACACATATATAATTTGTGTATGTATCTTTATATAAATAAATGATTGCATAAATAAATAGATGAGGAAGCACAGAGAAATTTCTTACTCAGAAGAATCCCAAATAATTTATATAGATACTCCCTGCTTGTGTTAGTCAGGACTCTCCAAAGAAGCAGAACCAATAGGATGTGTACATATTCAAAGAGATTTATTATAGGGAATTGGCTCCTGTGATTACAGAGGCTGAGAAGTTCCAAGATCTGCAGACAGCAAGCTGGAGGTGTAAGAGAACAGATAGTGTACATAATAACTAGTAAGCTCAAGACCCAGGAAAAGCTGATGTCTCTGTCCCAGTCTAAAGGCAGAAAAAGACATATGTCCCAGCTCAAAGTGGATAGAGTTAGTGGTTGCCAGTGATTCAGGGAGAGAGTTGAATGGGTGAAGGACCTTTGGGATGATAAAGTTATTCCGTATGATTCTGTAATGGTAAATATATAATACTATAGATTTGCCAAACCCATAGACAGGAGTCTCTCTTAATCAGAGACGGTTACCCTTTTATTTCTATTCAGATATTCAGTTGATTGGATGAGACCCACCCACATTCGAATGTGATTCAAATGCTAGTCTCATTCAGAAATACCCTGACAGACAAATCCAGGGTAATGTTTGACGGAATATCTGGGTACTCCATTGCCCAGTCAAGTTGTCATATAAGTTAACCATCACAACCCTCAAGGAGGAGGAGCATAACTGTCACCCTTAAGTCTAGACAATGTATTTTAGCAGAGAGTAAAATGTGTATTTTACTCTCTTCTAAAATACACATCATGGAAAGAGTGGGGAGAGGAACTTTATGGTGGAGAAACCTGACAAACACGACCTCAGGCAGGTGATCAAGGTCAACATCAAGAGTGATAAGTCTTGTATGTGCTAGTATGTGCTCTTGATGTGATGTAATGAAAATGGTACTTACCTTGGTGGTCTTCCTCCCCCAAACACATGTGTCCTTCAGACTGGGCCCTTGATGTGCAAAAGGTTCACAAACAATCTAGAATCTCCACTCAGGCAACAGCCTGACCTTGAGGCCCATTTGCATGTCACATAACAGTAGTTTATGTAGTAAATCCAAAAATTCCCTCCTTATTTCTTCTTAAATTCACTTGGTGTAAATTCTAAATCCTTCTCCCTAATGTCTCCCCAAATGGATTTGTTGGGCCAATAATGGCCTCGAAAGGCAAAAGAGATCGCCTATGATGGATCTCAGAGTGCTCTCCATACCAGCCTGGAAGGACAGTCTTGGAAGAGTCTCAGTGAGGCCCCCACACAAAATCTACTTGCCTTTTCTGCCCTAGTGCCTGATTTACAGAGCCTTCCCTCTGCTTTAAGTTGCCTGGCTCGCCAATGTTTCTTCCAGTCCTCCAAGGCAGAGCAACTCTGGATGATCTCTATCCTGGGTTTGGGTATTGTGTTTCCATGGAGGTACCCACGGCTGCTATGGCATCGCTGGTGGACATGTCACATGATCACCTTTTATAGCCTTGCAGTTCACAGAGTCTCCCACATCTTTTGCTAATGAACTACTGTTGAGCTAGTAATTCATTTCCTCTTTTTACTTTTCAGTAAGAAAATTTTCAGAAATACAGGAAAGTGGCCGGGTGTAGTGCCTCATACCTGTAACCAGCTACTCAGGAGGCTGAGGCAGGAGAATTGCTTAAACCCGGGAGGCGGGGGATGGCAGTGAACCGAGATTGTACCACTGCACTGCAACCTGAGCGACAGAGTAAGACTCTGTCTAAAAAAATAAAGGAAGCACAGGGAAGTGAAGTGAATATGAAAATGAACATCCACACACTCACCACCTGGATTTCATTAACACATTGCCCTATTTACTACAGTTATCATTTTCAACCAAAGTATTTAGAGTAAATTACACATAATGCGGCATTTTAACCCACTTTTGTTTTCTTCTATAAAAATTAAGGACATTTTCCTATGTAATCCTATTGTTTTTGCTAAGAATATTAGCAAGCATTTCTTAATATTATGTAATACCAATTCGAAAGTCAAATGTCCCAGTTGTCTCCAAGATGCTTTTAAAATGTGTTTTGGGCAAATCAAAGACAAAACTTTTGGTTTTATGTGTCTATAGTTCTTTAAAACTAAGTTGATCTTTCTTTCTGCATCTCTTTTTCATTGTGTTGTCTTGTTGAAGAGACCAGGCCAGTTGTCTCATCTAGAGTCCTGCCTTCCCACTGTTGCCACTCATCCCTGCTGCAGTGCCTACCTGGTTCCCTATCTCCCGTGTTTCCTATAAACTGGAAGTGAGGCCCCCCCAAAGACCTACAGTGATCTACTCAAGCAATTTAGGTAAGAAGGCCACATAGGGGGATAGACCATATCGGGAGCCACGCATTGCCTGGTGGCCTCACTGGGGTGGATGTTAAAATAGCTCTCCAGGTAAGATGACAGTCTGCATCCTCAATTGCAACGTTGTGTTTTCCATGGGTGTTGGTAGGAAATCCATGGGACGTGCATCTGGAACCCTGAGAGTATCCAGCATCCCATCAACCTCCTTAGCATCCCTGGATGTGCCTTGCCTACGTCAATTACTTCACCAGGAATGTTAAAGAGGATTTTCTTACTCTATCAATTCTGTTTCTTAGCTGACCTTATTTCATAAGGAAGAATTTTATTTCATCTGCTAAGTCTACTCAGTAACCACAAATACAAATTCTGATGGAAAGGTGGCAAGAGTGCTTCATTCCCCTAATTGTGAATTTTCAGAGGAAAGAGCTGGCTTAACGCTTGATTCCAACGGACACTGATTAGGGCAGATTGTTTTGCTCTCTTCTTTGAGAATTAATATGGGGTCATGGATTTCTAGAAATTGAACATGTTTTAGTCAGTGACAATCATTATTTTTTCTAATGCCCTAATTAACCCAACTTTGGTAGGGAGTCCCCATTGCACTGGCTCCTGTTTCGTTTCTCTTTATTTAGCATTAGTGATGTCAGAGACATTTTGGGAGCAAATCTCAAGACTCTGCATTTATTTCAGTCAAATAGGATCCCTTGCTCAAGACTGTTAAGGTATCATTTTAAATCCGGGGCTGGTGTCTACCCTCCCTTGCCAATCCCCATCTCACCCCCCAAACCAATCCAGCTACTAACATCTGCAAACTTGCTGAGCTATTTTAAGACAATCCCAAGAGAACAAGAAAATACAATTCAAGTTTATTCACATTGTGCAAAACAGGTTCAAAGATATGATTTTCCCTCAGCATGGTGTGAACTGTGAGGTGTCCCTGAGGGCTGATTTGCTCCCATGCATCACAGTGTATAAGCCAAGGTGACAGGGTCAAGGATGGGGTCCTCATCGATGGAATTAATTTTAATTTGTCACCTGAGAGACATTCTGCAGTATCCCCAGAGAGTAACAGCTTAGACATGTGGCCAATTTGCAGAAGGCTCAGCTGGAGCTAGCGAAAGAGCCATGGATCGCCCCTTGGTCCTGAGAACTGCCCTACAGGGAGAGGCGTGGGAATCATTGTGCTTCTGTGAGAGCAAGAAGCAGGAATAGCAAGGAAAATGCAGGGGATCTTCACCCGGGTATAGACCACCACTCTCTGCTGAGAATCTGCTGCCATGTTTAGAGTGCCTGGCTAGACGCTGTCTGTAGGTCAGACACTGAGGGTGATGTCACATAATTTTTTTCACAACCCTACAACAGCAGCACTGCTTTATCCCCAAGTATAAGGGAGGAAAGGAAGGCACAGACATGCCCAGTAACATGTTCAAGTCTCATAGCCAGAAGGGTGTGGAAACTGAATCACCTAGCTCTGCTTGTCCCAAACACCTGCTCTGAAGGCCACCTGTTTGATTGACCCCTATACCATCCAGAGCTGATTTGGTTATCAAGAGGAATGGCAGGAAAGAGGAAAACAAGGCAGGAAGCACTATCTATGATCATTCCTTCATGCAAATTCAGTTCTCAGAATTGCTGCCCAAGGAAAACAGGATTTCTGTCAGTTAAGCACTAAGGCATTGCAGCTGAAGGCCTTGCCTCACACCACTACTGGTGGTTCAGCTCCGTCACCTCCTGAGGGAGCTGTGGCTCTCCCCCATTCCCACTGACCCCTGCAAGGGATTGATGGGAAGCACTTCTTTTGCTAGATGGCTCAGGGCTTGTTTGCAGCCTGCTGAGAAATTGTAGTGTTCTTTTTTTCTTATTACAACTACATTATTAGTCCTGTAGTCCTGGTGTAAACTGGGAGGAGTCCCCCTGATTATAGGTTATAAAACAGCATTTTTCCTCTAACAGCTTGAAAAGCTTTCACAAAAAGAATTAGGAAGTTTGTTATTTCACTTGATTTACCAAAATATGCCCATTAAATTCAACAAATTGACAGAAAAGATACCACACACGTCGACCTGCAGTCTGCATTTACAATATCACAATATTTGTCTTCTAAAGTGTAGCCTGGAGCACATTTTCCATATTTGACTTTCCAGACCCGGTTATGCAGCTTCATTCAGTTTTTATTCCTACTTTAGTATCAAAGCAATCTAAGATTTTGAAATTGAATATGTTTTCAAGTATGTTTTGAAATATTATTAACAGTTCCCTTTGAAGACTAAATGTTTTTTAAAATAAAAAGAGTGTGCATTTTCCAGGACCCTAGTCACCCTGCAGAATTTATCCTGAGCTTTTTAAGGTCTTCACTATTTGGCCACTTATATCACATTGAGAGACTGTGCTAAGGAAAATCGAGTCCGCATCAATGAAAGGGGCGTGGTTTCAAAGGCAGGAATTTCCCAGGCCATGCCTCCAACCACGTCCCCATCTGGGAACCTGAAGTTCTTTGTCTGACTTTCCCTGCGGGTTAGGTACAAATTCCAGGTGAAATTCTTAGTTCAAAAAGCCCCCGAAAAGCTCTGGGAGGAAGGGCCTCTGTTACGGACTTGGCAGCCAATCCAGTATCAGAGTCAAAGATCAATAACTCCAGCGGAAGTTTGAAAGAACTCCTGTCATTGGACAGGAACATGAATGGGGTGGAAATAACTAAGGTTAAAAACCCACTGCTCCTTACCTATACGGATTCCTCCCTTGGATCCCTTCCCACAGCAGCGTGGGAGCTCTCTCTCCTTCTCTCTCTTTCTCTCCCTCTGCCTAATAGATTGCTCTTTGCAAAACTCTTTGGGTCCACTGTATTTATTCAAACGATAAGCTCACCGTGCCTCCAGGGCCCCTTCCCCCATTCTTGGGACAAGAGAGGCCAAGGACCTGGGCACGTCAGGGGAAAACATCGGATTGGAGAACTGGAAGTGTCTTTGGGAGGCCCCCGGCAGCTCTGCTTCCATCCCCATGACATCTTTGGCGAGCACAGGGAGGGAGCTGAGCCCCTGCGCCCTGCCCTGGTTGCAACATCTTTTGTCTTTATCTCTCACACAAGGACATGCCATTTTTCCAGGCACTGGTGTTGCCTGTGATCTGATGTTAGGCTCTGCTATATTTTCAGATACGAGCAAGAGAAGAGCAGCGCCTGTGGCTCAAATAAACAAGAAGTCAGGGGCTTGGCGCAGCAGCTCAGTGGTGTCAGGGCAGTCCTCTTAGTAATCCTCTTGGCTTTTTTCTCACAGCCACAGAGCAGCCACTGTGGCTCTAGCCATCACATCACCTTCAAGGCAGGAACATAGCTCAGACCTCTGCTCACCTTTTGGTGCTCTCTGGACTCTGTCAAGTGGTCTCACATTGGGAAGGGCTAGGAGAAGGCAGCTGCACCATTCAACTTTTGAAATATATATATAATATTTCATATACATATTTTACATATATATGCATATGTATGTAAAATATTTTTGAAAATCTTGAGTTTTAAAATAGAGAAGAAAAATCTTCTGTTATGGGCTGAATATTTACGTCCTCCCCAAATTCATATGTTGAAGCCCTAATCCCTCAACAGGATGGCATTTGGAGGTGGAGGTGGGGCCTTTGGGAGGTAATTCGATCAAGAGAGTGGAGGCTCAATGATAGGATTAATTTTTGTGTTTTCATAAAAGAGACACCAGAGAGCTCTCTCACCTTCTTTCCACTATGAGGACAAAATAAGAAGGCAGCTGTTTGCCAGCCAGGAAGACAGCTCTCAACAAGAACCAAATCAACCAGCACCTTGATCTTGGACTTCCCAGCCTGTAGACTGTGAGCAATTAAGTTGTTCAAGCCACCTAGCAGCCCAACCTAAGACACTCTGCATATGTGGCTCAGAGAACAGTCTGTCAAACTTTTTATTAACTTTTCCTAAATTTGAAACCTTAAGAGTAATTTCTGCTCACATTTTAGGACATTGGTAAAACTCATTTGATTATCAGTCATGCTTAAGAACAGATTCACACTACTATTTTTTTTTTTTCTTAACATAAAGGCCATCTTGTCTCTAGAAAATGCAGTGTAAGGAGAGAGGTGAAATTGGTGAGTTCTGTCAGGGCAGGGCTGCTGGACTTAGACCATAAAAGTATTGATATTCATTTAAGTTATTTCTAATTAGCTATGCATATATTCATTAACATAAAAGAAAAAACATTGTCTGGATATATTTATACTAAGAATTATTCATTGTTTATCTGAAGTGAATTGTAAGAATTCTAAGTTACATACCTCCCTTTTATTACATTTTCTTGTTGATTTGGTTCTCCTTAGCCATTTCTTGTTTTGTAGAACTTGTTTCAAAAAATTCCCTACAGTGACATCTCGTTTTCCATTTCCATTCTAACGTACCTTCTGTGTTGGTCACATCTGCTTTAGTCACTCTCTGCCCAGTGGCCATCATTAATGAGAACAACTGTGCAACACTGGCATTATGAGCTGGCACACTGAGCACACCCTGGCATACAGTTAGCAACTCTGAAAACCGCCCTTGGGGTTTGATTTGTTGAGGTGCAGAATACTACTTCTTTAGTACAGCTTGCTTTTTCATTCTTCCAGATTCCATTGCATCTCTCATTCGTCAACTTTTGAAGATGTGGTCCACCACCATCAACAGAAAGGGCAGTCAATTTTTATTTCCTTTCAACAGTACACATGATGTTTCTACTTGTTCCCAGGTTGGAAGAGTATCAGTGACATTCTTGTAAAAGAAAATAATTCTTAAAGGGATAAAATCCATTTCAAAAATAGACACGGCAATTGTCATAGTAATTATCCACTTTGGGCCAGAATTTCCTTTCTTCTCATAATTAATGTTGTCCCTTTGAAGAACAGCCATGACACTTAAAGGGACAAATATTTCTTTAATGGTTTCTTTAATATATTCACAAGTTCCTTCAGGCAATAGAGTGCTTCAATAACACTGCTCTTCTCTCAATTTGCATAATCATATTGCTAAGGGAGTATTGAAAACTTGAAGCAAGAAATAAGTAGGCTTCACTCAGTAAATTATTTATAAAGGCAAGAAGAAATTTTAGTGCCTTTTCTTCAGAATTAAAGTATGATTTCAGTGCTTCAAATAAACTGAGGAGTCTCTCAACTGAATTTGTTAAAGAGAGACAACAGTTTTTGAATGTGAGTGAATTGAGCACTACAGAATGCCCAGAAAACTACCAAAGCCCTTTAATTGCTCAGTTCAAACAGTATTAATGCTGAAATTAGAGAACAATTTCATGACAATTACTTTGATGTCAATAGAAAGAACATCAGCTGCTGTTTGAGCAGCATTATGCAGAATATGGGCAGGACAGTCAACCCTGCCACAGAATCATTCATTATTCCATTTTGAATAAACATTGTCTTCTGCACCTTTACACAAACATCCAGCAAAATGTGTATTCATATTATTTGCATGAAAAGCAGTCCTTGTTTTTCATTAACCACTAAGTCAGTAAGAGAATCTCTGCGAAAATCTGCTAATATTGATATCTCCTCTGAAAGATATGTTACTTGGGACAGCCCTAGAAGCAAGCGTTTTTCAGGAGAAACACATTGCATGAGCAAAGGGAATTAATGTTTCTGCACTGTGATTACTTGGTTTTGCCTCTGGGGCTGTGCTGTAAAAAGGTGAGGTAATTGCAGCTTTGATAATCTCTGTGACAGCAAATGGAGTGGTTACATATTTTAATATTGCAAGAGACTGGCACTTATAAATTGGCACTTGTAAATTTGCTTGCAATGTTGGAATCAGAAAATATTTTTGGCAGGACTATGTTAAGGCAGTCATTTGAGCTGAAAGACTGAAGGTGATATATAGTGTGGAAGTCACCACAACTTCTGCAATTATTTTATCTTCTTCATGTGAATTCCTATAAAGCAGAAAAAAAAAGTTATTTTATCACTTTCTTTGGTACTAGTTGAGAAAAATCGCACATCTCTTTTGTTTAGATGTTAGCCTGTGCTAGTTTATGGCTGACTTTCCACTCTTTCTATATTGAATGAACAGTTGCATCCTAAACGAAGAGTTTTGTGGGGGCCAAGACCCCTGGTCCCTGAAAGTTTATTGGAAATCACTGACAGGAGCAGATTGATTAATAGGAGAAAAATGTCAACAAAAAGGAGTCAAACTCTAAAATATTTGAAAAGATTTATTCTGAGTCAAACGTGAAATGATGACCCATGACATATCTTTAGGAGGTCCTGTGAACCTGTGTGCAAGACAGTTAGGTGACAGCTTGGTTTTCTATGTTTTAGGGAGACATGAGATATCAGTCAATACCTGTAAGATATGCATTGATTCAATTAGTTTAGTCCAGAAAGGTGGGACAACTTGAAATGGCTGGTGGAGTGTGGGGGAAGGGAAAGGGGGCTGGGGGGAACTTACAGGTCATAGGTGGATTCTAATATTTTTCAGATTGGCAATTGGTTGAAAAATTAAGTTATTACCTGAAGACCTGAAATCAAATAGAAGAGAAGTGTCGGAATTAAGATAAGGGAAGCTGTGTGTGGAGACCAAGGTTATTATCTTGTAGAGTAGACGGCAAATGTCTCTATCAGGCCTTAAAAAGTGCCAGACTCTTATTATGCCTCCTGGGTCAGGAAAAGACCAGGAAAGGGGACATGACTCTTTACAGAATGTAGATTTTCCCACAGTAGACAGCTTTGCAGGGCCACTTAAAAATATGTCAAACTATATTTTGGGGTAAAATACTTTGATTTCGTTCAGGGCCTGCTATCTGCATGTGATGCTATACTACAGTCAGGTTGAAATTTGGCATCTTATTGCTACAAATAGTCTGTTTCGTCTTTGGCGTCTTTTTTTTTTTCGCGGCTAGGTCTCACTCTGTCCTCCAGGCTGGATGGCGGTGGCACGATCTCAGCTTACTGCAACCTTTGCCTCCCAGGTTCCAGCAATTCTCCTGCCTCAGCCTCCTGAGTAGATGGGATTACAGGTGCCCACCACCATACCTGGCTAATTTTTGTATTTTTAGTAGAGACAGGGTTTCACCATGTTGGTCATGCTGGTCTTGAACTCCTGACCTCAAGTGATCTTCCTGCCTTGACCTTCATTTTTTTTTTTAATATTGATTTATTTTATTGTTTTACATCTTAGGAAGTTCTCCTATCTAGAGAACAGATAAATATTTGCTTATATTTTCACCTAGATTATTTTAAGTTCTGGAATACATGTGCAGGATATGCAGATTTGTTACATAGGTAAACAAGTGTTGTGGTGGTTTGCTGCACCTATCAACCTATCACCTAGGTATTAAGCCCAGCATGCATTAGCTATTTTTCCCAACGCTCTTCCTCCTGGCTTACCACATCCACTACACCAGGCCCCAGTGTGTGTTGTTCCCCTCCCTGTGTCCATGTGTTCTCATTGTTCAGCTCCGGCTTATAGGTGAGAACATGTGATGTCTGGTTTTCTGTTCCTGCATTAGTTTGCTGAGGATAATGGCTTGCAGCAACATCCATGTGCCTGTAAAGAACACGATCTTGTTCATTCTTATGATTGGATGGAATTCCATGGTATATATGTACCACATTTTCTTTATACAATCTGTCATTGATGTGATGGGCATTTGGGTTAATATTACATCTTTGCTATTGTGAATGGTGCTGCAGTGAACATACATGTGCATAAATCTTTATAACAGAATTATTTATATTCCTTTGGGATTGCTGGGTCAAATATTATTTCTGGTTCTAGGTCTTTGAGGAATCACTACACTGTCTTCCACAATGGTTGAACTAATTTACAACCCACCAATGGTATAAAAGCATTCCTATTTTTCCACAGCCTTGTCAACATCTGTTGTTTCTTAACTTTTTAAAAATTGCCATTCTGACAGGTATGAGATTGTATCTCATTGTGGTTTTGATTTGCATTTCTCTGAAAATCAGTCATGTCAAGTTTTTTCCCTATGTTTGTTGGCTGTATAAATGTCTTCTTTTGAGAAGTGTCTGTTCATATCATTTGTCCACTTCTTAATTGAATTGTTTGTATTTTTCTTGTAAATTTGTTTACATTTTTCTTTGTAGATTCTGGATATTAGACTTATGTCAGATGGATAGATTGCAAGAATTTTCTCCTATTCTATAGGTTATACTGTTCACTCTGATGATAGTTTATTTTGCTGTGTAGAAGCTCTTTAGTTTAATTACATGCCATTTGTCAATTTTTGCTTTTGTGCAATTGCTTTTTACATTTTCACCATGAAATCTTTGCCTGTGCCTATGTCCTGAATGGTATTACTTGGATTTCTTCTAGGGTTTTTATAGTGTTGGGTTTTGCATCTAAGTCTTTACTCCATCATGAGTTATTTTTTTTGTATAAGGTGTAAAAAAGGTCTAACTTCGATTTCCTGCATATGGCTAGCCACTTCTCCCGGCACCATTTGTTAAATACGAATTGATTCCCCATTGTTTGTTTTTGTCAGGTTTGTCAAAAATCAGATGGCTGTAGATGTGTGGTCTTATTTCTGAGTTCTCTATTCTGTTTCATTGATCTATGTGTCTGTTTTTGCACCAGTACCATGCTGCTTTGGTTACTGTAGCCTTGTGTAGTTTGAAATTGAGTAATGTGATGCCTCCAGCTTTGTTCTTTTTTGCTTAGGATTGTCTTGGTTATGTGGGCTCTGTTTGGGTTCAATTTTAAAGTAGTTTTTTCTACTTCTGTGAGAATGTCAATGGTAATTTAATGGGAAAAACATCTGTAAATTACTTGGGCAGTATACCCATTTTCATGATATTGATTCTTCCATCCATGAGCAAGAAATATTTTTCTATTTGTTTGTGTCCTCTCTGACTTCCTTGATCCATGGTTTGTACTTCTACTTGAAGAGATCCTTCACACCCTTTGTTAGCTGTATTCCTAGGTATTTTATTCTCTTTATAGCAATTGCGAATGGGAGTTCATTAATGATTTGGCTCTCTGCTTGTCTATTATTGGTGTATATGAATGCTTGTGATTCTTGCACATTGATTTTGTATCCTGAGACTTTGCTGAAGTTGCTTATGAGCTTAAGAAGCTTTTGGGGTGAGATGATGAGGTTTTCTAGCTATAGGATCATGTCGTCTGCAAACAGAGACATTCAACTTCCTCTCCTCCTATTTGAATACTCTTTATTTCTTTCTCTTGCCTGATTGCCCTGGGCAGAACTTCCAATACTATGTTGAATAGGAGTGGTGAGAGAGGGCATCCTTGTCTTGTGCCAGTTTTCAAGGGTAATGCTTCCAGTTTTTGCCCCTTTCAGTATGATCTTGGCTGTGGGTTTGTCATAAATGGTGCTTATTATTTTGAGGGTATGTTCCACCAGTACATCGTTTATCAGGAGTTTTTAACATGAAGGAATGTTGAATTTGATCAGAGGCCTTTTCTGCATCTATTGAGATAATCATGTGGTTTTTGTCTTTAGTACTGTTTATGTGATGAATTACCTTTATTGATTTGTATATGTTGAACCAGCCTTCATCCTGGGGGATGAAGCCAACTTGGTCATGGTGGATAAGCTTTTTGATGTACTGCTGGATCAGTCTGTCAGTATTTTATTGAGGATTTTTGCATGGATGTTCATTAGGGACATTGACCTGAAATTTTCTTTTTATGTTGCATCTCTGCCAGATTTTAGTATCAGGATGATGCTGGCCTCATAAAATTAGTTAGGGAGGAGTCTTTCCTTTCACTTGTTTGGAAAAGTTTGAGAAGAAATGGTACCAGCTCCTCTTTGTACCTCTGGTAGAATTGAGCTATAAATCTGTCTGGTCCTGGGCTTTTAATTTTTTTTTGGCTGGCAGGTCATTTATTACTGCCTTAATTTCAGAGCTTGTTATTGGTCTACTCAGGGAGTCAACTTCTTCCTGGTTCAGTCTTGGTAGGGTGTATGTGTCCAGGAATTTATCCATTTCTTCTAGATTTTCTAGTTTATTTGCGTAGAGGTGTTTATAGTATTCTCTGATGGTAGTTTGTATTTCCGTGGGATCAGTGGTGATATCCCCTTTATTATTTTTTATTGTGTCTAATTGATCCTTCTCTCTTTTCTTCTTTATTAGCCCAGCTAGCAGTCTATCTATTTTATTATTTTCAAAAAACTAGCTCCTAGATTCATTGACTTTTTTGAAGGGTTTTTTTGTATCTCTACCTCCTTCAGTTCTGCTCCCATCTTGGGTATTTCTTGTCTCCTGACAGCTTTGAGATTTGTTTGCTCTTGGTTCTTTAGTTCTTTCACTTGTGATGTTAGAATATCAATTTGAGATCTTTCTAGCTCTTTGATGTGGGCATTTAGTGCTATAAATTTCCCTCTTAACACTACTTTAGCTGCATCCCAGATATTCTGGTATGTTGTCTCTTTGTTTTCATTGGCTTCAAAGAACTTCTTGGTTCTGCCTTAATTTTATTATTATCCACGAGTCATTCAGAAGCAGGTTAATCAATTTCCATGTAGTTTGAGTGAGTTGCTTAATTTTGAGTTCTAACTTGATTGCTCTGTGGTCTGAGACACTGTTATGATTTCAGTTCTTTTGCATTTGCTGAGGAGTGTTTTACCTCCAATTATATGATCTATTTTAGAGTAAGTGCCATGTGGTGCCAAGAATGTCGTATATTCTGTTGTTTTGGGGTAGAGAGTTCTGTAGATATCTATCAGGTCCACTTGATCCAGAGCTCAGTTCAAGTCCTGAGTATCTTTGTTCATTTTCTGTCTCAATGATCTGTTTAATAATGACAGTGAAGTGTTAAAGTCTCCCACTATTATTGTGTGGGAGTCTAAGTCTCTTTGTAGGTATCTAAGAACTTGTTTTATGAATCTGGGTGCTCCTGTATTGGGTGCATATATATTGAGGATAGTTAGCTCTTCTTGTTGCATTGAATCCTTTGCCATTAAGCTCTTCTTTGTCATTTTTGATCTTTGTTGGTTTAAAGTCTGTTTTGTCAAAAACTAGGATTGCAACCCTTTTATCTGCTTTCCATTCTTGGTAGACTTGCCCTCAATCCCTTTATTTTGAGCCTATTTGTGTCTCTGCACATGAGATGGGTCTCTTGAATTCAACATGCCGATGGGTCTTGACCCTATCCAGCTTACCATTCTGTGTTCTTTAATTGGGCATTTAGCCCATTTACATTTAAGGTTAATATTGTTATGTGTTAATTTGATCCTGTCATCATAATGCTAGCTGGTTATTTTGCACACTTGTTGATGTAGTTGTTTCTAGTGTCATTGGTCTGTGTACTCCAGTGTGTTTTTGTAGTGGCTGGTAATGGTTCTTCTTTTCTACATTTAGTGCTTCCTTCAGGAGCTCTTGGAAGGCAGTCCTGGTGGTGATGAATTCCCCCAGCATTTGCTTGTCCGAAAAGAATTTTATTTCTCCTTTGCTTATAAAGCTTAGTTTGGCCAGATATGAAACTCTAAATTGGAAGTTCTTTTCTTTATGAATGTTGAATATTGGCCCACAATCTCTTCTGACTTGTAGGGTTTCTGCTGTTCTCAGTAGAAAGAGCAGCAGAAGGTCCACTGTTAGTCTGATGGGCTTCCCTTTGTAGGTGACCAGGTCTTTCTCTCTGGCTACCCTTAACACTTTTTCTTTCATTTCCACCTTGGAGAATCTGATGATTATGTGTCTTGGAATTGGTATTCTCATGGAGTACCTGAGGTTCTCTGGATTACTGGGGTTCTCTGGATTTCCTGAATTTGAATGTTAGTCTGTCTTGCTAGGTTGGGGAAGTTCTCTTGGATGATGTCCTGAAGTATGTTTGCCAACTTGGTTCCATTCTCCCCATCTCTTTCAGGTACCCCAATCAGTCATAGTTTTGGTCTTTTTATATAATCCCATAGTTCTCAGAGATTTTGTTCATCATTTTCATTCTTTTTTCTCTAATCTTGTCTCCTGTCTTATTTCAGCAAGATAGTCTTTTTGCTCTAATAAGCTCTAAAATTATTTTGTCCGCTTGGTCTGTTTGACTATTGATACTTGTAGTTGCATTGTGAAGTTCTCATGTTGTTTTTCAGCTCCATAAGGTCATTTATGTTCCTCTCTAAACTGCTTATTCTGGTTAACAGCTACTGTGATGTTTTGTCACGGCTCTTAGCTTCTTTGCATTGGGTTAGAACATGCTCCTTTAGCTCAGCGAAGTCTGTTATGATTCACCTCCTAAAGCCTTTTTCTGTCAGCTCATCCATCTCAGCCTCAGCCCAGTTCTGTGCCCTTGCTGGAGAGGTGTTGTGATCATTTGCAGGGGAAGAGGCACTCTGGGTTTTTGAGTTTTCAGATTTTTTTCATTGATTCTTTCTCATCTTCACAAGTCTGTCTATCTTCGAGGCTGCTGATTTTTGAATGGGGTTTTTGTGGGGACTTTTTGTGGATGATGCTGTTGTTTCTGTTTGTGTGTTTTTCTTTTAACAGCCAGGCCCCTCTTCCATAGGGCTGCTGCAGTTTTCTGTCACTAGTGGAGGCTGCAGAACAGCAAAGATGGCTGCCTGCTCCTTCCTCTAGGAGCTCCGCCCCATAAAAGCCCTGACTCCATGCCAGTGAGAACACTCCTGTATAAGGTGTCTGGTGATTCCTGTTGAGGGAGTCTTGCCCAGTCAGGAGGCACAGGATCAGGGACCCACTTGATGAAGCACTCTAGCTGCCCCTTTGTAGAAGGGGTGTGCTGTGCTGGGGGTAATCTCACTCACTGGAACTGCCCAGATTCCTCCGAGGTAGCAGGGGGTAAATACTAAGTCTGCTAATTTGAGGAGACCATGGCCGCCCCTCCTGCCAGGGCCTTCATCTCAGGGAGATCAGAGTTCTGTCTGTAAACCCCTGGCTGGAGTTCCTGAAATCCCCGTAGGGAGGCCCCACCTGGTGAGGAGGGATGGGTCCGGGTCTGGCCCAAAGAAGCAGTCTGGCCACGATCTGTCATAGCCACTGTGCTGCGCTGTGGGGAATTCCTCCCGGGTCCAAGCTGCCCAGGCTCCCCAGCACTGGCAGCGGGAAACAGCAGACTGGAGCTGCAGTGATGACAGGCGCCCCTCCCCCCTGGGAACTTGGTAGTGTTAGGCAGACTCCAGCTAAGTGGCCACTGAGAATCTGCACAGCTCTGTGCTTGGGACCCAAGGCTCTGGTGGCATAGGCTCATGAAGGGATCTCTTGATTAGTGGGTTACACAGATCCATGGAAAAAGTGTGGTTTCCCAGGTGCAGTAGCACCATCACTCAATGCCTCCCTTTGCCCGGTTCAGCTCCCAGGTGGGTCGTTGCTCCACCCTGCTTTTCCTCGCTCCCCATAGGTTGTGCCAACTGCCTAGTGAGTCCAAGTGAGTGAACCTGAATACCTTAGTTGCTGGTGCAGGATTCCCTCACTGGTGGGAGCCTCCAACCACAGCTATTCCTAGTTGGCCTCTCTCACCTCCCTCACCTCCCTCACCTCCCTCACCTCTGTGTACTCATTCTTAAAATCTTGGTTTTAATGTTAATGCTGCTCAGTTGTGCCTGAATTCTAGCGGGAGGAGGGTATAATGAAGCACATCTGACACCTGGTTATCATCATGTCCTGGACCAGTTTTTCAGGTTTACTTTGGAATGCTCTTGGCTGAGAGGAGAGTCTCTTCAGTTGGTTGGGAGGCATAGAATTTTACTTTTGATTTACAAAAGGTGTACAATTTGATGCCTATACACAGGTGTCTTCAGAATGAAGACCCAATGTCTCAATGAAGTACAGAAGCTTTATATACCATTTTGAGGTTATAGAAAGAATAGAGGCTTGGATCCTGGCAAAACAGGTTATGGGAGTGGGAGAAGAGGAATTCTATTGAGGTGCCATAAATGGTTATTAGGGAGAATGAGTGAATAGAAATTAACTTGTAAGTGGTTCTCTTTGGTATGTAAATGATCCTTGGGGACAGTCATGATCTTGAAAAAGGTCTCTTCGGGTATAGTCACATCTTGGTCTTCTTTTCCGCACCAATGAGATAACAGGGAGGGGGAAGAGAAAGCAATTGTTTTCCTTGGTGGCTGTGGATTTCAGGCAGATAAAGGAACTTCAGCTTCTTTGGGAGAGATGGTGGGCGCAGGGAGGGAGGTTTGCGAGACCTTGAGGCTTCTTCAGTTCAGCATGTTAAAGTGCCATATTTAGGGATATCATTTTCTGAGCCCCAACAGATTCAAAGTATTTTTGTCTTCTGTTTAGCAAATGTTCACTATTCAAACAAGTTATCACAAAATTTGTACTTGTGTTTTGGCATTTTGGGACTTTGATATACAAAATGTAGAATAAAAAGGACTGAGCTTCATAACCTCACAGCTGCCTGGGCACATCTGTTACAAGTCTGAATGCATAACTGATCATAAACAGGAGTCTCGAACAGATAAAATGAAATGATCGTGAACTAAAAAGAGGTTGAACTTGATATTGGATACAAAAATATGGGCACTTCCCATTTGCCTGGCAGAGAGAGCTGTGTTTCCAGGGCTTGGGCTCCCAGATTGAAGCCAAGCTGACCTTATCTAGGATTTTGGGGAGTGTGGGGCTTGGGCTGGGTAGACTGAAAAAAACAGCAGTTTTCAGGACTGGAGTTTATTGGAAGCTTGGGTATCACCACTTGTTTTCTTTCAGAAGCCTGGCCTTGGATAGGAAGCTGGTCTTGGAGCACCGGGATGGACCTGAAGTTAGCGCTGATTGGTGACGGTGACTTGTTCATGACTTGGGCTTTGGCCAAACAACAGTCTTTTTCTTTCTGGAATATGAAAAATAAATACTTTTAATTCTCAGCCCTTCCTTACCTCCTCCCCTCCCCGCCCCACCCCCACCAAGGCCATCAGCTACAACCTCAGGCAAGGCTGAAAGGCTCACTCCGACCTTGGTTGTGGAGATCTGGCTTTCTGTGAGTGGTGCCATTTTAGTGATTCAGGCCTCAATTACTGTGGCTGCAAATTAGCTCTAACTGCCAAATTTTTGTTAATTTATGGAAAGAAGAAAGCTGAATACAGGACATTTAGGGCATCCTGACAAAGCAATACAGGATGCAGGAACAAAGCATTAAATACAGGACATGCCCTGTATATACAAGATGACAGGTTACCCTAATTTAGGAGTCTGTGGAGCTGAAGTGGGTCATAGCTTTTTTTTTTTTTTTCTTCTACTCACTATTTTAAGACGAATGTGAAGTTTAACAACGAGACAAACTTTCAGATCCCTGATTTCTATGTGAGCCATGATGGAATGGCTCCAGACAGCGGACTAGACAGCGGGGCCTTGTCTGAACATGTTGAAAGGGGAGGAAAGGACGCTGTGGTTGCAAAGCTCTGCTAAATGTCTCTCTTATCCAACTCCTTATTCCCGGGCCTCAGCCACACTCCCGTGGGCAGCATGGCAGGGGCCCTTCCCATGGAGAACGGGGCCAGCAGAGTTCCTCTGGACATCTCTGCTGCTGGGCGCCCCAGCAGGGCACCTGGCAGCATGTAGTCACAGAACCCTTTGTGCAGTCGGTGATGGGCAGGTGTTTCCCATAGTTTCTATAAAAACAATTAGACTGTGAGAGTTTAGAGAAAGACTAGCTTCATGGCAAATATGTCAAATAAGAAGCCCTCACTTTCCCAGGAACACCTGTCAGAGAGTGATGAGAAAAGCTATTCACTTGGGAATAGAAGCAAAAAATACACAATGTGAGTGAGAATGAGATTAATGAGAGCTGTGGGAGCAACCAGGGACCTTCTGGGAAAAGTCAGGAAGGAAAGAAAACCGAGAGGAGAGAGGGTGGGAGACACGTTCAGGGACAAGAAGGTGGAACATTGTGCAGTGCAATTGCTCTTCTCAAATTAACATGTGGGCTTAATGCAAATCCAAATCTTTGAAAGTGTTAGAAGTATTTCAAAGTGAATGAAACATTTGAGAAAACAACCTAAAGAAAAAGGCAAAGTATACACACAAGACTATCCGAGATTCTGGAACCAAACAGAAGCAATCAAGTGCTATGGATAGTGCTGTCGAGATAAGATACATAAGCAAAAATATAGACACATACACCAAAGGAAAAGAATGAAACCACAGCAGCGTCTGAAACTTGTCAGAGTTAACTTTCTCAGAGAGGGAGAGGGGGAAGGATTGTTTAATAAATGTATTTGGAATTATTGGATTTCAATCTCTGGAGGAAGCATAATGGGATCTGTACCTTCTATAATACACTAAAATTAAAGTCAGCTAAATAAAAAGAAATCGCTGGAAAAAAATAAGGTTTTAAAAACTAGCAGAAAATATAAAATTATAGTATCATGGAAGACTAAAGTTCCTCAGCCTTGAAGCAATGGGAGGGATCACACAGTAAATGATAAACAGTTTTAAACATAAGCATGTTAAATTATATATCATTAAAAAAAACACTGAAGTCACAGGCATAGTGGCTCAAGCCTGTAATTCCAGCTACTCAAGAGGTTGAGGTGGGAGGATTGCTCAAACATTTTCCTATAGCAGTGAAGCCTGGAGTTGAGGGTGAATGATATACAAATATTTACCCCAAAATATATTCATTTGACATATTTTGAGATGGCTGTCACAGAGCCAGCAAACAGAAGTAGCCCTGCAAAGCTGTCTTTTGAAGGGGAAATTTATAGTTGCAGAGCATCTGCATGAAGCAGCTAGGCCTTCCCTAGTCCGGATCTAGGAAAGACCAGCTAAGAGTTTGACACCTTACAGATCTGAAAGAAATGTACCATCTATTCTTTGAAGGCTGCAACTGGTGAGGTTTCATCTACATAACAAGACCACTTTTGGTGGTCAGGCCTCCTCTTCTCTCTCTCCCATTACCTGTTTTGCCATAATAAGCTGATTTACCACCACAACCTGTTTTTGCCTGTGCTCTGGACTCCCATTCTTTCTGTGTTTTCGTTTGTGTTTTTTGTTTTTGTTTTTTGAGATGGAGTTTCGCTCTTGTTGCCCAGGCTGGAGTGCAGTGGCACTATCTCGGCTCACGGTAACCTCCACTTCCCGGGTTCAAGCAATTCTCTTGCCTCAGTCTCCCGAGTAGCTGGGATTAGACATGTGCCATCACGGCCCAACTAATTTTGTATTTTTAGTAGACACGGGGTTTCTCCATGTAGGTCAGGCTAGTCTTGAACTCCTGACCTCAGGTGATCCACCCGCCTTGGCCTCCCAAAGTGTTGGGATTATAGGCATGTGCCACTGTGCCTAGCCTCCCATTCTTTCTGTAACCTCAACATGATATATAAGCTTCTACACCCCATTGGTGAGTTGAGAAATCACTTTGTGCTCACATTAACAAAATCTATATGCCTTTTCTCGAATTACTCTGCCTTTTAGGAGTTTTCAGTGAACCCTCAGAGGGTAAAGGGAAAGATTTTCCCTTGTTCCCTACAAGGGTCAGGCAGGTTTGTTCAGAATGTCTAGCCAGGGAGTTTTCAGAAGTTGAGTTTCTTCACCCATGTCAGGAATACAATAATCCCTACTTTTTTAGGCTTGTGGAGGAAATGAACACTAATGATATGTTAACCTAAAAGGAAGAAGCTGAGGCAAACAATATACATAGAGTTTATTGGGCCAAGCTTAAGGACTGCAACCCAAGAGCACAGATTCAAGTTGCCCTGGATGTACACTCCAATTAGCAGCACTTACAAGTGGATTTGTAAAGGCAAAAAAGGGGGTCAGGGAGTGGACTGATACAAAGTTGTTTGCCAAGAATTCTCATTGGTTTACAGATACAATATCGATTAGTGGTTGCCTACACATTGCTATTCTACAAGGTGTGGGTTAAAGTGTCCAGCGTGGCATTGTTAGGTTAATTTATAACTACTTGTGGCAATAGCAAGCAGTTCTAAGAGATGAATACATAGCTCAAGGGGGAAGTAGGACATGATTGCTGTCTCATTTTAATGTTTCTCTGGGCCTGATAATTTAAAAAGACTCGCATTTCTCAGATAAAAGTTCTTTTCTTTCTCGTAATGAATATAGAGCATCTGCCATACAGATGCTAAAAATAACTCTGATTATCACTACCACAAACATGACACCTGAAGCATCCACTGACATTTTTATGAGAAGGAACTAAGGATGTGAATAATAAAATTATCCTTTTCCATTTATCTTTTCATACAATTTTCCCTTCTTATCTGTAAAAGTATAAATAGTAAACAATCATCTGTAAGCTGGTCCACTCTTTCAAGATTTCCTAACATACAATTAAAGCATCTTTGAAGACGGGTAGTTCAAATTTTTTAAAGAACTAAAAAAAATGAAAAATCTTTGACAGTTGTATTAAAACCTGTTGTGTTAGCCTATTTTTGCATTGCTATAAAGGAATACCTAAGACTGGGTAATTTATAAAGAAAAGAGGTTTATTTGACTCTCTATTCTGCAGGCTGTACAAGCATGGCACCAGCACCGGCTTGGCTTCTACCAAGGGCTCAGGGAGCTTAACAATTATGGCAGAAGGTTCAGGGGGGAGCAGGCATATCACGTGGCAAGAGAAGGAGCAAGAGAGTGAGGGGGAGAGGCACCACACTTTTAAACAACCAGATCGTGTGTGAACTGAGGAAGAACTCACTCATCACTATGGGGAGGGTGCTAAACCATTCATGAGATATCCACCTCTGAGATCTAATACCTCCCAGCACGTCCCACCACTAACACTGGAAATCACATTTCAACATGAGATTTGGAGGAAAAAACCATCCAAACCATATCACTAGGATACATCTCAACTGCTATGTCCATTGTCCATTCACATGTGTCATTTCAGAAGCAAAGGGCAGAGGTCAGCAGAGTGATCAGACTGCCAACAGCCTTACTGAGTGTTAAGTGTGCTCTGAATGAAGAGACTACCTAAACAGGCTTTGTGTGAGCAACAATGCTGTTTATTCACCTGGTGCAAGTGGGCTGAGTCCAAAAAGAGAGTCAGCAGAGGGTGCTGGGATAGCAGCTGGTTTTATAGGTTTGGGATAGGCAGTGAAAAGTTACAGTTCAGGGCAGTTTTTGCAAGCTGGGGTCGGGGGTTGTCACAGGGTCTAATGTCATAAGGTTGGCTTATCAGTTGAGGCAGGAACAATGGCAGAATGTCTCAAGGTCGGTTAATCAGGCACTGCAGGAGATAATTATTCTTCTTTTGCGGGTTTCGTGTTACCTCAAACTTTCTGGCTCTGGGAGGTCATCTGGAAGTGTACGTGCAGATCACAGGGGTCACCATGGCTTGTCTGTGGTGTAGTCCATGCAGTCAGTTCAAAGGACTTTACACTGAGGGCCCAGAAAGCCCCAGGGACAGGACTGGTTGCTGTGGGTACAGACCCATCACCCTGACTCAAGGCCTTATAGTCTGGTGGACCAGGTAAGGGCAAGTACAAATTTAAAATAAGATGCATAGACATCTGTAAAAGTGAGGGAAGAGACATCACTTCCCTCCCTTTCATTAGAGTATCTACTTAGGAAAACTTTCAATAAGTTCTTTTCCTGCCACTTTGAAATGTAGATAAATCTGTTTAAAAGCTAAAAAGCCTCTTGCTGGCTTTAAAACTATAAACCATAAATAAATCCTAAGCCCCTCAACTGACTGAATGGGCTCCCTTTGGCCAAGGGGACCCCAGAGAAATCTGAAAAACTAAATTCCAGATCATGATGGGAAGGGAGCCTGGTAACACCTCATTATTCCCCACTCCCTTTTGGAGTTTAAGCACACTGATTAGCATTAAGGCTAAAATAGAGATCACAAGACTGACAAAACACACTCTTTGTGGTAATAACAAATAATTAAGGCCCAAGGCCACACAAGGCAAGAGTTAAGTCATACCCTATACACACTAAAATCTTTTTAAATGAGTTTTAAAAATTAATCCAGTACAATGTGCCTTACTGTCCAAGCTGACTCTGGTATAACATCACATGACGGCCGACCTTGAAGGAAATAAAAATATTTTACCCCCAAATTTATTTCTTTGACATATTTTGAAATAACTCTGCAAAGCTGTCTTTTGTGGGAGAAATTTGCATCTGTAGAGAATATTCATAAATGCAGCCAGGCCTTACATTCACTGAGTCTGACACATTTAAAGTCTACAAAGAGACATTGACCATCTATTTTCTTTGAAGACTACTGCCTAGAAGGCTCCATCTACATAACAAGGGCTGTGGCCTCCACAACTCTAATATCTTAACACAAGCTTTCTTTTCTACCAACTTCAAGTCTTTAGACAAAGCTCAACTCTCTTAACCAATTGTCAGCTAAAGAATTCCTAAAACACATCTATGACTTGTAAGCCCCCAGTTTGAGATGTCCCACCTTAGCGGGTCGAATGATAATGTACACCTTCCATGTACTGATTGATGTCTTTGCCTGTAACTCCTGTTGCCCTAAAATGTATAAAACCAAGCTGTAATCCAACTGCCTCAGGCACACTTACTCAGGACCTCTTGAGACAGTATTGTCCAGGTCATGAACTCATACTGACTCAGAATAAGCCTCTTTAAAATATTTTACAGTTTGGTTTTTATGTGAACACAGCCCAGGAACGTCCTTCTCAAAGACCTGGGAGTCATTGTCTTTGTAAAGTCAGCATCCAAGGGAGATAGCACCCCATCTCCCAGTTTCTGTGGGAGAGTAAGAGCCTAACATTGGTGGGCACTGGCTCCAAGTTGCAAATATACCTCCTGTCATGAAGATAGGAGTTTTTTTGTTTGTTTTGTTTTTGTGTTTTCATAAAGTCAACTAGCTAACTCAGATTACCCCTGCAATTACCAGGTAAATTTAGTACAAACTGTGTGTGACAAGTGATGTTGTCAAGTCCCCTTACTAGAGGACAATTTACAATTTATCTGAAGAACATGGATAGAGTGTGTTTTCTCTGCCTGTCTATATAAGGGGACAAGCATTCTCTCTGTCTTCCCAATCTCTTGCTGGGTTGCATATGATGTATACCACATTGTGGTATAATGCTTATTCAGTAATAAAACAGTTTTCTTTACTATCTATGTGGACATTGTAGGACTTTCTCCTTAGTTCAGCTAAAAGTCAGATTCTTGTCACACAGCCATGAAAGATTAGGCTCGCAGACACCTTGATGGGTTAGAAAAATCAAATTTGTTGGGCAAAAAAAGGGGAAAAAGGGAAACAGGGACTCTCAGCAAAGCAACAGTCCACCCTGGAGCAGGAGATGCCAGGCTCCTCTCCCCTGCAAATGGCACAAACTTCCCAAGGCTCCACCTCAATGTGTACTCCTCCCAGTGTGCCTGCCGGTTGGAGGTTCTCTGGTGACCCCTTTATACTTGGCTGTCTCAGAAAGGTTTTATGGTTTGGAAGAGTTTGTTCTTAATTGTATTTCTCCCAAGTTATGAAGGGGTGCTGTGTGGGTCATGGTGTGCAGTAAGCACCAGAGTAGAGGGTTGCATGGTCATCAGTGAAATGAGAATAACAGTGTTACCCCCCAGTGTTAAAACAAGAATTTACTTAAATAGCATATGCAGATTCCAGAAGCTGGGCCTGTGCTCAGCACTTGTGTGTTCCCAGTCCTCACTCTAGTACAGAAGAAAGGAAGATGACCCAGTGGAATGAGGAGCTTGGTCATGTCCCTGGAGTGATGGAACATCTGGCTCAGGCTATGCTGACTCCAAAATGTGGAGGGATTCGATACTTGGATCACCCCTGGGCCCCACCAACACAGACCTGCCTGGATAGATTTTTACCTTGTGCTTTCTCACTGGTATGAACCTCTCTGTGCCTAGCTGTGCTGAAAAGGGAAATGCAACAAAATGTGAGCAAGGGAGATATTTTGGCATTCTTTTCTAAGGAAGCCAAAAGAATTGCTGATTTTACAAGGAAACTTTGGTCTCTGAAGATTTTAATGCTAATTTTGCAGATTTGGAAATCTCAGTCATTTATGGAATGTTTAAAGCAAAATCTCAAGTTCTGGGACTTACTGAATCACAAACTTCCAAGCCTCATGAACTCTGAGTGAAATCACTTGTGCAAAGATCATGGCAGTGAGAGAGAGTCTGGCATGGCTGACTCCACCTTGCTTCCAGCCTCACAGGCTGGCTGTCCTCGCTCATCCTGGGCATAGGCCAAGCTAATCATGGGAGGTACTTACTTTACAGTTTAACTTTGGAGCAAGGATATTAATAGTTCTTCCCTAAAACTGATCCCCTTTCCTTGTCTGGGGGCCACAACCACCTTTTTAAAACTAGTGAAAGGCCACAAAATCAGGATTATGGGAGGGGCCTGAACTCTGCTAAAATGTAGGCATAGTTTCTATAATTCCTTACTGCTCAGGGGTCACATGGCCAGAGGTTACAAGATTTGTGACTTCCCCAATTTCTCCTATAGATGATGTCACTATTGTAAAACCTAAGATTCGTCTTTTGAGATGTTTTTCAGACTCACCCCGTCTGGACTCATGACTCATGCCTCAACTTGTCCTGTAGCCCCCAACCCAGAGGCAGGCTCAGCACATGAAGACCATTTTCCACACCCTATGACTGCATCCAAAATCAATCAGCAACACCCATTCCTCAGTCCCCTGCCCACTAAACTATCCTTGAAAAATTCTAACTTCCAAGTCTTCAGAGAGATTGATTTGGGTAATAACTCCATCTTCCACATGGCTAGCCTCAGGATAATGAAACTCTTTCTTACAACATCATGGTCTCAGTGAATTGGTGTTGTCAGTGTTCTATATCTTGGTCATTCCAATTTGGCATTTAATCAGAGTGTTACTGAAATGCAGGGGTTTGATCTAGGTCTTATTGCTTGCTACACAGAAAGCCAATCACTGAGACAATGAGTATTACCAGGGAGGAAGGCTTTAGTTGGGTAATGTAGCCAAGGAGAACAGAAGATAAAGTCTCAAATTAGTCTACCAGATAGACTAAAATTTGGGGGTTTATTTAGTGGGGAAGGCAGGAAAACAGGAATAGGGCAGGGTAAGGAAGCAATCATGACAAATGAGGGGGCCTGGTTGCAGTGATCTGCTGAGTTTCAGTCTCTTGCCTGAGGATCAGTTTTTTGAGGAAGGAACACAGATAAGACAAGCGTAAGTTTTAAGTTTTAAGACCAGGAAGGGTCAATATTAGTTCTCTGGGAAAATTGGGCCAGTTTCAAAAGAAGTGTTGTTACAGGTCAAGGCATGTGTGCATTTCCCAGGTGATTGTTCACTCCCAGGGCCAGCCTGCCAGGCTGCCTGGCACCCCTCACGGAACAGCGGCTGTGCCCTGCACCCTGCAGCAAGTATCGGCTTACATCTCCCCCTAGGAGACTGAGCTCCATGAAGAAATTGTTTATATGTGGGTGATGTAGAAAAGAATGAAGAGAGATTTGACTGAATGAATGACACATTATTGTCCCCCGTCCCACCCCCATGTGGACCATTGAGGCTGACTCTGGCATTTGCTGGTGTAGATAGCATTTTAGTCAGTTCTGAGGCCTAAATCTCCAGAAACATTGGCATCTGGTCCAAGCTGTGGCCACCAGAGGGGTCTGAGGGCAGGCCTGAGCATGGGCTCTCAGCAGCAGTCCCACTTGGCTACTGTAGCCCCAGGGCAAGGGAGCAGTGGGAGGCCTCACATCCTTGGTCTGAGGATTTGAATGCTTAAAGAAATCTTTCAAGCTCACATAGTGTTAAATGAAATATGTTCCATCCTAAGGACAACACTGGAAAATACGCACACGAGCCCACGAAGTTAGCTACGTAGCCTCCTTTTCCAGGGGTTTCATATGCAAGACCCCCAGAGCCAGGCTTAGACCACAATGAGAGGAGAAGGTCAGGGGTCACTGTGGGTCAATGAGCCTTGGTGTCATAAGAATTCGTCAGGATTTTCAGAAGCAACCAGAATCTAGGTTTTTATGTAAAAAGTCACAATAGTTAAATACTTGCTCCAAAAAACCCCACAAAACTTTAGATGCTACTGTCGTGGGCTGGATTTGGTACACAAGCCTTTAGCCAGCCAGCAGCCTTGACCTCACACCAAGTCTAACGTTCTCCCTGGACACCTGCTCTGTGTCCTCCTCCAGCAAAGCCAGGAGGGTGGCCTAGGTCAGGGGTGACTCAGACAGGAGCTGCAGGCACAACACCAGCCTCCCAGAATGCATGTTTCTGGGCGCACTTCTCCCGAGAACAGGAGAGGACTTTGTGGGGGGGAAGTCTTATCAGCATGCCCCACTCCTGAGCAGATGGAGGGACAGTGGATGAACCCTAGGCCTTGGCCTCCCTGAGATTCTCTCCCTCTGAGATGCACTTCCTCACTCCAGAAGAAAGGAATGTGGGCTCATGACACTCTACATCACAGCGTCAGAGCCTCGGAGGAAGTGAAGCCAGCTAAGGTGGAGAAATGGAGCAAAGACGTGGCCGGGATGCCCAGGTGAGCAGCTGCGTGCTCAGATCTGCAGTCTCTTGGTCCCACACTGCCCAGGTCTCAAGTAGGAGCTGGAAATGCAAAATGTTGCCTCTGGTGCCAGATTAGCCTTGAGGGCATACAGCTTGACTAATCCTCATAGGAAGAGGCTCTGCAGATGGGACCGGGGCCATAAGAGGAGGGGGCAGCTTTGGTTAGGGTGCACAGGGAAGGCAGGTTCCTGGGCCCACTGGGGAAAGCCGGCCTTGGTGTCATGGGAACCCAAGATCTCCTGATGCACCCAGGTCTCCCTGCAGTGACTCTGAGCCTCCCATCATTATTGCTGAGTGTCCAGCCTGGCACACAGATGCCTGTCGCCATCTCCCATTGCCCAGAAAAGTGGACACTGGGGAGAAGGGGTACGGTAGAGACACGGGGTGGGGTGCTGTGGGAGAAAGCAGGCAGGGGTGAGTGCCCGTGGGACAGATGACCAGGTGAGGGTGAGAGGTGGGAGTAGGGAACAAGCACCTGCAGGGGTGCTGAGTGGGCGTCTCCAGATCACAGCAGCAGCATGAGAACACCTTACCTTGCACAGCACTGAGGGTTCATGAAGTAGTTCTCCATGGGAGCCTTGGAGCTTTGCTCTTTTAATAGCTCACCGCCCTGTGCTGCCCCACTGTTGACATAAAAGCAAGGCACCCCATTCATCTCTGTCCAGAGCCTGGAGGACAAAGTGCCCTGTTTAAGCTAGGTGGAGAAAATATGTGTCAAACATCTGAAAGAGGTGAGGTTAAGGACGCTCCTGCCTTGGAGCGGGAGGGGACGTACCCTAGCATCAGGCAAGAGGGCTGCACTTGGCCACCTCTCCTCCTTTGGCCCCAGGCTGAGTCAGTTTGTCTAAATGATGGAAGCGCTGTAGGGAGGGGGTGTGCTCACAGCTCTGGCCACTAGCCTGAACAGAAAAGGGCAGAAGCCTGCTTGGTTCAGCAGTGCCCTGCTTCTTTCCCACCTCCCCTGTAGACTGGGGGCTCTTTGAAGGTCAGGTGTCCATTGGAATCAGATCCACCTCCCACTCTGCCAAGACCTCGCAAGGTGCTGGTCCCAAGGAGAGACCCAGTGAATTGTCATCAAATTGGGTTGAGCCCAGCAGTGATTTTACTGAATCTCTAGAAAACCTGTCTCCAAAAGCTGTTTGCCTCTTGAGTTCTAGGAGAGAACTATTTTTAGTGAGTGCTTTGTTTCCTAAGGTGAATGACTATGGCAAAAGCCAGCTGGGGGCTTATCTAATCAAGTTGCTCTTGTAAGTGTTTATTCTAATCAGTGCTACCAACCCCCTCTATTTGGGGGAACAAATCCCTCAGCTCCTTCTAGCTCTGAGCATCCCAGATGTCTGCAAGCAGGTCAAGAAGCCTGGGCCTCGGGGTCCAGGCCCCACTTTCCACACCAGCATCTCCAGCCATATCTGATACTTCCTTTCTTTAAATAAACCCTCTCATAGACTCTTAGTTATGGAGGGGCCTGGAGATATGCTTGCAGACACACACAGAGACATATTTTGGAATCTCTGTCCTTCCTCATTTAATGCTGCCAATATCATGTCAATCCGAAGAAGAAACATTTGCTGTGACAAAGACCCTGCTTGACCAGGCATTAGGCTCCTATGAGTCCCCTTCTCCACTAGTTCTTGTCCTTGGGCCTCTGTCCTTGCCAGGTCTGGTTTTAGCAAGAATCTTAATAAGCCAGTTTAGAGAGAATCCTTTCAACCTTGCAATCTGATCAGGTTCCTCATCCTCCACCCTCCCCGACGTGATGTCTGACCACCCTGGCTGTCTCCTGCAAGAAACCTGCTAGGTCAGTTTAGCCAGATCCCCGTTACCCTGATGTCTCCTCTAGTGATTTTCCATCCACTGACCCTTCCAACCTGCTCTTTGGGTACAGATTCCTACATGTCCTTACTGTATTCAGAGTTGAGCCCAGTTCTATGCTGAGGTTTCTTTTCCCCTATTGCAATCATTTCTGAATAAAATCTGTTTCTGCTGCTTCAGCTACCATCCAGCTCTGGTCTTTCTTAACAGCTGTTAGGACAGACATTGTATCTCCTGAGCAACCATTATGCCTTTCGCTCAGCAGCATGTGCTGCTTGTGTGTTTCAACACCGATTCTCCCACACCAGCCAGCGTCTGACGATTCAATTCAAATCTGACACCGAATACCTGGCGTTAGTGCAGCCCTCACAGGTTAAAGGGTAAAATCTCCAACAAGACCGCCCCAGTTCAGACGCCAGTCACCAGTGGGGTCCTTGCTTCTACCTCATCCACTGCAAATTCATAAGTTCCTGCAACAACTATTAGGTTTGCTAATTTGCTAGAATGACTGGCAGAATGTTGGAACGTGCTTATTTTCCATTACCATTTTATTATAAAGGATATAGACAAACAGCCAGATGGAGAGGTTGCAGGTGGGGTCAAGGAGGGTCCCAAGCACAGGAACTTCTTCTCCACAGAGTTGGGGTGCCTCACCCTCCTGGTATATCCACGAATTCACCAATCAGGAAGCTCCCCGAGCCTGGTGTTCAGTTTTTATCCATGCTCCATGGCACAGGCAAGCTTGGTTAAATCCCTGCCCACGTGATTAAACTCAGTGTCCAGCCCCCTTCCCTCCCTGGAGATGTATTGAGGGTGAAAGTTTCAACCTTCCAATCACGAGCTTGGTTTTTCTGGCCACCAGCTCCATCCTGAAGCTATATAGGGGCCACCAAGGGTCACCTCATCAACACAACAAAGACAAGACACTCCTGCCACTCAGGAAATTCAGTGTTGTTGAATCTCTGAATTTCTGATCTCTGGGAAGCAGGGATCAGAAATGTTTGAGATTTTAATGCAATTTAAGAAACAGATGAAGTTTAAATAAATCAATTGTACTGATGTTTTTCCTTCCTTCTATTTTTTTCTCTTCCTCCCTCCTTTCCTTCCTTCCTTTCTACATGAATCTTTTGAAAAATCAACTGTTCCAGTTTGAGAGGTGGGAAGGGCAGATTGACATCAATTTTTAGGAAGAAGTTTTAGCAGGCTACTGTCTTAATCAACACTGTGAAATAGTTTGAAAAGATTTTAATTGCCTTAATAGAAGAAAACCCTCTAGGAAATGGAGACATGACCCAGCATCGTGTTCTGCACACACAGAATGGAGATAACAAAAGTGCACCTCATTGTTAGGGCCTGAACTGTGTCTCCCTCAAATCCACATGTTGACATGGACTTCAGAATGGAACCCAGGACCTCGGAATGTAACCATATTTGTGGACAGTTTCTTTAAAGAGATAATTAAGCTAAAGTTAGTTCTTTGGAATTGACCCTAACCCAATATAATCGGTGTCCTTATAGCAAGAGGAAATGAAGGCACAGACATGTACAGGGAAAGATGTGAGGGTACAGCAAGAAGGCAGCCAAAGAAAGAGGCCTCCAAAGGAACCAGCCCTGCCAACACCTTAATCTCAGACTCCCAGCCTCTGGAACTGTGAGAAAAGACATTTCTGTTGTTGAAACCACTAGGTCTATGGTGTTTGTTGCAGCATCCAGGTCTATCTATTCTCATAGACCGTTGTGTGGCCTGAACACAATAGATATGGCCAATGCAGAACAGAGTTTGCCCTTACCACACCGTGAGATGCTAGATGTCACTATTCTGCTGCTGATGGTAGTGTTCCTCCTTCTTGAGAGAAACAGTGGCAATCTGAAAGTCACTGAGATACTGAATGGTTGGTAAACCCTGCTGTGTGAGGACAGGCCCAAGGCACCAGGAGCACTCTTAGAGAGTGTCCTCGGACAGCAGATTGTCTTCAGGCAGACCTGGAGCCGACGTTCTAGCTGCATCTAGCAGGTACAGCTAGGACCCCAAGAAGTCACAGGGAGGCAGATTTTGGTGAAACTGTAGAAACACTTCCTCATGAATAAATCTTCTCTACAGTGGAATGAGCCCCTGGTGAGATGGTGTTTCCCCCAGGATAGGAATTTAAGCCAGGTTTGGTGATTGTCCAGCCAGTAGGCTGTAGGGCTGCTCCTGTATTCAGCACAATCACCAGCATCTAAGAACCTATGATCTGACATTTACAAAGTCCTATGTTTGCTAAGCGGATGCACAGACATGATTCATATTAGTTCCCATCCCTTGGAGATAATATGATGTTGAAGATATAGTTCTATATATTTCTGCTTAATTTTATTTCATTTCATTCTCAAGAGAGTTTAAAATTCCATACTGTGGATTTAATTTTTAAGTGTTCCTTACATCTGCAATGTACCTGAATTCCATAAACATGAAATGATTTATCCACTATGCTCAATGTTGAAAGGTTTTCTTTGTTCTCTGGTTTCTTTCTCTCTCTTTTTTTACAATCCCTAAGGAAGAATGCATGAGATTACATTTTAATGAGGTTAAAGCCCCGGAATGCAGCCAGCAGTTTCTTGAAGGTAATTGTCATGAGAGTCAAATCTAGAAGGGGTCTCCACGAAAAGCTGAAAATAGTGAGGATTTTTGTGTTTTGATTTTTGATTAGCAATTAATTGTCTTATTAATTTTCTGTGCTTATCTTTCCCATGTTATTATTAAACATGTCCCACCCCTTGCCTTCTTGACACTTCAACTGGGGAAAACAGTTTTCCTGTCCCCGGGTATCAATCTTATTTTGAATTTCCTCTTGTTTGAGCAAACACACGTTCATCTACCCTCAACCCCTGGCAGAGATTTTGGATTTGAAGGACAAATTGGTGTCTTTAACAGAGAGAAATCAAAGTAGGTGTGGTCTTCTGCAGGACCTGGTCCAGCCCCAGTTTCTTTCTTTCTTTCATAGTCCAATTCTATGTCTTGCAGATTATTAATCATGTGTATCCATACCACTGTACTTTAATGCTGAACACATGTAGCTACGTTTGGCTTCTTAGATCACTTTCCTTGTCATTTTTGGAAGTTCCCGGCCAACACATAAATAAAATCTTCCCAGGACCACCACACTGCCCCACCTACACACATACTGCCTTTTCCTTTGTGTTTTGGAAGGTAGGTATATATTTACATCTTCTCTGTTCTACTTTCTCTTCTGCTTCATTGTTCTGTCTGTGATCACACCAGTAGCCCATCCATTCATTGATTAAATTATTATATCTTTATGGAAGGCAGCCCACCCACATACCATTACTCCTCTTTCTAAAAAATTTATTTGATCCACTCAATTACTTATTGTTTTCCTAGCAAACATTCAGATGACCTTGCCAACAACTTAAAAAATTTCATTGTCATTTTCTTTGAATTCGTTAAACTTACATGTGAAATTAATCCAAGGAATAGCATGTGGGAAAAGATAAACTGTATAGTAAATTTGTGTGAGAACATAGGCTAGCCATATTATACAGTTGGAATCCATTATCTTATAACATCACTACATATTTCATAGGGACAAAGATTCAAATGTAAAAATAAAAAAATAAGTTGTATTCTAGTTATAGATAAGTGGAGGAAGTACACTCTGGTTGTCTCTTCCACTGAATGCAACTGTGATGCCTGGACAGAGTGCATGGAGCAGTGATGAGAGCCCTGTAAAGCAAATCATAGCAGACGGATAGGAAAGTAGATGAGAATTTGAAGTACCACTAAACCAGTGGTAGGTCCCTCCTGTTCTATTTTCTTCCCCGATATCCCAAGCTAAATCCAAGGCAGCCCAAACACCTGAAGTGGGCACTCACATGAGCAGGGAGACCTTCAGGAGAAGCCCTCTAACTCTGACTCAAAGGATGGAAAAGAGACTGTAACACTCAGGAAGAGTGGGTGAAATTTTTTTACCATTTTCCTTTTCTTTCTCTATTCTCCCATGCCCCAGCCCCAGTCAATCTTCCAGTGCCAGAAGTGGTAGAAAGGACAATCACCATAGCAGCAGCCACAGCAGCAGCAGGAGCAGCAGTGTCCCCAGGTGTTTAAAACTCTATGGAAAGAAAACTCTCTCCCCAAATCAGAGGAGCTGGTGTCCTAAGAAAGTAGGGCAAACTCCTGATACTCCTTGTCTCTTTGGCCTTCCACCACTTGACCCAAGATGTTGTAAGAAGTGCATTGCAGAGCAGAGTAACTACAGCACCAGGTTTTAAAGTAACATCAACAGGGGAATCAGAAAGTACCAGGAGATCACAAACAGGAAGGGATCCATAACATTGTTTGTGAATTTTGTGAACTCCTGGGTTTACTCCCATGCTGTGTATATGTGGACCTGACTCTAAACAACATGCTGTAGATTCTGAGACCTGAAATATGGGATAAACCACTGCCCAGAACCCAGCCTGGCCAGAGGGTGGCACACAGGTGGGACAGATCTAAACAGCACCACAGAAGCTTTGAAAATGTAACTGACGCCATCACCATGACTCAGGGAAGGCAAGCTGGAACTTGTGACCTGAGCCTAACCTAATTCCACATGTTCAGGATACACTCCAAAATTACTCTGCACACAAAGAACCAGAAAAATATCAATTTGTATATGAAAAGACAACATAAGCCAATGCCAAAATGACAGAAATGATTGGTATTATCAAACAGACTTGAAAACTGCTACTATGAAAATACTCCAAGAAGTAATAATAAACAATCTTGAAACACTGAAAGGATAGAAAATCTCATAAAATTAATAAAATATAAGAAGGAGAACTGAATGGGAATTGTAAACCTAAAAACACAGTAACCAAAATAAAACAATACACTGGATAGCAGAGTGGAGATGAAAGAGGAGTCGATTTCTAACATCATAGAGAAAAAAGACTGAAAAAGAAACTGAAAAAGAAAATAGTACTAGAACTTCAGTGACCTGTGGAATAATGCAACAAGGTCTGACATTTGTGTCTTGGGGTTCCCAGAAGGGGAGAAGAAAGGGGATGTTGCAGAAAGTGTATTTGAAGACATAATAGCTGAAAACATTTCAAATATGGTAAAAGATCTGAACCTACAGATTTAAGCAAAGCAAACTAAAAACAAAATAAGCCCACAGATACTCAACAAAGACATATCATAGAGACACTAAAGCCAAAAAATTTTGGAAACGCTTGTTTCCAAAACAAAAATGATACAGTACCTATAGGAAAACAATGGTTTAAATGATATAGATTCCTGCCAAAACCATGGAGACCAGAAATAAGGAGAGAAAACTGTTTTGAAAGAAAAAGAACAGTCAACCCATAATTCTAAATCCAAAAAGAGAATATCCTTCAAGAATGAAAGTGAAATAAAGACATTCTCAGATGAAGGCAATCTAGAGAACTATATGCCAGCAGACCTAATAGAATTGCTTAAAAAAAGTTATTTACAAAGAGCAGAAAAGGTGTTAGAGGGAAATAGAACATCAGAAATGGAGAGACCAAGCATGGTGGCTCATTCCTGTAATCCCAGCACTTTGGGAGGCTGAGGTGGGCAGATCACAGGGTCAGTAGTTTGAAACCCGCCTGACCAAAATGGTGAAACCCCATATCTACTAAAAATACAAAAAAATTAGCTGGGCTTGGTGGTGTGTGCGTGTAATCCCAGCTACTTGGGAGGCTGAGGCAGGAGAATTGCTTGAACCCTGGAGGTGGAGGTTATAGTGAGCCAAGATTGCGCCACTGCACTACAGCCTGGCGATAGAGTGATACTCTGTCAAAAAAAAAAATTGCAGAAATTAAAAATATATGGAGCAAAAATAGAGAAATAACCTCAGAAGTACAGCTGTAGATTTCAAACTTCCTCTCTCAGTAACTTATAAAACAAATAGAAAATCAGCAAGAACATAAAATAATTGAACAAAAAAAAAACACAACCAAAAACTCTATCACAAAACAGAACAGGAGCTGAGTACAGTGGCTTATACCTGTAATCTCCGCTGCTTTGGAGGCTGAGGTGGGAGAATTGTTTGAGTTCAGGAGTTTGAGGCTGCAGTGAGCTATGATCATGCCACTGCTCTTCAGTGGAGGTAACAAGAGTGAGACCCAATCTCAAAAAAAAGAAAAAGTAAAACAAAACAAAACAGAAAAACACAATAGAAGAATACACCGTCTTTTCCAGTGTCCATGAAACATTCACCCCAAAAAATCATATCCTGGGTCAAAATTAAACCTATATGAATTTAAGAGAATTGACATCATAAGAATGTTTTCTGTATATAATGATGTTGAACTAGAAATCAAAAACAGAAATAAAACAGGAAAATCTCCAAATAGTTGGAAATTAGACAATATGCTTCTAAATTATCCATTAGTCAAAGAGAAAGTCTCAAGAGAAACAGGAAAATTTTTAAACTGACCGAAAATTAAAACATATTAAAATGTGTAGGATGCAGCTAAACCAGTACTTGGAGGGAAATTTAGACAATTACATGATTATATTAAAAAAGAAGTCAGATGGTGGTGGCTCATACATGTAACCTTAATACTTTGGGAGGCTGAAGCACAAAGATCGCAGATTAAAAAATTGGCCGTGCATGGTGGCCGTGCACCTGTAGCCCCAGCTACTTGGGAGGCTGCGGTGAGAGGATTGCATAAGCCCAGGAGGCGGAGGTTGCAGTGAGCCATGATTGTACCACTGCACTCCAGCCTGGGTGACAGAATGAGGTCCTGCCTAATATTTCATTTAGGAAAGTAGAAAAAGAAGAGCGAAATAAACCCAAAGTATGAATTTTCTAAATTAGCCTTATATTATTTGTGAAAGTTTTGATTTCTCCTTCATAATGTTTCTACTTCCCCTTAACCCTGTTTTTATACTGCATTAGTTAGAATGCCCAAGAAAAGCTCAAGATTTATTAGTGGTGCAAATATTCTTATCTTATTGCCAATTTTAATAAAAATGTCTTTAATGTGTTACTATGAAGACAGTCATTTGAAATGGATGATTTATTATGTTAAGCAATGCTTTTCTTCTATTACTAGTTCAAGAACATTTTTGAAAATTAAAAATAGACATTGAATTTGATATTTATATATTATTTATTTAATTTATGATTATTATTTTTTGATACAGGGTCTCTCTCTGTCACCCAGGCTGGTGTGCACTGATGCAAACACAGCTCACTGCAGTCTCAATTTCCTGGGCTCAAGTGATCCTTCCACGTAGCCTCCTGAGTGATGAGACTACACGCATGTGCTATCATGCCTGGAGAATTTTTGTTTTTCATTTTTTGTAGAGATAGGGGTCTTGAACCCCCAGGCTCAAGTGATTCTTCCACCTGAGCCTCTCAAAGTGCTGGGATTACAGGAGTGAGTCGGTGCACCTGACCCTATTATTTTTTTAAGTGAAACACAGGTAAATAGAAAACAATTCTAATATTCTTCCTCTTTAAAAGAAAAAATGATTTTTTTTATGTCTTGGGGAGAGGAGAAGGACAAAGCAAAAAAAGATGTGAATAGTAACAGAAGAGTAATAATTTTTAAAAAATGAGTAGGACAAATTTCATACATAAACTTGGTAAGTCTATTTGTTGCTAAGAGGACATACAGAATAATCCCCAAAACGTACATTTTTCCTTAGAGAAATTTCAATACCACAAGAACAATTTATATGAAAATCTGTAGAGAAAGTAATTGAGAAGTCTATTCATAAAAATGATTGCAATATCATCAACCTAATCTACATATTCTTAATACTTCAAAAGGTAATAAGCAATACTAGCCATCACCTCAATTTATTTCTTTGTCAAATATCTTTAGAGGAGATAAAGTCAGACATGTTTCAGAAATAGTCACAAAAGAAAAGAAAATTTGGGAAATTCATGGTGCAAGGAAAATGCCAACAGTTGGTATGAACGCTTGCTCTGGACCATGCGTAAATAACTGCACGTCCTTTCCTAGAACACTGTTGTCTACAATACAGAAGGTTATGCTGGATGTGAGAGGCTCGCCATGCTGAATCAAGTGCACCCATTGCACTGCCCCTCATAAGAGCCTGACAACGGGCTGCAGCTGCTCTGCCCAGGAGACCATTTGGTTTGGACCTCCAGGATGACTGTGGTGTGTCTCAGTTTGTTTGGGCTGTCAAAACAAAACACCACAGATGCAGGCTGAACCAACAGACATTTATTTCTAACAGTTCTGGAGGCTGGAAGTCCCAGATAAGGTGTGGGCAGATTCAATTCCTGGTGAGGGCTCTCTTCCTGGCTTGCAGACAGCTACCTTCTCGCTGTGTCTAGATGGGTGTCTCGAGCGAGCCCTGGTGTCTTTTCCTCTTCTCATAGGAATGCTAACCCATAAACATTCCACCGTCATGTCCTCATTTACAGCTGGTCACCTCTCAAATGTCCCATCTCCACATGCCATCACAATGGGACTTGGGGCTTCAATGTATGGATTTTGAAGGAGAGGAACACAAATATTCATCCCATGACATAATGCATGCCCAGATAAGGGTGCACAAGGGATGCAGGGTGTGGCTGACACCTGTTCAGCCTCGATGGCTTGCACTGGCCAAGCCCCTGACACTGGAGGGGGTTGGACCCCCACTCCAGATACCCTGAGTTCTTCAAAGGTGCCTGCCTCACGTGAGGTGCTGTCCTCTGCATACCTGCAGTGCCTCCTTTAAAGTTAAGACATCTTATGTGGGGCTGCTTTGTGTCTCATGAGATGTTTTGTCAAATCTAGACCCGGGCCTAGCTGGTGTTGAGTCAATGGTCATGCATGATTTGTTTTATGGCAATTCTTAATATGCAGATGTGTGAGTTTGCTAGGGTTGCCATAGCAAGTTTCCACAGACTTGGTAGCTTAGAACAACAGAAATTAGTTCTCTCGCAAATCTGGAGGCCAAAGTCTGGAATCAAAGTCTGGCAGGACAGTGCTTTCTCCAGAGGCTCTGGGGGAGGATGCTTCTCACCTCTTTCAGCTTCTGATGGCGCCAAGTGTTTCTTGGCTTGTGGCTGCAATGCTTCAACCTCTGCCTCCATCGTTACATGGTCTCCTCCTTCCTGTGTGCCTGAGTCCATATTTCCCTCCTCTTATAAGAACATCAGTCCTTATACTGGTCCTTAACTAAACACATCTACAAAGACCTGATTTCCAAATTAGTTTGTGTCTGAGGTACTGAGTGGATGGGAATTTTGGGGAGACACTGTCCAACCCTTGTAACAGGTGAGGAATATTATTAGTCAGTACATCACCTTTTCTTAGAAATTTGATCTTAAATTCCTTAACCTGTTTAACTAAGGTAACATGAGTGTAGTAAGGTAATGAAAGTCAGGCCATTGCATTTATTTATCAATTTTTATAGTGTGTTTTTCTCTTCTCGCTTCTCAATAATTTTCTTCTTTTTAAATCCTCCATCTCTTTTTCCTTTTCCAGCTACGCTGGGATGCTCTGCAACATTTCTAAGACCTGAGCCACCTCTGCAATGGCTTCTTCTCCTGGCTTGTAGCCTCTGAGTGATATTCTAGAGAAGAAGCCAGCAGGGTGGGTAAGAGGCACTTTCCATGTGGAGGGGGCTGTGCAAGGCAGGGCCGTGGAGTGGAAAGAGGCATCTGAGAACAATGGATGGCCTACATGGCCCACGGTTAGGAATGGCATCAGTGATGGATGAAGTTGGAGAGTGGAGCAGGGAGCTGGGTTTTGCCCACAGGTCTAGGCAGTTGGAGTCCCTGGACTTTTCTGGGAAGAAGCCTAATCAGAGCTTTGAGCTGCAGTTCAGGATACCTGATGCAGAGCAGCAGGGAGGGAGGGGGAGAAACTCAAAGCAGAGCTGGCTGTTTGGGGGGTTATTTGCTTAGTCCAGATGAGAGGGGATGAGTGTGCAAGGTAAGGCCATGACAGCAGAGCAAGAGGCAGGGCAATGGGTGGCAGCAGGTCCAGGAAGTATAACCCAATAGGATTTGGCAAGGATTTGTGGAGAAAGGGAGATGAAGGTGCATCCACAGCGTGGAAACATTGTCTGATGGCTCAGGGGGGTAGTGGTAGGAGCAGGGCAGGTAGCAGGCGACACCAGGGGGGCATATAGAGCCAGAGTGTGAGCTTAAACCTACTTCTCTGCTCAACCACTGCATGACCTTTGCCCCAGCCATCTGCTTGCTAGAGGCAGTGGTGGGCCTGTGCTATCCTGCAACCAGTGACTGGCTGATGTAGGGATAACAACCTGCTCCCTCAGCCCAAGTAAGACACCTCCATGGGGCCATGTGGATTTTAGCTTCCTGTGGGGCTGCTAAAGTCTTTGCTGTGGGGCCCTCGTGCCCTGGGGGGTGCTGCATGGGTCCCTTGCTCCCTCCTGCTTGCCTTTATTCTCCCCAGGTGAACTCCCCTACCAAAAGCAACTGGCATATGAGTCCTCATCTCAGAAACAGCGTCAGGGGCCACCCAACCTGCACCAGTGCCTGATAGTGACAACATTCCCTGGAATGTTGTGAGGAGAAACTGAGCTAGCATTTGTAAGATACTGAGAGCCCCTGGCAGGTGAAACTGACCATGGGCATCATTTTCCAGGCAGAGTTCTAGAGTAGGCAGATGAACATTTAGTGTGGGGCCACAGAGGGAGGTCTAGGAAAGACGTAGTGAGTCTCCTCCTTATGAGCGGGGTCGGGGGACAGAGGGTGATTGCTTTATCTCCCAGGTGGCCAAGAACAGAAGCCACTGATTTTCTTTGTTCGCTGTAGATTTGCAGAGCAAGGAAAGGGCAAGCAGGCAACCATGTTAGAGTGTGCAGAGAGTGCAGGGGAAGGCCAGAATTAGACTGCAGGTGGTCACAGAGCGGAGGCCAGCGGGAAGTGAGTGCCAAATACAACATGGGGATGTTAAAAAATACACACTTAATTGCTACAGAAAGTGCTGCGAGAATCAGAACTATATTTGGACTGGAATGACTTATTGGCAAAATATTGCAGCAGATGTGGGAAGGAGGCTTAATTGGAGGAGTCTGCCTGCACAGTTCCCAGAGATTCTGAGTCTGATGCAATTTAATTTTTTGCAAAATATAACGTCTTTTAAAAGGTTGAGAGCGACAATATAAGCCATTTATAGTTGTTAGAGCAGCATTTTTCTTCTTAAGATAATTTGAAATAATCTCTAATGACTGGAAAAGAAAAGTGGTTTCTGGGAGAGGGGCGAAGGCAAAAGAAAGACTATAAATGGCGCGCTCCATATTAGTCTTTAATTTACCCTTCACACGGAAACCCCTGAAAATTAAATAATTTTGTTTTCCCTTTCAAAATGAATTAGACATCACAGAGATCCAGTGAAGAAAACTGATTCTATCATTTCTAATGAGAAGAAAACATTGCACTTGAGAGCCGCAAAGCTCTCCAAGCACGTTTGCATGCATCTTTACAGGATATGGCAGTCAAGAGTGGGTTGTCTGCCCGCCCCAGTTCTCTAAGAATTGCCTCATCATCCTGAAAGATGGACCCCCAGAGATTTTGCTTCCTGCCCCCAGTCCCAGCTGCAGCTGGTTGGATAACCGGGAGGGTGGCACCTGATCAAAAGTACAATCTGATTATTTCTGCTGAGAGTAGAAAAAGGGGCAGGGAGTCCACAGCAACCAGGCAGTGATGTTGCAGTAAATGTAAAAGAAACACAAACTCCGGGCTGAGTGGTCCTCCTTAGACCTTTCTTAAACCCCGAGAAGCAGAGAAAAATATGGGTTGCAGAAAGAAAAGAGTGAAACACATGTGCAAAGAGAAAAGGGCTGAGAGATGAGGAAGAAGGTTCCCTGAGTTCTGGCTGCCTCTTCTTACTGGTTACAGTCCATTCCCAGCGGATTACTGAATGTCTCTTCCTGAGTTCCTTGAGAAACCCCACTCTCTTTATAATCTCTGCCCTCAACAGTTTTGCTCCTAAGCTTGTTTAAATTGGAACCTAGAACTTAGAACTTTCTTAAAAAAATTCTTTTTGGAGACAGGGTCTTGCTCTGCCGCTTACGCTGGAGTGCAGTGGTGTGATCGTGGCTCACTGCAGCCTTGAACTCCTGGGTTTAAACCATTCTCCTGCCTCAGCCTCCTGGGTAGCTGGGACTATAGGTGCGTACCACCACAACTGGCTAATTGGTTTTATTTTTTGAAGAGACAAGGTCTCAGTATGTTGCCCAGACTGGTCTTGAACACCTGGGCTCAAGTGATCCTCCCGCCTCAGCCTGAGTGTTGGGATTACAGGCTTGAGCCACTGTGCCTGGCCCAAAAAATTCTTAACCAAGCCAGGAACCAGTCTTAGGACTGGGGCTACAGTCTAGACCCTAGAGAGGTAGAGAGACCTATGAATCCCTCCTTGACAGCCTGACAAGCTCTCAGCCTCTACCATGAGGTGGTGAAGTAAGGACTCAGGCCACCTTAGCAGCAAAGTGTGCTGGTTTCTCCCTGCAGCCTTCAGTAAGGCATAATGGAGAAGAAATCAGCTCAAGGGCAAAGCTGCTCAACTGAAGAAAGTGAGAGGAAGCAGAGCCACCAAACTTGATCTGCTAATGTCTAGATCAAAGTATGTTCCCTGACAAAGTGTGAAACTCCTTGCTTACCCCTTCCTGCAGATGAAACTCCATCAGGTGCCTGGAAATGGGTGATCCTGGTGAAGGGTCACACACTGGAATACCTGGAGATGCTAAGGGGTTCCCAACTTCTAAGCCACTGTGAAGCACTTCCCATTGCTGATGCTGTCTCAGAGTCGGCTTCCTGGGGACCCAACCTGCAACAGTGATTTGAGGTCAGAGGACTTCCCAGTGTACCACAGAACGGCCTGGAGGGCCTGTTAAAAAACAGATTGCTGGGCCCACCCTCAGACTTCCTGTTCCCATTGGTGTGGGGTGTGGCCCCAGAATCTGCATGTCTAACAAGTTCCCAGTTGTTGCTGATGCGGGTAACCACATTTGAGATTCACTGGTCTAGACAAATATGATGAAGCTTTTGATTCAAAAATAGCAGTACAAATGATTAGCACAGAAATGCTGTCTAGGAGCAAGGGAACATTCTAGAATGGAAGAGATAAAAAAAGCCATTCCTCTGCCCTGTCTGTGGCCTGAGATCAAGACCTAGAAGAGGAAAATGGTCCCAGGTGGGTAGGAAGAATGACCTGCCCCTCAGGTAGGTCCAGTCCTGACAGTTTAGAAATTAACAGAACAAGACAAGAATTTTTCTTTCTTTCTTTTTTTTTTTTTTAATGTAATGAATACACACATTTGTTTTAGGTGTACAGTCTACTAATTCTTTTTACCTAGATACCCCATACTACCATGTCAGCACCCAAGTGAAGAGCTATGGAACATTTTTAGTTTTTACGTCTTATTTATGTTCCTTCACCTCTCCAAAACCAAGGTAACTGCTGTTTGATTTATGTCGCCATCGATTAGCAGTGATTGTTCTTTGAGTTCTCAGTAATGTAAGCATATAGCAAGCGCTCTTTATGCCTGGCTTCTTTTTACTCAACATAATCTTCTGAGACTCATCCACATGCTGCAGAAGCCAGGAGTTTAATCTTATTTTAAAAGTTGTACATTGTTGGCTTTCAAAAACTTTTTACTTTGAAATAATTTGGATGGTCAAGAAGTTGCAAAAATAGTACAGGGAAGTCTCCTGTACCCTACAGCTGGTTTCCCTGGTTGCATCCTACCTGACTGTAGAGCAATAGCAAAACCAGGAAGGTGACATTGGTACAATGCATATGTATACAGTTCTGTATTACTTTATCACGTGTGCAGATTCATGTCAACATCACTACAATGAAATTACGGGAATATTCCATTACAGGGATGATCTTCTCTGCTATCCCTTTTTCTGTGGTATCCCTTTAATAGTCACAACTACTCTGTCCTTCCCACAACCTTCCCTAAGCCTTGGTAACCACTAATCTGTTCCCTATCCCTATAATTTTGTCATTTGGAGAATTAGATATATGTAACATAATTATACACTGTAATTATATATTATAGAAGTGATATGCAGAATGCGATCTTTGGGGCTGCTTTTTCACTCAGTATAGTGTCCCTGATATCTTGTCAAACTATTTCATACTTTTTCTCTACTGAGTATTATTCCGTTGGATAGATGAACCACGTTTAATTTTACTGGTCACCTGTTGAAAGACATTTTTGGTTGTCTCCGGATTTTGGCTATTACAAATAAAGCTGATGTTCAAATACAAGTTTTTGTATGGACTTAAGTTTTTATTTCTCTGGAATAAATACCCAGCAGTGTGATTGCTGGGTTGTATTTTAAGTACATGTTTAGTTTCTGAAGAAACTACCAAACTATTTTTCAGAGTAGCTGTATTATTTTACCTTCCTAACAGCATCATGAGAGATCCAGTCTGAGTCCTTGCCAACATCTATTATCATCACTATTTTTTATTTTAGCCATAGTGATAGGTGTAAAGTGATATCTCATTGTGGTTTTGATCTGTATTTCCTCTAGTGTCTAGAGATATCAAACACCTTTATATGTGTCCATTTACCCTTGGAGTATCCTGTTCCATGATTTCCTACCTCTTCAAATCTTTTGTCCATTTTCTACGCTTGAGTTTTAAGAATTCTTTATGTGTTCTAGATATTAGTCTCTGTCAGTTATGTGGTTGTATTTTTTTTTACACAGCTTATAGCCTGCCTTTTAATACATCTGACAGTCTTCTACGGAGTTAAAAGTTTTTAATTTTTATTAAGTTCAATTTATCCATTTTTCTGTAATGAATTGTGTTTTTAATGTCAAGTCTGTGAGAATTCTGTAACAGACCCTAGGTCCTAAAGATTTTCTACTAAAAGGTTTATAGTTTTACATTTTGCATTTAAGTCTGGATCTATAGAGTGTTAATTTTAGAGAGTGTAAGGTGTGAGACTTAGATCAGGGTTTATCTTTTTGCCTGTGCATGTATAGATAAAACCTTTAGCTGCATTTGTCGAAAATACTATCCTTCTTCCACTGGATTGCTTTTACATCTTTCTCAAAAATTAGTTGGCTGTACTTGAGTAGGTCTATTTCCAGGTTCTCTATTCTGATCCATAGATCTATGTGTCTGTCTCTCCAGACCACACCATCTCCACTGCTGTAGCTATATATGTCTTAAAAGCAGGAAGAGTGATTCCTCATGCTTTATTTTTCTTTATCAAATTTTTAAAAATCTGTTTTTTTTTTTGCCTTTCCATGTAAGTTTTAGAATAGTCTTGTCCATATCTAAAAAATCTTGCTGAGATTTTAATAGAATTACATTAAACCTGTATGTCACTTGGGGGAGAAGTAACATCTTTACTACACTGAGTTCTCCAATACAAAACACTGTATGTCTCTTGATTTGTTTAGGTTTTCCTAATTGCTTCCACCAGAATTTTGTAGTTTTCAACATAGAAGTTCTATAAATGTTTGTTACATTTATACATATGTATTTCATTTAAAAACAATTATAATTGGGCATTGTATTTTTAATTGGTTTTTATGTGTTCATTGCTAGCATAAAGAAATACAATCGATTTTGCATGTTGATACTGTGTTCTGTCATGTTACCAAAATCACTTATTAATTTCTAAGTTGTTTTCATAGATTCCTTGGGATTTTCTATGCAGACAATCATATCATCTGCAAATAGGGATCGTTTTACTTTTTCCTCTCTGATTTTCATGCTTTTTATTTGCTTTTTTTGCCCTATTGCTCCATGTAGAACCGCCAGCACTTTGTTGACTACAAATGGTGAGAGCAGACATCTTTGGTTCTTCTGACCTTAGAGGAAAAGCATTCACTGTTTCACAATAAGTATAATGTTAGTTGTAGGTTTTTAAAATAAATCCTTTTTATCAAGTTCAGAAAGTTAAAAAGACATTAATAAAGTTCCCCTGTATTCTGTTTTTTTTTTTTTTTAGTTTTTACAGAAACTAGTAATGTTGTCAAATGCTTTTTTCTGCATTAATTAGTATGATCTTGTGATTTTTATTCAAAAACCTATTAATATGGTGATTACATTGATATCGTTGGATTAAATTTCACTTGGTCACAAAGTATATATTTTTAATATACTGACAAATCTGTTTGATAACATTTTGTTAAGTATTTTTTTTGCATCTACACGCATGAAGGATATTTATTTATTTATTTATTTATTAGGTTTTTTTTGGAGGAAGGTACTGTTATTATCTGGTTTTGGTGTCAGATTAATTCTGGCCTCATAAAATTAACTGAAAAGGGTTCATTCCTCTTCTGTTTTCTTGAAAAGATTGTGTAAAATTGATGATAATTCTTTAAATATTTAGAAAAATTATCCAGTGAAACTATCGGGGCCTGGAAATGTCTTTTGGGGGGGAAGTTTTATATCACAAATTCAATTTCCTTGATAGTTACAGAGCTATCCAAATTATCTATTTTATACTGCATGGGTTCTGTAGTTTCTGGTTTTTGAGATCCACCTCATCTACATGTTTAAATTCATGTGTATGGAATTTTGTAGTACATATTAATTTTCTTACTGAAGGCTGCAGGGTCTGTGGTGATATCCTCTGTTTCATTCCTAATTTGGATAATGTGTGTCCTCTTTTTAATTAGTCTTCCTAGAGGTTTGTTCATTTTACTAATTATTCAAAGAACCAATTTTGTTTCATTGATTTTCTATTATTTTTCTGGTTTTAATTCCATTAATTGATCCTGTTTTCTTCACTAGTTTCCCCTCTCTGCTTTCTTTGGGTTTATTTCTTCTTCTTTTCCTTGAAGTGGGAGTTTAGGTGCTTGATTTGAGACTTTCCTCTTTATCAATGTAAGTGTGTAGTGCTATGAACTTCTCTTTCAGTACTGTTTTCCCTGGGTCCCATGGGTATGGATATGTCGTTTTTTTTTCATTTTCACTCAGTTCCATTTATGCTTTTATATCCCTTGAGACATTTTCTTTGGTCTGTTATTACTTTAGAAGTGTACTGTTGAGTTTCTGAGTGTTTGGAGTAATTCCTGTTATCTTTCAGTATTTCCATTGTGGTCTAGAACACATTTGTATGATTTTTGATTCTTTTAAATTTGTTAAGGTTTATTTTATGGCCTTTTCTTTAATAAGTGAGAGATTATTGTGGCCATTATATTTTTCTTGAATGGTAAAATTCTATCATTTATTCCACGAGTTTTAGGATAGTGAAGTGTGATGCTTCTTCTGGATGAAGATCAGAGGATGGACGTTCATCCCTAGAGAGAGCACAGAGCAGCCAGGTGTGATGCCTCAACGCCTCAAGTCCTAGCACGTTGGGAGGTTGAGGCAGGCGGATCACTTGAGGTCAGGAGTTTGAGACCAGCCTGGCCAACATTGTGAAACCAATCTCTACTAAAAATACCAAAATTAGCTGGGGTTGGTGGTGGGTGCCTATAATCCCAGCTGCTTGGGAAGCTGAGGCATGAAAATCTCTTGAACCCAGGAGGTGGAGGCTGCAGTGAGCCGAGATGGCAGCCACTGCACTCCAGCCTATGGGGCAGCCACAGCAGGGGCCTTGCCATCAGGTACTCTCTACAGGGGCATTACCAGTGGGAACATTTCCACAGAATGGGAATTTGCTCTACCCAAAAAGAGGGTAGGGTAGAAAAGAGAAGGAGTGTGCCTAGAGAGAGAGAGGACTTGGGCAGGAGACAGAGACAGAGGCTTCCTCTCACTCTCACTGCTACTCCCTGAGCTCTGGCTGTCCCAGGCCAACACTGGAAAGTTTGCCAGGTAGAAGACAAGTCACCTTGTTCTGTTTGATTCTTTAAGGCAGAATTAGCTCCAGGGGGTGGAGGTGGGGGATGGATGGGGGTGCAGCAGAAGGTGGTGCTCTGTTTTGGGTAAGGAAAATTTTGTTCAGGGGGGAATCTCCTGACCACAATGGACCAAGACCTGGTGTTTTCACAGTCAGGGACTGTCAGCTACAGGAGCTGCTGGGCCAGCATGGCAGGCAACTTGTAGGGGGCTACAGGGCTTATGCAGACACAGGAAAAGCTTCAAGGAACACTGCTGGTCTTCTCTGATTCATTCAGTAAAACCTTAGACATCTCTTCACAGGGAATTTAGGACCAGCTTTAAGGACAAAATCCCTTTATTATTGTAATTTCCAGAGTCTATTTTATGCATCTGGCTAAGTCAGGGCCATGTTTTATACCGTAAGTGTTTTTCCCTTTAAGAAAGAATTCTAATTCTGTCTTATATTTATGAATTGTTTACAAAGCCTTGCCTCGATGAGGCGAGTTTTTGTCACCCCCATTTTCCAGCTGAGATTCCTAAGGTCTGAATGACAACCCTGGTCAGGGTCTTGGAGTTAAGAATGTCAGAATGGGGCTAGAGCTGGGCTTCCAAATGCAACAATCCGAATTCCCATCTGTAGTTACAACCTCGAGCTTCAGACAAAGATCAACACTGCAGTTAGTGGATCATTGATTCAAAGCAGCAATCCTTAGACTCCAAAAGACTTTTGCTTTATTCTCTGGTCCAGCTTGGGGCCTGGGAGCTTGCAGAGTCAGCAGATTCAAATGTCATTTGGCTGTCCAGTGGAAAGATGGGCGAGACCAAGCATGCACATTGTTTCATTGTTATCTACAATTTACAAGATTCAAAGCAAAAAAATCAGTTCACCTGACCATCTTATATGAATAATGGAATGAATATAGTGGATTCTCTTACGGTTACTTCTTGCTGACAATGCATTAGGCTCTGAGTGCAACGAGACTTGTCAAAATCTTAAAAGAAAAGGGAAACTTAGACACCTCTCTCAAGTGCAGGACCAAGAGCAGAGTGGACTCTTTCTGGATATTGCAGGCAGACAGGGCGCATCTTCCAGCTGTGTCCCAGCAAAGATCAATCTCTTCTGGTCAAGAGGGATGTCTTCCTTGTCTTGGATCTTTGCGTAGAGGGATGGTAGAGAGCAGCTCTTATTCTTGGAGAAGCCACAGCCTCATGGGAAATGAAGATATTTGAATGGAGGATGCTCCACCATAGCTAACAATTTAATAGAAAGATGTAGCAGAATATTAACAACTATTATCTATTGAGCAGTGACCATTTGCTGGTGCTGTTCTAAGTAGGAAAATATTATTCCTCATAAAGATCCTTTGAGGTAGGCTATTATGATCCCATTTTACAGAGGGGAACAGTGCTATGGTTTAAATGAGTCCCCCCAAAAGCCGGTGTTGAAAACTTAATCCTCAATGCAGCAGTGTTGAGAGACAGGGCCCAATGGGAGGTGTTTAGGTCATGGAAAGTCCACTGATTATAAAAGAACTTGAGGCTGTGAGTTTTATTTCTTGCTTTCTCTTGCCATATGATGCTTTCTGCTATGTTATGACACAGCAAGAAGGCCCTTATCATATGCTGCCCCTCAAACCTGGACTTCCCAGCCTCCAGAACTGTGAGAAATAGATCTCTGTCCTTTCTAAGTAAACCCAGTCTGAGGTATTCTGTTATAGCAGCACAAAATGGACTAGGACAAGCAGTCAAGGCTCAGAACAGCCAATCAACTTGTTTAGGGTCATTTGGCTACAAGGGCTGAAGGGGTCTTGAGTCAGATAGCACAGCCCCCTGGCTCACACTCTTGACCAGTGAATGGGAGCTACTCTGGGAATAGAGTTTGGGTGTCTGTGACTTGGGCTTAGAGGATGGGACTCACTTATGCAGGGGGAGGGGGATCATCCATGTAGAACTCCCTAAGGTGAAATTTGTAAGCTGAGACTTTCTCAGGTGGAGAGTGGGGGTGGAGGTAGTGGGCAGTGGGGGAGGTTAAGCCCAAAGCGAAGGTTGAACCCAGAGCATGATTTCCCTTTTTGGTCTGCAGCTGGAAGTGGGGGGACCCAGGAGGTCATATAGATGGAGAACTATAGTTAGATATATGAGTGAATTTAGCAAAAGAGAAGCAATTAACACAATTTCCAGGATTTTTCTTGGATGACTGAGTAGCTGGAGGAGTGATTTACTAGACTAAGATAAAACACAACACAACACAACAAATTCTAACAAAACAGTACAGTTTAGCGGAGACACACAGGGATTTAAATTTTGCAGACCGAGTTTGAGAAGCTTTTGAGATAGCCAGATGAAGGGTCTTGAGATATTTCAGTGGAGCACAGAGCACAGTCGAGGACTCCTCAAGAGGTGGCAAGAGATTTGTCATCATAGCTGCTGAATTTTGTTCTACGTTTTGGATGATTCAGCTATGAAGATCTATAAAAAGCAAGAATAAACAGACTGGGGAACAACAACAAAAAGCATTAAAAATGTAGTGTGAGCCCAATATGAGTAAATATTTCAGGATAAATGCGAGTAAATTCTCTCACCTTCTTAAAATAGCCCCATTACCTGGTCACTGGAAAAGTCCTTGAAGGTGGCGTGCAGAGGGAAATGCAGTAGGAAGCATTGGCTCTGGAACATTGTGTCAGTCAATTTGGCTTTTCTGTTAACCCAGACATTCACCATAACCCAGACATCAGTGATGTCTTGATACCTGACATCACTGATACTTGAACAGTGCCTCAGTGCCAGCAGGGGAAGCCAGGCAGGATAGCCCCTGATTGACTTGAAAACATTAACAGACATTTCCTCTGGTGTTAGCCATCGAACACGAAGACTTGGGAGTGGACCTTTCGCTTAGGGAAGGCTGGGCAATGGGGGAATGCAGGGCCCTGGTGAGATCGTTTCAAACAGACATCGGAAAATAAAAATAAGATCTTTGGTTTTAAAATAAAGTCTCTCTAAAATAGCGGTTATTTTGGGGAAAGAATTAACTGGAGGGATGTGAGAGAGCCAGCTGGAGTGCTGGGAATGTTCGCTATCTTGATTTGAGTGGTGGTTACATGGATTTATATAAGTAAAAATTAATCAATCCATATTCTTACTGCCTACACATTTTCCTAAAGTATTTAAGCCGTCATGGGCTTAATTGCGCACCCCTCCAATTCATATGTTGATATCCGAACTTACAGTACCTCGTAATGTTGCTTCATTTGAAAGTAGGGTTATTGCAGATGTAATGAATTTATACTTAACTAGTTATACAAAATCAGGTGGGCCCCTAATCAAACATGATTGGTGTCCCATATTAAAAAGGAAAATCTGGACACAGGCGAACATGGGAAGAATGCCACGTGAGGATTGGAGTAATGCTGTCACAAGCCAGTGGACCACCAGAAGCTGGAGAGAGGCCTGGGACAGATGCTCCCGCAGGGCCTCAAAAGGAATCAGCCCTGCCAACAGCTTGATCTTGGACTTCTAGCTTCCAGGACCGTGGGACAACAACTTTCTGTTTTTAAGCCACCCACATTGTGATACTTTGTTACTGCAGCTCTAGACAACCGATAAACAAGCTATACCCCATATTTTAATAATGTCTGTCTAACAGCTTCCAAAACAGCTGCCTCACCTTGCCACCTACAAAGACATAGTAAAAGAAAGAGATTAATAATCCATTAAAAAACCTACTGAAAATTGAGTAGTCAACTGCATTGGCTTCTCTTTAGCCTTTGACATGTTTGGTGGATATTTAAAATGAACTCTTATTCTTGGGAGATATTTGGGGGGCTATTTGGAGTTCCACTGAGAAAATATACCTGCATTTCAAGTAAGTCATTGTTTAAAGCTGAATTCACAGAGGTAAATATTTAAATATTCTCAGCATGGGTAAAGACTTCTAGTTATAAAAATGGTGAAAATAAATTAAAAGGGAAGATGCATATTTGACTACTTAAAAAGTAAAGATACTTTAATAACAGCAAAATACACATTCTTCTCATATGTACACAAAATGATCTCTAGACAAGACCATATATTAAGCTGTAAAACAGTTTCAATAATTTTTAAAGGATTGAGACCAAAATATGTTTTTCTGACCAAAATGGAATAAAATTAGAAATTGACCCGAGAAAGAAATGAAAGTCCAGAGAATGGGAGAAATTATTTGCAAATTATATGTTTGATAATGTCTAGTATCCAAAATTTACAAAGAGCTCTTACAAGTCAACAATTTAAAAATACCCAGCTAAAAAGAATTTTAAAAAATTAACAGAATACAGCATTGTGGAAGTGACCCAAATGCCCATAAACTGACGGAAGGATAAATAAAATGTGTTATATCCATATGATGGAATATTATTCAGGCATAAAAAGTAATGAAATACTGACACTTGCTACAAGCTGGATGAACTTGGAAAATCATATGCTAAATGAGAGAAACCAGATATAAAAGACCACAGAATATGTGATTCAACTTATATGAAATGTCCAGAACAGGCAAATCCGTAGACAGATAGATTAATGATTGCCAGGACATGGGGGCTGCGGAGAACAGAGAACGACTGCTAAGGAGTACAGAGTTTCTTTTTGGGTGATGGAAATTGCATGGAATTAGTAGTGATTTCAAAGCCATGTGAATATATTAAAAGTCACTGAATTGCATACTTTCAAATGATGAATTTTATGGCAAATATAAATTTTATGGTAAATGGTAAATATCTTTTTAAAAAGTGAAGACCAAGTATAACTGAAATGTAAGTAACAAACCAGAAAATTATTTGCAATCTTACAACAAACAAAATGTTACTATCCTTAAGATACATAAAGTTCTGCTGAAATTCATCTTTAAAACATCAATAGAAAAAATGGCAAAAGACATGAAAACACAGCAAATGATCTCACATAGAATGAAAAGAAATTTAAAGGATAAGAAGTGGTTAAAGAAATACCTGTCTCACTGGTAAATTACAAATTAAAAGGGGATATCATTACTGATATTTTTTTCCGGAGTCTTGCTCTGTCACCCAGGCTGGAGCGCAGTAGCATGATCTCGGCTCACTGCAATCTCCACCTCCCAGGTTCAAGCAATTCTCTGCCTCAGCCTTCTGAGTATCTGGGATTACAGGCGGCCACCACCACACCAAGCTAATTTCTGTATTTTTTTTTTTTTTAGTAGAGATGGTGTTTCACCATCTTGGCCAGGCTAGTCTTGAACTCCTGACCTCATTATCCACCCACCTTGGTCTCCAAAAGTGCTGGGATTACAGGCACGAACCACTGTGCCAGGCCTGATGTTCTTATAGTTCTCTATTTTTAAAAATATTTTCTGTACTGTGTGTTAGTTTCCTTTTTTAGAATCAGAAAAGTTCATTTAAAAGCTATGTAATACAGTTAACCTAAGCCCCTGGAGAACGTTCAGGCAGCAGATGCATCAGCAGGCAGGAGGGGGGTCTGACTATACATGCCCTGGTAGGTGCCTTACACAGCCAGTTCCTTTTAATCCTTTAATATATATCAACCCTCTCTTTACAGGTGGAGAAACTGAGGCCCTGCTCATGATGGGACTCATCAAGGGTCACATGTCAATAACTGGTAAATAACTGAAAAGTGGGTTCAACCGGGAGCCCCCAAAGTCATGCCACTTCCTGCCCCAGGAAGCTTGAGGAACCCCTATCTTCATTTGTGCTGACAACATAACCTTAGAGATGAGAAGTCTTATCAGAAGCCGTCTGAATCCAGCCATCCCAGAAGCATCCTGAGCCAAAGCCAAAGGGTAGTAGCCAGGCTGCTGGAGGGCTCGGATGTAGCCTGGACCTGGCTCCACGAAGATGAAGAGCCCCATAGCCGCTCTCACAGTAATGAAGGCAGAAGATAAACGATGTACTACATCAGCAAGGAAGCAGCCCTTCATGTGTTCCCCGCAGGTGCAGAAGAGCCCAGGAGAAAACTGGGGGACAAAGGCCCTAACTTTAAAATCCCTGAAAGACCAGAACACCCACTACCAGCTATGAACAGAAATATTGCAGCAAAGATTTGAGACCCAGTGGAGACCTCCAAGGTACAGTGGAGGGGGTGCTTCTTGGGGATGGGGGGAGTGCATTTGACAGGGGGGAGACCCATTAGGAGGGATTGCCGCTTCACAAGAATCCTCCTTATGACTGCTGGACAATGCGTGTGTGTGTGTTATGCCTGTTTGGGTGTGTGTGTACGTGTGTGCATGTGTGTGTGCCCATATGTGTGTGCTTGCATGTACCCATTGGAACCTACATGAGAGCATGGATGCGTCAATGGGAGCTTCGCATCAAAACACAAGTTTCTCACTGCCTGTGTGGTCTTGGCAACATCTGTTTCTTTGGACTTCAACTTACAGACCCACAAAGTGGAGCTAAGGCTACTCCATCCCAAAACTGAGTGTGGATCTCCTTGGAGCAGTTTACCACCTGCACAATGCTGTTCTGGTGTGAAGGATCCCCCTGTCCTTGGGCCAAGAGGCTAAGAAGACCTTTCCTGGCTTTGTTATCTGTATCAGAGGAAAGTCCTCTTGGAGATTACAGGAGTGAGCCCCCACACCTGGCCAGTATACTTGCATCTTTACAATTACCCACATTAAAAAGAGGCTGATGCGGGAGTGACAGCAAGAATGTGGGGTCTGGGTTACCATTGTGGGACCTTGAGCAAGTTACCTACAGCTCTGTGACTCAGTGTCCCCCACATGCACCTACTTCCAGGAACACCATAAGGACAGCATAAGCTATGATATGGAAAATGCTTAGAGCAGGGCTTGGCACATAGCGTGGGCTCCGAGTGTCAGTGACTATGATTTTTACTTACTGGAGAAAACATGGACTTTTATGTAGGAAACCATACCTTCTGTACACTGGATATTTTAATGTGCTTAGAATCATCCTGAATGTACAATTTTCTTTTTCCATTTAACATTAGCTCATAAAAGCCTGTCTATATCATTAATAATTTTAAGACTCTTAATGCACCAAAAGCTCTACATTTTCATCCATATAAATATGTGAGCTAGAAAGTATGGGGGAGAATGAGTACTTCTCCCATGGAAACTCTACTCATCCTGTAGCTCTTTAACATAAAACTAATTTAAATCATCAACTTGAGTCTTTGGGATTATGCAAAGCATTTAGGTAAACATTAAAGTCCTTTCTCCATCCTTTAAATCAATTTAGTGACATCAATTATGAGTCCTCTGTTCATAGGTGGCTGTGTGTGTGTGGATTGGGTCAGGATGGTTTAATCCCATCTGACCTGCTCAAAATGAGAGTAAACACATATACCACTGGGAATTTTAATAGGAAGAGTTATTGCTTCTGTAATTATATAGTTATAAATAGAACAGATTATGTCTGTCAAATAGAATTGCTAATTTTTTATTCCAGTTCAGATAATAGAAAATGCAAATTTTAACTATTTAAAAATATTTTCCCAGCTTTTCAATTAGATTTTAGTTCTTCTAATCTTATAAACAGAGTGAGGAAATAGATAAGATTCTTTAGGCAGAAAGTTTGTAACAAATATAGTGAGACTCTTAAAGTGGGGTACCTGGACCATAGCATCATATAATCTGGGAAATCATTTAAAATGCATATTCTCTAGTTCCACCCCAGACAGACTAAAAAAGAAACCTTGCAAGGGGGGTGGGGAGCAATCCAATTTTTTGAAAGCCCTCTAGGTGAGATGATTCTGATGCTGGCTCACATTTGAGAAGCACTCTCAATTACAATAAAAAATTTGGGATAATATTCTTGGTTCTGTGATTCAGCAAAATACATACATACATAATATACACCCATATAATACATACACACATATACAGCCATACATAATACACTTACATACATATACACATACACCCGCATAGCATACACATACCTGATACATATACACATTCACATATACACACAGGTACATAAACATACATAATATACACATACAAAAATAGTTTAAGGCTCTCTTGAGACCTTCACAGAACAGGTTCACTCTGTGAATGACAGCCTAAACTTCTGTGCAGCTCAGTTTTTTTGTCTGTAAAAACAGGGTCATGCCAACCTGTCAGTTCTCTAAGAAACTAGAGTTGCCCAGATTTTGAATCAGAACATTACTGAATCCTGGGGTCTGACATTGCAGATCATCCCATCCATCCTCACCCCAGTCTGTGACTGGTGACCTTCCACAGGGTTTTGGCTGGGTGATGGCTCAGCCTGTCAGAGGTGTTTAAACCAGAGCAACTCCATCTTGAATAGGGGCTGATTAAAATAAGGCTGAGACCTACTGGGCTGCATTCCCAGGAGGTTAGGCATTCTAAGTCACAGGATTAGACAGGGGGTTGGCACAAGACACAGGTCATAAAGACCTTGCTGATAAAACAGGCTGCAGTAAAGAAGCCGGCCAAAGCCCACCAAAACCGAGATGGTGATGAAAGTGACCTCTGATCATCCTCACTGCTCATCATAAGCTAATTATAATCCATTAGCATGCTAAAAGACACTCCCACTGGCACCATGAAAGTTTAAAAATGCCATGAGAACATCAGGAAGTTACCCTATATGGTCTAAAAAGGGAGGAACCCTCAGTTCCAGGAATTGCCCAGCCCTTTTCTAAAGCTCATGAATAATCCATTCCCTATTTAGCATATAATCAATAAATAATCATAAAAATAGGCAACCAGCAGCCCTCGGGTGGCTCTGCTTATGAAGTAGCCATTCTTTATTCCTTTACTTTCTTAATAAACTTGCTTTCACTTTATGGACTCATCCTGAATTCCTTCTTGCATTAGATACAAGAACCCTCTTTTGGGGTCTGGACTGGGATCTCTTTCCGGTAACAAGCCCAGTAGTGTCTCTGTGGGTCTTCAGAACCATTTGAGGAATGAGGCTCAGGTTCTGCCTCGGTTCTACCTCCATCTCCTCAAAACATCCCGGGGAGTGTGGACCTGGGCACTCCATGCTTGGGTAGCATTTGCTGTCATGCCGGGGAACTTTCTGTCAAAGCAGCACATTACGGCTTCATTTTTAGACGTTTTCATTATATAACATTTAATTGATACAAAGCAAGTTTAAGCATAAAAACATTAAAAGTAAAAAACGTTTTGAACTAATGCCCAACTCAAGCACTGAATCATTCCTAATGTTCCGTCTCTCCATTCTAAAATCCTGCTTCTAAACCAGAGGCCATTGCCATACTGAATTGCATGTTTATTAGGTTCCTGATCTTATAGAAAAAGTTTTTTTAATGTGTGTGTGCTACCTAATATATAGTTAGCCATAATCCTCATAAATTTTTTTTAAAAAACCCAAAACCATACCCACCACACTCTCAAATAACAGCACAAGAAAATTAGAAATAAATACTAACAAAATCACTCAAAACCATACAGTTACATGGCAGCTGAAAAACCTGCTCTTGAATAACTTTGGGATAAACAATTAAATTAAGCAGAAATCAAGAAATTCTTTGATACTAACAGAACAAAGATACAGCATGCCAGAATCTCTGGGCCACAGACAATGCAATGTTAAGTGGGAAGTTTATAGCACTAAACTCCCAAATCAAAAAGTTAGAAAGATCTAAAATAAACAGCTTATCATCACACATAGAGGAACTAGAGAAACAAGAGCAAACAAACCCCAAAGCTAGTAGAATACAAGAAATAACCAAAATCAGAGCTGAAATGAAAAAAATTGAGATGCAGAAAACCGTTTAAAAAATAAACAAATCCAAGAATTGATTCTTTAAAAGAAGAAATAAGATGGATAGACTGCTAACTAGACTAATAAAAAAAGAGAGAAGATTCAAATAAACACAATCAGCAATTACAAAGAGGCTATTATCATCAACCCCATAGAAATACAAAAACCCTCAGAGAATACTTTGAACAGCTGTATGCACACAAACTAGAAAACCTAGAAGAAATGGATAAATACCTGGAAACATAAGACTTCCCAAGATTGAACCGTGAAGAAATTGAATGGTTGAACAGACTAATAACTAGATTAAAAATTGAATCAAGAATAAAAAGCCTACCAACCAGAAAAAGCCCAGGACCAGACAGATTCATAACCAAGTTCTACTAGGTGTATAAAGAAGAATTGGTACTCTTGATACTGGTGATTGCTATGAGACAATTCCAAGAAAATTGAGGAGGAAGGACCTCTCCCTAACTCATTCTATGAGGCCAGCATTATCCTGATACCAAAACCTGGCAGAGACACAAACATTAAGTATTGTCAAACTTATGCAATAGTATTTGGGCATGGGATTGGTGCATTTCTGGTTGTACAAAGGATAGTGGTGATAGCTGTATTGTTAGGCATAATTATGACCTTATTATTGCCTTTATTTGGAGATTGCGTATGATCTCAGGAGATGTGTATGGGTTCAAGTTGATAAGGGGTGGACTTGTGATGGACTTGTGACAAGGAGTGGACTTGTGATTGCTGCTGAAATGACTCCAAGAAAATTGAGAAAGGACCTCTTCCTAACTCATTCTATGAGGCCAGCATTATCCTGATACCAAAACTTGGCAGAGACACAAAACAACAATAAAAATCTTCAGGCCAATATCCTTGATGACCATAGGTGCAAAAATCCTCAACAAAATACTAGCATACTGAATCCAGCAGCACACCAAAAAGCAAATCTACCGTAGTCAAGCAGGCCTTAACTCTGGGATGCAAGGTTGCATTCAATATTAAATAAATGAATGTGATTCATCACATGAACAGAACTAAAATAAAAAACCACATAATCATCTTGATAGGTGCAGAAAGGTTTTTGATAAAATTTAATGTCATCAAAAAACTAGTCATTTAAGGAACATACTTCAAAACCATAAGAGCCATCTATGATAAACCCACAGCTAACATCATACCGAATGGGCAAAAGTTGGAAGCATTCCCCTTGAGAACTGCACAAGACAAGTATGCCTTCCTTCCCCACTCCTATTCAACATAGTACTGAAAGTCCTTGCCAGAGTAACCAGGCAAGACGAATAAAATAAAAGGCATCTAAATAGAAGGAGAGGAAATCAAACTACCTCTGTTTGCAGATGATATGATTCTATGTGAAGAAAACCTCATAGACCCTGCCCAAAAGCTCCTAGATCTGATGAAACAACTTCAGCAAAGTTTCAGGATACAAAATCAATGTACAAAAATCAATAGCATTCGATACACCAACAGTGTTCAAGCTGAGAGTCATGGGTATTTCCTCCTTCTTTTGTTAAAAACGTATTTGTGCATGTATACACTTGTACTAAGAAAATCTTCATTTTATTACCTTTTACTTTATCATGCCACATAAGATTTATTGACTTCATATCAGCATTTAAGTATTGTTAACCTTATGTCATAGTATTTGGGCAGGGGATTGGTGCATTTCTGGTTGTACAAAGGATAGTTGTGATCGTTGTATTATGTTAGGCATAATTATGACCTTATTATTGTCTTTATTTGAAGATTATGTATGACCTCAGGAGATATGTATGAGTTCAAGTAGACAAGGGGTGGACTTGTGATGGTTAATACTGAGTGTCAACTTGATTGGATTGAAGGATGCAAAGTATTGAACCTGGGTGTGTCTGTGAGGGTGTTGACAAAGGAGATTAACATTTGAGTCAGTGGGCTGGGGAAGGCAGACCCACCCTTAATCTGGTGGGCACAATCTATTCAGATGCCAGCAAATATAAAGAAGGCAGAAAAATGTGAAAAGGTGATACTGGCCTAACCTCCCAGCCTACATCTTTCTCCATGCTGGATATTTCCTGCTATCAAACATCGGACTCCAAGTTCTTCAGTTTTGAGACTTGGACTGACTCTCCTTGCTCCTCAAGCTTGCAGACATCCTATTGTGGAATATTGTGAACATGTAAGTTAATACTTATGAGTTTATTAAGTATTAACCAATGGCAAAGAAACACATGAAAAAACACTCGACACCACTAATCATTGGGGAAATGCAAAGCAAAACCACAATGAGAAACCATCTCACATCAGTCAGAATGACATTTTTAAATTTAAAAATAACAGATGCTGGTGAGGGCGCAGAGAAAAGGGAGTGCTTATATGCTGCTGGTGGGAATGTAAATTAGTTCAACCATTGTAGAAAGCAGCTTGGAGATTTCTCAAAGAACTTAAAACAGAATTATGATATACTCATGACTGGGTATATACCCAAAGAAATGTAAATCATTCTACCATGAAGATGTATATGTGTATATGTTTATCAGTGTTATTCACAATAGCAGACATGGAATCAACCTAAATGCCCTTCAATGGTAGACTGGATAAACAAAATGTGGTACACATACACCGTGGAATACTATGGAGCCAGAGCCATAAAAAAGAATGAGATAATTCATGAACTTTTCAAGGACTTGGATTGAGCTGAAGGCCATTATCCTATGTGAATAAATGTAGGAACAGAAAACCGAATATCATGTCTTCTCACTTATAAGTGGGAACTAAACATTGAATACACATGGGCACAAAGAAGGCAACAACAGACACTGGTGCTACTTGAGGGTAGAAGGTGGTAGGAGGGTGAGGATAGAAAAATTACTTATCGGGTACTATGCTTATTACCTGGGTGGCAAAATAGTCTGTACACCAAACCCCTGTGACACACAATTTACCTATATAACAAACCTGCACATATAGCTCTGAACCTACAATAGACTTTTTTTAAAGCATAGTAATGGCACAAATAAGACACATAGACCAATGTAACAGAATAGAAAACCCAGACATAAATCCATGAATATACAGCCAACAAATTTTTTGACAAAAGTGTCAAGTGTCAAGAATACACAATGAATAAAGGACAGCCTGTTTAATAAATGGTGCCTAAGAACTGGATACACAAGCAAAAGAGTGAAACTGGACCCTTATCTTATGCCATATGCACACATCAACTCAAAATGGATTAAAGACTTAAACACAAAACCTGAAACCATAAACCTAGAAGAAAACATAGAAAGGGGCCATCTTTCTTCTTATTTATGTATTGGAGACTATAAAAATCTTAAGCACTTTTTCCATTGCATCTCTTAAGTTTTGATATTTTCCATTTATTTTTGCTCAGTGTGAAGTATTTATGATTTTTCTGTTATGTCATTTTGAGTCATGATTTATTTAGAAATGTGTTTAAAAACTATACATATATAGGAACATCTCAGCAATTTTTTAACAAAATACATTTTAATTTTATTGTGACCAGATAACTGAGTCTTTGAGACTTTTGAGGTTTGCCTAGTGAGCTAATATTACATTTTTGTAAATATTGCATATGTTCCTACAAGAATGTGTATTCTCTAATTGTGTACAGCACAGCTCTCTATGCACAATAAATAAAACAAATTTAACAGTGTTGTTCAAATCTCCATTATCTTTATTAATTTTTTTTGTCAGCGTTATCCATTAGTAATTAAGAGAGGTGGATTGAAATATACCACTCTAATGATATGTTTGTCAATTTCTCCTTGTAGTTCTAGCAATTCTTACTTTATAGACGTGTAGTTCATTCTTAGTGTGCAAGTTTAGAATTATTACATCTTCCTGACAAATTGAAGCTTTGATCATTATGTTTTGAATTTCTGTATTAATAATGCTTTTATTATTAAAGTTGATTTTGCCTTACACTAACATTGCCTGCCAGCATTCTTTGACCAGTATTTGCATTGCTTTCCTGTTTCTTGATTTGTAACTTGTGTGTGTTATTATCTGTAGAGCTCTTGCAAATAATATATTGCTTAATTTTGTTTGTAGCCCTGGTATTTATCTTTTAGCTCACTGTGCGATGCAGATCATCTTTCTTGGTTCATTTTATTTTCTTCCTGGAGTACTTCTTTAGAAGTTTGATTATTGTAGTGCAATATTTTGGTGCAGTTCTTTTGGTCTTTGATTTTCTTGGAATGTCTTTATTATCTTTTATATCAGTTATTCTGCAAATTGCACAATTCTAGGTTGAGAGGTATTGTTTTCTCAGTTCTTTGAAATTATAATCCATGTTTTTTTACTTCTCTTTGTTGCTGTCGAAAAGTTTGTTCTCAGTTCACCTGTTGTTCTTGCATAGGTGACAGGTCTTTCTCTTCTGGCTACTCTTATGATCTTCTTTTTACTACATTTTCTACTGGTGGCTCGCTTTTGTAACTACACCTTTAGTTCCTTAAAATGTGATTCACCATTATCTTTTTTTTTTGAGACAGGGTTGTGCTCTGTCACTCAGGCTGGAGAGCAATGGCACGATCTTCGCTCACTGCAACCTCCATCTCCACCTCAGCCTCCTGAGTAGCTGGGATTACAGGCATCTGCCATCACACCTGGCTAATTTTTGTATTTTTAGTATAGATGGGATATCACCATCTTGACTAGACTGGTCTTGAACTCCTGATCTTACTCTGTATCTGATAATTACAACATCTGGGGTCTTTGAAGATGTAAATCTATCGTTTGTTTTTCTGCTGGCTGTCACTCTTAGTAGTTTGTTCCCTTATCTCTTTGGTGACCTCTGAGTATGAACTTGGGCCTAGTTTGTTTATCTTTATCTGTGGAGAAGTGGGGGCCTAAATTTTGGATGCTTTCCCACAGAGAGTATTTAGGCTTCTACTGGTAGCCAAGAGTACTTCTGATCTGATTCTCTAGGCAGATTCTCTCCTTTCTTCCCTCCCTCTTCTCTTTCCTAATCTTTGACATGAAAACTTTTTTTTTTTTTTTTTGAGGCAGAGACTTGGTCCATCACCCAGGCTGGAGTACAGTGGTGCCATCTTGGCTCACTGCAACCTCTACCTCCTGGATTCAAGAGAATGTCCTGCCTCCTGAGTAGCTGGGATTACAGGCACCTGCCACCATGCCTGGCTAATCTTTTTTTTTTTTTTTTTTTTTTTTTAGTAGAGAGGGGGGTTTCCCTATGTTGGTCAGGCTGGTCTTGAACTCCTGACCTCAGGTGATTGGTCTGTCTTGGCCTCCCAAATTGCTAAGATTACAGCTTGAGCCACTGCATCTGGCCAGAAACTTTCAAACATACCGAAAAGTGGAAAGAGTTTTCCTTGACTGAAGCAATTCCATGAAAGTTATAGACACAGTGAAACTTCATCCCTGAGCACTTCAACATGCATTGCCTAAATATAAGGACATTAGTTCATCATTTCCATATCATTATCTTAAGGAAATTAAGTCCACTGGCTCTTTAGTCATTCTCTAATATCATTCAAGACCAGGCCATGCTCACATTTCCATCATGTTCCCCAAGGGCTCTATTATGGGTTTGCTTATATATACTGGTATTCCATCAAGATTCTTGGATTGCAACTGATGATCAGTATGTTTCTTTTATTCTAGAACAGTCCCCATGCCTTTTTGTATAAAATAGAAGGTTTTATTTTCTCTCACACATAATCATCTAAATGAGAGCTAGTGGTCTAGGGCAGGCTCACCCACCTACGTCATGGAATTCCATTTCTGGGTCCAAAGTGGTGGCTCCAGTTGTCATTTTCTACCCAGACACCAGGAAGCAAGAAAGGAAGCGTGGAAGAAGCACCCTCCTGCATCCCCCCAGTGGGGCCAACCCTCTCCTCCTGAAACTGCCTTTCCAGATTATGGCAGAGAGAGAAGGCTAGCACGGTTAACTCCACCTCACTTCTAGCCTCACAGGCTGGCTCTCCTCACTCACTCCTGGGCATAGTCCAAGCTAACCATGGAAGGAATTTAATTTATAGTTTAACTTTGAAGCAAGGATGAGAATATTTTCTCCCTAAAACTGACCTTCTTCTTGTTTGGGGACCGAAACCACTTTTGTAAGACTAATGGAACGCCACAAGATTAGGATTATCGGACCGGCCTGAATTCTACTAAAATGTAGGCAGAGTTAAATGATAATCAACCATTGTTTCCTAGCTCACTTTTCCCCTCATCCTGTACTGCTCAGCAGTCGTGTGGCCAGAGGTCACAAGATTGGTGACTTTCCTAATTGCTCTTCTAGAAAGTAAGATTGGTCTTTTGAGATGTTTTTCAGACTTTTGCATTATGGTGGCCAACTGACTGTACCTGAACCCATGACTCATGACCCGACTGGTCCTATGACCCCCACCCAGGGGTTGGCTTAGCACACAATGACAGGTTTTCTACACCTCTATGATTTCATCCCCAACCAATCAGCAGCACCCATTCCCTAACTCCCTGCCTACCAAATTATCCATGAAATTCCTAGCCTCTAAGTTCTCCAGGAGGTTGATTTGAGTAAATACTCCTGCCTTTCCATTTGGATAGCCCTGTGATTATTAAAGCCTTTCTCTACTGCAATTCCACTGTCTCAGTCAATTGATTTTATCTGAGCGGCAGGCAGGAAGAATACATCAGGCAATTACACCCTTCCCAATGTCCACTTCCCTGCAGTGGGGCTCACCTTCTCTTCCCCCTCATCCACTGTCTTGCTCCCCCACCGCCAGTGGGGCTAATGCTATCTTCTTCCCCCTCTCCAACTCTTACCACTCCTGGGCTGACCCTCTCCTCTTCCTATCTCCCACCCTCCTCAGTGACTGATTCTCTCTCAGAAGGCCCTGGCTGTGACAATCTGGCTTCCCTCACTCCCTAGTCTCAGCATTTCCAGGAAGGTCAATTAATCACTTCATTTGAGGGTTACCCTCCCCTTTACAGATGAAAATGTTGAGGCCTAGAGATTGGAATCTCACCTGGACAGGTGAGCAGAAAAAGGCTGTGGAAGTAAGTAATTCAAAATCCAAGCTGTTAAAACTCTAAATTCTTTTGATTATGGGGCTTGAGTCATGTGACAGACAGCTGTTACCTAGGCAGCTGCAAACTTTTGTTCTTCTGATTACAAATTTAAGTCTTTCTATTATCTTCATTGTTTTGTAAAACATTGTAAATGACCAAAGGGCACCAGGAAGACCCCTTTTCTCTCTGCTGCTGATTTTCATTGTAGATTAACCTTTCTGTTAACCTTTCTCACTCAAAACTTCCTGGGTATCACATTGTGTTAAGATAGAATGCTAAATACACTCTTTTAAATTGGAAGTAAAATGAAAACCAGCTATACAGAAAACAAACCACACAGAAAAAAAGTCAAACTATAACTAATCAGTTTGTTGTAACTCATAAACCAACCTTGTATAGAAAATGTAATGCTGTAAATTTTTTTATCTGCTTCCTATATAAGCAGTAATGTTGTTTTTAACTTTGGAGCACTGACCCCATTTCTCTGGAGTATGTGTGTCCTGGTATGGCCATCCCCAGCTTTTTTCTTCAAGAACTCTTTAAAATGGGACTCTGAGCCTTTTGATTATTTCAGGTTGACAAGGTCAATGACAAATAATGAACCTGCAGAGTGTGCACTGGCAGACACTGAACTTCGCAGATTTTTGTAAAGTGAATGCCCCCTCCAAGTAATTCCCTCTAAAACTAAGGTACAGCACCCAGGAGCATCTCTAAGGCCTGCTTGGCATATTCAAGGGTACATGTGTGTGGCCCAGAGCCAGGGGCACAGGAGGCTTGGGTTTTGGGGCCATGTCTCTCCCATCCTACTGGCCAAGAGCCAGCATGATCTGATGTTGCTGCATGTATCAGGCTGTTCTTGCATTACTATAAAGATATACCCCAGGCTGGATAATTTGGTTTATGGTTTTACAGGATTTACAGGAAGAATGCTGCTGGCATCTGCTTCTGGGGAGCCTCATGGAGCTTTCACTTGGATGCACAATGAAGTGGGAGCAGAGACCATCACATGGTGAGAGATGAAGCAACAGTGAGAAGTGGGGGGAGGATGCCACACACTTTCAAACAACCAGATCTCACTAGAAATCATTCACCGTCACAAGGACAGCACCAAGCAATGAGGGATCCGCCCCCATGACCCAAGCACCTCCCACCAGGCCCCACTTCCACTACTGGGGATTACATTTCAACATGAGATTTGGAGGAGACAAATATCTGAGCTGTATCATTGCGCCGTTGTCAGCACTTCTGAGTTGAACAATTCTCCTGGGTACACATTTAGTGGCATCTCCTTGGAGTTTTAATTCTCCTGTGATTACTACAGTAGCATTTTGACTCTTACAGTTCCTCCCTGTGAATGTTAATTAAGGAGCAATAACTAACCAATTACCCCCTGCTTGTGTAAAGCACCAGGAGAAAAGCTGATGGAAGAAAGACAGAGTTTGTCAGGTAAAGTTTGTCAGGACTTGGCAAAGGCTTGCATGAGCCAGCCCCACTGCTCTGGGCTTCTAATCCTTTGAGTTGTAAGTGAAAATTATCTTGCAAATGCAATGGTAAAAGTATGTGTGAATATTAATAACAAGAAATATATATATATATATATATATATATATATTTTGAGACAGAATCTTGCTCTGTCACCCAGGATGGAGTGCAGTGGCATGACCTTGGCTCACCGCAACCTCCACCTCCTGGGTTCAAGCAATTCTCCTGCCTTAGCCTCCCTAGTAGCTGGAATTGCAGGCATGAACCAGGACACCCGGCTAATTTTTGTATTTTCAGTAGAGACATGCTTTCAACATGTTGGCCAGGCTGGTCTTGAACTCCTGACCTCAGATGATGCATCTGTCTTGGCCTCCCAAAGTGCTGGAATTACAGGCATGAGCCACAGTGTCCCGCAGAAATATCTATTTTGTCTCTGTCCACACATACGTGTTTCCTGGTATATAGTTCCTGCAACCCTTGGTATCTCTGAAGTGGTAAGTGTCTTTGTATTCTGATGAGATTACTGGTGACTAGGGACACCTGCATAGCTTCAGGATGTGGACTGGTTGCCAGGGGAACCAACCCTGTGGTTAGAGGGTTGGAATTTTCAGCCCTACCTTTGAACTCTAGGGAGGGGAGAGAGGCTGATGGTTGAGTTGATCACCAATGACCAACAGTGTAATCAATCTCGGCTGCATAATGAAACCTCCAAAGAGTTCAGAGAGCTTATGCATTGGTGAACAAGAGTACATCCAGGTGCTGAGAGGATGGCACACCCCACAACTTACAGAGACAGAAGAAGCTCCTGTACTCAGGACCCTTCCCAACCTCACCCTTCAGATCTCTTCATCTGGCAATTCATTTGTATCTTTTCATGTATCTTTTGTTATTAACTCATAATAAATACACTGTTTTCCTCGGCTCTGTGAACCACTCTAGCAAATGATGGAGTTGTGAGGGGTTATGAGAACCTCTGATTTGTAACCAAGTCGGAGGGAAGGTGTGGGTGACCCCGACGGAAGGTGTGGATGACCTGGGGGGCCTATTACTTGAGATTGGTGCCTGAAGTAGGGGCAGTCTGTGGGACCAAGACCTTAACCTGTGGAGTATGAGGCCAATTCCAGCTAGATAGTGTCAGAATTGAGTTGAATTGTTCCACCCCAGCTGGTGGTGCGGGAAAAACACACACATTTTGGTAACCAGAAGTATTCTGTGTTGCTTGTAGATATACAGTTGGGAAAAATAGTGATTTTTCCTGTATACTCTGCCAGGTGGACAAGTGATCTGCAGAAGGCCCAGTTTCCCATGGAGAACAGCAAGGTACATAAAGAGAATACAAAGAACAGGTCAAGAGTCCTCAGTGGGGGATATAGGTGACAGTCAGGCAGGCATGCTGGGGGAGGGAGTGCCGGGGCTGAGACAGCACCGTCAGGATTCCACCAGGATTCCCTTAAGTGGGTTTCCTGGCTGCAGCATCCCTCCAATGCATTCAATCACAGCATTTCTTTTTTTAGGATTTTCCTCAGGACTTGTGTGCTGTAAAAACACACTCTAGGGGATGCTTAGAGGCACTAAGAAGTCATCAATTTTTTTAGAGCAAGAAATGAAAAAGACCCTCTGTACATTTTAGGAAAAATGTGCTGGTGACTGAGTGGCGGAGGCAGAGGAGCCCGGAGGTAGAGGGCGACTGGTGGCAGCTCCAGTGGTCCTGGCAGGAATCCGTGAAGACCTGAATGAAGGCAGCAGTGGTGGGCAAGGGGCAGAGACGCACAGGAGGAAGCTATTTCAGGATACATCTATAGGACTTGGTGACAGATTGGGTGTGGGGAGGAGAGGAAAATGTGGAGTGTGGCTGCCGAGTTCCTGGCTGGGGTTAGATGGTGCATGGAGAAGCAAAGAATCCAGAATGGGCTGGGTGGGGTCCTGGCTCCTATTCACCACGTGCTGACAGGGGCGTGGTCGCCAACCTTCAATGTGATCAGAGCTGCCACCCTTTCCTGGTTCTTTAGCATGAGAAGGACCAGTTTAGCCAGAACCCCAAAACCAGCCAGCGGGACCACACTGGGCACAGGTCCAGGGAGAGCAGTGAAGCTCTGCTGAACCTCTGGCCCTCTCCATGAACCTGACGGCTCATCTCTCAGGTCCCTTCTGTGCAGCCGCTGCATTTATACAGTCTAAGTCCCCTTCCCTTAAAGGAGATGCAATATTTATTTTAAAATCTTTCCGAGGTTTTGGTTTTCCTTTTAATCCCAAATGGCCTTTTAAGCTTCTGGCTCCTATATTTAAACTATCTAATGAGATTTCTTTTCCAGTAATTCCTGAAACTGGTAATCTCTAATTGGGTCAAATTCTCTACCCACAAGCCAGCGATTCTATTTTTAGTGCAAATCCTCAGGCTGAAGCTCCTCCGGCCTTTCAGACGCAGCTGTCAGAGCCGACTTTCCGCCGCGCTCCGCTCTTCCGAGCCAGACCCTATTTTGAATATTTTCCCAGTGCATTTCAGGGTAGACCTGCCTGTCCGGCCCTCCTGGCCTCCTCTCCATCTTCAGCCCCCAGGATGGCTTACACAAATCCATTTAGCGCTCATCAGCTTAGGTACCCAGTGTTACCATAAATAACCGAGTCCAGGAGGCCTGCTTGGGGAAAGCACCTGAGCCCTCCCCATTCCCATTGCCTTTTGTCCCAGTTGTGGGTGATCCACCTGGGAGAAGGACACGTATCACAGCAGAAAGACAACCCCAGCTTCTGTTACCAAGAGCATTCTTGACCCTGAAAGTCACCAGGGATTTGGAGAATTCCTGTTTGCCGTCCTCATTTGGTCGGGGTACTCCGCCCATTCTGAGGATGCGCAGGGCCCAGTCATCCTGCCCGCAGCCTTCTGCCTACCCCCGCCCCAACCTCACTGTGAGCTCCTGGAGGGCAGGGTGGACCCTCCCTCTACCTCTGTGTCTCCAACAGAGCACAGTGTGTCTTAGGCAAGTAATCGATCTTTCTCACAAGGCTGCCCTCAGGGGGGGCCTCTGTCTGGGGAGACCCCGGTTGCAGCCCCTGTTTGAAGTGCACACATCTCATCTCAGTTTGAGGGGCCAGGAAGAGGTGCCAGGGAGAACACAAGCTGAGTTTGGTGTGGGTGTGCATGTGTCCAGAGTCCACCATGCTGAGCCGAGCACCAAGGGGACCAGGGCCAGGAAAGTCCCGGCCCTGTTTCTTTAAAAGCGAGGATGGGCGGGGCGAGTGGCTCACGCCTGTAATCTCCGCACTTGGGGAGGCTGAGGCAGGCGGATCACAAGGTCTGGCATTCGAGACCAGCCTGGCCAACATGGGGAACATCCTCTTCTGTCTCTGTAAGTTGTGGGGCGTGCCATCCCCATCTTTACTAAAAATACAAAAATAAGTCGGGGGTGGTGGTGGGTGCCTGTAATCCCAGCTACTCGGGAGGCTGAGGCAGGAGAATCGATTGAATTCAGTAGGCAGAGGTTGTAGTGAGCTGAGATCACACCACTGCATTCCAGTCTGGGCAACAAAGCAGACTCCTTCTCCAAAAAAAAAAAAAAAAAAAAAAGCAAGGATGTTGGTGAGGAGGGAGGCAGGCTCAGGGCGTCCATGATTTCTCGCCCCCCTGTCCAACCTTTCCCCCAAGGCCTTCAGCCCTCAGCCGTCTCTGTTAAGCAACAGCTCTCCACTGGGCTGTGTCCACAATGAGACTCTGCTTTCTCTGGAAGGTTCTTTCCCCCTTCCCCACCCTCACAGAGACACTCAAAAGAAGAACACCAGACCAATTTCACTTTCACCTCACAAGCCTCAAGTCTTGGATTAGGGAAGACATTCCTAATTTCAAACAATTTGACCACTGGTACTCTCTGGATGTAACTTGATATTGATTCACCAAAATACAGTCATCATATCCATAAGTTTTCCCTTTTGTTGACTTGGCCAAACTCTCCATGAAGGTTAATGTCATGTGTCAACTTGGCTGGGCCATAGTGCCCAGATATATTTGTGGTCAGACATTATTCTGGATGTTTCTGTGAGAGTGTTTTGGGATGAGATTCACATTTAAATCAATGGACTTGGAGGGAAGCAGTGTGCATTCCGTAATGCAGGTGGGACTCATCTAATCAGTTGAAGCCTGAAGAAAACAAAAGACCAACCTCCCACAAGGAAGAAGGAATTCTCCCACAGATGGGCATTGGACTTGAACTGCAGCATGGACTTTTCCCTGGGTCTCCAGTCTTCTAGTCTGCCCTGTAGATTTTGGACTTACCAGCTTCCATAATTACATGAGCCAATTCCTTAACATAAATCTATTTTGCCATATATATATATGTATGTATGTATAGACACACACACATCCTATTAGTTCTGTTTCTCCGGGATGCCCTGACTAATATACTCCCCTGTTCAGTAGACTCCAGATATTACCACAAAATATCCTTATTGAGAGAGCTGTGTGAACGTGGTTCAGAATCAACCAGGAGGTGCTGGAAGAAAGCGGGTGATTTGTGGCCTGGTTGTACAAGTGCTCCTGAGAGACGTGGTGCTCAGCAGGGAAGGATCCTAGGGCAGCTGCAGCTTCTTTCAATGTCACATTCCCTGAGCACCTTTGGGCATCATGGTTCATTGAAAACACACCCAAACAGGATATGTGGCAAAGACTGGGCACTACTTATAAAGTCAGCAGTCATTCGCAAGACCACTTGGGACACTCAAAAACCTGTCCCAAGAATCCACACTCAAGGCTGACACCCTTGATGGAAACCATGTGGAACATGGATGGGGATGAGCCTCAGGAATCAGGAACCCAGGAAGTACCCATGAGGGTGATGTCCCCCCAGTCCAGGATATGCTGCAACATCCCAGGGAGCATAGCAAGGACAGAGCACGCACAACACACTGTGTTTTCCACCAGATAGGAGAGCTCACCTTCACTCTCAGAAGTGGGGATTTGCAGTTCCTTAACATACCAGTTGTAAATCTAATTTCTTTTGAATTTAGTAGAAAGAAATTGCAATTAAAAAGAACGAGAGCAAGATGCACCTGCTTTGGGCTCTTGAGTGACGTGCGACGTACATCAGGGAAGATGGCTCTACCTTAGAAAAAGCCAAGTGGGCGTGGGTGGGCTGGAATTACCTGCTGTCTCCATCCAAGTGTTTGGGCAGAATGGAACAGGCAGGCTACAGGGCTCTGCATAAAGATAGTATTGGGATGTTAAAGTTTTTGCTGGAAGTTAAAGAAGCTGGGGCATCAGTTGGTCTGAAATGGGGAGGGGCAAAAAGAAAGGGTCTCAAAGGGACTTTGAGGGACATCAGGGTCCTAGTGCACTGGGGCCAATAGAGTCCTGGCAAATGAAGTCTTTGAACATCCATATGTTTAGCTTGAAAATATCTCCCCTGAGCAGTGCTGTGTTCCCTCTTTTTCTCATCCTCTGTGAAGTTTGCTGTGCAGAAGAGCTTTGCTTAGCAATGTGTTAGAGGATAAAGGAATGAGGGAAGGTGATATGGTGGGAGAAGACAGGAGCAAGAGGCCACCAAAGATATGCAAGCCCCACCCATTCCTGCAGATGTTGGGGACACTGGTCTTCCCTCAATACAAGGGAAAACCCTCTGCTGGCCCCAGGGGAGAAGGTCATGTTTCAAGCCAGCAGGATTGGGGACCACAGGATGCCAGCAATGGTTACTCATGGAGATCACTGCCCTCATGCCACATGGGGCCTGAGTTTCCAGAGGCATCTCCAGCTGTGGGTTGAGTGAGGTCATGTTTACGTAATCAATGCCTGGCCTGGTGCACAGCCTCTAGCCCTCCACCATGGCCCCCATCCTGGGGTCATCCAGACCCTTCCACCCTGGCCCATGGCTGACATCCACTGCTGTGAGACCACTTGTTGTCTCAGAAGGGCAACAAGGAAACTTCACAGGGACTCTAGCTTCATGCAGGTAGGAAGAGCAGCTTCTGCCCACCCAGTGTCAGGGTACCATGTCCTGCCCCCTCTGGGAAGACAGGTCTCCCCGTTGCTGCTTCTAATCCTTCCTTTTTGGGGCTGGACACTCTCATAGAACCCGGCATAGCCTTGACAACTTGCAGCTCCTCATGCACTGTTATCTCCGAAATCCATTGCTATAGTCCCTCTATTTGCATAGCCTTACCCTGGTACAGACCCCGCCCCCACCCCCACCTCCCACATGCGGACCTCAGCAATAGCCTCCTCAGTCTCTTCAGAGAGCATCATGAGGGCCAGATGCTGACCAGCTGCTACCTCACCATCATGACCCCTTTTGGCATGTTGGGGTGCTCCCCAAGCCATGCCACAGCCATGCTCTTGTGGCTCTTTTCTCTAGAAGCACTGGATATATTTATGGTCACATATTTAGAATTATTGGGTTAGTGTCTGCCTCTCACACCTGGCCAGGGTTCCTGATAGAGTGGAACAGTGGAACCACCTGTTCTGCTGACTACTGAATTCTAAGTGACAAGGACCATACACAAACCTCCTCCTGCCAGCCAGTTCTCCCTGCATGCCAGGACACACAATCATGTTTATCTGACTCCTGATGTCCCTTAGTCCAGCCTGAGACCCTGGCACAGCACTGAGGACACTGAGACCTCCAGGACCGACGAGCATTACCCACAGTCACATGGAGGTGAATGGCAGAGCCGTCTCTGAAGCCTTGGTGAGTACTCTCACTCAGTCTTCTTCCCATGATGCAAGGGAAAGCCACACAGTGCAGGAACAGCAATGCTTAGAGTGGCCAAATTAGTGAGATCAGAGCCTGCTGCCCTTGTGCACACAGGCTGCTGCCGACTCACCCGCCAGCCCATTTATCCAGTTGTAGCTCCTGCCTTTAGCTCCAGGACTCTTCCGCTGGGTTCCAGCTGGCTGGGTGGTGCCCTCCCTCCCAGGTTCTAGGAGTGGAGGAAATGGGGGACCAGCAACCTCCACCGTGGTCGTGTATCCTGGCCAGACTGGGCAGGGTGACATGGGCCAGTAGCGGGAGCCACCACCCAGTGGCCGTCTTCAGACCCTGGAGCTGTGAATTTGACTGAGCTCAGCTGTTCCTGCTGAGTGTAGATGTGATTCTGCCATTGCTGGGCCTTCTATTATGACACCCAACACAGTCATAGTTTTGGATTAAGGTAGTGTGAGTTGGCGTTTTCTGTCACTTTTTGACTGGAGGAGTCCTAAACAGATATACATGCCATGGTTTCTAACTGCCATCTGCAAGGGAATTAAAGATCCCTTTCATTTGTCCCCCGCATGCTCCCCAGAGGAAATATTCAGAGAAGGGCTGGGACACACGCTGTGTCTTGGATCGGATGAATTTTGCTGGTAGCTGCCCCTATAAAGGGGAGAGTCAGGGAGGAGGCTGCATCTTACGGTCTGATCCGTCTGATCTGAGCCCCACTGCATGTCAGCTGGTTTCCAGTGTTTCACCATTTTGAGCCTGTTGTGTGGATCATTTGATTACCTAGAAATTGCTGTGACAAAATTAACTTAACTGACTGTCCTATAGACACAAATCAACCTCTTCCCTAACCAGCCTCATTTCCACAAGTGGCTCAGAGTCAATCAACCATAGAGAGGCTGCTCTCTCTTTACAAATTCACAAGGGAAATTTTGTCCCAAAAGACAGCGGGAGTGGAGTATGATACACACTCATCTGGAAGCCGAATGTCTGACCGAAGTCAGTAGAAATCAATGAGCTCTCCCACAACAGAAGCTGGTAGCTGGCTTCCCTGGCTGTCATGGCTGCTGTCCAGATGCCTAAATGGATATATTTAGCTCTAAGAGTTTGAATGACACTCACTCATTTCTGTCTACCCAGAACACTGAATTGTTAGAGAAAGATTGTCTTTACTTTGTACATATAAAGTATAGGCTATGGTTGGGCGTGGTGGCTCACTCCTGTAATCCCAGCACTTTGGGAGGCTGAGGCGGGCGGATCAAGAGGTCAGGAGTTTGAGACACCCATGGCCATCATGGTGAACCCCCATTTCTACTAAAAATACAAAAATTAGCTGGGTGTGGTGGTGGGTGCCTGTAATCCCAACTACTTTGGAGGCTGAGGCAGGAGGATCGCTTGAACCCGGGAGGCGGAGGTTGCAGTGAGCAGAGATTGTGCCACTGCACTCCAGCCTGAGTGAAACCCCATCTCAAAAATAAATAAATAATTAAAAAAATAAAGTACAGGCTCTGGGCTGTTCTTCCAATGATAATCCTGGGGGCTAGGTGCTAAATTCCCCAACCTACAGAAGAGGAGATGAAGCACAGAGAGGTTGAGTAACTTGCTAAAAGTCACACAGCTGGGAGGGGTGGTGCTGAGATGTTAGCCCAATGATTCACCTCAGGGGTCCACATTTTGTTTTTTTTTTTTTTGAGACGGGGTTTCACCAGGTTGGTCAGGCTGGTCTTGAACTCCTGATCTCAGGTGATCCGCCCACCTTGGCTTCCAAAGTGGTTGGATTACAGGCGTGAGCCACCACGCCCGGCCAGGAGGGTCCACATTCTTAGCCATGACACCATGTAGTTCCCCCTGTGGTGGTTGTGAGCTGGGTTAGATGGGCTGAGGCTCCAGGCTGGGCCCACCTGCACCATCCCCATGATCTGGGCAATTCATTTAGTTTATACAAAGACCAGGACTTTCAGCAATGATGGGGCTCCAATGCAAAGGTAGACAAGAGACATTTGTAAATGGTGAAAAGCCACACCCAGTGGTGTTACTGTAGCAAGAAGCACTGCACAGAAAACCAAATACCACGTGTGCTTACTTACAGGTGCAAGCTAAACATTGACTACACATGGACAAAAGGATGAGAACCATGGACACTGGGGGACTGCTAGAGGGGGAGGGAGGGAACGTAGACTGGAAAAATACCTATGGGGTACTATGCTTGTTACTTGGGCAATAGGATCTGTACCCTCAAACCTCAGCATCATGAAGCATACCCATGTAACGAACCTGCATGTGCACCCCCCTGAATCTAAAATAGAAGTTAAAAAAAAAGGAAGCACCGCAGTCATATCTTGAATAAGGCACCAGCCTCCCGTATTGGGGAGAGAGAGGGAAAGAACTAGAGCCCCCACCATGTGAACAAGCAGGCTCAAATTACCCAGTGAGTTTGCTTTCACTGAGAAGTGTATCTGTGGCTCTACGGAGGTAATTGCATGCCCATTCTCCCAGACGAGCAGACACAGTGTCGAGGATGATGGCCTGCTTTGGTGGCCTCTGATGAAGGAGGCAGGTGCTCCCCCAGAAGAGCGGAATCGCTCATTGCATTCGTCACAGCCCCTCCCTTGGCTGTGGTTCTTTATTTACCCAGTACAACTTGGAACATTAGCCAGGGTAGACTATATGCTAGGTGCATTTGTTGGCTTGGGCTGCCATACAAACCCACCGCAGACTGGGTGGGCTTATACAACAGATGTTTATAGTCTTGAAGTTCAGCAGGCTGGAAGTCCCAGATGAAGGTTTTGGCAGGGCTGGTTGCTCTGAAGGTTACAGGGGGAGCATCTCTCCCGGCTTCTGGTAGTTCCTTGGCTTGTGGTAACATCACTGCAATTTTCACATGGTGTTCCCCCTGTGTGCCTGTGTGTCCACATTTTTTATAAGGATACCAGTCATATTGGAGGAGGGGCCCACACTACTCCAATATAACCTCATCTTAACTAATTATATCGGCAATTACCTTATTTCCAGATAAGGCCACATTCTGAAGTGGGGATTAGGACTTCAGCATGTGAATGGTGGGGAGAGGGGGAGCACAATTCAACTTTTGACACCCACTGAGAGGACACCTTGCAATCAGTTCATTGTATTTCAGATAATTTCCTGTTATGCCTGATGCAAACTGCCCATTTGAAGGCCTTCTCCTTCTAAGCTGGCAAATGCAGAGACAGTATTAACATATTCACAGCTCAAGTCGATGCCACTGAGAATAACAATTTTGGACTCTTTTCCCTCCCAGGGTGTAACAACACAAGTTGGAGTAGCCCCAGATTCCCGCCCAGAATCTGGTCCTCTCTGTGCCTTGGGGCCAGCTCTAGAGCATCTCTAGATCTCTGCTTTTTCATCAACAAAACGAAAGTAATAAAATCTGCCTTCCAAAATGCCATAGGCATCAATGAGAAGTACAGACATGAGAATGACATGTAAACCACACTACAGCATGTAGCCCTGGATACTTTATTAGGACAAGCGTGTGTGGCAGTAAGCAAGGGGTACTGTACCTGGAATGAACCTCTTTCCATCCAAACCTTAATCTAAATCCTTATAAGCTCGTTTGGAAGCAGTTGCTGCCAATCCTGCCAATGATTCTTTTCTTTTCTTTTCTTTTCTTTCTTTCTCTCTTGTTTTCTCTCTTTCTTCTTTCTTTCCTTTCTTTCTCTTCTTTCTTTCTTCCTTCTTTCTTTTTCTTTCTCTCTCCTTCCTTCCTTTTTCTTTTTCTTTCTCTCTCTCTCTCCCTCCTTCCTTTGTTCCTTCCTTTCTTGCCCTTTTTTCCTTCTTTCCCCTTCCCCCTCCCTTCCCCTCCCCTCCCCTTCACTCCCCTCCCTTCCCCTTCCCTCCCCCTCACTTCCCTTCCCCTCCCTCCCCCTCACTTCCCTTCCCCTTCCCTCTCCTCCCCTTCCCTCCTCTCCCCTCCCCTGCCCTTCCTTTCCTTCTTTCTTTCTTGATGGGCTCTTGTTAAGAGACAAGTCACCCAAGCTGGAGTGCAAGATCATGGTTCACTGCAGCCTTGAACTCCTGGGCTCAGGTAATCCTCCCACCTCAGCCTCTCTTAAAACTCATCGGCAGGTGGGACTACAGATGTGTGCCACTATGCTCAGCTAATTTTTAATTTTTTTTTGAGATGGGACCTTATTATGTTGCTCAGGCTGGTCTCATATCTTGGACCCAAGTGCTCCCTCTGCCTTGGCCTCCCAAAGTGCTGGGATTACAGGCATGAGCCACTGAACCTGTTCCAATGTTATTTTTTGAGTGAGGACACAGTCGACAACCAAAACAGGTAAAAGAAGGCGCCATTTATTTGTAAACTTTGCACCCAAATAACTTTATCATACGTTTTTCATTTTCATGTAGTTTGATCATTTTTGGATATTATTCAGCTTTTCTTTCACAGAGTTGTGAGGATACAAAAATATACCACATCACTTAACAAGGAAATCTTCACTTCAATCTTAACACTTGAAAAATCTTGCAGACTTTGCTACTATTTGGGGGACAAGCAGGGGACCAGCGGATAGAAGAAGGTGCTTTCTCAAGCCAGTGACAAAGAGAGGTTGGGCCACGCCATCTTTTCAGAGACAGTGCTGCCCTCCACGGGCTTCAGCTCAAAGACAAATGAAGAGAAAGACAAATGAAGACAAATGAAGAGAAAATGAGGCTACAGAGTGGTGGGTATGAACTTTCCTGGAAGACTGGGACTCAGGAGAAAGCAATGAGCCGTGCCAGAAGGAGCCAAAAAGGTTTCATAAAGGATGTTGTGTTGGGGATGCTATTCCAGGAGGAGGGACCAGCTGTCATCGTGTGTTTGCTGCAGGCCTTTGGTGTGAGCTACTGGGGACAAGCGGTGGGAAAGTGCCCCTACTCTAGACAAAGACTAGAGGTGTCTTCATCTGCAATTATTAAACTGAAGCATATGAAAGAGTTGACATATGACAACTTTGGCCCTTTTACAAAAATGGCAATTTCGTATGGTTCAACCTGACACTGATTCCAGATAAAATGGAAATGCCTCATATTCTAATCTTTGTTCCATATAACTACACGTGGAATCCCTGAGAGTCACTGGAATCCCTGGGGCGTTTCTAAAACAGACCAGTGCTTGTACGAGATCCCTTGAATCGGGGTTTCTGGGAGTGGGGCCTTCTGCAGGGGTCCTAGCCTCCTGGTCTCCATGATTGCATGGGATTCCAGTTCCTGGTCTATCCATATTGAGGGGATGAGTAGCGGTTGGGATAATGGAGGAGGCAGGGGTTCTGGCAGTGGCTACTCCTCTCCAGGTTCCCTGGAGGGAGCTGATCATGCGGGATCCTCACTGTAACAGGGAGGCAGGCAACCCAGGGGCCTTCCCCCCCAGGGACCCTCTCAGCACCAAATCACATCATGTACTTGAAGCACGAGTACAAAGTTGCCTCCTTCATAGTAAATGAAAGTAAGCTGTGGATCATTTTCGGATATTATTCGACTCGTGGGTCGAATTAACCCCCATGGGCCAGCGGGTCCTTCCGTCCCAATTGTCCTGCTAGAAGAAAACGTTTCGCTGTCTCTTGGGCGTCCAGCTCCTCTTTAGGACAAACAGCGGCGCCCCTTCTCCTTCCATCTCTTGCGCCATCCCTGCACCTACGGCCTCACACCTCCTTCCCGGGACACAGTAGTGCCAGGACCCCATCCTGGTTCAGTTTAGCACCCAGGAGAGACCCCTCAGGCCGACTCCTGGGATTTTGTTTCTTGGACTCCCCGCGGCCCGCCGCCTCCCCCAGCACAGCTCCCGCACGCCGCACCCGCCCACAGGGGCTCCGGAACCCTAGAGCTTAGGGAAGAATTGCCGGGCGGGGGTCCCGCCTGCGCGTGGAGGGGACGTACGCCCCAGGCCTCCACCTTCCTTCTGACCCCGGGGTCCTTGGGCGTCGCTTCTCCATCTCGCAGGGGCGAAGGCCCTTGGTTCGCAGTCAGACTCCGGCCCATCTCAAATCAAGTGGCCTGGTTTTATTGAGGAGGGGAAAGGCACACATTTTGCAGGATTGACTTCCCCTGAAACGGGGGAATTTAGCAGAATTGGAGCATTTTTGACTCCCCAGGTGACGCCAAGAGGGTGGGCTCCACCGTGCACGGTGGGGAAACTGAGGCTCGGAGGGGACAAGGCAGGTGCTCGAGGTCACGCGGTTCCTCCGGCGGGCGGGAACGCAGGACGCGGAGTTGGGGCGCGGGCTGTGTGCGCCCAGGTTCGCGGCTCCCGGGGATCGGCTGTCGCAGCGCGGTCGCCGCCGAGGACCACGGTCGGGGCGCGGGCGGGCCCCAGTGCGCAGGCGCGGTGGGCGGGAGGGGACGCGCTCCGGGCGCGCGCGCGGGGCAGCCGGCGCCCCAACTCCGCCCGCCCCGCGCCCCGGCGCCTCGCCGCCCGCCGCCCGCCCGCCCGGCGCCGCCGCCCGCGCCCCCGGCGCCCCGGGCCGGCGAGGGGCGCGCCCGCGGCCGCGGCCGCTGCATGGCGCTGAGATGGCGGGGGCGCCGCGCGGCGGAGGCGGCGGCGGAGGCGGCGCGGGCGAGCCCGGGGGCGCCGAGCGGGCGGCCGGGCCAAGCCGCCGGCGCGGGCTCCGGGCGTGCGATGAGGAGTTCGCTTGCCCAGAGCTGGAGGCGCTGTTCCGCGGCTACACGCTGCGGCTGGAGCAGGCGGCCACGCTGAAGGCGCTGGCCGTTCTCAGCCTGCTGGCGGGCGCGCTGGCGCTGGCGGAGCTGCTGGGCGCGCCGGGGCCCGCGCCCGGCCTGGCCAAGGGCTCGCACCCGGTGCACTGCGTCCTCTTCCTGGCGCTGCTCGTGGTCACCAACGTCCGGTCCCTGCAGGTGCCCCAGCTGCAGCAGGTCGGCCAGCTGGCGCTGCTCTTCAGCCTCACCTTCGCGCTGCTCTGCTGTCCTTTCGCGCTGGGCGGCCCCGCCCGGGGTTCCGCCGGGGCGGCCGGGGGACCAGCGGCCGCTGAACAAGGGGTTTGGCAGCTCCTTTTGGTCACCTTCGTGTCCTATGCCTTGCTGCCCGTGCGCAGCCTGCTGGCCATCGGCTTTGGGCTCGTGGTGGCTGCCTCGCACTTGCTGGTCACAGCTACCTTGGTCCCCGCCAAGCGCCCACGTCTCTGGAGGACGGTAAGTGCCGCCGCGCGCCCCGCATCTGGTCCGACACATTTGCTGGGACGATGCGCGCTTTTTCCTAGGCGGCGTTTGGGGACACTGAGGCTCCTACTTGGGGGTGTGTTCAAGGTCACTCCAGCGAGTTGGGGGACGCAGTCGGGGCTGGCCCCCTCCGGCCAAGGCTCTCTTCAGAGTTACAATCCATAAAGCGCCCCTGGGCGTGGAGTGTGGAGAGGGGGAGACAGGTGTGGAGAGAGAAAGATTTGGCCAAGGTCAGGTAGCTGGTGAGCTGCCAGACGGCGGCCAGAGGGGTCCGCCGCTCTTTTGCCGCACCCATCCCCGCGGGGACTGAAAGTGGGCGAGGGGGATCGGGCCCCCAGGGCGAGCTCAAAGGTCGGCTCTGCGCGCAGCGCGGGGCTCTTCTCCTGTGCACTTAGAGCGTGTGCGGGGCTCGCCTCCCAGCCCTGCGGACCCAGGGGAGTATATGGGTGGTGGGAAACGACTTCGGCCTTTCCAGCCTTGCTGGGCACCCTATTGTGGATCTGCCTCCGGCCCGGAAGGAATGGGGTTTGCCAAGGTCAAACACAGTCTAGTCCTTGTCGCTGCCACTCGGCCATTGCCCTGAACCTGCCTTCTCTGCTCCAGAACTTTGTTACTGTCTTCCCAGTCGGGCCGGCGAGATGGCTGCAAGGATGAGGACGCTGTCTGCCTCCTGCGGGCTCTTCCTGGGCCCTGGAGGAGCTTGCGCTTCCAACTGCCCGGAGGTGGAAGTGGACCGGGGGATCTTTGCCCCGCGGCGGGGCTTTGAGAGCTTCACCTTGTGCCCATCTCCAACTGGCGGCGGGAATGGGGCTGGGGAGTGGGGGCTGGGGAGATTTGGAAGACCCTGAGGAGGGTTTTGTTTCTACCTCTAGCTGCAGTTTAGCAGGGGGATGGTATGAATCAAATGGAGTGGGAAAGCCCATCTCAGGAAAGGAAGCAGTGATGGGAGCAAATTGGGGAGAGGCAAGGTGTCGGAGGAGAAGCTGAATCCAGGGAGATTAGGGAAGAATAAATGGGGGGCGGTGGTGAGGAGCCCCTCAGCCTGGCTCCAGGGGACCAGCACCCAAGGATCTAAGGAGGCGTCCTCAGGCGGTGATGCCAGGGACAGCACACAGTCAGAGGAGCCATGAGATGCTCAGCCTGGCACAGGGATAGACATCACTGGACTTGCGTCTTCGGGTCAGAGAGAGACCAGCATGTGCTCAACCCATGGGTAAGGGCGGGAGGGAAGGAGGGAGTACATGGAGAATTGTCAAGAGGGTGTCGGAGGAAGAGAGGAAGAGAGGTACAGGTGAAGGGCAGAGGCAAAAGGCACGGCCAAAGGCCGAGGAAAGGGGAAAGAGGCAAAGGACTGCATGCCGGGGAGGAGAGGGAGGCTGGGTTCTTTCACAACCTCTTCCACAGCCTCCTGTGGGCAGCACGTGGCCTTGCCTGACCATTCTCAGGGGGCGTTCCTGTATCTCCTACCCCCACCTCCCATCTGTCTGCGTTTAGCCTGGGCCTCATGCTGGCCCCCACAGTCAGACCCGCACCCGCAAGATGGCCTCCCCAATCTGACCAGATGCCAGGGCAGCTCGGGAATAGGGAGGGGGCTGAGCTTGGTCCCTGGGCAGGCCCAGGGATCCCAACCACACTGCATTCTCTCTGTGTTTATTACACCAGGGAGTCAGCTGGTGTAATAAAAGGCTGTGTTATTGTCTTTCCCCTTCAAAATAAAGACATTTCCCGTGTAGCCTTTAGTCATTTTCTTTTAGAGAATTAAAGACTGAAAATGAGAAAGAGGGGAGAGTCTGTAAAGGAGTTTCTGGACACAGAGCTCTGCCCCTCCCCCCTGGGATAAGATGAGCCCCTGTGACTGTTACTGTAGTGGGGAAGGAAGCCCATCCTGGGAGCAAGGATTCTTAGGGAGCAGACATCTGGGTTTCCCTGCTAGCTGTGACTCCCTGGGCAATCCAAACCCTTCCCTCACTGAGCCTCAGGTTTCTCACCTATATAAAGGGCAGAATGCCCCTGCCTGCCCCCGCCACCCTACAGGGTTGTAGTGAAGACAAAAACTTCATGCTAGAAAAGCACATCTTGGCCTCTTTAGAATGTTCTATTCAAGTCCACGTGTCTATACAGGTGATAGTGATATTGACAAACACATAGGGATCAATGCAGGGAAACATACAGTGGGGGGGAGTGGGGCATATGATTCCCCAGGGATTCTGTCTTCCAATTAGAGAATTCCAGGAGCCTGTGAAATCTGTCCTTAATGAACTCTGCAACTTGGTGCTTGAGAGGGTGAAGAAGACGGCACACACATTTACACAGTGTTGGTGTTTCTGCTGCTCTCCACCGCTTTACCACCTGCCTCCTGTTCAGACCTGTGCCACTCTGCGGTGCAGTCACTTGTTGACAACACCTTGTCCTCCGTACTGGATTCTGGGCAGGTAGTAGCCATGCTGGGCATGGAGTGGGTGGCCCAAAGAGGATGAAAGATGGACTGAATGAATGAAGGAATCTTTGCAGGGGGATTTCCCTGGCTGCATACATAGCAGGATGCCACTTCGGAGTCTGAGATCTCCACAGTGTCTCCTGGTGCTGAGCTCAGTGACTAGTCAGCCCAGTGAGCTCCAGAGTCAGGTTAACTCCATGGGGCAAAGGAGCTCCTTTCCTCGAATCGCATCCCTTTCTCTGAGACCCAAATGCTTTCTCATCAAGGATAACCCCGAGGAGGCCTGAAAAAATCCTGTGCATTCTGAGGCATGGGTTCAAGTCCCTGCTCTGAACTATGGAGCAAGTTCCTGTGTTGTCTTTTCTGAGCCTTTGCCCCTCCAAAGCAAGGCTCTTGGGGTTCCCTGCAGCATTCATGTTCCACTTCTGGTGCACAGGGCTCTGGGAATGCAGCGTGGGTATTTTGGGGCCCCTGGTTCCTCCTCTGTAAAGCTCAAGCTGGCCCAGGACTCTCAGAGGCAGGGGAGAGAATTCTGAAAGCTAGGGTGTGTGATGATTAGCACAGGTAGAATTAAGTAGCTGGGGCTTAGCTCCTGCCCTGGAGGACTGCTTGATGCTGATGTCCCTGAGCAGAGAAGTCTGTAGGGGAAACAGCCTTGTTCCTACCTGGGCCAGCACTGAGGAGGTACCCATACATATGTGCTAAGTGGCAGGAAATGAGTTCCTTTCCTCTCCCAGCCCCTTGCTTTTGGGTCACTGATTGTACCTAAATGAAATACAATTGATTTTTATTTAGCTAAGCACCTGTCAGAACTGAAAGCATCCTGTTCAAGACATCCATAGCTGCTCACAGTCAGTAAGCGGCAAGGCCTGCCAGGGTGGGCTGGAGATCGTAGGGGTGAGTGCCAAGGAACATGGAGGATGAGGAAGGGGGAGAAAGGGAGACACTGGATGTCTGGGCTTGGCCCCTTGTGATGCCACCCACAGACTCAGAGCCTCAGAGGGAGCAGCTTGGAATCTTGGGAAAGGAGGGCCTGGGAAGGGCCTCAGTCCTTCCCACAGGAGTCCCCCTCCCCAGCCTGTGCCCTGCATTGCCGGGGGAAGAACCAGGGTGCAGCACATGTGTGCAACAGGAAGACCCGGTCTCTGCCAGCTCTGAGCTTCCTCCCTTTGCTACTTTACTCTACACAGCCTTGAAATACCCACTTTTTGACCAGTGTGAATCAGAATATTATATTTTGACTTATTTTTTTTCTGAAGTAGTAGGAATCCATTGCAGTGTGCAAATTATATGCTTTCAATTTGGTTGCTTATCAATGTAAATGAAATACATTTCAGTTTCTGCTGAGTTCTTAGCTGTAGGCAGGATAACAGAAATCACGATTATCACGGAGAAATGGGAGTCAGCTGAAATTTCCCTGTGCGGCTCCAGTTCTGCCTGAGTTCTGGTGCAGAACCATGGCTTGCTTGCTTGGAGGTGAAACAACCTAACCGCAGGGTTCAGAATCGTAGGGCGCAGGGCCCTGGATGACCTGGTTGTTGATAGCAAAGCTCATGGCCTAGGTGTACTCTGGTGACACCAGTCTGCCAGCACTCAGGCTGTGCCCCCATGCCTTTGCACGCCCTGTACCCACTGCCCAACCGCTGTCTCCTCCCAGTTCACCCCATGCCCTGCCTCCCTTTCCCTAGCCTCTTCCTCTGCTGGCCATACCTCCCCCGATGGCCCCTCCTCTGGCCAGGCCTTCCTCCCCAGCTGGAACCCTCCTCTCCTACCATCCCCCACTCCCACTCCTGGTCCCTCCCCTGGCTGGGCCCCACCTCCTGTGGCTGGCCCCTCCTCCCCCCATGAACCCCTCCTTTACTTCCCCTCCCACTGGCCCCCTTATCCTCATGGCCCTCAGCCTGGTCCTGTCACCATGGAGTGCCCATCTGCTGTGCATCCACCTGCCTTGGTGGAACCAATGCCTAGAGGGACAGGACTAGGGTTAGAGCTGGGCCAGGGAGGGTGACAGGTGGGGTGGTCCTAGCACAGGGGTCAGGCTATGTGAAGGCAGGGAGTGGGCTTTCCTGCCCCCTGCTGCGCCCAGGACTGGCAACCGGTAGGTAGTCTCTTCGTCCTGGGCTGGACACGCTTCTGAGGTCAGTGTTGCTGCTGTCCTGAGCACAACGCCCAGGCTCCTGTGCTCCCACCTCTGGCTTTAGTCCTGCTGCAGCCTCACTGCTCCTTCCAGCCCCATATTGCCCCCAGGCCCATGTTTAGTGTTTAGGGAAGGATGGCAGGGGACATCCATTACCCTGGAACCTGCTCCCCGCCCCTGTTTTTCTCATAGGGTTGGGTGGTCCCCTGGTCCATTTCCCTTCACCTCCTGGCTCATCCTCCCTCAAGGGCAGTCAACTTTAACTTTAAAAAGCTTCCAGAATTGCCCCTGTCAGGGCAGCTGAAATGAAGGTGAGCAGGAAATGGACCTGGTCAAAAGAGAGGGAGAATGGTCCTGGGCATCGGGCCAGGGGCTCCCACCCATTCCACCTCTGAGGTGCTCCAGTGGGCCCAGGGGCTTTCCTCTGCCCCTCCACAATGTGCCCTGTAGGGGCTGCACTGTGGAAGGAGCCCTAGATACGTGCTGAGTCTGGTCACACTGATGGACAGTGGGCTGAGGGGCACGGGGCGGCTCCTTCACCGACCTGAGAAGAGCTGGGAGCAGACACGGGGTGGAGTCTGCAGCTGCCGGGGCCTCCCTGCCTCTCTGCGCTGGTTCCCATGACCCCACAGTGTTTGGTGCTGGGGGCTGGGGTGCTGGGGGAATAACGGCTCCCTTCCTCTGGGAAGCTGCAGTCTATTGGGGAGACCCTGGTCAATAACTCGGACTGCAGTCCCATGGGGCAGGACCTTCAGGTGACCTTTGAAGGTGTGCACAGTGGACAGACCAGGCCTAACTGCTTGAGGAGGCCTCCCTGTGGACTGGGCGCTCAGCCAGGATCCCTGGACCAAGCACAGGACTGTGAGTGAGAGCAGTGGGACGACTCCCCACAAAGGCCCAGGTGGGGCAAAACCACACTGAGGACTTGCCCTTTCTCCCAAGAGTAGTGCCGAGTGTGGCCACAAGGAGGTGGAAGTGGGCTGGGGGCTGTGTTGGGACCCAAGGGGACTGCTCAGCAGGCTCCTGTGGGTGTTGTCAGCCTGCCGCTGTTACCCCCGGCTTTTAGAGCTGTGTGCCTGCCCTTTTGGGGCTCACAGTGGTTTTAGGTGGATGTCCGTCTCCTGTCACATCTCTGAGATCGAGAGGGCCAGGGATCAACTCCTTAGCTTCACAGGTTCCTGCAGATGTCCAGAAACATCCTTGGACTATTTCCTGGCTCAGACAGAAGCTGGTGGGCATGTGAGGTGGGTGACTCCTGGCATTTTTGGGGCTCCAATATATCTGTGTGACTTTGGACTTGCGATGATCCCCATGCCTCAGTTTCTCCCTCACCAAAGGGAACAGTAGCTCCCCTCCTGTGGTTTTGTAGAGCAGTACGTCCTCCGGGTACTATGAATGGATTGTGCCTGGGAGGATTCCCTGTCCTCCCCCACGCTGCTCTGGGCTCAATGAAGTGAGACCTACCTCATATTGTCACATACATAGCTGTTTGTAGCTGATGACCTGCTAGTTAGTCTCTGACTTACTAAAACTGAATAGTTGCAGCGAGGTGCTGGTCTTGATCAGTTGTTGGGAGAGACCCTCAGGATGCATGTGGCAGGCATAGTCTGTTGAGCCCGTGTTCTCCGCCACTTGTACTAGTGGAACACCTTGTGAAACAGCCCATTTGGAGGTGGCCTTGTGTCCGCGGTGGAGGCTGGTATCCCTGTGGCCACGATGCCAGGCTGACCCCTTTTCAGTCAGATTTTTGAGTTCCAAGAAGCATGGGGGCTGAAGTGGCAGGGGCAGGGTTTTGGGCAAGGGTTTGGGCAGGAAAAGCAGCCTGGCTGTCTAACCTTGTCCATGTAACCCCTTGGGGAGTTCATATGGCTACGGGCTCCTCCTTTTACCCTGAGAGGCTGAGCAAGGGAAGAGACCTTTCCTGCCCTGATCCCTTTTTGTGCCCTGTGCCCACTGCCCAGCACGCCGTCTCCTCCCAGTTCTCCCCATGCTCTTCATCCCTTTCCCCAGCCTCTCCCTCTGCTGACCATACCTCCTCTGCTGGCCCCTCCTCTGGCTGTGCCTTCCTCCCCAGCTGGAACCCTCCTCCCCTATAAGCCTGCCTCCTGCTGCTGGTCCCTTCCCTGCTGGGCCCCACCGCCTCTCCTCCCAGATGGACCCCTCCTTCACTTCCCCTCCCACTGGCCCCCTTATGCTCGTGGCCCTCAGCCTGGTCCTGTCACCATGGAGTGCCCATCTGCTGTGCATCCACCTGCCTTGGCGGTTGGAAGAGACCTTTCCTGCTCTCCATTTGAGCATATGAGTTATATCCATCCCTCCTCTTTTCATGAACATACACAAACACACATGCTCATACATAAACTCATATTTATACACACGCATAAATACACACAGACCCGTACATGCACGTACCCACACAAAACACTCTCAGATGCATACAGTCACACTCATTCTCCCCCCAACATGCATGCACATAATCACACAGAAACACACTCATAAACCAGTGCATACTCACACATCCATACCCATACATGCGTGCATCTACACACTCACATGCACACTCACACTCCTATCTACACACTAGCTCACACACACACAGTGCACTCACAAATACACAATGCCCATCCACTTACATAGATTCACACACTCACAAACCAATGCGCCCTTGCACACTGATGCATACTCACAAACTAATGCACACTCACACATTCTCATGCTCACCTGCACTCACTTCACTGTTACTAGTATGTGGGTCTTTTGAGTAGATGTTCTATCCTGGTCTCTGAGGGAGGGCAGCCTGTGCCGTTTGTCTCAGCAGCACCACCACAGAGACCTGGGCTGAAGCCCAGTTCCCGCACCTTCAGCTCCGTGACCTTGGCAACCTCAGAATCTGGCCTGCGAAGGGAAGCCAGGCTGCTGGCCTTACCTGCATCAAGGAGGTGTACTGTACTGAGGGCTGGTGGGAGGGTAGGCATGTCCACATGGGACTTGGGAGCTGTGGAGGAAGGGACCCAGCTTAGTACTCTAAAGCCTTCCTTAGGGAAGGGACTGGGGCCACCCACCACTCGGCTGTGACCCTCTCCAGTGCAGGCCAGGGCTGGCACCTGGGGCATGGCGGGGTGCTGCCTCCACTGCCCAGCCCAGTCTTCCTCTTCTCCCTCCCAGTGCTTTTCCTCTGTCTCCTTTAACCCTTCGGCTCCCTGCGCCCTCTTCAGGCTGATTTGGGCTCCTTTCTCAGTGGCGCATGGTGTCTTCTGCATTATTTTGCTAAGGGGGTCCCATTTGTTTGCTTCCTTCTGCCATTCAGAGATGCCAGCCTCAGGAAGAAGGTATGAGGTGTGCGGGAGTCCCTGGGGTCCGGGCTAAGAGAATAGGAGCCCATCGCAGCAGCCCAGCTCTGGCTTTGTGCTGACCCTGAAACAATCCCATCTCCTTGGATTAAAGGGATGGCAGGAACTGCTTTGATCTCCAGGCTTTAGTGTTCGCTCTGCCTTCAGTCTGGGCTGGGAAGAAAGCCTGGAGCTGAGAAGAGCTGTCTGCTTCCCAGAGCTTGGGTGTGACTTTGTAGAGCCTGAACACAGCTCTCTGGGTGGGGCCTCTGTGTGGGTGTGTGCCTGTGCACACATGTGTATGTGGATATGTGTGACTGTGTGTACACATCGTGTGTGGATGTGCATGTGTGTGTGTCGGGGCATGCCCACGCACATGTGTGCATGTGTGTCTTCTTGCATGTAGGTGTGTTTTCATGCATATGTGCTTGTGTGTGCATACAAGTGCAAGAGCATTGGTAACATTCAGAGGAAGCTGGGAGCAGGTGGACAGGACGCTGCCAGCAGTGTGATGGGGTCCCCAGCAGTGCTGGGAGCCCTACACTCCAGCCTCTGAGCCCTGCAGAAGAGAAAGTCTATGCTGGTAGCACATTCTGAATCTGAGCACAACTTTTTGTTTTGATTCTAAAAACACAGAGCAGCTCTTTTATCAGACTACAGTGTTTCCTTGTTGCCTTCTCCGAAGTAGACTCTTCTCTGAAGTAGACTCTTCCGCGTTCGGGAAGTGGCTCAGCCTGAGAAAATGCAGATGCATAGTGCTTGGCCGGCCTGGCTCCCCCTGTGCTTGGCCACCTGAGTGTTCTTTTCTTTCCCCCCCCTTTTTTTTTTCAGACAAGGTGTCTCTCCGCAGCCGAGGCTGGAGTGCAGTGGCATTGTCATGGTTCACTGCAGCCTTGAACTCCTGGGCTCAAGTGATCTCAGCCTCCAGAGTAGGCAGAGATACAGGAGAGCACCACCATGCCTGGCTAATTTTATTTTTTGTAGAGATAGCGTGTCACTATGTTTCCCAGGCTGGTCTTGAATTCCTGTGCTCAGGCGATCCCCTGCCTCAGCCTCCCAGAGTGCTGGGATTACAGGTGTGAGCCACCGTGCTGGGCCCTGAGTGCCTTTTCTTACTGACCTGGTTCACCTGATTGCTGTCCTGCTGCATGTGGCACACCCTGGCTCTGGTGGCCCTGACTTCCTGGGAGCACAGATGCTTCTGATGGATGGGACATTGTTATTTACGTAGCAGCTGGTGTTGGGCCCAAGGCACCTCATGTCCGATGTGGGGGTGTTTGACACCCACTGTGGACACAGAAGATGGCTATCTCACAGCACGGCAGTGCCCACTGAGATGAGCAGAGCCCCCCCGCTGTCCCCTGCTGTCTGTCTCTAACTGTGGTCCTCTGGCTGGCTCTTGCCCACTAGCCCCAAGGACTCAATTGACCTCTTGTCCCTGGACATGGTCCTTCTAGTGCCCTTTTCTGGCAACTGAGCTCAGTGCTTTCTCAATAAACCTGTTTAATACTGCATTCTTTGGAAGGTGCCACCTGTGCCCCTCACCTACCACATAGTCTGGAGCCAGGTCTAGAGGTCCCAGCCGGTGACCAGCATCCACCCTTTCCATGTGAAGCATCACTTGCCTATGCTCCGGGAGGGTTCCTCTCCCAGCCTATGGGGTACCTGTGGATTTTCTCTGCTCTACTGTCCAGCCTCTGGAAGCAGCATTATCATAGCAAGCATGCAGCTGATGAGGGCGAGTCTGCTTAGGAGGACGGTGGAAAGTGCAGGAGATGCCAGGCAGTTGCAGGCGTGTGCTGGGAGTCAGGGCAGCTTGCTCTGTAACATTCTGTTCCCCAGGGAGCATGTGGCAGTGAGCATCCTGGTTGGTCACCTCGATGCACACGTGCGCCGCCAGTGCAGTGAGTCTGTGCTGGAGCCATGCTCCGTGGCGATGCTCCTGGAAATCGTGAGTGCCTTTGCCTTCATTGCCCTAACGCATTGCCTTTCTGAAACAACCGTGGCCTCAAAAAGGGATCTTAAATACTTGTTCGTTGAACTTGTTTTCTCAAAACCTACTTGCCCTGCAGCGTCAATGATTAACTGAGGGAACAGATTTTAGGAAACGTTGGCTTAGCCTGAAGATTTTGAAATATCTCTGATAGTTGATTTTTTAAAGTCTGTACTTGCAGACCTCACAATGTTTCCTGAGCACTGGTCATGTCCTGGTGCTGGGTGGGGTCTCATCACTGGCAGAGTCCCGTTGGGTGGTCACATCTTTAATGCCAAGTGCCTTGGCTTCAGTTTATTCCAGGGTCAGAAATGGGCAGTGCCTGAGAGCTCTGCTACGGTGTGGCTCCTTGTGGCTGGTGTCACAGGTGCTATGGGTGGGAGTGGACAAGCTGGAAGTGGGGCTGTTCTGGTGTGCTTGAGCACGAGTTACCCTCTCTGGGAGGCTCAGATGGCCACCGTGTCATTCTTTGATCCTCTGGGCAGGGATGTGGTGAGACACATGGGGAGCAGACTGTCTTTGATGGGAGCTGTCCCCAGGGTGCTCTGCCGCTCGGGGGCTTGCATCTGTCTTCCTGACTTCCCTGCCCCGTGTTCCTCGCTTTCCTGCTGGTGTCTTCATGTCAGATTCTACCAGTGCCTTTTCCTTTCTCCCTCCTAAGCTGACCTCACAGTTGTGCATGACCTGGGAGGAGGGGCTGGGCTGGCTTGGAGAGGGGCCCCATGGAGGAACAGGTTGCATGCGGCCCTGACGCCCCCTTGGAACTGAGATGCCAGTGGTTACACAGGAAGCACCAAAGATGGCTGCTTCTCCAGGTCCCCGTGAGAATCCTTTCTGAGGTCTGGTGAACATAGCTTCACGCATTAGAAACCTCATGACGGGAGCTCAGGGAGAGTCTGTCAAATTCTTTTAAAAATAACTTGTGTTATATTATTTTTATTATGGAAAATTCAAATATACACAGAAGTAGAGAGACCAGCACAGTGATTCTTTGAGTACCCATCACTGGCTCCAACAGTTATCCGCATTCTGCTGGCCCTCTTCAAACGATGCTAATTCTAAAATGCTTTTATTAATTCAAACACCAGAAGCTAACAAGCAATTACTTTAATTAAAAAACCCTCTTGTGTGCGACACTGAAGAAGCAGAAATGGTTTAAAGAGAATGATGTCACACCAGCACCCAGCTCCTGGTGAGTACCTCGGAGGGACTGGATGGTGTCCACCGAGGGCTCAGTCAGGAGGGACCACCCCACCATCCAGACACCTGGGAGATGGCAGGCTGATTGCAGTCTACGAATTTACCAGTGAGAACATGCCCAGTGCTGTGCAGGGAGCAGTTGTGTGGGGTGGTCAGCTCCTTCGCTGGCCTGTGGCCCAAGTGCTATTAATTCATGTGAGAAAGCACTCCCTCCAGCAGGACCCCCTCCCCCCACCGCTGCCTCTGCTCAGGAGAGGCTGGTTTGGAGGACTGCCCTGCAGCCGTTCTTTGTCCCCCTTGGGTAGTCTGAATGCCACCCTGGCTGAATGACTGTGCTGGGGCAGCCCAGGTGATGGCAGGTTGAAAATGGGAGCAAATTCAATGGAGAGGTTTTCATACCCAATAAGAGTGATCCTGGGTTGAGAAGGGACCACTCAGACCAGTCCAGAGATCAGGAGGCTGCCCAGTGAAAGGAGGGAAAACCCTCTTGGCCAAGTCTGCAGTGAGGGTTGTGGATCTGAGAGCATGCTCTACCCAGAGGTGTGGCATGGCCGGGGTATGTGCTGTATGTTCATGGCATGGCAGACAGGTCAGGGGTGGGTCCAGGGCTCAGCGGGTCTCTAATGTGCTGGGAAGGTGGGGCTCTACCCAGAGCCTGGGATGATGGGAGGGTCTGCCTCACGCGGACTTTGACTGCAGCCTGATTGTAGGTTGTGCCAGGCAGTGGGGTTGGAGAGAAGTCAGTGGCACAGGGTTGTCAGGGGCAGGACCTGATGAAGGTTTGAGAAGGACAGAGAGAGAAGGTCAGGGGACTTGCGGGTTTGGCTTGGGCAGAGGCCCCTGTCACTGGAGGGGAGGAAGGACCGGTAGTTGGGGGTGTGGGATGATAATGTCAGATTGGGATACTTTCTCCAAGGACTGTGAGACATCTTGGGTTGGGGAAAGGGCCCAGGGCTCCTCCAGGGTGCTAGTCTAGTGACCATGAGTAGTGTCAGCCCAGTGACCATGAGGGGTGCTAATCCAGGGACCCCCAGTGTGTGATGATTGTCTCATGGTTAGACTGGGGTGTTGGTTTTTAGCAGGAGGCCTTGGAGGTCATGCCCTCATCCCACTGTGTCAAGCACATCTGTCAACAGGACTCATCCTGGCCGCCGTGGCAGTTACCAGCTGGCTAAGGTGGTATTGGGAGGTTTCTCTGACATAAAGGTTTTCTCTTTTCTCTTCTTTTTCCATTTTGTGCTTTTTCCGAAGGAAGTCACTGTGCTGAGCCCATACTGAAGGAGTGGAGAGTTTACCTTCTTGAGGGTGGAGTAGCTATAAATGATTTGGAATGCTCCAAATTTTTGCCTATTCATCTGTTATCCTTCATTTATTTTTTATTTCATCACTGATTTAGATCAGTACTGATGTTTATTTTATACTTTGGGTTACAATTCAATATTACTTTGTGTTGCTCAAAGTGTTTCAACTTTGGCCATTGGGAGTTCTTTCATTTGGCTCCCGTGTCCTTAGACACCCCACCCATTTGTGTGTGTGTGTGTGTGTGTGTGTGTGTGTGTGTGTGAGAGAGAGAGAGAGAGAGAGAGAGAGAGAGACAGACACTTGCCTTACTTTCTGACCCTGCAAGGTGCCCCAGGCCCATCTGCTTGATTAGCAAATATTTTCTCTGCCTGAGCCCAAGTATCAGGCATTTCTCCAGGGAGTCCCAGTTCCTTTTATTGGATAATTTTATTAAAGACCATGACCTGGCTTCCTGGTGTCCTTATTGCTCCTGGGGGAGCCATTGCTTCTAGTTTTCTCTCATTAGGCAGAGCTAGGACCTATATGTACACATACATTTCTATAAACATTTATATATGTATCCATCTGTGGATTAAGCCAAACATGAGCTCATCCTGGTGCCTCAAAGTCTAACCTGCCTCCCATAGTGACGAGCCGGCTCTGGTGATGTTTTCAGGTGGTGCACAGTCAAGTAGAGATGCCCTAGGGCCTGCAGACAGGTCCTACTCCCCCTGGTCGCCTTCCCCGAGCATGCTGGTGCTCAGCCCAGCTGACTCCCTGGGAAGCCCTTCTCTTCTTGGCTGTCTGGCTGAGTTAATCTGGCCCATGAAGGTTTCTTCAGGGTGTTTCCAAGTGCTGGCTGTTTGGCCATTGGGAGCTCTTTCAATTGGGTGCTGTGTCCCTTTACATACCCCCATCATTGCACGTGTGTGCACGCGCGCGTGCGCGTGTGTGTGTGTAACACTTTCCTTACTGTCTGGCACTGCACCGTGCTCCAGACTCATCCTGATGCCTCAGAGTCTAACCTGCCTCCCATGCAGTGTCCTTTGTTGGGTTTCTCCTTAGGTCTCCTTGAGAAGGTCATTTGGTAGGTACTATAATTGCCATCAATCTGCCTGTATGTTGGATAGAGAGACTGAGGCACAGAGATGGTGCAGGCAGAAGACAGGGGTAGGGCAGGGTCTGACCCTGGTGAGGACACCTGGACTCCTGTCCTCACTCGCAGGCCAGCTCATCCCTTGCTGGGATGAGAGCTTGAGAGGATGTCCAGACTGGGAGACTAGCAGCCCGGTGCCACCCAGGGCCTGGGTGGTGTGGGCAGCATATGGCTCTGGGCCACCATGGGGTCAGGGAGTGTGGTGGTGGGGGGTGCCGATGGCTGGGGCCGGGCCGGGGTTGGATCCCCTGCTCCAGGAGTGGCCAGCGGGCTGTGATGGGGAGGCTGCCTCTCCCCTAGACTCCTGCAGCAACTGGAGCCCTCAACCCTGAGTAGCTCATGGTGACCCGAGCCTGCCTTTCTTGTCATTGTGACCTATGCTAAGCCACATCACGATTGTCTTGCCCTGGGACATGCAAATTTTGGACCTAAATGCCCCTCTAGCTGTGAGTTCAGCGAGCTTCATCGGGAGAATGGAGAGTTCCAGACCTTGGGGGACAGATTTGGAATTCTCAGTTCCAATGCAGTGGGTCCATCTGGTGGGTGGGGGATGCTCAGCTGGGAAAATGCGGGGGCGTGCGTGTCCCGGCGGGTGAGCCCTGTGCTCATGGGCGGTTGTGGGGCACTTGGCAGATGACACCCAGCTCTCTTGAAGTGTCCTTTTCGCAGCAATCCCTTCTCAACCACCCCCCCTCCATGGGTTTTTTTTTGAAGGGAGGCAGTGCCCAGCTCATAGAGTACTGGGTTGTTTGATGGTGCTTTTCCTTTCCAGGGGCCATGGGGGTCTGAAGCTCCAGTGGGAGTGTTGGTTTCATTGATGACAGTGCCCCTCAGACATCCTAAGGGCAGATAGTGATGGTTCCCCATTCTAGTGAGGATAGATTGTAGCTAACAGAAATGGGGAGGTGAGCTAATGGGAAGAGAGGAGCAGGCTGCTTCCCTCTGAGAAAGGGGTCCCTGGGCTCTGGGAGGGCTTGCAGGGGTACCTCCATATAGTGCAGAGATGAGGGGGACCGGCCGCCATTCCTCCCAGCCTCCTCCCGCTGCCATCCCGCACGGAACAGCTCTGATGCACACGGGGAGGGTCGGTCATCTTGACAACTGACCTGCCAGCTGTGTTGTATTTCCACTTCCCGTGGACTCTTTGTCATATGCTTGTAATCTAAGCCCATTGTGTTCCAGGAGGAAACCAGGGGAGAAAGGAAGCTAAGATGTGGAAAATCTCCAAGGGAAGTTTTATTGTTCCTGATTATCATTTTTATTTTAACTGCTGGGGTCAACCTGCCTTTCACTTCCTTTAGAAAGTGGGTGGTGGCCTCCCTTGCAGGCCCCTCCACAGGCCTTGCTGGCTCAGCTCTGGCAGCTCCAGCACCCCAGGTGTCCGATAGCCCCTGGTCTTCCAGCTCCCTGCTCCATCCCTGACCCTTACCAGACATCCATGGTGTTTGCTGATTCTGAGCACTGAACACACCCTAACATGCTCTGCGTTTTGTTCGTGGAAAGAGCCAGATCTGAGAGGTATCCACACCATGATGACAGCAACTATGTCAAATGCACTGAGAGGGAAGCTAAATGGCCATATTCAGGTCCGGTGGAGATCTTCAGGGTCATAGTGGAGATTTCAAGGTCACCTTGATGCTCAGGGTCCGGGAGAGGCCATCCTATTGGATGTCTTGCTGCCTTCTCTGATCCCTCACAGGCAACAGCTATCCCACGTCTGGCTTGCAGAGGCTGTGGTCAGGATGGTGCCGTCCGGCAGGGGTAACTTCCTGTCTATGCCTTTGCCAGTGTGTGGTGTTTAATGTCGTCAGCCCCACAGAGTCAGATGGGTGTGTGTCTGACATGTGTAGGGAGCTGTGCTGGGCCAGGGTCATGTCCCCTGTGGAGGTGTCAGGCAGAGGATGGCTGTCAGCTGGGGCCCTGAAGATTTGTGCTCCTCATCCTCCCTCCCTGTCACCTCCTTGAGAGTGGCTCTGATATTTCCAGATTGCATGTGGCCATTGGTCCTAGGTTTGTTTTTCAGCCTCGTGATGGATGCACCTTTGAGGCTATTATCATACACCTCAGGTTTGAAGGTGCCCCAAATCTGTCCTTGCCCCTCCCTGTGGCCCCTGCCCCCTGGTCATTGTCAGCCCTCCCGCCTGCTCCTCAGCACCAGCATCCAGTAGGTGGCCAGGAACTGTCAGGTCTCCTTCCTCAAGCTGGGGGCTCCTGTCCTGCTGTCTGTAGGTTGGCTCCATCAGGGTGACACCCATCTCCCCCGTCTCATGGGTCCTGGACTCTCTTGGCTCCCTGTCGGCGGCAGCTGCTTCCCACACTACTGTGTGAGCGTGTTTTTGATTTTAGTTCTGTTTCACAGTGTGCAGCACACATTTACATGTGGGGGGTGTTTGTGGTTAATCCGTGTGGAGCAGTGACAGCCGGAGCCTTCAGGTTTCTGCTCCTGGTTCAACTGGCTCAGCTCTGGCATACAAGTAGAAATGCCTGGGCTTAATCAGACAAAAAAATTCTCCAATTTTGCAAATGACCAAGGGACACTTGCTTCAGACAATACTTACAAACTGCAGCCCCACTTGAGGGCCCCTGGCAGGACATGTCATCACCCTGCATGGCTTGTCAGAGGTGCCTCTGTCCAGGCCCAGTGGCCTGCGAGACTTAGAGACAGACCAGTTGAGGAGACCAGCTGCAGGCAGTGGGGAGCGGGAAGTGATGGTGGAGGGGGAACGCTGGGTCAGGCTGGTGCCTGGCGCCTGGTGCCTGATGCCTGGGTCTGAGCCTGGTCCTGAGCCTGCAGTGTGGGCACACTGCTAGTGCTGGCTCCTTCTCAGGCTGGCCCCTTCCTTATGTCTCATCTGTTGAAGCTAAAGTGGGGGACAGGACTGAGGCAGTGTGCAGACACCAGGCTCTGGACATGTGTCTCCCCATCTTGTGCTGGTGCTCACTGTGTACCCAAATCAACATACGGGCTGGTGTTTTGTTTTTATTTTTGGTGAGCTCACCTTTCACCTTTTCCTGAATCTTTCCAGAGCAGTTTGTGCAGGCTTCCTGGGAACAGCCACTCTTTACATACGTATTCTCCAGGGGTCTTGGTTTTCTGAGGCTGCTGTAACAAAGCGCAGCAGACTAGACACCTTAAACAACAGAGACGGATTATCTCACAGTCCGGAGGCTGGAAGTTCAAGATCAAGCTGTGGGCGGGGCTGGGCTCTCCTAGGGCCTTGCTCCTGGGCTTGCAGACAGCCGTCTTCTCTCTGTGCCCTCTCTGGGTCTTCCCGCTGCCTGTGTCTGTGTCCTCATCTCCCTTCTTCTAAGGACACCCGGCAGATTGGATTAGTGCCCACCCTTATGGCCTCATTTTAACTTAATTGCTTCTGTCAAGACCCTGTTTTCAATTAGTCACATCCCAGAGTCCTCGGGGTTAGGACTTTATGCATTTTGGGGGGACACAATTCGGCCTTGACACCAGGCCTGGTTACTCCTTGTACCCTGACATGCTGTCTTACAGCTGCCCAGACAGGGTGAGGGCAAGCTTTTGCCCGGCTGGCTCCCTGTGTCCCCGGCCCTGTGCTGTGGGTTTGGCCCGGGCGGTGCGGCTTTTGGAGAGCTCATGCTATGTTCTCTGGGTGGCCTGGGCTGTTCTTCATGTGTGCGGGATGTCAGGCTCCACATGTTGCCTCCTTCTCTCCCTGCAGCTTGGTGCCAATGCCTTGCTCTTTGTCGGTGTGAACATGTATGGGGTGTTCGTGCGGATTCTGACTGAGCGTTCGCAGAGGAAGGCGTTCCTCCAGGCCCGGAGCTGCATCGAGGACCGGCTGAGGCTGGAGGATGAGAACGAGAAGCAGGTCAGTGGCTTGGGCCAGTCAGCCTAGAGGGGTTGGCTGTGGTGCTGGGGAGGTAGAGGGAGTTGCCTTCCTGTGCCTCAGTTTATTCTGTGGCAACATGGGCCACAATTCCCAGTGGTACATGTTGGTATTTGAGGCTGTGGAAGAGATGCCCTGAGGTTTTTTAGTTAGCAAATGGGCAGACAGGCTAGGTTTGCTGCCCTGTGGAGCTGAGCAGCTCACAGGATAGTGCTGGGAAGGGGCTGTTCTGAGGACAACATTTGGGCGCATTGACTTCTGGTTGCAGCTGGAGTAGGTCAGCTGCCCAGGGAGGATGAGGCAGGTCCTGGCCATGCCTTGGGAGAACGTGACCAAGCACGTGGCACTGATCTACTGGCCTGAGGCTCCCACGAGCCCTGCCTTTGGCTCAGTGTTGCTGACCCCAGAGCATGCTGTCACTTCTGGAAGGCAGAGGTGCCCTTGTGCTGGGAGTTGTAGAGGGGTCATGGTGGTCATGATATAGCACCCACAGCCCTTGGGGTTCCTCCAGTGGCCAGCATCACCCCGTTTTCAAGATGAAACAGCCACGAGGGAAAGGGCAATGGCTTGGAGGGAGCCATGTCTGAGTTCCCAACGCCTTCTGTGACTCCTCTTCTGTGTTCCCTGCCTGCTGCCCAGGGCCTGTGCCCAGCAGGCCCAGTAGGCTCAGGAGGGACCATATGGGAGCCTCTGGGATAAGCCTGGCACATTCCAGGAACCTTCACTGGAGGGATCTAGACTCTTTCCCCAGCCTTGGGGCTCACAGGCCTTTGTGACACCAAACTGCTGATGTCTTAGGCCTGCAGCTGACATAGGATCTCTTTCTCAACTATGTGAATACAAGATAGTATACTGAATATAAATGTAAAAACACACATGCACATTTCATGTATAGACATTGCTTTGATCCCTAATATTTACAACAAAAGTAAGATATAGTTGAGAAATAGATCACATATGTGTGTCTAGATGGTGTGTGTATTGCTGTGTATGTGAACATGTAGGAGGATGTGTCCATGTGGATGATACCTGGGCGGTTGTGTCTGTGTATATGTACACGTGCATACCTGTGAAGTTTCATGTGTGGATATGTGCACATTTGCCTTTGCCTCTGTACGTGTGTGCATGTGTGTCTGTGAATGCCTGTGCTCATGTGTGTGTGTGCCTGCATGCGCCTGTCTTTACGTCCAGACATGTGGTTGCATGTGTATGTGGCGTTGTATTCACGTAGATGTGTGTGTCTGTGTGGGCATGGCTGTGTGTCTGTGTGTGTATGTCTGTGATATGCACGGACGTGTGTATATGTGTGTATGCACATGTGTTGATGTGTGTTGTCTGTGTGTGTGCATGAATGTGTCGATGTATGTATAAATTGATCATCTTTTAAGGCTGAGCCCTGAGCATTTTTCTTAGACCAGAGTCAATCACACTGGGAGAGATACCTCCTTCGTGCTTTCTAAGAGGTGTATAGCCTCATTTTGTTACCTCCATAAGATCCCAGAAGTGAATCTTTGGAAGCCTTGTTCTCCCCTTAACTACATCCTCTCTAGTGGTGAAGGCAAAGACTCTTTCGTGGGTCCTGCTTGTGTGTATTTCTGAATCATCCTTTTCTTTTCCTCTTTATCTCCCTCCCATCTCCTTTTCCATACCTTTGTGCTTGTTCACGTTCTGTGTTGGTCTTTTTTCATTTCTTTTCTGACGTTTGCTGCCTCTCCTATGTACTGTCTTTCCTCCCAGTATTGTCTAGTCTAGCCTTTGCTGCCTGATATGCAGCGTTTCACTGGGTCTTATAGCAGCTCTGTGAGCAAGGGATTCTTTCCTCAGCCCTAGGAGGAGGCAGTCACACTCAGGGAGGCTCAGAGGCGCGTCCGAGTTTTAACGGCAGAATGTCTTAAGCAGGACGTTTTCAAAATGTCACCCAATCCAGTTAACCCAGCTGAGTGCTATTTATTGTTCAGATTTTGTCTATATGTGTATTTTTCCCCCACGTAATTGTCATTTTGGTGTATATGTAATTTTATTTTCTGCCTTTTTGCTTGCCATTTTGCACAGACATCGCTACTGGTGTGATAAATGTGATTTAAAACATCTGCTTATTCTTCCCTTAATGCACGTTCTGCGGTGTTCTCAGCATCTGACATTTAGATACCACGTTCTAAGAGAGATTTTTCTTCACGCACATGAAGCATTCACTGAGTAACATTTTTAGCAGTGTAAATATGTCATTTCTCTCCCAAGTTTCTGAGGTATTTTCCCAAATTTTACATCTTATTTATGTGCTCTTTTATATCTTTATAAGTGATGTCTGCTTACACTCTGCTCTCAATAGCAGTCCAGGTCAACCACTGCATCAGCAGCAGTGGGGGAGCCTCTTAGGAATGCAGATTGGCAGGCCCCGCCCAGCCCTGTAGGTGGGAAAGCCCAGGGTTTGGGTTCTGGTGAGCTGCTCTGCAGTGTGCTGTGTCCCTGTGTGCCCCTGTCTTTCTCCCCTTCTCCCTCTCCTTCTATCTATCGGTTTCTGCCTTTCCCCCTCCTTTCCTCCCTCTCTCTGTGTGAGGACTTGGCACTCCTGTTTCCCTTGCCCCTTTCTGTTTACTAAGGCCGATGGTGACTCCTTCGTGCTTGTTCACCCTCTGTATTTCTTTGTGACTTGTACACTCCAACCCTCCATCCCGTTATGTTCTGACTTTCCTGACAGTCGAGTGAACTGCTCACTGTATAACAGAAACACCGACGCCTCATCAGAAGGGGTCCCCATGTTTCCCGAGGTCTGTTCCTCTAGCTTTGCTTTTCCTTGCATTAAAAATTCAATCTTTTATATTTTCAAATTGAAGGATCGTTTACCTTCATGATTTTCTCTGTTGCTTCAAAGCTGAGCTGATGTTTTGACACATGAACACTGAATGAGGACATGCCTTCTGTGACTTTCCCAAGTGGTTCCTGAGACCTCAGCAGTCCTGACATTCGCTGTATTTTTTCTGTCGATTCCCTTTGATCGTTCAGAGTTGTATCTCATGATAACTGTCTGCCTAGATGGCTGGTAATCAGCGCTGAGGTTTCTCCTGGCCGCCTGCTGCCTGATGCCACTGCAGGGAGCCTTGTCTCTTGGGGATGGCAGAGGGGAGCACTTGGGGCCCAGCGGGGCCCTGCCAGCTCTCGAGACTCTCAGGTATACAGGCACTTTGTTCCTCAGTATCTGCCTGGGGCCCGCCTGGCCATCCAGAGAGCCTGGAGGTGGCCATGGCAGCCTTGTCCAGTCCTCACGCATGTCAGCATGAAAGGCAGTCTCCTAAGTGACAGGTGATGGAGCCTTACCATGCGGCTAGTTGTGGGCATCTGCCCTTCATGTTTAAATCTCGTTAATGACACACTTCCATTTAGCACCTGTTCTCAGAGCCTTCTCTAGCCCCTTGGACCGTCCAGGCAACACAACGGGTGATGGGAGAGGATCGGGGATGCACTGAGGTTCTGAGAGGAGGTATGGGGGCATGTGACCTGATTCTGTGGGGGAGATCCAGGAAGACACACCTGGTCCTGGGAGGGGATCTGGGTGTGGACACACCCCCAGTCTGGGAGGGTTTCTGGGTGGATGTACCCCTGGTCCTAAGAGGGGATCTGAGGGACACACCTTGGTTTCGGGATGGGATCTGGGGGGACACACCCCAGTTCTGAGAGGACTCTGGGCCAACGCACCCTGGTCCTCGGAGTGGATGTGGGCATCACTGGGAGGAGGCGGTAGAATGCAGCGCACATTCAGAGGGAGCAGAAGATGGGGGCTGAGTGAGGTCAAGTCGAAGGGAGGCGTGTGGGCAGGCTCCAAGCCTTTGCTCCCATGCACAGTGCATTGAGGGAAATCATTTCATGTCCTGTGGCCTCAGCTGGAAGGAGGTGGCTCTGACCGCTGGAGAGGTGGGCAGGGCTGGCTCCTGTGTGTCTGTGCTCACAGAGGGGGAGCTTCTGGGCCTAGCAGGAAAGAGACATCATGTACACGTTTTGGGGGTCAGTGCACAGGTAAGAGCATGGAGGTAGGGCAGCAGACACACTGGGGAGTTTGGTGGTGGTTTTCTTTGTTTCTTCTTGGGGGATGAATAACCTGGGGGTGTAACCCAGGGGCACTATGGTCAGTGGCTTTGTGAGCAGGGAGAGCATTGTGCTCAGTTCACAAAGCAGGAGTTTGGCTCAGGAGGCTCAGAAAACACCTCCCAGGGATGTGCCTGTGGACAGGACCACACTTTGTGGTCCCCACTGACTGCCTGGGTCTGCAGGAGGCCACAACAGGGCACCGCCGTTCTGAAATGCAAACTCCCAACATTAAACCCCTCATCCTGTCCCAGCTGAAGCAGTTTTGTTCCGGAATGGGAACTGATGGAACAGATGGCCACGGCTGCAGCAGCAGTGCCCTTGCTCCAAGGCTCCTGGCAGTGCCAAGTGTGGAGGCCACTGGCTTTCACGCCCTTCTCCACTCTGTTTATGAATCGGATGCCCCAATGCCAGATCGTTCTTGCCTGGTTTGATAAGTTATGTTTTGACACCAGTAGTAGGGTGTGTGCTTCATTCACCTTAAGCCCTGGGGGAGCACCTCTCAGCGTCCTGGTTTATGATGCCACTGTTGCCTTTTCCAGCCAGAATGCATCCCTGGGTGCTCTGTGCCTACCTCTTGCTAACTTTTGCAGCTACCCATGAAGAAGGTGACAACAGACAGAGCCATTAGGAGCTTTCTCCTTCCCCCTCCTGTACTGTTTAGTGCCAGTAGCCCTGCGATTGCCCTGCAGAATGGTTGAGCCTTTAGGGGTCTAGTCTGCTCCTGCTGAGGCAGATGCCAGCCTCAAGCGGAGAGGCCTCTACCAACATTCTTACTGGGGGGAATATTACAGTAGCTCTCCCTGTTCTCCCCTTCACCTTCTCAGGGCAGCCCATGAAACAAGAGGCTGTGGAGGACAAGGGTGGGGTGGCGATGAGGGCTTGTCTCTTTCCTTGAACTACTTACTGTCTGTCTGGAAAGTTCTCTGCTGTAGTTAGGTAAAGTTTACCTGAATTGTCAGTGTGCCTGAGGCTGATTCCTTTGGGGGGGGGATTTGGATGAGCTAAAATGTCCCCTCCTGTCAACACAGCAAAACAAAGATACAGAACAAAGGGTCACCTTGGGCCCCCGCCCTTCATCAGTCCTTGCTTGCAGGATCTGGGCCGAATAGAAGAGGGTCAAGGTACCAGGATGTTCTTTATGAGTTGTCAGATCTCTTTAAAATTAATATTAGCCCTCTGTATCATGGTTAGGAATGTAAGGACTTTATTCTGCGTAATAAATCTGAGAACTGTGGCTCTGAAAATTTAAATAACCCAGGAAAGATAAGGGCATGAATAACAGAGTGGCCAGTGGCAGAGCCAGGGTGAGCCCGGGATCTTCCGAGGGAACCACATAGCTATCTCCTCCCTTCGTGGCCACAGACCTCCTCAGCTGAAAAACGCTTACTCAGACGTTTTAGGCTCACAAATAACCGAGCTAACATGCTCTAAAGGGGTGTGAAGGTTCTTTTAGCAGGGCTTTTTCCATTTCTGAACAAAAATGTCAAAAGTTGGTTCTTTGAAATAGAAAAGCCTTAGAGAGACTGATCAAGAAGAAGAGCAGACACAAATAAGGAGCATGAGGCACGAGAAAGGCTGCAGATAAAGCAGGGATTAAAAATAGATAATAGGGAAATGCTGAGAATAATTTTATGCCAGTATATTTGAAGAGAGACAAAATGGCCAAATTTCCAGAAAAAGTGTGAGTTACCAAAGATGATCTGCAAAGAAAAAGAAAGCCTGAAAAATCCTGTAATTATTAAAAAGATTGATTCAGTAATTTACAAGCTCATCAAAAAGTAAACAGCAAGCCCAGATGGTTTTACAGATGAGTTAGACAGAACTTCAAGGAAAATGTGATTCCAGTTTGATCAGTCACAGCATGGAAAGCTCGTGCTCTGAGCCCAGGTCAAGCTGGCTGGTGATTATGGAGGATGGAGCTCGGATTCCCACATCTCACAAAGGCCTATCACGTGGACTGCGGGGAAAGCCTCCTTCTCAGTCCTGTTGTCCTTAGCAGTTTGGCTTCTTGGTGCCGAAGTGGATTGGGCGAGCGTCAGATGGACGTTTGGTCCCTGCCCTGCTGCTGTTTAATGCACCAGGTTCTAGGAGCGAGGGGCAGGTGTGCCACCTGGTCAGGGTGACACGACTCTTGTGAGCTGTCAGCAACCTGCCATTGCCAGGATACTCATGCAAGTGGAACTGAGGTCCAGGGTGTTTGTGGTCAGGGTCAGAGGCTCTAGAATGCTCCCAGATCCCAACCTGTTGGTTGTATGCTGGGTAGTGGAGGCGATCTGCTCTCTGGCCTCCTGGAGCAGCTCCTGCCCAGCCTCCTTTCTGCCTTGAATGCCAGTGCCCTTTTGGGGGACTGTCAGAAGGGGTTCCACGGGGCATCCCCCTCCTGTGTGGATATCATACATTGGGCTCCATGCTGAGGCATCTGTTCCCATGTGGCCCTCACAGCCCTCTGGGTTCTTCAGTCTCCCTAGCTCTCCAGGAACACCACATTGGGCCCCTGGGTCACTTCCTGCTGCGTGGTTTTTGTGGCTTGTGCTTCACAGTTTGCTCTGTGTCAGCTCTGGGGGATCCCAGAGTCTCTTCCCTGTCATTCTGTGGCCAGTGCTGCAATATTGCCAAGGAAGATGCCAGAGCTGGTTGTCACCTTGGACTGTCTGTGGGAGGCTCTGCAGCATGTCCTGTGGGGCTGTGAGGAGGTTAGTGGGGGACCCAGTTGTTTGCCACATCTGTCTGTTTTTTGTTTAGACAGAGTCTCATTCTGTCGCTCCAGCTGGAGCACAGTGGCACAATCTCAGCTCACCACAACCTCTGCCTCCCAGGTTCAAGCGATTCTCTTGCCTCAGCCTCCTGAGTAGCCAGGATCACAGGCATGCGCCACCGTGTCCGGCTAATTTTGCATTTTTAGTAGAGATGGGATTTCACCATGTTGGTCAGGTTGGTCTCGAACTCCTGACCTTAGATGATCTGCCCGCCTCAGCCTCCCAAAGTGCTAGGATTACAGGTATGAGCCACCTCGTGCGGCCTTGCCACATCTGTCTTGTTCCTTGTTTGTCTGAAGTCTGCATGGAAGTTGGAGGTGGTGGCCAGTGTGTGGCTCCTGGACACACTGTGGTTCTCCCTAATGGAACAGCCCAAGCTCAGGAGCCACAAGCCAAGATCTAGAACCCAGAAGTGGCCGGGAAAGGAAGGGTCCCTGAGTCCACCACCGCCCGCCTCCATGCTGGCAATATGGGATCTGCTGTGCTGTGAGCATCTGGTGGTCCACGAGGGAGAGGGCAGATCTGCAAGGAGTCCAGCATCTACAGCCTGGCTCTCAGATGATTTGGGAACCAGGCCCAGCTGTGTCCAGTATAGTGACATAAAGTGACCCATGGAAGGGACCTCTGACAGGGTGAGGGACTCGGCACACACAGCTGCAGGCTGCAGGGAGCTTTTGCAGTTTCCCACTGGGCTTTCCTGGAAGAACCTGGGCAGCAGAGCCTTGAGTAGGGGAGAGCAGCCACGGGAAGGCAGGCCCTGACCCCGCCTGCTGAGGAAGACAGAGCTCGGAGAGCCTGTCTGGAGTAAAGTGGCCCCTTGGGACAGCATGTCAGCTAGAATCTGGTTTGGCTGCCAGTAACTGACCTGGAAAATGGTGGCTTAAACAAAACAGAAATTGTCTTTTCATGGACAGAAGTCTGAAGGGAGGCAGCCCAGGGCTGGTGTGGTCAGCGCAGGCTGCATAACAGAGACTGGGTGGCTGCAACGAGAGAAATTTATTTCCTCATGTTCTGGAGGCTGCAGAGTCCAAGATCAAGGTGTTGTCAGGGCCGGTTCCATCTGAGGCCTCTCTCCTTGATTTGCCGATGGCCATCTTCTCCCTGTGTCCTCACGTGGTCTTCCCTCTGTGCACACACCCTTGGTGTTTGTGTCTCCTAATCTCTTCTTAGGAGGAGAAGAGGAATACAGCCACATTGGATTAGGGCCCACCCAATTACCTCATTTTAATTTAATACTTTCCTAAAGGCCCTGCCTTCAAATACAGTCACCACATGGGGTGTTATGGCTTCAACCTATGAATTTGGAGAGGAGGGTCATAATTTAGGTTATAGCAGCCAAGAGACAACATCTTATTTTATTTCAAATAAAAGTCAAGTGTATGATTTAAAAATAAGGAGATGCTGCGTGTGAGTCCTGGATGAGTGTGCCTGGAGTGGTGAGTGCCCGGCTTTGGGCTCCCTGGATGGCCGAGTGCAAATAGAAGTACACATCACGGCCCCTGTGCAGCTGGTGGAGAAGCAGGCCTGGGCTGGGGGGACAGCCGCTTCCTGCTGGGTTTCCTCTTGTCTCCGCCTGCCCCCTGCTCTTACTTGAGCTGCATGTGGCAGGAGGCAGGAGTGGGGGATCCTGCCAGATTCTTGGCTCACTCTGATGAACTGTGGCTGGGCAGCTCATTGACTGGCTCCAGCTCTCAGATCCACCAGCCCTGAGTGTGACTGTGGGTGATGAGGGGCGGTGGTATCCATACCTGAGCACACTGTACCCTTAGCCTGCTTCTCTGCTCAGGACCTGCTGTCCACCCTGGAAGGAGACTCCTTTTTGCAGTACTGCCACAACTTTAGAGACCATTATTGTTTGTTTCTTCCAACCTCCTTCTGGTTTGTCTTGATGCTGATTTTACCCTGTGGAACAACGGCTGGTAGAGGGGCAGTGCGTGAGTCCTCATTAATAGGTGTGTAGTGAATGAATGCGATTGAGCGTGATTGGGGAATTGATCCTGTAGCTTCCTTGGCCCAGCACTCCCGGTGGTGGCCTTTTCGTGTGTGCATCTCTTACACATGCTTGTGACCTTGCCAGTGAGCTTGGGGTGAGAGGTAAGGGTGAGGACAAGTGGAGATGACCCTCACTTTCCAGACATGTCCAGCCTGGAGTTGTTGCCAGGAGAAGGGACGGGAAGGGGCCTGAACCCAGCCAGCAGAGTGGCTGGAGGACACCGCGGCTAAGAACACTCACTGGGCTCGGGGCAGGGCGGAGGGCACCAGTACTGCTCTGGCTGTAGAGATGCTGTCATAAGTGTCCAGTGCCAGGGCTTCAGGAGGTGGCCTTGACTGAACCGAGTAGGGACCTGCTATGTGGAGGAGCAAGAGTGATCAGGGTTATGAGGGACGAGTGAGGGGTTTGCCAGGTAGAGGCAGGGAGGCAGGAACTGGAGGAGGCAAGGAGGTAGGAACGGGAGGAGGCACTCAGGCAGCAAATTGAGGTGGAGGTAGTCACTGGTATTACTTTTGTAAGTGTGATCTCTGCCTTTCTTCTGCTTGGAGAGGGTGGGGATATGGGCTGGGAGTGCAGCTCCACTGGATGGTAAAGACCACTTGGGGGCTTTAGGGTGTTCATGGCCCCCCACAAGGGCCTAGCCCGAGGTCTGTGCCTGTCACAGCTGGAGAGCACGGGGTAAGAGGCACAGGAGATCACTCTTAGCTTCCTCCTCTGCCGCCTGCACCCTGTCCAGGAAACCCTGTATCCCTGAGTTCAGCTTCCTCTTCCATCATATGGAACTGGCCCCTCCCAGAGCCCTGGCTATTCCTCAGATGCCATTATTAAATCAGAATTCCAAAAATAATATGCAGCTATTTAAAGCACACACTCAATTTGTTATCCTAACAAGGTAAATGGAACAATTTTGAGTTCTCATCATGTGAAGAAATTTATTAAGAGAATGAAGACTTCCATTTGAGTGATGCAGTATGGATTTTAAACGGGGCTGGCCCATGGACAGCACCTTCCCAAACCACTACAGTTGTGATTTATTTTTCATTTTTTAAACAGCTTTATTAAGCTTATACATCATAAAGTTGAATTAAATAAACTTTGTTCAAATGAATAAGTTCAATTAAATGCTTTTTTTAATATTTCAGAATTATTATTATGTAGAATTTTACAAGAATCTTAATCTTATTACACATTAGTCTTATTTAATACATATGTCAAATGATCTTATTATAGAGAATTAGTATGTAATAATTAAATTTAGGATACTTTTATTATCCCCCAAAGACACCTCGTATCCATTAGCAGTCACTCTCCATGTATACCTACACCTGCCCTCCAGCAAGACATAGGCACCTGCTGCTTTACTTCCTGTCTCTATAGATTTACCTGTTCTGGACGTTTCATACAAATGGAATCATATGATAGGTGATCTTTTGTGACTGGCTCCTTCCACGTAGGATAATGTTTTTGAGGTGCATGCTGATAGTAGCATCTGGATCGTATTTCATACTTTTTTATGGCCAAATAATTTTCCACTGTATGGATGGATCACATTTTGTTTATCTGTTCACAGTTGATACATATTTGGGTTGTATCCACTCTGGGTATAGTAAGTAATGCTAGTATAAAAAATCATGTACAAGTTTTTGTATGAACACATTTTCATTTCTTTTGGATAAATACCTAGGCGTAGAATTGCTAGGTCACGTGGTAACTATGGTTAGAATTTTAAGGAGCTACTAGACTGTTTTCCAAAGTGGCTGCACCATTTTCCATTCCTACCAGGAGTGTGCAAAGCCTCTATCTAGTTTCTCCATATTCAGAATCTGTTCTTTTTAATTAAACTTTTTAAATTTTGAACTACTTGTAGATTCACATGTAGTTGTCAGAAATAACACAGATAGATCCCATGTGGCCTTTACGCAGTTTCCCCAATAGCAATATATGCAGAACTGTGGTACAATATCACAACCAGGACATTGACATTGGGACACCCAAGATATGGAACATCCATCACCCTGAGAATCCCTCAAGTTCCCTTTAAATAGCCACATCCACTTCCCTCCATGACACCTTCATTCTGAAGACCTGGCAATCACTAACCTGTTACCCATTTCTATAAATTCGTAATTTCAAAAAGTTCATATAAATGGAATCATACAATATGTAGATGTTTGGGATTGGCATTTTTCACTTAGCATAACTACTTGGAGATTCATCCATATTGTTGAATATATCAGTATTTGTTCCTTTTTATTGCTAAGTGGCATTCTATGGTGTGGCTATATCACAGTTTGTTTAATTATTGTCCTACTGAAGGATGTCTTGGTAGTTTCCAGTTTTGGCATATTAGGAGTAAAGCTGCTATGAACATTCATGAACAGGTTTTTGCGTGAACATAGGTACTAATTTTTCTGGCATGAATACCTAGAAGTACAGTTACTGGGTCATATGGAAGTTGTCTATTTAGTTTATTGAGAAATAGTGAAACTTTCCCAGAATGGTTGTACCATTTATGTACTCAGCAACATATCCATGTCTTTTGCCCACTTTCTAATTGGAGTTTTTGAACTGCTGAACTTTGAGAGTTCTTTATATGTTCTAGGTAACAGTACTTTTTTGGATATGTAGTTTATGCATATTAAAACCTATAGCTTATCTTTTCATCCTTTTAACAGAGCCTTTTTGAGAGCAAGTATTTTTTATTTTGATGAGGGTTAATTTATCATTTTTTTCCTTTTATGGATTGTACTTTTGGTGTCAAGTCTAAAGACTTTTTCCCTAGCTCTAGTTCTTATGTGTTTTTCTAAAAGTTTTATCTTTTACATTTAAATCTATGATGTATTTTAATTTAATATTTGCTTAAGGTATGAGGTTTAGGTTAAAATTCATTTTTTGTCTATGAATGTCAAGTTGCTGTAGCATTTGTTGAAAAGACTACCCTTCCTCCATTGAATTACTTTTGAACCTTTGTCAAAAATTTGTTGTGCATATTCATGTGTCTATTTGTGGATTCTAGATTCTGTTTTATTGTTCTATGTGTTTATCTGTCAACCAACATCACACTGTCTGGATTACTGTTACTTCATAACAAGGCTTGAAATCAGGTGAGATGTCTTCTACCTTATTGTTCTTTTTCAAAATTATATTAGGTAGTATTATTCCTTTTCCTTTACATTTAAGTGTTAGAATAATTTTGCCTATATGTACTAAAGACTTTGCTGGGATTTTGATAGCATTTATGTTAAAATCACACCAGTGTGGAGAGGGGTGACATCTTTACTAAGTTGAGTCTTCCAATCCATGAACATGGTATGTCTCTCCATTTATTTATATCTTCTCTGATCTCTTTAATCAGTCTTCTATGGTTTTATAACATACAAGTCCTGTACATGTTTTGTTAGATTTATACCTAAGTATTTCATTTTTGAGCAACTGTTAATGGTATTGTATCTTAAATATCAGTGTCCATGTCTTTATTGCTAGTATATAGAAATGTAATTGACTTTTATAGATTGGTCTTGTATCCTGTGACCTTCTGAACTTAATCATTTGTTCTAGGAGTCTTTCTGGTATAATTTGTTTTTGTTTTTGTAACATCCATTGTATTTCCCATGTAGACAATCCTATTAATCTTATTTCTTCCTTTCCAATCTGTATGCCTTTTCCTTTTCTTAACTTATTGCACTAATAACACCTTCCCATGAGATGTTGAATATGAGTAATGGGAGCCAACATCTTTGCCTTGTTCCCAGTGAAAGCATTCAATGTTTGGCCATTAAGTATAATGTTAAGTGTAGGCTTTTTTTGAATATTCTTTATCAAGAGGAGGAAGTTTTTTTCTATTTTCATTTTTCTGAAAGTTTTCATCATAAATGGATATTGAATTTTGTCAAATTCTTTTTTTGATATCAATTACTATGTGATTTTTATTTTTTATTCTGTTGATGTGGTGTACAGCTTGATTGATGTTTCAATTTTGAATTAGCATTACATCCCTGGATTAAACCCCATGTGGTTGGAGTGTATGCTTCTTGTGGCATGTTGCTGAATTGCTATCTTGTAAAATATTTTTACATTTATATTTATTTCTAAAGTGCATTTATAGTTCTTTATTTAGTCATTCTTATGATGGTTGCTTTACAGTCTTTGTTAGTTATTCTTCCATCTTTGTCTTCTTGGTATTGGTGTGTGTTGATTGTCTTTGTTCACTTGATGAGCTTGTTCTAGTTCTTGGTATGTTGAATGATGGTTTGCTGTAACCTAGACATTTGGAATGTTATGTATGAGGCTCTGTATCTTACTTGGACCTTTTGTTTTTGATGATTTTCTGTCACATCACTGTGGCTGGGGAAGTGGGGCTGCTGTCTCTTTACTGCCAGGTGGGGTTAGAAGTTTAGGCTTCACACTGGGCCTCTGCTGAACCATGTGGGTAGGGGTCCTTCTTACTGCTGAGCAGGAATAAGAGTTCTAGCCCCCTGTGGTCCCCACTGATAGCACCTGGCTGGGGGAGAATGAGAGTCCCTTGGTTCCCACTGACTCTGCAGAGTTGGGGGGATGCTTGTTACTGACAGGTGGTAAAGAAAGGCTTGGCTCCCTCTGGGAGTGGGTGGGTTGGTTGGTTACCCCCTTCAAAGCCTGGAGCAGGGGTAGAGGTCTGGCCTCTCTACTTGGCCTTTGCTGGTGTGGGTGGGGTTGAAGCACAGTTTTCAATGTCTCTGGCCTGGGGTAGGGAAGTTATTGTCTGAAAGTTTTCTTCTGGTGAGGCCGCCCAGTCCTGGGCCTTTGGCCGAAGAGAACTGCTTTTGTTGTGTTTTCTTTTGGTCTGTGCCCACTGTGTTGCTGACTTGCCCAAATCTCCAGCACTCAGTCTGGTAGACATGAGACTAAAGAAAACTCAGGAACTCACCTTTATGTCTTTTCTTGGTCTCAAGATTTCTACCTTCTTCCCTCTGCTTGTTTGATATGTAACATCCAGGACTTTCAGTTGTGCTCAGCAGGAGGAATAGGGAAGAATACTGCTCTACCTTCCCAGAAGTAGAGTCTTCACAATTGTCACTGAAATATCTAGTTTTTGTTAAGAGTACATTTAAGTCACTTTTTGATAGTCAAGACAAATGCGTTAAGATTTTTATATAGCCTTCATAAGACACTGGGGTACTTTCTATGACCCATATTCATATTAGCTTTTATACTTTTGATTTCTGGCTTTTTAAGTTATTTTGTTGGCTAGAGCTTATTGACATATTGTCTGTTCTTGGCACTAATGTTTACTGTTGCTTGGGGCTTTAGGGTTTTGAGATTGGATGTGAATTTCAGGTAGAATCTCTATAATGTGGATGAGCTACTTTGTCTTTGTTTGTTTGTTTTTAATCAGGAAGTGAATGCTGAGTCTTATAAGATGGCCGCTCGCTTCCTGTGGGAAAGGTTTTGTACTTGAGTCTGTGGTTATTAATGTGTGTTGGCTTAGATGCTGCTGTTAATCCAGTGGACAGAGCTAATGCTGAGCCCTTGGCTGGAAATGCAGTTGTCCTTAGGAATGTCGTGTGATAGTGGCTTACTGAAGGGACATAGCTCTTTTTGTGTTACATATACATTCCAGGGTAGGCACTTTATGGAGACGCAGCAGCTGTGATCCATGAAATCCTCAGCAGTCTCCATCCAGCTTGCCACCTGTGTCCCTAGTGTGTTGCCTTCGTCCTCCCAAACCAAGATGGTAGGTGGAGATCTGGCTGTTATGATTGTATTCCCAACAAAAGCAGGAGAAGAAGGGAAGAGGAACAAGCTGTTTTGTTTTTAAAATTTTAACTTTCATTTTAGATTCGAGGGTACAAGTGCAGGTTTGTTACATGGATATACTGTGTGATACTCAGGTTTAAGGTACAATTATTCCATAACCCAGGTACTAAACATAGTACCCAATAGTTAGTTTTTAACCCTTGCCTCCCTCCATCCCTCTCTCCCCTTTTGGAGTCCCCCACTGTCTGTTCTTTCCATCTTTATGTTCATATGTATCCAATGTTTAGCTTCCAATCATAAGTGAGAACATGCGGTACTTGGTTTTCTGTTCCTGCGTTACTTCAATGGCCTCCAGCTGCATCGATGTTGCTGTAAAGGACATAATTTCATTCTTTTTTATGGCTGCATAGTATTCCATGGTGTATATGTACCACATTTTCTTTATCCAGCCCACCATTGTTGGGCACCTGTGTTGATTCCATGTCTTTTATTGTAAATAGTGCCACAATGTACATATACATGTATGTGCCTTTTTGGTAGAATGATTTATTTTGTTTTGGGTATGTACCCAGTAATGGGATTGCTGGATTTGAAGGCGGTTCTAAGTTCTTTGAGAAATCTCCAAATTACTTTCCACAATGGCTGAACTAAGTTACGTTCCCACCCGCAGTGTATTCCCCACCAAGTGTTCCCTTTTCTCTGCGGTCTCACGAGCATCTGTTGTTTTTTGACTTTTTAGTAATAGCCATTCTGACTGCTGTAAGAAGGTATCTCATGGTGGTTTTGATTTGCATTTCTCTGATGATTATTAATGATGAGCATTTTTTCATGTTTGTTGACTACTCGTATGTCTTCTTTTTTTTTATTGCATTTTAGGTTTTGGGGTACATGTGAAGAACATGCAAGATTGTTGCATAGGTACACACATGGCAGTGTGATGTGCTGCCTTCCTCCCCCATCACCTATATCTGGCATTTCTCCCCATATTATCCCTCCCCCAACTCCCCCACCCCCCGCTGTCCCTCCCCTATTTCCCCCTACAGACCCCAGTGTGTGATGCTCCACTCCCTGTGTCCATGTGTTCTCATTGTTCAACACCCACCTATGAGTAAGAACATGCAGTGTTTGATTTTCTGTTCTTGTGTCAGTTTGCTGAGAATGATGGTTTCCAGGTTCATCCATGTCCCTACAAAGGACACAAACTCATTGTTTTTGATGGCTGCAGCAGCACTGTTTACAATAGCAAAGACCTGGAACCAACCCAAATGCCCATCAGTGATAGACTGGACAGGGAAAATGTGGCACATATACACTTGTGTGTCTTTTTTTGAGAAGTGACTGTTCATGTCCTTTCCCCATTTTTTAATGAGGGTTATTTGTTTTTTGCTAGAACAAGCTGTTTTTAAGGAACATTTCCAAAGCTTCCACATGACCTTTCAACTTATATCTCCTTGGCCACATCTAGCTGCACGGGAGGCTGGAAAACATGGTCTTTATTCCAGGTAGTCAAGCACCCCAATGAAAATAAGGGGCTCTCTTGTGAGGCCAGCAGTGGAGCAGGGCTACTGGGGACAGCCAGCTGATGGCTGGGTAACTCTGCCACAGCCGGTTCTTGCAATGCCCCATGCCACGGCTCAGTTGTCCATGTGAGCTCCAGTCCCCCATGCTGGGGGCCGTGTGCAGGGAGGCAGGGTGTGTGCCAGGGGCTTCCCAGCAGACTTTTTTTCCTTCCCTCTGGGATCAGCATTTGTGATTCTGGATGCTCCCCCATCACCTGTCACCTTTGTGTGGTCCCTGGAGGTCAGTACCCTGCATTTTTCAGTTCCTCAGATATTATCATCACCTGAGCCAAGGTGGGAGCCAAGGTGGAGGTCACATGGGGGCTGCGACAGAGTTTCATGGGAGCCACTTGGGGGCTATAGTTGGGGCTCAGGTGGGAACTGCGGTGGGGCCCTTTGTTGGGTGGGTTCTTAGTGTAGACTTTGGCCTTGCTTAGGGCACACCTCCAGGCCACAGACCCCGGGCCAGGACCCAGGCAGGTTTCACCTGGAGGCAGAGACTTGGCCCCACTTGGCATCAGGCAGGGCTGGACTTGGTGTTCATCCTCTGAAGTTTATGTGGGAGTAACCTACCAGGAAAAACTTCAAGTGTGTCAAATTTGTTTTCCCATTGTAAAATGGACCGTACACATGGAACACTATCTGCCATGTGGAGCAGAGGGGTGAGGCCCTCATGGCCACTTCCCAGAGGTCAGCTGGGTTTTTGGGATGTGGGTGGCTATTTTCATTGTGGCTGCTCCTATGGCCCCTGAGCGTGTGTTGGTGTCTGGGCACCTGTGCTCCTTCTGAGAAAGTCACACAGGATGGCGACTGCTCCTGGGTCAGGGATGTAGCCTGTGCACTACAGGAGGGATTCCCAGGGCTATGCCCGGCAGGCCTGTGCAGCTGGGGATGGAAAGGAAGTGGAAGCATCTCAGTGCTAGGTGCCTGCGTGGTTCGTGCCGAGGCTCCTTGGAGGGAGGGGAGAGTGGCTGGCGCTGAGCAAGGTAGGCCACTGCAGAGGGGCTCTGAGCCGGAGGGCATGGTGGGAGGCATGGAGCTTCTTCCCTCCTCCAGCCCTTTTCCTTGCTTGTCAGTGGGATGTTCTACCTGATTGTACATAGGATTTAAACTCTGCTCTTTTGTGGTTCTTTTCAAAGCAGAGTGGGAGGGGCATGGGAAGGACTGAGGGGTGAGTTGGGGACCCTCACACCACATTTCTGGAACATGGTCTCTCAGACATAGGGGTGTGCCCAACAGGTCAAGGGCCAGCTTGGGTTGGAGTCAGGGAACATATACCTGGAAGATGAGAATCTAAGTCCTACTTACTCCTTCAGTCCAGACAAGGAAACTGAGACCTAGGAAGGGTAGAGGATTCTCCAGGATGGCATAGTTTGTTTTGAAAAATCCAAACACTTATTATTTTCTCTTGGGGCAAAAAGAAAATGCTTTACCTGCACAGCTAAGGGAGAAATAAGAAGACAAAGACCAAGAAAGAATGCCATATGGTCCCCTAAGCAGATTATCTGTGTAAGAACAAGGGGACTCTCTGGGTACCCTAGGAGGACAGCTCAGTTTTTTTAAGCCAGTGTGGAAGACTCTTTCTGGGGTGTTGTTGGAGCAGTGAGGGGAGGGAGAGAGGGAAGGTGGGAGCTCTGGTGGAGACAGCAGTGTTTTCGCAGTTGTGACCCTGCTGTACACTGAAGCACAGGCTGAGACTCAGCAGTGCACCCAGGGAGTAGCGTGAAGGATGCCGCAGCGAGGCCTGGGTGTTGGGGAGGCCGTGCCAGCCCTGGCTAATGCTCCTGGAGAGAGTTGCTTGTTCAGTGGCACTGCAGGCCTGGGCATGGGCCTACCCAGGGTCAGGGGCCAGGCATCCTCACTGGGGGGAGGGTAAGGTTAGGAGGAGTGGAGGGAGGGGGCCCTGCTGTCTGACACGGGCCCTTCTCTCCCTATCTAGGAGCGGCTCCTCATGAGCCTTCTGCCCCGGAACGTTGCCATGGAGATGAAGGAGGACTTCCTGAAGCCCCCTGAGAGGATTTTCCACAAGATTTACATCCAGAGGCATGACAATGTGAGGTAGGGCTGGTGCTGACCCAGCACAGTGGGGAGGCTGGGAAGCTGAGGTGTGGAGGTGGTGGTGAAGGTGGGGGAGGCAATGACAGAGGTGAGGAAGGGATAGAGGGAGGTGGAGAAAGAATGGGGGTGTGGAGTTAATGGTGGAGGTGGAGAAGTGATGATGGAAGTGAGGAGGTGATAGGTGGAGGTAAGGAGGTGATAGTGAAGGTGTGGAGGTGAGGAGGTGACTGGAGGTGAGGAGGTGATGGCTGAGGTTAAGAGTTGATGGTGGAGGTGGGGGAGGTGATGGTGGAGGTGAGAACGTGATGGTGGTGGTGAGGAGGTGATTATGGTGGTGAGTAGGTGATCGTGGAGATGAGGAGGTGATGGTGGAGGTGGGGAGGTGATGGTGGAGGTGTGGAGCTGATGGTGGAGGTGAGGAGGTGATGGTGGAGGTGTTGAGTTAATGGTGGGGGTGGGGAGATGATGGTGGGTGTGTGGTGGTGATGGCAAAGGTGGGAGGTGATGGTGGAGGTGAGGAGGGGGCAGTGGAGGTGGGGGAGGTGATAGTGGAGGTGGGAGGTGATAGTCGAGGCTGGAGGTGAGGAGGGGGCAGTGGAGGTGGGGAGGTGATAGTGGAGGTGGAAGGTGATAGTGGAGGTGGTGAGGTAATGGTGGAGGTGAGGAAGTGATGATGGAGGTGAGGAGGTGATGGTGGAGGTGAGGAGGTGATTGTGGAGGTGGGGGAGGTGATGATGGAGATGAGGATGGGATGGTGGAGATGGGGAGGTGCTAATGGAGGTGTGTAGGTAATGGTAGAGGTGGGGGTGATTGTGGAGGTGAGGAGGTGATGGTGGAGGTGTGGTGGTGGTGGTGGAGGTGATGGTGGAGAGTTATAGTTTTGTAAGCAGCAAGGTAACCACAAATAAAAAAATGCCTGTAGAAATTACACAAAAGAGAAAGAAAAAGAAATAAAAGCATATCATAACAAAAAATTAACATAACACAAAGGAATTCAGAAAGAGAGGAAAAAGCAAATAACTGAAAAATTCAAAAATGTGTTGAAATTAAACAACACATCCTTGAGCAATTATTGAGTCAAAGAAGAAATCAAAAAGGAAATTAGAAAATACCTCCAGGCTGGGCATTGTGGCTCACACTTGTAATCCCAGCACTTTGGGAGGCTGAGGTAGGAGGTTTGCTTTAGCCCAAGATTTCAAGATCAGCCTAGACAACATAGTAAGACCTCATCTCTCCAAAAAATTTTTAAAAAGTAGCCAGGCATGGTGGCAGGGACCTGTAGTCTTAGCTACTCAGGAGGCTGAAGTGGGAGGATTCCTTGAGCCCAGGAGTTCAAGGCTGAAGTGCGCTATGAGCACATGACTGCACTCCAGCAGTCTGGGTGACAGAGCAAGACCCTGTCTCAACAAAACAAAACAAAACAAAACGAACCTGAAAATACCTTCAGACAAAGAAAATGAAAACACAACATACCAAAACTTATGGGATAGAACAGGCAGTAATAAGAGGGAAGTTCATAGCAATAAATGCTTACATTAAAAAAGAAGATCTTAAATTAACAATCTTAACATTGCTCCTCAAGAAGCCAAAAATACAAGAACATATTAAGGCCAAAATTATTAGAATGAAGGAAATAACAGAGATCAGAACAGAAATAAATGAAATAAAAAATAGAAAACAATATTAAAAAATCTACAAAACTAAGAGTTACTTTGTGAAACATTAAATAAGATTTTGACAAGTCCTTAGCCAGACCAGTAAGAGAGAAGACTCAAATAAAATTGTAAATGAAAGAAAAGATGTTATAACTGATGCCACAAAAATGAAAAAGGATCGTAAGAGACTACTGTGAACAATTATACACCAACAAACTGTATAACCTAGGAAAATTTGATAAATGTCAAGAAACATACAATCTACCAAGACTAAGTCATTAAGAAGTAGAAAGTTTGAACAGACATATACATTTAGGCATCCTAAATGGAAAGGAGAAAACATAGTATAGAGATTGAATCAGTTATCAAAACCCAACAAAGAGAAGTGCAAGCCCAGATAGTTTCACTGGTAAATTCTACCAAAATTTAAAGAATTAATGGCAGTCCCTCTCAAAGTCTTCTAAAAAATTGAAGAGGAGGGGAACACTTCAAACTATGAAGTGAAACATTGTCCTGATATCAAAGTCAGACAAGAACACTACAAAAAAAATTATAGGCAAATATCCCTGATAAATATAAATTCAAATATCCTCAGCAAGATACTAGCAAATGCATCCAGGATCACATTAAATGCATATACACCATGATCAATTTAGATTTATCCCTGGAATGCAAAGATAGTTCAACATGCAAAAATCAATTATTGTGATAACAACATGATAAGGGGATAGGGAATACAAATCATGTGATCATCTCAATAGATGCAGAAAAATATTTGAAAAAATTCAACACCCTTTCATGATAAAAATTATCGACAAATTTGGATCAAAAAAAACCTCAACAAAATAAAGGCTATATATGACAAGCCCACAGCTATGACATACTCAGTGATGAAAAACAGAAAGCTTTCCCTCTAAAATCAGGAAGAAGACAATGATATCCACCCTCATCACTTCTGTCTACTCAACATAATACTGGAAGTCCTACCCAGAGTAATGAGAGAAGAAAGAACAGCAACAAAAAAGGCATCCTAAATGGAAAGGGAAAAACTAGGAAGCAGAAGGAAAACAGGCAGCCTGCTTGGCTGAGACTGGCTAAGAACCAGGAATGACTCCTCAATATGAGGAGGGATGAGTGAGAGTCTTTTTGTGGCCCACTTTCCCACTGGAGATCCAGGTGATGGGAGGGCCTCTTGACCCTCCCAAGTATTGAATCCATCTTTGGAAGCAGTTGGGAGGCTGTGAGCAGGAACTGCTCCAAGGGAGGGAATTTTCCCTGGGTCCCACACCCATTCTGCAACCTAAGTGGCTACAGCAAGATGCCATTTTTAAAATCCTAGCTTTTAGCAGAGTGTGCGTCGTTTTGGGATCCATCAGTGCCAATCCTAGGCATTCAGGAAACTTAGGCTCTTTGCTTGTGGAACTAGAACAAAGCAGGGGTGGGCTCCTGCAGCTGGAACTGAGAAGCAATCATGATGTGGCCTGCAGCCACTGGCACTGGGAAACAGGTACCACTCTTGGGACTTAAGCAGGATGTGAATTGCCACGGAGTCTTGGTCTTGAGTTGGGTGGAGGCTTGTATGTCCTAGTGCTGAGTTGTAGGGTAGGCATGAACTGCCTGGGTCTGAAGGGTTAGTCAGGTCAACTGTGACAATGGGACTGGGATGTGAGAGGGATGTGTTTACCCCATCTGCTGGCCAAGGCTGTGGCTGCTGGGGCTGGCCCCACTTCCCCATGGCAGCATCAAACTCTTAGAATTTGATAAATGAATTCAGTCAAGTTGGAGAATAGAAAATCAATGTACAAAAACCAGTAGCATTTCCATACATCAGTAATGTACTAGCTGAAAAAGAAGTCTAGAAAGCAATCCCAATTACAATAGCTACAAAAATAAAATACTTTAAAGTAAATTTAGCCAAGTTGTAAAAGATTTATACAATAAAAACTATAAAACAATGATGAAAAATATTGAAGAGGACACATAACAATGGAAAGACATTTCACATTCATGGATTGGAAGAATATTGTTAAAATGACCATAATACCAAAAGTGATCTACAGATTCAATGCAATGTCTGTCAAAATATAAATGATGTTCTTCACAAAAAGAGAAAAAAAATCCCAAAGTTCATATGGTACTACAAACGACTGAATAGCCAAAGCAGTCTTGAGCAAAAAGAAGAAAGCTGGAAGCATTATGTTACCTGAGTTCAAAATATACTACAAAGCTATATTAACTAAAACAGCATGGTACTGGCATAAAAACAGATGCATAGACCAATAGAACAGAATAGAGAACCCAGAAATAAATCCATGTAATATTAGCCAACTGATTTTTGACAAAGGTGCCAAGAACGTACATTGGGGAAAAGACAATCTTTTCAATAAAAGGTGCTGGGAAAATGTTATGCATATGCAGAAAATGAAACTAGACCCCTATCTCTTACCATACACAAAAATAAATTCAAAATGGATCAGTCATAAATGTAAGACCCAGACTATGAAATTTCTAGAAGGAAACATAGTGGAAATACTTCAGGATATTGGTCTGGACAGATGTTTTATGGTTAAGACCTCAAAAGCATAGGCAATAAGGTAGAAACTAAAGAAATGGGATTATATCAAACTGAAAAGTTTCTGCACAACAAAAGAAACAACAACGTGAATGGACAACAAAAGAAAGGAATAAAACATTGGTAAGCTATTAATTTGACAGGGATTAATATCCAGAATATACAAGGAACTCTAACAACTCAATAGCAAGAAACAAATAATCTGATTTTAAAATGGGTGAAGCATCTGAATAGGCATTTTTCAAGAGAAGACATCCATATGGCCAAAAAGTATATGATAAAATGGTCAACATCACTAATCATCATGGAAATGCAAATCCAAACCACAATGAGAATCATGTCACCCCAGTTAGATTGGCTATTATCAAAAAGACAAAAAACACATGCTGGTGAGGATGCAGAGAAAGGGACCTCTTATATCTGTTGATGGGAATGTAAATTAGTACAGCCAATATGGAAAATAGAGTGGAAGTTCTCAAAAAGCTAAAAACAGAACTATCAGATGATCTAGCAATCCCGGTACTGTGTATATATCCAAAGGAAAAGAAATCAGTATGTCGAAGAGATAGCTGCTCTCCCTGTTTATTGCAGCACTATTCACAGTAACCTAGATGTGGACTCAACCTAAGTGTCCAACAGCAGATGAATGGATAGAGAGAATTTGGTATATTTACAGAATGAAATACTATTCAGGCATAAAAAATGAAATTCTGTCATTTGTGTCAACATGGGTGTTCCCAGGGAACATTATATTAAGTGAAATAAGCCAGGCATAGAAAGAAATACTGCATAGTCTCACTTTTATATGGAAGCTAAAATAGTTGATCTCGTAGATGTAGGCAGTGGAATAGTGGTTACTAGAGGCTGGGAGGAGTGGGAGGTAGGGAGGCACAGGGAGAGATTGGTTAATGAGTGCAAAATTACAGGTAGGAGAAATAAGTTCTATTGTTCTATAGCATGTAGGGTAACTATAGTAAACAATAATTTATTGCACTTTTTAAATACCTAAGAGAGAGGGTATTTGAATGTTACCAACACAAAGAAATAATAAAAATTGGAGGTGTTGGATATCCTAATCATCCTGATTTGATAACAGCATATTGTATACATATATTGAATTATCACACCATAACCCATAAGTATGTACAATTATATGTCAGTTAATATATATGTGCATATATACATATATTTATACAACACACACACACATTAGTAACATAAAAGAAGGAAATCTTGCCATTTTCAACAATATGTATGGAGTTGGAGGACATTACTGTAACTTAAGTAAGACAGAAATATCTGCATGATCTCATTTGTATGTGGAATTAAAATAGTCAAACTCATAGGAGCAAAGTAGAATGGTGGTTGCTAGGGAATGGAGGCAGAGGAAAATGGGGTGATGTTGGTAAAAGAATACAAAATTTGGCCAAGTGCAGTGGCTCACGCCTGTAATTCTAGCACTTGGGGAGGCTGAGGTGGGCGGATCACAAGGTCAAGAGATGGAGAACATCCTGGCCAACATGGTGAAATCCCGTCTTTACTAACAAATACAAAAATTAGCTGGACATAGTGGTGCATGCCAGTAGTCCTAGCTACTCGGGAGGCTGAGGCAGGAGAATCACTTGAACCCGAGAGGCGGAGGTTACAGTGAGCTGAGATTACACCACTGCACTCCAGACTGGTGACAGAGCGAGACTCCATCTCAAAAAAAAAAAAAAAAGAATACAAAATTTTAGCTAGGCAGCATGAATAAGTTCTGGAGCTCTAACATACACCATGGTCACAATATTTAACAATGCTGTATTGTATACTTGAAATTTGCTTACACACGTGTAGCTATGCAGAGGTAATGGCTATTTTAATTACCTTAATTGTGTCAATTATTTCAACCTATGTAGGTTCATCAAAACATCAAATTGTATACCACATATACACACATACACACGAGTACACATAATTTTTATGTCAATGAAATCTCAATAAAAGTGTTAAAAGAAAATGTGTTAAGTACATAAAATGAAATGCTGTTAAGCCTTAAAAAAGAAGGGAATTCTTCAATATATGACAAAATAGATGAAACCTTATACAAGTGAAATAAGCCAGTTACATAAAGACAAATATTGCAATATTCTACTTATATGAGGTATTCAAAATAGTCAAATTCATAGAATTGAAGAGTATCATTGTGGTTATAGGGCCTTGGGGGGAGAAAGAAATGGGGAGTTACTAGTCAGTGGCCATAAGCTTTATTCAAACAAGGTGAATAAGTGATAGATATCTGCTGTACAATATTTTACTTGTAGTCAACAATAATGTATAGTACACTTTAAAAAGAATTAGGGAACTTGTAGGTCAGTTGAGATTATCCAGTCTGAAGAACAGAATGAAAAAAAGAATGAAGAGAATGAAGAGAGTGTCAGGGATCTATGGGACACCAGCTAGTGTATCAGTACACACATATTGAGAGTCCCAAGAAGAGGAGAGAGAGAAGGAGCAGAAAGAATCTTTGAAGAAATTAATGGCCATAAATGTCCCAAAGATTTTGGAAGACGTTAACCTACACATCCGAGAAGCTTAGTGTACTCCAAGGTGGGTAAACTCAAAAAGACCCACACTGAGACATGTCATTATCAAACTGTCAAAAACTAAAGACATGAGGACAGTTTTGAAAACAGCAAGAGAAAAACGATTTATCATCTACATGGGATCTTCAACAAAGTTATCAGCTGATTTTTCATCAGAAGCCAGGGAGGCCAGAAGGCAATGGAATGGCATGTTCGAAGGTTGAAATAAGAGAATTCTGTATCCAGCAGAAATCACGAGAGCAGCACTTGCTGTTACCTCCATGCAGAATTCTCTTCTCCCAGTGTCTGTGTGCCCCTTTCTTCCTCTTCCTTCCTTCAGGACACCCCTGACCAATCCTAGTTGACAGTACCCACAGCTCCACATCTGACTTCTCTGCTTTTCCACAGTTACACGTGTCACCTTTGATGTTCTCTGCATGTCTGCCCCTTCCCTGAATAGAATGGCTTCTTTCTGAGGGCAGTGAGGTTTGTTCGAATCCTTTTTTTTTTTTTTAAGATTGGGGTTGCACTCTGTCTCTCAGGCTGGAGTGCAGAGGCATGCTTCAGCTCACTGCAACCTCCACTTCCGAGGCTCAAGCGATCCTCCCAGCTCAGCCCCCTGAGTTGCTGGGACTACAGGCACATGCCACCACATCGGGCTAATTTTTGTAGTTTTTGTAGAGATGCGGTTTTGCCATGTGGGCCAGGCTGGTCTCAAACTCCTGGACTCAAGTGATTCACCTGCCTTAGCCTCCTAAAGTGCTGGGATTCCTTAATCCCATGAGCCACTGCGCCCTGCTATGAATCTTTTATTCACTGCTAAATCCCAAACACCTAGAACAATTCCAGCACATATAGCCCTTAATAAGTACTTGTTGAATAAACAAGTGGATAAATGAATTAGAATACTTAAAAATTATTATAAATGAATGTAAACAACCACTGAGCTCTCTACTAGAGGCAAGGTATGACCTAGACTCTAGTATTATTCTCATTTTACATGGTGGACATGTGGAATGGTTGGATAAATTGCTGTCGATGGTAGAGCTATATAATACCCTTGGAGTCTGAGCTCTGAACTCCTGCCTCTCCGCTCCCCTCCTGCCTCTCCAGGCTGGCCCATCTTTGGTGATACCCTGTGTTGTGAACAAAATAGGTCATTGTCCTTTACTTTGCATTTATTTCCTATAGTGGTGGTGGGGGCGATCTGGGTTCTGGACGCCTCAAAGTTAGAGAAAAGCTGAGAACACTTTGAACAAATGTGAATAAATGATTGGGGCCCTGTGCAGAGATATCTTAAAGCTACAACATTTTTACAAACAAAAATAGGTGATGATTTTTTTTCTAATATTTTTCAAAGAGCATGTTTTAATATTACAAGAAGAGAAAACAATAGAAAACATCTTTTTAAAGTCTTACTATCTCCAGAAAAGATGGAAGTTCTGCCCTGTGGGGTAGACACTGTGTTGTTTAGGGCTGATCCCAGTGCTGTAATAAATAGACACCCAGTACGTAGAGTCTTTGATGCAAGACAGTGTGTTTCCTGCTTTCATTGCAGACTGAGAGGGTGGCCCCTTTGCCCAGGAATTCGGGGACTCCTTCCCCTTCCATTGTGAAGCACTGACACCATACTCAGGGCCTGGGAGTTTCCTGCATTCAGCTGGCAGAAGGGGAAAAATAGGGTGTGGAGGGGCCCACATACTTAAAAGCACATCGCTTCTGCCTGGCGCTGCTGGCCACATCCCAGTCTCCTAACTTCCCCAGAAAGGGGAGGCAGGTCTAGTAGAGTGCAGATGAGCTCTCCCTGTGTGATGTGAGGGGTCAGCATGGGGGATGGCGAGCTTTAAATGGCCTCAGCATTGACTCCCGCAGTGGCCGAGGCCTGGCATCCTGTGGGTTTTCTGAGCCTCAGTCTTCTCACCTATAAGATGGGAACCAGGAAGCCTTCATTTCTAGTCTGCGTTGAGGAGTAAATGGGGTGACTGATTGTATGGTGATTTGGAGATGTAAATGTCTGTATGTCTCTAGAGGTTATTTCCTGAGCGGCTGGGAGAGGGGCAGCCTGGCACCCCTTTCTCTTGCAGCATCCTGTTTGCTGACATCGTGGGTTTCACGGGCTTGGCATCCCAGTGCACGGCTCAGGAGCTGGTGAAACTCCTCAACGAGCTCTTCGGCAAGTTCGACGAATTAGCCACGGTAAGTGCAGCGTCTTTCTCTGTTTGATTTAAATTAGAATTGCTTCTGGAGTGATGATATGCCAGGTGGATGCCCTGTATTTGGACCATGAACTAAACCGATTGCTAAGCATTTCTTCCAGCAAGGTTATAAATCACCTGTTGTTTTTAGCCTCATCGTTCATTGATTCCTTTCCTTGGACTGAAGCCTTGCATTTACCAGATAAGAAAATGCTTGCACAAGCATGGCCAGCATGCCTTCCGATTGGGGCTTCCATGCAGAAGGCTTCGTTATGCAGGCCACACATAGGTATGGGCACCTGTGCACCATCCTGCTGCCATTGTGTCCCACTGCAGACAGAGCTGGGGGTTGCAACCCCTCTCTGAGGCAGCCTCGGTTCTGGGCTCTACTGGAGCAGGCCTGATTCTGGGTCTGCCACTCTCCTGGGATTGAAACTTGTCTGCTGGGGGCCCGGTTGTTGAGGCCTCCTGATGCCTGGTGCAGGCAGTGGCCACCCTTGCCCTCATCAGACTGCGTGCTGGGTTTTGAAAAACCTTCCTTAGACCAGTCACATCTGGCAGCCAAGTTCTGCTGAAGGTCGGGCTAAGGCCACGCCAACAGCCTTGGTTTGTAACATGCATGTTCAGAAGCAGAGATGAGCAAGCCAGCCAAACCTCCTTGTGCAGAGATTTGCCCTCCTGCGACTTAGTCATGGCCCCAAGACTCCTGAGTGGCTGCCATTGTCCCCCCCTTTCTCCCCATAGAATGTGCTACATTTAGAGACAGGACATGTGGGGCTGGGATCTCAGCTGCAGAAGCCAGCAGACGTTGCAGGCCCAGGGAAAGCACATCTATATCCTCCCCTTCCTTTTCCTCTACTGCCCACAGATAAGTTGTACTACTCATCAGTCACCAGCTCGAAAGCTAGAATGTGCCCTGTTCACACATGGTGGAACTTCCCCTCTTGCCATTCACCAGGCGTATCCTTCCTGAGATTTTCACTCCTGGCCTGTGCAGGAAGGGTTGGCTCTGCAGGACGACCGACCATGACCACAGGAAGTCTCCTCTTCTAAGGCGGAAGGGGAGGAGGGAGTTCTGAGTCAGGAGAGTCCAGGATGTGATGCTTTTCAGGGCCACTGACCCACCTGGGTGTCCTTGGACCCCAGACACCCAGCATCCCTGCCATTTGAGAGTGTGGGGAGAAGCACAATGAGATGGAGCCAAGTTCAAGTTCACCTTGTTCAGCCTCACTCCGGGTGGGCAGAGAGGGGCACTGAGGTCAGTGTGAGAGGAAGGGGCAGTGAGCTCTGTTCAGCAAGGCAGCACCTTTCTAGAGGAGGTGACAGTGAAGAGTCTTGGGGAAAAATGTGGATGCTCCATCAATGAAGGAGGGGAAGAGGAGGGCATCCTGGTTGGGGGCTGGCTTGTGCAGAGTCCTGAGGGGCATTCTGAGCACAGGGTAGGGCTGGGCAGGGCAGAGCCAGGTGGTAGTCATACAAGCTGAGGCTGGTAAGACTCACCATGCCTGGCAGCAGTTTAGGGATCCCACAGCAGATGGGAGAAAACTTGGGAGCCTGTTGCAGACACGTTGGTAGTGAGAGAGGTTAGGTAGGAAGACCAGGGGAAAGAGGGTGGACACTGGGGATTGTGGACACTACTTCCCTTGGAAGATACCTGTGGGGAAGAAAAGGTCTTGAGATCAAGTTGTAAAGTCACTGTTTTCCATGGTTTGCTGGAAAAGTAAACAGTGATTTTATCTTTGCAGGCAGTGACACCCCATTGACAGCCTGGGCCAGTGTTCCACAGCAGCCTGTTTGGGAAAGGCCGCTTCATGTTTCTGCTGGGCACTGGAGCTTCTGGTCTGCAGTGCCCTTTCAGTCTTGTCTGGGCCGTCCACTAGGCTTGACCCCTGGACTGCATAGCCAGTGTTGTGTCCCAGGCCTGCTCCTTGCTTCCCCACCCCTTCACCAGGAAGCTGGTCATCTCGGGAGCTTTTCTCTGGAGGCTCCCACTTGGCCCGCCTGGGCCTTTTCTCTCTCACTGTGCTCTGAGCTGTGCTGGGCCCTCCACTCCAACCATCTGATTCTGTCTTCATGGCAGCCCTGAGATCAGCACCTTTGTCCCTGAGGGGGACAGGACCCACGTTGGGTCAGCCCAGGCCCTTTGCAGTCCTGCTGTAGACTTTAGTTCTCCTACGAGGCACCTTATTTCAGCCCAGTTGCTTTGCAGTTTCTTCCTTTGATAAAGAAGTGCTGGCTCCTAGGAGAGGCTGAGGGTGTCATGGAGAGCTGTCTGCTGCTCATGGTGCTGTGCTGTCAGCCTGGTCCTAGGCCTTGGCATCTGCTGTTCCTTTCTATCTGTGCCACCATCCAGGGTGTATGGGCAGGGGCTCTGGGCCTGTTTTGAGGCATCATCACATGCTCTCTCATCTCATGTTTTCCATATTCCAAGTGGCTCCTTGAAACCTACTTGACTCTTTTGCCAGGATACTGATTCATGCCTGGGATGCTGGCTTACATACTTCTGTCAAGAAGAATGCAGACACGTCAGAGAGTGGGTGATGTACATGGTGGAGACTCCTCGTGGGTCAAGTGGAGTGAGAGATGTGTGTGCCTGTACATAACATGTGTGAGTGTACACATGTGTGATCATGTATATGAACATGTGTGTGCACATGTGTGTACACATGAATATGTGAACATGGGTGTGCATTTGTGAAAATGTACATGAGTGAGCTTGTGTGCCTGCAAATGCACATGTGTGTTATGTGTGTAGGTGCGTTACGTGTGTGAGTGCTTACATGAACACACATGTATGTGTGTGTAGGTGAGCATGCATGTGGTATATATGTGAGTATGTATGTGTATGAGTATGTACTTGCATGAGTGTGCACCTGTTCTGCATGTGTATGCCTGTGTCTCCCCTGTGGGTCATCACTTTTGGTTGGGGACATTCTCTTGGAGTCCTTTGGCACACAAAGCACAGTCACCTCATGAGAAATGGGGACTGAGCTGACATGATGTCGTGTCAGGGGAGTCTGTCCTCGTTTACTTCCCATGCGTGCACATATGTGTGCATTGCAGACACCTGCTGAAGCACAAGGCCCTGCACTCTGCTATCCACTCTTCCCAGTGACCATGCAGGATTGTGGTGTTATCCTGTTTCCAAGAGAAGGAGACTGAGGGTCAGGGAGGACCAGTTACTTCCTAGAGGCTTGGTGGATCTGGCCCTACTGGCACCTAATGCGAGGCTCTCTGCCTGGAGTCAGCTGACTAGGTCTGTGAAGGGCAGATAGTAAATATTTCAGGCTCTGTGGGTTACATATTTTTTCTGTTGCAGCAACTCAACTCTGCCATTGGAGCATGGAAGCAGCGACAAATATGTAAACAAATGGGTGTGGCTGTGCCCCAGTCAAACTTTACAAAACAAGGAGTGATCCTCGGCCTCAGCGTGCTGACCCCTGATCTAAACCATGACACTTGAATGGTGTTACATTTAAAGACATCTATACACCCTGTCTTTGCCATGTGCCTGCCCAGCAGCTGGGCAGTGGCTGATGTGTCGGCGTCTGGGCGGGTGGAGTGTCCTGGGAGTCAGCCCATGGAGCCCCAGGCTGTGCTGCTGGCCGCCTTTGTTCTTGGGGGACACTCTATCTGGGTAGCAGGGCTGACAGTACTGGCAGAGGTTAGGATATCATTACAGCTGCAAGGTGCCTTCATGCAGCCCTTGAATTCTGCCATCTGAGAGCTCCAGGTGCCCATGAGGAGCACGGCAGAGAGAACTGGACCAGCAGTCCTTGCAGCAGCATAAATAGCATCACCTCCAGTAACTATAACTCTGGTGTAAAGTGACTGCTTGGTACCCAGCAACATACGAGTTTGAGCTGAAGAGAGTATTTTCTGGTTTCTAGGAACATATTGTTGCAAATGGGATCCTGGGCGTGAAGCCCTTAACCACCTGGGAGCAGAGGAGAGCTTGATTAGGGATCTTGCTGGCCAGGCAGGAAGGGGGACGAGGGCCTTGCCCCAGTGCACTAATGCTACCACAGAGTGATGGCCTTGGGGTGCAGAGGGCTCGGCAGTGCATGGGTGGGGCACATGTTGACCGGAAGTTGTTTTATAGCACTAGAGGGCCAAAGGAGATGCTCCGATGTGAGCAGATGCAGGCATGAGGGGTTGGGCCTGTTTCTTCTCTTGACCCCAGCCCTCAAAATCAGAGTAGAACTTTAGGAGCCTGAGTTGAAAGTCTTGAGTTTGGGTGCACGGTGCAACGTGAGGAGACAGAGGCCAAGCTGGTGCCCTCACAGAAGTCTTTCTAACATCCTGGCCAGGACGTGACGTCATCTTCGTTCTAAGAGTGAGCAAAATGAGGCTCATGTGGTAAAGCAGCATCCCCCAGAGCCACAGCCAGGATTGGAAGCAGTGTCATTATGACTCCAAAACCTGTCTCCCTAGAAGAGAACTCCTATTCATCCTTAAAAGCCCCCAAGGCCATCTCTTCTCCAGGTCTCTGCCCATTGAGCCTCTGACCTTTCACCAGCCTTCTGTGGAATGGGTGCATCCCGTCTAGCTAACGCTACTCATCCATCACTGTGTGTGCGGCTGTTTTCCAGGGAGGGGGTGGCCTCTGGACAGCCCATACACATGTCTGAGTTGGCACTGAGTCCCAGTGCTGACCATGGAGGCTGGCACACAATAGCTATCCCTGCCTGTGTAAGTGGGACAGTGCCATGCCAGTGTGTCTACTCCGATGGCTTCTAGACTCTCAGCCTGTTACCTGAGCCAGGGGGACCTCTGATGGGGCCCACCTGTGAGAATGACCAGAGGAGGCGCTGCAGTGGCTTACACTGGGCACCTGTTTGCCAGCAGGAGCCTCATTTGGAGAAGCTGAATGGGCTGGGAGCAGGATCAGAACCTGGGACTGCTGGCCTTGGGTTTCCTTAGGGCTCAACTTCCTGTACATGATGGCTGTGAAGAGCACCGGCCATTCCTTACCCTCCCTGTAGCTGTAAACAGGCTCCAGAATCCACGCTGGGGAGCCGGTTGTGGGGGAGATGCATCTGCAGAGCAAGCACAAGTCTGACTGGCTGTCACCAGGTGGTAGTGAATATCCTGTGGGGCTAGAGGGAGGAGACCAAGCTCTGCAAGACCCCTGGGCGCCCACTTCACATATGCACAGCCCTGGCTGAGCACAAGGCTGCCCCTGGCAGGTTCCTCGTGGGGGAGGTTCTTTGCTGTTTCTCAGCACACGATTGAGAAGCAATTGTCATGTCACCTGGGACACCTTAAGATGGATTCTTAGGCGAGATCCAGAACTACTTATGAGAGTCCTAGGGACCAGGAATCTGCATTTTGCTAACTGCCCTGGAATTTTACAGGCCAGAGGCTGAGAGCCACTGTCTAAAGCTTGTGCTCATATACAAACCACTGGGCCTCAGAGGTGGGTCCCATGGCATCCTCCACTCTGACCCCATGGGTTTTCCTCACACCCCAACCTTCCAGCCAGATGAGCCTCTCAGCTTCCCTGCCTGAAGTCCTCGGTTTCCAGCATCCACCTCCATGCTCCTGCCCCTGCTACAGCCCCTCTAGGGCCCTGCACAGTTTATACAGAGCAGAATGGAAATGACCTTTCCTCACACAGCGGCGAAGGTGTTTCCCTGTCTTGGGATCCTTGCAGAGTGACCTGCCCAGACCTTACCGGGGTGGAGGGTGAGTGCTTCCTGGGGGGTGGGGGGGAGGGGGAGTATATGAGGAGGCACCCCCGCACTTCCCCAAGGCAGGTCAGCCCATGGACCGCGTTTTGGTGTCTTTAGGAAAATTATTTATTGAGAAAAGTTCTCAAATATGTGCATTTCATGAAAGACTTTTTGAATACAAAGTGAATCTGTCAGTTTTCCTAGGAAAGATTTATATAATACTCTGTCTTCTGCAACCTGGCATTCTTCTTTCTTCCAACAAACTGCACCATGTTTGGCCTAACTAGTGCCCGCCTTCCACGAATGCGTGTGAGTTCTGTGGTTCGTTACCTCTGGGATACGTTACACCTCACCAGGATTTCTGCAGCAGCTTCTCATGGGGTGAGCATGAGGAGCTCTGCTTCTTGTTTCACACCTTTCCTCAGCTCCCCACTGTCCTAGGTGGCACAGAGGGCTCCTTACTTTGGAGTTATGATTGACTGATACTGAGCTGTGCACGTGTATGGTTCTGTTCATTTGGGCATATGTGCACACGTGTGAAGCCACCACCACAGTCAAATGCTGAGCATAGCCTTCAGTGTTTCCCAGACCCTTTGCAATCCCTCTCTCCTCCTACTTCCCATTTTTCTCTCTCCCTGTGTCCAGGCAACTACTAATCTGCTTTCTATCACTACATAGAAGTTTGAATTTTCTAGAATCTTACAGATACAGAACAAGGCAATATGTACTCTACATTGTCTGGCTTTTTTTTCACTGAGCATAATTGTTTTGAGATTCATCCAACATGTTGCATGTGTCAGTACTTCATTCCTTTTCACTGCTTAGAAGTATCCCATTTTGTAGCTGTACTGAAGCTTGTCTCTCCATTCACCTTTCAGTGAACATTCGGGTTATTTCTACGTTTCGGTTATTACAAATAAAGCTGCTGTGAACATTCATGTAGAAGTCTATATATGGGTATTCAGTTATCTTAGGTAAATACCTAGGAGTAGAATGGCTACAAACATGGGAGATGTATGCCTAACTTTTTATAAAACAGACACAATGTTTTCAGAGTTACTGTAGCATTTCACATTCCCGTCAGCAGTGTATGAGTTACAGTTGCTCCACATCCTCATCAGCACCTGAAATGGTCAGTCTTTTTCATTTTAGTTTTTTTCTAGCAGGCATGTGGTGCTATTTTCTTGTGGTTTTAATTTCCTATTTTTAAATAACTGATGTGGTTGAGCATCTTTCCATTGCTCATTGGCCACTCATATCTATTTTTGGTGAAGTGTCTGTTCAAATCTTTTAATCGCTTCTTTTTATTTGGGTTGATTTTTTTTCTTCTTGTGGAGTTTTGAGGATTCTCTATATGTTCTGCATACAAGTCCTCCATCAGATACATAATCTCCCAGACATTGGCTTGTTTATTCTCTTAACAGTGTTTATGAAGTCCAATTTCTCAGTTTTTTTAATGCATTGTAATTTTTGTGTTGTATTTGAAAAATATTTGCCCAAAGTGCTATAATTGTCTATTGTTTTCCCAAGGCCACTGTGGTAAATTACCACAAACTTGGTAGCTTGAAACAACAGAAACTTCTTTCTCACAGTTTTGGAGGCCCAAATACTAAAATCAGTGTTGTTAGGCCAAAATCCAGATGTTTGCAGGACATGCTCCATCCAGAGGTTCCAAGGGAGAATTCGGAACCTCTTACATCTTCTGCTGGCTGTTGGAATTCCTTGGCTTGTGGGCATATCACTCCAGTCTCGCTCTGCCTTCACATTGCTGTCTGCTTCTCTTCATCCTTCTGTTTTCTCTCTCTCTCTGCCTTTTCCTCCTCCTCCTCTCTCTCTCTTTCCCTTTCTCTGTATGTGTGTAAAATTTCCTCCTGCCTCATTTTTAGAAGGATACATGTCATTGTATTTAGGGCTAATCTGGATAACTGAGACAGTTTTCCCATTTTGAGATCCTTAATTTATTACATTACAGTGACCTTTGTTTTTGTTTTGTTTGTTTGGTGTTTTTCCATGTAAGTTTGCATGTACAGATTCCAGAAATTTGACGATGAGTGTCTTTAGGGGACTGGGGAAGCACGGGATTTCAGCCTGCCACACCTTGCAAGCAGTCATCCAACAGCTCTCTGGATTTCAGTCTCCTTATTTAAAAATAAGACTAAATATGACTATTTCGGTTGGTTAATGAGAAGTAAAATAATAAAAAGCCTAAGGCATCTAGCACAGTGCCTAGGACAGGGTTTATCCTCAATGTATGATAATTATCATTGCTACCAGGAAAGCTGTGATCAGTGGGGTCAGTGTTATTAAAACTACACAGGTATTTGAAAATCCAACTTGAAAACCATTGGGATCCTCTAACATAAAGATATGATAAGCTCATTTTAAAAATCCCATCAAGTTCTTAATTATATAACCAGAAAACATTTGATGCTAGAAACTGTCCATTTATCAGCTTGTCTGTTTTAGAGAATTGTCAAATAACGCTTATCTTACTACCATTATAATGCAACTGGATTCCATTTTAACTCTGCAAATGTCCGCTCATTCTGCTGTGTGCAGAAAAGTGCTAATCACTGGGATAGTGCATATGTAAGGAGGATACAATCTGTGACTTAGTCTGCCTCACAATCCAGCAGGGAACAAAATTTTCCTTAAATACTTGTTTTATAGAGCACATACTATATCACAAAAAAGTTGAATACTATTTCAATTATTCTTCATAAGTTCTGCATCCAAACTTGAAAACAAACGTCATCCACAAAAAGTCAAAGTATTGGATGCGATTATCAGATTAATGTTCAATAAGGTGAAAACACAACATAGTGTATTCATCATTTTTGTGCACATGTGAATTTCCATAGCTTTACAAATTCACATTGTCCTAAGGAAATTCACATAAGAAAGATAAACAAATAATCACAATCATTTGTTTCATTTGCCGGCTATCAAAGCCAAGGCTATGTATTTCTGCATGTCAGAGTAATGTTGCAAAGTAGATAAATATATACCTACGTAAAATAAAGTAAAAATCTGTGCCTAACCAAAGTCAAGATTTTCCCTGTGTTTTCTTCTAGAAGTTTTATAGTTTTAAGTTTTACATGTAAGTTTATAATACATTTGGAGTTAATTTTTGTACATGTTTCAAGATATGGGTCAAAGTTGGATTTTTTTTTTCATCTTAATATCTAATTGTCCCAGAATCATTTACTGAAAAGACTTTCATTTCTCCACTGAATTCCCTTTCCAAAATTTTAGAAAAATCACTTGTCCATATGTAGGTGAATCTATTTCTGGATTTTAAAAATTCTGTCCCATTAACCTATGTGTTTATCTTGACATTAAAAACCACACACCCTGGCCCTGTAGTTTTATAATGTATAGTCTGGAATCAGGTTCTGGGTTTTATTCAGCTTTGTTCTTTTTCAAAGTGATTTTGGCTATTGTAGGTGCTTTGCTTTTCCATGTGAATTTTAGAATCAGCTCGTCAGTGTCTGTAACAAAGGCTGCTGAAGTTTTGTTTGAGATTTGTGTTGAGTCTATGTTGATCAATTTTGGGAGGATTAACATTGAAAAAATAGTCTTCTGATCCATGAACACAGTATGTTTTTTTAGATTTATTTAGATATTCTTTATTTTTTTCTCAGAAATGTATAGTTTTCAGTGTGTATGTATTTGTGTTTTCTTTTTCTTTTTCTTTCTTTTTTTTTTTTGAGACAGGGTCTCTTTCTGTTACCCAGGCTGGAGTGTAGTGGTGCGATCACCGGTCACTGCAGCCTCCACCTCCCGGGCTCAAGCAGTCCTTCTGCTTCAGGCTCCTGAGTAGCTGGGACCACAGGCACATGCCACCATGCCCAACTAATTACATTTTTTTTTTTTTAAGAGATGGAGTCTCACCATGTTGCCCAGACTGGTCTCGAACTCCTGATCTTGAGTGATGCTCCCGCCTTGGCCTTCCACAGTTGCAGGGATTACAGGCATGAACTATCATGCTTGGCCAAAGTATATGTATTTTATATATTTCATCAGATTTATTTCTAAGTAGCTCCTAGGGTTTTTTTTTTTTTCTTTTTTTTTTTTTTTTTTTTTTTTTTTTTGGCGGAGTCTTGCTCTGTCGTCCAGCCTGGAGTGGAGTGGTGCAATCTTGGTTCACTGCAATCTCCACCTCCCAGGTTCAAGTGATTATCCTATCTCAGCCTCCTGAGTAGCTGGGATTACAGGCACACGCCACCCTGCCTGGCTAATTTTTGTGTTTTTGGTAGAGACAAGGTTTCACTATGTTGGCCAGGCTGGTCTTGAACTCCTGGTCTCAAGTGATCCATCCCCCCCTGGCCTTCCAAAGTGCTGGTATTACAAGTGTGAGCCCCCGCACTGGCTAATAGTTCCTAGTTTTTGATAGTGTTGTAAATGCTATTGATTTTTAAGTTTTAATTTCTGATTGTTCATTACTAGTATAGCAAAATACAGCTGACCCTTGACCAACACAGATTTGAACTGTGTGGGTCCATTTATACATGTATTTTTAAAAATAAATATATTGGAAAATATTTTCGAGATTTGTGATAATTTGGAAAAACTCGCAGATGAACTGTGTAGCCTAGAAATATTGAAAACGTTAAGAAAATGTTGCCTATGCCATGAATGCATAAACGATTATACATGTGTTTAGGTGGGTGCAAAAGCAATTGTGGTTTTTGCCTTTAAAACTTACAGCAAAAACTGTAATTACTTTTGCACCAACCTAAATAGATACTAGCCTATTTATGTGTTAATCAACTGTTAATGTTGTTGGTAAGGTTTCTGCTCAATGGTAGACTGTTGGTAGCTATGTTTTTTGGGGTAGTCAAAAGTTATACATGGATTTCTAACTGTGTGGGGGGTTGAGACTCATAACCTGTGCTTTGTTCAAGGGTCAACTGTACAATGGAGTTTTTGTATTGATAAATTGTTCTGAAACTCTGCTAAACTCACTTATTTCTAGTAGGTTTCTATATACATACATTTTCTACATAAATCATTATGTTGTTTACTGACTAAAACCACCAGTACAATGTTGGACAGAAGTGTCAAGAGCAGGATTCTTGTCTTGTTCCCAATACTAGAGGAAGGCATTCTGTCTTTCAGCATTAAATATGATATTACCAGTTTTTTTTGTGTGTGAATACTTTTTATCAAGTTGAGCAAGTTTCCTTTTATTTCTAGTTTGCGGAATTTTTTTTTTTTTTTTTTTTTTTTGAATCAGAGGTGGATGTTGAATTTTCTCTAATTCTTTTGCACCTATTGGAGGGATCATATGGCTTTTTTTTTTAGTCTGCTCGTATAATGAATTACACTGATTGATGGTAGGATATCTAAACATCCTTTTGTTCCTTGGACGAACCCTACTTGGACATAAAGATGGTCCCCGACTTATGACGGTTTGATGTATGCTGTTTGACTTTAAGATGATGGGAAAATGATACACATTCTGTACAAACTGTCTTCCTCTTGTGGTGTTGGGAGGTGGCAGCAAGCCACAGCTCCCGGTCAGCCATGCAGTTTTGACCTTCCATATTTTCAACTTATCACACATTTATTGGGTTGTAACCCCATCATAAGTTGAGAAGGATCTGTATTGTATTATCCTTATTTATTGTTGACTTTGCTCTTCTAAAATTTTGTTTAGAAAATTTATGTTAAAGATATTAGTCTGTGGCTTTTCTTATTCTGTACATGGTGTCAAGATAATGCTTAACTCATAGATGAGTTTGGGAATATTTCCTTTTGTTGAATTTTGGAAGAGTTTTTGTAGAAATGGTATTCCCTCTTTCTTAAATGTGTGGTAGAATTTAACAGTGAACCAGCGAATCCATCTGGACCTGGTATTTTCTTTGTGGAAAGGTTTTTAACTACAAATTTAATTTCTTTAAATAGAGTTAGTCAGATTTTTTTTTTCTTTCTTTCTTAAATAAGCTCTGGAGTAGTTCTTCATAGTCCTTGCTTTCCTTCTAATAGCTGTAGAATCTATGGTGATGTCACCTCTTTTATCCATGGTTTTGGTAAATTTTGTCTTCTCTGTTTTTCTGATCATTTTGGCTAGAGATTTATCAATTTTATTGATTTTTCTTAAATAATTGCTTTTCATTTAATTGATTTCTCTATTTTTCTATTTAATTATTTCTTTTCATATCTATATTATTGTGTTGCTTCTGGGTATTTTGGGTTTAATTTGCTCTTTTTTGTAGTTTCTTAAAGTGTCTGCCAAAGCCATTAACTAAACATTTTTTGTCTTTTAATATAATAATTTAGTGTGGTAAACTTACCTGAAAGTATTTCTTCAGCAGTATCCCACAATTTCTGGTATGTTGTATGTTTTTCTAATTCTGTTCAAAATACTTTCTAATTTCTCTTGATTTTTTTTTTTTTAAGTCCCATGGGTTATTTAGAGATGTGGTTCAGGGATATTTCAAAGATCTTGTTTTTTACTTCCAATTTAGTTCTTTTGTGATCAGAGAACATACTTTTTATGATTTGAATCCACTTAAACTTATGGCCCAGAATATGGCTTTCTTTGGTGGTTTGTTACTTTGGTTTTGTAGAATTCTATTGTTAATAGTGTGTTCAGTAAGTACCAATTAGGTCAATTGGTTGGTAGAATACTTGTTCTCTCAATTATTGGGAGAGGGATGTTAAAATCTCCAACATAACCATATATTTTTTCTTTCAGTTCTATTTTTACCTGAAGTATTTTTAAACTCTGTTATTTAATTTTTAAAATATTTATAATGATTATGTCTTCCTGATGAATTGACTATTTTATTAGTAAGAAATGAGCCTCTTTATTCTGGTAATATTCTTTGCTTTGTAATCTCATTTGCTGATATTAATAGAGCCATTCAACTTTCCTTTGACTGTTGTCAGAAAGAATAGTTGTTGCTCGATACCCACAGGACATTGGTTCTAGGACTACCCGTGGATACCAAAATCTGGATGCTCAAGTCCCTTATAAAAAAATGGCATAGTATTTACGTATAACTTTTATACACATCCTCCTGGATACTTTAAATCTTCTCTGGATTACTTATAATACCTAATACAGTACATATGCTATGTAAATAGTTGTCATACTGGATTGTTTGGGGAATAATGACAAGGAAAAAAAAGCTGTTCATGTTCAGTATAGATGCAACCTTGATAGACCTAACTACATTCTGTCATCTGTAGTTGGTTGGATCCATAAATGCAGAACCCATGGCTATGTGTCTGTGTCTGTGGGTCTGTGTCTTTTTCCATCCTTTTGTTTTTAGTCTGTGTCTTTTTTTGTTTGTTTTTGTTTTTGTTTTTTAAGACCTAGCCTCGATTAGGCTGGATTGCAGTGGAGCGATCTTGGCTCACCATAACCTCCACCTCCCAAGTTCAAGTGATTCTCCTGCCTCAACCTCTCGAGTGGGATTACAGGCGCCTGCCACCATGCCCAGCAAAGTTTTGTATTTTTTGTAGAGAAGGGGTTTCACCATGTTGTGGCCAGGCTGGTCTTGAACGCCTGACCTCAAGTGATCCGCCCCCTTCGACCTCCCAGAGTGCTGGGATTACAGGTGTGAGACACCATGCCCAGCCTATATGTGTTTTATTTACAGTTTGTTCCTAATTAGTTTTGCTTTTATTTTATTTTTTTAACCTAAAATGACATCTCTGCTTTCAGTTGAGGTGTTTGCACTGTTTGCATTGGTGCTGTGGTTAGGTTTAGCCTGTCACCTTACCATTTGCTTTTGGTTTGTCTCATTTGTTCTTCCATCCCTTTTTTGTTTTTTGTTTTTTTTTGGCCATTTTGCCAATTTATTATGTTTTATGATTCCATCTTACTGCATTTATTGGTTAGTATAACTCTTTGTTTTGTTATTTTTGTGGTTGCTTTAAAGTTTATAGTAGATATTTTAACTTTTAGCAGTCTGCCATCACGTGATTTATTAATTACAGCGTAAGAAACTTACAATTGCATACATCTGTTTCTTCCTTCTTGGCTTTTATGAAGTTGTTGCCATACATTTTACTTTTTCTTGTGTTATAAACTCCATTTTACATTTTATTTACACAGTCAATTCTCTTTCAAAGCAATTTAAACAGTAAAAATATCTGATCTGTTTATTCACGTAGTAACCATTTCCTTTGCTTTTCTTCATTTATGCAGTAAATATTTCTTTGTGTTTTATTTTTCTGCCTAAATAATTTCTTTTGGCTGGTGGTGGTGGCTCATACCTGTAATCCCAGCCCTTTGGAAACTGAGGTGCGAGGATCACTTGAGGCCAGGAGTTTGAGACCAGACTGGACCACATAATGAGACCCCATCTCTACTTAAAAAAAGAAAAAAAAATTAACTGGGTGTAGTGGCACATAACTGTAGTCCTACCTACTTGGGAGGCTGAGGTGGGAGGATCACTTGAGCCCAGGAGTTTGAGACTGCAGTGAACTATGATCACATCAGTGCCCTCCAGCCTAGGCGACAGAGTGAGACCTTATCTGTGAAAAAACAAAAATATAGTTTTAAAAACATTTCTTGTAGTACTGGTATTCTGGTGATGAATTCTTTTAGTTTTTGTGCTTCTGAAAGACTCTTTATTTTGCCTTAATTTTTAAAAATGTATTTTCACCACGTAGAGAATTCTAGGTTGACAGCTTTGCCTTGTTTTCTCCAGAACTTTGAAGATGTTGTTCTGTGGACTTCTCTCTTGTCGTCTCCAATGAGACGTCTGCCATTAACTCCGTTCCTTTGTTTGAAATCGGTCTTCTCTACTTTTTTTTCTTTTCATCATTGGTTTTAAGAAATTGGACTTTGATGTGAATTTGAGTTTTCTTCATGCTTCCTGGGCTTGCAGTACATTGAGCTTCTTGCATCTGTAGTTTTGCAGTTAAATCAAATTTGCAAAAAAAAAAAAAAAGTGGGTGATCCTTTTTCTTATACGTTTTATGACCCCTCCCCTTCTTCCTTCCGGGTCATCAGTTCCACATGTATTAGGGAGTTCCACTCTTGAGGGAGCCTGCAGCCATTGGGGGATTTAAAAAAAATTTTTTTTGGATTCTTTTCCTTTCTACTTCCTTCAGATAGTAGCTATTTCCTTCTGCAGTATATGTCCCGTCATTAATCCTACTCAGTATAGTTTCCATCTCAGACACTCTAGTTTTCATCTTCAGAAATTCAGTTTGAATCTTTTTTCCCTTTGTTGAGGTAATTGCTTGTAAGTTCAAAATTGGAATGACCCAGTTCAGTCCTGCTTTATTTGTATTACTTTTTTTTGTATTCTTTGTGCATTGATGGTGTTATGTGTTTTTCTAGTGTGTGTTTTACTCTAATCTGTGTGAGTCAATTTTTGAGGAGCATGTAGAGGATGTGTGTGACTCATATGTGCTGGTCTTGTGGGTGAGTCCCTGGTGTTAGACATGCAGGTGGCCCCTGTGAAGAAGGAGCACGTGAGATGCGTCTCCCTCAGATATGCTGCTGTTGTGTTTGAGTGTACAGCAGCAATGGAGCATGTCTTTTAAATGCCATGGTCTCCATAGGGGCATTATACGCAGGAAAGAGCTGCCTTTCTTTCTAATGGTTTATAGTGAGTCGCGGCTGCCAGATGTCCATGTATACTGAAGCCCACTGGTAGCCAGGATGGGTTACGTTTAGTCTATAGGCTCCAGGTTGTATAATTGACAGCTGCAAGGGCCTGTATCTGAGTCTCTGGTGTTGGAGACACAGGTGGCCCCCATGAAGTAGGACCACATGGGATGTGTGTTTCACAGATAAACTTGTCATATGTATGAGGCCCTTGTGTTGGTGATGCAAGTGGCCGCTATGAAGTGCAGGCTTGGAAAATTACACACAGCTGCGGTCCAAACATATCTTTCTCTATGCAGGTCTCTGTGGGAAGTTAAACAAACACAGAACATGTTTGCTTTAGTCTTGATAGTAGCTGATGGCTTTTTTACCTCCTTAGCCATGGTTGATAGTCACAGATGTGAACAATATTTTTGACCTTTTTCCCATTTATTGGATACTTGTTAGATTTACATTTGCTTTAATACCTATGTATAGTTGGGAGACTGGCCACACTCCTTTGAATTATGAGAAACACCTGCTGTGGCTCATCTCACTCCACCTTCACCTGTGGAGGGACAAGGCCCCTTCTCTCGATGTCAGTTTTCTTAATGGGAACATGAACTGGTTGAACTAAGCACACAGTTCCTTTATCCAGCTCCAGAAGACCGTGGGGCAGCATGGGGTGTTCACTGTGTGCCGTCTGTGGAGATAAACCAATCCCAGCTTGGCCGCTTATCAGCTGGGCTGCCTGTGGCTCATCCTGATACCATTCCTCAGGTGAATGGGAACACAGCCCCTTAGCTCTGGAAGGTCATAACTCCAAGAACCCTTCTAGGGATCATTTTTTCCCAATGAGAGCACCTGGCATTGTAAATTCTCAGCCCCCACATTGAGTGTTTCCTGGTGCATGCCAGAGAAGCATTCAGATTTCAGATGGTGCAAGTGGGTCCCTGATGGAGGTGGGTGCAAGAATAGACTGGTCAGTGTGGCGGAGTTAGACAACCCCGTGAGACATTCCCATTCCCTGGACTGGGCTTGAGGCCACCCTGGATCTGAGTAATTCTGTGGGATATGCTGAGCCAGATAATGGCCTCTTAAAGTCTGTGCTGTCCCCAAACATGGACACATCAGTAGACATTCTGATCCATGGGACCCAACACGGAGGAGTATTTGAGCAATGATTTAATGAGTGTTTAAGTTAGGATCGCTTGCATTCATGTAATTTGCTTTAAGGGAATATAAGACAAGTGTGGTGCCGGGTTTAAAAATCCTCCTACAGGCTGACATGGCACTGGGCCTCCTGGTCACAGATGACAAGGCAAACATGCATGGCTTTATGGTGCAGTTGTTACTCAGCTGAGCCTGGGTTTGCTTGCCCAGCACAGTAAAGCCAAAATATCTACATGGAGGGAGAAATATGTGCAGTGGGAGAAAGAAGGGCCCTCATTTGCAGGATGCCAAGCAGGGAAAATTGAGCAACTTGCGCTTGGCGGAGACAGAACCTCTCCAATGGCTTGCAAGCAACGTTTTTAAAGGGGGGGGGTAAACTTCAGGAAAGCGGAAGTTACAGACAAAATCATAAATCAGTACATGGTAGTTATACACTGGTTTGACCTAAAAAGATGGGATATCTTGAATAGGGGTTTCCAGGTCATAGGTAGAGTCAAAGATTTTCTGATTTTTAATTGGTTAAGGAAGAGAAGCTTTGTTTAGAATTTTGGGATTGACAGAAAAGAATGTCAGCTCGGGTTTGTGGGTGTGACTTCCTCCAGGCCGTTAAGAAAGAAATTTAGGACAAAGTTTGGCAGTCGGAGTCAGTCCTCAGTTCTCTGTTATGAGTTCTACATGCCAGCATATCCATTTGGGGTCTGGGTTTCTAAAAAACAACTCAGCGACATATGTTAAGATGTTATCTTTATTTCTATGGGGAACCAAACATCCCGTGACTTTAACTTCCTTGGCTGTTGTTTTGAGCTACTGTTACCTTCTTGCTTATCAAGTTGTTCATTTACCTCTCAGGGCTAGCCTCAGGATTTTCTTTTATTTCCATGCTTATTAAGGGCCTGCAGACCCTTAAGAATGGTCCCTCTTTCATCTCACAATCTGACCATTTCATTCAACCTTTAATTGCCAAAAGATGACATTATTATGGCTTGTGTTAGTGAGGTCACTACTTTTCATTTATTTTATGTTTACTATGGATGTTTCCAAAAGGGACTCATGGAAGCTGGCCCAGGAGACAGAGCTGCCCCTGTCAAGTCTCAGGCTCACGGAGCTGTATATTCACTTCCATCTTTCCTGAGCCCCTCCCAGCCTTTGCTCTCCTTGTGGATCCTTTCAATGTGCTTGATTCAGAGGCCGGGAATCACCAGGCAACTGCAAGGACTGCACCCACATCATCCTTCCTTCTCAGGCCTTGGTTTCTGTGATTATAAAATGTGACAGGCACACCGGAGAGTCTGTACATCCTTTGCTGCTCCCCACACCCCAGTTCTCTGAGCTGCTAAAAAACTGGCCACACTGGAGGCCTGAAGTGAATTTGCACCCATAATGTAGCTCCAACAGTTGTTAATGTCCGGTTAGTCTTTTTTGGTCTCTACCCTCTGCCTTCCCTCAAATCCTAGACATCATCTCACTTCCTCCATAAATCCTTTAACTCTGTCATCTGAGAACATTTCACCTGGCACCACCATGATACCATTAGCATACCCAACCAAACTGATGAAAGTGACGTCATTTCTAAAACCCAGTCTGGGCTTGGTTTACCGTGTTTCTCAAAAATGTCTTTTCATTCTGGCTGATTTGTTCCAATCAGGATACAAATGAGATGGACATATGTTTCAATTGTCCTGTGGGATTTTAGTATTTGGAGGTGACTGAACAATGACACAGAGAGGCCCGGTGCCTTCAAGGAAGTTTATTACTCACAGCCTATAGACCAGAGGGAATGCACGCCATGCTAAACAGGGCCACACAGAAGGAGGAAAGGGACAGTGTGGCCTTGAGCCTTCATTGTGGTTTCTGGGGAAGGAAGGAATGGGGAGGTAAAGCAGCTTATCAGGCTTAGGATCAGATAGTTTGAATAATGTGCATGGGCTCTGGGCTATAGGAGTGGGCCCTGGTTGGTACCTGGCCAGGGGGTGATTTAGGGCAGCTAGGTGAGAATTAGATTAGACAAAGGGTGGTCAGGACATGGACTGGGGATGGGTTGGTTTGCATGTGAAAGTATTTACTGTTTCTAGGAATTAGCTAGTCTTGGGATTTCCCTTTTAATCGTTAACAGTGCCCCTCCCCTGTTGGCCCGCCATCCTCTGTGATACTGTTTTATGTGTTCCTCCGCCCTCTCAGCCGCTCCTGTGAACTGGTAGATCTTCTGGAGACTTAGTAGGTTCTTGGATCTGCTTTTGTTGTTGCTGTTTTAGTAACCCTTCCCTGGGTGGCTGTGCACTTCTCATTGCTTCTGTCCAGCAGGCAGGTGCTGGCTGCTTTTCTTCTTGCCAGGTTGAGGTTGATGGCAGAGTGGTTATCAGTGTGACCCATCTGTCACTGGTCTCCCATCCACACTGTAGCCAGTGGTTTTATAGCAGCTGCCTTGCAAGCATGGCTGACATTTTGTGCTGCATTTGAGTTTGCAAGATGGAGGTTTTTAATTCCATAGTTTCTTCAGCATTATTAGCTCATGATTTTTCTGAAAAAGAATACTTACTTAACTATTAGGTTATTCTAAAAAATAGTAAATGTTCGATTCTTTTTACCTATTAGTTTTCAAAATAATAATCAGCACCCTGTTATGAAGTCATGGATTTTAAAAAATTTGATGTGTTTTGATCAATTGCCGTCTTTTTTTATTTTTGGTGCTCAAATTTCCTGTTTTGTAAAGTGGGAGGTCGTTCAGGTTACCTTCTGCTTTCTGTTTTGTTTTTTTTTTTTTGGCCAGTCACCTGTGAGCAGCATCTTTAGACTAAGCATTTTTCTAGAAGGCCTGGTTTCTTTCAGTGAGAAATAGTTTTCAACCCCATAATCTGGGTTATCATTGGTCCAAGGCTTTTTAGGGCACTGAGATAGGATTTTTTTTTAGAAAAATAAAAATAAATTATGAGTTTATATTGATATTTCCAATTCACTTAACTTCACTGCTTTGATTTTTGTATTGGTATCTTTTCCATGATGCTGAAAATTCTGATGACAGTAATATTATTTGTTTCATCCTTCTATATATAGTAGGCTCAAAATAACATTGCCAATATCATTTTCAACAATAAGTCTGCTGAATGCAATTGGAGATGGCTTTGTGGTTATTTTTATCCTTGCATTATATCCTACCAGACATACAGTCAAATAGGCGTTTCTTATCGCTCGGAGTAATTATTCTCTCTGTGGTCATGCTGGTAACAGGTTTATTTCGTTTTGATTTTGATCTTTTACGTATCACTGTTTTTAATTTGATTTTCTTTTTAGGCACATAAAATAATTGTATGGTTCAGTTCCACAGTAAAAACTCAAAGTCGAGGTACATTGAGAGACCCCTCCGCTGCCCGCTGTTCCTCCCGTGCGTGTAGTTAGAATTTGTGCTGAGTTTCCCTTTGCCCCTCTGTGGTTCCTTTTTGTTCCTTTTTGATGCTGGTAGTGCATGCACTGTGAAACTGTTCCTGGAGAGCACTTCCCAACAGGGCACGCTGATTCCTCAGTCCCTCCTGAGGCGGGGGAGGCTTCCGGTGACCTGATTTGACCCTGTTGGTGGACAGGTGTCTGCATAGTTCTTGGGTTTTTTCAGTTCTTCTGCCCTATCTCTGTAGCAGGAAGCTTCTTAAGAGTTTTCTAAAATTTCTTATTTCATTTTTCCACTGATAGCCAAACACTCAGTCTTACAAAGTTAATTGGCCTTGGCCAGTTTGGGTTTTGGATGCAGTCACTTTTGGGCAAAAACTGGATTGATTCAGGCTTTTCATCCTCTCCTTCTCCCAGGTTCTAGAACTTACCTGCTTTCTCAGAACTGGGGTGCAGTGTGTGAGTCCATACATCCTCCTCTGGCCTCTCTGGACTCCACTGTTTTAGAGCTGGCCCTAGAGGGGCCTGGGCAGTCAGAGCTTCGGAATTGGCAGTGGATCTTCCTGAGCCACTGAATCTGCTTTCTTCTAGATGTCACTTCAGTGCCCTTCTGGGATGGGTGCTGGGGCTGGGCAGGGTCAGAGTGCTGGCTTAGGTGAGCTGTTGTTGTTCTAGACCCTTTCCTGTGGCTGCCTGCTCAGGCAAGGCCATGATGGGTCCAGACTGTCTGTGAGCCGGCTGCAGCTCTTTAGGCCACACCTGGAGCAAATCAGGAGCCCTTCCTACCTGGATTATCCCGCAGCTGCTCTGTTGTACTGGGAAGCTTCTAGTGTCACGTCACCTGCCTGCAGTCCTGTCCCTTTCAAGCCTAGGAAGGAGGGGGGGGCAGCTCTGGTCCCTTAGGGCTGAATGTGTCTTGGGGCCCCTGCCAACCCTCCATCTCATCTTCTTTCTTCTTTTGGAGGAGACACAACACCCCCGCGGTGCTTGGTGCAGTGGACTCTAGGTGCTGACTTTCCATATTTATACAAAAGAGTCTAAAATCAGAAACACCAAAACCAATTAGAAATACCTTTTTTGATCTCTTAAGTTTGCTAACAAAAGCCAGGGCCTCTGAGATTAAAGACAAAATAAAACAATATATTCAACATTTGTCCTAAGCTATCTCCACTAATGCCAGGGTGGTGGAGGTGGGTGGGAAAGGGATGCCAGGAGGGTCCAGGAGGGTCCTCAGCTTTGCAGCTCAGAACAGTTTCCAGAGACTCAGGTGTGATGCTGGGTGAGCTGGAATTGTGCACATGTGTCTGGATGGTTTGAGTCGCCCAGGTTCCTAGAGAGGATTGCTGTTCTAAAGACAACCGTTCTGGACAATTTCTCTAGAATATGCAAGCCCTCATCTGCTTGTAAGGCCTTGCCACATGGCCATATGCATGTGGATGGTCGGTGCTAGATGGCTTTGCCCTTGGTCCTCATGCAGGGATGGGTTCTCCCCACTCATAGCTCGCCCACACCGGCACAGTAACAGTCACACTTGAGGCTCCGTCGGCGTCTCTTCGGCCTTTATTCCCGTGTGCTGTTTATGCCTCCTTTTCCACGGGACTCCTGTAGAGATGGTAATTGAAGATTCCACCCCAGCCAGCCCCACAGTGATGTCCTTTTCTGCAGTGGCCATGCCAAGTCTTGGTGTCAAATAGGATAGTTGGGGTCATATGGTGGGCTGTTTGGAGCAGCTGTACTGACAGGCCCCTCCTTTGCCTTTTACCCTGAAGGCCCTGCTACCTTCAGATCTGACTGGCCCATTCACTCACGCACACTCGTCCTGTCAGCAGTCTTGTCCTGTCCCACCCCAGGGATAGGCTTGTTCTGGACACACAGAGATAACCAGGAAGCCCTGGTACTCACGGGACCCTGGAGAGATGCTGGGGACACAGCTCACAGCTGAGGTGGGGGGCAGGGACACTAGTGGTTGCCCACAGTCCCTGAGTCCACTCACGCGCACGAGATGCAGGGATGATCAGGGACCCACATCACCCTCAGTCCTAGACGTCTAGAGCACAGGTCCTTAGAGCTGGGGATTGGTGACCCTCTCAAAACTATGTGCAAGAAGAGTTCCAGCAGCCAGTGGGCTTTGTGGTTCTTGTGGGCTCCCAGAGGGGTCTTGAGCCCACCTTTGGGACCTCTGGGAAGAAATCCTGATATGTCAGGGCCATTGTCACAGATTGTGAGTGCTCATGGGGTTTCTGGGAGGCGGCGAGGGCTGGGGTGGAGGAAGCCTGAGTGTGAGGTGTGGCAGCTGCCCCTTCCTGGCCGGCCCCGTGTATTCAGGCCTGCTTCTGGCCACTGGGGACGTTTGGGGGATGTTTGGAAGCAGGTCTGAATGCATGGGGCCTGATAGGGCAGTGCCAGTGTCCCAGGAGGGAGCCCAGAGCTGACTGTGGGCCTGGAGGCTCTGGTGAGGATGGCTTGAGAAGGCTGGCCAGCCGCATCCCTGGCTGCCTGAGGGGCCCTGCCTTCAGTTTTGCAGGACAGAGACTGGCCCTGGCAGCCCACCTTGGGGATCCAGTGAATGGGCACTGGAACCAGGCAGCAACCCTGTGTCCAGGTCACTTTTGTGGCCTCTTTGTTGTACCTTCTCTGGGACAGGACCCGGTCCTTTCTGTGACCATTGACTGTGGTCCCAGGCCCTATCATTGCTGCAGTGACAGTAACCATGGTGCCAGCCACTGCATGGAGACCCTTACCCAGATTGTAGCTGGTCCCCACAGCCAGCCCCCAAGCAGGCATATCCTGACCCCTTTGAAACATTTGGACACATGGGAAACGGCAGCCGTGGGGCCAAACAGCCTGCCCTTGGATGGAGTGAACATGAGAACCCACTCAGTTCTGAACTCGTGCTCCCAGGCCCCTGACACAGGCTCATGTCAGCTCCAGCTCAGCCTGCCGGGGGATGAGGGCAGGTGGGAGGACCCCTTTCCATGGATAAGGAGGCCAAGGTTCTAAGGGTTAAGTAGTTGTCACAGTCAGGCAGAGATGGAGGGGATCCTAAGTGGCCAGACCCTGGACATCTTTGGATTGTCACCTGCCTTTCTGTGACCAGCTCCCTGTCAGCAGGAGGAGTGTGCTGGGCCCTGACAGAACAGACTTAGCCCCTGGGCTTTTCGAGGCTGGCCTCAGTGTCCACTCCGCAGACTGAAGACTCCGGTCACCTCCTCCCCTTTTCTCCCATCCTGTCTTGGAGTGCTGAGGGAGGCTCAGCGGTGGAAGGAGCTGGGCACAGAGCCAACTGCATGCTCAACAGCGTCCCCTTCTCAGATGCTGGGTGGTGGCCAGGGCCATCCTTCAAGGTCCCTTCAGTGCCAGGCCCGAGGACAGCTCAGGACAGCAGCAGGGCCATCAGCTGTCTGCTCAGCTCTGGGAACATACTTCTATGGACAGGACATTTAGCTGCTAGGCCAATCCCTGCTCAGCCTGGAAACTGGGGCTCCCAGTGGTTGGTGTGGCCCGTCCCTGCCCTGACTCACTCTGTGCTGGCCCAGGTTCCTCTTCTGTAAGAATGTGGGGCACAGGTGAGCACAGGGATCATGAGAGCTGAGCATTCTCATCTCAGATACACTTGTGTTAACTCAACATTTGAGAGGTCCTGCAGGGCCCCAGTCGTTTGTAGGAAACCAAAAGATCACATTAAATACAAGCCACCAATGTGTTCTCAGAGTGGGGCTGGAGGAGTTCTGTGGCCTTATGAGACCATCTCGGGGGACCTCTGAGGTCCTTCCTCATCCAGCACTGTGCTTGTGTGAGGCTGGTTCCTTCATGGGTATCTGCGGAGACAGCGACAGCGCAGCACTAAGCCTGGATGCAGAAGTGGGTCACAGAATCCACTGTCTGCCCTGGAGACGGAGGCACCACAGAGGCTCACAGAAGTGGACTGCAGTACCGTGCTGCTCACGCATTTTCTTTTGTTTGGGGAAATGTCATGATTTTTCATAAAATGTTATTTATATTAACATGCAGTGGATTCACTATTATTATTATTTTTTTTAAACTGAAAGTCATTTTTATTATTATTTTTAGAAATATTTGATTATTTCAATTCCCTATGTGTATAACTGATCACAATTTGATAAAGAGACAGATTTAAGTGTATGTGTGTAGAGGAAGAGACTGAAAGGAAAAAGATAAGTAGTTATCTCTGATTGGTTGTTGGGATTAGCTATATTTTCTAAATAATCTAGAATGAATATGTATTATTAATTAGGTTTGGGATTTTTAAAATATTTTATTGCATTTTAGGTTTTGGGGTACATGTGAAGAACATGCAGGATTGTTGCATAGGTACATACATGGCACTATTATTTTTAAATGCATTTGTACAGGAAAAAATTTTTATTGGTAAATGTCAGTAGCTATAACCCACCTACACAAACGTTTTTTGTTTTTAGTGAGTCCTCAGAGATTTCAACACATAAAGGGGTCCTGAAATGGAAATGTTTTAGAGCTGCTGTTTTAATGTTGTCCCTGAAATAAACACAGCAGTTGTGATGATAATCCCAGTTGACACTGATTGATCCAAGTAAGACACTACAGGGTCTTCACAGCACTGTACAACTGAGCAGATGGACATTCAGCTTTGACCAGTGCCTTCTGCTTCCCGGGAGTGTGCCCTGTGGGTGGGGAGGTCAGAAGCCCCAGGGACACCCTAGATGTGTGAGAAGTCCACCCTTCCTGGGGGGGAAGCAGGTGTCGGGGGAATCTAGCACGTTCCAGAGGGCTGTCCGTGATGGTCTGTGTGGTGGTTAAGGGAGGTGCCATGGGAATAAAGGGAGTTGGGGGAAGATTCCTCATGGAGGTGGCATTCCAGCTGGATCTTGAAGGATCATCCTGTAGGGTTGGCTGAGTGAAGCAAATGGGGGGGATGCACCCCCCCAGGGGAAAAAGGACCATGAGCGAGGTATGGAGAAAGGGAGAAGGACATCAATGCAAGCCTGATCCCGGCCCTCAAGACTCTGCTGACCACGCAAGGGTGTGACCTGGGCGGGAAGGTGATGGCCCTGGTGCAGTGTGTCTTGTTGGTGCTCTGTGGCCACCAGCATCTAGAGGTGCTGGAGCCAGAAGAGGTGCTCGCAGCCATTGCAGTGCTCTCTCTTACTGTGTGCCTTGCCCTCCCCTGAAGGAGAACCACTGTCGCCGCATCAAGATTCTCGGGGACTGCTACTACTGCGTGTCAGGCCTCACCCAGCCCAAGACTCACCATGCCCACTGCTGTGTGGAGATGGGGCTCGACATGATTGACACCATCACGTAAGTACCCCGAAGGGCTGAGAGGAGCGGTCTGGGGCGTCTGCACAATGAGTCCTGGAAGCTGAGCCACCTTCTGCCCCATGTGGGCTCCGCCCTCAGGACCTCGCTTTGTCCTGGTGGGTCTGTCTGAGGCTGCATCAGAAAGGTGCTGGGTTCAGGAAGCCTGGCCTGTGCATGAAAGGATGCTTCCGTGATTCCCGCCTTTACATTTCGTGTATGACTGTATTTCTTTGTCCACAGGAATCCTGCATATTGTCAGGTATGCATGAGTCATGCAAAAATAAAATAGTTTTTAACTTAGCCAGATAAGACATTCAGAAAGGTTTGGCCACAATCTAGCTGAATTCTCTATTAAAAGGAAGTAAATGTGTGTGTTTTTCTTTACTCAGTAAGGTGACTGGGTCTCAGGTGCTCTCTGAGTGGGGAGACAGGCTTGGGATCCAGGCAGCTGAGTTTTCATGGAATGATTATTACACCTGCGAGGCCAGGCCTGCCCCTTTATTGGTTAGTCTTATGTTGTCATCATCCTTATCTGAGACTGAGATGAAGACACAGATATTTTTGTCAAGTTAGGGAAGATGTGGAGCTGGAAGGCTGAGCTAATGTATGGAGTGTAGATCCAAACAAACATCTCAAACTGTGGAGAAGTGGGTATGCTCCAGTGAGATGGGGCCAACAGGATTGGAGCGTAGCTTCATACCTAGAGCGAGAAAGTAGTAGCATAAGAATTGTGTAGGGAGACGATGGGTAGCTGCGGGTGAAAGGATGCACAGGCAAACACCCCAGCCAGCGAGGCTGAGAGACAGGGTGAGACCGCTGGCTCCCTGTGCCGCACGGCTGCCTGGTGGTCCGCCCGATGCGGTGCTCCTGCAGACAAACAGTGTGACTGGAAAGAGGTGGTCAGGAGGGGCCCAGCACCTTGGGCATTGCGCCCACTTCTGGCACCTGCGTGTCAGAGACACGTGAGCAAAGGTGAACCCTGGGGGCAGCGCTTCTCCAACATGACTTCATGTCAGAGTCACCTGTGAGAACCAAAGTCCCTGATGGCGGCTCCGCCCCAAGAGCCTGAGGAGGCTTGTTTGGAGTGTGATCTGGGACTGAGATTGGAAGAGCCCCCCAGCTGACCTTAGTATGCAGCCACTCAGAGAGTCGTTGACTTAGAGAACAGCAGCCTGGCTGGAGGAGATTCAGGGCAGAAGTGGAAAGGAAGGAGGATGCTTGGCTTGAAGAAGACTTAGAGGTGATGACCGTCTCCTATTCTCTGAAACGATGGGACATTATCACAGCACATCATATATATTGTATGTTGCGTCTTAGAAGACATCATACATCACCTTATACCACATATGGCTTGTATATTATGTGTCATGTGTCATATGTTACATAACACATCACGTTTCATCTAATACGTTTCACATATATCACATATCACATAATATACATATCACATATTGTATCGTATATCACACATCATGTAATTGTCTTTCCTCTTTCATAATAGATCACATCACATCATCATATCACATTATGTCATAAATCACATTATGTCACATCACATATCATATGCTATTTGTGTATATATAGATCATATGTCAGATCTGATTTTATGTGATCTCCTTGGGGAAAATAGGCTCTGTAGGTGGAAGCTGTAAGGAGACAGATGTCTGTCCATTTGCTTAGTAAATACTTGTAAAGCCCCAACTTGGTGCGTGCCGAGCACAGACACAAGCAGAGCTGAATGATGTGGGCTGACCTGGTTGACCAGGTGGCTCACGGAGTTGGACCGGATGGTCTTGTGCTCTTGAAGGTTGGCGACCCTAGCTGTGCCCACCGGGGTCCTCCTGAGAGGGGTCTGGTTGTTTCTGTTGGCCCCCAGTCTCCTCACCTGGCTGCTTATGCTCCTGTGCTCAGTGATGCCCCATCACTCACATGAGGGCCTTAAAGGGTGCCATCCTTCCTTCCACTCCTGTTTCTGCTCCATAAGAATGTTGATGGGTTATAAGTTGTTTCTGTGGGCGCACCTCTTTCTGGATGCTGCCGAGGAAACCTTGCATCAGCCTTCTGGTTCTATACCTGGCATGGAGCTGCCTGAAGCCGCAAACCCACCTGGCTTGCTCCATTTTCTGGTTTACTTGCTCCATAAACCTGTGTCCCCTTGGCCAGCTCACCTGACATTCCAGCCACTGGCTGTCAGTCTGTGAGGCTCTCCAGACTTTAGTGTCCTCAGCCCCATATCTCTGGCCCTGTTACCTGAGACTGGTCTATCCTAGTGCCGAGGGCATCTTCCTGGGCCTTCTGTGGCTTCTGTCTGCTTGGGCTCCTGATTCCAAGAGTGTTCCCAGCGCCTCAGGAATCTCTACACACCAGAGTCTCCTGTCACTCAGCTTCTTGGCTCTGGACCAGAAGAAAAGCCTGTGAAGACTGAGCACGGAAGGTACTTCCCAACCAAACAAGCCCTTCTTCCTCCTCAGACTGTCACAGACTGTGGGACCCACCAGTGTGTGCTCTGCATGGCTGGCCTTCTGCTGAGACCATCCTGGCATCTGGTGCATCTGCTGCCAGCCACATTGGGCTTTGTGTGTTCCTGCCTTGCACATGCAGGATGGAATTTGTTTATCAACAGGAGGAGCTTACCCAGGCAGAGGAGGACACTTTATGTAATGTCTTTCTCTTCCTTCTACCTTGGAGTGGAGTGTTTTATTTGAAAGTTTGGAAACATAAGCATTGCTTGGGAAGAACTCAGAACAGGTGAAGTGGCCAGAGTTAACCTTTCCCCTCCGGGCTCCATGCTGGGCCTGGCAGCTGTGCACACTGGCTCCGTTTGCCCCCTGCCACTTCTCAGTAGTGAGGTCTGCCCTCTCATCTACATTTTTTCCTGTCTTGAGTCTGCTTCTGTTCCAGAAAGCCCTTCCCATCCTCAAAGGAGTGGGCCATCCCCCAAGACACTAATTTCAGGGGTTGCCCACTGACTTCCTCTTTGGGTAGAGCTCTGGGTGGCAGGCTCAGTCCCTGAGTGACCAAGAAGGAAAGGGGCCTGCGAGTCAGATATGTCCCTTTCCAAGGCCCACAGAGAGGTCTGTTCTAGGCTTGGGGAATTCTGAGTGGACAGAGGAAATCCTAAGGCACATAAGGGATGTGTATTAGTCTGTCGTTGTACTGCCATCAAGAACTACCTGAGACTGGGTAATTTAAAAAGAAAAGAGGTTTAATTGAATCATAGTTCTACAGGCCGTACAGGAGGCATGGCTGGGAAGGCCTCAGGAAACTTAGAATCACGGTGGAAGGCAAAGGGGAGGCAAGCACGTCTTCCCGTGGCGGCAGGAGAGAGAGAGCAAAAGGGGGAAGTGCTGCACACTTTCAAACAACCAGATCTGGGAGAATTCCCTCACTATCATGAGAACAGCAAGGGAGAAGTCCATTCCCGTCATCCAGTCACTTCCCACCAGGTCCTTTCCCTAACACTGGGAATTACAAGTGGACATGAGATTTGGGTGGGGATATAGGGCCCAATCATATCAGTATGGTTTGGCTGGTTGGAAGATTCTTGAAGCATCTCATGCAGACTCTGGTTCCGGAGGCTGCTCTGATAGAGGATGGAGGTTGGGGCTCCATTGTCAGCCTCCCTTCAGGCCAGTGCTTTGCTGGTAGCACAAGAAAGAAATTGCTGCAGGTGCAAGCATACAGCCACAGCTGACTCTTGGCTTCTGAGGTTGGAGAAAGTTTTTCTCTTGTTGAACAAGTGGGAAATGGTCTTGTTTTTTCACTTTGAAGAATGTTTATGGGAAAAATGAATAGACATATTTTCCTTTTCTGATCTCTAAGCCTAGGCCCCCCCCAAGCCTAGCGTCTAGTTATTTTTCATGCAGATTGATCATTTGGGAAGAGTCTAGGACCCGTTTTGCCAAATGCCTGTGAGCCGAGTGAGGCTCCAGTGTGAATCCAGGTGGGGCTGAGAGAGGCCCTCTGAAGTGCAGGGTGGGGCATCTCTTTGTAAAGACAAGGTAAAGAACACTGGACTTGAAAGTGGGAGCCCAGGGCCCCTACCTTCCTCAGCCACCCAGCTCGGGCAGCCTGGCTCTCTGGGAGCCGTAGCATTGAGAGGCCGGAACAGTGGGCTGGGGTGTCTCCAAGGCTCCGAGGCTCATGCGGCTGGCCCTGGGCAGTCTGACCCTGCCCCCAGATTACTTGCCCTGACCTCCACTACTAGATCAGATCCACCTCTCTCTCAAACTTGGGCTTTAACTAGGAGCGTGGTATATGATTTTAAGGATATGCCCATTGATTTTTATTGGTGTGATTCTTAGTGAATTCTTTAAAAGCGATATACATTCCCCATTTGGGCCGGGTGGTTTCTTTCTATAGGAGAGATGAAGATGCGTTAGAAGTATCCTAACTGTCCAGCGAGTTTGGTGACTGGGCTGGTCTTGCTGGAGTGCTGTGTGACCCTGGACATGTCTCTTTGGTCTTGGAGCTTCAGTTTTCCTTCTCTGTAAAATGGTCGATTCTGCCTCATGACATACTGTCTCTGAGCCCACGGAGCACTGGAAAGATGAGGGTGGCAGGACCAGCCTCCCAGCTGCTGCAGCCAGGCTGACAAGGCCAGGCCCCATGTCCCGAGGTTTGGGACCAGTCCTAGACCTTGAATTTCCAGTAGGGTTTCTGCAGGACTCCCATTATGGCCAGGCTGCAGGGGTACAGGCAGCACATCAGTGCCTGTGTCAATCTCTGACCTTCCATGTGATGAAAGGCTCAGTCTGAGGCTTCCCAGTGCTCCCTCTCTGTATTCCATACTTGGAAGTCATGTGCGACACTCTTGGAGCAGAAGGAAGGGGGCATTTTCTCCTGCTAGTGAAATCACATGAAGCCTGAACCCCTCCCTGGGGCCTGGCTTGGGAGATACTCAGTTCTGAGTCCCTCTTCCCCCACTGGAGCATTGCTATGTGTGAGGTCTGTGTTCACCCACCTTCTTCTGCTCAGAGACCCCTCCCCTCTGACACACACCACCAGCTCTGCTGCCCTCCCACAGAGGCCCTGAGTATTAGGTCATCCTAGGAAGCTGCTCCTAGCCAGCCAGTTCTGGCCTACCAAAATGGCATTTTATAGGGTTTCCACCACCTCATCCCCCAGCTGCTGTGTTTTCTGAGTGGGCTGGGGAGCTTCTGATTTCAGGAACCTGCCAGATTACTGGTTCCCATTCCTCAGGGGCTGCTTCAGGTTCCTTGAGTCCTTAACTTTCTCTGCAGTAAAATGGAGGAATAGTGTTTGCATCTCTGAGTTGTTTTGAGAATTTAATGAGCTCTTGGATTAAATGAGCCTGAATAGACTGGGTGCTAGCAGCCACTGCGAGTATTGATTCATCAGCTCCTAGAAAGAGGGAGCCGGTGGCTGATTCTGCAAGATGCTGTCTGCAGCGACATGTTCTGTGCACCCATAGGGATGTGGATTTGTCTGTCCACTTCATGGGGGAAGCCTTGCCTGTCACAGGTGATAGGCGGACCATGAATCAGATTTTGAACAGGAACCTCATTTTTCCATATGATCACCAAGTGTGCAAGTCACCATTTTTGCTAAATAGCCTCAATGCAGATGCCTTGCTGGCAGTGCGTATTTTGGTTTACTACGTGGAATTTAGTTAGAAGTAATTGGCATGTCCCTTTCCTCCCTGACCCACTGCTGAGCTGCTAAGTTCAGCTTCTGTGTGCTGTGGCCATCAGTAGAACTCGATCGCCCCCAGCCTGCATCCCTGGAGGTCGTGCGAGGAGGGATCCCTGCTGACCTTGTCCGCCAGCACTTGGGCTGTCCCCAACATTACCTCACATTTTAACAAGGTGGCTTGTGTGTGAGCCATGGAGAATGCCTCAGTTTCTCAGCACGAAGAAACTTGGGAGGATTACTTCCTCTAATTATTGGATTCTGGTTTTCAAAGTAGACCTACTGATAAATTTAGGGACGTATTTTCTGTAGGGGAGGATACGCCTGTGTGCACACGCTTCTACACCCACCACACATGGTTTTCCCTAAAATTTTAGGGGACCTGGAGCTTCCGAGTCTTTATATTCTAGATTGAGAAGCTGCATATTTACAGATGGGAAAACCGAGGCCGGGGAGGGGGAAGTGAGGAGCCCAAGTTGAGGTGACGAGCTCAAACCACCTGAGGCCGAAACCATTTACCCCGCCCTTCCCAGCACACAAGGATGGGGGCTTGGAGGCTGCTGCAGGCCTGTGGTGTTATTTCTGGAAATTCTGCCTAGGTGACAGTAAATCGGCCTCTGTAGTGTTCTCTCCTCTTTTTTTCCCCCGTTATGTGCATAACTGTAGCTGCAGTACTTAAAATAATGGCTGACGCTCAATAGATGTTTGTTGAACAAATGAGTGAATGTATGCTTACCTGTCCTTTCACTTCCGAGCTTCAGTGCAGCCATGACTAGGTTTCAGCTCTGCCAGAATTTACTCATGCCAAGGGGCCAACAGTGGTCCCCTCTGCCAGAGATGGGTTGCTTCCTCATTTCCTTCCTGTTGGGGTCTAGCTCAGAGGACCAAGGTGAGGGATGTAGGCGGTGGGCAAGTTCAGACTTTTCCTCTGCATAAAAACACCTGTGATAAATAAGTGAAACTGAGAGCCCCAGAAAGAAAAAACATAGTACAAATAAAGCCAGGAACGCTGTGGGAATTCTGTTCCTTGGAAATGAAGTTAAAGGTTCTGTTGGATTTAGACAAAGCCTGCTTGGGCACCCCAGGAATGGTGAGGCCGAGAGGAGTCACGATGAGGGCAGTTCTGGATGCATCATTTATTTAGAAGTAACTGTCCAGTTAACTGCAGATCTGATGTTACCAAGAATTGAGATATTGAGGAAGAACCAATTGGGAAAGATTGAAGATGGGGAGTATTGGTAGAATGGGGGTGGCGTGGATTTGGTTGGAGACTGGCCGAGGTGCCACTTGTTGGGAGCCTAAAGGTCTGCTTTGGTGAGCTCGAGGGGATCCGGGGATGAAGGTGGGCGGGGGTCCCAGAAGACCCCATGCCATTTACCGTTTCATGGGTGCAGAGGTACAAACACTAAAAGTGAACAAAAACATTATTAGTATGTTTAGTTATTTACATTTTCCCATACTCATTTCCTTTGTGAATTTTGAAAAATAAATTTTTATTTCAGTGTTTGGTTTCAGTGCCTCTAGGAAGACTGGCAAACAACTGAAAAAAAATTTAAAAAGTATATTCAAAATATGTAGAACTACATAGGTATTAAAGATATGTCAGTAGTCTAACTTCCAGGTAGTGTAAATCTGTGGCATGCATACTTCTGAGTTTACTGAGGTTTCTGAATGTGTGCTGGGACTTGTGTGTTTCTGAGGTCTGGGCAGCCATGTGCCTTGGAATGGCTGCCGAGGCCTTCATGTGCTGTGGTTTTGGAGGACAGGCCCTTGTAAGGATGAAGTGGGTGGTGATGGGCGGCTGGCAGGGGTTGGGTGGAGGCTGGGGAAGCAGTGGGGTTGTGCCAAGCAGGTGCTCTGTGAGCCTTGGCGGGTGCTCCAGAAAGGAGGTCCCAGTGGGAAGTCGGGGTGAAGGTGAACCAGACACAGGCTTCTTGGGTGGGTGGCACAGCCTTACATGTACTGAGCTGTTATTGACAAATGTGATATACAGTGGCCTCCAGAATGGGACTCCAGGCAGGGTTGAGGGCACAGTGAGGGCTGAGCTGGCTTGCTGTCACCACCTGATGGTCCGCCCCAACTCCTTCTCAAAGCTTTTGTTAGTATTTTCACCCCTGATGGAATAGAAAGAGGAGGTTGGCCTCTAAGCCTTGAGATGCACTGGGTTTGAGTTGAAATGATTTCAAAGCTTGTCAAAGCAGGAGCTGGGTTTATACATGAGGAAACTAAGGCATAGACATGGGCATTATGTACCCAAAGTCGGCTAGGCTTGCCTGGCTTCTCCAGAAGCCCTCAGTCCTCTTACCACCTGCTCTGCCTCTGTTCCCTTCCCTAATGCCCCTTTCCAAACTCTCTGTCCCCACCCCGGCTCCTGGTGAACTCCCCCTCATGTCACCAGCCTCATGTCTGGATGCGGCCTCCAGGCCTTGACCATAAGTTTGCACTGAGGCCTAAGGCTGAGTGTGTGTCAGGAAGGGGTGGGATGCTTGGGCTGCGGATCCTGTGGATGTTTCCAGTGGGTTGTCACCTGCATCTGGCCGGCAAGCAGGCTTGGGTCCCTCCGAGGGAGCAGTGGCCACATGGAGCTCTATGTTAGTCTGAATCGTCCTGATGACACACTCCACGGTGATGACCAGGTCCACCTGGGATTTGGGGACTGCCCTGGGCAGGGAAAGCCCTCTGGGAGGCCATGAAGGGAACTCATGGGTCTGGTGTGGACACGGTGTAAGCTGGCTAGGAGCATGGGCCAGAGCCACCCCCTCCTGCCTAAGGCCATCAACCCACAGGTGGGCAGGAAGGCACCGTGTCCACTGACTATGCCAGGAGACCTTCGTGCTCAGGCCACATGCAGCAGGGACAAGGCCCAACTTCCCTGGTGCTCACAACCTAGCAGTGCAGACCAAGGCGGCCCCCTAGGTAGATGCAAGGTGGGCCCCAGCCCCATGTTCTGTGCCTGTGTTGCAGGTCTGTGGCTGAAGCCACCGAGGTGGACCTGAACATGCGCGTGGGTCTGCACACGGGCAGGGTCCTCTGTGGTGTCCTGGGCTTGCGCAAGTGGCAGTACGATGTGTGGTCCAATGATGTGACCCTGGCCAATGTCATGGAAGCTGCTGGCCTGCCAGGGTAAGTCCGGGTTGGGTTGGGGAGGGGAGGGAGGCGGGTGGGGGCTGCATACTCCTGGGCTAGGTCCTTGCTTCAGGTTCTGGGTCATGCTCTTGAGGGCACTCGTGTGAGTGCTGCTAGAGGAGCCTGCCTGTCCCAGCTGCACCTGCTGACGAACCTCCCTGTGGTGGGCATCCCACTCAGCCCCCGCTGCCAGCTCCATGCTGGGCCCACCTGAGCCTGGCGCATATCTACAAAAAGCCATCATGGGACCAGATGGGTGTGGGGACCTCTGCCCATGCATGGTGCTGTCCTCATGGCTTATTGTCACTTCATCACTTCTCTTTTTGTTGTCCTTGGTTTCATTTTTTCAAATATGCAAATGGAAAGTGCTGGGACTTTAGAGCTCCCCCTCCACCCCCAAGCTCCACGCAGCCATCTAAGAGCTCATGGACGTCTGGGTCACAGATGATGCCTTCTTTGAGCTCTCCGAGAAGCGTCTTGGGCTGTTGACAGCTGTGCTCTGTGGCAGGCTAAGCCTTGTCTTGAGGAAGATTTCCAGTGCATCCCTCTGTCACCCCCGGGTCCTGTAATCTTTTTGTGTGATCTTGCAGTGGCTACCATAGCAGGCAGCTTCTCCAGAATGCTGGCTGCCCCCTCAGTGTGCCCTGGGCTCAGCATACAGCAGGGGCTTCAGTGAGAGGTGGTGGATTCCTCTCCCTTTCGGCTCCCGAAGTTGGGCTATGCAGCCGCCATCTCCATTGCTCAGGGAATGGATGAGGCATCAGCTGACCACAGGAATGCACAGTGGTGCCTGGAAGTTTCCAGACAGCTTCGATGACCTTCCTAGTTCAGGGCCAGGCTGATGGGGGTGACAGTGTCCCCAGGTTCCCCCAGGGCCCCTTGGGAGGGGCAGCAAGAAACAACAGTTGAGGCTTGCTGTGAGCTCCCTTCCTGCCCTAGGCCAACAGGAGCTGCTGATGGGAGCACCCAGGGAGCATCCCAGCAGGGACTGGACCTGGGGATCTGAGTACTCTGAGATGATGGCAGGAATCGGCCCCTGTGGACAAGGCAGCACAGGGATGAGCTGAGGGTGGAGTCAGAACCTGCTTGTGCTGCCTTCTGGCCCCTTTGTGGCCTCTCCTCTTCCTGGCCTGGCAGTCCCTATCTGTCCCTCCCTCTCCCTCCCTCTCCCACTCGCCTGTTCCTCTGGGGATCCTGGTGGGGCCACTGCTGGGAAAGCAGTCCTGAGCTCCCCAAGCCCTGTCCTCACCCTCTTGGGACCCCAGTGAGTGAGGCAGCTCTGCCTTCAACTGCCTCCCATCTGAGCCGGGTTCCCTGCTTCGTCCTCAGCCAGCCTTAGAGTTTAATTATGAATCCCAGGCTGTTACTCTGCGAGGAATTCAAAAGGTTATGTGGTGAAGTGAAGAACTGGGTTTGCAGGGAATGTTTTTGGAAGCTGGGGAGTCTGCTTCTCGCCCCATAAACCTGCGAACTCAGGTGTGCCCTGCTAAGGAGCAGAGGCTGTGGGGTGTTCAGTTTTTTGCTGAGATGGTGCTAACTGTGGGGAATTTTACCTGCCCTCACGGGAAGATTGGCTTGAGGAGGTGTGAACGCCTGGTGCCACGGCGCATTTCTCACCATCCTGCTCCCCCACCCCACCTCGTGTGTGAACATCGTGGCCAGCCCTGACTTCCTGCTGCCCAGTGGGGTCTGCCCACTTTTTGTGGTGCCAGACCATACCGTGGCTGGGGAGGGACTCCCATTTCTTCTCTCCTCTTTCGTTTCACATCACTGCCACTTTTTTTCTTGACTTCCCTAATGAATCCTGACATATTCTTTCTCTCCCTTGGTTCCTCTGCTCTCCCTCTGGCCTTGTGTCCCCCACCTCAGCCATCCCTGCTCTGTCCCACCAGACATGGTTTCTGATGGCTCTGCTGTGTCTCTGTCTGCCCAGGCCCTCCCTCGTGGCATGGGCGGACTTACATGGGAGCGCGAACTCTCCCCATGGAGCCTGCCCTTGGGGCTGGGGAAGCCTTGCCTGTGCCCCTTCCCGGTGAGGTCCCCAGACTGACAGCAGTCGTTCCCCACTCATCCCACCTCTGCCTCCTCCTTTTGTAGGAAGGTTCATATAACAAAGACGACCCTAGCGTGCTTGAATGGGGACTACGAGGTAGAACCAGGTTACGGACATGAGAGGAACAGTTTCTTGAAAACTCATAACATTGAAACCTTTTTTATTGTGCCATCCCATCGCCGAAAGGTAGGTACCGGAGCCTCCCTTATCTGGTTGGTCCTTAGCTGCTGGGCCTGTGCAGAGCTTTACACATGTGACTGCTTCTGCCTCCTCCCCCAAACACTGCGCTTCCGGGCTGTGAACTTGCTAAGATGGGGAGGGGTGTCCCCACTGTTATTGTCCTGGGCCTTGCCTCTTACTGGTGTGGGGGAGAGGTCTAGTGAGGGAGCCAGAACCCCTAGTCAGAGATCTGGAGCCACCTTGGGGCAGGCCATTCTGTGTCCTCCTTCCCCTCCCTGGGCCTTCACTGTCTCCCCTGCAAAGTGGGCATGAAACCCTGTAGGGAGGTCAGGGGTGGGGACCTCTGTGAACTAAGGGGTGCTGGGCATGCAGGTGAGCTGTTACCATCTTACCTAGGGCACTTGAGGTCACCCTGCCCAGAGATAAGTGGTTTGGACCTTATCGAGAGTGACCAAGCTGCTTTCAGGGCGCAGGTGAGAGGTCAGGAGCAGGTCAGAGTGCAGGGCTTAGGTGAGGGGTTCAAGGCTCAGGTGAGAGTGCAGCACTTAGGTGAGGGGTACAGGGCTCATGTGAGGTGTTCAGGGCTCATTTGAGGGGTACAGGGCTTAGGTGAGGTGTTCAGGGCTCAGGTGAGGGTACAGGACTTAGGTGAGGTGTTCAAGGCTCAGGTGAGGTATTTAGGACTAAGATGAGGGGGTTCAGGACTCAGGTGAGAGTGCAGGACACAGGTGAGGGGTTCGAGCTCAGGGGAGGGTCGATAGTTCAGGTGAGGGTGCAGGGCGGTTACTGCGTTCACTCTTTTTAAATAAACAATCTATGGGAGTTAGTCATGATGCACCCCAGTGAATGCAGGCTCCCAGGCTCTGTCACACTGACATAGACAATAGCATCCAGTCCTGTAGTGTGAGAGTGAAAGTGGGTGACAAGGTAGGTACATTGTACAGCCCCTCTTTAGAGAAATTTGAATAGTGGGAGGGGAAGAGGGAGAATGCGCAGAAGAAGGGGGTTTTGTTGTTTTGAAGAGTAAAGGAGATTTGTGCCTACCTGTAGGGGCCAGAGGAGGTGAAAGTGAGAGGTGGGCAGTGAAACCAAAAAAGGGGCACCACATTCCTGGAGAGGAGATGGGGTCAGAGCTGCTGGGGGGGGGTGCAGGAGCTTTGGGCTCACTCAGAAGACAGGCCAGCCAGAGGAGCAATGACAGTGAACATTCATGGGGTCCCACTCTCCTATCACCTCATTTGATCTTGAGAAGGCCCCAAGGGGTGAGTGGGTGATGTTCATCCGATTTTGCAGGTGGAATTTTACCCAGAACATGAGGACTGTGAGGGAATGAGGTTCTGGGCCTCAGCTGGGTGTACCGCAGCCCTCTCCATCCTACAGTCTCTTTCCTTGTCTGTGGAAGGGGACATACTGGGAACTGAATGGGGTAGCAAAGACCTTTACTCCAAACCCTGGTTGTCTTTCTTGACCAGGGCCTCCAGACGTCCCCCCACTTTACTTAAGGATCTCCATGCCTCCCTTTGGCTTTTAGAGGCCTTTGGTGCAGTTTGAGAATGGAGTGATTTGGAAGTGGGTTGTGGTTTTGTTTGCTGGTATATTCTTGGCACATTCCCCAATGCCAGGCTTGAAGTAGGCGATGAGCAAATGAATCCCACTGCCCTGGGGTGGCTGTCGCTATCAGGATCACATTCCCAGCCCGAGAGGCAGAATGTGTCTCATTCACAGCATTTCTCCTTGCCCCTTGTGTGTTTGGACAGATATTTCCAGGCCTGATTCTCTCAGATATAAAACCGGCCAAGAGGATGAAGTTCAAGACGGTCTGCTACCTGCTGGTGCAGCTCATGCACTGCCGGAAGATGTTCAAGGCCGAGATCCCGTTCTCCAACGTCATGACCTGTGAGGACGATGACAAGGTAGGAGTGGCAGGGAAGCCTGCTGCGCTGGAGCTGCCGGGGACTGATTTCTGTCCCGCCCTCCCAGTGTGGTCCCCATGCAATTTGGCTAGAGCAGAATTCCCTGTTTGCATGTGGATAATCTTGTAAATGCTGCCCAGAGCTGAACTACTTTTTATTTCCTGCAAAAGTCACTACGGTGTACCTTTTTGCTCCTTGGCATTCTTTGCGTTTGTCCACAGTGTATGTATTTATTTGTATTTATCCGTAAGTTCAAGCTAAAATTCCCCACCTGCTGTGTAAATGGCCTCTGAGGATATTCATTCGGGGCACGTGTGTGGGCCCTCCCTCTTAGGTGGGCCTCACACTAAACCTGGCCCTGCCCACCTGTCATCCTTGTCTCCTACATCCAAGCCTGTGCCTCATCTGTCTGTGCCTGTGCGGCTTCCCGGCTCCCTCTCTGTGCAGGAGCGTGCTGCCTGCAGATGGCCTTCCCCTGACACTCTCGGTCAGCAGCCCAGCCGGGATGTCCAGACGGGCAAAACACTGTCTTGTCAGCTGTCTCCACCTCTGACCCCTTGCCCGCAGTGCCCAATTGCCCACCCCAGGACCCTGGGCTTCCCAGCTTTGCCCAGTTATGGAAAATATAGCTTTGTGTCAGGTGCCATGGGCAGGGTGAGCCTGGAAGCCTGGGCCTTTCCAGCTCCAGTGTCACCCCTTCATCTCCATCTGCCCCCGAGACGGGGCTCCCTACTGCTGTGCTGCTGCCTTGTGATGAGTGAAAGCAAGTCCGAAATGGGGAGGAGAATAGCATCTCCACTGCAGGAGCCATCAAAGGGTGGTGACGGTGCGGCAGGCGCGTGGTCTCTGCCGGGATGTCTGTGGTGGTTCCAGCAGGGTGTGTGCCAAAGACAAGAGGAGCAGGTGCAGTCTGTGTGCACACAGCAGCCCCTACCTGCAGCAGTCACCCTCTGCGGGTGCCCAGGCCTGTCACCACTCTCTTCTCACCGCCCTGCCACCCGCACCTCCAGACTCAGCCCAGGCCTGCCAGCCTTAGCGTTTGACGGAGCCCAGCTTTGGAGCTGGAGTTAGGCATCAGGTGAGAGAGTGGATTGCGCCGTCTGTGACCTTGGCGCAGCTTTTGTGAGCAAACGTGTCCTGAGTTTAGGGGAACAGCTTACAAAGGCTCTTGGACAGCCTGGGACCACCTCAAACTGTCCTCTCCCTCAGGGTCCCTGTTCCCCATCTGTGCTCATTCAGTAGTATGGGAGCCAGGGCGGCAGGGACCAGCCTCTAGGTGGCAGTGTTGCACAGGGGCCCAGTCATGGCCTGGAGGGTGGGAGCTATTTAAGACAATTATTCACACGTTGGGAGGCTGAGGAGGGTGGATCACGAGGTCAGGAGTTCAAGACCAACCTGGCCATGATGGTGAAACCTCGTCTCCACTAAAATGCAAAAATTAGCTGAGTACGGTGGCAGGTGCCTGTAATCCCAGCTACTCGGGAGGCTGAAGCAGGAAAATCACTTGAACCTGGTGGGTGGACATTGCAGTGAGCCAAGATTATGCGACTTCACTCCAGCCTGGGCAACGGAGTGAGATTCTGTCTCAAAAAAAAAAAAAAAAAAGGAAAAGAAAAAATTATTCAATGACACTTGCTAAAACACAGTACGATAGTCTGTACATAGGACCATAGCTATAGCATAGGAACCGCAGCAGTGGAATCATGCCTTTGGGGAGAGAGGTTGGGCTCAGCTCCTAACAGAAGGAGGGGAGTGAAGGTCAGTGGATGGAAAATTTCTAAGAGGAAACATAGGGGTAAGGGGATGCTGGCCAACCAACCTAGCACAATTCTTGCTGAAGACAGGCCCAGGTGATCTGGCTCCCCTGGGGGCTGGTGAAAGGTGAGGAACATGATCAGATAGGAGGGTGATGGGATATTGAGGGTGAGGTGTTCTTGCTAAAACTGGATTTTATAAGTAAGCGTACCATTGGGCCTAGGAGAAGTTTCAGAGCCTGGCTCAAACTTGGTCAAGCAGAGATACTGTGTCAGACCCCACACATCTGATGCCTCTCCTGTAGGTTCAGATCCATCCCTCACTGAGTGGCCTGGACGTCCTCCTGGGGGTTTGGTCTCCCACCCTGCAATGGGGGTGACGGTGCATGTAACTTCAGGTCCTCCCCCACTGCCACTGTCGCCAGTGCTGCAAGGATGAGCTCCTGCCATCGGACCTTACCCCCCCAGGGCATTCATGCCAGTTCTGTTTCTTCTCTCAGCACTCTCTCCTGATCATAAACGTAATGGGTTATGGCAAATATAGAGAAACGCAAAAATGCACAAGGGAAAAAATGAAAAGCATGTATCTGTAATTCCACCATCCCACAAAAAGCTATCATGAACATTTTGTTCCTTCCCGTTTCTTAAGTGTGTGTGTCTTATGTATTTTTTAATAAACTCGACTGGATGATACACAGGCAGTTTGGTTGCTTGTTTTTTTTTTTTTTTTACTTGCCAATATATCATAAACATTTCCTTAGACTATTAAATACTTGTGAAAAATATGATTTTTTTTGCCCTTATTTTACTTTAAGTTCTGGGATACATGCGCAGAACATGTAGGTTTGTTACATAGGTATACATGTGTCATGGTGGTTTGTTGTGTCCATCAACCCGTCATCTAGGTTTTAAGCCCTGCATGCGTTAGGTATTTGTCCTAATGCTCTCCCTCCCTTTGCCCCCCACCCCCTGACAAGCCCCAGTGTGTGATGTTCCCCTCCCTGTGTCCATGTGTTCTCATTGTTCAACTCCCACTTATGAGTGAGAACATGTGGTGTTGGTTTTCTGTTCCTGTGTTAGTTTGCTGAGGATAATGGTTTTCAGCTTCATCCATGCCCCTGCAAAGGACATGAATTCATTCTTTTTTGTGGAGGCAAAAAATATTATTTTAAAAAATCATTATATAGATTTCCAGTCTAAGTTAGAGAGACCATTTACTTAATCAACCTCCATTGATATTTAGGTTATTTCTGTTATGTTTAAATGAAGCAGATTGTGGACAGAGCTTTTGGTCATGAAAGTGCGTTTACTTCTCTGGTGGTTTTGTGTAATGGAATCCAGAGGGTCAAGTGTCTGCCTGAATGTGTGCAGCCTATTAGGGTTGTTATGCTCACTGGGCCCACCAGGTGGGGGACGTGCCATTGCCTGTCTGAGCCAGCGTGGGACACATCTCTGTTCTGGTCTCCTAATACCTGGCAGCACAGTTGTCCCCTATAATAGGTACCCCCAGAAGCCTCCCAATTCGGTCTCTCTCTTTTATTGAGTGCTGTTTTTGTCCTTCTCTTCACACTTAAATATTGATGCTTGAATTAAAAAATAAAAGCAACATCCTTGAGGAATCGCCACACTGTCTTCCACAATGGTTCAACTAATTTACACTCCCACCAACAGTGTAAAAGAGTTTGTGTCCTTTGTAGGGACATGGATGAATCTGGAAACCATCATTCTCAGACTGACACAAGAACAGAAAATCAAACACTGCATGTTCTCACTCATAGGCGGGTGTTGAACAGTGAGAACACATGGACACAGGGAGGGGAGCATCACACACTGGGGTCTGTTGGTGGGGGGATAGAGGAGGGACAGTGGGGTGGTGGGGGAGGTTGGGGAGGGATAATATGGGGAGAAATGCCAGATATAGGTGATGAGGGGATGGACGCAGCAAACCACATTGCCATGTAGGTACCTATGCAACAATCCTGCCTGTTCTGCACATGTACCCCACAACCTAAAGTGCAATTATATATATATATATATATGAAAGCAACATCCACATATGATACAAAAATTAAGTCTTCCAAGATGTTTGCTATTTTGTATTTCCTTCTAGAAAATCAATTTGGGTGTGCACCAGAGGTTAATGCAAATAGGAGTTTATCATTTTGTCTTCCGCGCTCTTTTCATTAGGTGACAGACTTTAGAAATCTTGGAGGCACAGACAATTCCCAGTCAGTTCTTTTTTTGAGACAGAGTCTTGCACTGTCACCCAGGCTGGAGTGCAGTGGTGCGATCTCAGCTCACTGCCATCTCTGCCTCCTGGGTTCAAGCACTTCTCCTGCCTCAGCCTCCGGAGTGGATGGGACTACCGGCGTGCGCCACCGTGCCCAGCTAATTTTTTTGTATTTTTAGTAGAGACGGGGTTTCACCATGTTGGCCAGGATAAATTCCAGTCATTTCTAAGTGGCTGGATGGCCTCCTGCTGCAGGAGGGAGGGAGGGGTGTGACCTCACCACTGGCTTGTTGGTTGGTGGGGACTTTATTTCTAGGGGTTGGTCTCATGTGTACTGGTGTCGTGAACATCCTATTCTACATCTTACGAGGATAGCCTGTGATAATTCTTTGTAGCGGAATTGCTGGGTTAAATGGTCTGTTTTAATTTTGCATTGCTATAGCCAAATTGTTCTCTCTCAAGCACTTGCTGTGCTCGCTCCGGCACCTGAGCCTTGGTTTCCTCAATGGAGTCAGCACTGTGTTTTAGCTTGGTTTAAAAAATCACCGGTATGCTCAATGCAGTGTCTTTTCTTCTCTGCTTCGGATCCACCTAGGGGCTCTCCTATCCCATCTCCTGGGCATTTTGTTTAAATATGGCTAGGAATTTTTTCAAAATATAGCTTCTACCCTGTCTATCTGAATTTAATGAAGACAGAATTTCAGTTTGTTTGGTCCACAGTTTTTGAAACCGATTGCAATAATGTTTTACTTAATTCTGTTACATTTTTTTGATCTACAATACTATGTTTTTCAAATCGTGATAATTTTGCTTTCTCTTTTTCATCCTATGTTAAATGATTGTAATAGGGTGAGCATTTTTTTTTTATTTTGGTCTGGCTTTAATAGTTACATAGGGTTTTACCACTAATTGTGATGCTTTGGGTTAGGAGTAATAGTATATGGCTAATTATTTCAAGAAAGTGAGCCATTTGAGTTGCTTTTGAATTTTTTAATAAGTGGATATTGAATTTTAGAAAATACTCTTGAGTAGGTATTAAGATGCTTAGTGTGGTGGTTCCCCGTCTGACTGTTAATATGGTCAGTGATATCACTGCATCCTCCAGGGTTCCTTTGACATTGCAGGAGCTTCACTTTCCTGTCCATTGCTAAGGTCTTGGGCTGCTCCTGGTACATTTTCAGAGATGTGAGTGTCATCTACTCACTGAGGGAAAGCCACCTTCCTCTCAGTATGTTGGCCACTCTCGTGGCTGCCTGCCACAGCCCAGGATTTATGACTGTGGAGGACAGTCAGTAACCCAGGAGAGAGCAGGTGAGCTGACAGGCAGAGGATGCAGGGTGGTGATGGGGTTTGGAGGTGTGGCTGACCTGAGGGTAGACCAATGTCTATCATTCCTGACCTGAGGGATGATCCATATCCATTAGCCCTGACCAGAAAATGAACCTGTGTCCATCAGCCCTGACCACAGGGAGGATCTGTGTCCCACAGTACCTGACTTGAGGGTGAACCTGTCCCTCAGTCCCTGACCTGAGGGTGGACTTGTGTGGATCTGCCCCAACAGGAGGGTGGATCCACGTCCATCTCCCCCAGGCTTAAGGCTGGACATGTGTCCATCAGCCCTGACCTCAAGGTACACCTGTGTCCATCAACTCTTCACGTGAACTCTCAGAAGTGTCAGACCAGGGGAGCAGTTGATACTGACCACTGGTCTTCCGAACAAGCCCAACCTCAGGTAGATACCCAGTGACTGCAGCGGACTTAAGTCAGGGTCTGCTTGTCTGTGTGGTAGCCTGAATGGGCAATGGAAAAGCTACTGGGAACAGCAGAGATTTGCACTGGCAAGGACTCTGAGCATGGTTTCTTCATTATCTCCAGCCTCAGGGCAAAGGTTCCCCTTTGAGTATGAGAGATTTTACCTGGAATCATCCCTCTAAATGGAATCATAGAGTCTGTGACCTTTGAAATTGGCTTTTTCTTCACCCAGCGTTATGCTCTTGGGATCCACCCAAGTTGTGTGTGTTAATAGTGCCTTCCTTTCATTGCTGAGTAGTCCTTCATGGTGTAGAGAGACCACCATTTGTTTAGCCATTTGCCTGTTGAAGGACATTTCTGTTTCCAGTATTTAACTTTTACAAATAAAGCCGCCGTAAACGTTGTGCAAAATTTTGTGTGCACATACACGTTAACTCTTCTAGGATAGATGCCCAGATGTGTGATTGATGGGTCATGTTTAGATTTTTTTCATAAACTGCTGAACTGTTTTCCAGAGTGTCTGTTTTATATCCCCATTCCCAGTGTTTGAAGGGTCCAGTTCCTCTGCATCTGCACCAGTGGATTTGGTGTTCTCTCTCTCCCTCTCTCTCTTAAATGTCGCTGTTCTGATAAGTATGTAGTGATAACTCGCTGTGATTTTATTTTTGCATTTCACTGATGGCTGAGGATGTTGAACATCTTTTCATGTGCTCATTTTTTTATCCATATGTTCTTTGCCCTTAGGTGAACTGTCTCTTTATGTCTTTTGTCTGCTTTCTAATTGGATTATTTGATTTTTTGTGTGCTGCTCATTTTTGAGAGTTCATGATATATTCTAGAAATGAGTCTTTTGTTAGTGATGTGGTTTGCAATTATTTTCTCCCAGTCTGTAGCTTGTCTTTTCATCATTGCAACAGGGTCTTCTGTTTTGTCTCACAGAACAGATGTTTTCAGTTTTGAAGATAGCTAATTTATTGATTTTTCTCTTTTATGAATCATGTTTTTGGTGTCATATCTAAAAACCTTTTATATAACCCAAGTCCCAAAATTTTGACATACATTTTACTCTAAGAGTCTTAAAGTTTTACATTTAATAGTTAAATCTATGATCCATTTTGAGTTCATTTTTCTATAAGGTGTAAGTTTCACTTATTTTTTAGATTTTATTTTTGCTTGTGGATATCTGGTTGCTCTAGCACCATTTGTTGAGAAGCTATCCTTCCTCCATTGAATTGCTTTTGTACTTTTGTCTGAAGTCAGTTGGCCATACTTACGTGAGGCTATTTCTGGGTTCCCTATTCTGTTCCATTTATCTATTTATCTGTCTGTCTGCCAACACCATACTGTCTTGATTAATGCAGTTATATAAGTCTTAAAATCAGGTAGAGTGATTCTTCTTACTTTATTGTTTTAAAGAAAAATGGGCTATTCTAGTCCCCTTCCCTTTCCATTTGCATGAATGTGGCTGTGCCTCTTCATTTATTTAGATTTCCTTTGATTCCTTTCATCAGCATTGTGAGGTGTTCAGCATATGAGACCTCGCCATGTGTTGTTAGATTTACACCTTGTACTTTAATTTTCTCAGTGATTATAAGTGATACTACATTTTAATATTGGTCTTCCTTTTTCATCACTAGTATAGAGAATGCCATTTTTTATGTTTATCTTTTATCCTGTGGAATTCACTAATTTGTTCTAGGGGTGGGTGGTGTCCGTTGGGGTTTCTTTCTGCCTTACTTATCCCAGACTAGAAACCAGAGAAGCTGGCAGCCAAAAAATGCCATTGGGTGCAGATCAACTGTTTAAAAGCACCCCCCGCTCCCTCCCCAAAAAAACAGTTCTTTCTAGGCAAAAAAAAAAAAAGAAAAAAAGAAAAAAAAAATGGGGCAACCTAGCAAAACAGAAAACTTTTAGACAGTAACCACCCTATCATAGCCAAAGACTGAAAAAAATCTGTGGCCCCAGCTCCACCCAGGCCAGCAAATACCATGTGGTCATCCTTGACTTTCATCTTTATTAGGCTGTGAGGAGGCACACCAAGGCCCCACTGACAGAGCCAGACAAACCTCAGTGGAAGTGGAGATGTCCATCACCATTGAGTAGTAACGAGCTCCCACTTGTATTGTCAGTGGAGGCCTAACGAGGAATCCGAACGTCCATATCTACTCAACAGTAACAAGGTGCCAGGTGTCACTTTGTGCCGAGTGTTAGGCTGTCATGGAGGATGAGTGGGAAATCTGGAATTCTACTCACTGCCCCAAGTGACACCACCCACCCCACACTGTTTTCCTTTGAGTTACAAGGTCCCTGAGGTCACCCTCTTCTTTCCACCTTTCACAGTCTATGTGTTTAGTTTATTTTATATTGTCAGTGTTTTTACCACTCAGTAGGAGTAAAAACAAGTGTGCTCATTTCATCTTTTCTGGAACTGCATGGCTAGCCTCTTTTAATACTCTTATTTTCTTCTCAAATGTATTAAGTACCAGAGGTCCTTTTTATGAAGCACTGATAGTGAGCTCATGGAAAGTGGTTTTAAAGTAGACTCTATTTTTCTTTTGGCAAATGGGTGCTTTCTTGTATCCCTCATGTGACATATGGAAGCTGTGGAGGGGGAGGCTCACTCTCTGTTCCCGTCAGCCCTGGCCAGAGCGAGAGATTGGTGAAGCCGCTTCTGTTGCCACTGTTTCTCTCTCTTAGAAGGAGGGGGTTGGACTCCTGCTCCTGTAACTCTGGGGCATCTCTTTCTGTATGTGTTGGGGTTTTATGAATTTAGGAACCTGCTCTTACTGGGCACTGTTCTCCCCCACTGCACACGTGTTTAATCACATAACCCTTGCTGCCGTGCCATCACACCGGGGCCATAAAACCCCCATTACAGGTGTGGAAACCCCAACACTGGCTGCCAAGATGACTCACCTGCCATCTCACCACTAGCAGGGCAAAGCCGTGATTATCAAATCTCAGATTCCCAAACTCGACCCCAGCCTGCAGTGGATCAGGCTGGAGGGACGGTATGGGTACTTTTCTTCAGTAAGTGGGGAATTTGATGATGTTCCTTTGTTTCCATGATGGCTCCAGCGGAGGGCATTAAGAACAGCCTCGGAAAAACTCAGAAACCGCTCATCTTTTTCTACCAACGTTGTCTACACCACCCCGGGCACTCGTGTCAACAGGTACATCAGCCGCCTCTTAGAAGCCCGCCAGACAGAGCTGGAGATGGCAGACCTGAACTTCTTTACCCTGAAGTACAAACATGTTGAACGGGAGCAAAAGGTAAGCAACTCTGGTTTTCGGCTTCCCTGGTGCTGCTTGCGAAGGCGCTACCTGGCTGGAGAAGCCCTCAGCCCTGATGGGTTGACTTCTCTCTCACACAGTACCACCAGCTTCAGGACGAGTACTTCACCAGCGCTGTTGTCCTCACCCTCATCCTGGCTGCCTTATTTGGCCTTGTCTACCTTCTGATAATCCCGCAGTGAGTGTTTCTATCCACAAGGTGTGGAACTTACCAAGAAGTCTCGGTTTCTGGGCTTCACGTTTGTATTTCTGTTGTATGCTCAAGCTTGGTCTCCCACAGTTATTGTCCCAGTGTGCCCAACATTTCGGGGAAGACATTTGCCACCTAACATTTCCTCATGTTCTCAAGTCAGTGGTGTAACAAGCCTTGATGGCATACGGTGTGGGACTGATCATTTTCCGTTTAAAATTTTGAAGTTATTCAGTTCTAAGACCCCATATATTTTCATGTTTCTTCACCCATGTAACATGCACCATTGCTATAATAATAGCTTTTGGCTGGTTGCAGTGGCTTATGCTTGTAACCTGAGGACTTTGGGAGGCTGAAGCAGGAGGATTTTTTGAGGCCAGTAGTTTGAGAGCAGCCTGAGTAATATAGCAACAGTGTATCTCTACCAAAAAAAAAAAAAAAAAAAAAAATTAGCCAGGCATGGTAGCACTTGCTTGTAGTCGCAGCTACTCAGGAAGCTGAGGCAGGAGGATCTCTTGAACTCAGGAGTCTGAGGCTGCAGTGAGCTATGATCTCACCACTACACTCCAGCCTGGATGACGTAGTGAGACCTTCTCTCTAAAAATAATAATAATGATAATAACAACTTTTGAGAAGAAACTACACTGAATGAGCTCATTGGCATTTAAATAACATTTAAACATCGTATAAATAATGTGAGTCTGGCAGTTTTTTTTTTTTTTTTGGCAAGAAAGACAACACTAAGTCTGCATTTGCCACTTGACTTCCAGACATACTAATTTCTTAATAAAACCTACCAACCGAATACTATCTCCTCTGAGTTTGAAAGCACATAGAGGCCACCCCGTAACTGTGGAGGAGGAGGAAGCTCAGCCCCGGGTGCTCTGCATCCTGCCCAGCCCACAGACGCTGAACACAACAGCCTGTCTCATGGCTCTATTTGGGATTCAAGCATTTTCTAAAAATGGCCTTCCCACACAAAGCCCAGCAAGAGAACAGCTCAGCAAAGTCTGGGAAACTCATCTTTCCATCATGAGGAAAAGGGCTTCCAGAAAAGTTCTGTGATTCTCAGCCTAGGCTAGATCTCTGTGGTGGGGTAGGAGAAGTGGGAGGTAGACTGAGGAGGGGCCCCTTTCTCACCCAGGAACCCCAGATGCCCTCCCCTAAAAAGAGAACCAGCCTTGGCAGTCCCCAGAGACCCAAGTGGCAGGCATCCAGGTTAACCATGCTGCTTCCTACTGAGGGCACAGGGGATGTGGAGGGAGGGGCCAATTCTCAGGTGTCTTTGGGTCCATCTCTCCCCAATCCCCATCTGTCAGTGACTCACATGTTTTCTGTCCCTCAGGAGTGTGGCCGTCCTGCTCCTGCTAGTATTCTGCATCTGCTTCCTGGTGGCCTGCATCCTGTACCTGCACATCACCCGGGTCCAGGTATGTGGGTGGCCTGTGTCCTCTACCCGTACATCACCTGGTCAGGTATGTGGGTGGTCTATGTCCTCTACCCGTACATCACCTGGTCAGGTATGTGGGTGGTCTGTGTCCTCTACCCATACATCACCTGGTCAGGTATGTGGGTTGTCTGTGTCCTCTACCCGTACGTCACCTGGTCAGGTATGTGGGTGGTCTGTGTCCTCTACCCGTACATCATCTGGTCAGGTATGTGGGTGGTCTGTGTCCTCTACCCGTACGTCACCTGGTCAGGTATGTGGGTGGTCTGTGTCCTCTACCCGTACGTCACCTGGTCAGGTATGTGGGTGGTCTGTGTCCTCTGCCTGTACATCACCTGGTCAGGTATGTAGGTGGTCTGTGTCCTCTACCCGTATGTCACCTGGTCAGGTATGTGGGTGGCCTGTGTCCTCTGCCTGTACATCACCTGGTCAGGTATGTGGGTGGTCTGTGTCCTCTACTTGTACATCACCTGGTTTAGGTATCTGGGTGGCCTGTGTCCTCTACCCGTACATCACCTGGTTTAGGTATCTGGGTGGCCTGTGTCCTCTACCCGTACATCACCTGGTTTAGGTATCTGGGTGGCCTGTGTCCACTACCTGCACATTATCCAGGTCCAGGTATGTGGGTGGACTCTGCTTGCCCTCTCAGGTGGGATAGGGGAGGCAGTTCCGTTCCCTCACCTGCCTGGACAGGAAGAAAAAGTCTGCTCACATAGCAGGTGCTCATGAAGACTCAGTTCTGCACTGCGCACCATGCGTTATTTTGGGCAGTTGATATTGATTTAATAAACGAGCACAAGATACCGATCCTGTTCTCGTAGAATGGAGAGTCAGGCAGCAGGACAGAAGAAGGATGTTTATTCTGTCTTCATGTCACAGACTTTGGAGGGGTGACATTTTCCAGGTACATCGTCTGTGCCGTCTGGACCCTGATGCCTCATCTGCTTTGCTCTGTGGTCATCTGCAGGAAAGACCTGAGCTTTGTGGCCTTGTACTATCTGTGGGTCACTTGGGAGGACTGTATAGTTCCTAGTCCTGCATTTCTTTATCACATTCTCCACCTTCATTTCTAACCGGGTCACTTCCCTCAGCCTGCCCCCGGCTGTCACTTCTGGCAGATCCAGTGTTGTTTTCACATGATTGTTGAAAACAGCAACTTTTTGAAAAGATTAAATATAGTTTCATTCATTTACTTTGTCATCATTCATAGGTAATATTTTGAGTTTTTAAATTTAAAAAATGCAATTAAAACTTCATTCCTGTTACATGGACTTTTATAGATTGACAGATTTTAAAATTTACCACTTCAAATAAGATTGCTGTTTTTCATATAATTACAAGTGAAAGCAGGACAGGTGGATGATAGTTTTTAAAGCCTATTCCTTTGTCCCCAGTGGTGGGAACCAGTGCGCCCACCCGATGGTGTTCATGTAGTGTAAGACATGCAGAAACTGTGAAAAGCCACTGGGGAAGAAAAGTGACTGCAACGCAGAAGCCAAGGAATGCACCAGCTGCCCACAAGGCCTAAGCTTCTCTTACTTTGCCACCTAATCAGAGGGGAGCTCCCCATGAGGCCATAGGTGTAAGCTGGGAGAGAGAAAGCAGGGGTAGCAAGACTGGGGACTATGGGCCACTTTGTGATGTCACTTACTTGTGCCTTAAGGGTCTCCTCAGACCTGATCATATATATTAGCACTTCCATTTGATGATGGAGGGCTGCTGTTCACACCCAGCTTTATGGCTTGGTGGGTCAGGTAATGCCCAGTTCATGATGGGCAGCTCAGGTCATACAGTAACTCGGTGGCCCATAGGTAAGGGTTTAGGCTCTACTTAGAGTCAGCAGCAGGCCAAGAGCCTTTCTCAAAAGGAAAATAGTTATCTGCAGAAGATGGCAGGGTCTTTCTCCAAAATCCCATTTGCAGGCCTGTGCTATGGCTCCCGCATGGGGGCCTGCCAGTGGCTGTGGTGGCATCCCTTAGCACACTGATCTCACGCCAGGTGGAAGAGGGGGGAAGCAGACACCGGGAGGCTGCAGTGGGGTTCAAGGACGTGCACTCACATCTTGTCCAGAGGCCAAGGTGGGACTGGGAGGGAAGTGCAGGGAGCCACGGCCAGTAAAGCGTTCGAGCCTCACACCACTGCAGAGCAGCAGTTTGGAGGTCAGCAGAGACCAGTGGGTTAGTGAAATACAACAGCGTTAGGACTTGGGAACCCTAGAACTGGATCCCAGATCCATAACCCACAGCTGGGTGAGCTGGGACATACTGCTCTGTCCTTGTCCATAGAAGAAGTGACACTGGACTGGTGGCATTTGTGCCACCTTTTTCGCACTTGTAAAGTGGGGATAGTAACGATCCGACCTCATGTGCGGGTTAAAGGAATAATCATGTAGCCCACCAAGCAACCTGGCTAGTCGGGGGACTCTAGCAGGGTGGGTTGGTGTTTCCTGTAAGGTCCCTGTGGGTATTTATTTTAGTTTATATTTATACTTTCAGAAGTGTAAGTGTGGAAAGGACTTCTTACTTTTATCCATGAAATCGCTTTTTGAAGATTTTGAAATGTATTTATAATAAATAGATTTAAAATAAAATTTCTAATAACTTAAGAACTCTATAAAACCCATGTGAACAAAATAATAAAACTTATTTAGAGCATATCAAAGAAGACACAAATGAATGGAAATTTGTACCATTTCTGACATGGAAGAATTCAGTATAACGCAAATGTCAAGTTAATCTATCCATTTGACTTCAGTGCCAGTCAAAGTCACAATGCAGGTAGAAGGAAGGGAAGTATTATTCTTTGTAAGTTAAAGACTTTGGGTTTCTTTTTTTAACTTTGGCAAGCTTTTCACTTGGGAGAAGAAGCAAATGCAAACAGCCAAGAGATGTGTGAGGAGGGTGAATAATGGGCGTGGACCTACCCGCGTGCAGGTCATCTGCACATTCCGCTATGGGAAGTATTAACTGTGCACGTGAATTGCCTTGGTAATCAGAGAGTATTTTCTAAATTAACATTTTTTGTTCAGTGTTTTCCAGGGTGCCTGACGATTCAGATTCGCACTGTCCTGTGTATTTTCATAGTGGTCTTAATCTACTCAGTAGCGCAAGGATGTGTGGTGAGCATCTCACACATCTCACACATGTGGCATGTGCTGGGGTGGGAGAGGTTAGGCATGGAGGGCCAGCTGGGAGGCCAGGGGGATCAGGGCTGCAGAGACAGGGAGGTCAGCAGAGACATCAGGAACAGATGCAGGGCCCTGAGAAGCCAGGGAACAGGAGACTTCAATAAGCAGAGGAAAATGTAAACTCTCCTTGGTGAAAGGAGCCTGGCTTCTTCATACAAAGCAGAGGACAGAAGCAGGGGTGGGAAAACAGGACAGAGATGGGGCAGGAGGAACACGATGGAGCTAGGCAGAAGTAACAGGATGAAGCTGGGGCAGGAGGAACAGAATGGAACCGGAACTGGGGGTTGGAGTGAAAGGATGGAAATGGGCGGGAGTAACAGGATAAGAGTTTGCGCTGGGAGTAATAGGAGGGAGCTGGAGGAAGGAGTAATAGGACGGAGCTGGGGCAGGAGTAACAGGACGGAGCTGGGGCAGGAGTAACAGGACGGAGCTGGGGCAGGAGTAACAGGACGGAGCTGGGGGCAGGAGTAACAGGACGGAGCTGGGGTCAGGAGTAACAGGACGGAGCTGGGGGCAGGGTAACAGGACGGAGCTGGAGGCAGGAGTAACAGGATAGAACTGGGGCAGGAGTAACAGGGCGGAGCTGGGGGCAGGAGTAACAGGGCGGAGCTGGGGGCAGGAGTAACAGGACGGAGCTGGGGGCAGGGTAACAGGACGGAGCTGGGGGCAGGAGTAACAGGACAGAGCTGGGGGCAGGGTAACAGGACGGAGCTGGAGGCAGGAGTAACAGGACGGAGCTGGGGGCAGGGTAACAGGACGGAGCTGGGGGGCAGGAGTAACAGGATGGAGCTGGGGGCAGGGTAACAGGACGGAGCTGGGGGCAGGGTAACAGGACGGAGCTGGGGGCAGGGTAACAGGATGGATCTGGGGGCAGGGTAACAGGACAGGGCTGGAGGCAGGGTAACAGGATGGAGCTGGAGGCAGGGTAACAGGATGGATCTGGGGGCAGGGTAACAGGATGGGGCTGGAGGCAGGGTAACAGGACGGGGCTGGGGGCAGGAGTAACAGGACGGATCTGGGGGCAGGGTAACAGGACGGATCTGGGGGCAGGGTAACAGGACGGAGCTGGGGGCAGGGTAACAGGACGGAGCTGGAGGCAGGGTAACAGGACGGAGCTGGAGGCAGGGTAACAGGATGGAGCTGGAGGCAGGGTAACAGGACGGAGCTGGAGGCAGGGTAACAGGATGCAGCTGGAGGCAGGGTAACAGGATGGATCTGGGGGCAGGGTAACAGGATGGAGCTGGAGGCAGGGTAACAGGATGGATCTGGGGGCAGGGTAACAGGATGGAGCTGGAGGCAGGGTAACAGGATGGATCTGGGGGCAGGTTAACAGGATGGAACTCGAGGCAGGAGTAACAGGATAGAGCTGGAGGCAGGAGTAACAGGATGGAGCTGGAGGCAGGAGGAGCAGGATGGAGCTGGGGGCAGGAGTGATAGGGTGGAGCCACTGGGCTGGGAAGTAGGCAGGGCTGATCCCACCTGGTCCTCCCGGGAGCCTCTTGCCTGCTCTGGCAGCCAGTGGGGAGCCTTGAAGTGCTGTGAGTTACCATGAGGTCTTCAGCTTGGTGTGGTGGCACTGGGGGTGGGCCAGAGCAAAACCTTGTGGGACCTGCTTGAAGAGGGACACCTGAGCATGCTTAGGGGCTGCAGGTCGTCACCTGCCCTTCCCTAAGACCCTGTGCCTCCTCCCTTCCCAGGTGGGCTGCCTGCCCTGGGCCTGGAGTTCCAAGCCCAACAGTTCCCTGGTGGTCCTTTCATCCGGGGGCCAGCGCACAGCCCTGCCTACCCTGCCGTGCGAGTCTACACACCATGCCCTGCTCTGCTGCCTGGTGGGCACCCTCCCGCTAGCCATATTTTTTCGGGTGTCCTCCTTGCCAAAAATGATCCTACTCTCCGGGCTTACCACTTCCTACATCCTCGTTCTGGAGCTCAGCGGATACACCAGGACTGGGTAAGTGTGTGGCTCCTTGAGAAAAAGGCCTAAGCAGAGGTGCTGCTGAATCTGTGTAAACAGAGATATGTTAGAGGCTTCTGATTCAAGAACTAGTCAAGATGAATTGTATCCAACAGTTTAGTTTGAGGTTGCTTCTCTTCTACACAAGTTCTAGTAAGGAGCCAGATTTCCCATTGGGAAGTGGCTCTTGGCCAGGGTCCACCCAGGAAGCTGTTTCTGGTGAAACCGTTCACCACCTGAGCGTCACTCTGAACGGTTCTTGGGTTTAATGGCAGCGTCTTGCCCTGGAAGCTTAGCACTGACTTGGCCTTCCTTCCTCATCTTCCCTCAGGGCTGGTGCCATCTCTGGGCGCAGCTACGAGCCGATTATGGCCATCCTGCTCTTCTCCTGTGCGCTGGCCCTGCATGCCAGGCAGGTGGACATCAGGCTGAGGCTGGACTACCTCTGGGCCGCACAGGCAAGATGAGCTTTCTGCTATCTGGGGGTGGGAGATTTGGAGGAGGAAGGAGCCTTCAGCAAGCGTCTGATGGGGGCTGCCACAGACACCCACATGCCTTATGGCCCTTGGAGGACCCTCCTCAGCAGTGTGCAAGGCCAGGCACTGTCTGGGGATGGAGAAATCCTGTGCTGAGGGGTGCAGGGATTTGGAGCCATGCCTGTGGGAAGACAGTTCAGAAGGTTGTAGAGTGTGTGTGATGGAGACCTACCTGATGGTCAGAGTGTGGCTCTTTCACGAAGCAGTGAGTACCCTCCTGGAACAGTGTACGCAGTGGTAGTGCAGAGGGGCTCAGCCTCTGCAGGGCCACGTGGTGCCAGCAGGTCTCATCGGAGTCACTGGGAAACACAAAATGCCAAAATTCTCACTACCTACTCCAAATTTAGTAGATCAGCAGGTGGGGACTGGGCAACCATCTTTTTACATGTACCCAGGGAAATTCTGACGCAAGAGGCATAAGCACCCCTCTTGGGAGACTCCATGGAGTAGCAAACATGAGAACTGGCCTTGGGCCCCGACCATCTGGGTACCACGCTGGAGGGGAGTCACGTTTTCCTGAAGTCTGTAGGTGGCTTTCTGCTTGGATGTGAGCCTAGCAATGACTGCCAGATATTTACCTTAAGTTCCTGCCGTGGAGCCACGTGCAGAGACAGCAGGCGCATACCTGTGTCCACCCCACGGCCAGCGGCCAAGGCAGCATGTGGGTGCTCATGTGAGTGTCTTCATGCATGACCCCGTCATGCACGTGCCCTATACTCCACAGGCCTCTGGGAGGTGAGGCAGTCAAGCATTCAAGACCAGGCTACCTGGGTTCAAATCCCATTTGTGAAATTTGCAAACTGTTTCACCCTGGGAAAGTTGCTACTCCTAGGTTTCCTCCCCTGAAAATCACAAATGAAGGCTGATGAATTCAGCTTTAGCAAGAGATAATCTTATTTTGACACCTTAAGAATAGCTTTTCGCTATTGGAGCTATTTGATTTCATTCAGTCTTCAGAACAGCACTGCCCAGGAGCTGGAAACACAGATGAGAAAGCAGGGGTCACTAAAGTAACATGCCAGAGTCAGGCAGCCGGAGGGTGGCTGAGCTGGGAACCAGCTGCCATCTGTGTGACCTTCGGGCGGGCTCTAAACCTCAGGAGAGAGCTGTGTGTGGGGCCAGGCAGGACAAGAGCATTTTCACCCTAGGCCTTCTACTCTGCAGCTAGGACTGAAGGCAGGCACAGCCCAGAGTTGGGGTTCAAACACCAGACGGGCACAGCCCAGAGGGTGGCCAGGAGGAACCGTGGCCAGGACCAGCTGAGGGCTCACTGTGGAAGCAGGACTAGGCTCGCTGCTGGAGTCGGGAAGCCTGTCAATTTCTTGTCCTTGTTCCTGAGGCTGACCGGGCAGCAGTCCATGCAGTTGAGTGACCAAAGCCCTGGTCAGCAGTGACAGGGGTGACAAAGGTTGGGTCTGGCATCAGGTAGTCCTCGTCCTGAATTCCAGCAACTCCATGTAGGGTCTGTGTGACTTTGACCAGTGATGGGTCAAGCTGTCTTTCCGCTTCAGCAGTAAAATGGGGTGAGAACCCTAATCCAGGTGTGCAAGAAATAACTGAAATTCTTTTCCTGATGTGCTTGGCTACTGGCCTTGTGTAAAGTAGGTGCTCGGTGAGGCTGAGCAGCCCTTCGCCCGGCAGCCTGTTACTCGGTGGTGAGCCATCTTTTTGGGGGATCTCTTTCTGGGAAGGAGGGTTAGACAGGGGTGAAGGGTAGGTGTGAGTAACATCCGGAGGCAAGTTCTCACTCATGAAAAAAATGAACACAGTTGTTTTCTCTGGTTTTATTCATCTGGAAAAGACAGAAGCAGCTCAGTAGGTTCATGTCAGCATGACAGGGCAGGATGCATATTTAAAGTGATGGAAATTATGTTGTTGATTTGAGTAAGGAAAAGAAAGGACATATATATATATCACATATGCACACTGTTTTTATGTATATCTATATACATGTGCTCACAAATGCTTGGTGAAAAACATGGTTTATTTTTTCCTTCACTGTATAATAGCTTTATTGAGATACATTTCACATAACACAATTTACTTGTTTAGTGAACAGTAGTTTTCAGTATACTCACAGTTGTGTAACCATTACTATAATCAATATTAGAATATTTTTATCTCCTTCAAAAGAAACTCATTCCCATCAGTTAACACTGCCCATTTCCCCTCAAACCCCAAGCTCTAGACAACTACTAGTCTACCTCCTATCTGTGGATTTTCCCATTTCATTTATTCTTCAGCCTGTGTATTAAGTTAATGCCTGTTCTGGGCAGAAGGCATTCCTGTGTGCTACTAGATGGAGCTCTGAGCTAGCCTCGGAGGTGGGGAAGACCCAGATTCCCGACGGACTCATGATCTGGCGCTGCCTTCACCACGTGCCTGAACTCCAGGTTCCGAGTGGGCAGGGGTTGCTGAGAACCCCAGCCCTTTGGCCTCTCCTGGGAAGATGCTGCTGTGTGGTGGGCTCACTGTCAGTAGAGCTGTCTGGACAGAACAGGCCCTGATTCCTGCTCTGGAGTGGGAGGGACCCTGGTGGGGGGCATAAACATATCTGCGTTAGGCTGTTCTTGCACTGCTATAAAGGATTATCTGAGACTGGGTAATTTATAAAGAGAAGAGGTTTAATTGGCTCACAGTTCTACAGGCTGTCACAACAGGCACCAGCATCTGATCGGCTTCTGGGAAGGGCCCAGGGAGCTTTTACTCACAGCAGAAGGCAAAGCGTGAATAGACATGTCACATAGCGAGAGCAGGAGCAAGGGGTGGTGGGGGAAGGTGCCACACACTTTAAAACAACTGAATCTTGAGAGAACTCTATCATGAGAACTCTTGACTATCTCGAGGACAGCACCAAGCCATGAGGGATCTGTCCCCCGTGACCCCACACACCTCCCCACCAGCCCTCACCTCCAACACTAGGATTACATTTCAGCATGAGATTTGGTGGGGACAGAGACCCAAACCATATCAACATATGAATCTGACTTATCACCAGAGGAGTGCAGGCTGTGGTGGGAAGCGAGTCATCACACCAGGCCTGACTGTGACCACAGTGGGTTTGTGAGGAAGCAAAGCCAGGGGTACCCGGGTAGAGCCAATGTTTCTCTGGGCCTCGTATGATGCTTCAGGGTTGACTGTGGAAGGATGAGGGATGGGGTTGATGGGGAAGGAATGAGGAACATGGCAGAAAGAGGGAGTTCTTCAGCAAAAACTGAGAGAGGAGTCAGAGCCCAATCACACGGGCCAGTGCTCCCTCCAGGCCCGCTGTGGGCAGTGGAGCTGCAAAGGCAGGGAGATAGGACCTGATCACCGTCTCCAAAGGTGGCTTGACAGTGGAGTGTGACACAGAGCCCAGGGGGCTGGTGGGAGCACTATGACCCACAGGGGCCCTGGGGAGAGCAACTTGCATGGTCAGGGGCTGGCAGGAGGGCAGCTTGGAAGTGGTCATGTGGTGTCTGGCCACAGTTGGCCATCAAGTGAAGGTGCAGTGGTGGAGGTAGAGTGGGTCTCCAGGGGATGGTGTATGTATCTCAGCCTGGGCTTAGAGTAGAGGGCACTCTCCAAGCAGGTGAGGTCAGGAGCCCTTATGATGCTTGGACTGTTTGAAAGACAGGGGCAGGCACAGGGCAGCTCCAGGCTGGTGTGGCACTCGGGGCAACCACAGTGGGAACGGGCCCTAGAACCAGGGAACAGGGAGGGCCACCTGACAGGATTCACCAACTTCAGCCAAGACATGCAGCCAGTCCGCAGCAACCATGCCAAGAGGAACCAGGAATGCTCTCCTCCCTCACTACCGGCCCCTGCTCATGCTCCTCATTGGCCAAACTTGGCCAGAAGTAGGAGGCCCAAGACCCTGTTGGTAGAGTCCTTGCACTAGCCTCCCTGGGACAGAGCCGGTGGCGAATGGACTGCAGATAGCACACACCTGCCCTGGAAGGGAGATCTGGCCAGCTGCAGTTTGCTAAAGCCACACCAGGTAATGCGAAAAGAGCCTCTTTATGACGAGCTGTGTTGGTGAACTTGGTCTTAGTCTGGCTCGAGCTGGCTATCCAGGGTGATCCAGCTGGCTGGTCCGGGAGGAGATGTTGACCCAGCTGTCAGCTGGCCTCTCTGGATTCAGATCTTTTAGTTGCAAAAACCTACTCAGAGCTTGAGAAGAATGGACTTGGGATGAGCTAGGAAAACTGGAACAGCCCAGGCCCATGAGATCTGGGGTTTCTGGGTTATTTACTAGGGTACCTGGTTGGCTCCTCACTCTCAGGCAGCAGAGTAGGGCCTTGGCCGTGACTCTTCCAGTTGAGGGACACGTCTGGGAGGGGCATTTTCTCTCATCTGGGTTGACATGGCTTTTTCTTGGCTTTGATGTTCTTTCAAATGTTATTAAATGTAGTAGTTGACCCTGCCATGACGTTCTCCATCCAGTGACAACCCCTAGCAATGCCCGATGAGCATACCAGTAATTTTAGGGCTAGAATGCAATCCTGGGCGTTGGGGCAGCCCAGGCAAGACTGTGGATCCCTGTGCATGCGTGTTACAAGAAGGGTTGCCCAAATGGGCACGTAACTATCACTAGATTCCTCCTGGTCAGTGATTTCTGAACAGAAGGACAAGTAAGAAACAAGCCTTTTGAAAGAAATTGTGCCATGAAGAGAACATTCTGAACATGGAAGTTGGATGGACACGTGATTTTGTTGACAGGAAGAATGTGTGGGGCCCACAACTCTTTCTTATAAATAGAGTTTCCTGGTGGGAAAATCTTATAGACTGAGAATTTCAGTGAATTTTCATCATCTTTGTTAAAATATATAACAGTACAACTTCTGCTTGGTTCATGAAAATAAGTGGCACAGGGAAAGATAGATGTTTCCCAGTTAAATTTTAACAAAAGTCTTCGTATTTGTGGATGGTTTAAGAGATATACTTAATCCATCCACAAATGCAAAGATACAAGAGTACACGGCCATGTTTGTCTGCAGATGGGTAAGAACAGATGCCCCCTGTTTTCCCATATCCCCAGCAGAGCACAGACTTTGCCTGTTTGCTAGACTTTGCCCTTTGCCCTTGGACATTTAGGCACATGGTGCAAACATCAGAGTGCTCAAATTATTGCAAAATTGCCAGGTCAAACACTGAGTAGGTTAATTATTTACAGAGACTGGATCAGTTGTCCAAACCTGCAAAAACAGATAGGCTTTTCTGTTGGGAAGCATCGTCAACCTCTTCGTCTGTAACTCTTGGATGCTTTTGTTCCAGTGTCATTTCTTTCTTTGCAGTCAGTAGATAATCATCATGGCAATTATAATTTCAATGTTTATGCTATTTAGTACAGAATACAGTTAAAACAACTTATTTCTCTACCAATAAATGCTTAATTCGAGGGTAGTCCCCATTTTGCAGTTGCCATGATTAACATTTAGAGGGAAGGTTTCCTAAGATGTGGTCATGGCACAGTCAGGGAATTCCTAGTGGTAGAAGCAAAGTTAGAGACCTGATTCCACCTCTTATTCTGGTCACTTGTCTTCTCCACACATGTGACAGTAACACTTGTCTCTCGGGGTTGCCGAGGAGTTTATGTGATGTAAAGCCGTGGTCACCATGCTTCTTGGATTCTGAAATGCTGCATGTTTGTTAGTCATCATCTTGTTCTCTGTTACTGGCCATAGGGTTCACATCTGACCCTTGGGTGAGTACATCCTCACAAACAGCTTTTATGGAGGGACAAATGGCTCCAGATGTATCCCAGCTGCATCCTGCAGCACACTTATATGGAAACCCCCAAGGAGCCAAACCTTGGTTCGTAACCTCAGGACCCCACATCTATCATGCCCCACGCCCACTGGAAACACACCCTTTGCCCATCTGAGGGTGCACACGCAGCCTCTGGCAGGCCTCCGCTCTGTACCTGCACACATAATGCTACCACCTGCCTCTATCCAACAGGTGTTTATTGGGCACCAAAGTATCCTCACCCTGTGCTGGGGATGCTCACATGGTTGAGGTGTAACCGCTGCGCTCGGGTGCTCGTGGGCTGTTAAAGGAATCAGACACGAGCCACAGAAAATTTCAGTACCGTGAAGGACGTGCCATGTAAAACGTAGACAGGACCCTGACCCAGGCAGGTGGATGTGATATCATTTAAAGATAATACCTCACCCCTGAGGCTTAAAGGATGAGTAGGAATTAGCCAAGGGAAGGGCAGAGTGCTAGGTGGGGTAAGTGTGTCTGTCTCCTGAGATGGTTGTTTTTATTGTTGTTTTAAAAAATCGGTTCATAATACTATATTATGTACTTGAAATTTGGCAAGATAGCAGATTTTAAGTGTCCTCACCCCCACCCCCAGCACACACACAAATGGTAACTATGGGTGGTGATGGATGTGTTAAGTAATGTGATTGTAGTAGTCATTATGCAGTGTATACATATATGAAACCATGACATTGCACACCTTGGATATATTCAGTTTTTGTTTGTCAATTAAATATTTTAAAATAAAGAGGAGTGTGTGCACCTCAGGACACCCGATGGTTCAGTGAGGTTTGGGGAGAGCGCATCAGAAAGTCTATTTATAGTGACTGTATCTGAGAATTAAGAAATGTGCTTTCCTGATGTTGAAGAATGAACTGGCAGTGCTGACCTGACACTGGCCAGATGCCCTGTGTCACTTGCAGGAGGGAGGCAGGGACGTCACTTCTGAGACAGAATGAGGACAGGGCCACCCTCCCTTGGCTGTTCCCTTGTAGCAAACATGTTGTTGATTCCAGGTTCTGGGGTTACTGGTCTTGTTAGTTAGACGAAAGACTGTCAGGGTGACTGTGGGAGTCACTCACAGCACATGTCAGCACACAAGGGAGTTGCCAAGTTACGCTGTTTGTTATTTTGTTCTCTTTTACAAATGACAAGCACCCCAGGATGTGACTTCTCTGAGTTATCACATAACTATCACTAGATTTGTCCTGGTCAGTGATTTCTGAAACAGGAGGACAAATGAGAAACACACAAGCCTTTTGAGAGAAACTTTGCCATGAAGATAACATTCTGAAAATGGAAGTTGGTTGGACACATGATTTTGTTGACAGGAAGAATATGTGATGCCCACAACTCTTAAAAATAGGAGTCTGCTGGTGAGAAAATCTTACAGACTGAGAATTTCAGTGAATTTTCGTCATATTTGTTAAAATATATAACAGTACAACTTCTGCTTGGTTCATGAAAATAAGTGGCACAGGGAAGACAGATGTTTCCCAGTTAAATTTTGACAAAAATCTTGGCATTTGTGGATGGATTAAAAGCTATATGGCCAATTTCGGAAGGGCAGCCGCTCTGATAGCCCATTAATCCAAATGTGGCAATAAGCGGAATGCAGACCCAATTTTTTAAATCACAATACCGTAAATGTAGATTTTGGTCTTTAATCGAAGCATATTCAAATACATTGTTTTCACCAAAATGCTATTAACATTAACAATAGTATTTTGGAGACAGCAAAATTTTTGTGCCACTAATAAATATAGCTATTATTTTAGAAAACATTTTCTCTTTATTTCATCTGCTGAGACCAGCTCAGCAGGAGACCAGCTCATGGAGACCCCAACCCAGGCAGTGCTGAAGGAATTAAGAAGCAGACACAGAGATAGAAAGTAAAGTGGTTTCAGGGAGTGAGGCAGCAGGGATCTCACAGCATTTCCAGCTGAGATCCCAGAGCAGACTCTGACCCATGTGTTCATTCTTTACTTTCCAGTGACAAGTTTTACAAGCGGATGCTCTGTGTTCTTTCATTGGTTAAAGGTAAACTAACCAGGCAGCTAGTGTATGTTTACTGTCGGTTAAAGACAAACTAGAAAGCGCTCTTTACGAGAGAACAAAGGGAAGAGTCACATATCCTGTGTTCAAAGTACTAATTCATCTGGTGTGAGACATATTCATATTGTTTACTGTTTTATAGTGCTTTGAGCAGTTTTCTGTTTTGGGGGGGGCAGTTTTCCACTTCGGGGGGGCCGACTAGGTTTTCTTTACTGCCGCTCTCAGCAAACAATATGATTTCTCATACACATTAGAATTTGCTCTCAACAGTCACCCTTTACAGACCTTTCTTTTGTGTATATTGGAGCATGATGTGTTCACACGTAATTAATAATGTGGGTCCTATAGATAGGTGTTTGTCCAGAATGTCGTTATTAATGGGAACTTGAGTTGAAAGCAGCCTGGGAGACCATCAGAGGCTGAAAGTGGAAGGTTTCTGACCTTTGAGCATGACCCAGAATAAGCCAGCACCGTGCCCAAACAGCCACTGCATGGGCAGAGCCCAGCTCCAGCCCATCTGGCAGCCAGACCCCAGCTGTGGTCTGACTGGGAAGGTTATGGCCTCTGAGTTTCTTTTGTCTTCATCTGCCTCTGGCCTACGTGCCTTAAGGAACAAGAAGAAACACCTGGTACTGTCTGTCTCTGTGGGTTGCACTGATTCGCTGGCATTGTCTTCCCAGAACACACTTGCACCAGGCCTTCCCTGCGCGCCCTGCCTGGCTTCACATACACCTCCATCTTCATACCTGACTCTTAAGGTGCGAGGCCTCCTCACCTCTATCCTTGGAAATCTCTGCTTCTCTGTTTTAGCTGGTGCAGTCACTGCGTGCAGTCTACTGGCGTGCTTTTGGCCAACTCAGTTCTGATAGTTTCAGTACTGCCAGAAAGCAGCTATGCTCTTTAGGCTTACTAAGGGGCATGTCGTCCCCTCAGCCGTTGTTAAGTACAACCCTACAAGTGGTCCCTCTAAAAGTGGGTGTGTTACACCCATTTTACAACAAGGGAACCACAGCACAGTGAGGCTGCTTCTGCTGGCTGGGTCACCAGCCACCTGGGGGGGGGGGACATGAACTAGGGGAGCTTGCCTCCAAACCACACAAGGGCAGTCTGCACAGTTTTTAACTACGTTCAAGAGTTTGATGCCTCCATAAATGCTGACGCATACTTAGGATATTCCCCAAGCTTCACTCCTTTCAGGAGTTGGGTTTTGTGTGAGGGAAAACAGGGACCCCAGTGGCTTCTGCCTCCTAGGGCTGTGCTGGGCCTTGCCAACAGCACTTCTCCATGAATGGGGCCTTTGCTGTCAGCTTAATCGGTCTCTGCAGGGTCCTGCAGCTAGCAGTAAGTAGACTGGGACTCACCATCTCCTGCCGTCTGCTGTGCTGTGTCCGCATGGCAGGACGCTTTGGGTCTTTACTCATTGCTCCAGGGGGCTGGAAGTTGGCACTTGGATGAGCTCATTGGCCCTGGATCTGCCCCTGCAGGGTTCTACTTGTGTCAGTGCCCAGAGGGATACAGGCTTTAGTGAAGGCCAGAGAGATTCCAGAGGAAACAGGAGCCTTAGGAAAGTGTCCCTCCACCCCTCCTGGGTGCGAGGTGTTCTAGGACAGGTGCCCTGGGGGCACATCAGGAGCTGCCTGGGGGAGCTGGTGGAGCCTGTGGATGGGCACCTGCCTGAGAGAGTTGCTGTAGCATCTGGTCCCTAGGAGGTAGCTGGGGGCAGGGCAGACCCTGGAAATGAGGTGAAGCCATAGTTTGTCCTTTGTACATTCCAGCAGATGGGGTGGTGACTTAGTCAGACATCTGCGGCTATTCCCCACCCAGTAACATGGATCTAGTCGTGCATGTATCTGGTGCAGAGGAAGGACAGGAGCACTGGTGTAGACCATCAGCACACCTGGAGTCTAGTTTGGATGATTAGAAAGAAGCATGCAGTGGGGACAAGTGAAGGCAGGGTGATGGACGGGACTAACCGAGGCTCATGATGCCCCAGGCAGAGGAGGAGCGAGAGGACATGGAGAAGGTGAAGCTGGACAACAGGCGCATCCTCTTCAACCTCCTGCCTGCCCACGTCGCCCAGCACTTCCTCATGTCCAACCCTCGGAACATGGTGAGCATCCAGCTGCACCTGGCCAGCACTGCCCGGCACTGCTCTAGCCGCCCCCTTGGCGCTCGCCTGGCTCACCCATCCTGACCCATTCTTTGAACTTTCAGGACCTCTACTACCAGTCCTACTCCCCAGGTGGGTGTCATGTTCGCCTCCATTCCCCAACTTCAACGACTTCTACATTGAGCTGGACGGCAACAACATGGGGGTGGAGTGTCTGCGGCTTCTCAACGAGATCATCGCTGACTTTGATGAGGTGAGGCCGCACGTCGCCATCCTGACCCCACCCGGGAGTGGTGGTGCATTCTGCTCATGGGTGACCAGGATACCCCTTCACCTAATTAAATTCTGTGTGTCTCATGATATGTCACATTCTCTATAGCTGGAATGAGAGAAAGCAAATCCCAGGAAGGACGGGCATTCTGTCTCCTTTGGGATCCAGACCAACCATGATAGGAGAGGACCCTAGGACAGGGGACCAGGGCCACTTGGTGGGGCTGGGTGCTTGTCCTCCATGTTGTAAATGTCAGAGCTGCGACATCTACAGTGGCCAGGGCTGGGCAGCGTCATATACAGATAGGTGGACAGGCAGGCGCCTCCAGGCCCTGGTCTACAAATAGGCAGGCAGGTGGGCACCCTCATCTACCGATGAGCAGGCAGGCGGGCACCCTCACCTACAAGAAGGTTAGGCAGGCGGGCACCCTCATCTACAGATGGGCAGGCAGAGTGGGTGCCCTTATCTTACAGATGGGCAGGCAGGCGGATGCCCTCATCTACAGATAGGCAGGCAGGCGGGCGCCCTCATATACAGATGGGCAGGCAGGCGGGGCGCCCTCATATACAGATGGGCAGGCAGGCGGGCGCCCTCATGTACAGATGGGCAGGCAGGTGGGTGCCCTCATCTATAGATGTGCAGACAGGTAGGCGCCTCCAGGCCCTTGTCTACAGATGGGCAGGCAGGCGGGCACCCTTGTCTACAGATGGGCAGGCAGGTGGGTGCCTCCAGCCCCCACCCAACAGCCAGCCAGCACTGTGCCAGCCCCACCACCCCTTGTCACTGGATCCGATTCTCCTGGTGACTGTAAACTCACCTGTGGGGGGACAGGAATGTGTCCTGTACTGTCCTTCCTTACCTCTTTTTGCCAGCATGGTCCTAAAACTTGTCTGCCCAAAGCAAGGAAGACATGTCGCTTTCCTGAATGTGTTCTTTGGCTCTACTGTTGCTCCTGGTGGCTGATGGCTGCAGTGACTTTTCTCAAATGTTATGTCATATTTAACAGTTTTGTGTTTTAAACAAAGCTCATGGGAAAAAGACTTTTACAAAGACATAGAGAAGATCAAGACCATCGGGAGCACCTACATGGCCGCTGTGGGGCTAGCGCCCACCTCGGGGGCCAAGGTGAGTACAGCCTGGGGCTGCCTGCTTGGGGACTGGGCCCAAGCCCTGCCCTAAACTGCTCTGGGACCCTGGGTAGGTTCCTATACTGGGGTTTGTTTTCCCTCTGCATTGGATAGCGGGAGCATCTTGAGTGCTGTTTTGTCTGTTACTGGCTCACTCCAGACACAATCTCCTAGGGAAAGTCAGCACTGAAGCCTGCTCACAGGAACTTCCTTCAGCCCCAGCTCTGCCCTGTTAGACACCTCACCCCAGAACCCTCCCCCCGTCCCTGTTGCATTCCCTTCTCCATCAGCAGCCCAGTTCCTCCCCCACCAGCCCCCACCTTCCTCCCCCACCTGCCCCTTCCCCTTCTCCTCCCGTCAGCACCGCACTCTCCTTTCAATAGTAGAACTGTGAATAAATACAAATAATTATTCTGAGTAGATCTAGATTTATTAAAGGTGAATTGATAATTAATAATCTTCCAAAACAGAAAGCACCGGATCCAGATGCATACATTGCTGAATTCTACCAAACATTTAAGAAAGAAATGACACCAGTTCTCTGCAATCTCGTGTAGAAGACAGAAGCAGAAAGAACACTTTCCAGCTCATTCTGTAGGCCAGCATTACCTTAATACCAAACCCAAATACACAGAAAAAGAAAATTACAGACCAGTGTCTCTCATGAATACAGACATACAAACTTCCAACAAATATTAGCACATTGAATTCAATAATGAATGAAGAGAATTATACACTAAAACCAAGTTGGATTTTTTCCAGATATACAAGGCTGTTTCAGTATTCCAAAATGAATTCATGAAGTTCATCAAATCAACAAGATAAAGAAGAAAAATTATATAATCATATCAATTGATGCAAAAAAATTATTTGTCTAATACCCATTCCTGGTTTTTAAAAAAAACTTTGAGGAAACTAGCAATAGAAGAAAACTGCCTCAATTTGATTTTTAAAAATTTGCAAAAACCCTACAGCTTAATATACCTAATGGAGGGAAACTAAATGCTTTCTCCCTAAGATGAGAAGCATGGCGAGAATATCCTCTCTCACCATTTCTATTCAACATTATACTGGAAGGCAGTAAGACAAGAAAGAAAATAGAAGGCATACAGACTGGGAAGGAATCTGCTTGCAGATGACATGACTGTATATGTAGAAAATCCAAAAGAATTAATAACAAAAATAGCAGAAAAAGCCCCTAGAACTAAGAAGTGATTATAGTAAGGTTCCAGGATATAAAGTTAATATATAAAAGTTCATTGCTTCTCTATATGTCATCAGTGAACAATTGGAATTTGCAATTATAAACAAAATGCCATTGATATTAGTAGCCAAAAAATAAAATACTAGGTATAGATCTAACAAAATAGGTACAAGATCTATATGAGCAGAAGTATAAAATTCTGATGTAAGAAATCAAAGATCTAGGTCATTGGGAGCCAGTGTTCCTGAATAGGAAGAGTCAGTATTTTCAGATGCCACTTCTTCCTAATTTGATTTGTAGATTTAACACAAGTCCGATCGGAACTCCACCAGGATATTTTGTGACACTGACAAAATGATCCTAAGTTTATATGGAAAGTAAAAGACGCAGAACAGTCAACACAATATTGAAGCAGAAGAACAGAGCTGGAAGACTGACACTACCCAACTTCAGGACTTATAAAGCTGTAGTAATCAAGACAGTGTAACATTGGCAAAAGAACAGGCAATAGATCAGTGCAACAGACAAGAGCCCAGAAATAGACCCACAGAAATATATTCAACTGGTGTTTGACAAAGAAGCAGAGGCAATACCATGGAGAAAAGATAGTCTTTTCAACAAACAGTGCTGAAACAACTGTATATCCACATGCACAAAAAAAAAAAAAAAAGCATATAGATACAGACTTTATCCTCCTCACAACAATTAACTCAAAATAGATAATAAGCCTAAATGTAAAATGTGAAACTACAGAACTTTTAGAAGTTAACATAGGAGAAAAATCTAGATGACCTTGAGTCTGGCAATGACTTTTTAAGTACAACACTAAAAGCATGATTCACGAAAAGAAAAAATTGGTAAATTGGACTTCATGAAAATTTAAAACTCCTACTCTGTGAAAAATATTGTCAAAAGAATGAAAAGTCAAGTCACAGATTAGGAGAACATCTTTGCAAACCACCTGTCTGATAAGGGACTTGTATCTATAGTACACAAAGCACCTTTACAATTCAACAAGAAAAAAAACAGTTAAAAACTGGGCAAACAATTCGAGCCGGCACCTCACCAAAAGAGATGCAGATGACAGATAGGCATGTGAGAGGATGCCCAGCATCGCATGTTTTAGGGATTTGCAAATGAAAACAACAATAAAATACCACTAGATACCTGTCAGAATAGCTGAAATCCAAAACACTGGTGAGACGAAAGCCAGTGAGGATGTGGAGCAACAGAAACTCTCCTTCACTGCTGGTGGGAATGAAATATGGGACAGCTACTGTGAGAGAGAGTTTGGTGGTTTCTTACAAAGTTAGATAATGTTACTATATGATCCAGCAATTGCACTTTTTTTGTAATTTCCAAATGAGATTAGGATTTATGTCCGTGAGCTTCATTCATAATAAAAACTGGAAGCAAACTAGATATCCTTCAGTAGGTGAATGGATAAAGAAATTCTGGTATATCCATAAGGTAGAATATTATTGAGTGAGAAGAAATGAGCTCTCACATTATGAAAAGACATGGAGAAACCTAAATACACTTTGCTACATTAAAACAGTCTGAAAAGGTTACATACTGTATGATTCCAACTATACGAAATTCTGGAAAAGGCAAAACTGTAGAAACAGTAGAAGTGTTAGTGGTTGCTGGGGGTCGGGAGAGGGGCGGGATGAACATAGAGCAGGGAGGATTTTCAGGGCAGTGAAACTGTCACGTGTAATACTGTCATGGCGGATACATGTCATGCATTTAGAATGCATAGAATGGACAACACCAAAAGAGTAACCCCCAATTAAATTACATACTTTGGTTAATAATAATATACCAATATTGGTTCATCAGTTGTAGCGAATGTGTCACACTTACGAAAGATGTTAAAAATAGGGGAAACTCTGGGGAGAAGGGATATGTGGGAACTCTGTATTACCTGCTCAATTTATCTATAAACGTAAAATTGCCCTAAAAATAAAGTCTTAATTTTTAAAAAAGCATTAGTTTCCTGATTGTGAGGACTAATAAAATTCCCTTTAAAAATAAAAATGAGAAACCTTACAACTGTTACTGTTTCACAAGAGAAAGGACCTTGTCACACACATACATGATGATACAGTCTCAGTCTCAAGGAAGGAAGTTGCCGACTCCCTGGCATGCGTCTCTGTCCTTGTTTTGCTCTTTGCCATGGGCAGTGGCAACGCTGTCCAAGCTGGAGTTTGAACACCTGGTCTCCCACTGGAAAGGGCTGCCCCGCCCTACTCCAGCAGGCAGTCTTGGGTGGGCCCTGTCTCTGCCCCTCAGGAGCTGGGGCTTGGCCAATACCCTGCCTCTCCCTTAGTCTCCTACCTGTAGAATGGAATGAATGATACATGTGCCTGTAGCCAGGCACTCAGAGAAGCCTGCCCCTGAGAGTGCGGCTGTTGACCACTGCAGGTTGGTCCCTGGCCCCGTCTTGCCTTGTGCCGCCCAGCTGTAATGACGCCGTCTGTTCATGCCTAGGCTAAGAAGTCCATCTCCTCCCACCTGAGCACACTGGCGGACTTTGCCATTGAGATGTTTGACGTTCTGGATGAAATCAACTACCAGTCTTACAACGACTTCGTCCTCCGAGTTGGTACGTGACTCTAAACCTATCCTGTCCATCCATGTGGAACACCCTTCCTACACCTGCCTCGGGGTGGGATCAGCTGATGAGGTGCCCTGGTCTTACAGGAAGGAGGGTAGTGCCACCCAGGAGGGCATGGGAACCTGTGTACCGAGTTGCCTCTGTAAGCTGCTGGTGGAAGTGGAGATGCTTCAGAAAATGACTTAGGACTTTGAAGATTCATTGTCTAGCTCAGGAAACATACTAGAAATCTTGATTGTCCTGGAGACGTTCAGATGCTCCTTTGAGTCCACACTTAGCTGAAGGAAAATGCCCCTTTCTCTGTTTGCCAGCCATGGCTACGTAGTTGAGGCCCCACGGGCTGTCCAGAAAGAGGCGTTGATGGGAGCCCCACTGCACTCCTGGGCACCTTCCCTCACCTGTGTCATGAGAAGGAAAAACCATTGGATGCCCCAGTTCTTTTCTAGCTTTTATAAAACTGTGATTTGTTGGTTTTTTTAAAATCCTAAATTCACTTTTTCTTTAGAAATAGACAGTTTACCAGAAAAAATTTCTATTAGTCCAGGATACAGTTAAACTAGAGGTTTGTTTTAGAATTCAAACATCCAGTAGCCTTAAAAACAAACCTTGGAGCTACGTATGAGTGTGAAGGGTGGCGGGTGATCCACTTAGAGCCATGGAGTTCTGATGTCCCAAAAAGCAAGCTCAGATTCAGGTATGTTGTCTGGCCAGAGGGCAGGAACAGAGTGAGCCAGCTGGGCCCTGGGCTCTCGTCAGCAGAGCTCCTGATGTGCCTGGAAATCGATCTGATGGTGGGTCGGAGAAATTCTTGCTCCCAATAGGACCAGCTGGCAAGCCTGGCCCTGTGCCTCAGTGTCTGGTCACGCAATGGGGCTGGACCAAGGTCTTTAAGGGCCCTCTCCCCCACAGGCTGATGCTAGCCCAGTCTTCTTTATGTGGGTGGGGTACCTGGGGTTAACAGGGGGCTTCCTGACTCCCACCAGCTGTAGCTATCTGGAAAGTGGCCCTTTGGGGTTCCTCTCTGAGTTTCCCGTGCCCACCTGCTCCAGCTAACAGCACTGTGTGCCCTGCTCCCATGCTCCTCCCATGTCATGTCAGCCCCGCCTCCCCTGCCCTGCCCAGGACATCAGAGGTATTTACTAGGGCAAACTCAGAAAAATTAGTCCACAAGTATGGAAGGGGGAGATAGGAAGTGGCTTCGGCCAAGGCCAGAAAGCCCCAGTTGCAGGAGGTGGCTGCCACCAGCCACCTCTCACAGGAGAGCTGACAGCATGCTTGGCCCCTCTGCTCTCCTGCTGAGGACGGGCTGGCCGTCGCAGCTTGGTGTGTACCCTACTTACAGGGGAGGAAGACCAGGCTCAGAGAGGGTGAGCACTTTGTGGAAAGTTGCACAAGGGGTGACTGGAGTGTGGGTGTGGCTGGGTTGTTGTGATGCTGTTCAGCTGGTCTGCAGCTGTCCAGAGGCCTGTTGGACACTGAGTTACAAAAAGAGAAGGTACCCCATCCTCTCCCTTCAGAGCATTCTGTACCATCTTGCTTAGTTTTGAGAGCCATGCTCTAAAATAGCCATAGGGTCACATTCTGAGAAAAGGTCCAACGCTGCTGTTTTTCTGGAAGAGAGGATGCACTTGGGGACACACCCTGTAATCACAGAGACTGAAAGGCCATACTTTTGAGTGGCTCCCTTGGCAAGGCTCCGCACAGAGGCTGCTGTTTCAGGAAAGGGACTTTTCACCAGGATCAGGACTCGTTTCAACAGCCAGCACTGTTCCCCCTGTGCAGTGGGCAATGTCGTGACGGGACCCTGCCCAGGGGAGCCTGTGCAGCAGGGCAGCTGCCTCTCTGTGGTGCTGTGTGTGATGCTTCAAGGAGCCTGGCGCTAGGTGACCCCAGGAAACAAGGCCCTGAAAGGAGCAGCCTTTTCTCCACCAGGAGCAGCATCAGGTGCATTTGGTGGCCCTGGTGGGATGAGTCACACTTTTCCCACAATGACAGGTTGTGCGGGGGCTGTTTTCTAGGCATCAACGTTGGGCCGGTGGTAGCTGGAGTGATTGGCGCTCGCAGGCCCCAGTACGACATCTGGGGAAACACAGTCAACGTGGCCAGTCGGATGGACAGCACAGGGGTCCAGGCAGAATCCAGGTCAGTTCACCCAGAAATCCCCAAGGCATGGGTACCCATTCTTCAGGTGAGGAAACTGAGGCACAGGGGCCCAGGATAGAATCCCTACTCTGCAGCCCATAAGTAGCAGAGCAGAAAGAGCTGCATATTTCGGTCTGTCTGCTCTGGAGGGCATCCTGTGCATACTGATCTTGCTGTTTGGTTTGTCGTTTAGCCTTGGGGCTGGCTCCTGAGTGGGCCAGGTGCAGCGGTGGGAGCACTGAGTCACTGGATCCTGCTGCTGGTCCCAGCAGCTTGGCAGCTCTCATTTACCCTGCACGTTCCAGGACTCCGGCCCCTGCCTGGCTGCCATAGGAAGGAAGGGCTTTCATGTGTGTTTGAAGGGAGGGTGCTGTGTGTGTCCACCTCATCTGAGGAACTTGTGGGTAGGTCAGGTGGGCTGACACCCTCTAAAAGCCATGGAAAGGTTTAGAAGGCAGCAGCCTTTGCTTTTCCTCAGTGTGGAAGAGTGTGGTCTGGCTTCTGGGATTTCCCTTAGAACAAACCTGAAACTTGATTCGGTCCTGATGACCACCAGAATGAAGCCCCCACAAGTAAGACGGAGCCTATGAGGGGCCACTCAGCCCTGCAGCCACCTCCCTGAGAACTGCAGGTCTCCCACAGGCCATGGAGGGAAGGCTTGTTCCCCAGGCACATGACAGCAGCTATTCATGGGGGCAGTTTAAGGGACAGGTAGGTCAAAATATTCACTGGAGCCCTCCTCTCCTGCTCAGAACATAGACGGGACTTCCGTGGAGCAGGTCTGCACTTCTGCTTTCTCTTTTTAAAGTTTTTTTTTTTTTAATTTCTTTTATCATGGTAAGGTATACATGGAATTTGTCGTCTTTTTTTTAGTGTGCGGTTGAGTGGCGTTAAGTATATTTACGTGGCTGTGCAGCCATCACCACCGTCTACCTCCAGAACTTTGTGTTGTATATTTTTTTTTACCATGACTCTATCCTTCGCTCTTCTGTAGGATTCCCCCAAAACTGGACTCTCCAGGGGAGAACTTCATAAGAGCCCCATCCTGTCCACCCGAGCCTGGCCCCTGCCCTGCACCAGCATTGCATTTTTAAGTTTCTAAAATCAGATCTGAGCCTGCCATTGTTCTATCCTGCCCCTGCCCTATGCACAGGCTGTTCACTGGTGGCCTCCGACTAATTCCCCGCCAGGTGTCTCCTGGCTGCCTGGGTTGTCACCCTTGCACTCACAGGGTCTCTGTCCTCTCTCCCCTGCTTGGGCTTCCTAGCACCCCTGCCACTCTGATGGGGCCCACCCTCCGCAGGTCTGGGCATTAGAAGGTGGGCTTGGCATGGATTGAGCTCTTTTAACCAAAGATGCCAGGGTTTTGATGACTGTTTGTGGGAGGGGGAGGAGCAGCCAGGGAGACAGGGAGGAAGAGAGGAAGTTCCAAGATCATTCCTCCAACATAACGCAGAGACACTGATCGCGTCCTCTGTTCACAGGACTGATTATATCTAGTAGAAAGCATTTCCTCATTCTTTATCTTTTTCCTAACTTTGTGAAGCATAAATTCTTTGAGCTAAAATACTGATTGTTAACCTGTCAAGAAACATCCCTGTTTTCTCTGGGCAGTTTGCCCGCTGCCCTCCATATGCTGGTTCCTCCTTCCCCTGACCCAGGGTTGCAGAGGCAGCTGTGCCAGGGTTCTGTGAACTGGCTGGTTTGTACCCCTACTGACGCCACACCGCTGCCCCCAGAAGTTATTTGGAAGTCTGGCTTTGTCCTAGACTCTACTCTTTGCTGTCCCTTCCAGCTGAGGGGGGATACCTTCTGCCCCCTACACTCTGTATGCCCCACTTGTAAACATACCTGGCTGCTGAGGTACCAAGAGCCCTGAACCCAGAGAGTCAATTCTGCTCTTCTCTGTTCTAGCAACTGGAGCTGGGTCCCATGTAGCCTCTGGCATGGAGTGCATGGAACCACCATGGAAGCTCCCATCCAGACCCGGTGCCAGGTCCCTGCAAGCCCTGCCTACATGCCTGCCTGTCTGGGTGCTCCTTGGGCCACCCTTCTCGGCTCAGTGAACATTACCTCCTCCTGTTGTCCAGGAAACAGGCAGTGAAACTCCTCTGGGGCTGGCCCATTAGACTCCTCTGAGTCCCCCTGGTTTGCAGGGCTGTGTCTTTGTTACATAGTGACCCAAGAGATTTCAGCAAGAGAAGGGGCCCTGGCTGCCAGGCTGAGCTGGGAAAGCCGCATCCCAGTGCCAGGGTTGGGCAGTCAGGGTGAACAGCAACAGATGGCAGGATGGAATGTTCTGGTCTCTTCCCAGAGGAGTCCCCCCTCATTGCCCTGGAGTAACGCTCACTTCTCTCCATCAACAGGTGACTGAGGAAGTCCACCGGCTGCTGAGAAGGTGCCCCTACCACTTTGTGTGCCGAGGCAAAGTCAGTGTCAAGGGCAAAGGGGGAGATGCTGACATACTTTCTAGAAGGCAGGACTGATGGAAACGGCTCCCAAATCAGGTCCCTGGGCTTGGAGCGGAAAATATATCCATATGGGAGAGCTGGCCTTCAGGGCAGACGTCCCCCAGTGTGCCCTATGCCTGGAGTTTCATTCAGGGCTGGGCTCCCTCCACACCCCCCGGGCCAGTACCTGCCTTCTACAGCGGCTGGGAAGGAGGCTTAGTGGAGCCCACGTGGGCCTCTGGGGTGCACACAGGGTGAGAATGCTCTGGGGGGTGACACAGGCCACGGTGGCTCCAGCCAGGACCAGTAAGACCAGCAGAGCAGGGAGCCAGTGGCCAGGGTGGAGGCGGAGCATTGTCCAGGCGTGGCCTGTGGCCCGAGGGCCAACCACCCAGCAGATGCAGCACAGCAGTGACTCAGTGAGGGGGAGGACACCCAACTGCTCACACTTTTAGGCCTCACTGGAGAGGCGTCCCACTCCAGCCTCCCCTCGGTGGCGTAGGGAGCGCTGTTACTTTCCAGCAGGCCTGTTCAGGTTTGGCCAGGTTGGCATCAACATCAAGACCTTCAGAGCATCCACCAGGGTTACAGCAAGAGCCACTGAAGTGTGGCTGGCAGAGCAACCGAGGAGCTCCCTGAGAGTGTGGCCTGAGACAGCCCTGACCACCCAGCCGTGGTGGGACCTGACATACAGGCAGCTCCAGGCCTGGGCAGCGGCTTCAAGAGCCAGAGTGGGGAAGTCAGGCCTCTCTGGGAAGGTCCCAAGTGCTGGCACAGTACAGAGATGTCCACTCTTGGACTGAACAGTTTGGGGAGAATTGAGAAGCTGCCTCTCACTGCATGAATAGTGGTGGCTGCTGGCTTTCAAGTGTGGTTTTTTGCTAAGAGCCAGAGGCAGGTCTTCTGGAGTTCTCAGGGGGCCCTGTGATCCCCTCTCCACAACCATGGCCAGCATCGGCTTCTTGCTGCACCTGTGCATTCTCCACCCCTCTGCCGATGGCTTCCAGCTGCTAAAACACCTGGACATTCCCCATCCTGCACCGGCACTGTGTTTGTTCAGAGAAGACGAAGTGTGTCATTTCTTCCTTTCCCTGTGGCGTCTTGGATCCTTTACATTTATCCATAGTATGAGGCTCCACTTATTTTGAATATGAGCGGCCCTCGCACCCATGAGCAAGTTTCCTTGTTGGAAGATGCTGTTTCTCCAGCAGAATCAACCCTCCAGGATGAAGTTTCAGAATTGGCTGATGGTCATGAGTGCAGGTGTTTCGGTTGTAATTTGCAGGGAAATTGACTGCAGGTGATAGTGTTGACATCCGACAACCTCCCATGTGCGTGTCTAAATAGTCACAATGAAGATGAAGATGAGAATGAGGGGGGACAGGGGTCCAGTAGGGCCAGTGGGGAGGGACTATCCAGAAATAGCAGGCAGAGGTCTGGCGTGTGGAGACCTTGGATCTCGGTCACAGGGAGGAAGGTGACTAGAGACGGGAGGGAAGCTTCTGGATAGGCACTGTAGTAGGGAAACATCCAAAGACCCACCACTCTGAGATGTGGTCAGGAGGTTTCTGTGGACTGCACGTGAGGCCTGAGCCCTGCCTCTGTTCAAAGCCAGCAGGCTTGGGGGTCCCCCCTCCTCACTGCTCCTCAACAGCTGTAACAGGCCTTCCTGAGGGCCCCGACTTTTCAGAAAGGAGCAGAGAGAAGCCCAGACTTCCTTACCTGGAGTGTAGACCTGCGTGTGGGACCTGTTCCAGGCTGATCCCTGTCCGTGCAGGTGGGTGATGTCCTTGGGTGCTGCCATCATGGTATGTCAGAGGTGGCCTCCTGCACAGGGAGAGCCTGACCCTGCCTCAGCTGTGTGGCTTTGCGGGGGCAGCAGGGGCCTGGGCCATAGCTGGGGGAGGCCAGACTCTGGGGGCTTTGCAGGGCAGCCAGTGCAGTGATGCCTGGTGGCTCCAGCTGAGACAGGAGTCTGGACAGAGGTGGGCAGGGTAGATGGCTTTGGGCAGGGGGAGGCGGGCAGAGGCTGCATGCAGGGTCCCCTGTCTGCCTGTCCTGAGGGTGTGGACTAGGTGTCTAGATGGGGTTGTAGGGAGCACTGTCCACCCTCGTTTCTCTCTGGTCAGGGCTGTGGCCTCTGTGATGGTGCAAGAGGCAGGATGGTCTTCAGGCACCTTCCTGCAGAGTGATTTTGACCAATGCCTTTCTAGCACCTTCCCCTGGCTGTGACAGGGGGCTCCTGGGCCACGCCAGATGACCCCCACAGGCTGGCTCACCCCATGGCCCCACTGGAGACTGTGAGGGTGAAGCCCAGGCAGCTTTCACCTTCCTTGGGTGGTCCTCATGCCGCCATCCACTCACGCTCCTGGTGTTCTGGCATCACCTTGTGCTGGTGGGGGGCTGGGCTCCCATGAGCTCCTAGGGCAGAAGGAGAGGGTTGCAGGTCCTCTCGCTGCTGTTGGGGCATCCACAGGAGCTTATGTTCATGTGCAATCTCCAGGCTGCCATTGAGGGCTTCTGAGGGCTCCTGGGCTCATCCTGAGGATTTAGGGTCGGTCTGAGCCGGCTGTGGGCTGAGAATGTGGCTGGGGCCCTGCTGTCAACCCCTCCTCCAGGCCCTGCCTTGTCCCTGTTCCTCTGCTTTCCTTTCTTCAGGACAAATGATTTGTTCTATGGTCGCCTTTCCACTAGGATTTTCTCATCCATCCATCTGTCTATCTCAGCCGGATTTGAAGCAGTCAGTTCAGACAGGAGCCACAGGGAGCCCGTAAGGGCACAGTGCGGTGGTGGTGAGTGTGGCTGCCCTGGCTCCCCCAGCTTGTTGAGGTGCTGTCCTTGACCCACGAGCTGTTGAGAAAGGTGCAGAGCCCCTGGCACAGCTTGGTTTTCCTCAATCTTGTTGCCCCCAGTACTGCTGCCCACCTCAGGCCATCCAGGTGGTGGGCAGACAGAGGAGTGGCCTCCAAAGCTGTCCATGCCCCAGTTCTAAGCCCTGTCGCCAGGGCTCAGTTACACACCAAAGGTGACTTTGCAAGTGGAATTACTGTTAGGGATCTAAGGATGGGAGGGGGAACTTGGACTATCTAGGTAGGCTCAGTGCAGTCACATGGCCTCTTGAAATGGCTGAGGGAGGCAGGAGAGCCAGGAAAGAAATGAAGTGTGACAGACGGTTCCATCACTGCTGGCTTAAAGACAAGGGGCCAGGAGCCAACACCAGAGGCCACTCGGCAACCCCAGCCCCAGTCAGCAAGGAAGCTGCGTGTCGCTCACACAACTAGAAGAGACCGAGCTTGGCAACAACCCAAGTGAGCCCGAAGCAGATTTGCCCCAGAGCCTCCAGGCCTGAGCAGAGCCCGCCCGGTGACACCTTGGTTTGGCCTATGAGACTGAGCAGAGAGCCAGCCACGCTGTGCTGTGCTGGGATCCACAGAGCTGGGAGGTCACACATGTGCGTCCTGGAAGCTGCCCAAGGTGTGGCCACATATAGGGCAGCAGGAGGAAGCCGTTGCAGGGACCATGCTGCCTTCTCTGGGCTCACGACTGTTCTGGAAAGGACCCCATGGCAGGCTTGGCAAGGTCTCCACTTCAGGGGCAAACATCTCCATCATCAGCAACTCCAAACCCCAGCCACTTCCTGGGAGTTCAGGGAACTGTGTTTAGCCATAATGTTCCTTGGGGTTTGGTGAAAAACAACTTCCTTTTTATTTGTGAGAAAACTGTATTATATTGCCTTATTTATTTTTAATTGTGTACAATATTCATGTACAAATGTTAGAGCCATTCGGGTAGAATTCTCTCTAAATTATTTATTGAAGAGGCTTTGTAAATAGTGCACCAGTTCCAGGTGCTGCCTGTTTACTCGTACCAAAAATGAAGACAAGCCCCACACCCACCTCAGCCCCCGCTTGGCCATGCTGTGGCCCTTTGGAAATGACCCTGTGTGCTCCCCCTTGCAACCCTTGCATGCCTTTCATGCCTGACGCCGTAGAGTAGAACACAGCCCCGGAATGCTTGCAGTCGCTTGCAGGGACCATGCCGGCCCATGTGGTCCACACCTGCGGGGTGTCTATCCTGCAGGCGGATGCTCCCACAGACCCAGAAACCCAAGTTGCCAGTCCGTGTTTCTCAGACTTTGAAGCCACCAAGGCTTCTGGAACACCTGTCATAGAAGCAATAACTCTATACTGTATAGACGAGTCTGGTCTGAAGCAGATTGGTGATTTAGAGATAAACCATGCATATAAGTTTGCCCCATTCTCTGGCTTGCAATGGTGGGAGGTGGGGAGCTGCCACTCCCAAAGCCCCCACACCTTCCCAAAGACCCCGCTCTGACACCGAACTTCCTGTGGGTGGGCCCGGGCTGGTCAGAGCTCAGCACCCAGGTCTGGTGGGCAGACAGAGCCGGCGTTAAAACCCGGCAGGTCATTGTCACTACATCCTTGCTTGGATGAGGAAGGAAGGAGGCAAAGGCACTCACCCCATCCAAGATCTGTTCAATTGATGAGCCTCAGTACTGGCTGCACACTGACCAATGGGGGTATGCTGCACAGTTTGTTGGTGCAGAGTCTAAAGGATGACATATCAAGGCTTACCTGTGATAGGCCATTTTAAGGAAAAGGTGGCACTCTGAAGGCTGTCCCCATTCACTTCCACAATGCTGATACCATTCTGGCAGAAGAGCCCTCTGGACAGGACACCTGTTCAGACCCAAGGGCCCCATGCTGGGCTTGCCTGGGTGTGAGAAGGTCAAACTGGGTGGCTCAGGCCTTCAAATTGAGCTTGGGGGTAACCAAGAGAGAGTTCTTATTCGAGGAGCTCACATACCCCAAATAGCCATCGGTACACAAATCATTCCATGCTCTTTGGCCCCAGGCAGGAGATGTCCATACTTGGCAAAGTGGGCAGTAAGGGGAATGGAGTTGCTTCAGTTTTTCTTGGTCCTGGCCCTCACTGCACCCACCAAGTCCAGCAGAGCCAGGTGGGCTGAGACCAGTGACCCAGCTGGACTGAGCCTGGGGGGAGGACCTGGAGCCAAGGAGCCCCCCTGGGTGGGGGCATCAGGAGCAGGGGCAGGGCCTGAGGACTGCTCCCCCTGCATAGTGGGCAGGCCGGGATGGAGGCCAGGATAGACTTTGACGAAGGCTGAGTAGGCTCAGCAGAAGGAAGGCTCTTCTCAGAGCTGTGGTTTTTCCACAAATGGATTTGGGTGATTTGAGGGTGGTCAGGCCCTGCTGTTGGGGGGGGATGAATGCCACACAGGGCATTTGTCTGGAAGCTGTAGTGTCTGTGATTCTGTGTGAACTGACAGCAAGGAGCTGAAGGGCAGGCATTGTGCTTGGGAGAGAGCACGGGCATGATCTGCTGGATGCAGGGCTCCCAGGGCTGTGAAGGCAGAGGGGTCCCTGGAGGTGGACAGGGCAGGCTGGGGGCCAGCAGCAGGGGGCAGGGCCCCAGGCAGGGTGGCTGCTTCCTGCACATAGACATTCCTCTGGCACAGGGCCAAGTGCCCATGAGCACAGCTCCAGACAGACACACGGTGGAGAGTCAGGAACTCTCTGCTCACGTAGGGGAGCCCTGGAGCACACACTGGAAAGTATTCGAGGGGCTTCCTGCCTTATTCTTCTGTTTGGTCACACACTTAGCGAAAGCAGATCCTGTGCTAGGATGTGAGGAAATCTGTCACCTCCGTGGTCCATTCCATAAACACCAAATTCAATTTCAGGTGCCATGCATTTTGGGGCTAGACTTCCCTAAACAACATGCCATTGTGACATGATGCATATATTTGTATCTTTAAATTTCTCTGAAAATTTAATCTCTTCTGTTCCATATGCAGTCTGTTCACTACCTTAAAAATAGATACTGCACTAGAGGCTGTGCTTAATTCAAATCCATGTGTGTGCCTGTTACATGTGTGAACACGTGTTCCTGTCATGTGTGTCATGCACATCTGTGTGTTCCTCAGCATAAGCCAAATGAAAATTAATCATTTGTTCATGGGATTCATATGGGGAAACAAAATTAAATTTGAATACAGCCAGATAACCACCACGCAGAGCATTTAGGGAGACGGTCCCCGAGTGCCCTGACTTGATTTCCTTTAGAAAATCCTTGTTATCAGAGGAGAAGGTGTGGGCAGGGGCAGCAGCACCTCAGACATCTTGTCAGCGTTATCACCGACTGCATCAGCACTGAAGTCCAGGGGCACTGAGGCACTAACTAGGTTCCATTTTCTTTGGTTTGGTTGGTTATTTTGTGTGTGGGGGGGCGGTTCTTGGTCTGCACAGAAGCCTGTAGAGAGAGCCTCAGGGCAGTGCCATCTGTAGGAATTTGGTCCCCCAGCTCCCCCTCCAGTTCCTGGGAGCCAATGTGGAGTGTGTGTCAGCTTCAGTCTCTGTCAGCTGTGCAGTGGAGGAGCAACAGTAGACGGGTGGCCTTCTTGGGTTGTGCTTCATGATGGATTTTCTCTTTGAAATGAGAAAATCAGGCTGGGTCAGGGGCTCAAGCCTGTAATCCCAGCACTTTGGGAGGCCGAGGCGGGTGGATCATTGAGGTCAGGAGTTCAAGACCAGCCTAGTCACCATGGTGAGACCCGGTCTCTACTAAAAAAAAAAAAAAAAAAATTAGCCAGGCCTGGTGGTGGGAGCCTGTAGTCCCACCTACACAGGAGGTTAAGGTGGAAGAATTGCTTGAACCTGGGAGGCAGAGGTTGCAAGTGAGCCGAGATCGCGCCATTGCACTCCAGCCTGGGCGACAGAGCCAAAAAAAAAGAAAATAGAAAATCGATCATAGTGGCTGCCACCTGGCCTGATGCTGTGTCTTTTGTACCTAACAGAGGTCACTTATTTTAGGTACAACTCCTTTGTTCTTTGTGAAATTAGTGAGTTTCCTTCTACACGTCACTGGATTCAATATGTTCTATTACTACACTGGTAACCACAGGGGGAAGGGCACTTGTCACTCACCTGCCTGGTTACAGCCGTCACCATGGGCCTTTTGCTGTGACGACAAATAAAGGAAACACTCATCACTAGTATCTAAGTCGGGCTTTACAGGAACTGGGCACTTTATGTGTGCTTCACGTCATTCTCCTTCGAACAGCCCATGGAGGGAGGTATTATCATACTCCTTATGTTGACAGTGAAGAATCTGAGCCCCAGAGAGGTTAGGGACTTGAGTAAAGTCACACAGCCCTGAGAGGCAGGCCCAAGCTTCCAATCCTGCTCTGTCCAGTTCCAAGCCCTTGTTTTCCATTACGTTGAGTGCCTCTTTGCCAGCAGCAACATCTGCAAAATTTGTGTTGGTTTTGATGGATAACTCTAGCTCATCCACATGCAAGTGCCCAAGTGGTGGAGCGGCCACCTCAGCACGTGGGTTCTGAATGCAGCCAAGGCTGGCCCCCCCAGTGGACGAGACTCACTCTGACTGCCCGCCCTCAGAGCAGGTGCCCCAGTCCTCACTGGCACTGGCAGTCCTCACCTCACGTTGCTAAATTAAAGCAATGCAATTCCTCTTGGGTAGAGGAATTCCTTCTCCTTTAACAACTGATTCTCAGCAAGGAAATAAAATATTAGGCTTTAAAAAATCCCTATTTTGTCATATTAGACTATATTCTAGAACCGTATTGAAGCCAAGCTGTCACTGTGTCTAATTTCAAATATGCAGAACCTCCTTAAACAAGGAGAGCCGATGCCGTCTTTTCTGTTAGGCCTCTCTGACATCAAATGTGGAGAAACGGTGGCACCCCCCAGACACTCCCAAACTACACACCATTTCTTCCCTCACACTGAGTCAACCCAGCTCCCAGTTTCTGGTCAGGAGTTCTGTGAGCTACGGGAAGGCCGTTGGTTGGATTTGCCACTTTTACTCTGTCGTCTTCTGCTGTAGAGCCATTTAATGTTATTGTCATATGCTACTGGTGAGGTATAGGTGGGTCCATGTGCCTTCCCAGGGGTTAGAGGTTGTTCAAAGGGCCAATTTCAGCAGGAGTGTTCAGAAGGCAAGAGAGGGCTTTATGATGGATGGTGAGAGATTTGACAGCCACCAGAGCACGTGTGCCCTGACACTCTCCTGGGCATTGGTTCCTGCTGGTACCAGGCGGTTCAGACATTCAGATAGGTTGCTTTCAAAAGAGCTTTCAGGCCCTTATTGAGAATTAACATTTAAACAGAGATAATAGCCTAGACGAACTCCCAAGACATTTATCAAATCTCATGGGCTGAATAAGTATCTCGTGTGGGACTGTGCAACAGTTTCTCAGAGTGTCCTGCCTGTGGGCGTTCACCTCCTGGCAAGCACAGTGGGAAGCTGGCCTGATGGCAGCCAGAACTTACTTCTCACCTCCCACCAGCAACCCCCCACCCAACTCTGGGCCCCAGGCACATGAAGCACAAGTCTCAGGGGACCATTCCCACATTAGGGGATCCCGAGGGAGCCCATCGCTGCCTCTTGCATACAACTGTCCACTAGGAGGCACATGCCCAATGTGGGAGAGATGAGTGGTCTTGCCTTCATCCCTGTAAAAACTGCACATATGCAAGCCATTTGCACTCTGGAACTGCATGCCGTGAAAACTCCTAATGGTGTGGAACTTAGTTTGAATTTGAAATCACGTCGCATGCACAAAGGGACAGACCCGGGCCCGCCCTCAGGTCGTCCACCTGCTGGCTGCAGAGCATCCCCGGGAGCCATGGCGAGGCCCATGGAGCCTGAGCTTTGTGTAGCTCGTGCACTTATTATTCACCGCCTCCCTTTAGTCACCACTCCTCTTCCTCCGCCATCCTCATTTATGTCGATTGCACATCCCCCAGCAAACAACAATGTCCTTATGACCATCTCGTAGTGGTAGATTCCATTCCTATTTAGGGTAAGCCCAAAGCCCACTTTGGGATTTTCTCTGCTGAGAAAAGTGTAAGTACCTGTGTCTTTCTGGGTTTAGCTGGATAGGGTTGTGTCCCTCTATGGAACAAAGAGTGATGTGGGCAAGGGTGTCATTTTCTCGCACAATACAACTCACCGAGGATGCTTCTGTAGAAGTGAGAAACACGATGACTATATTCAGAATTACAATAACTCACTCTCACTGGGTAACTTCTCATGATAGATTTGTATGATCAATACGGGTCTATTTTTATGTCAACTGAACACTGTAGAGTACCTTCCAGTCTTTTTCAAGATTGTTAAATTGAGACAAGTAATTGAATAATTTGTCCTATTTTTATTTTAAAAAAAGTGAATGGACTGAAATGTTAAATGTGAATGTACATTTCTTAATTGCAACTTTTCTACTGAGTGTTTGCACTATACTTTCTGGAATCTTATTTAACAAAAATAAAGGGAAAAAATTGCTTGACTAAACTCTGTGGCCATTTCAGTTGAAAAATAAATGGTTATATGGATGTTTTAAAGACACTCCTGCCTGTTTCCCATACCTTCTGGTGAAAGTTTCATTATTCAAAGTATTAAATACTATGTGACCCCACGTAGACTAAACCCTGTTATCCCCCCATTACATACTATTGTATTATTATTTTTAGACGGACTCTGGCTCTGTCACCCAGGCTGGAGTGCAATGGTGTGATCTCAGCTCACTACAACCTTCACCTCCCAGGTTCAAGCCATTCTCTTGCCTCAGCCTCCAAGTAAGTAGCTGGGATTACAGTCACATGCCACCATGCCCAGCTAATTTTTGCAGTTTCAGTAGATACAGGGTTTTACCATGCTGGCTAGGCTGGTCTTTGAGTTCAGGTGCTCAGGTGAGCTCAGGTGATCTGAGCTCAGGTGATCTGCCCGCCTTGACCTCCCAAAGTGCTGGGATTACAGGCGTGAGCCACCACTCCCATTACATGCTATTCACATTCACAAAAATAAGTGTTTTATTTGTGTACCTTTTTGAATCTCACAATTAAGACATTTTAGATCATATTTAAAATGTAAGATAAACTCTCCATTATACTAGCCCCTCTTGTATCTTAGAATATCTTGCTGAGATAGTATTCCTTCTTTGGTCTCTTAGAAGTTACTCTAGCTCAGGATGCAATGGTAAGTTCATTTTACATTCATCTTTTTGACATTTTCTAGAATGTTTCACCTCATGTCATAAAAGATAAAACTGATTACACAATCAGTTGATAGTTCTTTTTAAAGTTTGACAGTATCATTCCATTCAAGTTTAGTTGAATGGTGAACATGGCTTCCATTGTTGTCACTGAAAAATCTTCTGTCAGGTTGTTTTTCCTTTGTGTGTTGTCCTGGGGTTCTTCAAAGAAACATAACCAAGACGGCATGTGTGTGCTGTCAGAGAGAGAGTGAGGGAGCAAAACCAGACAGAGAATTTATTTTAAGGAATTGGCTCACATGACTGTGGGGCTGGCAAGTCTGAAGTCTGTAGGAAAGGCCAGCAGGCTGAAGACCCAGGGAGGAGGTAATGTTGCCGCTTGAGTTAGAAGGCTGTCTGGAGGCAGAATTCCTTCTTCGTTTGGGACCTCAGTCTTTTCTCAAAGGCCTTCAACTGATTGGATAAGGCCCACCCACATTATGCAGGCCATCTGTGTTACTCAAAGTCTGCTGATTACAAATGTTCATTGCATCTAAAAGATACCTCCACAGCAACATCTACTCACAGGGACATCTACTGCTGTTTTACCAAACACTGGGACCCATGGCCCAGCCAAGCATATATAACATTAACCATCATATGTGATCTATAGTTTTTCTCTGATTATCTCTTCAATTTCAGATGAAATCAATTCCTAATAAAGAGAAGTTAAAAAAATCATTATGGAGAGCAATAATCCAGTAGAAAAATATTCAAAAAGCACATACAGAATTATAACTACCTGAGGGGTTCTTCCTGCCCACTGCATAATGACCATGGTATTGTAGTAGAGAGACTAAGAGACCCAAGGCCGTTCATGCCACATGGGAGACAGAGTTTGTACTTGAATCATCTTATGCTCACAGGTTAGAGGTTTTTCAAGGGCAGTCTGGGGAAAGGGGTGGGGATGGTGAGGTAACAGGTACTTGCTGCTGATTGTTTGAGACCAAGATGAAATCATAGGGGGTCTGAGCTATCCTCTAGGCTGAATGGCTTCTAGGTGGGGCCATAGGAGCAGGGTTGGTGGGTCCAAGTGGAGCCATGGGTGTCAGACATAAAAAAAAAAAAATACCTGAAAAGATACTCAAAAGGCCAATCTACAATAGTGGTGTGATTGGCAGGAGTAACTGGGGAAGGCGCATATCTTATAAATTCTGGAATAATGGCTGACACTCATTTATGTCTGCACCTTAGCAGGACCCATGCTCTCCTCCTCTCCCCTGCCTCCCCCCGCCTCATGGCCTCCCATTAGCTCTACAAAAACAGCCGAGTTTTAGGGGAGGTTTCTTATCATGTAAACTATAGCTTAAATGTCTCTTTTCCAGGCGCAGTGGCTCACACTTATAATCCTAGCTCTTTGGGAGGCCAAGGCAGGTGGATCACCTGAGATCAGCAGTTGCAGACCAGACTGGCCAACATGGTGAAATCCCATCTCTACTAAAAACAAAAAATTAGCCAGGCATGGTGGTGCATGCCTGTAATCCCAGCTACTGGGGAGTCTAAGGCAGGAGAATTGCTTGAACCCAGAAGAGAGAGGTTGCAGCGAGCCAAGATGGCACCACAGCACTCCAGCCTGGGCCACAGAGCAAGACTCTGTCTCAGAAAAAAAAAAGTCTCTCAGAGTTAGCTTGGCTTGATAGCCCAGGAATAATTAAGGGAAAGGCAAGATGGGGTGTGGGTTAGCTCACATCTCTTTCACTGTCATAATTTTCTCACCAATAGAATTTTCAGAGGCAGTTTCAGAATTACCAAAGAAATACAACTAAGCAAAAAGCATGTGGACGCATTTATGTTCAATGAAACTGTTAAATGCAAATTGAAAACAATGATGGACCACAGTCATCTTTCAATGTGCCGAATGTTTTTAAACATGTTACAGGAAAAGGGTCCCAATCCAGACCCCAAGAGAGGGTTCTTGGATCTTGGCAAGAATTCAGGGCAAGTCCATACAGTAAAGTGAAAGCCAGTTTATTAAGAAAGTGAAGGAATAAAAGAATGACTACTCCACGGAAGGAACAGCCTTGAGGGCTGCTGGTTGCTTATTTTTATGGTTATTTCTTGGTTATATGCTAAACAAGGGGTGAATTATTCATGCCTCCCCTTTCTAGACCAAATAGGGTAACTTCCTGACATTACCTTGGCATTTGTAAACTGTCATGGCACTGGTGGAAGGGTAGCAGTGAGTGTTAAGCGCACTCTGAATGAAGAGATCACCTAAACAGGCTCTCTGTGAGCAAAAGGCTATTTGTTCACCCGGGTGCTAGTGGGCTGAGTCCAAAGAGAGTCAGTGGAGGGTGGTGGGATAGGAGTTGGTTTTATAGGTTTGGGGTAGGCAGTGGAAAGCTACAGAAGTTACAGTTCAGGGCAGTTTTTGCAAGCTGGGGTGTGTTGTGGGGGGGGTGGGGCAGTGTCACAAGGTCTAGAGTCACAAGATTGGGTTATCAGTTAAGGCAGGAATGGCTGAGGCAGGAACAATGGTACAATGTCGCAAGGTCAGTTACTTGGGCTTTGCAGGAGCTAGCCATTCTTCTTCAGACTTTCTGGCTCCAGGAGGCCTATTCAGAGATGTATGTGCCAGTCACGGGGGTTGCCATTTCTCAACTAGGGTATGGCCTATAGTGCAGTCAGTTCAAAGAACCTTGCGGTGAGGACGACCAGAGGTCACTCTTGTGGCCATCTTGGTGTTGGTGGGATTTGGCTGGCTTCTTTACTGTGACCTGTTTCATCAGCAAGGTCTGTATAACTGTATTCTGTGTTGACCTCCTGTCTTATCCTGTGACTTAGAATGCCTTAACTGTTTGGGAATGTAGCCCAGTAGGTCTCAGCCTCATTTTCACAGCTCCCATTTAAGACGGAGTTGCTCTGGTTTAAATGCCTCCAACAATAATGGTGACAAAACGACAGTGAGGTCACACTTGGACACTGCTCCTGGGAATTCATACCTCATTAATGAAAACATAATAGGGACAATAAAGCATTCACATCCTTTAACAGTCAACTTCTGGATGCCATCTAACAAAATTGGTAGACGCAAGTACAGGGTTTTTTTTTTTTAATGCAAAGGTTATCACTGTTTTATAATGAGGAAAAATTGGGAACTGTGCTAGACAGAATTTTAAGGATGATCCTCTACATTCCATGCCCCCAATCTCCAGAAGCTGTGAGTGGGATGAGACACTACTGCTCCCAACAGTGTGATGGGCTCTGTGATCTGGCACACTGGACCTCTCATGAACCCTTAAAGCAGAGAACTTTTGCTGGCAGCAAGAGCAGCCAGTCAGACGGAGTCCAAACCTGAAAAGGTTTTGTTCAGTCACCCATGCCTTGAAAATTGAGGTGGCCAGGTGATGAGGAATGGAGGGGCCTTTAGGATCTGAGAGCAGAGCAGCCCCATCTGACAGTCAGTAAGGGAATAGGGAGCAGACCTCAATCCTACAACCACAAGAACTGGATCCTGCCAACTTGAGGAAGATGGAGATGGATTCCTGCCCAGATTCTCCAGGTAAGGAGCCACCATCTCACCTGGAAAGAGCCCAGGCAGAGACCCAGCTGAGCCACCAGGACTGTGAGATAATGAATGGATATTGAGAGTGCTATTTGTGGTCATTTGTTGTGTTGCCATAGAAAATTAAAATGCAACAGAAACAAATACACTAAACTAATAGAAAGTAGTACACGATAGAAAATTGATAGACAAGTTAGATGATTTAAACACATAATGTAGATGTGTAATATAATGGAATGCTGGCAGTGCCCAGAAATCAGGTCTTTGAACCACACTTAGGTATAAGGGGGCAGAAAGGCTCAGGTGTTGTGTATAAATATGAAATTTATTTTAGGGAAAAAGGGTTTTATTTCAATAAAGATAAGAGCTTGTGGACATTTTAAGTTGAATAGAAACTGTACTAAGAATGCATTTCCTTTCTGCACAGGTTTCAAAACTACATTTTATGCAAAATATATGGGTTTGCATACACAGTGAGAGTTGAGATCTTTTCTTGTTTTTTTTGAGGTGGAGTTTCACTCTTGTCACCCAGGCTGGAGTGCCATGGCGCAATCTCAGCTCACTGCAACCTCCGCCTCCCAGGTTCAAGAGATTCTCCTGCCTCAGCCTCCTGAATAGCTGAGATTACAGGCATGCACCACCATGCCTGGCTAATTTTTGTGTATTTAGTAGAGACAAGGTTTCACCACGTTGGCCAGGCTGGTCTTGAACTCCTGACCTCAGGTGATCCACTCACCTTGGCTTCCAAAATTGCTGGGATTACAGGCATGAGCCACTGCGCCTAGCCGAGTTGAGATTTTTTTTTAAAATCCCAAGTAATTGCTGCAAGTTGCATCACGCTTAAGCATGATGTACTTAAGTGAGCGTTGTTGGCATCATTGCCAGGGCTATTGTTTATTATTTTCCTCAAAGATGATCATTAATTTAGAAATCTTGCCCTATGTCTAACCTAAGTGGGAAGCACCTGTTTCCCCGTGTCCCTCAGTCTGAGAACAGGACTGTCTCCTTTTCCCAGTTTCTCATCATCTCTTGTCACCAAGAATTTGTAAAGCTGTAGAGCAGCCTAACAGAGACTCAGTTCCATAGGTATGCCTAGGCACTGGGGCAGCAAGACTTGTTCTGTCTTTAGCTGCTTCCTGTAGGTATCTTCCCATGGATGGAACATGTGAGGTGCACTTCTTATTTGTGAAATATCCAAGAGATGGCATTTTGCACACTTTAACTAGAGTACCTATGGATAGCTGCATATACTCCAAGTGTGTAAAGACATAATAAGTACATTTTGTTAATACATAGAAGATGTAACATGAACATCCGGGAAATCATCTTACATGTGAAAACTTTCTTCTGAGTGCCGGTAATTCCCAATATTTTAAGAACACGTTTTCCCAGAGTCGCTCACATTATTTTTCTTCCTCCCCTGGACTCATTTTGAATTTGAATTTCATTCTTTGGAAAACGAGATAGAATTCACGTGACGACATGCCTGAATCACTGTGCATCAAACACAGACGTTGGGAATAGTTTGCATGATAATCGTTTATTTTTAATAGTAAAGACTGGAAGGAATTTCTCTTAGTATGTATCTCTATGTTGTGCCATTATAGGCAGTTTTTCTGCTTCTTTATACTTTTTAATTTGAAAAACATTTTTTAAATCTGATAATTTGTAACTCAATAATTAATAATAGTTATAACAAAAGAAAAAAGTAAACTTTTTAAATAGCTTACACAGGAGGAAATAGTTCATAAAACTTAGAAATGTTTAAACACATTGCACAGTAAAATAAATTCTTATCACTCATATAGAATGTCCAATGAAATGTGAAGTTCCTATCTAACTGCAGCCACGATATCTAATCCCTCCTGTGAAGGATCTCATTCTCTGTCATCTGTCGGAAACCTCCAAAGAAATGTGGGTGTTTCCAGGGAGAACCCAATTACTGGTCGGGAATATTTTCCACCCACCCTGCAGATCTACAGTAAACTTTTCACCTGTCTCTTGAAACTGAACATACTAGACCTCGCATGCCCTTAGAATTGAGCATGTCCTATGTTTTAAGCCAGTCTGAGATTTCATCTAGAGGTTGCCCTTTTCGCTTTGATTCTAGATGCTAGCCTACCTGTCCACACGCTTGAAGGGAGGCAGTGTAGGACTAGGCTGGAAATGTATGCATTCTTTTTAGAAAGAAAAAAGCAAACTTTTTAGAGTGGAGGATGCAAACATTTATATCAATAAACTCTAGCTCTGTATACCATAACATGTCCACACACATAGGTCTTGCTGAGGCGTCTGTACTTGGGAGATTTGATGCCGGTTTTGTGTTAAACTGAAGCTACCTGGACAGCTCTTTCTTCTTCCTTACAATATGTATCACCTTTATATTATTGATGACTTGGGTGGGGGGAGGGAGCACAGCATTGTGAGGCAGGGAGCACAGCATTGGAGAGGGAGAGTGTAGGGGATTCGCCCATGTAACTGCTGGAGGTTCAGTTCCTCCAGCCCTACACACTAAACAATCACAGCCAGCATCCGCAGATTTCCAGAATGCCTTCCAGGTGAGAATCATGGTTTTAGGGCTTTCCTGGAGTGGCATTTCAGGCTCACCAGGACACCTACCCTGCCCCTGATACCAGGTGTGGTGACTCCTGGAGCCTTCCCAGCCATGCAGTGTGGGTGAGCTGGCCTCTGAGTTCCCCCTGAGCTTCCTTGTCTTTATCTGCAAACATCCTGGGATCCCCACAGTCTGGTTTCTTTTACAGCCTATTGGAGAAGGAGGTGGGTACCCTCCAGGGGTGGGACTGTGGGCACTCCCCTCCTCTCAAAACCTGGTTCCCCTTCCACATACGAGAAGGAAACATACATCCCTCACCATTGGTGCTCCGATGAGACTGCTGTGACCATAGGGTTGGAAACCCACCATCCAGTGCAGAGGTTTTCTTTCCAGTTCCTGCCTCAAGCCTTGAATCCCGCTGTCCCAAATATGCTTACAAGGCATTGGCCCAACTCTTTCTTGAGGGTGATGCATGGTTATGGCAGCCCTCACCCAGCCATCAGCTCTACACTTTACATCAGTCTGGGATGGGGTTTCCTTATGATTCAGGGAAGGAAGCTGAGGCTCCGACAAGCAGACCATTGTCCTCAAGGCCACAGCTGGATGGTAGAAAACCCAGGGCTCAAGTCATGCACCATGTAAAGCTCTGTCTTCTTTGACCTGCCCTCTCTGCTGACTCTCATCAATGTCAGTGATGAGGGCCTCCCAGAAGCACATTTACAATCTGAATAACAGGATCTTCTCAAACCCATTCTTCCCACCCCATGGAGAAGGGCAACAGCACTGGGGGTCAGCCCAAGGAGGGCACCATGTGGACAATTAAGCCAACCCCAGGCAGACAGCTCTGGAGCACCCCGCCTTCCCATCCTGGCACCAAGCACTCACTCAGCTTCGATGGTGAGCTCGTGTTTGGTGGCTTCCTCGATGTTCTGAAGCATGTAGATCTCCCACTGTCGCAGGCGCTCCATCTGTTTAAAGGAAAGGCATCACCACATAGCAGCATCCATCTTTACGGGAGACAAGCTCTTCTGCTGCAAAATGTGCTCAGGAAAAGAAATACACACCCAGGCCTGCAGACCTTTGCCCAAAGTCTGCAGGTGGCCCAGTCAGCCCTATAGGATTCTGCCTCTGTGTGCTTCAAACATACTTCATATGGAACGCACGTGGAGACAGATGAGTATAGGTGAATGGGGTAAGGTGCAGATGAGGTCTGACAAAGGAGGGGGACAGGGACAAGAAGTGCCAGGGAGAGGCCAGAAAGGCTGCGAGCATGGAGTGCAAGAGCCTGTGTGGAAACCAGTGCATAGGTCGGTCTAGATGGGATTTTGCAACTGTGCTCTCTAGAGGCCCCTCTTCTAGGAGGCTGTTCAGGGCAGCTGCACCAGGGAAGGAAGGAGGCCTCCCCAGTGCAGCACAGGGAGGACAAGGATGGTGTAATTCCTGACACTAAACATGATGCCAGGACGGAGTAGAGATTGGAGCCTGGGGATTTCGGGTGGCTTAGCCAGATCACGTGGGGTGTGGCTGGGGTACACTGGCCAACGATGGCAGGCCCACTGTGGGTCAGCCATCAGCATCTTCCTAATGTCCTAAAAGTGCAAGACAGAAGCAAACACACAGGACTGAGAATGAGGAATGTGAGGAGCCTCCAGAGGGCCAGCTGTGAGAGCAGAATTCCTGAGCCTGAGCTAGCAGGAGCCAACAGGAGGCCCAGCGACTCCTCCTGGAGCACAGCCGGAGTGGCCAAGGTTCCAAGCACCACTGCAGGCCGAGAGAGAAACCAGGCTGACGTCTCAAGATCATCCAGCAGGAAGATCAGCAAATTCCCAGTGACCCCCCACCTGCCTGAGGCGGGGGCTGCCCTGCTAGTGCCTCGCGTTCATGTCAGTCCACAGAGGGTGACCTCCAGGGGAGGTTGCTGAAGCTGAGGCTTTCAGAGGGCTGTGCACTACAGGTACTGCCTGGAACTCCCAGGAACTCAGTTTGCCACTGTGATTTTGGAAGATGCAATAGCCTCTCACCCCACAGAGGGGCCTCGTGGGGCATCCAGGCTCAGCTGGGGGCAGCTGGGATGCTCCATTGGCAGCATTCACAACATGGGTTCCACAACAAGCTCTACCCATGGCGAGACCTGCAGGCCCCTTCTCACCTTCAGCTCCCAGAATACCCAGCCAGTCCCACCTCTCCTGGCAACAGGTGGGAACATTAACCTGTGGGGGATGCTGACTAGCAAGACGTAGCAGATGTGGTGCCGTGAAGCAGCAGTTAACCCCGGGCGGCCCTTGGTGGACAGTTCCCACTCGGAACTCGGGACTTTCCCATCAGCTCCCACCCAGCCCTGCGACGGCCCCCTCCAAATCGGGAGGCAGCGGCCAGGCATGGCCACAGGATGGCAGGGCATGGAAGAGAGGCTGGAAAAAATCCACTGCAAAATCAGCCCCCTGGAAGGTGAGAGAAGACAGCGAGCAAGCCAGGGAAAAGAACATGGGGGAGTGTGGTATGGAAGATATCCTAGAAAATAACGTCATCACGCAGGAACATCGGAAGTCAGAACTGAGCAACTCTCCTAAAAAGTAGAAGAAAAGGCTAAATAGCGAATAGAAAAGAATCTCAGACAATCTATCAGGACGTCCAACAGCCAACTGCAGAGGATCACAGACAGAGAACACAGAGGTTCTCCAAGGTTACAAAAGAAAAGTATGGGGCGGTCTCCCAGAGTCAAATGCACCCAGGGAGCGTCCAGCATCTCAGCAAGACTACTCACCCCAAAGTAAAGCTCAGCACCACCAAGAACCACAAGAGGGACCTGGAGAGGCTTAGGCAGGTGAGAGTCAGGGACAGGGGGCACACAGGACCTTCCAGTTCTGACGCAGAGATCCCAGCCTGCTGGCTGGAAAAGTGCCCCTTCTCAGGAAGCTACTAGAACAAGGCCAGTGAATAAACCAGTAAATGGATGAAGAGACAGAACTCTGCCAGGAGACGGCCAGAGCTCCTCCCAACTGCCTGCTACCCTGGGGGATCAGAGCCCATGCAATCCTCTTCTCACTGGGTCCTTTCAGCTTTACAGCATCTCCAATTAGCAAAGGAAGAAGATGGCATGTGAGAGACAAAGGTGGGTCTTGGACAGTGTGCTCTGCTGGTTCTCCAGCTGTGGCAAGGGCCTACAAACCTGGCTATGGTGAAGGTGGGACATCCCTGTCACAGTGGCCAATGGGAAGGCACTGGAGTCACCCTATCCAGGTCGTTAGAAACTCAGGAGTGCTCCAGGAATGTAATAGCTCCCTCTTCAAAGCATAGAAAGAAGCCAAGAGACTCAGCACAGCAAGGCAGATTTTTACTACAGTAGGCTGTTTTCTGCTATTCTGTAGCAAGATGACTTATCAGACCTTCCCTGTTCCAATATGTCTGCAAAACCCCCAAAGATGAAAGAGAGTCACCACCTAGACTCCTATGAGCTATACAGCAATGGCAAAGCAGTCAGCCAGCAGCAGCCTGGGTCTGAATGTCAGACCAAGAGGCTGGGAAGCTCATGTTCGCTACAGGCAGCACTAGTCATGGGGGCCCTCAGAGCAGAGAGCTGTCTTGGGACAGGGCAGCAGCAGGTGTCAGAAAGTTTGGATAGCCTTTATCCAGTCCCATGTGACCTCATGTGCAGAGTAAGGGCGTGTTGGCCCCTGAAGCCACAGCCATGGGAGCATTAATTGGGGAAGGAGGGTGTTGAGTGCTCCATGGCCCAAGCAGTGCTCACTCTTCTAATCTTCAACAGGGACCCAGAACTCCTGGGGGACAGGGATGGGGACAGGGACAAGGATAATGCATACCGCAGCTGCCCGCTTCTTCGGGTCTCGTCTCTTCCTCCCAGTTGTGTTCAGGATCCCAGGCAATCCAGGGTTTTGTGGCCAGCTCTTTGCCTGGAGGGACTCTTGCTGCTGCTGCTGCTGCTGCTGGGCTAATGAGGCCGAAGTGGGCGGTTTTTCCCCAGGAGCTGAGAGGTCCGTGCTGGACTCCTTGGAGGCCCAGATAGTAGAAAGCCTCCTTTTCCTGACAGTGGCTGGAGGGCTAAACCCTGATGGGTGGGATGCAAGATCCTGAGAGAAGTGTGCAGGTATTGGGGACCCACTGGGATAGGAGGTATCTCCTGGTGGCCTTGGGCTCCAGCCCAGGGCTGCCTCCTCAGGGGTGCTGTGTTTCAGGGGCTTTCTCAAGGTGGGGCTCCTGGTCACTAGAGAGAGGCTGTCATCCTCAGGGGAGCTCAGTCCTGGATTCTGTAAAGTAAAAAGAGTTTTGAGTCCTAGAAGGTTGTGGGGAACCTTGAGACAGGCACTAAACTCTGCCCCTGGGCGCATTCTCACTTAAGCATGATGGCCCCGTGAGGCAGACCAGAGTCGTCACCCGGAGAGGGGGAGCGTGCAGAACCCAGGGGCAGAACTGCAGGCCCCGAGATGGAACCCTGGGCAGGGCTAGACCACACCCCTCCGTGCTTGCCTTTTCATTGACATTATTATTGTCAAAACAGTAAGCATCAGTCAGAGATGTGTTTTTCAAGGATAGGATTGAAGCATAGTTAACTTTTAGGTAAAAATGTTTTTCCACCAAGAAAAATCTGCACGGCATTGTCAATGAAATCATTTTGATGTGTAGACTCACAATGTAAAAAGGCAAAACTGTTGACAACTTTGTAGTATTTTATGAACAGGTGAAGCACGTTCGGCAGGCGGCTCGCAGTAGGTGGCGTGTACCCTGGAGGTAACACCCCAACTCCAAGCCCCAGGATGGACTGCAGCAATTCCATCACGGCCAATGGCTTCTTCCAAAAGAATGCCTTAAGTGAATCATGCTCCTGCACTCACACCCTTTTCTCAGACGCTGATGAACTACATCCAGCAAGCACGTTTGTGTTCACCATAAGGTATGTGCCTCTGCAGTGCCTGTTGAAATCTGTCCATGTCAAAGTGGCCTGACAGCAGATCGAGTTGTCCAATTGCTTTGTAATGATTTCTCAGTGTCTCAGACACACACATGCATGCTCCTAACTGGCATCCCTGCTCATCTGGCTGATTTACTACCGGTTGAGGTAACTGCCAAAGCAATACCAGATTTTTCATTTTATGCTTAATCTCACTCGAATGGAACAATTTCCTGCACTTATTTTTTGGTAGTAGGAGTAACAGTGCCCAGTTACAATGTCTGCTGCTGGCAATGACGTCCTAAATCTATTAAGGGGGATACGGTCATTCAGGGTGTAGAAAAAATGGGAACTTAGACTAAAAGAAGAGAATGTTAAAAATGGAATGATTTTGACATTTCCTGATGCATGCCTGCCAATACTGTATGATTAGCAAGCGCATGCCCACTGCCTGGACAGAGCCAGCAATCACAAGAATGCAGAATGCACCTGGGAAACACTCAGGAAAGTACATCCCTGAAAACAGGTCCCCTCCAGTCTAAGGTGAAAGCCTAAGAACTGCACCTAGGAGTCCGCCTGCTCAGGACTGGCTTGTGGCTTCTTCCCGGGGTGATAACTGTGTTGTAAGTTCAAGGACACCACCACTTTGTTAAATTATTCTACACATTGTGCACAGAGAAGATTATCTGGTAGTTAATTTTGGGGGAGGCACAGCTAGAAAACATTTTAATGATGGTGAAGTAATAAAGAGCTAAGTTTCTCTTAGAACAAAGAGATAAATGAGCACTTGCTTTAAACCTGAGATGGATTAGGAATATTCATTTAAAGTGGTGGGAAAGTGTATTAGTTATTTACTGGGTAACGGATCATGATTTCTCTGGGTCAGGAATTCTATGGGTCATGATTTCTATGGGTCAGGAATTTGGGAGCAGCCTCTCTGGGCAGTTCTGGCTTAGGATTTCCCATGAGGCTGTCACTGAGGTGTTGGCTTCATTCACCTGAAGACTTGACTGGGGATGGAGGGTCTATGCCAAGGTGGCTTACTACCCACATGACTGGCAATTTGGTGCTAGCTATTGGCAGAAAGAAACTGAGGCCTCTCCATGGGGTGCTGAGCATCCTCCAGATACAGAACTAATCTCCTCCAGGGAGAGTGGGCCAAAAGAGCACAATATGGAGGCTGCAATGTCTTTGTATAATCTAACTTCGGAAGTCACACTCCTTCATTTCTGCAAAATCCACTGCTTGCACCAGTCAGCTTTCTTCAATGTAGGATCAAAACTCCACAAACTCATGACTACCAAATGGTGATGGTGACTGAGGGTCATCTTAGGGACTGGCTGACATAGAAAAGATAGTGACAATCACATTTAAGGAGAAACCAGAGTCCCTGGTCTGTGGCTTCCCCCCCCCTCCCATTCCCAATGTGAGGCCTCGGGACTCCCCTCACTCTTCAGAGCACAGATGGCTGGACATAGAATGGAAAGAGTCTCACATCATTCTAGGAGATGAGTCCTGCATTTTTCAAAGCCAGCACTCTGACATGGTTTTTGCATCCACTCTAGGCAGGACACTTCCTCAACCACCCCCCATCAGCTTTCAGGGAAAGGGGCTGCAGTGCTTCAGCACAGCTCTAATTTTCTAAGTGAATTCACCTTGTTAAAGTCAAACAATACAGAAACAAACAAGTTATACTAGAAAGTTTTGTAGAAAGTCCAGTCTTAACGTTTCTCTAGTCCTTCTCCCTCTAGGTAACTCCTTTAGCAATGTGTTACCTCTCCTTCCAATACATTTCCAGGTAAGCAAATGTGACATATGCATCCCACACATAAAGGAGAAAACTTAGGAATTTGTATACATGGAATCATAATACATGTTGTTACACAGTTTTTTACATCCTTGATGATTTCCCATGTCACTGACTCTTTTGAACAAAATATGCACAATAGAATATTTAGATGTGGCATAATGAGATAGTATAAAAACAGCTATGTGTTTTATTTCCCACTAAGGTTTTAGAATGAGGCCAGGGCAGAAGAGGTTTGAAAAAAATGTGGTCTAGGGAAGGTTCTTCCTGGAATCATCTATTCAGCAGAGTGTGCTGGAACATTTAAAATTTGTTCTCCCCCGATTTCTTATAGCATTCTTATGAGGTGAGTATGATTGTAGTCAAGTCACCAAGGGAAATATTCAAACCCAGATGGTTGATTGGCCTGAAACAGAGCAGCAGCAACAATGAGACGTGAATTGGAGTTGGTAAAACCAAGGCTTCCCCCAGGAACAACTGTTCTGTGGAGGTCTGGCTTCACACTCCAACCCCTCAGGCTTGGCCCGAAAGAAGGGAGGGAGTGCCTCCTCCTTTTGGGTTGATGAGTTGATCATGACAATTTATAGAGCTTCTACTGTGTCACTCTTGGGGTATGTTTATTTTGTACATTGTTTCCTTCGGTAAAACCTTTAAAAATGGATTTGTTTCAACTCCAAATAACCTGAAGGAGAGGATTTACTCCAGAGCGTGAGTCAGCATCAGAAACTGCCAAGCTGCTTTCCAACCTGCCTGAACCATTTTTCCACCCCACCAACCAGCATCCCTTACACTGCTGGTGGGTTGGAAGAATGGTACAAGCACATTGGAAAACTGCTGCTCTACAGTGTAGTTGTTCCACATCCTTTTTTTTTTTTTTTTTTTTTTTGAGGCAGAGTCTCGCATGGTTGCCCAGGCTGGAATGCGGTGGTGCAATCTTGGCTCACTGCAATCTCTGCCTCTTGGGTTCAAGCGATTCTCCTGCCCTAGCCTCCCAAATAGCTGGAATTACAGGCGTGTGCCACCACACCTAAGTTTTTGTATTTTTAGTATAGATGGGTTTTTGCCATGTTGGCCAGGCTGGTCTGGAACACCTGCTCTCAGGTGATCCACCCACCTCGGCCTCCCAAAGTGCTAGGATTATAGGCGTGAGCCACCACACCCGGCAGTTGCTCCACATTCTTACCAGCATTTGGCACAGCCAATGTTTATTTTTTAACAAAGTTTTCTGACAGGCCAATAATGGTATCTCATTTGCACGAGCAGCATATTACTTACATAGTGGTTTTGATGTGCATTTCTGTAATAAGTCTTTTCATGTTTTATTTACCATTGCTATGACTCCTTTGGTAAGCTAAAAGAAGTAAAAGCCAAACATACTTTTCATGTTAATAAAGGCAAACAATAAACTCACCTATTACAACACTAAGACGGGATTAGAAAGAAAACCCAATTATACCTTGCATACAGTGAGACGTGTCTAAGACAAAGCACTGTAGAAAGATTCAAAGTAGAATTATGGGCAAAGATAATGCCACAGAAGTACAAATGCAAAAAAGTGAACATCAATATTTATATTGGAAAAGGTTGAATTTATGGCAAAATATGTTAAATAAGACCAAACTGAAAGTACACTGTAATAAAAACAAAAATCAAAATGCATAGCTGCTATGATTACAACAGACAATACAGCATCAACATTCAGAGAGCAAAATCCTAGGAAAAAATAAAGGAAAAAGAGAAATAAAGTAGTAACTGAGGCTAATTCACCTTTGTAAGCCCATGCTAGATCACGGCTGGAGGGGGACGGGGTAAATCAAATCCCGTGGAAGCTTACCTTGTTTCTTGGAAGATAATCAGCATTGGGAAAGGAGACTTTAAATTCTTTTACTTCAAAAGATGAGATCTCAGAGTAAAGTTAAGAAATGGGGGGTGAGAAGAAAGTCTGGGAATTCTTTCAAACAGAAACTGCAAGGTAATATATTTTTATTAACAGAAACTACTTTTAACCTATTTATAAAAGTGAACTCACATCAATAATTGAATGTTGATAATTGGAGATTTCTCTGATAAAATACTGTAACATATTGAAAGCTTGCAGAGAAAACAATTTAGTCTTGTTTTACAAATATATGCCCAGAACAGATGACCCAGCCATACATATGAAGACTTCATGTGGCAAAAGGTACATCTCTAATAACTAGAGAAGAATATGTTTTTTTTTTCTCTTTCATCACATGTTGTTCTGGCTGCTTGGCCGCTTGGGGGAAAAAAACAACAGTAAAACCAAGTCCCTATACCTCATGGCTTACACAAAAATAAATTACAAGGAATCTAAGATTTTAAAAATTCATAAATTACCAGAAAATAAAACAGAAAAATCTTTAAAAATCTGAAACAAAGTTGGGTTCTATATCACATTGTTCACCAAGATAAATGCCAAGTGGATTAAAGACGTCATGTAGAAAAGCCATAACACTATTGGAAGGAAATATCAGTGCATTTCTATAAGCTTTTGTAAGGTTTTGCTATGACTCACAACATAGAAGCCATAAAAGAACTAGACTACACAAAAACTTTTAAAACCTTTTACAAAAAAGGAAAGAAAAAAGATACACCAATGAAAAGATAAAAGACGACCCACAATTTCTATAAAAGATAAGCAGCGAATCTTTAAGAAAAACACCCAACAACCTGATGGAGAAATCCACAAAGTTTCTGAGTGGTTCATAGAAACTGGTCTTTCAGTATACACATGCTGAACCTCATTCTCAGTAATAAAAATGCAGATCAAAATGAAACCAAATTCCCATTTAACTATTGGACTTTTAAAATTTAGAAGTATGAACACTTTAGACAAGGCAGAGAGGAAATGGAACATCTTCTATGGAAGGCAATTTGGTAGCACTCAAATGTGTTAAGTTAGTATTCTATTTGGCCACCAACTCCCCTTCTGAAGAGTTACTGTACAGAAGGATATTCTTGAAGTAGCCAAAAACAATGTTTCCTTATGGTGGGGGGAAGGGCTGAGTGCAGGACAGCAGCCGTCACTGTGGATCTTATGCTTTTGAAACTTTATGCTCTTATGTTTTTGATCACTTTTGAAACCATAGGCATGCATTTTCTATCTATAAATAAAAAATAAAACAAAGATCCCTACTTCTCTGATAAGCCCAGGTACAGGGAGATTAGGAATGGGGGGCCCAGGGCTGCCGGGTTGGGAGAGGGGAGTTATGTCTCCATCCAGCAAGCAGAGCTGTAGGCTCCAGAGCTGTATGCAATGCCAGGTGCTAAGGACAGGTTTTAACTTCAGGTGGGGATTGGGATCTACTTCTACAGGACGGCATTTCCTTTTGCATCTAGAGCATGAGGTGTCCTGTCACTGTGCCCTGGGGCTGCTGGTCCCCTTGGTGGCCTGGCTTTCTGGAAGGGCTGTGGCTAAGGTGGCTCTTAATACTGAGGTTCCAAAGTCTTCACGAGACAGGCCAGGGGAGGAGGAGGACCAATGCCCAGTGTCTCAGGACAGGACACCCGACCCCACCTAATGTCACTGAGATTGAGCATGGGCTCTGGGGAATCTGGAAGGTCCAGGACACACCTGGGGCCTCAGAGCCCAGGCTGGGGGAGATGTGGGAGGCCCAGGGGCTCTGGCAGAAGGTCTCTCCTGCAGGTCATGATGTGGGCATCAAGAGGAGACTCTGGGTAAGGCTCCCGAGGACCCCAGGGTATTAATGCCTGGCCTGCCCAACCCACAGGCAGCCAGGACCAGGCCACAGCTTTGTACCAGCTCAGGACAGGGCCACGCCTAGGGCCAGCCCTCACCCAACCTCCTGCTCGGGGCAGCCTTGAGCTCCCTCTCTTTCCTACCCCACCCGCCACCTCTTACTATATCCAGCTAGATCTCACTGTCAGGCTGTACCCCTCCCTACCTACCTGTGCCCCAGGCTCCATCCTGCTTTGCCCCTGGGGCTGACTTCCCAAGTGAGCAGTTGCAGTGCCCACCCTGGGGCCTTCAGCGCCAAGAAATACCTGCTGTGTCCTCAGTTAGGCCCGGGCAGGCGTGCAGGAGCCCACCTGAGCCCGAGCGAGCCTGATAGCCACGCCACTGCTCAGGTGCAGGGCAAGTTTCCCTCACCCTCTAGGTTTTCCCCTTGTTGGTTTCTGTTGTGTGCACCTGGGAAGTGAAGGCCAGCAGGGGCACTTGTGCACGCCCCAGCAACAAGTCACCTGTTTCAAATACTGTTTGATGAGCATCCTCACAACACCTTAAGGGAATGGCGATTACCACCCAACTCAATCCGCAAGGCAACTTGAAAACAAACACATTGTGAAGCTGAGAAGACCCACAATGATTGAACTACAAGAGAGGTTTCCCTGCAGAAAACTCACCAGTCCTTCGTTTAGTGCTTCTCAAACTTGAGCTGCTCAGAACTTCTTGGAGCCGACTTAGAGCTGGGAGTGCTGGGCCAGCTCCAGTTGCTGATTGAGCGGGCCTGGGCGGGGACCCGTGATTAGTATCACCTGATGACTCCCAGGCACTGCTGTCCTTTAGATCCACTTAGGAACCACCGCATGAAGGAAAGGCAACATGTGCAACAGAGTAATGGTAAATTAATCTTTACCAATCTATGCAAAAGCTGAGCTATACTAATAGTAATCTCTTACCATGCCTGAAGCTTTGTGGGGGATGCAACTAAAAAGAGCAATTCAGAAGCTGGTAATGACTAGAATGATCTGTGGTAGTTTGTACTTAGACATAATCTGTTTTCTAACAACCCCAAGGCAAAGTGTTTAGTATGCCTATTTTATTATTCATTTACTTACTTTTTGTTGGTTTGTTTTTGAGACAGAGTCTTGCTCTGTCTCCCAGGCTGGAGTGCAATGGCATGATCTTGGCTCACTGTGACCTCTGCCTTCCAGGCTTAAAGGATCCTTCTGCTTCTGCCTTCTAAGTAAGCTGGGACTACAGGTGCATGCCACCATGCCTGGATAATTTTGGTACTTTTTTGCAGAGATGGGCTTTGCCATGTTGCCCAGGCTGGTCTCGAACTCTGCGCCATCTGCCTGCCTTGGCCTCCTAGTGTACCAGGATTACAGGTGTGAGCCACCATGCCCAGCCAGTGAGCCTATTTAAATAAGGGAAAGACAGACCATAGTGGTGAGGCAAATTGCTGGAGTTCACCTAGTGGTATTCAGCAGAACCAAGACAAGAACCCATGACTGTCTGACTCCCAGATTAAATGCTTTTTCCTTTTTACTCTCCCTCCCCCCCCCCCCCCCCCCCCCCCCCCCCCCCCTCCCCCCCCCCCCCCCCCCCCCCCCCCCCCCCCCCCCTCCCCCGCCCCCCCGTTAACCCTTGCTACTCTGTATTGTTTTTCTGAACTTTGCCATTAAGTTCCCGTGTGATTTTGGTGAATGAATGCTGTCACTGGCTCTCTCCTTTCTCTGTAACATGAAATACTATGTGAGGGCTTTACCAACTCTGAAACACCTGCACATAGGAACCTAAATGAGGAGGCATGGCTACAGAGATAAGGGACTCCCAGAGCCCAGGCCTGTGTGCAGCACGCAGAGCTGAGGCCTACAGTGGATGCTCACCCTCACCCTCTGAAAGTTCGCTTTCAGAACACTCAGTGGCAAGAGAGGATGAGATCCCTGAATCCTAGTTCTTCCAAGGCTTCAGAGGGCGCTAGAGAGAGTTTGCCAGAGAGCAGGCAGCCCCCACGAGACCAATCCCAACTTGTACTGATTGGCACAGAGCAACACAGCCGGGTGACTGACTGCAGGTTAAGTGCTGAGGGTGGCTCGAAAGTCTTCTACCTTGGGAGTGGTGTCCTTGGGGTATAGCCTTTCTGGAGTGCAAGTTGGTGCTAATGTACGATACACTTAAAAGTATGGATGGCCTTGAACCAGCAATTCCACTTGTATGAGTATGTCAGGAGATAATCAAACGGAGTCGTTCCTTATTTCCTGTTACTGATAGCCATGGAGTATCATCTTTAAGAGCTCAAATAGACGAAGTGTGCATAGCCAGGAAAAGGACACTGATGACATAAATTAGAAGGAATCTGAAGGAAGGAATACTTTGCAGCCAATAATATGTGAGTGTGAACAAGTGTATGTGCATGTATGTACACATATGTGCATATATACACTACAGACAAGATGTTTGTGATATTAAAAGGAGAAAAAAAGTGATAGAATAGGCAGTATAGTGTGATCTCATTTTAAAAATGACACAGGGTCGGGCGTGGTGGCTCACACCTGTAATCCCAGCACTTTGGGAGGTCGAGGTGGGTGGATCACCTAAGGTCAGGAGTTCGAGACCAGCCTGACTAAAATGGTGAGACGCCCCTCCGCCCCCCCACCGCCGCCGTCTCTACTAAAAATACAAAAATTAGCCAGGCATGGTGGTGTGCACCTATAGTCTCAGCTACTCAGGAGGCTGAGGCACGAGAATTGCTTGAATCTGGGAGGAGGAGGCTTCAGTGAGCCGAGATTGCACCACTGCACTTCAGCCTGGATGTTAGAGGGAGACTCTATCTCAAACACAAACAAACAAACAACAAACAAACAAACCCCAGCCCAGGCTTATATTTACACACATATCCAAACAGACACATGGAATTGGTGGTGTTGGTGATATCCAGATGGCAGGGTGGTGGATAAACTTTAATATCACTTAATTGCTTTGCATTTTTCTAAAAACAACACATAATGAAGAAGAGTTTTTGAAAGTAAAGCTCCCTTAGCACAGTCAGTTTATTTTCCAGATGGGGAGACTGAGTGCAGCAGAAGGGGAGAGGCTTGTCCAGAGTACTGGAGTGAAGCAGTAAGGCTGCTTGGTTCTGGTTCCCTGGTTCCTGCTCAGGTCCCTCTTCCCTGTGCTATGTTGCCTGGGCATGACTGAGGACAGAGTGATTTGTTCTTAGACTGGAGTCCTGAATTACTTTTGAAAGCATAAGAGTCTTCGTTCCCTGGTTCCCTGTCATAAGGCCTTAACAGTCCCAGGCAAGGATGAGACAGATGCACAGGACAAGTATTTGTCAGAAGTACCCCTTGGCCCCAAAATAGCAGCCTGCAGAGATGATCACGCCCTATTCCCCTGAACCTGTCAATCTGTTCTGTCACATGGGAAAGGAGATTTTGCTGATGGAATTGAGGGTCAGGCCTTAAAATTGGAAGAGTATGCTGAGGAGTCAGAGGATAGCAGAGTGTGCCCTGGTTAGAGGGGGCCAGAGGGCAGGAGAGAGGGGCAGACAGCACCGGAGGACCATCAGGGTGAGCATGTAGAGTCTTGTCGGGGGACAAGAAACCACACTGACTTTTCTGGAGGGCTCTCCTGAGCACAGGGCCACGTCCAAGGAAGAAAACAGTAACTCCGATAGCTACCATGACCACCCTCTTTCCCCAGTAAGGAACCCTGACCTCCCATAGTGTAATTATTTTCTACCGCAAGGACTGGTGCAGAAAAACCTGATGCGGCAGGTGCTATTCCATTTGTCAATGGGAAAACTGAGGCACACAGACATCAGGCAACTTGCCCAAGGTCACACTGCTGCTAAGAACCCAGCCTGGACCCATCCCATGTCCCAAATGCAGCACAAAGCTGGCCAGGCCACGCCCAGGACCTTCTGACCTCTAGGTCCCCAGAGTTGCCTTTTGACTCTAGGGTTGCCCCGACCTCCTGAATCTCAGGTCTCTGTGACCTCCTGGCACATAGGTGCACAGGTTTGGGCACAGTGTAAGGATATTTTGTTTGTGTCTTTGAATAATATAATTGGTAAATAAAAGTGTGTTTCTACAGAGTGGCATTTAGTCTAGCACTAGGTGGCAGCTGTCAGGTACTGTCATGGCCATCTCTGGACAGCAGACAGGGGAGAAGCCATGCATGCACCCCCCAAGCTCCTGGGTCCCAGGTCCCAGCCCAGAGCCTGACACATTCCCTTCATTGGATCCTAGAAAAGCTCTGCAGTACGGAATCCCAAACCCCTCACTGTACTGGACATGCAGGCTCTGAATTCAGATGCGATCCGAGTCCAAGCTGCTGGTTTGGGTGGTTGTTAGCCATATCTAAACTCCATTAGGGTTACATACAGTGCTTGTGGTAGTGGTGGTAGGACTAGGCTCAGAGCCCAGCTCTTGTCGTCTTGATCACACAGCCCTGGACAATGACAGCCCCTCACTGGGTCTTGTGATAAGGTATAGAAAATCCTCAAGACAGCATGTGGCATGTGGTAAACTCAACAACTTTTAGCACCTTCTATCACTACATCTTCTACCCACATTGTTACAATCATGCTTTTCTACCAGCATTTTCCTTCTCTGTCCCCATTTCCATCGAATATGTTTTTGTGGAAATTCCACCATAACAGATAACATGTTGTTTTCTACACAACCAATGTGCTCTAGGTTGCTTTTGACCCCAGGATATAAATAAGTGGCTAGTGGTCATACTCTTGTAAAGCACCACAGGGCAGGAAAAACTATTGTATTAGTACGTTCCTATACTGCTATAAAGAAATACCTGAAGCTGGGTAATTTATAAAGAAAAGAGGTTTCATCCGCTCACATTTCTGAAGGCTATACAGGATTCTGCTTCTGAGGGTGTCTCAGGAAACTTACAATCATGACAGAAGGCAAAGGGGAAGTGAACACTGTCTTCACATGGTTGTGGAGCAGGAGACAGAGAGGAAAGGGAGGTTCTATATACTTTCAAACAAGCAGCATTAGGGGGATGGTGCTAAACAATTAGAAACCACTCTCATAATCCAATCACCTCCCATCAGAACCCTCCTTAAACATTGGGAATTACAATTCGACATAAGATTTGGGTAGGGACATAGAACAAACTGTATCATTCTGCCCCCTGGTCCCTCTGAAATCTCATTTCCTTCTCACATTGCAAAATACAATCATTCCTTCTCTATAGTCCCCCAAAGTCTTAAATCATTCCAGCATTACCTCAAAAGTCCAAGTCCAAAGTCTCATCTGAGACAAGGCAAGTCCCATTCTGCCTATGAGCCTGTTAAAATAAAAAACAAGTTAGTTACTTCTAAGATACAATGGAGGTACAGGCATTGGGTAAATGCTCTTATTTCAAAAGGGAGAAATCGGGTTGTCAGGCCCCACGCAAGCATGAAACCCAGCAGGGCAGTCATTAAATCTTAAAGCTTCAAAATAATCTCCTTTGACTTTACATCCAGGCCAAACTGATACAAGGGGTGTGCTACCAAGGCCTTGGGCATCTCTGCCCCTGTGGGACTGCAGGATACAGCCTTTCAGCTGCTTTCACAGGCTGGCATTGAGTGCCTGCAGCTTTTCCAGGTGTACAGTGCAAACTGTCAATGGATCTCCTATTCTGGGGTCTGGAGAATGGTAGCCCTTTTCTCACAGCTCCACTGGGCAGTGCTCTAGTGTGGCCTCTGTGTGGGGTCTCCAGTCCCACATTTTACTTCCACACTTCCCTAGTAAAGTTTCTCCATGAGGGCTCTGCCCCTGTAGCAGACTTTGGCCTGGTCATCCAGACATTTTCATACATTCTCTGAAATCTAGGCAGAGGCTCCCAAGCCTCAACTTTTGCCCTCTGTGCATGCACAGGCCCAACACCACATGGAAGCCACGAAGGCTTGGGGCTTACACCCTCTGAAGCAATGGCCCAGGCTGTACCTTGGCCCCTTTGCACCATGGCTGAAGCTGGAGTGGCTGTAATACAGAGCGCCATGTCCCAAGGCTGCACAGAGCAGCAAGGCCCTGGGCTGGGCCCACAGAGCCATTTGCCCCTCCTAGGCGTCTGGGTCTGTGTTGGGAGCGACTGTCCCCTTAGGTCTCTGAAATGCCCTGGAGGCATTTTCCCCATTGTCTTGGCTATTCACATTTGACTCCTCTTTACTTATGCAGATTTCTGCAGCTGTGAATTCCTCCCTAGAAAATGGGTTTTTCTTTTCTACCACATGACTAGGCTACAAATTTTCCAAACTTTTTCACTCTGTTTCCCTTTCAATTTCCAGCTTCAGATAATCTCTTTGCACATGCATATGAGCTGATGCTGTTAGAAGCAGCCAGGACGTATCTTGAATGCTTTGCTGCTTAGAAATTTCATCCAGCAGATACCTTAAATCATCTCTCTCAAGTTCAAAGTTTAACAGATCTATGGAGCAGGAGCAAAATGCTGCTAGTCTCTGCTAAAGCATAGCAAGTGACCTTTTCTCCAGTTCCCAAGAAGCTCCTCATCTCCATCTGAGAAGTCCTCAGCCTGGACTTCATTGTCCACATCAGTATCACATTTTGGTCACAGCCATTTGAAAGTCTTTAGGAAGTTCTAAACTTTCCCACATCTTCCTGTCTTCTGAGCCCTCCAACATGTTCCAACCTCTGCCCCTTACCCAGTTCCAAGGTAGCTGCCACATTTTCAGGTATCTTTATAGCAATGCCCCCCTCCCGGCATCAATTTTCTTTATTAGTTCATTCTCACACTGCTATAAAGAAATACCTGAAACTGTGTAATTTATAAAGAAAAAGAGGTTTAAGAAACCGGGTAATTTATAAAGAAAAAAGATTTAATCAGTTCATGGTTCAGTGGGGTGAACAGGCTTCTGCTTCCGGGGAGACCTCAGGAAACTTGCAATCACGGGGGAAGGAAAGAGGAAGCAAGCACCATCTTCACATGGCAGAGTTGGGGAGGGTGGAGGAGGTGCTACACACTTTAAAACAAGAAGCATTAGGGGGATGGTGTTAAGCAATTAGAAGCTGCCCCATGATACAATCACATTCCACTAGGACCCTCCTCCAACAGTGGGAATTACAATTTGACATGGGATTCGGGTGGGGACACAGAGCCAAACCATATCAACTATAAACTTCATTAATAATCAAATAAGTGTGAAATAACCTAACACAGTATTGCTTTAAAATTACTGAATCTGACCAGATATGGTGGCTCACGCCTGCAATCCCAGCACTTTGGGAGGCCGAGGCAGGCAGATCATCTGAGGTCAGGAGTTTGAGACCAGCCTGGCCAACATGGTGAAACCCTGTCTCTACTAAAAATACAAAAATTAGCCGGGCATGGTTGGAGGGGGTACCTGTAATCCCAGCTGCTTGCAAGGCTGAGGCAGGAGAATCGTGTGAACCTGGGAGACAGAGGTTGCAGTGAGCTGAGATTGTACCACTGCACTCCAGCCTGGGTGAGTGAGTGAGACTCAGTTTCAAAAAAAAAAAAAAAAAAAAAAAAATTACCGAATCTGCAAACATGAAAATGTCAATATACAAAACTGGTGATATTGCAGTGAAACTTATACTCTCATACATTGTTGTTGGTTGTGTAAATTGTGATGAAGAGGAGTTTAACCTGCGAATCTAGAGCCTTAAAAAGTCTGAACTTGAGTTATTTTAAACTGGGAATTTTATCCTGAAAAAATATCACTAGGAAAGGAAAAATTAAAATGATTGCAGCATTATTGGTGATGAAGAAAAGTTGGAAACAAACCACAGTCCAAGTTCCCCCAAAAGTAACATGCTGTGGTTCTCATAAACACATGATGCTCATACTGTGACTCCAGTGATGGCACCCCATGTGATATGCACACCGTATGCAGGTGATGGCACCCCATGTGGTATGCACACCGTATGCAGGTGATGGCACCCCATGTGGTATGCACACCGTATGCAGGTGATGGCACCCCATGTGATATGCACACCGTATGCAGATGATGGCACCCCATGTGATATGCACACTGTATGCAGGTGATGGCACCTCATGTGATATGCACACCGTATGCAGGTGATGGCACCCCATGTGATGGGCACACTGTATGTAGGTGACAGCACCCTGTGTGATGGGCACGTTGTACACAGGTGACAGCACCCCATGGGATGGGTACACTGTGACTTGGGGAATGAGAGCCCCACTCTTTTTACCTCAGGATCATTGCTGCCTGGCCATGTCATAAAGTCCTGCAGAACCAGGGTCACCAGTCATTAGTGCCTGCAGCTGTGCTATAATTGACAGCTTTTGCTTCAAGTCAGTGTGTGTAGGGAGTGCAGCAAGGGTCTGGGGACCTGAGGAGAGTAATTTGACAGCTTTATCCTGGGGTGGAAGAGGTCCTGCTGCCCCTGCAGGGTGGCCTACTGTAGGGTGGGGTGAGTAGCAGTCCTGGTGTTTGCGTTGAACTAATGGCCTCACAAGCACACTGAGGTTTCTTACTGAGAGAATGCCCAAGTCTAAATGAGAGAACTGGCAGAGGCTGTGGTTCATGGGGTGAGTTCACTGGGTCAACCTGGTACAGCAATTTTCACCTCACTAAAGTGATGGACACTTCCCACCGTCTAGTGAATTCAGGCTTAATCAAACAACACTGTGCCTAACGTAGCAGAGTCGTGACTTTCCTGAAGCTCATGCATGGTCCCAGGTGAATGTCATCTTCTACCGAACCATCTTAGTTTGTATATGGGTGGCAAAGATTCTTGGGGGAATGAGACGCAAGTGTCTTCGAGGAAATGAGCCACAGGGAGCTCTGGTGTCCTGGTGGCTGCTCCTCATTTCCCTCCACCACCCAGGCTCTCTCACCACCCAGCTGCAGCAATGATAGCTCAGCCGCTTTATTTCTTCCCTCAAATGTGTCTGACACTCTCATCTCTCACTTCTTATGGAGTGGTTTTGTGCAAGTGCAGGCCCAGAAGGGCTTTGTGAACTCATGATCTCAGACTTGAGCATGGAACAGATTCTCGCAGGAGGTTGCTAAGTAACTGAGTGTAAGGTGCGTTCCCAGAGGCCAGAGTCTGGGGTTGGTGTAGGGCCTGGGGATTGGCACTTCTACTCATCTAGGCAGAAATGCCAATTAGTGAGTGACCGGTCTATACCACCCCACTTCACACAGATGTGAGTGATTAGGAGGGGTCTGTGGCCTGAGCAGCCTTGATACAGGGGAAGCACAACAGAGTGAAGACGAAGAGCACCTGCCCTGTGTGTGGCACTTGATACCTGCCCTTTCACCCAGCCCACGGCACCCTGAATGCAAATGCGTTGGGATGGCCCTCGCTTCCACCACCAACACTGAGATTCAGACCCTGGTCTTCTGACAGGGCCCCTGGGGCTCTGACCTGAACACATTTGTGCTCCTCCTGCGTTTAGAATCTGGGCTTTGTTGACGTGACAAGAGCTGGGTCTTTTCCACTTCGATTAGCAGGGAGCATGGGCGTGAGTTAGTTTTTCAAACTTTTCTTCAGTTTGCTGAGCGGTGCTTTTCATCCTTGGGAGATAAGGGCAGGGCGTAGGGCCTTTGCTCAGCTTTACATCATCCCCTGTGTTGATCATGGAACACAAACAGAACGTCACTTTGTTTTTCTTCCCCCATGTTAAAACAACTTCCTTTGTGTCCCTGGATTGCAGCATTCCTTCCCTTTGAAAGTTTGACTTTGCTCTTGACTCTTGTATTGTTTTTCAGAGCATGGATTGCCCAATTTTCAGCTGCTGGTGAGTAAGCAGCACACTGCACGAAGGCAGACTTGGGAGCGGTGGATGATGGAAATGCCCGTGTGATTGCACCACCCCAGAGGCCCCAGCCTCTGCCTGTGGCAGTGGAATGAGCCACTGTGCAGCTCAGGATAATAGCTCCTGTTCATGCAGTGCTTTCTTGTACCAAGTACTCCATCATACCCATCTTACAGGGTGAAAAAACTGAGGCCTGGGGCCTTAAGCATCATGCTAGGACATGGAAATCTAAGGCTCACTCACAGTCTTGCTCCAGAGCTGCTCTGCTGCTGATACTCCCCAGCTTTCATAACCTCCCCTTCAAGGGCTAACACAACTGTCGGAGTTGAGTGGTTGAGTGCAATGGTCAACACTTGTTCTTGCAGTTCCCACAACAAAAAGACAGATGCATAATGAAGTGCCATCAAATTACTGGCACAGGCTGTGTGTGGCCCTATTCATAGGGACCCAGTCGAGTGACACAATGGGACTGCTATGATGATGTGTCCCCTCACCTTTTCTCAACCACTGATAGTGGTTTCCTTTTCTTTGCAGCACAGAGAATTTGCAATGAGGCAGGAAGTCTCCTGGTTCCTGGTTTAATACCCTTTTTTGCTCAGTTGATTTAATACAAAATCCATATCTAGCACTGAAAGCTTTCCACATTTACCCCAAACAACTGTTCATCCCTGCCTCCCAAAGTACGCTCCCAGTAGCCCCTGCACATGCAAACATCTTTGGCCCTAACCCATATCAAATGCCTGTAAGGTATGGCAGGAAGGGTAAAGGCTTTGATTTGGGCAAAGAAAGGGCTTCACCTCTAGCTGGTGGTGATGAGAACTACTGGTAACTTTGGCATGCATGGCTTGGCATGAGGCATGCCCAGTATAGTAAGCGCTTATGAAACACTGGCTCCTCTGCTCCTCCCTGCTCTTGTGCTCTGATTCCAGGTGCCCTGTGAAATTGGATTCACAGTTCTTCATCAAATGGGCATGGGGCTTCTTCATCAAATGGGCATGGGGCACCTATTGGTGCCTGTGTCGTGCTGGGCAGAAGGACATCTATGTGCTTGCCCCTGTTCACTAAACCAGGTGAGAGACATACACATACACAGATAGGCATTTATTTTTAGCTCTTCAGCATGAGTATAACCCAATGTGACATCAGGTTTCAGGCATGCACAGGGGGCCACCGAAGTCAGGCTGTGCAGAGGCAAGACATTTATGGTGGGTCTCCAGAGATGGAGAAGGGGTCATAGGAGGAAGGAACAGTACCATGTCAAAGGCCCCTTAGAGTAGATGATGACTCCCAAAGATCACACGGAAGCTCACAGTTGTGTAGGTGGCTCTAGGAAGTCCAAGGGACCTTGAGCCAAGGCATGGACCTCATCTACGGCTCTCTAGCCTTCCTTATTTGTCTCCAGCTCTTCCTCTCACCAGTTTTGGTGGCTATGTGGGCCATCCCATCTGAAGCATCGTTCCATATTCCCCTTCTTGATGTTCTTTTCTTTCTTTCATGCATTAATCACAAGCTGCAGTGCATTTGTTAAAGTATTTGTTTACTGTTTTTCCTCCTCTAGATCTTGAGGGTGAGGCTCTGCCTCCTTCATGGCTGATCCTCAGCTTCTGTCTGGGTGTCTGGCTGGTGCTAGGAAGGGGTGGAGGAATAAGGGGTCCCCCAGGCACCTGCTCTCTCCCTGGTGATCTCTCAGAACCAACCTTCCTTCCTTCCTTCCTTTCTCCCTCCCTCCCTTCTTTCCTTCCTCTCCTTCCTGCCTTTCTTTCATTCTTTCTTTCTTCCTTCCTTTCTTCCTCCCTCCCTCCCTTCCTTCCTTCCTTCCTTCCTCCCTTCCTTCCTTCCTTCTTTCCTTCCTCTCCTTCCTGCCTTTCTTTCATTCTTTCTTTCTATCCCCCCCTCTCTTTCTTTCTTTAGACAGGGTCTCACTCTGCCATTGAGGCTGGAGTGCAGTGGTACAATCATAGTTCACTGTAGCCTCAAACTCCGGGGTTCGAGAGATCTTCTCACCTCAGCCTCCTGAGCAGCTGGGACTACAGTCATGTGCCACCACACCTGGCCAATTATTTTTAGTTTTGTAGAGACAGGGTCATGCTTTGTTACCCAGGCTGGTCTCAAATTCCTGACGTCAAACGATTCTTCCACATCATTCTCTCAGCATTGGAATTATAGGCATGAGCCACTGTGCCTGACTCAGAACCTCCTTTGGAGGGATGCCCACTCTCTTAGCCTGCTTATATCTCTGTGGTGGCCTGCTGCCCTAACAAGGAGCCTAAACCCCTTTGCACAGCCTCCAGGTCTCTTTGTGCCTGCTACCCTGGCTGCTCCCCTGTCGCTCTCTGCCTGTTATTCCAGCTCCTAGGCAGGAAGAACTACTGGCTCTTACCTGAACACACTGCACTCTTCCCAGCTCTCTGCTATCACCCCACCATCATCTCTGTTCTCTCATATTGCACACTCCATCCTTTGCTGCTTAGGAGAAGCCCCACTTACCCTACAAAACCAGCCATGGCCAGCAGCTTATGGAGATGTTCCCAGACACGAATAGACCTGCTGTCTCTTCCTACCTCATTTATCCTAAAGGTGAAGTTGCCAGTAGCCCTTGACAGACCACCCTCCTGCTAGAAGGGGGCAAGATTGGGGCTCAGTGTAAGGCATCCCATCACCCCTTTCTCCCACACCTAGCTCAGTACCTTCCCCACATTGGAAGGGTACCCTTCCCCCCTGCTCCACTGCGGCCACTGTTGGATGAGGAAAAGAATGCAGACAGAAGCTTGGGAGCTTGAGACGGAGAAGCTGGAAAGCTGGAAAAAGAGCAATTCATTCTGAAGGGGTGGCTGCAGGAGGTGGGGGATGTCAGCATAGAGTCCTGAAAGAAAGAGCTTCTGGGATGGATGGAAGAGACCATGGACTTGATGAGCATAATAGGGTGATGGTAGTTCAGGCACTGAGATCAGCAAGACCAAAGTCATGGGGCTAGTGTCAGGCCAGCTGAGGCTGAGGTGCAGTGGGTCAGGAGGCCTCTCTCCGAGGGCCTACCCTGCATTTCACAGAGCTGAGGGATGCACCTCTTTTCAGTCTCCCTTGGGTGTTTCCCCAGCTTGCCAAGCCAGTCGTGAGAGTCAGAGCACCAAAGACAGGCCAGGCTGTGACCCCTGCTAGGGGGCAGTGGGGCCTGTCACTCCGACCTGCCGGGGCAGGGCAGCTCACTCCCACACGGGATGGACGGATGGACAGATGACCTACACAGACTGGGAGGGAGGGGTCTGGCTCCATCTGTGTTGACAGAGGGTCAGGAGTAGGAGGAGAGCTCTGTCTCGATTCGGGGAGCTGTTTGGTTTGCTATCACTATGAGGCAAGCAAGGAAAACATTTGGGCAATCGATCCTTGGGGGGGAGGAATTTCCACTACGTGCAGGACAAGTGAGACCTCAGGGAGGATGGGTGGGATGGACACTGAGCAATTACACGACTGTCCAGGGCGGGGTGCACTGCCTGGCACGCAGCAGGTGGCCTCCAAATATTTACCAGAGAATTGCCTCTTTACTGTTAAGAAAACATTTCAAGTGTGGGCACTGATTGCAAGCTAAGGAAGTCAGAAAGAAAATCCGGAGCACACATTCTTCCAGAAATGAAATTGCTTAGGGATCCACCCTAAAAATAGTGTCAAAAAATTCAAAACCTTCGGTCAGATCCTTTACCAAACACCAAACTCTGCTCTGTAAAAAAAAATAATGACAAAGAATCATAAACTTCCTACTGCAATGACCTCATTGACCGGATTCTGATTGCTGCAGGAGGCCCTAGAGGCATTACTCTTTAGAGACTTTACAGGTAGAACACATGCCAGCTTGGCAAATCCGAGTCACTTCCTGAAGGTCACAGAAACAGGAAAGTGGTGAGAAAAGAGGTCATCAATTAATTTCAACTCGGTTCTTCTTCTTCTTTTTTTTTTTTTTTTTTTGAGATGGAGTTTCGCTCTTGTTACCCAGGCTGGAGTGCAATGGCGCGATCTCAGCTCACCACAACCTCCGCCTCTTGGGTTGAAGCCGTTCTCCTGCCTCAGCCTCCCGAGTAGCTGGGACTACAGGCATGCACCACCATGCCCAGCTAAGTTTTGTATTTTTAGTAGAGACGGGGTTTCACCATGTTGACCAGGATGGTCTCGATCTCTTGACCTTGTGATCCACCCGCCTCGGCCTCCCAAAGTGCTGGGATTATAGGCATGAGCCACCGTGCCCGGCTGACTTGGTTATTCTTTAGACTGACAATGTAAGAGTGTAAGTACATTTACAAATTCAGAAGGTTAAAAAAGGGTATGTGAGGAAAACCAGTCTGTTCCTCTGTCCCATTTTTCACCACCACCCACAAGAAGGCATTGCTATTAATTTCTTTTCTTTCTTTTTTTTTTTTTTTTGAGATAGAGTCTCACTCCGTTGCCAGGCGCCAGGCTGGAGTGCAGTGGCACAATCTCGGCTCACTGCAACCTCTGCCTCCCGAGTTCAAGCAATTCTCCTGCCTCAGCCTCCTGAGTAGCTGGTACTATGGGCACATGCCACCACACCCAGCTAATTTTTGTATTTTTAGTAGAGACGGGGTTTCACCATGTTGGCCAGGATGATCTCGATCTCTTGACCTTGTGATCCACCCACCTCGGCTTCCCAAAGTGCTGGGATTACAGGACAGCAACTGCACCCAGCTGCTATTAATTAATTTCTTATGTATTCCTCTCAAGACATTAAATAAATGTAGAATCAGTCACATACATTCATCTTGTTTTTATTGTACACAAACAGAACCACACTCTGTACTTTCTCATTTGTACTTAGCTCGGAGATTTTACTTAAGTTGAATCACTTTACTTATTTTAGAGATTTTTCCCTGTCAGAAAATCGGAGTTGCTGTTTCTTGTTGATGGCTGTCTGTCTTCCAGTGGAAGGATGCCCCAGGGTTTACATATCCAGCACCTAGAGATGGGCGTTTAGGTTGTTTGCAGAATAGAGATTGGCTCATGTATTTTTTCACTTAAGTGTAAAATGATCTCTCATATCTGTCTCATCATCTGTAGGATAAACGGCTGAGGGTGGCATTGTTCACACAGACCTCTCTAGCCCAGCTTCAGAATTTCAGGGCAGTTATTATTTTCACCTGCCTTTACACCTGCCCTGAAGGAAGCAGCAGGGATCATTTCCTTGAATGTAAGAATGACTGTCACTTGAGATGTTTCAGCAATTCTCTGCTGTTTTAGAGCATTTTAGCCAGATTACGGAGAAAGGCATTTACTTAGGGCTTGCTTACGCTAAAAAGTTGGGCATCAGAAATGTGAATTCTTGTCCAGGATGCACCATTATAGCCTCTGTGACTTTAACCTGGCAATATCATTCCTTCTCTGGCCTCAGTGTTCTCCTCTGTAAAGCAAGGGGCTGGAAAAGCCACCTCCAATTTCCCAGTTTGGCAACACCACTCCTAAAGAACCTGAAGGGACAACAGGAGACCCAGGCCTGGAGGTGGGGTAAGCCCTGAACCTGTGCCTGGAATGGGAGGCAAAGATGGTGGCAGGTGGGTGGGAAAATGTGGGGTTTGGGGTTCACAGAAGTGGCCAAGGGGCAGGTCTGGAATATGGCACACTCCCTGATCACAGCTCTCTGCTGGAAGGCCACAGAGAGGGTGCTGGGAGAGCCTGCAGCTCCTGGAGATGAGCCTGTTTCTGACTTTCTTTGAAAGATTATCTTGTGACTTCTTTCCTGTGAAAGAGAATACCCAAGAAATGAGAATTTAAAAGAGAAAACCTTTGCATTTACTACTGATAAATATCTGGCCTATGCTGGAAAGTCATGGGTGCCCTGGGGTCCTGGCTCACTGCTAATGAAGCCTTGGTAGACCTTCTTATCTGCCCCTCTAAGGAGCTGAAAGGCTCTTGGAGGTAGAGTGAGATTGGGGAGCTAGGCGGAGCCCTAGGATGAACTGTGATACTTTTTTTAATATGTTGGAGGCTTTTTTTTTTTTTTTTTTCCTGCAGAAAGAGAAACAGTTCTAGGCTTTTCCACAGATGACCTGCTAGGGCTTGCAGAGACCTGGATTCTAACTCCACCTCTTTCCTCACTCAGGGCCTCGGTTTCTGCATTTGAGAACTGCTGGGTGGGCTGATGTTACTCTCTCTGTGTCAATTAAAGAGCCTGGCCAGCTAGGCCCAGGCTGCCTTTTTAACAAAAACAAACGCCATCCCCCTCCCAGCTGTGCGCTTCTTAGAACTGGACTTTAACTCAGGGCCTGAACCCCCCTAACAACAGGACAGTCTGAAATCAACACCATTTACCCTCCTCCCACTGAAAGTCTGCATAGGGCCTTGGGCGCACGAGCAAACAAACTTATTTTGAACACCCAGCTCCTAGCGTGCCGCGCTGCCAATCATTAACCTCTTGTTGCAAGTGGCGTCACCTGTGTCCTTTATAAGGCGCGCGCTGTGTCCAGCGAGCATCGGCCACTGGTATCCCATCCAGCGAGCATCTGCCTCCGCGCCACCCTCCCAGAGAGCATAGGCTGGGTCTGCTGCCCCCTCCTGGAGATGTTAGAGGTCCTCGCTGCCGGCGTTTGGCCGGTCCTCCTCCTGCTGACTGCCCAGGTGACAGCCGGCGCTCGGTGGCAGTGTGAGCCCTGCCCCCCCGAGAAGCTCACGAACTGCGACCCGGTGCCCGACACCTGCCTGGAGGTCACCCGGTACGCCAGCTGCGACTGCTGCCCGGTGTGCGCCCTGACTCTGGGAGAATCGTGCGGCGTGAAAACCGCACGCTGCGCCCGGGGACTCACTTGCCAACCTCTGCCCGGGGAGAAGAAACCGCTGCGCTCCCTCATCCTCGGCAAGGGCGTCTGCATTCAGAAGTCTGCCAAAGCCGAGGCTACAGGTACCACAGTCCCGTCCCCGCCCAGTACCTCCTGCCCTGCCGGCACCTCCCGTGCCCACTCCCCTAACTGCTGAGTGGGGCTGGAACCTGCAGGGGCTTGTCCACAGCTAGAGCCTGAAACCAGAGCACGTAGTTGGGGAAGGAGCTTGGGTCACCCAGTGGAGACCGATCATTGCATGGTCTTGACAGGACATGCCCCGGGGGAAGGAAGATGTTCCAGGGCACAGACAGCTTAGTGGAGACTCAAAGAGGAAGCTCGCACTTGGCCCTGGTAGTCCAATGACGTTAGAGACCCAGACAGCAAGAGTAGAGGGAGGTGGTGGGGCTGCCTCCGCAGTTGGGGTGCTACCCTGGGACCCCCACCAGTCTCCCTGCCAGCACGTGGGCAGCTCCAGTGGCTGGAGCATCCGGGGAAGGCCTAAGAAGGCCCTCCTGCTGGCCTCCCCAGGAGGTGTTTGGAATGTCCTTTGTAATATACGTCCTGGATACAATATGTGCTTCCCAGATGTTTACAGAACATAATGTGAGAGTTGAGGCTAAAAGCTTCACTTCCATTCATTGCCATAGAAAAACAATGTTTGATGTGTATGTTGCCCCCTAAGAACATGACAATCAGGTTCTTTCCTGGATTTAAGCAGGGATTTGTTTGTAGTGGGAAGTGGAGGAAATGCCTCTTTCTCTGCTCTAGCCCCTATCTCCTCATCTGGGCTGCTTGCACGTCCTGAGCCATTCTTGGAGGAATCAGGACTTCCATACCCTGACAGGAATCTGTGTGGGAATGAGTGACCCTTCCAAGGAGGGAACAGGGTTTTCCTGCAGATTCTCTGCCCTTTAGAGGAAATGAAATGGAGTTGTCTCACTGATTCTCAAGGAGATGGATTTCCACAGGGGGTCTCTTACAGCCAGTTTGCTGATTCTGTTCATGCACCTTTAGACTCTATCCTCTTGGCAGGGTGGTGGGGGGTTGTAGAGAAGTCCCTTAGGATGTGGGAAGGCAGGGGCCCCAAAACAGAAGAGGGTAGTACTTTGGGTAGGAGAACTGCATCCTAGATTCCACGTCGATCTAGATGAACTCTACCATCTATTCAGGGATATTAGTAAAATCTCCATTTTAAGGATGGGGGGAGCTGAGGTTTTGAGGCTCCCCCACTAATGCTGTTAACAATTGAACTCGAATCCTGCCTGGCTTCATTAGGGTTGTTCTCAGCCTCAGCAAATGTGTATGTTGCTCCCCTCCCCCTCCTGCTTTAAAAGCAGAAACGTCAGGCACCCATGTCAGGCCCTGAAACTTACTGTTGTCAGGAACAGAGCTGGCATTGCTGTTGGGTCATCACTCTTCCTGGAAACCATTACAAGGTCCTTTAAAGTGAGAGTCAGTGAAAATCCGGTTAACAAACGTGGCCATCCTCATGTCCCAGCCTGGTTTCGAGGGACGGAAGTGATCTTGTGGGGGCCTGAGAGGTGCAGATGCTTTGGGAGGGCTCATGGGATCTGCAATGTTTTCCTTCCAGATGACACGGATACACTTGGGGGAGGAACTCATGGAGAATTCCCATCGGCCTGCCTCTTCTATACAGGATCGCTCCATGGCTGACGGCAGGACGGATATTGAAATCACCAACAATAATTCAAAGGTGAGGTCCAGAAGGTGGGTGGTGGGAACTCTCCTGTCAGAGGCTGTAGCTTCAGTCGGCTGTGACAAGCAGGCCTGGTCCACAACTTCCTGGTCCTGATGCCCTGGAAAGAAATGTTTTCCCCCCCCAAAACCTAGGGGACCTTTCTCAGTTAAACTTTGTCAAGTTGTGAACACAAGGACTTTCAGGAGAGGAGCCCCCTGGATGCAAAAGAAAATGTAGTTCCTGATGATAGGTTACTAAATGTCTCTGAGCTCCTCTGCAAATAAGGGTGTCAGAGCATTGAGTTACATTGTTCCACAACTTAGTACAAGGGCCTAACTGCTCTCACCCCCATTGTATCATTTGCCTCCCTTTAAAAATATCCTCATAAAATAGACATAACACAAAATGTACTGTTTTAGCTATTTTAAAGCACAGGTTTCTGTGGCATTAAGTAATAGTAATTAATGCCCAGTATTCTGCAGCCACGACTAATATCTATCTGCAGAACTTTTTCATCTTCCCAAACTGAAACTCTGAACTCATTAAACATCAACTCCCCATTATCTTAATTAATGTCTGTTTTGAATTCTACCACTTGAGGGCGACAGAGAATCAAAGTCGGCGTGACTTGAAATGAGAGTAAAAAAATGACTTCCACAAACATGCCCACCCAGAAAAAGGGAGGATTAAACCATTTTCTCAACACTTCAGAATTTCATCTGAGAATAACAATAAATGGAGGAAAGTTAATTCTTAAATTATCCGGATGAATGCTTTAATCCTCAATTGATTTAGTGTATGCAAAATAACCTTGTAGATGGCAGAGGAGAGATGTCCAAAATCTAGAAATCTCTTCTGCTAAATTCTTAATTAAGAGCTATGCCCACTCTTCTTCTAGCCAGATGACTGCTGCCAGAAGTATTGAGTAGGTGGCAGGGAGCAGTGGGAAGAGTTTTGTGGTATTGGTGAGGCTCTTGCCAGGGGATGTCTCTGTGCAGGTGTTGAATGATTGGTGAGGGAGAAAATGGTGTCCTTGTTCTTTATCTGAACAACTCAAGACAGAGACGAACCACAGGTGGATAAAAGAGGCCCAGATGGGGCACATCACATGACACCTAGTCCCACGACCCCTTGGCCAGATCATAGGGTCACTCCTACTTCTATAAAACCTCTTCCATCAGTTGTCTAGGCTGATAATTCACTTTCTCTTGTTACATATCCTAATGTCAAGTTATTCTTTTAGGAGCCCTGCCGAAGAGAACTTTACAGAGTCCTAGATAATTTAGCTAAGATCGAGGAGTCAACAGGAGAACGAGTTTACAGATTTTATCTGCCAAACTGCAACAAGAATGGATTTTATCACCCCAAACAGGTAGGTGTCCTTGCCAGTGTGGATTGTTAGGGGGAAGGGATTACTGCCCTACATGCCTGCCAAGCCATGGTCACTCATGGCAAAGACTGTCCACTCCCAAGAAGACACTAGAACTGATTGTACTGAGCCAGATCCACTCCTCTGGGAACCTGGAGCAGCTAGGTCAGTATGTCACAGCCAGAGGATGAAAACCTGTGCTGGACCAGGGGCCCTCGGGCTAAGCCTGAGCTCCACCACTCAGCAGGTCAATAGCTATGGAAAACTTTCCTAGGCCCCCTAATGCTTGCATCTTGGGTTCCTCACCTATTCAAGAGAGGAAGGGAACAAACTTAACTTAGGAAAGCAAGTATCTGTTTGGACAGCTCTTCCACTTTTTTCTCCCTGACAAATGGAAAGGAACTGTCTAATAATACCAGCATTTCTGTGGCTTGGCAGATAATAAATGAGATCAAACAGACCCAGACATCATGTTGAGGAGTGCTTTGGGCCTCAGTGCAGCACAGGTTCTGTGGATTTTACTGGGGAGAAACTGAGGACTAGGCCCTGCTTCACAGGCAATGAACAGTGGGGCACACATGGGACATGTTCCCTCTGGGTTGGGCTCCCCTAACATCGGGCTATAAAGCAGACAGCTGTGCACACATCATACTGTTTAACACATGTGGGGAGTCATTACTGCACATGCCACACTGATAAAAGGGACAGCTATGGCTCTACTTTCCCTGTCAGCTTGTCATCTGCTGCTCTTGACCTTGGTCCTGTCTTTGCAGTGTGAGTCAGCCTTGGATGGAGGGCCGAGGCTCTGCTGGTGCGTCTACCCCTGGAATGGGAAGAGAATCCCAGGGTCTCCAGAATCCAGGGTAGACCCCGATTGTGACTTGTATGTTAATGCACAGAACTGAAAACAGATGAAATAACATTCTGTCACGTGAAATATTTAAGCATATAGTATATTTGTACTGTGAGAACACACACATTTTAATATATATGCATATGTTATAGATATAGTAAGTACTTTTTATACTCCATATATAACTTGACATATAAAGCTGTTAGTTTATTTATTCACTGTAAGTTTATTTTTTCTACACAATAAAAAACCTGTACTATATCAATTTGTATATCATGAAACACTTCTCATCATATTGTATGTAAATGCTTGCATTTCCCACTCTTCCAAAGCTCCGGCGTCTGTTTTAAAGAGCTTGGAAAAATACTGCCTAGAAAATGCAAAATGAAATACGGGGTAGTTTTCAGGTAGTTTAAAGGAGGATGGTTAACTTGTAGATTTCACCCACGTTTGATGTACATGTGTAGGGAAAGCTAAAGTGTTGATTACGTAATGAAAGCTACCTGTGGTGATGTTGCTACCTGTTAAAATATACATTGGATATGCTGTTAAACACGTGGCTATAGTGGAAACATTTACAATAAATATTCTGCATGGAAATACTGTTATCTCTGTGGATTTTTTTTAGTGATATTATCTTTGTTTCTGAAATCTCTTTGTCCTTCACCCTCACCTTCCTTACGCATTTTGTTCTTTTCGATATCAAGATGGTGTTTTGGGTCTGCAGAGCCCCTTGTCTCAACTACTGTAGATCTTACCCTGGCTGCCCCAGGGTTCCCACTTCCCAGTGGCATTGGGACTTTCTTCCTCTGCCTGGACAGGCTGGGCATCCCTGTGTCCCAGCTCTCCATTAGTCCCCTTCCTCCCCAGGGTCCTTAGCCTCTTCCTCTCGGTTTGGCTTGTCCTTTCCCTTCAGCTTGTAAATAGGCACAGGGTTTCTTTCCTCTTAAACACAAGACAGAAGTGCTTCCTTGGTTTTGCTCCTTAGCCTTTCCCTCACTCACCCTCCCTTCCTGCTAGCCTCCTTCTTCTGCAGGGCTCCCAGCATCCTCTTGTCACTTCTCTTTCCATGACTGAGCCCTGATTGCAGCTCTCTTCTCTGCTCCTCAGAGCTTTTCTTCCTCAACACTGTGCCCTGCTTGGTTTGCCCGATGCTGCCACTCCTAACTCTTGCCCTCCCTGTTGACTGCGCCTTCCTCCCCTCCACATCTTTCCTGGCATCTTGCCTATCCTAGGGGATTCCATTCTGTCTGTTGGTTGCCTCCAGCCCTGTCTCCCCCGACTCCCACTATTCTTTGTCAGGAGGACAGCCCATGCTTCTCCTCACCCCAGGCACCTCTTGGAGGCTGGGCATCCACGGCTGCTTCTCTCATCTGTGTGGCTGGTGCCCTCCCCTGACATTCTGGGTTTTCCCTGGAGCCTCCAGTTCCCTATCTTGGGCCTCCCCCTTAACCCTCCAACCCCACAGCTGCCATGCCCCCAGAGCTGGTATATAAACTCAGTAGTCACACTCATCAAGAGCAGAAGCCAGCCTGATTTGGGATAGGAACAGACTGATAACTGCAGCCCAGGACCAGGAGGTGTGTTCATTTGCTCAGGCAGTGAAACCACATCTGGCACTGCAGCTGCAACTGGAATCACCTCTCCATTAGGCTTATAATAATTCACTGTTATTCTCCAAGATCTATCTTTCTTCTGCACAGGCCAAATAGCAGAGTTCAATGGGGCTGTGGTGAGAATCACCATTCCCGCATCTTTCAAGTCCTTGATGATGGCACTAATTTCTGCCATCTCTCTGAGAATGCAATATTGCTTCTGAACAGATCAATGTCAGTTCACAGCTAGTGTCCTAAGTTCCTGACAGGTCTGATTACTTCTTTTTCCTCAATGCACAGTTACCCTGGTGAAAGCCTTTAGGTCCCTTTGGAGAAGACTGGGAGAAATACTTTCAACAGTGTACTGGGGTCCTTTCTCAAGAGGGCCCAGTCTCCCCTTTATTCAAGGGGTTCTGGGTCTGTAAACTGGCTCAAGTCTGAGAATTGATTGAGGGGCCAAGGCTCTCTGTTTTTATGATTCAAATTAGATTTTTGTTCACTTGACTTTGAACTTTCCTGCTTATACAAATCAATAACAATTTAGTAGGCTTCCTATCAATTTCACTTCTAGAAATTTCATGATCAAGGAGCCAACATCATAGATCCACAGGAGTCTGACTATTCTGAGTGCTGCTTTGGCTCTGTTGTCTGTTAGGGTAACTGCGCCCACCTTGGCTTTGTTGGTTGAGTGTCTCCCCTTTGTCCCTGCTACCCTTGGGATTCCAGTACTTTCATTGCATTTATGTGTCCCAATTCAGCAGCTGCAGCTCCAACTGCAAGGTCTGGCCTTCAGGGAAGAGCAATGCCAGAGCTCTTCTTGTGTGCTGAGGCTCCTCTCACAAACGTATTCCTCACGGTCAAGGTGCAAGGTGTGCCCTTTGGACCTTCCCATGGTGGGTGAGGTCTTAAATGAAAAATTCCCTCTAACATTCTAGTCTCCCTAAGCCTTTGAGTTCATTTCTACTGTATATCAAGGCAGATCTTGCAGTTCGAGATCTTTGGCCTAAGCCATTTTTTGGTCTATGCTTCAGCCAGTTAACTAAATAAACTGCTGGAGCCATTTCTAGCTTCCTGAATCGCAGCCCTAAACACAGAATCTCTGCTGAGTGAGCCTATATTAGTCAGCTCAGCCTAATCCAACTTTTTGTTCCTTTCACCATTACCCCACACCTCTAATATCAATTCCCACACATATTTTCTGGGTTTCTATCATATAAGTTAGAAAACTCAAGTAGTTTTTTTGAAATGTGGTGTGTCTCTTCATGGGTTAGATTTTGTACCCACTTTTAGGGGTCTTATGGGACCTGAGTCTAGTTATAAGTCTAGAACCAAAGAAGGGTGGTAGGGGTGAGACCTGAGGAGAAGCAATATTGTTTTGCATGGCAACTGCCTCACGGGAGACCATTACCGTATTTTCAGGGAATACAAAGTTAATCCCCTCACATGGGGGTGGAGAGTCTGCTTCTACTGGCAAAGAAAACTCAGCAAAATTTAGGGTCTCAATGTCTCCACCTTTAGCAGGGTCTCCCCATACATTTCTAATGCTGAAACATTATGCCATGGACTATCAGTGTTGTTTTTATTACTGGAAAGGGAGTTATTAGTGTCTTTAAATATAATCAGTATAGGTAGCCAATCCCAGAAATCCCAGAACGAATTCAGAAAACTTGTCCTTAAAATTGAGTTCCTGCAAACGCCATTATTTCATCCCTTTTTATGGCTGAGTAGTATTTCATGGTGTACATATACCACATTTTTTAAATCCACTCATTGATTGATGGGCTGTAAACTCAGCACTCAGACTCATCATTTGGGTTGGTTCCATATTTTTGCAATTGTGAATTGTGCTGCTATAACTTAGATGAAAATTGGAGACCATTATTCTAAGTGAAGTAACTCAGGAATGGAAAACGAAATATCATGTGTTCTCACTCATAAGTGGGAGCTAAGCTATGAGGACCCAAAGGCATAAGAATGATACATTAAACTTTGGGAACTCAGGGGAAAGGGCTGAAAAAATTCGGATTTTGGCTTTGGTTGTGTAAGAGCATTGGGGCTGTGGGTGGCATTCCTTCTTTCTTCTCCTTTCTTCCTGTCTCCCTCAATTTCTTCCTTCTATAAAAATTATTTTTTAGTTACAGTACTCTTATATGAGGAAAATACATTTATAGTAGAAATAGAAAACAAAGAATTTCTCAGACAGTCCTTACGTAGATACTGATTATGTGTATTTACATATGATATTTAAAAATGTTATGACAAGAATAAATAAAATTTTAGGAAATAAAATTAATTTGATAAGTCTTGTTATATTGTACTTAAGAATAATTGACTAAATGTTTAAAAAATCATAGTGCAACTCAGCGACTCATATTAAAAATTGTCCTTAAGGTCCTTGGTTGAAAGCTTTAGACTTTACTGAGGCTACGTTGAAAACCATTGCTTTACTTCCCTTAATAATTCTTTAGCTTCCCCAGGAAGCATGTACACTCATGCCTTGCCTTTCTCTTACTGCTTCTTTGGCCATGACAACAGATTTTGCGCAACTCCAGGGGGCATCTTTTATGCTGTGTTCTCTGGGCTCCAGGATAGGGCATTCACAGGGACTACAATGTGAGTTGTGTCCCCAGCATGGTACAGGGGCTGAGTACCACCACTGAGTAGGGAGGATGCTGTCAGCTTCAGTTCCTCCATTGGTAGGGGCCTTGGAAAGAGAATGAAGAGATACTGGCTTGGTCTGAGAACAGTGACCTGGAGTTAGAGCCACTTTTCTACACAAAATGGTTAGCCCTCCTTCATCTTGGTACTGTTGGTGCAAAGGATTTCCACAAGAGATGTAAGACAAGAGGACAGAGCAAGATGCTCTGGGAGATCTAGGAGAAATAATACAGATTGCCCCTGTGGGATCTTGGAAAATGTGGGAGCTTCTGTGAGTCACCGCCACTCTAGTCCAGAGATGATGGAGTGCCAATATTTACTCTGAAAGATCTTGTTAGTGTCATTATTCTCTTGTCCTATTAGAATGTATGAATGTCAGGAAATGCTTACAGGACACATACATTAGCTGAAATACTAAAGAAAAAAAACCCGTTCTGTCCTTGAAAGAAGAGAGCTCCTTCACAGTGGGACATACTAACCCTCTCCTGTGTTGGTGTTCCCCTCTGGACTCTCAGTTTTCACCTAGCCTTCAGCAGTCCTGTACTCTTACCTTGAGTTTCTTTTTTCCCCCATGATAGTCCATGTGGTCATTGCTCTCTCTCTTGAAACCTACCTTGTCAAATCTGATCTCCTGGCCCCCTAACCAGCTTCTTTTCCAAACTTCCATACTTCATGTCTTCATCACAACCCTTCTGTGTGAGAAGATGTTGAAGTATGGGATTGCTTTGCAAGAAAGCTTGCAAGATGGACAGATGTTGACAAGCTTTGGGGCAAGGTAAACATGTTCACTTCCAGAGTTACCCACACGTCTTAGCTATAGGAAGAGTGAGAAATTATCCTTGATACATCCCTGGCCTTAATGTTTCCTTGTTGTTTCTCTCTACTCTAAAACTGAGACAAAAATCTTGCTGACTTTGCTCTTTAATGACTCTTACTTTGTCTTTTTATAGTCTGGTTTGAACTCTTACCATGTCACACCTGGGCTGTTGCAGCAATTGTTTCTTGGTTTGCCCCATATTTACCCAATCTCATTTATGCATGCATGCATTCATTAAAAAATAATTAATGAACATTAATTATGCCATAAGTGCTAGGGAGGTAACAACACCAAACAGGGAAGAATCTCTGCTAAAGGAGTTGGTAGTTGTAGGGGAAGGAGGTGGGGAAGATCATAACAACCACAAAAGTAAGTCAAGTTCATGAAAATATACTGAGATAGTGCTGGAGTTATCAGAGGAGAGAGAGAAACTACTCTGTATGCAGTGGATAAGAGGGCTTCTCAGAGGAATGGCCTGCAGGCCATGGCTTTGAAGGATGGGCAGATAGGATGGTTCATCTGAGCAAGATGGAGGAAGGACTAGTTTCAACAAAGGAAAATAAAAGAACCAGAGAGCCCACTGTGCATGCAGGGGTTAGTGAGCTGTTTGGTGTCGTGAGAACACAGGCTATGTTTATGGGCATTGATGAGAGGTGAGGTGTGCTGGGAGTTTTCACTATGGGCTGTAAACGTCAGGCTCAGAGTTTTGATTTAGTTGGAAGGCAATAGGGAGCTTTTAAGATTTGAGGGCAGCCTGACAGTGTGAGATGTTTCACCAACCTGCTCCATAGTAAAACTGGTGAAAATTATTAAAAAACAAAACAAAACCACAGAAGGTGACCTGGGCTCAGTCCATCAAGATAGGGAGGGTCACACCTCAGAGTGGCCCAGGCAGGGCAAAGGGAGCTGGTGTTTTATGTTCTCTGAGATGATTTTACATTATGTCTTCTTTTATGTTATAGTTGGTTGGTTGTTGCCAGTGGATAGAAATAAAATTCACTTTTGCATATTTTTATACCCTGGGCATACTGCTAAATACTCTTATTATTTATAATAATTTGTAGATTCTGTTATTATTTCCATGTAAATACCTGCAAATAGTGACACTATTTTTCAACTGTTGAGTCTTACTGTACAATCTCAGTTCTCTCATGCTGTGTTGAACGGAAATGGTGAGAGTGAATATCCTCGTCTGATTTATGATTTTAAAGAGATTACTTCTAATATTTCTCCATTTACGATGGTGCTTGCTGGGTTTTGTTCTTCAGTATATACACATCAGATAATGGGTGTTCTGTTACATTCTTAATTTATTAGAACGTAATAAATTTTATAAACTGCTTTTACTATTTCCATTAAATATCACTTCTCTCTTTAATATATTGCGATACGTATATTTATATGTTTTGTAATATTAAATTATTTCATATACCTGGAGTAAACCTAAGTTGGAAATAGTGTAATACACTTCATAGGGACTAAGGAGTTTGCTTTGTTAATAATTTCCTTGGAGTTTTTCAGTGATGAACAAAATAGGTCTGTATTTGTCTGCTTGATTTTGACTTTGGGGTTATATTGGTTTTGTAGAATAACTTAAGGTATGTTCTTTCCTTTTACAACTTCATAGAAAGTTTTTATTGAATGGGATGATCTGTTTCTAAGCACTTGGTAGAACTTACCAAACAATTTGGTGTTTTCTTTGTGAGAATGTTCAAACTATTTCTTCAAATGTGCTATAGTTACAGGAATATTTAGGCTTTCAATTTATTCTTGAAAGTAATATTTTCTAAGAAATTTTATATTTTGTTTACATTTTCAAATTTGATATTATATAGTTTGGCTGATATTTTCTTGTAATCTATTCTGCTTTTTCTGCTATATCCCTTGATTCATCGATCATGTGAATAATCATAACTTTTCTTTTCCTCTTGATAGCCTTTCCCAATGTTTGCCTATTTTGTTAGATTTTTCAAAGAAGCAAATTTTGGTTTTGTTGGTCTTCTCTATTGCATTTTCTTTTTTCTCTGTCATTGCTTCTCACTCTCAGTTTTATGACCTCTTCCCTTTGTGTTCTTTGGATTGACGCTAACCTCTTGAGGTGATCACTTAGTGGTTTTCAGGCTGTCCTCACCTAATGCAGCCTCCAGGCTTCTGTTTCCTTTGAACCTCAGATCCTGCTGGCTTTCATGATCATCATTAGCATTATCTAGGAAGTTTGGATTTCAAGACAGTTTTAAATTTCTGCACAGTTTTTAATTTTAGTGTGAATTAGTCCTTTAACGTTCAAGTATTGTCTGTGTGCTTTTTACATTTCTAAAAATGTGGGGGATTTAAAAAGATTATCACTGTAATTAATTTAAAATTTAATCACATTGTGTTTATAAAATATTGTTTACATGACATTTATTCTTTCCATTTTTGAATTTTCCTTTATGACCTAATATGCAATTGATTTTAAAAAATTCTTCATATGTTCTTGAGAGAAACATACATTTTTTAAATTGCTCTAAATATGTTCCTTTGGTTAGGCTTGCTACATCTTCTAAATCCCTACTGATACTTATGTCTGTTTAACTATCAATAACGAAAACCAGGTAAACATTTAAATTTCTTCCCACAATTATCTTAATTCTAGTTAAAACAGTTTGAAGATATTTTATTAGGTGCATACATGCTTAAACTTGTTAAATACCCCTGATTTACTTACCTTTCTATTATTTTGTAGTAACTTTCTCTATCTCTAAGAAAATATTCTTGGTCTTAAACTCTATTTTGTTTGATATTAACAACTACTAGCTTTGTCTTAGATAGTTTTTGTCTGATGTGTCTTTCCCATCATTTTTCTTTCAATCCTTGTCTGTTGAAATAAAATACATATTAATTTTCAGGCATTAAATCTGTCTTCATAGTGGTTAATTTTAACATCTGTTTAAATGTAGGTTTCTCAGTGTTGGCACTATTGGCAATTTGGTGGGATAATTCTTTTGGGGGTGGTGGTTTACTGTACATTAGAGATTGTTTAGTAGCATCCCTGACCCCCCTAGATGCCAGTAACATTGTCCAGTTGTGAAAATCAGCAATGACGCCAGCCATTGCCAGTTGTCCTCTGTGAGCGGCATTTTCCCTGACTGAGAATCACTAACTTTTTAGTATTGATAGTTGAATTTTTTAATATCACTTTGCTTTATTATTTCTGTTTATTCGAGTCTTTTTGTATTTATAAAGTACTGATTATGCCTTTTTTTTTTTTTTTACTAAACAAGCTCTTTTTGATACCCTCTAGAAATTTAGTGTACCACATTATTTACTCCCTTTCACTTTATACATGTCTCCAGCATTTCCAAGATTTGTTCCCTTCTTATAAAAGGTCTTCCTCCAAAACATTTTTAATGTGCTTCTTTTGTGTGGCAAATGTCCTGGATTTTCAGTACCTCAGGACATTTGATCATGCTCTCACTTTTAAAGACAGTTTAGCTGTGTGTAAAACTCTAGCTTCTAAATTATTTCCCTCATCTTCCTGTGTCTAGAGTCACTCTTTAAAAATGTGGTGTCAACTGACACTCATTTCTTTATCTGTGATATGTTCTTTCTGTGCTGAAACTTTGCTATTTTAAGATTTCACCATAATTTACCAAGCAATGCTTTTGAAATTATATCCCTTTTTACATTCTATAAGGCCTTTCAATATAAAGTCTTCCTTTTCTTTTTTAATCCTAAAGAAAATTATCTCTGTGATTTCTTTAGGTATTTCCTAGGACTTCCATTATCTATACCTGTTTCTGTCCTTCATTTCTCTCAACCGTTCTTTTGTATTTCCCAGTCATTATTCTTTCTGGTTCTTTCTAAGAGAGTTCCTCAACTTTTTTTTTCCCCTTTACTAAATTGTCTTTTAACTCTTTTTTTTTTTTTGAGATACGGGTTTTGCCGTGTCACTCAGGCACGAGTGCAGAGGCACAAACATGGTGGGCTCAAACAATCCTCCCACGTCAGCCTGCTAAGCAGCTGGGACCACACGTGCACACCATCATGCCTGGCTTATTATTTTTACGTAGAGATAGAGTTCTCACCATGTTGCCCAAGGTGGTCTCAATCTTGTGGGTTCAAGTGATCTTCCCACCTTGGCCTCCCAAAGTTCTGAGATTACAGATGTGAGCCACTGTGCCGGCCTAGCTGTATCAATTTTTAAATTCCATCTACTTTATTCTTTATTTCAAGTATTAGATATTTCTTACTGCTATGGCTTGAATGTGTCCCCCTCCAAAATTTGGGTGTTTAAACTTAAGGGCCAATGTGATGGTAAAAGTTGGGGCCTTTAAGGGCGATTATGTCATGAGAGATCCTCAATAATGCATATTTCAAAATAGCTCTAAGAGAGGATTTTGAATGCTCTCACCACAAAGAAATGATAGATGTTTGAGATGATGAATATGCCAATTACCCTGACTTGATTATTATACAATGTATACATGCATTATATACATGCACACTGTACCCCATAGATACGCACAAATAATCATTTGTCAATTAAAAACAAACAAAAGAGTAAACTTTTCAATGAGACCTTCCTTGGCTAGTTTTTCTAAAAATGAAAGACAGGAAGGAAAGAAGGAAGGAAGGAAGGAAGGAAAGAAGGAAAGAAGGAAGGAGAGAGAAGATGCAATAAAGACAACAATCCTGCATTAACAATACTTGACACTTCACATTTCCCTTATTTTTTCCCCATAGCACTTAACACTATTGAGCACCCTATTTATCCCACTGACTAATCTTGTTTATTGTCTTTCTTTACAAGGGCAGTGATTTTATATGGCTTGTTCATTGCTACGTGCCCTTCTAGAATATAAAAAGTAGATAAACGATTCTGCCTGAATGTGGGACAAGGAGAGAAGCCAAGACCATTTGCAAGGTTTGGGAAGCTGGCTGGACCAGGAGGTCAGGGCTATAGAAGATGCCCATGCTTCCTGGAGATGACCAGTGGGTTGGTGGAAATTTAGGCTCATTGCTCAGTCATGAAGTAGAGGCAGGGACATAAAAATGCAGCAAGTTTTTCTGAATGAAAAGAAACAAATCGTGTTCACTGTGGAAATTGTTGAGGTTGCTATCAAAGTAGAAATAAAATAAGAACATTATCTACACTCACATAGCCAGGGTTAATATTTTTGTGTATTTCATTTAATTTTCTGTGTGTATGTACACAATGTAATTGCATTCTGTTTTTCTTTTAGCTCACCACAGACATTTTTCTTATTGTAACTCTTATTCAAAAAAATTTTTATTGGTGGCATAATATTTCTTTATAACAATGCATTTCAGTTTAAAATGCCCTTGTACTTAACTGCGCATGTCTCTGATGATGCCTGTGGGATTTGTTTCTGCACTGGGATGACTAGTTCAAGGAATCTGATCAGATCAGAAACGTCCCTCTGGACAGGCTGCCACAGCAGAGAATCTGGAATCCCATTAGGACACCCTCATCAATACTGGTGATGGTTATTTTTCCTAAAGTGTGTTGATTTGATAGCTGAATCTTAGGAAGCTGTTGTAGCACCTGTATCACCTTGACTCCCCACGGAGGAGACCACCCTTACTTGTTCATTTGTGTGTGTGTGTGTGTGTGTGTGTGTGTGTGCCCATGCACAGGTTGCTTGGGTACATGTGACCTTAGGAGATAGTGGAAGGCTGCTAGTGTTAGATGGACAATACGGGACACAACCCCAAGAAGGCAAGGACCAGTCACGTAGGTGCATGTTGCTGACCTGATCAAACCTGCCCACAGTCTGTCCCAACAACACAACCTCCTAGAATTGGATCATCTTGCAGATATGACCCAATGCCTCCATAGGCTGCCCACGAAGCCATGGAAACTGACTTGGGTTCTTTTGCTAGAGATGAAAGCAGGGTAATGTTCGTGTTTGTGAAGTTTTCTTCTACAGTTAAAATATTTTCCCCTCCCAGGATTATTTTATTAGTGATATAAAACCCAGAGATAGTCAATAACAAAGGGAAAAAGATTTTTTTTAATGGTAAAAACTTTATTTACTACTTATAAATACATTGCAAGACAAACTTCTCAAAAATACTTTTTCCCCAAAAACTTAATTAAAAAAAATAAAGAAAAGCTAATAGGTAAGCAGAATGTCTTGAGACCCCTCTGTGTTTTCAAGGAGAGCTCTGTGCAGCATGTGTCCACACCGAGGGCTGCAGCAGGGCGGAGTCTCCCTGAGCCTGACTTTGCCAGGCCTCTCGGGTTTGGCCTTCAGGAGAGCAGCCAACCTCTGGGCGTGAGCTCCTTTCCTCAGTCATGGCCACAGTCATATCATATAGCATCTCTAACATTTCATCTAGGATTATCTAGTATAGATCTTATTATATTTGGGGCTATGTTGAATACAATGTTAACAAGAACATAGCTTCTCTGAATATATGTGTGAATTAAAAAGAAAAGTATGAGAATGACTCTAAGGTCAACAAACACAGGTGATTCTCTATGCGCTCCTAGTGTCCTGGATGGGTTCCCTAGCAAGCCATCCCTCCCTCCTGCTCTGATATTACTATCCTTTTTTACATTGTGCCAGGAGGACAAAAGATGGGAGACGAAAATAAAGCTTTGCCTTTAAAGAGTTTATCCTCAGAAATAAACTTCGTCTTGAGTTATTGAACTACAAAACACTATTTTCTGCAGTCATCCAAAGAACTGTGCCGTTATTTGTGATGTCTCTGAATGTGGAGGCTGACTCTCCCTGCCTCCCTGTCTGTCCTATCCCATGGGGACCACAGCAAAAGCCATCCTGGGCCTTCAATTGGGCCATGTCTTCAGGAAGCTTCCTGAAAAGGAGGGCCCCAAATACCTGCCTTTATAGGTTCCCAGAGTGCCCCAGAACATTCTTGGTCAATGTTTTTTTTTAAAAAGTAGGAACCCACCTTATTTTCCAATAGTCTCCAAGCAGTATAGATCACTTGAAGATATGAACAGTTTTCTTGGCTGAGGGACCCAGGCCCTTGCTTGAAAAATGACACCACAGAAGGCTGTGAGCCCCAGGAGTGTGTGTTGGGTGTCCAGATGACCGGGATTTAAGGGTTTTCCTATTCTATATAAAGCCTGTGCACACTGTACAGGGAGTGGGGGTGAAGCATATTCTCTACATAGGCAACACAGCTGCCTAAGTCGTGAAGGCAGTGGTGAGCCGCTTTGGCTAACAGGTGTTAAGCATTCAGCGGCGAGGGGGATGAAGTCTGGGTGCTGTGCTCGAGTCTCTGAGTATTTTGATAGGAAGCGACAAGAAAATTCAAACTGCTTTTTGCTGACTACTGGAAAGTGAAAAGATGCTCAAGTTTGCCATTTGAAGAAATCATAGGCATTTCAAAAACCTCTTTCTAAACTTTGGTTTTAAAAAAAAAATCAGTTCACCACAAACAGAAATATAAATCAAGGCTGTAGCCAGCTGCTGGTCATGTCCTTGGCAGTCTTTTGTGCAAAATAAGGCATATTTGAGCTCCACATTAACTGAAACAAAAAGAAAAGAAATATATTGAAATAATCCCCCCCAAAACCAAAAACGCTCGACTCTTGCCCTGAGATATCCAGCCTAGCCTGCAGACTAATGGCACTGGGTCTGCAAGTGCAGGGCTGGGGTCGCAAAGCACATTTTTAAACAAAGTCAAGAGTGCAACATGCTCACAGTGTTCAATGTCAAAGAGTTACCCTCAAATTAGAGTTACTGTTTCCAACTTGTAAGGAGAAAAGAATCCCTTATAACTAAACATGCAAATTTCTTCTGCTTACTAAATGTATCTTAATAAAATGAAGGAAAATATATTTATTCATTTCCTCCAATAGTTCCCTCATTGATTAAAAGAAAAAGAATACTAGATATGATAGCATTCTTTAAAATGATGGTTTAAAATTTTATTTTTCTATCAGATTTAAATGAGGTTTATTAAAATTGTATTAGTCACAGACTAATATATATTCATAATATATTTTACAGGAAAAAAATAGCCACATGTTCAGACTAATGCTCTCCCAACTGAGCTATTTCAGCTGTCTCCTATTCACATCTTTAATTCAGCAGATTCTTTTGGATTAAAACAGTTTCCCTGTGAGGATAAACGGACAACCAGACTTCACAGGTAAAGCCTAACGAAAATCTTCACTTCGTGTGTGGATGAATGACAGTTTAGGTGCTGTGAGTTCTCTGAGATAAAGCAGGGCATCCTGAGGCGCCCTGGCTGGCCTCTTTCCCCACGCTTGTTTGGTTGGGTTGATGGGGTCACCCTCTCCCTGCACCCTTCTGAGGGCTCCATCCTATTTGCTTGGCTCTTTCTGGCCCTGAGCTGCAGCTCCTGGGTTTGCAAGCCTGGGGAAGGGCCTGTGGCCATGCCTACTCCCTGAGGCTGGTCCAAGGACAGTGAGGCCCTGGAGCTCCAGGCTGCCCCCTCCTGAGTGCTCACCCTTGGCAGGCGTCTACTTGCTCTGCGTGCTGTAGCAATGCACATCCTCCTTCCCCTTGGTGGTGTAGCCTGGGAGAGGCTGCCCGTACTTATCCACACACCAGCAGAAGCCCCGCTTCCTGCCTTTGGAAGGGCGACACTGTGAGAGAGAAACAGAAGACAGGTGAATGGCCCTGGGTCTTGTGTCAGGTTGGTTGCCAGGGCCCACGAAGGTTTGCCAGCATGACTCTGCTATGCTGACAAAGCACAACAGAAATTTCAGCTAAGGTTACATAAGAGCCACGCGTGCCCAGGCTGCTGAGTGTGCACCTATGCATGTGTGTGGGTGTAATTTCCTTCTCCAAGAAAGAGGGGGTGTGCGTAGTTTTGTATTTCTAGGAATGTAAGGTGGATACCAGCCCCTGTAGAATCTCCTGGGCCTGCTGACTTACCTGCCAAATGTGGAACTGAGACATCCCGTCTGCCCGGGAATGTCACAGCTGTGCCTTTGGAGCCCATATCCAGCCTCACATGACACCTTCTCAGTAGGAATTTGTTGAATGAATGACCGATAGGAAATGTGGGTGTAAATAAGAGGCTAAAGAAACAACGGGAGTAGAGGAAGGTTTAGGCTCTCTGGCTGTGGCCGCCACTATGAACCCTGGAATATGGTAACCCTGTGGCCACTGTGGCTCAGAGGTCTCCGAAGGCCAGTTCTATAGATACTATGATATCAATTGTCCAATTAGAAAGTCAATTGAAATAGTGCCATCACATAACACGAAGTCTATAGAAGCACATTTACTACAGCTTAGTGTTACTACATCTTACATTTACTTGATTGTTTTCAGCTTGTTTAATTGAGATTTTAGGCACACGACTAAATTTGGGGGGGGGGAGCTGATGTGTAGCCAGGATTCTCACTCAATTCCTTTTCCAGGAATGGGACTGTGTTGTGATATAAAGATTTTGAAAAGACTGTTGTTTGATGTTGATGACCCTCGTCTTCTTCTCACTTGGGCTTTCTAAGGAAATGCCAGTGAACTGGAGGAAGACAGCAGCACGGCCAGTTTGGAAAGCTGGCTGTCCCCAGCATGGACGGAGTGTCTGATTTCACATTCCATTCCCTCCACGCCAAGACAGACACCTGGCGTGTGCTGGGGATGGCCGGGCTCTCCAAGCTGGTGGTGCTGCAGTCTTCTCCCGCCTCACTAGCAACTCCTTGAAAAGCCCAAGGGAGACAGAGAGCACGGGAGTCATCAACATCAACAATAGCCTTTTCAAAATCTTAACATTGCAACCGGCTCACTGTCGGGAAGACATCAGTAGGAAAGGAGAGCCATGTGGGATTTCAGGGTAAACTTTTTGTGGTACTTGTTTGAAATGTCACTCCCTGACGCAGCATTAACAATGTGTCAACATGTCCACTTGCAGTTTATAAAGGGTGCCCCTGGGCAGCATCTCGTCCACTCTGTGGGTGAACCACTGAAACGGCAGGAGTGGGAAATGGGTGGCGGACAGGCACTAGGGTTGAGGATTTTGGCCGATCTAGCAGCACTCAGAGCAACAAGTCAAAGCAGCCCCTCGGTCCCCCCTCCTGAGACTGGCACCAAGTCCTGGGCACTGGCGCTGCACAGGCTCAGGGTTAGAGCTATGTTCAGAAGAGCCTGGAGGCTGGCGAGGTGGGTTTCTCCTCTGTGTCAACAGAACCGGAAGAGGAAGAAAACACGCCAAGGACCTCACTCACCTGCTTTTTCTTATAAAATCCCTTCCTGTCACAGTTGGGAATGTGGATACCCCTGGGACTCAGCACGTTGAGGAACTTCAGGTGATTCAGTGTGTCTTCCATTTCTCTGCGGCAGGGACCCTGGGGGATCAGGAAGGGCCAGAGCGACAGAGTCATGGTTATTACTCTAGAATGGGTGCTTTAAAAATCTTACAATGCCACACAACTACCAAAAGTGGGACCTGTAACATGTTCCTCAGATACCTTATGTCTGATTTAGCAAGAAAGTACCCTGAAGAAGCTAACCATCACTCCCTGTCTCCCTTTTGCTCTTCCCAGAGTAAGGCACAGAAGCTGGTATAGAACCAATAGCAGGCCAATAAGCATAGCGGATGAGTAAATAAAATAAAATTATCTTCATGAGAATATATTTCATTATCTGCAGATGTCTTTATGACATCCCATGTACTTCTAGGTATGTTATTTCAGCTTGATCTTCATAAGATTCTCCAAAAGGGTCAATATTCTTTATGCAAGGAGAGGAGAGAGGTGGGGCACAGAGGAGCTAGGGGCTGCCTGCCCATCAGCGAGATGCTGGGGCTTGTCGAGTAAGAATTGCCCTTAAGAGGCTCTGACTACCCAGGCTTGACAGGTCTTGCCCTCCTACTTTAACAAGAGGAAAAGATCTCACGTATTCTGTCTCCCGCCTGGACTCGGAGGAGAAGTTCTGGGTATCTGTGCTCTGAGACTCATAGTCGACTCTGTAGCGCTGGCTGTCTTTAGCATGCCCTTTCTTGATGATGCCCATCTTTGAATGGTGGGGCTGGGACTTGGGATCAGACACCCGGTGCGTGCTGGAGACGGACAGGCTCTCCACACTGCCGACGCTGTGGTCTTCCTCTGACTCACTAGCATTTCCTTGAAAAGCCCAAGGGAGACAAACACATGAGAGTCATGAACATCTATCAACAGTCTTTTAAAAATATTAATGTTGCAACCAGGTCACATGTAAATGATAATATTAGTTGACAGTCCAAACAAGTTTCTTTTTTAAAAAAAAATAACTCGATGAAGCATTATTCCATAATCTGCTTGCTACATGGTGGCTGTTCTACATCAAGAACTTATCTTGAGGCAGAACCAATAGCAGGTTAATAAGCATACATTTGAAAGTCTATCTGACAGCCTCTTCTAAGTAGCTGCAACTAAACAAGGCAGACAAATGCTTAAGTGCCCCCCTCAGTAGATGGTGAAGGCAGTATGCTTCATCTTCCACCGGCAGGGGGCAGATCCGAGCCACAGGAGGCTGCTGCAGCGCTGGCTCAGAAATTTTGCAGGCAACTCAAAGTGTGGTCCTCCCACCCGTGGGGAGCAGCGGCAGCCTAGGGGACTTGGAAGAAATGCACATTCTCCATTCCGGAAATTCTGGACTGGTGGCAGCAGTCTGAGTTGTAAGAAACTCTCCTGGGAATTCTGACATTCACCCGAGTTTGAGCAGTACCGTCCTCAATGCTACCAGGTAAACAGGCTTATACGAGCTTGCTGTCCAGCTCAGATGGGAAAACTGAATTAATATCTGCCAAGCGTTTTTCCTCAGGGGTTCAGGATCATGAAAGCACTTGGTGGCTTGTTTTCTAGGTTCCTGTAACATCTTTAAGACTCAAGGTACACACAGACCCTGTGCATACTGCTGGTTCCCCTCCTGGGTGAGTCCTCCTCATCCCCGGTGAGCACAGGAGCACATGGAGGCAGACAGTGCCAAAGTCCCACCCACGGCTCAGACTTCTAAGTGCCAAAGAGTTTTCCTTCCCTGGGTGGGGGTGGGGGGAGGAGAAATCCCCCCCTCCAGCAGATCTCCCTTTGATAATCAAAAGTGCTAGATGAAGAAAGTCTGATACTTAAAATGGATGCTGGAATATTAACAGTTTAATTGGAATTTTAAGTGTATGACTAAATTCGATATTGAATCTGTAGGCAGGATTCTCTCTCCATTTTCAGAATGAATTTGGAGGGGCTATAAGACCCCTATGGGGATCAAAGGCTACATTCAGAGCCCATGCTCCCAGGGCCTGTGGACCATGCCAAGCTCAGCCCAGCACAGATCTCTGAAGGGCTTCAGCTTAAGTCCATAATTGAGAGTCATGAAATTCCTCTACTACAACAAGCAGGGCTATACTGTCTAACCCTAGCAGGGAGTTCAGGTGGCCCATCTGCTCCACAATCTAGTCTAGAAAGCTACCAGGGGCTGCAATGACTTGGCTGCAGATGCTTTGCTCTCCCCCTGGAAGTGGCTACTGGAAGGTCACTCACTTAGGAAACTCCCTCTCCTTTCTGGGTCTCAGTTTCCTCACCTGCCAAACAGCTTACTGAGCTCCTGCCGCAAAGTTCCCCAAGGGGTTCTGTGCCTTGGGAAGCACACATTCCCAGGGTCCAGCCCAGAGCCTCACAGAGTAGGTTCCTACCTGCTAGGATTTGGTTTCAATTTCTTTTAATCTTAGCTTTTTTTCTTTTTTGAGAAAATACTGACATAAAAGAGATACTAAGAATGTAAATATTCTAAGAACATGTAAATAAACAGATTTACATTTCTTTTCCAAGAACCTTGAGTAATTTCTTAAATTTCCTCAGTTTCTTCTTAATGCCTGGGCTGCAGACTAGGGCATGAAAACACTTCTATTTAAAGCAACAGATAATTGTGACCTTTGACTGTCATAAATGTACCCTCTTTTGTCAAATGGATTCTAGAAGTCACTTATATCTTTTATAATCTTACAACCCACATCAACCTATTCTACAGAGCTACTAAGGTGCTAATCATAATGACTGCTAAAGCCTAAGAATGACAATGTATATCAGTAATTCTAAGATCACTGTTTGAATACCCCAAAATGCGCAATAATGTACAACATTTGGCAAATGACATAACTTTGCCCCAAGGGACAAATGCCTCCAGCAGCTGTAACAGCTGAGCAGACCCATTGTGAGCTTCAGGCATCTGGAATCTTGCCTTTCCACCAATCCAGTGTTTCTCAGGGATGAACAGAGCCAGCCTTGCATAGCAAGGAAATAGCTTTACCTGGTGGTGGAAGGAACTCTACAGTTACATAAATTATAAAGGGACTGTTCATCCTGCTAACCCTAGATGGGGGCCTGCCCAGTGACATCTGTCCAATGTGATTGTTGGGGAGTTGGGGGGGATCAGGATGGGGAGAATTCTCCTAGTCTTCAGCTGTGCAGGGCAGGAACTTTATTTCTCATATAACTGAGGCTGGCTAAGAATGCTGGAAAGATGAACAGCTGCCAAACCCATTGAAAAAAAAAACACCTCTTTTTTAAGGGAACAATGTGATACCCTTACCAGAGTTGCTGCCTGCCTCATAGCCTGATAGTGGCTGAGCCAAGAGAGTATCTGTCAAATGTGTGCATTTTTCCTCTTCTGGGGCTCTCCTTAACAACATCTCGTTCCCCCCATTTCAGATTAAGAAGGGAAACAGCTCTAGCACTGATTCCAATTCCTTTCCCTGTCATTGAAATTGACTTGGTCCACATTGTCCGCATCCCTCAAGCACCGGGAAGTTTGTTTGAGGTCGGTACAAGTGCAGGGGTGACCTGGGGTGTACAAATGGGATGGTACTTAAAGTGGCACACGGGGTTCAAACCTACACTCTGTTGCAGCCTCTTCCGCAGAAGATACCAAAACCCGAACCCGCTTTGTTTTCGGAACCAGGACTAGCCATTGCTTTGCAAACCAAAAGTATTGTGCAAATGTCGTCAGTATTTTAAAAGAGAGGTATCATTTCCTACAACGTGCCTGCCCACCTTCCCTGGTCCAAATCCATCTCTCCATGTCCTCCATCCCTAAGCATCCCTGGGATTGCAGTCCACACCCCCGTGCTGGGCTAGGAGGATCTCCTGCGTCCAGGATCTTTCCAACAGCTAAGCTCCCCTCAGCCCCGGAAACCCTTAACCCGTTTTCACTGAAAGCGCTTTGCAATTTACAAGCAGTCTGCAGTTGGAAAATCGAGCAAGTAGAGGGCCGGCTGGGGAGGGTCCCTTGGGCGGCTCCCTCACCCATCCGGGCCTCAGTTTCCCCACATACTATCTCCAGTGAGAGGAAAACCAGAGTCGCTCGCAGCAGCACCCAGCAACCTCCAAGCTCTTTGGCGCCAGTGCTACGGGTGCTGCGCGCAGCGCACCTGGCGCGGGCAGCTCACCTGGAGCGGGCGTCTCTGGCAGCAGGTGGGAGCGCGAGCGGCTGACCGCACTGGCGTTGACGCAGAGCCCTCGGCCGTTCAGCAACGCCTGCAGCGGGCGCGCCTCGTCGGGCGACGGCTGGCAGCGGAGGCCCGAACCACAGCGCTCGGTGTAGACGCCGCACGACTGGCCCTCGTGCAGCGCGCAAGTCAGACAGCAGCCGCAGCCCGGCTCGCGCACCAGCTCGGCGCACCCGGTGGGCGGAGGCGCGCACTGGGCCAGTGCACGCGCGTCGCACGGCTCGCAGCGCACCACGGGACCCAAGCCCGCCGAGCTCGCGCCAGCCCGCGCCCCCGGCGGCCCGCCGACCAGCACCAGCACTGTCAGCGCAGCGGCGCAGAGCATGAGTCGCGCCCGCAGCATGACGTCCGTCACTGGGGCACACTGCTTGGCAGAACGGGGCGCGCAGGGATGGGGCGACAGAACGCGGCGCGAGGCTGTGGGATCCAGGCAGGAAGCGGTCGATCCTTAGTGCCCAGCCGCAGCGTTCGCATCTGGGCGGCCCGGGCGCGCCTGCCGCTATATAGAAGCCAGGGTGGCCGAGGACACGCCCCGGAACGGCGCGCCCAGGAGTGGGGGCTGGGGGGGCGGGTCGGCGCAGGCACGGCTGCGGGGGCTGGTGCCTCGCCCTGAGCAGCCGAGGCTGAGCTCGGGGGCGTGCAGCTCGCTACTAGCCTGGGCACCTGCTCCCAGTGCGCACGCCCGGAGCCAGGTCACCTTGTCGTCTACAGGAACCAAGATGTGCCCGGCCACCCCGGTATCAGAGGCCACTTCAGCGCCCTCGGTCTCCCCCAGTCACTCCTGGCAAACTCAACACCCCGACCTCCTCGACGCCGCCACCCTTCCCCAATCCGCTCTCCGAGTGAGGTCGCCCTGAGGCGAGCCAATGTCGGGGAAACTGGCATGCACCGCGCCGCATTCGTTGTGTACCTTGCGGAGCTTTGTAAAATTTAATTCCTCTGGCAGGGGCAGTCTTGGGACAGTTCTGATTTACATTTGGGTCTCAGGGGAGCCAGGGCCTCTCCCCGTTTTCCCGTCCACCTCTTCCCACATATCCATATATCTTCCTTTTATACGTATATACCCTCCTTTTAGAATGGAAAGACCGATTTCGTTCTCTTTTGCACCGAATAAATGAATAAATAAACGGACCTCTACAAAGAAAAGAGACCAAAGACAAGAACAGACAGAAATTAAACTGTGGGGTTGAATTTACACCCACTGGCTGTTCACATCCCCAGGCGCCCACACATATGCATCTGAAGATGCTCCCGGGGCCTTCGAGGGCTTTCCTGGCTTGCTTCTCCACGCAGGAAGACTCACACCTGCTGCTACATCGCAAGTCCCCAAATGAGAGTGGACCGGCAAGCGTATGCGTCCTTAAGGCAGAGCTTTTCAAATATTTTAAATGACAACTGTTCTTTTTGTTTTGGGTGTTCTCCCTGATTATGTTTTCAAATAGAGTTTAAACCCACGACGAAAGAATAATAAAGGCAATAAAGTGGGCAGTACTGAAGCGTCATTAACCGAATAGTCCTTAAAATAGGCAATTTCCATTGTCATTTTTTGAAGGCGACTTCGTATGCCTGGACTAAGTTCTCTCTGATGAGTTGGGATCTCGCTTATCTTTGCAATCTGAACACTTCAGTAGAGTTAAAGTTCGGGGGCGCAGTTGCGCGCTGAGGTCGCTGTAATTCCTGTCCGTCTTCTCTGGCACTCTTCAATTTTGTCTGCGCACCCCCTATCTTCGGTGACCAATAGAGGACGCTGGTGGTCCAGGATTGGACTGAGGATTCACTTTTTCAAGGCGCTTTCCAAAGAGTTTGTGGGGGGTGGAGTAGGAAGCGGTGAGACCTCCGAGGGAGGAGACTTTCCTGGACGCTGTTGAAATTGGAGGCTTGCCTTGGGAGGTGAATAGGTGACTTGGAGGAGCCCTTTGCAGTTTGCGGTAGTAACAGCAAATCAGGAGCTCCTCCATTCCCCTCCAGCACGAAGCCTTTGGTGAAGTTAATCTTCATTCATTTCTGTCTCTCCCAATCGATCTCTCGCCCAGTGTCTCTCCTTGTCCCTCTCCCCTCCCTTTCTCTCTTTCGTCCTCTCCCCCTTTCCCCTGTCCGCCTCTTTCCCCCCATATCCATATATCTTCCTTTTATACCTATATACCGTCCTTTTAGAATGGAAAGACCGATTTCATTCTCTTTTGCACTGAATAAATAAATAAATAATTGGACCTCTACAAAGAAAAAGAGGCCAAAGACAAGAACAGTGGAGGGCCCCGGAATGACAAAGGCCCAGCACCGTCATTTTCTTATGAGCTCTTCCTCCCTAGTATTTAGGCTGCGGCTACACTCAACCCTGCTTACAGGAAACCGTGCCATAATCGTCGCTTGCTGTTTCTTTTCTCCTATATCACCTCCTTCTAGTATCTGCGTTGACATCCAAGAACAGGATCTCTGATTTCACTGGAAAATTGAGGGAAACAAAACGAATCCCCTAGGGTTACAACGGTTCCTTAAATACCCGCAGAGACCTTGACTCTGGAATTAGACTCGGGTTCTGCATCAAATGCCAATTATTCTTGAGGTCCCAGGTCGGCAGTTCTGGTTAATGCAATATTACAGTGGAGCCTGGACTGACCACTGGTTAGTGTAGCACTTTTTACCCAGCTTTATTATCTGGAGCGTGGACAGGAAAGCTCAGAAAGAATGTCTTTTTGGAAGGGATTTTAAAAATATATTTTATTCTTGGTTCTCTTCTTCTTTCCCTCGCATTGCAATTGGAGAAGCTTGGTCAGTGCCGAATGGCTAGGGGGCGCCAAAGAGCCAGGCGTCCAGCGCGGCCTCACGGACCACTGGACACACGACGGAAACGCTAAGTTACACCGTAACTTTCAAAGGCTATTCCAAAAACAATGTTTTATATAGATGGCCATCACCTTTATCATGACACCTTGCAACAGCAGAGTAAATTCGAGGCAGTGACACGGGGAGAACCGTGTTTTGTTTTTTAGCCAGTTTTCTTTGATAAAACTGCAAGCTCGCTGCCCCTCCCCGAAACATAATTGTCGCAGGAATGATTTGGACAGGATAAAACTTATTTTTGTGACATGCTCGTTGATTCTGTTAAACTTTCAATTCATCTGGTTTGTAGTTTTTAACATAAACTAGTGTTTAGTGAGAAAGATGTTTTATCCTCTGGTGAAGGTGCTTGGCATAGACAATTGCTAATCATAGTAAAAGTAGCGAATAACCATGAATAGATGTCAGGAGGCTGCATAGATCTCTTTTCACTAACGGAGTCCAGTTAGTGATTATAGTTAGTGTTTCCTGGGGTCAGCCTCATTATTTTCACCAGGTGACCTAAACCACTCGTTTCTCTGAGCCCACTGCTGCTGCTGAAGGGCGCCTGGTCCCTGCGTGATACTGGCTCCCTTAATTCTCTTCTGCTCTGGCCCTGGCTGGACAAGCCACGCTAGGGTCTCTCTCCTTAGGCACTTACAACAGCAGTACTGTTTCTCTGGGGTGGGGCTACCAGGCTTGCCGACCACCAATAGACTGAGAACAGAAAGAGCCAAACTCCTAAAGACAAGCAATGCTGGGGACCCAGTTGCCAGGACTCAGTGGCTCTCAGACTAAAGCTTCAGTTTTTTTTTTCTTTCCTCCTTCAGGGATAGGGAGGTATTGGTGGGGACAGAAAACCTAATTTTCCCTCCGTCAGATGACCTGCTGGGTGAGCCTCCCAGAGTTAGGTATACAGGGTGCTTGGAGATGCTTTGGGAAGCATCAGCTGCCAACATCACGGTGGTTAACAACACCACAAATGATTTTTACTCACAAATAACATTATTAAGAGTTAATCTGTCTACCTAGTCTATAAATGATCACCAAGCACCTCTATGTGCTAGCTGCTGGGTTTCACAGGCCGGCTGGAGAGACTCTTCAGAGACCAGATAGTGGTAGGCAGTGTGACAGCACAGAACATAGAGGGGTTCGCTGGGTGCCTTTATAACCTGCTGGAGGGGTGGCAAACCTGTCCTTGTGGTCAGATAAAGCTCTTGAGAGGTGGTGGCATTTGAGTTGAATCTTAAACAATGTGGGAGAGTCCAGCTGAGAGAGGCAGGCAAGAAGAAAGTGTGGGTATCCACGGAGAGTCTTTCTGTGTCCCTGGAGGGATGAGGGGGAGGGCTCAGAGGGGACGGTGTTGGCATCGTGCATGTGTCCCGTGGAAGGCAGAATTCTGAGATTTGGAAGAGAAGGGAAGGCAACTGGATATACTGGATTGGGACAGTGGTACTTGCAGCACTGGAAATCCATGTTGCAGAGACAGGGCCTCCTCAGAGTTAGTGCTGTCCCGTGTTGTCAGACAATTTGAAGATGCATGAAAGGCCTCCAGATAAGGGACCTGGACATGTTCTGAACAGAAGCCCAGCTCTCCTGGGACGTACCCCATGGAAGGGAGGTTTCTGCTTAGGACAGTGATTCTCCTGTCATGGCTTTCTCTCTCACAATAGTGCTACCTTCTCAGTGTCTTCCTTCTTTATGATATCTCACAAGCTCTCTAGTTTCCTGAGCTCCCGATTTTCGTCTTCTAACTGGAAAGCTGTGGCTTTATTCACCTCCAGTGTAAGGATATTATCACTGCGTATGTCCCACAATTGTGCCCGTGTCTAAGCAAGCAACAGGAGACTGATGGGAAATAAAGCAATGAGAGTTTGCCCTAATTTTTTTTTTTTGAACCACCACTGCTCTGATTGCAAGGGGGAGCTTCCACTGACTCAGGGTTTTAGGTACCTGCCCCTGTAATTGTCACTGACTGTTACTATGGGGTTATCTGAAGACAGGGATATGAGACAACAAAGAGAAAAAGTGGTGAATTTCCTCTACTGTCTCTGAGGGATTAGCTCCTTTCTTGTTTTTCAAGCTAAAACCAGAGGATTTATCCTAGAAATTTCTCTGTACTCCAGTGCCCAACTATAGATTTGAGGATGCCTCAGCTCTGGGTCAGGAGATATAGATGTACCGGAGGAAAAATGGGAAATTCACCACTTTTATAGTTTAGGATTTAGAATTCTGGTCTTCCTTCCCAATTTGCTTGCTACTATTTCCTTCTTAGAGTCCTCAAATATCTGCTTCATACATTTCATGCTGGTTTTATTGCTGCATTCAGTGGGATAAACAGGGTAGAATGTTCTTGCTCCATCTTACCTGGAACCAGATCATTCTTTTAATGCTCGCAGCCCCCTTGCACATGTGGAAGCACAGTGCTGGCTGCCTAGAAGCATAGGTGGTTGTTGCTGCTGCACTGGTCATTGAGTTTTATGAAGGGATGTAGGCAAGGTTGGCCCCCTGTGAGTTGAAGGCACACTGTTTGCATCAGCTGTACTTAAAGTGCAGAGCAGCTTGTGCAGCCATTTCCGGGAACTAAGCTCATTTTATCTTCTTTTCTATCACTGTCTTAGAAAGCAATGACCGCCCATGCCTCAAACACCACATGTAGATGTTTCCAATTACAAATTAAAATATACATGTATGAAATTCAGCTTATGTATTGATTCATTTTGTGTGCCTAGATTTTTACAGTTTGTTTAATTGAGATGTAATTCACAAATTATAAAGTTTATCCTGTTATAGTGTACAATTCAGTGTGCTTTTGTACATCCCCCCTTGGTCTATTTGTGCAAGCTGGCAGGGGGCCAGAGCTCTGAGGCCAGTTGCCTTCAGCTGCTGTCATCCTTGTTTGTTTATTCTTGTGTTCTCACAAATATTAGCATTTCCTATTTATAATTTAAAGTGTAAAAGGCTGGGAGCGTCACTCTAAATCTTTTCCAAAGTGCCTTCCCACTCTGCTTCTCCATGTCTCCATAGACCTGTGCTTTCTGCCTTCTGGTTGATTTCTCTTTCTGCTGTGCTTTCACGGTATTGTGTGTAGTGCCACATTGCAGGTGAAGGAGTAATGGCCTGGGCTGACCCAAGCACAGTGATGAACAAGTAGGCAAAACCTAGAGAAACTGCAGATTCCCAAGCTGCTGTGATCTACCCACCCCACCACTCTGTCTACACCAAGGGAAGTTCCAATACAGGCAGGTAAGGAGACACACAAGTGAATGCACAGAACAGTATGGTCTGCAAGAGCACACGTCCCTCAGTGAGCAGACAGCTCTCTTCAGGCACTGGCAGACTGCCTGCCACAAACAAGAGGAATGAACCTGCGCAGGTATCACTATGGGTACATTTGAGAAACATCAAATAAGCAAGAATAACAAGTTATTGAATATGTTCATTATATCAAAGACAGTAGGGGTGGAAAACAATAGAATATATTGTTATGGAGAAATGCAAAGCCGTCAAAGAAGGGAACATGCATGTCAAAGGTGCAAAGTAATTTTGGGAAGGTGGTCACCTTTGTGGAGGATGGGAGAGGAATGGGTCATGTAGGGCATCCAGGAATATAACTAGTGTGCCACGCATTGCAATGAAACAATGACATCATGGCAGAAGTTTCAACAAGTTGCAGGCTGGGTTCTTTTCACACAGGTACTTGTTGTGGTGCTCTTTTTTTTTTTTGATACTTTTTTTTGTTTAAAAAACAAAACTAAGCAATGAACTGAAGGGCTCCCTGTCAAACACTGGTCCTTGTCCCAGCACATGAAGCTCCCATTGAACTTGAGCTGTTCACTGCATCTTCCCAGACCTCCTAGAAGTTCATGATTTCATAGACAAGAGACAGGAGCGCTTCGGGGTAGTGTGGAGGGTCTAAGGTTGCACACAGGCTCACAGGCAAAACCAGATGTGACCCACGTCTGTCTGAAGCCAGAGTGGGCCCCTCAGCACCACTCTGGTCTATAGGCTCTTGGGGATGCTCCTGAGCCTGAGGGACCAAATAATGGGTGACAGTCCCTCATTTCCAGCCCTCTGGGATTGTCTAACCAGGCTGGGTGGTTAACAGCAGGGACTGCCATCCCCCTGAATGGGGCTCTGCTGTGTGTTCTCAGTCCCAGATGCGCATCTGCTAAACAGCAGCAGGGCGTTTGCCTCTAGCTGTTGTGCAACATGATCTCCATTCTTCTTTTAAGTCGAGCTCACTCCTGTCAGCCAAAGCCTAGCATCAGGCTGAGCCACAACAACCCCCTCAGGACAAACCTGCCAGGGTAGCTCAGAGAATCAGTCCCCAGCCTTGGTGGCACTTGGCATAGACCTGCCAAGTGTCTCACAAAAGCTGGGAGCCTTGTGATATCCCCCCACTGCCCACATGGCCTCCAGCCTCTGTGTTCTCCCCCAGGATCTGAGGGCCCCATTCGGATCTGGTCCCCTACCAACTGGTGCACGGCCCTGGACAAGTCATCTCCTCTTAAAATGCTCTCGTATCCTTGTTTGTGTAATGAATGGGTGTATTCAACAGACTCCTGTGTCTCCACCACCTTCAGTATTTTATGGTGAGGAGCAAGCAAGGAAGAAAAGTTATTAGCAAGCGGGAAGGATGGAGGAAGGTGGTGTGTGTGTGTGTTGCGGTGTGTGTGTTATGTGTGTACTGTGTGTATATGGTATGTGGTTGTGAGCTGTGTGCGCTGTGGTGGTCCGAGGGTGTTGTGTGGATGAGATGCGTAGAATGTGTGTTGTGATGTGTGTGGTATGTGTTTTGTTGTGTTGAAGAGTGTGAGGTGTGTGTTGTGAACTGTCTGTGGTTTGTGCGCCATGTTTTGTGTGTTGTATATGTGTTGTATGTGTGAGAGGTGTGTGTGCTTTGGTGTCTGTTGTGTGTTTCGGTGTGTGTTGTGTCATGTGTTGTGTGGTATGTGTATTGGGAGCTGTGTGTGGTGAATATTTGGAAAGCTCGCACACAATAGGAAGCGCCTTCTGGATCTCAAACCTTGTCACAGGGCTGCCAGAGGAAGGGAAGTGTTGATGAATTCAAAAGTCTTTTGTGAAAGTTGAAGATGCAAAAGGTTTGGGTGAGAGGAGGCTTCACTGAGAACAAACCTAAGAGTTCCAAAAAATCCAGAGTGCCAGCACCTGGCTGGGGATTGATTCTGGATGCCCCACCCTACAAAAGTCTGTGCTGTAGGTGCAGTAGGAGGAACGCTGCTGTACACCATTCGGAAAACACAGTTCACTGTGTTCAGTCTTGCTGCCCATTCAGTGTCGCCAGACACACATGCATGGGTAAAGGGCTGGGCAACGAGAGGCTGAGAAGTCCATCTGCCAAGCCAGCCCCCAAGTTTCTAGGCAAATCCTCACAGTCAAGCAATTCACTATCACCTGGAAGACAGGGATGGGACTAAATAGATAATTTCCATCTCAAGCTTGGCCTTCTTCAGAAGGAGGAGGCGCTGTCTGACCATTGCCAGCCACGGAGCCGCCAGCCAGTTCATCGAGGCCAGCTCGGTCAGCTTGGGTGGGCTTATTTCTTTGAGTGGAGGCACCACTCAGTTGTCAGGTCAGAGGAAAAAGAATGAGTGAACAATGTTGGTGTTTGTTATTGTCTGTGCAGAATGCTAGGGGAGGGAAAGGTGTTTAAATAGATGAAGGGAAAGTGAGGAGCAGCTGCCAGTGCAGAGCAGATGCTGGGAGGGCATGAAGCAGTGAGAAGGCTGGGGTATAGGCTTGCTCCTGAGACCCACCCAGGCACCGATGCACCTGCAGCCTGAGAGGAGTGGGAGTCAGGGTGCTGGGAGGAGAGGGATTTCCAGGCACTCATCCCCTGTGCCTCAAGGGAGTTGCTGGAAGTCAGAAAGCAGGTCTTTCTCTTCCCAAACGTGGGCTAGTTCTCAGGTGTAACAGGCACCAGGAGTGAGGCTCTGATCAGGCGCCCGGGTGAGTCCTCAGGCTTCTCCTGCTTCCTCTTCATACTACACCTTTTGGAACCCAAGAACCTTCTGCCAAAGGAAATGTCAGAAAGCAAAGAAATTGAAGCTCCACTCAGAGAAAAGAGAAGATACCAAGAAGTCCAGGGCAACAGACTGTGGTTAGATGAATGTGTCATATATACTGATGGGGCTGAAAGAATGATCTGGAAAGCCAGGGCATGGTAATCAGAGAGTGGGGTCCATGATGAGACCCTGTCAGGGTAGTGCTGGAGTTACTGCTTGTGCAGGTCTGGGAGTGGAAGGCTGAAGTGGGTACAGGACAAGGTCCCAGGAGAAAAGGAAGTTAAGAAGAAAAGGAGGTCAGACAGGACAGGCTTGTAGGCAAGAATTAATGTAGCCAGAGTTTTGGAGAAAATGACAGAGGCACTGGAGCTAGAATCACCCAAGAAAGAAGGGGGAGTGGCCCTGGAGGAGGGCACAGCAGCATCAATGGGGGACTCCACTAACTGAAGAGTGGCTCAGCCAGGAGCAAGAGTCAGCGAGAAACAGGAGTGCACCTGCATCCTCTGCAGGTTGAGGGTTGCACGAGCCAGGGGGAAAAACCAATTACAGTGGAGAGACAGCAGCGCCCTGGGGGTGGTTGGTGGGGGCACCGATTCCCTTCAGAGTAGGAGGCAGCAAACTGCTGCTCAGGGGCCACAACCAGCTACCTGTTTTTGTAAATAAAGGTTTATTGGAACACGGTGGCCCTCATTCATTGGCAGTGGGTTTTACTATTTGTGTGATCAGAGTTTTCTTAGTGTTATGCTCTGAGAGGGTTACTGCAATAAATAAGATGACTACATTTTTTAAGCAGAAAGGTCATATGATTATATGTAAAATTTTACTTGCTGATGTGGGAGTTTATGAAAATGAATTTAAACCTAATTTTAATTATGCTTATATTCTTACTCACCCCCCACCTGTTGCCATTCCATCCTATACATGACCCCAAACCAACAAACACTTGAATTGTTTATTTTTAATTACACCATGAGGCTACATTTTTATTGTTTTACAAGACATAGGTAAAAAGCAAGGAGCTGAAAACAAGTGGATGGGGACAGGGAGGTGGGACTGGGGCTCACTGCAGTCAGAACCCTGCGCTGGAGGTTTTGCTTCTTTCTCTGCCAGAAGCCACCTCTCTAACTGTGGACAGATCTTGTTCCTGAATGGACACTTTCAATATTTTTTCCTGGAATCTGATGTTTGCTGTAGATTTTATTTTATTTTTTGCTGTGGCTATAGATACCCTTTATCTGGTTAAGAAAATTATTATTTATTACCATTTTGCTAAGTTAAAAAAAGCATGAAAGTTGAAATTTATCAAATACTTTTCTCTGCACCTACGAAGACGAGCAAATGAACTCACCATTAGTTTATTAATGCTGTGAATGACATTGATTTTGTGCCTAATGTTTAACCAATCTGTGTTGCTGATCATTATCAAACCTGGTTGCTATTTGTTCTTCTTCCCCTTCTTTTCCTTTTCCTGCTCCTGCTGCTTCTCATTCTTCTCTTTTTCCTCCTTCTTCTTTGAAATTACTGCATTAAGTTTGCTAATTATTTAATGTACGATTTTGGGGTTTACATACTTTTCTTTCTTGTCTGCTCTTGTTGACTCTTTAAAAGATGTTTCATTTTGAAATAATGTTACATTTCTAGAAGAGTTATAAAGATAGTACAGAGAATTCTCACATACCCTTCCCTCAGTTTCCCCTCATTCATCTGACATGACCATGGTACGTTAAGATTAAGAAATTGGCCAGGTATGGTGGCTCACACCTGTAATCCCAGCACTTTGGGAGGGCAAGGTGGATGGATCACCTGAGGTCAGGAGTTCGAGACCAGCCTGGCCAACATGGTGAAACCCCGTCTCTACTAAAAATACAAAAATTAGTTGGGCATAATGATTCATGCCAGTAATCCCAGCTACTCGGGAGGCTGAGGCAGGAGAATCGCTTGAACCCAGGAGGTGGAGGTTGCAGTGAGCTGAGACTGCACCACTGCCTGGGCAACAGAGCAAGACTCCATCTCAAAAAAAAAAAAAAAAAAAAAAAAAAGGAATTAAGAGATTAACATTGGTACAACGCCATTAACAAACTGGCGACTTTATTCAGATTTCAGCATTTTTTCCTCTGAGATCCTTTTTCTGTTCTGGGATTCCAATCTAGCATACCTTGTTGCATTTTGACATCATATCTCTTTATTCTCATTCAATCTGTGATCATTTTACATTTTTTTTTCTTTTTTAAATGACTTTAATTGTTTGAAGAGTAATGATCAGGAGTCTTGAAGAAGGCCTGTCAATTTGGGCTTGTCTGTTATTTTCCCATAATTAGACCGAGCTTACAGGTTTTAGGAGGAAATGTCATAGAGGCAAACTTCTCTTCTTCACACATTATGTCAGAGTGTCAGCATCACATCACAGTATCAACTTATTACCAGCATGTTAACGTTAATCACTGGCTACAAGGTTGTCTTATGAGTTTTATTAAGGGTTTTCTAGTCTGGTAAAATAAGTTAGGGAGTATATCTTCCCTTTCTTTCAATCTCAAGGAGTTGGTGCAAGGCCATAATCATTTAGACATTCTAGAACTCACTGCAGAACCATTGAAGTTGGAGTTTCCTTTGTTAGAAAATTTAAAATCAGAAATTTTAAATTTCTGATTGAATTTCTTTAAAAGTTTTAGGACTGTATGTTTTCTCTTTCTGCACTTGTCAATTTTCACAGATTATTTTCCCTTGAAATTATTCTTTTCAACTAAATTGTATATTTACTGACTTGAAAGTTGATTACAATACCTTCTTAACGGGGACAGGATCTCAAATAATGTGTTCTTTCTCATTCGTGATATTGGTTACTTATGCCATCTCTCTTGTTAAACAGTTTTGCCTTAGGTTTTAAGTTTTATTATTAGTTTTTACAAAGAATAAACTTTTTGATTTCTTTTGGCTCTCTATTGTTCTATTATTTATCTTCTGTTTCATTATTTCTGCACTCACTTTTTATTATTTGCTTCTTTCTTAAAGCTTATTTTAGTATTCTTTTTAAATCTTTGGGAACAGATGTTTAGATTGTTAATTTTCAGCTGTCCTTTTCACAGACACACACACACACATGCGTTTGACAACAGAATGTACTCTACAATTTTTGGATGCATTGTTCCTAGGTCAAGTTTATGAATCATGTTTCTCAGATTTTAGATAAGATCTGTATTTTTTGTGTGTTTTATTGTTATTTACTGAGAGATATGTATTACAATCTTCTACTCTTATTGTGAATTTGTCAGTTTATTCTCATGGTTTTGTCAATTTTTGTTACATATTTTTGGGCCATGTGAATTAAGTACATATAAATTTACTCTCTTCCTTGTTTAGCAAATCATTAATCATTATAAAACAACTGTATTCATCTCTAGTGATTCTTTGGCCTTTTTTTTTTAGAATTCTTTGCATCTCTTCTCTTCTGAAGTTAAACAGAACTACCCTGACTTTCTTTTGGTTAGTTGTGTATGCTATCTACACAGTTACTTATTCTTATAACTTTCAACATATAACCAGTACATTTAAATGTGTGTCCTTCGTACAGCACATCATTAGATTTTGATATTTAAATCTAGGGATTGATATTTCACTCAGCTATCCAGTCTACTTACCATTACTGTACTTATTAATATATTGAAAGGTAAACCAACTGTCTAATTATGTGTTTTCTATTTGTCTGATTTTAAGGCTGTTCTCTTTCTTGCCTTCTTTTTTGGGTTGATTTTTCTTTTCCTGATTTTTTCTTCGCTTACAGTAACACTCACTCTTTTTGGTGTACCATTACATGAGATTGGTGAATGCATACACTTATGTAACCACAAGGCAGCGTCATCACAAAGCTCTCCCCCTGCGCTGCCCCTTTGCACTCAGTCATCTTCTCACCTCCTCTCTCTGGCAACAACCAGTGTGTTTGTGTTCTTCTAATTTTGAGTTTCCAGAATGTCATATAAGTCAAGTCATAGTTGATCATGGTTTCCATCAGTTAAAACAATGTGTTTGAAATTCATTCATGTTTTCTTTGTGTGTGTGTGTGTAATGATAATCCATTCCTTTTTATTACCAAAGAGTACTGGCCAATAATATTAACTTTGGATGCACCACAGCTTTTTTACCCAGTTACAAGTTGAAGGACGTTTAGTTGTCTAAGCTGCATTCCAGGATGAGGCACACCCTGGGGGGAAATCTTGGAAAGAAAATAACGGGAAAAATAGGGGATTCCCATGTACACTCTTTTAGCCTCAGGAGCCTTTTTTTTTTTGGTTTCTCAGGCCTAACATACAGAATCTGTGAATTCTTCACCACCAATGCTGAATCTTCTGTGATTAAGACTGCCTGTGGGTCCATGCTGTAAGAGAAAGAGAAAAAAAAAAAAAACTAGAAAACACCTCTTCATAGACTACTTTGCCATTTGACTCTCCCCCACAATTGGTTGACTTCTGTTTACTAGATATTTTAGTTGTAATCAGTGATTTATGTAGCAGTAGAGGTCCTATCCTAGTTAGAAGGAGCTTTCCTAGTTGATTAATTTTGTGATTTTATAATGCCTCTTCCTGGTAGTTTTGAAGTTATTTTTAGTCATCCTGTAGTATTTCCTAGAAATTACAATGAGCCTTCTTCATTTATAAAATTCAAACATCAATTGATACTTGTAGTTTATTCCTGTGAAGCAAAAGCACACTCAGACATTTTAGTTCAATTTGTCCCTTTCCTGATTTCTATGCTCCTGTTGTCATGTATTTTAATTCCACCTATATAGTCTACATCCTAAAAATGTTACTGTTCTTGTTTTATACAGAGAGTGTTCATTTGAATATAGTCTCACAATTCTTTTGATCCCTTTCTGCATCTTCAATTTTCCATCTGTGATAATGCTCCTTCTATCTGAAGTTCATCCTTTTTTACATTTTTAGTATTCTGTTCTATCGTATTTAGTATTCTATTCTAATATATAAGATACTGCAGTTTTTGTTCATCTGAAAACTTCATGTTACCTTATTATTATTTTTTTTTACCAGCCAGTCAAGTATCTTGTATAAAATGAAAAACATGCATTGATTGTAGTAGTTTCTGGTTAATGTTATGTAAAAAAATGTAAGATTACTTTGTTTTTTCTATGGAATAAGCCTCATATTTTTGATCATTAAAATTGAATTGCAGAAGTCAGATGATGTGATCTATATATTTCTTTTTTGTAATATATTGATAAATTATTTAAGCAATCTCAGTTTCTTTCTTTTGCCTTCTTTGGTTCATTTCATAAAATAGGTGTTATTTTCAGTTTCGCTGGTACAAAGTTAATTTCATGATACCTTTATGTTTTCTGCACCAAGTCATTTTCAACATTTATTCATTCTCCATCATTTATATGCTGAAAAGTGTTTTCATTAACAATGTATTTTTCTGTTTGCTTGCTCTTAAATGTGTAGACTTCTAGTTAGGGGTGTGTGTGTGTGTGTGTGTGTGTGTGTGTGTGTGTGTGTGTGTTTTATATGAACAGTGAATAATGGCTTTGTACGTTTCCTCATCATTCTTTCTGAATACCATTGTGGATCCTAAGGTTCAAGTCTTGATGCCAGTTTAGTGAGTGGAGGGAGGGAACTAAAGCTTTGAATAATTTTTGGAAAGGAAATTTGCTTCTCGTCTGTGTCTTTTCTCCTCTGGCTTTGGGAAATCTCATTTTTTTTGGTATCAGACTTGACATGGCTGAGTCCTATTCCTGGTGGAGGGTAGAGAAGCATGTTCCTGTTTTTAATTTGGAGAGGGGCTAACTCCCCCACCTTGCCCATTGCCTTCACCTGCAATGGTGAAGGGATCCTCTAGGAAGGCCCGCCTGGGAGACAGATGAGATGCAGTCGCCACCTCCAGCTGCTTCTCCAGCATCCACCACTGTCTTCTGGGTGTGGGCCTGGCCTTGGAGAACCAACTCGATCCCTTGCCCGCTGTGTCCCCTCTGTGGTCATTTGTTAATTGTGCTTTCCTTTCCCAAAGTCAACAGAACAATGCACAAAGCCCCTTTCATTCTGCAGAGCCTATTTATTTGTTTAGATAGAGCTTCAGAGAGTTGGCAGCCCTTGCTTAGCTGCCCGCTGCCCATCCCAGGCAGGAAATGGAAACCCCCACACAATCGGCCTGTTGTGTAAAGCACAGCAATGATCATCAGGAGGTGGCTCAGCCTCCCAGGATGGGGGTGTCTGCTCAATATGCAACATCTCCAAATGCCCCCTGGTTACTGGAATCAATGTGTTCTCCCCTTCCAGGGGTTTCCTTAACAGACCATGTCCTGATACATGGTTTTCAACCTTTTCCTGCCTCCAGGCTACTCACACTAAACCCTCTGGTCAATGTCAGTGTCGCCTCTGTGACGGTCAGTGATGCTCTGTGTGTCTGTGGGGGCAGCACCCGAGGAAGGGCTGGGAAAGTTCTCTCCTCCCAGAGGCAAGAGTTCACAGGGCATCTATGAACTCTTGCCTCTGGGGAGGAGAGAACTGGCTGGTTCATAGGGAGTCATGGAGAAAGTCCCAGAATAGAAATATCCTATACCCCCACGTCCCAGCCACATAGCCCCCTGCCTAGGAATTGAGCCCAGCCCATGCCCTTGGTGCTCTGCTCCCTAGGTTTGAATTCAGAGCCCTCTTGCCTGAGTTGATCCTGCTCTCACCTTGAATGTAATGGCATATTTCCATGGGCTTCCAGCACCCCCTCTGTGCCCACCGGGGCCTGGTCCTGGGGATGACAGCAGGGGTGAAGAGGGGGTGACAAGCTGTCCCTAAAGAGCCAAGTGATACTGAGTGCATGGGTAAGAGAACAGCATGATCTGTGGGTACACATAGGCCATGCGAGGCTGACAAGGAAGGATATGGCTGCACCCCTTGGGGGCACATGAGGCACACAGAGCACCGAGATCAAAAGCTGAGACACTAACGGGGAAACAAGGGTGTGTGTAATACACTGACAGCTTTTAAAGTGTGCCCCGAGGCAGGTGCCTGAGCTAATCCACAGCCAAAAGAGATGTGTGGCATTGATCCCTCCAGGGGTAGATGAGGCAGCACCACATACTGAATGCTCACCCGGCATCAGCATCACGCATCCTAATTCTCATTCGAATGGGGTTGTATCTACTTTTTAAGGATGACGAGATTCAGTAATGTTTTTGCAGACATGCTAGAGCTAGTGGATGGCAGGAGCTCCTATCTCTGCTCGAGGGTGTCTGTCTCAGTCCGTTTAGTGTTGCTATAACAGAATGCCTGAGACTACATGATTTATAAAGAAAAGAGGGTTTTCTGACAAAACCTGAAAAGCCTGATAGACAAATTCTAAAAGAGCTATAACACTTAAGAAAAGAGGTTGATCTGGCTCATGGTTCGGGAGGCTGGGAAGTCTGGGAAGCATAGTGCTGGCTTCTCGTGAGGGTCTCATGCTGTACCCTCACATGGCAGAGAAGCGGCAGGGGGAAGCAGGCATGTGCAAAAGGCCAGCCACGAGAGGCTGCGTCAGGTTGCTGCAAACTGCTTTTGTGAGGGTGAGTCCATTCCCGTGAGAACTAACCCAGTTTTGTGAGAATGGCATTAACCCATTTGTGTAGGTGAATTCTCAAGACCCAAACACCTTCCGTTAGGCTTCACCTCCTAACACATTAACTTTTGGGGGACACACTCAAAATGTACGCAGTGTCCTTGTTCTCAGGCACCTCTCAGGTGGGGGGTGAAGGCTGGGCACAACAAAATTGGTGTGAACACTGGTCCCAAATGGATGGGGCACCCTCTTCCCTACAGGAGAGTCCACACAGCAGCTCCAAGCACTCAACATCCAGGGCCAGCAAGCTGCATGGGCAGCATCACAGGGCTCCCGAGAGGGCTGGGGGCTGCCAGTGCCATTTCCACTTCCCTTCAAGGCACAGAGGCACTGAGACTCTGAGGACGATGCTCAGAGGGAGGGTTTGGATGAGGTCCAGGAGGAAAGGAAGCTGATGCTTCTTTGGGCAGGTGAGGGAGATGGCAGGGGCTTATGGTTTTAAGACCACGTGAAGTGAGATTAGACACTCAGCTGGGTCAGCCCAGAGGCTAGGTCCTGAGGTTGGTCTCATGGCAGCTCCTGGAGACCCCACGTGCCCCTTCTTCAGGATGCCTCCCTCTCCTTGAGGCCCGTCAGTGTGGAGTGGAGCATCCACCAGGGCCCCCGATAACTCAGCACTGAGGGCACTGAGAATGCTCAGCAGTGTAGTGCCCAGCCTCAGCACGACAGGCTGGATGGCCCCAGGAGGATGCTCCAGCCCCTCCTCTGCCATCCTCACCAGGGCTGGGAGGTGAAGAGGGGCATGGTGCTGCCCATGCAGTGCCCTGGGTTCCACATCTGGATTTCCAAGCAGGATGGGGTTTCAGGAGTCCCCTTAGAGAACCAGCTAATTCAACCTCATTAACCAGGTGGAAATCAAAGCTCCTGGGTGGGGAAGTAAAGAGCTTCATGCTACAGACACATGGAGGTAGTAAGGGCTCCTCCAACCACCTGGGAAAGGGATTTGGTGTGAGTCCCTCCTCTGCCAACCTTGGGAGGGCTCCGTCCATCTCCCTTACACTGCCAGGGCCTACAGAATCCTGATGTCTGCTCCAGGTGCAACCCATGTCCCTGTGTGCATCCCAGGGATGATTCTCAAATACTGTTGTGGTCTTGGTGTCCAGAGTCTCCTTAGCAGGTAAGGCTCACCTTTCTTCAGCCTGTTGGGATCAGCTCAGCCAGCCTGATTAACTGGCAAGCAGCTCTGAGCTTTATTGTAGAACTTACTTTGATTCCCCCACAACTTTCTCTTTCCATGTCTGCAGCTGCCATTGTGTGGGGCTTCTGGAGGATGGGGACCCTGTTCTCTCAGCTCCACACCCCACCACGCCATGGCCTTGAAGCAAACATTACCAGGTACACCCAGCAAGACTGGTATCATCTTCGGATTCTCTTTATAATGCTATGGGAACATAGGAAGATAAAGCTCAAAGTGGAGGGTAATTTTTGGGTGTTGGAAGTGGAGCAGCTCCCCTGGACCCCGGCCCCTCAGCAAAGCCGCCCTCAGGTACTGCGTGTGGGCTGTAGCAAGTCTGTTGATTTCTCATGGGGTAACGCCCTCCTAGATGCTACTCTGTGCAGTTTACATAATGCTAAACACACGTTATTTTTCTGTATCTTCATACAACCCTACCTTTTCAGCATTCCAGGGATTACCACAAGCCCCACTACTTGGTGCCCAGAAAGACACGGGACACTCTTGGAGTGGAGCACTTGGCCTCTTTGCTGCCCTCGGACTTGGTGCAGGGTAGTGGGCGGCAGGTGCCGTGGATGGGGCTGGGCAGCAGTGATGGTGCCGTTTACTCTGCTCCTTTTACCTCCAAGGTTCTTCATGGTCTATGACTCCAGGGTTTGAAATGATCTCATTTGCCCCACATGACAGATGAGGAGTTCAATTGCATGGTACAGCAGCCAGAGCATCCATTAAAAATAAGGCTCAAAATAAGGAGCAACCACAAAATAAGGTGATTTATAGAGGCACATTAATTTGTTTCACTTGAGAAGCAGCATTTTATTGGGTAAAGAGCACTAGGTTTTTAATCTCAGAGTCAACTATAGTTAGGGTTATGCTGTTTGTCTAAAGATCTTGGGCAAGAGTGTCTCCTTTCTTCCCTTGTAAAGGAATGAATGGGAATCTCCACCTTAGAATCTCTATATCATTAGGAAGCTGGACGTAAATAAGGGACATAGACAACCTTTCAAAATTAGCAAGGGTTATCCCAATAGAGTGTTGGTTGATTTGTCAACAAGAAGTACTTCATGAAAGAATATCTCAGGGATCACAGTTTGGCTGAATCTGGATTATTGTTTTGACCTGTATTGAGGAAAAGACAAGAATTTGAGTGCATTACTGGTGAGCTGGCATTTTTCAGTTCTCGCCTCTCCATGCAGTGATGCTGTCTGCTGGTCCCAAAGGAACTGTGTTTGCCATCCCTGACCAGAGCCTCATCAGAGCCTGCTGCAGCTGGGGGCTGTGCTTGCCTAAGAGCCAGGAGCAACTGGTCCCAAGTGGGCATTACAGGGTTAACTTGTGTATCTAACCAAGGCATGGAATCAAAGTAGAATGAATCACCTCTTGTGCATTTCTTATTTCAGCCCTCCTGCCACTTTAGCAGTTTCTAATGTTTAATTTCCTTGTTTCATTCCAGAGACAGAGAATGCTGATTCACCCTGCAGTGGAACATGCCTAGCGTGTCAACAGCTGAATGGCCAGTGACAGTGTGGTTGTCTGGGCAAGGGAAGAAGTCACCCACGCAGACTCTTAAAGGTGAGTTGTGAGAGTTAAGCACGTGGGGAGCTTTTCACTGAGTGAACTCACTCACGTCCACATGGGGTTCGTGTTCAGACTCACGGGACAGCTCCAACTATGGGGAAGGTCGGAGAAATTCCAGGCTCTGAGGAGTCTGAGGCAGCATTCCAGCTCGTTCCTAATTTCATATTCAGGTTGCTTAAAACAAAAGCTTCAGTAGGAGACATTCAAACCCTTTGCATGTTACCGTCTGCAAAGTTTGAAAAGCATTTCCTTCCTTGGTGTCTCTGAGTTGCCCTCAATGCTTTCTTTCAAGCAGCAGGATAGGGGACTCTGCATTTTTGTGACTACTTAAGTCTTGGCATCAGGAATGGGGCCCCAGAAGGTGCTAGTGTTTCTGGAACAACCGATATCAGAGCAAGTGTCTTGCGCTTGGACTCTTTGTGGGTCGGTGCCTGGAGTTGTGGGACAGGGGTGAGCAGGTCCCTCTCCGTGAGGAGGTCATGGGCAGTACAGGAGGCCGCACAGACAAAACTCAACCCCTGGACTATGACTATGGCCCTGGATGACCCGGAGGCCCCAGAATATACTGGGCAAGAGTATCTTATGTTTTCCTCTGTAGAGGGAGTAATGGGAATCCACACACTGTAGTTATTATGACAGGATGTGTGGGTGCGGGTGGGCAGGGGACTTGAAGAGGCCACTGCATCCCAACATTCTTTTCTGCTGATTATTTCCTTTAAATAACTTCTCCTGGATATTGCTTATGAGCAGATGCCTTGCTAGGTGGGAAGGGGGATGGACATGGAAATACATAAACCATCATCTCTGTTTGTGGAAGTCAAGGTCAGGTGTGAAGAGGGCTGAGCAGGTGAAACTCAGTGTCCAGGTTGGGGCATGACCCAGGGGCTGAAAGGGGCTCTCCCTGTACTGGCAGGGAGGATTCTCTTCTTTCCTGCTCTGTGGTTGCACGTGACCCACCAACCCTTTCTCTGTCACACGGTGATGCAGTCATGGGTTGTCCACTCATTGATCTTTGGCATCTGTGGTCCTCCTCAAGGGAGGACACATGTTGGGTCATCTTTGTCTGTGATCTTTGTCCCTGCTGTGCCTGACCATGCTGGTGGTCAGGAGGGAGCCAAGCTCATAGGTGTGCCCAGGTGTTTGGTAGGGCAAATGCCTGGGCTGAGACTCTACAACCTTGGGCTTGAGCTTTCCCATCTGTAGGACAGGAGCAGGGCCAGCATCCTAGGTTTGTGGTGAGGACTGGTTGAGGGTCCACACCAGGCTCCTGGATGTGGCTGGCTGACCAGGGCTGGGTGTCACTGGTTGGCAACAGGGAAGAACAGGAATTAAGAGTAGATCAATGTGAACTTTTACAGCAGTTAGGCAGAGTAATTTCATATCTGTTGAATCTAACAAAAACTGAGATTGTGTTTTGTCTTCATTTTATTTTTCTAGTACCTTACGTATTTTATGAGAGGAACAGTTTTCAATGGAATGGATATTAAAACACACACTTGGATCCCTTTACCACAGGTGCTTTGAGAGACACCATCAAGGACAGTGAGCTAATGCAGGTAACTCAGGTAACAGGGCAGTGAGTTAATGCAGGTAACACAGGCGACAGAGCCGGGGGCTAATACAGGTAACATAAGATAGTGAGTTAATTCAGGTAATATAGCTAAGCCAGTTTACCCAGCTTACACAGCCAACACCTGGCAGTGGGCTAACACAGTTAACTCAGGTGCTCAGCTCAGGCACATCCCCAAGGCCCCCTCCGCTGCAGTGTCTGGTGGCTGTTTACATGTGCTTCTTGATGTCTGTATCCTGGCAGGAGAGGGGGATCCTCAGATCTCCCTCAGCCACATAGGGCAGACATCCTCCACGTGGCTTCAGCCGCAGCTGTCAGTTGAGTGGCTGGCCAGGCCATGCTTGGGATAGTCTACCTGGTCCTCGATGAGGCCCAGCCCCTCTGACAAGCATTTGGGGTCTTTTTATTTGCTCAGCCTGTCTGCTGCTATTTGTCACATGCCAGTATTGGTTCGGCAACTGCTTCTCTGAGTGCTAGAGTAGGAAAGTCCTGGAGACGAGGCCGTTGCCTATGGGAGACCCTGCAGCCTGGAAGGGAAGGTGCCTGTGTGGTCCAGCCCTAGCGGCAGAAACTTGGGTCTGCTCTGTGTGTTTTGTCTACAAGTGTCCGCTTGGTTCCTCACTGACAACAGAAGTCCAAGAGAGTCATAACAACTGACTAAACAACACAGAGTCTGAGCAAATGTTACAGAATGGGGGAAATTGCAACGAAATTCTGGAAAAGGAAATATGCTCAACTGAGACAACGTGGAACCTTGCTTCTGAAGGAAGGGGTAGGGTGCCATCTGGAAAGTTCTAGAAGACAAAGCACTAGCAAAAGGCAAGAACATATTGTGAATAACTCAGGAGAGGGATTCTGCAGTTTTTTATTCACTAGGACAATCCTGTACTGAAGAGAGCGTGGGGCTCTGGGCAAACCCTTCTCTCCTCCGAATCTCATTTTTTTTCTTTTTGTCTGGAGTAGGACAGGCGTGGGTAAGATGCTGCTAAAGTCCCTTCCAGGACCCATGCTGGGAGTTTTCTTTGAAGGAACACAGTGGCTGCTCCTTTCTGCCCTGATGGCTTCCTCATGCCTCTTCCCCCCCCTAGCCAGCCCACATCATCTCCCTGGGACTTTGCCTGAAGTTGGCTCAGAGGCCGCCTCCACACCTGCATTCCTACTGTGCTGTAAATACAAAGGATTCTTGCCAGATAGGGTGGAGTGGGGTGGGTCTTACCCCTCCTGAGAGAAGTCTATGAACTCTGACTCAGTGAATTAAGGAGAACCACTCCTCAGGTGTGAAGAACACATATGCCGCTGTGTTGAAGGTGGTGCCTGGCAACCCCAAAGCCACCCCCAGGAACCCCAGGAGCAGCCGTTGGGGGATGAGCTGCGTGTGGTCCAGTAACCTGTGTCAGGCTGGCTTGCAGGATGTGAGGGCCCTCACGCTGGTTTAGCAAAATTTAGCTAAAAAATATTCAAACTTCCTTAGCAGCAAAAATACTGTTTTTCAAACAAAATCTTATACGGAGCCTAAATATATAAAATTCCTATATTAAAGACAGCATTTTGTAAATGCCTTTGTAATTTCCAATTGATGATGCTTATTTATTTGGAATTAAGCCAGTCAACAAAAATGCAAAGGATCTTTTGATCAACCTGGACACTTTCAGTTATTTCAATGTTTTCTCATCTTGACTTTCCTCATGTGGTTCCAAAAAATTCCATTTCATAAAGGTAAGTAGCAATATAATAATTTTTATAATTTTCTTGAATGGATATGTCCAGTTCAAAATTTCAGGGAAATAAAAGAACCTCCTAATCAAAGACATGCCTGAAAGAATTTGACTTGAACTAGAAATATCTGAGATGATGAATGTGCTAATTGCCCAAATCTGACCACTGTACATTACATGTATGGAAGCTTCACTCTGTAGCCCATACATATGTGTGACTATTATGTGCCAATTAAAAAAAGAAACTTGAAATATACTTGTGTAGGAGTCATGGAGTATTTTTTAAAACTGAAGAAAAATTCACATATAAAATTCAGCATTTAAACCATTTTAAGGTATAAAATTCAGTGACTTTTACATTCACACTGTTGAACCACCACGGTCTCTATCTAACTGCAGAACATGTTGATCTCCCCCAAAGAAAACTGTTTCTATTAAGTATGCATATGTACACTTAAGTTTTGAAGTAGTTAACATATATTAAAATGAAATGGAGGCAAACCAGAATAACCAAGATGGTTTTAGGTCATGATAAATGCCATGAAGAGAAAGTGATAGGGAATGAGAGGGATTGAAGACCCAGAAAATGGGAAGGTATCTGCAATGTAAGGGGCAAAGGAAGGCCCTGAAGGAGGGAAAGAGAGGATGTGCTGAGGCCCTGAGGCAGGAGTGAATTCTGCAGGATTAAGTGTGGAAATGAGGCCTGTGAGCTTGGAAGGGAATGTGCCCAGGAAGAATGGGAGGAGCCACAGTGGGCTGCTGGGGTCTGGGGTGAACTTTAGAATTCACTGAACAATGTGGGAGCTCCTGGCCCAGGACCCAGCCATGGTCGCTGGCAAGCTCTGCAGGTGATCCTAGTGAGAAGCTGGGACACAGATATCTGATGGCCGCCAACACGTTTGAGAAGTTGATGCGAAAAAATGACACTCACAGACCTGTGAGTGTCAACCATGAACCTCAGGAGTTTAGCTTGGTTTCTTCTCAGTCTATGCGTCTAACATCTTTAAAATGTTTCTTTCTGACATTATGAATCTTGATTTCTCGAACTAAGAAGAAATATCAAGAAAACAAAGCTATGCTGGGTGAAATGTTGTCATGCTGGGTCATTAGCAAAAAATCCCATTATCTCCTTGCTAAATATTTTCCAACAACTTCAAAGATTTTATGACATTTATTTTATTGAAAATAATTAGTGCCCGCTGGCCTGTCAGGCTGCTGAGAGGAAGGCGTTCCTCCCAGAGCCCTCTGCTGCAGCCTCTTCCCCCAGGTCCAGGGGCTGCTGTTCCTGTGTCTGCTCTTATCCCTGCAGGCGCTTTTGTAGCAGGTGTTAGGTTCTTGGCTGATTAACAAAGATAAGTTTAATTCTACCTGTAGATGGGAACTCGGAGATTCAGTCTTATCTGATGCTTGCCAACTTCAGGCTCTTGGGCCTAAATTATGGGAATTTGGATTTCCTTGGCTGTTCACCATCAGAAATCAGTAGATTTCTGCAAAGGAAACCAAACAAAACTCCAGCTGTCTAGGTATCATCTGCCAGAAACAGGTTGAGGCTGTTTCTGTTTTACAAAAATGCTGGCTGTGGAGCGTGTGTCTGTCCCACAAATCCAAGGCTTTCTAGCCTGACCCTGGGGTCCAAGGTAAGGAGGGAGTCCAGCTGTGAGGGGCAGGCCAAGCCTGTGCTGTATTTGGGGGAGATGGTCAGGGACCCGGCAGCCACTCATGGAACCACCGTGTGGCACATCCTCCAGAGAAATCCAGACCACCTACAACCTTTGGGGCTGTAAGCGGACGATTTGCTCCTTTGAGCCTCAGTTTCTGAAAAAAAGGCCTGATGATAGAGTTTGCTACTTAATTTCAGCTGTGCTTGTCCTGTGTTCTGCCACATTCACTGGGGCAGCTCAGTTAGAAGCAACCTTGACCTGGACCTGACCCCCTTCACTGTGGGGCCCTGGCTAGCTCACTTTTGGGAGGAGAGCCCCCTGCCAGGCTGACCCACAGCTGCCCTCATGGGATTGGTTGAGTGACACAGCACTTTGGCCGCCATCCCCTGACCACGCCTGGCTCCTAATGCCCTTGGGTGTCCTGAGCTTTTGGCTGTGGGGGCAGAAGTCCCAGGGGAGGCTCTAAGAATAGAGTTCTTTCCAGGACTCTCATTTCCAAAGTCCGAACTGACTTTGCAATACTAAATAAATATTGAACAAAGTTGACCCTCTCTCTCCTGCCAGAATTTCCAGCTTCTTTTTCTAAAACCTACACTAATAGCTTCTGAAACTTTTCTTCTGCAAGAAGCCCCCTCTTTTTCAGGATACTTGCTGAAAAGCTGGTATCTCGTAAAAGACAAATGCATGAAACTACCAGGAACTTAGGAAGTCCAAAGGAGTCTGAGACAAATCATAACTTGGTAAGAAAATCTTAAAAAATATTTTTATTAGCTTCTTGAGCAATGGAATTTAGTCAGGACTTCAGACAGAGCCAAATTTGAAATTTGTTGTTATTTAATATTATCCAACACAAAACTGCTCTCCATTTTAAGCAATGGTTTAAATATTAATTCTCCTTAGAGAGCTTTCTGCTTTCAGGACAAATAAGAGTCCAACCTAGCACAAACTTGAGGAGGTGGTTGTTCTGCTTAAAATCCCCAGAGATTTAAGGTAAGAGATTTAATTCTCATTGTCCTTCAGCTCTGACTGAGGCCTCTCACCTTTAAGTCTTGCTGTTGACTACTGTCTACCTGCCTCCACTCAGTGCCTCCACAATTACCCCCGACCAACTAGAGGGGACTGGCTCCTCCACGGAACCCTGGAAACCTTGCATATATCCACCAGGCCATGTGGCAAGACTGTCACTGTGGCTAAATCCAAGTCTTTGCAGAATGTCTTGTGGTCATCTTAGACCGTGGGATTGATCATGAGAAGCTGCCATTTCTCCGTTGCTTCCCTGGGATTGAGGAGGCTGAGGTGAAAGTTTCTCATGGCCTCCTGGCTTCTGATGAGGCCTCCCTTTGGGCACAGCTACAGGTGATAAAGCTGCCTTGCCACAGAGTGGCAGGGCGTCCCATCCCTCGTTCCTGTTGCTGTTGTTTCTGCGCTGTCCTGAACAAGGACCTGGGGAGCTGGCATGTGCAGCTCCTCTTCTTTTTGCTGTCCATGGGCGCAGTAAACTCTCCCGGCCTGAGAAGGGCTCCTTGTTTCTCTGCCTGCTGAATCAGTCCTGTCAGCCTCTGCCTTGTCTTGTGCTTGATACCTCCTCTCTTCTGTGCTTCCAGCCCCCTCCCCCGAGATTCAAGTCTGCTTTTGGGGCTCCTCACCTGCTCTGTGGCACCTCTTTCTGAGATGCTGCTTATCCATCCTAACTTCAAACTGTGGACTGGTCTGTCTTCTCCGTAGTGTCTTTACTCTGCCCTGCCCAGCTATGGGCTGGAATCTCCAATGTTTCAAGTGATGAAAGTGGTAGAATATGTCACCTGTGAAAATGGGGAAGCTGCCCCTGCCTCCCTCAGCTGCACAAAGCTCCAGCAGGGGCAGCACACTAGGGGTCTGGACTGAGTTCCTTTCCAGCTCTGAAAGCTCAGTATCCATCCAGAAGTGCACCAGTCTCCTCGGAAGCTTTAGAAGAGGTGACAAGATTGTTGGATACAGATGACCAAAGGAGCCCCCCCTTTTTTTTTTTGGAACATTGAAGAAGCAAATTAAAATGCTACCTGCATACGTGGTACTTAAAACCCCACTGCGCTCCTGAATTCCCCCCATTTGCAAAATAGTAATACTAATATTTATCTGTCCACCTGTTGAGAGGACCCCAGAAAGGTGTCTAGGAGGACACTCTGCCACTCCAGGGCCCGCTTCTCAGCTTTCTGAGGAGTACCACCATCTGACTTCCAGTTTGAAGGTATCAGTTGGGTTGCTGTATCAAGAATAGACTTCAGGGAAGACAAGTTTGAACTTAGCAACACCGTTCAACGTGAGAAAGGGGTTACAGCAATTCAAGTGCAAGGTGGGAGTGGAGATAGGAATTGTATTAGAGAGAGTCACCAGGATTTGATGACTGTGAGCTGTGGAAGAAGATCAAAGTCAAGAATGACTTCAGTGACATTGTCCTAAGCAATTGGAATGATGAGATCACAGGTATTGAGATGGGGAACCTACACATGGAGTGGGTCTGGAGGAGAGATTAGGTGTTTGGCTTTGGACATACTGAGTTTCGGATGTGTTTTGACACACATCTGGAGGGGTTACACTTGAATATCTGAGTCTGATCTTTGTATTGAGATGTTTCTATCCTACTTTCTCCTACATCTCCCCCTGCAAAGGACTGACCATTGTATCTTCAGGGCCCCCACAAGGCTTTGCACAGACTCCTGGTATGTCACATTTATCTTAAGTGGTTTTACTGAGATATAATTGATACATCATATAGTTCACCCATTTAAATTGGACACTTGAATGGTTTTTAGTATATTCAGAGTTGTGCAGCCATCACCATGATCACTTTTAGAATATTTTTGTCAACCCTTCCCCCCCCCTAAAAATACCCATAGCCATTAGGAAACATTCTCTAGTTCCTAGCATGGTATTTTAAAATAGTGACAATTCCTATTTTCAAGCCTGTCGGTAAGCCTCTTAATGGTAGGAATCTCCATGTTATTTTTGCATTTCACTGTATAACAATTACTCAAAAAAGCTTTTGTATGAATGAACTACAGTTTGAAAAATATGACCCCAAGATTGTGTGTCTTTAAGAGAGAACGACCCCTTTGCATTCCTGTGCTCTTCATGTGGCTGCCTGTAGCATTTTTCAGATCTATTTGAGAAACTGAGTGGAGATTATGGAGATAAACCTCATTACTCTTTTATTTCTTGGCTATACTTCTCTAGCATCTGTTGTAAACAAAACAAAAAAGAGTCTTTCTAAACCTGGTGAAAATATCTCAAATGCAAGGAAGCCAGTGATGAAAAATGCAATATTAAAGTTCAGGCTGTTATAAAAACATGGCATAAATTACATCTGCTTATTAAATTTATTACAAAGAATGATAACAAAAGCAAAGAGATGTCTGAAAGTCTCTTGGGAGAAATAAAGTAGCTGATAAATTCTTGGTTTTAACCATTTTATGTTATAAGGATGCATATAATTTCATTTTGGCCAAATGCTTCCAGACTCAGACTTGGAGATGAAGGCCACTACAAAGGTAACCTCCTCTAACACCTTCATCTCAGAGTTGATGAGCTAGATAGTCATGCCCTGTGACCTCTCAGCAGGCTATGGCAGAACTTGCCCAAGAGCAAGGGACATAATGTATTAATTAGTTTAAACCGATATGCATTATGAACTAACAGGGTCTGGGCAGATCGGTAGCATCTAAATATTATTCTAAGCATCAGAAGATTTTTTTCCAATAAAGCCTTATGTTGAAAACAATAATTATGGCAGCATCCTTCTGATGGAGGCTGAGGAGTGAACTGCTTTTTCCCTCTGCTGCTGCAGCTCTGACCTGGTTTAGTGAGTCCTATGTCTCTATATAAATGTCACTTTATTGAATATGTCCTTTGTTCACCTTCTGGGAAAAAAAATCAGTGAATTTAGCCACTCCAAATGTCCTGATACTTCCTATTATCTTCTTCTGCTGTATTTTCCCACAAATGTGTCTATAGTTGTTTCTTTATTTGATGATTTACCCTCTGCTCACTCTTGCCCCATAGAATGTAAGCTCCATCAGCATAAGTCAGCTCTGTTTTCCTCACATCTGTGTCACCAGCACCTTGAAAAGAACCTGGCAAGACAAAGAACAAAGTTAGTATTTCCTGGGTTCAGAAATTGAGATATGCAGTTTTGTGTAAGATACAATCATTATGTTGAGAGGTTCCATAGTGTAGGAAGGAAGAGAAACAAGTCTAGATGCAGTGGATGGGTCCTGTATTTCAGAAGAATGCAGGAAATAACTAAAAAGGGTTAAGAAAACAATTAAAAACTATGCAGAAAAGAAAATAAGAATTGAACCAAAATGGACTAGAAAAAATCAATTACACAAAAAACAAGTCCATAATGAAGGAATTGAGAAATAAAAATAAACAGAACCTATGGAATAGAAATAGCAAAATGAGAGAAAAATGCCTTTCCTTGACAGTAATTACTTTAAATATAAATGAATCAAACTATTCAATTAAATGGCAGAGATTTTCAGTATGTATTAAAAAAGACGATCCAACTATATGCTGTCTACAAGAGACTTATTTTAGCTATAAAAACACAAAAATGCTGAAAATAAAAGGACAGATAAGATATTTCATGCAAATACTAATCAAAAGAAATCTGGGACATCTCTGCTCTTATAGACAAAATAGACTTTAAATTTTCTTTTTTTGCTTCTGAAAGCTTTATTTCAGTTTGATCGAAGGCCTGAAAGAGTGCTCCAGGGTAATTAAAAAGCTGCCCAGTGGCTGGAGGGGGAGAGGCTTAGGCAGAAGCCCTGTTACTTTGCAAGGGGCCCTCCAGAAGTTGGTGGGCTCAGTAGGCTCCTAGTTGTGCTTGAAGGTGAGCCTTTCAAAGAGATACTCACCCAGCCCAGCCTTTGGCCAACCAGCCTGTGGAGGTTGGTCAGGTGGTCACTCATTTTCCTGATTAGTTTTACTTCCTAATCTAGAAAGTGACTCTCCAGGAGTCACAGAGATGGGGCTCTGTGCAGGCAGAACTAAGGGCATGAAGATCCAAAAGGGCCTGCTTCAGATTTTTCTCCAGGGCCATGGTGGCTTCCATGGCATCCAGAGTTTTACCCCACTCATCTTGAGCCAGCTTCTGGATGTCCTGGAAGATAGCATGCTGCCACACTGGTTTTGTATCTTCAGGAAATGCATGGTGCTCTCATGCTTTTCCTCAGCCAATTTGCAGAAGTGGCTCATGCCTTTCAGAGCCAAATTATCATGGTCAAAATAGAAGCCCAGACAGAAATAGGTGTAGCAGGCCCACAGGTGCAAATTGACCAGGTGGTTGATGGCTACCTCCACCTCAATGGAACAATCCTGATAAATCTGGGAGCTCATGGTTGTCAGCAAGAAGGAGTTAACCACAAAAATGGTGCTGGCTGGTCCCAGAAGCAGGAGGTGACTGAGAAGATGGTCCTGAAGGTTGAAAATGGAGAGGAGATTGCAAGGTGGCTGGAGACTGGAAGAAGAAAGTCCCTGGATCTGTTCCATTCAAACACTGTTGAAGCAAGAGACAGATCTACAGGACTGCTGAATGTGCTGCCTAGACTTTAAAATTTAGCATGGAAGACAAGAAAATTGTATATTCAAAAAAGGTTAATCCATCAAGAATATATGACAATGATAAACATACATGAACCTGAAACAGAACCCCCAAGACACATGAAGCAAAAATTGACAGAAATAAATTGAGAAAAAAAATTCTACAATAATATTGGGGGGACGTTAATATCCCACTTTCAATAATGAATTGAACAAAGAGACAAAATGTCAGTAAGGAAATAGAGGACTTGAACAACACCATGAACAACTGGAATTAATAGACGTGTAAATATGAACCATGAACACGAGAATATGCATTTTTCTCAAGTGCACATGTAACATTCTCCAAGCTAGATCTTATGTTAGGCCACAAAACAAGTCACAATAAATATTAAAAGGTTGAAATCATACAAAGTATTTTCTGTGACAACAAAAGAATGAAGCCAGAAATCAGTAACAGAAGGATAACTGGAAAACTCAGAAATACGTGGAAATTAAACAACATACTCATAAATAAGCTATAGGTCAAAGAAGAATTTAGAAAATACTCCTTTTTTTTCAGGATAGATGCACTCCTCTTAGAAAGGGAGCAACAAACAGCTGCAGACAAAAATATACCCTATAACCACAATGCAACATGCTAGAACATTTTCCAGTTTGAAAGACACAAAATCCTAAAATGTGAAACCTGCAGAGGAACTCAGAGGCCACTGTCCAAGTCTGTCACAGTCCTCCATATGGCAAAGATGAAGAAAACTGGCAATCTTCCTAGGGGTACCAAGGATCTCAGTTTGTAAGGTCTTTATTAATGCAGAGCAGGATGTGGTTTTCCTGCCCCCATTTCGCCTTGAAGCATTTACGGCAACCCCATGTGGTTCCCCTCTGTGCTCATGTAGTAACTTGAGGCCAGGGTCTCTCAGCTTTAAAGCCTTGGACTCCTATGTGCGGTTTGTTTGTGTGGAGATGTGCAGTTTGAGGGGGTAGCTTTAAAGCCTTGGAATCCTAGGCATAGTTTGTGTGGAGATGTGCAGTTTGAGGGGTAGCTTCTCTAAGGTGTCGAACTCCACAAAAGTTCAGAATCATGTCACTGGATCCTGAGTCCATCTCCCACAGAGCAGGGTGCTGCTCAGGTCAGTTGCTGTGGTAACTGCAGTGGATGGTCCCTTTAGAGATGGAGTCCAAAGACATCATAGCCAAGACACAGAGTTTTAATTTCAACTGAAGAAAGTGAAGACCGGCCAGAGAGACCACAGTCTGGGAAGCCAGAGGCACCTCCCCAGCCATGATGCTAGGAAGGACTATCCCCAGGGTAACAGAAATAAAGCACTGGACTGACTCAGGTGTGCTAGGTTCCCAGCAGAGGAGGCTGAGGGAAGAGATCCAGGGAGCCTGGCTCAGTCATCTTATCTGGTGCACCATTCTGCCCCAGAGATAATTCTTGCAAAAAGGAGAGGATCCTACACAGACCAAAAATGCTGGTGTTAGGGCTTTTACAAAGTTCCTGTGGTGCTGTAGAACCGCAGCAAGGTGCTCTTGGCCCCCGGCACAGTTCTGCCCTGTCCTCATCCTCAAAGTAGATCTCCAAATTATCAGGGCCGTATTTTTGCTCTAGGTCCCAAGAGGGTGTTTCACCAAATATCACCATTAAATGATCAATAAACCTGGAGTCCTCATGAAAAGCAGAGATGAAGTCCAACTGGGCATACTCTGGGTACAGAAAGAGCACAGGCCAGCTCAGCCTGCCCCTAGCCATCTAGACTCAGCTTGGTTCCACAGAGGTGCTCTGAGCTGAGTCCATCCAGGAAAAAATCACCTAGACCTTCTGAGGCTGAATCTTCATCCTCACAGGCAGCTTCAGAGAGCCTGATATTCCTAGCCTTGATGGCCTGGAGTAAAGCCTCATTCTGATTCCTTTCCTTCTTTTCTTTCAAGTTGGCTTTCCTCACATCCCTCTGTTCAATTTGCTTCAGCTTGTCTACTTTAGCCCTCTTTCCAGAAGCTTCTTCTCTTTGGCATCTGTCTACAGTCCCTTATCACACCAGTTCACAGCCTTGGCACAGTGTTTCAGTTCCAGATGGCAGAAGGCACCTCTTATCATTGCTTTGAGGTAGCAGGGTTTTAGCTTGCTGGCAGCTGTCACATCATTGAGAGCAGAACGAAAATTGCCCAGATAATATTGTGCTGCTGTCTGGTTGGTATAAAGGAGAGCATTCAAATCAGAATCTTCTTTAATCCTTCAGTGTAGGAAATCACAGCTTTCTTGTGGTCTTTTTCTTTAAGGTAATCATTGCCCTCATCTTTATAGGTCTTGGCCTGTTCTTCTGGAGAACGCTCCTCATTAAAAATAATTGACTGGAGACAAGCCAAGTCAGGATTCTCCCTGAGGTCAATTTTTGGTGGCGCTTTCTTCATAAATAGGGGGATCTTTTCAAATTCCTCTTCCCACTGGTCCTCCTGAAAGCCACCACGGTAAGGCTGGCTCTGGAACTTTTCCAGGAACGAGTCCATGGCATCATATGAGGTGGGGTCCTGCTCAGGTTGCTCCATAGCTGATGCCCTGCCCCCCAGCTCAGGTCCTGGCACCGTGAAGCATAGAAAATACTCTTAAATGAATAAAAATAAAAATAAAATATCTAAGATTTATGGATACAATAAAAGCAGTGGTCATGTGGTCATTTAAGCTCTAAACACATTAAACAAGAAGAATGATATTAATAGAAAATCTAATTGTGTATCTTACATAACTAGAAAATGAAAAGCAGTCTAAAACCAAAGCAAGAAGGAGGTAGGAAATAATAATAGAGGAAATACAAATGACATAGGGAATAGAAAAACAAGAGCGAGAACTAATGAACCTAAAACTTGGTTCCTTGAAAAGATTAACAGATTTGACAAACCTTTAGCTATACTAAGAATAAAAGAGAAGACTGAAATAAATAAAATTACAAATGAAATCATAGATGTTACTACTGACGCCACAGAAATACCAAGGATCAAAAGAGACTCCTATGGACAATTATATGCCAACAAATTGGATTACCTACAATAAATTGATAAATTCCTAAAACGTACAACCTACCAAGACTGAATCATGAAGAAACAGAAAATCTAAGCAGAACAATAGTGAGAAAAGAGATTGAGTCAGTAATCAAAAATCTTCCAAAAAAGAAAAGCTCAGTGTCAAACAGCTTCCCTATGAATTCTATCCGTCCTTTAATGAAAGTTTACACCGATCCTTGCCAAACTCTTTCATAAAATTGAAGAGATGAGAATACTTCATAATTCATTGTATGAGGCTAGCATTACACAGATACAAAGCTAGACAAAGACATTACAAGATTATCTCTTATGAATATAGATGCGAAACCTCTCAGTGAAATCCTATCAAATGGAATACAGCAGCATATGAAAGGGATCATACTCCACGTCAAATGGGATTTATCCCAGTAATGCAAGAATTGTTCAACATATGAAAATCACTCAACACAGGAAATCACATGAGTAGAATGCAGGGAGAAAAAAGACCCCAAAATATATGAACATTTCAGTTGATGCAGAGGAATCATTTGACAAAGTTCAATACCCTTTTAATGATAAGAACACTCAGTAAATGAGGAATAAAAGAGATCTTTCATAACAGGATAAAGGTGACATATGAAAAACCCACAGCTAATATCACACCCAGTATTGAAAGACTCAAAGCTTTCCCTTAACAATGGGAACAAGAGCAGGATTCCTACTGTGGTTATTTCTACTCAATATAGTAGTGGAAATTCTAGCCAGAGCAATTAGAGAAATCAAATAAATGAAAATCATACAAATTGAAAAGAAAGAAATTTTTTCTCTGTCCACAGATGATCTGGTCTTATGTGCAGAAAGCCCTAAGGATTTCACAACAAAACTATCAGAGCTAATTAGCGAATTAAGCAAAGTTGCAGGACACAAAATCCAACAGATCCACTCTTAGGGAAGAGTTACTTGAACCAAGGCCAGGAGAGATACATTCTTTTGTTTTTAATGCCTATGGAAATGTCACATTAACTGTTTTTCAGAAAGCAATGATAACAACACAGTCTCTTGAAACTGTTATTGTGTTATTTTTTAGTTCAGTCTGATCTCGAAATCCTTCCCTTTCAGATACCTCTGCCATCTAAGATCAGGACATACTGAATTTTCAAAGCACTTTCTGAGGAGTTGTATGAGCAAAACATACACCTGCTCTTGTTTTCAAGGGGTGTGGGAAAGAAGTAAAAAGAACAAATTGTTAATGAGAACACTTTTTGTATTCCTCCCTCCCCACCAATGCATATTAGCACCATAAAATTTGAAATGAGTCCAATGACTGCAGTAAGACTTTACCTTGATATAGGAGGCAAAATGTTGGACATGGGCTAATGAATCATCAGAGAGTTACAGGGGAACCTGGATGAATTAAGACTGGGGCAAGAGACAGCTAATCAAGGATCTTGCATTGCAGCCCAAGAAGAAAATGCTTAACTTAGTGCCTGGAAACTCTGAGGATAGAACGAAATACTGTGTGTGGCCTGGTGGCCTCGGAAGCCGGCATGGTTTCCACACCCAGGGTTGGGGTAAGCCTTCTCTCCCTCACCATGGCAGGCATCTCAGTCCTCCCCAGGATGTGGAGGCTGCCTGTCCCTGGCCTCACATCCTTCTATGAGTGTGACTGTGCCCCCCTGAAGCCCAAACTGCCCCTGTGATGGTATTTGGAGGGGGAGGCCTTTGGGAGAAAATGAGGGTTAGATGAAGTCCTAAGGACCTCCATGATGGAATTAGTGTCCCTACAAGAAGAGGAATAGACACCAGAGCTTTCTCTGTCTCATGGTCCTGTGGGGACAGAGGCAGAAGGTGGATGTGTGCAAACCAGGAAAGGAGTCCCCACTAGGGAACAAATTAGCTGGTTCCCTGACCTTGAACTTGCAGCCACTGAAACAGTGAGGAATAAATGTTGGCTGTTTAGGGTGTCCAGGTAATTTGTTATGGGAACCCAAGCTAAGATATACACCTTCTCAGCACCTGAGCCAAGTAGACAGAACACAGGCTTTGGTGCCAAGCATACCTGCACTTCATCACATACCTTGTTCTGTGGCCTGTGTTCAGGCACTGCCCCAGCGACACCCCAGCTGGATTAGAAAGTCCTTCTCATGCCACATATGCCCTCTGCGCCATGAGTGGTTCCCTTCGTGGTCTCTAAGGCCACCAGTCATTCAGATGCTTATACAGCAAGTGTGTGAGGCTGTGGTTGGGCTCCTCAGTGGTCAGGGACATGAAGAGCTACATCTCACCACCTTCCATTTTTCTGCTGTCACATGCCCTTAGTATTGAACTCTTCTAAGTCTATGTTATGAGCCAAACCCTCTCACCCCCAAATTAATATGTTGAACTTCTAACCCCCAGGAGCCCAGAATACATCTAGATTTGGAGATAGAATCTTTACCAATTAATGTAAAATGAGATATTTAGGGTGGGTCCTAATCCAATATTACTGGAATCCAATATTCCTTATTAGAGGAAATGACTCACAGCTAAATGACTATATGAGGACACAGGGAGAAGATGCCCTGTCTACAAGACAGGGAGAGAAGCCTCAGGAGAAACCAGCCCTGACAGCACCGTGATCTCCTACTTCCAGCCTTCAGGACTGTGAACACATTTCTGTTGTTTGAACTGCACAAGCTGCAGTCTTTGTTACAGCAGCCCGGGCAGGCTGATACAGGCTGTCACCACTCAGGGCCTTCACCTGTATTTCTTGTCGGGCTGCCATTTCCTTAGTCTCCACAGTACTAACTTCCATTCCCTTCTCAGGAATTCACTTGGGCATTCTGAAATGTTCCAGGAAGACTTCTCTGCACCTGTCAGTCTAGGCTCTGCCTTCAGGGTGCCCCTGGCTCCTGGGCGGGCTGTGCTTGCAGGGCTGATCCCAGTGTGCTGTATCCCACTGTGCTTCTAGTCCTCGTTCGACTGCAGCTTCCTCTTGTGTCCAATTGTTTGTTATCTTTGAATTGTGTCCTCAGCGCCCAGTACTGTGTGTGGGATATGGGCCATGCTTAATAAATTATGCTGAATGAAGAAATAAATAAATCACAGTGATAAACGGAGGTGAAAATCTGAATGTTATCAAAGAAGCACAATAGTCTACTAGAGTGCAACACAACCATGCCATTGGCGCTACCCTGGTCTTTTGATTTGAATCAACTGGTAATCATGTTGATGGTCTACTTCACTTGTGGTTTTGACATGACTATCATGTCCCTCAAAGATAAACAGATCCACTCTTAGGGGAGAGTTACTTGAACCGAGGCCAGGAGAACTACATTCTCTTATTTTTGATGCCTACGGAAATGTCACATTGGCTGTTTTTCAGAAAGAAAGGATAACAACACAGCCTCTTGAAACTGTTATTGAAGATTTTCAAGGGATTTACAAATTATTTTTTTAACCAAGTGGGAAAACAGCTTTTTTTTAATCTACTGAAAAATTGTGTAGATAAAAGTTTCCTTGTTTGTGTTTCCTTTTAGAATGACAAAGGCAGAACCAGCTTTCAAAAGAAATGACACGGATGTAGAAAGAGGTGTGTGAGGTAGGCTTCTGCATGCTCTGCACCCTGCCTTCTACACAAGCCCCAGAGCCCCTTCTGCTCAATAAGGGACCCCTCAGGTGCCAGGCCTGGCTAGCCAGGCTGGGCTACAGCCCCTTCATGAGCTTCTAGTATGACTGTTGTTAAACAGCTCTGTTTTTTAAGTTTTAGGTTCCACTTGGAATTTGTACATCGAAGACATTTAGAAGAATAAGATCCATATAAAACCATGTTTATCCAGCCTACTTACTCTTGTTATTCCTCGTTCTTGGAACCTGTGTGGAAATCGTTTAATAATTAATTGCTTAAGATTTTATTTCCTTGTCCTGTTGTCTTGGTGTTTACTGCCTGTTTCCCAGGATACTGACGAGGAAATGGAATGAAAAGGCCCTTAACACGCTCTGTACATGACCACCCTGAGTTGTACTTGGCTATGGGAGCTCAAGTTCACAGCAAGAGTACAGAGGCCAGAATGGACAGCTCAGTTGCTTGGCTGCATTATCATGTGCACTTTTCCCTCCCTATCAGTATTAAACCTCTTCCCAGCTCTACACGGGACATGCTTTGTCTCTGGAACTACCCCTACGCCCCAATGACACCTTATTTAGTTGTCCTCGACTGCTGGTGTAGAATTACTGAATTATGTCTAATGTTAACATGGATGGCTCAGATCAGAAACACAGAGGCAAGGAAAGAGGTACCACGAATGGCAACAGTTCAAGGAAGTTTTATCAACCTCTCCAGACCTTATTTCTCCATCTAAGTGGAGAGTGGGATGCGAGGATGTTATGTGCCAGGTGCCAGCTCTGGTGCCAGTCATGTGCCAGTGTCCAGTCAGGGCTCACTCTTCTTCCTTTTTCTTGCTTCTCAGCCTCCAGCCTGGAATCCTTGTTCTGCATGCTGGGGAGAGCACCAACTTTAGAGTCCCCCGCCCTGAGTGTGACTGTGGGTTCTTGCTTTTCATGAGAGTTTTTGGGCACATTTTCTCACATTTCTAGGCCTCAGTTTCCTCTTCTGTAAAAAAGGAAAAGCACTTATCTCATTGGGTTGTTTTGAGGATAAAAAAATACTGTGAAGCACTGAACATGGTTTGAGCACATTGTATGCACTCAATTCATGATCAGTTTTATTTTATTTACAAATATAATATAATATAACTATAAATATAATACAGTGCTTCCCAACTGGTCCTCAAAAGAAGAATGCCTGAAATGTATTGATATTTTTCTTTTTGATTTCTGGAACTGTCATATGCCAAATGCTCTTGGGACGCAGAATTCTATTTTTCTGGAAATGAAGTCATGGGTTGAATGATTGGCAAAGAAAGACATATTTTATTTTGTTTTTTATTCTTCTCTTCTCACAAAGTACAAAGTGGATTATTGGCAACCCTAATTTAAAATAGTGCTAACTATAAAGTATACGTAACAGTACTTATTTATTCTGGAACTTTATGATGAAAAATGTCCCAGACCAGGAGTCAGTACACTTTTTCTGAAAAGGACCAGATGGTATGTATTTTAAGCTTTGCAGGCCATCCTGTCTCTGCCACAACTACTAAATTCCGCTATTTAGTGCAAAAGCAGCTGTGAACAGTATAGAAATGATGAGTATAGCTACCTACCAGTAAAACCTAAGCAGTGTGACACTGGCTTGTCAGGTTCTTCCTCCGTATCTTGCTTTCCTCATTACAAAATGAGCATCAGTCTGAGGATGCTACACAATGCATCTAAACGTACCTAGCACAATGTCAGGCATGAACTAATGGAGCTCACCCTGGCCTTTTAGGACATGGGTCCACAGTCCATGCTGCTGTTCATGGTTAGTTTAATTTTGGAGTCATGAAGGCATTTGGTGATCTATCAATTCGTAGCAACTGGGGTGCTGTGTTGAAAATGATGCTGGGACTGTCTGGGCTTGGCTGAAAAGTATACGCTGACACCCATTCCTAGACTAGGCAGTGTTTCTTCTTTTCTTGTTATGTTCCCTGTATTTCAGCCATTTTTTTCTTCTGGTTTCTTAAGCCTAGTTTTTTCTTTCTTTCTTTTTTTGTTTTTTTTCAATCTCATAGCACCCCTTACCTTCACTCACAGTGGGAAGTGGGTTATGTCTATACTTCTGGTTAAAGAGGGAGATGTTGACATGACTATTTCTTTGAAGTTTTGTATGGTTTAAACTCTAATTTTAATCTGATGATTAAGGAAAATGTCCAATTTAATTGATTTGTGTTTTTTTAAGGAATAAAACTGTTTCTATGTATGTTTGTTTTATTTTTCTTTTTGAGATGGAGTCTCACTCTGTTGCCCAGGCTGGAGTGCAGTGGTAAGATCTCAGCTCACTGCAACCTTTGCCTCTCCGGTTCAAACAATTGTCCTACCTCAGCCTCCTGAGTAGCTAGGATTACAGGTGTATGCCACTATGCTACAGGCTAATCTTTGCATTTTTAGTATTTTTAGTTGGCCAGGCTGATCTTAAACTCCTGATCTCAGGTGATCCGCCTGCCCTTGGCCTCCCAAAGTGCTAAGATATAGGCATGAGCCACTGCGCCTGGCCTCTACATATATGTTTGTATGTGTGAGAGATTGTCAATCTTAATTTAGGAAAAATCCTTTGTAATTTTCTAAAGTTTTTTTTTTTTTCTATTCTTATCCCCTGGGATTGTCATGAAAGATGATTAATTTTTGTCTTCTGCAGTGGGATGCAGAAAAGGAGACTACAGCTCTGAAGCATCATTCTCCACATCTTCCTCTTGTTGCCCTCTCAGCTGGAGGTGGGCACCCCTCCCGCGGAGCAGAGCAAGGAGGCTGGCCCAGTCTTACAGGGGCTTTTTGAGTTTGTAAAGTTGGAGGGAGTCCACAAGGCAGCTTTCTGCACCATCTGCAGAGCTTGTAGGTTTCTAAGGTCACCCTCAGGTTTGATAAAACTCACTGAAAGCTGTTACACTCATGGTTATGGTTTATTTGAGTGAAAGCATAGAGATAACCATTAGTCAAGGGGGAGATGCAGGGTAGAGTCGAGAGCTTTCCAGGTGTAGAGCTTCTAGTGGTCCTTATGGTGGAGCATGGACAATATCAGCTCCTACTGGGAATGGTATATTGTAATACTTGTGGAGTATTGACAGTCAGGGACACTCACCTGAGTCTTGCTGTCCAGAGTTCTGACTGGTTCTTGAGCAAAAGGACAGGGTTGACGGCCCAAGTCACTGATCTTTATTCTCCAGCCCCACTGGAGGAAGAGTGAATACTGCATGACCCAAAACCCCTATCATAAATCATACTGCTGTTAAACTGCCCAGTGGCTAAAAACCCAGGCTCAGGTGAGCTTCTTGGTTGGAGATACTTGTGTTTATCTTACCACATGTCATTCCTTGAAGAAATTAATGCTGTCTGTGACTCCGCGGGGACGATAATATTTGGAAGGTCTGCATTTGGAATCCTCCGGAACTCTGTCCCATGTGTCTTTTCCCTTGGCTTATTTTAGCCTGTGTCCTTTCATTATAGTATAGCATTCCATAAATATGCTAGTTTTTAGAAGAATTCTGTGAATTCAGTGGAATTCTGTAGCTGGAAAAGGGAGTGAGGGTGGAGGTATATGAGAAATATTTGGATAAAACATATCATGAGGCATAGGCCAACCAGAATACTGAGAAACAGGAGATGAGAAAATGCTCTTCTTTGTACACCTTATCACCATGCTAACAAGCCACCAGTAATAGGTGGGTTACAAGTGAACAAGTTGTGAGATAACGACTCTCTCTGAGAACGTTGTATAAAAGGGGTGAAAAAAAAATCAAAGAGGGGTGGAAAAATTTTTAAAAAGCAACAGCAGTGAAAGCACCTACTGGAAGCATTTGAAGTCTTTAGTGGCTATAGCTACAACAAGCATTAAACATATCTCAACTCCTAGACTTATCAAGTTTACCGTAAATCTTGATATGTGTTAAATAATGATGATTATTTAACATATTATTATGTTAAATGAAGATTTACCATAAATCTTCATGTTAATGTCCTATTTACCTCAATAATTATTACCCTATGCAACATGGCTGGCTTTCAACAAGAAATTACAAAGAATGACAAAGGCAAAATAAATTTAAAAAGACAAAATAAGAAGAGAAATAATCAGAAAATAAAAAGAAATCAGAATCAAACTCTGATATGACACAATTGTAAGAACTTTTAAATAACCATGTTAAGAGCTAAAATAATAGAGTAATAATAATAATAATAATATACAAGACCAAGTAGATAATGCCAGAAGAGAAATTAAAACTATAAAAATGTATCAAAAAGAAGTACTAAAAAAAAACAGTAACAGAAAAGAAGGATGTCTTCACTGGATTCGTCAGGAGGCTCAATATATCTAAAGAATCATGGAACTTGAGTGTAGGTCAATAGAAACATCTAAAACCGGGTTGCAAAGAGAAAATTAAAAATAATGATAATACAGAAAAAAAATCCAAAAACTGTGAGATTATATAAAAAATTATAACAGAGTACCAGAAAAAAAAAAAAAGGGAATGGGTGGATACAAAATATTTAAAAAAATAGCCAAGAGCATTCTAAGCTTCATGTTTTATTAACTGAAACTACAATAACACATAAGTTCAGGAAGCTATACATATTATATTCAAACTGTAGAAAATGAAAAACAAAAAAGAAAATTTTGAAAAAAGCCAGGGAAAGGATATACATCACTTATAAAGGAACAAAGATAAGAATTACATTTCATGCATATATTCTTCTGTAGCAACCTTTTTATTATTTAGTGTTTTCTAATAATGAGGCATGAGGCAAGAGTACATATTTTTAACAAATAAGCAACCATTGCATAAATGACTCTATCCTCTACACAGTGGGCAGGAAAATATAGAAGTGAGTAAATCACACCCTAGGTAAGGACATCCAGGCTTTCAACATTGAGTGGTGTGACTGTGATAACACATGGATGCTTAGAAGACAGGTGGGGAAGGGGGTGTTGGGATAGGGCTGGTGGGCATCAGAAAAGCTAATTCTGATATAAGGCCTGCAGGTTCTCATTGCAGTGGGGTACATATTGCTCTCATTTGGAAGAAGGGTGGTAGTCACCACCATGATGTGTTTCTAAGGCAGTGGAAATATTTAGAGCCAGGAGGTCAGCGGAAGCCTACTTTAGGAAAGTGAGTTCTTATGGCTTACAAACGTATCCAGCAGCAGCTAGAGTTAGAGAACAGAAAGTGATGAAAAGAAAAAGTGTCTCATCAGAGAAAAGTGCCCTCTGGCAAGTCAGACAAATGGGTTTCCTCATTTGGAAAAGTGTCATTTCAGCAACAGTGGGAGTCTTGAATTGGGAATAAAGCAACATTCCTAGTTGGATGTATTGAATGAAAATGGCAGGGGAAAGAAAAGTCATTAATTTAGCAATAATCTGAGTTCTCTCCAAGTTACTCAATTCTTATCCCAGAATGGCAAGACTGAAATGCACACCAGACAAGGTGGTAGTTGAACATCCAATGTTCTTTTGCTTTGGTTGGCTTGACTTACCAAGAGGCTGGCTGTCAGTGGAGAGAATTAGATTGGAAGGAGATGTGGCAGACTTTTATCTACATGAGACCTCCAGATACTATGTAAGAATGGGAAGTAAGTACTGAAGACCAAGGATAATGACTCCAAGACCCCTGAGGTCCTAGAATAGGAGCTACTTACCTGTGGGGTGGAGGGCCTCTCTCCTACTTTTTCTCTCGTTTACCCCTTGTGCTTTCTAAACACACATAATTCTATAGTACAAATTCATGTTCTTACTCTAGCAATGGAAACGGGGTGAAAATTTGAGAAGACAAAGATACAGCTGAAAAGGCTTTGGGGCAGGAGAATAGCAAGAACCTGTAGAGGCAGAGATGGCACAGAAGAGGTATTAAAGAAAAGCTGTTCAGGAAAGGAGCTGCAGTGGCTGGTTTCCCCAAGTTGTCTCTTTCCAAGAGTGTTTCTAGCCCAGCTGCTAAGGGACTAGCTTAAAATCTTTTGCATTTGACTTACTTCCTTCCTTCTAGATTATGTGGGATCACTTTTACCTACGTAGATTTGCTCAAATCAAATGCAATGGTTACAACTGCTTACTACTTCAAGAAGAGAAAATGTCTCACTTTTTAATGACTTTCTATGGCAGGAATACCGGGAAGGCCAACTTGGAAGGGAAAAGGGTCAGCTCCGGGGTAGCTTTAGCTCTCCATCTGTCTGTCTCACATCTCTTTCTTTCCGACAATCATCTAATGTCCTTTTCTGAGGGTGGAGCAAAGGCACAGAGCTCCAGGACCTGTGTTCTGATGGGAATCCATAGCTCTGCTTTGGCCAATCCAAAGATATCCCATCACCAATAATGTTTAGTGTTTATTAGGACCATCTGTTATCAAATTGATAATTCTCTTCTTTTTGTTTAATTCAACAGGGGAGAGGTGCTACAAGTTGTGTTTATTATAACAGCTTTCCAAAGAAAGCCTCAAACATGTAGATTTGTTGAGGACAGGCCCCACAGATTGGTATTTTTGACAAATTCTACAGGTGATTCTAATCCAGAAACACTGGTTTATGACATATTATTTCCCCCAGACAAGGCTCTTTGAGATGGACCAGGTTAGGAACAGTTAAGACCAGCAAATGTGTTCAAGAATTCCGGTGTCTTTCCCATAATGAACAATCTTATTCAGGGTCTCTGCCACTGGAATGTCCCTATAATTCCTCACACTCATCACTAATATATTTTTGATATATTTGATGGTGTCCCAAAGTGCTCTTAGGCTCTGCTCATTTTCTTTATTCTTTTCTTTTTTTGCTTTTCAGACTGGATAATCTCAATTGTCCTATCTTCAAGTTCCCAGAATATTTCTTCTGTCAGCTCAAATTGACTGTTGAACCTCTCTAGTAAATTCTAAAACTTCAGATTGCATTTTTTATCTCTAAAATTCCTATTTTATTCATTTTTGTAATTATTATCCCTTTATTGATATTCTCCATTTGCCAAGACATTGTTCTGATCCTTTAGTTCCTTGTGTATGGCCCTTCTAGCTTTTTGAGTTTGTTTAAGACAGTTGACTTAAAGTCATTTTCTAGTAGGGTCAGTGCCTGGGCTTCTGCAGGAATCATTTCTATTCATTTATTTTTTTTCTTCATGACTGGGTCATACTTTCTAGCTTCTTGGCATGCCTCATACATTTTGGTGAAAATCGGACACTTTGAATATTATAACATGGCAAGTTTATAAACCAAACTCCCTTCCCTGAGGTTTGTGTTGCTGCTTGTTTTGGGTGACTTCTTGTTTGCTTGTTTCATGAATTTCTGAACTTTTCTCCTAAAGTCTATTCTTTATTGTGGTTGCTGAAGTCTGCATTCTGTTATCTTAGTGGTCAGCTAGGTTTTTTGAGTTTCTTTACATGCCTAGAATGCACATTGTCCTGGTCATTGCAGATTGGGTCTGTGTGGGGGTACTCCTTCAATGCCTAGCTAGGCCATTTACAACTCTGCCTCAGCCTGTACTCCCTGTTAGCATGAAGGTATGCTGAAGGTGAAAACCAGATAACCTCAGGGCCTTCTGAGGCCTTTTCTAAGCATGCATCTAGCCCTGAGACTGCGCATAGAATTCCTTAATGCCCAGCATAAAGAGGAGCTCTTAAAAGCTCCTCTCTCCCCCGTTTGTCTCATTTCCCAGCCTCTCGCTTCCCAGGCTTTGTGATCTGTCTGTTCTTTTTCCTGATTGTTATGGCTTGCCCTAGCTTTCCACAGCCAATGTTTTTACCTTTAAATGCTTTTGGCAAATGCTGTCCAAAGGCTGCCACAGCCCTGGGAACTTTCCGAGTCAAATGAAACAAAGGCCAGCTCTTGTGCTGGTGTTTCAGGGACCTCCCCCCATCAGGCTGGAGAAGACATCACAACTTTTGAGAATAAGGTTTCTTTTGCTTCCTCTAGCACCAGCAACCTGTACCATGACCACCACTGATCCGGGGGAAGCAGGGTGGCAGGAGGGTTACGTCAAATGTCACCACAGTGTTTTGCATAGTGGCCTCTTCTTAAGCATCTCTTTGGTTGTTGTAAGTTTTTGACTAGATTCTAGAGTTCTGCAGAATTCCAACAGTTTTTGTCAGTTCATTAGTTGCTTTTGTGGAGAAAGGAAGATTTGGGGATTTTCTAGTCTGCCATTTTTCAGTGATGTTTAATATATTTTTAATTTCAATTATATAAGATTTAATATAAAACATCCTTTATTTCATGGCTATTGTCATCAATGGAATGTTCTGCAATTTCCATTTTTGAAAATTTTTCCATTTCTATATTCTGTACTCATGTATAGACTGTCATGCTAAAATATTCAACCTATGTCCTTTAAGTCGTTAAATATGCAGTTATATACATAAATTAGAATCCTTGAAAATGCATACCTCTCTTTTATAGCAACAAAAATCTAACACAGGATTTTCTCCCTTTCTCACTGAGGGGCTGCAGCATTTAATTCATTAAATATTTCTGACGCTTTGTGGTAGGGCCTTTGACCTTGCTCCATCATTGTTCTTGGTCCTGGAAAACCACATTCATCTTGGAACATACTTTTGTCCACAGCACCATTTTTTTCTTTTCTGAACCACAAAAAGTTCAGAGTAGGGACTGCAGCCTCAGAGATGTTTACGTCTCAGGACTTCCCCGGGAAACTAAGTCTTTTAAACTTTCATCTACATGGTGAGGAAAAGCAAGGGGGTCTGGGGTGACCACAGACAGATGTGGAAATGCCATTTGGTGTGAGAACATGCAGGTTATCTTAGGGCATGCCAGGGAGATAGGACTAGCCCTTGCAGTTCTGTGGGGAACAGAGTCTAGCTGGGAGAAGCTTGATGCTGAGATAAAGAGGAGCCGATGCCACTGTGCAGCTGAGAGGGACCAAGAGCAGCTGCAACAGAAACAGAGAGCAGGACACAGACAGAGGAACCCTGGGGAGGGTGGGGGGAGTCTGCAGGATGTTACCAACAATTGCAGCTTTTCTTCAAGCTCAGAATCATGAACAGAGCTGTCAATTAGTGTCAGTATATGTCACAGCTTGAAATCTCTAAAACTTCACTCACCTTGTAAAAACAGGCCAACCAGCAGCATTATTACAGGCACCATTACCATAGGTTGAGAAATTGGAGGCTGGAGGGAATCATTTCAGTTAGACACACTGCTTCTGATGTCCACTGAATGTCAGGTGCTCCACTAGAGTCTGGGAAAATTATATTTTCTACCCCAAAATGTTGGCTGTAAAGTTAGGGACATCTTTAGCTTGAAGTTCTCCCTATATCTCCTGTAACATTCACATAGCACAGGGGGCCTCTGAGTAAAGTCCTAACATGGGTAATTTGTGTCTCCTTTCTTCTTTCCTTGGTTGGACCACATAACAACATGCAGACTTAATTTTCTTTGTTAAACTTGTATACACTTTTTCTACATATGCTTTATATGATTATTCAGGGTCTCTGAAATAACTAGGGAAAATTAGGCCATATAATCAATGAATAAGATTCTAAATATATGATTTTCCTTTTGTAAACTATAACGAACCACAGTTAGATAAAAATGTCATCTGGAATTTTAGTCCCTATTGGTACCACTAATTATTATTATTTTGTTAATTTGTATTCGAGTGTAGAAAATAAAGGCATACAGTGACTTAGATCCAGGAAAAAAGATAATGCAATTGGAAGAAAAAGGACTGGCAATTTAAATCCAGCTCTTCTGAACTTCAAACCCTTGAGTGTGGGAACAAATGATTTGCAGTCATTGGAGTCTCAGATTTCAATTCATTACAGCAGAATCTGAATGTGAGCTTGAGATGATCAAGGGAAAGTCTATAAGGGGAGTTAGGATTACATCAAAACATTTGTGATGTTGGACAAAGGCAAGTTCCCAAGGCAGAATTTTAGCTTCTTAAGTAATTCTTCCTCTGGAGGACCTTAATTTAGTTAGGAATTATTTTTTTTTCTGAAAAGAGTCAATGCTTTTAAAGTTAAGAAAGAAAAATTGTAGTTGTAATAGGGCAGGATTGATAAGAACAAAATGGAAAAGTAAGCCAAAGTTAATATCACAATGTGATTGATCAAAGCATAAAAATGTTTAAAGCCTTTTATGTGATACTTCTGGGTCATCTGAATGCCAGGACCAAGTCCAACCAATTAGCCAATACCACTTTGAAAACTGTTTCTCCCATTTCCTTTCTGTATTTGCAAAGACTTAAAGTATACTGTTTAACCTGAAACAATGGTTCTTAGTGGGCGAGGACACGAGGGCCAGCCTCCTTGGTCAAATCCATTAAGCGGAATGGGGTGGGTTTCCCACGACGTGCAGGTGTTTGTAACTTGTGCATGTTGAGCACGGGGCCCAAACTGTTGATGACAAAGTATGTAGAGTACTTCCAGAAATCGGACTTGATAACCCTGCTTTGAGTCTGGACAGAAGACAAGGTGCTTTCCTTAAGTGGCCTTTTCATGTGATACAGAAGGAAGTGCATGGAAATGGGATGTACAAGTTCCAGCTTTTCTACTTGGACCAAAGGCTAGCCTGTTACCTCCTATGAACCTTAGTTTTCTCATCTGTGAAATGGAAAAACTGACCGTCACGTGGCTGACCAGGACCAGGTGCTCCAATGTTCATGTGTCTACTCAGTGAGGTATTGAAGGTGTACTCTGTGCCCTGTGCTCTTCCAGGGAGATAGTGGCAAGCAGGGCCGTGACCCTGTTTTCACGGAGTTTATGCTCTCACTGAGTGAGAAAGCAGAAAATAAAAATAAAAAAAAATCCCCCAAGTAAATACTTAAGATATTTTCAGAGGTGACTTAAGAGAAGTCAGACATGTGCCATACTGGTGGGAAGAGCATTCTAAGTAGAGGAAACGGGAACACCAACGGTCCTGAGGCAGGACTACACTGAGAGTACATTTGGATTAGGTCAGTGGCTCTCATGCTTGGCCTTGCTAAAACTCTGAACCTCTGTCCTACGGTTCAGACTCAGCAGATCCGTGTTAGGGCCCAATAATCTTCATTCCTTGTTGGACTCTCTGGTGCTGCTGGTGTTGCAGGTCTCGGCCCCACATGTTGAGAAGCTTGGATTAGAGGAAAACACAGAAGACCAGTTCAGCTGACTGGGAAGGAGCAGGGGGAGAGTGGGGTAGGGAGACCTGTGAAGGAGGGGCTTGTGTGAGAAGGAGTTTGGGTTTTACTGATTGAAGTGGGAAGCAATTAGAAAGATCGCCTTGGTGCTTTGCGGAGAACAGTTCACAGCAAGAAAGCAGAGAGACAGGTTAGGGGCTCTCACAGTGGTTTAGGCCAGCAATTAGGGCAGGTTGGGCTAGTGGTAACAGCACAGGTGGTTGTTTTCAATTATCTTTTGGAAGTAGAGGTGTCAGGACTTGCTGATGACAGGATCTGGGGTGTGAAGGAGAGAAATGAGTCAAGGACAGCAACCACATATGGGGCCTGAGCACGCTGCAGCTGGTCAAATGCGTGTAAGGACCACTGATAGTCATGTGGTGGGGGAGGGGGAGGGGCTGTCTCCCTTCTCTCCCAGACATGGTGTGTAACATAGCAAGACATTCAAGGTACAGTGAAGTAAGTCAAAAAGGGGATGGGCACTTTTCCTCTTTAAGATCCCAGCCTGCAGGTGTTGGGACCTTCTGTGAAGCTCAGGTTGACAAGTTTTTCTCATGTGAGTCAATGACAGGGACTAACAGAGACATTGTTTTGAAAAACTGCTCTTTTTGCTGTAATTTCCTTCTCCACATCAGAGTTGTAACAGATGACTCTAATCCCCACCCTTGGAGATTACTGGGGATAAATTTATGTGGGACAGCATAACATAGAGGAAAAAGCATGGTATTTGGAATGCCAAACCTAGTATTGTATCTTCACTTTCTCCTCCAGACTGCAGGTATATTACTTAAATTCTCAGTGCCTTCATTTTTTTATTTGAAAAATAGAGATAATAATGGCAAGTGATTTGCAGCTTTTTGAAGATAAAAGAAGATAAATCACGTGGAAGATTTTTTAATCTAAAGGTCTATGTGAAAATAAATTGTTTTGTTATTATCAATGTTTTCATTAGGACGTTGCAAAAGTGCCTGATGAATTGCAAATGACTCTGTAAATGGATGATATTGCTATGAGTTTATAAAATTTTCAGCTCAATTCATGAATTCATGACTTGGGACTATTCCTGTGTCTCATAGTTCACACATGCCCCGTCAGACAAATTGTCTGGTGGATTTGAATTTCTGCCATGGGTAATGAGTAGGTTTTGGAGAGTAGAACAAGGCTATCTTGGGTTTCACATTCCTTTGATTTATCCAGGATATTTCCTGAGGGCTGTGAAAGATGGCAATTCTAAACGCAGAGAAACTCCGGTATTGAAATGGTTTTGACATTCCAGGGAAAATCCACCAAATTAAGACAAGAACTGTGGTAGAGGGTGTGCACAATTTTTATCAAGTGCTATAATTCTGGATACTGTTCATTGAAATCTGCAAATAATTTTAGGATTTGATTTGTAAAAAAAATGTAGTAGCATGGGAAACCTCATTGAACTCAAGAAACAAAAGAATCACAAAAATGATGAATTCTCTGTTTATTGTGGAGGGATCAAGTCTGGTGATAAATTCAGGTGGACATTCAAGATAGTCAGTATCTCACATGATGCTCAAGGATGCCAGCCTTCACACAGATGCCTTCTTTCTGAAACTGTTGTTTCTCTATTGCTGGACCTTTGTAGGCAACTGCCTATCGTTATGAAAACCACCTTTTACTGAAACTCACCATATGCCCGAGCTGAGTTCTTTCCGTACTATTTGTTTTTTTCCCTATACTATTGGTAATTCTATCACCAACCTTGTGAATTAGGGACCAGTATAAACCTCCTTTTGGAGCAGAGCAAGCAGAGGCTCTAATAAGTTGAAGAATTTGCTCAAAGTCCATTGCTAGTGACAGAGGGAATCAGGGTTTGCCTTGGTCTGCCTGATTCAGACCTCTGGGATCCAGGAACTGGGATCCAGGTGAAAGGTTTATTTTCTTCTTGGTATGACGCATATGAAATATTAGTCTTTACATTTCTTTCTTTGGAGCTGGAAACCTGTGAATTACCACATCTTGTAGCTTCATACTCTTCGCCCTCATAGTGCCTGTGGCAGCAGGGGTAGCAGGGAGGGGTTCCTTGCTTAGGGTCCTCCTTGCAGACTTTGGCCCCTTGGGTCCTGACCTTTCCCTCTCTAGCAGTCTTGGCTATGGAATGCATTGGGAAACAGGTATCTGTGGATACGCATGTGTATCTGTAAGTCACACAGCATCTTGGAGTCAGTACCTTTGACTCTTAGAATTGGTGTGTCTTTTCATTTCGGTCTTCCTTACTTCCCAGCCAGTACCCTAAACCTCTTGGGACTGGAGACTCAGGATGTATACGGGAACTTTTTAAAACTCTGAATGGCTCCAAATGCTCCTAAGTTGTTTTTATAAATTTCTGTTATTGGCCAACTCTCTTTGTCTTATGTTTTATTTATTTCCTAGAATATGTTAAAAAGAGATGTTTTTATTATATTCTGATAACTCTATTATCTGACCTTATTTGATCATTGTTTGATTACCAATTTTTTTCTTTCTCTCTCTTTTTCTTTTTTTTTTTACAAATAATATCTTCTCATCTACCTGGCTATTGTTTTGATTATGTTATGGACCTTGCATTATGAGAAACTGCAAAGTTACTCTGAGGTCCAGGATATGTCATCTTCCCCCTGAGATGATAAATGTTTGCTTCCAGTGGCCATATTTTGACAAGCAATCTTGAATCATGTAAATCTCATCAGGACTGAGGTGATTGGAAGCTGTACTTCAGCTCCTTTGACACCCATTCCACTTTTGTTCCATTTAATTTGCTTTCTCCTTGGTTTTTCTGAGATGTCATTCAAAGCCCAGGGCCTTTTCCATTCACCTGTCAAATGCTGTGAGCTTGTGGAATGCTTTGCTCAGCTTCTCAATCTCTCTACAGGTGGCCCCCAGTGCCATTCTGCTCACTTGGGAGTTCCCTATCTCCCCATATTTTGGCCCCTCGATCCTCATTGCCTTGTTGGTTCTCTAATGGCTCCCAACAGAATTAAAACAAAACCCCAAAAATAAAAACTGCTTATCTTTTCAATTTTGGTTCTGTGAAAGAGTTGGTTCAAATCATTCAGTCTGGCATTACTGGAAATCTCTAACAAGATTTACGGTATTTTTGAACATGTGACTAAGATGTAACTTGGGTGTTTTTTTTTAAAATAAGGTACTGCTGAAATGCTAAACCATCTTTTAATAACAGTGAAGACTGCTTGTGCTGTTTTGAAAGACTATATTTCCTTTACTATCCAAATCTAGGTATTGATAGTCCCATTTTCCTTTCAGTCAAAAGGGGATTTAAAACATTTTAAAATACAATCGCGCACACACACGCACACACACATAAACACACACAAAACTATGAAAAGGAAAGAGCAAAAGAAACAAAAAAGCCCACGGCAATGCACACAATTACAGAACAAAGGGTTTTCCTCCACCTTGCATTGCTTCTCACCCTACCTGCGCCATCCTCAGCCTCATTTAATCAAAGCTCAGATTAACTGGTCTGGCCCACAATTTATTGGACACATGACCTTCACATTTTTCCTAATGTCATCTGAGAAGTTCAAAACAACATTTGTTGTTATTTTCTTCTTGTTGATATGATACGGCTAATAATAATGTGCACCGTTATGTCTGCTATCATATCTTATTGGTTTATTTTCCTTCCCTGAGGAAGGGACACGTGAAGCAGGTGTCCTTTGGTGCAGGCTGTATTTCAGGGCTCTGCAAACCTGGCTCCTGGGCCCGTAGCCGGTCCATGAGCTGTGGGTTGCTGGTTCGTAGTAAAGTAAGTACAGAAACATTTAGAAGCATATCCGGCAAAATTTCAATGTCATGACAGCCATAAGTATAATTTTGCACTTTACACAATATTGATTTGTGCCATTGGAAATTTTTTAAATAAAAAGTGCTTTAGCTCAGATAGTCTGAGCAGTGCTGCTTGGTGGTTGATGGTTGGTTTATGGGCCATGAAAGGTGAGTCTGGGCAGGTGACCCCTGGGGTCTCAGGCAGAGAAGCCCAGCCCTGGAACTCAGAGGTGCCACCCCACTGAATTCTACCCCACTGAATTCACTGTTCATTGAGAGAGATTAGAAAACGAAGATACCATGCCCTTTGGTTTCTCTTCTAAAGGAGACACTGGGAAAGGAGAGGTAAGTCTAGCCTACCGTTAGTCTCTTAATTTATTCATATTGATTTAGATTGAAGAGTTTACTTACTTTCTTTAAAAATTATGCACTTTTTGTTTAGTTTATTTTTTAAATTGAAAAACTGTATATTAAACATGGAGGAAAAAAAGAACACGTGCACAAAATGGGGGAAAAGCCCCAAATAATGGCAACCTGCCTGCCTCTGCTAAGCGGTGTTCATAGCCATATCTGTGCCTGCCATCCACACCAGGGTGGGTGATGCTGCTCTTGACACACTCTGGGATTGACTCCACTCCTGGGACGGGCTGCAGTGAATTTAAGGCAGCGGTGGCAGCACCACCAGGGAACTTGTTAGAAATGCAGGTTCTCCACTTCCTCCTGTACTAGGAATCTGACACTTTGGGGATGCGACCCAGAAATCTGCACTCTGTCAAACTCTGGAGGTGATGCTCGTGCATACACAACTTAGAGCACATCGTCTGACTTAAGATAATCCCAGTGATCCCATCCGCATTCATTTCTTGGGGCTACCAGAACACACTACCACAGATGAAATGGCTTCAGAACAAATATGTATTCTTCCCCTGTTGTGGAGGCCGGAAGTCTGAGATCAAGATGTCAGCGGAACTGGATCCTTGTGAGACAGAGTGAAGGATCTGTTCCAGGCTTCTCTTCTTGGCTTGCAAATGGCCATCTTCTCCCTGTGTCTCTTCTCATTGTCTCCTTTTAAGTGTCTGGGTCCAAATTTTTCCATTTCATAAGGACACAGTCACAATAGAGTAGTGCCTACCTTCATGATTTTGTCTTAATTAAATACATCTGCAACAACCTACTTCCAAATAAGGTCACACTGGGGGTTAGGACTTCACTGAAACTTTGAGGGGGACACAATTCAGCCCATAATGCCATCCCATGCCAGTGAGAAGCTCAAGGACCTGGCAAATGATCAGCAGAGCGTGGCTTTCCCTGAGTCTACGGTTCTTGCCTGGGCAGGTGACTTAGCTACTTAGCTTGTACCTGGCAGGTGTTGAATGAAGGCATGCTCACTTTTTCCTCTGCACATGATGGAGAAAAACAACACTGACAGTTCTATAATTTGTTGGTATCTAGTGATGAGTCTGATGTTATGTGCAGCAAGACTGGAAGTTACCAAAACCTGAATCTTTAAAAGTCTCTAAGTTCTTGGACTAACAGTTCTCAAACCACTCACACCTCTGGGCTTGTTGATAAATGCCCTAAGAGTCTCTGTTTTATACAGCAGTTTGACCTGGGTTCTTAGGAATCTGCCACTGAAATTTTCTGCACACACTTATATCATATAGATAGAGGTATTTTATAAACTGGTGCACCGAGGAAACAAACAAAATCTCAATCCTGCTCTCATAAGGTCCTACATGCTGCTAACCGCAGCCACATTTTATACTCCCTTTGTCAGCTGAAGCCCTAACTGCTACAATTACTCACCGGAGAGCACTGCAAACTGGCCAGTTCGATTATGCTTTATTGTTTTTTTCTGGAAATTTCTTCTGAAGTAATGTTGGTTTCGAGCTGCCAAAAGAGCATGCCAAAAATTATTCTCGAGGCTTCATTCTTCTGAGTCTGTATTTCTAAGGTGCAGCATTCATAAGTTATCTTTAGGAGTCAGAATCACACCTGGAGAAGCAGGTTCTATGCTTAGCACTCGTGGCACCTGGGGTCTCTCCAGAGCTGCTCATCCAGGGAGCCAGTCCTGCAGTTCTTTCAGGAAGCAACGCAACAAAAACAATGGAGAAAGGCCAAGCTCCAGTCGTAGCTACTGCCCAGGCATTTGTAGAAGCACATGGAATAAATATAGAGAAAGGAGCCGTGGAGTTTATGTTGCGTTTTTTTTTTTTGGACAGGAAGTAAATTTATTGGTTCATATTACGAGGGGGCAGCACAGTGGAGGTCCTCATGAGTGCAGAGCTCGCCACTTGTCCAGAGGGCCACAATTGGGGATGTACTTCACCCCACAGCCATCTGGGATGAGCCGCTTCTCAGCCACCATGTCTTCAAATTCATCGGCATTGAACTTGGTGAAGCCCCCACTTCTTTGAGATGTGGATCTTCTGGCGGCCAGGGAACTTGAACTTGGCCCTGCACAGGGCCTCAATCACATCTGTTTCAAATCTGTTTCATGTGAATTATATGTCTTAGGAAACAAGAAGAAATTCGATACTATTCCCTAAATTTGGGGTGGGATTAACATAAATGGGAAATAATTGCAGGATAACAGAGGAGCAGGTTCATTAGCAATGACATTTCCATACACTAACGTACAGCACAACATATGAATCACCGGGGTAACTGAAATGCAAAGGGAAAAAAGCTCATGACTTTGAATAGACTTTAAAGAAACAGTAGCGCCTAAGTGAGACACAGGGGCCTGGAGCCATCCATCTTTACTGTCATTAGTGTGGGCTGACTGTCCCAGGTCTGGAACAGTTCACGTCTGAAGCTAGGTCAGACCCCTGTCTGAGGATTGCTCTAAGAAGAGCATTATTGGCATTTACTTCCTTCAGATTGTTTTTACAGTGCTGCCCTGTGGCAGCCAGTTGCTCAGAAAGCATTTCTTGGATGAGTAGATGGTGCAGCTTCTTTCTTGTCAAGAAGTGGTTGGAAGCATATTCATGCAATGGTTGAAAAATGTCGAGAGGAGTCCAGCCCAGTCTCAGCCTGCTGTAGCTCCTCAGAGGCCAAAAGCAATCAGTGAATCAAACCATTTTCCAAAATGCATTTCTTGAGAATTAGTTTTATAAACTCAATTCCAATCAGAGATTGAAGGCCTGGGGCAGGGAGAGGTTCTCAGCAAAATGTCAGAATATATGAGGATGACCAAAATGTAGTGAGGCAATGGCAGCGTGGCTTCTGGGAATATTTCATGGCTCTAAGAACAAAGCCCTTGCTGGCTTTCCACCTCCCAATATGAGTATTTAGAGATTGTGTTTCTAAAGCACATTCCTAACCACTCTACCAGCATCCCAGCCCCTGGCTGTGCCCTTCAGGATACATTTTAAAGTCAGTTATCCTTTAACTTGTATTTACCTAACTGTGTAAGTGCAGGTGGTGCAAGGAGTTAAAAGTTGTTTCGTCCATTCCATTCAGGAGCTTGCATTCAGTCTAGTGGCTAGTGTTAATAAGTTAAAAAAAAAGATACATTATCACCTATGTATTGAGTGATATACAGAAAGCTGAAGAATTCTTCATGCACAGTGAAAGTTCACCCATCTCAGATTTAGAGCCAAGGCATCTTCTTGGAAAAAGTGCCTTCTAAGCTGAGTCTAGATTCTGGGTGGGACTGAGCAAGGAGGGTATGAGTGGCTGGAAGGAAGGGGTGTAAGAAAGCAATAGAAGATTCCTAAACTTCATTTTTTTTCCTTGTCTGTCCCACCTTCAGTCCTTCAATAAGGCTATTCTGCTTTATCAACAAAATCCACTGATATTCAGGGCCCACACCTCCCACCCGCCTCTCTGGCCTTCATTCCTTCCACCTCCACTTCCCTACCTTTTCTCCCCTATTTAGTATGCTCCAGTATTTCTCCCTATGATCTAGGATGATGGCGGAGGTAGGGTACTGAAAGCAAGGCTCTTGTTTGTCTCCAGCATGGCTATATGCTCCTACCACTAACTCTTCGGCCCATACCATGCATCTTGTACTTCTCTATGGGTATATTCATTAAGCGGATCATGAATAAGTAAAAGGGCAGTTGGAGGGATGTGCCCTAGGCAGGAGAAAAGCACGTGGAAGGCTCTGCAATGATGAGAAGCATGGCTGATTGAGGGATGTTCAGAAGGTCTGGGTCATTGACAACTGGGGAGTTAGCATCAGGCTGAAGGATTGGGGGCCATATTGAGCAGGGCTTTATGAACAATGTTAAGGAGATGTATTTCTCTGCTCTAAGAGCAATAGGGGGCTATCAAGGGGGAGTCACATGATCATATTTGTATTTTACAGAAGTTACCCTGGACGTATCTGGGAAAATGTGTTAGGAGAGGGTGAGACATCGGTTCAGGATAGCATTGAGAAGGGTGTGGGAGTGATTTCTGTGGGGGGATGAGTACGGCTGATTATGGCTGTGGCAATGAGGATAAGTGCACCGATTCAGCAGGCCACAATATGGGACATGGACCATGAGGGAGATAAAGGGGCCTGGAGTTGGCCTAGCTTCTCACTGGGAAAGTAGCATAACAGTGTTCCCCTTTACTGGGATTAGAAACATGGAAACAGCGGAAGGGAGAAGACAATGAAGTGCTTGGATGTTAAAGGAGATAGTTTAGTGTTGGATATGTTGACTTTGGGAAACATCCAGTGTAAGCTTTGAGGGGGCTGTTTATTTGTGGGTGGAAGCTTAGGGGATGAGTCTGGGCCCAGAACAAGTTTTGATGTCACCAACATCTCGGGCATCTTTGGAGTGTTTAAAATCACCACAGCGACACTGGTCGCTTTAATTAAAGAAGATTTGAGGAAAACAGGATTAATGAGCAGGAGCAGAAAGACTCACACAAACAGCAGTAACTGCACAGTCAGCCCTGAAGACCCCATTACCTCTTGATCCATACCCTTGACTTCTGTCTCTGTCACTGTCAGCAAAGTGGGGGGATACATCATCCTTGCATTTCTACTGGGAGTTTCATCATGCTCTGGCTCTCTGCAGATGCCCTAATCCCATTCTTTTTTATCCTTCAATATCCAGGTTCAATCAATCTCCTCTTTATGCCTTCCCACTACCCCTTTTTCCTGGGAGAACTAGGAAGTTATTCATCTGCATGTCTCATTCCACTTTACACTTCTTGGTCATGGCTGCATGATGTAACATGCAGTCACTCAGATTCATGTCATGCCTGGATTCTTTTCAAAGGAAAACACTGTTTCTTTCCTGGCCCTCCATGGTTGACTGTACTACATTTTTAATGTAATTGTTGGCCTGTTTTATGTTCAATCTGTGGAAAACTATGCTCCTTGATATTAAACACTACAAAACCATCCCTTGACATCATCATTTCATAAGCATCATAGGGTTTCTTTCCTCTTGTGACAGTGAACTCCTTTTTAGTCACCAACTTACAAGTTTCTGGAGACGTTAAAACCAGCAGTGCACTCAAAAATTCAGCCCTGAAACCATGATGTGCAGTAAATTTTCCTTGTGGCAGGAAGTGGGTAAATGTGACCCACAGCCACATCTGGGTGTGGATATGGCAGTGAGTGCTTTTATACACGCGAGTCGCAGTGTGGCTGGAAGGCTGAACTTTCAAGTGCTCTGTGGTACCTCTGGCCTTTTATTCCCACCCAGTAGGAAGCCTTTATTTTATACCACATGATGACATAGTTGGGGAATTGCTTATCATTCACTGTATTGAAAACATAAATGCAGGAGCAAGCCCTGAAGCTCCTCAGCAGTACCGAGTAGAAACTGGTCATCCCGATTATCCAGAATGTGTTCATATTAAAATGTTAGGATCATCATGATCTTGGTGGACACACAATTAAGAAATTCTTTTATTACTCAAGAATCTCTGAAGAATATGCCTATTTAAACAAAATGGATGCAAGACACCAGGAAATGGCGTGGTGAGAAAGGAGTAAGAAGACGAGAAGGAAGCCCCTGTCTCGCGCTTCCCCAGATGTTAGTTGGTTGTGTGTCTCCGTGTTAGACTTGCATCTTCAAGTCTCTTTTTCTCCATGGGTAGCCTACATCCTCTCAGGTTTGCCATTATGAATATGGGTTTTCTGCTTGGAGACACGGGCCAGACCTGCCTCCCATTCTATGGGGCTATTCAGGCATCTATTTGTACTAGGGAAGCTGGCCAAGAGGTAGGTTTGGTATGTCAGATCCTCGGGGCCGACCTGGCTATCCCACATAGCTTCTATATGAATTCAAGCAAATCTCTGCTGAGTTTAATATCTTAGCTTACTCATCTGCAAAATGGAAGAATTGAATCCCAGGACTTCTATGGGGATTTCCAGCTTTTTTACTAGCATCATTTGGAAATAAGAAATATGACATTGGCTGCTGGAGCTGCCAGGCCTAGAATTCTTTCTTTTCCTCTGTCTTGGGCTGGGGTGATGTACTTAAGAGTGCAAATGGCTACTTTTACACTAATTGTATGTAGAGAAATCAAATGTAAGATTGTGCACCAATATCCTCATCTTAGAACGAAGGGAGAGACTTTTGTCCTGGATTGGACTTATACTCACATATTTTCAAATGGGAAGAGCTCACGGATGGTTTTGTTCAGTACCTCATTCACAGGTAAGGAAATTGGTATAGAGTGAGGCAACCTGGGCAGAGACCAGACAAGAGATGAGCCTACAGCTCCTGGTTCCCTCTATACAGAAAACAAAACATGTTCACTTAAATGTGATCTACATGATCCTTAAAACGTACCTATGATATCTTTAGGAAAATCTTGTTCCCACCCCGTGGACATCAATGCCTGCAAAGGTTGAGAAATGTGCCCACATCCTCACTCACAAGCTGTCCAGTGGACCCAGCTCTCCGGAGACAACTGTCTGCTCCTTAGCCACTTTAATATCATTTTAAACTGTATGTTTTCCTTGAAATGTAATTTTAAAATAGTTTTACTTCTGTTTTAATGTCATAATTTACAGGTGTAACTTGAATTTCTATTACAAATTTCTTTCTCCTGTTAAAACTGTCTGAAATTATCCAATTGTGTAAGCATGTGAAAAGCCATTGATGTATGCCTAAAACCAAAATATGGTTTCCATTGGTTTGGAAAATAAAACATGTTCTTTAATTTAAGCCCATATGTGAGCATAAAAATGTGCTTCCCTTGAGCTGGCTTTCTTGGAATTCTCTTTCGAGTAATGCTCAGTTCCAATTATACATGGATGCTTTTTTCAGTAGACTCTTTTGAAAGTTTAATTGGAGATGCAATTCCAAATGAATGAACTCACGGCTTGAAAGACTTTGGAAAATATGTAATGAGGTCCAAATAGCAACTCCTAACGAGCTTGATTATGTGACAGGCTGGAAACAAAGGCCTGGCCTGAGGCATCCATTGGTGCCACAGAGGCATATAAGGACACACACATTAGGAAAAAAGCGCTCCAGGTCTTTATTCACACGGATTTATGTAGCTCAGATAGAATGAACCAACAACTGACTGAAGTCTCCTCTAGAGGCTAGAGTAAATGAGATGAGGGAAAGCACTTTAAAAGATTTTTGTTTAAAAGACTTTTGTTCAGATTCACGTGAATAAAAACCCAGAGCACTTTTTTCCTCAATTTTCATTTTGAATTTGTAAAATGGGAGATGGGGAATGAAAATCTGGAAAATGAAATTCGCATTCAAAATGAAAATCTGGAGAAGGGAATTGACTTCCTTGGGTTCACATTGTAAAGCAGTGCCTTAGCCAGGGCTCCTCGGTTCTGATCCCGCTCCTCTGTTATCCTGCAATTATTTCCCATTTACGTTAATCCCACCCCAAATTTAGGGAATAGTATCTAATTTCTTCTTGTTTCCTAAGACATATAATTCACATGAAACAGATTTGAAACAGATTTTTAGGGAAATGGGGAATAATCTGCACAAAAAGCTAACCACCACAGGCTGCTCTGAACCAAGTAATTTCAGCTGATCAAGAGCACATGGAGGGTGACTGAAGACTGACAACTTTCCATCTACAACAGAGCCTTTTACAAGGAAAACAGTGGCCATGTTTCTCCGTATCTCTAATAGTTCCTCAGGTGCTAGTGGAGGGGGAAGGGCAAGTAGGAAGGTCAGATGAAAGCGCCCCCCTGGAGTAGAAGCCCGTCCAACTGGGGCTTCTTGTCCATCTGGGCTTGTCAGGGCCTCTTGCCAATTGATAACTTTTGTTTTTTTTTAGATGGAGTTTTGCTCTTGTTTCCCAGGCTGGAGTGCAATGGCGCCACGTCGGCTCACTGCAACCTCCACTTTCTGAGTTCAAGTGATTCTCCTGCCTCAGCCTCCTGAGTAGCTGGGATTATAGGCATGCACCACCATGCCTGGCTAATTTTTGTATGGCTAATATTTGTATTTTTAGTAGAGATGGTGTTTCATTGTGTTAGGCTGATCTCGAACTCCTGACCTCAAGTGACCCACCTGCATTGGCCTCTCAAAGTGCTGGGATTACAAGCATGAGCCACTGTAATAATAAGAACCTTAAAAAATCTATACTGCCAATCTTTTTCTGTCATTTAGTGTTTAATTTATTAACATTGAGTGATATTACTAATAACATAGCATTTAATTTTGCCATTTGCTCTTTGCTTTTTATATCCTATGTCCTTTTTGTTTTTTTTACTCCTTGATTCTTACCTTCTTTTGTGCTAAATGTTTTCTAGTGTACCTTTTAAATTTCCTTTATTCTTCTTTTATTGTAATTTTTGAGTTATTTTCTTTGTGGTCAGTTTGGGGATTATAATTAGACTCAACATAATTTGGTTAGTAGTTTAAGTTAATAATAATTACAAGGTTATACAGAAAACTTGCTTCAATATACATCTGTCTCATCTCCTGTGCTTTGTGCTATTATTACCATAAATAACATCTTAATAAAGTCTTTAATGCAGTTTTATACTATCTTACGTTGTATCTTAAAACAGAAGAAGAGTTCTAAACAAAAATATGCTTATGCTGTCTTTCATAATAACTACGTAGTTATCATTGCCAGTGCTCATTATTTCTATATGTGTATTTGAACTACTGTTTAGAGTTCTCTCACTTTAGTTCAAAGGTCACCACTTAGTATGTGATGGTAGCACATTCTCTCATTTTTTTTAGTCTGGAAATGGTTTGATTTCTTCATTTTTAAAAGTTAGTTTATCTAGTTGTAGAATTCCTAGTTGATAGTCTTTTTTATTACAACACGTTGAAGATGTCATGTCATCTGTTGCCTTCTGACCTCCATGGCTTCTGTGAGAACTGGCTGTCCGATTGAGATCCCTTGTCCATGGCTGGTCTCTCCTCTCTTGCTGCTTTTAAGATTCTCTCTGTGTCTTCAATTTTGGTCAGTTTTGTCAATATGAATATGGTATGAATAGGCATAGGTCTCTTTGAGTTTATTCTACTTGTAGTTTGTTGAGCTTTTTGAATATGTAGATTAATATTTTCCCTAAAATTTGGGAAGATTTCAACCATTATTTTAAATGTTTATCCTTTCTCTCTTCTTCCAGAACCCTCATTATTCATATGTTTGTAGGCTTGCTAGTGTCCTACAGGTCTCTTAGGATCTGTTCCTTTTTCTTCATTCTTTTTTCTTTCTGCTCCTCAGTCTGGATGACGTCATTTGACTTTTCTTCAGGTTTGTTGATTCTTCCTTCTGCCTGCTCTGTTTTGCTGTTGAATCTTTCCAGTGAATTTTGTATTTGAGTTATTGTACTTTTTGGCTACAGAATTTCTATTTGGTTCCCTGTTATAATTTCTGTCTCTTTATTGATGTAAAGTAATGCCTCTATCTAGTGAGGCATTCCTTTCATACTTCACCTTATTTCTTTAAATACGATTTCCTTTAGCTCTTTAGACATATTTATAATAGCTTACTCTAAGTCTTTGCACACCAAGTCTAAACTCTAAGAGCCCTTGGGAATATTTTCTGTTTGTTACATTTTTCCACATAGTTAGAATATTTCCCCGGTTTTTTGCATGTCTCATATATTTTTTGAAGACTGGGAATTTTGGATATTATAACAATTTAACAATTGTGTTATAACAACTTAAAGACTGTGTATCAGATTTTTCCACTTCTTTATGGTTTTTTTGTCATTGCTTTTATTTTTATTTTTATTTTTTTTTTGTTTTTCTTGTTGCCATTTATTTGTTTAGTGACTTTCCTGGACTAATATCACAGATTCTATATTCCTCACAGTGTGGGACCACTGAGGAACAGGGGAGGGGAACATCACACACCAGGGCCTGTCACGGGGTGGAGGGCTAGGGGAGCAATACAGGGGGTGTGGGGGGATGGGGGAGGGATAGCATTAGGAGAATTACCTAATGTAGATGACAGCGGGATAGATGCAGCAAACCACCATGGCGCATGTATACCTATGTAACAAACCGGCATGTTTTGCACATGTACCCCAGAACTTAAAGTATAATAATAAAAAAATAAGGCTAGCTTCCTAGGAGTCACACTGGGGTTACTATGATTTAGTGGTCATCGATGATTGGTCATATTTCCTCAAACACTTTGCCTATGTGTCTTCTGAACTTTGCCAAGGGTGTCTGTGGGTAAAGGCCTGCCTTCAGACCAGGCATTTTCCAAGACATCATTAGCTGTCACTTCCTGCTGGTACAGAGCCTCAGAGTCAGCCAGAGGTGGTGTCTTTTCCTTTCCCAGGATTTCCCTGGTCATACACGTAGCCTAGATAACTAAGAATACGTTGAACTTGTCAAAGTTTCCAATGCTTGTCTGGCTTCCAAGATTTATTTTAATATTTCCAGCCAGGCTTTTGTCTGCCCCAATTTAAGTCATGGCCTTACGCAGTTGTGATGTCTCCAGTAGCTACTGTTGTTTCAGTAATATCCTGTGACTGGGTCCCTCACCTCTGCTGAACTGAGCTCCAGGTCAAATCAAATAGCCATCACACGTGAAACATACAGATTATCAAGGGAGCTGCAAATTCCCACAAAATACTAACTGTGATCTTGGAATAGTACTTTTCAAGAGGCTCCAAAGACATCAGAGCTGTCCTTAGTCTGCAGTGCCTCCAGGTTTTTGCTACCTCACTATGTTCTGGAGAGAGAGAGAGTGAGAAAAGCCTCCCGTTAAAATGTCATAGACACTGCTATCTTACTGACGGCTAGCAGTTTCTCTTTGATGAATGATTTTCATTTTGTTCTGAAGCTTATTTAATGTCCAGCATTCCGAAATGGTTAATTTTATTTCTTTGGCTGTTAGTTTCTTTTATTCATGAAAGGCACATTCATTGAGTCTTCACTCCTCTACTCTGGAGATCGATCACAAGATACATTACTTTATAATTGGAAACATATGGTAATTGCAAAAAGGACTATTAATAAATCAAAGGAAATTCTTTCTCTGTCTACTTGCTGTGTTGATATTCAGTGTCATAAAAACTACCAGAGCCCATAACTTACTGTCAGCATTAAAATGATTAGCATGATGTGGGGCTACACAGGTGTAGTCTTCCTGGGTTATTTCTGTCTTAAAGATGTTTGTGTGTATATTCATTAATTTTATTAACATTCATTGAGCAGTGTGGAGTCTTCAAATGAGATAATACAGTCCTTGCCTTTAAAGGGCATAAATAAAAGTTGGCAGAAGAATTAGAAAATTCTTGACTAATGCAACTTTTAAGTTTCTGTCTACCAAATTGTACCCCTGGTATTATTTTTTAAGAGTAAAAACATTTAATTCACTATAAATAAAAATATATTCTTTTAAACATTACAAACAAAAGCATCTACAATTTCAGCATCCACATAACTATACATAACATAGCATGCTGGTGTTTAGATAATATGAACTGTATAAGTTTTAAACTAGTCCCTAAACCAGGATCTTTTTCCCCCAAAAGTAAGTGTTATTAAGTATTCGTGGACTTGTTCAGATTAGTTTAGATGTAAATATCAGTATATATCTTAATATTGTTTATGTATGTGTCTTTTTCTCTATCTATTGAAAGAAAGACACATGAGAAGAAACTTAAATCTGTCCCATACTCGTATTCTGTTGTGAAGGGATGGAATGTTCTGGCTACAAAGTACAAATAATGTTGAATGTTAGGAAAGTTATTAAGCAGCCCCCAACTCACTCACATGCTTGAGGATAGAACATGTTTAATTTTGTTCTCAACAAAAAGAAAAATGATCTCCATAAAGTCACAGCAGCTCGTTGACGGTCTGGCTGCTTCAGAAGCTGTTGTGTCCTCTTTTCTTCAGGAATAGGGTAATGTCTGTGCTCAGAGCAGCAGTTCTCAAATGTGTTGGTCTCAGAATTTTTTTAGATTCTTAAAAATTATTGAAGACCTCGAAGAGTTTGTATTTATGAGAATTATATCTATAGATATTTACCGTCACAAAAATCAAAACCTGGATTTTTAAATTATTACTAAAAGTAACAGTAAATTCACTACACATACTGTGAAATAATAAAAAAATATATATAACTGGTCTCTGCCCCCAGTTTCTGGCATGTAGCTCCTAAAACTCTTGTACTTTCCTGGGTGACAGGATAATCTTTTTTTCTACTGAGGTGACTCTTGGCAGACTCCTAGATGGGGTCTGGTAATGAGAAAGACCAACCCATGACTGGAAGGTTGGAATTTTTAGCCATATCCCTCAACCTCTGGGAAGGGGGCTGAAGATTGAGTTAATAATTGGATGTTTTATTTTGCTTATTTAATGAAGCCTTCATAAAATTCCCTGAACAATGGGGTGCAGGGAGCTTCCAGGTTGATGAAAACACCCATGTGCTGGGAGGCTGGTGCACCCCAACTTCATGGAGACAGACGCTCCTGTGCCCAGGAGTCTTCTGGACCATGCCCTGTGCATGCTTTCATCTTGCTCATCATCTATGTCCTTTATCATATCCTTCGTAATAAACCAGTAATCATATAGAAAGTGTTTCGCTGGGTTTTGTGAGCCATCTTAGAAAATTACCAAACCTGAGGAAGGGGCTGTGGGAACCCCTGATCTAGAGCTGGTGGGTCAGAAATACGTGGTCTCAACCTGGGGCTTGTGACTGGCATCTGGGGTGGGGGGAAGTCTTATGGGATTGGGCTTTTAACCTGTGGAGTCTGTGCTCACTCCATTAAGGTCAGAGCTGAATTGAATTGTACGATAAGCAGCTAGTGATGAAGAATGGTTTAGTGTGAGAACCCCACCCCTACCCCCCCACATTTTGGTGACCAGAGTATTGTGCATTGAGTGCATAATAAAACAGTTTTGTTTTTCTATTAAACACATACATATACAATGTATTATTAATACAAATACATTTTCTGAAAAACATAGTGACAAATGGCATTGTTTTCTATTCTTTTGCAAGACTCCTGAACATTTGGCTATTTTAGGAGACACATTCTCATGCCTGCTTCTGCATTCATCTTCTGTGATGTCGATTCAGGTAGCTTGTAGAAACCTCCACTGTACACTCCTGAGTTAATAAGACCGAACAAAGCAAATAATGTCTCATTATTATCACAAAAATAGTTCTGACTTAGCAGACCCCTTAAAATTTTATTGTGAACTCCACAGAGGTTCCTGGAACACGCTTTGAGGACCCCACGTCTAGAGTGACTTCAGGAAGGAGATACTCAATCCTCATTACCTTGTTGGTCCTCTAACGGCTCCCAGCAGAATTAAAACAAAATCCAAAAAATAAAAACTGCTTATGTTTTCAATTTTGGTTCTGTGAAAGAGTTGGTTCAAATCATTCAGTCTGGTATTACTGTAAATCTCTATAAAGATTTACAGTATTTTTGAACATGTGACTAAGATGTAACTTAGGGTTTTTTTTTTTTTTTAATAAGATACTGCTGAAATGCTAACCCATCTTTTAACAACAATGCAACATTGCCTTCTAATTTTTTTTTTTTTGCAATTTCTAAGGGCAGAGAGCAATAGTTGCAGCTGTTGCTGGGAGAAGGCCAGTCTTGGTTGAGGGCATCAATCTCACAGTGGAAAATGCTGCTTAAGAGGAAAAGAATGCTCCAGGGAGAGGAGGAGGAGTGTATCCAACCCCACTGCCTTTGGGGTCCTGGAGGGGGAGGGCCTTGAGAGTGCTCTTATTTGGGGCTGCAGATGACATCTCTGAGGGTTCAAGGGCAAATATCAGAAGCCCAAGTAGCACACGGTCAATCTGGAGGCAGCAATCGGAAGACAATAATAAATATCATGTGAACAAACCAGGATGCTGAGAGGGTCCTGGGAAGCTGAGCTGCAGGCCAGAGGGCAGCTGCAGCATCTGCAGGGCTATTCCACCAGTCCATGGGAACCAAACTTGACAGTGGGAAGCGACCAGCCAGGCACCATGCCTAGGTTCTTCACAGCCCACGTCTCATCTGGGTCTAACTATCCCTGTGAAAAATGACAGAGGTGAGGAGGCTCAGGGAGCTGAGAGTCTCGCTAGAGTCACCTGCCCAGCAACTGGGAAGTAAGCCTTTCATTCTACAGCTCCTCCATGTAAAATCCAATGCTGTAAATACAGGCCCCCTGGATAAATTGTGCGAGTTGTGTGCATGTTCCTACTAGGAAATGTGAGCCGACAAAAATCACTGCACTTCCTAACCATGTTTCTTGTATAAGTATTAGCAGATAATATCATTTTAGAGCATCATTTTCAGGACTTTTTTCAGCCACCACGTGCTTATCACACATTTTAAAGGACTCACTGATTGATTTATTTGACAAATATGTATTAAGTAACTTCATGTAGGAGGTGCTGGAGCCTAGCCCCAGTCCCCAAATTCCTGCCTCCAGTGATCTTCCACTTTATGGTGAGAGACAGAAACCAGACACCGGAATAAGTGTCTGGCTGGGCTCCTCACTGTGGTGACTAGAGGACACAGGGGAGGGCCAGTGGGTGAAGGGCTCTTTCAGCAGAGAGCCCAGTGAAGTGGGGAGCAAAAACTTGTGAAGGGTGGGGGAGACAGGCTCCCAGAGGAAGGCAGCAGTCAAGTCCCTGAGGCAGGCATCAAGTTCGCAAGTGGCCCTTAGTCCTGGAGAAGACTGCCGTGGCTGCACCAGAGGGAATGGGTGTGATGAACACGCGGCCCCAGAGATGGCTGCTGTCCCTTTGTGGCCATGCTGGTTTTGAAGGCAACTGGATGATTCTGCCTCTTTGTCACCCACAGAGATGTTGCCATCCCCCTCTAGGGAGCTCCTGGCCTGATCCTGAATCCTGCAGTCAGAGTCAGCTCCATCCGGCTGTGAGGGTAAAGGGCATTCTCTCCCCAGCTCAGCCATATCTTTGTTTACTCCGTAAAAGCTTTGCTTTCTAAGGCCTTTATTGTTGTAGTGTTGAAATCGTGAGATTTAGAGCATCTTCCTCCTCCTGGGATGAGCTGTGGGGTCAGGTTCCCAGGAGCAAGTCTGCTAGTGTGGTCTCTAAGGACGAGGGGCTGGAAACTGATTGTCCCAGCAGCAGATCCTTTGTCCCCTCTGTTCTGAGAGGGAGGAGCCCATTCAATATCCGCAACAGTGTCTATCCCCCAGAGGGTGTGAGGTGTAGATCTGCTCACATATGCTTCTCCCGTCATGTACTTAGTGTTTAACCCTCGGCGAGAACTGCACATTCATCTGCATTAAGGCTCTCCTTTTGTGAACTGATGCATTTCAACATGGTAATACCATGACTTGTCTTTTATCTGTTTTCCTATTGTTATGAAACATCTGAATTTCTTCTTTTGTGAATTGGCTGTTCATTTTCCATTGCCTGGTTTTCTCCTGGAAGATTCTTTTTCCTGTTGATTTGAAAATTATTCATCTTTTGTGATGGAGGAGAACAATTGGAATCTCTTAAATTACCTGTTCTCAGCAGTCTTGTTGAACTTCACTATGCAATCATTGAGCCTGTAGAGGATTTTTTTTTTTTAGATTTTTTTTTTTTGGAGAGGGGGAGGAAATTGTATAATTTCTTTCATGGCCACGGGTTTTCTATATTTTTCTGAACACATTTTGGAAGTTTTGGTCACAGGTTTTCTGTATTCTTCTGAATACATTTTGGAAGTTTGTTCCTCTGAAAATGTATCTATTTCAACAAGATGTTAAAATGTATTAGTGTAGCAGGTGTGAACATACATTACCAAAAAAGGTGAAAATCACTTTGCTTTCACAACCATGTGAACATCTCCCTACTTTGCTTTCACAGCCATGTGAATGTCTCCCCCTCCTCTTGCATTCCGGCACAGCAGCAAATAGCTGTAACAACGCAATCTGGTGAAGTCAGTGCCGTCTGGCAACTTCTTGGTGGCTTTCAGTTTAAAACTGTGTTTCTCAGGCAAATGGTTATCCCAGTGCAAGTATTCTTGTTATAAGGCACTGTCTGCTTGAAGTCGTTTTTCTGCTGTGTCCTGTGAGACTAAACTTCTCCCCAAGTCTTCTGTAAAAGCAGCAAGAAAGAAGAAAGAGGTTTACATCCAGTCTGAGGTAGCGAGGAACCTCTGCCCAGGGCTGCGCCCCTCCTCCACAAACTGCCTGCCCGCTTTGCATCGCTGTTGTCCAGAGGACTGGGTGGGTCTGTGCCTCAGAGGCCCCACGTGGACAACCCTTCAAATACCAAATACCTGGTCTCTTTTTCCCCGACTTCTGGGAAATGCTTCCCTGCAGTTAATGTGGATGCTTCACTTTACCAAGTGGCTCCTTGGGACCTGTACTCCTGGGCCTTAGGGAGTGGGTATCCCTGACCAGTCTTGCTCTGCAGGCTTCACTTGGCATTGGTGCCCTCCATCCCAGTTGTGTGGTTGCACAGTCCTTTGTGCATGTTTGGCTCAGGACATCTATGAACCGTGGTCTTAGGAAGTCCCTGCAAGAGAGGTGGGCATACCCATGCCATCCTGGGAGGTATTTTCAGGGCCCTCTGGCTTTAGGCAGTGTGTGAATTTTCTTGGGCTGTTGTAACAAATTACTATTATACAAACTGGGGGCTTGCGACGTTATCCTCTCACGGTTCTAGAAGCCAGAAGTCTGAGATCAACTTGTCAGTAGGGCTGTAATCCTGAGGGCTCTAGGGGAGAAACTGTCCTTGCTTCTTCCAGCTTTGTAGTGGCTGCCAGCAACCCTTGGGTTCCTTGGTTTGTAGAGACATCCTCAATCTCTGCCTTTGTCTTCCCACGACCTTATTCTCTGTATTTCATGCGTCCCTTTTTTTCTTTTATAAGGACACAAGTCATTGGATTTAGGGCCCATCTGGGTAATCTTGGATGATCCCTTTTTGAGATCTTTATCTTAACGACATCTGCAAATACTCCTTTTCCAAATAAGGTCACATTCTGAGACTGCAGGGGTTAGGTCATGGACATGCTGTCTTTGCTGGGGATGGGGGTGGGGGTGGTCACATTTCAACCCACTAAAGCGGGGAGTAATATAATGTTTTCCTCCATGGAGGGAAAAGCAGAAAAGGCTCCAGATACTCCAGTAACTCTTCCAGCTCTAACAGGACCTGATTTCTTCCAGGTCACTTCATGTAAGAGTTGCCAGCCCTCAAAAAGACACTCATGTTGATTTGCTCTGGGTTCTCTCACATCTACCAAGGTTTTCACAGAGCTCACTTATTGTCCACCTGGGATTTACTTCACAGCAAGCTGGGTGGGGAAATTCTGATAAGAGATGTAGAATTTTATGTGTTATCAGAAAATTGATATTTGACCACTATATTATAGAGATCTATGCATGTATGTAATACTCTTTGGATTTTTTGATTGTCTACTTATTCACTTTTCAATGCTATACATTCGTATCTTTTCCATTGTTCCTTTTTCTTTGCTTTCTCTTCTGGTGTCAAAGTTTTTAAATTCAAATTTTAAAATTTTTAATTTTTGTGGGTACATAGTAGGTAGGTATGCATATTTATGGGGTATGTGTTTTGATACAGGCATGCAATGTGAAATACGCACATCATAGAGAATGGGGTTTCCATCCCCTCAAGCATTTATCCTTTGAGTTACAAACAATCCAATAACATTCTTTTTTTTTTTTTTTTTTTTTTTGAGATGGGGTCTCACTCTGTCATCCAGGCTGGAATGCAGTGGCACTATCTCAGCTCCCTGTAACCTCTACCTCTCAGGCTCAGGTGATCCTTCCACCTCAGCCTTCCTAATAACTGGGACTACAGGTGCACACCACAAATTATACTCTTTAAGTTATTTTATAATATACAGTTAAGTTGTTATTGACTATACTGACCCATACACCACCTGTTGTGCTATCAAAAAGTAGGTCTTATCAATTCTTTCATTTTTTTGTACCCATGAATCATCCTCACTACTCCTCTAACCTACCCCAAATTTTTGAATTTGATGAAATCTAATTTGTCAAATTTTAGTGAAGTCTAATCATTTTTTTCTTTTATAAATTATGCTTTTGGTGTCAAGTCCCAGAACTGTCACATAAGTCTGAACATGTTATAGTTTTATATTTTGTACTTAATTCCATGACATAGTTTAAACTTTTGTACATAGGATGGTGTGAGATTTATGTTGAGGTTATCTGTCTATCTCTTATCTATTTATCATTTATCTGTCTATCTATCTAGCTATCTATGTATCTATTTGTTAATTTTGCCTATGGATTTCCATTTTTTCAGCACCATTTATTGAACAGCCCCTTCCTGTATTAAATTACTTTTGTTTGTTTCTCAAAACCCAGTTATTATCATCTGTTTATAGGTTCATTAGTATGTTCCATTGACAGACATATCAGTGCCTGTCTCCAGCAATACTATACTTTCTCAATCATTGAGGCAATACAGAGACTGGCCTAGCCTCCCAGCCTACATCTTTCTCTCATGCTGGATGCTTCCTGTCCAGAACATCGAACTCCAAGTCCTTCAGTTTTGGAACTTGGACTGGCTCTCCTTACACCTCAGTTTGCAAACAGCCTATTGTGGGACCTTGTGATCCTATGAGTTAATACTTAATAAACTCCCATACATATATAGTCCATTAGCTCTTTCCCTCTAGAGAACCCTGACTAATTCAGAAAGCCTACTCATTGTGTTGTAAAATTCAGTGGGTTTGACAAATGCATAATTTTATGTATCCATAAATACTTATTACAGAATAGTTTCATGATCGATAAAAAAAATCCACTGTGGCTTGCCTATTCAGCCTACTTCACCCTTCCCTCCAACTTCTGGCAATCATTGATCTTTCAGTCTCCATAGTTTTGCATTTTCTGCAGTGTTACATAATTGCAATCATTCAGTATGTAGCTTTTGAGACTGGCTTCTTTCCAGCTTCTTTCAAGCTAAGTGGCCTCTTTGATTTGAGAATATATATTTGAGATTCAACCATGCCCTTTGTGGCTCCTTTCCTTATTCTCATTAAATAATATTTTACTCTATAGATGTATCACTGTTTTCTAATCTACTCATCTATTGAAAGATATCATGACAGGTTCCATTTTTTGGTAATTCTGGATAGAGCTGCTATAAACATTAATGTGCATGTTTTTATGGCTATATGCTTCAAAATCATTTGGTTAAATATCTAGGAGTGTGAGTCCTGACTTGTAAGACTATGTTTAGCCTTGTAAAAAATTGCCAAAATTTCTTTCCACTTAGCTGTACTGTTTTGCAATTTGCATTTTTTTTTTTTAAGACATGGTTTCATTCTGTCTCACTGGCTGGAGTGCAGTGGCATGATCATAACTCACCATAGCTTTTGCCTCCTGGGCTCAAGCCCATCCTCCCACCTAAGCCTCCTGAGTAGCTGGGGCCACAGGCTCATGCCACCATGCCCAGCTAATTTTTTGACTTTTCATAGAGTTGGGGGTCTCATTATGTTTCCCAGGTTGGTCTCAAACTCCTGGGCTCAAGCCATTTTCCCCCACCTTGATCTCTTACAGTGTTGGGATTACTTTTGGTGTACAGGGAGGGGGTGTGAAGCACTGTGCCTGGCTTCAGTTTGCATTCTTTTTTTTTTATTGCATTTTAGGTTTTGGGGTACATGTGAAGAACATGCAAGATTGTTGCATAGGTACGCACATGGCAGTGTGATGTGCTGCCTTTCTCCCCCATCACCTCTATCTGGCATTTCTCCCCATGCTATCTCTCCCCAGCTCCCCACCCCCTGCTGTCCCTCCCCTATTTCCTCCCCCACAGACCCCAGTTTGTGATGCTCCCCTCCCTGTGTCCATGTGTTCTCATTGTTCAACACTCGCCTATGAGTGAGAACATGCGGTGTTTGATTTTCTGTTCTTGTGTCAGTTTGCTGAGAATGATGGTTTCCAGGTTCATCCATGTCCCTACAAAGGACATGAACTCATTGTTTTTGATGGCTGCATAATATTCCATGCTGTATATGTGCCACATTTTCCCCGTCCAGTCTATCATCGATGGACATTTGGGTTGGTTCCAGGTCTTTGCTATTGTAAACTGTGCTGCAATGAACATTCGTGTGCATGTGTCCTTATAGTAGAACGATTTATAATCCTTTGGATATATAACCAGTAATGGGATTGCTGGGTCAAATGGAATTTCTATTTCTAGGTCCTTGAGGAATCGCCACACTGTCTTCCACAATGGTTGAACTAATTTGCACTCCCACCAACAGTGTAAAAGTGTTCCTATTTCTCCACATCCTCTCCAGCATCTGTTGTCTCCAGATTTTTTAATGATCGCCATTCTAACTGGCGTGAGATGGTATCTCAAGGTAGTTTTGATTTGCATTTCTCTGATGACCAGTGATGATGAGCATTTTTTCATATGTTTGTTGACCTCATGTAGGTCTTCTTTTGTAAAGTGTCCATTCATATCCTTCACCCACTTTTGAATGGGCTTGTTTGCTTTTTTCTTGTAAATCTGTTCTAGTCCTTTGTAGATTCTGGATATCAGCCCTTTTTCAGATGGGTAGACTGCAAAATTTTTTCCCATTCTGTTTGTTGCCGATTCACTCTAATGACTGTTTCTTTTGCGGTGCAGAGGCTGTGGAGTTTGATTAGGTCCCATTTGTCTATTTTGGCTTTTATTGCCAATGCTTTTGGTGTTTTGGTCATGAAGTCCTTGCCTATGCCTATGTCCTGAATGGTTTTGCCTAGATTTTCTTCTAGGGTTTTAATGGTGTTAGGTCTTATGTTTAAGTCTTTAATCCATCTGGAGTTAATTTTAGTGTAAGATGTCAGGAAGAGGTCCAGTTTTTGCTTTCTGAACATGGCTAGTCAGTTTTCCCAACATTATTTTTTAAACTAAAAACCTAGCGGAAGACAAGAAATAACTAAGATCAGAGCAGAACTGAAGGAGATAGAGACACAAAAAACCCTTCAAAAAAATCAATAAATCCAGGAGCTGATTTTTTGAAAAGATCAACAAAATAGACAGACCACCAGCCAGATTAATAAAAAGAAAAGAGAGGATAATCAAATAGATGCAATAAAAAATGATAAAGTAGATATCATCACAGACTCCACAGAAATTCAAACCATCATCAGAGATTTTTACAAACAACTCTATGCACATAAACTAGTAAACTTGGAAGAAATGGATAAATTCCCGGACACTTGCATCCTCCCAAGCCTAAACCAGGAAGAAGTTGAAACCCTGAATAGAACAATAACAAGGTCTTAAGTTGAGGCAGCAATTAAGAGCCCACCACCCAAAAAAAAAAAGCCCAGGTCCAGATGGGTTCACAGCTGAATTCTACCAGACATACAAAGAGGAACTGGTACCATTCCTTCTGAAACTATTCCAAACAATTCAGTTTGCATTCTTAACAAGGAATGGAATTCATTCAGTGTTCAATAGAGTTCCTGTCATTCTCTATATCCTCACCAGCATTTTGTATTGTCATTTAAACATTTTTAGTTACTCTAATGTTTTCTCTATTTAATGGTAGCTCATTGTGGTTTCAATTTGTAATTCCTTAATGACAAATGATGTTGAGAATCTTTTAGTATGTTGTTTTCCGTCTTTATAGCTTCTTCATTGAAGTGTCTGTTTAGATCTTTTGCTTGTTTTCTAATTAGGCTCTTTGCATTTTTATTATTGAGTTTTAAGGGTTCTTTGTATATTTTGGATATGACTTTTTTATCAGATGTAAGCTTTGAAAATATTTTTCCCAAGTCTCTGGCTTGTCTTTTGATTCTCTTACCAGTGTTTTTAGCATTGTAGATGCTGTTAATTTTAATCAAGTTCAATTTATCCAATTTTTTTCCCATAGATCATGCTTTTGGTGTATCTAAGAACTCATCTCTAAACCTAAGGTCATCTAGACTTTCCCATTTTCTCCCAAAAGTTTCATGGATTTGTGTTTTAAAATTAGGTGAGTGATCCATTCTGAATTAATTCTGTACAAGTTCTATGCAAAATCTTGTGTAACATCTGTGTCTGGGTTCATTTTGTTGTTGTTGTTAATGTATTGATATTCCATTGTTCCAACAGCATTCGTTGAAGACTCTTTTTTATCCATTGAATTGGCTTTGCTCCTTTGTCAAAGATTAGTTGAGTATATTTGTGTCAGTCTATTTTTGGGGTCTTTATTCTGTTGCATCGGTCTGTGTTCTCATTGCTTCACCAATACCATCTTGTCATGATTATCGCACATTTATAAGTCTTGAAAGTGGGTAGTGTGAGTCCTTGCACTTTATCTTCTTCAGCATTGTGTTGGCTATTCTAGGTATTTGACTTTGATAATAAACTTCAAAATCAGATTATTATCTACAAATTATATTGGTATAATTTTTATTGAGAATGGGTTGAGTCCATAAATAAAGTTAGAAAGAATTAACATCTGGAAGCATTGTCTTCCAATCCATAAAATGAAGTATTTAAATCTTTATTTATCTCATTAGATGTTTGCAGTTTCCTTCATCATAGATCCTGTGCTTATTTTGTTAAATTTTATATCAAAATATTTCTTCTTTTGAATGCCATTGTGTATGGTATTTTAAATTTCAAATTCCAATGGTTTACTGCTTGTATATAGGAAAACAATTGACTATTGTATATTAACCTTGTATCTCTGAACTTGCTGTAATCTCTTATTGTTTACTAAGTCGAGGAGTTTTGTCATTATTCATTCAATATTTTTAGATATTTTACCTTGACATTCATGATACCTACAAACAAAAACCATTTTATTTATTGCATTTCAACTTTACTCCTTTATTTTATTTTATTTTCCATTAAGTGTGCTAGCTGTAGATTTTTGTAGATCTTCCTTATCAAAATGAGAAAATTTTCCTTATTTTTCTAATGCTTTTTTTTTTTTTTTTTTTGAGAGTTTTATCATGAATGGGAGTCGAATTTTGTTTAATTATTTTTCTGGTCATCATATATGACATATAATTTTTAAATCATGTTTCTATAGTAGATTACATTGACTAGTATTTGAATGCTGAACCAACCTTGCATACCTAGAGTAAATCCCACTAAGCAATGGAATGTATTTTTTCCCTATATTACTGGATATGGTAAGACATTTTGGGGGAATTTTTGCCTCTATCTTTTAAGGAATATTAGTCTGTAGTTTTTCTTTCTTTTGATGTGTCTGTCTGGTTTTGGTATTAGGGTAATCATGGCCTCATAGAATGAGTTAGGAATATTCCCTCTGTTTCTATTTTCTGGAAGATGTTGTGGAGAATTGGTATTATTTCCTCTTTAATTTCTTGGTAGAATTTTTCAGTGTAACCATTGATGGTTTCCTTTTCAGAAAGTTTTAATTTTTTAATTTAATTTTTAAAATAGAAGTTCTGTTGAGATGATCTATTTTCCTTTTGTGAATCTGGAGACTTTGTACCTTTCAAGGAATTGGTCCATTTAATTTAGACTATCAGATTTTTAGGTATAGAGTTGTGCAGAGTATTCCTGATTATTCCTTCAATCTCTATAAAGTCATTAATGATTATCTTTCTTTAATTTTTGATGTTGGTAATTTGTATCTTCTCTTCTTAGTTAGCATGGCTAGGGGCTTATCAATTTAATTCTACTTTCAAATGACCATCTTCAGTTTTGTTGATTTTCTCCACTGCTTGGTTTTCAATTATCACTCATTTATGCTCTTATTTTTAGTATTGTTTCTCCTTTGCTTCTTTAAGCTGAAAATAATCCCCTGGCTGGATGTGGTGGCTCAAGCCTGTAATCCCAGCACTTTGAGGGGCTGAGGCAGAGGAGGATTGCTTGAGGCCAGGAGTTGGAAACCAGCATGGGCAATATAGTGATCACTTGTTAAAACCACACTGAGTGACCATTAAACAGAGAAAGTATTAGAATAGATAAAGTTTAAAAAATGACAATACAAAATGTTAGTGAGAATATAGAAAACAACAGGAACTCTGTTGACTCTGTCTCTTAAAAAAATAAAATAAAAGCATTAACTGGACATGGTGGTGCATTCCTATAATCCCAGGCACTCAAGAGACTGAAGTGGGAAGATTGCTTGGGTCAAGGAGTTTGAGGCTGCAGTGAGCCCTTACTGTACCACTGCACTCTAGCCTGGAGATAGAACAAGACCTTGTCTCCAAAAGCTCTCCTGTTGCTAATTCCCTAAGTGGGATGTTGGATTATTTCTCTTGAGACATCTTTTTCCACATGCCCTCTTTAGAAATGTGTTGTTTAATCTTAAAATATTTGCAAAGTTTCCAGGAATATTTCTGTTACTTGTTTTTAATTTAATTCAGTTTTGGCCTGTGAACATACTTAGTATGATTTCTATTTTTGCTACATTGGTTCAGGTTTGTTTTATGACAGTTTATTTGTCATTTACTTTTGCAAGATAATTTCACTGGATATGGAATTCTAAGTTGATGTTTTTTCTTTCAACATGTTAAGTGTTTTATTCCACTTTCTTTCTTCTTGCTTGCATGATTTCTGACAAGTCATCAGTGTAATTCTTATCCTTGTCTCTTTATAGATAAGATTTACTTTTTAATGGTATCTTTAAAGATTTTCTCTTTACCTTTGGATTTCCACAGTTTGAAAATGTTATGCATAAGTGTAGATTTTTTGGTATTTATTTTGTTTGATTTTTCTGAGCTTTCTGTGTCTCTGGTTTGATGTTTGTCATTTAAAAATATTTAATCAACAAGAAAAAATTGTACATATTCGTGGTGTACAACATGTTTTGATATAGGTATACATTGTGGAATGGTTAAAGTAAACTCAAACATATGCATTATCTCACATGCTTGTCATTTTTTTGTATGGTGAGAACTTTTAAAGTTTACTGTCTTAGTAATTTTCACATATATAATATATTGCTATTAACTGAAGTCACTATAATTTACAATAGATATCTTGAATTTATTTATTCCTCCTGCATAACTGAAGTTTTGTGTTTTCTGACCACCATCTCCCCCATCTTCTCCTTCCTCAGCCTAGGGTAACTACCATTCTACTCTCTATTTCTGTGAATTCCACTTTTTCAGATTCCACATATGAATGAGATTATGTGGATTGTCTTTCTGTGCCTGGATTAGTTTACTTAACAAAATGTCCTTCAGGTTCATCTGTGTTATCACAAATGACAGGATTTCCATCTTGTTAGAGGTTGAATATTATTCCATTATATGTACAGACTACATTTGTGTGTCTGTCTTAAGCATTCACTTGTGGACATTTGCGTTGATTCCATATCTTGGTCATAGTAAATAATGCTGCCATGAACATGGTAGTGGTAATATTGCTGCAACCTACTAAGTTCATTTCCTTTGGATATATATTCAGTAGTGGAATTGCTATGTCATATGGTAGTTCAACTTTTAGTTTTTTTGAGAACCTTCATACTCCACAATGACTCTACTAATTTATATTCCCACCAACGGTGTGAAGGGTTTCTTTTTCCCCCTATCCTCTCCAACACTCTCATCTTTCATCTTTCTTATAATAGTCATTCTGACAGAGGTGAGGTGACAATCTTGTTGAGGTTTTGATTTTTATCTCCCCGATGATTAGTGATTTTGAGCATTTTTAAAATAGATCTCTTGGCTGTTTGTATGTCTTCTTTTGAGAAATGTGTATTTGGATCCTTTGCACATTTTCTAAGGGGGTTGTTTATTTTCTTGCTGTTGAGTAGTTTTGAGTTCTTTGTATGTTTTGGACTTTAACCTAAATATTTTGTCCCATTCTGTATGTTGGCTCTTCACTCTGATGGGTTCCTTTGCTGTGCAGAAACTTTTTAGTTTGATGTAGTCCCACTTGCCTATTTTTGTTTTTGTTGCCTGTACTTTTGGGTTCATAGCCAAAAGATATTATTGCTCAGACCAATATCATGGAGCTTTTTTCCCTTGTTTTCTTCTAATAGTTTTACAGCTTCTGATCTTATATTTAAGTCTTTAATCCATTTGAGTTGATTCTTGTGTATGGTATGAGATGAGAGTCTAATTTTATTCTTTTTTTTTTTTTTTTTTTTTTGAGACAGAGTCTCACTCCGTCACCAGGCGTCAGGCTGTAGTGCAGTGGCACGACCTCGGCTCACTGCAACCTCCGCCTCCTGGATTCAAGCAATTCTCCTGCCTCAGCCTCCCGAGTAGCTGGGACTGCAGGTGTGCGCCACCACGCCCAGATAAATTTTTTGTATTTTTAGTAGAGAAGGAGTTTCATCATGTTGGCCAGAATGCTCTCGTTCTCTTGATCTCGTGATCCACCGGCCTTGGCCTCCCAAAGTGCTGGGATTATAGGCGTGAGCCACTGCTCCCGGCCGAGAGTCTAATTTTATTCTTTTGCATGTGGGTATGCAATTTTTCCTATGCTATTTATTGAAGGGACTATCCTTTTCCCATTGGGTGTTCTTGGTAACCTTGTCAAAAATCAATTGACTATAAATGTATAGATTTATATCTGGGGTATTTATCCTGTTCCATTTGTCTATGTGTCTTGTTTTTATGTCAGTATCATGCTGTTTGATTACTATAGCCTTGTAGTAGACTTTGGAATTAGTAGGTAGTAGGTGTGATGTCTTCAGCTTTTTTTTTTTTTTTTGATTTGGATAATTAGAGTTTTTGCAATTATATAAAAGTTTTAGGATTTTTTTTTTATTTCCTTAAAAAATGTCATTGAAATTTTGATAGGGATTGTGTTGAATCTGTAGATCACTTGGGGTGGCATGGTATGAACATTTTAATAATAATTTTTATAATCCATGAACACAGGATATCTTCCATTTACATGTGTCTTCAATTTTTTAATAAATGTTTTCTAGTTTTTAGTGTGGAGACCTTTATCTCCTTGATAAAATTTATGCCTAAGTATTTATTTGTAGCTATTTTAAATGAGATTGTTTTCTTGATTTCTTTTTCAGGTAGTTCATTGTTAGTGTATAGAAACACTACTGAGTTTTGAGTGGCGATTTTGTATCCCGCAAATTTACTGAAGTCATATATTAGTTCAAAAAATTTTTTGGTGGATTTTTAGAGTTTTCCATACATAAGATCATGTCATCTGCAAACAGAAACAATTTAACTTTTTTTCTTTCTGATTTGGATGCCTGTTTTCTTTCTTTTGCCTAAGTGCTCTGGCAAGGACTTCCAGTACTATGTTGAATAGAAGTGGTGAGAGAAGGCACCCTTGTCTTCTTCCCTCTTAGAGGAAAAGCTTTCCACTTCTCTCCACTCTGATGGAGTATGATGTTACCTGTGGGCTTGTTTTACACGGTCTTTATCTGGTGTCTGTCATTAATTTTGAAATCTCGGGCATTATTTCTTCAAATATGCTTTGTTCTCCTCTCTCTCCTCCTTTCAGCATTTCAGCTGCCTCCGTATTACATCTTCTGCTATTTTTGCATTTTTATTGAATATTTTGTTCTTTTTGCTTTTTCTTCAATCTTTTTGTCTCTTCGCATTTCAGTTTGTGAAGTTTCCATTGACAGTTTCACGAACACTAAATCTTTCTTCAGCCAAGTCTAGACTGATGAACTCATCAAAGGCACTCTTCATTTCTGTTCCATGGGTTTTTTGATTAGAGGCATTTCCTTTTGACTCTTAAGAGTTTCCATGTCTCTGTTTACATTATCTCTCAGAGCTTACACATTCGACTTTTTCATTTTAGTCCTTAACACATTTAATAGTTTAATTCCCATCTGACCATTCCAAAAATCTCTGCCACTTCTTACTTTAGTTCTGATGCTTGCATTTTTCTCTTTCTGGCCTTTGTGCATGCCTTGTAATTTTTGTTGAAACCTAGCTGTGTGGTCTGATGGTGATCTCTCAGGCTCCATCCTCTGTATATGGGTGAAAATGCTTACCCAGCCTAGCTCATCTAAGTTTTTATAAGAATCAGCTGAGAAATTTTATGTGACAGTGCTTTGTAACATGTATAATAATATTCAGGCATCATTCAGATGCCTGAATCTCTCTGGTCTTCTGGCTTGAGAGAGCTCAGTAAGATCCCTAAAGTGTGAATTCCATGGTTGTGGAACTCCAACCCCTCCTTTCAACTGTGCTAATTTATTTCTAGCACAGTTATCCTCTGCTGCTGCTATTGTCTCTCTTTAGTTTCTGTGCCTGATCTGTGAATGTCTGTCACGTCTCTGCATAAAAAGAAGTTACTAGTCAAAATAACATATTTTACTGAGGTTTGCAGTTCTTATGGACTCATAATCCATCTCATGTTGCACAGATAACAATTTACAAAATAAATCCTCTTTCCCCTGTTCTCTTGGGCTTTCCCTCCCCACCAACATGGGTGGGTTTATAGTCCTTTGCTCTAGAGAGCTTCTGTCTGTAAACAAATGCTCTCCCAAGCAAATAGTGAGTTAAACACTCCAATTCAAAGGAAGAGACAGACCGGATTTTGAAAACGACAAATTGTATGCTATTTAAGAAATTTATTTTAGGTGGGATGTGATGGCTCACACCTGTAATCCCAGCACTTTGGGAGCCGAGGCTGGCAGATCACTTGAGGTCAGGAGTTGGAGTCCAGCCTGGCCACCATGGTGAAACCCTGTCTCTACTAAAAATACAAAAATTAGCTAGGTGTGGTGGTCTTGCCTGTAATCCCAGCTGCTAGGCAGGCTGAAGCAGGAGAATCGCTTGAACCTGGGAGGCGGAGATTGCAGTGAGCTGAGATTGCGCCACAGCACTACCGTCTGGGCTACAGAGCGAGACACTGTCTGAAAAAAACAAAACAAAACAACAAAAAAACCCCAAGAAATTTATTGTAAATATATAGACAAAAGATGTGTGTGTGTGTGTGTGTGTCTGCACACGTGTGTGCATGTGCATGTGTGTAGCAAGAGAGAGATGGGGAGAGAGAATGGGGACAGATATACAGATATAGATATACAGATGTGGATATCAAGTGTAGCATTGACATAAAGGTAGACATACATGGTGATAGAACAGAATAGATAATCTAGAAATACACACATACATGTGAGGCCAATTGATTTACAACAAATGTCACAGTCATTGAATTGGAGAAGGATAGCCTTTTCAACAGATGGTGCTGCAACAACTGGATATCTGTATGAAAACATACCCCCAACGTTTATCTCACACCACATTAAAAAAGTGAACTTGAAGTTGGTTATGCACCTACATGCAAAATCTAAAACTATACAAATTTTAGAAAAAACAGGAGAAAAATCTTTATGATCCTGAGGTAAGCAAAGATTTCTTAGATAGGACACCAAATTACCAACCATAGGAAGAAAAAACTGATAATTTAGATTTCACTGAATTTAAAATTATCTGTTTTCTTCAAAGACACAATTAATAAAATACATTTCCAACTCACAAACTGTGAGAAAGACTTCACAATACACATATTGAAGATATGTGTCCAGAATATATTGATACCTTCTACCACTCAATAATAGAAAAATAAACAGTCCAATGTAAAATGGGCAAAATTTGAATGGCCACTTAAGAGGGAGACATGTGAATGATTAGTAAATTGCATGAAAATGCATTTGGCATCATTAGTCATCAGAGGAATGTACATTAAAACCTCTGTGGGATACCACCTTACATCCTTAGAATGGCTAAAATTAGGTCTGGAAAACCCGATTTAGGATATGGAGCAACTGGATCTCTCTACATTGCTGATGAGAACATAAAATGGAACAACCACTTTGAGAAAAGGTCTGGCAGTTTCTTGTAAAGTTGTAAATATAATTGTATGATCTGGTGCTTCTACTCCTAGATATTTCTACTAAGAAAAATTAAAATGCATTTTCTCAAAAATAATTGTACAAGAACACTCAAAGAACTTTATTTGTAATGAGCCCAAACCTGATGAAACCAAATGTTCCACAAGAAAATTGATAAGTGACTGTGGTATGTCCATCCCATAGGATACTACTCCACAATAAAAAGAAACGAACTACTCATACATGTGATGGCATGGATAATTCTCAAAAACACATGAGTAAAAGAAGCCAAAAACTTCATGATTCTATTTATATGAATATCAAGAACAGACAAAAACGTCAAGTTAATAGACACCAGAAAATTTGTTGCCTATAAGAAGTGGGAATTTGTTTGAAGAGGACATGTGAGAAACTTCTGAGATGACAGATATTCTATATCTTGATAGGAGCATGGGTTATACATGTGTACACATTTACCAAAACACATTTAATTGGATAGTTAATACCATACATTTCAATATGTAAACCTTTACATCAATATAAAATTAGGAAGATTTTTAGTGTCAACCACTTAATGTCCCTGTCTTAGACCCAGAGGTCCAACTCTTTTCCTAGTAGGAAGACCTTGGCATAGGATATCTGCAAGAGCATGCATCCAGATGTTTGTAGCAATGCTATTGTTACAATTAAATCCCAGGTCTGAATTTCAGTGTAAATGCAAGACACCTTGTAGCTGCAAAAGGTGTGCCTCTCTTATCCTGCCGTGGAGGCTGTGTGGATTTTCACAACATGCCCTGACTGGTTAGACTGGTTAGTTAGTTGATTTGAACCTTTTATTTCTATGGTTAGACTGGTTGGTTAGTTGATTTGAACCTATTCTTTCTATTTTCCAAGACTTCTAATGCTGGTAAGAAAAGGTAGCATTTCCTCTGTCTTTATAATTCTATTGCCTCCATGTCATATACATGCCAAACTTACTCTATAAAGAGTCAGTAGGCATGGGAGGGAGAAGGGAGAAAGATTTGGGAGAGGGATTTTTATATCAATTTTAAATTTCTAACAATAATTTCATTGCATTGAATAACAGCTAACTCCCCTGTTCCTAGAAGAGTTCAAGCCAAGATTTATTACACTTGTTAGAAACATTAGGGGCAGGAATAGAACACATAAGCAGGGATTTAATAACATGGTCTTTATGATCCTTTCCAACCCTCATGCATTCCATCAATTCCATTATTCATCCATGTTTCTGCCACCATGCCAGGCTCTGGTAGATTCAAATGATTCTCATCAGCCCTCAAATGTACAGCCATTAAAACCCTTGGTTATAGAGGCCTATTTTTATCTTAAACATGTACATCTATTTGCAAGCAGAAATGACAGGCGTGGCTGGCCCTTTCAGCGGCACTTTGTCATTGCTGCTATCTGATGGCACGTTTTCCTTTATGCTTATAAAGTGGATTCCTTAGCGATGATGTTGCTTTTAGCTTGAGGTTTCCAGATGGAATCAGTATTTGTTTGTTTGCTTGCACGTAGAAGTCTGAACCTCTTACTCTGACCTATTTTTGAAAACATCCCACAACCCCAAAACTAAATTCTGGATGCAAGAGCCCAGAGAAAACCACCCTGATGGAGTGAGTCCTTGCCCAGGTGCCTGGCATCAGTAAGGGAGGCACTGTGCTCCTGCATAAGAAAGAGTCCAGGCTGGCTGACAGACAGATGTGAGTTCAATTCTGATTGTGCTTCCTGCCAGCAGTAGGGCTTGGGACAATGCACTGATGTACCTCATACCTCTGTTCCCACACTGTAACATGGGCATTATGAATGTGTTCCATTCCAGGTCAGCCAGACTGTCCCACAAATTCACATGTCTAAAATGCTAAAATCTGCCCCTGACACTCTGTGTTCTCCACCTGCTCATTATTTTTCTTATTTGCAGAATTGTTACGTAAGGTAGAATGGTAGAAAGGAGTTGGCACTAAACTGTGACTTGAGAGACAATTAGTCCTCACTCCATCAGAAAGGAGCTCGGTGATGCTGGCGAGATACTCGCTGGCCCGTGTTGTTCCTCATGTGTAAAGTAGGAAGATGAATTTGTGGGTTTGGCTCAGATCCCGTGCTGCTCTTTGAATTGTATTAATTCTTTTTTGTTATTTAATACTTTATTCAACATCAAAATTAAGGCAGTTCTGCATTGTATCAACTCCTCCAATTTTAAGCAGACATAACCTTTAAAAAACACAGGAAAAATTAGTAGTCAACAATGCACCTTTGAAATTGGGAGAAAGAAAACATGTTAATTCAATTATATTCCCTTCTGGCACCAGGACTTCTACAGATGTCCACCTCTCCTTCAATTCTGGACACTGGCCAACATGAATGTGTACCAGTTGCTTTGAAGAATCATTGAATGATGCAAGTGTGAATTTAATTACCAGATGCTCTGCTAATTAGTGGTCTAAAAGGTAAGGAAATAAGTGTGAAAGCAAAATTTTAAACATAACATGTTAACATATTACCATGGCTAATAGAGAAATCGTACAGAAACATATTTCTTGAAAAGAATGGCTTTGGTATTTGATTGGTATCTGTATGTTTCTTACATAGATCGTTTTAAATTACAAATGTTATGCAGATAAAATACTATTTGTTGCTAAGATTTATATCCAATGATTCACATTTAATCAATCTTTCCTCCCTCCTTCTCTCTCTCCCTCCCTCCTCCCTTTTTCTTTTTTTTTTTTTCTCCCTCTTTGGTTCTTTACCCCTTAAACTTTCACTGAGGAAAGCTCACATGACTTCCTAGTGACAGCTTTACTTGTGGAAATGGATGAGATGGAGTCCTGAAACTCTGAGGTCTCAGCTCCCAGGCAGGGGCAGGGAGAGGCTGAATGAGGGGGCTCAAGGCTCTGACCACAGTAAACACAGACACCTGCTCCTGGGGAGCACCAGGCAGGATGGACACCTGTCGAGGTGGCTCCGTCTTGGAGAGATCCCCCAAATCTAGAAAGAGTTCACCAAGTGTATGTGAGAAGGAAGGGCTTTCCCAACGGAAGTGAGTGCAGACAGCAGGATGCCCCAAGATGGACAATTCCATGGGAGGATGACAAGGAGTGGGGTCGTCAGAGGTCCCAGGAGGGAATGCTGAGGAGCTCTGCTTTCTGCTTAGAGGTGGGGGAATCCCACTGAATTATTTTTTTAGTTTCTTTTTTATTTTATTTTAAATTATTTTTTATGAAATAGACATGAAAATGTATGTAAAACCTACTGGTACTATTTACAGACTAATAATAAGATGAAAACCAATGGACCCAATGTCTAGTTTCAGAAGCAGAGCCTTAGCAGAGTTTTTGGGAGCCCATCTATAGTTCTCCCCCCAGTTACTTTCCCTATGCCCTCCCTACATTTTGGGTTTATCTTCCCTTGGTATTTTAGCTTTATTACGTATGCACGGGTCTCTCAGCACAACATTGTTTTGCCTTTTGTGTTGTTGAGCTTTATATAAATGACATCCTGCTCTGTATGTCCCTCTGAATCTCGTGTTTCAATAGCCCAGGTCTGAGGTTCATTCATGTGGACTTTGTAGCTGAAGCGCATTCAGATTCACTGCTGTGCCTCATGCCCCCGTGCTACGTATTCTTCAGTAGAGCTGATGAGCATTTGCAGTCTCCAGTTCTTGGGTTAATTAATGTGCTGTTCTGAGTATCCTTTCACATTGCTGCACCTCAGTCTTCGGCTGCACTAAGTGATGGAAAATCATTTCACGATGTGTTTGTAGATCCCAACAACACTGCAGAAGAGTTGCCGTTGTGAATTATTCAAATTCCCTTTAGGCAGAGGAATGAGCTGTAGAAAGATCATTCTGGCTGCAAGACGAAGGAAGGGTTGGAGAGGCGCCAATTTAGAGTCAGAGACTAGAAAGAGGCTGCGAGTGAGGAGGGTCTGAAAATAGGAGGCCCAGGGTCTCAGTGGCAACAGTAGCAGTAGGAATGGAAGGGAAGGACGCTTGGAGAAATCTTAGCCATCAGGCTTGCATATGGATTTTCTGGTTTGAGGAGTCTCCATGAAGGCCACAAAGATTCTGAGGTTTGCGGCAGACACCTGTGGATGGTGGCACTGGCTGCTGAGGTACAGAGTCCTGGAGGGGACCAGTGGGCTGAGGAAGAGGAAGACATCATTCCCTGAACTCCAAACTCTGCTAGCTGTTCAGTTAAAAAAAAAGATGAAATATATTTTCAATAGAGAAGTACCCTTTTCCTCAAGCATTTAGCCAGTTTCCTGGAATCTAGTCAGTATTCAATAAAAATGAATTGTAATTTGTATTCTCATGATGTCTTAAGAGCAGAAATATTGCCAGGAATGAATAGTTTTAATTTCTAGAGTTCTGAGGAAAAACTGGGGAAATTGGTCCTTCAGTGACCACTCACAGGTATCTGACCTTTCAGGTGTGCAATGGTTTTCACACTGATCCCAAGGACCACTTGCAGCTTTGTTCTTGATACATGATTCTTTGTCCAGAGGATGATTTTTCAAAAATGATTTAGAGTAGCTAATTGCTCTATGCTTTGGCTGTTTGGCTCATGGTCGCATGAACTTTTTACTGTTTGGCTTAGACTGTCTTAAGTGACTTATATTTTCCAAAAACAAACCATCAAGCACAATGCTTCAGCCTGCATAGGAGTGAGTGGGCACCTCATTTACTAAATAGTATGGAAGACTTCTGAAGACATAGGCCATAGCTGCGAGTTAAACTCAGACCAAATGGGACTGGCTCAGTCAACCCACTTTCATTCACTCTAAGGTCCTCAGAACCCAGGTCTCATGAAGAAACCACCACCTCCTCCCCGTTGCTGTGGCATTCAGCCCCTTCCTCATGTGTCCCCCCTTTCCACCGCCACCACATCATGTTATCTGACCCTGGGGAAGACTCACGCTTTCATCTTCACTCCACCCTCCCTGCTCCTGCCTGATTTCAGATTCGCTGCTCTTTGACCCTGAACCATCACACCAGCTTTTTTTTTTTTTAAATAATTTATTTATTTTACTTTAGGTCCACACTATACCTGGCATTTCTCCCTATGTTATCCCTCCCCCACCCTCCCCTTCCTCCCCACCCCCCATTGTCTCTCCCCTATCCCCCCCCCCCCCCCCCCCCCCAACTGTCCCCTGTGTGTGATGCTCCTCTCCCCTGAGTCCACGTGTTCTCGTTGTTCAACACCCACCTATGAGTGAGAACATACAGTGCTTGGCTTTCTGTTCTTGGGTCAGTTTGCTGAGAATGATGCTTTCTAACTGTTCCTTCTGTCTCCACCCTCTGCCTGCTTATTGGCCCCTGTATTGACTGCCAGAGTCATTGTCCTAAGATCCAGAATAGATGGATCCTTCATTGCCGTGCTTTAGGCCGGTGCAGTGGCTTGCGCCTGTAATCCCAGCACTTTGGGAGGCCGACGCGGGTGGATCACCTGAAGTCAGGAGGTTGAGAACAGCCTGACCAACATGGTGAAATTCCGTCTCTTAAAGAAAAAGGAAGCCTCTAGGTTGGTTCCTCTTGTCTCCTCCCCCACCCACCCACGGAATGAAGTCTGGAATCCCCAGACTGAAAACAAAGCCCTTTGGGTCAGGTGCTATGCCATCTTCCTTGCTCATTCCAGCCTCTGCAACACTCAAGCTGTGACTTTTTCTCACATGTCCCCTGTTCCTGACTGTGTTGCGCCTTTTTTTCCTCTGGGCTTTTGCAATGCTCTTTCTTTATGCTTACTATGGGTGAGTCTGGTTAATATTAATGTGATCCAGGACCATAGCATATTGAAGTTAGTCTTGGGTTGAAATCTCAGCACTGATGTTATTTCACTCCTGGGACCTTGACAAATTATGTAATTCATCTTGCTTTCTTATCTGTACAGGTTGAGTATCCCAAGTCTGAAAATCTGATATCTGAAGGGCTTCAATATCTAAAAATTTTAAGCACCATCATGGTACTCAAAGGAAATGCTCATTGGAATAAATATAATGCAGATATTCCAAAATCTGAAAAAACTCAAAATCTGAAACACTTCTAGTCTTAAGCATTTCGTGCAAGGGATACTCAACCTATAGCAGGGAGGGTAAAGGAAATTGTTACTCTAGATCACTAAGAAAATTAAATGGGGTACTGCAAATATAAGTGCTTAATATTTATTCATTTGACAAATATTTATTGCCTATTTTGTGCTAGATTATTAGGTTAAAGATCTCTTGAGGCTTTATAGCTCCAAGAATAATACTTATATAGAAAAACATAATTCCACAAATAAAACATTTCACTACATTTTTAGAGTGCACAGTGAACAAAAGCTTCGGGGCCAGAGAGACATATAGAAAGGGACTTCACTGAGTCTGGGGGAGCCAGAGAAGGATATGATTTAGGGTTGGGGACAAATACACTTAGGTTTTCATACTCCCACTGTGGCTGCAGCCTGAGAAAGCCACGCAGAGCTGGGATGCTGTATCAGTACTGTAGTGAGATCTGGAGGTACCCGGAGCATGAAGGCAGAATGGGCTGGGGCCACAGCTGGTGGCCCAGTTCTTCACCTGCTCTCCACACCGGGTCAGTGGCTGCGACTTTTACACAACGATTATCTGCAGGTTTATCATTCCAAGATGTTAAACATTCCAAGTAAGCTGAGATGCAAACAAATGAAAAGACAGAAGAAAGGCTGTGAAGTGAAATGTCTTTAAAGTGTTCTTCCTCTGGGTGGAACTTTGAAGAAACTTAAGAAAGGCAAAAAAATTGTAAGTGTATGATGATTGCTCTGTGACAATTTGTAAGCTAACATTACAATATTCTCTGAGGGTGCAACACACTTTTACAAAACAATTTGATAACATATTATGCCTTAATGTCCTCTTGAAAAAAATAACATTAGAATAGTCAGGATACCAAATAGATATGTTCTAAAAGTTTTTGTGGTGAAAAATGCTTTTATATTTCCCTTGATTCTTTCCTTGAGTCCCGCCCCAGGCTGTCCCTACTGTCTGACTGTATTTGAATTGAGCTGAGTCTTAGATTTCTCTTCCTCTAGAATGACTCTGCTGGCTTAAGAGGGCTGGTCTGGGAAGACTGCCTCGTCCTCAGCTCCAATACCACAAGAAAGAGCAGTCTGGTCATTTTTTTAGTCGATATGCCACAAAAATGCTCTTTCCGTGGTAATTGGGTTTACATACAGGACTGCAGTGGCAGAGCCTCTGCCTGGGAAGAAGATGGATTTTCCATTTAGGCTAGTCAAAGGCTTTGGAGGCCCCTTCAAAGTTAGCATGTTGGCTCACAACTCAACTACACCAACTTGGTTTTAAAACAGTAAGACTGTCATTCATTCTTTTTCCTTCAGGCGGATTTGAAATGACTGCCAATATTTTACAGCATCCCACCTTACTGAGACTACAGCAACAGCAATGACCACAAAAGTGAGCAAAGAGAGGGAAAAGTTCTGCAAGGAATCACCTAATCTGTCTCCCTCCTCCTCCTCCTGTCCTTCTTCCTCCTTGATGATTTGATTCCAGACATTTGATATTTTTCATCATAACAGCACCTGTGGCCACTACAACAAGCAGTGCCTGTCACAAAACGTGTCAGCTCCGAGCTCCCGTGGTGAGGTGCCCAGGAAAGCCAGGCTCTTCTCCGCTTGCTGTCTGATGGCTGGCATCTCTGGGGTATGTAGCTCAAACATCACCAGCTGCTGTTATTCCCATCCGGCCACAAAGTCTCCCAGCTGGACTCACTTCTGAAACATCTTCTCAGGCCCTCACGTGAGCTGTGGGGCTTCATTCTGTGAAGGAAACAAGCTCCCACCAGCAGGTACTCCACTTGACCTTGATCTGAGTCAAAAGGCTGAGAAGCCATGAGATATTCCTCTTTAATTATGTTTCATCCTCCTGTCACTGACAGGACCAGTCTGCTTGGTGAGGACACAAAAGACACTGGATCCCTTCATGTGGGATGGGAGAGGATTGAACTGGGCCAGCGTCATGGGGAAGACAGAAATCATACAGATCAGGGAGCTCTGTCCAGAGTCCGCCACCACGCACCCCTGGGGTTCTCTTCTCTCTGGAGCAGTTTTGCTTGCTTAGTTTATCCACTCTTCTACTTGTCTTTCTAGCTACATATTTTTAACTTGTTTAAAAATATTTCTTGACCTCTCTATTCTGAAACACATGTGCCTGCACAGAGAAACAGGGGGAAAATAAATCTTCCCTGCTGGCCCCCTATAAGACTTGCCAAAGGGAGAAAAGAACCAATGGCCACAGCCCCGGATCTGGACCTGCTCTTCCCAACCAGCCCCATCCTGTACCACTGGGACCTGGCAAATGCTCCTGGAGGGCCACATCCCCACTTCCTGTGCCACCCAGGGAACACACAGGGGTACAGTCTATACTGGAGAAGGCATCTGGAGTCTCAGAACCCAGAATGTGGTCTGAGAGGGAGGGGGCGCAGGCACAGTGCAGACATCTCCAGCCCCACAGACTTTCTGTCTGGCAGGAGGAGGTGGGCCGGGGGCCAGAGCAAGGCCGCCTATGGCCTTGAGAGCCAGAGGCTTCTCAAGGAAGCCCCAGTCATAGGTCTCTCCTATGTCACAGGCACCCTGTGTTATTCACCATCATGAGAACAGCATGGGAAAGACCCATTCCCATAATTCAATTACCTCCCAGTGGGTCCCTTCCATGACACATGGGAATTGTGGGAGCTTCAATTCAAGACGAGATTTGGATGAGGACACAGCCAAACTGCATCGCTTTTCTTTAAGAAGCTACTGCATTGAAGTATAATATATAACAGACATATGATAAAATATATTTAAGTGTACATTTGGATGAGTTTTAATAAATTTATAAACCTGTGTAACTACCACAACAAACATCTCCAACACCCCAAAAGTTCACTTTGCCCCCTCTCAGTCAATCCCCCACAATTCCAGCATCAGGCAACTTCTGATCTCTTTCTGTCACCATAGATTACATTCTCCCTACCCTTTCAATAAGAATGGAATCATAAAACATGCACACATTTGTGTCTGGCTTTTTGCTTTGTCAGTATGATGTTCTGAGATTTATTCACATTGTGGGTGTTCTCTTTGAGCTGCTATAACACAAACACTGAAAACTGGGTGGCTGATAAACAACAGGAACTTATTTCTCACAGTTCCAGAGGCTAGAAGTCCAAGATCAAGGCATAGGCTGATTGAGCATCAGGTGTGGGTTGGCTTCCTGGTTCATAGATGACATCCCTGTGTTCCTTATGATGGAAGGGATGAGGGGAGCTCTCTGGGGCTCCTTTTGTAACAGCACTAGTCCTATTCAGGAGGATCCCACCTTTATGACCTAATCATTCCCAAAGACTGTACATTTTAAGACCATCCCACTGGAAGTCAGGATTTCAACATATGAATTTTAGGGGAACATAAACATTCAGAACCTAATAGTTCTAGCATAACGATGTATTTTTTTTTTTGTACAATTGTTAGTGTTCTACTGTGTGACAATACCACAATTTGTTTATTCATTCACCTGTTGTTGAACATTCAGGTTGTTTCCTGTTTGGAGCCATGGTGAAAAAAGCTGCTGTGAACTGCTGTGTGCAACATTTATGTGGGTATATGTTTTCATTTCTCTTGGGTAAATACCTAGGAATAAAGTTCCTGAATTGTATAGTAAGTAAATGTTTAACTTTCTAACAGACAGCAAAATTGTCTTTCACAATGTTGTAGCATTTTATATTCCCAACAGTCTTGAAAACATATAATCTCTGCAACTTCGTTCTAATTTTTCAAAATTATTTTGGTTATTTTAGATCCTTCACATTTCCATCCAATTTTAGAACCAACTTGTTAGTTTGACAACAATAACAACAACAACAACAAAAAGACTCTGTAAAACAGCATTACTGGTACCAAAACAGATATACAGATCAACACAACAGAACAGAGGCCTCAGAATAACACCACACATCTACAAAAATCTGATCTTTGACAAACCTGACAAAAACAAGCAATGGGGAAAGGATTCCCCTGACCTATAAATCATTTAAAAATTTTCATTGTGTAATGGTCTCCTCTATTTACATGGTGTTTAATAGACCTCCTCCTAGATGGAAGCTTAGGTAGTTCATTCATTCAGCTCCTCCTAGATAGAAGCAAAGACGCCTTCATTTTTTTCTAAATGTTTTCATAGTTTTACATTTTACATATGTTTGTGATTCATTATTAATTAATTTTTGTATAAAGTATAAGACTTAGCTCTTGTCTTGAAGTTTGTTCATTTACTTTTGCCTATTGATATTAAACTGCACCAGCATCATTTGTTGAAAGAGGTTATCTTTGCTCTACTGAATTATTTATACACCTTTGTCCAAAGTCAGTGGGGTCTATTTATGCCTATTTCTGCATTTTCTGTTCTGTTTTTTAAATTTCTGTCTGTCCCTCTACCAACATCAAACAGTCTTGATTACTATAGTTATATAATAATTCTTGATATTGAATAGACTTATTGATCCCATTTTATTTCTCTTTTTCAAAATTATTTTAGCTATTCTAATTCCCTTTGCCTTTCCCTATAAGTTTCAGTATAATCTTGTCTTATCAACAAAATTTCTGCTAAAATTTTAATAGAGATTTCACTAAATTCGTATTTAAATTGACAAATTTACTGTGTTGAGTCTTCCAGTTCATAAATGTGATATGTCTGTCACGTATGTCTTGTTAGATTCACATCTAAATATTTTACATTCCACTGGTGAGAATTCTGAGCACGACGTTGGCTAAGAGTGATGAGAGGAAACATTCTTACGTGGTTACTGATGTGAGGACATATCCAGTCTGTCATCATTAGGTGCAATGTGAGTGTAGGTTTTGTGCAGCTGCTCTGTATCAAGATGAGGACAATCACCTGCACTCTTATTTTTCTGAGAGCTTTCACTATGAATAAGTGTTTCATTTTTTTCAAATGTTTCTTCTGCTTTGATTGCTAAGATCATGTAATTGTTTCTTTTTTGCCTGTTAATATGGTACATTATGTTGACTGATTTTTGAATATTAAACTAGCTTTGCAACCCTGGAGTAAATTTGAGGTAGTTACAGTGTATACTTCTTTTTATGTATTACAGAATTCTATTTGTTAGCAATTTGTTAAGAAATTTTGTGTCTATATTCATGAGCGACATTGGCCTTCTTGTCTGTTTTGTCTTTGTTTACTTTTGGCATCTTAATAATACTAGCTTCGTAAAATGAATTAGTAAATGAACTCCCTTTCCTCAATTTTTCTGAATAGATTGTGTATAATCAGTGTTAGTTATTCTTTAAAACTTTAGTATAACTTACCAGTGAAATCATCTGGGTTTAGGGATTTCATTTTGAAAGTCGAATCTTGATTAAATCAAAATTTCATTTACAAATTCTAGCACAGGTTTTGGTATCAGGATGATGTTGGTCTCATAAAATGAGTTAGGGAGGATTCCCTCTTTTTGTATTATTTGGATTATTTTCAGAAGGAATGGTACCAGCTCCACTTTGTACCTCTGGTAGAATTTGGCTGTGAACCCTTCTGGTCCTGGACTTTTTTGTTTGGTAGACTATAAATTGCTGCCTCAATTTCAGACCTTGTTATTGGTCTATTCAGGGATTCAACTTCTTCCTTGTTTAGTCTTGGGAGGGTGTAAGTGTCCAGGAATTTATTCATTTCTTCTAGATTTTCTAGTTTATTTGCATAGAGGTGTTTATAGTATTCTCTGATGGTAGTTTGTATTTCTGTGGAATCGGTGGTGATATCCCCTTTATCATTTTTTAATGCATCTATTTGATTCTTCTCTCTTTTTCTTCTTTATTATTCTGGCTAGTAGTCTATCTATTTTGTTGATCTTTGAAAAAAAAACAGGTCTTGGATTCACTGATTTTTTGAACATTTTTTTGTGTCTCTATCTCCTTCAGTTCTGCTCTAATCTTAGTTATTTCTTGTCTTCTTCTAGCTTTTGAATTTGTTTGATCTTGCTCCTCTAGTTCTTTTTATCATGATGTTAGGGTGTCAATTTTAGATCTTTCCTTGATTCTCTTGTGGGCATTTTGTGCTAAAAATTTTCCTCTACACACTGCTTTAAATGTGTCCCAGAAATTCTGGTATGTTGTGTCTTCATTTTCGTTGGTTTCAAAGAACATCTTTATTTCTGCCTTCATTTCATTATTTACCCGGTAGTCATTCAGGAGCAGGTTGTTCAGGCCAGTATCCATGATGAACATTGATGTGAAAACCCTCAATAAATTACTGGCAAACCAAACCCAACAGCATATTGTAAAGCTTATTCATCACAATCAAGTCGGCTCCATCCCTGGGATGCAAAGCTGGTTCAACATGCATAGATCTATAAACGTAATCCATCACATAAACAGAACCAGAGACAAAAACCACATGATTATCTCAATAGATGCAGAGAAGGCCTTCGACAAAATTCAACAGCCCTTTATGCTGAAAACTCTCAACAAACTAGGTATCGATGGAACGTATCTCAAAATAATAAGAGCTATTTATAACAAACCCACAACCAATATCACACTGAATGGGCAAAAACTGGAATCATTATGTTTGAAAACTGGCACTAGACAAGAATACCCACTCTCATCACTCCTATTCAACATAGTATTGGAAGTTCTGGCCAGGGCAATCAGGAAAGAAAAAGAAATAAAGGGTATTCAATTAGGAAAAGAGGAAGTCAAATTGTCTCTATTTGCAGACAACATGATTGTATATTTAGAAGACCCCATTGTCTCAGTCCAAAATCTCCTTAAGCTGATAAGCAACTTCAGCGAAGTCCCCAGGATACAAAATCAATGTGCAAAAATCACAAGCATTCCTATACACCAAATAACAGACAAACACCTAAATCATGAGTGAATTCCCATTCACAATTGCTACAAAGAGAATAAAATACCTAGGAATACAACTAACAAGGGATGTGAAGGACCTCTTCAAGGAGAAATACAAACCACTGCTCAAGGAAATAAGAGAGGACACAAACAGATGGAAAAATATTCCATGCTCTTGGTTAGGAAGAATCACTATCATGAAAATAGTCATACTGCCCAAAGTAATTTATAGATTCAATGCTATCCCCATCAAGCTACCATTGACTTTCTTCACAGAATTGAAAAAAAAAAAAAACTTAAAATTTATATGGAACCAAAAAAGAGCCAGCATAGCCAAGACAAGCCTAAGGGAAAAAAAAAAACAAAAACAAACAAACAAACAAGAAACACACACAAAAAAACTGGAGGCATCATGCTACCTGACTTTAAACTATACTACAAGGATACAGTAATCAAAACAGTAATCTAAACAGCATGATACCAGTACCAAAACAGAGATACAAAACAATGGAACAGAACAGAGCGCTCAGAAATAATGCCACTCATCTACAACCATCTGATCTTTGACAAACCTGACAAAAACAAACAGCCAATTACAAATACTTCTGAAACAAATGAAAAAAATAGAAAGTCTAATCAAAGAAAAGAAACCATGAAAGAGAACTGAAAGGAAAAGATAGAATTGAAAAAATACAATGACTGAAATTTAAAACTTACTGGATAGGCTTGTTAACAGGATGAATATAAAAGGAAGAATCAGTGAACTTGAAGATATAGCAATATAAATTATCTAAAATGAACAACAGTGAGAAAACTGTGAGACAGTAACACAGATCTAATATTTGTACCACCAGAGTTCCAGAAGGAGGAGAATAAAAGGGTGGAACTGAGAAATGAACTGAAGAAACAAAGACTGAATAGGTCTCAGATTTGACAAAGAACATAGAGCAACACATCAAAAAAGCTGTGTTCTCCAAACAAGATCAGCCTAAATAACTACAAATCAAAACACATCATACTTGAGCTTTAGAAAATTAAAGACAAAAAAAAAAGTATTGATTCTTGGGCACCCATGGATAAAGAGACCCTGAGAGATGCTTGCACAGGTGAAAAAACCAAGTCTGGGAGTGGGAACCAGCTCCAAAGCTGAACATTTCAGAGCAGCCTGAGTGCCAGATGTCCAGGGCAGCACTGCTGATACTCCCCCAGAACTTTGACCTCAGGGACGGCTCAGAGAAGCTGTAGCTGTATGATACAGGGAAGAACACCAAAATTAAAGAGAATTTAGAGTTTTGACAGCCCAAGATCGTCTTCCTCCACCATCTAAAGAGGAGATAGCCAAGAAATTGGGAAAAAAGTGGTCAGCACACACCTCATTGCAATTCAGAGCATTGCTAGGATGCAATTGTTCCGTACATGCAGTGAAATACTTCAACTGACATTCAGATCTTCATGGGCACCACAGGATCCCCACTAGTGAGAAGCTGTACAGTGGAAAGAAGATGGGAAAGGCTTCAGATATGGCTTGAAATGGCCATGGCACCAGAAAAACCCACAATGGGGAGAAGCTCTATCATATCAAGCAGTTGGACAATGCCTTCATTGGGCATTGGGAAAGAGGAAAGAAAGGAGAGAAGAAAATTCCTCCTTCTCCAACCTCAGAAACTTCATGATGGAGAGAAGCCCTCAAAATGTGGGGGACTTTGGGAAAATCTTCAGATATAATGAAAACCTTATTCAGCATCAGAGAACCCACACTGGGGAGAAGCCTTTTGAATGTAAGGAATATGAACATGCTTTTTGGTGCATGAGTGTGCATTCATACCACGGAGAAGCCCTACAAATGTAAAGGGCTACAAATATTAGATCTGTGTTACTGTCTCACAGTTGTGTAGTTTTAGTCCTCCTCCATTCTGATTCAGCATCACAGAATCCACAGGGAGATAAATGTTATGAATGTAAAGAACATGCAGGGTCTTCTGCCAGTGATGGATATTTCTTCAGTACCAGGGATTCTGTGCTGGGGAAACGTTTGTGAGCGTGGAGAATGCTGGCAAACTTCCCTGTGTCTCCTGCTTCACAGTGCAGCAAAGAACACACACTGGGGGAGAATTTCATGAATGCCAGGAATGTGGGAAAGTGTCCAGTTGAAAGATCAACTAGGTTCTGCATCAGAGTTCCCACTGGGGAGAAACTTCATGAGTTTAATGTGTGTGGGATGACAGCCTTCCAATGGGGCACAGCTTTCAGTTTCACTCAGCATCAAAATTTGCACAACCGGAAGAAAGGCACTGGTGGTTCTGGGCTGCTCTGTCTGTCCCCTCCCCTTCCTGACAATGCTCGTGGCCTGCCCCAGGTGTGACCCTCTCCCCCTCCTCCCCCACGTGCAGTGCCCCTTCTCCCCTCTATGCCCCTTTCATGCTGTTCTTTTTGTCTGAAGTGCCCACCCCTTCACCTGCCCTAGAGTACCTCTCCTTCAAGACCTTGCTTCCCCTGGAAGTCACTCCTCATAGCCTGAAAGCCTTGTCTCACTCCCCATGAACTCCTTTATGTTTTCAACACCCATCAATAACTGCCCAAAGTTAGCAGGGTTCTCACTGCTTTCCCATTGTGTCTTTAATGACACTCTTCTGGTCTTGCAGAAATTCTTACCACTTTCCCAACTCCTTTTCAATTTCTCACATTAAAGACCATTTTTAATGACTCTGTCTCTATCCCTTGGAAAAGAAATAGAATATCTATTTAGTTTGCCCTGCTTTGGGGATCACTGGAGTTGGAAGAGTTTGCAGAAGATTTTGAGTTTTAGGAGATTGTGTCATCACAAGGTTACAGACCATTGTAATTGGAGAAGCCCTCTGGAAGAGGCCATCAGAGAAGGCACCCCGCGGCTGCCCTCGGGATGGACGATGGGCCATTTGGTTAGTCAGAGGCAAGGCTCACTGTGGGAAACCTAAGTCTTGGGCTTTTTAATTGTTCTCATAATTTTTATTACCTTTATGAGTATCCTGGGTGACTATGCCATAGACCAAGGAAAAAACCTCTGAAAAGAATGTGAGTCATTAATTTAAGATTATGGCTTTGGCTTGACTGGAAGGGAATGTGGTTTTTCTGTTTGGATTTCTTTCCTATTCTTATTCAGATGTCTGTTAACTTCAGTGTTCACTTCAATCCATAGGTGCCAAGAGTGAAGTGGGCTGGGGCATTTCATCTCTAAAAGTACACATGGCGTGGAGTAGGCAGCTTCATGCTGGGGAGTGCCCCAGAGAAGGGGAGAAGCACCCTGACCTGCTCAGAGGGGTCTGTGCCAGCCTCACTTCTGATGCCTCTCAGCTCTCTGACACCATTGCTTCCTCCAGATGCCTCATGGAGAAAATGTAAATTTGGGACTTAAAACATGTCAATTACTTTCATAACACCAGAGAGCATGCTCAGGATGCTGGTCTTATCACGTATTGGGTCTCACTGGATTAGTTGTTTTCCCTTCAGTGGCTGGAGCCCAGAACCATCCTGGATGGCAGCATCTCAGACTGAGGATAGTGCAGCAACGGGGAAAGCGACTCAAAAAGTATATCCAGTGGGAAGAGAGTTCTCAAAAAATTGTATTATATACTATTATTGTAACAGCATATTATGTCTATGGGGCAGGGCATGGGGAGATGTTTATTGCAAATGTGTTTTGGTCAGGTTTAAGAATTTATACTTTAGTAAAAAACTTTTAAGTTCATATTTAAATGAGTTTCGACAAATGAATACAATCGCATAGACACGACATAGAAAATTTTCACCACCTAGAATAGTATGCCCTGGTGTCTGTTGTTTCCTTCTTTGTGTCCATGTGCATGCTCTGTGTTTAGTTCCCACTTATAAGTGAGAATATGTGGTATTTGGTTTTCTGTTTCTGTGTTAATTTGCTTAGGCTTGCAGCCATTATCCTGTAAAGGACATAATTTTGCTCTTTTATGGCAGTGTAGTATTCCATGGTGTATATATACCTTATTTTCTTTATTCAGTCCACTACTGATGGGCATCTAGGTTGATTTCATGTCTTTGTTATTGTAAATAGTGCTGTGATGAATATATGCATACATATGTCTTTGCAGTAGAATGATCTGTATCTCTTTGGGTATACGCCCCATAATGGGATGGCTAGGCTGAGGGGTATTTCTATCTTAAGTTCTTTGAGAAATCTCCATACTGCTTTCCACAGTAGCTGAACTACTTTACATTTCCACCAGCCAGGTATAAGTGAGCCCCATTTTCTGCAATCTTACCAGAATCTGTTATTTTTTGACTTTTTAATAGTAGCCACTCTGACTGGTGTGAGATGATATCTCATTGTGGTTTTTAATTTGCTTTCTCGAATGATTAGTGATGTTGAATATTTTTTCATCTGCTTGTTGGCTGAGTGTATGTCTTCTTTGAGAAGTATCTGTTCATGTCCTTTGCTCATTTTACAATAAAGTTGTTTATCTTTTTTGTGTTGACTTGTTAAAGTTTGTATAGATTCTGGGTATTAGATCTTTGTTGGATGCATAATTTGCAAATGTTTTCTCCCATTCAGTAGGTTGTCTGATTACTCTGTTGATAGTTTCTTTTGGTGCAAGCATTTTGAAAGCTTTCAAGTACCAGGCAAGTCATAGGGATGTATTGCTAAATGCAGATCTGATATCTTTTATTCTTCTCATGATTTTTCTGCTGTTATTTTTTTTAAGTAAGCAGTGATTGCTTTTATTGGTAAGGTTACCCCAATATGGAAAATTATACCAAATAGTACAGAATAAACATCCAATTATATATATATATACTGGAATTTGCTCTGTGACATTGGATAAGTAGCTGAATTTTACTAATTTTTTTCACAGTTAAAATAGGAACAGCACTCTTGCCAGGAAGATCAAATGCATAGACAGACATAAAAATGCTTCTTCACTTGTCTTCTTTCTGAATCTCCAACTCTCTGTTTTCTTGTTTTTAAATAAAAGTTTTATTTTAGAATAATTATATTTTATAGAAAAATTTATTTATAACAATCATGTTATAATTTATATTAATTTAATTTATATAATTTAAATTTATAAATTTTATGATTTTAAAATTTAATTTATAATCTTTTTTTTCTCAGCAAAGCAGTTTACTTCTGTAAAATGGTGTGGGGCGCATGGACGAAGCAATTATAGCCGCTGCATGCTTGGCAAGGGGAAAGGGGTATGTATGCCTGACGGGGGCAGGGAGATGGTGGGGGAAGAGGATTGTCCCTACTGCTGTGTTGCCCCCTATTGGCTAGGGTTAGACGGCATGAGCTAGACTAATCCCGACTGGCTATCTTAAAAAGAGTGTGGGTCCGAGCAGGAGTGGCAGGGTGGGTGTTTTGGCTGTAAGGACCGTTACTGGCATGTCAGAGCAGGTAGCCAGGAGTGATCAGGTGACCAGGATGAGTCAGGATGGAGCAGTGGGTGGGGGATGGGGGGGGGAGGGGGGGGATTTTTTCATAAGTTGTTGGGGTACAGGTGATATTTGATTACATTAATAAGTTCTTCAGTGGTGGTTTGTGAGATTTTGGTGCATCCATCACTCGAGCAGTATACACTGCACCATATTTGTACTCTTTTATCCCTCACTCCACTCCCACTCTTCCCAAGTCCCCAAAGTCCATTGTATTATTCTTATGTCTTTGTGTCCTCATAGCTTAGCTCCCACCTATCAGTGAGAACATACAATGTTTAGTTTTCCATGCCTGAATTACTTCACCTAGAATAATAGTCTCCAATCGTATCCAGGTCATGGCAAATACTGTTAACCCATTCCTTTTTATGGCTGCATCGTATTCCATTGTATATATCACAGTTTCTTTATCCACTTGTTGATTGATGGATTTGGGTTCATTCTATTTTACAGACAAATTGCAAAGATAGTACAGGGAGTTCCCATATACCTATTTAACATCTTATATTAGTATGGTACATTTGTTGCAATTAATGAACCAACATTGCTACACTATTATTAACTGAAGTCCATACTTTATTCAGATTTCCCTAATTTTACCTTAGTTCTTTTTCTGATCCAGGATTCCATTGTGGATATTGCATGGAATTTAGTTGTTATGTCTCCTTTAGCTCCTCTCAGCTGTGACAGTTTCTCAGAATTTTGTTGCTTTTGATGATCTTGACAGTTTGAGGATGACTAGTTACGTATTTTGTATAATGTCTCTTAACTGTGGTTTGTCTAATGTCTTTCTCATCAATAGGCTGGAGTTATAGATTCTTGGGAGGAAAGCCACAGAGATAGAGGGCCATTTTCATCACGTCCTGTCAAGGGTAAGCACTGTCAGCATGACTTCACCCTCTTGATGCTGACCTTGATCTCTGGCTAAGGTTATGTTGGTAAGGTTTTTCCACTGTCAAGTTACACTTTTTCTTTTCATATTGTACTCTTTGGATGGAAGACACTATGAAAATCAACACTTAAAGGGTGATGAGTTTACTCAATCTTGTAGAGGCCAGAGTTTCTACATAAATTATTTGGAATGCTTCTGCCCAGGACATTTGTCTCTTCTCCCCCATTTATTTATTTATTCAGTGTTTTATTTTTATCAGTATGGACTCATGTTTATTTCATATTTAGAATTATCATACAATGTTTTCAAATTGTTGAAAAACAAAATAAAGCTTTGGCCACTGAGAGCTTTTTATTTTCATGTTTTATTTTTATCAGTATGGACTCATGTTTATTTCATATTTCAAATTATCATCCAATGTTACTTTATTTTGTTTTTGAAATAGTTGAAAAACAAAATAAAACTTTGGCCATTGAGAGCTTTTCCAGTTGGTTCTATGTCCCTTTGACATACCGCCGTCATGTTTGTTTGTTTTGGGCTTTATTTTCAGCACTTCCCCACTTTTTGGCACAATAAGATGCTTCGGGATCATCTTGGATATTTCCTGTTCCAGTCCTAGAATCAGCAATTTTTCTGAGAACCCCTGGTTCCTTTCATTAGAGAATGATGTTAGACACCAAGATTTGGGTGCAAGATGCCTGTGCTTGTTGGTGCTGGGGTATAGTTGCTTGCAGACACTCTCACCTGAAAAGCAAGAAAATACGTATGCATGCCAACCTGCATATGTACATATTTCTATGCGTGCCTATGTCTATATCAGTCTAAACATGAGTTCACAGTGATGTTTCTAAGTCTAATCCATCACCATGTGGGTCCTTCTAGCCTCCTCTCTTGCTTGTTGCCTCTCCAACAGTGAGAAACTTGGCTCTTACCACCTGCCATTCATTTATTTAATTGTTCAGTTCTAGGGTACATGTATACTGTTTTCAGGATTGTTCTTTCTGCTAACTCTATAAGTTAACCATGACACTCTGCCTCAGCTCAGTGTTTTTGTGCATGTGCCTTATATTCCCTACAGTAAATCCACAAAGACAAGATTTGTATATATTTGATTCTTCCCTATTTCTATTTTAGAAGAAGAAATTTATTCTCATGATTTTTAAGGAATATTTTAAATTCCTTAAAATAAGGCCATTTTAGAACAAGGAATTCTATGAATATGTGTGGACAGGTGGGTGCAACTTGGACGTTCTGTTAAGAAGAAAAGCTTGTGATGATGGGTGTGAACATGAGTGGGAGGTGGCTGGGGTGAACAAGGTGTTTCCAGACTAAAGAATTACAGGAAATTATCCAGATAGATTAAATATATAATATGTGACATTTCCACATGGAATGCAGGATAATCAGATTCTAACCCAACAGTTCTAAATCACATTGATTTCTAATACAAAGAGCAGTGACTTTTTCTGGGCTCATAAGATACAGGAGTCTGAAAAGCAGAGAAATGAAGCAATAACTAGGGTAAAGAAAAGGCATTTAAAAGAATTATGGGCTTTTTGGCAGAAACCGACTTTCAAGAGCTTGAGTGTAGGCTGATATTTTTCCCTTCTACTTTTTCTGTATCTTCTAAATGTTCCCAAATAACAACATGTCATCTTTATAATGTAAGAAAAACATTTATTTAAAAAATATTTTGCTCAGTTGTATGACTTTGCTAAAGGCTATGGCTTAATTTCCATTCTTTAGCAACAGTTGCTATTGGAAAGAAAAAAAAATGTGCTTAAACATTCCTCTGTAACTCCATGTTGCAATTTTGGAGAAGCTGCACTTTTCCTATCAATTTTAATATCATATGGCAAAAAGAAAAAAAAGGGAAAAGAGAAGTTGTATTACTTTTGAGTATCCTACACACCAATGTAAAGGAAGAGCTCAATGAAGCCTTAGCTATGTAACACCATGATGCAGAACCTTAGCTCCCTAAGCCTGACTCATTCTTATGTTGTTGATAAAATGATGGAGATTGGAGAGCCATCCTACAGTGGCAGTGTGTTCAAACATGAGATTCTCTTATTATAGTTATTGTCATTTCAAAGAGCATGTGATATGCTGGGTGTGAGACTTGAGAGTATAAGAAATAGAAAATGAGAGGCTCCAGTTTTTGGTACCTTCACTATAGTGACATTTGACTTACATATCGTGAAACCAAGCACACAAGTCATACACAGTCATGCATCTCTTAACGACCGAGACGCATTCTGAGAAAAGTGTCATTAAGCCATTTTGTTACTGTGCAAACATGACAGAGTATACTTATACAAACCTAAATGGTAGAACCTACTACTCACCTGGGCTATAGATTCTAGGCTACAAACCTGTACAGCATGTGACTGTACTGAACACTCTAGGAAATTGTAACACAATAGGAAACACTTGTATATCTAAACATATAAAGAGTACACTAAAAATATAATATTATCATCTTCTGGGGCCACTATAATATAGTCCATAATTGACTAAAGTATTGTTATGCAGCACATGAGTATTTATACATAAACTGAAGAAAGAAAAGAGTGATATTGAAGTAGGAGTGTTGGACAGTGTGGCTGGAAGTTGCCCACCAGTCTCCATGTAAACAGCTCAAATGAATCTATCCAAGCTGCCTTTATCAACAGTTTTACTGAGGATTCCAGTGTGACTATAAATGCTCTGCTTTTAAGTGTTCCGTTTGGTGAGCCTTGACAAAATTACAGTGGTGAAACTACAACCAAAATTAAGACATAGAGCATTCCCATCACCTCAGAAATTTCCCCTTTGCCATCCATCACCCAACTCATCCTAGCCCCAGAAAATGCTGATTGCATTCTGTCACTACACATTCACTTTGATGTTTTAGATTTCCTAACAAAAAATTATGCCGTATGGAGATTTCTATGTCTGGCTTTTGTTAAAAAACAACACTCCATGAATATTTTCAAGTTTTTGCATGATCTGGGCTTTTGAGCTAAAGGACCTGGCCACCTGGGCTGAAGGATGATTGATGGTAACCATGTCTGGGAAGTTAGAGATAGTGAGTTATTCCAGAGACACTTATGGTTCATCTGCTCTGTAGCCATTAGCTTACAGTCCAAAAGGCAATGCACCTAAAGGCTTCTCTTTCCCACCCAAGAGAGGATCTGTTCATGTCAAAAAAGACAGGTTTCTCCCTTTCCTTCAGAGGGGAGCTGGGCAGCTTTACAAGCCACCTACATAAGCTGCAGGATTTATGATTGGAACTCCTTCTTGTGGCACAAACCAAACCGCATGCATAGATGTCTGCTGCTCTCCTTGTATTGCCCCATGGTTATCAGGTCTGTCTTGGACCAAGAACAGCATGTTTCCTGTCAACCCCAACCAACCAACCAGCCAACCAACCAACCAATCAACCACCCAGCCAGCCAGCCAGCCAGCCAATCAACCAACCAACCAGTCAGCCAGCCAGCCAGCCAGCCAATCAGCCAACCAACCAACTAGCCAGCCAGCCAATCAACCAACCAACCAACCAGCCAGCCAGCCAGCCAGCCAATCAACCAACCAACCAGCCAGCCAGCCAACCAGTCAGTCAACCAACCAATGCATACATCTAGAAAAGACTTAACAGCTTCTTTCCCTCAGCCTTGTTTGAGAAACTTACCCACATTCTTATGTGTCTTAGTAGTGACTTTGTTTTTATTGTTGAGTAATATTGAATTGTGTACACACAACAAACTGTAGACCCACTTGCTTGTTTTAGGTTTGTTTTCAGTTTTTAAACTTAAATATATGAACTCAATAATAAAGCCTCAGTATAGATAAATATTGTGTGTTTGTGTGTATGGGCATGTGTGTGTGTGCCTGTGAGTGTGTGTATTCAAAATAAGTTTTGAATTTTCCTGGAAATTTTTTATGGTGGTCTACCATTGACATTTTGGCCAATACTTTCATTTTTATGCCAGTAGACATACTCTTCTTGCACATTCCGATGGCTCTAAGAAAAGCATATTCAGCTTACATACATGTGACCCTAAAACTCGTGAAAATCTAAAAGGAAAAGCAAGTACTCCTGTGTATCTGCCTGTGGTAGGGGGAAGAAAAATGTGAAGACTTTAGCAAAATAAAACAAAACAAAATGAAAAACAAAAACCCTTCTAAGAATACATGTAGGCATGGTATGTCTTTTGTGTTCATTTTTTACTATTTTGAGTAAGTTTGTTTTGAAGATTTTCTGAAGACATCCTCTTCATTTTACTTGTGCAAATAGTCAAGAATCAAACTGCTAGGTCACATGGTAATTATGTGCTGAACTTTACTAAAAATGGCCAACCTTGTGCAGGAGAGGCGTGCTCTTTTACGCTCCCACCAGATTTTCACCAACATTTAGAGTGGTAAGTGCTCTGAATGTTAGCCACTCCATAAGGTGTATGGTGGCGTTTGTGTTTTTCTGACAATTAATGATGCTAGGCATTGTGACTTTCGTCCTTGACAATCTTGGGTGACAGACACTTTATTGACAACCCTCCTAACACTGATCTGTGGAAGACTAATTCTGTCTCTTTCCAGTACTCCCAGATGCAACTGCACCTAACAGGTATGTGTCCCATGAGAGATGTAGCTACAAACATCTTTTCCTTTGCCAATTCACACTTTTATTAGCCACGTTATTGTAAGCAAGGGTTCCTTGTTCTTATTACATTTTAGATGGCTCTTCTCTTGAAACATTGTCATTTCCTCTAAATATTTGGCCATTATCAGCTGGCTGTGGTGTTAAGTCTTGGTTTTTCCTTTCTCACTTCCATTTTTAGCCCACGGAATTAAGCTAACTCATTTCAGGCAGTGCAACGTGAGACACATCATTTGGTGCTCCTGACACTTAGGTCTCACAGCTGTGAAGGGGTGTCGTGTTCTCTGGTCTACCCATCACTCAGGACATCAAATCCTGGGGCTCTCTTCACAAACAGACCTTGTAGATTTACGTGATTCTGACAACTGTGTTGTGGCAGATAGCAGCTACTAGCAGGAGGAAGGGTAGCTTTTCTAATGCATTGCAAAGGCAGTTTGGGCTGATTGTGGAACAGAAAGTGCTGTGTGGGCTGGATGACTGTTCTAGCCATGCACTGTGGAGGGTGAGGTGCCTGCTACTCCCATAGTGTCACATGTTGGTGTCAAGCCCACAGGGCAGAGGCTATGGAGCACCTGCCTCTCCTGTGCGTAGCCTGGCGGCATCACCTGCTGAGCTGTCTCTACCAAGGCAGCTGAAATGTACACAGAAACCTCCTTGTGCAACTCTCCACGTGAACCAGTCACTGGAACTGCAGTGCCCTGGGCAAGAGATTAACGAGATTTCACCAGGTAAGCAGGGCTGGGCTTTAGTAATGCTTGTTTGGGGATTTCCAAATGGAGCGGGGGAGAGAATGTGTAATGCCTTCCCCACCTTTTGGGAGATATCACCTTTGAATAAAACAAAGTAAACTAAGGTCCCGAGGGCAAGTCAACGAGGATGCTGGGGAAGGAATTTCTACCAAGCAGGCTAGTGCTTTCTCCATGGCCCAGAATCACCTGGCAGGGATTCAGCCTTGGAGGTTTCTTACGCCACAAGATCATCCTGTCTCAAATGTAGCCAGGGGGAAGTTAAGGCCAAAAGCTGATGTCAGAGGAACCTAGAGGCCCCTAGAATAGCGGCTCCCCAGCTGCTAGATGACCGCTTTGTGCACTCTTTCTCCGGCCATTCTACCTAGGATGTTTAGTTTGTATAAACCAGTGACCTTTCCTTCTGCTTAGGACACATGTTCCTGGGTAACTTTGTCACCCATTTACATGATACAAAGTTCAAAATTTGGAGCATTTCTCTGCCTCCCCCTGTTGCCTCCTCAGGAATAACCTGAGTTATCATTAAAACATAATGGATACATTTTGCACAAATTTTGAAATGAAATTTTTGTGTTCTTCTCTTTTCATAAAAATATCATTTGCAAATCTAATTATCATTTTCCTGATTGTATTTTTTTTCCATTTCCGAGCCAAAAAGGATTACACTAATTTTAACTTTGGCTTCTTAAAAAGAGCTGACTTGTTCTGGAGCACAGTTTGCCTTTTTGCCTCTCAGGTCAACACCACTTGTCTCAGGCGTGCAGAGGGTGGTCTCTGACTATCCCAGTTAGACAACTTGCAAGATTCCTCAGGCCAGAATTCAGGGTCAGCTCCAAGTAGGGGACACTTCACTGTTCTCTTCCACAACCAGACTATCATCCCTGCCCTAAGAGAAGCTGACAAGTCTGCCTAGCAGACTAGAGGAGTTGTGTACCAGGAGCCCTTGCTGATGACCCACAGCCTCCTTTCTGGAGTCCTGGCTTGGGGGGTGGGGGGGTCACTTTCCTCATCTAGGTCTTGATTCCTTTTTATGAGATTGAGAATTCTGAATGAGAACTACAAAGAACTGTCTAATTCTTGCCATCCCATGGTTATAGGGACATTCAGTGTGTGCCCCATGTTCCCCACTGGCCCTGGGGATCTCATTTTCACCCCTTTTTGCCCTCCTGTGCTCCCTACCAGGCTGACCTCTACCAGTGTGATTTCTGAGTCCCCTGCTCTCCAGCCTCTGGTTGGAGGTGGCCAGTAAGATTCACTGGGTGTTAAGCCAAGAGACAGATATTTCTTCACTGTTAGCAAAATCAATCAGGCACCAGGAGAAAATCTCTGTGGGTGTCACTTAAGGGACTTTAGACTCCTCTGCTTAGGCTTGTTCAAATAAATAAAATATGAATACTTTGCAGTTTGATAGTTCCAGGAATCATGAATACAGTGCAATGAAAATGTCAACCCATAATGTTTCCAAGGATTAATTGCTGAGAATTATCATTCTTCTCTGCCTTGCTTTCTACAAAACATAACATTATTTCTTAAAAAACACACACACTCATGTGTACAAGCAATGCAAACATGATGTTTTTAGACTGAGTAATTAACATAATTGAGATTTTCCAAAATAGGTAAGTGGAACAGACTTTTCTTGAAAAATGATAGTTTCTTCTCCAGTGAATAAGAAAAAAACACCCCATAATGTAAACATTTCATTTGAAAATATGTATTCTTAGAAATGTATAATGTAGATATTGCTTTAAAACAAGCTCATCTTATGAATATTTCTCCAATTTGTCTAGAAGTTTCCCAATTTTTCCTCCTTGGGTCAGGGTACAGATATGTAATGTATATCAATTAGCATGGTATATCTGCAATGTTTATATTAAAAATAACCAGAAACATGCTTCACAAAACATGTTAACTAGACACCAGTTAAGGGAGTCTCTGGTAGCCATGAAAATTGCACTCAAGGAACCCATAAGGTTAGCATTACATTGGAACAGATGATTGCCTAAGATTTGTAGCTGTGGGGGATGAAGCTTTGGGCAGACCATTAAATCATATAACATCATTATAACCCCTTCTACAGGAAGTCTGGGAGCCAAAATGGGCTTGCTAAAATTTGTGAGCAGAAGCATGTGCAGCTCACTAGATAAACTGAAACAGGTAGAGCAAAATTTGAACCTCCCGGCTCACTGAACTTGCTCTCCCCAAGCAGCTGTTGCAGACGGCCACGGTTTCCACAAAGAGTGCACAGATGGCTCCTTTCTCACACCTTCCTTAGAAAGATGGAACATGAACCGTGTCTTAATGATGGTGTCTGCTAGGTTCATTAACTTCTGAAATGTGTCGATAAGAGCATAGACTACAACTCATGGGTAAAGGAAATTGCTTAGAAGCAAATAGTAATATTATTTGTCAGAGAAGATCATGAAGAGTTCACTTATTAAAACATTGGGTTGACAGCTCTTATTTTGATCAAAATAAATAAAATAGGGGTCAGCATTGTAGTTTATATTACCTTTAATTAGCTAATTAAATTTTGAGACACGCTCTTGCTGTGTCACCCAGGCTGAAGCACAGTGGCACCAACTTTGCTCACTGCAGCCTTGACATCCTGGACTCCAGCGATTCTCACACTACAGCTTCCTGAGTGTGGGTTAATTTTCTAAATTTGTTGCAACATGGAGTTTCATTATGTTGCTTGGGCTGGATAATTTAAGAATCTTTTCTAAAATGTCCCCTTTGTGTGTTCACTCATAAGTCAAATTTGCTCAATTACATTATTTTATGTTATATTCATGTGACTTGACAAAAGGTATACATTGGTGCTTTGTTTTGGGTCTATATTTTACCTTGCTGGAAATAAAAACATACAATTTAAAATATTTTTCAAAATGTCTTAGTCACGTTTTATAGACACAAACTCAGCATTTCATTGATTAACTGATTGATCAATTTAGTAATTCTTTGCCAAGTACCCACCAGAGTAAACAAACATACACTGCTTTAGAGTTTACAAAGTTCTAACTTTAGCTACTTCAGTGATTCCTTCTCAAACCCTAGGAAGTAGGCAGACAGGTGCTACAATCATTTCCTGTTACAGACAATACCTGGGGAGTGTGGGGCTTGTCCAATGTCATATTGAGGGTTAAGAGGAGGAACTGGGATCACACTCAGATCCATTGGTTCTAAAAACAGTGATTTTTCTCCGAGCACTCTCCCAGGACTGTGCTAGACTTACCAGGAACACTGAAAGGAAATGTGGACGGTCCTTTGGACTTGGAGGGACTTACACACCAGTTGAAAAGAGGAGCATATTGTTAGGAAACATTTCCAATGGATGGAAATGTTTAAAATAAATCGATGGGTACAACTGAGATCCATTTAACATTTCCATTGGAGCCCTTGAGTGAAAACAAAAGCAGCCTTCTAGTCCGGCTCTGAGCAGGAGGCTGGGCATGATTTTGCACTCTGGCTCTGGAAATCACTTGCTGCACCACCTTGTTGAGGTTACGTGCCCATAAGGAAAGTTGGATTCCTCATTTATTAAATGGAGAAAACAATTCCTACCATACAGTCACAAGTGTTAAAAAATAAAAGGCATTCTTATGAAACATCTTTTGTCCTGCCTTTTTTTTTTGCAGCTTTCCTATGAATGGAGAATGAATTAGTAGTGCCAGTGCTATTAAGGGGGTCGCCCCTCTAATTTTTATGTCCTGGAACCCTTTGATAATGTGCCAAACAGAACCTGCTCACTAGAAGATACATGCATAGAATTTCGTATACCTAAAGGAAATGAAATCAGTACGTCAAAGAGATAGCTACATGCCTGTGTTCATTGCCAGCACTATTCACAGTAGCCAAGATATGGAAGCAACCTAAATGTCCGTCACTGAGTGGATGGATAAAGAAAATGTGGTATAGAGACACAATGAAATACCATTCAGCTTAAAAAAAAAAACAAAACAGGAAATCCCATAATTTGTGACAACCTGGATAAATCTGGAGGACATTATGCCAAGTGAAACAAGCCAGAGACAGGAAGACAAATACTACATGATCTCACCGATATGTGGAATCTTAAAAAGTTGAAATCACAGAAGCAGAGAGTAGAATGCTGGTTACCAAGAGCTGGGGTAGTGGGGAGGGGTGGGACAGATGTTGATCAAAGGAAATACAATTTCATCTAGATAGATACAAGTTCAGGAGATTTATTACACAGCATGGTGAATACAGTTAATAATATATTGTATATTTGAAAAATACTAAGACGGTGGGTTTGAAATGCTCTTATCACAAGAGTAGGTAAGTATGTGAGGTGACAGATGTGCTAACTTGCTTCATGTAATCATTTCGCAGCGTGTACATGTATCAAGACATCATGTTAGACATCGTAAATATATGTAATTATTATTTGTCAACTAAAAATAATGTAAAGAACACTTTGGGGCCTACACACATCTGTTCATGTTTCTACCCACAATTACGAAACTTCCTCAAAGATTCCTCTGCTGTGATGAATGATGACAAGCATGCATTCCCTATCATGACTGCGTTAGAATGACTTTCCACCTCTGGAGAGCCACATGCGCCGCTGTTTTGAGGGAGCTTTGGACTTTTCCCGTAGCATTGTTTTGGATTAGAGTAAAATAGAAATTAGCATAACCAAGTATGAAATTAGCATAACCAAGTATGGTTTGTCTTAAGTGGGGTGAAAAGCTGTATATTTTATATCTTTTCTTCAAATGATTCCTGAAAGTCCTAACATGCATCTCTGCTATCTGAACTGTCTTCCCATTTTTTTTTCCTATTAATCGGACCTTTACTTCTTTTTCTTTACAAAATCTTAAGGTTCTTTTTTGCTTGGGATCCCACAAATCACAGTTCCCACATGGTGGAACCTGATGTTGTCTCGGCTGTGACTTGGACCACCTGCTTGTGAAATTAAACTTTATTGAATTGTTTCAATACATTTTAGTCAGAAAAGGAATCGCAAACCCCCCTAGGGAGCCACGGCATCCCTGCTATGCTGGCCTCTGTCCTGCCCCCAGCGCAAGTGTCCCTGGCTCCAGGCCTTTGCAGGTTTGCAAGGTGAGTTGTTGATTCCTTCTCACATTCATATTTCAGCCCAAATGACATCTCCTTAAGGGACATTTCTTTTCCCCTGATCTAAAGGAGGCTCCAAGGATCACCTGAGATGCCTGCTTTCTTCATTCAAATTATAATAATTCCGCAGTCTCTTGTTTGTTTGTTACTTATTCCCCTACCCCACCAAACAAAAGGCCTTGTGAAGAAGCCCCTGGTCTGTTACTGTGAAGGCCCCGTCCCAGCACCTGGCACCTAGCAGACCCTTGAGAAATGCTTTCCTTTCTTAGGAACTGCCCTGAGAATATTTTGAAGTAACTAATGAGATGTCTGTATATATCTTAATATGCAAAACTAGCATAATTACCCTAGCAGAACTGTAGAATGTAGCTTATTGAGAAAACAAACGAAACACTTCCTCATGGTAAATTGGACTGTGCGAAGTGCATATGCAGTGACAAATATTTCCTAGGTTATGAGTGCAGCAACAAAGATGGAACAGGCCTAATTTTGGCTGTGGTTTGACACTTGAGAAGACCAGCAATTACTTAGAATTTTTTTTCTGCCTCTTTCTCCTGACTGACATATTTCTTGTAAATTATAAGGGAAAAGTAATTTTTAAAAATAAAAATTATATTGCTTACAGAATTTTCCTCCAAATGGTCATATAAAAACCTCTTTGGCCAGGTGTGGTGGCTCACACTTATAATCCCAGCACTTTGGGAGGCTGAGGCAGGTGGATCACCTGAGGTCAGGAGTTCGAGATCAGCCTGGCCAACATGGTGAAACCCCGTATCTACTAAAAATACAATAATTACCCGGATGTGGTGGCATGTGCCTGTAATACTAGCTACTCAGAAGGCTGAGGCTGGAGAATCTTTGAACCCAGGAAGCAGAAGTTGCAGTGAGCAGAGATTGTGCCAGGCACGCCAGCCTGAGTGACAAGAGTGAAACTTTGTCTCAAAAAAAAAAAAAAAAAAAAAAAATCTCCCCAAGCTGCAGGCCAGTATAGAGGCGGAGTTGTTTTGGGACCAAGCAATGATGAATTTGAGTTCATGAATATTCAGGAAAAGTCAGTGATGCTTCCTCCTCTAAGACAGATTCATGCTAATAAAACTCTCAAGGTTAGGATGAACTGCCCACCTGGGTTCAAGTTCCACATTCCTCACATTGCACAACTCAATTCAAACCCTCTAAAACTCAGTTTTATTATCTACAACATACGCTTATATTCTTTTTCTCACAGGACGGTTGTTAATAGCAAATAGTAAGATGCATGGGAAAATTCAGCACAAAGGTTTATTACATTATTGTCCCATGGATGTAACAGTGCTATGAATACAGTAGATGCTTAATGAAGAGCTGTTTATTATTTCCTTTATCTCTTTCAGTGGATATTCTGAAGCATTTTCTAATACTTGAATCAAACATTGGGGAAACCGGCATCAGGCTTAGAGGAGCAGTAATAAAGGAGGGATTCCCTGAGTGGGATGCAGGCTAAGTGTTTTGGGTCTAAGGGCCAGATTCAAGCCCTATGGTGAAGCTGCCCTTCCTAAGTGCCCCATTGGGAACATAAGTGGGATAGGCTGAGGTTTCCTCATTTGTGTCTTACAGGCTCCCATGGGCATTGGTTTTGTTCACAGTCCAACTGTCTGGGGTTATGGTAGGATGTTCAGCCTCATTGATTGGGGTATGAGGCCAAAGTTTTGACACCAACTAATTAGTAACTACTGAATGTAACAGTCTTTAACCTAGTGATTGCCTTTGGCAAGGGGATTGGGAACCATTTGTACCCCAGGGAGGCAATTTCCAGCCTGGAATATTGTCAGCTGCTTCTGCCTAACAGTATGAAATATCAGTACATTTGATCAGGTCTGGAAAATCTTCAAATCACTGGCTGGAGTCAGGGTTCAGCAGAACCAGTTGTGTGTGTGTGTGTGTGTGTGTGTGTGTGTGTGTATGTGCATGAACACACATAAATAGATTTATTTTAAGGAATTGGCTCACATGATCATGAAGGCTGGCAAGTCTAAAATCTGTAAGGTGGGCCAGGAGGCTGAAGAGCCAGGGAAGAGCCCACGTTGTGGTTAAAGTCTGAGGGCTATCTGCTGGAGAACTCGCCCTTGCTCAGGAGAAGTCAGTCTTTTTTTTCTACTGAGAACTTCAACTGATTGCAGGAGGCCCACTAACATTAGGAAGGACAGTCTGCTTTGCCCACAGCCTATTAATTTAAATGTTAATCTCATCCAAAACACTGTCACAGGCACACCCAGACTAATGTCTAATCCCATATCTGGGCTCTGTGGCCCAGCCAATTTGACACATGAAGTTAACTATCACATTGGGCTTCTGGGGAACTCTTCTTGGTCAGTTGATATTTTTCCAGTATAATTGCTTTCTCTCATAGTTCATGCCTTGACTATCCGCCAGTGTCACTGGAGAATGGTGCACCAGCAAGAGGGACAGGGGTCTCTCTGTCCTCAGTTTCCTCATCTGGAAAGGGAGCAGTGCTGTCCTTGGTACTCAATGGCTGTTAGCACGTGCTGGTTCTCTTCTCCAAAGCACACTGCAAGGGTTCTGCTCAAATAACGTCGTGACAGCCAGCTGGGCCTGGGATTCCAAGACTCTCCATTTACAGATAGGGAACCTCATAGGGGAGTCAGGATGGCACAGGGATAGAAGTCAAATCTCTGACTACTGGTCCACGGTGACTTCCTCTCCATCGGCCTTGACTTGGCATGAAATCACTGATGAGACTTCCACGACATGGATGAGGACTCCACTTCTTCTTAGGTTTGTCTGATGCAACAGAGAAGAACTAAATTCACCAAGTGTCAATGCAACTTTTAAAATTAATTCCAAATCTGTACTATCTCTCCGTGTTCACTTTATGTGTTTGATAACTGAGGAAATACACTGTTAACTAAAAAAAAAAAAAAAATTTCTTCCCACATGTACTCCTTAAGAACAAGGTTTAGGTTGGTTGCCAAGAGTGAAGAAAGAACAAATACAGATATAAGACAAACTAAATTTAGGCACAGTTTAGATGACTAAAATACTGTCTACAAGGCTTGAGGAAGAGGGTCCCTGGGGTCATAGTTTGAATCAATGCAATGATGGAATGTATTGGCCATTTAATCTACAAACAGGAGTGGAGGATTAGAGTAATCGGAGTAATAGACCGATTTCAGACTTTTCCTTCTTTAATTAACATCTGGCTATCTGTGAACAACAGCCACATAGTGCAAAGCATACTGCTTCTTCAAATTTACCTCCTTTGCTGTCTAAAATAGACTGGTGTGACTAACATTCAGTTACTATGTGGCATGCTGAAATAGCCATCTCAAGATTTTCTTCTCCAAGATCATGATTAATGGGACAAATAGCATCAGGTCCCACCCTGGCTCGCCCGCTGGCAACATGAGCAGTGCCCTTGCTTGTGGATGACACATGGCTCAGGCAGCCAGACCTGCGGCCCTGCTCCTGCTGCCAAGCCGAGGCCCTGGACTGAGGCCATATTTGGCCATGAGCATTTTCACTTTGGGAGGCATCGGGACAAGTTGACAGGCAGAGGCTACAGTAGGAGGGCTGAGGGTCTGATGGCCCACGCCCCGCTGTTGAAGGGGCCAGCAAGAGCAGATGGGTGGGGTACAGTGAAGGCCCCAGGAACCAAGGTTTTAGTCCAAGGAGTTAGTTTAAGTGGAGGAAAGAAGAGGCGTAGAGCATGGAAGGCGAGTCTTGCCCAGCAGCAGAAATGGCTTGATTTCATTTTACAACAGTTCTGAATTCTTTCGTTCTTATTATTTCTATCTGACAAGTAAAATTATATATATTTATGATGTACAAAGCCATGTTTTGAAAGATGTATACGTTGTGGAAGTGCTGAGTTTGGCTAATCAGCATGTACATTACCTCACGTAGTTATCATTACTTGTGGTGAAAGCTTTTCAAATCTACTCTGTCAGTAACGTTGAAGTGCACAGGATGTTGTTATTACGTATAGTCACCATGCTGGACCGTAGATCCCTTGCTGAATACTTTTGGCTCTTCCTACGCAGTGAGCACCACCTTGCAAGGCAGTCACAGGCACACCAGAAGCACCAAAGGAGTTCTGGGCCCAGAGGGCGGGACGGAGCTCAGTGCCGGGTCCACTCGCTGTGAGGTTGGGGACCATCTCCTACATTCTCAGTGTATTGTTTCCTCATCTTCACAGCAGGGACACCAAACCCCACTTGTAGGGCTGCTGAGAGGACTGAGCCAGAAAATAGCCAGGCCCTGGCACAGAGCTCAGTGTGTGAAGTCTGCTGAATCCGCCATGCAACTGAATCCACAGGCAGTTCTCCAGAAAGGGTGCCAGAAAAATGCTCAACACCTAGGGCTTAAGTCAAAGATATAACAAAGGAGGCTGGAAGGGAATATTCATATCTTGCATCCATTTATCCAGTGGGCTTGGATCCTTACAACACCCCCACCGAGTCCTTGTTGTGACTTTATTTAAGTGCTAGTGAGCTTATCATCTCTCCTTTCCCACTCCCTTTCTTTTAAAAAATTCTTTCTTAGCTATTTATTAAACACTTACTATCTGCCAGACAGAGTTAGGCACAAGGGATATCAGGGCAAGAGAAACAGAAGTGTACCTATCCACAGGCACATTTGGAAGGAAGGTTAATGTTGTGGGACTTTAGTTCAGCTAAAGGCAGGGTCCTTGTCACACAGCCATGAAAACTTAGGCTTGCAGATGAAGGGTGAGAAAAATGAGATTTATTGGGCAAAAAGAAAAAAAAGGTGGGGGGACAGAGACGCTTAGTGAAGAGAGAGGGTGTGCTTCTTGCCTGTGGGCTTCCCGCCTCACAGATTGAACCGCAGGTTCCACCCAGGAAGAGGAGGGGCCAGGCTTCTCTCTGCTGCAGACAGGGTGGAACTTCTGTGGCTCCGCCCCAGTGCACAGGCTGGTTGGAGTTTCTCTGGGGACCCTTTCCCGCCTGGCTGTCTCAGTGAGAGATGCATTGTCTCTGGAAGAGGGATTGAGTCAGCCAAGGTGGGGAGAGCTGGACTGCTGAGATGAGCTGGGTGTGGGTGGGGCGTGGATGTGATGCCAGGATGCAGCGAACCCAGAACTCGAATCTCCACTCATGCTGAAGCCCAGAAGTTCCTGACACAGAGATGCTGGATATTTGGAGAAGGCTCTTGGTGTCAGCTAGAGAAATATGTTTAGCATACTCTTTAGGGGGAATCCCCTGGTCTCTTGGCATGGATTTATGCACCTAGTTGGAAGTGGCCCAGCTTAGAAGTAACTCTGGGACAGGAGCCAACTGCAGGAATTCTGCTCCCAAGGACCTTTTAATCTGCTTATTTCTGCCTCTTCCCACCTGGGGTCAAGCACATGCCCTTTGTTTCCATGGAGGGCCACTCTCTGTCAGGGTGGGATGGTGGCAGCAGGCTGATTCTGTCCCTCACTGCTCACTCCCCAGCTCAGGGACACCAAGTCCTGGTCCTGGACTCAGTGGCTCTGCTACCACCACAGACGGACAGATGCAAACTTGTAATCCTTCTGTGACCTTGGCGTTTTCTTTCTTGGTGTTTTTATTGCAGATGAGTTCAACCTTCTTTTTGTGTCAGTCGAGGTGTTTGTCCTCATGCCACATGCTTTCTTTCACATGTGATCATGAGTTCCTTCCAATCGGGGTTAAGTCAAAGATACAACAAATGAGGCTGAAAGGGAATATTCATATCTTGTACGCATTTATCCAATGGGCTTGGATCCTTACAACACCCCACCTTTCTTTAGACCAATTCATTTCAGAAAATCCCTCTCTCATTTATTTTCTCAACAAATGGATTGGTTTGGGGGTGGACCGTATGTTCCATTGATCCTGCTATTGCTCCTGTTAGGGCATCTACCATGCTCTCAGCTCTAGGATGAGGTTTTGGGTGTGTGCATCCTGAGGACCACAATCTTTTCTCTGAACTCTGTGCTGATGGTCTGGCCTCTGGCTGCTCAGTCCTCCAGAAAATGTGGTCTCCAGTCTGTGACATAGAACAACCTTAACAATGGCTTTAGCAGCTGTGCGTAGGGAGGATGGATGCTGGAAACAGCAGTGGAGGGACGGTTATCTGAAGTCAGGGGTCCTTGAAGTTAGGGGCTCCATTCAAAGGCTGCTAATTGCTCAGACATGAGAATGGGAGGGCCAGACCAGGCCTGGAAAGATGTGGGTGGGTCTATGATATGTTTACAAAAGTAATGGCCCACCTTCGGAGTTAGGAGGACAGCAGGGCCAGTCATTCCTGGACTTGTTTACAGCATGACTGTAAGGGGCTCTGCTCCTGCAGGGGCCTCATCCAGGCCCTTCCAGCTTCTTCATCAGAATTTGCCACCATCTTCTTCCTCCAGCTTTGCTCGGCAATTTGACTAGGAATCTGATTCCTACCTGCTTCTTCCGTGCATGTCTGAGGAGGGATTAGTTTGTTTTGACCCCATCTTAGGGCTTGTTGTCCCAATTGCCACACCTTGTTCTGTCTGTGCTTCCCTGCTTGGCCTTCTTTCTGACCTCTTCTATCCATACAGCTGTGTGGCACTCACAAGTCACCGGGGCTAGAAGGGAAGTTCAGTATTTTCTTGGAAAATAATAATAACCCACTTTATTTTCCATTGTCTCTGTTTCCACAGTTACCTCATAGGCATGTTGAGATAACTATATTTTATGCTTGCAGTTAATTCGTGAGTTATTAAGAGACTAGTGATGATAGCTCTCTCTCCGTAGTTCTCGTAAATCTCTTTAACATCTGGTCTGCTCTAGAATCTCTCTTTCTGGACACATGAAAATAAAGGACAGAGTGGGATGCAGTGTGTCAATGGTTAGGGGTTAAGCTGGGATATAGGTCACCAAGATTTAAGTCTGCTGTTGTTTTGAGTTTTGATTGCTCTAAAAGTAAAAAGAAAAAAAAAAAAACAGGTTTTCTCATGGGATTTTTGCCATTAGCACACCAAATTGAAGCCAAATCTGCTTTTCTGGGGAGGGCTCACATTTATGTTTCCTCTCTTGGTCAGAAACCAGATTTTATTTAATTTCTTAAGGAATTAAAGTTTCTGCGGAATTCGAAAGAAGATGGTATAACTCAGCTTTGTTTCTTGACATGGGCAAGTGTTTGAGAGTTCTTTTTGATGTAATCAATTAATTTTCTCATTTCTATTATAATAAAACAAAGAAAAAATCCAATGTTATAAAAATGCACATTCCTTCTGCCCCCAGGAAATAGATTCCTGAACAATTACAGGAAAGAAACTTTTTTCCCCACCTAATACATTCTTCATTTGTTACTCTAAAACATTCAGTCACTCCCACTCTCTGAAGAATGGGAGAAAAGCTAGAGAGAAAGTCCACAGAGCACAGATCATGAACAGAGTTGCTGAAGTTGACCTTGTTTGTGACGCATGAGTGTTCAGCAATCGTGTTTTCATCCTCACTGAGCAACAGAAAGACCCTGAGCCCTGGGATCACTGTTGTCAGTGTATTAGTCCATTCTGACATCCGTCAAGGCGGACAGTTCATAATTCATAAGTTTGTACATTTATAAAATGTTATTAGTCCATTTGCACATACTATCAAGACTGGGTAATTTACGAAGGAAAGAAGTTTAATTGACTCACAGTTCCACATGGCTAGGTAGGCCTCAGAAAACTTACTTGCAATCATGGCAGTGGTGGAAGGGGTAGTAGGCACCTTCTTCACAAGGAGGCAGGAGGGAGAAGTGAGAATGTAGAAAAAAAAATCTGCCACTTTTAAAACTATCAGATCTCATGAGAATTCACTCACTATCACAAGAACAGCAATGGTAAAAACATGCCCATGATCTAATTACCTCCCCTCTCAACATGTGGGGGATTACAGTTTGAGATGACATTTGAGTGGGGACACATGGCCAAACCATATCAGTCAGTATCTCCCATCGCTGCTGGCATTGATGCAGAGTGACAGTCTTGACACCCTGGGTTTGCTTTCTCACACACCTACATGAACCCACTCAAATGTGAGCCGATGTTAAAGCTTGGGAAGCTTGCATTTATATCTTACCTGTGATATCAATGTGTTCTCTAACATATTTGTACTGAGCACCTGTTTTATAAAAGCCTTTGTTGGAAGCATGTGGGATACATTATTGAACAAAATTCATCCCCGCTTTTTATAGTTTAGGTTCTACCAGGGGGAAAAAAATTCCCCCAACCATAAAAGTAATGCATGAAGGAATTACATGGTATTTAGAACAGATGAGTTAAAAAGGAAAAGAAAGGATAAGATAAAACATAGAGCTGGAGAAGAGGCTATATGTTTTAGTGCATGAGTGAGGCTCAGCTGGAGGGAGGGCACATTTGCTAGAAATGATCTGATTAGTGCTCATAAGAAGCTGAGATTGGAGCAAATACTTGAAAGAGACCAGAGAGGGCATTCTGAAGCTCTCTGCAGGTGGAGGGTCCCAGGCAGACCAACCAGAAAAAGAGCAAATGGCAGCAGGTGAGCCTGAGGAGATGGGAAGGGAGCATTGCTTACGCATGCATTCCTTAACATTAAAAATATATTGCATGGAACATATTTATACTCACAATTACTTTTATCTATTTGAAATAAATTATGCATTTCTGTTACACACCTCTTTAATTACATCTTCCTGATGATTTGGCTTCCCTTATCAATTCCTTTTTTTTGCAGAATTCACTCACAAAATTCCTTTCAGGTACAGTGTGTTTTCCATTCCATTGAAGTGTATCTTCTGTAGCAATCACGTCCTGCTGGTTCCACATGCATCATCAGAAGGTGAACCTGTGAGTCACAGTGATGCTCCAGGCTCCACGTATGAGCAATCGTGCAAGCACCGACTCCTAGAGATGGAAGAGGCCCAAGATTGTCTGATGCGAAAGTCCCTCTCTGGCATCCTGTTAGACGGTATCACAGTGCATGTTTGAAACGTAGGTTCAGAGCTGTGCCCTTGGATGTCATTATCACTGTTGATAATTGTGCCCAGAACAACTCTAGGGGTGCCATACGCACGCACAGTCTGGAGCTGTGTGCCACAGCCCGTGCCCCTATCTGATGTCTGTGACTGATATTATTCTCTAAGTGCCAAGAAGACACTCAAGAAGATGTTTACGTCTGAGTTGAAGACCATTTACCTCCACCAAAGTGTCCCTGGAGAGTGCCCAAAGTCAAGTTTCAAATTCTCTGTAAGAATTATTTTTATGTTTTATCTAACCATAAGGGCCAAGCAGTTCCTCACCAGTGTTTTGAGTGCCTCCTCTGACAGAGAAAACATTATTCCTTCTATCTATGACACCATGGGAAAGGCAGTTCTTCCTCATGTTGAGTCACATACGGTTGATTTGCTTGTGGCTCTCCCCCCTTTGGTCCTGGTCCTGCCCTTCTGGGCCTGCCTTGGACTGGGATCTCAAAAAGCAGAAACACACTGCACTTTCAAGCATTTGCTCACTTTCCCTTTTTGAACCTAAGGCAAACCTGTGGATGAGGAGGCATGAGGCCTCCTCCCACCTTACGAATGGAGAAACTGAGGCTCGGAGCAGGTGCCCCACCCAAACGCTAGGTGCCTCCCAGTTCCTGTGGCTCTCAGCCCTCGGCACTACTCTCACAGCTCAGCTTAGGATGGGCAGAGAGAAGGAGAGTGATATGGTTTCGCTATGCCCCACCCCCTAAATCTCACCTTGAATTGTAGCTCCCGTAATCCCCACATGCGTGTGGAAAACCCTGTGGGAAGTGATTGAATCATGGGAGTGGGGTTTTCCTGTGCTGTTCTCGTGATAGTGAATAAATCTCATGAGATCCGATGGTTTAATAAAGAAGAGTCTTTCTGCAGATGCCCTCTTGCCTACTGCTGTGTAAAATGTGCCTTTGCTCCTCCTTGCTGTCCTCTATGACGGTGAGGCCTCCACAGCCATGTGGAACTGTGAGCCAATTAAACCTTTTTCCTTTATAAGTTACCCAGTCTCGGGTATGTTGTTATTAGCAGCATAAGAACAGACTAATACAGAAAGCCTTCTGTGAAATGTTCTGTGCCAGCCCTTCCTGAATGTCGGTTGCCTGTGGGGGCAGTCTGCTTCATCCTACTTGCCATGCAGTGGCCACAAGAGGGTTCTTTAGGCAGAACGGTCTCTCTGCCATGTGTGTACCTATGCAACAATCTTGCATGTTCTTCACATGTACCCCAAAACCTAAAATGCAATAAAAAAATTTGCAGATTAAAAAAAAAAGAAAATATAACAAGAACTTAAACAAATTTACAAGGAAAAAAACCATTAAAAAGTGGGCAAAGGACATGAACAGACACTTCTCAAAAGAAGACATTTATGCAGCCAACAAACATATGAAAAATGCTCAACATCACTGATCATTAGAGAAATGAAAATCAAAACCATAATGAGATAGCATCTCATGCCAGTCAGAATGATGATTCTTAAACATTCAAGAAACAACAGGTGCTGGAGAGGCTGTGGAGAAATAGGAATGCTTTTATACTGTTAATGGGAATGTAACTTAGTTCAACCATTGTGGAAGACATTGTGGTGATTCCTCAAAGACCTAGAACCAGAAATGCCATTAGACCCAGCAATCCCTTTACTGGGTATATACCCAAAGGAATACAGATCATTATGTTGTAAAGATTCATGCATGCGTATGTTCACTGCAACACTATTTGCAATAGCAAAGACATGGAGTCAACCTACATGCCCATCAATGATAGACTGAATAAAGAAAATGTGGTACACATAGACCATGGAATACTTTTACACAGCCATAAAACGGAATGAGATTATGTCCTTTACAGGGACATGGATGGAACTGGAAGCCATTATCCTCAGCAAACGAACACAGGAGTAGAAAACCACACACCATGTATTCTTACTTATAAGTGGAGCTGAACAATTGAGAACACATGGACACAGGGAGGGGAACAACACACAATGGGGCCTATTGGGGGGGATTGGAGGGTGGGCGAGTATCAGGATAAATACCTAATGTATGCTGGGCTCAATACCTAGGTGATAGGTTAATAGGTGCAGCAAACCACCAGGGTACACATTTACCTATGTAAAAAATCTGGATGTCTTGTACATGTATCCCAGAACTTAAAATAAAATAAAATAAATTAAAAAAAAAAAAGAAAAAAAAGAAAGGGTCTCTTGCTTAACATCAGAAGCTGACCCCCCGGGAGCCGTGAGAGAGCAGGGATCTGCAGGCAACACTGCTCCAATGACTTCGTCCAGTACAGAAGCTGCTGGGCTGTCTTCCATCTGAATTTTATGCTTTCATTCTTTACCATGTATATGATCTTGTTTCAGAGTTGTATTCATTTTATTTTCAGTTTAGCACTTGACTCCAAGATGTTAAAGTTGGAGTGTCAGGCTATGAGAGATAGGTCTGGGATTATGACTATGGAGTCCTAATGTTTCTCAATAATCAATATGTTCTGATCATAAGTTTCTTGCCTAGATTCCATTGCTGCTTTCTGGATCTAAGTGTATTTTGTTTGACCAAAGAATGGATGCCATTTCACTTTCAGGAGAGCATATAAAGTATCAGGAGGATGGAAAGCAAATTCCTTTATGCAAGAATTTATAGGATTTCAAATTAGACTCTAAAAATGGAGTAAGTGGTGATTTTTATATTGAAGTAACATAACTATTAGACATAAATTTTTCTCTAACTTGGAGGCAAACAATGTCACATTTTTTAGTTATGTACTTGTAGATGGGGGGATCAGTTACCAACCAATGTGAAACAAATGACTCCAAAGTTTAGTGACTTAAAACAACAGCAATTTGCTTTCTCCTGTGCGTCAGGATATAGACTGCAGTCAGCTAGAAATTTGTTTGGCTCATCTTGCCTACACAGAGAGGTTCCCTGGGCCTCTAGCTGCTAGCTACATGTGGTTATTTAATTTTAATTATGAATTAATTTAAGAAAATAAAACATCTGATCTTCAGCCAAAACTGTCCATGTTTCAGATGCTTACTAGCTACATGGGAGTGGAAGATGTCCTGTAAAACAGCACAATTATAGAACATTTCCGTCATCACTGTAATTTCTACTGGGAAGCACTAATCCAGAGCCTTGCCTGTGGCTGGACAGTTTAAGATGACCTCTGTCATGTGTCTGGTGGTCAGTGCTGGCTGTCCACTGGACCATGGCTCTCCACAGCCTGGTCTGGCTTCTTCTCATGAAGGTTGGTTTCAAATCATCAAGCAAGAAGGTGAGCCCCCATGTCAAGGTCTTTGAAGGCCTCCACTGACACCACATGTACTGATGTTCCAATGGCCAACACAGATCTCGTGACACAGCCCAGAGATAACACAGGAAGAGCCTAAGCATGGTGCACACCCCAAGACACAACTCAATGAGGGCATTGAAAACTACCACATGGTGAGACATACATGTTATTTTGGAATAATTGGCACTCAAAGCACAGCATATTTTGAAAGCATCGTTTAGTTCATGATCTCTGTTGGGTTCATATCAGCTAGTTTTGGAAGACTACACCACAATAGCAAAGATTGCCAAGGCTCAACAAAGTATTCACATGCATATACACACACAACTTTGTGTCTAAACTTATTATAATTAAACTAGAATTTTCACCATGCTACGACTCTTTGCCTTGATGGTAGAAGAATCAATATTCAATAAATATTTGTTCAATGAGACAGTGCAGGTGGCAAAAGTACACAAAGACAATTATCATCCCATTTTCTTGCTAAGAAAAATGAAAACTAAAAATTATAAATATGGAAAATTTATAGCCATGTGATACACAAAGGAGAAAAAGAAAACCCAACAATCAAAAGTAATCCAAGAGCCTAGTAATAACAGCTTCTAATATAGCATAATCTTCCACATGGTACTCTATTTCTTACATGTATTTGCATGTTCTAATTAGTTTAATAGGCTTAGCATCATTTTATCACTGCCTGCCATCACGTTCTTCCAGATAGCATCAGTGAACAAGAAGGATAAAGATTGCTACTTTGTCCTGCAGTTACATAATTTTGTGAGAAGAAAAATGTTAACAAGCAAGTAAATGATATAGTAAGGTGAAAGGAGAATTAGATACAACAGGACTGAATCTGTGGTGTTGGAGTGCCTGAGGGAGCAGGGATTCAGGTTCCTGAGTTCACGGTGGGCCTCTTCAGGGAGGTGAGGGGGCAGCCTGCCTAGCAGGTGTCCGGGGGAGGAACCCTCAAGTGCCAGCAGCTCAGGGGGTCCCAGAGCAGGTATAAGGAAGCCAGATGGAGAGTAAAGAGTCAGGGAGTGGGGTGTACTGGTAAAGGTTCTCCAGAGAGGCGGAACCAACAGGCTACATGTAAAGAGATATCTATGACAGGGGATTTATTAGGAAAATTGGCTCACATAATTATGGAGGCTAAGAAGTCCCATGACAGGTCATCAGTAAGGTGAAGACCCTGGGATGCTGGCAGTGTGGCTCAGTCCAGGTCTGAAAGCCTCGGCGCCAGGGAAACCTACAGTGTAACTCTCAGACTGAGGCAGAAGAGCACTGGGAGCTCTGATGGGAGTCCTGGAGTCCAAAGTTTGGATTGCTTGGAGTTCTGATCCAAGGATAGGGGAAGAGTTTCCCAACTGTGGAAGAGAGAGGGTGAGATGTCAGCTGCCTTCTGCCTTTTTTTTTCTTCATCTGGGAGCCCAACTGATTAAATGGTGCCCACCCAAATTGAGGGTGAATCCTCCCCACTCAGCCCACTAATTCACATGCCAATCTCATCTGGTAACACCCTGGAAGACACACCCAGAAATAACAATTTACCAGCTACCCAGGTACCCTTATCCAGTCAAGTTGACATAGAAAATTTCTCCCTCTGAATGAAATGTGGGGCTACCTCCAGGTCTGGAAAGAGTGGCATGGCTTTCCTCCTATGCACAAGTGTCACTTGGGATAAGGGTGAGCATCCTACCTGTAGCAGTAACTGTATCTATATCTGTGTCTGTATTTAATCCTATCTGTTTCACTCTCAACATCATATTAAAATCATGTCCCCATGTCAGGGAAACACTCTTTGCAGATACACCATGAGGATCATAGAAAACACTCAACAGTTTGGGCCTCAGGAAGTGGCCACAGCTTTGTTTGTGGGATTGCACATCCAGAATTGTATTTAGAGTTACAGAACCAAGACAGCTGGCAGTAAAATGGGTGGCTGCATTTCCCTGAGCCTCGGTTTCTCCAGTTGTGAAAGGGGCTGATGACCACAGACCCTTCCTGTGGTGGTTAAGAGAACTGGGGGACAAACGTAAAAGATAGGACATGCAGAGCCTAGAAGCCTCGAGTGCAGGCTCGCTCTGGACACGGGGTGGTGGGGGCTGTCAGTAGAGGATGGTGTCCAGTCATCACCAGGCATCTCTGAGTTGGTGAAGGAAGAGATGGGGTTTGTTGGACAGCAGGAATCCTTCCAGAAGGAAGATCAGTGAATTGTGTGGCCCCTCCAGCCTCTGCCCACCACCTGGGGACACATGGTTCCTGCATTCTGAGATGAGCCACATTCACAGGTACTAACACACACAGGCGCTCCCGCCAGGTACGTCCCACTGCTGTTGACGTGTTTCTGTTTTTGCAAGAAGTGATTTAACACGAGCCTCTGGTTTTAAAGCAAGTTTGTTTACAAAAGAATGAGGTTTAGATAGCAGGGGAGAAAGAGAGAACAATTTAATTCCTTCTCTTAAAGAATTAGTGCTCTCGATAAAAGTGAACAGAGAGGCTGGGAGAGGAAATTCCTTCCCTAGGGTTGATAGCAGCCCAGACAGAGAAGCCAGCCTGGCTTCCTTCCCCACCACACATGGTCAAAGGCCTGGCCCAGTCGGTATCAACCTAAGACCTGGCCCTGGAGTGAGGATGGTGCTGACCTGTGTGGCCTGACTGACAAGCACGCAGAAAAAGCCACCAATGAAGTAGAAGAGTCTGGAGTAAGCATGTCCACATGGGGTCACTTGGTGAGAGATGTGCCACAATGTCTTCATGTCCTCACGGCTCTTGATGCTTTTGCTGGGACCCTGTCGCAGGCACGTGGCAGCATGATGCTTTTAGGAGTGGAAATGAAGACAGTTTTACAAGAAAGCAACTTTCTCTTGTGAGAACACAGCTGGTTCTTCGGCCGTTCTGGTTTGAATCTGCCAGCCCTTCCCATCTGTTTGACATTCCACAGCTTTGTGGGTGGAGATGAGGCATTTTTGAGTGGAGTCTCCCCGCCCCTAAGCTGGAACTTGGTGCAGCCTTGGAAGGTAAAGGTGGAGTTTCCAAGAGAACAGCATTGAAGGAGGGGTGGGGAAAGCAGAAGACAGGAAGAATCTGAGCCAAAAGACTCTGGGTAGGAAAAAGCACAAGAAAAAATGTATCCAAAGTCAAGATTGAGTGCGAGCCCAGAAGAAGGTTGCATTCAAATGGCAAATGTTCTACTTAAAGCAGCATCTTGTAATTTAGTATCTAAAGCAATTTGGTACCTTTTAATTTAGTATCTTTTTTCTATAATGCCAAGTTACATATATAAAAACATGTATTTCCTTATGTTCAGAATAATGAATACCTGTTAATTCTTACCATGACTCAATAATCACTTTTTTTGGCAAAAGTTAGCAATATCCATTTTAATTTTAAAAGTTCGTTTATAGAATCTGCAAGAAAATGTGCTTTGCAGACGTATTTTGGATAACTTTTTTTCTCATCATAATACTTTTCTTTGTTTTTCAGGAGGGATTATGTTTGTGCTCCATTGCCTTTCAATGGAAAATTGACTAAAAAAATTGAAAATAAGGCACAGTGTATGTAAAATTTGGTATTCAAATGTCCCAATTGATGAAATTAGATAATGCTAAGATTCAGTCTGAATGACTTGCAATTTCAAAAACTTAGAGCAAATAATGTATTTTTATTGTTTCAAGATGGAAACAAAACTCTCAGTTGCCTGGTTTGGGCTTTGGATGGACTCTACAGATGGTTCATGTGTCTTGCCAATTTAGAGGCTCCCCTTACCACTTGCCCCTCCCAATAAAGCCACTGGTTTTTCCCACCATTCTCAGCACATCTCAACCAACTGCATCACCATCAAAGCCGGCTTACAGCACCTGATCAACAAGGAGTTGTGGAAAATAAGTGAGTGAATGAACACAATTGTGCCGTCCTCTGGCATTTGGAGAATCAGGAGTCCCTGGCTGAGCAGCGTTTTTCTTTTTCTTGTGTTGTGCTGTGACCACCAGTGCATGAAGCCAGACATGGGAGTGCCGTGAGAGCCCAGACTGGAAGGCAGCAGAGCCTAGACTGATACGGGCCTTGGAGACAGGGTGATCATTTCCTGTGGGTTCAGCAAAGCTCAGTGTGGTTTGGGAATCATTTCCCTTTGAAATTAGGTTATCTTAGAAATCTGTCAGTGGTTTCATATTTTCAACCCATGAATGTTCACAAACATATCCTTTAAATTTGAGCACTGTGCCTGTGCTGTGTCCTGCGAAATGAAGCTATCCCTGGGACTCACCATGGGAGTCGCTGCTGGGGACTCTCGTTGGGTAAAGCACTGACCCAGGTGAGAACGATGTCCCTCAAGATTTGGGCACCTCTCATGGCTGAATGACTCTCCCTGGGCTTCTGTTTGGCTTCTTTGCCACTGCCACCCCACTCCCCTGGTGAAGGAACATGGAGGAAGTAGGTTTCTGGATCAGGGTGGGGCTCTGATGGCAAGGATGGTTGAACTGGAGGGCCATAGTGTCCTCAGACCCCCTGTTTCAGTATACATGAGCCTAACAGCTTCATAAAGTTCTGAAGCCATCATATCTTCAATATAATCAGATTTAATATCTCTTCTTTATTTCCTCTTGGCTTCAAAACCAAAGGAGCTGTGGGCTTGATTCTCAGACCACAGGGAAGCTTAGAGGCATTGAGGTATGGAGAGAGCAGGAGAAGGGATCTCCAGAGTCCCTGGGAGCCTGCAGGAAGGAGTGACCGTGGGACCTCCCTGAGGTGGACGCATTTTGGACCATGCACAGGGTCACTGCCCAGCTGCACTGGGGGCTGACGTCCGTGCAGAGGGCACTGTATACTAATGGCCTACTTGGATGGGTGCATCTTTTTTTCGCAAATGTGCCGTATAATGGATTAAGGATGATCTGCATATCTGCTTGTGGTAATTTTTATGGCAGCAATAGGAATCAAATAACAGTGATTAATACTTCCTGTTCCATAATAAGGACGTTTGGTTTGGAGATGTTCAGCAGCACACCTGACACCATGCAGGTGTTAGTGGTAAAACCAGAATGCACTCCAACCTGTGGCTGATCCTACATATTCCTTCCATACCCTGCAGTCAATTGCAGTATCTGAAGAGCATGGAGATGCAGAAAATCGGCTGTTTTCTGTAAAGACAGCTTAATTTAGTTAGGCACATTTTGATATACACAGCGAAGGAGAAATGTGAGTTATACTTTAATGCTATGCATGAACAAGCCAAAGATGTGATTTTGCTGACTCTTGGCTAGAAACCATCCCACATTCAAGAAACAGCTCAATGGGATAGTCAAGTAACAAAAAGATAGTTAATGTTTGTTAATGACTAAACTGTGTTTGAAGCTTTAGATATTTTCACTTTCATTATTTAATTTTCATTAATTACCTATAATATTCATTTCTTCATTGATTTCATTCATCTAATCAACAAATCCTTTCCAAGACCCTTCTTTGGAGAAGGACTGATTATGCGCTGGGAGGTCCATGATATACAATACATACAGATCATACATTTAGGAACTTCCATTCAAATATGAAAAAGATTCACTAATTTCAGGTGGTAGTAAATACAATGAAAACAACAGGGTAATGTGTTAGAGAGTGTCTAGATAGAAGGGGCTTTTATCTCATCTCATCATGATGACAGTGAGATTCCTGCAAAGATTCTATCAAGTGGTATGTGCAAAGGCCCTGTGGCAGGAAGGAGGTTGCTGTTTTTTGAGTTGACACATTTGAGGAACAGAGAGAAAGCCAATGCAGTCAGAGAGTAAGCAAAGGAAAATACACAAGGAAGGCAAAAACAGATTTTTTGGAAATGAAAGAGCCTATATTTAGAAAAATAGAGTAAGTTGGCTAAAGTCACATTACCAAGGAAACTTTACCTATTTCTTGCCCCGTCTAATACTAGACTTCCCATGTACTTTCTTCTTCTTCTTTTTTTTCTTTTTGAGACAGAGTCTCACTCTGTTGCCCAGGCTGGAGTGCAGTGGCACAATCTTAGTTCACTGTAACCTCCATCTTCCAGGTTCAAGCAATCCTCCTGCCTCAGCCTCCCAAGTAGCTGGGATTACAGGCATGAACCACCATGCTTGGCTAAGTTTTTGTATTTCTAGTGGAGACAGGGTTTTGTCATGTGTGCCAGGTTGGTCTTGAACTCCTGACCTCATGTGATCCACCCGACTCGGCCTCCCAGACTGGTGGGATTATAGGCATGGGCCATCACACCCAGCCCCATGTACTTTGTAAATATCTGGACTTCCTGCCTTCATAAGACCTTGTGTTATCAATGATCCCTTCTTTTTATCAATGATTTCTTCTTTCTACTATATCTTCAACCTTATCCTCCCTCCTGGATTTGAACACTCCAAACCTCCTTTAATTTAAACAATCCCTCGCTAGCTTGAGGGCGTCTCTAGTGCATCAAATGTAAACCAATTTCATGAAATTTGCTATAGTATGAATGTTTTATGTCTTTCTAAAATTCGGATGTTGAGGCCAGGTGTGGTGGCTCACTCCTGTAATCTCAGCACTTTGGGAGGCTGAGGTGGACCAATCACTTGAGGTCAGGAATTTGAGGCCAGCCTGGCTAACATGGTAAAACTTCATTTTTACTAAAAATACAAAAATTAGCCGAGCATGGTGGTGCATGCCTGTAATCTAAGCTAGTCTGGTGGCTGAGGCAGGAGAATCACTTGAACCTAGGAGGCAGAGGTTGCAGTTAGCTGAGATGGCACCGCTGCACTCCAGTCTTTGTGACAAAGTGAGACTCTGTCTCGAAAAACAAAAACAAATTCATATGTTGAAATCCTAACCCCCAAGGTGATGATATTAGGAAGTGGGGCCCTTGGAGGTAATTAGGTCTTGAATGAGAGACTTCATGAATGGAATCAATCCCTTTATAAAAGCACTTGTGAGGTCACCTTCCACCTTGTGAGGTCACAGTGAGACAGTACTGTCTATGAGCCAGAAAGAGAGCCCTTGCCAGACACCAAACCTACTGGTGCCTTGGTCTTGAAATTTCCAGCCTCGAGAAACATGAGAAATAAATTGTCATTGTTTAGAGGCCACCCAGTTTGTAATATTTTGTTATAACAGCCAAAATAGACAAGACAAAATTCTTCCTGAGATACGGTCCCTTGTCAAGATTTCTTGCTTCCATGGATAGCACCCTCATGCAGCTGTTGCACAAGTCACAGTTTCAGAGTCGTAGTGGGCATCATATATCCATCCTGTGGTCAAGTCCACTTGACTTCCCTCCTAAATATCTCTCAGATCCGTTTGTCTTATTTAACCTCCACTACCAGATTCTGGTCTATGCAGCTATCATCTTCAACCTCCGTGTCCTTAACTGCCAATAGCACCGTCACTGCCTGTCTTCTTCTTAGAGCACCTTCCCAATCCATTCTCCACATGTGGTCATTGTGGTCTTTAAAAGCCATATAAACTTGTCTTGGAAATCCCTCAGCCACACACAGGTAACATATATTCACGTGTGCCCACATGTTTAAAATCACATTTCCTTGCTGTAAGTTCTAAGAGTCTGCTATTATTTTCCATAGGCTCACCTTAGTTCCCAATTGCATGGTTTAGAATGTTTCTCCCTCTCTAGATTACCTTTTCTCCCTCACTAGTTTATACCCATTACATAGACTGTGATTAAATAAATTAAAAGGTGTGTTTCTTTAGGCACGATGGCTTAAGAATAATGTTGTAATTTTAAAATTTAACTTCTGTTGCAATCTGCTGTCTGGACCATGGTTTTTGTTCTAAGTTGAACGCATTCTTGGAGTAAACACCCGGATGGTAGAAATACTTCCTCACCTACAGAGCAGAAAGGTTCTGAGGGGCGCCTTAACCCTGCCATTGCTGTGGTCTGCACTGGGACGGTGTCTGCTGCCTCCAGCCTGCTCGCCTGGCAAAGTCATTAGGGAGGCGTTTGCTTGGCTTGCTCTTTGTTAAATCATTCAATAGAACTGGCAGCTTCTGGAGCTGTACCATGGAATATTTAGACAGCGGGTCTTTGGGCCAGAACTTTGAGATGTAAATGATTTCCAATCATTTGTTCTCCCAAGGCCTGTTGGTTGTGCTGACTCAGATCCAGGATGCAGAAATGAAAATGAGAAGCCCTGAGTGTTCTGCTTGGGGGTCCTCATGTGAGTCACTGTCAGAGTTTTTGAAAAGAAATTATATTTGTTTCTATTTCTAGAAAGTCAAGGACCATCCCAATTTTAAAACCTTCTCTCTTTTCTGATTTTCATATTTTTCTTTACATAGAGATGGGGTCAAAGCTGTGAGGCCTGGCAGGGGTGGGAGCACTCCTGACCCCTGGTTCATATGTTCCTATTTATTCACCCCTCACCTGAAAGAGCTCAATTCTCAGAGAGACTTTGTTCCTGTTAACTCGCTCTGACCTAACTTCAGGGCAGAGTTCACATTGTGTGTGCTCACATAATCATTGGGGAGAGTAGCTTTCCACTGCTCAGGACTAAGAACAAGCCCTCAACAGGGCTTTGCATGACATAGAACTGGGGCTACAAGATACTGACTTGCATGATGCAGGATGCCACTCCCCAGCAGCGCCGAAGATCATGTGTCTCTAGGCTGAAACCAGTCTGTGTGTCTGGAACCCACTCTGACAAGGCCACTGCACCTGTTGCTTGGGCATTTCCCAGGGCCTGTGGATTGAGCCATCGCAGGAGTGTGAAGAGGGTGGAGCAAAAGCCATGAGGAATTGGTTGGTGATTGAGTGGTGAGGAGCTAGAAGTAATGGTCCAGGATGCAGGTGCCCTGTCTGTTTCTTGGTGGCCAGGTGAGGACACCTGCTTAGAGATTTACAGTGAAGCAGCAGCTGAGATGATGTGAAGCACTAGAATTATTAATACTGGGGCATATCATCACACACTGAGGTCTGTTGAGGGGGACTAGGGAAGGACAGTGGAGGGTAGGGAGTTGGGGAGGGATAACATGGGGAGAAATGCCAGATATAGGTGATGGGGATGGAGGCAGCAAACCACATTGCTATGTATGTACCTATGAAACAATCCTGCATGTTCTTCACATGTACCCCACAACCTAAAGTGCGATATATGTGTGTGTGTGTGTGTGTATACACACACACACACACACACACACACACACATATATATATATATATATATATATATATACTGGGGCATATTTACTGTGAGCAGGTAGGAGATGCTGGAGGAAGAGGGGTTCATTAATGAGCAACCCTAGACCCTAGAACAGGGAGAGCAAGGATGTGGATGAGGGCTGGTGGAATCCCCCAAACTCTGCCAGTGGGATTGAATATGCCAGCACTTCATACGGCTGAGAGATCCTCGAGGCAATGTGTCTCTTTTCCCATCTTTACAGACAAAGAATATGAAGTCAACAGGGGGTAAAGTGAGTAACCCAAGGTCACAGAGTGAGAGAGCTGGTCTCTGCCACATCTTGTGAATACATGCCTCCTTTGTGGGTAAATGCTTTACTGTGATGAAGGAAGTAGAAAAGACTTAGTGAAATGTTTTCATGCTTTCTTTTATATATATATATATATATATATATATATTTTTATTGCATTTTAGGTTTGGGGGTACATGTGAAGAACATGGAAGATTGTTGCATAGGTACACACATGGCAGTGTGATTTGCTGCCTTCCTCCCCATCACCTATATCTGGCATTTCTCCCCATGCTATCCCTCCCCAACTCCCCACCCCCCCACTTGATTAACTCATTATTTCTCTGTGACAGGTTTTGCTAGCAGTACATTTTGTCTTGGTGTTTCATTTTTAAAGGCTATTATTATTTCCATTATTATTATTATTATTTTTGAGACAGAATTTCGCTCTTGTTACCCAGGCTGGAGTGCAATGGCGCAATCTCAGCTCACCGCAACCTCTGACTCCTGGGTTCAAGCAATTCTCCCTAGTAGCTGGGACTACAGGTGTGCACCACCAGGCCCAGCTAATTTTTGTATTTTTAGTAGAGACGGGGTTTCACCACGTTGACCAGGATGGTCTCAATCTCTTGACCTCATGATCCACCCACCTTGGCCTCCCAAAGTGCTGGGATTATAGGCATGAGCCATGTGCCTGGCCTATTTCCATTATTAACAATCCTAATAATGGTGGTCATTTCTAGAGAGTCAGGAATTAGTCTCAATGTTCTAACATCTTCAGCTCTAATATTTAGAGAAGGTCTTTGACCTAAAATTTATCATTGTAATTGATATGAAATAATAACATGATGCCAAGCCCCAGAATGCTTCCTGGAGGAGACAGCATCTGTGGAAATGGTGCGTTGGATAAATGCTGGGAGGTTACATGAGCCCGTGTGTGCATGGAGTTGTACTATGTGTGTATAAACTTGCACCATGAGGATCAAGAAGCCTACATTTAGGAGAGGAGGAAAAAAAGGAAAGTGGAGACAATGGGGCAAAACTGGTGTAATGGTAAGATAGCCTCAGGGCCACCCTTACACTCTTTTATAAAATCTGTATAAGTGATTAATGGATTGAAATAAATGAACTTTTGTTGTGTCAGGGAGGTCAAAAACTTTTTCCTCTACCCTCTTAGGTTCAGTAACCAGGGTCTTGAAAATTAAACTAATAAAAGACAAAATCATAGGAAAAAATGCTTATTTTATATACATATGGATGGGCTCACGGAAATGAAATAGAAACTCAAAGAGGCAGTCAGTCTCAGAGGCTTATATACAATTTTATCGAAGAGTAATGTGTTTGTGGAGAAAATCCATAAACCTGAAAAGGGTTTTGAGCTTCCAGATGGGAGCGGGGGAGTTGGGGGAGAGATACCATGGGGAGAAATGCCAGATATAGGTGATGGGGAGGAAGGCAGCAAATCACACTGCCATGTGTGTACCTATGCAACAATCTTGCATGTTCTTCACATGTACCCCAAAACCTAAAATGCAAGAAAGAAAAAAAGAAAGGAAGAAATTTTTAGATGTTAGGCTCGAAGCACATGAAGATGTGGAGTGAGGGAGGCAGGGCAGATTTCCTGATTTGCAATTTAACTGACTTGAAATAGTACATACATTAGTGTTCCAGTTATAGAATATTACTAAAGCATCTAGCTTCAGCTTGCAAGCCTTCTTCACATAGTCTCAATTAGGATCTGGGCAGTCAGGTTTTAGTTCTCGGTGGTGCCAGGTGAGGAAGATGAGAGAAAAATTAGAAATGTTAATTACTGACAAAATGCACAGAAAGGCAAGATTCAGTTTACAAAGAGTTAAAAATAGTTCAAAGACACTGAACACTTACAAGGGTGGGTTATAGTTTTCCATTTAAACATAAATTTCTCTCTGCAGTCATCTGCAGTCCTATCAAAAAGAATCAGAATAAGACTATTTTTGTTTGCACAATAATTCTAGTCTCATTAAACTTGACCTAATTACGTAAGTGCAACAAGAATGGTAATTGACCATATAGGCTGTTTTTTAAGTTTGCGTTTATGGAACTTTTAATGACTCTCAGACTGGACTTTTAAGAACTTCTTAAGGCTAAGAAGCCAAGCCAAGAACTCATCATTAGATTTTTTCCTGCAATAATTATGTATTTGGGTGAATTTTCCTCTTCTCAAAATTCCCAACATATTCTAAAATTCCTGGAGCTATCAGGAAGTGACTGTCTTTACTCATCTGCAAATCTGAGAGCCTGTAAGCTAGGTAGCAGGCCAGTATCCCAAGTAAGTATAAAGCTAACCACAAGCCCTTAAAACTACTGGGCCATATCTAATTCTATGTACATCCTTTTCAAATATTCCACTCAAAGCCTAGGTAATATAATCAATGTGTTCTTTTACATCTGTGTCCTTTTACAAGGAGAATAGATTCATCGGTAGGAAGAAAAAGATAAATGGTTCATTACTTAAATTAGTCTGTGCTGTGTTTCCAACAACAACAAAATAATAATAATGGCAATAGTAAAAAAAATGATTCATTACTGTTTATGAAAGTATAATCTATTAAATGACTGTCAGCGATGGATATCTTAAGAGAAAAGAGAAAAAGGGGTTTCTCAAATATGGAAAACAAAATGTTAAAAGAATAACCAAGGTTTTAGACAAAAAGCCATGATAATCATTCACATCAGTTAATTCAGTCCCATGTCATTAAATCTTACTCTGATTGATCTTGGGTTAGTAGTATGATTAATTTATTAGCTTCTTCACGGACTCATGCAAATCCTTCTTTGTTTCTTACTTTTCTTTCTTTCTTTCTTTCTTTTTTAATGAAGCACCTTGCTTTGACCTGTAGCAGATTGCAGTACATTTCCAGAAAGCATCAGAGTAAAAAATAATAACTGTCTGTGAATGACCAAGGGCTGAAAAATACCTACTAAAGATTTGATGAATGTTTGTTTTAACATAATTGCCAAAGGAATTTGGTTATTTCTGTGGCATGCAACATTTTAAGGTAACTTGAATTATGACTGGTAACATCGTACCAGGATATATTATGGTCAGCAAAGACAATGATAAATTTCTAGCAATTTCATAGAATTTCTGAAACACTGATGTTAATACACCCATACAAATACAACACAAGAAAGCTAAACATCACTTCGCAGTTATTTCTTGACAGTGTCTCCTATATAATTTAAAGCATCAGATAAATCTAATTAGTTTAATATCTCCCTTTTAATAAAATGAGAGAATAAATCCCTTGAGTTTTCCAGATGTCCTCTGGGAAACTGCAAAGTCAGCTTGAGAAAAAAAAAATTAAACAAAAAAGGTTTTACTTAGTATTTGATTTTGGGAAAGATGTCAAAATATCAAAATGTTGAACATTTGATTCAATAAGATTACAGATAAGCATGAAACAATATTTGGTTTATCCATTCAGTCAGAGACAATGAAAGATTTCAAGGGCAAATACAGAAGATTACATATGAAGCAAGCAAACCCCTTACCACTTTCAGTATCGAGAGGGCTTGGTTTTCTTTTCGTTGTTGTCATTAATTTTTATTTTTAAATAAATACATAATTTTTTAAATTATATCAAAGACCTGAAAAAGGAATATGAAGTAAAGAAAATTATTTTAATAAGACACAGGATTCTTATTTCCTAAAATTACTCAAGTAAAGAAAAACTTTTACAATCCCTTAAGAATAGACCAATGATCTAAGAAAACTTCACATTTTTAGCAGAGAAAAATAATCAAACTCTAGTTTTTCATTTGTATACGATTTATACTAAAACCCATTCAAAAATCTTATAATAAATTCAATTTAATTTTAGCTAGCTTGACCATATGAGATAAGGTTCTCTTTCTCATTCTCTTTTCCCCAGTCACTTCAACACTTTCTATATCCACTCAGACTTTTGTCATTTAATTTCTTCTCTCTCAATCTGAAACAAGCTGTACACAACATTATACTACTTTAGAACAAAATTCTTTTTCTTTTTTTTCCACAAAAACACATACTTCATATCTTTGACTTTTTCTTATCAAAAAACCTCTTAGTCTCCCTGCATACTTTGTGCATGTAACTTTCTTTTTTACCTTTATTATTCCTGGTAGTTAATTTACATAAATTTATTACAATTCCTAACCGTTAGTAATAGTTTCCAGTGAAAATGAAGTTAGCAGTTGTGAACTGTCTGTCATATATCAGCATTTTGTAGTGCGTTAACACAGTTATGAACATACCACTTCACAGTGTTATAGAGTCATAGACTTTCTTACAGGACAGTTGTTTCAGATGGCAAAAGGAATATGTTTATTAACAGATGCAAATATCTTTAGTCTCTCCATAAAAATAAGAGGCCAAAATTAGGCAAAACTTACGTTCAGCAATGAATGCTTTAGTATTTTATCTTATTTAGGAATGAGCTAGATATTCAATTACTATCATTTAATGTAACTTAATATGACTTTAAAATTTCAAGTTACCAAAAAATTTCTGAAACTATTTTTAAGCAGACCTATTATAACACATAATTATTGTTGAAAAGTTTGTTTATAAACTTGTATCCCACTCACAGCTATTTAGTTCACTTTTTTCTAATAATTATGCTTGAATTGCCTATTGAAATTTCATGGGACATTTAATAAAAAGATAGCCTTCTTTTAAGTTACTTTCTGGTTCACTATTTTATAGCACTCACATATTATAAAGAGGTATAAATCACAGAGCAAAGAACTTAAAAGTTAAATATAGGCACCCCCACCCTTTTTACTACCATCCTTGACATATATACATGTATAATGCAATATATATTTATTGTGCATTTTGTTCTTAGGTTAAATTTATACTTTTATAATCTTAAGTATATAATCTTAAAGTTAAGAAATATGTATTTTATTAGTACATCCAGATAGAATAAATCTTGTTGGCTCAATAAAAGCAGTATATTTTCAGAGTTGCCAGCATTAAGTATTAAGCAGACAGATTAGTCTTGTTTACCAAAGATTATTCCAGATCATGTGAACTTGAATATCATTTGGGTTAGTTTATATATTTTTAAGTTTTAGGAATACTTTAATTTATATAGGTGCCTTTTTTTAATGCCAATTAAAGCAGAAAAGGATTTTTATTTGCCAACATCATCTGGAGGTGGAAAATATCACATACACATAACATGCACACATAGACATACATAAAAATACAGATAGATGCAAAGAGATATCATATCTTTCATTTAAAAAATTTAGTCATGAGCCAGGCAAACAGTAATACAAAATTTACTATGTAATAGTTATTTAAAATAATGGGATCTGAATTAAGGTTACCTTCTTAGTGAGGGCTAAAACCTTTTACTACTCTTTGTAGAGAAGAGTTTCAAGATTTTCATTTGCCCTGATATGTAATCTCATGGAAACTGTGGTCAAAATAGAGAAAAAAAAGCATGTAAGTTTTCTCTGCAAAGGAAATTTGGGGCATATTTGCCTTTTATCAGAGGTCTAGAGTAATCACTACTTACTTCCATTTTTCTTTCTTATGTATAGGGCAGTCCAGTGAATTCTTGGTAGTGAGATTTTAAATACATGCACAAAGGACTTTGCATAGGAAGACCCGGAGCTGCTGGGGTTTGAGTAGAGAGCCTTGCTGCCATTCTTGGGGTCTTTGGCAAAGCAGTTTTCTGGCTATCAGTGTTTACATAGATAACTTGTATTCTCTGCACCTACCAGAGTGCCTTTTCAATTCTTAATTTTGTTCCAAGTCTGACTTCAATCTCCCAATCTTGTTAAAAGAGTTTTTAAACCAGTTGTAACATTATCCTGTCTTTTTTTAACTTTCAGTTTGATCCTCTCACAAGTATAGTGCCTAGAGCAGCACATTTGCTCTAGGTGAGAGCTCTTCAAAAATCCTTTTAGATATACATAACTAGATTACAGTATCAAAACCGGTACATGATATTGAGCAATCCATAGAGTTTATTCAGATTCCACCAGTTTTGTGTGCACTCATGTCTGTGTGTACTGACAGTTCTATGAAGTTTCATCACACATGTAGATTTATGTAACCACCACCACCACCATCAAGATATAGAACTGCTCCATCACCACGAAGGTCTGCTGCATACCATCTTGGTGAATGTTCCATGGATGCTTGAAAATGGTGCATATTCTACCATTGTTGGTTGCAGTATCCTATAAGCATCATTAGATTCTGTGGGTTGACATTGCCTTTAAGTTAAAATCATCCAATCCAAAATTCCAATAATGCAGAGGCTGAAACATTTTGGTCTAATATATCAGTTGGCTTTCTCTGGTTAATAATGCAGGAGGAATCTGTGGCTTGTAACAAGAACAATTTGTTTCTTATGCATCTAGGGGATTCAGTTCTTCTAAGTTTGTCTTGGCTGGGCTCACTCATAGCTCTGGGGATCAACTGAGGGTTGGCAGAGCTAGGCTAAGTTCAGCTTAGACTGGCTCTGCTGCACATGTCTCTCATCCTGTTCCTCAAACCAGTGGACCAGCATGGGCTTGTGCTGCTCCTGGTGATTGCAGAACAGAATCAGAAACTGTCTGCTGGGGAAAGTGTTTTTAGCAGGTTGCCTTTCCTTAAATTCAAAATAGTGTCATTCTTCTTTCAACTGCAGTGTCTTTTGTGTCATAATTTTTCATCATTGTAGAAAAGGCTCTGGGTGTGTTTAGCACTGGGTTATAGTCCCATGGGAGCGGAGAGGTGGGCCAGCCCTATTTTCTGACTGTTGAAGGTGTCCACTCAGAGCCTATCTGTGCCTTCCCCTCTGCCCAATGGGGCAGGAACAACTGAGCCAGAATGCTGAAATTTCCCAGTGCCTCGGTAGGATCCAATTCTTCCTAAGTCACAGATACAAGATGGTACCCTTGTGCGCCCCCCTCTCCTGACTCATCCTCCAATATCTTCATGAATAGCCTAATTTATTAATAGTCTGAGGCTTCATACTCACCCTCTTTGAAGTTCTTCAAATTGGGTCCACATGTACTTTATCTGGCAGGGATTCTTCACTGTTCCTGGCATGTGAGTTGTTTGTTCCCAGCATTGTTTTAAGCTTTCCTATATTGCGTATTCTATTGTTCATCTCAATGTCAGTCTTGGAAGATGGTAAGTAGAGAGAAACATGTTACTGCTTCCATCTTGCCAGGAATTTTTGCCCTTTTCAGTAGAAAGCATCATGGAAAAACATACAGAGTGGAACACAGGTAACATGCTCAGAAAAGTGATTAATAACTTTCAGAATGCTGTCAAAGTCCTGGAAACAAGTTCTCCTGGCATTCGCACAGGTCTGTTCTGCAATCTGGACAAGCATCTCCCTCCTCAGCTCCCCCTTGTCTTCGTAGCAGATGGATTGTTGCAGCATCCATGTACATCTAGCTCACCACGCTCTGGCTGTAGTGTTTATTAGCCTCGTTATGTCTATACCAATCCTACACTCCCTGAAGATTCAATTCCAATGGAAGTTTCTGCATGAAGTTGTCTTCCTCCCCTCCCACTGACAAGAATAAAATCCAGGGAGATGGCTGGGAAAAGTCTGTCCCCTACTACCAATAATATCTGGGTAGTCCTTCATTCTTCCCTTTTAGAATCCACAATAATGATTTCTCTGATGTGAAAAGCTCTCCACTTTTTTCTCCCCACAAGATAGAAAGAACCAAGCTGTATGATTCAATTTATTTAAAGCTCAAAAAGTCAGATGCGACTGTGTCAAAAAGTCAGTGACTCTGAAGAGTGGTGGCCTCATAGGAGTCTGTGAGGGGTGGAGGCAAAGCTACTGTTCTATGTCCTAATCTGTCTGTGGAGAGCTGCTCACTTAGGAGTTGTGCACTTTTTGAGTGGATATTATACTGCACATGCACGTTTATAAATACAAATCCATACAAGGTATTCTCTCTGAGGCTTTTGTCAACACTGTCTCTCTTTCCATCCACAATGTTCCCATCTGCAAAATGGAACAGATCAGTGAGATGCTCTCCCAAGGGCTGTCTTGCTGGAACTTTCCTGGTTCTCTGCTCACACTCACAGTCTTGTTGCAGCACTCAGTGGGCTGGGTGATGCCCAGGAGTTCAGGGGCAGAAGAGGTGGAGGGTTGGACCTGGCAGTAGGTGAGCTGCCCTCAATTTAGTGCTTGAATCTCTTCCCCAGAGCTGGCCATTAGCAGGTGTTGGCAGGTGTTGGGAACTACTGTGGAGTGGACAGGCACTTCTTTATTTTGGAGAGAAGTCTGTTTCATTTCAGAACTGTTCTAATTGTTGAAAATTCATCATTTATCAACCCGGACTCTTTCATCTCCTCATCTGCTCTCTGAATTTATTCCATCTGATTTTTACCCTGCAGCAAAACAAAACCTGCTGTCTGCAGCCTGGTCAGTGTTGGACACAGGCTGCAGGTTTCTTGCCATGTCCCCTGAAGGGAAGGTGCTAGGAGGGTCAGTGGGACACTGACCTGCATGTTTTGTCTCAGGCTGCATCTGTCGTCCTCATCCACTAGGCGCTGTCCCGCCATGGGGTGGTTGCCCATGCTTTCAGAACATCTGGACAGTCTCTCTCCACCTGGATGGCACTGCCAAACCTCTGCCTACAGACACCCACGCGTTTCTCATGGCGCAGCACAAGCTTCCCTCTGCCCCTTCCTGAAATCACTTCACTCTCCCATGTCCGCCTGCCCATCTCATCTTCATCAAAGCCACATGCGGAATGTAAACGCAGACCTAGCGTATGAGGACGGTGAGGAAAGCTTGTTATCTTGTGCCATGGTTGGTATGTTTGTGCATACACGTGTTTGTGCATGTGTATGTGTTATATATGTGCATGCGTGTGCGTGTAAGTGCGCACGAGTGTGTGTGCTTTTGTATGTGTACATGTGTACGTGTGTACATTTGTGTATGTGCTTGTGCTTAGACAAAGCCAATGAGGCGCCATTCATTTGTATACTATCTTCTCTGGCATGTGCCGAGCACAGTGCCTGACACAGAGTTAGGCTGTAGTAAAGATCTGTGTGATTAAATCTAATATTGCACAGTGGGACACATATGGCCTATTTCTCCCTATATTGGATTACAGAATCCAGTAATTTTCACAGAAAATGTACTGAGGGAGAGTGTCCCGACCCAGGTTTCCTTCCCATCATGAACTGCAGATTTCTCTCTTCTCTCCCTGCCTCAGTTATTCCCTCTGCCCTCAATGAGATGGTTTTCATGCTTCGTTCTAATTCCATGCACTCAGTGGTTAAACACAAACTCTAGTACTATGATTGGAATCTTATCAAGATGTTGGTTACTGTGGTTATAAAAAGTAACATCTTAAAGAAAGAAAAACAGAGAAGACAGAGCACGTAATGCCTTTCTCTGGTTACATTTTTAGTCCAAAATTTAGATGTCCTGATTCTTGACCTGGCTGCGTGTGGCTAGAAGGAGAAGGTCAGTCAGGTTGTGATGGCTTCACCCACAGAGACAGGTACAAATTTTGGGAATTATGTGGTCAGCCAGAACCACCTTCATAGACCCTGGGAGGCTTTGTATCTGCGGACCTTTTCCTGTTTACATCTCAGATGGGAATCTGAGTGAAGGGCTTGCCTTCTTCCTTTAATAACACACTATCGACTAGAAAGCTGTGCTATTAACAATATTACATTAAAAAAGCAGCACCTTTTAATTCTCCCTGGGTCCTTTCTGTGATGGTTCTGTGTTCCTATGCGGTGGCCTGTTCAGGCTAGGAAAGCGTGGCCTGGCATTCCGGGGTTTGAGGAGCGTTGGCCACCTCTGAACTTGCAGCTTCCCCAAGGATCTGGTGCTACTCCTCCTCAAAAGGTCACTGTGCGTAGATTTAGCATTTTGATGACACAATTTCTTTAGTCTTTTAATCCTAAGAAGGCTTGCACTAAACCAGATTTTGGATCAAGGGCCCTAATAGTTTAATTTATCCTGTGGAACATAGATGTATTAGGCTGTTCTTGTGTTGCTCTAAAGAAATATCTGAGACTAAATAATTGATAAGAAAAGAGATTTAATTGGCTCATGGTTCTGCAGGCTGTACAAGAAGCATAATGCCAGCGTCTGCTGCTGGAGAGGCCTCAGGGAGCTTACAATTACCTGGGAAGGAAAAGCAAAGGCAAAGCAGGAGAAGGCGTATCACATGGTGAAGAGGAGCATGAGAGAGACAGGCAAAGCACCACACACTCTAAAACCACCAGATCACCCACTATCATGAGGACCATACCAAGATTGATGGTACTGTACCATCCTTGAGAAATCCGCCCTGCTTGATTTGATCACCTCCCCACCAGGTCCCACCTCCAACATTGGGGCTTTCAATTCAACATGAAATCTGGGTGGGACACAGATCAAAACCATAACAATAGGCCAAAAAAAAACTTCTACTATAATTTGGGCCAGTTGGAGAATTTGTTCCCTAAATAGCAGGAGCCTGGGGTCAGGGGCCATATAATTTTGCTGATTGCATTGAAAATAGGACTGTCAAAACTTCAGTTAGAATGTCAACATGAACGCAGAGCAGCTCTTTGGATGCAAGTAAAATGACCTAGAAGAGTCACTCGGGAAGGTAACGCCTGGCACATCGTGACTTTCCTTTGGGCTGCCATTCCCACTCTGCTTTTCTTGACCACCTCAGCGTGGTCTTTCCCCTGCCAGAATGTGCCACGCCCTCCTTGCAAAGCCTTCGGTGGCTCCCCATTGCTTTGGAATAAAATTCAGACTATTTCCTCAGCTCTGCTGTACCTGATCGCCTTCCTCCGTTTACTCTTCACTCCACTGAACCTGCTGCATGTTTTAGGTTCAGTACCAAGGTTTGCTATTTCATGAATCACATCTTTAACTTTCCCATTTCTGAATCCTTTTATGTTTCTCAGTTCCAGAACAGTTGTGGACATGAATGATTCCAATCAGAGCTCCATGTCTGTTTGCCCAGCAGACTGAGTCCTAGATGCTACTTACTTCCAACAATGGCTTTTATATCATCCACATTCAATAAATGTGAAGGACTTCAGGAACCACCCACAGTGACATTTATGTTTCAAATCACAGTTTACAAAACTGTTCTCACAGGAGTTATGTGAATATAATTTTATCCTCACTTTACTTGGTATGGTGACATGACATTGCTCAAAATGCACATCTAGGTCTCTTGACTCCCCGGTTGCCTGTACACATAGCTATTTTGTGTATCCTCAGACCCAGGTACAATCCAGGGGGGGTGCTGACTTTTTACTACCTTAATCTAAGGAGGTGTGACAACACAGTGATTCACACTGAGGGACCTGGCTTGTTTCTGCCTCCTTGGGTCTGCTAATTTCTGCAAACTGAGAGGACTGGCTGAAAGCCTCCAAGGAAATCAAGGATTAGAGAGTGATCTGGAAACAACCTCTAGTTTGTGTTTTAACTCTGGACAGAAAGACACCAAAATTAACTCAAGTGAGAACAAGTCATTTTAAAAAGTCTCTAAAGAAGCATTCTGTAGTCTCTTTGAGTAAGGTCACTTGACTTGTTTCTATAGTGAGAAAAGTACAAAATTCTATCTTAATTTCCTTATATCTAGCTTTATATATTTCAATTTACTTTGGATATTTTAATTTGTTAATCATTATTAATATTAAAACTAAGATATGTATAATATTAAATAAAAGTCAAACTCATCCCAGAAATACCTTATAATGCCTATATCTTAAAACATTTATTATCATCTTTCTCAGATAAGCATATTTTTTATACAATTGAGAAGGGGAAGCAAACACCAGTTTGTAACCTGTTTTCATCTAAATGATATGGTGGACGTTTCTACATAGGTTTTGTAATTCTCTCTTCTGCCAAAGTTGTAGCTAATTCTTCCCAGCAGGGTCCTCACTTCCTCCTCCTGGGGTGTTTCTGTGTTACATCACTCATTACCATGCCTTGTATTTACTTATTTAGACTGCTCTTCTCACTAGTCTGAGACTGGGATCTTCTTCAGTATCGGGACCACAGCTTTCTCCTATTACTGTCTATGTCCTGTACTCATGAGCTGTTCCATCATTAGGCTTCAAAACAGATGCAATCCCTGGGCACTTGTACCAAACTACCCTAACCTCTGAACTGAGTGCCTGCAGTCCAGACCTCTTTCACACTGAGTGAAGGAATACAGGGCTTGGGGGTCGGGGGGACCTGTCATTTAAAAGAGTCTCATAGCATGTCCTGTTGTCTGGGCAATGATCATCTTTTTATGGTGCTTTTAGGGTACGACTGTATGTCGGTATGTTTCCATCTGTGTGATGCTAAACAAGATGCATGCACTTGCTAAAACACAAACATGTAGTTTTGATCAAAAGTACTCCAGTTTGATCAAGAAAACATCTGGAGGAAAAGAGGAAATTTAAAAATCATCACAATGTTTAGTCTACTTGTTGCCACATACCCTGACGTGGTCAATGTGTTTTTCGCTTTGCGTGATTGTTTTGGCACGAGGGAGCTGAACTTGGATGGACCCGAACTTGGAGGGACCCTCTGCTGTGGCTGTCGTCTTCAGCCTCACCGTGTTGCCTATCCTGGGCATCTTTAGCATAGAACTGACTTGCTTTTCTCTGTGCTGGGCTGATCATCATTGAAGGCTGCCCTACCTTCCTCCTATCAGCCGGAAGTGAAGGTGAGAAAGACAGTCTGCACTGCTGGTCAAGCGCCCTGCCCAGTGCCTGATATTCATGGCCAATACTGCTCCCCGACTGAGGCATTGTTGTTACTTAACTTTTAATCTGTCTATACTCAATGTGGAATAGGTCAATTTCAGATTTCACATAGATTCAACAAGTGACCATGTGCCTTTTCCTCTTAAATGAAGAAGGAATTTTAATAAGTAGGAGTTTTTTATTGGGACTAAGGGCAAACCTAACTAACCTGTGCCATATACAGAGACTACAGAGAAACAGGACACCTGCCTCCCACCCACGGGCCCTCTGTTCCCCTGGTCACTCCTGAGCTATAAAGGAAGCCGCTGCATCTGGAAGCACAAAGGAGTCTGATGCCAGACACCATTAACATGGTCTTTCCTCCAGCTAAATTGCTTCAGCTCTCCCAGTCTTCTGGGAACCTCTGAAAATATCCAGCCTCTTGAATTCCCACCTCAGATGTCATCTCATCCAGAAAGCCATTTGTGACAGTCTGTCAGAAAGAACTCAGCCTTCTTCCTCTGCACCTTGCTGGAAGCCAAGTCCTCTTGGCTTCCTCGGTGGTTTTTTTTTCATGGACTTTATTACTATACAGCGTAGTATGACATTTACTTATTTGTTTTACTTATTATGTATCATCACCCCCTCCCAGAAAATGAGTTTAAGAATAAATCCTTTTTTTTCTTTTTTCTTTTGAGATGGAGTCTCACTCTATCACCCAGGCTAGAGTGCAGTGGCACAATCTCAGCTCACCGTAGCCCCCACCTCCTGGGTTCACAGGATTGTCTTGCCTCAGCCTCCCGAGTAGCTAGGACTATAGGCACGTGCCACTACCCCGGCTAATTTTTGTATTTTTAGTAGAGACGCGGTTTTGCCATGTTGACCAGGCTGGTCTCAAACTCCTGACCTGAAGTGATCCACCAGCCTTGGCCTCCCAAAGTGCTGGGATTACAGGTGTGAGCCACTACGTTTGGCCAAGAAATCCATTTTTTTGTTGCTATTGGTTTATTGATGAATTACAAGTATTCAGAGTCATGTTGGGCACACAGTAGGTGATCAAAAGTATCTGTATAGTGAAAGCATCTACTATCACATCCATATAGAGCAGTTCTGTGATTTATTGATTGGCATGCTTATCTCCTGAACGGCAGTGAAGGCTATGTGAGGGCAGAGGCTGTGTTTTCTTCATTGCTGTACATAGAGCACAAACTGCAGTACTGAACACAAACTAGTGTTGATGAACATTACAAAGATAAGTGAAAAATCAGAGTACTATGCAAATCTGTGCAAATCAGAGTACTGATTTTTTCTTTTTATGAGCATACCTGAAGGGACCAGATTAGCAGTAGTAACAGCCTAGTAACTACCAGGGAATGCAGCATGTCCTGAGTTTCTCAAACCATGGGCAGGGGAGAGAGACGCCTCTTGGTGCCCGGAAACTGTTGAAGAAAGGCCCCTTACTGTGGAGGCCTGCCTACCCAACCAAATTCTCAAGAGAAAATATGAGTTGCCTGGGATACCATTCTTCCCTTTCACCATTGCTGAGTTGTAAGTCAAGCCTCATTCTACACACACCACGGGGCACAGCACTCTCCACTCAAGTCTCCGTCTCGTAGGCAGTTTGCTGAAAATCAGTAATGTAGCTTCCTTCCAGCCACTGGAGAGTTACTTTCTGGAGAGGGTGATGCCTTATATCAGATAGAAAGGGTATCATTATCACCTAGAGAGGGCATGGTCTACATCAGAGACCAAGGGCACCCAGTCACCTGGGGAGAGTAATGGTTTGACTCGGAGACCAAGAGTACCCACCTCCTCTAGAGGGAGTGATGCCTTGCAGTTGAGACCAGGAGCCTCCACCTCACCTGAGAACTGACTCTCCACCCCATCCTATAGCTACTGAATCAGCATCTGCAGTTAACAAGACCCTGGGGGTTTATATACCCACTGAGGTTGAGGTGCAAACCAGTTTAATGCAAGCTGTACCATGCAACACCTCTCACTACTTCATCAGTTCAAGCTAGCTAACATCCAGCTTCACTTTTATCAAGTTAAAGTCTTCTCTTAGCTCTCAGGTGTGTACTTGTAAAGATATGCATTGATATGTGAAAAAACACAGAAACAATACTGACAGGGACACACAGATGGCCATGCAGATATACAGGAAACCATTCAAATGAGATCAGTACCTCTGGTCACATTCCATACAAACCATAGAACAGGGGTATTGTTTGTAATAGGGAGTGGCGAATGAGTTATACGTTTCTAGGATGGGCTAGAGAAAAATACTTTCCTCAGTTCCAGTCATGAGAAAAGGATGCGGATGTGGATTCCAAGTAGTTGAATAATTTGCTTGAAAGAATTGTGGTTGCAATCATCTAAACAGAAATCTTAGGGCTGAAATGTACACCCATTTAAATATAAAAATTCCTGGGTCCCTTTGCAGACCTACTAAATTAACATCACCATAGGTGGCCCAGGAATCAGTATTTCCATGCAGTATTTCTGTGGTTTTAATGTGCAGACTGGCATAGGAAGCTGTAGTGAATTCCTATAACTTTGTGTGGCTTCAACGTCCATTTTGAATATAGGTTTAATTTCCTTGTCACCCTTGACATGGTGCCTAGCTCTTCACCTGCTCCCACTTCCTCAATGTGGTTGACCTGGATATCTGCTCTGTAAATCACCTCCTGGTGACCACTTTTCTATGAAACAGCTGGATACAACCTACTTGACTCGCCTCACTGACTCCAGCACCCAGCATGGACCTCACAAATGTGCCACAGTGACCATGTCTCAGTTGCAGCGTGACTCCACACAACTTATGCCTGCTAGCTCTACTCAATTAGAACTCCTCTTGGGAAGCCTGCTGGGGTAATGTCCTGGACTTCAATAAACACTCTGGCCCACGGATCCCTTGTTCTCTCTCTTGCTCCCCATCCACTGTTTGGATGTTTGTTTCCCTGTTGGCTCCTCCTTTCCCACTGGCCCTGTGAAGCGTGCTGCCTTCTTCTGTCTGGAATCTGTAAGAATCTGCTTCTGCGATTTCATGGGTTTTGTTGAGTTGCCTCCTCTTTCTCACCTGATCCGTAGACCAGGACATAACTTCTCTCCTGGTCAGGGCTCTCGTAGACATTGGCCATCTTAGTAGGAATAAACTGAACACAGGTCAGATATGATCCACAAGGGTATCTGCCAGCAAAAATCAGTTTCTGTGAAAGTGACAGCTGGTCACAGGTGACACTTCTGTATCAGCCCGTCAACAAGGATAAAGAAATATCTCATGAAAGGCACGCTGTAAACATCTACCACCAAATTCCTGAACCAGGGAAGTGCTAGAGTGTATTAGTCCTGTGAGAGAGACCTTAAGACTAAATTAGAAAGAAACACACACACACACACACACACACACACACACACACACACACACACACACACACACAACAGAAGCACAAACACAGTCTCCGAGTCTGGAACCCACCCTTTCTGTGAGGTACCTATATGACAATCCAGTCACGAATTTGGGCAGCCACTGTTTTCACAGTGCTTATGACTTCCCAGGCAGCCTGCTACAACCTCCTTCAGCCATGCTTTGAAACATCTTGCAAAGTTACAACTTCTTAACTTTATATTCTCCAGATTAATAACGTTCTACCATTTAAGACCACCAGAGCAATTCACATTCCACCTTCTTTCCTGCTTTAAGTTATAGATAAAGTTGCTTCCTTTCTCCACTAGAAAAGGGGCCAAATTGAAAACTAATAAAAAAAAAAACCTTTAATTTCAGAATTAGTTTATATTACAGAAAATTTCCAAAGAGAATTCTTATATATTTCACACCCATTTTCCCCATCATTAGCATCATATATATGATCATATTTATATACATAAATAACCATACCATATATGTGTGTGTGTGTGTATAACAAATCCATACATATAGGGTATGGCATGGTTATTTGTTACAATTAATGAATATTTTGGTAAGAGTTTTTTTTTAACCATGAATAGGTTTTGGATTTTATCAAATAATTTTTTGCATCAATTGATGTGATGATGTGATGATTTTTTTAGATTTAGCCTATTGATGTGATGCATTAATTAATTGATTTCAGAATGTTGAGTCAGCTTCGAATAGCTGGGATAAATCCCACTTGGTTGTGGTGTATAATTCTTTTGGTAAATTGTTGGACTTGATTTAAAGCTAATATTTTGTTCGAAGTTTTGCACCTGTTCTCATAACAGATAATTGTTCTTAATTTTCTTTACTTGTAATGTCTTGATTTGGTTTTGGTATTGGTGTTATTCTGGCATCACAGAATAAGTTATGAAGCATTCTCTCTGCTTCTGTTTTGTGGAAGATATTGTGGAGAATTGGTATTATTTACTCCTTAAATGCTTGACAGGATTCACCATTGAAAACATCTGTGCAGGTGGGGTTTTTCTGGGTGGGGGAGAAGGCTTTTAAATCTGAGTTCAATTAATTTAATAGATATATGTTAGTAGATCACACTGATTGATAGTACTATTCAGATTATTTATATTCTTGCTGATTTTCTGTTTTCTCAGTGTATCCATTACTGAGAAATCGGTGTTGAAGTCTACAACTATAATAATGGATTTGTCTCTCCACATATACCTATGATAACTCAATGGAGCTCCTCGCAGTGCCTGTGCAATGATGTTTTCAGAGAAAGACCCACTGTTTTGAGCCTGTGATTGGTTATGAGCCAGCCTCCAGAATCTGGGAGACTTGTTGAGAACCAGGATGCACATGTTCAAGAGAACTTCTCTGAAAAGTAGAAGGGACAAGCTGAGTATAAGTAAGAGGAAGGGGAGGAGAGTGGGGACTCTACCTGGCAGAGTTGATAGAGATTTAAGACTTTGGAAGGAATACTTGTGGTCAAGAGTGTAGATGTGACATTCTGAGCCCTGTGCAATGTGACACCTCCTGTAGAAATCATGGAGTAAGTTAAATATAGAGAAGGAAAAGATTTCATTCTGTTCCTATCTTATGAGTCACAGAATCAAGGAAATAACTAGTTCACTTGAACTTGAGTCCTAGGTTCGTTGCAAAGCAACACTGTGGCCTCACAATAACTATAACAATTGCATCTAAATGATCACCTTTCTTCAGTCATCTTCACAGCTTACCAGTACAAACTGACTTTTATGACAAATTGAGCAATAACTTAAAGACCACTTTTCCAGCATGTTGTAAGCTACTATGTTAGTAGTCCTACACCAAAGTACTCCTACAAATTAAAAAATTTGCTTAAAAAACAAATAAATGTGCAGATATCGTATAATGGCCAATACTGCAATAATATATCGTCCTAATTTTATAATAAGGAAGGAAAGAATGCCAGGCCAGGATGTCAACTTGGGTGGCTCTAGAGAATTCTGAGCCCCTGTGGCATAAGGAATGCAGGTTGCACCTACTTTACTGTTCCAGAGACCTCCCTTGTGTCTCGGACCCCCCTCATTTAGCAGCCTTGAGAAGCTCAGGCAAATGCATTTCCAGATTCAACCCCTGTCTTCAGTTGGAGTCACTCATGACAGTCAGGAAACCAAGGTGAGAAGAGTTTGCTTCACTTTCTAGTGTGTTTCTCTTCTGTCTGTCAATTGTGGGATTTGAGAGCATGTGGGGTCCTCATGCTCTCATGAGGTTCCATTCACTAAAGTGAATGGAAATTCACTTTAGTCCTAGATGATGCTGGATCACACCAAAAGTGATGGCTGGACTGAAGTGGAGCTGTTATCCTGAATTCAAGCCCCCAAATTTCCTGACATTACGCTGTCTCAACATTCTTCCAAGTTCACAAATCAGAGGCTGAGGTCTAGGGAGACGAAACCTTAAGGCAATGCAGCTGCTAATGAGTAGATCAACTTCTTCCAGTTCTAGTTAGTGTCTTTACATTCTAGGATTCAAGATTATGCCTTATTTTTAGAAGGCAACATAAGGTCAGTTTTCGCTGAATCAATTTCGCTTGGAGCTGCCAGCTCCCTGCTTTGCACTCTTGGTCTTGAATTCCAGCTGTTTAAACCTTGACCTGGATTTTGACCATGTTCTCATCCATCCTGACACTGACCCTGCTACCCTGCCTGGCTCTCTGACCTTGAACTTGCTTCCCACTTTGTCCTGAGCATTTCCAGCTGGCCTCTCTAGTTTTCTTTTAGTTTACACATATGCCTGCATTAATTCCTTATTTATTTTATTTTATTTTATTTAGCAACTTACTCTATGCCTGGCCTTATGTTAGAGCTACAAAAATGTACATACCACAGTCCCTGAACTCAATCCTTGGGTTAAAGCACACGGTGGTGGTGACAGCTCTCCTAAAGGTGGGTATCCATAAAATGCTTAAAGATTAAGAGGCAGAGAGCCATTGGCACTGTATAGGGTCATGCATGAGGCTTCACAGTCAAACCTAAAGAGAAGAGTGTGTGAAGGAAACTGTGGGAGAAAGTACCTTTGAAAAAGGAGAGAGATTAGCCAAGCACTTAGAAGCATGGAAAGGTTAGGAATGTCTTTGGAGACATAAGCTCCAAGCCAAGTAGATAATCAAGTGTTTGTCCCTACCGATGAAGCATTCTGAGGACTAACATTTCCCCCCGTCAGTTGGTGGTATTGAAGCAAATACACTGAGGCTGAGCCTGCGATCAACTCAGGTGGAGTCACAGTTACTTCTGCATCACATCTAATAGACTCAAACTACATGCAAATAGACCCAATGCCTCTGCCAGACTCCTACTTCCCCTTCAGGGCTCACCCGTACCTCCATCACTGCAAGAAGCCTGTGTGCTGTAAGTGCTGTTTTAAATGCCCCCTCCCTCTTTAGACTAAGCTTCACACAGAATGGGGTTGTCGCATTTTCTAGGTCACAGAAAAGGGACTGAATATATACAAGACAGTATCTAAACTAAGCTATACATTTTTTTTTTTTTTTAAACAGGATCTCTCTCTGTCACCCAGGCTGGAGTGCAGTGGCACGATCTTGGCTCACTGCAACCTCTGCCTCCTGGGCTCACATGATTCTCTCACCTCAGCCTCCTGAGCAGAGTAGCTGGGACTATAGCTATGCACTGCTATGCTGAGCTAATTTTTGTATTTTCAGTAGAGATGGGGTTTCCCTATGTTACTCAGGCTGATCTCAAACTTTTGACCTCAAGCGATCTGCCTGCCTCAGCCTCCCAAAGTGCTGGGATTATGGGCATGTGCCACAGTGCCGAGTCTAAGCTATAAATTTATGAATGTTTAGTTGGACAAACTAACATGAAAGGACCCTTGATTCAAAGTTCAGGGAGCAATGGCAGTGGCCCTCAGCCAGAGTCCCAGGGCCTTCCCTCAAGTCCCTGCTCCCACCTCCTCATCCAATGGTGTCCACTCTGTGCTGTTGCTTACCTTGCTCCAGTCTCTAACTGCCACTAAACCATAATTTCTCAGTAGGAAAAGGGCAATGGCCTTTGCCCTGTCCCCATAGTTTCCCTGGATTTGTGAGTTAATAAATGAATAAAATAATGACTAATGACTAAACCCTCTTTCAAACATTTATTTATAATAAAGATTTTTCTACATCTTTACCCTATCAGAATCTCTCCCCCTCTGCCCTTCTTCCTGCCCCCAACTCCTCTTGCAGGGGTGCAGTCATCTGTTGGGAAAAAAATTTCCTCTCCTTTATTCCATCCTCAATTCCTGCCCCTGTCCTGACTGTCAACCATCTTCCACCCCAAAATCAAAACCATGTCGTGAGTCTTCCAGGTACTTTTCCAATCAAGAATCAGGTACCTACTGCGAAATTTCAATGATACGTTGTTTAAATTCCCCATCATTCCATGTCAATGCATCTTTGCTTGCCAAAACCTTGGCACTGAATGCTGGCCCCTGCTTTGTGGGGTAGAATGTGCTGCTCATATTCTCCTTAGCTCTGGACAGCACGTCACTGGGTAAATGACTCTCACTGGTCTGTCTGATGAGAATGTTCTGCCTTCACATTGACGCAAGCAGAGCAACTGATCTCTCTGTTTTGTGCTTCTCTTACCATCAGGTGACCAGGCAGGGCCTCATCAGTTACCCCAACAGATCCTGAAATTCAGATATCTTTTGTGTTTAATCTGTTGTTTTGACTGGTGTAATTCACAAACAATAACAGCATGGGAGTGTGGAGGGGCCACAGCTCTGCCTCTGGACAGAGCCATTTGAGCTGCTGCAGCATTCCAAGGCTTAACTTCTCTGAACTTGGCCTTATTCATCAGAAAGTGAAGAATAACAACTTAAATCTTGCACAAGCATGGTGAGGACTAACGATGGAAATATAAAACAACCTCACATATGGCAAGGGCTTGCTACTTCATTCAGTAAAAATAAGCAACCACTACCCCCACCACAGAATAAAACAACAAACATCAACAATAGTTTCTGATGGCCGCAAAAACTCATATTTGCAGGAGGACAATATATACTGTGGGATAGGAGATTAGATTTGTTTTTGGCTTTATGAAACGTTTCCATAGCTAAAGATTGATCAATCCAGAAATTTCGTTTCTTACAAATGTCTATAGATAATGTTCTGCTTTCCCACTTTATTTTATTTTTATTTTTTTTTTTATTTTATTTTATTTTATTTTTTGAGACAGAATTTCGCTCTTGTTACCTAGGCTGGAGTGCAATGGCACGATCTCGGCTCACTGCAACCTCCGCCTCCTGGGTTCAAGCAATTCTCCTGCCTCAGCCTCCTAAGTAGCTGGGATTACAGGCACGTGCCACCATGCCCAGCTAATTTTTTGTATTTTTAGTAAAGACGGCGTTTCACCATGTTGACCAGGATGGTCTTGATCTTTGACCTCGTGATCCACCCGCCTCGGCCTCCCAAAGTGCTGGGATTACAGACGTGAGCCACCGCGCCCGGCCTTCCCACTTTATTTTAAAATGAAAGATACACTTATACGATAGAAGTATTTGAAGATGAAAATGCATATTAACTTAATTTAAAAACCATTCAATAGTGACTAGAGTATCTTTTTCTGTTAAAATTAATCATGATGAATTGCTAAATTACTAAACACGTGCTAAATTACTAAATACATAAATTATCTAGTTATTTCTGAATTATGTCCCCTCTTCTACAACATTCAAAACAATAACAGGAAATATAGCCTGGAAATCCTCCAAATTTTATCGAGTGTTGCCTCAGTGTTCCATAAACATAACAGTCTCTGAGTAGCTCATATTTGTTTTCCTGGGATCTGATCTCTCTCCTTCTCTCTCGCTCCTTCTCTCTCTCTCTCTTTCTTTCTCTCTCTTTCTCTCTCTCTCTCCTTCCTTCCTTCCTTGGCTGAATTAAATAGACATGCAATGCATTAGATAGTATAATATTTGCTGTACATAATATAAAAATAATCAGATATGACTTCTGCTCCTAGGGCACCTGCACATAAATCACAGAAGGATATAAGGTTTAAATTGCCTTTTAGACTTTTTAAAGTATTTTTTTATTCTAACTTTTTCCAGCTTTATTGAGGTGTAGCTGGAAAAGAAGAGTTATAAATATTTAAATAAAAATTGTATACATTTAAAGTATACAATTTGACTATACTATATGTATATGCATTGTGAAATATCCATCATAACCCAGCGAATTAAAATATCCATCACCTCTGTCACCCAGAGCAGCTTCCAATACACTGTGTTTTGAGGCATGCGAGTGTCATAGAGGGTATGTGTTACATGATTTGGACCCACTGTCAAAGAAATCAGGGCAACATTGCAGAATTTAACATCTTTTGGAGAATTGTAGTGTACATTTGCATATTAAAACCTCCAAAAATTCCTACTCTAAAGAATGTTTAGTTTTCTTTACTGATTTTTTTTTTTTAAGAATTGTTGTTGATCTCAAAAACTTGTCCCAATTTTGGCTGTGGAAAGCAGAGCCCACTCCCCATCTGTAGCTACAAACACTCCTCAAAGTGTGCCTAGATGAGCCAGGGTTGAGTTCCAGGAGATTCCTCAAAGATTTGGAGTAAGAAATTTAGGAATAGGATAGAAATAGGAGGAATGATTTCACTAGTAAGAAATTACTTTTAATGTCATAAAATAAACTGCAAAATTTATATTTTGGGTTATTTAATGGACACTCAGCGTTTGCTGTGTGCCAGGCACTGTCCTAAACATGTCACAAGTACAAAATTGTGTAATCTTCACCAGCCCCTATGGAGTGTATTGTTATCCTCATTTACCAGATGAGGAAATTGGAGGCACAATTGTTAATTCCCAAGATTTCACAGTATCGTGTGTTAGAGAGGCGTCAGCAGCTGCCTATCTTACTCTGAGTCCTTGCTCTTAGCTGGGTTCTCTTGCCCTTGTGCAATATTGAAATGAGACATGAGCCTGCTAGCACGTTCTGTCTCTTAGCGGGCTCCTCCAGGCAATTCCTCCCAGCCCTCATGAGAATGTGTGAACTCTCCCCCAATCTCTTGGTCTATTTCAGTGCTCATGCTGGAGAAGTACTAACCCAGAGCATTTATCTTGGGCGTTTGGACACATCTGTCTTTCTTTAGAGTTCATTTTGCCCCTTTCTCCTCCCCCAGGAGATGGTGTAATCCCTAAGGGCAAGAGCCTTATCATAATTTGTTTTTCTCTCCTGATCATCTCACAGGATGCTTGTGTGTCATCATGTACTTGTTCACCATGCCTGAGTGAAATTGAGGTTGTTGACAGTTAAGGAATCATCTCACTTGCTGATGTTTGTTGATATGCTGTATAGCTGTGAGACACCTAGATTCTGTGTGTTGAAATATCTAATTATTCCAGTTGATAAGTGCTACGGTTTTAATGTGTCCCCCCAAAATCCAAGTGTTGTAAACTTAATTCCCAAAGCAAAAGTTTTGGAAGGTGGGGTATAATGAGAGGTGTTTGGTTTATGAGACTCCACTCTCATGGGTGAATTAATGTTGCCTGTCTGAATTTGTTTTCTGTTGCTTGTAACAGAATACCTAAAACTGGGTAATTTATAAAGAAAAGGAACTTATTTCTTATAGAGGCAATAAGTCAAAGGTCCAGGGACTGCATCTGGTGAGGACCTTCTTGCTGGTGGGGACTCTGCAGAGTCCCAAGGTGGCACAGGGCACCACATGAGGAGGGGGCTGATCATGGTAGTTCTCGCTTTTCCTTCTCTTACAAAACCTCTAGTTCCATTCCCATGACAACCAGTTAATCTATTAATTCCTGAGCCCATTAATCCATGAATGGATTAATCTATTCATGAATGCAGATTCCTCATGACCAATCAATCACCTCTTAAAGGCCCTACCTTCCAATACTACCACATTGGGGATCCAGTTTCTACATGAGTCTTTGAGGGGACAAAGATTCAAACCATAGCACTGCTATAACAAGGGCCTTCAGGAGTGGTTCTCTCTTTCCCACTCTTCTGCTATTTGTAAATATAACAATCCTCCTCTCCAAAGGAGGCAGTGATCAAGGTGCTATCTTGGAAGTAGAGAAACTGGGTCATAATCTGCAGCACCTTCATGTTGAACTTCCCAGCCTCCAGAACTGTGAAAGAATAATGTTGTATTTTTTATAAATTACCCATTTTATGTGTTATGTTGTGGCAGCACAAAATGGTTGAAGACAGTAGGTATGATGGTTAACTTTATGTCAACTTGACTGGGCTCCAGGTGCACAGATATTTGGTCAAATATTATTCTGTGTATGTCTGTGAGTATGTTTCTGGCTAAGATAAATATTTGAATCCACAGAATGAGTAAAGTACATGATCTACCCTCACCAATGTGAGTGGACATCATCCAACTCATTGAGGGTCTGAATAGAACAAGAAACTGAGTAGGAGGGATGTCTTCTGCCTGACTGTTGAGCTGGATATCTTTTCCTGCATTCAGGCTTGAAATGAAACATTGACTTTTCCTTGGTTTCAAGCCTACTAATTGCAGATCTTGGCCCTGTCGGTCTCCATAACCTTGTGAACTAATTCTATCCATCTACCTATCATCTATCTATCTATCTATCTATCTATCTATCTATCTATTATCATCTATCTATCTATCTTCCAAACTTGCTGTGTTACTCATTTCAGTCAGGGTCCTCCAAGAAATAGAACCAACAGGAGATACTAAGAGATAGGTGGTTCTGTGTCTGGGAGAAGCCTGACTAACACAGTAGTTTTGGAATACTGTTGACAGAGCGCCCATCCCTCATCTCTTCACTTCCTCTTTTAAGAAGCCATGACTATTTGGGGGACTTAAGGCAACTTAAAAGTAACACAAGGGATTTTAACAGCCCTAATTACACGTCACCTAATGTTCCTAGGTGTCAAGTATTACTCTGGTCCAAGCCTGGCTGAGAAAGAAAAAAAATTCATGAAAATTTTTAAAGCTGACTTTGTAATTATCATGCCCATCTTATCTCAGAATTCATTTTGTCTCAGAAATTTTTGTGTCAAAAAAAGGGGATATTTCTAGTTTGTTCTTTCAGAGATTCCAGTGGTTTTTTTATTTGCCACAAAGTTGGTAAGTTCAGCGTGAAGCAGAGAATAACCAGTTATACTATATTGGGTTTCATGGGCCTTGACCCAATCAGATAAACTGCAGGTCATGTGGACACTCTTAAGCAAGGAAAGACACAGGCTGGAAAGAGCAGAAGCTGCATGCCCATGCCCTGGAAGTGATTCAGTCCTGGAGACCTCAATCTGCAGGGATGAGAACATGTAGAAATTTCTACAGTTGTCCTCTTTCTGAAGGCTTTTTAGCCCCTCATATTAACTTTAGGCTTAATAAAGGATGCTTAATGTGGGAGGGACAATCACTGACTGAGGAGAAAACGTTATTGTTATTAGTGCAGCTTCCTTTGGACAAGATAAATTAAGCCCTCATATTCTTGCACTCTGGGATGTTTTTGGCTATTGGGACTTCTGCAGCTAATTTCATTTTTCTGTTTTGTCGTTGTTTGCTTGTTTTGCTGTTGCTGTAGTTTCTACTTCTTTGCCCTTTTGTCTTTATCTTTGGAAAAACTCTTTCCCTTCTTTCAGTTTATTAATTTGCTTTCAATTTGTTTTGTTCTTTTTTTAAAGTTGCTTTTCAGCCCATCTATTGATTTTTTTAAAGCATCTTTTTAATACCCGCCCATCCTCTCAAATCTCTTTGAAGATACGAATCTTAATTTAAATTTCAAATATATTCCTACTTATTTGTGTTGGTTTCTGACATACATGTGGTGACTTGCATGTGTGTCACTTCTGTAACCAAAGATCTGGATCTCACAGTTCTCGCTGAGTATGCGTTTCTCAGCCCCTGTGGGATGCAGCACTCGGGGTGGACTGCAGGTGGCTTGGCCTCATTTACTCTGGATGCTGGATGTTTGGAGTCTCTGCCTTGCTTCCGAACACCAGCACATTTCCAGAACCTCCTGCAACTGCCCTTTCCGTTAACGAGGCAGAAGGGGAGGATCTCAAAACTTCATCATTTCCAATGTGTGTGTTTAACCAAATGCTCTATTTTTTCTAAGATATGACTTTTACTCATTTAGTGGCTCTGTCAGTGAACCTTTACCTGAAATGGATGAAAATATGATTAATTAGTGGAGAATCTAATTAATGAAGAAATGTTTGAATCCATAGAATGCATAAAGTACATGATACACCCTCGCCAATGTGAGTGGGCATCATCCAACTGGCATCATCTGGTTTCTTCATTAATTAGATTCCATTTGTTTACTCTCCTCCAAGAATTCCATCTAGTCTCTGCTCTTCAGATGATGTCATTCCTTGCTTTCTGGTTCAGATATAAATTTAAATACATTTTCTAGCATGTTGATAGAGATGGAATTCATCTTAGGACTGGCAACAGGAGCATATGCATTTGTTTTACAAGTTTGGTCTATTCTTTTCTCCCAAATGGATTCATCTTCTGCTGACCTTCCTACTGTCCTTTACCAATCACAGAAAAGTAGGTTCCAGTTTCCTCTTCCTATAATCTCCACACATACACAGGCATACACACATGCAGAGAACACACACACACGTCCACACACACACACACACCCAGGCCACAGCCCCCCTTCTGGCTCTTTCTTCACAGCCACCCTCCATGGACAGGAGTTCTGTTTCCTTTCTGCACCCCCCCACTGCTCCTCTGAAATGTCCTGTGGAGTGTGGCTTGGCTTCTGCTTAGCCGAGCTGGCAGTGGAAGCCTTCAGGCCAGGAAAGGCTGGGAGCCTCCAGGGCCAGGACCCCGGGTGCTGTAGCTGCTCTCCTTTTCCCTTTCTTTCACATTCTCGGCCACATCTTTTTTATTTAGAAAAGAAAACTCATGAATTATAGAGCTATTTTATTGAACTTTGAAATTAGAGCAGTAAAACACCTATTCTTCATTCAATCATATTAGGGAACTCCAGTTAACTCCCTCACCCAACCCTGGTCCACTCTCTTCATGTCCCATGGCCACCACCTACCCAAGAGCCTCTCTCCATGCTGTAATCTTGTTCCACCCCCACCCTTAGCCCTAAAATTCCTGCTGTGTCATTAGAATTTACCATTTATCTAGCAAGAGGCCAAATGAAGTCATGAGTTGCTCAACCCCATGCAGCTGATGAGCTGTACTTTCCTAGTAGATGCCTGAGCACGTGGAGTTCTGCTAGGCTTTTGCACCACCCTCCTCTCATGACAGTGGAGATAGTGCTTTTACATATCTCCAGGAATTGACATAGCGTGAAACTGCTTGGAGGAATGTGTTCTAAATTAAATGATTCCTATTCATGTCTTCAAATAGAGACACAGAGAAAAATGATTCAGAACCATGTTCCTACATTTTCTACTTTACAGAGCCTTTAATGAGCACTTAATATGTGCCGGGCCTTTTGCCAAGAGCCTAAGAAGTGGGGCAAAAAAAAAAGCCTATTTAGATGAATTTGTGCTTTAGGCCTTCAAGAAGTTTATGGTAAAGTGAGAATGTTGGTCATATATACACATTAGGAAAATGGAATGCAGTTGTTAAAATAATGAATTGGGAAGCCATTAGGCTGAGGTGAGTTCCTACTGAAGCAAACAGAAACCCAACTCAATGCAAACAGCAAAAAGAAACTTCAAGTTAATCAATCAGAAACCACCTACTAACCTCCAGGTAGGAATTTTCCACTTGAACCAATCAAATATTTTCTTTGTCTTCTTTCCAAAGCACCTTAATAAATGTTCCTCCAAGCACTTCCTGGCTGGAGCAATGAAGCATTTGAGGTCTGATGCTGCTTGCTTCATGAATCTCTGAATGCTCAAATAAATTATTAAAATTTTGATGCACCTAAATCTACCTTTTAATACAGTGAATGACATAAAAATGGTGCACAATGACAGGGAAAGACAAGACAAGGCTGAAATACCAGACTCAAGTATGTTACTGTCCCTGCCTTTCTGTTTCACTCAAAGGCCCTCAGAATGGCCCAAACCTGTATATCACTCCACCCACCTGAACCCCACGTGTCTCCTCCGTGGCCTCAGCTCCTTCCCTCCACTCTGCCTTCTGATTTCCCATTTACTGTTCCCTCCACCTGGACACATCCCCAACTGTGTGTGTGCCCCATGGATCAGAGTCCTGTCACAGCAGGTAGCTCTGAGCACCTGCACCCAGAACTTCTGGTCTCTATACCCTGCTAGTTTTTCTCTACAGCATGATTATCCAAAATGTGCGTGTTTATTTTCCGCTTACCATCCCCCTCTTGCCACTGGAATACAGGTGCCCCACCCAAGGGTAGACTTACCCTGAAATCTGAGGGTGTTATCAGGAAACTCATGACATGTGCCCAGAAAGACACAACCTCTATAGGACCTTGCACTTCATTTTTTATTCATAATTTTGTGTGTTTTTCCTAAAAACAGCTCCTCAGCCTCCAGCGATGTCATGGGTCTCACATGAAAGCTCTCTACTTTGCCCATATCCCTGTCAGTGGCTGGCATAGAGAGGTGCTTACTAAGTAAGTGGATGAGTGAAAGACTGAGTGGTTGAGTCCAGGAAGGCTTCTCAGAGCAGGTGACATCTAAGCAGCAAGCTGTGAACAAAAGCAGAGAGGCTGGAACAAGAAGCTCTGCTCAGGGTCCCACACAGCTGGGAGGGGAGAAGTGGCCAGAGCCCAGGGGGGAACATGAGAGGTAGGAAGTACATTTGCACAGGCAGGACCAGCACGGCAGGAGAAGGGAGGCCAGTGCGGAGTGGTGTTCTCATCACCCCTGCGGGAGAAAGCAGGGACTTCATCCAGCCCTTTCTGACTCCCCACCTTTTCCCAGTGTTTCAGGGCTCAGCATAGCTCTGAGAAAGGGTTTTCAGTGGTCCCTGGGTACCCTCTGTGTCGTATTCACCTTCACACCACCCTGATCATGGACCTTCCCACTCAGGAGACGTTCTGGCCTGCAGCACGCTTGGTCTCCATTAGAAACAGAGGCTTGGGCTGCTGAAGCTCCACACTGTCTCCTCATTTGCCCCAGTAAGAAGTCGGCTGCCATAACCAGCTGCACGTGTTTGTGTGATTATCGTGTCTCCTCTCTGCAGCTTTCTTAGCCCTTGCTTGATCGGGACCTTCATTCTGCTCTGCCTCCACCTTGCTGTGGAAAGCCCTGGAGCACAGGGCCATGCAGATCCACACATCCCAGGCCAAGCTTCACAAAACCCACTGGGTCCGAAGGAAATGTAGAAATGCAGTCTCTGAGAGGACTGCTGCTGGGGGATGGACATGGGCAGCCCCATTCCTGGTCAGACAGCAAAATGGGGGCTGGCTAGACTCACACGGTGCAAAGGTGGCTGAATGGGGCATGTATTCATCAGCTCGGGCTTCTGCCACAAAGTGCCACACAGTGGGCGGCTGACACGTGGGCATTTATTCTCTCACGGTCCTGGAGGCTGTAAATCTGAGATTAAAGCGTCAGCAGGGCTGGTTCCTCCTGAGGCCTCTCTCCTGGGCTTCTAGATGACTGTCCTCTCTCTGTCCTCACATGGTCATTCCTCTGTGTGTGTCTGTGTCTCAGTCTCCTCTTTTTATTAGGACACCAGTCAGATTGGATTAGGGCCCACCATAATGGCTTCATTTTACCTCTTAACCAACAACCCATCTCCATATACAGTCAGATGCTGGGTCCTAGGGGTTGGAACTTCAACATATGAATTGAGGGGGACACAATTCAGCCCACAAGAAGGACTAGGCCAGGCCTCAGGACCCCCCAGAGTGCTCTTCCTCCACTGTCCCCCCCCCACCTTATTCCAGGCACCTCTTTCACATGGCCCAGCTCTTGGAATAGCCACCCCTTTCTCACCCACTGCCACGGCCCTTCTCTTTGGTGAACTTGTTTTCCTTCAGGCCTTGCCTCCAGTGCCACCTCCCTCTGGCAGCTCCTGTTTCCTGCGCTGAGTTGGTGGGACTCAGGCGACAAGAGGGCACTGGCCTCCTTGTGATGCTGGTGCATTGGAGGCATGAGGGGTCTTCTTCCTGTCTTCATCCCTGCAGGGGAGGGGAGACGTTTCCTCCACCATCTGAGGGGTCCGTAACTGAATCTCTGAAAAAAACTGACTGCAGACAGATTAACAGAAGGAAAGTACACACATTTATTACGTGCACAGGGGCATCACAGGAAAGTAAAGTGAATTCCCAAAATCCAGTGAGCTGCAGAAGCCTATATACCCTCTTCATGGTGGGGAAGGGAAGGGGTTTCAGACAACTTGTGGAAGAGTCATGACTTTGGGGGAAAGATGAACTGGCTCTTAGGAGAACAGATGACAAGATCTGTCTGGGAATCGTGTCCGTTTCTGGACTCCTCCCCTGTGATGAGTCCTTCTTCCCTGGATAATGAAACTCCCTGGGATGGGGTGGACAACAACTGAATTGCTTTGGGGGCTCTATCTTTAGCTGATAAGGGGAGTTCAGAGAAAGCCTCTTCGTGCAGTTGCTGTTTTCCAAGTGCCTTTGGCTTGGTAATCAATATACGAAAGCTGCAGATCAGAGCGCAGTTTCCTGCCCTCCTTCATCATCAGCGTCTGTACGTGATGCAGCTCATTTCTTGAGAGTTCACTTATTTAGCATATTATTGTCAGAGATTCTGTCTGAAGGTCATTTCTGAGTGGCATGCTGAGACAATTCACAGGAGTGGAATGTCCTGCAGAACAAGCACGCTCTCTGGCCAGCAAGAGAGCCCCGGGCCTCCCACGGACGTGTCTGCCTGAGAGTCAGCCCCAGATGTGCCGGGAACCAGTGGAATCCACCTTCCTGGTTTCCCAGAACTTTACTATAAATTCCTGCCCATTGCCAGGAAATGCTATGGAAATAAAAATAAATGAATTTGGGAAGGCAGTATCAGTTTCAGGGAACACTGGACTGAGTTGAGAGGATTTTGTTATTTCCCAGGCTGTATAGGTTTGCATTTCCATCTTTGGTTCCATGGTCTAAAGAGGGGAAATTCAATCCTAGTAACTAGCACAGGAGATTAGCATACATTTTGAGGGGTGAAAGAAAATGCTTTTCTGTCCAATATAAACAGAGTGGAAGGAGACATGGGGAAGTGGGGGCTCAGGGAGCTGACGCGAGTGGCCCCTTGGGGTGAGCATCCCATAGCCTCACAGTGTGGTGCCCCCTAATCAGCACAAGCTGCTTCCCGTGGCACACACTGCTGAACCTCCAACATCAGAATCAAATGTCAGTGTATGAGGCATGCAATTTCTTTGGAGAACTGAGCTTTTCTTCCAGGAAGAGAAGTTAAAATCCGTCAGACAGTCATAAGCAGGTCCCTGTGTCATGCCCCACACTCAGACGGGTGGTTTGCGTTTATATCCTCCTTCTGTCCTGGGGAGGCTCATGGTTGGATGGAGACATGTAAATATAAAAACTCGCCAAAACATGCTGAGGTGCTCATCACAATTAAAGAGCTCTGTGCTGTGGGACAGAGCAGCAATAAACCAGCACTGTAAGCTGTCACAGCCTTGCGGCCTGGTTGGGGCGGGGAGGGGGGAGGACTAGAAATCAGTCCAAGGAGTTCTGGGCAAGTGGAATGACTACAGGCTCCATGCTGTGAAAGACTATTACAGAAATCACACATGGCTATGCTATGTAAGATGTTTGTGGCTGCAAATATATAACCCTATGAACAGTGGCTGAAACCTAAGCTGCTTCCCTCACTTCCAGGGAGGCTCTGAGCTCAGTGGCCCCATGGGCTGGAGGCACCCCTGCAAAACTCCTTGCACTTTCAAGATGCCAGCTCAAGCACCCTGTCTTCATGGCAGCACCTCGAGAAGGAAGGCAGTGGGACAAAAAGGACGCACTGCCACCACAGTGATCGCTCCTTTTATCACGGAGCAAGTTATTTGACAGAAACCCCAGAGTTTATCTTTTCATCTTATTAACCATATCAAGCCACATGTTCATACCATGCCAAGGTGGGTCAGAGGCTGAGGGGGGATCAGATGGCCTTGATCAATCCCTTTCCCTTTACAGGAAGCCTCTTATGTACTGCCTTGATTACACCCTTTCCCTGTGCAGGAACCCCATATATACCACCTTGATCATACCCTTTCCAGACAGAGGACCATACCCTTTCCCTGTCTAGGAACACCCCCCATACACACCACCCTGATCATACCCTGTGTCCCCATGTAGAAACCAAATTAGAGGACTCTTTTAAAGAAGATGGGAAAGTAGGGCCTGTTGGGGAAAAAAAAAAAAGCAGTGTGAGACAGCAAGAGAAGAGGATATTAAGCCTTTATAAAAACAATTTAAAGTACAACAGGAAATGTGTCACTATCCTTACAAAGTGACTGCATCAAATTCATACAAAAATCCCAACATGTGAAGGGTCTGGGCATCATTCTGTAGGAAGCTGGAACTCAGCTTACTTTTTCTTCAATTTTAAAAATGTCTTACATCTTAAAACTTTTATTTTTCATAGAGTCAGGGCCTCACTCTGCTACCCAGGCTGATCTCAAACTCCTGAGCTCAAACAATCCTCCAGCCTCAAGCAATCCTTCTGCCTTGGCTTCCAAAAGTGCTGGGATTACAGGCGTGAGCCACTGTGCCTGCCCTTCAGCCCGCTTTAAAGGGAAACCACCAAAATGTGCAACTGGTATTTGAGGCGGGGTTCGGTGGCAGGAAGCTTACACAGAGGGTCTTTGGCCAATGTCCATGGTTTCCTTATCCACCATCAATTCCAGAATGTCTCTTTCCCCAGCTGAAGCAAGCACAGGATGCGGTGCAGTAGGGACTCTCACCAGTAGCTCAGGTGTCTCCCCAGTCTAGACACAGGGCTGGGTAGAGGTCAGTCGTTTTCAAGGTTTCGTATGATAATTCTTGCTGTTCTTTCCTTTTGCCACCAGTGAGCACGTTCTGAAGGCAAATGATGCAGGAACCAGATATTCAACTAAGGAAAGAGAAGCCATGGTATCAGAGCCCTCCTCTGCAGGGCTGAGGATGCATTGAGGGGAATGCTGGGGAAGCTGGGCAGGCCAGGAGGGGTCTGCTCCCAGTGGTGAGGTAAGAAGGGTGAAGGCAGGTGGGACACAGGCCTGAGACAGTGGGCTGGGCAGACCTCAGCGGCTGTTTGTGCCGGTCAACACCCAGCAGCTGGTCCGAAGACAGAGTTGGAGAGGGGAAGCTTAGAGGCTTTCTACAGCCTTGCCCATAGTTTTAAAATGTGGAGTTCATTACTATTCAAGGATACTAAGACCAGCAGCTCAAGAGATGGTTGTCAGTGGAAGATAGTTTTTTACTCACAGTTCCTAAGAGAAGGGGACATACCACGCCATGCAGGGCCACATGGGAAGTACTGGAATCACTCAGAGGGCAGAGGGAGCTGGGGAAAGTGTGGACAAGAGCTTTTATTGTGGTTTTCATGGGAAGGAACAGGTAGGGCAGGGTGGGAAGGCCTAGGATAGCGTGGTTTGAATAATTTCAGAGTGCTAGGGCAGAGGGGGATGTCCCTCACAGTGTGACGCCAGGCCCTGGGGTGATTAGGGCAGATGGCTGGTGGCCAGAGTATGAGAGCAATAAGGAAGTAGTTGGAGTTACGGGCTCTGGATTGCTTGGTTGGTATTTGAAAAGTACAGATCCAGTGTGGTGGCTCACACCTGTAATCCCAGCACTTTGAGAGGCTGAGACTGGCAGATCACCTGAGGTCAGGAGTTCGAGACCAGCCTGACCAATATGGTGAAACCCCATCTCTACAAAAAATACAAAAACTATCTGGGTATAGTGGTGTGCACCTGGAATCCCAGCTACTCAGGAGGCTGAGGCAGGAAAATTGCTTGAACTCAAGAGGCTAAGATGGTGCCACTGCACTTCAGCCTAGGTGACAGAGTGAGACTACATCTGAAAAACAACAAAAAACAGTACATTTGTGGGTTTACTATCTCTAGCAATTGACTAACCCTGGGATCGGCGGTCCTCGGGGTCAGTAAAGCCCCAGATGTCCATAGTTAATATATCTATGGGCTAGGCAGTCTTGAGTGTCCAGCTTCCAAATCATTAGGGGTTGTATCTCTTCTGTGGAAAGAAAACTAGCTAAGCAAACCAAAAATCAGCCCCAAAGGATAGCTGAGCTACCATCAAGGAGACTGTCTACTAGCAAATAGAAATCATTAGATAGTATGGCTTAGGATGGGTGGGGTACTTGGCTCCAGCTATGGTCTTTAAGGACCAGGTCTGAGATAAGCAGACACTGTTTAATGGCATTGCTTGCATCAGAAGAAAATCAAACAACGGTGGGCTGGATTCAGAAAGCCCATCAGCTGATTTTTTTTTTCTGATTATTTTCCTGCCATCATATACATAGCTAGAACATTAAAATAAAATAGGATAATGTGATTTGGTGATCAGAATTGTTTCTGCCTGTGTATTATCATTGACACCAGGTGACTTCCAGCCACTGGTGGGTGAAAAGCTATATCCAGATGTACTGGGCCCAGAGCAGACATGAGACCTCTGGGCAGACCCTGTCCCCAGCCCAGGACCCCAGATGGATGTGGTGCATTCCTCCAGACAATGGGCTGCTGCGGACCTGCGAGACCCAGTCCCTCCCTCCGTCCTTCCTTGGGTCGTCGTGCGCCCGGGCCTGCAACGTGCTCTTCCTGGGTATCCTCTTCTTTTCTGCATCCTTGTCCCCCCCCTGTTTGGGCACAGTTTCTTGTGTCCAATGCTGACACTGCATCTCCGCCCTTTTTTCCAGGTGCCCAGCACTTCCACTGCCCTGTGCCCTGCTGGCTCTCTGCACCTGAGTCACCCCTTGGCCTGAGAGTTGGGTCTCTGATACAGGCTGGCCCAAAGAGTGTGCTCAACCAATATTCTCAGAAGATTTTTTTCTTTTCACAGAGAAAAGTCTACATCTTTTTTTTGTTTTTAATTACATAGACCAATAGTTCCAGGAGACTGTACTCTTCCTTCAATGCTGAATTTCTAAATATGATTAATTTTGTTTTGAGAACTTCTTGGTCCTGGTTGCTAATAATGTTGAAGCTTCATTGCACATAGATACTAGCAGTGATACTCTCACCATGCATTTCACCTTAAGATGTAAGATAACTCTCATGCATATCCCGTGGCGATTTGATTCCCATCCCATAAATAAAGAAACTGGGGCTCACAGGGTGAGGGATCTTATCCCAGTTCCTCCTCCCAGTAAGTGGTGCAGGGAAGATTCAGTTCCGCATCTTCCATTAAGCACATTCTTCCTTGCTCTGCACCATCTGAGTTAACCCTTCTCTGCAGGACGCCAGCCCAGGGCACCACTAGAGCTGGAACTTCCACAGCCAGAGTGCATTTTCTTCCAGAGCCCAGGGAAGGCTTTCTTGCCCTTTGCTTGGAGAGAGATTCTAAGAAATTTTTCTAGAGACTTTTTGCTGGGGAGAAGGGGAATGAAAGAAAGAGAGACAGACAGAGAGAGACAAGAGACAGAGATGGGGAGACAGAGAAGGACAGAGACAAGAGATAGAGACAAAGAGAGATGAGACAGAGACAGACAGGGACAGATAAAGAGACAGACAGACAAAGAGAGACAGAGACAGGCAGAGAAAGAGACAGAAACAGAGAGACAGAGAGATAAAGAGACAGAGAGATAGACACAGGGAGAGATTAAGAGAGCCCCAGAGGAGCAGTTCTCAGGCAGCAAGTCCTGGTGAAGGAGCCCAGCACACACGGGCTGTAAGGGCAGCTTCCTAAGCCTTCATTCTCTCTGTGTGTGTAAGAACCGCATTCCGGGGCTCACAAAAGAGGGTGTCTGGGGCGCCTAAATGAGACTGCAGGACAAAGACCCACTGGGTCTCACTCAGAACAAGGCAACCTGCTTCGCCCAGCAGCAGAGAAAGGATATTTGCAGGAGCAAAACAAGAAACTCCAGGCCGCATTCAAAGTCTCCTCCAACAAACACAATTCCAGCGGCATTGTTCCCCAATCAGAGCCGCACTGACTGAGTGGCTCTTGTTATTTGACCTTCCTGTGAATATCTGGGAGCACTCCAAGCCAACACAGTCTCTTATGTAAGAGGAGTTTAGAAAGAGCCCTTTGTGCCAGCAGGTGGTGAGGACGTATCCATGCTGGCAGGTCTTCCTCACCTTTCCTCATTTGCTGAGCGTGTCAATAGCTAGGACTGGGGCCTGCAGCGGGAACAAAAGCCCATTCACAGGAGCAGTCTCCGGAGCGCTTCCGCGGGATAATGCAGGGCCCTGGGCTTCCGGCTTCCAGGTTTGCAGCTCACAAGGCTCCCTCCCGCCCGCTCCAGACTTCCGAGTGGACTCGGCAGTGTGATGCTGCAGGTGGGAGCCCAAGGTCATTTTCTATTGTGGGAAAAAATGTATGGAAAGCATCACCCTACTTTTATTCACAAACATCTCATCTAGACAATTCCTCAGGCACTGAATGGCTGGGTTTGCCTGCTATACACAAGCTCAGCAGAGGTGCCTGGGATTCTGGAATCTTCTCCACCATGCGAACACACATCAACAGGGTTAGAAGTGTATGGACACAGCTCTGTCCTCACCTCTCACCTCTGTGCCTGTTCATGCATGCAACATTGAGTCCACTCTGTTGTGTTCTCATGAGGCACCCCGATTCATCTTCAGCTTTCATGGCCAAAGATAACTCCTGCTTCCTCTTTTCCCCAGACTCTGGCCTTTTCACCTGATGTTCCCAACAAGATTAGACACTGTTAATGTTCCAGGTGAACTCCGTTCTTTTCTTGGAAGCTCATATCACAGCTGTGATCTAACAGGTATGTGCGATTGTTCTTTATTGTCCTCTTCTCCCCTGTTGGAAGAGGACCGTGACCTGGTTTGCTTCCCCTGAGACCCTGTGCTAGTACAACATCAACCACGGACACCATGAGCCAAATCCAAGCTCAGCCTTCTCTGTTCTCAGTGCTTACCGTGGGCCCCCACAGTCCCCCACAAACAGTGAACCTGTCTCTTCCTTTGAGTGAGCTTCATACATCATGAGGACAGTGTTATTTTTAATGAACTGAATAATCTAAGTAATGCAATGGAAAAAGTTGGTGGAGAATCTAACCCATTCTCTCAGTCTGGGAATCCGCAACCTGACATTTGTCCTCCTACCTCTGCTTGTCACTTTTTCCCTTTGGTAGTCAGGTTTGTATGCATAAATCCTGATCCGTGGAAGAGAATTAGAACTCATGGTCTACTTCTGATCCAGGGGCCTGTTAGGTTGGTAACAATCTTTATCATCAGTGCAGCAACCATTCATCCTTTTCTCATGTTGGCAAGGTGTTCATTCACTTAATCCTTGTAAACCACGGGATATGGTGGGTGGCTGCCATTCCCATCCCTATTTTACATATGTGAGAGCTGAGGTGGTCAGAGGGTCAGTCACCTGCTGGGCCACACACTAAGTGGGGAAGCAGGGCTGTGACCAGCTGGCCAGCAGGGCTGCTTGCCTAGGACACATTATCAGCCACCCCACTGAGGTGCTCCCAGCCACAAGCCTCAGGATTCACTGTCAACTGAGATAAGAGGTGATTCTTCAACTGAATACTGGAAAGAAGAATAATTTTGGAAATAAAGTAGTAGACATGGAAAGAAAAGAAATTTGGGAAGTTTGTTTCCTAAGGAAAATTGTTGCTTTGCTGGATCTGAGGGGGTGACTGCATCCCTCATGAAGCATCAGGTCTGAGAGGTTAAGCCTCTCAGAGAAATATTCACAATTTGCATGTAGGATGAACCATAGTGTAGCTATCTCCAGAAAGACAATACTGAATAGGTAAGACAGATTTGTAAGAGGAAGAGGCTGCTGTATTCCAGGTGGGTCTGGCCCACCCCACTGATTTCGTGATTTTTCAGATCCATGTGAAAAGCCACTGCTACCAGCCTCTCCATGGGTCCGTGACATGTTCTGATGGGGATTTTTCTTCTAATGTAATCTAGTGTCTTTGAAACATCCTTTTCTTCCTATCATTCAAATTTGTTGTTATTGTCTTCTGTATTTCATAGGAAAAACAAATATTGCTTGTTATACGTTTCTATTAAAATATTGCAAACAATTTTGCGGTTTTGATTTTCCATCCTTTTAAAAACTCTGTGTCATGATCTTTTCATCTGACTTTAACTTTTCAAGATTTCCATGTGTGTGGGAAACAATGACTTTTTTGTCTACAAATCCCGAGTTTCCTATTGCTCTCTAAGGAAGTTGCTCTTCTGCAACAACTGTGTCAGTATTTCCATTGCCTCATACTTAATTAACATGTTTCATTCATCTGTTGCAATTATTGTTTTTTTTTCCTAAAAATGCCAGGTTTTAATCTAGAACAGTTATCCCGCAATTAATTAGAACCCTTCAGCTCACTATTCTTGGAATATCCTTTTACAATTTTAGCACCTTATAGATGATCTGAGGCTCAAAAAAATGAATTTTATTGTTACTAGTGAAATACTTGGAAACAATGGGGAGTGAGGGATACAGATTGGGCTCTCAGAAGATGTGTGATATGCCCCGTTCCCCAAATCCTGGCCCTGTGGGGGATTTCTTCATCCTTCAACGTCAGCCCACAGGATGAGGATATGATGGAAAGAGGTGGTGTAGTTTACTATCAACCTTTCTTAAATACTCCTTTTCCAACTATTCTTTGATCTCTCCCTCTCATTCTCTGTGGGCAGGAAAATAGCTCAGTTTTTCATATTGCACTTAAATAAAAGAGTTGGATGCAATGAGGCCTCTCTAAACACCACGGGAGCAAGAAGACTGAAGCTTCCAGAATTGCCCATTGACTGGAGAGTGTTGCTGAAGATGCTGCTCTGTTTACAATTGCAGCATTTATGAATAAAACTTGTACCAGCCAGAGGCTCAATGGTGGAGAAGGAGGCATCAGGCCATGAGTTATAGTTCAGTGCTGTGACAAGGCAGGTGAAGTCCATGCCAAAAGCCAAAGAGAGATTAATTTTGCCTCTGGGCTTGTGGAAGTCTCCCTAAAAGAGGTGACATTTCTGGGAAAAGAAAGATATTTGCATACTATGGGACTTTGGAGGTGGGCAGAGCTGTCCAGGAGTGGGAAGTCAGGAGGAGAGAGTAAACTAACTTCACCGAGTTTCACCTGGGGGCCCGAGGTGCAATGTCTGATGCTGGCAAGGAGTGTTCATCATCTGAACTGAGAATCAGACCAATCATGGGTCACTCTAGGTGTGAGCTCTGTTTAGCAATTACACCTCAGGGGTACAGTTTAAGCTGCAATTTACCTCAAGTATTGTCATAACTTCTGAGGTAACAGAGCTTTTTGGCTTTGTTAAATGAACTGGAAGCTCCCAGTTCCTGGCCTCTGTGATCCTGTGACAAAGTGACTCTGACCAGGTAACCCTTCTGTTGAGAGAAGAGAGTCCTGTTCAGAGGAGGAGCTGGGGCCCAATAGGATGGATGGTCCCTGAAGTATCTGCTCCCCCACCAGGGCTGCTTTGCTTCCTCCCATGTACCCCATCTCCTGTTCTGTATATACTTTTATTTCATTTTAATCTCTTTATTTTCTATGTCCTCCCTGGGATGTATGTTCCAGGAGTACGGGGATTCTTGTCTCCTTTGATTTCCAAAGACTCAAAATCAGGATCCCCTATCAGTTCCAAGGAGGAACTTTGCTTGCTCAAATCTGGCAAGGGCAGGTGGATGGATGACATTTGAAATGAGTCTTGAAGAGTGCCCAGGAAATGACTGAAAAGAGGATTTCCAGTTTGGGGGAGCACCGTCACCCTTAATGTTTAGTTGTGTTTGACTGGTTGAAAGTCTTTTCATATTTATGTTTTCATATAATAAAATTTGCACAGTGATTTTCATGGAGTGATCAAGATAAATAGGTGGAGCTGGGAATATGTGTGCTGGGCAAGGACAATGGCTGGCCATTCAGCCACAGACAGAGCACCAGAGGCCAGGTCCTCTGGGCCAGCCCTTGGGGGGATAGTGAAAAGCAGACCCCAGAATCGCCCTCCCCTCACTAAGAACCCACTTTATTTAACAACAGCCACTGGAGAAGTTCAGAGAAACCAAAAGATGATTCTTTGAAAAGATGAATAAAATAGATAAATCTCTGGCTGGAGAGGAAGTAGGGGCAGGGGACAGAGAAGAGGGGGAAAGAGGAGAGAGAGATGAAAATGGGCACCTACAGATCCTACATAGCAAGGACAATAAGAAATACTGGGAAAACTTTATGTCAATAAATTTGACACATTAGCTGTTAAAATAGAGAATTTTTTTTTGAGACGTAGTTCTAGACTTGTCAGCCAGGCTGGAATGCAGTGGTGCAGTCACAGCTCACTGAAGCCTCCACCTCTGGGTTCAAGAGATTCTCCTGCCTCAGCCTCCTGAGTAGCTAGAATTACAAGCGCCCACCACCACGCCCAGCTAATTTTTTTTTTTTTTTTTTTTTTTTTTTTTTTTTTGTATTTTTAGTCAAGATGGGGTTTCACCATGTTGACCAGGCTGGTCCCGAACTCCTGACTTCAGGTGATTCGCCTGCCTCAGCCTTCCAAAGTGCTGAGATTACAGGCATGAGCCACCTCGCCCGGCCAAGAAATGTTTTAAAAGACACAAATGATCAAGCTAGATTTTGTTCCATTGATGATGAAAAACCATTGAGAAGTCATTGCTGTGAAGTGAGTTGAGGGGGAAAGATTGGCATGGGAACCCAGTCCCAGTAACTTGTAGCCACCCAGGGAGTGAAGGTGTGTACTACTGGGAGGCTGGTGGTGGCAGTGGCTGAGGGCATCAGGAACTAGAGAAGAGGAGTCATGGGGACCAAAGTTCTCAACATCATCACCTGGGGAAAGTCATTTATGGTCTGAGGACCAAGGGTAGAAACATGCTTGAGGGGTTTGGGGAAACACCCATTCAGTTTTGGGGATGTCAACGTTGAACAGCTGGTATCCAAATGCATAGAAGTTGAGAGGCAGTTGTGCATGCTAGCCCCATGCAGGAGAAATGTTGGGACAGGAGACGTAAACATTAGGAAGCTATCAGCACATAGGGCAGCTTCAGAGGAGTGAGTGCAGTGAGAATGGGAGAATGAGACTGAGCCGGAACTTTTCTGGGAATTAGGGAGAAGAAGGAACAATGCAGGAGGAAAGCCAGAGGATGTGACGTGATGACAGCCGAGCCCACAGAGTCTTTTTTAAAGAAGTGATGTCAAAACCTATGTCAAATGCTACTGAAGGCCTTTATAGTGAACACTACAAATTTCCCATTTGTTCTGATCAAGTGAAATTTATTAGTGACCCTGATGAGAACATTTTCACTGAAGGGAAGGACACCTGGAATGATGGAATGAAAGAAAAGAAGTACAAAAATTAGAGGCAGAGAATATAAACAATTATTTCAAGGGGTTCATGATAGAAGAAAGCAAAAAAAAAAGGTGGAAAGGTGAAAAATACTGTTAATATTCTGATGCAAGGGAAAATTGTTGTTAAAGTGAGGGATAATGTGGCGAGTATGGTGTTGTTGGTAACTGCCTAAATATTGATAGCGTTGATTGTGGAAGACAGTGTGGATATTGCTCAAGGATCTAGAACCAGAAATACCATTTGACCAGATAATCCCATTACTTGGTATATACCCAAAGGAATATAAATTATTCTACTATAAAGACACATGTGCATGTAAGTTAATTGCAGCACTATTTACAATAGCAAAGATATGGAACCAACCCAAATGCCCATCAATGATAGACTGCATAAAGAAAATGTGGTACATACACCATGGAATACTATGCAGCCATAAAAAGGAATGAGTTCATATCCTTTGCAGGGACATGGATGAAGCTAGAAGCCATCATCTTCAGCAAACTAAAACAGGAACAGAAAACCAAGCACTGCTCACTCATAAGTGAAAGTTGAACATTGAAAACACATTGACACAGAGAGGGGGAACAGCACACATCAGGGCCTGGAAAGGGGTTGGGGGGAGAGGGGGAGAGAACTTAAAGGATGGGTCAATGGGTGCAGCAAACCACCATGGTACTTGTGTACCTATGTAACCAACCTGCACATTCTGCATATGTATCCCTTTTTTTTTTAGAAGATATAAAGAAAAAAAATTTATAAGGTTGAATTGGAAATCACCAAACTCCAACATTTTCTGCAGGGATCAAGTACACAAAATTAAAAAACATTTTAAATGTACTATGTAATTTCCTACTTAATTGCATTATGAAGTGAATTCTTCTGCGATGCAAAAACCTTTTAGCAAAGATCTGAGCCCTGTGTTGCATGACTCTTTGAGTCCGCTTTCCTTACACTGGGCTCACTGACCAGCAGGACGTGGGTGACACTCATCCCAAATATCTGCTCACCCTGATTGACAACTCGGAGATCACTGTGCAGCTGTTCACTATAGGGAACCCTAGACAAAAGGTCAGACAGGAACCTGAAGTCATTCCTAGCATCAAGGAATGTGTCTGGATGGACATTAGGCATTTTCCAAGAACTTATTTCACAGTGATTAAGGCATTTCTTGGGAGAAGGTCTAGAATTTAGAAATCATTTGGCATTTCTGGCTTAGCGGAGCTTTTTCCATTCAGAAGTTCTTCCACTGCCTCATTATTTTTAAAGTAAATGTTTATGGAAAGACATTGTTAAAGGAAAACAGAGTTTAGCAATTATTTCTATTCTGATTCTTTCCCTTAAATCCAGTAATAGTTTAGGTTGGATATCTCTGAATATTTTTAGTGTTGATCAACACTGGTGATTAGTGATTTGCCATTTTATAAGAAATTGATTGTATGAGTAGTCTGTACTAGGCATATAAGAAACATTGGTTTGAAAGCGTTACAAAAATAATATGATTTAACTTTTTTTCTTTCTTTCATCTTTCTTCCTAATATATTTATTGAAAGCCAACATGTAGTGGGAACTGTTTTTTCATGGAATTCAAAGAAGATGCTGGCATAGTGTACTGCCCTATGGGATTCCACAGTCCAGTGTGGGAGCCCGTTACAGAAACTAACACACAACAGTGGCAGCAGTGACACTGGGGTAATAATAAGCTTTCACTGTGAATACTTTTGACAGTAATAATAATTCACCTACTGTCAAAAGTGCATGCCATTATCTTCCTTATAGTTTTAGATGACAAACCTGAGGTGCAGAGACGTTGGGGGACTTGTCCTTGCTGTCACAGTATTGATGAGCCACAGAAGCGCGCATCCCCACAGCCGGCACTTGGCATGAAGACCCTGGGAAGGAGCGGACGAAGCACCCCAGGGAATCCAGGAGAACCCATTCATCAGCCCAGATGGAGGGTCTTAAAAGATACATAGGAGTAAGTCCAGAGTAGAGGGCTTGTGAAAGGTAGCCACTGGCAGGAATGAAACGATGAACGTCTGGAAGGTGAGGTGCGTTGACAGAGAGGAAACGGCAGTAATGCAGAGGAGCTGGAGTGGAGGGAGGGGAATGAGAGTCACGGTAGTGGGCTGAGGGGCTGGAAGGGCATGAGGGACCTGGGTGTTTTGTCAAGAAGATAGAATTCTGTCTAGTGGGTTTTAGTGTCACTGAACCAAACTGGACCAGTTTGCCCGCACCATGGAAAGTCAAACACCCAAGCACTGGGTTTTTGCAGCAAGAAAGTTTGATTGCTGTTTGGACAGAAGAGAGCAGGAAATGCTCAGCTCTGTCTCTCTGAGCAGGGGTTGGAGCTTTATCAGCATAGGTAATGAGGTGTGATCTGATTGGATCTTGCAGTTAGGTTTTGCTGGGAGACAGGATCTGACTGGATTCTGCCACGGAGTGATGCCAGGGCTAGATGTGGTTGGATCCTGGATCCTGCTGTACTGTGTTGGCTTCTTAATTCAGTCTCCCTCCTCTGCCTGAGCGCTTAGGTTCCATGGGTGCCTTGTTTCTCTGGGCATACTCCAGTTACATGACCTTCAACCTGGGGGTCCACGGCAACTGACAACACACGACTGTTACATAAAAGCTGAACCAAGTTGGTCTGTGTGGTGACATTGGGCAGAATATTTGGGGTGAGTGAGGGCATGCTTTACAAAGAACATGCCATATGCTCCACAGAGATGGGACTGGTGAAGGAGAGAACTAAGGTAATAGATTGGGAAAGAAAAATTGATTGAACAAATATTTAGAAACTAACAATGACGCAGTCTGGAGAATGCTTGTTTAAGGAGTGGGAAGGTGGAAAGGAATGTGGAATGTCCCCGGCTTCTGGACATGGTTCTTGCCCTTTTTCTTACGATACAAATCTAACTCCTTTTATGCATAGGGCAGATCAGTGTTTGAAAACAGCCGTTCTGGGTTCCAGTTTGTGCCTTTCCACAGGAATAATTCTCACCATCCATGTTATCTCCTCTCCACTGGAAGTCTCACCTCCCTCAGTCTAGATTCCACACTCCCCCGATACAGCCATGATCACAGAAGTTAAGTTTTCTCCTTTGCTTCTTTTATTTTGAAAGTTGCTTTCCGTTCTTAAAATTTACTTCTAATCTACCAGCTGCACAGTTGCAGAGAACAGTTTTGATTTTGATTGATACTAGTTGCAACAGCATAAGGGACCTCTGACCATGAGAGGAGAGATCTAAGACTGACCTTCCCACTCTGTAAGGCTGGGATTCCATTGGGAGTCTGGGACTGAGAAAACTGTATCCCCATTGTAGACTGATTTTTCCCACTGCCACTTTGCACACCTGTTTTCCTGTGAGACTGTATGAAATATTTGGATGCCACAAGCAGATGTCATTCTAATCTGAAGCTTCAGAGCCTGCATGATACCTGGAACACAACTGATATTTCAAAAAAGTGCCTAAGGAAGAAAACCATAATAACATGAGAGTGAATAAACCTGGCAGATGCCACCTTAACCAGATGACCAAGATCATCATCACCAGGAATAAAACCTGTTGGTACCATGTACTGCTGATGATGTGATGAGAAGGACATTTCATGTGTGTGTTGTTCCTCTCTAAAATCTGTAACCCCAGTCTAATTATGAGCAAATATCAGACAAACCCAAACTGGGAACATCCTACAAGAAGATGGAGAAATCTACCTACCGGGCCACATATTCTCACTCCCAACCTGTCTACCTGCCCCTATAAGACACCAGACTCTCTTCTTTCTCCAGAAGGTCAGCAGTGATGCATGTTCTCCCTGTTATAACCACCTGAATAACATCATCCTTACTTGTCTGTTGCATTTTGACTTTCCCAAGACTGAGAAAATAAATACTTGTCATGTGATATCCTCGACTGCCCTAACCAGATAAAGGGCATTTATGGGATACCTGGGGAAATATGAATAAAGTCTGCAGTTTAGTTAATAGTATTGGGTTAATGTTTTTGTTTCAATAAATGCATTGTGATTATGTAAAATGTTAACATTAGGGGAACATAGGTGAATTCTGTACTATCTTTATGAGTATCTGGTATGTCCAAAATTATTTGAAAAAATCCTTTTTAAAGTTTCTGCTAAATGGCTAAATAAATATCAGCAAACATTCATGTCTCTGCTGCAGCTCTGGAATCCTAAAATGTTGCAGTGGTGGTGTGCATGTCCCAGAGTCCCCCGTCTACGCTGTGGCACTTATCCTCCTCACTGCCAACTGAAAGAGGACAGCCCAGCCAGTGCTTCTCCAGGCATTACCTGAGCCAAAGACAGCCCAAGACCTTGCCTTTCTCCAGGGGGAACCCATTTACCAAGACTAGTGACAGTGGGGGGATGGAAAGGCCTTGCCCCTTGTCTTACAAAGGGTGCCTCTGGGGCCCTTTTTGACCCAGAGCTTTCTGTCTTATGAACACATTGCATTACATATCTTGCATTTCATCCCAATTCTATCAGCTTCAAACCCCCTTTATTGTTGATCTCAACAGCATTCTCCAATAAATTTCCTCTTCAAAATCTTTGGCTAAGAGACTATATTTCACTGAACCTGACCTCTCTCAGGCATTTATTAGGTTTGTGCAAAAGTAATTGTGGTTTTTACCATTACTTTTAATTGCAAAAAACTCAATTACTTTTAACAAAAGGCACCACACACACACACACACACACACACACACACACACACACACCTGTACTAATTGGGGTTCTCCAGAAAAACAGAACCAATATGAAGGGCTTATTTTTCATAATCAGCGCATGTGATTGTGGGGGCTGGAAAGCTGGAAAGCTGGAAATCTGCAGGGCAGGCCAGCAGACTGGAAAAACAGGGAGGGTTTGTATGTTGCAGTCCAGAAGCAGAATTCCTTCTTTGGGCAATCTCAATCTTTGAGGAGAGGGCCATTAACGGATTCAACTGACTGAAAAAGGCCCATTCACATATGGAGGGCAATCTGTTTATGTGAAGTATACTGATTTAAATGCTAATCACATCTAAAAGATACTTTCACAGCAACATCAAAACTGATGCTTGGCTAAACATCTAGGCACCATGACCTACCCAAGTTGACACAAAAAAATTAACCTTCACAGTCCAACCACACTGTCGGCAAAAGTAAAAACAATCATTGCACATACTATGGGCCATGGCAGAGGGTGCTGTCTAGAGGAATCTTGCCTGTTACTATAGAAAGATGTTTTTGAGACCAGGACTCGAAATGGGAAATGTGAATTGAAGCACCATTCCTTGTGTGACATCACTGGCGTGTATTAAACACATGATTTTCTGGATTTACACTTTTTTTTTTCTTTTTTGAGATGGAGTTGTGCTCTGTCTCTAGGCTGGAGTGAAGTGGTTTGATCTCGGCTCACTGCAACCTCTGCCTCCCGGGCTCAAGCAGTTCTCCTGTCTCAACCTCCCGAGTAGCTGGGACTACAGGCGCCTGCCACCACGTCTGGCTAATTTTTGTATTTTTTTTTTAGGAGAGACAGCGTTTCACCTTGTTGGTCAGGTTGGTCTTGAATTCCTGACCTCAGGTGATCCACCCGCCTTGGCTTCCCAAAGTGCTAGGATTACAGTTTTAAGAAAGTCTCATGTCTCAGGAAGCCCTGCAGTCCTGGGCAAAGCAGATGGCTGGCCACCATATCAAAGTTCTCCTTATCAACCTTGAGACTTTTCTCTTGAGATCTGAAGGGAGCAGGCACCCCATTTTTACCTCTGTCTCGGTGGGGAGGATAAAGATGCATAGCAGTACTTTCGCCAAAGATATCCTCACATAAATTCCTTCCCTCCACCTGCACTCTCACTCATGTCATCTGTATAAATTTCAGAGTCCAATAACCATTCTTGGGAAAGAACATATTTTTAGATAAATATCATTCAATAATTTTAGAAAGTTTGTTATTTTAAAATGGTTTAAAAATATATTATTTAAAACACATTAAAATATATGACTTTAAAATTCTCTTTAGAATTTGGCATGTCTTAAAAGGTGGTGCCACAGTTGAACTTCAACTTTAGTGCCTTTTTACACCAAAAGTGTTGACTAAAAGTGAAGCGTCTACTCACATCATCACCTGTATTTCCTCTGTGTATTGTAGATGATACCATTAGCTTTGAAACATTTCACCGCACTTCTTGCCTCTAAGTTATACTGATAGTTAACACAACCTTCAAAAGTAAATTATGTCATCACTTAGATGGATCCAGCAACAAGAATAATTAAGCCAAACTAATAATAATCAAGCCAAACTCTGAATAATGCTTTTGTCAGATGGCCTTTATAGTCTCCCAAATCTTTATCTCTACTTTTGACTTTGTGAAAGACTGAAGTGTAAGAAAATCACTGATCTCCTTCTGAGCCAGATGAAAATGTTCTGTTTGATGAATTTTAAAGAGCAGTGACTGTTAAAGGACAGTGCTTGTGGAAAATTATATGGCTTTGTAGTGTAAAACAAGAATCCTTTGCACTCACTTAAGGTCACAATCAACAAGTTAGTTATCCTTTTTTCCTTTTGCAAATCTTCTATTTTTTTTTTTTTTTTACTCATTTTTTAAAGAAAGGTAGATAAAATAGATGACACATTACTTGGAATCAAGCAAATTAGTATTACACAATCTTGGTTTATCAGTTTAAATATCTTGCACTTAGGAGGGTATGCTGAATTGTTCAAACATTATGAAAATTATTCTCTAGAGCTAGCTTAACCCTCCTTTTTCTTACTATGTAACAAAAATCACCTACACTTATTTTTTTTAGCAGAAGTATTATTTTTCTCGGAACTGTGTGTCAAAGAAGATAACAGAGAGGAAAGCACTGTGGGGGTGTCTGGTTAACAAAATACAGTCATGTTTCATAGCAGAGATTTTAAAGCCATCTGCATCCCAGGAAGATCACATCATCCAATAGTCTTCTCTCCGTGAGAGAGAAATTCCAGTCCCTTTCTTTGGTTGCATTTTCAGGACCTGATACACCTACTTTACAGGACTGTGGAAGTCAACCTCTGGACATGGTAGGGTTCAGGGTAGTAGGGTGGAGGGGAGTTTGTTATGGTGGGAAATGCTTGGGGTTTGGAGTTCATTGGGCTTGACTCTGCCATTTGGGGCATAACCTTTGTCTGATTCTAAATGTCAGTATCTAGGAAGCAATACTAATGATTGCTTCAAAAAATTGTTGGGGATTGTTGGCTGTATGAAGTCACTTGCTGAATATTTGAGCTGAAGTTTGAGCTATTGAGTGCAACTTCCTATATATTCCTTTTGTCTGATTATGGAAATATAGCCTATGCACACATTATGTCCTGTAAAATGGAAAAGTGTTCTCATAATAAATTCCCCTGTGCTATGGGAAATGAAAAGGCTGCAAATCTTAGACTCTATAGGGACACTAGAAAAAATTTAGCCTCTGATGCTTACATGTACAGGAAATATTAAATTCAGCCCACCTCCTACCCCAAATTAATTTAAATTTAACATTAGAATACCACTTACTTCAGTTCCTGTTACCTGATGTAGGATGTCCAGCTTCTAACAACAGAAAATTACAAGATATGCTAAAAGACAAGATAAAACACTATTAGAGGAGACAAACAAACGTCAGGATCAACCTCATACAGGCAGAGATTCTGGAATTATAAGACAAAAATTTTAAAATAACTATGGCTATGTTGAGAGTTCCAAAGCAAAAAACAGGCAACATGCAAAATCAAATGAGTAATGTAAGCAGAGAGAAAGCATTTCTAACAAATAATAATACTAAGGACACATGCACACGAATGTTCATTGCAGCACAGTTTACAATAGCAAAGACCTGGAACCAACACAAATGCCCATCGATGATAGACTGGACAGGGAAAATGTGGCACATATACACCATGGAATATTATGCAGCCATCAAAAACGATGAGTTCGTGTCCTTTGTAGGGATGTGGATGAACCTGGAAACCATCATTCTCAGCAAACTGACACAAGAACAGAAAATCAAACACCGCATGTTCTCACTCATAGGCGGGTGTTGAACAATGGGAACACATGGACACAGGGAGGGGAGTATCACACACTGGGGTCTGTCGGGGGGGAAAAGGGGAGGGATAGTGGGGGGGTGGGGGAGTTGGGGGAGGGGATAGCATGGGGAGAAATGCCAGATATAGGTGATGGGGAGGAAGGCAGCAAATCACACTGCCATGTGTGTACCTATGCAACAATCTTCCATGTTCTTCACATGTACCCCCAAACCTAAAATGCAATAAAAAAAATAATAATTAAAAAATACTAGAAATCACAATAACCCATAACAGAAATGAAAAGTGTCTTTGATGGTCTCATTGATAGATTAGGCATAGCAAGCAGAGCATCAGAGAGCTTAAGATTATGTTGAAAGAAACTTTCCAAACTTAAATGCAAAGAATGAAAACCAAAAAACAAACTAAAAAAGAACACAACACCCAAGAACTGTGAGACAATTTCAAAAGGTTTAGCATGTGTTATTGAAATATCAGAAGATGAGAGAAAAAGAAGCAGAAGATATATTTAAAGAAATAGTGGGTGCAAATTTTCCAAAATTAGTGACAGACACCACACCACAGATCCAGGAATTTTAAAGAATATAAAACATAATAAATAAGTGTAGTTAAATATACCTAGGAATATTACAATTAAACTGTAGAAAACCAAAGAGAAAATCTTGAAAGCAACCAGAGAGGGTAAAAACACCTAACAGGTACATGAACAAAGATAAGAATTACATTGGACTTCTAATCGAAGACCATGCAAACAAGAAGGGAATGGAGTGGAATATTTAACACTTGAAGAACAAAACAAAACAAACTCGGAAACTTGAATTCTACATCCTATATAGTGATCCTTTAAAAGCTAAGGAGAAATAAGGACCTTCTCAAACAAAAACTAAGGAAATTTATTGCCAGTAGATCTAACCCCTAAGACATTTTAAAAGAAGTTCTTCAGGGAGAAAGAATATAATATTGCTCAGAAACTTCAATCTACATAAAGAAAGGAAAGCATCAAAGGCGAAATAAATGATTGTAAAATTAAGTTTTATATTATTCTTATGCTTAATTGATTGAATAGGTAGCTGTTTATTCAAAGTACTAGTAGTAATAGCACATTAGGTGATTATGGTACATACACGTAAGGGAAATGAATGACAACGAAGTTAAAAGGGACAGGAAGGAGGGATTGGGGTACACTGTTAAAGGTGCCTGTACTGCCATGAAGTATTATGGTATTATTTGAGAGTGGACTTAATTTGGCTGTAAATATGTATTGCAAACTGTGGATTTGTAAATATGTAAGCAAACTGCTAAAAACATTTTTAAAAAGAAGTGTAATTGATATGCTAAGAGAAGGGAGAAAATTGAATCATATAAAATACTCAATTAAGACCAGAGGGGTCACAAAATGTAGAAAGAAAAGAAAAGAAAAGAAAAAACCAACAGGTGCAAAAAGTAGAAAATGGTCCCAAAATCGTAGATTTAAACTAATTACACAAGAAATCACTTTAACTGTGAATGGTCTCAATATATTAAATAATGGAGATTGTCATAGTGGATAAAAACAATAACCAACTATATGTTGTCTAAAATAAACCCACTTTATATAGAAAGACACAGAGAAGTTAAACATAAAGAAAGGAAGAAAGTTATACCATGCTTATGCTGATCAAACCAAAGCTAAATTAGCTAAATTCATTTGAGACAAAGTAGATTTCAGAACAAGGAAGAATGTCAGAAATGTAGAAGCCCACTACATAATGATAAAAAATATTCCCCAAGAAGACATAATATTAAATTTACAGAAAAAATAAGAAGATAGTGTAACTTCTATATATTCTGTACCGACAGTCCTCCTTTTAACATTTTACATTAATATATTTATTACTATTCATGAACAAATACTAATACATTAATATTAACCAAGTCCATAGTTTATTTAGATTTCTGGGGGTTTTACCAAGTGTTTTCCCCTGTTCTCAGATCCCGTCCAAGATACCACACTGCACTTTGTTGTCATGTCTCCTTAGGCTACTTAGGCTGACAGTTTCCCATCATTTCCTTGTTTCCATGACCTTGATGATTTCATCCACCTAGACGGAAAGAGAAGCACTCCCTACCTTGGATGTCAATGGAGGAAAGATGGGGCAATGAAACTTTTACCTACACCTGGAAGTAATGTTAGTAACTCCTTTCCCCAGTTCTCCTGCCATGTAATGTCAGAGAAATCCAGCTAACACAGAAGTTTTCAATAAGATCCAGAGTTTCATAAAGTAATACACAAAATGTCAACCAGTAATTACTCCTAACACCAAAGACCAGAAACTTAATGAAGGAAAACAATCAACAGATGCTAACACAGAGATGATAAAATAAACTTAACAGGATTTCAAAGCGATCAATACGAAAAATCTTCAATGGGTAATTGCAAACATACTCAAAATAGATGAATTAATAGAAAGTCCTAGCAAAGAAATAGGAAAATGTACAGAAGGACCTAGACTGTAAAACTGAGGAACACAATAATTGAAGCAAAAACTCCTATGGGTGCATTCAAGAGCACAATGGAGGGGTAAGAGAACAGGAGCAGTAAACTAGAAAATAAAAGAATAGAAATTACCCAATCTGAACAACAGAAAACAGACTAAAAGGAAAAGAGAAAGGAACAGAGCCTCACAAATTTGTGGGACAATAACAAAATACCTAATATTTATATCACTGGACTACCAAAATGAAATAAGAGTGGCTGAAAAGTACTTGACAAAATAAGAGGTAAAAATTCCCCAATTTTGGCAAATACATAAACTTACAGACTCAAGAAACTAAGGGAAGCCCAATTATGATAAACCCAAGGAAATCTACACCAAGACACAACATAATCAAATTTCAAAACACAAATCACAAAAAAGTCTTAAAAACTCCAAGAGAAAACAACAACCTAACCACAGCAGAAAATAAATATAAATTCAAATTATAGAAGATTTCCCATCAGAAATTATAGAGGCCAGAAAGAAGTGAAACAAAAATTTTTAAGTGTTGATTAAAAAATAACCCAGAACCCTATAGCCAGTGGAAATAGGCTTCATGAATGAAGGGGAAATCTAAACACTCTCAGATAAAGGAAAACGGTGGGACTTTGTCACAATCAAGCCTACTCTAAAAGAATGGCTCAAGGACATTCTCAAAATAGAAAGTTAACAATAAATAGTCTTCACAATTGTGAACAGTGCTGCAGTAAACATATGTGTGCATATGTCTTTATAATAGAATGATTTATAATCCTTTATGTATATTCCCCACCAGTGATAGACCGGATAAAGAAAATGTGGCACATATACACCATGTAATACCATGCAGCCATAAAAAAAGATGAGTTCATGTCCTTTGCAGGGACATGGATGAAACTGGAAATCATCATTCTCAGCAAACTGACACAAGAACAGAAAACCAAACACTACATGTTCTCACTCATAAGTGGGTGTTGAACAATGAGAACACACAGATGCAGGGTGGGGAACATCACACACTGGGGCCTCGGGGCGGGGGGCTAAGGGAGGAATAGCAGGGGCTGGGGGGATTGGGAAGGGATAGCATTAGGAGAAATACCTAATGTAGATGACAGGGTGATGGATGCAGCAAATCACCGCCATGGCACATGTATACCTATGTAACAAACCTGACAATCTGTACATGTACCCCACAACTTAAAGTATAATAAATAAATTAAAAAAAATAAAGAAATAGGGGAAATGGAACAGCAGGACGAACAAAATACAGTAAGCAAACAGGCACAAATACAATATACTTTTCTTTTCCTCTTGAGTTTTCCAAATAATGGTGCAGCATTAAAACAAAATTACAGCTATCTCCTGTGATTATTAATGTATGTGAAATAAATATTTAAGACACCTATATTATAAATGAAGTAGGGTAAAAAAAATACTAAGGAAAGATAGCGTTTCTAGATTTTACTCAAATGAATAATATGACACCAGTAGACTTTGATTCAGTTATGAATATAATACCAGAGAAACCATAAAAAAGCTATACAAAAAAAGGCACACCCCAAACACTACAGAAAAGCTGTTCGAAAGGTACACTCTAAAAGACTACAAAAAATGGAATTTAAACAATCTTTAAGTAACATAGGAATTCGGAAAAAAGAAAGCTTAGAAATGTTCTCTCAGAGAGAAAGGACAACAAAAATAAAATGGCACATTTAAGCCTTAACGTCTCAACAATGATATCATGTATAAATGGTCTCAACATAGCAATTAAAAGGCAAGTTTTGAGAGTGCATTTTAAAACATGACACAACTGTATACTGTTTATTTAAAAACTTACTTCAAATATAACAGTATAAACAGATTGAAAATAAAGAATGCAGCAAGATAGCTCATGCAGACAACAATCTAAAGAAAAAGGGAGTGGGCTATATAATATATATATATATACATATGTATATATACACATACATATATATGAAAAAACAACGAGCATGAGTTCATATTACAATAATTATTTTAGATAAAGTTGAATATAATAAATTAAGCTGATTTAAAGATGGTCTAAAGAAAAGTACTAAGTAAATAAGGGTACAGCAGATAAGAAGCTAGGGCAAAAGTTGTGCAGGTGGTAAAATAAACATTAGAGCAAAGAAAATTACCAAAAAGAAGGACAGTCTACAATGATAAAAGGGTTAGTTCACCTAGAAACCAGAGCAGTTAGTATAATCACTAAAGAACACAGCTGCAAAATATGTAAAGGAAAAATTGATAGAATGGAAAGGAGTTGGAGACAAATATTCAGTTTTAGTTGATGACTTCAACAACTGTCTTTCAGAAATTGACAGAAGAAAATCATCAGAGACATAGAATAACTCACTATACTATCAACCAAAAGAGTCTAATTGTCATGTATAGTTCACTCTATCCTAGAAGAACAGAACACACAAAATTTTCCTGGTATTCAGAAAAAAAATGTACCAAGGTAGACAATATCATGGACCATAAAACAAACCTCAACATTTTAACACAATTGAAATAATGCAATGTATTCGCTAAACACAAAGAAGTGAAACTAGAAATCTGCAATAGAAATGGAACAGGAAAATCTTTAAATACTCAAAAACTAAACAACACATTTCTAAATAATCCATGGTTTTGTCAAGGAGGAAATCTGTCAGAAAGCAAATGAAAAAAAAAAATTGAACTTAGTGAAAATGAAAATGCAATATATAGAAATTTGCAGAATACTGCTAAAGCAGTGCTGAGATGCAAATTTATATCGCCAAATGAATACCCTAGAAAGAGAAAAACTCTCAAATCAATTATATAAGCTCCTACCTCAAGAAACTTCAAAGAGGTGATTTTTCAAAAACATCAGTAAAATTGACAAACCTCTGCTAAGAATGACAAGGAACATAATAGGTAAGATAAAAACTATGCAGACAAATAATTAATCAGGGGCTGTCACTAGAGCCCTTGCAGACGTCAAAAGAACTAGAGAATACTAGGAACAACTGTATACATATAAATTTAACAGTTTAGAAGAAATGAACCTATTCCTCCAGAAGCACAAACTATCAGAACTCAGTCAATATGAAATTGATAATATGAATAGCCCTGTAACTGTTAAAGGAATTGGATTTGCAAAATATCCTCCCTCTCAAAAGAATTTTTAAAAAAAATTCCCAAGCCCAGATGGTTTCACTAGAGCATTCTACCAAATAATTAAAATGAATTAATACTCATTCTTCACAATCTATCCCAGAAAGAGGAAAAGGAGAGAAAACATGCTAATTCATGTTAAGAAGCCAATATTACCCTGTTTTAAAAACCACACAAAGACAGCACAAAAAAATTGGCACTTTATTTGGCACTTTATTATAAAATGAAACATGAAACTACCACATAAACTGGCTCTTGGGTACTCTTGGGTATGTATCCCAGAATAACAAAACCTATGTTCACACAGAAACCCGTTTGTAAATGCTTATAGCATCTTTATTAGTAACAGCCAAAAACTGAAAACAACTCAGATGTCCTTCAGTTGGTGGATGTTGAAACAAACTGTAGTATGTCCATTACATGGAATACTGCTCAGCAGTGTATGTGAATGAACTACTGAAAGCCACAGCAACTTGGAAGAAACTCCAAGAATATGCTGAATGAAAAAAGCCAATCCCAAAAGTTTACATGTTATCAGATTCCATTTATATAATATTCTACGAATGACCAAATTATAAAAATGGAGAACAGATTTAGTGGTTGTTAGGGATTCAGGAGGGAATGGGCTGGGAGGGAAGTGAGTGTGGCAATAAAAGGGCAACACGAGCGATACTTGAAGTGAAGCAAGTGTTGTATCAATGTTAGTAACATCGTTGTGACATTTTATTATAGTTTTGCAAGATGTTACATTTGACAGAAACTGCTTAAGGGATGCATAGGACGTCTGCATTATTTTTTATAACTGTATGTGAATCTATAAATATACTAAAATTTTAAAATAATTTTAAAAAGGCAGTGATTTTCAGATTCGATATAAAAGCAAGACTCAACCACGTCTGTTTATTATGTTATAAATGATGGATAGACTGTAATCACAAGAAAGCTGGAGTAACTATTTGAATACATCAAAGTAGATTTCATAGCAAGTAATATTATTAGGAATATAAAAAGTCATTTCATGTTGATAAGAATGTTATTTCACCAAGAAAACAGCAATCCTAAATATGTTCACACTAAATAACAGGGTTTCATAATCCATAAAGCAAAAATCCATAAAACTACAACAAGAATTTTTTAATTTTTTTTTTTAGGTTTGGGGGTACATGTGAAGGTTTGTTACCTAAACACGTGTCACAGGGACTTATTGTACATAGTATTATATCACCCAGGTATTAAGGTCAGTACCTAATAGTTATCTTTTCTGTTTCTCCATCACCTGCCACCCTCCCCACTCATGTAGACACCAGTGTCTGTACAACAAGAAATTGACACAATTATATTCAGTGAGTTCAGTAGCTTTCATTGAAAGACTGATAGAAGAAAAAAGAAAATCAGTAAGGATGTAGAAGAATTACAGAACATCACCAAAAACTGATTCACTTGACAGTTATAGAAACAGTTGACTTAACTGCAGCAGAACACACATCCTTTTTAAGTGCTCATGAAACAGTTACCAAGGAGGATCATATTCTAGACCAGGGACCAGTCAACTATAAATGTATACAACGATAACTAAAAAACATTTCTCAATAAATTAAAAAATACCTACATAAATGGAGAGCTATACCATGTTCATTTATTGGAAAACTCAATATTGTTAACTTGTCTGTTCTCCAAAAATTAATCTGTCACTTCACTTTAATCCCAAATTGAAAACCTGATTCTGAAATTCATGTAAAAATGCAAAGGACTTTGAAAAACAGCTTTGCAAAAGAAAAACAGTGTTGGAGTATATACACTATCTGGCTGGTTATTGAGTTCTTTATCTTATATGGCTGGTTATTGAGTTCTTTATCTTATATATAAGATATTTTTATCTTATATATAGGGCTTATATAAGATATATGGTAAATGGTAATATATGGTAATCAAAAGTGCATAGGATTGGCATCAAGATAAAAAAAATAGATTAATGACTCAGATTACAAAGTCTAGAAATATAAACCACCACATATAAATACAGTCATTTTGTTTTTGACAAAGTTAAGTAGTTACTCAGTGGAGAGAGAAAATATGAACTTTTCAACAAATATAGGAGAGCAAATGGGTATCCATAGACAGGCACACAAAATTTCTTTCTTTCACATAATATGCCAAAATTAACTCAACGTTGATCACAGACTTAAATGCAAAATGAATAGCTGTAAAATGTCAAGAAGAAGAAGAAAATTTTTTTGTGACATTGATTTAAGCTAAGTTTTTAAAAAATAATATCAAAACATAAGCTGTAAAGGAAAAAAATTGATACACTGAACTTCATCAAAATCAAGTTCTGTTCTTTGGATACATGGTTTCAAAATGCAAAAAGCAATCACAGACTAGGAGAGTGTTTGTAAATTATATAAGATAAAGAACTCAATAAAGATAAAACAAAAAATTTAAAGTGGCAAAAATTTGAACTTCATTTAAAAAGAAACATAAATGGTACATAAGCACATGAAAATATGCTCAATGCCATTAGTCTTTAGGGCAAGGCAAATCAGAACCACTGTGACATACCACTATGCACCTGTCAGAGTGTCTAATATTACAAGACTGTCCATATTTAGTGTTGAAAAGGCTGTGGAACAATAGGTACTTTATTTGCTGGAATGTGAAATGGTGCAACCACTTTGGAAAACAGATTGGCCATTTCTTAAAACAACAGACAACCCTATCGTACACCTCTGAGTTTTCCCAAGAAAAAAAAGTGTACACCCATACAAACACTTGCACACAAATGTTCACAGCAGCTTCATTTGTAATAGCTCCAAACTATTTAGAAACAACACAAAAGTCCATTGACAGGTAACTGGATAAACAAATTGTTATATATCTGTACAATAGAATTGAGTGAAAATAACCAACTTAAAGTGATTTTCCTATTCTCTTACTCAAGGACAATCAACACAGAAGCCTTCTGTTACCAAATATGTGGGGCTTTCCCTCATGCATTAAGAAAGTATCATTTCTTCAGTGGACACCAGCTGTAGGTCCACTAGCTCAGTTCAGACACTATCTACCTGTCTACAGCATCAGATTCCACAGGTCGAGGGTTTAGTCCCCAATACTGCTTCCCACTTCCAATAACAACTGCAAGCTCTGGGTTATTTTACCTGTCCATGACTCTTCAAAGCAAACCCAAGTTAGGGAGAAAGGCGGTGTAACCAGGGGGTGGGAGGGGTCCTTGAAATTCCCTTTTTTTCCAGAACATGTAATAATTACTTCATCCCTTTTCCAGAATACCTAATGATGATTCCAATCCCTAGTTAAAGAAACACCCATAAAATTAAAAACCCAAACTCCAATACACACAGCACCTTGTAATGAGCCCACCCACACTTCTGTCTTAAGTGTGGACATTTGCTTTGCAATAAAAACTTTTTTGCCTTTCTCACCACACTGGATTTAACCATGAATTTTTTTTCTTGAGATAGTGTCAAGAACCTGAAAACTGGCTGGGGCTGGGGTCGCACCCACAGACATCCAAAAATCCACCTAAACTCTCTAGCAACATTAAGACTGACAAAATAGCCTCGGTAGCAATAAGACTCCAAATTCCAACCTGATTCTAGTACAGCACCACATGACAGATAGCAGGCTCTGAAAGAAGTCAAAGTAACTTACCTCAAAATATATTTCTTTGACATATTTTGAAGTAGCCCTGCAAAGCTCTCTCTTGTGGGGGACATTATATTCTGTAGACAATTCCCTTCCCTTTCCAGGTCTTTTTCTGACTTTGAAGAGATTAGCTGAGAGTCAAGCACCTTTTAAAGGTCTGAATAGGGGCCAGGCATGGTGGCTCATGCCTGTAATCCCAGCACTTTGGGAGGCCAAGGCGTGCAGATCACTTGAGGTCAGGAGTTTGAGGCCAGCCTGGCCAAGGCGGTGAAGCCCCATCTCTACTAAAAAATACAAAAATTAGCCCAGCATGGTGGCACATGCCTTTAGTCCCAGCTACTTGGGAGACTGAGGCAAGAGAATTGCTTGAACTTGGGAGGCGGAGGCCACAATGAGCCGAGATCTCATCACTGCACTCCAGGCTTGGTGACGGAGCAAGACACCAGCTCAAGAAAAAATAAATAAATAAATAAATGAAGGTCTGAATAGGAAATATTTGCCCTCTATGGCTTTTAAGAGTGGCTACCTAGGAGACTTCATCTGCATAATAAGAACCTTGACCTCTACAACCCTCATTTTAACCCAGATATTCCCTTCTATTGATTCCAGGTCTTTAGATAATAACTTAACTCTTTTAACCAATTGCCAGTCAGAAAACCTTTGAATCCAACTATGACCTGGAAGCCCCCCACCCACTGCAAGTTGTCTTGCCTTTCCAGACCAAACCAATGTACACCTTAAATGTATTCATTGATGTCTGCCTGTGACTTCTGTCCTCCTAAAATGTATCAAATCAAACAGTGGCCCAACCACTTTGGGTACATGTTCTCAGAACCTCCTGAGGCTGTGTCATGGGTCATGGTCCTCATACTTGGCATGGAATAAATCTCTTCAAATATTTTACAGAATTTGGCTTTTTTTTTTTTTAACACTGTGCCTGCAAAGCCTTATTGATTACCTAACTGATTTTGATGCAGCTTCACATTATGACGGTCAGCACTCTGAACAGCATTCCCTGGTGAAACACATGCAATTCTTTAGCAACCATGTCTTACAATTCTCAGATATGAGATACTTATACTCCATCATTTTAGAAGGGAGAAACAATTCTGCATTTCCACTTTTATTAAAAATGCCAGCCAATTTCTCAAACATCACCACCACATTCTTACACAACAATTTAAAACTAGCAAAGATTTTAGTCACATGTAAATCATGTGAAACATCAATTATCTAATATTCAGCACATTTAATATACGACTCCCCTAGACAGCAGTAGCATAAGGCATGGGCATAACGTGAGAAGAGCTGGCATAGCCCTCTAGAGCCTTCTCTGACCCCGTCTCCTGTGTGCTCAGGTTTCTAATTTGTATAGTGAATGTGGGGTAAGTTGTTATGACAACTGCCTTTTATAATGAGACTTGGGAGCAGACAGAATCTGCTCCTTCTCAGCTCCTCAGGACCATGAACTCTTGCCCCACAGGACTTCCTGGGTACCTTGGTGGTCTCAGCCACTAGGACAGTACTTAGCAGCACATTGCGGCACTCAGATATAGGCTGAATTGTTGAGAGACTCAGATTTGGAAATTATTACATTTCCTTTACTTCCAGCTGCCAAAACAGTCATCTAAACTTTAGCCACATGAAAAGACAGCGAATACAAATTTAGCTATTTATAATCCAGGTTTCCTTTTTCCCCCAACCAGCATCTCCCCCACCCCCCAGTTCTCACATGCTGTTTTTCTTTTTCCCACTAAATCCTCTCTAAAAAGGACAGGAAAGAAATGAGACTAGAAACCTGAACTCCCATTGTCTCCCTCTGTGAGCAGGTAGCCATGTGCTTCCTTCCTGCAAGAAATCTCCTGACTTCTCAGGCCCGGATGTACTCAGCAAAGCAGCTGTGAGGAATGAGGATACCGTGGAGGGAAAAGGCACTGAATGAAACTCCCAGGGTTCAGTCTGAGGCAGCCTGTGACCCTGGGGCTGACCAGACCTCTGTGTCCTGTGTCCCACTCACCCTATACCCTATGGGGGACATTCCTTTGGAATTTCCTACTGCTTCCTAGTCCCCCATCTCATGCACCTATTAATGTCCTGTGGGAACAAGCTTCTTCCTTTATTGTTTATTTCATTTTCTAATTCAAGCCATTTCAGTAAGTATTCATGGAGCTGCAGGCATGTGATGAACATCTTGCTCAATTTTAGAAATATACATCTACTGAAGGAGTCCCATAAATACAGACTAAGAGGAAACCTCAGGGTAAGGGTGGATTCTGGCTAAACCCACAGCAGAATTCTTGCTGAAGACAGGGTCAGGTAATCAGACATCACCTGGGGAATGGTGGAGGATGAGGAGCCTGAACAACCATCAAAGATGAGGAGTTCTTGCTAAATTAACACAGCAAGATTTTGCTAAATTTCGATTTTATAAGGAAGTGCACAGTTGGGCCTAGGAGAAGGTTCAGAAACGTGGCCGATGTTTGGTCAAGTAGAGAATCTTTGTCAGAACCTCCACAGAGCATCTGTGTGAAAGTGTAAATGGAGAAAAGGGAATCATAGTAAAATCTTTGGGAGATAAGACTAATGGGACCTGCAGTGAAGATGGGGAATCAGAAATGTGCACCGGTACAGATGGCGAGGGAGCTATGCAGACAGATAACAACTAAAGGTAAACAGCTGGCAAAGAAGCTGAGTTCAGTGTGGGGCCTGTTGAGTCTGAGGTTTTCCCGAGAGCTCCAACTGTAGACAGCCAGGAGCCAGATGAATATGGGGATAGAGCCAAAGAGAGAGGTGTGTAGTAAAGATACTGATTGAGAATTACTGTAGACTAGAGGTCAAAGATAATTAACAGTCAACTGTCATATCCTTCAGCGGAAGAGGAATGGAACAATCAGACAGAAATGATGAAAAAGCAGGACAAGATGAATGTCAGGAAGCCAAGGTAGGAGAGCCCTTCCAGAAGGAAGGAATGGCTGACAACCAATGCAGCAGAGAAGCCTGAAGGATGACAAAGCACAAAAGGACCATTAAATTCCACAGCCTCAAGGCCATTCATGACCTTGGTGAGAAGGGAACCAGTAAGATAACACAGACAGACTGCAGGAGCATCTCTACCTACCATGCTTCTATTTACTCAGCATTCCCAGCTCAGGCATTTATTAGAGATGCCAGAACAGCCGTGCTTCACTATTAAGGCTAAACTAGATCCACTCTAACAAAGCTTATAATCTTCAGGTAATTTAATGCCTATCAAAATAAAATCCAACACACATTAAGCATTGGAGTCAAAATCCAGTCACTCAAGAATGTAACACTCACCATTTCTAGACTCCAGATAAAATTTACTGGACTTGTGATAAAACAGGGAACTCTGAACCATAACCAGGAAAAAAATATTAGTCAATGGATACCATACTAAAACCATAAGTGCCAAATTAATGGAATTGACATCAGGGTCTATGAAACAACTATTTCAAATATGCTCACAAAATTAAAGACAAGGATAAACATAAGAAGAAGAGAAACTGAAAATATAAAAAGGTGAATGCAACTTCTAGAGGTAAGGATGTTATATTTGAAATAAAAAGTATAACTGGAATGAGTTGTTAACAGCAGATTAGTAGCTGCATAGAAACAGAAGAAAAGAAACCAAAAACTTTTAAAACACATATCTCCTTGAGTTTTAGACTATACCAAGTATCTTAACATAGATGTATTTGGAGTTTCACAAGGCAGAAAAAAATAGGTGGTCTTTTTTCTCCAGATTAAAAAAACCCTTATATTTCTGTGTATCAGAGTATTCAGAGAAATAATGGCTATAAATTTCCCAAATTTGGAGAAAGGCACAAGCCTAGAGATACAGGAAGTTGGGTAAACTCTAAGCAAGATAAACTCAAAGAGTTTCAAACAAAGAACACATCATAAACTTTAGAGGACTAAAAGAAAACTTAAAAAATATTGAAAAAAGCCAGAGGGAAATAATGCCTTACCTGTAGGGAAACAATTCAAATGGCAGCTGATTTATCTTTCATAGAGACCACTGAGATTAGAAAAAAGTCTAACACAAGTTTCAGGCACTGAAAAAGATTGACAACCCAGAATTTTGTATCCTGTGTAATAATCTTTCAGAAAAAAGGAGAAATAAAGGTATTCATGGAGAAGAGAAAATTAAAAGAATTTGTTGTAAGCAGATCTAACCTGCATAAATGGCTGTGATAAGTTCTTCAAATAGAAAGAAAATCATAAAAGAAGGACATTTAGAGTGTCAGAAAAGAAGACAGAAAAATGAAAAGAGCAGAAATAAGGATTAATAACACTAGAATATTCCTGTCTTCATGAGTTTTCTATACTATATCCGATGATTAAAACAAAAATTATGATATCATCTGATACACAAGATAATGATATTTAAAAGTGAAAGAATATGGAAACTAAATGGAACTAAACTTCCCATACTTCATTCAAACTGGTAAAATGCTTATATTGCTAGACTATCATAAGTCTCATATATATATGGTAATATCCAGAAAAACAACAAAAGCTTTACAAAAATATACATAAAATATACATAGATATAGACAAATAAAGATGAAATGCCAAATAAAAGCAATAACCCAAAAGAATGCAGTAGAGAACCAGAGAAATGAGAATGGGAGGAATCAAACAGAAAACAGATAAAAAAATGGTGGTTGTAAGCCCTAATGTTCAATAATAACATTAAATGTAAATGGAATTAATATACTAGCTAAAGGCAGAGTTTGGCAAAACAAAACAAACAAACAAAAACAACCACAGTCTAATAAAATTCTTAGCGTTTATTAGAAATTCATTCTGGATTCAAAAACATAAGTAGATTGAAAGTAAAAGGATGGAAAAAAGATATACTGTGGAAACATTAATTTTTAAAAAGTAAGTGACAATATAAATATTTGATAAAATAGACTCTACAAAAGAAAATTATGAGATGAAGAAGGACATTACATAATGACAAATGTTTAAAACACTAGGAAAACAAATGATAATAAACGGGTAAACCCCAAAATACATGAAGCAAAAAGACAGCTGAAAGAAGAAATCGACAAATCCACAGGTACAGTTAGGAACTTTAATACTCCAACTTAGCAACTGTTAGATCTGCTAGACAGAAAAACAGCAAGACTATAAAAAGTCTGAGCAATATAGTCAACCAAGAACATCTAACTTGTCTATATGTATATTTAGATATAGATTAATAGATAGGCATATATAGATATATACCTACTCTCAACGACAGCAGAATACATATTTCTTTCAAGTGCTTATGGAATAGTCATCACTGTAGGCCATTTGCTGATGTTGGAGCATATACTGCAACATGTTCTCTAACCAAAATGGAATCAAACTAGAAACGATAATAAAAAGATAAATCTCTAAACACATGCATATTGGTAATACACTTGTAAATGTCGATGGGTCAAGAGAAAGTCTCAAAGGACACACACACACACACACACACGTAAACCAAAAAATAAGTTCCACAAGTGATTGACAGACACTCATTTTGACCAAGCGTATTCCAAAATTTGCCTGAAAAACTAGTTCAGGCCATGAGAAGTGGGAGTCAGACATGGTTCATTATGCTCTCCTCCCTTTAGAAGTCAGGCACAGCTGACCAGGATTAACATGAAAACAGAGACTTTAAGACTGATAGAACTGTCAGACTCTTTAAGTCTAACAGGAAACATTCCTTTATATTGATTGTATCTGCATAATAGGAACCTTTGTCTCCACAAACCCTTCTCTGAACCCAGACATTCCTTCTATTGATTCTAGGTCTTTAGACAATAACTTAACTCTTTCAACCACTTGCCAAGTAGAAAATTCGTTAATCTACCCAGACGTGGATGCCCCCACTTTGGGTTGTTCCACCTTTCTGGATTGACCCAATGTATATCTTGTGTGTATTGATATACATTGATATACGTCTGTCTTATATCTGTCTAAAATGTACAAAACCAAACTGTAGCCCAACCACATTGGCACATGCTCTCAGGATCTCCTGGGATTGTGTCACTGGCTATTGGTCACTCATATTTGGCTTAGAATAAATTTCACCAAATGTTTTACAAAACTGACTCTTATCTCTCTCTCTCTCTCTCTCTCTCTCTCTCTCTCACACACACACACACACACATATGTAGTTGGATGATAATGAAAATATAAAAACATAGCATATCAAAATGAGTGAGATGCATTTAAAGGAGTTCTAAAAATAGAAATCTACAGCACTCAGTGTTCACATTAGAAAAGCAGAAAGTTCTCAATACATAATCTAAATTTCTACAACAAGAAACTAGAGAAAGAAGAGCAAAATAAAACTAAGAGTAAACAGAAGGAAGAAAGTGACCAAGATATGGAAATCAATGAAATAAAAGCCAAGAAAAGAGATAAAATCGGTAAAACAAACAGCTGATTCTTTTAAAAATCAATAAAACTGATTACTGTAATAAATATAAAAACAGAACACAAATAATTACAAATATCTGGGATAAAATCTGATGTGTGCAGATCTGGCAGCCATTAAGATGATAATAAGATCACAATTAAAATGGCTTTATGCCCATAAATTCAACAACTTGAAAGAAATGGACTAATTCTTCAAAAAACAAAAACTACTAAAAGTCAGTCAGAATGAAGTAAATAATATGAATAACTTTAGCCATAAGAAAAATTAAATTAGGGATTTAAAACTTCCCAGTAAAGGAACCTTGTGGTACAGATGATTTCACTGGAAATCTAAGCCAAATATTTAAATAAGAATCAACTGTAATTTACATATAATCTTTTCAAAAAAAAAAGAGAAACACTTTTTATCCCATTTTATATGGACAATATTACTATAACACAATAATGCCACAGAAAATTCTGATTCTACTACAAAAAATAAAAACCATTGAGCAATATCTCACAGAACTCAGATGTAAAACTCCTCCATGAACTGTTAGCAATTTTAATTCACCAATACTAAAAAATTATACCTTATGACAAAGTGAGATTTATTCCAGGTGTGCAACCACATTTCAACGTTCTAAAATCAATCAGTGCCACCTAACATATCACTGGCTAAATAATAAAAATCAGATTATCACATCAATTGACAACCAAAAGGAATTCGACTAATCTTTTTTTAGTCAACAAGTTAGGGATTAAGAGGAACCACCTGAATTTGGGAAATATCCACAACACCTTATAGTTAACACGATACTTAAAGGTAAAACACTGAAGGCTTTGCTGTAGGATCACACACAAGGCAAGGATGAGCATTTGCAATTTAAAAGCTCCCAAATAAAGGAATCTTTAGTGATTTCACTGGAGATTGAAAGTAAATATTTAAATAACAACACTAAGTTTACACAATTTCTTACATAGAATAGAAGTATAACACATTCTAGTTACTGAAGTAAGGGAAGTAAAATAAATAAAAGCCAGAGAAATTGGAAAGGAGAAACAAAATCATTCTTGTTTGCAGACGGCATTGTTATCTTCACAGAACATCCCAAAATATTCTGCAAACAACCTTACTAGAATTAATAAGTGAGTTCAGCAAGGTCACAGGAAAAAAAGTCCACATAGAAAAATCAATTGCATGGCTGTGAACAAACGATAAATATGTGGGGGAAAAATTAAAATATTATACCAATTATAATCATTTCAAAGAAAATTAATACTTTGGCATAAACATAAGAAAACCTATATAAGGTTTCTACGCTGAAAATTACAAAATTATAATGAAAGAAATTAAAGCCACCTGAATAAACATAGAGGCATGCTATGTTCATGAATTGGAATATTAACATACTAAAGATATCAATGATCCTAACACAATCTACAGGTTTAATTAAGTCCCTGTTAAAATTCCAGCAATAGTTTTATGTAGACTTAGATATAAAACAGCTAACACTATTTTAAATAAAAATAGTCAGAGAAATTGCTCTACCCAATATTAATTCCTATCTAAATCTGCAGTAATCAACATCAGTTGCTATTGGCAGAAGAAGCCTAAGTTTCCACCCTATGCAAAAATTTTCTCTAAATGGAACCTAGACTTAAATGCAAAGCTAACACTATCACACTGCTACAAAACAGAAATAGAAAAACATCTTCAGAATCTAGGGCTAAGCAGAGTTAATCAACTTGACACCAAAAGCATTATCCATAAAAGAAAAATTGATCAGTTGGACCTCATCAACATTACAGACCTTTGCTCTGTGAAATACTCTGCAAACTACATCTCTGACAAAGGACTAGTATCTAGAATACATAAAGAACTCTCAAAACTCAGCAGTAAGCAAAACACAATGAAACCAAACAAAAACCAATTCAATCAGAAAATTTTAAAAAGACAGAAAGGGACATTTCACCAAAGAGGATGTACAGATAGCAAGTAAGCACATGAAAAGATACTCAGCATCATTAAATGACAGGGAAATGCAAATTAAAATTACCTTAAGATATTGCTACACACCCATAAGAATGATTTAAATAAACAGTGGAAATACCGCATGCAGGCCAGGATGTTAAGAAAATGGATCACTCATGTATGTTGCTGGTGGGAATGTAAGATTTTATAGCCACCTTGAAAAGCAGTTATAGAACTGTAGAACTTAAAACTATCCAGGAAGCTGAGTAAAAAAGGCACATGCTATCTTAGTGTTATTTCTTACACATGCATTTGAACGTACAATTATCTCAAGAAAAAAGTTAATTAAAAAACATTAGTCCTGTGTTGTATCTCCAGCTTTCTTCCTTCCCTGTGGTAACACTCAGGCTGGGGAGAACATGGGAAGAGCCTAGATTCTGCTGACCACATTTATTTAATTGACTAACCGCAACTTGCAGGATGGTTTCCAATTTGCGTTTTTACCAGCCTAGAAAGCAATTTTTGAAAAACAGAGGAGCAGATCCCTCTCATCTGCCCACCTGATCTATTAATACACAGTGTGAAGGCAAATCCTTTTTTTCTCCTACTTTTTCCTGTCTCAAATCTACTTTTTTACCCCACTTTCTGCTGCCTCCTTTAGTACCTTCCTTAGTCCATTTAGTGTGCCTATAAAGAAATACCTGAGACTGCATAATTTATAAAGAAAAGAAGTTTATTAGGCTCACAGTTCTGCAGCCTGTACAAGAAGCATGGCACTGGTGTCTGCGTCTGCTGAGGGCCTCAGGCTGCTTCCGAAGGGGAAGGGCAGCTGGCATATCCTGAGATCACAGGGTGGGAGAGACGGCAAGAGGGAGGGGGTGGGGCGCCAGGCTTTTCTTAACAGCCAGCTCTCTAGGTTACTAATAGACAAGCACTCACCCACCTCAGGAGGGTATTAATTCATTCATGAGGGACCCTCCCCCCACGACAAATATACCTCTCACTAGGCCACACCTCCAACACTGGGGATCCAATTTTAGCATGAGATCTGGAGGGACAAACATGCAAACTGTAGCATTTTCTTCAGAAAACACCAGAGTCCTGGCTCTGCTTACAGGGATCTTCCAAGAAATCATGTCTCGTCTCTGATCTCCATCATATTTCAAGCTGGAAGGGACTTCATTCTCTGGGAGAATGGGAATGATGATGTCATTTTTTATTTTTCAGATTTGGGGCATTGAGTTCGTTCATAGGGTAAAATGTGTGTGGTTCTAACATTGGATCTTTGACTATAGGATATGCCAGCTTCTGCAACATCTGCTGTGACCCATTTACTTCAACAAATCCAAACTTGAGAGCACTTGGCACTGTGATCTCAGCCCTGATGGTGTTCCCCATCTCACCTCCTCAACCCACCAGCTCCTCCCTTTCTCTCCAGGTGCACCTACTGCTCACCCTTATCTGGGGTCAGTTTGCCTGGTTCTTCCTCTCTGCTTTGTTCATGCAATTCTTCCTCCTTAACTGCTTCTTGTCTGTATTCATTTTCACCATCCAGCTTCGATGTTCTTTGTGCCATGAGGATTTCTAATATTTCCTCTAAAATTCATAGCATTAATCTGTGCCTGTCTTGCCGCCTCCCTGCTCCCTTAGATATGGCATCTCTAATTTGTATTAAAATTATTCATATACAGTCTGACCTTCTCTGCCAAGTATCTCCAGTAAACTGGCAGATTGCCTACTATATAGTATGAGCTCAATACATACCTGCTTACTGAATCATTACATGAATTAATTACAAATAAAAAAATGTCCATTGGAATAAGTGGTCCTGATTTTCAGAGTGTAACAAGATACTAAAATGGAAAATACAATCTAAATTTTCCCAGTTTCTGTTGAGTATTAAAGCACACTAATTTTTAGAATTTATTGTATTACATACGTTTAACTTTAAAAAACTTTGAACATCTTTATAACATGTTTAATGAACTAATATGTATATGTTGCTATTATTAACTAAAATCCATACTTTATCCAGATTTCTGTAGTTTTTTTTTTTTTCTAATGTCCTTTTTCTATTCCAAGACCCCATTCAGGTTACCATATTACATTTAGACAGTATGTTTCTTTAGTCTACGTTTGTCTGTGACAGGTTCAGACCTTCCATGTCTTTGATGACCTTGACATTTGTGGGGAGTATGGTCAGGTATATTCTAGGAGGTCCCTCCACTGAGATTTGTCTGATTTTTTCTCATGATTAGACTAGGATTAAGGATTATCAGAAGGAAGACCTCAGAGATTAAGTGACATTCTCATGACATAATTCCAAGGACACAGACAGACTATCAACATGACAACATGATTCACTACGGTTGATGTTGGCCTTATTCAGCCGATTGAGATATAGTTTGCTGGGTTTCCTTGTCTTTTTTTATGTTCATTATTTTAAATATTGAGGACTTACTTGTTGGGTTTACAGATTGAAACAATTTCTTAATAGGGACTTTTTGGAGCACATTATGTTGCTTTTAGATAATTATCCTGGGGAAGTTAACGTTTCAAATTTCCAAGATTCTGTTCTTGCTTCTCTTCCTCGTTCATCCTTCCTACCTGTGGGCTAGTTCAGTCACAACTGCAGCTTCCTCAAACACCGCTGTGTGAGTGGCTCCTCAACGTACAGCTCCAGCAAATCTCCATTTGCAGTTTCAAACCTATATTTTGAATATCATCAAATTGTTCATTAGCACCTCCAATTTATCATATCAAAAATTTGTGCTTTTTATTTCATACACACACAGGTGCACACACAGGTGTGCACACACATTCACACACACACACACACATACGCACAGAGGCATATGCAGCTTCTCCTGTGTCCATCACCTAATTCCGTGGTCATGTAACCTACCTCATCAGTCTCTCTGAACACCTTGGATCCCTTCTTAAGCCGTTCTAAACGTAAATTTAAACAGCATGTTAAACTACGTTTTAACCCTTTTAGAGAAAGAGAAAAAGAAATTTTTTGACTGATTTAAGATAGAGCAAAAATAGTTCTGCCTTTATAACTATATTCAGAGAACTTACACTAAAATATAGAAAAATTTGAGTTAATTCACTTTTTCATAAGGTTGTTTTATAAAGAATAAATATATTTATTTTAAAATAGATTCTGAAAATTCCTTCATTTTAATTTTTTAAAACTTCCTTTGAAATCCATGCCATTCTGCTTTCTTTAATGCTACCTAAATGTTATGGCAAAGGCTTAAGGAACTGAAGCATTCTTTTAAGATTTATTTCCCTAAGTAAAACACTCCTAAAAAATAATTTTAAAAGCTCATTTATCTTATTGTTAAAAAAACTAAATTTTTTTTCTAAGTTAAACTTTTATAAACATTTGATGACATAAAGTCACTGGCAAGTTTAGCTTAAACGTGGGTTATAAATTCTTCCCCTTAACATATCACACGTGACATCACTCACCCCCACCCTGGCACATCCCATGCAAACAGACCGCAAAATATTCTAACTTGACAGCTGAGTATGTGTGGATGCATTTCTTTATTTCATAAGGAGATAAACATCCATTTTTAGACTGAGCACACCTAAGTTATTTGACTTTTTATTTTTCAGCTGCTTGGATATAGGGTGTCAATATCCCCTTGTCTTGCACAAATATTTGCCAGGGCACTTGCCACTCTGTTCCCCCAGCCTCACCCTCCACTTAGTGTCTACTCATTCCTTGAATTTGGACTTAAAAGGAAGCCTCCATAACCTCCCAGACTGGAACAGACCCCTCTGTTGAATGTTCTCTTGACAAATCCGCACTTTTCCTTCTTGGGACTTTGTTGTTGTAAGAACTAGTCGGAATTTGGTTTATGTCTGTCTTGCGCAGATGAAAAGCTACATGAGGCAGAAGCCATGTCTGTGTGTGTTCTTGATCCTAATCTCCATTGAACACTCATCCTACAGGTGGTGTTGGGCACCTGCTGATGTCAGGTGGCCTGCCAGGTCCTGAGGATGGAGAAATGCGAGAGAGAGAGTGTGAGTAAAGGGTGCTACTTCAGTTTCCCTGGGGTTTGAATACAAGTAAGATAGGGCATGGGACAGGTGTCAGGTGTTCCCAGGGTTGGTAAGAAAGCCTTCTCTGAGGAGGGAGTGGTTATCTGAGCAGTCTTGAGAAAGGGGTCAGCGTTCAGAAGGCTGGAGGAAGGGGCTTCCACTGAGCTCAAGTAGGGAGGAGCATTGAAATTGTCTGGTGCAATCAAGGTTTATGCTTCCTCAGAAGCCATCAATTCCTCACCCCACCCCCTACCAGACACAGTATAAAAAGGTGATGTTGGCCTGGCGGCAGTGGTTTATACCTATAATCCCAGCACTTTGGGAGGCTGAGTCGGGTGGATTACGAGGTCAGGAGTTCAAGTCTAGCCTGGCCAAGCTGGTGAAACCTCATCTCTACTAAAAATACAAAAATTAGTTGGGCATGGTGGCGGATGCCTGCAATCCTAGCTACTCGAGAGGCTGAGGCAGAGGATTGCTAGAACCCAGGAGGCAGAGATCGTGCTGGACCAAGGGCTCCAGGCAGCCTGCCTCTTCAGTCTGGTCACTCAGGCCCTGAAGCAAAATGCCACCATGGCCACAGGGTGTGGAAGGCATTGGAATCTATGCCCCTTTGGAGACCAGCAGAGTGGGGGTGCTGGGAGATGGAAACCAAGAACTTCCTACTCTCCTCCATTCCCTGGAGTCATTGTAACTACGGGGAGCTGCCTTAGCTTGTTAGGATGGTCTCATGATTAGACATGCCAATCATGAGGGTGGTGCCATCTTTTCATTTTAGAAACAGAAAATTCGATGCTCAAAGAGTGAAGTGACCTATTCCAGGATCTACAGATAGGCGATGGCAGAACTGGAGCTTTGAGTTGTCTCAATCCTTACCTACCTCCTTAGTCTCTTAGGAAAACATGATTTTGGTTAAAAAAAATTGTTTACTTTTTATAGAAAAAGAAAACATTTATTAGAAATTTAAGTTAGCACCTAGAAGACTGCAAAATTTGTCACTGCCCTTAGAAAGTGGGATAAGTGAAAGTAGGTAAATTTATACTTTCTATTTGTCTTGTTTACTGTTTTGGAAGTTTACTATATGCATGCTTTAATTATAGAATAAATATAACAGACTAACTTAGAATTTATAAAGGGGGCCACTGCTAGAAAAATGGAGATGGAATGCATTATTTCTTAAGGAGCAAAAAAGAATCTGAGAATCTAATAAAAGATAAAGAAAAAAGACATGTATAAATTACCAGGAATAAACAATAAGAGATGGCTATGTGGTTTATTGAAAGGCATCAAGAAAACCTGAAGTTTACCATGCTTGTGTATAGGGAAATTCAATACTATAAGGAAAAGTGGGCCTTAGGCTAGAACAAGCATAATCTTTTCTATTTCGAGCCCAGACACAAAAGCCATTTGATTTATGGTGACAGACTCAGTCTGTAGCTCAGCAACCAGTGGAAACACAAAGTATAGAATTCTATATAGAAATGCAAATTTGTATTAGCCACATTTTTTAAAAGATGAAAAAAGAAAAAAAATTGTTTCTCATAAGATTTTCTTTAATTCAGTATATCCAATATATTACAATTTCAACATGTAATCAGTATTAAAATATTGAAATATTTTACTCTTTTTGTGCCACATCATTAAAATCTGGTATATGGTTCACACTTACAGCATATCTCAATTTGGGCAACCCTGTTTCAGGGGTTTATGCGGCTGTTGACTTCCATTGCAGAGGGTACTTCTGGGTGGACTAGTTCAGAAAACTGCCTCAATTCTGCTCTGTCACCAGCAACATCAGAACATCCAGGGTTCAATCCATGAGGAAAGCACCTTAGCTGGAGCACAACAAAATAAAGCCAAAACTCACATGGCAAGACAAAAGAATATTTGCAGCATTTATAATTATAATGAGAGCTCTGATAATCAAGTCCACCAACCACAGCCTGTGATTCAGAATCTCATGATGCAAAGGAGTGGGGAGCAGGGACTTCTTTCTGCCTGTGTGTGGGGCCACAGACGCTCTGCAAAGGCACCTCATGTCACCCACTGATGGAGGAGAAATAATCACTCTCCCCTATTTGCACTCACATGGCATGCATTAATCCATATACTGATATATTCATACATACCCCCATGTAGTGCAAATGATCTGATAGTCATTGTCCTTATCTCTGTGTTTTTAGAGCCCATTGGCATTCATGTAATCAGCTGCTGGGAATCATTTTTAATGAATAAATCTTTAACGGAACGAGTGAGCAAATCTGTCATTGGTAGCATAAGCCTAGGGAGTCTTTCTGATTTTATATTGATTTGATTTTATTAATTATATTATTATTCTTCCATTGTGTATAGAAGTGATGACATTTCTTAAAGTTATTTTTTCCTCTACACGTCTTTTAAGACTCCATAAGCCCTGAGGTTCATTTGCGTGGCACCAAAAGTAACCCAAAAGCAGGTTCTTTCACCTCTAACGCACCCTGACCTCGGCCATTTCATAGGGTCTGTGCAGTCCAAGCCCATGCAGCCATCATGCTTGGAGGATACTTCAGGTAGTTGTACGTATGCGATTTGCAAAGCTTTGAGGCTTAAAAACATAGATTATTTCTTTTTTACATCCTTCAATATAAATTGAGGTAGTTATATTTATACAGAAACATCTCTGTACCCATTTTTATCAAAGGAATTCTGTTTAGCAGCTTACATTATAATTGGAATGAATGTGATTGTAAGTTTATTTCAGGGTGGAAAGTGTTTATTTCTCTTTTGAAGAGGCCTTTTCTCATAGAGCCCCTGGAGAGGGAGTCCCCCAACACAGTAATCTCAGGTTATATTTGAGGAAACCATAGATGGTCTTGCAACCCTTAAGCAATGACAGGGAGTGCAAATTTATTACATTTTCCATTGTCTGGACTCCATATTCTAATTGGGTGTCTGCTCTAAGAAATATGCTGTGAATGTGAACAAGAAGGGCTCTCAGCCCTGTAAAGAGCTGACTCGGAGCTGCTCCTATTTCCTGAGGGCCTCTGCTTTCTTTGATGTGGGTTTTGGCATCGAAAGCTTCAGCTAGAATGACTTGGAAATTGTAAGGCCAAAAGCAAGTGGAAGAATTTGCTTTCTGAGTTGATCTTAGATGAATGAAATTCCCATCTAGACAAACTTTCTGTAGGTGTTGTTCTTTATTCTTCTTGAGAAACTTTAAACAATTTTTTTCAACCGTATGCTTATTTCAATGATTAAAAGTGAGAGCCACATGGAAATATTCATGTTTGGGTTGGTAATATCTTTTTCTGGATTGAATTCCCAATAAGGGGGTGACCTGAGTGGTTAAGGGATGACCAGAGTGGTACCTAATGATAGTAAGGCCAATGACAAAGAGAGGGTTGACAAAGATAAGGGTAAGAATATTTTTGAGAAATGTGACAATCCTTGTACACATATCGGGCCACTGAATCCTCATAATCTATAAGGCAGGTGTATTACTAGTTTCACAGAAGATAGACAGAAGCTTAAGAAGATTAAATAATTTGTCTTATCTTCACAACTCATAAGGGACCCAGCAAAATTCAAACCCAAGTCAAATAATTCAATAATGCTAATTGTCTAGATTCCCATAAATGCTTATAAAAGACACAGGTATTTTGCCTCTCATAAAATATGGCCTCTTCATTTCCAAGATGTTGTTTACAGAAGTGCATTTATTTTCTCTATTTTATGCATTTCACATTCATTTATTGACCACTTACAATATAGCTAAGCCTACAGCAAATCTCAAACCCCAGATCTCAATCTCTCTCTCTTTCTCTTTAAGATGCACCCATTTAGTTAAGGTTGTCAGTTCTTTGCTCACATATGCCAATTTGACATTGTTTTTCTTTCTCCCTGAACATAGCTTAGCGTAAACCTACATCACTCTAAATTTCTTGGGGTTTCCTAGCTTTTATTTTTTCTGTACTTGTACTTTTACTCAACTATCATTTCGCACAATAATGCTTTGTATAACTCTTTCCACACAATAATATTCAATGCCTCTCCTCATTTCTTAAGTTACAAAAACATGAAATCTTTCTGCTAACATTTAAGGATCTAAATAATTTATTATTGAGTTAGATCATGCGTGATCATAATGAAGTCTGAATGTTGAAAGCCTCTGACAATTGCATAATTAGAACATCTCAGAATCATCCCTTTTTCACATTTCTGTCCAAGTCCTTTGAATCATGAAGACTTTGAAAGCCAGACATTTGAGGAAAGACCTTCTTTTGTTAACTTTCTTCTCTGAGAGTTGTTGAGAATGTATATATTAACCAAATGTGTCTCCCAGTGTCCCAAGCCAGTTAGAGTCCTCCTGTAAACAAAAGTGAATGTGGTAAAGATGAAAAAGAAGGACTTCCCTTCATTTGATAAACGGAATCTGGAATTTAGGGCTTGGGGATTGGCACTGAGTGTTCAGACATTTTGCTATGGTTTTCCTTGGGATCCAGGTGATACTCTACACAGGATGCATGCCTCCTTGCTGATGTAGGACACTGTTGCCCTCCCTAACTGCTATCCCCAGGGAAGTGCTATACTGCGTTTCATTAGAGAGGACAGGTGGTAGCATGTGGTTACACTCAGTAAGGATTTGGGAGGGAAATTCTAGCTGAGAAGCCAAGATCAGACATTATCCCTTTCAGCACCACAACGTTCTCCTAGGCAACACTTCTTTTTAAATTTAAATTTGTATTTATTTATTTACTTTGAGACGGAGTCTTGCTCTGTCACCCAGGCTAGAGTGCTGTGGTGTGATCTCAGCTAACTGCAACTCCGCCTCCCGAGTTTAAGCGATTCTCCTGCCTCAGCCTCCTGAATGGCTGGGACTACAGGTGCGCACCACCACCCCTGGCTAATTTTTGTATTTTTAGTAGAGATGGGGTTTCACCATATTGGCCAGGCTGGTCTCGAACTCCTTACCTTGTGGTTTGCCCACTTCAGCCTCCCAAAGTGCTAGGATTACAGATGTGAGCCACCATGTCTGGCCCCCTAGGGAATACTTCTAAGCCCAGAATCTGACCTGCTTGGGGGGAATAGGAACCTGTTTTCCTTTCCCTAAAGAAAAGCGTGAAAGTCTGTCTCCCTCTACTCAAAATACAGAATCCTAACAACTTGAGATCCACAGAAAGAAAGCGGTACTCTTCTTGTTTGGTTCTTTCTCCCTTAGACCTTCTTCCAAGCTCCATCATATGGGGGGTGTGTTCTCGTTTCAGCCTTCCCAGTGTAATAGCACAGATGCATTCACAGTGCACCAGCATATTCCTCACGTGAGGTTTGATAGAGAAGAAGTTTCCCCTCCATCCGGCCTTCTTGTTCCTGCTCCCAGTCTCCTGTGAACTCCAGCATGCACATACATTCAGCATGTCTGCTGTTATGTACTGGATGCTTGAGTCCACTGAAAATTCATCTGTTGAAGCCCTAGACCCTGATGTGTGGGACTGTGGAGGTGGGAACTTTGGGAGGCAATTGGTGTAGAGGAGGTCATGAGGTGGAGCCTCCATGATGGGATTAGTGGCCTTATAAGAAGGGGAAGAGCAGCCAGAGTGTGTGCGCTCTCTCTCTCTCTCTCTCTCTCTCTCTCTCTCTGCCATGTGAGGACAATGAATGGAGGTGGTCATGTGCAAACCAGGACCAGAGCCCTCACCAAAAACCCGACCATGCTGGCATGTGACCAAAGACTACCAGCCTCCCAGACTGTGGGAAACAAACGTCTGTCATTCAAGCCATCCGGTCTTTGGTGTTTTGCTATGGCAGCCTGAATGGACTGAGACACCTGCTGAAAACATCTTGGGAGAAATGCTTTTCAGGGACTTTCCAGTGAGAAAACATTTTGAAAGGCAACAATTTCTGAGAGGAAACAGACTCCAGAGCTATGACTCGGATTTTAAAGAAAATCAGTGTTGCATTATTCCACTGAGCTCTAAACCAGTGTTGTTAGAACAGCTTAGATCCTAGAATCATATGGCTTCAAGCTCTCTGTTTTCCAGAATGGTCTGCATCTGGATTTTGTGTAACCAAAAGGTCATAATAGTGTTATTCCTAGAAAGTTGACTCTAGCATTCAATACCTGTATCCGGAAGCTTGAAACCATTTTTCCAAGATTTTTAGTTCTATCAAGTTCTCCTCTTCATCAAAGAACACGTTCAACTACATGATAGATGTTTCTTCCACCAAGAATACCCACAGAAAGAATGCACATGGCCTGGGCATGATGCCATCTCAGAGCTGGGACTCTACTGGACCCAAGCCACATGCTGCCCTGGAGCCTAAACGACCCTAGATGACCACATTCCAAGATCAGAGAGCCTTAGAGTTCCCTGCCTGAGTGGTCTCGAGTCTATTTGGAGGTTTTACAGGGAAGTGGGTTGTTCCCACTGGGTCAGCTCCCTAAATCACAGTGCTTGGCTGCCAGTGTGGGTCTCCCAGGCCTGGAGCATGGTCTCAAGGAGGATATCTGGGGAGGTCTACCTTAGACATTCAGGCTTTGCAGCCCCTCCAGGTGCAAAAATCCTGTGGACTATAAGACAAGGCAGGCATGAGCCCTAGTACACCTAGTATTCCTTCCATTTGCAGGTGTACCGCTGGCCCTGGGCAAGTGAGAGACTGGCCTGCTGACCTTCTCCTGAATGCTGTTTGCTGCAGTACCCACATGTAAGAAGTCAGTATTTATCCTCACAGATTTGAGATATTGATTTTACCACGTACTAAATTTTCATATGTATCTGATTCTATTTCTAGTCTTTAGCTCCACTATTTTGTAGGTCTTCTCGTTTGTGAATGTTGATCTATTTAAATGACCATCTTTACAGTATTTTTTACCACCTAGTAAGCCTAGTACCTCAGTGTAGCTCTCTCTTGCTTTTCAGAATTCTACCTCTTCTGGCTTTCTTTTTCTGAGTGAAGTTTAAAGTGTGCTGCTCATTTTTTTAGTGGTGGTGGTGGTTGTCACTGAGAGTGCATTAAATATGACAATTAAGGTAGATAGAATTGGCCTTTTCATGATGTGGGACCTCCCCTGAAGAACATTGAGCTTTTCGCTGGAGCAAGGCTACATTTGTATTGATAGGTTTTGCACATTTATTTTTAAGTTATCTCCTAGACATTTTTTTGATATGACTATTTTCCATTATGTATTTTTCCCATAAATAAATTACTGGTATTATTTAGAATGGAGGTGGGAAAACTTGCATACTAGTTTTCTGCTATAATTAACCTATGAGGAGGATATCTTGTAATGATTATGCATTTATTTAAGTCATTCTACAGACTATTTAAATAATTATTCCAGTTTACTTTCTTTGTAGCAAACATTTATATAGGACTTATTATATCTTAGGTACTGTCCTTGGCAATGAACAATTTTACACTATTGGTGGGAGTGTAAATTAGTTCAACCTTTGTGGAAGACAGTGTGGCGATTCCTCAAGGATCTGGAAATAGAAATACCATTTGATCCAGCAATCCCATTACTGGGTATATACCCAAAGGATTATAAATCTTTCTACTATAAAGACACATACATGCATATGTTGATTGTGGCACTGTTTATAATAGCAAAGACTTGGAACCAACCCAAATGCCCACCAATGATAGACTGGACAAAGAAAATGTCACATATATACACCATGGAATACTATGCAGCCATAAAAAAGGATGAGTTTATGTCCTTTGTAGGGACATGGATGTATCTGGAAACCATCATTCTCAGCAAACTGACACAAGAACAGAAGACCAAACACTGCATGTTTTCACTCATAGGCGGGTGGTGATGAACAATGAGAACACATGGGCACAGGGAGGGGAAATTCACACACAGGGGTAGGTGGGGGGGCAGAGGAGGGGGAGGGGCAGCAGGTTGGGGAGGGATAACACCAGGAGAAGTGCCTGATGTAGGTGACGGGGGGGATGGAGACAGCAAAACACCATGGCATGTGTGTACCTATGCAACAATCCTGCAGGATGTGCACATGTACCCCAGAGCTTAAAGTACAATAAAAAATATATATATTAAAACATTGAAGTCTTATAGCAGGCCTGAGATCATCATTATTTCCTCTATTTTTGAAGTGGCAACACCAAGCCCTAGCAACTTGGCCACTGTCACAAATAGGTGAGCTTCCAGTTGAGACCAGAATCCAGGCCATGTGGGGCAGAGCCTCTGCTGATAATCACAGCACTATCAAGTTATTTAATTTCGAATGAACTTGCATCAAAAATAATGTTTCTCCATTGTAAAGAGTGAGTCAAGATGAAGCTTTATAATCTAGCATTAAAACGCTGATGTAATGTTGAAAATACTGAGCTTTGTATATTTCCAGCACGAGAACGTCCATAAAGCACCAACCCAGCGTGGCATGGACAGAGTGAGCGGTAGGGCAGTGTGCTCCAACATTGGGCAGTCCTGTGCATCTGCCCACCAAGGATGCTGAAACCTACCATCTTCAATAAACGTCAAGGGATTGACCCATTTTAAGTAATTATAGGATTAAAAAAGAAAATTCTGAAATAAAAAGTCATGCAGTTTCTCAACAATTTTCCAAACTTAGTTATTTGGGTCACAGGATTTTGCCCAGGGAAATTGATCTCCATTCATGTCTGATTACATGGGACTCCCTTGATGACACTTCTGACTTTTTCCTTTAGTTAATTTATTGTATTTATTTATGGATAACAGGGCATGGACTGGAGGTGAATTAAGTCAAGTCTATTTTTGTTTAGTCTAGTTTGGACCTGGGTCTGAAATGCTTGGCCCTCCCCCTCCCTTCCTCTCCTCCTCTCTTACCCCAAGCCTCTCCTGGGAGTGAAGAACATCTGCAGATGATAACTAGCCTTAAAAAGAGTGCTTAGATTATTTTTAAGACAAGCATTTTTAACAAAGTGCACATACGCTTGGTAATACATATACTTTACATACTTAGTATGTTTGGGTTTTTTTTGTTTGTTTGTTTTTGTTTTTAGAAAGAGTCTTGCTCTGTCTTACCCAGGCTAGAGTGCAGTGACATGATCTTGGCTCACTGCTGCAGCCTCCACCTCCTGAGTTCAAGCAATTCTCCTGTCTCAGCCTCCCAAGTAGCTGGGACTACAGGCATATGCCACCACATCTGTCGAATTTTGTGCTTTTTTTTTTAGTAGAGACGGGCTTTCACCATGTTGGCCAGGCTGGTCTTGAACTCCTGGCCTCAGGTGATTACCTGCATCAGCCTCCAAAAGTGCCGGGACTATAGATATGAGCCACTGTGCTCGGCTGGTAAGTTTTTATTAGATATGGAACATCGTGAGTTTTACATTGTGGAGTTCTGAGTATGTTTTTTTGCTGTAACGATTTTTGAGGCTTGTCCTAGGATGTAATAAATTAACAGAGACAGTTTGATTTTTTCAGAGCTTACTTGAAAGTTTTGTCCTATGGGAGCAAACATAGGGCTGAAATTAATTTTGGTCCACTAGTTATGCTTTTGTCTGCTGAAAGCAATATCGTGTGGATAATATGATTTTTTACTCTGGCTGGTGGTGAACACTTTGCTAACTAGTACAGGCCCTCTTCAGCCACCTCTGCACCGGTGAGTTTAGCAGGCCCCCATATCTCTGTCTGTCCTTCTGTCCAGCTAGGGAGCTGTCCATGTCTCTCCCCCAGCTGTAGTCCTCTAAGAAATAAGAGTTTCTACAATTTCCTGGGACCCAGTGAATTTTGTGAAGCTGGGCCTGGGATCTGTGGATCTGCATGGCCCTGCACTCTAGGGCTTTCCTCAGCAAGGTGGGAGCACAGCAGAATGAAGGTCATGATGAAGCAAGGACTAAGAAATTTGCAAAGCGGAGACACGATCATTACAGAAGCGCATGCAGGTGGTTACAGCAGCCGGCTCCTTACCTGAACCAGAGACTTATGCCCTTGTTAAAATGCCCTTGTTAAAGTCCAGTCAGCAGGTTTCCTGCTTCCTGGCCATCCTAGGAGACGAGCTTAAGCCCAGGGAGATGAGGCCAGGCCAAAAAAAAAAAAAAAAAGAAGCCTCAGGAGAAACCAGCCCTGCTGACACTTTGATCTTGGACTTCCAGCCTCCAGAACTGTGAGAAGTAGTTTTTGTTGTTTAACCCACCCAGGCAGTGGTATTTTGTGAAGGCAGCCCAGCAGACGAATGCAGGTGCCCCCCCCTAAGCTGCTTGCATATTTCCCCACCTGCAGGCACACCTATTCAGGACCCATCTTCCTCTGGGTTCTCAGAGGAGGTCGCAGTAGTCTGGGAGGGTGGTCAGAGCGAGTGATCCACCCTCAGCTGGCTGGGATTGTGGTGCTCTGCCTCATGATCTGCCTTCAGGTTTCTTCTATGCTGTGCTCTGTCCAGGGATCACAGTTCTAACTTCTGGTTTCTCAGCCCAAATTTTTCATGTCAGCTTTTGCCCACTTTTTAATTGATCTACACCACCTTTGAGGACTTGGGCATGCCCCTGCCTTTAGGAACTCATGGGTTGATCAGATTTTGTGAGGCCTGAAGCTTGTGCAATTCAGAAAAATTCTCTTTAAAAAATTACACAATTACAAAAACAAAACTGCAAACTTAGAATTAGGTGCAAACTAGAGTATTTATTTATAATGAGGGGAAGAAATTACAACAAATTTTTAAACCTGACAAATACCATAAATGCTTCCTTCAATTCATTTTCTTTTAGTAAGGATACCCCCAATCCTATCTGAGTTTTTGCTTGATCAATAACTTTTAAAATAAAAGAAACCAGTCTCAGCATATTACCAATTAAACCATATTGTTATATGCTACTGTGCTGTTTTGCACCACATAATTGTATTGTGAAATTATTCTTGGGCTAGGAACATGGTGACGCATGCCTGTAATCCCAGCACTTTGGGAGGCTTAGGTGGGAGGATTGCTTGAGCTCAGGAGTTCGAAACCAGTCTTGGCACCATAGCAAGACCATGTCTCTAAAAAAAAAAAAAAAAAAAAAAATAGCTGGATGTAGTGGTACGTGCCCGTAGTCCCAGCTACTCCGGAGGTTGAGGTGGGAGGTTGAGCCCAGGAGATTGAGGCTGCAGTAAGCTTTTGATCCTGCCACTGCACTCAAGCCTGGGTAACAGAGAAAGACCTGTCTGAAAAAAAAAAAAAAGAAAGAAGAAGAAAAGAAGAAGGAAATTACTCTTATCCTGGACTTCTTGACTTGTCACAGCTTGGGCAGGAGTTTGTTGCTGGTACCCTGGCTCCTCAGGCTTTCTCTGGACTGATGTTTTCGGGGCAGCTTTGCCTGTGGTCCCATCTGGAACTGCCAGACTTCATTAAAATAAGACTTGTCAGGTATTTGGGACACATTTTGATATATTAGGTTGTATGAAATACTGGCCTAACACAAACCTACCTGGTGGAGGTAAAGCAGCCGGTTTGGACACGACAATGGATAAGCACGAGACTCCCATTAAAAAGAAAATAAGAAGTGTGTGTTCATATTTGTATCCACTACATAACTGAATCTATTTCTCAGAAGGGGAGAACTTGTATTCAAAGGAGCACAAAGCTTTATGTTCAATGTCCAGAAAGCAAAGCTTGTATGCTTCCTCTTTCTGCTCTGGACATATCAGACCTCTCTTCTCTATTTGGCACAGATGTCAGTGAGGCGCCTTAGAAATGGTCATGTCACTGTGTGACTTCCAGCTTTGATTTTTGGGTACAGACACCTGGTGAGAGGCTCTGAGGTTACTAGGTAGATTCAGAAGAGCCATTTCTACTTTGGATTAATTAGAAGTGATCTAGTTGTATGTGGCAATAACAGAGAACTACACAGCTATCCCAGTAAACTAGTTGATACATATCTCCTGCCCTCTCCACTCAGACCCCAAAATGTCTGCAGTCCTAGCAATGTGACTGACCTATAGAATCTGCAGGAGGAGCCGCAGGGCTGAAGGAGAATGTATCCCTGATCAAATGCAGTCAAAATAAACAGCTTTGGAAAATTTTGCAAATTCAGCAAATGTATAAATAAATGTACACATTGCTAGGATGCCTCTCAGGGTCTTGGAGCCTTTGCAAGTGGGAGTTTTCCAGGTCTGCAACTTGATAAGCTGCTTAGTAATCCTCTGTCACATGATCCTGTTCTCCCCCTAAGGGACATTGTTCAACCTCCAGCCGCACCATAGCCTCTGTCATCTTTACAGAAACTTCTGAGTGTGGTGTTTTGAGGCCAGACACCTCTTCATTGGACTCCTGGAGGCTCAACCTTTCTCAGCTTCTAAGGCACATTCCCTGCCAACCCCATACCGTTACCCAACAGCTCTCCCCAGCACCTTCCAGTTACCTAAACTCTCCCAAAAATTCCCTCTCTTAACCCAAATCCCAGCCCCTATTCCAGTGGACAGTGCAGAGCCCAGTTCTCCTACTCCACCTTTCCAGGAGTAAAGAAATTTACTTCTTGCCTCGAATGAAGGTAAGGATAGTTATAGAAAGTAGTTATTCTTCAGTAATGAGGATCAGACGCTTTGCAATTTAGTTTACCAAATAATTCATTTTCCTCCCAGCGCTCCCAACAATCCAGTAAGGTGTGGGCAGTTATTTCCATTGTACAGACATGGAAGCCGAGGCTCAGAAAGGCTAATAAATGACCCCATGCCTCATACTTGAGGGTGCAGAGCCTTGGCTTGACTTCAGATGCTCTGATCTAGCCACAAACTTTCACTAGGACACTGGGCTTCTTAATGAGTGCGTGAACTCCCAAGGCAGGGGTCTCTGGTCATGAAGCTTGTGGAACCATACTCAACACTCAAGCTACTTGGCTACTTGCTGGGAGACTATTCACTTGCCGGTGGATACACAGCTCACACCTGCCCTAACAGAAGACAATTCAGGTGAAATGTCATGTTGAAAACTGTGAAGTGTGTATATAATATTAATTTAAATGATCTTAAATTCTCACCTTCAAACAACTGGGAAATTAAAAGTTTTATTTTCTAACTTTTTTTTATTGTGATATGATAAATATAATATCAAGTTTGTTGCTTCATGGGGAGTTCTCATGGTCTGTTTCCCAGAAATTTACCTAGTACAGTTAATCTACTTACACTCAATGTTCTGCAGTCTACTCTTTCCCAAAAACAACATAGATTTTTAAAATGTTACATTTCCAGACTCATATTAGCAAGTGAGCCTTTTTTTTTTAAAGACCATAAAAAAAGCTTTGGTGCTCAAGGGAACATTTATACAAAAGTTTATAGATTTGAAAACAACTAGAATTTATTTCTTTTCCTGGAACTATTAAATACATCAGACACAAACAAACCTATAAAATAAAAAAAATAGTTTGTGCTGTTTGGGAGAGATATCGTGGAAGATGTGACTTGTAATTGTGAGAAAGCAGAAATCTATAAACTCTAAAAATTAACATGTCCTAGAGAGTGTTAGTTAAGGCAGGGGAGACCAGGCATTGCTAGGAATAAGAATATACGTAGAACTTGGAGATGTCAAGGAATTTATGCAGAATTGTTGCGGTTTTGGCCACTGTATCTTCTTATTGGTACCTTCCCCCTAAGGTCATGAGTTGATGTCTGACGCCTTTCTCAGTCAAGAGGTAACTTCTTCCTCTATGATTTTTTTTTAAACCAAACTTAACTTCTGCCAAAGTAATTATATAACCTCTACTTCCAAGAAATGGCTTTCCATTTCCCCCCTACACACATCTGGTGTCATTTCTTCATGCTCTGCCTCTTCTCTCTTACAGACTGACCAAGGCTTTAGAACTATAGGGCCAGGAGATGCTAATGAAATATTCTAGTCAACAAAATTTAGAGAATGCTGGCTTAAGCCGGGCGTGGTGTCTCATGTCTATAATCCCAGCACTTTGGGAGGCTGAGACAGGTGGCTCACTAGAGGTCAGGAGTTTGAGAGAATGCTGGATTAAGCAATATTCAGTAGGCTTGTCTCCAAAAGAATTCACAGAGCATTTAGCACACCAGTGTATACTGGACTATTGTAAAGGGGGGATTGGAGCCCATTGGGCACTGAAGCTCCTAGTGGCCACTGTGAGCCACCGAGCCTCCAGGAAGTATACTTGGAAAATATCATTCCTTATTCTGTAAGCCAGGCTTATGTCATACAGTATCCATTTCCAAATTCTATAACCTATATAATTAGCAGTGGGCTTTATGTTATATTTTTAAAATATTTTAATATAAATTTTAATATAAATTTAAATGATAATATAAGAAACTATAAATTTAATATAAAATTTAAAATATTTAATGTAAATATAATTAAGATACTTTGATATTAAAAATGTAGTTTTTAAGTTTGATCTCCATAATTATCTGATGAGATAGAAGCATTTCTTTTCACTTAACAGATTAGGAAACAGTCTGAACAATCAAGCACTCCACCCAAAATCTGACAGTAATTTAAGTACAGAGCTAGGACTGGAATCTTCTCATTCATGGGTCTGTGTTTTCTCATCCTTAACATAATCTCATCTTTAAGTGGATAGATAAGGAAAATGCTGGTAGAAGCAAATATTTTACAAAAGTAGAAATACAACAGCAAACACAGAAAAATTTCCAAATATATAACAATTTTAAGAACAATACTTTCCTTATTTTACCTGCAATATTTGCAAACTACTCTAAAATATTTTTATTCTGAGATAATTTTAGAGGTACAGAAGAGTTGCAAGACAGCATGGAAAGTTTCCATATACCTGTCATCCAGCTTTCTCTACTGTTAACATCTCACATTACCACGGCTACCATGGAATATTTATCAAAACCAAGAAATGATTATTGGTAAAATATTAATAATTGCATTGCAGCCTTTATTCTGACTTCACTAATTTTTTCCACTAGTGTCCCTAGTATCTAAAATAGGGTCCCACATTCATTCGTTTTGAAGCCACCTTAGTTTCCTTCTTTCTGTGGTAGAACTTGGCCTGTCCTTATCTGTCTGGTCTTGGCATTGTTAAAGGGAGCTGGTCAGGTATGTTGTAGAATGTTCCTAGTTTTAATTTGCCTGCTGTTTTCTGATGATTTAGACCAGGGTTATGGATTTTGGAAAGAAGATCACAGAGATGAATGTGTCCTTCTCACCACGTCACGTCTGGGATACACAATGTTGACATGGGTTATTACTGTGATGTTTACTTGGATCACGTGGCTGAGGCCGGGTTCCTCCACTGTCAGGCGACAGTTGTCCCCTTTCTGTACTCTGTTCACTAGAGCCACTAAGTCCAGCTCCACTCAAGGAGTGAGAAATTAATCCCAGCTTCTAGGAGGATGGAGGAGTTTCAAAGAATTTCTTAAATTCTTAGCATATATTAAAATCACCACAAGTAATTGATGAGTATTTTGGGGAAGATACTTAGAGGTTATGCAAATATCCTGTTTTCCTTTAAAATCTCACCCACTCATTTTAGTAGCATCTGTAGTTCTTGCCTGAAGCAATTATTGTCAAAATATTCTAATGGCAATTTCCCATTTTCCTCATTTCTTCTACATTTGTTCATTGGAATCCTCCCTGTCTTCCTCCCTCCCCACCTTTCCTCCCTCCCTCCCTCCCTCCCTTCCTCTTTGTTAACTCACACATGCACACACATGTATATCTATTTATCTGTGTGTGTGTGTGTGTGTGTTGCATATGAGTTCATACTGATAAATCTAACTCCAGTACGTTACCACAGTTTCATTCTAAATTCCCTCCTGCTTATGTATAACTTCTTGGTCTGACAGTAAAAAGCATCACTCTCATTACCTACAATATATTTGCTAATATTTTAAATCTAGTGTACACATAAAGTTGTTTCAGAATTGCTAATAAATATTACAGTGTAAAACAAATTTATCACCCAAAGTGTTTGAATATGATATTTTTTTTGTCTATAAGCTTATAGTACATTGCCAGACATCATAATCCAAACTTTCTCCCAACCCATTTAGTGCAGTTATGTCATATAACCTTGGTTCCTCCAACAAACTAGTTGATTGTTTTAAATTTGCATACATTTAATTTTTTTGTGGTATAGAGCTTATGAATTTTGCAGAAAAAAATTGTCATGTACCAGTTAATATGTTGCCATATAGAAAAGTACCATCACCCTAAAATTCCCTATGCAACCCTTTCATAATCAACCCCTGACAATCACTCGTCTAATTCTGATTGCTACAGCTCTTTCCAGAGGCCATGAAAATTGAATTACATGATATGTAACCTTTTAAATTTGTCTTCTTCCAGCTATCAAGATTCATTTAAGATTCATCCATGCTGTGCATCAAGCAGTAGTTCTTTTCTGATTGTTGATAGTGCCTTGTGTGAATACATACATCTTGTTTACTCATTCACCTGTTGAAGAATATCTGGATTGTTTCCATATTTTAGAAATTATGAATATGAATAAAGCTGCTATAAATTTTTGTGTACATGTTTTTGAATGAGTATAACTTTTAGTCTTCTTGAGTAAATATGAGAGATGATTGCATAGTATGGTAAGTACATGTTTGCTTTTGTAAGAAACTCTCAGACTACTTTTCAAAATGGCTGTATAACTTTGAACTCACACCAGAAATAAATAAAATACAGACAGTCCTCAAATTATGATGGTATAATTTATGATTTTTCAATTCCGAGATGGTGGAAATGTGATACACATTCATTAGAAACTGTAGTTTGAGTACCCATACAACCATTCTGCTTTTTACTTTCAGAACAGTGTCCAATAAATTGCTTGAGATATTCAACACTTTATTATAAAATAGGCTTTGTGTTAGATGACTTTTCCTGCCCATAAGGGTTCCTGAGCATATTTAAGATAGGCCAGGCTAAGCAATAATGGTTGTTAGGTTAGGTGTTGATGTGATTTGGCTCTGTGTCCCTACCCAAATTTAATCTTAAATTGTGATCCCCATGTGTCAAGGGAGAGACCCATAATCCTCATGTTTCCAGGGAAAAGAGTGATAGCATCATGGGGGTGGTTTCTCCCACGCTGTTGAGTTCTCACAAAAGCTGATGGTTTTAAAGTGTGGCACTTTCTTGCTCTCTCTCTCTCCTGCCACCTTGAGAAGAAGGTACTTGCCTCTCCTTTGCCTTCTGCCATGAATGTAAGTTTCCTGAAGCCTCCTCAGCCATGTGGAATTGTGAGTCAATTAAACCTCTTTCTTTTATATATTACCCAGTGTCTGGTATTTCTTTACAGCAGTACAAAAACGGACTAAAACAAGTGTATTAAAATGTATTTGTGACAGGATATTTTCAACTTATGATGGTTTATCAGGATGTAACTTCATCATTAATTGAAGAATACTTGTATGTGTGTGTATATATAACTGTAGGTTACCTATTTCTTAGTGTGCTTTGGTAATTTATGATTTAAAAGAAATTGGGCTATTCCATCAATGTTTTCAGATTCATGCCATAGGGTCATTCATATGTTCCCTACTTTCCTTTCAATGTCTCTGAGTTCAGTGCTGTTATGACGTGATTATGGCTCACTGCAACCTAGACCTCCCAGGCTCCAGTAATCCTCCCACCTCAGCCTCCCAAGTAGTTGGGATGACAGACATGCATCAACATGCCTGGCTAACTTTAGTGATTGATTAATTGATTGATTAATTAATTTTAGAGATGGAGTTTCATTATGCTGCCCAGGCTGGCCTCAAATTCCTGGGCTCAAGTGATCCTCTGCCTCAGCCTTCCAAAGTATTAGGATTACAGGTATGAGCCACTGCACATAGCCTGACTTTTTTCTTTTCTTTCCTTTTTTAAATTTTATTTTTTGAGACAGGATCTCACTTCATTGCCCAGGCTGGAGTGCAGTGGAGCAATCATGGCTCACTGCAGTCTCAACTTCCGAGCTCAGGCTAATCCTCCCACCTCAGCCACCTGTGTAGCTAGGACTACAGGTGCACAACCCCCATGCCTGGCTGTTTTGTGTATATGTGTGTATTTTTTTTCATAGCGATGGTGTCTCACTATGTTTCTGAGGTTCGTCTCAAACACCTGGGCTCAAGCCATCTGCTCGCCTCAGCCTCCCAAAGAGTTGGAATTATAGGCATAAGCCACTGTGTCTGGCCCTGACTTTTTTCTTTTCTAATAAAAGCACTTAAAATTGTGAATTTCTTGCTAAGCACTTTTTTAGTTGCATTTTTCACAAAATGCAACACATGGTGCTTCACTTTCATTAAGTTCAAGGTACTTTTTAAAGTTTCTCTTGAGTCTCTTTTGACCCATGAATTATTTAGCAGTGTGCTTTTTAATTGCAATATGTTAATAGAATTTCTAGCTTTTTAAAATTATTAATATTTAGTTTAATTTTATTCTATTTATATAATTTCTATTATTTTAAATTTGTTAACGGACTGTTTTGTAACCCAAACTATTTTGGTGAATGTTCCATGTGCACTTGAACATAATGTGTATTCTGCTGTTACTGAGTGAAACGTTCTATTAATATCAGTTAGGACAAGCTGGCTGATAATGTTGTTCAGGTTATTTACATCCTTACTAATTTTTGATTATGTGTCGTATCAAATATTCAGAGAAGAATGTTGACGCTTCCAATTATAATTGTGGATTTTTCTATATCTCCTTTTCAGAACTACCTTTCTTTGCCTCATGTGTTTTTAAGTTAGGTTATTTGGTACATCTATTTTTAGGGTTATTTTGTTTTCTTGTAGAATTTGCCTTTTTATCATTACTGAATATACGTCTTCTTCTTTGATAAATCCTCCTTGTTCTGAAATCTACTTTGTTGGAAATTAATATAGATTAATATATAACAAAGCTCCCATTTTATTTTTATTAGTAATTTTATGGTGTATCATTCTCCATTCTTTTAACTTACTTATGCCTTTATATTAAAGTGAGTTTCTCATAGATGCCATAAACGTGGGTCTTGCTTTTATTAAAATAGAATCTGACAACTCTGTCTTTTAATTACTGTGTTTATTCACAATATTTACGTTTTTAAACCATTTATTGATTTGGTTGGATTAACCTCATTTTGCTAGCTATTTTATATTGGTTCCAATAGTTTTTTTTTCTTGTGTCCTTTTTTATCTTCTCTAGGTTTACTTAAGAATTTTATATACTTCCTTTTGTCTTCTCTATTGACTTATTTCATTTTTTATTTTAACATTTTTTACTGGTTTACCCTAGAGTTAAAATATTTGATCCTAAAACATTTGCCTGAGGTAGTGATCTCAGGATAAGCACCACGTACAAATATATTAATAATTACATTATGTTTTTCACTGGAGACAGTTTTAGTTTCTCTAAATGCCCAACCACATGTCAGAGGTTGAATCAACTGTGGCACACCCTTTGGTGAGATGATTACCCAATATTACAAAAATAATTACAAGGCAGATGGAAAGATGGCTTTAAACAAAAGTGTTTGAAGCCTCAGATACAAACAAAGAAAAATAGGTTTAACCTCTGCTGAGTACCAGCTGTGACCCCTTGCTCTCCTTATCTATAGAATGTCAATAGTGACATATTTTCTTAACAGGGTTTACTGTCTGTAGGACTAAGCAAATTACTAATGAAAATGCATGAACATTCTGGCTAGGTTAGGGAAGGAAGAGAGTGTATATTCATTCTCTTTCTATGTGAGACGCATTTTGGACAGAAAAAAAAAAAGCTGACAAGCCCCTGGTTTGAAACTAAGCTCTACCGCTTATTAGTTATACAATTTTGTTCGGGTTTTTGAAACTTTCTGTGAGTTAGTTATTTTGTCTAAGTGGAAATGAGCTACCCATTCACAGGGCTGATAAGAGGATCAGGTGCAGAGAGAGGGATAGATTAGTTTGGCTACTCGATTAGCTTGATGGAATAAATGTATCACTGTCTTCTCCTTAGGCCATGGTTCTGCAGGTACTCACCACAAACATAGTGAGATATAATAATCGCTCTTGTTTATTGGGTTAAAAATAATACTAGGATATACTTAAGGCTTATTATCTGCCATGTTCTTGGTGTGCATGTGAGAACTTCATGCCAGCCACAGCTACAAAAAACAAAACCAATCAAACCTATGTATTTTGTGTAAAAAAAGATAGAGTTGGGTGCTTTGTAGTGATGCAGTACCCATTATTTCAAGATTTAGAAAAGATTTGAGGATCATTGCAATAAGTTGTGTATATCCAGAAAGAATGACAGAAAAGGTCTTAATGAAAGCCATTCCTTTTAAAGAACTTGGGAAGAGAGGAAAGGGAGGTACTTGGAGATGAAGCTTTGAACAGCTCTTTTGAATGAAGCGAAGCTGGTGCTCTTTAGGTAATTATATTCCACAAAGGAAATCTGGCTTCATTTGCGTTAGAGTATTTTTTTTTTTTTTTTTTAGGAACACAAAAGGAAGGAAGTTTCTAACTTCCATTTACTTCTTTCATGATTTGTCTTTGTCCCATTCTCTTTTCTGCCTGCACCTGTGGCTTAGTGCAAAAGATCATTTGTCTACAATGCAGAGGGGGAAATTCTCTGCTCTCAGCCTGTCTGGGGTTTTCCTGAATGAGGAATGGGATAAGATGCTGAGGGCATTTGCCCATACACGGAAACAAAGCCTTTATCTGCCTGTAGTGGAGAGGCAAATGTGTGGATTTTTATATGCATTGCAATTGACACTTTATTTTTTCATTGAAAGTGAGTCTACCCTTTTAAAATATATCATTTATAGTGGACTGGGAAAGTTCAGTTGTCTTTGCTGGTGATTTAATAGCCAGAGGACAGAATATGAGGTTGAATTTTATTGTTTACATTAGGGTAAAGAACCAAATGAATCTTTAACAAAGTTTAACAAAATTTTACAGTGAACGCTGGACTTTTAGCAACTAGATTTGTTTTCTGACTAGATTTGTTTTTTTTTTTTTTTACAGATTCATTAAATTTAAAAATAAAAATTTTATCTCATAATCAGAATTATTTCATATATGTGCATATATAAACATATATATGATAATCTATGCATATAAATGTCTAGTCAGTTTATGCACTTGAGAACTCAAGCAAGCTTTTGGAGCTTGAAGTTAAGAGTTGGACTGGGTGAAGCTGAGTAACTAAGACACCTAGAACAGTTGTATCTTTTGTTAGTCCAGTTAATATGAAGAAGTTTTATAAATATTAATTTAAAAGACTTCAAGTTTATGGAAGGATGTTTCTGAGTTCAGTTCCCCAGCTCCGCAGTGTCTAGCAGCGTGATTTCAGGTGAGCTGCTTCATATTTGCTGAGCTTCACATTCCTTATCTCTACAGCCAGGGGTGTGCTGTCTACCATTTATCATGAGGGTTTTCTCAGCCATAAATATCTATGAACACTTAAGAAGTTATTATTAATGCATCAGATAATTTAATTCTTAATGAAACATAACTTGTTAGTCCATGGATATCTATTCCTGTAAACCCTTTATGTTCTTTCATATGAAATATTAACAAATAATGCCTGCCCCTAGGCAGTCTTGAAGCAGAAGGGCTGCAAATGAGATTCCACAGGGGATCCATATTGTGAACCAAAGCCAGTGATGTGTGTGTGTATGTTCATGACTGTCTGTATGTGTGTGTGTGCATGCACATTTCATTCAATAAGCTGGAGCCAATATAAAAATTATTTTTTTCCCATCAAAAAGCTTTGAAGAAAGCTACAAAGTGTCTTTGGCATTCTACATGATATTGTTACTTATAAAAAAGCAAGATGCAGAAAATGCTTAAAAGAATGCTACCTCCTCTGTGTGTGTGTGTTTTTTTTTTATTATGAAAATATGGGAGAAAAGAGAAGATAACATACTAAATGGTTCAAATGAATGAACTAAAGTTAGTCTAGGAGAGTAAAAGATGAATAAGGATAGAGGAAGAGTAGAAGCAAACAAAAAGAAAATAGAAAATAGAAACCTTAAACTAAAAAGGAACAGCATGATAAATATCTTGGTTTTACTTTTGCAATTATGCAAATTACTGTGTCTGTACACACACGAAGAAATTGAATACAACAAAATATACCAAACCTGCCTCTTTGACACAGAGCTCTGTAAAGTCCCCATGGGAAAGAAACGGAGATGACCTGAGCAAAGGGAGAACCCTCACGAAAAGGAAAACTGGAAAGTAGAGAGCAGCGAGGCAGGTGCCAGGCTCTGGGAAGAGTTGATTAGGAGTAAGTCTATCCCTGTGGGAATGGAGGTTTTAGAGATCTACTGGGAATAAAATCTCTTGACTTCAGAGAGGTGACATCACTGAGGCATGTGAGGAATAGGAACAGTGTGGGATCCAGATGAATTTCACCTTCACTGGCACAAGGTGAGTATAATGAATGGAGGCACAGTCCAGACAGGAAAAGGAGAGCTTTACCAAGCCCTGCCTGGCTGCAGAAGGGGCTGGAAGGTGCTGGTGGGGGAGGGTTTTCTTCAAACCCGGGAAGATCCACCTGAACAACAAAAGAACACGAGAAACTGAAATCAAACACATTCTTCCTGAGCCAACACCACTGCTACAGAGGATTTAGTTCTGTGCTTTTTAAAAAGTTATACCAAATAGCAATTGTGACTGCTTTATATGGGTGACATTTGTTAGGGTCTGTGTACAAGGCGGCATTGTGTTCGCTCACTGTTTCTTTCTGCCTCTCAGCCTTGCTTCTGGGATAATTTTTCTTCTTCATGAAGCACCTGCATTAGAAGTTCTTTGAATAAAATATTTTTAAAAACTTTCCATTTTCTGATTATGTTTGAATGTCTTTATTTCACTCTTTGAATGATATTTTTCTTTGTATACATATTAGGTTGACAGTTATTTTCTCTCACGTCTTTTTTAAGACAATATTGGACCATTTTCTTTCTTCCATTGTTGATATTGAGAAATCTATATTTATCCAGACTTTTTTTTTTTTTAATAAGTCCTCTGTTTTTCCTACCTGGCTGTTACTGAGATTTCTTCTTGTATTCTACAGTCTTAATACAATATATTTAGTATCAGGTTTCTTATTTTTTATCTTCCATGTTATGGTATGTGTTGATCTGCATAATTCTGGTGTTTTTTTGTTTTTTGTTTTTTTTTTCTTTTTTGTTATAGAAAACTTCCAGCTTTGAGCTCTTGAAGATTGCCTCACCTCTGTTTTCTCTGCTCTCCCCTTCTAGGACTCTGATCAGCCCAGTTCATCAAACATGTGCAGCTGACTGCTCTGGACATTACCAGGGATGCCCTTTCTGGCCTCTTTGGATTGCCTGGGGCCATGGGCCTATTACTAACTAATGACCTCTAGGCTACAATGGTGGATATGCTTTCAGTCTGGAGCATTTCTTAGCCTTTGTGAGCCTTCCCGAAACCCTTTTTTTTCTTTTACCAGCGTGAACCACAATGCTCCAAGTTGTGATAGCTTGAGCCTTCAGTCCCAGAGGAAAGCCAACAGGGAACATAGCCTCAGAGGACTCAGAATAGACTTGCAGAGTGGGCAGTAAATCACATTTGGTTGCTTCAAGGCACTGAGATATTGAGATTATTTGTCGGGCCAGGTGTGGTGGCTCACGCCTATAATCCCAACACTTTGGGAGACCGAGGCGGGTGGATCACGAGGTCAAGAGATCGAGACCATCTGGTCAACATGGTGAAACCCCGTCTCTACTAAAAAAAATACAAAAATTAGCTGGGCATGGTGGCGCATGCCTGTAGTCCCAGCTACTTGGGAGGCTGAGGCAGGAGAATTGCTTGCACCCAGGAGGCGGACGTTGCGGTGAGCCGAGATCGCGCCATTGCACTCCGGCCTGGGTAACAAGAGCGAAACTCCGTCTCAAAAAAAAAAAAAAAAAAAAAAGAGAGATTATTTGTCACCATAGTTTTATTAAATGTAGTCAAGCCAAGAGACTATCTCATTATACCAGTCATACTCATTCATGTCTATTTTATGTATTTCATCTTAATGCACATAATTTCTTTTCCTATATCGTCTATTTTCACTAGATATTGAGTTATACATAAATGTATTTAACAATTATATTATCATTTCTACACGCTTTTTTCCTAATAGTCTCATGCTGATTGATCGTTTTTTAAAAATTATGCATTTGAAACATTTGCATGTATTTGAAAATCTCCAATTCTGTAGGTCTTAGGGATCGAACCTTTTATTTGTTGTTTCTGTTGACACTTAATCCTAGTGGTTTTTGCTTTCTCTGGATTTTGTGAAATTTGGTTACTACCACTTTGTTTAATCTTGACAGTGAGATCCCTTGGCCCTAAATTGCAGAGAAATGTTTCCCAGTGTAGATTTGTTTCTGCTTCTCCTAGAAACTTGACCACCTCACTCTGTGCAGGTCTTGACTCAGCTTTCTGGTCAACCTTTCCCTTCCCCCTTGTTGCTAGCTACAAGGCTCAATTTCTTGACTGCTGTCGACATCTCTGCTAAGGCAATTCAGCCTCTTTGGATTCCTGCGCATCTGGCTCCAGTCAATCCCACCTTCTTCGTGTCCCAACGTAGCTCATTAATATGTGCGAGTGTGTGTGTTGTTTGCTTTGGATGAGGTGGGCACTTGGAGTGCATGTTTTTGTCTGCCTTCTTTTATTCAGCATAATTTATTCTGAGATGTATCCGCCTTGCTGAGTTGTATTTCATTGCGTGAATATATCATTTTTTTCAATCAATTGTTGACGGACATTTTGGTTGTTTACAGTTATTGGATATTTCAGATTAAGCTGTTGTGAATACTCATGTATGGGGCTTTATGTAGACATAATTTAATTTTTTCTGGGGTAAATCTAGAATTGGAGTGACTGAGTCTTAAAGTAGTTGTATATTTAGCCTTATAAGAAAAATAAAACAATTTTCAAAAGTGGTTGTACCATTTTAAATTTTTACTATCAGTATATAAGAGTTCCAGATTTTTCATATTCTTTTCCACACTTGGTATGGGCAGTCTTTTTGGTTTCAGCCGTTATAATAGGTGTGTAGTGTGATCTCATGGCAGTTTTAACTTGCATTTCCCTGATGAGTACTGACATTCAGCATGTGAGTATTTATCATCTGCATATCTTATTTGATGAAGTCTCTGTTCATATGTTCTGGCCACTTCTTGAACGGGGTTATTTTTTCTCTTATTATTGAGCATTAAAATTTATTTATACATCCTGGATTCAAGGTCTTTATCAGACATATTATTTATAAATATTGTCTCATCTTTAAATTTGTAATTAGTGCTCATTTTACTCTTTAATATTTTAGCGCATTCAAAAAAGGAGCTGAATTTTTAATGTTGATAAGATCCAATCTATCACTTCTTTTATGAATTATGCTTTTGGTGTTGTGTCTACAATTACTGTTGTATCTAAAAACAACACCAAAAGCGTAATTGTTGTATCTCTGTCCCACCCAAGGTCACAAAGATGTTCTCCTATGTTTGCTTCTAGAAGTTTTATAGTTTTAGGTTTTACATTTAAGCCTCAGACCAGAGGACTTGATTCTTGTTATACTGAATAAATATGGACAAGTCACTGTATTAAATTGGATTCTTCTTTCCTCAAAGCCTGGTAAGTGCACTGGGAATGGGGACAGTTGATAGGAGATCACAATAGATCAGAGAGCAGCACAGGGCAGGTAGCATGCCAAGCTGTGTCTTGTACCAGCCACTTTTCTCTATGTGCTGTAAGCTGTTCAGGGAAGTGAGGCAACAATAACAAACACGGAGCCGTGGTCAGGGTGGTGTAACCTCAGCGGGAAAAAGGAATTTTTAAATCATAAAACATTTTTAAATTTAATTTTTAGTCATACATAATAGATGTGCAAATTTTAGGGTGCACGTGGTAATTTAATACATTAAATAATGAGTAAATATCCAATCAGTATAATTGGGATACATATCACCTTAAATATGTGTATTTTCTTTATGCTAGAAGCATTTACATTATTCTCTTCTAGCTATTTGAAAATATACAATGCATTATTGTAAGCTTCAGTCACCCTGCTGACCTATCAAACACTAGGTCTTACCACTTCTATCAAATTGTGTATTTGTACCTATTAATTAACCTCTCTTTATTCCCCCCACCCTTCTCGGCCTCTGGTAACCATGAGCCTACTCTCTATCTCCATAAGATCCACTTTTTTAGCTCGAACATATGAATGAGAACATGTGATATTAGTCTTTCTGTGTTTGGCTTATTTTACTTGACATAGTGACCTTCTGCTCCATCCACGTTGCAGCAAATTACAGAAGTACAATGCTGCAAACCTGTGGTCCTAGCTCACTTGGGAGGCTGAGGTGACTGATGATCAGGAGTTGGTGCCCAGGAGTCAGTGTCCAGCCTGGGCAACACAGGGAGATTCTATCTCTTAAAAGAGAAAATTCACAGAAAGACATGTATCCCATCTCCTGACCCATAATATGCATTTTTAGTGTATGAACTAGTTTCGGCGTGTTTACTCTTCAGATGGGTGTATGGGTGCCTCCCCACTCCCAGCTTTCATCTTCCCAGTGTCTGCTTCTTTAGAATGCCACCATCTGAGGGAAGGACTCCATGAAGTTTGCAGCTCCCTGTGCATTTAAAACCTAGCTGTAAATGTCTAAATTAGGAAGGACACATCCATAGTCTTTACTAATGGCCTGAAACCATGATGTAGCAAAAATCACTTCTAAATCTTAATAGTGCTCTGTTCTTCCTGTAACCTCCCTTCTGTGTGCGTGCAAGGCACCACAAGGATTATATGTTTGGATGTTGTTAGAGCAGCAAAATAAAACTAATCATTTGTGCAGTGACATTTTGGCTTGTACGAACATGAACATGAAAAAGCCATCTTTTATACATTTCTCAACCGGGACATTAGAATCCTTTATACTCAGCGATTTCTATTTGAACAAAAACAAAGGGCCAGGTATAATGGTTCACGCCTATAATTTCAAAATTTGTGATGGTCAAGGTGGGAGGATTGCTTAGGCCCAGGATTTGAGACCAACCTTGGCAACATAGTGAGTCCCTGTCTCTACAAAAAAATGAAGTAAAAATATTAGCTATGCATGGTGGCACAGGCCTATAGTCCCAGCTACTCAGAAGGCTGAGGTGGGAGGATTGCTTGAGCCCAGGTGGTCAAGGCTGTAGTCAGCCATGATGAGCCATTGCATTCCACCCTTGGTAACAGAGCCAGACCCTGTCTTTAAAAAAAAAAGAGGTTGAAATTGCAACTTGAGAATGTGAAGGAGCAATTTGCCAGTCTTTATCTTTCTATAGCATGCCTTTTCTCTGAGGCTGTCAGACACCAACCATTGACAGTCCTTACGTGATGGATACCAGCTCAACTCTGCACCAGGTAAGGAACAAGATAGAGGATAGTTCTCACCACCCTTCCAAGTGACAGCGATGACTTAAAAACCGCCAATGGGAAAGTCATTTTAGATAATATCTATTTTAGAATATAGAAAATTGAAGCTCTGAGAGTTTAATTAACTTGCTTCAGGTCATGTAATAAAAATGACAGAGCTGGGACATGAACTTGGGTAATACGGTCCCAATCTAGTGCCTGAAAAGAGAGAGCATACCAAAATGATTGAGCTTATTTTTACTTGACAATTTTTTAAAATGGATTTATATTTGGGTAGTAGAAAGAACTTGTGGAATCAGTGCACCAAGATTTGAGGCCTTCTATGGACTATTTGCTGAATGGGGAAATTTGTTTCTCTGTTCCGGCCTTTTGCTTTATTATATATATATATATATATATATATATATATTTATATATATATATATATTTTTAAGACAGAGTCTGGCTCTGTCATTCAGGCTGGAGGGTAGTGGTACGATCTCACTGCAACCTCCGTCTCCCAGGTTCAAGCGATTCTACTGCCTCAGCTTCCCAAGTAGCTGGGATTACAGGCCCCTGCCACCATGCCTGGCTAATTTTTGAATGTTTAGTAGAGACAGTGTTTCACCATGCTTAGCAGGCTGGTCTTGAACTTGAACTTCCGACCTCAGGCAATCCACCCATCTCTGCCTCCCAAAGTGCTGGGATTACCAAGCATAAGCTACCATGCCTGGCCAATAATCTTTAAACATACTTTCTACAATGTTGCCGGGGGGTATACCTTATGTGTTAGGCAACCAAAGCAGATTTTTTTTTAGCATTTCTCTCTTGTATATGCCAAATTATTTTCAGTAATAGACATGAAATAATCAGTCATCATTATTATTTTCTAGATTCATTCTTTAATAATGAAATAAGTTTTCAAAAGAATAAATGTCATTTTAAAATCCATTCTTCAAATTCAGCAGAATATTTAATATAGGAACTTTAATATTAAATAGAAAATATTTAATATAGGCATTTGCTCTACCTAAACAAAGAGGTCATGCCTCCCAGACTGTGCTCCAGGGTGACAGGGCCAGAGGAAGGCTGAGATTGCTTCTCCACCCTGATGGTCACTGTGCTATCATCACTGATTAAAACGTCCTGCTTAAAACTCAGGAATACATTGTACCCCAGGGTTTGGACACACAAATTGCACTCAAATGGAACCCAAAGGATTTCTACCGCTTACAGATTTACACTAGAAGTGAGCAGGTCTGGCTGACTCTTCCAAGTATGTAGCTGGGAACAATTATTTAGGTCATAGGCCAACAACATATTTTTGGGGTGAAGGAGCATTTTATCACTGGTGGTGTTTAGAATCTCTGGCAAATGCTGGTGATGAAAACCAGGTTTTATGACTGTCTTTAAGTTTTCTGCAGACAATGTACCCCTTACTGCCTGCACCCAGAATGGGGGGGGCATGCCCACTGCCCTGCCCTTGGTACAACGGTGCATAGAATCCCACTTCTGTGTGATTTCATTTTGCTAAATGCCTGTGTTGCTGGAAATCTATTAGGTCAGCTTTATTCCAACATGCCCCTGAAGTCATTGTCCAGGAAGCTTCAGAGAGAAGGGTTCAGGAGTGAGGCTTGGGCTCCTGAGCCCATTGTTTTAAGTGGTGTTGACATGTTTGATAAGGAGCGCACCAGACCCCCCCTCCTGCTGAGTCAGTAGTAGCCTCCAATGCTGACACTAGAGAAGACTTGCAAATGAATATTCCTCCTCACAGAGAAGAGTCCACCTTAAATGTGTAACTAGGAGGAAGCAGGTCCTTTATTCAGCCTCTAGATCCTAAAGTGCTGCTGACCAGAGGGAAGACCCCTGCCTACCTTCCTTCCAGTGGTTGTTCAGATTCAACAAGCAGGGACTGAGTGCTGACTTTCTGCACTTAACCTCTTTTAACCAAGGTTTTATAACCTCTAAAAAGGAACAAACTGGTATTCAGTGAACACCTACCCTCTTGCATGGAGACTGTAATTCCCCCCTTTTTTAAGAGACTATGTTGAAGCTTTGGTTTTCAGGGCTACCTGGTTAAGAATAGAAGTCTCCCAGATGTCCAGACACCAGGACTTGGTGCCACTGAGATGGCTAAGCTGGGACACACAGTCAGCACACTCAACCCAAAGCTGTCCCTGGAAATGGCCCCACTTGCTTCAGGGCGTGGTGCAAACCGTTGATTTAATCCGTCAAGCTGTTCTCCGGCTTTGGGCCAGAGAAGCGACCCACCCAGCCAGAGAGGAGCCAGGCCACCATTACTCAAACCTCTTCTTTCTGGGGAGGGCGAGCACAGCTGGCTCTCTCAGGCGTGGCTCACATGCCTGCCTGCCAGAGTCATGCTGATCCCATTACCCACATTGCCCACATTGCTCCAGAGGCCCCTGATCTCAGCCAACAACTCCAGGCAAATACATGCATCTCACCTGCATGACATCTCTCAAGGAGGCTGTGAAAGGGATTTTCTTTCTTGTGTTTGCGTGGATGGGTGATGAAACAAGAGTACCCAGAGAGTGATTGATCATAGCTCTTGATCACCTGAAAGTCCATCCTTGGTAGACTGGATTGTACTGGTTAAGGACATCATGTAGTTCTATACCTTGATTTTCTAGAAAAGCAAAGCATAACAAAACCAAAAACACAAATGAAAACATTCTCAAATCAAATTAATGAATTATTTACTTATTCCTTAAGTGTGTCATTTGAGAATCCTAAGCCCATTTTGATCTGGTCTAGGATAAATAATCACCCCTCTTACCTGTCCATCTGCTTAACAAACCGGCAGGTTATATGCAGTGTTGTGTTTAATCATTCATACTAAAACTTGTTGTGGGAGAGCAATATACTAACAGTTTTAGGGAATACTGACTCAGCCACAGTCAAAGCCCTTGGGGTTTGAAATCTAAAAATAACAAGCTTGCTTTAAGAGAAAATTCCTTGAGACAAAGAATAAGCTGTTTCTTAGTTCAGCATCTGGGATTACCCATCTTTTGCTGTAAAGAAACATTCCTTTCCCAGTAAATAAGGGCTCCCTTGGCCTCTGCCAACAGGGTTCATAACCTGGAGCCCGTGTGACTAGCACGAAGAGGTCTATAAACCCCACACTTCACATGACTATTGCGAATCCGTCCCAGAACTGCCAGTTCGGGAGAGGAAGAAAGAGGACATTACTGTTTGGTCCGGTTCCCTTTTTCCTTTGTATTAGTTACTGCTGTAGTGTTCATTTATAGCGGTACTGTTTTATTCCTGAAACTTTGAGTTTGAAATTTGAGCTAGAAATTAAAAATTTAAAAGGCTCAATAGTGAATAGATCGAAGATGTACTTTTCGTTCCTTCTGACATATCAATTGCTACAGACAAGAAAGAAAATACATATTAAATAAAAACACCTCTATTCTGCACAAAAAATAGCCTCAATTTTAAGTATTGGAGAAAGAAAAACAGCCACATATACTCCAAAGGTTAGATGTGGCTAACTTTACTTACAGATTATGTTCATTTCTAAATGGTTCAGTTATAAAGTTATACTGACAATGGCTGGGGGTCCTGGGCATTCTGTAACAGACAACTGTTGGATCTTAATTAAGACACATTTGGGAAATGGATCTTTCTCTGGATCTGTTTGTCTGTTTCTCACTTTCTTTTTCTTTTATTTACTCTGATGAAGTTTTATATGCTACCTGCAAAAGTCTATTTGAAAAACATAGTATTTTTTTTTAAATAAAATTGTTTGTTTAAAGTAGAAACTTCAAGTGTCATAAAATAATACACGGGAAAAAGTATTTCTTATCCCCTGACCCCACACCAGGCTCACTGAGGAAGGAGTTCCCCATTATCACCTTCCCGCTTTCTTTGTACCTTTCCAGGCATGACTGCACAGGCATTTACGTGACAGTATTTACCACTCCACTTCTTATTTTACCATCAGTGGTAGCATGAGATTTACACACTTTTTTCATTTGCCTCCTTTCACTTAATATCTCTATTTCTTTCCTTTCATCACTTGGAGAACATTTTAATTACTATATTGTGTTTCATGGTTTCAATGAACTCTATTTAACCACAATTTATGACCTACTGCTGAGCATTGAGGATGTTTTCCAGTCATTTATTACCACACTGAATTCGATGAATGTGTGCATGTCTGTATACATGTGTGAGCACCTATGTGCCCACATGCACCTCAAGTCAAAAGTGAAATGATAAAGGGGGTGCATGCTTATTTTCCACATGGCTGGAATTTCATGTTTGATGGAACTGCCAGGACTCCCAAATCAATTGCAAATAGGTGTGCAGTGAACACTCACAACCGAACATTTATATCTGAGGTTCCTGTTTTCCAATAACTTTAAAAGAAAAGTGCATTACTAAACATGTTGGGGTCTGCAGTCTGAGAGGAGGAGCAAAATATTTTGTCCTTCTTTCAGTTGTTTAATTATGAGCCAGGTTAGGTCATCTAGCAAAGCTTCAAGTGGCATTTGGATTTCCTTTCCAGTGAATTGTCTGTTTAATGCACCTTGCCCATTTTTCTGCCGTTTTCTTGGCCCCCACCCTTTGAATATCTCTAAAAACATCCGTACACAGACCCACTCTTTCTCCCCTTTTTCTGCTACACTGGAAAAAAAAATGACAGTATGCATTTTACTTTAGGGAATTCTACATTTAAGGAAAACATCAGTCAAAGTAAATTTAAAAAAATTACCCATGTTTCCTTTTTTTTTCCTCACTTGTTTGGCTTATTGTGTTTTTCTGGGGTAAACAGGCAATCCAACCAGAGTTTATTTTGGTTTAAGGAGTATTGTAGGAATGTAATTTCATTTTCTTCCATATAGCTATGTACTTCCCATTGCCAGTAATGAAATAATTCATCCTTTTCTTTTGATTTGAAATGTAACATCTATCATTTATAATTTCTAATATTAATTTAGTTGTACTTCTGGACTCTATATTTTCTTTCACTGATTTCTGTATTCTCAGAATAAAACTGTTGTATTCTAATTATGTTTTATTATATGATGAGGTTGGTGCCTGTCTTCCCATTGCTTTTATCTTTTGGATATTTTGTAGACATTCTTTCACCTTAATTTTTCCATATGTGCTTTGAATTATCTATTAAAAATGTTCTTTTATTACCATTATTGGTAGCATTTTTATGATTAAAGATAAATTATGTGTATTTTTGAGATTCAGTCTTCCCATTAGAGGACATATGCCTTTTAATTACTTCGTTTGTTAATCTTAGTGTTGCTCCATTAGTTTTTAAGGCTCTCTACTTACAGATTTCTTATAAAATTACCCACAGGTGGGCTTGACTGAGACCAACGCCTGAGACTTGTCTTTCTGGAGAATCAGATGTCTGCTGCCCACTCATGAGAATTGCTTGCAGTCAAACGTAAGGCTGTGGGCCTGGGTAGGCATGAGACGGCTCATCAGCCAATTGTTGCTCACTTCAGGCTGCTGAGATCCCAGTCACTTGATCTTGTTGGGGGGAGAAGGCTGGAGTCACCAGGGGCCAACGTCACCCTTGCAGAGTGTGTGAGCACCGAGGGTCAGCTCCTTTCCCTGAGGGTCCCCACAAGCATGTCAAACAGCTCTTGTTATTCACCTTTGACTGCTCAGTTGAAGTGTTTCATCACTGTTAAAGTTTATGACAAATGGATGGATGCCTGCCAAGCACAACTAGAAACCACAGGAAGATGGGGGAGGGGGGGGGAAGGAGGTGGGAAGCTGTTTAGGAACCCAGGACTTGAGAAAGAGCACAGGATGGGGCTCCTGTGCTCCTCACCCACAGGGGTGGCCACTCAGACCTGACCTTTGCTGATCCACACACTAACAACTAGTGGCAGTACAGGCAGGCTCCTCTCTTCCCTGGATTAGATGCGAGACCCTCTGAGAATATTGGGCAATCCTGATAACACCTAACACCTCAGGGGGACTGACAGGGGAGCCCAGCTGCCAGGGGGAGGTGCCTGCCTGCTCTACCAGGCAGTCCTCTTTCCACCTAGAGACACCAGGTGGGAAAACAGAACAGGAAAGAGGTCCCCAGTCAGACAGAAGCCCAGTTATGAAACCTCTGTGTCCTCATGGCCCAAGACCCTCCAGACTGCTTAGGCATGAGCTGGGGATGACTGAGGAGCTGAATTCCACCACACGCTGTCCTCCCCCAGTAGCCAGGTTGGGGAAAAACTTCTGCCCCCTCAGATACCACAACAGGAACCAGTGGGAGCCCAAGCAGTACCAGATCTAACAAGGAGATCAAAATGACACTGAACAGCTCTGAGCAAATTTCCATTAGAACCGCAGCCTGCAAAGCAGGCCAGACCTGACAAGGGCAAATACCTGCTACAGTGAGAGTTTTAACGAGGTTCTAGAGTTTCCTTTTGTAATAGGTAAATGTGTAGGATACAGCAAACATTACCAAGAATTAAGAAAATCATGACTTGAATAAGAAAAGACAATCAAATGATGCCCCCACCAAGATTAAAGAGCTCCTGGAATTATCAGACAGGGGTTTTAAGGCTGTCATAAAAAATGATATAGCAATCTATTATTCTTCCTTTTAATATTATATAATTAAGGTATATAACATGATATTTTGATATACAAATACATAGTTAAATGCCTCTCATAGTTATCTTTTTTATTGTGCATGTGGTAAGAGTACCTGAAATCTACTTTCTGGACAAATTTCCAGTATACAATACAGTATTATTAACTATAGCCAGTTAATACTGTTGCACACCAGATCTCTAGACTTATTCAACTTATGTAAGTGCAGCTCTGTACCCTTTGACCAACGTCTCCCCATTTACGTCTCTATCTGTGGTAAACACTGTTATATTCTCTGCTCCTATGTGTTTGACTTTTTTAGATTCTGCATATAAGTGAGATCATGAAGTATGTGTCTTTTTGTATCTGGATTATTTCTCTTAAAATAATGTTTACCAGGACTGTTCATACTGTTCAAATGACAAAATCTCATAGAATCTCTCTTTTTTTTTTTTTTAAAGCTGAATGATATTCCATTGTGTGTGTGGCATTTCATATCCAGGAATCTACTGATGGGTATTTAGGTTGTTGCCATATCTTTGCTATTGTGAGTAATACTACAATAAAGTGCAGATATCTCTTCAAATCTGATTTCAGTTTCTTTGAATATACACTCAAAGTGTGATTGCTGGGTCACATGGTAGCTCTACTTCTAGTGTGCTGAGGAACCTTCATACTATTTTCTGTACTCTACATCTAGTTGACGTAGTTCTATTTTTTGATTTTTGCTTTTGTTGTCTGTTTTGTATATTCTTCCTTTATGTGAAGAAAAACTAACTCTTGTATACTGTTCGTAGAAATGTGAATTGGTGCAGCCAAATTCACAAATTCACATTTCTCTCAACAGTATATAAGACTTATTTTTGCTTTACATACTCACCAACACGTGTTGTCTCTTGCCTTTTTGATAATAGCCATCCTAACTGGTATGAGGTGATAGCTCACTGTTGGTTTGATTTGCATTTTCCTGATTATTAGTAATGCCGAGTACCTTTTCATACATCCATTTGTATGTCTGAAAAAAGAAAATTTAAGAGTAAACTGTAAATTCTAATGCCAAAAGTGTGTTCTTTAAACTTTTTTCTCTCTTTCCTACATTTTCAGAAATCTGAGCCACAAAGAAGCGCAATAACACAGTCGCTATCACACCACACATGACGACTCACATGTGATTTGAACTTGTCTCTATTTGGCTAAATCTGGGCTGATGAATACTTGATAAGTTATAGTAAATCTATACTGTTTCAGCAACAGTTTGGTAAGCCTCACTGTGAAAGTTGCTAAACTTTCTTTACATTTAAATGTTTAATTTAAAATTTTTTCTTTTTCTTTCTTTTATTTATTTATTTTTTTTTGAGAGAGCACAAGCCCTCACTCTGACATCCAGGCTGGAGTGCTGTGGTTTGATCATGGCTCACCACAACCTTAACTTCTTGGGCTCAAGCAATCCTCCTGCCTAAACCCCCTGAGCAGTGGGGACCACAGATGGACACCATGAAACTCAGTTAATTTTTTAAACTTTTTTTCTAGAGAAGAGGTCTCATTTTGTTGTCCAGGCTGGTCTCAAACTCCTGGCTTCAAGCAATCCTCCTGCCTTTGCCTCTCTGGGTTGGGATTACAGGCATGAACTACCATGCCCACATTTTTTCCATCGAAATTTCTATCACAAATGTCGACTAAAAAATATGTTGACCCTTCATTTTATTATTTGTCTTGCATCTCTAGTCTTTTAATTTCAGCCAGAGTGTGCATGGACTGAGACAGAAAGGAAAGGAAGATCCTCGCTGTAGATAGCAAAATGTGTACTGAGATCCAGGCTAACCTATGCTTTGATGTTTTTATTATGAGTATATTTCCAAGAGTTTGAGCTTGTCTGAGTGTATTAGGAAAGCCCTATTTCTCACCTGCGCATTCGAGGTGGAGGAGTTGCAGTGGGTTTACTTCACTAACGCTGAACCTGCATTGTGAGTTTCCTGAGTTCAATCAGCTCGTTTCCCTACAGAGAGGCCCTAGAGGGCTCCTGTATCCCTTGCCTTCCTGAGCAAGCCTCTTACTACTCTAATGTCTACATGGATAATGGGGACCTCATGCAGTGCAGCCACTCTTTCAGAAGGTTCAGGGTGGGGACAGGGAGCCTATGTTTCTGACAAGCTTGTAGGGAAGGCTGATGCTACTGGTCCCATGGCCACACTTTGAGAAGAAAAATTCCCTCTGAGAACAGGAACAAGACAAGAATGTCCAATCTTACCACTTCTCTTTAACATAGTACTGGAAGTCCCAACCAGAACAATCAGGCAAGATAAAGATATAAAGGGCACCCAAATCGGTAAAAAGGAAGTCAAACTGTCGCTGTTTGCTGATGATATGATTCTTTACCTAGAAAACCCTAAAGACTCCCCCAGAAAGCTCCTAGACTTCAATTTAAAGGCTGCTTGGGGTCTTAGCTGGTTCCATACAAATTTTAGCATTATTTTTTCTATTTCCGTGGAGAATATTATTGGTATTTTGATAGAGATTACATGGAGTCCATAGATTGCTTTTAGTGGGATGGTCATTTTTTCACAGTATTGATTCTTCCAATCAATGAACATGGGATGTTTTTGCATTTTTTTGTGTCCTCTTCAATTTTTTTTTAAATAAGTGTTTTATAGTTTTTCTTGTAGAGATTTTTCATCTCCTTGGATAAATATATTCCTAGGGTGTTTTTTTGTTTTTATTTTTGTAGCTATTGTAAATGGGATTGTTTTCTTGATTTTTTTTAGTTTGCTGTTGATGTTTAGAAATACTACTGATTAATTTGTGTTGATTTTGTATCCTTATGATATCTACCTCTTTGTTGAATTTTTTATTTAAATCATAAATTATTTTTCTGATTTTGTTGAATTGCTTATCCATATTATCTAACATATTTTTGAGTTTCCTTAAGGGCATTATTTTCTTTTATTTTCTTTTCTTTTATTTTTTTTATTTTTTATTTTATTGCCTTTCACTTTATTGTAATTTACAGGTATTGCTTTTTTTTTTTTTTTTCCTAAGAGGGGGGATAGGGAAAAATAGACATTCATGCCTTTGTCTGGCTCAGTGAATCTGCATATTTTACATAAGATGACATAAACAAATAGGGCCAAGGAAAAAAATGCAGGGAATCTGCATTTTTTTTTTAGAAAAAGAGAAAAGAGAAAGAAGGAAGAAAAAAAAGAATGAAATAAAGAGAAAAAGAAGAAGAAAAAAAAAGGGGGGAGAGAGAACGGGAATCTTGCTCCATTGCCCAGGCTAGAATGCAGTCTACAAATGGATACCAAAAGCTTTTTTTTATACTAATAATTGTGTTATACAATGGAGACAGGAAGGAATAAGGGAGGAAAATAACAAACAAACAGCCAACCAGTATTTCATTTAAACCTATGAAATGCTATGCAATTGCTAGGGAGTGATTTACTCCCAACCATGTGGTCACTTTTAGAATAAATGTGATGTGTTACTGAAAAAAAAATGTATATTTTGTGGATTTGGAATAGAGAGTTCTGTAAATGTTTATTAAGTTTACTTGTTTGAGGTTTAATTTCAAGTCCCGGGTATCCTTCTTAACCTTCTGTCTCATTAATTTGTCCAATATTGACAATGTAATGTTAAAGTCTCCCACTATTATTGTGTGGGAGTCCAAGTCTCTTTGTAAGTCACCAAGAAGTTGCCCTATGTATCCGGGTGCTCCTATATTGGGTGCGCATAAACTTAGGGTCGTTAGCTCTTCCCGTTACATTGATCCCTCTACCATTATACAATGTCCTTATCTCTTTCGGTTTCCATTACTCTAAAGTCTATTTTATCAGAGATGAGAATTGCAACTACTGCTTTTTTTTTTTTTTTTTTTCTCTCCATTTGGTTGGCAAATCTTCCTCCATCCCTTTGTTTTGAGTCTCTGTATATCCTTGCATGTAAGATGGATCTGGATGCAGCTTACTGATGGGTCCTTTGAAGTGGCTGATACTGGTTGTTCCCCTCTATACATAGTGCCTCCTTCAGAAGCTCTTGTAAAGCAGGCCTGGTGGTAATGAAATCTCTGAGTACTTGCTTGTTTGCAAAAAATTTTATTTTTCCTTCACTTATGAAACTTAGTTTGGCTGGATATGAAATTCTGGGTTGAAAGTTCTTTTCTTTAAGGATGTTGAATATTGGCCCCCCACTCTCTTCTGACTTGTAGGGTTTCTGCTGAGAGATCAGCTGTGAGTCTGATAGGCTTCCCCTTGTGGGTAACCTGACCTTTCTCTCTGGCTGCCCGTAGTATTTTCTCCTTCGTTTCAACCCTGATGAATCTAATGATTATGTGCCTTGGGGTTGCTCTTTTTGAGGAATATCTTTGTGGTGTTCTCTGTATTACCTGAAGTTGGGTATTATCTTGCCTTGCTAGGTTAGGAAAGTTTTCCTGGATAATATCCTGAAAAATATTTTCCAGCTTGGATTCATTCTCTTCGTCACATTCAGGTACACCTATCAAACGTAGATTAGGTCTTTTCACATAGTCCCATATTTCTTGAAGACTTTGCTCATTCCTTTTTACCCTTTTTCTCTAATCTTGTCTTCTCGTTTCATTTCGTTAAGTTGGTCTTTGACCTCTGAAATCCTTTCTTCTGCTTGATCAATTCGACTGTTAAAACTTGTGCATACTTCTCGAAGTTCTCGTATTGTGTTTTTCAGCTCCATTAATTCACTTATATTCCTCTTTAAATTGTCCATTCTCATGAACATTTCGTGAAACCTTTTTTCAAGGTTCTTAGTTTCCTTGCATTGGGCTAGAACATGTTCTTTTAGCTCACAGAAGTTTCTCATTATCCACCTTCTGAAACCTGATTCTGTTGATTCCTCACATTCATTTTCTATCAGGCCTTGTTCAATTGGTGATGAGGCACTGCAATCCTCTGTAGGAGGAGAGGCATTCTGATTTCGGGTGTTTTCAGCCTTTCTGCGCTGGTTTCTTCCCATCTTCATGGATTTATCCACCTGTCGTCTGTGTAATTGCTGACCTTCAGACTAGGTCTCTGAGTGGACGTCCAGCTTGCTGGTAATAAAGTTTCCTCTATTTCTTAATTTTCCTTCGGCGGATGCCCCCTCCCCCACAGAGCTGGACCTTCCCGGGTTCAGCTGCACTTGCTGTGAAACTCTCAATCTTCAGCAGTTCCAACTGCTGTTTTTATTTTTTGTTTTTTTGTGGAGGGGGGTACCAGCCTTTCCCCTGCGGCGACCCACTACGCCGGCTGAAATAGCGGCGTTAAGATTCGTGGTGCTTTTCTGCCCGGGAATCTCCCGGTCTGGTTCCCCCACTTCAGTCCACTTTTTAATCAGCTGAATAGGAGACTCTGCTTTCCCGGAGCTCCAAACGCCAACCAAAGGGCACACAGTCCCGTATACTCCGGACTGAGAACCGCCGCGTCGGGGCGCCTGCAAAATGGCCGCACCCTCCAAAAGGGTCGCGCTGGCGACCCATGGGGCTCCTCCGCCAAGAATCTCTTGGTCAGTAGGCTATGAAAATTCGTCTGAAAATGTGGCGTCCACTCACTCTCTGCACTTTCAGTGGGAGCTACAATCCTGAGCTGCTGCTAATCGGCCATCTTGGATCTCTCTCCCTAAGGGCATTATTTTCAACTTATTTTTGGGCAATTTGTAAATTTCCTTTTCCTTGGGACTGTGACTGCAGAATTATTGCATTCCTTTGGAGGTGTCATGTTTCCTTGCTTTTTCATGTTTTTGTATTCTTACATTGATATCTGTGCATCTGAGAAAACAGTTTTTTTCTCCCAATTTTATAGAATAGCTTTGGTAGGGAAAGACATACTCTTGTAGATGGATTTTAGGGTGTTAACTGGATAGGGTGTATTGGCTTTTGTTCTGGGTGGACCCAGTAGCATAGTTTAGTTTTGTCAGCTGTAATCCATGTTAGCAATGTTTGCAAGCACCTTGGTGGCCTAGTTTACAAGAGCTTGTGGAGGTGGTGTCGTAGCTTATCTTGGGGTAAGCTTCCCAGGCTGGTCTTCAGGCCAGGGCAGATGCCTTCGGGCAGTGGGTCAGCATGCTTGGGGACTAGTTCATTGGGAGCAGGGCTGCCAAGCTGTTTCTCTGGCTGGAGGTATAGGAATGCAATGGTTCAGCAGCTCGGGGGTTGGGCCGCCTGGGGGTTCCTTGGCTTATTCTTGCTAAGTGGCTTTTGTCTTGAATTGTTTGGAAAATGTAATTTAAAGTTGAATGGAAGCAGCCTGGCTCCACTGGGCACCCAAGAGATTTAAACAGATCCAAATGCAGAGATTAGAGTTCTTATTCTCACTTTTTATGTGTGGAGATTGGGAGACGTTAATATTTTCAAGCTCATGCCTTTTGTCAGGGCAGATCTAGGAATCAAAACTGGCTCCATTTTAGCCTATAGGCCCTCTTAATTACCCTACAACATGGTGCCTCCATTTACAAGCCTTTTCTCCTTTATAACATGTTTTCCCATACAATGTTCTGCGATCTTTGTAACATGCTCAAGGACTAGACATTGTTAGGAATTCCATTCTATAATTGGAAAGTGAGACTCGGAGAGGTAAATTATTGTTGTAGGTCACAAAATTATAAGTAGACATTCTGCGTGCATTACGAGAATTTTTTAAACTGTGTTGATCGCATTAGAGGCTGTCTTGTTCCTGTATTGATCCCTAGAGCTATTTAAACCCTGAACCCTGAGGCACTACACCATGCATGGCTGTATCACCTGAAGCCTCCTGTATACCCTAAAGAGTTTATGAGATGCCTTGAGGACCAGAGTCTAGTTAACCTCCTGAAGCAGGCATGAGAAGATATTTACACCAATGAGAGGGCTTTATACTTGAGAAGATCTATAGAGGGTCATGCAGTCCAAGTGTGAGATGTAGAGACTAAAACTCAGTGGATCTAAGCCAGGCTCTGGGACCAAAGTACCTGGGTGGAACTGCAGCTCTGGCACTTTCTGTCTGTGTGGTTTTGATGTGATATTTTATTCTTCTCTGCTCAATTTTCTTATCTTTATATTGGAGTAATAATTTCCTACCTATTAAAAATTGAATGTCAATCTGTATAAACTCCTAAAGAACACTGTTTAACATGTGATAAATGACCAACAGCTATAAACTATCTTGATGCTAGAATTTGTCAGTGGATGTCTGGAACTCTGTGTTGAGAATGACTCTGACTGTGAGCTCAGCAATAAAAGATGCTGGGAGCAACTGCGATTCTTGCACAACATGCAATTATTAGTGGCCTCATTCATGGAGTAGTCAAATTGTTTCCTTTCAGGGACAGGGAAGATGGGTCCAGCCAGAGGGATGACTGTCTCTTTTGGTATGCTGCTACTCAACAGCAGAGGACAGCCTAGTAACCCATCCTTTAGGTGATCCAGTTCAAATATCTTTCATCTTCATTTCACAATTTGCTGTACTTGTGGCAGATCAATTACTTTAATGTGGCTCAGTGATCAACAGGATATCAGCATGAATTTGTGAAGACTTCTTAAACTTACTAGGTCTACTCTATCATTTCTGACAGACAGAGTTTGAAGTGATGGCTTATAATCACAGCTGAGATCATTTGCTGCTTCATAATTTCTATTTTTCCTTTTCTTCTCAATGAACATAATCCCCCGTTTATTTCAGGTAGCAATGTCTCAGGTAAAAGGCAACATTTTCTCACTTTCTTCCAGCTGAGTGTGAGGGATGTCATTACTTGGGACTTTGAGGAACTTTTCTCAAAGGGCCTGACCTAGCTGGGACATGTAGTATTTTGCCCCTTACCTCTTCTGCCTATCTGGAATGTTGCTGAAATGGCTGAAGCTCCAGTAGTCATTTTGTATTATGAGGCCGATTAGAAGATAAAAGGGGCATTCCAAGGACAGAAGGTGCCAGTTTATAGATGAAATTGCAGAGCTGCCCCACTGGCACTAACCCTGGACCTGCTATCTCCAGACTTCTTGTATATGAGGAAGAAATTAGTCTCTGAAACTAATTATTTGGATTTTCTGTGTCTTAAAGCCAAGTCTAATTGTTACTGAATATCGTAGCCTGGGAAAATTCTCAGACTAAGTCAACGAGGAAAGCTATACTGTATCCGTCTTCTCTTTTGCTTTATTCAGAGACACAGAAACTGGGTGCTGAATGTGATCTACAGTGCAGGAAATCCCACAAAGTACATATGCAAACCATTGGCATTTGGCAATCTCATGTTACTATCTAGCTTTCTTGTCTCTGGGCCCAAGTTCCTCTTCCTGGAAGATGCAGGCAATTGTTACTAGTAGCATGGTTGATAGGAATTTTAACTGAGAAAAAAAACCCCATCTACCCAATAAAATATAACTATTCTGATATCTATGTTATAAATATTTTCACCATTTAAACTTTGAGAACACAAGCTCAAGGCAGGAATGAAGCTGGTGAAGTTTACACAACTAGGGGATATTTGTGCTAGAATCTAGTCTGCTCCAGATAAGCTGCCTCTAAACTTTCTTAATCCTCAATAAACCTAGATTCTTGAATTTCAGACTTCACATTGCAAGGATATTTCTCAGACATCTCTGTGAGAGCCTGCAAAAGCATGAAAAGTCCTAACAGAAATGTCAAAACATCCCAAAGCTATCACATTTTTATTTGATTCAACACTAAAGAATCCTCTGAAGTCCATATTTAAGACACATCGAGTTTCTTCACACAGCTCCTGCTTCCCACTATTCCTGAAGAGGCACAGATGAACAATTTTTTCCCTCTCGCCTCTTCTAAGAATGCCACTCTTTCCTCCTATGACAGCGTGCACAGTCGAGGTTAACTTTTTAATTTTAGCAACTGTGTTTGAGGCAAAGTTGGACTTTCCAGAGTCATGAATGGGATCAGATCTTGTGGAAGGAAAATGTTGACATTTTCTAAGTGATTCTCTCTGTGGCTGGAAGCGTAGGATGGAGCGCAGAAGATCATTTGATTTGTGGAAGTGGACTTCGGTCATGATCTTAAGTTGTCTAGACAACACACATCTGGCTTATATGCTGCGTGCTATATTTCTCTTGGCACCTTCAAGCCCTTGTCATAGTTTCCGTGATGGTACTCGGTCCATCTGTGGAGCTGCAATGTACCGTTTGATACAGAAGTGGGTTGTAGGTTATGTCTTTGGAAGGAGTGAGTTTAGGAACCTGCCTGTGCTCACTCCAGCACTCAGACTACACTGGAATTCTTGGGCCAAAAAGAGAATGTAAGAATGAGAGATCTCATGTAATCTTTTCATTTTACACAGAAGTAAATAATCAGGTAGGGAGATTAGTGTCTTGCTGTAGAGGCAGAACTGGTCTTGAAGACCAGTGTTCCTACTTCTGATCTTATGACCTTTCCAAATGGCTTTAGAATATTCTAGATGTTACCTTATTGACTCCTTAAAATAACAGTAACAGTAGGGATTAACCCATTTATGAATGAGCAAGTTAGGGCTTAGAACTTTGATTGAATTAAGATCTTACAAGCACATAGTGGAAATGGAGTTCAGCCCTAGGTACACCAACCCTAATTTGGTTGATTATCTACTAAATTTCCATGGCTGACTCAAGATGAATTTACAGTGACATTTTGTGCTTGATTACAGAGTTGGACTTTATGCTTCATTGGACATGCCTTATGTTACCATGAGCCTTGATGACTAGACTTAAAGTCCTAGGGATAACTGATGTTGTAAGATTCTCACCCTCTCATCTTAGTTCCCTCACATGGCCTCAGGCTCAGGGGCAGGTGGAACCCCATGGCTGCAGGTCATGATATCTGGGGCAACCCCAAAGCCTTCCTCTGTGGTAATGCTGGGGTATAGCTCAACCTTTAGCCTGTGTGCGTGTCAACACCAGGCATCATCACAGCCAAAGAAACACCCTGGATGAGAAGATAATTGGTTATTTCAGACAGAGAAACAATATTGTGAATCTTATCAATATGGAAGTGTTCGCCAGTCCCATATACTCTCCTGACATGAGTCTTATGCTGTTGAAGGCTCCAGGCACCAGACACTGACTGGTATTGTCCATACATCCATTAAATTTAATATTCTTAGTTTCACACTAGGCATATGCAGCCAGCATTATTGTGTCAATTTTTTAAATGAGGTAACCAGATTTTTTAAAAGGGAAATGGAATACTCAAGGCTGTCACTTTGAATTTAAGTGAAGTTTGGCAGTTTTTTTTTCTTTATTGCCTACTTACATTTGTAAATGGCTAGTTTATGCATTTTCCCCAGTTTTCCTTTAGACATGTTGATCTTTCTTACATAATTGAAAAAATAAAATTTAACTTTTATTTTAGATATTGGGGTACATGTGCAAGGATGTTATTAATACATAGTTATATAGCATGATGCTAAGGTTTGGGGTACAGATTCCATCACCTAGGTAATGAGCATATTACCCAATAGGTAGTTTTCCAACCCAGGTGCTCCTCTTCCCATACCCCAGTAGTCTGCAGTATCTATTGTTCCTATGGCAATGTCCAGCTCACATAATTTTTAAAGAGATTTTAATGGACCAAGGACATCCACCTTTGTTTCTGGGTGGCGTGTCCTGCTCAGATTTCCCAGAGTTTGGCATTTGCCTTTCTCCTTTCTTTATAGTGGGATTGATACTGAGGATATTAGTAGCATCCGCAGAATCAGGCCATATAGGTGGACTCAGTTTCATGGAGCAATCAAGGAAATGATCCAATGATGTGTGTTTGTTTGCGTGGCATGCACAATGGTTTCAACAGCCACTGTTTTTTGTTTGTTTTTGTTTTTTGAGACAGAGGCTCATTCTTTTGCCCAGGCTGTAGTGCAGTGATGTGATCTCAGCTCACTGCAACCTACTCCTCTCAGGTTCAAGTGACTCTCCTGCCTCAGCCTTCTAAGTAGCTGGTACTACAAGTGCCCGCCACAACGCCCAGCTAATTTTTTGTACTTTTAGTAGAGACGGCGTTTCACTGTGTTGGCCAGGATGGTCTGGATCTCTTGACTTTGTGATCCACCCGCCTCTGCCTCCAGAGTGTTGGGATTACAAGCATGAGCCACCAAGCACGGCCTGCCACTGTTTTTGACTAAGCATGAGTGTTGGGCAGGGAGACCAAAAAAAAAAACAAAAAAAAAACTTTTGATTGATTTAGAAGAATTTGCCTGTCTCTTCCAAGACTTGTGAGGTTCAGGCTTCATACATACTTTCATATCCCTCCTTTGTCATGCCTAACCCCCAATTCCTTACTGAATATTGGGGAACATGCTCTGTCTTGGTTATTCACTTCCTTATTCCAGCTTGTGTATCATTCTTTCTGCTCTTAAATGAACACAGTCATATAGCCTGCTTTTTGGTGGTATCTGGGTCATTTTACCATTGTTGTTATACTCATTCTTATTTTCATTACCTGAACCCTTAAAACATAGTCGATGTTTACATTGCAAAGAGTAAACTAGCACTATGTCCATACAAAGCATAACACAAAAGCAAAGATGGGCTGTTGAGGACGGCAACACACTTAAATTACAGACTTAAGTCCGGTCACAAGAGTGATGCGACAATGGGAAGTCCATTGTTGGAGACCACAAATCAAGGTTGCCAACTTCAGCAGTAAGTGTAAAAAAACAGTGGGAAAAAACCTATGGAAGGCAGAAAATCTATGCCATTGACTTGACACTAAAATTAACATTGCTTTCAACCCCTCTTTTGGGAGCTTCTATAAGGGTTTTGTACTTTAACCCCTATTTTCTGCATTATTGGTTGAAAACAGGACTTTTCTCATGAAGGGAAGAGAAAAGACCTGGAATGCGAAACCTTCAGTGATAAAATTGGGACAGTTCAGGCAAACCAGGGTAGTAAATCCTCCCGACTTACAGAACAGCCAGCACCAATCACCCAGCATGAGATGAGCTCTCAGAGTTGCACTGCCCAAATCAAGCCTTTCAGGACTGCACCATCAGCAATATGTGACAACAGCTAGACCCCAAGCCAGATCTGCTGAGCTGAGTCTAATTAATCCATAGAACTGTAAGGTATGGCTGTTAATTGTTGCTGTAGGTAGTAAGTTTTGGGATAATTCATTAACAAGCAGTAGGTACACCTAGGAAGAGGATTCTAGGGACGGAAAGTGTCTTGTTATGACAAGCATCATATGATGACGAGCCATTGCTTTGCAGAGAGCACATCTCCAAGATGCACACAAATTAGATGCTTTCTTGATATGGCAGCTCTTTGGTTCTGAGACATGACCACATTCACTCAAGAGCAGTCTTTTGTAGGACACAGAGAGTAAGTAGTTGTATGCTGTAAACAATTGCCATAGCATAGCCACAGCAAAACTCCTCTGTCCTACAAAAGGCACGGAGTGGAACGTGGGTGGAAGCATTTGTAATGGCATTGCTGAAGAAATAAAAATCAGGCAGCAGCAGAACTCCAAGTCAGGTGATGCAGGCAAGTCATCCATGAATTCAAATGTGTATTTAGTTATGAGAACAATGGTGCCAAGTGCCTGCTCTGGATTAGACATTGCATCTGCTGCTGAGGATGAAAATAAGCTTAAAACGAAATTCCCTTCCCCTGGGGAACTGTTAGCCTAGCCAAGAAAGATGATGTAAATAAACACTTGCCATACTGTGAGTTTAACCCACAGGGTGTGCAGGAGCCGGAAGAGCATGAGCTGATGCACCACAAGCCTGTTCTTGAGCTTTGCAATGGCATCCCCATCGCTTAACCTCTGGGTGTCAGCAAACTAAGATCAGCCTGCTGACCTTTCAGGACTGTTTGATAATGAAATGAGACAATTTATAGGAAATCTTTCAGGGCTGTGCTTTGGAAACTCTAGATTCATAAGTATAAGCCATCTTCCCCCTCTTCCTACATTTTATTAAAGTTTCAAGGCCAATTTCTCCACATCAGATGTTGGTAGTGAATGTAAAATGCCTTTTGTCCATGGGTGCAGTGACTTATGCCTGTAGTCCCAGCGCTTTTGGAAATAGAGAAGTGGGTATTGCTTGAGCCCAGGACTTTGAGAGCAGCCTGAGCAATATAGCTAGACCCCATCTCTGGAAAACATACAAAAAATTAGCTGGCTGTAGTAGAATTCGCCTGTAGTTCCAGCTACTTGGGAGGCTGAGGTGGGAGGAGCACCTGAGTGTTGAAGGTGGAGGATGCAGTAAGCCATGATAATTCCCTGCGCTCCAGCCTGTGCGACAGAGTAAGACCCTATGTCAAAAACAAAAAAAAAGAAAAGAAAAGAAAAGAAAAAGCTGCGTTTTTGTCTCACGGTGTGTGGGAAGGAGGCATATATACCATTTCCTTTTTGATGACTCAGTGAACACTGACAATGGAAAGCGCTAAGGGTTTTTGTAATTTTAAAACAGAACAATTTAAGGCTGTCTCACCTAGTGTTTCTGGAATTTGTTTTACCATTGCATTCTTTTCTCAGGAAACATCTTTTAACTGCCCATGACGTACATTTTGTAAAAAGCTGCTGTCCCTGACAGCCTACTTGAGTGAATAAAAATATTTTCACCAATGCTTAGGCAGTTCCTAGAATGATCAGTCAAGAATGGCTACAGCCTTCTGATGAGGGCTGCCACATTGTGGACATGGCACAGATGATTGCAGGTTTATTGAAAGAGCATCTTATTATAAACTCCTAAGAGGGCAACTTTCAATATCGAACTTCCTCAGAAATTGTTTTCTCTTTCATTCTTCTATGTTTAGGATATACAACAAATATAATAATGTTATAATAATGTTACATCTGTTGCTTGTCCTAAAGATATACAATAATCCCCTCTTATCTGCAGCAGATATGTTCCTAGACTTCCAGTGGATGCCTGAAAGCCTTATATATACTATGTTTTTTCCTACACATACATACATATGTACATACATACCTCTGATAAAGTTTAATTTATAAATTAGGTACACTAAGATATGAACAACAATAAAATAGAACAATTATAACAACACACTATAATAAAACCTATGTGAATGTGGTCTCTCTCTCTCTCAAAATATCTTGTATGTAATGCTTTTGCCTGTGGTTTATCATGAGTGACTGAAACCACAGAAAGCAAAACTGTGGACAAAGGGAGAGAGACTACTGTAATGTATGAATGTACCTGTGACAGTATTATTTAAGTGGAAGAACTAGAAATAACTGCAATGTTTAACATTGAAAATTAGTTAAACATTTAGTTCCTCTGTTCAATGAAAGATGATGTTTCAATTACACATATTGTAGAAAAATGTTTGTGAAATAGAAAGGTTTTCAAAATATGTTATGAAGGTGGAAATGAAGATTAAAAACATAAGGTTTCATTTTGTAACTTCTGTTAAAATATAACTAAAAATTTCCTAATCTCTTCTTTCATACCATATGCCGTAGCAGTACCCTGATGATTCTTTCTCTCTCTCATCTCTTCCCTTTTCATATCCCAAATTACTGAACTATTTGTAATATGTAATTTTATATATTAATTGTTTCTACCTCGCTGTAGTTTATTCATGCTAGCCCAGTGAAACCTGACCTTTGTTCCTGACTAACCTTTTGGTGAAAATTTCCCTGTTCTCAGGAGTCTTCTGAGATTTAATTTTTTCCCACTTCTCTTTCTTACCCATCTATCTTCTGCAACTTCTGGCCACATGTTCATGCCTGAGCTTGGGCTAACCCCATCTGCCAATTGCAGATAATCCCTGCCTTGGATCATGCTGGTTACTCCTCCTGGGGTGTCTTTTTCTGCCCCAAATCAGTTTAAATGAAGATTACCTTGTTTGGAAATGTTTAAATTTGGATGCCTCTTGTAGATGAGAGTGGGAGGGGGATGAGCTTTCAGGCTTATAATAAAATGTGCCCCCTGGGAAGACAAGTAAAATGACAAAGATGATGAGTTCAATTTTTTGGACAGAGATCTCACTGGAAGTGTCCACAGGCAATATGAATTATGACTTTTGAGCTCTGGCAAAAGGTCAAAACTAGAGATACAGGTATGCAGAAGTTGTAGCAACCAATGGGAATAACTTCATCTGGAGAGAGACCCAAAAGAGAAGAAGGCTGAAAAGAGCAGAACCTGAAGAACTAGTCTATCAAAGATCAAGCTGGAGAGAAGGATAGAAAAACAGAAAAGGAGAATTGCGAGAGTGCTGTCTTGTGGTGAACGAAATGAGGAAAGATACTGAGACAGAGAGCAGGATCTGCACGGTCAGAGGCTGAGAAGCATGAGGTTGCAGAGAGGATGCTGGGTGTGGCAATTTTCAAAGCGCAAATATTAGGATGGTTTGTGCTCCTCGAAACCACTCTGAATTTCTAAAGGGTACATGCTATTTGGTGCATGCTGTAGATGCCAAAAAGCTAAAATGTGCAGTTTAAGCATCTTATGGGACAATTGATAAATCAATTTCGTAAGTGATGGGGAATTTTTGGTAAATGTTTTCATGATTTCATCTACACAAGTAGTAGCACCAAATTTGTATTATATAATTGAAAACATCTGAGCCATAAAGTCCAATGTGGAATAACAGGCATTCAAAGTAAATTATTTATTGTATTCTTATGTAGCTAAGGAAACTAGAGTTTACCATACATTTTCTGCTTTTTAGAAGTAGAAACCAAAATTTGCCATCTTGACTTTGATTGGTAGCAGAGAGGGAAAGCTTTCAAAGTCTACACAGAAAATCTGACACTGGGTGTTTGCTATTTTTGAGACATTGGAGAAAGTACCTGTAAGTCAGTTTTATTGCCTGTAAAATGGGGATAAAAAATTATCTCCTGTCAACATAAATAGGTTTTGTTACAATAAAATTTGCTAATCAGTATGAAAGAGTATTGCAATCTGTAAGATGTTCTTCCAGGAATTCTTGCATTTTAGGAAAATCAGAACATTTCTGGTAATAGAATATTTGACATTTTGAGGAAAGATATTTTAGGATATATGTGAAAAGAACACTTTCTCTTCTCTAATTACATAGTGGATTATCTTTTTGCATTGAGCTTTGCTTGAATATCAATAGACAAGAGAAGCGTGTGGTTCAGGCACTGGTCTAGTGAGTGGAACACTGACAAGAAGCAAGGAGGCAGCAGGACGCTCCCCCTGTGCTATTGGTCAGGGGCCCGCTTGGCTGGTGCCAATGATTTGCTCTCAGTGACAAGACAAATACAGAAACGGAAAGTGGTTACAAACTTCTATAGTAATTTGACACTGTATCTTATAAAAAGTAAATATCAGTCTACATCAAATAAGAAATTAAAAACAAAAATAATTGGGTATGAGGCTACTAAGCTTAGTACCTAGGGGACAAAATAATCTGTACAACAAACCTGCATGACACAAGTTTAACTATGTAACAAACCTGATCATGTGCCCCTGAACCTAAGATTAAAGTTTTTTTTAAATAAAAAGAAAGAAAAACAAAACAAAAAAACCACATCTATTTCTTCATCACACATAATTTGAGAAGCACTGGTGTGTCAGGAAAAAAGAATAATAAATAATATCTACATTAAAACCCACCAGAAAACATACATGCAGTGGGATGTCTTTTTGGACATTAAAGAAATTTGAAAAGTCTCACATATATCCCTAATGAATTTGACTATATTAAACATATATGTTTATTTAAAAGTATTAAATTGAATTAAGTATAAATTTATTTTTGAAAGGTGATATAAAGGATGTTCTGATTAAAAAGGATAGATAAAGGACAATTACAAATCTGAGTAGAGAAATAGTAAAGTGCCCAGAAACAGACTGGCACAAGCTATGGAGTGATTAACCTCACAAAAGGAAGCAGAATTTATTAATGTAAATAACAAAGTATTGCTGATACTTAAATAATTATGAGTTATATTGAAGAATTGTTTTATATTTAAAAATAGCCAAACCCAAAACAAAACAGTGTGGTAAAGTTGTGGTAAGGTTTGTACCTTTTAGGAAGTCTTGATATTTTTAGCTCATATGCTTTTTTATAAGTAAAAGTTAAAAAAAATTAAAAATGATTTCTCTACTGCTTAAATTCTGATATACATCTCCTACTGTGTGGTAAGATATGAACTAGAGTCATTGTGTTTTTTTAGTAGACCTACTTATAAGAAGTTTTCATTAAGCTTTACTTTCTAAAAACTATATTAAAAATGATATTTATTATCTAATATAAGTTATATCAAATATGCTGCTTTGAATTTTTGAATTTTGTTTTTCCCTTTAAATGTAAAGACACATACTCAATTCATTGTGTTAGATAAATTACCAGTGCGATCACGAATTAAGAAATACAGTCAAAGAATTTCGCATACATGGAGTCCTCAAAGTGTTAATAACTTTTGATGCAAAGAGAATTAAATCTATGGAAGTAATAGAAAACCAAAAACAGGTACAAAACAATTATTTATTATGTAAATATCTTCTTTTTTCTGAATCACCCATGATTACTTTGTCCACCAAGTAAGCTAACTGCATACTTCAAGATCTGTCTCAAACCTCCCCCAGCCTTTTTCCTGAAGCTCCCAGCCTCTCAGGACAGGCAGGTTGCTCCTGTACTTTGTGCATTCTGCTATTTTTAGCAAGAGGTCTGTTTTGTCAGTGTTGTCTAAATATGTATTTGCCAACTACCAGACTGTCAGTCACTTATTTATTTATATATTTATTTATTTGGTCTCTTTTCTTGTATTTCCCTTTTCCTTTTCTTTCCTTTCTTTTTCCCTTTCCTCCTCCCTTCCTTCCTTTGCTTACTTCTTTTGTTTTCCTTTAATTCCCATTTACTATTGCCATGACTGTCAAATAGTAGTTTGATCCTTTAAAATAGTCATAATAAATGGTTCTGCACATCAGGAGGACCTACACAAATATAGTATTATAAGATATGATACTCAGGCCCAGTAAAAGATTCAAACAGAAATGGAAATGATCAATTATATCTAAGCAGGAGAGTTCACTTTTTGCTTATCTGTTTTCCTTTTATCTGTATTTAAATTTCTAAAACCAAGTGATGCTATTAAACATGAAGAAATTTCTGTTTTTAAAAAACAGTCAAGCACAAGTTTGCTGTTGCTTTTATTGTTGTTTGCTTGAGACACACATAAAATATATTGAAGATATTGAAATAACAGTCGTGCTGAACTGGCATTTGAATGTGAACAGACACAATGCCAGTTAATGCGTTCTTAAAAGGAAGGCTATACCTATCCAGAATCTATTGCACTCGCCTAGAATGCTACCCAGAGCCATTATATAGGTGACAGGGCCCTTGAGGTTTTCTAAAGTCACATGGCGGTCATTACCTTCCTCGTGTAAACCTCACAGAAAAGCCTCTGGGAAGAGAGATGCTCTGGCTGTGTGTCCTCAGCAGTGTGTCTGCCTAATCATCGCTTTCCAGAGCAGAAAGGAACAGAAAGGAGTGTCAGTCTCTGAAAGCACAGAAAGGGCTCTTAACCATCTGTCTGGCTTTAGTCCTTGCGTCTTACTCACCTCATTGTAGTGTTTAGAGTAATATAAACTAAATGAGTGTTTGCATCGCTCAAACAGTATGAGAAGTTTTTTTTCTTATTAGCACAGCAAATTACCTTAGTTTGATTCCAAATCATCGTGGAAATTTTGTTTCCTATTTTTATATTTGAAAATCATCCATAGGCAATTTTTTCCATGACCTACAAATTGAGTTAGAAACTAATTTGTCTCTAGTTATAACTACAATGAAGAAATGTTCTACTGGGTTATAAATTCTGGAAAAGTGAGCATGGGTGTTGGAAATAGTGACTCACACTGAAGCTATGGTGTAGCTTAAATCACTGTATCCCACCACAATTTTTAACTTGAGCTTCTTGGATAGTAGAACTCAAGAGTTTAAACCATCTCTTTCTCAAAAAGTCCTTATTAGAAGTTAAAAGAGGTTCTGGAATTCTCTGGGATAAAGCTGCCACTATTAAAAATGTAAACTTTTTATTTTTTTAAGGTAAAAGAGTGCTAAGCTATGGGACAGAACTCATGGGACTGGCTCTCCTCTGGCCGCTTTTGAGCTGGATGAACATCCCCAGCCTCACTCGATCATGTTTTTCTGTTTAATGAAATTGGGAATTCTGATCTTTGTTCTGTCTACACCACAGGGTAGCATGGAAAACTAAATGAAATGAGGAATGTCAGAGCTTTTCAAACTTCCTCTGCAATACAAAAATGAGAGATCACAATCATTTTATAGAGGAAGCAATTAAGATCTGCAGAATTAGCAAATTTATGTTGTGAATCTAGAAAATGAAAAATAAACTTGAAAACATGTTTCTTGGTTCTAAGTCCAATGCTCTTAACTCAGCATCTACCATTAATTCATCTTGTAGAAGATTGGAAAAGTAATACACTAGAAAATACCATTTGGTTCCAAAACGTCTTCACTGTGAAAAACAGCCTTTTTCATTTTTTTAACTTTAATTTCAATAGTTTTGGGGGAACAGGTGGGTCTTGGTTATGTCGATAAGTTTTTTTTTTAATATGTTTTCTTTTATTTATTTATTTATTTATAAGATGGGGTTTCACCATGATGGTCAGGCTGGTCTTGAACCCCTGACCTCAGGTAATCCACCCACCTCAGCCTCCCAAGTGGGTAAGTTCTTTAGTGGTGATTGCTGAGATTTTAGTGGACCTGTCACCTGAGCAATGTACACTGTACCCAATGTGTACTCTTTTATCCCTCACCCTCCCAACCTTCCCTGTGAGTCTCCAAAGTCCATTATATCATTTTTATTCTTTGCACCCTCATAGCTCTTAGCTCCCACTTATAAGTGAGAACATACTGATATCTGGTTTTTTATTCCAGAGTTACTTTACTTAGGATAATGTTCTCCAACTCCATCCAGGTTGCTGAAAAGACCATTATTTCATTCCATTTTATGGCTGAGTAGTATTCCATGGTTTTTTGTTTGTTTGTTTTTGAGATGGAATCTCACACTATGGCCCAGGCTGGAGTGAAATGGCACAATTTCGGCTTACTGCAACCTCTGCCTCCCAGGTTCAAGTGATTTTCCTGCCTCAGCCTCCTGAGTAGATGGGATTACAGGCGCACACCACCATACCTGGCTAATTTTTAATGTGTCTTTAGTAGAGATGGAGTTTCACCACGTTGGCCAGGCTGGTCGAAACTCCTGACCTCAGGTGATTTGCCCGCCTCAGCCTCCCAAAGTGCTGGGATTACAGGCGTGAGCCATCATGCCCGGCCCCACGGTTTAAATATACCACATTTTCTTTATCTACTCATTGGCTGATGACCATTTAGGTTGGTTGTATGTTTTTGCTTTTGTGAATTGTGCTGCTATAAATATGCCTGTGAATGTGTATTTTTTATATGACTTCTTTTCCTTTGGGTAGATAACCAGTAGTGAGATTGCTGAATCAAATAAATGGTAGTTCTACTTTTAGTTCTTTAAGGAATCTCCATAGTGTTTTTCCATAGTGGTTGTACTATTTTACATTCCTACCAGCAGCATAACACTGTTCTATTTTCACCACATCCATGTCAACATTTATTATTTTTTGATATTCTAATTATGGCCATTCTTGCAGGTGTATATTGTTGCAAGAATGGCCATAATTGTTGTTGCTTTCATTTGCATTTTTCTGATAATTAGTGATGCTGAGCATTTTTTCATGTTAGTTGGTTGTTTGTATATCTTCTTTTGAAATTGTCTATTCGTGTCCTTTGCCCGCTTTTTGATGGGATTATTTGTTTTTTCTCTTGCTGACTTGTTTGAGTCCCTTGTAGATTCTGGATATTATCTTTTGCTGGATGCATAGTTTGCGAAGATTTTGTCCTGCTCCATGGGTTGTCTGCTTACTCTACTGATTATCTCTTGCTGTGTAGAAGCTTTTTAGTTTAATTAGGTCCCATTTATTTATATTTGTTTTGTTACATTTCCATTTGGATTCTTGGTCATAATTATTTGCCTAAGCCAATGTCTAGAAGAGTTTCTCCAATGTTATCTTCTAGAATTTTTATGGCTGCAGGTCTTGTCTTTGATCCATCTTGAGTTGATTTCTGTTTAAGGTAAGGGATGAGGATCTAGTTTTATTCTCCTATATGTGGCTAGTCAATTATTTCAGCACCATTTATTGAATAGGGCATCTTTTCCCCACTATATGTTTTTGTATGATGAGCCGAAGATCAGTTGGCTGTAAGTATTTGGCTTTATTTCTAGATTATCTATTCCACTGCATTGGTCTATGTGCCTATTTTTCTACCAGAACCGTGCTGTTTTGGCAACTATAGACTTGTTGGAAGTCAGATGATGCAATGCCTCCAGATTTGTTGTTTTTGCTTAGTATTGTTTTGGCTGTGTAGGCTCTTTTTTGGTTCCAGATGAATTTAGGATTTTTTTTCTAGTTCTGGGAAGAATGATGGTAATATTTTGATGGGAATTACATTTAATCTGTAGATTGCTTTCAGCAGTATAGTCATTTTCATGATATTGATTCTACCCATCCATGAGCATGGGATGTGTTTCTATTTGTTTGTGACATCTGTGATTTCTTTCAGCAGTGTTTTGTAGCTTTCCTTGTAGTAATCTTTCACCTCCTTGGTTAAGTATATTCCTAAAAGTTTTTTTGTTTGTTTGTTTTTGTTTTTGGCAGCTGTTGCAAAAGTTATTATGATCTTAATTTGATTCTCAGTTTGGTCATTGTTAATATATAACAGAGCTACTAATTTGTGTACATTGATTTTATATCCTGAAACTTTACTGAATTCATTTATCAGAACTAGGAGTTTTTTTGGATGCATCTTTAGGGTTTTCTAGGTATACAGTCATATCATCAGTGAGCAATAACAGTTTGACTTTCTCTTTTCCAATTTGGATGCCCTTTCCCTTGTCTGATTGCTCTGGGTAGGACTTGCAGTACTATATGTTGGCTGTGGGTTTGCCATAGATAAATTTTATTACTCTGAGGGATGTCCCTTCTATGCCAATTTTGTTGAGGGTTTTTATTATAAAGGTATGCTATATTTTGTCAAATGCTTTTTTTTGCATCTATTGAGATGATCATATGATTTTTGTTTTTAATTCTGTTTATATGATGTATCACATAGAGTGTGTAAGCTTCCAGCATAGAGAGTTAGAGAACAGAAAAGAGTGTCACTTCTGGTCTTATAAGAACAAAAGGAATCCTAGACAGTCTGCAAATTAAAGGCTTTTCTTGAACTCATGAAAAAACTGAGGTGATAGGGCAAACAACTAACATGAAAAACAGAAAGAGACAGGTGCCTGCTGGGAAGGGCAGGACTTAATACCTGAGCATTGGCTTACCTACAGCATATGCTACCAAAGGCCATATAAGGTAGTAAGAGGGCACTGGCTCATACCTGTAATCCCAGCACTATGGGAGGCTGAGGCGGGCTGATCACCTGAGATCAGGAGTTGGAGACCAGCCTGACCAACGTGGTGAAACCCCATCTCTATTAAAAATATAAAAATTATCCAGGTGTGGCGGTACAGGCCTGTAATCTCAGCTACTTGGGAGGTTGAGGCATGAGAATCACTGGAACCTGAGGGATGGAGGTTGCAGTGAGTCGACATCAAGCCACTGCACTCCAGCCTGGGTGACACAGATTTTGTCTAAAACAAACAAACAAACAAACAAAAAAGAGTAAGAAGATTGATCTAAACATTTTTAATGAACTGTTCAAGGTGGAGTATAGGCTGGCATGAGTGGTTGAAGTCCTGGGGGTTTCAGTCAGAGGAGACTTAACCCTCCCCCACCCTCCACCCCCCACCACACACATTTGCATGCTTTTATTTCAGGCATCACAAAAGCTGGGAATATCAGGAAGTAATGAGCAGCTTCCCATTGTGGTGCTCCCTGATGGAGGGAGACAGCAGCCACTGTCAAAACTCCACAAAGACCTGTATCTTCTATCTACTTTACGGACTGCATGGAATGGCAACAAGACTGGAGCCAGTGGGCAGTGCTAGAAATTCCTTCAGCTTGGGGAGGAAAACTGGGAAATAAAGCTCTGCCTCTGAAGGGTGCCAGGATTCCATGATAGGACCAGCATTACATCTGGAGGAGGCTCAAGAACATTTATGAGGGCCAAATCATGAAGGCAAGGTCCTCAGTGTCTGCTGAACACTGAGGCTACATCAAAACCACAGAGAAGTACCCCCTCCCATGATCCCAACAATACACCGGAAAGCATGAGAAGAAGAATAGGAAGAGAAAGCAAGGAGGGCACTAAGAGACATCTCTCTTGGAAGACATGCAAAGTGGGGAACCAAAGCCAAATGCAAGGTCCTACCCTTGAACAGATGAGCATAGATCCCCACACTAGAAGCCTAGCAGTTGAGAGGTTTGCCCATCTCCATGCATCAAAAATATTTATTTATTTTTATCGACTGTCCTTCATGACATACTTCATCTAACCACATATTATGAGGCATACAGAAAGATAAACAGAAACATAGTCTGAATAGACAAAGCTACTGTCAGCTCCTGTTGGACTTGTGATAGAGGAAATTTAAAATATCTATAATTAATAGGCTGAAGTCTCAAACAAAGGAAACGTCAACAAATTAGTACCAAGGATGAAAAGGGACATAGCATAGCAATACCAGTCAATTTTTCAAGAAGTCATAGTAACTCTAAATGTGTATAAGCCTAACAAAAGAGCTTCAAAATATATGATACAAAAATGGATAGAACTGAAAGGAGAAATAGTTAAATTCACAATTATATTTGGAGACCTCAACATTCTTCTCTCAATAATTAGAAGAACAAGTTGGCAAAAACCAAAACAAAATAGTAGAATATAGATGACACGATTTAACATAGGAACATCACTCTTAACCAACTTGATCTAATCGATTTTACAGAAGGCTTTATTGAACAGCAGCAGAAGGATGCATTTTCTCCTCAATTGTATATTGAACAATCATCTAGGTAGACCACATTCTGGGCCATAAAACAGTTTGACAAATAGAAAAGAAATCACACAATATGTGTTCTCAGACTAGAAAGGGATTAAGCTAGAATCAATAACAAAATTAGTAACAATTCAATAAGAAAATGATATGTGGACTGTATCACTTACTTTGAGAATAAGAGATACACTTCCAAATTACCCATAGATCTAAGATGACTTAGGAAAAAATTTATTTTAACTAAATAAAAATACAAATACAAGATACCAAGACACTGATGAAATATATCAAAGAATATCTAAATAAATAGATTGGAAGATTTAAGATAATTGAGATGTCATTTTCTTTTGATTTGATATTGTCTACAGATTTTATGTAATACCAGTCAAAATGCCAGTAAGATTTCTGTTTTTCTCTTTTTCTTTTGATCTTCCCATTTTCTCTACCCACCAGCCTCTGGTAACCACCATTCTATTCTCTGCTTCTATGAGTTCGACGCTTAAAAATTCCACACATGTGTAAGATCACGCACTATTTGTCCTTCCATGTTTGGCTTAATGTCCTCAGGATTATCCATGTTGTGGCAAATGGCAGGATCACCTCCTTAAGGCTGAACAGTATTCCATTGTGCATATATACTACCATTTCTTTATACATGTATCCGTCGAAGGGCACATGGGTTGATTCCAGGTTTGGCTAGTGTGAATAATGCTGCAGTAAACACGGAAGTGCAGATATCTCTTTGAGATCTGGATTTCATTTCCTCTGGGTGTATGCTCAGAAGTGGGATAGCTGGATCATATGGCAGTTTTATATTTTTGAGCAACTTCCATACTGTCTTCCATAATGGCTATGCCGATTTACAGTCCAAAGAACTGTGTGCAAAGGTTCTCTTTTTCAACATCTTTGCCAACACTTTTTATCTTTCATCTTTTTGATAATAGCCATCTTAGGTAGGTGTGAGGTGATATCTCATTATGACTTTGATCTGAATTTTTCTAATCATTAGTGAGGTTGAGCACGTTTTCATATACCTACTGGCCATTTGCAGGCTGTTGCCCATTTTTTCATCTTATCACTTGAGGTTTTTGCTATTTAGTTGTGTAATTTTCTTGTAGATTTCAGACATTAATGTGTGTCAAATATATGGCATGCAAATGAGTTATTTCATTATGTAGGTTGCCTTTTCATTTACTCAACAACATAAATGAATATTCAATGCAAAGTGAAAGAATCCAGCCCCCCAAAGCTATATGGTATCATTCTGTGCACATGATATTCTGACAAAGGATAGAGAGACACAGGTTGTTAGAATCTGGGGGACAGAGAAAGGTTTAAAAGGAGGCTGTGCAAGGCAAATTTTAGGGTGGTGCATATGTTCTACGTCATACTGCGATGGTGAATACAGGATTTATGCATTTATCAAAACCCATAGCAATGTACACCACTTTGTAAACTTTAGTGCCTCCAAACTGCAAAGCCCAAAGAAAGGGGTAGGGGGGATAAAAGGGGATCTAAGTAACTTTGTAAAGCAAAGCTCACTGAAAGGGGTGAGGAATAAAGGATTATCTAAGTAACTTTGTAAAGCAGTCTACTGACCTGGCACTGTTACTCTAAAGATGAAAGAAACTGCATAATCGGTACTCTTTTTTTTCTTTTTTTTGTCAAAGGAGTCTGGCTAGCAGTTGTGAGGTAGCTTAGCATGTATGTTAGGGTTGAATGAGTAAGTAACTAAACAGTAGATTTAGTTAACTAAAAAGAACTCAGGTTTATCACTGTCAGAGAAAGAATTACAAATACGCAATAGAGAAGAGCTTAAATGACCAATGGTGTGGGATTAGTCAGAAATATAAGTAAAAACTCATGTTTATTTTAATATCTGTATTTTAATATATAAATATTGCTTACTTTAGTGTACTTATAAGTATTCTCCATATAATAATATTGTAATGTTATATGCTTATTTGTTATTTATAATGTTTAAATTTTATATTTCTTATTGAATGTTGTATTATGCTGGAGATACTCTATGTAAACCTTTCTCTTTCTTTTTCAGCAGTTGCTTAGTTTCACATCATGTTTGTATAATAGGATACTTTATCAATGAATTAATGGAATAATTACTGATATACACAATCTTATGGGTGACTTCAGGATGGAGTATAAAATATAGAGTGACAAATTCAGTGTTTGAATATTTTAAACTTGGACAATCATTAGCACATTCTCCTCTGAGGAAACCAGAGAGGTTTTCTCTTTCACTAATGCCTACTTCTCACACCATTGTCTCTCACTCTTGCAAAAACTGGATATTATGCTCACATATATGTACCATTTCTGTTATAATTGACAAAACTGAACTTCAACTAATCTGACTGATTAAAAAAAGGGATGCTGTCTTATTTATGTATTTTTTAGTTTTCCTGAATGTGTCCAATTTGCACCATCTCTCCCACAGAGGACGAATAGAAAACCTCACGTTACCTAAGATTATTTCATGGCATATGTTTCTCTAGACTTTTGCTATGGTGTCACTACTTGCAAGCCATGAGTCTTTTTTGAGAATTCTCTCCATCTCTCCAAATAAAAACATATCAGAACAGTGATGATGTTATTATCATTTTATCTAAATATGAAGCTGGTGCTTTTTGTATTTTGCAGATAGTGCTGTTCTGTAAACTTTCTATCACGGGGTATTTTAGAGAGAATGTATTGATCAACGTTTTCACCTTTTCTATGAATAACCCTAGATGGTGGTGTTACTTGCTTTAGTACCTCTGAATATATTTTCTTGGCTATATCAAAATTGGTTCTTAAGTCATAAACCTGAAAATTATATTTTTAAACATTTTTAAAATGAATTACCACACAGTATGCCCATATTCTCTTGAGCCTTCCAATTGTATTCTCTAACTTTTAATCTCGGCTAGAGAACTGACCTTGTACTTTGATTACTCAGAACACTGGTGTCCAATTTAGTTTAACTGAAACCTACTGAAATGTTGAGTTAGTTCTTTAAAAAATATCTTGTAGATCTGTCTTTCCTCCTGTTACAGAACATGCATAACTAGTGGATGCGTTAATGAAAATGCATCTGTTTTAGAGCTGATCTTAAGAGTTTAGGTTTTTGTGTATGTGCTACAAACTGTGAATATGAGTATGCCAGCAGCATGCAATGTAGCTGTAGTGGTATTTCAATAAATTTCACTTCCTTTTGAGTCTAGGCTGTTTGAAGTCTATGTAGACTTATTTTCAAATATAACCTTTACCTAAAAATGTAATAATAAAAACAGATTTTTGCATGTTAAAAATTATTACCTTGATGACAAAATACATATTCTTTCACGGTTTTCAGCAACGAGAGGGAACTTAATGCTTAGTTTAATATTTCAGCTAAATATGTCTAGCTGTTAAACAATAACAAAAAAAACCTCATGAGAGGGATTTCCTTTGAGAATGTCTAGTTGACCTCTTGAATTCTGTGTAAATTTAAGAGTGTGTGAAAAGGTATGTATGGAGCTATTTTCAAAGAATATCTTTCTTTGGTTAGTCATTTGCTGATACATATCTTCAGTAGGAAAAAAAAAGTGCACTCAATCTTTTCCACATTTCTCTAAGTCCTCTGCAGGTCTCAACAAAGCCACTAGGTAATGGCTGTGTTGACTGATAAATATCACATCAGGACAAGCCAAGCCTCCCCACCCTGTGAACCAAGGCTGACGATGGGGGATGAATTACTCAGAAACACACCACGGGGTTTACCCGTTCTTGGAATGTTTTTCCCTGAGAAACACCAAGATCAGGTGAAATAGCAGGATGTGAATGGTAGGTGGTGACTCAGCATTAAGTCATTCTCCTGTCAGGGTCTCCTCTGACTTTGAAGAGCTCCTCCACACTGCCCCTGCCTATGGCTGTGCAGCCAGCCCCCTTCTCAAATACTTCTCCGCTTGGGACTGTTTCAGTGGCCTTGACAGAAATGAGGAGCAGGCTTTTTGACTGTTCATTTTTGAGGAGTGTTTGTGGAAAAGGTGTGATGTGAAAGAGACTGTTCTGTAGATGAATAGATTACAAAGTCCTTTACCTAGGGACTTGATGGGCTAGAGAAGAAAAATACTTAAGCAATGAGTTGCCATATATAGTAAACACGAAATTAATACTCATACACACACTGCCATAAGAAAGAGATTGGATAATTAACGATGCCTGGAGAATATGAGGCCAGGAATATCAGGAATATTTCTAACCTGGAATTGTCATTGGATTTGATTATTTAGGAATAAAAATATTTTAGTGGTACATGGGGAATAAAGGGAGGCATCAATGAAAAAATCAAAATTTTAAAATAACTTAAAAGACTCCTGGGAAAGGTGAGCTCTTAGTGTAGCTCTGGAATGAGGTGCCTGAAGGAGAGGAATTTTAGACAGCTTCTAAGATGACCTGCAACGATTCCTGCCTTGCGGTATTTCTGCTAGTTTGTAATTCTCTCCCCTGAAGTGTGCTGGCCTTGTGACCTGCTTCCAGTCAGCATAATATGGCAAAGTCATAGGATGTTACCTTGTGATCAGTTTATAAAACATGATACTTCCACGTTGCTAACAAACTCTATTGCCTTCTCAGTTCCTTGCTTTGATGAAGCAAGCTGCCATGTTGGAGGGGTCCACATGACAAATGACTGAGGCAGTGTCCACCCAACAGGCAGAAAGGAAATGAATCTTACCACCAACTACGTGGACATGTAAGTGGATTATTTTCCTGTTGAGCCTTCAGATGACTCCAGCTCAGCTGATGCCTTGATGCAGCTAGGTGAGAGACATCAAGCTAGGTGACCAGCCATTTAGTTAGCCCTGAACTGAGGGAAGTGTTGGAGATTCAGGCCTTTCAGTTTTCTAACTGGTCAGTTTCTAGAAAACCATCCCAGTGTGCCTAAAAACTGAAGAGTTTCCTGGGATGGAGGCTTTTCGGTGTTAAGACAGGGAAAATCCCGGACAATTTCAGATGAGTTATTCATGCTATTCAAGAGACCCAAATAAACTGTGCCTGGATTCCTGATCCACCAAAATCATGAGCTAATGCATAGATGCTGTTTAGGCTGCTAATTCCTGTGACAATTTGTTGCCAGCGATAGGTAGGGAGATGGGAAGGGATTGGGCTGAGTATAATAAATATATTGGAAATGCAATGGGTTTTGTTTGGTGTGACAGACAGGAGTTTATATTACTCCTGGACAATACAGTACAACCATGAGTTCTTTTGTTAAACATTATTTTTGGTTAACAAATCATAACTGCTTACACTTATGAAATATAATATAACATTTTGATAGAAGTATATAATGTGGAATGTTTAAATCAAGCTCATTAGCATAACTGTCATCGTGCTTGGAGACCATGAGTTCTGAGCATGAATGTGCCAGGCTTGGTCACTGCTTTGCAAAGTCTTCTCATCCAGTACTAATTAAAATAGAAATGTAACAATAACCTATACTCTGAGTACTTAATATGCGCCAGTCTATGGACTCTGTCCCTACATACCTTATTATATCTTCTTCAAATGTTCATTAAATTTTAGTCTACATTTCAGAAATGGGAAAAATAAGGCTTGAAAATATTAAGGAATATGTCGGAGGTCATTCATTCAGTCAGTGGCGGGCATGAATTGAACGTTTGTCTGTGAATCATGATGAAGGACATGGGAGAATCAACTTTTAGGACTGATGCAATTTTCAGATCCTGAGAAATAAATCAAATTTCCATGTAGCATGGATACTCTAATTGTAGAGATTTCAAATGAAGATGATGTTTACCTTTTCTCCATTATTAGGTGATGTTCCAAAATATCTATGTCTTCATCTGAGGGGAAGAAAAAGTTGTCAGGGGATTAGTTGCCAAACTAAATGTAAAACCATGTGCCTGCGTGTCTTGCACAGAGGGTAACCAAGCATTTCCTCCCAGTGGTCCTGTGTGGTGACACAGAGACAGGTGGGCAGTGAGGCTTTCCTTCAGGAACACACACACCATCGTGCATCAAAGGAAGAACAGATGTGGGTAAGAATGACAACAACAGTATTAAAGGAGTTAAATTGTAGTTGACGCAAGAAAAAAGAAGTACACAAAACTGTAAATGAGAGAAGCAGAAATGGTCCAGGGGGAAGCTAAATAATTGTATACATTACTATGTGCAAATAAATGTGAAAACCTCTATGTGACTTCAGGGGACTAGGAACATTCAAAGTAACTATAGCAGAGATAAATAAAATGTAAATGACTATACATCTTATAAATCTAAATGATTAATAATGGAGAAAATTAAAAACACTCAGATATGCTTCTACATAAGAATAAGAGCAGTTTCATGGGTGAATTTTATAAAAGAATAAACTTTATGTGAAAATGTACTTATGCTAAAATAAACCCCCAATTCCTCAGTAATATGATGACATTTTACCTCTTATATTAGTAATATTTAAGAAGTTTTATAATATTTAGTATTAAATTTTATCAAAATGTAAAACTATTCTGAAACAGCAACTCTACTTCTTTTAACTTTTCCTACAAATTTTATGCAAAAGCATGCAGAATTAGGAAGTTTTGTCTGTACAGTCAATAACCAGATAATAATTGATAAAGTAGTGCAAGAAAATCAGTCATGACCTATGAAATCCATGAAAATTCATGGGGATATGAGAAAGAATAAAATGTGTTTACATGAGCTGAACTGGAAGCAAATTGAGGGAATGTGATTAAATGTTGAGTATAGAATGAGTATCTCTAATATGATTTTTTTTAAGTAGGTAAAAAGATTGAGAAAGCTAGATCAAGAGAAAGACACAGAGATCTAGAGAGAGGAGTATAGGATTAAGAATAGAGATGAAGATGGACATTGGCAGAAGGGTAAGAATGGATACGGAAAGAGAGAGAGACAGGTAAGATAGAGACAGAGGTAGAGCTTGAAATAGCTGGAGCTACCCATTATGTATGTGCAAGGGAAACTTCCAGAGGCATGTACAGGAAGCTGCTCATAATTTTTCTCTAGAGATCAAGGCTGTGCTGTGGATTTAATATCAGCTTCAGACTGACAATTATTTGTCTTTAAATTATAAAATATTTCAGATATATGCACATAGAAAACATAATATAATAAACGTAATTTCTTCTCTAGTTGCTTACAAAATAAAACATTACAAAAACATTGTCTTGCATAGCCTTCCAAGATCCAGTCCCTTCTCTTCTTTCTAGAGGTCACCATTGCCTTGAATTAAGGTGTATAACATTTTACACATGACATTAGGCAGAGACTGGTATTGAGGGGTTTGAGGGGAGTCCAGCTGCGGCTGCAGGCTCCAGGGTTTCTGGTGCATCTTACCAGTGGTAAAGTTGAGATATATGCACACACAACCACACACACATGCATATATATGAATCTGTAAAAATACATTACCATTTTTACATATTATTACATTTGTAGAATATTAGCATGATTTATATACTTTTACGACTTTTGTTTTTTCTACTCTTATTATCACTGCTTCCAGGCCAACATATTCTCTCTGGTTATTGTATGGTTCTTTTTTCTACTTTTTACATTTTTTTCTTACATTTAAATACCTTTTCATATAGATACCTGCATTTCTAAGGCAGTCATTTTCACTGCTTACGCTGGGATGAAGACCTAGCAATTTGCTTAAGCCTTCTCTGGTGGCAGCATCATGAACCTTTCCGTCCATCACTGTGACTTGTAAAGTTGCGGTGACCCTCCCCCCCTGTGCACATCTCCTTATGCTCATGTGTCTTTCTAGAGTAGATACACACAGCGGAATGGAATTGTTGGGTTGCATCATAGGTACATTTTTGAATTTACTCAATAGTTCTAAATTTCTCTTCAGTTTGCAGAAATACTCACATAGTATTGACATTCTCCTTGCTCTATATTTGTACAAACATTATTTTGTAGAAGATTTTTGCTTTAGCTTATGTTTATGAAATACTATCACATGAGATCTTAATTGCAGTTTCTTAATTATTAGAATGTCTGTCACATGTGGAAGAAATTACTATTCCATTTTCGTCTGTGTCTAGACATGTGGAAGACTGCCCTTCGTACCCCCATTTTAATCTTTTTTTGGGTGAAGGAATGAAAAAGTTGTGTAATTATCTTTAGCTCTCTTCCTTGAAAAGTTTACATGTGGTTTGGCACCTCCTTTGAAAGCCAGCAGCTTTCTCATATTGACACCTTTTTACCCTGTGTAACCTCTTCTTACACTGGTTCTTAACATTTCTATATCAAAAGCTGCTTTTACATAAACTATAAGAATCATATGGTTTGCTTCTTTAATCTTTAAAGCAATTAATTACAAAATTAGATTGTCTAAACTGGAATAAGCTTTGTATTCCTGGGAAGACACTAACTTGGATCTTACCTTTTTAATGTACTATTGGCTGAAGTGTTCTAAAATTCTATTACGATATTTTCATTTATGCCTATAAATAATTTTGATCTGCAGTTTTTCTTCTCTACATACCTAAATTGGTGATTCATTTATATTTATCCTATACTCTTAAGATTACTTTGGGAGTACTCCTTATTTTTATTCTTCAGAAAGGCATGCATAAGATTAAAAATTTGTGTTGCTCAAGTATTCAATATAACTCACTTAATAAATGCAAATTTTGTTGTTTTCTGTGAATATCTTCAGTGTTGTTTCAATTAAGATAATGGTTATCTGTTCACTGAGGTTTTCTGTTACCTCCAACATGTTTTGTAGAGTGATGCTTCTATTTATTTTACAATTTGTTAGCAGCTGCTACTGGCCCAATGAGATCATGGAGACCTTTTTCTCTCTGCTCCTTCCTGCTAAACACAACTACAGAAATAATGTAACAGACAGCCACAGGAGAAGCCTGAAAGAGCAGCGAGAGAAAGGAGACCTCATGACTCATTCGGGACCCAAGAACTGGAGGAACAGCACAGCAGCAGGGCATCTCAGCTCCCCCACCCAACATAAGAAGGCCACTGAGATCCAGTATTTCCCTACCCGAGACCCAGTATTTCCCTACCCCGAGACCAGCAACATTTGACAGTTCAAGTAGGCATATACTCCCCTGGCCTGACCTGAGATCTCCAGCATCTCCAGCAAGCGGGATCAAAATGGAATCTTGATAATAGCAAGCAGCCAGGGCACCCACTCTCCTTCCCTGGCTCCAAGGTTGTCCTCCGCCACCAGGAGACACTGACGCCCCTGAGGAAAACCAGCAAGAGGTACCCCGACAGATCAGGGACCTGGCCCAGTAAGCCTTTCCCCATCCCTGCAGTCCTGAGACTCCCCTCTTTGTGCAAATACAAGATCAACAGACAGAGGGGCCTGACACAAGTGGCATGGCCAGTAGGGGTTTTGTCTTAGAGAGGCAGAGACTCCGCTTTCCGGGACAGAGACTCAGGGGCTGCTGAGGACAGCTGCAAAAAGGACTCCACCCAAAACTGGAAACAGCCCACATGTCCCTCAACAAGTGAATGGCTAAACAAACTGGTGCATTCAGACATAATAGAATAGCTGTCCCGTATCACTCTCTCTGTGTGCTTACAAAGCAGCACAGAAAACTTACAAGTCTTTCTTCTCATCACTTCTTCCTCTCATGATATTCTTGTCCAGCATTTTTTTTTTTTTTTTAGCTTCTGGTGTTGTTACTCACAAAATTAGTCATTGGCATTAGTGCTGATTTTATTAATAAGCAATATATCGATAAATTGCTGACATATTGACTTATTTTTGGTTCACAATTCTGGAGTGTAGACAAAGACATAAAATATTGTTTAAAAAGTGAAGACAAATGAAAAATACAATGAGAATATTTAATTTTTATTCTATTCTGGAGAAGATAATAAAAGCAATTGGTAGAGATGATATTCAAAGATATATAAATGAAAGCTTTCTTGAATAGATGAAACTTTCAAATTCAGGAACCAGTCTCTTTCATCAGGCTGTTTGAAAAATGTTCCTTTATGGTTTTGCAGCTGCTTTATAATGTGCTTACTATAAAAGTAAGGAGAAAGATATACCATGCAAATGGTTCCGTTTGCTATTGCTGCATTAGTTCAGGATTAAACAAGTTTGCTGTTGTGGATGTTGTTCTGTAGAGGTGTCTTAAATCTCAGGTAGCATGTGAAATTAAATGCTAAACTGTGCTGCTTTGCTAGGTAATATAGGATTTGTCTTGAAATGAACATGGAATCAAAAACTAAAGTGCTCTTTTCTTCTTCTCTTAGAACTTTTTCCAATAATGAAAATTTTGACCCATAACATTCACCAGCTAATTTTATTATCCTTCAGAACACATCTATTTTTATGCTATGATATATTTTTTAAAAGCACCATAGCCAAGATGAATTCTCCCCTGTCATCATCCCCCCCATTTCTCTTTCTCTCTCTCTCTCTCACTCATTCACACACACACACACACACACACACACACACACACACACACTCTTGGTAAGGCATTCATTTCTTTCATTTATGTCTACACTGATCATGAATTATATAATTCCTGCAACTAGTATGGTCTATGGCAAACTGATCACAAGTAATAATCACATGGTATTCTGTATATACTGCAGCACAGGGATAAAGCACAGGCAAATAATTTATTAGAAACACAAATGAGTTTGGCATTAGCTTGCTTACCTCTAACTGATGATAATTAGACAAACGATTTTAACATAATTATTCAGGTACAGGTACAAGGCATGTTGAAACAATGCATTCTAAGTTTCTATATGTGGAAAGTTTTACTGGAGAGCTATATAGACATGAGTATATATATGTCAGAGAAAGAGAGAGGAGAGAAGAAATGTTTCTTGTGCAATTGTGTCATAAATTGAATACTAGTTTCTAGGTCACTTTGCATTTGTTCATTGAGCAACAAGTGGGCATGCCTAGTTTGCAAATTTAAGAGCATCCCAGCAGGGCTCATTTTTCACTTTTTTGTCTCTAAACTGATGCTACCTAATAAGCACCTGTATTTCCCTTTAGTCAATCTTTTTGTTCATTTATTTAACCTGGACAAACATAAGCTACACAGTTCATTTCCCTACTGGACTTACCCTTCTACCTTTTGTGTAAAGCCATCATTTTCAAGAATGGTAGGCATGTAAAAGTGGGGACCACCTGTACTTTTGGAGGGTCATTTTGGTAGAACAACACTGGCACCTAGTGGCACGTGTTATGGAGAAAAATGCCTCCATGCAGGGCTGCAGATCCCCATGGATTTACCAATTGGTCCTCAAGACTTTGGTTTGCTGGTCCATGATAACATGCATCTTAATTGTACAAGTCACAGAGCTCCAGTTCTCAAAAATAGTATGAGGAAAAAAATACTCTGCTACCTTTAAGAACACAAGTACTAGGTTACAATATTTTGCAGCATAATTGATCATAGGAAATCAACTAATGACTTAATCAATGGTCAATATCGTCTTGCCCAATGTTTTTAAGTAGATATTATAAGAAAGGAACAAAAAAACCCACAAATTTTTCAAGTCCTAGAGGAATGTAGAACCTAATCAAGGTGAATACATGTTTATTATTCAATTCATACACCCCAAAATATGTATGGATTGCTTCCATGAGTTCTGTGTGAGGCATTGTGGGTAAAGAAATAGGAAAAGCTCCCCAGTCTCCCAGAGGAGGTCAATCAAACAGCCAATTATCTGGCCCATAAGATATAAAGGAATAAATATGAATGAGAATTATAAAAACAAATCTTTTATGGTGAAGAGGAGAAGACTCTTGGCTAACAAACACAGAAGTTTTCAGAACCCCGCCACACCAACCCAGTTGGATCTTGAATGGTGGGCATAACTGAGCTATGCAGACATAAGGAGGAAGGAGAAGGAACATTTTGATAGAAGATGTGCCCTAATTATGGCCTGAGTCAGGAAACCTTGGGGTGTATACAAAAAGAGTCCCAAATATTTTTTTATAGAAACATGAGACACAAGAAAGGGTTCGGGACACCATGTTGGACATACAGTTGGATGGACTGCACAGGATAGGCACCTGCTGAGTGATTAGGGGGAGCGGGGGGGGTGGCAGCCACCTCAGGGGTGGGCACTCTGGAATTCTCACAAGTCTTTTGACCTCTCTGTGGCCTTCAGCACACTTTTTTCTGGCACCCTCATCCCTCCACTCATCAGGTCATGGCTTTCTTCTGTAAGCCAAAGGCAATGTAGTCACTCATTCAGAATTGTTCTGAGTAACAGCAATTTCAAACATCTGTCTTATTATCAAATTATGTAAGTAAAACTCCCATTAAAAGAAAAAAATCATCCTTGGTAGAATTTTGTTTGTTTTTTGAGTCCTTATGGCATAATGAAATTGTTTTCTAGAAAAATAAATTTAATTCCAGGAAGTAGAATGGGCTGTGGGTCAAAGACTCTCACCCAGGAATGACCGACTCTTTCAAGCTAAAGTCTACAAGCATCCCAAGCAATGTCACTGGACAATGGAGAATGGACCAGGGGGAGGACAGCAGGGGCTGGCTTGAAGATACGCTGGACACTGAGCATTAGTGTTCATGGGGTGGGAGACACAATGGGAACAGAAAGATGACCATTTCCTTCAAATAAGTGGAAAAGACTGGAAGAGTAAACGTGAAGAGACAGCAAACATGCTGAAGGAACGATGTCTAGAGTGAGGTTTACTGCGGTGCTGTGTGTGGTGGGACAGGTGCTCGTTCTTTGGCTGAAATGGGACTCAGCTTTCCCCGGCAGGCTGTTAGTGACAAGGCGTGGCTCCAGGCATCCATGCTAAAGAGAGTGTCAAATGTCAAGACAGGGTCTTGGGCCCCATGGCCAAAAGGGGAGAGAGGCATCCCCAGCCTTCTGAGAGAGTGGCAACAGAATAGGCCCAGTTTCACGGTGAGGAAGAAGAGAGGCAGGTCCGTGGCCCTGTCCTTGAAACCACTTAGAGATGTGTTGAGGAAGCCAGGACAGTGTTCCTCATGATCCTTTTGCTCTAACCCAGGGGGACTTTCTCATGGTGTTCACTGGGGGTTCCCGAAAGCAAGAGGCAAACTCATTCTCAGGATGGCAGGGAAGGGTGATCGTGGGTGGGGCCGAGGGAGGGTTCTGGCACTGGCTTCCGATTGCAGGTGTGAGAGCTCTAGAGTGATTCTGTGTATTATCCTGTAGCAATGAGGTAAATTTCGTGTTTGTGATGGCCTCCAGCAGATAACTTACAGAGGCCGCTGCAGGAAAGGCAATGCCAGAAACACAAGAAACAGGTGAGCGGGTGGCTGCCAGGGCAGGCGCTGTGACTGCCTCCGAGCCTAACTGTTTCCAGGGAGTGGGCTTCCTGCATCCATGAGGGTGCACCTGGCAGGACCCCTAGCGGGTTCGAATGAGGTCATTGGGATGGTTTGACGGCTGATGATGTTGCCCTGTTAGTGATCGCCCTATGCTCAAGCCCAATGGGATCAGTCCATGTATGACTTTTCCTTAATTCCATAATCTATCATCATGAACAATCATTTCCTGATTTATGTTTTATGAACATCCCTCAGTGAGTTCTGTGGAGAAGGGGTTGCGGTGGTACAAAAGTGAATCAGAAAAGGAGGCCAGTGTGGCATTCCAAACAATGGACGAGGCAGTTCAGGACAGGGTGGCAGCACGGGAGCTACAGATGGTAAGCGTATTCCAAAAGCGTTTTGGAGGCAGAAAGAATGTCTTGTGGTGATCAGGAGGCCAGCTGATTATGGGAAGCATCATAGTTTTGTTGAGCTCTGCTGAGTGAGCATTTGAGGCTGGGGACGGGTAACTTGCCGTTAACATAGGTCACTCATGTGTACGTTTCTTGGCATTATTCCACTGCTTGGATTCTGTCACAGGGAAAGCACAGTGGTGGGCTGTCATCTTCTCGCAGTGGCAGCAATCGATTGCAATAGAGTGTACATATTAACACTAGCTACAAAACTAATTGTGTGATGGATGTATAGCTCAGAATATTGCCCTCTGTCCATCTCATGGAGGGATTCGGTAGCCCTTCAGAGAGGTTATGAATGTGTGGGTGAATGAATGATACAAACATGAGTAAAGAAATCATGAAAATGATCTTTCCTTAGACCAGTAAAGATGCTCACTGAAATTTGAAATCATTAAATGTCACCTTCTCAGAAAACTATGGTTGAACTTAATCTTCTCCTCGGTGAAGAAGGGTAGTGACAACACAATAAAACTAACCTATTTCCAGTCTGCTGTGAGGGTGAATAAGCACCATCATGCCTTCACTGAAAAGTTTGCACAAGGGTTTTGGACAAGGGTTAGCACATTTCTGCATTTTGTGAAGTTGTCCTGAGCTTAACAATACATTCACAAGGAAGAAGGTTCTGTATATTCATTTGTTTTCTCTATCCCAAATTTCCACACCTGGGTTGAAATAGCACGTAACAACAGGTGCTGATATGCAGACTTGCTCCTGAGAATCTTTTGTGGCCTGGAGAGCTAAAGGCACTGGAACAGCTGTCCAGGGAGTGCTGCCTGGGCCAACCAAGGGAGGCTCGCCCTTCCAGTTCTCAAGCAACCCTTACCTGGATGAGCTCTGATCTCTGCTTTTAGCATGTGGACGACTTACTTCTTTTCTACGCATGCAAAATTTCTGTATTCCTAAATGATAGTTTATTCCTTTGTAAAATGCATGTAGTGAGCCTAAAGATCACCAAAGTCTACTGCAGAAACCTTAACAGTCCACCGTAGAGCCTTTGTTTAAATATCTCTCCTTGTAGTGAACTCATTACCTCATAGCACAGACCATCCTGTTGCCAAGAAGTCAATGCTGCTAGCAAGTCACCTCTTGCGAGTGTAACACCTGTCTGTGTTGTAATCACTCTTCAGTCCTGAATTAACTTTCCAGGCCCCACTGAGTAGTTTGTTTTGTATCATAGAGGACTTCAGAATAGTAAAGAAATTCAATAGCAACAAATAAACACATTAAAGCATGTTTTCTGTGAAAGTGTCCACTAAATGCATCTAATCTTCAGAATAAAAATATTTACTGTTTCTCCTAGGTGATTTCCATGGGACCCAGATTTATTCAGTTCTGAGAACTACTTCTTAGGCTACCACGGTCAGGAACTCAAGTGTCGACAGGCAAAGACTACTAGGAGAGGCCTGAGTAAAAGCTGTAATTATAGGACAAATGTATAGGGAGAATGACCTGCTATCGGGCCCTGACTTTCCAATAACTATGAGTCTGCAACTTACCTGGAGAAAAGGTGAAAACTTTAGTCCAATCCCTAGAGTAACGGTATCGGCATGTGGATGGACAGGTAAGTTTAGTGTCCTGGAAATTCACTCACTTTGTCAGGATCAGGCTTATTTCTCAAAGACAGCTGTATCCAGCAGTTGGGAGGCCCCAGTCTGGAGTCAGGCCGGTCCATGGCAAATTTCCCAAGAGTGCCTAAAATTGGCTCAAGCATAGATAAAGTGTTGTTTCATCAGCCTCTATGAGGTTTCCTATTCTCATTTTGCTGGTAGCAAGATTAAGTGATGCTATTACTGTCTTTTCACCTTAGCTTCCTTATCTATAACAGTTTTAATAACTAATAAAATAAAATAAATAATTTTAAAATTATTTGTTTTCTTCTTACCTGTAGCCTAGCCCCTCACCTTCATCAGCGGTGAAGTGGATGTCATCCTGCCTTCTATCGCAGTGGTCTGATTTGAATCCACACTCCACACATTCTTCTCAGGAATGTCACGCCCCAGGATTCTACCTCCTCCCTGGGCTGAGCCAGTCATAGTGGTACAGCCTGCGGTCACTGACTCCATGCTGGACTGAGCCCCTGAGAGACAGAGTGGACTGGCCCATCTCCATCTCTAATCTGAAATGGGTGTTTGTCAAAGGAAAGTAGGAATAGATGAGCAAAGACAGCAGCTAGACTTAAAGTCAGTTAATGAAACACAATAAAAAGGAATTTTTGGTAAAATTAATAGATTAGAAGAAAACAAATTCCCTCAAAAATCTTCCAGTCTGAATTGGGAGGTGGTCTGCCACGGGCCTCCTGCATACCTGCACGTCTTGCTGCATGAGCCCAAATCACAAGCACTTGTTTGTTCCCTTACCTGGACCACTTCACAGAGTTGTTTCTATAGCTGGCAGTTCTGAGCACTGAGCTATCCCAGGCAAAACTGCATCTGTTGGCCAGGTGCTGCACCTAGCTTCCCCAGAACCAAAAAGACACTTGCTCACAGCTGGCTGTCAAAGCAGCAGCTTCCCTAAGCTCAGGGTTCCCAGCTGCAGGGGAATCCCATAAGGAAGGGACACCCACCTGAGCCCCATGTTTTCCTGGAGGTATATGGGGACGGAGGCCCATGTGAACACGCTGATGCTCCTGCTGTGAGTAAGAAAGTTCCGTCTCTCTGTGCCAAGAGGGTTACAGCTTGTGTCAGCATCAGTGAACTGCAGTTGATAACTTATGAGCTTGTGGAGTTATTTTGAGAAAAGTTCTGCTTCTCTTTCTCCTCCACATCACAAATGTTAATAGGAAAAATAAATCCCATAATTTTGGTGATGAGAAAGGGATGCTGACAGAGACATAGCTTTCCAGAATGTAAAGAACAAAGGGTCTGCAGGCCAATTAATGGGATTTGAGGGAAGTCCTGGGAAATGATAGGAGACGTCTTGACCAAATAATAGGGTCCATTGGGCATTAAAGGGTTTAGCTATACTCCATATCATTAAGGAGGGTAAAAATTCCACAACCCAGGTCTTTCATTTTACCAGTAAATGAACTGGAACTATAAAAAAAAGTTTTAGCTATTTCACTTCTATTTAAAAGTGTAGCATTTTCATTGCAAAATCAACTTACATTTGAAATATGAGGCATATACACAATAAAACATTTCTTTTAAGTAATTATTGGATTAAAGAATAACATTTATTGCTTCTACTTAGACTGTGTTCTGCTCTATTTTTTTCCTTCTTGGGTATCAATTATATCATATTTATGTTTTGGAAAATACAGGAAAGCAAAAACAGAAAAATAAAATTATCCCACACACCATCAGTCCTTAAAATTATGCAGATTGGCTGTTGAAAGCTCTTTCTCTGTAATTCCATATTCTACTCCGAAGAGTAAATTTCTATTAATAGTTGGAAACGTGTAATTCCAGATACTCTCTCTTTCTATGTCCCTTTCTCTATCTTTTTCCTTCTTTGTCTTTGTCTCTATCTCTCTTCTCCTTTAATTTTGTTTTGATTTGAAAATAATAAGATATTTGATTATTGACGTTACCTTTTAAAATTAGTGACACATTATGTGCAACCTTCTCTAAGTATCTGTAGATCTAATCTTTCATTTAGTGGCTGCATGTTGTATCATTTAACTAATGACATGTATCTAAATTGATCACACTGCTATTGTCAGTTGAATAATATATTGCAATAGATAAAGAATGGAACTCGTTTCTGTCATTAATAAAGCTGTATACGTTTTAATGTATTTAAATAGACCACTCACATGTTTTCCTTATGAAATGCTGATTTATTTCATTCCCATTTTCAATTGAGTTTTGTATCAGTCAAGATAGGTTAGAATATGCTGGGGCAGTAACCAACAATCCCAGATTCACTGTGGTTAATGTAATAATTTGGGTTTTTTAAATTAGCATCTATTCATATTTCATTATGCAAAGTAACTTGCACATCCATATCTATATTTAAAAAGTGCAAAACAAAGGAAATTCTACTCAAAACCTGGAAAACGGAAAACTGAAAAGGTGAAATGACAAATGATTATCACAGGATTTTGCTTTTTAAATTTGATTTTAGATACATGAATCTTGTGTGTGTATCTATGTATACACTCTCAATTGCAAAAATTGTCTGTCCCTCATCTTTTAACTTTCTTTATATGGGTACTGTTTATCTTTTTATAACTTAAAAGATTTACCTTCTAATTTCTGCTTAGAAAGGCTGTTGAGATCATAAGCTTGAAAATGGTTCTCTTACATTTTCTTTTAATTTTTAGTTGCACTTATATACTTTGTCTAATGAAATATATTGTTGCAATCCTGTCATAAAGAAAAGGTAACTTTTATTCATATGTGTAGCAAAAATATTGCAAATTATTTATTCAATAATACATTCAATTTTACCTAATTCAGAATACCGCCTTTGTTCTCTACTTCCTCCTCTATTGCTGCACCTGCTTCTGGATTCCCTGTATTGTTGCTTCTGTGTCAAAACATAATATCACTTTCTGCATCAAAAACGTAATGACTTTACAGTAGGTGCTAATACCTGGTCTGGCAAGTGTCTTTTCATTATTCTTTATTTCCACTCAATTAGTTTTGCACATTAATTTTTCAGTTGAACTTCAAATTAAGTCATTTAATTTAAAAGATAAATGCTTTTGGAAATCAGAATAAATCAATCTTATTTTGAACTTGGAAAAATACCAATTTATGAGATATATCATCCTATTCAAAAAGGTATTTTTATTTATTTGGGTTTGCCGTACGGTTTAACAATATAGATATAAATACAGATGTATAGATTTAATATAATAGATTGACCTGAGAAATGTTTTTCCTAAGGTGGTCAGCCTTTGGCAATTCACACCATTGTTTTCAGTTCCTTGTGCAGTAGCAGAGGGGTGGAGGGGCTAAGCAGACAGAAACGTCATGCTTAGGAACGCCTGCTCTGAAAGAACTCTAAATAACATCAGCATGGGCCCCTGAGATTGTGATTCCTGCCATCAACAGAAAGGATCTGTGGAGCTGATGTCAGACTCAGTTGAGGAATCTGTGGACCTCAGAAACAGGGCACGTAGCTCAGGGTGAATGTGTAGATTTATGGGCAGTTGGTCATTAGAATGGAAGTGAGGCACATGATCTTTGAGATGGAGACATAAAGAGGAAATAAAAGCCTCACAACTCATAGGCACCAGGCTAGCAAAGGGGGAGACAGAAGAAAGGTGAGGAAGAGAATATCACTGGTGCAAGACTGCAGACCATTTCAGATAAGACATCATGACTGGGTTTCAGGGACATTGGCTTGGCTGATGAGGAGGACAGGAAGAAGCCAGGGGTGTTGGTCATTGAAAAATTACTGCTGCCCTTTGGTAGGGGGAGCTTGTGAGGTGCTAGAGGTCAGGAAGGGCTGGGAGGCGCTGCAGGCGTCAGGAGCCACACGCTGGAGGAGCTTGGGACCCCCACTAGGGGGAACACATGGACACCAGCAGTAGCAGCCAAGTCAAGGGAAGACCAGTGTCCTGAAAGGACCCTGAAAAGGTAGAGACAGAACAAGTGGAGGGAGGTGCAGAAGTGTAAAAGGGTATCCTCAAGCAGAAAATGGAGGGCATAGGAAGCGTCCTTCCTGGTCCAGGGCATGTGGGTGGATGTAGAGTTCACAAAACACTTTGCCATCATCTTACAAAGGGACAGTCACAGCTCTGCACAGTATTCCTGTGAGCAGCTTGATTCTGCACTTAAAGTTTCAAAGCAAGTGAGTCATCAGAATTGAGACAAGAAACCAACTTGCTTGTTCACGACTTCCATGTTGACGCTTTTAGAAAAACCCATTAGCAAGAGCTAGATAGCACTTTTCATCCTTCAAATCTATATACATAAGTAAAATGCTAGTCCATACAATTATTAGATGGTTGGGTTTTTAAATTTTTCTTCTTTGTTTTTGGAGACAGTGTCTCGGTCTGTCACTCAGGCTGGAGTGTAGTGGCGTGATCACGGCTTACTGCAGCCTCCAACTCCTGGGCTTAGGTGATTCTTCCACTTCAGCTTCCTGAGTATCTGAGATGACAGGTGGCTGTCAACACTCCCCGGCTAATTTTTGTGTTTTTTTGTACAAGATGGGGTTTTGCAGTGTTGCCCAGGCTGGTCTCTAACTCCTGGGCTCAATTGATCTGCTCACCTCAGCCTCCCAAAGTGTTGGGATTACAGATGTAAGCCACCACACTGAGCCTTGTTAAGAGGGCAGTTGAATCCATCCCTGCATCAGCAGTGAGATTCTTCCCATTTGTCACTGAATTTACAATCAGGGGGGTAATAAGGCCCCAGTTTGAATTATACTGTGTCCCTAGACAAATTGTTCTAAGCACCTTTTAAGATTTGAAAAAGAAATGTTTATGTGTAACATCTCAAGCCCACACTCTATTACCATGAGGGGTATATTAATGCCCCACCTTTTCTTGGGAAGAGTGAGATTCTGGCAAAGTAGCTGGCCCATGACTGTGCCAGACAGGTGGCAGCAAGCAGAGTGTTCATATGAATTTTAAAAGTAGGCTCAGCTCTTATTGAAACAGTAAAACACAACATAGAATAGCATTTAATAAAGTACAACCTTATTTTTCTCTCTTGTAAAAGCCCCAGTTAGTTTGAGCTCTGTTCTATAAAGAGCATCCTCTGCTGTGATGCCTAAGGGTTATCCCAGCTACCACTGCCCATCTGCAGGGAGCAGAAGTGTATATGGGGGAGTGGCCTTCATGCTCTTTCCTCTTAAAAGGATGTTTTAGGTGCTGTACCCATCACTCTCATGCATGCCTCAATGGCCAGAATGTAGCAGCATGACCCACCTGACTGCATGGAAGGCCGGACAGCAGAATTTTATGCACAGCTAAAATTGTGATTCCCATCTTAAAAGGAGAAAAGAGTGGGTATCAGGGGACAATGAGAAATTTTGATTTCATTTTTATAAAATACATAAAGGAAAGTTCCCTAACAGCAGGGATATGTAAAAATTTTACGTTTTCACTGTATTTCTTGTACAAACAACAATGCCAGCGTTATATATTTTAAATGAATAAACAAAGAAAAATAGGCAGAGGTTATAGCACAACTTTAATTCCTATACCCTGCTGATCAGGGGGGTGACTAGATCATGAGAGTGGAGCCTTCAGGATGGGATTCATGCCCTTATAAACGATGTCCCAGAGAGCTCCCTCACCCTCCTTCTACCATGTGAAGACACAGTGAGAAGGTGGCTATCAACTAAAAGAGCACCCTCACCTGAACATGACCATACTGGCACCTTGATCATGGACTTCCAGCATCCAGACCTATGAGGGATAAATATCTGCTGTTTTATTGCCCACCTAGTCTATGGTAATTTGTTATAGCAGCCCAAGCCAAGACAATAGTTTTCCTAGTCTCTCTGGGACTGGCCTAGTCTATCTAGGACTAGGCATATCTGTATATTATGGGCCTAGTCGCATAATATACTATAGAGTGTGTATATATATATATATATATATATATATATATATATATATACACACACACACTAATATATGTAATATATAATACAAAATTATATATAATATGATATATATATATATAAAATTAGGAACACTATTGTCTTGTCTTGGGCTGCTATAGCAAATTACAATAGACTAGGCAGGCAAAAAACAGCAGACATTTGTTTCTCATAGTTCTGGAGGCTGGAAGTCCAAAGTCAAGGTACCAGCATTGTCATGTTTAGGTGAGGGTGCTCTTTTGGGTTTACAGTCATCTTCCTACAAAGTCCTCATATGGCGGAAGGAAGGTGAGGGAGCTCTCTGGGACCTCATTCACAAGGACATGAATCTCATCCCAAAGGTTTCACTCTCATGATCTAATCACCCTAATCAGCAGAGTATTGGAGTTAGGACTGTGCTATTGCTACACAAGACAATAGCTTTCCTAGTTTCTTTCTGGGACTCATGTCAGGCATATCTTCCTGACCCTGTGCTTTTCTAGATATGCACGCCTGTCTGCACATATCCCATGCTGTGCATTTTCTGTTCAGAAATTATGAGTTCTATTACATTGTGCCCATTAAATGAGTAGATTTGGAAAATGTACGCTGTGGGGGAGACTAACTAGAAAAAAATGGAACTGTTTAATTTTCTTTTTATTTTGATGCACACTTATTCTAAAGCTATTTAGCTTACAGTGAGGAGGCGAATAGAAGCTGGAAAGTATGTTAGTCATCAATGCTGCATTTACAGACTCAGCATCCAAAGACAGCAACCAAAAAAAGACAGGAAGAGAAAGAATTTCTAATGTTTACTCTCCTCAATTCAGATATAATTATGGGATTATTTACAAAATAAAATGATAAAGGGATCTGACCTCCTTGGGCCACATCCAGCAGTTCTTTGTTTATTTTAGTGGAAAGCAAAGCAGAGCCCTGAGTGAGTGCCCTTGGGAACAGGCTCATTGACACCCTTTGTCCTTTGACTTTTGCCCTGAACTTTCTTTTTGTTAAAAAAAAATTATTTTTTATCATACTTTAGGTTCTGGGGTACATGTGCAGCTAATGCAAGATTGTTGCATAAGTACACACATGGCAATGTGGTTTGCTGCCTCCATCCCCCAATCACCTACATCTGGCATTTCTCCCCATGTTATCCCTCCCTGACCTCCCCAACCCCCGCTGTCCCCTTGCCCCGCTCTCCGCCAACAGACTCCAATGTGTGATGCTCCCTGCACTGAACTTTCAATGTGCATGGGTCATAAAGCCAAGAGCCCAGCCTCGGGTTCATGCAGCTCAGCAAGCCTGGGGTCTTCAGTCACACCATTCCTCCTCAATGCCCTGCCAGAGCTGCCTATGGTTTATCTGTAGCCATGTCACCTGGGGGATTCTTCCTGCCATGATCATTCTCTCACAAGAGCTTGCTTTGCTTGTCACCTTCATGCACACAGTTAGTGCCTCAGCTCTGTTTCACTCACTACTGGTTACACTCTATCTATTGTGCTTCCAGGAAGACAGGGTCCATCCACTGAAGCCCTCATTACTGTGTCCTTTTGTCATGTTTTTCTCACTTTCCTCTCATCACAATGGAAGTCTTCAAAAAAATAGTTTGCTGTCAGTGACCTTGCCTCATTATACACCTTTGAGTCTTGCAATGAGGCTCTTCCTCCACTCCACTTAGTTGATAAAGCAGTGGCAGGATTGGAGAGGTTTGCCTCTAATTCTGGAAGAGGTTCTTCTACGGGAAATATGCTAGCAAACAATACTGCATGCTACAGACAAATGTTTTTGTGAAAGGTAGAGTTAATCAATGAAGCAAACTTCATTGTTCTCTTACTTGAAGTAACTGCCACAGCCACTCCAATCTTCAGCAGCCACCACCTTGATCAACAGCCCTCAATATTGAGGCAAGACCGTCCACCAGCAAGAACATTGCAACTCACAGAAGGCTCAGATAATTGTATGCATTTTTTTTAGCAATAAAGTATTTTTAAATTAAGGTAGGTACATTGTTTTTTCAGATATAATCTTATGGCATACAATGTATTACCTGACAATTTAAATATAACTTTTATATGCACTGGGAAACAAAAGAACATTGTTTGACTTATTTTATTGGTCTCATACCAAAACCACAATATCTCAGGCATATCTATAATTATTGTTAACTCAAGGCTATACTTTACATTAAGTTTCCTTTTTGTGTGTGATACAATTGTTTGGATTTAAACAAGTGTATGATGCCATTTATCTTCTGTAACAGTATCATGCAGAATATTTGCACCTCTCTACAGATCTCCTGTGCTTTAGTTATTCAACCTTTCTTCCCTCCACAGAAACCCTGGCAACCACTAATCTTTCTAATGTCTCCAGGGTTTTGCCTTTTCTAGAATTTCATAGAGTTGAAATCATGCAGTATATAGCCTTCTCACACTGGCATATTTCACTTGGTAATATGAACTCAAATATTCTTAATACCTTTCCGTGTCAAATGGAATATTATTGCTGAATAGTATTCCATTGTCTGAGTATACTACAATTTGTCCACTTGCCTACTGAAGGACATCTTGGTTGCTTGCAAGTTTGGGCAATTATAAATAAAGCCGCTGTAAACATTAGAGTACAGACTTTTGCATGAACATGTTTTCAACTCATTTGGATAAATACCAGGGAGCACTATTGCTGGATTGTATGTTAAGTTTTGTGAGAAATGGATAAACTGTCTTCCAAAGTAGCTGTACCGTTTTGCAATTCCATCAGCAGTGAATGAGTAACAAGTTGATCCACATCCTCGCCAGACTTGGATATTGTTAATATCTTTGATATTAGCTGTTTTATTGGTGTGTAATGGTATCCCATTGTTGTTTTAATTTGAAATTCCCCAGTGACATATGATGTGAAACATATTTTCCTATGCTACCTGAATATCTTTGGCGAAGTGTCTGTTCAAATCTTTTGCTCATATTCTAATTGGTTTGTCTGTTTCCTTGTTGCTGAATTTTAAGTCCTTTATCAGATACGTGTTTTGCAAATATTATCTCTTGGTCTGTGACTTATCTTTTCATTCTCTAATTAGCATCTTTGTATAGCCTTTTTAATTTTAATAAAGTCAAGCTCATCAATTTTTCTTTCAGCAATTGCCCTTTTGTGTTGTATCTAAAAAGTCATTGACAACCTAAGGTCACCGAGTTTTCCACCTATCTTATCTTCTTGAAGTTTTATAGTTTGTATTTTATATTTAATTTTTATAGTCATATATTGTTTATATTTATATTATATTTACACAATTTATTTTTAGTTACTTTTGTGAAAAATATAGGGTCTGTGGTCTATGCCCTCTTTCTTTCTTTCGTTTTTTTTTTTTTTTTTTTTTAGAGATGGGTTCTAGGTTGGTCTCAAATTCCTGGCCTCAAGCAGTCTCCCTGCTTTGAATTTCCAGCATGCTGGGATTAAAGGTGTGAGCCACTGCACAAAGCCTTCTTTCTTTCTTTCTGTTTAACATGTAGATATCTAGTTTTCTCAGCATAACTTTTCAAAATAGAAAAAGGTTTTACTTTTAAAACTTTTATTTGGAAAACTGATTTATTCAAAAGTTACAATGATAATTTGTTATATATATCCCATCTATCGTCTCTTAACGTTAACAACACACATAGTCATATCCATTATCACAACCAGAAAATTAAAACTGATATAATACTATTAGCTGAATTACAGATTTTGTTAGAATTCCAGCACTTTTCTCACTAACACCCTTTTTCTTTTATGATTTAATTCGGTTTTCAACAATGCATTTGGTCATTAGGCTTCTTAGTCTCTCCCATCTGAGACACTTCCTGCTTTTTTGTTTTTTTTCTTGTCTTTTATAAACTTGGAGACTTTTGGAGAATACAGTTTCATGATTTTGACACTCAGTTTGGGTTCATCTGTTGTGTTCTCATGATTAGATTAAGGTATGAATTTTTGACAGGGACACCATGGCAATGATGTGCCATTGTCAGCCCATCATATTAGGTGGTGCATGATGTCTACATCTCATTACTGACGTTAGCATCCATCACTTAGTTAAGCAGGTATGTGCCAGGCGACCTCATGGTAAAGTCATTATATTTCCTTTTATAGTTAATAAATACTTGGGAGAATGTATGTTGAGACCATGTAAATATCCCATTTTCTCTAAAAATTTCACCCCCTAATTTTAGCATCCATTAGTGGATTTTGCCTACCACAGTGATGTTTGCTTCCTGGTGATTTTCCATATACCTCGTAAATTCCATGTTTATTACTGGAAATTACTTAGTAAGAACGAGTTATCCTCCCAATTTATTAATTCAATTACATATCAATATGTACTCATGAAAACATATTTTATTCTTTGCATTATAGTTCAATTCCATTTTTATTTACCGTGTGGCTCAAATTGTTCCTGCGTAAGCCATTGGGGAGCTCTTTAGGTTGTCTCCTGTGTCCTTCCAACACATTCCTTTTTTGTTTGTTTTTTGAGCTTTTTTTAAATTTCTGGTACCAGGAGACGCTCTGGGTTCATCTCCTATTTCTTCTGCCTGAGTCCCGAAATCACTACTTTTCAAAGGATTCCTGGTTTCTTTTTATTAGAGAATTGCATTTAGAAATCAAGATCTGGTGCTAAGTGTGGTCATTCTTATCAGGCTGTTGTTGCTTCATGGTCCTTTTTATGGACAGAGCTAGGAAATATTTATACATATATTAACCATGCATACTCATACTTGTTTTCTACCATATCTATGTACCTGTGTTTTTACTGAAAATCCAGGAGTTCATAATTGCATCTCTGACTCCAATTCAACACCACAGGCTTCATTCCAGCCTCCCCTTCCCTGATTGTCACTTCGCTTACAATGAGAATCCTGTCTGTCAATATCTATGATATATTTACTTATTTATTCAACTCTTGTATACATGGAAAGTGGGTTCAGACTTGCTAATGCATTGCCCCATGAGAAAAAGTTATACTAACTGGAGTACAATGTTTGCCTACAGTTATTTTTTGCCCCTTTGGTTTAGAATATCTACTCAAAATACTTTTTTCCAGAGTTACTTAGGTCAGTTTGTTTTTTCCCCCCCTCACCTCTTTCAATGTGATTTTGTTATCTATTTGTAATCTAGTTTGGTTCATTTATTACTGTTTATATTTCTGTTGGGGTTCGCCCCACATCCTCATTAATTTTCATTGTTTTTTTTGAAGTATGTAAAATATTATTCTGATTTTAAAAGTCAATGTTACAAAAAAGGTATACGCAGAGAGGTGCCACTCCCTCCTTCTCCTCCCTCATACCCTATTTTCAGTCTGTATTTCTTCCACCTCTTCTTCATCCTCCCCCATAGATTATCTTTTTATTTGGTTTCTTGTGTAAACTCCATGTATGCATTTGCACAAATAAACATTTGCATGTTTATTATTATATCCCCTTCTTTTATATAGGAAAGGAATTTTAAATAATATATGAAATAAAATTGAAGAAACTGTTCTTTATTTGGCTATCTATACACCATAAGTAAATTTAAAAGAAAAGATTTTTGCAATCTTTGTAATAAAATATATTTGAATCATAGTGGATTGGTGTCTACTAACTACATATTTGTGTTTATATTCATATTTACATTTAAAACTCAAAGAAGACAAGCATATTAATAGAAAGAAAAAAATGGCAAAAACTGCAGACCTTAGTTATCAGGATTCAGTGACAGCTGGCTACACTAGCAGCCCGATTAAGGGACATATAAGACTTCTTTGCCCTGAAAGCCATGATAAAGACACTATTATTTTAAGGAAAGTAATATGACATCATATTGCTGGAAAACAAGAAGACAATCAGCTGTAATCCAAGGAAAAACTTTTGGGTGTGAGCATGTGAAGATATGAGAGAAGTATATTTCAGTCTGAAGAAACAGCGTGAGCTCAGGAAAGCAGATGGAATAAGGTTTTGAGAAACAGCAAACTGCCTAGTGTGATAGCAAGGGCTGACCTAGAGCCACTTTTCTACAAGGCAAATATATCCCATCATGCAGCTGCTTAACTCTATTAAAAGTCTCCCCATTAAGCTTAAATGTCCAACAATGTGCTAGAGAGCCCAAACGCTTGGCCCCTCTGTACCTGTTCCCATCCCTTAATCTCTGCTCTGCTCCTGTTCTTTCTATACTAGTGATTTTCCTCCAGATTTTCTGATTTAGCATTGTCTCTGTGGAGTTCCACGCACGCTGCTCCTAATGCCTAAAACATTGCCATGTCATGCTTGGCAATTCCTGTCCCTCCTTTATAATTATGTTTCTCCTAATGTGGCTTTTCAGCCAGCCACATGGAATTGTAAGAAGCGCAATTCTCGGATCTCAACCCAGACCTCCTGAATCAGAAACAAATGGTGTCAAAATATTCTCCAGGTGACTTTCATGCACGCTAATGTTTCAGAACTACTGAGATATGGTATTATATTTGCCACTGAACTGTGAAGGCTATTTTTTTCCCTCGCTCTATCAGAAGGTTTGTATGCTTGAAGCTGTTTGTCTGTTAACCAAAACCATCTTAGAACTCAGCACAGTCTTTTGCACTGAAATGAATTTTGAATGAAGACCTGGGTCTATAAATGTTGGTTATAGTCAACTGTTGAAGAACTCAATGATAATAATAACAAATGATCACTTATTGAACATTTACTATGTACCAGGCACTATACTAAAACTTTATAGGTGTAATTTCATTTATTCCTCACTATAAAAAGATAACACAAGGAAGTAGGCAGAAATAGCTCCTTTAAAAAATGAGCCAAGCTTACAGAGTTTACTTGGCTCAATTAAAATTATAGAACTTCAGAACAGTGGAGACTACATTCAAACTAAATTCTGCCGGATGCTAATGGATTTTCCATGTCTCTAAACCCCGTTGCAATTCATGCTTAATTTTAGACTACTAAATGTGAAAAGCTGCACATGGTTTGGCCACATCAAATTTCTCCTGGTGAAGATAACTCTGTGGAATAGAATCCATAGTGGAATGTTGCTCTAAAACTTTCTTTAAACATGTCGTACTCACTAGTGGCCTTCTCTTACTTAATTCTGTTTTTAATAACTTCCTCCAGAAAGATCTTTTTGTTTGGGGAATAAAATGCCATAACCTAGTAAAGTTATGTAAATAAATGTCCAGAAAGCAAAATGAATTGAAAGTTAAGTCTCCACTATTAAAACTGAAATATCACACTCACAAGTGTGAGTGTGATATTTTCAGAGTATCAGTCCTTTGAAGACTGGGAAGCAGACCCAAAACAGCCTCACCTGTCTGGGGACCTGGATCCACAGACTAGACCCCCCACTATCTTGAGGTGTTTGATTCCGCAGATCTCTAGACAAAGCCTGAGCCTGTGAATCAAAAGGCAGTGTGTGCACTTTTGTGGAAATGTAGCATGCATCAGCACTTTAATTTCTTTTTATGGCTTAATAATAGTCTATTGTGTGAATACAGTATATTTTGTTCTTCCAGTTATCAGTTAATGGACATTTGGGTTGTTTTCACTTTTTGACAATTATGAATAATGCTGTTATAAGTGTTCATGTCCAAGTTATTTTGTGAACATATGTTTTTAATTATTTTGAGTGGAATTCCAGGAGTGGAATTGCTGAGTCATATGGAAACTCGATGTTTAACTTTTTGAGAAACTGCCAAATTGTTTTCCAAATTGGCTGCACTGTATTACATTCCCAGTAGCACTCTATGACTGTTTCAATTTCTCTACATCTTCACCAACACTCATATTTGTCTTTTTGATTATAGCTATCCTAGTGGGTGTAAAGTGATATCTCATTGTGTTTTGATTTGCATTTTACTGATGACTATGATACTGAGTACCTTTTCATGTGCTTATTGGCCATTTGTTTGTTTTGTTTGGATAAATGTCTATTCAAATCCTCTGTCCATTTTTTAGTTGAGCTGTTTATCTTCTTATTGTTGAGTTGAAAGAATTAATTATATATTTTGGATACAGGCTCATTATCACATATGCGAACTGCAAATGTTCTTTCTCAGTCTATAGATTATTTTCATTTTCTTGATAGTGTCCTTGTGTGTGTGTGTTGTCAGGGGGGTGTTATATTTCTGATCTTCTTAGATTCTCAGTTAATTTTATTTTTTTTTTAATTTAACTTTTGTGGGTACATGGTAGGTGTATATATTTATGGGGTACATGAGATATTTGATACAAGCATACAATGAGTAATAATTACATCAGGGTTAGTGGGGTATCCATCACCTCAAGCATTTATATCTTCTTTTTGTTACAAACAATCCACTTATCTAGTCTTTTAGTTTTTTTTAATGTACAATAAATAATTGTTAACTGTAGTTACCCTGTTGTGCTATCAAATACTGGATCTTATTCATTCTATATAACTATATTTTTGCACCCATTGACAATCTCTGCTTCCCCCTCTACCCATCCACTACCCTTCCCAGACTTTAGTAACCATTCTTCTACTCTCCTTCTGCGTGAGTTCAATTGTTTTACTTTTTTGGTTCCCAGAAATGAGTAAGAACATGCTAAGTTTGTCTTTCTGTGCCTGGCTTATTTCACTTAATATAATGACCTCCCATTCCATCCATGTTGTTGCAAATGGTAGGGTCTCATTCTTTTTTTATGTGTGAATACTACCCCACACATAAAAATGTATATATATACACATATACGTTGTGTATATGTACCACATTTTCTTTATCCATTCTTCTGTTGATAGACACTTGATTGCTTCCAAATTTTGGCTAAATAGTGCTGCAATAAACTATATAGTTTGAAGCTTAGTGATAATTTGAGAGTTTGGATTGTTATTCAATGTCAATTTGAAATAATAGATTCTTGGTTTGTGAAAATGAATGTTGTTATGGATATAAAGCTAATGATAAAGGCATATATGATAGCTAATTTTACATGGTGTGGATATAAAAATTTTTTATGAGGATTAACTAGGGTGATGGTAATAGGTATTAATAGGGGGATTAGGGTTATTAAGGAGGTGGAAGAATGCATTTTTTACTTTTATTTGGAGTTGCACCAATGTTTTTGGTTGCTAAGACCAATGGATAACTGCTATCCTTTAAACATTGAGAAAGCCATGCTATTAGGCATGGAGGCATGAATTAGCAGTTCTTGCATGCTTTCTCGGTAGGTAAGAAATTATGGACTTCTATTCTTAGATTCACAAACTAATGTTTTGGTTAAACTGTAGCTACAGGATGTAAGTCCTGTAATTGTCTTAGGGTTTAGAGTGAGGAGTAGGGTGGGAGTGCAAATATCTCTTCAATAATACTGATTTCTTTTCTTTTCAGTATATACCCAGCAGTGAGAATGCTGGATTATATGGTAGCTCTATTTTTAGTGTTTTGAGGAACCCCTAAATTATTCTTCATAGTGTTTGTGCTAATTTACATTCCCACTAACAGTGTATGGATGTTCTCTTTACTCCACATCTTTGCCAGCATTTATTATTGCCTGCATTTTGAATAAAAGCCATTTTAACTGGGGTGAGATGAAATCTCATCGTAGCTGTGATTTGCATTTCTCTGATAATCAATGACGTTGAATACATTTTCATATGCCTGCTTTCCATTTGTATGTCTTCTTTTGAGAAATGTCTATTCAGATCTTTTGCTCATTTTAAAATCAAATTATTAGATTTTTTTTCCTATTGAGTTGTTTGAGTTCCTTATATATTCTGGTTATTAATCCCTTGTCAGATGGAGAGTTCTCAAATATTTTCTCTGATTCTGAGGGATGAGTGTGTCTACCATTTTCTCTTTTTCTATCTACATCCTTGCAGAGTGCTAAGTACATAGCGGGAACTCAACACATGGCGTGTTTTGTTTTGTTTTGAGATGAAGTTTTGCTCTGTCACCCAGGCTGGAGTGCAGTGGTGTGATCTTGGATCACTGCAACCTCTGTCTCCCAGGTTCAAGTGATTCTCTTGCCTCAGCCTCCCGAGTAGCTAGGATTACAGGTGTGTGCCACCACATTCAGCTAATTTTTGTATTTTTTTTTTTTAACTGAGACAGGTTTTCGCCATGTTGGCTGGGCTGGTCTCGAACTCCTGATCTCAGATAATTTGCCTTCCTTGGTCTCCCAAAGTTCTGGGATTACAGGCATGAGCCATCGCACCCAGCCAGGAACTCAATACATATTAAACAATCAAATGAATCCTCGACAACATTAATAAAATTATTGAGTTTTATAGGGCTGTTTCTTATATTATTTCTCAGATTCTAACAATTAATTTAGGCCTAAATGCATCTCAGAAAATGCAATTGTATGGCAGGTGAAAAGATACATTTCCAACACACAATTTGCTGATGGTCTCAATTTAAATAGTACTTCAAGGATATATAGATCTTTCTTAGATATTCCTTAAAAATATCTTTAATATATTTGATCTCAACTGAATAAGTATAGTGGCAGATGGTTCAATGTCACAGTTGCTGAGAAAAATGGAGATGATTTTCCTTCAAGGTATATTTTGACTATTCTCCACTATACAGATAAATGTGCAACGATTGTCCACACTCTATCTTAGCACTGCAAAGATTAGATTTTCAAAAATTTTCCCCTTAGCAATCAAGACAAAAATATTGTGCGTGTGAGTGTGTGAGTGTGTGTGCTTTACATTGAGAAGGGGCTACAGGCAGTGGATAGTGAGGGTACATGTATCCTATGGAGCCTTCCAGAGCTCTGCCTCAAACCCAGAAGGTCTGCTGTCTTTTAGTCTCTGTGTAAGATGTATTTAAAATGATCGATTCTCTAATTTTCTAAATAGAAGCTTTAAACCTCCAGTCTGAAAAACACTGATTAAAAACATTTTGGCCTGGAAATCTCTTAAATCTAGGTAACAAAACGTCTGTCTTTCCCATAAGTTTACCATATAAATCTTTTTTACTTCTTCCCTGTCCTATAACGAGCCAAAGTGCTATTCATGTGACAGCCCCCCCCACCACCCACCGCCCAGGAAGTTATGTAACCACCTGGATTTTGTTTCCTCATGTCAGAAATAAGAATGCTAATAGCATCTACTTTGCGTGGTTTTAAGCATACATGCAAAACCAACAGCAAAGTGGCTCACTGTGGTGCCTGGCAGAAAGTAGAGCAGAAAGCTCAGTAAACTTTGTTGTTCTGAACTCAGATCTGCTTTTCATCTTAATGAGTGGATATCTGTTTTTCTGCTCATCTGTAGGCTGCAGCTGTATGGGGGTAGGTCCTATTATGTGCAGTGCTGGTACATAATAGTACAAAAGAAGGAATGGTCACTTCACTTGGAGGAAGTCAGAGCAAATTTCTAAGAAGAGAAAAGCCTTATGTTTGGTTTTGGAGATTGAGGGGTTGTTTAAAGGGTGGGGAAAGTGAGGAGGAATGGGGAGAATGGAGGAGTCTGTTACTTTAATAAGGCCATAGGATTGCCAGCGCACTGTGGTAAGAGCCCTAACACAGTTTATCTTGGTCTGCCTCATACAGTCTTGCAAGGTGTGTACTGATGCATGCAGCAATGAAGACCAGAGGCAAGCTATGCTGCACTGTGGGCTAGCCCATAGCGCACAGAAGGCAGCAGTGGGAAATGCAGCATCAGAGCAGGCCAGGTTCATGGAGGGTCTTTTTTATATACTAACAAAAGAAAATTCAAGTACCATACAAAGAAGGATCAAAGGCGGGCCTTTGGTGAAGCAGTTGCAGTGGTCTTAGATTCATAAGCGTCCTGCTTGTGGTGCAATGTTCTGCTGTTGCCTTTTTGAAATCCTTCATACAGACAATCCTCTCTCTTTATACCCTCCCAGTATTTCAATTACATGAATGTTAAATCCACTTGATATTTTAGCGCAGTGTTTGGACGTTCTTCTTTTTCTCTCTTATTTTCCTTTGTGTCTAAGTTTAGATAATTTCTATTGACCAACCTTCATTTTCAGTTATTATTTCCTTGTCACTCTGTTAGGTCTACTGATAATCCAGCCCATCAAAGTTGTTCTTTAGTATGTTACTCTGTTTTTGATATTTAGCATTTTCTTTTGACTCCTTTGAGTTTCCATGTCTCTGCTGGCATTATCTATCTCATCCTGTGTGTTATCGATATATTTTTTCCTTTAACCTCTTTAACACGTCATTAATTATCATTATATTACATTTCATGTTTGTTTGATAATTTCAACATCGATGCCATACTGGTGTTTGGTTCTGATAATCATTTTGTATCTTTAGACTGTGTTTATTTTGCCTTTTTTGCATGGCCTGTAACTTTTTTGTTGTTGTGTAGGGTACTAAATACTGAGATTAAATAAGCCTTTAAGAGTTGGGCTGTTTGATATTTCTTATCCCTAAAGGAGGAGAGGCATGCCATTTCTCTATTGCCCCTATTTTTTCCTCTCCTTTGTTTTGTGGCTTCCGTTTGTTCTAGTCCTCAGAGAGGGTGACTTTCTTGCACTTCTCCTAGCTCTGGTCTACTAACTAAAAGTTTACAAACATATTTCTAGGCTATGTGTGTTTGAAAAGAAGGAGTCTCTAATCTTTTGATTAATTTTCAGCCTTTGGGGTACACAACAGGCTACCCTGAGGGTGCAGGCCTTCAAAGATCCCTCTTAATAAGGGTTAAAGCTTTCCCTGCAATCTAATTCATTCCTCACATGTAGCTAATAATCCCTGAAATCTGTGCCTTTGGAGCCCTCTCCCTATAAATTATGTTTTTTTTGTGTGTTTATTTCTTTGCCTCAGCTAATAGAGAAAGGGCGTTTTGAGCAGTGTTAAAACAGGGTAGAGTTCTCTTCCCTAGCTGGGGCTGAATTTCACTCTTGTCATGTAGAATCACTGGAATTAAGCCTTCTGTATTGCAAGGAAGAAAGGTTAGAAAAAATTTCATGATGGCCACTCTTCCCCTTTTACTGCCAGGGCAGGTGAGGCCAGGGTAAGGAAGGAGAAAGAGAGAGAGGGGAGAGAAGAGTTGGGGAGTCTTCTCATGAGAGTGTAGTGGGTAGCGGGTATATGGAAAAAAGTTTTAGAATGTGTGACCCACCTATGAGTGATGACTCAGGAACTTCTCACCGTTATGCAGCCCACACTCAGACTCTAGTTTCATGTTCCTACAGGATTATGGGGTCCCATGGCTTTCTCTCTAGATAAACAGATCTCATCTGCTTTATGTCTTTAGATGCACTTCTGCTCCACATGTTGAGGTAGTTGTTTGCTCTGTGACCTCAGTTATCTGACAGGTCCAGGAAAGGTCTCTGATTTTTCATATTGTCCAGCTTTTTCTTGTTGTAAGAACAGAAGTGATGACTTCCCATCTGTTTACATGCTAGAGTTGAAACTTGAAGTCTACATCCTTAATTTTAAATAGAAATCTAATTTTTGGTCAATAAAATCAATGAATATTTTACTTTATGGATTTTCTTTTGGTAGTCAAAAATATAATTCTACATTTTCTTCTAGTCACTTCTTCTGTTAACTTTACTGTGTTATATTTTATATCCAGAGCTTTAATATGCTGGAATCTACTTGGGAATGTGGTGTAAAGTAGGGAATCTGTTTTATTTTTCTCCATATATAAAATTTATTTTTCAAACATTGTATATTTTACAGCTGTCTATCTCCACAGGTTTCTAGATGGTGGTTTGCCCTGTGACTTCGCTCTCTAATGGGTCAAAATCAAATTGTTCATTTGTATTTATTAAATTTTTTCTTGTTGTGAAGAAGGAAATACCAACTTTCGAGCACTTTAAAAACCTGAGGTGAAATCTGAATAGTGTATTTAATTTTGATCAATGCAACACATCAACTCAGCAAAAAAGGAAAGTCTTTTTTAACAAATAGGACTAGAACAGTTGAATCTCTCTATGGAGATACATGGGTCCTGACCTCTATTTTCCTCTAAAGAAAAAAGAGAGAAATGGAAAAGTTCATAAAACAAAATGTAGAAGAATATATTCATGACATCCCATAGTTAAATATTTTTGTACAGTACACATAAAAAGCTTTTAAGGCCAAAGATTATGAAACTGGAGAAATTATGATTCAATTTCAATTGAGATTGTCTTTGCTGGAGTAATGGGAAAATGAGAGATTTTAGGGATCTTTGACTTTCTACTTTTGCTATTTCCATATTATTTGAAGTTTATAATAAATACACATATGGTAATAACAAAATAAATAAATAAAAGCTAGTTCAGATAGGCAGAACACAGAGGATTATTAAAGCAGTGAAACTCTTCTGTGTGATGCTATAATGGTGCATACATGTCATTACACATTTGTCCAAACCCACAGAATGTACACCAAGAGTGAACATTGGTTAATAACGATGTGTCATTGTAGATTCATCAGGCATAACAAACATTCCGCTCTGATTGTAGATACTGATAGTGGGGAGTCTGTGGAGGTAGGGGGTGTAGGCTAGGAGGTTTATGGAAAATCTCTATATTTTCCACTCAATTTTGCTATGAGTTTTACACTACTCCCAAAAAATAAAGTCCATCAAAACAAGGCCCCTTTAGTGTCCAATAATCTTTTTTTTATTGCAATTTAGGTTTTGGGGTACATGTGAAGAACATGCAAGATTGTTGCATGGGTACAGACATGGCAGTGTGATTTGCTGCCTTCCTCCCCATCACCTATATCTGGCATTTCTCCCTATGAAATTAAATTTAATTGTGCTTATTTCAAAAAGACTTCTGCAAATATACATATATTATCTCAGGATATATGATATTTCAAATATATAGTTTTGCAAGTTCTATTGTGAATTATTTTAAAACAAAATTCCTAAATGTTTTGTAAGTCCCATTGCAAGTTATTTTAAAACAAACATTCTAATTTTTTGTTTTTAAAAAATCTTTTTATATCAATTCATTTTGTCAATATTAATATTATTGTGCAAGTGGCATACTTTGTTTTATGTGTGAAGCACAGTTCGTAGATTCACTAATTCATTCAAGGAAACTTAAATACTTCATGTTAGACTAAACCAGCTGTAATAAAATTTGTTTGTTTGTTTGTTTTAAAGATAAGACAAGGTCCCAACACTGTGGCTGTAGTAAGATAGTGTTGCCGTGGAATAAAACATCAAGATGGTTATTGAAAGAACTTTCCCAAATGTGATTAAAAATAGGAAAATTCTTAGGTTTACAATGAATCACAAATGCTACTTCTCCCAGAGACACTCAACACAGCAAGATTAACAGGCTCTGAATCACAACTTAAACACAGCAAGGGCCCACTAAGTCATTCCCTAACTCTATTCCAATCCAAGATCCAGAACTTCTTCACCCACAAATTATCTTGTCATTTGGCCATATTCTATACTCATGACTGCGTTATTACTTATTTCAAAACTATTTGGTTTTTCCAGAACTTGTGACTTTGTGAATCATCAGAAAGTTTTTTTCCTGATAATCAGGTATCTCTTTTCTTGTATATAACATAGGAAAAGGACAAGGTCCATTATAGCCAGAAGCCTAAAACATTCATATACACTAAGATTTATTTCAAGATTAATAATAAAGAGCTTACAAAAAGTAATAGGCCTGATAAATCAATTTACATGTTTATTGATACCAATATCAAAACCGATGAAATACTGTTGCTTCATTTCTGATGAGAAATGTCCTGCTCTATCCCACATCTAGAAGCCATCCTGATGCTCTGGTTCAAGGCCACATGGTTGAATTTACTGGTTTTCCCCTTTGGTAGTGGCTTAGTGTTCTGAGCTATGTTCCCATGCATTACATAATCCTCCAGGAGCTATAGAAATCCAAGGTGTGTGTCTTTCGTTTCAGAGAGGAGTACTTGCAATGCCTACAGATTTTCAAGTCAGTCTTGACTTCAGGAACATATTATTATCCCTAGCTCTCAAAGAGAGTTTGTCTAGAAGACAATTTAATCTTCATGTTTTTAGAGTCACGTCTTGCTATAGCCCCAATCCTATTTTTGTTTCTGAAGGAATGCGAATTTGCATTCCTCGATCTTCTCCTGGTGGGAGTCCGCCTTATCTCGATCTTTTGCAGATAGTTCGTCTTCAGATTGCTAGGTGATTCATCAGCTCAAGTCAGGACAGACCATGGTTTATTTTTTTGCATTCTTTCATGGCCAATTTGGTTCTATCCCTTCATTTTCAGAACCTCAATTCTTTCCTGTAAATGAGGACTGCTATAGGCTGAACATTTTTTCCCCATAAATTTCATATTATCATGGGATGATATTGGGAGGTGGGGCCGTTGTGAGGTGATTAGGGTTAGATGAGCTTATGAGGGTGGATCCTCACAAATAGGATTAGTGCCCTTATAAAATAGCCCCCAGGGATCTTTGCTTCTGTCACCATGTGTGGACACAGCAAGAAGGTGTCCTCTATGAACCAGAAAGCAGGCCTTCACCAGATACCAAATCTGCTGGCACCTTGATCTTGAACGACATTAGTTTATATTTATCATTTAAAACAAAGACAAGAACAGCCATTCCCAAAACAAACCCCTTTCTTGCCTGGGGACTAGACTACCTTTGTAGGACTAACATTAGCCACAAGATTAGAAATTATGGTTCAGGAGTCATGCAGCTGGAGGCTACAAGATTCTGACCCTCCCTAAACTGCTCCTAAGAGTCAGTGCTTGAGGTATTTTGCAGACCGTGAACTTGATGGCACCACCCAGACTGATAAACTGGCTCATCTGATCTTGTGGACCCCACCCAGGATCTGACTCAAAGCAAGAAGACAGCTTCAGCCTCCTATGATTTCATCTTTAACCTGACCAATCAGCATTCCAGGCTCAATGGCTTCTACCCACCACCAAGTTGTTCTTAAAAACTCTGATCCTTGAATTTTTGGGGAGACTGATTTGAGTAATAATAAAACTCCAGTCTCCTGTACAGCAGGCTCTCTGTGAGTTACTCTTTCTCTATTGCAATTCCCCTGCGTTGATTAATCGGCTCTGTCTGGGCAGTGGGCAAAATGAACCCATTGGATGGTACACTCACTACCATTTATCAAACACCAAGTGTGGAATCAGGGTTGGAAGCCAGCCCAGTTTTGTGGATTCCACAGCCTGCTGTGTTCGTGTGTGGTACTCCTGACTGCCTTTTATATTTTACTGCCTTATCTGCATTTCTCAGTTAGCCTGTCACAATGTCCCTGATGATGGGACCCTTTCATGTGGACCTTGTGACTCAGGTTTTCAGCCCCCTTTGCAGCTGGGACACAGGTCTGTGATCTTGGCTGACACTCAGTCATCCAGGTCCTGAACTTCAGTTCTGAAGTGGGCAACATAGACTAGCCTGTGCTGGCCTGGGCAGAGGAGCAGGCTGTTTACAGTGGCAGCAGCTGCAGCAATGGCTTTTCGGGAGTTTAATGTCAAATTCAAGGCATAGGAAGGTGTCAGTGCTAATGGCTGTATCAGTCAAGTCAAGCAGAGTTTCTAATGTTGAATGCTCAACTGTGGCTGTGGGTGATGGCTGAATTCTCATCTGTGCCAGGAATTTGGTGTCATTCCTGGAAAGCTCTTCTCCAATCCTTCCAATTACTCAGAAAGCTTCCCTATGACCCTTTCTACCTTAAATATTATTTTTCTTCATAGAATAGAAAAAGCCAGTTCCATTTTATTCTTATGGCCATAATCATGGTCTCCTAATAACCCTGGTGCTTTTTGGGGCAGAGTAGAGTGCTGAGTTCCTTTGGAGTTGAAGCCAGAGAGCCGCAGAGCGCTTGCAGACAGGAGAGGTCAGCTCAGCTCTCTTCCTAGAACCTCAGAGAAGGCCAGAACTGCTTAGGCCAGGTAGAGCCACAGACAACATAAAATGGGAGATGGTGCATTGAGTCACCTTTGGACCACATACTGACCCGCATCTGAGAGGACATGGCCAAGTAAAATATTTAAAAGATTGCATTTTGAGCATTTATAAAATTAAATGATAATCATTTGGAAGCAACTTGGTTACAAACAACTAAAACTAAAACTAAAAGTATTCATGGGTGCTCCCAGTCTCTTCTCTAGTCCTTATACCTCATGAACAGGGATTTGTGGAAATAAAACCTAAGAGCTGTCACTTACTAATGCCATTGTGCTTTGGGCTGTCCTGAGAATTCCATCTGTGTTGTCTCATAGAGTTGCATCTTGACTGGCTGGGGAAAGAGTTGGTGAGAAGTGGATTTGGTTTTGGCTGTGCCACCCTGACAGAGTGGCAGGGGATGAACCTCTTCACCCCCATCCTGCCTCTGTGTGCATATTGTTGAGAGTCATGGTTGAGATTTAGCCATGCGTTCAAAAATTCCTCTTGGTATTCCCATTACTGGCCAAGGATGGCACTCTTTCATGACTGAAAAAAAAGGAGATTAAGTCATGGACACTCAGTGGAAGACCATTCTGTGTCTGAATGTTTATCTAATTCCTATCTGTAGAAACAAGAGGCAGTCCTGGGTGGCATGCCCAGCTTCCCAGAGCAAACCCAGCCTCAATGCCATGGGCCAGCAGGAAACACAAAACACAACGAAAACCGCAGGTTTCTTAGCATCGCAACTACAGCAACTACAGCTGGTTTTCTGATGTCGGTTTTTTGTTTTGTTTTGTTTTTTTAATGTTCTGTGGAAATGAGAAGGCCTTTCCTGGGGCTCTTGTGAGAGTCTTGAGAATGTGCAGGGTGAAAGTGGTGAATGTGCCAGGGACCCTTCTCAGGGCACAAGGAAAAGACTTTGCTTCCTACTCAGCAAAACAAAGCCAAAAAGCACCAGAAACGTAACTTTTCTCTGTGACAAAACTGAGTGAGTTTCTAGAATTTTGGAATGACAGTGTATTTAAGAAATATCACAGGCATTGTGCAAAATGCTAGTCTAGGAGCGGAGACCAGGACAGAGTGCCCTCCTTCACAGAGGTTGTAGGAGAAAAGGCCCCATGGGAGGGTAAGGGAACAGAACTGGGAGGTAGTGGGTCATGAACACTGGGGGATAAGATTAGAGTCCACTTTGATCTGGGATCATTTTTCAAATGTATCTACAAAGAGTCATATAAACAGAAAACTGCTCTTCAAAGATATGATAAACTAATGTCGTCCATACAAGGCAGCCCTTAGAGTGAAGTGCTGATGAAAAAATTCTCACTCAGTTAAAAATATCACTAACCCAAGTATGCCTCAGAGATTGCTTCCAGGGTTTACAGCAGTGCTTGTATTCTATTAACCAGTTTAAGGTTTTATTAAACCTTCGATGTTCTGTCCCGGTCCACTTCAACCAATCTAAGTTTAAATACTACATAAAACACATACCTATTTAAAAGTAAAGCCAATAGTACCCCAGGGCAATCACTTCCCAGTAATCCATGTTTCAGCCACCGCAGGAGCTGGAACTGGAAATCAGGTCAGATGAGGCCTTTGGATTAGCAATCTTCACCTTATCTGAACCACAGAGAATCCTGTGCCTGTGAGCACAGTGGAGCTGGCTACATGCTGAGCATAGCTTTCCTTCTGAGATTTATGGTGCTTCTGCCTTAGGTTGGAAATACTGAGAGTACTTAACCTCTCAACTTTATTTGCTGGCTCTTCTCCTTTGCTACAGAAAAAAAAGGAGGGGTGCATCAAAGTGAAGCTAAAACACTTAATTGAATGTTTTACAACTTCAGGAACTTCTGGGGTTAATCTTCATCCCATCTGAACAGGTCAAATATCAAAAAATATCTTGCTTTTCAAGGGCTCCACCACATCCTGAAATCCACAGAAGTAAACACTTTGTGAAGTACACAGCCCATGTGGGGTTAGCTGTAGGCTGGAGGTTAAAAACTTTTCAGGGATAGGATACAAGGGAAAGAGGTCATTGGCAAGGGTTTCCTTTGAAGAAATCAAATCCAGTTTCACTGTCAAGGACATCTCTCCAAGGCAGATGCATTTTCCATTCTTAGGGTTGTCCAATCTAATAAAAGAGCCTTCCTGAGACAACAATTTGTGGTGTTTATGTTCTCAATAGGTCCAGAAAACCTACAGGGCAAATGGAGAGAGCTCTTATTTGGCTTCTGCTTATGAACACTAGTGAGCTGTCTGTGAGGCCAAATACTTAGCATCTAAGAGTTTTTCAGGTCTCATCCATTTCCATGACTTTGTAAAGAGAAATGAGCAGGGGCACTGCACCTCCACCTCCTCTTGGAAAATTGCACCATAGAGCCACTTCCTCTGATTCCTTTGTTGTTGTTGTTGTTTAGAGACAGGGTCTTGCTACATTGCCCAGGCTGGTCCAGGCTGGTCTCCAGCTCCTGGGCTCAAGTAATCCTCCTGCCTCAGCCTCCTGAGTAGCAGGGACTATGGACATGTACTACTGCAACTGGCTTCTCTTTTTAAAGTGGTCATTCCTCAACTTTTGATCCTCCCTCTTTGAGTGGTCTCAGTCTCTCCCATGTTTCCAGTGGCCACATCTTGGGTGGTAGAAATGTGCATATCTAACCTCTCCCTATAATTCCAAGCTTTACTCCATCATCAAGCATTAGCTGAGCATTGCTCCCTCAATGTCCCACTAGCTCCTCAACTGCAGAATATCAGGAGCACTTCCTTCTGCCCCAAGCCGGCTTTCAGTTGTCTCTGACCTCCTAATGACATCGACTGGGAAATATTTTCTATCTCCTCCTCCTCACTAGTGACCAATTCCTTTCTGTGGCCAAGTGTAAGTTAATCTTCTGCTCCTGCAGCCAACTTGTGCCAGGAAGGCCCTCCTGCATCTCCTCCAGGTCGTTACAGCCATCTCCTAACTGGCCTTTCCCATTAGCTTCTTCTCCAATCTGATCTCCTCGCTCAGAAACAACTCACCTTTCCAAAGCTCGGCTGTGGGGAGGTTGTGTTCCAGTTCCAATCTCTTCAGCATTCTCTTTTGCTACCCCTGGTTTGCCTGTGCCCCATTTGACCAGTTCCCTCTCTCATTGTAAGTGTCTGCTCATCCTCCAGTCATTGGCATACACTGTCCCCTCAAAGAACATGTGCATTTTTACCTATTCCCTTATGTTTGTGCTGTCTCCGAAGCCCAAAAGACTCTTTACCCATCCGTTGGTGTCCTTCAAGGTGGGCTTATGTGTTGTTCTTTCATGAAGCTCTCTGATGTGTTCTCTTCATGGATAGCTTCCAGTGTTAGGATCATCTCTACAAAGGATTTAACAGTGGGTTCACTTCAGTTTTTTTACTGCTTTCTTTATGCTGATAATTTTTCATCCTCTACTCCCACTTGCTATATTAGTTTGCTAGGGCTGTCAGAAGTGACATAAACTGGGTGGCTTAAACAGCAGACATTTATCATCTTACAGTCCTAGAGACCTGAAGTCCAAAGTTTAATTGTTGGCAGTGCCAAGCTCCTTTTGGAAACCCATAGGGAGAGTCTTTCCTTGCCTCTCATTAGCTTCTGGTGGTTGCTGACAATCTTTTGCATTCTTTGCCTTGCAGCTGCGTCACTCCAGTCTCTGCCCTCATCATCACATGGCATTATCCTCCTGTGTCTCTGTCCACATGGCTGTCTTCTCATAAGGACACCAGTCATATTGAATAAGGGGCCCATCCTACTCCCCGTATGACCACATATTAACTAACTACATCTACCAGTGACTCCATTTGCAAATAAGGTCACATTCTGAGGTGCTAGCAGTTGAGACTTCAAAACATTTCTTTTTGTGGTGGGGGGTAGGGGTGCTGCAATTCAATTCATACTACTTGCTATTTGCTTAGTTACATGCTTCTGTCAAAGTTGGCAGATGGGTGCATTTGTCCAAAGTCTAAGCATCAGGGCTAAGAGCAAAATTATTTGAACTCCCAGTATTGACCATGTTAATATGTGGTGAGCGCCAGATAAATGTGAAGTTCAGAATCAAGTTGTTCTTTAATAAAGCTTTTTTTTTTCCTCTGCAGAACTTGAAATAATTAACCTCTATTATATAATATTATAGTTTGTTCAATTCATTGGTAATTTCTCAAACTCAATTAAACCTGAGATATTTAAGAAAGAGTAAATACACCATTTTCCTCACCAACCCTAGCTCTTCTCCTTGTCTCTCTCTCAGTCTTATGACCCACCCAGAACCCCCAGAGGCTCCCTTAACTCTCCTTCTCCTGTGTTGTCCTTACACCCACCTGTGTGTATCTGAGTCCTGCACTCAACTGGACGGGACCAGGATATTATTTGTCTCTGTATCATCACCCCTAGCACCTGGTCCACACATGGCCCATGTGAGGCATTTCAAAATATAGCCTGAGTGTATTTAATCTTTGATACTTATCCTAAAACTGATGCCATTTCAAAGGCCAGCCCATTGCTTTCCCATCTACTTGGGCTCTCCTTGCAGTGGAGAAGAGTAATGGGGAATGATTGGGCCTTAGCGGTGAGGAACACTGAACTGAATGTCTCATCTGTGCTACAGACTAGCAAGGTGCAGGTGGCCTCATGGTTTTCTGCTGAGGAGAAGATGAAGGCCCACAGGTGCGTGCTGTCTAGCATCAAGGAAGAGACCCTTACCTGGAACCTGATCGAAGTGATAAATCTCTGCCTTAAGACCTGGAACCTGATCAGAGCGATAAATCTCTGCCTTAAGCATTGATCACAGTAGAACTAATAGTGCCATAGAAATAAATAAAATTTATTTTACAAATGAGGACACAGACGCAGAAGTCCAGGGATATTATCAAAGTTCCACATTGAAGCTATTGAGCCAGCAGTTGAATCTTGTATTTCTAACACAGGATCCTGAACTGTTTTTGAAATATATTATACAGGGAAGATACATCCTAACTTTGCATTGGTAGATTCTGACTCATACGATCTCAGATGCTTGGTCTGATCCTATTAACCCCTATAGGTAGACATTTAATTTAATCTTCAACTGTGTTTACTTGTAGCTGTAATTCTGTGTTGGTTCTAAGCTTCCTACCAGTGTGTAATTTTTCTGAAAAGCCAACATATATATTTGGGTTGTCTTGTATATTTGTCTTCCTCAAAGTGGCTTGGGCAGTGTGAGAGGTGAATAAAAGTGCAGTAGTTGTTATCTTATTAAAAAGAAAAACTATAACTTCAAGGATGATGTTTAATGGGAGAGGTCCATCCTACAATGGGATCGTAGGATTGTGAGATCAACTGTTGTAGGAAGAGTACGGTGAAGAAAGGTGCCTTGCTGTACCCTGCAGGAAATAATGATAATGCATCTTTTTGCTTTCAGGAAGAAAATTATCCAAATTCTTTCTTATATATGATAAATGGAAAGTCTTCAACATGCAGACAAAGAAAAAATGCACAGACCTTTTTAGAACCTTAACCATATCACCATTTAAAAAATGTCTTACACAGAATTCTGACATAATATCCTTATCTCATATATTTGTCTTCCTCAAAGTGCCTCGGGAAGTGTGAGAGGTTAATAAAAATGCAATAGTTGTGACTTCATTAAAAAGAAAAGAGCGCAGGACTCAGATATACATAGGTGGGTATAAGGATAACACAGGACAGGGAGAATTAAGGGAGTCTCTGGGGGTTCTGGGCAGGTCATGAGACAGCTGATGTTCTGTATCTGATGCCCCGAAGTTCTAGCTCCATGAGCCCCATGATAGATATGCCTTTCTATGTAAAATTCAGGATTCCAGATAATTTCACCAATGTATCTGTCATAATTTCCCTGTTTTCCAAATTCAAATGTGCCATGCAAACTACACACTTTACCCTGTCTCTTTAAAAATGTGTACCTCTATCATAACATTATTTGCCATAGCCAAGAGTTGGAAGCAACTCGAATGTCCATGGGCAGATAAATGGATAAAAAAAAATGTTAATACTTCCCAAGCCACTTGAGGAACACAAATATACAAGATAGCTCAAACATATATGTTGGCTTTTCAGAAAAATTACACGCTGGTAGGAAGTTTAGAACCAACAAAGAATTACGGCTACAAGTAAACACAGTTGAAGATTAAATTAAACATCTACCTCTAAGTGTTAATAGGATCAGATCCAGTGCCTGAGACCATCTGAGTCAGAATCTACAGATCACTTTAATGCTCTTTAAGTGAGAATGAAAATAGGAATCGCACCTGGCATGTCCTTCAGTCTCCCTGAAATGAATCCTCTGAAACTGGCATGTGTAAGGCACACAGACATAAAGGGAAATGCCTACATGTACTACCTACATGCAAACAAAGGTAAAGCCAGGCTTTGCAGTCTTGAAAGTGGTACCTTTTAGAGAATGTTCCCTAAGTGGAAGAATAGAGAATTCTGAACCCAAACTGAGCATTGGTCTTTGGGAGGAAGGGAGCACACATGAGAAGCCCTGAAGTTCCAGCTCACTAAGCCCCATGATAGATATGCCTTTGTATGTAAAATTCGTATCTGTTATAATTTCCCTATTTTCCAACTTCAAATGTGTCGTGCAAACTACACACTTTAGCCCTTCTCTTTAAAAATGTGCACCTCTATCACATTATTCACCATAGCCAAGAGGTGGAAGCAACCCCAACGTCAAAGGGCAGATAAATGGATAAGCAAAATGTTGTTTGTACACACAAGAGAATATTATTCAGCCTTAAATAGGAGGAAACTTCTGATACATGCAACAGCATGAATGAACCTGGAGGACAATATGTAAACTGAAACAAGATAGTCACTGAAAGACAAATACAGTGTGATTTCACATATGGGAAGTATCTAAAAAGTCAAATTCATACACACAGTCAAATAAGGGATGCCAGGAGATGGGAAAGAGGGAGTGAGGAGTTAGTGTTTGATGAACACAGAGTTTTAGTTTTGAAAGCTGAAAGAGTTCGGGAAATAGATGGCGGTGATGTTTGCACAGCACTGTGAACGTTCTTAATGCCACTGAACTGTTCACCTGGAAATGATTGTAAATGATGTGAGCTTTCAAGGCAGGAGGGGGCAGCATTTTTGGAAGTTGGAGCTGGGTTGGGAAGTGCAGTGACAAAGATGGGGAGAAGCTGGGGACATGGCATGCATATAGAAATTGCAAACAGAGCAAGCCACATTTGACTGCATGAGTTGGGCCAATGACAACGAGGTTGGAAATGGAACAAAGGACCCCTGATAGTGGCATTTGAACCAATGCTGAGAAGCTTGGGCTGTACCCAGTGTCTTTCAACATGCAGTTCACGGATAACCTACATCTATTTCATTCAGGTACTTGTTGAAGTGAACATTCCTAGCCTCAGTCCTAGAATGGAATGCATTTGATTCTTCACACATAGTTGATAGGAATCAGTTTTTCTAACAAAATACCCAGCTCATCTTCATAAAGAGGATAATTAGAGAAATGTATAAGACTTGGAAAAACTCTTAGAAATCCTTCCATCTTGGCTGCACCCAGGGAAAGCATCACTTTCCACGGTGAATGTGACATTATGGAGCTTCCACGTTCTGAGAAAATATTGACTTGCAATTTGAAATGGAAATTTTGCAGCCTTGTTTTATTCATGACTTTGGCAAGAGTTCCGACATTTGCCAAGGGAAACATTTGCCAGAAGTAAAACACATGAAGGATGCATCACTCTCTCTTCCCACACATGGGGAAGTCATTAAAATTGAATCAGCTTGGCAGCTGACAGCTCAGGTGCTCAGTGACTGCTGAAAACCTTTTAATCTTTCCTTCTTTCTCTTTCTTTCTTTCTTCTTTTTCTTTCTTTCTTCTTTTTCTTCTTTCTTTCTTTCTTTCCTTTTTTCCCCCTCCCCTCAATTAGTCACAAGGAACGTGAAAATATTCCAGCAACTATTAAGTCCGTGCAAAATTTATGGTTTTGGAATTTTAAACCAAGCCCTAACATTTATTTTCCTTTGGCAAGAGGTAAAATTGTTTAAAAAGAAACAAAAGGCTATTTATTAATGTGTGCACAGGCAAAGCCAGAGTACAGAGACTATCAAAGAAGGGGCACGTGATGTCACCCGGCTGGGGGGTGGTGGATCAGGCTCCTGCTCTAAGGGTTGCAAGAGAAAGCCTTGGACAAGACAAAAAAAGCAAACTTTCATATGGGAAGAGTTTTCTGAAGTGAAATAACAGAGCTGGCAGTGAGATGCACGAAGTATGGGCAGGCAGAGGGTGGCAAGTGCTCTCAGGTGGTTGGGGCTTTGGTGGGAAAGTTGCTCCTGGGAGTGACTGATCTGATGTTGGTGAAAACCTTGAATATCATAGGGAGGGATTTGGACAGCAGAAGAGAGCTCTTGAATGCTCAGTACTGTCAGGCTTTGGGTAGAAAATTCTAGTAGTCTTGTTTCATGAAAACTGAAGAGAGGAGAAGCTAGTTGTAAGGTAATCACAGTGACCTCGCAGACCTTCAACTGATGAGCAACTTTACATCAGGGGCTATAAAGGAGGGAGCAGATTTAAGACAGGTTGAGTTAGAACTGATAGAATAGAACTCCAGCTCAGTATGAATACACAGTCCAGCTGTGTGTTTGGCATAGGTGGATGGGGAACGGGGCATTTATGAACAACTCAGACTGAAAGCTGCAGCCACTCTTGTCCTTTAACCTTGGTGGAGCATCAGCTCCACATGCCTGGCTGGTCAGACAACATTCCTGAAGATCCGTGTTGACCAGGAGTGATTCTTTGTCGACTTTGACAGCCATTCCTTACAAATATGGAAACACGTGGCTCTCTCTCTCTTACTCCATATACTATTGCCAGTGAGACAATATTCTAATAGGCATACTTACATTGCAATATAATTAATTAAGACAGTGTAGACTCAGCATTGGATTCTGGTTTAAACAAGTCATGTGAAAATGCTTTACACTGTTACATAGTCTTCAGGTATTAACCGTTTCCTTCTACATGGAACATCCAGCTTGAGGTAAGCATGGGACACTATCTGAATGTAGAAATATGATCAGGACAAGGACTCAGTGAGAACTATGGCACTAGCAAATCACAACATAGGAGGGGATAGTGATGCTTCTAAGGCAGATATTTTGCAATTAGGAAAATTAAGAGGAAATACAAAGCTGGTGAAAAGAATTGCCCTACTGCACACTTTATTAAAAACATTCAATATTTTTTCAAACTAAATGTCTATGGATCTGTCTTGCTAGAAATTGAATTTTTTTGAGCAAAGAGGAACCTCCATCTCCAGGTTGCTCCAAGTTCCCCCACAGAATTCAAGTCCTCTTATCATAAGTCATCGATTTGTCAAAAGTCCAAATAATTGACACATGACAGATTGACATATTCTGATTTCCATGATTTACTTCAGATAGCCTTGCAGACGCAGAAGAAACAGACTTGATCCAGAGATCTCCACGTCCCCATATTCCTCCTCTGACGGCCAGGGGAGCCGTCAGAGCCTGTTTTGTTGAGTAACAGATATTGCAGGCAGGCACAGTTTTAAGGCCTAAATATGCGAATCCCTTTAACAGCTTTTTTAGAGGAGTACTATTTTTATCCCCCTTGTACAGATCAGAAAAGTGAGGCACAGAGAAGTTACACCAATTCCCCCAGGTCAGATCTAACAAGTTGGAGAACTGAAGCAAGAATCTGGCCATTTTCACTCCAGAGCCACTATGAACCACTAGGCCACACTGCCCCTTCTCTACATACAAAACGAATAGAAACAAACAAACAACAACAACAAAAACCCAAAATGTTCCTGGAGGTAAGATATAGGACTAGAACTTGGAATTACATAGCATTTGCTTTCTTTCAAAAAAAAAATTAACATGAAAGTTTCAAAGAAGCTCCATAAACATTTGATGACATTGTTTTAATCACCTTCGAAACGCTTAAGATTTTTGGAATATAATTTTTGTACTTTGGGATACCTACAATCTCTGTGATCTTGATCAAGTCATTTATGTGTCTCTCTGCTCAGTTTACTCATCTGTAAATTGGGGATAATTCCAAGGCTGCAAGTTTGTAGTGAGATGAGGTGAAATAGGACATGCTGAGGATCAGCACTTCATAGTTCCCCAATACATGTGATTGGGGTAATTAAAATAAGCCCATGGACTGGGGGATATGGAATTCAAAATTCTATTAGGTTGTTGGGAAAAACAAAAGAGAAGGGAGGGCGTTGTCTGTTGTGAAGACATAGAGGGAAGTCTGGCCCAACATTAAGTTACCTCAATGTTTGGTAACATTAAGTTATCAAACCCAACATTAAGTTATCTTACAGGCTAAGCCTCTATTAAAAAATAATAATAATAAGGGAAGGAGAAGGGGTGGTGTTTTAGTTTGAGTTTTTGAATATGAAACAACATTCACATGAGGAAACCTAATCCTAGTGTCCAAGAATGTGACCTTATTTGGAAACAGGGTTGTTGCAGGTGTAATTAGTTAAATTTGGATAAGATTGTACTAGAGTAGGGTGGCCCCTAATCCAATATGCCTATGTCTCTATGCCAATGTCTGAATGTTTGTACCACCTCTAGCAAATTTATGTGCTGAAATTCTAGCCCCCAAGGGGATGGAATTAAAAAGTAGGTCTTTGGTAGCTGAGTAGGTCATGAGGGTGGACCCTCATGAATGGGATTAGTGCCTTTATTAATTGTTTTAGTCTATTTGACAATTAGCATATTTCTGAAATAATTAGTGGTTATATTCTACTTAATCTAATTTTAACTGGAGTTATTTTGGTGGTTTTTTGTTTGTTGTTTCAATACTCTCATCTGTTAATAACCACCACTGGAGGTCTGTTCTTTTAATTATGATCTGTTAAGTACAGTGAATTAAGAAGTCTAGGGATTTTACTTGTTACAAAATATCCCACATATAACTACTTTCCAGAATGTCTCAAGTGGGCACTAATAAGGATCTGCACACTCTCAATGCCTACACTTGCCAGAAAATTGATCTCAACCGCTAAACAATGAGTCCTTTGATGGTTAAGTCAGGCCACCAGTGTCTCTTCTTCATGGTTCAGGCATCGCGGCAGGGAGAACCTGGGTTGGGGGAACAACAGAGACAGTATATCATCCAGTTCTTCTCACCCTGTGCACTCTTAACACTGAACTAATCTCAGATTTCTGAAAGAGTGAGTTATATTTAAATTTCCCTTGCAATCCTTGCAAAAAACTTCCTTTCAGGGGAAAAAGGGGATGGATAGTGGGGGGGTGGGGGAGTTGGGGGAGGGATAGCATGGGGAGAAATGCCAGATATAGGTGATGGGGGAGGAAGGCAGCAAATCACACTGCCATGTGTGTACCTATGCAACAATCTTCCATGTTCTTCACATGTACCCCCAAACCTAAAATGCAATAAAAAAAATTAAAAAAAAAAAACTTCCTTTCTGTACATAAAATTATTATTTGCTTTCAAAGGGGAGAGATCAGAACCACAGAATTCAGGGTCTTAGAATGCAGATGACCTCAAAGTGTGTTTGCGTCTCCTGCTGGTTGGTTGCTCCCAGCAAAGGGCAGGATTTTAGAGCACTTAGTGATTTAAAAGTGGGCTATCTGTTTATCCAGTGGATTTTATTACTGTCACATAATTTACCGTCAAGTAATAAAATTCCACTATTCTTCATTTTAGACTGAAAATTTGGAAAGCCTTTTCTCAAAATCTGTCCAATTTCAGGGTGATAGTTTTTGGAACTTAGCTGTATTTTCTTCAAAAAGAATTTCTAAATATGCCTTAACAATGGATCAGCTATGTTGATCTCATTGAGGAAGAGAGTAGAATGGTGGTTACTACAGATTGGGAAAGGTAGAGGGAAGAGGGATGAAGGGAGGCTGATTAATGGGTACGAAAGTACAGTGAGAAGCAGTAAGTTCTAGTATTACATAGGACAGTAGGGGACTATTGCTGCTAATAAGTTATTGGATATTTCAAAATGGCTAGAAGAGAAGATGTGAAATTTTTCCCCACACAAAGAAATGATAGTTGAGGTGATAGATATCGCAATTACCCTTATCTGATTATTACACGCATGTAACAAAATATTACGTGTACCTCATAAATATGTACAATTATTCTGTATCATCATAGAAAAACAATGGGTCAGCTAATAAACTAAAAGGCTGATGGGGTAGGAATGAACAATAGAATCTCATCATCTATTGTTATTTGTTCACTTTTGCTGGCTACATCAGGTGTCTGATGCTATGTTACGTAGTGTCCTAAAGACTGTTTACACGTATTCAGCCTCACTCAGTTGTCACAACCACTACATAAAATGAGCAGAGAGAAAGTCAATTATTTCACCAAGGTCACAGGTGGAAATGTCAGAGCAGAAGTTTAACTCCAGCAATTCAGCTCCAGGAGTTCATGATGTTAGACACTACATGACACTGCTTTGCTTCCACAGGTCCTTAAAGAGATCTCATGTAACTGTGAAATCTCAGGACTAGATTTACCTTATATGTCTTCTAGGATAATTCCCCATTTAATATTTGAGTTCCCCCAAAAACACTTGATCCAAACAGTAATCAGGTCTATGGTCACCTCTAACAACTAGGAGCTCACTACTTATTCTTTGTAATATCAGGGATGCAAAGCTGCTTCACTTCTCTGAGGTGGTTCTTAGTTTGTAAATTGTCAATGGAAGTACCTGCTTGGAAGTTTTTGAAGATGTATCTAAGTGAAGTTGCTCTGAAAATTCCTGGAACGAAGCATTCCCTTAATGATAAAGAGTCTTCATTATGTCTTTAACAAATGCTGGTTTCCTTTTCCTGCTTCCATCCTTAGTCTCTCTCTCTCTGCAAAGTCCAGTAGCAAATCCTTTCCTTGGAATCTTCAGAGCAAACTGGCCTAGGGTTCCCCATTAACACTTATGCTGGGGACCTTCTTTCCCTTTTCCTCAAGCTTTTTTTTCAACTCTTCACCTTATGACCAGTTGAAGGGCTCCAAATGCATCTCTGTAAGCCACATTTCTCTTAGAAGTTTGCCAATGCCTTTGCAGCACGAGATGCCACAGGGCCATTGCTAGTTAGAAATTTTCCAAATGAAACTGACCATTTCTTGGTCAAAAAATTTTGGTTATTTTCTGGTCTTCAAAATATTTCATATCTAAGTCAACAGAAAAGAAACAGAGGAAAAATGATATACTCTTTTACCAGTAGGATTCTGACCTGAGACAGGAATCAGAAAAACCTTGAGGTTGTGACAAATATGTTTATTATTTTGATGCAGTGATGATTCTACTTGTGTATGTATGTCAAAACTTATCAAACTGTATACAGTAAGTACTCACTTAACGTCATAGACAGGTTCTTGGAAACTGCCGCTTTAAGTGAAACAGCATGTAATGAAGCCTTTTTTCTTCGTCAACATTATAATACATTATAATAAAATGATGTAGAAGACAGTATTTCTCAGCACCTGTGGAAGTGTTGTTGTTCAGTTTATTGTCAATCATGTCTCAATTAAGCTCTGAAAAAAACACCAAAAACAGATTTTGATACACCAATAAAAACACAAACATGGAAGTTCAAAAATATAGACTTTCATGTTTGTATTTGTTTGGGAACAGGTGGAAAGAGCTGGGCTCAAAAGAAGGCTTACCAGAGCTTATGGTTTAGGAATCATGCAGCTAGAGGCTACAAGATTCTGACCCTCCCCAAGTTGCCTCTACAGATAACATCATCATTGTAAAACCTACAATCAATGCTTGAGATATTTTGCAGACCCTGCACTTGATGGTTCAGCTGGCACCACCCAGACTGATAAAATGGCTCATCTGATCTTGTGGTCCCATCCAGAAACAGACTCAGGGCAAGAAGACAGCTTCGACTCCCTGTGATTTCATCTCTGACCCAAGCAATTAGCACCTTAGCTCACTGGCTTTTTCATGTGCCTTGGTAAGTGCACTGGCTTCTCCCAACCCACCAAGTTATCTTTAAAAACTCTGTTTCCCAAATGCTCAGGGAGACTGATTGGAGTAATAATAAAACTCCTCCTGTCTCCTGCACAGCTAACTCTGCATGAATTGCTCTTTCTCTGTTGCAGTTACCCTGTCTTGATAAATTGGCTCTGTCTAGGCAAGGTGAACCCACTGGGCCATTACACTGCCTTTAAAAACCTTTACCTTCAAGGAATCAGGGAGGTCAAGACTTAAGCATGAGCTGCCTGGTCCTCCTTGCTTGGCACCTGCAAATAAATGCCTTCCTTTCTTTGCTGCAAACCTCAGTGTGGATATCTGTCCTTACTGCCCTAGTTCTTTCTGTAACATAGTGTGTCTATGTGGGAATTGTGTTGGTTTTTGGGGATTCTTGAATTTATGAAGTGATATCTTTTGTTAGTTCTTGAATATTTGCTGCCATTACCACTTCAGAAAAAAAACAAAAAACACCTCTGCCTCATTTGTTCCTTGTGGGGATGCCAACTAAATATAGGTTAGACTGGCCACTGCATTCCTTCTCTATATTTTGCCCTTTATTTGTAGCTTCTAAATTTCTGTCTCTCTATGAGCTTTTGTTCCACAGTCGGTTTTACTACAATCTCTTCGGCTGTGTTTATTAGGTTTCTTTTGTGTTCTTAATTTCATTCTTAGCATTTTCAGTTCCAGAATTTTTGCTTGGTTCTGTCCCGAATCTGCAGTGTTACTTTGTTCTGGTTTCTAGTTTCCATGTTAAAAGCTTGTCTTGTATTCTTTTGTAAATAATAAGTTGACTTGTTTTATAATCAGAATTTTTTCATTTTAATATCTAAGTGGATGCAATCCATTTCTGTCCTCTGCTAACCTACCCATGGGCTCCCACTCATATTTCTTGCCTTCATGCATGACAGTTTGCCTTTTGCTCTTTTCTGGATATTGGAATCTAGAATCTGGATATAGATGTTATAGAAATATTGACATCTAGCTTCACACTTTCATCCTCCTGTAAATATGTCTTTTGGTTGGTTTGTTTCTGCTAGGACTCTGGGCAAACTTCTACTTTGATTTCAAAATTTCACCAAATTTTGCAAAGGTGAATTGCAGGGCAGTTTATTGACTTGTTTGTGACCAGTTTTTTTCTTAAGAGAAGATACAGACTTTTAACACCCCTGGAAGTGAGGAGGCTTTATCAGGCAGACTGGACCTCACTTTTGTGAGCACCAGCGTGAAGCCTCTACCATAACTCTGTTATGCAGATCTTTCTTAATGATTAGAAAAAACTCTTAGGGCTGATATGGCTTTGAACACTGAGCTGGATTCTGCAACAGACCCCACACACAGCTGAGGTTGTGTTTTCAGTAGGAGGTGTGATCTGAGCTCTCTATTTTTCTACTTCTACAAGAATAATGATGAAAGTATAAAGGAGCCTTTGTACAGAATGATGAAAGTATAAAGGACTGCCAGATTCTCCCTAACTTTACAGGTATTCTGCAAGTTATTCTGAAATAACAGGAAACAGATCACACAACTATATGACCTCCTAAGGGTACGCACTGCAAGCTCTTCTACTAAGCCATGCGAAAAGGTAAGATGTGTTGAAGTAGACCATCTGAGTTTAGTTGTGTTGTTTTATTTGGTTTTAACCAGCCTGGATATGAAAAGGAAGATGCCAATAAGACAAATAACCATTTTAAAAGAAATCTGTAATACTTATGGCAATATTCAGATTATCTATTTCATCTTGATTTAGTTTTTGTTGTTTGTGGGTTTTGAGGAACTGTTCATTTTCTTCTAAGTTTCCAAGTTCATGAGCATATATGTTTTTCATAGTCATCCCTTATTATTATCTTTTTAATGGCTACAGGGTTTTTAGTGATATCTCCAATTTCATTTATTGTTGACTTCTTTTTTCTTTTTATATTATTACATATTAATAATCAGTTTCAATGATACTTTTCCAGGAACCAGCTTTTTATTTTATTGTTTTTCTCTATTATTTTCCTATCTTTGTTTATTGATTTCTGACCTTTTCTTTATTTTCTCTCCTGTTTGCTTATTTGCTTTTTGGTCTTTATTTTTTAGATTCTTACGGTAGGAACTTACATTATTGGTTTAAGGCCTTTTCTCATTTCAAGTGTAAGAATTTGGTGCTATAAATTTTCCTCTCAGAGTTGCTTCAGCAGCATTCTACATATTTTCACATATTGTGTTTTGGTTTTCAGTCACTTCCATTTTTTAAAATTTTCTGTAAAACTTTTAAAGTTTCTATAAAATTTTCTGTCTCAGAGTAACTCCTGAGATTATTAAAGAATCTGTTCTTGTTTCAGGGAAAAAAATTACCTATGGAAGGGAAGCTAAGAGTGTTTCCGAGTAAGGGAAGCCACAAGTTAACTCTCCCGTACATTTATTTCATCCTCATTTCAGAAAGAGTAGCATAGCACCAGAAAGCTCCTCCTCAAAAGACTGGCTTCTTGTTCAGACTCTATGGTTATGTTGCTTTGAAAAAGACTATGAGTTTTCTTGTTGTCAAGGGATGGAGGAGAAATATACATTGTCAATGTACCAGTGTGTTGACTGATTTGTGACCTTCATCTCGGAGGGAATCCGGAGAATATGGGTATGCTTCTAGCCTACTTTGCTAGATTTAGGAGGTGGGCATCATGCATCAGTATTGAGCCACCATATCAACATTAGTTGTTGTTAAAACAGAATTAAGTTTTTAAGAACAATATCTAACCCTTGCACCTACCCCACCACCACTGTCATTAACAGAACATAGAAGAACAAGTAATTGGTTTTGATACACTTTTTGGCTTTACTGTCCTCGGTCAGATCTCTGTGGTTGATGTAACAAATATGCATTTTCTTGAACTAGTTTATTGCTCCAAAGTATGAACTAGGTTGTCATTTCACATCTGCCAATATTTTAGGTCATGGTCATGGTGCAGGATCCCTGCTTCTTTAGCATGTTATGCCAGGTTCTGTAAGAACTTGATGGCAAAACACACATATTGAAGACACAGCAACAACAGGGAGTTCTTTACTATATAGTGAAAAATATGGGATGGGTCTTATTGACTGAAATTAGAATCTTGTCAACCGTCAAGCATCTGGTCTGTTGGAGTTGGGAACCAGTTGTGCATCTGAGGAAGGTGAGGTCTGGAATCAGGAGATAGAAGGTAGCACATGAACTAGACTCAGTTTTCCTATGGAGGGTTTTGTGTGACTCTGTTCTCATCAGTCAACCTAGAATTTTGCTAATACTTTTTGGCATAACATTATTACATTCATTAAAGTGGGTTCCAGAATTTCAACATTACTTCTTCCTGTTAGTATAGACTTTTAATTTGAACATTACTCTCTGTAAATCCAGTGCAGTGTGTGTGTGTGTGTGTGTGTGTGTGTTAAAGGGCCGTCTCTAGATCACTTAGGTTGCCTTCTTTAGTTGCAATGGTGTTCATAATAAAAATCTAAACAGAAATTGGCTGAAATGATTTTACATTATATCAGTAAAGAAAACTCAAGGGGATTTTGTTTAGTGATTAGGGAACCAGGTCTGCCTGTAGTTCTGTGGCCTCTTCTCTGTGCTGACTTCATATTCTGGGGAAAGATGGTTCCAATACTTGGAGAATCCAGACAGATACTTCCATGCCTATACACATACAAACTCATTATTCCAAATATATATATAAACTAAAACTTCCAGGAGACAAAACATCTTTCAGACAAATAATATGGATTACATTATTTGTGTGTCTGGCTTGTGTGTTTACGTGTGTTTGTGTGTGTGTGTGTGTGTGTGTGTAAAATGAAAATAAAGTATGAATTTAGGATGAAAATTAAAGAGAAATCTAAGAAAGACATTTAGGTCAGTGTTAACAAATGACAGTAACTACAAATAAAATGGATGTAAATATCTCCTTAAATATCGAAAGCAGTATCGTTATAATCTGATCAGCATACGTATTTTAGTTTGTCTACTCATATTCAAATTCTATTTCCTATAAATTCCTCTCACAATTTATGTGTCACTGGTTTGAAGCAATTGATATTGATATTCTGCATTGAGATATTTTTAGACATGTGGACTTAGTGATTTTCTTTTTTTATTTTTAATTATTTTGTGTAAAAAAGTATGTATTTTCTTCTATTTACAAAGTAAGAATGCCTCCTTGTTTTCCCCTTTTCTTCTTTCTCTTTATCTTTCTATCAATTACCTGTGCACACATACTTATCATATATTTTGTTGTGATTTTGGCAAGTCTGGCCCAATAAAACATATACAAGACAATGGAAGTGTCATCGATTTAGACCAAGGTAATCAGTCAGTGCAGTAAGTGTTCTTTTCCTCCTATGAAATGAGATGCTGGCACAGTAAGACCACTGTTGGGGAAAAATAATGAGGTTCCTCAAAATAACTGCAGTGGAAGGACATGAATGTCAACTTGAAAATAAATAATTGCACGTTTAAAATGTGCCAGGGACTATGCTATGTGCTTAGTAAGTTTTTATTAATGCTTACAACAGTCTTCTAAACCAGTTACTATTAATATACTGATTTACAGACAAGGAAAGTGAAACCCAGAGAGGTTAATTAACATGCTCATGGTCACATAACTGATAATAGAGTTGAGATAGGAATGCAGGCCGTCTAATTATATCCTAGAAGATCTTCTACTCATTGTCCATGGATTTCCTCTTCAATGAGCAGGTCAGCGCTACATGCTAATTTGCACGTACTGGTGTTGCTGTAATGAAGGGGCAGCGCACCAAGCCAGGTGCCATAGGCCCATTGCATGGGGCGTATTTTTTACGTATGCTTTTCGCTTTAGTCTTTGCTTGTCACTTTATTCTCATCAAATACTGCCTGGACACTGTCAGAGAAACTTACATGTTATCTTACAACAAATAATTTTGGTTTACGTTATAAAGGTGAGGAAATTGAGGTTCAAAGAGGTCAAGTCACTTGACCAATATTGAGAAGTCCTCCCTTTTGAAATGTTTGTGGATTTACATACACAACATACTCAATTATATACAAAATATCCTCTTTTGATACTTTTTAGAATTGTGGCTGGGTGATGGGTTTTTGGAACGAAAACATCCAATATATTCTCTTTTTTGTTTTCTTTTGATCAGATTTTAAATCTCCTGAGAATTTGGATTTTCTCATAGAGCTGCTCTGGAAATGTAAGTGTAATTGTAACAATAACAACTAAAGAAAAAAGCCCTAAAACCCCATCCAATATTTCCCTTAGTACCTTTAGTCATAAGCTAAAAAGCACTTTGAAGTCTGTGGGACACCAGCAATTCTATTGTCTGGCAACTCACTGCAGTGAGTTAATGATTTCTTTGGCATTTTCTGCGACTTTCAACAGCAGTTACTTTTAAATCCCCTATAAAGGTCTGGAGAAGCCTTGGGACATTGCCATTCAAGATGATAACAAAGTCATTTTAGGAGAAAAACTGGATTGTGTTGTGAAAGGTTCTGAAGATGAAGCCCAGATGCTCAACCGGGACCTAAACTCCAATCAGGGCTGCAAATGTGGAGGGAATAACCATCCCCAAAAATGTCATGCTTCCCAGCACAAGTGAGTGCTAAGAATTTAAAAGATAAAGGAAATTGAGAGAAACATGAATGAGGCAGTCAACCTCTCTATAAGACAGGAGCCTGGAACTTGGCTGCAGAGAAGAAAGGTAGCAAAATTTTTCATTATGTGACTCTTAGGGGCAAAATTCAATCTCAGTATTATCTTATTTGTATCAAATAGTAGCCTTCAGGTTTGTGTTGTTACGAATGTTTATGTATTCAACAGCAAAACAGTAAAATTCAAAGATTATTTATTGTGACTTTATCTCTTATTTAAAGCAGCAGATCAGCATTTTTGCTGAAAGTCAGGCAAGGCAAAAAGTGGAGTGAATGTTAGAATTTGAAAGCCTATGCATTTAGAAACGGCATACCAAGTGTAGAAAAACAACTTTTTGATAAATGGGATGAAAATAGGAAGCACTCTATTTAGCTTTTTTTGATCAGTTGCTTTTCAGTGGAACTATTCTAGCTTGATTAACTGAATTGTGTTCATCTAGCTGTCGAGGCTGGAAATCTGTCTCCTCCCTTTAATCCTAAATAACTTAATTTTGCCTTCTACCATGAACCACTACTGTGATCCTTCCCTCTAAATCCCAAATGAATGAGATCTCCTTGATCCCATCTCTGAAATCTCTCTCACACACCCCTCAGATTTCACAGCTCATTTTTCACCTGCACTGTCGGAATAGGGGTTCCCCAGTGGGTTCCCTGCCTCTGGTATCTACCTGTTCCTCTCCAGTTTCTAGACAAGAGTGTGACCAGATTGCTCATGCCTGCTTCTCTTCCATGGCTTCTCATTACCTGTAGATCAGGTCAAATTTCTTTATCTTTTTAAGCAAAGCAGGTCATAATATGGCTGCAACCTGCCTGCCCTGTGTCATCTCTTGTCTTTCTTGATCCTGATTTAGAGTTAAGGGGGTCCAGCCACCAGAACCACACATCACCCCACAATCCCACATCACTCTTACCCACTTATCTTTCTTGTATATTTTGCTGTTAAAACTCTATGGATGCTTCAAAGCCACAAATATTACTTCATCTATGCAGCCTTCTGGTTTCCACCCCTTCAGAAATGATGTTTTCTTATTTTCCACTTTCAAAAGACCGTTAATGTCAATATGGCACTTACGACATTTGGTGTGACACTATGTTAAGAGAAGAGTCCTAATTTACCTATCTTCATGTATTTTCCATGTTCAGCCAAGGGGAAGCAATAACTGTATGTTTGGGTTGATATAGATAGCATGGACCTAGCTCAATACATCTATTCCATTTCTACTACATGGTCTAGGAAGAGAAGTCCACAAGTCCATTCATTTTTCCAGGCATGGTCTATCTACTGCTAATAAATAAATAAGCCTGTTGCTTATTTTCTGCCCCTTTATCCTTTCTAATCTCTTCCTGACAGAAGTGGGCAGTGTAGTGCTTGCTGGTTTGTCTTATAGGGAGATACAGAGAGGTTGAAAGACTTTAGAAGACATTATTCCAGAGTTGCATTAATACCCTAACCTGCCTTCCAATCAATACCAATGTAAAAATGTATTAACTCTTCAACTTTTCCATATTTCCTGACATAAAATTTTGGCAAAAATTAGATAGGAACAAATGGCTTACTAATTCTAATTTTAATTTTATTTTATTTCCTTAGAGATAATGTCTAGATGTGACTAGAGATACACACACACACACACACACACACACACACACACACACACACACACACACAGAGAGAGAGACAGAGAGAGAGAGAGAGAGAAGCTGAGGGACAGAGACAGAGGGAGAGAAACTGAGAGACAGAGATGGGGGGGGAAGAGAGAGAGAGTCTATAATGAGCTCTGAATTTATTGACCCACACAGCCATATGGAACCAGGGAGAGGAGAATGTTTCTGCCAAATGAAGTAGAAGTGAAAGTTTCTTTTAAAAAAACTACTGCATCGAGTTTGTTAATTCCTCTAATGACCTTTTCTTAGCAGTCTAACCTCTCTTGGGAGTGAAGGGAGCTAGGCAAAGGTAGACAGCAAAGAACCTAACATAGAGAAGAAGAGCTCTGGGTCCTCTGGGTGAACTTTCATTTGCTAAATCAAAAGGATACATAACCCATCCTCATTACAGACTATCTTTAGTCCAAGAAAGAATAAACAACTTCAAAACAGAAAAAAGGCTGAGTTTATTGCTTACTTAATTAAGGAAGTGCTGTGCTTGTTCGGGACAGTCTCACTGAGCAGAGCTGCATGTTAGTCTAAAACTGTATCAGGTTAATGTTGGTTGGGGTTGTCTTGGTTACAGTGATAGCAGGGGGCTGTCAACAGCCTTAGAAACAGATTATTAGGCACAACTGTGATGAGCTGGCTGGGTTCAGAAGTATGTTCACTGGAGTGAAGCTGCCACTCTCTTGAAGCATAGTGTCACTAACTGGCCCACTTTCTATGGTGTTTTCAGTCATTAATTGATTGGATTAAGGTGTGTTGTCATTGGTGGATCAGGTAGGATTAAAACCAGTTCTGGCATTTACTTGTTACCATGGCTATAAGACAGTTGTCTTTTCCCATGGATGAGGGACTTTCAGATTTGCACTATCATTATGTGCATTTTGTGATACTTTGCATTTTAAAATCACAATTTACTTCTATTTTCAGAAGATGGAGTGGACGTTCTTCCTGTTAACTGTAACTGTCATTAAATATAAAACAAACATATGTAAACTCTGAAAGTTGGAAAGGAAAAGGCAGATAGGTCAGGAACACAGGGACCTAGAAACAACATGGTGGTGAGTTCCCCGTGTTTTCATTTTGCTTCATGTATCTAAGACCTGGAGATGAAGAAGCCAGCAACTCAGAAATGTTAGCTGGTACAGACTAAATCTCTCCCTCCACCCAAGCCCTACTCTGTTTAGCCAAAGAACCAGGAAAGGGGCAGCATAACAAAAATAATACTTTTAAACAAAACATAATCTACTCAAACCAAATGCCACAGAAAAAAACAGTGGCCTCACTCCCACCCAGGTCAGGAAAAGCCAAGTAAGGAGCTTACAGTTTCACAATCTCCAAGCAATAGCACCAAACCACACCTCCTAATAGAGTGGTACCAGCTTGAGATGGAAGCCACGACTTTCATCCCTGCCGAGAAGTAGCGATCCTGACCCCCTGAGTGGTCTCAGTGGAGACCACATGGGGAACATGGACTTCTGCCTCACTTGACAGTAACAGAGTGCCAGTCTGCTTCTGCACTGGGATGGTGTCAAAGGAGGCTCCAAAGAGAGTTAGGACTTTCACCACCCCCCCAGCAGTAGTGAGACTACCTGAGGGGTGTCGATCTAGGCCGCATGGGGAACAATAAAGAGGAACTCATGTTCACCTCAGCCAAGGAGGTGTGAATGGGGGGACAAGTTGGGAGGCAGAACTTCCATACCCACCTAGCAGTAATGAGGAGCACACACCCTCAGGGGTCAGCAGAGACCAAGTGGGGAGCCTGTACTTCCAATCTACTTGGAAATAATGAAGTAGTTCCCCTCCCTTCCCCTGCCAGAGTGGTGTCAAAGGAAGTCAAGTGAAACAGAAGGTTCCGGAAGATCCAAAGTCTCAGAATATAATAATCAAAACATTCATGTCTCAATAAAAAATTACTTGTCATACAAAAACCAGGAAGTCTTCACTTGAATGAAAAAAAAAATCAGTAGATGTCAATGCTGAGTGACAGGTTTTAGAATCCCTGACAAAGATTCTGAAGCAACTTTCATAAAAATGCTTCAATGAACAATACCAAATGTGATTGAGACAAATAAAAAAAATGGAAAGCCTCAGCAGGTAGGACCTAGAAAAAGAAATTCCATTTGACCCAGCTATCCCATTACTGGGTATATATCCAAAGGATTATAAATTGTTCCATTATAAGGACACATGCACCCGAATGTTCACTGCAGCACTGTTTACAATAGCAAAGACTTGGAACCAACCCAAATGTCCATCGATGATAGACTGGACAGGGAAAATGTGGCACATATACACCATGGAATACTATGCAGCCATTAAAAAATGATGAGTTCATGTCCTTTGTAGGGACATGGATGAACCTGGAAACCATCATTCTCAGCAAACTGACACAAGAACAGAAAATCAAACTCCGCATGTTGTCACTCATGGGTGGATGTTGAACATTGAGAACACATGGACACAGGGAGGGGAGCATCACACACTGAGGTCTGTTGGGGGGGATCTAGGGGAAGGACAGCGGGGGAGTGGGGAGTTGGGGAGGGATAACATGGGGAGAAATGCCAGATATAGGTGATGGGGAGAAAGGCAGCAAACCACACTGCCAGATATGTACCTACACAACAATCCTGCATGTTCTTCACATGTACCCCAAAACCTAAAACGCAATAAAATATTAAAAAAAGAAAACTCAGCAAGTAAATTGACATTATAAAGATGAACCAAACGAAGATGTTAGAACAGAAATATATAATAAGCAACATTTAAAAATACTCCATGGATGGGCTCAGCAGCAGAATGGAGGGAATAGATGAAAGAATTAGTGAACCTGAAAATAGAACAATAGGAAATATTCCATCTAAAACACAGAGAGATAGACTGGAAAAAATAAAAATAAAAAAGCCTCAGGGGGTAGGTGTGGTGGCTCATGCCTGTAATCCCAGCACTTTGGGAGGCTGAGGAGGGTGGATCAACTGAGGTCAGGAGTTTGCGAAAGTCCAGCCAACTTGGTGAAATCCTGTCTCTAATAAAAATACAAAAATTATCTGGATGTGGTACTGCACACCTGTAATCCCAGCTACTTGGAAGGCTGAGGCAGGAGAATCGCTTGAATCTGGGAGGCAGAGGTTGCTGTGAGCCGAGATCACGCCATTGTACTCTAACCTGGGCAACAAGACTGAAACTCCATCTCAAAAAAAAAGGAAGCCTCAGGGACCTGTGGAACTATCACAAAAGTTATATTGTTCTTGTTACCAGAGTCCCAGAAGAAGAGGAAATAAAAAATAATGCTATAAAAGTACTGGAAGATAAAAGGGCTGAAAGCTCTCTAAACTGGACAAAGATGTCAGGCTACAGATTTGAGAAGTTGGCTGAACACCAAACAGAATACACTCAAATAAAATAGCACTAAGACAAACCACAGTTAAACGTCTGTAAACGAATGGCAAATGAAAATCATTAAAGTATTCAAAGACAAATGCCACCTTATCTATGGCGGGAAAAGAATTCATATGACAGCAGATTTTCTATCAGAAACCGTGGAGAAAAGATGAAGTGGGGCAAAGCATTGTTCAAGTGCTGAAAGAAGAAACTGTCAACCAATATCACTTATCAAGCAAAAATATTCCTCAGGAATGGAGGGGAAGGCAAAACGTTCTGAGGTGGAGGAAGAAAAGAGAAAATCCTTTGCTAGCAGGTCTACCATAAAAAAAAAGGCTAAAGGAAATTCTCTAAACCAGAAAGACATGATAAAACACAGAATACAGGAATGTCAGGAGTGAAGAAAATAAACAAATGAATAGGTAAATGCATCAGACAACCATATTATAAATGTACAATTACGTTGTAAGTAGGGGAGGGCAGACAGTAAGAGTAGATGAGATTTCTATACTTTGTACTGGCAAAATGATGGCATGAGCACACTGTGATGGCAATTTAATAATGTATATGTAATGGAATAATGGAATAACTACTGAAGTAGCAAGACAAAGAGATACATTCAAAAACCCTCTAGATAAATCAAAATGAAATTCTCAAACTGCCCCAGTAAGGCAGAAGAGTTCAACGAAATGAAGACAGAACAAAAAGAAAACAAAAAATGAAATGGCAGATTTAAGTTCTAACAGCAGTAATTACATTTACTGCAAATGGTCTTAACACATCAGGTACAAGACAGGGATTGGCAGATTTAACAAACATGGGCAAACTATATGCAATGTATGGAAAACTCGCTTCAAGTATAATTTTAAAATCTCAACAAATTTAAAATAATTGAAAGCATATGGCGTGTGCACTATGATGACAATGGAATCAAAGTAGAAATCAGTAAAAAAATACAATAGATTTTCTAACAACTAAAAACTAAACATATTTTCATACAGTTCACAGGCAAAAAATAAGTCTAAAAGGATTGAATTGAGTAAAAATGAAAATACAATTTGTCAGTGGTTGTGAGTCACAGCTGAAGCAGTACTGGGGGAGGAAATTTATGGCACTAAATGTATGCATTTTGAAGAGAGGAAAGAGTCTTAATCTAGTCTCCTTCCAAAAACCTAGAAAAAGAAGTGCAAAGTCAACTGAATTCAAGCAGAAGGATGGAAGTAATAAAAATAAGAACATAAATCAATAAAATTGAAAACAGAAAATGATTAGAGAATATTAGGGAAACAGTAACTAGTTCTTTTTGAAGATTTTAGAAAAAGTCTAGCAAGATGAATTAGTTCTTTTTCATGCTGCTGATAAAGACATAATCAAAACTGGGAACAAAAAGATGTTTAATTGGATTTACAGTTCCACATTGGCTGGGGAGGTCTCAGAATTATAGCAGGAGGTGAAAGGTACTTCTTACATGGCAGTGGCAAGAGGAAACTGAGGAAGAAGCAAAAGCAAAAACCCTTGATAAACCCATCACATCTCATGAGACCTATTCACTATCATGAGACTAGCATAGGAAATATTGGCCCCCATAATTCAATTACCTGCCCCTGGACCCCTCCCACAACACATGGGAATTCTGGGAGATATAATTCAAGTTGAAGTTTCGTTGGGGACACAGCCAAACCATATTATTCCATCCATGGCCCCTGTAAATCTCACATCCTCACATTTCAAAACCAATCATGCCTTCCCAACAGTCCCCTAAACTCTTAACTCATTTCAGCATTACCCCAAATGTCCATAGTCCAAAGTCTCATCTGAGACAAGGCAAGTCCCTTCTGCCTATGAGGCTGTAAAATCAAAAACAAGCTAGTTACTTCCTAGATACAGTGGGGGTACAGGTGTTGGTCAAACACAGCCATTTCAAATGGGAGAAACTGGCCAAAACAAAGGGGTTACAGACCCAACACAAGTCTGAAATCCAGCAAGGCAGTCTAATTTTAAAGCACCAAAATGATTTCTGTTGACTCCAGGTCTCACATCCAGGTCACACTGATGAAAAAGATGAGTTCCCATGGTCTTGGGCAGTTCTGCCCCTGTGGCTTTGCAGGGTACAGTATGCCTCCAGGCTACTTTCACAGGCTAGTGTTGTCTGCCTGCAGCTTTTCCAGGCGCACAGTGCAAGCTGTCAGTGTAGGGACACCATTCTGAGATGTAGGGACAGTGGTCTTCTCACCGCTCCACTAGGCGGTTGCCTAGAGGAACTCTGTGTGGGGGCTCCAGCTCCACATTTTCCTTTCACAGTTCCCTAGCAGAGGTTCTCCTTGAGGGCCCCACCCCCGCAGCAAACTTTTGCCTGAACATCCAGGCATTTCCATACATCTTCTGAAATCTAAGCAGAGATCCCCAAATCTCAGTTCTTCTCTTCTATGCACCCACAGGCTCAACGCCATGTGGAAGCTGCCAGTGCCTGGGGCTCCCACCCTCTGAACCCACAGACCAAGCTCTATATTAGTCCCTTTCAGCCATGGCTGTAGTGGTTAGGACATAGAGCACCAAATCCCTAGGCTGCACACAGCACGGGGACCCTGGGCCCAGCCCACAAAACCACTTCTTTCAAAGCTTTAAAAGTTTTACTCCACCTTCCTCTTCTTGGTCTTATTTGTGAAGAGAAGTCTAGTATAATTCCAATCCTCACTAAGGTGTTCTCCCCATCCCTTAGCTTCTTCCAAGACAAATAGAAGAATTGCTGATATCAGCTTTTCCATCTTTTTTCTTGTTGTGAGGATGAGGCTGATGACTTCTAAGCTCTTTATATGTCAAACTGGAAATGGGAAGTCCCTTCTATTTAAGATGGATGCCGATTGTCATGCTGTTCGGTGTTATAATGTTAGTTTAACCACCTGTGAAATTTGCATGCTTTCAAATGCCTACTGGTTGTCTATATCTTTATTTCTGTTCTTAGGGCTTATTATTTCACATACACTTTCCAAATGAAATTTTTCTTTCACCATGAATATACATTGCCTGCCCATAACTTAGTTTTGCATTTTGTATTCAAGAATTATACTTGTTTGGTTTTTCATTTTTCATCTCTAGTTTTGCGTGATTTAGGCTTGCAATTTTAATTTAAACCTTTTTTTTTTTTGGTCAGAAAATGGAATGAATGAAGAATTAGGAGCATGTTAACATACAAGGAAAAGGGAAACTTTTGCTATTTTTGTATTCTTGAAACAGTTTATGAGACAGGGAAATTCCCTGTTTCTTGATGGTCTAAAATAACCAGCAGTATTTATTTTGCCTTTTCTTGTTAAAACGATTTTGTTATTCACTATCAGTTATTCCATATCTTAATATCTATTTTTTCTTCATTTCCCATTTGATGGGGTAAAAATTTCTTCATAGACAGATATAAATACCTACATACACACAAGTACATATACATACATATATACACACTCATACACACACACATATAATAATGAAAGTTAATATGTCTACCACTTTTGCCTTCTAAAATCTTTGCACATTGCTCTATTTTTTAGTGTTGCTGGGAATACCTTAAGGCTAGGCAGATGTTTATTTGGGTCAAAACTGGTATTTTCTCCTACTTGAAATATTTTTTATTTCCCTAGTTTCAATGTTTTGTAAGAATGTGGTCAGGTTTTGCTCATTTTCATGGAATTTGCCTATAATGTGGCAATCTTCACTTATTTTTTTCTCTCTGTTATACCTGAAGTCTGGGTAGAGGTTTTCAGGTATTTCATCCAAATCTGTTAATTGGACTTTCCACAGTTTGAATTCCACCTCTTTTATACTTCCAATATGGGTTTTAAATGCTTTCTTGAAATAGAAAGAGATATGCCTTAGGTATATGTGTCTGTATTTGCTGTACTACCTCATTTATTGATTACTACCAAATTTTAATGAGCATTATTATCTGGAACTGCAAGTCCTACAAGTTTGTTCCACTTCAATATTTCCTTAAATATATTTTGCCTTTACATTTCCATATACATTTTTAGAATCAGTATGCTAATTTATACTAAAAACCCTACTATGATTTTTGTTTGAAATTCTACACAGACCTTCTGCATTTAATTGATTTACTGCTATACTTGTGTTTTATCTTTCATATTTGAGTGTGCTTTTGTTGTCATCCTGGATATTGCAAAATATAAACTATGAACCAAATTATTACTTTTACTATTTTCTAATACTCTCATGACTTTGGAATTATGTATATATTACCTATTGTCAACTCTGGCTTTATGTTAACCACCATAAGTTGTAGTTATTATCATTTTAAACCTATAAAATGCTACTTCTAATGCCTGGGTAGTAAGTTTTATTTTGTATTTTCTCACATATTAACCTCTTCCGCCGTTCTGAGAAGTCAGCTGTGCATATTTTACTTGTAAATTTATAAACAGTGCAGCCTTTTTTCTCTGGCTGCTTTATCATTCGTTTCCTTGCTTTGAAATGCAATAGTTGGATTTTGTGTATCTGGGTTCTGTGTGTGTGTGTGTGTGTGTGTGTTTTCTTTTTCTTTTTTTTTTGTTTAAAAATCCTGCTCAAGCTAGCTGAGCTTCTCAAATGTATAGTTTGACATTATTCATCAGTTTCAAGGAAATTCTTAGTCATTATAAAAAACATTACTTTTAACCAATTTTCCCTGTATTACTCTGGGACCAGAATATTACGCCTTTTGATGATGTACTACATATCACCTCTAATATGTTTTGTGATGCTTTAAAATTCTTTTTCCTCCCTCTGTATTTCTATTTGTGTAGTTTCTATGAATCTGATTTCTATATCAATTCTGTGTTTTTCTGCAGTCTTTTATTCAACACGTACAGACTTCTTAATTTCAGATGTTACTCTTCAGTTGTTAAATATGAATTTCATCCTACTTCACATAATCAAAATTTCTATAAAATTTTCATAGCTTTTCACCTATTTTGTGCTTCTTTTCCTATTTTCTTAAAAATAGTCATAGTAGTTATTTTAAAGTCTACTGCTACCTGCAATTATAATCAACTGTAGGTCTGTCTTAATTTTTCTTTCGGTTTTCAGATAATCCCATCTATTTTCATGGCTAGTAATTTTTGGTAGAATGCCAGCCACAGTTAAAAAAAATAAAAATAAAAAGCTGCTGAGCCTTCAGCTTTGCCCAGATTGGCCAGTGGTCCCAAAGAGAAAGTGGTGGCATATTTTCACATTGCTTCGCTTCCTCACTCCCTCCAGGCTTGCAGTTCTCACCAGCATGTCCAGTATCTCTCCTTCTCTAGGGTCCTTGTCTTGTCAGCATCCAAGCACTGGGAGGTGGCAGGACATTCCCTGCTGCTTTTCAGATTTTGTGGTTTAGCAATTTGGCCATCAGCCTACACAGCTTCAGAGTTTAGCAAATACCTGAAGGGAGAAACTGCCTTGTGTTTGAGCCCCCACCGCTTGTCTAACCTCTGCCCTGAGTAGCTGCCCTCTGCTCCACTCAAGCCCGGTCTTGCAGTTCTGGCTCCTTCTCAAAACTGGCAGATGCTACTAGGGTTTCCAGGGATCCTGGGACTCTCCTGGAACCATGCCTCCCATCTGGAATTTTTTCTTCTTTTAGTTTTTGTTGCGACATCTATGTTGATACCTATATGTGGGCAGGTCATATTTGGGAATTTGTCCAGCTTTCAGGTTGTTCTCAGTGAGAAGTTGGGCTGAGTGGATCCTCCATCCCACTCAGAAGCAGAAAACTTCAGTGTGGGTTGTAATTCTATTATTGTACTTTTCATTTGCTGCCACCCTTCCTCATACATATATATCCTTCCACTTCAGGGAAATATCATTAGAGGAGCAAATCTTTCATCTTTTTGTTTCAACAAATGTAGGCTATATAAGAAAATGATAATTTTCTCAAACTTATATGAACATGACCGTATTACATAAAACCACTTAAGGGAAATAATAGAAAAACAAGCTAAAGTTGAAAGATATGTATTTATACTAAGAATAATTTTTAAAAATACTACACTTGGTCTTTTGGGCAAATTTTTCTATTGTTCATCAATATTTGCTCTGCTCTTTGTGGACACACGGAAAAACTACATTTCCTCAGCTCCTGTGTGAAGTTAATTATGGTCATGAGATATTCTTTGGCAATAAAATGTGAGCAACTGGACCCTGTGTCTTTTTCACTTTAAAGCATTTAATTGCTGGTGTTGGGTTCTTCACTTCTCTCTTTCTTTGTATGTCATGATTTACACACATCATATCAAGGAGAAATGATGCTGAGACTCTTTAGAAAGAAAGCTCTACTTTTTGGTGGGGTTGCTCGTTTTTTTCTTATAAATGTGTTAAGTTCTTTGCAGATTCTGGATATTAGCCCTTTGTCAGATGGATAGATTGCAAACATTTTCTCCCATTCTGCAGGTTGCCTGTTCAACTCTGATGAAAGTTTCTTTTGCTGAGCAGAAGATCTTCGGTTTAATAAGATCCCATTTGTCAATTTTAGCGTTTGTTACCATTGCTTTTGGTGTTTTCATCATGAAGTCTTTGCCAGTGCCTATGTCCTGAATGGTATTGCCTAGGTTTGCTTCCAGGGTTTTTATGGTTTTAGGTCGTATGTTTAAATCTTTAATCCACTGTAAGTTAATTTTTGTATAAGTTGTGAGGAAGGGGTTCAGTTTCAGTTTTCTGCATATGGCTAGCCAGTTTCCCCCAACACCATTTATTAAATAGGGAGTCATTTCCCCCATTGCTTGTTTTTGTCAGGTTTGTCAAATTTCATACCACCTCATGCCAGTTAGAATGACGATCACTCAAAAGTCAGGAAGCAACAGATATTGGAGAGGATGTGGAGAAATAGGAAAGCTTTTATATTGTTGATGGGAGTGTAAATTTGTTCAATCATTGTGGAAGACAGTATGGTGATTTCTCAAGGATCTAGAACCAGAAATATCATTTGACATAGCAATCTCATTACCGGGTATATGCCTGAAGGATTATAAATAATTCTACTATAAAGACACATGCACGCATATGTTTATTGCAGCACTATTCACAATAGCAAAGACTTGGAACCAATCCAAATGCCCATCAATGATAGACTGGGTAAAGAAAATGTGGCACATATACACCATGGAATACTATGCGGTCATAAAAAAGGATGAGCTCATGCCCTTTGCAGGGAAACGGATGAAGCTGGAAACTATCATTCTCAGCAAACTGACACAGGAACAGAAAACCAAACACTGCATGTTCTCACTTAAAAGTGAGAGTTGAACAATGAGGACATATGGACACAGGGAGGGGAACATCACACACCGGAGCCTGTTGGGGGGGGGGTGGGGGTTAGGGGGAGGGATAGTATTAGGAGAAATATCTAATGTTGATGATGGGCTGATGGGTGCAGTAAACCACCATGGCATGCATATACCTATGTAACAAACTTGCACGTTCCACACAAGTATCCCAGAACTTAAATTATAATTTTTTAAAAAAGGACATTCCACTAGCATGTCCTCTGGCCACACAAAAGGGTTTGTCTGAGCCAGAAATAAAACTTTTATTGTGTTAAGCTGATATGATTTAGAGGCACCCATTAACTTAACAAAATCTCCTCTATCTCTATCTTGGCAGATGCAATGTAACAACATACAAAAAAAGCCATTATTAAAGAGAGGATCAGGGTTACTTAAAAACCTTTCTAAATCTGGCCAACATTCTTCTAAGCAAGATGAAACCATGATATTGATAAAATAGACATCAGGTGATGCTGTATTGAAATTACAGTAAATTTATGAGTTTGATGCTAGATTAGAGTCAGATCTATCTATCTATCTATCTGTCTATCTATCTATACACACAGGATGATTGTTATAGAAATATAGGTATGTGCATATTCATGGGTTATTATACAGATATATATATTTCTTTGTCTGCTGAGGATCCTAGAAGCACTAATAATTCAGAAGCAATTAAAATAGCTAGTACCCAGATCTTTTTAGGTGCCATTTACCTATACAAAAAAACAGGGTTTCCTGAATAACTTAGTCTGGGTTTGAGGTGTAGAAAATACAAGAAGAGTCTGAAGCATCTTACAGGGATAGCAAAGAAGTGAAAGAGAAAAAAAGAAAGAAAGAAAGAGAGAAAGAAAGAAAGAGAGAGGAAGGGAGGGAAGGAAGGAAGGAAGGAAAGAAGGAAAAAGGAGGAAGAGAAAAGATAACAGAAAGGGAAGGAAGAGAAAGAAACAAGGGAGAGAGAGAATGAGAACATGTCAAAAAAAAAAACCTCACATGAATATCCTGAAGGAGTTCCCAATGGCAAAAGTTGAAAATATTTTAATAAGTACAAGAAAAATCGTGAATGTATTGGATTATAATTGAAAAAATTAAATATTCATAAATTTCTACTAATAAAAATAACTGATTAAATACATAAATAAGGGAAAGTGGGTAAATCGTCCTTACAGGAGAATTCCAAAGAATAAATGCAGAAGTGAGGGAAATACAAAATTGCCCTTAGCAAACCATAGTAACATTTTCTGCAGGCAAGATCCACCAAACAATGTTAACATTATTGGGTGACATTTTCAGGAGAAGAATATTTACATAGCCTCAAAATATCTCCCCAGAAGCATGTATTAATCACTGTGGTGGTTTTACCATATAGTCACAAATACGTGCACAAGTCTCATCCACAACTGGCTTATGGCATCCTCACTGCAGCACGAGGAGATTCATGAGAAATGTTTAGAGAAGAAAGTTTAGATTGTAAGAAATGTTCAGAACTGGGAGTTTTAGAAGATCCTTGTCCTCAGTTTAGAAAATCTGAAGAGACCTGGTCTGGGCCAGTTGGTAGAAAAGCAAAGCAGATTTATTAAAGAAGTGGAGCCTTCCAGGGTGACTTTGGCATTAGGGTAGGTGTGTGGTAGTTTGAGGAGAGAAGCAGTTTCTGAAGCAATGACATGAGCAAAAGACAGGAAAGGGATCGTGCTGAAGCCATGAAGCAGGCCAGTTTGATTGGAGCAAAAATATACAAAAAGAAGTAAATAGAGAGTAAGTTTGGAAAGGTAGATAGTTTAAAGGGCTGTAAGAAGCTTCTCCTTATTAGGTGAGCCATAGGGAGCCATGAGAGCTTCTAGAGAAGAGAAGTGCTAATTTTTGAGCTCAGAAACATTCCTCCAATGTTAGCTATTGTAGGGACTAGAATGTTTTTCTCTGAGTGAGGTGGATGCGTGTCAGGATTGGGAGCAGTTCTGCTTAGTGTTTGATTGGATCACTTTGGCTGTTGTGTTGAGAATGGCGCACAGTCAGGGAAAAGCAGGGCCACCAGGTAGAGGAAAATTATAGAAATGCAGGTGAGAGATGATGGTACAGTGTGGTCCAGTGTCTTCAGGGCGAGGTGGTGACTAAGTGTGTCTGAGTCATGCCATCTGGATCATCTGTGTGACCTGAAGATGGTATTATTCTTTGATGACTTCAGGAGAAAGTCCAAATAGCTTAGCTCTTCGAGACCTCGTCTTAATTTCTTTTTTCCAGTCAAATCTGTCATCTCTTCCCAAAAACAAATCCTGAGGTTGAGTCATGCCAAAAGCCCAAGGTGGTCTTTGCACACTGCCCATGAATTTCTTTCTGGATGAAAACACCCTCTTCCCTTTACTAAGGAACTCTCACTCATCTTTCCATTGTCCTGTCCTTTCCAAAGCCTTCCCTGACATAGGCTTGGCAGAGTCCGGTGCTGGCTCTGTCTGTGATCCTGAAGCATTATTGTTATAGTCCATATTCTGAGAACAGCACATGCCATAGTATAACCTGAGCATTTTCATCTGTATCTACATGGCAATGGCTGCACTAGACAGGAAGGGGCAGAGCAGTTTCACACCCTTATTTTTCTAATTCTGTCTGATATTGCATGATACTTGTCCTTGTTCAAAATAGTTGGTCTCCTTGTTCCTGATTAGGGATTTATTCTAAGCCATTTCCTTAATTATGAAAGACTATGCATAGAATTCTCCATTCTGTCTTTTGGAAATATATATGGCCCAGGGAGCTAATTTTCTGTAAATTACTTTATTTGATTTACCATTTTTGTAGGCATTTTAGTAACACGCATCTGTTGAGGTTCTGGAGAGGATAAGCATTTGATTAAGGTTGCACAGCAGGAGGTAGAGGCCGAATGGAACCTGTGCAGTCTGACTTCTGACCCACTGGGAGAAAGTGACCATCTCTGACCCTTCACTGTGGGGAATAGAAGAGATTTACACAGACAATACACGCTTCAAAGCATCACTTCCTCTTTAGAAACCCAAAGTTGGAGGACACCTGCAGAATCACTGCTTTAACCCTTGACACTGTGCATGTGCAGATACTCCATTTACAACTGCCTTCAAGCGTGCAAAGGGTGATAGAGTCAGGGTGTCCTTCCTAGAGCATGAGGGATTGTTTATCAAAGAGTCTCCACTGACTGGAGCCAGAATCTGTTTCTCACTATACTATTTCCCTTGATTTACCACCATAAAAAGCCTAATCCCTCCTTCAAATGATAAGCCTTTTAAAATTATAGGCAGGTAAGTTTTAAAATTTAAAGGCAACTGGATCTTCACGTCTCTATTGTTTCAACCACAACAGATTGCATGCTTTTTAAACTCTTTATCATTAAATTGGGACAAGTTTACTCCTCTGTGCTGGTTTTAATTAATGGCATCCCACTGACATCCCCACAATTTTCCGTGAAGAACTAACATATCCCCACTGCCTTCACTAAGGATCCATTTCTTAGCTCCCTTTCTCAGCATAATTGCCTCTGAGGCGTCTCTGCTCACTATTCCTGTCTCCTCCCCAATTTGCTGTTGAGCCACTACTCTCACACTCTTGTCCCCCACAACTCTGCAAAAGTCGTTCTTTATAGACTAAGGGAAGATCTCTGTGTTGCTCCATTCAACCTTCCATTCTCAGTATTTCTCTTCTGGCCACTCTTACCTTTCTTACCCCTTCCCTACAGAGGCATCTCCTGTCCATGGACTCCAACAACACTGGCCTCCCTGCTGCTCCTGGACAGTCTGGACCCTCTGGGTGAGAGCTTTGCTCTGCTGCCCCATGATGTGTATCCTTTTCATCAGATCCATCCTTGGTTAACTCCCTCAAATCTTTGCTTCACAGAGAGGGCTCCCCTGGCCACCCCCTCCTGGCCCAGATATGGCTCAGAACAAATTACCCTTCTTTATTTTATCTGCACAGCATATACCTCTGACCTAGATAGTAAAATAATATGATGAGTTGTGTTTGTTGGCCATTGTTTGCCTCCCTGATCCATACAATCTCAGCAAGTGCAGGCAGGGATGGTTGTCCCTTGAGTCTCCCGAGTGCCTAATGCAGTTTCTCACATGGAGCAGGCCTTGAGTACATTCTAGAGGAATGAGCAGCACCATGCACGGAGGTGTGTGTGATGGGGTCGGGAGCAGAGAGCTCAGAGGGCTGGAGAGGTGGACAGAAAGTGAGTGACATGGAACATGGAAGAGCTCCCAAAACTCTAACCAGTTCAAGGGAAAGAGCTCAATTTAGGAGAGTCACCATGTGAATTATTTGTTATGTCCCAATAAATGATCATAAAGATGGTATAAGTTTGGGTGAGGAGAAAAAAAAGAATGCAAAAAAAAAAAAACCCACATATACACAAAGAATAAGTGGGTGTCACCAATAATAATTTTTGTTAGGTACATTTGAAGTTTTTAAAAGTATACTAAAAAAATCTCAATGCATAACTTGAGTACCTCACAGCTGGGTGGGCTAACCTGGCTTATTAAGTTTCCAAGTGTGGGAATCACCTCATAATATTCTTAGTTGACCCCTTTAGAAATAGTGTTCCACAGATAAGTGATCTGGTTTTTACAAAAATGAGATGATGAGAGAGCAAGCCTGTACTTTTGGTCCTTTACGCAGGTCAAAAACAGCCCAGGCTGGACTGACGTTTTGCTTTCAGAGGAGTCCATTAGATTGGAAAAGAATGACTCTCCCCTTGGGCTTTCAATCTAATGATCCACAGTAGGTCTGTCATCTCTCTTCCCGTCACTCTTCTCTAAGGGGCCAAGTCGGTACTAGATTAAAGTGCTTGCCCTTCTCCATGGCTCTGGCTTTTCAAATCAGTTTGGCAGAAAATGCTTTCTCTGATGCTAAGGAATTGAGAAACAGTTCTCACGTGTCATTCAATGGACTTGATTAAAGGCAAACTTCAGGCCATACCAACATCATTTTACCAGTCAGTACCTAGTTCTTCACCTTGGGAAATATTCTATTCACACCTTAAAGTTTGGGGCATCATGGATATTTCCCCGGAAAAACAAGCAAATAAAATGTTGCAACGAATAGCTTTTGGACTGAAAGTCAACATGTTTCAGAGCACCAGGTGTCCAATCTTTTAAATAAAAATAGCAAAATCTAAATCCACTTTAATCAAATTCTAAGCAGAGAAAGAAAAGTGTATTTATCCAATCATATATTAAATAGTTCTTTGGAAGTGAAGCAATTGATGTGAAGTTATTCTTTGAAATAGCAAACAAGAAAGAACCCATGATAATCATTATTTCACATGATAAGCATGTGAAATAATTACTTGAGCTTTTATAGTTTCTTTTTAGGACACTTCAAGAGTTACTTTGTGTCTTGTCTATGTCTTAGGAAGAGGAAAAATTCTGTGGCATACAATATTGTAAGGACAAGTGTATTTTCTAGGCTCTTCCCACACTGTTGAAGTTCCCTCTAAGGTCTCACTGTTATACTTTAAAGCCCCCATATTTCTGGTCTTTAAAATTTAGGATCCCCCCCAGGTCAGAATGTTCTCTGCTGGCCACACAAATGCCTCTGTACCCATCCTAATCCATCAAATACAGAACTGTTGTCTTTCAGGTTAAGGCGGTCAGTCTTTTACAGTGTGCTGTTGAGTGTCACAGTGGCAAGTTTAAATGCAATCTTAGTTCAATGGGTAATTAAAATACAAGATCTTACTGTACTGTCCCTTTCTTTTCTGAATCAGAACAGTGGAGATTCCCTAAGGTGAACAGGCTATCATTTCAGAGGTAATAAATCTGAGTCTTAGGACAGATGAGCACACAGTGTACCAGCATCTCTGGAATTTGAGTCTTCATGGAATCTAGTCTGACAAAGTCCAAGCTTTTCTTCTCTGAACAATGGCAAATCAGCTCATTACAGTTTTTTTTTCTTTTTCAAACACACATTCTTGTGAATTTGAATTAAGTGTATGACAATAGCAAACTTAGAACTGTGGTATGCCTCTTCTCATCAGGAAAATCTGATCTCCTAGTTCCTGAATCCCATCTCAGACATCTCTGGAGGCCCAATCTATTCAATGCATCTTTTCCTTTGTGCTATGACACTCAGGCTCTTTAGTAATGTGAGCTGTGAACCGTATGACCGAAGTGATTAGGGTCTTTTCCCTAAAATGTATCCTCCCTTGATGCCTAACGAAGTTGTTGAAAAGTCACAATAAGACTTAATTGGCCACTAGGGGAATAGGCAAATTTCACTGGAGATAAAGTAGGCAGGGTTGTATCAATGTCATTTCGGGAAGACAAAGAACAACACCTTTTGCTTTTCATTCTATTAAACCTAACTGCACTTAGACTGGAACCTGCTCTGGAGTCAGCCTGTCCAGTTTCACTTCCTCACATCGCTGAGCTTAGGTCACCAACATCAAGGTAGCTTCTGGGAATGGGATCGGGGGGAGAAGATGTGGAAGAACATGCATGCATCTGAGTTATAATCCCTTTGTGCCATCATCTCCGTGTCTGAAGCAGCTGGTAGAGCTCAGCACTTCCTTGTCACAGGAACACCTGCTCATTGGAGCGATAAGTCATTGGGTTTGACTTATGCTCTGCTTGTCTCTATCTCTAATGCTCATTTGACAATCACTCCTGGTCTCTTGACTAGAAATATTTTTCCTATGGAATCGATTCCCAGACTTTATCTTCAGTTCAGCCCTCTCTTTGAAATCCACTCATATGTCCAATCATTCATTTAACATCTCTAACCGAACACATAATCTGTGCTTTCCATTCAACATGTTCCCTTCAGAACCCACCCACACTTGCAGCAATCACAGTCTACTCTCATTTAGGTTCTGGAAACCCTCTGTTTCCAGGAGCATGGGTGAGTTCTGGGAGTTAGGCACATTTTTATCTTGTTTTTCATATCCCACATCCAATTGTTCAGAAAATCATTTGGGCTCCACCTTCAGGAGATATTCAGAAGCCAACCTCTTGTTGTCAGCCCTACCACCTACATACTGATCAGAGTTATCCTCTCAGGCCTGGATTACCTCCTGGCTAGTCTACCTACCTTTTTCTTTAGCTCACCACAGTCCAGACTCAACAAAGCATCTGGAGTGAGCATTGACACTTAAATCACGTTGTGTTATCTCAGACTCAGAACCCTACAGTAGCTTCCTATTTCCCCCGGGATATAAACCAAAGTCCTTAAGGCAGCCTTCCAGGCCGAGCATAACTTCACCTTCCGTGCCTTGCTTCACTCATCTGTGAGTTGGGTAGAATGATAGTACCTGCCTCTCGAGATATTCATGAAAGTTAAGTGAGTTAAGACATGCAGTGAGCACAGAATGTGCCCATTACATGTTAGTCATATTCTGAGTACGGGCTGGTTTTGGTTAAGAGGTGTCAACTCCCTCAAATTCAGGGTGAGATGCAATATTTATGCCTTTTGACACAGTAAATAAGACTCCACCAAGAAAGTCTTGACTTTTGAAGGTGGACTGGGCAACAGTCCTACGAGTATAAAGGGAGAAATAAAACACTCTATTTTGCCTCTTTTTCTGGCTCTAAGAAGTTCAAGGTAATATTGATAATCTTCATCCAAGTAAAATTTTAGCTAAAAATCCACTTAGGAAATATGTTTTTAATATTATGTCAGTTTGATTTAGTGTGACACTGAATTATGTGACTTTCCAAAATCCAAAACCAAAGGAAAGCTTTAGAACAAATCATCTTTCCTAATTTACTGAAGATCATAACCATTTAAAGATTTCAAGGAAAACAAATATGAAGATAATGACTAGTAGCTTATTTCATTTTTAAATAATTATGTTATTAGTAAATGATCATGAAATTAAACTATTCATTAGTGAAGCAGATTGAACCAATAATATTATTCTATATGTGATTATTGTAAGACTTGATCATAAATATGGCACTGTAGAATTTCCCTGCATAAACACATTGATGTAAGCAGATGTTTATCTTCTCTCTCTTAACAAGAGGAAATGAAAGTAACATATTTAGTGCACTCTAAAAGCCAGGCACTTTGGTAGGTAGAGTTCACACTTTGACCTTCCAAAATCAGACAATGTGAAAAGATACATGTTCCAGAATGCTTTTTTGAGGTCCACGATCTTCACATTATCTCTTTCCACAAGATGGCCTTATCAACTATGAAGAAGCTGGTTTCTGATGGTCAACTTAATGGGAGATTGCCTGTCTACCTAACATGGTCAACAGAAGAATTGAGGCGCTTTATTTTTAATTCCCATTCTTTTTTTATTGCTTGCTTACATTTCTCATGTTATTTTTCATCCCTCTTTTTATAACTTTATTTAGATAAAGTCATTTAAGTCTTACTGTGAACAAATACTATCCTGGAGATTACTGAATTTTAAAACTTATTTCAATAGTTATGCTAGGCATCTGTGTTTGTCATTTAAAAAGGACAAAATCATGAGTAAGTTTTAGGCACTGCATTCAAGAAGCATCCAACATAAATCTTCCAAATGGATCCTTTCCTCCAAGTCTCCTTGCTCTAACCCTGCGTTGTCCAATACACTAGCCAGTGGCCGCATGTTGCTGCTGAGCACTTGACATGTGACTGGCGTAACTGGTTATCTAAAGTTATAGTCGTATTTAATTTCATTAAATCAAGAAAATATAGATACTGGATTCAGTTATTAGAAAACTTTTAAGAATCTCTGGTTGAGCATGGTGGCTCACACCTATAATCCCAGTAGTCTGGGAAGCCAAGGCAGTTGGATTGCTTGAGCTCAGGAATTTGAGACCAGCCTGGGCAACCTGGTGAAACTCTGTCTCTACCAAAACCACAAAAAATTAGCTGGGCGGTGAGGTGGGGGCATGGTGGCATGTGCCTGTGGTCACAGCTACTTGGGAGGCCGAGGTGGAAGGATCACTTGAGCCCAGGAGGTGGCATTTGCAGTGAGCCAAAATCACACTACCACACTCTACCATGGGCAACAGAACCAGACCTCATCTCAAAAAAGAAGAGAGAGAGAGACAGAGAGAGAAAACCCTTAAGAATCTCTGAAAAACTCCGGCATGTGAATGTACTCTTCAACTTTAAATTTGATGAAATCTAAATATAGACCCAATAATTCTGATGAGAGTTTAGAATCTAAACCAAAATATACTTTATGTATAAAATACATGCAAGGTTTCAAAGACCTAGTACAAAAAGAATAAGTATAAACTATCATTAATAAATTTGTATAGTGATGACATTTTAAATGACAAAAGTTTGGATGTATTGTGTTAAATAAAATACATCATTACATTTATTCCACTTGTTTCTTGTGACTATTAAAGAATTTCAAAATTGCATTTGTAGATCACACAGTATTTCTGTTGGTTGTTTCAGCCAGTCCATATTCCACCTCTCAATCTGTATTCCACCTGCCACCAGCAAGTGAAGTGCTCTGTTGGCTCCTCAGTTCCTTCTTCATGACCTCTGCCTGTGGAATAGAGCCCAGTGTTCCCTGCAGCCTAACTTCTCTCCCCTGCCCTGGGCACTGCAGCTGGAAGTCAGCACATCACAACTCAAAGCTTCCTAGTGGAAACACCTCCTCTCCCAACATCACCCTCAATGGGACACTCTACCTAGGGGGTTGCTTTCTGTCCCCTTCTCTGCATCCAAATCCTTTCCTATTACCCCTTAAGGCAAAATAAAACAAAAACACAGAATCTGACCAAACTGTACATGTCATTTAAGAACCAGCTTGGCCAGGCGTGGTGGCTCACTCCTGGCACTTTGGGAGGCCAAGGCGGGTGGATCAAGAGGTCAAGAAATCGAGACCATCCTGGCCAACGTGGTGAAACTCTGTCTCTACTAAAAATACAAAAATTAGCTGGGCATGGTGGCACACGCCTGTAGTCCCAGCTACTCAGGAGGCTGAGGCAGGAGAATCGCTTGAACTCTGGAGGCAGAGGTTGCAGTGAGCTGAGATCGCACCATTGGACTCCCGCCTGGCAGCAGAGCGAGACTCTGTCTCAAAAAAATAAAAATGAAAATAAATAAAAAGAACCAGCTCAACAGTGTCATTTTCTCCAAAGTGCAGTTGGTGCCACTTCTTATTCCTTGACAGGTAGATTGTTCCCCTGGGCTGTGTCCCCACGGGGTCACTTTCCAAAGTGAGTCACAGTAACACCTGCATGCCGTCTTTCTCCCTCTCTACCAAGGAGCTCATTATCTCAGAAACCCAGGAAGCTCCTTTCTAAGGAAATACTTGGATGAATAAATGAGCTAAATAGAATGGTCAGTGTTACTAATTCACAATGACAAATAAAAATTCTCCTGCAGGTTAGAATGCACAGTGGTTTGACCAGGCATTCTTTCCCATATTTGGAAAACTAGCAAAAGCAAGGCTTTATGAAATATAGAATCAGAAAACAATGAGAGCAGGTAACCTAAAAGCATGGTCAGGGCTGTACAGCTGTGGCTTTTGCAAAGTAGCAATGGCTGTCCATGGGTCAACTGTCTTATCTGCCTCTGCCACAACTACTGTCTTTTTCTGTGTTCATGGCAATTCCCTGACTCTTTGGCCAATGCATTATTTTTAAAGATATTTAAACTAAAACAATCCAGCCTTGTTAGTCTGAGGTCCAGGCCTTTTCTGAGTTTTTTATCAACCTGCCACCTGAATCACTAAGTGCTTACCATAAATTTATATCAATTACATTTCCTCCATTCCTGAGTTTATGTGGCCACCTGACAAACAGGCTTATCACACATTGGTGTGTCTCATCATAATTTTTAATGTTTAAAAAGCATGTAAATGCTTAAAATCATATTTTCTAAATAAGTGAAACAAATGTTAAGTTTTTTAAAAACTTCAGTTTCTTACTTACAGAATTTATTTGTTAATTTCTGGGAGTTTGAAATCTGTGCTTGTCTGAATCGTTCATTCACATGGACATGGACATTATCATCCAAACGCGAAGTGGTAAAGCATTTGACAGAGTGAACATGGAGGAGGGCCACTCTTATCCGTGTGAAAGACAGTTGCATCCTATGAGGATAAAAGCCACAGAAGATAAAATCTGAAATACAATAAATATACACTTGTTTATATTTTTCTCTTCTATAATTACCATAGTGACCTCTTGCCTGATAAAAACATCAACAGAGATGGGAGAAGATGGGTTTCAGCTGTGCTTTCAACAGATTCAACGAGCAAAAAAACTAGTTTTCAGGGTCTCGAAAGCTTAACTCATTTAGTGAGCTTATTCTTACATGCCATTACTGAATTAAAAGCATGATTTAGTACTGCAGGGGCGGAAAAAAGCAAACTGCATTGCTTTGACAGATAAATTCCTCTCTAGCTTCTTTTAGCAATTCTTAGCATTTGGAATTCCTTCCTATTTAATATTTTTTGTTGTCCTTTTTTATTTTTATTCTCAGTAATCATTCTAAATGTGTTTTTAAATTCATGATTTAACCTCCTAGGAGGCTATGTGAACCTCGACAAGTGACTCAACCTTCTTTGATGTCAATTAAACCATACATTTTTGCTGGGTTTTAACCATCTAAATAAATTCTATTTTCCTTTACAGATATCTTGACACCTCTTATTCTTCCACATCTTCATAAATTGTATGTCTACCTTTCTCTCTGGGATGTTTGCACCAATAATACAACAGTGGTTCTCTGACTTGAGTGTGCCTCAGATGAGCTGGAAGTCTTGACTCAAGGCAGTCTGCTGGGCCCAGCTCTGAGGTTCTGACTCATTAGGTCTGGAGAGGGGCCTGAAAACTTGTGTTACTCACCAGCACCCCAGGAGCTGCTGATGCTGCTGATGTGGCTACCACAGTTTGGAACCACTGCAATATAAACATCTTCTCAAGGGTGCAGAATACAGAGCTTAAAAGATGTTTGCGTGCTTTACAAACATCTTAACATCCAAACATCCATAAAAAAAAGATGTTCATCTCCTTACCTTTTAACTGCTGCCCAGATCACTTATTCAGGTTATTTATCTTTGGAGTTAGAGATAAGGTGATATATGTGGAGAATCTTCAAACAGTAAGAGCAAATGATATGCATGGAAGGGAACATGGCCATCAGTAGCCAGTGGTGACTAATTCTACAATTTAATCTTCCAAAGCTCCCTGATTCCTCCTTTCCTCTTTGCCTCTGCTCTTTTTATCAGCCAGGTGTGCAGGCAAACAGCTCCTCTTGAGCTCAGATGTGTTTTTTCCTGGCCAGGAGGCCATGGGCACCTTACCTCAGGTCTCCCAGATCTCTTTTAGAGACACTCAGATGGCTTGTGAGGGAACCCCAGCTTTGATTTCATGACTACTACATTTTTATTTTTAAGTGTAAATTACTGTCAAGTAAACTCTTCTTCACACAGAATGTGAAATTCATCTATCCTTCTGCCAACTCATACATTTATTTATGTATTAGTTTAAGAAACATTGATTGATGGACAGGTACAGTGGCTTATATCTGTAATCCCAACACTTTGGGAGGCTGGGGCAGGTGATCAGTTGAGGTCAGAAGTTCAAGACCAGCCTGGCAAATGTGGTGAAACTCTATTTCTAGTAAAATTACAAAAATTAACTGGGAGTGGTGGTGTACACCTGTAATCCCAACTACTCAAGAGTCTGAGGCAGGAGAATTGTTTGAACTCCCAGCTACTTGGGAGGCAGAGGCTGCAGCAGTGAGCAGAGATCGCACCACTGCACTTCAGTCTGGGTGACAGAGCAAGACTCCATCTCAAAAAAAAGAAAAAAAAAAGAAAAGAAGAGAAATATTGAGTGACATATTGATTGATTATTGACATAGCGATTGATTATGCAGCACAAATGTGATTTGGAGTTTTTAAATATTAGCAAGAAACTTTACACTTAGCTTTATTAGACTTAATTGCTAGTATTTTTATTCTTTCTCTAATCTCTTGATTTTAGTGATTTTGACATTTGAAGCTAGGATCATCCTTACTGAATCTCTCACCATTCTGTCACCTTAAATTTAGCCAATATGATCATCTTCAATGACAGAACATTTCAAGTGGGACCTGAGCCATCACAGAGCTACAGTGTGGTGGCATGGCCCCCTTCCTTTCACTACCATCACTATTGTCATCATTGTAAGGTTTAATATCTCAACATACATAAAAGCTAATAATGGAGCTAGCATTCTGTGCATTTTACCCATAAGATGTTCCAAAATAATCTGTGTTAAAAACTGTAAAATGAATGATTCAACATCTATGACAGTCCCTTTAACTGCCAGTTGAGAAACATAGTTCTATTTTTCTGTCTTACTGAAGGTTAATTTGTTCAAGCTCTTGGTGATTATTTTAATATATATTTTCTGTCCTAAACCAAACCACATGAAGAGCCCTTTTCTAAATTTTGCCAGGGAACCACGTAAAGCTTCTCAACTCACAACATTCTCTTTTGGAAAATTCTTCTTGATTTATGAGAGATCCTCAGTACTGGTTTTACTCTAAGACCTTAGCCAGGATGAAAAGAGTAACAACAACAATAACAAAATCTATCAGAATGTGCTTTCAAGTTTCTAAAAAATTTATAGTCATTCTCACAGTAATTTCTCTTCATGGAACTACGAGGTTGATAACTTTTCTGGCTTCTCCCCCAGAGAAGTAACTTGGTCAAAACACTCAACAAGGGGTAAACCAAAACATGAACTTGGATCTTTTTTATCCCAGGCCTTGTACTAAATGAAGAAAGTGAAATAGGATCAGATGATTCTCTTTTCATATTGTCTCTGAGAAAAGCAAGTGAAACAAACTTGAGTTTTGGGGACTTGGACACTAATCAACTTGTTTTTGTTTTGGTCTTTCTTTATTACAGATGTTTATTATTTATTTCATCATTTCACTAAACCAAGTTTTCCTTAAAACCAAGATCTATTGCCTTAGTCTAAAATAAAAATAAAAGTAAAACAAATAATATCATTTTGTATAAATAGCAGACCTGGGATGCTTAAGATTGAAATTCTTGCCAGAATCATAAATCACTGACAGAAAATAATGGTCTTTTTATTACTTAAAAAATTAGACAAACATCTAGACTATTTAAATGTTAATAAAAGTGAGTTTGGAAGGGTTGGAGTTTATTTCAGAGAATTTTTTTTTTTTTTTTTTTTGTAAGTTTGATCCAAAACTAGCCTCTCTCCACAATGAGGCTTGCAATCTGATCGGCCCTGAATTTCCTGCAAAACCGTGGCTCTTCCTGTTTACATTCAGTGTGAATTCTTCAAGGAACTTGCACACTGCAACTGTTCAGCACTAACTTTTGTTAGTCCCAGATTATTAACTGGCAGGCAGAAAATGAAATGGCCCAAATGGCCTGCAATCACAAATTCTTCAAATCCAAAATATGTTATATATATATATATATAAATCATTGCTTTTATAAAACTCTTGTATAAATTAGCATTACATAAACTACAATTACAAGTTTTTGTTTTCTGTAAAAATTGCTTATGAGTTCTTCAATTTTATAGATTTCTGAGAAGGAACAGAATACTCTTTGCGTGGGTATTTTTCCTATATTTTAGTGACAACTGTTACTTGGGCCTTTCCAATTCTTTGGCCTGCTTGTGCTCTGAACATACCTCTAAATTTGTTCTAGTAATGGATAAATATTCAGTCATATTAGAACAATTTCTCAACTTTTCAACATTTTTTAATTAAGAAAAAATTTAATTTTTTTCCCATTGTGTTCATGCGGCTATATATCTGAGCTATAGTAGTCATAGGATGAAATCAGAAAAGTCTCTTTCCAACAAGGATAAAGACATTTTGATTCCTGAAGAAAGTCTGTGATCTAACCACAAATCCAAATAGTGTTAACATTCTTGATTTTCCTCACCACTTATTTAATTTCCAAAATAATCTTTGCTTTTTCCTTTAAAAAGACTACCAGTTATGAAAAAGCCAGAGAACATGTTGATTCAACAACCAATTTCAAAGAAGAATGAACACAATTCTCAAAATAAAAATGGACAGTAGTAAGCCTCACTTCAGATATTCTTAAAAAAAATAGTTTAAAATTAAGTTATGAATTGTAGAAAAGAAAGACAAAACTTCAATATTTTAGTAAATATGAAAGTAAATACCTTATGTTACATCTTGAAATAGATATAATTCAAATTTCAAGTTGTGATGTGACATGTGACCAAATAAAAGATTTTTGGTCTTGGTTTGTTTGCTTTTCGTTTTCTTCCCCTAGCAGTACATATCCCCACAATGTCTATGTTGGAAGTGGGAATATTTCCAAGATTAGCCCACAAACACTTATTTAGCTCTGAATCTAACTTAATCATTCAGAGTCACTATGAACTTGAGCATCTCTCGGCTTGGAAACTCTGTGTCTTACTTAAGGGACGAATCAGTAGGTGGTGAAGAGGAAAACACTGATTTCAAGGAGAATTCCATGCCAGCATCAGAAAGGCTCTGAGTTAGGGAAACTGAGGGCCTCAGGAATTAAGTTTGTAACACAAAGGATAAATGTTTGAGGGATGGTTATCCCATTCTCCATGAGGGGGATTATTTCACATTGCATACTTGTATCAAAACATCTCAAGTACCCCATAAGTATATATACTTACTATGTATCCACAAAAATTAAAAATAAAATATTTTTTAAAAAGAAAAACAGATGGTGATAGGCTGAAAGAATATATATGTCACATTCTTCTTAATGTCTAGAATATAAAGATTTTTTAAAGAATCAATAAGAACCTCCTCCAAAAATGCACAAAAATATTAATCAACAAATTATTCATGTAAACCCTCAAATGTTCTCTTTCTACTGATGCATAACAAATTGCCACAAACTTACTGGCTTAGAACAACTCTCATTTACTAGCACAAAGTCTTATAGATCAGACATCTGAGTATGGCTGGCTGTGTTCTCTGTTTAGATCTTTGCAAGGCTAAAACCAATGCATTGGCCAGACTGTGTCCCTTTCTGGAGGCTCTGGGAAGACTCTTCTTAAAGCACATTCAGATGGCTGGCCAAATCCAGTTCCTTGTGATTGTTGAACTGAAGTTCCTGCTTCCTTGCTGGCTGAGCTGGGAACTGTTCTCAGCTCCCGAATGCTGCCCACACTCCTTGACACATGGATCTTTACAGGAAAGGAGAAATACTTTATACATTATTCTCTCATATGTTGAATTGCCATTCCCAGAAATAACCCAGTTCGTTTAAGGTCTCACCTGATTAAGTCAGTGCCATTTTAAATGTAACCTATTTGGGATTTCAATTAAGTATGAAAAAGTCTCATTACAGTAACATCTGGAGAGCAATAATTAATTGGGAGATGGTGTATATACAACAGGGGCCACAAATTTGGGGTGTATAATTTAGAATTCTGCCTACCACAAAGAAGTAAATCAATTGATTTTCTATCTCATTGACAATCAAATAAATGCAACTGAAACCAGAATAAAATGTCTCTTTACATTCTGCATAGAAATAATTATACACACATACACCCAAATAGTATATACATATGTGTGTTTGCCTAGTCATGTGGTATACATATGGATGTGCTTGTATATCTAAATTTGTGAATATATATGCATATATGTACATATAAAGTTTATACATATATATGTATGAAATTTACCATTCTCAATTAAGTGTTGAACACATCTAGAGATCAAATGTATATATGATGTATGATAGGTACCTGCTTTTATTTTTCCTACCAAAGGGGAAAAACTATATTTTTCCTCAACTCTCATTAATTCATAGTTTGGAGAGACTCCTGCAACAGAAGACAGATTAACGAGAGTAAAACAAGCAACTTAATTGACACATGCAGTGCACACCATGTTGGAGAAACATAATTCAAGGCATTTCCTTAGAGTTTCAGTTTATCTAAGATCTTCAGTGAAGAGTAATAAATTTAAGAGAAGCAATAGGACAAAAGAAAAGCAGTCCCAGGCTTCCAAAAGCAGAAAAACTGTAGGAAGGTAAATTTATGGGCAGAGACTAAGGGAGCAAATTCTGCTCAGATTCCTCTGGCTCCATTTCTGGGCTGCTTAAAGGCTGTCTACAGTAAAGGAAAATTTATATTCTGTCTTTAAGTGTGAAAAAATGAGGAGAAGAGTGGAAAGACCTTTTGTCTTTATAAATCTTTGTCCTGCTTTTGCACAGAGAGGGAGGCAGGGAGCTTTCCTGTGCCTTAACTGTGTCTAGCCTAACAATTCTGTGTATTTTGGGAAGTCGCACTCTGGTTTTCTTCACCACATACATGACCAATATTCCAGCCCCATTTTCTGTATAATATATTCCTTAAAAATTTATTTGTGATGTCAACTCTATCATCACCAAGTCTCTATTAATCCACTTAAATGTTACTATAGTCTCTTAAAATGTGATACTAGTCTGTTTGTTCTTACAAGACTATAATACTTTGTTCATTACTATGACTTTGTAGTATTTATTAATATGATGTATAGTGATTATTGTTTACTGCTTTGCTTTTTAAACTTTGTCTTATCAATTCTTAGATGTTAATATTGTATGAAAATTTCAAGTTAGTTGATCAATGCACACACTAAATCTATCATTTTAAATTTAATTTCATTAAATGATAAAATAATCTATGGAGAATTGATCCCTTATAAGATGGTTGTTACATCCATGAACATGGTATGTATATTAATTCATTTTAAAAACATAATTAATTAGAATTTTTAACTGTTCCTTTTTGTGAATTTTTTGTTTTATTTGTTATGTGTAGTTTTTATTTGCAATTATGAGTGATATCTCATTTTCTACTAATTTCATTTTAGGTTAGTACCTAAAATACTGTGGAGTGACATATTGATTTTTATAACATGGTATACTGTTCAGTAACTTTGCTGAACTCCCTTATGACTTCTAATACGTTTCTGTTGATATGATAGAAATTCTCCATATATTAGCAGAAAATAATTAATTTTAACTCTTTTCCTCTAAGTATATTTTTTCTATTTCTTTGTATTTTTAATTGCATTGCTTAATACACCTTGAATTATGCTGCTCATTCATAATAGAAATAATCCATTTTATTATATTTATATTACTCCTGTTATTATAATAGCAATGCAATTCCTGTATTGTTATTCCTAAAAGAAAAGGTACAAATGTGTGTGTGTGTGTGTGTGTGTGTGTGTGTATATATATAAATTCCATCTTATCACTAGATATAGAAAGCATTGTGTGTATATATATACATATATATGTATGTATATATATACACACACTGTGTATATATGTGCATATATATACACATATGTATATATTGCATACACATATATATGTATATATGTATGTGTATATATATACACATAATGCTTTCTATATCCAGTGATAAGATGGAATTTTATCAGATTAGGGAGCTTTTATCAGTAAATCTCAAAAATTTTACCATCAATGGCTGAACTTTATTAAATGCCCTTCTTTAGAAACAAAAATATGTATTTTTATCTTTAACTGACGTTGTGAATACACAATGATTAAATAGTCAGGTAATTCTACAAGGCTTTTCTTTTTTTTAATGAGAACAAGTCTCTATTCCCTTTATCCCAACATCTTGTGCTCCACACAGGTAACCACTATGAACTTCTTTAGCAACCATTTTGATGTTTAATTTTATGTCTCTAAACTATATAGCTATATTGGTTATTCTTATGCAGCTTTAACTAGCATATATTTCAATCCTACTAAGTATAAAGATTTAGTGTTCTTTATCATCCCCTCTTCTCTTATATCACACCCTTTTCAGTTTATTTCCCTAGGCATTAAATAGAATATTTGTTGGATAAATACAAAGTGTTTACATTATTTTGTGAAACAAAAATGTATCTCTATGCCTAATAATATGATATTTAAATTGATCTTTTCTGTGGAACTTTACTATGCTTTTGATGTTGATGTTTATTTGGGTTGCTATACTGTTGTTTAGCTGATTAATTTTCAATAGGAAAACAATTATTTACAAGACTGAAATAGTCATCATAATTATTTAAGCATTCTTTCAATATGTCCAATTTCAATTATTTAAGCATTCTTTCATTATGTTCAGATTTAGCAGTTATTTTCTCTTCCTGTGTCCTATCCTGCTGGAAAATCTCTTTTGGAGCCCTCTGTCTCCAACTCGAACTAGTGGCTCTCTGCAACTGATAATCAGAGGAGGTTTAAGGATCTTCTTTTGCCAACAAGCTGGAAAATTATTTCACTTTTTTTAAAGTTGGATATCTGTTTTCTCTATTTCATATATTTTCCTTTTCTGTCAAATACCACGTTTTTTTTTTTTTTTAATTTATTTTACTTTTGGTGCATACTATATCTGGCATTTCTCCCCCATGTTATCCCCTCCCCCACCCCCCCATTGTCTCTCCCCTACCCCCTCCAACTGTCCCCTGTGTGTGATGCTCCTCTCCCTGAGTCCATGTGTTCTCGTTGTTCAACACCCACCTGTGAGTGAGAACATACGGTGCTCGGCTTTCTGTTCTTGGGTCAGTTCAAAAAATCAATAAATCCAGGAGCTGGTTTTTTGAAAAGATGAACAAAATAGACAGACCACTAGCCAGATTAATAAAAAGAAAAGGGAGAAGAATCAAATAGATTCAGTAAAAAATGATAAAGGGGATATCACCACTGATCCCACAGAAATACAAACAGCTCTACTCACATAAACCAGTAAACCAGGAAGAAATGGATAAACTCCTAGACACTTGTACTCTACCAAAACTAAACTAGGAGGAAGCTGAAACCCTGAATAGACCAATAACAAGGGCTGAAGTAGGGGCAGCAATCAAAAGCCTACCAACCAAAAAAAGTTCAGGTCCAGACTGGTTCACAGCCGAATTCTACCAGACGTACAAAGAGGAGCTGGTTCCATTCCTTCTGAAACTGTATCAAACAATACAAAAGAAGGGAATCCTCCCTAACTCATTTTATGAGACCAACATCATCCTGATACCAAAACCAGGCAGAGACTCAACTAAAAAAGAAAACTTCAGGCCAATATCCATGATGAACATCAACACAAAAATCTTCAATAAAATACTGGCAAACAGATTGCAACAGCACATCTAGAAGCTTATCCCATCACGACCAAGTAGGCCGGGGATGAAAGGCTGGTTCAACATACGCAAATCCATAAATGTAATCCATCACATAAATGGAACCAAAGACAAAAACCACATGATTATCTCAATAGATGCAGGGAAGGCCTTCGATAAAATTTGAATACCATGTTTCAGTGAAAGAGTCTCTAGAAGATTCCTGAGTATGAATGATTGAGAAGTATATTCCTTGAGACTTCTATGTCTTCAAATGCTTTTATTCTATTTTCACACTTGTTAGTATCACTGTGTGTAGATTTCTACATCAAAAGTCATTTTATTTTATAATGCTGAAAGCATCTCTCCATAAATTTCTAGACACTAACAATGCTATTGAAAAGTCTAAAGGTGTTCCGATCCTTCATACTTGAATAAGATTTTATAGGATCTTCTCTTCACCTCTACAGTCTGAAATGTGGTAGTGGTGCCTTGTTGAGGAGGGGATTTTTACTCATTGGTCAGGTGTGGTATAAGGTCTAAATTTAAGGCATACTATTATGTGTGTTTTGATATTTGGTGAAACCAGGAGAACTTTGATGGTGTAACTCTTCGGTCTCCTAGAGGTAGAAAAATGAAAGGATCTCATTCTGCTCCCACAGGTAAGGGCTTCATAACAAATAAAAGCTTCCTATCACAGAGACCAGAAACAGTTCCTGCTTATCCCTAAGGACCAAATTCCAGTTTCCTGCCAGCCTTCACAATTATTCAAACAAGCAAACAAGCCAATACATCCTCCCATAGAAACCAGGGAGCACATCGCCCTCTTGTTACTATAAAACCGTCCTCTCCCCCAGACCCTGCTTGTTCACTATGTTCACAAGAGCCCCAAGAGCCACTCTGTGGCCCTATGTGGCATACACCATCCTCCTTCAGTCTGTGAGTATATGTGACTATAAACTACTGTCAACCTCATCTGTCCGGTATAGGGTATTATGTGTTCATACATGACCCTGGGGGTAGAAATCTCTCCCTTGTCAACAGAGTGAATAAGAGGTGTTTGAAAGAATTGGCATCAGAAACAGGATGTTCTAACCGTAACTAGAACACTTGGTCAGCTTTAATAAGCAGTTTTAACTGTTTCCATTACATGGCGAGTCTGACTACAACAGCAAAAGTGCCATTGCTAGTGACATTGGATTGGTTGGCACTGTACTGTCTGCATTGGATGTTTCCATGTCTTTCCACTCTAATGTATCTTATTTCTAAGATGAAAATTATTATTAATGGATCATATCCCCATGTGACGTGCCATTGAGTTCAGCCTGTGTTGGCAGGTGGTCTCTGAATCTCCACCTATAGAAATGATAGTAACATATTTCTTTACCAGTTAGCATCTGATTGAGTTTACTGTGTCCCAGGCACATTGCAGGTGTGCAACATGCATTTTACCTTCAGCTTCACAACCACACAATGATGCTGGCACTGTTATTGCTCACGGGTCACAGATGTGGAAACAAAGACACAAGGAAAATAAATAACTTGCCCAAAGTCCCCATGGTATGTGAATAGAGCTGGAGCTCTAATGGAGGTCCCTGTGGCCCCAGGGCTGGGACACTCAAACAACAGGCTGACTGCCTCCTTTCCTCAGTTCTCCATAGTGGACTTTGAAGCCTTCTCTCCTCATAAGGCTTAGAAGGGCGTTTGAGATACAGAAAACAATGAGGAAAGGTAATAAAAATCTGTGACTTTTGAAAATTCATTTTAGCTCTTTGAGCCTCAGTTTCTCTATCTTTAAAATAGGAATGAGAGGTTCTGTCCTATAAAAATAAGTGATGGTTGTGAGGATAAAGCATCAAACTGCATATGAAAGGTCACTACTAATTAGTGGTAGAACTATGTGGCCAGATGATGAAAAGACTCACAGAAAAAAATTGAGTTCAGTTTATATGTACACAGATAAATGAAATAGATTTAGAGGGTTTGTTGCTGTTGTTCATTTATCTTATTAAAAAAACAACACACACACACACACTGTAAATATTACTCCACGTTTGATAAAGCTGATTCTTGCTTTTCCTGGGTCTCAGATTTCCGACTCCAAACATGTTTCCTTTCACAATGGAAAAACCATGCACATACTTTAAGAAAGTACATTCCAATGATAAAGTAACTTGACAGCATGGATAGAATGACATTTGAGGCCATATGGACAATGTGGGATCACATATATTTGCCTAGAAAAAGAAGGTCAGGACCTGGAGTGTTGCAAGAGCAAGGGAACAGCAGCAGCAGCAGATGCAACTGGGTGTTGGTTGTAAGCTTAAGTAAAGTTTACACATTTGGTCGGGGAATGAAAGGCTTGCTTATCTGAGCTATGTCAACTAAATAAAGATTATATAATCAGGGTTCCCCACGATGATTTACTTTCACCCAAGTACATTATCTCATTTGACTTCAAAGATTTCTCATCTCTCCTCTCAGGCTCCATCCAGGAACTACCTCGCTAGCACCCTGAGGTCTGCCAGATTTATTTTTCTTAGTCATTCTACATTTCTTATTGCAATGATACTGGGCGCTTCCTGATGTTGGGAGTTGAAGAAAAGGACAAATCATAATTTATGACTGTTTACTCCAGAATTTCAGGGTTGCACACAGTTCACTTCAGCAAGTGTAGCTGAATCCTCGTATAGATGGGATAAAGTCGGCCTCAAATTTCAGATGACACCTCAGGAGATCACGTATGTTGCACAGGAACTCACATCTCACACTATTTCTTCTCAATGCCTTGGACCCTAGCTGTAGACCCTCATTCTTCTATATCCTCATGTCGATGCCTGAGGCCTGACTTACGTTAATTCCTACCTCCCCTACTGCATTCTAATCATTTGTCTCTCTCTGCAGCCTGGAGCCCTGCTGTGTCTTGTCACATCTTCAAATACTGTCCAGTCTCCAAGTGATTAATTCCCCAGTCCTCCCCTCACAGGCCCAGTTGTGTTTTCACTATTCCCTGTTTTCAGACCATACACCACAGTCGATCTCCAGTCTTCATTGTCATGGCACATGCCCCAAACACATCCATCTCCATCTGTTGACATCATTCTTTCTATCTGGAGGACACTAGTGCTTCTCCACGTGGACCAATCCCACTTCTCTGTCAGAGGCCAGCTCTTGCACAAGGAGCTCATCATCAGTCTCCTCCCTGGATAAGTCCTCTGTCTCTTCCTCAGATGCCCATATGATGTTAACTGATCATCGCCAATGGCAATGTCTTTTCGGTTGTAGTAATGTTATCTGAGAACTATATTCTTACAGGAAAGAAAATGGACAGAGAAAAGGAATGATTCAGGGAAGGTTTTTTTTTTTTTAACTTTTATGTTAGCTTCAGGGGTTCATTTACAGGTTTTTTACACAGGTAAATTCATGTTCCAGGAATTTGGTGTACAGATTATTTCATCACCCAGGTACCAAGTATAGTACCCAATAGTTAGGTTTTCTGATCCTCTCCCCTCCTGTCTCAAGTAAGCCCCAGTTTCTGTTTCTCCTCTATGTATTCCTATGTTCTCATTATTTAGCTCCAACCTGTAAATGAGAACATGCAGTTTTGATTTTCTGTTCTTGGGTTGGTATGCCAAAGGTATGACCCTTAGCTCCATCCATGTTTCTGCAAAGAACATGCTCTCATCTTTTTATGGCTACATAGTATTCCATGGTGTATATGTACCACATTTTTAAAAATCCAGTCTACCATTAGCAGCCATTTAGGTTGATTCTATGTCTTTGCTAAGGTGAATAGTGTTGCAGTGAACATACACATGCACGTGTCTTTATTGTAGAACAATTTATATTCCTTTGGGTATATACCTAGTAATGGGATTGCTGGGTTGAATGGCGGTTCTGTTTTTAGCTCTTTGAGAAATTGCCACACTACCTTCCACCGTGGATGAACTAATGTACACTCCCACCAACAGTGTATAAGTGTTCCTTGTTTTCTGCAAGCTCACCAGCAACTGTTATATTTTGGCTTTTTCATAATAGCCATTTGATTCAGGGATGTTATCAACAAAGGAATATTTAACAAGAGTATGGGCATAGAAGAACCACAAAGGATAGTGCAGTATCCTGAACCTTAGTAGCAGCAGAGCTGTAACCACTCCTGGGCCAGAGGTGCAGAGAAGAAGTGATTGGGCCCCATAGAGAGTGTTTTACAGCACAGTCCACATAGAGGGTCAGTAACCTTTGCTACAGACACACTTAGCTGGAAGTACCTTTGCAGGGAAGAAAACAGAGGTTTATAAACCCAGACTCACTCACTGTTCCCCCCTCCCATGTCCTGTTGGGATTGGCCAAATCCAGCCAGGAGCCAAGGGCATAGGGGCTCTTTGATGAGATTTATTCAGCTAGGGCTTCCGCTGCAGGAAACAGATTGGGGGAAGAGTAGAAAGAAAATTTGGAGGGTAAATAACAGACCACTCTTATTGCCCTCCACACAGGGAATGTACAAAGTCTCATCAGCTAGTTGCAGAGTGATGTCAATCTGGTCTTTCTACCTGATCTAAAATTTGAGGAATTGCCAGGATGTTCATATAAGACAAGTATGGGTTATTCGGTTTGGGTCTGTGTCCCCAGAAAAAATCTCATGTTGAATATAATCCCCACTGCTGGAGTTGGGACCTGGTGGGAGGTGATTGGATCCTTGCAGTGGTTTCTCATGGTTTAACATCACCCAACCCTGGTGCTATTGTCACAATAGTGAGTTCTCACGAGATTTGGTTGTTGAAAAGTGTGTGGCACCTTCCCCTTCTCTCCCTTGGTCCCGCTCCTGCCACGTAAAACCTTGCTCCCCACATTTCTGTACTGTGCAGATCTGTCTTTGGATGAGATCAGGTTTCATTCTCTTCCATTATCTGGTCATGGGGAATTCCCTCATTAGACTACAGGTGTGGGAGGAAACAGCAGTGAAGCAACAGAATCAGGTGCCATGGACCTCAGAGCCACTCGCTTTTTGTGTGTTTATTTGGCCTTTCTGACCCTGTTCAGGCCTCATCTAATTTCTTATCACTTCCATTTCGTCATGTAATATTTTAATACAAATCTAGCTTTAAGGTTTGTTCATCAGGAAGCAAATAGCTTATCATAGAAAATTAGGGTTACATGGCTACACAGTGTCCCATAATAAATTATTCAGTCTCCAGCAGACTTGGAAACAAGCCAGACACTGCTTTTACAGTGCAGGGAGATGCAGGCATGGCTCATCACCAAACTCTCAGGGGCTCTGCTGTGACTCTCCTAACAAGGCTTTCTGAGGGCTCCCTAGAATAGAGTATATTATTTTCCATAAGCACTTCTTGTGGTTTTACTGGATCATAAGGTGTACACAGCAGGGTGGCTGTCTGGACCTGCCTCAAAGACGTTTCTTGATCTTTTACCTTGCTTGAAACTGACGGTCTTGCAATTATACTTAAGTGGGCAAAAACAGCAAACACACACACACACACACACACACACACACACACACACACATATATATATATATAATTTGTTGCCTCTAAAATCTAAAGAAACCCACCAAGGTAGGAAGGCTTTCAGCAGACTGGAAGGTTGTATGCTGTCACCAAGGTCACACAAGGTCACATCCTCCTCCTAGAGCCAAACTGTGTCCAATAGCAGGTCAGTACAGGATATAAAAGGCCAGGTCTTCTTGCCCAGGACAACTCTGAAGGCCCACATCATCTTGCAGACCTATCCATATGACTGGCTAAGCTTTTTGGGAGACTGAATCACACACTACCATGTCCTGTTTTTCTTTTTCTTCCTCACCAGGTGCTGATCTGAAGAGTTCAACACAGTGAGTTGCCTGCAGGTGAGTCTTCATCTCAGAGTCTGTTGTCTTGGGGCAGAGGGGTCCAATCCACAGCAGCAACTCACTCTAGAATAAATGCCACGACATCCGTAAGCTTCTGCCAGGTTGGTCTTCTACCCTAGACACCCACATGCACGATTCAGAACTCTCAGGTATGGCTACCTGTGCCCATCAGGTTCAGTGAGCCTGATATCATCAAAGTAAAGAAGAGTGTGATGTTCTGTGGGTAGATCAAGATTCCTCCAAACTAGAGTTTGAGAGAAAGCAGGGGAGTTGAGAGACACCAGAAGCAATTTTCCTGTGGGCCATTTCCTGCAAATTTGTCCTAATGTCCCTCACTAATGATCTTAAAGTGGAGGAAAAAAATTCACCAAGTCAATAGCTACCTTGCTACCTACTCGACGCCAGGGCCTCCATCCAATAAAAAAATACCACATCTGGCTCTACACATGATTGTGATCGTCACATCATAGAGTTTATCACAAATCTGTTGTCATCATTTTCATGATATGTGCTGCACTTGTACCTCATCGAGCTTCTTTGATTTTATCCTCATCCTCTACAACTCCTACAACTTTTGCACTACAAAATAAGGTTACCAGAAAAAGAGGTACGACTCCACCACCCCACACTTCTCAGGACTTTTATTGTGGCACTGATCTTAATTGAATTTCTTCTGGGGATGTTGTGTTGCTTATTTCTTTTAACTTTTTTTTTTGGAGGGTGGGGAGGTCCTAGAGAAGGTACAGGTCAACCTTCTCAGACACAAGGCATGAGAAAGCTGAGGGATTCTGAGGGATTGGACCTGAAAAATACAGGAAGGAAATATGTGAGATGTGAATCTGTCTTTTCTCCTGAAATTGGCTACAAGAGATATTTACGTCAATTTTAATTTTATGTTTATATCTGAATTCAGTTAGGAGTCTTAAAAGAGAGAGAGAGATGACATCTTGCCCAGGCTGCAATGCAGTGGTGTGATCATAAGCTCACTGCGCTCTTGACTTTCTGGGCTCAAGGGATCCTCCCACCTCAATCTCCTGAGAGCTGGGACTGTAGGTGTGCACCACCATGCCCAGTTAATTTATTTTTATTTTTCATATAAATGATGTCTCTCCATCTTGTGCAAGCTGGTCTCACACTCCTGGGCTCAAGCAATCCGCCTGCTTTGGCATCTCAAAGTGCTGGGATTACAGGCATAAGCCACTGCCTCTGGCCCAAACTCAGTAAAAGTATTAATTTGCAGTGGGTATTCAGGAAAAAAATGATCAAAGCAGACATGAAAAAAAGAGCTCTTGGAAATTAAAAGATAAAACACAAATTAAATCCACAAATAATGCCAAAATTGGCACAACATTGAAACAGATGAACGAATACACAGATGACACAATGAATACATTTAAGACGTATCTCAAATTATTGGTTGTGGCTGGTGTGAGGTGAGGGCATGCTAGCAACTTTTCATATTGATTTAACAGCCAGGAACCTTGCTGAACACTCTAATTAGAACTGATGAACTGTAGATTCCTTTGGATTTACTATGTAGATATTCATCTTATTGGCAGATAATGACAAGTTTCCATTCTGTCCTTACACTTCTCTGTGCTTTTCTCATCTGTTTTCTCTGTAGGATATCCTATACAATGCAAGCAGACATTATGATAGTAGGACCCTTATCTGCTTCCTGCTGTGAAAGGAAAGCATCTAGCAAGTCACCATTATGTATAAAGTTTATTAACGTTTTTGCAGATAATACAGCAATTTTCTGTCCTCCTTTGATGGAAAGGAACATTGGATTTCATTAAATGTTTTTTTCTGTCTCAATTGAGATGGTCATGATTATTCTCCTGACTGTTAATGGTAAATTATACCAATGAATTTATAAATGCTAAATAAATGTTAACCCTAGGTGGTAATAATTTATGAATTTTACACAGATTGAAGAATTGGGCAAACTAACATTTATTCAGGATCTTTTTATATTATTTTCTTGTTGGAGATATCAATGCTATATAATCATCATAAAACAGTTTAGAAGGTTTTTCTCTATTTCTGTACCCTAGAACACTTAGCATAAAATAGGATTTGAATCCCTAGCAATTTAGGAAAACTTTCCTAAGTACTTGGATCAGTAGAAGTCTTGATTTCTCAGTGAGCGTATGTGTGTATATCCATGTAAACGCTCAGTATTTACTCATTGTAAGTCAGTTTTAGTTTCTTATTCTGAGTCAGTTTAGTTGCTGTAGAATTTTTTTTCTAAGTTTCTGTTCATTTATTTTTTAATTTACTGATATAGCTGTTCACAGCATTTTTTTGTAGTTTAAAAAATCTTGGGTTTATTCATAGTTATAGTGTAGCTATGGATAAGTGAGTATTATAGTCATATTTGTCCAATCCTATATTTAATCCTATTAAATTGTGCTTCATTGTAGCACTGTTGATATTCTTAGTTGTTTACTATCTGGTCTATATTTTATTTTTCTTCTTCTTTTATTTATTTATTTATTTATTTTTGAGACAGAATCTTGCTCTGTTGCCAAGGCTGGAGTGCAATGGCATGATCTTGGCTTACTGCAGCCTCTGCCTCCCAGGTTCAAGTGATTCTCTTGCCTTGGCCTACTGAGTAGTTGGGATTATAGGCACCCACCAATAGGCATAGCTAAATTTTTTGTATTTTTAGTAGAGATGGGGTTTTACCATGTTGGTTTTAAACTCCTGACCTCAAGTGATCTGCTCTCCTCAGCCTCCCAAAGTGCTAGGATTACAGGCATGAGCCACTGCGCCCAGCCATTTTTTCTTTACAATTTTTTTGTGTGTTTCTACCCTCTTTTGGGTTTTGAAATACTTGATTAGCATTGCTAGTTCATTACATTTTGAGATCCTTAAATGCAATTATTTCAGCTGTAAGTTTCATTCTTAGTTCTGCTTTAGCAGCTTTCTCCAAATTTATGTGTTTGATGTTTTTATTTTCCATCAGGTCTAAATGTTCCATACTTTCTCAAACCGCTGTTGTTTCAAATTTGTAGATTTTTATCATATTTAATTTCATTTCACTATTTCCTGTGAGACGTTAATAATAATGTTTGATGAAACTTGCTCTGTGGACTCATGTTTTGTCAGTTTTTCTAAATATATTGTGTTTTCTCTTATTTTTTCTGATTTTTGAGTGTCCATTATATCAAGACTTTTTGCTTCTTTATTTGTAATTAATGGACATACTTTACTGTGTGTCAATTTAGCCTTTTTGTATTAGATGTTGCTTTTATATATTAAACCTCTCAGTTACAAATATTTTCAGGATTACCATATTTTCCTGCTCATTTATTCATTTGAACGCATTGGTTCTTTATCCTTACATTCTTTGTTAATATAGTGTTGATATACTACATCATATTTTTCGGATTTATATTTTTTCCTTATCGCTCTTTTGTATATTCAGTCAGCATCCCTGCGGTTTAATACTTTAATAATCATGATAGGAATTTACAATACAAGCTGAGAACTGGAAGTTTAGAAGTCATGCTTAACCTGTTAACTGTTGTTGTGTATTTTCTTGCATTGGAATTTATTTTTAACTTTTTTCCATTTTTGTTTTATTTTTATCATATTTCATTTGTTAGATTTTTTTTGCATCTCTGACTTTAACTGATAAGCCAAGTTTACTTTCATTTTTGAACTTGTTTTGGTTATATATTCCTTCAATAGTTACCTAACATTTTAATCTATATAAATGAGTCAATATTTAAATTTACTCAGTTTCAAGTCAGGCATAGTGTCTGATACCTGTAATTCCAGCACCTTGGGAGGCTGAAGCAGTAGAATTGCTTGAGGCCAGAAGTTAGAGCAGCCTGGGCAACATAGCAAGACCCCATTTCTGCAAAATAAAAAAATTAGCTGTGCATGCTGGTGGGTTTTTGTAGTCCTAGCTACTTGAGAGGCTGAAGTGGGAGGATCACTTGAGCCCAGGAATTCAAGGTTACTGTGAGCTATGGTGACACCACTGTACTCCAGCCTGAGTGAGAGAGAGCCCTGTCTCTAAAAAAAAAACCAAAAAATTAATGATAATAAACTTATTCAGATCTCTAGTGACTTCTAAATAATAGAAAACCTTTTTCTTTAACATTCTGCAGTTTTAGTAGGATACGATCTTATGTGCATTTATGTAATTTTCTTTTATATAAGTTACTCTCAGGACTTAGGTCTCTACTCACTTTTAAGAAACCTCAGCACCATTTTGTTGGGTACACTACTCACTGTCATTCAATTATTCATTAACAAAAGTTTCTTGAACACTGACCCTGTGCCAGACACTAAGCTAAATGTGGAGACTCAGGTTGTGACCGAAACAGTAAACATTTCTGCATTTACAAAGCTCATATTCTATTGGTGGTGAAAAACAAAATAAAGTAAAAATCAAAAGAAGTAAATAAATTGTATTGTCTGTCAGATAAGTGATTTGAAGAATACAGAGGTTAAGGAAAGGGGGATGTTTTATTTATTTATATTCTAATTTATTCATGCCAAATTCAAGATATGATATGAAGCTAAATCCTCCCAGGAAATTGGATATTTAAGCAAGAGTCGAAGAAGAACAGGTAATCTGGCCAGGCATGGTGGCTTATGCCTGTAATCCCAGTATTTTGGAAGGCCAAGGTGGGTGGATTATGAGGTCAGCAGTTCAAGACCAGCCTGGCCAACATGGTGAAACCCTATCTCTACTAAAAATACAAAAATTAGCCGGATGTGGTGGTGCACACCTGTAGTCACAGCTATTCAGGAGGCTGACTCAGGAGAATTGCTTAAACCAGCTCCAGCATGGGCGAGAGAGCAAGACTCTGTCTCAAAAAGAAGAAGAAGAGGAAGAACAGGGAATGGGCTCTAGACGCAAGAAGTAGCCCACAGATTTTGGGGTCCAAACGACTTGACTCTGTGGGGCCACAGCAAAGTACTCAGGGGAGGAGGGGGCAGCAGATGACCCTGGGACCTGGAGGATGGGCATGATGCAAAAGTGGGGGTCTGTGGGTGAGTGCAGACTGGCTCTTACTTGAGTTTGGGAAGCTGTGGGAGGGCCTAAGAGCCACAGGGCATAATGTAACCGATTTTTAAGCACTAGCTTGCTGTCTGTGGTGATAACAGATCCTTGAAGGGCTGGGACAAAAACAGAGATACCCCGAGGATGCCCCTCACTGATCCTGGTGGTGACCTGAACAGAGGATGGTGAAGGTGGTGAGTTTATCAAAGGTCGTCACTTGAATGATGGCCAGTGTGATTTGTTGACAAGCCTGAAATGAGGTGCAAGAGAAATTACTCCCCAAGGCCTAGATGAAGTTGAGGTTCACCTTGAAAGGCAGATAACAGGAGCAGATTTGTGTAGACAAACGGGGCTTCAACTCTGGGAGGTCGTATGTGAGAGCACCCACGAAACACTGACATTACAAACAGAAGGGCTTTGGGCAAAAGAAAATGCAGTTCACAGGGAAAGATTTGGAGTGAGATATAAAACAATAATCAACAGATAGCTAATATTTAAAGCCATGTGGCTCCATGAAGTTACCAAGGAGGCAAGGAAAGGAAAGACAGGAGTAGGCTGAGCCAGGAGCCCTGGATCTCTGAGTAGTTCACATGCAGAGACTAGATGCCCCAAGCAACAGCAAGCAGAAAGACTCCAAGGTAGGATGGGTGTCAGTAATCCAAATGAAGGGAGCATGCATGGAGGAGGGAGCACAACTGTGCTTCCAAGTCTCACTACCACAAGCTGGCAGATGGAGTTTCACTTCCCTCCTGCTCATGGAGGAGAGACTTTCTTATTCACCTTTCAGGAGTCTCAGTTCTCGGTAGCCCCTAGTGCCTTCTGTTTCACTTGGGCACTCAGCACCAGATCCCAACATTTCACCCTGCCCCCCTGTGGTGTTGTGAGAGGTGTTGGAACCAGAGTCACTCCATCTTGAAGAGTGCTGCGTAAAATGAGGCCGTATTCTGCCTATGGAGCAGCTATTCTTTATTCTTTTACTTTCTGGATAAAATTGCTTTCACTTTATTCTGTGGACTCGCCCTGAATTCTTTCTTGTGTGAGATCCAAGAACCCTCTCTTGGGGTGTGGATCAGGACCGCTTTTCAGTAACATCTTCCGTGAGAAACCAGAAAAGACGATAATGCAGAGACCCCTGACCCAAAAGAAATACACTGCAGCACCAATTGGCTGGCTTTGTGTAAGTGGTGGGGTATTTTGCAATGGGTAAAAAGGTAGAATTAGGTTACAGGCCCAGTTTCGGAGGTTTAGAGTTCCTCTTAAGCAATAGAGTCTTGGCTGGGCACGGTGGTTTGTGCCTGTTATCCCAGCACTTTGGGAGGTGGAGGCAGGTGGATTACGAGGTCAAGAGATTGAGACCATTCTCAGCTAACATGGTGAAATGCCGCCTCTACTAAAAATACAAAAATTATCTGGGTGTGGTGGTGTGTGCCTGTAGTCACAGCTACTCGGGAAGCTGAGGCAGGAGAATTGCTTGAACCCAGGAGGTGGAGGTTGCAGTGAGCTGAGATCGTGCCACTGCACTCCAGCCTGGCAACAGAGCGAGACTCTGTCTCAAAAAAATAAATAAATGAAAATCAGAAACAGGGGCTTAAAGGTGCCTCTTAGTAAAGTGCAAGGCTGTTTGTCTGAACTTGAATTAAAGGTTCAACTTAGGAAAGTTAGAGTCCATCCTAAGACATAAGTGCTTAGAGGTCCAACTTAGGAAAGTTAGAGTCCATCCTAAGACATAAGTGCTTAGAGGTCCTCCTTGGTAAAGGCCACTTTGGTTAAAAATGGATTTGGCACTCCGAGATGTTAACCGCTATTCTCTTTAATCTGCCTTGCATTTTTGCTGTTGGCTGTGGATGACAGGATCAGGCATATGCAGGTTCAGGCAACATGGGGAGCTTTCCTCCTCCAAATGGGAAAACCTGAGAACTGATGGGACTGCTGGAAAAGGTCCCTTTATGACTGACAAGTGGCCACTTAAACTTTTAATTCAGTGTCACTGCAATGGGTGGGTCTTTTGGTCTCCCTGAGCTTCTCATCTCCCCAACCCTGCCACTGGCAATGCTTTTCTCTCTCCCTTTTCCTCTCCCTCTTTTCTCTCCTTTCCCTTTCTATCTTTTCTGTCGCTCAGAGTGACTGTCCATTCTTCCATCTTGCCCTGAGACCATGTGTTGAAACTTCTGATCAGAGATCATTCCATCTTACTTTGAGTAGATCAAAGATGACAGGAGCCAGCGGGGGCACATTTGAACCTTGCCAGGTTGATATTGGGTGCTGAGCAGGGTGGCTAGGGTCTATGTTTTGTCAAGTATATTTTGCTCCAGCTAGACTGGAAAATGTTAATTCATTTCCCCCCATGCAACCTGTTGGGTGGCATCTTGAAAAATTGTAAGGCTTTTGCCTATGGTTCTATGAAATGGAAAATGATGATTTTCTTTGTAACATGGCTTGGCCCCCCATAACTATGGCACAGCAAGTAGGGCCATCAAAGCACTCAGAGAAGGGAACCCAGAAACTTGGCATGCAGGTACAAGGGCAAGAAGAATTTCTTACCAGTCAGACTTTGACCTCTCTCTTTCTGTGCAAACTGGTTGAATGAATAGTAAAAATCACTGTCTCCTCTGCAAAGTTTTGATTAATGGGAAAAAAAATAATGATAAGCTAGTCTTAGGCTATCAGTACAGCCTAATTAATAGGAAAAACAACACAGAATCAACAAGGGACAACAGTGAATCTGGTGTACCTTGCCTTATAAATTTGTTTTTACAAACTTTGCTGCAGATCCCAGAAACAAAAACTGGATGAGATTTTTCTCTTGTCTTGTTTTATATCCTTGAGTCCTTAACCTTATGACCATGTGGGGATGCTTTTCTCTGTGTCTGTGCCATCCAGAGGACAGGAATTTGGGGGTTCATGTCATAGTTACCCCTAAAGATTATCTTGAGCAATTGAAAACTTTGGCAAGCTCCGAATTGACTGCTCTGGGCTCCTTCTGGGAAGAACAATGGAAACTACCCAATGTTGTGTCTCACTAGTTAAGGCTTTGTCTTTCCACAATGAGACAGTCTGGGTTCAATTCCCAGCTTAGGGAATCAGTCCTTTCTGGTTTGATATTTGTGTGACCTTTGCCATTTATTGATTCTTTTTCCCTCCATGAACAACTTCCTGTCTTGAATTTTCCTTTCTCTGAGCTACCTTTGGAAGTTCTAGATCGTGTAAGAAATGCTAACTACCTCTTTGAAAACACCTCATATATGGTATTTTAACCATGGTTAAATAACCTTAGTTAAGGCTTGTTGGTCTCACCTGGGAGGTTACGTTTGGTAAAGTCCAAAAGCCAGAAATACTAGCTGTTTGTCCTTGCTAGAGCCAGGTAATAAGAGATTTAAAATAATTTTTTAAAATAATGTTGTGGTTAAAATTCAGCTCAACTAAAAGCAAATATGCAAGGTATACCTATATTTAGGAGGCCTCTGTTTTTTGTTTTTTTGTTTTTTTTTTATCTTCTTGGATTGTATTTTTCTAAATAAAAAGTTTGTTATCATTTTTACTTGGTCGACTGAATAACTTTTCTCCAGTTTGTTTTCATGCCACTCTTGATGCCCACATAAGAGGACTTAAGATGATTTCTAACACCCTGGGACTCCTTGCCAACAACAGAAGAGGCACCACAGACCCTTCCTGGGGTCCAACTCACAGACCCTGACCCAGCAACAGATGAGTAAATTCACTCAGACACAGAATACAGTGGAGAGCGGGCTAGGGGTGTCCATGGCCACTCACCCAAAGGAGTTAACAGCTGCCGGCCTGACTCCCTGGCCTTGCTAGCCTTTATTCAGCACACATTCAATGGCAAATCTTTGAGTCAACACCACTAGAGGGTAAAGATTAAAGGCCAGATCCCAAGTTCTAAAGAAAACACCATTTTCGGGTGATAAATCTGGTGGCCCTCCCCCTCCGATAAAGCCATCCAGTCTGTGAAAGATTAAAGGTTAGTTTTAGGACCACATGAGTAAACAAATCACTCAGATAAACTCTCTCATATTCCCTACTTATTTGCTTTTCTTTATCAACTAAAGTTATAGGTGGATTAGGCTGCCCTCAGCCATAATTCTATCCTGAGGCTTTTACAAAACCTTCCAGCCTTCCAAAAAGGTCTGACTATTTTCTATAACTTTCTCTAATATTTTTCCCTTAATATTTTTGTCTGAACTACCACAGACCCTGTTTTATGAAATACCTCTGTTTTCCACATGGAACCCAAGGAATTGGAAGCAGATAGATCCCTCTCAAAATAGAAGGCTATGTTTTGTTTTGCATTGCATTACCTGACAAATTTGACTTTTGGGAATATCAGAAATTATTTTGTATTTTGAGAGAGCTTTCAGCTCTGCTGTGTAATAACTAGGTAGGAAATACACCTTTCAGGATGACTAATGGCAGTTATGGGGGATACTCTGTTCTTTGCATATTTGGATCAGAGAAATATGCTCTTGGTCACCTAGAAGACATGAAAAAATCTCCACTCCCCACCCCACCACCACAAACACACACTGAGAGATAAGACTCCATTGAGGGATGGGCTGATCCCCCTCTTTTTTGGGATCCAGGATCTGGTATAAAAATGATACCCTTAATTTTGGGGGATCTGTTTGCCTTCCAGCTGTGTATTCTTATTGGACCCTAGAAACTGCATGCTTTCCTGGCCCTGTTTTTGTAGGGCTCCACCCTGAAGCCAGTAATCCAACTAAAAAACTTAAAACTGGCAAATGAAAAATCTCACAACTACTGGATTTTCTTCTGTCTGTGCATTTATATGTGTTGTGTGTTTGATGTTTATGTAAATGAGCTCTAATAATTTGCTTAAGAAAAATAAGTGCTAAATCAAATATTTTGTTGAAACAATAAAAACTTTAATGCCTCTTAGTTCACATGCCTTCAGTAATATTTAGTAAATAAAGACAGTTTTAAAGACTATTGGTAAAATAAAAATGTCTTCAAAACTTACACATTTGGTCTAATTAGGCAGGTCAGATATTGCGTTACTGAAACTACATAAACTATGCCTTTGACATGATGATTTTTCAACTTACCTGCTTAGGAACTGTTTGATTCTAAAGAAGGCTTGGGGACATGTGGAGTTAGTCATACCCCCGGGCTATGCTGAAAAGAGTATCTGTGCTTCTGTCTGGTGTCCTGGGCTCCATGCCTGGTACATAATTGAAATAGCTTACCTACCAGGTTTTTCACCAAAAATAAAAGTTGCTAAGAGTTATCATTGTAACATATGTGACTGAGACTACTAAAGAACAGTATTACATGAATGGTGTGTAAGAAAAGTAGAGTGTGTTTTTGGTGGAAAAAACTAATAAATGTAAGGATGTGGGGTTGTTTTTTTTTTTTTTTTTTGGCATGGTTTAGAAAAGTATTGTTTTAGGTTAAATAGGGTAAAGCTGCTTTTACTTTACCCTGTGGACTCACCACGAATTCTTTTATATGCGAGATCCACGAACCCTCTCTTGGGGTCTGAATTGGGACCCCTATCTGGTAACAATGTTAACTAGGACTCATCCCTCTAGTTTGAATGCTTTTTTCTCAGTTTCAACTGCCTGGGGTGTCCTTTATCTTTCTTTTGGTCCTGATGGTGTGTGGTTATTTATCTTATTTCACATTTTCCCCAGCTTTCTGACATGTTTAGCACGTTGCCAAGAATCCTGTTACTCAGCTGTGATTTTTTTCACCGTCATTGTTCTCTTGGAGAGTGGGAAGACAACAGAAAGCTGCAGCCTTGGTGGCCATGCTGCTTGCAGAGACTCACTTGCTGCTACAAGTTAAACTTTTCATCCTTGGAAGGTCCTGCCTATTATCCTGAACAGAATAAACGTTACAGCTAAACAGTGGCCTGGGAATCAATGCTATTTATAGTTCCATCAAGCTGAGTTATTCTAGATTCCAAGTGCCACCCCAGTGAATGTCGAGCATAAGTTTAGTATGATCTTGTGGTAGGCAAACAGCCCTCCAGTGATGTCTACATCTGCATCCTAGAAATGTGAATATGAATATGTTATATTACATGGCAAAGGGACTTTGCGGAAGTTACTAAAGTTATGGACCTTCCAACAGGGAGAGTATCCTGGATTACCCAGGCGGGCCCAATCTTATCACCTGTGCCCCTTATGAGCAGAGACTTTTCTCTGGCTGGAAGCCAATTGAAGTGGCAGGAAAAGTGAGAGAGAGAGAGCTCAGTTATGAGAAGGACTCTATGCACTGTTTCTCATTTGAAGATAGAAGTGGCAGTGTGATGAGGACTGCAGGTGGCTAAGGAATAAGGAGTTGGAAGAAGCTCCTAGCTGACAGCCAGGAATGTGATGTAGTCAACACTTTTGGTTTTGACTTTGTGCAGAGAAGCAGTGAGCCATGCTGTGCCTCGATTTTTGGTCCATGGAAGCTTTGAGAGAACAATCACTTTTTCTGTCTGAGCTGATTTAAATTTGGCGCCTGTTCCATCTGTGAGACTAATGTACACCCTAGAGACCATCTACATATTCATGAATGGTTTGAAATTATTGGTGATAGTTTCAACCAGAACATTGGCATAAACAGAACCTTGTCTAGGACTGATATACAAAACAGATAAAGATAGAGGTTCCAGGGCTTGCTTGCTTCAGAGCTTGGGTTGAAGTCTCACCAAACTCCTTCCCTTGTCTTTTGTTCCTCCAGGCATTCCAGGTTTCTTGGTAAGTCCCTGAACACCACTGGCCCAGTCACTGTGACTTCCTTTCCTGAAAGCAAGACCCCTACTCCTTGGTGGCTCCAATGTCCTCATCTACAGGTCCTGCCTGATAAGGGGTCAAGCCACACACTTTGTAATAAGCTCCTTAGATGTTCTTGGTGTCTATCCTAGCTGAGGAGCTCAGGGAGAACTCACACTTGTACTTATTCCTTCAGGAAGCTGGAGGATAATGACCAGAACAATTTGCTTCAAGCAGCCTCATTTGGGGACTGCTATCTTTGTGGGTTTCTTTAACCAAGGGGTCAAATATTTATGAAGATACCTGGAACAAAATGGAAATTTCTTATTTGTTGTGCCACCCATTTTTATACCAATATGGGTGTTATCAGAACTATCATGGCATGGTGGGTGTGTAATTATGTTACTGAGCATATCACGAGGTCCTAGGAAAAACCTAGGTCATATCCAATGCCCCGTTGGGTCCAGTCTTAGCCAGCTTGGCTCACACCCTGATTTTTCAAGATCAGTCCCTAGCTTCTGACACTATTTTAACAGTTTCCTTTTGCTAGTCCTGGGAATGGGAAACTGTGACCTGGAATTTTCTGTTCTCCTGTGACCATCCTGTATTATTCTTGTCTCACTTCCTCAGGCTCTAGAATAAGGCACAACTCTTCACAGTTCCAATATATCCCATCTGACTTAATGCCCCATGAACTGGGATGGTAAATGACACTGATTCTCTGAACCTGTCCTTCCACGCTCTCTTTCTGGAGGGCATGTTTGATCACCTCTGACCATTGGCTCTTATTCACATGTTCATTTAACAAAGAATTACTGAATGCTTATTCAGAATTAAGTTCATGCATTCATGAGTAAAACAGATGTTATTTTCATCCTTAGGGAGTTTATAAGCTTGAGCGGAAGATAGATAATAACAATCTAAGCTATAAGAAAGAGCTTAATTTCAATTGTGGTCATTTCCATGAAGGTGGTATCCAGGTTGCTGTTACAGAAAATAACAGAGACCCATTCAGGGACTTTCCCTCTCACCCTGCTCTTCTACCCTTGCTTATAAAACAAGAACTCTTCCCTCTTAAATTGCCAGTGAAGGAAATCAAAATATTTTACCCAAAATATCCTTTTATGATATATTTTGAAATGGCTGCTACAGGGCCCGAAGACTGAGGTGGGGGAAATTTTCATCCATAGAGAATCTCTGTTAATGCAGCCAGGCCTCCCCCTTCTAGGCACTACCCAGATTTAGAGAGACTGAGACATCTGATATCTTTAAAAGTTTACAAAGAAACATTTACCATCTATCCTTTCTGAGGAAGCTCATCTGCACAGTAAATCCACCCTTGCTGGCCAAGCCTCTTCCTTACTCCCCTCTCATACCCTGTCTTGCCACTAAATCTGACTTACCACAGAACTTGGTTTTGGCCATGCTCTAAGCCACTGTTTTCTTCTGTAACCTTAAGATGGAATATAAGCTTCTATAACTTATTGAGAAGTTGAATCTTCCTTCTGAGGGGTCCTGTGTATACACACTTGAATACATTTGTATGCCCTTTCTCCTGTTAAACAATCTGTCTCATGTCAGTGATTTTCGGCAAAATTTAAAGGGCCCAGAGCCTATGTCCCCCACTCAAAAATGGAAATAGCTCTCTTCTATCCCTCATGCAGCATCTCATTCTTGTGAGAGAAGATTGAGAAATGGCTTATCCTGTGGGAAAGCCAAATCTTCCCAGAATTTCTGAACATCCTGACTTCTAAGTGAACCTGTTGATCTTTTCACTCCTACCTTCTCAGCAGTAAACCAAGGCTCAGATCCTCGGAGGGAGTTATTCTGAGATTGGCTTTGTGCATTCTCTCTAGTGGGAAGGAAGCAGGAAAACTAGTGGCTTTGTTCATCAGCGTTATCTGCAATAAGCTATGTTTGTCTTTTATGCCTGTTCTCCATTCTTTCAGAACTTCAGAGGGTGAGCTGGAGAAGTGGGTGAACAGCCCACATGTAGCCTGCTGAATGACATGGGATGCTCACATGGGAGGCTGGCAAGGGAGGATTCTACTCAGGAAAGATGAGCTAAAGGGAAATGTAGCAAAAGGAGGTGGCATTTGGGGCTGCGTGAGATAGTGTATGAGAAATAGGTATTTCTCAGACAGCCAAGAAGCTAAGGGTATTAAGCAAAGGGGCATGTAGCAGAAGGAAACGCCCGGAGCAGCCAGGTGGCTTTGTGTGGCTAACGCATAAGAGACAGGTGGGCTGACTATGCAGGAAGCTGGACCAGGACTTCACTGGAAGAGATGTGTATGTTGTGGTGTCTTCTGTATGGGTGCCATACCAATATTCTTGGAGGCGTCCAGTCATTGAACACATTGAGACAGATCTGACCCCCACCTGGAATTTGTATACAATTATTTACCAGGCTCTACTGATTTTTCTTCAAAAATCTCCCTCATGCATAGTCTCTCCTAAAGAAACAAAGTGTTCTTTTAGACAATTATAATACCACCATCAGCAACTGCCTCCCTCAAGTGCTTGCGTTTGTCTTTTTGTTTTATTGAAGTTGAGAGAGAAAAAATATATAATTAAACTGCAAGTGAGCAGGGAGTGAGACGGTGGCAGTGAACCAGAAGCAACACACATGTTCACATTCCACTCGCTCGTCAGTGACGTCTGATCTCAGCTGAAATAATAAAGTTGCAAGGGAGGCGTCGTGGCCCGCCAGTGACCTCCGCAGGGAAACACTGCGTTTTATAGCCCGCTATAGGAGACGATCTTTGTACCCTTTGAAAATCTCCTGGCCAATATGTTATGGAAGAGGAAGAGACAACAATTTCATGAATTTCCAAATCGTTTATTTAGTGGACATTTCCTGGGCTCAACACTTCATCATGCTCTAAGACCAAGCCTAGCGATAGAGAAAACAAACTTTGTCTCCTACCCCCCAGGAGATCATTAAGTGACAAAGACAGCAATAATGACAACAGAGGGTACCTGTGGAGTGCTGTTCACAGAGGCTGTGTGAAGTCCACTGGGAACACAGAAGAGAGAGCCTGGCTCTGTGTGCGGTGGGCAGTGAGTGCTTCAAAGAAGAGATGCTGTGCTGGATCTTGGAGATAAAGAAGAATTTTCCCACAGACGAAGAAAGGGTGGGCATCGCATACACAGAAGAAAGAGTGGAAAAAAATATAGACACAAGAATAAGAGTGGCATACATTTAACAACTGCATTAGTGTGCTAGGGCTGCCGTAACAAAGTATCACAGCCTGCATGACTTCACAGAAATTTATTCTTTCACGCTTCTCAAAGCAACAAGTCTGAAATCAGGGTGTCAGCAGAATTGGCTCCCTTCTGAGGCTGTGAGGGCAGAATCTGCTCCAGGCTTGGCTCGTAGCTACAGGTGGGTTTTTGGGCAATCTTTGATGTTCCTTGGCGTGCAGAAACATTGCTCAGGTCTCTACCTTCAGCTGTGCATGGTGTTCTCAGCATGTGTTCCCACCCCCATCAGTCTACACACCTTGTCATCTTTATCCTAGGCTTTCTTCTGCTCATTCTTCAAGCTTCAATTTCCCACATTAGATGTCCTTTCCCCTTGGAAGCCACCTTGGTCCATAATCTTGTCTAGAGATTAAAATATGTCATCCTGGACTATAAGTGCCAGTTTGCCTGACGGCATTTCCACTAGCCTGTAAACTTTTTGAAATTAAGGGCCAGCTTTCGTTTATCAATTGTATTTCCAGTGCCTAACCCAGCACATAGTATGCAGTAAGTGCTGAATAAATGTTTGTAGAATGTATGAAAAAAATGAATGAACTTAAGCCAGTCTTTGAAAGATGAAGCCTTGACTTATTTTTCATAGAACCTGAACATCTGCCGTATCAGTGGATTTCTTATGAGTGATTTAGCACTATCCCCTTGGTACTGTCCTCATGATACTGAGTGGAAACTCTCACAAGATCTGGTCATTTAAAAACATGCCTCCCTCCCTCTCTTTCTCTTGCTCCTGCTCCTACCATGTGGTTTGCCTGCTCCCTCTTTGCATTCTGCCATGATTGTAAGTTTCCCGAGGCCTCCCCCAGAAGTGGAGCAGACGCCATCATGCTTCCTATACAGCCTGCAGAACTGTGAGCCAATTAAGCCTCTTTTCTTTGTAAATTACCCAGTCTCGGATATTTCTTTATAGCAATGTGAGGGTGAACTAATATAGCCCAATAATTCACCTTCACTCATTCACTTGTACCAAAAATAATTTGTGCAGAACCTGCTCAGCTCCAGCTACAAGGGAAGTTTCAGTACTTGTGCTCTGTGTTCAACAACACCTAGACATATCCCAAGAAAGTTCAACAACACCCATTTGTATGGACATGGTAGATTAACAGAATCTCAGGCACATGCCATTTCAGGGCATTCATGCACAGTTGTGTGCTGCGCCAGCCAGAGTCTTTGTGGGAAATGGGAAGGAGGTCTCTGCAGGAGAATAGCTATTTTCAAAATTAGAAATTCACAGCATTCAAACATGCTTAAGTTTTCACTACATTCTCTGCTACCAAGTGGAAGGGCTGAGTCAGAAAACTGGTGCAGAATTAGAAAAAGAAAAAGTACTGGAAGTATTTTGAACCCACCAAAATAACTAAAATATTTTTGAAAATGTATTTGGACTGAATAATCCATAAACATGTTCTGCAAAACTCATCTCCAGCTAATTGACAGCTTCATATGTACTTCAAAGAAAATGCCAACATCACATCTCTGAAATAAGTACAAACCACACACGATACTTTTCTGTTTTAGAAGTCTTTGGATGGTAGCATGTTCTGGAGCCCAGTGAACTTTGATGAAAGACGGTAAGAAGGGAATATTTTCATAAATATTTTCTCCTTTTCTCCTTTGAATCAACGGGGTGTCATTAAACCAAAGTGAATCAGCAGATGCTGGAAAGCTCCATTTGACTGGAAATTCACACATGCCAAGTATATCATGCTTTGTAGTCTGGCAAAAAATATTGTTTTCTAATTGACAATTGGAATTTAGAAGTCAGTATACTCCAAAACTATAGATCTGACTATTACTTTGGTCCTCTTAAAACTGCCTCCACTGAGCTATGATTTAGAATTTATCACATGTAGATTTAACAATATGTCACAGCATATTTTTACATTCTTTTAAATACAATTTCTACTATGTACATTATTTAATGCACTTTATTTATAGAACCATTTAAAATCCACCATTCAGAATTTACGGCCAGGAAAAAGTTTTTTCTCCTAGTGACCTGGTGTGATGCCTCCTACTTGGACAGCATTTAAATAAATGTTTAATTTATTTTTAGTTCTGTGAGAGATTTAAGATGTTTTGTTTTGCTTTGTTTTTTAAAAGGTGCTGTGGTTAAATACATTTAGGAAATCCTGGATAAATACAGTTAATTGTGATGTAACTGAACATTTACAGCAAGCTGTTAGCACTCTGATGTACACTGCGAAGTTCTCCTGGAAAATGCAGGCTCTCTCAATTTTTTTTAGGCAAGAAAACTCTTTTTCTTGAAGTACAAAACAACTTTTCAGGTTTAGAGTTCTATGAGACATTCTTGGGGAAATACTATATAATAAGCATCTTTTTCCCTCTTTTTCTTGGCTGCATTGAAGCTCATTGAAATTCTGTGGTCTGAATCTCGTGTGTGTTGCTGATTATTCTTCATGATGTGGGGGAGCAGGTGCCTGTGGTAGGAACGGCAGGACACTACCCTACAGCACTTTGCCACTCATAATTGGTATACAGTTGGGAAGCCTTTCAAACCTTAATTTTCTGGGGTACAAATTGGCAGCAAAATGTCTGCCTCATGGAGTTCTTTGAAAATGTGAAGTTAAGACAATAATGCCATGTACATAATGTTCATTCAAAAATTAGTAGCCACTAGTTACATTTTATTATATTTTACTTTACTTATGTATAATTATCTAAAAAATTGTAGCATGTTTTTATTCAAAGCTATTTCAAATTTTTATAAGGAAAATGGAAGAGCAAGGTAAGTGATTTAAATACTTAAGATATTTAAGCCATTTTAAATAGAAAATAGTGTTGGGGCTAGTTTTTCAATTAGCATTTTGCCATATTTAAGAAATCAATGATAGTTTTTATTCTGGAAAGAATTCAAGAATAAATATATTGTCTATGCATTTATGCTCAAAAAGTCAGAGATTTCAAAGCCCTCTAATTTAAAAAATGTGTATATATATGGCATTTTATTGCTAATGTAGGACAAGCCTAAATGTTGGGCAACTTCATTCATTCATTCATTTAATAACCACTTATGTAACTGGCATAGCCAGTTTGCTAGCTTACTCTAAAAGTATCACCTCTCTCACTTTATTTCTTGCTATACATATATCTAACTACGTGTTTGCTTGAGAATTCTAAAGGCTAATCTTGGAAAATCCAGGCATGAAGCAGAGATGTTGATAACAATTTTCTCCGTTTGAAAAAGAAATCAATGCACAGGTAATCCATAACTGGTTCCCCAGTGACGTAACACCAATCAGGTCTCTGGATGGTCCATTACTCAAGTCAATCATCAAAAAATGACAAGCAAACCTACACCTCACACCATTCCTACACACTGTTTCCATGCCACCTTTCCCTTTAAGGCTCCATTAGCCAGCCTGAGAATTCAAAATAGCTTTTTGAGACTTGAATCTGGCTGTCTTCTAAGTGGCTAGCACTTGAATAAAACTGTTTTCCTTCTACCCAGCTTTGCTTGTTCTGTATGTGGCTTTTCAAGCAGTGAGCAGCCAATCCTGAGTTTGCTTACAGTGACCAGGTACCTAGCATAGGGCTACATGCCTCAGGCTATCTAGCCGGCCCAGTATCCAACAGAAGCAGCATTTGGATGTAGCAGCATGCCAGGGCTTACCTGTTCACACTGTTGGGCAGAGCAGCAACTGCTCTTGCTGCTCCTGGTGAGCTGACCTGGCGGTTGGGATTCTAGGGATGTCCCAGGAGCTGCCAAGAACTCTTTTCTGAGGGATCCCCCTTGTCTCCCCACTGCGGTATCAGCTGCCTTCAACACTGCATTAGTGCGAAGAAAATGGGGGATTGGGGAAGCCGAACAGGCCTCAGGAGTGCAGAAGCTGAACTAGTGTGCATACCAGAAATCCTCTGTCTCTGCCTTTTGGGCTTTGTGCCATTTGGACCTAATATGGTTCGTTTGTGGTACTGATTGCTTTGAGGTACAATTTATTAACTTTCCCGTGTCCCTCTAGGAATTTGCTTGTGAGGACTCCCTTTGTTTGCTTTGATCTCATGTTTGTGCTTTTCCGTTCCCTACCCTAGGAATAGGTGGCTCAATTTCTATTCCACCTAAGAGCTCGTGAGGCCATCTCTTGGCTGGTTAGAAAGCTCATAACTACAAACCCATGACAAAAATAAGACTAATTTAATATTATTGTTTAAGGAAAACACCTAGATTTTCTGAATGATTAGCAAAATGTCCTTGTGTTTAACTTTAAGGTTCTTACATTGGTGAACATCTGATGTTCACAGGTTTTAAAAATGGTTAACAAAAAACATGTTTTAATACAAAATCAATTATAAAAATTTCATGCATTATGTTATTAAAAATAAGTTTGTCTAATTCAAAAGTTATCTAAAGATTAATTAAAATTATGGACTTAAGAAGTTATTTATTAAAAAATAAAATTTTATGATTAACTTGGCTATAATTTCAAATTTTACCTATCAACCTATCTATCTATATGACAGTCTTTCTGCAGATTGGTCCCTTGTATTAAAACAAAGTTTTCTTAAGGAATTAAGTTGTTCTTAATAAAATTACAAGAGGTTTTTCTTTTTAATTCTATAGCCTGTTTCTTTTTAAAACCTTTCAGATTCATATCTCAGAAGTTCAGTATTTGCTGCGTTCAGCTTTTTCTCTCCTTGAGAAGGGTTGAGATAGTGACTCTGTCCTTTGACTTTTTCTTCAGTTTCTGTAACTCATTTTCCTTTAGTTTTTACTGATGTTGTGGTCTGATAATAAAATATTTTATCTTCAAGTGTCTAGAAAAGCAATGTTTTCCTCCAGGATAACTTCATTCTGTACTCTTGGCTTTTCTTAATATGTCTGAATTTTTCTTTTTCTTTCATATTTTTGAGACAGTCTGATTCTCTCACCCAAGCTGGAGTGCAGTGGCATGATCTCAACTCACTGCAACCTCCACCTCCGAGGTTCAAGTGATCCTACTACCCAGCCTCCCAAGTAACTGGGACTGCAGGTGCATCCCACCACTCCTCACTGACTTTTTTTTTTTTTTTTTTTTGGTAGAAATGCGATGTCACCACGTTTTCCAGGGTGGTCTTGAACTCCTGAGCTCAAGCGATCTGCCTACCACAGCATCTCATGTCTAAATTGTTCAACACAATTAAGAAGCTTCCCTTGCATTACTAAGAGTCATGTATTTCCTTGCTATACTCATAACCTTGAACACGCTCTCCCTGTGTTTGATTAAATCCAAGTACTTCTTTTATAAGGTTTGACTACCAGGGTAACTAAATGGACTTCTCATAAGGAAAAACAGTCATCCTGCAGATTTTTCTTTGCCTTTTTGGAAAAAATAAAACAAACAAAAAAAACGCACAAGATTTTATGTTTTATAAAGATAATTGCTATGTTGTCTTTATTTGGTTTTTGATTACTTAGAAAAAAAACATGATTTAAGAGGATTAAAATGTTCGTATCCATATAAGCTTCTGTATTGCCTTTAAAGTCTTGTTTATCACTTTGGTAAAATGAGTAACTTATTTTACAATGACCTGTGATTCTATTTTGATCAAATGTTTTGAGACTTTTAACATCTTTGACAAATGTCCTCAAAATCAAAATTCTAAATTAGGTATTTGGCCTGGGCTTATTTACTGGGGACTTATTAAAGCTATAAAAACTAATCACTGCAAGGTTGTAGAATCTTTTTACAGCTTCCAATCAAGTCATGGAGTCCAGTATAACCACCTTCAGCCTCTCGTAAAGATCCTTATCAGGTACTATTAACTCATCTTGTGCTGTTGAGTTACAGGCTTTGACTGCTGGGTACACATATCTCATCTAAAGGAGTCTCCAAATCCTGCCATTATCTGACACCAAACTCAGGTTAACCAAATCTTGTCTTAGACCCCAGCAAAGGCAACAATCAAAGTAACCTGTTTTCGTAAGCACACAGGGACGGGCCTGTGTTCAAAAACATTAAGACTCATTTAATAATTTTGCCTCCATCTGAATAAATATTTATTCTGTGTCTTGATACTAAGTAATTTATGTGTTTAGCTACCTGTGAGCTTCCTTTCCTGTCATTTCTAAGACTAGGCAGGGATTACAACCTTTCTGTTTACATTGCTGATTCTTCATGTTTTATTTTACCTTCAGAATTTAAAACTATTTAATCCCCTCCAGGCCCAAGAACTACAATGGAAAAGGTGGATATATGAGATTGCAACGGCTGATTTTGAGGGATAAAATTACTTCAGACTCCCCAAATCAAGAATGGGCACACAGATGCCTAAACAGCTGGCAAACTAAGGAATTCTGCCTCCTGGGTCATTATATGGTCCCTTTCCATCCATCCCAACCATAAAGAATTTCTTGCCCCAGGAAATACATTATATATATTGAGCCACCTTAGGACAAATTACTGAAAAGACCACAGAAACCATTATAGCACAGCAAAAGTTTTTGAATTCCTTAGTTAGATGGTTTTAACAAAATGCTGTGCTTTTTATAGCTAATTGCTATGAACCAAGATTACAGTAACTCAACACATAAAACTAATAGATAAAGGATGATAAGTTAATTTTACAACTTTGCTTTTTGGCTTTCAATTTTTGGCTCTTACAGTACTTAGAAGGGCTCTGAAGATTAATGAGTGCCTGCTCACCTCCATTCCCATCTGTCCTGAAACTGTTAATTGGCTGTAAGTCTTTTGACTCTAAGCCCCTTGGCCATAGGGGTCTCCCCAAGGGACATGAGAGATGGGAGGCAGGTAGCAAACTAGCCCAGCATGAACATGAAATAAAATAAACCCTTGGCCACTGATATTGCTCCTGGTATATTTTGATCAAAACCAGGGGAAACAAACACTAAAAAGATAAAATTCTAAGCCCCCATTGACTAAATGGACCTCTCCTTTTGACCAAGGAAATCCCCTGAAAAATTAGTTCAGGTTATGAAGGGCAGGAAAGGGTTGAAAGTGCCTTTTCATATCCTTCCCCATTTAAAGTTTAGACACAGCTGAGCAGCATTAACATCTAAATAAAGGTCATAAGAGTGACAAGACAGACTCTTTGTGGCAATAACATACCAAATAATAAGCAGGACCTAAGACCATGCCAGGCAAGGGTTAAGTCACATACTCCTAGGCTAAAAAGCACACTCTGTTCTAACTGCCCCAAGGTTTATCTTTTTCTCAAGCAGCCAAACAAGTACTGGTCTCAAGATAAGCAAAGTTAAAACAATTTACATGTCTCCTAGATGCTAACTCACCCCCATTCCCTATTCCGCCAGCTATAACTGCAGCTTTAATTAGGTGAAAGACTGATTTCAGTGACTTTCTCCTGATAAAAAGACCACAGACCATGGTCTAATTCTGGCTGGTTTACAGAAATTAAGCGCTTTTGTAATTAGGTCTATTTACGTCCTAAATAGACCTATTGATGTACAAGACCTAATTGTAATATATTTTGACGCTAAGTCTCCATCCCAAAATAAGCATGGGCCATAAGTTATACAGATGTTTATTCAATACACATATGTCAGGACCACCTTCATAAATATTCATAGCTCCTCCTGCAACCTGTTAAAAATGTGAGTTTAATCAACCTGTTGTGATGTCTCCATAGGAGCTCTGAGTACAATCAACAGTGGGAAACAAACTTACTTTCTCACGGATATGAGGATAATATATTTTATAGTTAACACATGCCTATCCCCTGATTGAAAACAAAACAAAACAAAAAATGATGATAATTGCAGAAATGTCAAAGAAAGGTATGAGTCATCCTTTTCCTACAATGTTTAGATTATCATCTTAGAGACCACAGTAAACACACCAAAAAAACCTTGAATGTTAGGTGTATATTCTAAATAATTTGGAAAACATCTCTGCCCTCTAGGACATGCACGAACAAATTAATGCAATGTTCAACCCTATGATGTTGCTAAACCAGTGGCTCTCTTTTTGCTTTGGGTCAAGACCCTCCTGGTAAAACAAACAAACAAACAAACAAAAAAACCCTCATCATTCTGACTATATTTCCAGGAATAGGCATACCTCTTTGCTGTGGGTTTTACTGTTGCTATACAACATGCATGGGGTTACAGAATCACTCTACCCAGACATTTCTTACGTCCTCATCCAATGATGCTTTAACATGTTACCCCTGTGAGCCCAGGAACACAGAAATATTTCAAACTCCAAGAAAGTAAGCTCCATTCTTCAGGCACCTAGCAATGTCCATGGCCAGCAGGAAGTAATCAGAATGAAGTCGACACCCCGATATCCCATAGAAATGGAATGGACATTGACAGTGGGGAGTTTGTAACCTATATGGCGAGTTTGCTAGCTCACTCTACAAGTAACTCCTCTGTTGCTTTGTTTCTTGCTACACTTATATTGAACTTCCTGTTGCTTGAGAATTCTAAAGACTAATCTTGGAACAATGCAGGCATGAATTGGAAATGTTGGTTGCAATTTTCTCCCTTCTGAAAGGAATTTGATGCACAGTTAATTCATAATCTCATCTTTGCCAACTGACCTGGTTACCATTACCATACATTTTCCTTTTCTAGAATATCAAATAAAGGGAATCATACATTATGTAGGCTTTTCAAATGGGTTTTTTCCATTGACATCATAAATTTAAACCTAAATCTGCGCATGGCTGAGAGCTCATTCCTTTTTACTGATGAATAGTATTCAATTTTATATGCATATACCATTGTTTATCTAGACTTTCAATTTAGAAATAAAATCCATGAGGAGTTAATTTCTATGCTACAAGTTGATTTTAATGATTTTTATTTTTTCTCTCCATATAGATGTGCACCTGCCCCATTACCACTTGGTGAAAGTGTAGTGTGCTGTTCTGACTTTGTCATAAACCAAGTGACCATATATGTGTGAGCTGTTCTGGGCTCTTCATTTATTCCATTGATCTATTCTCCCATCCTTTTATCAACACCACAAAATCTTAATAATGTGATTATCAAATAATTCTGAATGCCAGTTTATGCAGAACCTGCTTCCTCTACAAGAAGATCATTGTTATTCTTGGCTATACAAATACAATACCATATCAATTATAGAATCACCTCATTATGTCTCTCTCTCTGCCTCTCTATCTCTCTCTCCTTTCTCTCCCTCTCTCTCCTTTCTCTCCCTCCTTCCCTCTCTCTCTCACTCACACACACACAGACACACATGTGCACACATACACGCATGTGTGTGCATGCACACACACACACACACACACACACTACAAGGATGTTTATTGTTACCTCACTAAATCTACACATTAATTTGAAGAAACTTAACATCTTTTAATGTTGTGTCTTTCTAAGCATAAACATGATATGTAGATATTCTTTAATTCATTTCAGTAATGTTTTATGTTTTTTTTCCTAGAGCTCTTGTTTCTATTTTGTTAATTTATTCCTTGGTATTTAATATAATTGAAGTTATAAATGGTTTATATTTTACCTATTTGTATATGAATATTTAAATCTGTAAACACCCTTTTAAATTTTGCTTTAACTTTATTCTACAGGTTTTGATACATGATAGGTCATCAATAAATACCTGTGGAATTCTCAACATGAGAGTTGAATAGGTTGACCTCTGAGTTCATTTTCAGTTATGACTACCTAGAATTTTTGGATGTTGTATTTATGTCAAGTTTTCTATTACATAGTTTAAAGTAGGAAAATGCCCAAGAACCATTGTTGCTTTTTGATATTTATTTAACTTCTTAAAACTTGCTATCACCATGGTGTTGTGGAAAAATCTCCTTTGAGCTTTTTCACTAATCAAACAAATGAGTCACTGAAGAGGCTGGTGAGTCATCTGAATGCAAGACTTACTCAGTTATGCAAATGAAAGATGTGATTAGAATGGTAAATCCTAATCTAAGCTCCAAAGTTCACCAAGATGAAACACTTTTAAATCCTCAGAGTGGTCACCAATTTACTAAAAGCTTAATTATAAAATGGAGGACTATATCCATCAGTAGGTAGATTAAAGGGCACATTTAATGCTTTTACGGTCATTTTATCTGTAAACTTTCTTTTGACCCAAGCTCTTTTTACAGCCAGGAAATCCATTATGAATAATATTCACTTGTGAGGCCCACAAAAGATTTGTCTTCTCCCATGCCATACAGGCGTCCCAAACCACATTGGTGGTTCTTCCTCGAACCACCGCTATCCGCTCAGTGACTCAGACTTCTGATTTCCTTGATATTCTGCTTAGTTAACAATGAAAATTAGTTTTTTAATTATACAGGTTTAAAAACAATAATATGGCTAATTGAAGTATAAAGAAGTAAAAATCACTTGAAATTAGACCATCTTGAAATAAATAATGTAAATATTTTGGTGATCACTTATTCATGCACATCTTTATAAGTTTAAATTACCATCTTCGTATACTACTTTCTTTTTTGTCTTGGACATGTTTTACTTTTTTATGGCATTGCCCTTCTCTCATTCCTCATAAAATGCATCAGTATCTCCAAATCCCCCAGGTACACAATGTTAACAGCAAGATATGTAACCTTCCATAATATTCTTCATCAAATGAATACATGGTCATATACAGCTTTTCATTTTCTTTTATTTTAAAATACAGAATATATCAAGAACTCTAAAATCCAGTAATAAGGTAACAAACAACCCAATTTAAAAATGGACAAAGAATTAGAACAGATATCGAAGAAGGTACTAAATGGATGACAAGCACGTGAAAGAGATACTCAGCATTATTAGTCATTATGGAAATAGAAAAACCACAATTATATTCTTACTAGAATGGCCAAAATTAGAAACAATGACACGAGGGTGCTGGCAACAATGTGGAGGAACTGAAACTCTAATGCACAGTCTGTGGAAATATAAATTGTTACAATCACATTGGAAAACAGCTTAACAGATTCCTGTAAAGTTAAACATTCACTGACTGTGAATGAATGTGATTGAGTCTTCTCATTTGTACCATCTGGAGATATTTTTCCAAGGAAATGGAAGTATATGTTAATGCAAAGACATGTACAGAAATGTTCAAAGTAACTCTGTTTTTAATAGTTCAAAAGTCAAAGCAATCAAATGCTCATGAAGTAAACGGATAAACAAATTGGGTTGTGTCCACACAATGGGATACTACTCAGAAATGAAAAGAACCCTGATACAAGCCAAATGAATAAATCTCAAAATGTGATGAAGAAGCAACACAAAAAGAGTAAATACTCTATGATTCTATTGTATAAAATTCCAGAAAAATTGGAACGAATCTATGAGAAGGAGAAAGCAGTGCTTGCCTGGAAATGGAAGGGGCTGTGGAAGGGCAAGATGGAGACATTACAAAGGGACATGAGGTGATTTTCAGGAGTAAAGGTTATGTTTGTTAGCTAGACTCTGTTGTTGGTTTCATGGGTGCACATATATCTCAAAAGTTATCAAATAGTAACCTTTATTATGTGTAGTTTACTTAAATCTATTTAAACTGACAACAAATTCAGTTTATATAGATATAATTCCTTTTAATTGTCGTATTATATTCAATTGTATGCACGTTTCATAGTTTAAATGCTTTTCTATTAATGTATATTTATATGTTCCTAGAATTTACCAACATACTAATTATTACACACACACACACGTGTGTGTGTGTGTGTGTGTGTATATATGTATATATATGTAAACTATATATAGACACACAGGCACACATGGGTAATAGCTACATAATTGTTACCAATTTACAATATCTAGCACTATTTACACAACAGAGCTTTTAATTCTGGGAAACAGATTACCAAAACTAATATTTTTAAAAATTTCTGTGGCATGATAGATCATGTTCCAAAAGGTTATCACAATTCATCACTCCTCTGCCAATACAGCAGAGTACACTTTTAATTTATATGCTTAATAGATATCATTTCAAAAATATTTTGCCAAACAGAAGGATATAAAGTAATATATCATCATAACTTAAATCTACATTCAATGAAAAATCAATAAGTAATAACATATCTTTATATACACTGGGTGTTAATATCTGTTATTGTATTATTATTTTTCTAATTTTATTCTGTGTCCATAATTCTATTTAGTTGTTTGCTTTAAAAATCAGTTCATATGTGTTCTTTGTATATTTTACATATTAATCTTTTATCAATCTCTGTATTAGATAATCTTTTATCAATCTATACATCTGTATGTCTTAATATTTTTAAAAACTCTATCACTTGTTATTGATTTTCTCTGGCATAATTTGTCATAATATTTTAAACTATATAGTAAAATATGTGCATATTTTGTAAAATAATGGTTTTGAAGTTTCTTTCTTGGTTTGAAATATTTTCACAGACATTTAGGATAAAAACACTTTGAACTTTTCTTCTTATATAGTTATTAAGGTATAACTGATGTATAAAAACTACAGGTGATAAGTATATAATTTTATAAGTACTGACTCTTCTATGACTTTAATTATTTAATATTTTTATTACACTTATTTAGTTCAACATCAAGAGATAAAAATGGAATTATAACTTCTTCTTTTGATAGCCAACAAAACTTTCAAAAGCCATAAAATCCTTAGGAATAGTTTTAGCAGAAAAGTATATCTAAAAAATAAAAATATAAACTTAACCTTGTCAGATGAAAAAAATTGAGAAGTGAATACATGAAAAGACCTTGTATTTTCTTATAATAAAAGATTTAGAAACTTTTATTTAAAAATGAATATATAAATGAAATTTTATATAAATTGAAATAGGTTCACAATTTTAATTCAAATATATTTTTTAAGTTAAATAAAATGATATTAGCCTCTATGAAGAAGAGCCTGACATACAACTGAAACAACATGAGGAATAATAGAGGATCTTGCCTGTATAGTCACTAAAATATACATACAGAGTGATCAAAGGGTATGGTATAGACATGTCTCCAGACATATGAAGAATGGAAAGAAATACCTAGAAATAGTAATGAAACATATATGAAAACATATTATATAATAAAGCATGGTTTTAACTTGAAAAATATTTCAGGACTCAGTTGAATATTCATCAGGAAGAAAACTCCTTACCTCACACCATATACAAAACTAACATGTCAGATCCACTCTCAATTTACCATTTGCCTTTATAATTCATGAGCCATATGTCATCACGGAAGCATGTACGTAAGTGTGTATTTATGTATGTATCTATCTATCATCTATCTCTCTCTCTGTTTTTTATGTTAAATATAGGTTTTGATGTCAGACAGCCATGTGTTCAAATTCCAGATCTATTTTTTTTTTTTGTATGAACTAGAAAAAGTTATTTAAGGCCTCCAACCTAGTTCTTTCAACTATATAGAGGGATAATAATGCTTATATCACATGATGTTTGAAAAGATTACATACTATAACATGGCTACATTATAATCGGTTTTGGCAGAGAAATTATAATCAACAAAAATAATTTTACTGTACCTCTTCCCTAGGATAGCTTAATCTAATTGTAAATTACTCATCATATCTGTCCCTTTCTTTATATTATTAGGATATTGCTCATGAGAAGTTCTCCTTCTAATTCCAACAGCTTCTAGTATCTTTGCCTTTGGTGTCATTCTGACCACCACCCCAAGACAATCTCCAAATGGAGACATATGATCTGAGTTTCTGGGAAAATCTTTATTTCTCACTTTTTAGTCCCCTTCTGTGCCACCAAAATCTTCAGGAATACAGAAACTGAGGATCTCCCACATTCCAAAAAGAATAAAAGAAGCAGATAAACTTTTTTTTTCTCTTAAACTCAAGTTGTGCTGACTCAAGTAAATGCAATGTACACTGAGGCTCCTGATATGAGATTCCAGTGAGCAGAGATCAGGACTGTCCCACCTTACTGCTCATGTCATTGCCAAAAGCATTATTCAGCTCACTTTTGGTTCCAAAAAGCATACAATAAAATAAATTTCAACAAGTTTGAACTCCTCAAGTTAGGCAATGTTTGAGCATGTCATTTCTCAACAGTTAAGTTAATATTTTCTTGCCCTGAAATAAAAAAAAAGTTTCACTGATCCAAATGCTAACATAGACTCAACTTTCTCATCATCATCAGAGTAAATTGGTGCAAGCTTAAACAAGGTACAAAGCACATGGGTTTACCAACCGTATTTTCGCCTTTGGATAATAAATGTGAATTGCTGGAAATGAGGACATTATTTATATACCACACTTCGTAACAGGGTTAGAAGCTTGTACAGCTCAGGAAGAATTTCAGTGGAAACTGTCAATGCTACTTATAAGACCCTGACATGTTACTGTTCCAGAGATGATCAAATCATGGGTCTGGTCTGGTAACTGCTTTGTAAAACTGGAATAGGGTTCCTGAAAATCATTTAAGAATCTTTGATAGAGAAAAAGAGGGATTATCTGTAGTTAGAGGCTGTGTTTCCTAGCCTATTTATAGACAGGAAAGTAAAATTGTTTATGGAAACAAAATCAGCAAAGTGGTTTTCTTCAAAATACTTGCTTCAGGAATATTCTAATTTACAACTTGTGTAGAAAGAATGAGGCTTCAGTTCAGCTTAGTACGGAGAAAGTGCAGTTTATTTTTGCTTCCTGGCTGAAGGATAGAGGGCTACTGCATGTTGTGGCATTTTCTTTCTCCTGAAAGCTCTTGGAGGTACAGAAATAGAGCTTCCTTCCCATCCTCACCTAGCTCACATTGGGCTTGTAGTAAGAGCAAGAAATAAACCTTTCAATTCATAACCAGAAGAGTTAAATAAGCTATGTACTAACAGAGAATTCTCTGTGTTAGTACATAGCTTATTTAACCTATCTTACCTTGTCTGATAATTCTACTTATGCCAGTCACTTAAATGCTTCTATAATCAATATCTTAATTTACTAGGTTGAATTTTAAGAAACTGCTGGCTTGAAAAATGATAAATATATAAGATAAGGGATGTGTTAATTCACTTGATTGTGGCAATCATTTTACAATGGATATGTCAAAGCATCATGTTGTATACCATAAACACATACTATTTTTAGTTGTTAATTATACCTTAATAAAGCTGGAGAAAAGTGTTGGTTTCAGTCCAAAAACAGTCGAATAGAAGCATGCATATTTTTATTTGCCAGAAATTGTAATTTATGCACAATTTTGCATTTGTTTCTATAATTAACATTCTATTATGAATATTTTTCATGTTACTGCATGCTTTTTTATTTTAATGACTTTAGATCTGCTTTTATAGATTAATTAATTTAAATTATCTGTAAGATTACATAGGTCTCATTTTTATCATAATTTATTCTACAATAGTCATCTTTGGGAATATCACATCATTACTATTTAGGATTATATATTAAGATATATTTTGAGAAACACAGTGAGAAAAATGTGTAAGTATTTAGATGACAATGATGAATACAGACAAAATAAATTTTAAAAGCATTGCTAATTAAAACTCCTTTTGGTCCTACCATATTTTTCCAGCCCCATGGCCATGACCGTAATAGCTACAGTAACTCCACTCTCACCTGGCATCATTGAGTCAGAATGAGGTGATGTAAAGTGAGGTGGTCCCCCCTTCCCTTACTGTGAGTAGGAGCCAGTGACTAGCTGAGTCCCAGTTCCCACCAGAATGAACAAGGTGGACATTGTGGTGGGAGGTAGACCTACCTGGCAGTCTACTTTTCTAGCTCCTTTCCTTGGGTGTCAGTAGAGGCCAGGACAGAGTGAATTTCACACCCCTACCCAAAGGAACAGAGGGAGTATGGGTCACTGCTACACTTTCACTAGGAAAGTACAGGCAGAGCCAGGGTAACCTTGAGCATTCACCCCACTCATCTGCATTGAGGGGCCCACTGTGTTGGGATGGCATTGGCAGGACCCAGAAGAAAAATGAACATATACACACTCAGCCCTCATGCCACATCTCAACAGGCAGATTGCTTACTAAAAGAGAAAGAGTAAATAGGATCTATTGTTTCAAAATTAGAAGAAAAAGAAGTAGTAAAATGTCAGGATATAATTAAAAGTTACTTGTCATTTGAAGAACCAAGGACATCACAATATAAGTGAGAAAAGAGACCAACACAAAGATGAATCAGATGCTGAAATTATCTGACAAGGATCTTAAAGTGGCCAAAATAAAAATATGTTAACAAGCAATTCTGAATTCTCGTGGAACAAATAAAAAATAGAAAACCTCAACAAAGAAATATGTCATAAAAAAACAAGTGTCATTTTAGAACGGAAAAATAAAATCACAGAAATTAGAAAACAAACTCCCAAAATGAGCCCAGTAATAGACTGGAGATGACAGAGGATAGAATCAGTGAACTTGAGGACAGATAGTTAAAATTGCCTAATCTGAACAACAAAGAGAAAAATACACTGGGAAAAAAATAACTAAGTTTCAGCGTTCTTTAGGACAATTTTTTTTTAATGCTAAACTTTATTTGATGAGAATTTCAGAAGAAAGGTAAAGAGAGAGACTAGAAGGCATTCAAAGAAATAATGGCTGAAAACTTTCCCAAACCTGGTGAGAGATTCAGGGTGAGAAAGCCTCTATCGAGATAAACCCAAATAAATCATGTAAGAAAGACATATCATAATTAAATGTGTGAACACTAAAGACAAAAACCCTTGCAAGCATCGATAGACAAATGATGCATTACTTTGAAACTTCAGAGAGGAAAAACACACGTGCACATTGGAATGTGTAAAAATCGGTGAATATAATAGACTTTCCTAATTCTCATGAGTTTCTCAAATCATATTTGATGGTTGAAGCAAAAATTATAATATCATCTGATGCGATGCTCAGCGTATGTACAGGAAATATTTAAGACAATTATTTTATAAAGGAGATTAAGGGACATAAAGGGAAGCAAGATTTCTTCACTCAAGGTCATAAAAATTTGAAACCATTAGACTGTGATAATTTATGTATGTTGTATAGAGAACCCTTGATATAAGAAACTCCATCTTAGAAAAAGACTACATCTTACATTTCAAAAGACATCATGGCAACAGGACCAGATATTTAACTAATCCATAAAGACTGCACCCAACCAGAGAGGGACATAGCCAGAGAACTGTCATTCTTCACCAGAGGACTCTTTGACCATTAAAAGAGCAGGACTTCACCAGCTTGAGATGGCCATGTTAAGACACTGTCACTCATGATCAGCTGTCACTCATGATCAGCGCCTAGCATCTGCCTTGAAACTTTGTTATTTTTTTCCCAAATCAAAGACTCTTCCTGCAAGGCATTAACATCCATTGGATCAGCTGAGACACTCTCCTTATCCATGTCGCGCTCCTTAGACCAGTTTATTAGCCCCATTTTTATATCCCCTTTATTTCTTGATTTTAAATGTTACTTTGTTTAATGTGGTATGTTTAATCTGTAGCATTTATATGTTTATTAAGGATACTGCTTCATATGGTTTGCAATGTTGACTGACTTGTGGATTGTATGAGCCTGTGTGCCTGCAGATCTAACTGCCTAGTGAATGGGTAGTCCTAAGGAGATTTGCCTCCTTGTGAACTTTTTCTAGCTCATGGTTTTTGGGATTGAAATAACACGATTAATAATCTTACCTTAGAGAGGGACACAAAAGTGCATGGACCTGGTTATATCTGACCTGGTGCTACTCATGACATATGTGTACTGTAATCTCTAGAACAACCACTAAGAAAACTCTTCCAGATACTATACTCATTCACAATAAGTAAATCAAATTGGAATTCTAAAATATGTATAAATAACCCACAGAAAGTTGAGAAAGAGGATCAGAAGAGTGAGAAAGAGAAGACAAATTGGAAATAAATAATAAATGGCAGATTTATGTCCAGATACATTAATAATTAATTTATATTTAGTTTTACATTTTACATTGAAGTTTGTGATCCAGTTTGAATTAATATTGGCATAAGGTATAAAGTCAATGTTGGGGCTTCTTTTTTTCCTTTTGCCTATGAAATGTTCAATTGTCCCAGCATTATCTACTGAAAAGATGCTTTGCACCTGTGTCAAAAACCTGTAGATGTATTTATGTCAGGCTATTTTTTAATTCTCTGTTCTGTTCCACTGGTCTATGTGTCTATCTCTCTGCCAGTGGCATACACAAGAAGATATAGCAATCCTAAATGTGCACAAACTCAATAAGAAGCTTTATAATACATGGAATATAAATTGATGAAGGTCAAAGGAAAAGACAAATCTAAAATTATGATTGGAGATTTGAAAACTCCTCTCTCAGCAATTGATAGACTAATTGAGAAAAAAAATCAGCGAAGACCAAAAATTTCACGTGGTGCCCTAGCATCTTTGAGCCTCACAAAGCCGCAAATTCTAATCATGAGTTCTCTTGCTGTCACCAGACACACTCCACGCAGTAGGAGAGGCTCCTCACCTGGCCAGTTCCTATAAACTGGACCACCTGCAACACATCAGGTCCTCAGCCTGTTGAGTTTCGCCTCCCTGCCAGCCCACACAAGTCGATCACATTCTCCCACAGAAATGAAGTGTCATCCCCTCTCTTGCTACTACAAAGCTGGCCTCCTGCAGCCCCTGGCTGTTCTTTCTCTCGCAGCGCACAACCCCCATGGCCCTGTATGGTGTGTGGTACCCTCTCCCCCAGGCAGAGAGTGCGTGTGAGTCATGAGCTGCTGTGTATCTCACCTGTCTGGTGCTGAGTGTGCTGTGTTTTGGCCATCTCATGCTATTTAGAGAGAGGTGTCTCTTCTTCACCCATGAGGTGAATAGGAGGTGAGGAGAAAAGATATAGGTGCCTTGAACAACATTATCGGTGAACTTGACCAAATTGAAATTCAAGCAACACTACATTCAGCAATAGCAGGATATACATGCCTTTCAAGTATTTGCAAACATTTACTAAAATAGACAATATTCTAATCTTTGAGATGAGTCACAAGTATAACAAGATTCCATTAATACAGATATATTTGCTGATCACAGCAGAATTAATAAGAGATAACAGAATGAAATCTGGGGAATCCTCAAATAATTAGAAATTAAACAAATAATGTTGATAAAAGAGGCAAATAATTATCAAAAGAATATATTTTTAATGAATGATAATTTAAAAGGATTGCAGTATACATCTTACAGTTTTCAAGAGAAATGTATAACTTTAAACAGTTACATTAGAAAAGAAAAACAATTTAAAATTCTAAGTTTTTAACTTAAAATTGCAAAGAATGAATACTCCCAAATTAAGTAGAAGGAAAAAATAATATAAAAACAGAAAGCAAATTCATAGAAATTATGTTTTTCTATTATTTATTTTTTTATCTGTCTCTATTTTTGATCTCTCTCTTTACGAAGGGAAAGAGGAAAAAATAATACAATTAGAAAAATAAATAGAACACTTTTTCACTGAGAATAACAATAAAATTTATACTCCGATATAATGATAAAGAATTAAGAGACAAAAATCACACTATTAAGATGAGAAAGGAGATATAATTACAAATTCTACTGATATTAAAATGATAAGGTAATATTATAAACAACTTTATGTCAATAAATTTGATAACTTACATGAAACGAAAAAATTCTTTGAAAGACACAAATTACCAAAACTGATTCAAGAAGAAGTAGTTAAATCTGAATAGGCTTATATATATATTAAAGAAATTGAGTACCTGACCAAACACTTTTCCACCAATAATTAAACACTCCAGAGACACCTGGCCCCTCTGATAAATTTTATCAAATATTTAAGCAAAAAAAAAAAAAAAAAAATGACACCACTGCCACTCAAAACTCTCTTATGAAATAGAGGAGTGAATACTTTGCAATCCATTGTATGAGGCCAGTATTAATCTGATATTAAAAACCATACAAAACCCAATAATTAAAAAATATGAAGCTATAGTCTTTTATAGTTTGACACAAAAATAGTTTTTAAAAATTAATCAGTAGAATCTGGGAATACATAAAAAGAATTATGCACCATGACTAAATGGGGTCAATTCAGAAATGCAAGTGTGCTTTTTTAAAGTAACATTTTATTTCTAAATAATTATAAAATTTTTCCCATGGAAAGTAGCAAGGAGAGTGTGGGGGAGGACCCATGTCCCCTTCATCTGGCTTCCTTGTTGCCTACATTTTACGTAACTGTAGTGCGATATCAAAACCAGGAAAGTGGCACTTGGTACAATGTATGTGTATAATTCTTATTATATTATGCTTAATAAAAGTTTTGGCTCAAAACTTATGAATCAGTAGTAGGGTAAGAGAAACTATTCTGTTTCTGAATTCTGTTATGCAATAATACACATTAAAATGTTAAAATGAAGATCAGAAAGTGTCACATGCTTGGAAATTAAAGCAACAATTATACAAGATATTCTATTAATACCATCATACTTCAATTTCTATTTTAAGGGAAGAGAGAATAATTTATATTTGTACTTTCTACTGCTCTGCTTACATAATACCAATACAATTGTCTATTGAATATGGATGTGTGTATCTCAGCCTTAACAGTTAAATTCCTGGTTCAGAGTATTTCCATTCTACATGTACATTGTTCATAGGAGTGGCAGTATATTTTTATTTATTCACACACATAAAAATTAATTTTTAAGGTAACTTCCAGCTCAACAAAAGCCTGGATCATGCTAGAGACACGGATACACATGTATTTATGGGCTCTTTATTAAGGTCCCATGGGAAGCCTGAAAGTCAAAAGCAAGGCCATAACAATGAGCTCATCACTCTTAAGAAGCAGATAACTTGCTCAGATAAGATAATAGATGTCCCAAGTATTCACTTTAAACTCAGATTGAACTGTGCCTGAATCCAGGGAGGTTGGATTCCCACCCCTGGATTGCCTTTCCCTTCTCCCTTCTCTTACTTCCTGGTTGGAGCCCAGGTGTCCCTGTGCCAGGAGCTTTCTACCTCCAAACCACGTCCTTCACTCCCCACTGAGCCAGAGACGAACATGGACGTGCTGGGAGTCTGCATACACAGCTGGTTTCTATTACAGTTTTATAAGGTTTCACCTGACATGCCATTGGATGAGTTTTTAAAATTGCACATGTGAAAATCTTTTAGTGTTTCTAGATTAAGTGCTAAATCTTGGCAATGCCAGCTCACTGTTATTTAGCAATTTCCTGAAGACGTGTGTACCTAAGCAGGCACGCACGCTTTTAGTAATGAAGCCTCTGCCTGTCCTTACAGACACATCTTGAGCAGTACCCCCACCTCCCTAGGCTTTCTGAGTTACACGTTGGTTACTCCTCTGCCCCACATATATGCTTGAGTAATCTTCACATATAAGTTAGCGAGCTACCTTTGTCTGTGCTGAAAATATTCTTCCCTTTGTTTCTGCCCAGTTGGGCTTCATGGGCCAGCTTCTTTTTATCACTCTCTAGATGAAAACTGCAAGGCAGGCATGTCTAATTGACTGAAACAGGGTCATTTGTTCTCTGTGCAGGCCAGGAGAGTGAGTATGCAGTTCGGTTGTACAGGATAAATCTGACAGCAGAGATTGCAGATCAACTTTAGGGGACTGTTGAGGCTCTGCTGGGAGAGCAGAATTAGAGAGAGGTGACTTCATGAGATAGCTTAGGCCCAGAACTAGGAAGAATATTGCACGTGAAAAGTGGGAAGAGGTGTCTGACGGCCTCATCCAGATCCCTGGCATGTGGGATGGGGGCAGATGGGAAGGCCATTCACTGAAATGGAACCAAACTTCCTTTACTCAATGTGGAGTATTTGTGAATATAGAAGAAGGAAAGGGCCATGGGACAGGTTCAGTTTTTGATGTTTCTATCCAGTGTTCAGGGGTCACTGATAAGTGAGAAATTGGGTGCTCTGGATGGGAGCCCATGACAGTGATCTGGACCTGACATGGTGCTGTCAATTGAGAGGAAATGGATCTGTGAGTGGAAGAGGCTCCACTCTGGTGGTATTGCTTCAAACACAAAGGCTGAATATCATGGGTCATGCCCTTTCTGTGAGCTTATAAAGAGTCTGGTCCAAGCCATATGCTGCCCTGTGCATCTTTGATTGTTATCTTTAGTCCACTGGTACTGTCCACTAACAATTAGATAGGACTCATTACAGGCCATGCAATGTTTCAAGCATGAGTTTTAACTCATTTGATGTACACAACACCCTAAGAGGTAGGTGTTTTTTATTATGCCTATTTTACAACAGACAAAGCTGAGGTGCAGAGAGATAAAATCTAACATTATAGAAAAAGTAAGTATGAGATCCAGGGGTTCAACCTGAGACTTTTTGGCCCTGAAATCCCTGTGGCTCATCACACAAGTATGCCTCTTCCAAAATAACATCATGTGTCACTCTGCCCTGTCACAAGACACTTAATGAAGGGGGCTCATCTTCTGAGGGATTGCAGGGTTCATAAAGAGAAGCTATACCTTTTCCTGCTTACTCTCTCCAAAGTCAAGCAGGGGTGATCACAAGGGCTTCATAATGTTTGAAGGAGTCTACAAGAAGGAAAACCTGATTGTGTTTAACGCATATTACAGTAGATGCCATGTTGAATTATAAATCTCTGCATTTACTTTCCCATCGTTCTGTAAGCTTTTGAAGGCAAGATTTAATGTTAACCACCAAACCCCTAAATGTTAGTGTTTTTGTTAGGAAACAGGCTACCTCTAACCCTTCCAGCTCTAGAGGAGAAAAGGGAGGAGAAAGATGACATTTGATTGTGTTCCTGGGAGAATGTCTATGTTGTGTAAGTCACTTCTGACTCGTGGGGAAATGTCATCCTAAGTTTCAGCACACAGTTATCTTTTGTCCTTGAGGATGCTCTATAGGGCACGCCAGTCCTCCAGCTCATCCAAAAACGTCCTCCATAGGAAGCAAAGTGCAGTGTGTGGGGTTTCCTAAAAGAGCTTAAATATTGCAGTTCTGAGTCCAAAAAATGTCTAGAGGAGTTTGGGGCATATAGGGTTAAAGGTCAATGCAAGAAATCATGAGAGCACAGTAGGCATCTTCAATGAGGTGAGCATTTGGTGTGGACACAGGGAAGGGAGGGTCCCATTAACACGCTGGCCAGTGAGGGCCTCATAGGTTTTATTTGGAAACAACAGGCAGTTAATTCCAGATTTACATGCAGGTTTATCTGCATACTCTGTGTGTTCAGATGGCATGTGCTACGTTTTAACCAACTGTGTATCGTTTTTCTCATAATGTGAGTTGTGACCTGGAATTAATTCTAGCAGAATCAAATAGCTCCATCCATTTCTGGAACCTAAATAAAAAACAATGAACCACTCTTTCTAAAACAGAAGATCTGATTACAGATCCTATTTGGCTACCCCCTCATACTAGTATAAGAAAGAGACCTTAAGTAAAGGAGAGAAAGGAAGAACAGCAGCATGTTCATTCTCGGGTATTACTCCACTGATAGTATTGGTTCTTTTCTGCAATGAGTAATTGATGTTAGCACACAGTTGGTTTGTAAGAGATTGTAGGGGAAGATGGTAGGTGGGTCTGCAATTTAAAAAAAAAAGCCCTGGAGGAAAGAGGAATAGAAAAATTGTAGTTGAGGGATTCAACTTCTTCCTGGTTTAGTCTTGGGAGGGTGTATGTGTCCAGGAATTTATCCATTTCTTCTAGATTTTCTAGTTTATTTGTGTAGAGGTGTTTATAGTATTCTCTGATGGTTGTTTGTATTTCTGTGGGATCAGTGGACATATCCCCTTTATCATTTTTTTACTGTGTCTATTTGATTCTTCTCTCTTTTATTATTATTCTGGTTAGCAATCTATCATTTTTTTAATATTTCAAAAAACCAGCTCCTGGATTCACTGATTTTTCGAAGGGTTTATTGTGTCTCTATCTCCTTCAATTCTGCTCTGATCTTAGTTATTTCTCATCTTCTGTTAGTTTTTGAATTTGTTTGCTCTTGCCTCTCTAGTTCTTCTTTTAATTGTGATGTTAACTTTAGATATTTCCCGCTTTGTCCTGTGGGCATTTAGTGCTATAAATTTCTCTCTAAACACTGCTTTAGCTGTGTCCCAGAGGTTCTGGTATGCTGTGTCTTTGCTCTCATTGGTTTCAAAGGACTTATTTATTTCTGCTTTAATTTCGTTATTTACCCAGTAGTCATTCAGGGGCAGGTTGTTCAGTTTTTATGTAGTTGTGCAGTTTTGAGTAAGTTTCTTAATCCTGAGTTCCAATTTGATTGTACTGTGGTCTGAGAGACAGTTTGTTGTGATTTCTGTTATTTTGCATTTGCTGAGGATGATTTTATTTCCAATTATGGTCAATTTTAGAATAAGTGCAATGCGGTGCTGAGAAGAATGTATATTCTGTTGATTTGAGGTGGAGAGTTTTGTAGATGTCTATTAGTTCAGTTCAAGTCCTGAATATCCTTGTTAATTTTCTGTCTCATTGATCTGTCTAATATTGACAGTGGGATGTTAAAGTCTCCCACTATTATTGTGTGGTAGTCTAAGTCTCTTTGTAGGTCTCTAAGAACTTGTTTTATGAATCTGGGTGCTCCTGTATTGGGTGCATATATATTTAGGATAGTTAGCCTTTTTGTTGCATTGATCCCTTTTTCATTATGTAATGCCCTTCCATGTCTTTTTTTTTTTTTTTTTTTTTTAAATATTTGTTGGTTTAAAGTCTGTTTTATCAGAGACTAGGATTGCAACCCCCTGCTTTTTTTGGCTTTCCATTTGCTTGGTAAATGTTCCTCCATCCCTTTATTTTGAGTCTTTGCATATGAGATGAATCTCCTGAACATAGCACACCGATGGGTCTTGACTCTTTACCAAGTTTGCCAGTTTGTGTCTTTTAATTGGGGCATTAGTCCATTTACATTTAAGCTTACTATTGTTATGTGTGAATTTGATCCTGTCATTACGATGTCAGCTGGTTATTTTGCCCGTTAGTTGATGCAGTATCTTCACAGTGTCAATGGTCTTTACAATTTGGTACATTTTTGCAGTGGCTGGTACCGGTTGCTCCTTTCCATGTTTAGTGCTTCCTTCAGGAGCTCTTGTAAGGCAGGCCTGGTGGTGATAGAATCTCTCAGCATTTGCTTGTCTGTAAATGATTTTATTTCTCCTTCACTTATGAAGCTTAGTTTGGCTGGATATGAAATTCTGGGTTGAAAATTAATTTTCTTTAAGAATGTTGAATATTGGCCACCATTCCCTTCTGGCCTGTAAGGTTTCTGCAGAGATCTGCTGTTAGTCTAATGGGCTTCCCTTTGTGGGTAACCCAACCTTTCTCTCTGGGTGACCTTAACATTTTTTGAAATTGAAGCAGTAATTAATAGCCTACCAACCAAAAAAAGTCCATGAGCAGACAGAATCACAGCCAAATTCTACCAGAGGTACAAAGAGGAGTTTGTACCATTCCTTCTGAAACTATTCCAAGCAATAAAAATGATGGAATCCTCCTTAGCTCATTTTATGAGGCCAGCATCATGCTAATACCAAAACCAGGCAGAGACACAACAATAACAACAAAAATTTCAGGCCAACATCAATGCAAAAATCCTCAATAAAATACTGGCAAACCAAATCCAGCAGCACATCAAAAAGCTTATCCACCACTATCAAGTTGGCTTCATCCCTGTGAGGCAAGGCAGCCTCAACATATGCAAATCAATAAATGTAATCCATCACATAAACAGAACCAATGACAAAAACCACATGATTATCTCAATAGATGCAGAAAAGATCCTCAATAAAATCCAACACCCCTTCATGCTAAAAACTCTCAATAAACTAGGTCTTGGTGGAAGATATCTCATAATAATAAGAGCTATTTATGACAAACACACAGCCAATATCATACTGACTGGGCAAAAGCTGGAAACATTCCCTTTGAAAACTGATACAAGACAAGGATGCTCTCTCTTACCACTCCTATTCAACACAGGAGTGGTATTGAAAGTTCTGGCCAGGGCAATCAGGCAAGAGAAAGAAATATAGGGTATAGGGTATTCTTATAGGAAGAGAGGAAGTCAAATTGTCTCTGTTTGCAGATGACATGATTGTATATTTAGAAAACCCCATTGTCTCAGCCCAAAATCTCCTTAAGTTGATAAGCAACTTCAGTAAAGTCTCAGAATACAAAATCAATGTGCAAAAATCACAAGCATTCCCATACACCAATAACAGATAAACAGAGAACCAAATCATGAGTGGAATCCCATTCACAATTGCTACAAAGAGAATAAAATATCTAGGAATACAACTAACAAGGGATGTGAAGGACCTCTTCAAGGAGAACTACAAACCGCTGCTCAAGGAAATAAGAGCACATACAAACAAATGGGAAAAAAATTCCATGTTCATGGATAGGAAGAATCAATATCATGAAAATGACCATAGTGCCCAAAGTAAGTTATAGATACAATGCTATCTCCATCAAGCTACTATTGACTTTCTTCACAGAATTAGAAAAAACTACTTTAAATTTCAAATGGAACAACAACAACAAAAAAATCCTGCATAGCCAAGACAAACCTAAGCAAAAAGAACAAAACTGGAGGTATCATGCTACCTGACTTCAAACTATACTACAAGGCTACAGTAACCAAATCAGCATGGTACTGGTACCAAAACAGATATATAGACCAATGGAACAGAACAGAGGCCTCAGAATCAACAACACACATCTACAACCATCTGATATTTGACAAACCTGACAAAAACAAGCAATGGGAAAAGGATTCCCTATTTAATAAATGATGTTGGGAAAACCAGCAATCTATATGCAGAAAACTGAAACTGGACCCCTTCCTCATACTTTATACAAAAATTAACTCAACATTGATTAAAGACTTAAATATAAGACCTAAAACCATAAAAACCCTAGAAGAAAACCTAGGCAATACCATTCAGGACATAGACATAAAACACCAAAAGCAATGATAACAAAAGCCAAAATTGACAAATGGGATCTAATTAAACTAAAGAGCTTCTACACAGCAAAAGAAACTACCATCAGAGTGAACAGGCAACCTATAGAATGGGAGAAAATTTTTGCATTCTATCCATCTGACAAAACGCTAAAATGCAGAATCTATAAAGAACTTAAACAAATTTACAAGAAAAAAACAACTCCATCAAAAAGTGGGAGAAGGATATGAACAGACACTTCTCAAAAGAAGACATTTATGCAGCCAACAAACATATGAAAAAAAGCTCATCATCACTGGTCATTAGAGAAATGCAAATCAAAACCACAACGACATACTACTTCATGCCAGTTAGAGTGGCAATCATTAAAAAGCTAGGAAACAACAGATGGGAGAGGATGTGGAGAAATAGGAACACTTTTACACTGTTACTGGGAGTGTAAATTGGTTCAACCACTGTGGAAGACAATGCAGCAATTTCTTATGGATCTAGAACCAGAAATACCATTTGACCCAGCAATCCCATTACTGGGTATATACCCAAAGGATTATAAATCATTCTACTATAAAGACACATGCACATGTATGATTATTGCAGCACTGTTCACAATACCAAAGACTTGGATCCGACCTAAATGCCCATCAATGGCAGACTGGGTAAAGAAAATGTGGCACATATATACCATGGAATACTATGCAGCCATAAAAAAGGAGGAGTTCATGTCCTTTGCAGGGACATGGATGAAGCTGGAAACTATCATTCTCAGCAAACTGGCACAGGAACAGAAAACCAGACACTGCAAGAGCTCACTCATAAGTGGGAGTTGAACAATGAGAACACATGGACACAAGTAGGGGAACATCACACACCTGGGCCTGTCAGGGGGTGGGAGTCTAGGGGAGGGATAGCATTAGAAGAAATATCTAATATAGATGATGGGTGCAGTGAACCACTATGGCATATGTATACCAAGGTAACAAACCTGCACATTATGCACATGTATCCCAGAACTTAAAGTATAATTAAAAAAATTGTAATTGAATCCAACAGGAGAGAGAAATACATTAGACAACTTAAAAAATGAATATCATTTCATTTTTATTTTTAACTCGTGTCCTGACATGCTAACCACTGTATGACATTAATGGTCTCTATGGAGTTCCATGACCTCAGATCTCTCCCTCCACTGTACTTGTCATGACAATCAAGCACTATGCTGCTACCAGAAATATCTTCTCTAAATGTTATTCTCTTATAACTACAAACAAGGAAACAAAAACAAGAATGACAGCAAATGAGTAATGATGGATTTCTGCTAGCTACATGTGAGGCCACATTCCTGCATTGCTCCAATAATCACATCTCAGGCTATTTTACCACTTTTATTTCCATGGATGATTCTTAGAACCTGCCTTTTCTTTAAAAGAGCCACATATTCACCCACCTCTCTTTTTACTCAGATATCTTTTTTTCTTATGTCTCTATATGCAATCTTACCCTTCTAAAAAGCAAACATATTTTAAATGTATTTCATTAGCCCCTTGCTTGCATGCAAATTCTCCATCTTCTGTGCTTCCATTGCCCTTTACTTTTCTATTTTATCGTTTTTGACCCATGATAAATAGGTAGATGGCGTGTGGGGGTGTGAGAGAGAGAGGCAGTTGTATCTATTGAAAGCAACTTGAAGACAGCAGGAATAAATGTGGTTCTTCTCGTAGCCTCCAATAGCTTTTGCCATAGTGAGTTATACAGACAGGGCTCAAATATGACAACTTGAAAATGTCTTGGGTATGGAAGAGAAAGAATCATGCAAGGAGCTGTTGTGGCTCTTTCAGAGGGTGTGGCTATGAAAGTTTCAGAATCTGAATGTGATTAGTTGGGTGGGGTGAGGTGAAGCAGTTCCCTCAAGTACCTGTCAGCCAAGCCCCATATTTCTCAGGTATCTAATGAGGCAGGAATGCTGAGTGTGATCATGGGACAATTACACACCTCTTCCCACTTACAAAGCATCTGCTTATCAGTATTTAATGATTTATTTCAGCCTTGCTAGGCCTAGTCAAGACAGGACACATTTAGCACAGTGCACCTAAGCAAATGACAAAAGAGAGGGCAGCCACCGCCTCTGTAACCTGGTGTATTTCATGTGAGTATCACATTTCCTTTCTCATCATGTGTTTTTTCCCCAAATGAATTACGAGATGACTGGGTATATTTCACCTTATCTGATGTAGATGCATTTTCTTTATCCTCTTGAAACATATTTTAATCTAAACCATTAATAGAATTTAAATAAAGTGCACTGAAAATGACTAAGCATTGTGCAACAGGAGAAAAAACTAAGTACATTCTGAGCTAGGTCTCTATTCACAATTTGCAGGTAAAGTCTAGCATGTAGTGAGTTTAAGTTCAGCTACGTGTTTAAACAGGAGGCGTGAGGCCATCAAGGAGAGTAAACATGTAATATAAAACACATGTAGATAAATGCAACTATGTAACCAAATTCCTCAGCATGTAAAAGTTTAAAGGTATATATATAAACCCCAAATATGTTAACATAGTCTTTAAGAAAATTGTAGAGATTCAATGGCTGGGCATAATTCACAGCCCAGGTGTTTCAGCCATTCAACTTGTAGACGAAGTAAACAATCACAGGCAGAATCAGTAAATTACGTACTGTTTTACAGGAAGTTAGCATTAAGCCACATGGTTCAGAACTTAAGCCTGAGTGAGTGTTCAGACTCCCTGTCCTGTCGAATGTGAACTGAACCTGTGGTTCTCAATTCTCTACTTATTATATCCATAAAGCAACTTTTCAAAGAATGGGAGCCTGATATTATAAAAGCACTCCCCCTCCTTTCTTTCTTAAGAGGGGTGGCCTATGTGTTTGGGCAGGCATTCTGCTCTGTATTTTTCATTTATAACACGTTTAGAGACAGCAATCCTTGACTTTCGGGAGATCACAGAATCCTCTATCTCATGAGACACTGGCATCCTCCCCTAAGAAAAATAAGCCTTGTGCCCACATTCAGCTTTTCCTGTAATTCCTAGGGAAGCAAGCATTTCAAGTTAAGAAAACTTAGGATGTCATCACTTTGTCAGTGATCTTCCAAATTATTACCATCTGAATTGAGCCTAAGAAACTGCCATTTAATGAAAAATATAATGTCTGGAACACAAGAACTGAACAAATGAATAATGAAGATTACTTAAATGCTGGATTGCGCATTTAAAGGCTGCCCAAAAGTTGCAAATTGGGAAGCAGATGGTTCAGGTGTTTAGAAGTCTCTCTTCAACTCTGCCTTGTAATTTGGTCCAGGCTGGCAGAGTGCTTCTTAGTTATCTGTTACCTCTTTCTGGTGTTAATGGATAATATATTAAGGTAATTTCTCAATGGGAGCCCCCACCTGGCCTGACAAAGGGACCCCCCCTTAATTAGGACATATATCTTCAGAGAATACAGTCTTTGGTCCCTACATGTGAACATTTATGTATGTATATTAATGACTATATTTGACATTTGCTTCTGATCACATGGAAATGAAAGTATGCCAGTATCTTCTGTGCTTCTGCTAAATAAAACTGTCCATCCCCTATAACTACTGTGACTTCTACCATTCTTTAGTGGTACCAGGAATGGTAGAAGTCACAGTAGTTATAGGGGATGGAATATAGGTACTTATAGGTACTAAAAGAAGGCCTTCTACTTCTTTTCACTTGTGAGATCCTATCCCCTTCATGGCCTGGATTACCTTATACCTTTTTCATGAAGATTATGTGAATTCTTCCAACAGATTGAAGAGTATTTCTGCTCTAGCATTGACCTTGTTGTTTTATCACATGTTATAGGTTGTCCCCTCCACTGAACTGCAAGCACATGGGGCTTAGGGACTGAATATCATTCATCTCTGCATCCCCCACAACCCAGGGAAACTCCATAAACCAGAGAAACTTGGATGCCGTACATTACATAAAAATTCCTGTTAGAGAATGCTCACTGCCTTGAAGAAGCTGATTGGTTTATTATGTGTGAAACGGTCACCTCACAGATCTTTGTTGATGAGCCTATTATGGGGCAAATAAATAAATGAAGGACTGAATGAATGTAACGTAACTGTGAAAAAAAAAAGGCAGTAAACTGGATAATGAGATTCCTTGAAAAGAATCCCCCATACCATTTTGGGATAAGAGAAACCATCAGCCAAGCATAAGCCACTTTTCCCCTAAGGAACTTTAGAAAATTAAGACAAAATATTGGGGGAAACATGACATGGCACTCATAATGGATGACTGGCTTCTCTCACATGACCTCCTAGTTGGCAGTCTTCCATGAAGCCGGAAAAGCTGTGTTGCTCTGTTATTATAGGACAATGACAGCGACAGGTCTTGTTTCAATGATTATAGTGCTGCTTCTTCATCTTTGCTGGTCCAGAGCTGTGAGCAATGTGAAATAGCTCAGGTGGGGGTATGCACGTTTCTCCAGCCCAGGAGATTAAACTCCTGGGGTCTAGGTGAGAAGATGTGTGGGGATCAAGGTCAGGCTTCAGTCTGTGGTGCAGCAGCTCCCTTGAAACAGCCTCTCCTAGGACAGGCTGAGCCAGCCAGACAACAAGAACTTTGTTTATTGCATTCCTGCTCTGTGCTAGGTCTAGGGACACATTCTGGGGTATTCTCCCCAATTGAACATGTTCTCTCCTCACTCATCTCCACACTACGACAAAGGATGGTCAACTAGGGTCACTTTTACTAGGGAGATACTTCAGTCATTATTTCTCCGATGATATTAACTCACTGATAAAAATAAAGAAATGCTTTTTGGAAGGGGGAAACATTGAATTACACTTTAAGAAACAAAATGCTTGGGATAGAATAAGGAAGGGTACATTTATACCAACCCCTGAAGGATAGATAAAGCTTTTGAATGCCATCTGACGTGAGGGAGTATGTGGGTGTGTTTGTACAGGGAGGTAGGTGGGGCTCATATACCTGGAGAGCTTACATTACAGGGTGAGGTGCAGGCATGAAGGTACAAGAGTTACAGGCAGGTCCCGAGGCGGTCCAAGAGTGCAGAGCTTCAACACAGTCCTTAGAGCTGGGAAGACCCCAAGTCTGACCTTAGCTCCGGAAGTTCATTACAATGTCTCCATAAAATGGACATCAGGCCACTCCCCTCACAGGGTGGATGTACGGATGTGAGGCCATGTTCCTAACTTGGCAGACAGTGGGTAGTCCTGAGTGGCAGCTACCACTATTTTAATAAACACACCCCATCTAAGTTCATCAGTTATTTTGATTGTCACCGTAGACATTCAGGCCTCCTTCACTCCACATGCCACTGTGCACAATGTGTTTTTGTTTCTGCTCAGGAACGTAATGTGCTCAAGAAAGCTCAGCTGTCATCCTGAGTTTCCAGTTTTTTATAGAGCATGTGGATTTACTTATTGCCATTGCATGTACTGTCCTGGCCTCTCCACTTACCTTGAACAGCAAGTTGCGACGAGGACTCTAAGCATGATCATACAAGACTGCCTCTATCTTCCATCTCTGCTGCACGTCCTTGCCCCCAGCAATGGACACAGAGAGCCCACAAAGGCAACTGACCACATCACACTCTTGTGGGTGGAACCTGAGAGGGAAAGGCAATACAGGCCCCCAATGTGCTCAGGCCGTCCTGCTTGGGCTAGAGTTTCTGAAGCTACCTGCATGAAAGAAGACAGGCGGGGACTGTAATTCGAAGGCACAGCATTTTTGAGGAGTGGTGCTGGGGGACAGAGTGCGATCCAGGGCTGCCACAGGCACAGTGCAGCAGACAGGAAGCTAACACTCTGGATGGTGGCACGAGAAATGCAGAGACTGCTCAGGTTTTCAAACTTCAGCCTTGAGGTTTGTTCTGGAGTAAGGGGAGTAATCCAATCAGTGGGCAAGGCAGGGAGTGTTTGTTCAGACTTTGTTCAGAGACCAGCCAGGCTGCCCATCTGCTGGATGCCCTATCAGTGCAATAAAGCCTTCTAAGAAGGTGATGTCAAAGTGAGGAGAGGCACAAGGCAGACCCAGGTTTGAGCCACGGGGGCAGTGCAGGTGGCAGGGACAGAGACTCCAGCCAAGCATGGGGGTGGGTGCCCATGCTTCCAGAATTGTGCTCACTGCCAGGGCCTGCTCAGTCCAGGGTGACCTGATGTGAACATCATGAGGGTGTGAACTTGGGGGAACCCCAAGTTGCCCTGGATGATCTTCAGAGACATCTTGGGGTACAGATGTGTCAAATCCAGAATCTTTCATTTGCCACCTCTATCTTTAGGCAGTGATCAAGCTTAATTGCCTTCCTATTTATTTTCTTATTTTCATATAGATGGAGATTATATAAACTGTTTCATTTATTATGTAAGTCTGAATGAGATAACCGGTATGAAGCACTTAGACTCTAACAGAAACTCAATCTTTGTGAGTATGCGTCACCTCTTTTTCTTCTTAAATCCCAGTCCACCTGCCTTAGTCAGACTGCTTGAAGATTGATCAAGTAGCTTTCTGGAAAGGCGCGAACAGCGCGTTGGGCCCTGCAGAGCCTCTGGGGCCAAGAACTGTTATACTCACCGTACTCTCTTACCTTTGCAGTCACCTATTCAGCTGTTTCTTACCTGCCTGTCCCACTACACTTTTGCTGGGAAATGGCCTCAGAGAGCAGTCTGTTGTGGACCTCCTGGTCCTGATGGGATCAAGGCTTCTCACAGAAAGGGTTTGTTGGGAGAGCCATTGTGGGTGTAGCAGAGCTCACCCCGGCATCAGGTGCAGATGTGGGTGTGCACGTAGCCTGGTGACCAGTGACATGCGACCTCACCAGGGCACCTCATCCACCTGCAACCCTGCCAGCATGGCATCAGATAAAAAATTAAAAATGTTTGTTCAGAGATCTGAAAAATGAGAGTGAAAACTTTGAGAGAAGAGGCATTCCTGTGGGATCCTGACCCTCTGCCTTCTAGTCACACCCCAGAGAGTAAAGAATGACTCGAAGCTGTCTGTTTCATGGGGGGCATCTCACCCAGCTAAGTACATAAAGTGCAGATAAGTCTAAACATAGCTGGCAAATGAAAATACTAGAAGGCCAAGAATGTCCTCCTTGCTCTCTTTCCTGGTTCATGTTGGTTTAACTTACATAATAAGTCAAACTTTATCTTACAGAAATTAATGCATTCATCTGAGTTTCTCAATCATCCAGCAATTTAATTAGTTATCTTCTAAAATGGATAAAACTACTAAAAAATTCTCAGGTCTCTTGTAACCATTTAGAAGAAAACAAAAATTTGAAACAAAAATATTGGCTAATCTGAACAATCATTTGTTTTATCCCAAGGAAATGAATCCTATTTAGATCACAAATTCACAAATAATAGACTAGTGCAATGTGTGTGTGTGAGCATATATATATATATATATATATATATATAAAACAACTGTGCATTTGGAAAAAACATGTTTGAGAACCTTGTGTGTAAGTCATTATGCAACACATTTGTTAAAGGTAGGATGTATGTTTGTGACTCTTCTGGGATCTTCAGTTTGCAGGATTGGGAACTGAAAACAAAGAACAGTCACTTTTTGCTCTGAGCAACTGTCACTCTGAGAACAGGTCTATGTACAAACACTTGCAACCCAAGTCCCTGACAACTGGGACAGCAGAGAATATTGTCCTGTGAGTAGAGAGGAGGGAGAGAGGGATGCCCTGTGTGGATGAGAAGAGGAGAGGCCGACTTTCTGTGTGACATTTAGCATACCATTTAACTGGCTGCACACACTCCTCCATCATTCAGTCCCCCTCTTCAGCTACAACAGCGGCAGTATGACACCAGAAGGCAGTGGTCTGAGGGCTGTTCCCAGTTGTGCAGGGCTTCCTGGAGACCCGTATCCCCACTCATATCACCCAGGGTGGAGCAGCTACCTGACTGCTGGACCCCAGGGACTGGACATTGGGCCTGATTCTGTGACCAACAACATCTAGGAAGCTGCCAAAGTGTCCCCCCACCCTCAATCATCCTGCACAGAAAATGTGGGGCTGGAATGCATAAGACCTATGTTCAGGCCAGGCTGTGGCTCACGTCTGTAATCCCAGCACTTTGGGAGGCCAAGGTGGGTGAATCACCTGAGGTTAGGAGTTCGAGACAAGCCTGGCCAACATACTGAAACCCTGTCTGTACTAAAAATACAAAAATTAGCCATGTGTGGAAGCAGGTGCCTGTAATCCCAGCTACTCAGCAGGCTGAAGCAGAAGAATCGCTTGAGCCCAAGAGGCGTAGGCTGCAGTGAGCCGAGGCTGCACCACTGCACTCCAGCCTGGGTGACAGAGTGAGACCCTGTCTCTAAACAAACAAACATAAGCAAACAAACACCTATGTTCACTTCTGAGGAGAAAAGCCTGCTGTCATCCTGATCTTCGTTTCTCTGTATCCAACAATCTCTTCGCACTATGCCCCAGCCTCAGCTGATTTGTAATTTTCCATTTATCACTGGTTTTAAGCAATTGCTCTATGAGGTGCCTTGGTGTTTGTTTCCTCTGGGTTTTTGTGCATGGATTTCTTTGAGCTACTTACTTCTGTGGTTTGCAGATGTCATCAAATTTGGAAAATGTTAGTCATTATTCTTTCAAATGTTTTTCTGCCCCCTCCTCTTCTTTGAGGATTCTAATTATGCTATTATTTAACCATCTGATGTTGTCTCACAGCTCAATTACACTCAATTCTTTTTCTTCCCTGTCTTCCTTCTCTCTCTATTGAATTCTTTCTGTAGCTATGTTTTCATGTCACCAAAGCAGTATTTAATCTGTTAAGGCTGTGTGGTATAGCTTTCATCTTGAATATTATCCTTTTTCTCTCTAGAAGTTTGATTGGAATCTTTTTATATCTTTGTATCTCTTCTTAACATGTTCAATTTTTACTTCCTGAACATGTGGAACACAGGCATAGTAACTGTGTTCTCATCCTTCCCCTGAAAATTCTATCATCTGTGTCACACCTGGGTCAGTTTCAATGATTTTTTTCCTCTATCTTAGTATTTCTCGCATCTTTGACTGGATGCCAGACAAGAATTTTACCTTATTATGTGCTGGATATTTTTGTATTTCTACAGATATTCTTGAATTTGTCTCTGGTACATAGTCAAATTGCTTGGAAACAGTGGGATATTTTTCAGGTCTTGCTGTGTTAGGCGAGACCAGAGCATTAGCAACAAAAATATGTTTTTCTTGCTCTGAAGCAGAATGTTTCTGAGTGCTATACTTGATGCTCTGTGAATTATGATGCTTTCCAAACTGGCTGGTAGAAACTGGAATATTTCCATCTCTGTGTGAGTCCTGAGGATGTTTTCCTCTATTTCTTTCAGATGGTTCTTTCTCCAGCTTTGTGTGGTTTCCTCACGTGCACAAATGGGCTGGTCTGTACTTAGCTGAAGGCTTAAGAGAAGTCTATGCTGGTCTTGGAACTCTCTCTCTCAGTGCCTCTCTCTTTTTCCTGTATTCTGCTTTGCAAACTCTAGCTCCCTGATCCCCCTGGACTTCCAGTTCTGTCTTCTACTCAGAGAGACTCTGGAGTTCCACCTAGGCTTGTCCTTATGCACCCTGGCTTGAAAATTGTCTGGGGCAAGTGCAGGCGTTACTTCCTCAGTTCCCTTCCCCCAGAATTCAATATCTTGTGTTGCCTGATGTGCAAAGTCTTAAATATCACTGTTGCATACATTTTGTGTGTGTGTTTGTGTGTGGGCATGTGTATGAGAGAGAGAGAGAGAGAGAAATGGAGAGTTGTTTCAGGTGGGAATATAAATATGCTTCTTGTTACTTCATCTTGGTCAGGAGCAGAAATGCTCACCTTATGGGTCTTAAGTCCCTCTTCTTGATGAGTGCTTAAATATTTTCACTACACTCACTTCTAACTCTAAAATTCTGTGTCAACATCAGAATATTTATGTGTTTTTGGATTTTTCTGATGCTCTGTAGTTTCAATTAGAGCAGATTATGGAATTAATTACTTTAATAAATCCATTCATTTGTTCAGTTTTATTTATTTTTACCAAATAACTCCTGTGACAGAGTCTGAAAAAATTATTGAAATAAAGAGGCATCGTGCCTGTCATCCTGAGAACAGGAATCTATAGTCTGTTTAGTGGTGCTGATCAACTTCAAGCAGACACAACGTTAGATGAATGCACACTTGTAACACATTGCATTCAGGACGATAGCTAAGAACTGTGAGAGGACACAGGAGGGAGGGTGAGATTAGATGGACACTTGGGACTGACCCCTGATGAGTCCCAAGGATTAGAGACAGAGAGCAGCACCACAGGTGAGGAAGAGGAACCTGTTAGAGAAACTGTGCATGTGGTAGCCCAAGGCAGGAAAGCACTGGGAATCTATGAGGACCTGAAGAAAACCTGGATGGCTGGAGGGTAGTGAGTGAGGCAGGAGTGACCCCCAGAAGGCTGAAGAGGAGACAAGGGCTTTATTTTGTGGGGCTAACACCCAGGAGTTTGGATTTCACTGCAGGTGGGAGACAAGGAACACAGTTAAACGGTTTAGCCCTCAAGTGTGACAGTGTGGCTTTAAATGAGGAACCTTGCCTCTGGGTGTTGGGAGAAGTGGAATGATGAAGACACAGAGCTGCAATGAAAATCAGTTTAGGAGGCCATGGCAGTGGTTTCAATAGTGACAGTTGTCACTTCTGCTGTGGCCACTGGAGATGGAAGAAAGTGACATTTAGGACATTTCAAAAGATGGTGTTTTTCCTTGTAGCTTCCTCAATGTTCATTTTACATTAGAACCAGCATCTTTTACAAAATGAATCACTGATAAATGGGATCCTTGGGATGGATCTTACCTAGTGATCTGTAGTAACGTTCTACTGAGGGTTACTGTAACACAGCATCATGAATTTATATGTCCAGTAGAGAAAAATGATAACAAGACCCTAATAGAATTTCATGACTCATCAACTATTTATTGGGCACTTACTGTAATGAAGCAATATGGTAAGTCTTATAGAGACATTTAGGTTAAAGGTAAAGGAAATGTGGGTTTGGGTGGTGATGGTTCTGTGGATAGAGACTCCTCTAGGCCTTTAGGTAGGAGCATCATTGCATTCGTTTTCCTAATCAAGAATGCTGGAGTTGAGAGTGTAGTCTGGGACGAGAGGCAGTCAGATGATGTTTATTTAACAATGTGAGCAAAGTTTCGGGATACAAAATCAATGTACAAAACTCAGTAGCATTTTTATACACCAATAATGTCCAAGCTGAGAGTCAAATGAAAAACACAATCCTATTCACAATAGCCACAAAAAGAATAAAATACCTAGGGATACAGGTAACCAGGGAGGTGAGAGATTTCTCTGAGAATTACAAAACACTGCTCAAGGAAATCAGAGAAGACACAAACAAATAGAAAAACATTCCATTCTCATAAATAGGCAGAATCAATATTGTTAAAATGACCACATTGCCCAAAGCAAGGTACAGATTCAATGCTATTCCTATCAAACTGCCAATGTCACTTTTCACGGAACTAAAAAAAAAACACTATTCTAAAATTCATATAGAACTCAGAAAGAGACCAAATAGCTACAACAATTTTACGCAAAAGAACAAAGCCAGAAGCATCATACTACCTGACTTCAAATTATACTACAAGGCTACAGTAGCCAAAACAACATGCTACTTGCACAAAAACAGACACATAGACCAATGGAACAGAATAGAGAATCCAGAAATAAAGTTAAACACCTACAACCATCTGATCTTTGACAAAGTCAAAATAATAATGAGCAATGGGAAGAGGACTCTCTATACAATAAATGGTGCTTGGATAACTGGCTAGTCAAACACAGAAGATTGAAACTGCACCCCTTCCTTTCACCACATACAAAAATCAACTCAAGATGGATTAAAGACTTAAATGTAAAACTCAAAACTATAGGAACCCCAGAAGACAACCTAGGCAATACAATTCAGCATATAGGCATGGGCAAAGATTTCATGAAAAAGACACCAAAAGCAATTGCAACAAAAGCAAACATTGGCAAATGGGATTTAATTAAACTAAAGAGCTTATGCACAGCAAAAGAAACTATCAGCAGAGTAAACAGACAACCTATAGGATGGGAGAAAATGTTTGTAAACTATGCATTCAACAAAGGTCTAACATCTAGAATTTATGAGGAACTTAAGTTAACAAGCTAAACACTGAGTATACATGGACATGAACAACCCCATTAAAAAAATGGGCAGAGGACATGATCAGATATTTCTCAAAAGAAGACATACATATGGCTATGGCTAACAAAGACATGAAAAATGCTCAAATCACTAATCATTAGAAACAGCAAATCAACACAGTGAAAAACCATCTCATATCAGTCAGAATGTCTATTATTAAAAACAAAAAATAACAGATATTGGCAAGGTTGTGGAGAAAAGGGAACACTTAAACACTGGTGGTGGGAATGTAAATTAGTTGAGTCACTGTGGAAAGCAGCTTGGAGATTTCTCAAAGAACTTAAAACAGAACTACCCTTTGACCCAGCAATCCCATTACTGGGTATATACCCAAAGAAAAATAAATTATTTTACTAAAAAGACTCATGCAAACGTTCATTGCAGCACTATTTACAATAGCAAAGACATGGAACCAACCTGGATGCCCATCAATGGTGGGCCGGATAAAGCAAATGTAGTACATACACACCATGGAATACTACACAGCCATAAAAAGAATGAAATCATGTCCTTTGCAGCTGGAGGCCATTATCCTAAGTGAATTAATGCAAGAACAGAAAACCAAATAGCACATGTTCTCATTTACAAGTGGCAGTTAAACATTGAGAACTCATGGACATAAAGATGGGAACAACAGACACTAGGTCTTATTTGAAGAGGGAGGATGGGAGGAGGACAAGGGTTGAGAAACTACCTATCAGGTACTATGATCATCACCTGGGTGATGAAATCATTTGTACAGCAAACCCCAACGATTACCCATATAACAAACCTGCACATGTGCCCCCTGAACCTAAAATAATCACTGAAAAAAAATGGAGTTGCCATAGTGATGACTCCAGTGAGCCAGAATTCCAGATGAAAGGTGCCAAGAGGAAGAATATGCAGAAGCATAGCTTGGATAGGTGACCATCCCTGTGGCCAGCTTCCAGAGGATCTCTTTGTTTTAAAACAGGCTCTGTTTAAGGAGCCAAGGGTAGAAACAACTGAGCAAGGTTTCCCTGAGCTTTTAATAATCTAGGACAGAAAAATCATCTCTCCACCACAGGTCATTAAATACTAACTAGTAGTGATAATGAATAACTGAGTAATATGGATAGTTATGTAGAACTGTGTTGGTTTTCATAAAAGCACATCTAACTCTATTATTCAATTGGATTTCCAAATGGGCACATTCCCCAGGGTCATTTCTTCCATTTGCCTGCGAGGAAATGAAGCCTAAGGTCATAAGTCTTTTCTCTGATAATCTGTAGGGCCAGTTATGTAATTTGTTGGACCCAGTGCAAAATGAAAATGGGGCCTCCATGTTCATAAATTATTAAGAATTGCAAGATGGTGACAGCAAAAACATGGAACCAAAGGTGAGATCATTCTGAGTGGGTCCCTGGGAGACTGCAGGCCTCATACCTGCAATGTAGGTCCTGACACTCAAACTTCAGCCTCAAACCACTGACAGCAAATTTCTGATTCTTCTCAGTTCTGGTCAAGTCACGCTATGACTGTGGCATTTGTGCTTAAATGTGCTAGGTGAATAAAGGGAGGAAAAACAACTGAAAGTGAGCTTCCTTCAGACACCACTAAGCAATATCCCCTCCAAGCCAGTGCTCTCTGATACATAAACTGATTTTTTTATCAATAGAACACAGAGGCCTCCCTTACATATAAAAGTCATTTTGCCTTGGCCTAATGGTTATGCCAAGAGCTGCACTCACGATACCCTCCATTTATGTAAACTCTATTGTTTTTCAAAGCAAGGCATAACCATCCTTAGCATAGATGCCTTTCGTTTTCCCCTCCTGCTTCTTTATAACTTCTGCTCCAGCTTTTTGACAGTGTTTGTGCAATTAGGGAATTGCAAAGTATGATTTTAAGGTCAAGCATGTTCTTATCACACTCCAAATAATTATGCTTCAGGGATCACTGAATTGACTCAATATCCTGCAACTTACTAGCTGAGAGTATGAGGTCAGATTTTCATCCAGGTTTCAGGAAATGAACTATCTCAAGTTAAAATAAGGAAATAAAAAGCTCATGCTCAGAGGCTTTTCTGCTTTACTGAGGGGCCCTTTCAGCACTGAGCATTTTGCAGATGGTGGCATTTAGTCCTGGTCTCAAAACACAATCTTCCCTGAAAGGAAGCCAAGCAATTTGATTTAGTCAGCTCTAGCTTCGCTTTGTCTTATTTCATATTCTTTTAAAAATTAAAATAATATCTACATTGAGATACCATCTCACGCCAGTTAGAATGGCGATCATTAAAAAATCTGGAGACAACAGATGCTGGAGAGGATGTGGAGAAATAGGAACGCTTTTACACTGTTGGTGGGAGTGTAAATTAGTTCAACCATTGTGGAAGACGGTGTGGCGATTCCTCAAGGACCTAGAAATAGAAATTCCATTTGATCCAGCAATCCCATTACTGGGTATATATCCAAAAGACTATAAATCGTTCTACTATAAGGACACATGCACACGAATGTTCATTGCAGCACAGTTTACAATAGCAAAGACCTGGAACCAACCCAAATGCCCATCGATGATAGACTGGACAGGGAAAATGTGGCACATATACACCATGGAATATTATGCAGCCATCAAAAACGATGAGTTCGTGTCCTTTGTAGGGACATGGATGAACCTGGAAACCATCATTCTCAGCAAACTGACACAGGAACAGAAAATCAAACACCGCATGTTCTCACTCATAGGCGGGTGTTGAACAATGGGAACACATGGACACAGGGAGGGGAGTATCACACACTGGGGTCTGTCGGGGGAAAAAGGGGAGGGAGAGTGGGGGGGTGGGGAGTTGGGGAGGGATAGCATGGGGGAGAAATGCCAGATATAGGTGATGGGGAGGAAGGCAGCAAATCACACTGCCACGTGTGTACCTATGCAACAATCTTCCATGTTCTTCACATGTACCCCCAAACCTAAAATGCAATAAAAAAAAAGATAATAATAATAATAATATCTTAAACAGAGACATTTGATGCCGCTCCTTTAATGGTGAAATCAACTCCACTAGTCTGTGGCCTTGTAGGCCCCATGTGAGTTAATCTCAATGTCCACTTCACTGTGTCTCTACACACATGCTCAGCTTGTTCCAACCTGGCTATAAATTGTCCACCAGACATACTTTTCATGGTTTGGGAATGGTGACTTTTAATAACATTCTTTCTGAGACTGAAATGATGGTCTATTCATATCACTAGCTTGAAACCTGCCATAACTCTGTCTATCCACTCATGTATGTATGTCCATACACTTCCATCTCTCCAGCTTCCCTTGTACTCATTATCCGTCCACCTGGCCATTCATCAAACATGTTTGAATGTCTTTTACATGTCATTGCATGTTTCAGATGCATACCAATAAGAAGTCTTTTAAAACATAATATCAGGGGCTACTGGGCCAGAATAAAAGGCAGACACAAAAACTGTGGCTGTGCTGGGGCATGGCCAGGTGTGAGAACGGGAGTGGGCACAGGCTTCTAGTGGTAGGAAATCTCCCTAAGACAGATAAGGAATCGTGTAGGAAGGGGTTCCAGGAAGCCAGTGCCTGAGATGAGAACTGAGGGACTAGTAGGACTTGGCCAACTGCTGAAGGGCTGCCGCATCACACGGTGTTGGGAGGACTACGGGTTGTTTAGCATCCCTGCCACTTGGAGTGCATCGAGGTGAGTCACAGGACCTGCCCCTAGAGCAAAGGGGTGAGCAAGGGGGCCACCGGCACAGCCTGTGTGTTACATCCAGCTGTCTGGACTTGACGCTGACCAACACTGGTGGAATTTTCATTAGTAGGGAGACATGGTCAACTTTGAATTCTAGAAAGATCCCTCTGAGGACAGACTGGGCAATGAGAATTTTTATTTGGGCATTGAGAAATTAATATTTGGACAAAGTTAGCTCCTTAGCACTGGCATATGGAATGGAAAACTGTGCACATTTGAGAGAATACAAGAGATGAAATCTCAGAACCTGGTGGTAACAATTGTTAGGAGGAATGGAAATGGAAGTGTCAAGGATGACTCCTGAGTTTCTGGCTTGCTCCATGTGGTTGAACGTGGTTTACTTTACTGAGGTAAGAAACATAGGAGAAGCAGTTTGGAGGAAAACAGTGAGCTCTGTTTCACACACGTTGGTTTCTACTGATCTCCAGGTGGAAATGGCAAATAGAAATTGAGTTTATGAGTTCATGAGTTCAGAGGCCAATAAAAGGGAGGCCATCTAGCCCAGGATAACCTAGGTATTTTATATATAGTCACGAGCATGGAGCTGGTTGATGAAATTATAAGGGTGAGAAAGATGGTGCTAAGAGTCAACACACATGTATTGCTTGCTATGTGCCCAGCTCTATCCCATAAAGTACACACATATTATTAACACTGTTAGTCTTCATTGCACCATCAAAGACATTTAAAAAAAAAAATAAAGCGATCCTGGCACATACGAATGAAGTAACCTGCCTAATATCCACCAGCTAGGAATAGGTAAAGCTGGAATGGAAGCCCAGGCAGCCGAGCCCTAGAGCCTGTTTCTAACCACAAGGCAACACTGCCCTTCATGGTACGGAGGGCACTTGCCATGTGGAAGACACTCAGGAAATACATATGGAGCAGGCGAACTAACAGATGGAATTAACAAGAAGAAATGAGATCCTCTCAGAAGGATCTGATGTATCCAAAGTGCAGAATGCCCTGAGATGCTCCAGTCAGAGTGGCTCCCCCTCCTATTCAGGATACTGCCATCTTTCAGGATATTTAGGAGAAGCATCTCTACCATGCATAGAACATTAAGCTGTGGAGAGGTGAGGTCTACACACCAGGCTGGTGAGCAGTGACCACACCATGTTCTGGCTTTACAGCTGCTTCCTTGGTAAGGCAGTGTATTACCTGCAGCTTAATGACAGTCATAGATAAAGAACCTGTTGAATCATGGCCTCAGGACACTGAGTTGTCAGAGCCTAGGCAGTATAACTTAAGTGAAAATAGAAAATGGGTTCATGGTGTAAGGTCCAAGCTCACAAATTTGGGTTGATCTCAAGAACTAGGATGTAAAGGCAGAGTAGCCTCATTTTTCTAAACCTACTTTCTTCTCTCTCTCAAATGTAGACTACGTCTGTCTTTCAGTGTTGATACAGGATCCAAACTTTCCAAGTTCTTAAACAAAGAGGCTGCTTTGAGGGAAACTGTTCTATCAATGCATAGTAGATATTTTTACTACTGTTTCCCAGAGATTTGGTATGAGAAACCAAGACTGTTAGGGTGTAATGCCAAAGATCACGATCATTATAAAAATTATGCAATGGAATAGTTCTAAATTAATCATCAAATAAGCTGCACAGATACCAAGGGCCAACAGAGTCTGAGTACAAATCCGAAATCAGGGTTTCACAAAGCACCATGGTCAGGGCCTGGCAACTGGAAGTTGAGAGGCATTTTCAGTGGGCCTGTTTGTTAGGAGACCCAGGACCTTCACACTTTATCCCACTCTGTGCCTCCACAATAGTTTGGCCTAGGTGCTTTATAACCCATTAGAAACTCATGTGTGTAAATATTTTATTAAAAGTTTATTCATCTCCATTATTTTCCTTTCATATATTCCTAAAATGATAGAAGGCAAGAGAAGCAATCCACATGAATCCTTCAAAGCCAAAGTTATTCTAGAGTTAAATTACAAGGACCTAGACAATACAGCTGCTCTGCTGAGATGCTCCCACAAGTTATTTTCAGGAAAGTGCACACTGTCATTTTACTTACGCAGACAGGTGGAGATTCCGTTGCTTCCTAAGGCACCAGTGCCTCCCATAATTTTGCTATGGATGGAATTTTAAGTCTCAAAAAATGTATTCCAAAAGCATTATCTTTCAGTTAATTAAAACTTACACAATAATTCTGACACAGAGTCAAATAATTTTTGAGCTGCAAAGGGGCCCAAAGTGGGAAGCACACACCTTGATTTTTCCCAAAGATGTGGTGAAGACTTTTCTCAAACTCAAAAGCCAGGACCAAAACTCACATCTTGTTTTTTTCAACTCAGCACTCTTCCTTCTCTTGAATCCCACCACTGCCCCACAAACATATACTTTAGTGATGGTTATATCTGTGGTCTCTTCCTGAAAAGACTAAAATAAAAACAAATTAAAAGCTTTTTTGCTGATTTGGGGTTAATCCTGGAATGGCTGAAACTCCCCTTTGAATGGATTTAAATAGTTACTATAAATGTGCTCATTTAATCAATGTCACAAGCATACGAAGTATAATTGCTCAATGTCTTGATAGAAATTGTTCTCAAACATGTGAACGTTAATGGGAAGGAAATCAGAAGGTGAACCAAACCTTGTGGCAGGTTTGCAAACTATTGCAAAACTTCAAGATAGTTCATGAAGATAGTTTACGAAGCCAGTAGTTGATGAATGCAGTGTAAACTGTCCGTGTAATGTTGCGTGTAACTGTCAAGGAAGCAGAGTTAATGAAAGCAGACAAGGAGGCCAATGTGACTAAGTCAAGCAGCAGATTCTAAACAGAGGAACATAGAATGCCTCCCAGGAAAAGCAGTGCCCATCTGGAATCATTATGCAGAGTGGCACACTGCTACGGGAAAATAGTTTAAATGTTCTGAGAATGTAGTGAGGATTACAAGTTTTTGTTTTGACAAGTAACATGATGAATTTCAGAATCTGAAAACCTGCTGACACATATGGAAGGAAAAATTACCATATTTAACAGAAAATATGAAATATCTCTGATTCTATCTCTTTTTTCCCTTGATAGAATAATATCTTTGCTCTAAGTTGAGGAGAAAAGAATGGGGAGATACAGGAATGAGAAGATTATGTGAGAGTTTAGAAACACCCTCAGAAACATGTTGAAGGACTCTTACATTGCAGACTTATCTGTCTGCACCACATCCCATTCCCAGGGGGCGCAGCTTTGATGCACGGGACAGTGAGGAGAAATTCTCCAAGCCCTTGGGGGAAGTTCTCAGGATAGCACAGCTAGGAAGCTCCAACAAGAGGCTCTAAACTTATATTCTTTGATTAGACACATTTGGGCATTTTCTGACCCTTTCCTGAGGGTGTTTATCCCAAGTCCTCAAGAAGGTAAAGCTACATGTTTACATGATTAGTGAACAAAAAGTGTTCCTCAACAGCTAGAGAAGCAAGCAAGGTCACCAGGGAGAAACAACAGTGAAAATTAGAGAAAAAGAGGCATGCACAAACTCACATCACTGCAAAACCACCTCGGAGGATGGGACCACAGCAGGTCAGCAACAGGATAGCATTTATTCTAGGACCTCAGCATATATGGATTTCAGCATCTGTGTCAATGATAATGCTCACAGATGGAACTGAAATCATTCCTTGGGCTTTGTGTGTCCCTTTGGGATAGCAGTTTGCTCCTATATTTAAAAAAACATTTCAGTGCGTAGCAAAGTATTAAGTACAGAGCAGGGATATGTTTGCGGAATTAATTAATAACATGTAGATATGTCTTTGTTTCTATGAGAGTCTTCGTTCTTGTTATCCTGTCTGTCTACATCCCACTAAACATTAGAAGGGTTAGCACTCATCCCCTGTGAATTCCAGTGTCATTGCCTCTGTTGTCTCCCACTGACATGAAATGGTGCCATGTTTGTTTCCCACACTGACTCTTGAGCTGCTTCAACCTCGCTCTGCTTCTCCTTCACTTTGTTTCCTGGTACAAAGCCTAGTGTGGTGCACAAACCAGGCACACAGGAAACAGAGGCCAGGTGAACCAACAGAGTTCAGGAAATGGCAGTGTGGTGGCTGGGCCATGTTGTGAAAACACAGGAGTAAGCCTTTCAGACACACAGACTGTAGTAAGTAGGAGAGTGACTTGGCAGGTGAAGTTATTGGGAAGACATCTCAAGGCAACAGTTCTCAAAGTGGGGTCCCCAGACCTAGCATCACCTGAGAACCTGTTAGAAGGCCTCAGGCTCCACCCCAGATCTACCAAATCAGAATCCCTGGAGCTGGGGTCCAGCATCTGCATTTTAACAAGTCTTTCATGTGATTCTCATGTGCACTCCAGTTTGAGAATCATTCATTCCACTGATATTTATTAATTATAATCCACTAAATGCTAGGTGACATAGATTTGACGTCAAGGATTCTAAAATCACAGAGAGGGGAAAGGCCACGGGTCAAAATAAGTAACCATAAACAGAACAGGGCATTACGAGAGAGGAGTAACACAGTTTGGGTGATCAGGGAAGATGAAATTAAAGGCATTTATTTGTGCTGGTCCTGTCATATATTTAGGAATATGTTATATTTTTTCTGAGGCTGAATTCTTGCTTACTTGGTGTGAATTTTCTTTTATTACTATTATTATTATTTTTTATTTTAAGTTCTGGGATACAAGTGGAGAACATGTAGGTTTGTTACATAGGTATATGTGTACCATGGTGGTTTGCTGCACCCATCAACCCGTCATCTAGGTTTTAAGTCCTGCATGCACTAGATATTTGCCCTAATGCTCTCCCTCCCCCTCACCCCACCCCTAACTGGTCCCAGTGTGTGTTGTCCCCCTCCCTGTGTCCATGTATTCTCATTGTTCAACTCAAATTTATTTCCCAATATTGCAGATTTCTAGGCGAAATGGACCATATCTCACTTATATCTGTATTGTCAGTTTTGAACACACTACTGAGTCAAATAGTAGAGCATATTAAATTTAAGTCAATGCATGAATTAATTATTGAATAAAAGATCCTGGGGAGAAGCGTAGACAGTAACAAAAGTAATCAGACTAGGTTCAGTCCAAGTAAGAAAGACGTAAAGGGTATACAATGACTGAAGCACAGGACACCTGTCTGTCACAAGTAGAAATAAGAACAGAGAAGTAAGCAGGTACAAGATTATTGTGGGATTAGAATATATATCCAAGGAACTGGAACCTTATTTCCAGACCAAAAAGGCTTTTTAATCTAATTTTAGATTATTATGACCTAATTTAAAAACTGATGACAATATATAACTTTATGTTAGCAAAACATTTATCCCTGGCACATGTATTTTATTGAGGTGTGAGGTATTTTGTGATCTTTAGCACAGAAGAATAAGAGGCAATCTGTTATCCAACACGACTGGGGCTATGTGACCCAAACAGCCTGATTCCAACACAGTCACTTCAGTTGACGAAAATCAGGCAATGTGACATCTGGTGCTGCGATTACTCCACCAGGAAGTGTGGATACATAAAATGGTAAAAAGACAGAATAACTTTCCAAGATCAGTATAGTCACACCTTATAAAACTCCTCATGATTCAGGATGACTCTCAGAGACAAAAGGATTTGGAAAGTTCACACATCTTGAAAGCTACATTAGATGAGTGATTCTTCTGTATCCTCTGCTATTTAAACTCTGGAAGAAATGGTTTGCATTTATAGGGTCTAAATTTGGAATGGAAAAATCAATCACATTGCATCCAATAGATGACATCATGTATGGTTTTAGTCTCAGGGGTTTAACACAGCCCCCTAGTCTCTTAGTATTATTTTATTTCTCTTTGATTTTTTTTAATGCTGGGCTTCATTAAATGCACAAGTAAAACACAAATAATTTTTGTAACTCAGGGTTTCAAAACACATATGTGTTTACAATATGACTTTCAGCTATTGGATTTTCCCCTACAGATGTGAAGGGATTAAATAAATCAGACAATATATTATCAATGTCAATGTAGGTGGCCTTGTAGTATGACATTGGTCCAGGAGACCTCCAAAGTTATCCTCAGTCACAGCAGCCATTCTTTGGTAACCCTTCAATGTCATGTTGTAGCTCAAGTTAAAATGTTCACCCCCCAGGCTCTCACTGTCTCATATACATGTAAGCAAATTCCTTGCACCTTCCAGGAAAAAACACCATTTGTTTGGTACTACAGAGATCAGTGGACCTTATTCCTTCTGAGGGTAGGTGCTCAGCTCTGCCCATTTTCTGATCTGTCAATCCATGTATCTCCCTGCCTTGTCCTGTAGATATTGATAGAACAGTTGGGATTTTTCCACTATGGCAAAAACAAGGTACACATTAAGATTCAGAAGGATCCCTCAAGAGCTCAAACATACGGACAGCATAACCCAGCAGGACTCTTGCCAGCCACTGTGGCCATTGTCACGTGGGAAGAAATAATGAAGTTCCTTAAAAATCTTATAAGTGAGGGAGAAAGTTTGCTCTGTGCAGCCTGAACTCTAATTAAACATATAATTTATTAGAACATAATTGCAAAGTTACCTTAACTATGTAAATATTTATAATACTGAATTTCAGGGCAATTAATGGCCCATTATCTCTAGACTGAGGACTTTTAATTGGAACATAATTTTAGGATCAAAGATAAAAGTTGAAAACTTCTCAATTATATTTTGAAAGAATCAGAAAGTATTTAAGTAACTTCCCAGGTCTCCTAAATTTCAAAGTAGAAAACAACCTGGCATTCAGTTAATCTTCTCAATTTTAGGAGGTTTTTTTTCCCCTGGTACCTGATTTAAAATTATTGAACTTCTAGGCCTACCCTAAAATGAACATTTCATTGGTATATTTGATGGTATAAATGCTTTGATGGTTTAAATCCTGGATTGTAAAAAATAATTCAAAAATAAAGTAACCAGAAACATGTATTTATCCTCAAAGATTGATAGAATTCTTTCAGCAGGAAAAGTTCATTATGAAAGCATACAGATGTCTTTGTCAACATAAGTGAAAGGGCAAAGGGTTAATCGAAAGATCCGAACACTTATATGAGAATAATGTTTAACGTGTAAACTTCCAAATTTTAAAACATATAAAAATTTTTATGAAAAAAAAAACAAAGCCATTGACAAAATGATTAAGTCACTTAGCACATGAGAAGGTATTTCACTATTGATAAGTAGAATTTAAAGAGCATCAGAAGCATCACTAATTATTAGAGAAATGCAAATCAAACCCATAATGAGACACCTTCTAACACCAGTCAGAATGGCTATTATTAAAAAGTCAAAAGAGTAACAGATGCTGGTGAGGTTGTGGAGAAAACGGAATGCTTATACACTGTTGGTGGGAGTGTAAATTAGTTCAGCCATTGTGGAAGACAGTGTGGCAATTCCTCATAGACCTAAATGTAGACATACCATTCAACCCAGCAGTTCCATTACTGGATGTATACCCAAAGGAATATAAATCATTCTGTTATAGAGACACATGCATACATACGTACTTTGCAGTACCATTCACACTAGCAAAGACATAGAACAACCTAAATGCCCATCAGTGGTAGACTGGATAAAGAAAACGTGGTGCATAAGCACAATAGAATACTATGGAACCATAAAAAAAGAAAGAGATCATGTCCTTTGCAGGGACATGGATGGAGCCAAAGCAATTATTATCCTTGTCAAACCAATTTTGCATTATCCTTAGCAAACTAATGAAACAATTTCATTATAGCATATAGTTTCATTATAGTTATAAGTTACAAACTTATGAAACGTTATCCTTAGCAAACTAATGAACAGAAAACCAAATACTGTATGTTCTTACTTATAAGTGGACGCTAAATGGTGAGAACTCATGGACACATACAGGGGAACAGCACACGCTGGGGCCTTTTGTAGGGTGGAAGGTGGGAGGAGGGAGAGGATCAGGAAAAATAACTACTGAATATTAGGCTTAATAACTGAGTGATGAAATAATCTGTACAGAAAACACCCATGATGCAAGCTTACCTATGCACTTGTACCCCTGAACTTAAAATAAAAGTTAAAAAAAAGAATTTAAAAGGGATGAGATTAAAAGGCTAAATATCTGAACTTGAATTCAGAACTCTAAACTTTGATGAGTTATTGAAGTTTTCTGAATCTAAGTTTTCCCCCTCTACAAAAATAGGGATAGACATTTGCACTTGTTTGACTCTGAAGTGACAATACACGCTGTAGTCCTTGACACATAATGATGCTGCAGGATGTGTGTGCCAGTTGAATTAAAGGCACATGCACTGGAATGCAATTAGCCAAGAATCAGACTTGCACAGTTTTCAAGACAATTTCAATGAAAAAAATTCTGCAGAGCACTTCTTATTTATCTGGTGAATCTGTAGTTGGAGTCAAGAAAACAGATGGACAGAAATAGTTTTCTTTTTAGAAGTCTTTAGTGCTATTGACCAACACACCCATTCTCTTCCTACCCTTTCAAGCATAGCATGTAACATGCTCTGGACAATTAAATGTAAGCGGGAGGAATGTGCGTTCCAATCCTGGGCAGAAAACTTTCAGAGCTGGTTCACAATTTGCTATGTTCTTTCTCTGGATCCAGAGACCAGAAATGCTCCAGCTGGTGAGGACTTGGCTGCCTGTGTCTCTGAGTCAAGAAGTCATGGAGCAGAGCACTGAACTGCCTATGATTGACATGTAATAAGAGTGAGAAAAACACTGTATTGTTTTAACCCATTAAGAGATATCGGAGGTGTTAATGACTGCAGCATCAATATAGTCTATACTAATTCAAAGAAAATGGTACCCAGTACCTATAGCAGTTTGCGGGGTCTACCGTAACAAAGTTCCACAAACTGGGCAGTTTACACAGCAGAAATTTATTCTTTAACAGTTCTGAAGAGTAGACAAGATGTTGGCAGGGTTGTTTCCATCTGAGGGTGGTGAGAGATAATCTGTACCAGGACTTTTCCCTAGGTTTTGTGGTTTGCTGGAAATCTTTGACTTTCCTAGACATCTACTGTATGATTCAATCTGCCTTCATCTTCACATGGTATTTTCCCTGCGTGCCTGTCTATGTCCAAATATCACCTTTTAATAGAACGCCAGTCATATCAGGTTAGGGATCAGTAGAGGGTCATCTTTATTTAACTAATTAAAATCACAGTGATTCTATTTCCAAATAGAATCTAACTCCTAGTGCATTTTAAGGCACTTTGGGCTAGATATTTTAACATATGAATATTGGGTGGACATAGTTCAATCATAACTATACCTAAAATTTGGCATAATAGGAACTCAAAATGTATGGACACGTTGTTGCATAATAGATAGAAATTTAATGACTGACCAGGGCTGGAATCTGGTAATCCATTAAACTGCAGTGAAATATTTCATAAACTTTCCATCTCTAGCAACTTTCGAGCTGGAAAGTACTAGATAACAGAGTACTTGTGGGTTGCTGCTGTATTTGAGAAGGCATAGTGAAAGGAACAGAAAGAGTTCAGCAAAGAATTGACTATTTTGCAAACAAGAATGAAAGGAAATAGAAAGAGCCCACACATTTAGAGGCCTGTAGTGTTATAAAGAGAATAACTTTTCACCTTGACCATTATCAGTGACATTTTAAAATATTCAAATAAAAAATAGCATTTAAATCTTAGCTTTGTAGAAAAGATTAAGTAAAAGTTATGCCTGTTAAACTCAGTGAAAAATACCCGTAAGCAAATGTCTCAGAGTAAAAATTTAATTAAAATGTGGCATCCAGTTAATTCTTTTAATTTCATCCAGTAGCTCAAGGTGTCTAAATGTATCGCTTTTCCACTAAACCTAATAAGCTCAAGTTTCATGAGATAGCAATTAATCAAAAGACAGAGAGGTGGAAAAAATAGCAAAGACACTTTGTAACTATGAGAGCTATGGGGGGGATGAGCCAGGCATGGTGGCGAACACTTGTAATCTCAGCACTTTGGGAGGCTGGGGCTGAAAGATCACTTGAACCCAGGAGATCATCCTGGGCAACAAATTGAGATTCTGTCTTAACAAAAAATAAAAATAATATCCAGGTGTGGTGGTGAGAACCTGTGGTCTCAGCTACATGAGAGCACTGAGGCAGGAGGATCCCTTAAATCCAGAAGATTGAAGCTGAACTGAACCGTGATTGAGCTACCGCACTCCAGCCTGGGTGACAAAGCAGGACCTTGTCTCAAAAAGAAGATTAAAATAAAATAAAATAAAAAGGGAATAGGTACAGCTACTAATAAATAGAAATCACACAGATAAGGTGCCTATTAAGTATTCAAGATAAATGTAGTGCCAAAATAATCACAAAATTTGTCAAGATTGACTATTAGAGTCCTAAACTGACCCACATACCTAGCGGCAGAAAGCAAACTGAGGATAACTCTCAGACTTCAGCAAGGACACGTGTCCCAAGGTCCGTGTTCAGTGGGGTTGAGTATATTATAAAAGGGAGAATCTTCCAGATGGCAGAGCAAACAGCCATGGAGAAAAGTCCACAGGAACAAGAATTCTAATTCTGGAGTCTACAGTCTCTCAGAATTCTAAGTCTAGAGTCTGTGAAAGGAACATTCCCTGTCCCCTCAAGTAGCAGGCCCTCAAAATACAGGTCTAAGAGAAATCAAAATTGCTTTATCCCAGGATATCTTTATGTGGCTTCTGTTCTTCCCTTTGTACATGGTGGATGTGTGTTGAGGTTACTGCAATCTTATTCCGCCATTACAAAGTGAGTATGCAGTGAGGATACTTTAATTCTTACGTCATCCCAGACATCCTTGGCTTTATGCATTGTGCTTTATAATTGGGATCTTGGGGTTGTTTTTTTGGGGAGAGGGTGGGTGTGTTTTGTATGTATAAACAGTGAACTGGAACGACAGACCATGGCTGTCATTGGTGCTGGAATTTCTCTTCCAGACTCACGGTCAGGATGTAGTCTCTTGCTTCCTTGAAGTTAGGCAAGCTAGGGCCCCTGTGTCTTGCTTTGGTGGAGGAAATGTGAGAAACAATGATATTTATCACCCTCAGGTGGAAATATTTCAAAGCTAGTGCGCGTGTGATTTGCCATGTTCTCTTTTCTCTACTATAGCAACCGGCAACATGCCAAATACTGGAGGCTTTGCTGTCCACACCTCTGAGTCAACATGACATGGAACAAAAGCCCCACCTAAGCTGAAATAGACATGTAGCGTAAGAAAAAAATAAATCTTTCCCACTTGTCATGAGTGGTGCAAGGTTAGAAATAACCAGGTCCTTGCATGTTTGTGCCTTTCCACAATGTCAGGCTTTTATTGATTGAGATTCAATCACAAAAGCCACAAGCCACATGGAGTTTCCAAGGAGGCAATTCTCCTTGTTACATCTCATTCATTCAGCAGTCAGAGCTTCGAGCACTCAGGCTCAAGCCACTCCACAAATCGGTTGCTACTACAAGACATACATACTAATATCCTTAATTAATACATAAATGTTAGAGATTAAGCATTCCACAGCAAGCAAAGTAACATTTAGCGTGAAGAGAAAAGAGATGGGAGAAAGTGTTAATGAGCTAGCCCAGTGGGAGGGAAGACAAAAGGAGTCCTGGTCTGGGCCTGATGGCCAAGGCCCTGGGTCTTGCAAGGGAGAGTCTTTGAGGTGGCACAGCCTTCAGTGACAGATGCCAAGTTCTTATCACAGGTCACAGTGGGACATTCATCAGTTGGGATGAATGGTTCGAGCTGCTGAGAGCTTGTTCTTTTGTAACCACAGAGCCCTCCGGTGACAGCTGATGATGGAAGAGTATGCTTGCTTGAGTCCTATCCAGTTGGAGGCAGTATTTTGTTGTTGTTGTTTATTAAACAAAACATCTTATCCTTGTTGGTAAAGTGCCCTGGGAAATATAAAATGGAGTTCTTTTCTAAGACGCAGTTACTTTTGTCTGCGGTGCTCTATACGCTATTCCAGCCCACTGAGATTGGGGGCTTGTTTGTATTTGCAGCAATACTTCACCCATTCTGATGAATACAATGATTCATTATTGTATTTTGAACAAGGAAGACGTAGTTGAAAATTTGAAAGAAAACAGATTGACTCAAATTTTATTTGAGTTCTGAAAATAAATAAAAGAAATTAGTAGAATAAAGATAAATAATAAAATAGAATACTAACATATTGGGGATATAAACACATTGAATTTATGAGAAAAAAATGCCTAATAGAATATTAAGTAAATGGTAATGTTGTCATGAAAAAGTGTAGACATTAACATATAAACAGTCCCAAAAGAATTTTAAAAGAAAAAAGTTCTAAAAAATTTTCTAAAATGTTCTTAAAAAGTTCTACAAGTTCTAAAAGTTTGGGGGTTTGGATGAACCCCAAACTATGTGGAAATCAGTATTTCAACATAGAAATGTAAGATGCAGTTGATTTTTATTATTAGCAGTAGTTATGATTTATGAAGTTGCTGCAAATGCTGAATTAGACGATAGCACCCTGTTGTTCCTGGGGAGATGCAGGCTTAGCTTCCTGTAAGCCTCTGCTCACAACATTTTAATAAACCGATTAATACATGACCTTGTTTTATGTGTGTTCTGCTTAGAGATACCTTATTTAATGGCTGTTACTGATGAACTATCATTAAACTAAGGGCTGACAGCTTGATAATTCATGGTTGAAAGTTCATCGAACACAAGTATTTTCTCCAAACCACGCATCACAGCTTTCTAGTGGGATGGGACCCAAAGCAGCACGTGAGCACTCTGTTCAGGCCCACGTTAAACAGCAAAAATCACCAACAAAAATGCACAGAAATGCAAAAGACATTAAACTAACAAGACCTCAAAAAGGACCCATGCTTACAGTATGAGCTAATAAAGAAGGCAGAGAATCCACTCTTCACCTCAGCTCGGAACAGAAACAGTGGTGATGCAAACTTTCTCACTGCTCTGCCCTGTCTGCAAATGACCATAAAAGTACTGAGAATACTGATTTGGGGGTTACAAATACATTTTAGTGAGTAGGTAAATCTTGAATACTGAATCCAGGAATAATGAAGGTCGACTGTAAATGTCAAAAGATAGTCTGGTCTTTGTGTTCTTATCTATCACATCAAGCCTGTCCACCCAAGAGTAACACAGACAATGAAAAGAGCTGGGTGATTTCTGCTGAGGAGCTGGCAGTGGCCTGGAATCTAGGTCTGCGCACTTCCCAGACATGTGCTGGGGGTGCCTGATTCCAGGGTAGAAAGATCAGGTGCTGCAGGGGCCGTGAGAAGTGCAGAGTTGTTTTTGGCCCCTCAAGGTTATGTTGAAAGCTTCTTACGAAGAAGGAGAAAACACAGGAAGCTGCAGGAGTGAGGCAACTCATTCCCAGATGCCTGCACAGAGAACAGTGGTCTCTGCTTCTTTGCCAGCCCTGTGACATAAAACATCGGCGTCTCTTACAAACGTGCACCATTTCTCTCCCAGAATGCTTCCAATTGTCAAATCCAATCTGTTTAAAATCTGCTTGCTTAGAAAACCAGCTGGAGGGGGAACCTGCCCATCTTCCTACTATGCAGCCAAGCCCAAGATTGCTGATCCACCCCCAGAGACTTTATTTTAAAATGTTTGAAACACTTTTATCAAAAGTCAAGGAGACACCATAAATATTGTACTTTTGTCTTAGAAACCTAACTGCAGGAGTATAAATTTGTGATATTTATAATGATTTTATACTAGACAGGTATGAAACTTGAACAAAATCTTGTCCTGAAGCTAAATCTGTGATACTTATTTTAATAAATGACTTGCTCAATGAGTGAACCAAGAAGCAAACATCAAACATACCTTCCAGGGTCCAGGGCTGAGCACTGTGAGCCCTCCCTAAGCTTCCCTAGCAGGCCTTGCCTGACCTCCATCATCAGTTGCCCCAGGCCCACTGAAATCAGCTCATCTGCTCATTGACTGACCTCCTCCGAGGGCTTCTGGAAGGCCAGCTTGTAGCTAGTTCATGTTCTGGACCAAGTATTTGACATTCTAATTATTCAGCATCTCTGCACATGCCACTCAGGTGATCCTTGGAGCTAGGAATAGATTCAGGGTTACATTATCTTGTCTTTTTTGACCCCCAAATCTTGGAACTGGGACAAAATAGAAGATTCTGACTTCAAGCTTTCAAAGCATCCACATCTGAACAGGGTAGGAATCAACACTTCATAGAAGAGAAACAACTAACATAAGAAAAACTAGCCAACTTCTCCAGCAAGCAAAATAACCAATAAAAGTTAACAATTGCTCTTCATTTTTAAACACCAAATTAGCAAAGATTTCAAAAGTGAAAATATTTCCAAATGAAAGAGCATGTAGTTTAAAGAGACATTTTTGGACACTGACATGATCAATTCTAATTTTTTCCTCGAAATCAATTTGGCAAAATACAGCACAAGCTCTAAACTGTTCAAAATCACTGTACCAAAGTGTCCCTTTCTATCAATATGCTCTAAACCAAGAATAATGCATAAAGAAACACTGAACACAGAAAAGCCAAAACACACAGATATCGATTACCGTGTTTATTTTTAATAATGACCATTTGGAAATACTACAAATGAAGAAAATTGTTCAGCAAAGTATGATGAATAGTAAGTTAGGCCTCTGTGTCCCAACACAATGATCATTTCAACAACTCAGTAACCAGGTGGAACTTCGTTTGAATACTGATGTGATAAGATATAAAATGGCACATGGTATTGATGAAACTATGATTTAAGATACAAAAATAATAAAAAAAAGACAACATATGATACAAAAACAATAAAAAAAGACAACATATGAACAGTATTGTTTTAATGATAGAAATTTTCTTCTTAAAAATGATAAATTCTAAGTAATATTTAATGTCTTTATATCAAAAAAGTTTATAAAAAGATTATGGAGAAGCATCCCAGTCAGAAGTTCCCCAGTCTCATCTCAATCCTGTCTTACATTAAGAAAATAGCTCCATTAATATTATTTAGGTCCATGCAGAAAGTTTTGCAAAATATAACTGAATACTATGTTTTATTAGGCACTTATACATATGAAATGTTGATTTCTTTAAGATTCAAACTGTAGTGCCCAGTAAACTTGAGAAAATGATGCCTGCTCTCATTTGTTGTACTTCACCTAGCATTTGGTAAACTCTTGCCACAAGTAGACAGAGAACATGACCTCAGTGGGGCCATCGACTGCACCAGGGTGACAAGGACCCTTCATACCATGTCACAAAATTAATAAACTCTCAAATAGAATCCATGCAGAGAGCTTAGTCTGCAAATGACACACCAGACTAAACTTCTCACCCAGCTCATCCATGTGGGTTGGCAGGAGTCTTTAAAGCCAGAAGTGAGGACCAGGGGGAAGAAAGAAGAGGAAGCAAAAGGTGGCCACCTTCCCAGAGAAAGAGCCTTCTAATAAGCATGTTCTGGTGCCCCCATTGGTACAGTTTATTATTTTTTCCTTAAAAATCCTTTGTTTGTTTCCTGGTTAAAAGCATTCCTTGGCAGGGTGGCCTCTCCACTTCTTGGTCTCCTTGATTCCATAGTCCTATCTCTCTCCATCTCTCTCTACAGTTGTATTTTCTCTTCCTATGAAGATACATGCCATCTATTGGCAAAGAATAATACTATGAGTAGCAATAGTAGCAGCAGCAGTAGTAGTAATAGCAGTGTGAACAATGGCACTATTAGCAGCAGTAGTAGTAATAGTGGTAGCAATGGTAGCATCAGCAGCTGTAGCAATAGTAGCAGTGACAGTAGTAGCAGTGATATTAGTGGTAGCATCAGTAGTAGCAATAGCACTAGTAATAGTCATGGTGGCAGTGGCAGTATTAGCTGTAGTAGCAGTAGCAGTCAGAGGAGCAGGAATGGCAATAGCAGAAGCAGCATTTCTAGTAGTACTGGTGGCAGCAGGATCAGCAACAGCAGCACTATTAGTGGTAGTATTAGTAGTAGCAATAGCAATAGTATTACAGCAGTGGTAGTGGCAGTATTAGCAGTACTAGTAGCAGTGGTAGTATTAGCAGCAGCAGCAGTAGTATTGGTAGGAGTGGTAACAGTAGCAGTAGTAGCAGGAGCAACAGGGTTCATAGTAACAGTAGCAGGAGCAGCTGTAGTGGGAGTAACAGGGGTTTGATAAATCTGGCCTCTGTGATCACCAATATACTGCTATAATGTTGATAACAATGTTTCACATTTATGAATCCTCAACAAGTACCAGGAATTTGTCCCACATCAAGTCATTTCATTCTCATAAGAACCCTGGAGGGAGTTACTGTTATTGTGACTATTGTACAGAAGAGTAAAGCAAACTTTCAGAGGTTAAGCCACTGGCCCAATGTTACACAGCTAGTGTGTGGCCTCCTCCAACCAGAGAAAGGCCTGCGTGGGGTCCCACTAGGTGGTGCCCATGTCCACACCACCCTATCTTCTGAATGGGCACCTGCAGGGAGGGGAGTGGATATTGCAATATGAAATGTCATGCTGGCCAATTCTCAGGTATTCCTTGGTCAGGGCCCCTTGCCTGATGGAACGGATTATCTGGGGTGAAGGAGCCTCTGCAAGGTGATTCTGCCTTGGCAGTCTTTTCTAATCACTCTGTGTGCTTCTTGTGATGTCTGAGGCTGGAGACACCAGGCCAGCAGAGGTTCCCGAAGCTGAGCAAGCACTGGAGTACCCCCATTGGCTTGCTAGAACTCACACTGCAGGGCCCACTTGACAACTCCGTAGGTGCAGGTCCAGCTGAGAATGTGCATTTCTACCAGTTCCCAGATGATGCTGTGCCGCTGGTGTGAAGACACTGTGAAGCCAGCTTCTTGGAAGAATGCCCTCCTCACATCCCAGGGACTCACAATATCTAGGCATAACATTCATGTTTTATTCTGCAAGACCAGCAGACCAAGAAGACAACACACCTGTGAGAAAGACATGTGATAGGTTGTCATGAGTAACATTTGTTTGCTCTGGGTATCGATAAACAGGTCTGGGGTCCTACGTGATTCACTGTGCACAAAGCTGGTCCCCTCCCCATCACCCATGGGTCTGTACCACCTCAGAGTATGAGAATGTAATTGAGAAACACTGACCTATAAATAAAAATCACAAGTCTATCTCCTGACCTTGACCTCACCTCCATCCTCCCTCACCCTTTCCACACAGCGGCATCCCCTGGTCTGACTACAGCACAGTAGCCTAGTAGCCGGCATGGATCGGTGCCCTTGCTCTGGGGAATGCCTTCCTTCCTCCCAGCCTGAGCCTCGTCCCTTCCAGCTTGTTGGTCAGCAGCTAGTGGCTTGAGAACATTGCGTACCCTGTCCCAGGAGAGCTCTGACCGCCCGCCAGTGCTTCCTACTGTTTACATGGCTCTGTCCCTCATGGAGCTGTGTGTTCTTGAAAATAGTAACTGGGTCATATTCTCTAGAACTTTAGCACAAAAACAATGCTAGTAGACTTTCTATAAACATGCATTGAATTAATGTTTTTCATGTTTCTAATTTTTAAAAAATAACACACATGTGACTGATTGCTTTCAACATTTAAGGCTTCTTTGCTAACCCATTGGCATACACTTTCTGCCAGTAGATAAGGAGCCATGGAAGGCACTTTGTTCTTCTTGTGCTGTGCTTATCAGGTGCTGAAAGATATACTTGATGTCTGAGCATAGAAATGTCTGCTTCTGAAATGTGTGTAGAGCCCCCTTCCCTTTGCAAGGGGGTGTCTCTGTTTTTTTCTTATTTCAAAGATAACAAAACTAGGCAAGTTGTTATTAATTATGACAGTTAATGTTGCCCTGTTTTGACTAGTGATTTATATTTTACAAGATGCATCTATATTAATTGCCACATTTTTACTTTATAGGAGTGCAGCCAGATACCTATTAACAGTATGTTTATTTTACAGATTAGAAAACTGAAACTAAGTCAAGTGGCTGCCAAACGAAAAGAAATGTGGTTTCCAACTGAGGCCTGTAATTCCAAAGTTAAGATTTTATTTTAATCTAACTCGACTGGAAGCAAATAGTCAGTTGTCCTCTATTTCTAACAGAATATGCTAGAAGGTATAAAATAGTATAACTTTCTTAAAACAATTTCTGCAACCAGGGTATGTTGGGAGCAAGAGAGCCTGAAGAGGCACTCAAGTCTGTGATTCTAAAATATGAGGAAGATTGAGGGGTAGTCACAGAAGTCAAAAACCCACTCCCCTAAAATCAAAATGACACCAGATCTACCGGAACTTTCAGAAGATAATAACAATTTTCTCATGTTTCTGTATGCCTTTCCTAGCCCCTGTTTTGTGTATTTTCTTCGCTGCTGTATCTCCATTGCCTTAAATGATTAGAGACGTAAGAAGTACTCAATAAGTGTTTGTTTAATGAATGAATAAAATTCAAACTATCCTATTGAATGGGTCTACTAGTATAGACCATAATCCTTTTCCCTGATATATTCAGCGAGTGGTTTGCAACATTTTAGTGGGCATTTTAATGGCATGTGAGTCTCAGTTCATCAACACAATTCTTTCCTTAAATACCTGTGCAATCAGGAGCAATGGAGAGAATGAATGGAATATATCTGTGAACAAGTGGAAGTGTCTTCCAGTCCTGGCTGGCTCCACTTCTCTCAGGTTTTATCGACAGCTGTCGTCAGCAGCATCTTCATGGGAACCATAACGAGGTCCAGCCATCCTGGTGCCTGTGAGAACCCTAGTGGCTTTTCAACCCTACAGCTAAAAGTGTTTCAGTAGCAGAATGGGATTCAAGAAGGTGAATCAGAACTGAAGACCCCTCTGTGGATGGCTTCTGGAGCCACACCTGCAAATGACTGAGAACCAGGACATGGTCCTTTGTGGCACAACTCTGTCAATTTTCCAAGCTCTGCCTAGTCTTGGAGCATTGCTCATCAACCTGACCGCCAACTGCCTTGGAGACATAACCCTTACATCTGCTGAGCATTATGGTCTCAGTTCTGAACCACTTAGTGAAACCTACACCTCATCCTATACGTCCATTTGTACCTACTTCTCCTGACTTCTAATCTGGGGAACGTATTTCTATCCAGTCCTGCCTCTGCACAACTTCCCTGAATGCAACTGTAGCTTTTTTCCTAGGGTGTCTTTCTGTGGTTTCAGCCTTCCTAAGAAATCAAACCAGCCCATCTTACTTGGCTTCTTGGACCTCCTAAGAAGTGTTCATAGCAGACGCTGCCTCATCTTATAAGCATGGCCTGAGAGATGAAGACCATGGGATGGGTCATTTCAAAAAAGGCAGAAAGAAAATGGGGATATATCTCATGAAATCTAAGATGAAATTATTCGATAGTCCTTGAGGGAAGAAAAAAATAGGCAAGGAAGGAGAGAAAGATTTTGAGGCCGGGCGCGGTGGCTCACGCCTGTAATCCTGGCACTTTGGGAGGCCGAGGTGGGTGGATCACCTGAGGTCAGGAGTTCGAGACCAGCCTGGCCGTCATGGTGAAACCCCATCTTAAAAAAAAAAAAGAAAGAAAAAAAAAAAAAAAAAAGAGAGAAAGATTTTGAGCCAGATGCTGATACCAAGAAATAGTACAGAAGTGTACCCTCAAAGTCAGGGGATGCCTTTCCTCTCCTCCTGCTGCGGTCTGCACTCCTCTCTGTTATAACATCCATTGATCACTGTATACTGTAATTGTCTACTTATTGATTGGCATTCCTCATTAGGCCATGAGATTTTTAAAGTCAGAGTCCATGTCTTAATTGTTTTTGTACCTATAATAATTATAGCAGTGCCTGGCACATAGCAGGTTCTCAGAATAGTGACTGAATGAAGAAAAGGAAGAGCAATAAGATAAGAGTGAGTCGTTAATCCGATGCTGTAGAGCTGACTATCATGAGCATACTTCCATGGGGACCACTTTTCACATTGCTCAGTTTCTCACATTATTATTTACATATTTCTCTCCAATGAATATCAATTATTTCCAAAGTAGGAAACATGAACTATTAGAGGTACAGAGCATCTACACTAACTCTCTCTTTCTGTAAGTGAGTCTTTGCAGAGAGAGACTGAAGCTGACAGCTGCTCTGACGTTATTTGGAGCTCTCCTTCCTCCCAAACTCAGTGGTACTGCAACACTGCTCAAACCCTGGGAGGAAATCAAAGAGCATCCTCCTTCTGGCAACAGGGCCTTACTCTAAGTCCGACCCTGTGCTCATTCCACTCACATAAATTTGGCAATAAAATATCATGCACAGAATGTGATCTAGGTGGTTCGTTGGGCTTCACAAAAACATCGATTGACTTAAAGTAAGTTAGTTCTGGCCTGGCGCGGTGGCTTACGCCTGTAATCCCAGCACTTTGGGAGGCCAAGGCAGGCAGATCCATGAGGTCAGGAGTTCGAGACCAGCCTGGCCAACATGGTGAAAACCATCTCTACTGAAAATACAAAAATTAGCTGGGTGTGGTGGCACATGCCTGTAATCCCAACTACTCAGGAGGCTGAGGCAGGAGGATTGCTTGAACTTAGGAGGCGGAGGTTGCAGTTAGCTGAGATCACGCCACTACACTCCAGCCTGGATGACAGAGCGAGACTCCGTCTCAAAAAAAAAAAAAAAGTTAGTTCTGAGCAAGGCTTATTTTTGTTTTCTCTGAGCCCTTGCGCTCCCCGTCTCTCTACCCTCTGCTAGTGCTGATGAAGTCCTCTGCAGGGCCACATATGGTTTTGGACATTTGTTGTTTTTCCTTCTCTTGCTAAAGTCTCAGCATGGCTTCTTTAAAAATTTGAAATTCCCAAGGTTTTGTGGTTATCCTGTGTCTGCTTTGTCGTAAATCCAGAAACTCAGTAATCCTGCAGCTGTGATTTAGGCAGGCCAGGCCCGGCCGCCGCATGACTTCCATGCTGAGAAGTTGAGGGACATTGTTTAATTAGCACACTACTTTTTTCATTACATCACATCAGGAAATTTTTGAAAACTTGCGTCTCCTCTCAGTTCTACACTTCCACTGCCCAGGGAGTAAACACTTAAAAATTGACTTTCAGTAATTACAAATGGCTTGTATATTTGTATATTTTTCTATAACGTATATATTTTTCTAATATAATGTATATATAACTACTTATAAATATTGTATTGTAATGTAAACATATATAGTTATGTATGTGTATGTTTTATAATGCATAGTATGTATACTTTAATCTATTAGAATTATATAGGTACATAATTAACATGCCTACACATAGTTTATATATATACACATATAGATTATATATAATAAATAGGGAATATATATGTAACACATAAACATTTACATATCTTATATAAAGTCACGCACCACTGAACCATGTTTTGGTGGTCTCACAGGATTACACTATCACATTCTTACTGTACTTTTACTGTGTTTAGATCCACAGACACTTACCATTCTGTTACAGTTGCTGACGGTATTCAGCAGAGTAACCTGCTGTGCAGGTTTGTGGACTAGAGCAATACCTTAGGTGCGTAGAAGGCTGTACATCCGGGTTTGTGGAAGCACGCCCTACGATGTTTGCGTGATGATGAAGTCACCAACAACACATTTCTCAGAAGGTATCTCCATTGTTAAGCAACAAATGACTGTATGTCATATTCTTTAAATTTGAAGAAAAGAGTTTATCTTGAATAATTGGAAGAAAAAGTATTTCAAAAAGTTTTCAAATTGGTGAAAATCTCCGTAGGCAACCTAGAATGACATCATTTCAGCAGTATTTCATGTGATAATTAAACTCATAGAAAAATGTATCTGTTCCTGAATTTGCATCATTTGCATCTTTCTCCTCTGTATGAAGACATGTATATATTAATATCTCAGTGAAATTGATATTACTTCTGGAAAATTGATTTTTTAAAATTAAGAACAATTTTCATAATCCTCAAATTAAAGCATGATACATGTCTGATTGTTTCTTTTTAAGTGTACCTATTTTCAAGAAAATGTTGTTTGTATAAATTGAATCATAACATGTTTACTTCTTCATTCTTAACCTTTACCTTTTAGTTTTTTATTCAGGAAGTTTTGCTAAGTTTTATGCAGCACTACAAGTGTCTTCACACAAAATTGGCCACCCTGCTGAAACTGCCTTTTCAACTACATTGACCTAACCTCTCCAGTGAGCATTCCTGACCCATATCTCAGACGTATTTTGATCATTCATTGAGGTTTCTGTAAGTCTGTGTTTTCACCCTTGTTAGAAGATAAATGGACGGAATTATCTCGAGGTACTAGCTGTGGAGTATTACTCAAAGTATGGGCCAGTGAAATATGCAACAGTTTGGACAGACCTCTAGGTATTACTTTGTTTCACAAAAGGCATTCTCAAAAGAATACATGTTGTATCATTCATTTTACATAACTCTCTCCAAACAATGTGATTATCAAGACAGGAACCCCTGGTTAGTGGTTGCCAGACATTAGGGTTTGGGAGTCTCTATAAGGGTGGCCAGAGAAGTCTTGTGGTGGTGTAGCCGGTGTGCGTCTTGATTTTGGTTGTAGTTACACAAAATTACCAATGTTTTAAAATTGCATAGAACTACAACACACACACACCCACACACCCCACCCCATAAGTTTTGTGTAACAGTTACATTCTAATTTGACAGTTCTTCAAATGGTCTTAATCTCTGGAGGTGAGAAGACTAATTCTTGCTCTCTCTGTAGAGACTTAGGATTTTGTACTCAGCAAGAAAATGAAAATATGACATTCATTTGTCAATGTTGCTCAGTCTAATGAGATTTAAATGCTGGAAAGTTACATAAATATACACACTGGGGTCTGTCGGGGAAAAAGGGGAGGGACAGCGGGGGGTGGGGAGTTGGGGAGAGATAGCATGGGGAGAAATGCCAGATATAGGTGATGGGGAGGAAGGCAGCAAATCACACTGTCATGCGTGTACCTATGCAACAATCTTGCATGTTCTTCACATGTACCCCAAAACTTAAAATGCAATAAAAAAATATATATATATACCTGTATTTATTGATAAGTAATAGAAAAGTAGAATATGATTGATTTATTCCTTCTTTAAACAAATAATAATAGAATGGCTGTAAGTGTCAGGTACTGTTCTAAGGTACTGTTCATTGCTGGGAATATAGCAATGAACCACACAAGCAAGTCTTGGGCTTCTTGAATTCTTCTCTTCTATAGTCAAGGCAGTAGATGAAGGTAATATGTCCAGAAATAAAAATATTTCAAATTTTAACTTGCATAGACTTTGAAGACAGACTTGACAGTATTATAGATGGCTTAGACCCAGGAGTTAAAGAATATTCAAAGATGTCTTTCTGTTTCCAGCTTGAACAATAGTGATGATATTTTCCAAAAAGTAGGAATTTATTTAGGAAGGAGTAATAACAAGAGGTTCATTGTGGGCACTTAGACTGACCATTTAATAATTCAGAGATATATACATGAATGATGATAGTTTGAAAGCTATAGATCATTTACATAAATTTCCTAATCACGGTAACGAAGTCCATCATTGGCACTAAATTTTTTTTTTCATTTTTTTCAGTCAATATTTACTGCTCTCAGCCTGCTGCTGGGCCCCACAGAGGAAACAATAGAGTGCTTGGTAAAGCCCAGGGCAGTTTTCAAAGTTAATTCGCAAATATTCATCTCATGTCTTCCTCCTGGCAGTCCTGGGATGTAGGCATTAGTATCTACATTTTCTAATTGAGGAAATGAGGACTTGAGAGTTCTGTTGCTAACCTTTATGTAATTAGTAAGTACACATTGTATTTTTAGTAGAGACAGGATTCACCATGTTGACCAGGCAGTTTTCAAACTCCTGACCTCAAGTGATCCACCCGCTTCAGCTTCCTAGAGTGCTGGGAGTATAGACGTGAACCACCACGCCCAGCATTAGTAAGTATATATTAAAACTAAGTACAAACTTCATTGCCTGTGCCTCTCCAAGAGTAATTCATGCAGCAACTTGCCCTGTGGTCATCTTCCACTTTCTTGAGTCTTTGAGGTTGGCCACTCAGATGTAGCTCTTTGGGGGCTACATGGACTCACAAGTCAGGGAATGTGGAATTAATTACAAACCCATTCTGGGGAATTCTGAGCTAGATGATAATATGATCGGATAATAGAAATAAAGGTTTATAAACTGTAAAGTGCCATAAAAATATAAGGGGATGATTATTCCAGGTTTCCAAAAAGGGATAGAAATATTCTTTGAGAAGAGACTTAATATTCTCAAACTATCAACATGACCTTTCCTTTCAAATGAAAAAGATTTTATTTTCTTCTTTTCATGGGGTAAGTACACGACCTTTTCAAAACAACTCTCAAGTATTTCAGTTGTACAATCATGAATCGTGCACAGGAAAGATTTGGTCACACTCTCTGCTGATGTTGTGAGCTGATGCCAGAGGAAGACTTCTGATAAACTAACACACCCACACCAGGCCACCCTACATAAGTTACTGAAAGTTCAGAGCCTTTTCAGGAAGTCACCAAAAGAGCCCCTCTTGGGAATCAATGTCCTTTCAATAAAGCTCTTTCCAAGAACAAATGTTCTAAGCTAACTGGAATCCTACCAGGACTTACTTGAGATCCGTGAATGTTTCTATGGTGACTCCCTTAACTTGATACTGCTGAATGTGGCATGAGAATTTCTTTTATCTCGGAGGAGTTCCAAAAGTTTCAGCAGAAGGCACACGTTTCTTCTCTTAGACCACATCCCAGCCAGTGGGTCAATTGCACAGGTGGCAAGCATAATGATAACTAGGTGTCCTGCTTTGCTGGTTGCTTAGAACTTGAAGCTGTTAGAAAACGCTTCTCCTACCCCTGTTGTCTCCCTGGGCTCCCTTTTAATTTTGTAATCCCTGGCACATGTGTGTTAGTCAAAATGCCTGCCAAATCATTCATGCTGAGGAAAAAAATAAAAATAGAAGTTTGGTCACCCAGGCGTGAGGGTTTTCTAAGTTGCCCATGTATTGTGATGGTCCCAAGTCAGAGCAAGCTTAGCAAGCCGCTTCTTCAGGTTGCCAGCACCTCTGGAGGATCCCACTTCTTTAACTACAAAATGAAGACAATGCCATTTACTTTATGAGTTTTCCATGAATATTAAGTAAGCCAAAGCATATATAGAAATCAGCACAGGGGCTGGCACAGAATAGGCACTACATGAGTAACAGGGATTATTATATGTTATTGCCATTCATGATTATGATTATTATTTTCTGGGAAGCCCAAATTTTGGTTTCCCCTTTTATCTAATTTCAGCTATACCAAGCATTATATGTGAAATGGATCTTTGCATGAAAAAAAACAGAATTGGAAACTAGGTAGAACCAAAATTCAATCTTTAGGAAAAGTTCCTGCAAGCCAGGCAAATGGGCCTCATGCTAATTCATGGTTATTTATAACCCACATTCTTGCTTCTCTCACTAACTCCATACATTTCTCATTTGGAAACAGAGTTGCTGGAGGATTCTTAATTCCACAAGAAAATACCTTGATTCTAAACAACTTGCAAGTAAGTATATTAAAAAATTTTTTTAAACTAAAATATTAATACAATGTTTTAGAAGATCAGTGCGAATAATGTATACCTACTATATGAAAGTCTTATGCATGAAATGATGCAAATTCATCTGGTTTTAATGATCTAGAGAAAATAGTGTATCTTTTATTCAATGTGAGAACATACTTGAATTAGACAGTGAATAACAATTATACAATGTCTTAAAAATATATCAATGTTCTTAGCGTAATCTACATTCATAAGCATCCATTTTGAATTATAACCAAGAAATTTCCAGAATCACTGACGTTTTTTCTATATCCTCATAATTAGATTTTATATAAGTTGAAAATCAACATGGGACATTTTCGGAGCAGTAATACCATATTCTCTATTTCTAGAGTTTTGTTTATTTGTTGTTTTTTTAAAAAGTATTTTTGTGTAATTCAAATCCATTTATCTTTCAAAAGAAATCCAATCCATATGTTTTTTATTTATTTACACTTACTGTAATTCATCAAAGAGCTATTTAATAAGCTATTTAATGTCCAAAGAGTCTTCGTCACAAGTTTTTTTAAGTCTTTCATCTTGTGTACCAGGAAGCTTTGCTTTTCTTTGAAACAAGGTTCTAAGAAAAACCCTTCTGGAAAAATATGACCTTCCACTCATATTCTAAAATGTTACTAGGCCTGCAAATTAGGCTAACAGAAGTGTAGACTTGAGCAATACTTTAGTGAATTTAACAAGTTCTAAAACAGGGGTCAATTCAGTCCCCCAAAATCTATAATTAATAGTTGGATAGTGGTATTTTGGAGGGGGTAAAAAGAATAAGGCCCTCTGCTTTTACTCAACAATCTCTCAAAAGTCACGAAAATACTGTGCATCAAACATTATCCAATATGAGCAAAAAATTACTTTGATTTATTTTCACCATGTAATATTATCAAAATGCATCATCTCCAATTGCTGGGAAAATGGTTCTGTGTGAGTGTGTGTGTGTGTGTGTATGCCTGTATCTGTAAATGTGTGTGTATCTGTATGTGTGTATATGTGTGTGAATGTCTGTATGTGTATGTATGTGTATGCATTGCAGGGTTATTTTTTATAATATACTTGCTTCAGGTAAGATAGAGGAAGGCATTTCCAGAAACAAACCCCAAACTCAATGCTTTTGTAAGCTCTTGTCAATAGCTCCCGTAGAAGCTTAGCTGAAGCCTTGTGTTCCAAGCCTTTAGGATCATAGCCTCCTCTGGCCATAACTCATTTCTTCTGGTGAGCACAGAAACCTGCCATGGAGGAGAAATCTTCTGACTGCCAGTAGACAAATCCTCGAAGTAACGATTCCAAATATTACCATTGAGATAAAGTGTTTGTTGAATTGCACTGCCTGTGTTTTAAGAAAGGGACATTTTTCAAAGGCACCATATAAAGCTCCATTGGGAATTTCTCTAAGTACAACATGACATGATCCGGAAGGTCCTGGGGCATCTGCCAATTGGGGCTTACATGCAGTACATGCTCTTGGTTTTACGCATTTATTGTTTTCTTTTATTAATTCAATAAACATTCATGTAAAGCCTAGTTAATTAACCAGGTAGCTATATGTATAGATATATAAAGAAAATAACCTCATTTTTCACTGTTGTTATACGGGTGTTTATGTATATAATAGGTACTTTTCTAAACAGGAAATTGTCATATCTATTGATGTGGAAAGTACTGGATGATTTCACGTTTGTTATCTTGTTTTGTTTTGATAACGACCCTTTGAAGCAAGGCTGGGACCTGAGGTTCAGCCAGATTAAATAACTTTCCCCTAATCATAGAGCTTTTTCTAAGAAAAGCCGAAAACGAAACCCAGATCTTTATGATGACACAATTCATTCTGTGTTATCTCACTATTGCAAATTCCATGAGATTTCAGAGCAGGAAGAGATTGGTTGGGATTTAGAATATCATAAATTTAAGGTCTCAGTTACAAAACCCATTTCCAAAACCCATGTTGTTAATAAAAGAATTACTGCAGCACATTAAAGATCTCCCCTGAGCCAAGGGCATTGGGGCCTCTTGATCCTGCTTACTTTTCATTCTGGAGACTATTATGGTTAGTTGGGGGTGGGATCACGGGTTCACAGCTATGCCTGGACATTAGTAGGTGGGTACTCACCTGAACGAGCGAAGCCTGATGAATTGGAGATCAGAATAAATGAAATAGAGTGGAACAGAACTAGCGCTTGGAGCCCGACAGACTTTGATGTACATCTTGGCTTCCCAATTGGCTACTATGTGACTTGCAGTACTAACATAAACTTGCTGAACCTCAATGTCCTCATCTATAAAATGGACAATAAATAGTACCCCATCTCACAGGGCCATTGTGTGAAGTGAGTGCATGGAACCTGCTGACCATTATCAACACTTATCCCCATTAGCCGGCTTTCCTTTCTCTGACCACGTCCTGAGTCCAGAGTCATTAAACTCTAACTTCTATCCCCTAACGTCAGCCCCTCTGAGCTATGACCTAACCAGGACTGAGAAGAATGGCTTTCTTATCAAGAGTATTGTACCTGAGAGTCTTTGACAGGGTGACTTGAGGATGATCAGCTCAGAAAACATGTGGGTTTGCAAAACCAATTGAGCATATATTGCAGACAAGAATTGGGAAAAACTCGAGCCTTAAAGGAGAATACTAAAGTTGCCAAAGACAGGGTTAGATTAAGAAAACGAAATAATAGATATATTTATGGAATGCCAGATATGGATCTGGGAGTTGAGGTCATGGTTTGGGGTAGTATTAGAGGCTCTGCCATACTCTAAGCATATCTGCACACTGTCACAGATCTGCACAGGAACAAGTTGAGGAAGAAGCTGAGGTTTGAACAGGTGACTTGCTCAGAGCCATGTGGCTAAGGAAGGACTGGGATGCAAGCTCTCCTGCACATGGCTTGGGCCGCACGTCGTTTCCATTGAATATGTGGCTCAAGGTAATTGAGCAGCTGTGGAGATGGGTTGAGTGGACCTCTGTCAGTTACTTTTCTAAAAAAAAGCCTGACATCCAAAAAAAAACATGTGTTCCGCTTTTGAAGCTGTCTTTTTGGAACCCCTTGCCTCCTGAGGGCCATGAGGAACTCCCTTTCTGCCTCATGGTCACTCTGGGCTCTATCCTCCAGCCCTCCCCAACCATGACTCCATGGATCAACTCTCATCAAAGCTTCAGTCTGTAGCTTCTTGTCATGGAAAAGAGGATGGGGAGGTAGAAACATGAGTGCATATGATTTTCTGGTGACATTTTGAAGTGACTCTTTCTGGATTGGAGGATAGAAATACAGGGCAATAGCCACTGAAATATTTAAATCATGTCACCTAGTAGGTATGTCTTAGGAAACTGCTTGCAAGAGAAATAATTTAGCAGACTCTGGAAGGCATATATTACGAGAATTTTTATTGCAAGATTATTATTTATTATTATTATATATTATTTATTATTATTTTTAATATTAAATATAATATATATTATTTATTACATTTTAATAATATATTATTTAATAATTATTATTTATTATATTTTTAATATATATTATTTATTATTTTTAAAATATTTCTCTTTAAAAATTGTGATAAGAACAGATAACATGAGATCTAGCCACTTAATACATTTATAAGTTCACAATACACTGTTGTTAGCTACAGATACAATACTGTACAACAGAACTCTAGGACCTATTCACCTGTGTAACTGAAACTTCATGCCTATTGAACAATAACTCTTTATTTACCACTCCCCACAGCCCTTGACAACCTCTATTCAACTTTCTGCTTCTATTTGTTTGACTATTTTAGATTCCTTATAAAAGTGGACTCATGTAGTGTTTGTTTTCCTTTGCTTGGCCTATTTCACTAGCAAAATGTCCTCCAGATTCATCTCTGTTGTCACAAATGACAGGATTACCTTCTTTTTATCACTGAATAGTATTTCATTATGTGTATATACCACATGTTCTTTATTCATTCATCCATCGATGAACATTTGGTTTGTTTCTGTGTGTTGGCTGTTGTGACTAATGCTGCAGTGGGCATGAGAGTGCAGGTATTTCTTCCTGCTCTTGATTTCAATTCTTTTGGATGTATACCCAGAAACGTGATTGCCAGCTCACACGGTTGTTCTATTTTTAATTATTTAGGGACCTCCATACTTTTTCCCATAATGGCTGTACCAATTTGTATTCCCACCAAGTGTTCAGAGTTTCAAATCCTCAACATCATAAAAAAGAAGTATAAGGAGAAATGTATGATATGCATAGCCATAAACTGAACACACACACCTATATGTGGTTGAAAATGTGAAGCTATATAAATAACTTATTTAAGTACTAAAATAATGTAGAAATATATTATATGTATAATTCTAATCGTATACACATTTGTGGCAAAGTAACATGCAAATAATATTTTTATGTTAATGCTATAATTTTTTAAGTTAAAAATTTAATTACTTTAATAAAAAATCAGTTAATGCTTCATTCAATAAAAAGTTAATTGAAAATCAATTATATATTATAGCAAATTTCCTAACTTAGTAAAACATGTTGTTTTCTCTTGAAGTGTCAGTTTCTTTTTAAAGCAATGCTACAGTCTGGGTAAAGTTATACTTGAAATAGTAAATATGTTTTTTTCTGAAGATGATTTTTTCTTTGTGGCTATCATGGGATTATAGATACCTAACTAGACCTGAGATAATGAGAATAAGATGATTTTCTTTAAACCAAAATTTATTATTAATTTATTTGTATTTATATTTATACGTAATCACTTTCAATATAAGCACATACTTCAAAAACAAAGCAAGAATCTTTGAAATTTTAAAAATTCAGATGTCCTTAACAGTAAATATTAGGGACAATTTCCAAGCCCCATTTTTGCACACATCACACATAAGACAATTTTTCTGAATCTTGGACCACTGATGACATTGTTCAGAATCAGAGAAGGGCTTCAATTAGAAGTTCAGGTGAGCATCCAGAGAAGGTCTTAAGAGAGCAGAAAACTGGCTAGCTGAGTTTCTAGTTAAGGTTTGTTGATTCATCCTGCTCTCTGTGTGCATGAGAAAATATATATCATATCCAGGTGCAAAGAGAACTCTGTGCCAGGTCAGAGGATGCAAACTATTAGGGAAACTAATTATTTGAAACCAGATACTAAGACACTGAGTGCTGTCATTTGGTTTACCTTGAATGCTTGTTAAAAATCTAATCACAAGATGATTTACATTTGAGGCACTTTTTGTGCTATAATCCTACAGCCAAGATCCATCTAGCATAAAGATATTTTCATTTTATTTTTAAGGACATCTGGAAGGTATTTCCCTACTCCACTTCCCAATCTAAAGAACAACCAAACTATTTCCAGTGCAACAGAAATAAAAGGAGCACCATAATACCAACACCATTCATCTTTTTTAAATGTATAAATGCTTTTAAATGTAATGAGAAAAATTCATACTATTATAAAATTTGGGGGAGGCTATAACTTGTCATCTATTTACTGATATTCAGATCAACAATTTTTTCTACATAGTTCATCCTAACACCACAAGCAACTTACATGATCTTCAAATCTCCATCAGAGGAAAGGCTGAGGCGTGGCTGGAGCCAGAACTGGGTGACTCCAATGGGCCTGCGGGAGCTGTGCTCCATGTGCAATGGGGCTATGTCAGTCAAGTGGCTTCAGTAAATATCTTAACACCACAAAGCTTCAACTTTTTCATCTGTTAAGAGCAAAACAAAAAGCAAGGCTGTGATACTTTATCTCTCAGATGTTCTGGAACCCTCCAAGTCTAGCATGTGTTTCCAGCCCATGCCTCTGTATAGACCTTCCAGCCTACCTACAATGGCATTTCCATGCACTTTTCATATTTGGTTTTACAAAGACAGCTCAGAAAGGCTGCTGGTGCTAATGAACTGAACTCTGGTCATCCACCTACAAGGATCGACAGTGAGCAATCTGCATGACACTGATGATTTATGCTTTATAAAATAGAAAACACTAATAAGAATGAGATTGAACACTAATTGTTATTTTTATCATTATTAAACACTGCTTAGAATGATCTATGTTTTGTCTGGTGGGTCAGAAAAAACAAAAAAGATAATTCAAAAAAATTTTAAAAAGAAAAAAGAATAGACGACGTATAAGTGTAAACTGCAACTTATAAAAGATTCGATTTTCTCTCTTTACTGTTTGACCATAGCTTCTGCATTATGTGAATTTGCTGTAATCTGAATTTGTATTTTTATATATCCCTTCTGTGGCTATTCTCAGTGCAATGTGATGTTAAGTATCCCTCTCTTTTGCCTGCTGGCATTTATCAAAGTGATCTCAGATATCAGTGTCTATTTGTGATAATCACCAGTCAGAGGTCACATAAAAATGATGGTTTTCATTGACCGTTTTAGAAGCTCTGTGGTGTTCTCTATCTTTAATTTATTTGACATCCTGAGATCTCATTCTACTCTTCCTCTCCAGTGGTGGGAAATCTATTCTCAAAAGCTAAGAGGGGGCAGAAAAAGTGGAGGCAGATTTTACAAAAGCAAACTGGAGAGGGAGGTCATTGGAAGGTATAGAAACATTTGTGACACGGTAGATTTGTGGCAGCGCTGTGCCTTCTAGGCACAGAACTCAGAACAAGGTCTGAGGAACACAGTTGCGGGGATGTCTTGTTTCAACCTATTTGTCTTGTAATTGCAACTTTCCCTCTGAGAACTTGCTATGAAATTGCATGGAAAATCCAGGTCTTAATATAACACAATGGTGATAGGCATAAGCTTTCAAGAGACATGGTCCTGGGTTCAAATTCTAAACACTGCCCCTGGTTCCACAATCTTTTGGAAAATAACTACTGAAATATTTTTTCTCATTTTTAAAATGAGAGACAAAATAGCTCACACATCATTATTGTAGAGATTAAATGAAACAGTGTATATTATATGTTAATGCCAATCCTGAGCACATACAAATATTCAGTAAATATCATATATCTAGGCTTATGATATATGCCATTATAAATATTTGGCCTTAGGGATTTTAAAACATGAGGTTAATTCTCTCTTTAAAATTCACACAGCAACATTATTTGCCTGGATGAGCATGAGGTAGATCTCATGGAAAGCACCAAGTCTAGATAGATTGTCCTCATCTCTGGTCTAGAAATGAAGAAACATAAAACTACAGGAGATGCAAACATGATATAGAAGAATAAGATGGTAGGCATCATCATGGAATCATTCTCAATAAAAATCAGAAATCAGAAGAAAGGCAGAAGTTTTTATTTCTGGTTCAGTTGTTGTTTGGGCTGTTTTACTTTAAATGTATACAACTTGCTCTCATGAATCAATATCGCAAGTACCATACAAATAGCTCAAAACAAAACAGGTTATTAAGTAAGGTGTCTGTAATCATAAACATAAAATTATTATTTTTTTCTTTTGCCTTTCTAGAATCTCTTCTCAGGTCACTGGCACTGCTGAGGGTTCATGGAACTTCTGCAGAGAAGCCAGTGGATATTACTGGCCACTGTGAAGCGTTTGCTTTTGCTGATGAGAAATCTGATGCCATTCTAAATGCCATTATTGTTGTCAGCCACCTATCTTTTCTTCTAGAGAATTTTGGAGTTTTTCTCATTTTTTTTGAGGTGCAACATTCCACTCTAGTGTGTCTAGATGTAGCTATAATTTTGTTTAATCTAGAATTCAGTGTGAGATTTGAGGAATCTTGCCTTTACTTACAGAAAATCCTCATTGAATATGTGCATCTTTGGTTCACGTCAAGTTCTCCATCTGCACCTCCTCTTAACACACCTTCTCATTCTTCTACTGTGAAAATAAGCATTCACTATATATTTGTAAGGATTTGTCCACGCATTTGTCAGACTGGAATAAAACACACAGAAGGTCTCAGCTTCCAAGTTAACAGGAAGCAGTATTTCTCCCAAGCACACATTGCTGCTTTAGTGTCTGGGCAGCAGCTCAATTTTCAAGTCACTGCTGCTTTCTTACTGAGCTTTCATTAAATCATGGAAGTCTGTCTGTTTGAAATCTTATCAGTAAGCATGAAACATTTGCCTCCAGCCTGAAGGATCTAAGTTACATTGACACAGAGAAGCAGCTTCAGCCTCCAGCTCAGACCCAGAGCTTCAGATAAGGGTTCCGAACATAACATTCCACATGTATCTTTACTCTGCAATTTTCAAAGAAGAGAGTCTTGGGTCCATGCTGCAGTGTGGACCTGATGTTTGACCACTTTGCACAGAGCCCTAATTTGCTCTGAGCCTTCAAACACTGCATCTTTCCCAATTCCACCTAAATCCCCTCCTGTCCAGAAATCCTAGAACAACTCAATCTTTTTCTTTTTTTCTTTTTTTTAGCTTGGTAAGGAACCCCATGTTTCATCAGATATGCAGCCTTCCTCACTGTGTGGTAATAATGATACCATGTATGGGGCAATAAATAAATCTGATTTTGTGGGACTACAAGTTTGCGCTTGATTGAATATGTCGATTGGGCTGGGCATCACTAGGTGGTCAGCTTCCTTTCTCCTATTTATTCGTTCTACAATTAACTTCAAATTTATTTCTTTAATTTTACTTTATTCTAGCATATTTTCAAATAGACATACAAAAGGATACATAATATACAGTTGTAATATATTAGATATATTAATGTATTTATATGCAATATTTATATTATACTATGTACTATATTGTTTATATAAACAATATAACAGTATATGTAATGTATAATTGCATATCACAGTTTAAATACCAATAAAACAGTCATCAGTGTACCACCCCCTGCTTAGTCGAACAACAAAAACAGTTTCTTCGTCATTCCTTATGCTCCTGTGTGCCCCTCACAATCCGATACCTTATTTTCTTCTCCCACCTAAGAAATAGGCTCTATCAATCTATTGCCTTTCTTCTACATTAAAATGCATTGCCAAATAATTTTTTTTTAGTTTGGCCTTATTTTGTTCTTTTCATAAATGTCATCATTCTTCTGTGATTATAATTTTTTGCGATGTGCTTTTTTACACAACATTTTGCTTTTAATTTTATGTTTGAGCTGTATTTCAGTAATTTTCATTGCTGTAGAGTATTCTATAGTATGAGAATATTATAATAAATGTATTCAGTGGGCAAATCAAATACAGTTGTTACCAGTATTTCACTGCCATGAACAGTTTTGAACTTATATCTTGGGAAAAATGTGTAAGAGACTCTTTATGGGATATTCCCAGGACTGCAGTTGCCTGATTTTAAGTGATGTGGTACTTCACCAGGTACTATAATATGGTGGCCCAAAGTGATTACCACAACTTATATCCCTTCCAATGGGATTTGAGGATTGCTTCACATCTTCACAAATGTATGATAATATCAGACTTTAAGTCCTTAACGGGATTGTATTATAGTCCCTCTTCCTTAATGAGCTTGCACATCTTTTCATTTTGTATTACTCTCTCATATTTTTGCTTCTGACTATACTGTTGAGAGTTTGTTACTTTAATATTGATTTTCACATAGTTATTTATATATTCAGAATTCTTATCCTTATTTTTAAAAAATACCCTCCCAGTGTGTAGATTATTTAATTTTTTATGATTTATTTTAATGCATTTATGTTCTTAAATTCAATACAATTAAGCCAATCAGCCTTATCCTTTATTTTTTGTATCTTATTTTAGAAATCTTTCCTTACCTTGAGGTCAGAAAGAAATTTCTCTATATTTCTTCTGAAGACTTTAAAACTTTACCTTACACATTTAAAATTTTAACCCCTGAAGAAATACTTTTTCTGAAGCAGTAGAAAAAAATTTTTGTATCATGTTGCTCCTCTTTCCAACCTCTAACCCTAATATTTCCCCAGTCTGAATGTTACTTCTGTTATCTCTTTATTTTTGAAATGCCCGTGACTCTTTGCAGACTCTATTCTGTTTTATGGATCATTTATTCAGCCTTATTTTTTTAATATAAGGCTTAATATTAGAGAAAACAACTTCTTGCCTCTTATTATTTTAGGAATCCATTTAAAAATCAGAATCACTTCATCTTGTTTTATAAGACGTCTTAGAAATTTTATTGAATCTACATGAATCACTTGTGAGAACTTGACCTCCTTTCAACACTTGAGTCTTTATGAGAAAGCATGTCCCTCCAGTTATTAGATCTCCTTTATTCCTTTCAATACAATGATAACTTTATACCTACAAAGTTTGCTAATACTTGTAAACTATCCTTTTAATTATTTTATAGTTTTATTGTTATTAATAATACTTGCAAAAATTCTTAAAATTCTATTTTTCAGTACTTTCATTTAAGCTTTTGAGATGAGTCCATAGATTTTCCTCTTTATTCTTTTCAAAAAAGAAGTTCTACTGAAGAAATTTTTTAAGATGAAGCAACTTGGCAACTCCAGAATAACTACAACTTGGTCAGGACATAAGTTTATTAATATCCTCTTAGAATTTTTGCGTCTGTTTTATATCTATTTAACTATTGTTGTACATTATTAATCTTTAAAATTTCAAAACTTACACCAACAGTACAGAAACAATGAGGCTTGTGATGTAAGTAAAAAGATTACCAAACTTCTAGCTGACATGTTTTGCTTCCACAGTTTCAAAGGAGATGGATTTCACTGCCTGATCGCTTGATTTTATTTGGATTTGAAATGTATTGACTTGACAGTAAACGCAACAGTCCTTTCTCAATAATATAAACAAAACTCCAAATCATTTTAGGGCTTTATATATTTCACAACAGCTCTGTTTCTATGGACTGCTAAGTGCTTATTCACGGTACAACACTATTTTCATTATTTTGCTTTCAAACATAGTTCTAATGCTTTCTAATTGTCTCTTTTGAATGACACATCCTTCCTCCCCCATCTTTTAAAATCCACTCTGATAATCTTTGTCTGCAACTAGGAAGTCTGAGTCATTTACATTTACTGATAAATTTAAATACAGTTAAATTTACCAAGTAACTGTTACCAAGTAACTTAAATTTACCAAGTAACTGTTAAATTTGCAGTTAATTTAAATATAATAAATTTAAATACAGTTATATTTAAATTTAAATTTATGTTTACCTTGCTAGTTTATAATTTTCTGGCCTCGATTATCAACAATTATTTTGGTTTTATTCTTTTTACACGTTATTCGAAATTTTTCTACTTTCTTCTATTTCTATTTAATAAGTTTGAAAGTTATCTACTTTTTTCTGTTTGCATATACTAGAAATTTTAACATGCATGTTTAACACAACAAAGTCTGATTCAAGAACTTTTATTGTCTTTCCAAAACAATACAAGGGCCTAGACATTTAATGCAACTATTCCTCTCTGGATTTATAGCTTATACTTGCTTTGTATTTAAGTTTCATGTCATTTTATAATTCTGCAAATTAGACATTATCATAATTACCATTTTATGTTTTCAAATACTTATTTAGGCTTACTGTATGCTTCCAATTTTCTTTACCCATCCCTTCTTTTATCTCAGATATTTCTTTGCAGCTGAAACATCTGCTTTGCAAGCCAACAGCCCCTTTCCACTCATTCTTAGGTTCACACCAAGGGAGCAGAAAATCATCTCACCTAGCAACCCACTAATTCAGGTGACAAATGATTGACCCTGGAGGCCTGTGTGGCTTCCCGTTCACTTTCCCTACCAGGGGCCTCAGTGTGTGGCTCAAGTTACTCAAATGTGCTTGGAGGCTGGAATCAGGCCACAAATGCACAGTGGAGATCCATCCACAGCTCTGAGGTTAAAAGCACAGACTTTCCCTTCTCTAGCCAGAGCAGCATTTGGCCATCCAGTGGTATGAGAGCGGACCCCAGTCCTTTCCCCTCCACCCTGCAAACAGTGAAAACAGAGACATGCTGAGCCCCTGTGAGCCTCCTGGGAGGGAACAAACCTCCCTTCAACTGGTCCTCAGAGACCTGCCAGCCCTGGCACTTCAGTACCACTACTGTAGTGCCCTTCCTTGAGTTTCTGAGTGTCTGTGAGACTTCCGCTTTGCAGGCCTGCTTCCTACCTTCCCTTTGCTGTAATCAAAGAACCATCTGCTGCCCCAAATGCTGACAGAAATAGATAAATTAAATGCAAAAATTCTGCTTAGGCTAGAGTACAAAATCTAATCACTATGAGTGGAGATTAACCCCTGACCTCTCATGTCTCCTTCACTCTCACATTAAAAATACATTATTTCCTTTAAGTCTTTAAAAAAAAAATGTATGGCCATGGAAATGCTGGAAGTCTCTAATGTCCTGACAACTATAAATATAAATTCTTGCACATCACATGCAAGCAGTAAGCTAAAACACTTTTAAATTTTAAAAATTTGGAAAAATTTTAAAACAAAATAGAGTAAAATAGAAATTAAAGAGCATTAGGTAGGTCACCATAAAGGTAAAGACTTTTATCATTAATACGCACTCTGGAATTATCAATATTGTTTATCCTAACAATAGAATTTAACAAAGCATCAAGGTAAATGTATCAAAAAAGATTTTTAGAAAAGGATTGATAATACTGTCATTATTTGTAGATTATAAGATTATATGATTGTATACCTAAAATACTCAAAGAATACTACTGGATTTTCTTTAAAAGAGTAGAATATAGTGATCAACTTAAAAAAGAAAAGAACAGAAAACAAAAGCTTCAGTATATACCACCAATAATTATGAAGACATTAAATGAAAATAAACAGCATTTCTAATAAGGACACAATACTGGCTCAGTGGGATTATTTGGGTCATGGGTAGTCAAAAAATTGAAGATTGTTCAAGTATTTATGGTGAGAATAAAGAGTATATGATTTAAAAATATATTCTAATAGTGCTCTACCAGTTAAATCACCCTTTTAATATATAACTATGACAATTCTGGATAAGAACAGACAGAGATATTTATACTATAGAAGTCAAGCACTGGGTTCTGATACAAATGAACTTCATGTAGGATGAGAAAATATCACCGTTGGTAAGAAAGGAAAGTATTTAGTAATGGTTTGCAGAGACTTGGCTAACTAGCAGTAAATAAATTAAACAGTTCTAATAATAAACTAACAAAAAAGGTGAAAATAATAGATACAAGTGAAGTTCTAGAAGAAAATAAGGATGCATATAGATCTACTTTTTGACTAGAGAAATTTTTTCAAATGTAAAAATAGTGAAGGCCTGGCACAGTGGCTCACACCTGTAATCCCAGCACTTTCGGAAGCCGAGGCGGGTGGATTACCTGAGGTCAGGAGTTCAAGACCAGCCTAGTCAACATGGTGAAACCCCATCTCTACTAACAATACAAAAATTAGCCGGGCATGGTGGTGGGCACCTGTAATCCCAGCTACTCAGAAGGCTGAAGCCGGAGAATCGCTTGAACCCGGGAGGCGGAGGTTGCAGTGAGCCAAGATAGTGCCATTGCACTCCAGCATGGGCAACAAGAGTGAAACTTCGTCTCAAAAAAAAAAAAAAAAAAAAGTGGAGAAATATCAAAATACTCAAAACTCTATGCATATGCCATACCGTGATAAAACGTTCAACAAATATTATAGATTAAGCACATTAATATTCTCAATACATGAAAAGATCAAAATAGACAAGATCACAAATACTGCCCCCGATATGGTTTGGGCCCAAATCTCATCTTGAATGTAGCTTCCATAACTCCCACATGTTGTAGGAGGGACCCAGTGGGAAGTAATTGAATCATGGGAATGGTTTCCCCCATACTGTTCTCATGGTAGTGAATACATCACATGAGATCTGACGGTTTTTTTTATAAAGGGAAATTCCTTTTGCTTGGCATTCATTCTCTCTTTGCCTGCTGCCATGTAGCACATGCCTTTCCCCTTCCACCATGATTGTGAGGCCTTCCCAGCCATATGGAACTCTGTGCCCATTAAACCTTTTTTTCTTTATAAATTATCCAGTCTCAAATATGTCTTCATCAGTGGCATGAAAACAGACTAATACACTCCCTCAGAGTAAAGTCACAAAAGAATAAATACAAATGGCTACTTGACATGTAAATAAGTTGAAACTCACTAGAACTTAAAAATGAAGTTCACTAGAAATTAAACACGAATTTTGCTGGAAGTTACACATTAAAAATTGAATTAAGTAGAAATTAAAAATATAAAGTAAGAATGTCAATCATGAACAGGGTGTTATAATCTCTGATGAACAGACTGGCAGCATGAGTCAAGCTTCTTAAAAGTTATGTTCTTTAGAATCTGTGTGTCTGCTTCTAGGTATCTCACCTAATTACATAGGAAATCTTTACAAGCATAGAGAAATATATCAAAGAATTATTTTAAATAATTAAACATTTTTAAAATCCTTGTCTTCAACAACAGATATTTCAATTCTGGGGAGGAGGAGGACATAAGCCTTTTTTTGAAAAGTAACAAACTGATTCATTTACATATTATTTTTGCCTGACATTGGGCAAGGTAGCTCAGTTTTGGAAGATCTCTGGATTGCCTGTGACCAAAATTACATCTGTGACCTTGCTACATTCACTACAGTAGAATTAATAATGGCCACCATTTGTGGAGACATGGATCTATACAGCAGGCACTTTACATCCTGTAATATCATCCTGAAGGTATGATTCTTTCTCCCTTGACATTTTGCAACCTGCAAACATCACCTAGAATCTCTTCCCTTTTACTAGCACTTTCCATCCTTCTCTTTCTGTGCTTTCTTCCTCTTGGACTCTTCCTTCCACTTCCTTAATGGAAATCTCTGTAAACCACTCACATAAAATGAGTTGAAACTCCCCAATCACAGTGAGTGCTACTGAGGGGGGGGGAGAAAGGGAGAAGAAGAATGAGTCAGAAAACAGAAATTTGACAACATATAAAGTGATGTGCCCCCCAAAATCGAGTGCTCTTATGTTCAGAGGGGAACCAATTCTCTTATTTGGAGCAGAATCAAGAACGAATTGCAGTGGAGGGTCTAGGATCATAGGCAGGATTGGGAAAAGCGATACTTCTGACAGAACAAAATGAGCAGAGGGTTGGTTGGAAACATATACAAAGCTCAGGTGCTATTCTTTGTCATAAGCACCTACAAAAGTCATGCACAACCTTGTTTAGCTGTGATTTTTAAAAAATCCTCTTCCTTAACTGATTCAGAGTTATGAATTAATAATAATCTTATGCCTTCACTCTCCACCAAAAACAAAAATAAGAAAAATCGCTACCTCTACTAATGCCCATTGGTCTTCCTGGAGAGCTACAAAAATTGCAAATGGAGATTCAAAGCAGGAGGGAAGACTGGGCCAAGAATGAGCTGTCCTTGAGGGTGTTCCAATTCAAATTTATCTATCCTTGATAATTGCAGTAATTTTCACATCATCACTGTACTTGACGTGTCTATTGTTTTGTTCTTTCTAAAATCCAGATAGCGCCTTTGAAGATAACTTTCCTCCACCACTCATTGCCTCTCCTAGCACTGAGCTCAGGAGTAAAGTATGCATGCATTGGGTATTAAACACAGTCAAACAGGCTGTGTAACTCATCAATGTAAGAAAAATCACAAATGCATCAGCTCCTCTCGGGCAGTTTGTGATGAAATATTTTATCAACCTCTCAAAGCATCAAAAAGCAAGTCCACAGAGAGACTTTCCAATAGAGGAATAATCCTCATAGAAATAATTAATGCAAGAGCCAAGGGGCTGAAAGAGAGAAGCTGGGAAGTTTCTATTTCTCACCAAACACCATTTGTTTTTTATTTTTTTATTTTAAATTGATTGGCTATTTGCAGTCTAGTAGGCTTACCACTCATTTACCTGAAATGATGAAGCAGCAAGGCAGCAAGGATGACCCTAGCCTTCTGGGTCTAGTTCAAATGGATGGATTGATTCAGCATACCTTCAATGCCCGCAGAGACTACTGGCCTTCTGCTGGGATGGGAGAGCTTTCAAATAATTATGGCAGCAACCGAGCAGCCCTGCATCAAGAAGCCTCTCAGCACACCTTGGCCCACAGGCACCAGTCATGTGTCCTCCCATCATCAAAACACCCAAGAAGAAAATCTCTGCATCTCCACTGTGCACTTGTGGCCATATTCCAGCCTCCAAGCATGTCTGAGTAACATGAGCCACACACTGAGGCCCCTGGTCGGGAAGGTGAACAGGAGGCCACACAGGCCTCCAGGGTCAATCATTTCTACTCGGGCCTGGGAGGACGTGCAATTCCCCAAACATGAATAGAGTGTGAACAGTGACCCAAGATCAAATCCAAATTATCAGATTCCGAAGTGACTAGCTGTTCCGTGCTGTGCAGAATGGAAATTATACAGTAATATGTGCTCTCTGGAAAATATCAGGAAACGAAGGCCACCTGTGTTGTCATGTAAGCCTAAGAGACAGAACTCAAATACAGGCTGGAGAAATGGAAAAAGGATGCCTGAAGGGGAACAAGAGGCTCCAGAGGTCATACTGGGTCAGATGAGCAGCTTTCAGTCATGTCCTCTGCCACAGCCCCCAAAGCCCACCACATTGAAAAGAAAACTGAATTCTAGAAATATTAAATAATGTATTAATAATTGGTTGGATGTAGAGTCTGAAGGAGGATTTATTTACAATGATTCTCAAATGTCTGCCTAAAATAATTAGGTGAATGTAATTTTTATAATGAATGAAGAGCAATGACATTCTGATTACATTTTCATCTGGTAAGACAAAACTGTAGGAAGACAGAACAGATCAGTAGTTACCTGGGGTTAGGGATCTGGAGACAGAGTTACACAAAGGGCAGCAGGAGGAAATGTTTAGGAATGATGAAACTGTTCTGTAACTTGGTGGTGATGAGCCTTATGTGCTTCCATGCAGAGGTCAAAACAGACAACTATACACCAAAAACCGTAGATTGTACTATACGTAAAATAAAACCTAAACTAACAAAAGAAAAAAAAATTAAGGAAAGTAAAGAAAGAAGAGGCTTATGGATAGTAAAACAAAAGAGGAGTCGGCAGACAATAGAGCCCAATGATCTTGACAATACTCCTACGGAGAGTTGATAAACAGGTCAACTGGAAGAAGATGAGATGATGACTAGCAAGCAACATGCTTATCTTAATGAGATTGGAGGTGAAACAGCTATCAGTGCTGACAGATCCAGGCTGGGACATTGGAAATGGAAAACCAAGAGGGTTAGATGAGAAGGTCCTTCTTACAGGCCCTGAGAGGAAGGGTTTCAGGAGGGCTGCCCACGTGTGGGCTTGTCTTCCAGAATGCTGGCTGAACTAGCACAAGGACCAAAGTCATTTTTGAACGAGGAAGAGGGACTTTCTAAGGATGGCAGGGCTGGGTGGGCAAAGGTTGACAAAGGACCTATTTCCACCCTTCTCATGCAGGTCATAGAGAGAAATGCATCTTCTGGGAAGGAGCGGACAGCACAATTAGGTGAGAAGGGATCACTTCCTAGGTGTTTTGGGAGGTTTGTTTACTTCAACCAACATCCCTACTTATTTGTAGCCATCAATACCATGTCCTAGAGACAGTTTCCGTGTGGTAGGATGAGTATTGGGACTGTCTATCAGGAGAAAGAATATGAGTGATATTACTCTCCTGTAGATTCTGGGTGCCTTAGACTCTCCTTATCTCTCCAAGTTTTCATTTTCTCAATTTAATGTGGACATAAGTCCCTACCTACTTCTGAAATGTTTAGTAGGATTGAAAATGAATATGTATGTATGAAGAGCTTTATAAGTGATGAGATGCTTAACAGGTAGAAGCCTGTGTGCCTGGCACTGGTGTTAGAGGAGGAATTTGAGCAGGCTGGGATATTTTTCTTTCTCATTTCCAGGTGCATCATTAAAATCAGTAACACTCACTGTCTTACACTCCTGCCCGAGTCCTGCCAGATAAGCGCAGCATCCCAAGCACAAGAATGGGAGGTCCCAGGCCCGGGGGAGAAGGTACTTTTGAAAAACTGAATTTGGAGATTTTAACCAGAGAGCAATGTCATGACATTGGCAGCCTTGGAACAGGTAATGACTTGATGGGATTTTTGTTTGACAAGGTTATGCTGGCAGCTATGAGACAACATGCCTTTCTTTCATGAGCCTTAAAGTCTGCTAGGGAACACAGACAGTCAAAAGATAAATATATGTGTTTTAAAATGTAAGTTTTATTATTTACATATAGTAAGGCCAAAAGGTGAGGAGCCAATTGCCATTGGAAAGATAGTTACTCACATTTCCCAGAGGATCAGGAGTGCCACACCATGCAAGGCCAGAAAACACCCACCATGCAGTCAAGGGAACATGTGAGCATAAGCCTTTATTGTGGCTTCTGTGGAAGGAATGGGTGAGGCAGGGTGAGCTTAGGCTTAGCTAGTCTGGATAATTTCAGTGAGCTCTGGGCAGAGGGTCTCTCCCTAATTGTCTGATACCTGGCCCTGGGTGATCAGGAGAAGTGGTCAGTTTCCCTGAGTGTGAGAGGCCCATAGGGGAGGTGGTAGGAGTATGGGCTCTATACTAGTTGATCTAAGTATAAAAAGCACCCTGGTAGGCAAATCCTGTACTATTTCTAGGAATTAGCTCACCCTTGAAGGGGCAGTGCCCTGGGGTCAGCAAGGCTCCCCCAAGATGACAAAGCATCAGAATATAGAAAATAAAGGACTTGATTAAGACAAATTGTAAAATATAGCATTAAGCATTCATGCTATAAAAAAAACAAGTATAAAAGCTGGTAAGACCATGCTAGCTTGAGCTGGCTGGTCTTACCAGCTTTTAGGGATCAAAAGGACTTGTGGCTGGGACATCATGCTAAGAATGAGCAGTGTGGAGGAAGCTATGTGGGGGTCTGGGGAAGCATGTTCCAGACAGAGGAATCCCAGCCCAGGAGGACTCCTCTAACCAAGGCACAGCAAAATGGTTAGCAAGGAGGAAGAAGAGCAGTCCTGGAAAAAGGCTGGAGAAAAGGGTGGACTGTCATCATTGGCAGCAGCTGCAGGAGGATTCCTGAAAGTGGTTCTCGGTGAGAAAGAAATCTTTGAGGGTTGTTAGCTGGGGGAGCAATATTATCTGGTTTTAATATTTGAAAGGCCTATCTGTCCATAATATAAAGAACAGACTCTATGGCACAAGAGTGGGAATGGGTACGCCATATATGGAGAGTGGGCTTCGACGACGAGGTAAGAGGAGCAGTGAGATGGACTTTGAAGGTAGAACTGCCAGGCCTGCTGAGTGTCTGTGAGTATGAGGCCAAGTGACTGCTGGAAACCAAATAGCAACCAATGTTCAAGATAAGGTTGAGATAGTCAAACACTTTAAATGCTTCCAGAAGAAGTAGGATAAGAATCTATAAAGTATCTATTTCAACACCCAAGTCCATAGCAGCATTTTTCACAATAGCCGGAAAGTGGGAATAATCCAAGTGACCATCAATGAATAAACAAAATGTGGCCTATCCATACAATGGAATATTATTCAGCCTTAAAAAGCAAGAAGATTTTGACAGATGCTACAACATGAATAGACCCTGACACTGTGCTAAGTGAAATAAATCAGTCATAAAAGGGCAAATGCTATACGATTCCACTTATATGAGGTTCTCAGTGTGGTCAAATTCAGAGACAAGGTATAATAGTGGTTGCCAGGAGCTGGGGGAGAGGGGGAATGGGAAGTTTGTGTTTAATGGGGACAGGGTCTCAGTTTACAAAAATGAAAAAGCTGTGTGATGGTGATGGCTGCCCAAAACTGTGAATATACTTAATGCTACTAGAGTGTGCACTTAAAAACGATTAAGTTGGCAAATTTTATGTTAGTTATATTTTACCACCACAACAATAATAATAAAAAGAATCTATCAAAGACGCCTTACCATGACACTGTTCTGCTGGGAACCCTTATGTGGCTCCTATGTTCTTGACATTCCACATTTTTTAGTAAGGTTGTCAGGTGCTTCTCAATCTGGCCGAGACTGCCCCTAGGTCCCATCACTGGTCACAGTGTGGCCTGCCCACAGCATGACAAAGCACTGTCCTCAGCACGGGGCTGCACAGGGTGACTGTGTCCTGCCTAATTGGGGGTACTGTGCTATCTGCTGCGTTTCAGGGATAAGACCTCAAACACCAGGACACTTACGATGATCAGGAAAGAGAAACAAGGGAAAAGACACTGAAGGGCAGACAGCAACAGAGTCTTTAGGAACCTGTAAACTAAAGCTATTGCTCGTGCTTTTCCCTTTTAAAAGCCTACATTCCATCCTCGAGTCTGAGCTCATGAACACTTCAGCAAGGCTCACGTGGATGTATTGCAAAAGCCCCATCTGACACTTATGCTGCCTCTGGAGCCTCTTATCAGGAGGTCCTGGATCATCCTTCACCCACAGAAATCCAACCTCTGAGAAGCAGAAATGCCCCTATTCAGTGCTCAGGAAGTCAGGCTCTGAAGCCTCGTCCTTGGTTGTCCTGGATAAGAGATGGAGGACGAAAGAACCTCAGGAAGAGAAACTCGGCAACAGTTCCTAGTGGGAATAGCACAAGCTACAAGGCCCCTTGTGTGAAGCGTCCTTCCCTGCTGCTCCTTCAAGTTCAAGGCCAAACATTGCCCAAAGCACTGTGCTGGGCCACAGTGAGCCAGGACCATGTCTGTGGGTCTGTGGTCCACCTCTCACTTCCCAACTCTCAGTCAAGCCAACAAATCATGTATTGCACAAAAGTGCTTATTTCTGGACCTCTTTCTCATTTCTGGTCTGGCTCTACTCAGGCCAGAGCTCAGATGAGAGAAAACCTGTCCTTCCCTGCTATCCAGCCAGAGAGCTTCAAAAGTCTGGGCAGGGCAGGACAGGGACATAGGCAGGTGTGCTGTCCTAGCCCAAGGCGTCCCCCACAATTTTCACATCTAAAGGAGAGATGTGGCATCGTGCACATCCAAATACATGAAATGCATATGTCACTGTAATACATCTACAGATAATAAATTAAAATGATATAATTAAAAGTGTCTGTGGTGTGTATGTGTGGTGGGTATGTATGTGGTTTGCTGTATGATGTGCATATGTACGTGTATTCTGTAGTGTGTGTGTTTGTGTTGTGTGTATGGTGTGTATATCTGTATGGTATGTGTATTTGTGTGTATGGTATGTGTATTTGTGTGTGTAGTATGTGTGGTGTGTGTGACATGTGGTGTGTGCAACATGTATGTGTGCATATATGTGTGTGTGGTGTGTGTTGGAGTATGATGTGTATGTGTGATGTGTGATATTTGTGTCAGGAGTACCTATGTACCTATGCAACAACCCTGCATGATCTGCACATGTATCCCAGAACCTAAAGTACAATTAAAAAAAAAGAGCCTTTGCAGATTCAATTAAGGATCTTGGGATGAAATCATCTTGAAATCAATAAATATTGTCCTCATAAAAAAAGGAGAGGGAGGTTAAAGACACAGAGCTACAGGGTAGGAGTCATGTGAAGATGGAGGCAGAGATTGGAGTGTCGTAGCCAAGAGCTGAAGAACTCCAAGAGTGGCCGGCAGCCCCCAGATGCTGGATGGAGGGCTGGGACAGACTCCCTCACGGCCTCAGAAGGAACCAGCTCTGCCGACATCCTGATCTGATACTTCTGGCCTCCAGGACTTTGAGAGAATACATTTCTACTGTTTAAGCCACGAAGTTTCTGACCATTTGTTATGGCAGCCCTACCAAACTAGTACAATGTAGGTAAATTTAATTACCAAGACAAATACTTTCTCCCAGGAATGGTGTCCTTGAAGAATTTCTGCAGAGCCCCTAGGATTTTGTCAAAATGGTAAAAAGCAAAACAAAATAAAAGATAACAAACAGACAAACAAATGAATCCCCCCAAAATGGCAGAGATCTTTCCATGAAACAAATAATGAAATTGGCAAATCTTGTATTTCAAATGCAAGGAAGGGAAGTATCCCTGTTCAGCCTGTACACATGCTATCCAAGGGGTGCAGAAGCGTCATCAGAGGGCCCTGAGCATGGATAACAATGTGCTGGTGTCACGCCCCTTGAAAAAAGCAATAATGCAGGGCACCGCTGGTCTAAAATGCACACTGACTTCAGGGTGAGTGGACCTGCAGGGCCAGGGCATCAGGGGACCTGGTGTCTGCAAGGCCCCAGCTTGGAAGCACAAGGCCAGGGGGGAGGGAACCCTCTCCTAGAAGCACTGGCAGAACTGGAAAAGCCAGTTGAGAGCTCATCACACATCCAAGAAGCTTGGTAGCCTTTGGACACAGGACACAGCAGGACTCTGACTCAGTCTCCAGTCTCAGGTTACCTCTTGGCCCATCCCCCTGTGGTCCTCCTCCACCCCTGGCATACATCTTCACAGCCCCTCTCCCAGGGCCACAACACTCTATAGATGCTCCTTTCTCTGACGCTGGGGACTCTTGTCACTTCCTCTGGGAACCTGCATCCCCAGAATGCAGCAAGGTCCCAACTCAAATGTCACAGCAAGAGATGAATGTCCGGCCTTTGCCTGGTTACTCTCTAACACAGCCCTGTTTCATATAATTTATAGGAAGCTGAATTCACCCTCTGGTTCTGCTGCATGCTCTCATCTGACTGGCAGGCTAGTGTGTGAGAGCCATTGGTCTTGCTCACCTCTATCCCCAGCTCCTGACTCATGCTTAGTACTGAATGAATCTCAGTGACCAACAGCACCAGACCCGATGACTATGCTGTGGGACATGAGAAGGCCCCATGTTTTCCATAGCATCTGCTTTCTCAAGTTTGAACCCCTCGGTCACCATGTCACTCTTGGGACACCCACACTGGATAGGTTGGGCAGTGTCACTTTACATCTCATAGCCAAGCCAACCCTTGCTCACTCAACACCTGGGCTCAATCAGGCCTCTTCCCAGTCCTGCACATCTAGCTGAAGATGTCTCCATTGCTCTCACAGCAGGAAGCCCACTCCAGAGAGGAAGAGGAGGAACCCTGAGCTGGGCAGGCCTGGTTTCCCAAAAAGGCCAATCAGCGAGTCAGGCATAACAACAGTCAAGTGGCACAGAAAGGTCATTGATTTGCTTCTGTATGACCCCTCTTAAGGGATAAGGGGTAAGAAAAGAAAGCCCATCCACAGTGAAGTCCTGCTCTGGAAGAGCTGGAGCTGGATTGCAGCATCTACTCTCTCCATCCCTCCCCCTCCCCTTGGAGAAGGAAGGGAAATTGAGACCCTCCTCCTTCCAGGTGGAGCAGTCCCATGCTGTATGACATATGCCCCTCCACACAGTTACCCTTGGTCCCCTAGGCTGTGCCAGCCACACAGGTCCCGACTCAGGCTCCTTGGAGGAGACGCAGCTCAGGATGTGATGCAGAACGCATTTGCTCTAGGAGTGATGGGTAATGGGCTTTTTATTTTTTTCTTTTTCAGAGGAGGGAACATCCCCCTCCCCTCTTCCCCCACACCCTCCCATCCCCATTTCCTGGGCCTCAAAGATCTAATGAAGGCGGTACCTATAGCAGCATGCATTCCCGCATACCTTCAAAAGGCAACATTACAAACCATGATGTTTGTGCTGCTGTTTTAATCATTTCTTTGACTTTTTCAACGATGCAGGAAGCCAGAGATGAGAGAAAGCCTAGAAAAGCAGCTTCCAGTGTTGAGCCTTTTCTGATCCAAACTCCACACTGGAGGTTCTCACCAATCTTCAACATTGTTTATTTTAAACAATGAAAAAGCAGTAAATTTCACAAAGCAAAACAGAAATGTTAATTCAAATCCTGACTTTCTCCTATCAGGCTGGGCATCCTTGGGCAGTTGTAAGAATTGAGGTGGTTAGTTGTTGGGCTCCACCTATGTGCTAAAAACTGTTTTAGGCATTCCCTGTGGTGATCCAACCTTAAAAATAATCTGGGAGGTAGAAGCACCAGCGTTGGCCTGTTTTTTGATATTTTTTGCATGTGAACTAGAGAATCCCTTAGACAGTCCTTAGACTTTAATGTATGCATGACTCACGTGCTATCCCCCACCAGATACCTTAAGTCCTCTCCCTCAAGTTCAAAGTTCCAGAAATATCTAGGGCAGGGGCAAGATGCCACCAATCCCTTTCCTAAACCATAGCAAGAGTCACCTTTACTCCAGTTCCTCATCTCCATCTCCATCTGAGATCACCTCAGCCTGGCTTTTATGGTCCATAGCATTATCAACATTTTGCTCAAAGCCATTCAACAAGTCTCTAGGGAGTTGCCAACTTTTCCACATTTTCATATCTTCTTCTGAGCCCTCCAAACTGTTCCAGCCTCTGCCTGTTACCCAGTTCCAAAGTCACTTCCACATTTTCAGATGTCCTTATAGCAGTGCCCCACTCTATGGGACCAATTGAGTGTATTAGTCCATTTTCATGCTGCTGATAAAGACATACCCAAGACTGGATAATTTGTAAGGAAAAAGAGGTTTAATGGACTCTGTTTTATGTGGCTGGGGGAGGCCTCACATTCATGGCAGAAGGTGAAAGTCACATCATACATGGAGGCAGGCAAGAGAGAATGAGAGCCAAGCAAAAAGGGAAACTCCTTATATAACCATCAAATCTCATGAGACTTATCCACTACCATGAGAACAGTATGGGGGAAACTGCCCCCATGGTTCAATTATCTCCCACCAGGTCCTTCCCACAGCATGTGAGAATTACGGGAACTATAATTCAAGATGAGATTTGGGTGGGGGACACAGCCAAACCGTATCAACAAACAAGAGATGACTCTGGAATTTAAGGACTGGAGTCCAGAATGGTTTGCCAGCACCACCTTAGACAACAGGGCAGTACCCCCAAGCCTTGGGTTTCTCATCTGCAAAACGAGGATGCTGAAAAGTAAGCCAAAAAAAAAATCCTTACCTTCAAAGATTTTGGGGATTTCACATGAAAAGACAAATATGAAAATGCTTTTGTACTTCAAAATGTTATACAAACATTACCACTTTTTTCCATATTCTGAATGTCCTCAGTTGTTAAGCAGATCCTTCAGACACCAACTCTGAGGAATTTTATTTGAATCAGGATTGCCTTGCATGGGTCACTAGACTTCTCGTAAATGCAGAGCCTATAATTGAAATTTTATAAAGACAAGAAGAAATTTCTTTGAAAGTGTTGAATTCACATTGCAGAATGATTTATGCAGAGTTATGATTTATGCAGTTAATTTCTCATGGCTATATTTTTCAAAAACTCTGATTAAAACATGAAGCAATTTTGAGGTTAACCCCAATCTCTTCTCACTGTGGGTGGGTGAAATCCTTAGCTAAGTTTAACAGTAGAGACAAAACACTTTTAAGATTTGGTTATGCTTCTGTCTATATTTTTTTCTAAGTATTACATCTGTTTTACCAGAAATTAGTACTTCCCTTTACAATGACTTTAGTGTTAATTACAGTGAACACTTGGAGTCTGCAATTGCTCAATGTTCAGACATCACTGTTTTCACTGAAAATACTTCTCTAGCTCTAGCTATCACTGTTCCTAAGTTGCTATTGCACAAACAACACTGAGAAAGACATCTTCTTCTTACAGGTGTACCCTACAAATATCCCACAGGCACTGTTGAAGATATTCCAAAATTTTGCTTCTTCATCAGAACCTATGCAGCAGCAGGAGGAGATGCATAGATAGCCTGGTTTTGACCAGAACAGAATAATCCCCTAATTCAATGCCATTTGAAAGCAATATTTCTGTTTATTAATAAACATATAATTTATGCTTTTTTCTGTTTTATTAAATATTTTTCCTGAGTCAATAAAATTACTTTTTAAAAAATAATTAGAAAATATATAATTATTAAAATTTGAAAATATGATAGCTAAATGTAAAACTGAGCAGAAAAATGAAAGATACCAGAAAATAGAAGGAAAAGAAAGAGAGAGGAAGGAAGGAAGGAAGGAAGGAAGGAAGGAAAGGAGAGAGGGAGGGAGGGAGGAGAGGAAGGAAGGAAGGAAGGAAAAAAAATCAGAAGGAGGAAATGAAAAGAAAATTTGATGATTACTTTAGAAGATACCACACCCAATCAACTGAAGTTCCAGAGAAGGGGGGGAAATAAAGAGAGAATATGATAAGTAAAATTTCCTTAGAGAGAAAGTGAGGTCGAAAATATGTTCTTTTATTTTTAATTAATTATTTCTGTATCAAATAGTGCAATTATTTGGATTTTCATGGTACTTTAATGATTTTTTTTTTGAGACAAAGAAGGTTTTGGTAAACTTTTTAATACCGTTATGTGTCATCACTCAAATTCAATGAAATAGAGGCCCAGGTTTCCAAACCAGTTAAAAATTTGAGCAAAAATATAAAATATGAATTGGGGCAAAAGCAATCCCCCTGAAAATAAAGACAGGGGTAGGTAAACACAGCATGTTGACCTGTGGAAGTCTCTTTCATTGTTAGAGGCTGTTGGGTAAACGTACCTGACAGCAATAACTTAAGCACACCCTTAGAATGACCCTGTGTGGCAGACACACCTGAACATTGTTCCAAGCTAGGGAATACAGGAGTGGCCAAATCTGATGATTCATCCCTTATTTATGGGGAACATCTGAGCCCCTGGCACGTCCTGTGGAACTCAGGCTGTATAGAAGACTGAGGCTCTGAGTTTTGGGGATTGGTAAATGAAGGTTGTCAGGCAGAGGGGTTAAGTGAAAATGCTCCATAAACTGCATACTGTTTGCAAGTAGTTGTGGTTGTCCTGCCCAGCCCACTGCCACACTGTGCTGTGTATTTACATTGTCCAGTCTGCTGCCACTGGATTGTTTCTGTCCATAAGGTGGTTCTCCTGCCCAGCCTGCCACCACTGGACTCTCTTCCTTGCATGAAAGCCCCTCATAAAACTCTGTGCCTCATTTGCTGACTTTGGGTCTTTACTTGGGCCTCTTGAACCTGGTGCCTTCCCCTACTGAGGTTCCTAGGACAGCAGATCCTCCAGAGACTGATTTATGAAGAAGGAAAGTGAGCTCTAACAGCAAGAACAAAATCTCAGGTGACCCCTCTATGTCTTATAGTATCAAAGATTCCAGGTGATGTTGCCTGGTCCAATTTGCCTGTCTCACTTGCTCTACTCAGTCCTCATTTTCCATATCTGCAAAATGGAAATGATAGTTCTGACCCTATTCTCTCAGGTGTGGGCATGGTTCATGCAGAAAGCTGATTCATTTTCTGAGTTTTACAAACTGAGTAGGGATTTTCCAGCAAGGAAGAAGTGACAGAGCATTTCATCCCACGAGAACCAGGTATGTGAGGGCAGACATATACACCAGTGTTTCACAGATGATCTTACTTTAGCCTTTGAGCAACCTCGTAGCAGAGGTAGAATGTGGCATATCCGTAATGAACAGGCACTCCAGAGACAGACTTCCCTGGGCACATGGAGAATGCTGATGCCCACTCCAGGCTAAACTGAAGATCATTTCTGAAAGATGGGGATAGGCACCTGAGAAAGAAAGTGAGCAGAAAATGAGGGAACTAGACCTTCACCCAGGCTCAGAAGAAAAAGAAACATTCTTTTAGAAGGGACAATTATTGTTTTGTTGGCCAGGAAAAAACAAAACGAAACACTCCAGGCCACTCCCCCATACTCCCTAAGTGAAACCTGCTTGTCTGCTCACTCCATAAATTCTTGGGCTGTCTGTTGTGTGCCCTGGCATTTACAAGTTCCTGCACCACGTGAACATACTTGCCAACCTAACCCACAGAAATGTTAACAGGAGTGACGCAAATGGACCGTCTGCCCTCACCAGACACACGAGAAAACCAGGCGGATCACGAGGTAAGGAGTTCAAGACCAGCCTGATCAACCTGGTGAAACCCTGTTTCTACTATACTAAAAATACAAAAATTAACCATGCATGGTGGCAGACACCTGTAATCCCAGCTACTCAGGAGGTTGAGGCAGGAGAATTGCTTGAACATGGGAGGTGAAAGTTGCCACTGTACCCCAGCTTGGGTAACAGAGTGAGACTCCATCAAAAAAAAAAAAAAAAAAGAAAAAAGAACAATAGGTGGCTGGGGGAATTCCTGGGACTCTGAACTCAGAAAAAATCTAATATACTTTGGGAAGCAGAAGATAATGCATTAATCAGATTTAAGAAGATGTTGCACATATGAAACAAGAATGGCAGCTTGGAATGACAGAACAAGAAGAAGAGAAAGATCTTGGACATTATAAGAAATACAGTAAAAATATAAGTGTGTATACTGAGTAGTCAGATGGTTACTTTGAACAGTAAGTTGGTTATTAAGAAAACTTAACAAAACTCAAAAGAAAGAAAAAGTTGGAAAACATGAGACAAAATAATAAAAACATTGACCATATGTCTAGGATTTAAACATATATCTAAAAGATCAGGTCAGGGATAATGGAGAAGAGGGAAAATATTTTAAAAAGTAATAAAAGTAAATAAATATATATGGAAGCTAAAGAATAACATAGATGCTTTGAACAAGAATCCTTTAACACTGTGTTGGGTGGTTGGATGAGTTAGGAAAAGACCTTAATGGGCCAATCTGAAGCCATTTGATGATTCCAAGTTAGCAATAAGTTCTGAAAATCTTTCAGTATTAAAAGAATCAGGATGAATACCTAGAAGTGGTTGTTAGTATAGCATGAGAACTCCCTGAGAAAAACTCATACAAATAGTGTGGCCTTCAGTTGTGGATTTTTGAGGGAGAATTGTCTAAAGAGTTGAATTTTAGGGGTCTCTTCTACATGATTCTTTTTCTGCTCTCTAATAATGAAGTGGCAATATTCAAAATGTAGAAGCAAAAGTTAGAAAATTGAAATATTAAAGACAGTAGAAAAAAAGTTATATTTGCATGAGTGAGCACACAGACACACACTTGCTAATTTATTCATTTCCACTGAAACACTTTCTGAAGCTCTTAGGTACCTAAACACATTTCCTAGACCTGAAGATGATGTGGAAGTGGGGGAAATCCAATGCTTGCCCTTGCAAAAAACCAATTTTCAAGTAAAAACAGGTTAAATACACAAATATCTATAATCATAATCAGAATGAGCTGTCAGACAAGAGAAAAACATGTTTGTCAGGATTCTTGAGAAAAAGAGAACCTGTAGGATATAGGTGGAGATTTATAATGAGGAAGTGATGCCTGAAATTAGAGGCTGGGAAATCCCATGATCCGCACTCAGAGCTGTAGATCCTGGAAAGCTGGTGATGCAAATTAGTCCAAGCCCAAAAGCCAGATTACTAGAGAAGCCAATGGTATAAATCCCAGTCTCAGGACCAGGGAAGATGAGATGAGGTGGGATGTTTCAGCTCATGCAGTCAGGCAGAAGAAAGAAGAGGCAAATTCCTCTTTTCTTTGTCTTTTGTTCTACTCTGACCCTTTATGGATTGAGTAATGGCCAAACACACTGGGGAGGGCAAACTGTTTCAGAGTCCACTAATTCAAATTCTCATTCCATTCAGAAAAACCCTAAAAGATACACCCAGAAATAGCGCTTAATCTGTGCACCTCATGACCCAGTCAAGATGACACATAGGATCAACCATCACAAGTTCAACCCTTGTCAACTTGGCACACAAATGCATCACCTCAAATCATAACTAATCCTCAAATAAAAATAATAACAAGGTCACAATGCCACTGAACATTATACACCTATCCTATGTACAACCAGTTTATGCACTAATTCCTTCCCCAGAAGCAGAGGTAAAGCAATTGCAGCCCTGTGGTTGCAGGAGATAAAGGTCTCCTTTAAGACACATATAAAAGCTCTTACATTATTCCCATGGCACTTGAGATGAAATTTCAGCCCCTGCACTCGATTTTTTCTTTCCCACTTTGTTCAGCAACATTAGGTGCAACCAACCAATGCCTTCATATGTGTTCACTTTCCAGAAATGTTCAAAAGTATCATAGGCACAGCCACTTCACTTCTTGCTTATTATAAGGAATTAATTAGGAGTATACAGTGAAGATATTTTGTATATCTCTATAAACAATTCACACCATGGGCTATCAGTGCTCTCTTTGCTATTGGTAATAGAGCCATTAGCATCTTTAAATCTAACCAGATTAGAAGGCCAATTCCAGAAACCCCAGCCTCAATTCAGAAAACTCATCTTTAAAATTGTGTTCTTTTAATTCTGGTTCTCTAGAACCACTCATTCCCTGTATCATATGTGTATACATACATGGAGTGAGAGAAAGATAATATGGAAATTGGGTCATGTGATTGTGGAGGCGTAGGTGTTCCACCGTCTGCCATCTGCAAGTTGTAAGTTCAGGAAAGCCAGGAGTGTTATTCGGTCTGATTCTGAAGGTCTGAGAACCAGGGTAGCCAATAATGTAAACCCTAATTCAACGGCCCATAGAAAATGAAATGAGATGAGACGTGCCAGCTTAGCAGTAAGGCAGGAAAAAAAAAAGTAAATTCTTCCTTCCTCCTGCCTTTTGTTCTATGCAGGCCCTCAGTGGATGGAATGATGCCCAACTACATGAAGGAATAAAATCTAGCCTATTGAGTCTACTGATTTAAATACTTGTCTAGAAACAACCTTACAGATACATCTAGAAAAAATGTTTAATCTGGGCACCTGTGGCCAGTTGAGCTGATACATAAAATTACCCATCACAAAAAGTAAGATGTTTTTGTGTATCAAAGAAAGATGTTTTTTTCCAAAAGACAACATTGCTGTGTCTTTTCAGAATGATAAGAGTAAAACATTAAACTGTTCAGTGAAACGGATTGCATCAGCACCTGAGGGGCTGATTCCTGAGTCATTAACAGAAATGAGAGAATATGGAATTTGAAATTGGAAACCTTGAGTCATTTTCTTCCTCTGTAGACCATCAAGCTTGTGATTTTAACCCAGCTATTCTCACTGAACCACGGCTCTGTAACCCATAAAATGGGAATAACAAACTAGTTCACAGGACTTTGAGGATTTCTAAGGCATTTAGTGGGATGCTGTACAAATGGCGATCACTGAGCTAATCCTGTCTGGGCCATACAGAAAGGCACTGTGATTTGGTTATAGTTGCCAGATTCCATTAGCTGCATTCAAACATCGCTCTGACTTGGAGGGACAGAAAGGCCTCCCTTGGTCATTTTATCTGATTCACTAAGGTCTCTCAAGCTGCTTCTTTAACTTTTGTTCTACAGGGTCTACATTTTACGGTGATACACGTTGCTTAAGATCTTCAAAACGCTAAAGACTCTCTTGGTTTGAAAGACGTATCAGTGAAAACAGATGGTAGTTCAGCTTTCCAGGAGAGGGGGGTTGATTAGAAAGACGGGAAATAATGAGGAAGAAAAATATCTTGAGTTGCAGGCAGAGTGTTTTAAAGGAGACAGAGTTGATCATTTATCTTCCTTTCTTGAAAAAGTCAAGATACTTAGAATAGATATGTATTAAAAATATGTATATACACACATATGTTTTAACACTGAGGCTTAGTTTAAATGAAGACTTACTTTGGAGAGAGGCCTCATAGCTATGCCAAGAGTAATTTGCATATTGATACGTTTTATTTATGCAGCTTCATTTTTTGGCATTATCTCAGAAAAATCACTTGACTCCTGTTCTGGTAAATGAAATCATACACAGTTCTTAATTTACTTTTCAAACCCATGTTAGCAAGTAAAGACGGTTTTTATTAAACTACAAATGATCTTTCATAATATGCAATAACTTGCCTTTTCAAGAAACATGGAGAGTTTCTTCTGAATATTAGTAGCATTTTATTCTGTACTGCTGTGAACCTGCAGTATAAGCAAAGACAGACAGGGCACTGGGCATTTAAGCGGAATCTAAACTTGGAGTAGTGTGTCCACCCTGTTCTTTCATATGTGCTTGTGTTCGCCACAATCCCCAACCCCGGTCCTACACACAAATCTGCAAGTGTAGTGGGGTAAAAAGGAGTTTTAACTATAGAAGGAGTATGTATTATTACTTTGAGCACAATAACTTGTATTTTCATAAGCCAACTTATTTAAAATAGAATGTACTAAGTTTTCTCTCATCTTTGACCATGTCCTCACCAGTCACGCCACCTAAATCATAAAGTCTTATCACTTCTATGGTTCCTCCACCCCACTAATCTGTCCCATCATTTTCAGCATCACACCTCACTCCCTGCCTCCTGCACTCCCACTCCTGCACTCCCCTAACCATGGATTCTGAACTGGGGCCACAGCAGAGTGGCTATCTAAAGACTGCACGAGTCTGATCCTGTCTTTCCCAGCTTAAAGTGTGTAAGGACTGAAGACCCTTAGTCCCTACAGTAGGAGTTTATTAGGGTACGGTTGAAGGGGGACATTACACCTGGGAAATGTGCCCTACAGTAGAAAAGGAATCAGACGTGAGGAGCCAGAGAGAACCGGCCAGATTCACAAGCTGCATGCAGTGCCTTCATCCCTTGTCAGCAAAATGGGAGAAAGAAGCTCCCTGTGGAGTCAGCCAGGCCCCACCTGGAGCTTCTTCTGGTGACTTCCTGCTGTGAATGTTAACCCCTCAGCAATGCCCCGCCTCCCAGGGGAGATCTGAAAGGAAGGTTCTTTCAATAGCCAAGGTGTGGTGAGAGGGGCCAAGAGGAATCAGAAGAGCTGCTCTGTGTAGACAAATACCAAGTCTGAATAGTCTTCCTGTGGGTCCAGTTTGTTTTACTTTCTATTCATATATATGCATACATGTGTAAATATATTATAGAAGGATATATAGAGATATTGATGTAGATCTATAGATATAGAATAGATGTAGGTATAGCTACATAATATATTTAAAAGAGGTAATTATCCATGCAGCTTTCATACAGATAGCTGAATTTGATATGTCATAACATATATTGATTCATTGTTCTTTAAAACATCGGGTTTTGATAACCACACAGTTTCGATATCTCTGTCACCTAGGAGGTCTGACTATTGATCCCTGCTCTGCAATTTGACAATGTGTTTGCAGGTTTTATAGTATTTCTAGAATTGTGGGTGGTTTTAATTTCCATCCTATTGTTTCATATCTTGCATGTTTTCTACAGGGCATGCAGTACCTTTATAATCAGATAAAAACTTTAAAAAAAAATAGTGGTTTTCAAGTTCTGGACAACATAGAGTTCCATTCTTCTTGCTAAGTTCAAATCTAAACCCTGGACAAATATCAGGTAACTATCAGAAGATTCTGAAAAGATGGACCAGAGACCCGAGGACTTGGGGTGCCACCTGATTTGTTTTGTCTTTTTTTCATTTTGTTGTATCCCCTATCTATTCCAGCCTGTGGTCTGAAAAAGTCCCCAACCCAGAATTGACAGCATGCACAGACAAAAGCTCTTACTCCCCAGTAAAGGCCTGGAGGAGGTGGCCCTGTACACAGAGCCTCCTAATGACACCCCCACCTTAGACCAGCATCCCAGGCCCCAGTTTCCACCAATCTTTAAGTTCATGCTTCCATCCCATCTTTAATGCAGGTTGCCACTCTTCTGCTACGGAGCCTCAATCTCAGCCTGGTGAGATAGGGTGCACGGGGAAACACTAAGCCTCCTGCCGAGGTTATGGGTATCATTTGCTTTAACTTTTCTGGGCTGGGATTTGATTTGTATTTTAAAATCTTTTTCCAGTGGTAGCAGGAACCCAACTGTGTGTTACCTCTGTTTGCTCAGTTAACTTTAGTTTCCTTCATTTATCCTGGGTTTGCCCCCACCCATCTCAAACTGTCAAACTGTGATGTGCAGTACAGGGGATGTGCAATTAAGGCCTCAGCTGGACCTCAGCCATCCTCCCTGTGCCTCTCATCCTCTGGCCCACTGACACTGTCCTCCAAAGAGGATCTTCAGAGAGGTTCCAGTTTTCATCCTATCTTTAATGCAGGCTGCCACTCTTGTCTGCTAATAAGCCTCGATCCCATGGACAAATGGCAGGAGGGGCACACAGGAAACACTAAGTAATCCCACTCTGGGCTCCTAAAAAATGGGCTGTTTCTGCCCTGCAGCCTTATGAACTTGCTGCTTACAGTGCTCAGTGATGCAATGAGCTCCGCAAGGCCAGTGTTCCACCAAGAGCCCCAGACAGAAAGTGGTTCCTGGGTCTCCACTCTCAGATCCTGAAAGCGCTAGTGTTTCTAGGTCATCTGTGACATTCATTTCCTTAGGGACAGAGGTTGAGTGCCCCAGCTTCCCAGCTCAGGAAAGGCATATAGAAAATAATTCAAAACATCATGTTGCAAGGATTCTGCCTGCCTCTCTTTGTCCCTTTGTCCCATTATCTTGTTTCTATGTTAAGTAATATTAGTACAGTCCTAGTTTTACTGAACTTACGTTTCATAAACACTATTTTTCTTTAAGGTTATGCTTGATCTGTTTTTTTGGGAATTTAAAAATTCAAAATTTATGAGATACATGAAATTTAATTTAAATATATGAAGTACATAAAATATTTTAACTTATGCCTTTGGATAAGAGAAACAATTTCATTAGATAGTGTTTTCCCATGAGTTGATTCAAAAAGCATGGTAACACTGAAGAATGAATGAGCTTTTCTAATTTGAAAATAATGTCTGACTGGTACCTGAGAGCTTTTAGAACACACTTAAGTGCATCAAATTGCAGTAAAGTTTTTTATTATATATATATATATATATATATATATATATAATACACACAGACACACACACACAATGAATTTTATGAAACAGGCAATAGAAACACATTTTCATGAATGATTTAGTGGTCAAAATTTTTAAAAGAAAATATTGTAAATTTTTATAAAACAGATGCCATTTTAGGTTGATTTAGTTTATTTTCTGCAACTCAAAAATTTTAAAGGCTATGAATAGCTGAAAGCATTAAAAAATACCCTATAAAATGCAGTATTTAATATGATTCTTTTTACAATTCAATTTTCAATTTTTAATTTTTACTTTTTAATTTCAATAGTCTTCGGGGGAGCAGGTGCTGTTTGGTTACATACACAAGTTCTCTAGTGATGATTTCTGAGATTTTGGTGCACCCATCACCCAAACAGTGTACACTGTACCCAACATGTAGTCTTTTATCTCTCACCCCCCTCCCACACTTACCCCTGGTTCCCAAAGTTTATTATATCATTCTAATGTCTTTGCATCCTCATAGCTTAGCTCCCACTTATGAGTGAGAACGTATGGTGTTTAGTTTTCCATTCCTGAGTTACTTCACTTAGAATAATGGTCTTCAATTCCACCCAGCTTACGGAGATGCCATTATTTCATTCCTTTTTTGGCTGAGTAGTATTCCATGGATTATATGCCATATTTTCTTTATTCACTCATTGATTGATGGGCATTTGGGCTGGTTGCATATTTTTACAAGTGCAAATTGTGCTACTATAAATATGTGTGTGCTAGTATCATTTTTATACAATGACTTCTTTTCCTCTGGGTGGATACCCACTAGTGGGATTGCTGGATTTAAATGGAAGATCTGCTTTTAGCTCTTTAAGGAGTCTCCACATTGTTTTCCATAGTGGTTGTACTAGTTTACATTCCCACCAACAGGGTAAAAGTGTTCTCTGTTCACCACATCCATGCTAACATCTATTATTTTTTGATTTTGGACATTCTTGCAGGAGTGAGGTGGTATCGCATTGTGGTTTTGATTTACATTTCCCCTGATCATTAGTGATGGCGAGCTTTTTTTTTTTTTTTCTGAGAGGGAGTTTGGCTCTGTCACCCAGGCTGGAGTGCAGTGGCCTGATCTCAGCTAACTGCAACCTTCTCCTCCCAGGTTCAAATGATTCTCCTGCCTCAACCTCCCAAGTAGCTGGGACTGCTGGCGCCCGCCACTATGCCTGGCTAATTTTTTGTATTTTTAGTAGAGATAAGGTTTCACCTTGTTGGCCAGGCTGGTCTCGAACTCTGGACCTCGTGATCTAACCTCAGCCTCCCCAAGTGCTGGGATTACAGGTGTGAGCCACCACACCCAGGTAATGGTAAGCATTTTTTAATTTGTTTTCTGCCCATTTGTATATATGCTTTTGAGAATTATCTATTCGTGTCCTTAGCCCACTTTTTGATGGGATTGTTTTTTTCTTGCTGATTTATTTGAGTTCCTTGTAGATTCCGGATATTAGTCCCTCGTTGGATACATAGTTTGAGAAGATTTTCTCTCACTTTTTTTGATTGTCTGTTTACTCTGCTAATTATTGCTTTTGCTGTTCAGAAGCTTTTTAATTAAATCCCATCTACGTATTTTTTGTTGTTGTATTTGCTTTTGGATTCTTGGTTGTGAAGTCTTGACTAAGCCAATGTCTGGAAGAGTTTTTCCAATGTTATATTCTAGAATTTTTATGGTTTCAAGTCTTAAATTTAAGTGTTTGATTCATCTTGAGTTGATTTTTGTGTTAGGTGACAGATAAGGATCCATTTTCATTCTTCTACATGTGGCTTCCCAATTATCTCAGCACCATTTTTGAACAGGGTGTCCTTTCCCCCACTTTATGTTTTTGTTTGGATCAGTTGGTTGTAAGCATTTGGCTTTATTTCTGGATTCTCTATTCTGTCTCATTGGTCTATGTACCTGTTTTTATACCAGTACCATGCTGTTTTGATGACTGTAGTCTTATCATATTGTTTGAAGTTGGGTAACCTGATACCTCCAGATGTGTTCTTTTTGCTTAGCCTTGCTTTGGCTATGCAGGCTCTTTTGTGATTCCATATGAATTTTAAGATTTTTTTTCTTAGTTCTGTGAAAAATGATAGTGGTATTTTGATGATAATTGCACTGAATCTGTAGATTGCTTTTGGCAGTATGGTCACTTTAATGATATTGATTCTACCCATCCAGGATCATAGAATGTGTCTTCATTTGTTTGTGTCATCTGTGATTTCTTTCAGCAATATTTTGTAGTTTTCCTTTTAGAGAGTTTTCACATCCTTGGTTATGTATATTCTTCGTTTTTTTGGCAGCTATCGAAAAAGAGGTTGAGTTCTTGATTTAATTCTCAGCTTGGTTGCTGTTGGTGTATAGCAGTGCTATTTATGTACATTGATTTTGTATCCTGAAACTTTACTGAATTCATTCATAAGTTCTAGGAGTTTTTTGGATGAGTCTTTAGGGTTTTCTGGGTATATAATTGTATCATCAGTGAACAGTGACAGTTTTATTTCCTCTTTACCGATTTGGATGCCCTTTATTTCTTTCTCTTGTCTGATTGCTCTGGCTAGGACTTCCAGTATTATGTTGGATAGAAGTGGTGAAAGTGGGTTTTCATTATATTACTCAGTCAAAACTGTATAGATATAGAGACAGATTTATAAATACACACAGATGTGAATTCCCCAATTTATGATCAACCAATTAACAAACACTCCCCCACAAAAGCACAGTCAGCATGTGGCTTTGCTGTTTCTATGCAGAGAGTGAGAATCTCCTATTTTCTCTCTAGGCCCCCCATCCACCAATTAAGATTTTGTTCTGCACTCTTGGTAATTTCCTCTCTGGACATCAAACCATATTTCCAGGAATAGCAGCATTTTTTGTTTGGTTCGGTTTGGTTTTTTGGTTTTGTTTTTGTTTGTTTTTTTTTCCTGATCCTGATATCTTGAGCACAGTTGAATGACCAAGAAATGTTGGCCATTTACTAAATGATTCCTTTAGGGTTTGGCCCAAAGTTTTAAAATCCAAAACTGGGATCAAAAGTTAGGCCTACTGCAGATGTTTATGCTGTGAGGGGTGATGAACTGGAGACACTGGGGGCCATGTCACCCCAGAATTTGCCCTCATCTGGGCTGCAAAGAAGGAGAATGATGCCACAGACAGAGAGAAGGGAGAAAGAAAGGAACTTAGTATTAGTTGAGTTCCTGAGTCAGTCACTATTCCTGACACTTGGTAGCATTATTTTCCTCCACATTTTTGGATGCTTCAACACTTGCCTGGCTGTAATGAGATTCTTTAGTATCTCTCTGAATCCTAACTGGTGTAAAACTAGAGGGCTTGTTTCCTGGAGTTAGACCCTTGAAGTTTTAATCCTGGGTTTACTACTCATACAACTAGCTATTGTAAACAGTTTCTTTCTTTCTTTTTTTTTTTTTTATTGCATTTTAGATTTGGGGGTACATGTGAAGAACATGGAAGATTGTTGCATAGGTACATACATGGCAGTGTGATTTGCTGCTTTCCTCCCCATCACCTATATCTGGCATTTCTCCCTACGCTATCCCTCCCCCAACTCCCCACCCCCCCACTATCCCTCCGCTTTTTCCCCCAACAGACCCCAGTGTGTGATACTCCCCTCCCTGTGTCCATGTGTTCGCATTGTTCAACACTCGCCTATGAGTGAGAACATGCGGTGGTAAACAGTTTCTTAACCTCTCAATCTTCTCAGCTTTAAAGTGAGGAACATAATGTTATGTCACTTGCTAAGAGTATGAAATGAGATGATGTCCATAAAGTCATTAGCACAGAGTTTAGCCCAAGGACCAGGGCCATCAGCACCCCAGGGAGAGGGGTTGTATAGAACTTGCCCACAAATTTTATATCTTCAAATACACACATGCATACAAAAACTAGAGGGAAGATAAGAATGCTCTTCCTTACAGAATAGACCAACTCATAAATTTAGAAGAAATAATAGAGCATAAAAACCACACCTTTGCAATGATGATATTAATGAGTGAGTCAAGCAGGAGGCAGCATGGGATGGTGATGAGCAGGACAGTTCTGCAGTCTCGAAGCATCTCACCATAAATGACTTGTCAATTACAATGGTAAAAACTCGAAGTGCAAAAACTTCTCAGGCTACATTGTAATCAAGTGATGGACGGGAACACCCCAGTCATGAAGCAAGCTGACATCAGGACTCACTTGGAATGACGCAGAGAGAACACAGCCTCCTTGTGTGGCAGCCCTGACAAAGAGGCACAGCTGAAATCTATCAGGACCCACACTGAGATACATTCTATAAAATAAATAGGCTCTCTGCCTCTAGATGTTTCATGTCGTGAAATACAAAGAAAGGCTGCCATACATTTAAGATTGAAGGAGACCAGACATGGAAACTGTGATCCTTGATTAGACACCAGAACTTGGAAAGACAACCCTAGATAATATAATTGTGATGACTGTTGAAATTTGAATAAGATCTTCAGATTAAAGAATAGTATTTCATGGATATTCAATTTCCTGATTTTGATCAGTATTGTGGTTCTCTGAGAGAATGCCCTTGTTTGTAAGAAATTCTCACTAAAGTTTTCAGGAGCCAGGTGGCTTGATGACTCCAGCCTGATTTCAGATAATTCAGACAAGACAATACACACATAAGTAAATATGTATAAATGTGTATGTGTTGGGGGACAGAGAGTGAAATACAGAGTACATGAGGCCAAATGTAAACAACTGGTGAATCTGTGCATAGGGCATGAAGAAAAATTGTGTATAATTCTTGAATTATTTTTTCAAGATAAGATCTCACTCTGTAGCCCAGGCTGGGGTGCAGAGGCACAATCATGGCTCACTGTAGCCTCAAATTCACAGGCTCAAGTGATCTTCCCACCTCAGCCTCCCAGTAGCTGGGACAACAAGTATGTGCCATCAAGCCCAACTAATTTTTGCATTTTTTGTGCATATGTGGTCTCACCATGTTGCCCAGGCTGGTCTGGAACTCCTGAGCTCAAGCAATGCCCCCATCTCACTTTCCAAAGTGCTGGGATTACAGGTGTGAGCCACCACACCTAGCCAAAATTTTTAATTTTTAATAGGAATTATATGAGAATAAGAAGTTATAAAACGTTAATAGGTATACGCATTTACAGATGCTCTTTAACTTATGTTGAGGTTACAGCCTAATAAACCCATCTTAAGTTGAAAATATTGCAAGTCAAAGATGCATTTAATATGCCTAATTCCCTGAGCATTATATCTTAGCCCAGCCTAAGCTGGATGCCTAACCTAGGTTAGGCACTAGCCTAATGTGAGCACCTAATAATGCTCAGAACTCTTTATTAGCCTACAATTGGGCAAAATCATCAGGCAATACAGTACCTCGTAGAGTGTTGGTTGTTACCCTCATGATCACAGGGCTGACTGGGAGCTGGACTCAGTCTGGTAGAACCAGGGACAACTCACCTAGAGCTCATGTCTGAGCTGAGACCATGGAGAAGGCAACCAGGTAAGGAACGCCAGGGAAGGTAACATGGGCAAGAGCCAGGGTCAGGAGACAGCAAGACACCTGTGAGCAAATGTCAGCTGTTCCTTAGGGCTGGAGGATAACATCAGATGTTGTTTTTAAGCTTTACAGGTATTCAATGAGCAGATCTTGGAAAAAAATCAACTTTTGCGTACTTGAAAACAAAACAGCTTTAAAATCTATTTGGAGTAACTCTAATGAAGTCAAAATAGATTTTTTAAAATACAACAAATATAAGTGTGATGTCATTATTATTTTAAGAGCTCACAGAAGTTGATAAAAGAAACATTAGACCCCAATAGATAAAAAGATTCATATAAAAAAGAGAAAAATATACAAACTGTAAGGAAACAAGAAAATATAATGTTTAGTTTTGAATAAATGTCTTTCTTTGCAAATGCAAAAAGAAAGCCAAGTAGATATCTCCAAAAAAATGTCTCTATGCTCTCAATAATAAAAGACAATAAATATGTTAACCAATTGTAATCCAAAAATAAAATTCTAAGCCCAGCAACCAGCTAAATTGATCACTACCCTTGGCCAAGAGCATTACAAAGTAAACTGGAAAAAACTAATTCAAGCCATGATGGGGAAAAATGGTTAGACACTCCTCATTATACCCTCCACCCATTGGAATTCAGGCAGAATCGACCAGCATTAACATTAAAGCAGAGAGCCTCGAACTGAAAAAAACAGACTATAGCAATAAGATGCTGAATTGCAACCTGACTCTGGTATAAGATCACATGAGAGATAGCAAGTCCTGAAAGAAACAGGTATTTTATCCCAACCTGTATTTCTTTGACATATATTTAAATGGCCCTACAAAGGTGTCTCTTGTGGGAGAAATTTACATTCTGTAGAGAATCTCCTTCCCTTACTAGATCTTTTCAGGAAAGTCTAGCACCTTTTGAGGTCTGATAAGACAACCTTTGCCATCTATTATCTCTGATGCCTACTACCTAGAGGCTTCATTTGCAGAACAAGAACCTTAACTTCCACAGCCCCTTTATCTTAACCCCAAGCATGTATTTCTGCTGACTTCAATTCCTTAAACATAACTCAACTCTTTCAACCTATTGCTAGTCAGGAAATCTTTGGATTGACCTATGACCTGGAAGCTGTTTCACTCTCTTCTACATATTCCATCTTTCCAGACTGAACCAATACATATATTGATAGATGTCTTCCTGTAACTTTTGCCCCCCTAAAATATATAAAATCAAGCTATGACCCAACCACCTTGGGGACATGTTCTCAGGACCTCCTGAGGCTGTGTCACAGGCATGTCCTTAACTTTGGCAAAATAAACTTCTAAATTAATTGAGATTTGTCTCAGATACTTTTTGGTTTATGTAGTACATATAAAAATAAGAAAAATATGAAATTGTATTTAGGCAGTCAAAAACTTGGAAGGGGAATAAATGCAAATGTTAATATTAATCACTGTGTGGTAAGTTATTTTTATGTTCTTTCTGCTTTTCTGTATTTCCTAAAATATCAACCAAGTTTATATATTATGTTTAAGGTAAGAAACATAGTGATTGATTTTAAGGCCCTTTTCACTTGATTTGCCTTTTTTGTTGTAAATTTTTAACTAGCATGTTGATTTAATTTGTAGGCAGTTTCATTAGTGATAGGAAATCCAGTTATTTGCCAAAAATGTCAGAAAATAGCGCATTTTAAAAATAGCATATTTTAATAAATAGTTGTGGTTTTTTGTTTGTTTCATTTTCTTTTGTTTGACACAGGGTCTCTCTTTGTCACTCAGGTTTGAGTGTAGTGGTACAATCATAGCTCACTGCAGCCTTAATCTCCTGGGCTCAAGCAGTTCTCCCACCTCAGCCTTCAGAATAGCTGGGAATTTTAGGTGCATGCCACCAAGCCGGGCTAATTTTTTACAATTTTTTGTAGACACAGGGTCTTTCCATATTGCCAGGTGGTCTTGAACTCCTGGGCTCAAGTGATCAGCCTGCCTCAACCTCCCAAAGTGCTGGGATTACAGGCATGAGCCACCATGCTCAGCCCTGATAGATATATTTTGAAGCAACTTAGATGTGGGTAAAAGAGCAGAATGTCTTGTAGAGAAACAACTATGTAACATATTTCAGGCTAAATGCCTTTATTCTGGATTAGTTCTGTAGGGCTTCTCCAGCTATTACCTGTGTTTTATTCCTGAACACAAACCCTTAACCTCTTCTTGAGTAATATAATGAAACTTACAGAAAGAGGAAATCCCTGTTCAATGTAGGCATTCCTTCACCCTTGTGGGCAGAAGAAGTTTCATTCTGCTGGCAAAATGTGGACTTCTAATTTCAATTTTTAAAATACGATGGATTTAGAAAACTAGTCTCAGAAATCTGGCATGGGCTTAGAAGAGAGTGAACACTGGGAGCACTGTGCCTGTGACACAGCAAGCTCTAACATGGAATCCAAGTGAAGAATTCAGCTGGGGAAGGGCATTAAACAGCAGCCAATTTGGTAAATAAAGTTTTATTGGAACACAGCCATGCTCATTCCTTCATGGGCCATCTATGGCTGTTTCTGTACTAGAAGAGTAAAGTTGAGTGATTGCAATAGCAACCTTATGGCCTAAAAAGCCTACAACATTTACTATCCAGCGCTTTATTTTTATTTATATGCTAGCTCTGTGCTAGCCAATTTCCCCAGGTGCCTCTCTTTAAATTGATAATGTTTTTGCTTTTTACTCTTACTGGCAACTTTTGTTTTTGACAACAACAAAAGCAAAAGTCAAAGGCTTCACTAAGGCTTTTGTTCTGTCAGGTTTATAACTAGCCCAGAAATTTACCTTTGGCAGGAAATGCCATTACTGATGTAAAATTCAGACACTGCAAATTTCAGAAAAATAGTACATTTAGCCATTCCACTAGTGCAGCTTTATTTACAAAGACATTGGTAGGCTTTTGTGAATACACTGTGTACAGGAAATAAGGACATAATTTCCACGATACAGGAATCCATCCACACAAACCAAGTATAATTTATGGTCAGAGAAATGCTCTCTCTAGGAAGTCAACATTATGAAACAGATTGGAGATCAACAACAACATACATGCTGCCAGATTTCTTTGCTTTGTCCAGTGTTTTCATCTAAGAAGGTCAAAGCAACCTTATGAATTTCAAGAGTTCCAAATACCACCAGAAAGTAAAGAGAAGAAGCCACTCTGAGTTGGATAAAAGCCACCTCCAGGAGAATGAGCATAGCGGGAGCTCTCTCGGCCTTTGCAGACACTGACTCTACAGCTCAGGTTTCCTTGTGTATGTCCCAGGCTCATTATGGAACTGCTCTCTGGTCTCACAGCAACTTTTTCAGGTTATCAGGGCATGCGTTAATATCACTATGACCTTTTAGTGATGATGGAATTCATCCTTCATATACTTCTTTGTCAAATAACTGAAAAGCTGGATATAACTTGGAGAGATCCAGCTCTCTCTAGCTCTACAGTGGCTGGGTCCAATGGCTGCACACTGCTTCTTTCCTTTATCACCTCCTGGCCATGTGAGCCCAGAGAGATAATAATCCATCTGTTCCACAATGTCCTCAGCTGTGAAATGGGAATCAGCAGGCATTGAATGTTTCATATGCTTAGCGTGTGTCAGCTTAGCAGAATGCCTGGCGCACAGCAAGTCTTCAAGATACATTAGACATTAGACATGGTTCGAATCTGGACAGCAAGCTCTCTTTCTGAAAACTCTGAGCCATCTGTAAGAATTGCTTGTTCTTCATCAAATTGAATTAACTTGTCTCCATAAGTATTTTGATTGTGAATAGGTGATTATATAAAGTTATATGCACTTCTCCTAACAATTAACAATTCAATTGCAAAGTAGATCGTCACAGAAAATTCTTTTGAGGACTGAATCATGCTCCCTGTGTGCAAGCAAAAAATATTGTTCAGCTTCATAGAAGAAAGAGCACTAAAGTTTGAGTCAGATTGTACCACTTCTTAATACTGAGGAATCTATTTCTCTAGTTCCATTTTTGCAACTGATAAAATAGAGATGATTCTCACTTCATAGGATTGTTCTGAGGGTTAAATAATTACATCAAAGTCCTGCAATTAGGCTCTTGCTAATTGTTGGCTACTGTTGAGTCGACCCATTATTACTCATCATCTTTCACAAATAATGCCACATGTTTAAATTACAGAAAGTAACAACTTCACCTCACCTACTGGGATACCAAACAAAGCACTTGCTGTTTAATAGGCAAACTATATTACCCAAGCCCAAAGCTCATCCATCAAGGTTATATCACCCTTCCCATGATAATTCCAAGAACCACAAATCTGTCTTCATTCTAAGGGGTCAGATCCAGTTGTTATTGCCTCTGAAAAACTGGAATTTTCTTCTTGGCAGGAGATCCCTTCATTCCAGCCTATGGACTGTTACTGTTTCAGGAGATGTCTATTTTTTTTTCTCCTTTTCTATCAAAAGTAGCCCAATTTAAAGTCATATGTTGAATTTCAATGTTAACATATTAACTATCAATTGTGTTTTCAAATACCTGAATTTAGTGTTTTAGAGTTATCCCCCAAAGGTGGGTTTCTGGTGAAACTATGAACCTGAAGCTTCAGTTCCTTGCACTTGTATGAACCCCTTCCAAGGCCTTGGCAATGTATTCACATGATCATGTATGTCTTGTAAATTTGTAAAAGTAAGTTATTTTGCTGACAATTGGTTAAGGTTTCATGCTTGCCCTTGTGTAGGATGGCATGGGAGTAGTTTTCAGGCATTTTTGGAATCTGGTTAATGGGAAGTTGGATCATTTTTAGTTTAGGTGTAGTAAGATATAGTTAGTTATATGGCTCATAGACACTGTCATATGTATAACTAAGTTATTGTAGGGTGACCTAGTGTAGAATAGCTTCCAGACATACTTCTTCCTCCAAAGTACCAACTCACCTAGTATGGTTATGCAAAGATACAGTACAACATTTCTATCACAATTTAACTATGATCCTTCAGCAGTTAGCACTTGCAAACAGGTGGGTAGTATAAAGGAAACAGTGTTTGAAGCATCCAGAGCCAGACGCTTGTCTGAAGGAGTCGTCCAACCATCAAGTGGATAACGCTGAGCTGAGGATTTGGTTCTCATCTATATAAAAAAGCTCTCTCCTGAGAGGGATAGACCAGTGACAAAGACTGCATGTTTATAAAATGTGTTCAGATTACTTTTTTCATTGTGATTGTAATTCATGCAAAATAGAATTTTATAAGAATTCTGTGTTTATAGGACACAGAACTTCACAGGATGTCAATCTCTGAACATTCATCTCTAATATACATCTAACAGGTCAGATCTAAAATAACTTGTTCTAGGAATGTCTGGGAACTCCAGGTGAATGGGTGTGTGAAATTGCCCCAGTGTAGTCAAACAGGATGAAGACACAGGTATATCAGTGACAAAAATTGTGCATATCTTCATGATAAAGTTAATACATGTAGCATAAGACTATTCAATTATACAATGATTTTCAACATAGCAAAAATTCTATATTGCACATGAATTGCTCTGGGGGTAAAAAGTCTGCAAGCAAAAATGTATGAAAAGGTATTCTAGAATTGTGTCAGGAAGTATATTATGTTATTTTCTGGACTTTGTGGTATTTGTGGTATTTGTCATTTTTAAATTTTTTAATTTTTTATTTCCTATATTCCCTTATTCTAATGAAATACTTATTTTCATATTTAACTCTCTCTCTCTCTATATATATATATATATATTTAATTTTTTTTTCTTCATGGGGACCTTAAACAAAATAAGCTTCAGATCCTGCAGTACTGGACTGGCCCTTGTATCCATCCACCCATCATTGACGGGGAAGAAATTTTTCCCACTGAGGAGTCATTTTATTTTCTCTGGATGAAGTAAAATGGAGTAAGACTTGATCAGAAAGTTCCTAGCTCACTAATCATCAGGCAGATGCAAATTAAAACCACAATGAAATATCACCTCATACCTGATAGAATGACTATTATAAAAAGACAAGAGATAAGAAGTATTGGCAAGGATGTGGAGCAAAGGAAATCCCTGCACACTTTTGGTGGGAATGTAAATTGGTGCAGCCACCTTGTAAAACTGTATGGAAGTCCCTTAAAAACTTAAAATTAGACCTACTATGTGATCCAGCAATCTCACTTCTAGGTATATAGCCAATAAAAATAAAAATAAAATCAATGTCTCAAAGAGATTTACCCCCAGCATTGCAGCATATTCACAATAACCAAGATATAGAAACATTCTGAATGTTCATCAGTGAGTGAATGAATAAATAAATTGTAGTGTATTTATATACAATGAAATATTATTCTGCCATAAGAAAAGAAGGAAATCCTTCTACTTGCTACAGTATGGATGAACTTGGAGGACATTATACTAAGTGAAATTATTTCACTTGTATGTGAACACACATACAATGACAAATACTTTGTGTTCTCATTTGTATGTGGAATACAAAAAGTTGATCTCAGAAACAGAGTAGAACAATGGCTGATGAGCTTGAATGGGGGAGTGAATGGGGAGATGTTGGTCAAAGGGCTAAAACTTCCAATTATAAGATAAATAAGTTCTAGTGATCCAATGCACAACGTGGTGACTATAGTTAATAATACTGCATTGTTTATTTGAAGTTTAATTATAGAGGAGATGTTAAGTGTCCTCACTCCCCTACACACACATACACACAGTGTCAAAAATGGGTGGTGATAGATGTGTTAGACTGAGGTAATCAGTACACAGTGTATATCAAATCAGCACTTCGAATGTATACAATTTTTGTCAATTAAATATTGTAAAATGAGAAAAGATATTTCTTAGCTGACTATATCATACTTGATTCATGGAACAGAATATGAGTGAAAATTTTTTAAAGAGCTGTGTTTAGTGCCCACCTGGGTTTTCTAGAGTATTGTGTCACCCCCTGGTATACAGTAAGTGCTCATAGTTTGCTTATCTAAAATATTAACTTAAATGGGATGTTTTACCACCTTTATTATTAATGTGCCTCTTGATAACATTTGGTATGTTATATTAGTCCATTTTCATGCTGTTGATAAAAACATACCAAGACTTGGAAAAAAAAGAGGTTTAATTGAACTTACAGTTCCACATGAGTGGGGAAGCCTCAGGATCATGGTGAGAGGTGAAAACCACTTCTTATGTGGTAGTAGCAAAAGAAAAAGAGGAAGACACGAAAGCAGAAACCCCAGATAAAACCATCAGATCTCATGAGACTTAGTCACTACCATGAGAATAGTATAGGGGAAACCACCCCTAAGATTCAAATTACCTCCCACTGCGTCCCTCCCACAACACGTGAGAATTATGCGAGTACAATTCAAGATGATATTTGGGTGGGGACACAGAGCAAAACCGTATCATATGCCTTGACTCTAAATTAACCAAAATTAAATTCAAATAAAGTTACATTTTCTTCTTTAAGTTATAAGTTCTCGATAGTACTTGAATTGTTTCAAGATAGTGTTGGGGCAAAAATTGTTAAGTAAGAGAATAATCTTCCTATCAGAATTACAGAATCTCACTTCTAAAGGGAGCCCCAGAAATCACCCTCATTCCACAAAGTGTGAAATTTGGCCTGGGAACAGGGAGAGGCAGGCCTAGGCCTCCCGGTGGATACTGATTAGGACAAGGAAAGAACTAGAATTTTGGAAGATTTCCCCCGCCCTCTTCAGTGTTCTTTATTGCAAGGTCATGCCTTTCTCCATTCCCTTTGATTATTGGGCTTCATTTTGCCCATAACGAAGCAGTCCTTTTAAGACAAAACGGCCTGACATTTGGTCCAGAAAATACGTCTATTGTAGTAGTAATCGCAGGGAAAGAAAAACAAATTATCTCCTTATTTGACCTGTCTTAAACACAGATATTCTAAGACACTTGCCAAAAAACCCATTAGATGGGCAATTCCAACCAATTTCTCAGTTCAAGTTGAAAAAAAAGAAGTCAAATATTTACTTACTTTTCCAGCCAATACTTTTGTCTCTGCTCTCCTAATGGTCTTCAAGATGCAGTGGTTCTATTAATTTATTGGGAAGAATTAATGAAAGGCATCTTGGTTTCTTCTGTTAAGATGAAAAAGGACTGAAACTGAAAAAGTTACGAATATCCCTAAGGTTGCTCCAGCACTACCCAATGTTTCCAGATTGGTCCTCCAAAGAAAGATTATTTCATCAGATGCCAATTAACAGGTTTTTTTTTTTTTACAAGTAGAAAAAAAAAATAACAAAACAAAAAGTATGCTTACTGAGTGCCTTCTGGAAGCTTCTTGACACTGGTGTTCAAGTGCAGGGGAGATTTGTCTTTAGGAGCCCAAAAAATTTATTCTATTGCATGTCCAGCAATGAAAACCCCTTAAATGGTGTTGCCCCTTCCCTTGCATTCACTCTGACCATGAATAAGATAATCCCTAGTGCTGCACAGCCCTGAGATTGGCCAGCTTGGAAGCCTGCACATCTTCCTTGGAGAGACACAGACTCTATCCTGCAGAGGAAGGTTTAGATCCATAAGTACATGGAAGAGCAAGATTGTCTTTCTCAGTGGTATTGGAAAAAGTGTTGCCATGGACAAAGTCAGAAAACTGAATAGGACTGAAATCACATACCATTCCCATCAGCTCAGAAGGGTCAACAGTGTGAATAGCCAGCCTGTTTGTGTTATGGCTAAAGAAAGCTTGAGTGCGCTTCATCTTTATGGAAAATCCTCCCGGCTCCCACTCCTCCCCTCCACTGACAGGCAGGCCTTGCTTCCCAGATGTCCCCTGTGGCCTTTCAAAAGACTTCCAGACACATCTTTCCCCCGTGGTTTCTGTGCTGTGCTCTACGTGTCATGTGGGACCCTGTGCAAATCTTCTGCAGCACAATTGGCCTGAGCACTTACCATTCGATAGTACATAACAATTACAAAACCACACAACAGAAGAAGGAAAAGGAGAAATTGCCATGGAAAGGCTTCCTCTCTTTTATATACCAATTCTCCTTGCCCAGAGCCCTGCCACCTTGGACTGGGAATCCATCCACCCTTGAACTTCAAAGTTCAGCTATTTCACAAGTGGTCAACTCTTGCCTGGGAAAATCCCAAACAATCCCAGAGGGGATAGGTAAATGGAGTTTGTTTCTCCATGGGTCATGTGGTTTCCTCTGAGTCTGTCTTTGATTTATTTAATGATTCAAAAGATACCTTAAGTCTAACTTGCTCTGGAGAGATATTTATTTCTATTTCCCCCTCCCTCATCTACAAAAGCCCTGGCTTGCACCTTCCTTGGCATAAAACCATACATCCTGATAACTGAGCATTTTCTTGAGAAATATATATATATATATATATATATATATATATATATATAAAATCACTGTAACAAAGAAAAAGAAGAAAAGATTATAAAGAAAAAGCTAGGAGCGTATAGCTCTTCCTAGTACTCATACTCAGTGTTAAGGAACTGGGAACACTCAACTTCTCTAGTCCTTTATGTGCCACAAATAATACAAATAAAAGAAATATTAATTTTAAAAAGAAAAATAACTAAGAGTGAGTATGCAGTAGAGGCCTGTGACTGACCCCTCTTCCCCGTAGGTGGACTTTTCAGTCAGGGATGATTCCTCCCTTTTCACCATCTCCTAGACAGCGTTCATTAAATAAATTATAGAATAGTAAAGAAAGACCTTTATTCTTTCCATAGATGGAATTTTCCCCAAAGAGGTAGGACTGATTCTTCCTGGGATGATTCTGGAGTAGAGAACTGCAGGACCAGAGGGCATGTGGATGGCAGGATGCAGGAGCGGAGGGCGTGGAGCTACAGAAGCTGCCTGCACAGCTATGTGGGAGATGCTTCCTGGCCAACGCTGCCCTGGTCTAGCTCCCTGGCTTCATCCCCCATCACTTGTGAGTGAGCCAGAAAGACAAACTCTGCGAGCACCAAAGCAAGGGCCAGCACAAGAGCAAACGCATGACAGAGAGAAGGATGTTCTCCAGCCAGGATAATGATGGTGAGCATCTAGGGAAGATTTAGCCTCTAATGCCAGGCATGCCCATGGCAATGTGAGGGCCGGTGGGGAGGTGTGGGCTCCTCCCACCTACTCAGCTCTGCCATGCTCCTGCTGGCCTTGATCCTACAGATCAGGGTAGCCCTGGGGCTTTTTTCATTAGAGGAAGGAACGGTCAGATTTACAATTTGTATAAATTTCTTCAGTTATTCAGTATGCAGTGGATGTATGGGCCCAAGTTTGAAGGCAGGAAGCCTAGTTTGGAGGCTCCTCAAATAGTACAATTAGAAGACATCTCAGCTGGAGTTAGTATCCTAAGAAGGCTTTGAACGTGGGTGGTAGAGAATACATACATCCATTCCAAGCTAAAACGTTCATAAATTTGTATCACTAAGAAAGACTTTGAGAAGTGTTGAAACTGGCAGAGACTTCTTGTACAAATCTCTCACTTTATAGATGACATTCAGAGACAGGAAGATAATTTCCACTGATGTGTGATTGCCTTTGGAAATGAAGCCTCAAGGAAAGAAGCTCATTGTGCAATTTGGAGAATATAATGAGGGCCATGAATTTATAATTAAGCAACAAAGCAGAAACAGGAAGCAACATCATGTTTCTAAATTAAAAGGTCTGTGTGGAAAAAATTTAAGTTTTGGTCCTGACAACTTCTATAATTGTGCTAAAACCTTCTTAAGCATTTGTGATTCAGCATCCTTTTAGTTACAGTTGAACATCAAAAAAAAAAGAAAAAAAAAGAGCCCCTCTAATATATTTTAGGCATTTCTTTCTTTCAGATGACACTGTGGCAGACATTTTGAACCACTGTGCATTCTACAATAAATACTGGGCAGAGTAGCAATTTGTTGTAAATAGGAATGTTTAGAGAGCGGTTTCCTAATATTAAACGTTGTGAACTTTATCTTGTTTACTGATCACTCATGTTAACAGACTAAAACATGCAACTATCAGGCACTATTAAAACGCTGGACGCAAGTTAGTTGATACATATTTTTAAGCATAGATAGGTATTCATTTGACATATTTTATAATATTTTTGCTGCAACATCAATTTTTTTTAGAAAGACCACCCCTGGCACAGGAAAACATGAAATTATTTCAAAGTATGTTAAATTTCCTGCTTGTTTCCTTACTGTTGTTTTAAACGTCACTTTGGAGATGATAGTTACACTGAATTTTAAGGGGAGAAAAGCAACCGGCTAAACAAAGAACAAGTACAAAACGGTTTCAGCAAGGAGAAGTAAGTTGTCTTTTTTCTGGCGTGGATACTGCTTTAAAACTTTCTTAATGGCAATCCTTGGATTCACAGAATCAGAGTCTCAAAATGGAAAATCAACTTCAGAAGATATTTAACCTTGTTTTTTGTAACTTTCCTAGTAGAAAATCTCCCATCTGCTTGAATACATCCATACCGTAGCAATTTTGTCATTGAGTATAGATGTGACTAAGAAACTTCTAGACAACAGTCTCAGGTAGCAGATGAAATTATACCTATTTGCCATTCATGACTAAAAATGAAATAATCTTAGTATTGAAGGGATAGTAATGAGGATCACCCTCCATGCATCTTAGTAATTAGAACTTACTTCCACAACATTCCTTATAGATTTGTTAAGAGCTGTTGTCTGTGTATACCATTCAATCCTCCCCAAAACCATGGCAGTGCTTGCCATAATTTCTATTTCAAAGACAATCTTCTTTTAGTTGCAACTGAACATCAAAGAAAAAATTTCTCTAACATGCTTCAGGCATACTAAGAAACTTGCCTCAAAATACAAAGGCAAATGGTCGTACAGCCAGCTTGCCAATGCTGGCCTTTCACCTCTAAAGTCTGCACTGTTTTCTCCCATGTAGCCAGGCCACTGGAACACATAACTGCCTGCTTTGGGAGACCATCCATTTCCCACCGATGGAGAGGTGCCCCGTGAGATGAACATTGCCTTGTCCAAAGGATGTTGTGGTAAGAGACTGCACTTCAGAGTGTTGGATGAAATGGATGGCTACATAGTTACTGCTTTACTTTCAGAACCTGAGACTCCATGATCCTTTTAATCTAAGGATGTGTGCAGAGGGACAGAGGATCACAGATCTATTGCCAATTGTTCCTGCTATTTCTTCATTTAGCACATTGAGCCTTAGCGAGGCGCCAGAACCTCTCATGCATGAGGGCTGGTTCCTGCCTTGGTGCATCTTTCCCATATGCAAATATGAGGACAATCTAGCACATGATTTATCAGGGAAATATATGACTTCAGGTGCCTCTGTTTCTTCAAATATAAACTAGAGCAAGGAGAGGGCTGAACTTTGATGATGTGCTTGTCCTCTGAGAACTGGATACAATTTATACATCAGTCTCATCCAGTTTGCCCTGGTGGCTTTGTAGGCAGACAGGTCTGATTTTAAATCACCTAAATTGCTAGCTTGAGGGAAAAAAAAAGGGGTGGGGGGAAGGAGGATAATACTACTTTCTTCTCAACTTCATTATCAGACTTAAATAGGACATTGAATACACATAAATTTCCTAGTGGGGTACCCATGACAAATTAAATCTCCAAAATGCTACAGTTATTCTTCTTACCACTCTACTTTTCTGGGCAAGACTGATGTAATCTAGATGCCTCTGTAGCTTATAGAGAATGGTGTTTCCTACTGCGTGCCCTGTGGAACACTGCTACAAAATGTTAGATGTTCTACAAAACAAAGCAAAACAAAAACTGTTCCATGGAAATTATGCAATAAACAAATTCCACAGGGCTCCATACACAGTGTGCAATGTGAGCCTCCTCTGAGAGGGTGATATAATTAGACAGCGTTATCCCAGGATGTGGCTCCAGGCTTATGCTCTCTCCCCACTCCAGAGGACATGAGGACATGGCACGTAGAATTACATGGAAGACAGTCTGGGTTACATTGACAGAGACGGAAGATTCTGCACTTTGGCATCTGGTTGGGAGGCACATAAGCACCTCAGAAGGAATGTGAGCAAGAATCAAGACATTCATCTTGAATCTGTTTCAATAGATTGAAATACTCGTTAATTTAAGTTTTACTCTTTATCAATTATTGCTAACAATTTATTTAGGACATGCCTGAGGACAAAGGACTCAGAAAAATCTTGTCCTGTGGGCAGAGTTGTCCACACACAGTGGGCCAGGAGATGTCATTTCATTCAGTACCACCTCTAGGCAAAGATTAAAATTGCTTTGAGGACGGAAAGAGGAAAAGAGCAAACCAAAGTATCTAAACACAGAGCAAAGGCATTTCTTCTTCAAAAGACAGATAGCTCAACCCTCAGTAGCCTTGATCCCAAGTTAAAGATCAGCTAATGCAGGTAAACGACCTCTAGTTTGTTTTAGCCTCTCAGGACTCAGGGCTGGTTTGCTGTTTTTCCACAAACTGCAACTGCCCAGCTCAGAACTAAAGGTTGGTAAGCTTTGGCCAGCAGCCATTATTTTGTGTCTAAATCAGAAGTTTCTAGAAAACTTATCTTGCTCTGTATTTCTTTCCCACAGGCCCCATGGACTCTGACTCCAAGGTCAAATATAACAAAGTCAATTCTGCAGCTGGTTTCTTTGACCCCAAGGGTGTCTTTATATCCTCAAAACATAGACTAGGAACTCTGGACTGACAAACCAGACTTCTAACCTCGTCCCTGACATCATTAGTAGGGCAGAGGCCAAACAGCTTCCCCCAAAGAGCTGTGGGCTCTGGTCTTCAGCTGCTATCAGTGGTGCTAAGGTTAGTCCCCTTGTTCCGTATCCCACAATGCATGCTTATATTTCTGTATGTGTGCACCTCACTACTCATGGATTTGCTTTTACTGTGACTCATGGAAGCTCAAAACGTTAAAGTGCAAAGGTCACAGGTGACTAGATAAATGATAAGCAAACAATGTTGTTCCAATTTTAATTTTTACAAATACTCTCAGGTATACTCTCAAATTAAATTTTCTATAAGTACTCAAGTAGATTTCCTAGAAGCCAAGCTTAAAAGTCTATATAAAATTACTGTTATTTTAAAATACTATTTTAGTTATTCCTTTTCATTTTAAAATACCAAACATATGTGATTTGGCAGGCCTCCCTGTGAGATATCTCGTTTTAAGATATGGCTGAAAAAATCTGATTTTCAGATGTTCACGCTAGTAAATACCCAGAGATGGCTGTCCAGTGTCACCTGCCCGTGCAGACCTGGGCTTTCTTGAAGCTCAATTTTCTCTATCCTCCAGGATGCTCATCCTCCCTACATTTTCTGATCTCATGGCTAACCTGCTGTCCAGGGTTTCTAGCTTTCCAGGGTGATGCAGACCTGAACACTTCTCTATTTTTACTATAACTGAATACAGCCCAGGATTTTTTTTCTGAATAAGGTTTCTATTACTGTAAAATATACAGCCTATGGACAAGAGCCAAAAAAAAAAAAAAAAAAAAATGAGTGAAGCTGGAAACTTGAGACGTGGGTCTGAACCTCTAGAGTTCTCACAGGCAGTGAGTTCTTGCCAGTGGCTACCTCCTCTCTTAGGCAGCGCCTGAAGTCCCTCTCATCCCTCGCTTTTCTCCATGATTCCTGTGGGCAGAGCTGGAAAGCATCTCCAGTCTACTCACCCTAAACCACTTTCCTCCTCTTCCTCAACCTCAACGCCAGGAGACACAGCTAACACAGAACAAGGGCTGCAGACACCAGGAGAGCTCTATGCTCCTTCCTGATCTCCCCTCCAGGTTAGTTGCATACCCAGGTTTCCCAGCCAGTGTGCTTGTAAGGAACTCAAGCCACCCACTCCTTTCTATGGAAGAGGAATGGCCGAAGGCACAGGGGATCTTCGAAATATTTTCCTCAGGGCAGGTTGCATTCCCTGAGGGAGCCCGACTCATACCTGGGCAGGTGGCAGCAAGCAGGTACTTTCATCCAATCGGCCTTAATACCCAGTTAGTAGTGGTTTCAAAACACCGTTCCTCTGAAGGAAGATGCCTTCCAAATAAATTTTACTCAGAGGAGCTGTAGGAATAGACCTGAGGAGGAGAGAATGTCAAGAAGGAGGGTTTTCATGTCCCTGCAGTCAACCTTCAGCCACAGTCCAGGTGGTTGGGGATTTCTCATTATATCTTATTTAAAAAAATAGCTTTCATATCCCAACTTGAAAACTACTACATTGCACAATCCTGTAAAGGTCTTTTGAGCTCTGTCATCTTAACTTTGTTAAGTACTCATGTCATTATTATTTAATTATGTCATCATTACCTTTCTTGGAAAATACTAGAGATTATCTAATCAAGTCATTGAACATCTCTTCTTCCTTCCTTCTTCCCTTTTCCTTTCTCCCTTCCTTATTCTCTTCCTTTCTTCTTTCCTCCTTTCTTTTTCATGGCTTCCTGCCTTTCATTTTTTTTCTTTATTTAAATGTGGAGGGTTCAAAGTGTTTCTTAGAAATTAATATTTTGTGTTTTTATAAATTATTAAATATTGGCTTTCAAAGAGGTTTACCCGTTCCGTGGACCAAATGATAAAGGATAATGCAAATATTTAGACATAGACAAATATTTAAATCCACATTTAAAAGATTAAAATAGACTTTATTGTTTTTCCCTTGATTGATTAGAGAAGCTCAACTGAGAGAAGGTTGTCAGTGGGGAAGGTGCCATGAACATGGATACATTAGGGAATGTTAAAGGCTGTCCACAGGAGGCTGCAGGGAAAAGCGTCACCTATGACGCCTTACGGGGCCTGGAGTGAGGTTCTGGCACAGAGGGCGAGCCATCGAGCTAGCCTCCCTGCAGTTTTGTCAGGCTCTGCTACCTATTGTCTGGGCTTTGGCCTTATCATCTATAAAATGGGAATAATAATGATATCTATAATAAGATTGTTACGAGGGCCTCAGTTTTTCCATCTCTGAAAGGATTTTCTTAGGATATGTAAAGCTCACAGAACAGTACCTGAGTAGTGACCAATAAATACCAACTATTAGTATTATTTTTGCCATTAATGGTTGTTTTGGAGAAAATCCCTTCATCATTCTGAACTTCAGTATCATATTTTGTCAAATATGATATTCATACATCTCCTATTGAGGGAATGTATTCTCTTCCCGGGTCCACAAGGGGGTGTAGTTTCAAGGGCAAGAACTTCCCAGCACCATAACCTTGCCGCTTTCTCTCTCACCATTCCGGGATTAGAGGTCTTTGTTTTAATTTTCGTGGGCATGGGAAGAATAAAAAATCAATCACTCCAGCGGAAGTTTAAAGGAACTCTTTTCATTGGCCAGAGGGCTTGAAGAAGGTGGGAATTCCTCCCAGGTTAAAAGTCCCCTTTTCCACAACCCTTCGGATTTCATATTTAGGTCCCCTTCCACGACCTTCCTGGAAGCTTTCTCTCATCTTTTTCTCTCTCCTTTTTCTCTTTCTCTGCCTAAATAAATCACTTTCTGCAAAAACTCTTTGGGATCCCATATTTACTTGCGAGCGCACCACGCCCAGCCTCTCCCATTCTTGGGCAAGTGAGAGACCAAGAGCCTGTAAAGACAGCCCACCGGGGAACGAGCTGAGTGCTCCCCTGCACCCCGAAACCCGGCAACACTATCTCATATGTTAAACAATGACCTGAGTCCAGGGAGAGTTGACTAGGTGTGATGTTGGCCATGGAGATGTTCTTGGTATTAGCATTTAATTGATTACAGAATGTGAGGACACTTCAGGTCATGTGATTCATGTACTTTCTATTCATTGTCTTTCTTCTCTGCAGAGCTCCGCAGGGGTGGTCTTGCAGTGCTCAGCATGAAAACCCACATGACAGTTGGACAGGCAATCACATTCATGTTTTGAATTAGTGTTAATGATTATGATGTTTATATTTTATTTAAATTACAGATTTTTCTCTCACTTGCCACACATTCATCTTAGTTCTGCTCCAAAGAAATATATGCCCTATTTCTGCTGTTGGAGTTTCAAATAATAGAAGATAAGCATTTAGCACTTAGCCTGAGCTCCCTCCCTTCCCTTCCTTCCTGTTCCATCACGTGACACATTGAACACATGACTTTGCTTCCTCTCTCCCACCCTGCTGTGTATGTACATGTGAGTGTGAGGGAACATATGTGAGTGTGAGGGAACATATGTGTGTGTGTTTATGTAAGCACAGCCAAGTCCCTTTGCAGAACTTTATTTTGGGCTGAAGTTTTAGGAGACTATCCTTGAGGATACTATATTGAGATTAATCCTTTATAAAGTTATTGGCTCAGTTTATATATATATATATTTTTTTTTTATATATGTGTGTGTGTGTGTATACATATACTTGTGTATACATATGCACACACATGTACAGGTATATATAAATAAATATAAACTTTAAAAATCAGAGCAACTGGATAAAAATCCAGTAAAAATCAAAGCAACTGGATAAGAACATTTGAACTGAGAAATATAATAGAGTCTATGTCAAATGAAAATTACATTAATCATCTGGAAGGGAATAAGTTACTTGAACCTTAACTTGTACCTTTCTGTAATCTTCTGAAAATGTTTGTGTAATTGTTTTTTGTTTCTTCTTGGTTCTAGAAGAAATGTACCAGAATGTACCAGAACGTGAAGCAGGCACACTAACAATAAGAGCAATTCTTATGATGTTTGAAGTTCAAATAAAAGGAATAATAAAATTGAGCTCCCTTTTCCGTTTGCAATCTCAGACTCCAGAAATAAAAGATTTAATTAGCCCTTTTAGGTTTCATGATCTTACCTTAATTTATTTAACGTGAATAACCTGCAGATATTCTAAAATATCAGAGGTGGCTTACATTAAGATGCCTATGCAGTATGGTCAAAAGAGAAAATAAAAAACGTTAGCAAAGGAAGGAATATAAGTATATAAGTCACCTTGAAATATTCTTATGATAGTTGGATATCAAATTGACCACTTTTAGGTACCTTCACAGCCAAAACAAAAAGGAAAACATTTTTGTTCAAATACTTCTTATTGTCTTATTTTAAAAAATGAAGCCAATTCTATGACCAGTAAACTATTCCTAGCATTGAATTCTAAAAGACATGTATTGTGTTTGCATATTTTTGAGGGACATTATACATCACCACAAATAATAGCTCTTTAAAATGTGTTTCCAATATATAAATATAAAAGTTATAGGTATAACATATTCCTAGGAGCAAAACTAAAAATGCCCAGCTCTATGTGCCTTTAATGATTGATTTTATCCGAGATGTGTCTTATGTTTTTTCACCATCTTGTGATTAATTATCACTACTTCTTGTTATGCTAAAATTTTTCTCTAAACTATTTAGATAAAACAGTTGTTTTTATATTACTTCAAGAAGTTTTCAGAAAATTTTTGGCAATTGTATAGATGTGTTTTACGATTTGAAACTAATCAAGAAAACAGGGTAGAGAAGTTCTAGCATTCTAGAGAATGGATGAAACAGGCAAGTATAACAGCCAAGTGCACAAAAATTTTCATTCCAGCAGAGCATAATGGCTCACGCCTATAATCCCAGAACTTTGAGAGGCTGAGGTGGGGGGAATCTCTTGAACACAGGTGTTCAAGACCAGCCTGGGCAACATGGCAAGACCTTGTCTCTAGAAAAAAAAAAAAAAATGAGCTGGGGTGTATTGCCATGTACCTGTTGTGGTCCCAGCTACTTGGAGACTGAGATTGGAGGATCAGTTGAACACAGGAGTTTGAGGCTGCAGTGAGGCTTGTTTGTACCACTGCACTTTAGCTTGGGCAAGAGAGCAAAACCCATCTCAAAAAAATAAAAATTATTCCACCAAGCACTAGAAAATGTATGTTTCTCCCCCTTAGCATTAATTTGTTCAGGTAAAACATATAAAAATCACAAACGAATGAACTAGCATAAAGGAGTATATGGTCAATAACAAAAGCCTACCTCCCAGCTGTACCACTATTAAGCTTTTTATGAATCTTACAAATTGATGATACAAATATGAACATAGGTTTGTATATATTATAGGATTTTTTTGCACAAATATAGTCTTACTATTATATGGTATATTTTTTCCCCTTGACAACGTATCTTTGACATATTTCCATGATAGTATAAATAGATTCTCCCCATACATATATATATTTTTGAGACAGAGTTTCACTTTTGTCACCCAGGCTAGAGTGCAATGGCATGATCTCTGCTCACTGCAGCCTCTGCCTCCTGGGTTCAAGTGATTCTCCTGCCTCAACCTCCCAAGTAGCCGGGATTATAGGCACCCACCACCTACCCAGGTAATTTTTGTAGTTTTAGTAGAGATTGGGTTTTACCATGTTGGCCAGGCCAGTCTTGAACTCCTGACTTCAGGTGATCCACTTGCCTCAGTCTCCCAAAGTGCTGAGACTACAGGCCTCTCCCCATATTTTTAAACAGCTACATCATATTTAAATATATGAATGGGCCTGTGGTAAGATATCTGTTCTTTATTGATGCACATATAGATTGTTTTCAGTTTTTACTAAGATAAAAAAATTTGGAATTTACATAAATGTATCTGAGGATAAATTTTAAAAAATTGGATCAGATCGTGTTGATATTTAAAATTTTGGTACAGATTGCTGAATTGTCCTCCAACAAGACTGAATGAATTTACATTTCCACCAACACTGTGTAAATATGCCTGTTCACACTCATTCCGTCTAAGTACTTCCCCCTGTTGTAGGTGCAAACGCCATAGGTGGAGAATAGATGATTGTTAAGTTTGCACTCCTCTAATTATACATAAAATTGAGCATCATACCTTAGGTTGTTGGCCATTTGAATGTATATTTTCTAAAAATTGTCTTAATTGTTCATTGTTTACTTACTGATATATAAGACATTATGAACCCTTTTCTATATTTTGTGTTGTAAATGTAATTCTCAGTTTATCATTTGACTTCCATACAGTAGTTTTCATGGAACCAAAGTTTTGAAATATTATATAGACATACATAACTATGTATTCCATTATGGCATCCAGTTTTGTTTCATGCTTAGGAAGGTCTTCTCCACATTTAGGTTTTTTGTTAAGTCAGTTAAGGTTTTCTTTGTTCTTGTGCTTTAAAAATAGTTTTGTGTATAAGTCTTTAATCTATCTGGCATTTACTTTCATGTGAGGATCCACATCATATCCAATCCCTCCTCCCCCACCCTTTTTTTTTTTTAAACTTCAAATGGCAAGCAGTTTCCCCCACAACCAATTGTTAAATCACACTTTTATTGAGTCTTGGAATGTACTTAAAATTCTCAGCCAATAAACAATTTTTAAGTGCTTTCTAAATGCACACAAATATGCTAGCCACTTAAGACATAAAGATTGATGATGCTTTCGTGTTTGGAAAGACCATGGCTGACAAAGGAGTTGGAGACACAAATAATTTGTAACAATACAGGTGGTTTACATTACAGAACAACACAACACAATATTGTGGAGTGTTATTAGAGGATAACTGGGAATTTGCCAACAAGAGATGCTGGGAGCCTTTCACAAGAAGCAGCATACCCATTGGCATCGGGTATTCCCTGGCTACCACCAGGCATGTTTCTACACTTTGAGTCTCAGCAAGTAAAAATAAGAATAACAATGGTAACTAACCATAGGGCCCCCATCCATGGCTAACTCAAAGCCAACATCATAGTGAGTGGGCGAAGGCTGGAAGTAGCTGGTGGAGCTGGAGGCCATTATATTTAGCAAACTAACACAGGACTAGAAAACCAAATACTTTATGTTCTCACTTAAAAGTGGGAGCTAAATGATGAAAACTCATGAACACAAAGAAGGGTATAAAAAATCAGTTTCTGGGCTCAGTATTTTGTTACATTGATCTATTTGTCTATTCTTTTACCAATATCACACTATCTTCATTATTGTAGCATTATACTAATTCTTGAAATTGGATATTGTCAGTCCTAAGATTTTGTTGTTGTTCAATATTATGTTGGCTATTCTGGGTATTTTGTCTCTCTATACAAACTTTAAAATTAGTTTGTTGATATCCATAAGATAAGTTGCTGGTATTTTAAGTGAGATTGCATTGAATACATAGATCAGTTTGAGAAAAACTTATATACTGATTATAGTGAGTCTTCTTATCAATGAACGTGGAATAGCTCTCAGCCAGTTACACTATCTCAGGCCTATATAATCCTGGGACTTTGAGAGGCTGAAGTGGGCAGATCACTTGAGCCCAGGAGTTTGAGATCACCTGAGCAACATGGTAAAACTCCATCTCTACAAAAAAATAAAAATGTAAATTATCCAGGTATGGTGGCATGTGCCTGTAGCCCCAGCTACTAAAGAGGCTGAAGTGGGAGAATCACCTGAGCCCAGGAGCTTTGACTGAGCCACTGCACTCCACCCTGAGTGACAAAGTGAGACCCTGTCTAAAAATTAAAAAAAATAAAAAACTGTGTAGTTCTTTTTTTTTATTTCTTTTACCAGAGTTTTGCACTTCTCCTCATATTGAGCTTATACAAGTTTTGTTAGGTTTATACCTAAGTATTTCATTTTATGTGCTATTGTAAATAAATTGTGTTTTTAATTTAAAAGTCCACATGTTAATTCCTGGTATACAGAAAAGCAATTGACTTGTGTGTATCAAGCTTGTATTCTGCAACTATACTGTAATCACTTATTAGTTTCAAAGTTTTTCATGTCAATTCTTTTCAATTCTTTAGTCAATCATATAATCTACAAACAAAAACAGTTTTATTTCCTCCTTCCCAATCTGTATATGTTTTTTTCTTTTTCTTATCTTATTGCATTAGTCAGGCCTTCCAGTGTGATATGAAAAGTGATTACTGAAAGGAGCCACCTTTGTTCTTTAAAAAAAAAATTTTTTTTTGAGACAGGCTCACTCGTCACCCAGGCTGGAGTGTAATTGCACCATCTCGGCTCATTGCAACCATCACCTCCTGGGCTCAAATGATTCTCCCACCTCAGCCTCCTGAGTAGCTGGGACTACAGGTATGCACCACCATGTCCTGGTAATTTCCTGTATTTTTTGTAGAGACAGGATTTCACCACGTTGCAATCAGCCCACCTTGGCCTTCCAAAGTGCTGGCATTACAGGCATGAGCCACCATGCACAGCCCTTGCCTTGTTCATATTTTAGTGGGAAAGCATGAAGTCTCTAATATGTGATCGTTATGTGTGATGTTAGCTGTAAGATATTTATAGACATTATTTGTCAGGTGGATGAAGTCCTATTCTATTCCCAGTTTATGAAGAGTTTTTATTATGAAACTGTGTTACATTTTGTCAAATGCTTTTTATCCGTCTGCGGATATTAGGTGATTTTTCTTCCTTAGTCTATTGATGTGATGTGTCACATTAATTGATTTTTGAATGTTGAGTTAGCCTTGCATAACTGGAATGTAATTCATTTTATACATTATTGGATTTGATTTGTTAATATTCTTTTGAAAATATTTGCAATAACATATATTGGTCTTTGTTTGTTTATTTGTTTTTCTTATAATGTTTTTGGTTTGGGTAATAGGGTAATACTGGCCTCATAGAATGAGTTAGAAAGCATTCCTTCTGTTTCTATTTTCTGAAAGAGATTTTAGAAAATTGGTATAGTTGCTGATTATCAAAACTTACCTTATGGAAGAGAAAAATCAAAATTAATTTGAATCATCAGCCACTATTTAATATTTAGAAAGTATTCCTTCTGTTTCTATTTTCTGAAAGAGATTTTAGAAAATTTGCATAGTTGCTGATTATCAAAACTTACCTTATGGAAGAGAAAAATAATTAATTTGAATCATCAGCCACTATTTAATGTAAGTTAAAATTGCTGACAGTTAAGTATCTATTTTAAAATATAATTCATATTTATTCATGTCTTCTCCATTGATTCCTGAGTAAATTTTATATTTCTGTAGTGTTAGATTTAATTAACTAGTATATACTATTTATTCTGGTAATGATTCTCATTAAACACATTTTTTTTTAATGTAGAGAACAAGAATGAAACAGCAAATGTACAGAATTCTTGCTTTGAAATTTCAAAATCCCCTGACTTCTGTGGTAAATAATATTGTGGAGGAAACATCCAAACCAAGTTTTATTGACTGATTCTCTTTCTCCATTCTCCAGAAAAGAGATCTGGCCAAGAGCCTCAAAATATTACGATGAAAAATTAATAGAGCTAAAAATATAAATAGAGAAAATCAAAATTATCTTTGGGGACTTCACGCTACCCTTAGCAATTCAAATAACAAATAGAAAATCAGCAAAGATGATGATAGAATTGAATGCCATCATCAACCACTAAGATCTAATGTGCATTTACCGAATATTCTACTCAGCAAGAGAATACACATTCTTTTAAAGCCACGATGGCAAATCCACCAATACAAAACATATCCTAGTCATTACAAATAATAAAAACGACAAATTTAAACAAATTGAAATCATATAGGATGTGGTCTCTGATCATAGTAAAATCAAACTCTAGAAATTAAGAGCAGAACGGTAACAGTAAAATGTTCAAACAATTAAACAGCACACTTCTAAATAACCCATGGGTGAAAGAGAAAGTCTCAACAAAAATGTAAAATGCACTAGATGTCTCATCTGAGATCTTGGCAATAGACATCTCATCTCATCTCATCTTGGCAATAGATATCTCATGTGAAACCATGAAGATTAGAAGGAAATGGCAAAATATTTTTCAAGTGTTGGAAGAAAAAAAAGAAGCCTGTGAACCACATATTTAAAATCTGGCAAAACTATCCTTAAGGAATAAAATAGAAAAATCTACAATTCTAGTTGTGGACTTCAACACATCCTTCTCAGTAACTGATGGAACTACTAAATATAACATTAACTAATATATAGAAGATCTGGACAACACAATCAATCAAGGGAACCAATTTACGTATACAGAACACATCCACATTTAACAACAGCAAAATACACTTTAAGTGCTCCTAGAACATTAACTAAAATATCCCATATCCTGGGCCATGTACAAACTTCAACAAATTTAAAAGAACTAAACAATACATCGTGCATTCTGTCATGACAGTGAATTCAAACTATAAATCAACAACAGGAAGATAAAGGAAAATCTCCAAAAACCTATAAATGAAACAGCACACTTCTAAATAACCTACAGATCAAAGAAGTCTCAAGGAAACTTTAAAACTAAATAGAAGTGAATAAAAATGAAACTATAGTATAGAAAAACAATCAATAGTACACATAGAAAATAGCAGTACTGAAAAGACAAATTAATTTTATTAAATACTAACAGTAGAAATAAGAAAATATTCCAAGTCAGTAGCCTAAGTGTCTATCTTAAGAAACTAGAAAGAGAAGATCAAATAAACCCAGCCTAGCAGAAGGGAGGAAATAATAAGGAAAAGAGCAAATATCAACAAAATTGAAAATTGGAAAAAATAGAGAAAAATCAGTGAAAGGAAAAAGACGATTACAAAAAAAAAAAAAAGCAAAATTAAAACACCTCTAGAAAGACTGAAAATAGTAAAAAGAGAACAGACACAAATCACGAAACAGAAGTAAGATCCCACAGCAATGAAACAGATAGCATGAGGATACTATGAGCATCTGTGCATTCACTAACTCTACAATTTTGAAAGAAATGGATCAATCCTTTGAAAACTGCAGGCAAACAAACACCTGGAAAACAGTTGGGCAGTTTTTTATAAAACTAGACATGCAACTATCATAAAATCCAGTGGTCTATTCCAGAGAAAAGGAAACTTATGTTCACACTAAAACCTGTATACAAATGTTCGTATTAGCTTTATTCTAAATCCATAAAAACGGGAGACAACACAAATGTCTTTCAACAAGTGACTTTTAAAGAAACTGTGGACCTTGTGGTGGTACATCCCTTCTATGGAATATTCTCAGCAACAAAGAGGATACACAACACCTTGGATGAAAATCAAGCGGATTTTGTTTTATTGATATTGTAGTTATTCAAGATGACACCATTGGTAAAAACCAGGTGAAGGGTACATAAGACCTCCTTGTACATTTTTAACAATTTCTTTTGAATCTACAATCCTTTCAAAATAAAAATTTTTTAAAAAGCTAGTTCTGTGCAGATGGTGGTCACTGTGCCTCACATTCTCCATCTCTGCTCTTTGGGAATATTTAAAACAATAATGGGTAACTTCCTACTGTGGTGCTAGGGATTGTAGAATAGACTCCCCTGGATTTGAGCTTAATGTGAATCAAGACCTAAATAAATGTGCCCTTGGGATGCTGAACTGGTATCAAATTCCACAGCTGAATGATGACACAGCTCAGCTCAAAACCCTTCAGGGGCTTCCTATGATTTTCTTACTGAAAGCCATTATTCTAAACTGATGTATAGTAACTAACATGATCGGATCACCTGCCACTTCTCAGAATCTCTTACACTTATCGACATCCAAATATATATTCGAATTATTGTTCAAGTAATATAAGGAAATAATTTAACCATTCTAAAAGATAAAGACATTTGTAAGCAGAAAGTATCACCAGCCATAGATTTCCTTATAGATACATTCAACTTTGGAAGGCAGAGAAACAATACTTAGGAAGTACTTGATAGATGGAGCTGAGTATTTTCACTGTTCTTTACACATGAGAGAATTCAGGGACTCCAGCACTTCTGAGACTTTCTTGAAAAAAATGGAAGAGTACAAACTGTAGCCACCCAAGTAACAAAGGCACAAAGCACACAAAATAATTGAACAAGAGCATTCAATTCTTAGCCATGAAGCCAGGGCTGAAACAAACATGAGAATTATGGCTGAAGAACAGAAAGCAAGTACCATAGGACCTGAACATGTAGAAATACCATGTTTAATAAAAACTGAGGATGGTAAATGAAAGAAAAGAGGAAGTAAAATGAATTCTTTTTTAATGGTAGTCTCAATATATCAGTTAAAACAAATAGGTCAAGCCACATTGGTATACATAGATTTTTTTTTTAATTGTACTTTAGGTTCTGGGGTACATGTGTAGATCATACAGGATTGTTGCATAGGTACATACATGGCAAGGTGGTTTGCTGCCTTCATCCCCCCATCACCTATATCTGGTATTTTCTCCCCCTCATTATCCCCTCCCCTCACTCCTCATCCCCCTGCTGTCCCTCACCTAGCCCCCGCTACTGACCGCAGTGTGTGATACTCCCCCCCTGTGTCCACATGTTCTAATTGTTCACACCCGCCTGTGAGTGATAACATGCGGTGTTTGGTTTTTCTGTTCTTGTGTCAGTTTGCTGAGAATTATGGTTTCCAGATTCATCCATGTCCCTATGAAGGACACAAACTCATCGTTTTTTATGGCTGCGTAAGTATTCCATGGTGTATATGTGCTACATTTTCTTTATCCAGTCTATCGATGATGTTAAAAGTCAAGTTTGGGGGATATAAGGAAGAGAATGAGAAATGTAGAGAAAATATCCTTATTCTGTCTTTGCTAATATTGGTGAATCAATAATGAGTCTATATTAGACTCATTAGTATAATATATGTATGAACAACTAGGTGGTCAATTACACATTAGAAAAAAAAACTCAGACCTTCCAAATCACCATTGAAAAAACTCAGACCTTCCAAATCACATTAAACTAAGACGTTAATAATGACCATAGAGTAAAAGAATGTTGAGGAAAAGAAAAGGGAAGAGGAAGAAAAATATGTCTTGAGTAGTAAGAATAAGCCTATCTGTCATATTAATAAAGGTACTAAACTGATATGAACTGTACCGCCCTATTACATGATAGGACCACAAAGAAAAACCCAACCTCCTATTCAGGAAACATGAAAAAACAACTAAAACCAAGTAATTGCAAAATGAAGTGTAAAGGCTACTGTGAAAGGGGGACTGCCCATGCCCACAATAAAGTTGAATTCAGCATAAGAGTTACTAAATGAAATAAAGGCACTGATATTTATTACATATATTACATATGATTTTTTTTAAGTTTTCAGAAAGAATGGGAGTTTGCCAACCAGGTAATTTTTGTGATTCGTCACATCTGTGACTCTAAGTCCATCCAAGCCATCAGATACTGTCCTGCTTCAGCCATCAGCATAACTTGGGGCCCATATGAAATCCACATCCCCATTCTATATTCACATGGAACCAGAGCTGGAGCCAAGAGGGGAACTTCCACATAGGGACAAGCTCAGCAAGTGATTCTTATGCATCAGGTCACCCAGCAGTGGGCAGACCAGTAGCAGAAAGGCACATTCATATTCAAAAGAATCTCCAATCGCAACTGAATAAACCTATTCTCAGTGTCTCATAACTTCAAAGTGAGTTATTTTAAAGTAGAGCTAGAAGAAACTTGGCATGGCATTCTCATTTTGAAGAAATGGAACAATTAACATCACATGATTAGTTCAATATGATTTTAAAACAAGAACACGTGTTTTTTTTCTGGTTTTATTATTAAAAATACAAGACAGGAAAGTATATTTTGTCCTTTCAAAAAAGAAAGAAAGATTTGTGATTTATTGATATGCTTAAATAGATTTGAATTGAATTCCCAAGTTTTGGGAAACTATAGTTGCAGCTTTCCAAGAAAAGCAGTATAAAAATATTCTGTTACTGATATTTCTACTAGTAGTACTAGGGAATTTCAATTCAAGGACACAGATGCTGTTCAGTTACCATAAGTTACGATTTGCAAATCTAATTTTTGTCCCCATTTGCTAAAACGTCTTCTGTGACTAGGGAACTCCTACTTAGGGACTTTGGGGCTTCGCACCCAGACTCACGTCTCTTCAACTTCTTGGAGTCTTGATTTTGTCATCTGTTATAAAGCCTAAATAACAGGGTGTTAGGATCAGAGATAGCATATATAAAAGGTCTAAAGAGTGCCTGTTATATGGATGGTGTTTGTTGAGCTGTTCAGTGAAGACGTTTTCCACAGATTTTTTCAGATGAGGCTTGAGCCAAGCAAACTGTCACCCTTCTATGTTTCAAGCCAGAGAACATTTTGTCAGCATCTCCCATGTGTTAATATTTGAATGGAACTCCTGGGTCCACCACTATAAGGAAAACATCATGCCCCATAAAAGAGTTTACAGTCACTAGTTTCCTCACAAACGTGATACCTGTGAATGAAAATCTGTCTATCTTTTACCAAGCTATTTGCCTCTTAGGAGGCTGAGTCATGAGACTGCAAAGCTGCTCTTCACTCCTGTCTGACACAGAAAGAATTTGGGTTATGGAAAAAAAAGGGAACAGGGAGCTTGCCTTCCTTGTCTTTTAATGGAGTGAAATCAAAAGAGGAATTTGGCGTGAGATTCACATGGCAATGTTTAGCTTTATAACCACACTACATTTTGGTAAAATGAACACCAAAAAGTTGACAGCAAAATACTAATGCCATGTCACACTGCTACAAAAAGTGCTAATAGTGCACAATGGACTGGAAAGTTGGGATGCAAATTCTTGGAAAATTATTAGGCATCTTTTATAAATTATTGTATCAATCCACAATTTTAATAGTTTGAAGGGACTCCAGAGAATATTTAGCTCAATGCCCACATCTCATCAGTGGAGAATCAAAGACTAATAAGTTATTCTTCGCTGCTTAGGGTCACACTATTAGTGTAAGAGCCAGAGCTGGCTCAGGACACCTTCTGCCTCCCGCAGGGACTCCTTTCTCCTGTTTAGACCTCTCTGCCTCCCTCAGCAAGACTTACATTCCAAAAGGGTTCATCCGGTGCAGAAACAAACAAAGTGAATGACATTTTCTTTTAAAATATGCTAGAATTATTCTGCCACCTTGGATGACCACACTTTAGTCATTTTTCTCTACAATTTAGAAATAGATAATGGCATTTCAGCATATAGTTCTAAACATTCAAGATGATTGCTAGCCACAAAGTCTCTGGCTCTAGCAGCCATTAGATATTCCAAAACTGCCTCAATTTGGAACCCTATTGTTTTAATAGCAGTTTTATTGACATATGTTCCTTAGGAAAAAAATACCTCACCTGATAGAAGAAAGGAAGCCTTAGCTGCTCTAAAAGGAAACTAAGATAAGATACTATGTGTACAAAAGAAAAAGCAAAACTTTTTTGGATATAGACTGAGAGAAACCATGTAAACCAATGGAGGACTCCGTCTGGCTGGATCCAGAGAGAAATTTTAAGAATATTTGAAAACAGGTAAAGAGGAGAAAGAGAGAAGAGTTCTCTCCATTGGCAGGGGATGAGCATTTACAGACCCCAGATACAGAGGGACATTGTCAGAATGGTTTCCCACAGAAAGGAAGGCTATGAAACATAGTAACTGTGGCGTCTGACCTCAAGGTTAAGACAATTACGTCATTTTACTGTATTTATTTTTTAGTAACATCTGTGCTATCTCCACATTTGTTATACTCAACAAGTTTGAGTTGGTCATAGCTTGGGGAATGAGGAGAGACCATGATCACACTTACTCACAGGCAGCCAGAGATGGCTGGGGCAGCCAGCAGGAGCAGCGTTCATCACACGCAAATCAGCCCCGGACTACAGAGGGAGAAGGCTCGGGATTGCTAAGAGAATTTGGATATCTGAGCTGGCTGAGAAACTTGAGAAATCATGAGAGGCACTCAGGTTGTTTCACAGATAACTGTTGGCAGAATTCAGTGATTTCTTCCAGTCACTGGCAAAGAGGTGAACCCAAGAGATGGAACTATTCAGAATGGTTCATTTCTCTATGCATTTGGATATTAACATGACATTCTCCATTGGATGGCTTTATTTGTCAGTATGAATTTCAGTATCAATACCTTTCAATTGGATACAAATTTTATCATGAAAACACAGTCCTAGCTTGAGTTTTAAAGGTAGGCACACACTATGCAATTCTTATAAGAAGAAATAAACTAAAACAAACAAAAACAAGCAAGTAATGTTCATGGCCCAGTGTGTTTCACTTCAGGATAAAGAGATAGACAAAAACTCAGTTTGGCTTGACCAACACTATAGTACCTTAAAATGAAAGGGGCAGTAGTGCAAATAGCAATGTAGTTCAACAGCCTTTGCAAGTCTCCAAAAATCAGATAATTTATATAGCTTTTGACATTGCTTTTTTACCTAAAGATGTTATATTATATATCTATAAATTTCCTAACTTAACATATCAAAGATGTCTTAAAATGGCATTTTGATGATTTTTTGATGTCATGTGAGTGTACAAAGGTACTTTGTTTTCAGATATTTATATGAAACAGAAGGTGACTCCCTAGTTTAATGGATGTTCAATAGTGAGATGGGAAGGATAGGGACCACATGCATTGTAAATTATTAATAGGGCCCTGGCTTAATTATTTCAAGACACTCAACCTTCCTGGAATTATACTTCTCATCTGCAAGATAAGAAAATGAGGCTATGATATCTTTAAAGTTTTGTTTGGCTTTTTAAAAACATAATTGGGACACACATAGGGAATGGTCCTTTACGTCAGCTCTGGGAACTCAAGGTTATGCTGTAAAACATTAGAATAATATAAAACTGTCTTGACTCTGTGCAAGAAGGTTTAATTACTAAACCATTAAGGAGGTCGTTTTAAGGTGACGTTCCTGTAACTTAGCAGAAATTCCCTGGAAATAGACCCAGAGCAGTGAGAAGTGATCCAATGTATTTTACAGTATTTGAATTAATGTCAAAAAACTGAAGGCCTGACATTTTAAGTTTTGTTTTATTTTGATTTGGTTTTGTCCATACAATGATTATAAACTTAAGGGAGTATAACCCGACAGAAAAAAAAAAAACTCTGAACAGATATATTGTGGTTTTTTTCAATAGCTTATTGGATACCAAAGAGCGATGCCAGTGCTGTTGTAGGTCCAGAGAGAAAACCCAGAACCTGGTGGAAGGCTTCACAGGATTTTATAAGAAGGAAGATGCATGAGAAGTACCCCACAAGTAGATATTCGCCTTGAAGGTAAGGAGCTTGCCCTCCAGACAAAGGCTTGAGAACTAGGAACTGGGATTTCCCAGACACTGATGATGATAGCACTTTACATCTGTGTTCGTGAGAGATTTGGTGTGTAGTTTTGTTATTTTAATATCACTATCTTGTGTTGGTAAAAAGATGTTGACCTTACAGAACAGTTAAAAAGTGTTTATGTCTACATTTTGGAAGAAACTCATGTTATTTTTAATTAAATATTTGTAAGATTCACCAGTGAAACCATCTGGAATGGGTGTGTTTTTAAAAATATAGATAAATTATTGATTTAATTTTAATAGATACAGACATATTTAGTTTACTTAAATCTCCTACGTGAGTTTTGCTATTTTGTATGCCCAAGTACACCGGAAGTATCATAGCTTTATGCTATTTCTTTATTATCCTTTTAATATGTGCGGAGTATCTGGTAATAACCCCTCTTTCATTCCTGGTATCAGTAATTTATCTTTTTTAAAAATCTCTCAGTCTTGCTAGTGGTTTATAAATTTTATTAATCTTATTATTGAACTAGCTTTGTTTCATTGATTTTTCTCTATTGTTTTTCTGTTTAAATTTGTATTAATTTGTGCTCTTATCTTTATTGTTTCCTTCCCTTCACTTACTTTGTATTTTGTTCTTCTTCCTCAAGGTAGATATGCAGGACATGGAATGAAGACTCCTCATCTCTAATGTAAGCATCTGGTGGTATGCATTTTTCTGCCAGGACTGCTTTGATTCCATCCCACAATTTTGGTCTGTTGCAGATTTGTTTTTATTCAGCCTCATGCATTAAAAACATTCTTCTGATATTTCTTTCTTGGGTCTCAGATGGTATTATAACTTTTGCTTAAATAATTAAATACAATTAATAAAATTTATAATAAAAAGGATAATTGTACCTACAGTCATGTGTCAATGACAACACCACATTCTAAGAAATGCATTATTAGGCAATTTCATTGTTGTGTGAACATCACAGAGTGCACTTACACAAGCCTAGATGGTACAGCCTAGTGCACACCTAGGTTGCATGGTCAAGCCTATTGCTCCTAGTTACACACCTGTATAGCATGTTACTATACTGAATTCTGTTGGCAATTATAACACAACGGCAAGTATTTATGGATCTAAACATATCTAAACACTGACAAGGTACAGAAAGAAATACTGTATAAATGATAAAAAATGGTACACTTGTACAGGGCACTTACCGAGAATGGCATTTGCAGGGTGGAAGTTACTCTGAGTGAGTTAGTCAGGGAGCGGTAAGTAAATGTGGAAACCTCGGACATTAATGCACACTACTGTAGACTTTCCAAACACTGTACACTGAAGCCGTACTGCATTTAATAAAAAACAAAGTAATTGTGCTACAGTGTTACAAGAGCTATAATGTCACTAAGCAATAGGAATTTTTCAGCTCCACTGTAATCTTATTGGACCACCGTCGCATAGGCAGTTTGTCATTGACAAAAATGTCATTATACAGCATGTGACTGTACCTATATTTTGCTTTTTCCATTGTTTCATGTTCCTTCCTGCTGCTTCTAGTTCCCCTCTTTTATTTTTATTTTTTTCTGATGGAAGAACATCCTTTAGGCATTCTTTAAGTCTGCTAATGACAGATTCCCTTAGTTTCTCTATATCTGAGACTGTTTTTATTTTTCTTTCATTCCTGAAAAATGCCTTCATTGGCTATAGAAACACAGTTGACAACTCTCAGCCTTTAACGGGTATTGTGGCATGTCCTCTTTTCCTTCCTCATTTCCAGTCCTAATGAGAAATCTGAGGTCATTTTAATTGGCATTCCCTTGTAGGTAACATGTCAATCATCTCTGGCTTTTTTAATTTTTTAAAATTTGTTTTAGAACTTTAATTATGATATGCTTTATAATCCATTCATAAAGGTTTGTTCAGTGTGTATCTTTTGCAAAATTTGTCAAGTCTCCGTCCATTAATTATTCCATTCTATATCATTATTTTCAGTCTGATTCTTTCTGTTGTTCAGATTGGGTGAATTCTAATTTTCTGTACTCAGTTTCACTTATTTTATCTTTTTCTTTTGCACTCTGCTATTGAATCCATCCAGCAATTTTTTCTGTTACTGTATTTGTCAGTTTTATAATTTGATCCTGTTCTTTTTTGTGATTCTATTTCCTTGCAGAAATTCTCTCTCTCTTTTATTACATTTGCTTCTAATAGACTGTCATAGAATGTTTGATAGCTGTTTTAAAATCCTTGTCAGGTAATTTCAACACCTGATTATGTTGATGTTGGCATTCCTCAAACCCATAATCTTAGCGTCTTTACTGAGGGCTGTTTGGTATAATTTTTACTGGTAAAAATAGCACCTAAAGTCAGTAAGCAGAGGACAATTGCATGCTTAGCTGAGAGATAGTATAAAACTAGTGGGGGATACGTTAAGAAATTATCTTGTTAAAATTGAAAGTGGTTTTAGAAAGTCAAAACCTGATAGATAAAATGAATAATCTACAGGAAAAACTGCATTAACAAGTAATATAATGAAATACCTTACATTTATTCTCTTGAGTAAAAGAAAAGAATGGGCTATAATCAGGGGTTGACAGAGTGTATGGTCTTAAATGAAGAGTGGTGATACATTTTCAGTGAATTTCCTAGTGAGTCATCAGATACACAAAAATAATTGCTGCATATATGAGGCAGAAGATCAAATAGTAAATAAAATGCATATGGGATTTAACAACTTGCAAGGGAGGGTATGGAACAGGCTGACGCTCACAACTATTTCTAAGAGAAAATAGAAAATTTAGAAGGCATTGGAAAATGGGGGTGGAGCTCACAGCTTTTTTTGTTATGTCTTTTCAGTGGGAAGCATGGTCTGGCAAGCACGATATAAAACATCATGTATAACTGGTCATCAACCATTTTGAGAAACATAATCTACAAATAGGAGAGAGAATCAGCCTTGTGTCCAGAGAGAGCAACAGAATAAGAAGGAGGCAGAATGTCTCCAGCGGTGGCTAAGGCAGAGGAGCTCTGATCCCACAGCATCTCTGGCTGCCGGAGTGTGGTATAAGCAGACTCAACTGGACTTCGCACTTGCTGCCGTACCAGACCACCTTGGCCTTCCCTTCAGTTTCCGCCCATTTGAATTTCCTCAGTGGCAATATTAATAATTCTGTCTTGAAAGTTAGACCAAAATAGCATGTGCCCAGTTTGTTCTAAGTGAGGTACAAACATTTGGAAGGATGTTCTCTTTACTCCAGCACATTTTCCCAAGTTTCCTCAGTGTTCCCCATTTAGGTTTAACGGACATTTTCTGACCAGATTTATGCTGAACAAGGACAATACATGCCAGCAGAAACTTTTCCAACTTCCCAGCGTTTCACAGCAGAGCTGCAGTAAAGGCCAGAGGACACGGAGAGAAGCCCCATGTGGCCGAGTCCCACAGGAGCGGCAGCTCCTCCTGCCCATGTGTTCTGGATCCTGCCCGTCCAGAGGCGATGATGCATGCTGACTCCTTCCCCATCGGGTTTTCGAGTGGGACCCGGCTCTCGCCTGCAGACAGACACGTCCAAACACCTGTCGACCACCCTCTGGGTGGCCACCAGATACCTACAGCTCCAAACTGAAAAGTTCCAAAATGGAAATATCATCTCCCCCAAGCCTGCCCCTCTCTGTTCTGCGTTTTCTTAGCTTCTGTATGTGTATTTACCACCCATCCATCACAAGGCCCAACTCTCAGCCAAAGCGTCGACCTCTCTCCTTTTAGTTTACTGTCTGGGACTCACTTCTCACGTGCAGATCTGCTGATTCAGGGCTGAGCCCCCCACTTTCTTCCCTAACTCACACAGCAAGCCAACATTGCCCTTACCCTAAATCATCCCAGGGCCAGGTACCAGGCAACGAGAGACCACTCTAGGCTGTGTACCTGTCCCTGCCTTTACTTCCCCACAGAATCCTCAATACAGGTTCTGGCTGGGGCCTTCTTCTTGCTCCTATCTTCTGTCTCCTGACCTCCCTGAGTTTCCCGCATGGTCCTGTGTAGTGTGATGTGCCACTCCTCCTGGGAAATATAAGCAATAAATCTTCTTTCAGTGGCACTGGCCTTCATGTGTAGTCACTCAGCCACCTCCATAACTAAAATCCTGTGGCTACAAAGGTGATGCTCTCCTTCTGCCATCACAGAATGAGATCGAGGATAAGGTATATCTGAATTTGGAGGTGTCGTCTCCGCCTTAACTCTCACTACTTTGTGGTGTTGTTTAAGGATGTCTACCACTCAGTTTATCAAGAAAGCAGTGATAGTGAGGAGGCACACCGGACTCAGCACAAAATATACAGCAAGTGTCACTCCCCCTGGAATATGTGTCAGATCACACGAGCCTCCCTCACCTCCTTTTTCTCTCTGGACACTAGTGAGGGTAAAAATTGCCTGACTTGCAAAGGGTTTTGAAAACTGTCACTTGTAGAGTACATGCTGTGAACTATGCATGGAGGTGAGTGGAATCAATGTGTGCGTGCTTGTCGTGGTACATGCACTGCCTGTGATTCTCTGGAGGGTCAGCGCTTACAGACGTGCTAAAGGTGATGGAGCTCATCCCTACAGGGCCAGGTCAGGGTCTATGCTATCTCTGCTGTTTTTACAACTCCATCCTGTCTCCCTAGGAAGACCACACTGAGAGTCAGTCTTGGTTGGGCGCAGTGGCTCACGCCTGTAATCCCAGCACTTTGGGAGGCCAAAACAAGAGATCACTTGAGGTCAGGAGTTTGAGATCACCCTGGCCAACATGGTGAAACCCCATCTCTACCAAAAATACAAAAGTTAGCCGGGTGAAGTGGTGGGCACCTGTAATCCCGGCTGCTCGGGAGTCTGAGGGAGGAGAATTGCTTGAACCTGGGAGGCAGAGGTTGCAGTGAGCCGAGATTTCACCACTGCCCTCCAGTTTGGGCAACAGAGTGAGATTCCCTCACACACACACACACACACACACACACACACACACACACGTCAGTCTTAGTAGAGGATTCTCCAAGAATCCTCCAAGAGAAAGGACAGGAAAGCAATGTGTTCACACTTGGCCTGTGGAGAAACCTCTCATTCACACCAGGACCTAGCTAGCTCAGTGAGTATCTAGACACTTTCAAAGCTAGAAATGTTGGGGCTTGCCAAAGTTCCTTTTCTATGTAAGTTTTTGTTTTGCTTTTTTCCTGGTTAAGTCAAGGTCAAGGTGATTTACTGTTAGCGTCTGTGGTTTTCTGGAATCCCACCCTTCCCAATCACACATCGTTTTAAAGAAATGGTTCCCGAAAGGTCTGAACCACATTGTTAACCCAAGGGAAAAACAAAGCAATTCTAAGAAGACTTAAATTAAACCAGTAACCCATCCTCTTATCTTTTTCTTGTAAATATTGCTTGATTCTTCCTAAATTCCCAAGTGGAGTTTATTACAAAGAGCATTCATTCAGACCAGAACTACTTGTATACAATTGTGTATGGTTTCTGTGAAAAAAGTGAATAGAACCGTGTTGCAGTGTTGTGGTTTTACAACTAAATTGACAATCAGTCTTTGTGAATTTGCATGGAAAATGTATGCCTGCCTGACATCTTCTCTATTAAAGAAAGCTTTTGTTTTCCACGCTTAGTACTGAACCTGGAAAGCTAATATCCACGTGGATGATCCCAAAGGTGCTGGTGTATTTAATTTAACTGTATTGATTTTGTATGATCAGGAATGAATAAAAATAAAGCATGTTAGAATTTCAGAGATGGAAAGGAACTTATGATCTCCCACTTACCTTGCATTCTTAGCATTTGGAGCCTAACTTGCCTAAAGACCCCCCTGCACAATCTAACTTCCTCTGCAACTCCATCTCATCCAGACACTCCCTCTCTGCTGTTGGTGTACCAGCCTCCCCTCAGGAGCCCTCTGCTCCACGATCTTTGCCCTCACTTCTGTCTTCTCCTGAATCACGTTTAGTTCTCCTCTCAGATGGCTGCTCAAATGTCAATTTAGAAATAAGAACACCTCTAACCACCTGAAAATACAGCCACCACCTCAGGCTCAGCACTTCCTACACTTAAGCCTGTTTTTCCTTTTGCCAAAGCTTTCACTGTCATATGAAAAAAATATACATTTCCATGTTTAAAATGTATTGTCTGACTCTCTTGTTCTCTGCTGCACCTCTACACCCAAGAATAGCTCCTGGCACATTATTGACATTCACCAAATGTCTTCTGAATGACTAAATAAGCGAATGTGATGGGGTCCTCAGTATTCTGAGTCATAGTTTCTCTAATTGACATGTGCCTTTATTGCAATTTCAATCCAAGACAGAAGTTTAAAACTGGCATAGGTTCTGCTCAGACAGTAAAAATTCATCACATGAAGGAATATTGCATCTTTGAAGGCAGTACTGTTGTATTTTACCTTCTTGAGTGCTGAATACATCTGTCTCAAAGAAAAGAATCAAATCTTGTTAGGGAGATAGTGCTGGCCAAACCAATCAGAACCATTTTTTGGGAAGAGATGTTTTAGAACTGATTCTTCCCTGACCATCCCAAGTTGAAATCTGTGTCTTTGTGGTTTTTACCCCTGGCAGGGTTGAGGCAGGAGCCCTCTGCCAGGAGTTTACGACTGGGGAAAGACTTCTTTTCTTTATTTTTATTTTTTATTTTATTTTATTTTATTTTTTGACTGAACACTGTCGCAGAGTATCTTCCAATCGCCAGCTATGGAGCAAGCTGGGAATGGAATGGGTGCCTCTGCCAGGCTTGCTTTCCCCTCCCTTTCCGAAGCTGGCAGAATACTAGGCACTCTCCAGATGCAATCCCAGGAGGTCAAGACTTCTTTTCTTAACTGAACTACAAGAAGAACACATATTTCTCATGCCTATTTTCAACCCAAACATAAACAAATGGGATAACATGGTGGGAGGGGGGCGTACCCCACACTCCACAGAGAAGGGTGAGGATCTAGTAGAGAAGGACATCCCTGCAGAAGGAACAGGAGACACCAACAAAAATGTGACCAGACTTTAAAGGCTTAATAAATATCCTGACTTTGCCCTCTCCCTCTGAGATGTAATAAGACTCCTGAAGTGGGTGTGTTAGGCCATTCTTGCATTGCTATAAATAAATACCTGAGACAGGGTAATTTATAAATAACAGGTTCAGGTGGCTTATCGTTCTGCAGGCTGTACAGGAAGCATGGCACCTGCATCTTGTCAGCTTCTGCGGAGGCCTTGAAGAACTTACACTGATGGCGGAAGGCAAAGTAGAACCAGGCATCCCTCACAGGGGAGGCACCACACTTTACAGCAATCAGATCTCTTGGGAACTCACTCACTATCTGAGGACAGCACCAGGCCATGAGGGATCCACCCCAATGAGCCAAATACCTCCTACCAGGCCCCACCTCAAATACTGGGGATTATAATTCAACATGAGGTTTGGGTGGGGACAAATAGCCAACTATATCAGTGGGTCTTCCTTCCTATGGTGAAAATAAACTCGGCTTCTTCTTATTCCCAGCTCTGGTGGCAATATTCTAAAAAGCCAACCTTTAATAATGGTGCAAAGTCTATGTTTTTCCCTTGGTGAGTAGAAGCAAGGAAAGGAAAAAGACACCGGGCCAGCACGCTGGCTGCATGCTGTGGGCCTCAAGCTGGCCCAGGCCTGGGGACCATGAGGGGAATGAGGACTATGGCTACCATTGAGGCGCACAGGGCCTTCTTAGGGAGAAAGATATGTAAACAACACTTACCATGCAATGGAAGTCACATGAGAGAAGGGACTGTAGCTTGTGGATGAGGCGAAGGAAGATTAGACAGACTGTGATTGGCCTCATTTTAGGAGATGAGGAGTTGAAAGAGGAGGATAATTGCAGTCTTCAGAGTGAAAGCAGAACTCTATACAGCTGACACTAATGTCTGCACCCTCCCCTGTGTCACATGGCATGAGACAAACCATTCATGCAGTGATGCAGTGGGGCATGGTCTGTGTTACAGTCACATGGCTTGCGCTTTGAAACACAGACTCCTGCTCCTGAGGAGGAATCTGTCCAAGTGAATACAGGGGCCTTATGGAACAAGAGGAGACTCACTGGTCTCCTGGTGGCCTTGACTGATGCTGCTGAGGAGAGAGCCCCTTTACACAGGTGTCTTCAGGGCTCCCGTGCATGGGGCCTCGCTCTGTGCACTGTTCTGGAAATTGCTGAGGCTAAATATTACTGCAGCAGGGAACACTCAGGAAATTTGCTCCAAAACCAGGGCCAGTCTTTATCCAGTTACCTGAGGAGCAAAACGCTAATCCACGTGACATGATGCAGAGAGAGTCCACAGGAATCTCCTGCTCCCTGGAACACCACCCCATAACACAGCCTCCCTCCTGCCATTTCTCCTATGCCCATCAGACTTAGCTGTGGGCACAAGTAAGAAAGCACAGGCCAAGCAGCACCAGGTGAACTGGATAAATTGGAAGACTAGTGAATCTGTAGCCACATGATGAAGAGTTTTAGCTGGGATAAAAAGGAGACACTGGTAGAGCACATTTCCACTAAGCACAGAAGAGAACAGTAATTTCCTTTAACTGTCTATTTGGAAATTATCTAGTATTTATAATGTATGAGAAATAGGTTGGAATATATTCAAGAGTATATTAAAAATATGAAACCTGATTATTTTTTCAAAGGATTTACAACCCCAATAATTAACTTCGATACATTGCATGAAAATGCCAAAGGAGTGATACAAAATATTCTACAAAGGAGGAAGATACGTTGAAATTTGTTAATCATCTGTTAGAGCTGTCACTTAGTATGAGCAAGCTACTTTAATCTTTACCCAACCTTAGATAATAGGTGTAATGAATATTATTTTGCATATTAGGTAATCATGTCCCAGAAATGTCAAGTAAGTTACCACTGTCACTCAGCTGGCCTCTGGAAGAGGTAGGCTTCCTACTCTCCCTAAAGCTCTTCCCCTTGGAGAAAAAAGTCTCCTGCATCTAAGTCAAAGCACATGAGTTGATCATGCAGCTGATTTTAGAATTGCAGGTTCCCTAAGTCAGTGTGGGTTATCTGCTTAAAACCGTGGTCATCCAGCTGAGAGATATCCACGAAGGAGTGAGGGCTGTTGCCTACAGTAGATTTTGTAATGAGAAGAAATCACTCAAGCCTGAATGATGACAGAAATCACAGAGGGGGAATGGAATACACTGTTGAGATGCTAAGTCCCAAAGAGGTCAGTCATGCCTGCTGAAATAAGTTTTGAGAATGAATTGACATGTGTGAAACATGTGGTGAAAACAAGGGGCTGAAAGCTGAGGCTTGAGTAAGGCCAACTGGACTCAGTGCTGAAGGCCGACATTTTGGTTACATTGGCTACACAGCACCATGGCCCAGCTACCTTTTTGAAGCACCTCTGTATGCCAGATCAACCTGTGAGACGCGTCTGCAGAACATCTTAAAACGTGCCTCTCTCAGAGTCTCTTGGAAGATGTCCAATGCTGAAACCTCACTTGAGCCAAGGCAGCATAGTTCATAGTCTTATGTAATGTAATTACAATGATTACTTTTTAAATTAAATTTATTTGGGACTAAAAAAGGTAAACTAAAAGATGTGTGTTGGGACCTAATAAATCTCCAAATATATTGTTGTCCCTAGATTCAGTATTGAATAACTTTGATTTTATATGCTTTTAAAAAGTACTGGAACCTCTTAATAATTTCCAGTTTTTCCAATGCGAGGCTTGATGTCAAAAATCAGCCAGAATATCTCAGTGTTCTAGCTCCATATTCTACCCTGCACAGAGAAATAGCCTTTTGAAGTCCAACAAAGCCAGGTAAAGGGAAAACGCGTTGTAAATAAACTCTCAAGTCATCCACTCCGACTCCACCAAAACCCAAAAGTGAAGCAATGATTTATGATCTGACTCACAACTGAAGAATCTTCACAGAAAGAAAAAATTAAATTAATAACCATAAAGAGGAAGTGCATATTTCCTACAATTCATTCTTTTTCCTTTTTATCTACCATCCCATCAAGCCAAGCAGTGATTGAGCAGGGTGAAATCGTTGCTTCTTTCTTATAAATCAACATGGGTAATGTTTGAGTGCAGAAAGATCTGTTATTCCTCTATTTATGGGTGCATAGCATATCTGTACTCACAGTTCCAACAGCACGTTCACTTACTTTCAACTTCTGACTCAAAGTAATCCTGTAGGATCTGTATTCTTATCCCACTTTACAAAGAAGGAAAATGAGCTTCACACTGGTTTACACACAATGACAGAGAAACAATTATTGCTTGGGGAAGAAGGGCAGTGAATGCTATAGCACGATAGTTTCCAAAAATTTCCAAGTTCGAAGCTTCTGGAATAGGCAAACAAGACAAAATAAATACATTTTTCTTGTACTTAGGATACAAGGTTCTGAAATCAGACAGCCTGGATTCAAAACCCAGTGCTGCTGCCTTACCCATTTTCTCTAAGTTCCAGTTTCTTCGCCTGAAAAACAGGAATTACATAGTACCTTTTAAAATGTAGATGCAACAGTGTGGCAAAATAATATAAAGAATTATGTGAGTATGAAGCACAGGTGACAAAAAATTGCTAAAGGAAATTTTATTTGGTATTTGATATTCTTTACAGAGTATAATGATACAGAAATTATTTATTATTTCTCTTGTCAAGAGTGGTATCATAGATTAACGACTGGGACCACGAACTGTCCAGTGGAAGACAAGAAGACAGAGTCCCTTGGGAGCCCTGAAGCGACCAGTACTAGCAGAGACAGGAGTGTTGATCAGATGTCTGAGTCTGGCCGATGCAGTGAAACCATAAAAGATGCAGACATTTCCAAACACAAGCGGACACTGAGACCAAGAACCGCCTCTTTCCTGCACCATCCAACCACTCTCCCAAGTCTGGGCATCAGGCATTGCTGTGGCTGGCCTCCCACCCAATGTTTATGGTGCATTTCCATCTCTTCAGTTCAAATTAGCAGGAAATTCTGGAAGATGCTTGCAAGTCAAGGCAATGGATCCTTGGGGCAGTGGGGGACAGGGGCTTGCATATTGCAGGCTAAATTGGGCTAAAAAGGAGAAGTCAAGAAGTGGATAGAGAGAATTTGGAAGCAGAGCAAAGAAGAGGTGGCGTAAGCAAAAGTATGCAAGGCAGACTTTGGCACTGTGGTGCTGGCCTCACCGGGCACCTGTGGTGGTCTCCCCCCTCATAGGACTTGGGCAGGAAAACACAACAGCCTCAGGAGAAAAACACAACAAATCCTTTTGTCTCCCCCTCCTGCCTCTTGGACTTGTCAAGGAAGATTCTGTTGGCAAGATAAAAAGGAATTACAACAGTTATTCCTCTTTTGTGTTTGTTTTTCTTCTGTCTCCTTTGGGGAGCATTGCATTGTGTCTGGCTGTGAATTCAGTCTACAGACGCAGTAGGACTTGAGTCATTCCCCCTCAGGCGCTCATTCTGGCACTGATAAATGCTACTCATGAGACAGTGGACTTCCGTTTTATCACCTTTGAAAGAAAATAACAATACATATTTCTTCTGGGTTATTGGGAGGGATAAATTCTTGTGGAACACATCACTCAGATTGTGCTTCATAAAAGACACTTTCTACTCCTTGACATAGCTTGAGCCATGATCAAACAGCACCAAACGGCAAATAGAGGCTCATAAAGATTTCTTGGAGAAGAAAAGAAACATGAATAAACCAAATGAATAAAGTACATCAATTTGGGCTTAAATAAAGACACATTCTAAAGATAAGACTGTAAGGCAAGGATCTATATCTAAGAATTTATTTTGTCTTGTTTGCCTATCCTAGAAGCTTCAACTTGGAAATTTTTGGAAACTATCGTATTATAGCATTCACTGCTCTTCTTCCCCAAGCATTAACTGTTTCTCTGTCACTGTGTGTAAACCAATGTGAAGCTCATGGACAAGACTAATGCCAAGCCCCTGTTTTTGTTGGTAAACCAATGCCAGCTGATAGGACAGGACTATACAAAACACACCAGGCCAAAATGCCTATGTCCCCCACCATCCTGTCCTCAGTAAAGAAAGGTTCTCAGAAAGGTCTCGGGTCTATGCCTGAGTCACAGAAGAAACATAGGAAAAAAGAAATAAATTACACTTGAGGAGGTTTCATCTAGTTAAATAAAATTATACTAAATTTTTTTTTTTTAAATAAAGGATTCAAAAGTCAAACTTAGAAGAGGGCTAGATTATTGTTGTTGCTGTTGCTGCTTTCTCTTCATCCAGAAGACAGAACCAGAGTCTCTGGATGGGATGACTTTATACGCAAGGCAATGAGGAGGTGGGTCCCACAGACTCATGCCAGGGGACTCGCAGCCCCCCTCAAGGGCAAAACATTCCCAGCACATAAATCCTGGCACAGCCAGGCCAACGAACCCTCATACCAAATCCCTCTTCTTCGGAAAGTCTACTGTTTTGATGTAATCATCAAAGACTAATGGAAAGAATAATATTATTTCAAAGTTTAAGAGAAAAGAAAGGAACATCTGCAATTAACTTTGAATGAGAAAGATACTGACCTCATAAACTACATGGATTAAAAAAAGGGAGTAAAGTCCCCTGAGCAGTATTCAACACTGAGGACAGAAGATGGAAAATATACGTTATTTTAATCACTGAAATGCAAAAAATGAAAAAGAAAAAGAAAGAAAGAAAAAAGAAAAGAAAGAAAGAGAAAGAAAGAAGGAAGGAAGGAAAGAAAGGTATTCTTTTAAAAATCAGGCCTTTTTATCTACCTATATTTCTGATTTGCACTGACCTATTTCCTTTTTAGAGGAAAATGAGCTGAAATGTTTTTTAAAAAAATAAGCTTTAGAACCGGACAAACACAGGTCAGATTCTGATTTTTCACTGAAATAAGCTGGGTGGTATCGGGGGAGTGGCTCTAACTGTGGCTTTGAGTGTAAGATTGCCAGATAAAATACAGGGTACTCAGATCTCAGACAAGCAACAAATAATGTTTCAGTATAAGGGTGTTCCCATTCTTATATAAGAATTATTTATTGTTTGCCTGAAATTTAAATTTAACCAGGCAGTCTCTATTTTTATTTGTATATCTAGCGACATTATCCAAGGCACTCATGTTTGACAGTAGGAATAAAACTATTGACCTGCACAGTTGTTTGGGGATTAATAGTGATAGAGATAAATCACTTAGCAGAGTGTGTGACACATAGGAAATACTCCAAGCAGTAACTATTAATATTTTTACTTTAAGTTCATCCAGAGTAAGAATTATGTGTTGTAAATCTGGGTATCCCCATTTCTGTGCACATTTTATTTGGATTCATTTTTATTAAACATGAAGTAAAAAATTTCATATGCTGGTGAGGCTGTAGGTGAAAGGGAATGGTTACACACTGCTGGTGGGAATGTGAATTAGTCCAGCCACTGTGGAGAGCAGTTTGGAGACTAATCAAAGAACTAAGAGATGAACGACCATTCAACCCAGCATTCCCCTTACTGGGTATATGCGAAATACACACATGCACCCTTATGTTCATCACAGCATTATTCACAGTAGCAAAGACATGAATCATCCTAGGGACCCATCAAAGGTGAATTGATAAAGAAAATTTGGTACATATACACCATGGAATATCAGGCAGCCATAAAAAAAATATGTCTCTTGCAACACGAATGCAGCTGGAGGCCATAATCCTAAGTGAACTAACACAGAAACAGAAAACCAAATACCACATGTTCTCACTTACAAGTGGGTACTAAACGTTGGGTACACAAGAACATAAAAACAGGAACAATAGACACTGGGACTACTAGAGAAGGGAAAGAAGGAGGGAGGCAAAGGCTAAAATAGTACCTGCTGGGTACAGTGCTCACTACCTGAGTAACAGAGTCATCCATGCTCCAAACCTCACACGAACCCCTGATTTGAAAATAAAAGTTGAAAAGAAGAAAAAATTAAAATAATTTTTGAAAAACCGGAAGTATCAACCGAAAACTGAAGTGAAATCAGAGGCAATTTCATAAGAAAACTTGCTGAAAAGCATATAATAAGCATAAGTAAATAAAATACATATATGTAAACTAAATGCATATCATATAATTTGCTCTACTTTACCAATGAACTAACCTTGCTCGTTAGGGTCATCAACGTTTACTCCATCCTGGGCCTTCCCATGAAAATCTGTGTGTGTGAGTGCACACCTCATACAATACAATGAAGAACGAAGGGTGGGCACGTGATGTCCCAGGGTGTGCCTGCCTCCAGAGCACATTCAGAGGCTGAACTCGAATGCGCTTGCCCTCACAGTGCCTTTATTTCATGACATGATTTTAATGGTAGTAAACTACTTACATAGCTTAGCACAATGTCCTCCAGATTCATTCATGTTATCTCCAATTCCAGGACTTCTTTCTTTTTAAGGCTGAATAATATTCAATTGCATGTATGTGCCACATTTTCTTTACTCATTCATCTGTTGTTGGATATTTGAGTTGTTTCCATATCTTGGCTATTGTGACTAATGCTGCTGTGAACATAAACGTGAGGATATCTCTTCAAGATCCTAATTTCAATTCTTTTAGATTTATATGCAGAAATGGCATTGCTAGATCACGTGGTTGCTCAAGACGTAAAAAGTTAGGAGAAATGAATAAGTTCTAGCTTTCTAGTCTACAACATAACGCCTATAGTTAATAATACAGTGTTGTGTACTTTAAAATATGTTAAGACAGTATATCCCATGTTGTGTTCTTATAGAAAAAAAAAAACACTAGGAAATGTAGTGCCATGATTGCGGTGATGGTATCTTGCACGTATGCAGATGTCTAAACTCATCAAAATGTATACATAAAATATGTGCAATTTTTGAATATCAACTATACCTAAAAAAAACCCTTAAAAACTTGAACAGTTTTAAAAGCAATTATTTTAGAATATTTAACCAAAACATCTCCTGACTCTGATTCCTGGGGTGACAGGAAAGAGAGGCCCAGGGCTGTGGCCCTGTGGTTTGTTTCAGTTTGCCATCCTCAGGCAAGTCTGACACCTGGAACCAGGCGGTTGGTTTGTCCTGTGAGCTGCCTTCTGGAAGCACACATAGCCCAACAAGTAAGCATCATGGGTGGGGTACCTGTTCTGTATAAGATTTTTAAGTTTTCAAAACAGAGACAGAGACAAAGAGAGGAGAAAGAAAGAGAGAGGAGGGAAGGGAGACAGAAAATATTAAGTTAAATCATGAATGAACATATCCAGTAAATACTCAGCCCACAGCTGTGTTGAGTTTCGTCCCCCATGGTAGGCACAGCACTATTTGCTGGAAAGAAAATAGGAAGATGCAGGAGATCCAGATCTTATATCCAAATTTATAGAATTTGAACTCTTGATCTTATGAATCGTATTGACTAATAACAAACTAAAAATACCCAAAGAGAGAAAGGTATTTACCCATGGGCACCTGGCCAGTTGGTAGCAGGGCTAAGCTTGGGAGAAGAATTTTCTCATCCCCAAACCTGGGCTCTTTCTAATTCCCAATTCCTCCCCAGGATACTCCACTTCCCCTTCATACCACTGCAGAGAGAGCCCTTGGGTCTGGATGAAGAAACTCTTGTATTACATTTTTATGTATGATGAGCCTGGCTTCCGCTCTCATCTAGGGAGTTCTTGAATACCACTTCTTTTTACCACTATGGAAACTTTCCTCTTTCTCAAATTACAATGGATGAGGTATTGAGCTAGGCTTCTTTTAGCATCTAGTTATTATTTGAAATATTTTTTTTCTAGAAAACTGATATTTAAGACCGAAGCAACTAATAAATTAACTTTTTGAGACAACTGTGTTCATAATTTGGAGAACTGACTATAAAGTCATGTGATAATAATTTGTATATGTGATGTGCTTTGAAAGGAAGATTTTCAAGACATTCTGTCCAACGGAAGCTGTCAGCCGGTGATACTTTGAGAACATTAGGAGGCTTCATAGGTGGCGGGGAGTATAACCATGCACTGCTTAACATACGCATTGAAGTTGGCACCCTCACTTATGTGAATCTTATCACATGCTGCCTTACACATTCACACACAGGCATCAATACACAGATTCATAAATTAACATCTTGCATTTTCCCTCATCTTCAGAAGCCTAAAAATTTAAATCTTCCTGGTTTGTTTTTGGAATAAAATTGCATGTTAGTATTTTCTTTCTTTTCCCTAATTAATGTACCTGATTAAAACTTAAAATTTAACTTTAAATGTATACATAACCAGTTTAATTTTCCTTTATATTCTTCCTTAGCAATCCCTGAAATCATCAAACACTTTTCTCTGGAATTGAATCTGAAAGGTACATGGATCTGGAGAAGGAGCAAAACTTGAGAGAGTAGAGTTCTGTGGTTGGTTTCTGAAAGTCCTGCTGTTTCCATTTTGTGCATCTTGGTACATCACAGCCCTTGGCCTTTCCATGGTTAGGCATTTACCAGGGGTCCTAGGAGAGAAATAAGTGGAAGGAAATCGAGGCTTTGTAGTCTGTGCCCAAAAGAGTAAAACTGAAAGATCTGCCAAGACCTTCTCCTTGAGACACATACATGAAAGTTACCGTAACTGCAACTTTCTTCCAAACTGACAACAAGAGAAACAACTGTATATGCACATATACCAGTGACTTCCTCATGTAATTTCTGTGTTGGGCCCTTCTGCTGAAGTCCAAACCCACATATCCAAGAGCCTGCTGGAAGTCTCCTCTGAGATGCATGGGCCTGACTAGAGCACCTAACACTGAGTCCATCATCTCCGCTCTTTCTCATCTGTAATCCGCCTACCATCCACCTACAAAAACCCACATGATCCTGTGGAGAGTGAAGTAGTCAGAGTTCCTTCCCTAAAGGTAGCGGCTTCCAGTTAGAGACAGCAGGCAGCTGGCCCACCCCAGCCTCCGTGCTTTCTGCCTCTGGGAGCTGCACTTTCCTATAAACTACAAGGCCCTGGTCACAAGGAGGCAAATGTCACATGATGGAAACTCACGGATGCTTCAAAGAGTCCCTTGTTTTCTTAATATTGGACATGCAAGTACTCTCCGTAAATGGGCATTTGGATGGTTCCCACATTTGCACTAACAGACAATGTCACATTTAATCACAGTGTTGCTGTGAGCACAAGATTCAATAGACGATGCGTTCACAAGCAGAAGTGCTGGGCTTAGAGTGTGCCCCTTTTCAAATTTCCTGGATATTTCTAAATTGCTCTTTAAAGTCATGCCAATCTGTGGGCCCTCAAGCAAGCAAGGTATCTGCCCACATCCTCAGCAGCATTTGGTATTATGACACTGTTGTATTTTTGCCAATCTGATTTGTGTGAAGACGTTTCTCAGTGTTGGCTGCACGTCTATGACTGATTACTAGGGAGACTGAGAATCTTTTAGATGTTTATGAGTCATACATCCCTCTTGTGTGAACTTCTAGTTCATATTTTGGCAAGTTATTTCTCAGATTTTTTTTTGCTTTCTCATTTCGATAAATTACTTTAATATTCTGGATATTGATCAGTTTATTATAGATGTTATAAATACTTTTCCCAAATGCTTTCTATTTTTTAGCTTCTGTTATAGCTTGTTTTTTTCAAAATGAGGTTTTCAGATAGATGTAGGCTAATTTTTTTCTTTACTAGTTACTCTTTTTACATTTTGTCTAATATATACTAACCTTTTCAGATCATAAAGTATATTTTCTTTGTTCTACTAACAATTTTCATTTGAGATATACGTATATTTTTCTTGATTCTGTCTTCTGTTTCATTGACGCATGTATTCATCACTAAGTTAATCTTATTATAGCTTTACAATAAATGTAATATGTAGCAGGCCATGTCTACCTTCTTTGTTAAACTTTTTCATAAACTTTGCTCTCTTACTTGAGTTTTCTTACTCTAAATGCATTCTATAATCATGTGTCAAATTCTTATTATTTATTTGGAAATAAGTTGTATAGATTGATTTATCTATCAATAAAATCTTCATAACTGATTTTTATCACAATTAAATATGGACTATGTCATTTTAAATTAAGATATTCTTTTTTGTAGAGGCAGAAAACAAAGAAATTTAATGTGATCACAATATTTTTATACAAAGCTGGTTTAAGATCTACAACAAATTAATTACAGTGTGTTTTCTTTTCCTTACTTTTTGTTTTCTTTTCTTTACAGTTGGTTTTCATTTGTTTTCAAATCTAGGGGTGTATTTAACATTCCATCTTAAGAAAATGCAGTAGCCACTAAGTCTCTGTGTGAGAAAGGTAAAAGGGAGGTTATTCTAAAATGAAAGTCAATAGTGAAGAGGGAAAGGGTCTTCCACGGTGCACTGCAGCCACTTACAACATTTTTCAAAATTAAGATATTCTTTAATACTTTAATATCTTCAATATCATTTTATATATGTTTTCCATATTTTGGTAAATACTTTTTTACCTTGATTCCTGCGTGAACCCATAGTTTTATTTCCTTTATAAGTGGTGTGTTCATGCACCTGTTTTTCCTGGTTACTGCTCACTGGTTTACACTAACGCCATTCATTTTGTGCTTTGATCATACATCCAGTGATTCTAATGAACTTTCATTTAATTTCAATGGTTACTGGATTAATACACCTCTCTGAGCCTTACTTTAGTTTCTTCTATGAGAAAGTCAGAAAATATAGTATCTACATCTCAGATTTTTTTCTGATTATTAACTAAAATATTTATAGTATAAAGTCATAATTTTTGGTATACATTACTCATGTAATGAGTATTCATTCATTTCTTTTGATTTATCTACCTCACAGATAAATGTAGTAAAAAAATACAAAGACATTTTATTCACTAACTCTAATTTATGCATTCAGGAGATCATAAAGTATACTTATGATCTAGGCAGTGGATACTATCTAGAATTTATACTTTTTGAGAGCAGGTAGTCTATTAGTCTACTGATGTGTCCCAAGGCCCAGAATTGGGTCTGGCACTTAGTGAGCATTGAATAAAGGTCAAATAAAGAAATTAATAAATTCAAACATGTAGTAACTGAGGAAGATCATAATTTTTTTTCCCAAAATGGCATTCAAATGGGATTTGCTATTTTGAGTAACTTACTTTTAATCTAATACTTTTAGGCCCTATTTCGTTTAGTCAAATTGTGTTGAGGCAACTTTTCTTTCAGTCTCATAATCTACCCCACCTATTAATTCTGTACTTACCCTACATGGACTCTCCTTCCATGAAGATCTTCTTCCTCTTATTTCACATTACTTATCTCTCTTTGAATCTTGCACAGCTCTTAACCTGCACGGCCCTTTGACAGTTCACCGCTGTCTGCCTCTTATGCCCTGGGTATCCCACACAAGACTCTACGCCCCTCAGAGTGTGTCTTCAGGAGTTCCCTGGGTGTCTCTGAGCCTTCCAGTCTCAAAATGACTTCCAACTATAACACAGGTACTTATCACCTAATGTGTGTCAAATGCCTGTGAGAACCAATGAGTGGATAGTTCCTACATTTCTTCACACATTTGGCTCCTCATTACATGTCTATCCCCTCTCCAGATTAACACTCTTCAGCAACTCCCCCTCACTCAGGGGTCTGCCTCCGAGACTACTCCCATGGCCTGTGTGCCCTTATTCATCAAGCCTTCCGCCAGCTTCCCACATCCGTACTGCACATGAGTCACCTCAAATATCTGTGTATTCCATCATGGACCTTCATTCTTTTCTGGGTCTCCAGCCTGTGGACATGCGTTTCTCATATAGAATAAATTTCTCTACACCACACTTGGGCTATTCCTTTTCATCTTTCACACGTGAGCCACGTGTCCCTTTTGTCTTCTGCCCATGTCCTGTGTTCCCATAATACTTACTGATGTGCACTGCCATTGTTCCACCATTGGCTTAAAGGTCCAAAGAGGACATGTGCTATGTTATTTTATCATTAAAACCCAATCAGCTACTACAGCATCTGGCAAAATATAGATGATTTATAAATATTAAACTTAGTGCTCTGTTAGAATAACAGGTTTTTAAAAATTTCAGAGGTGTGTCCTGAAAATGGAGGACAGAGATTTGGCTTATCCAGATGAATAAAAAGAGCTGAGGAGACGTCATGGAGGCTCCTTCAGGAGAGAGTGGCTGATGACAGTAAATTAACATACGTGGAAAGCCAACCAACACAAGTGTGTGCATGCGGGGACTAATTGACACATAGGACTAGCAACTCAGCATTCATTTTTCTTTTACAACTGTTTTATGTATGTCATGAATGTATACAACCATGTAGAAGATAAAAAGACAAATATATGTTGGCTTTAAATTACATTAAGCTTGAAGATCATTTTGAAATCATTTTGATCAGTATACACAGCCTAAATTCTTTGACTTCATGGCATTCCTGCATCCTGTTTTCTATGCGTATGCCAACTGTTCATAGCAGGAATCAGGCAAAATAAAGCAAGAAAAATATTTTTATTTATCTCAAAGCTGTAACAGGTATGCAGATTTAAAATTATTTTCCAACCCCTCTCAAGAATAACTGTTGATGTATTTTTTAATATTATTAAAGACAAGACAATATATTTTCGTTGCTGGTGTTGATCAGTAGCTAGTTTTTTAGATGAGTAAATATAAAATAAATGAGAAAATATTTGTTTTCATGATTGAAATGCTTTTGTAAAAAACATCTAAAAATTAACAATGAAATTCAGTTATGTTAAGTGTCTTTTACAAGTTTTGAAGCACAAATAAGGAAATATTTAACAACTGAATCTTAAATTTACCAAACCACTTTGCAAGGGATTTGATTATTTAGGGAATTTTTTTTCTAACTTTGTAACAACAAAATAAATGTGGATGAAATTCAGAAACCTTAGGCAACATCCATTGTTTCACAATAACTATGTGCACCAGATTGCCCATGGGCCATGCCATGTGTAAATAATAACACCAGCTATATTGGGAAGTTGAAATGCTTCCATGTATAACAGTGCTGGGGGGACTCCTCTGAAAATGGAACGCTAGACATGGCATCTTTTTCTACCCCAAATAGTCCCAGATAGTCGATGACAGATTTAAAGTTGAATTGTTTAACATGGACAAATAAAAAAATTATCCAGAAAGACAAAATGTTGTGGCAGTATTTTTTTCCTCTTCTGATAGAATCTTTATTGTAGTCAGATACCTACTCCCCCAGGTAACCTGTTTCCCTCTGGGAAAGCATAAACTCTTAAACCTCTGGGCACAGGGAATTTAACTACAGTCACAACCTGTTCCCCATATCAGTGGGCCTTAGCAATGGGCTTCTAGAACAATTAAGGCCAAATCAGTGCATCCAGATATTTCCCGGTGGCCTCTAAAAAAATTAGCTTTTGGTTCTCGTCCTCTCTTCCTCTTCTCTTCTTTCTCCTCCCTTTCTCCCCCCAACGTCTTATGTCTCTCCTCCTCCTCTTCTCCTCCTCCTCTTTTCCTTCTCCTCCTCCTCCTCCTTCTCCTTCTCCTTCTCTTTCCTTCTCCTTCTCCTCTCTCTCTCCATGCTTTAACGGAGAGATGGGAGAGACTGAGAACGGAGGGCAGAGATATGAATGGACAATGGCCAGACCAGATACAAAAATAAAACTGACCCACAATCTCTGGCAACCTGCCCAGGAAGCCAACTCACACACTACAGTACCAGCCCAGAAACCAGCCCACGATCTGTGAGTCAGACTCATAGGAAGCCAGACCACTCTAACAACTGGTTCGGGAGGCTAAACAATAACTCCTGTAATACTTGGTCGCAAATGACTAGGACATGATTAACAACTGGCAGCTTCCCTGATGTTGTCCCTGCTTAGAACCAACCAGAGAAAGCCAAATATGTTCCCCTAACCAATCATATAGGCAGCCCTGCTTCCAGTGAACCACCTCAGCTTCCTCAGGCAGGCTGTCTGCACTGCAACAGGGCTCACCTGAGCCGTCTGTTTCCCACAGTGAAGCTTCCCCTCTCCTCTGCATGCCTGTGATTGTTGGATAAATGCAGTGATGGTGGCCAGCCCCCCTTGCTAGAGCAGCTTTGAATGAATGGCCTTTGTGTATTATCATTGAGTGATCTTCATTAATTCCCATGGATGTGGAACAGATCATCTCTCTGCCTGTCAGGGCTTAAATGGATGTGCATAAGAGGGCAGACCTTCGAGCATCTCAGAGAATCAGAACTGGGCCCTGACTGAGAACATTCTGAGGGGTCCCTGTCTTAGATCCCCAACTGGTAAACTCATAAGTGTCTTTCGTTTTTAATGCCAATTTCCCTTTCAGTTTCTATCACTTTCATCTCAAAAACTTCAAGTCAATACAGAACTTAAAATCGAGATTTCAAAGTCAACATAGAACTTAAAATTGGGAGGGCTAACATAATAGACTAAAATCTCAGGCTAAATGAGGAGGGGCAGTGAGGACCCCCCTCTGCTAGGTTGGGAAGTGGATTACAGCACTGCGTTATGGGCCAAACGGTACTCCTGCATTTGGAAATATGGCAGGAAATCAGACAGTCAGGAGAGGACCGTATTCAGGCTCTTGTGAAAGGGAGAATATTTATTAATAAAAAATGGAGGGTTCTGGCTTTTTAAGGCAGCCAAACAAGAGAGTTAAATGTAGCCTTATCAGAGCCATGAGGAAGGATAGAGGTGGCTCTTATTTGGCAATACATGGAGACAGAGTAGGGGGATTTCCAGGAGCTCAGGGACTCAGCTGAAGTTCAACATTGTCATCAGCATATGTTGACTTGTGGTCTTCCTCAAAACCACAAGTCAAGAAGCAGTAAGGCTTTAAGCTGAAGGTGACCTACCTGAAAGTAAAATGGCAAGAAAGACCAAAACCCTCTTAGCCAGTGGAATGAATTTCAAAAGGAAGACAAAAAGTTAAGCCATCTTCTGGGGTTAAGAAGATGCCATTTGATCCCAAGTAAAAATCTGTGTTAGAAGACTAGTTAGGTAGGTGCAAAGTTTAGCAGGAGGTAGATGAGACATGAGACAAATCTGAGCCAGGAGACTAGTTAGGTAGGTGCAAAGTTTAGCAGGAGGTAGATGAGACATGAGACAAATCTGAGTCCTGCTGTATAAGTTCATTCTCATGCTGCTAATAAAGACATACCTGAGACCAGGTAATTGATAAAGAAAAAAATGCTTAATGGACTCAGAGTTCTGCATGGCTAAGAAGGCCTCACAATCATAGTGGAAGGCAAAGGCAGACCAAAGGCACATCTTACGGGGCAGCAGGCAAGAGAGCATGTGCAGGAGAACTCCTTTTTATAAAACCGTCAGATCTCATGAGACTTATTCACTATCACAAGAACAGCAAGAGAAAAACTCACCCCATGACTCAATTACCTCCCACCAGGTCCTTCCCACAACACATGGAGATTACTACAATTTGAAATGAGGTTTTGGTGGGGACACAGAGCCAAATTATATCCCCTGCTGAGCACCCCCTCTTAGGCACTGTTGACCTGACAGAGGGCAAGGCAATCTCTGAGAAGGTACAACTCAGATGCATCCTGATTCCTTGATCTTTTTTTTTCACCTAAATGCCCCAAAGCTGTGGCTGGAAGAAAGTTGAATCTGTTAAACTTGATCCTAGGGGCTCAGTGGCAGCAGCATTTTGCTATGAGACAGAAATTTCCAGACTCAAAGGAAAGGGGCAGACAAGACCATTAGTTGTCTAGAAGAAGATAGCAACCATTTAAAGGATTCAAACTGCCAAAGAAATCCAAGTCTTGGCTCATGTAGCTTCTAAGGTGAGCACCAAACCAGCATCTCCATCAGCTCAATTTGCAACAGTAAGATTTATGTTGTTAAAGTAGAATCAGGAAGGACATCCAACACTTCAGATGCCATTTAATAGGCAAGGCAAGGCTTCCCATGGCAGAATCGAGCTGCATGGGCCTCAGGGCAGTGGAGATTCTCAGAGTGAACAGTACCAGCTAGGTGGACTTGCTGAACAAGGTGTCCACTCTGTATCTGTGCAGGGGAACTGGCAACAACGGGTCATCAGAGTATGTTTCTCATGTTGCATCATGTGAGATTGACTTTTTGATACGGCGACCCCCTCCTTCAATACCACTACATGTTGGCTGTTGCAGGGTGAGTTTTGCAGTAATAGGAGGAACATGACAGAGCGGAAGCTGCACAAGCCAGAGATTCTGGACTTGGTTTCGAATGCAGTAACTGGATGAGGCTTTGGGCTTCTCTATTTGACTAGAAACTCAGTATGCTTTTGTGGAGATGGGCATTTTGCATGTGAAATGAGGAGAAGGAGCATGAATCTGTGAATGCTGCATCTTCCAGTGTCCTGAGGTGTGGGCTGTTGTATGCATGAGGGTTGACCTCACACTGAGCATGCCATAAAGTCTGGGCCTTCGTGCCAGGGAATTCTCCCTCCTCCAATTGTCCCAACCACACACTGCTATGCAGACTGCTTCTATGAGGCCTGTGCATGGCAAGCTGGAGCCACTCTGCGTGGATGTCACCCAGAGGTGGGGCTTATGCGGGAAAGAACATATTGATAAGATCTAGCAATAAGGGACCATTTCTGAACACTCTGGGAAATATTTTCTGACTCTGAACAAAAAAACAAATACTAGCCTCTCTCCTACAAGTGGCATTACACAGCTGTGGGCTCTAAGACTGCCATAGTCATTTTCTCCCAACCTAAGAACAAAGTCAGCAAAGAGAATCCCAACCAGAAGCATTCCTGAAGCAGAAAGGCAGCTGTGATACTGCTCCTGACCTTGGGGTGCTGGCTTGTGGGAAACCATAAAGCTTCACCCTTAGACCACTTTGATTTGGATTTCCTTGCAGCTCAAATCTCCTAAAAGTTTAAACTCTCAAGCCTTTAGTTAATTAATATTTTGTTTACCCGGCAAGGTTTTGGCTCTCTTGAAGATCATTTTGTTCAGGTATTTATATTCTACACATTGTCAAACAATAAAGAAAATGAATGGGAGTTGTATTTGATTACTAGATCAATACATTGAACAGTATAAATAAACAGTGAAACAATATTAATAAATATTAATTAATGTTATGAAGAACTCCTGTGTCCATCACAGTAGAGTCTTTCATTTGTTTTTCTGCCCATGATCATCCCTCTCCTAACACTAAGGTTTAATCTGGCAACTGCTCAATGATCACATGGGTTTAGATGAATGAACCGCACTGGCATGAGAACGCTATGGTTTTCTCAATAGCCATGCACCCAGGTACTGCTATGATACTAATTACAGTGAGGCTTAGACAGGTTCTACAGATGCTTCCACGTCAGACAAACCACAGAAGGGGAAATTAAAAAGACAACTCAAGTGATCTCAGAGCACACCCTGCAGCTGAGTGGAAGCCATCCTGATGTCCTCATATTAATACAGACCAACTGAGGCTCTCAAACAGGTTGAAATAACGTCCCTTTCCTTTAAAGCTAGTTTCGCTGCACTCTTATGACTTGCACTTGAGTAGAACTTGACCACAGCACTAGAGAAAAGTCTCTGAAACCATTATTGGAAGAAAGTTTAGAAAGAACAAATGAGGAGACTGACATGAGTAACAATAAAACTCCGGTCTTCTGCACAGCCAGCTCTGTGTGAATTATTATTTCTCTATTGCAATTCCCTGTCTTGATAAATTGGCTCTAAGCAGCAAGCAAGGTGAACCCATTGGGTGGTTACAAATTTTGGGAGCTCATCCAGGATTGCCCTTGTGTCTACCTGCCCATGGTTTGGTAACCTCCCTCCGGTGATGGATTCAGAGGCCAGCCCAAGAGGCTGCTTAGTTTCCTTGGACTGGGGGATGACTCTGGTACTGTCTCTACTGGTGGAGTGCTGCTAACCCAATGTGCATGGATTTAATTGCAATAGGGAAATTGTCCTGGGGAGATGTCCCATAACTCTAGCCCTGTCCCAAGGTGTCTGTCTGTAGCCCAATAATGGGAGTGTCTGTAGCTATAGCCTTATTATGAAGTGTCTGGTTCAGTGAGTATTCTAGGCATTGCCAATGCCTCCTTCCTTCTCCTGATTGGTTTGTAGCCCCATAGTGGAGTATCTGTCTATAGCACCATTGCAGGATATCTGTCTTGGTTCAGTTCCTTCCAGGGTCTCAGTTAGCCTTCCCTAATTAGTAGGACAAGTCTTGGTTCAGAAGACTTCTCCTTAATCAAGAAGATTTTGGGAATATTTCTCAGGAGGAGAATAGAAGGAGAGTTTGGAAGGGATACACTGGGAATTCTTGGTTAGGTATCTTAATTTGAAAGGCCTTCTGCATTAGTCCATTCTCATGCTACTGTAAAGAACTGCCCAAGAGTGGGTAATTTACAAAGGAAAGAGGTTTAATCGACTCACAATTCCAAGGGGCTAGAGAGGCCTCAGGAAACTTATAATCATGGCGGAAGGGGAAGCAAACACATCCTTCTTCATATGGCAGCTGGAAAAAGAAGTTCCAAGAAAAGGGGGAAAAACCCTTATAAAACCATTAGATTTCATGAGAACTCACTCACTGGGACCATAAAAGCATGCTATAACCACCCCCCATGATTCAATTACCTCCCACTGGGTCCCTCACGTGATATGTGGGGATTATGGGAACTATAATTCAAGATGAGATTTGGGTGGGGACACAGCCAAACAATAGCAACTTCTGTCCATCTTGTCTGTGTGAGTGTTTCTATATGTGGAGGGGGATCTATGAAGGAATTGTTGATGGAAGTCCACCGAATGTGACCTGATAAATAAGCAAGGTTCTTATTTATCAGATCACATTCGGTGATCCCTGAAAGAAGCTTAATAGGCCTGATTCAGGATGACCACTCTTCATCTTGCCCAGAGACCACTATTGAATTCCTGGTCGAAGGTCACCCCCTTCCCATCTGGAGTGGACTGAAGACAACCAGGACCAATGGGAAAAAGTCTGAGCCTTGCCAGGTTGATATTGGGTGCTAAACGAGGTGACTAGTGTCTTTTGTTATGTGTATTTTTCCTTCTGTGGGGCTGGAAAATGTTAATTTGGGTCCCTGCACAGCCCATTGGGCAGCATCTTGCAAAATTGTGAAGCTTTTACCTGTGGATTTATAAAACAGATAAAGATGATTTTCTTTTGAAATGGAGTTTGGTCTCCCCACAACTACGGCAGTCAACGGGGCCAACAAAAGCTGCTCCATTCTTCTAAAAGCTAGAGAGAAAGAGGACCTGGAAACCTGCTATGCCAGAAGAAAGAGTAAGAAATTCTTACCAGCCAAGTTTCTGGTCTGTCTGTGTGTGTGTGTGAGTGTGTGTGTGTGTGTAAACAATAAACATCACTGTTTGTCTCCTCTAGAAGAGTTTGGTTAATAGAAAATATACCAGGATTTGTGACACAGTCTTAGGCTATAGCAAATCTGGTGCACTTTGTACTAAGAATTTGTCTTTCTGTAATGGAGAGGTCTTGCAGAATAGAATGTGGGTTTAGGACCTATAAAAGACTGCTTTCAAGGCAGTCCAGCAGGATAGTCAGTTACAAACTTTGCTGCAGGTCCCTGAAACCAATACCAGATGAAATTTCTGTCTTCTTGTGTGTACTGAAGAGCTTGACCTTGTGACCACGTGTGGATACTTTCTGTTGGTTTCCACCATTCAGAGGACATGAATTTTGGAGTTCATGTCATAGCCCTAAAAATTACCTTAAGTGGTTAAAAGCCATTGTGAGCTTGAAATTGACAGCTCTAGACTTCTGAGAAACGCAATAGAAACTGTTCAGTGCTGTGTAGCTCAGTAGCTAAGGCTTTGTCTTTTAACAATGGCATCCCAGGTTCAATTCTTGACTTCCAGAATGATTCCTTTCTAGTTTATTATTTGTGTAACTTTGCCATTTATTGAGAGATTTTTCCCCCATGGATAGCTTCTGATTTCCTGTCTTGAATTTTTCTTTCTCTGAACTACCCTTGGGAAGATTCTAAATCTTGTTAAAGAAACTGCTTACCATCCCTTTAAAACACCTTATGTATCTATGGTTAAGTTACATCCTTAGTTAAAACTTACTAATTTCATGCGGATGGTTACCTGGGGTAGAATTCAATAGCCAGAAATATTGGTTGTCCTGGCTAGGAACAGATTTAAAAAGATTTTTTTTTTAGCAAAAGAGCTCTATGGTTAAAATTTGCTTAATTAAAAATGGACGTCCAAGCTATATGTATTTAAAAGGACTTTATCTTTTTCTCTTCTTGAATGACGTTTTTCTAAAAAAAAAAAAAAAAAAAAAAAGTTTTCAACCAGGTGTTGTAGTGGCTCATGCCTATAATCTCAGCACTTTGGGAGGCCGAGGTGGGCAGATCATCTGAGGTCAGGAGTTTGAGACCAGCCTTACCAACATGGTGAAAGCCCGTCTTTATTAAAAATGCAAAAAAATTCGCTGGGCATGGTAGTGCGTGCCTATAATCCCAGCTACTCAGGAGGCTGAGGCAAGAGAATTGCTTGAACCCAGGAGGAGGAGATTGCAGTGAGCCAAGATCATGCCACTACACTCCAGCCTGGGTGACAAAGTGAGACTCTGTCTCAAAAAAAAATAAAAAAAAGTTTTTCTTCTCAGTCAACTGAATTGTATTTCTCCATTTGTCTTTTTGCCACTGTTGATGTCCATGTGAGAGAACCCAAAATGAATTCCTGGGACTCCTGGGGGAAAAATTAAGGAGGCACCACAGACCTCATTCTGGGAAGAACCTGTTTTCCTCATGAAACCCTGAAAATTGAAAAAAAAATGAAGGTCCCTCTCAAAATCTAAGACCCTTTTCTATTTTGCCCTGCATTAGCTGATGGTTTTGACTTTTAGGAGTATCAAAAATTATTTTGCATTATGGGAGAGCTTTTAGCTTTGGTGTATTTTAGCTAGGTAGAAAATATACTTTGAGGAAGGCTAATGCAGTTATGAAGCATACTTGGTTCTTTGCATGTTTGAACCAGAGACACATGCTCTTGGCCTCCTGGAAGATACAGGAACATTCCCACCTTCCGCTGACAACGAGAACCCCGTGAAGGATGGGCTGATTACAAAATGGGCTGATTAGCTTTGAGTTGCATGGTAGAAGCACTACCCTATCTCCTCCCATAGCATTTTTCTCCTTTTTGGAGAACCAGGATTCAGTAAAAAATGACACCCTTAATTTGAGGGATCTGTTCTTGCCTTCCAGCTGTGCCTGCTTCTTAGGCCATAGAAACTGCAAGCTTTCCTCACTCTCTTCCTCTTCTATTTATGTGTTGTGTGTGTGATGTTTATATAAAAGAGCTCAAATTAATTGGCTTAGAAAAATAAGCACTTAAATCATATTTTGTCAGAAAAATAGAAACTTTAATGCCTTTTTGTTCATGTAATGTTAGTAATCTTTTGGAAACAAGGACAGTTCTAAAGATCATTGGTAAAATAAAAATGTCTTCAAAATTTAGACATTTGGTCTAAATTTAGGTCAAATATCAGATTTGCTAAATGCGTTAAGGTCATAAATTGCTGCTTTGACTTTTAGGAAATTGTTCACTTTACCTACTTTGGAGCATTAGAGTCTAGATAAGGCCTGGGGACATGCAAAGGTAGCCATGCTTCCTAGCCATGCTGAAAAAAGTCAGATCGTATCTGCACTTCGGTCTGATGTTCTAGGCTTCACATCTCATACATAAATAAATTGCTTTCACCAAAAATAAAACTTGCTTAGAGTTAAAGTTATAACATGTAATTGAGACTAGTGGAGAAACAGTTGTACATACAAGGTGTGTAAGGAAAGTAAAATGTGTTTTTGGTAAAAGATTATAAGATGACATGGGAGTATGATTTTTGTTAAAGGGAATGTAACTTTGTCTACTTCAGAGGGTTTTAAAGATTGCTCTAAACTAAAAGCATAATAGGACAAATTGAAAGTTTAAGCAAATTTAAAAGGGTTTGCAAAGGGTTGGTCTTGTGAGGAACGTTCTGTTTGTATGAGTAAGTTGACTAAGATTTGAAGGGGATTTTTACTTTTTTTTTGTAGGTTAATCACTAAAACAAGAGCACACAAGTGTGGGGTTAGAATCTAGGCCCATGAGCCCAAATAATGAGATTTTCGTAGAAAATTAATCTGCTGTTTAATGGAAAATTGTAAAGCATTCTAAAACAGTTTATAAAACCCTTACCTTGTGGTCAAATTAATTAAAACTGGATGGATTTATAAAATTTTATTTAAAAACTAGCTTTAGCATTAAAGATGCACTAAAGCAAACATAAAATTTGGTTTCCTCTTTTGAAACAATTTTTTGTAATATTAAGAAACAATAAAAAATGTTTGTTTTCCTCTTAAGTAAACTACAAAAACAAAACAAGGTGGCAGGGATGGGGAAGGAAAGAAACAGATTCAGTTGGCCTCATGCTGTCTTCATTGAGTCTTGTTATTTGGAAAGCTGAGTTTCCTCTCTATCAGAGTAAAGGTTTTTCCTATTTTAAATTTTTTAAATTATCATTTTGGCTAAATAAATGACTTATGGTGACCTGGGATTCTATTCTGTGGTATCAAGTGTTTTAAACTTTTGATATTTAACAAAATTTTCAACATTCTATTCTAAGTTAATAATAGTAGTTAGGTCTCCTAAAGTCCACAAAGACATATGTAGCTTATTTAATGTATTAACTGATAGAAAACTGAAGTAATTTGGTTTTGGCTGTTTGTACTTAAAATGTTGCTGACACTGTGTTTTCCAGAGCAAAGAAGACTTTTCTTTTTAGCTATTTACAGCTTTTAACAACTGAGTAAAACATACTTTTCTGAACAAAATTTGGAGCATATTATTTTCTCTCTGATTTCTTCAGAATTTGGAAACCAGTTGTGAGTATTCTTAGCTTATGACGATAGTGATTTTCATGAGTTCAATAAGAATGTTTTCTTTTGCAGCAGGTCACAATTGGAGAAAGTGTTTGAATTTGTGGGTATTTATTTCATACTTTGGATTGTAATTCAATATGATTTTATAACTTTTGGGGTCACATTGCTCCAGGTTTGGCCTTCTGGAGCTCTTTAAGCAGATTCCTATGTTCCTTAAACATATCTAAATAAGTTGTTTTTATTTGTTTTTGGAGTATTCCATTATTTGCCGTTACTGCAAAGTGGCTCCAAGATCATCTTGTATAGTCCCAGTTCCATTCCTAGAATCAGCCGTTTCTCCAAGAAGACCTGGTTTGTTTTATTGGAAAATAAGATTAGAAATCAAGATCCATGTGTGAGATGTGCTTGTTGCTTAGTATGACATCTTTGCTTCTAGACTCATGTGTCTTATGGAGCAAGGACATATGTGTGTGGATTGTTTGTGTGCATAGTGCATGTGTGTATAAATACATAAAAATACATCCACACCCCTATCTATAACAATTTCAATATGTAAACATCTGTATCTATACTAACCTAAATATGAGTCTATACTGTTATTTCCAACTTAACTACCACCTGAATTATTCTAGCCACCTCTGCTTGCTATCTATAAATTACCACTCCAACAGTGACAAACCTGGCTCCCACCATCTACTATCCATTTACTTAGTTGTTCAATCTGGGTATACATACCCAGTGGTTTCAGAATTGCCACTGTTCTATTTATCAAATAGAACAGTGCTTATTTATGTACAGTTTCTTTTGCCTTCAGTGACAGATCCAACTAGTTTTTAAAGTTTCTTAGGTCAGTACCTCCTCCCCCATACACTGACTTTATTGCAGTTGTTTTATACATTTTTATACAGTTAGATTTTCCTGTCACAGCTTACATTTCTTCCTGAGATCTCCTGACTTCCTATTTATTTTTTATTATTATTATTTTTTTGAGACAGAGTCTCACTCTGTCGCCTATGCTAGAGTCCAGTGGTGTGATCTCTGCTCACTGCAATCTCCCCTTTCCAGGTTCAAGCGATTCTTCTGCCTCAGCCTCCTGAGTAGCTGGGACTACAGGTATGCACCACCATGCCCAGGTAACGTTTGTATTTTTAGTAGAGTCGGGGTTTCACCATGTTGGCCAGGATGGTCTTGATCTCTTGATCTTGTGATCTGCCCTCCTCAGCCACTCAAAGTGCTGGGATTACAGGTGTGAGCCAAAGCACCCAGCCCTGACTTCCTATTTTTTAAAAAACGTTTGCACACATGAAAGTTTACTCTTTGTGCTACAATTCTGGGTTTTAACAAACGTATAAAGACATGTATCTACCTGTTTCAATCCAATCATATTGCTATAAAGGTATATGTGAGGCTGAATAATTTATGTTTAAAAAAGATTTATTGGGATCACAATTTTGCAGGCTGTACAAGAAGTGTGGTGTCAGCATCTGCTTCTGATAAGGCCTCAGGAAGCTTCCACCCATGGTAGAAGGGGAAGGGAAAGAGTAAGGGATGCCATTCTGTCACATGGCAAGAGAAAGAAAGCAAGAGACACCAGAGGAACACAACAATTAGTCGTTATCCTGAGGTTAGCCCCAAGCTATTCATAAGGGAATTGTCTAATTACCCAAACAGCTCCCACCAGGGCCCATCCCCAACATGAGCAATCAAATTTCAACATGATGTTTGATATTTGGAGGGGACAAATATCCAAATTATATGTGCCCCTGGCCCCCCCCAAATCTCATGACCTTTCCACATTACAGAATACAATCATTCCTTTCCAATAGTTACCAAAGTCTTAAATTGTTTCAATTCAACTCAAATGTCCAAACCCTCATCTGAGACCCAAGGCAAGTTTTTTTATAGCTGTGAGCCTGTAGAAACAAAAACAAGTTATTTACCTCCAAGACACAAAGGTGGTATAGACATTGGGTAAACATATCCCAAAAGGGAGAAGTTGGCCAAAATAAAAGGGTAACAGGCCCCATGTAAGTATGAAGTCCGGCAGGCCATACATTAAACCTTAAAGTTCCATAATAACCTCCCTTGACTTTACGTCCTGCATTCTGGGCACGCTGGTATGAGTGGGCTCCCAAAGTCTTGGGCACCCTCACCCCCATGGCTTTGCTGGGCACAGCCCGCATGTCTACTGCTAGGAGTCTGGTGTCTGTGACTTTTCCAGACTGAGGGTGCATACTGCTGGTGGCTCTAACATTCTGGCATCTAGAGGGTGATGATTTTATTCTCACAGCTCCATTAGGCAGTGACCTAGTGGGGATTCTGTGCAAGGGCTTCAACCCTACATTTCCCCTTGGCATTGCCTTACTGGAGTTTCTCTGCAGGGGTTCTCCTTCTGGGCTGGCTTCTGCCTGGACACCCTGGCTTTCCAACATTTCATCTGAGATCCAGGTGAAGTTGCCAAGCCTCCACCACTTTTGGATTCTGTGTACCTATGGACTTAGCACCATGTGAAAGCCACCAAGTCTTACATCTTGTGGTCTGTGGAGCAGCTGCCTGAGCAGTACCTGGAGCCCTTTGAGCTGCTAGAACTGGAACTGCAGGAACACAGGAAAGTAGCATCTCCAGGCAATACAGGCAGCAGCACTCTGGGCCTGGCCCCTGAAACTTTTCTGTCCTATTAGGCCTCTGAGATGAAAGGAGCTGCCCCAGAGATGTCTGAAACACTTTTGGGAACTGTTTTCCACTGTCTTCACTGTTAGCACTTGGCTCCCTTTGAGTTATGCTGATCACTTTAGCAAACTGCTGCTCCTGCTCAGTCATAATTTTGAATTCTTCCCTTGAAAATGCTCTTTCCTTCCCTACTACATGGCCAGCTGTGAATTTTCTAAAGTTTTATGTTCTGCTTCCTTTTTAATTATAAATTCCAACTTTAAATCTTTCCTTTGCTCCCATATCTGATTTAGGTTGTTAGAAGCAGCCACCCCCACTTCTTGAGCTCTTTGCTGCTTAGAAATTTCTTCTGCCATATATTCCAGGCCATCACTCTTCAGTATAGCCTTCCACAGATCCCTAGAGCATGAACATAATACAGTCACATTCTTTACTAAGGAGTAACAAGGGTGACCTTTGTTCCACTTCCTAAGATCCTCATCTAAGTCTCCCATCAACCTGAACTTCAGTATCTATAATTCCATGAGCATTTTGGTCACAACCACTTACCTGCAATCTTTCCTCTTTCTAATATGTACATTCTATAATGTACACATTTAAAGCTATAAACTCTTTCCAAGTATTGCATCCCATCAGTTTGGATAAGTTGTGTGTTCGCTTTCATTTAGTTCAAAAAAATTTTTTTTTCCAAGTCTTTAAAAACTTTCTAGCTATCTTTGTTACTTATTTCTAGTTCAATTCCATTGTGGTTTGAGAGCATACTTTGTATAATTTCTTTATTCTACATTTGTTAAGGTATGTTTTATGCCCCAGAAGGTGATATACCTGGGTGACCTTGAGAAGAATACATATTCTGCTGTTGTTGGATGAAGTATTCTATGAATGTTCATTAGATAGAGTTGTTTGATAGTGCTATTTAGACTAACAGTATTCTTACATATTTGTAACTTGCTTGATCTTTCCTATACTGACATCTGTTTTTGTTCCACATATCATTAGACTGTGTGCATCAAGGATTGTTATGTGTTTCTGAATTTACCCCTTTATCAGTAAATGGTGTCCTGTGTGTTTCTGATCATTTTCTTGTTCTGAGGGGAAAATGAAGCATAGTCTTTAGCGTATCCATGTCCCTGGATTACGACCATCACTGTGTTTCTTACATTTGAATTCTCCCCCCACTCTCCACCAGTAAGACAGGAAGACTAGAGGAAGCTGGAGGTGTTTAACTGCCCTTCAGCCCATGTCAGATAAGTATCTGGTGAAGTCTCTTCCACTGGAGTGTAGTCTTTTTTATGGAGGCTTTGTGGGTATATTTCACAGTAATTTACTTCATCTCTGCCCCTGCTAGATACAGAAGAGAATTTTTTTATTAACTCTTCACCATGAGAACTTAGTAGGGTTCCTAGAGGCATGAACAATGAATCCTGGGAGAGTATGAAAGACCCCTAAGACTGCAGCCCCCAGGGATTTCTCACTCTCATACTAGTCCACATTCAGCTTCCAGCATTTTGTCAAAATTACCATCTATGTACCAGGCTATGAGTCTAGTGGCTCACAGGTAAGCTTATCTCAGATTTAATTCTGTATTCACCTATCTCTCTAGATTTCAAGGAGGCAGCTCACCCTGTGGCCTAGAGTCTCCAATAGGTCCAAATAAAGTCATTGATTTTTAATTTGTTCAGCTTTTTCTTGTGTAAGGATAAGAGGGATGACTCCCAATCTCTGGGTATGTCAAGGTGAAACCCCATTAATAACTTTTTACTATTTGTCTTTCTCCTCATTATTACAGGGTTTGATGTTTATAATAGTGAGTTTCTTTATAGCATTTCACTTTCAGTAGTCATCACTCTATTGGTTGCTCAATGATTGCTGTCTTCATTTGAGAAGGACTAGATGGTCTAGTAATTAGAAGTCAAATAAACGTGCCATGAAAAGAAAACAACAAATATTAAATCTTCTAAATAGCTTTCCTTGCAATATACTTTCTTTATAATATCTAATTCTAACATGAAATTAAAATCTAGAGTTTGCTTGTAGTTAAGCTGAATTAAATTTCCCTTATATTAGTAAATATTCTCAGCATTATAATCACATTTTAACTGCTTTTAATTCCTAAAACCATTTGTTAAATATATATATATATATATATATTTTTTTTTAATGGGTATACATTTAAATACCTATATAACTAAAAATACATATATGTATATATAAAATTTCTCCATAACTGATATAACCACATAACAAAAAAAAGTACAGAAAAGAAACAAATCTGAAGAAAATGGTTACAATTGCTTTTCCCACAGTTTGGGTTTTTCACATTGGAGAACAATGGATAGGTGAGAAAAAAATTGCTACCAGAAAGCTAACAAAATTATATCTTAAGCAATTCAAACTTTGTTATACATATAAAATTTGAAGTTAAGAACGTGTTAGGATGATATCTGAGGAATACACTGATAAATGTATATGTATGTTTTACTTAGTTTCTAAGTAGGAAAACCTTGTCAGATCACAATGAGTAAAGTTCTGCAAAGAAAATGCCTTGCTTCGCGAATTCTGGGACTTTTCTGGTGGGTGAACAAGTGACATTGGCTGACACCACAGTTGTCTCCACCCTGTTGTGGCTCTATAAGCAGGTCCTAGAGACTTCTTTCTGCCAGGCCTCTCCCAATATCAACCACAGGTTCCTCACCTGCATTAACCAGCCTCAGTTCCAGGCTGTCTTGGGGGAAGTGAAACTGTATGAGAAGATGGCCCAGTTTGGTGCTAAAAAGTTGGCAGACAGCCAACCTGAAAAGGACACACCACGGAAAGAGAAGGGCTCACAGGAGAAAAACGTGGCTGCCCTTGCTTCTGGGAGGAGATGGATGAATGTGAGCAGGCACGTGTTGCTGAGCCCAAGGCCAAGGACCCCTTCGCTCACCTGCCCAAGAGTACCTTTGTGTTAGATGAATTTAAGCCCAATTACTCCAGTGAGGACAGACTCTCTGTGGCACTGCCATATTTCTGGAAGCACTTTGATAAGGACGGCTGGTCCCTGTGGTACTCAAGAGTATCGCTTCCCTGAAAAACTCACTCAGACATTCATGAGCTGCAATCTCATCACTGGAATGTTCCAGTGACTGGACAAGCTGAGGAAGAATGACTTTGCCAGTGTCATCCTCTTTGGAACCAACAATAGCAGCTCCATTTCTGGAGTCTGGGTCTTCAGAGGCCAGAAGCCTGCCTTTTCGCTGAGGCCAGATTGGCAGGTGGTCTACGAGTCCTGCACATGGCAGAAACTGAATCCTGGCAACGAGGAGACACAGCGCTGGTTCAAGAGTCCTTCTCCTGGGAGGGGTCCTTCCAGCATGTGGGCAAAGCCTTCAATCAGGACAAGATCTTCAAGGAACATCTCTTGCCATCACCTAGCTGTCTGCACCTCCCATTCAGGGAGATGGGGGTCATTAAAGGAAACCGAACATTGAAAAAAAAAAGAAGGAAAATGCTTTGCTTCCAAATTCACAAAATGTGCTTACATTCTACCTCACACAGGTATTAAAGGCTGTGAAGAAATCCAAGAATCATAAAATCTAGCAGGGAAGATGAAAGCTGCTTACATCAAAAGGTATACTTAGAAATCTTATTTCCGTCCTCGAATTTTGGTTTCCTCACATATAGGATTAAAAGGTACAGCTACTTGGTTTGCAACCTTTTTTATAACTCTTAAAATATGTGATTCTATAATTAAAATAAATGATAAGTGGTAAATAAACATTAATTAGAGAAAAATTCGTTTTCAATAAAATGATAAAGAAAATTCGAGAATTAATACAGTATCTTTAGAAAAGAGTTTGACATTAACTACTAAATTTGAAGGCAAACATTTCCTAAGACACAGCAATCCACTTCTAGAGAAATTCATGCACATTTGCATCGAGAAACACACAAACAAATGTTAATTCAAATGTTATTTGTAACACCTCAATCTTGGAACCAACCTAAACATCTAAAGACATTTATAGAATAGATAAGTACATTGTGGTATATTTATTATCCCATGCAATAGGATATTATCCCATGCATAAACTGTCTTGATGTAGGATAATTTAGATGAAACTTAGATAATATTAAGTAAAATAATTCACACCCAAAATAATGCATACTGTATTATTCAAGTGAAATAAAGTTTAAAAACAAGCAAAACTGAACTATTGTGATCAAACTGAGGTTAAAGAGGAGTGACCCAGAGGATACAACTAGCGGGTTGGGACTCTAGGCTCTGGCAGTGTGTTGATTATTTGACCTTTGTTATGGTTACATGAATGTTCTCCTGTGATGATTTATTGATCTGTATATTTCATCCCAAGTGTAGAATGTTTGGAGGATATTTTTATTGTAAATTTTCTTTATATGGGCTTCACAATAAACAAAAAGGGTTTTGTTCATTTTGTTTTATTGTGTTGTGTTTCATTTTTTAAGGAAATGAATAAACGCATAATACATAGTAAATGTAGCATATTAACAGTCACAGAATTAAGGCTGGCAGGATACAGAATTTTGGGGGAAGGATGGATCCCAGGGCCAGGAATGCTAAAATATACTGTCCTTAAAATTGAGGAGAAGCTCTGAAGCTCTAAGACCTTGTAATCCTGCTTCCTCACAATAGGAGAAAAATGAGATTGGTGTCTATAAAATGGCATGTGGTTGCTGCAGGACTGTTCTCTGGGGATTTTGGATAGTTCTCCCTTTTTTTTTTTTTTGCTTGTAGTTTTCAAGAATAACTGTAGTATGTGCTGGGAATGCAACATTCCAAAATTAGCAAGGAGCTGGCCAGAACAATCTGTGCTCTGTTCCGGCCAACCCTTCTTCCCCCATATAGGAGGTCCTTCAATGCTTCAGCACAGCTCACAAGGCCCCAGAGTAAACAATCCAGGGTGGGCTGCCTTTCAGAATCTCTAAGCTGCAGTGCAAATGGGACACATAAAGAGGAGACTCCATCTGCCCTAGGCAGTTCTCTCAAGCTTTGGGGGACTGGCTCACAATGGATCCTAGGCTTCTGTTGGCTCTTGCTACCAATTGTACTTAACAAATCCATTCCATGTAACTTTCTGGGCATCAGGGTTCTGTCTCATCAAACTCTGATAAGTTGGTAACCATCGCATAGCAAATCAGCTTCAGAGTTGCTCAGGTACTCATTTATAAGCTTGTATTTAAAACATGTCTGTAATAAAATGAATGTGAGATAAACTAAGCCTACAAGTGAACATAAGTAAATTGACTTACTCAGAATCACATTCTAAAGAAGCAGAGTGTTAACTTATGGGAACATTTACGGGGGATATACCTTGACATAGCTGACTTCACACAACCATTGTTGAAGCAAAGACGTGTTGATTTTGCTTCAAATCAATCAATGAATAAAATACTCATAAATACCATAAAACTCCAGTTTTTAAAAGAATTGTAATGCAATGTAAACAAGAGCCAAACTCAATCCAAACTAGCCCTTCCTCTCTCTCTCTCGCTCCATTGTCAGCCTTCCAGCTGGCTGCATGGAGCTTGGTAAGGTGGGATCAGGGTTTGGGTATGGGTAAAGGGGGACAATTTTAAAGGATACTGTTCGGCAGATGGATCACCCCTCTAGGACTGGTGAAGGAAGGGGCAGCAGGCGTGCTCACGGTACACACATAAATCTGGTCTGCAGCGAGGAAGCCTCTAGGATAGACATGGAGGTCACTCTTTCTTCCCTCTTGGTCTAATGGTGAAACTTCCAGAATGCAGCATGATGCTTTTGGTACTAACTGCTCCACCTTAAGTCCATCTGAGGAGGATGACAGAATGACAAATTTATTTAGAAGGATTGTGCTCTAGTTGTAGACAACTGGAAGACAGAAAGCTGTGTTAACAGATGTTCACATTACTTTTGAGGCGTATGTGTGTGTGGGTGTGTGTTCTTGTGTGTCTGTGCTGCGTGTGTTTTAAGAGATAAAAAAAAGAATAATTGTATCAGAAAATCTAGGCTGCCCACTTGATGTCTTCTCATAGCAGCAGGTAATGAAGGCCTTGCAAGTCTGTCTACCTTCTTGGTTCATTGGTTCCTATAAATGTATACATTTGGAGGAAGTATCAGAGATACACATTAAATCTTTTTTACATATCATGTATTTTTCTCAGTATATTATTAAGGAACAAAACTCCTTTAACCCTTCTGTATTTTTTGTTACACACAACATTAAAAGCCCAATAAAAAGAAAAGAAAAATATAACTCATCCAAAAGTTGAATTTTTGACTTGTCAACACCTGTCCTCTGTTCCAAGATCCTTTTTCCCAAGATCTAATATAATAGGTACAATTTTACACTCTTTTTTAGCACATTGTTTATACTGACATTGGCTTGTAAATGCTTGGCTGTGATAGACGGCATATTAAGCTCCCTGTGATCTCTGAGTGGCTATGGTCTTGCATCCTAGAGATGAGCACTAATTTTCATTGTCATTACTCTATTCCACAAGTACTTTTCCCTGTATTGCTACTAAGCAGCTTGTCTCTGGTCTAGGTGGCGTTTTATTTTCACTGGAGTAAAAGAAGCTACTTGCAGCAAGTAGCACAGAAAAACTTGTTCCCCTTGTGCTGGCCACTGGCCTATATGGGCATCCAGCCCTACTGTGGAATATCTTTTCTTTTCTGCAAGCAACAATAGAACATCATCACAACTGGGATACTTAGGACAGGGCAAGAAGTCTCATAACTATGATTTTTTTTCCTTTGTGCTACTCTTTCTATGGATCACTGGCAAACCTCCCTGCCAAATTGGGTATTGTACCTTTTCCTAAAGTTATCCACTTACCCATAATTTTGTTGAGCCAAAAGTGACTCCAGAAATCAATGTATTCAAGAAATATCATTTGATAATGTTGTTTGTTCATCTGAAGTGAACTAATTTTCTATCAAGGTGTGAAAGTCTTATGATATGCCCAGTTCTCTTTTTCAAAATACAATGAATTTCTTCAAAAGGCTATAACAATAATGAGCCCTGAACTTCTAAGAATAAGCTCATCCAAGAAGTCTGTATACTGTCCAACGCCCACCCTCCCAAAATGTAACTGGTCATCCAAGCTGCAACTCTATTATTTTATACAACAAAAAGGGAGAGATGTCCAGTTGTCCAGGCTAATTGTTGGGATTATAAAACATGCATCTAATGAAAGCATCCTTGTCCTCAAGGTTGTACTCTAGTGACCAAGGAACACATATAAACAAATACTTGCAACAGGGTATCAGAATATTAAGGATATAATTCAATACAGGATAAAAATGAATACGGATTCAGCATCATCCACTATTCCCTGGAACATCAGAGAAGACCGTAGAGAGTGTTAGTCTCAAAACAGTCTAAATGTTCAATAAGAGTTTTTAGTTATGAAATGGGAAGGTGATCTCAGGAGAGATCTCAGGAGAGATGTGATCAGATAATCTATGGCAGAAATTACGTGGGGATCTTGGGAAACTAAACTAACTGGACGTGGTCAAAATTTAAAATCCGATCTCTATTGCTATGAGAGTTGAGATAGGAGAGACAGGTACGAGACTGGTAATGGGGACATACTAGGAGCTCTCACTTCCTGCTCAAGTCCTCCTTAACCTCACACAAATAGAGATCAGAACCTCATACCCCTAAGCTGCTTACGTCTTCAGCTTCTAAGATCCCATAGTTCACTATTCAAATTTCATAATCATACATTACAATGTGCCTTTGAGGACTATTACTATATTTGTCTGAAACATTCACTCATGGCTCATTATTTCACAACTGATCTTCATGCACAGGACACTGTTTACGTGTAGCGCATTCTATGAAACATAAAACCAATGTCCCCAAGGCACTGTTTTATCATGGTTCATCTAGATTCCAAAGTCCACAATAAGCCTGATCATCCACGTGCTCATTTCATGCTCTTCACAGGTGCATGCTTCTGCTTTCTATCACTTCTAACAATACTGACTCAACTCTCCCCATCCCAGTTCCTTCTGGGAGTGAGGAGTTATGCTTCTCCTTATTCTCAAACTCCATTCTAAGTCCTGACTTTGCTAATTCTAAGTCTAAAAATAAATAAATATATAAAAGAAAAACAGCCCTCCTTATAGCTTCAAAACCCCTCAGGGTTGCCAAAAATCTTACCTCTAATTTAATGAAGGACTTGCCAATAATATATAATGCCTATTTAAACCACAGGACTCTAAACTCCACGAGATTAGATGCTGTTACCTGTGAGATCCTTAATATTTGGTGTTCAATGAGCATTTGCTGAATGAGGTGAATGACTGATTAATCTCCTACTTTGTTTCATGAGGGCAGGGATCATACCTGATTTATTCCTGGCACCATGTCTGGCACAAAAAAAATGGTTAATATATGTTTGTTAGATGAACTTTCCATTTTCTCACAACACAAAACACAGCTTACGTTCTTGGTACATGATCTACATTATGTTCTTGACACGTGATTATCACCACATGACTATGTTATTTTTGCTGCTTTAGTGCCTTATTTTTTTTCCTTTTTTCTCTTTTTTTTTTTTTTTTGAGATGGAGTTTCGCTCTTGTTGCCCAGGCTGGAGTGCAATGGTGTGATCTCAGCTCACTTCAACTTCCAGGTCTCCCAGGTTCAAGCTATTCTCCTGTCTCAGCCTCCTCGGTAGCTGGAATCACAGGTGCATGCCACGACATCCAGCTAATTTTCTTATTTTTAGTACAGATGGGATTTCATCATATTGGTCAGGTTGGTCTCAAACCCCTGGCCTCAGGCAATCTGCCTGCTTCAGCCTCCCAAAATGCTGGGATTATAGGTATGAGCCACCACGCCTGGCCGTGCCTTTGTTTTATGAATTCATGTCTTCTTTCTCTAACAGAAAGCAACTTTGTCCTTATTTTCTTCTGCTTATTCAATGCAGCACACATTCACTAAGCCTAGCAGTTCTGTTAGACATTTAAAGGATACAACAACAAATAAGATGTGTGACTCAAGGAACAAACTCATGAAACTAACATGTTAACACCTGATGAACACATTATGCTCCAGAAAAGTTGACAAGAAAAGATGTTTATTTCTAATGGAAAGAAAATGGAAGACTCTGAAGAAAGCATCTCTTGATTTTCCCATGTGGAGGCAAGAACACGTATGAACAAAAGGGGGAAAGGTTTGGGAAAGCCTAGAAAAATGAGTGTAACTAGGATGTAGAATAGATGAAAAAGAACAATGAGGGGAAAGGTGGAGCAAGGTGGCAGAATAGAATGCTCCACTGATCACCTCCCCAACAAGGACACCAGTTTAGAAACTATCTACACACAAAAAAATCACCTCCATAAGAAACAACAATCAGGTGAGCACTCGCAGTATCTGGTTTTAACTTCATATCACTGAAAGAGGCATGGAAGAGGTAGGAAAAGAGTTTTGAATTATCTATGCCTCCCCCTCCCTCATCCTTTGGCAGTGGCTTTGCAGCATGAAGGGAGAATATGTCCACTTGGGAGAGGGAGAGTGCAGCAAGTGTGAGACATTGCTTTTAACTCAGTGCTGCCCCATTATAGCAGAACGCAAAATTAGACCAAACTCAGCTGATGTCCACCTACAAAGAAAGTCTTCCAATCAGTCCTAGCCAGAGGAGAATCACCCATTCTCTCAGTCAGAACTTGAGTTCCTGCAAGCATCGCCATCTTGGGCTGGAGTGCTCTGGGCACTAAGTAAACTTGAAAGGCATCTAGGCCACAAGAACTGCAATTCCTAGACACGTCCTAATGCTGAACTCAGTTCAGAGCCAGTGGACTGGAGCAGGGGAGGGGCACATGATGTACTGAGACACCAGTCAGGGTGGATAAGGGAATGCTAGTGCCACCCCTCCTCTATCCCCAGGCTACAGAGCTCATGGCTCCAATATAGACCCCTTCCTTCTGCTTAAAGAGAGGACATGGAAGAATAAGGAGGAATTTGTCTTGCATCTTGGATATCAGCTCAGCCACAGCAGGATATGGCACTGGTCAGAGTCATGAGGCCCCCTTTTCAGGCCTTAACTCCTGGCCAACATTTCTAGACACACCCGGGGCCAGAAGGGAACCCACTGCCTTGATGAGAAAAACCCAGTCCTGGAAGGATTCATCAGTGCTAACTAAAGAGCCCTTGTACCCTAAATAACCAACTGATAGCTATGCAGTACATCATGAGATTTGGATGAGTTACTGAAACTTGCTGGCTTCAGGTAAGACTCAGAACCTTCCCAGCTGTGGTAGCTATGGGGAGAGATTGTTTCTGCTGGAGAAAATGGAAGAACAAGTAAAAGAGATTTTGTTTTGCATCTTAGGTACCAGCTCTGCCACAGTGGGTAGAACACCAAACAGTCTCTTGGGGTACCTGAGCCAAGATATCCAGGCCTTGGCTATTAGATGGTATTTCTAGACCTGCTCTGGGCCAGAGAGGAGCCCACTGCCCTGAATGGTGAGTCCCATATCAGGCAGCACTCACCACAAGCTGACTGAAAAGCCCTTGAGTCTTAAAGAAACATTAATGATAGTCTAGCTGTACTCTCTGTGGCCTGTGGTGACAACAGCCATGAGGTGAGGCTCCTCTGCCTTTGGAAACGGGAAGGAAGAGTTGGAAGGACTACATCTTGTGGTTTGAGTGCCAACACAGCTCCAGTACAATAGAACACCAGGTAAACTTTTAAGTTTTTTAACTCTCATCCCTGGCTCCTGGACAGCATGTCTGAACCTGGCTAGGGAATTCACTTCCCTGAAGGAAAGGACACAGGCCTTGCTGGCTTTGCCATCTGCTGGTTGTAGAGCTCTAGGGCCTTGAGAGAACATAGGTGGTAGGTAAGGAATGATTCCAGCAAGCCTTGAGTGAGACCCAGTGCTGTGTTCGCTTCAGGTCTGACACAGCACAGTCCCAGTGGTGATGGCCACAGGGGTGCTATGTCACTACACTGCTAGTTCCAGGCAGCTCAGAACAGAGGGAGACTTCATTTGTTTAGTAGAAAGTAAGAGAAGAGAACAAGAGTCTCTGCCTGGTAATCCAGAGATTTCTTCTAGATCTTGTTCAAGACCTTCAAGGTAATACCTGTATGAGTCTGCCAGAACCACAGCATTACTGGGCTTGGGGTGCCCCCTAATGCAGATACAGCATAAATCACAACATTGAAGTATTTTGAAACACCTGGAAAGGCTTCCCAAGAAGGATGAGTACAAACAACCCTAGACTGTGAAGACTGCAGCAAATATCTAAGTCTTCAATGCCCAGACACAAACATCCACAAATATCCAGTCGATCCAGCATAGCATGACCTCACTAAATGAGCCAAATAGGGCACCAGAGACCAGTCCTGGAGAAACAAAGATATGTGACCTTTCAGACAGAATTCAAAATAGCTATGTTGAGGAAACTCAAAGAAATTCAAGAACACACAGAGAAGGAATTCAGAACATTATCAGATAAATTTAGCAATGAGATTGAAATAATTTAAAAGAATCAAGCAGTTCTGGAACTGAAAAATGCAATTGGCATATTGAAGAATGCATCAGGATCTTGATAGTAGAATTGATCAAGCAGAAGAAACAATTAGTGAGCTTGAAGACTTTGAAAATACATAGAGAAGACAAAAGAAAAAAGAATAAAAAACAATGAAGCACATCTACAGGATCTAGAAAACAGCCTCAAAAGGGCAAATCTAGGAGTTACTGGAATTAAAGAAAAAGATATAAGTAAAAAGTTTATTCAAAGGGATAATAACAAAGAACTTTCAAACATATAGAAAGATCTCAATATTCAAGTACAAGAAAGTTATAGATTACCCAGCAGATTTAACCCATAGATGACTACCCTCAAGGCATGTAATAATCAAACTTCCAAAGGTCAAGGATAAATAAATGACCTAAAACAGCAAGAAAAAAGAAACAAACTAACATACAATGGATCTTCAGTATGTCTGGTAGCAGATCCAAAAGATGCTGGCATGACGTATTTGAAGTGCTGAAGGAAAAAAAAATTTACCCTAGAATAGTATACCCAGCAAAAGTATCCTTCAAACATGAAGGGAAAATAAAGACCTTCCCAGACAAACAAAAACTGAGGGATTTCATTAACATCAGACCTGTACTACAAGAAATGCTAAAGTGAGTACTTCAATCAGGAAAAAAAGGACTTTAATGAGCTGTTAGAAATCATCTGAAGGTACAAAACTCAATGGTAATAGTAGGTGACCAATGACCAGAGTATTATAACACTGTAACTGTGGTGTGTAAACTACCCTTAAGTAGAAAGACTAAACAATGAACTAATCAAAAATAGTAATTCCAACAACATTTTAAGACATAGACAGCATAATAAAATATAATAGAAGTAGCAAAAAGTTAAAACATGGGGAGAAAGGTAAGGTATAGTGTCTTCATTAGTTTTTTTTCTCTATCTGTTAGTTTATTTATGCAAACCATGTTTTCACATTTATCATGTATTTATATTCAATGTTGTTACTGATAAGTAAAAACATACTCCTGCCATTTTGTTGTTTTTTGGGAAGACCACAAAATAACCAGACCATTATATTCAATGTTGTTACTTATAAGTAAGAACTTGCTCCTGCCATTCAGTGTTGTTATAGAGGGGCTGAATGGATAAAAAAAAATAAGACCCAATAATCTGTTACCTACAAAAAACATACTTAACCTATAAAGTCCTACATAGACTGAAAACAAAGGAATGAAAAAGGTGCTCCAGTCCAATGGAAACAAAAAAAGAGAGCAGGAATAGCTATACTTATATCAGACAAAATAGATTTCAAGACAAAAACTGTAAGAGACAAAGAAAGTCACTATATAATAATAAAGTGGTCAGTTCAGCTAGAGTATGTAACAGTTTTAAATATATATGCAACCAACATTGGAGAACCTTGATATATGAAGTAAATATCATTAGCACTAAAGAGAGAAATAGATCCCAATACAATAATGGCTGCAGAATACATATCCTTTTTCTTAGCACATGGATTATCCTCAAGGATAGACCATCTGTTAGGTCACAAACAGGTCTTAAAACATTCAAGCCAGGCATGGTGGCTCATGCCTGTAGTCCCAGCGCTTTGGGAGGCCAAGATGGGTGGCTCAACTGAGGTCAGGAGTTTGAGACCAGCCTGCCCAACGTGGTGAAACCCCATCTCTACTAAAAATACAAAAAATTAGCCAGGCATGGTGGTGCGCACCTGTAATCCCAGCTACTTGGGATCATTATTTTCAGTGAAATAAGCCAGGCTTACTTCAAAAAGACAAACATTGCATGTTCTCATTTATCTGTGGGAGCTAAAAATCAAAACAATTAAACTAATGGACATAGAGAGTAGAAGGATGGTTACCAGAAGCTGGGAAATGTACTGGGAGATGGGGAGAAGGGGGAATTGTTAATGGGTACAAAAAACAGAAAGAATAAACAAACCTAGTATTTGCTAGCACAACAGGGTGATTATGGAAAAATTAATTTAATTGTACTTTTAAAAATAATGAGAAGAATATATTGGATTGTTTGAAACACAAAGGATTGAGGTGATGAATACCCCATCTACCCTAATGTGATTATTATGTATTGCAGGCCTGGATCAAAATATCTACTGTAACCCATAATATATACACATATTATGTACCCTCAAAAATTTTTTTTAATTGTAATGAGTATTGGATATCAAGAAAAAGAAAAATGCATCTAAAAACCAATTAGAATTCTCTGGGTCACCAAGTCAAAGAGCTATTGATCTGTGTCAATCTGAGTAACTTATTGTCTAGCCTATAAATAAATTCCAATTCCAAAAAAAAAAAGACCTAGAAGAAATTTTTTATAACATTGTGAGAGGTCTTAAAAACAACTTATAAATAGTATGTGATTTTAGATGTACAACTATAGACATGTGTGATAAATCTAGGTCCATAAAAGCAAGTGACGTCTGGGCACAGTGGCTCACACATTTATCCCAGCACTTTGGGATGCTGAGGCAGGCGGATCACCTGAAGTCAGGAGTTCAAGACCCTGGCCAACATGGTGAAACCTCATCTCTACTAAAAATATAAAAAATTAGCTGGGCATGGTGGCATGTGCCTGTAGTCCCAGCTACTCAGAAGACTGAGGGCTGAAGCAGGAGAATCGCTTTAACCTGGAAGGTGGAGGTTGCAGTGAGCCGAGATCGTGCCACTGCACTCCAGCCTGGGTAACAGAGTGAGACTCCATCTCAAAAAAAAAAAAAAAAAAAAAAAAGTGAGGCAAGATTCTGGGTCAAATTGCCGGATACAGAGGATTTTTAGAAAAACAATCTAGCCTTACGTTTCTTGTGTGTCAAGGAAAAAAGCAAGCTAAATACATAAAATAAAAATAAATTATGAATAAATGAATGTAGAAGGGAATGAGTTTTGAGAAACTTTGCCCTGCCAATTTGCATCTTCCCCCTCCATTGCCTTTAACATTTTATCTGAGACATGCACTGAAAATCATCAATATTGAAAGATTCTAGTGGAGATTCTGTCAGTTTCATATTGCTAAATCCTATCCTGTCAAGCCCACCATTTTGAACCAAGCATGGCCATAATATTAGCATTTAATATTGTATAATATATGCAGGACATTTGTATTCCGAAGTAATTTCACTTGTCCTGTCAAATTACTGTTAAGAATCCTAATGATAAGCAAAAATGATAGCAAAGGCAATTTGAAGCAGCAGGATTATATACCATAATGTTTTGTGTAGACAGAGATTTTAAATGCAATTGGGTAAATTAGTAGGAATGCAATTGCTATGTCATATTTAACACTGCGCTTTAGTTTTGTAAGAAACTACCAAACTTTCTACCAAAGTGGTTGCACCATTTTGCATTTCATCTACCAACAGATGAGAATTTCTGTTGCCCCTTGTTAATTTAATTTACACTGAAATTACCCAACCTTTTAATTACTCATTATTTGTATAAAATTTGCTCTAAATAAACCTTAATTCTTTTCTGAAGTATTAGAAAAGACTTATTTGTGTGACTTGCAGAGATATCCAGAAATATGCATTTAGAGAATGCAAGTTCCTTTCCTCAGATGCCAAGTTCAGTATCTTGCCTTTGCATTGACGTCTTGGTACTTCCATGGACAAACACACTGAGACAGGTGCTTTGTACAAAGAAAGGGCGTTAGTGCCCACAGCAAGAAGATTGCTCCTTACTCATTAATCAATTGGCATTTAGGTATGTGAATCAGATCCTGTAAACTTTGTTAGTGTGAGTCACTCACCCAGAGCTGTTTAGTTGTAAATGAACTTCCACTTTGATTTCCGGAACTTTAACATCTAAAGTCCACAGCCAAGACAGATGGTCATTTTCCAGCATGGAGAGTCAGCTGGTCCAAATATTTCTGTTTTACCAATTGTCACAGATAAAGCCTGTGTTATGATTCTCATACATGACAAGGAGCAGGTATTTAGAATAATTTGGAACATGTATAATTAATTGCCTTGGAAAGGAAATATGGTATGTTTAAAACATAAGCTTTGAAGTTGGAACTAAAATTAAATTTGGGGTCCTTCATTTATTGGCTGTATAACCTTGGTAAAGCTCATAATTTCTATGGTCCTCGGTTTTCTCATTAAAAGGATGTGTACATATGTGTGTGTGTATATATATATATATATATATATATGCACACATATATACTCTCACACATCTCATTAGTTTTTGCAAAAATTAAATGAAAAAGCACTGTGTCAATATTGGTCACTATTCAGTAGTAGTTAAACTGAGAATTACAGGATTGAGAAACAACTTTGTTATACCTAGAATTCCATGGATATTCTAGGAGACTCAAAACAGGCTGGCCTGATTTTGAAAAATTGTTAAGGAGAAGTCAGTTTCCCTTTAACACAATTTCACCCAATGCATATGTATGTAATTGGAAACAAATAAAATGACAAGTATACACAATTCTACCACAAGCATTTGTCTCATTGGTATGAAGTTATGTTGACTAATCTTAAATTATTTTTATTGGTAATTTGGTTTTAGTTAGGTTATCTTATATTAACTGGCTAAGCAACCCAGGGATTCATGCTAATGGGTTCTATTAAGTCAAGGTCCCAACCTAATAAATTTTCTTTCTGTCACATTTTAAGTTATTTCATTAGTGTACTCATAAAGAAATTACCAAGTACATTTACTATTTTGAAAATAAATACAATAATAATAACAATCAAATATTAACTTACCCCAGTTTGGTTTTTTTCACAAGCTAGGCACTATGCAGGGGCACTTCCTAAATATTTCTCCATTTTAATGTCATACCCAACTGCAATAGAGTCTTTATTTCAAGATTGCAGATGAGGAAAAGGAGTATCTAAAAGGGTAGGGGAGTCTCTACGGCAATACACAAATGTGAATTTACTATTTTTTTACCTACCTTCAGAGAAAAAAATAGTCATTTAGTTAGTCATGTTTCACCATTGAAAACTATGTTCTTAATAACCCAGAATCAGAAGTTTTACAACGGAGTAGTACCAGGAAAGAGCATGCTTGATTTAGCACTGCGGTTAATAGCAGACATTGAACAATCCAAAGCTGTGAAATAAGCAGTTACATGACACACAGTTCTTTGAATTGTAACTTAATACCCCGCCTTCTCATGTCCTTAGGTGAATATTAAAAATTCAATTGCTCACAGCTCTCAGTAATGCTTTTCTCCACAGGGCAGATGGAGATGAAAGAAGAGGGAAAACTTGCCTTTGTAGTGAAAAGAGGTTCAAATTTGTTCAAATTACTCAGCCAGCCACTCATCAAAGAGAGTTGTAGTCTGTGGAATTGCAACACTACTGGCAGCCTTCTGAAGGGAATGAAAACCCATAATAGAATTTCTGGTCTGCCCTTATCTTATATACTTGCATTAAGGCATTATTTGTGAACATGAGAGGGTGGAATAAAATACATAAACAAATAGAAAACTCACTGCAGGTAGGATACCTTTTAAAGTTATCCAAGTATTCCTCCTGAGCCTGCCAGTCTCCAGGGCTTCAGTCTGTGGACTCTTGCACGGCTGCATATTTGCTATCTGTGTATCTTATTTGATGCAGTCTCTGTACCATTTTGCCCATTTTTAATTGGGTTTTCTTTCGTCTTATTATTTTAGTTTTAAGAGTGATTCGTATATTTTAGATACCAGTCGTTTACTAGACTTGTGTTTTTCAAAGATTCTTTTCTAGTATGTACCGTATCTTTTCATTCTTTTAACAGTTTATTTTGCTGAGTAGACGTTCCTAATTTTATCAAAGTCTGACTAATCTTTTTTTTCTTTCCTTTCATAAATTACGCTTTTTGTGTTGTATCTACAAACTCATCACCAAGTTTAAGGTCACATGAATTTTATCCTGTTTTCTTTTAGATTTTTACTTTGCATTTTTACATTAAGGTTCATGATTCATTTTAAGATAATTTGTGTGAAAAGGGAAAGCGCTATAAACTTTCAAACAATCAGACCTCAGGAGGACTCACTCACTATTATGAGAATAGCTGGGGGAAATCCCACTCCCCATGATCTAATCACCTCCCACCAGGTCCCTCCCCCTGACGTTAGGGATTATAATTCAACATGAGTTTCGGATGGAGACACAAAGCCAATCATATCAATTGCCTCTGTCCAGATCTTAAGAGAAAAGCATCCAATCTATCACCATCAAGTACAATGTTAACCGCAGTTTCCTTGAACATATTCTTCCTACGTTGAGGAATTTCTCTATTCTTAGCTTGTTGATTTTTTTTTATGAATTAATGTTAAATTTAGTCAAATACTTTTATCCGTGTCAATTGATAAGATCATAGCTGCTTTTCTTCAGATTGTTCATGTGGTAGATTAAATTAATTCATGTCTGATGTTTAAAGAAGTCTTGTATACCTGAAATAAATTCCAGATGATTGTGTTGAATAATTCTTTTAAAAATTGCTGGATTCAATTTGCCAATAATTTGTTGATAATTATTAAATTTGTCTTCAAAAAATATCTTGGTATGCAGTTTTTCTTTTTCATAATGTCTTAATCTGTTTTTTTATATTAGGATGGAATAATGCTGGCTTCATAGAATTAGAAATCGGTTCTTCTGCTTCAATTTTGTGAAAGATACTGAGAGGATTTTTTTTGTTTTGTTTTGTTTTGTTTTTCTCCCCTTAAATATTTGGTAGAACTTACCAGTGAAATAATCTAGCTTTATTTTTTCAGAGGGCTAGTATTTATTAGTTTGTTTAATGGATTTAGATTATTTGGATTATCTATTTATACTTGTGCTAGGGTTGTTAGTTTGTGTCTTCATGTTATGTCAGTTGCCAGATTTTAGGAAAGAGTGTTCTACTCATCAATCCTTTACTTTTTTTAATATCTAGCTGATCTATAGGAAGCATCATTCTCTTATTTATGACAATGGTAATTTCAGTCTTCTTTCTCTTGACCTTGGTTAGCCTGGATAGTAGCTTATCAATTTTATCAATCTTTTTTGAAAGACCAACTTTTGATTATGATGATTTTCTCTATTGTTTTCTTGTTTTTAACTCATTCACTTCTGCTCTGAAATTTATTATATCTTTTCCGCTCTGAATTTTATTATTTCTTTTCCTCTGCTTGTTTTAGGCTTAAGTTTTTTTCTCTTTCTGTAGTTTTTAAGGAGAATCTTAGATTATGGCTTTTACATTCTTTAAATATATACATTTAATGCTATACATTTCTAATCACTGTTTTTGTTGCATCACAAAATTTTGATAGGTTATACTTTTATTTTCATTAAATCAAAAATAATGTGTAATATCTCTTCAGACTTTTTCTTTGACACATATTATTTAGAAATGTGCTGTTTAATATTTGAATATTTGAAGAAATTCCAATTGTCTTTATGTGATTGATTTCTAATTTAAGTCTGTTGTGGTCTGAGAGTATACATTGCATTATTTCTATTACTTTAGATTTGTTTAGTTATGTTTTATTGATCAGGATATTGTCTACCTTGATCAATATTCCATGTAAACCTGAGAGGAATGTGTATTCTGCTGTTGTTAGGTTGAGCATCCTATGAATACCAACCAGATCAAGTTGATCAATAGTGCTCTTCAGGTCAGATTTATTCATTCTGACTTTCTAGTTTACATGATATATTATTTGCTCTTAAGATGTCTTCAACTGTAAATGGTGAATTTGTCTATTTCTCTTTGTGGTTTTGTCAGTTTTTCTCCTCATGCATTCTGATGCTTTGTCCTTAGTTGCTTACACATTTAAAGTTATTACGTCTTCTTGGAGAATTGGCCCCTTATCATTATATAATATCCCTCTTTATATCTGATAATTTTCCTTGTTTTGAGTCTGCTTTGTCTGAAATTAATATTTCAGACTTTATTAGAACTTTATTTTCTTTTCTTCTCTTTTACTTTTAGTACACAAATGCCTTTATATTTCAAGTAAATATTTTGTACACAATATATAGTTTTTTTAATCACTCTGTCATTCTCTTTTAATTGGTACATTTAGATCACCTGTATTTTAAAAATTATTCATGTAGTTGGAAAAATACGTTGCATATTTGAAACTGTTTTCTATTCATTGCCTTTATTCTTTGTTCTTTTTTCTTCATTTGATTTTAGTTTTTTATGTGATTCCATTTTTCTTCTTACCAGATCAATTATACTTTCTCTTTTAGTGGTTTCTTTAGAGTAACATGCATTTACAAGTAATTCAAATACACTTTCAAATGAAACAATATCATTTCATGGGGTAATTCAGGTTTGTTTTAACAGAGTATTCTCAGCCTTTCCCTCCTCTTCCTGATAAAATAGTTGTCTTTGGTGTCACCTGTCCAATGCAATAATACACAATATATTTTTACTATTACCTTTAAATAATCATCTAACATATTAATTTTGATAAGGAAATATAAAAGATTTTACTGTGTTGTTTATGCCATCTCTGATGCTTTTCCTTTCTTTTTGTATACTTGAGCTTCTGACCTATATTATTTCCTTATCTCTGTTGAACTTAATTTTTTTTCCATAGCAGTTGTGCTGATGATGAATTGTCTCAGTTTATGTTTGTCTGAAAAATCCTTACTTCTTCACTTTGAAGAAAAATTTTGCTTCATACAGGATATGTTTTTCTTTCAGTACTGTAAATGTTTTACTGTATTTTTTACCTCACTTCTTTCAAAATGTTCACATTGTCTTTAGTTTTCCTGTTTGGAATATAATAGATATTGATATTTTGTTATTTATTTTGGTTGGTGTTTAGTGAACTTCTTAAATCTGTGGTTTTTAGTTTCTGACATTAAATTTGAAAAGTTCTCAGACATTATTGTGCCAAATATGTACTCTGCTTTATTATCTTTTACTTCTCATCATTGTAATTACAAATATGTTCACCTCTAAGATTGTTACATTGTTCTTAATTTTCCTGTTTTTCCTCTTTGCATTTTGGTTTAGCAAGTTTCTATTCACCTCTCTTTAAGGTCACTGATTCTTTCTTTACCTATGCTCCGTCTATTGATGAGCCCATCAAAGACATTTTCATTTACGTACAGTGGCTTTTTTTCTTCTATCACTTCCTTTGAGGGTTTCTTTGAGTTCCCATCTCTCTGCTTTTTTTAACTCCTCATCCATTCTTGTATGTTATCTCATGTTTCCACCAGAACCCTTATTATACTTTTGTAGTTATTTTAAATTCTCCATCTGAAAAAAAAAAAAATTCTCCATCTGATAACCCCTAAATCTGTACCATATCTCAAGATGGTACTAATTCTTGTTTTGTCTTTTTCACTGCATTTTTTATCCTGCTTTTTACATGTCTTGTAATCATCTTGAACCCTGAAAATTTTATAGAGAGTGACAGGTAATGAAGTAAATTGACCTTTAGTGAGAGTTTGTATGTTAATCTGGTTAGGAGTTGGGCTGTGTTTACTGTTTGCTGTGGCCCTGGGTGCCAGAGGCATTAGTTTTCTCCAGTGTCCTTGTTTTTGTCTCTCTTGTTGTCTACATGTTGTCCTGAGAACTATTTCTTAAGTAGACTCTGAGCATTGGCAGCTTCTTCAGCTTTGATTCAATGCTATTATACCGAAACCCTCATGATGTATGACAATAGCGTATGGAACAGAGGACACGCTGTATAATCCTGTGAATAAATCTCAGGCTTTTAGTCATCCTGTGTTCCTGGAGAGTGATTTTCATAAATGTTTCCTACATTCACTACCCCCCACCAGCCCCACTTCTTAAATGGGACAGAAAGAATTGATGCTACTGGAATTAAGTAATTTTTCTTCCTCCTATGTCAGATAAGGTTATGGTAAAGTCTTTAGGCCTTTGTTATGGAGAAGGCTCTGGGCATATTCCAAAAGAGTTATATTTTCTTACCCTCTGCCAAAGACACAGGTGATTTTCCTTGGCTATTTCTCCAGGAGAACCTGATGGCTCCTGGACTTAAAACCCACACAAAAAAGATGAAGGCTCCCTGTCTGTGGCCCTCAGCAGTTTCTCACACTCAAGTTAGTCCACACTCAGTCTCCAGCTATTTTATAAAATTACCACTTATGTGTTTATGGCTCCATGGGCTTCTGCTTCTGGTAAGCTGATATCAGCATGTTTCTATGTATTTGTGTGTCACTTCCGATTTCTGGGTGCTAACGTTCGCTGTGACCTCAATTCTTTGATGAATCCAAGAAAAGTAATTGATTGATTTTCATTCTGTCCTCCATTTTATTTGTCATAAGAATAGACTGATAACTTTCAATACTTCACCTGCTAAAGCCAAAACCAGAAATTCCATTACTTTCATTTTTGAAAGATAATTTTGCTAGATGTGACATTCTAGGTTGACAGATGTGGTTTCTATCCCCCATCAGCATATTAAGCATGCTATTCATTGCCTTTAGCTATTCATTATTTCTTAATAGAAATCTACTCTTAATCATATTGGTGTTACCTGGTACATGATAGCACACAATATGTCATTTTTTTCCTTTTTTGCTTTCAAGATTCTCTCCTATTTTGCTTTTCAACATTTGGAATATGGTATGTCTGCATGGATGTCTTTGCTTTTACCCTCTTTGAAGTTTACTAAGCTTCTTGGATGTGCAGATTACTGCTTCTCACCAAATATGGGTTGTTTGTGGCCATTATTTTTCAAACATTTTTCCACTCTTTTCTCTGTCTCTTCTCCTCTGGCGCTATCATTATGTGTGTATTTACGCACACATAGTGCCTTGCATATGAGAGATCTCCAAATCTGTTCATTGTTTTTTATTTTTTTCTCTCTCTGTTCTTCAGATTGCATAATCTCTATTGAGTTATCTTCAAGTTCACTGATCCTTTTTTTCTGCCAGTCCAAGTCAATTGCTGGGACCCTTTAATGCATTTTTTAAATTGGGGCATTTTACTTTTCAACTCCAAAATTCCATTGCCCATTTTTTACAATCTCTATATCTTTATGATTATATTCTACTTGAAAGCATTATTATCTTATCTTTAATTGTTCAAAAATAATTTTCCTTAATTTTAAAACACATTTTTAGCAGCTACTTCAAAGTCTTTGCTAAGTACACTGAGCCTCCTCAAAGCTATTTTATATAGCTTATATTTTTTTTCCTGAGTATGGGTAACACTTTCTTGTTTCTTTCCATATTTCATAATTTAGTTTTTAAAACTGGACACTTTAAATAATATAATGTTTGTTCATATTAAAATAATACTGTTACAGCAATGCTATATACTAACTTTCTCTGCACTCTGGGGCTTTCTCTCACTGATTTGCTTCTTTATTGACTTGAATGGATTGAGTGAAGCCTACCTCCCTTGCAGTATGCATCCTCTGATGTCCTCAATCAAGATATTTTTCCTTATTTTTATCTTTAAACCTGGCTTCTTAGGGGCTGTACCTGGGTCAGAATCACTTAGTGATCAGCCACTGATTGGTCAGAAGTTTTGCATAAGCCCCCTAAACCGGTAAGATTTTCACTTTTGCCTATTGGATTTATGTGTGGTTTAGAGGTTGCTTTCACTGTTTGGGGATATTATGAGTTTGACTCATGCTTATCCAAGGACTTATAACTCAGAAGGTCCCTCTCCAATTGCTCCTCAGAGGAAGGTGCACTTGGGCATAAACACACATCCTGAGCACAAGGAATGTATTACTGTGATTCTAGATGGGCTCTTTTATCATCTCTTCCCTTGATTTCTTTATTAAAATTATAGGTGGTTTGCCTTTATTGGTATTACACCTATTCATTAGTCTCCACCAATTACTAGCTGATTTATCCATGTTTTGATCTCCTTGGTGGGCCCCTTGGTGGGGCCAGAGTAGGACCAGTCTTTGAGGCTTACCCCTATCCTCCCCTGAGCAGAATGTCTGCATTCTAGAACACGAGATTGGGGAAATGAGTAACTCATTCTTCACTGGCTGCCTTACCTTGATCCTTCCTATAGAGCAGGTGCTGTATTGGGGAAAGGGGGATGATACTACCTGGTTGCCACCACCATCAAATGTCGATCTTCCACTGCCCAAAGATAACGGGGATAAGATCTGTTTGTTTTTAGCAGCTACTGAATCCACTCAAAACAGCTCTCCAAAGCCCCAAAGCCAGGAATGTGGAGTATATAGGAGCTATCGTTGCATTGCTAAGCCCAGTGGAGCAGCTTTCATGCAGGACAGGAGGATCTGACTCTTTATTGGTTCCCCACTCAGATACTCCTTACAAATGGGAGTTAGAGTTGGGGGGAATAGTAACTGCCTGTTCCCACTCAATATAGGCATTGTTTATCCAAAAAAAAAAGGGACCCATCAATGTTAATGGGTGACTGAATTCAACTAGAACACTTATTTATTCTACACTAAGGAGCTAAGGAGACAGGAACTGCTGAGCTTGTTGGACCAGCTCTTCCATTAGAAAGAGCAGCCGGGGGAGGAGGCACTCACTGAACTGAATGTCATGGCCTCGCATATTCTTACCAAGTTTCTATAGACTGTGTTCAACAAATGCTTCTCAATTTCATTTAAGTTCTTTGAACAGTCTCCAAAGATCTTAAATAATTGTCCTTGTTAATTTTGACCAGCTTAATAGTTGTCTCTTTGGGAAAGAGATTTCTCCAAGCTCCTCACATCACCATTCCGGAATTCTCATCTACAAACCACACATTTTACTTTTGATGGTTATTCTCTGTCCTTCCTCTAGCATGTAAGTTCCATAAAGGCTGAATTTTATCTTTTTTTGTTCATTCATTTGGTTGGTTGGTTGGTTGGTTGGTTTTCACTATTAGAAGAGTAACTGGACATAGTAAACATTCAATAAATTTAAATAGGAAAATAAAAATTCCTCTCCTAATAATGTACATAACTATCTAATTCTACCAAATCCTTTCACTGAGAATAGTTGGAAAAGATATTTTTTCCAAATATACTCTTAAAGGTATTGAAAAGCTACTAAGAATAAAGGATTATCAAATCAAGATACAGATTTAAAAAAAATCAAAGGATTAATAAAGGCTTTTTCTTTCTCTCTCCTAGGAACATAGGCCAATTCCTAAGAAGCTGAGTGGGCTTCTGAGAGTACCACAGGGCAGGAGATTAGTTACTGTAATCCATGGCTGGCTATGTCAGGAGTGGCAACCTTTCTTCTTTTGGTGGGAACAGTTGCTTTCTACAGTAAGGTCAAAATAGGATTATGGGGAGTGACAATAACCTTGTAAATCAAGTGCTGGTTTTTGAGAGTTTCTTTTTTTTAATCATTTCTTTTCTCTTTCATTTTAGCATATTAAACATGGCATTTTCCATATTGCCAAAATGTGAAGAGGATGCCCCATAAACCTATGACACCTCTGTAAGAGAAGATATAGTATAAAAAAAGAAATTAGAAACTTCACTACTTTTCCAGTTTTGAGTATCTCTCCTGGCTTTGTGTTTCTGGCAAACTCTGATTTGTTAGTGTCAGGTCTTCTGTCCTGTGTAGGTCACACCCCTCTGCACTATGGCAGCCAGGTTTTTTCAAGGAGCCTAAGTTAGCTCTAGTCTGATTTTTCTTCAATTGTGAATTTTTATGCATTACTTCCCTACTCCATAACCTTAGCAGCTTAGTAAACAATAGCTCCTGTGTTATTTTGTTGTCCTTGTTTTTCCCCAAGAAAACTTGATGTGAATCATTTCTTTCTGAATGGGTATTGGAACTAATTTCAAGTTCTACTCATGGAGTTATTGTTGTTTCCCTTCCTCTTCCAGTTTTGATTTTTTTTTTTCATTGAATAGTTTCCTGTGTTTCATTTCCATTCCACACCCTGAAAACCACTCCAATACAACCCACAACATTTATTCTTTTTCTCCCTGGAGTGTCCCTCACCATTCTGCAGAAAATTCCTTGGGTTTGGCTTCTCATTATTTCCAAAAACATAACAATGACTTCCAGTTCACAGCTACCCATTATTCCCAATTTCATCATCACTTTTTGCCAGATGCCAAACCCACCAGCAGGCAGGATATTTACCTCAGGGCACTTACCAATATAAATTGCAAACTCTGTGGCGATTCAGTGTCCATACTCAATTTGAAAACAATCAGCAAGTCTCTTTATTCAATTAAGCAATAACAAAACAGTAAGTGCATCATCAATTATGTTATTCATTCCATTATTTATATCAACAAAATATCCAGTTATGTTAGTTAGATAAGTGCCAAATTATTTCAGAATTTTGTCCCAGGTGGAAGTGAGTTCTGATACTTTTTCTAAAAAGTCAGAAAAGGTAATGATTCCATGATCATTAATATTATTCTCTTATGTATTCAGACCAGTGCAAATGTTCTGGGACATTTTCATAATTTATAAGACACTCAAAATGTTTCAGATAACCCTGAGCCTATACAATTATTATTGTAATAATTTGATTTTAAAGAGTCACCAGTGCATTAATAGCTTTTCCAAAAAAATGGTGAAAAAGACATACATCAATAGTAAAGCACACCTTTATATCAGATATATTAAAATGCAAGCCAATGTGCACATCAGGATCAAGAACATCCAGTAAAACCCTCAATCTCTTACACAACAACACATGTTGATCATTTTCTAACTACCGGGAACTATGCTAGGAACTGGACACACTCAGATTAATAACATAGCCTAGTCACTGTTCTCAAATTGTGCTCAGAAAAGTGGAGGAGAAGAGAAAGTCAATAGATAATTGAAACACAAGGTGTCAGGTAAAGGTTTAGTTCAACATCCAGTGAAGATTTTTGAGCATTGTGTCAGACGTTCACTGTTAAAAAGATTTAAAAACAAAAAGCATGTGTTTCGAGTCAAAGATTAATAAGAAAAACAAATAAGAAAAAAATGCAATCTGTAACCCTAGACTGGAAGTGCAGAAAACGGGACACAGGAATCAATGGAGCTCAAAGGGTATGCTGGCCAGCAGGTCCCTGGTAGAGGTGAAAGGCTGGGCAAAGCAAAGCACCAGGACCACCTATAAATGCCATGATGGGCTGGGGCATGGTGAGCCTCTCCAAGTAGCCTGAGGATAAAACCTGAGAAGTAAAATTAATTATAAACCTCCTAACCAACTGAACAGACCATCTTTTGGCCAAGAGGACCCCAGAGTAACCTTGAAAACTGAGTTCTCCATAAACTGAAGTCAGACAGGCCTCCTCATACTTCCTCCCTCACTAACCGCCATTAGCTTTTCTTCCCTAAGGGCTACACAGAAGCCAGGCTTTTAAGAAGACTCCACCACTGATATCATCCAATCTCCTGATGCTGCCCCTCTTCTTTTACCTGATTAGAGACCATGAGCCATGGAGTGATTCTGGCGAACCACAGAGAATGCACAGTGAGAGTTTTTGCATGCTCTGCTTCACCTTTTGGTGTCAGAGGGCCAAAAATTCCACGCTCAGACTTTGCATTTTTTGTACATGAAACCTATCTGTGAAGAGGCACAAAAAAGCAACTGCCTGTGCATTCCTCCTCTCAAAAATATTCATGACCTTTTATGGCTGCATAGTATTCCACTGTGTATATGAGATCATGTCTTTTTCAGAAACATGAACAGAGCTGGAGGCCATTATCCTAAGCAAACTAACGCATGAACAAAAAAACTAAATACTGCATGTTCTCACTTATAAGTAGGAAACAAACTTTGAATACGTATGAACACAAAGGGAAGAGACACAGGGGCATACTTGGGGGTGAAGGGAGGGAGGAAGCAGAGGATTCGAAAACTACCTATTGAGTACTATGCTTATTACCTGGGTAACAAAATATTCTATACACCAAACCCCCATTACATGCAATTAACCTACATAACAAACCTGCCCATGTAACCCTCAACTTAAACATTAAAAAGAAAATTCATAACTTCTTCTATAACTTATTAAATATGTATATTTGATCACCCTGTTCAGCATTAATTTCTGTTCCCTTTGCCCCTTCTGGCCAGAAACTATGCTCCCAGCCTGTCAGAATGGCCACCCTGCAGGCTGCAACCCTTTAAGAGAAACAAAGCTCTCCTCTCCACATTTATGAGGCTGTCATCCTCATTTTTCAGTTGCCACACCTAAGGAAAGAGCCCTGGGCATGAAGAAGGTAAGAAGCCATTCTTTGCCCCAGTAAAGTGAAGCCAGTATTTCCAGCCTTCCCAGAATTAGGTGAAATGAGGAGAAGCCTAAGCCTCCCCTTCTCCCTTCCCTTCTCTACTTTCCCCTTTGCTTCTCTCATCCTCTCTCCCCCTCCATTCTTCTACCTCCCTGTGTCTCTCTTTTCTTCTTATTCATCCAGATGCACAGAAAACATTTACATTTCAAGTGTTTGGCCTAGAAATCGTAGCGCGTGTATGCCCAAGCTTATGCAATAATATTAACTAACTTTGAAACCTCAGGGCTGCTTTTACCTACTCTCTTTTTGCACTTGCTCCTGAGTTCAGAAACGCAGGCTAAGAGACTTTGATTTCCATGTTCGGTTTTCGATGCCTTCTGACCTGACTCAATTTATTCTTTTCCTGCCGCTACTGCAACTCATGGCTTCTCGTGCATGATGATGCTCCTAAAATGTATAAATTGTCATTTTGCTGTGTCAAGAGAGATGTTAGTTTTATCTGATGTGCTTAAGGAAAGCAGCTTTCTCAGGTCTCTTTGGGGGCGGTGGGGCGGGGTATGCTTTTTCAATTAAAATGCATCCCCGTGAGCTACATACTTCTTAAAGTTGCACTACAAGCTGTCCTTAACTGAAGGGAGCCCTATTTGCCCTGAGTGTCCCAGGCCTCAGGAACTCATTGCCTGCTTGCAGGCAAAGGGAGCCTGAGCAGGAGTAGCTAAGCATAGCTCTATCACTAGAAAAAGGGTTTGAATTTCAAAACCCCACATCAGTGCCAGTGAAGTTCAAGAGAGAAGTACAACACACCTTTTCTCCAAGGATTACTGGATAATGGTTTTTAAATAGACTTTTGTAAACCTGATACCCAACAGTGGCCCTGGAGACTCTTCCTGCTAAAATGGGAGAGTTCCCTGACCCACTTGCAGGATGTGTGACAGGGATGTGGTTTGTCTGTTCAGCCACTGCTTTGTTCTCAAACCCCTTACAGGAGCGGGAGCACACAGACTGGCAGGTGCAGGAACCAGGGCAAGCGCTTTCTGGGTTCTGTCTCCATGGTAGCGTCTAAGGGTGGGGCCTGTAACTCCCAAAGCCCCAGTGGGCATGTTACAGTACTCTTTTAGCCCCTGCTGTCCGCAGACAGCTTAAGTGTTAACCAGCTCAGTGTCCTCTTAGTACCCAGGTCCTTTTCAGGCCTTAAGGAAGAATCAGGTAACATACGGACTTGAAGATTGATGAATACAGATGTTTTATGAAGTGGTGGAGGTGGCTTTCACTGGGATGGATGGGGAGCTGGAGAGGGGATGGAGTGAAGATGATCTTCCCCTGAAGTTTGACTGTCCTGTGGTCGACCTCTTCAACCATCACCAGCCAAGCTCCCGTTGATGTCCAGATGCTCCTTCTTTTCTCTCCTTCTCTGCTGCACCATTCTGCAGCTCTGCCACTCTTCTGCTCCTCTGTTCTTCTGCTTGTGGAGCCTGGGGTTTGGAGTTTATATGGGTACAGGATAGGGGGATATGGCAGGCCAAAAGGCAAAAATTGGGTGTGAAAGTAGAAATGCCCATTCCCATGTAGGGCTGCAGGTTTCCAGGCTTGAGGGTGGGGCCTTTGCCAGGGAACTGCCCTCTTCTACCCAGTATCTCCCTGCTTCCTGTCCATATCACTGCCTATTTGGTAGGTTCGGAACTGATCAGATAAGAGATAGCTCTTCATTCATCATATAAGTGTATAGCCACAGAAAACCAAGAACATCTGCTAAGTTTCCCAAGAATGTGTAATCCCCTCTTCCTCTAGCAATTGGCTAGAGGAAGAGAGACACGGAGAGAGAGTTAAAGTGTGAGACTCTATGTGGCCCTGAAGTCAAGGTTGCCAGGAAGGAAGCTGCCCAGTGTCTCCTCTCATGGTGCCGCCTGGCCAGGGTGACCTCAGGTACAATGTTCCCTCTGTTCATACAAGTCAGGCTTACTGGGCTGTGGGCTCAAAAGGGCTTCTCAGCCCAGAGATGGCCAAACACTGCTATGAAGTGTGGCCAGTAGAGGCTCTCCCTCCCCAGGCACACCTTGCTCTTTTACCTATGTCTAAGGAGAGGAGATTGAGGTTTCCCCTCCCACTGTCTTCACCCTCACTTCTTGCTTCAAGACAGCTGGGAAGAATGCTAAGTTAATAAAAATATCTATTCAGAAAACCCACTGAAAGGGCATGAGCAATTAAGCCTATTCACAACAGTGAGAGGCCAACAGACAAGCCAGTTGGCCTTGAGCTCAGGCTCACTAATAATAGCATCATCCACCCCAGTTCAGAGCTGCGGGGGACTGCAGGATGACATCACCCAGATGGAAGCAGGAGGGATGGGCAAACTGCAAGGTCCCAAGGGCTGATGAATACTGGAAGCTTCCTGAGAAAACCCAGGTGTATGTGGGGCTGATCGGTCCTGTGTACCATTCAGTTTTTTCCTATGTTATGGAGAGGCGGTGATGTTATGGGAAGTTCTGGGATTGGGGCTGCATTCAATTTCACCCTAATTAAAAGCCATGAGGCAACTGTTGACTGAAGCTTACTCACAGTGAAAGATCTACAGAACAATTACTCGTGTGGTCCTTGGAAACCCCCCCTCCTATGAGAGTCACATTGAGGCACCAAGAGGGGGAACAGCGGAGGCATTCTGGGAAAAGCAGATCTGTTTTGTGTCGGGTTGCACCTTCTGTGGAATGGTGGGCATAATGGGAACTCTTAGACAGTTTTCAGTGTTTTCCGGTTCCTGAAATTGGCTGCTGGTAACAAGCAATGAGCATCTCACTATAACCTGTCCTCACTTAGGCACACAACACATGCTCCTTTGTAAGGACATGGGAGAAAGGTGTCCCTTCTGAGAGACATCTGTTGGTCTACTCACATAATACAAGCCTTTGCAGAGTTAATTAGGGAATTGTGAGAGTATTGACACTACATTAGGTTTGAAAAAAATCAGACACTAGGCAATCTCTTAAATCTCTTCCTAAGCTGAAAATATTATCAGAAATGTTTCCATTTGGACCAAGTCAGAGTTAACCCTCCCACATTCCTCACTCCCTGCCAGAAACTGACTTACTTTTATAACATAGACAGGCTGATGACGAATGCCTCTCGTGTTCAGTTTTGACCAAACTTAGAGTAAAATAATTCATATTGTTTAAATTTGAGAGCATTTATTTTGTTTTAGATTCAAAAGCAAAATTTGTTATACGTGAAGAACTTATCTCTGAGTGAGTGGGGCACATCAGCACATGGCAAATGTTATTGATGGTTTTTGTTTTGTTTTGTTTTTGTTTTTGAGATGAAGTCTTGCTCTGTCGCCCAGGTTGGAGTGCAGTGGTACAATCTCGGCTCACTGCAACTTCCACCTCCCCGGTTGGAGTGATTCTCCTGCCTCAGCCTCCCAAGTAGCTGGGACTACAGGTGCCCACAACCATGCCCAGCTAATTTTTCGTGTTTTAGTAGAGACAGGGCTTCACTTTGTTGCCCAAGATAGTTACTTTTATAATTGTTACTACTACTACTAAGACTACTACCCTGGGCAGGGAAACTGACAATAATGCTATTGTTTTACACACACACACACACACACACACGTATATATATATATATGACTTTTAAGAATTTTTTTTAGAAGGAAAAGGGAGACTTTTAGTTAGGCTGAGTCTGTCTAGGACTCACACACATGTCCAGTTTCAAAAAAAGAAGCCTTTCCATTCTTTCCAGCAGTCTATTCTCATGATCCTGTAAAAGACAAGGGAATGGGAAGGTCAGGATCACTCCGGTTCAATGATCATGATATGTTCAAAGAGAACATTTCTGATGAAAGCAGAAGTTCCATCCTGGAGCTGAATGAGTCCTTAGACTCCAGAGCTGTGATGCAGATGGTCTCAGTGGTCCTGGAGGCCCTGGAGGTCCTGGATTTATGATCCTCTTGTAGACCATGCAGAGGAAGACAGCACATCCAAAGCCTCGAAGCCAGCTTTGCCTGCTTTGTTCACTCTGGCTCTGAGGTTTGACCTGGGCTCAACAGAAGCTCAGGGGAGACATCTGGAGAAACGGTTGTTGTTCGAGAAACCAGCAGAGCTCAGGAAGATTAAATGTAAAGGCAACTTGATAGAAACAAGAGAAAAACCATACAACAGCTAAGCATAACCTAGAACATAACTCTAGTTAATTTTTAAGTTGAGAGATGAGAACCCCAGGAAAAAGTCTTGCATGAAAGAAAGGAAAAGATAAAATCAGCATTCTGAGGGTGGTGGAGAAGCTTCCTCAGTTTTGCTTGGAAACTTGAGCAATGCACTGATATTAAGTGCGTAAGGGTAAACCCTTAAAGGTTGTGTGCTGTTTTCTTCTCTTAGCCTCCCCCCAACCTGGCCACTAAGAAATCCTATTATAACTTGAAAATTGAGAAATGTTTAAAATTAAATAATACTTGTTAGAACTCTGATGTTTCCCTTAGTGTCTTGATTTTTCCCCTGGTATGACTAGCATGGGATTTAATAATCCTCAGGAAAAAATGTAAACCAGTGTCAATAAAACCATTTTCTACTAGGTCTCAACTAATGAACATACTTTCTGACTACGCACTAATGAATTGGAGTATTCCAAACATGTAATAATTTTAAAGTAATCGTTGCTTAATCTATTTAAAAGTTTGATTTTTTTTGGTTATTTTTTTTTCCTGATTTTTACTCCTGAACACAGGATCTCAATTATGCATAAATTATGTTCCCATTAAACATAGTCAGTGTTTCCTGAGTATAAAATAAGGCATGTCAGATAAGGGAGTTCCCAAAGCCTGCAAGCATTATATATAATTAATATAATGATAGTTGGATCAAATAGATCCCAAAATGTCTGTTTGATTAAAATATCAGATGATTTATAAATGAGTTATTCTTGTTTCTTGGACACAGAAAGTCCGAGGTGGATGTTGTAGGTGTACAGGTATTTTCCTGCATACCTGTGATTCAGGGATTGAGGTGTTATTCATCTTGTGATTCCATGACTCCCTGAGGCAACTTTTTGATCTGCATTCAGCAGGTCATCAGGAAAAGAGCATGGAGAATAAACAGCTGCTTCTTACAGGCCTTGAAGCAGATATGATCATGTCATTTCCACTCACACACAACATGAGGTTTAGTGGAAGTGAGGTTAAGCACGTCTACCTGTGTGCCCAGAAGAAAAGTTAAGACTTTCTGGGGCAGGTCCTATAAAAGGATAACATATGAGCCACAGATTTTCCCTAAATGCAACATGACAGAAGTATTCAGCCCCATGGTTAGAACTTAGAGACTAGTCCATTTTATATGCATGCACACACACACACGCACACACACACATATATGTGTGTGTGTATATATATATATATATATGTATATATATATATATATTCACAAGTAAGGTAGAAAATGAAAACCCACATATAATAACTGTATAAAACTTAGCAATAAGAAATCATGTGGTACCCTGAATATGGTAGTTCAAACCAAACATGCTAGCAGGAAGTCTTACCCAAGACTGGAAGATGTTTCGGGGAAGCAGGAGGAAGAGCAATAAGCAAGTGCTAACTAACCTCAAAAACTACAGAACCCAGGATGCGACATCTCCTCTACAATTAGGAACACAGTCAAGCGATTGTGTGAATGATACACTGAATTGGGAGAAGATGCCAGAGCCTCCCACTGTGTGTAAGGGCACAAAAAACCTTGAAAGGGCTGTGAAAGCATCAAACAGTACTAGGACTTAAGCTCTTGGGGGTTCCAGAAATAGTGTGCAATACACTCTGAAGATACACTGCCAGGAGCTGAAGTCAGAGATACTGTGGGTACAGAAGAGAGACGTTATTCAGACACTGGCTTCAGAAGAGGTAGATCTCTGAAAGTATTAACTTTGCAAAACAGAGAATTTACAGCCAGTGCCACCAGCTTGAAAAGCAAGGTCCATGAGGATCTGGACAATGCAAAGTTACAGGCAAGTGAACTCCAAAATAAGCTTAGCCCTGGCAGATACAGATGTGATTAAAAAAAAAAAAAGGTGCATATATTTGAGCACCTCATACTAACAATGGAGGAAAAAACCCTGGAGTTGTAAAGCTGAAAAAGAGCTCTGTCCCATCCCTGCCTAACCTCCCCTCAGTGTTCTCCTGGTAGTTCAGGAAAACCCATCTCGTTTAAGCATGGGTAACAAAACAAAATTACAGTCAAAACATATTGAAATTTATTTTAAGGAAAGAAAATAGCCAGGTGTGGTAGCTCATAACTGTAATCCCAGCACTTGGGAAGGCCAAGGCAGGCAGATCACCTGAGGTCAGGAGTTCAAGATCGGCCTGGCCAACATAGTGAAACCCTGTCTCTACTAAAAATATAAAAATCAGCAGGGAATGGTGGTGGGCACCTGTAATCCTAGCTACCTGAGAGACTAAGGCAGTATAATTGCTTGAATCCAGGAGGCAGAGGTTGCAGTGAGCCGAGATCATGCCACTGCACTCCAGCCTGGGTGAAAAAGTGAAAATCCTCAAAAAAATAAAAAATAAAAAAATCAGAAAAAGAAATAAAAACCAAATAACTTCTAACAGAAAATAGAAGCACAACAGAAAGAAATGGATTAGATACAGTGGACATTTTTAAATGAAGAAAAATGAATTAAGAAATTGAAAAATTATCTATGAATGAACAACGTAGTAAAAAAATGTTTAGAAATAATGTGCCTAGACCTGTGCTCTACAAACATTAATGCACCTAGGGATCATAATGTGGTCTTGGTAAATGGGAGTTCTGGTTCTGTAAGTCTGGGATAAGGCCTGAGAAACTGCATTTCTAGTAAGCTACCAAGTGATAAGGATGTTATCCGTCTGTGGATTCCACTTTGAAACACAAAGGTTTATGCTAAGAATTGGCATACTATGATGACAACTATGGCCGACTGCTTTTCTATATAAATGAAGATTTAACGGGACACAGCAACATCCATAAGTTTACATATTGTCTAGGCTACCTTTGTGCTTCAATAGCAGAATTCACCTTTGTAATAGTGGTCTTATAGCCCTTTACAGAAAGCTTTGCCAATCCGTGGTCAACACAACAATAATAGTATATGAACAGAGAGAGAAAGAATTACAGCAAGGAACCAAAAATATATTCAGAAATTAAGTTTCAATTTTTAAAAACTCAAGAGAAAATAAATACCAATTATTATGGAATGACAATTTTTATGGAATGTTTGTATTCCCCTGCAAATTCCAATGTTGAAGTCTTAATTCCCAATGTGATAGTATCCAGAACTGCCTTTGGGAGGAAATTAGGGTTGGATGAGATAATGAGGACAGAGTGCCCATGATGAGATTAGTGTCCTTATAGAAAGATAAACTAGAGGGCTTGTGCGTGTTCACTCTCTCTCAATGAGCTCACAGAGATGCAGTTATATAAACACGCAGCAAGATGGCAGCCACATACCAACAAAGGAAAGAAGACTTAGAATGAAACCTATCTTTCTGACACCTTTATCTTGGACTTCTCCACCCTCACAACTGTGAGAAAGAAACATTTGTTGTTTTAACTGCACGTTCTACTGCAATTTGTTATCACAGTTCAAGCTGGCTAAGACACCATAGGAAACATGGTACAAAAAGTAGAGAATTTTTTTTAAGCCAGAAACAAAAGTACCAGAAATAAAGAAAGAGAAACTTTTTATATCTTTCAGAGAAATTTGGTAAGTATAGATGTCAGAAAACTACAGATCATGAATCAATTCCAGTTTGCATCCTGTGTTTGTGTAATTACTAATCATAAAATCATTTTGTACATTTTTAAAGCATTGTTTGAAAATGGAAGGGGAAAAAAGAAGGATAAAAAAAAGAAGAAAAAAATGAAGAAGGGGGAAGATAAGGAGAAAGAGAAGAAAAAGAAGAGATAATATATGGCCTGCAAAGCCTAAAATGCTTTCATAAATGTCTGCCTATCTCAGCTGTAGAAGACTGGCAAGGGACATTCAACATACATATAATTGGCTTCTCCAATGAAGAAAATGAAAGCAATGGAAAAAGCAAACATTTAAAACTGTAGTTCAAGAAAATTTTCATGAAACAAAAGACTTGTAAATGCAAGTTGATACCTAGTTAAAGGGTACATTGTGTACTTACAAAATTTGATGTGGTATGATCCACATGGAGAGAAAGCCATTTTGAAATGAATATGTGTGTGTGTAAATGGAGCTGTTGTCCTATTTTTATTGGTAACAGCACCTTCTTTTACATTCTCAAGTGCCCTGCTTTGAACAACAAATTATAAGGTTATCCTCTCGGAAAGAGAGTAGCATTAGCTTTTTCATACCAACATTGCACAGCAGAAGTCACATAGAATTGTGTTAAATATGTTAAAGGAAAGAAAATATAAGCATTGAATTTAACATATTGCAAAAAGTCCTTAATTCTTAAAGTCTGCAAACAAATGGGTTCAAGAATTAAAGGACTATAGACATAGAGACTATTTTTCCCATGAGCGCTTCCTATAAAACTTATTACAGAACAAAAAAGAAAAAATAATTAAAGAAAACTTGCCATAATATCTAGGGTGAGGATTGAGTATATTTAATTGTATAATTAAGACTAATATTTCAAGAAATGGGTTATAAAATATTAGGTAATGTTAGATAGATTGACAATGCAACAAAATACAATTAACAAAAAGGAAAGGGAAATAGAGTAGGCTGAAGGATGAATAAGCTCATAGATTAACTCAACAGTATTAGCTAAACTTAAAATAAATTTAAAGTGGGAAGAAGGTTGAATAAAAATAAGTTTACTAAGTCTATTATTGCTCACAGTAGTAAAACAATAGGGAATGACAAAAGAAAACACTATGAATATTGTAACTACATTGATTTAGAGTTACAAACTGCCTTAGCATGGATTGCCTCAAAAACAGACCACTGTGAGACAAGACTGGACAGAGGGTAGTTTTTGGGAAGGTGACCAAAGAAGATCTGGTATGGGAATGAGAAAGTAATGTAAGAAAGGGAAAGACACAAATATAAGGTGTGTTCATTAGTATACTAATCCTGTAGGCAATTTTGGCTTAATTCCAATTGGCATTTTTGGCAGATTATGTAAAACATACCTGAGAGTTAACCTACAAAAATGATAAGGGAGCTGGAGTATTTATCGATCTATTTCCATTTCTTCTTTGCTAAGAGCTGCCCTTGAGAGCATTACTGCAACTGTACTTCCAGTATTTTCTGTGCATGTTCCTGTAGCTAGAGAAAGCCTCTATTAAGAGAGTCACAGAAGCCTGCAAGAAGTAGCCATCTAATTGTATGGAAACTGGCAAAATCTGCTACAAAATCCTTCCTAAATATAAAAAAGAAAATACCCAAAATGGGGAAGAAAGGAGAAAAACCTCACATATGAAAGATTTTATACATAGGGTACATATAACTAGATAATTATACTACAGAGGATATATTTCTGCCTCTAGAGACATGGAGTAAACATATGTTTCCCTATTTTACCTACTAAGTACAGCTGGGTACTATACACAAACATCAGTCATGGGAAGACCCTGGAGAGTGGATAGAAGACAGACAGATGAGCCAGGGACTTCTCAAGGGGCAACACAGCAGAGAGTTTTCTTACCTCACATATTCCAGATTGGATGCTGGAAAAACTGGCAAATGAAAATTTCAGTAGCGGCAGACAAAAGAACCCCAAGAATAGCCAGGCTGCTTCCTTTACCAAAGGGTAAAAAAGAGTCATTCTAACAAGGCAGAAAACTTAGACAAGAACTGCTCCATTCCAACCAAATTCCACAAGAAACTGCAGTCCCACCTACATCCTAACCAGAAAAGAAGTTAGAGTAGGGAGGCAAATGCTGTGAAATATCCTATCTCCTGCTGGGATGGAGTCAAAGAAGGCAGAGAGGAAGCCAAAAATTTCATGACTGCACAGCAGTCACACCAAGTCAGTGATGATCCCACTATGTGACTGAACTTTCATACCTACTGGGTTGTAAGAGGATGCCCCTCTCCCACCCTGAAGAGGTGGTGTAAGAGTAGGCTTAGTGGAGATGAAGACACCAGACACAGTGCCTGCAGAGGCTACATGAGCAGTAGTAAGGTCATCCTTGTCCCTTCAAGTCAAGGTAGTATCAACACAGACCTAGTGAAAAGTCAGAGCTCGCAACCCCAGCTAAGAGTAATGAAGGGTTCCTCACCCACTGGTGTTAACAGAGATCAAGTCACAAACCTAGACTTTCACCTCAATCTGGAAATACTAAGATAGTGTTCTACTTTATTCACTAAAGTGGTGTCAAAGGAGACCTTCTGTAATCAAAGAAAATTTAAGAAATTTAAGACCTTCTGTAATCAAAGAAAATTTAAAGAAAATTTGAGAAAAATCAAGAGTCTCAAAACATAGTACACATTTCAATTGACAATCACTAATTTTACTAAGATGCAAGAAAACCACAGCTTAAATAAGAATAGACATTGACAGATGTCAAAACTCAGATGACACAGACCTTATAATTAGCTGACAAGAAATTTAAATGCCCATAATAAAACATGCTACAATAGCAATTACAAATACCCTTGAAATAAAAGGAAAAATATTAAATCTCTGCAAAGAAATAAAATATATCAGGAAATAGACTATTAAAGAAAAAAATGGAAATTTAAAAACAAAAATATAATAATTAAAATAAACAACTCAGTAGATGTGGCTAGAATGAAAGAACAGAGAAAAGAAATAGTGAACTTGAAAATACAGTAATAGAAGTTACCCATTGTGCGTATCAGAGAGAAACAGACTTAAAAACATGAACAAAGCCTCCACTAAATGCGGAACTACAACAAAATATCTAACATCAGACTTGTGTTATCAAAATCCCAAAAGAACAGAAGAGAATAGGATTAAAAAGCTTTGAGAGCTAATGGCAAAAAAAAATTTTTAATTTTTTTTATATTTAGCAAAAGACTCAAATTAAAATATCCAAAAAGATTAGTGAGCCCAAAATAAGATAAATTCAAGAAATCCACAGCAAGACACATCATAATCTTCTGAAAACTAAAGGGAAATAAAAATTTTTGAAGTAAGGGAGAAATTAGACCTTAATATTTGTTGTTTGAGTGAGAGCTAATTTCTCGTTAGAAACCAGAAAGGCCGGAAGAAAGTGACACAACAGTTTTCAAGTACTAAAAGAAAAAAAATCTGCCAACATAGATTCTATATCCACAAAAAAATATTTTGCAGAAATAAAAAGAAAGTCAAGAAATTCTCAAATAAAAAAAATAGGGAATTTGTCATCAGCTTACCTACATTAAAAGAATGATTGAATACATTTCTCTAAAGATAAAAGAAAAGAAAATGAAAGAAACTTTGAAACACCAAGAAGGAAAAAAGAAAAACTACTTGTGAATTGCCACCCTAGGGGAAATATTGAGAGATACATAAATCCATAGAATAATAGCTAAGGTCAGCTTACCTGAAGCAGAAGCCACTGGAACACTAACCTGGTAAAAACACCAAAATTGTAATATTGGCCAATTTCTGGGGACTAATTGTGGACTTAGCATGAAAATGAAAAGCTCCAAATGCTGCAGTCTTAGGGTACACCTACATACCTTTATCAATTTTAAATTCAGGAACCCCAATAAGTTTCACAGTGAAGAGCCAAGAACTACCCACTTGACCCTGACAAGGAGATAGAATAAAGTAACTACTATTAAATATACCCAAAACATTATCTATCACATTGTCAGAGCTGTTTCCCATGAAAGAAAAGGGCATTTTCCTAACTGCAGCCTGTTCAAGCCTTCCTATCTCACCTAACAGATGTAGGAGCAACATTTTTGATGGTAATAGTCCAAGGACACAGACTCACTGAAACATGAAGATTTAATTATAACATTACAGCCCGTTTCCCTTCTCAACATCTTACCACACCAACAATAGGGTTTCAGTATAAAAAACAGAATATATGTGTAGGGTGACATTTCCAAAGAGTACAGTATGAAAAAGAGAGAGGAAAAAAAGAGTAATTTTAAACTCACTTTGTTTATGAACTCCCCAGTAAGTAAACTTTTTCTCTTGCTAAAAATTTTTTTTAAAGTAACTTCAGAGCAAGGAAACCTGACAAAAGCCACCTCAGCCAGGTGACATTGGTCAATATCAAGAGTTACAAGTCATGCTAATTATGCTAATAGTATGCATCTGTTATTTAATAATGAACTTGGCTGATCTTTAACTAGGTTTCCTGAGAGACATCTTCCAAACCTTTGGAATTTCCTGAGTCAAAGGAATATCTTCGTTATTCATGCCAGACTCCTGGAGCCATATCTGAATTTTTACTAATTAAGTGACTCAGGGTTGACCCTAGAGAGTTTTAACATGGAGGCCTAGTTGTTTCAGAAAGTCAAACAATGTGATAGGGCTTTAAGCCCCAAGATATCAGCTCAACCTCTGGAGAGTGGAGGAAAGCTGGAGACTGAGTTCAATTACATTCCATCTATCATGCCAAGATAATGAAACTCAATGGAAAAAATAAAAATAAAAAAAAAAAAAAGAAACTCAATGGAAACTGCACACTGAAGCTGGGGTGAGCTTCCCTCATTCATGACACACATCAGTGTGAACAGAGGGTGCCTTGTCCTACGGACATGGGAGATTCACATTTGGGACCTTCACAAAGGTCTTTCTATATGTCTCTCCATTGGTCCTGATTTGATACCTTTATAATAAAACTATAATAGTAAATATAATATTTCTAGTGAATTATTGAGCTTGAGGGGTTAATGAGAACCCCAAGTTTGTAGTCAGATGATCAGAAGTGAGGGTGGCTTGGAGACTCCCAAGTTTGAGGATGGTGTTTGAAGTGGGTGTTATTTATTGGGGATTGTACCCTTAACTGGGAAGATTAATTATTGTGTACCCTTAATATGATGGAAGGAAAAATAGCACCTTATTCTTTGATTTTTCTTCCAAAACCCATACCCCCCAACTTAACTATTAGAAAAATGAAATAAATCCAATAGAGAAATATTCTACAAAAGACGTGGCCAATTATTCTCAAAATTGTCAAGGTCATAAAAAGCAAGAGAAGTCTGAGCCAAGAGAAGCCTAAGGAAACATGACAACTAAATGCAATGTGATGTCCTGGACAAGATCCTGGGACAGTTAAAAAAATATTGGTTAAAAACTGAGAAAATCTGATTAAGTTATAAACTTTGATTAATAATAATGTATTAATATTGGTTCACTAAATGTGAGAAATGTACCATACTAATATAAATGTTAATAACTGGGGAGTCTTGGGTTTGACTACGTGGAAACTTTCTGTACTATCGTCAGTATTTTTCTGAGACCTAAAGTTGTTCTAGGCTTTCTGTAGACCCCAGTGGGCAGAGCAGAAAGTCTATTTGTGCATGGACTTTCTGCAACAAATCAGAGGCTGAAGTGAAGTTTTGAAGTTACACCCCACGCAAACATCTGATTGATTGGTTGTGGGAGGGGGACCAATCAGAGGCTGAAGTTACAAATTTATACTCCTATGCAAATAAAGACTAGGCTCAAGACCAGTCTGATTGGTTGTGGGAGGAGACCAGTTTAGAGGTTCTTCCAATTTTTCATCTGCCACACAGAAAAATGGGGGATGGGAAGATTGCACAGGGCATAGTCTCTGGTACTTGTTGCTTGGGCATGCAGAGTTGGAGTTTTCCTTTTGATTTAGTTCTAAGAAGTCAGCATGAATTGGCCTTAGGTTTCCTTCCTCCAGACTCTGTTCTCCTGTCTCAGGATGGCCCATTGCTGCATTCTGGTCCCACTTTCTCATTCCTCTGTGAGACTGGAGACTCTCGCTGTTCCCAAAAGAGGAGAAAGATAAGAAGCTAATGTCAGGCGTCAAGCAGAGACAGAGAACTTTATGTGTGGCATTTTATCTCATTCTTTTGGAAATGATTTTCTAAAAGAAAATCATTTGAAAACTGAAACTGAGGCTGGAAAGTTTTTGTTGAGGTCCATCAGGTGCTGACAGAACTGAGATCTCCCTTTGTGATGTCCAGCATGCTTGCTCTGCCCTGGCCCCACTCCCCAGCGTCTGGTGGTTTGCAGGCCTTGTCATGATTCTGAATCATTTGGTCTCGGGTGGGCCTGAGTATTTCTCCAGATAATTCCATTCTCATCAGGCTTGAGAACCATTGGCTTAGATCACTCAGAATATACCTAGCACAGGATGCCAGAAATAGGAGGAGAGGAAAATATAATTTTCCCTCTGCCCTTCTAAATTCTAAGCTGGGACACCTATAACAAAAGACAGATTAGCAAGAGAGAAATGAACAGAAGTTTATTAACATGCATATTTTATATACACATGGGAGAAAACCAAGGGAAAAAGAAACTCTCTGTGAGATTGCGGTGTAAATGCCGCTGACAGCACTAACTTAAGCACATCCTTAGAATAACCCTGATGGGTGCACCTAAATGTGTGTTCCAAGCCAAGGAATCCGGGCATGGTGAACTCAAGATTAGTTTCTTGTCTATGACGAACATCAGAGCCCCTCTAGCCCAACCTGCATAACACAGACTGTATAGGGGATTGAAACCCTGAGTTTTAGGGTTAATGAGGGTTGCCAGGTGGAGGCTGTTACAGGGAGGTTGTTAAGTGAAAATGCTCTATAAACTACATGCTGTTTGCAAGTAGGTGTGGTTTTCCTGCCCCACCCACTGCCACTGGGCCATTCAGTTATCCTGTCTAGCCCACTGCCACTGGACTATATGTAAAGAAGATATGTTGTCCAGCCCACCACTGGACTGTGTGCAAGGCAGATACCTTGTTTAGCCCACTGCCCCCTGGAACATTTCTGTACATAAGGTGATTGTCCTAGCCAGCCCTCTGCCACTGGACTCTCTCTCCTGTACGTAATCTCCTAATAAAACTCCATGTCTCGTTCGCTGTCTCCGGGTCGCTTCTTCAACCTCTTGAATTTAGTGGCTTCCCTATTGAGGCTAATGGGGTTCGGCACAACAGAGGTGGCTTAGAACTCCAATCTGTACAACATCTTCAACAAAGAACATATGCATGTTTAAGGCAAGTGACAGGGAAAAAGAAAAGCCCCTTGAGTCTTCATGGGTGGCAAATTATGGGAAGGCAATACTGTATGTGGAAACTCATGGTAGATAGACAAGTTAGTAAAGTCTGTGAGGTCGGCTCCTCTGTTGTCTCCAGGCTGATAAGGATCTAAGGTCATCTTGGGTGATAGATCTTTGTCCTTTCTGTGAAGTGGGGGAGGGACAGCTTTGTAAGTTTATGTTCTGCTTTTAGGCAAGCATCTCCTTACAGCTGCTGCTTTTCAACTACCTTCAGCTCTAAATGATCCTTATGCCCAAATGGCATATTTTGGGGTGACATATTTTGCTACCTTTCACTAGTATTATCTTGCCCTGAGACAGGAAGAGGAGGAGGAAATATCTGAACACAATAAAGCTAACAAGCCTTGAAAAATGGACTCTTTGCTGCATGTAGTTTCTCATCTTTGAAATGGAAAGATCAAGACCCTAATTTTCCCACTAAAACACATGGGCTATTGCATGTCAAGTGTGTTTGTGAATTTGAAGGTACAGCAAAACATTTAGTCTTAACTTGGCATGATCTACAGCAGATGGTGTCCGGGGGCAATGTTGGAAACCTCCCCCATCAGCTGTGGCTTCCTTCACCACCCCTGCAATAGGAACTCTATGATACTTTCCGTCTTCCTCTGCCCACTCTTTTCCCTCCCAGGCATCAGAGGGCATGAACACACATATTACCGTTGTAAACACATTGTTTTAAATTGATGATTTGGATACTGGATTCGTGAGATTGGTCTAAAAATAGCCAAATGTATTAGTTTAATTATTTTTAAGAGGTTTTTTTCTTTGTAAGCCATTATAAATAAACTCTGGTTTTTGTTTTGTCTAGTTAATACAGTTTTTGTTGAAACTTCTTAGATGAGTCTATCTTAAATATTTAAAACATGCTTTGTATTGTCTCTAAATTTGTGAATGTGACATAGTTCAAGGTGATGGGTGACTTCTGCCACTCATCTAGGAGGAACATCTGTTGTGACTTATAAGACATTTGTTAAAACCTAACGCTCTCTAGAAAAGGGCTGTTTTCCCCTAAGCAGAACCTGGGAAGGTGTGAAACACTAGTTAAACAGTTCCTGTCTCTGTTTATAAGTTTCTTGTGCAAAGCTGCCCCCTCAGTCTGCACTTGGCCTCATTCTGGGGACTGCCATTCTGTCCTCCTCAATCCTCCCTATCCCCTCTTGTCCTCTACCACCTCTTTGAAACTGGTTAACTTGGGTATCTAGCAGAGGTAAAAGTAAACTGTATCCAGAAACTACTTTATTGTATATCAAATAACACGTGGATCCGGGCTGTTCTGTGTAGAGTAAAAGGAATTGATAGATGGAGAGAAGCACAAAAAAAAATCCCCAGACAGTTCTACTTCAGTTAAGGCTTGAGTATCTACAATCTATTGCTCACCAGTTGACAGAGTCTCTGCTCTAAGAGGCCAAGCCATAACATGCAGAGAATACTGTGATTTGTGCCTTTTCTAGACCAACTTCTTCCAGGATATCTTACAGGACTGTCAGGGGACTAACTCCAAATCACTTCCGAAGAGAGTTTTCAGTGGAGTTATTCTTACTCATAGAGTGCTTATGTGGCCCATGACAATGGCAGGCAAAAGATGAGTCAACCCCTGGTGGAGAATTTGTCTATTATGAGGGAGTTTGCCTGGGTACAGATTAAGGACAGGGGAAATCACTTCCATCTTAGCATAAATCAAGCACATCCTGTCCCGAACAAAGTGTTTTCTACATCCATGTTTCTACTCTTGATGGATATTAGAATTATCTGCAGAGCTTTTAAAACATGCTATGGCCTGAGCGTCATCTGAGATGACCTTATCAAAGCTATTGGTGTCTTCTGGAAGCACGCTTAGAACCAGTGGCCTGCAAAATCATAGAGAACGTGGAGAACTCAGCTCAGAGAGAAACCACACAGCAATGGCTTTGCCCAGCCTCTGCGGTCTGACCAGAAAGCACCCAGTGTCCTGTTCAAGGGAAAGAATATTCATAAAAAAATAGAATACAATAAAAACGCTTCCTATGTATCAGCGCTTGTTCTAAGAACAAAGTGTTAAATTACTCAATCTTCACAACAACCAATGGACAATGGAGAAGACAAGTTTGTTCAGTTTGTGCGTGCAGAGCAAGAGCTGAGCTCAACGGCAGGCTCCCAAGCCCATGCACCAGATACTGCACAGTTCTGAATGCACCAACTACATTTTAACTTTCACCAGGTACAAAAGCAAAGACTGATCATGAGATTATTGATTCAAAGGGCCTAGGGACTTGGACAACCTGGGGCTAGATCAGCAAAATCTTGAGTCAAGCAGAGTCTATACCTAGAAAGAGAATATCCCCTGGCTGAGCATCCATCAGCTTCTCTGGGGGAGGGAGAAATGGAACTTGTCAACTTCCCATATATTGCCTATATCTTGAAACCATGTATGTTTATATCAACTATTCAAAGCAAACAGCATATATCCTTGTGGTCTCAGAGAGTGGATTCTATCATTCTCAACAAATCCTTTTGTTGTTGTCACCAAGACCCAGTTCCTGAACTGCTCTGGTTTCTGTTGCATGGTTATATGGAGATCCAGGCAGGGCCCGAACACGGGGCACCCAGCAATGGGAAGCTGTAACTCAATAAGAACAGCACCCACATGGTTTGTCTTCTGTCTGGGTCTGCTGCACTTTACACTGCCTCACACATCCCAGACTGCCATAAGCAAGCAAATGCATAAGAGAGACAGGAAAAAAATTAAGCCCTCAATTTGGGTACATGAGCTGTTCAGTTCATGGGTGGTGTTTGGTAGTCCTGCCAGTTACACAGTCATCCTCCATTTTCTGCTGGATATTCATGCAGAACCTTTGTACCTGGCTTGCATTTCTGACCTGGGCTTGGCCTAATCTTTGTTCCATCTTATTCATAAGGTAGGGTTGCTAGATAAAACACAGGACACTCAGTTAAATTTGAATTTCAGTTGAAGAATTAAAAAAATATATATGTGTTCTAAATATTGCATAGGACATATTTATACTAAGAATTATTTGGCTTTGATCTGAAATTCAAATTTAACTAGGAATTCTGTTTTTATTTGCCAAATATGATAACTTTCCCTAGAAGGGAAGGTGTTTCTATGGTCAGGCCCTACTCTGCGGGTATCATTTGCCAGTATAGTTAGAAAACAAGATGGAGTTGTCCAAGGTGGTACACGTTGAAGTTCTGCTGGGACTATTTGGCGCCTTCTGGATTATGGGCCAAGTTAAAGATAATTAAGAACAGATATGTCCCCCAAATGTGGCACTACTTACATGTTAGTACAATGATCTTTAAAGACTCTTTATTGAGCCTCAAATTGAAGTTCAGTGAACAATTGCCAAAAAATGTGAGGTTTCCCACGCTACATGTCACAAGGAGAACTGCTTTTAAGCAGAGTCTCTCAGGCCTACAACATCCTGCAATTAGATGACACAGTTGGTTGCTGTATTTATCTTCAGGAAGTTTACGACCTCTTGGAAGGAAATTATAAACTTCCTCTTTATCCAGTCTTTGGATAAGCAAAAACATAGATGCTTTGGTTTATACTGAAGGGAAAACCATTCTCCTAGAATCTGTAGTTGCATCCTAACAGCATTTCTCATTTATGTAGAAGTAATTATGAAGACAATTTAAACATTGCTGCTTACTTCACTCTCCCAGGTTGACAGCACTGGTGCTTGCTAAATTCATTATACTCCATATTCCAACTAGATTGTTTGAATTCTAATTCTAATGTCATAGCTTCACTTTTTTATTGTATTCCTCATTTTTTGTTCCTTTGTTTTGTTTTTTTGTTTTTGGTTTTGGTTTTTTGAGACAGGGTCTTGCTCTGTCACCCAGGCTGGAATGCAGTGCTGCAATTATGGCTCATTGAAGCCTCGGCTTCCTAGGATCAAGTGATCCTCTCCACTTCTGTCTCCCAAAGCACTGATCCTTTTTCTTTTCTACTCTCTGTTATGATTTCTGTTCTATGGGATGACTGACTAGCGGGACAATATTGATTTAAGTGATCCAGCCAATGCTATTGTTCTGATAAGCATTCACTAATAACACCACTTTCACTCTAAAGAATTTTTTATATTCTATTAGTAAATGGTAATATATTTATTGACTGTTATGTACTAGGCATTTTGTCAGGTGCTTAGATACTGTTCACATTCAATTCTCACAAGAGTTCTGTAGTTAGAAACTATACTGATCCCAATTTCACACCTGTGGAAACCAAGGCATAGTACTTATAATTCCTGACTACAGTACAAACCATCCTAATTAAATAGATGTCAAAATATAAATATCAATATGTAAGTAAAAAATTCTTCAGCAATAATTCTTAATTTTACCTATCCTGGACTCCTAGATCAACAGCTTCAACTGAATTAAGTTGTTCTAAATACCCAAATCATTCAGCTGGTTTGTATCCTCTAGACAAAATTCTGATTCCTGCTCAACATTTTAAAAATCACTTCTGTCACATAAGATGAGGTAGCACTTTCTAAAATGAGTTTTGCCAAATACTGCATGTTCTCATTAAAAGTGGAGCTAAAGACTGGATACACATGGACACACAAATGGCAACAATGGACACTTGGGACTTCTTCGTGGGGGAAAGGCAGGTAGGGAGGCAAAGGTTGGAAAACTAACTATTGAGTACCTGAGTGATGGGGTCATTCATACTCCAAACCTCAGCATTACACAATATACCCATATAACAAAGCTGTACATGTATACCCTGACTCTAAAATAAAAGCTGAAATTATTTTTAAAATGAGTTTTAGAGACTAATAGTTTCCCATAATGTTAATAAGTACTGCCTGAAAAGGAGATCGGCGGTTGAAGGATATGCTTTGTAAACAAAGTTAGACGGGTTTCTTTGCTTTAAGACTTTGAAATTTTTCTCTGTGCATGGGTACATTCTATCAATTATTGCTGCATAGCAGACAATCCCAAACTTAGTCACATGCAACAACAACCATTTGGTCATATTTATGGATTTAAGGTTTAGAAACACAGACACGACAGAGCAAGACGGCTTCTCTATGCTCCATGATGTGTGAGGACTTGTGGTGGGGAAGACTCAGAGTTAGAGGGGACTCAATGGCTGGTGCCTGCATTCGTCTGAGGACTCCAATATTCATCATGTGTGGTATCTGGGCTGGGAGGAATCAAAGACTAGGATCATCACTAGGAGCACCTATGCCTGGCAGCATGGTGTCCTCAGGTGTTGGTGGACTCTGGGTAGCTGGACGCCTTGCAAGGCCCTCAGGGCTCCAAATGAGCAAGGCAGCAGTGACTTTCTGCCCTGACTTCAGAACACATGCAGCATCGGGTCATCCATACTCTGTTGCTTACAGACATGTCACAGGCCCACCCAGATTAAAGGGAGGTGACATAAACCCTATCACCCAAAAGGAGAAGAATCACATTCCCACATCAGAAAAATGTGGTAAAGAAGTTATCATTGTAGCCATCTCTGGAAAACAAAATATGACCCTTTATAGATAGTGCAATAACAATGCTTTTCCCATTGTACTTGGTATGAGTCCATCTTCCTCCTGAGGAACAGAATCCAGCCTATTTGTGTCCCAGAGAGTCCAGTTTAGGAAATTCTGGCCTAGTACATGTAGACTGTCAGGTTGGGAGGAAGCTTAGGCAGATTCTCCTTAGAGCACAGAGCCATGGAATGTGGCTTCTGGACCAGATCTCATGAAAGGTTGTCCTAGTAAAATCGAACAATCTTTTCATTTTCTTTCCTTCCTGTAGTGCTGGCAATGCTACATGAGGGAAGATGTTGTCTGGGGGTGAATGTGAGGGGTCTGTACTTCTATCTCTCTATGCATTTGCAGCAGACAGGATTAGAAGAGTTTATAGGTTCCCCAGTAGACCGTTCTCCCCCACTATAGAAATTTCCTCTATAGGATTTCTGAAAGATAATAACTCAGCTTTTTTTTTCTTGCTCTGTCACCCAGGCTGGAGTGCAGCAGTGCAATCTCAGTTCACTGCAACCTCCGCCTCCCAGGTTCAAGAGATCCTCCCACCTCAACCTCTTGAGTAGCTGGGACTACAGGTATGCATCACCACACCTGGCTATATATATATATATATACATATATATATTTAGTAGAGATGGGGTTTCACCATGTTGACCAGGCTGGTCTCAAACTCCTGACCTCCAGTAATCCACTGGCCTCGATCTCCAAAAGTGCTGGGATTACAGGCATGAGTCACCAGGCCCAGCTGATAACTCAGCTTTTGAGTAACTACCTTGGGGCCAGTAAACTCTTTATATTAAACTATTATCATAAAATTACAAAACATAAAATATACCATTTTAGCCATTTTTAAGTGTCTAGTTCAGTGGCACTAAGTGCATTCATGACATCGTGCAATCATCATCACTGTCCATCCCCAGAACCTTTTCATCTTTGCAGAATGAAACTCTGTCCCCATTAAACATTAACTCCCCATTTCCCTTCCCCTATGCCCTAGCAGCCCCCATTCTACTTCCTGTCTCCATGAACTTGACTACTCTAAGGACTTCATATATGTGAATCATACAGTTCTTACTCTTTTGTGACTGGTGATTTCACTTGGTATAATGTTCTCAAGGTTTATCCATATTCTAAATGTCAAAATCTCCTTCCTTTTAAGGGTGTGGAATATTCTATTGTACGAATGCAGCACAATTTATTTATCTGTTCATCTATCCAAGGACACTTGGGTTGCTTCCACCTTTCAGATATGTGAATAATGCTGCCAAGAACATGACTGTACAAATATCTCTTGGAAACCCTGCTTTCAGTTCTTTTGGGTATGCCCAGAAGTGACATTTCTGCACAGTATGGTAATTCTATGGCTACTATTTTAAGGAATCACAATACTGTTTTCCATAGTCACTGCCTCATTTTACATTTCCATTAGCAATGCACAAAAATCCCAGTTTTTCCACACCCTCTCCAACATTTATTATTTTCTTTCTTTCTTTTTGATAATAGTTACCCTCATGGGTGTAAAGTAGCATCTCATTGTGGTTTTAATTTATATTTCCTTAGTGATTAGGGATATTGCAACCACAATACCAGCTCAAATTGAGGCAGCCCTGGATTGTACAATGGGAAAAGACTTTCGCCTAATTGTTAACACCACCTTCCCAGCAGACCGGCTGCACTGGCACCACCTGGGATTAGTTAGAAATGCAGTAAAAGCTCAACCCACCAGTCAGATGGGGGAAGACAGATGTGAGTGTTGTCTCCTGTCTTCCTGTGGGATGATTCACTATAAAGCTTTTTCTTTTCTCAAAAAACAGTGCCATAGGATCAGCTTCAATACACATCAAGGATAAGCCCCTTGCTTGGTCATAATAGTGACCATCTTTTATTTGCTAATTGCCATTTACATATTTTCTTTAAAGAAATATATATTCAAGTCAATTTCCCATTTTTTAACCAAGATGGTTTGTGTTGAGTTGCAGAAATTGTTTATCTGTTCTGGATATCAATCCCGTATCAGATATATGATTTGAAAATATTTTCTATCATTCTATGGGTTGCCTTTTGTTCCACTGATAGTGCCCACTGATATATGAAAATTTTTAATTTTAGTGAGGTCTAATTTATCTTTCTTTCTTTCATTGTCTGGGCTTTTGGTATCATCCAAAAAAATCCAAGAAATTATTGACAAATCCAACATCATGAAGGTTTCTCCTATTTTTTTTCTAAGAGTTTTATAGTTTTAGGTTTTACCTTTAAGTCTTAGGTCTATTTTAAGTTAATTTTTGCATACAAGGTGAGATAAAGGTCCAACTTTATTCTTTTGCAGGTGGACATTCACTTTTCCCAGCACCATGTAAGAAATAGCCAGTAAACTCTTAACCACACAATTTTACTGCGGCTAGAAACTCTTTTACTCCAAGCATTTACTCTCCCTTCTTTGAAAATAGATCACAATTTTCAGCTGAGATTTCTACCAGATCACCAGTCTCTCCTGCAGGTAGGCATTGACATGTGACTAAAATCATGCCAGCAAAACATAAGGAAATGTGCACATGTACCTCTAGAAAGGCTGATTACGAAGAGTACGCTTGGTGTGACACAAATCTCTTTATCTTTCACTCTCCTTCTGCCATCAGCCTGGAAACTGCATGTCATGAATACTTATAGTAGTACCTTGAACAAAGAGATGACCGTGAGCCAAAATGTTGACAGGGTGCTGGTAGCCCAGGTCCCTGCAGACAATGTGGAGCTGCCATATCAGCTTTGAATTACCCTGTGACATTAAATTCCATCATGTCTGAATCACTCTCGATTTATGTTTTCCTGTTGCACGCAGATGACCCTAATCTTTTCTAAGGTTAATTTATGTGTTCTTTATAATGTACATATTTAAAGTACACATTTGCATGAGTTTCGGCAAGTGTATATTTCTGTAAAACTACTGCCACATTCAAACTCCCAAATATTTTCATCATTCCCAGAGGATTTTCTGTCATCATTTGCAGTTCATCTCTCCTTCTGCCTTAGGACCCAGGCAGTTACTGATCTTGTGATTTTTTTTTTGTCACTATAAATTAGTTTGCCTTTTATAGATTTTACATAAGTAGAATCATACAGTACATATTCTTTTGCATCAGGTTTCTCTCAACTAGCATAATGATTTTGACATTTATCTATGTTGTGTGAATGAATAGTTTGTTCCTTTTTAATGCTGAGGGTTGTCCATTCTATGGATATACTACAATTTATCCATTCACTTCTTGATGAATATTTGAGTTGTTTTCAGTTTCTAGCCATTGTGAATAGAGCTTTTATTAATGTTTATATCAAAACCTTTGCAGACATATAAAATGTTTTCCTTCCTCTTGGGATTTCTGGAGGAGTGAAATAACTAAGTTTTATAATAGGTGTGTGCTTAAGCTTTTGAAACATTATCAAAGTTTTCAAAGTGGCAGCACATTTTTGTTACCATCTCTGTGTGTGTGTGTGTGTGTGTGTGTGTGTGTGTGTGTGTGTGTGTGTGTGCATGCGTGTGTGTGTGTGTGCGTAAAATAAGGAACCAGCTCAATGGATGCAGTCCAGTGTAATACACCTGCCACCAGCTAGCTGACTGTTCACTGTCAGAAATTATGCCATCTGGGGGCTCAGTGCTTGTCTCTGCTGTTGGCAGATCGGACACTTAACAGTGACTATATCCACGTTGGCCTTGCTGAGTCCATGCATAACTTACATCCCGGCCACCATCGCCACTTTGTTCATGAGCCCATTGGAAGATGAAAGTGTAGCTGGGGAAAGATTGAGCTGACTGTTATCCACAAAATGAATCATATTATCTGCTGTATTATTAAAGAAGTCCTCTCTTAAATGCTGGAAAATGGTAGATCATAATAAAAATTCTATAATTTAGAAAAACACACTTGTATCATTCTTCAAATTTTTCACTAAAGAGTAGGAGACATTGCCCAAGATGGAAGCTAAATCTTACGCATTTTCCTTACACAGAAGGAGACCAAACTGGCAGGTAGGGACCTGCGTTCCAACGAGTTCCATCACTGTCTTGCTAAGTCCTCTGGGGCAAGGCATTTACCACTCTGAATCTCCAGTTTTCATCTGTCAAAATCCCTAGTCTCATTTGGGCCAGGGACTACTAAAGCTTATTTCGCCTTGAAAATCATATTTCCTACTTCTACTAAATTTTTATACTTTTTAAAGACGATTAAAACTCTCTATTAGGAATATAAGCAAAATAACATGTTTTTTCCTAATGAAACCTTATAGATCTACAAATCACTTACAGCCTTTGGAATGGAAACTTCCTTCAGATTTGAAACACTGCAACTCATTTTAAACTTTCTTTTTTTTCTGGCATACAGAAAAAAATAAGAAAACTTGTGGAGAGAAAATCCTTTTTTTTTCCCCACCAAAACTGCCATTCCATTTTCACTTGAAAAAAGAACTAAAAATATCAAAATTCCAAAGGAACACTGGTTTTTCTGCTACTCTGAAAATTGGTGGCAGAAAGTTTGCAAAATGTTCACACACACCTGGGCATCTGGTCACCTTTGGCCCTTTGCAGTTTCCTCGAGGGCACTTGTTCTGGCCACTCCTTCCCTCATCAGATGCCTCAGGAAGTCATGCACTCCCAGCTTTATTCTGGACTACAGAGAACACTAGTCAGGAGTTGGAGGCAAAATCTTTCCAAAGAACCATGTCAACAAATAGTCCACCCTTCTTCAATAAAAGCCAATTTCTATTTATAGGACAAACACGCTTTCTAAAAATCGAGACTGCAGGCAGGCAGGGTTACAACACTCCTTATTCTGATGACTTGTGGTCTTATCCTGATGCTCTGATGTGGTTCCTCATTGCATTCAACAAAAGGGCACTGAACCACTTCTGAACTCTTATACCTCTGCAAGGTACTATGGATTCAATCTACTAATTTTATAGTTCCTCCCCTTGGAGAGGTTCTTGGTTTATTGGATCAATCAGACATTTAGAGAACAATGTAATCAAACAAAACTGAGTACCATTTGTTCCCCCCAGTTTGTTAAAAAAAAAAAAGTTTAACAGTTTTTTTTTTTTTTTGAGGGGTGTATGGAATAAAGAAGGTGTGTGTACTGACCTCAGCCATGACTCTCGTGTCTCTGGTGAATCAGCCCCTGAGGCCCTCCCTTTATCCAGTGATGATGAGTGTTTTCCTGGTGACCAGTTAACCTGTCTCTACTGCACTGGACTGAGCGTGGGCATCCTGGATGCCTGTGTTCTAGTCTGACATAGCTATTCCTCTACCACTGCAGGGCCTTTCCTCCTTCAGTGCCAGCACATTAATCCTGGGCTGAACTTTTCCATGTTTCTCTCCTCCAAAGGGGCACATAGATATTCTAAGTACTTCCACGTCTGCCTGACTTCAACCAGGATTGTCTGTGGACTAAGGTAACTAAGATGTAGAGGAGAAGCATGGTCCTTAAACCAGGCTGATCTAGTTCTTACTGAAGCCACTTACCAGCGCTGCCATCTTGGGTAAGTTACTAAACTTTTTTGAGATGAGTTTCCTCTTTGATAAAATGAGGGAAATAATATCCACCTTAGAGGGATATTGTAAGGATTGACTTAAATTGTTACTACACAGTGTCTGGCACAGATTTGTTGTCAATCAAGGTCGTTTAGTAGATGCTGCCTCTTTTGAGAGGCAAAGTTATCCTCCAGGTCACGGCAGATCCTCTCCTCTGGATTTAGGTACACTCTGAGTTTCCATTCTTCATTTAAGAGACTCAATAGTATTACCTTTTTTACTGGAACTATATAAAGTCTTTGGCAAAGATTGTGTTACTTCATCTCTTAAGTACCTAGCAAAATACTTAGCACATAGTACAATTCTGCAAAACCAAAATATACTAAAAATTCTGGGTTAGCTTTGACTGACTTGTCAAGCCAGAATGAGTCAGGCCATGGTCCTTCCATTTCCACCTCCAGCTCTCTGGATATACACTTCCCCAGGAATCCCTTATGCATGGGTTTCATCATTTGCTTCAGTAGATTGGTGATTCTGTTGTCCATAGCTAATGTCCTAAAGAATATGTGCTCTCTCCCACACTGATACAAATAATAGCAGACATAACAGACATTTATGCACATAGCAGCAGCTCTCTTTTCATAACTAAATACAAGTTTCCATATTGCTCACTTGTAAAGCAAACCTACACTCTGTCCTACATTAGTTACCTTATTCCTATTTAGATACCATACCCCTGACTTAACACCACTTTTTGTGTATGTGGTAAGAATATTTAACATGAGATTGACTCTCTTAACAAAATGTTAAGTATACAATATGATGTTATTCACTATAGCCAAAATGTTGTACAGCAGATCTCTAAAATGTATTCGTCTTACTCAATGGAAGTTTTGTAACCCATTGATTAGCAACTCCAAATTTCCTTACTCCTCCAGGCCATGACAACCACTCTCTGCTTCCTGGGTTTTACTGTATTAGATACCTCATTTATGTGCTGTATTTGTTATTCTATGACTGGCTTATTTCACTTAACGTCTTGTCCTCCAGGTTTACCCAAATCCAGATGACAGAATTTCCTTCTGTTTTAAGGCTGAATAGTAATGCACTGTGTATGTACCACAATTTCCTTATCCATTCCTCCATCAGTGGACCCTTAGGTTGTATCCACATCTTGGCTGTTGTGAATAATGAACACGGAAGTGAAAATACCTCTTCAAGATGTTTATTTCCATTATTTTGAATACATATCCAGAAGTGGGATTGATGGATCATATGGTAGTGCTATTCTTCACTATTTGAGGGATTTTCATGTTGTTTTTCATAGCAACTGCACCATTTTACATTATCACCAAAAGTGCGCATGGGTCCCAATTCCACACTCTTGTTAACATTTATCATATATTTTGTATATAATGATAATATATATCATATATAAAAATTGCTATCCTAACAAGTATAAGGTGGTATCTCATTGTGATTTTGATTTGTATTTCCTTAGTGTAGATTCTATGTAAAATCCTTGACAAAATTCTGTATTCTGTACAGAAATAGATGCAAAAAGCCTAAAATTAATATGGAATCACAAAAGATCTTGACTAGCCAAAACAATATTGAGAAGGAAAAAGCTGAAGGCATCACACTTCCTCATTTCAAGATATATGTGGCACTGGTGTAAAGATATCTAAGCAAATGGAACAGAGTGGAAATCCCAGAAATAAATTCATGCATATATGGTCAACTCATCTTTGATAAAGGCGACAAAAATACATACAAAGGATAGTCTCTTCTACATGGCGCTAGGAAAACTGGATATATACATGCAAAAGAAGGAAACTGGACCCCTCTCTTACCTGATAGAAAAAAATCGACTCAAAATGTAAAACTTAAATGTAAGATCTGAAACTATAAAACTTCTAGAAGAAAACACAGGGGAAAAGCTTCATAACATTGGTCTTAGCAATTATTTCATGTGTCTGACACCAAAAGCATAAACAACAAATGCAAAAATAGATAAATGCAGCTATATCAAACTACAAACTTTCTGCACAGCAAAAAATAATTAGTAGAGTGATAAGGGAATCTACAGAATGGGGGAAAATACTTGTAAGCCATATACCTAATAAGGAATTAATATCTACAATATGTAAGGAAATTCCTGCAATTCAATAGTAAAGCAGTAACAATAGCAACAAAAGACCAAACAGCCAGTAAAGGAATGAGACTCGACTAAATGGAACCCACTTGAGCCAGGCGCTGAGGCTCACACCTGTAACCCCCAGCTCTTAGGGAGGCAGAGGCGGGAGGATAGCTTGAGCCCAGGAGTTCGAGACCTGCCTGGGCAACGTAGCAAGACCCCATTCTCCACAAAAAGGAAAAAAACAAAAAGACAAAAAAAAAAAAAAAGAAAGAACTTGAATAGACATCTCTCCAAAAATATATGCAAATAGCTATCAAGTATATGAAAAAACTTTGCTTTCCCAAGCACTACCTCCTAAATTCTGGACTCTTGGGAAAATAGACTTAAGCTTTCTAGAACTCTTTTCTATCCCTGGCTGACTTTTACCCCCTTTTGGTTCTTTCCATTTTCTAGAAAAGTATCTGCATTGGGAGTATTTCCTTCATTATAGCCCCAAATGTTATAATATATTGCTATTTTCCTGGGCCCACAAACTGTAGAATAAGTATATGACACATTTTGAAACCAGCTGACATGAAAGTTTTTCCAAAGTCCAACTCCAAAAACCTTCTGATGAAATTTTAGATATTCTTTTTTTTCCAAATTTTTAATTTTTTTATTTCAATAGGTTTTTGGGGAACACGTGGTATTTGCCTACATGAATAAGTTCTTTAACAGTGATTTCTGAGATTTTGGTGCACACATCACCCAAGCAGTATACACTGTACCTTATGTGTAGTTTTTTATTCCTTGCCACCCCCCACCCTTTCTCCCAGGTTTTGGGAAAATGTAAAAATTTGTTACTAGATGTTTTCCTTTCAGAAACAAAAGGTGAAGAAAACTCCTTGATTTTGAATTTCCTTCCAAAAGGATGTAACTGGACAGCTTAAAATACAGCAACCTTCATCTTTTTTTTTTTTTTTACTTTCTTTTTTTTTTTTTATTGCATTTTAGGTTTGGGGGTACATGTGAAGAACATGGAAGATTGTTGCATAGGTACACACATGGCAGTGTGATTTGCTGCCTTCCTCCCCATCACCTATATCTGGCATTTCTCCCCATGCTATCCCTCCCCAACTCCCCACCCCTTCATCTTTTGATGCATGGAAGATGTGACCCGGTTCATTACTCATGGATGTGAAATCCTATTGAAAGCGGCATGCTGCCTGTTGGAATCACTTGGCAGCTCTTAATGGCTTGATTCAGGCAGCTCATCCTCTGGGAAGCATGTCTTCATGCCAGGAAACCTGAGCTCACTTCCTTTACCCTGCCAGTCACCCACCCACATGGATCCCTGTCACAGGCCCCTGCTCTCCCACTCCGGCTGCCCACCTGCTCCTTTCTCAGCTCTCCTCTCCTCTCATCAAAGCTATCTTTGTTCTCTCTCTCTCAGCACCGGGCATCCCCTTTAATGGCATCACTCTCTGTCCAAACCAGATAACATGTGTTCTTATTTCTCATGCACATTTCCGGACCCTTGGCAGTTCAACTTTCCCGGACTCACACGCTCTGGTTCCTCCTTCCCATTGCCTAAGCTTTCCTTTCCCTCCCTCTCTGCTGATTCTATATTTCCCCCGCTTGTCCTGCACTGCCGTGTCTTCCCATCCGTCCCTTCACTCCCCCTCTCTCAGGAAAGGCTCCAGTTGTTCTTTTGTAATTCTGTTAATTATCCAATGTTTTTCTTCTCTCCCCCACTCTCCTACCTTTCTGTACACTGACTTCTGCCCCATTTCCACAGGCCACAACTGCTGTTTGCTTCCTCATCTTGATTTCGTTTCAACTTTCTACTTTTCATTCTATCTGAAGTTGACAAATGGGTTCATGGTGCTCTGAATTTTAACACAACCTTGTCCTTTGATCATCTTGGCTAAGCCTCAAACCCTCAGGCTGACATGCTACCACCATCTCCCTTCTGCAGTGAAGGCCTCTGTACTTGGTTAGTGAAGCCCAGCAGTGGAGGCAGCAGGCGCAGTGCCCTGTGAGGAGCCTAGGTCCTGTCTGCCTACTGCCTGTTCTGACGTCTTTCCTTGCAGCCGGCCTCGTGATGGAAGGCCTCGGTGGCAGGGATCGCATTCTCCAGTCTCACCCCTATGGATCCCTGCCTGCAAATCCAATTTTTCTTTCACCCCATTCCTCCCTCCTTCACCTCACCTTCCCTCAATGTCTTCCTTTTCTTCCCTTTATTTTTCGACAAGAGAAAAAATGCATAAAATACGTCTTTGTTCCTATTGTTTTCCTAAAGCTGCATGTTTGTGGTCTCAAAATCATGTTGTGTGGTGGGGAACTGTTCTCTGCATTATAAGATGTTTAGCACCAGCCCTGGTTTCTTCCACTAGACGCCAGTAGCCACCTCCTTGTGCACCTCCCCCAACTGTGGCAGCCACCAGGGTCTCCACATTGCCACACGCCCCCATGGTGTGAGAACCACTGCCTTAAAGCAGCACGTGAGTTGTGACTGGTTCTGTTCTTCAGCAAGAATTAGATAACAGATTCCTGAGGATTCTTTGTGGAGCAATTCCAGGAGGAAGTAAGTCAGCAAGGGAGCTTGGGAAAGGCCGCAGCTGAAGGAGAGTCACGCATCTGGCCCCATCTGCCGTGACTGCCGACAGGCACACCTGGATATGATGTTGCTGTGGGTTCCTCCTCTATAAGATGCTCGGCGTTTTCATCCCACTTGTCCATTTTTTGGTTAGAAGGGTGGCCAGAGTCTGCTTTCACAGGGACTCAGGGAAGGGAGCGGGGAGGGAGTCAAAGCCAATGAGGACTGCTGATGGGAACAGCCAATGCGAGAGCTGCAGAGCCGGACCCTGCAGGACAAGGTGGAAGCCGAGGAGAGGCTAGAGGGAGGCTCTCTGAGAACCGCGGGGTGAGCACATTTATGCTGAAAGGGGAGGAGGCCGGTGAGAGCTAAGAGGAGGAGGGTGGTCCAGACGGATGGGCCAGGAAGGACTGGGCCAGCACAGCACTCAGGATGGCCTGGGTTGGGAAAGCGTGTCCTTCATTTCTAGGATTGAGGAGAGAAGGGAAGGAGAAAGGAGAATGAAATGTGTGAGTGCAGGGCTAGTAGGAATTTGAAGGAATCGGTTATTGACAAACCTCGGGGTTTTTTTTATATAAGCCGAGAAGCCCAGCCCGCTTCCTTGCATTAAAGGGAGAAGGTGGGTCTTGGGGGCTTGAAGTGCAGTTTGGATCCGCCCCTGAGGAAGATGACAGAGACCAAAGAGCAGGAAGGTTTGATACCAAGGGTCGGAAAGGGGCCCTGGCTGGTTCTGGTCCTGGTCTCCAAAGCTGTGAATCCTCTTCCCCCCAGGGCCCTGCCTGACTCAGGCACTCTCAGACAGCCCCATCCAGTTTATGTCTCAGATGTAGTTTCCTGCTACAGAAAAGATGGTACAGAAAGACCAAGTCACTCTGTGTTCTTTCAGCTCCGCAGAACTGAAAGAGAAAAACAATTCAGGACCAGAGGCACAGTCTGTGGGTTTTATTTTTGTTTTTGAAATTTTATTTTTCTAAACCATTGGAATTACCAAATGTTGGTTGATGTTGGGACTATTTGAACTGAAGGGCTTTGGATGGAAAGATGAGATTTTCCTGCCCATATCTGGTTCTACTTTTAAAAAATATAATCAAATGTAGACAGTAACAGTGAAGACAAGTAGAAGGAGCTAGAAGACCCCTCTAAATAGAGACCCTGCTGGTTTGGCTCGTAGCTCGACACATGTCTTTGCAAACTGAGTGGCACTTCCCTGACCCCTGGGTGCCCCATATGCACAATTATCACAGTGAAATTAATGGGAGTTTGTTTAAACCCTGTGAGTGACATGCAATATAATACATGTGTACATGCACACCCTGGGGGTATATTTGCCAGACACACAGAGCCACCCACACAATTACATGTACATGGCCAGTTCCCCTCCCACAACAGATCTGTCTCCCAACACCCACACACCATATGGTTCCCCCAACACCCACATGAGTGGTGGCATCACACCCATACATGTGCATACGTTCCACCTTCTCCTGAGACAGGCCAAGGATGTGCTCACCATCACCATCTTTCAGCCACAAACTCTATACTCTGCACCCCACTCCAACTCATATTGTCTCTGTCTATCTCTCTCTCCCATTGTCTATTCTTCTAGCATTTTCTTGTGTGTTCTTGGGTAGTGCTTCTAGACTCACATAGGGGCACTGCCAATCCTCCCATGTGCACATGAATATTTACACACAAGCCCAGATGTCAAGGTTCTCACACACTTCGTAAATATCCCTCAGGCCTGCACAACATTCTCTCTCAAGCTAGCCCACCCACCAGAGCAGAACTCCCTGCTCTTCCACCCTCTTCCACCTTCTTCCACCTTCTTCCATCTTCCTGAGCACCCCTGTCCTCACCCTGAGCCCCACATATGCACCCCCACTCCCCATACACGGCACAGATCTCACACTCCCTCATGCTGACTCTCACTCATGCATATCTTCTCAAGCGCAGTCTCCCCACAGTTATCCCTTACACACACACACACACACACACACACACACACACACACACACTTCCTGACACCACATGCCTCCAAACATGCAGCTCATGCCTGTTCCCTGGACACCCCCTCACATCTAGACCCACCCTCCCAAACACACAGCCCCCCCTTCCACAAGGCTCTGTAATAAGCCCTCCACATGTCACCTCTCACGTTCACACTCATCTAAAGCACCCACACACTCTTTCTCACATGGACACACCCATCTTCCATAGACACACTCCCTCACCCATAAAGTAGCCCAGTTCTAGGCAGTATATTAAGCTAAGACAAAAATATTCAATAAAAAACGTCACATTGGACTTTTAGTTCTGGAGAGATGGAGCAGACACACTTTTCCCTATTCCTGTCACTAGAGTATAAAAAACAAACCTCTGGAGATTATGTGCTGAAACTTGAGAACAACACTGAAAGAAGGAGAGAAGCTAGACCTGCCCAGGACCTCCGGACCTGGGGATTGACATGCTGATGAAGTTCCTGAGTTTTCTTTTTGTCTCTTATATCTCAGACTTGGAGCTGGAGAAGTCAGGAACTTGGAAACTCCAACAGCAACAGGCAACAAGAGTACCAACAAAAGCCTCTGCTTCTAACAAAAGGACCAGAAAGGGGCAGCCTAGCAAGACAGAAAACTTTTAGATAATAATAGCTCTACTCTAGCTGAACACCACAGGAAAATTGAGGTCACCACCTCTACCATAGAAGCAAAGACCAAGGTGGGAATCTACACTTTCACCTGTGACAAGAAACCTGGACACTGCCAACAGGGGTACCAGAGAAGACCCCGGAGGGGGCTGAGACACGCATCCCTGCCAGCTGGCGGGAGACCCTCCATCTTCATCTGGGAGGCCACCTGGGAGCCAGGACTTCCATTCACATCTAGCAGTAACAAGGGAGTGATCCCTGCCTGTTGGGGTGGCCTCAGAGGGGCATAGTGGAGAGTCAGGACCTTTCCCCTGTTCCCTGTAGCTGCAACCCCCACTTCCTATGTCAGTGGAGGTCACATGGGAACAATAGTGAGACACGCTGCCCTTCCCATGCAGGATGAGAGCCACTGAGGCGCAGTGAGAAACCAGAAATTTCACCCCCACCCAGCAGTAAAGAGGTTCCCTTCCCCCACTGAATGCCCTCAGAGACTCAGTGGGGAGCCCACACTTCTACCCCCCACCTTGGAATAATGCACTGCTGTCCCCCACTTCCCCACCAAAGCACTGTCAGAGGAGTCATGAGAAAAGATTCAAATGAGATTCAGAATCTCACAATATAATATCCAAATCATCTGGGTTTCAATGGAAAGTAATTCATCCAATTAAGAACCAAGAAAATCACAATTCAAATGAGAAGAGACAACCAACAGACAACACAGCTGAGATGAGCCAGCGTTAGAAATACCTGATGAGCACGGAAAGCAGCTATCATAAAACACCTCAGTGAGCAATTGCAAACATGCCAGAAACAGCCTCTGCCGAGAATCAAAATTAGAAACAAGAACAAAATATGAATTTTAGAGCTGAGAAATATAACAGCTGAAATAAAATGCTTAGTGGTTTGGATCTGTCTTGGTTCATTTAGTGCTGTGATAACAGAATAGTTGAGGCTGGGTAACTCATAAAAGAGGTTTATTTGGCTCACAATTCTGATGGCAGGTAGGTTCAAGATTGGGCAGCTGCATCTGGTGATGGCCTCAGGTTGCTTCAACTCATGGTGGAAAGCAGAGGGGAGCTGACATGTGCAAAGGGTTCAAATAGAGAAAGAGGAAGCAAGGGAGAGAAGCCAAGGAAGCCAGACTCTTTTTGACAACCGGCTCTTGGGGAACTAATTCATTGCCAAGGGAGCAAGAAAGTCATCACACCTGCCCAAGGGCAGTAATCTATTCACAAGACATCCTCCCACATGACCCAAGTATCTCCCACCAGGCCCCACCCTCCACCATACCTACATTGGCAATTAAACTTCAAAATGATTTTGGGCAGGGGCAGACCACATCCAAACCATCACAAGACCAACAGAAAAACTAGAGAGGACAGAAGAAAGTATTAGTGAACTTGCAGATAGACCAACAGAAGTTACTCAGCCTGGACAACAGAGATAGGCCAAAAAAAAACAAAAAAACAAAAAAACTAAACAGAGCCTCAGAGTCATGTAAGACTCTATGTAAAAATTTTAACATTTGTGTCACTGAAGTCTCAAAAAGAGAGGAGAAGAAGAGTGAGACTAACAAGATAACTGGTAAAATAATGGCTATTTCCCAAATTCAGAGTGGGGGCAAAAAAAAAAATCCCAAATTTGGCAAAAGGCACAATCTTATAGATCAAAGAAGATGCATGAACCTCAAACAGGATAAACCCAAGATATTGCAGCCAAGACATATTTTAATCAAACTCATGAAAACTAAGACAATGAAAAATCTTTAAAGTAGTGAAAGGTAGGAGGAAAGCTTACCTTTAGGGAGAAAACTGTTCAATGACAGTGGTTTTCTCATCAGAAATTAGAAAGACCAGAAGTAAGTCACACAACTTTTTTAAGTGCTGAAAGAAAAAAGTCGTCAATCCAAAATCCTATTTCCACAAAAATATCCTTCAAAAGTGAAAAGATAGTTAAAACATTCTCAGATGAAGAACACTTTTAAACAGACTTATTCTAACAGAATAACTAAAGAAAATTCTCTAAACTGAAAATAATTTTTTTAAGAAGCACCAGGAAAAAAGAACATGAAAGGAGCAGAAAATGGGTAAATCTAATACACTTTCCTTTCCTCCTTACATTTCTAAATCATGTTTAATGTTTGAAACAACAGAAATTCCAACGCTGTCTGATGTCTTTAATGTTTTAAAGGAGATATCTGACATAATTTTGTTATTAAGGAGAGAGGATAAAGGAGGTAAAATTTCTATACTTTACTGCTAATAGAACTGTTCAAATGATGACCCAGTAGACTATGATGTTACATATATATAATATTTTTAGAAACCACTTAAAACACTAAAGTAATACACTAAAAACTTTATAGACACATCAAAACAGAATTCTAAGTAATAGTCAAGTAACACACATGAAGGCAATAAAAAAAAAGTGAAACACAGAGAGAACAAAAATTTACAAGCATTGGAAAAGAGGAGAAAAGCCAGTGTTTTTTATAGTAACGTATAATTAAAAAGTGAATATCCAGTATATAGGTGTAAAGACAATATAAAGAAAAATCTATTTTTAACTACCATCAAACATTTCAGATGAGATCTCATTACAGCAGCATTAAAATATCAACTATCTATGAATAAATCTAATGAGAGATGTAAAATATATACCAGGGAAACACTAAAAATAATTTGAGAAAAATTAAAAGACCAACATAAATAGAGGCCTATAGCAGAGTCATGATTTAAAAGACACAATAGTGAGAAGATGTCAATGGGCCTTAAATTGATCTTTAACTTTAATACATTCACAATTCAAATCCCAATACCATGTATGTGTTACAGCATTTATAATGCAGAATAGTTTCACTGCCTGAAAAATTCTCAATGTTCTGCCTACCTGTCTCTCCTTCCCCCTCTAATCCCATGGCAACCACTGATCTGTTTACTCTATCGTTTTGCCTGTTCCAGAATGTCAGTAGTTAGAATCATATTGTATGTAGCCTTCTCAGTTTGCCTTCCTTTACTTAGTAACATCCGTGTAAATTCCCTTCGTGTTGTCTTGTGGTTTAATGACTCATTTCTTTTTAGCATTGAATAATATTCCATTGTCTGGATGTGCCACAGCTTATCCATTTACCTACTGAATGATGACTTATTTGCTTCCAAATTTTGACAATTATTAATAAAGCTTCTATAAACACCTGTGCGAGGGTTTTTGTGTGGTCATAGTCGTTAACTCTTTGGGGCAAATATCAAGAAGCACAATTGCTGGATTGTATGTTAGGAATATGCTTAGTTTTATAAGAACCTGGCTAATTGTCTTCCAAAGTGGCACTCCCACCAGCAAGGAGTACTGAGAGTCCTTGTTCTTCCACAACTTCATCAGCATTTGGTATTTTTAATTATTTGATTTTTGCCATTCTAATATATGTGTAGTGGTTTCTCATTATAGTTTTGATTTTCAATTGCCTAACATGTGATGTTGAGTATTTTTTGATATGCTTCATTGTCATTTGTATATCCTCTTTGCTGAAGTGTTGATCCATATATTTTCGCCACTTTTTGTTGGGTTGTTTGTTTTCTTACCGTTAAGTTTTAAGAACTCTTCATCTATTTCGGATACAAGTTCTTTTTAGTGTTTGGCAAGTATTTTTTCTTGTCTGTGCCTTATCTTCTCATTCTTTTCCAGTCTTCTGTCATATATATCTTTTGCAATTATCTTCTCACAGTCTATGCTCATCTTTTCGTTCATTTGACAGCGTCTTTCTCAGAGTCCAAATTGTGCATTCTGATGAAATACAATGTATTGAGTTCCTTCTTCCATGAATTGTGCCTTTGCTTTGGTGTTGCATCTAAAGAGCCATTGCCACGCTCAAGGTCATCTACATTTTTTCTGTGTTATCTACTGGAAGTGTTATAGTTTTGACTTTTTTGCTCAGGTCTTTTAAGTATTCGGAATACATTTTGGAAAGGGTATAAGGTCTGTGGCTAGATTTATTATTTTCCACATGGATGTCCAATTTTTCCAACATCATTTGTTAAAAAGACTATCTTTGCACCTTTGAATTGCCTTTGCTTCTTTATCAAAGCTCAATTGAATATTTGTTTGGGTCTATTTTGGGGCTCTCTTTTCTGATTCATTGATCTATTTGTCTATTCTTTCAACAGTATCATACTGTCTAGGTTACTGTAGCTTCTTAAAGTCTTAAGTCAAATAGTGTCAGTCCTCTGGACATCCTTCTCCTTCAGTATCATATTGGCATTTCTTGGATTCACAATTTAACTTTATGACACTTGTTTTACAGATAGAAGAAACTGGGACTCAGAGAAATTATCTACTTTGCTCAGAGTCATCCATGTGGTAATGGACAGACCTGTACTTGCTATCTCCTCGGACTCAGGTTGAACTTATTTTGAATCAAAGCAAGTCCTTTAAAAAGGGAAGTATTAAATTCACCCCATCTACTAAATGCCTATTATCTTTCTACTTTCTCAAGGTATCCATTTTACCTACCTTCTCAGCAATTGCACAGTAATAGAGAAAAATGCTTTCTTGACCTTAATTGAAAGAATACAGAATGTTCTAAAACTTCAACAAGTTTGAAATTTCTACATTTCAAAACTCTCAACTGAAATGTGCTGTTATTTCTACATGCTTCTGCCCTCTACAAGCCAAGAGGAATGTCTAGAAATGAGAGAATAGACCACCCTAAATATTAAACTTCTATTTTTAAAAAGTCCTAAAAACTGAAAAACACCATGTACCAAAACTTCACCAAAATAAACGAAACATAAATTAGAGAAGTGAACAATGAATTGTATTGTGTTTGCGAGTAACTCATAATTCTGCACATTTTTATCATAAAATCATAGCCACTTCAGACAAACCAACGAATAAGCCAAGCCCATCTTAAGGCAGAGACAGAGACACATAAACATATCCCAAATTTATAAATAAATAGAACATTCAATTAATAACAATCCATACTTCTTTGCTGTCAACAAGAAACAAGAACAATTTGTGAACTGAAAATGTTCTCATTTTGATCGTCAACGTTTATGAAGCTTATAGTTATTTGTCCTTGTGGTTGACCTTGAGAAAGCAAGATGGACTAGGCATGGTCATTGTCCTTAAGACATTTACCTCCAGGAGCAACACAGGCACACATAAATCACAGTAAATATGTCACAAGCCACGATGGAAGCATGAGCCAAGAGCTGATGAGAGAACACAGTGTGAGAATACATGTCAGAGAAGGCTTTGTTGAAAGATTGATGCCACCAAGCCCCGCTTTCTGCAATACTGCTCAGCTGCAAATGTGGAGGACTTCAACCCACCAGCGTAGTTTGTGAGACAGTATCGGCAAAATAAAGGTATTTATTAAGAATCTCATTGGTGCAAGAACCTGGGATTTTGAACTAGTCTGTGGCCTTAATTCCACAGAGGATGTGGAATAATCTGGTCATAGCACTGACCCCAACCCCATTCCTGCACAAGTCCCTCTCTATCCTTGTTCCCCTTGGCCTGAAACACTAAACTCAAGCCTCATCCTGGTGGATCAGGACAGACCAGTTAGCCCCTGCCTTTCAATAACCCATCCACCTGCATCCAAATCCCTCAGCCATTGGCTCTGATGGCACTCCAAACCATCACCCACAACATTGAGCCTGACTCGCTCTGGGAGCCTTCCCATATGACTCTGGGTGTTGAACCTTAAACCGTGGGTCATTCTCAGGCTGTTGTTCACTGCTGTTTGATCCAGGCTGCTATTTTGTCAAGCACTGCTGCTCATAATTCCTCTACTTTGTCTTTTTCCAGCTACCTCAATTCTGGATGCCTCCACACTCCCATCTAAGCATTATTACTGCCTTTCCCAGCCTGGACTGCCAAACTGACTGACCGACTGGCTGTTAGACCACTGGCCTCAAGGTGAAGGTCACAGGTTATAGATTATTATTCAGCTTTGCTAATTTGGCCCTTGGTGCATCTGAGGGTAATTTGTCCTCTCACCTATAAGGAAGTCAGGGTGAACAGAATTTCCTCTTTGCCTCTCCCAACCACTGGCTTTATTCCCTCTTTCATTCATTCACAATGAATGGATGAGGCTTCTTGCCCTGCTCTGGCCTGAGTACGGAGTGTACAGTGGTGAACATTGCTGCCCTCTTTGGAGCCACTGCCAGACTTCCACAACCCTGCCCCACACATGGACCACATCCCTAGGTTTTTTCAGATTGGGACTGAAAGAGAAAAAGCCAGAACTCAGGGGCTCTGTGGATGCTGGATTTGGACTGAGGATTGTACATTTGGGGAATTCAGGTTAACCATTAATTAGATCTTTTCAGCTGTCCCTCAGGAAACCAGCAAGCACAGTGACCACATCTGCCTGTGTGGGTTATGCCTGGTGGTGTTTGCTCTGCATTTTGAAGGATTCGTGAAAAATCCCAGAAATAAGAGAAAAACTTATTCCAGAAGGAGGGAAACATCAAAGTCAAAAGCAAGATGGTACTCCATAAATACAAATGATGGATTTATGTTTGTCAGTCCTACTGTTGAGAATGAAAGATAATACAGTATCTTCAGCACTATCGTTAAAGTAACTTAAAACAAGTCACTGTGCTGATTCCATTGTAGGAGAAAGAATAAGGCCTAATGTCTTTCTCTAATGTGGGTATATTTGTTTTCTATTGCTGACTTAATAAAACTCCACAAACTTAGTGGCTTAAAACAACACAAACTGATTATTTGACAGTGCTGGTTAGGAATCTGAAATGGGTCTCACTGGACTAAATTAAGCTGTCAGTAGGATGGTGCTTTCTTCTGAAAGCACTGGAGGAGAATTTATATTCTTGCTTTTCCAGCTTCTAAAGACCACCCACATTTCTTTGTTGGTGGCCTCTTCCTCCTCCTTTGGGGAAAGACTCCTTCTTTCATATCTTATCTCCCTGACCACAGCTGGGAAGTTTTCTCTATGCTTCAGGATTAATGTGATTACATTGGACCCAGTTGTATAATCAAGAATCATCTCCTCGTCTCAAGATCCTTGATCTTCGTCACATCTGCAGTCTCCTTTACATTTAAGTTAACTTTTACTGGCTCCGAGGTCCAGGGCATAGACATGTTGGAGATGAAGGAGATTGTTCTGCTGACCACAGTGATGATAAGAGCCAGATCGAGGCCCAAATTTGTATATTTTTCTATATTAATTTGTGTTATAATTTTAAAGTAAAGGGTACCCTGCAGTTAACTGATTAGATCTGAATAGTTTTATAAAAGAGTTTTTCTTAGTTGAAAACTACTAGTTAGTGCTTTTACTAGTGAAGATGGAGTCTTTGCTCATCTTGAAATGCACTAACTGCCTCACCATTCACCTTCACGTGAATAAAGTTGATAGGAGGTTTAAAAGTTTTAACCTTCCATGAAAATCTGTTGGGGTCACTGTACTGTCCTCCTCTTGTGCTTCCAAGAAACATCCAGCCATGGTTTGAATGATCACTTTCTAGTCATAACTCACAGCAATAAAAGTGGACTCTAATACAAATAACCCTGAATCAAGCAAATGTATAACAGAGATGCTCCACAGAGCACAGTAATAGAAATTTCAGAAAAACTAAAGAAACTACTACTTGACATGATGGCAGCTGGCCTAGTCTTTCCATTTGCAGGTCTCTGTGACCTTACAGACCGACAGCAACATTCCTCGGTTACAGATCATGCTGCTGTGCCTTGGGCACAGAATACAACCATGTGCCTAAGTCCTTGATCTGAGTTGCATTATCTATCTCCATTCTGCCCCTATATTGGAACAGCTACAGCTGTTTCATCAGGAGCAGGTCAGGCGTCATGTGGGTTTGCCTGTGCATATCTCACATCAATGTCTCACTACTGAGAAGCTGTGCAAATGGCACTTATGCTGGCCCAGTAGGTGTGTGGCTTAAACACGAGCTTGGCTACAAAGCCAATTCTGTGCTCCTAGCCAATTTACTTCACTTCTCTGAGCATTATATTCTCCTTTGTAATATGTAATTATGATATCTACAGCATTGTTTAGTAGCTAGAATTAAGCAGGTTAATGTGAATCTACATACCTGCCATTCAATAGTGGATACTTAATGAATCAGATCATCTGTTTTTTTTTTAAATGTCTACATGTTAGATACAATCCTAAGCCTTTCAAATAAAATGCCGTAGAAAAACACTAAAATGGCAATTATAGGATGTCACATAACATAATTATGCATAATTGTTAATGTTTATTTTATGTCAGAATTGGCTGGCATCTCATACCAGTATCTCCTTTTTTAACAAGGCAGTTTTGAATTATTGCTACTCAAATAAATTAACATTTTCATTTCAGTGGGCAAATCCATTAGGGCCTATGAGTTACTCCAATGTATAGGTTGTTCCACACAACCTGATAATACAAAGAAATAAAATGAATTTTATGTCTCTGATAGAAATTTTGAAGAGCTAGCCATTTTTTTTTATTTTACTTGTTTTGAAAGATACATTATTTGACTCAAACCAGGCATTGTGTTTTATGACTGAATCAGAAGATTAAAGAGGAGAATGTAGAAAACATGAAAAGTATGAGAATTCAGAAAAGCATTAGAGTATACAAAGATAATCTGGCATAACTGTTCTTACATTTGTAAATGTTTTATTCAAGAATAAAATATCTATGAAAAGTACACAATTGATGTGTGTGGAGCTCAATAATTTTTATATAAAGTGAACGCTCGCATCAATCTGTACTTTTGAGACCAACCACATGTGCCAACTCAGTGATTAATTCCTCCCAAAGGCAAAAACTAATGCAACTACATCACCGGAGATGAGTTTTCCCTCATTGGGACTTTACGTAAATGGGGTTACACAGTGTGTGGTCTTTTGTGTTTGACTCGTCTCATTCTATTTAGCATTTGTGTGATTCATTCTTGTTGAATGGTACATGTAATAGTAATTCTTTCTTTTTCATTATTGTATAGTCTTTTCCACAGTTCATATATCCAGTCTAAACAGACATTCGGTTTGTCTCCAATTTCGGGATATTGCACGTAATACTGCTATGAACATTCTTATGTGTGTCTGTTGTTCGTGTTCATGTGAACCATTTTTGATAGTTTTTATATATAGGATTCCTGGGTAAAGGGAAAGTGAATGTTCCACATTAATAAATACTACTAAAGTGCTTTCCAAATTGGCTACACCACTTTTCACTCTCATGCATAGTTTATGGAAGTTTCTGTTGTTTCAGAAATTTGTCAACACTCGATATGTCATGCACATGGATGTTTATACCAGCTTTATTCATAATTGCCAAAACTTGGAAATGTCAAACAAGATGTCCTTCAGTAGGTGAGTGGATAAATAAACTGTGGTAAATCCAGATGATTAAATATCACTCAGCACTACAAAGAAGTGAGCTATCAAGCCATTAAAAGACATGGAAGACTTGAAAACATAAAGTGGGGGAAAGGACACCCTTTTCAAGAAACGGTGCTGGGATAATTGGCGAGCCACATGTAGGAGAATGACACTGGATCTTCATCTCTCACCTTACATAAAAATCAACTCAAGATGGATTAAGGCCTTAAATCTAAGACCTGAAACTATAAAAATTCTAGAAGATAACATTGGAAAAACCCTTCTAGATACTGGCTTAGGCAAGGATTTTATGATTAAAAGCCCAAAAACGAATGCAATAAAAACAAAGATAAATAGCTGGGACCTAATTAAACTAAAGAGCTTTCGCATGGCAAAATGAACAGTTAGCAGAGTAAACCAACAACCCACAGAGTGGGAGAAAATCTTCACAGTCTCTACATCTGACAAAGGACTGATAACCAGAATCTACAAAGAACTCAAACAAATCAGTAAGAAAACAAACAATCCCATCAAAAAGTGGGCTAAGGACATGAATAGACAATTCTTGAAGGAAGATATACAAATGGCCAACAAACATATAAAAAAAATGTTCAACATCACTAACTATCAGGGAAATGCAAATCAAGACCACAATGCAATATCAACTTACTCCTGCAAGAATGGCCATAATCAAAAAAATCAAAAAACAGTAGACGTTGGCGTGGATGTGACAATCAGGGAACGCTTCTACACTGCTGGTAGGAATGTAAACTAGTACAGTCACTATTCTGGAGGCAGAATGCCCTCCTCCTTAGAGGACTTTGATCTTTTTATCTTAAGGCCTCAGCTGATTGAATGAGGCCCAGCCGTGTTATGAATGGTAATGTGCTTTATTCAAAGAATATTTATTTAAATGTCAATCTCATCTTTAACGTACCTTCACAGCAACATTTAGACGAGTGTTAGACCAAATATCTGGGTCTTAGGGCCCTACTAAGTTGACACAAAAAATTAGCCATCACAGGTTTTTTTGTTTTTTTTTTTACTTTATCAATATTGACAGAAATTTAGTAATATTTTGGTCTTTTCAAAGTAATTCTTCAGTTTGTCAACTTTATTTTTATAATTGTTTCTTATTGTGTTAATGTCTATTCTCTTCTGACTATTTTTCTACATTTTTTAATTTAATTTGAGACTATTTTTGGCTTGCCTGGTATAGATACCTGAAACATAAATTTTTACTCTTTTTTTTTCTAATATATGCTACAAGTGTCTCTATAAGCTTAGTTTTAGGTGCACACCACATGGTTAATATATATCATTTTAAACTGTATTTTCTTCAAAATATTTTCTAGTTGCCATTGAGATGTTTCCTTGACCCGAGCATTGTTTAGGATCACATTGGTTAACTTCCAAACGTTATTGGTAATTTCTTCCTAGGTTTCTATTGATGTATTGTGCATGTTACTGGTATTTAAAGTTTGTTTCACAAAGGCCTGCAGACTGCAGCCCATCCCAGGGGGCCCTGGGTGGAGACAGTGGCCTCTGTGTGAGGACCAAAGAGGCCAGGACTGAGCAGACTGTTGTCCATAAGTGGCATAGAAAAGCCAACAGTGCCACAAATACAGCCATGGGAAATTTCCATTTTGAAATTTAAAAACCACAGGAAAGTATGTTAGATTTTGTTGTAGGTCAAGCAGCTCACAAGTCAGCTGTAACTAGATCTTCCGTTACTCCTAGAAACCATGGTCATGTTTGACTTTGAAAAATCATGTTTGAATGGTGGCTCATTTATAGATAGCCAGATGTCAGAACAAGAGAAATAGAAAATCTCTTGTAGGATTTCCCTGATTTGTCAAGGAACACAATTAACATGCTTAGCACTAAAAACTTAAACAGAAAAACTCGAGACATAGACCAACATAATATAATCCAGCAGTGTGCCTCTGATTTAAATGAAGTCAATGAATAACATTTTTTAGAAAGGTAGTTAGACAAATGACTTGGCGAGGAGACAGACAAGTATTAGTGATGTCCACCTATTTCCCAAGATAAACATGAGAGAGTTGTCTAGATCTTCCGGTTGCCCAAGAAACCTTTGACCATCTCAAGTGATAGAAAGGCCCCTGACCTAGGAAAGAGATAAACTTCTGGTACACAGCTGGATTATATTATGTTGGTCACATAATGCTGGACATATCCCTACAATTCTCTAATCATATGTCTCAGGGAGAATGATCCTTAAAGTCCTTTTTAGCTCTAAACCTCAGTGATATCAATGATATCTCAACATAGCTTATCAAATTTTTATATACACATGAAGTTGAAACAGCAAGAAACCATACATTTCCCATACTTAGACATCAATTTCAAAGGATTCAAATTCTGGCCAAAAGCAGTTTTTGAGATTCTGGAATATGCAGATATGAGTAAATATGACACATTAAAACAGCAAAATTCCTACATGTAACTTCTATAGGAAATGCTAATAAGAAAAACCAGCTGGCAACCATAGAATTATGAGGACTTTTGACGAACCAGAAACAAACTGTGAAACTGTCTTAGCACAGGATAAACCTGGAGAAAGTAAGTTCTTAGTGCTGCATACAAGCAAATGCAAGAGGCAATTTCAAGGGCAGAAAGACACCTCTGTCTTGTGACTTGTGTGACTGTTAATAGGAATTAGTGGCCAATGCCCTGGATGTTGTAACCAATAAGATATTTACTTAAAAGTATGAACTCCACAAATTGCTGTGCTGACAGAAAGAAAAATTATCAGCTGTTAATACAATTTTCTTTTAAAGAAAGCGAACCATTCAGCATAAATAATATAGATTACTGTGGGATGTAGAAATAACTCAATGACACAAAACCAGATGGCAGAGAAAGGGCTAGAAATCAGGTGGTGGCAGAATGTTGCCCATGAATAGGGCTTATGAGGAATTGCATTGCTAGCGAAGAGTTTGCAGTAATTTCAAGAGCTAACCATGGTTTTATTTGCATGATAATCTTAATCTTTTATAGATAGCTGTGCTCATATATTCTCATTTAAGCATGTATCTATATCCATCTTGGCCATCCACAAGCATCAGTTACTTCAAAATAATTTTTAAGTTGACAGTTAAAGGACCACTTTGGATACTTTTATCTGATGAAACCAAAGGCAATGTTTGCAGTTAAACCTGTACCCAGAATAGGCAGAGCAGATAAACACTATCTTGCAAAAAGGCCTGCAACAAGGCAGTTCCAGTCTTGAAAGCCACACACATTGTTACACAGGGTTCTTCTAAGCAATGTGAAAGGGATCAAGAGCAAAAGTTATATTACTCTTTACTGGTAGGGAGGAAAGATAAGTCATAGATACAAATTTAAGATAACATTAAGATTCGACGACACATATGTTATCAGAAAGGTCAAAAAAACAGAGCAATTTATCAGTGTGATATATTGCTCAGTTTCTACCTGAAACCAAACACCTTTATTCTTTGGAGAAGGATAATTCAACATAAAGAATCAACCTGAGTTGTTAAATAGATAAGTGAAAACGCAAGAGAAGAACACTAACAAACTGCGGAAGTCACAGCTGCAGAAAACAGCTGCCACCCATGGAGCTGGGAAAGAAAGGGAAGAGGCTGGCATGATTAAAACTTAGAAGCTTGGAAGAGGGGCTTCTTGGGTGGGACCCAGAGGTCTGGGGCAGGAGCTGCTGCAGATGCTGAAAAAAATGGAAGACTGCTCAATTACCACCAGTGCAGGACAGGTGAGCCCCAAATTGGGATTTAGCCCACAAGGGTGCTGGGCTTTTCCCAGGAAAAGAATTCAAGGGCCAGCCAGTGGTAGGGCAGAAAAACTCAGCTTTATTGAAGAGTCAGTGTTACAGCACCAGTGGTGTTACAGCTCCATGGTGCTCCTGAAGAGCAAGGCTACCTACCCCAGAGGTAGTGAGCTGAGAGAAGTGGCTCAGGGCAATTTTGCAGTCATATTTATACTCACTTTTAATTACACATAGATTAAGGGCCAGTTTATGCAGAAATTTACAGGAAAAGGGTGGTAGCTTTGGGTCATCGGGTCATTCCCATGCAAAGAAGTAGTTACTCCCAGGTGTCGCCATGGTAATGGGAAACACATGGCACAATGGTGGGGAGGGTCTTTTGGAAAGCTGCTTCCATCCCATCCTTGTTTCAGCTAGTCCTCAATCTGGTCTGGTGTCCATGCCCTGACTCTGGAGTGGAGTTCCGCCTCCTACCTAAATGCTACAGGAAGGAACTTCTGCTGCTGCAGGGAGGCTATTCGACTGAGTGACTTTCACAGAAAAGGAAAGCCCACAGAAAGCAGAAGCCAGACAAAACGTAGCAAGTCCCTGCTCCTTCCCCAGCCTTTCAGTCCCCCTATAGATCTGGTCTTGGCGGAACCTTACAGGGAGCGGATGGGAAAGCAGGGATGTGGTTTGCACAGTCTCAGCCTCAAGGTCACAGAGGAGAGGATAGGAGGCTGAAGATAAGAGACAAGGACCTTGTAACTGACACTCGGAGGAATGAGGAAAGGAAATGTTATGCTGTTATAGGATCATGATATGATTTAAGGTCTGAAAGAGATAGAAGTCAAGAGCAGATTGATTTGAAATAATGAAAAGTAATTTTTTTTTTTTTTTTTTTGAGATGAAATCTCACTCTGTCACCCAGGCTGGAGTGCAGTGGTGCAACCTCGGCTCACTGCAACCTCCGCCTCCTGGGTTCAAGTGATTGCCCTGCCTCAGCCTCCCAGAGTAGCTGGGACTACAGGCACCCGCAACCATGCCTGGCTAATTTTTGCCTTTTTTGAGTAGAGACAGGGTTTCACCATGTTGGCCAGGCTGGTCTCAAACTCTTGACCTCAAGTGATCCGCCCTCCTTAGCCCCCCAAAGTGTTGGGATTACAAGCATAAGCTACCAGGCCCGGCCAAAGCTAATTTTTGGATGACTTTGCAAAGTGGCAACTGGAATATGTCCTTCAATATTCTCCTAAAATATTATTTTAACAACAGATTATCACTTCATATACAGATATACCAAAATCAATGTGATCATCCTTTCTAGTGCTCACCTCACCAGCACCACTGCCTTGAAGACCTCTGGACATAGGTCATCGTGTACACCCCCGTTACTTTATTAAGACTAGAGTGGAACTGCTCGATTAAATGATGTCAATGTTTCTTTGAAAATTTGTATATAAATGTCAAATTGTCTCTAAAAGGTTTTGAAAATTGTCTCCAAATGTTTTAAAATTGTTTTCCTATTGGAAAAATATAAGATGCTTATTTTTAAATTGTCCATTTAGAAAGTTTCTTTCCTGATGAATGATAAAATGTGGAATGTATATACAATGGAATATTATTCAGTCTTTAAAAAGAAGGAAATCCTGACATATACAACAACATGGATGGGCCTGGAGGACGTTATGACAGGTGAAATAAGACAGACACAGAAAGACACGTGCTGCATGATTTCACTTACGTGTAGAAGCTAACAAGTTGAATTCTTAAAGTGGAGAACAGAAGAATGGATACCAGATGCTGGGCATGGAATGGGGAGCAGAGGATATGTTGTTCGAAGGACATAAAATGTCAGTTAGAGGAGGAATATCGTCAACAGATCTATTGTACACCATGGTGACTATAGCTAATAACAATATATTGTATCCTTGAAAATCATTAAGAGAGTAGATTTGAAGTATTCTCAACACACACAAAAAGTATGTGAGATAATGCATATGCTAATTAGCTGTTTAGTCATTTCACAATGTATACATATTTCAAAACATCATGTTGTACACCATAAAAAATACAACTTTTATTTGTCAACTAAAAAAATTAAAAATGAGAAAAGAAAAAAGTTCTTTTTCTGTATCAAAACACTTTATTTGTATTACAGTTTGATACCTTTCTCCAGTAATCATTCTTTGTAACAGTTTACACACTCACAAACTTCTTAATTCCTGGTTATCCCTGAGTAATTTATACAGTGAAAATATTTCTTTTAAGCAAAACAAAGATGTTTGTCCTCTGAATTGTATTTTCAAAGAAGCAATCATTTCTTGAACGAAATATATTTTATTTAAAGTTCTAGTCAAGCAGCTTTACGGTACCTAACAAAATTGCACCGCAGAATGAACTCACGGGCACATTAGACAATTGATATATTTGAATATTCTCCAACAAACAAACAAACCAAAAAAAGGTTTTCTCGACTAGGAAAAGGCCAACTCTGACACCACTTCTGGGCTTCAGAAACTGAGATTGCAGAGCTCTGTTAATCTCTCAGCATTTGGGTAGAATTGGTAAATATTTGCTCTGGAAGATGTTTTTCTTTTTTTCTTTTCTTTTTTGAGACAAGCTCTCACTGTGCCCAGAGTTGAGTTCAGTGGCGCAGTAGAGTGATCATGGCTCTGCACTGAAGCCTTGAACTCCTGGGCTCAAGCAGCCTGCCTGCTCCAGCCTCCCAAGTAGCTGGGACTACAGGTGTGCTCCACCATGTCCAGCTGTTATTTATTTATTTTGTAGAGACAGTGATCTCAATATGTTGTCCAGGCTAGTCTGGTACTCATGGGTTCAGTGATTCTCCCACCTTGGCCTCCCAAGGTGCTGGAATTACAGGTGTGAGCCACCACACTTGGCCTGATTTGTGTCTTTTAAGGTTCTTACTTTTAAAAATTTATGCTGTAAAACATTAAAAATACAATCTCTATAATTCAGTTTCGAATATTTACTGCTTAAAGTTCCAGTATAAATTAGACTAAAATGTAAAAAAATATAACTAAGAAGAAATATTTACATCAAATACAGCAGATAAAATACTACTTGCTAAAATATTTAAATAATCACACTGAAATGCAGAAAAATGAATACTCCATTAGACAAGGTGGCAGAAGATATCAAATCAGCAAACAACTTCAAACTATTTGGAACTGTCTAATCTCACTAATAATATATTTCAAACTAGTAAATGTTATTTCTTTATGTGAGCTTTGTAAGTACTAATTACAAAAAAAAATGATCATTCATGGTAGTACTTAAATGCTGGCAACACGTGATGATATAAATACATACTTAGGCTTCTAATGACAGATTAACTTGGTCATAATATTTTCAAAGGCATAATAGTAAGAATAAAAATTCTCCATTGTAACATTTTATAGCTATCCCAGTCTTCTGCCTCCATAATCACATGCTTAGAAATCTTTCTTAACACCAAGAAGCAAAAGCTTATTTCAGCATCATCTAAATAAGACCAAAAAAAGGGAAAATCTTATATATCCTGTAATTAAGTCTAATGATCTGGTGAAGCAGGAGGCATTTCTAAAGATAGACTTCCCTGCATTACATATTCATTATACTCACTGTGATAAGTCTTATGAATCAAATTGTGTCTACTCTAATGTTATACAGCTTTGAAATTGGTTTACATCTATACAGGAACAGAAAGAGAATATAAAAATATATTTAAGATAGCAGTAGAGTGTGTTTTCTTTGTACCCAAATATCCTTGATAATCACATTATATAGTGCTTTTGAGAGAAACCCCAGTATGTAAAATCAGCTGGCACGTTTACCCGGTTGAGTTTTGCCCTATGCAGTTGCTACCTGCCTCTTAGATGAAATCTTGTTAGGCTGAGAGGTTACAACCTGGCTGGTGGGTTTTCAGAGGGAAGAAAATTGTTTCCCTTTGAACCTGCACAAATTTTTGGGTCAAGTGATTTAATTAGTGCTTGCTTTTCCCAAATTGCTTGTCCAGAAATCCACAAAGTTTATAATGCAAGCCAGGAAACTGATTCAAACACAGATTGTTCTGGTAGGCGCCAATAAAAGTTCCTGTCCAAGTCACGAGATTTAAACTGTACAGAAGTGGTGCCACAGAGTCTGAGAAAAGACAGCCTCATTTTATTAGTAGGATCAAGGATACCACCCTACCTTTATTTAAAGTGCTACTGTATGTTGTAGATAATATGCTAAAACTAAAACTAACAATCTAGCTTTATCGTCAGGCCACTAAAGGGAATTAGGAAGCCCAAAGAATCCTTTTCCCAGAACAAACTTGTAAATTAGTTTTCTAACGTAAAAGTCCACATGTGCCTTTATTTTTTGCTATTCCAGGGCATCAGAATGACTCCTTTGTGCTCTCTTCTCCTAAAGCTCTAAATTTTATTTTTAAGAATGGTTTTGGGTGGATTTTCTTGCTGTGGGGCTTGGTTCTTGCTGTGGGTCTTGCTGTGTTTATTGGTTACTATGGGTTCTTCAAAGACGATGTTTTGATTAGGTTAATTAGCAGGCACTACTCCCTCTGCACCAAGGCTCTTAGTTTATGATACTGAAATAGGTCTTAGTTTACAATGGTGAAATAGACATAGATAGCAGCAGTAGTGGGTAGATCAGGTGAATTATCTGCAGTCAATCGTTTATTAAACATGACTTCTCTGGAATTGGATCATAGCTAGGCAGAATATAAACATCTAGAATGTTAAGGACCACTCATCTGCTGCTCAAGGAACATGTGGCTCAAGGAACAAAAAGGACAGAGTATACAAAATTACATGATCTGAACTCCCTCAATTGAAAACTCTGTTCCACCTCAAGTCATAATCTCTCTGAGCCTACTTACTCACTTATAAGTGAGAGCGACTAAGTACAACTTCAAAGCATTCTTTTCAAGAATAAATTCAACTTTATTTGTAAAGGTGTTTTGGTGGGGCATAGTGGCTCACACCTGTAATCCCAGCACTTTGGGGAGGCCAAGGCAGGAGGATCACTTGAGTCCAGGAGCTCAAGCCTGGGCAACATGGCAAGACAGCATTTCTACAAAAGATTTAAAAATTAGGCCAGTGTGGTGGTGTGTGCCTGTTGTCCCAGCTACTTGGGAGGCTGAGGAGGAGGAACCCTTGAGCCTGCGAGGTCAAGGTTGAAGTGACCCAACGTCTCACCACTGTCCTCCAGCCTAGGTGACAGAATGAAACTTTGTCTCAAAAATCAATCAATCTATAAATAAGGTGTCTTTTGTGTGTACAACAAGCAATCTTCCTATGCTTCTTTGTAACGCAACAACTCAAATTATTTGAAGTCGAATGCTTTATGCAACTAGTCAGATAGATTTTTTTTTTTAAGTTTATTCTTTTGTTATCACAACAGTGCGGTGTGGTTGGGGTCCTGATTCTTGTCTGGTCTTTATAATCACTCACTCCAGCCACACACAAAGGAGAGGAGGACTTCTTTAGCCTGTGCATACTTTCCAGGGGATGACCTGAAAATAGTTCATTTTCACACAAAAGCGAGTTTGGTTTTTGCTTTATTTGGGGGCATTAAATGTTTGTAAACATGATAATGACAGAATTCTTTTTATGTTTTAGGAAATAGAAGGAGGCAGGGGGAAAAGACCAGTTATGTGAAAACTCTTCTGAGAAAAAATAGAAGTAAGTAAACAAAGAACCAGAGACAGAGAATAAGGAAAACTAGAACACAGACTTTAAAACAGGGTGTTGGCAACACTGCTGGAAGACACAGGATAAGTAGGACTTCACTGAAAGTTTATTAGACTGAACAATGAAGTTATTGGGACCTTGGTTGAAAGTAGATTCAGTGAATTGATAAGGAAGAATCCTGAGGGTGGGGCTTAATCAGATGATTTGTGGTATGTGTGGAAGCCAGGAGTCTTCTGGGTCCTGTCCTAGTAAAAAACAAAACAGATAATAGTGAATTGAATGAACTCATGGATTCTTCTTTTCTAAACTATTGCAATTATAATCTTCTATGTTAAAACTCTTGGTTAAATTTTTTCTGCTTATTTGTGGAATTACATCAATTCTTCCCTTTCTTCCTTTGAATATAGATCATTCTCAGAATTTTGTAAAAACTATGGAACCTGCTATAGACTGAGTATCTGTGCCTTTCAACCCCACAATTCACATACTGAAACCTAATCAGTAATGTGAAAATATTTAGAAGCAGGTCTTTTAGGAAGTGATAAGGTCACAAGGATGAAGCCCTCATGAATGGGATTAGTGCCCTTATGAAAGAGGCCTTAAAGAGTTGCCTCATTTCTTCTGCCTTGTGAGGATACAGTGAAAAGACATCATCTGTGAGCAAGGAAGCAAACCCTCACCAGATACCAGATCTGCTGGCACCTTGATCTTGGACTGCCAGGAAATAAATTCATATTGTTTATAAGCCACCCAGCCTATGGGATTCTGTTGCAGTCATGTGAAGACTAAGACAGAACCTCACTGCCACCAAATGCAGGTTATTAGACATCATAGACCTCAGGTTAAAAACTGATGGATTAAAATAATTAAAAACTGTGGTGATTTGTTGGTAGCCATTGTTGTTATGCAAGATTCCTTCTTGAATCTTCTTTTCTTTGCAGTGGAATAGAATGCTATAAGAAAATAACTTTCTAATTTCCCTCAGTGCAAAGTCATATCTTGGAATTGTACCAATCTTTCCATATTATCTTCATATCTTTTCAATATATTTTTGTTGTCTATTTTGCTTATGTGTCACTTTAACCTTTGAATTGTTAATTGTGATGCTCATTTATTTAATTATTCCTTCTCCTTGCCATATTTCTTATTAAAATCTTTCATTAAAATCTCCACAACGTTCATGTAAATCTCTGCTTTCATTAGAATCTCCAACTGGGTGTGGTGGCTCACCCCTGTAATCCGAGCACTTTGGGAGGCCAAGGTGGGTGGATCATGAGGTCAAGAGATCAAGACCATCCTGGCCAACATGGCGAAAACCCATCTCTACTAAAAATACAAAAATTAGTTGGACGTGGTAGTGTGTGCCTATAGTCCCAGCTACTTAGAAATTGAGGCAAGAGAATCACTTGAACCAAGGAGGAGGAGGTTGCAGTGAGCTGAGATCGAGCCACTGCACTTCAGCCTGGCAACAGAGCAAGACTCCATCTCAAAAAAAAAAAAAAAAAATTCTCCACTACTTTCACATTCACATAAATCCCTGCTTATGGCATTATTTTTTTCAAATTTTTTCTTACCATCTCAAATGAAAGTTTATTACATAGCTTATTTTAAAAGTATTTCTGTCATCAGTCTTGTTCCTTCAAATATCTCCACACTAGCTATCATTTAATTCGCTATCATTATATACATATGTGTATGTACAAAAATATATAATCATCTAATGGTTTAATTCAACATAAATGGCCTTTTTCTTTATTACGGACATATCTCAGATTAGAAGGTGTTCATACATAGTCCATCAGATATAGAATGAACCTGTGTGGACATCTAATGTGCTGTCAACAATTCGTATATAAAGACCACTCTGTAATAAGCCACATTGAATAAGATTAATTCTTAAGAGTTATGAAGCTAATGCAAATTGAAACAACATTAAGGCAACTTTTGTAGCCACTAAATGAAGGAACATAATGTTTTAGAATTGTAGTAAAATCGACACACTCAGGAACTGCTGGAAGCATAATAACAGCACAAACCTTCTGAAAAGCATTAAGAGCTTACATTTGTGGTTAACTCCTTACATTTGCGGTAACTCCACATACCATGTAACATGGGTTACATGTTGATTAATACTTTTTAACAAAGTACTCTTCTCTGTAATTAACTTATCCTAGGAAAACAGTTATATGTCTAAAGATTATTTACTATAGTGTCATTTATATTAGCAGAAAAGGCGGTTTAGTTATATCAGGATTTGGAAATTTTGTAAATTAAATAGAGAAATAGAATATTATACAAACATTACAATAATTATGGCAGCCCATTAAATATTTACCATATTAAATAAGTTTAAAATAAATGCTACTGGAAAGCTAAATTTTAAACACTTAAAACTTTAATGGAAAAAAATACACTATAATCTTTTACTTTAAATTGGTATTGAATAATATGTCTCACAGACTTACAACAGCAAAACTTACACAACAATTTCTTCTTTAACTACTACTTCCTCTATAGCATTTTCATGGATTTATGTATCTCCCCTACAACCAGAAGGAATAAATTTTCTATTCTTGTGACTGAGTCATAGTATGATGATGGAGAATCAGGCTGTCAATCATTCTGCCTAAGGACAAATACAGAGAACAAGGCCCGGCTGAGATTCCACAGGGCCTCTGTGTAAATTGCTCCATAAATGTAGGCCACAAATATAAGTCCTCTCTCCTATTTTCCTGTTTTGGACCATTGTACAGGTTGATGTACTCTCTACTCCTGCTAGTATTGCCTCACAGGTCTCTCCTCAGTGTGGAGGCTGCTGTACCACGTGTTTCATTTGCTACACCCTGTGCACCTGTTGTGGCCCTGGCTGCATCCAGGAGCTCTGGATCAGGAATCATTGTGGCCCCAGGTACCTTCGTGTATCAGAGAAGCCATTTCCCAAACTCCCTCCACAGGGTCCACTCTGACACTTTATCTCCTGGACCGAAGCACGTGTGTTTCGTTGTGGAGGAGAGTGTTGTGATTAAGGGCCAGGTGACTCAGTGCCAGCTCTCTGTGAGACACTAGGAGCTCTATGAAATGGGGAATGTTTCCTTGTCTCTCTGTACCTTAGTTTCTCCCTTTGCAATATGGAAATGATAACAGCACCTACCTCCATGACATATTTTTTATTAGGATTAAATGAGTTAACATCTGTAAAGCACTTAGAACTCTGCACAGTGTCATGCAAGTGCTTATGGAAGGAAAGAAGGAAGGGAGAGAGAGGAAGAGGGAGAAGCAGGGAAGGAGGGAAGATGATTTTAGGCTACTAAATTATAAAAGAGTCAAACATTCGATTTAGTATTAAAAAGATCTCATATTCTTTTTTAAAAATCTGGTAAGACAAACTTAGTGTTTAAAAATATGTAATTAGTCGAAAAAAATCTCAATATTTATAAAAGACTGACCTAAGAAAAATGATACACAATGGCTAAAAATAAACAGATTGACCAATATAAAGGGAGAGAGAAAGAAATGATCATAGATACACCAGGACAATTCTGGGCAACATAGGGAGACCCTATCTCTATAAAAGAAAATAAATACTTAAAAAATGAATGCATTTTTAAAATTAGCAAACAACTCAGGAACTCAACGTACTTTCATGTCAGGAATCAGCTAAGTAATTTTTATAATTTACAGAATTATGAGATGCACTTTTAGGTAATGCAAAATGATTTTGAATTGTATTTCTTCTAATGTGTTTACCCCTACTTTTAAATTTTAGGTTAACAACATGCCTTACCTATTTTGGAAATAGATGAGGAGTAAATATTAACCAAGTAAAACAAGAAAAATCACGTTTAATTAACTTTCCACGTTCTATTAACTAATAGCCATTAAAAATTTACATATCTTATGCACTGGATTTGAAGGCTAAATAATAACTGTTTAAACTATTTAAGTCTAAAATTCAAAATCTCAGGGTTAGAGGGGACATAAATTTTGTAAAGTAAAAATGTGATACTCGAGGATTGAATTACCTTGTGATAGTCCAGGTTATCCTTGAACATCTCCACTGACAGGAAACGGTGCTTCTGATAACAGTTTATTGCATCTTTAGACAGGTTAATTGTGCCGAATTCCTTCCTTACATTGGCAGTTTCCAAGCAAGCTCTCACTAATTAGTTGATGTCTTTGTTTTGTTAATGTATATACTGACTCAGTTTATATTTCCCATGACAGGCTGCAGGATGCCTGGAAAAGTTTTCATGTATTATGTTGAGTCTTATAAAATTACCATTTTTATGTCAAAATGGTTGAATATCATCAGTTTCATATGCTTCAACCCATGACTCCGTGGGCCTTCTTTTCTGCAAGTAAGACACCCCAAGTCCTTCAGCTCTTCCTCCACGGCAGGTCTTCACTGTCCTCTCCAGGCTGGAGGCCACTCTCTATGGAATCTTGGACAATTCTTTACTATGAAAGGATGCATTACATGGATATGAATGCTAAACTAACTTCTGGGCCTAGACATTAGGACCAAATCCAGAGGAAAAATTGGAAAAATCAGATAAGTGTAAGATGCTTAACAACAAGTCATACTGTCATGTGTTGAGGACTTATAAACATCTTTTAGATGTAAAACTCCCTTTTTACAGCTGATAAAGAAAATCCCCCAGCAGGCTAAGTAGTTTGCTTCAGATAACATAACTATAAACTCTAGCATCCAGATTTGACTCAGGTATTCTGGCCCCACATTCCATTCTTGCCCTTTCCCCTGATGACGACGCCATGAGGTTAGATGTGGGTTGAACGTTGGAAAGCGTCAAGCTGCAAGGAGATTACCATGAGTAACTCCCCCGGTTCTCCTAGGCATGTGTGCAATTGGCTTCAACTTCCCTCAGTTGGCATTCCAAACAAGCCCCTCCAATTTAACTCAAGAAGACAAAACTTAGAAAAACTTTAGGACTATCCATCATTTATTGTCTCAGTGCCAACACTTATTGGAGCCATCTACCCTTTGGCATCTAAAAGTAATTAATATTTTATTCAAGCACAATCTAAGAGTGAGAGTCCAAAAGACCAAAAAGGTGGGGACGGATTCTAGTTATTCCAAAGCATGTCTTAGGCAATGTGGGCCCATTGTCTTCAGGTTGAATGTAATAAAATGGATATTTTTGTTTAAATTCTGTTGTTTAATCTTTATGTCGTTTTCACTACCTGGAACAGCGTTCTCATTTCTAACTCCTCGAAATTCCCTGTTTTTATTCTCCAGGATTGTATGTGCTTTCATCTCCCTCTCTCCCCCTCCTCCCCCACAAAGTTGGCCACATCTAAAGATAAAAATTAAAATGTCTACAAAGAAAAATACAATGATGAAATTAATGGCATATGAGATATTGTAGGGAAAAAAATTTTGTAAACTTGAAGACATAGGAAGAGAAAATATTTAAAATGCAGCAAAGAGAAAAATAATTTTAGAAATAAATAAATAGAGCATCAACAAGTCGTGGATTAACTTCAAAATGGTCTAATATGTGTGTATCTGGAATCTTCAAAGAAGGGACAGAAAAATTGTCTGAATTAATAATTGCCAAAATTTCCAAATTTGATGAAAACTATAAGCCCACTTATCCAAAAAGATCAATGAACCTCAAGCAAAAGAAATATAAAGAAATCACATCAAGGATATTTGAAACAAATTGCTCAGAATGAAAATACAGAACTTCTAAAGGCAAAGAAAAAACACATTACATACAGAAGAACAAAGATAAAATGACACCAGATTTATCATCAGAAAAATCCAAGAAGACAGTGAAGCAAAATATTTAAAATACTGAAAGAAAAGCACTGTCAGCCTAAAATTATTTGGCTAGCAAAAATAACTTTTAAAAGCAAATGTAAAATAATGTCTTTCTCAGATATACAAAAGTTAAAATAATAATTATTATCCCTAGCCATCCCAAACTATAAGAAATACTAAAAGTAGATCTGTAGGCATGAAAAATAATACGAGGTGAGACTCTATATGTATACCAAATAATGAAGTGTAAATATAAAATATTTTCTCTTATTTAAATACTTTAAATAATTGACTGTTTAAACAAAACTTTAAAAAAGGAACCTGAGCCAGGTGCAGTGGCTTATGCCTGTAATCCTAGCATTTTGGGAGGCCAAGATGGGTGGATTGCCTGACTTTAGGAGTTCAAGACCAGCCTGGGCAACACAATGAAACCCCATCTCTATTAAAATGCAAAAAATTAGCCAGGCGTGGAGGCATGTACCAGTAGTCCCAGCTTCTTAGGAGCCTGAGGCAGGAGAATTGCTTAAACCCAGAGGTGGAGGTTGCAGTCAGCCAAGATCACACCATTGCACTACTAGCAAACCAATTCAAAATTTAGCAACATATTAAAAGGATTATACACCACGATCACGTGTGATTTATTACATGAATGCAAGGTTGTTCCAACATACAAAAAGTAAAAAATGTATACACTATATTAACAGGATAAAGGGGAAAACCAATCATCTCAATAGATGTAGAAAGAACATTTGATAATATCCAAAAACCTTTCATGATATAACACCCACAAACTAAGATTAGAAGTGAACTTCTTCAACCTAATGAAGCACATGTATGAAAACATCCTAATTAACGGTGAAAAACTAAGAACTTTCCTCTAAGATCGGGACTAAAAATCTAATCCCCAAGAATGTCTACTCTTGCTGCTTCTATTCAATGCTGTACTAGAGTTTCCAGCCTGGGCAATTAGGCAAGACAAAGAAATAAAAGGATTCCACACATACATATTGAAAAACTAAATTTATCACTATTTGCAGATGACACAATCTTTTCTATAGAAAACCTTAAAGGATCCACACATAGCCCCTTCACGCACACACACAAAATCTATTAGAGCTAGAAAACAAGTTCGGCAAATTTGCAAGATAAATAAATACACAAAAACCGATGTCTAGATACTAGCAATAAATAATCCAAAATTAAAATTAAGAAAAATCAATTTAAAATACCACCCCAAATAATAAAATAGTTGACTAAACGTAACCAAAAAAAGTGTATGACTTGTACGCTGAAAACTGCTAAACATGTTTAAAGAAATCAAAGAAAACATAATAATATGGAGAGGAATCCTATTTTCATGGACAGAAAGACATAATATTATTAAAATGGCAATCCTCTCATTTTGATCTACAGATTCAGTATAATCCCTATCAAAATTCCAAATGTGATTTTTGCAGAGATGGAGAAATTAATCCTAAAATTCACTTTGAAACACCAGGCATCTTGAATATCCAAAACTGTCTTGAAAAAAATTAACAAAGTTGGAAAACTCAGATTTCCCAATTTTGAAACATACTCCAAAGCTAAAATAATCAGGACAGTGTGGTACTGGCATAAGGATAGACATATAGATTAATGGAATAGAATTCAGAGTCCAGAAATAAACCCAAACATATATGGTAAACTGATTTTTGACAAGGATGGCAAGGAAATTCAATGGGAAAAAAATAGTCTTATCAACAAATCGTGATGGACACTGGACATATCCACACACTAAAGAATGAACTGTACCCTAAATCACACCAGATGCAAAAATTATCTCAAAATAAATCAAAGACCTAAATATGAGCTAAACTCTTAGACGGAAACAGGTATAAAACTGTGAGACCTTAGATTAAGCAATAGTTTCTTATATATGTATAACACAAAATGCATACACAAACAAAAAAGAGATAGATTTCATCGAAGCAAAAAACTTTTTCTCTTATAAGAATACCATTAATAAAGGGAAAAGACAATTCACAGAATGGGAGAAAATAATTGTAAATCATATAGCTGGTAAGAGTTGTGTCCAGAATATATAAAGAATTATTACAACTCAATTTTTTTAAAAAAACAAAAACCCAATTAAATTTGCGCAACAGATTTGAATAGTCATTTTTTCAAAGAATATATACAAATGGCCAAAAATACATAAAAACATGTTCAGCATTATTCACCATTAAGAAATTGCAAATCAAAGTCGTAATGAGATGTGATTTCATACCCAGTAAGATGCCTATAACAATTTTTTATTGAAAAATAAAAAGTGTTGGCCATGCACAGTGCCTCATGCCTGTAATGCTAGCACTTTGGGAGGCTGAGTCAGGTGAATAACTTGAGGTCAAGAGTTTGAGACCAGCCTGGTTAACATGGCAAAGCCCTGCCTCTACTAAAAACACAAAAATTAGCTGGGCATGGTGGTGGACACCTGTAATGCCAGCTCAGGAGGCTGAAGCAACAGAATTGCTTGAACCCAGGAGGTGGAGGTGGCAGGGAGCCAAGATCACACCACTGCATTCCAGCCTGTCGACAGAGCGAGACACCGTCTCAAAAAAAGTGTTGGCTGAGGGTGTGGAGGAATTGGAAACTGCAAACGTTGCTGGTAGGAATATAAAATGGTACAGTCACAGTGGCAAATGGTTGTGGAAAACAGTTTGGCAGTTCCTCCAAAAGTTAAAGATAGAATTATTATATTACCCAGCAATTATTGATCTCTTGTATGAAAAGCTGTGTTTATTTAACTCAAGTCTTTTCCAGATTGGTATTATTATGGGAAAACTAGAACAGTTATTACATGCCATATTACCAGCCCATGGTAAGTGGTCAATACGTTTTTCCCCAGTGATGAACATGGTTAGAAAAAAGTGAACTCTGATATGGGATAGATGAGTTAGGTAGAGGGGTTGCTCAACTCCGCATTGACATCCTGATCAAACTTATAGGGCAGGTAATCCTAGATGTAGGACTGAGGAAAGGAGAATAAGTAACAGGAAACTGAAGGAGTAACTGAAAAATAATAAGCAACTTTTTATGGAGTTAAAAAAAAGACACTTTGAAGTTAGAAGATCTGGATCATGTAACTGGATTTTGGTTTTTTAGCTATACAATGGCAGTGATTTTTCTATCTGCCTCATGATATTGGTGAGGAGAAAAGGTGGGGAGGTTTTATATGTATACATAGAAAAGTGGAAGAGAGCAGCCGCTGAGTTGAGCTTCTCCTCCTCACATGTTACCCCTGCCAGTTGATGCTTCAACTCAGGCTCATCTCCCACCAAAGATTGCTCCAAATCCAAGGAGAACTTTCTACATTGTAGAAGGTAGAGCAATTTGGAGCCATGGCCCAAACTTCCAGTGCAGAGAATTGGAAATGGATGTCTTTCCAATCATCTGTGGACAGCAGTCACACAGAGAAATCAAGAGAACAGAGGTGTGGGAGGCTTGCTTGTGGCCCAAACACCAGGTGAGAAGAGAAGAAGTCTTCAGGTGTTTGGGGTCTTTTGTCCTCAGACTTACTTCATTTCCAGGACTTCCGAGTTGATGATTGCTTCCACATCTCCTCCCCCATCCACCTTAGACATCTTGTTTCTTTTAATCTGTCTCCTAATATTTCCTCTCCACTTTCCTACTCATTTATTGTCCCTCATAAAACAGCATATAGTAACATTTCCTGTTTGCCTGGTGAAGTGTCCATGAGTTTGAGAAGGGGCAATGTGTGCCTGTGTGCAGAAGAGAGAAAGTCAGCACCAGGGCTGCAGGGGGCAGGTTGGTGGGCTTGCTGGAGAGGACCACACCAAAAACAGATGAGGATACAGGGAAAGGCATTTGGAGGCCTAGCCTTCATCTTGATGTTGAAGCAAATAATGTCATCTTAGCTCACTAGTAACAAGGGAATCTCCAAGGGCTTTACTCTTTGGCTTCTCTCCCTCTCCTCCTTCCCTCACCTCTTCTTTCCCTCCCCACAGTCCTGGTCTGCCCCCACAGTTCTCTCATATTTCCACAGTTGGCCCCTCCACCTTTACCCAAACCTTTTACCTTTGCATCTGCCAGGGTTGCAACATTACCCCCCCCCCCCCCCCCCCGTTTCCCCTGGAATGTCTACATCGTAGACCACTCACTGGCCTAACAGCCCCCCACAGGCAATTTTTTGTTTATTAAAACTGACCATGAATTTTAAAATAAAAAATTACTAACGGTGGATTACATATGCAAAAGCTAACAATGCTAAATAGTGGCTCCCCATCTTAGTAGGGACAGGAGGTCTCCCCCATCACCTCTACCAAGACCCCTGTTCTTTTCTGATAAAGAGCTCTTATCTACATCCGCATGGCTTGCCTATTCCTTGTTGACCTGTGAGCCTGTAGCTCCTGGTCCAGATCCACATCATGCTGGAAAAGTTGGGGACCCCAGGGCCGATGCAGCCATATGCTAGCCTAAAGAGACCCTTACTGACAGCAGAGAACTTAGTCAAGCCCCAAGAGCACTGACTGTAAGTCAAGAGACCTAAGTTCCTGGGCTCCCAAAGCTGCCCCCTGTTTGAAAAGGCAATTCATACGACCTTTCTTAGCTGGACAATGAGGAGGGGGCATCTGAGGTTTTCAAGAAGGGCTCCTCAAAACCCTATGGTGCCACCATTTTTGCCATAACTTAAATGAAACGTGTAAGGAAATGAATGAAGGAGAGCAGAGATCAGTAAAGCAGGATGTGGTTAAAAAAAAATAATAATATATATATATATATATATATAGTAAGAACAATGAGAACCACTGTAATGTGTTAGGCAGAGACTAATGTGATCCAGTTTCCAGTTTTAAGAGCCTCGTGGGTTGTAAGGAAACACAAGTTAAAAAAAAAAAAAGAAAGAAAAGACTAGTCAGGGAGCTGATGCAGTTGTCTAGGAGAGAGCACTGGACTGTGAGTCAGAAGACTGTATCAGGGTGTCAGGTGGTGGCCTGGACAAGGTGTTCACAGAAAAGCTGATGAGAATTGGAAAAGACAAAATCCACAGGACATACCAACAGATTGGACCTGGGGGAAGAGGAAAGAATAATCAAGGACATGGAGATACGTGTTCAGAGACCAGGGTTGAGAGTGGTGCATTTAACAGAGTTTAGAAGGGAGCACGGATTTGAGAAACCATGTGAGTCTGGGGACCAAAGCATAGCTCAATGTTGCTGAAATAGAGCATACAAGGGATTGGGAGATGGGGCAGAAAATTCAGGAAGAGATAGGTTACGGAAGGTATCATACACCTGGATTTTATCATGAAAGTGTGTTGATACCCCCCTACCCCAATACGTCTTTTTCGTATAGAAATTCTGGCATGACATTTAGAATGTTCTCTCTGGCAGTGGTGGGAAGTTTTCGATTATAGATGAAAAAGCTAAAGGGAAAAAGACAAATGAAGAGGCTGGAGCAAGTCAGAGGATGACTAAATCCTCCCCCATAGCTACCTCTCTGAAATAAAATTACCCATTCCCTGACATCAGCGTTCTTTTTGCCAATTCTCTTCATTTTGAATGCAAATTCCAAAGTGTGTTTCCAGCTAGGGATAATTATCTAACTATCTATTATCCAGGGTGTAGCATTTCATTTTCCCCTCTCCCTCCCCCCTTTATTCAGTGTGGGACTTTTGGTGGGCTTGAGAAAGGTATGACTCAATTGCCTATCCGCACAGCTTAGGTGAGGAGAGAACATCATGGAAAAGGAATCGAGTTTGTCTGGGGAGCAGAGCAGTAATTGATTACTATTACCGAAACATTATGTCTGAAGGAGGCAAGTCACAAGCCTATTTTCCAAGGCTCCAGGTAATTAGCAAATATGTTTAATACACTCGCAATGGCTCCACGGGAGAAACATCTGAGAAGGAGGTTTCTTCACCTCCTTATAAGGTCCATTTATGGCTTTTGCGTGGTGAGCTTCACACTCCCAAGCATGAAGGAAGGAATTGGAGTTGGGACCAAGGGCTTCTTTCAATGTTGCTATCCAAAGGCAGGTATTCCAGAGTCAGCCCTATGGTTATCTAATGGCAGGGGTAAGAAAAATGCAGCAAAGAAAGGAAGGGAAGTAACTGAGCTCTTCACTTTCAAAAAATGTTGAGGGTAATCTTTCAAAAACACAAGTCTAATCATGCCACTTCTCTGCCTGAAAGTCTGCAGTGAATTCCCTTTGTCTGAAAAGCTCTAGATTCTCAATGCTGCTTACGTGGCCCTCAGCCTCCTGTCCCATGTTGCTCCTGGAGAAAGACTACCTGGGGATGATGTGCTTGCAGTCCTCCCTGAGGACCGTTCTTTCTCTCAAACCCAAATGTGTGCATCAGCTGTTTCTTCTGACTAGCACTATCTCCTCTTTTGCTGTTAATTCTTCCTCACCTTTCTTCATAGCTCAAATGTCCCCCCCTGCCAGCAAGGCTTCCCTATACCCTAATTGTTGTGAACTTCAGCCCCTCTTTCTTTAATGGACTTTATTTTTTTGGAACAGTTTTAGATGCAAAGACAAAATGCAGAGATGGTACATAGTATCCTCATATTATCCATATTCAAATTTTTTCTATTATTAACACTTTACATTAGTATGGCATGTTTGTTACAATTAATGAATCCATGATAATATATGTTTATGAAATAAAGTCTACCATTTATTCAGATTTTCCTAGTTTTTACCAGACGTTATTTTTCTGTTCCAAGATCCCACCCAGGATACCTAGTATGTTGTGCACTATATCTGTTTTTAGGTTCCTTGTGACTGTGACAGCTTCTCAGAGGTTCCTTGTTTTTGACAACTTTGACAGTTTCAAGGGGTCAGGTATTACGCTGTATAATTCTCCTCTGTTGGAATCTGTCTGATGTTCTTCTCATGATTAGAATGGGGTAAAGAGCTTGTCAGAGGAAGACCACCCAGCTAAAGTGCTATTTGCCTCACATCACATCAAAGATACATGCTGTCAATACAATGCATGCCTGTTAATGTTGACCTTGGTCACCTGGCTAATGTAGCAGGTTTTATTTGTTCATTTCAGTAGAGACAGAGTCTCGCTATGTTGCCCTGACTGGTTTCAAACTCCTGCACTCAAGCAGTCCTCCTGCCTCAGCCTCCTCAGTCACTGGGATTACAGGCATGAACCACTGTGCCAAGCTCCTAATGTAGTGTTTACCAGGTTTCCTCTCTTTCCATACTGTGCCCTTCCAAAGGAAATCATTATGTATAGGGCACACTTAGGAGTGGAGTGTTATGCTTCATCTCCTTGAATGTAGAGTAACTACATAAATTATTTAGGACTTTCCTACACAGGAAGTTTATTTCTTCTCTATACTCATTTATTTATGCAACTATTTATTTATATCAGTATAACAGTACTGATATACACGTATTTTCTTTATTGACTTATAGTCCAATACTGCTTTATTTACTTTATTGCTCAAATTGTTCCAGCATTAGCAACTGGAATTTTTTTTTAATTAGCTTCTGTATCCCATTGACATACCCCAATATGGGACATTTGCTTGTTTTTCTTAGAGCACTTTCCCACTTTCCCATGCTAAAGGATAGATTTCCCAGGCTCATTTTGTAAGAGAGATTTCCTGTCTTAGTCCTAGCACCAGCCGGCCACTTCTACAAGAACCTCTAGTTTCTTACATTAGAAAAAGGCATTAGAAACAAAAGGTAGCCATGTTTGTTGCCACTGAGATGTAGTTGCATCTAGGCTTCTTGGTTGAAACAGCAAGAAAATAGATGTGTGTACACTAGCCCATGTATAAACACATATCTGTGAATATTTCTATATGTGTCATCTTTGTCTATGTCCTGAACAGGAGTTCATACTTCTATCTCCAATTCTTAATTACCACAAGGATAATTCTAGCTCCTCTGCGTGTTTGTCTGTAAACTGTCACTTTAACAGTAAGAAATCTGGCTCACATTTTCCATTATCCATTGAATTAACTGTTCCTTTCCAGTATACATGGATAGCAGTATCAGAGTGTTAACCCATGTCCCTGTGGAAAGCAACTTTACCAATTAGAGCACAGTTCTTATGTGCACTTTTTTTTCACTTTAGTCTAACATACTCTATTCATTTCCAAAGTTAGTTAAGTCAGCACCTCTTCCTTTACCTCTTTCTATGAAGTTGATTCATACATTTGTAATGAAGTTACATTGTTTAGTCATATTCTGCATTTCATTCTGGAATCCCCTAATCTCTTAAATATTTCACTATTTTGACTGTAAAGTTCAATGGACTCATAGAATCCACCATCACATATTATAAAGAATAGTTTTTTTCCATCCTAAAGTATCTGTTCTGATTCACCTACTTAGCCTTCTTTACTCCCTAAACCCCTAGAAAGCACTTATCTTCTCATTGCTACAGTTTTACATTTTTCAGAATGTTATGTAATTGTTGTCATATAGTATAACCTTTCAAACTGGCTTCATTCATTTTGAAATATACATTTACTATTTATCCTTGTCTTTTGGTTTAATAGCTTATTTATTTTTACTGCTGAGTAGCATTCCACTGTATAGATGTACCACAGTTTATTTATGTATTCATTTGGTGAAAGACATCTTGGTTTCTTCCAAGTTTTGGCAATTATGAAAATACCTGCTATAAATATCTATGTGCGTGTAGAAATAAGTTGTTAAATCAGCTGGGTAAATATCAAGGATATTTATCGTTTTTCCTCTCTTGGTAAGGTTCTCCCCACCCTACCCCGGCTTCTTTCAAATTGTTTAATGCTTTGTTTTATGTAATTTGAATGTGATATTTCCAATATTTAGGGGGTTTTTGTTTGTTTTTCTTTTTGGTGTTCTGCAAGCTTCTTGTATCTCTGCTTTTGTTTATGTCTTTGATTTTGAAAAATTCTCATTTTAAATACTTCTATTCCATTCCATCTTTCTATATCTCCTGATATTCCCATTTATTATGCATTGTACTTTTAAAAATTATTTTACATTTTATGAGTACTGTATTCTGTCTTCCCTTTTTTTTATGCTTACATTTCTGTTTAGAAAATTCCTATTGACATATATTCAAGAGTATTATTTCTTTTGTTGACCTCATCCAGTCTGCTGAAGAACTCTTTAAAGGCATTCTTTGTTTCTGTTACACTGTTTTAATTTCTAGGATTTTCTTTCTATTTTTGTTGGTTTTTGTTTTTTGAAACCGGATCTCGCCCTGCCACCTAGGCTGGAGTGCAGTGGCATGATCTTGGCTCACTGCAACTTCCACCTCCTGGGCTCAAGTGATCCTCCTGCCTCAGCCTCCTGAGTAGCTAGGAATACAGGTGCAGCCATCACTCCTGGCTAATTTTTGTATTTTTTGGAGAGACAGGGTTTTGTAATGTTGCCCAGGCTGGTCTCCAACACCTGGGCTCTGCCCGCCTTGGCCTCTCAAAGGGCTGGGATTACAGGCATGAGCCACTGCATCTGACCTTAGGATACTCTTTCAATTCTTTCTTGGAGTTTCCATCTTTCTCCTTACACACCCAATCTGTTCTTGCATGTTGCTGATTATTTCCAATAGAACCCTTAACATATTAATCATAATTATTTTAAATTCCTTCTCTCATAAGTCAACATCTCTGTCATATTTGATTCTGGTTCTGTTGCTTGCCTTGGTTTGTCAGACTGTGAGGCTTTTCTTGCCTTTTAGCATGACTTGTAATTTTTTATTGAAAGCCAGACATGATTTATTGCCTAATAAGATGTGGAGTTGATAGATCTGCCTTAGTCAGCTTGAGCTGCTGTAACAGAATCTCATAGATTGAGTGGCTTAAACAACAGGCATTTATTTCTCAGTGTTCTGAGAAATAAAGTTAAAGAATTTCTCTCCCTGGGTCCGTGAGGGGAGTGGTTTCAAATGCAGGGATTTCCTTTGAGTACCTCCTCCACGCCTCCATACAAAATCCACACCTTCCGTAAAGGAAGCATTTACACGTCTTTTTATAATCTCAGACTATCAGATAACATTCTTTCTTACATGTCAGTCTTCTCTTCTGCCTAAAATGTCCCTCTTCAGAAAGTAATCCTTTAGAAGTCGATTTACAGATGGTTTGCTGGTGATAAACGTTGTTATTGTGTGTTTAAAATATTACTATTATTTTAAAATGTTAATCTAGAAGAAAATTCCAGATTATCAATTATAATCTCTTAGTTTCTTAACAATATTTAAAGTATAAAATATGCTAGAAATTTGAATTTATAAAAATGAATCCACTCTGCTGCTACTACTAATTTTGCAATTGGTACACTTGTTTCTTTACAGGCAATATTTATCTTCCAATGTTTTTGAGATCTCATCTTTGCCTGTGATATTCTGTGTGTCCAGCTGTGGATTGTCTTTTTTTTTTCTTTTTATTTGCTCTACTTTGAATTTATTATACCCTATAAATCTGAAAAATTTTGTTCTTCATTAATTCTAGACAACTCTCAGCATTTAGCACTTTTACTATTGCCTCATTTCACGCTCCTTATGTTTAAAGATACAATTCGATGAATATTTGCCCCCTTACTATTCCCTATGTCTCTTTATCTCTCCTTTATGCTTCCATATTTCCTCTCTTCTTTACGTGTGTCTCATTCGTGGTAAATGTTTCAGGTCTATCTTCTAGTTACTGATTCTTTTTCATGTATCTCTTACCTGCCATTGAAAACATCATTGGGTGAGGTATTTAATTTTAATGACTATTTGTTTTTTTTATTTTAGCCATTACATTTGGTTATATTCTAGTCTTCCTAGTATATTTTGTAGCATATTATTCTTTTTCATCTTGTATTTCTTTGAAAAATCTAAATAATATTTTTGTGTGTGTGCTTTATGATTCTGTTACCAGAATATCCTGGTTTCTGTTGGCTTTCTTGCAGTGGCTTGTTTCTTTATGTACTTGGTGATTTTGAAATGTGAGCTCATGTTTCATATTTTTCTGGGTTTTATTTGCTGGAATCCTGGAAAGCACGGGTTGAAGGAGTAAACCTTCGGAAAGTCGGAGCTGAATACAGTGTGTTCCTGCCAGGTACCCTAGGCATTCTTACCCATGTGTGACTATATAATGTTAATTTTCAGGATTGGCATTCTCTGTGCCATGCAAGCAAATGTAAATCTGAATTCCTGGGGACGTCAGAAGACTATGATTTAGAAGTTTTGAAGACAGAGTGTTATTTTTCAATGAAAGCACAGATTAAAACAAACAAGTGCCAGGACAGCCCAGGGCTGAGTCAATCCCACAGCCCGCAGATGAGTCAACTCCATCCAGCACTCATGCAGATGCTCTGCCGCACACAAGGAGAGAGAGAAAGACTTGAAGAAATCAGGCATAGACGCTACGCTTTAATAACTCACATAAAAGTGAGGTTGATGGAAATGTACACCACTAGTAGTGATGCAAGGATTTAAGATTCACCCTTTGTGGTAGCACAAGCAAAATTCTACCTGCGGCTGGTTAAGGAAACAGGGAACAATCTAAGGATGTGGTATGTGCACTGAACCCTGAAAAATGGTGACCGCATTCACAGGCCCCCAGAAGTGAAAAGGCATTCTAGACACAGGAAACATCAGCAACGCATGGACAGTGAGGCCATGCAGTGGATTTAGAGGTAAAGGCTGAAGTATTGTAAGAGTTGCATAGGAATGTCCTGAAAGCCAAGATCAGAGCAGTCTTGTGCTTTACCTGCCATCTAAGGTGTCTAGATTTCACGAAGTAAATAAAAGCGAACGAACAGATATCTACAACCAGTGAACTTTAATGTCAAATCCTACACATCCATAAACAGCACCATTCCATCCTATTCCTCAACCTGAGCATTAATTGATTTTACATGGTACCAAAACATGTCATTTGATAGGACAATATTCAGTAAACTTTTTAAAACATAAATATGATGTGGATGATTCAAATTACAGTGACTTTTTTCCTGAGTTTCCATATTTGGGGTAATCTTTAAGTAACCTACAAGTGTTTGATATCATGACACATCCAGCTTATGTTTATATTAAATCAAAATGAACAGGAGAGGGAAAAATGTAAGGATTCCAGTGTTTGATGTACCTAATGCAAATGCTTCGTTGTAAGTAGACCCTCCTATGAGCACTTTTCTTCATTTCTGTGTATAACCAGTCAGAATAGAGTGAGGTAGCTCTACCTACTATGAGCATTTGTCCACTAGTATCTTCAATAGGACATAAAAGGCAGGTAAACAGAGGCCGTAGAGCAAGGCTGTGTCAATAAAGCTAAGGATTGTAAAGTCAGGTTTTTAGAGAAGTTAAGTGGCTGAAAGAAAGGGCTGAAACTAGTGAAGCTGTGTTTCATGGTGTAAAAACACCTACCTTTGGTTCTCTCACTTCAACTAGACCCAAGCAGAAGGAAACTTATTTACCAAGCAGTTCATGGAAGAAAAGCCATAAATAGCGTTCATCATCAACTCAAAAATGAAATTCCCATGAAAGCCCTGCCTAAACATCTAAACTCAAGTTAGGCAGCTTTAACATGAATGAATAGTAGAAACCTAAGGATAAGATGTTTCATTGTATTTGCTATTGGATCGCTGTGCTTGGCTTTGGGTCACTGCAAACTGCCATTGTTTAGGGGAGATCCTGGATGTTGCAGGGGTCTAGGACCCAGGAGATCCTGGGTATTTTAAGTGGTAAGTAGCAAACTTTAGGGGGAAACATTTAGTGTAAGAAAGGAGAAAATTTAGGTGGGACATGGTAGAACTTTCCAATAGAAATGTTTTGATGTGTCACAGCAGGAAGTAAAAATGTATCACTTCAACTCAAGGAGGGTTTCCTATCGATTTGAGCTCTTCTAGTTTAAACACAGATTTTGTAAAATAATGAGGTCTGTGATGGAATTTAAGCAGAGACTACACAACCACTTGATGGGATATTGGGAATATCTACATAATGCTGGACAAAACATAAATGATCCCTTGCATGGCTTTGGAACCCGGATTCTCCTACATGATCATTCTAAATTGGTGCCATGACAGCCAGGCACTCTGCAACACTGCCCTTCTTGCTGAAAATATCAGTAATCTCCTTCAAAGAGATAAATTGACTCCACCAGACTTTTTTCAGCATTTGCAGCTCTGTAAACTTTTTATTAGTCCATTTATTTTTTATTTTGCACTGTTTTGTTTTAAGCACAAATGGGGTGAAGTACTAAAATATGTTATTTAAACTTTAGGGCCCATATCCCATTAAATCACAGATACTCAGTATGGTTAAGCAAATGTTTACCTCCCGGGGTCAGCCTAAACAAAACGAAACAGCAGTCCCAAATATTTTCTTTGCAGAATAATCACAAAGTCTGTCTCTCCTGAAATCTTAATCCTAATCTTAAATATTTGCTGTCCTAAATTGAGGAAAGTCCTGTCGGTAATTGTATTATCTGTTCTTCTTCATGCTCCTCATAAATGCCAAAGGGTAATTTTTCCTAGAAAAATGAATCTTTTGTGATAACACTCAATGTGTTTTTAATTACTGAAGTTGCTTGATGCTGGCAAACTGAAAGTATCTTATCATCACATGCTGGAGAATTCATGCACGGTCCTGTCTGTGCATGCTGATCCCTGGAGCCAAAGAAAAATCTCCTGTCATTAACTCCTCTGCTGAGCTAGCCTACATACTAAGTAGGCAGAGAACCACGCCAGCCACTGTGCTGGATAAGCATATCAAGATACAACGCATGTCAGAAGCTTATGAAATTCTTCGGTGAGGGCAGTGACCAGTTTTGTTATAATAATAAGTCGTGGTTTATCTCCAGTGTGGAGGGGAAAAAAGTCATTTATGATTGCTCAATGTTCTTGAGCAAAATATGACTGTCATCTGAATCCAGAGTAGAAGAGAGGATTTGTGTGTTTCTATGTTTATTTTGTTTTTAAGTGGAAAAACAGCTCCTCAGTTGAGGGGCAGTGGGAACAACGCTGGATTTGTGAAGAGGGCTCACTGTGACTGACTCCTCTTTTCACTTGCTCTGATACTTGGTACAAGTCCCCTACCCTCCCCAAGACCCCATTTCCTTCTTTGTAAAATGAGGACAAGAGCACCCACTTCAGGATGAACAGAGAAGTTAAAGCGTTAAAGCACATTGCAGGCAATACAGAAAAAGACATTGTTATTCTTTCTAGAAATAGTAATTATTTGATTCTTACAGACTCCACTAAAGTGAGAGTTGGAATTAAATATTCTCCAACATTCCTTTTCAAAAGTTGTTAAATTGTTATTGTTTTTTAATTCCAACATTTTAGGTTTTAGTTTGTAAGTCTGATTAACAAAAGCTACCTTTATATTCCTTTTTTTTCCTCCTGTGTGTAGCCAAAATTGAATGTAGGCATGAAATGCAGGGAATTTTTTGATAATGGGACAGAGAAGTATTTATTGTTTCAGAAAGCACTTCCTGAAAACATTTATAACCAAAGAGCCAATAAAATGATCGGTTCAGAGATAAGTATACTGGAAGGAAATAATGACCGTTGCAACACATGGCTAAACACCCTAGAGTCATTCTTCCTTGTATTATTAAGCATAATTTTTACATTAATACAAATAGTCAAAATAAAAGTTTCCTGCTGTGCTTACACAATACTCTGCAACTGAGCAAAGAGAACTTCGAGTGAAGGAAGGCACAATTAGAGCATAGACAACTCAAACTAATTATTTTTAATCATATAAGGATAGCTTAGGTTGACTCATCTGTAAAATTGGGTAATTTCCTAGGTATTGGATAATCTTTAAATGTTTTTAGGATTAAATTGACATTTCTGTTATAAGCTGTTAGTGAGTATTGGAACAAATCAAGCATGGAATACAATGGGGATAAGTCAAAAAATGTAACTACAGATAAATAACAATATAATAGAAGGATAATATTATTATTGCAATATTATAACAATTATATCTACAGATCAAGGAATTTTGCAAAGACAATTGAGACAAACCAGATGGAAAAAAACTTGTAAAGCTGCTAAAAAACAACCAACCAAACATATTGTCCCTGCTCACTTTCTTGATTCCAGTATAGAAAGGAATAACTTCTGTATTATTTCCACCTTAGCTTCTAGGTGGAACAGTTCAACTACTGACCTCTGTGTAATTTTTTCATAATCTGCTTCCTCTTCATGAAATATTTAGTCCCAATTGCTATATGACCAAGCTTTTTCCATCTTCCAAAGCCCAGATGAAACAGGTCATCCACAGAACTCCCCTGTTCCTCTACTCCACCGTATTTCTCTCTCCTGCAAAGGAGCTCTCTCTAGCGTTGACCTTGCAATGGTCTACTCCATGAGGCCCGAATCTAAAGCATACAGTCATGTACCACACAATGGTGTTGCCATCAACGACAGGCTGTGTATTCAACAGTGGTCTCATAAGATTATAACGGAGCTGGAAAACTCCTCCTGCCTAGTGATATCATAGTGTAATGCATCACTTGGGTGTTTGTGGTTATGCTGGTGTAAATGAACCTACTATGCCGCCAGCTGTTTAAAAGTATAGTGCGTACAATTATGTACAGGATATATTACTTGATAAAGATAATAAGCAACTATGCTACCACTTCGTGCATTTAGCATACTATATTTGTGTTGATATTTTTGACTGTACTCCTTATACTCATAAAAAAAAAAGTTAACTGTAAACAGCCTCAGGTAGGTCTTTCAGGAGGTATTGAGAAGAAGACATTGTCATCCTAGGAGATGACAGCTCCATGAAGACCTCCCAGTGGGACAAGCTGTGGAGGAGGAGGAGTGATATTGATGATCCTGACCCTGTGTATGCCTAAGCTAATATATGTGCTTGTGTCTTAGTTTTTGACAAAAATGTTTAAACTGTAAGAAAAATTAAAAAATAGATAAATGCTTATAGAACAAGGATATAAAGAAATAAAATGTTTTTGTAGCAGGTATACAATGTGTTTGTGTTTTAAGCCACATGTTATTGCAAAAGAGTCAAAAAGTTTCAATAATTTAAGAGTTTATAAAGTAAAAAAGTTGCAGTAGCTAAAATTAATTTGTTACTGAAGAAAGGAAAAATACACTTGTGTAAATTCATCATAGTCTAAATGCACAGTGTTCATAAAATGTACCATAGTGTTTAGTAATTCACTCACTGGGCTTTCATATTCACTCACCACTCACTCACTGACTTACCCAGAGCAACTTCCAGTTGTATAAACTCCATTCACTGTAAGTTCCCTATACAGATGTGCCTTCTAAAAAAATATTTTATACTATCTTTTTTACTTTACGTTTTTTATGTTTAGATATCTTTAGATATGAAAGTATGGAACCATTGTGTATGCTCATCTACCGTATCAAGTTCAGTGACATGCTGCACAGGTTTGCAGTCTAGGAGAAATAGGCTACACATGTAGCCTAGCTGTGTAGTAGGCTCTACCATCTGGGTTTGGGCAAGTACAGTCTATGATGTTCACACAAAGACAAAATTGTCTAAAAATGCAATTTTGATTTCTCAGAATATATCCCCATTGTTAAGCAAGGTATGATTGTATTCACACTTATATCTCCTCATATCTTCCAATAGTGTGGTATCTATCTTCCAACAGTGCTTACTTATGACTGGGGTGGCCCACATAAAATTGATCAAATGACAAAAGAGTGATACTCTTGAGATACTGTGACTGGGTGTGTCTTGCAGGGTGTGGAAGAGGAAATGCAGATGGTATTGATCATTCAATGTAGAAAAATTTGATTTGGGACACTGTCCCGGTATTACTCTCCCTTGATAAGGAGTTGGCAGACCGAACAAGAGCAGACGGGAGAATGATCTTCGGTGCTGTTATTTTGCAGTGTATTAAATAAAAAATAACTTCCTTATACGGAATAAGAGACAAATTGTATTTAGAAATAGAATTTATAATTCACAATAAGCTGAAAGAGTAATTTACACTATGCAAAAGGGCATAGGCTTGAGAAATGCATAGACACCCAGAACCAAGTCAGAACCCAGCAGGACAGACTCAGAGGAGCCCCCATCTGCTCTAGAACACAGACCACTTCTTAGTTAAGGCTTCTCACCAACATTCTGCTGAGAAGGGAAGGAGGATGTAACAGGAAAACTGCACTATGTCAGGTATGTAATTTTCTGTGAATTAAAATAAAAAAACTCAATAGTCCAATGCAAGTAATTATCATTTCATTTTGTGGGTTTGATAAATCTTTATTAAAAGTTGTATTGAACTTATGCCAAGTTTTAAAAAAAACTTCTTTAGATATGAACCATTTATTCTTACATTCATTCATTTATTTAGTGTAGGCTTGCTGAATGCACACCATTGGATGATGTCTACATGTCAGCAATACAGGAAGGAAAAAGAAAAGAAATGTCCCTATCCACAGTTAACTGACTTCCATAAAGTTGGAGGATATTAAACAAATGTTCACATTACTGGTGTATGTTTTTTGGAGGAGTAATCTTAATGAAGAAAGATAATATGGTTTGGCTGTGTTCCCACCCAAATCTCATCTTGAATTGTAGCTCCCATAATTCCCACGTGTTGTGGGAGGGACCTGGTGGGAGATAATTGAATCATGGGGGAAGTTTCCCCCATACTGTTCTCGTGATAGTGAATAAGTCTCACAAGATCTCATGGTTTTATAAGGGGTTTCCCCCTTTCACTTGGTTCTCTCATTCTTTTCCTGCCTGCTGCCATGTAAGACATGCCTTTCATCTTCTGCCAGAATTGTGAGGCCACCTAGTTGCATAGAACTGTGAATCCATTAAACCTCTTTTTCTTTATAAATTACCCAGTCTCAGGTATGTCTTTATAAGCAGAGTAAAAATGGACTGATAGAGAAAATAACCATACTCTGCTACACAGTGTTACTGAATTAACCATTAGTACATCATGGAAACAGGAGTTGAAGGTATGATGGAGTGTGGGATGGAGAAACAGGTGTTTGGCTTAGAGATGGTCCTGCCCCTCTGCTTCCACTATGCTACCCACCACATTTAGAGTAAATAAGTCTTAGGTATGAAGTAGTGTATTTTTGATACCAGAAACAGCATAAAGAGAGGAAACTGGAGCTATTAACAACCAGAAGCCAAGTTACCAAAGAAATCGAAAAAACATGCTTGGTGTGGCATTCCACCACACCACCCCAAAAATTATACCCTCCCCTTCCATGCCAGAAGCAGCAGAAAGTGTGCTCACTCACAGATGATCAGTGATTTCTGTTATGCTGTAGAAATTCACTCACATGACCTCTTCAAACTTATTTCCTATATCCAAATAAAAAGAAATCAAGAATCAACATAAAAGCATTAAATAAAGAAAATGGACTCAACTGGTAAAACTTTGTGAAATATTTAAGTAATAGATTAATAAATATATTAATAGAAGCATAAAGTACTTCAACAGACAGATTCGAGAGGCTATTTCATCTATTCTACAGAAAATCTTCAATAAAAAATATCAGCATTTATAAATATAATTAGTGAAATTGGAAAGGATAAAAAAACAAGCAAAAAACCTTCAACAAATGACCAAAATAGCCATATCAACTCCTTATAAATTGGTTAAGAAATACAAATTATGTGAAATGAGTAATAAAACATGTAATTAAACAATAAAGCTAAATAAACTGTCATGTGTAATGAATGTGACAAGAGATCAAAACCATTTAAAAAACTTTAAGAGATAAGGAGTAGCTCCTCTTGGGAGATGATCTTTGGAGCCTGTAGCCACAGTGTAAGTCTGGCTACACTGAGGCTGTGACATGTAAAGAATTTATGAAGAGATCACGTGGAGAGAGACATAGACAGACAGAGCTGGGGGAAAGAAGGATGGAGACAGAGAGAGAGACAGACCAGGAGAGAGCTCAAGCTCAAGGAAGCCCAGAGTTCCAGCCTCTAGATGCATGGTGTGCCCCAGCCCAGACACCAGAAGAAGGTTAAAGACGAACTTAGCTACCATCTCACTTCAAAAGCATAAGACATCCCAAGTGAGAACCAGCTGGCTGAGCCCCACTGATCTGCAGATTCTAAGCAAGATATACAAGATATACAACAGTCATTGTTTGAAGGCCCTGCATACGGGTTGTTTGTCAGAGAGCTGAAGATAGCCAGAGCAGATGTGTGTACGTGGGAGTGGAGTGCTAATTCACAAGGTTCAAGACTTGCAAATGAGGTGGTGGCTCTGTGAGCAGGTAGCAGATCAAGGTTGGAAGAGTCTTGGTGGTGACAAGGGGATAAGGGCTGAGAGGAAAGTGAGGGAAATGTTGGAAGCTGAAGGAAAGGAAAGGGTACCCTGTTAGGTAGTGGCAGACACTCAAGCAATTTGGCCCCATACAGTGAAATAAAAAAGAATAAATATAATAAATAATCTGAGAAAAATCTGGGAGATTTGTTCAAAGTGCCAATAGGTGTATTTTAGCTATGCTTGACAAAATGAGGATAAGAGAGGAGTTGAAAAAAAACACTTTTCATGCAAAATTTATAGGAAAGACAAATAAGCTGCCAGGTCTCAGAATTTTGAAAATAAAGCTCAGGGCCAGGGGTGGTGGCTCACACCTGTAATCCCAGCACTTTGGGAGGCCAAGGCAGGCAGATCACTTGAGGTCAGTTGTTCAAGACCAGCCTGGCTAACCTGGTGAAACCCTGTCTCTACTAAAAATACCAAAAATAGCCAGGCATGTTGATGCAGGCCTGTATTCCCAGCTACTTGGGAGGCTGAGGCAGGAGAATCATTTGAACCCAGGTGGCAGAGGTTGTCGTAAGCCAAGATTACACCCAGGCATTCCAGCCTGGGTGTCAGAGTGAGATTCCATCCCAAAACAAAGATAAAGAAAATAAAGCTCAGTTATTCTTAGTACGTCCAGATGGCAAACAATGCTAAAATGAAGAAGGAATCTAAAATCCAAGGTCAGAGATGAACCTTTACTCACTATAGTGGTAGAAATAGATTGTTGTAGTCTACAAATAAGAATACCTAACTAAAAGTGTTTAATAAAATAATCAAAACATTTGCTATTTCTTATAACAGGAAATGCAGATGAACCCATGGCTTTTAGTTCAGATGTAGATTCTGGCCCGATCCTTTTAAGAGATGATTTTCTCCTTCAAAGTCCCCTCTTCGTTGCAACATGGCCACATAGGTTTAGTCATGGTGCCCCTACCCAGCTACATTCAAAAGGAGTTTTTTCTGTAGAGAAGGAAGAGACACCACCCCAGACCACCTGGGACCCTTACAAGGACCTGGGAGATGGCTCTTGTGCTAGCTGCAAGGAGCCAGCTCTTCCAGGAAAGGCCCAGATGGATGAGAATAGCTTTGACTTGGCCACCAACAGTGTCACTCAGAGATGGAGAAATTCTCAGGAGTGCTCACCGTCTCCCTCCCTGGAAAGCCAGCCAGCATGGTTCAGCCAAAGAAGAGAGAAATCAAAATTGCAGATTCAAGAATTTTAAATCACTATCCCTGTGAGCTCTGCAATGGATAGTGTGCTACCCTGGGACCTGCTGACCTGTGAGGGTGTGACCAGCAGCCTGCATCCACCTAGGGAAATTTAGGGGAGCAGCCTTCAGATCTGCACAGTTGGGGGAGCAGGCAAATGGCAAACCCTGAAGCAAAGAGACACACTTTGGGAGGAGTGGATGCTGGAAGAGGACCTCAGACACAGGTTCCTCAAAGCCATGCTCAAATGGGTATCCAGTAAGCTGTCTCTTGTTAGGGCACTTTGCAGCCAGTGAAAACCATAGCATTTTTCATAAAGTAAAAAAATAGACTGGGCGTGGTGACTCATGCCTGTAATCTCAGCACTTTGGGAGGCTGAGGTGGATGGATCACTTGAAGCCATGAGATCGAGAGCAGCCTGGCCAACAAAACTCTGTCTCCACTAACAATACAAAAAAATTCGCCAGGTGTGGTGGCAGGTGCCTGTTATCCCAGCTACTTGGGAGGCTGAGGCAAGAGAATTGCTTGAACCTGGGAGAGGGAGGTTGCAGGGAGCCAAGATCACACCACTGCACTCCATCCTGGGTGACAGAGCAAGACTCTGTCTTGACAAATAAAATAAAATAAAATGGGCACCTAGAACAATCATGTTTATATGGACATTTTGAGAACTGATAGTCTTTGTGAAGTTGCCTCCAAAATTAACAGTCCCTCCATGTGTGTAAGAAATTGAATGACCACAAAATCCTGTACAACCTCAAAGCTTTGATGAGTTGTTGGCAGTTGGGAAATGTCCCAAAGTGGAAAAAATACAAATATTTGTGTTTTTCCTGAACACATAAGTAATATATATTTTTAAAAAAGCAATGTTCCTGCCTCATCTTGTCATCTTTTCTGGGAACTGCCTGCCGTGCGCACGAGTCTTTCCCGTCTTCAGTTTGTGGCCTGTAACTTGAGGGAATTGGTCTGTTTTCTGTGTGCTGCATGAATTTGGTAATCACGAAGCCACAGGGGTTATTTAATGAAGTGTAGGTGAAAGAGCTTTGTACATTTGACAGTAATTACAAAAACATAAGTGCCTGTCACAAACCAAACTGCACTCAGCATGCGATCGGAGCTCTGTGTGCTGAATACCATCTGACTTTGTCCTTCTCACCACGATTTTTAAAATTATGATCCCTCCTTGTAACTGAATTGATACTTAAGATTGATTCCCCCTTCTTTCTTTTCCTACTTAATCTGCCCCTTCATGAAGCCATTCCCTCTGGGCTTCATAGCTGCCCTCCACCACAGCCTACCTGGGGCCCTGTACAAGGTGCTGGGAGTAGATCTAGTAACTCTCTGGTTCCAAAAGGACCTTTGCTTGTCCTGTGGAGGAATGAGACCCTTAATCCTCTTAAGCTTCTAAGAGCCCTTCCCCTTAGACTTCTACATTGCATTTCAATAGGAAAAGTAAAGGCTGGCAGCCCTGGGCACCACCCTTAATCACACTCCTATAGATTGCAGGTGTGGTATGGAGGAATCTTTCTGGAAGGCATTGTTTTTACTTAAACACGATCACATCCCCCACCTAAGTCACGCACCCCATGCCTACTTCATGGATCGAGACCATTTCACATGTAATTTCTAGAGTTGTGTGTCTTTAAAAGGGCAGGGATGTTCTTCTTTAGGGGGAGCTCCACTGTTAGGCATCTATGCCACTGCAGCTCCCGGCCAAATAAATCACCACTTCCTTCCCAGTTCGGTGTTCGAGAGGTGTGTTTCACGGCCTTTCCTGCTTCATTGTCACATCAGGTTCCAGCCCTCAAGATTTGGACCTATGGCTCTCTGTTCCCCTCTTCAACTGCCTACAAAACTAATTGTTCCCACAGAGAAGGCTAACCACGCACTTCCGTCACCCATTGACACTGCACATGATAAACAGTCACCATCGCATTGTTAAGGACAAAGTGGCTTGGGATGCTGGACCAGCTCCCCCACCAAAGCAGGTGAAGCTCTACTGACCCCCACCTTGCAGCATGGGCGGCTCAAACAGGCCTGCTCACTTCCACTTCCGTTTCCACTGCTGTGAAATGGATGAGCTAAATAAAATATTTCACAAAATCTCTAATATAACAGTGACATGGTAAACAAAAATACAGTTTTGCTAGCTCTTGAGCGACCATAAGAGATCACATTTCAAGGTGTAGGAAAGAAACATATTAGAAACACAGAAATGTACAAAATAAAACTGCTGGAATCTTTGACTTTTATAAGCAGCTGCATTTGTTTGCTAGGATTATTATAACAAAACACCACACACTGAGTAGCATAAACAACAGAAATGTATTTCCTGCCATTTCTGGAGGCTGAAAGTATGAGATCAAGGTGTGGGCAGGACTAGTTTCTGCTGAGGCCTCTCTCCTTGACTTGCAGGTGACCTTCCTCTCTGTGTGTCCTCAATGGTTTTCGTGTGTGTGTGTGTGTGTGTGTGTGTGTGTGTGTGTCTGTTCTAATCTCCTCTTTTTACAAGGACACCAATTATGCTGGATTAGGGTCCACCCTAACAGCCTCATTTTAACTTAATTAGCTCTTTGAAGATAGTATCTTCAAATACAGCCACATCCTGAGATCCTGAGAGTTGGGCTTCAACACACAAATTCTGGAGGGACAAAATTGGACCCCTCAAAGTAACAATCTTTTGTTTCAGCAGACTGTACAGCAAAAACCAAGAGCCACTTATGGTTCAGGAAAAAATATTTTTCTCTATATATAAAACGTAAAAGCAAGCAGTTATCCTTAACAACAAATTGCGAGACATTCCAGTGGCCTTGATGCAATCAACTGGGAAAAGCGTTATTAACTCCAGCCCTATAGATCAGAGGGAAAAAATAATTCCCTTAAGCTTCAATCCTTAGCAACCATCTGCTTGCTCAGACAAGGCGCTGGTCACACCCTGAAGAGGGGGAGCAACGTACCCAGGGTATAAATGGGAAGCGCCTGCTGGAGGCTGGCCCTGCCCAGCACTGTCTGGAAATGCAGCAGGCATGAGAGAGAGAGAGATGAAGTCCCCCTGACCCTGAGCCTTATACTCCAGGGTGGAGGGGAGGGCACAAAAAGAAAGGAGTAAATAAGCAAATTAACAACATCGCCCCAGGAAACATCAATGGGATGGATGTGACAAAGTGACTGGGGAGGTCATAAGAAGAATCAGGAGAGGACTCAGTGACAGAGCCTCCAGACAGAGGGAAGGGGAGGGACAGGCTCCCCATCTCAGGAGCATGGAGTGCTCTCCAATGGGACAGCAAGGAAGATGGAGACCACTCAGGAGTTCCCGGGCTTCCATGGGAAACCAAACCATGGAGAGCTTCAAAAAAGGGAACAGTGTGATCTGGAAAAGAACAGCGAGGGGAGCAAGAGCTTACGGAGAGGGCGGGGAACCTGGGGCAGAGGCCCAGAGAGGCCAGAGGGAAGGGACAGGGAGGGATCAAGGCTGTGCCTGTAGGGTCCACTCTGTACAACTTACCACGGTCCAGGGTGCAAGAAAGATGCTGTGAGAAGACAACACAGATAAGTATGAAACACTCATATTCACTATGAACTTATTCAAGGCAACATCTGCAATTTTACCCTTGGCACTTCCTAAGAAAAGAGCATGCTCTCATATCAGAGGCTGTGAGAGTGAAAGAAATATTCATTCAGGTCCATGCATTCATTGTGGTGTTGGCCTACACAGATATTTTAATTTAAATTTGTTTCCAAAATTTACAAAAAAACATGTAACGCCATCTCCAAATCTGCATCCCACTTTTCCCTTAAGGACCTGTAAGACTGCAGAAGGCTGAGCATCAGGTGGGCCCTGCAGAGTGCATCCGTATTTTCCAGGCTGCTGTAGGCATCACCAGGCTCCACACAAGCCGCAGACCACCCTGAGCAGCCAGGCAGGCCTCCAGGCTGCATCCCCCACTCTACAAGATGCCCTTGGTCATGCTGAGCATTCATGTGGCCCTGCAGACTCTCCCCCTCTTTGGGAGGTCCTCTCAGTCACAGGGAGCAGTGCCCGGTTCCTAGACAGTACAATCTTGACCTCCAGGTTGCTCCGGGCCCTTCTCAGCAGCACCTGCCTCCTGGCCTCCTTTGCTCTTTCAGCTGCTACTGACCTTGCCCAGTGGCAGGTCTTGACTACCCACACCTGCTTGTGGGCTCCCACAGTGCCTTCCAAGCTGCTCCTGCCCCTGACAGCCATATTCCATTCCCCCCTTCTGTGCAGGCTGTACAAGCATGGGCATCTCCTGCCCATAGCACTCACTCTCTCCAGGACCCTATTTTTTTGCCAAGTCCCACACGCCTTATACAGGGTGAAAGGCTGTTTTGCAGGTGCTGCAAGCCACGCTCAGTAGTGTGTGGCTCATGTAGATGAGGTTCACATTCTTGGGATTGCTGCATTCCCTGCTAACCAGCACACATGTCCTGCAAGCATCATCCATGTTCTCCCCATCAGTGGACCAGTCGGGTCTTTGAGCTCCATCAGTGAGGCCAATTTTCAACGCCATTGCTAATGTTAGAGTTATGTGACTTTCTACATTGTTCTACTTCTCTGTACCTTTTAACCGTTTATCATACATATTTCATGTACATATTTTCATGAAGCTCATATAAAATCAAAAACCGGCTAGGTGTAGTGGCTCATGCCTGCAATCCCAGCACTTTGGAAGGCCAAGGCAGGTGGATCACTTGAAGTGAGAAGTTCAAGACCAGCCTGGCCAATGTGGTGTAACCTTGTCTCTACCAAAAATACAAAAATTATCTGGGCATGGTGGTGCACAGCTGTAATCAGCTACTGGGGAGACTGAGGCAGGAGAATCGCTTGAACTCAGGAGGCAGAGGTTGCAGTGAGCTGAGGTTGCGCCTCTCAGCCTGGGCAACACAGAGCGACTCTGTCTAAAAATAATAATAATAATAATAATTTAAAACAGTAATATTATCTAGCAATAATTAACACAAATTGCTTCAAAACACATACTAAGGCAGCGCATCGGTAATGAAGAAAATATTTTAAATGGGGAAAGGACGGTTACAATAGAAAGTGCATGTAACTAGGTTAGCACAACGGGCAGAGGGGTAGAGGGGGGTCACAGTTTGTTTCAGAATTTTTGAAAAATAAAGAGTAAGCAAACAATTGCCTTTTCTGTCAAAAGAAGAAGATAGAAAAAGATTGTTCAGCCTAAGCAGAGACCAGAAGGAAATGTTTTCAGAGTGACAAAAAGGGACAGCATTTTTTATAAACTTCACTGTCAAAACACCTTGTCCTTCAACTGACATCCTTAGAAGAATATAAATGACTCATCAGAGCCCACATGATACTGCCCTTTAATCTGAAATGGCCGTCACCATTTATAGACATTAACAACTATTCATCTCTTCCTTGAGAAAAAAAAATTCTAATTTGAAAATGAGTCACAGTTTTGGGTTTGAGTAAAGATATTATTGAGTACACTAACTACTACTAAGCTCTTTGCTAAACATTTTACATAGGTTATTTCAAGAGAGGCAGATACTATTGTTGTCCTAAATGAACAGGTATTAGGATCCAGTAAGTTTTGGAACGGTTCCATAATCCCAAACCACAGAAGTACACAGAAAGGAGCCCTTGTTTGAATTCAATCTGTTAACCACGGTGTCCATCTGTTTAACTACATAATAGATAATCTGTGGTGCTGCATCAGAAATTCAAAATATTGTAAATATTTCCAGTAATATGATTATTATAAACATTTCTAGTAGAATATATAGAAAAATAGGGTTCTATAGGTTATTCTTGGGGGGAAACAAATTCCTTCTCTGTCCATTTTGGTCCTTATTGAACTGAAACTGGGGGACAGCTGATATTGCTTCTGAAATGAGTTCCTTTGCCCCTGCAGCCTTCAGGGGGTCATTTTCTGACCTGATCCCTTCCTTGCAGTAAGTCAGGATTAAGAAGAACTATACATGTGATATTGCCTGGGAAGGAGGGACTTCCTAGAATAACGCACATCTCAATCAGCCACTGCTTCCTAGAAATGAAGTAGCAGGCATCAAATTCCTCCGCGGAGAGGCTGTTTGATTCAGGTGGAACTCCATCCACCACACCCTGACACTGCGCTACGCTGGATTTCACTACACCGCCAACTGATGTGAATAGACCACCTGTCCACTGTGTAACATTGAAATCGACTCTGGTTTATCACCCACCCTCACCCCTCCACCCCCAGCTGGACTGTAATCATGAGCTTTCTGAAGACCACCAGGTATCTCTTCTTTGTCTTCCATGCCTGGCTCAGGCCCAGCATGTGAGAGCTACGCTATAAATATTTATAGAGCTTTACCAAACCAACAAAGAATTATATGTCAGGCCTTAAGCTAGCTCATTACATAACATCACCTCACTTTATTTCTCTCCAAGCATTCGGAAAAGGGCATTGTTAGCCACCGTGTACAGATTTTAAACACGAGGACAAGTCACACGTCTCATTGCTAATCAAATCGCAAACCATGGATTCCAACTTAGGCCCATCTGGTTTTAAAGCCCATATTCTAAACACAACATTTTGATTTTCTCTGGAAGAGGAGAAATTAATTTTTACTCAGTGGTCATAGGCTTAGTACAAATTTAGCAAATCTCACTATGCTTATGTTTTTTCCCCCTCACAGTGTTAAGGACGCATGAGCTTCCAGGACCCCAAATACGAGGTGACACCAAGAATCTGTATTCCTACTGCTTGGGGTGCAAACCAGAGTAGTGTGTTCACTGAAATTTTCACTGTGCTCAATTCAACCTCACCTCCAGCATAGGGAGGGAGACTGCCTCTCTGCCTGCCTGTGGCACACTCTGCTCTTTGACGCCAGCCTCGTGGGTCCTCTGCCTCTTCCTCTCATAGGCTTGCTTCTGAAATGAGTTCCTTTGCCCCTGAAGCTTTCAGCAGCCCCTTTCTTCAGTGGGATAAGAACAGTGAGATATCCTCAGGTCCAGCCCATTTTAGGATTCTGCTGGGGTCACAGATGCACAGAATTCCATCTACCTTTCTCATTTCTTCTCCGTGAATAAAGTTCAGTAAAGTACAAATGCCTCTCCTCAGTGTCCATAGAACAGTTCAACAGCCACACTCAGAGGCAGCCTGTTCCCAGCTGAGCTCCAAGTGGGGCCCTATCTGCCTTCTTGGAACGAAGTGGCCCTGAGTTTTGGTTCAGGAATCAGTATTATTTACATGTACATGTATAGGTTTATACTAATACATAAGCGCATAGAGCTTGAAAATGGTAGTCCATTTATTTGAGCATTATGTATTTCTTCAGTGATTTTCTAACACTGACAAACACTTTTATTTGACACAGTTAAAAGGAAATGTCCTTTATTTCCAGAGAAGAATGGGTGGGTGTGGCTGAAAGATAGAAGAGTCACCTGCTGGAGTTTAAAGCATTTGCCATCCCAAGTTTACTACGTGACACTCCGTTTTTCTTTGGACGTTTTAAGGTTACACTTGCAAAAGGTAATGGCAGGATACATCCGTGTAATAAATGCCAAAGGACACCCCAGGAACTGGAGAAACTGCCGTGTCTTTGTTCCTTTTTCTTTTCTTTTCTCTACACATTGACAAAATTTTAAGTCATGTTAAATAATGTGGACCTTAACTGTACAGAGACTGCATAAATATCAACGCTAAACCACCAGCATCCCAGCACCTAACGCCAAGAAAACCGTGGATCTACATTTTGACCAATGTGTGCTTACAAGGAAAAATGTTCTTATTGAAGTCAGAATATACTGCAGAGGATACTGAGGGTATTCAAGAATATGGCCAGATAGTCAATACAGCTTAAGTATTATCCTTTGTGTAGTAACGAAGTCAAAACCAGGTGTCTAGGTGCATGTGGGTGTGCAGAGAGGAGAAAGAGAGAGATTATACACTGGAACACGCACCTGCACTATTCTATTTCCCTTGGAGCAATGTGATGACAAATACATCTAAACAAATTAATATTTCTATTATAATTGATTTATTTGTGGAAACACCAAGTTCACCTGCTAGTGGTGACTAAACAGAGAAAAACTTGAAGGAAGGACAAAGAGTGAGATTGTGTGTGTGGCATCTAAGGGGCATCTATGCTGGAGCCAGCAGACCTGGCTCAGAACCCAGAACCTTCACTCATTGCTCAGATCAGCACCTCTCTAAAATCAAAAGGGTAAGAGTCAGCGTTTTGTTCATTCACATGCTGGCACGTATTAAGCACATCGGAAATGGTAGCTATTGTTTTGCAAAGAGGATAAGTTATGTGGAAAAGCTATGTGAAAAATAAGGCATTGTATAAGCAAATAGCAGGGTGTGCCCAGCATCAATGCAGCAAGTGAGGCTGCCGATTGTTAGAAAGAAAATACCTCCCAGGAAGCTGCAAGTGCCAATCCAGGGACAAATCAAGAAATGTAAAGATGTTCCTTTATGCATCATATTTTGGCCCCCCTCCTGTTGGCATCCCAGGTCACTTTTGATCAAATTTAGTTCAGATTTTCTTGCAAAAGTATGTAAGGTCTTCAAGCATCACTTGGCTCAGCATCCATACTTGAGCTAATTAGTGCCCAGGTACTTGAGACCGTCTGCTAACCTCTGCTTAGGCAAGATTGAGGCTTTGTGGGCCATCTCCCTCCATCCATTACAAACTACTAGTGGAGGTTCCAATTTGTAGTTTCTGCCAATCACACACAAAACATTTAATACACATTAGTGTAAAGGATGATGCAGTAAATGACAAGGGTATACTACATCACAAACACAAGATTAATGACTTTTTCCTTGAATCACAGTAGCATATATAGAAACTCATAGGCCAGGTGCAGTGTCTCATGCCTGTAATACCAGCACTTTGGGAGGCCGAGGCGGGCGGGTCACCTGAGGTCAGGAGTTCAAGACCAGCCTGGCCAACATGATAAAAGTCTGCCTCTACTAAAAATACAAGAATTAGTCGAGTGTGGTGACATGCGCCTGTAATCCCAGCTACTCGGGAGGCTGAGGCTGGAGAATCGCTTCAACCTGGGAAGCAGAGGTTGCAGTGAGCTGAGATCATGCCATTGCACTCCAGTCTGGGCGACAGAGCAAGACTTCATCTCAAAAAAAAAAAAGAAAAAGAAAAAGAAAAAAGAAAACAAGAAATTCATGAGCATGTTCATGTTTTTGGCACACTTGGGTTGGTACAAATACTTTTTTTTTTTTCTGAGACAGGGTCTCACTTTATTGCCCAGGCTAGAGTGCAGTGGCGGGATCTCAGCTCACTGCAACCTTCGTCTCCCAGGTGATTCTCCTGCCTCAGCCTCTAGAGTAGCTGGGATTACAGGTGCCCACCACCATGCCCAGATAATTTTTGTATTTTTTTAGTAGAGACAGGGTTTCACCATGTTGGCCAGGCTGATTAGGAACTCCTGACCTCAGGTGATCTGCCTGCCTCGGCCTCCCAAAGTGCTGGGATTACGGGTGTGAGCCACCATGCCTGGCCTACAAATGACTTGTTTCTAATGTCTTCATATTTTATGCTAAGAACTTTGCTGATGCCTTAAATCTGAGAAAACAAGACATTAGGTTTTAAGTTTCATCTGGGTATATAGGAGTACTTAAATGTTTCAGAGATATGAAGGCTTTGTAGTAAAAATCTATTCACTCCCTCAGACCTTCAGTCATCACTGGTTAACCAAAACTGCAATCATACGTGTGGTTTCTTGTGGGCCTTTTGCATGTTTCGTGGAGTGAGCAAGAGTTCAGCCATGATGTTTCTGTGTTTAATCGAAACCACGTACATTCTCTGCGTCATCTCAGCTACCTTCCCTTTATGCCACTCTTGCTGTAGTGACCAGTTCAAACTTGTACTCGGACACAGCTTCTCCATAGCTGATCCTATTCATGAATGATTATTCTAAGAGTCTAAAGACCTGGGCTCATTCCCAGCTCTACTCCCTGTGGGCAGTGTAAACAAAGATGCAGCCACTGCCCCACCAGGCCTCATCTGCCACTGCAGGGTCCGAGGCAGAAGGAATCAGCACTTACGGAAGATCTCAGTACACTCATTGTACACTCATTATAAATAAGTTCATCTCTCTTCACATAATAAAAGCGTACACATGATTTACTGGCCTGTACTTGGCACCGAAGAATGCCCCAGGTGTGGCATGAAATAGACCTGCATCTTTCCAATCTGGCTACTCCTCTCTGGCCATGGCTGACATTTCCATAGGTCCCTGGAGGAAACAAGGGACAATGAAGTCATCGGCATATGAACATTATGTCCTCATTATTTCTCCTTTGTCTTCACCCTCTAAGCCACATGCTCTTCTTTTGTTTTCCTTTAAGCTCATGTTAATAACATTATACCAAGATTTGCTAATATAGTCTTCATGGAGTTGACACTGAAAAATGTTTAGGAAAAATTAGAAAGCTAATTATAGAATGATAAAGGAATTATTTGCCTTTTAAGATGCATCCTTTCATTGAGTTAACTTTACAAACAAAATTAGACTCATAAAGTAAAAAAAGATCTTAAAACATTGGAGCATGACAACTTAGGGTTAAAAAATTGATTCCAGAAATATAACTTGCATGAATGAAGGTTATCTGAGGCAAAGCCTGGATTAAACACAGTTAGGTATCACTGTTAGTCCTCATGATCTACTCGGGCCATGTTTTTAGTCCCCCTCCTCCCACCTATATGGCACAGAATACCACGTGGCACCATCTCTAAAAAAGATATGAGCTGGAAGGGGGCTATTTCACTCCAGAAGCAATGGGAGCCATTCTGTGTCTCTCAGACAGATAGCAAACTTACATGCACAGCATTCTGTGCATACCAGAACACATCAAAAGGAACACATCTGGTTTGCCCTTAAATTGTCCCCATATCCTAATGTAAGAGATCCAGAGGAATATAAACACATTTAACATAAGCTGGGTCTATCACAGATTATTCAAAGTTAGAAATCTGTTTGATGTTATATGCATATAGACAGACATACCTTGGTGACAAGTCACTATCATCTCCTTTTCAAATTCTCTGCATGGCAATTACTATATCTTAATAGCATGTGTGTGTGTGTGTGCGTGTGTGTGTCAGTATGATTATTATTAATTTATTTAAAGAGTCTGTATTTCACGAGAATACAGATCAACTGAGAAACAAGTTGATTGTCAAGTTCATTTGAGGTATAAATGATTATGGAATCTAAGGAGGAATTCCGTGCTCTGATCTGTGCCTCCCAGTTGCATCCGATCGATGCAGCACCCAGGGCACTCCCTGATGTAGAGCAGGCATCAGTGGACAAGTGTTTCATAAACGAAGACCTGCTGGTGCAGCCAGTAAGTTATCAGAGTTTGCGAACCTTCCTTGGGCTTCATAACAATTTACGTGTCAAATTAACTTGAGGGTTGACTTGTTGCTTATCCCAGAAAATTCACATTAGCTTTTTTGCTCAGTATTTCTGGGAGGAAGTCAAACTTGAAACTTCAAAGATGGAGCTCTCTTTATGCTGTCGAGACAGAGAGAGAAATCATTCAAGCATTGGTGTGCCACATAACAGCATTGTCCAAGGCAGAGAGAAAAATTAGGCTGAGGAATTTTATCTACACTCGTTACAAATGGGTTTATAAACGTAGAGAAAACTGTAGTGCAGGAGCACTCAGCTATGATAAGAAGTAATGAGGGGCAGGAAAGAGGGCATATTCACTTCAATTTTTAGGCATCAAAATGAGTCCCAATATGTAGGTCTATCTGAAGGCCAAGTCTAAGTTCTGTGTTTCCTCAGTTGAGCTAATTTCCTTGCCACTAATTAAAGTAGTTGTCTGACAGCTTCCATGTTGTCCATAAGACTCCCCATTTTCTGCTTTTGTTGTTCAACCATGCCTCAGCTAACCTCCATTTACAAAACACTGGGGCAGGATTCCAAGGAACGCAGGACAAAATACTCCCTACCGTTTCCTCTGTTATCACTAGGATACTGTAATATCAAGCCCTAGAACAGACAGCAGTGGAATGAGATGTGAAGCTAGAGATAACATCACCACCTTTTTCTTTGTTTATTTTGTTCTGAAGAAAGAAAAAAAACAGAGAGGATTTTAACGGAGGGGGGAAAGTAAAAGGGCCTGATTCTTCTGATCTAGCCCTAATTCTCTTTGCTATTGACTTTGATGGTAAAGACATTTCCTTTCTCAGCATCATTTCTGACATCTTACGCAATACCTCGTGAGGCCAAAACCTGGTGCATGCAGATGAAGATTGGGAGAAGGGCCACATGCAGGGCTGGAATTGGGCCCTTTTAGTCAAATGCTGCATTATTTTCCAAATTATTGCATCTGTTTATACTCTTACTAGAAGTTCCAGTGATCCACGTCGGCACTGCCTCACACTTTAATTTTTGCCAATCAAGTCAGCTTAAAACTTTGTCTCATAGTGGTTTCATTCACACGTCCGTGATCACTAGGAAGTGGAGCATCTTTTCATTTTTATATTAGCTATTCATGTTTTTGACTTCAGTGAAATGCTATTAGTGGTTTTTGTTCATTTTTCTGAGTGGTTTGTCTTTTTCTCATTTATTTTTACAGATAGATAGATACTGATCACATTGTAGTATATGTATTATGTGTTACAAACATTTTCTCCACATTTTTAGATTTTTTTTTAATTTAATTTTTCTAAGATAGTCTGTGATAACCAGATGTTTTTAATCTCAACATAGTGGCCTTCATCAATCATGTGTTTTGTGATTAGTGTTTTTCGTGTCTTGTTTATGAAATCCTTCTTAACCCTAAGGTCAGAATGATTTTCATCTACATTTCTTCTACCAGTTTTAAAACTTTGCTTCTGACATTTAAATTCCTAATCCATCTGGACCTAATTTTTCTACAGTGAGAGATAGAAACTGATTTAATTAACTCCATGTAGAAATACATTTTCTTAGCTGCATACATTATTTTGTTCTTCCTTTAGACAATGGCCTGCCATAGCATATCATCATTTATCAACATTCCATAGTTTTCAGTCTCTTTCTATATTCTACAGTGTTTTATTAATTAATTCACTATTTCTGTTGCAAAAATAAAATAATTACTATAGTAACATAACTTGATCAACCTGAGTAGTACCTGCCTTTGTTTCTTTATAACTGAGAGTTCTTTGAAGATAGGAGCCTGTGGTTCACCAGGTGGCAGTTCCCCGGTTTACTCTGCATCTCACTTCACTGCTCTCAGTTTTCCCCTGCAAAACAGTTGCATTGTACTCAATAACTTACAAGTTTTCTTCATGTCTCAATTGTCTCTTTTGCAAATAAATTCAATCTAATAATCTTGTAATTGAAAGCCAAATTAGACTTGTTAATTTAACTCAGAAGTTCCATTCCCAGGATTTGCCAAGTGGTTGGGTGTTAATGGTTCCTATTATTGTATTTTATTTAATGGTTGTGTAACATTCACACTCTAAATTTTTTTATAAAAATGGTTCATCATTCATAATATATACTCTGACCGCATTTAAAAAGCTTAAACACTGTGCCTACATTTCTACAATTTAAAATACAAAAAAGATAACATACACCAAAATTCATATTGTTATAGCTACCATATGGTAACAAACTGACAAGGCTCATAACAGTCATTACATTCAGTTTGACTATTCTAGAAGCAAAGACAAAACATGGATTCTCCAACTTCATTGTTTGATAAAGTTTAGCACGTAAACTTCTGAGCAAAGATCAAAGATGTACTGATAATATGCTGAAGTGAGAGCTGTCATGAATAAAAGCAATAAAGCTTACACAATCTAAAAATATACTCTCATTAATACAACACCCTTTCAATTAGACACCAAACTAGTGTCATTTTAAGGATGAAAAAACTAAGGATATAAAAGACCAATTACAATTACTTAAAGTTACTTACCTTCCAAGTGCTAAAAAGCAAGGACTCAAACATAGATTTATTGAGATCTTAAAATATAAATCTCCTTCCACTGTGCTTATAATACACTCAATATTCAGTTTCATATTAGGACTTTTTCCCCAGGACATTGGCCAGCTTGCGAGCAATGTCTGTGATAGTAAGTATTTTAAAATGTTGTGACTTTTCCTTGTATTAACTTTAAAACACTCATAGGAATGATGCAAGTGCATTGTTTATGTTAGGGGAATGAAGGATTCTAAGCAAATGAAACTCAAAAATTATAAAAATGTGCCCCAGAGAAGATGGGAAAATAGATGGCTGACCTGTTCCTGCCTTTATCTCTCTCAAACATCAATCTCCTCAACCAGGTCTCTGGAAGGAAATGGAAAGTAACCCATCCAAAACTGGTATTACTTCAAGCTGAAGTAATAAACACCGTTAAATAAATTTATTGTGAGTTGTTGCGACATGCTGTAACCTGCATGTGTCATAGCCCAAGTGCTGTGTGGTCTAGTAATTTTGGTTAATGTTTTAATCAGAAAAGGGCAGGTACCTTCCAGTTGGATCTCATGAGCATTGTTAATAAGTTTTAACTTTAGTAAACATTAAGCTTTGAATAGTAAAAATTCTCCACTAAATACTGTGATGGTAGTTGGTCTTTACCTAACACCCTGTAGAAGACCCATTGCTGAGGCTTATTATGGTCTAAATAAAGCCAGAATGACCATGGTCTCTTCTTCATCTTCCTCATCAATGAGGCACCAAAACACTCTTCCAGCCTTGGACTTTGTTTCCATGGGTGGATTTCCTGGACACATCGAATTGTTTTAACTTCAGGTGTTTACGGCAATTTTATGTTGCATATCTTCCCAATTCTTTCAGGCCTTTTAATTTATGTGACTTTGTGTAAAGGCTCACTGGTGGCACAACATTCCTATAAATCAAAATCATCCACAAGCTGTACAAAATAAACTTTTCCCTCTTAAAAATTAGCAATAAAAATGCTAAGAAAGATCTAGAAATGGCCTTGGATCTAAATTTGGAATGGATTTTCCTATCAAAACATGCTTTGATTTAGAATTTTTATTTTCAGTCTGTCAGTGAATAATTTACACACATCCCTTTGTTCTAGGCATTTTAACAGGTTTTATAGGAATCATAGGAATAATAACTGGGCTCTTTCCTGTATCCTTTCTCTTTTTTTTTTATTTCTTTCATTTGCCTGGAATATTCTTTCCTTTTCCTTTCCTCTGAAATTAGGAGCTTTGGATAGCTCTATTTTTACCTTCTTTTAGAAATCTTCTCCAGTTTCTTCAGACAGAGCAGAGGGTCTTATAAGTTTTTAAGACAGCTGTGGTCTGATAGTAGCAATCTGGACTTTTCATTTATTCAACAAAAGTCACTGAAAAAAATTACGTATTGCTTGCCTGCCATGTACCAGGCACTGCTCTAAGCCTAAGGAGAGATTAGTTTAAGAAGACAGAGCAACTCCTCAATCTGATGGAGGCTATACTGGAGTGAGGCCACCAAACAAACAGTTAACATATCTATAACATCATACCTTATACCTACAGGAATTAAAGCAAGGGAAGCCGTAGACTCAGAAAGTTCAGGGATGGGGCCTCATGAAGTAAAGTTTTTTGTTTGTTTGTTTGTTTGTTTTTGAGATAGAATTTCACTTTTGTTGCCCAGGCTGGACAACTTCTGCCTCCCTGGTTCAAGTGATTCTCCTGTCTCAGCCTCCCTAGTATCTAGGATTACTAGTGCCTGCCACCATGCCTGGCTAATTTTTTGTATTTCTAGTAGAGACAGGGTTTCACCTTGTTGGCCAGGCTGGTCTCAAATCCCTGACCTCAGGTGATCCACCCACCTCCGCCTCCCAAAGTGCTGGGATTACAGGTGTGAACCACTGTGCCCTGCCAAAGTAAAGTTTCAACGGCCACCTCTCTCACCCTCTAGGAAAGATTGTCCCAGAAAGAGAAAAGAACAGATTCAGAGTGTCTAAGGTGAACTACACATGGCCTGTTCAAGGAACAGCAAGAGGCCAGCAGGGTTGGAGCTTAAAAAGTAAAGGGAAGTGTGGAAGGACTGTGTCTGGGGAGGGAATCTGGGGTTAGTCACACAGGATCCCGTAGAACGCGGTCAGCACTTTGGATTCTCTCCTAAACCACCAGATGGTGTCAAGCAGGGGAGTGACATGATCTAATCTACATGGTAAAAGCATCCAAATGGCCACTTGGTGGCTGCAACATTTAGCATGGCAGCCCCTTCTTCAACTTTACTTACTCTCTTATACTATTTTTGTACAATTTTTTCTTCCTGTTTATAATATAAAGCAATGGTGCTATATGAAGTAGCAATCTATAGGAATTTTTGTTTTATTTTGTTTTTGCAGATGGAATCTATGTTGCCCAGCTGGCCTCAAACTCCTGGGCTCAAGTGATCCTCCCACCTCAGCTTCTCAAGTAGCTGGGATTACAGACAAGTACCACCAGATGGAGTAGAAATCTAAAAATATAAGCAGAAACTCTCTAAAAGGCAGAGAGGAGTTAGAAGAGGTTTTTTTGTTTGTTTGTTTGTTTGTTTGTTTTTGCAGTAGGCAACATAAAGATTATAATTCAAAAGGGTCCAGGAGACTGGCCCAAAGGAATTCACAGATTCTTCATTAAAAACCCTGAATGCCAATGGTGATGAGGCCTTTGAAAATGCAACTCCATTTGTACTAAGCATAATCTCTAATCAGATTAAAATAATCATTTACCACCTGACCAGTGAAGGGAAGAGTAAAATCTTCTTTAGAGGAATATATTATCTGAAGAATTTATAATTTTAAAAATATACAATAAGTTGCATTCAAAAAATGCTGTTTAGTCTGAAAGATAAGATTACATAACATATAGCTGAGGACAAAAATAGATAATACAAACAGACCCATGGACCACCTAGATATGGAAGTTAGCTGGCCAAAACATTAAAATACCTGTGCTTAATGTGCTCAAAGAAAAGGATAGACAAAATATAAAAAAAAAAAGAAAAATAATCAAATGAGAATTGTAATGTTTAAAAATAACCAAATAATTTTAGAGGAAAAAAAACAAAGAAAACATGATATCTGAAACAAGAACTTATAATATAAATTTAACAGCAGATGAATAAAACAGAAATAGGGTTATACATGAGTGGACAACAATCAGAAATTATCCAATATGTAGTAGAAAATATCTAATCTAAAGCATAGAGAGAAAATGTATAAATATGAAGGAGAATGTTAAAGAAATATGAAATTTAATGAAAAAATGTAAGTGTGGGAGGCAGTCTTTAAAATGGGTCTCAATTATCTCTACCTCCTGCTACACACACGCTTGTGTGATCACAGTCCTTTGATGCAGGCTGGACCTAGTTATCATTTCTAATAAGTAGAATACTTGAAAAGAAATGGTGTTTTTTAAGATAAAGCAATTGAGGCACAAAGAATTTATGTAACTTACCGCAGTTCATTTATATAACAATGAGAGAGCCAAATTTAAGCCAGGTTTAGCCTAAGAGTTCATTTTCATAACACCTCTCCTAGGAAGTTTTTCATGATTAGAAACAGTCATAAACTGGGTGTGGAAGAGAGCATTATTGACTTGATACAAAGTCTTCAATTAAACTTACAGCACACATCAAAATTGAGTGTGGCCTTCCAGAAGAATAACCATTTGATCAGAACTATCACTAATTTTTATGATGCTGCTTCATTGCTAACAACAGCAGTAAAACAATACATAAAAGCTAAAAATGCCTGATTTTATTATAAGACGATATGAGTATTTGCCTAGAAAGTTCAAGATAATTTCTGGGCATTGGCAGTGAAAATAGCAGAGTAAGATACTGGAAAAAAAAATTGTCTCTCAAAAAAGCAACAAAAATACTGCCAAAACCGTCAGTCAAATTTTAGGAATTTTGGAAACTAACCAAAACTTCAGAAACCAGAGGAGCCCTTATTTAAGAAACATGGCTCTTGTTTCAGTAAAAACATTGTGTTTTGTGGTAATTTAAGTTATACTAGCCTCAGCCTCCACTCCCCAACTTAGCAGTAACTTTGAAAATAACAGTCTGCATTCACAGAACCGGTTCTAGAGAAAGTCAAATTAATTTCAGTCACAAATGACTGTAATGGTTGGCCAGGCACAGTGGCTCAGACCTGTAATCCTAGCACTCTGGGAGGCCAAGATGGGAGGATCTCTTGTGCCTGGAAAGTCGAGGCTGCAATGAGCTATGATTGTGTCACTGCACTCCATCCAGGGTGACCAGAGTGAAACCGTGTCTCAAAATAAAATAAGATATAATAAATAGTAATTGTCTTGACTTGTCTGGCAGCTTGACTTTATTTTGCCTAACTCAGAACTCACCCAGTGCTATAACTGTTAATTAAGGAATATTTTTTCAAAATTTTACAAAAAAAAAAAAAAAAACAACTTATATTTTGGTTGTTTTTCCTAAGGCAATGAACAAAAATTGAGAAAAAACAGTATGTTAAAAATTTGGAAGTCAGGGCTGGGGAATAAAATGGTTTGAAAAATAAGGGCTTTGAAAAGCTCTATGCTATCTTAACATAGAAGGTCACATACATGCCTAGAGCTGTGCACTTGCCCAGGAGAGACCTGAGAAGACTGTAATCTCTAATCTGTGCTGACCTTAGGGCTGTAAAAGCAGGAGGTTAAAGCTAAAGCAGGGTTGTAGTCTGCTTGAGTGCAGGCTGAGGGCATGCCCACTGCACACAAAAAAGCCCCTCTGCAAAGAATATAAGTTTTTGGTTTATGTATGCTCATGATCAGGAAGAATCAGTATTGTGAAAATGGCCATACTGCCCAAAGTAATTTACAAATTCAATGCTATCCCCATCATTCTCCATCCAATTCTGTGAAGAAAGTCAAAGCTACCATTGACTTTCTCCACAGAATTGGAAAAACCACCTTAAACTTCATATGAAACCAAAAAAGAGCCCACATAGCCAAGACAATCCTAAACAATCAAACAAAGTTGGAGGCATCACGCTGCCTGACTTCAAACTATACTACAAGTCTACAGTAATCAAAACAGCATGGTACTGGTACCAAAACAGAGAAACAGACCAATGGAACAGAACAGAGGCCTCAGAAATAATGCCACACATCTACAACCATCTGATCTTTGACAAACCTGACAAAAACAAGCAATGGGGAAAGAATTCCCTATTTAATAAACGGTGTTGGGAAAACTGACTAGCCATATGCAGAAAGCTAAACTGGATTGCTTTCTTACACCTTATACAAAACTTAACTCCAGATGGATTAAAGATTTAAACATAAGACCTAAGTTCATAAAAGCCCTAGACAAAAACCTAAGCAATACCATTCAGGACGTAGGCATGGGCAAGAACTTCATAACTAAAACACCAAAAGCAATAGCAACAAAAGCCAAAATAGACACATGGGATCTAATTAAACTAAAGACCTTCTGCATAGCAAAAGAAAATATCATTAGAGTGAACCAGCAACCAACAGAATAGGAAAAAGTGTTTGCAATCTACCCATCTGACAAAGGGCTAATATCCAGAATCTACAAAGAACTTAAACAAATTTACCAAAATAAAAAAAAAAAAAAAAAACGAACAACTCTATCAAAAAGTGGATGAAGGATATGAACAGACACTTCTCAAAAGAAGACGTTTATGTAGCCAACAAACATATGAAAAAAAGCTCATCATCACTGGTCATTAGAGAATTGTAAATCAAAATCACATTGAGATACCATCTCATGTCAGTTAGAATGGTGATCATTAAAAAATCAGGAGACAATAGATGCTGAAGAGGATGTGGAGAAATAGGAATGCTTTTACATGGTTGGTGGGAATGTATATTAGTTCAATCATTGTGGAAGACAGTGTGGCAATTCCTCAAGGATCTAGAAATAGAAATACCACTTGACCCAGCAATCCCATTACTGGATATATACCCAAAGGATTATATCATAAATCATTCTATTATAAAAACACATGTACACATATGTTTATTGTGGCACTGTTCACAACAGCAAAGACTTGGAACCAACCCAAATGCCCATCAATGATAGACTAAAGAAAATGTGATGCATATACACCATGGCATGTGATGCAGCCATAAAAATGTATGAGTTCATGTCCTTTGCAGGGGCATGGATGAAGCTGGAAACCATCATTCGCAGCAAACGGACATAAGAACAGAAAGCCAAACACTGCATGTTCTTACTGATAAGTGGGTGTTAAGCAATGAGAACACATGGACACAGGGAGGGGAGCATCACACACTGGGGCCTGTCGGGGAGTAGGGGGCGACGGGAGGGATAGTAGGGGATGGTGGGGGATAGGGGAGAGATAGCATCAGAAGAAACACCTAATGTAGATGACGGGGTGATGGATGCAGCAAACCACCATGGCATATGTATACCTATGTAACAAACCTGCACATTCTTCACATGTACCCCAGAACTTAAAGTTTAATAAAAATAATAATAATAAAACACAGAAACAGAAAACCAAATTATGCATGTTCTCTCTTACAAGTGGGAACTGAGCCTTGAGTACACAAGGACACAATGATGAGAACAATAAACACTGGGGATTCCAAAAGTGTGGAGGGAAGGGGAAGGCGGCAAGGATTCAAAAATTACCTATCAGGTACTATGTTCACTACTTGGATGATAGGATCACTAAAAGCCCAAGCCTCAGTGTCATGCAATTTACCCATCACAAACCTGCTCATGTACTTCCTCAGTCTAAAAAAAAATCAATAGAAATTGTCTCTGAGGAAGACCAGAGAGTGAATTTACTAGACAAACACTTAAAGTCAGCCAATTTAAATATATTCAATGAACTAAAAAGAAAACATTTCTAAAACCTGCACTGTAAAATCCTTTCTCATCAGAAAGGAATTATATCAACAAGGAGATATAAATATTATAAAAATTTCTGTATTTTACAAATAGAAAGAGATAGCAATTATAAAAGGGACCAAACTACATAACTTGAGTTAAGAATAACTGAAATGGGCCGTGTGCAGTGGCTCACCCCTGTAATCCCAGCACTTTGGGAAGCCAAGGTGGGCAGATCACGAGGTCAGGAGATCAAGACCATCCAGGCCAACACAGTGAAACCCCACCTCTATTAAAAATACAAAAAAATTAGCTGGGCATGGCAGTGCATGCCTGTAGTCCCAGCTACTCGGGAGGCTTAAGCAGGAGAATTGCTTGAACCCAGGAGGCAGAGATTACAGTGAGCCTAGATCGAGCCACTGCACTACAGCCTGGGTGACGGTGCAAGAGACTGCATCTTAAAAAATAATAATAATAACTGAAATGGAAAATTCACTAGAGGAGTTCAACAGCAGATAAGAGAAGACAAAAAGAATCAGTAAATTTGGAGATAGGGCAAAGAAAATTTTCTAAGTCTGGAGAACAGTAAAAACAACTGGACAGAGCCTAAAGGATCTGTAGAAAATCACCAAGCATACCAACATATGCATAATGGAAGTTCAGGAATCAGAGAAGAGAATAAAAGGTGCAACAAGAATATTTAAAAATATCTGGCAAAAAAAATTCTAAATTTGATGAAATGCACTAATTTATACATCCAAGGAGCTTAAAAACTATATGTGGGATCAAATCAAGAAGATCCACACATTATAAGCTGACAAAAATTAAAGGCAGAAGTGACACAGCACATACAAGGAATCCCCCAAAAAATTAACAACTGATTTCTCATTTGAAAACTGTGAAGGCCAGAAGATAATAGGATTACATATTCAAAGTGTTGTGAAAAAATAAATAAATAAATAAAACTGTCAAGTAAGTTTGCTATATCCAGAAAAAAAAACTATCCTTAAAAAATTAAGGAGAAACAAAGACATATTCAGAATAATAAAATATGACAAAGTTCATTGCTAGCAGAACTGCATGACAAGAAATACTAATGGGAGAGAGAAAGAGGTGGTGGACATTTTTGGAATGTTTTGGTTTTGTTTTGTTTTAAAACTTGGCACTACTGTGTTCAGTTCAAGCTGAGAAGAAAAATAAATATGAATGCTCTTTAATAAAAGACAGTGACTACCTAAAAAAAAAAAAGAAAGAAAGAAAAAGAAACATTAAAGGGCATTCTTTAGGATGAAATGAAAGGATACTAGACATTAACTTAAAGTCCTACAAACAAATAATAAACATTGGTAAAGATCACTATGAAAAAAATCAAACTATGTTCTGTTTGCAGATACAGTAAGTTAAAAGTAAAAGAATAGAAAAAGATATTTCATATAATTATGAAAAGAGATAAAATGGACATTAGACATAATTTTCCAGAGGGACAAAGAAAAATATTTTATAATGGAAAATAAACTGATTCATCATGAAGATACAGTTATTATAAACATATATAGACCAAATAGCAATACCCTACTATGCATGAAGCAAAAACTAATAGAATTGAAGAGAGAAGTAAATAGTTGTATAGTAATAGTTGGAGACTTCAATACACAACTCTCAATAATAGATAAAACAAACAGACATAAGATCAATAAGAAAATAGAGTATTTAACACTATAAATCAACTAAATCTAACAGACATCTATATAACATTACTCCAAGCAAAATCACATATGCATGCACGTGGAACATTCTCTGGGATAGAATATATATTAGGCCACAACATAAGTCTCACTAAATTTGAAAAGACTGAAATCACACAAAGTATCTTTTCTGACCAGAATAAAATGAAATTGGAAATCAATAACAGAAGGCAATATGGGATATTTTAAAACACTTGAAAATAAGACAATCCACCCCTAAATAATCAATAAGCCAAAGAAGAATTCACAAGAAACTCATGGGATACAGTAAAGGCGTTACACAAAGAAAAATTTACATCTGTAAATGTCTACATTAAAAAGGCAAGATCTCTAATCACTAACCTAACTATTCACCTTAAAAAAGTAGAAAAGAGCAGTAAACTAAGCCCAACAGGAAAAAAAAGCAATAAAAAAATAAAGATGAGAGCAGAAATAAACAAACTAAATTGCTTGAAATCAATAAAGAAAATCATTAAAAACAAAAGCTAGTTTAAAATTGACAAAGCTTTAACTAGACTGATCAAGAAAAAGAGAGACAGAAAAATCAAATCACTAAACCAGAAATGGAAATAAAGATATTATTATAGACCTTATAAAAATAAAAGAGATCATAAGAGAATTCTATAAACAACTGAATGCCAAAAAATTCAATAAGTTACATAAAATAAACAAATTTTTTAAACCATGCAAGTTACCAAAACTGACTGAAGAAGAAACAGAAAACCTGTTATGACAGCAGGATGTTAAATCAGGAAAGAAAGGAAAGGAAGGAAGGAAGGAGGGAAGGAGGGAAGGAGGGAAGGAGGGGAAGGAGGGAAGGAGGGAAGGAAGGAAGGAGGGAGGGAAGGAAGGAAGGAAGGAAGGAAGGAAGGAAGGAAGGAAGGGAGAGAGGGGAGGGGAAGGGAGGTGAGGGGGAGGGAGGGAAGGGAAGGGAAGGGAAAGGAAGGGAGGGAGGGAGGGAGGGAGGGAGGAAGGAAGGAAGGAAGGAAGGAAGGAAGGAAGGAAGGAAGGAAGGGAAAAACAATCCAACAAAATAACAAAATAAATCTCAGGACCAGGTGGCTTTACTAGTGAATTCTACCAAATGTATCAAGGACAAAATTAGCATCAATCTTTCTCAAACTCCTCTATAAAATCAAAAAGGAGGGACCATTTTTAACTCACTCTATAAGAACGTTCTTGCCCTGAAACCAAAGTCAGACAAACATAGGAATATGACAGAACAACATTCCCTCTAAATATAATGCCTAAATCCTCAACAAAATACTAGCCAATTGAATCCAGCAGCTTATTAAAATGACTATAGACTATGAATGTATTATTCAGGGTCTTTTAGAGGACTAGAACCAATAGGAAGGGGGTATATGCAGAAACAAATATTTGTTTTTAAGGAATTAACTCACATAATCGTGAATTTAGCAAGTCCAAAATCTTCCCGGTAGGCTCTCCAACTGGAAACTTGAGGTTAATTTGACTTTGCAGCTCCAGTCCAAAGACATTCTGGAAGAAGAATTTATTCTTTCTCATAAAATCTCAACCTGTTTTCTCTTATGGCCTTTACCTTATTAGGTGAGGCCCACACCATTATGGAAGGTAATAGTTACTCAAGTTTCTGATTTAAATATCATCTCAAGTAAAAAATACCTTGACGTTAGCATCTATACTGGTGTTTGATCGAACATCTGGATACCACGCCCTAGCCAAATTGACATCAAAAATTGTTTACAATGATGACCAAGTGGGATTCAGCTTAAGAATGCAAGGATAGTTTAATACACAAAATAATCAGTCATTATAAATACAATATTAATAGAATGAAGAAAAAGCATACCGTCATCTCAATTGATGCAGAAGTCATTTGACAAAATCTCATACTTTTACATGATAAAAAATACTTTAAAAAGAAGAATACAAAGAATCTTCTTAACCTAATGAAGGACATCTACTCAAAAATGTACAGCTAACACTATAACTAAGGGTGAAAGACCAAAAGTCTTCCCCTCCCAAGATCAGCAACTAGGGAATTTCTCCTCTTACTCTTTCTATTGAACATTACATTGAAATAATTCTGACCAGGCAAGAAAAAGAAATAGAAGCCATCCAAATTAGAAAGAAACAAAGAAGTAAAACTATCTCATTTCACAGATGATGAATTATATATATGAACAACTAAGTAATTCATATACAGTAAAGAACTATTAGAGGTAAGAAATGAGTTCAGCACACTTAAGAGACACAAGCGTGACATATAAAAGTTGTATTTCTAACCACTAGCAATGAATACCTTAAAAATAAAATTATAAGAACAATTCCATTTAAAATAGGATCAAAATGAAAAAAATACTTAAAAATAAATGTTTAAGCAGGTAAAATACTGAAGACTATGAAACATTGGTGAAAGAAATTAAGTAAAACCTAAGTAAATGGAAAATTATACATGTTCATAGATTGAAACATGGCAATATTCCCCAAATTTATCTACTATCAAAATTTCAACAATTTTTTGATGAAGAAATTGACTAACTATTCCTAAAATTCACATGGAATGGTTTCTTAAACAAGACAGCAAACATGCAAGCAAGGAAAGAAAAAAAAAGATAAATTGAACTTCATCAAAATTAAAAATTTGTACATCAAAAGACAATTAGGCAAGTGAAAAGGCAACCCACAGAATGGAAAAAAAAAATGTTGGCAAATAATATATCTCATAACAGTCTAGTATTCAGAATATCAAAAACTGTTACAACTTAACAACAAAAAGACAGCACAATATTAAAATGGCAAATGACTTGAATATAAATTTTTCCAAATGTATAAATGGGTGATAAAACTCCTGAAAGGATGCTAACCATTGCTAGCCATTAGGAAGATGCAAATTAAAATCACAAGAAGATGTTGCCTAACAGTCACTAGAGCAGCTGCAAAAAAAAATAGAAAATAATAAGTGTTTGGAAGAATGTAATAAAATTCGAACCCTCATATATTTCTGGTGGAAAAGTAAAATGGTGCAGCTTCTACGGACAACAGTTTGGTAGTTCCTCAAAAAGTTAAATATAGAATTGTCATACGACATAGCAGTTTCGCTTCTAAGATAATTGGAAACAAACGTTCAAATAAAACCCTGTACATGAACATTTATAACAGCATTATTCCTAGTAGCCCAAAAGTACAAAGAATCTGAAACATCATAAATGAACCATGAAAATGTTATGCTAAGTAAAAGAACTCAGACACAAAATGGCACATATTATATGAGTTCATTTATACGAGATGTTCAGAACAGGCAAATCCATAAAAATAGAAAACATATTAGTGATTTCCATGTACTGGGAGAGAGGGAAAAAGGGAGAAATTGCTCAATGGATACAGGATTTCTCCTGGGGGTGATGAAAACATTCTGAAATTAGATAGTGGTGGCAGTTATACAACATTGTGCATGTGCCAAAAGCCCCAAACTGTACCTTTCAAAATGGTTAGAATGGTGAAATGTCTGTGAATTTTACCTCCATTAAAAAATTAATACATTGGTTGAAACACATTGACTGGAAGAGCCAATTCACATATAGAGAAGATTTGCAAATAAGATGCCTTGACTTAGTGAATACGAAGGTTTATTTCTATGCTATATTAAATTTGTTAATTATATAAGTGATATTAATTTAGACAATATGAAGATGGTAGAGATATAGACAAAAGCATCAATAAAACACAGATAGAGCCATGAAATAATGGGTCCTTCCTGCCCAATAGCAAAGGCATTACAAATCACACAAAGAGAGGAATTCCTTTATTAAACAGTGCTAGGACAATTGGCTTTCCATAATGGAAACAATAAATTTGCAGCAATAACATCGTACCTCAAAATGAGCTCCAGGTGTGTTACAGAAAACTAAATATCAAGGGAAAATTCTTTTAAAGTCTTTGAAGATATCTTCCTAAAGTAAGAGTGAGAATTCTTAAATGAGATCCTAGAAGCAATAATAAGGAAAAAAGTCTCATTAAAATATTAAAACAGCACAACAAATTATACCATAAATAGTTTAAAACTAAGCTTCAGACTTGTAGACTTAGAAAAGAGCTTTAAATTTCATGTAACAGAAAAGCGTTCCAGTTGTCCCCTCAGTATAATTGAAAGATTGGTTTCAGGAACCTGAGCAAACCAAAATCTGTGCATACTCAAGTCCCACATTTGACCCTATAAGACCCGTGGATACAAAAAGACAGCCATCAATAAATGAGGGTTCCACATCCCATAAATATGAAATTTTCAATCCAAGTTTGATTGAAACATTCCATGTATAAGTGGACCCTCAGAGTTCAAACCCATGTTGTTCGAGGATCAGCCGTATAGGCCAGAATGTATACATATACATGTACGCACAGATCAATAAGAATCCACAAAATAGACACACTCTCAAATAGGAACATTGTTAGCATAAAGCAGCAACAACAAAAAATTTACTAAAGACAGAACAAAAATAAGCAATGTGGAGATTCTCATCTCACTAATTTAGCAGAGAAATGCTAATTAAATTATAGGAACATTAATTTCTTAACTGTGAAATTGAAAATATTAACAAGTGTGACCAGCGAGTCAGAATTCTTTCAACTTAATAGAAACTTAAAATAAAATTAACTACTAGAAAGGAAACGTATTATAGAATTGGAAGTTTCAAGGTAGTCTAAGCTTTGCTTCATAATCTATTGGTTGTGGCTGCATTTTTCTCTAGTTTCCTCATTTCTATGTTGCTTTTATCTTAAGGCTATCTCTCATTCATTAGCTTGAACTGCACACTGTTTTCCTTAAAGCATTCTTCTTACTAACTGATTTATCTCACAACATCACAAGACATTACCATTACTGTACTTGTTTTGCAGATGAGGGGCCTGTTGTACCAAGAGGTTAACCGTACCTACGGCTGCTCAGCAGGCAAAAGGCAGTTAGTTGTACTGCAGAATTCACACCCTTTAAAATGCCACAGTGCATTGCATTTATAACTGATTAAAATTTAATAGAGCATTTTCACATGATAAACACTGCCAGGAATCTGGGAGTCAATGCTTACCTAACCACAAGCCCTGCCCTTGTGGAACTGGCAAAATGGGGGAGGAGGCCAAAGAGTGAAATTGTATTTAAAATACACTGTGATATGTGCTAAAGTCACAGAACAACAGAAAATATAACCGCTTCCTGGTAGAGAAACTAACTCACTCTTAGGTGACTGGCAGTGCTTCCTGAATGAAAAAACATCTAGTTGACCTCCTCACAGTCTTCCTTTCTATAGTGCAAGCTCGACTAGGCAGTTTTGACAATGGTGATATTAAGGCTGTGCTTGGTGCCATGCAATCTGCATTTGGGGTGCCAGCTGGCTACAGGACTCATCTGGAAAAAAACAACTGCCCACCCCTGAGAACTTTGGGACTCATGGGAAATTATAGTTCCCCTGGTGATACAGGACAGGGAAGCCCCCCAAGTTCTTGACTTTGCCCAGGAAACAACTCAAGGGCTAGCAAACGGTGTTAAACAGAAACTTTTATTGAAGGAGCAGTGAACAGCAGCAGCAGCCGTACTGCTCTTTACAAAGGAGGGCTACCCGCTAGGCAGGGTGCCCAGAATAGCAGCTCACAGGCAGTATAGCAGTCATAGTTATATCCACTTTTTGTTTTTAATATTTTGTCCTTTTAATTGTTCTTATAAACTAGCATAAGATATAAACTTAAGTAGTATACATGAGTTTTATAATTTACCCATCTCTGGCAGATAGCTAAGCATAGCACATCAGAGAATAACACAGTGTGAGAAAAATAAAGTACACAGTGACATCTTATATTCTGGACCCAATAATTCAACAGAGAAAGAACTACTTGTAGTCATTGTGGTTACAAAAGGTTTCATGGAGACAGTGAAGATAAAGCTCTACTAACAAATAGGATTTTTTTTTTTTTTTTTTTTTGAGACAGAGTCTCCCTCAGTTGCCAGGCTCCAGGCTGGAGTGCAGTGGGGTGATCTCGGCTCACTGCAACCTCTGCCTCCCGGGTTCCAGCAATTCTCCTGCCTCAGCCTCCCGGGTAGCTGGGAGTATAGGCGCATACCACCAGGCCCAGCTAATTTTTTTGTACTTTTAATAGAGACAGGATTTCACCATGTTAACCAGGATGGTCTCGATCTCTTGACCTCGTGATCCGCCCGCTTCGGCCTCCCAAAGTGCTGGGATTACAGGCTTGAGCCACTGCGCCCAGCCACAAATAGGTCTTTTTTTTTTTTAATATATGTATTTTTTATTGCATTTTAGGTTTTGCAGTACATGTGAAGAACATGCAAGATTGTTGCATAGGTACACACATGGCAGTGTGATTTGCTGCCTTCCTCCCCATCACCTATATCTGGCATCCCTCCCCATGCCATCCCTCCCCAACTCCCCACCCCCCCCGCTATCCCTCCCCTTTTCCCCTGACAGACCCCAGTGTGTGATGCTCCCCCTCCCTGTGTCCATGTGTTCTCATTGTTCAACACCTGCCTATGAAAAATATTATGCAGCCATCAAAAACAAATAGGTCTTAATGTTAAAAATATGGACCTTCAAAGAACTAAAGGTACCAATGTGTGGCAGTCCAAAAATTATGAGGAAAATGAGTTCCCTTCATGGGTCACATTAGCAATTTGGTTTTTTTCCTTTTGAGACAGAGTCTAGCTCTGTTGCCCTGGTTGGAGTGCAGTGGCTCAATCTTGGCCCACCGCAACCTCCACCTCCTGAGCCCACTGTGCTGTAATTCTCAAGCCTCAGCCTCCCGAGCAGCTGGGACCGCAGGCGCCCACCACCACGGCCAGCCAATGTTTGCATTTTTACTAGAGACAGGGTTTCACCAGGTTGGCCAGGCTGGTCTGAAACTCCCGACCTCAAGTGATCTGCCCGCCTCAGCCTCCCGAAGTGTTGTGATTACAGGCGTGAGCCACCACGCCCAGCTACGTCATCAATTCTTAATCTATAAATTATGGATAGGCTTCAGGAGAACTCAAGAACCAATGAAATCTGTTGGTAAGTTTTATTTGTGCCGTTTTCTACAGAGAGGGTCAACAGCATATATATTTTCAAAGAAGTCTGTGGTGCAAAAGAGGTAAAGAGTTTATTATATTAGAAGTCCTTGGGAAATCAACTTGGAAAAGGGTGGATTGAGAATGGGAACCAACTAGATCAGGATAATAGCTGAATTTGACCCTCACTTGAGGCTTTTTGTACAGAGGATGAGAAGACGGTAAATTCAAGGGTTAATCAGAAATTAACACCAACATGACTTGGTAATGAGTGAGATGTGAAACATGAGAAAAACATCAATGATGAAATCAAGCTTCTGACTTGCAATGGTGAGTATATCAAGAGTTACAGACTTGGAAGACGAATACAGTTGGAAGCCTTCTGGTTTTTATGAGAGTGCCCATGGGATGTACAGGGAGAAGTGGACAGTTGAAAATACAAGTCTAGCCAGGCACAGTGGCTCACACTTGTAACCCTAGCACTTTGGGAGGCTGAAGTAGGAGAATTAGTTGAGTCCAGGAGTTTGAAAACAACCTGGGTGACATAGTGAGACCTCATCTCTACAAAAAATAAAATCAGCTGGGCATGGTGCTGCAAGGTTATAGTTAGCCCCTGTTACTCCAGAGGCTGAGGTGGGTTACTGCTTGAACCCAGGAGGCAAGGCAGCAGTGAGCCGAGATCATGCCACCACACTCCAGCCTGAGCGATAGTGAGACCCTGTCTCAAAAAAAAAAAAAAAAAAGGAAAGAAAAGAAAATACAAGTCTACAGATGCAAATTAGGGGGTGGTTTATGTAGAAATTTCTAGGAAAAGGATGGTGACTTCTGGGTGTTGCTGTGGTGATGGTAAGCTGACACGGCACACTGATGCACATGTCTTGTGGGAAAGGTGTTTCTGCCCCAGCCTTGCTTTAACTAGTTCTCAATTTGGTCCCGTGCCCACGGCCCGCATCTGGAGTCACCTCCCACCCCTGCTTCATGAAGGAAAAAGGCCTGGTTCCAAGGAAGCTGAGCTTTATTGCAGCCCTCCAAGTAAGACACCCAATCCTGCTCAAACAGCTCCTCCTTGTATTATCGAAGCAATTAAATTTAGTCTAATTTAACACTTCTAAGCAATTCTGCTTAACCTATCACAGTGAATGGTAGTTTATGAGGTTTCACTTCAAACTTTACTTGTCTTGTGTCAAATTTAATCTGCAAAATTAGGAACATAGACTTTGATATGGTAATTCTACTCTATCCAATAGCACTCACAAGAAATTGCTCTTCTGAATAATTCAAGAGGCTCTACTCTGGGGAATGCCCCAAGCACTGCCCACTTTGTGGAAAACCACAATAATATACAGCAGGAAAACTGCTGTATATTATTTGCTCAGTGTTTTCCGGGGTCTACTGAAGGAATTTAGTGGTTGTGAATATTCAGACAAGCAATACATATTCAACCAGCAAACTAAGAAATCAAAATTCTCAGCAAGAGGGAAAGAGGAAATATTAATAATAACTTCCAGAAGAATATCAGAAACCATCAACCAGAAACAGTGCAATCATTATATGGATGGAATATAAAATTCCTCAAAGGGAAGGGATGAGTGTTACTCATCTTTGGGATGTCAGAAGTTGACCAGGTGCTGCAGTAAAATAGATTTCTAATAAATTTTGGAGGTATAAATTAAATTAATTGGATAATTTTTTATTCTTGCTATGAATTCAGAATTGGCAAGATTTGCATAATAATTTAGATAACACGTTCTAGGACTCTCTATCTACATTAATCTTGTAAACAAATAGCATAAACAAGATTGCTGAACTATTACACTGCGGCAAGAGAAAGTTGTAGTAAAAAGGGCACAGATTTAAAACTGGGCAACTGTGCGATATCTTGGGTTCACTTTGTCTTATGTTCAAACCCAGGAGAAGTAGGATCAGCAGCTAATGAACAAACTAAGAAAGAATGACCTTCAGAGCCCTCCAAACCAGATTCTCCACGTGGACACTCTAAGTATGGTTATGCCTTGTGACCCAAGGCCAAAACCAATCCTTAGCAAAAAAAAAAAAAAAAAAAAAAAAAAGTGGAGCCAAGAAATTTCTAGATGAGTTTGAAGTAAATAAAAAATATTTTGGAGGAACAGCACTGTGATGGGACCAAATAAATATCATTTTAGTATTAAATTGAAAATGAAAAAGGCTACAGCCTTTTTATCATATCATGCTGTGTCTATTTTGGAATCACAAATATAATGGATGATGTTTCAACATACATGACTTTAGGCAAGTTGTCCGATTTCCTCAGTTTCTACCATGTGCAAAATGGTGCTGATTACAGCCATTCTTTTGTAGGTGGTTGGGAAGATTAAATGCACTGAGATGCCTGGCATATGTGAAAAATGCTTGGCTGATCATAAATTATTGTAAAATGTAATTTGTTAGTTAAGGCCTATGGCATTTCAGATCACTTTCTGCTACTATCAGTGGATATGACTTACTCCTTTGTTAGAGACATTTTGAGTGTGAGTTTTCTTTCATTCCCAAATCCCATTTTCTGTAATTATGAGGTACTTTTGTTTTTACCACTATTTTCAATTACAGTGTGAATCTGTTTTTTTTTTGTTGTTTTTTTTTTGTCATCTTTTTATAATAAAATTTTACTGGTCTAGTTATGCAATAAAGTCTATTTGATATTTTCCATTCATGGATCTTGTTCTAAGTTTAGGACATTTTTACACACTGAGATTTAGACTATGCTTTCAAAGGATGCTTGAAGTCATGTTAATATTACCTGCAGTCATTTATATTATTTTTTAAAAGGAAGGCGATTTGGCAGTTAAAAGGGACATTGATGACAATAACTTTCCACACTGCCCAAAAAGGCTGAGTCGGTATCTACGGCCCTTTTTCACCATAGTTGTTTCTGTTTGTTTGAAAAAGTAGTTTGTATTAGTACAGTACTCAGAAAGAACTAGTTTGTGGCAGACACTGCTACTGACTACGATGCTCCCTTCTTTTCCAATAGGACCAGGATTTTACTCAACAACAGGCCTAGATTAAGGAGAAAGAAACCTACATTTCTGAACCTGGGAATGTCTGAGCATAGTCATGAAAGAGAGAGCTGGCCTATGAGCTTGAGTCATTCAACAGCTATGTCTGAGTCTTCCAATGTGCTAGATACTCTTTACATGCTAAATGAGATGGCAAAACTAAGTCTGCTAGGGATAATTGGGAAATTATTGCTTTCTTCCTGTAGTCACCTCCTGCTTTTCACTATCACTATTTTCTTCTTGTTGGAAGGGTGGATATCATGGCTGGAGCTGCAGCTGCCATCATGTCAACATGAGGAAAAAGCTAATAGAATTGAAAGACTTTGGCCTGTGATTCAGCCCTGGATGAGTTGTCTCCACATTGCTTAATATACAAGAGAAAAATCAATCTATATCTTTTGTTGAAAGCCATGATTATATAGGTTTTATATATATATATATACATATATATATATATATATAATTTATTATTTTTTTGTTTTTATGGGATTATCTGGCAAAAAACTGGAAAAATCACTAGGCAAATTCTAAAACAGCTGTAACACTAATTAGGTATTATTTTTAATAAGCAGCACAAAAAATTCTGAAACTGATTTCTGTTACTTTCACACACTTTTAGGAGCCTTTTATTTGCATTGAGTAAACATTATGCCCTGCCTTATGGTATTAACTGTGATGCAGAAAATTTGAAAAAGCCCATGTCTTTGAAAAGCAGGATAAAATATACATTACAAAATAACAGAACATCAGAGATTTAGTAAAGAATCCTAGAGTATTTTATAATATGCTTGTTTATCAGGGTGTACATCGAGACTCATAGGAATTAGATAACTTAAAATCAAAATTCCTCTTAGCAGCAGAATATAATTGTAATTCAGTTTTGGTGACACCTACTTCAGTGCTCTTTTCAAAAGGCCACACCAGCAACCTGAATTACAAAGAAAATGGCAAAAAGGAATTCAACTTATAAGTCCATGCCCTTTCTAATAAGTTTCAAGGATGCTATTTCTGCATAGTTATTATGCTATTGTTAGATGTTTCATTGTACAAAGAATTTGGAAAACACTGTAATAGGCTTCATAGGTTTGTTTCCCTAAGACTCTTCAGGGCCCCCAATTTATGAAAGTGCACAATAAATCTTGAAAAGATAGAAATAATGTACAGAATTTTTCAACTTATTTAGACCATGGACGCTGTTTTACTTGGAGCATTTTAAGGAGCTGCTATTCTGAAGAACACACTTTAAAAAACATAAAAATTTATTAATTAACTCAAACTATTTGTGAAATAATTTAAGATTTACATATGGAAAATAATACTAGAAGGTATCATTCCATGAATACTCTAAAAATTATAACAAAATTCTTTATGATATTCAAGAAAACTTAAGTAGTAAAAATTTATTTTAAATCTAAATATTCTGGCCTGACGCAATAACTCACACCTGTAATTCCAGCAATTTGGGAGGCTGAAGTGGGTGGATCACTTGAGGTCAGGAGTTCTAGACCAGCCTGGCCAACATGGTAAAACCCCGACTCTACCAAAAACACAAAAAATTAACCGGGCATGGTGGCACGTGCCTATAGTCCCAGCTACTTGGGAAGCTGAAGTGGGAGGCTCATTCAAGCCGGGAGGCAGAGGCTGCAGTGAGCCAAGATCGTGCCACTGCACTCCAGCCTGGGTGACAGACAGAGTGAGACTCCATCTCAAAAATTTTTATTAAGTACAAAATCTACTTGAACAAAAAGATTATGGTAATTTGAAATTCGCAAAAGGGGAAATCTGACTATTTCATTTTATGCATGCTATACTGTTACTTTTTGTTACATAACATGGCCAAATACTTAAAAATGTTTAACCCACAATGTAATATAAAATACATCAATTTATATTACACTACATTAATGCTAAAATTTAAAAAACTTTGCTGCATTGTCAAAAGAGATTTAACTAGAGGCCACTTCCACTTAACAAAGCTAATCCACCTTCCAAGTACAGCTCAAGCATAAGCTCCTTCCTTAAGTTACACACACACTTTTAAAGTCAGAATCATTCTCGTTTTTTATATCCCTGCACATTGTTTCATTTGAACTCTAACCTCCTCAAGGAAAAAGATCATGCTTTCAGCACGTTTATTCCTTCAGGATGCTTAGCACAGTGTACTATCACTGTCTGAAAACAGTCAAAGCGGTGGAGCTCAACAAGCCAATGGTTAGAATTCTTGTTCCAAGCCAGAATCCTGGCTCTGCCACTAAACGTGTTAGACCACACACCAGATCCATCATCTGCAAAGTGAGAACAATTCGTGAGCCTTGCCATCAAGGTCACAGTGTGATATGATGGAAAGAAAATGAAGTTCTGGAGTTAGACCTAAATTGCAATCCTGGCACTCCCATTTAATAACTGTTTCCTGCTTATAAAATAGAAACAAATACCATCAACATTTTATGTTATGAGAATTTAGATGACTTAATTAAAGCATCATTTTCAAATAAGTGTATTTATTAACTCACAAATATAGCTTCAAGCCAGATTCACAGGTAGCAAAATGAATTAACACGCTTACTTTTACTATTAAACATAAATTGAATCTTCAATATTACTTTAGTGGATAACTATTTACAAAGCTGTTTTAAAGGTTTTCAGATGTGAAACAAATGTTCTAAATTTTAGTGAACGAAGCTTTTAAAATAGAACATTAAGGTACAATTATTTTCGTTTCTTGATCAAATTTGTCTGACGCACATGATTGCATTCATTTGGCAAAATGTAGAAGCATTTATTGCTTTACCTGTAGTGTCACAAGATCACACGATGAAATATGAACATTCAGGTGAATTCTATAGATTTTTGTTCACATGGCATGATCTATCCAGACTTTTGAAACATCATGAAAAAGACACGAATTATCATTTATCCAGATGTGTGTCATGTTAAGGAAAAAAAGATGTGAATTATTATTTATCCAGATGCACGTCATCTCAAGGAGAAAGCCTGTGAAAGTACAACTGAGAGGGTTGCATTGTAGCATCCATTAATCTATTGATGTAGTGGTGTAACAGTGCAATGTAAAGCATCATTTTTAGTGTCTAGTACCTAGCGGGTTTTCACTGAGTATTCATGATCTGCTCACAAAACATCTTCCAGGCTCTCTGACCATGGTCACAAGAACCAGAGTAAATCCAAAGTCACAGGAAACAGGTAGAGTCCTGAGAATCCTACCTCACAAACTTTATGTATAAAGATTGGAATCATGGAAACTGGCATACAGCTGACTATACTCACCAATCCCATGACTCTGTCTCCAACTTGCCTCACCCAGCACCCAAGTGCAGTTTCTGTTCCTATTCCTCCACTGAGCCTGGAATCACTGAGGCCGCAAATAACCCTCCGGCCTCCCCCAGATACGTTCCGTGAGCAGTTATCCAACCACATCGCAGTGCATTTCTCTTTTGCAGCTCTTCTTCTGACATCTCTTTCCTTGTTCAAACTCTTAACTGTAGTTCTTGATTCTATGAGTTAGTTTTCTGTCTTTCTCTATCATTCAAATACAGCTGCTCCTTGGCCCATTGCTTCTCCTGTTCTTTACGCTTTCCTAGACAATTTCATCAACCAACTCTATCTCATCTCCTTTCTATATGAGTGACAAATCTCTAATGCACATCTTTCTCATGGACCTCTCTCTTGACCTCTGGAACCCTATAAACAAATTGCTGCTGAATAATTGCACGTAAGTGCTCTGAAGTTTCCTAAAATTCAGTGTGTTAAAAGAGAAACTTTTCATTTAATCTTTAATGTGAACTTTCTCAGACATCCTTTATTTCCGTTGTTACAATCAATAGTTCCCTCATTCCCAAGCTAGAAACCTGAAACCTGGTCACCAAAGGTTCAAATGAGGAGAATTTACTAAAGGAGCTGCTTGTAGAGATATGGGCAAGGTTAAGATAAGATGAAACTTTCAGAGACTTGTAAAAAGGAGAAGCTGTTTTACCAAGCCCAGGGCTGAAGAGAAGAAAGAAACAGGTATCAGTGGATCTGTGTTCCTTATGGGTTAGTGTCCCTTCCAGGCCAGTAAGAACTGGGAAATCAACATAGAGTTGACTCAACTCATCAGTGCAATGAGAACTGGACCTGGAAAGGACACTTCCCAGAGGGAATGCAGATCAGTGACTTTCACAACATGTCAATGAATTTTCTGAACAAACGTAAGGTGCACAATTTCATACAACACGTGTCTTCCTCTGGAATTTGATCTAATATTAGGAAGGAATTGCTCCATTCTAATGAGAATTCCTGTCATCAGTCATGCCTTCTGGATGACATATCTCTATCTCTTCATAGTTTTGTATACCTGGTCCAAAAATGTCAGTCAGTGAAAACTCGTGACTTCTCCGGAGATACTCAGAGGGAGCCACCACTTGCTAACCCTGTAAATCCTTGAAGGGAAACATAGTTCGGAGACTTTTCACGTCATCTGAACCAAGTCCTTAGGACCCCAATATAATCAGACACCCCCACTTTCTGCAGGCTAGTCCCAAAGGAGGGATATGAGGCAACTCCTCTTCACCATGAGTGCCGGCCTTGTTTGTTTTTGTAATGTCAGAAAATATGTTCTTAAAATGGGCCCTGTTAAAGTTTGGCAATATATTATTTAAAATGTTTCTAACTAGAGTTACCAAAAGAAACGTTTTTGTCAAAAACTTTTAATTTATCTTGTGTGAAGGAAGAGATGTCATTGAATTTCCTCCTAAAACTTAAAGAGATTTTGGAAATTGAAGTTTTAATATGCTGAAGGTGGTATTTCAATGGCAGCAACACCCTTGAACTTGATAGATGTTTGTCTTGGATGTTGAAAGAGGAAACTCAAGGTCATTAAGCCCAAATAAATCCCTGGATTCTCCTCAAAGGTCCGGTAAGAACACGATAAAGTCTATTCATGAATGAGCCTCCATTTGGAAACAAATACATTTGGATGAGGGACCATCTCACAAAGCTAATGTGGGTACGCACATCCCCGAATATATGTGTGCAGAGTGTGTATTCCTTCACAAGGTCTCAGGAAACTAAACACACAAGGGGCAGAAAGTTCTGTTTTCAGTTCCCTTAGAAATTAGCACAACGGTGGGCACCTATCAGTTGCTAGATAAATGTTACCTATTGAAAAAAATGGACCTCACAAAATCTGCCTGCTACATTATAAATTTTAATCTACAAGCCTTCTAATTTCAGATTTGGCATCATTTGTCCCTGTTTGTCATCACTTTAGTCTCCCCCTGTCTTTCACACATAGTAACAAAGATTGAAGCATTCTCGGTATTATGTGCTGCTACTTCTAGATTTTTAACGACTTACCTGGATAATATCATAGTACTAAACATAAGATTGTTTCATCTCTCATATTAGACTATTACGATTTACTTCTAATGTATTAAACTGAATTTGAGATTATAGCAGGATTGTTTAGAAAATTGTTTATATATTTTTCTATCCTTGAAGTCCTACACCAAAGTTTGCAAGGAAAGTGCTGAAACAAATTCATCCAGCTATATCTGGATTCATTTATAGAAGGCATTGGTAACTTTAAAATGACCTGAGAAAGTATGAATTGTGTGAAGAGCTTGAGAGGCAAGGTAATAACATCGCTGTCCCATTAGTCAATAACTGAACCTTATAATTCTTTACTTAGGATTAAAATATAGCTTCAGTACCACACAGAAATTGGGTTGTTCCTTTTGGAGTCTTTTAATAGTTAGCTGAGTGCTTCTCAGGAAGAAGCCACATACCCAGAGCATAACCAGAAGTCTTGGCAGCATAACGCAGGCCATGGATTGCAGGCCGAGGCTGCGGCAGCTTAGTTTGGAGCTGGGTCAAAGCTCACAGCAAGGCTCCATCTCAGGCCTGGCTGCAAAGTCAACATCTCTCGATTCATGTTTTCACATTTACCTTTCTGTTTTCATGTTTTTACATTTACCTTTCTGGAGTGGCAATATGAAAATGTTTCCCTAAAAGAAAAGACAGTGATACTTTCATCGAAGAAAAAGTAAAGAAATAGTATGTGTGCCTAACCAATCTTACAGGGGGGAAGAAGATTTATTATACTATCTTGAAAACGTAATTGGGTCTTGTTCAGGCCACTGGGGGAGAGGGGACTCAGAACAGTGGTGAATAATTCTTTGCTCAAAGTAGACTTCAGCATTTTGTTTCAATGTGAGTCATGACCCAGGTGTGAGGATGAAGACAGGGTTTGACCCAGACCAATGAACTGCTTAGAAAGCTTTTTTTTTTTTTTTTTTTAAATTCTGTGGTAACAACAACCCAGGAGTGGAATGTACTAAGGAAAAGGAAATGTTAACTCAGCCTAATCAAACATTTTCTTATCCAAAATTGAATATAATTTGATTTTACGCAACCAAGAGGTTCATTGAGTAGATAAATTACTTACCATATCCACAGTCAATTAAGTAGAGTGTTTATAAGTCATAAGACAAAATGTTAGGTACAGTCAAGGATCATTAATGCCTCTCCTTTAACATTAAATAGTTTGAGAAATTAGTTTACATAATCCACTTCTTCTAATAACATTTGCACATGGACAAAGAAGGAGAAATAATAATAATAGTTATAAACACAGAATTTTTATGTTAATTACAAATATACTTGGAAGTACATAGAAATCTGCACTCAAAATATAGATCCTCTACCTAATAGTCCTATAAACCTGTTTTTAGACTGTAAAAATTTAATGGTGATGCATTGATTCCATATGGCTTTGGGGAGCATTATAAGGGATCATGAATGTTAAGTGCCTAGATCATTGTAAGCTCTCAGTAAATATTAGTCACACAATGAAGATACAGTAAGGAGAAGGAAAAGGAGAAGAATAAGTAGAAAGAGAAAAGCCCCTCTCCCCCATAAAGTTTTCTAAAATATTCACCAAATTTTTGTTTTGTTTCATGACATATCAAATTGAAATTTTGCAATCTAGCTAAGTTAACTAAACCTCAAAAGAGAATTATAATGCTTACAAAAAATATTGCTGCACAGAATATATAAAATCACTTACAGAAAGTATTTTGTTTGATACATCACATAAGAATAGCCAATAATAACTAGTAGCTGGTACTATTATTGTTATTACTATTAATAGTTTTACATTATGAAAGCATGATCATTGAAGACAAATTTCAAAATAAAAATAAGCAAAAATGATAATAAGAACCCATCCCTCAGAAACAATCCTTGTTAACATTTTCATGCCTATCTCTTCTTACAAAATAAGAAGGATGCCAGGTACGGAGGCTCATTCCTGTAATCCTAGCACTTTGGGATTACAGGTGGATCACTTGAGGTCAGGAGTTTGAGACCATCCTGGCCAAAAAGGTGAAACCCCATCTTTACTAAAAATGCCAAAATTAGCCGGGCATGATGGCGTGCACCTGTAGTCCCAGCTACTCAAGAGGCTGAGGCAAAAGAATTTCTTGAACATGGGAGGCAGAGGTTGCAGTGAACCAAGATCATGCCACTGACACTGCACTGCAGTCTGGGTGACACAGTGAGACTCTGCCTCAGAAAAAAAAAAAAAGAAAGATGTGCCTATTGGCAATAAAGTGGCGAAGGAGCAAAGACAAATTTCAAACCTGCAAGGTGAAAAGAACAACTCCAAATTGGGGACTCTCGGCCCATCCCCCACCATCAAAACAAACCAAGAAGACTCCCTAAGATACCTGTATTTTGCTAGACTGATTGAAAAGCCAAGATATGCTACACGTACTAGTTACATTTGATCCTGATAAGATACACAATATTTTTAAAAGGAACAAAAAGTCCATAGAGAACTGTACAGAAAATGAGAAAACAAAAATATCATAAAAATCAATGTAGGTAAATTTCCCCAGGGAAAAACAACCATGAAGCAGTGGAAAATGTAGGCCTATATTTGTATTCGATTTCTGCTGTGAATAGGAAACTATCATAAACATACTGGCTTTGATCAATGCTTATTTATTATCTCACAAGTCTAAGCAAGGATTATCTGCTGCATCAGCACAAAATGACCAAAATCTCATCATCTAATCTATATCTCTTCATCTCAGCTCAAAGTCTAAATTCTTAGGATTGTTATCATCTCAATCCAATTTGCATGAGACTCCTGGGTGTAATCCATTAAGTACAGCTCTTGAAACGCAAGTCCTTCCCATCTGTTGACATATAAAAGTAGAGACACGTCCTGAGTTCTCAAAACTCTCAACATACACTGGCATTGGATAAAAGCTAATGTGACATTCTGGTTTAATAAATACAATGATAAAAAGGGGTCCCTAGTTCACAGTAGTTCTGAAATCCAACTAGAAACATGAGAGTTCTTGACTAAGTTTCAGAGCCTGAGAATAATTCTTCCTAGCTCTCAGCTCTGCCCTCTGGGCTCCTGGTCCCATTCTCTAAGCCATCCTTCCTTTTTCATGAAAGGTAGCCTGTGCTTTTTGCCGAAGAGTTTTGTTAGTCTACTCCTGCTAGTAGAGTTTTAGAGGTCCAACAGCCTCTTCCCTTTTGTTCTCTCTCTGTCTCTTGTAGGTCAAGCTGGCTGTGTTTCTGAGGAAACAGTTTTCTAAAGAACTTTGTAGGTTTTCCATGGATTATACTCCATTAAACAAAAGCCACATCCACAAATTTTTTCAAGATAATCCTTGCTCAATCTTTGGTGCTTGCTGAGGTAATTGAGAGACAAGACCCTTAAATCTCCTGAGAGGATCACATCCTTAATCTCTTGAAAAGGTCAGTTGTGTGAGTGAACACACTAATCTTTTGATCTTTCTAACATTTTTATTTTATTTTATATTTTATTTTATTTATTCAGACCCAGTCTTGCTCTGTCACCTGGGCTGGAGGGCAGTGTCAGGATTACAGCTCACTGCAACCTCCACCTCCTGGGCTCAAGCAATCCTCCTGCCTCAGCCTCCCGGGTGGCTGGGAGCACAGGTGCACACCACCATGTCCAGCTAATTTTTGAAATTTTTGTAAAAACCTAGGGTTTCATCACATTGTCCAGGCTGGTCTCAAACTCCTGGGCTCAAGCGAGCTGCCTGCCTCAGCCTCCCAAAGTGCTGGAATTAGAGGCATGAGCCACTATGCACAGCCTTTAAAGTTTGAGCAAAAACTTTTACACTCACATAAACTCAGCCTTTTCTTGATGAAAACTTTCAGTAGTTATTTCTCACTTTAAAGATTTTGTGCCATCTGGAGGAGCTAAGAGTTATCAAAACTCATCTGGTTCTTGTTCTTTTTTGTTTACTGTTCTTCCCCTCAATTTATCTTTCTCTTCTTGTACCTTACAGTAAGCAGCAAAAAGAAACCAGGCAGCACTTTCAACATTTTGCTTACAAATCTCTTAGATATACATCAAAATTCATTGCTTCCATCTCCCACTTTTCACATAAATTCAGAAGACAGTTTGCAAAGGTTTCTCCGTATAACAAAGAACACTTTCCTCCAGTATTCAGTAGCATAGACCTCATTTCCTTCTGAGCCATCACTAGTAGTGTATTCAAAGTTGAGATTCCTACCAACCAGTCTGATCACAGAAATCTGAGCTTTCTCTAATATGCTGTGTCAAATTCTTCCATCTTCTGCCCACTGTCCAGTCTGAAAACTACTCACATATTTTCAGTAACTCACTTCCAAGTATTAAAATATGCATTTGTTTTCTATGTCTGTATAACCCATCACCACAAACTTCTGCCTTAAAGCAGCACCCTGGCCAGGCATGGTGGCTCATGCTTTTAATCTCAGCACTTTGGGAGACAAGAGAATCCCTTGAGGCCCAGAGTTTGAGGCGAGATCTAGCAAGACATTTTCTCTACAAAAAAGAATTGTTTTTAATTAGCCAGATGTGGTGGCATGTGCCTGTAGTCCCAGCTACTCAGGAAGCTGACGCACAAGGGTCACTTGTGCCAAGGAATTTGAAGCTACTGTGAGCAATGATCATGCCACTGCACCCCAGCCTGAGCAACAGAGTAAGAACTTGTCTCTAAATTTAAAATAATAAAAATTAAAAATAATGCAAATATACACAAGTTTGTTTATTGCAGTATTATTTGTAATTGCAAGATTATAAAACAGTCCAAATGCCCATATACAAAAGAGGGGCTGAATAAACTCTGGTAATACTCCACATGATGGAGTATTATGCAACCATAAAAATGAATGGGACAGATTACTGAATTAATATAGAGTGATCATTACACAGGAGATATTGTGTAATGAGAACAGTAAAGTCCAAAAGCTTATCTATGGTATGCCATCCTTCATGTTAGAAAGAAGAGCATACAAGAAAAATCCACTCAGATCTGTTTATTTGTGCAAAAAAATACAGAACTAATTAAAAAAGGATCTAAAAAGATTAGTTACCTGTAAACAGTGAGCAAGACAAATGTGGAAAAAAGATACTGTGTAATGAGTGGGAGTGGGAACAGGGTAGCAGGAATGAGAAAAGAATTCATTACTTTTGGTATATCTCTGACTCTTAGATTTATAGTGGTGTATCATCTGACCTTCACATACCCAAAATGCAAACAAGCAAAACCAACCAGGATGTTGTGTGACCGAAAATGGAACACCAACAGTCACAAATGAACCCACTGTGTGTAAATGAATAGCAACACTTTAGGGAGTGAGGAAGAACAGAGTTTACCTAAATAACTGTGTGAAACAGTACCTTGACTGTATACCATAAGGGTAAAGAGAATTCAAAACAAAAAACTGCACAAAAATGGTATAATTGAGTTAAAGTACTTTCCACAGGACCACAGGATTATTTATGGGTTAGTAATTCTGAAACTACTTTATATATGTACCAATATTGAACAAACAAGTCAATAAAATGTAGATAATGACAACCAGGTTTCTCACTTTTGGAGAAAGAAACTACAAAAAAAAGAAAATGAAAAAGTTAAAATACACTTTGTAGAGTTAAATTACAATCCAGGGACTTATTTGTACATATACAGATAAATGAAAACCAAAATATAGAGATGCGTGCATTGGTGGGTTAGCATACATACATTATGTGTATTTTCTATTTTTGTCTGCTGAAAGAGACTAGAAGCAATGACACGGTAGAAACATGGCCTCTAATGTTAAGCCTTGATTTCCAAATACAATTTATCAATAAAAGAAAGCACAGCTCCTTAGAGAAGATTTCTGTTGTAAAGTTAGGGCCAGGAAAAGACAAAACAAACCAAGAACACTTTGTAGTACCAGAAAGTGAAGAAGTACCCTCAAAATAATGGGACTTGTTGAAAGAATATAGTGGACTATCTGAAAGAGCTTCTAATGGTCAAAACTGGAACAATTGGAGCAAAAAGTCATCACAATGTAGGATTTTAATCCATAGAATAAAGCACCACAAGCTTATACTTAAGTTAATAAATAATCAAATAAATTAAAAAGGAAAGGAACCACTCTTTCTTATACTAGATCTCTAATTTAAAAATACAGCAGGAAAGAGGGATATGGTAAATTGTCATCAGGCACACAGTTCAGTAATAATTATAATAAACAGTTGGATGTTAAAATTCATAGTAAAAACTTGAGGAAAAGGAGGATTTGCCTAGTCTCAAAATACTCCCTCCCCAAGATGTGTATTAATGACAGACAGATAGATACATAGTAACTTTACTAGAGGAGCCCACCCAACACTACCTGAGCCACATGATCAAAGTCAACCCCACTCATCTTGAGGCATATCAAGGTCATGTACCTCCTGATGTGATGCACTGGGAAGGGCACCTCAATCTTGTGGTACTCCTGCCAAAGATGCATAACTTCATTGCTTTTATGCAAAACTTAAATTAAGGGACAGTCTACAAAATGCATGATGGAACATACAAAAGCATTGCTCTATCTTTTGTGTGAAGGATGGGCTGCAAGGGAACAAGTGGGGAAACAAAGACACCAATGTGGAAACTTTTGCAATAGCCTGGATGAGAGATGTCTATGGCTTGCAAGAAGGTAGTGAGATAGGAGAAGAGTGGGATGTGGCCAAATTGGGGTAGTTACTGACGGAGGACTACACAGGAATGTCTAATAGATAAGATATGGGTTTCAGAGAAAGAGAGAAGTCAAGAATGCTTATAAACTGTGGGTGTGAGCAACTGGAAGAAATGGGTCTTTTGTTTACTGACAATGGAGAAGACTAGATGAGAACTCTGTGTGTTGAGGGAAAATAAAGACTTGTCTCTGGGCATATTAAATTTGAGTTCTTAAACATGTACCTAATTGGAGATGTCAGAGAGGAAGTTTAAGGTTGGGAATTCAAAGGAGATGTTAAGTCTGGAGAGATGTATTTGGATTTTCGAAGTCACCTAGGAAGTCAGTGTGGAGAGAAGAGGAAAGGTCTGAGAACTAGAATTAAGGAAGTAAAGATTTGGAGGTCAGCAAGATGAGAAGAACCAGAAAAGGCAACTGAAGAGAGGCAGAGTGGCTTAAAGAAATGCCAGATTAAAATGTAGTGTTTCAAGAATGAAGCTGTCCTTCAGTGACTGGCTTACTTCACTCGTAGTAAGTAAGCGTAGTAAGTAGCATAGTAGCACTTACATGGATAAACAACAAAGTGCATCTATGTTGTCATATAGGGCAGGATTTCTTCTGTCTTTAAGGCTGAATAACATTCTATTGCATGTGTATACCACATTTCCTTTATCTATTCATCTATTGATGAACATTTTGCTTATTGTCACCTCTTGACTACTGTGAATAATACTGCAGTGAACATGGATGTGCAAATATCTCCTGGAGGTCTTGATTTTAATTCTTTTGAATAGATATACAGAAACGGGATTGCCTGTGCTATGCTCTGAATGTATCCTCTTCAAAATTCAGATGTTACTAATGCAATAGTATTAAGAGATGATAACGTGTGTGTGTGTGGAGAGAGAGAGAGAGACTAGGTAATGCAGGCTCCTCCCTCATGTTTGGGAATAAGAGCCCTTAAAAGGGGCTTGGCAGAGGTAATTCATTCTCTCTCACCATTCTGCTTTCCACCATGTAAGGAAAAAGCAAAAAGGCCAGCACCTGGATCTTAGACTTCTCAGCCTCCAGAGTTGTGATAAGTAAATTTTTGTTCTTTATAAATTAACCAGTCTCAAGTATTCTGTTATAGCAGCACAATAAAGACAAAGAGAGCCAGTTATGTAAGGATCTAAAATCACCAAGATCACAGAAGCAGAGAATTGAATAGAGGTCACCAGGGTCTGGGAAGAGGAAACGGAAGGTTGATGTTTAATGGGTATAAAGTTTAAGTTACGCAAGATGAATGCATCTGTGATACAACATTGTGCCTATAGTTACCAGTACCATGTTGTACACTTAACAGTTTTTTACAAAGGTAGATCTCATGTTAAGTGTTTCTATCACAATACAATAATAACAATAATACAAAGAATAAGGCAGTGATCAGGCATGACAAATGCAGCTGCCAGGGCTAAGCTAGGAGTATGAAGAACGATCATGGAATTTCTCACCACAAAGGTCATTACTGACCTCAAGAGAAGCAGCTCCAGTGGGAAGTAAAACGTGAGTGGCCAGGGTCCTACGATACTGGAAGGAAGGAATGATGGGATGGTAAGTAACAAACATTCTTTTGAGAAGTTTTGCTCTAAAGGATAAGCAGATAAATGGGGTGGCTTCTGGAAGAGTTTATAGGATCAATAAAGGCTTTTTCCCTTTTATTTTGTAAGAAAAGAAATAATGGTATGCTTGTAGCTTGATGTAAATGACTCAGAGGAAAACGTGCATACGATAGATGTCTGTGAGTAGGATGCAAAAGAGGAGGCTACAAATGTAAAAACTTTGCCATTGGAAGGACTTAAAATATTGAAACAACCAAAGATGTGGCTGGACTCATGCTGGGAAACAAACACACCTTACAAAAAGTACCTTAGAAAATACAGATTGAACATAGCCCATTGCTAATTGCGAAACAAACAGAAACAGACAGACACACATATACACACACAGATACAGACAGAGAAAGGCAGAGACAAGAACAGAAACAGAGATTGAAGAGGGAGAAATAGTATTCTTACATAAGCATATACATCTATGTGTATATGTACGACTGCATACACAAGCATAACCATAATAAGAAATGTGTGTAGAATCTGTATTAACAAAAATAAAATGTTACTGAAAATATAAAAGTTAATTAACAATGGTTATGTCTTGCTCCTCAGTGGGAATGCTAAATATTTTAAACGTATTAATTTCTTCCCAAATTAATTTGCTCCAAAGTATGTTCCTTCACTTATTGCACAAACATTTGTTGAGTCTCTATACTACATGAAAGGCACTGTACTAAATACTGGCCAAACAGACAAACCAAGCACAGATCTTCCCCTAACGGATCTTCTAGATCTTTTTTACTTCTTCTACAGTAGAAGAACTAAAAAATAAAAAGTGGGCAAATACATAGATGGATAGTTACGATAAGAACCACGAAGGGAGTCAGTAGGAGAGCATGACAGAACGATGTGTGTGGTTAGGAAAGACTGCTCTTTGGCAAAATGACTCCAAAGTTCATATGGGAGACTAACTGGGCGAAGTCAGACAGCAACTATGGAAGACCCTCTGAAAGAAGTTTGGGAAGGAAAACAAAAGAGGAAAGAACCCTATTATATTCATGAATTATAATTTGCCATAAAGCTATTACAGTTAAATCTATTTTGTCCTAGAAGGAACAGATAAAGTGTAATATAGGATCCAACAAATCCCATATACACATGTCCAAATGGATAATGGATATCTATTTATCTATTCATATAAACACATACAACACACACATCTATGCACACAGAAATATCTACAGCAGAAAGTATGGGAGAGTCATATAAACCATGTCTGCCTGAACCACAAGCTATGGGATCTTGAACGAATCATCTACCTTTGCTAAAACTCAGCTTCCTCAATCACATGTCGTAAAGATGAAATAAAATGATTTAAAATGTTTGGCAGATGTATCTGGAACTCAGCGCATACTTAGATGAAGGTGGCACATCATTTTCTGTCAAAATCATTACCGTCTCCACTGACATCCTCAATCTATGTCTTGTTCAGCTGAATATGACACGTCTGGACTTATTTGACAAATAGCGTGGGGTGGGCATAGTGGAAATCTATGGTTAGAAGAGACTGAGAGATTCTTTAACATAAAATAAGCTTTAAAAAGTCAGTTGACCTAGTCAAATAACATCAGTCATTAGATGGACGCAATGATTGTGAGTTCCTATGGAAGTAGTTGCTACACGGGTATGACCATAGCCTGGATACCCTAGTTTGGATCCCAAGGAGAGGGTGGGTGTGATTATGAACTCAAAGAATTTATGGTGACTTCCTTGAGCCCTCTGGCACATTAGGGCAGTCATCAGCAGTGCCTTTGGAACCCAGAATGATGACGATCTAACATGTAAAGGGGATACAGATGCTTTCTTGACCCTGAAGGAAATGCAGCTCTGGCATCTAGAAGGTTTCAACATACAAGAAAATACCAACCAAGAGGAGCAATGTCCTCCAGTGGATGCCACAGTGACGTCCAATGAGTGCCCAAGTGGTATCCTAAAAATAAAATCCCACTGCCAGATGACACTGCGGTGACAACGGGTTGAAATGGCCGTGGTGCCTAGCGAAGGAAGTTATTCACAGGATGGACCAGGACCAGGTAGTGCCCAGTGGAAACCCTGGGGCTGGGAAGGGGGGAAAGCAGTGAGAGGTGATCCAGAGTAGAAGACCGGAGAGCAGGTCCCTCACGTTCACATAACCTGTCCCCTCCTTTGTAACGTAGGACTGTTACCACCACCAGGTTGTCGGCGACAAGATGAAGGTGCACACTTCATTCACGTGACAACGTGGACTCCTGGGTAGTCTTGTGAGGGCCACACATTTTCTATGCTCAAATATATCCTGAATCATATTGTTCCCCACCTTTTGCAGCCTCTTTTTCTACATTCGTCTCTCTTTAGGTACAAGTACTTCCAGTCATGTTGAAACTGGCTGTTTACTTGGTCAGCTTCCAAGACTGGGCTGAGCCCACACTGAGCAATGGTGCTGAAGAGCTCTCTCTGTGCAGGAGGAAGGAGGCTCCCAAGCTAAAATGCACAATCAGAATTCCATATGCAGGAGAAGATGTGCAACACAGCAGTCATGAGACAGTTCTGGAAGCCTTCATTCCTCAGACCTCCAGGCCTAGGGAGCATAGAAATTTCATCGGCCCCTTTATGTAGATCTAACTTTCTGAGTCAGCAGCAAGTTAAAATACACTGTGGAAGCTACTCCTCCACTCACTTTCTATGTGAGCTTCAGCAAAATTTCCTAACCTCACCAGGGTTAGAAGAATGAGAATAATGTCAGTGTCTGTGAAGACCTGTGAAGGACTTAGCCTGATGGTCAGGAACACATCTGAATACTCTATATCCATGTTAGCCCATTCAACCCTCTAAAACATCCTCTGAGATTGAGCGTCTAATTAGATTCTATCATTATTCCCATAATAATAATACAATAGTAGTAATGGTTATTGGAATATAATGGCATTTATCTCATAGGATTATGGGGAAGATTTTAAAAATGTAAACAGCTTACCTGGCATACAACAGAATATCTGCTCCAGTAAGAAGTTGCTGCAATTAACTTCTTTTTTTTTTTTTTTTTCTTTTTTTTGAGTCAGAGTCCTACTCTGTTGCCCAGACTGGAGTGCAGTGGCACTATCTCAGCTCACTGCAACCTCCATCTCCCAAGTTCAAGAGATTCTCCTGCCTTAGCCTCCCAAGGAGCTAGGATTGCAGGCATGTGCCACCAACCCAGCTAATTTTTGTATTTTTAGTAGAGATGGGGTTTTGCCATGTTGGCCAGGCTGGTCTCAAACTCCTGACCTCAGGTGATCCACCCACCTCGGTATCCCAGTGTGCTGGGATTACAGGCATGAGCCACCATGCCATGCTGAGCTTTGTTACTTTTTAAAGATGGCTTAAGCTCTTCTTGCTGTTGGCCCTCCCCTGCATATGCCAGTCTACATTCATCCCTCCTTGCTCACCTTCCTTTGACAACTGAAAGGCTTTTTGATTATATGCCTCAGGGACACTGGTGCTCCTTGCAGATTTACCTGGCTTTACAGAGCCCATCTGGCCCAGTGGAAGCTAAAGACATAAAGCCTTAAGGACATAGCTTCCCTACACTGAGGGCCATGCAGCTCATGGAAGACCTCCTGACTCAGATTTGAGAACCCCCTCTATTCCACACCAGAGTGGAAGGTTTATGTTCTTGCAGCCTCCTCTCCATCCCAAGTCTTTGCTGGAAAAGTGTTTCTTCTACTTTCTATTTCCAACCACCAATTCACTTTATTTACTACACACTCTCAACACAAGAATCATTATAATGAGATTAAAGTTTCTTGTCTGATAAATGCTTTACATAAAAGTATACAGAGAAATACTCTATATTTTATTATACATAATATATATATATTATTATATGAGTATAAGGAGAAAATAAGAACCCTTGGACACTGTTGGTAGAAGTGTAATTTTGTGCAGCCATTATGGAAAATAGCAAGAAGCTTCCTGAAACAATTAAAAACAGAAATACCATATAATCCAGAAATCTCATTTCTGGGTGTATATCTGAAGAAAATGAAACCTGAATCTCAAAGATATACCTGTACTCCCATGTGCAATACTAAATAAGTAAAGAACATGGGTTATATACACAAAGTGAAATATTAACCACCTTTAAAGAGAAGGAAATCTTGCCACTTATTAACCTGGAGGGAATGACATTTAGTGAAATAAGTCAGGCACAGAAAAGCAAATACTGCGTGATCTCACTTATATGTGGAATCTTAAAAAATTGAAGTCATAGAAACTGAGTAGAATGGTGGTTGCTGAACGCTGGTGTGGGAGATTGGGAAGATGTTGGTCAAGGATATAAAGTTTCAGTGATAAGATGCATAAGTTCTGGAGATCTGAGTAATCATAGTTAAGAATGATGTAGGCCATGTGCAGTGTCTCATGCCTGTAATCCTAACACGTTGGGAGGCCAAGGTGGGAGGATTGCTTAAGGCCAGGAGTTCAAGACAAGCCTGGGCAGCATAGTGAAACCCCAATTTTACAAAAAAAAAAAATTTTTTTAATTATTCAGGTGTAGTGGCACACACCTATAGGCTCAGCTACTCGGGAAGCTGAGGCAGGAGAATTGCTTGAGTGCAGAAAGTTAAGCCTGCAGAAAGCCATGATTGTACCACTGCCCTCTAGAAGGGATGACGGAATGAGACCTTTTCTCAAAAAAAAAAAAAAAAAAGAAAGAAAGAAAAATGTATTATATACTGGAAATTTTCTGAGAATAGATCTTAAATAGTCTGACAACACACAAAAATATGAAACTGTGAGATGTGAGATGATGGATATGTCAATTAGCTTGATTGTGGTAATCATTTCACAACAAAGACACATATCATAATATCATGCTACACACCTTTAAAGTTATTTGTTAGCTATACCTCAATAAAGCTGGAAAAAATAAAGGCAGTTGGTAGAAAAACAATAAAAAAAAAGAACAAGGAATTCTTGCATGCAGAAATCTCTGAATAGAGATGAAGAAGAAGGCAGAAGTCCTGCTGCTCAGGTTTCCAGGGTTCTGTCCCTGATTTGGAGACTTGGAGAACACCTGCCTTCCTCCAGAGACCACTGGGCCAGACACAGGGAACCACTAATGCCTGAAGCTTTTGTTCCAGGTGGAACCCAACCTTAAGATCTTGAAAACATCGGTGAAAAGGCCTAAGTGGGAACAAAAAAGCTGACATTTCTAAGATGGTTCCCTGCTTAAGATGTGTCTCATGAAAAATATGGAGAGAAATCCTAGCTGTGGTGCAGTCTTCTCCTTGCTTCTGGGAAGTGCCACCCAAATGGGTCTTAGTTATCTAATATAGAAATGTCAACACCAGTGTGTTCCACTTACAAATCTGATCTCTATTCTGAGATAATGTCCTTTCTTCTTTGGGGGCTAAAAGGAGTCCTTTCTTTTACTATCTTTTTAAATACTTTGGTAATTTGATCCTACTTTGGTGGAGGCAGATAACATGTATTAATAATTGGTTGGGTGCCTGGAATACGAAGAGAGAATGACAAGCACTTGGAGATGAGGGTGCTGAATTAGTCTTGGGAGTTAAACTATTACGTCCGTATATGTGTCTTGTGGCCGAACACCTCCATAGGAACTATCTAATAAAATAATTATATAAATAGAAATAATCCTTCAGCATGAGTTGAAGTAGGCACTCTGTTACGCTCCATCTCTTTCAATCCTCCCATCCACTTCAGGAAGAAGGAAATACCAACAAATCTATTTTCTGTATGGGGGAATGTAGCCACTAAGCGGTTAAGAATTCAAAAAAAATGTGTGACCCAGCAGAGGTCATTGTCAGCAAAAGCACATAAAAAGGGCTAATAAAGATAGCAATTTGAGCATCTTTATGTCTCCCTTCACTGTTTAGGAGAAACAAAATTGCATGTAGAAGATCAGGGCTTCTTGGGCATGGACGGTTGTTTTGTTTTCTGACTATCTCCAGGTCACCATGACCTGGCGAGACATCAGTCACCTCCCAGTTTACTTCCTTCTACAACCTCATTAGTCCAAAAAGCTTCTGAGTGGGCCCTGTAGTCTGAGTGGGGGAGAGCAGGAAAACTAGGAAGCTAGAGTAGACCCAAGGGACCAAGCAGGAGATGATTGCCAAAATCCAGATGAGAGGTGGCAGATTCGAGGCCTGTTTGAAGAGCTTGCTTGCAGAAGAGACCAAGTGTGGCATTGAGGCTGTGGGTCCCAAGAATCAAGTGGCTTGTGTTGCACTCAAGAAGAAGTTTGGAACTTGATAAATGTGATGTCTTTTGGAGAACCAAACGGAAGTATTAAATGATAATTTGGGAATGTAACACTAGGCCTCAAGGGAGAGGTTAGAGCTTCAGATGTAAATTCGGGAAGCAATATGGATTGCTGGTATTTACAGCCTCTGAAAGTGTTGATTTAAAAAGAAACAGAAATAGGAAAAATAGAGGAATATTGTGGCTCATAAACCAAATGAAAAAGAAAAGCATTTTTAAAAAGTAGGGAATGGGCATCTCTGTTGCTGAGAGTATAAGTAATAGAATTGACCAAGGGTTTTGAGAGGTCATATGATTTGCAATTACTTTGGAAATTATGCTGATTGGCAGAAAGACTTAGGATCATTTTTCATCTTTTCTAATGCTATGTGCTTTTCATAACTTTCAAATGTTTTGACTTGGCATTGGTGACTTTTCCTGTTTTGACTTTATGGCCTCATTTAATTTTCAGAACATTTTCTAAATTTCAAAATATGCTAACCATTGGAGGATTTGAGCAATGAGAAAACAAAGCTAGAATTATATATTCTCACTCTTAAATGTTGTATTACTGCAAGATAATCACATCTCTCATCTAATTCTATAGTATACAACCTGAGTTTAAAAGAATTTTCGCTGAGAAACTGTATTTGGGGTTTAATAATTAAAATTCAGTTTCTTAATATATTTTAGAATACCATTGCAATTCTATTTTTATTGTCTGAATTATTCTTTATCCTGCCTCATTTGAAAAATGACATTGGGCTACTTGTGTTTCCACCTGCTAAGCTACCAGGGTGTCACTGAATTAGTTCTCTTTGGCATTACTAGTGCTATGCACTGAATTGTGCACTCTGCCAGATTCATACACTGAAGCCCTAACTCTCTAAGTGATTGTTATATGGTGACAGGGCTTATCAAGAAGTAATTAAGGTTAAATGAGGTCATAAAGGCAGAATCTGGATATGATAGGATTTGTGTCCTTAAAAAAGGCATCAGAGTTCTTCTTGAAAACCAAGAAAAGAGTTCTTGCCAGAAATCAAACTCTTCAAGAAACTTGATCTTGAACTTTGCAGCCTCTGGAACTGTGAGATATAAATTTCTGTGAAAGCCACCTAGTCTATAGGATTTTGTTATAGTAGCCCAAGAAGGCTACATGTGAAAATAAGATAATAATGTTCTAATTCCACCATCACTTACCCCCATATTTGTAAAGTATTTTATATTCACCAAATGTTTTTACTTTGTAAATCTTGTGCTGTTTCACCCATTCAACAAATTTATTAACAAATATTTATTGTGCATTTATTATGTGCCAGGCTAGAAGTACAGAAGTGAGCAAAACCCACGTGGCACTTATGTCGTAACACACATAGAAAACAAAGGAGGAAACAAAGGTAGTGATTTAATTAAGGTCACACGTCTCTACCTACAGAACTAGGATTCAAACCTGGGATTTTGATTTCTAGTCCAATGTTCTTCCAGTTTTAACCAATCTTTCTTTGATGCTTAGGGAAGATTTTGCACAAATGGTTGCTCAAACTTTACCCTCCAATAAACTCAATGATCAAAAATTCTTTCACTAGGACTGTATTTACTCAACTTCTTTTTACTTTATTTTATATTCTGAGTCAGAGTCCAATGTAAAAAGTCACTTAATAAATTTTTAGAAATTTTGTTAGAAAATAAAAGAGTATGTTTTTATTTCCTTTGATGATTTGGTATACTTTCTTATTTCAGATAATTGCAAATATATATGTTGGTAGTCAGGCCTTGTTTTGATTTCCGTAAAGATTGGAACCAAGTTTTAGAATAGCTATGGCAAATACACTCACCCTTTATAGTGTGTATAATTTCATTGTTCCTATTTTGACCTGATTTTCTTCTTGTGCTTTAATTTCCTCTGGTCCAGTGTATTTATTTATATGTGCTGACAGCATCTTTATTTAGAATCTTGGAACTGGTAGTGTGACCCCTGCTTGGAATAGCGGTGATAAAAGTCAAATCTTCTCCAATACGATAGACTGCTACAGTTGTCATGTTTACAGAGTTAACTCACTTATATATGAAATTTTTATGTTGTCTAATCTATCGATGCTGGCAGAGGAACCAACAATGAATTGCAGTCAAGATGATGAATAAAGACAATGTTCATGTTTGCAGACAGAGAGTAGACCAAATAAAAAAGAAATGTGAAAAGCTTTCAAGGAGGAGCTTGGAGGAGATGATCTCTCAGGATAATAATCCAGCCTCACATGACTGAGTTTTCATATGTCTTTCAGAAACATTACTCCAAACCCAGCCATTTGGTGTGGATTTGTAGGTATCCGGAGGCAGAGAGGGTGGTGAACTATTGAAGAGATTGCAAAATTTTGCACTAGGGGGAGGGGCTTTCTTTCTTGTCCAGAGCTCTGCTTGAGAGTTGAAGTGGAGACAGCTCTGCCCTGGTTCCACAGACTCTAGCCAAACCTCACAGCCACAGTGAAATTTCCCAAGCTTCTACAAGTCAGTGCCATCTTGATTTTATTAAAGTTGCCTCAGGACTGATAGTGTCATGGCAACAACTAAGAGCATCTTGGCATGATAATACGGTTGTCTTGATTATATGTTGAGCTGTTGAGTAAACCTATACAGGTATACCTATACCGTGCTATGGCAGGGTAACAGCTGCTCACCCCTGGAGGGCCAGCCCTCTGTTCTTTGGAATTAGCCCTTTCCCTTTTACAGTCCTTTCATTTGCTTTTCCCAGGCATCCTTTTCCTACCAGAAGGATGTTGAATCAGTTTAGAGCAGTCCCTAAGAGTTAGTAGGCATCTTTAAAAGAGGAAGGATAATATTTACCCCCTTGAATTATAGTAAGGATAAACCTGAAAAGCAAAAGAGGTTGTTGTTTGGCAGATAATAAGTGTCTGATAAGTTGCTATGGATTATTAATCCAATTGCCCTTTCTATTTTTGAACCAAATTCCTTTTCAGACCAGAGCTAGAAAAGTGAGTTCTGGGCTCAAGCATCCATCTGAACTGGAACTGGGGAAAGGCTGGAAAATAGCAGCAGTTGAGAATAGCATAGACTTCCTCAATGCACATAACTGTTTTCCTTTGGACCAATAATTATATTTTGATTTATAAGCCTCAGGGCAAACACAGGCACAGACATAGTCACAAGTATATCCAATTTGTGACTAAGGCACTAATGAGCCCCAAAATAAAAAGGCATTTATTATATGGAATTTTATGAATAAAAATTGTGTTTTTTATTATTTTAGTTAATGTACGGAGGAAAAGTAACTCTTGAAACTTCTCCACAACTCACTGGAACTTTGAGATATGGGTGTGGCAGCTGCTTGCAGAAGACGTCTATGTTTCACAACAGAAGCCTGCAGGGGAACAGAAATTAGAAAAATTATTAAGAGCCTTTATGTGGTTTTAGGCCTGACATTTTGTACTTGGCTTTTCTCATTGAGTTTACATATTGCAACCCATTGTAAACATTGGGGAGGATGGTCAATATAATTAAAGTTGTGAAACAGTTTCCACTATAAGGTTTAATTTGAAGACACTTGAATTTTATGAATAATTTTCTTTTGGTTGAAATTTTCCATTGTCAATTTTTACCCAAAAGTGATTTCTTTGTTTATTTGTTTGTTTGTTCTGGAAAAATTTGACATTTAACTGTTTACAGGTCAGAACATGAAAATATTCATTCTCTAATTGGTTTTGTTGGATACTTTTATAAATGTGTTCCAAAGGATAAACTACCTGAATTTAAAATTACAAACATAGAAAGTAAAACAAGCTTTAGTGAGAAATCTTAGAAACTAGAGTAAACATTATTAATGCATGATTAAGATCTTAGAGAAACAAATATATAGAAAGCATTTAGAAAAAAATAATTTCAACTCACATTCTCTCTTTTGCATCTACAAAATTTAAAGAATATGCTCTCTTGGGTTATATCAAACTTCTGTAAGTGAAAGACAAGTTAATTTTATGCTATTACAATTTCTCTACCTGCTTATATGCAGATGGAAAACAAATCTGATCTTCTGTAATATTAGTTCTTAATTTTCAAAAACAAAACAAAAATTCTTCCCTCCCTTCTTTTATCCCTGTAAATTCTGTAGAAATTCGTGATATGAACATTTTTTAAATGAAACTTAGAAGACTTCTGGTTTCGGTTCCTATAAAATGCTTGAATTTAATCACCCTAATCCTTACAATTAAAAAAAAAAAATCAGAACAAATTAAACACCAGTAACTTTCCTTGTTCCCATCAACAAAATGGGATGTAGGGCAAACTATCACCCAAAATCTGAAAAACCGGGGGAATCCAGAGAATGACGGCTGAGGTCTGGAATCTCTGAAGCCATTGAAAGCGCCAGAGCCACAACCGGTAGAAATATCTCAATAACAATTTTGACAAATTTCTGGAGGCTTTGTGGACTGCTGGAGAGTGATTAAACTCCTGGATGTTGCAGCCTGGGGGCTCCTTCAGACTTTCTTGAGTTTTACCTCCAAGTACCCCATGAGGTTCCCGTAGTAAAAATTTTAAAAATCTCCTCATGTCTCTGACAGGAGAAGGTTATTTTAAAAACTATTGTGAAATAACCCTAGAGCATTCTCCATAACAACAGACTGCTCCCCAAGGTGAAATACTTTACTACAGCATCATCCCAAGTAGAGCAGGGGTATTGCTCCCCCCTCCAGCCTTGCTGTCTCAGCTAGGAAGACAAAAAAGATTGTGAAAGTCACAGCACAGGGACACGGACCCAGTAAAAGGCTGGGACTTAGTCATAGGATTATAGATTGCAATGCTTGCCCATCTTTACTCCTCACCACCGCACCAACAGGGCTCCCGTGTAATCACAGTGGACTACAGATTTATATCGTTATAGAATGCTCAGAAAACATTAAGCAGGATAGTCAAATGTCTACACGTAAGCATATCATATTCAAACTATGAAAAATCAAAGATAAGGAAATCTTCAAAGAAGCCAGAGGGAAAAAAAAAATCTTATCTGTATAGGAATAGGGGTAAAAATTTTATCTGCCTTTTTCTCAAAAATCATACAAACAAGAAGAGAATGCAATACAACATTTAAGGTGTTGAGAGAAAATAATCACCAACCTAAAATCCTATATCCAGTAAAATTATCTTTCAAAAGTGAAGAAGAAATAAAGACTTTTTCAGACAACCAAAACTTAAGGGAATTTATTGCCAATAGAGCTTTCCTGAGACATATGTTAAAGGGAATTATTTGGAGTAAAGGAAAATTTTATAGGTCAGAAAATCAGATCTACATAAAGGAAGGAAGAGTATAAGGGAAGGAATAAGCAAAAGTAAAATCTTAAAAGTTTGCCTTTTTAAATTCTTAATTAATCTGACATAATATTTTGTTACAATAATAGTAGCAACAATGCATCCATTGATTATAGTTTAAGAATAAATAAAATTAATGACAGCAATGATACAAGGGGCAAGCGAGAGATATCAGGAAAGCTTTATTATAGAAACTTGCACTATTCAGGAAGTAGTATGGCGTTATTTGAAGATGGAGCTGGATTAGTTGTAAATATGTATTGCAAACACCAGGGCAACCACTAAATCGATGAGTGGAAGGGACAGTTATAATCGATGTGCGAAGAAGGGAAAGAAAATAAAGTCATATAAAATGCCGAATTAAAACCAGAAAAAGCAGAAACAGAGACAAAGAAAGTCAATAGAAAAGAGTAACAAATAAGGTAGATATTAATTCAACTACATCAATAATCACCTTAAATGCCACTGGTCTAAATATACAATCAAAAGACAGAGACTGTCAGAGTGAAACAACAACCAACTATATGTCATCTACAAGAACTCAACTTTAAATATAAAAATGCATATGATTGAAAGTAAGGGGATCGAGGAAGATACATCATGCTAACACTAATCAAATGAAAGCTGGAATTGTTATTTTGATGTCAGACAGAGCTGATGTCACAGCAAGGAAAATTACGAGGGATAAGGAAGGGCATCACAAAATGATAAACAAGTCAAGTCTCCAAGAAGACATAACAATCCTAATGTGTATGTACCTTACAACAGAGTGTCAACACATGAGGCAAGAAGTGAAATAACTTCAGTGGGAAACAGATAAATTTGCTATTACACTTGGAGAATTCGACACCCCCCTATCCATTAGACCAGCAGGCAGAAAATCAGTAAGGCCATAGCCGAACTCAACAGCATCATTAATCAACTCACTTTACTTAACATGTATAAAACTATGCACATTGTCTTCAAGCCTGTATGAAATACTAACCAAGATAAACTGTATTCTGAAAAAAAAAACACCACTTAACAAATTTAAAAGAATAGAAATCAAATAATGTTTGCTCTCAGGCCACAGTGGAATTAAACTAGAAATCAACAATAGGAAGATAGTGGAAAATCCCAACTTGGAAATTAAACAACACATTTCTAGGAAACACATGGGAAGTCTCAAGGGAAATTAAAAATACTGTGAAATAAATAAAAATACGACTTACCAAAATCGTGGAAGGCAGCGAAAGCAGAGAAAAATTTATAGTACTGAATGCACAGGAAGGAGAAAATCTAAAATCGATAACCTAAGTTTCCACTTAGAAAAATAGAAAAAGAAGAGCAAATTAAATTTGAAGCAAGCAGCAGAAAACAAATAATAAAAATTAGAGCAGAAATCAATAAAACGGAAAACAGGATACTAATTTAAAAAATCAATGAAACCAAAAGTTGGCTCTTTAAAAAACTCAATAAAATTATTAACACTCTAACCAAGAGACGTAACAAATTACTAATATCAGAAATGAAAGAAGTCATCACCACAGATTCTGTGGATATTAAAAGAGTAATAAATAGCTACTCAGGAGACAGAGGCAAGAGAATCACTTGAACCTGGGAGGCAGAGGTTGCAGTGAGCCTTGGTCACACCATTGCACTCCAGCCTGGGCAACAGAGCGAGACTGTCTCAAAAAATAATAATAACAATAATAAAATATTATAAACTATTTTATGCTCACCAAAAACCTAGATGAAACTGAATATTTTTTGAAAGACACAATCTGTCAAAATTCACACAAGAAGAAATAGAAAATCTGAATATATATATATATACATTTAATTGAATCAGTTTCAGCAAATAATTGGATTTTGAGAAAAAAACAAAATATCATTTACATTAGCACCCTAAAAGTAAAATAGTTATAAATTTAACAAAGTATTTATAAGATCTATCTGAGGAAAACTATGAAACTCTGATGAAAGAAATCAAAGAACTAAATAAATAAAAATATGATCAATTTCTGGAAAGACTCAGCATTAGTAAGATGTCAGCTTTTCCCAACTCGACCTATAGATTCAATGCCATCCCAATCAAACTCCCAGAAATTTATTTTGATGATATACGCAAACTTGTTCTAAAGTTTATTTGAACAGGCAGAAGACCAAGAATGAATAGCCAACACAACAATGAAGCTATGGTAATCAAGACAGTGTGGCATAAGACAAATAGATTAATGGAACAGAATAGAGAGACCAGAGGTAGAACCACAAAGATGAAATCAACTGAAAAAGAAAAGACAATACAATGGAGAAAGGATTATATTTCAACAAATGATGCTAGAACAACTAGACACCCACATATAGAAAGTGAAACTAGACACTGAACTTACATCCTTAATTCAGAGTCATAGGCCTAAATGCAAAATGCAAAATTTTGAAACCTATAGAAGATAACACAAAAAAAATTAGATGACGTTAGGCTTGATCATGATTTTTAACTATACACAAAAAACATGATCTAAGAAATAAATAATTTATAAACTGGACTTCATTAAAATCATAAAAAATTTTTCCACAAAAGACAATATTGGGAGAATAAAAACATAAGCCATAGACTAGGAGAACATATTTGCAAATACATATCTTGTATCTCATAAATAACTTATATAATTCAAAATATGTTTTTAAAAAAACTCTTAAAACTCAACAAGGAGCAAAAAAAAATGGAATATATTTGAAAAGACATCTCACGAAAGAAGATATATAGATGACAAATAAGAATGTGTAAAGATGCTCAATATCATATGTCATTCGAGAATTGCAAATTAAAACAATGACAGGTGGGCATGTGGTTAAAATAAAAAACCCTAACACTCTCAAATGCTGTTGAGAATGGGAAACAAGAGCAAATGCTGGTGGGAATGCAAAATGGTACCACCTTTTTAAAGGCCATTTAGCTATTTCTTGCAAAACTAAACATATTTTGCCATGTGATCCAGAAATTGAACCCCTTGTTATTTACCAAAATCAGCTGAAAATATATGTCCACACAATAACCTATACACAGATATCTGTAACAGCTTTATTCATAATTGCCAAAATTTGGAAGCAACTTAGATATCTTTCCATAGGAGAGTGGGTAAATTACCTGGAACATCTAAATAATGGAATACTATTTAGGGCTAAAAAGAAATGAGTCATCGAGCCATGGGAGGATGTAGATAAAAATTAAATGTGTATGAGAGGGAAGCCAATCTGAAAACAATATGTACTGTATGATTTTAGCTATATACATCCCAGAAAAGGAAAAACTATGGACACAATAAAAAGGTCAGGTTGCTAGGGATTTGGGTATGGGGGAAAAAAAGTAGGTTGAGCACAGGGGATTTTCAGGTGAAACTACTCTGTATGATAATGCAATGACAGATGCTGAACATTATGCATTTGTCAAAACCCATAGGACCTTACCACACAAAGCGTGAACCCTAATACAAACCATATACTTTAGTTAATTATAATAATGTGTCACTCTTGATTCATCAAATGTAACAAATGCTCCCTACTAATTCAAGAGGAAAACTGCATCAGGTGGGAAAGATTGGTGCATGACAACTCTTGGTGTTTTTGCACTATTTTGCTGTGAACCTAAAACTGCTCTTAAAAAAAAGTCATGTTTTTTAATAAATGAAATAGTTCATTACAAATTGTGACAGATTCGATTATTTTTCAAAAATATTTGTTTTTCCTGCATGGATAGAGAACAATTTGCCCTCACTTACCTGACTTTGGACTTGGCCAAGTGACTTGCTTTGGCCAGTGGAATGTTAATAGGCACTGCTTTTCAAGGCTTAAAAAGTGCTCATATGATTGGGCTTTTACTCTTGCACTTCTGCCATTGTCATGAGAAAAATATGACCTGACTATTCTCAGGAGGGGGATGAGCATGAAACAGAGTTTCCCTGGGCAAGTCAGTCCAGCTGAGCCTAACCACTCACATCTGACCTGCGACTGTATGAATAAACCCAAGATCCACACAATCACCTAGGTGAACCCAGTCTAGACCAACTGGCACTCAGCTGACCCACAGATATGTGAACTAAATAAATTCATATTGTTGTATGCCACTGCAATGTTCTGATTTTTCATTATGTAGCAATATTTAATAAAGACAAATAGGTACATGGAAGTGGGATGCTACCATAATAAAACCTCAAAGATGTAAGTTTGGTTTGAGAACCAGAAAATGGGTGGTGAGAAAACTATTATAGGAGGCTGAATAAATGGTGTGACGTAGCCATGAAATATTTAGTAAAACTATTGCCTGAAGTGAATTGGAAGAAATATTTGTTTATTTGCATTTACACAAAAATTTTAGAAATACTATGTCAATTTCTGCACATGCACACACACAGCAAAACTTGTCTAGAGTTCAATCAATATTGCATTAAACTAGGATAATTTTAAGAGAATTTAGTTCTTTACGATAATGTGTCTTCCATTTCATGAACACAGTATGTTCTTTCATTTATTTTGGTCTTTAAAAAATGTGTTTTTTTTTTTCAAGGGCAGGCACACTGGCTCATACCTGTAATCCCAGCACTTTGGGAGGCTGAGATGGGTGGATCACTTTGGCCCAGGAATTTGAGAGCAGCTGGGCAACCTGGCAAAACCCTGTCTCCACATAAAATACAAAAAATTACCCAGACATGGTGGCACATGCCTGTCGGCCCCACTGTGGCAGGCCAGGTCTCACTGACACAGGCCTCCATAACAACTGTCTCAGTACTGACTGAGTGGTTAAGTTAAATATTAAAAGCCAGTCCCCTTATGCAAAGGCTGGGGATGTAACAAATGCCCACCAAGAGATTTGCCTAGGCCTTTCCTGGGCCTTAAAGCAAGACAAAATAACAAAGGCAATCTTAACAGGACCCGTTTAGGATTAAACAAGCTTTATTGTGGGTCTAAAGAAACTCTCCAGGCCTCCACAAACAAGTTTATTGATGGTCTGTAGGAACTCCCAAACCTCTGATTTAACAGAAGACAAGATAAGGGTAATCATCCCACCTCCTGGACCCATTTCAATTAAGTAAATTTACTGAGGCTCCAGAGGAAGATCTTCAGGACTCCCCTTAGTTATAGATTAAGTTTTTTTGTTTTTTTTTTTTAAAGATGGGGTTTCACCATGATGGCCAGGCTGGTCTTGAACTCCTGACCTCAGGTGATCCACCCACCTCGGCCTCCCAAAGTGCTAGGATTACAGGCGTGAGCCACCATGCCTGGCCTAGATTAAGTTAATCGCTTATGTCTTTAGATGAATGCACACTTACACATAGACATATAGCTTAGAAGGTATATAAGCTCTGGAAAATTTTGTAATTTTGAGTTGGTCTAGCAATAATTTCCAGGCCTTCACCCTGTAATTGGTTACAGAAATAAAAACTCTCTTTCTCCCCCAGTTCATCTGCATCTTGTTTTTTGGCCACAAGAAATAGCAGCCTGACCCTCAGTTTGGTCCAGGAACACCACTACTTGGGAGGCTGACATGGGAGGATTGCTTGAGCCCAGGAGGTCAAGGCTGCAGTGAGTCATGACTGCACCACTGCACTGCAGCCTAGGCAACAGAGCAAGACCCTGTCTCAAAATAGAAATAAATTTTCTTGGTTTCCCTTATTGTACTAGCTCCAGTAAAATGGCCATCAACAAGGAAGAGATTGAGATCATACAATTCAAAATTCATGTAAAAGTCTATCTAGCTCTAAGCCAATGCTTTTTTTTTTGTATTTTTTTTAAAGTCCAATTTAACTTCACAGAACATTTTTCATAACTTTCCCTGTGACGTGAATCGGACAGTCCGACTTACAGTGGGAGCTTGCACAGATGGGACACAAATCCCAAGCTGCTGGCATTCCTTGGCCCAGTGGCCAGGTTTTCGGCATCTGAAGCAAGGCTTTAGGGGAGGAGGTCCTGAAGAGAAGCCTGGATGCTGTGGGTTTGGCAATCTGAAACTTCTGTGAGCTGGAGGAGTGGCTGGGGTCTGTCTTACAGTGGAGGCAATACGCCACTGCTTGATAGCTTCTTCTCGGTTATTAAACACCTTAAAGGTGAGGTTGATTAGTTCCTGTTGTGGGGTTGGAGGGCCAGATTCTAGTTTTTGAAGTTTTTTTTCCTAATATTGGGGGCAGATTGGGTAATGATATGCATATTAAGTGTTCTCCAGGGGTGAGAGTAGAAGTAAGGATGATATTTGAGTCACTTCAGGTAAGATTATAGGACTGGGTTAAGTACCGGAGAATCTGATGAAAAGGAGCCTAACCTTGGCTGATTTGGAAGAGGTTGGATAAAGAGAAAGGAACATGCACCCTAACTGTGCCTTTGGCACCAGCCACCTCTCAAAGGGGAAATTACTGGGCAGGAGTCAGCCGCAGGAGTAAAGTGTACGCTGGACTGGATATGAGGTTGGGAGGTCACAGGAGGGGCATAAGGAGATGGTTACGGGCAGAGGAAGAGGAGGAAGGCTCTGGCAAGGAGGGGTTGGGCTTGGATTGGGGCCTGGTTTGGACAGGTGGGGGAGGAGAAAGGTCGGAAGGGTTGATAGACAAGGAGGATTCTGGGTTACTGGAAGAGGCAGGAGGGGGCAGATGGAAGGGAGAGAAGGAGCAGAGATTAGGGAGGGATTGGTGTGTAAAAAAATGCCTGGATATAGGGAATTTCAGACCATTTGCCCATTTTATGACAAAAGTTGTCTAGATCCTGCAAGACAGAAAAATTGAAGGTACTGTTTTCTGGCCATTTAGAGCCATGGTCCAATTCACACTGTGGTCAAGTGGTATTGCAGGAGAAAATAAGATGCTTAGGTTTTAGGTTAGGTGATAGTCAGAAAGGTTTGAGGCCTCTTACACAGCAGTAGGGAAGAGGAGGGAGGAATGGAGGGCGGGAAGTTGCCCATAGTTTAAGAAGAGCAGCAGAGACAAAGAAAGTGAATGCATGACTAACAGCTTAGCAGGTATCCCAGACTAAACCTTGGTCTGAACCTGCGGTGAATCGGTCAAAGGGGGCATCCCCCGAGTTGATCTGTCACCTATGAATGCGAGTGAGTGACCAGAGCAGACGTCTCTGCAATGACCAGTCACCGAGGGAAGACTGTCTTCCCGGATCTGTGACCCACATAGGATTTTTTTCCCATCATGAACCTCATGGAAAGTCCTGTCTTTCTTGTCTCTGTTGACAGGGAAAGGAAAATGAAACTGATAGGAGAAGGAGGCTGACAGGTAGCGAGAAACACTAAAGAAGAGAGTTGAGGCAAATCGCTTACCTGATCTGAGGATGCTGAGTGGATCCACGGGCTGGTCTGATGAGCCTAGGTCATAGGTAGGTCTCTTCACGGAGGGAGCACAAGAACAGGGATGGGGGTTTGGTCTCCCATAGGAGTTGCCGCATCCAGATTTTGGCACCAAATGTTAAAACATGCGTGCTGAATGAAGAGACCCTCCCCCGCAAGCAGGCTTTGTGTGAGCAACATGGCTGTTAATTCACCTGGGTACAGGAGGGCTATGGCCAAAGGGCATCAGCAAAGTTCAGTGGGATAGGAATTGGTTTTATAGGTTGTGGGGGAGGCAGTGGAAAGTTACAAAAGTTACAGCTGGTGTTTTTTTGCAAGCTGGGAGGGGGTTATAGGGTGTGGAGTCGGCTGGGAGGGAGTCATAGGGTATGGCATCACTCTATGAGGTTGGCCAAGGTCAGTTATGAAGTCCAGTGGCCTTGTCAATTGAGGCTGGAATAAGAAACAATAGAGAATGTCTCAGAGTTAAGTAGGCGCCACAGGGGTTGATCATTTCTTCCTCTTTCTATGATCTTACAGCCATTTCAGGTTTTCTAATTCCAGAAGGGCCTCCAGAGGTGTATGTGTGGTTCATGGGGGTCACCGTGCCATCCACGGCACGGTCAGACCTTACAATACGGTCCTGAAAATTTTTAAATTCTGAAATAGAACTTTGTCTCAAAATTTTCAATGAAGGACTGTGTGGCCTTTGTTGATTACTGAGCTGTGATCAACCCAAATCAATAGCTATTGAGTATGGGAGGGTTTAACTGTTGACCAGAGTTAGAACCCCATAAAGTCCTTTAAACCTTTTTATGACCAAGATACATAAAATCTAAAAGTATCCAAATTGCATTTTTTTAAAAAAGTAGTAAAAATATTTATTCATTCTTCAGTATTCACTCATGCACTCAATTATTCATTCAACAAACACTCATTGAATGCTGATTGTGTTTGGTGATGAGCTGTCCTTTGAAACATTAAATTAATTTATTTTCTCAGCAGAACCACTCAAAATTGAGCATAATACCTCTATTTTATAGAAGAGGAGACTGAAACTTAGAAAATTTAAATATCACTCTAGGTCAGATTGCAGGTACTTAAAGCCAGGACTCTACCTTATGTCTGTCTGACTCTAAAGCCTTCTTTTTTTATCTTCACCAAAGGGAAAATTCAAATATGTAAGACTAATCTAGTATCTCTAACTCTGACCTATTTCAAAAGGTCTGGAATGATAAACAAAGGCACCAAGTAGCAACTTCACAATAATTGAATTAATCTTGTAAAAAAGAATGTAACTCAATGCAGGTAAGAAATTTGAATATACATTTTTCAAAAAGTAGAAAACTTAAAATGAATATCTTAAATGAAAGTGAATATTTTTAGGAAAAAAGAAATATAAGTGAAGTTGAGATTAAAAGACATTTGTAGCAAATAACAAGAAAAGGTCTATAGTAAAATCACAATCTGATTTGGGCAATTTTTCAGGAAAAGTGTGATTATTACTTAGAAGGCAAGATTTTCTTGATTCTGTAGAGAAGGCTATTATCCATCTCTTCTTTGAATTGGCAGGGTATCAGTACAGCTTGACATGTGAATGCTAGTGTCCTATCAGTTAACATAACTCAAGGCGATTCAATGCACTGCAATGAAAATAAAGTTAAGGTCCAGGTATGTGTATCTGTTCCTCCTCTTTTTTCTTTTCAAGATCCTTCTCTTTGGTGTTTGTTGGGCTGCCCAGCATTTATTTCACTGTGCAGGTAACCTCACTCAAGAAACTGAGGAAAGCTAAACCTCTCCACAGTGGCAAAAATGAGGGGCATGAGGAGGCAGGCTGCCCGAGGGCTGGGGTGAGGGTGAACAGACGTGAGCAGGGCTCCTGGTAGCCACCTTCAAGGCTGGAACATGAGGGAGGCAGCAGTACACTATAGCAGGGTTTCTAAAGGTTTCTTTTAGATACGTTATATAACCCATTCTTCAGGGACCCAGAACTTCTCTCAGGGCAGATGTATCTGGCAGTAAATAGGTCTTTACTTGTTTAGAGAAACTTTTTTGGATGGATTTTCTAAAACATATGTGTTGTTGCTTTGAAGCTGTGATGTGCTCCTATTGGCCATAAAGCAAAAGAACAAATTTTTTGTTTCATTTGGCTCTCTAAAGATCTGACATTAAGAGAATCATCTCCTACAAAAGTTTCAAACAATGATTATTCTGTTTAATATGAATTTTCAAGGCATAACTTTTAGAGTAGACAGTATTCTGAATTTGTAAATGGAGAGGATGTTACTTGGTATGTGGGGTCTTTGTAAATGGAGAGGATGAAGTGAAGTGACAAGGCCATCCACATTCCTGTCATGGCTAAGGTGTTTTCATTTGATTTTGTTGGAGGAAGTCAGCATGCATTAGCCTTATGTTCCCTGCCTCCGGGCCCTATTCTCCTGCCTCAGTAGCACTGCAACCTAGAGAGCATTTGTCTTGTTTGTCTGTTAAGGTTTCCATGTTCAGGATGTACAATGAGTTGACCAGAAATACTGCTGTAATTTCAATTTGATAAAGTTGAAGAAGTAAAATTTGCTTGCAGATGAAGGTACATTTTTAGGGATTCAATCTGTATTTGAATGTTAAACAAAGAAGACAAATTTGACTAGATTCGTATGTAAAGCAAAATTTTCCCTAAAAATTAAGAAATGCTGTTTTTAAATCTACAGGCTAATAAACTGGATATGACTTTAAATTTGAATACCTATAAACAGTCTCATTTATAACAGCCTCCCCCACCCTAACTGAAACCCAACTGACAGAAGGAAGAGGCTAAAGAGGGAGGAGCGGGGGAAGAAGCTTGAGAGAGGAGATGCTGTAGGGAAGACAAGCTTGAGAGAAGAGAAGTTTGAGAAAGAAGCTGAGGGAAGAGAAACTCGAGAGCAGGAGAAAGATCACTGAGATGGTAAGAGTCACAGGTGTGTAAGGAGAAGACAGGGAGACCATGGGCAAGAGGAGACTTGTGAGTCAAGGAGGTTGCAAACATGATAAAGAAGACCTGTGCAGTGTCTCCATGAGCAACAGAAACAGCAGTCGTGGTGTCAGCATATGTCTAGAAAGAGCGGGAGATGAACCATCCTCGGGGGTTTCCAGTAGCCTTAGGACAGTATATAAAAGCATTGGAGAATATTCTTGTCCTTGAAAGAGACAAACAAGTTGCTGATAGAACACTGCCAGAACTAAGGTGCTCTGACATTAGAAGAGATGGCAAGATCCCTGGGAAGACCTGATGATAAGGATAAAGAAGGCATCAAAAACACCAGAAGAGACTCCCAACCAAGGCCAGCACGGATGAGTTACAGTTCAGCTGGTGGTAGTAGAAGACAGAGAGCACCCACAAAAATATCTCCAGCAGCCCTGATGACACCTTTCAGAGGAGAGAGAGACACGGCAATTCTAAATTGTTGAAGAAATGCCTGTTGTATCTGAGATTAACCCAAATTGGTAAGATCAGGTAATTGGCCACTAGGTTGTTTGGGACTCTAAATAGGTTAATCACATAAACAATAGAAAGTTTATTTGAACTTTATGCCCGTCTGGAAAGCCTATGCCCACATATAATTCTTGGCAATGAGTTACGACTTAATAAAAGTTATTTCCATTATAATGATCATAGAAGTCTTCTTCCAGTGTGAAATACTGAGTACCATTAAGTATTAAGCACCATTATCAACACAGCAGCATTCTGAATTTCCAGGCTCTTGATAAGTTGTGGTTATGCACCTTGAAACAATTCCATCTGGAACCTGTCTTAGGAGTTAGGGCAGTTGGACTTATCTCAGTTAAGAATGATTTAAAAAGTCTGGCTTCCACATGGCACTGCTGAGCAACTTTAGCAACAGCAGCCACTGCTATTCTTCAGACTTCCTGTTGTGGATTAAAAATGAATCCATATTTGTTTAAGTCACTATAAAGTAAATTTTTAATTACTTGCAACTAAAAGCATTCCTAACCACCAAGCTATGTTAAAACTGTTTTTAATTAATAAGAATTTTTAAAATATTATTTCTTCTTTTTATACTTAAAAATACATATCACATGATAGCATGTAAATTTTATTTAATTTGCACTGAATAACATTAAATGGTATTTATTCACACGTCAGATGAATACATATATTAGAAATAAAGGAGACTCATGTATAAATTGCATTACTGTCCAGAACCTATCGTCTCAGCATCCTGGAAATTAGGTGGATCATGGTCCTCTGGTTGACTGGGATTGGCTTTCAAATGGATAGATGTAGGTTTATCCAAGTGCTAAAGAATAGCAGGTTGCTAAAAGGTCACAGGGGAAGCATTTGGGAAACTGGGACAGAGGTTTCAAATACTTTTTTAAACAATTATTTTGACCATCTGTACACTGGTTTTATTTTCCAGTTATGTATACTTTACTTCACTGAAGAAAGAACATTTGTCTGTATTCTGTTGATGGAGAGCAAAGGTGTGATTCAGCTGACCAATAGTCCCTAGTATTTGCACATAAAATCTTCTGAGAAGAGATTCAGGAACTGTATTCCATATTTAGAAACAGCCCAAAGGTCCAATTGGTCTTGAATGCCCAGCGGCCTTCAGGATAAATAAAACCTCTGATTCCCCTAGGGCTTGCTGGTTTCCATTTTTATCCCTTAGTGTTTGACTAAACACCACATGAAAATGAAAAACCTATACCAACTTTCCTAATTGAAGCTGTGTCTGCTTATGGAAACACTTAAAACATAAAAATGGGTTGCACATGGCTTGCTCCTGGCACTGAGTTCAGGCACTACTTCCTGCTGTCGATCCAGCAAATTCAATGCTGCGCTATGAATGGTAACAATATTAATCTTCAAGGACAATACTTCACAATATTCAGTTTAAAAGCATTTTACTGGCTATTTCACTTTAACTTTGTAAGTAAACACTGCCAAAATTCCCATGGTATATCTAAGAAGTTGAATTTATATATAAATTGAATTTATACAAGAGGCTGAAGGATATGGTCACAGACTCTTTATTCTACTAGCAGAAGAAAGTTGGCTTCAGCCTGAAGCTTTCCCAATAATTAGAACTATAGGACTATCATGTCCTGTTTTCTGCAATTTTCAAGTACAGAAACCTAAAATCTAAAAACAAAACAAAAAACACAAGGCTAACAAGGGTAAGTCAGACCATACCCATGCTCCCTACTCATATCCATTTGGAGGGTCATGGAGAGCTATTTTTGTTTCTATTGATATTCTACCAGAAATTAAAATTCTATGAAAATTACAGTTCAAGGTATTGATTCTGATAAGGCTAATGAAGATAATTAGAAAATATCATCAATGGCTTAGTTAATCTTAAATTACCCTTAATAGGTAACTAAGAGAGAAGGGAAGATATTTTGGCCACAAAGGGGATCTGTGGAATCATGCTTTCTATGCGTGTCAGACGGCTAATGCTGTGAAAGTTCTCCCAGTACCAGGGAAATACCTCTCCGGCCTCTGCATCCTGGGCCAGTCTCTCCCTGGTCTCAGCCTGTGAAGAGCAGAAGCAAAATTTATGCTTCATAATACAGAGAATAAGCTCTTTAGAGGCACCCAGATGGGTTTCAAATCTCAGCTCTGCTGCTTACCAGAATTTTGCATCTGGAATTTGCATCTTCTTTTTTTGTAAATATCTGAAAATATATTTTATTATTATTTCACTAGATAATGTATTGTGAAAACACTAGACAGCGTTTTCTCAAATGGCCCATACATTACATGGTAACATTTCTCTTGATTCCTGAGATCCTCGATATTATTTGTCTTTCGGACTATCCACTTTCTTACCACGACTGTGAGACTGGTACAGGATCTGGTTGAGAGAGAGGTTTTGCGTGTTCATCTGCCGTGTTCATCTGCCATGTCCATAGAAGTGGTGCAGCTTACTGTTGTACCGCCATGAGACGGCAAGAAAAGCTCTACTTTGTGGTCTAACAGTGAAGAATCCATAGATTTATAACAAACACAATACAAAGCTCCATCATAATTTATTTGTCTTTTTTGATTGACATCCAGGTTTTCTCCCCTTTCCACTATTGCAATCTCCTTTTGGATTGGAAACACGCATTTCAAGATAGTTTGCTATCACCCGTTTTACTGCTGCTGATCACTGACACTTAACACAGGAGTTACTGTGTGTCAGATAATGTTCTGCGTGCTGATGCATACCACCCCTAAATCTTCACAAAACCCTATCAAGTACGTACTTTTATTACCGCTGTTTCATGCCTGTGAAAACAGGCACAAGAGGTCCAGTGGCGTGAGGAAAGTCACAGAACAGGTTACTGTGGAGTGGAGCAAAGCTGCAGCTTCTGCTCCAGAGCAAGGCTCTTCGGGTCACCTGCTGTCCCTGCCTTGCAGGTTCCAAGGTTTTGCTGTTGTTGGGCTGTTTTGTTTGTTGGTTGTGCTGTTCCAGCCTCATAATAATATCAAACGCAAGAGCTGCCTGGATGTCTTCCTGGGATTAGAGGTAAACACCAGGCTAAATTTTGTGAGTGAAGATAACTAGCCCTTTGGGGAGAAGGCAAGCCAATGACCCTGGCCTTATTTGTTAGCCATCCAATTTGGGAGCATGAGTTTGCTTGAGGAGGACCACCTGGTATTAGAACATTTCCTGTTTTCATAGAAATTTAAAATTTTACGTTTATAAAACATTTATCAAACTGAGTGACATCATTCAACAATTTAGTACATTCTGGGGATTGTTGGATGGGTGTTGTGAGAATTGAACTTAAAGTAGGAAAAGCCCATCATTTGAACACATCTTAGGGCTTCCCAGCTGCACCAGGTTATAGACAAGGGACCTAGAATCTCATCCTTCCAGTCACTAACCACATGGCCTGAGATGTCATTTCCTGCAGCTGGGCTCTGCGTGCTCATCCACAAGTGATATAAAGCATTTGAGGTTAGCACACAGTACGTTTGCTGGTCCTGTTGTGAATATTATTATTATTAATATTATAATGAACATTTGAAAAAAATTTTTAGTGCATTGCAAAGTTTTTCTACACTTGGAAGTAAATGTAGTCACATTTGGGTAAGGCAGGAATTTCCAATCTTGAGTCTTCCCCCTTGCAGACCCTTCACAGAGGCTGAGACCCTGTAGATGTGGCCTGTGCACACCTGATATGCAGCCAGGTATGGGTCTCTGTTGACTACAGTAATGCTAAGGATGCCACCCAAATAGCTGCAGTTTTCTGAAAATCATCACTTCTGCCATGCAAAGAGCTACAGATTCCTCTGCCTCTTTCCCGCTTTTGAGTTCTTTATTTTCCAACATGCATGATACCAAGGGGCCATGAGGATTTGTGAGCATGCAAGACCCCTGGGAGAAGGTGGTCTTTTGTGCCACCCTCAGTTGAAGGACCTAGAACCCCTGATTCCCAAGCTGTTGACTGCAAAGCCACCACCGCTCCTTGAGAATCTGATGGTTAGTTCAGCTCCTCTTGGCTGGGCTGATGGAAAATGCATTTATATTTGGCAAATGCCAATACAATTGGGTTTTTTAAAATTCCAGAAGACTTTAATTGCAGAAAATTACTTAAGTTTAAATCCTTTATTGTCTTTTTTTTTTTTTTGCTCTTAAACCTGAGCAATGAAATGAGACCAAACTAGAGTTTAATAAAAGTTAATTCCCACTAGAATTTAGAGCACATCTTTAAACAGCCTTAAATCTTCTGTTCATGAAACTTTGCCCAGTTAACTACAAGAGTCTGCAGCCTGTTTTTAATTTACAGTTTTTACTCCCATCAGGAGATGGAAGGAAAAATAACTGAAAATAATGTCTGCAGAATTGTCCCAGTGCCTAGCTATCCTGCACAACTGCCAGGCTCTGTTCAACTTGTGAGAGAGGAGAAATTTCTCTCTGAAAGAAGGGCATTAGGATTCCCAAGGACTTCTATGCAAAAGAGGAGAACTACCTGGTTAGGCACCTCCTATATGCTCAGGGTGCATACGCATGATCTCCCTCAGACCTCAGGGCAGCGTCTTGATACATGAGCAAGCATCCCCGTGCTGCTGAGGGAGACATTTAGAGAGGTGCAGCCATCACACACTAATAAAGTGCAAATCCAATGCATTGTGCAATTCAACTTGGATCTGCCTCTTTCCAAAATCAATTATTTTGCCTTATGGGGTTGCCAGAGAAAATACTGAATGCTGAGTTCTGTTTACATTTCAGGTAACCAAGAGTAATGTTTCCATGTAAGTATGTCCTAGATGTTGTATGGAACTTAGATACACTGAAAATTATCGATTTTTTAACCTGAAATTTGGATTGAAGTGGGTATTCTATAATTTTATTTTCTAAGTCTGGAACACTAGGCCATTTCTCTTCATAAGAACAAAACATTGACTATATGTTCTTTTATTGGTGTAGATCCTAATTCAAATTTCATTTAAATTAGCGTATATTTGGCAGGATGTTTGGGACATTGCTGCCTAGTCTTTTATTTCAGGCCTCTGAGAAGAAAGGGAAAAAGGATGGAAGAGGATAACGAATGAAGGAGAGCAGGAGGGGAGAGTGGGGATGAAGGAAAAAGGAAAGAAAGACTTAAAAGAAAACAGAAGAAAAGGGAGAAAACCAAGATTTCTCCAAATGTTTTCTGTTTTTATTTTTAATTGTTTTTCATTTTATTTATTTATTTATTTAGATGAGTTTTGCTCTTGTTGAGTGCAATGCCGTGATCTCAGCTAGCTGCAACCTCCTGTGGGTTCAAGTGGTTCTCCTGCCTCAGTCTCCGGAGTAGCTGAGGTTACAGGCACCCGCCGTTCACGCCCAGCTGATTTTGGTATTTTTAGTAGAGACGGGGTTTCACCATGTTGACAGGCTGGTCTCAAACTGCTAACCTTAGGTGATCCACCCGCCTGGGCCTCCCAAAGTGCTGGGATTACAGGCGTGAGCCACAGCACCTGGACTATTTTCTATTTTTAAAAAACAGCACCCCTGCTATGTCAGAATTGTAGACTATCATAAACTAGTTTAACTTAGAACTGAAGTGAATAATAATTCCATACAGGGGACGTCTATTTAGGAAGATAACTTGTAAAATATTACATTATTATACTTCAAATTGAATATGCGTACATTTCATTAACTAAATTATAACTATTAATGTCATGTTTATCAACCAATTATCATCACCAAGGAGATCTAGAATAATTAGATGACAGTTAACCAACTAAATCATATGCAAATAAATTCAGTTTTTATCCGCTGAAAAATATATCCTGTAAGTCTCAAAACATCTGGAAATCTGTAAGCATCTAAAACTTTGGCATTTTTATAGGCAAAATAATTCACTGGTTTATTTTTATTTGTAATATTTACTCAGAGGTTTTATCTCTCTACACACACAGTCACATTTCTCATTAATTGAAAAAAGTCATCTGACCTCTTCAGGCCCTGGCTGTTGCTCACACTTGGGCCACAGGACCCTGACAGATCTTCTCACTGTAAGGTTGAATGACTCTCAGAATCAGCCTTTAAATCGGTAACTGCAAGTAGGAGATTTAAGCATCCCCTTTCTCTGTTGAAAGGTGGGCACAGAACACAAATACACACTTCCTTCTTTTTTATTTAAGCTTCCAGGTATATAATATGTGGTATTTTATGCCCCACATATATGACAACTAATCCCAAGTAAGCACAAAGTGAGAGTTTTAACTGACTTGGGGCTAGGAGACAGTAAGATCACACCACAATCTTCTCTATTGACTTAAAAGCTTATTGCATTTGTTTGAAAATACTAAGGCATATTCCAATGGGAACAGGGACCTGGGAAAATAAAATTTCACTCATGGCTGACTTCACAAGGATTTAACAATAAATCCTTTCTTTGTCATCCTTTAACTCTCCATCTGTGTGCCTCTGTGGTTAAGAGGAATGGCTATGTGACAGGGTTGGGTGTCTTTCCTACATCCCAGGAACATTTGCTGGCTCTGGGGGTCTCACATCTGGAAAGACATAGCTCCCACCTTCAATCAGCAGGGTACACATGAGCACAGCCAAGCACTGCACAACACAACTGGCTTTATGATAGCCATCGTGGAGAGGCAGAAGAGAGAGAGGGAAAATCCTTGCAGGCCCATGGTAAGGGTCTTTGGAGAAGGAGGTAAACGAGCTTGGGAAGAATCCCAAAGGCTCAGGGACATCAGAGATGGTGGCAAAGCAAAACTGACACGAGGTTGGTGTTGCTTCAGGGACCATGCACCACGGGGCTCTGCTGCTGTGTCTAGGGTGAGTGTGTTTGAAAATGCAGCGTATTGATAGAAAATGTGATGCACGGTGAGGCCAACAGATGAGGAGATGATCACCTTTGAAAAGACAGCTTGAGAGGAGGGGGCTCCTCAGGCTGTGGGAAGTCACACAAGGCAGCACCAGTGTCACCGGGAGGCAGAGGGAGCAAAACATGGGCAAGAGCCTTTACTATTGCTTCTGCAGAAATGCACAGGCAAGGCCGGGTGGGCAGGCTTAGGATCGGCTGGTCCAAATAATTTCTGGCCTCTGGGGCAGAGGGCTGTCTCTAGTTGTCTGATATCTGGCCCTGCGGGTGATAGCCCCATAGTGGAGGGGCTTGGAGCTGTGGAACGCAGAGACTCACACAGAGGGAAGACAATGAAAAAAGACACAGGGAGAAGACGGCCATCCACAAGCCAAGGAGAGAGACCTCAGAAGAAGCCAACCCTGATACCTTGCTCTCAGACCCTGGGCCTCTGGGACAGTGAAGCAATCAGTTCCTATGGATTATACCACCCAGTTTCTGTTTCCTTGTCACAGCAGCTCTAACAAATGGACACAGACATACCTCCAACATGTGAGGCACTCTTACATCCACTACTCACTTATACTGTATCTCCCAAAGCGACTAAGTGTGATCGATGGGCATGGCACAGTAGGAGACAAGTTTGTCCTGTGAGAAAAAATGTTTCTAAATGTATAGTGAGCAAACAGGTTAGATTTCAGAGTCTTCAATTAAAGCATTATGAATGTGAATCAAGCATGACAGTGTTTATACAGCCACACAAAATAAAAATTCAAGTGATTTTTCATCTATTGCCAAATATCTAAATATTTGACACTGCATAAATAAGTTTTCCCTAAGTAGAATATTCCATATTCTGTTATCATCTTAGGCATTACTCAATGTTGAGGAAAGGGTATACAAGGATAAAGAGCTGGGGGAGCAAAGCAGCTAAGTTCCTCATTACTTCATAGAATGTACAGATGTGAAAACTGATGTATGTCCAGGGGGAGCTAACACTTACTATACCCTTGGGAACTCACCAGTGGTACAATATCAGGATTACAATTTGTATTTTTTCCCTATTATGAAGCTATTCTCTAACACACACCCTTCTCATGAAAAGGCAAAATAAAAATCTGAAGGTTTACATAAGATTGGAGTAATACAGTAAAATTCCTCTATTTACTGACTTTGATATTTTTCATTTGGAGTGAGAAGAATAACTTTTATAAGATGTTCTATGACAAAAGTTCTTCCCCGGAATCTTTTCAGAATTAAGCATTGGAAGAGAATCTGCCAAACAAGCAGCTGTAAGGTTTACACAGTAGAGGAATATGGATATTTTTGGAAGGAAACACATGGGAACCATCCTGAAGCACTTCTGGAGAGTCATTCGCATGTAAACAACAAAATATTAACCATAAAAAACTTAATAAGGTACAAATCATGGGGATAAAAACCTCTTTAGTTCAGCAACACACTTTAAGAGAGGGTGTTAGGTAGATTATGAGGCACTGGATTCCCATTCCATAAAATCTAGGACAATGTTTGGGACGAAAACACACAGTGTGTTTGACTGATGTAGGTTAGGGGGTTGGCCTGCAAGCATGCAGCTCCTAACACTCAGAACATAGCAGCCATCACCCATGCTTTATCCGGCTCCATCAGTTCTACAGAAAGAGGTTGGCAGTGGAGACCAAAACCAAAAAACTTTCAAAGCCTAGCTACAACAAAAATCATGAAAATAATGATGAGAGCTACCATTAGGCATCAGCCACAACTCCCCTCTCCCCCAACAAGGCATAACTGGCTTTTGAACAATAACTTTGATCTGTATCTTATTCCAACTGAGATTTTTTTTTTTTTTTTAAAAAGAGTCTTGCTCTGTCTCCCAGGCTAGAGTGCAGTGGCAAGATCATAGCTCACTGCAGCCTGGAACTCCTGGCCTCAAGCAATCCTACCACTTCAGCCTCCTAAGTAGCTGCAATTATAGGCACATGCTGCACCACACCCTGGCTAATTTTTATTTTTATTTTTATTTTTTGTACTGTCAAGGTTTTACTATGTTGCTCAGGCTGGTCTTGAACTCCTGACTTGAAGTGATCCTCTTGTTTTGGCTTCCCAGAGCGCTGGGATTACAGATGTGAGCCATCACACCCAGCCAGATGTTTTCTAAAGATTACAAATTGCTGTATTTTCTCATCTGTTGGGAAGATTGGGCTCAAACCATGGCATGATAATAGTTAACAATATAATTCCCCTGTGCAACAATTCCCTTATGATTTCCTCTTGACCTTGGGCAAGGTTCAAAGCCCTTAGCCTGGCTGTTAAGGCACTTTGAAACCTGACCTTGAAGGTCCAGGGTGCAGCAGAAAGAAGGAACTTGAAGAGGACACACTTGGGCTGAAGCGCAGATTCTGAATCACAGAATTTGTGTTCTAAATCCCGGAAATCAGAACTAGAAATCTTAGACAATATCTCAGCTGGATCAATACAAGAATAGGTGAATGAGCATATTACTTCAAGCTATGGAGTTGCTGAAAAACTAAACCAGATTGTTAAGAGAATAAAACTTGCTTCGCTCTGCAGAGTGAGACTGTAAGTGAAAAGAATGAGGCAGAAATTTTGCTTTTTATTGCTAGCTCTTCACTGCTATCTTTAAAATCATAAATATGTATTACCTTGACAAATTTTCTAAAATATGGCACAAGAAGCAAACCAAAAACATCCCCCAAATAGGTTTTCTGAGCATTTTATGATATGTGAGACTCTCAAGTCTTTGTGCCATGTACAACTTTAAATGGTTATAAAAGAACCTCAAAAAGCAGAGCAGTGGCAGATCCTACTTCTCAGATTAGGATACCCAATAACTGGCATAAAGTCCCAGGGTTCAGCAACTGCCCAAGCCCAAAGCTGAGGCAGCTATACTGGGCCACACTGAATCCCCTTTTCCTGGGGCTCTCTCACACCCATCCTGCCTCCATCACACCCAGCCCCAGACATTCATTGCGACAAGGATGAATCGCTTACTACTGTGTCCAGGGTTCGTAGGACATGGACACCCAGAAACAGGGATGGAAGGAATGCCGCTCCCATGTCAGGGGCCTTAGTTCTCCCTAAATGCCTGACTCCAGGGCACTCCCAACCCAGGCTCCACCCTGACTTTAGGTGATGTTACTGTGAATACCTCCATAGCAGGTTTGAACCATTTTCAGATGACTTCCAGCAAGTGTGGCTTCTATAAGATAAAGCTCACACTTGCACCTAAGTACCATCTCCAGCCTCCAAATGCATGCACCCTCGTATGGGAGCACCTCAGGAAAGTGCTGGAGGGATGCAGCAAATCAGCATTTATTTATTTATTTGTATTCTATTTTTTAAGACAGAATCTCTCTCTGTCACCCACGCTGGAGTGCAGTGGTGCAATCTCGGCTCACTGCAACCTCTGCCTTCTGAGTTCAAGCTAGTCTCCTGCCTCAGCCTCCCAAGTAGTTAGGATTACAGGGCCTGCCACCACACCCAGCTAATTTTGGTATTTTTAGTAGAGATGCAGTTTTGCCACGTTGGCCAGGCTGGTCTCGAACTCCTGACCTCAGGTGAACTGCCCATCTCGGCCCCCAGAGTGCTGGAATTACAGTCATGAGCCACCAGATCCAGCCATTTATTAAATAACCTCCTTATGCCAGGAAACCCAATTTCCACCCGCAATAATTAATTTCATCTCACAACTTTATTCACTAGATTTTTGTTACTATTCCCAGTTTTGATGGTAAGAAAGAGAGCCTCAGAGAAACTAAGGAAAATGGCCAGAATCCCAGAACCACTTCATTGGAAGATTGGACTTTAATTCCAGATTATTCTAATCTCAAAGTTTATTCTACCACATCAGGTGACACCTAAAAAGGACACTTTGGAAAACTAGGCTCTTCTATTCGGCTCTGGAGAATTTAATGCTCTTTTTTCACTCAAAAATTTGTCTTCTCAAGAGTCAGAGGTTCCCCATGAATAAGGAGAATCCCCTTAGATGTGTGACCCTCGGTGATCTCTAGCCAAGCACCAATGCATGGGAAAGTGAACTACCCAAACTCTGATGCCTTGTGTTGGGTTTATGCAACAGAATGCTTTTGTTCTATAATCTGCACTCCCAGGAGAAAACAGACAGAACAGAATCCTGTCTTCAACCTTCAAAAGCCATGACTTGCAGTAGTATTCCATCTACAATATGAGCCCTTGAAATGCAGGCTTTAGAAAAATGTGTTTTCCATTCTACTTTATAGCCAAGTCATTACAACATGTCCATTCTCTACATGAGATGAAACGGGAAACTTCCTGTTGGAAAATTCTCTGCATCCTTGACCCTGTCCCTGGATTTCAGAGTTTGCATAAGACTAAAGCTGGCGGAAGTCATGATGATGTCCCATTGACCCTCTCGGTTCTCACAGGCCTTCATTATTTTCATCTTCATTTGACAGTTGTGTTTTCTCTGCATTCGTTCATATCCCAGGATATACTGCTGTACACTTCCAGGAATGTCATCCTAGGAAACAAACTGGCTCAAGCAATTTCCGAACCTACAACAAACCAAGCCAAGTAAAACAAGACAAAACGAAGTCCCTGCTACCTCCTGCATGGTATAGGACCAGTCGTTTCCAACCTGGTTCACAGGCCTTTGACATATAACCCCAGTTTTGCTACCTTACATACCCCTACTTTCCTCCTGGCCCTAAAATCTTTGGTTCTAAGTTCTTGCCCCTCACCAAGTACTGTGTCATTTTTCACGTGCCTAAGTCCTTACATGCACTCTTTTCTCTGTCTAGATGGTCCTTCCCCTTATACTGTGCCCAAGAAATAAGAAAATGCATGAAAGAATGAGTCAGAGCACAGGGTCTCTGAGAGCCTCCCTAGTGGTTGGCTCCAGGATTCCTACATGTGCTTGTTGGAGGCCAACCATGCATCATTCTGCAGACCTCACACACTGTGTGCTACTTCCCCTGACTTGCTGTGTCATCTGTCCCTGATGGACCCTAAAGTACAGAAGGGCCACCAATCTTTAATGAAACACACATATTGAAATATGCTCCTCTTTGTGAATGGGGAAGCTTTTATTTGATTATGGGCTCTGACTTGTATCAGCTGGATGAGCTTAGGCTAGTTGCCTAACAATATCAGCCTTCATGTTCTCCTCTATAAGCCAGGAACAACAACACACCTGGCAAAGGGCTATAGCGAGGATTGATATTTGTAAACACTTAGCACTGTCTGGCATAAACTCCTCCATAAGTGACTGGTCAAAGGGTGGAGCCCTGGGCTTAGTGCACAGTTGAACAAACTAAGGGCCCTACTGCTTAGTGGCTGGATGAACTTGTCAAAGTAAACCATTTAAGCCTCAGTTTCCCCACCTATTAATAGCAGTGAGGTGGTTGTACTTTCCTAGGGATTATGCATATTAGACACATAACACTTACAAGATACTGTGAGTGGAAGCTAATGTGCAACAATAATAGCAGCGGCAGTATGCACGGTGCCTGTCAGCACAGGGGCTACTCCATGCGTTCTCACTGCATCTTCAGTCTGCTCTCAGGAGTGCTTAACTCTTAGTAGCACCAGTTCTGCCGTCATCACCATCATTGTCACGATTATCCTCTCCTAATCATCATTGTCACTGTCATCGGCGTCATCAACCTTACCACTGCCGCCATCATCATCATCATCATCATCATCATCGTGATCGTCAGCATCAGCATCCTCATCATCACACATTCACCCCGACCCCTCGGTCTTCTCATCTTCATCCTCACCTCACTACTGCACTTTGGTCATGTGTAGTAGGCCCCAGAGAATCCAGCCTTGGCCCCTCCAGCCATGATAAGCACAGTTTGAAGGATCCTGGCCACTCTGCACTACAACTTATGACACCATTCCTTCGAATCAGGGTAGGTGGTTGGGCTTGTCACATCCAGCTCACTCTCCTCTAATTCTCCCACAAAAAAACTAGTCTTATGAGCTGCTTTAAAAATTTAAAAAAATATATATATATATCCTTTGGACATAATATGAATTATATATCTTGCCCCTGAGATATATTAATTCCTTTTAGCATATTAAAGGACTGGAGAAATGCCACAGTAAAGAAATACATTTGCAGGCTGGGTGCAGTGGCTCACACCTGTAATACCAACATTTTGGGAGGCTGAGGTGGGTGGATCACCTGAGGTAAGGAGTTTGACAGCAGCCTGACCAATATAGTGAAACTCTGTCTCTACTAAAGTTACAAAAATTAACTGGGTGTGGTGGCGTGCGCTTGTAGTTTCAGCTACTCAGGAGGCTGAGGCAGGAGAATCGCTTGAACTCTAGGAGGCAGAGGTTACAGTGAATGGAGACATGCCACTGCACTCCAGTTTAGGTGACAGAATGAGACTCTGTCTCAAAAAAAAAAAAGAATATATTTGCCAGGCATGGTGGCTCACGCCTGTAATCCCAGCACTTTGGGAGGCTGAGGCAGGCCAATCACGAGGTCAAGAGATTGAGACCATCCTGGCCAACATGGTAAAACTCAGCCTCTACTAGAAATACAAAAATTAGCTGGGTGTAGAGGCACACACCTGTAGTCCCAGCTACTTGGGAGGCTGAGGCAAGAGAATCGCTTGAACTCAGGAAGTGGATGTTGCAGTGAGCCGAGATCGCGCCACTGCACTCCAGCCTGGCAACAGAGTGAGATTCAGTCTCAAAAAAAAAAAAAAAAGAAAAGAAAAGAAAGAAAGAAAGAAATATACTTAACTAGTTAATCTATTTAACTAAAATAAATCTAATAATCTTCATCATCAACAATTTCTTAAACCAACTATGAACCTTTCCCTGTGTCTGTGTACTCGTGTGCATGTGTCTAATAGGCAACAGGGAGGGCTGTCCTGCATGCATTCCCCTTTCTGTGTAGACACACGCGTGTGTATGCCTATGTGTGGGGTGCTGCCTGCCTTCTTTTTCTCAGTGTGTGCATGCATGTAATTATGTACTAAGACATACCGAGGGTGTGTCACAGGCTTTCTTTCTGTACATGTGGATACACGTGTGTACGTGTGCTAAGCGCACAGCTTCTTCGTTCTGTGCAGGCATGTGGTGACTGTATGTGCATGTGTGCTATACTCCATGCTGTTGCCTTTATACCACTTCTCCCACCCTCACATTTGCTTTCGCTGTTTAGAGCTTCTTCCTTGTTTCAAATGGTTGATTATCAACATTTCTCTTCTTTCTGGCTCTTTCCATCTTTTTCTTCTATTCTATTAGAAAAAGAAAAGTTACCACAAGGGATGGAAGAAGAAAAATAGCACTGTGTGCTGAATTGTTTTCCTACTCTGTTTTGACTCTGTGGGCTCATCTGGTTGTGTGTTTTGTTGTTGCACTCATGGGGTTAATTAGCCTTTCCCTGCCCTTTGTATCTCCTTAAAATCTCCGGAAATCTTTCCATCCTTGGAAAATGCACACACATACCCACACTCACTCTTACTCGCATATATGTCCTTAGATGCCAAGTCCATGGGCCCCAGGTTAAGTACAGCCACTGCCACATTAGTCCCTGAATCCTAAATGCCAGCACAGGGCCAAGCAGACAGTAGGTGAATGTTGAATGAATATGGGAATTAATCAGGAGGGCCAGTGGGGGTCCATTTATCTTCAAGATCATGCATCGTGTTCCTTGATCAGCAACATGTTTAGGTGGGAAAAAATTAATTTGTTTAAAGTTTCTTGAAACATCCAGGAATACTTTCTCTTAGTCCCTTTTAAAAATGTTTGCTATTATTCACATAAATTCATCCTGCTTCTTTTATAAATTCAGCCTTCTACCACCTAAGATCAGTATGTACAGTTGCATAGGCTGTGCACTGTTTTTATTCAGGGTGTCTGGCCAAGAGGGGAGACAGAGCTAAAATCCAGGCTTCTTTGCTGGGACAGGGTAAGTCTGCCTTGAGGAGGAAGCACCTGCCTGCAGTGCTGTGCTTCCCCAGGGGGGATGCTTGTTGTAACTTGCACAAAGAAGCAGCTTGGATTAGCTGTGAGACACCTACAGGCTACGTAAATCCCTGGGCTACTGTTATCCAAACTCTAGGTCAAGAGTTGAGGAAGATGGACACATGCCACCTTTTCATTATGACTTGCTGTGTAGATCACAGTGAGAAAATATTCTGGAAAGAATATTAGCAACAGACACTAGGTTTAAGTAGACTCTTTCAATCTCCTTCATTGCTTTCCTACCTGAGCATAGAGTGGGTGACATGTGGATTTGTGTTGAGGACAGAGAGCCTGAGAACAATGAAGAGGAAATCAGGAGCAGATGTTGAACCAGTCTCGGGTGGCTCCAGGGGACATTGTCATGAAGATGAAGCTTTCTGGAAGCCTAGAAGTCTCATTCAGTGGGTGTTTGGGTCTTTATTGCACATCTGTGGTTCCCAACCCTTTTCCCTCCCAGGAACTCATGGTGTCCAGTAGTTCCTGTTTACTTTTTCTAAGTGAGAAATCGTTCTGCCTTTCTGCCTGCTAACTCCTTTCCTGATACGAAAGCTCTTTACCCAATATCAGATTCTCTCTGGCCTTTGTCTTAAAGCAGCCACCATGGATAACAGGTAGGAACTCGGCTCCCATTCACATGACCCCCTAGCCTCAAAGAAGTAAATTATATCTGTGGGATTCCCTGCTCAGGAACCCTGCTGACCACACACCTCACATCTCAGGGCTCTGTTGTGGAAAGGTCCCCCTCAAGCCTGACCCACCAGGAATGCTGCCCTTGTTAATTACACCAGTTAACATTATTAAATGCTTACTATGACCCCGGCATTGAAATTGACATTTTACCTGCTTTCTTTCATTTGTCACCACAACACTCTGAGAAGTTACTTAGCATCAGTCTACCTCAGCTTTCTCTTTTATAAAAGCAGAAAACAACACCTGTATTGTGTTGCAGGATTGCTATGATAATAAGAAACACTGCATTAAAAATACCCAGCAGGCCACCTGGGATGCACTGAGCTCTCAGCAAGCTGTAGGAACTTCTCTGTTATTACTGGGGTCCTCTGTAAAGTCACCAACACAAAATGCAGACATCTGGGCTATATTCAAGCAACAACAAAAGATTGTTCAACATTGGAAGAGTTGGGTTTAGATTATTTTTTGATATTTTACTCTTATGGTCAAATCAGACTTGCTGGGTTAATTTTCAAAACTTAGAACAAATTGTCATCTAGTAACTTATAATGATCTCAGCTTGAGTGTGTTTCCTGCTGTTAGTTCACTTGGAATGTTCTGGGCTGTGTATCAAATGCATTCTCATTGTGTGGCTGCCAGAGAGGAAAAATGCCCATTGTCTTGGCTGTGGCTATTTTTATTTAAATTGCAGTCCAACTTTTAGAAAGTCTTGAGGGTCATAAACGTGAAACAGTGGACAAAGTGCTTTTGAAAAAAAATACATTGTTTTCATTAAAAAAAAAGTAATGCATGCTTATAAGAGCAAGTTTAGGAGACACATCATATAAAAGAAAAATATTAGTTCCATATATGCCTTTTTCTAAACACAACGACTGTTATCTTTTTGGGGAGTTTTTTAATGCAGTTGTATAGACAGACATATAGATGGACATTTCTGTATAGATACACAAACAGATTAGATATATATATGTGCATGGTATCTGCATATAAATGACAACATATCCCTGGCTAGCTAGTTAGCTATAAATTACTTTCTATGTATAACTGGGGATATACATATACATGTGTTGTCAGTGCCATCTGCGTACATATGCATTGTACAGAAGGTAGTTAGGCATGAGAAGGTCAGGAGAGCCCCCCATCCCCCCTCCACTCACCAGGAATGTCAGATGATAGTCAGGCAGTTGTTAACTGGTCTCTCTCAAATCATAATTGGCCAAAGCCAATGACAGGTGGTTGTTAAACTGTTTCTCTAAAATAACAATTGGTCAAAGCCAATGCCATGGGAAGGCAGCCTCCTAATAGATAGAAAACACCTGAAACTGGTGATCAGCAGCTCTCTGATAAGATCTCAGGAATTGGGCAAGTGTGCTCAAGCATGGCACTAAGAGACAAAATGGCAGACTTTCACTGGAATATGACCTTCCTCTGGGAATTCTTGACTGGTGAGGGAAAGACGCCTCAAGTGAGCATGTGCATGACTTCAGAAAACATACTGCACATGTGCCCCCTCCCAAGTGCTGGCAGGCCACTGCACATGCAGACCCTCCACCCCAAGGGAAGAATCAGGGGAGAAGTAATGCAACCCTGGAAGCATGCTAACATATAAGACCCCAAGTCAAAGGTCAAACGTGCATTTGAATCTCTCAAGTCACCCACTTGGCCCTCTTCCAAGGGTACTTCCTTTTGTTCCTGCTCAAAAATATTTTAGTAAACTTTCATTCTTGCTCTAAAACTTGCCTGTGTCTCTGACTCTACCTTATGCCCCTTATGTTGAATTCTTTTTTTCTGAGGAGGCAAGAACTGAGGTTGCTGCAGACCCATATAGATTTGCAGCTGCTAAAGTGCACGTTTATGAATCTATGTTTTTAAACCTAAAATTCTAGCAAAGCATTATTTTATATTTATAATGCTTTTCACAATTGCCATTTCAATATCTGAAAAAATAAATGCAATACCCAAAATAATAATGTTTCATGGACTGGAAAATCACATTTCTAATGACATCTTTTTCTACAACTGAAATTTGAATTTTTTTTTTTTTTTGGCCAATATTTGCACAAAGTGCAGAAATAACATCTCTTGCACAAAGGTTTTTAAACTGTTTCTGCTTTACTACCTAAATTGCTGGATGAAAGAACAAGGGCATTTTGGGGGATTCTAGATACATCATAATAAACACTGGTTAATAGTTAAATTCATTGTTTCAAATATTATTTGACTATTCTTTTCAGTACGTTTACACTTCATTTCCTGTATTCTCCCAAATGCTATTCCTATAATTTTCAAATGAGAATGCTTTTGTATTTACAATATTAATATATATTCAGTAGGGCTTAAATGTATTGGAGTCAAGCAATCAGGAAATATTTATTGATAATCTACGTCTCACAAGCCACTTTTCCACCTTAAGAAAGAATGCAAGGAAGCGTTGCAGCCATGCCTCTTCCACTCAAGATTACAGTCTTGTGAGAAGTTTGCCACATAGCCATACCCCATGAGGGAAGGGCATTCACAGTGCTTATCAGCATCACAGTCTCTTCAAGTTTTCAGAGTCAGAAGGTATTTTTTGAAAGACCCCAAACCCAAATGGTAGATTTGCAAAGACTGCAGAATGTGACAAGAAAAACAGTCTACAGAAGTTCATGGACAGCAGAGACCTCATGAGCTGAGGATTGGCAGGAAGGTTTAAGCAGCAATGGATGAGAACAGGTGGCCAAGGGATCAGCACACCCAGGGGAGGGTGTGGACTCTGTCATTTGGGCTGCAGGGAAGGATGAGGAGCAGCATCTTGAGGGGCTTCCTGAAGGTAGTGGGAGCCTGGGAACTTCTGTGGGGCTGCAGTGTCAGGGGACTGCAGAGCAGGAGCTGCAGAACAGGTTTCAGCTCAAAGACACCACTGGCCATAGTCCACAAGTCTCCAGTTAGGAACATGGAGGGAGGAAACAGTGTGGTGAGTGGTACACCCAGGACAGGAGGAAAGAGAAGGCTGGAGAGGCAAAATATAGAGCACAAGGGAGTTGAGCTTCCCTGGGTCCCAGCATGAGGAGGTGGTTCAGAGTGGAGCTAAATGGAAGTCCATTCCTTTCATTATCTTTCACAGAGATGTATTGTTATTTTGGTCATAGCAGCAAGGAATAAAATCATCTTTTTTCCCAACCTGTCTGGGAAGAAAAATTAAATGTGGCCAAAGAAAAGAGGCCAAGAGTGGATAACTGAAATAACTGTTACAGTTACTTCTTTCCTGAGCAGTTCTCCTATTTCTGCTTAGGAAGTTAAGTGTATCCCAGCCACCTAAAAATCTCTTGCATATTCAAGTTGCAGCAAGGTTGCCATAAGCAACATGTTTTTTGAGACCATCAAGTGTGTGACCCAGTGGCCACCAGGATTTCTCAAAGAGCTTGTTGGAGACACCAGGGTGATGTCAGGAGAGGCTGCTGCAATCTACATCTGAGTGCATAGAAGAGTTCAAAGGAGTCACTCCCTAATTGCAACAAGGAAACTAGAGGGCATCTGTTATTCAAAGGAGAATATGAATAGAGTTGTAGGGGGAGTCATAGCAACGTGAAATATTTGTGAATAATAAAGGAGTCGCTTTGAGTTATTCCCAGGAAGAGGCAAGTTTTCTTCCTGTCCAAATCCTGTCAGATGTGCCCCATCCTCTGGTGTTGGTGCCCGCCTGGACTTAAGGTGCATTGTGCTGATGTCACCTGTGCACTTTTTTTTTTTTAATATACTTTAACTTCTGGGATACATGTGCAGAACATGCAGGTTTGTTATGTAGATACACACATGCCACTGTGGTTTGCTGCACCTATCAACCTGTCATCTACATTAGGTTCTTCTCCTAATGTTATCTTTCCCCTAGCCCCCACCCCCACTCCCTGACAGGCCCTGGTGTGTAATGTTCCCCTCCCCATGTCTATGTCTTCTCATCGTTCAACTCCCACCTATGAGTGAGAAAATGTGGTGTTTGGTCTTCTGTTCTTGTGTTAGTTTGCTGAAAATGATGGTTTCCAGCTGCATCCATGTTTCTGCAAAAGACGTGAACTCATCCTTTTTTATGGCTGCATAGTATTCCATGGTGTATATGTGCCACATTTTCTTTATCTAGTCTATCACTGATAGGCATTTGGGTTGGTTCCAAGTCTTTGCTATGGTGAACAGTGCCACAATAAATATAGGTGTGCATGTGTCTTTATAGTAGAATGATTTATAATCCTTTGGGTATATACCCAGTAATGGGATTGCTGGGTCAAATGGTATTTCTGGTTCTAGATCCTTGAGGAAACACCACACTGTCTTCTACAATGGTTGAACTAATTTATACGCCCACCAACAGTGTAAAAGCATTCCTATTTCTCCACATCTTCTCCAGCATCTGTTGTTTCTTGAGTTTTAATGATTGCCATTCTAACTGACGTGAGATGGTGTCTCATTGCAGTTTTGATGTGCAATTCTCTAATGACCAGTGATGATGAGCGTTTTTTCATGTTTGTTAGCTGCATAAATATCTGCACTAGACCTGCAGTAGAAAGGCTATGCTTGTCCACTGATGTGTCTCCAGGTCATGCACCCTGCATTCCTCCAAAGATGGGCTCCATGAATCTCTGTTGAAAGAAGGAGCAAACAGATAGCCTGGCAATAGGTCCTGAGTCTCTTTCTCTGCTGCACAGAAAAGTTGGGGAGTCAATGTGGGAGAGACAATGTACCAGGCACTTTATAGACTTTGTATGAGAGAGGAGGTGGGTGTCTGCAAGGTACAAGGATGTAGCCTTTAGCAAATCAGAGAAGAAAGAGCTAAAGATATAGACTCTCCTATCTCCTATGAGTAATGATGGAAAAGTTGAGATTACCCTGTAGGTAAGAAATTCATCTGTCCAGTGGGAACCACTTTGCTCCACCATGGAATGTTCCATACAAGCAGACCTGGAGTGATACAAAAGAAAAAAATAATAACGTAGAGAATCTGCAAAGAAACACCAAAGCAATTATATCTGTTCCTCTTGTAAGTACACATCTATGCACACACACATATGCACAAACATACATGCATACAAACACACATAAAAACATACCCACAAACATGCAAAAAAATACTTGAATTCAAAAACACAGGCATACACATACACATTCACATATGTACATATCTGTGAACACACACACATGCATGCATACATACATATACAAATATATGGTTTATCCTACAGTTTGCTTTCAGTTCTTTTCAGCTAATTTTTTATTGTTGTTTAAGAAAAACAAATGGTAAACAACAAATACTAATTTAATTTAAAACACTTAGAGGTGTTACGAAGAAAAGGGACCCTAGTTTGGGACACCAAGTGAATGGTAGGGAAAAGTTCACTGTTTCCCTGAGGGGGAAGATCAGGTGAGCTGCCTAACTCACAGCCAGGCCTGCAGATGTCCTCTTCTATTAAAAGGGTCAGGATAATTGATGTTACTTAGCAATAAGCCAGGAATGCTCCTGTTAATGGATTTGCACTTTCAAGCTTTTCTGTGTGGTCTGCTAACTCCCAGGGCAGGACTAGTAATGGCTGTGACTTAACAAGGGCATCTGATGCAGAGGACGGCAGCAGCTGGCTCCTTAGACCTTAGACCACCTGCAAGCCATGTTTCTGTGCAGCACACCTTTCACCTGTTATGTGGAATTCCTTTTTGCATTTTTCACTTGGCTGTTGTGAACACCAAATAAGATAATCTGCAACAGGGCCCAATAAAATGTAATGATGCTAAACAACCATTTTGAACAATGTATGCATGTATCTCTAAAGTGCTGTGTCACTTATTTTTAAGTTAATAATCACAAAAAGAAAACTTCTGGAATAAAATATCATGATACAAAATATCTAGAACAAAACATGAGATAGGATGAAGTCTGCTTTATCATCAGTTTTCCGATTTCTTGGCAAAGTGAGAGACAGAAAGCCTGCAGCCAGGGCAAGATGTCACATGTATAATTAGTGCTCCACCCAAGTTTCAGAGCCTCTGCCCTTTGACAGGGGGGCCAGTGCTCTCTTGAGCGACTCTCCAGCTTTCTGCTTCCCAGAAACAACCCTGGGAGGCAGAGGCAGATACAGAAGGTCACAGAAGAACATATGAGAAAGTAAACACAGCGAGATTCCCTGCCAGGCCCTGGCAGCCAGACTTGCAGCCTTCTTGGCTCCAAGGGATTAATTTTGAAGAGCAGGGGGAAGGAGGAGAGTAGACTGCATAAAATCCTATTATCTCTGTCCCTTTTCCTCCAATTCCTGTGAGGAATAAACCCCAATTACATATTACAAGTAGGGCATCGTATTATCTAAGTGGATGCAGTGGTGCAGTGTTTACTAGGGCTTCTGTTTATCCATGCACCATGACACAGGCCCTGATATGCTGAGCCCTCGAAATGCTTGCTGTTTGTTAGGAGGACAGAAAATGAGATCCAGGCCGGTCCAGCTCCCCAAGCACAGCTCTGACTCCTGCACCCAAGTTTGGATTCTGGATTCCACCTCATACTTGGCACCTGAGATTAACTGACCTTCTCAAGCTTTTTTCCTCACTTGCAAAATGAGGATGGTAACCACAGTGTCCTGGGGATTAAACAAGATAATACAAGAAAACACCTTAACCCCTGCAGCACTCAGTGTATGCACTGTCGCTTTTGTGACTCCATGCTGTCTGCCTAGGAAAAATGCAATGTTGGCTGGAAAACATCGACTGTCAGAGAAACCAAATGCAATTTCTAAACACAGGGGCCAGTGCAAGGTTGAGTTCAGGAGTCATAGAAACAGAGGGTTAGACTGAGAAAGTTGTGGACAGAGAGAGAGAATTTCGAATGCATTTGAGAACACAGTGGTATAATGAATGCCCAGCATAAGTTTCTGGGGCTGGAGGAAAATCCTCCCTACCTTTAACCCATTTTCAATCGTACTTGATCATTGAAAGTAATCTAATTACAGAGAGTCATTACTAAGAAATTACTAAATAAGTCATTTCTCAGCATCCATTCCCCACCCCCCTCAGTACCTGGCTTGTCTAGGCTAACTTAGCCCATCTCTGTCTTGTGTGAAACCTTTCTCTTGTATGTAACCCTCACATCACTTTTTCCTCTTTCTTTTGCAGACTGAAACACCTGACAGGATGAATGATGAAAGAGCGGGGATAAAGTTGTGTTAGGAAGCAAGACAAATGGTTGCTAAGATGCTTATAATCAATCAGAAAGAAAACCCTATACCAAAACGTGGGCTAGATGACGCCCTACCCTGCTAACTGGTGAAGTTTCAGCTCATTTGGGATGCAAAGGAGAAAGTAGCAGTGAAAGAAACAGGGGAACCCAAACGCTCTTGCTGACGAAAGAGCCTCAGCACACCAAAGAGCACGGGATGGTGTCTGCATCTCCGCCTCCAGTTTTGCTGTGTGCTGATTTCCCACAGGGCCTGTGCCTGACGGGTTTTGCACACTTAGCTGACAAAGGGGGAGGCCAGTCAGAGCCAAGAATTTGGGGCAAAAATAGGCATGAGACGGACACCTCAAGTCCTTCTAGGCATAAAGAAAAGTATCAAATTTATTTTAAAATGCATTTTCGGACAGACAACATATTAAGTCCAGATGTGGAAGCAGCAGTAGAGGATGCAGGGAGCTGAGGCAGGACAGGCTGATTATAGGTCAGGAACATATGATTTCTTGCTTGATTTTTATGCCCTTGTTTAAAAAAAGAAAAGAAAAAGAAAGCAGGGTCTCAGGTCTTGCAAAATCAGTCATCCTAGTCAAGGAACACACAGCTACTGGGTGCTTTTGCCCTTTTTTAGAGCAGTGCACATATGTGCTTGTAATATTTTGTTTTTAAATATCAATGAACAAAATATTGAATATTCTTTCAATAATTCTGCAAGGTGATTCTCATGACATGAAATAAACGAGGAACTGAGGCTCACGGGTTGTGTGACCTTTCTAGAGTCTCAGAAAGAGCCAGACCTGGGCAGGGAAGGAGGCTCTGCAGCCAGAATCCTTGAGAAGCACAAAGTATGAACCTGGCTTCAGAGATCAGGTGGGGAACATGGGCGGGCACTGTGGGCTGGGCAGAAGAACAGGCAATCACGCTGGGAAGGCTGGATCACGAGAACACATGCCTCACGGGGACCAGGCAGGAGGAGCCACTGAAGCTAGCTCACCTGCTTCACGTCCAGCACCAGGACTTCTCCCAGGGGGGCCAACTCCCAGCAGAAACACTCAGTTGCCCTTTACAGAAAACGTCAGAAGGGGCTAATCTCCCCACAAAGGCAATTTGCAAAAAATGAAAATAAAAAACAGCATTTCAAAATATACTCAGAGACCAAGTAAGATTATCTCTGCTGCAAAGCTAAAGAATTTCTTACTTTTTCTCCTGTCTCAGCCTGTGTGCCTCCCAAAATAGCTACAGAGTCTTGGCTGAGCTAAGACTGAACTGATAGGAGCTTGCTGCCAAAAAATTAATAAAATACTTACACTCATCCCACAAGGAACCTCAACAAGGAAGGTTAGGCAAATGATTTATTTGGCTTTCTGGACTGAGCCCCAGGAAAGCACATAAAAATGCTAATTAGAAGCTTAGAGAACATAAGGAGTTCTTGAGAGACCAGGAAGGTGTCACCCTGCTTAGGCAAGACTCAGCTCTAAACCATCAGGGGCTAAAAATGTCCCTTCTTTTTAAAAGGGACCCAGAGAAAGTGATTTTGCAGGTACCTCTTGGTGCCTCTCGTTATGCAAATCGTTTTCCATTAAAGACATCTGCTCAGATCCACCAAGCTCTACCCTGAGCCCATTTCACTGCACTCTGTTCAGAGTGTAGCAAATGAATGGCTAGTTTTTCACTGTATAAGAGGTTTCCATATTCTTATTTTAAAGTTTGTATACATTCATGGTACAAGTGTAATTTTGTTGCATGCAAATATTGTACAGTGGTCAAGTCAAGGCTTTTAAGGCATCCATCACCTGAACAACATACATTGTACCCACTAAGTCATTTCTCAGCATCCATTCCCCACCCTCTCAATACCTGGCTTTTCTAGGCTAGCTTAGCCCATCTCTGTCTTGTATGAAACCTTTCTCTTGTATGTAACCCTCATATCAGTTTCTTCCTGTTTCTTTTGCAGACTGAAACACCCCCGCAGGATGAAGGATGAAAGAGCGGGATACAGTTGTGTTAGGAAACACGACACAGTCAAGACAGGGCAGTGATAACAGCTCCCCTGTGTCTGGTCGAAGCTAGGAGTACCATGAAACCATTCAGGAGTCCATGTGAGGGCAAGGTCACCAAATTCATGTGACCACAGGAGGAAAGATGAGGCCTTCATCATAAGGAATGCATGGGCTGGGCTATGGGAGGCTGAAGGGCCTCTCAAGTGTCCAGCTGACAATCTTGCTGAAGCTATGGGAGCCCAAAGACATGGCAATTGTGTGTCTGTGGAAATCTGCTCAAACTCTCGTTGGCTTCCTGGCCAGGGTCCCTGCCCTCTCTCCTGTCCCAGACATCCAATGCCTTCCTTGGTCCTCCCCAGGGCTTCATTCCCTGACTCTCGGAGTTGCTCTCACCAGGATACTGTACTCATGCCTGACTTTCAAACTTATCTCTACCTTTGGGATCTTGAGTGCTACAGATTCTTTCAGACACATTTTAGCACAAACTGTCCATATTTGACATAATGTATGAAAAGAAAGTTTCATTCACTGCGGTGGGGTACAATAAAAGCTACATAGGTTTGAATCCTGGCTCTGACACCATCTGTGCTAGTCAGAACCTCTGAGCATCTGGCCTTCCCTGTCCTCTTCTGTAAAATGTAATAAGCTGACCTCACAGAGTGGGGTTCAGAAAAAGACATAAGATTGTACCTGAAAAGAATCTGGCATGTAGGAAGCACAGAAACTTGACTAATTCCCTTTATTCTTCTCCTTATTCACCTTTCCAGGGAAGTGGCTTTTCAAGTAGGAGTGAGCCACTTCTCCTGGCAGACACTCTGAATGCTACAAACCTCCTCTACTCTGCTGTTCTGAATCTGTGAATTCTAACTTCCAGATCTCCCAGGGCCCCAGAAAAGCCATGCTGATGGCCCCAAAAGTTCTCCTATTTGGCAGTTGGTCATAGGCAAAAACGACATCATTGTTTTAAGTCAGGTAAAGATGAGCAGAATGAGCACTTACCCAACCACAAGAGCAGGACCCCAAAAGGGCAGTCCTGAAGTTTACATGAGATCAGTTCAGGAGTCTGGGATTTGGACTGGGGCTTCTATCACAGTGAGCAGTGGAGCAAGGAAAGGGCTTGGCAAAGAACTGTGTTTACAAGGATTGGGGTCAGCGAGCTGGCAGAGAACTTCCAAGAGAGAAAAAGAGCTCAGGCTCCACAATTCCTGAGGATTCCCAACCCAGTGACAGCCCAACATAACTCTCAAGCGCTCGCAACCCAGAACACTCGTTTGCCTCTTCAACTAGGGTTCCAAATGGTTGAATGACACAGCAACAGGAATCACGTTTACACAAAAGATAACACAGCTTCTTAAAGTATCTCAAACCAAGTGCTACCAGATTTAAATTCTGTGAAAATCTTAAAAATATTTTTTTTCCTCTTCACCCTTCCTTATTAAGAATGTTTTAGTTATTTTAGGACCTGTGCCTTTCCACATAAATTTTAGAATAATCTTGTCTATGTCTACAAATCTTTGCTAGGATATTGGCAGGAACTGCTTTCAACATATAGATCAATTTGAAGTGAATTGACATTTTCAGTAAATTGAGATTTTTGATTATTGAACATGGTATGTCTCTTTATTTATTATAGTTAGGTCTTCTTTGATTTATTTCTCTTTCTTCTTCTTCTACTTTTTCCCCATTCTCCTCCTCCTTCTCCTTCTCCTTCACCTTCTTCTTTCTACAAGACCAGGTCTCCCCTGGCCACCCAGGCTGGAGTACAGTGGTTGAACCATGACTCACTGTGGCTGCCTCAAATCCCTGAGCTCAAGGGATCCTCCTGCCTCAGCCTCCTGAGCAGCTGAGACTACAGGCACATGCCACTGTGCCCAGCTAACTTGTTATTTTTTTTTTTAGGCAGAGTTTTGCTATGTTGCCCAGGCTGGACTTTCTGGCTTCAAGTGATCCTACAACCTCAGGCTTCCAAAATGTTGGGATTACAGGTTGATTTCTTTCATCAATATTTTATAATTTTCACCAAACCTATGCTATACATTACATATTTTGTCAGGTGTATAGCTGTTTCTTTTTGTTTGGAGAGACTGTAGATTATATTTTGTTTTAAATTTCCATTGCCACTTATTCACTGTCAGTAGATTAGTGTGATTTAATTTTGTGTGTGTGTTAATCTTGCATCTCACAAACTTGCTGAACTTGTTTATTACTTTTAAAACATTTTTTAGTAAGCCCTTTCAAATTTTCTGTTGACAATCATGTCATCTGTAAACAGAGTCACTTTTGTTATTTTCTTTCCAACACATATGCCTTTTATTTCTTATCCTTCTCTTATTGCCGTATTGCCTTATTACTAAAACTTCCAATACTTTATTTAATAAGAGTTGTGAGAGCACATATCTTTGTCTCATTCCAGATCTTAATGATAAATCATTGTTTTCATTAACGAGTATGAGGTTAGCTGTAGTTATTTTGTAGGTGCTCTTTATCAAGTTGAAAGAGTTATCGGTATTCCCAGCTTGCTGAGAGTTTTATCATGATGGATGTTGGACATTTTAAAGTGATTTTTCTGAATTATGTAATTTTTTTATGTTGAACTTGCTTGCATACTTGAAATAAATCCCACTTGATCACAGCGCATAACTCTCTTTACACACCTTTAAACTCAATTTGCTAATATTTCATTGACAATTTTTGTGCCTAAATTCATGAAGGATATTGTTGTAGAGTTTACACGTGTGTGTGTGTGCTATCTTTGTCAGGTTTTCGCTTCATGAAGTGACTTGTGGGTGTTTATGCCTCTTTTATTTTTGGAAAAGAATGTATTAGATTGTTGGTCATTCTTTCTTAAATATTTCATAAAATTCTCGTGTGCACGTTTCTGAGCCCGGAAGTAGGAGTTGGTGGGCAAGAGTGGAGAGATCTTCCCTGTCTGTTGTTTGCTTGGTGTCCTCTACAGGGCTCCCGTTTAGTCAGAGATAACAGTGGGGTTATCTGGGCCCCCTCGATTGCTAGGCTGAGTTTTAGGAAACACCAGACCTGGATCCTCTTCTTCTGTTAGCTGGGGAGACATAAGCTGCCCGTTCACTGCAAGCCTCCAGAGCACATTTTTGACTTTGTACTGTTTTGCCATTTGATGCAAAAACAAGAAGCTTGGTTGTCATTTAATGAAATAACCAATAACATGTTCAGATAGTGGGATATGTTTACCCCATTTTCTTCAGCAGTTATTTTCTGAGTACCTAATGTGTGCTGATAACAAGTCTGGGCTCTGTGTGTGCAGCTGTAAACAAGACAGACAGTGTGCCCAATGGAGCTAACACTTTAGTGGAGAAGCTAGCCAATAAGCAAGTACAAAATACGCGTTTGGATTTTGGGGAATACTGAATGTCGTTACAAAAATAAAGCAGTTTAAGAAGATAGTATAAGGTAGGAGCAAAGGGTGAGCAAAGGGGTACAAATTTCATATGCAGCCATTTCTCATTGATGAGATCCATGAACATATCTCACTGTCTCACCATGCTTCAGAAAATGTGATATCCTTGGGAAGTGTACTATGACAGAAATAGTAAATTCTAAGGTAGCAAAGGTCTGGGTGTCTGATCCTGGCCTTGCCATTTAACAACTATGCAGCTTAAGCAAATCACTTCCTCAATTACAGTTTTCTTGGTAATATGAGTACAGTCATGAAACATGATGCGGATATTTCCCTAAGGTCTAAAGCATGAGATATAGATTATATTCATTTGAAGCAAACTGGTAAAAGGTCATGTTGACATTGGATAGGAAATGTTTAATTCAACACTCTGTGACTTGTTCCAATTAAATGATGTCCAATATTTCAGCCATTACACCCCATAGGAACCCTATACATTACCCTAAGGCCAAAGGGTACAGTTATCAAAAAAAAAAGCCAGTTTTCTTTTATTAAATAATCAAACCTGTATTATTTTGAACCTCTCATTAAAGAAAGACAAATTATTCATATAGGATTAATAATATCAAGAAGAAAACCCTATGGGAAGAACAGGATCTCAAAGATCCCATGTGCAGAACACAAGTTCGGTAGGTGTGAATATAAGAGTGAGTTGGGCTTAATGCCTCCCTCACATAAGGGGAAAAAGGGAAGAAAAGATAATTCATATTCTTTAAGTTAGGGTTCAGGAAGAAGACTGGCCTCAGGGAGCCCATGGTGGAAAGACAAGGGAGGAGTAAACAGAAAGACTAAGGCCAACACAGGCTGCATTATCATAGCTTGACCAATGGGTGAAATGTCTCACCTGGGGGACACACAAATGGAAAACAGAAAGGATGAAATTCAAATGCATGTCTGCCAGAAGCCAAGAACTGTATTCCTTCTCCTTGCAGCTCAATAGAAGAGAAAAGAACAAGCAAAACTATCTATAAAAGTAACAATAATGTAAACTGCAGTGGTTGCTGACATAAAAAAGTAATGCTATTACACTTTACCTGAGTCCGTGCTCCTGGAAAACTTCAAATGTGGTACATATACACCATGGAATATCAGGTAGCCATAAAAAGAGAATGAGATCACGTCCCTTGCAGGGACATGGATGAAGCCAGAGGCCATTATCCTTAGCAAACTAATGCAGAAACAGAAAACCAAAAACTGCATGTTCTCACTTAGAAGTGAGAGCTAAATGGTGGGAATGCATGAACATATAGAGGAGGACAGCACACCCTGGGGCCTATGAAGAGTGGTGAGTGGGAGGAGAGAGGCTCAGAAAAAATAACTAATGGGTAATAGGCTTAATACCTGGGTAATGAAATAACCTGCACAGCGAACCCCAATGCCATACATTTACCTATGCAACAAACTTGCACATGTTCCCCTGAACTTAAAATAAAAGTTTAATAAATAAATAAAATTTTTGCCATGAAAAGCAATTCCCATCCACCGTTTTTGTTCCGGAAAATGGCTCATTGTGTTCCTAGAAATGAAAATTCTTCTGTGACCCACTGACCAATCTGGACACAATGCCTGCTAAAGTGACTTAAACAACTTTAGTCAGGACCTCCTCCCTCACGTCCCTAACTTTGGCCCGCTCAACTTTGAGCACTGGAGTGAGAAACAAATCCTCTTTAATAACCTCTCCCAAGAATTGGCTGAAATACATTCCCCCAATCAACTGTCCAATCACTTGCTCCTCCTATGTCCCCAGGTCAGTTTCTTTCAAGCCTTATTTATCCTCCCTGTAAAACAAAGCTCCCTTCTGCCTGACCTTTAAGACTCTTGCAGACCTTATGATCAAAATCTTTCCTATTCAAATGCCCTCCTCCTCCTAACACAATTGCTCATTCCCCCATACTGTAGCAGTCCCCCTCCTCCTATTACAATAGCCCCTCCACCTATTTTAATAATCCCCTTCTACAACAATCCTCTTGAATACAGTTTTTTCTTACCTAAGACTGGATTTAATTTTTATTTGACAAAAGTTACGAGGTGGAGCTAAGAACACCCCCAGCCAGCAGGGCCAGCAAAGTGAAAGGAGGCACTCGGATTTTAGTAACAACTAAAGACATTTCACTGGAGAAACAAAGGAAAATGCTTTGGCAGATAGATGTGATTGTACGACAAGTTTTGAAGCTGTTGTAAATGGTTACTGAGAACATTCAGGAGGTTTGTAAGGGAGCAGTAAGAGCTGACCACTGCAGTGATAAAGGACCAGGACATCTCGGCAGAACCAGTCTTTAGTAAAAATTAGAAAGAAGTAAGAATCAGTTAAATGCTTGAACTATCCAACAGCACATCTAACGACTGCAGCAGTACTGCAAATGATGCAGTGGAGTCTGCTGGAAATTTTCCCCACTAGTCAATGTTTTGAGCAGTTAAATGAACACATGCAGAGAAAGAAATGCATGAAAAGAAACAAACAAATATCGACAAATACATTAATACAATACCACAATAACAAAAATCACGTTTGTACTTAAATGTGAAATGGATATTGCATGGCCTAAATTTTGTGTACCTCTGAAATTCATATGTTAAAATTCTAACTGCCTAGCTAATGATATTAGGTGGTGGGGTGTTTTAGAGGTGACTAGTTAGTAAGGGCTCTGCCTGTATAGGTAAATATCTAAAAAGTGGAAGCAGTTTTGAAAGTGAGTAATTGGCAGAGGCTGGAAGCCTTTTGAAGTGTATGCTAGGAAAGCCTGCATGCCGTAAATGGCACAGCACAGGCCGTGGTCTCACCCTACATGGAAGCACAAGTGGTAAACATAGGTGGCATTATGTGGGGCTATCTCCACCAGTATTCATAGTGCATGAGTCATAGAATCATGGTGGCCTCCACCCAGATTTTGAAGATAGAACTTCCTGGAGCTTTGGGTGGATGATCCAGGCAGAGAGACCCCATGAGGATGGGGCTATCACAGACAGCCCCCACTAAAGCAATGCCCGATGGAGCCATAGAGGCAGGACCAACCCCACAGTGGGATTAGTCCCCAAGACTCCAGAGAGCTGCCTTGCCTTTTCCACCATGTGAGGACGCAGGGAGAATACTCGGTCTAGGGACCAGGAAGCAGGCCCTCATTGGACATCAAATCTGTCTGTGTCTTAATCTAGAACTTCCCAGGCTCCACAGCTATGGAAAACAAGGCTCTGCTGTTTGTAAGCCACCCAGTCTATGGTTATTTTCTTACAGTAACCCAAACAAATTAAAAAGAAAGTAGATACCAAGAAGTGAGTATGCTGCTGCAATAAATACCTAAAACACGGAAGCACTTTTGGAGCTGGGTAGAGGCTGGAAGAGTTTTGAAGCATATGCTAGAAAAGCTTGTATTGCTGTTAATGAACTGTGAAAAGCAATTTTGGTGAGGGTGCAGAAGAAGAGAGCTGTAGGAAGAGCTTTAGTCTTCTTAGAGATTACGGCAGTGGTTATGAACAGAATGTTAGTAGAAATATGGTCAGTAAGGATCATTCTGATGAGGTCCCAGACAGAAAAAAGAAACGTACTACTGGGAACTGGAGGAAGGTGATCCTTGCTATGAAGCCACAGTAACTTGGCTTACTTGTGTTTGTGTCCTTGTGTTTTGTAGAAGGTAGAACTTTGAAGCAATGATATAAGATATTTGGGTGAAGAAATGTCTAAACAAAGTGTTCAAGGTATGGCTTAGCTTCTCTTAAGGTCTTATAATAAAGTGTGAGAAGTGAGAAATGATTCAAAAATGAAATTTTAATTAATTCAGTTATTTTACTTTTTATGTTTTAGAGAGGGGGTCTCACTCTTTCACCCACTAGAGTGTGGTTCTAGCCTGGAAGAGTCACAGGTGTCCGGTTGCAGAGCTGTGGCTTGGGCTGCACCAGCAAAGCTCTGAGAGTGGGGATGCCTGGAGCCTTCAGGGCCAACACATAGCCCAGTGCATCCAGAAGACGGGATATTGAGTCAAAGAAGATTATTCTTGAGCTTTACAATTTCATGTCGTTTGCCCTGTTGCATTTTGGACTTGGAACTTGTTATTCCCTTATTTTATTTTTTGTCTTTTGGAATGAGAATGCCTATCCAATGTTCATCCTACCATTGTATTTTGGAAGCACATAACATGTTTGATTTCACAGCTTCACAGCTGGAGAGCAGTTTGACTCAGGAAGAATAGTTCCTGGAGTCTCACCCATATCTGATTTAGACGACATTTAGATGAGAATTTGGACTTAGATTTTAAAGTTGATGCTGGAATAAATTATGACATTGGGGCTATCAGGACGAAATCAGTGTATTTTGCATGTAAGAAGAACATGCATACCAGGGAGCCAGGGATGGAATGCTATGATTTGACTATTTGTGTCGCCTAAAAATTCACGTGTTGAAACCTAATCACCAATGTGAGATATTAAAAGTTGGGTTCTTTGGGAGGTACTAGGTCATGAAAGCAGAGCCCTCATGAATGGAAGATGAATTAGCACCCTTATAAAAGGAGCCCCAGACAGCGGGCTTGCCCCTTCCACCATGTGAGGACATCACAAGAAGGTGCTGTCTATGAACCAGGACCTGAGCCCTCACCAGACACCCAAACCAAACTGCTGGTGTCTTCACCTGGGGACTTCCCAGCCTCCAGAAATCCGACAAGTAAATTTCTGTTGTTTATAAGTCACCTAGTTTGTGCTATTCTCTTAGAGACACCCAAATGGATTATTTTAAAATAATAGTTTTTTAAAAACAAGAAAAGAGTCAAATATTAAGAATGGAGTAAATAGCAGCAAGTCTTAACGAGAAGAATGCAAGTTCTAAAAGAAAGAGCTTTAGGATGACCAGGAGAAATTTGCTCCATACTTGTCAGCCAGACTGTCATCCAAAGAGACATTCTTTCTTTTAAGTGTAACTCTCTTTAATTTGGAATAAAAAAAAATTTTTAACACATTTTGCCAAAAAATTCCCCCAATCAATTTTTGCTTCTGAAATCTTGAATAAAATCTGGATCTTTTCGTGTTTAGTTATTTGTTTTTGGCAAAACATAACTTCTACTTAAGATAGAATATTTAAAGAAACATTAAAAAGCTCAAAAAAGTTAGTTTTCCTTAAATTAGTAAGCTCATTCAAGTGCAAATAAATAAGAAAAACATAACTAAAGTTTTGGTCTATGTCACTTTTCTTAAAATTTAGGGAAGGAATGAAATCAGGCATATCTGTTAGTGTAACACTTACAAATCCTGAAAATAATTAATCCTGAAAGATTTTAAATGCACCCATCTGTGCTATTGTGTGGAGAAGAAGGCTATCTATACTTAAATTATGTGTTGTAGATTCTGAAAACCTATATTTCTAGCTTTCCTTTGACTCTCCAAAATGAGTACCAGTAGGATAAAATGAAATAAATATGAATTAATGGAGATAGAGAGCATGGGAAATATCTTATTTCTAAATATTCTATGTTGATCTGTTTAAAATCTGCCTTGTCATGTGTGTCTCTTGTCATCATATTTTCAATATCCATTATTTGTTTAACCAAACACACTTATTTCATATTCTGTATTTAAAAATTATAAAATCTTACTTTTCCACAGTTCTCATTCTATGAATTGATGTTTCTCTTGACACTTGCTTATGGTGATTTGTTTCTTCCTCTTTATATATTTTTTAAATTGTAAAACCATATTCTTTAGAATTCTATGTGTAAAAATCCTATGAGTCTTGGCCAATGTCTTCCTTCAAAGAGAATGTTTTTTACTAAGAAACTACTAGCACAGTACAATCTTACACTGAATTTTAGTTTCGTTTTCAGGATGCACAAAGAATGAATGTAGGCACTAGCCTACACAAAATCAGAATGGAATTTCTTGATGACTTATTTTTTCCCCACCCGGTTTGAAAGTCAAGACCAAATCAAGCATGCATCCCATAGTCTCCCTCTGAATGCTGGACCGTTTCTATAACTCGACCCCTGCAACTGTTACTCTTCTGGCAGCCTGGCCTATACAGGGTATCCGGTTTCTCATTCTGCTGAGGCAAGCCTTGGGTTCTTCTTTCCCACCCTCCCCCATGTGCATAGCATGTTAACCCAGAAGCAAGAGTTCTTACTAAAGTAAACACCCAGCACTGTTCACACTTCACCATCCTAGATCCTATTTTTCTCATTGCCTTTAGCATCTGAGGATTTATTTAACGTTACCAACTATTCAGACATTATTTTAAAGTAAGCATGTGTATTTTACCAGTATTTTAGGTATTCCGTACTAGCAGTGTTTTCATGCGTCCACTCTACCATGTTTTTGCACAATGTTCATCTTCCAATCTCTGTGATCTAGTTTTTGTGTCCACTGTCCTATCGGAAGTGTTCTTACAAAGGCAGCAACTACTTCCATGCTACTAAATCCACGAAACGTTTCTAGATTTCTTAGAAGAATTCAACACAGTTGTCCCATAGCATTTTCTCAGAGCAGGCTCTTGAATTTCTCTGATTCTTCTCTTACACTTCACAGCACAATGTTTCCATTTGTCTTCCTCCTATATCTCTGGTTGTTCCTCTTTTGTCTTTGAGTGAAGACCCTCTTTCTTTACCTAGTAGTAAAGTTCATAAATAATGATAAATAATGCTCATAAAGATCATAATTATATATTAAGGGCATAAGTAAACTCTTAGAGCTTTCCCTCCTCCTCCTCCTCCTTCTCCTCCCCTCTTCCTTTCTTCCTCTTCCTCCTCCTTTTTCTTCTGCTCCTCCTCCTCCTTCTCTTCCTCCTCCTCTCTTCTTTCCCTCTTCCTACTCCTCCTCCTCTTCTTCTTTCTTCTTCTTCTCTCTCTCTCTGTCTCTGTCTCTCTTTCTCTGTCTCTCTCTCTCCTCTCTCCCCTGCCTCCCTTCTTGAATGATTATATTCCTTCTCATGGCTTTGCAGATAGGGCCTTTAATGATGTGACTAAGTTAAAATGAGGCTGTTAGTGTGGGCCCTAATCCAGTATCACTGGTATCCTTATAACAAGAGGAGATTTGGGCACACAGAGAGACACAGAAATGGGCGTGCACAGAGGAATGGCCATGTGAAAACACAGAGAGAAGACGACCATCTACATTCCATGGCCAGAGACCTCAGAAGGAGCCACACTGCCCACACGTTATCTCAGACTTCTAGCCTCCAGAACTATGAAAAAATAAATTTATGTTGTGTAAGCCACACAACCTGTGCTATTTTGTTACAGCAGCCTGACTAACACAAGGTCCAACTGTCTATTTGACATCTACATTGGTGATCCCTCGGACATCTCAGAACAAACTTGCCCCAAACTGAGCTTCTCCCAAACTGTTGTTTCTCAGTCTTCAACAGAGGAGCAGATAATGGAAGAATGATATTATTCAGCCTTTAGAAAGAAGTATATCCTGCCATTTGAGACAGCATGGATGGTCCTGGAGAACATTATGCTAAGTGAAATACGCCAGACACAGAAAGAAAAATACCACACGATTGGAATCTAAATCATGTGAAATCGAAAAGAGTTGATCTCAGAGACAGAGAGTAAATAGAGGTTACCACAGGTAGGGAGGTAGGGGAAGGAGAGATGTAGGTTGAAGGGCGCAGAGCTGCCGCTGTGTAGGAGGGATAAGTCTAGGAATCTGATGTACTGGAGGACTACAGTTCATAATACTGTATTGTACACTGGCGCCCCTTACCACACTTACATACAAAAAGTAACTCTGTGAGAAGATGGATAAGTTAATTTTCTTGACTGTAGTAGTCATTTCAGCATGTATAGGTATTTCAAAACATCATGTTATGAACCTTAAAAATATACAGTAAAAAAGATCTTCTCCCTATTAAATGTCCCCACCATTCAGCTTTGTGACCAAAATTAAAAACCGGGGAGTAATTCTTACTGTGCTTACTCTCCATTTAGTATTAGCAAAACCTGACAAGCATTTCTCAAATATTTATTTTCATTGCTACCACTATGGTTCAAGTCACAGTGACTTCTTGCCTAGCCTAGTAAATAAGCCCACACATTACCACTTTGCTTCCATTCTTCTTTCACTACAGCATGTTCCCCACTCAGCAGCTGGGGTGACCTGGTTAATGATTTTGTGTGGTCTTTCTATTGTCCTCCAAGGAAAAGTTGGTCCAAATTTTCTATCCTGACATCATGTCCACAACCAGAGTCCCAACATGGTGACCTTTTATTTCTCTTCCTTCTTGTCTTTGGCTTTGCCTCTGTTTTCATCTTCTCCTTATCTCTTTTCAGTGATAGACTTCTTAGAAATTTAATTCCCCATTACACCAAATTCCTGGGCTGAGGATGGTCTTGATCAGCACTCTTGGCGATAGGGATGGGTTTGTCTTGGTCACAGATCCGTCAACCTCATAAGTCAGCATGAGCTTCAGTACTTCCAGAATCAACAGGGGACTCTTCCCTAAAGTATTCTCCCCTAGGATTCAAGTCCTGGATGCTTTGAAGTCTGACACATGGACCTCACAGGTACAGGGACCTCGTATGTGAAGGTAAAAGGGGAGGAAAAAACATGCTTTTCTGCACCTGTTCTCCTCTTCCTCCTTTATCTTCCTATGTTTTACCCCCACTATATTCCTGACTGCTACCCCTTTCTAGAACATTTCCTACATGGAAACAATGCTGCCCTTGCCTACCCTTGCATTACACTAGGAGGCAAGAGAGGATTAGAAGTGTGCCTAGATCATCTAGTTATTCTTAGGCGTCAGCACTGAGCACAGACCTTGATGATAAGCACCACAACATGTGCTTAAGAATTTTTTATTCACTTGAAAACGATACCTTGACAAAATTTAAAGATTTCTTCAGGATTAAAAATATGGCCAGGCACAAAGTCAAGCTCAAGACTCGATACCAGATTAGAGAAGAAGAGCAGTCTTCCGAGCATGCAAACCACAGGGCTGAACTCAGAATCCAGCTTACTCTTCCATGGTCCAACCCCCACAAGAGTGGGGACCCTCCCTGTCTGTGCCTCAAGCCGCTTACAGGGCCAGGTGGCTGTGACACTTAACACTCACAGAGCACTCATTGTACAAAGGGGCCTTATACTTAACAACTCCTGGAAACTGCTCAGGGGCCCCATAAGACCCCTCACTCAGAGGAAGAAACTGAGAAAGAGGCTGAGTAACATGTCACAATCACACAGCTAGCAAAGGGTTGGTCACAAATTCAAGCTCTGGCCATCTGGCACCTGTGACTATGCTGTTAGCCACTATTCTAGAGGGTGTAATAAATCCACCAACTCACAGCCCCAGGAGTGGAGGTGTGAGTTCCTCTGGCCTCACTCACCGTGGCCTTGCTGAACAAGATCAAGATCCTAATTGATCCAGGCACTTAATTAACTATTCGGTTACTTGCCTTTCAAGACAGGCTTACAGATGGAATCACTGCACTATTATTGCTAGCTGACCCATTCTATAATACAAGGGTGGGCCTCAGGTCACTTCCCATCTCATGCCCCTTGCTGTACACATCACACATTCTTTGTCCAGAGAAAGTCATGAGAGTAAATCAGAGTACGATGATCTTATAGTAATAAATAAGCAAATGAAATATCTTCAAAATAGTAGGATGTTCACCTAGAAGCAAAACTATTTTAACTTTTAATTTTTATTGATAGAATAAGTTAATAGAGAAAAAATAATATGGAAAAACAGCTGATCTATAAGAAACTTAAAAATAGATTTGAATGCTTTTCTATTTTTTTCTAGATTGTCTATGAAACAAGTAAATTCAATTACATATAACTCTCCTGAAATTGGTTAACCCCCCTGCAAATGAGTTAGATGGAAGGAAAGAACCCTTGGGCACCTCACAGCTCATGCTGTGTAAGGATCTCAGTGTGTAAATAAATTCCCGACAAGCCCTCATATCAGCAATCAAGTCTTTGTTCACATATCAATAAACTGAAGTGTACAATTGAGTTTACACTCCACATATAAACTGTATCCAGGACACAATTAACAAAATAACAAGAAGTAAACCATAGAGTTCTTGAAATGTTTAAGAATTACAGGAACTTCCTAAGAAAGAAACAAAAACATTATGCTTTGTAAAACATCACTAAAAGTTGCTCTTAGAGTTGTTTTGTTTGGTGTATAAACGTGGTAATATTTTAATTCTGAAGACATTGGCTCAAATCCTAAGTGTGGCTGAGTTGCAAAATTTTTTTGGAAGAGGTTCTGCATAAGGCTGCCTACCCTGTACCTGTGGGACCCACGGTGAAAATGGGGAGAGTGCATGCAGCTCATAGGTGCTGGGCACTTACTACAGGCCAACCATTGAAGAGTGGTCCCCGCATGAGTAAGTCCAAGGAGATGTCTTGGTTGCACCATTTGCAGTAATGTCAATATGAACAAGAAGGCAGAGATCATGAGTCTGGCGATGAGGCACTCCCTAAGCATCCTGTCTTGCTCCCCCATTCTTTAGCACGGTAAGCATTTGTGCCAGGACTGCTGCAGTTTTTGTTTTGCATGATTTTAGCAAGTGCTCCATGAGGCAGACTTTTTTTCATTCATCAACTCATGTGGAGTCCCTACTGGGTGTTGTGCACAGTGCACTTGTAAATATGCTGGTGCTCAAAGACCTTATATGATCTTCTCAAGGTCACACAGCTAGTGGGCCAATGAGAAACCGATCTCAGATGGTATAAACTGACTATGTCCCCCTCCTTGATTTTGTATGCAGAAATCCTAACCCCCAAGATGATGGCATTAGGAGGTGAGGCTTTGGGAAGTGATTAAGTCATTAGGTTGGAGAGCGCCTAATGGTATTAGCACCTTTATAAAATGTGCCCCAGAGAGCCCTCTCACCTTCTTTCCACCACATGAAGACACAGCCAGAAGACAGCAGTCTACAAAGCAGAAGGAAGCCCTCACCAGAAATCAACCCTGCGGACTCTCTGATCTCAGATTTCCAGCCTCCAGAACTGTGAGAAACCAACATCTGTGGTTTATGAGCCACACTGTCTGGATTACTTTATTACAGCAGCCTGAACTGATTGAGATCATCTGATTACAAATTATGTGCTCTTTAGGTTACTTTGGAGAACCGTTAGGCAATGTCAACTTTAAATGAGTGCATGTGTGATAGAAGTCATTGATCATGGTATTAGGAAAAGCTGCTCAAGAAGCTATGAAAGGCTCCCGTACCACCAACAAGGTCTCCCTGACATGTAGGATTGTCACGGGAAGCCATTCAAGAAGACAAGGCTTTCTGGGAGGGATGACCCCCTTGTCAGAGTCTCTGCTGACCAATATGCACAGGCACTAATTGCCATTACTGCATTTCCCATCTGCAAAGCGCCCCCTGCCTTTGCCTGACCTCGGTCCGTAGTCAGCAGTGAGAAAACAATGGCCTCACCCAGGAAAGTTCTGATCATGACCCTTTGGAAGAGTTGTGAAAAGCTGTCTGACCACAATGGTTTTCTATGGCAAGTAAAAACTAGAATGCTGTGGAAAATGCCAAGAGAAGAAATCCAGAGAAAGTTGCAGACAGAACTTCTGACTTTGGGAAAAAATACCGGGGCAGTGCCAACAACGTATCTGGGAAATGGGCCACTTAGTTTGAAGCCTCAGACACAACAAATGCCTGGGAGAACTTAGATCAACCCCATGAAACAGGACCCGATCGTTCACACGGGAACAAGTCTGCGGCCACCGCTGCTGGGAGCTGTGCTCACTCATGGTAACATCAGGGAAACATTCTGCACGATTCAGAAAGGCTTGGAAGGAAACTTCACTACGATCAGGAATGTACTGTTCTTTCAGCTATTTCCTTTAACAACTTGGAAGAAATAATAATTAATATAAACAGTAGTCACCGAACTGGGCTGGATGCAGGAGAAACGAGGGCAGGTTTTGCAGTCAAAAGGTGCAACTTCGTGCTCCGGTTTTCCTCAACTATTGTCTATGAACAAGTCATTAATAAACAAGTCATTAAAGTCTCTGAGCCTCAGTTTTCTCATCTGTCACATAAGAAGACACTCGCATTGCAGGGCTATGAATAAGCTTAAGTTCCCTATGGGCAGAGAAATAATGCTCATGCTTTCCTCATTGTTCTAAATAGTTTTATAATTTGCAATTATATGATTCTCAGAGACCTAGAAGAAATAATAACCAAAACTAAGAAGTGAGACTAATAAGAAATTTCTCATTTCTGAAGTAATTATAGTCACTAGGAGTTCAAAACATTAAATTCACTTATGTTTTTTAAAATCATAAAAACTCTTCCAGAATATAATAGAACATAAAAAAACTTATTTTGCCAAGCAAACTTAACCCTCATATCAAAGTATAATCAATATAGACCAGAAGAGAAAAACTGTAGAACCAGTCTCACAAAATAGTGATTGAGATACTAAATTAATAGTTAATAAATCAAGTTCAAATGTCAAGACTAGGAACAAAATGACATTTTGCCTAACACAAAGAAGAGTACCCATTGCAAAGCAATTGCTCTTTACCTGGAAACATTAGATGATTCTCACTAATGTGAAGAATATGAGAGAGAGAGAGAGAGACATGCCCAGTACCACCATGATGATTCAACATTGTTGAGGAAGTTATTGTCATATAGTGGGACATTAAATATCCATGCTTGACTGGAAAAAAATAGAACTTAATTTATCTGTATATTTGATTATATAGATGAAAATACAAAGGTAAGAACTGAAAACATTCTGGGAACAGATCAGAATCAGAGGAGACAGCAGCAATGACAGAGAGTTCTTGAATTTCCTGGAAGCCCCCTAAGAACACACCCAGAGGGACCTGATAGCAAACCTACAAACCCACAGATATGTGCCCAACAAAACAGGTAAGCCCTGACACGGAAGCAGGAGAGGAGCACCCAACATAGCAGAGCCCTGAGCCAGGGAAACGAGAGGAGAAGGGGTTCTTGAAGGGCCTCAGAAGCAGAGAACCAACCAGCCATCAGTTTCTTTCTGGAGAAATGGGGTGCAGGTGGAAGGAATAAGATTCCATGCTCAGATTTGTGGGTGAGATGACAGACATCCTACCGACTAGATGGGCTACTGCAGTCCCTGCCTGTGAATCCTGCAAACTCACAAATCAATGACCGTCAGCACAATGCAAGGGGACACTGAGCCAAGGCCTCTGGGAGTAGGAGGCCAGTGGAGCCTGGCAGTGGACAAGAAAGCCTAGATTAAAACAAAATTGACTCGCACTGAGCGACCATGAAAATGGAGAGGAAGGTGCAGAGGGCTCTGAGCTCTAGCAACTCTCATCAAACGGGGGCTATTGGAAGGGCTCCCGGAAGGTCAAACCGGCTCTCAGATGCCTTGTGGCATTTGCTCAGAATAAAAGAAAGGGGGCTAAGAAGCAAGGAGGTAGAAGCACTAGCTATTTTCAACACTCTTTGTAGTAGAAAATTATAGTCATCCCCAAACAAACCAAGACAGAGAGAACTCAAGAGCTAGCAGACCACTAGAAGGAACATTAAATGAAGTCCTTCAAGCGAAAAGGAGAGGACACCAGAAAGATAACAGTTCAAACCACAAAGAAAAGACGATCACCACCAGGAGGTATGCAGGTACATCCAACGGACTGAATAAGTGTAGAGATTCTGTCTCTTCTTAAGTATGTACTTTAGAAAGCATAAGATTGCTTAAAATATTAATAATTACTATTATATGGTATTGCTGAGTTTATAAGACACATGGGGGTTTCATATATGCATCTATCACTATAATAGAGCATTGAGGGGAAGGAAATGGAATGCACTGAGGAAATGAATGAATCCTCATTCAGCATAGCACACATGAGATGGGGACTCTCACAGCTGCACGCAGCATAAGGTAGCAATAGAAATGTCACGGCCCTAGTGTCAGCACTCCACCAAAAGCAGCAGCAAGAACAGAAGCCAAGCCAGTGTCTCCGAGCCCCAGAGGCAAGCAGGCATCTCCCACAATTGGAAAGCTTTTCCTTTTAGCCAAAAACATATGGCAGGCATTAAATGAGAAGTGACTGAGAGGGGGGTACCACCCTCTTATTATTGACAATTGGTCCACATTTGAATTTAGAGTTACTGTAGCAACTGTGGATTTTTCCCAGGTATAAGAACCTAATAGCATCTCAGAACGATTACACAAGCTTGTGGCTGTCAGGTGCATACCTGGACCACAACAGAAGCTGATCTCTGGTTCACACAGGAAAAGGGCCGCAGAGAGGGGCAGGGTATTGAGGTCCTCTTCTCATTATGAGGTATTCATTGATTCAGCCTGGGCTGGTCATATTGTGCAGATAAACATTCAAGACTCAAGATCATGGAGTTCCATTGAGCTCCTTCATTCTCTCTCCTCCCTCCTCTGCTTCCTCCCTCCCTCCTTCCCTTCCTTCCTTCTTCCTCCCTCCCTTCCTCCCTCCCTTCCTCCCTCCCTTCCTCCCTCCCTTCTTCCTTCCTCCCTTCCTTCCTCCCTCCCTCCCTTCCTTCCTTTCTCTTTCTTCTTCCTTTCTTTCTATTGTTTTTTCTATTGTCTTCAAAAAGTCTTAAGTTAAACCCTCTTCCAATTGTGGTTATGGGTAGACATGTGGGCCCAGAGGTTTCTTTGTGATTTCTGAAATTATAAGTACAGAAAGAGCTTGATTGTTTTTAAAGACAGTTTCACTCTTGTTGCCCAGTCTGCAGTGCAATGGCATGATTTCAGCTCAATGCAACCTCCACTTCCCAGGTTCAAGCAATTCTCCTGCCTCAGCCTCCTGAGTAGCTGGGATTACAGGCATGCACCATCACACCTAGCTAATTTTTTGTATTTTTAGTAGAGACAAGGTTTTGCCATATTGACCAGTCTGGTCTGGAACTCCTAACCTCAGGTGATCCACCCACCTCAGCCTTCCAAAGTGCTGAGATTACAGGCATGAGCCACTGTGCCTGGCCAAGGGCCTGATCTTTACTGGGGCTATGCAGGGACCCACAGCGAGGCCCAAGATCCCCCCGGTAAAGAGCATGGCACAGAAAGGCTCCCAGAAACCTCCTGAAACCAACAGAGCAATTCCTACGAACACTGGTCTCGCCATCTGTGCCAGATAGGTACTAGTCTGCGTACTTTTTCTAAAATGATAAACTATTTAGAGCTTTCTCAGGTAGTAAAATAGATTTAACTATTTCTTACAAGCTGGACATTTCTGGAGGATATTTTTAGTTTGTTACGATGCCAGCCATCATAAAGTACATGAAATGTGCATATCTTCATTGAGAGACTTGTAAAAATTGGGTAACTTTTTGTTTTGTTCTTTTGGTTCTGTTTCACTTAAAATCCAATAAAAAATGATACTAAAGTCTAGTTTGATAATTTTATGCACCCCCAAGTGTTTTCCTTGATAGCTCATGGGAAGCATATTCTGTGGCATGGCACACTGGCTGTTCCTGACAGCGCTGGGGAGGGGCTGCTGTGACGAGGGCTGCCTCATCCTCTCTTCTCCACCACCCCTGACACTTGCAGACACAGGGAAGTCACAGGCTCCCTGGTTCTCCTAGGGGTCACTGAGGCCCCGCATGGGTAACACACATGGGTCTATAAGTCAAGTGGCAGACCAAGACGTTTCCACTCTCAGTCCAGCACTTGTCTTCCCTCTCACATTTAAACTGAGCATTGATTTGAGAGGCCACACACTTTAAAAACTTAGCTGAAGACATAGACAAAGTCTCATAAATATTTTTTCTATCCTGTAATTGGCAAATTAAAACTTTCTACTTTCTTTTCAGTTCTATGACTGCCATGGACCAAAAGTGCCCTCATGTCCTTGAGAGAGCTAACTTGCCTTGCTGATTGGGAAAACCACTTGCAGTGGGCTTGTGGCAGATGAGAAACTGGATTTGATCCCCACAGAGGGCTGCCTTACTACAATGCAAATGTTGGATGTTGGCAGGATGCTGGGCTTGGAGCATGGGCAGGATCTCAGAATCTTGACTCTGGGCTCTCTGGAGCCCCTAATTTCCTGACTCGGTACTCAGTGATCCAGGAGGCTGACCTGGGTAACTTTGGGGAAAGAACTAGAGGACTTCAGGCTCTGAAGAATAAGGTAAGCATGTGATTTGCTTTCTTCTGCCTGAAGAATGAATATTGTCATTGTCAGAAGAGATGGATTCACCCAAAGTCAGCTTTTTCAACTAGTCTTCTGGAAAAAAGAAAGATTTGACTGTAGGTGAGCTATTTCTTCAAATAAGATTTTAAAAAAATAAACAGTCTGAATTGGTGCATTTTAATGGAAACTAGAAGATTCTATTATCTGGGCAGAGTAATAATTGGCATCATATTGTAAGAAAGTAAAAAGGCATCATTCAAGTTCATTTTCAAAAAGGAAAACCCAAGTTAATTTGTCAGTGGCATAATGCTTAGCCACTTAGAGATTCACATTGCAGCTCCTACATTGTATGGTCATTTTACTTGAATTAAGAACTGAATCTGAAAGGATAGAACAATTTTTCTTGGGTATTTTTTTTTCTATCTGATGTTAGCTTCCCAATCACTGACTCTGTGCTAATGTGACTGATTCCAGGTCCACTGATCTCCAATGCACCCCTGATCTCTCTCCTCCTCTGTAAAGTGGGCATGCTATTAGAACCTACTTCACAAGGGTGCTCTAAACAGTAAATTAGAGAACTACATAATGAACATGTGCCGAGGGCTTATACACCATAAGCAGTTGCCAAATTTCAGTCCTCATTCTCCCTTCTCTACACCCCTGACACCTACAGACACAGGGAAGTCAGAGGCCCTCTGGTTCTCCTGGGGAATCACCAAGTCCCAGCATGGGTGAAGGGCATGCTAACGGCCACCTGAAGCCCACCCTTTTTCTCCTAGGCTCTGTGATCAGGCCTCTTGCAATAATATTACAGCTGCTTTGTCCCCCCCCCAACAACAAAAAATTGTTTGAGAAAAAAACAGAGGCAACCTTGTGTGACTCTAATCTTTGCTCCACTTAAAAATCCCAGTTAGTCTCTGTATGTCAAGATAAACTCTCCTGGAAGGCGTCCGAAGGAAAAGCAAATATTTTGACCATTAAAAGAACCTCTAAATAACAAATGTCAAAGGCATGGCATGTGACAGGCAACTTCACTTATCTCAGACTTCACAGGCTACTTTGCTTCACTTCTTCAGTCTGTTTATAAGTGATTATATTATAGGAATCTTGGACAACAAGATTTGGTCTGCAAAGAGGCAATAATAAGATGCATATGAAAGTCTGTCTTGAATAGAATTGATGTCTGGCTAAAATTAACTGCAACATTTAAATGAATCTTCCATCGGAATCTGAACACAGAGTAGACTGTGTAAAGGATGGGGCAGATTAGCATGGGAGGAACCTATTTTAAGGACAATATTCTGCAGGTAATTTGAGATAATCCTGAGCATGTTTTCTGTCTTTTTCACTCAGGTCTGCATTTCAGAAGGTTTTGGTTGTCTCATTTAAGGCTATTGAAATTTTAAATGAATATTTATAGAATTCAGATTGTCTACTTAGAATGACAAGAATTTAATCATTCAACAAAGATAATGAGGGCTTAATGTACTGCAGGAATTGACCAAATTAATTCATTCAAGCCATCCTCTGAACACTTCCTCACTGCTGCTATATGCCAGGCAATTCTCTGTGAGTTGGAAGATGCCCAACAGAATAATCTATGTCCCTGATACTTGGATCTAATTTTAATATAAGCTGTAGCCAAGAGTTTTTAAGTGTGTATTATGTGTGAGGCATTGTGCTAGGTTATTTCTCAACACATTCCTGTAAAGTTGATGTCTATGTTTTTCCATATTACAGATGAGGAAACTGAGTCACAAAGTGTTTATCTCCTGGCCCTCATCACCCAGCTCAAGATTGGGATAACCTTTTAGGCTGCCTTGAATGTCAACACCACAACGGGAAGTGAGCACTTCCATCTACACTTCTCATGTATTTCTTAGAAATCATAGATGCCAATTAACATCACGTCATCTGTCCTAGATGAGTGACAGTAAGTGGGTATGATTTCCATGCATTTTCTAAGAATTTTGTCACTTCCTAGTTGCTTACATTATTTAGTTCCAGTTTCTTTTCTTAACTGGAGTTTCATCTACTTTTGTCTCACAAGTGGTGGCTCTTCTCTTTGCCCACCAAAGAAAAAGAAAAAGAAAGAGAGAGAGAAATACTGAAAGAGAGGGAGAGGGAGAGGGGAAAGAGAGAGAGAGAGAGAGAGAGAGAGAGAGAGAGAGAGAGAACACACACACTTAGACTGAATACTAGATATCCCTCTGTGTTTTGGTGCTTTCCTCACATCCAGAATGGAATTTCTCATGGGCTACTATATTACTTACTCCTCTTCTATCCCTCATTTCACTGCTGTCTTCCTCCAAATTAATATTTATTTATTATGCAGGTCAGAATACAGATAATTTTATTTTGCCTTCTCCTTTTAAACCAGGCTCTATGGGCTTTGTCTTTCATTTACAAAATGACCTATCAAAGCATTATGAACACATGGATCTCTCCACCTACTGCATCTGTCTTTTTCTGCACTTCTCCCGTGAAATGATCCTTACTCGGTGAAACATGACTCTTGTCCTTTCTGGGTCTGGTTTCCCAGTTGCCCCTTCCACCTCTGAGCTACCTGAGATTTTGCATCCAATTCCACTGATGCTTGTAGCTTAGGGGAATCAAGAAAAACAAACTGATCCATTATTCCGTCAGCCTTTGAAAATGTCTTTCCTTGTTTTTTTTCCTATTTCCCAGACTCGTTCTTGACAAATTTTCAGGGAGGCTCCTATTTTTCTGCTTACTCCTAAGTCTGCAACTTCTGCCCACTTCTTTTACTTTTTTTTTTTTTTTAAGACAGAGTCTCACTCTGTTGCCCAGGCTAGAGTACAGTGGCATGATCTTGGCTCACTGCAACCTCCGCCTCCCGGGTTCAAGCAGTTCTTCTGCCTCAGCCTCCCGAGTAGCTGGGACTACAGGTGTGCGCCACCATGCCCAGGTAATTTTTGTATTTTTAGTAGAGATGGAGTTTCACCATATTAACCAGGTTGGTCTTGAACTCCTGACCTCGTGATCTGCCTGCTTCAGCCTCCCAAAGTGCTGGAATTACAGGCATGAGCCACCACGCCCGGCCACCCATTTCTTAGTCTGAGCTCTTTTTTTTCATGCTTTCCTCCCTGGATTTGCCTACAAATACCACCCCATGTTAGAGGTTCCTCATTTCTGATCTCCAAAGCAGAAATCAATACATCCTACACCAGCTGCACTTTCAACTTTTATGTTTTCTCACATTATTTTATTTCCAGCATACCTGATCTTCCTATATTCTCTGTGGCTGATAGTCCTTGAACAAATCCCAAACTCCAACAGTGAGCAAAGCATTACAATGGAACAGGGCCCCAAGAGTTGGCAAAACTACTTGTCCTTCAAGCACTTCACTGTGCAACAGACCATGAACCAGGGATCTAGACAGGATCACTGCCTGACCCCCCTCAACCCTCCACGACCTGAGTCATTGTAGTACTCTCAGGATTTCTCAAATTTGCTCTCTCCCCCATTTTCTTTCTACCATCGCCCTAGTTCAAGCACGCCGCAGTTTTGGTCAAGAACTGCAATATGAATGCACCTCCTTCATAAAACGCATGTCCTAAAACGCATTGGCCTATTTGAAATTCTACAAATTCTACAGCTAGATCTCCCACTACCCTCAGGATAAATACAAGTTCTCTGGCATGGTAGCCCATATTTTACGATGCTTCCTAGCACAGCAGTCATCTCCAGATGCACCCTGCGTTCTGTGAGTACCAGGGGCCCAAACATCCCTGAACCTGCCTCACTCCATGGTCTCAAATCCCTTTGCGTTTGTACCTGCCCTTCTTCTAGCATCCTCACCTCTTCCTCTTTCCTCGCTTATCTGATGCCTACTGTTCTTTGAAGCTCAGTCCTTGAGTTCTGTTTGGGAGCTTCCCCATACCCTGGACAGTCGGTAGTTTTGTGTTTTAGACACACCATCCCTCTCAGTGCAGCACTGTCTGCTGTGTCTGTCTTACACACCATCATTGGAGCTACTTGGAGAGAGGCTCTGAATCTCCTGCCTGCAGCCTGGGGGCTGGCACATAGGAGATACATGGGAAGAATGGGCTAAGTCAGTGCACTGATCATTCATCAAAGGGCTTTTTAAAATCTAAATCTTGAATGTTAAAGAAAGTAAAATTGTCAGATAAGTTTATGCTGCCCATCTACGTAAGAAATTTTAAAAATGTATTTAATCTTAGTTGCAACATGATTTTTCTTTCTGTTTAAAGACATGACTCTATTTTACTCTGGCATCAAAGGACTTTTTGGCCAGACAACATCCTTCTCCTTATGAGGAATTGGAAATACGGCTGAGTGTCCTGGTGAGGGCAAAGAAAAAGACAGGAAAAGCCCAAACAGCTGCTGCCTGTCCTGGTCCCCTCATCAAGTGCCGCCAATGCTGTAAAAGTAAATAAACACTGGAGGAGCCGAGCATTTGTCTAGCGGGGTTTGACCTCTCCTGAACCTCAGCATCATACCCTGCAGTCTTGCTTATATCCATCCCTATCTGTTTGGTCTGGGGCTGGGGCTGGATGACTCCTGACTCCAGAGGATGCTGATGACACATGAGCTTGAGCTCTTGCAGAGCGGACAGGGCGGCTCTGGTGTGGCTGAGCCTCGAACTGTGCTCCCAGACACCATCCTAGCTGTCTTTGTTTTAGGTCCATGAGGCATAGTTTCTCTGTTTTATTTTGCTTTCTGTTTCTAAACCAGGCCCTATGGACTGTGTCTTTCATTTATAAAATGACACACCAAAGCCTTATGATGAACATGTGGAGCCCCAAACTCAAGGTGTTCTATGATAGAAGGCCTGAAAAGAGATTGTTAAAATGCAAAAATCACTACTAAAAGGTTGGTGTATCACACTGCGGGGGCAAAGTACCCCTGCCTCACCTCTGCTGCTGATGGGCCCTCCTCAGTGTGAGGAGTGCACTGGGACAGTCGGGTGAGAGCAACACAGATGGTCCTCCAGAGAAACAGCGGGGTACCACACAGCCTGAGTGACAGGCGCCTCTGAAGCCTGCGCACTGCAGCACCAAGGGGATAATTCTTTAAATTTCATTTAGATTTCATGTTCACTGTATGTCAGACCCTGAGCTAGATGCTCCCACCTACCTAATTTATTTGAGAACTGTGATTATGGCCCATATTGGTGCAGGAAGAAACCATGGAAGGCTTAGAATGTGGGAATGACTTGCTCAAAATCACAGGCCAACGGGAGGCAGAGCTGCGTAGGAGTGTGGCATTTCCCTCCCAACGTCACTTCACCTAATATCAAGGACAACACTGGCCCTGGATTTACAAACATTGGAATTGCAGCTTAAATTTTCAAAAAAAATATAACTACTCCTCACTCTGACCCTCTGTGCATGCACACACAGACACACACACACACACACACACACACACACACACAAACACACACACCTCGCAGAGATTGGAGGGAATGAAGAGTGCATAGGGGGAGACCCGGGGGAAGAACATAGTCTGGAACATGCCGGGGAGGCTCAGGGATCAGGGGCCAATGGTGAGGTGGGTCGAGCAGCAAGGAAGGCCAAGAAATAGCAGGAGCACCTTGCAAACTTCCAGTGGCTCTCAGTTACTCGTTGTATGTTCCCTTCTGAGGAAGGCAGAAAGAATAAAACATTAAAACGCTCTATATTAACATCTTAAGTTTTAAAACATGAAGCTGAGCTTGAATTTACCGCACTTGCCTTGGAGGATGTTACAGAGATCTGGCATTCTCAACCCCATTCCTTCCCCTATGTCTCAGGCTTTCTCTGCTAAGTGGGTTTATTACTGAAATAATTGTCATGAAGATGCCATATTGGGCACATCATGAGCCTTGGTTACTATTTCCTGTTATCATCATGAGTGTTATTTTCTACAGATGTATATCAGCTAATGTCAGTTAGCCTCGGGCTCAGAGCTGGTTTTCCTGGGTCCTTCGTCCCTGAATGAAATTCAACCTCTTCACTCTAAAAAATCAACATTAGGGACAAAAAACATCCAGGTTCTTTTTGAAACTTGTTACTGACCTACAGAAGAAGAGGCCCTCATTTGATTTACAGAGCTTGGGCTGTGGGGCCAGGTGGCCAAGGGGATGCACATTTGAGGAAGCAGAGAGGATGCAGGGGGCAGAAAGCAGAGAGGAGATGGGGAGCAAGGGCTTTGAGGGGTCTCTAAGCTGAGGCGCACGGCTTTAGACAGCCCTTTACCTTTCCCTCTTCAGTAGGAGGCTATATTCTCAGAGAGCTATGCCTTTTCTTCATCTCGCAGAACCTGACTCACTAGTGAGTTGTAAATTCAGTATAATGTGTTGTAACTCATATTTTGAAATAAAATAAACAGAAGAGGGGAAGTGTGGAGGGGAAGTGATGGAAAACATCAGAATGCATTGCTTGGAGAAAAGGTAAATCTTCTTCCATGATGATTTCACTTCTGTGGTATGTGTGGCAACAGAAGCACTGGATTATGGTATACAATATGTTTCCTGTGAAAATATACACTGTGTTTTATGGTAAACAGGAGTTTTGAAGTGTCATGTTCAAGGTGCCATCCTGGAAGCAGAGAGAAGCCCCCACCAGACACCAAACCTGCCAGTGTCTCACCCTGGGCTTTCCAGCCTCCAGAACTGGGAAAAATAAGTTTATATCCTTTATAAATTAACCAGTCTCAGGTATTCTCTTATAGCAGCACAAAATGGACTAAGACAGCCACCTACCTTCCCACCTAAAAGGCTCATTATGAAAGAAAAATATTTTTAAAGCTCTATGCTAGGACTGGGAAACAAAAGCTAAAAGCCTTTAGCCAAGCAGAACATTTACAGCCCTCCTGGAAGTCAGCAACGAATAGATCTACGGAGAATCACAGCCCAGTGGCCAGGCTGGGTAGTGGTGTTGCGGATTTGACACACTGAAACTCGGGCTCAGCAGGCACTGGCAGTGGGGCTGTGGGGACAGTTTTAAGAGGTAGGGATTGGGAACAAGTGTTTAGGGCAGATACATTATCATTTCATTCCCCCTACCACTTAAGCCCAACCACACTTATTCCCACGCTAAGCCAGCAAAGTGGGCACAGAAGCCAGCTGGGCATAGCCATGCCCCAAATAACTTGCAAAACTCAATAGGGACAAGAGCAGTCCCTCTTCCCAGAAGACAAGTTATCGTAGAAATTACTGGCAGATATACAAACACAAAAATTAAAGTGAAAATATTTGCTGCAAACGTGACAAAGAAGTAAGCTCTAGAAGAGCCTTATTCACTGTGGAACATTTAATGACACTCAAGCTCAGGACCACTCACTTATGTGGTTCATTCTAGTGTGGTAGCAGAGGCCTAGCAAGGAATGGCCACATTCTTATTTAATTTTGCATTATTTTTCTTGCAGATGACCCCTCAAATTTTATAAGTTTCGAAGACCACAAAACATAATTCATCCTAGATATTCAGAGTTAAGATAATCTAAGAAAAAATACATACAGTACAATGTGTGGGAAAAAGATATAAACAAACAATTTACAGAAGAAAATACATAAATGGTAAATAAGCATAAAACATAGGCTCTATCTCGTATATAATTAGGAATATGTACATTAAAATAAAAATGAGATTTTTTTCCCCTCAGATACGTAAAACTCTAAGTGATTGATAATATTCATCCATGGTAGGAATGTATATTTATATATTTCAAATTATATTTATATATTTTAAAGTAGAAATTATCAAAAATTTTTAGAACAGCGAATTAGCAAAACCTATCAAAATACACATTACCATTAACTCAATAATTGAGCTTCCAGGCAATTTGTCCAACACAAACACACATTCCCTTCTAGAGATATCTAAAAGGAGGTTTGTTGTTACATTGCAGAAGTAAACTGTAAGAAACCTCAGCGTCCATCAGTAGGGTAGGTATGTCCACACATACTGTCTCTAAAAAGAATGAAAGATTTATATGCCCTGCTAAGAAAAAATCTCCCAAGTTAGAATATATTGTACACATAAAATTCAGAAGTTAAAAAACATAACCAACTGCCATTTTCTATGTTGGAACCTTCTGAGAAGAGTGTGGAGCTTGACAAAATTACAAGATTCATGAAAGATTAAACATTTTTATAGACCTTAGGCTGTAAATGTCATTCCCCTCCCTCTGGCATACCTACAGTGGAATTCCAGTTTCTTCTGGGCCCTTATTCAAAGTTAGTTTTCTGAACTCATTTTTATATGGTCTTTCTTTTTCCTTTGGCATATATCACCGTTTTGGCTAAAAGGATTTTACTTTTCCAATGTCCTGAAGTTTCCCCCTATCCTGAACACTGGCATTAAGTACAAGCGATGGTTTGCTATTCATCACGCAACATGACTGCACTTTTCAATATGTCTCTTTACAAGAGATTCTCTGGTTGTTTGATTTACCATCTAGTCCTATTGTGTATGGCATGGGCTTTGTTCAATTTCATGAACACCATGAGTCTCTTTTTTTTCATGTGGATCCCATTCTTCTTGAGAAGTGTCCACACCTCACAGGTAGATTTTCACACCACCCTATAGTTACTTTCATGAACCTGGTAAATATTCAAATTACCGTATGAGACAGAGGCACTTCGAGTTCAAGCCCATTTCCTTCCCACTGACTCATCTACCCCTGTGTTAAAATTAATAAGTTAATGAGTCCTTGAGAAGTAGTAGTGCACAAAAGCTGTGGTTATTTAAATTGCTATTTTTATTAGAATTACCTGCTCTGTGCAGATAACAAACAGATGCTTGGTACATTTTCCAAGAGTACTCACATAGTAAGGGTAGAGTGAAACGACTTCACAACCTTAATTCCTCCACTCCATGAAGAGCCTCCTCAAGCCTTCCTGACTGCCACGCACCCTGTAAATTCTGCTCACCTGCAGAAACTCCTCTTGGGTTATGTGCAATGATTCCTTGATGCATTCATACAAATTGTGTTTGTACATAGCACAAGTTTACAGTTATTTTCACTAGGTCTATAAAAATTAAAACTATGTAAAGTAGAACCTGAAATCCTGGGCATGGCCATGCAGGGATTTTTCCAACTCAGGGGAGAAGGTGGAATAAAGGGATTAGATATTAACAAGGCCTGTAGAGGTTCTAGCACCTGTTCCTGAAAGACTGGCTGTATATTTTCATTAAACAAAAAGAAGTAACAATGGAAACCTGCTCTTTGAACTTTCGTTATTTAGAAGTCCTGTTTGTTTGCCCTTTTGGATAGAGGTGCCTCCACAAAAAGATTACTGAAAAACTCATCACTTCATATTTCAAATAGAGCAAAAGAAATGTGTGATGAGATTTCCCCAGGGTCCCACAATTTCCTTTCTTGAGAAAAGAGTTAAAACGCTGCCTTGAAACAGGCCACCGGAATCCTTCAGAGAACTCATCCAGCAACTGTGGGCAACACCCTCTGTGTCTTTCCACCTACCCAGGGAGCGATGCTCATTCTGCGGATGGTCCAAGCTCTTCTGGTAATTAGGAGAGTCCCACTTTGAGCAGAAAACTTGCAATGGTGAGCACAGTACTTTGGTGCAGCCTAACATTGCATTTGGTAGGTGCTGTGATCTGAATTTTCATATCCTCAAAATTCATATGTTGAAATGCTAACCCCCAAAGTGACTGTATTGGTGGAGTCTCTGGGAGGTGATTAGGTCGGGGTGGAGGACAGGAGAAGCCTCATCATGGGATCAAGGAGGCCTCAGGGAGCTCCCTCACCTCTTCCACCATGTGAAGACACCGTGGGAAGGCACCCTCTGTGAACCAGGAAGTGGGTTCCCACCAGACAACAAATCTGCCAGGGCTTTGATCCTGGATTTTCCAGCCTCTTGATCTGTGAGAAATATATTTCTATTGTTTAGAAGCCACTCAGTCTATGGTATTTCATAGCAGCCTGAACAAACTAAGACACTAGAGATACAGTGCAGGGAAAACAAAACAAAGCGAAACAGAACCAGACATTTGAGAGATTTCTTCCCATTAGGATTCTTTAATTGTCATCTAATTGCTATTCAAAAGAATTGATAAAGAGTCAGACCAATACGAAAGCATGTGAAGATCCTTTAACAGCCTCATAACCCGCAGCCACCCCAACAAAGCACTGAAATTCATGCTTACATAATTAATCTTTTGGCCACCTAACAATCTAAAAGATGTGAATTCAACACTACAAACAAATACAAATTTTCTTTGAAATGGCATACAGTTCAGGCCTCATCTAAAAGAAGAAAGAATGATTTGTCAAGTAGGCTGTAAGACTCGTAAGATGCTAATATTCATAGATAAAAGGCCACACAAAGAGACAGGCTTTATTTTGTTAGATTTTGTCTTCCCAGCCCTCGTTGGAGCCAGTAGAGAATTCCATCTAGCTGAAAGATCTGAAATTTAGAACCAAAGCAGCCAATGGCTACGCAGCCTGACTCCTTCCCAGCCTATAGCTAGATCCTAGATTACCCCTATGTGAACCAAGGCCAGTCTGGGAAGGGCACTGTGGAAAGTGAATGTACCAGATTCCCAGGCAACAGCCAGATGAGGCTACCGGCTCCAGGCTGAAGAGAGGGAGAGCAATGCCACACCTCCTCCCAAAGGGAAGCAGCCCAGGCCTCGTGCAAGTGAAGGAAGAGCTAGACACTTGCCTAAGGACCAGGTTTCTGGGCCTCTGCACACTCAGGAGAAGTACAGCCCCACCCTTCTCAACCCAACCTCTGTAGAAGGAGATGGGTCCTCACAAGCCAGAGGAAATTCTGAAGGAGAAAGAGGGGTGTGCAGACCTTCTCTCAAGCCATGCCTGTGGATGCCTGCAGGTCCTCCGTCTACCGAGTTGCACCTTTCCCCCAAGTCCCCAGATGGGGGAGATCATCCTCCCTCTGCTTCCCCACCTCCTGTGGACTTCAGCCCTTACATTCATGTTAGAATCTCTCTGCCTCTCCCTCTGACTTGATTGTTTGCCCTGGAAGGCATGAATCAGGCATTCACGTCACATAGCCGGGATGTGGTGCAGTCTCTGGAACAGTGAGCCACTGAGCAAGTGGGTATTGGAAAGATTCATAGACTAGCAAACACCTCAATGACTGCTGCTAACCTGGGTGCCTCCAGGCATGTGCCTGAATCCCCACCCAGAGACCCCAGCTGCAGAGTCCAAGGCCCTGAGCCCAGCCACACAGCTCAGGAGGGATTTCTTCAGGGCAGAAAGGCCAGAGACTCCTCCAACCGCTGTGCAAAATGCTGTGCTTGATTGGGACGAAACAATGGCAGGGAGGTGTGGGTTAGATGTGTCTGGTGGTGGAAAGGCAAGGAATGATTTGGGATAGGGAGAAGGAGGCCAGTGGCTCAGCACGCCAGGGAAGACATGCTGCCACCTGCTTGAAGCAATCCATTTGGTTGACCCCCTGGATGTCCGCAGTCAGCCAAGAGCACACTGATGAGTGTCCTACATGGCTCACAAGCTCTGTGGATGAGTGTTTGTCTGTGAACACAGTCTTACTACTCTAGGGTGATGCCCAGCTGCCCTGTGCAGTGGCTCTATGGCCATAGGCAATACCCCTCTACCAGGCTGGCTGGCCAGCTCTGATGGGCCTGCACACATGATACTCCCCAATACAGGGCACACAGAGTCAAGAAATAAGGATCCATCAAATCCATGTCTGGGGATGATAGGTGACATTAGCCTTTGGAGGGAGCCATTGCTAGTTTTTCAAGCAAGGAGGAATGTGAGGAGAGCTGGGCTTCAGAGGTGTATGAAACCAATTAAAAGTTTGGCCTCGCCTGTTTGGCCCAAACTTCCAAGGCGCCATCCCAGGTCGCAGGCCGGGCACCCGGTGGAATGCTGGTGCCCACCGCGCCGAGCTTGCACTCTGCGCGCAGATGTTGCCATCTAGTGGCGACAAGGTGCAAATCTCACCCTTTTCCCTAATGCATAAAGGATCAGGAATTTCAAAAGAAATACTTTTCTAATAAAGCAAATTAAGGAATACTTTTTTAAAAATCACTTTTAAACAAGACATAGGAAAGACTGCATTTTGGTTTTGGCCTCTTTAGCCTCTGAAATATATACAAACATCACATCAAGAATGTAACGTACCAGAACAGAAGTCAAGGAGTTGCCCGGGTGCCTTTCTTGAGACTGTAGCTTCCCTATGGAGTAACTCTCAGTTCATTACCTTAATTAAGCACATGCCAAGATATATTTGTTGTATGAAAACATGGAACTGAAAATTTCCCTGCATTTCCTCATTCTGATTCTGACTTGGTTACTTACCAGGTAAATGGCACATAAATTCTCTGAGGCTCATATTCTTCACTGGCAAAATGGGAACAGCATGACATGATAATAGGACAGAGTGATGTGAACAGAGGATACAATTCCGCAGGCACAACCTTGGGTGTATCCCAAGTGCTGGGGATATGTCTCCCAGGGCAGCCTATTTGGTGACACAGCCATGGTTTCTTTTAAACATGGGGTCTGTGTCCATTTACTTCACGTAAGAGCACACTCACCAGAAGCCCCTGCCAAGAGTGTTCAGTTCATGTTCCGTGCAGTGTCTAAGATATTCCAAATACTTAACAGATGTGAAGAATGGAATATTCATGATAAAAATACTCTAGTTTTCCATAAGCTCCAGTGACTAGAATGAGCCCTTCACCCCATGGGATGATTCAGTCCTGGCAACTCGGGGGAGTTCAGAATTTTGTGATTTCAAAGTGTTGACTGGTTAAGGCCCAGGATACTTTTCTCCCGCACTGCCTACCCAGGCACCTTCCTCAGTGATGAGTCTTTGCTCCTACAGCCCATCTCTTCGTAAATGGATGGCCAGCTCACCTAGAATCTCTCGGGGATTTTGCACTGATACTTAGTTCCCACTCCTAACTTTCAGTTTATCTCCCTTTCCACCATGAGCAAACATCCTTTTTGTCCCTTGGCTGAAGTTGATCATCCTGTGAAAGTGCTGCCCCTTTGGGTTATGGTTCTACTTGAAATGGATCCGTAACAAACATCTCTACATCCTCATTGTCATCTCCTGAAAGGAGGATGAGTCAGGTGCAGGAGACTGAGAAGAGAAAGGCTGAGCCTCACTCACAGGCACATGCTGAGGTGGGACAGAGAGATCCCACAGGATAGCTGTGAGGGCCCCAGAGAAAGGCAGAGAGGAGATGCCTTCAGCAGGCTTGCCCCAGCCCCACATCTTCTCCCGGCCCCTCCTTGCCCATCCCTGGCTGGGGCTCCCACACCTGTTCTTCTTATACAATGGCCCTCTCTTGGTTCCCCAGACGTACGATGGCTCTGGATGTCCCTGCACCTCCAGCCACAAACTGCTCACTTCCCTTTATTGTTGTTTTTCCTCCTCCTGTCCCAAACTACGACAGTTCCCCCAGGGCTTTATAATCTTTTCTCTTCTTCCCTTCTCTTCTCCATGGCCCAATGACCAAAACTTTATTCTGAACTGTAGCCACCCACACCTGGCCCTCCTTGATGGCCAGGCATGACACCTCACATTTGCAGTAAACACTGTTCCTGAGTTCTCCGTGGCGATGGCGACTTCAGCTCAGGCTGCCCCATTGTTTTCCTTCATCAATAGGTCCCAAGCCCAGGAGCTTCCCTGCTGAGAAATGGGCCCTGGATCACCACTTCCTCCAGATTCCCCCCAGCTGCCAGCACTTGCTCTGATCCTCCTGAAATTGACACCCACTGCCGGCCACATCTTCCTTGGAGAATAGTCATGGCAAGAAGGTCGCAGGAGCTGGAGCTGGAGCTGGAATGCCAGCTCTGACATGACACCTCTCTAACCTGTTTCTCATCTACAAAGTGGACACAATCTCACAGAGCTGCGGTTCCGGTGAAAGACATTGTGCCTCTGGTCGTGGGGTAGCAAAGCCACAGTGTAGACTGGATGAAAGACTTTCCTAGAAAAGAGGTCTGGGCATCTGCTCACCTCCATTTATTCTCTGCATCACCCAGAACATGGGCTTAAACCTTCAGGCCTCAGTTTGCTCATCTGTGAAGTGGTCACATGAGCACCTGCCTCATTGAGGGGCGGTGAGGATTAAAACTAATCCTACACACAAAGGTGCCTGAATTGTGCCTGGGATACACCCTCCAGACCATGTGTGTTATTATTATTATTTCCAATTCTTTTTCACCTGAACTCCTCACCCTAGCATCAAAGGTCTACCATACTTTAAATTCTTTCATCCCTGGCTCTGTCTTTCAACACAACAAGCATTTCAACACCCATGCATGCATTTGACAAATAGTCACACTTTGCCTCTCCTCTGCCTGCATGACTTGGTGCTATGTGGCACAAAACGCTGTGGGTAGTGACTTCTGTACCGGACCCGTGATAGGAGGGTTCTGGGCATCGAGCACAGCATCACTAACCCCTTTGTGGGGTCTTCTCCTTCCAGGCTCAGCTGCAAGGTAGCCTCAGCCCTGATTCCCCCTCTCGATACCCCCAGGAGGAGACACCAGTCCTTTTTCACTTCCAAGGTTTGTTGCTAATATCTATAAGTAAACAGGGGTTTATAAAAACTCCAAAGGCTCCTAATTCCCATTCTGATCTTAGAGCTGCAATTAGGGGCTACAGCTCTGATCTTCTCAGGATGGCACCTAGAATGTCACAGGGCCCCAGTCACCTCCCACATTCTGCATTGTTGGGTGGAGGGGAGTTCTCCAGAGCTCCCAATGCACCCACTTCTCTGAGAGGCAACTGAGGAGTGAAAACAGCATCACAGCAGGTTCACCATGAGCCACCTGCTTGAAGCAACATGGTTGACCCCCCTGGACGTCTGCACGCAGCCAAGAGCACACTGGTGAATGTCCTACATGGCTTACGAGCTCTGTGAATGAGTCTGTGCTGGGAAAACTCGATATTCATATGCAGAATTATATTAGACCCCCCACATCTTACTATATACAAAAATTACCTAAAAATGGAAAACATAAATGTAAGACCTGAAATAATAAAACTACTAGAAGAAAACATAGGAAAATACTTCAGAACATTGGTCTGGGAAATGATATGAATAAGACCTCAAAAGCACAGGCAACAAAAACAAAAATAAACAAATGAGTTTATTTCAAACTAAAAAGTTGTTGCCCAGCAAAGAAAACAATCAATCGAGTGAAAATACAACCTACAGAATGGGAGAAAATATTTGCAAACTACTCATTCAACTGAGGATTAATAGCCAGGGTATACAAGAAACAAACATATCAACAGGAAAAAAAAAGAAGAAGAAAGAAAGAAAGATCTGATTTTAAACCGGGCAAATGATCTTGAAGAGATATTTATCAAAAGAAGACATATAAATGGCCAACAAACATGAAAAAAGGCTTAACATTACTAATCATTAGGGAAATGCAAATCAAAACCACATGAGGTATCATCTCACTCCAGCTAGCGTGGCCATTATCAAAAATACAAAAAATAAAAATAGCAAATGCTGGTGAGGATGCAGGCAGAACAGAACCCTTCCACACTACTGGTGGCATCGTAAATTAGTGCAGCCATTATAGAGAACCACATGGATGTTCCTCAGAAAACTACAGATAGAACTACCATGTAATCCAGCAATCCCACCACTAGTAATTTTTTATCCAAAAGAAAGGAAATCATGGTTACCAAAGAAACATCTGTACCACTACATTTATTGCAGCACTATTTGCAATAGCCAAGATATGGAATAAAATTTTGTGTCCAACAACAGATAAATGGATTTTTAAAATATGGTATATATCACAATGGAATACTATTCAGCTACAAAGAGAAAGAATTATTGTTATTCACGGCAACCTGGATGGAACTGGAAGGCATTATGTTAAGTGAAATAAGCCAGGAACAGAAATTTAAACACCACATGTTCTCGCTCATATGTAGAAGCTAAAAAAAAAAAATGATCTTATAAAAGTAAAAAACAGAACACAGGATACTAGAGACTGGGAAGGGTAAGAGGAAGGGAGAGATAGGGAGAGATTTGGTGAAGGATACAAAACTGCAGCTAGATAGGAGGAATGAGTTCACTGTAAGATGACTATAGTTAACAATAATATCTTACAGTGTTACAAAGAGCTAAAAGGAGGACATTGAAAGTTTCTAAAACAAAGAAATAATAAGCGTTTCAGATGATGGGTGTACTAAGTACTCTGATCTGATCACTATACACCGTATGTATCAAAACATCATTCTGTAGGCCGTGAACAGGTACAATTATTATTTGTCAATTAAAACATAAAATTTTAATAACGCAAATGGACACTCACTGGGGATTCTGAAGTATTCTAAGCTTTACAGTGAGCGCACTTACGGCACTGCAACAATTTCAGAACTATAAATTCATTAAATATGTAGTGATCAGTTGAATGATAAGAGACTACACATTTTTAGTGGTAGGCATGGAGACTCGTGCTTGAATAGCTCAGTTTGAGATCTCCTCTTTGCTCTCAACAGTAGCACTTTGCTATTGACAAGCTCCCTGAGCATGCATTATATCTACTGTATACTCACACAATACACACAATCATAAAAGCATATAGTACATATTCACACACACACACACACACACACACACACGACACAGTCACTGTCAACGTCAGTGCGACATTGGCTCCTGCAACATTCCTAAAAATGATGGCAAGTACTATGAAATCCGTATTACAAATGAATACGTGGAGATTTGGTGAAATCAAGGGACGTGCTCCCAGTCACTAAGCTAGTCAAGTTTTATACTTCTTGGCTTAGAAATTCAAAGAACAGGCCTCTGGCTACTTTCCCCAACATAATCTCTGAAACTTTCTGCCCAGCCATAGCTCCGTGATGTCCATGATATATTCAACTTTGGTTCATTTTGAATTTTCAGTATTCTCTTTCCCCATGAAATCAATTTTCTGTTTTATTGCAAACATATGACTGGAAGTTCCTTGGAAAGATAGAGTTTAAAATAGAAACATCTGATGAAAACTGTTACTTCTAAAAGAGCTGAGCCGACAAAATACAAAAAAAAAAAACAAAAACACATGTTGAAAAAGTCATAATGGTGGAAATAGGATGCCTGGTCTCAGCCTGATGTTTGACAGTGACTGTGGTGTGTGTGGGTGTGTGTGTGTGTGTGTGTGTACGATATGCTTTTATGATTGTGTGTTGTGTGAGTATACAGGAGTGTACTGAGTGTGTATAAAAGTGTGCGAGTGTGTGTGCATGTCATGCACATATGTGTGAGTGTGCACAAGTGTGCAATATGTATACATGTATTTATATTAGTGCATTGTGTGCATGTGTGAGTGTGCATATGAATGTGCATATGTATGTTCGGAGCAATTGTATGTGTTGGTATGCGTATGTGTGACAGTGTGTGAGTTTATACTTGTGAATGTGTGAATATGTGTATGTGTATGTTGCATTTTCATATATATGTGTGAGAGAGAGAGCAAATGTGTGAATGTGAATATGTGTGAATGAGTGTGCATGAGTGTGTATGTATGTGTGAAAGAGTGTGTATATTTGTGTCAGTGTCTCTGTGTGAAGTGTGTGTATGTAGACACATTTGCACACCTGGGTAGCATCCGGCAAATGACACAATCAGGAGTCTTCCTGCCATTTACCCAGCATAGCTACATAAGAAACAACTAACTTGAGCACTTTTTTGCACATTATTTCATGTACCCTCTACCATTGAAGTCTAGGAAAGAAAATGTCACTATGCCTGGTCACCCTGAGGCACCACAAACTAGCGCACTTCAAAGAAAGTCTAAAATAGACTTAGACATATGTGCAAAATTACCTGGGGCAGTTTCATTTCAAAGCATCCCTAATTAGTTAATTAGATAATCAGAATAGCAAAAGTTATTTCTCCCTTAGGGCTTCAGAATTTCTCTTAAACCAGGCACACAGGCACAAGCACACACGCGCACAAAGTTTGCTGGTCAAATCCTGGGGTGCTAAGCATTGATAACCACTTTCTATTGGGAACAATGTCGACTCTTTCTCTCCTCTGGTTTTTGCTGCCTCCAGTTCTTTTTTTGGTAAACAAATGGGCCTCAATTTTTCAGAGAGAAAAATCATGATTCCTTTTGAAGCAGTCACAGATCTGCCCTCCTTACTTCCAGAGACCCCCCAAAGGTAACCATGGGGCCTCAGAAGCCTGAAGCCTGAAGAGGGCAAGTGCATGTGTTTACAGGGCACAAACACTGGTGGGGGCACCTAAGTTCTTCCTATATTCACCCTGGGTGACAAGGCCTTGCCATCCTCTCCAGCAAGTATAAAGGGAAATTGTTGGCTATCCAGGAATTCAATGGCCAAATGTTGGAGCTTCCAATGAGCAAACTGCTTCACAGAATATAAAGGATGTGTACCCTCAAATTGAAAGCAGAGCTGCTGGGATTGTAGAAAGCATGAGATTGTGGCCAGAAGACCTGGGTGTTAAGAACCTGTCTCACCTAGCAAAAACGTGGGCACCTGGGCAAGCCACAACTGCTCCAGGCCCAGGTCTCTTCATCTCTAAGATAAAAGAGTCGATAATACCTGAGGTCTTTTAGGAATATAATGTTTGAGATTATGTAAGTAAATAGGAATTGCAATGACTCATGTTAGGATATATATACTATGTTAGGAAGAGGAAACGTTCTTCAAAGGAAGAGTAAAGCAATTAAGAAGAAGACGGAAATTCTGACATTTCTGCATTTAGATTATCACCCCAATGTTCTAAAAATGTCAATTAAATGATCAGGAAAGGGAGTTTGCAGGAAATAAAAGCAAAAGAGTCCTATGTGGAGTCATTGTAAAAAACATGATTTATGTAGCCCATCTCTGTCCCCCAGCACCCTGTGGGGTGGTGAGGACCATATGGTAGTGCAAGAGACATGAAGCATAGAGTTTTGGGGTTTGTGAATGGGGACAAAGGGGAAATGAGCAGATTTCTGTTGGAGCCTCAGTGGAATATGAGAATCCTTTCTGGCACTCTGGCAAAATGCTGACTTACACTAGGAATTACGTGTGCTCCTCGGGGCCTTAAAAAGAAAAGCAGATGCTGGAGGGGCTGGATATTGTATAGATCTTGGCAGGAATATGGAATGTAACAGCTAAATAGAGAACTCAATAGTTTAAAATGGATATGGCCCTCACCAGCCGACTTCCATATTATGCACACACATGCACACACACACACACACACACACACACTCCACAAAAGGATTCAAAAGGGGACATTTCGGCTGGGCCCAGTAACTCACACCTGTAATCCCAGCACTTGGGGAAGCCAAAGTGGGTGGATCACTTCAGGTCAGGAGTTCCGGACCAGCCTGGCCAACATGGCAAAACCCCGTCCCTACTAAAACTGCAAAAATTAGCTGGGTGTGGTGGCATGCATTTCTAAACCCAGCTACTCAGGAGACTAAGGCAGGAGAATTGCATGAACCTGGGAGGCAGAGGCTGCAGTGTGCCTGGATCACGCCGCTGCACTCCTGACTGGGTGACAGAGTGAGACTCTGTCTCCAAAAGGGGAGGGGAGTGGAATTTCAAAGTACGTCTAACCACAAGGTTGGAACTCACCTTGTGCCCCTTCGGCTTCCTTCTCGCCTTCATGAAACTCCTCACCAATTTCTGCTAATGGCGCCTTCTTGGTTTCCATCACTTGAAACCCATATGGCCACACTTATTCACTGACTCCCACAGCCATCATTCTTGCTTTTAGACTTTCTAATTTAGTTCCTTTCTCTGCTGATCACCAAAGATATCCTTATAAAATACACACCAGAGAGTCCGTCCGACTCATCAAAATCCCTGATGTCTCCCTGTGTCGGGCACCGGTTCTCCAGCTTAGCTGCACCTTGGAATCACTAGGGAAATTACAAAAAGTACTTACATCTCAGTTCCACTCAGAGATTCTGATTGAATTACTATGCATGTGGCCTGGCAGCTGAGGGTCTGTGTATAAAAGCCACCCAGGTTATTCTAATGCAGCAAAGTGGGAAGACCCCAGGTCTCCAGTATTCTAAGGGCTTTACCATCTGCCTGCTACTCAGCCTCATATTCCAGACCTCCACCCTGGGAGTAGCCAGAATATTCCACATTTTTAAGGTTTCTGTTTTTGTCTATACCATTCCCTATTTACAGATATAGATAGATAGATAGATTAGATAGATAGATACATAGATAGATAGAGATTGATAAATATAGACATGTATAGATATAATATGCATCACTTATAATAGCAAAAGCCTACACAAAGCCCCAGTGTCCAAAAGAGGACACATTAGCCTATTGTAATATCTCCAACTTGTTTACAGTTCTATCCACATTTTGTAACTCACCTCGGATGCAAACGCTTCAGGGTAGAAGCTCTGAAACATTTGTGGTGGAATCAGGTGATTTTCCTCCCAGCGCTGCTCAAACACATTTATGCATTTCTTATAGAACTTGCCACGTTCTGCCAAAATGTGCTTGGCTCCTCCCCATGTAGGACTGTAAGCTTTTCGGAAAAAAACTAGATCTTAGTAAGTCATGTGCCAGCATACATGATCAGAATGCCTTTTATAAAACAGAAGATTCGTGATTGCTTGTAGAATAAATGAACAAACGAATCTATTTTTACGTTTCCCTGCAAAGCTATACAAATTGTTAAGGAGGACCAAGGCTGTAGTAATCAATGAAGTAATGATGAAAGGCAGAGATGGAAAGGGTATTAAAGGTAATCTGATACAATCCCCACACTTTTTTTTTTTTTTTTTTTGAGATTGAGTTTTCCTCTTGTTGCCCAGGCTGGAGTGCAATGGTGCGATCTTGGCTCACTGCAACCTCCGCCTCCAGGGTTCAAGCAATTCTCCTGCCTCAGCCTCCCGGGTAGCTGGGATTACAGGCATGTGCCACCATGTCCAGCTAATTTTGTATTTTTAGTAGAGACAGGGTTTCTCCATGTTAGTCAGGCTGGTCTCAAACTCCCTCCTCAGCTGATCCACCCACCTCAGCCTCCCAAAGTGCTGGGATTACAGCCGTGAGCCACCAAGCCTGGACAATCCTCACACTTTCAAACACAGAAGCCAAGGGTCTGAGAGATGCAGTGACTCACGAGGTGTCAGCACCCTCCTCTGAGCCTCTCCCAGCCCCTTCCTTCTGTTCTAGACAGGTTCCACTTAGGAACGGGACACTCACTTTTTATTGCACAGTGCACACTGATGGAAGAGAGCCCTGCATCCATCCTCAGAGGGGATCAAGGATGGGCCTGGAGCCCATGAGGTGAGAAGTGAGGGCAGTCCTGCCAAGGTCACAGGGCAAAGATCACTCACTGCTCATTGTCATGCTTTTCCCTGTCACACACCTTCTGTCAAAAACTAGTTTTCTGTCTATAAGACTATAAAAACTCTAAAAGAGGCCAGGCTGTAATCCCAACACTTTGAGGGACCAAGACAGGAAGATCACTTGAGTCCAGGAGTTTGAGACCAGTCTGGGCAACAGAGTGAGACCTTGTCTCTACAAATACTAAAAAATTAGCCTGGTGTTGTGGTGCACATCTGTAAGTCCCAGTTACTCAGGAGGCTGAGGCAGGAGAATTGCTTGAGCCCAGGAAGTTGAGGCTGCAGTGAGCCGTGATTGTGCCATAGCACTCAGCTTGGGAGACAACGCAAGACCCTGTCTCAAAACACAAACAAACTCTGGAAGATAACCTAGGTAATATCATTCAGGACATAGGCACAGGCAAAGAGTTCATGATGAAGATGCCAAAAGCAATTGCAACAAAAGTGAAAATTGACAAGTGGGATCCAACAAAGCTAAAAAGCTTCTGCACAGCAAAATAAACTATCAACAAAGTATACAGACAACCTACAAAATGGGAGAAAATTTTTGCAAACTATGCATCCAACCAAGATCTAATATTCAGCATCTATAAAGAACTTAACAAATTTACATGCAGAAACAAACAACCTCATTTTAAAAAGAGGGCAAGGGGCATGAACAGACACTTTTCAAAAGAAGGCATACATGTGCCAAACAATCATAAGAAAAACTAAATATCACTGATCATTAGGGAAATGCAAATCAAAACCAAAATGAGATACCATCTCACAACAGTCAGAATGGCTATTACTAAAAAGTCAAAAAATAACAGACACTGGCAAGGTTGCAGAGAAAAAGAACCACTTACACACTGTTGGTGGGAGTGTAAATTAGTTCAACCATTGTGGAAGACCTAAAGAGAGAAATACCATTCAACCCAGCAATCCCATTAGTGGATATATACCCAAAAGAATATAAATCATTCTGTTATAAAGACACATGCACAGATATGTTCATTGCAGCACTATTCACAATAGCAAAGACATGAAATCGGTCCCACCAATGATAGACTGGATAAAGAAAATGTGGCGCATATACACCATGGAATACTACGTAGTCATAAAAAAGAATGACAGCATGTCCTTTGCGGTCAACATGGATGGAGCTGGAGGCCGTTGTCTTTAGCAAACTAACCCAGGAATGGAAAGCCATAGACCACATGTTCTCACTGTTAAGTGGGAGCTAAATGATGAGAACACATGGACACACAGAGATGACCAACACACACTGGGACCTTTTGGAGGTTGTGGGGGGTGGGACCAGAGAAAAGATCAGGAAAAATAACTGATGGGTATTAGGCTTAATACCAGGGCGATGAAATAAACTGTACAACAAACTCCCATGACACACGTTTACCCATGTAACAAACCTGCACTTGTACTCCTGAACTTAAAATAAAAGTTTGAAAAAGAGGAGCACTTGCGTTAGGAAGGAAAAATACTTACAAGATAAAATACTTTAAAGGAGTTAAAGTATCCTATGTATTCATAGGAATGCTAACTTCCAGGAGAAGTCACAACACAGAATTGTTCGTAAAACATAGCCCTGTGAAACGCAGCAAACAATTGTCAACTGCAATGGGGTCTGAGCACCCCAGATTTCCCTCAAAAGATTTTTTTGAGCAAAAATAAATATTGAAGCAACTGTGGTAATGCTTGCACTGAAGGACTTCTCCAGGAACACTATTTTTGCACCTTGATTTCTTTGTTCTAACCATAAAATTTCTGAAGTGGGTATTTCTGTATGTTCTCAATGTAAGGATTAAACATGTCGAAGAACTGCTAAATCAATTCCAGAAAGCTCATGCAGTATGCTTTGAAAATGAGATCAAGTTTTCCATATTATTTCAAGCTGTTTATGGGAAATTCATTGTTCATCACAGTTTGACATGCCTTGTTTCCATTTATATATTAAGCTAAAGTGGCTTTTTTCCTCAAAACTTCATAAGCAAATCACCAAATTTTAAAATGTGTTTTGTATTAAATATGCTGACAACCACAACATAATTTGATGTAATAATTGAAGAGTATGAAATAAAAATAACACCTCAAAATTACTTATGGAAAATGTAAGTACATAACAGGTTCCTTTGATAGGTGGCCAATAACTAGACTTCAACATTTTCGTTTCATAAAAGCCTTTTTTTTTTAATTTAGTAATCAGTTATTTATACTTAGTTAACTGACTAACTTAACAAAACGCTCTAAAAATGGAACACCCACAGCTGACAAGGGCGTGGTAGAAGTGGTACTTCATACATTGCAGAGTGGATGGCAGGGTAAATTAGCACCAACCACCCTGAAAGTAGCTGGGCAATAACTAAAGGATGACAAAATTTAACCAACTTCTGGAGCTCTATTCTAAGACAAGCAAAATCTGGAAAACGTAGATGCACAAAGATGTTTACCCACAACATTACGGTTAATGTAGAAGGATCTGTAGTAAAAGCAACTTACGAACCTAATATAAAGTTACTTAGAATAAGTGTTATAAGACTACATAGCTCTGGAAAACACTTATTTATTCAAGAACAGCTTTGACTTTATGTATAACCAAGACAAAATAAAATCCTTGTTTTACTTTTCAAGGAAAAGATCTCTTCCCCTCCCCCCCCCCCCCGAGATGGAGTTTTGCTCTTGTTGCCCAGGCTAGAGTGCAATGGCACAATCTCGGCTCACCGCAACCTCCGCCTCCCAGGTTCAAGTGATTCTCCTGCCTCAGCCTCCTGAGTAGCTGGGATTACAGGCATGTGCCACTACGCCCGGCTAATTTTGTATTTTTAATAGAGATGGGGTTTCTCCATATTGGTCAGGCTGGTCTCGAACTCCCGACCTCAGGTGATCTGCCCACCTCAGCCTCCCAAAGTGCTGAGATTACCAGCATGAGCCACCACCCCCAGCCAGAAAAGCTCTCTCTCTCTTTTTTTTTTATTTTACTTTAGGTGCATACTATATCTGGCATGTATCCCCATGTTATCCCACCCCACCCTCCCTTCCCTCCCCCATCCCCCCGCTGTCTTTCCCCTACCCCGCCAACTGCCTCTTGTCATTCTGCCAGTTCAGCATCTCTAGGGAGTCCTCCACGTCTGAGCACCATTAGAGGGGAAACTGGCTCTGCTTTGAGGAAGTCCAGCAGGTTTCGGAGATGGGAATGCAGCAGAACCTGCAGTGGTGGAAGCAGGAGACGTTCCCTGAGCACCTGGGACCTCCTGGTTTAAGGACAGGGAGGAGGCAGATCTGATGTGGCCCAGGTCTATGACAAAAGGGAAGATGTGAGGGGCACACTGGCCCAACCTCAGAGGCTGCCTCTAAGCTCTCAGGTCTATTGGGAGTATTGTAGTGGGCCCCAGGCTAGGGAAGGATGCTCCCTAGAGCCAGTGCTGGGCTGCCACCTGCATAGGAGGACAAGCGGTGCTTAGCAAGGACATTCCTCAGCACCAGGAACCAGGTCTGTGGGCCCTTAGCACTTGAGGAGAGGAGGAAGTACAAAGGGGTTCTGGTTCTCCTGGCTCACATAGATGCAGGCCAGGTGAGGCGGAGCCCACAGAAGCAGGTAGTGAGCTGGCGCAGGGTGGAGTTGGGGCACACCACAGGAGGACTGCTGGGGCTGTGTGCCATGGGTGCATGTGTTATTGATCACAGCGAATATGACTGTGGTGGTGACATTCACAGCACGGCATAAACGTTCCACATAAGAGGAGAAGTTCAAACCATTGTGGTACATATCACAATGTGCCGCTGTTACATGGCAGGCAAAATATATTCTAGCAAATATTTTATAAAAATATGAAAAATTAATAATACCATATATTTGTAGAAAATTGGAATACAGATTATATATGTGATAAAACATATATAAATGTGTTTTACATAATTTTAACTAACTATATAGTTCACATTTGTAAATATATGCAGAATAAAACTGTATAGACATATACGTAACTATTCCAAAACACTCATAGCAGAGATACTAGAAGGTTCACCAAAAAGTTCCTTATTTATGAGTTACTACTAGAGTAATTTTTGAGCTACGTATTTTTTAGAAAGAAGAAGGAAGTGATAAACAATTAGCTTGCAATTCCTCTTTTCCTTATAGAAATGAAGCAATCAAGCAAGCAGCATTAAACACAAGCAATTTTTTTTTTTTTTTTTTTTTTCAGACAGAGTTTTGCTCTTGTCACCCAGACTGGAGTCCAATAGCACAATCTCAGCTCACTGCAACCTCTGCCTCCTGGGTTCAAGTGGTTCTCCTGCCTCAGCCTCCAGAGTAGCTGGGATTACAGGTGGGCGCCACCACACCCAGCTAATTTTTGTATTATTAGTAGAGACAGGATTTCACCATGTTGGCCAGGTTCGTCTCGAACTCCTGACTTCAGGTGATCCACCCACCTCAGCCTCCCAAAGTGCCGGGATTATAGGCATGAGCCACTGCACCTGGCAAACACAAGCAAATTTTTAAAACCTCACCTGGCTCCACTCCAGCACTTGGTTCCCGTCCTGTCTCCCGCGGCTCCGTGGCCTGGCTAGACCCACCTCAGCGGCCATTGGCTGCTCTTTTGCTCATGGTCTCTGTACCCAGGCTCAGCTCTATGCCCCATGCCTGACACCCCTTGGGCGTGAACCCTGCAGTCCCGAGTCTCTAGACAGGTCACTCACCTGCCTCCAACAACTCAGGTATGAGCCTCCTCCGGACTGACCAGTGTGTCTCTTATGAATGAAATTACCTATTTCTGGCTGGGCACAGTGGCTTATGTCTGTAATCTCAGCACTTTGGGAAGCTGAGGCAGGTGGATTACCTGAGGTCAGGAGTTTGAAACCAACTTGGCCAACATGGTGAAATCCCCCATGTCCACTAAAAATATAAAAATTAGTCAGGCATGGTGGTGCATGCCTGTAGACCCAGCTACTTGGGAGGCTGAGGCAGGACAATCACTTGAACCTGGGAGGCAGAGACGGCAGTGAGCCAAGATTGCACCATTGCACTCCAGCCTGGGCAACAGAGTGAGACTCCATCTCAAAAAAAAAAAAAAAGATTACCTATTTCTGCTACATATGAATATAGGTATGTAATTCAATTTTTGATGAGATATATTCTCACCAAATATTTAACAGATGTTAACCCTATTATATATTCTGAAGCAATTATAACAATAATATTGTAAACTTACCCTTTTAAAATTCAGCACATACTTTACATCCATTAAAATGCACAAGTATTGATAACAGCAATAGCTATTGACGTGAACTGAGTACCTCACCTGTGCCCATACCGAGGGTTAGGGCAGGAATTTCCTCATCCTCATGCTCCCCCATGGACTGCACGCTGCCCAGGACTGAGGCTCGGGGATGCCGGCTTGGGTGCATTCACTCACACAACCTCCATGAAACCCCAGCAGCTGGTGTCGCGTCGCTGAGATGCCGGATTGCTGGTCTTACCTGGGTCACACCTCTGATGAGGGAGGACCAGGACTAAACACAAGCAGGTTGCCTCCTGAGCTTCACCAATGGGCCACACCACTCCACAGACCCTCAAAGAAAGGAGTTTCTGCTCTCCTGCCTGCAGGGGGTATGGTGGGTGGAGCGAGTGTCCATTTCTGCTCTTGGTCAGGCCCCTAGAGGAAGCAGATTGAGGAGCCCATGACACCCACAGGCCATGACTGCTGCCTCCCTGGACAGCGTGAGTCAGTCAGAGGCTGCTCCTTAACTGGAGTGCCCTGGGGATCAGGGTGTGCTTTCTCCGGCTTGTCTCCCCCACGTGGAGGGGCAGAGGGCAGCAGAAGGAAGCCCACCCTCTCCTCCATCTGCCCACAGCCCAGACCCTGCATCCAGGGGGAAGGAGATATAAGACTTTACTCTGCCTCTTGCTCACACCTCTGGTTGGAGGAGGGGAGGCAACCTAGATTCCTGGGACCCCACCCACAGCAGTAAGGAACTCTGCCTCCCCTCGCCCGCACTCTGCCATGTGAACACTGCCAGCTCCACTGCCAGGATGAAGCAATGGAGCCCGAGTGAAAAATCATGCTGAGCACATGGCAGATGAAACCTGGGTCCTCATGACTCCAATGGCTTCGATACACATTTACCCTCTGGAATAACAGAATTTTAAAACCTAACACAATTTGCTGTAAAAAGATTAATTCCTCCCCTTTCCCCTGATAGATCAGACTATTAATAATAAGTAATTTTTAAAACTAATAAAACTTTTTGTATCCTTAAAATGTATTCTAAAAATTGGATTTTTCTTAAAGATTCTAAAACAAATCTTTAAGAAAAATCAATCTTTTCTTTGCTGGAATCTACTGGCTACCCCCACATAGCACCTCCAACTGCACACACAGACTGTTTTGTTTGATTGTTTAGCCAGAGTCTCACTCTACAGCCCAAGCTGGAGTGCAGTGGCATGATGATGACTCACTGTAGTCTCCGTTTCCTGGTCTCAGGTGATTCTCCCACCTCAGCCTCCTGAGTAGCTGGGACCACAGGCACACACCACCACGCCCTGTTAATTTTTTGTTATTTGTTTGTTTTGTTTTTTTGTAGACACAGAGTCCACTATGTTGCCCAGACTGGCCTCGAACTCCTGGTCTCAAGTGAACCACCCACCTTGACGTCCGAAAATGCTAGGATTACAGGCCTGAGCCACAGCTCTTGGCCTCAGATTGATTTACGTGAAGCGCAGCTCAGAGACCAAGGTAGAGCACATACTCCTGGAGCCCCACAGAACACATCCTCTCAATTTCAAACTAAGACTGTGCAGTTCACATTCACCTGAACAGTTTACCTCACAGTGCTAAATGTCTATCTGGGTTACAAAACCTTGCAGTTATTAAATCTCCTCATCTACTTTTGTTGAAGTAAAATAAATCCACATCATTTGTAGCCTGTGCTAAGCTTTCAGTTGTTTTAAAATCCTGCATTTAAACTTTCATTTCTACTTTTCTCTGAAAGAAAACCATTGCAAATGTTTCTTTTATGAAGAATTAGGATCAATGTTTCAAATAAAAAAATGTAATATTTCCCCATTTAATTATTTTAGAAAGTGCATTGTGATAAAATAGCTAATGATTTGGGAAGAGATTTTAAAATTATAAGTAATGTTTATGCATGAATAGTGATGTGTGATTTAAAAAATTATAATCTAACAAGACATTTAACTTTGAAAATGCCTCTATTTCCTCTTCTTATTCATATTCTTTTACCAAACACATGCATTGAACACCCCCTATGTCGAGAGCAAATAAAAATGAACACGACTTACTTCTAGACTCCAGAACATTCACTAGCTAGTTCATCCTTTCCTAGGAGAATGTAGGAGCCTCATTCTACCAGGAGAAGGAGAGAGACGCTTGCATTGAAATAGAGACATTTGCTGAGTCTTATAAACTGAATGAGAAAGCATTCCGGGCAATTGTGTACAACGATGTGAGAGCATTGCTTGTCTGGAAACATGAGTGTGCCACTTCTGCATAGTGGGTGGGTGCAGTGTGGCTGAAGTTGGAGCAGAGGTGGAAAGGTGGTGACTCTCTAAGGCCGTGAATCTCCTACGAAGGATGTGGCCAGACTATCAGCTCCCTCCCTCCAGCTCTCCTGCAAGGACCCTGGACGTTTTAGCACCTGTGGCTGATGAGCAGTGCTCACACAGCTGGTACTGTGACTGCTGCCGAGTTTGTCTGCTCTTTGGCTCCCTAATCCATTTCCATTGATACACAACATCTCTTTGCTGAGGCTACTCTTCCAAGTTTATAGAATTCTAATAAGTCTAAGAAGTGTTATCATTCCAGAAATGCCCTACAAACTCATGATGCTCTAGTAAACATCAGTTGGTTACAACTCTATGGCCTGATCTCCCTCCATGCTTCATGGTTCACCAACCATGAACCCTGTGGTTCATGCCTCCCATGAACCAGACACAGGCTCTTATGGACAGCCTCGTGGCTCCACCACTCCAATGGTAGACATTAGCAAGTTGCCCTGTGGTGTGTGACTGAGTCATTCAAGGAATGGCCAGAGGAATATGAAAATTCTCAGGGAAATTTCAGATTACATGAAGTACCATGCTGCTCTTAGGGCCCTAAGTATGCACCTACCTTTTTAGCCTACTAATTTGATTTAAATATTTTGAAGAAAGGCATCCTTTTCTTCTTTATTGAAATACAACATGTAACAGAAAACAATAGCCTTTCTAGACCATCAGCAGCACCCCAAGAGGCCTCTTCACAGCCCCTCCCTGTCATTAGCTCCACTTTCCCAAAGAGAACCCCCATACTGATGTCTAGCACCACACATGGCCTTACTGGTTTTTGAGCTTTCTACAAAATGAATCCATATGTTTTCTTTGATGTCTGACTTATTTTCTAAGCATGACATGAGGTTCAATCAATCATGTGGTTCAACCTTACCAGTAGACCAGAAGTTACTTACTCATCCTCCATATCAAGAGGGCTTGTTACCAATTTTTTGACTATAAACATTCTATCCATGTCTTTTGTTGAACATATGCGCTCATCTCTATTGCTTATATACCTGGCAGTGGAACTGCTGGCGCTTAGGGTACACAAATGCCCTGTTTAAGCAGACATTTCCAAGCAGTTTTCCAGTGTGTTCATGCTGGTTTAATCCCAGCAGCCACGCAGGAGAGTCCCAGTTGCTCCACGTCTCCATCAATGCTTAGTTTTTTTTCACCTTTTTTTTATTTTGATATTCTGGTTTTGCGAGTGGCTTCCACGCTATGCTTTAATTATTAATTTTTTGATGAATTATAAAGGATGTATGTCATGGGCTTATTGAATATTTGAATATCCTCTTATGTCAAATGTATACTTGTCTATTCGCTAGTTTTCTAAATATTTATGTCTTCCTTACTAATTTGCAGATATAGTTTATGTATTTTGAATATAAACCATTTATTGTACTTCTTCACTGATTTATAGATGTATTTTGGTACACAGACATTCTTAATTTTAGTGTACTCAATTTCTCTATTTTTATAATTTATACTTAGCAAAATGTATTTATTAAGAAATTTTTCCTTGCCCAAAGAACATGAAGATACTTTGCTATATTGCCTTCTGGAAGCCTTCATTTTTAACCACTCATATAGAACTACAGTCCACCTGGAATTTATTTTCAGATAGAGTTTCTTTATTTTCCATGTGGATATAAAATTGAATCTAGTTTTAAAAAAAAAAAAAGACAGATGTTTTCTCCACTGTTCTTTAGGCTCACTTTTGGTTATAAACAACAAAAAGCATATGCAAAGCAACACACACACACACGCACATTCTTATGTGTGTGCATTTTGTCTTTTTTGCTGTGCTTTCAGGAATGCAACACTGCTGAAGCCACTAAAACTGTATGTTGTAAATCTGCATGTTTGTGGAGTGAATTCTCCCGATTCGCTGGCTCTTTTTAATATTCTCTTGACAGCTCTAGGCCTTGTGTATTTCTATTCAAATCATTTTGTCAGTTTATACCCCAAAAAGACCTACTGAGATATTGAGTCTGCGTATCAACTTGTGGATGACTTCAAAATATTCAAATATTTCAATCTTCAAAAATAATCCAGTTCATAAAGATAGACCATCTCTATTTTATTTAGTATGCATTAGTTAATAGCAATGACATTTTACAGTTTTCTATGTAAAAACTTTGTATCACTGCTTAGATTTCTTTCCTGGGAAAGTGGTATTTTTATGGTATTATGTAGGTTATCTAAATTTTAATTTGTCTTTTTGTAGTTGATTTTCTTATATTGACTTGTATCCAGCGATACAAAGCAAATATTTCTAAATTCACTTATTAATTCTCGTATTTACCTGAAGATTCCTCTAGATTTTCTATATCTGTAATTGTGTTATCTCAGAATAAGAATTGCTTTGTTTCTTCCTTTTCAATCCCTGCCTCTATTGTTTCTTTTACTTGCCTTACTACAGTTGCTAGAGGCCCCAGTAAAATGTTGACAAGTTCAGTGCTAGAAGGCAGCCTTGTCTCCCTCCCAGTATCCAAGGGAAAGCTTTGAACATTTCACTGGTAACTATGATGGTTGCTGTAAAATTTTAGTAAGTTTCTTCTATCAAATAAAGTTTCCTTCTTTCTCTAGTTTCTAAGATTTTTATCATAAACAATTACTGAATTTTATCAAAATGTTTTCTCCATTGATAAAAGTGATAATATATAATTCCCCCTTTATTATGTTAATATGGTGAATCTCTGATTTTCTTTTATCGTAATGAATCAAACTGGTATGGCATATTAATGACATCAGTAGTTATCAATGTTTTCTTTATGAAAACCTCCGCAAATTACCTAATTTGAACCTACAATCCATTTCCAAGTATTCAACAATACAGCAGCTTTTTTCATCTTTCTACTTTCAATCTGAGAAGAAAACAGCGTATAGTTAGGTTTCATCTAAGCATAGATAGATATTTTAAAGATTTAGTGTCTTTATAATTATTGTGTCTGCTGATATGGTTGATTTTACATCTGCCATCTTACTACTTGCTCTATGTTACTATATACCACCTGCTCTGTTTTACTTTATATTACTATATGCCACCTGCTCTGTTTTACTTTATATTTATATTTGCTTTATATTACTATATGCCACCTGCTCTGTTTTACTTTCAGTTTCTCTTCTGGCCTTATTTTGAATTGATGGAGTGTTTTTTACCCCATTTTCACCTCTACTATTTTTGTGATTAATTCTTTTCTATCTTTTTAGTCGTTACCCTAGAGATTGTAGCAGGTATTCTTGGCTTGGTAAAACTCTCATGGTAAATTGTACTTTCACCACTTGCCAGGCAGTGCAAGAGACTTTTGCACAATTTAAGGACATTTATCATCTCCTAGCATCTTTATTTTCCATAGGTTTTTGGGGAACAGGTGGTGTTTGATTTCATGAGTAAGTATTTTAGTGGTGATTTGTCTGATTTTGGTGTGCCCATCACCGGAGCAGTACACACTACCCAATTTGTAGCCTTTTATCCCTCACCACCCCCTACCCTTTCCCCCAAGTCCCCAAAGTTCATTGTATCATTCTTATGCCTTTTCTTCCTCATAACTTAGCTCCCACTTATGAGTGACCATGGAATACTATTCAGCCACAAAAATGAACGTATTTGCAGCAAACTCTCCTGACTTCTATGTCATTGTAGAAGAGAAATTTACTTACTGTCTGTAACTTTTTAACTTTAAAAATAATTTTAAACGTACTAAAATGTTGCATACTAGTACAGAGAAATATTATATTCTTTTAACTTTAAACATTTTTGCCACATTAGCTTTATCATTCTTCTCCTTGTCTTTACAGATACTTTTTTTGCAAACAATTTAAAAGTATTTGCATTCATTATGCCCCTTAACTCATCGATACCTCAGTATATATTTTTAATGAGGATGTTTTCTTACATAACTAAAATAAAGTTTACAAATTCAGGAAATTTATCACAGATATACAATTTTAAATAATCTACATTTAATATTTTAATTTTGACAATTATCCTTTATAGCATATTTTCCCCCACCATGGTGTTCAGTCTACAATGGCATATTCCATTTATCCTTTGTCTTTGACCGCTTTAAACTAGAATAGTTTCTTGTAATAAGATTGACATTTTGAACAATACAGATATTTCATATCTTCTCAAGGTATCCTGACCCAAAGATGCATGATATCTCTGCCCTTGGCCAATTTTGACCAATTTGTAATGAGAACTCTGACTCCCAACAATATCAACACTTGTAATTGTTTGCTCTAATCGACATTAAAATAGTTTCAGAATTGCTATACACATGTCATGCAAAACATACAGCTACTGCTGAGAGTGCAATATTTGATTAAAGGTTTTATTCTAAAGAATACAGTTTTGTAATCAAATTACCATCTTCGAGTTACTTGCAATTGATTTTTCCCCCTTCACTGAGATTATGAAGTAAAGTTATGTTCATCTATTTCTATTTGCATTCAATTTATTTTTTCTTGAAATTGTCAATTTAATGTGATTTTGGAATATATGGTATATAACATATTTCCCAAACTCAAAATTCTATAAGACACACCCAGAAAATTAACTCTCTGCTCTGGCCCTTCAACACCATTGATCCTACACCTTTTAATAATCAATTTCCTTGTTTTCTGGTTTATCCTTCAAGTGTTTTGTTACAATTGGAAGATATTGTATATTTTAAAATTTCCCTCTCTTCCTGTACAAAGGTAGCATACTCTATGTACTCTTTTATACTTTGCCTATTTTAATTAACAGTATCTCTCAGCAATCACTATGAAGTCATTCACTGAGATCATTCTTATTCTCTTACCCAACTTTTTTTGTGTATTTTTCTTTTTGTGTAAGTGCCACTTTTTTAGCTACTCTTCTATATTTGGACATTTAGGTAATTTCCAGTATTTTACAAGTACAAGCAATGCTTTTAATAATCTGTGCATATGTACTTTTATATTGTTAAAGGTATGTTTTTAGGGTGTATTTCTAGAAATGGGATTGCTGGATCAAAGGATAAATACATATTTTTTCTTTTTTAAACATTGCCAAATCCCCCTCCATAAATGGTTGTGTCACTTAGCTTTTCCACTAGTGAAGTATGAGCATAACCACTTCACTAGAGACTTGCTAACAATTTATTGTCAAGCTTTGGAAATCTTGCCTATTTGTGCAGTTGTCATTGGTATTGTTATAATGTACGTTTCTCTTAATAAATGTGAAGTTTGAGCATTTATTCCTGTTAAAATCTAGTTTTACATCAACTATATATATGTGTGTGTCTATGTGTGTGTGTGTGTGTGTGTGTGTGTGTGTGTGTGATGTATCTTGCCCATTTTTATAGGACTTTTAGATTTTTTTTCACAATTTTAAAATGTCCTTTATACATCAGGGATATTAGTTTCCTTATTTGTGATATGTATTATAAAGACTGATTCAAGAGTATTCTTGATGTTACTTGCCATGAACACATTTTTCTTTTTAGGAAGTCAAATTAACAATCTCTCACTGTTTTGTTGCCTGCAGATTAAGTTATTGTTAGAAAGCCTTTCCCTATGCTGAGGTTTTGAAGTTTTTCACACATTATTTTCTTTTATGGTATCTTTTCACTCATAACTTTATCTCTGAACCTTTTGGAGTTTATCTCGTATGTACAAAATGAAGAGTGGATATAACTTTATCTGTTTCCTAATGACTGTCCTGCTGGCCCAGGACCATTATTTAAGAGGTTCAGTCTTGTCCAGTGATTTGACATGCCACTATTGTCATATTCTGAATGTCCGTGTGTCATTGGACCAATGTCTACAGTTTTCAGTCTTACCCACCAGTCTGCACTCTGTGCATGCACCAGTGTCACAGCGTTTTCATTCTGTGGCTTTGTTGTAATGTTTGGCAGAATAATAATCTCTATAATTCTTCCCTTTCAGTACTTGCCTAGTTATTCAAGTGTGTTTATTTTTCAATACGAATGTTAGTATCAACTTGCGTAAGTCCAGGAACGAAGCTTATTGGTATTTTATTGGGATTACATTAACTTATAAAGAAACAGGGAGTGTCATTTTTATGATATTTACCTATCACAGAAAAGTACAAGAATGTCTGTTTTTCAAATCTATTTTCTCTTTTTCAGGAGCGTTTCTCATTTTTCTTCATAGGGATTTTGAGCATTTCTTCTTACCTTTATTCCTAAATATTTTAATCTACTTAACTATTGTGATAGAAATTATTTTTGCTCAGTAGTTTTTATTAGAAACTGATAATGACTTTTATCAAAGACTTTCAGCATTTGGCAAAAGAATTGTGTAATTCTTTTTCTTAGATATGTTAATAAAGTGAATAATATTAACAGATTTCCTAATATTGAATCATCCTTGAATTAAGGTATACATCTACTTGATCTTGGAGTATTTGTCTTAGTGTTTTTTCTTTTTTCTGTTTTTTTGTTTTGTTTTGTTTTGTTTGTTTTTTCAGAGTCAGGTTCTTCTTCTGTTTCCAGGCTGGAGTGCAGTGGAGTGATCGTAACTCACTAAAGCCTTAAACTCCTGAGCTCGAGCCATCCTTTAACTTCGGCCTCCCAAAGTCTGAGATTATAGGCTCAAGCCACTGCACCCAGCTTTAATTATTTCTTAATTTGGTGTTGGAATCTGTTTGCTACTAGTTTATTCAAATTTGTTGCATTATTTAAAAATTATGTTGACTCACAAATTTCTTTTTTATGTTATTTTTATCAGGTTTATCAGATTGTTATATTTACTTTATAAAAATAACTTAGAAATTTTTATCTAGTTTCTACAAGTGTGGTTGGATTCACTTGAAAGAATATGTTTCTATGCAAAGTATTCCTTAACAATTTTCTCTAGTTTTACTGTGGAGATGGGCCTGTTTAAACATTCCATTACTATTGGAATTGATTTTGGTAAACTCTATTTTCAAAAAAAATGATCCATTTCACAAAAATTTCCAATTGTAACTGCTTAGATGCAAGCAAAATAGTCTCTTGTGATTTTTACATTTAATCTAGGCATTCTTTCTCTCCTGCTGTCCCTCTGGCACTTCCCCCTCTCCTTTTTATCTTTCTTCTCTCCCCTCATTGTGTGAGTCCCATTGCAAGTGTATTGGATCTTTTTCACATAACCAGTGTGTCTCCCATGTTCTCTATTTTTTAATTCTATTGTGCTCTAAGTGTATCCAATTTATTGCTAAGCTCATCCTTTGAGTTAGTTTTTTTCTAGATTTGTTAAATAGCAGAATATCCACTTGGGACTTTCTTCAAATATTCTGTTCTCAGTTGTTTTTTTTTAATTTTTCTTGAACATATTAGCATAGTTATTTTTAATCAATATATTATGATCCCATTCCATAAGTTTCCTGTATGACTTTTGCTCTTTTCTGTGATGTCTTTTTTCTTTTAGATCTCATAGTTTTCTGCCTGCATATACCCGGTCATGTCTGATTGAGTGACTAACATGGTATATGAAAGACTGTACAATAATTTATTTTCTCAGATATTATTTGCCTCTACTTCTGGCAGGTGCCCAGCACACTAGCAACCTGCAGAAAGTTTTTATTTCAATCAGGGATTGAGATAATTCAAAGATGAGTTTCAGTCCCAGGGATAACTGGCCAATTTTGAGTCTGCCCTCACCCCTAAGGCCTAGACTTTCAGAGCTAAACCCAAGCTTGGGATGGGAAGAGTGCCCAGCCATGGACAGGCTCTTAGCCACCTCCACCCTTCAGTCCTTCTGAAATTGACAGTCACTGAAGAGGAAAACCATCCCTAACTCTGGCTTGCCTTCCTTGTGTACTTCCTCCCCTGGGTGTTGGCTTTCTATTCTCCACTGACTTATTAGTCCTCCAATGTCTTTCATAAAGTATTCCTTATATTTTGCCCAGGAGAACCCATCTGAATTAGTCTCCCAATATTGCAAATAGAAATAAATTTACGTTTTGAAGCAAACACGTATATGGTTTGCAGTAACATTGGATTTTAAACATAAAACACTGAGCTTCAGAGCAGCATCATGCTTGAGGCCCAGACCTTAAGGGTAAAAACCCAAAATGGCACATTTTGCCTGCTCACCTCTCAGTGGGGATACTGCCGTAGAAAAGTGTCAGAAGCAGCCGGGCGCAGTGGCTCACGCCTGTAATCCCAGCACTTTGGGAAGCCTAGGTGGGCGGATCACAAGGTCAAGAGATCGAGACCATCCAGGCCAACATGGTGAAACCCCGTCTCTACTAAAAAAATACAAAAAATTTGCTGGGCGTGGTGGCGCACACCTGTAGTTCCAGCTACCTGGGAGGCTGAGGTAGGAGAACTGCTTGAACCCGGGAGGCGGAGGTTGTGGTGAGCCGAGAACGCACCACTGCACCCTAGCCTGGCACCCGGTGACAGAGTCAGACTCTGTCTTAAAAAAAAATAAACAAAAGAAAAGTGTCAGAACCACTGATGTCTCCAGAGGCTGAGGATGGTCAGCTGACTCTAGGACTTTTGTCTGAAGTAATTGAGAAGTAGGAGCTTCTGTTGCAGAGACAGCAAAGGTGTCACTATGATCTATCTGTGAGGAATGGTCTAGGGCTGACAAGACCAGGACAGCTGTCTAGGAGTCCAGAGGAGACAACTGGCTGGCCTCTGGACATAGGGTTTCTGGGAGATAATTCCAGAAACTCAAGTGAAAACCATCTCCAAAAGAGTTCAGTTTAGGAAATATTGCATAGGCACACATAGGAAGTGCACGGACGAGGGGTCAACTCCTATGACAACAGAACTGTGAGAATTAGTTTGGCAAAGGAAATGGGGCTTCCCTGCCTTGGAGTTCCCTGTAAGCTACCTTTGGGTAAAGCTATGGACCTGACATACTCTAACCTGTTTAACTTTGTTTAGGCCAACCCCAAACGTGAGCTGTAGCCCTGTAGAAAGGACACAGACATGAAGAATCAGGGCATGGCAGACATGGGCTGGCTCACCCCACACACTTGCCATAGGGCTGTATCACCCTGCTCGGCTCCCCCAGCATCATCCTGTACTGATTCAGCACACTTTTCCACTTCTCAGCTTATTAACTAACCATACTATGATCTCAAGAGAATGGAGGTTATTGCAATGCCAAGCAGTAGCACAGTTTTATAGAATGCACATTAAAAACACTTCGTCAGATCTCAGTAACCTCTGCTGCAAACTGAGGATACCTAGGGCTCTCTCTCGCTTGTCTCACAAAGCTGGCAGAGACTAGGGTGATGGAGCGGAGAAGTGATTGATATTCAGGGCAGGACTAAAGAAGTTACCTAATACTACCTGTGGCATGAAACTTTGATTATTTCCATTTGTGATTGAGCTACTTCCCATAAATCTTACAAGTAACCTCTGGGTATGCCTAATTTTGTAGCAATAAATGCCATATTACAGCCATTCTTCTCTGGAAATTATCTATTTGAGGATTAGAAAATATGTATTCAATTTAAAGGAGCCAAATTTTATTATACTCCCAAATCTGCTACTTAAATTTCTATTAAATGATTTTTAAGACTGATAAAGAGAGAATGATTGTCATGACTGGCTTATACACAACTTCGGCCTTGGAAAATCCCTAAAAGTCCCTAAAATAAGCAAACTGTAGTTTTTAACCCAAAATCCAAAGGAACAAAACAATTGTAGTGTTTATACACATTGTGACCCCACTAGCCAATTAAATTCCTGATCGTCCGTAAATCTATTTGTTTTTCTTTCTGTATTTGAGTAGAATGTAAACTGTGAAATGGCTTTGCTTTTTCATCGGCATGAAAAAAATAAAATGTCCCTTGAAGCACATGGCATGTGGTGGTTCACCCTTGATCCATCCTTGCCACATACGCCTATCAGAACCACCGACCCCACGTTAAGTGAAGGACTGGGATCACCTCCCCACTCCTGCCCACATTCTAGGGGAATTCAGTATCTGTGCCGGTGACAACAGCCAAGATCCCCAGGACATGTTCCTGGACTTTCTCACTTACAATGACCTTCATTCCCCTCCACTGAGACTTTAGAAATCCCCATGCCTCAGGGCACAAATTATAATTTAAAGTATCCACAGCCCAAACAGATTGATTAGTCCCTCCCATTGGGTGAGGAGCGCCATGCAGTTTGAACACAGTGCAGGAGGCAGAAACTGTGCCCTCCGGGGGAGGGAAGGGTTGGACCGGTCTGCGAACTGCTGTCCCATGGGAAAGAGCCCAACAGGACTGATCTTCTGGCTTACTAAAGTAGAGATATCCAGACTTTTTTGTACACAAAATCTGTTTATTCAAGGTTGGTTCCATTAAAAGGCAAACAACCTAGACAGTAGCAAAAGTGTGCTGTGGTCCAAGCTAAATGGATGGTCCGTGATTCTTAATTTCCAACCTCTGCTTTTAGCTTCTTCCCATCTCAGGGCTGCCCCGTTCATGAAATTCAGAACTCTGCCATCCTTCTCAGGTGGACACTGCCTGTCCTTCTTGCCCTGTTGCTCTGTTCTTGAGCCTCATCCAGACTGCGAGGCTTTGGCTCTGCCCTCCTTCCCAGTCTCTCTGCCACCTGTCTCTACCTGCCCCACCCCTCAAGCCTTATATCCACAGGCATCACTTCAGTAGCTCCTGGGCCCTCCCCTCTCCCAGATCTGTCCTAACCCTTGCACCTGTCCACTGACAGCAGCCTTCCAGGGGCCTTACTCTACTGTGCTCCTTGGCTGGAGCTCTCTCAAGAACAGATATGTTTGCCTGAGTGTCTGCCAGGCCCTGTAGAAGGAATGTGCTGTGTTCTGGATATCTGTGTCTCCCAAGAATTCACATATTAACATCCCTGCTCCCAAGGTGATGGTATTAGGAGGTGGGGCCTCTGGGGGATGATTAAGTCATGAGGATGGAGACTCATGAATGGGTCGATGTCCTTGTGAAAGAGACCCCAGAGAGCTTCCTCATGCCTTCCACCATGTGAGAACACAGTGGGAAGGACCTGTCTATGAACCAGGAGTCCTCAGTGGACACTGAATCTGCAGGTGTCTTGATCTTGAAGTTCCCAGTCTTCAGAACTGTCAGAAATACATTTCTGTTGTTTATAAACCATCCCATTTATGGTAATTTGTTATAGCAGCCTGAATGAGCTAAAGGCATGAAGGAAGATATTTTTTGATTATTTTTTAAAAATAAGATTTAAGATCAGACCAACCACTCACTAACCTGCTAACCAATGACAAGTTACCTAATCTCTAAGCCTTAGTTTTCTCATCTATAAACAAGAGCAATATGAAATAACCCAGAGTTGCTATGAAGAGCAAATGATCTATGGCAGGTCCTAGGCACAGTACATAAAGCATGGAAACATCCAGCCACATTTTACTATTATTACCATTGTTGTTGCTATCCTAAATTTAATCAATGAGGGACATCCTGCTTTCCCACCCTGCGATTTCACATTGGCAACCTTCGATTTGCTATGATCTCTTTTCTCAGTAATGGGCTGTGGACGTGGCAGCAGCAATACCAGCAGGAAGCAGCTTCCCTAGGGCTCTGCTATAAGGTTGGCACCAGGGGCACAGCTGGGATATGGTACTCTTCCTCCCTCAGGTTTTCAGGCCAGTGAGGACCAGCTATCTCACACGCAGCCAGTCAGAAAGATGCACAGTGGCCTGCTGGCCCATTCTCTTGCTGGTCCTGCAAACAAGAGGCTGGAGAACCACTCAGAGAAGACTGGGAGTGGTTCTCTTGGCCCACACCATAAACTGAGGAGTCCTCACTGCGTGGACGTCAAAGCACACAGAGGCCAGGGGCTTCTCAATTGCATGATTCTCTACACCCCTCCATGTTTGAAAGAGGTACAGGAGTGAATCAAGGATAGATCACCAGGGTCTTTATGAGAGAGGCGAGGGGGGTGTGGATGCAAAGATGGGTAAGGCCTGAACCCACCTTGGGTGCTGGGAGCACAGAGTCCTGGGAGCAGGCAGGATGGCAGGAAAGCATCGCACCTGTAGAGCCAGACTGCCTGGGTTTGTTTATTTTTCCCAGCCCAACTGACATGCAATTAATAGACAGAAACAGTATATACTGAAGGCATATACATGATGATTTGATATATGTACACACTCTGAAATGATCACCACAATCAAACTACTTAATATATCTATCACCTCACACAGTTTTCTTCTCTGTGGGGTGGGGGTTGGCGGGAACACTTAGGATCTACTCTCTTAGCAAATTCCAAGCATACAATACATTATTATTAACCATAGTCACCATGCTGTACATTAGATCTTCAGAACTTAGTCATCTTATAACCGCAACTTGGTACCCTTTGACCAACATCTCCCCAGCCCCAGCCCCAGCGCCTGGCAACTACCATTCTACTCTCTGTGAGTTCCATTTATTTCCCTTTCAAATATAAGTGACATCATTGACTGCTTGGGTTTCAATTCTGGCTCTGACCTTTTCATATGTGTGACCCTTGGCAAGTACGTGCCTAGCTGTCAATTCCTCCTCTGTCAAGTGGTGATCATGTGGATAGCACTGCCTGAAAATATTGTTGCAAGAATTAGGTAAAATAGTATGAACAACATGCTTAGCACTGCGCTTAGTACATAGCAAGTTCTGAATCGATGGTCTCTACTTTTATTAGTAAAAATGTACATGAATGCAGAATTAGAGCACAAATGATCATGACCACAGGACTGCACCAAACTTTGTATTAATAGAATAAAAAGGGAGCAAGTGCGTTAAGGATGAGGTGACTCAGTTGGAGATGTAGATGGCAGTGCATAAGAATGAGAATTTGTCAAGTGGCAAATAACAGAGAACGTTCCAGGGAGAGCAGAGAGCACACACATAGTACAGAAATATAAACGGTTGTTCTTCTCCACCTCACCTTGCGAGTTTCAACAAAGAAAACAATCTCCTGAAAGCTTGGCAGATGGAAAACAGCAACTATCAGTCAAGATTAGGCAGGAACTTGTTACGAGGCCTCTATAAGACGTTAAGAGAGTGGTCCAAGCCTTGGCATTTGTGCAGTTGAGCTATTTAAAAAAATAACTGCTTTCACATTACGACATGTGGTGAGGTCACTTCCATTTTTCACTAGCTGAGTTAATGTTCTGTTGCTGGATGTTAGGCCCTGTTCTCCCCAGAGTCCCACAGAAAGGAAGGCTGAGTCCACACTCAGTCCACCCTCAAGGGGCCACTGGGTGGCTGTGAACACAATCTGAGGCACAGCAGTCTCTCCTAGGGTCATTCTATGTTGGCTCTGTCCAGTTGTACCCCTGACTGATCATGGTACATTCAGCTTCCTTGAAAACACCAGGACACAGAACAAAGCTTTGAGAAAAACACAGGACTTTTTAATTACCTTTCTTTTATTCTTACCTGCATTTAAACTCCAAGTACCCTAATATTATTTTTGTCTTTTTTCTTTCCCTATTATTATGATTTCATAACCCATACTTATTAAACCAAATTATCAATCTCACATTAAACTAGATATGTTTTTTCTTTCCCAGAAGTTTTGTAATGAGTTTCTGGAAAGTGCACCATTGTCAGGTGACATGGAAGGTGTGGGGTGTAACCACAGACTCGCACACAAGTGCCTGCCATAGGGGATGTCAGGCCCAGATGCTCTTCTCCTGGGAGTCCTGGGCACACAGGAGTTGAGAATTTTTTCTCTCCAGTGGTGAGACTGCAACATATCAACATTCAGTCCATGCCCAGGCAGGAGATGGGGGAGAAGGCAAATTTAAAGGTCTGAATACTGTATTCTTTGGCAATGTCCTCTGCATTGCTAATTCCTCCCAGCAGGTTTTCGTCAAGGGTAGAGCCATTTCAGTCAATCAGTCAGGCCGGATGGACAGAAGTTCCCAGGGGCTGTATCATAACTGCTCAACCCAAAGCTGCTCTTTTATGACCAGGCTGCTTCCCCTGTTCAGGCCACCTGCAGGTGTCTCTGACCTTTGTTGGGATTCAGGCAGGGTGGGGCAGCCCTCAGCAAAAGGTTTGAATTCATATTCCACCAATTCTTCGCTGTGATTTCTAGAGACAGTTCATCACTTCTTCACTTGAAAGGGGAAATTTTCTGCATCACAGGGTTTCTGTAAAATGCATGGGAAAATACACACCAAGTAGGTGGTACATTTTTATGATTTACAAATTTTATCCAACTACCATATTCAATTAAACTGTGATTCTAGTGGTGTCTTAGTCAGCTTAGGTTGCTATAACAAAATACCACAGACTGAGTAACTTTAACAACAGAAATAAATTCCTTACAGTTCGGGAGTCTGAAAGTTCAAGATCAAGGTATTGGCCAACTTGGTTCCTAGTGAGGGCTCTCTGCTCAGTTTACAGAGGGCCACCTTTTCATTGAGCCTTCACAGAGGGGGAGAGAGAGATCATGTATCTTGTGTCTCTTTTTGTAAGGGCACTAATCTCATTCATGAGGACTCCACCTTCAAGAAATAATTACTTCCTAAAAGCCTCACCTCCTGATATCATCATATTGGAGGGTAGGGCTTCAAATGTGAATTTTGGAAGGACATGAACATTTGGTCCATAGCAGTGGCCAGAAAGTAGAAGCAGGTGGTAGAGAAGGAGCCTCAAAAGAAGCCCGATCCCTGCAAATCTATTCTTGACATTACTTCCTTCTCTCTTTGGCAGTATTATACAACCCCACGACTTCTAGATTATTTGCCAGTCCAGATTTTCCTTCCAGTGATGAAAATCACAGGCTAAAGGGACCCTCAAGCCTCTGGTGAGTGAAAACAGAAGCACAGACTATCCTTGGCACTGTTTCCATATGGCCAGCATGGCTGTGACCAAAGCCCCCATCCCCGGGCAGTGAAATAAGCCAGGGCAGACAAAGGACACAGCGAGGCATGGGCAAGTTTCCTTTCATATGAGAACCTCAGGGTCAAGGTTAAGGCCTGCTTCACATGCACACTGTACATGGATCTGGGATATATTTGGTGCTCAATATACTCGGATTTTCTATGTGAACCATTTAAATGAGTCCCTGCTGCAAGAGCACACTGTTTACATGCTTGCTGGTCTTTTGGATGTTTACTTTCACATCTTTCTGGGTTGTCATTGCCTTAGGAGGTCTGCAGTGGTCCCTGGCATAGAGAGACTCTCACTTTTCTGGAACCTTCCTCTCATAGGACCCATCACACTCTAGCGAAATGGCATGGGACCTTCGTTTCCACCAGGACAGGAACACCATGGCAAGCTTCCCTTGCAAGATGATGGAGCTGTGGGCGAACAGAGTATTATATGAGGGAAGAAACGACTGATTTTGTTGAGCCAATCAGGGAAATGTTTGTGGAGATGTGTGTGAGGGGCTTATAGAATCAGAATGAGTTTTCCAAACAGACCAGAAAGAAAGGAAAGTCCCGTGGAAGAAAGGGCAGGGGTAAAGAGCCAGCGGTGTGCCACGGCACCTGCATTTGCAGACCAGCCAGAAGTTTAATGTGGCTGGAGTAGCAGGCAAATATGCCAGAGCAGATTTGCACAGGAGGCAGTACAGTACCGGTCACATTCGTCATGCCTAACACGATTCTCACCCAGGGCCAATCCCAGCAGACACCTGGCAATGACCAGAGACATTCTTGGTCATCACAACTGCAGAAGTGCTACTGGCATCCAGGGGGGTGTTTCACAGGGATGCTGTTAACACCCTACTATGCACAGGGCAGCCTCCAACAACAGAGTTATCCTGCCCCAAACATCCATGGTGCTGAGGTTGAGAAACCCTCTACTCCTGCCAGGGGGTATTAACACAGGACTGACATCACCATGGCCACAGGGAGCTTTCATGACCCCAGCTGTGAGGGCCAGAGGAGAGGAGGAAAAAATGCAATGTGGACCAGTAGAGCCAAAATGAGGCTAGTGCTTTCTGGGATCTGGCCCAGTGTTAAGCCATTGCATCCTCTGCCTCACTTGAAGGGGCTGCACCAGGGGCAGAAAGCCTGGCCACAGCCTTCTGGTCAGGTCTTGGCTGTGGCTGCAGTCCATTTAAAAAGTTTTGTGACCCTCAGTGATACTGACTTTCCTGTACCCCTCATGAAGCATAAATTCTGTATCTGTGCTCTGCTGAGTTCAGTGATGGCCCTGCAGGCCCAGAGGGGCCTATTATGGAGGCCCTGGGGGACAGGCACAGTGGGGAGGAGAGATGTGAGGGCAGGGCCCAGTTCGCTCAGGGTGCTGACAGCTAACAGACTCTCCTACAACCTAAGAGGCATCCATTCCCATTCAGAAGCTGAGGGCTTGACCTCATCAAAGGCTGGTTGAAGGTCCCACCCATGGTAGCAGATGAAGCTGGAGGCTCAAACACCAACACCAATTCAAAGGTGGTCTTCGAATCACCTGGGGCCATCATGATGTTCTATAACAATATGAGCAAACTCATTCTTCATCTGGTTTGTAGAAAAAAATTCTGAACTGTAGAAGGAAAGAGAATCGTTCTCACACTTGATTCAAATACAATTGCTAGCTGAAATCTGCAGCAGCGTTTTCAAACTCTTATATGGACATGAGAAGAGAAAGAAAGGGCAACGGGATGGTAAAAAGACTCTGGGGACGCATGAAAACAAATTATAAACAGATTTAATTTTTATTAAATTTGATAAGCAATCCTCTAATTCTTGGAGCATTAGAAAATTGCTCCTAGGAGCAATCGTGTTTGCAGAATAGGGAGTAACTCACCTTTAGTTATTATTTCTTCTGACAACAAATCACATTTTTGAGTCACAACCAGTATGTGCTTCTATCTCATTAGCGTGTTTCATTTTGTCTTTAAAAGACCCAGAGATCTGCCCTGCGTACTCAGCTGGAGTGTCTGCTCATTGACGAGAACATTGGTAATGACCTGGAGGAGTTCATTTTACCTTTGAAGGACTGGCCAGTAGAAGCAAATTAAATGTGAGTCATTTTCACTCCATTTAGTTAACACTTGTTTCCTAAGGACTAAGATTACAAAGCTGACATTTATTTTATGTCAGATAACCACAGGAACCTATGCACTAATAGCTGCCTCCATGCTGCTGCAGTTGAATGATTATGAAGAATGCCAGCAAAAAAATCTTTCTCAGAGATCATGTAGGGATGTAATCAATGCAAGAATAGGTCCCTGAAAAATAGAATAATTAAATGTGTGGCTGTTTATTGTGCTTTCATTCTGATTGTGGTCTGGACCAATGTCAAAAAATTATGGATAAGCATAATGCCTGGTACATAAATGATGTTTAATAAATACCTCTGAATAAAGAAACAATATAAATCCATGGGGTATTGCAAGCCATGGGTTTAGAGGTCCTGGATTTTTGCCCTAGCTAGCCCTGGGACTGCCTGACCAAGTCAGTTTAGGGGACCTACTTCACTGTTCTGAGTCTCACTTGTGCAGATCTGTACCAAGGACTCCAGACTTGGTTAGACCACCATCGAGTTTATTGAGAACCTCCTAGGTGTATGTGCCTATGGTATCCACTTTAAATACATATAAATATATCCACTTTAAATATATATAGTCTCTTCACCTTTTTCAATTGTTTGCTACAAATATAAAAATTCTTGCTTCTTCCAATACAGTTATGATTCTCAATGAAAGTAGAGATCAAGATACAGCTACTAACTGTGCCCAATGGAAAAATGTATTCAAACATAAAATTTGGCCATAAGGGTTTTGTATCTTCACCTGAGGATACAAAAATACAAAACTAGAAACAGCAGCTTTTAGCTGAGAAGTGAATGAACTGAAAGAATCAAGAAATTGCTCCCACCGTTGTACACACAGACACATACACACATACACACACACACACACATACACACCTGCAGGGGAAGTATAGTTGTCTGCACTCTCTTCCCACTGTTTTATGCCCTAGCCACTTTGCCATGGTAGTCTTTCTAAAATTATCTTTTTAAACTGTAAAATTATTCCCTAACCATCCCCTAGCAAGAGGCTATTCTTTGCCTCTGCATATTGGGGAGGGACTTTTTTCCTCTTCTTGCCAGCTATCAAAACCCCATTGGAAACTTTTTCTGCCGCTATGACTCCCTCTCTCATACTCCCATACACACAGTTTCTGCTGTTCTTTATGAGAAAGCAGTCATTGCTTTGTAGGAGAGATTTGAGGAGATCTCGGTGGGAAGGCTGCCACTATTCAGCTTTGTATTCCTTGAACCAAGCAAGAAGCTGGGCTCATGGCAAGTGCTCATGGAAGGCACGCATTAAATAAAGCGTGTGGCAGTCTGCACTCATATTTCCCATGCCCTGTGATAGTTACAAGGTGATTGAAAGGTCTTGAGATTGCCTGTGTGTCCAGTGAGAGTCTGACCCATTTCTCAGAGCAAAGAAAATATCCACTGTCTGTCCTCCCACCTTCCTCTCTGCAAGATTTTGGAGGAAGGACAGAGGTATAAAGAATGCAGATTTTTTAAAATGATGCCTTTGAACAGGACAGTGAGAAGAGAGGCTTTTTAAGTCAGAAGCTTGTTAAATCATAGCCGCTAGTTCTCAGTACTGAGCTTTGGATTTCATTCATTCATTCAGCCATTCAGCAAGATATATTAAGAGCAATCTGGAACAGGGTTTATATTAGTTGGTGGGGTGGAGGACTGACTAAAATATGGTTTGTCATCAGCATATCTACCAGGAGACGATAAATGAGAATGACACAACTGTGCTGAGATTGAGCATGATTCCAGCATGAGAGGGAACAGTCAGCGCTGTGAGCAGAGCAATGCAATGGACACATGAGCAACAAAGACCAAGCCTACCTGTGTTGTTTCTAAATTGTATGAATAGATTATTCTAACGTTATCAGTTTATATCGCATTATTATCTAATATTAAGCAAATTAATTGGCTATATTAAAAAAGAAAGCTTGGCCTCATTGAAATGGGAAAGGTTACCTGTCCCCCTCACAGGGCGTGTGACGGGGGAGGGTGACTCGCTTCTTCAGTGCCCCTTGCTCAAACCTTTAGGGGAGGCATGCAGACTGGCAGGTTGCGGAGCTCCAATCCCATGGCAGTGTCTAGGGGCGGATGTTCACAACTCCTGAAGCCCCCATGGGTGTGTGTTACAGGGTGCTCTTTTAGCTTTGCTGTCTGTAGGGGGCTTGTGTTAACCAGCTTAATTAGACCCTCTGCCTTATGGCAAGGACAGAGAGCTTTCTGCATCCCAGAGTTCTTGCGTTGGTGTACCAGAAGAACTGGATCACACATGGGCTTGGAGAATCAGTGCATGGTTTTATTCAGTGGAAGTGGCTTTCAACAGATGGGGGGAACCAGAAAGGAGATGGAGTGGGAAGATGGGTTTCCCCTGGAGTCAGGCCTCCTACTGCCTTGGCCAAACTTAGCGTGATTCCACCAGTCAGTGGCCTGCCAACCTGCTGGGTCATTGGTGTGCTCTTATGCCGGTGCATTCCTCTAGACATCCAGCCCCTTGGGTCTTCTTCCCCTGGTGTGTTCCTCTCAGTGTCCAGCTTCTTGTATCTGTGCCCGCTAAGGCTTTGGGGTTTTTATAGGCACAGGATGGGGCATGTGGGCCAGGGTGGTCTTGAGAAATGCAACTTTTGGGCGCTAAGGCAGGAGTGCCTGTCCTTACCTATATCAGTGGGCACAAGCCCAGAGCTGGAGTCCTCACCAGGGACCCGCCCTTCTCGTCCCAGCACTTCCCTGCCCCACTCCTGTATCATCATGACACCAGCAGACGGTGTTGAACCACACTCATCACTTCCAACAGTAGTGGACTCCAGCCTCCACTTGCAACCAAGAAGTCTAATGCCTCTTCAGCTTCTCCTTTGACAGTGCTGGATCATACACGGTCATCTGGTGTGCTGGTTTCATATGCTGAAGGGCCTAGAGCAGGAAAGAATGGAAGCCCCAGACAGAATTTCTAACAACTATGCTGCCAAACCCAAACCACACCAGAGAGAGGATTTTTTTTCACATGGAGCTCTAAAGCATTTTTCTCAATACTTATGACTATCCTTTTATCTAAAAGCCTCACTTGGCCACATCAGACAGTGATCCAGTAACTGAAACTATTGACCCTGGATTGTACTGGGCCTTCTCCCTGGGAAGTCTTCTGAACTGGGAGCTTCCTGGCTCACCTTCTCAAGGAAACAGATTCCCAAGACTGTCCTCTCATTTATTTTGGTGCACTGTCTTGTGGTGACTATATTCATCGGAGAAACTACCTGAAGAGTTGGAGGATGTCTCGAGATGTCCTTGGCACATATCAGTAAGGGAGGTGGGTTACTACTGCAGGTGGGAAAAGACAGGAAATTCTCTCCCCACCTTCTCAATAGGTGACATGGTCATTTTCTCTATGGAGAAACTGAAAGTTATTAAAGAATTTCTTGCCTTCCTTTTCCTCATTATTTTATTATTCCTTATGAATATATCTTCTATATAAATTTTAGAATCATCTTATCAATTTAAATAAAGAACACTAAGAATACTGATACACGAATCTCCCCAGAGATATATTGGTAAATATCCTGCATATTTTTGCTAGATGTTTTCCTGGTGTTTGATATGATACGAGACTATTACCAATGATGACTTATCTTCACCTTTTCTTTTTTTTTGAGACAGAGTTTTGCTCTTGTTACCCAGGCTGGAGTGCAATGGCATGATCTCAGCTCACGGCAACCTCCGCCTTCTGGGTTCAAGCAATTCTCCTGCCTCAGCCTCCCAAGTAGCTGGGACTACAGGTGCACGCCACCATGCCCAGCTAATTTTTGTATTTTTAGTAGAGATGGGGTTTCACCATGTTGACCAGGATGGTCTCGACCTCTTGACCTCGTGATTCACCTGCCTCGGCCTCCCAAAATGCTGGGATTATAGGCATGAGCCACCACACCCGGCCCCACCTTTTCTAATTGTTTGCTACAAATATAAAAATGCAACCAATTTGTTAAACACTCTTATCTTGGCTGTATCTCTCCTTTCACTCCTCTGTGCCTCCTTCTCATCTTCAAACCTCACTAGAAAGGGGCCCACTAGCCTCCACCTCTTCTGTGACCCATTGACATTTCTCTCTCCCAAATTATTCTTCAGAAACAGCTGTTTGTCTCTACAAGCCCTAATGATATCTCCATCATCAAGTTCAGTAGCCTCATGTCAGCTCATGTCCATGCCTTCCTCACTTTCTCTGATTTATCTGATATTGTTCACTGGTCTCCTCTCTTGTCTTCCAGTAATTCATTCTCAGCTTTGTCCCTTATATCTCCAACTACCTTTCACCAGTCTCTAACCATATTTCTTAAACATAGTTCAACCCAGGAGCTCATCCTCTCTCCTGTTCTGGGGCTCAAGTCTTGAGTGTTGGTTGTTCTAAATGATTGGATGAGACCGCAATTGCTTTAACTGCTATTTGTGCTATAACTGTGTTTTCACATTCAACCAAGCATATGTTATAGAGTGTAAAGGGTGAATTTCAAAATAAGGTCTTCAAGGAGATTTTTGCACTTGGACAAAGATGAATTTGTAACACACTCCAGTTCTATTTAGATATATTTTGGTGGGAAGTTTTCAGAAGCATCCTAGACAATCAAATTTTCGTTTTTCAAATTGTAATAGGAAATCCAGGCTCAACACTCCCCCTCCCTAATTCTGTTCTCTCTATTCATGCCACTTTCAATCAAACTGAACTGAGGCATATTCAACATGAGCCTGACTGGAGTAATGAATATTGAGAGAGAACCATAACTTAGTCTAAACTGGGTTGCCTGAAACATGTCATTCATATGTGTAAATACATAGACTTGATTAGCTTTTGGCCAATTTTTGAAACTAAATGAAATGTCAAACAGCAAGGTCTTGCTATCAACTCCCATAGGGGTGAAATAAGCCTGAGGGAGTCAAGCTATGATAGAATTGGAGAGACACATTCAGTTAATTTTTAAATTGTTTCATTTGCCTATTATCCTTCTAAATAACATATTTAAACTCAGAATGCTTATGAGGAAAACTTGCCTTCTAATTAATAACTCACATTGGGATAATATTCATGCTTGGAATTTAAGATTTTGTCTTTTGGACTATCACCAAACATAAGAAATTGTATTCCAAGAGATAATTTTTGCACAATGATGTATTTCCAAAGAAATACAATAATAATTATTACATCTCTTCCAGATGCAATATGCCAGCATGAGCACCATCATTTCAGAGTGATACTGTCACATGCACACTCAAGCAAAATAAAATTTCCATCTGGGCAGATAATTTGAGTAAAACAAGAACTTTACTGGTGAGTGCTTGCTTTCTGTCTGCAAACTCTTTCCAGAAATCTGCAAAGGGGAATGTTACATTTTAGTGCTTATAAATAGAGAGAAGCCATCATCTTGGATTTGTTGTCTGTTTTCAATGTTGTTATGTTTACTTGTTAGAAATGACATGACTGACTGGACACCCGGGGTAGTGTCTGTGCCAGGAATTTCACATCCATTAGTCAGGGCTAAAGAAAGCATGAGATATATGGGAATGTCTTAATTGAACTCCAACACAATCATTCTATTGCTGTTGCCATTTTAACTTTTCCTTTACTCAGAAATATACTAGTGTTATAATTTTATTACAACCAGATATGTTTCCATTTTATCTATGATGAGGTCATAAAGATTGGCTAGCTCTAACCTCATTTGCAACTGCAAATTCAATAATATTTTAGAAATTCTAAATTTTTAATTATTGAACTATAATTAAACCTTTAAAATATTTTCAACTGTTTAAATTTTAAACAATTTTCAGTAAATCTAAAGTCAAAAAAAAAAAAATTGGCAGTGTGAGTTGCCAAAGCTGGAATTCCATCCAGACTGGCACAAACTAAAGTAACTTATGAACTTGAATCAGAGCAGAACCCAAAAATGCACTGGTTCAACTCCATGGCACATCGTTTCTATTTTGTTTTGGGCTCTGTGTTATAAAATAAAATAAAATGCTGCATTTGACTTCAGGGACGATTTTTATTTAGTATTTCACAACCTTACACACACACACACACACACACACACACACACACACCACAATTGGGCTAGAAATAAAATCCTGCTCTGGTTTGATTTCATGTTGAGAAATCCTTACCCATTTATCCCCTAGTCTTTCCCCTATCAATCTGAAAGAGGTATTTTCTCTGTCTCTGTCTCTTTCCCCCACCTACTTCCATCAGAATAATCATCACTCCAACCCCATGTTTATCCATTTTTGTCATTTTTATATTATTTTAATTTTATTTATATATTTCATATTATGTATAGAGTATATATTCCTAATTTATCATAATTTTTAAATTTCATAAAAATATAATTCATATTTAGTATTTTAGCTCCTTAACTTTCTATGATTTATCCATACTGGATATAGTTTAGTTTATTTATCTTTTTCCTTTTTAAGATTCCATTGTGTGACTATACTACAGTTTATTCATTCATTCTTCTGGAAGAATATTTGAGTTATGCCCAACAATTCTCTACGAATTTTCTCATACATTGTATCGTGTACAAGGCTTTGTCTTGGGTAGATGTGGAATTCCTATGTGGTAGGATATATGGATGTCCAGGCCTAGCAAGTGACATTAACCTGTTTTCTAGAAAGTCTCCACAATGTACAAACCTAAGAGCAGTGAATAATAGGTCCTCCCCATCCTTGATAAGGAGACACTTTCCAGCTTTGCTAGTCCAATGAATGTGAAATAGGGTCATACTGTAGGTTTGACTTGCATTTTCTTTATCAACAATTATGGTTTTTTTTTTCAGACATCTACTAGAAATTGGTACATTGTCTTCTCTGTGTTGAATACTAATGGCTTTTTTGTGTGTGGTTTGTACTTTCTCTAGCGATGTTCAGAATTTTTAAAATTTATTTTCAATACTGACTTTTTACTAGTTGTATTTGCTGAGAACATCTTCTCCCAGCTTTTAATGTGTCTTCTAGTATTTTTTTAATTTTAAAAATTTTTATTTTGAGACAGGTTCTCGCTATGTTGCCCAGGCTGGCCTTGAACTCCTGGGCTCAAGCGTTCCTCCTGCCTCAGCCTCCATTGTAGCTGAGATTACAGAAATGTAATGCCATGCCCAGCAGTCTTTTCATGTTTTGGGAGTGGTTCATGAAAGTTTTCATTTTCAGTACAGTCAATTTTATTATGTATTATATAGCCTATATTTAAGTATTTTGTTTAAAATGACTTTTGCTATGTAAGGACTAAAATATGTATCCATATTTTCTTGTGAAACTTTTACAGTTTTACTTCTTTTCTTAACTTTTAATTTTGAAATGACTATATAAATTCACAGGAAATTGCACTTTATAGATAAGTCCCCTCACCCAGTACCCCTCACCCAATTTCTCCCAATTTTTACATCTTCCATAGCTATAGTACAATATCAAAACCAGGAAACTGGAATTAATGTACCATAAATATGCTGTTCTGTGTCATTTTACCACATGTGTAAGTTCACATAACCCCACAGAGACCAAGGTGCAGGCCACCACCAGCAAGATCTCTGTGCCACCTCTTTATGGCCACACCCATCATGTCTCACCCAATCTCTTTCCCCATCTATCTGGCAATTGCTAATTTATTCTTCATGTTTCTTATTCTGTCACTTTGAGAATGTTATATAAATGCATTCATACAGTGTTTGACATTTTAAGTTCAACCTTTTTTACTCAGTATAGTGCCCTTTAGTTCTATCCTAATTGTATGTACCAATATTTTGTTGCTTTTTATTTCAAGATAGTATGCTATGCTACTAATGTACACAGTTTCTTTAACTATTCACCTATCATATGATGTATTGGTTGTTTTCAGGTTTGAGCTATCACAAATACAGCTGCAATAACCATTCATGGACAGGTTTTTGTATGGACATAAGATTTCATTTCTCTAGGATAAAGGCACCAGAATGTGAATGCTAGGTTGAATGGTAAGGACATATACATGTTTTAAAGAAACTGTCAAATGATTTTCTAGAATGGCTGTAGGATTTCAAACTTGCACCAACAATATACTATAAAACCCAGTTTCTAACACATCCTCACCAGCACTTGTTAACAGTCTGCTGGTATCAACATTTTAGCACTTGGAGTGAGGTTTGGAACATTTACCATTATGATCCTTTATCCTGTCCCAATTATACTTACCTGAAATATTTCCTTTACATGCATTGAGGACCATATCAAATTGTGGTAAGACGTTTGCTTTAGCTGTCAAAAATAATTTTGCAAACTCAAAAGGATAGAAAAACCCTATTATATTGACCCTCTTACTCTTTCTTACACGTTTTCATCCTCTCTAATGTCCCAAGAGTCCTTTTTTTTTCTTTCTGTTTAGAGAACTTCATTTAGCCTTTGCTTTAGGGTAGGTCTGTTGGCAACAAAGTCTCTTAGATTTCCTTCATCAGAGAATGTCTTGATTTTCTCTTTATTCCTGAAGAGTATTTTCACTGGGTATAAATTGACAGTTCTCTTTCTTCAGCAACTGAAAAATACTGTGTCGCTTTTTTTTCTAACATCCTTGATTTCTGATTTAAAAAAATCTGCTTTCATTTGAGTTGTGTTTCACCTATAAGTAATGTGACATTTCTCACTGATTTTCAAAATTTTTTACTTGTCTTAAATTTTCAGAAATTTAGTTATGATGGGTCTTGGAGAGGATTTCCTTCGGGTTATCCTGTTTCAGGTTTACTTGAATTATTGAATCTGTAGGTATATGCCCTTTTGCCAAATTTCAGAAATGTTTCACTGTTCCTTTTTCAGTACTTTTTCTGACCATCCTCTTTGTTCTCTCTTTCCAGGGCTCTGATGACACAAATGCCATGTCTTTTGTGAGAGTTCACCCGAGGCTTGGTTCAGTGTTTTCAGTGCATTTTCTCTTTGTTGTTCAGAATAATTTCTTTATTATTCAATCCACTTTCTTACCCACTGAGCTGCTTTTTTAATTAATTCTATGCCCATTAGGTTTATCTTTATTTCTCTAGTTCTTTAATACTTTTTTGTTCGGGGAGAGTCTTTTTAAATTTGTCTTAAGAGTGTTCGTGATAGCACATTGAAGAATATTTTTTTGTTTTGTTTTGTTTGAAACAGAGTCTTGCTCTGTCGCCAGGCTGGAGCACAGTGGCGCAGTCTCGGCCCACTGCAACCTCCGCCTCCTGGGTTCAAGCGATTCTTCCGCCTCAGCCTCCTGAATAGCTGGGACTACAGGCACGTACCGGCTAATTTTTGTATTTTTAGTAGAGACGGGGTTTCACCATGTTGGCCAGGATGGTCTCGACCTCTTGACCTCGCGATCCACCCACCTCGGCCTCCCAAAGTGCTGGGATTACAGGCGTGAGCCACCGCGCCGGCCCATTGAAGAATATTTATCACAGCTACTTCGAAATCTTGGTCAGATCATTCTAACATCTTTGTCACCTCATTTTGCCGTAAATTCATTGTCTTTTATTCTCCAGCTTGAGATCTTCCTGATTTTTTATGTGACCAGTGATTTTTTGTTGAAACCTAAACATTTTCTTATTATGGAATGAGAGTCTAGATCTTGCTGAAACCTTCCTTTTGTCAGGCTTTCTCTAACACAGATGCAGCAGAAATAGAGGGAATTGCTACCTCATTACTGCCAGGTGGAGCTCCATTGACACCTGAGCCGGGCAGGGGGCTTCTTGTTATTGCTAGGCAGGCTTGGAAGTTCCTGCTCCCCACATGGTCTTCACTGAAATGCTGTAGTAATGACCTGGTTACCACTGGGCAAAAGTGTAAGTCCTGAACCTCTATTCAGCCTCATCAGATACCAGCCTGTGAGTAGGGAAGGGTCCCTCAATCCTGATGGGTTGGTGGAGAAGCCCAGGCCCATGTAATCTCCACCAACACCAAGGAGGAGTGTGGCTACCGGCAGAGAGGGTGAACTACTGGCTCCTTATATGGCCTTCTCAGACACCATCCTATGGGAGCAGGGGTCGAGGAGTCCCAGCATAGCCTCCTGAGGGTGAAAGTCTAGGATCCTCCCAGCCTTTGTCAATGGAGGAGTGGGTGGTGCCATAGTTTTTCCTGTGATGTTCAGCTGCAGTAAAGATGTTATTGCCTTTCCTGATCCTTTGATTTGAGGGATCAGGATTTTTTTGAGGCTTTTTATCTGTGATGGTTGGCATTCTGGGTTCCTGGCTTCTTCAACATCCAGTCTGTGACATATGAGGGGCAAAAAGAGAACCCAGGGAATTCACCAGCCAGCTGTTCTTTGGGGTTTGCGGTTTCCAGCCAGTCTCTTCTCTCCATCTTTCAGAGTCTTCTTATATTTGTTTTATATGTAATGTCTAGAATTGTAAACTCTCAATAGCAAAATGATGCCTACTCCATTTTCCCAGAAGCACAGTCTTTATTACAGACAACTTTAGATTCGATATTTGAATCCTTATTTTACTAGACTTAACTTATGTATTAACATATAAAGTGAGGTAGAGATCCAATTTTAACTTTTTATGAATAACATATTTTCTAAGTTTATTTATTGAGCTCTTACTCTTTTCTCCACTAATATTTGCAATATCTAACATATTTTGACACTCTCTTTCCATCATCAGTTTATTCCTACACCTTTACCAAACCATATAAATTACTATAAAATACATGATAAGTTCTGGTTTCTGAAAGTTCAAGTCCTCTTATATTGTTTTCCTTCACAATTTGCCACTGTAACCTTGGACCTTTATTCTTCTGTAGAAACTTTAGAATCATCTTATCAATTTGACAGAAGGACACTAACTCTGATAGCTTTCTAATCTATACATAAATTTAGAAATAGTTTAAATATATCATTAACTATCTTACACATGTTATGTTAGCTTTTCCCTGAATATTTGATATTTTATGAATCTATTGTAAATGACTTCTCTTTATTGTTTTTAATTGTTCACTGCCAATATAAAAATCTGACTTTTATATTTATTTTATATGCAGTCAATTTGCTCAATACAACTGTCATGTTTGATAAGTTTTGTAATCAGATAATTTAGAGGTTTCTATATAAATGTGTATCATATGCGAATAACATACTTTCTTCCTCCTTTCCAATCTCTAAAGCATTTTACTTGTATGGTTGCACTGACTACAAATTCTAACACAATGTTGAATAAAATTTATGATATTAGGCATCCTTAACTCATTCTAAAATTCAAAGGGAAGCTTTCTAAACGTTCCCCATTTAGAAATATGTGTGCTTTATATTTTTATATCCTCTACCTGGTTAAGAAAGTTCCCTTATATTTATAAATTACTAAGATTTAATTTTGATGAAAATCCTACATTTGATTATTAATTCATGGTGAGTCATATAAAAAAACTTGTTTCCATATATTGAAATTATCATATTGCTTACCTTCTTAAATCTATTAATGGAATAAATTACATTTCTGAATGAATTATGCAATGAATACTAGGCAAAATACAATTTGATCATGAGTATTACCTTTTTACATAAATTGGTGGAAATAGCCATATAGATTTATATGAGTATGCACACATAAAAAAATTATAAAATTTAAGAAAAAATGATTCTGTGTGCTGTGACCATTTCTCATAATATTTTTGTCTGGTTTTGATATTAGGGTTCATTGGCCTCAGAGGATTAGGTAGGTTTTCCATCTTTTCCATTTGTCTATAAAAATCTGTACAAAATTGATCTCTACCTTGAAAGCTTTGCAGGCCATATGATCTAATTTATGGAAAGGCTATTACTTCATAAATAGTTATATAAATATTCAAGTCTTTGATACGTCTCAAATAAATTCTGCTGAGTTATATTATTTTAGAACTTCTTCCGTTGCCTAGAAGTTTTTGACACTGGTGACATATATTTGTTAAATTTTTCTTATATGACCTCTAAAATCACTAAAGTTTCTGTAGTTCTGTGCTCCTCTTTCTTCGTCTTTCCTTTTCTTCTCTTGGTCTACCTTGTCATAGGTGTTCTGTTTTAAAAGTCTTTTCAAATAATCAACTTGTAGCTTTTTTCTCTGTTATAATCTTGGTTTCTATTTTAATGATTTTGCTGTTTTATTATTATCTAGTTCCTTCAAATTTTCTAAAGTTTTTTGTTCTTTCTTTTCTTAAGACCAATTGCTTATTTATTTTTAGCTGCTACTTTTATATATAAATATTTATGAATATAAATCACCTCAAAATGCCATTTTTGCTTTCTTTAAAATATTTGGTATGTAGTAACTATGTTATTCAGTTATAGGTATTTTTAAATTTCTGATATGATTTATTGTTTAATCCAAGCAGTTTTAGAAGGTTTTTATTTAAATTTATAAATATAACTGCATTTTTTCACTCATAGAGTTAAATTCTTATTTAATTATGATTTGATGACAGAATGCAGGCAGTATATCCTTTTTGTTTTTAAACTGAGACTTTTCTGTAATTATATCTGCTGAACTTTCTAAATTATCTATATGCCCTACAGAAGAATTAGACATTTTATAATTTTTGAATTTTTTACTTTAACTATAAAGCTATATTAATTCTTATGTTTTTATACATGCCATTAAATTTTTTCAAATTGATGAACTTATCATCTATGAATAAAGAATGCTTTTCTTTCTTATTTTCCAATGTAATTACCTTTTATTTCTCTTTCTTGCCTATTGCACTGGCTGGATCTCTCAATACAATGTTGAAGTGGTAAGAGATATTTATCTTGTTGCTAATCTTCTGATCATTGACCTATAGTTTATAATGTTAGTGGCAGATTGTTTATAAATACCCTTTATCAGGTTGAGAAAGATTCACTTTGTACTTATATTGATGAGAACTATTGTAAGGAACAGATGTTGCATTTCATAAATCAGGTTGAGAAAGATTCACCTTTGTACTTATATTGATGAAAACTATTGTAAGGAACAGATGTTGCATTTCATAAAAGGCCTTTATAACAACTATTAAGATAATCATGTTTTTCTTTTTTAGTGTGTTAGTATGCTAAATTATATTAATTTCCCTATGTTAATCCAATCTTCCAATCCTTAGATAAATCCCACTTAGTTTATACACTATATACCATTGTATTCAATTTCCTAATATTTTTATTAAAATTTTTGCATCTATATTCACAAGAGATATTAATCTGCAATTTTTTTCTACAATGTCTTTGTTGGTCTTGTTATCAGGTTAATGCTGGACCTATAAAATGAGTTGTGACATTATCCTCTCTTTTTAATTTTCTGGAAGAGTTTGCATAAAATTGTTATGTGTTCTTTATTAAAGTTTTGGTACAGTTCACCAGTAAAACCACATGGACCTGGAATTTTATTTATGAGAAGATTTTTAACTATAAATGTAATGTCCTTAATAGACATGGCTTTTTAGAATATCCGTTTATTCTTGAGTAAACTCAATAGTTAGTGTCTTTCAAGGGCTTTGTTCATTTCATCAAAGCTGTTGAGTATATCTGCATAAAGTTGCTGATAATATTCCTTTGTTATGCTTGTAGTATCTTTAGACTTTGTGTGATGCTACCGCTCTCATTCCCCATATTTTTATTTTATGTCTTCTTTATTACTTTCTTCGTCAGCCTGGCTGCTTATTTATAAATGTACTTATCTTCTCATAGAACAAGATTTGTTGCATTGATTGTGTCTATTGTTTTCCTGTTTTCTATTTTATTGACATCTATCCTTAGCCTTACTTTTTCTTTTCTTCTATTTATTTTAATTCCATTTTTCTTCTTTTTCTAGTTTTCTAAAATAAAATTGAGAGCAATGATTTGAGATATATTCTGCTTGCTTATAAAGGTGCTTAGTATTACAAATTTTCCATTAAGCACTGCTTTAGCAGCACTCTCCAAATTTTGATATATTGATTTTTCATTTTTATTTAATTGAAAATACATTCTGCTTTCCTTTACAAGTTCAGCTTTCACCTATGGATTGTTTGTCAATGTGTTTTTCATTCCAAATACTTAGAGGATTTCCAGAGATCTTTTTTTTCAATTTCCAAGTTTATTCTATTTTAATCAGAAAAATATACCTTAAATGATGAATTATTTCAGAGTAATGAAGACTTATGTCACAGCCCAGAATGTGGCTTATCTTTGAAAGCATTTTATGTGTTTGGGAAAAATGTGTATTACATTGTTTTGGGGTAAAATGTTCTATGAGTGTCAAATAGGTCAAGTTGATTGATTGATAAATTGTTAAATTATCTCTATCCTCACTTATTTTCTGTATTTCCTTCATCAGTTATTGAAAGGGTGTATTGAAATATTCAAAGATCATTGTGGATATGTCTATTTCTCCTTTAAGAAGTTTTTGCCTCAGGTGTTTTGAAGCATGTTTTTATCAATTTAAACTTGCTGTATTCTCTTGACAAATCCACTCTTTCATCATTAAAAATGGCCTTCTTTGTTCCTGGCAATGTTCTTTGCTCTGAAATCTATTTAGCCATTTCAGTTTTCTCTTAATTAGTGTTACTTTAACTTTTTTGCATCTTTATATTTCAAGCATTTTCTCTATGCAACACATGGTTAAGTCTAGCTTTTCACAACTAACCCAACAATCTCCATGTTTTAATTGAGGCTTACACAATTTACATTTGGTGTAATATTACCAATGGTTAGGCTAAGTCTATTGTCATTTCTTATTCCCTTTCTTGTTTTGCCTTCTTTGGGGTTAATTGAATACTTTTATGATTTTATTGTATCTTCTTTACTGAATTATTGGCTAAAGATCTTTGTTGTATATTTTAGTGGTTTCTTTAAGGTTTGTAGTATACATCTTTAACTACCACAGTCTACCATCATATATTATGCCACATTGTGTATAGTATATAACTTTCCAGCAATATACTATTCTCCACTCTCAATCTTTGTGTTTTTAATATGAAACATTTTATTTTATATATGTTATGAATCCCTCACTAAATTTTAGCTACCAATTCTGTTTAGATAATTCTATTTTTAATTCTTTCTTTTTGATTGGCAAATAATAATTATGTGTATTTAGGAAGTACAATGTGATATTTTGATCTATGTGTATACTGTAGAAAGATTCAGTCAAGCTAATTGACATATTCATCACATCACCAACATTTTTTGTGGTGAGAGTGTTAAAAATTAATTCTTTTAGCTATTTTGAAATACAAAATATATTATTAATTGGGGTCACCATGTAACACAATAGATCACTAAAACGTATTTTTCCAGTCTAACTGAGTTTGTACCCTTTGATTAATATCTTCCCTTTCCCCATCCTCCTCCTCCTTTAGCGTCTGCTACCCATCCTTCTGTTCTGTTTTATGAGATAAAACTTTTTAGATTCCACATGTAAATAAGATCATATTTCTCTTTTTGTACCTGTTTTGTTTCACTCAGCTTAATGTTCTTCATTTTCACCAATGTTGCTGCAAATGACAGAATCTCCTCCTTTTTTAATACTATAAAGTATTCCATTGAATATAAATGCCACATTTTCTTTATACATTTATTCATTAACAAACACTTAGATTGCCTTTATATCTTGGCTATTGTAGGTAATGCTGAAATGAACATGGGCATGCAGATATCTCTTGCACACACCAATTTCAATTCCTTTGATTATATCTTTATATACTGAACAAACTATCTGAAAAAAATTAAGATACCTATCTCATTTACAATAGCATCAAGGAATAAAATAAAATACTTAGGAGTAAACTTAATCAACAAGTGCGTTTACTCTACAATAAAAATTATAAAACATTGATGAAAGAATTGAAGAAGACACAAATATATGAAAACATATTCCATGTTCATGGGTTGAAAACATTAATATTGTTAAAATGTCCATACTGTCCATAGCAAGCTACAGATTCAACACAATTCCTATCAAAATTTCAAGGTTATTTTTACAGACATAAAAAAATTATAAAACTTATATGGAACTCAAATAACCAAAGCAATCTTGAGCAAAATAAACAAAACTGGAGGTATCATACTCCCTGATTTCAAAATATAAAGCGCTATTGTAATCAAAACAGCATAGTACTGCATAAAAACAGACACATCAACCAATAGAATAGAATAGAAAGAACAGAAGTATTTACAATCAATTGATTTTTTACAAGGGTACCAAGAACACACAATGGAGAAAGAACAGCATTTTAACAAATTATGTTGGGAAACTGAGTATTCACATGTAGAAGAACAAAATTGGACCCTTATCTCACACCATATACAAAAATCAACTCAAAATGGATAAAAGACGTAAACATAAGACCTGAAACTCTAAAACTACTAGAAGAAAACATAGGGAAAAATCTCCACAACAATGATATTGGCAATAATTTCTTGGAAAGGACTGCAAAAGCACAGACAACAAAAGCAAAAGTAGAGAAATCAGATTGCATAAAACTAAAAAGCTGTTTCACAGCAAAGGAAACAACAGATTGAGGAGACAACCCATGGACTGAGAGAAAATATTTGTAAATCATACATCTAACAAGGGGCTAATATCCAAAATATATGAGGAACTCAACTCAGTGGCAAGAAAACAAAACATCTTTTTTAAGAACAAAGGATCTAAACAAACTCTTCTCAAAAGAAGAGATACAAATGACCAAAAGATTTATGAAAGAAGTTCAACATCTCTAATCACCAGGGAAGTGCAATTTAAACCACAAGGAAAAATCACCCCATAGAATGGCTAATATAAAAAAGATGAAAGATGACAAGTGGTAATGAGGATGTGAGAAGAAGGAAGCTTGCACACTGTTTGTGGAAATATAAATTAGTCAGCCATTTTGGAAAATAGCGTGGAAGTACCTCAAAAAAATAGAATTTCTCTAAAAATATAACTACTAAATAATTCAGCAACTTTACTTCTGGAAAAATATCAGTTATATTTCAAAGAGACTTAAGAAATAAGTGGAAAATTCTATGTATTTATTCATGTAATTCCAATTTCAATAGTTTTTTTATTAATTTTATAGATCCATATTTCCATATAGTAGAATATTCCTCCTGCGTGAAGGACTTTCTTTAACATTTCTCATAGTATATGTCTGTTGGTAACGGATACTATCTGCTTTTGTATGTCTAAAAAAGTCTTTATTTAGCTTCCTTTTTAACATATTTCACTGAGTATAAAATTCTCACTTGACAGGTTGGACTTGTATTGTTGTCATACTTAAAAAATGTTACCATGCCATTTTCTTACTTACATGGTTTCCAATAAGAAATCTGCTGTCATCCTTATCACTGCTGGTCTGAACATAATGCACCTTTTTTCCAAGTCGTTTTTCCTAGCTTTTATTAGCAGCTAGTGAAAAAGGTACATCATGTATGTATTATTTTTCCTTTATCATTGGTTTTGAGCAAATTGGTTATGATGTATTTTAGTTTTGTTTTCTTCATCTTTCTTATACTTGAAGTTATTTAGTTTCTTAAATATGTAGATTTATAGTTTCTATCAAACTTGGAAAATTTTTGACTATTCAATATTTTTAAGCTCCTCCTCTCTGTACTTTCTTTCAGGCACTCCAATCACACAAATATGTGGCTTCCTGCAGCTGTCCAACAGTTCTCTGAGGCTCTGTTTATTTCCTCTCTACAGGTCATATGTTCTTACTTATTTGCATCCCTTGTAATTTTTATTGAATTTCATACATGGTGAATTTTGCTTTGTTGGAAGCTGGATATTTCTGTATTCCTGTAAATATTCTTGAGCTTTGATCAGTTAAATCATGTGGAAACAGTTTGAAACTCTGGGGTTTAATATTCATTAGTTGTGACCAGAATAGTGCCCAATCTAGGGCTAAATATTTCCCTCTACTGAGGCAAAGCCTTCTGGTGTACTCTACCTAATTCCTAATGAATCTCGAGCCTTTCCAGGCTGTTTGATGGAATACATATTCTTTGCAGCCAAGTGTGAGTATGGGGTACTGTTGCTTTCATCCTTCCAGATACTTCTTTCCTTGACCTTGAGTAGTTTTATGCAATCAGGGATTTATGTGAATACATTGTATACCATCTGCAAATTGCCAGAGTTCTTCCTGTGAGCCCCTTTCTCCTCTCAACCACCCAATTGTGCAAATTCTAGCCACCTTGTTACCATGGACTCTCAGCTTCATCTCTTCAACTCAGAACTCCACCAGGCCCTGTCTGGGTTCCTTCTTCCTGCCCTGATCCTGGAAACCCTCTCAAGGCAGTAAGCTAGAGAACTGCTAGGGCTCACCTTGTTCTATACCTGTCTCTCAGAGATGATGGTCCTTTACTGCCTGATACTCAGTGTCTTAAAACACATTGTTTTATATGTTTTGCTAATCTGTTTTGTTTCAGGCAAGAGGCAAACACACATTCTATTACTTTGCCCAGCCCCAAAACAAAATTCAATACATCCTCACTACCTTTTTCATCTTTTATTTTTAATAAGATTTAAAATATATATTTAATGCACTTTGTTGTCCTTTGTAAGAAAGTTATTTTCCAAAAATGTGATTGATTTTATCCACCATGTCAAATAATTGCTTTGAGTTCTATGTATAACAGGTTAAAGAATCTCATTGGATTCAAACAAATTCCATAGCAGAACATATTTTATTATGTATCTTTTCTGCTAGATACTATTTCAAATATATAATAAGATATATATTATTAAATATAAGAGAAAGACATAGTATGAAACAAAATGACATGGAAAACATAAACATAAAATATAACAAAGATGCAGAAAAAGAAAATTAAGGAGCTAATAAGCAGTGATCATGATGAGACAGGCAGAAATTTAAGGAAATATTGCCTAATAACATGAAGAACAATATCTTGTTTTGATAAAAGTATGACACAGATATACCAGTCATGAACCAGGTGCTTGGAATGAGAAGAACCAAAAATCTTGTTGAGCATCAGGAAAGCTCTAAAATTAAGAATCTGACAAAGTGGACTGAGGCTGTCGTTACTAGACATAATGAGTCCAGATCAATCATGGTTCATTGCCTGGGGGCTGGGCATGTTTCTGTCTCTCACAGAATCAAGGTTCTTTAGTAAAAAATAGTGAGAAAATTAGAAGGCAACGAGCAGTGCCACAGGAGCTAAGCCCTCAGTGTCCAAACTGCATGGTGGTTACTGATAAGGAGGGCTCCTCCCACCCTATGAAACACTGAGTTAGTGTTGTCATAAAAATACTTTTTTTGCCTCAAATGCACTACACATTTTTTAAGTTAAAGTTTTTATTGTTGTTCTTGTTTTTTTTTGTTTGTTTGTTTTTCTTTTTTGAGCTTAAGAAATAACAATTTGTTGAGAATTCCCGGGTTGGTGGTTATCTCCTCCCAGCCTTAAGGGAGTGAACAATACTGTAGGAAATCACTAAGAAATCACACACTGTCCCAACAGCCCCGGCCGACACAGGGAGGAGGAACGTCATTTCCCAGAAAGGGGCTGGTCTTTAGTCTTCCTTAATCCAAGAGGAGTTCCGGGTACTGGTGCAGGGGACCATCGCATGATACTGGGGCCGGGTAGGGCTGTACTGGACCCCAAGATGGCTCCTCAAAAACTGGAGAAGCAGATCTATTTCCTCTGGGGGTAGAGTTCTTGGTGACAAGGCTCATTTCTTACCCTTGATGAGGCTGTCACTTCCTCGGGTGAAACTTGCATCCTGTAGATTCAGCACAGGGTTGTCGGCAGTGAGATAGATAGGATTCTGTGATGTGACGATCGTCTTGGAGATATTCTGGGCTGCCCAAATCATGCGAAGTTTGATGCAGCCAGTCCTGCTGCAGTCCACCGATCCGATTGAAGAAGATGGCTCTGTGCCCCGCCTTCCACAGTGATCACGGATTCGCGGACACCATTGGCCATGGCGCCAGTCCCCAGCAACAGCTTCAGGATGGTGCCCATGCACCAGGCCCAGCCGGCAGCCGTCCCGCCAAGTCCTTCAAGTTCTGGGCCATGTCTGATCTTCAGGCTGGCAGCATCAGAGGTGAGAAGGGGATACCGGCCCGCCTCTACCCCACTCCAGCTTAGGCACTGCACCATTCACACCAAGTTAAAGTGTTCTTATTATAGGTTTTTCTCATGTTGCTCCTCCCTGCACTCCACAGCACTCGAGTCGTGGAGTGTCACACGGCCGATCTGGCAGCTAGTCCTCCACTCATAATCACCTTCTCTCCAAAGACCAGTGCTACTTTCTGCAGGACTGTGCTCATTTCAAAGCTTATTTTTCGTTCCAGAAGCTTCTAAGCCCCTCACACAGTTACTTCTAACCTACTAAGTGGCTGTCAAGCTAGTTTAAGGAACATCGACCTTAGATTTAGCAAACTGGGTTTGAACCTTGCTTACATCACCTTCCAGCTGGTGAACTGGCACAAATAACCAGTCAGACCTTTAGTTTCATCACAAAAAACGAAGATAATAAGATCTATCCTTTAGAAATGCCTGATACACAGGGGAAAAGTGGGAAAGTGTTGGCCATGATTGTTAGAAAAATATCCTCTGGACTGCAGTGCTGGGGTTCTATCCACAACCTGCATTGTGCCTCTTAAATTTTATAATGATTTGTTTCAGAACATAATCAAATTAGATGTTCTCTTAAGTATATGTATTTTGCCACAGAATATGAGTGAAGAAGGCAAATAAAATTTTGAACAATATGAACAGAAAAATTTGTCAAGAAGTATTTCAAAATAATGGAATCGTAATGTCTTTATAAAAAAATTCAGTCAAAATAGCCAGTGGTAAGAATTAGAGTTGAAAAGCACCTACCGATTACGCACAAGCGTAGAACACTCACTCAAGGAGACAATGCAAAAACAAATGGAATAAATGAATGCCAGTTATCACAGTCTCTAGAGTTTTTAAAAATCCTTCTTTCCAAATTAAATGTTGTTTATTTCCTTGGTTATGAGTCAAACACACAATGCTGAGACAAGTAAAAAGAATTCAGTGTTTTTTTCCCCCACTGGTATATGCTGAGTCGTTACTGGTGGTAAACTACTCTTTTGCATGAATTATCCATAAAAGATCTAGGAAAATTAAGTACTGACAAGGTTTCCATTACCAATCATTAAATCAAGAAAAATTTTCCTGTTATTCTATTTCTTCTTCATTAACTCTATCATATCTGACTTAATGGTTCTCAACTTTGTGCCTTCAAGATAACAAATAAGGGGATACTCTGTGCTCCTGATGAAGCTAAACGTTATTCTGTATATCCTAGTACTTTGTTCCTACTGATTTCTGAGATGTTATATTTAGAATTCATAAAAGTCTGGTGTTAGAATTATTACTCCCATATTGCAAATAACAAACTGAAGGTCTCCAATCTCAGCAGCATCACGGGACACATAGCTAACACGTGGAGAGCTGACATATATATCCAGGTGTGCTTAATTACTCCACCTCACTATTCACAAGGTAGTGGTTCCCTTTATTATGAACAAAACATGAGTCTATTGTTTATTAGACTGGATGCTATGGGTTACATTATGCTCCACAGCAAAAAAAGCATAAGTTAAACTTATATCACCAGTACCTCAGTATACAATCTTATTTAGATATACGGTCTTCCAAGAGGCAGTCAAGTTAAAATGAGGTCATTAGGCTTCACCTTAATCTGATATGACTAGTATGTTTATTAAAATAAGACTTTTAGGCACATATGCATAGAGAGAAAAAGCGAAAAGAACTAGAAGATGGCCATCTACAAACCAAGGACAGAGGCTTTACAAGGAACAAAACCTACCTGCTCCTTGATCATGAGCTTTCAGCCTCCAGAATTCCAGAACTGAAAGAGAATAAATTTCTGTTGCTGCAGTCACCCAGGCCATGGTACTTTGTTAAGCACCTGGCAAACTAATATATTTCCATCATATTTACTACAAGTTAATACACTTCCATCATATTTACTGCAGCATCTTGATATGCATTTATTGAAGTCATTGATTTAAAAAACACTGCATGCCACAGGTCCCAGGAGAGCCCCAAATCTCACCACTAGAGACTCGGTCGGTAGACTGATATGGGTGTACAAAGAGATGTCCTCTAAGAATGGCTCATTTCTCATCCTTGCTCTGCCATCTCAGCTGGCTCCTTTCTGGGTTTGTGTGTACCTGGTATATCACCAACGATAGTCTACACTCTGTGAGGAAATGTAACATGGATGTGCCATTCTCCCTCACTACAGGGTGGTTACTTGAAGGTAAAGGGCCCAAGATTCATTTATCTGTAAATCTCAGGCAGATATTAGTCCTGAGTGCATCTATTAATAGAGACACAACTGCATTGAATTAAGTTAATACTTGCGGTATGTTAAAACTGAAATAGTCCTTAAAGATCTTCTAGTTTTAGGATAGCAAAACTGGGTCCAAGTGGGCTGAAACGGTGTATTTCCTTAGCAATTGGCCAAGATAAAGGTGACCCTCAGAATATCTGCTTCCAATTTCCTCTTACTCTCTGTAGGCATCTCTCTCAAATTTAGAATATGATGTTGCATTTAGGTTTAGTTGACTTGTTCTTACAAATTTGTTGGTTTTTACATTTGTTTATGGATTATAAACTTCTCCCTTTTCCCCTTTGCCTGTTTCTATGAGTTATTTTTAAACCTGGATTATAGTAATGGAAATTCCTTGGGAAATAAGTCTTAGGAAACCTGGCTCTAATTATTCCTATTTAGAATTCTATTGACAACAGCAATCCCCATGACTGCTGAAAGATGCATTGTATAACAAACAATACTCCATTTCACATGGTCATGTTAAGGAACATCGGTTTTGTCATTATCTATAATTTTCCCTCCGTTTTCACGTCGTTCAGTAGTGTTCTTTGCTCTCCCCCCACAGGAACAGCTAACAAATAGTATGAGATAGTTTTAATTAAGAAAGCACTTTGCAATTCGAGGAATTGCCTAATGTCCTGAATCAGCATGTTAAATACATTCAGACCTCATTCCCTGAGTGCCAGTATTTCTTTGGTCCCCCAGTTGACTGCCTGAGGTCAAGAAGGGTTGAATTAGATTAGAAGAAGTAGGAAAAGAGGTGAAAGGAAATGGCATTTTAAGTAGAGGGAAGAACATGAGCAATGGGATGGGACGACAAAGTTGTGCAAAAGTGAAGGAGCAACACGGGAGGGCGGAGGGTGGGGGCACCAGCATGAAGGGCTCTGAAGAAGGGCCCAGCTAGAGTTTATGCTATATGTTACAGGTTACGGGGGAGCCAGAAAAGAGTGACATGATTGGGCCTTGTGTAAGAAATATATTGGAGGAATTGCACTTCTCATTTGAGGAGGGAGTACAGGGTAGACAGAAAGATGAAACCAAAGGCTTTAGTAGTAATCCAGATGAAAACGGGTAATGGTTAGAAATAGGGATTGGTAATGAGCAAAGAAGCAGATAAAACCAGGACCATTATCAGAAGTAAAATGAACCAGAGTTACTGGAAAGATGGTGTTGTAAGAGGAAGGTCGTGGGATGTTTTCAGCAGGAGGGATGCCTCAGGGTGAGGGTGCCCTTGGCTGAGGTAGTGACTCAGGCAAAGCAATACATTTCTAGGGAGGGTGACGGATCCATTCTGAGCTGTGGTGGAATTTCCTGGTAGAAATGTCATGCAGGCAGATGAAAGTTTTCACCTTGTGTCACAAGAAAGCTTGGGAGACAGGCGTATACTTGTCACTTACAAGATGGAGATGGAAGTTGAAGTCAAGAGAGAGGCCGAGCTAACCCAGGGAGACATGCAATGCGGAAACGGCAGAGCTAGAGTCGGAAATCTAAGGACAGTGCCACTTAAAGGGTGTATTGAAAGGAAGGACGGGGAAAGGGAAGAGAAGAACTGAAAAAAACAAAACCAGAGTTTTATACACCAAAGTAAAGAGGGTTTCATGAAGGAAAGTATGATCACAGTTGTAAGTTCATACGGGAAAGCTGAATGTGAGAAAGAATGAAAGAAGTGAAATAATCAGAAAGTCATTAGTTACCTTTGAGGGACCATTTTTAGTCCTGTGGTTGTGTGAGACGGTGTAGAGATCTGCCTCAGTTTTGTTGAGAATTTGGGAGGAAATCAGCAGAGCCAGCATATGTAGGGAATTCTTTCAGAAGTTTTTATAAATTGAGATAAAAGAAAATGGCAACAAAATGCATTCAATGTAGGGAGACCAAAGCAAATACAGAGGGCACCATACAAAGGAGTGAATGGTCGCACCGTGACTACCTGAGTCAAACTTGGGAGAACTTTCTTCCCCTTCTTCTGTATGTGTTCTTTCAAAAAAATCTTCAAAGATTATTACACTATTAAGGTTTTGCTACAATCTTCTGGAGTTCTTCAGCTAATCCATGGCATTTTCCTTTACCAGTCACGTGTTGGAAAATTTATGCTTTGCTAACACAAGTAATATTCTTCCCTCGGGGATAACTTAATCTAGCCCCTCTCACTTGTCCCTTTGCCATCCCCAGAAATATCCAGTGATGAGTCTCTTTTTGCTCACCTGGTACTCCTGATAGGTTCAAGAGATTTTTCTACATAACATGGCTGTATGTATTCAGAGCCTGTGGCCAAATCTGCCCTTTCCTTACCCATGACCAGCTCTAAATAGGAGCACCTTGTGTCTGTACAGGGCCCTTGGGGTGGGGGTGGGGCAGTGGCAGCAGGTGAGGACAAAGTCTGGCAAGGGCTAGCAGTAAGCAGCCAACGAGTCCTACTATCTGAATTCCTATGGCAAGTTCCCCACCTACATGATGAGGTGTTTTAGAGCTGTGGTCAAATGTCTTATATAAACAAGAGCTGAGACCACAAACTACTAAGTGCAACATGTCAGTTAATAATTATTTAGTGTCCAGTGCCAAGAAAGTGCTTCTCACACCAAATGTCCCTGCAAAGAGAACCGTGATATTTACAATGCCAAGAGGACTTTTGTGAAACAAGGCTATGTGCAAAGCAAGTGTCCATGTGCAGACTGGGCTAGGCCAAGGTTGGCTCTGTTTAGAATGAAAGCTTTGTCTTTCTCTGCTTCTATTACATGCAACAACTATTTTATTTGGTTGTTTTATTAGCAAGTAAGTGGAGCTGCAGAAAGATTAATGCCTTTTGTGTGACTTTGATTGCAATTATTAAGAATGATTATTTTCTCATCTTTAGCGATATTTGTATTTTTATATTACTTTTTTTATTTTGAAACTAAAGAAGATATTATCTGAAATGTAATAAATGCATTAAGATTACTTAAAATCCCACCATTGGAGGAAAACACTTTTAACATTGTGTTCCAGTATTGATACATAGGAAAAACATCTAAAAATACAAACGAAAGAGATTTCCATGGAAATTATTTAGTGGCTACACAGCGTTTCATTGTTTGGATGTGCCATATTTTATTTTAACCACCCTCTGTTGTTGGATATTTATTCTGAATTCAACTTATTACTATTTTTAGCAATATTGAGAAAAATTTTACACATGCATATTCATATATTGCACAAAAATTCCCTTGACGTACCTTTGATAAATGAGATTGCTCGAATGCATTAGCAATATTTCAAATCAGATAATAAATGGTGTTTGTAAAGCATTTACTGATAAGATACAGTTCCTAAATTGTATTTGCTTTTTTAGTTTAAAAAATGCTTAATGTTTTACCAATCATATTGAGGAACACACTGTGACCAAATACAAATATGTTTATTTTCTCTGCAAATGTTATTTTATTAATATTAATTGGTGAAGTTAACAATTACTGAGAGATATTTGAACAACTTTTTAAAAGATAAATACTTTCCTTTTTTGTTTATTTTATTTATTTATTTTTTTAAATTATACTTTAAGTTCTGGGGTACATGTGCTGATTGTGGATGAAACTGGAAACCATCATTCTCAACAAACTGACACAAGAACAGAAAACCAAACACCACATGTTCTCACTCATAAGTGGGTGTTGAACAACGAGAACACATGGACACAGACAGGGGAACATCACACACCGGGGCCTGGGCAGTGGGGGTACTAAGGGAGGAATAGCAGGAGGTGGGGTATTGGGGAGGGATAGCATTAGGAGAAATAAGGTAGATGACGGAGCAATGGATGCAGCAAACCACCACCATGGCACATGTATACCTATGTAACAATCCTAAATTGTATTTTCAATCTCAAGGTAGAGATATATTTAACTAACCTCCATCTATGAAACAAAACAGAAAACGGAGTGGAAAATCGTGATAAGATTAAACATATTTCTTATTTATTGCCTGATCTAATTTGGTCAGTCACGCCTAGTTACCTTCAATAGTCTGGAGTCTGTGAGAGAGGTCTTTGACTTATGGTTCTTTCTTTAATGAAATGATTTCTTTCCCTTTTTAAATTGTAAGCCTTGTTTGATGATAGCGTCAAGATTTTTCTAGAGGAAGACATCTGCTCACCCACTCTCACTGACCCTGGTTCTGTTTCCTAGCATGAGGGGGCAGTTATCACGGAGAACTCACCAAAGAGTCTATTTTTTGTATTAATTCACTTCCACAGGGTGGGGAAATAAAGATAAACTAAGGAAGAATCTATAAATTATTTGCATTTTTCTTCTTTATTAGGACAGAATCCATGACCAAATCGTCTTGGAATCCTGCAGAGTTCCTGGTGCTTAATACTGACCCCATTTGTACCTTAATCACTTCATTTGATCATTGCAATCACCCTGTACTATTGGAAAAGGCAGATATCATTTTTCCCATTTCACCAATGAAAATGAAAGACTGACAGGGCAGAAATGCAATGAGGCTGGCCAGGCTAAGAAGGGAGGCACATTTTTCTGTAAGAAAGAAACAGAATTCTCTCAGGCCGGAAAAGAAGAGATTAATAAATAAGAGCCAGGAAATTTGCTTATCAGATCTGCAAAGCCCAGAGAATTCGATTCAGGCCAGTGCTACTGTTGCAGTCAGATTACAAGGAAGAGTGTTAAGAGGGAAAAGATGCTGAGGTCTTTGCCCTAGCTATTTGCGTAATGTCCACGTAAAGATGCGATTATGCACTGTACGTGTGGCACAAGCTGTTACTGTACAATCAAAACTTCAATCAGAGTTATCATGAAGCATCTCTCTTGATGGTATAACTTTCAAATCTAGGTGTAAATGAGGCTGGAATACTCTATGGCAGGGGTTCCCAACCCCCATGCCACAATACTGGTCTATGGGCTGTTAGGATCCAGTCCATAAAACAGGAGGTGAGCAGAGCTGAATGAGCATTACCGCCTGAGCTCTGCCACCTGTCAGCCCAGCGCCGGCATCAGATTCTCATAGGAGCCGGAACCCTATTGTGAACTGCACATGCAAGGGATCTAGGCTGAGCCCTGCTTATGAGATTCTAATTAATGCCTGATGATCTGAGGTGGAACAGTTTCATCCCAAAACCAATCCCCCATCCCTGGTGCCAAGAAGGTTGGGGACAACTGCTCTATAGTGTCTGCTATCATACACCCGGTGTGGTGGGCAGTATAGTGGGGGGTAGGGGACAGAAACCAAACCCTAGAAGTTCATGTTTATTTCAGTTAATATTTATTTCAGATCACACATCCTATATGTAGCTTCCTCTTCCTCTTCCTCTGCCTTTTTTATTTTTTGTCTCTCACTCATCTTTCTCATTCTTATTCAGAGAGAACTTAAAGGGGCAATCACTTCAAACACATAGACTGTGACCAGTTGACAAATATGGGTGCTATGGGAGCTGCACTCAAGTTTATCTTATTTCCTCCATGTTTTCCCATCTACCCTATCACTATTTTAGTGGCCCCACATGAGCACCCACACCGCCTTCCCTGAGAGCACCATGGGACTCTTCTCCTGGGCTTCTCCTTTTCTGCTGTCTGCAGCCCAGGAGCAGGTACCACCAGTCAAGAAGCTGATGACTTACCTAAAACCACACAGTTAATGGCTAATTATTGTGCAACACAGATGTGTAACAAACAACTAAATTACCCTAGCAGCATACAACAAACCCTTCATTTCACTAGCTACCTGTGGGCCAGCTGGGCAGTTACGGTCTCAGCTCAGCAGTCCTCCTGGTCTGAGCTGGGATCACAGGGTTCGCTTATGTGTTGTGAGGTTTTTTAAGTAATAAAATGGAATTCCAAATAAAATTATGTTTATGGAGAATGTCGTATTTACTCCAAACAAATTGATGCACACATGCTTTGGCAATAAGGCAAGATGTTACATTTGTTGTTTATGATAAAATTAAGAATATTATTTATTTTTTAAAGGTACATAAACCCATCACCCTTCTGCAATTATTTCCACCTTTGCATATTCTCTTGTATAAAAAACAAAGGGTTACTATAATATATATATATACCATTTTATATTCTGCTTTTTCATATTTTCAAATCTCCCTATTATCAGTTGTGAGTTGGCTAGATAATTGGCTGTGTGGCTTTGCTGGTCTGGGCTGGGCTCTCACACATGTCTGGGCCTGGCGAAGACAGCTGGTGACAGCAGAGAAGCAAGGGATACCACAAACACGTGCACAGCCTCTTAATGCCTAGGGCTCAAGGGTTGCACAGCATCATTTCCTCACATTCTATTTTCAGACTTTGAAAGCAAGGAAATTTGTTCAATCTCTTTATTAAAGGGCGTCCACAGTCACATGGCCAACAATTTGGATACAGGAAAGGCTGGAGAAAAGAACCCATTTTTGCAATCAATCCATGACTCCATGAAACATACATGGTGTAGCTTGCTGGAGGAAGAGCCAATTGTCTACAATGGGGCCATGTTAAATAAGCCAGTACTCAGCCAGCCACCAGGCGTGCATGAGAGATCCACAGGAGCAGAAGAACCTCCCTGACAAGCCCAGCCCAGACTGCCACAAGAGACAACAGACCTGTGAGGAATGTGTCAATCACTAATACACACAGCAAGTGATTTGATTCGGGGCAGAATTCTAAGTCTTTTGCCTACCAATTAAATGTTTCTACCCTGAGCTATGTTATCCTTTGTAATATTTGTTGAATGAGTAAAGAAATGAAAGAACACATGAATCAACGTGAATAGTCTAAGGTTAAGTTTCTAAAATAGTCTAAATTTAGTTTTCTAATGTGCCATCATTTTTATTAAGATGTAAGCTCTATATGGTCAGGGATTTTATTATTTTCTGCCTTCAACTCCTAGAACAGTAAAAGCCACTCAGTAAATATTTGTGTTTATATTATAGGTTTCCAGCTGTCATGAATGAACTTCTCTCAAAACACACTGGCTTTAATTATTTTATTCAAAATAGATTCACATTAAATTACTCTCTCATATAGATCATAGTGGAAGAGCAGAGTGACGTATGTATGGAACACACCCCAAGGCCCTCCTGAATTCCCAGACCCGCCAGCACCATGCACCTCACAGGATCACCCCAAAAGGGAGCGTGAGGTATAGAGACCAGGCCAGGTAGAACTGACTAAGTGAATGACTTCTTCTAAAAACCCTTTTCAGAGAGAAAAACATGAATTTAGGGGGCTTACCTACAAATGCTAACTGTGATTATGAAAAATGTAGCAGCTACTACCTCTGTATAATACATGATGAACTTATTTATTCCAACTTTTATGTACTAAGAAGTGTTCCTTGAACCCATGTATTAAAAAGAAAAAAAAATCAGAAAGATATTTCAGGTATTCAGTACTATGACTCTATGCTTTGTGTTTATTTAAAGCTCATAAACATTTGATAAATGACAACCCTATTACGGCATATGGACCATCTCAAAAATTAGCATCACATTACCCTTATTAATCTTGAAAGGGTAGGAACTCTTCATCAGTCTTACTTATTAGTCACATAGGGAAAAAAGAGATCCATTTTTAGATGCCAAGAGTTTTACCAGATTCTAGTTTTAAGTAGAGCAATAAAAATTGTTTTTGACCCATGCCACAAAAAAGTCCAATTTCTTTCATTGCCAAACACATACTTACACACGCATGCACACACTCACACATACACCTGAGTATGCATGAGTTAAAACACAGAGTTAAAATGCGTGAAATTATAGGAACTCAAATACTTAAAATTATGTGAACTACTAAAAGGAATAGTGTCATTCTTGTGTAAGAGACTTACATGATTGATCTAGATTTTAAAATGAACAGGAGTTTACATAAATATAAATACATATTTATTATTAAGTAATAAACAATAATTAATAAAAACAATAATAATAAACATTAATATTATAATTAAATCCCATGTCTCAAAGTATTCCATAAGAAATTCCATATCTGAGAAAAAGAAATGGAATATCCATAGAAGAATAGTATAGTTTTAGAATTTTAGCATCTAAAGGGTGCTCAAGCCCTGCCCACTTTGCCACTTTGTTAGTGAACTTTGAGGACAGTTAAGTATATACCTCATCCAAAGCTACCCAGCCCAGAGATAAGAGGCCTAGTTCTCAAACCCAGGAGTCAAGCGTTTTCTACTTTCTCCCATTGTATTCCTTTACAGAAAATTGTGAGTCTCAAAACTAGGAGTTGATTATAGGTTGTCTAGTTAATCTTCGTTTTTTAACTGAAAAAGAGAATTAAAATATCCAAAATGAAGATTGCATGGCTGGGCATTGAGAGATCTTGAATCCAGGAACCCCAATGTTAAAACCACTGTTTTTCCCACTTTACTAAACTCTCTCTTTTTTAATTTTATTAGATTCTGGGTATAATTTTGCTTCACATGCTCTGATATGTTTCCATTTTTAAAAAGCTTCAGGCCACGCGTGGTGGCTCATACCTGTAATCCCGACACTTTGGGAAGCCGAGGTGGGCAGATCACGAGGTCAAGAGATTGAGATCATCCTGGCCAACACGGTAAAACCCCCATCTCTACTAAAAATACAAAAATCAGCTGGGCATGGTGGCATGTGCCTGTAGTCCCAGCTACTCAGGAGGCTGAGGCAGGAGAATCACTTGAACCCAGGAGGAGTAGGTTGCGGGGAGCTGACATTGTGCCACTACACTCCAGCCTCGTGACAGAGCGAGCCTCCATTACAAAAAGAAAAAAAAAATTATGATGTTCTAAGAATAAAAAGAAGGGAAAACATCTTTAAGCTTAGTAGCAAAGTTATGAAAACATAAATGTGTTAACAATAGTATGACATTGACTTCAGCATCCCCAGATCTCATTCTTTATATGCAAACATCTATGAGCAAATGCGCTTGGTATTTAAACACAGGAACCATGTAACAGCTCTTAAAAGCAAGTGAAAAATATTTCAGACACTATCACCCCAACTCACATTTGAGTAGCAGTTAGTTCTTGGAACTCTGCCATTTTGATCGATCACATAACAGCTCATTGTAAACAGGAGGAAATACGGAAGTTAAAAGACCAATGGTCAGTGAAATCTGCAACAGGAATGGAAAGAATTTTCCTCTTAAAAATCTAGAAATCCTTGCTCAGATTTTGTCAAAGTATTAATTAAAAACAAAACTCACAAGGTCAAAGTATAAAAATAACAGCCAATTTGCTCTCCTCTGGAGAACACATATCACAGGATGCTTTACTCAGCCCTATATTGTCTAAACATAGTTTTATAGTCTCTGCTGCCAGAAAACCCAGATATGCTCTTTGCAGATATGTTAAAACCCCACATACAGGTAAGCACGTGCCACATGGGAGGTAGCTCTGTTCCTGCACACAGGTCCCACGTACAGGATAGCTCATCGGCATCACCGTGACAACAGACAGGAATGCAGCTCACGGGGCACTGCTAAGGCCTTGGAGCCAGGCAGACCTGTGGCTAAAGCCCGCTGCTCCAGCTACCTGTGCTGTTTGGTTATTCATTTTACCTCTCTCAGGCTGTGAAAATATATAAATAAACCCACATGAAGCATTCAGCCAAGTGGCTGGCACACAGGAAAGGGGTAGCATGTGTTATTTTTGTAGTAATTATTTGAACAGCCAGCTCTAGCACCTGAGCCTCTGCAGGTGCACAGAAATGGAATCCACTATTATTTTAACAATTTTCCTGCTAGTTGCTAGTCCACATTACTTACAATTCAGAGTGAGTGGTTTTCCCTTGGTCTAAACTTTCAGCTTCATTTTTATAGCTGTTTCACCATTTCTCAGAATTTCTGTTGCCCTCCATTTCCAACTTTCTACACACACTCACCCCATCTCAGGAATAAAAATAGTGATCCGTTTAAAAAAATTCAAAAACATCATTTCAATCTAAGTCGCCTTCTTCATGCACAGCTGCTTTGAACCTTCTATGTCCTTTGTTCTCATAATTGTATGTCACGCTGGGCATTTTAATGTTCTAATTATCCATAGGTCAAAACAGCAGCCACTATTTTAGAGTTGTAGCAATCCACTTGACAAATCTGGAGGAATAATATTTTTCATATTAACCAAAGCACATTTCTTTCCTATTTCCCACCACCTTTTGACATTCAAGTTTGAAGGTAATTTCCAAGAAAAGATTCTGATGGTAGAACACTAAAGACAAAACAGCCAGTTCTTGGTTTTTGAATTTCAAAAATCAACAAGTATGTGATAACTTTCCCCACACTTCAGAATAGAAAAACATCCCCCCAAATCATGGGAGGACAGGAAGCTTGAATATTCAGCAGCATCTCTGACTTGAAGTCTGAGCCCCAGGTCCACTCCAAGGCAGGTCTAGTGTGAGAAGAAAACATTCTAGACAGGCCTGGGAACCTGAAGGCATAGTAGACCTTCACATGTCCCTCTTGTTGAAGCCCCAGGAAGCAGCGCAGCCTCAGGCCCAGCAGGGGAGCAGCAGGCTAGAACAGTCTGGGACAACCTCCAACGATTTCCTATAGCCCAGATTGCTGCAGAAACATCAGCTTCCCATCTCCCCCCAAATAGCATGAAAGCATAAAGAGGATTAGTCAGACGCAGTGAGGATGAGATCACTGAAGAACATAGTTGTGAAGATGCATACCAACAACTAAAGAATCGGCAGAATTAAGGATGTTTCAGTGGCTACCTGCCCCAGAGAAGCACTGCAAAAACCATAAGTTATTAGACCTAGGGCATCCTCTGAGAAATAAAGGACTGAATGAGGACATCTTGAGTTGTCAAGCATTAGGTTTCAGAAATTAAGGAACTCGGCATAGAAATTGTGTTGAGGTACCAAAAAGTAAAGTGACATTTCTTGCACACCTAAATTCATAAATATGTCAATCATACATACAACATAAACAGACACTTTTTTAAAATATCAGGATATTAGAGTAGTTGTCTCAACTCACAATTATTTTATTATTTGACCTCAGGAGCATATCCCTTAGAAAAATCAAAGGGCAAACACAACGTTAGGACAGGAGGTGCTGGGCAGATTTTGGCTCCCGACCCCCTGTACACACACTTGTCTGGTGCCGCTTCATTTTTCCATTCAACATCACCATGCAGAGCAGGTCTTCTCTTTCTTATCTTCAGGTGCCATGGTTTTATCAAATTTAAAATGCCAGGGGCACATCTTAACACCACGCCAGAAAGGCTCTAGCACCGTAACCGTGTCGATTCAGCCTGTTGACCTCACTTCTGATTATCTTCTGACAACAAAAATGACAAAGCATGACTAAGGCAAGAAAAAAAACGCTTCTTAGGAGACAAAGCAAACATTAGACTTAAGTAATGCACAGTGTATTCGTCAGCGTTCTCTAGGGGAACAGAACTAATAGCATAGATGTGTATAGAAAGGGGAGTTTATTAGGTAGTATTGACTCATGTGATCGCAAAGTGAAGTCCCGTAATAGGCCATCTGCAAGCTGAGGACCAAGGCAGCCAGGCAGAGTTCCAAAACCCCAGAAGTAAGGAAGCCAACAGTGCAGCCTTCAGTCTGCGGGTGAAGGCCCAGGAGCCCCTGGCAAACCACTGGTGTGAGTCCAAGAGTCCAAAAGCTGAGGAAATTGGAGTCAGATGTTTGAGGGCAAGAAGCATCCAGCATGCGAGAGAGATGAAGGCCGGAAGACTCAGCAAGTTCATTCCTTCCATCTTCATCTGCCTGCTTTATTCTAGTCATGCTGACAGCTTATTAGACAGTGCCCACCCAGATTGAGCCACTGCCTTTCTGAGCCCACTGACTCAAACGTTAATCTCCTTTGGCAACACCCTCACAGACACACCCAGGAACGATACTTTGCCTCCTTTAATCTAATCAAGTTGTTACTCAATATTAACCATCACACATAGATTTAAAAACTATCAGACAGCATATTTAAAATAACAATAACTAATATGTTAAGAACTCGTATGGACAAAGGAGACAATATGTAACAGACAACTAATGGAAGCAGAGATAGAAACTTGAAGAAAGAACTAGAAGGAAATGCGTCTAGTCACCAAAAGAGCACTACTGTATGATTTCATTTATATGAGGTATCTAAAGTAGTCGAATTCATAAAAGCACCAAGTGGAGCTTCGGTCACCAGGGACTGGAGGAAAAGGAGAATGGCGTGCTGTTGTTTCGTGGGCACAGCGTTTCAGTTTGGAATGATGAACAAGTTCTGAATATCTGTTGCACAACAATGTAAATATAATGTTACTGAATTGTCCACTTGAAAACAGTCAAGATGGAAATTTTACATTATGTGGGAGTTTTTTTTCTAATCACAATTTTTTAAAATGTTGAGGCTGCAGAAAATCAAGGCCTGTCTTGATATACAACAGGTTGGGGTGGAAATTGGCATCCCACGCTAGAATGAACTTAATAGTGTCTAGTCTAATTAAATTTTGTATGTGCATAACTCAACAAATCTACTTCTGTGTATGTACCCTAGAAAATCTCCTTTTTTTGCACAAAAGGCTCAAAGTTGCTCATTAAAGCACATTTTTAATGCAGAAAATTTTTTAAAGAAAAACGTTTTTTGTGTTGGAAATGGATATGTAAAATGTTATAAGTTCATATGGCAGAATACTATACATAGCAATGAAAGATAGGATTAAAATATTTAGCAGCTAGTCATTGAGAAGTTACTGTATGTCAGATAGTGTGTGTCAATAAACCTTTTCTTATTTAATTAAAAGAAAAGAATCAGTGATTTTAAAGACAGCCAAATAGAAACTTCCTAAGCTAAAATGCGAAGAGAAAAAAAAAAGAATTAAAAAAAAAAACAGAATATTCAAGAATTGTAGGACAATTTCTACAGGTATAACATATGCATAATTGAAATACTAGAAGGAAAGAGAAAAAGAAAATGGATCAGAAGAAAATTTAAAGTAACAATAGCTGAGAATTTCCCAAAATTAATGACAGGGACCAAACCACTGATCTAGGAAGCTTGGAAAACAATGAGCAAGGTAAATATCAAAAACCTTACATCTAAGCATCCCATATTCAAACTGTAGAAAACCAAATACTAAGGAAAATCTTGAAATAAACTTGGGGGGTGGCACAGAACACTTTACTTACAGAGGAATAAATATAAGAATTTCAGAGGACTTCTTAGAAGGCATGAAAAGAAAAAGATGAAGCGAAACATTTAAAATGCATAAAAGGGCTGGGCACAGTGGCTCATGCCTGTAATCCCAGCACTTGGAAGGCTGAGGCAGGAGAACACCTGAAGTCAGGAGTTCGAGACTAGCCTGGCCAACATGGTGAAACCCCATGTCTACTAAAAATCCAAAAATTAGCCGGGCATGGTGGTGCACACTTGTAATCCCAGTTACTTGGGAGACTGAGACAGGAGAACCACTTGAACCCAGGAGGCAGAGGTTGCAGTGAGCCAAGATTGCACCATTGCACTCCAGCCTGGGTGACAAGAGCAAAACTCCATCTCAAAATACAATATAATAAAATAAAATGATGAAAAGAAAAAAAATACCAACCTATAGAATTTTAGGTTGGTGAAAATATTCTTCAAAAAAGAAGGATAAATGAAGACTTTCTTAGACAAACCAGAACTCAAGATAATTCATGGCCAGTAGACCTGCCCTGCAAGAAGCGTTAAAAGAGGTTCTTTAGGCAGTTAGACAATGGCACAGGCCAGAAACTACAATCTGCCTAAGAAAGAAAGTTCATCATAGAAGGAATAAATGAGGGAAAAACAAAATACTTTATTTTTCTCATTCTTAATTGATCTAAAAAATAACTGTTTGTTACCATATGTTCTCACTCATAAATGGGAGCTGAACAATGAGAACACATGGACCCAGGGAGGCGAACATCACACACCGGGGCCTGTTAGGGGTTGGGGGCAAGAGGGAGGGGAGAGCATTAGGACAAATACCTAATGCATGCAGGGCTTAAAACCTAGATGACAGGTTGATAGGTGCAGCAAACCACCATGGCAGATGTGTACCTGTGTAACAAACATCTGCACATATATCCCAGAACTCAAAGTAAAATTAAATAAATAAATAATAACTGTTTGTTTAAAGAAATCATGCTAACAACGTACTGGATTCTTCTAGTATATGGAAAAAATGAAATGCATGACAGCGATGTTATAAGGAACAGGAGGGAGAAATTGGAAGAATTCTGTTACTAGACACCTGTGTTACGCCTGAATCGAGTATGGTGTTATTTGAAGGGGGACTTAGGTTAGTTTAAAATGTGTATTATACACTTTTGAGCAACAACAATAACAAAAATTTAAGTGTAATTGATATGCTAGTAACGGAGATAAAATAGAGTCATAGAAAATGTGCAATTAAAACCAGAGAAAGCAGAAAAAGAGGAGAGGTTTTAAAAAGCATAATAAATAGAAAATAGTAACAAACATGGTAGATATACTGTATCAATAATCACTTGATTGAGAATGATTTTAATACACCAAGTAAAAGACTGAGATTTTCAGAATGGATTGAAAACCAGCCTAACTCTATATTGTTTACAAAAAAAAACCCCACGCTTTAAATATAATCAGAAATGTGAAAAGCAAAAGGCAAGAGGAAAAATAAACTATGCTTGCTCTAAGCAAAATGAACTTGAAGTGGCTATGTTAGTTTCAGAAAAATCAGACTTCAGACAAGGAAAATTCTCATGGGAAAAGAATGGTGTTACGTGATGATAAAGAGGTCTATTCTCCAAGAAGACATAAAAAGTCCTAAACATCTATCCACTGAAAAACAAACCATCAAAATCCATAAGGTACAGCTGATGGAACTGAAAGGAGAAATAGGTAACTCTACCTATACAGTTGTGTACCTTAACACCCCCTCATTCAGTAATTAGTAGGTCAAGCAGGCAGAATATCAGTAAAGACACAATTTACTGGCAAAGAAGTATCATCAACTTGATCTAACTGACATTCTAGACTACTCTATCCAACAACAGAAAACACATTCTTTGTAAGTTGTTATGGAACATTTACCATGATTAACCACATACTGGATTATAAAACACAATTTAGGAAATTAAAAAAACAGGCATTATACAAAGGGTATTTCCAGGCAACAATGAATTAAGCTAGAAAGATAGCTGTAAAATACTCAGATATTTGGATACAAAACAGCATATTTCTAAATAACACAAGGGTCAAAAGAACTCAAGGGAAATTAAAAATATTTTGAACTAATTGCAAATGAAAATATAATTTATCAAAATGTTTGGGAAACAGCAAGTAATGCTTAGATGGAAATTTATAGCACTAAATGTGTACATTAGAAAATAAGAAAATCACTTTCACATTAAGAAACTAAAGAGAGAACAATATAAGTCTAAAGCAAGTAGAAGAAAACAGTAACATTTAGAGCAGATGTAATTGAAATAAAAAGCAGAAGAAACAATTGAGAAAATAAATGAAACCCAAAGCTGGTTCTTTGAAAAGATCATTAAAATTTATAAAATTTTAGCCAGCCTAACCAAAAGAGAGGAAGACGGAAAACACAAATTATCCATATCGGAAATCCATGAGAGGTCATCATTATTGATCTCATGAATATTAAAAGAATAATAAAGGAATATTATGAACAACTCTATTTTTTACTTGATAATGTTGATGAAATAGGCCAGTTGCCTGAAAGAAACAAACTACCAAAATTTTACAATATTCATCTAAATAGGCTTATATCTATCAAAGAAATTGAATTAATAATTAATAACCTTCCAAAAGAAAGCAAAGCAAATCAGACCAAGATAATTTCACGGGTAAATGTTACCAAGCATTTAGAGAAAAAAATCCTACCAATTCTCTACAATCACACCTGGAAAACAGAAGTAGAGAAATTGCTTCCTAACTTATTACATGATGCTAGCATTACACTAATGCCAAAACCAGGTTAAGACATTCTAAGGAAGGGAATCTATAGACCCGTATGTTTCATGTACATAGATGCAAATACATTTTAAACTATTAGCTTCAAAATATTAGCGAATTGAATCCAATAATGGACAGAAACTACATCCCACGACCAAGTAAAATTTTTTTTAGATGTGGAATGCTCAAATTAACATTTGAAAATCAGTCAGTGTAATCCACCACGTTATTAGGTCATAGATGAAACCTGGTATGATCCTATCAATTGATACAGAAAAAGCTTTGTAAAATTTCAACTCCCAGTCATGATAAAAATTCTCATCAAGGAATAGAAGGGAATTTTCTCAACTTGAGTTAAAGAAATTAAAAAAAAAAAGAACAACCCTACAGCTAATACTATGTGTAACAGTGAGAAACTAGACAATTTCCCCCCTAGAATCAGGAGCAAAGCAAGGATATCCCCTGTTCCCCCTTCTATTCAACATCTTACTTAGTATATCATACTTAACACAAATTAGACAAGAAAAGGAAATAAACATTCATAAATAAATGAAAGGTTATCAAAAACAAAAAAGTCTAAGAACTGTCACAGCCTATGGAAACATGATAACTAAATGTAATGTGGTATTCTGGATAATACCCTAGAATAGAAAAAAACTAAGGAAATCTGAATAAATTATGGGCTCTAGTTAATAATGCAACAATATTGGTTTATTAATTGTAACAGATGGACCATACTAATGTAAGGTGTTCCTAACGAGGAAGACCAGGTGTGGGGTACATGTGAGCTCTCTTGTACTATCTTTACATCTTTTCTGTAAAACTGTTCTAAAATACAAAGTTTATTTTCAAAATGCTAGAGGCAAAGGCCAGAAAGTTTTGAATAGAAGGCGTCCATTCCCCACTGGCTCACATGATATTTTCCTGATGGAGAAGCAGAAGCTCAGCACTGGGAGGGAACACCTAGAATACAGGTCTCCCTACTCCCGATCCAGTTCTTTTCCCAGATGCTCTCATGTCCCTTTTGACTTTGTTTTACTCTTCTCCTATTTACATTCCTGTTTCTTACTGCTTTGTTTATATTTACATGTATTTGTCAGAAGACTTCTCCAACTCACTCAGAAGGAGTTTATTGCACCATGTCCAGACCAGGTGTCAAAATGTCTTTGCCCACTAACAGCCACCTGGTCCCCTGGGAGGCATAACCAAGACTGTATCTGAAGCAGTAAAAGGACAAGATGAGCCTGGAACGCATTCTTCCTCTAGGTAGCAAGAGAGCTATCGCAGCTACTGGGGCTATGGCACAAGTCAACTGGCCAAGGATAGGACAATTTAAGAATCAGATGAGTAATTACTTCAAAAATAGAGCAAATATATGAAAATCCATGCATTCATAATCAAACACACATACTTGCACACTCCACTGTTACCCCCCAGAGCTGGAGAAGTAAAGAAACACAAGCTCATGATCTCGAAAACTGGTTGAAAAATAATAATAAACACACTTTAATCTTGCTGTCTTAAGAACTGTACCTCAATTGAAAAATTCAAACCAAGATGTATACAAAAAAGAATGTCATTATAAATATAACTGTCTTGCAATTTCTGATGGAGCTAGGACAATCGTTGCTAGTGGCTGTTAAATCTTTTAGGCAAACAGCTGATGGGGAATTTTATAATGAGATAAGATCAGATTGACCTTATCTACACCACTGATCCAACTTAACATTAGCAGACAATTCCATTCCTCCCCATGTGGTGCAAAAGTGAGAAAATAATGACACCTTTTCCCAAAAATTCTTGCCTACTGAGGATGCCAACCTGACCAGGCCTCTCGGTAGAACTACCAGGTTACAGGAAACAGACAGGACACAGGAGCATATCAGACTTCACCACGGAAATAAAATCAGCAAGATTCTGTATTCAGAAAAGACTGTAGAACAAATAATCTGGTTCCTTCAATGAATAAGTAACAAGGCGAATATGCTAAGAAAAACACTGAGTGCTTTCCAAACAGGTGCAGAGTATGGGTGTGTGAGTTACATCTCAATACATTGACATAGAAAAAAAGATTAGCATGTGACAAGTAGATTTCCTTCTAAGCTTGTAAGGATAATTTGGCTAAGTGTTTTCCCTAACTTTAATGCTTATGACAAACAACAAATGGAAAGCTATTTTATAGAGGAAACTAAGTAAGTATAAGTATCCATCTTATGCCAAGTATTCAGGGCACAATCTGAAATGCAAGTGTTTTTCTCTTGGCCATCAGAGATTATAAATGCCTGCTGTGCAAAGTTGAACATACCGTCTGTGCTAAAAGTGTCTACTAACATTTTTCTTCCAGCAGCATCACTTTGCAGCTCCAGTGAGCATGGCACAGGAGTGGAGTCGGAACTGGATGTGAGGGAGCAACGATGGTGCTGTTTCATTAAATAATTTACTAATTTGTAGCCATTGATGCAGAACCACCAAGTCAAGCACAGCAACTGTCAGTGGCCTCTGTGTCTATATGAACGGCCTCCACTCCAGGAGGTAGGTCTAGCGTGGGGTCTGTGTCCAGCATCTGAGACTGCAGACCTCATGCCAGAGATTGGGCTGACAAGGACATTCTTCCCTGTATGATTAGGTGGGTCTTCATTAGAATCCAGGGCAGTGAGACAATGTGCTTTTCTCTTGCCTTGCTTAGAACTTGTAGTCTCTCACAGCTAAAAATCCAAAGGGCTTTGCTTCTCCAGAAGTGATAACAGTATTAAGCATTAATGCCAGACAGGTAGGCTACCTGCCTGCACGAGGCATCCTCCTGTCCATTTGCCTCCCCTGTGGGCATATGGAGGGCGTGGGCTTACCCTAGACCCAAACCCTGGCAGACGTGATGGCCGGACCTGGCTTTGGTCTCCTCTGAAGGCGTCCTTGTTCATCTCTTCCCTCTTAAGTGTGATGACCTAATAAGTATAAAATATATATATTTTTTTTACTCTTTAGGATCACACTTAAAGCATAAATGCAAGTATGCATGGAAACTTACCTGTAATTATGCCTATATATCTAAGATATTTACAATAGAAATAAGTAGGAATGCTTACATGTCCATGAAAAAGGACAGTTTAAAACTGTGAGACAATAGAAATGGATTCCACTTAAAGTTAACTTCCAAAGGAATACTTGATAACCTGGGAAACATTGGCATCCCCGGACGGTGCAAGAAGTGCATCAGCCTATTCCACGTCCCAGGCATTTAACCACGAGGCTAGTGTTTTTCCAGTGCTTTTGCCAGTGTTCTCCTTACAGCTCCCCTCTTGGCAGACTCCTCCTGGCAGACTCTAACATCTCACTCAAGTCTTGGAGCCTTCCTAAATGTTCCTAGAAGATTTAGGCCACACTGTTTCTGTGCATCCAAATCTTTACAGGAAGCATCCTCGCAGTACTGACCACCGTGAGCCGTGTTTATATGTTCATGCGTCTGTATTCCTCACAAACTATGGATTTCTCAAGGACGGAGGCAATCAACTGGAAGCATCTTTGCACCCCCTATAGGTGATCAGTGCTGGGGAGAGGAAAAGAGAAGAAGACAGAGAATAAAGATGAAAGGAAGCAGCAAAGGAATGTCCATGAGGATCAGAAGAAATAAAATGGAATGGTTTTCACCACCTTTAAGTCTCTGAGTGACACTGAGCTATAACAAACACATATTATTAAAATACACAACACAGTGGCCTCCTCCCTGAACCGTATCCTACACACTGAAATTCATGCCCCCTCCAAGGCAGAGGAAAGGTTAGCTATGATACCTGGAGCTGGAGGCAGCTCCTTCATCGCAGCCTGACGACAGGTCATCTCCCCCTACCCTGCAGGGAAGCCCTCCCAGGGCAAGCCCTCCCTGAAGCCAGCTTCCCATTGCCTACAGCGATGGCCAGTCAGAAATAATAGGGCGTATTCATTTTCTAGGCCTGCCATAACAAAGGACCACCATTTATTGTCTCACTGTTCTGGAAAGACCCACCAGAATCTTTTTGCTAGGATCTTAAGAGGGAGTGTGGCTCTGCCTCAATTTCAGACTTGAAATTTCCCTTTCGGATTTGAAATTGAGGCAGGGTCACACTCCCTCTTAAGATCCTAGCAAAAAATTCACTCCTGGCTTCTCTCCTTGGTCTGCAGATGGTCATATTCTCCCTGTCTCTTCACGTCTTCTTCCTCTTTTAGAGGGATGCAGTCCTACTGGTAGGGCCCATCCAAATAACCTCATCTTAACTTGATCTTCTGCAAAGATCCTGCTTACAAATAAAGTCCCATTCCCAGGTACTGTGGGTTAGGTCCTTTTTAGGGGGCACAATTCAGCACATAACATATAGCAAATGCCTGAAAGAAATAACTTTTAAAAAGTAATATAGGCCAAGGAATTAAAAGTAGGCATCATAAAATTAAACATCAAAAAAGGAAACTTGAAAAGTTTAACCTCAGCTGAACACTTGGCAAAATCACAAGCCCCTGATACTTCTGCAAGTCCCAGAAAATCCAGAAACCAATACTTTGGACTTTGTCTCTGAAAGGCCCTTCCTCTTCAACACCTTTCAGTCATCCTGCTGCCAGGTGATATGTTCCACTGGTTTGTGCTGCCAAAAGTCTAAGAAGGAAGCTGCGTGATATGTTGGTATGGAAGCATCTCTGCACGAGGCTTAGACACCCCATTTTAATCCATCCTCAACTTTGTAGGATGAAAACCATTCTATTCATTTTACCTGGGGTCTGCCAGAGGAAGCGACTTTCCCAGAGCAGCATCCCAGGGGAGCCCAAGTGAGAAGCCCAGCTCTGTGTGCCAACTGTGCAGACGTCCAGGTCCTGGAGGGAAGGATCACGGCCAGCTCTAGTCAGCTGGGACTTTGTGAGGACACAGCCTCAGCCTTTGTCTCAATTTGACTCTCTTGTTGTATCAGTTGGGGTTCTCCAGAGAAGCAGAACCAAGAGAACGGATATATACCGAAATGTCTCATGAGGGACTCGCTCATGCAATTATGGAATGATATGGTTTTGCGGTGCCCTCACCCAAATCTCATCTTGAATCCCTATGTGTTGCAGGAGGGACCAGGTGAGAAGTAATTAAATCATGGGGGTGGGTCCTTCCTGTGCTGTTCTAGTGATAGTGAATAAGTGTCATGAGATCTGATGATTTTAAAAAGGGGAGTTTCCCTGCACAGGCTCTCTTCTTTTGTCTGCTGACATGTGACATGTGCCTTTCACCTTCCAACGTGATTGTGAGGCCTCCCCCAGCCATGCGGAACTGTAAGTTCATTAAACCTTTTTCTTTTGTAAGTTGCCCAGTCGGGGGTATGTCTTTATCAGCAGCATGAAAACAGATTAATACAGTAAATTGATACCAGTAGAGTGTGGCACTGCTAAAAGATACTGTAAAATGTGGAAGCAACTTTGAAACTGGGGAACAGGCAGAGGTTGGAACAGTGTGGAGGGCTCAGAAGAAGACAGGAAAATATGGGAAAGTTTGGAACTCCCTAGAGACTTGTTGAATGGCCTTGACCAAAATGCTGATAATGATACAGACAATGAAATCCAGGTTGAGGTGGTGTCAGATGGAGATGAGGAACTTGTTGGGAACTGGAGTAAAGGTGACTCTTGTTATGCTTTAGCAAAGAGACTGGTGGCATTTTTCTTCTGCCCTAGAGATCGGTGAAACTTTGAACCTCAGAGAGATGATTTAGGGTATCTGGTGGAAGAAATTTCTAAACATCAAAGCACCAAGACGTGACTTGGATGCTGTTAAAGGCACTCACTTTTAAAAAGGAAACGGAGCATAAAAGTTTGGAAAATTTGCAGACTAACAATGCAATAAAAAGAAAATCCCATTTTCTGAGGAGAAATTCAAGCTGGCTGCAGAAATTTGCATAAGTAACAAGGAACTGAATGTTAGTCACCAAGACAGTGGGGAAAATGTCTCCAGGGCATGTCGAAGACCTTTGCAGCAGTCCCTCCCATCACAGGCCTGGATGTTTAAGAGGAAAACATTATTTCATAGGCTGGGCCCAGGGTTCCTTGGCTGTGTATAGTCTAGGGCTTTGGTGCCCTGCATCCCAGCTGCTCCAGCTGTGACTAAAAGTAGCCAAGGTACAGCTTGGGCTGTTGCTTCAGAGGGTGGGAGCCCCACGCCTTGGCAGCTTCCATGTGGTGTTGAGCCTGTGGGTGCACAGAAGTCAAGAATTGAGGTTTGGGAATCTTCACCTAGATTTCAGAGAACATATGGAAATGTGTGGATGCCCAGGCAGAAGTTTGCTGCAGAGGTGAGGCCCTCCTAGAGAACCTCTGCTAGGACAGTGCAGAAGGGAAATTTAGGGTCAGAGCCCCGACACAGAGTCCCTACTGGAGCACCACCTAATGGAGCTGTGAGAAGAGGGCCACCATTTTCCAGATCCCAGAATGGTAGATTCACCATGAGCTTGCATCATGCACCTGGAAAAGCCACAGACACTCAATGCTAGCCCATGAAAGCAGCCAGGAGGGGGGCTATACCCTGCAAAGCCACAGGGACAAAGCTGTCAAAGGCCATGGGAGCTTATCTCTTGCATCAGCGTGACCTGGATGCGAGACATGGAGTCAAAGGAGATCATTTGGGAGCTTTAAGATTTGACTGCGCTGCTGGATTTTAGACTTGCATGGAGCCTGTAGCCCCTTTGTTTGGCCAATTTCTCCCATTTGGAATGACTGTATTTACCCAATGTCTGTACCCCCCACTGTATGTAGGAAATAACTAACTTGCTTTTGATTTTACATGCTCATAGGTGGAAGGGATTTGCCTCGTCTCAGATAAGACTTTAGACTGTGAACTTTTGAGTTAATGCCGAAATGAGTTAAGACTTTGGGGGACTATTGAGAAGGCATGATTGGTTTTGAAACATGAAGACACGAGATTTGGGAGGTGCTGGGGCAGAATGATATGGTTTGGTTGCATCCCTCCCAAATCTCATCTTCAATTCCCACATGATGTGGGAGGGACCTGTGGTAGGTAATTGAATCACGGTGGCAGGTCTTTCCTGTGCTGTTCTCATGATAGTGAATAAGTCTCATGAAATCTGATGGTTTTCAAAAGGGAACTTTCCCTGCACAAGCTCTCTTCTCATGTCTGCTGCCATGTGAAACATGCCTTTCACCTTCCACCATGATTGTGAGGCCTTCCTAGCTATGTGGAACTCTAAGTCCATTAAATCTCTTTCTTTTGTAAGTTGCCCAGTCTCAGGTATGTCTTAATCAGTAGCGTGAAAACTGACTAATACATGAAGGCTGAGAAGTCCCATATCTGCCATCTGCAAGCTGGAGACCCAGAAAAGCCAATGAAATCACTCAGTCTGAGTACCAAGGCCTGAGAACCAGGGGAGCTGATGATGGAAATCCCAGTTCAAGTGCAGGAGCAGATGAGATGTCCCAGCTCAGCAATGAGGCAGAAAAAGGGAGGGAGAATTCCTTCTTCCACGTTTTGTCTTCTCAGGCCCTCAACAGATTAGATGACATCCAGCTATATTGGGGAGGGCAATTTATTCTCCTGAATCCAACAATTCACATGTCAATCTCATTCAGAAACACCTTCACAGACACACTCAGAAACAAAGGGCAACCTGGGCATGCCATGGGCAATCGAATTAACACATACAGTTTATCATTAGAATTATCTGGGGCTCACCTCAAGCCCCAGAATGAGAGGACACTGAAGAATTCAGGGAATGGGAAAGTCAGAGCTCATAGGACACTGATAAAGTAGAAAACAAAACGACTTCCTTCTCATTTCCTCGTTCTAATTAAATCTTTCTCTGCAGGGCTTTGTTTGGTGGAGAAAAGCCTATGTGTTTTGCCGGTTTAGATTTACCGACTAGTGACAGAGAAGAAACATGAGAAAGAACTTTGACTGGAAGGACAGCCTCATGGTCTCCCCCTCTCTGCAGGAACCAAAGTACAGGTCACAGGTCCCAGGTTCTGCCATTCCCCTGCTGGGCGCTAGGTGTGTCCAGCACGAGGCCTCTCTGCTCCGAGATTACAAATTATAATTATTCCTGCAGTGAGAAAGAATTTAATCTTGGTAGGAAAGTCATTTCAACTGCACATAACATAGCACAAGCATGTGAGAGACAGGAAAGGCAGAGAATGTTAAGCATGAAGGTGGATGGAAGGGCAGGAAGCTCCAAGACTCACCCAGGGGAAAAGAGGGAAATGGGCAAGGCCAGCGCAGGAACTCAGTGGGTGCATCCTTGCAGGAGAAGCAAAAGGCAAGGAAGAAAATATCTGCATGTCTTGAAGATGGACCAGAGACGTTTGGGCCTGTTGGTTGAAGACCACCTCTAAATATGTTTCCCATGTGCTGTATAAGAAACACAAAAAAGAGAATGGATGAGTGAGTTAGGAGTAAATGCTAGCAAGTTCATGCATTGCTTGGATTTAGATCATTTTAGTTAAGGGAGTGGAACTGGCATGACTGGCTAGAACCCAGGATGAGACATCTTGCTATCTGTAGAGGATATTTGCTATTTCTTGAATGTATGTTGGGGGTGGAGGCCTGCAGAGCTTCTTCACCTCTTTCTGGGGTTTGAGGAATCCCCATTAAACACACACACACACACACACACACACACACACACACACCCAGGAGCCCATCTCTCAGCGTGAAGATGGACAAGCCCCTTGCAGGTTGGGATGTAAGCAGGCTATATGTGTACATTTCCTTCTGCCAGGCATGTGCAAGACGCATCCCCACAAACCACCGTCTGAAGGGTATCCCTTACTCTCCATAAACCACAGAGCATGTCACTTCCAACTGTGGGGAAAAGAGATGATGTAACTGAGCGTTCTATGCCTCAAAATCTTATTTCCCTCTAGATATTAGTTATAAATTCTGCCGGGACAAGGAAGCCACTGGGCTGGCTACCTCTGCATTTGGATATAAAGAGTGAAAGATAGACTATACATGTGTGAGTGCAGAGGGAGAAAGAGAAGGTGACTGGAGGGTAAGGAGGGGAGGGGTTGAGTCCTGTGACCTGTGGACGAACCGTTCCTCTCATCTTCCGCCTCTGCGTGAGCCAGCAGAATGTCTCACACCCCTGCCTCAGCCCCCGATTTTCCATAGCAGCTGAGGGAAGGTTCATCAGCACGTCAGCACCAGATGTTTTCTGTTTTATCTGTGGAAAGTAACCCAACCCATTTCCCACCTGGCGACCCCAATTACAGCTGTCTCCGAAACCAAAAACACTGCGCCTTTTTTGTTTGTTTGTTTGTTTTTCTAAGCAAATAGCAAAATGAAAATCAGGAAGAACAAGGGGAAGCCATCTCCTAGCTGTCATGGCTCTCTTAGCGCATAGGTGTGCCTTGTAACCTGGCAATGCACCAGGAAAACAAAGTGTGCGACCTCAAGGGTTATCACCTGCATTTTGCAGAAACCTAAGAGAAATCCACATCAGCTGCTTGAGGGAAAGTGTTTCCTCTTCATAACACAAGTTCTCCATAGAAAATAATATATAACATTTTTTTATTTGGGTTTTCTTGGGCAAATCCTCTCTAGGGCAGCAGTTTCCCATAGCAGCTATGCCAAGAGATTCCTGGTCAGAGACTGCCCTCTGCTGGATGAAGGGGGCAGCCAGAGGCTTCTGTGCTTCATTTTGTTTTGTTCTTTTTGTTTTGAATTCTAAGGAACAAATTGCAGGGCAGGTGGGGTCTGATTAATGCAGAAGGGAGTGGCCTTGGCTTTGACCACTCCCTTCACAAGGATTGACAAGGAAATTGGCTTTCCTGGTGCAACCGTAATGGATTAGCCATGGTTATGGCTTTCCCCTGAGTTAGCCCTCAGTAGGGTTATGTCTACCCGATATGGCAGAAAGTTAAGCCTCAGCGAGGCTAAACCACAAATACAGAGTTTCCCAGGTAATAAACAGTAGAATTGGGACTGGGACCTTGCACTGTTAGATCCCAAAGATGCTTGATCATCCCAGAATGAGTCAGAGGCAGTTAAGAGGATGAGAGCAGGCAGATTCTTAGGCAAGGAAGGAAGTGAGATGCTAGAAGTGGGGTCTTGGGGGAAGAAAAAGAGAGAAGGAAAGGGAGGGAGGTTGGTGGTAGGACCTAAGCTCATAACACTGTTCGTCCTCACCAGATGGCTCAGGATGAACCCAGAGCTCTCACACAGATGGACAGACTCACAATGGCCAGGAAGAAAAAAGAGGATGAAGACCACAAGTAGGGATAACCACGCACTTTCAGAGAAGAGGAGGCACATTGGGCTGTGAGCTCATACAGCCAGTGCATCAACGGTCACGGGATTAGTGGCAACACTTCCTGAGTCTGTAGTATAAAAGTTAGCCGGCCACCTAAGGAGAAACACAGCAAGTCAAACAGAGGTCAGAGATTTCTTCCTGAGGTCTTTATAAAGAGATCATGGTGTAAGGTAGTCAAGGACAGCCTTGTGGATGTCCTCATGGCGAGTAAAGTCATGGATTCTACAGGGCTCTGCATTGTACATTACATTTTGGGAGCATTCAGGAAAAGTACTGCAAGAAAAGAAAGCCATGTGGTCCCCAGAGCACTCTGATGATGTTGCTTAAGGCTGAGACCAAATGAATGGTATTGAACACTAGCAAATGGAAGGAAGCATGCCCAGGTGTTTGTCACCATGAGTTTTCTTTGTGATGCGTTTTGACAAGCGTGGGATAGCTCTGAGTTTGGCGTTTTATCTTCTGAGAAGCTGGAGAGGAGCCAGTCCAGGCATCCCATGCTGTAGTGGCATTCAGGGAGCTGAGGACAGCAGCCTTCCTGTGTCCAGGCCCCCCTCCTCCACGATGGGCAGAAGGATCTCGGTGAACTGCATTAAAATCGGACTTTACTCCGTGAAAGATGGCAGTGGTACAGGAAAAAGAACAAAGGGCCAAGCCTCAGTCTCCCCCATCTTCAAATTAGAAGAGTTGCCTAGATCCATGATTTCAAACTTCCTTCAGTCCAGCTCCCCTGCTCAGCCCTGTCCCAGCCAGGCCCCAGAGTCCTTCCCTGAATGCTGCAGCTGCGGCGGGGCTGAGATTCTTACCCTGTACGATGCAGCTGCTTCCCAAGTGTGGTATGCAGCTGAACATATGAATTTTCCCACCAACTTGCTTACATATCTGACCTGACAGTGCACCTGTACCTGAGTCTCCTCCTGTCTGCAGTCCTCCTAGGGCCCTCCCCCGCTCCACTGAAGAGAAACATTACCTGTCCTAAGAATAGCACACTGTTCCTTGCTCTCCCCCCCCCCCACCACACCCCAGCAGCTTCCCAAGCTTGGTGTTCCTACCGACTCATGTGAGCCAATCCCAAAGGACCCTATTTATAGCTTTCAAATATTGGCACCTGAGCTGCTTCCAGCTTGCCAGGTACTTTCCAAGAGAGAACACAGTACAGTTCTCTCTTACTCGCTCCGCCTCTCTCCCCTCCTCCCTTGCTCCTTCTGTCTCTCTCCCTCTCCCCCAAATGCTGCTTCTAAGTCTATCAGCCCCTTCACCAAAGACTGTGACCACAAAGACCAATGCAAAAAACATCTTCAACCAAAGCCATTCTAAATTGGAAGGGAGCCACCATCCATGGAGAGTTTGGGATGGTTTGGAAAAAAGCATTTTGCTATTGCTGAAGTTCTAATTCAGCATCCTTTAAAACCTTACATTCAAGAAATAGTCCTTATATAACACACATTTGGTGAGAACATTCCAACGCTCATTATTCAGGTATCAGGAAATGATCCAAGAACAAAAAACTCAGAACTTAAATTAGTCCTTATTTTGTTTCCACTGGGGCACATGTGGCATTCTCATGTAAGACACACTGGTAAATGTGTACCCAGTGTTACCCACGGCTCATGGGAACCCCAGCCCAGGAGTGGGAGACCACAGATGCTGAGTGCTGGTACAGGAAGAGGCAAGGGATAGACCTTCCCCCACTGGGCAGTGGTTTACTTCTGTGACAGCAGGGCCCAATAGCACAGCATGGTGCCCATCATGATGATGGGGTCCCCAGAAATGTTTGGAGTTCCATTGATGGAATGCAAGTAGAAATATAGAACATAAGCTGGAATGAGCTGAGGCTGCCAACACTGCCCCGAGGCAGGCATCAAAAGTTTCTTCCTGCCCAGGCTGGGTTGGAGCAAGGAAGCCCCTAAGCCTCTCCAGCATCTACCGTATTGGTGGATCTGGGAATGGGAGCTCTCAGAGAGCATAACTTTGAACCTCATCACAGGATGCTGACATTAGACACAAGTAGAGAGCATTCCCCTCTCTGTGCCTTGGCCCACACCTGGGATTGGTGGAGCCTGCACATCTCTGTGAGCTCCAGCCTTCACCGTCACTCCAGCTGCCTGGCTTCTCTTGGTGTCAGAACACAGGGCTCATGGCCACGGAGCATTTGCAGGTATTCCTGCCTCTGCCTGGAACACTCTGTCTCCTCTCCTTTTCACTGCACTGCCTGGCTTGACTCTCCCTGTTGGAAGTGTCACTATCTGAAATTGTCTTATGTCTTCATATGTTTCATCTGCGCAGTTGTCTCCCCTAGTAGAGTGTAAGCTTCAGGGGACAAGGGACTGTTTTATTTATCACCACACCCCCTGCATTTAGGATGTTAATTAGTCATAAGTATGTGCTCAATTAGACATGGCTAATTGAGACTAGCTACTCTTTATTGAGTACCTGTCATGTTGTCAGAGAGCTTACATGCCTTCTGGGAAGTTCCCAGAACAATTCCATGAGACATGAACCTCACAGCCAGCTTCAGTCAAGCTGGAATACTATCATTAATATATGCAAATTCAGTAAAGGTGGCTTTATAAGAGGATAAGGTACCATTCCCTGAGTCTTTTAGTGGGCCATCTGACCAGGGGAGCAGTGGGAGTAGAAAGAAGTGGGTGAGTCCCAGGATCAGATGTGGAGGGCGAAGCAGATTCACACATCTGTGCTCCTAGGAATGTGCCCATGCATCTGGGGCGATGCCTCAGCCACACCCACAGACGCAGTGCCCTACACACCTCTCGTGCACCATTTACTGGACTAGGTTGTTAGGAGAACATTCTGCAGAGGTACAGGGTTTAACCTTCATACTGGAGAAAAATCACAGCCCTTAAACTTCAAAGATTCTTGCAGCAATTTTCCAGAAAATGGAGATCGCTAGAATTACAAGTCAGAATTGATGTGATTCTTCTGAGACTGAACTTGGAACCAACACAAATGAGAAAAAGCAGAAAGAGTGTGCACCAAACCCATGTCTGCTCCCCCCCCCACACAGACACACCACTGCAGACTTCTCCTCCTCCCCACCCCCGTCCTACAGAATCCAGTTCTGACCACTGCTCTCACTCCGTGTCTCTTCGGTTATCCCCCAAGGGGTTCATCAGTACCCGAGAAATGTAAACTAGTGCTTCTCTGAACAGCCAAACTGGCAAAATATAAAAATTCTGAAGACACCAAGTGTTGGTGAGGATGTGGAGCAGTGGAAACCCCCCTGCACTTCCAACTGGAGGGTAACATGGTCCAACTACCTAGAAAATCAATTAGACAAAAATCTAGTAAAACAGAACACATACAGACTCTACAACACAGTCATTCCACCCAAAAAAGACAAGTGCCCATGTGCTCAGGAGACTGCCAACCGTGCAGAATAGCTCTCTGCCCACTGGAAACCAAGGAGGAAAGGCAAACAGCCCAGCACTCCCTCAGGAGCACAATTAATAAACAGGCCGTGGTATCTTCTTCACACATGAAATATCATAGAGCAATACCAGTAAATGAACTCACCACATCCACAAGCTTAGGAAAAATCATAAGACCAAATCAGAAAAATTAATAAACTACAATTACATCAACAAGTTACAATGTATCAAACACATACTATTGCCCGAATACAAAGTCAGTTTCAGAATCGTGGACACATTGTAATCCCATGTACATAAAATTCACAGTAGGCTACACTAAGCAACTAAGCAATGCATTGTTTTGAGATTGGATGTATGAGATTAGGCTACAAAGCAAAGGAATATGATTAACATGAAATCCCAAGCAGGAGTCCTCTGGAGTGGGAGGGGAGGAGGCATCAAGAATACCTGGGGAAAAGTGTGCAGAGACCTTTAAAGGTATTGTGTGGGGAATTCCATAGGAATTATTTGTGTTCATTATTATTATTAATGTTCTTTAAAATGTATGATATGTTTATATAGTATTTACTATTTAGAAGACATTTCACAATTTAGGGAATTAAAAACACAGAGGTAATGAGTCCTTCATGTTATAACTTTCTTGACATAAGCATAACGCACTATAAATAGATCTGTAAGACTCAATGACTAATTTTCCTCTTCCATAAGGAGGAAATTAAGAATAAAGACTAAAGGACAGGTATGAAAATTATACCTGCATATATATATATCTCTAATCCCAACCTTGCTCTGTTACACAGAGATTATTTTATCTTTCAGCCCCATTTGCCATTTTACTTAGTATTTGTGTTACTCTATTCATGTTCATATTCTTGGCACTCAGATTGTTTTCTGGCATGAAAGTTGGAGAAACTTGGGTAACCTTTCAGAGAGTCTCCTGAGCTTGACATACCAAACTTGACTGCCAGGATTTTTAAATTATCTGCTGTGATTCATGGAAGTCAGCTCCTATGGCTCACCACTGCCCATTTCGTTGACGATTTACTCCTCTGGGCCAGGCTCTGGGAGGATACTTGCTCCAGGAGAAGAAGGAAGCCCAAGATACAAAGCCTGCAGATTAAAAGCCAGTGTCCCTGGCCTGGCTGAGAGGAGTTCTGGGGTCTCGGGGGTGCAAGAGACATGGTCACAGGCTCCTGGAGAAGGGGACGGCCCCCCTAGTGGACTCCACTGGAAATAGGCTTTGGAAGGTCCCGGGCTCTTACTGGTGGAAGGACATTCCAGTCTAAGAGAATCCCATCAGGAAACACTTAACTCAACTTTTAAACAATGTGCATTTTATTCCTGCTTTGTTGCATTATGAGGTGCACATAAAATTCCTTTTTATGGACAGAACTGCCCGTCTCAGGGCCTGCAGGGTGATGCTCAGAAGCTGGTGCTCTGCTGGAACCCACTATTCCTTGCTCTCTGTCACCATCAGCTCCTCACTCAGGGTCGGGTTCTCCTCATGACACCGGGTTTCAGGAGGCCACAGATCCACTTCTGCCATCAGCCCCTTCCCTTCTCGGGATCTCATCTGGCAGGTTCCTTGTCAGCCTGTGTGCACTGGGCATCTACCGTATAGTTCATTTCTGGAAGGTGCCCCTGAAGCACAGACATCGCTTATAAAATGACTAGGCTCTCTGAGAGCTTGTCATGAACACAGAGCTCTCAAAGAATTCTTAGGGGGCGATGAGTAAGGTATGTTGTCAGAGGCAATGCCTGGACCTGGAGGTGACAATGTGCAGACTCCCGTTTACCTTCCTCCTTTTCTGCAACGTCCTCAGCCTGCTGCATCCCTCAGGAGTCATCCGCGGAGATGTGCTACTCAGACCCATGAAGAGAAGGACTTGCGGCCCAGCCAGCTGCAGGACCGTGGCCACCTGGCAGCCTCTTCTGCTGATCTTCTCAACTTCCCCATTGTATTCAAGCCGTAAGCACATTCTTCCTGAGCAGCCGCTGGCCTAGGACTGAGATACTCAGGGGCCCATGGCCTGACCCTCCTCACCCTCAGAGACAGCTGAGATGGGCTAGCAGAGACAGGCTGGCAGTGAGGTCCAAGAGCTGCCTGGCGGCTCTTTCGCCCAGTTTCACTTCCTCCCTTCCTCCATTCACTGAGGTTCCTCCCCAGTATGCCTTCTGCACACTAAGCTCAGTGTCTGTGTCTACTTTTGGCAGGACACCACCCACAATACTTCAGCTCCACTTAACCCTAAACCTATCAAATATTGCTTCACAATAGGATCCCATGGATTCATTATTCCAGAGATGTAAATGTGTGCATACACATTCTTGACGTATTTGAACACAGGAAACGGCTTCAAACCAAAGGAATAAAAATCCAACTGTGGACCTTCAAGCATCACAATATACATGTGCATTTCCTGCCTTATTACGGCGATAAGGCAGGAAATGCACATGTATATTGCATACGCTCCCTGACCTTCCATTGCTCCAGCCCTAGGGAATCACTTCCTGTCTCCACAAACCATCTCGAGAAATGTCTGAACTTTTAGCCAGGGTCTCTCTTCTCTTCCACAGCTTACCTATCCAGCAAACCTCATGACCTCTTGTGAAAATCACATCCAAATCATTGAAAGTGTGAGTTGCCTCTTCTCTATAAAACCTTAGGATTCCTTCCACAATCTACTTTAGACTGTCTCTCTCTCTGTTCTCCTTGGCCAGTTACATCTCCATTTGTTCCATTATAGCCAAAGCCCTGCCTAAGGAATCACATTCCATTCCATTCACCTTTGCATCCCCAGTCTCTGGCACATAGAGGGTGTTGACAGTGAGATTTTGTACAGTGAATGAATGAATAAATGAACAAGTGAATAAACAAATGATACTGCATGGTGACTCTCCCAGCATCCCTTAAGCCATATAAACCATGAGCTACTCTTCCCACATACTATGTTCCCCTGGGTTTGAAAAACAAACCCGATAATGTGGGAAAAAAATTCCTAGATGAGAAATCAGAAGGCATAATTTATGGTTCAACCGCCTATACAAACTGTTTGACTTTGGGTGAACGAGTTTCCCTCTCTGACCTTAGCTCCCCCCACTTTCTGATCAAATTGTGTGTCTGCCACGTGCCAGGGCCCCTTACTGCAGTGTCCCCTGTGACTCTGCGAGTCTTTCTGCTGTTTCAGTTGCGTTTGCTTTCTTGCTCATCTGCACCCCCCTCCCTCCTCCAGCAAGCAGAGTGTCAGCAGGTCCAGCATTCTGGGTGGATGGGCTTATCTCCTGGGAAAGCATCTGCTATTTGTTTGTCATTTGTTTCTCTACTGACTCCAGAAAAGAAATCATAAAAAGCTCATAAAGGAATTGGCAGAACTAGCAGAAAATTTAAACCAAAACATCTGTGAGTATATTGTAAAGTCCAATACTTTAAAATCCCTGAACCCTTCTTTTCCAGAAGCAAGAAGAGCTGCCTAGTCTAAGACGGGAGTATAATCTATAAGAGCCACATGGTCCAATAAAAATCTCCATAGCTTAGAGTTAGAGGTAGGGATAGAGCTAGAAGAAAAGGTGGCTATAAAGATAGAGATGACGGAAACAGGAGAGAGAGAGATGGAGTTGGGTGCAGAGCGCAGGAGGTCAGCAAGGCAAAGGGATCATGTTTTAAAATGAAAATCCGTACAAATTCTTCTGTTCACTCAATCAAATTTCATTCTTTCGATTTGAAGCAGAAATGCAAATCAAAAGGGTGAGATTCTAAACAGAGAGAGAGATTGCCACTCTGGTGAATGTACAGCTCTCCACTCTTTCTCCGCCTCCTCCCAGGAACAGGTCAGAAGGGACGAGATGGTGCCGCCGATGTGGTTTTGTGCTGTGCACTCATCATTATGAATTCCACCCCAGCCCAGTGATTGGGTTTTAATGGTTGACTAGGATCTAAGCTCATTTTTCAACCCCAGGGCTTCTGTTCTCCCCCTCCCTCCCTGTGTGTACTCCAGGGCCTCAGCCCCATCTCTTCTGAATCCCTTAAGGGAACCTGCCTGGTGATGAGCAGACCCCATGATCCGAGCCACTGGCCCCTGGGCTGCTGGCTGTCAGAATGCAGCAGCCATCACTCATAGGGAGGACTCATCACTTCTATCGGGCACTGTTCCAAGTTTTACTCTCAGCAGTAGGTTTGTCTCCTAAATTTTAACACTGTGGATCTGAATTATATCTTCTATGTTACATCCTGTACCTAGAAGCAGTACAAAGGTCTTTCACACCATGTATCTTAATCTTCAGAGAGTATCATATGCACCATAGATATGAAGAAGCAGAAATTTATTTATTAATTTATCTATCTATCTTTCAGACAGAGTTTCATTCTTGTTGTTCAGGCTGGAGTGCAGTGTGATCTCAGCTCACTGCAACCTCCGCCTCCCAGGCTCAAGCAATTCTCCTGCCTCAGCCTCCCAAGTAGCAGGGATTATAGGCACCCACCACCACCCCCAGCTATTTTTTTGTATTTTTTAGTAGAGACGGGGTTTCACCATCTTGGCCAGGCTGGTCTCAAACTCCTGACCTCAGGTGATCCACACGCCTCGGCCTCCTGAAGTGCTGGGATTACAGGCGTGAGCCATCATGTCCGGCCTAGGAAGCAGAAATTTAGTACTACTAACTTAAACTTGGTCTTTAAATCATCACTTTAATACTACTGCTATTAAATTTGGCAAGCAGGTTTTATATTGGCCTCACACAAAATCTTTTCTGGAATTTGGTACATTGCCTATTGCTTGAGTCTGGGCTTAACAGCCAACAGATAAATCCTACCCTCCTGTACTGTGAAACCTTGACCAGAAAAGCTCACTAGGGTTGTTAATGGTGTTTCTGTTATTATGACTATCATCTTACCATTATTTTAAAATTTTAAACTAGACTACAACATCTTTGCGCAGAATTCATCAGCAGGCTTCCAGAAGATTCTCCTACTTATAGATATGTGTTCCTTCAATTTTTGCAGGGGTCCTTGAAGCAAATTTAGTGACTAACCAGGTTTGAAACAGACACTCACCCATTGCTCCCAACCCCCTCCAGCCTCTTAGCTTGGCTGCTCAGTGTGGTAGCCACTGGTAGCTGCCTCACGGGGTTTCAGCTTGGAGCACAACCTCAACCCAGGTGGACACATCTGTAACTGATCCCTGGGTCATTCACACTCTCCCCAGAATAATTGGAAATGTAGCATTACATTAGCCACAAAAACCATGAGCTGAAGGGATTAGCTATACCCTAACAGGTGCAAGTCACCAGCCCCAGCACAGCAGAGCCTCCCCCAAACCTCTTCCCACCTAGACGTGGGGTGGGGGCTGGTGTGAAAAGGAAAAGAAAAGAAGAAGAAAGAAAGGACCTAGGGTTTTGGTGGACAGAGACAACTGGCCCACCCCGCAACATGACACTCCAAGTGCTGTCTCAGCTCTGCTGAAACAGGTGTGCTCAAATGTTCCTTTGCCATACAGCAGATCCCACTAATCCCATCATGGTGACCCCACTCCCCACCCCTGTGCTGCTCTCAGGACTTCCAGGTTCCAGGTGGGGTTGGCTTCCCATTGTCAGACTTAAGACCCTCTCCTTCCCTCGCTGCCTCCTCTCCTTATCTGATGTGACCCTGATCACACTGTTCCTCTATGCAGCCAACTCCCTACCACTGCCACAGCCATCTGCCATCCGCATCAGCAGCTTTGCCTGTTGCCAGAGTGGAGTGGCTGTGTGAGCTGTCACCGTTAGGTGGCACAACAAATGTGAGCTGCATGCTGGTTGAGGGGACATTTCACGGGGGAGGAGGGCACCCCATTAAAAGCCTCCTGGAGACTGGATGGAGACAGTGTCTCTGCCCCAAAGCAGTGGCCCACTATGACCCAGTGACCTCTGTTCTGCAGCTCATCATAGCTGACAAAGGGCTAAACAGAGAGCCCGGGGCCCCAAGGTCTGTAACAGGCACCATGTCACTGAGCAAAGCCCTTGTCCTTGTCCTCTTCCACATAAAGGCAGGTTGGCCTAGAAGGTCAGTGTGGGGAGCAGTTCTCTCTCTTGGGCTGACACAGATGGTTGGGTGCTTGCTCCTTGCTCAGCTTGTAAGAATTCTGAAACCAGGTGAGTGGACTAAATCCCAAAGGTGCTCAGCCCTCGGAGGCACTACCTAGACCCCATCGTCATGCCAGGGAGAAAGTCATGCAGCAGAAGGTCAGAGACAAGAAGTTACTTGGTCCTTTTCTCCTCCACCACCATCCTGCCCTCTCTCAAGTTGGAAAACTGCAGAGAATTAGATTATTTCTTATTCCAAAAAGCGACATTGTGTAGAGTAAAGAAAAAAAAATTTCTTTAACCAAAACTTCAGGGTCAGTGGATTGCATTTAAACTTATACTGTAAGACTTTGTAGCCATGTATTTTTGGAAAAGGCTATGACCTGATTTCCTCATCAGTGAAAGAGGGCTGATGATGAGTCCTGTTTTAGAGTTGATGACAGGATTAAATGACATAACACACATCAAACCCATAGCAGGTGACTGGAGACCTGGACCAATGATTTTAAGTTACTGATACTATTAAAAGCTCACACCGTGAATGCATGTAATGCCACTGAATTTGTTCATGTTAAAATATCTGATTGTATGTAATCTGAATTTCAACTCCATACTTTTTTTTAAATTTGAAAGAGCCCCAAATCTAGACAATGCTGTTATTTGTTCTTGTTCCCTATATGGAACACTGGGTGCACAGGGAATTTTAGCCAGAGGGGCATCAAAGAAGAAGGGCTACAGGGACTGGGAGAACAAACAGGCCAGAGGTCAGCTCCACCTCCAGGAGCCTCCAGCCAGCCTGGAATAAATCCAACTGATGTGCAGCGCTTAGGCTGGACTGAACCCTGAGCATCTCTGTGTGCCTCACCCCCTCAGTCATCAATATCAGGACTCTACAACTAGCAGGTGGGACTGCATGCTGGGTGCCCAGGAAAAAGTCACCATAACAGTGTCCCATGGCCGGCATCTCCAGTGGCCATTCCAGGGATGTCCTCAGCCAGTAGATCCTCTGACAGCTCAGAATGGTCCATTAGCCACAAGCCTCCCCAACATGGTGGCCAAACCAGGCATGCTTCCTCCCAAGAAGGGTGGCGGGAGAGCAGAGGAACTGAAACGCAGGCAGGCCCCTTTGCCACCATGTCCCTCTGCCTGGTGAGGGTGGGGCAGGGCTGCCAGTCTGAGGAGCCAGCTGAGCCTCTGGTCACCTGCTGGGGCATTGCTGGGCCTTCAGCAAATCTTGCGTGATTTTTCTAGCTTGCTCTGAGCTATTCTGTGGGAAATGAAGAGAAGGGCCATGTTTCCATGCCCAGCCGAGAGCCTTAAAATAATTGCAAAATGCAGATATCTGTAATGGCTCCCAGTGGGCTCCTGAGAGAGGCTGAAGTCAGGAACTGGGGTCCACAGATCCAGGCCCACTCTCTCCCATGGAGAGTCTCCCATCCTGCCTCGCTGGACCTTGGGAGGAAGAGCGCAGAGGCAGTTCCTTCTGATGGCTGTCAGGGTGGAGGTCATTAGAAGGACCTTCTGCTGTGGTCCTCTTACCCACCCCTTGCTGACCAGTCCTAGATTTCCAATCTTGATCCCTTCATTTATTTCCTATGTACTACAATATCTCACCCTTCAGACCCCAGACCTGGCGCACAGTGCAGTCCCAATAGTAGGCGTAATGAAGCTGCTTCCAGTGGGGTGAAGAAATCCCTGGTCTGACCCACCCAGGACAGGTCAGTGGGCTCCAGTTTCCCTAACCCTGGATCTAGGCTCTCTATAGCAGGACCTGGGAAGCGGCCCCAGTGGGGAAGGGTGTCTTTATCAAAGAGCCTGGGCCAGTTACAGGAACCTCTATGGCATATCACTAGAGGGCTAACACCAAGCCCTGTGGCTGGATTGTGTGAGGCTGCCCCAGACAAGCACAGTGGGGGAGGGAAGGGTACGCAGAGATAAGTAGTGGGAGTCCTGGGAACAGATCAGAAAGAAAAGAAGCAGGACGTGTGATCACAGGTGTTGACTGCTGCTGCTCACCTTGCTTGCCCCCAGCATTTCCCCTGGGTCTAAACTCTGGGAGGAGGAGCTCGTATGCTGGGGTCTGACACTGTGTTGGATGTCTCAGCCCCACTCCTTGCTCCAGACCACGCCCTGCATGCTGCCTGTGAAGGAAGAATGCAGAGAAGCCACGTGACAGGCAGAGAGTGCCAGCACTCCACAGCTTTCCCAGGTTAACAGGTAAGGCAGACAGCCTGAAATTTGCATAGAAAATAGGATAGAAGCAACATTTCTGACAGACAGCCACTTTTTCAATTATAACTCTAAAGCTGTGCATCAAATGGGTAAGAAAACACCAGGACTTAATTATAATGACCTTAAATCAGGAAATTCTAGTACCAAAGAACCTAAGATGCACAGCAGATGCACGTGGAAAATAAGCCTCTGGTCTGCCATTCTGCTCTCTCCAGCCCAGTGGTCACAGGCCATTTTCAGGTCCTCGGTGATGGCTTGATCCTGGGACCTGTGATCACGTTCTTGCCTTCAGTGTAGTTTGAATTAACACTTCCCAATATCTGCCATTTTAAATAAAGACAGTTTTATTTCTTAGAAGTGTACTTTAGAGAATGCTATTCGAGCCAGACTCCATCTTTATGGGTCTGCTCCATGTTACACTAGCACTTACTACTCTGCATTGTAATCACTTGTTATAGAGAGTCTTTTCCTCACTTATAAAGGTAAGCACCATCTATAATTCATCACTGAGTTCCTAGTCATCAAAAAAGGGCTTAACTTTGAACAACCCAGATGGGTACTGCCTAGCATGCACTCCACCACACCCTTCCCTACCCTGCTCCTTGGCACTTAAGGACACATCACCCATCCCTCACAGAACTCCCAACCACTAAGTCTGGTTAGGACTTATGGCTTTCTCGGTACAGGGATCCAGGCAGTAAATCCCATGAGATTAGACAAATGTGTCACCTCCATGTCAGGCTCCCACCCAAATGGTTCTGTTGAAAAAAATACATTAAATGAAGTCTATCAGATGAAGCTAAACTTGTTTTTGAGTTACCAAGATGTTCTGAGTTACTGAAACTTGTTTTTGAGTTACCAAAAAGAAGGTATTTTAACTGGAATTGAAGTTTTCTTAATGGAAAAGCGAATGGCCACAAACAGGGGTGTGATAAGGTAGTAACTAGAGCCATAAGAAAGGACAGGAATTAAAACACAAAAAATACCAAAATAGGGGGAAATTGTTAGAAAATGAAAGACCAAAAGAGATACAGGTGTTATGGTTTTCATTGTGTCTTCCCAAAAGATATTGAAGTCTTAACCCCCACTACCTCAGAATGTGGCCTTATTTGGAAATAGGTGTTTTGGTGATGATCAAGTTAAAATGAGGTCATTGGGGTGAGGCCCTAACTGGATAGAGCTGATGTCCTTATTAAAAGGAAACATTTACATGCAGAGCCACACGCAGAGGAAGATGATGTGAAGGCATAATGGTAAGATGGTCCTCTGCAAGCCAAGAAGCACCCGGGGCTACCAGAAGCTGGAAAAGCAAGGATGGACCTTTCCCCTACAGATTTCAAAGAGAGCTTTGAAATCTCAGACATCTAGTCTCCAGAACTGTGATACAATAAATTTCTGTTGTTCCAAACCAATTGGTTTGGCAGTACTTTGTTCCTGCAGTCTTGGGAAACGAATGCAGATGGTGGAGCACAAGCCAGAGGCTGCAGACTCAGAGGGCAGCTGCTGAGAGGTACATGGCCAAGACCCTCAGTCCCAGCACTTGGGTGACAGAGGAGGGACAAACGGTCACTGTAGGGCCACGCAGGGGCTGAACAGGCAGTCGCTGCTCAGGTAGCATCAGCCAACAGTTGCTATTTGGGAAGGAGCCTAAAAATGTGTATTTCTATATGATATCATTCTTGTTAAAATGTAGTAATAAATTCAAAAATTGTAAATCACAGAATGACATGGTTCAAGCCAAAAAGGAACTTATCTGTGGGTTTGGAGCAGTTTATTGGTTGGACTTTATCTTATGGGTGAAAATACTTTCCATTTGGTTAGACCACTGCATTCAGGTTTCTTTTATATGCAGCCAAACCTAATCCTAACTGATGCTATCTGTTGGTCACAATGTGGCTTACAAAGAGAATTAGACACCATTATCCTATTGGCTGGCTCTGATGTGGGAAAGAGCTCATGGTTTTGAATCAGAAAGATGTGGCCTTCCTCATCTGACACATGGAAAAAATTGCATTTCCATGAAGGTGGACAACATAAGAAAGAAATCTAAAACTCATTGGCACAGCATGTAGGGTGTGTACAAGGGTTTGCTAGTCTCTCAGGATGTATCCAGTATCTTTTCCCACACGTGCATTCCTGAAATCAAAATGATACTTTTCTTTCCACATATTTAAAACATTATTAGCTAGGGTGGTAAAGTGCTGTGCAGAACAGAGGTGAACTCTTGGACTTTACAAAGTCACAAAATTGACTGTCAAGGCACATTACATTCAGAGTGGCTGAGCAGCCTAGAAGACTTTGCAAGTTCCAGCTAAACCAGAGGCTATGTCCCATTTCTATTACTGTCCACAAAAGCTAAACTTCAAGTAGTTTCATTTTACTCATGTGCACAGAAAAGTGGAAGCTGTGTTGGCAGATAGGGCCTCAGCTGTTGAATGAACAGACACAGCATATCCCCCGTAATCCTCATTTTGACCACTGGGGACGCCTGAAATCTTCCTGGGAAGGATGGGTGCAAGGAGATGTCCCATTGTGTCTGAAGGATTTCAGGCACTGGGCTGAGCAGCCCCAGTGGCAGTGGCCATGCCTTCCAAAGGCCTCAGACCAGTTCTGAGTTGGCGCAGGTCCAAGGACTCCCAGACCCCAGACCCCTTGCTGTCAGTGATATCCAGGGGTCCTGATGGAAGATCCCACTTAATGTCACCGGTAGGAATTCGCATTCTCCTTGCAATATGAAGGGTTCACACTGAGCTGAAAGCAGAGATTTAGATTTAACCAAAACCCTACCATGAATGGCAACAAAACCAGAAAGGAGCTATTTAAAATGGCACCTGACGTTCCTCTTACTTTAGCACTGAAGGAACCTTCCTCAAGCAAACTCTGGTGGTGGGGCAGGAATGAGATCTCAGAAAAAGTGTTGCATGAACACTTTAGAGTGTTGTAGTACACTCACTGGAGGAAAATTCAACTTAGCCACTGCTATCTAAGTTGGCCATCCCTCTTGCAAACAAGCAAGACGTATGGACACTTGGAAATATGCTGTTAGAGATGCCCAGACACTACTGAATTTCTTTCCCATTTTTCCAGTCATAAGCCTTCTACAATAAGATGCCCCCGTGTTCTAAGTTGCACTTTTCCTGATATCTGAGAGGTTTGTGATTCTTCCATGATTGAACACCTGCCACTTGTCAAGCCTTGAGTTAGAGATGTGTTACTTCTCATATTCACAACAGCTTTGAAAGAAGGTATTTAATTTTCTTGTTTTAGAGATGAGATATAACAGACTCAAAGTCTAAGTAACATCCTTGGTCAGGGGTGTCTTGGGAAGAGGAATGGGCATCTTTGATCACAGAGAACCAAGAACACCACACCTCGGTTTCTGATTGCCATAGAGATGGGAAAGAATGAAACCACACTTTCACTCATTCATTGATTTATCCACTCATTCATTCATTTATTATCCAAATAGTTGCTGTCGTTTCCAGGGATAGGAAGGCAAGTGAGATATGGTATCTGCCCCTGAAGAACTCTGAGTCAAGAAGGGTGAGGAATCACAGGATACTGTGAGAGAACAGCAGCTCTGGGATGGAGACCACTTTAGAGAGGACTTTATGTGATTAATTTTACAGACACAATTCTGTTATCATCAATTATTTGTTTATTGTTTCTTTGTTTATCTTTTTAAGTCCTGATTTTAAAAAATGGTATTGTTAAGAAGAAGAAACTCAAAAAATAGGTCCCAGTTTATTTAAATTGATTGATCTACACTGTCGTGAGCACACCAATCATAAAGAAATTCCAGAATAGGTGAATTCCTGAGTTGGCACTGGTCCAAGGACTCCCAGACCCCAGACCCCTTGCTGTCAGTGTCAATATTCCATAACATTTCAGTATGCCTCATAGGAATTTTATCACAGCAATGGACCTCAGGAAATGTAGTCCCATTTTTGCTGAAGTCAAGGTGCCAGAGAACATTTGATTTTAAATCTCAGCCTTAGTAAGGTACTCACAGTTGAAATGCACCCTTCCATGGCAGTCTTCCATGCTTACCACCTTGTGTTCAGAGCACTCAGTCCCCCAGGCCTCAGAATCTGTGATCTTTGGGTGTGCTCATCACCTTAAAATAAGCTTTCATGATCTTCAGAAATCACTAGCAGATGAAAGCCAAAAGCCTATGTGAATTCAACAAGGCCCCTGAAATAAGTCTAATTTAAAATCTAAAGCTTTCCTGGAAGTTTTATGAGCTGCATCACTCCAGTTTCCACACAGGCACAAATGGTCAAACAGGAGGTAGCGGCAGCCTGAAAAGCTTTCTTTGTTTATTAGACCACATGTCACTAGTGTTAGACTTTGAACAACTATTTATAATAGTTCTCAAAACATGCCTATATTACGGGCCAGTTGCACCACACAGTAATTTATTTTGCATGTCTAAACCCCCTTTCAAAGAATCAGTGAAATGGTAACAGGAAGAAACTATGTCTGAGGAACATGTTCCTCCCCAAACTTCAATCACAGAACTTGGTACAAAATAGACCTTTCCAGTATAAATGATCTACTGCAATGGATGGATGAAAATAGAGCTGTGGAAAGAAAGCAAACTCAATTTTTAGGCAATTAATTTTTTTAAAGTCATGGAGTAGAGGAAGTCATTTGCAATGTGTGCCGCTAAGGGTCACTCCACATGAAAGCCCCTCACATCCACTTCTGGCTGTTCTTATTCTTTGCCCCTGCTCTCATTCATGTTTTCTCTTCCCTCCTGTCTTGGGGAGTTCAGGACCTTTATGTTCAAGACTAGTTCCACTCACCTCTGCAGTTGTTATTTCCTCCTACATCCCTTGGACAGTTATTTTGACAAATCACTTGGTGAGACCATCTGCAAAAACTGAGTGAGCTGGGTGGTATTATGGACTAAATTGTGTTCCCCCCAAAATTCCTATGGTGAAGCCCTAACCCCAATGTGACTATATCTGGAGATAGGGTCTTTATGGAGGTAAATAAACTTAAATGGGGTCCTAAGAGTGGGTCCCTAACCTGTTAGGACTGGTGGCCTTATAAGAATAGGAAGAGAGAAAAAGACCAGGGTGCTCTCCCTACCCCCACTGCATGCACAGAGAAGAGGTCATGTCAGGACCCAGCAAGAAGGCAGCCGTCTACAAGCTAGGAAGAGAGCCCTCACCAGAAACCAACCATGACACCTTTATCTTGGTGTCTAAACTCCAGAACTGTGAAAAGATAAATTTCTCTTGCTTAAGTCACCCAGCCTGTGATGCTATGTTATGGCAGCCCGAGCCAGCTAAGAAGTAAGTGTGAGAAGTAAGTAAAGTGTCTGGAATACCTCCAGTGGTGATCAAGAAAGAAATTCTATATCCACTGGAGAGAAGGTTTGCTTTGCAGCTCTTGAGAGCCCTGTTGGCTAGGATCACACACATCCTCCTGATTTCTCCCAAGTCCATGACCACTTCCTTCCAGTATCCTTAGCTAGCAACTCTCCTTCTGCTGTGAAATGTTATGCTTCCCCCTGTGGCCTTCCTGTCTCCCTTTACATAGTCTACACATGCTCCCTTAGTTGCCTTGTCACCTCCCTAGCATCACCCACCACCACATGTTAATGACCAACCCCCTGTGTCTTACATATAGCCTTCCTACACCAGTTTCCTAATAGCGTTTCCAATTCCTTACTAAGAGTCTCCCACATATTGAAAATTCAATATATCTAAAACAAAACACATCATCTCTAACCCCTTAGACTGATTGCCCACTCAGCCCTCAGCATCTCCATGCCACTGGTTCACCAGGCAGAAAGCACTAGATCAATCCCTGGGCATCCCACCTCTGTCTATCATGTTTCTTTAACATCTTTGGTCCTGCCCGATTCACTCTCCTGATGTATCACGGTGACTGTATGACAGTCATCCTTTGTAGTCATATTCTTGGCTTCAATTCATTCCCCCACATGACAGGGGCAATGCTCTTCTGATTACACTGCCCCACTGCTTAGTGCAGTTTAAGATCCCAGGTTAAAGTCCAAACTGCTTGCCAGGTCCTTCAGATCTGTCCCTTCAGATCTGTCCCTGCACGTAGATCTTCCCTAAGCCACAGCAGGAGCAGCTGAGGAGCATTGCAACAGAATGTGGAGAACAGAGACTTGGGACAGCCCTGGGCAGCAAACCCTGAAGTCCCATGTACATCCCAGTCCCTCCCCGAGAAACTGTTCCTCTCTCAAGGCCCTAGAACTCTGGGCCTGAAATGGATATGGCAGCCCCAAATATATCCAAAATGGCTTTGGGGGCATCTTCCATTGTCTTGATGAATAGCACCTGGTTCCTTCTATCCATGTTATTTTCCTTATCAAATGTTCATTTGGCCATATCCTTGGTTTTCTCTTCTAAGCATACATTTTTATTCTTTCTTTTTTCACTTTTTTTTTTTTCTTAGACAAAGTCTTGCCCAGGCTGGAGTGCAGTGGCACCATCTCAGCTCACTGCAACCTTTGCCTCCCAGGTTCAAGCGATTCTCCTGCCTTAGCCTCCTGTGGGATTACAGGCACACACCACCATGGCAGGCTAATTTTTGTATTTTTTTAGTAGAGATGGGGTTTCACCATGTCGGGCAGGCTGGTCTTGAACTCCTGACCTCATGATCTGCCTGACTTAGTCTCCCAAAGTGCTGGGATTACAGACATGAGCCACCATACCTGGCCACATTTTTACTCTTTACATAGACAAGCTTAGAATTTTCAAAATCTTTATGTTCTGTTTTGCTTTTTAATTAAAAATTCCATCTTTAAATCATTTCTCTCTTCTTCATTTTACTATAAGCAGTTAAGAGAAGCCATACAGTATCCTGGACACTTAGCTTGAAGAAATTTCTTCCACCAAATATCCTAGTTTATCTCTTGTAAGTTCTTCATTCCACGAAGTCCCAGGACAAGGACAGAATTCAGCCAAGTTCTTTGTAACAAGAATAGCCTTTCCTCCAGTTTCTCATACCTGTTTCTCACTTTCATCTGAGACTTCAGCAGAATAGTCTTTACTGCCCATTTTTCTATCAGCATTCTGGCCAAGCACTTAGTAATCTCTAAGAAGCATGAGGTTTTCCCACAGCTCTCTTCTTCTGAGCCCTCAGCACAATCACCGTGAATGCACCGTTCCTGGCAATGGGCTTTTTCCCAACGTTCCCTTCAAAACTGTTCCAGCTTCAACCAGTCCCAAAGCCATTTCCACAGTTTTGGGTATTTGTTATAGCAACACCCTAATTCCCCGATACCAATTTTTGTTTTAGTGAGTTTGTGCTGCTATAACAGAATACCTGAGAACGGGCAATTTATAAAGAACAGAAATGTACCTATGCAACAATCTTGCATGTTCTTCACATGTACCCCAAAACCTAAAATGCAATAAAAAAAAGGAACAGAAATTTATTTCTCACCGTTCTAGAAGCTGGAGAGTCCAAGATCAAGGTGCCAGCAGGTTTCTTATCTGCTAAAGATCCAGTCACTGCTTCCAACAGTTTTGGACAGGACAAAAACATTTAAACCACAGCAGTGACCTAACAAATAATACTATCTAGCTAACTACTTATCTGCCCGCCTGACTCTCCAGATGGTGAGGCAGGACCAAGGGGAAGGATGGCTAGAGCGTTAATTACTAGGCAGTGGTGATTTGATGGAAACAAGATTGTACTGACACTTTGAGTTCCTGTGGCATATGCACAATCACAATCTCCCCATATTCACAAACCATCTTTAAAATTCATCTGTTTGGATCATTCCCCTCTCTCTTCTGCACCCTTTGACTGGCTTGTTAGATGCTGCACACACATCCTTCGCTAAGGAGGATGGCACACTTTGATGCACTGGACTATGTAGAGCAGGATTCGCTATTTCCACACCTTTAGGAGCCATGTGTTTTCTCTTTGCTGTCTTGAGTTTGCCTTTTCCTCAAAGTCACAGTGTTACTATCTAGAGTCCTAATATTGGGCAGTAGTCACAGGTCAGCATGAATGCTAAGAAGGGCTGGCTTCAGCCATGGAGGCTGCAGACTTCTCTGTTGCCTGGCCTCAGGAGTGCCCACAGCTCCAGTGGTCCACAGAGTTAAAACCAAATGATTGTACGAGGATTTGGGACCAATAACTAGTGAATAATGCCAGAGAATATGCATGCCTGATCTTGTCTCCATGGCGAGCATCGGCTTTGGAAAACAGAGTGGCAGTAGGTGGGAATTAAAAACACAAAGCCATCTCGAGTCATGACACAAAAATCTTGATGACTTTGACTTGGAGGGTTGTAAATCAGCAAAATCAACAGCTCATCATCTGGCAGCGTTCAGGATGAGATTCCAGTGGTGGCTGCCACATACCTGGAGCTGGCTGTGACACAGACAGCGCACTCACAGGCCAGCAGCCTCCTGGCCACATCGCCCAGCTCTGTCCATGTGCTGTGGCGAGGGCTTTCAGAGTCCTCCAAGCTCTGCTGCTCAGTGCCATTAAGTGAGCTTTTCCATTTCCCTGCTTTTCACTCAACCTATTCTGCTCCCATGGAACTGCTCTCTCTTTTCATTATGTTCAATGAACTCTTTTTGTTTCAGTGAGGGGACACATATTTCACATTTCATTTGGCCAAATAAAAAGTGACTAGGGGGAAAGCAAAATATTGCATTTACCTTGAAAACATTATTGATTTATTTTCACTGTATAGTAAAATGATTTGTCTTGTGACTGACACTTTCTTAACTGCACAGCAGGTGGGTCATCTGTGTGAGATGCCTGGCAAGCTCATAGCATTCAGGCCAGAGTCTGGGGACTGGTGAGGACACAGGAGTGCCTACCGAGAAGTGCACCTGGTCATGCCCAAGCTGGCTCCAGGTCTGAATAGGTCATAGCATATGACAGAGGGGGATGCCAATATATTGAGAAATGGAAAACAGGAGTTCTGAGATCATTACTTCCTGGGTCCCTGTGAAAATACAGAATAAACACTTTATGGAGCACAGAGTAAAGTGATCAGCTGTGAGGAACATCTCTACCCCACTCGGTGTTTCCATATATGAACTTGTCAAGTCCCCATTTTGTCTGGCATTTGCCATGGGAATGAGATAATTTGTCTAGATTCTTTCATTTCGTATTATTATTATTATTATTATTATTATTATTATTTTCGAGATGGATCTCACTCTGTTGCAAGGCTGGAGTGCAGTGGTGTGATCTCAGCTCACTGCAACCTCTGCCTCCTGGGTTCAAACAATTCTCCTGACTCAGCCTCCCGAGTAGCTGGGACTACAGGCACCCACCACCATGCCCAGCTAATTTTTGTAATTTTAATAGAGACAGGGTTTCACCAGGTTGGCAGGATGGTCTCGATCTCCTGACCTCGTGATCTGCTGCCTCAGCCCCCCAAAGTGCTGGGATTACAGGCATGAGCCACCGTGCCTGGCTTCATTAGGTATTATTTTTAATATAGAAAAATATAACCTAATAGATAATAATGAAAAGAAAAAAATCATTATTCTTTTACTCTCATCTTTCTCTTCCTATTCTCTCTCCCTCTTCCCTCCCTCCTTCCCCTTCCTGCTCACTTTCTCCCTCTCTCTCTACTTCTTTCTCTCATTTTACTTTTCATGGAGGTTTAGCACAATGTACATAAAGCAAACTAATTTTAGTACAACTCAGTAAATTTCTACCTATGTATGTGATTGTGTATATATCCACAAGATGAAAATTTAGAATGGCACCCTAAAGATTTTCACATGCCTCTTCCTAGTCAATAACCAATCCTTTCCTTTCCAAGGGTAAACAATATTGTGAAATTGATCATCATCAATTAGTTTTGTCTTTTGTGAACTTCATATCAATAGAATCACACAGTGTGAACATTTTTCTGTTATTTTCTTTTTGCCAACATAAAGACTGTAAGAGTCATCCATGTTGTTACATAGATAAAAAGTGCTTACCACAAGTATGCCACAATTTACTTATTCATTCTCCTAGTGATAGACATTTGGGCTGTTTCCAGTTTGGGGCTATTATAAAAAATTCATCTATGAACATTTTCATACAAAACTTTTATAAGAAATACTTACTAATTTTTCTTGGTTATATACATAGGCATGAAATTTCTAATCCGCTCTAAAATAATAAATTGAAAATGATACCAGCAGAAGCCATTTCACCTCTCTGGGGATACTGCAGAGATTAATGTCACTGTAAAATACTTCGAAGAAACAAGGGCAGGGATACCTATGACACTGTCATTTAACTCACCAATTAGACCTGTGCAGAAGTCTTATGGCATGACTGTTGATTATTATAAACTTAATCAGGTAGTCCTCCAATTGCAGCTACCCAGATGTATTATAGCTCTCTGCAATATCATGATCCGCAGAGATCTTGATCCTCTTGACTCTCCACAAAACAACACACAGTTCCACCTTCAAGATGAAATGCAAATCATTGCCCCATACCCCCTACCACAAATAAAGGCACTTGCTTAGGAAGTCATTTTGGATTTGGAGTGGCCACACAAGTCATGTTTGAATACGATGCTTTGATTTCTTCACACACTTGTCCAAAATGCTGTTAGCTTTCAGCAGGACTAGAAAATAAGAAGCATGTGTCACAGGCTCAGCCTGCAGTACATGCTGTTCTTGTAAGTCTTGTGACTGAGCAGACCCAAAGATAATTTACGTGTTTGTGGCTAAAAGAAACCAAAAGAACTATCAACCAGCTTGAGCTCAATACCATTTATAGTGGGATCCATAAAACAATAGCAGAACATTTTTCCCAAATGTACACGGAACATTTACCAATATATGCTACAACCTGGACAATATAGGCTATCGTCCTGTCCATGGAAAGAGTCCGACTCTGTAAAATAGTTAAAGAGGCTTATTCTGAGACAAATGGGAGTGACTATGGCCTGAGGCACAGTCTCAAGAGGTTTTGAGAGCATGCCCAATGTATCTGGGTTACAGCTTGGTTTTATATATTTTAGGGAGACATAAGACATCAATTAATATATGTAAGGTATACATCTAAAACAGGTCTCAGCATTTTTAAGTTGATTGAAATATATAAAATATATTCTTTGGCTGCCGTGAAATTGAGCTTGAAATGAATAAAAGAAAGAAATCTAGAATACTGGAAAATATTTGGTAATTCAGCAATAAATTTCTAAATTAGCAAGAAGCAATACAGTAAATGTAAAGACATTTGGAACTCAAAGATATTGGAAAGAAAATTTATTAAATTGTGGGAGGTAGAACTAAAGTAGTGCTTAGAGAGAAATTTATAACATTAAAATACTGTATTCAAAAAGAAAAATGACTTCAAATAAATGATGTAAGCTTCCAACTTAAGTAACTCAATAAAGAACACACTGAGTCCAAAGCAAGCAGAAGGAAGGAACTAATCAAGAAAATGTCAGTAGCTAATGAAATGAAAAATAGACATGCAATAGAGATAATCAATGAAACCAAACCTGTTCTTTGAAAAAAAATCATAAAATTGATAAACTTCTAGCAAGACTTGTTAGGAAAAAAAACAGAAGACTCAAATTACCAGTATAAGGAATTAAAAAGTGAACATCACTACAGATCCTACAGACATCAAAAAGATAATAAGGGAATATTATGAATGACTTTAGAACAATATATTTGACAAGTAGGATGAAATGGAAAATACCTTAAAAGACACAAACTACCAATGATCAACCTAAAAAAAATAAATAAACTTAATAGTTCTACATTTTTAAAAGATCTTAAAATATTAGTTTAAAGCCTTCCTACATAGAAAACTCCAGATCTACATGACTTCATTGGTGAATTCTGCCAAACATTTAAGGAAGAAATAATACCAAATTAACCTAAATATTTCCAGAAAAGGAAAAAATAGAAAACATTTTACTATTCATTTTTAGGCCACGATTATCCTGATACCAACACAGAGTATCTAATATCCTAATACCAGACCAAAGGCATTAGAAAAATTTTTTAAATGGGATTAAAATTTGTGTAAGTCAAAACCCAGGAAGATATAAAAAGGATGAAACATCAAAACCAAATTGAGCTTGTCCCAGGAATATTAGCTGGGTTTATAATTTGAAAATCAACCACTGTAAACTGTACCAACAGACTTTAAAAAAAAACTGTATCATCATTTCAGTAAATGCATTTGACAAAATTTAACATGCACACATGAGAGAAACTCCAAGTAAACTGAGAATAAAAGGAAACTTTTTTAAATTTAGAAAATGAATGTACAAAAAACCTGGAGTTAACATCATACTAATAGACAACTGACCACTTCTCCTTAAGATAGGGAAGAAGCCACAGATTTCTACTTTTATCTTATATTCAGTGTTGCACAGAAGAACTTAGCCAGAACAATAGGGGGGGGGGAAGGTTTCTAAGGTCAGTCAAATAATACAAGGTGAATATACAAAAAAAAAACACTGTATTTCTATATGCTAACAAAAACACTGGAAATTCTAAAACATATACAGAAATACAAAAAACCTGAAATAGCCTAAGCAAATTTACTAAAAGAAGGACAAAGTTGGAGGATTCACACTCTCTGATTTTAAGACAATATAAAAGTAGAAGGATCAAAAAAGTGTGACAATGGTCTAAAGTTGAATATAAAGATCAATGGATCCATGGCCATGAGGAATCAACTCAGCTTCCCCTGAGTTATAGGCTGGTGGTGGAGTGGTGTTCACCTGAAAGGAATTGTGATGCTGCTAGGAAGAGCAAAACATAAACACTTGCTGGACAGGCAAACTGTCATGTTCAGGCCGCATGGGAGAGCAGGAAATGATCACTTTTTTATGAAAAAATATATTGTGGGAAGGGAGCAGCAAATGGTGGCTATAAGACAAGGCATAAGGCAGAGAGGGTGTGTTAGGCAGGGAAAGGAGGTCTAAAGCTAATGATAACAACCACAACTATCATTTTTCTACAGCTTACCAAAAATTTAAGAAAAGAAAATCTTTAAACCTAACCTTCATTAAATGCCTCATGGGTCAGGTACAGGCTACACTTATTAGCATCCCTATTTTATTTGCAATGAGCACTGTAGACTGAAAAAGAGAAATAGACCATTAACCAGCTACCATGGAGTATGATCAATCCCAGAATGGGCTTATAACACAACAGCTTGGAGAGCACTGAGAGTTGAGGACCCAATCCTGAGAGTGGTGGAGGTCTTCAAAGAAGAACAGATACTCAAACTTGGCTTTGAAGGTGAAATATTTTTTCTGTAAACAGTGTAGAGAATGTAGTGTGTACAGACATTCTAAGAACCAGGCACAGCAAGAGCAAAGGCATGGAGGGAAGCAAAAAAGCAGAGATGGTATCCAAAGAATGACAAGTAGAATGCATACATAGAGAGGAGGTGCATGGCAGAGTCAGTTAGGGAGTGTTAGTATTGGGAGTGACAAAAGACAAGTAGGTTGGCAACAAAGTGTAAAGTGTCCTGAATGTCTTGCTAAGGAGTCTATTCAATAAAGAAGAGGCAGCACATAAGAAATACAAACAGAATGACTTTCAATTAAGTAGTTAATGGCGATGATGACACACACCCCTAACATTTCATCAAACTGCATTAGTCAGGGTACACTAGTTTGTGCTTGATAACAAAGAAGCCCCAATATCCCTGTGGTTTGGACAACACTTATCCACTTTCAATTAAAGCACAGGATTGTACCGATGGCACAGTGCTACCACTGTTCAAGCAGTACATGGAAGACCCAGGCAACTTCCAAAGTATGCATCTTATCATCTTGTCCATGAAAAGAGCCCAACTCTGTAAGATAGTTAAAGAGGCTTATTCTGAGCCAAATAGGAGTGACTATGGCCTGAGGCACAGTCTCAAGAGGTTTTGAGAGCATGCCCAATGTGGCTTGATTTTATATGTTTTAGGGAGGCATAAGACATCAGTTAATATATTTAAGGTATACATATATTATGTATATGTCTGACCACCCTTCCTATCATAGCCTGAACTAGTTTCTCAGGTTTATTTGAAAGATATACATTGGTTCAGTCTGGAAATGCAGGAAAGCTCAAAGCAGAGGCTTACAGGTGACAGGTGGATTCAAAGATTTTCTGATTGGCAATTGGTTGAAAGAGTTAAGGTATTATCTAAAGATCCAGAACCAATAGAATGGACCACCTGAGTTAAGATAAAGCCTGTGTAGACCAAGGTTCTTATTATGAAGATGAAGCTTCATAGGTGGCTGCCCTCAGAGACAGAGATGGCAAATGTTTTTTGTTTTGTTTTGTTTTGTTTTGTTTTTTAGACCCTTAAAGATGGTGGACTCTCAGCTCATCTCTTCAGGATCATAAAATGTAAATTTCCCCCACAAGAGATAGCTTTGCAGGGGCATTTAAAAATATGTTGAAGAAACATGTTTTGGGGTAAAATATTTTTATTTCTCTCAGGTCCTGCTATCTGTCATGTTGGTATCTTATTGCTACAAAGAGTCTCCTTTGTCAGTCTTAAGATCTCTGTTTCAAGGTTCATGTTGGTCAGTTGTGCCTGAATTCCAAAAAGAGGAGAGTATAAGGAGGCATGTCTGACTAACCTTCCTATCATGGCCTGAACTAGTTTTTCAGGTTTATTTGAAATCCCCTTGACCTAGAGAAGGGGTCCATTCTGTTGGTTGGGGGACTTAGAATTCATTTTTGGTTTTCAATCCCAACACGCAGGCCCCATGGCTGCCACAGCAGATAAGAGTCAGAAGTGACATTTGAGAACTCCACTCACAGCCTGGTGGCTGGAGGAGACTCTTCCATGTCTCAGCAAGGAGTGGAGAAGAGAACAAGTGAGGACGAGAGCTCGGCCACAAACCAGCGACTTACATTTTTATTTGGCTCAGTCACTGCTGACATGAGCATGCTGAGTGTCAAATGCTTCTCTGACACTTCTTTTCCTGTCGTTTTAATTTATGACTTTGGTTTCAGGACAAATTCTGCTTTTCATATACTTTGCAACTTTATTTGGATTACAGAGTGACCTTCATTTAGTATTCCCTTGCAAGAAAAGGAATATTTTTATATAGCAATTCTATTGATTTAGTAACAACACTGTAGCATGAAAAAAAAGTTCCAAAAAGATCTTGCCACGTGGTTAGGGATTGCAGGTTCCAGCCTCCTAAATTCCAGTTGATATTGCACAGAGAACTTCAACACAGAGAATCTGATTTGTGCATCTCCAGCCTCCACCTTTAACACTGCCTGACACACTCCTGACCACACTCTCACCTGTCCACAAGGGTGACCTGTAATCTCCCCTGTGCTTCCTTCCTCCTCCAGGTGTCTTCATAGTTGTCTGGTGCCCAGCCCTTCTGGTGCTTTCTGTTTAGCTTCCTGCTGTAGAGTCCAGTCCAGTGTCTACGGCTGCCTCTCCAGGCATCTGGCTTGGGTTTACCTTCCCTACTCTCCCACATTTTGTAAAGACTTGACAGTCACCCAAGATTCTACACCCAGCCTGGTCCCCCGATCTTCAAAGTGATAAGTGCACTTAGAAGCTACTTCTACCCACATCCATTGACAAGCATGAGGTCAGTGTGGGTGTTTATACTGACAATCACCACTACTGGGAAACTAGGGTAAGAGAACTTAAAGTCCAAGTTCAATATCGAGGGCCAAAAGATGTCCACTCAGGCATGCCTCATCTCTGTTATTTGAAAAGAATCCAGTTCTGAGCTCCCTGTTTTTCAAGGTTAGCAAGAGCACCCCATCACTCGTTAGGTCTCTCTTGTGATTTCCATGGGTGGCACGAAAACCTCAGGGCTCACATGCTTCTGGATGGGTGTGGGGCTCTCTCTCATTACCACAGCACTTCTAGAGGCCAAGTGTCCTTGTTCAAGTGTCCTCCTCCATCCTAGGTCAAACACTGCTGTCCTGGGTAGACTGAGGGAAGACCCACTGGTCTCTTCTAAATTGGATGCATTCCTTCTGCTCCCAAAGTCCCTCTGCTTGTGGTAGACACCACAGCCATTCTCTGGGATCTGCCCAGGAGTGTGAGGTTACCTTCTAGAAGGTGTGGAGCCCAACACCCCATTTCCTATCCTATCCCTGGGAACCCATCATCTACGAAGTGTCTGGCTACACCACATCTTACTTGAAAACCACTGAAGTTTCCCCTAAGTCCATTTTTCTTGACTCCACAAAGGGTCCTATAACCCTGGAAAATGGAAAGCTCCCCCACTGGGATTATTCCTGACAGCAAGAAACGCGATAGTAGGTCTCATATGTCACCAAGAATGGTCAATGGGCTTCTTTTCAAGGAACACACAATTAATATATACCTTGAGTTGGTGTGCCCTGCTACTTGAACTTTCCATGGTTTCCTCTCATTACACTGTGCCGGGAAAGGAACCTACAACTACAAGACACAGCACCTTCCATCGAGCGCCTTTTGGGCATCCAGCACATGTATCAGGCATAGTCTTGATAATCTTGACAAATTCCCTGGAAGCCAGGAATGCTGGCTTCCCCATTTTACAGATGAGAAAAGGGCAGCTCAGACAAGCAGCATTCTTAAGCTTGTAGGTCCTGAATCAGGACATATACTCAAGTCTCCATTCTAGTCAGGAAGTGCTGGCCAGCACAGAGTCTCACTGCCTGGGACCCCAGACTCACCACCCAGCTGCACCCATCAGGAGTGATGGGGCCTTGGTACTTCCTAAAACTCTATGGCCACATTTCCAGATAAGAAGACAGACAGACACACACAGAGAGAGAGAAAGTATACTTTAAGGAATTGGCTTACACAGTTTTGGCAGCTGGCAAGTCTGAAATCCTTAGGGCAGGCCAGCAGGTTAAAAATTCAGGTAAAAGCCTTGAGTCTGAAATCTGCAGAGGAGACCCAGCAAGCAGGGGTTTTATCTTGTAGCCTTGCAACCGAATTGCTGCATCTTTGGAAAACCTCAGTTTTTGTTCTTCTCAAGGTCTTCATCTGATTGGATAAGACCCACCCACATGACAAAGGGTCATCTTCTTTACTCAAAGTCTACTGATGTAAATTTGATCAAAGAAAATCTGCATAGCAATATCTAGACTAGTACTTGAGCAAACAACTGGGCACCATGACCTAGACAAGTTGGTTCAAAATTAACCGTCATAGTCCCTAAGCTGAGAGGACAGAGAAAAATGAGATTGCAAGTGTTTTTCTATTCAGGGTTCCCTCTGACAGTCACAGGCATGACTGGGAAGCCATCTAGTCTGCAGGTGCCTGGTGGAGCTCGGAGTCCAGGCTGGCTCAGGCTCTGCGCTGGTGCCAACCGGCTGTCCTTGCTTGAGGATCCAGCTGAGGACACCTTCTAGTGGCAGGCTTTCAACGTGGGGGCTTTTTCTCTCAATTTGTTTGCTTTTGTTTCCTGATCTTTGAGGTCATGTTTATTCTGCTTTAAAAACACTTAAACCATTGCAACACTGCCATGCTTTCGTGTATTCTGGGGTTCTGACTTAGGCTGTCTTTAATTGCTTTCCCTGTTTCCATCCATCTTGCTAATCTCTAAGTTTACTGCTTTTATTTTTTCCATTTTTTAAACTATCTATTCATGACAAGCAGTATCTTCATAGTGATCAGCCTTTGTTTATAGCCCTTATATTCATTTAGCTCTTTCTCAGCTCCACGGATATTTTTCTCCTTTCTCTGCCCTAAAATTCTGTTTCTTTCATGATTTGTTTCTAGGCCAATTTTCTGTCTCACTAGCTTGAGTCATCTTTCCCTGCTTTTGTGGAGACGTTTATTTAGTGCATTTGTTTTTAAATTTTGTATTTTAACTAATCCTCCTTTTCATCATTTATTTTAGTCTTTCTGTTTTTTTCTACTCAATTCTGATAGCACTTTTGCTTTAATGATGACTTCTTTTATCATTTCTGTTAATGATTATTTCTCGTATTATCTTTTCAACATTTATTTTTATTATTTATTTTCATGTGAAAGCTACGGCTTGAATGTGGCTATAGCAGAGGCAGGAGAAGAATTTTGGCACATGTGCTAACATAAACTGCATTCTTATTCTCTTCTGTATTTTTTAATTTAAATTCAGTGTCTATTTTATACATGATACTCTCTTTAAATCACAGAGATGTATCCTCAGCGAACAAGGCAAAGAGTGGTTATGAAACCCCTGCCTAGAGAAGAGATTGTGCAAAAGAGGACTGGCTGAGGCAGTGTTTCTCAGGAGGGTCCCCTAGGGAGGCTGCTAGACAGTGTTATTCCTGCGCCCACCCAGCCTCCTGCCCCAGGATCTTGAAATGTCCCCAGATGGTTCATGTGCACAGAAGGTCCGAAACCCCCCATTATAAGCCTCTCTTGACTCCCCACTGGCCTCCCGTCCCCCCCCATTTTGTGTATCCCCACAAAAGACCCCCACCTCCACTGGGCACTGAGCCTCCCAGAGCTCCTCGAGGTGGGCTTCTTTTCCCATGACATTCCAGTTCTTTGCCAAGTGGAGGGAGCTGGTTCTGAGCCGCTGAAACCATGTTGTTACTGACCAAGATGTCAGGGATCTGATCTCTGTACTCCCTGGAAGGGGCAAGGCACCCAAACACCCATCCACCCTCGCTTGCAGTCTGGGCTGCAGTCTGACCAGGAGCAGGGCAGATGGCTGCAGTCTCGGACTGGGAGCCTGAGAGAGATGCTTAGTCCCGTTACTCCCTAGGAGCAGCACCATGGTACCAAGCCCAGAACGGGCAAGGTGGGAGAGTGCAGATGTGTAGTGAAGAAGGCCCCAAAACTCCCTGAGACTGTGGACAAGCCAAGGCCTGAGGAGTTTGTAGAACCTCAGCAGCTGCAGAGGCGTCTGGGCCGATCCGCAGCCTTTCCCTGGAGCTTCCAAGCCCATGCTGGAACTAGGTCTAGAGAGGGAGCCTCGTGAGAAGCTGAATGACATGAAGCATGCCAAGAGTGTACCATTCAATTAAAGGAGAGAGGAGTTAAGAAAATATCCAGGAAGTGAACTCTCTTACCCAGCTTCTCATCTCCATAAAAAACATGAGGATTAATCCTTGATAACCTGGCTACCATTTCCCAGGCCCAGTCAAAGTTGATCACTCTCAGGGATAATAAATGAATGTATATCACTGTCTTAGTCTGCCAGGGCTGCCATACATACACCACAGACTGGGAGCTTAAACCACAGACATTTATTCTTTCCCCTGAGCAGACAGGGAGTTTTCTGCTGAGGCCTCACTCCTGGGTTTGTAGATGCCGTCTTTTCCCCGTGTCCTCATGTGGTCTGCCCTCGTGCGTGTCCATGTCCTCATCTCTTCTTACAAGGGCACAGCCATAGGGGATTAGGGTCTGCCATGTGACCTCATTTTCACTTAATCACTCATTTAAAGGCCCCATCTACAAACACATGGTCACATTCCGAGGTCCTGAGAGGTTGGGGACTCCAACATATGAATTTGGCTTCAGCTCCTCACAAGTGCAAAATACAAAGTCATAGGATTTATTTTCTTCCAACTCAATCTGATCCCTATCCTCAAGCTCACTGAGCAGATCTGCTGAGCGTCACCATATTCAGTCTGTTCTGGGAGGTGAAACTCAGTCCCATCTCCTCCCACAAGCACTTCCTGGTTCTTTGCCTCCTCCTGTGTCTCCGCCTTAGCCAGTTCCAAACTGCCACCTTCCCCCCGAGGGACTGGCCTCATCCCCCGCTTTTTATCTCCTTCAGAATGATCTTTTAGAAGTGTTTGTTTTCTGTTTTCATGTTTTCTTTAGTATTCTATTTTAAAACTCCAAGCTAAGAAAAAATGATCCCAAACCACGAACTCTAGCCAAAAGTCACCCATTGAATGGTCACCACATGATAAACCTCCCATTACATCAAAGATAGTCTGTCAAGTGAAACTTCTCAATTTGAGTTTCTCAACAGTCGAACGTGAACGGAAATTAAACAAAATTACAAAGCCCTTTTTTCTCAAGTGAGTATATTAACTATGCCTCTGGAAAAGTCCTGGGGGGAAGACCTTGAACACATGTTGACTGAAATTCACAGCCATCTGGAAGACCAACATCAGGCCACAGAAGTTGTAGCCAGAAGTGTCCCATTCAGCCCATTATCCTAAGACATTTTTGCATACGGTATTTGGACATTTATTTCCTCTAGACTTTTCCTAAAGAGACCAAGAATAGTGTTGCCATTTTAAAAATTCAGCATCAGAGGTCCTTTCCAGAAGTTTTTCACTTCAGGACAGAGAGGCCAATGTCTTCCACTCTGTCCCTCTGCGACCTCATCCCACTGTGGCTCTGAAGAAGCCCCTGTGATTTCACGGATCTTCCATGCTTGTCCTAACCCATGAGCAAGTGTAGCCATAAGGTATTCCAACGGGCCCAGTGGCCAGTGGGGGGAGGGGAGAGGTTGGCCCTAGCAAGAGGATTGAGGATGCACCTTCCCTCAGGTTTTAGAGCTAGGCAGCATTGCCTGGTTGACCCCTTCAGATTTCATTAGTGTCATCAAGAATAGCAAGAGCAGCAACCAGGATGCCTCCTGCTTAGAGACTCATACTTAGGGGTCACTCACGATGCAAACCCCTTCGGCTAGTCATTTCATCCTGACAATAAACTTGCAAGGAATTGAGGTGTCTGTGGCAAAGAGAAGTGTTACCTGCTAAGATCAAACCGTAAAAGTAAGCATGAGTGGGGGAGGGAGTAGAGGAGCATCTGGGATTGGAGAGGAGCCACACCTGCCGAGGACCCCACTGTGGGAGGCCCCCCGGTCTGGATAAGGCAGCTTTCCAGCCCTGGAGACAGGCACCCAGCAGGATTGGCCTTCACTTCCCTCCCTCCTGTAGGCCTAGGTAGCTAACTTCTCTGAGCCTCAGTTTCCTCAACCATGATCTTCGAATTGTGACCCATGCCTCATGGGTGGAGGGAGGGGGGGTAAAGGGTGTGGGCAGTGTCCCGCTCAGGATCTTGCACACTGCAGTTGCTCAGTAATCCTCTTGTCCCACTCCTAATTTCAAAAGAGAGACTGTTGTGTGTCTCCAAGCTCTAGGCTCGCTTCACCCAGGGCTCACTCTCCAAAGAGGTCAGACTCTTTCCTCCTTCCAGTTCCAGTCCTCCCTCCTTGGGTGTTGCCAATGTCCTAGCAGACTTAAGCACATGCCTGTCCTGATTGGGGAATGCAAGCTACCAGGGTGAGAGCAAAGGAAACTTAACCCCCCACTGTTTGCAGAACCTTCCTTTGCTCCCACAGCTTACCTAGAGGGAGCAGCCAGGCTGGTCCCACCCCTTCATCCCCTTTTGTGACAGTGTGAAGCTACTGCTCCTCTGTGCCCCTCACCCCATACCTGCCTCTCCACCCTAACATCCATGAGGCAACTGGGCCACAGGCAGCTGGAACCCATTACAGTTACTTGGAGCAAGAAGGAAGCCTGTCCCAAACCACTGATTTCTAGGAACCTCAGTCTTGATTCCAGGAATGCTGTTTGTGGTAGAAGCATGACAGTGCCATATCGCTGGAGGCTGCATGTCCTTGCACAGGCTCCCAGCTCTGAACACAGCCCCGAGGCCTCTGCATGCTGTCCCTAATTTGATTCAGCTCCTTCTCATATTTAGTAGTAACTTATTTTTAGGGTGAGCCTCAAAGCTAGATGTCTCTGGAAAGATACTCCTTCTCTAATTTTGGCTTTCAGCATAAGCCTGGAGCTGGGGACAAGAGCTGAGCTGAGGACCTCTGGCCTCCCCCTTCTTTTACAAACTACCTTAAGAAAAATGGATTGTGCAGGGATAGGAAATTGTGACTGTATCTGTCAGTGCTATGGTCATTTGCACAGGACTGGAGGGGAAGGAGAGGCTGTCACACAGCTCTCATACACAGGGTTTTCTTAGAATCACAGGGCAAGTTCTATTGTTTCAGCCTTCCCTGTGAAAAGGATTTAAAAGTAAACAAGAGGCAAGTCACGGTGGCTCACACCTACAATCCCAGCACTTTCCGAGGTCAAGGCGGGAGGGTCAATTGAGGTCAGGAGTTCGAGACCAGCCTGACCAACAATGGTGAAACCTCATCTCTACTAAAAATACAAAAACGAGCTGAGCATGGTGATGCATGCCTGTTTTCTCAGCTACTGGAGAGGCAGAGGCAGGAGAATCGCTTGAACACAGAAGGCGGAGGTTGCAGTGAGCTGAGATCGCACCCTTGCACTCCAGCCTGGGCAACAAGAGTGAAACTTTGTCTCAAAAAAAAAAAAGGTAAACAAAAGAGAAGCCTCAGACCCTTCCTTCATTCTAGCAGAGTTTGAAAGAACAGGGTAATGGGCACAGAGAAGACCTAACTATATACATAAATTAACATATACTAAAATATTATTGCATGTATTATGATATATTCTACACGATAAATGATTCATTAGAAAAAATGGGGCCTAGGACAAATTATGTTAAGAAAATGACTTGTAAGTTGTAACAACAAAAAAAGTAGATTTGTATATTATTTTCAAAGATAAATTTCCAGTAGGTTGAAGAATTCAATCTAGAATTTGCTATAGAAGTGACCATTTTCTGGCGGGTGAAGGACATACTAAGTATAAAATAATAAAATTAACCAAAATTGAAACAAAATGACAGATTGGATGTCATGAGAATTTTAGACACTTTTTAATTACAAGTAAAATACCAAAAAATTTTCAAAAAGACATTTGCTACTCAGATCACAAAAAAGAGCTAATTATGTAGCGAAATCTCAAAGTTTATTACACCTTAATATCTAAAAGAAACACACACACGTGCACACACACAGATTAAACATAAACGGACAGTCGACAGAGGAGAAATTATGAAGGGTAATAAAAATATGGGGAAATTTGTATCATGGCTATCCCCTACTCATGGGACATTATTCTCTCCTTTCTCCATTTAACTTATGTTCAACTACAATGACTTTATGAAAGTTATCGTTTCTGCGAGATACCTCAGTTTTCCATCTGGGCCCCTACAGATTCATACAAACTATTATTACTTTTTGTTACTTTGTTATGAGAAGAGTTTCATCTTGGTGCTTTTGTCATTCCTGAATGATGAGAGAAGAACATACAACTTATAGGACTTTGGGTAAAAGCTGTATTTCCCTCCACAGAAGTTGGGACAGGTCACAACCTGGGATGCTCACACATCTCTGATGAAGATGTGTAAATCTTAAGTCACTGCGGCTCCAGTCTGTTCTCCAGCTGAGCCCACTGGTAGAATTTGTCTTCTAAGCTGATCCTTGACCCTGCAGCTTGACTTCCCTCTCCCCCATTTAAGACTTAAAATTCATCCTCTCTCTTACGATTTGGCAGATGCCTATCTCAGCCCCTGGTGGGGGTGGCAGTGGAGGGACAGCTTTGTTCCTGTATCTGCTGGGTGGTTTTTTGCTGCATTCAGACTTTCCAGTGCCAACGACACCACAGATCATAGCAGAACTTGGGCTCTAACCCAGTCATTCTCATGTCAAGAACCAAGCCCCCTCATTACACCACTTCCTCTTGCGCTAGGCCATGTCCTCAGGACAGGAAGCCCAACCTTCCTGGAACCACCTGAGAACTAGATAGAGCAAATATCATGTGGGAAGGGGAACTTGAAAGGGAAATTCCAAAGTTTAGAAAATATTTCCAGGAGAGTAGTGCAGAGGAAAGAAGGAAGGATCCAAACACTGTTGAATATTTCTTTAGAGCAAGGTGATTTGATTTTTCATAGCTTTTCTCATTTAATACCAGGGAGTTAATACCAGGGAGGCACAGTTATATCCCTTTTGTAGGCAAAGAAACTGAGATTGCTAAGTTGTTTGCTTGTTTGTTTGTTATTTGTTTTTTAAGAGATGGGGTCTCGCTCTGTCACCCAGGCTGGAGTACAGTGGCACAGTCATAGCTCACTGCAGCCTGGAATTCCTGGGCTCAAACCATCTTCCCGCTTCGGTCTCCCAAGCAGCTGGCACTACAGGTGCATGTCATTATGTCTGACTTGAGATTGATAGTTTTTAAATAATGCTCAAAATCATAGATCTGGATTTAAAACTAAATTCTATTCCTATATTTGCTTGATTCCAGGACCCAGGCTTCTCCCCACTGCACCCCAAGAATTAACTTGCCCAAGGTAAATAATAGCAACAAATGCATTTCAAAACATTAATTAGCAAGTGGCATAAAACAATAAAACAGAGAGCTAAGTAAGGTGTGTTTAGTATATCAAGATGTCCCCTAGTAAGTCTCATCCCTAACCTCTAGCCAAGGAATCAAATTGTGATATTCAATTAACTGAGAATGGAGCCACTCCTTTCAGGAACCTACCAGTACACCTAATAAACACAAACGGGCTCTGCTGAATAGAACAACATGAACTCAGAGTGAACAGCTGTGAAGGCAAGCCCTGGCTCTGCCTCTGACCAGCCATGCACATCTGGGCAAGTCACTTCCCCTAGATTCAATTTCCCCATCTGTAACGTGGGCATTGCAAGACCTACTTCACTGATTTGCTGAGAGAATAACACAAGTTTCCCAGACCTCCATCCTGGGGATATTAAATAGGGCTACACCAGCAGCATTACCCGTATGTCCCTAATGCTTCCGGGAAACCATAGCCACCACCTCCTCCAGGCACACCCACACCACAATACCCCTGGTAGGGTGTTTCAGCATTCTTCCTTACAAATTCGCCAGCCACCAAGCACCATCTCCATTTTCTGCTTCTCTTGTGCTGGGACCTTTGGATGAAATTCACTGTAGGTACCCCACACTCTGTAATGGAACCCATAAATGAGTCCTCTCGATCTGTCCAGAGCTGCTGCTGGGCTGCCTCCTGCCACTGCTGCCCTGTCCTGCTGGGCCTTCCCATCTCCTAGGGCATCTTCATGGGACATAGGGACCCACTGAAGCTGATTCCTGTGCCAAAATGGTGCTGGGGGACCTCACCCCACCCCCTAATCCCTGCAGAAGGGAGAACAAACGCTCTCCTTCTGCACAAAGGTTGCATATGGGTGCATGGTCCCCCACATCTTTCAAAGTGTTTATGAACACAGCATTCCCAGTTTCTCCTCATGACCCTCTCACTCCCACGATCCTGCCAGATGTCCTCAGGACCTGAGCTGGGGGCTCACTTCTAGAGAGATTCAGAATTGCCCTGGCTCCAGGCCAGTCCAGTCCTGCAGCTTCCTCTTTCCTTGCAGGGGAGGGTCCCCTACTGTTGATGCTTCTGCAGGGAAATGGAGGGGAGCTGGAAAGAGATGAGCTCTGCCCTCATCATCTTGAGAAGCCCTTCCCTGCCGCCCCACTGCGACTCAGAGTCCCGTACCAACAAGGGCAGAAAGTTGGCAAGGCCATGGAGCCTCTGGCCTTCACTAGCCAGGGGATGTCTCCCAGAGAATGCACAGCCGCTACTCAACTGTCATGGCAATAAATAACCCAACCACAACTGTGCCCTGGCCTGCCTCCTGGCGACAGACACTCATTCCTGGCAGGGACACTCTGAGAGAGGCTCTGTCTCCCATGATACTACTTGAGGAGGGTGTTTCCAGGATCCTGAAGGTGGGTGACTCATTATCCACAGAGCCCCGGAGGCCGGCTGTCTGCAGCTGGAACTGCGTCTCCTGAGATCCAGAGCAGTGGAGGGCAGCCCCCTTGGCCGTGTGTCAGGTCACAAAGAAGTCCTGGAGCCGGGAGGAGGGGATGGCTGCACGCCAGTGAGAACATCCTCAATACCGCTGAACTGCACAGTCAAAATGGGTTACCATGGTAAACATTGTGTCTGTTATCACAATTATTTAAAATATTTGAATTCAGAGAGAAAAATGCATAGCATATAAGAAATATTTATATACAATGTATACATACCAATATTAGTAAATAATCTCTGACTAGTACTTTTAAGGGATCTTTTTACTTTTCTGTATTTTCTGAGAGTTATTCTTTCAGTTTGCATGTAGTACTTTTGTAATAACAGCAATTATAAGAATGGTTCATTAGAATTAACAGTTATAACAATAAGCGTTTTCAAAGAAGCAGTTTCAAAAATCCTTCCTATGTATTTGTCCTGTCAATCACTTGCTCAGCGGTTGGAACACAGACATGTCTGAGGGACTCACTGCCCTCTCTAACCAACCATGGCTACCAGAGTGACCAATAAAGGGGCCTAGGCGACGGTTCTCTCAGGCCATCCTTCCCTGCTCCGAACATTTCACCACCAAGCCCGGCTCCAAGATATCTCCACCTGCAGACTCGCCTCCCTCCACCTCCCACCCCGCCTCCCTTCAAACCCTCCTCCCTCCTCCTCTGGCCCCGCCTCCCTTTTCCTCCAGCCCCGCCTCCCTCCTCCTCAACTCATTAACTCATGATGGATCATAAGCCTAAACGGTAAAGGCAAAGTGTAAAACCTTTAGAATCAAACACAAAAAAAATTTTGTGAACTTAGATTAGGCCAAGACTTATCAGATATGACTCCAAAAGTAAGACCCGCAAAAGAAAAATTAATAAATTGGATTTTATCAAAAATTTTACCTTTTATGCTTCAAAAGATGCTGTTGAGAACATAAAAATAATAAGCCAGAGACTTAAAGAAAATATTTGCAAGTCATATATCTGACAAAGGACTGGAATATAAAAAGAATATTCAAAGCTCTACAGTACGAAAACAAACAGTCCAATTTTTTTTTTAAAGGGCAAAGGATTTGAACAGATATTTCACCAAAGAGAAGATATCAAATGACAAATAAGCACAAAAATGATTGCAAACATTAAGAAAATGAAAACTAAAACCACAGTGATATAGGACTGCACGTCTGTTAGAATGAGGGAAAAAAGGCTGACAACACCACATGCTAGAGAGACTGCAGCAAAACAGGAGCTTGACTGGGTGCAATGGCTCACACCTGTAATCACAGCACTTTAGGAGGTCGAAGAGGGCGGATCACCTAAGGTCAGGAGTTCGAGACAAGCCTGGCCAATATGGTGAAACCCTGTCTCTACTAAAAATACAAAAGTTAGCTGGGTGTGGTGGTGGGCGCCTGTATTCCCAGCTACTCGGGAGGCCGAGGCAGAATCACTTGAACCCGGGAGGCGGAGGTGGAAGTGAGCTGAATTGGCACCACTGCACTCCAGGCTGGGTGACAGCGTGAGACTCCATCTCAAAAAAAAAAAAGAGAGAAAAAGAAAAACAGGAGCTCTCATTCATAGCTGAAGGGAAAGCAAAATGGTGCAGCCACTTTGGCAAGCAGTTTCACACTTCATTACATTTTCCAGGCTCTTAGATGGAGCCACACAGGGTGAGTGAATGGCCAGAGCAGGTGAGGTTTGAGAGGGCAGCTTCACAATCTTCAGCATGTGACTTCCATCCCTAGGTTTGCATATCTCTACTTCCCAGCCAATAGGAAGAAGGGAAAACCGAATGTGAAGTAAAAACAGCTTCCTTACAAAAACAAAAAGGTAAAAAGAAAAAGTCAAAAATGTCAATATTTGAAGACAATGTGATCAAGACAGAAAGCACAAGAGGATCGATAAACTGTGGCAAATAACAAGATAACTTAGCAAGATTTATGGAAATAAGAGCAAATTCAAAATTCACAGCATGTCTCCACACTTTCATTTTCTTTTTAAACTGAGAAAATAGAATAAAAAATGAACTACACATTTAAAGTGCCAGGTGTGGTGACTCACACCTGTAATACCAGCAGTTTGGGAAGCCAAGGCAGGAGGGTCACTTGAGCCCAGCAGTTTGAGACCAGCCTGGGCAACATAGTGAGACCTCATCTCCATTTTTCTAATTAAAACAAGAAGAAAGAAGAAAGAAAGAAAGAAAGAAAGAAGGAAAGAAAGAAAGAGAAAGAAATAAAGAAAAGAAAAGAAAGAAAGAGAAAGAAAGAAAGGGACAGTGAAAGAGAAAGAGAATGAAAGAAGAGAAAGAAAGAGGAAAGAAAGAAAGAAAGAAAGGCCAGTTGCAGTGGCTCACGCCTGCAATCCCAGCACTTTGGGAGGCCAACCTGGGTAAATCACCCGAGGTCAGGAGTTTGAGACCAGCCTGACCAACATGGTGAAACCCCGTCTCTACTAAAAATACAAAAATTAGCCATTTGTGGTTCTGCATGCCTGAAATCCCAGCTACTTGGGAGGCTGAAACAGGAGAATTGCTTGAACCTGGGAGGCAGAGGTTGCAGTGAGCCAAGATCTCACCATTGCACTCCAGCCTGGGCAACAGAGTGAGACTCCATCTCAAAAAAATAAATCAATAAATGAATAAGTAAAATAAAAATAAATAAATAAGTAAAATAAGATTTTTAAAAAGGAAAAGAAAAGAATTTAAAATTTTTTAAAAACTACAATACCAACCAAAACTATATAAATACCAACCAAAACTATAGAGAACCTCAGAATCCACTTAAAAATACACAAGATAGTTACCGATGTATCCAACTACATTAAAGTTGAAAACATCTTTTCAAAAGCAAATTTAAAAATCAAATGGTCTCCTGGGCAATGGGTATTTTTAATGCCTACAGCAAACAGTATCTAGGTTCTGGATGCATACATACCTAAAATGCACAGATAATTCTTACAAATCAAAAAAGAGAGAGAAGAAATATATTAGAAAACGAACGAAAAATAAAAATGGACAATTGAGAGAAGAAGCAACCTGAATAACTAACAAGTTTATGAAAAGGACCTTGATTCATTGGTAATAACAAAAGCACACATTTAAATAATGACAACATGCTACTTGGTGTAAGTACCAAGAAGACGTGAGTAGGCAGGGTCGCTGTGCTCTGCTGGTGTGAGTGTGGAGTGGCATGCCACTCTGCACCACAGTGGGGCTGTGCTTGGTAAGTTTAGAGATGCATCTGCCCCACAACCACCATTCCACTGCTGATTATAGGTCACACAGAAGCCCTCACACACACCCATGACAGCATGCATTGCAGCCCTCTGCGGTGACAAGGAACTGAAGGCCCCTTAGGCTGCCAGAACAGCAAGGAGGAGGGAGGAGGAGGGGGCCATCAGTATGTCCTGATTGCCATCAGATTGCTACGTGGCCCTGGAAACACCAAGTCTGGGATGATGGGGCGGGGGGATAAATAGGAGGAGGGTGATGGGTGGAGCCCATTCTCCCACATTCCCTTCAGATCACACTGATTTGGGAGCACCGTGGAATGAGAACAATGTCAAATGATGAGTGAGGAAGGAGATTCACCTAGGAAGAATATTTGCAGTCTTATGACCACAACAGTCTAAAAGCTAGAGACAATTAATCTGGAGAAGAGATTTTAAAGGAGACATATTACCATAAATAAAGATAAAGTCGCTTTATTGTTTCTGTCTCTACACACAGTAACAGTGAGGTATGGAAATGTACCTTTTAGCTCAGTATCAGAATGTGTGGTCTAAAATCAGCAACATTAAATGGACAAAGGAAAATCCAGCAGCTCTCAGCAGGCTGCCAGAAACAGGCCGTGCCATGAGGCCTGGGCAGGCTCCTGAGACATAAAGAGATTACAGTCATGTCCACGGCAGCGGCAGCAGCACCTCTTGCATTGGTGAATGTCTGCTTGGACTCAAAATAGTGCTAGTTGCTTTATACATAATAATCTCAGTCTACGAGTTGCCACACCTGCAAAACCCATTTTGCAGATGAGTAAACTGAGAGTTAGAAAACGCACTTGCAGATCTGGGATTTGAAGTCACTCCTCAGACTGCAGTCTCCCTTCTTCCTGTATGGAAGACCTATCCAGATAGGCTTAGCTTCAGCGTCTCAAAGGCATAGAGAAAACAGCCCTCCAGGATCTCATGCAAGGAACAGGGGTTAAGAGGCATAGTTTTAAGAGTACCAGCCAGGATCTGTATGACCCTGGCTGGATGGTGACAGACTTCAACATCAGCAGAGACAGGAGTGGCATACCCCTCACCCCTCACCCCCTCCCCCACTCCCAGAAGTGGCATGGCGGGTATAAGGCTGAATGGAGGGCCAGGGAGTGGTCAGCTCTCTGGAAATCACAGACCAACCCTCCTTCAGATATAAATGCCTTAGCTGGGAGGAAGCAGGGAGGCGCATGGGGCCTGCACACCTACTGTTTACCCAGGTGGACAACGTGATGAGCTCCAAATCACCCTAGGACTTTGGGAAGGACCACACCCAAATGCCAGAGAACACACAGAAAACCAATAGGAAGGGCTAGGGAGGAGCCAAAGTGGAAGGATGGGCTTCATCCCCCTAAAGCAGTGCTCCCACACTAATGGATTACAGGGCAATTCTTTATTTCATAATGATGAATGAAAAGAACAAAGGAGGGGGTGGGTGTTTAGGGGCAAAAAGATGAGGCCATGGAGCCAGGAGCCACCCATATTAGGAACTGTCACCTTCCCTCACCTCAGGCAAAGACTCAGAACAGACACCTAAAGGGCCCATGAATAAAGGGCTACAGGAAACTATTGAAATGTAGTTGCTTAGTATGATTTTCAGTATAAAATGTAGATTTTACACACAATAATAAGTGGTAGGGGCTGAATTGCAGTCCTCCACGTGGATGTTGAAGTCCTAACACTAGTACCTGTAAATGTGACCTTATTTGAAAATTGGGAATTTTGCAGATAATCAAGTTCAAAGGAGGTCCTTAGGGTGGTCCTTAGCCCACCCTAATGGGCCTCAATCCAATATGACCAAGTTCTTATAAAAAGGAGAAATTTAGAAACAGAGATAGAGACAAGAAAAGTACCATATGAAGATCGGAGTTATGCCACCACAAGCCGAGAAACGCCAAAGGTTGCCAGCAAACCACAGAAGCTAGCGTGGAGGCACAGAACTGATCCTCCCTCACGGTCTCAGAAGGAATCAGCGCTGCTGCCAGGTTGACTTCAGGCTTCTGTTGGCCAGAATCCTAAGAGAATACATTTCTGTTGCTTCGTTAAGGCAGTCTCAGCAAACTAATACAAGTATGTGTTGAAATTCTGAAATGCAATGTATGGTATAATCTAAATTTAAAGCTTAATTAATAAATGTGGTGCCCAGACCAGTGTCTCATGTTCATATATTATCTTCCCTTCATGGGACACCACTGACATCTCCTGGTGCCTGTCCTCCCACTGAAAATGGTTTGAAAAACATCCGTGGCTCTACTCCCGTAAACTCAGAAATGTGTCCATACAATACCCATAGAAGACTTCCTTGTATTCTAGTGTACAGACTTGAGGTTTGAAATCAGAAAAACCTGATTTGAATTTTGCCTTTGCCACATACTATTTAGATAACTTTGGGCTGGGTGATACCCTCTGCCTGTCTGCTCACTTGTAAAATGGGGCTAATAAAAACCACTCAACAGAACTCTTCAAAGAAACAATCACACGATCTACATAAAGACTCTACACAATAATGGAGGCATTTGGAAAAGAGCTACCACTCTTACGTGGCCTTCAGATTCTCTTGCTTTTTCTCAAATGTTTCTACTTAGAACAGGGGTCAGCAAACCCTTTTTGTAAAGGATCAGAGCTCTGTGGACCATACAGTCTCTATGGCAACTATTTAACTCTGCCACTAAGGTGCAAAAGCAGTCACAGACAAGACGTAAGTGAATGGGCGTGACTGTGCCCCAGAAAACCTTATTTAACAAAATAGTCAGTGAACTGCATTTGACCTGTTGCTGATGCCTGAGTTAGAAGACATATTAAACATGTTTGGCTACGAGGACTTTAAATTCAACTAGGAATGTAGATTATGCATATTTTACTGAGACCTAGCAAGACCTACATTGAAACTCTTGTGTGCTAATTTTCAAGCACATTCACTGTGGAACAGAAAGTTGAGTAGATTTAAAACACCAATTGGAGAATCAAAGAAATATTCAAACTACAGCAAAGAATGCATCTTGATTTGAAAAGTAAAATAGGCTTACATGAGAAGTGAACAATTTAAAACATTCAAGTTCCCATTAACACAAATAATATTAGACCAGAAAATTCCCACCTTTCCATCTACCCTTGTAAGCCAGCTTTGAATGGCTTCTGATCAGGGGATGTTGTGTTAGCAAACTGAACCGGCCTTGCAAATGAAAAATATTGAAATGAATCACAGCTTGAGCCCATTTTGTGCCAAAGTAAGCCACAATTTAAATGTTGTTTGTTTTTAACAGTCAATTTTTCTGTCCAGTTTTCTTTCTGTATTGAGTGCATTGATATTTAGCACTCTTTGTTACTTGGAGTCAAAGTGCTATTTTCACTTGTTTAAACATTTCATATATTTTTGATAAAGTAAAACAGACTAATAAGGAAACACATTAGGAGGAAAGATTTTGGGGACTATTTTTGGAAATTTGTACCCTGACGAATATAATGAGAATTATGTGATGGAATTGGAGGGTAAGAGGAGAAGAAATGATAGCTGTAGCTGCTGTAGTCAACTGAAATGCAATCTTTTTCCTCTAAGAACCATACTGTGCAAAGGCAATGCACTTCGAAATGTGCTACTTCCTAGTGTATGGCTTGATCCTCAGTTTCCTCACCAATACGCTAAAGAAGAAGATCTACTTCAAAAATACTCCAGCTGTGTTAGACCCAACTGCCTCTTATCTAAGTAATAGTGAAGGCTGTTCAAGTTTCCACTGGCCTCTCAACTCCCCTCTCCCATTCTCATGGCCCTCCTTGCTAGACTGTAAATCCATGTGTTCATTAGCTTGGGCCACCCTAACAAAATACTAAGACTGGGCATCTTGAGTAACAGAAACGTATTTTTCTTACAGTTCTGGAGGCTGGAAGTCCAAGGTTTGAAGGCCAATGCAGTCAGGTTCTGGTGAGAGCTCTCTTCCTGACTTCCAAATCCTGCCTTTATCCTGTGTCCTTACATGACATTTCCTCTGTGCTCATGTGGAGAGAGGAAGGGAGATGGAAAGCACTCTGGCATCTCTTTTTACAATGATATGAATCCTATCAGATCAGGGCCCCACCCTTAGGGCCTCATTTAACCTGGATTTCTTCCTTGGAGATCCCATATCCAAATACAGTTGATCCCTGAGCAAAATGGATTTGACCTGTGTGAGTCCACTTACACGTGGGTTTTGTTTCATCTCTTCTGCCCTTAAGACAGCAAGACCAACCCTTCCTCTTCTTCTTCCTCCTCAGCCTACTCAACATGACGATGACAGGGATGATGACTTTATAATGATCCAGTTCCATTTAATGAGTGTATTTTCTCTCCCTTACGGTTTTCATAAGATTTTCTTTCATCTAGATAACTTTATTATAAGAATACAGTATGCAATGCATACGACCATACGAAAAGTGTCTTACTTAACTATGTTATCAGTAAGGCTTCTGGTCAGCAGTAAGCTTTTGGTAGTTATATTCTGGGGGAGTTTAAAAGTTATATGTAAATTTTCAACTATGCAGTGGTGAGTATGCCTAACCCCCGTTGTTTAAAGGTCAACTGTGCAGCCATGCTGCGGGTTAGGGCTTCAAGACATATTAGGGGTATGCAGGGAGGGACACAAACATTCAATTCACAAGAGTCTATGAGGGCGTAAATAGTGTCTTGTCTTCTTTTGCTCACCATTTTGTCCCTAGCACCTAGCAGAAAATACAGCACCAGATAATTAGTAAACACACTGAATAAGTAAATGAAATAGGCAATAACTTTCTTATATGACCTGTAGATTACATAATTTTGACATTTGTCTGATCTGTTAAAATTGATATAGGAAGAAAATCTAAGAAATATCTTTTATGTTCAAAACTACTCTGAATTTAAAGCAAACTCTTAATGGCAGACTTGCAACTTCCTATGACACCTCTATGTTCTGTTAGGAGCAAAGACATTGTATAGTCTTCAGTGGGAAAAGAGATTTTTCTCTTATAAAAGGCTTAGTCAGATACATCCTTTTGAGCTACTCTTAAGACACACAGTTTGCTCCAACTGTGCCAGTATACGAATAAAATTCCCCAAATTTTTTTCAAGAGGCAAATAAATCTCACGCTTACCTGTATTATTGCAATTACTACTACAATGACTACTGATTACTAGAGGCTTCAAAAGGCTAGAGGGCAGGCAGAATTGCTCCAATGGCAATAAACTTAAGATAAAAAATACCTAAAAATTTGAAGCACATCCATGAAAAACAAATTGTGTGACTTTGTGTAAGACACTTCACCTCTCCACTCAGCTTCAATATTTTATAAATGTTTTATTCTGTTTATAATATTTGTATTGATGCATCACGTCATTACGTTTACTCTTCGGAGAAAGCTCCGTATAGTGACACAATGACATCGCAAAGAGCAAGGCCATCAAGATGGTAAGAAATTGCTAAGAATCACGCTCTAAGATGAGTGACTTTTGAATTGCAGTCATGAAATTCTGTCTCCTAACTTTGCTCAATCTAGCCAATGAAATCAGAGGTTAGCTGTGCCAGAGGAAATACTGAGAAGTCAACACAAGATCAGTATGATCATTTGACCTTTGTTCTCTGCTTAAGGGATAAGCTCATCTGGGAGCCCAAAGAACAAAGTAAGAGGTATCAAGGGAGTTGAAGAAGTTTACTTTTCCACAAACCAAGTAATTACCGTACCCTGAAGTGTTGAAATTTCATAAGAGGCTATAATTGCAATATTTCCCTCCAGAATAACACGAGCCAGAACTCCAGAAAGAGAGAAGTCTGAACTGATTCCCAGCCTGTTTCAATATTTTCAAAGTTTGAATTATCTTCAGTAAATGAGGACTATTCTAGGTACAACATTCTTTTGTGGTCAGTCAGCTATTCATGCAATTTCTATCACAACATGTGGACAGAAATTTTCCTGGAAGGCTTTTGATCATATCTCCAGATGGATTTATATCCAGGAGGTAATGACCTAAAAACAAGAACTGTATGTACTCATTACAACAGTGGGTCTACTTACTAGAAACTAATGAGGCTGTCAAATGCCTTGAAGAAAATGGCATTACATATATTTTTTTAAGCCTACACAACGTACCAAGCAAATGCTAGCTGCATCCACCATGTTACCTAATTCATGGGAAGATGCACAGGGTCAGAGGACATCTCATTAGCTTAGATGTCCCTTTCAATATTTACCCCACTGTACATGTGTGCCCTTGAACTCCGAGAAACCTTGATGAGATCAACTCAATCACATTATTTGGACCTTCTATGGTACTTCTGCTATTCTACATTCCCAACAGTATATACAGTGTTGAAAGATGACTCTGTAAGATAAATAATAAAAGGTGGATTCTACAGGGAAGTCAAAACTTGAAGAATGATCAATACAGTAATGGTTTTCCTTTTAAATATTTTCCCTTTTGTGCCCCCCACGCTGAACTTGATAATGGATTCAGCAGGAAGCTATGTAATGGGTGCAGTGAGTTAAAATTCCAAAAGTAGATCATCTTTCTGGCCAGAGGGCCAAGAAAAAAGTTCCTAAATTACTGCAAGCTGGGAAGTATGGGGAGAGTCCTTATTTCTCTCTCTCTCTCTCTCCCCCCCCCACCCCGCTTTCTTTCTGCTGTGCCCCAAGACCAGCAAATTGTGGATCTGCACTCTCAGTGGTAGCAACATCCAAATCATGTAAAGCTCTGATAGAAAAGCTCACGTCTCTGGATAGGGGGAACAGAGAAAGAGGACCCCTGGTATATAAAGAGTTGTGGGGTATCTCCGTTTTTACTCTTTATCTCTCCATTCAAGTGTGAGCCTAGTTGGGCAGAACTGAAAACAAAATAGAAACTCCATCTTTCTGGAGTTCCTTCAGAGGAATGGGACAAGGGGCTGCCTGGGAACCAGAGAGTGTAATGGAAACACCCAAGAACAGAGAGCTGGAAAACAGGAATCCTAATTCTGTGTATGAACCAACACAAACACCAGGTTCACCCTCACATGTGCAAAAGATACCCAAAGAAGCAGAGCAAAGGCTTTGGGAGCTAACTGTGGTATAAACCACGACCCAAGTTCCAGACCAATCACTGAGTGGTGCATGAGACTGATACTTCCAAACAACACAGAAGAGACTGAAGTCTGAACTGCCATTGGAACCACACTCACAGAGGCTGAGACGGAAGTGGCAGTCTGGACCTTATTAAGTTGATTTCCTGCTCAAACCAGAAACATCTGCATTCTCCAGAGGAATCTAACAGGACAAAAGTCCAATAACAATTCAATTTGTTAAGGGTACAATCCAAAATCACTTGATGTACCAAATCTATGAAAATCTGGCCAACCTTCTAAGGAAAGAACAATCTCTAGCTCTAACTCCTAGATGACCCAGATACTGGAATTATCAGCCACTATGTTCACACCATGAGATTAAAGGTAAACATTCTTGAGACAACCAGATAAATACAAACATGCAGCAGAGAATGTAAACTACATAAAAAGAACCAAGTGAAAATTTTAGAAATGAAAAACACAATATCTAAAATAAAATCTTCACTGAGTGGATTCAATTGCAGAATGAAGATAGCAGAGAAAAGAGCCAATAAAAAAATCTAGAACAATCAAAATTAATCAATGTTAAGAACATAGAGAAATAAAATTTTAAAAAAACATATTTGAGGGCCCATAAGAAAATGTCAAGACATATAGCATTCATGTCATTAGAGTCCCTGGAGGAGAGAGCAAAGAGATTAGGGTAGAAAAATCAGTGAAAGAAATAATGACTGAAAACTTCACAAACTTGATGAAAGACATAAATGTAGATTCAATATGTTCAGAAAGCTCCAAGGAGGATAACTCCAAGAAAAGCATGCCTAGCCTAGACCTATGATCAAACTGACAGAAAATCAAAGATAAGAAGCATTTCTTGAAAGTAGTCAGAGGAAAAACTAGGCACATTATACGTAGGGTGACAACGATTGAGGTGACTACAGATTTCTCATCAGAAACTAAAGGGGCTGGAAGTCAGTGGAACAACATCTGGAAAGTACTGACAGCAAAAGAAATGCTAACTCAAAATTCCTCATGCAGTAGAAATATCCTTCAGGAATGAAGGGAAAATAGATATTCTCTGATAGGAAGAGCTAAGAGAATTTGTTACCAGAGATCTGTTCAAAAGAAATGCCAAAGAAAGCTCTTCATACTGAATGGCAATGATACTAGAGGGAAACTTATAATTTCAGGATTTAAGGGAAAAAAAAGGCAAATCAAAATATCTGTGTATATATCTTCTTAGACTCTTTAAAATATATATAATCATTGACAGCAAGAATTATAACATTTTATATGACAACTATAACATTAAATGGGGAAGATAAAGGGACCTATATGGTTGTGAGACTTCTGAATGTTACTTTAAATGGTAAGTATTAACTCTAAGTATATAGTGAGAAGTTAGGTATGTGTTATATCTTTGGAGTAACCACTTTTTAAAAAAAGGAAAAAGAGATAGCCCAAAGCCAACAGATCAATTTAAAAGGCAGGCTAAAAATATTCAAATAACCTGCAAGACCAGCATGCAGAGCCTGCCTGGGCAGCGGCAGCATCATGAGATGCTGGGCATGATAGACAGTAGCGAATGCTCCTCTCTCTGTAAAATACTAGGATAAATGTTGTAATTTGGCATAAGTACACAGGGAAAATTGTGTGACTGCATTTTTATATTTATTCATCCTTCACTTTTTAAAAAAAATTATACTACTACAGATTATTGTATCCTCTTATCCATCAGCTCCAGATGTTTTTCTTTGTTTGGTTTCTAATGGTTATTCTGAAATTGTTATTACAATTGACCTCTTTTGTTGATTTTCAGAGGATCCTTGTTTTAAAAAAAAAAGAAAAGAAAATCTAGGAAAGTTGGATATGTCCCAAACTAAGATGCTCTGTTATTTCCAAATTCGTTATTTGTAAATGTGTCTTTCCCTCCCTAAGCTTTTCTCAAGGGGCTACATTGTTCCAGATCTTTCCAGCATTTGGAATAAAGTTGAGTTGCACACTTAACATTCTCCTTTAATTATGAAGTTGAAACAAACATTAGTAGATGCCAGATCCAATTGTTGATGGGGACAAAAGTGCATTGGTCAGTAGAGAAAGGAGTGTGGGCCTTTCTGTGATCGCTCACCACATGAAATAAAAATGATGGATAGTCCACATTATCATTCTTTGAAAAAAGGATAAGGGAGAGAGTTTCTACTTTGGCAATTTCTTTGTTTACAGAAGAGGAAAGGTGGGAGAGGTTGTGTTCCCACAAGCATACTTAGTGTTTTGCAGCTTCTTTGAAAAGCTGCTAGGGAACCAAGGCCTTTGCTCCCAACTGACGGTTTCCAAGGATCAGGGTCCTGGTGCTGCAAAAAGGATCAGAGCTGAGGTGGGTTTTTTTTTTTTTTTTTGCCAAGCTTGGGGCTGGCTCTGGGCCTATTGTAGGCCTGTGCTGAGGTGTTGCCTGGCAGAAGCCGGCCCAGAGAACACTCGGATGCATCCACACAGCCATCAGACTGATCATTTCCATTCATCTCTGATTACTACACTCTGGGGCATCCCCATGCTCCACAGGTAGCATTCCAGGCCCTCCCAATTCCCCATTTTCACCCCATCTCAGCCACTCCCCTCCATCCCAGGTTCCTCCATTTGACTTTAGTACCCAAGGCTCCCCTGCTGAAATGGTCTCCCTTCCTTTCCACTGGGAAGACACTGACCTTCCGTAGGTCACCCTCCCCTAGGCTCAGGGAAGCCCTGCACTCCCACCAACACAGCAGGTATCACATTGCTTGCTAACTGCTAGGGAAAGAACTGTGTGCTCCCCAGAATTCACAGGCAGAAGCCCTAACCCCCCAGTGTGACTGTATCTGCAGATAGAATGTTTAAAGAGAGAATTATGGTTACATGAGATCATAAGGGTGGAGTCCTAATCCAATAGGACTGATGGCCTTGGAGGAAAAGAGAAAGACACCAGGGATGTGTGCACAGGAAAACTCTGCAATCCAAGGACAGAGCCCTCAGGAGAAACCAACTCTGCTGATGTTGGACTGCCAGCCTCAAGGATGTGAGAAATGTCTATTGTTTGAGCTGCCCAGTCCACAGTACTTTATCAAGCAGCCCCAACCGACCAATACAGTAACTGCCTGCCCCTCTCCTCCACAGTGGCCTCCCCTTACAACCTGAAACATCATTTCAAGTCACTTTTCTAGCATTGGATCCTCAGTAAGTGCATCACCAATAGGAGCGGTGTTGACAGAGCTGCAGCTGAAGCAGCTGTACTTGCTATCTTTCTTGTTATTGCCTTTAAGCAGAAAAATAAAATCTTCCTTATCTCTGTCGAGAAGTGTGCTTCCTGAGACTCCCTTCCACACTCCAGGCAGTTGCCTGAAAGTCTCCACTCAATGCAACAGGAGAAAAAAAGCAGCTCCAGGGGCACAGATGGGTCACAGGGGGGCAGGGTTGTTATGAAAGCTGAAAAGCTATAATGATGTGTGCATCAACCCCTCTGATTCCTGCCATGGGCCAGGGTTCACACAGGGCAGTGGACGAAGACAAACAGGTGAACTAGCCTCTCTCAGAGCAATGGCCATGGAGAGATAGGAAATCCCTGTTTTGTCTTGTTTTGTTTTGTTTTGTTTTGTTCTCTGAGACGTGTTTCGCTCTTGTTGCCCAGGCTGGAGTGCAATGGTGCAAACTCAACTCACTGCAACTTCTGCCTTCCGGGTTCAAACGATTCTCCTGCCTCAGCCTCCAAAATAGCTGGTGTGCACCACCATGACTGGCTAATTTTTAGTAGAAATGGGATTTCACCATGTTGGCCAGGCTGGTCTTGAACTCATGACCTCAGGTGATCCACCCACCTTTACCTCCCAAAGTGCTGGGATTACAGGCATGAGCCACTGTGCCTGGCCCAGAAATCCCTGTTCATCTGTTTTCCTTTCCAGAAATTCTGGACATGCCCCCATACAAAGCTCTGTCTAAGATTCATCTTGGTACTCACAAACTTTGGTTAAACTGACCACAATTTTGCATTTGATTTTTAAAAATTTTTCCTTTCCCCTTTCTTCCTCCACAATTAAATGTTTTATTTTATTTATTTACTTTTTCTTTTTTTGAGACTGAGGCTCACTCTATTGCCCAGGCTGGAGTGCAATGATGCAATTTCGGCTCACTGCAATTTCCACCTCTCGAGTTCAAGCGATTCTCTGCCTCAGCTTCTCAAGTAGCCGGGATTACAGGCACCTGCCACCACGCCAGGCTAATTTTTGTTTTTTTAGTAGAGACACCGTTTCACCATGTTGGCCGGGATAGTCTTGAACTCCTGACCTCAAATGATCCGCCCGCTTCAGCTTCCCAAAGTGCTGGGATTACAGGCATGAGCCACTGCACCCAGCCCACAATTAAATATTTTAAATCCAGTGTCTTCATACCCCTGTTCTCCTCTGACAATATTCATAATGGAATATTCTGGAGAAGCAGAGACATGGAAGAACATCAATTTCCCCATGAGTTTTCAAAAGCAGGGAAATTAGATGTCCAACGAAGAATTCTATATATCCTGGCAGACGTTTCTCTCTCTTTTAGCTCTCCCTTAATTTTAGGGTGCAGAACTAACTCAAGAAAATGTTTCTTGTTATGATCGAATAAAAAAAAGTAAGCATTTCGAAAGTGCTACCTCCCCCTGCTGACCTTTGCCCTTGTGCACCATCGCTACCTGTAAAGAGGGTGTGATGCCTGCAGGAACTCTGGTCTGAGACAGCTTTTCAGTCTCTTTTCATTTTTCAGATATTTACAGTTTGAGGTACACTGGTCAGGTATTTTGTAGAATGTCTACCAATTTGAATTTGTCTGATGTTTTTCTCATGATTAATATGGGGGTATGGATTCCAGTTTTCTTATAATGAGTGTCATTTATATCACCTTATTTAAAATGGGTTTCACCAGGTTTATTAAGATATAATCCCACCACTTTGGAAGGCCAAGGTGAAGCCCTGTCTCTATTTAAAATATAAAAATTAGTTGGGTATAGTGGCAGGCACCCATAATCCTGGCTACTCAGGAGGCCGAGATGCGAGGATTGCTTGAAGCTGGGATGCAGAGGTTGCAGTGAGCCAAGATTGCACCACTGCACTCCAGCCTGGGTGACACAGCGAGACCTTGTCTCAAAAAAATAAATAAATAAAAATTAAAAAACAAAATGAAATAAAGCATGTAAGGAAATTGGACATCACCTCTAGTCTCCAAGTTTTTCATGATAGTTTTTCCTGGTTTTCTATCTGAATACTGCATAAAGTGCTACATACTTGCTTCCAAACAGAAAATGTCCTCAAAAGATTCACACTCATCTGATAATAATGGTAACCATCTAGTGAGCAGAGCCACCCCTTGTGGAAATAGCTAAAAAAGCAGAACTGCTTACAAGCCACAGAAGAGGCTCTTGACCTAGGATGAAACCGCTGGCCTGCTGCAGGAGGGTGTCCAGAGGGTGCTCTGATCCCTGAACATCTGGGGCCACACCAGCACAGTCCTCTTCCTGAGCGACCCCTTCGATCTTGTCACTCCTCTGCTGCCTGCCTCCCACGGCTCCCCTTCCCTGCTGGCTTCAGGCTTCCAGCTTCCAAGGAAGACTGTGCACATTCCCAAATCCCCTCCTTCAAAATGAACCCCTCTGTAAATTCATAGAAATGTGGGAGGAGATCTTTTTTGATTTTTAAAAGTACTACCTTAGTTTAGAATCAAAAAAGGGCAAACTCTGTGAGATAAACAAGAGAAAACCCCAACAGCTGGTGTAGCCAGTGCCTCCCAGCCCTTGGGGGAGTGGGACAAACCAGGATTCATAATACAGGGATGAATGGCCCAGCATAGGTACTGATGCACCCATCCTAAAGACATCCTCCCCAAGACTGAACTCATAGCCAGCTGGTACCTGGTGCAGGGCCCAAATTCTCACCTTTGTCATGGTGTGTGAATATCAGAAACTCTTGGTAAAAACTGATTTGAAGCCAATAAGCATCACACCTCCCGGACTGAGAGGCCCATGAAACTGTCCCACAGGGAGACCACCAAGGCCAGGCACACCTGGTAGGGAAGCCCACCAGGAGACAGATCTCCACACAAGTATGAGACAGCACATTAAGAAGGCTAAGGCCCTAGCACCTGGGCGAGACCGCACCTGTAGAGGTAGGTGATAGAGCAATGTGAAGGGAGAATGAAACAAGTGTATCCAATGCTGGATTTATTTAAAAAAAAAAAATTGTTCACCATCCCAGAAGCCATCATCACTTTTACATGCATATTTATTTCTTCCTTTTCTTCTTTATTGTTGAAGACGATCAGGCCAGGACTGACATAGGCTTACATAATAATTCTAGCACTTTGTGGGCAGTATCTTGTTTATCATAACAATCTTAGACTTAAGACAATGAAGTCTCAAGAGAAATTAAGTAACTTGTCCAAAGTAACACAGCTAGAAATGGAGGTGATGGAGCGACGCAGGGCTGGACCAGATCCAAGGTGGCTACCAAGTCCTGTAATCACTGGGAACTCACGTGATGCTGTTTGTATTCTACTACATGTATTGTGAAGCAGGTCCATGATTATTGGTTTCCAGTCTGAGTCCGATGAGACAGAACACCCATCTATGCACAACAAATTACATCAAATGGATTTATCACTTACAGCTAGGCAGTAAGGGACAACAGAAACCTAGGATTCATTGCAAGCTATCCCTCAGAACTCAGGAAAGGTGCCAAGGGCAGATGGAGTCTCTTTCGCTTGTACCCCACTTGCAATAGAGCTGAGGGACTCCGGAAATCTGTGCTGGCCTAAAGCACTGAAGGGCATCTTGTTTCTAGGAAATCTCGGACTGGACAGAGCCCAGGCTATTCCAGCCAATCCCCAGCATCTCAGAATGTTTCATTCTTGGTACAAGCTATAGTTACTCTTGAAATCTACAAGCAAGAAGATGGAAAGCACTGGGTCAGTCCCAGGTCACCCAAAGAACTGTCCTGCATTTTTGTCCCTTTTCTCTTTCTTCTCCAACTCAAATGACTACTCTTGACCTCTTGAAATGTGCCAAGTGTCTGTGCTGACACTTCAGTTATATCCTATCATTTAATCCTTGAAGTAACACCAATTGACCATGCGTTCCAGATACAGAATCCAGTTCCAAGAGGTTTTCCCAAGGTCATAGAGTGAGAAAACAGAAATTCAAATCTTACCACATCTGTAATCCATGGTATTTTCACTAAACTGTACCACCTCTTAAAAGACTTTATTAAAAACCTACCCATTTATGGTTTTATCACAGTAAAATACATACAACATAAAATTAAGTTTTCACCATTTTTAGGTGTGGCATTTAGTACATTCAGAATGTTGCTCAATCATCATCTGTCTCTAGTTTCGGAACTATTTCACTCAGATCTATCAGTCACTCCCTATTTCCCCCTCCCTCCAGCCTTTAAAAGCCACCAGTCTCCTTTCTATCTCTGTGGATTTATGTATTCTGCATGTTTTATATTAAAGAAATTATACAGTATGTAATCTTTTGGTGTCTGGCTTCATTTGCTAACATAATATTTTTGAGGATCGTCCACATTGTACCATGTGTCAGTACTTTTCCCTTTTTATGGCTAAATAATGTTCCACTATATGGATGTAATGTGTTTTTTGTTCATTCATCAGCTGATGAAACTTTGGGTTGTTTCCACCTTTTGGTGATTATGAATAGTGCTGCTCTGGACATTTATGTACACATTTTTATTTGAGCATCTGTTTTCAGTTCTCTGGGGGTATGTATTTATGAGCGAAATTTATGAATCATTTAGTCATTCTGTTTAACTTTTTGAGGAGCACCAAACTGTTTTCCATAGGAGCTGCACCATTTTACACTCCCCCCAGTGGTGTGCAACCTTGTCAACACTTGTTATTCCCTATTTACTTTTTTAGTAATAGCTATCCTAATAGGTTTGAAGCAGTTTCTAACTGTGTTTTTGATTTACATTTCCCCAATGACTAAATGGCATTCAGCAACTTTCCATGTGGTTTTTGTCCATTTGTATACATTCTTTGGAGAAAAGTCTGTTCAAGTTTGTTGCCTATTTTGTTGTTGAGCTGTAGTAGTTCCTTATATATTTTGGATACTAGTCCCTTATCGGATACATGATGTGTAAATATTGCTTACATATTTCGTTACATTGTTTTATGTATCTACAAAAAATACAAAAATTAGCCAGGTGTGGTGGTGCATGCCTGTAATCCCAGCTACCCTGGAGGCTGAGGCAGCAGAATTGCTTGAAACCGGAAAACGGAAGTCGCAGTGAGCCAGGATCGCGCCACTGCACTCCAGCCTGGCGATGGAGCGAGACGCTGTCTCAAAAAAAAAAAAAAAAAGAAAGAAAGAAAAGAAAAGAAAAGAAAAAGAAATTACATGTGAAAAGGTCTTGATCCATGAAGTAGGCGTAGGGTGTGTGACTTAGGTGGGGGTCTGATCGTGTTTAAGCAAAAAGCAATGCCTTCCGGTAAGATTCCTCTATACCATGCCCGATATCTATAGGGGTTCCATTAAGAGTGGTGCCTGCTCTGCTAGGTTTTACCTCTCCTATTGAAATGCAATGCAGAAGGCTAGGGGGAAGTGGTCTCAGACGTGTAAGAGGATTAAGGGTGATTAAGGGTCTCCTTCCTCAATAGGAGCTGAAGCGGATGAAGCAAAGTCCTCATGGGGAAGTGTCAGATCACACAGGTGTCTGGTGGACTGGGACCTGGGCAGCACTGGGTCTCCCTCACTGACAGCGCCATCCAGGAGCTAAGCCTGCCTTCTGGGGAAGGAGGGGCATCTCCAGGAAGGGCAGCCAGGCCAGGTCAGAAGGCCTCCCTCCTGTGTCTCCAGGGCAGTGTGGTCTGCATTCAGGAGAGTGAGTCGTCACTGAAGGAGAACAGAGCGAAGGCTGCGCAGTCAGCAGCTCTGGGCCCAAGCTCTCACCCCTTCCTGGCCCTGCCACGCTAAGTTAGGATCATCTTCCTCGTGCATGCAACATACAACACGCAGCTGATGTGTGCTTGAGCACACGCGTGCCAGGCAACTGGCCAGCACCGGCTGCCTCTGCAACGTGGAATTTACAAATACCCTTCCCGTGAGGAAGGAAGAGAAATCCGATGGATTCTCCACTACCAAGTTAGCCCTGCATCACTTTACAGTGCAGTAACTGCTTACAATGACTCCCCCTTCTCGGGAGTGGCTTTTCTAGCTCTTCCCTCTGCAGTCAGGGAGCTGAGCCCCCAGAAGCCAGCAGTCGCACTAGCGGGTCAGGGCAGAGCCCTCTCGGCCGCTTCCTTGGGAGGGGGGCCCAGCGCCCGGGCGCTTTCCCTCGCCGCGCTAGGGTCCCGCTCACGCTTGCAGGACGCGGAGGAGCTGTGAAATAAGCCAGTGCACGCGGGAGACCCGCACCGCGCGCCTGGTAAGTGCCATGGCGGCGCCCGCCCCGTCCTAACTCGTATCTGGAGCCGGGACCTGGGGGGGGGGCGACCGGGGGGCGGGGCGACCGGGGGGCGGCGACCGCGGAGAGGTGGCCTGGGGGCCCCCCTGCGGGGTCTCGACAGTTCCTGCCTATTCCACTCTCCCTCCCCTTCTCCCTCAGCGCCGGCCCTGGGTCTCTGGCCGGAGCCGCCCACCCCCTCCCCGGCAGGCGTTGTGCGGGGCCCGTGGCGACTTCCACAGCACGTCCGGCCACCCTGAGGACAAGCACGCCTGGTGGAGGTGCTGAGCCAGGCTCAGGCCGCGGATCAGGGGCCCTCCCGACCCGCGAAACACCGCGGCCTCGTCTCAGCTTCGGAAGCGGTCCTCCCCGCCCCGCCCCGCCCCGGAATGGCGCGCGCGCCCCCTGTCGGCCACGTCTGGACCAGCGGCACCCGCGGAGGACGCGCGGGCGGGGCCCGGGGCTAGAGGCCTGTCTCTTCCTCCGGACTCTCGCAGGCTGAGAGCATCACAGTGGGGGGCTTCCTTATAGGTGCTTTCGTTGCAATTCAGCATTATGGCCAGTCTTGAAAGTAAAAAAAAAAAAAAAAAAAAGAGGGCAAATGTGCTTCACCACTTTGACACAAGTTCAGTGACCTGTGGTGGTCTTACGATCTTCCGTCTGCTGTATCTGCATTTCCGCATAACGCCAACGGTAATGAGAGCGTGACCCAGGAACCTGCTTTTTTCTGGAAAAGGCCTGATAGTAAATGTTTTTGGCTTTGTGAGTCAGGTGGGAAATCGCCCATAGACAATACGCTGGCCCAGCTGAGCCTGTGTCTGTCTCTGGGGCAGACGCGAACTAGAAATGGCCACGCCAGTTGTGCAAAAGGCATTGCCCATTTGTTCATGAAATCGAGGCAGGTGTGACTTCAAGGCTACCACCTTCTGGTCCTTGTCAGGTGCAGGCTCTGTTAGCTGTTCCTGCCACATCCCTGCCCGGGCCACAGAGCCGTCCCTGGGTCCCCCAGGTGTCCTTCCAGCCATAACCCTGCTGGGGCCCTGCCAGGTGGCTCAGGAATCAGGAGGCCCCTGAAGGTTAGTGGCGCCTGCTGCTCTGGGCCCACAACCTGTCACTAGCCTGTTGGGGTTTAAGGGTGAAAAGAAAGACCTCAGACACACGTATGTGCACAAGCATGCACAAACACACCACATATGAGCACACACGCACATGCGCCAGCATGCAGACCCACTAACCCAGAACCACTGGGTTTCCGTGGCAGTAGAGCAGAAGAAAGGCCTAGGGTGCAGCTTGCATGGATTCCTGTAATTCTGTGTTACCATTCCCAGCAGAGGAACTGTTTCCTACCAGAGGCAGGGCTTAGTTACCCTTAACACGGTTTCCAGCAGTCCACCTCCTCCCAGTTCCTCGATGTGATCAATCCAGATATCTGCCTTATATAACCACCTCCTGGTGACCCCACCCTACGAGACAGCTGGATACAACCTCCTTGACTCACCCCACTGACCCCCACATGGACCTCACAGATATGCTGCAATGACCACCTCTCGTCAGGGCGTGCTTACATGGAACCGGTGCCTGCTTGCTCTAAACTCATCAGTTAGAACTTCCCATGGGAAACTTCCCCAGGGTAGACCCCTGGACCCCACTGAAGGCCTCGGCCCACAGGTCCTCCTCTCTTTCTTGCTCCCCACGCACTGGTTGTGTGTGTGTGTCCCAGGCAGCTCCCTCCATCCTGCTGGCCTTGTGAGGCATGCTGCCCTCTTCTCTTGGGTCTATGAGTTAATACGCTGCTTCTGTGACTGCATGTGCTTTGTCAAGTTGCCACCTCTGTCTCCCTGGACGGATGCACTGGAACCTAGCTCCTCTCCTGGTCAGGGTTCGCCTACAGAGTGGCTATCTTGGTGGGAATAGCTGGTCACAGGTCAGATGGGAGCCAGCCAGTATAAACAAGATTCCCGTGAGAGCAACACCGGGCCATGGGTCTGACCCTCAGGCACGAGGCTACCTGCTAGGATAAAGAAGAATCTGATGAAAGCCATGCTGTATACACATCCACAGCCAAATCTCCGGGGCCCATCAGGCAGGGCAGAGCTTATAGGAACTCTGCAGAGAGCGATCACAAGACCAAATCAGAGAAGAATCACAGCAGTCTCAGCCACACGGTTCCCTCCGTGAACAGAGGCACCCACAACACCGGGAAGAGGGAAGGGGAGGGGAGGGAAGGGAAGGGGAGGGGAGGGAAGGGAAGGGGAGGGGGGAGAGAAGAGAGGATGTCTTCAAGCCACTGCTCTCAGCCCCACAAGTTCCGTGATATGGGAAGCACAGAGGATGTCTCAAAGTACAGAGAACAAAACAGGAGTTATCCTCTAGTTCTCCTTCCACACCCTTTCCCTAGGACATTTTTGTTTATGCAAAGTGCACACTCCCTGTCTTGTACCTCGCCTTCCTCACTTCCCTAGGTGAGGGTGCCTCCTAACATGCTGGCTTGGTGGGTGTTTTCCTGGGTCATCCCCAGAGGGTGCCTGAGCCTGGGCTCTGCAACCTGCTGCCTTCTCCTTGTAAGAGCCGCCTCTCCCAGCTGTAGGTCTCTTCCTCTCAAGGACTCAGCATCGGCAGGAAGGGTGAGGGTGAAGGAAAGGCTAAGAATTTGGCAGCCTTGGAGGTGGCTGGAATTGGCTAAGAACTGAAAAAGGCTAAGAATTGGGACGGAGACGGTGAGGGAGGAGGGCAAGGAGCAGTGGATCCACTTTGCTAATAAAGGAGCTTAGGCTCAGAACAGCCTCCAGACACAGAGAGGAGCGGCCTCCAGGTATGACAGCAGCAGAGGGGCTGGAAATGGGAGAGTACAGGGTGTGGGGGAAGAGGGGGCAGCCACATTGCGGTGCAGGAGACTCCGAGCATCCAAGGTGTGACACTATCTGGTTGCAAATTGATTTCAGGTGAGGAACAGAAATTTGATCAAAGTCAGAAATACTTTCATGCCTTTGCCCAATCGTCCTACTTACTCACTGGAACGTACATCAAAGAAGTGATGTGAGTGAAGAAGGCTTTTCTGGGAAGGATGGGAGAGGCAAGGATTGGGAGGTGCTGGAAGGGGAAGCTTCTGAGGGAAAGAAAAGGGGAGGGGGAGGGCAGGCTGCAGCCCCAGGGAGCATTGCTCAGGCCCTGCAGCCTCGCCCACCTGGGGCTGAGCTGGGCTCTGCTGGCAATCGCCTCTCTGAGCCTCCTTCAGTTCTCTCTTGAGCTCTACCTCATAATATCCACCCCAGTGGCTAGTTTTGAAGACTTCACTTCAGTTGAGGACATGCAGGTGCCTTTAAGAATTCTAGGGTCCAGGCCAGGAGCAGTGGCTTACACCTGTAATCCCAGCACTTTGGGAGGCCAAGGTCGGGAGATGACAAGGTCAGGAGGTCAAGACCAGTCTGGCCAACATCATGAAACCCTGTCTCTACTAAAAATACAAATACATATATACATATACACACACACATATATATATACATATATACACATACATATATATATATATTATCCTGGTGTGGTGGTGTGCGCCTTAACCCCAGCTACTTGGGAAGCTGAGGCAGGAGAATCACATGAATCTGGGAGACAAAGTTTGCAGAAAGCCAAGACTGCACCACTGCACTCCAGCTTGGACGATATTGCGAGACTCCGTCTCAAAAAAAAAAAAAAAAAAAGATTTCTAGGGTCCAACCTGACTCAGAGCTGTGCACATCCCCTGTCCAGCTACCTGCAATCCTGGGTCTTTAAGAGAAGCCTTGGAAAGGGAAAGGAAGAAGAGTAGAAAGGTGCTCAAACCTGCAGCTGTGAGCTCACCTGGCCCATGGCAAAGAGGAACTTCTCTGGGTGCTTCCATTAGGTCTTCAGAGCATGTACCCCATTACTTTGCATCTCCTTGGACCAGGGAGAAGGTTTTCTCTTTTGGAAATCATTGTCCACCTCCTTAGCCCCTAAACATCCTGGCCACCTATAGCTTCTCCTTGCTCAGACTTGTTTATCCTGCTGAGTGGCCATACAGGATAGCATCCAAGATTTAAGACATCCCCATCTGACTCTCCCTGTTTGGGGCACACAGCTATAGGTCTTCTCCTGCAAACCACACCCATAGCATGGGCCACATGGAGTTGCTATTATTTATTTATGGGTTTGTCTTCCCCATAAGACTTTTGAGGGTGAGAAAAAAAAAACCATATTTGTTTTTGTAACTCTCGCAGCATTTTTCATGATGCATGGCACTTCGTAAAGTCTGGATGACTGGCCGAGAAAGTAATTAATAAATGAGTAAATGTGCGCAGCACTAAAAGAAGTTTAAGTCCCAGACCAGCCCTGTAAGAAACTCAACCACTGTGGGATAAACCAGCCATGGGGCCCACAGAGCCGCGGGGGATCCTTCCTTGCCCAGGTCCTTGTGTCTCCACCAAGCTCTCCAACTCTCCACTGAGGCTGCAATGCAGGCACGAGCCCCACCTAACCATGTGGCCAAGCTCCAAGTCTATGCCAAGTTCTCACCAGTCCCCTCTTCTATGATCAAATTCTGTTGCTCCCCAGTTCCCAGACAATGACTGAATGATGACAAAAATACTCTGGTCTTCTCCCTGAGTGGCTTGGAGCAGCAATGCCCATCACTGTGCATTCCTATCTGGTGGGTTAAATTTCTTAATCTAAGGTGAATTTGGAAAGCTAAATCCAGATCTTTTGGAGAACTGGCCACTTTACTTAGAGCCCCCCATTGTGCCTGGGAAGTTTGTCTGTCCCCAAATTCTCCTCCTGTCTCTCCGTTCTCCTACCCCTACCACTCAGTGCTGTTTTTCACATACTTTGCTGCGAAGGCTGCCAAGTAATACCATGTCGCAGACGAAGGGACTGAGATGGTGCCATCACACAAACTCATCCCCTGCAGGGTGTTTGTGGCTCTTGAAACTAACACCAGCCAGAAGAATGTCTGATGGATAAAGTTTATTTTCTTCTTTGTTTTCTTTTTTGTTGTTTTTTGTTTGTTTTTGTTTTGAGATGCAGTCTTGCCCTGCCACCCAGGCTGCAGTGCAATGCTGCGATCTCAGCTCACTGCAACCTCCACCTCCCAGGTTCAGACGATTCTCCTGCCTCAGACTTCCGAGTAGCTGGAATTATAGGACACGCCACCACTCCAGACTAATTTTGTGTGTGTGTGTGTGTGTGTGTGTGTGTGTGTGTGTGTGTATTTTTAGTAGAGATGGGGTTTCACCATGTTGGCCAGGCTGGCCTCAAACTCCAGACCTCAGGTGATCCCCCCCCGCCTCGGCCTCCCAAAGTGCTGGAATTACAGGCGTGAGCCACTGCGCGAAGCCAACAAAGTTTATTTTCACGTTGATTCCCAAGTCTGGGTCTCAAAAGTGGCATGTCTCAAGACCATAGCCATTTTGTCACTGTAACGCCACCGTTCCACCAGCAATCTGTGTGCAGAGATCTAAGGATGACAGCCCATATGCTGAGGCCTCTTGAGTTTGTCTTTAGTCTCCTTTTAGATTCTTTTACTTTTATAAAAACTTTATTGAGACATAAGGCACATACCATACGATTCACACATTTGAAGTGTAAGAGTCAATGGTTTTTAGTGTATCAACCATCATCACAATCAATTTTAGAAGATTTTCATCGCCTCATAAAGGGAATTTCTTTTGTTTTAACTCCTGGTATTTCTTTATAGTCAGTCAGATGGTAAAGATGGCTGAACCATGAATGGGGGAGCAGAAAACGGGCTGAGGAAGCTGCACAGTAGGAAAGGGAGAATGGTCTGCTCTCTCCTGCCTGCGGGAACTTACCATAGTGATGATGTCAGCTGCCATGTGTGCAGAGACCGGGAGACCGCCTGACCAATGCATCAGTCACCTGAAGATGGGGGCTACCTCAGCCCCAGCAGAGTGAGGGGTTCATCTTGGCCCTGCCTGTCTAGTCTAAGCCAGCCCAGCACCCCCACCCTTAGAAAAGCTTACCAACCCCTGTCCTATGTGGTCACTATTGCAGAGGATAACTAGTCATGTGTGAAATGGGTCTCAATGTTTCACGGTTGGAGATGCTGAACATCCACGAATCCTGTGAAATGACTTAATGGGGATTGCAGAAAATCCTATTCAGTAATTTTAAAAGCTAACTCTGTCTAGATATTATTAAGCAAGGAGTCCTTGCCAGGCATCATTTGAATCAATGTATATTAACACATCTGATTCTCACCACCATCTTGGCATGTAAGCCTGATTACTTCTCCTATTTGACAAATGGGAGAAGCTAAATAAGTTGTCATTGTACTAGAGTGAATACAGGGCAGAGCCAAGATTTGAAGCCAGGCAATGTGGCTTCAGCATTCACATTTCTGACCACTAAATTTTCCATTTCACTAGCTTTCCATTTTGAACCTAGCCAGTAACATATGCAGCCCTGATCTTTGCAAATAACGTTTTAAAATAAGGCCTGCTGTAGTAAGTGGTGTTGCCCACGAGGGGGCAGGACTGCACCACAGTGCTCTCTGTCACTCCCTCCTATTTGCTACGGTCCCTAGTCCATTGAGAATGTAAACTGAGTTCAAATCTTTTTGTCAAAATGGAGGGCAAAGGGCAGAAAGAAGGAAACACAGGGAAAATGGGTCACTGGGGGTGTGTGTGCACAGAAGGCCTCTCCGTGCCATAGCAGAGGACACAGGCTCTGGAATCCCGTGGGCTGAGTTTTCGCAGCGTTCTATGCTAGCTGGCTGGGCGCCTCTATACAAAGAAATTAAAGCAAAGAGAAAAGCAGGGCCTAAAGAGGACCACAGAAGACAAATTCTTCATATTTTTCTATGCCTCTCCCGACCATAGCCAAATCACTACACTTTTCCCACCCAGAGCTTCATGATCTGTAAAATGGGGATGGGCCAGCTGCCATGTGAGCACTGGAGAAGAAACGTCCCCATCAGCAGGGCCTTGAGCCCCTCCCGTCAGGGAGAACCTCAGCTGCCTTCAACAGTTCATTTCCAGGCAGCTAAGGTCACCTCGCTCTTCCGGAGCCCTTCAGTGTGGAGCTGCCGTTGGAGCTCTAACAAGTTAATCATAAGCCAGCCCCGATGGCACCAGGGCGAGGCTGTTTATAGACTTATCAACTCCTGACACGCAGGGTGGTTCATGTGACTTAAGCTTTGGGGCCCATATCCTCGCCCAGATGGCAGGAAGGATGCTTGGACCCATGAGCACTCTGGTTTGTTCCTGGGTCGGACATTCCTTGGGTTCTCTTCAGTAGAGGGAAGCTTGAATACATGAACCATAGCTAACCTGGTAAGTGCAGGCATTGGGTTCTACAAACAGTAGGCGCTCAACCAATGTCTGCTGTACTGTCCTAATCAGCTGGATGTGGTGCTGGAATCCAGGAGGCTTGATATGGTCTGGGAAACCATGCAGAATCTCCCCAGGGAGGAGGCACTCTCCCCATATTCACCCTACTCTGACCCAAGCATGTAACAGGGCTTGCTTGCTCTGTTCTTTGCAACAGAGACACTTTGATTGACATTTTCCTCACCTCCATCTTTCCTGCTTTCAACCACAAACCAGCCAACCAGCCAGACAGCTCCATTATTTCAGTGCTGAGCCAGTCTCTGCAAGGAGACAGCCCTAGGTTGACCAGGCAGTGGGCTGGTGGGTGAGTGATGAGTGACAGGTGTCGGGTGTGAACTCGCCCAGGTGCTCCTGGAGCCTGAACCTGGCCTTCTTACACATCTTACACACGTCTAGAGGGCATTCCCAGTGAAAACTGGATGCCTGCGACTTCATCAGCCTTTAGGGGAAAAAAATGAAGCCACATTAACTTAAAAAATAATAATAAACTTGGAAGTGAGACAGAGAGGAAAGTGCACAAATAATAAGGAAAAAGCTCCATTAATTTTTCACAGTGAACACACCCAAATGAAAAACAAACAAACAGACAAACAAACAAAACAGCATCAGTGCCTCAAAAGCCCCTCTAATGTTCTCTCCCAACCAACACTGTCTCTTTCCTCCCCAAGAACTGCCATCCTACCATCTACTGCCACGGGTTAGTTTTGTCTGATTGTGATATCCATATAAATGAAATTAAATAATAAGTACTCTATGGTAGGTCTGGGTTTTTTTGCCTGTGGTTATTTCTAAGTTTCATCCATGTTGATGTTGTTGAATGTAGCCACTGATAGCACCTAGATCACCGGGTCTCAACTCAGTTCTTTTAAAGTGGGCCCAAGGTATTATTTCAGGGCCTCCTCAAGAAGTGCCTTGTCTGCCTGAGGGACCATGCAACACCGAAAGGTCACAGTGATTCCAGTACTCTGGGCTGAGTCAACTGGGCTGCGGAGGGCAGGGAGAGACAATGAAACTCACTGCTCCAAACCAAGCCAAGCCACATCTGTTGTCCATCTGAGACCTTTCCTCATTTCCAGCGTAAGCATTTAGTGCTATAAATTTCCCTCTCAGCACTACAGTAGCTGCATCCTGTGGGTTCTGATATGTTTTATTTTCTATAGAATTCATTGTTTTATCTTTTTAAAAAATTTTGTTTGAGGCTTCTTTGAACCATGGGTTATTTAGAAGAGTGTTGTTTAATTTCCAAGTACTGAGAAATTGTTGATCTTGTTATTATCAATTTTAACTTTTATTGCATTATGATCAGAGAACATGCTCTGGATAAATTTGTTGAGATTTTTTTCATGGCTGAGAACGTGATCTGTCTTGGTGAGTATTCCAAGAGTGCTTAAAAACTGCATAGTTCTGCTATTCTGTGGAGCATTCTACATACCAATTAGATTCTGTTGGTTGCTTGTATGGTTCAGTTCTTCTGCACTCTTTCTTTCTGTCTAGTCATTTGTCTTAGTCTGTTTGGGCTGCTATAACAAGAATATCATAGAATCATAAAATACAAACATTTTTTTCTCACAGTTGTGGAGGCTGAGAAATCCAAGATCAAGATGCCAGCAGATTTAGTGTCTGATGAGGGCCCATTCCTCATAGATGGCTCCTTCTAGCTGTGTCTTCACATAGCAGAAGAGGGAAACAAGTTCCCTTGGGCCTCTTTTATAAGGCCACTTATCCAAGTCATGAAGTCTCTGCCCTCATGACCTAATTACCTCCCAAAGGCCCTATCTTTTAATACCATCACATTGAGTGTTAGGTTTCAACACATAAATTTTAAAGAGACACAGACATTCAAACCATGGCATTCCACTTCTGGCTCCTCCAGATTAGTATCCTTCTCACATGCAGAATACATTCATCCCATTTCAGTTTCTCCAAAAGTCTTAACTTATTCCAGCATCAATTACAAAGTCTACAGTCCAGAGTCTCATCGATAAATATGATCTAAATCAGATAAGGGTGAGACTCCTGGGTGTATTTTATCCTGAAGCACATTGCTCTCCACGTATGAACTATGAAACAAAACAAGTTGTGTGCTTCCAAAATGCATCATGGAACAGGCATAGGATAGACCTTCCCATTCCGAAGGGGAGAGACAGGAAAGAAGGGGGTAACAGAGCCTAAGTAAGTTCAAAACCCAACAGGGCAAACGGCACTACTCTTCAGACTTGAGAATAATCTTCTTTGACTTAATGTCCACCTTCTGGACACACTGGGCCAGGAGTTGGACTTCCAAGGCCTCAGGCAGCCTTGCCCACATGGCTTTGCTGGGCACAGCTCACATGGCAGCTCTTACGGGTTGCAGCCACATCTCTGAGGCTCTCCCAGGCTGGTGTTGCAGCTGGTGGCTGTACCTGTGCTGGCATCACTGGGGCCCCTCTTCCCATGGCTCCACTAGGCATTGCCCTAGTGGAGGCTCTCTGCAGTGGCCCTGCCCCTGTGGCAGTTCTGTGCCTGGGCCCCCAGGTTCTCTGGTCATCTTTTGAAATCTAGGTGGAGGCAGCTGCTCTGTGCACCTGTGGAGATGGTGCCATGCTGATGCCACCAAGGTTTGCAACCTATATGGTATCTGGGGGGTAGCCTGGTTTCTATTGATCCCTACTAATCTCCTTATAAAATGGTCATTTGGTCACACCCTTGGTGTTCACTACTGAACACGCTACCTCATTTTGTTGTAATGCTATACTGCCAAACTAAGAATGTTCCAAATCTTTTAAGTTCTGCTTCTCTTTTCATTACAAATTTTGTCTTTAAATCATTTTCTCTTCTCACATTTTACTGTAAGTAATCAAGAGAAGCCATGCCACTCCTTCAACATCTTGCTTAGATATTTCCTCAGCCAAACATCCAACTTCACTGTTCACAAGTTCTACCTTCCTCAAACTATTAGGGCATGGACACAATTCAGCCAAGTTCTTTGCCACTTTTTTCCCTTCCGTTTCCAATACATGTTCCTCATTTCCATCTGAAACCTCATCAAAATGGCCTTTACTGTCATTGCTACTAACATCATGCTCATGACCACTTAGGTGTTATCTAAGAAGATGGAGCCTTTCTCAATGGTTCTCCTCTCCTTCTGTGCCCCCAGCTGAATCACCTTAACCAGTAACAGCAATGTAGGCTTTTTCCAGCACGTACCTCCAAACCCCTCCAGCTTCTACACATGATCCCATTCCAAAGTCACTTCCAGTTTCAGATATTTATCATACAACATCCCCACTCCTTGGTACACATTTCTGTCTTAGTGCATTTGGGCTGCTATAACAAAAATACCATAAACGGGGTGGCTTATAAACACAAACTTCAGCTCTGGGGGTTGGGAAGTCCAAGATCAAGGTGCTAGCATACTTGGTGTCTAGTGAGGGTCCATTCCTCACAGATGGCACCTTCTTGTCTTCCTGTGGGTTACCAGCACCCATCTTTTAAGATCCCATCTTGATTTTTTAACCGTTATCGCGTGTATCTTTTTTATAGTTTTTGTAGTGGTTGCTTTGGTTACTACAATAAAATTCATAACTTATCACTGTCTATTGGTATCAGCCTTTTACTACTTGTGTTGAAGTCTCACCTCCATATAGGTTCCTTCATCTTTCTCACTTTTTCCTATCATGACCTTGAGTATCAGACAGTGGTGTCATCTTTTTTCCAATCATCAGATGTGATTGATAACTCGTGAGGAGGAGGGTGCCGTATGACTCATACTCTGCTCTTTTCATTCTTCTTCTTCCCTCCTGATGCTCCAAGGTGCTTTCTTTTATTGTTTCCTTCGTGTTTGAACAACTTCTTTTGCCAGTGCTTAAATGTAGGCTTGCTAGCAACTAATCCTTTTAGTTTCCTTCATCTGACAGTATCTTTATTTCCTCTTCACTTCTAAAGGAGAGTTTCACTGAATATAGAATGCGTGTTGATTTTTCTTTTCCTTCTGTTCTTAGAAAATGTTGCATCACTTCCTTCTGGCCTTTATGGTTTCATAGGAGAAATCCAACGTCATTCCAATCGGTGTGCTCCTTTTCAGAATTCATCATTTCTGTGGCTGCCTGCAGATTTTCCCTTTGTCTTTAGTTTTCAAAAGTTTAATTATGCTATTTCTTGGCATGGATTTTGGTTCTGGTTGTTCATCCTGTTTGGAGTTCACTTGGCTTCTTGAATCTATACATCTGTCTTTTTGCCATATTTGGGGAATTTTTATCCATTGATCTTCAAATACTCTTTAGCCCCTCTCTTCTCCTTTGGGCACACCAGTGATACAAATGTTGGATCTTTCGTTACTGTCCTATAGGCGCCTGTAGCTGTTCTTTTTTTTTTTTTTTCAGTTTGCGTTTTTCAGATTGGGTGAATTACATTGTCACCACAGTCACTGATTCTATCCTGCCATTTCCTCTACTATTGGAACCATCTAGTAAGATTCTTTTATTTCTGCAATTTGTTCTTCTTCATCACTTCTATTTCTTTATGGTGGCTTTCTGCTTTTCATTTCTTCAGCAGGATTTTTATTTTCCTGTTGAAACATTTTTATAATGGCTGTTTTACAATCCTTGCCAGGTAACTCGAGCACATGGTTCATCTTGGTATTGGCATTCATTGTCTCTCTCATTCGTGGTGCGTGTTCTTGGTACCTGGTATGAGAGGAATTTTCTATTATATCCCATTACCTGTAAGGAAATTCTGGGACTTATATAAATATTTTATTTTAGCAGGTAGTTGCCCTGATTCTGTTTAGGGAGCCTGATTTGTGGCCTGTGGTCCGCCGACAGATGAATCATCAGAGCCTTTCAGTGCTGTTTTGGTCTGCTTGGTTTATTGGGTATCTCTGGGGTCCCTACTGATGCCTCCTGAAGTAGAGGAGTGACTCTGTGGGAGGGGAAGCTGCCAGCACACAGCTATGAAGCCTCCCTGGCCTGGCGTGTGTTCTGGGGGGTCCTCCGCCTGTGGGAGATGGAGGGTGTTTCCCAGGTGGGGCTGTAGGCCTGCTGAGGGGGATCGTGTTCTGGTTTCCCAGCCCCCTCACCTACCCTGGACTCTGAGATGGGACGGAGAGGCTCCCTGGGTCAGATCAATCATTGCAGTGGAACCCCTTTGGCTGCTGCCCCTCCCTGGTCATCTGGTTTGGTGACCCCACCTCTATCCATCCTATTACCTCAGGCAGGCTTCACACTGTGACCTGATTACTCAGGAACTTCAGGGCCACTTGCAGTTTTCCACTTACCTTGTTTGCCATTTCATCAGTGTTGCTGTCCAAATGTCCAGATAGCACCAATCCCTGCACACAAAATGTCCCTTCCCAGTCCACGCCCAAGTCCACCTGGAAAACTCCAATTCATCCTCTGAAACCAGGCCCAAATGCCCCTAGTCTGTGAAGTGTGATCCCCAAAGTGTGATGCCTACCCTACCTCCCTGAAGACAGGATGAGACACAGAAGCACAACTGAGCTGTGGACCTACCGTCCCCCCAGCGGGCAGATCCAAGGTGTTCATTAGACAATAAATCAATGACCGCCCCCCCGAGTGGGCGGACCAAGGTGCCCATCACCTGATAGAAGGGTGACCCCAGTAGATAAGGTCCAGGTACACATTGGGCAACAGACTGCGGAGAGATGAACGGACAGCCCACAACACCCTCCTGCAGCAAGTGGCAGCAGCCTGTCCAGCTGAGGTCTCGTGGCCACTGGGTCTCTCCAACAGTGCCCAGGGTTGGCTCTGGTCAGGGACCTAGGGACATGTGCACACCCTACGGAGCCCAGTAACTGTGACGAGTACCGTGTGCTTGGAAAGCACACTCCCTAAACTACAGTGAAATCAATGTCCACCTTTCCACCTTGTGACATTGGTCAAGGTCTGGGCAACAACTGGCTTCAAAGACTCCCTGGGAGCTTCCTGCTGGACAAGATATACCCTGCCACCACCCGCTCTCCTTTTGCTCTAAAGCAGTAACACCGGGACCATTTCAAGTCAACTCTCCCAACATAGCTGGGATGAAGTATTTCCTCTGTGTCCTCAGAGTGGAAAGTTAGAGCCTCTAGGGGCTGACCATGCAGGCAGAAAACTGCACAGGTGGCAGGGAATGGCGGTTAATTGAAATCTTTATCTGTCCATGACCAAGTAAGCCCAAAGCATTGCTTCTTTTCTGGTTTGCATCTAAGGGAATGAGGTTAGATGGGGTCCTGTGCCCTGTCACCTGACTCAGGAGGGAGGGGACAGGCCCAAGAGGGCAGAGAGTCAGCAGAAAGGGGCAAACTCCCTTAAGGGAGGCAGGGAGGGAGGAGCCTTGGCTGGGGGGAAGGGAAGAGGCGGGTGACACTGGCTGTCTCCGGCATGTGTTGATGTGTAAGTGAATCCACCAGAGTTTCAATATTCACTTTTAGTGCCCACTTTGAATAGATACTGGGAAGTCCCTCGGGCTGGCCCACTTCAGGGGTGTGTCCTGCAGCCGGGGTATTCACAGCAACATCAAAAACATGTCAGGACCCATTACCAATACTGTGCATTGTGGTTAATCTTCAACGATCTTTGAATTTAACATTTCAAAGGTGTCTGGGCAGAAATCTTAATATATTCCTGAAGGCAAAACATTTGTGAGTTTATAACTGAATCCACTGATCTCTAAACACACAAACATACATTCATACATGAGCACACACGCAGATGCACACAGACACATGTGGACAGACATACATCTGTACAAGCGCATGCACACATGTGCAGAGACACTCATAGAAGTGCACACATGCACATGCATACACACATGTGCAAACACACAAACACACTTCAGGGTACTCAAATACCTGTCTCACGGAGGCTTACCAAGTTGATAATTTTATTATACTCTGAATAGAGATGATATTTAAAGAGCAGAGAAAATGACTATACAAAGGATTTATGGAACATTCATTTACATACTGGATATATTCTTTACAGTATCAGAAAAAGTAAAAATATGCACTAACAAGTAAGGCAGAGAAGACATTACAAGGTATTTGATGCTGAGGATAAATGCACGGTGACTTTTAACATGGCTATAGCTTAACACTGGAGGAATACAATACGTTCTTTTTCTGAGTAGTTAGTAGGACCCTGGCCATAATATGCACTGGGCACAGTTCGTGAACTCTGGGCATTTACTCCCCCAGGGCAGTATGCATCTGCCCAGAGAGAGCCCTGGAGGCAAAATGCCTGGAAACGTTCCTTTCCTGTGGCCCTAGAGCCGGAGTCCATGGTGGAGGCTCTCTCACGGTTTCTGAACCCACAGTACAATCTGTGATGACACACATCTTGTTCTGTTTAATGCACATGTAACACAAAAGGAAGAAAGAAACCTCCTGTACCAGCTCTTCAGAAATTGTGGAAACTTGCTTCCTTTGGTTCCTTAGAAGGAGCTATCTGCTTGGAGCAAATTCCCTGGTACCCTTGACCACGTTTACCTTGTGTAAAAATCAGACCTGGCCAATGAGTTCAAAAGGCACATTTGCACGGCTTCCTGAATGTCATGGAGGCATGGCTTCACAAGGGTCACCGCAGGCACCCCCGATTTCTCTGTGATTCCCTGGCAGGCTGTGCTTCTCAATACTGCGACCCTAGTTTGCTCTGACTTCTAAACGAGCACTCTCATCCTTCGTCAGAAGGATAAAGGAACTGGTCTGCAATCTTTTGGTTAAACGTGGCTAGACACCATTTCAGGATGAAGCACCTCTTGAGGAAAGCACAAACCTCTGCTCCCCGTGGCCACATTCCCCGCAGTGGATGAAAAACCAAGATGCCAGAAGCCTCTGCCAAAGACATCAGGGTCAACACATGAGGATTTGCCGAAACGCCAGCACCTCCTGACAGTCACACCACCGCACGTTAGGGAAGGAGGTCCACAAAGACCAAGGCAAACATTTGGCACAGAAATGAGGCACTTGGTTTGGTGCATCAATAGGAGCTAAAAAGTGGAATGTCCACCTGCTTTCACACACGCACACACACCCACACACACACACGCACACAACACCCACTGTGATTTGGCTGCTTCCAACTCTGCCTGTTGCTAAGTTTTCCTCGGCCCCTCACTTTAAAGCAGAGTTGACAAAGCACATTCCCAAACCCCAGCTCCCTGACAGGAGCCTGTGACACCAGTGTGGCCTAAGAGTGGGGACTTGACTTTTGAAAGCAGAGGAGAGGGAATTTCAGGCTGGATCGCAATCGGGACAGTCAGTGTGCCTGCAGAGCACCTGGGCTGTGAGAGAAGCGGGCCAAGGCCTTATTCCGACATGGCCCAGTCTTCTCTCTCACTCTGGGGATGTTCCAGGGTCCCGAATTCTCCCAAACCTTTGATCACGGACAGATTCAAGCAAGAAAACCATGGCACTGGCATGTTGAAATAAGCCTGAAATACAGTTGATTCAGTGGCTTAGATGATGCTAAACAGTGGCACTCAAAAACAGCTTGTCACTTCTGGGGTTTCTTCTCTTTCTCCTCATCCTCCCTCTGCTCACGCATGCCACAACCGTACAGGGTCCCCAACAGGAAAAGCCCAGGGTGGCAAGGAGCAGCATGAGGAGGGTTGATAAAAAGACGGGAACTTCAGGTTGTGCAGTGTCAGGCCTGAAAATGGTCAAAAAGCCTGTGTGGGGGGATGCTGAGTTTAAATCCAGGCATTTTCCATCCCTTCTGGATTCTCTCCATCAGAAAGAAAGTCATCCACAATCGAAGAGAGACATTCCAATGAGTAAAACGTCAGGGTGGGCTGCTCAAGGCAAAGCCACCTCTGGGCGGCACCGCATGTGGGGGACTTAACAGCATTGCCCGAAGTCCACTGCACATTATTTCGGTGGCCAGGGGCCTACTGTGTGTGCTATATGGGGACAAGCCTCGTAAAATCACAGCTTGGCAGGCTGCAGCATTTGACACTGGTACAGCATAGCAATGGCTAATTATCATAAATAATTTGGCATAAGTAAAATATAAATTATATAGAAATGGCATTTTTGTTTCCTTCTTCTCGCTTCTCCTCTCAGGGTCCTCACAGGCTCTCCCCAGCCCAGCTCACCCAGCTCGCCACGGGTGAGCAGGAGGCATGGAGCGCTCACCATGGCGGAGTGGCCAATTCCTCCCACCACCCCCATCCTCACAGCCCATCATCGCAAAGGCCCATTGTTGTAGGCCCCCCAGTGTTCCAGAAGGGCCTGACTTGCACAAACCTTCGTCAAACATACACCCCCCTTCTCAGTTTCATTAGCATCTCCATCTTGGAAAGACCCAGGTGAGGAAGACCCCCGGCCTCGGGTGCAGCTGGGCGGGAGTGCCCATGCCGACGGGGAAGCAGGGCAGTCTCTCGGCACCTCTACCTCAAGGGCTTGGGACTCCTCATCCCCCCGGAATGCTGGTGTGCCAGGGACATGGGGGCCACCTCATGTTCTGTGCTGTTTCCTTGCATGTACCTGTCCCACGGGGACTCTGGGGGGGTGGTACACCCGCGCCCAGCTTCTTCTACCCAAAAAGCATGTGGCTACAGAGATGTGTTAGATAAGTCACTTTCAGGAAAGGCCAATTCACAGGGATGTTTGTTCTTGTTTTTGTAGAGCTGGAAGATCCTCTTTCCCCCTCATGGGCCTGGAATGTCAGGTTCATCAGTTTGGTACAAAGTGGGGGACCCCACCCTCACCCCACGGCTGTCTCCAGGGCTTTGAGAGGCATCGGTGGGTCTGGGGTGTGAGGGGGACTTTCAGACCTTCTTTGGAGAGCCGATCATGACCTTTGATACGAAGTTAACGATGGCGCTGGCAGGCTGCTCAGGGTCATGCTCTGCAAACAGGTGGCACACATTGTCCGTGGCACTGCCCCTGCTTCCGGGCCACAAAGCCAAAGACTCTGCCAAAGGAAAGTCTGGTCAGAGCGGTCAGCGGCCCACAAGGTCCCAAGCTTCTACTTCCTCCAGCTACCAGCAGCACCGCTGGGAGGAATCTTACATGCCACCTATCAAAAATCTACTATGTGCCCAGCACCCTGCTGGCTATCTGTTCATGTACTTCACCTCCAGCCTTCACAGACCTGCAGATGAGATGTCTGACTCTAGCTCTGCAGTGAGGACCCTGAGGCTGAGAGGTGAGTGGCCTGCCCACAGCCCCAGGTTAGGACCTGAATCAAAGCTGAGGCCCAAATTCCTCTATAGATGCTTCCCCATGCCAGGGCCAGAACCCCTGGACACCTGTCCCTGCAGATTCCCAAGCCCCAGCCCTGACATAAGGGACCACAGTCTACAAGGCAAGCAGCAAGGGATTCAGGGGCTCCTGGACGATGCCAGAATGCCAGTCCTGCCTGGACTTTGACACTCCCACCCACTGGGACCATAGGAGAAATACACCAGGCGCTCCTTTCAGGCCCTGGAAGCCTGCATTACAAACTACATAGAGTTAAGGGGGCTTTTTATAAAGAACAGCCCATTGATTTATTTTTCTTAGAAGAATTAGAGCCATTATCTTAATAGGCTTTTATGAGTCCTGTACTTCACACAATAACAACCATTATCCCTATCCAAATCCCAGGGGAAAGGACTCTTCTCTTTCTTAGAAAAATGAAGGCTTTTTTGTTTAAATTTAGCAGTTTCCACACCACAGAAGGGTGTGGAAATGACACTCGAGTAACCCCAATACAGTCACAAATTCCTAGCAGATGAAAGCCCGTGTTTCTGATACCAGCCAGAGAGGGAGTGTGCCCAGAACACAGTCCCCATTGGAGAAGCCCAGCTCATCGGTACCAGGGTCTCTTCTCCTTATCCTCCCTTCTGCTAACATATGCACTGAGCAAGCCCCTGGACAGATGAGCCATTTGAAACTGGGATTCCAGGGAACAATGCCTGTGATCAGGCACTGTGGTCATTAAATCTGGGTTATGCTGAGAAAACCAGGCTTGGGGGGATGCTGCCCATTGTGGCCGGAGTGGGAGGTTAGGACGAGGTCCCCCAGCTGGCCCTGATGGCAACACTGGGCCAGGAATGAGCACAGGTGAATGAAGCAAGGCCATGGTACTCAGGAAGCCAGGGAAAGTGTGCTTATAAAAGGGGACCTCTAAGCCAGGCACGGTGGCTCACGCCTTGAATCCCAGCACTTCAGGAGGGCGAGGCGGGTGCATCACCTGAGGTCAGGAGTTCGAGACCAGCCTGACCAACATGGTAAAACTCCATCTCTACTAAATACAAATAATTAGCTGGGAGTGGTGATGGATGTCTGTAATCCCAGCTACTTGGGAGGCTGAGGCAGGAGAATTGCTTAAATCCAGGAGGCAGAGGCTGCAGTGAGCCGAGATCGTGCCACTGCACTCCAGCCTGGGCAACAAAAGCAAAACTCTGTCTCAAAAAAACAAAAAGAGGGACCTCTAACAGCTGCCTAGCTGGCTGTGGGGGCAAGCGCGTGATGAAGGCCCTCCTCCCTTGCATTTGGTAAATTTGGAACTCCTGCCTCAACCGCACACCTGCACACAGGGAGCACTTCCTTCTACCTGTGCAGACCTCAGCCCTGCTGAGCCCACCCTCTCCCAAATGACCAAGAAGGCTGTGCCATCCATCTCCCTGTATCAATGCCATAGTGTTATACGACACATGTAAATACTGCACATCCCACCAACAGCGGGGAGAAAAGTTAACAGCCTCCAGATCCTCGCCCATAATGAGAACACTTTTACTTTCTTCTTTTTTAAAGCAATTGGGATGGTGTCATCATTTTCTTATAAGGCACCCCTTATGGAAATCTGGAACAGAATCCAACTTTGGACTGTAACAGTAGACAGAGAGAATGTAAAGAAATCCCAGCAACTTACTTTGAGGAAGGGCCATCTTTGATCCACCTTGCAAATTAAAGACAAAAAAGAGTCAGGTTAATTTTTTACATTAAGGGACAGAATTAAGTATATTCCTTGCTTAATAAAAATACAAAATTCTTACTTCCTGTCTTGTGGGTCCAAGGCACAGAAAATCACACTGTTGACAGGGTAATGCCTCCGGAAGAAGAGCCTGTTGAGACACAGGGGAGAGAGGATAGCTCCTGTTACTGGGGCTTTTGGGTGACCGGGGGATGCACTGGGCAGGCTCTCCCATACATGAAGATTCTTGCAGCAGAAAACATTTTATACTTTTATTCGTCACTTGGAGAGAAGAAAGTGTGTGCTCATTCAAAGTCAACAGATGTCATGAAGTTGGGCAGAACGGTCATCACCAGTAGACGGAAGCACCACACGGGCCGAAACTGCCAGCCATGTGGAAGGTGGGAATAAGGTCAAGAAGCCCTAACAGGCAGGGCGTGGTTGCTCACGCCTGTAATCCCAGCACTTTGGGAGGCGGAGACGGGTGGATCACCTGAGGTCAGGGGTTCAAGACCAGCCTGGCCAACTTCGTGAAATCCTGTCTCTACTAAAAATACAAAAATTAGCTGGGCATGGTGATACATGCCTGTAATTCCAGCTACTCAGGGGACAGAGACAAGAGAATTGCTTGAACCCAGGAGGCGGAGGTTACAGTGAGCTGAAATGGTGCCATTGCACTCCAGCCTGGGCAGCAGAGTGAGACTCCATCCCAAAAAAAAGGGAAGCCCTAACAAACTGGAAAAGCTGGTGGGTGTGAGATGGACACACACAAGAAAGCACCTCCAGCCCTGCCAGACACTGCTGGCTGCAAGGCTGTGAGGAAACCACTAACAGCCTCCAGCCTCTGAGCCTCAGTTTCCTCACCTGTGAAAAGAGGATCACAATACCAGCCCACTCTTTCCACAGGACAGATGCCCAAGTCAGATGCAGTCATAGATCTGAGAGCCCTGAGTGAATGGTAAAGTGCTGTACATGGTACATTCCTTTAGGGAAGGGCTCCACATGGTCACTGATACGACCCTCATGGAGACCTCCATCCAGGCTCACCTGCCAGTCCTCGGTCACTGACATGACCACCTGGAGCATCCTCCTCCAGCTCACCTGCCCAGCCCTTCTTTCCAACAGTGCTAACCACCCAGTCCACATGGACCCCAAAGGACACCATCTCAACACTCTGCTGTGTCCCGGCTGGGCCAGTCTAGCTGGCTTTGGGGTCAACCCTCTCCTTCTGGGAGTGACTCTGCACTGGCACAGGGTAAAGCTCATCTGGAGATGAAGGGAGGGGCCAGGAGACAGGCAAGGGCAGAAGCAGAGCCTGGGGGTGCTTCAGTGCAAGGTGACCCTGTAGCCACCAGCAGCCCCTCTCAAACAGCTGCCTTTTAAGGCCAATTGTTGGTGAGAAGACGTCCCTTTGTCCAGAATAAGCCAGTCTGAACTCTATATCTTACAATATGAGAGATCTGTACTGATGTGGACATGACCCATCTCCAGGGAGTGTAAAGAATGCAGGGAAACTAAAGAGACACAGAAAAAAGACACCCCCAACAAGGGCACATAGAACAGATCCTGTGAAGAAATAACAGATCCTCCAAGGGCAGCGGGGAGGAGGGAACAGTCAACTTTGTGAGGGTCCTTAAGGAGCCCAACCCCGACCCTGAGTCTACCATGTAGTCAAGCTATGCCTCCAGACCCTGAGTTCACCATGCAGCCTAGCCATGCCCCTGACCCTGACCCTCAGTCCACTAGGCAGCCTAGCCATACTCCTGACTGTGAGCCTGAGTCCACCAGGCAGCCCGGCCATGCCCTAAGCCTGACCCTGAGTCCACCAGGAAGCTGATCCACATCCCAGACCCTAAGTCCACCATGTAGCTCAGCTATGCCCCTAACACTGACTCTGAGTCCACCGTGCAGTTGAGCCACACCCAACAGAAACCCTAGGTAAGCCATGTAGCTGAGCCATGTCCCTGACTCCGAGTCCACCGTGTAGCTGAGCTATGCCCAACATACCCCAAGTCCACCATGCAGCTGGGCCATACCCCTGATTCTGACCCTGAGTCCACTATGCAGCTGAGCCATGCTTAACCTGGACCCTGGGTGAACCATGCAGCTGAGGCCTGTCCCCAGCCCTAATTCCACCATGCAGATGAGCCATCCCTCTGATCCTGACCCCGCCATACAGATGACCCACGCCCCTGACTCTGACCCCGAGTCTGCCATGCAGATGAGCCATGTCCCTCACCCTAAGTCTACCATAAAGCCAAGGCACAACCCTAACTCTGAGTCCACCAAACAGCAAAGCTATGCCCCCTGAACCTGACCATGAGTCCACCATACAGCCGAGCCATGCCCCTGACCCTAAGTCTACCATAAAGTCAAGGCACAACCCTAACTCTGAGTCCACCAAAAAGCAAAGATATGCCCCCGAACCTGACCATGAGTCCACCATACAGCCAAGCCGTGCCCTGGACCCTGAGTTCACTGTGCAGCTGAGCTGTGCCCGTTACCCTGACCCTGAAAACACAATGGGGCTGAGCCACACCCCGACTCTGACCTTGACCTGAAAACACAGTGGGGCTGAGCCACACCCCTGACCCCCAACCCTGACCCTGAGAGCACAGTGGGGCTGAGCCACGCCTCTGACCCTGACCCTGGGAACACAGTGGGGCTGAGCCACACCCCTGACCCTGACCCTGAGAGCACAGTGGGGCTGAGCCACGCCCCTGACCCTGACCCTGAGAGCACAGTGGGGCTGAGCCACACCTCTGACCCCAACCCTGACCCCAACCCTGACCCTGAGAGCACAGTGGGGCTGAGCCATGCCTCTGACCCTGCGTGTGCCACACAGGGCACTTGCTGAGTGCCCTTTTCGTTGAGACACTAAACCTTGAAATAGGTATTTTGGTGCAGGGTTGAAATATGAGAGCATCAAGCATTGGGACCTTGCCCAGGGTCATCTACTGGTCAGTGTCAGGGGCACTGAGTGGGTCTGACCAGCAAAGCTCAAGTTCTGCTTTGTGCTCCTTTTCTCAGCAGGTGAAGGGTTATGAGCAAAACCTGCCCCACTCACTTATTCCTGAAGCTATGGAGGGGGAAGGTCCTGCCTCCAACCTCCCAGGTGGTTTGAGCAGATGAAGAAAATGTCCTGCTCCTGGGCATGGGGGCCCTGCTGGGGGAGCATCCTGGGAAAGAAGCCAGGCTGGTATGAGTGTCCCCTGCCGACCTGTCTGCTGTGACGGTTCCCGCCATCATGTGGCTGCCACGGTTGATGCCCATATGCCTCCTCAATCACACAATACAAAATAATTGCATCTGAAATGCTCTGTTCCTAGGCCACAGGCTCCACTCAGGGATGGCATTCTGGAGGGAGGGAGAGAGGAACAGGCCTGTGGCTGCTCCGTTCCATGCTCGTGCTGGGCGTTCAGTACAGGCCCGCAGCAGGCACACTGCTCCAGCACAACAGGCTCAGTAACAGCTCTGACGGAAGTCACTGGAAACTGGCCAAAGGAAACAGTACATATTGAAGTCACGCTCTCACCTGAAAGGAGATGACCCTCTGTTAAAACAACAGGTTCCAAGATGTGGATTCTGATCACAATATCAGAGTGTTTTTAAGTAACTGAGTTAAAAAGGTTTTTTACATTTGCAAATTATGTGTGTATGTGTGTAATTTTAAAACATCAAATGTCTTTTTTTTTTTTTAATTTTACTGATTTCTAAGAAAAATTGCCTTCAGAACAAATGCTAATAGTTTCTATGTGGTACCCAGGACCTGTTTAATGACAGAAAAAAGCCTAGACAGACGCTGGGTTACTCATGGTCTCAAGGACGGCTAACGATTTACCTGGATGACCACTCACACTAGGGAAGAGCAAGAAGAAGGTGACAGCCCCACCCCTGCTGACGGCTCCTGCCTCCCTGCAGGCACTCACTTCCTCTGATTGTCTGTCAGGGTGATGCCCTGGGCTGACACCTTGAAGTGCACGACCGTGGACACGGGGGGTGGCTCCTGGACCAAGGTGATGCTCAGGGCCTTCTGGATCGCCTGGTGGCCGGTGAGGGACTCCATCTCCACAGAGTTCAAGTACCACACGTTGCAGGCTGGAAGACACCAAGGGGGACACAGGTTAGTTGCAACTGTTGGGACAGGCATGTCCAGTTAGCACACTGGCAGTTGCTGATGTGCAGACCTCGGGTTTACTAATGACTTGCACATGTGGCCTGTCCTGGGTGCACTGTAGGGCAAATGGCCTTTGCTGCTCCTAATTCTGAAAACATGAACAGTGAGTGATCCAAGGGTGAACTTGCTCCCATGTCAAGGCAGAGAATAAGCAAGTTACTAGAGCAAAGTAGACACGCCTGGTGTGGCTTTGCCTTCCCCCCCAGCTAGAGGGAGTTTTCCATTCGCCCTGCAGCAGTATTAAACCCTCAGGTCCCAGGTGGAGCCCAAGGCACCTTCTCTGGTCTCAGGGTAGGTCTGGACAACAGTCACATTAGCATGAAACCCTCCTCCTTATAGATAAGGAGCCCCCCGAGAAACATCTGTGAGGGAAGCATGTCTCCTGGAATCCTGCTTGCCAAGAGAAGGAATGGCTTGCAGTGAGCTCAGAGAACAGACTAGAAAGAGCCAGAAGTGGCCCAGCCTTGCCTGTGTACTGGCAAGGGAGGGCTGTGGGTCTTGTCCCCACCCACCACCTCTTGGGGGAAGGAAAACAACTGGGCTCCATAACAACCCTTCTCTCCCTTCTAGCCTGTGACCCTGCAGCTCAAGCACAAGTACACATGTGACTTTGGGCTGTGGGTGAAACAGGTGTTCCGAGACATCCAGGCTCGGCCTGAAGCTCATTCACTGAAGGAAACCAGGCCCTCTCCTGCCCAAAGGCCGAGTAGGTTTTCTCCTGAGGAAAAGAAATGCTCTCACTCACTCGCCTCCTCACCCTCTGTCTGCTGTATACAAGTCCCTCTATGTGAGCATGTATGTATCTTAATTCCATGGTAAAGGCCTCTAAAGTTTCACTAACAGAAAAAGAGTGCTTCCCCATAGTCTACAGCAACACATCCCAGCATTCGGGTGCACGGTCCGTGCTGGGTGGTGCTGTCTCCCTCGGCCGTGTTTTCCTGGGGGCCGCAGCCCTAGGGAGCAGCACCATCTTCTCTTTGCCTTGGAGTCTGACTTTCCAGAACCAGCAAGGCCCATGCCTACTGGCAGGTGGTTTGGCAGGTGTGTTGGTAGATGTTCTGGCAGATGTGCTGACTGGTGGTCTGACTGCTGTGCTGCAGGGGGCACTGACATACAGGCCTACAGATGGGCTGGGATGTCCCTGGGTGTCAGAGTGCAGGGCCACTTATGAGTTGCTGGACCATCCTTTCTCTCTACAGCAAAGGCCATAGCGTTTTTGATGATAACTTGGTGATATGGTTTGGCTGTGTTCCCACCCAAATCTCATCTTGAATTGTAGCTCCCGTAATCCCCATGTGTGGTGGGGAGGGACCTGGTGGAAAGTAACTGAATCATGGGGGTGGGTTTTTCCCATGCTGTTCTCGTGACAATAAGGCTCACGAGATCTGATGGTTTCATAAAGGTCAGTTTCCCTGCACACACTCTCTCGCCTGGCACCATGTAAGATGTGTCTTTGCCTCTCCTTCGCCTTCCGCCATGATCCTGAGGTCTCCCCCGACCATGTGAACTGTGAGTCCATTAAATCTCTTTTTCTTTATAAATTACTCAGTCTCGGATATGTTTGTATTAACATCATGAGAACAGACTAACATACCTGGAGATATTTATCAGGTGAATCTGAAACACCTAGAAGTAACCTAGAGGTCCCGCTTCTAAGGAGATTGAGAAAGGAAATATTCTATAACCAAATGGGATAGCTAACCTGCCAGGAAAGACATTTGTGCCACATATTCATTACAGTGGGAAAGACCAGAAACACACTAGAAATATGAGAGGGGTAAAATTAGCCCCCTTAGTGGAATACCACACAACCAGCAAGCAGTAACCAGGAAAATCACATGGCAGCATGAAGAGACGTCATCAGCAATCAGCAGGGAAAGCAGAATAAAAGCCACGTCTGCTATGATTAGAACAGGAAAATAAAAAGCATGTGTGTATACAGACAGGAGCTGCGAGGGAGCCTGGAGAATTCAAAACAGACCTCATGATGGGGACAGCCTGCCTGTGATTTTACTGGCATTACTGTCATGCTAATCATGCCGTTATGAAAGAGAGAAAAAAGGGGAAATTTTGAACTCACTACTAGGAAAATTCCACAAAATTGGCACAATCTCAATCAGTTCACACAGAACCACGGCTGCTATAACCCAGACCCATACACTCTTGAAGGAGTCACAAATGGCTTTCTGATGAGGAACAGTCCTGCTGGCTAGAGTTTGGTAGGAATTTGCTGTTTGGGGAATCTCTCTCCCTAACTCAGGAGCTATGTCATCATTTCTCAAAGCAGAGAAGAAAATGCTGCCACTAGGGCGGCTGTTCTATGGAGGACACATCAGCTAACTGACACCAAGTGCCCCAAAGCCTCTCTCCAGCAGAGAACAGGCATGCCTGTGCCTGCCTGAGGATCGACGCTGTGACTGTCCAACTCCACCTGGCCCAAGACCAAAGCCACTTGACAAGTGCTCATGGCCAGAGATGAAGATTCAGTGCCCAGTGAGAGTTACCAGGAAGGCGTCCAACAGACCCATGGCATGGAGCTCTGTCAATTGCTGGCTACTCTGGGAACGGCACTCGATAACACAGAACAAATTCTGGGGCCCACATGTGGGAATTTGTCCTAAGGCAACAATCCGGAATTCAGAAAAAAAGACATAATGCAGAAGGATGGTCCTCTGAGCATTGTCTGTGGTATTAAAGATCAGAAACATGCCAAATGAACAACCATAAGGAGGTGAATTACGTACAGGTCCAGATGGACCGTTGTGTAGCCATGAAAAATGAGACCTGCATTATGTTTGTAAAAACCATGGGTAAACTTATTAATCTAAGAGACAAGAAAAGAATCATACATGCGGCATGACTCCAAGTACAAGGAAAAAGGCAGCCTATGATTGGATCTGGTTGACATCAGGAGTGGTCTTTGGGCTGGAGAACACTGAACCTGCTGTCCACCCTTCCTCCCAATATTCGGGGACTGCATAGGGGTAACAGATCTATCATTTTTCCTTTACTTTTGTTTTCCATTTTTAAAGTTTAAAGAACATATATGACTTTATTAAAAAAAAAAACGTATATGTACCATATGCTAAAAAATGCAACCACAACATTTCTGGGAAATCTATTATAAGACTAGTAAAAAGAAGTAAGTCTTTCTTTCTATAGACTAGTAAAAAGAAATAAGCAAACACAATCTTTTCAGGATTATATTATATTCCTCTGCTTCAACAAGAAACAATTAAGAACTGAGCCTTAAAACACAAATAGAAATTGTTTTAGAGATTGGAACAAAGGCATAATGGCCTTAGTATCAAATGAAAAGGGATTAAACTGGAGAAAATTAAAAGTTTATTTTCATCTTGGTAAGTTGTCTGCTAATATTTCTGAGTCTCGGCTTCCTCTATCTTTATGATGTGGAAATTGGACATGATCATCTCAAAGAGCATTGCACATCCAGGAGTCTAGGACTGTAAGCGAATTAGGACAAGAGATGAAGTTCAGTTTAGGAGAGAAAACTAAATTGCTGGAGGTCATCAGAGATTGCAACAGTTCCACCATCTTGCTACAGTGGTTGTTCTGCGCTGATTCTGAACACATGCAGCCAATCCTCCAGGTGAAGGCGGCACCAGCTAAGGGGTGGTCACTGTGACAGCCTCACTCCTCTGGTGACAGATCTGCTGTCCTGGTTCCATGGCTTGGAACCAGGGTTAATGTAATGGACAGCAGACATTCGCAGCTCTTAATGTGTTTTAGAAATGATATTTTTAAAGAAAAAAAAGCTCAATATATAAATGCCCAATTCGGATAATTAGATACAAACTCAAAGTTCTGAGTGAAGTCTTGACTCTAAGAAGACCCACCCTTAAAAAAAGATTGGAGTGTTTGATACATTTCATATGTAATTTTAAAATATGGGAAAGTGTACTTAAAAATGATAAGGCAGGATAGAAGAGAAAGTTTAAATATTTAAAAACAAGCGCTATTGGGATGTATTGTTACGATCAACTAAATTCACTCAATTCATCTATCAATTCCACACTTACTGAGTGAATGTAGGATAACTAGGAAGCTTAAGGACAAAGCAAACACTGCTCATGAGGAGAAGGTACTCATCAAAAGAGCAGAATGCACAGATGCATGTGCCCTGGTGCTACCATATAGGGCTGAATGGGCAGGGTCGTGTCCCTGAGAGGATATGCGCATGGCTGGACATGGGAGCTGAATGCCAGGCCTGAATCTGCCACTCAGGAGCCAGGGCTGTCACAATGGGTCCTCTGTCTATGACACGGGTTGACAAGAACTACATGCACAGGCCTGTGGGTGAGGAGAGGAGCCAACAAGCTCAGTGCTCTGCGCCTGTTGCCATCACCAATCTTCAATGCTTTTCTGAACACTGCCAATGCATACGTTGTGATCTAAAAACCACTAATCAAATGTTTTCAAAATTTCAAATGCATTTTTAAAAGGTGCAACAAATAAATCCATCACAGTGGATCTGGTTCGTAGCCCCGTCTTCTCGGTTGAGAGTGAGTGAGCTGCTCATCAGAGAGGTCTGCAGTGAATTCCTGCATCCTCCTGGACACTTCACTGGGACCCACAGACAGGGTCCACTGTTACTTTAACAGAAGAAAGCTAAGAACCATCATGGGCTCCAGGGACCCCCTAAAACAGATTTGGGGGCTGTGGTCCAGGACCAGCCCAGGCCCAAAGATGGGATCTAGAGCTCACAAGGGAAAGGGTGAGGCCAGCTTCCCAAGAAAGGCCATTCCTCTTGGGCCAGAAAAACACTCCCAAGGCACTTTCCATGTCCTATGCATTTCATCTTTTCGACTGCTATGTGTGGAAATATTACTACCCTCACTGACCAGATACAAACCTCAGGTCTGCGTGGCTAAGTGATTTGCCAGAGATCAGAATCCTGAGTGGCAGAACGTGCCCTGAAATCCATGACCACAGCTACACTTTTCATTTTGGAGCTTCAAGCTTTAGCGTACTTGCAATTTGGGGCAAGCTATTTTCACCTTTACTTTGGCCACAGATAACTTATTGTATAAGGTGAGTCTAAAATGACTTAAACAGTATAAACATTCCATTCAAAACAAAGCAATTTTACTTTAGCTGGGTAACAGACACAGTGATGCATAATTTTACAGAGGAAAGCTACATAGAAGAATAATACAAATTGTAGAGAAAATAAGAAAATGCCTGCATATTTCATATAGCTTCCTTGTGGAATTACACCTGTAAAATACTCTGCAGATATATGAGGTACAGAACGGAGCTATTTCTAGTCCAATCTTCTACCAGACTCAGAAATTCCCTCCCCAACATTTCTGATAGTAAATATCTACCTTGCATGAAAAACTTCCAATGATTTTGAAACTCAAGGTTTCAAAGTCAGCATGCCCCACTGTCCTCTCTGTGTCCCTCCCTCAAGGCCACAGAATCACAAGAGCCCTATGGTGTGTGGTTTGTTTATAACCGTCTTAAACTGGGGCCACTAGGACTGCATTGAATGCTGCAAAAGCAACCTGACCCGGAACTAATGAGTGATTACAGAAAGATTGCTGGATACGAGGTTAATATACAAATAGTCAATTGCTTTCCTACATACCAGCAATATACAAGTAAAATTTGAAATTAAAAACACAACACCATTTACATTAGCACCTCCCAAAAACTACTTACATATAAATCTAACAAACTATAGACAAGATCTGTACGAGGAACACTATAAAACTCTGATGAAAGATGAAGAAAACTAAATAAATGGAGAGATAGTCCATATTCATGGACAGGAGAACTCAACTTTTGTCAACAAGACAGTTCTTCCTAACTTCATCTATAGATTCAACGCAATCTCAATCACAATTCCAGCAAGTTATTCTGTGGATATTGACAGTGATTCTACAGTTAATATAGAAAAGCACAAGGCCAAAAATAGCAAACACAATATTGAAAGAGAAAAGCTAAGTTAGAGGAATGATACTATTTGACTTCCAGGGTTACTATAAAGCTAAAGCAATCAAGACAATGTGATATTGGTGAAATAACAAATAGATGAATTAAAGAATTCAAAAGTAGACCCACATGAACATAGTTAACTAATCTTTGACAAAAGAGCAAAAGCAATACAACTGTGAAAAAACAGATTTTTCAACTAGTGGTACAGAAGCAACTGGACATGTGCCGGCAAAAAATTAAAAAATGAATCAAGACATAGATCTTACATCCCTCACAAAAATTACATTAAAATGAACCGTAGACTTAAAGGTAAAATTCAAAACTATAAAACACCTTGAGGCTAACATTAAAAAAAAAATCTAGCTGGTCTTGGGTTTGGTGATGACTTCACCAAAATACCAAAATCACAATCCATAAAATAGGAAACTGATAAGCTGGATTTTATTAAAATCAAAAATTTCTGCTCTGTAAGAGAATGAAAAGGTAAGCCATGAAATGGAAGAAAATATTTTCAAAAGGCCTATCAAATAAAGGACTAATTTCTCAAATACACAAAGAACTCCTAAAATTTAACAATAAGAAAACATACTCCCAATTAAAAAAAACAGGCCATAGACCTCTATGAATACCTCACCAAAGAAAATATACAGATGATCAATAAACATCTGAAAAGGCGCTCTACATCGTAAGTCATCAGAAACAATGAGATAGTACTACACTACTATTAGGAAGGCCACAATCCAGAACACTGGCCACACCAAATTCTGGCAAGGATATGGGGCAACAAGAACTTGCATTCATGGCTAGTGGGAATGCAAAATGGGACAGCCACATTGGAAGACAGTTTGCCAGTACCTTATAAAACTAAACACACTCTTACCATACAATCCAGGAATGCACTCCTGGCATCTACCCACAGGAGTTGATAACTTATATCCATTTAAAAACCTGCACATGGGTGTTTACAGCACTTAATTCATTACTGCCAAAACTTGAAAGTACTCATGATATCTTTTAATAGGAGAATGAGTTATTAAACTGGAAAACCCAGATAATGAAATATTTGCTGCTAAAAAAAAATGAGCTCTTAAGCCATAAAAACTCATGGAGGAAACTTAAATGCATATTACTAAGTGAAAGAAGCCAACCTCAAAAGGCTATTAGCTATACGGTTTCAACTATATGAGAATTCTGGAAAAGTTGAAAATATGCAGACAATAAAAACATGAGTGGTTGCCTGGGGTTGGTGGGGGAGGGAGGATGAACAGACGGGGCACAGAGGATTTTTAGGACAGTAAAATAATTCACTATGATATTATAACGGTGATTACCTGTCATTATGCATTTGTCCAAACCCATAGAATGTACCACATCAAGGTGAACCGAATGTAAACAAACTAGGGACTTGGGTGATGAGGCTGTGTCAATGCAGGTTCATCAACTGTAACACGTGCACTGCTTTGCTGGGGGATGTTGACAGCAGGGAGGCTATGCGTGTATATGGTGTATCTCTGAACCGTCTCCATTTTAATGTGAATCTGTCACTGCTCTAAAAGAGAAACTCTATGAATACATTTTTTTTAAGTGATCTGCTCTTTCTGGCGATCTGGTTCTTGGGTGTTGTGTGTCTCACTGAGATTGCTGGTAGTGTGGGTCAAGTCATTGACTGATGCCAAGTGACTTGCTGACTCACGTCTCTGGAACATTTCTACATTTACAGCTGCCGAGACAGGTCACCCACATCCTGTCTTACTATATTTTCCCCCCCAAACTAAATCCAGGGCTTGACATTTATTCCACTGAATTTAGTCTTGCTCAAGTCAGACCGGCCCATGAAGCCGTGGTCGATGTCCCAACAACTGCACCCCCACCCAGCTCTGTGCAAGCTTCTATAAAAGGAAACCTCCTTCAAGGCTCACAGGAAAGAAAGGAAATCTGAATACTGAAAGTGCAAAAGGAAGTTGTGTCAGTGAGTCCTTTTTCTCCCCGGTCACCAGATGTGTAAACAGAGCTACATTTACTGACCTGCCCCCTGCTTCAACAGCTCAGCTGCTGAATTGGCTGCTGTTTGTGGAGAATTTTCTGCTATTTCCTCCAACGGATCTGTAGGAAGGGGCAAGAAAACACAGAAATGAGTCCTGCTCCTGATCAAGAATCCTCATGACAAAGTTAGACAATCTAATAACAGAATTCCCAGATGGTGACATGCAATGGTTTTACAGAGTTGAAAGTTTCCCTTTGGGACAATAATCCAACCCAGAGAAACCATAATCACATTCTGAACTAAAGTAGAGATGGGCCGGGCATGGTGGCTCATGCCTGCAATCCCAGCACTTTGGGAAGCCAAGGCGGGTGGATCACGAGGTCAAGAGATCGAGACCATCCAGGCCAACATGGTGAAACCCCGTCTCTACTAAAAAATACAAAAAATTAGCTGGGCGTGGTGGCGCGCGCCTGTAGTCCCAGCTACTTGGGAAGCTGAGGCAGGAGAACTGCTTGAACCCGGGAGGCGGAGGTTGCAGTGAGCCGAGATCGTGCCACTGCACTCCAGCCTGGTGCCTGGTGACAGAGTGAGACTCTGTCTCAAAAAAAGGAAAGTAGAGATGACAAGGCCTAACGAAATATTTTTCTAATCACTGAATTAGTCATATGAATAATGACATTTTGAAAGGTAAGTCATATTTACCTATATATTAAGTTAGATCATTTTTATGTGAAGTCATGATGCTTAGGAAAGCTGGGACATATGGTCACATTGCCCTGATAGGCTGTGGGTGTTGTTTTTAATTTTATTACAGATACTGTCTAACAAACATAAAAGTAAAAAGAACACTGTGTCCATCATCTAAATTCAACATCAACATTTTGCCCACTTTGCAGAAACATAAAAATCCAGCATCAATGACCCTGAAGCCTTCTTTTTCTGAGCGTTTTGTATTTTTAAGCTACAGAATTTTTGCTCTATAGAAACCTTTCATCAAAATCCACGATGTAAAGCTATCTGGGTGTTGTCAGGTGAAGCAGAATCTCCTCTTCTCTCCTTGATTTGGGTGAACTCGTTGGCCTTTTCTTGGGTTCAATCATGAGTACAGGAAAAAGCCTCCAGTCTAATTATTTTTCTCAATGGATCTTTATGGATCTCTGAAACCAGTGGCCTTGACCCTAGACAATCAACACAGAGCCAGACTAGCACTGAGGACCTGACGCCTTACCTCTCTCTGGGATAAGCAGCTTGCATGGCAAGGCCAAGGGCGTGATGGAATGCTGGCACACCAAGGCCGTCAGGCTCCCTGCAAAGTGGACAGACAGCAAACAAGACTCAACAACTGCTGTAGGTGCTGTGTGCTCAATTTATCAGCTGGAACGAAACTGATGCAAAGGCTGAGCCCTTATCTTTTTAGCAACTGATATGTCAGGTTAGTGTGCAGCTTTGTGCAAAAAACTTCAAAGAAGTAACAAGTTCCACAAGATGGTTGAGAGGTAAGGAAAGGGAACTGCTGATCACGCTTATCATAGACACATCATTACCAAATTAAAAAGACTAAAGCATATAGTTTGCTGGATCTTGAATCAGGAGGGCTGACATCCAGCCAACTCTAACTTACATATGTGGCAGGCCACATATATTGCCCCTGCACAATGCTTCCTAACAAAGCTCTAATAACGATGATGCCTAAGGTGCACTGTGCTTTGTGTGGCTAGATCAAGCCATCTTTCCAACAAGCTCATGAGGTAGGGGAAGGCTCCCAATTGCAGGGAAGGCAGGGTGCTCTGTTGGGAGCTCTGTGCTCTCCTTGTGCCTGTGGGATAGGGTCACACTGGGGCTCCAACCTTTTCAGGACTTATCTTCCTGCCAACTAGGACGGAATCTTATTGACGTCTGCAATTCCTACTTCTGGTATGGTGCTTTTCATATGTTTGGTTTTGACAAAGATTTTAAGAACAATTTCCAATCTAGTTTATCTTAAAGATAAAAACTCAGATCAGTGGGATTTCAGAACTGGGGACTGAACGATGAGTAAACCACCACAAGAGTGATGGTCCCAAACCTCAGGTTGGCGAGCAGAGGGAATACAGGCCTCATGAGTTCAGAACACTGACGGCAACCTCTCAAGCAACTCACCGAAATATGGTTCATTCGAGCACCCTTTCAACCGCACTCCCTTCGGGGTACACTCGATCAAAAAGTGCCGAACGAGTTCATTGGCCAAATCTCCAGCTGTGGCAAGAAATTTAAAGAAAGAAGAATTTTTTGAAAATGGGAGCATGGGAGAATTCAAAAGGGAGAGCACTAAAGCCAGAAGACAGTTGAAAAGGCTCTTCTCTGAAGAGTCCAGCCACTGCACAAGAGGCTGCCAAAATCCATCTTCATCCTAGGAATGGTAACTGGGCTGCAGGATGACCGGATGAGCACAAGCTAGGTCAGATACAGGGCAGGAACCCCTGCAGTGACAGTGTGGGGGCTGGAGAGGTCCCTTGGGAGAGGCCCTCAAACATTCTGCAAGAATCCCCAGTGAAGGGAATGAGCCTGCCGCTAAGAAAGAGGATCATGAATCTCCAGCTGAATCCCCTCTGAGAGAGATGAGAAAGGCTGAGACACAAAATGATCCCTAGAATGAATCGCCGAAAGAGCTGGAAAAAGGTCAGTCTTCCAGGTGGAATTTAACAAGGAGCTTGGGTCTCCAAAACCTTCCAGAAAGCAAGCACTCAGCTGCACAGGAGTAGCACTCTACCACATTGCTATTAATAGTAAACAGTACATCTGCTTCAGGCCAGCCCATGAGTCCAAAGAGAAAACACATCATAAAAAGCCACTGAATGGCAAAACTGTCTGAGAGTGGAAAAGTACAAACAGCTTAACCAAAAGAACAAGAAGTCACTGCCCTCTGCTAATGAGTCCAACAGACCTTTACAGTGTGCTGTATTTCTGTGTTCCGGGGCCTCCTTTATCACCCTCCATGGGAGCGTGTCTGCCTGAACTTCTAATATTTCTGATCTTAGAAACCTCCTGGCAGCAGGACCCACTGGAGTTGGGCGTGCCTTGCCCACAGTAGGCTTCCAAAGGATATTTATAAATGTGACAAAGGCTGGGCGTGGTGGCTCATGCCTGTAATCCCAGCACTTTGGGAGGCTGAGGCAGGCAGATCACTTGAGGTCAGGAGTTCAAGACCAGCCTTGCCAACATGGTGAAACCCCATCTCTATTAAAAATACAAAAAAAAAAAAGCCATAAATAAATGTGACAAATATTACTGCGTCAGCATTTCACAAGGCCAGTAAAGCTTGCAGAAAAAGAAATGATCAGATTCTATAAAAGGCTGTGTTGAATTAAACTGGGATAAGAACATATTGCCATTCAGTTGTGGGAGGAAAATGATGCCTGGCTTCCAAACTGAAAAGGACAGCAAATGCGGGTCTGCATGCCACTTGTGAGAAATGGCTTGGTGGGAAGTCCTTCTGTCCAGGGTTTTCTGGAGAACAGAATCCAGAAAGTCCCTAGCTGTCCCATACCCAGGTTACTGGAGGTGGTACGGTAAATGGCTGTGGCTCTTTATGAGCTGGTAAACTATTTGCTCAGATCTGTCCTTGGATTGTGAAATCTGAATGTCAAATCCAGGGCAGCGTGAAGACACAGCAGCCAGGTAAGATTGCACCCAGACGCCACCAACAATGCTGGGTTTCCTGAAGTCTGCTATTCTAATATCCCCTATTTTGTTCCCTTCATCTTAAAATTTGAGTCCAAAGTCTGTCTGAGAGGCAGGATGCATGCACAGAGGTAGAATCAGTTATACACTATCATCTAGATTCTAAAAAGATAATGCATGCAGAAATGTTATTTGTCCTTGCCCTAAAACTACACGGAAACCAAAGAGCCAAGCAAAACCCAAGAGCTGCCATCCAACACTACTGCTCTCCCAGTAATTTCATCTCTGCAGACTCGCCAGATGCTCTTGGTCCTGAGACCCTTTTTCCTGCTGTCATTATTCAGTTTGCTTCCAAATAAGGCTTGAACAGTCCTCAACAATCAGCTCGAATTCAGCTCTCCAGCTACAAAAGCCCTTATTTCCACTCAGAAGCAGCATCTTGTCGGGCTTTTTATGCTGGAATTCTGGATGCTAGAAGATCCTATTTTTCAAGAATTATCTGTTCTTTCTCCCCTACACACCTTCTCTTCACTTCACTTCAAGACACTCAGTATCCACAGGTTTCAGGGCTGAGCTTTGACTGAGCCCCAGGTCGTTCCCAGCCTCATTCCTCACCCCGCTTCCACCCTCACACCGTTACCCGTGCCAAAATGAACCCATCGATGTTTCTGGAAACGCTACAGCCCTGCCTGAGGCTGGACTGCCTGGCAGCCAAATCATACATTCCACAGGGTGTAACTCCAAGGCGATTTTCTCCAGGAAGCATGAAGCAGAGGTTTTATCCAAGGATTTGGATAAATCCTCTCAGGTACTAGGCAAAGAGCATGAGCGAACCACGTGGGTGTCTCACTTTTCTGTAAACACAGGGAGTTTAAAATCTGAGCTGCTTCTGATTTCCCCTACTTCCAGTGAGTCAAGTTGCCCTTACAAGGAACCAAGGACCTGCAATGTCCCCTAAGTCCACAATTTCCATTTGGGGAGACAGAGAGTGAAAGAATAGCTTCCCTTTCCTTAGAATTTGTGGCATGGTAGCACACAAAGATGATTATCATGGTGTAAAAAGGGCAAGGGGAGAAAAAAGGAAAAAAAAAAGAATAAACTGAAAATCCGTGGATGCAGGCAAGGTTGCGGAGAAAATGGAACGCTTTTGCACTGTTGGTGAGAGTGTAAAATAGTTCAACCACTGTGGAAGATGGCGTGGCGATTCCTCAAAGACCTAGAGGCAGAAATACTGTTTGACCCAGCAATCCCATTACTGGGTATTATACCCAAAAAAATAGAAATCATTCTATTACAGGTTGGTGCAAAACTCATTACGGTTTTTTGCCTTGAGTTTTAATGCAAAAAGGATTCAGGCAGGCACAGTCTTTTACCTGCATTAGAGGTCATCTCATGACTCTGGGCTTATTCTAGTTTCACTTTTAATCCATCTAAAAATACCCTATTGAGTATAGATACAAGAACAGTGCGTGCAGTGTGCTAGTTTTCATATAAAAATTTGTGTTTGCCTGCATTTGTACAGGTAATCAGTGAAAAGACACACACGAATCTACTCCAGATGGCTGCCCAAGGGAGGTGACAGGGTAATGAGGGAGGCAGAACCGAAATGGAAGCAAAACCGGCTCAGTGGACGCCTTCTCCTATGGTTCTAATTTTTGAACAATGAAATGAATTACCTATTCAAAACAAAAATAAAATAAAATTTACAAATTAATGTTCTTTCTTCAATAAGGTGAATACTTTGTAACATATACCTGAAAAAATAAATACTAACAATAAAATTTGTGAGTATTGTTAAAGTCATCTATCTTATCAGCCTCACAATAAACGAACAGAGCCTCTCTGTCGATGGGTTGAACAGATCAGTAGGGAGTGGTAACCTCACCTTTCTTGTTCAGCTGCAGGACTGAAGGTGGGGGCGTGGCCACCTTCATGGCCAGGCCATACGCCCCTCGGAAGGAATGACTGTCTCGAACGATGAATGAGCCTGGCTCCTTGTCCTTCAACATGGCAATGGCTGGAGAAAGGGATGAGAAAGACATGAACATCTGCCAGGCAGACAAAGGTCTGTGCCCACTCATAATCTTGGGATAAGTCCTCTTCCCCTTACTCTTTTCGAAAATTGAGTCAGTGGGGACCTGGCCGGGATCCCGTTTCTTGGCTGGAAGAACAATGTGTCGGTGCAGTTGAGGGACCCTCAGGGAGGTCTCTGTGGTGTCATGTATGTTTCATGGGTGGGCCTGCCTGTGAGGAGGCAGAAGAAACAGGAACATCCCTCTCTTTAGCTAGTCTGAGGTGCCAAGCACTGTCCTGGGGGCTGCCCATGGAAAAACACAGGATTCCTGTTAATCCCACAACACCTGTGATATCCAAATGATGGTCCCCACCTGACATTCCAGGAAACCAAGGCTCATGTTGAGTAAGAAACAGAACCAGGTCCAAATATACACAAACGGGGGAAGCAGGCAGTGGGAGGGAGGCTGTCACAGCACACCCTGCCGCTACCTGGACGTTGCCACCTGTGGCATTTTTCTTAAAGATTTTAGAACATGGACTCTTTAACAGCATAAAAGGAAAGAAATTTCTAATTACACTTTCTGATGATAAAAAGGGCATACCCAAAATGTTACTGAAAATTTAATACAAATTCCAAGATTCAACAATGAAATAACAGAATAGAGGTGGCCCTCTATCCCGTGGCTCCGTGACTAACGTGGCCAAATGACCCAGCCTGGATGGGGCTAAGGACACCTTCCCCATGTGCCTGCCAACCCAGGGCCCTGCACAGTGGGTCACCCAGCTTCCTTGGTGAGACTGGTAGGCATTCGGCTAATCAGAATCATTGCTTCGAAAAACCTCTCCCCCTTCATGATCAAAACTGGCATCTCCAAGTCCCATCTCATGACATAGGAAGATGATGGAGTGGGTTAGGGTGACAGTAACTTCAACTGGATGCTGCCGAGACAAGCCAGAATGTTCCCTGATAACTAGACTGCATCTCAGAATTTCTTTTCTAGACACTTACTCTTTATTTTAAAAAAGGGGGGAAACTGGGGATTTAGAGTATAAAGTTAAACATAATTACAGCCATGGAAATGCTGCCTTTCTGGAATGCCAAAGGCTCTGTCTGGAAGCGATCAGGGCACAGAACATAAACCAGTAAGTGGTGGGATGCCCCTGGCATGCCTCAGTCAATACCTCCATGGCGCACTTCCACAGAGGCCCCTCACGTGCCTCCAGGCCAGGCCGGACCCACAGCCAGGGCATCTGTCCGGCCTCAGGATGAAATGAGTGGTTTCTTTTACACAATTTTCAATGCCTTGCACTGCAGCCCTATGTGTAGGATGAGGTCACAGGAGAGGAGCTCAATATGCCCCTGGCGATGAAGCAGGAGCTTCTGAACTGCACACAGGGGAAGGATGGGCAGGAAAACACAGGCAGGCTCACTGTGCATGCCTGAGACTGCTGGGAGCACCAGCCAGGCCTGCAGCCACCCACGCAAGGGACCCACAGGCTAGGAGGGCCTCTTCTGAGGCAGGGCATGGGCCCTGGGAATAAACCCTGAATCCTGGTGCATGTTTTCTCACAGCATATTCTATAAACTTGGGGGCTGAACATGTATTACTTTTTTCAATTTTTAACTTTTATTTTTTTGAGACAGGGTCTCTCGCTCTGTCACCCAGACTGAAGTGCAGTGGTGCAATCATAGTTCACTGCAGCCTAAATCTCCTGGGCTCAAGCAATCCTCCCACCTCAGCTTCCAAAGTAGCTAGGATTACACACATGCACCACCACACCCAGTTATTATTTTTTTTATTTTTGGTTGAGACTGGGTCTCACTATGTTGCCCAGGCTGGTCTTGAACTCCTGGGCTCAAGAGATCCTCCCACCTCAGCCTCCCTAAGTGCTGGGATTACAAGCGTGAGTTACTGTGCCTGGCCTACATTTTCTTTTTTCCTAAGTAGGACAAAAGATCACTTACATTTTTTTCAACTGTGATATACCTCAGAGTTTGATTTTTTTGGTCATGGTTTTACTTCCCTGTGGTAAATAAAGCCTTGAAGACTCACGGGACTGAGACTTTGGGCAAATGTGGGTAGCAGTGGAGGGGACATGGGCTTCGCTCCGCCCACTTCTCCCCAAGCCACAAGGGAGGCCCCAGCTCCAAGGCTGCCTGGGGGCACAGGCAATGGGAGTAAGAGGAGAATTTTAGACCCACTGTTTTTCCAAACAGAAGTGGGCTGGGGAGCTGGTGTGCTGAAGTTGTAAAATCAAGCAGCCACACACTGCACACGGCAGCCACGCACTTCACCCTGGCACTGGCATCACATTCCTCACCTGGAGATGGGCGTGCGGGGGAGGGGGAGGCAAGTGAGTCTCTTCTCACCATCTCACACTGTCTCACCCTTCAACGAGCAATTTCACAGCATCCGGAGAAGCAACAGCCCACAAGTACAACTGGGACGTAGTATTTAATTTCCATTTTACTTTAAGGTCCTCTTTTTCTCCTGAGGTATTTTTAGGTTAGCTTTAGGAAATCTCAAGGAATTAAGTATGTCACAAATTGCGCTCCCAAAGAGGCTATCTGGGTGTTTGTTTTTTCTCCTGCATCCCCCTGAAATGTCATTGTAGCTTTTCTAGGAAAAGGCACATCGACAGTTAAAACCCAAATAAATGACACCCATGGGCAGCCTTCTGTGTAGACTGCACAGGTCTCTTCTATATAAAATATGTAGAAAATGGAGGAGGTTATGCTTTTAGAGCTCAGCTGGAAAAACCAACACCCGATGCACATGTTAGCCATCCTGAGATGGGGTCCTCCCAGCAAACCTTCCACAACGTATGCTGAAGACCAGGCACATGCCAACAGCAACCCCTACACGTATTGCACGTCCACATCCACTTATCCTGAATCCACCAGGTGCCAGCAAGGGCAGATGACTCCCACACAGCACCACGGCAGCCCCCCATGGCAGGCTCGAACCTCGATACCCTGCTGAAGAAGCCAGCAGTGCGCTCCAAGCCAAATCTGTCTGTTTCAGACGCCCCCTGCTTCAATGACGTTGCACAAGGAGAGAGGGGGCGTCCGGTCCCACACATCGCCCTATTCTAAAAGACAGCGCCAACAGAGTAGAAGGGTCTGTGCAGAATCTTCTGGGACATGGTGCTGGATAAGCACCTCTCAGTCTGGCCAGCTGGAGGAGGTGCCGAGTCACTGGAGGCCACAGTCATCGGGATTCTTGAGACACAAGCAGGGCCTGGGTGGTGGCAGCAGGCACACAGCATCCAGCCGCAGACGAGCCCTCGGCCGTGGTGAGCAGCATTTCACAAAGGCCAATTCAGGGAGATGAAGGTCTTTCCAGGCCAAGGGCTTTTTTTCTCTCTCTTCCACTTAAAATGACAATCACTTCTTTGAGATCATAAGAGATGCACATTCTTACCATTTCTATCATCTACGTAACTGAATAGCAGAATTTCAGTGGAGAGCTGGGCAATGCTATTTTTCTGCCACTCAACTATTCATCTCTAGGCATTCCTGAGGCATCTTAATAAGAAGAGAGCTTGATTTACTGAAGTGGAGATAAAGGGGCACAGAGTAGCCAAGCGGGTCTCCTGCTGACTGCGGGCAGCTTGTCATTTCTCACCGCTTTAAACCACCCCATTCCGTCTCTTACTCCAGCCTCCATCAGGTGGCTGCTAGGAATCACTTAGGTTCCTGGGAATCCTGACTCCATCTTCCAGGCACTGGAGGCATGGCCCCACCCTCCCTTGCCAGGCACACACTGTCTCTTCCGAGGTATATCCCAGGAGCAACAAGCTCTTTACACTGCCAAAATGAGGGATCCAGAGGAAGGTATGCTCAGCTGAGACACAGCCTCCAGGAAGGAAGGCCATCCGGCAGCCAGGGAAGCATCTTGTGAATTCTGCTCATGGCCCAGGGGTTGCCTCCGGGCAGGGCTGCCCAGAAGAGTTTGCCAGCCCTCCTCTCCCATATCTCTTCTATTCATGCTCTGGTAAAAACTGATGCCTCACTTCATTGCTCAAAAATATTAATAATTTCACATTTTAAAAGACTGCCTGACACTCTACCAAGCAGAGAGATGCTCCGCCTGGTTTGTGTGTGAGGCAAGCGGTTAAGCCCACAACGAGTTCTCATTGTTAAGTGCTTATATAGGTATTCACCAACACAGTGTCCCTTCTCAGAGCAGGGCGTCTCTCCTGCTCCTCACCCCGTCCTCTGCAGCTTCATGGAGATGCAGGAGAGTGTGTCTCCTCCTCACAGTCAGCAATTGTGGGCTGGCATCACTGGCAAGTCACTGGCTGGTGCAAGCAACCAGAAATTACACCCTACACGCTGGAATGCTCATGGCTCAGGTCCATTCCTCACCAACTCCCTCATTAGTACCGAGTTTCCCCCTATAAAAACTTAAAGGTTGTAGCAATTCCCCAGGAGGCATGTAATAATACGTGGGCCCTGCTCTAACTCAATCCATACCAAGGCCGTGGCTGTCTGACGTTCCCACTGCAGCGCCCATCCTCACACAAGGCAGCTACGCGGGCAGCAGGACAGATGCCCAAGGAGGCCCATATCCTCCCCCATGTACCTTGTTCTCTTGAAATATCCGCCTTGTACCAGAACTTGGAAGTGTCTTGAACAAATTTCACGATCACAAGTTTATCACCTGGAATATCTGTAAAGCAAAATTTAGAAACAGTGACTGTGAGGGGCACTTCTCTTCTCGCAACCTCTCATCTGCTATGATCCCAGAAGTCCAAATCCCATGCCAGGGGCAAGCAAGCAGAGGGTGTTCTAAGGAAAGGGAACGCTGCCTTTGAAATGACTGAGCTGGAGCAGGCAGTGACTGTCTTATAACACAAAACAAAACAACAGGATACTTGGATCAGACCTTTGCAATACTTTTTAAGAATACATGGAAGGTAGGGAGGACAGACAGCAAGGCTGGTGTCGTTTAACTCATAGACCACATTGCTTCTTATACACTTGAAATATTTCATAATTATCTTTCAGATGAATTCATTTAATTTGAAAAGCAAATTTGTTATTTACAAAAAGCCATGTTCCCAAGTGAAATGGAAAATAGAATCACTGCAAATGTCTACACTTTCTACAGCTGGAAGGAATCCAAGGTGGCCAAACACAGAAGCCAAGAAGAGTGAACGAGAGGCCTGGGCCAGTGCGTGTCTTTGGGAGAGGAAAATGGAAAACACCCCAACGGCTCTGGATTTTCTCTCCAGGTGCCCAGCGCAGCACTAGAGATGTGCCTGCGCCCCAGCTCGGCTGCAGGTCTCAACCCTTCCTTTCCCAGAGGGGCCCTTTCACCTGCTGGAAACACACCTACCTGGCAGAGGTGAGGCCGCTTCTGAAGTCTTGGAAAAGTCCGGAAGGACATTTGGGAAGGGGATACTGATGGTGCTCCCACTGTGCGGGCTGGAGAAGCCACTGGAGGAGGGGGAGACTGAGCCCAAAGAACGATCCCCTTCCGAGGCCCGCTTCTTCTCAGGGAGGGGCGGCTGCCCGGGCAGGATCACGCTCTGGGCCTGCAGGCCTGGACTGTGGCGGCCGCTGTGTCCAGGCGCCACCGTGAGAAAGTTGTGGGACAGGAAGCCATTGTCAGCAGCCCCTGTCGCTGTCAGTGGGATGCTGGGGGCCGGTGATGCTCCGTGAGAATTGGCCAGCAAGGCCCCCAGGTCCTCCTCAGGCGGAAGGCCACTTCCCACCGGGGCTGTGCCAAAGCCCAGGAAGGCCTGGCTGCTGGGGGGGCGCCAGGGAGGCCGGCGGCTCTGCTAGGGACAGCTCATGGCTATGGAAGGAGGCCTGGAGCTCTGCTGGCGGGGAGCAGGGCAGCACTGGGGGAGTCCTTGCTGACACCGGAGAACTAGCGTTGAGGGGACTTCCGGTGGGCCGGCAGCTCCCCAGCAGGGACACTGCGGCCTTGGGGCTGCTCTCCACCCACTGGCGTTCAGCAGAAGAGGAGCTGTTCAGAAGACAAGCCAACCAAGACGGCACGTAAGGCACAAAGAGACACCTGAAGACCAGCAAGCGCCGCCCCTCGACATGGGAAGACAAGGATGGGGAAGTGGGTTCCCAGGCCCTCCAGGTAGCACAGGAGCTGTTTTCCAGACTATATGCGCTAAGGCCCTCTCTGAGCTCACTGCCTGCCTGTCAAGCCCCCCTTTTATGCCGGGATGCTCCAGCCTACATGAGGGCCCCCAGGAGAGCCGCCCCACGAAGGCCTCCACCTGCGCAGATGCTGCTCCCTTCGCCCCTGCGCCTCCCTCCTGCACCTTCACCGGGTCAAGGCCCTTTCATCCTTTAAGACGCAGCTCAGCTCCGTACCCACTGGGAAGCCTTTTCTCAGCCCTCACCCAGCACCTGTGGCCACATACACGTGTGCCCTCGGGAGTAGAAATGCACTCTGGTCTGGTCCCTCAGCACTAGTCAGGGATGCCACCCACATTCACCCCCGCAGCGAGGCCGTGGGTTTACTGCGGGTCCCCTCCTCCCTACAGTATGATCCCTCTGCCCATTTCCTTCGTCTGTCAGACGCACCATCAGTCCTCCTTCCATGCTTGCTAGATGAACCCGCTCATTAACAGACACCACAAAGACTACTGGAGATTACCACACCCCTACAAACACGGCAAGACTGCTAAAACCACACCACATGACACACACGTATTTCACCAGCACTGGAACACTCATGGGTACAGAGTCTATGTGTAATGCCAAGTCCTCAGAGGAGGGCTCCTTCTTTATTTTAAGGAGAATGGAGGCAGAATTTAAAAAGCTAAATAGGGGAGCTACGTGTCCACACAACAAAGCATAAAGAGACTTATTCCTACTCTGCGCAAGAGGAATGGTCTCGCATACGCATTTCCTCAGGGACAGTATCTCTGTGAAGCAGAAATAGGCCATTTTTCTCTGTTAATACCCACCCCCTCCCATTCCCAGGTCTTTCTGTTAACCAGAATCCCTGGAAGACTGACTTCCTGTTTCCTGTGTTTCCCCTGTATTTTCCCACATTGTCACTACATACACCTGTCCCCGGGGGTAGCAGTGTCATGCACACAGCCCTGGTCCCCTGCCCCGCCCCATCTTCAGGTCAATCCCTGGCTGGTCTAGCTTCAGCTCCTCTGAAGAGCAAGCCTCGGCTGGACCCACACCCCTCTTTCTACCCCCAGTTCAGCATTCTGGGTCTTTAAGGGGAGTTTGTGCCAAGTTTAAAGACCCATCTTCTTACCTCTCTCTCCTCTGGCCAGGGCCGTTGCTGGAAATGGTGCAGGAAGCAGCAAATGCCTGCTGAAAGGAGGGCGTCGAGGGCGCGTCGGCCCGGAGCATGGTGGATTTGGGTCCGATGGCGCTCTCTGACATCCCCACGGCGTGACTGAGCGTCTCGGGGCAGCCTCGTGGTTCTGTAGCAGGAACACAGAAAGCAGAGAGAACTCAGTTGTGTGACTGGAGAAATCACCATCTCTGCCGCTTTTGCATGGTCCACAAGAAACAGCGTTGATTTTTGAGGCTTTCTGTCATCCATGGCCATACTGAACATGACATCACTACCCGTAATAGGCTGGAGGAGGTGGCCAGTCCTATACCCCCAAGCACAGGTTTATTCTCACGCATCACTGTTCCCAGCAACGAAGCCACCCAATTCAGTCCCCACACAATGTCCAGCCTGTTACCACGAGTTGGTCGGCACTGGCATCCCTGTGGCCATGTAGGGAGACGCACATTGGGCCCTCTGGACTGGTCCTCCCAGCCCCAACACCATAAAGGCTGATGTCCTATAATGTACTCTCTACCCCATGATCTAGGCTGCTCATCACTTTAGAATCAGCATGGCCTTTCCTCTGCAAACCAGCAAGCGACTTCTCCCCAGAAAGATGGTAAGTGCAGGCCCTGCGGTGGCTGGGTGGCCTGGGTGTCCTCACTTTCCTTTGGTCCCCACCCTCCCGAGCTGATAACTAGGCTATTGACATCCAGCACTACGAGGGCGCAAACCCATGCTGGTGCTTTCCAGGTCAACCTTGTTGCAATAAAGGCCATGCGGCAGGGTGCAGGGGCCGCCCTCACAGGCTGGGCCAGGACCCGAACCTGCCTGTGTCCTATGCCTGAGTGCAAGCACATTCCTCTCATGGAATTTCTGTTTTGCTTCTTGCCCAGCAGCTGCATTATTTCTGGATATTTAAAACATCTTGCCTTTTGTTTTTCTTTTTTTTAAGCCAGGCTTCAAGGAATGGACACATCTACCATGGTCAACAAAATAATATTATTAGAAATACTGGTAATTTTGTTTTCTGTTTCAAAACAAGTGAAGATTGATAAAATAATAATAACATTTTTAAAAGTCCATATAATTCATTTCCTGGAGAGGGTACTGAAATTTACAGATTTCCAAATGATGCTGCTTTCTCTACCAGTCACAGGTCTATCACCCCACATGCTTGAAATTTGTGTTATTTTAATTACACTGAAAAAGGCTACCTTCTTTACCTTTCAAATGAAAACCAATAATAAACTCAATACCAGAATCACACTTTATAAAAATGACATTTACTAAGAATACTCTGAAAGAAATTATCAGTGGCATATGTGATCTCTGAAGAATGAAATATCTAAGGGTTTATATTAATCCAGATGTCAATGAGCACTGGTCTGTGGATTATTCAGGCCAGTGAGGAAGGAAAACCCTGACCACTCAACTAAATTACTCCACATATAGGATGTAGTATCCTGTTTTTTTTTAATTGATCGCTACAGAATTTGCGCTATCAATTCACAAATGAAATTATTAAAAAGAATGTGCTTCACTCCAATGAGGTAAATAAGCTCTATCTCTACCAAGACAGAACGAAAATTCTATTTTTTTCTTTTAATTAAATATTTCTGAGCCATTAAGTGGTAAGAACGAAAATTCTAAAAATTATATTGCATCCCCACATATGTGAAGCACTTTTTAAATCACAAATGTCATTTCAATATGAATTAAAAATTACTGTTTTTATTTAGCAGCAATTCTTTTCCTAATGAAACATTATAGATTTTGAAAACATATTAATCAGCACATAAAATGTCTGGAGTTATGCCTAAATTAACAACATTCCTAGTTATCTAATAGATCTTGCTAGAGAAAAAGTGAACTTTAAATGTTTAATTTTCCATGAAACCTTAAAATCACACCTTTATATATTGAGGTATAACTAACATACAAAAAACGGAATATGCTTAAAGTAAATAATTTGGTCAGTCTGTCATACCATGAAACCATCATCGCAACCAAGATAATCAACATTTAAATCATCACTCCAAGAGTCCCCTCCAGCCCCTTCTCCTGCTCATATGGTTTCTGTCACTTTGCTTTAGTTTGCATTTCCTAAAATTCTACATGAATAAAATCATTCATATAAACTCTTTTTTTCCTCTGACTACTTTTACTTAACAAATTATTGTGAGATTCTGCCACACTGTAGAGTATATATATAGCTCATTGCTTTTCAATGGTGAGTACTTCTCCATTGAATGGACATAGCACTTTTTCTCTGTCCATTCACTTGTTGATGGATACTTGGGTTGCTGCCATTATGCGGCTGCTACATATATAAAGCTGCAACGAACATTCTTAGACACTTTTTTTTGTACTGACATATACTTTCACCTCTTTTGGGTGAATACCTAGGAATGGAATGTCTGGACCACATGGTAGGTGTCTATGTAACTTTTTAAGAAGATGCAAAACTGCTTCCCAGAGTACTTGCAATATTTCTCATCCCCACCATCATTCCTGCACCTACTTGGTATGGCTGGCATTTTTAATTTTAGCCATTCTAGTGCAGGTGTAGGGGTATAACACTGTGGTTTTCATTAGCATTTTATTAATTACTAATGATGTTGAATATCTTTTTGTATATTTATTAATAGGCATTTTGTGTGTTCTCTGGTAAAATGTTTGTTCAAATCCTCTTCCATTTTTTCACTAGGATGTTTGCTTTCTTACTACTCAGTTGTAACAGTTCTTTATATATTTTAGATGCAAGTCCATTATCAGATATATGATTTGCAAATATTTCCTGAGTCCGTTGCCTGAGCTGCTAAATAAGATTCACTTAAGAATCTTTTGAAGAGGCCAGGCGTGGTGGCTCACACCTATAATCCCAGCACTTTGGGAGGCCGAGGCGGGTGGATCATGAGGTCAAGAGATCGAGACCATCCTGGTCAACATGGTGAAACCCCGTCTCTAATAAAAATACAAAAATTAGCTGGGCATGGTGGCACACGCCTGTAGTCTCAGCTACTCGGGAGGCTGAGGCAGGAGAATTGCATGAACCCAGGAGGAGGAGGTTGTGGTGAGCCGAGATCGCGCCATTGCACCCCAGCCTGGGTAACAAGAGTGAAACTCGGTCTCAAAAAAAAAAAAAAAAAAAAAAGGAATCTTTTGAAGAACAAATCTTATAATTTAAACCCAGTTTATCAATCTTTTTTCTTTTAGGAATAGTGTGTTTGGTGTTGTATCTAAAATAGTATTTGCCTAATCCAGTCACAAAATATTTTCTTCTGTTTTCTCCTAAAAATTTTATGGTTTTGGAAGAAACTGCATGCATAAAAGCCTATGATCAATTTTCAGTTGATTTTTTTATACATGGTTTGAGGCATATATATCAACAAAGTTTAGTGTTTTAAATATGGATATTCAATTGTACCACTACCATTTGTTGAGACTACCTATTCTTCATTGAATTGCTTTTGTAATTGTATCCAAAATCAGCCAAATATTAAATCCATTTAGGTTATTTTTCATCTCAGACACTGGAGTTTCTCTCTCCAGTGAAATCTGGTGTGGGTCTTTTTATATGTTCCATGACTCTACTTAACTTTTTGAACACTTTAAATGTAGTTAAAATAAACGTCTTAATGTCCATAATCTTAACATCAGCGTTGTGTCCCCTTCAGTTTTGATTGATTTGATTTCCCTCTTAATTATATTGCCTATTTTCAGGCTTCTTTGACTGCCTGGTAATTTTTTTCTTGAACACCAGACATTGCAATTTTATGTTGTTGAGTGCTAGGTATTTTTGTATTCTTATAAATATTCTCGAAATTTATTCTGGGATGCAGTTAAGTTGCTTAGAAACAATTTTATCTTTTTGGATCTTGCTCTTCACATTTGTTAGGAAGGCCTGAGTCATGCTCCATCTAGTGCTAATTATCTCTCACCACTGAGGCAAAACCCTTCTGTATATTACTCAACGCCCAGTGAGTCTTGATGATACTTTCCTTTCTTGCTTATAAGAACAGGCACTATTCCCAGCCCAGAGTTAGCACTGGGTTAGCCCCTCCTTCCAATATTTTTCTCTGGTTCTTTCCCTGGCCTTGAATGTCTCTAACATCCTCCTATGAATTGCCTGATCAATGCTCAGGTGAATACATATGGCAGAGCCTCTGCTGGTCTCCACAGTTCTCTGTTCAGCCTTCTTTCCATCCTGCAAGCCATTGTGGTCTCCCCAGAGTTTCAACTCCAACTGCCCAACTCAGAGTCTCCCAGATTCTGCCTGAGTTTCCTCTCCCCTGCCTTACACCTGGAAACTTTCTCAAGGTGGTAAACTGGGACAACTGTAGAGTCACCATGTTTGTTTCTTACTTTTCAGGGATCATTGTCTTTTACTGCCTGATGCCCATTGTCTTGGACGCCATTATTTCACAAAGTTTGTCCATTTTTTGTTTGTTCAGGCAGGATGATCAATCTAGTCTCTGTTACTCCATCCTGACCTGAAGCATACATCTCTAATCTTTCATATTTAAAGATGAACAATTCACTGAAATTAAAGTTACCTTATCCATTAATTATAAATTATTGAACTTAACTCTATAAATTAATATCCCCAAGACTTATAGTATTTGAAATGAAAAAGAGCAAAAAAAATATGCTATGAGAGTATGTCTAAAACATAATTGTGGAATAATAAAAATAACTCAAGATTCGGAGGCAGAGGCTTGTGTTTGAATCTAGGGTCACTACGTAACTATATTAATATAGTAATTTGTTTTAACTTTCTCAGTTTACCGCCTCACCTATAAATAGGACTAACACTGCTACCCACCACACAGGGTTCATTAGTAGACTACAAGGGAGGATGAATAATTTACACAGATGTTATGGCTAAATAGAATCAGGTTAAACAGATGTTTATCCAGTGAGGCAAAAGAAGCCAGAATGTTAAGACTGTTCATTGCAGGTCCTCAAGAAAGGTGGAAAAGCATGCTTATCAACAATCCTGGAGACATTACAATCCGTAAACCCTTATCTAAGATCGCCACATCAGTTGCATCAGCTCAAAGCCAGTACTAGAAAGAGAGTGCAGGTTCATTTTCAGCTACGATGCAGGAGTTAAACTTCCACTGAGGACAATTATGAAAGCTACACAAAATACAACACCAATAGTTTGAAGGCATTCAGATCTCCCAAGGCAGCCAGGGCTTACTGGGCCAAAACCTCTAGGGAAGGGAGCAGGAGATCCATGGCCATTTCTCCTTCTCAGCCATGGACCCATTTGGAAGCATGTGGCATACAGGCCACACACAAACCAGTAGTCAAGGAAGGCTACGGTAATCACACTGTTCTGGGAAGATAAAAACTGGAGTTCAGAGCTACAAAGGCAACCAGTTCTGGAAGTCCCCAAGGTCTCAGAGAAATGAGTCTCAAATGCTCTGAGCACGCTTCCCCTCAAGGCATTTCTGAGTCCTAAGTGGCAGAGGTACAGAGCCCAGTGCCCAGTAACCAAGACAAAGCCAGCTGCTATGAAGCTAAAAAGATCAGCAGGGATTGTGGCAGTCTCTTAGTGGATGCTGAGTTACCGAAAACAGCAGTTCGAGATGTACCTAGGAAGAGGGACCTTTGCAAATACCACAGGTTTCAAGGTGAGACCCTTGAAGGGCTATAAACTGGAAACAAGAGGACCATGACAGGATCTGACTAGGCAGCCTGGAAGAAAAATTATATTATCTCTAAAGAGAACATGCCTCTCCTGCCCATCTGACTTTGTCTATATTTTAAAAATACATTATCACATGTTTAATTTTTAAAAATTGATCATCAATGCCAGGAAACATGATAAATGAAAACCAAGACCCCCCACCACCCCACACACAGAAAAAAACACCCACAGCTAGTTCAAAAATTGATGTTAAAAGCCACAGATATTAAAATGACTAAACGAATGTTTAGGAAAACAGAAGCAATGAGAATTTCACCAAAGAACTGAAGTCCATTAAGAATAATCAAATGGAAACTCTAGAACTTAAAAAAAAAAAAAGAAATTAAGCAGTCAGTTCATGATTTTATCCACAGACTAAACATAGCAGAAGAAACTGTGAGTGAACTGTGAGAAAAATAGGAAAGAAAATATGCAATCTAAAGCACAAAGAGGAACAAGAATGAAAAATACACAAAAGACAGTAAGACATGAGAAATGATTCTTAAAAATTCTAACACACGTATAACTGGAGTCCAAGAAGTGGTGGAGAAATTGAATGAGGCAGAGGCAATACTGGAAAATATACATACTGATAATTTCCCAAAAGACTCAGAGAAATCAAGCCACAAGTTAAAAAACAAAATAAACAAACCAAGAAAAACACACAAGCACTTAATAGTAAAACTTCTGAAAATCAAATACAAAATCTGAACACAGTGCATTGTCCATTTTGGGGGAAAGGATGGGACACCAATTTCTGCGCTAATGTTTTCAACATTTAATAATGTTTTCATTACAGAAAAGCCCAGGGCTAATGTTCTGTTTGTATGAACATACTGTTAAGACCCTTGGGAATGGTGTGTCTGCTGCAACTCAACTGTAAACACCCCATGACCATCTCAAGGCGAGGCCTGGCAAATGCTCAGTCTGTGTCATGAATGCACATGCATGTCTCCTGCTATGACTGACCTGTAAATCCCTAGAGCAGATGCAGTTTTGTGACTGACTGCCCCTCCTCCAGTATGGCCCACAGGAAATGTTCTAAGATAAGTGTTTAGTGAAATAATTATTTCTTTCTACTGAAGTTGGGCTAGAAAAACAAAGATGCATGGGCCTTAAAACCATCCGTTTGCACCCTCACTTCTATTCCCAGTACTAAGATGACTTATCTCCATTTTATGTTTGTCTGTATTTATTTTCCATTTAAACTGTCTTTGCTGGGGCTGGGTGCGGTGGCTCATGCCTGTAATCCCGGCACTTTGGGAGGCCAAGGTGGGTGGGTCACCTGAGGATCAGAAGTTCAAGACCAGCCTGGCCAACATGGTGAAACCTCGTATCTTCTAAAAAGACAAAAATTAGCCAGGTGTGGTGGTGCGTGCCTGTAATCCTAGCTACTCGGCAGGCTAAGGCAGGAGAATCGCTTGAACCTGGGAGGCAGAGGTTGCAGTCTGCCGAGATCACGCTACTGCACTCCATTCCTGGGCAAAAGAGCAAAACTCTGTTTCAAAAAATAAAAATAAAATTGCTAAGCACCAGATTTCCATTAACATGGCCTAGACCAGCGGGAGAACAGAAGAGAGAAAAAAAGTGACACAGGGAGTGCCTGTGCATCCTGCTTTTGTTAGCCAGAGAACATGTGCAAATTACTACTGCATGGAGGAGCATGTGAGGTGCAGCTTTTGAGCTGCAGGAGGACCCACAGGGAGACTTGCTTCATCTGCAAGGAGCCTGAAGGCTTCCTGGAGGAAGTGGCATTTGATGGAAGCCTGGAAGGATGGGTGGGATTCTGACAAAACCACCTCATGGGTTCTCTTGCTCATGGGGCAGGGACTACCCCTTCCATTTACTGCTGTGTCCTCAGCACTGGGCTGGCACCTGTAGGAGCTCCAGGTCATTCACATTATGAATTAATGAATGAGCTAGCAAAAGCTTAGAGGTTAGATGGAGAAGTTAGATCATGACATAGAAATACTGCTCAGGGCTCTGGTTCAGAGGAGTAGGTGGACGGTTGATCAGTTCCTAGGGTCCCATGCCAAAAAGGAGCACAGAACTTTGGAATAAAAAATATGTTTATTAATCAAGTCTAATATGTCCACCTTATGGTTGGTTGGTTGAGCTTTCAAAGGGTCATACAAGAGAGGAGCATGGGTTGGGTACAGTGGCTCACACCTGCAATAACAGCACTTTGGGAGGCTGAGGCAGGTGGATCATGAGGTTGGGAGTTTGAGACCAGCTTGGCCAGCATGGTGAAAGCCCATCTCTACTAAACGTACAAAAAATTAGCCGGGCATGGTGCCACACACCTGTCATCCCAGATACTCAGGAGATTGAGGCAGGAGAACTGCTTGAACCCGGCAGGCGGAGGTTGCAGTGAGCCGAGATCATGCCATTGCACTCCAGCCTGGGCAACAAAGACTCTGCTCCCCCCACCAAAAAAAAAGAAGACAGAGAGAGAGAGGAGCATGTACCCAGCACCAGCACAGCATGCAGCGCCTGTTTCTACAACTGACAGTGCTCTCAGTGGTCTCCACACAGCCACGGGGGCAATCTCTGGTGCTTCACGTCCCTGTTTAGAGTCCCCATGCGTCAAAGCTCTAGAAGACCCCACACCATGACTCAGAAGCCCTCAATGTACTCCCATGGCGCCTGGGAATTTCACCAAATGAGAAGAGGCTGAAGGAAAATAAAATCCCACTTTGTTCCTGTTATCACAGTGCTTGTCCCAGAAAACAGCAAGCCCAGCACTTCCCATGAAAGTGGCTTTGTTTATCATTCAATTAGCACCAACTCTGGGGCACCCTGGCTGTGTAGTTCCCTCTGTCAGACCAGTTTCTGACTGGGTGACAGGACTTAACCCTTTCTTTGGAGAAGGGGCGGCTCAAAAGCATCAGATTCTATGTTTATCCCAAGGATCTGCGCACAGGGAGACTTGGGCTTCCTAGTCCCTTTCTCCTGCAGGTCGTTGGTCCTTGCTGGTGCTCAGAAACGCAAGTCGGCTTACAGAGTGCCACACAGCTCAATGCTACAGCAATTAATCCACTTATTAAATGAGCCTTGGCATTCCCAGATAAGTTGGGTGAGGGTCACATCTTCAGGTCAGTGGAGTCACTACCAGTTCTAGTGACCGGGACTGCAGACAGCAAGTCTGCAGCTGCACTTTCCACAAAACCTACACCCTGCAGGTGCTGTGCTCAGCATCTACCATCTCCACTCCCCTCAGGTCTACACAGCTCCAGGGGGATGTGCCCATTCTGAACGAGGGAGGACAGTGAGGCAGTGGGAGTCTCGGTCCCTTTCTAAGTGCTCCTCTGCACTGTCCCTGCTGGGCCTCCAGGGAGCACAGAACAGGGAGCCTGCAGGGCTGGGGGAAATGCATCAAACATCTTAGTCAAAGGCAGCAGTGAAGTGAGGATGATCCACCTACTGCAACCCCTTCTGCACGAGTTCACTTCATTTCTAGAATGTGCTCACCATAAGAACACGCAGCATTGTTGTTGTTGTTTAACTTGCACATTTCATGTTCACAATTAAACTACCATGAACATTTTTAGTAGCGTTAAAAATGAGGACGGGACGTAGGCTGAGCTCCTTGTTGTGGGTGGGTCAGGTGCCCGTATCCTCAGCTCTGCACCTAGAAGGGGCCCAAAAAGTGGCCCGAGGTGGGGATGATGGGGTGGGGAGCAGATGGCATTTGCACCGTCTTGCACAGGGCCATCTGTGGAGGCACTGACCCCGCTGCTGCCTCCGGAGCGGGAATGTGGCAGGGAGGCCTTCCACAGCCCTGCGCCCCTGGCAGCCTGTCTCTGCTTCAGAGATAAGGACACCACAGTGAGCATGATGGTGTCTCAAAGCAACTACGTGGAGGATCTTCCGGGGAAGGCCAACTTCTTCTTAGGCAAAAGCTGCCTTCCTGAGGCCATGCACCCCACCCCTAGGAAGATGTGTTTCCCACAACGCGGGAGGCTCCAGAGGACACACACAGATGCTGTTTAGACCATGTGCACCCCCGCACAGCCCTGCCAGCCAGAGCCGGTCTGGAGCCCTGAACAGATGCTCCTTTTAGTTCTAGGCATCCCACTGGCTCGGCCTCTTCTGCCCTCCTCACATTTTCCCTTTGCTGCTGAGACCCAGAACTGGAGGCATAATACCGTTAGTGTGTGGAAGCAACACTCATCTCACTTTCTGGTACTCTGCCTAAGCAGCTGGTGTTCCTGGTGCCCTGTGGGGGGTGAGGGGAGGCCGCTGCTGCAAGGCAGCCCCCAGGGACCCGGCTAGAACTCAGGAGGCGCGTGCCAGTCCTTCTGGGACCTCAGGAATGTCTATGCTCCTCTCTTCTCAGCTTCCACTTCCTTCATTTCCTTTACCCAGAACAAGGGTGAGAAGGTCATGGGCCCTTTTCCAAACGATCTATTTTTATGGTCTCATCCAGGCTTCTGTGGGAAGCTGGATATCACTCATTCGCCAATGGCCACTATTTACAGGACATATAAGTTAACAGGAAGAAAAGAAACCCACAGGGCTTAGGCAGGGCCACTGGCTCGCTCTTCCAAAGCCTTAGAGCCTGGCCGGAGATCTGCAACCTAAATGTGGAAGAAGCTGCCAGACACATTAAAAACTCACGAGGGACCCAAACATCAAAGTTCATCCTTCGGATGTGACTCTTGTCACAGATGCAGGAACCATAACTTACTAAGCAAAAAATCAGGACATGTGACATTGCAAACAAAATCAACATTTTCCTGTGTTCCTGATTTCCTGTGTTCCTGATAAGGCATACAAATTATTAACTCATACATCAATTAGTCAATAACTACAAATCGCCTTTGAATGTTTTATATCACCTTTAATGAAAAATAAAATAAACTTAGCTGAGGTCAACATTATAGTCTCCTATTCAGGTGAAGAAACTTAAGTTTTGTTAACTACCTAAAAACACAGTCTCAATCTTTGGCCCATAAATACACAGGCATATTCACAATAAACTTTCAGAAATGAGTGAACTATCTATCTATCTATCTATCTATCTATCTACCTACCTGACTCCATCCTTTCCTCCCTCCTGGTCACATCCCAGGATTATTACACAGTTAAATAGGAAGTATCCTTTTCCATTATTTGAGAGAGTTCTAAAAAAAAAATGGAACATTGAATCTCTCGTATCCTTCTTCCATTACATTTCTAGGCAGGGAATCAGGACTGCTGCAGCAAGAAAGCTCAGATCTCCAAATTCTAGCCTGAGCTCTCCTGCCATAAACCATGAGGGGCGCTGGGCACATTATCAACTGCTGGGGCCTTCAGGATTTTCATTTACAGACTCACTTCAATTGGGACTAGATTAGATGATTTCTAGGGTTTATTTAGCTAGGAATTTTAAAATTCTAATTTAGAAAGGCAAGCCTTTGTATCAGAGTTTCCACAGTAGTGGTTACTTTTTTTTTAAGAGTCCTTATCTTCACTTTGGGAGGCTGAGGCGGGTGGATCACCTGAGGTCAGGAATTTGAGACCAGCCTGGCCAATATGGTGAAATACTGCCTCTACTAAAAATACAAAAATTAGCTGGAAATCACTTGAACCTGGGAGGCAGAGGTTGCTGTGAGCCGAGATCGTGCCACTGCACTCCAGCCTGGGCAATAGAGCAAAACCCCGTCTTAAAAAAAAAAAAAAAAAGAAAGTCCTTATCTTATAATTCTTCTGTTATTTGTCTATGAACAATCAGGCCATTTAACCAACCTTCTTGAAAGCAAAGAGAAGATGGCAGGCAGCCAGATATAATGAGAATTAATTAGTGACAACCCCAAATTCTGAAAAAGGATTTTCTTGGTTTCTGATGAGAATCTAAGCCCTACAGATAATCTATAAACAGACAAAAATGATGAAAAACCGACAAATGGATACATACATACTTTCTTCGTGTTGAACCTTTTCTTTTTAAAATCCTGATGTCAAAATAATACAAATAATATGAAATTTGTTTTACAGCTTAAGGTCAACTGATTTTCAGCAAATATGAGAAATGCTCTCATAAGGGTAAATTATTTCTGTCTTCTTAAAGCAAGCATGGTTCTTATTCTCCCAGTGGAGCCAGGATTGCTCCAGCTAGAGCTGAAGTGGGAATCCTGTTCACCAAAAGCCCAGTGACCCTTCTATGACATTCTCATCCCAACTGGAATTATCCCTTTAAAAACGGCCATACCACAGACTTCCTTTTAAGCAATAACACAAAAGGAAGTAGAAAATGCAGATGCAATAGTTCACTACAACCGAAGCCCTATTTTCTCCTATTCTTTGAAGATGTCCCATTTTTATTCAAGGTTTTGATCAACTGGAAGGGAAACACATTTCCCAATTTAGTTGGTGTTGTGTAGAGAATTCTAATGTTGCAACAGTGAAAACAGGTTTTTCTTCATAGTTAGTGTTTCCAAAGCAGTTTTTACACTTAGGGTGCACTGAGGCCAGTTCCTCCAGGGACTCACATGGTCCCTTAGCAACCTACAAGGGATGAGAGTCGTAAAAAATGTGCTTTGGTTTGAGTTCTCAAGAAAACAAACACACTTCCTTCCTTCTAGACTTTAAGGAAAGATGATGTGAAGCTACTGAGGCTGCCTAGAGACCATATCAAGCCTGCAGACAGAGCCAACACAGAGCTGAGAAAATCAGGGGCTGGGGCCATTGGAAAGAAATGCCTTACACAGACAGAGAGAGCCACCCGCTGAGTGACCAAGGAGTCCTCATGAAACGAAATCTGAGGCCACAGCCACCCACAGCTGCTCAGTGAGTTTCGTTATTTTTTTCAAACTGTGGTAAGGCATACATAACAAAATTTACCATCTTAACCATTTTTAATTGTACAGAGCAGTGGCATCAAGTATATTAACTTTTTTATACAACATTCACCACCACCAACTATCTCTAGAACTTTATAATCTTGCAAAACTGAAACTCTGTCCCCATTGAAATACTTTCCTATCCTCCTCCCCAGTCCCCATCATCCCACTCTCTGTACGTCTGTATGTATGAACTCAATGACTCTAGGGACCTCATGTAAGCGGACTCATACAGGTTGTGTCTTCTTGTGACTTACTTCACCGAGCACAACAGCCCCCAAATTCCTCCATGTTGTAGTGCGTGTCAGAACGTCCTTCCTTTTTAAGGCTGAGTAATATTCCACTTCATACATAGACCACATTTTGTTTATCCATCTACTTGTCCCTGGACACTCCATAGCTTTCACCCTTTGACTCTGCAAATAGTTACATTTTCTCCTTTCTGGTTCTTTTAACCAGTTTGAGTTGGGGACTCGTTACTTGCAACAGGAAACAGACTCAGTGATGCAAGATCCTCGCCTCAAAGCGGCTTCCAGTCCAGTGGGAGTGGAGGTAGACAGGAATGCACCAGCACAGGGCGGTCAGGCCAGAGTGAGGGTGTGCAAAGCAGCACCAGAAAAGAAAAGAGCCACCTGAACTTCCTCAGGGAAGCCTTCCTAATGCTGAGCCAAAAAAAAGAAAAACAAAAACCCGCAGAGGAAGTACTGCCCTTCACCAGCAGAGAGACAACCCGCGTAAGTGGCTTTGAGAGCCCTGGGCTGATTATCATGGTGGAGAGTGGAGGTTACCATAATGTATACAGCACGGTCCACACAGGAGTGGACAGCAGTCAGAGCAAGCCTCAGGCTGCTCAAGATGATCCCGGCCAGGGTCTATGCCTGTGAAGAGGCTGTACCTAAGATGCTTGGTTCCAAGTCTTTACTCCCCAGAATAATTCCAGTCTCATAGCTGGACTGGTCCACAGGACAGGAAGTGCTTTCTGTTTTCAGGCAGAATTCCCAGAGAATCTGGCTTTCCTTTAGAAATGGCACACGGGACACAGATGGCACATGCTGAACTTTGCTACAGCCCTTCTAAGGAAAGGTCACTTTAGCCTGGTGCCAGGTGGCTCGACAGATGAAGCCCCAAGGGGTGCTGATCCAGGATCATCATTTTCTCCTACAACCACAGTCTCAGTCCATGTGCACTGCCATATAGGAGCAACTGAGGCTGGGCAATTTATTTTAAAAAGAGGTTTTACTTGTCTCACAGTTCTGGAGACTGTAGAACAAGCATCTGCACCTGGTGAGGGCCTCAGGAAGCTTTCACTGATGTGCGCTCTGCACACCCTCACCCTGGCCTGACCACCCCGTGCTGGTGCATTCCTGCCTACCTTCACTCCCACTGGACTTGTGAAGGGAAGCTGGCATCACATGACGAGAGAAAGAGAGAGAGAGAGAAGGTGCCAGGCTCTTTTTGACAATCAGTTCGCGTGTGAGCTAACAGAACTCACTCATTACCATGAGGACAGCACGAGGCCCTCCATGAAGGATCTGCCCCCATAGAAGGGACAAATATCCAAACTATATCAATGACTACACTATGGAAGTTTAAATCACATTCAAGCCAAGAGCCCAGGGGGAAAACCTCCCGTGTCACATCCTGTGGTTCAGGTTGAGGTTTCATTCAACATGGGAATGTGCAGAGGGTGGAGGGAGTCACAATTCAGCGTAACACAAGGTGTGTAAAGGGAAGATGTAGCCTCTCCGTAAATGGCAGGAGAGTGACATAGGCTCTACCTCAGGGTTCTAGGAGATCTGCCTAGTGAGGGCACCAAAGGTGCTCACAGCAGGCCTGGCCCCTGCCAAGCCCTTCAAAATCCATCTCAACGAGAAGAAATGAAAACTGGCATGAGGCATGTGGCTTTTGAGGAGATCACACAGACTTTCTAATACGTCCCTTTCAACTCTTGAAGCATGGGTATTCTGACCAGGCAGGGAGACAGGACTCGAGAGGAACCAAATATGCCAGAAAACTTGCATTTCATGGGGCCCTGAGCCAGCCAGAGGAGGGAGATGATATAGCTTCGCCCACCTTCCTTCTTGGTCCCGATTCCCCTCACTTCCAGCCCAGAAGCTTCTGAAGCAAGCTGTGGAGGCTGGGAGTGGGGTACATTTCAGCTTTCCAAATCCTTACTGCTTTTCTCTGTGTTTTTGTTTCACTAAGGTTTGCAATTCATACCACACCTAATGGGTAGGCTACTCACTTTGCTGATGCAAGGGTCTCATTTTCAACCTGCTGGTTTTTGGTGGTGCCCTTCTCCTTCAGGCTGTCTCTAAGTTCTGCGGGGGCAGCGTCTCCATGGTCATGCAGCATGCCACCGGCTTCTGGGCCCTCAAGGTGCTATGGAGCCCAGCTGCATTCCCCTGGATCCAAACCTCATGAATACAGAGGTCGCCAGCGCTGCTGAAATGCCAGCAGGACGCGCCGACATGTGGAGGGCCGTCCAGCAAAGCTCTGAGTGTACTAAAATTGCTCCAGCATAACAAGTGATGTTCCAATTAATGAGATCATTTACAGCAATCCACAGTTTCCGCCACAGGTAGTTCTCTCGCCAAGAGGGCTGTCCTGCGACAGAACTGGGCAACGCTTGAAGCTCTCATCAGTCCCTTTGCCCACAATAACTCCTGTCCCATAAGAAATAAATTCCAGAAATAACTATTTTGCTCTGAGGGGGAAGGAGGGAACAAACACTTGGGAGCTCAGAAAGAAAACAGACCAATTATTGTCCTGATTTTACTCTACATTATCTTCTTCCCTCAAAGACCAGCCACTTAGAATGCACAGCACACTATAAAAACCTCTTGTCTACAGCACCCAAGCTCTCTCTAACCAGCAGTTCAGGGAGGGGGGATGCACTGCTGAAGCTTCCCCCTCGCCCATTATCCACCAAGGTTTTCTGATGATGAACATTCATTGAGGGCTTCCTGACCCTCCCAGCTGTCCTGGAAGGAGGAGTCTCATCGGCATTTTATAAAGAGATTAAAGGCTAAAAAAGTGTGGAAGCACCAAGCATCCCTCAGAACTGGTCCCTCAGCCCCAGGACCAGGGTCTTGGTATATTACATAGCCTCGATCTAGAGAAGGAAGCAAGCACCACAGCAAAACCACAAACCAATGGGAACGCTGAAATGGAATGGGCAAAAAAAAACCCAGTGAAGGCTGGTGGGCACGGTGGCTCTCACCTGTAATTCCAGCACTTTGGGAGGCTGAGGCAGATGGATCATGAAGTCAGGAGTTTCAGACCCACCTGACCAACATGGCGAAACTCCATCTCTACTAAAAATACAAAAATTAGCCGGGCATGGTGGCGTGTGCCTGTAGTCCCAGCTATTCAGGAGGCTGAGGCAGGAGAATCACTTGAACCCTGGAGGCGGAGGTTGCAGTGAGCCAAGATTGCACCACTGCACTCCAGCCTGGGTGACAGAGCAAGACTCCGTCTCAAAAAAAAAAAAAAAAACAAAAAAAAACAGTGAAATGAAAATTAACACACATAACCTAGGAATGGAATGTTGAAGAAAAATGAAAATGGTTTGTGAAAGTCTGCATATGACAAACATAAAACTGAGGGGGAGTGGCTAAAAATTCTAACTAAGTTGCTGATAATAATATTTACCATGAGTTGACTGCTCAAGCTGGAAGGAGTGGAGAGCCCACAGAATCACAAAAGCCCTACCCAGGACATGAAGCCCTCTAAAGCCCTCAAGAGCAGCCTGGCTCCGCTCCCTGATTCCCCTCATACGGACGCCCTCAGTGGCCACAGACCTTGGTCTGCCTAGCATATGGCCGCTAGCACACTCTGCTGGAACCGTGTCTGGGTGCCTCAGAGGTGAGGCTATGTCTCATCCGCTGTCACATCACCAGGGCTTCCTCCGCAGGAGGCCGGCAGGGAGGGATCACCTGCTGAGGACTCATCACATGGCAGCCACCCCATCTCCAGCCCACCTGCAGCTCTGCACACTCTGAGCCAACCATGCAGCCAGTCTAGGGCTGGAGGTCCTACTCCTCAAGGCCTCCTGTGCCCAGTTCCAAGTTGCTTTTTCTCACAGAGCCACATTTCTGAAATCTGTGCATACCTTTTCACTCACAGTGCATCATGTTTTACCTGGTACTATTTTCCCTATCTTAGTGTCATGTAAAATGACAGCTTTCCTGAGACTCCATCTATCCTCAGTTCTTCAAAAGAGACCCAAACCTAAGAGGCCAGAAAGAAATGGCACATGCTTCCAGTACTGAAATAAAAGAACTGTCAACTGTGAATTCTATATCCTGCAGAAATACCCTTCAGGAACAAAGGAAAAATAAAGAAATCCAGAGATGAAGGAAAATGAAGAGATGTTCAAATGAGTCAAAGTAAGGGTAATAGTAAAGTCCATTCTTCTCATGAGTTTCTGAAGTCACTTTTGATAGCTGGAGCAACAAGCAGACATCATCACATGTGGTACTCACCGTAAACAGGTAAGACACTTACTACGACTGTACTTTAAAAATGGGGAGGGTAAGGAAACATAAATTGAAGTAAGATTTCTATGCTACACTCCAAGTGATAAAACAATACAAGTAGCCATTTTGACAAGTTATGTATACACCAGCCTTCCCGTCCTGACCCTGAATCAACTGGGCAGCTTCATTGCCTTCGATGTTATTTTTTAAAAGACAGGGAAGTGGAAACAGAAGGGTAGAGGAGAGAAGGGCAAAGCGGGCAGCAGTTAGAACTACGTTGATGCACTGTCCTGACGGTGTGAACTGCTTGTTTAGAAACGTACGTATCATCAGATCCCAGCTCCACCCACGGGAGCTTTCACTGTGCTCTCGGAGAAATGTTGCCCTCAGTAGAGGTGCAGATCTGAATGTCAACAGCTTCTAAATCACACGGCTCTCAGTACTGTTGTAAAATCCTGTTTACATGACACATATCAACTTTCCTATAAAGACAATAATAGAAATCAGAATCATAGCTCCCCTTTCTCTGAGTGCCTGCTACACACCAGGCACTCTGCTAAGCCACACATAGGTGTTATCTGATTTAATCCTCATACAAACACTTCCACATGTTTGAGGAATCATCTTATGGATGAGGAAACAGATTCTGAAAAGTGAGATTAAGAAGCTTATTCAAAGGAAGCCAGCTCATCTCCCGGACTCAGAAAACTATGTTCTTTCCACAAGACATCCCTGCCTCCCCACCAGCAGGGTCCGAGTCAGAACACTGAATGTAATAGAATTACTGTGCCCCTATAGGAGGACAAGGAACCTGTGGCACAGGTTTGCCTGGGGATGAGGAAGACACAGGTACTCTACGAGCAACTTTAGTCCTTAGAGTGCAGGAAGCCCCAGCAGAAGACAGCACGAGGCTCCCTACAGGCCACCATGGCTACAGGCTGGCCAGAGGAGAAAATCACCCCTCTCTTGAAATAGGTGGACCAAAATTCTTTTCATCTCACGTCGAAAATCAGAAAAGTCTGTCCATCCTAATCAGACCATCTCTAATGTATTGATAGGCATATGGAATTCATGAAAAATTACTGTATGTAAAATACACTGAAAGGACAGGAAACCTTTAGAAAGATAGCATCTTCTATTAACTGGAGAGCAAACCATCAGTCCTGGAAGGGATACCAGGCAGGACTTCCAGCCGGGGAACGGGGAGCTGGACCCTGAGCCACCTGGGTTTGTCTCAGACCAACTGCAGTGCTCGTTTCACAATGGAGAGCTCTGGGTTTTCCCCTCTCCCCCTCTTAATCTTCTCCATCCTTCCAGCTGGAACACACACGCGCTGTGTCAGCCACAGGGCCAGCAGAATCACAGGCCAGCCACTCGGAGGAGGAAGCAGATGCCCAGGAGGCCCACCCTGCCCATGCCACCCCCAGTGCCTGGTTGACTCTCCCAGAGTCCCATACAGCCCCAGCCCCAGCCCAGACATTTTGGAGAAAAACAGACAGTGAAGAAACAGATGTCCCTCGGTCTAGAAGTTCTGTTAACATAATCTGAGCAGGTTCTTTCAGTGAATGCATGGGTTTTTTTTTTCAATGACATGAACTCATTTAGAAATATCCTCTTTGCTTGCTCCCACCGCAGAAAAGACAATAGTAAATCTCATTTTAAAACCCAGTGCCTAATCCTAACGCATGCTTTCAGCATTTAGTAGAAACAACTGTGCTGGATGCTCGCTGCCCGCTGCCTGGGATCCCTCAAGGGCCCTGGAAAGGGTCGGCGGGAGACAGTGACAGCCCTGGAATGGGGCAGGCTCACTTTATCAGTTTCAGTAAAGGAATGTGCTGCGCTAGGAAGCAGTCTTGTTCCAGAAAAGCTGCACATCTGTAAACCAGGCTTTTGTTAGCCCCGAGTGAATCTCAGCAAAGACAAAGCATGACTTTCTTCTGCAAGGACTAGCCCTCCAGGCTCAAGGGCTGGGGCGTTTTGTCCCAAAGCCTTGGGGACTTGAGAACTGTCATCAAGTGACAAGGGGACTCTTGGAACAATGAGCCCTCCTCCCAAGTGCTGTCCAGAATTGCTGGCCCGGTGACCTCTACATCCCACCTCATCCTCCTCCCCAACCCCCTCCCCTGGAGCCCAGGAGATCAAGTTTCAGCAAGGGCAAGTGGATCCCGCCAGAGGCACCAGGAGCACAGAATACAGCAGGGGGTGCAGGGACTGAGCAGGAAGAAGCAACAAGTCCCAGTGTACAGCTTACCTGGCACCCAGGACCCTGGTCAGTCCATGGGAGGGCCTGGGAGGATGTGGGCCAGACGGAGGAACTCAGCGGGCTGTGTCCCCAGCAGCCCTATGTGGTGAGCAGAGGCCTGAGTCCCTGTCCCAGTGGTGGCGTTCCCCCACCCACCCAGGCAGGCAGGCTCTGTATTCCGGCTGGTCCCGAGGGAGTCGCACGGGAGGCGGGGCAGCCACCTCCAAAGAGGCCCATTCAGAGGGCGGCTGAGAGAGCTCAGGCCCGGGAAAGAATCCGGGATTGTTGGGCTGCCGCTGGCTGTCGCGGGCGGCCTGCCCACTCAGTGCCTCCAGACGGCCCTGGCCCCGCCCTCGCTCACTGCTGCGGTTTGCTTCCTTTTCATTTCTTTTCACTTTTTCCTGCCCCCCACTTTAATCTCTTGCAAACCTCCCTGCTGAAACCCAACATGAGTTAGTTTCAGCCCCAGGCCGGCCATTACCCATGACACAGGAGGAAGGACCCCCCCTACCATGCCTCCAAACCTGCACCCCCCAAAGTGAGATCCCCATCCCCCTGGGACCGCACACTCACAGCAGAGAGAAGCTTCCAGCAACCAGAGAGGAAGTGGAATCCTGAAGAATCCCCAACAACAAGATGTCCCTAGTCAGTGCTCTGCCCCCCACCCTGGCTAGAGCCTACACCCCTGTCCCTTTCCTCTGGATGGGACCATCGGCCTCTCATCTGGCCTGGCCACCAACCTGAAGGTCCTTCACTTCACAAGGCAGCCCAGGGGACCTTCCAATGCAAATCCCACCCGGTCACTGCACGGCTCAAACTCTGCAGGTTTTCTTCTTGCGTCAATGGGCCGTAACACCCTGCCCAGACCCTGTCCTAGAGCATGATTCTGGATCCCTCGGCCTGTTCCACCTGGCTGGCACCTACTGTACCAACAGGCTGTTGGCAGCCTCTAAGCACTGTGTCCCCTTTCTTCTGTGTTCTCTGCTCATATGCTTTCCTCATCCAAAAGGCCAGACTCCCAAGCCAACTGGTGAAAAACTCCTATACATTCTACAAATCCCTTTTCAAATGACCCCCACATTTTTTTCAGCATTTGAAACACTATCTCCCTCAGTCAAGTCAAAGTGCTCTGTTCCTGTGGCCTGAAGTCTCACTATAACCCAGTCCACATACAGAGACCATAGGGCCTGTCATGTTTCTTTGCCTTACAGTACATCACTCAGGGTTTTCACAAGGGGAAGCATAGAATAGACACTCACCCCTGGCTTCTTCTGTCTCACGTGTCTGGCAAAATCTCACTCCCTCTTCAAATGTTAGTGTGACGCCGCTTCCCCTAGAAAGCTCTCCCTGGAAGATGAAGTCCTCTGTTCCTCCTGGCTGCCTCCTTTCTTACAGCCCCTGTGCACACCTGTACTTCCAGCACAGCTTGCTGCGCAGCCTGAGCTGAGACACCAGCCTGCTCAGCCCCCATACGACCCTGGCATACACATCAACCTGGTGAGAGTGAGCAGGTCAATGCCCTACCCTAGGAGAGACCAAGCTTGCCTGGGACCCTCGGGGCCACCTCTCCGCACACGGGCCAGGAAGATCCCTGGGACCCTCCTCCCAAAGGTCTGAGTAGGCATTTCCTCCCCGATTGTTTATGTGTTGTAAGGCACCAGCTCCTGCAAACGATGCTGTCGGAAATGCCTGACCACGGATGGAGCAGGCTCAGCGGAAGCGGATGGACTGGCTTTTCCCGTGCCTGTCACTCCCCAAGCAGAGAGGAAGGCGGCACAGGGCGGCACCAGCATGGAGCAGCCAGGCCCAGGAAGGGTGACTCTCACCAGGACGGCACTCCCAAGGGTGGGTCCCGTCCTTCCGTGGACGCTGTGGGCCCCGTGGCTCGGAGCAAAGCCACAGTGATGAGAGTGGTAAGGAGGAGGCAGGGCAGGCTGCTTCTGTTCCAGTGTCACAGCCATGACCAGGGCAATCCTGAGTGTGGATCTACAGATTTAAGCACCTTCTGGAGATCTGTTTATCTTTCCTCTCTTGCTTCTTTCTGCTCAGCTGGAGTGCCAGGAACTAAAGTGATTTCAAAGTTGGGCTCCAGGTGGCAGCAAGACTGCTGAGGAAAAGACACATTTAAAAATCCTCCCGGTGAGCCGAGATTGCGCCATCGAACTCCAGCCTGGGTAACAAGAGCAAAACTCCATCTCATAAAGAAAAAAAATCCTTCCATGACACTCTGCTGCCCCTACCCAGAGACCCGGAGATCCCCAGGGAGGACAGGACCCGGATGCTCCACACCTTGACTCTGCTCCAGCCAGGACCACCCACGGCACCTTAGCAAAATCCTGAGACCAAGCAGGGGTGCCAATCAGACACCCAAGAGAGGACAGCCGGTCCGACAAGCAGGCAACACCAGACCTCCCCTCGGAAACACAGGTGCTGGTCCCACGTGGCTCCACCATGCACTCCGTGGGCTCAGGCTCTTTGCAGGCGTGGTACACTCAGCTCCCCGGAGCTGTGAGGCCATCTCTCTCCTTCCACTTACCCAAAAGAAAACAAAACAAACTTTTATCCAGATCCTTCTCTGTGTTAGATGCCAGGAGTGTGATGAAGACTCTGCCCTGGAAATGTTGTGAGGTTGAGGGGAGGGAGGCTGATGCCAAATCCCAACCAAGTCCCACTGGGAAGTCACACCCTTCAAGTGCAGGTGAGAGCAAGGCATCAGAAACAAAAGGATGGAGGGAAGGTGAAGGAAGGAGGGAGAGGAGGAACAAAGGGAGAGAAGGGGCAACAGGAGTTTCCGTTTCAGAGGAAGACACAAGCAGACTTGGTTGCCAGTGGGAGGTAAGAGAAGGGGTAGTAACCAAGGAGGAAGCAGGAGCCAGGGCACCCAGAGAGGTCACACAGGAAGGGATGAGCAAATTTAAAGGTCTTGCAGCCGCCGGGCACAGTGGCGCATGCCTGTAGTCCCAGCAACTCGGGAGGCAGAGGTGGGAGGATCACTTGAGCCCAGGAGTTCTGGGCTGTAGTGTGCTATGCCAATTGGGTGTCCACACTAAGTTTGGCATCAATATGGTGACCTCTCGGGATCGGAGGACCACCAGGTTGCCTAAGGAGGGGGTGAACCGGCCCAGGTCAGAAATGGAGCAGGTCAAAACTCCCGTGCTGATCAGTAGTGGAATCACGCCTGTGAATAGCCACCGCACTCCAGCCTGGGCAACACAGCGAGACCCCGTCTCTTTAAAAAAAAAGTCTCGCAGCCTCAGCAGGGGGCACGCCCTTCTTGAGACACGGCCTGATCAGCTGGATGGAATGCTGCCCGCCAGCCCACACTGCCTGTCTACCAGCCTCATGGGTCCTATAGGGGCTTCCATCACCTCCCCACACCACTGCCACACCAGACTCGGGGGGGAGGGACCATACATGTCCATACAATAAGTGGAACCCAGGACCAGTCCTACTCCCAGCAATCGGGTGATCTGCAGGTACCTCTGAGGGCTGGGTGTATGACCTAGCAAAGGAACTTTGGATGCTTTATGTGAAAGCTGCTTCAAAGACAGTGCCACTCCTGCACGCTGTGGGTCTCTCTCACTAAATGCAAGGCAGTTCTGGAAGGACTGGGAGGGACAGACAGGGTGACCAACAGGGTCTGTTTTCAGCAACAGGCTCTGTCCCAATAAAACAAAACCAAGAGGGATACTAGAAGGACTCCGAGGGACCAGACACTGCAGACTTAGATTCTCAGCTTTATTTGGATGTACTTGTTTGCTCCTCAAAATTACGACCTGGCCAGCACCTCAGGGCGGGTTCTACTCTGGGGTTCTTGAGATTCGAGTGCTCACTTAGGCTTTGCGGAGAAGGAATTAAAAACAAACACAAAACACAAACCCTCCACCACCTCAGCGACACTGGGACTTCACAGTAACCCAATCTCATGCTCTTCTGGAAAAACCAAATTCCAACGAACTGCTCACACGGTCCCTCTGCCAGGTGACACATGGAGACCTGGCCCCCTGATGCCCACTGCACGCCTGGCTGGCCCTGAAGCGCCAGAAGAGTTTACCTTCATTCCAAACAATGCGGTTCTCACTTGCCTGGCTTTCAGGATTTTATGTAAACTTGTTCATTTGCTCTTTCTCTACATACATGCATATATAAGTGCAGGCCTGTAAGAGGTGCTCAAAAAGTGGCAAACGCCTCAATCTAGGCATATCCATGAATAACTGCACCCATGACACACGCACGTGCTATGTAACGTGTCTACATATGTGTATCGCTAAAATGTGATAGAACTTAAACAGACGACAGGGTGGTTCCTGGCCTAAGTGCGATGGCCTGGCCAATGCCTCTCTGAGGAGGAGACTAATCTGGGGGGCACCTTGGCAATGCCCTCAAAGGCTCAGATGGGGCAGGCCCCAGCCAGTAACCCATGTCGAGGGGCAGACTGCATGTTTCGTCTTCATCCCTCTCGGCGACTCAAGACATCAAGCCCTTCTGCAAGTCTCACGATCTATGACAGCCTGAGGCAACAGTGGCAACAGATGCTTCAGAGTAAACACCCAGGTATTTTGCCTCTCGATACCCAATGCTCGCTGATATCACCATGGGACAGGCTGCTGTCTAGAAGGGATGGAGCTGTGGATTACAAGGCAAGGGACTTCAGAGGAAAGTAAAAATGCAAAGGGTACCAGGTAAATGCTTCCAGTAGAGAAACATCCTTGCACATTTCACATGCTGGCGCTTCATAAGCATTTTCTTCCAAGCCATTCCCCGTTCTAAGAGGCATCCTGCTGGGTTGAACTGCCTTTTCCTGTTCAGAACCGGGAGGAGGAGACAAGCCCAGGCCCAGGCCCCAGCGGTGGATTCCGGATTCCACACCAGCCACAGGCTGCTTCGGAAGGGACCCCAGGGCCAGGACCACCTCCCTTCCCCCAATCCCGGGATGGAACACAAGTCTCACAGGCAATGAGGCTCTGAAAATGCTTTCAATAAGGAAGTGCATTTTAAATTTAAAAACTACATTTTAAGACAAGTGTTTGTTACACTACCATATCCATAGGCTGAAATCTTCATTTTTAAGAGACTGGCCCCAACACCATGCACGGCACACGCATTCTTATTTGGCTTAGATTTAAAAGATGCTTTCAGAGGTCATGCAAACTGTCCAAGATCACAGAGCTACAAAGGGGCAGGATCAGGGCCACATCTGTCACCAAGCCCCAGGGCCAGTGTCAAATCCTGTTGGCAGCACTTCAGAGTAACTTCTACATGCTGAGGGTGAAGACCAGTCCACCAGGAAAGGAGGGGGTAATGGAATGAGCTGATGGATAAATTTAGAAAGACAAAGATTCCCTCTAAGCCCAAAGTGAGCGAACAAGAGAACATTCAGCATGGTCGAGAAGTCTACAGGCTGACATGAGGACACTTCCAAGCTGGCCTGCTCCGAGAATGAGATGTCAACACCTTTTATTTTTTTAGCTTCATTGCCCTCCCATGGATTCATGTTCTCATCTCAACAGATCCCTAAAGGCACGTTCAGAGGCCAGCACTTTAAGCTGACCTCCACGAACCCAGCACTGATGTTTAGTGTTAAATATAATTTAGAAGCAGTCAACTCTTCTTTCTCATGTTGTTCATCTGGGGCAGGGTTCAGAGGAGTCTTCGATGTTTGCTAATCCATGCCAGTTATTTGAGGTCACCATGCTCCCAGTGTGCATTCTTTGGCACGAATCGGAATGCAAAGTATACCACAGGCGTGTATCCAGGCATGTCTGTTCCTATGCACACTTACATACGCCTGTACACTTAAATATAAACCCATGTAGAAATCCATACAGAAACGCATGTGCTTGTGAGGCTCTAGAAAATCCAAAGTAAACAAGGGCCTCTATAAATGTCACACATATTCAAATTCAGTACATGCCTTTGTCCCTATTATAAACATTCTCACTAAAAGTTCATAAAAATTCAACAGAAAAGGGAGTCGAGGACAGGGAAAGAAAAAGAAGACTGGTAGAAGCATTGTATCGTTTGTCAAGTTTTGAAAGATGACAGCTTTTTAAATAAAAATAAAGCATTGCGTCAAAATAATCTCTCTGTCTCTGCCTCTGTCTCCCTCTTGCCCTCTTCTCACACTGTGTGTCTCTATCAATAAAATATCCCTGGGACTCTGAAAATGTTTCAATAAGGAAGTGCATTTTGAATTAACAAACTACATTTTAAGACAAATGTTTGTTACACTACCATTTTCATAGGTTGAAATCTTCATTTTTAAGAGACTGGCCCCAAACCAGTCACACACATTCTTATTTGGTTTAGATTTAAATGATGCTTTCAGAGGTTGTGCAACCTATTCAAGATCACAGAGCTACCGAGGGGCAGGACCAGGGCCACTGGTACTGCCCTTTCTTCCAGCTATGGCAAATATCATGACCCTTTGAAACCGACCAAATCCAGGAAGTCTGCACAGCACCAATCAAACCCCCCATGTCCCCCTCTTGTGAGCCAATGAGGACCACCTCGCATGCTCCCACTCTTTATCAGTCTCATGCACTTTCACCTGGATGGAGGCAGTCCTCCCAGCCCTTCACAAAGCCTCCAATCGACAGCAGGCTGCATGCCTGGAAGCCAGGTCCCTAAAATGCTTACACTCTACTCTCCAGAAGAACTGAACACAAAATAGAAGTTGCAAAATATATAAAAGCATCCTCTTGAAGTACACTAACATTAACTGCTAATCATTTTCACTGAAGCTGAAAGTCCCCAAAGGCCCTCTGAACACCACCTGTGAAGCTGTTATGAGGATGCCCTGAAACTACCTAGGGGCGGCAGTCTCATGATTCTGTGAATGTACGGAATACCGGTGCGATATTCACTTTCAAATGGCTGCTTTTATGTTTTGTATTTATATTCCTACCTCAGCTTTAAAAAAAAAAAGATTATGAAATAGTTGAGAAGCTCAGATGTATCAGAGCCACAACTTTTCCTTTTTTAGATGGAGTCTTGCTCTGTCGCCCAGGCTGGAGTGCAGTGGCACGATCTCAGCTCGCCGCAAGCTCTGCCTCCCAGATTCAAGCAATTCTCCCGCCTCAGCCTCCTGAGTAGCTGGGATTATAACCACACGCCACCACACCCTGCCAATTTTTGTATTTCAGTAGAGACAGGGTTTCACGATGTTAGTCAAGCTGGTCTTGGACTCCTAACCTCAAGATCCACCTGCCTCAGCCTCCCGAAGTGCTAGGATTACAGGCATCAGCCACTGCACCTGGCCCAAACCGTGACTTTTTAAAGGAAACCTTTTCCCACGGCTTTTTCACTCATTTATTTTGAAAACATCATCAAGGTTAAGGATCAGCTAAGAGAATAATTTACATTTTACATTTATCTATTTTTGCTTATACGGGAGACTGAGATTAAATGACTTCTTTTGTTACATTTTTACAAATATTTTTGTTTCCAAGAAAAACATTTCCATTTGAGGCTCTCATGTGGAATTTCTTTTTTTTTTTTTTGAGATGGAGTTTCACTCTTGCTGCCCAGGTTGGAGTGCAATGGCATGATCTTGGCTCACGGCAATCTCCGCCTCTCGGGTTCAAGCGATTCTCTTGCTTCAGCCTCCTGAGTAACTGGGATCACAGGCATGCGCCACTACACCAGGCTAATTTTTGTGGGGTTTTTTTGTTTTGTTTTTTTAGCAGAGACAGGGTTTCTCCATGTTGATCAGGCTGGTCTGGAACTCCCAACCTCAGGTGATCTGCCCGCCTTGGCCTCCCAAAGTGCTGGGATTACAGGCGTGAGCCACCACTCCCGACCTTATGTGGAATTTCTGAGAAGCCTGAGGATACTGTCCTACGACACGTGGTTCCTGGGGCATAATGTGGACATGTGGGCAATGCATTCAACAGACAGACCACGGTGAGGGCTGCCACTGAGGCTCCTGCTTGAGGGTCCCAGATGGGTGAAGCCTGGTTGGTCCCATCCTTAAAAAGCTGGAGGCATTACATCAGTGCCTGCAGCTGCTGTGCCATCTCCCACCCGTCTCCAGTCCTTCCCGCTATCACAACCTCTTTTAAATTATAACACATCCCTAGGATAATTAAATAGTATTTAAATTCATATTTAAGTATGCATGTGAGCAAATATTGAAATAGCCATCGTTTCCTGGAGTAGATGCTGCCATTTAAAACATGAGCAGGCTCGGCACAAGCACGTGTCTGGGAGGAGCAGGGCCCCCGGGGCTCAGCCACTCAGGGCCAGGTGCCCAGGGGCCTGTTCTTCCTCTCACTCAAGCTCTGAACCCACACTTGCAGTTGTCACTGGTCTCCCCAGCTCAGGAAACCGCCCTTCATGAAGATGCTCTGTTCTCCTAGCAGCACCGCTGTCCACTGTTTGCAGAGTGTTGCTCAGGTCTGGGCTGGGTGCCTGAGCTACATGTTCTGGTCCAATCTTCTCAGGAACCATCTGCAGTAGGAATGACTACTGTTGTAAAGGACATGAAACTGGGATCAAAGAGGTCCCTAGAACTGCCTGAGCTCACCCCAGATAGGAAGCCTCAGAGTCAAAATGCATGTGCATCCAGCATTTGACCAGAGATGAAACGTCGGGAGAGGAACCGACAGACACCACTCTGACATGTCCTTCTAGGCCTCCCTGTCTGCCGAGAGATGCTTTGGACAGCAGTTTCCAACAGCTGGGTGTTATCACAGAGCTTACTTGAGCCTGGCAATGGGACTAGAAACCAAATGCTGAATGCTGAACATCTTTGAAAATCTTTGAATGTCAAAATGCAGAAAGATCTGTTTGGTCACTTTAGGCTCTGTTCTTCACGACTAGTTAGCTAGCACCAAGCCGACTTAAAAAAAAAAAAAGCCAGTGAATTTCTACTGTTTGGGGTGACAGGGGAAGCTTGGGGCCAATGAAGGGGTTGATCGGTAACATTTGCTAAATCCTGTGGTGTAAACAATCCCGCCCTGGCAGATCCCAAGCTGCCAATGTGCTGTCAGCTGGCTCACGAAATTCCTCACACTTCAGCCATCAGCTCTCGGTACCAGCAGGCTCCAGCAAGCCCTGCCTTGGGCATTCATCCCCTTTGGCTCTTGTTAGTCACATTATTCAGAAAAGGCTCCTCTAACTCACCCATCTATTAATAAATCTAGAGATGCTTTGTTTGCTTTTTGTGTATTCTGTTTATTGTTTATTGAAGAATGGCTTGTTTGTGGGAAGGGTGGGTACAGGATGCCTAGGGCAGAGGCTGGCCCCAGCCAGCTCCCAGGCCACTTGGCACAGAAGCCTTATGGCTAAACTAAGTGCCCACAATACCCTGTTTTCCAAGATGTGGTTATTACGCATTGCATGCCTCTATCAAAAGAGCTCATGTACTCCACAAATATAAACACCTATACTATGTACCCACAAAAATAAAAAATTACAAACTAAGTGCTCAAAGGACCTGGAGGGAAACACAGAGAAGCGTTTGTTCACCGCTATCAGGTTAGCCTGGATACAGTGGGTCTACCTTGTGATAGACTCTCCTTGACCAAACCTTAGCCAGGTTCCTCCAAGCCCTCTCCTCCATCAGGCCTCAACCTTGACCTTCCACGTCCAACCTTGGCAAGTTCAGTTCTAGCAAGAATCCTGCTTTTCTTGAACTCCGACCTCAGGTGATCTGCCTGCCTTGGCCTCCAAAGTGCCTGGATTACAGGCATGAGCCACCACGCCCGGCCTAAATCCTGCTTTTCATTCCTCATGCTTGGTATCTAATCACCCTTGATATATCATCAAGCACCTCATCCCTTGCCTTTTGCGTCTAAGACCTTGGCCTGCCTGTCGCAGAAACCCTGTTAGGCCAGTTTAGCAAGAACCCCCCATCCTTGATGTCCCTTCTTAGTGATTTTCCATCCACCAGATCCTTTTGCTCTGATCCTTAGCCATAAATCTGCAGCTGTCTTTGCTGTATTTGGGGCCAAGCCCAGCACTTTCTCCTATTGCAATAGTCCTGAATAAAATCTGTCCATACAGCCTTTAACTAACTGGACTGTTTTTCTTGGACTCCTGTCCTGGTGGTTGTCTGGAAAAAAAACCTAACACATAGGGGCTTATTCTGACTAAGGAGGCATCAAGTTACATTTTAGTAATGAGATGCACAGAGGAATTTTATGAAGATAGTGTTATACTAACTGCATACTAACTAGAAGCTAGAACCTAATTTAAACAATAAAGACAAAAGCAATAAAATCAGAAAGGGCAGTCAGGCTCCAAATCCACTGTATTGAGGTCAGCTGACTGCACCACCTGAATCCTGCACAAATGTTCTGATTTCCTCCTATCTCTTCTGAAACCATTTGGTCTATTCCACCCCACTGTCCACTCCACCGTGTTCTTCATGCTGCAGCCACAGTGATGTGTGAAAACGCAAATCTGAACAGTCACCTCCCCCAACTCAAGGTTTGGTAACAACCTCACATTCCATGTGGCTGCCACACTACCACCTTCTGGGAACTAGAGAGATAGTGCCCTGGCCTGGCTCTGCCTTCCCCAACCTCTTACTCCACCACTCTTCTGCCAATCGCTGGTCTCCAGTCTGTCCTGGGCTGCATGGGCCACCAGACTTTTGCACCTGCTTGTCTCCAGCCCAGTGCTGTCTGACTTCAAGTAAATAACCAAAACCTACTGGAATAGTGCGTGTCCCTCTCCTGGGGTCTTCTCCCTGCTGTGGGCTCACCAGATCCCATCCCCGTTCTGCCAGCTATACTTCCATGAGGGCAGGGCTGGGACCCTCTGGGCTCTCAGTGACCTAGCAGAGGACCTGGGAGTGAAGTGCTCAGTAAACAGGTGTGGGCAGCAGCCAGGTATTACTTGACTTTATATTCTAACTTTTTATTACAGAAAATTCCAAACAAATATGAAAATGGGAAGAATCCTATAATGAACTTCCATGTAGACTTCACCCACTTCAACTACTCTCAACTCACAGCCAATACTGTTTCAACAACACCCACACCATTTCCCCCAATGATCTTTTTAAATTAAACTTTTAATTTTTGAAATCGCTGTAGATTGACATACAGTTTTAAAAAACTACACAGAGATACCCTGACCTCTCCATCCAATGTCCCCCAGTAGCAGCATCTTGCAAATCACACCCGGATATTATCACTGATATAGTCCAGACAGAAGGTTCCATCCCCATGAGGACTTTTCCTGCTGCCTCTTTGGCTACTCCATTCCCCTTCCACTGTTGCCCCTCCCAACCTTTAGCAGACATGAATCTGTTCTCTGTATCTATAATTTTGCCATGTAAAAAGCGTGACATATATGGAATCACACACCATACACACTTCGGGTTTTGACTTTTCTCACTCAACCTAATTTCTAGAGACCCATCTAGGTTGTTGTGTGGATGAATAATTCACTTCTTCTTATTGCTGAGAAGCATTCCAGGATACTGAGGCACCACAATTTGTTTAGCCACTAGCCTGTTGAAGGACATCCACATTGTTTCCACTTTGGGGCTATTAAAAATAAAGAGTTTCTATACAGGTCTTCATGTGAACATAAGTCTCTTTCTCTGGGATAAATGCCCAGGAATGCAATCACTGAGTCAGACGGCAGATGTAGGTTTTTTGTTTTTAAGAAATTGCCAAAATTGTTTTCCAAAGAAGCTGCACCATTCTAACAATCCCTCCAGCAATGTATAAAGGGTCCAGTTTTTCCACGTGCTCACCAGTACTGGGTGTTGTCACTATTTTTTATTTTAGCCATTCTGATAGGGGGGTAGTAACATCAAAGTGTGACCTTAATTCATATATTGCTACTGGTTAATTATGTTGAGCATCTTTTCATGTGCTCATATGCCTCCTCTATGTCCTCTTCAGTGACATATCTCTTCCTTTCTTTGGACCATCTTCATTCCTTTTTACTTTTAACTTTTATTTTAAATTCAGGGGATAGTGAATTTGCTTAGGGCAATGGCCTTCAGCTGCAACCATGTTGCTACAAAGGACATGATTTCGTTCTTTTTTATGGCTGCGGAGTATTTCAATGGCATATATGTCCCGCATTTTCTTTATCCAGTCCACTGTTGATGGGCACCTAGGTTGAGTCCATGTCTTGGCTACTATGAACTGTGCTGCGATAAAAATACAAGTGCATGTGTCTTTTTGTTAGAATGATTTGTTTTCTTTTGGATATATACCCAGTAATGGGATTGCTGGGTCAAATGGCAGTTCTGTTTTCAGTTCTTTCAGAAATCTTTAAACTACTTTCCACAGTGGCTGAACTAATTCACATTCCATCCCACGTATGTATTCCTTTTCTCTGCAGCCTGGCCACGTCTGCTGTTTTTTGACTTTTTAATAATAGTCTGGCTCATTTTCCAAGTGAATTGTTTGTTCTTTACTGCTGAGTATTAGGAGATTATATACTTTCTAGAGGATACTCCTTTTTGGACATGTGGTTTGCAAATCTTTTCTCCTACTCTGCGGTTGTCTTTTTATCCTCTTCATAGGTTCTTTCCATAGAACAATGTTTACTTTTTATAAAGTCTAATTTATCAACTTTTCCTTTTATGGTTCATGCTTTTGTTCTACCTCATAACTCTTTGCCTAGTGATCCCCAAAGATTCCCCCCATTTAAAAAAATACTGTTTTACATTTTACATTTAAGTCCATCCTCCATTTTAAGTTAATTTTTGTATAAGGTGTGAGACTTAGGTGGCTGTTCATTGTTTTGCCTGTGGGTTTAGTTTGCTCTCTCTTTCTAGGTTACGGAGGTAAGAGCATAAACTTCATTTTAGAATCTTCTTCTTTCCCAAGGTATGTATTTACTCTTATAAATATTCCTCTGTTTTGCTGTACCCATGCCCCACAATTTTTGATATTTTATCCTCACTTTCATTCAGTTCAGTATGTTTTTGGATTTCCCTCAAGACTTCCTCTTGACCCATAGATTATGTGTAAGTGTGCTGTTTAGTTTGCAAGTGTTGAAGATGCTCCTGTTACCCTTATGTTACTGATTTCTACTTTGAGTCCATTGTGGTTGGAGAGCATGTTCTGCATGGTTCAGTTATTTTCAGCTTTCTGAAGTTTGTTTCTGGCCCATACATTCTATAAATAAGGTCTACCAATCCCTTGGCCCCCAGTTCCATGACTAACTGGCCTTCTTCTCCCCCATCTTTCAGATCTTTCTTATATTTGTCTTAGACTTACTGTTCAAGGTTTTAAGTTGTACTTAGCAGGAGAAACAGAGAGAAGTATGTCTAATTCACCCTCTGAGAAGTGAAGGCTCTCCCTAATGGTATCCTAAAGCAAATATTGTCATTCATATGCACATCGGTATCTAGGCCTAAATGATACACAGTTAAGCATTCCTGCAGATGCCTAAAGCTTACTACGTCAAAACTGCACAGTGGCTGTGGATGGCAGGTACTACACAGCCTGCATTTTTAGATAAGGAGGTGGAGGTTCATAGGGATTACCTAAATGTACAAATCACATGGTTATTGCATGACTCTGAGACTTTCAATGAGCTTTTTCAGTTGTGACATTAGGTCACATCTAGTTTAGACAAAAAAAAAAAAAAAAAAGGTGAAACATGAGCCCTGTGTCATCTGCCATGGCTGTGGTGTCGGCTGATGGAGCTGAAACTCTGACCTTGCTACTTACTAGCTACTCAACTTCGTCGTGTCAGTTTTCTCATCTGTAAAATAGGGGCCACAGTAAGAGTGACCCACAGAATGTGACTGTGAAATGGAAGGAAATCATTTTATAAAGATCAGGGACACATTCTGCACAGCCCAACTACCCCTGTTATTACTGTGCCCTCGGAGAAGTCTCATGACTCCACCTGACTTTGCAGAGTGGGTGGGGCCTCCAGACAAGGACACCGGCTCACCACGCTGTGTGATGAAAGCATCCACTAAGTCAACACTGTGTGTCTCTATGCTCCTTGTGGGCGAATGTGAAGTTGACCCTCCCTGGGGACTGCTGAAATAAAAATCTAGAAGGCTCACATTAACATTCTTATCATGTCTCCTTTACATATTTAAAGGCAAAGCCCCGACTTCTTCCATGTGAATGCTTACATGCAGATAGTACTCAGGACAAGATGGAGCCCCTGGAATCTAACACATGCTGGTGTGCAGGGCCATCCTCATATACACATGGTCCGGTGCTCACCCCCACACAGGAACCAACTACTATCTCCAGCCTGGGACAATCGGGCCAGTATAAGACAGCCAGACCATTGGGTACCCCACGCTGAGCACCGAGGTTTCCTGCAGCCTCCTAGACCCTTCCGGAGTTTAGATGGGGCTCAGCATTCTCTTACGCGCAATACGGTGATCTCAGAGGCCACCCTCAGGAGCTGTTAATGAGTCTGCAGGCTGTTTCTAGTATTTTCTTTCCTCAGCCTTATTACTCACCTTCCACTGCTTGTCATCTACCTATTTCAAATGAACCCAGTTCTGATGTTGCAGGAGAAGATGGGATTCCAGGCCAGAAGGTTAGATGCCAGCCCAAATCCACCGAACACTTTCAAGCTAGGAGCCAAGTACAGTCACGTCCAAGAGGAGGAGGGGCTACATGGGGTGGAAGGGACATCCTTCTTTCTGCATCTATTGTAATGATAAAAACTACAGAACAGACACATAGCTACCTATGTGTGAGTCCACCACGCTAATGCATACGGGAACATACACACTTCTCATATAATGCTCATATTATGTATACATTAAAATGCACCTTATTTTAAATTTCAGTCACTCTTATTGAGCAATACGGGCAGTTTAACTGCTATATGCTACGTCTGAAGAGAGTCATTTATGGTCCTGAAACCATAAAGGGAATTTTAGGAGAAGGATGTCTTTCTATTACATGGTCCACAGAGTTGGTTTACTCTGGAGAAAGGGGGAAATGGAGCTAGCTGTCATGATCACAACACTCCTGGGTAAGGGGCAGATGAAAATGCAAGTTAGTGAAAATTTCTCACCCTCAGGTAACGTGCCTAATAACCATTAACAGCATCCTTCACCAGGGCAGAAAAGCAGCAATGCAGTAACAAAAATCCCAGAGAAGAATGCCGTTGAAATGTGCACAGGCTTTGAGTTTACAGTCTCTCTCCACCTGCCCAAGCTCAGCCTTGTCCTGGACTGGCAAGCAAGTCCTCAAATCCTCCTGGAAGAAGGGTGCAGCAACTCACCCCAAACACCGCCCGCTAACACTCCCTCGCCTGAGCCAGCTGTGCAGACAGACCGACAAGATCGGATCATGGACAGAGCCCCTGAGCTCCTGCGGAGATCCAGGGACAAGGATCAGGCATGCACAAATGTCAAGCAGGAGGAGCCGCAAGGCATGCATGAGAAGGCAGCTGGGGCGGCAGAGGTAGGGACGTCGTGCGGCACCATCCCCCACATGGAATGTAAAGGGTGTGGGCATTCTAGTTTCTTCAGAAGCACCAATGCTAAGCTGCCAACTGACACCACTGATAGTCTCCATCAGCCGCAGAAGAGGATGAACAGGAGGGTTCCCCCGCAGGAGGCCAGGCAGTGATGCAAGGCCAGGATGCCACCACACAGTGATTTCATGGCCACATCCCTGCATCCTCCCCAGCAAGGCTTCTGAGATACGACACAAATGGAAATATTTCTGCATAAGAGTTCCTCTCTAAAAATGGCAACCGTGCCATGTGGTGCCTGAGCTGCCGCGCCTGTGACTCGCAGGCGGATTTCTTACCACGTCCTCCTTTGTGCTGACTGGCCGGGCTGCTCAGCAGGGGCTCAGGTGGGCTGAACGGAGGATAGCGCGGAGTTGTTTTCACTAGAAAGAAAGCAGAGCGAGGGGCTGTTGTCACCCTCCTTAGGCACGGAGCAGCATGCAGCTAGTGTTACTTCATTCTTACCGTAAGGTGTTTCTGGAGACACAGGAAATGCTGGAGTTGAACACATGGCCTCCTTGCCACTTAAAATCCTGCCATCAATCATATCGAGGTCCGGTGGATAACCAGGGGTCATCGTCTGAAATTGGCACAGGGAGGAGAATGTGAGAATGGGGAGTCAAATGAAGGCTCCTCCAAGCTGGCCCACTGAGCAACGCCTCCCTCTGACAGCAGGACAAGGAGGCTGAGGTCTGGATCCACGCCACAAAACCAGCCCGCCTCTCCTAGCCATGGAAAACTGGAAAACCCTTCCATGTTCAACAGTAAAGGAAACGGAAAGTATCTTCTGGCCCATCCTTCTAATACAATACACAACTAATAAGTGAAGTAGGCAGAGTTTGTAATGGTACGGGTAAATGAGTTTCTCAATATTAAGCCAAAAATCTGGATAAACAGTCGTTAACTGTGATATTAATACATTCACAGATACATGAAAACACATAGCATTTTAAACACACAGCATAGAAAAAAGGCCGGGTGGAATATTCTACATATTAACAGTAGTTTTGTTTGTGAGTCAAGACTGTGAATAACTTTCTTTCCTTATCTGTTCTGTAGTTTCCAACTTTTCCAGCTTGAAAAAAATCCTACCCACGTGTAAAAAGATTCATCGTTTTGGATACACCGACCTGCTTTGCTTCCATTCTGATCAGAAGCCTTATCTAGGCCTCTTGTCTGTGGCCCTCACCCGTGGGTCACCTCCTAGGAAGGTCTCGGAGGGAGGACTGAGGACCCTGTGTGATGACGCTGAAGAAAGGCTGTGTGTGCCACTGGCTGCTGCTGTCGGGTTATGGAGAACGGCTAAGGCCAGGCCTGTAAGAGTCCTACCTCCAACCCACACAACCTACCTACGTGCTGTGCCCCCTCGTACCCATTCTACAGATCAGAACACAGAGGCTCAGATGCCCTGAGTGAGGCGGCCCCATCTGCATAGCTATCTCTGGGGCGCACCACCCAGGCCAGCTGACTGCACACTGTGCTCTCCCAACCACACCGCCTGCCAGGTACAGAGGAGTTACAACCACATTTGTGGAACCAGTACGGAAGGCAAGTGCAGAGGGTAGTGCAGGCTGACTGTATTCAGGGACAAGGCCCGGTCACTGCCCGTTCACCCTGGGTTCCAGGACAAGAAAGCAAGTGGAATAGACCCAGAAGCCGGGACCTGGCCGTGGCACATACCTCTTTGACGTCCGCTGGCGAGGGGAACGGCGGCAGGTTCGGGGCATGGTCCACACCAGCCTTTCCCCCACGCACATTTGGAGAAGGCCAGCTGTCCTCCAGCGTCATTGTCATACTGCCCCAGGCTCAGCTTCCTGAGTCTCCCGCCCAGGGGCTGGTGAGCTGAGGAGCCTGTTAAAAGGGAGACAAGCGGGTTGGAGGGCGCTTCCTCACGCGGAGTGAGGCACCCCTTCCTTAAATCTTGCCTGCCGCTTCTCAAAGGTGCCATATCCTGCTTCCTGGTCACTACTGTTCCGGGAAGATGCTGTGATTGCTGCAGGCAGGTGATGGGAAACCCAGGGTGTTCTCAGACTCTAGGGATTGAACAAAGCCACAGTCCTGGAAATGTGCAGCTTCCCCAGAAAGGCATGCTCCTTCCAGAACAGGCCGCCTGGGGACAGGACCAAGCACCCAGACTCACGCGCAGTGCTGAGAAAGGCCAGTGCCCAGATGGAGTCCTGGGTGGGACTGATGATGCCACCCATGGGGCCCTGTCAGGACCAGAATGCCTTGAAGACCACACACCTGCGGTGACCCTGGGGCAGAATGTGGCTCGACTATGATAATCTGAATCTCCACAATGGGAAATTCTGGAGGGCAAAAAACACCTATCATTTCAAGCATCAACGATAAACATTCACCATCCCAAACATTCCTTACCAGAAACACCACAGGTGGTCATCCTGACATAGATCCCCACAGTCCCCACTCCTGATCAAATTCTGTTCTCTCTGTGTTGGGGGAAAAATAGGAGTAGGTGTGGGATCTAATTTTCTACAACCTCTTCCCAGGGATTCTTACAATTCGGCAGTTAGGAAAAACCTGCTGCTGGCTATTAAAAGAATGTTTCTATTGATGATGGAATCTGAAAATTCAAACCCAACAACACTGTCCCCTACAGTTTAGATTCAAACTACAAATACATACTCCCTGTAAGTGCAGAGTTCGGAGTAGCATTTCACTGAAAGATGGAGTTTCGTTCACCAATGTGTGTGGCCCATATAAGGCTCCTCTTAGAATGACTTTGTTCCAAATTGGTTGATGGCTGCTCTCCAAAGGGAAATACATCGTGGCAGTGACATACAGTCGTGCTGAGCCAATGACAAGCCACTGACACCTCCCTGTCTCTCCTCCCACATCCAGAGACTTCAGAAGCTCACAGGAATGCAAAGTTTGGCACGATAAACGGACGGTCCCACAGAGAGGGACAGGACATTGACCCAGCATGCTTGCCTGAGAGGAGCAGCAGGACTGCAGTGAGGGTTCTTGTTTCTGTCTGCAGCACAGGGGTGCTCCACTGCCTGACCCTCCCAGCTACCAGGTGCCACTCAGGTGGGGCTTAAGGAGGTTCCTGGGCTGAGCCAGGCTGGGTACCACCCTCCCTGTCCCATGAGACATCTGTTCAGCACCACGCAGCAGTGACCAAGCAAGGGAGATCCAGACCCAGGTCCTTCCAAGCATCCTTCTGCCTCTTCCTTCCGTCCGTGCTCCAATTCCCGGCAGCTCCCTCCACCAACCCAGGGAAAGAAGGAGGAAGAAGTGTGTGTTAGGACCTGGGGATTTGGGGTCTCACGTGTATCCTTCACCAGCTGCAGGACCTCCTCAGCCCCCCACTTCTTAATGGGTAAAATGAGCATAATGCTCTCTCTTTCCCCTCCCCACACAGGGGCGAGGATGACATGAAATGAAGCGGCATATCTGAGAGTCGTGCTCACACACAACAGCCCCCCTCACTACAGCACCCTACCCCCACGGTGCAGTGGTCCTCATCCTCCCACTCACCATCCCCTCCACAGCACGCAAGTGCTACATGGCAGGGGAGGGGCCACCTTCACCCCCAGTGCTCTTCAACGCACACAGGCATTTCAGCCATTCCAAGAATGAGTTTAAAGAGGGCTAGGGAGGTGTGAGGTCCCCAAGTCAGGCTGGCTTCACACACCACCTGGTACTCAGCTCAGATGTGGAGTTGTCCCTGAAGCACTCAAGGTGGCAGGCAACAGCCCTGGGTGTTAGTGATGGAAAGGAAGTGCCATGGCCCACAGGCAAGTGACTGAGAGCCTAGTCCTCCCCCCCCACCCCCCGGCAAAAGGAGCCACGTGCTGGGCTCAAGGGAATCATTCCATCTGGGAGGACCTATCTGTGGCAAGTGCCGGGAGCCCCCCCTGTCCTTTACCGACATTATAGTCCACTCACAGACTAGAACTTCAGAGGTCACTTCCAGGGATGTCATTTTCAAAGGGGAGAGAATTTCACTCCCGTTCAACATGCAAGATCATGTGTGGTGTTTTTATCAAAAGTGACATGGCAATATCATACCAACACAGTGCTGCATGAACCGCACAGAAAAAACAGCTATGCAAATCACCCTGATCTAACATTGTACATTGGATACATTTATCAAAATATCACACCATACCCCACATGTACGTACAATTATTATGTCTCAACTAAAAATTGTCGTAATAATAAAGAAAACTGCAGACAGCGTGGTTAAGGGTTCTCTCTGATCTGAAGAGGGCAGCTGGGAAGCACATGTGAAATGCACTCTCACCTCAGGCCTGAGGTTGGAACTCCCTGGCTTCAGAGACGGAGGTCCCATTAGGGTTAGCTACAACAGCCAGCACAGCCTTGAGGCTGCACTCAAAGACATGTCCAGATCGTAACAGGGTCCGAAAAGGAATTTCTGGGACTAAAGCATAAGTCTCAGAGCAGGAGGCTTAGACTTCTTCTAACCTTTCAACTTGGAGGTTTCTTTCAACACTGACTCCTTCAGAGCAGCTAGGGAATGTGATCTGTGAGTGAGCTGACATGGAGTCAGCAGCAGCTGCCTCCGTCCTGGGTCTCCCCCGACCAGAGGAGGCTCTGAAACATGGGCATTCTGTGAGCTGGCCCCAGAAATGTCCCTGCTGAATACATGGATTTGAAACTGTTCCTCAATTCTCTCTCTCCCCTAAGAATTACAATGAAAAACAGAATGTTCTTCATTCAAAAAAATCTCCTGGAAAATGTCCTTTATCCCACCTCCAGTGCTTGCGCTAAAATCTGGGCGGCGCCGTGTCTGATTAAGCAGAGCTACGTGCTTCTCCCTCTGGATGGATCCATACTTCTCAGTACCCTGCCACTGGGACCACCAGGAGGAAGATGGTTCCACAACCGAGGGAATCCGGCAAAGGGCAGCGGCTGTGGGTCTGAGGTTGGAAAGGGGGAGTGTGGGAAGAATGGGGGGAGTCAAGACCTCTGCAAAAGCGCCACCATGGCCCGGCTTCCAGGATGTGGCTGCATAAAGCATGGCTTCAGCCCTGCTCGTCCTGCTTTACATTCCCAAAGGGGAAAAGACACTGGCACACAAGGTCAGCAAGGCGCAGGTCTCTCCAGGGTGTGGAGATAGACCCCTTCCTCTCGGACTGCAAACCTTGGAAATGGGAAGTTTGAAATGCCAGGAAAAACAGGGGCAGAATGAGACAGGGTTTAAAATACTGCAACACCACTATGTGCTAGGATGCACCCACATCTGCCCAGGAGGTAGTAACAAAAGAAAGAAAAGCAGGAGACCAACGTTTATCCAGCAGCAGTGACATTCCAAACCTGGTCAGGTGCTCTCGTAGAGAAAAGCCCATAAGCTCTCCATTAAGGCAGACTACTACGTCTATTTTGCAGACAAGGAGAACAGAGGCTCAGGTCTGAGTACTCATCCTATACCACACAGCAGGTCAGCAGAGAGCAATGACTTACCACACATATGTATCTGACTTTAAAAATGCACGACTGCCAACTCTATTCCTCTGTGGTCACTCTTCCTAACCCACTGGTGCCTTTCCTTGCCTTCTACCCCTTCCCACCTCAAAAAGCCTACACAGCACAGACAGGGGCCCCATGGGCCCTGGAAGGCACTGCCCACTTCCACTGCCTGTGGTGATGGAGGGGCTCCTGGGGTCAGGATGGCTACCCTCATCCTGCTGAGGAAGGGGGAGCTCTTCCTTCTGGATATGTCCTAATGGGGCAGCCGACAAAGGCTTCTCAAACTCTTCTGTCTCTTGTATGAATTTCAGATTTAACAATGGTTTATTCTTCCCAGTCTTAGGAAATCTGCCAAGTATCTAACTAAAAACATAGGGTCCGGTAGAGAACCTGGTGGGGGTGCCTTTCCAAAGTGTCTGAGTGCACAGCAGTCTAGAGAAGAGGAAGGAGGGACAGTTTTTCACGTTCTTCCCATCTGAGAATCCTTGGCTACAGGGAAGGTCAGAGAAGAAGAGAGAGCGTGGCTTGCTCATGGCCTTCCCACTGGACTGGCGGGAGCTGCCACAGAACCCACGCCCTGCCACCAGCAACAGCCTGGGACCACCTGGCCAGGGTGGACCCTGCCTCTCTGCTCATGGGCAACGAGTCCCCAAAACCATCTCCACAATGAAATGAGAACGACACAAAGCTGGCTTAGGGGATCCCACAGATAATGCAGCAGAGGCTGGGGCTTGGCACACAGTCATAGGCAGGAAGTGTTACAATGGGCCACACTCAAAATGGACTGTTTATGTAGTCACTGAAATCAAGTTTCATGGAACTTGAAGCAGGCAAACACGCAGAAACATTAAGTGACAAAAGGCAGCAGGTAAAGATGCATGTGTAGTGTGATTTCATTTTGATTTAAAAACTAAGAAAATGTCTCAAATGCTCTTAAGAACTTCCCTCGGGGTTGTGTGATTCTAGGCACTATTCGTATTTTTTCGTAAATGTCTCTCTCTCTCAATGTTTTCACTAATGTATTACCTTTTAAAATTAGGGAAACAACACAGAAATTACCTTTGAGAGGAACAAAGCTTCTTTTATGTTGTAGTACTCTGTGCTGGTGTACTGAATTTCCCTAAATCCCTTTCTAATTCTGCATTAGTATTAGTTCCTATATTCTCCCAAACTCATGTGTTTGATCCTTACGCTTTTCGTTCTCTCTGATAAAATCTCCCATGTCTGACAGTCATATGCAAATTAACATGGGAGGTGGATTTCTGCAACAATATGCTCAGAGAAGATGTGTAAGTGACATTCATTTACAGAGAGCAGGGCTTACGCATCCCAGAGGTTACAAAGCAAGGCGCCCAGCAGCAGGGGTCTCTCTCTCTCTTTCTTAATTATTCGAATTATTCAACAAAGACCCAAGGCAGGCCCACTAGCTGCCTGCTTCAGGCAAGACAAGTGAACGTGAGACTACTCCATGCTGGGTCCAAGGCAGATACTCAGGAAGCACAGTAGTGGAGCAGAATTCAATCAAGGCCCTGGTGCCACGTTCAGGCCGAGGACATTCCACCAGCGCTGCCTCCCTTTAACCTGTGCACAACGTCTAGGGCAGAGATGCCGATGATCTGCCGGGCCACAGCACCCATGTCTGCTGTGTGCCACAGGAAAGAAGCCAGGAAGGGCCAAGGGCATGGGTGCGACAGTGAGCAGGAACTAAGCTCAGAGTGGGATTCCAAAATGGGCCCCTGTATCTGTCCATGAAGAAAGGACCACTCTAGGAGTGCGGCCTGGGGGCTGGGGCTGCCCTCTCACACATACCACACCACTCTCACGGGCACACACATACACACACACACACGCATGCACGCACATGAACACAATCACATGCTCATGTGCTCCCAGTCTCCAGCACTTTTTCATATCCACACACTTGCAGACACATGTATAAACACACTCAGTTAAGAAGTCAAATCCAGGAAAAGAGAAGAAAAAGGAGACCTCGTGAGAGCAGGAGAGCTGGCCACCACACAATATGGCTGTCACCTCCAGGAGGGAATGGTAAAGGGAAAAGAGGGACCTTGCCAGCACTGTGGAACACCTACAGGGCTCTGGGTGATCCGCTCTCCTACCCCCAGCTCCCCAAGGTATCTCTCCTCAGAAAAACTGAGGAGAAAGGGAATAAAACCCAAGCTCCCACACAGGGATGTTCACGGACAGGCAAAAGGTACCTCCCAAAGCCCTTTGCTGGGGCGGGTACCTGCATCTGCCTGTACCCAGGGCACCCACACCCTGCTCTCTCACACCTGTCTCCACCCTGCTCCCAGCCTAAGGCCCAGGTGCTGGGGTAGAGCTGCCCCAGCTTCCCTCCTGGTCCCCAGCCAGTCAAAAACAAAAACAAAACAGAACAAAACAAATTCTACATCCTCCCCTTATAAAGGCCATGAATACTCAGTGCAAAAATCTCGGGCCCCTTGAGCTCCCAGTGAATATAGACCCCAGTGATCTGCAGGTGATGTGCAGCCTTTCATTCAGCTAGGGTCTTTGTGAAGGGAGGTACAGTCAGCGGCTTTTTCTTTTTTTTCTTTTTTTTTTTTGAGACAGAGTCTCACTCTGTCACCAGGCGCCAGGCTGGAGTGCAGTGGCGCAACCTCAGCTCACCGCAACCTCCGCTGCGCGGGTTCAAGCAATTCTCCTGCCTCAGCCTCCTGAGTAGCTGGGACTACAGGCACACTGGCTTTTTCTTTACACAGTCTTGTGACCCCCTTTTCTCGGTGATTGTCCCCCAATGCATGGCAGGGCAGCATGGTCTCCAAAGGTCACGTGACTGGACGCCACCCACCTCCTTGGCCAGTCCCTACACTGGGCATTCAGACGGATTCACCCTGAGCCTTCTTTCCTCCAGAAACCAGGTGCTACCCACCCACGGCCTCGGGAACCACGTGACCTCGAGTGTAAAATGGGACACATGCCCCAGAGTCCCCTGCACTGCCACTCCCAAAGACCAGCACGTTTCCTCTTTAGCAGCCTCACTGTTATTCATGGGTGGGGCTGGCATCACAGACAGATAAGGAAACGTGCTGAGGGCTGCCCAGCCAGCAGGTCGTGCTGGGTCACCTGAGACTCCACTACGCCCAGCAGGAGCTGTCATTCACCACAGGGTGCAAAAGGACACTGAGCCTGGGCTTGGGAGGCAGGAGGACGCTCGGTCATTCCGGCCCCACAGTGGGAGCCAGAGATGGTGTGACCTTGGCCCCAGGTGTATCCAATGACACGCCTTAACCAAAGCCAACACGACAGGGTGGGGGACAGTCCTGACAAGGTATCTTCAAGTACTCTGAGGAAAGAGCAGGAAAGCCAGTCCTTGTCTGGGGGCGCCCGGAGGCCTCGTGAGAAAGGGGTACATCGCCGTCAGAGCCCTGGAGAATCAAGGATTTAGGCCAAGACACTGGTGCTGCACTAAACACATGTGGGACTGAACTCAGCGCAGCCTGGGAGTCGGCACTGTTGCCGCCAGTTCACCCCTCAGCAGTCTGAAGTGCAGGAGGGGGCTTCTCAGATCACTTAGCCACAAAATGGTTTTAAAAAAATTTTTAACATCCACAAAGCAACTTTCCACCTTGTCCAAATGCACTGAACTCCCCATTATCTATACTGAGAGTGTGAAATAACACATCCTGATTGATAAGGCTGCAGTTATGCCGACCCTGAACTGTGATTCGGTTCTGTGATTCAGAATGTTTCTTGGAAACTGATCTTCGCCAGCACATGGCAGATCTCAGGCCCTGAGCCTCTGCCGGGAAGTGGGAAGAGAAACGGCAAGGAAGATGGGTCAAATGTACAGGAGCGGACACCCATCATGTTGCCTACTCAGACGCTTCATGTCACCACATTCTCTCCACTATGGGGTCATGTAGCCCACTTTATGCTGGTGAAATAAAGCCACCACCCAGGTGGGAGGCAGCCCATGGGGTCTCCTGCCTTGGCCTCTGATAACTGATGCGTGACTATTGGCTGTCCTCTAAATTCCACAGCAGGGCCACAAACCCTGCTCTCGTCAGAACCACCCTGCGGCACGCTCCAGCCTCAATGAGCCAAGGGCCGGCTCTCCTGGAGGCTGGGACACACACCTAAGGTGAGACTTCAAATATACAGTGGTGGTTCTCAAAGGCAGCTGTCCACCTTTTATCACCAAAATCCTGAACCTGGAGCCTCACCCATGAAGTCAGAACCTCCAGTAGTAAGACCTGGGTGTCAATATTTTTAAAAACTCCTCAGTGTTTCCAACACACAACCAAGCTCAAGAATCACAGAAGGTCTCAACTCTGAATTCACACTGCGTTATTTAGGGAGTGTTTTTAAAGCAAGTCTGACATCCAGGCCCCACCAGTGCCAATTCAATCTGCCACCCTCCCGAGGTAGAAACAGGCACTCACATATTTAGCATCTGCATTTTTAAAGCTCCCTAGGTGACTCCAACATGCAGCCAATATGTCCAACCCCTGTTCTAAAAGAGATGATCCACTCCCTCAGTAAATTTTCAGGATGCAATATTGATTAAAGAGTAGATTGCAGGTGCTCTTACACAAAAGTAACTAGGTAAAATGGTGGATATGTCCATTTGTTTGACTGTACTGATCCTCTCCCTATGTAGAGGTGTAACAACACATCATGTTAAACACCTTAAATATATACAATGATAAATTAATTAATTAAAGCAGAAAAAACAGGGGCCAGGCACGGTGGCTCACACCTGTAATCCCAGCACTTTGAGAGGCCGAGGCGGGGGGATCACTTGAGCCCAGGAGTTCCAAACCAGCCTGGGCAACGTGATGAAACCCTGTCTCTACAAAAAAAATTAGCTAGGCATGGTGGCACATACCTGTCATCCTAGCTACTCTGGAGGCTCAGGCAAGAGGATCAATTGAGCCCAGGAGGTCAAGGAAGCAGTGAGCTACGATCACACCACTGTACTCCAGCCTGCATGACAGAATGAGATCCTGTCTCAAATAATTAATTGATTAAAAAAATAAAAAGAACAGGCCAGGCATGGCTCACGCCTATAATCCCAGAACCTTGGGAGGCTGAGGCGTGTGGATCACGAGGTCAGGAGATTGAGATCATCCTGGCTAACACGGTGAAACCCCGTCTCTACTAAAAATACAAAAATTAGCCAGGCATGGTGGCACATGCCTGTAATCCCAGCTACTCAGGAGGCTGAGGCAGGAGAATCACTTGAACCCGGGAGGCAGAGGTTGCAGTGAGCTGAGATCGCACCACTGCACTCTAGCCTGGGCGACAGAACAAGACTCCATTTCAAAAAAAAAAAAAGATGAAAACTCATGACACGCTAGAACATTACCTAGTTTAAAACATGCGTTCTTTCATTTCTATCTGGACACTAGGAGGTAAAGTCCCCATAAGCTACTGATTTATCTTGATGTGATCCTCTAGGAAGGAAGCGTGACGTCCACAGGTGTGCCTGATAGGCTCTGGAAGCTCCCTTGCATTCCTAGGAGTGAAAACAAGTAACGGGCAAAGACCGCTTCACGGTGAGCTTGAGGCGTCCAGACTTCAGCTCATTCACACACACCCACAACTTTTCAAGACAGTGTGTAAAAAGGAGGCAGGGTGGCATGACAAGCATGCCCCAACAGTCTTCCCAGCTGAAACGCTCCCGGAAATGGTTTGAGGAGCCTTCTCCCAAAACGGAAACAGGACTGACTGACCAGCCCCTTCCACCTGGAGGGCGTAGCCTTCACAAGCTGGGTGACTTACAGTTTTGTTTTGTTTTTTACAACGTAACGTGTCAGGAAGTCCTTAGGCAGGGTTCTGACTGACATATCGAGACCAACCCAGGCAAGAGCCGTCCCTTCCCAGGCACACCCTCCCTCAGTCGAGCTGTCTCCACGTCTCACCCTGATTCTAAGAGAACAGGTGGGCACCGGGAAAGCTGCAACAGAAGGTGGAGGGGGGGGGGATTCCCGTTTTTTAGATTGCAAAACTGAAAATTCCTTCCACTGGGAAACACTGAAGCCCATGCTAGGTGGTGGCATTTCTTCTAAAAAGACACATTTAAAAGGGAAATTATATGTCAAAAATACAAAGTACTCCTACACGAAAATGTCAGCAATACTCCTGTGTTTTATAAGTCGACTGTAACCTAACGCGCAGATGCAAAAAGCTGCAAACCACCGAAGGGAGACCCCCCTCCTCTTCCTCACACACTCCCCCAGCCCCGAAGGCCCCACCCACGGGGCTTCTGAACGGGCTTCAATTCCTGCCTGTTCACGTGTACTGGTTTTCTTTTGGATCACCCCTATCACATGACCCTACTGTTCTCTTCCCCCAAACACTTCATCTTTTATTCACCATGGTGTTTACCACCCCGTGCCTTCAGAGGCACACAAGGGCTGTCCACCTTCAGGGCCACATGGGCTGTGCTGAACACAGGTGTGGCCATGGGTCCACCCAACTGATGAACTATGACAAGGGATGTAGCCGGTAACTTCCGGGAGAAGCTGTGGGAGCCGGGGAGTGCTCTCGGGAGTGTGGGCAGCCTTGGGTGCACAGTTAGGGCTCCCCCCTCATCCCAGGTCCTGGCATGAGGCCCCCGTCAAGCCACAGTGCAGTGGACATGTGGCATGACTGGAAAAAAGCCCGTTGCTTTATGTTCCCAAGACAGTGGAATTGTCATAACTGCTCCACCCTGACAGAGGGAGAGAATTCTACTACCACCTGTCTAGGACTCCAGAGATTAGCAATTCCCGTGAGCCAGGACTCAGGCCATTAGGGTCACACAGACAGCCCATGCCAGTGCAGCTCGGCCAGAGCTTCTGGTGACAAAGGGCACACGCCAAAGGCCTGGTGATGCCAAATGACTTTCAAGCATCAGTGGGGAAGTTCCCCCAACAACTTAGAGAGCTGCCACAGGACCCAGCAACCCCTCTCCTGGGCAACACCCCAACAACTGAAAGCAGGCGTTCAGACAAACATGGCACACCCATGATCACATCATCACCATTCACCAAGGCCAAAGGTGAAAGCAACCCAAGTCTCCATCGAGAGGGTAAACAAACTGTGGTCTATCCCTGCTGTGGAATATTACTCAGCCATGAACAGTATTGAAGTTCCCACATGGGCTATAACACACTCAGCTTGAAAACATCACATACGAAGTCACAGGAGCCAGTCACAAAAGGCACAAAATGTCCACAGTAGGCACATCCCCCAGGGACAGGAGGGGATGAGTGAGTACCAGGGGCTTGGGGAGAAGGTGTGGATGGGAGTGACTTCAGGGGGTATGAGGTTTCCCTTTGGGATGATGAAAAATTTCTGAAACTAAGTAGTAATGATGGTTGCACAGCAATCCAAATGTCCTTACTGCCAATGAACTGTACACTTGAAAATGATTAAAATGCTAAATTTTATGTTATGTGTATTTTACCACAATAAAAAATATATTTTTTTAAACTGAAAGGATGATTTCTGTTTTCTAGTGTGGGCCAGATCAAAGATTTTCATCTCAAAATGAAAACATGAGTTTATTATTAATTACTTTATTTTTATTTCTCCCTGGACATGTTTGGGTGTTAAATTTAGTTTTTAATATGTGCTTAAGGAGGTTATATTAGCTATGACTTTCATCTCAGCAGAGTAAAGATGGCATTACTCTCGCTCAGGAAATTAAAGATGTCATAGAAACGGTACTAAGCCAGTGAAGATCCCTTGCTGTGGCTGTCCCTCGCAGTGTAGACTGAGCAGGAAGTGGCCTGGAATCCACACCTTAAAGGCCCAGAAGGCCCAGACAGCACCTCCTCCTCTGTGGCCCTAGCCTCTCAGCAGTGTCTTCAGAGTGCCCGTCAAGGTGGCAGGGTGGGATACCAAGTCCCCCTGCTTTGCAGAGTAAGGGTCTCTGGGGCAAATGGAAATTATTCATCAACTCTAAAATTTCAAAGTTGGTTTTATGCAATAAAAGAAAGTAATTGCAACGGCAGTTTCCCAGAGCAGACTGGAGTTTCTTATTCTAAAATGTTTTCCAAATTGGAAACCCACAGAGCTCCCTGTAGTGCAGTGGGCTGACTCGGTTATTAAATATGCACTCACATACATATGGCCCGTCCATACCCACAGCCCTAAAGTCTCAGGGTCTGAAGGTAGAGAGGAGCTGTGTCTAGTCCTGACCCCTGGGCAGGAATCTCTTTCTAGAGCTCTCAAGGCATATAACTATCCCATCTCTCCCCACCACCTACAGAGACCGAAGCTCGCTGATGGAGAAAAGGCCTCATTTTGCCTGTGGCAGCAAACAAAGAGCAAGAGTCCCTCATGGACACATGTCCAGCGCCCGTGGCCCTGGCTCCTTAGCTCCCAGACCTCCTTTATCCTGATTCTCTGATGCGAGTACCAGGAAGTCCCTCTTATAAGACTTGGGTCCTAGGACCTCACCCAGCTTCCTGGAGGGGGCGGTGGCCAAGGGAAGCCTTTCAGAGAAAAAATGACCCTGGGCTGACTGTGACCATCCAGAGACAGCCCCCGAAAGGCGGAGGTGCTGGCATGAGCCCTGGTCTCGTGCTGACACCCGAGTCCTCAGAGGGCTCTGGGAGTGTCTATACTTGATGCTGCGGCCACTCCTCCACCCTCCACCTCAGATGTGCATGCTGGTGTCTTCCACCATGCTCCAAGGACCCGGCACTGGTGGGGGTGATAGCCATAACTGGGGACTGCTCAGTTGTAACACACAGTACAGAAATAACAACACCTGGACATTCAGAAAGTACCCGTGGGTCCCCTGTGTCCCTAGCATGGCTCTGAAACCCTCTTACCCAGATCACTAACAGCCAAATCCAAGGCCCCGTCATTCTCCAATGTCCAGCTGCTACAGGCCTAGGCACTGGGGCCCACTTACTCACTTCCCTTCCTTCCTTCTTTCCTCCCAAGATTCTTCCTCTGCAGAGTTGGAGGCCAGTGCCACCCCATGGCACCCCCATTCTGACAAACATCATCCTCCATTGTCTCTGGGCCCCTAATGGAGCTCCCCAGGCTCAGCGCCACCTTCTGAGCTGCCTTCTCTTCTGTTAAGACGGTGACCATGCAAAAAAAACAAGCAAGGGCCCAGCCCAAGACCCTGAGGCTCACCTCTGCCCTTGAGGAAGAGCCATGCTCCTTGGCCCCCATCCTGGCCCTCCATGGTGCGGCCTGTCTGCATGTCCAGCCTCACTCCTCAGCACTGAACTTTCCCAGCACACCATGCTTTTTCCCAGTCCACCTCTCCTCCAGAACACCTGCCTGGTAAGGATCCCTGGTAAGGCCTGGATGAGAGGCTCTGGCTGAGCACCCCTGACATGTTTCCCCAACTCTGGAGTTGAGATGAGGGGGGATGGTCTGCATGCCTCCACTTTGTGAGGCTGTGAGCTTGCAGGTGAGCTGCTCTCTGAACCCTGAGGTGCTCTCCCAACTTTCACATTTGGTTCCTTTGGTTGGAGTTTAGCACACAATTTAAATCAATGGGCTCTCCATGATCAATCATTAAAAGCCGACAATTTCCATTGCTCTGAACCTTCTTTAGGATGCACAGGTTATTAGCCATGGGTTAGCACTAACAGAACACATGCCGAGTCTGGGAGGGACATTAAATGTCTGGCTGGGAATGCCACAGTGCTGTCTGCAAGCAGAACAGGGCCTGCCAGGTTCCCTGTCATCACAGGGTGGAGGTTGATGTAACATGAATAAAGTATTTTGACAACATGAAGCAAAGAGCCCTCAAGGTATGAAAAAAAAAAAAAAAAAAGCAGAGCTGGCTGTTTGCCACCCATGGAATCATGAATTTCACAGGTTGAGTCATTTCTTTTGTTACTGGGATATCATCAGTTGAAATCTTCCCCCCACTTAAAAAGGGTATGATCCAAAAATACACCGCATACAGGCTGAAACCAAGTGAAACCCAGAGTGGGGCAGGGACAGTGAGTTCGGCAGCAGCAGAAGTCAGACCAGACTGAGGGAGCACAGCCCCATGGCTGGTGGGCACTTGTAGCAAGCAAAATGCCCCCAAACCAACTCCCTACATATCACCCAACCTACAAGAAGGACACGAAACTGTGCCTGACTGGCACAGAGAGCACCCAGGTCTCAGTGATACCCCACCTCTAGATGACCTCTCTCTGGTCTTGTGGGTGGTCAAGGCTATTCTACATTGTCCAGTAATAAATCTCCCTTCGGTGCCCATTCAGCAGAGCAATCCGGGTCTTGAAAGGATCATCTGCAGTTATGCCCATATTTACAAACATTATGTAAATACAGTCCCAGGCCCCCGTATTTACAAACATATGTTGAGCTCTCCCTGCGTGCCAGGGGGGAAACAAAAAGTAATGGATACTTCCCTCAAGGTTTGCCGGCTAGTGGTAGAGTGTGAGTATAGTGAAATTAGGGCATAGCCATAGGGTGCAGAGTCAGAGAGATGAAAACTCTGTTACGTGTTCCAGTGAAAATGAAGGTACCTAAAACAGTGTAGGCATTCAGTGTAACAGCTCTTACTACTACCAGCATCATCAACATCACAATCACCAACACCACCATCAACAGCATCACCACCATCACAGTCATCACCATCATCATCACCATCACCAAACCATCACCACCATCAACATCATCACCATCATCACAGTCATCATCGCCATCACCACCATCAACATCACTGCAGTCATCACCATCATCACCATCATCAGGATCAACACCATCATCATCAACACCATCACCACCATCACCATTACTACCATCAACAGCATCACCACCATCAACATCATCACCATCATCACAGTCATCACCATCACCATCACCACCATCAACATCATCACAGTCATCGCCATTACTACCATCAACGTCATCACCACCACAGTCATCACCATAATCACCGTCACCATCACCACCATCAACATCATCACCATCATCACTGTCACCACCACCCCCATCAACATCACATCACTATCATCAGGGTCAACACCATCATCACCATGACCATCATCACCATCATCACAGTCATCACCATCACCACCATCACCACCATCACCATAATCACTATCACCATCACCACCATCAACATCACCATCATCACAGTCATTACTATCATCACTGTCACCATCACCACCATCAACATCATCACCATCATCAGGGTCATCACCATCATCACCATGCACCATCATCACAGTCATCACCATACCATCAACATCATCACCATCATCACTATCACCATCACCACCATCAACATCATCACCATCATCACCGTCATCACCGTCATCACTGTCACCATCACCACCATCAACATCATCACCATCATCACAGTCATCACCGTCATCACTGTCACCATCACCACCATCAACATCATCACCATCATCAGGGTCATCAACATCATCACCATGACCATCATCACCATCATCACAGTCATCACCAACATCACTGTCATCATCATCACCCACCATCAACATCATCCCCATCACCGTATCATTGCCATCATTACCATCACCATCATCAGGGGTCATCACCATCATCAATGTCAACACTGAAATTTAATTTGAAAATCAAAAGAGTTCCACTGTTTTCTATACCTGCCAGGGAGGGAAGAAACGATTCCTTCCCTGCTTAGCTGCAGTGCCTGAGAGCTACAGAAGTAAGCAAAAAAAAAAAAAAAAAAAAATTTTTTTTAGGCCAGAGTCTTGCTCTGTCGCCAGGCTAGAGTGCAGTTGTGCGATCTCGTTCACTGCAACCTCTGCCTCCTGGGTTCAAGCGATTCTCCTGCCTCAGCCTCCCGAGTAACTAGGATTACATGAATACAATACCACCCCCCAGCTAATTTTTGTAATTTTAGTAGACAGGGGGGTTTGTCATGTTGGCCAGGCTGGTCTTGAACCCCTGACCTCAGGTGATCTGCCTGCCTCACCCTAGCAGGCATTTTTAAAAATGGGGTTTCTATCAGTTCCAAAAGTTCTGGACTGAGATCCAAAACCCTGCCATGCAGGCTATTAAGAGACCACCTCCACACTGCACAGGCTTTTTACACTAAATGAAGTCCAAGTCTCAAGTCTTGCTCCACCTCCCAGCCTGGTGCTTACGTAGCACAAAAGGTACGTCCTGGAAGAGGAAGCAGAGCTCCCAGGAAGGGCATGGTTCACTCTGCCCTGCTTCCGATGCTGTGGCTAACCCTTCAGTGGCCATTCATCACTGCTTACGAACAGGTGCTCACGTATGGCAGGATTCCTACAAGAAGATCACTTCCCAATTTTAAAAAGCTCTGGGGGAGACTGATATCCGGTTTTGCTTATATCTAATCTTCCGACATCTTTTTAGTTCTAAAGCTATGAAAAAAATTGACAAACAGCCCAAGATGCATGTCAAACATGAATAGATTAATACATACTTTAAATTTGTACTGTTAATACCCAAATATGCACTGAAGTTTACTGGGCTATTGTTGAGATATGAAAGTCCTTAAACTTCAAAATGATAATTAAATAACTTTTATAATAGAAAGGAATTAAAGAGGATCTAAAATCAAAATCAAAATGTGTTATTAAAGTAATGAGTTTACCAAGTAATTTAAAAACAGCCAATCTGAGGGTGGATCATATGATGTGGCTTTCTAAAATTCCAGGCCTTACAATTGCTTCCTTGCAGCAAGAATGGGGAATCACTAAGGATTGAATTCAATCAACTGCAAGACATTATTAACCTCAAGAGGCTACTATATGTTAACCTAAGCCATGGAGTCCTCTTCTCCACGGACACTCAGACGCCTCCAACCTACCCCAAACCTTACACGAGATTGTTATCCAGGAGATAAGACTTCTGATTTTAAGGTTTCCAAGTACTTATCTTTTAAGACGGTTTGGTGAAGTCAGTCCGGTGTAATACTGCACGTAGTTTTGTTCCCATTGAAGCCTGTTTTGTAAACTCAGAATTTCCCATATATTTGTCTAATGCATCGACCTGGACCTGTTACTCAGGAACTGCTACCCCCGCTGTGGTGCTGTGGTTGCTAGACAGCTCTATCATAAAGGCCAACAATCTATATACGGGGCACTCTCCTGGCTCCTGCAAACTCCCAGTTCATGACATACAAAGCCAGAGTTACTCAGGCAAGTTGGAATGCCAGTCGTTTGCTCAGTCACACCCCCAGTAAGTGAGAGGTGGATGTGGACTAGCATTTCTTCACACCTTCCCTGGGTCATGCGCTGGAATAGGGTTTCCTTCTCAAAGATGGAGTGAGGAGAAATTCACAGAAACACTGCCCTTTACCCACCTATGTCACTCAGGCAGCCCATGGCACACTCAGACCTGAAGCCAGGACCAGTGTCTACAGAGTGTGTGCTCCTTCCCCTAGGCCACCCCAGACTGGAGGTGGGACTGCAATCCTCACCTGTGTGACTCCAAAGAGGATGGAGACACTGGGTCCACACCACAGGGCACTACCTTTGCTCTACTGTGCACATCCTATGTGAACCTGGGTGGGCCATGTACTGACACCTCCGTCAATATGACTAAGGCAGGGACTGGTGTGGTGCCTGCAGCCAGGGTGCTTAGGAAGATGACGTGGGTCAGCACACCTAAACCAAGAACCACGCTGGCATAAATGGTAGCATCTCTCATCAGTGTTACTAGCACACAGTGGAAATCACATGCACGGCATCACCCAGCGATGTTCTCTCGTCCTTTACCTCTCTGATCTTCACTTTTAGAGGCAGGCCCCTCTAAGGAGCCAGCAGCCTCCAGAGACCAACACACCAAAACGTGCCAATGTGGGAGGCCCTGGCACCACATGGATGCCACATTCTCTGGCCCAAAGTCCTCCTTTGGGTCCTGGTCCCTGCATATCACTACCGGGACTCCCAGAACACAGCTCTGTCTCTCCACCTCCTGCAGCTACAGCCTGGCCGTCCTCTCCTGGCGTGCACCTCTGTGCAGGAGCTTCCAGACCACACGATCTCCCCCACAGCCCTTGCCCACACAGGCCCCTACCTGAGACACCCCCGCTCCATCCCAGTGCCCCTCTCTGCCTGCTGTCTTCCCTAGCCGACCTGACCACTTCCGGCTCTCTGATCCTCTCAGCCTTCATGCCTCACCAACAGAAAGAACACTGTATAGTAACCTGGTCCCAGTAAGTAACATGCCCCATTACATCAACACAATGCTGCTGTGAACCAGGCAGAGGTCACTGTCTGTCCATCACTGCCAGCCCTGGTTCTTCCCAGGCCTCAAAGCTAGGCACAAAGGCCCTGTGCCAGTTTCTAAACCACTAGCCTCAGGGGAAAAGGACACGTGCAGTCCTGGCCACTCTGCAGTTAGCATGACCCCCCACCTGGTTTTGGGGCATCCCCAGGAGGCTCCCGCACCTGGCTCCATTGCTCTGGGTGCCGCCACAACTCTCAGCCCCCCTCACCCGAGCCTGCTCCCCCAAACCCCTCCCATCACTGAGCTGCTCTCCATGGTAGAAACTCTTGTGGAGCCCAGGCCTCTGCCCAGCTGCTGCCTTCCATAAACAGTCTCCACACACCACCACGGCCAGCACCGACACGAGTATTTGCGATCGGGACATTGTACACCATGACTGCTTAATCACTTCCATGTGCCAAAGCTGCCTCAGGGCTCAGCAGTCCTCTTGATCCCCAACCTTCAGCCCCACTGAAGTAACTGGCATTCTTCCACAAAGCCCCGACTTACACCACAGGGACAGAGGTAAGTATGCTTCCTTCATTAATCCACTACTTTCACGAAGGTAGAATGGTTTCACTGTTAGGTCCACTCTGCAGTGAAGGCATGGCCAGCCCTTTCCAGCAGCGTGCATGCTGTCCCTGCCCCATGCTGTCCCTGCCCCTGTGCTGACGTTAACATAACAGCAGGCTTTCTGCCTGGTTCTTCCCACCCTTCAATCTGCTACCAAGGGACCACGGCAGCATGACAGCATTTGGATCCTAGGCCAAAATTCACGAGAGTTGAAACTGCAAGGGCAATGTCCCTCCCTCTCCCTTGTGGGTTTTGCCAAAAGCTAACCTACTAGGCTGATTTCTCATCACACGTCAGCCTCCCGTGGAGCACCTCCCATGGAGCACCTCCCGTGGAGCATCAGCTCACCTTGACGCCCGGGGGTCCTGCTGGTGCCCTCTCCTGTGTCAGGCAGCCTGCTGCTTGCCCGGAGCCCACCTCCCACGCTGTCTGGAGACACGGAGCCGTTGGCCTGGCTACCGAGGGCGTTCATGTGGGTAGGGATGGGCTCGAAGGTAGGATCCAGCTCCAGGATCAGCCTGTTGAGCTGCTCGATGGACTGGTCAATGTCTAGGGTGGGCGAGCCTGGGGGAGGGGCCTGTGCTCAGCTCCGAGCCGGCTCCATTCACAACTTGGTCACCTGGAAACCTGGGTTTGAACGCTTTGCTGGGAGAGGGCTGCTGTGTGTCGGGGGGGATGTGGTCCACTGCCCACACTCCTCTGGACAGCCACCCTGCTGCTGGTCCCTCGGGTGGGGGTAAGTGGGATTCTTGGCTGGGCCTGGACGAGGCCAGGGTTGTCCGCAGGGCCTCGGCTCACCAGTCGGGCCTCCCCCGTCGGGGGCGAAGCTATACTGGTGAGCCACGACCATCTGCTGCTGGCGCACCCAGGTCTGCGTGGAGTAGCTGCTCTGCCCATAGGCCTGCATCTGTGGGGACACTGAGGGCTTCCTCAGCAGGGGCTGGGGCTGCTTGGGCTCTCGACTCCCGAAAGTCCGCTCCCGCTCATAGGGGGCGTCCATGCCAAGGCCCAGGTCCGGAACAAGGGTGCCCTGTGGATCTTCACCAACGTTGCTGCCAAAACCATCAGACAGGAGTGAATTCTGGCTGCTCTTGTGGCAAGTGAAGGGGCCCAGGTGGGCCGACTGCGGCCCTTCCGAGGAGGACAGGGTCCCGAGGCTGTCCACACTGTGCAGGTCGTGGTGGGGCATCTCGTCATCCAGAATGTCCGTCTCCCGGTCCTTCAGAGCAGCGTCTCCATTCACGTGGACCTGAGCTGGCACCACATGGCGGGTCCCACTGTACTTGCTTCGAGCATCAGTCATTTCCTTCAGAGAGCTTCCAGAATCTTCCAGGCCAAAGCCACTGAGCAGCTGGTCCAACTCGGCCTTCTCCTGGGCGCTCAGGCCCCTCTTGGTTCCCGGAGCCAGGCGCTCTTCCGTCTTATCGGTCCTGGCAGAGGCTGTGGAGTGGCCAGAGTCGCTGCTGACAGACAAGGTGTGGTCACTGTGGTCTGGGCTGCTGGTGGCCGGGACGGCCTGGGGGCCCCCTGGGATGCCAGGATCCGAGGAGCTTTTCTTCCTCACTTTCGCATAAAGGCTGCCATCAACAGGGCCCTGCATGTGTAGCACTGCGGGGGAGAAAAGCAGAGAGAGGCTTTCAGTCAGGGAGGAAAGCCAGCCTCACACCCTCAGAATGAGCGTGTGCATTTGTCTAAGCAAATAAATGGATTCAAAAGATGATTAACGATAAACAGGGACAAAGACTCCTCTAAGATCACAAAGTTCTACACATACTCTGGAGCATGCCAATGAAAAGGAATGCAAATAAACAAACATCTTCAGGCGCTAGAATCATTTCCACCTTTCCATGCAGAACAAACTGTCATTCTGAGCTCTGGGATTCTTCACCTTCTGAATCATCTTGCCTTGAGGGCTCGTTGTTAGTTTCATCATGATTGTGAACGCTGAGCCAGGCTCAGCTCATAAATCCCTGAGAATGGACTGTTCATCCTACACAAAGAAAAGCTTCCATCTATAGACCCGTCTAACATTTGTTGAGCATCAGTTAGGGTCCGGGTAGCAAATTCCTATTAAATTGAATGCCTCGGTGAAACCCCATCTCTACTAAAAATACAAAAATTAGCCGGGTGTGGTGGCACATGCTTGCAGTCCCAGCTACTCGGGAGGCTGAGGCAGAAGAATCACTTGAACCCGGGAGGCAGAGGTTGCAGTGAGCACTGCACTCCAGCCTGGGCAACAGAGCGAGACTCTGTCTCAAAAACACACACACACACACACACACACACACACACACACACACAACGAAACTGCATGTCTGCTCAAATGTCAACATGAAATTCAATGAAAAGAGAAAGTACAAGAACTGATTGCACTTCCCATCTGGCGCAGCATCTTTGGGCCAAGTAGGTGCCTGGTGAATATCTCAGGATCATAAACACTTGAGATTGACTTGCATGCACTGATTTCCATACATGGAATGTCAGGAAAATAAAACTGAATTAAAGTGTGGGCAGGAGGGACTCCATGTTTGGGTCCCCTTCCACGAACACTCCCTTCATGGAAGCTGTTTTTCTCTCTCCTGGATTTCCCCTCTGAGGTCCCCTTCCACACTCTCTTGTAGAAGGCTGTCTTCCCCTCCTAGACTCCATCTCTCTCTATTCCCTTCCACTCAGTGTGGAAGCTGCTTTTCTCTCCTGGATTCCATCTTTCTGGATTCTCTCACTCAGCGTGAGAGTTAGCTGTTTCTTTCTCTCTCCTTCTCCTGTTTCTCTCTCTCTAAATAAATCACTTTCTAAAAACAAAAATAAATAAATAAATAAATAAAGCGTGGGCAGGATGGGCTGAAGCTTCGGCTGCTATTATTAATCATGGCCACAGCTCTGGCATTCGGGGGACTCCCGAGCCTCAATCTGCTGACTGGCCAACTGCCGCGACCACACATGGCGGGTCCTTGCCAAGAGCCTCCTAAAATAAGCTGGAGTTTGTAGTCAGCACATGCCTTACCCCGTGGGCCTCCCCCACCTTATTCTACTTTCTCAACTATGAAATGGCAGACATTCCACAGCCAGGGAGCTGCTGGTGGTGGGAAACCCACGCTTTGTGGACACCTGGAATTTGAGAGACGTGAGCCACTACCTGACAGCGGCCACCGAGCTTGGCCCAGGAGCCCTCTGGAGGGACCTGCTCCAAGCATGTGCCTCACAGCCCCAGGCTCCATGCTGATGCACTGCCACAGTCAGCGGCTGCTGGCTTTTTTGAAAACACTGGGACAACGTGTTGGGACAGAGTTCCAAGTGGTACTTGGGTGTGGTGCCGAAAACGCGCCCACAACAGGCTTTTTTCTTGTTTCAACCATGCCCAAGGGAAAGCACAAAGAGGAGCGGGGGAGAGGGGGAGTATAGACACAGGGTATGGGCCCGTCTGCAGTGGCCCTGACTCCCATCCTAAAGTCAAGCCTAGGGGAGGGAGGGTCTGGGAGTAGAAATGCTACACAAAATGCTGAAAATAAACCAAGTCTTCAAGGCAGGGAACGTGATGACAGGACATATGCATGGGATTCATTCAAGGTATCGGCCTCAGGGACTGCTGCTATTTTCTGAGTACCTCTTATTGACAGGGCAGGCGCGTCGTGCATTTTCTCTAATTTTGACAGTATGATCTATGTTGTTATTCCTTGTTTATTTATAAGGAACTGAAGCTGAAACAGGATAAATAACTTGCCCAAGGTTGGGCAGCTACTAGGAGTGGAGGTGGGCCTAGAACCGGGAGCACTGGCCCTGTGTGCTCCTGCTGGCCCATTCCCCACCAGCTCAGAGAGCACCAGGAGGGCACACCCCTGGAGGCTCTGTCAGTGGCCTTGTCCACAAGGAGGAGGCATTGAACTCACATTGCTCTGACCAGGCATCAGCAAGTGATAACTTTGAGAGAAAGATGGAAAGCATCTTTGTAACTTTCATTCCATTGAAAGATAGGAAGCATTCCATTTTATAAATGAAAAACCAGGAAACTGAACAGGCTAAATGTCATGACCAGGAACACACACAGAGTAAATGGCAGAATGGGGGTCCCATCTTCAAGGATAAAGGGAAACAGCCATCTCTGAAGCCCGGGTCAGGCTTCAGACGAGGAAGAGACTAAAACACCTCCATCACCCAGCTCTGTGTAAATTAGACAAAGGGACACCTGGAAAGACTGGACTAAATTATAAGGCACGTGTAAATATGACCTCTACAATTTCAAAAATATAAACTGCAATCCATTTGTTAATGCAATCACTAGGTGACTGTGCAGTAGAGTCCCTTGAAGAAGCTCTGGCATCATATGAACACCGGATCAAATCCCAGCTCTATCCTGAGTCCACCCTTCAGGTTCCACCAACCGGTGCATTCACCTTGACCTTCAGCTTCCCAGCTATAGAATGAAGGTGTGGTTAGATGGTATGTAAAGGTTGAGCTGAGAATTAAATGGCATAGCACACGGGTGAGTGTCTTTATAGACCCTAAGCAAACAACAATTTAATTTGGTTTCTGTTTAGATTCCTTGTTACCAGGAAAATTGAACAAATGTAAAACCTGGTAAATCCTTCTTGCTGTTCTCAGAGTATGAGAAGGAGAGAAGGAGGCGCCGATAAATGGCTTCTGCTCCGTGAGAATGACGGAGAGTGCTCCCCCTCCCCCACAATGGAGGGTCCCACCCACTCTTGGTGGGCAGCCAGGACACACATGGCAGGGTCCCCACAGCGCAGGGCATGAGCCTGCCCATTATGGTCACAGATTTCACGCTGCTACATCTGTATATTTATGACTTCCTACACCCTTCTCCCTAAATCTGAGTTAAAATAAACTGGCACAATGACTTTTAAAAAAAGCCCAAGATTGAACCTGGGAGATAGAGGTTGCAGTGAGCTGAGATGGTGCCATTGCACTCCAGGCTGGGTGACCGAGTCAGACTCCATCTCAAAAAAAAAAAAAGGGCCAAGAATGAGTTGTAAAAAAATTCCTCTAATCTAAATTAAAATGCTGTCAAAAAGTGCTTAGTAATCAGTCTGAGGTAGACTCCTCCAGCCAGCTCCCTGTCCCCCTGCTAAGAACAGTACATGAATAGAAGACCCTGTACCAAATGGTAAGGCACAGGATATTCCCTCTTCCAGGGGGTATGAATAATCCTATTTTATTAGTAGTAGAAATCTTAAAATAATAATAGATGCATTAACAATAACACCATTTACCATTACCATTGACTAAACACTCGATCTATGCCAGGCTCATTCTGAGCACTCAGAGCAGTGTCTCGTCGAATCCTGACAACCCAGGTGGCGTTCAACCACCTTCCTATTAATACATGGGAGCACAGTCATGGGACAGAGAGGATCCAATCCAGGCCCTGTCCAGCACCAAAGACCAGGCTGGACTCTTCCTAAACTTCCTGCTACAGACACAGGTAGTTTTCTATATCAGAAAATGCCCAACAAGTGTTAAATGTACAGGAAAAGAATATGAAACATATCAAGTGAATCCCACGACAGGACTAGTCAAGCTTCTGAAACACTTTGTAGGAGCACAGATCTTTCTAAAGGTGCAGAGCTCCGGGCAGGCTCTCCCAGGAGCTTCACACACAACCCCCTGCACCCATACTTTCGTGGTCTTGAGCGGGGGCAGGGGAGTCGGCCTCAGCAGGAGAGGAGAAGGGGCCTCTGGAACGCACGGTTCCTATCCTGTTTTCTCATAAAAGGCTATCACTTTGCAAAAGGAAGGACTTGAGCCTCAGTTGGACAGAGGAGATGGCTGTTTCCCTTCATCCTTGAAGATGGATTCCCATTCCGCCATTTACTCTGTGTGTGTTCCTGGTCATGACATTCAGGCTGTTCCGTTTCCTGGTTTTTCATTTTATAAAATGGAACGCTTCCTATCTTTCAATGGAATGAAAGATACAAAGATGCCTTCCATCTTTCTCTCAAAGTTATGAGAACTAGAGAATATGGACATAAAGTATCCAACTCATAGGCTCCAAATAAGGTAATCCGTAATTACTATTAAAGGCTCTTCCCACATTGGACAGGGCCTGGCATCCGCTCCCCTGGGTCTATCTCTTCTCTGCCTGCCCTGTTCCCAGCAGTCCACTGCAAGCACCCACCTGCCCTGGGGCCCTGGCTCCTGCCCTTCTCTGCATCTCAGCTCCCTCACCTCCTCAACAGGTATGGCCCTGGCCACCCTTTTCTTACTGGGCTTTTATCCACAGCACACATCAGCATTCAGAAGAACTGCACCTCTACCCACTGGAACTCTGGCTCACTGAGGGCTGTAGTGTGCTTTACTTTGCTCTCCCTTGCACTTCTAGCATTAGAGAATAGCCTCTGGCATCAGGTGGACATTGAGTGAGAGGCTAAAAGTCTGAGTTTTTTCACACATGACAAAATTTGGGGAGCTACTTTGGAAAGCTCAGCTGCTTTAGCAGGAAAAACAAACAAGCAAACAAAAAACCACCACCAACCAAAACCAAACACACACACAGCCCACAAGGATCTGAAGGTAGAAGGGCCCGTGCAGCCCAGGTGTCCCCCACTCTCTGGGTCTCTTCCTCCCAGCCAGCACAGCCAGGTCCCGCCATCCGTGAGAGCCGGAAGCAGGGTGGCCATGGCTGCTAACCTGGCTGGTCTCCAACTAATAATGAACACAATTGGAAAACTACCTGAAGTCACCCAATTTAAGGGTTCTAAATACAAAAAAAAAAATTGTGACCCTAAAGGTTAGCCCATATGCCCATGAAGCAGGAAGCATGGGCCAGAGATCCAAGGGACATTTGAACATTATCTGGCCACAGTGTGCTCGGAACCAGGGGTACAAAGATGAATGGGACGAGGCCCTGGCAAACAGCAGGTGCAATCCAATGGCACCGTGCTACCTGCCGCTTCCAGTCTCCTTTATCCTCTTGCCACCTGTGAGGCTGGCGTTTCATTGCTCAAACTCACACAGTTCCAAATGGCAGGGCTGGGTACACATCTGTCTTCTGAGCTCTGTATCGTCTATCTTCTCACCTACAGAAAGAGCTTCATCTAAACGCTTTCTGCCACTGTTATGCTTTCTAAGACTCAATGCAAAAGCTGCAAGATAAGAGCAATATAAAGAGAATCCTGACTAGAAATGAAACCTAACAACAGGGGGCGTGGAAGTAGGGTCACCGCATGGCTGACTGCCAGTCTCGCCAATTAGAAACCAAACAGGAGCCCACACCCTGTTGTTTGCAGCCCCCACAGGCACAGGTCCATCATTAAAGGATACCCTCCTTAACTGACAGCAGAATGCTACTGATACGGTTCTGGTTTGGAAAAGTGATGTAGAAAGTAATTTTCTGCATCCAGACCAGAGAAATGACACAGCCAACCAAACTTCCATCTGTGGTTCCTCCACATGGGTTGTGGGTGAGGTTCCTGGTGCCCTGAGCTCCTAGGGGCAGGGAGGGTGAGGAGCCCCCACCAGCTGAGGGAGGCTGCAGGGCTTCAAGTATCTGCTCTGTCTCTGGCACCTGACATGCTATCAGGGGATGCCACTGCTATGAAGGAGGTAGTGGGGTAAGGACAGAGTTCTAAAAAGTGAGATCCTGCCGCTCGTCTGCCCCTTCCATCTTTATATATAATTAAGTAATATATTTTAACATTTTGCTTCCATCTCAAAGGAAGCATGGGGAAGTCCAAATCAACCCTCATTCTGCAAATTCAAAACCTGATTCCAGAGTATGAGGAAGTAACTCACGGGGGATCCCATAGTTTTTTGGCTGCGGATGCAGGAGGAAAACCTTTCTGCATCTCAGTCCAGGGTACACCATCCCATCCGGTGTTCCCTTTTCTTCTGCGCTGCCCCAGCCCCGGCCAACCAGCACCAAGGACCTCCCCCTCTTAAGGGAGCCTGTCCACTGTCTGGCAACGATTTCCTCATGGCCGAGTCCTAGCTAAAAACCCAACAAACATAAATACGGCCCTGAACGACTTCCGCTGCATGACATACCAGGGAGGTTTATCGCCTGGAAAAGAACTGGTAGGAAGAAAATACACAGCATACGTTCTTGTCTTCTTGGAGGACCTGCAGCAACAGCCATTTCCTCACCCACCCTCCCTGCAGGAAATCCTTCTCTCCCTGCTTCTGAGACGTGGCATTCCCACAAGGAGACGAGGGTAAGAGGCACTCAGTATTTCAAAAATCATCCAAAAAATGGAGAAAACCAAAAAAAAATATGAAAACATCCCTTCCATTCTTGCTGAAAACAGGCCAGCCAATGCCCACTGTGTTGCCAGGCATGCTAGCCAAAGGGACAGCCGACCTCACACTTCAGCACCCTTCATCATCAGTCACTCAGCAACCAAAAATATCAGCCTATCTGTAATGCACTGAAGTGTCCATTGGCCCTGCTTCCAATAGAAAGTTGGTATGAAGCAAAGGAAGGAGAAAGCTGATAGATTTATGAAGTGACATGGAATCTTTCCTTTTTCTGGGTACTGACACTAAGAATCCCATATTCTATTTTTGTGACAGGTGTGCTTAAAAGGTAACTTTTCATTTCAAAAGAACTAACAGTATCCTCCCTACAATGTTTTAGTTTCAAGGGAGTAACTAGAAAAGTCTTCTCCATGAAAGATGTTAAGAGTTGACTAAGCACTTGCTATGACTGCTGGTCATAAATGGGGACCAAAGAGCAATATTCAGCCCAGTCCCTATGATGTTCTGGAGAACGGACCAGCCCCCTTGGGGAACAGAGAGAGGAACAGGAGATGGGAAGGGTGGTGGGCACGTTTTATGGCATCTGATCAGACAGATCAACAGAGGCAAAGGAAAGACGTGTGAGAAGGCATCCACCGATGCTGAAGCCGCCACCCTCAGGTGAACCAGGTGAGGCCGTGGGAATTGCCGCCTTCGTCACCAGAAGAACAGAGAGCATTCTGGAAACACCCCTCTCCCACAACTCAACTGACCTCCTAAAGACAAGCCCACCACACAAACTCCTCCTGTGCGCCCAGCACACTGTCAGGCCCCAGGAATCCCACTCAGTTCCCAAAGCAATCCTATGAAGCAGGAAACAGAAAGTCCATTTTACAGATGAGAAATCAGAGGCTGAGAGAGTCAACATTTAAGATTTTTTTTACAAGCCTACTGAATGGAACACCTGAAATTTAAACTGGTGTCCCTCCAACTCCAAAACCCACTCTTTCCGTTCCTTAAAAATGATGAAATTCTAATCCTAATCAATCGCCTCTATATTTCACAGCGGAAATATCTAGAGCAAGACACACAGACACACACACACACACACTCATATACACCTCACTCACTTTCCAGAGACTATTAAGCACTTTGTGCTTTCCTCCTTAGCTCCTAAAATGATTCATTATCAGGGACAGATCCCTGTGCTGTCACAGCCACTGCAGTGATGGTCACAGTTTTATGTTCCGTTTTTTGAAGCAAGTGCATTTCTATCCTCACGGTTAAGGGATCAGGTGCTGTTCTTAGCACGAACTCTTCAGTTCCCCCACTGATGGTACCAGCAGCCCCATCGGGGTCAGGAGCCCTGGATATGTGAGAGGTCCTGCCTGCACCTGGAGCACCACAGAGAACAGGTGGCTTCTCCAGACACAGCCAGGAACTGTCCTGTCTCTAGGTCACCCTCAAATGACTCACTTGGGGCCGCCCAGCTAAATCAATTCACCATATCCAAACAGTCCCAATAAGCAGAGGCAATGGATGATGTCGGCAGCCACAAGTCCCCACGGACAACCACAGCCCAGGGAAAATGCTGAAGATGGAGAAGCTTCACTTTCAAGAACAAGCGCTCATCTGCAGGCAGCCTCCTGGAGGGGTCTCAAGGACCACGCTGAGTGAACACTGCCAGACTCAAAGGGCTCAACTGTACCGCTCCACGTAGGTGACATTCTGGGGTGGAGACACTGTGTCTGGACACAAATGGGTGTGGTCAGGGCCAGGAGAAGAGTGGAGGCTGCAAAGGGTGGAAGGAATGATTTGGGCAATAGAAATATTTGTGTCTTGATAGTGGTGGGAGTGTCATGGCATAATGTTCATCAAACTCAGACAACTGTACACTAAATAGAGCAAATTTTACTGCATGTAAATTGCACCTCAATTAAAGCAACCATCATGAGGTCAAGACAGAAATGAGACGAACAGCAAACTAGGGCCCAACCAGAGGTAGCTTCTCTTGATCTCCTTCCTTCCTCCCCCTCTTCCCCTCCTCCCTTTCCTTCCCTTCCTCCTCCCTCCCTTCTTCTCCCTCCTCCACTTCCTCCTCTTCCCTCCTCCCTTTCCTTCTCTTCCCCCTCCTCCCTTTCCTCCTCATACCCCTCCTCCCTTTCCTCCTCATACCCCTCCTCCCTTTCCTCCTCATACCCCTCCTCCCTTTCCTTTCTCCCTCCTCTCTTCCTCCTTCCCTTTCCTCCTCTTCACCCACCCCTCCTTCCTCCTTCTCCCTCTCCGCCTTGCCATCTTCTCCCTTCAAAGGCCTTCCCTCCTCTTCCTAACTCCCAAGAGACAATGGAAACCCTCTCTCCCTGGGATAGTGATCACAGTCCCTTTGCGCCTCAGTGTCTCATAAAGCAGCTTTTGACATTTCCATTGGAGTGACTCATGTGCACACCTTCCCTCCCCCTTCTAGACGTTCTGGCATCATCCAAGCTTGAGTCCTGGTTTGATCATAGCTGTGTGACTTCAGATGAATCACTCAGCCTCTCTGTGCCTCACTTTCCTTGTCGGCAGAGAAGCAATCTGTAGAAGGGGGTGTTTGCTGATACGAGTTCCAGGGACCACTAGGATTAAACACGAAGGCATGGCACACAGCAGGCACTGGTCAAACCCTCCTTTCTGTGCTTTACCCCTCCCTGGTCAAGTGAAGAATTCCTAGAACTCACATGTGGTTCATGTGTGGACCCTCTGGGTGCAAAGCTGAGAAATAGAGGAGTGCTCCATGAACATCTAATCAGTGAGTACACAGAACACAGGTCCACTGACCTCCCGCCTCGGGAATTACACTGAGGAATTGTTCTCTAATATAAAGCTACAGTAAATGATGGTTTTAAAGAGCATATTCAAAAGTTCCGTTAAGTCATTTTTTGATATGACTCAAATTGTCCCAGGCACCAATTTTGCTAACCGTCCATACCGTGAGACTTTATGGCTAAGCTCCCCCGCTCAGGCTCTTACCAGCTGTTAAAACTGTTTTCCTATCCCACATTTTTGTTTGTGTCTTTGGTGACTGACAGCAATGATGGTAAAAGCAGCACTAATAAGCTAAATGGGCAACCACTGTCTTCAGTGCACTTTGTACCTATTGCCACATTTAAGGCTCAAAGCAAACCCAGAAGGGGGATGGATTCTCCTCTGCTGAAGCCATGAGGCTAAGGGGCTACAAGGGACCAGAGCATGCCCAGCTTTCACAGGGGCAAGGGTAAGGGTGATCTGGCAGGTCCCATCATGCACACCCAGGGTTCCCATCACTACATCACTTCATCTCCCCTCAGCAGTGAGAGAATACTTCTCCTGGATTTGCTTAGTCAACTGACAGATGAGCTATGGTGCCGACGCTGGACTTGTGAGTTTTCCAGCAGACCATTCAGTTGATGGGTCTGGGGCTGCACAATGTGGAACAGCCAGCGGGGGGGTTCAGTGCTGGTGAGGATGAGTGCTGATGGAGTGCCTGGATTTCAGGCTGCTGAGCATGGAAGAGTCCATCACCAAGCCAGGAGGGCTGAAAACTAGGCTGTGGCCCAGAGCACGAGGCAGAGTTGAATGGGGTTAAAAATGAGGCAGGGAGCCTTCTCGCTTCTTCAGCCAGGAGGGGGAGGTACAAGTAGCCCTGGTGGTGTCCCAAGAGTAGCTGCTCCCTGGAGGCCTGATAGGGGCTGCAGGCACAGAAAGACCTTCCCAAAGTCAGGAAGAAGTTTCCTCTCAAGGAGACTTGTGTCATCTTACCGATTGCATATGCAAAAATCACTCTTTTTCCACGTGGACATTTATAATTAGAGTGTGTATAACCTCTCACTAAAACAAGGTTTGCTTTAATTTTACTATAATAGAATTCTGACTCACTGCTAATTAACGATTTTGGAGTTTTATTAAATCGTTTTCTATTCCAGAGAAAAATCGAGAGCTAAGAAATGAGGACTACACTTGGGTCTTTGAGAACACTGCTTTCGTCTACTAAGTCATAGACTCTGACTTTCATATATTTCAGGATGGAATAAAATGTGCCCTTTTCCTCTTTCTTTTTTTATATACATAAAATAAAAGATGGTAATAAAGTCTACTCTGTAGGGACAGCTCTTTCTCTCCTTAGGCAGAATAACTACATTCTCAGGCATCCTTCCCTTGGTGCGACAGTTTCACCTTGAAAGTGAACTCCTTCCCAAGCCCCAAACCAACTCCTTCCCAGGCCCCAAACCCAAATCACCCTCTGAACTGCCAGGAGGGGGAGGCTGTGGGGGCAGCACCAGGACACCTTGCTGAGACTGCCCAAGGGTGCTGGAAAACCCCTCCCTCTGGAATAAAGCTGAGCTCCTTGCTCACACTTTCTAAAAAACCAGGCAGACTGTAAACTCTTGGAGAAATACAGAGCAGGAAACAAGTAACAAAAGCAAGAACTGGAGCGGAATCTTCCACACAGAAATGCCTGCCCAGCCACAAACCGCCTCTCCGGGAAGGGAAGGCGTCCCACTGCAGAGCATGAGCGACTCAGGAGCTGGGCCAGATTCCAAGCGCTCCCATGGTCTCCTGGGCGAGGTTCCGGAATGTGGCGATAAAGGAGCGCTGGGCTACGAGTGGGGCTGTGTCAGGCGTGTCCCAGACACCGCCAAGGTGCCCCTACAGCCGCACTGACAGCATGGCAGGCCAGCGCGGCTCCCCCAGGCAGACCTCTCACACCAGCACGCCGGTGCAGGCTCGGGCATTCAGCAGGCACCTATCTCAGACCTCTGACCAGGCAGCCCAGTTCCCTTTTGGGCACTCCTAACTGTGAAAACACTGGGGCCCAAGCTCAGAGGAAAAGAGGAGGTCCTGTTGGCTGTCTGAGGCCACCCAAGCTGGCCAGTCACGGAGGCAGCCAGAGAGCTTGCAAACACCATGTCAGACCATTACTGAACTCTTCCCCCAAAAAGAATTCGGTAAGTTAAAACTCCTGCAGCTTGCAAACCAATAAAGGCATTCCTGGACGAGTCCTGAGCAACATTCCTTCTTGCCCGGTTAAAGCATCCATTCTGCTGATTATTCCACTCCATGACGCCGTCTCCTCCTGGCTAGCACCAGCTCTTTCCCTCTGGAAGTCTTGGCAAGTAGGTAAGTCTCAGCACGCACGCAGCTCAGTTTCAGGTCTTTGTGGCCTTACAGAGCCACACAGATGCACACATGCACCACACACGCAGGCAAACACACACACACACACACACACACACACACACATACAAATGCTCCCTGCTTACCTTCCTTCAGAACAGCCCAGAGGCTCTCTCGGTCTGCACCTCTGAGCCCAGTTTTCTTTGACGCAGCCCTTCACAGCAGGACAGTGGCATGCCAGGGGAGCGGGTGTGTGCCACCTCCTTCCCAGGCACCTGGCTTCCCGCTAGTGTAGAAGGTAAAAGATCTCTTTGCCTATGCAGGGACTTTGATTCTGCCAAAAAGGCCAGGGCAATGTAAACATGAGGGTGGGGCTTGGTGCACTCAGGTTGAGTGAAATTTGAACTCTGGAGGCTGAGGAGGTGGGGTAAGGAGCTCCTCCTGTAAGTCCCTCACCAGGCTTCTGCATTCACTGCTGAGCATTCTGAACTGATGTCCAGGAGCCAACACCAACCCACGTGGCTTACAAAGCACAGTTTCAGCCTCCTTTTGCTTTCTTCAAACTAACCAGGCAGAAAATCTTTGCACACATGCTCCATCTCCTGGGAGCTGTCTCTCTGTCTTTTGTGCGGGATGTGGTTGAGAGTACAGCGTGAGTGTTCATTGCATACAGCATATTTTGTGTGGTTAGCCCAGACCTCCAGGTTCTGTGTTCAGTGTAGCAGATCCTTTTCATCTCAGACCTCATTACATTCAACGTAGGTGGGCTTCAGCCAGTGGCTTACTCTCTGCTTTGGCTCGACACGGGCCACAGTACCAACCACGCACTTTTACTCTTTAAATGAACAGAGCATGCCAAAGCAAACAAGCAACAGCCCTTTTTGATGCCTTCAGGTTCCCACAGCACAATGGAAACCCTTTTAAAATCACCAATCAGTCATCCAGGGGAGACGGGACATACCTGGGCTGTAAGTGCAGGCAGAGGGTAACAAGTCTTTAATAAATCACCTGAGATGGCCATGATGGCGTATGTCGCTTACAGGAGGTTAAGATAAAACTCAGTGCACCCTTGGGAGAAAGAATCTCTTTTATGATGAGACATAATGCACTTGTTGTGCAAGAAGTTCTATTAAATTTGGTATTCTTTAAAGGGTATGGGCCAACCCACCTTCCTATCAAGAGAACCGAAATTATTGTTACCACTCTGCAAATGACAAGATCGCTGCAGTAAAGGCAGTGACTAATTTACACAAAATAGTTTGCTTTAAAGAATACACATCAAAAGAAAAGAGATTAGGAACAGTGAACACAATGCAATGAATGTCTGTGTCTCTCTCCTAAGCATCCAGGGTCTTGCCAAACTGTAGCTAACCCTATGCCTAGAAATGGCTAGGGGTCCCAGCCTCCTACAGGATACAAATCTTAAAATCAGACCATTGTATCACAACACTGTGCAAGAAAAGCAACAGCCAAGGTACCTTTATCCATTTCCAATAGAAGCAGCAGGATTAGTCACATGTTCAGAAGGAGTGTTTCCTTTCATGTTGATCTGGGTTGGGTTTGATTTGGGTGAGGTTAGGGTTTTTTGTTGTTCTGTTTTGTTTTTGGTGACTGAGGGCGAATTTTCTTCACGTGGATGACAGCTTTGTAAACGGGCTGCCACAAAGCTTCATGAATATATGGCAACGGGCACCCACTGGTTTTCAGATCTTGTTTATGTAGCTGGCAGCCGCTAGCAGGCAGGCTCACTCAGAACGCTCGCATTTCCACACGTTCCCTGCTAACCAGTCTTGATTACATGGAGCCTGTTCGGTTGTTAGTATTAACTTCTTTTGAAACAACGGGGTCTTTGAAGCTTTGCTAATGTTTGGCCAGAAGGCAGCTCTGTGGCTCAGAGTGTTTTGAAAGGCCCCAAGCCGTTTCACCCTGAAGGGTTGTAATTTTGTGCAGGAGGCTGGCCAGTCACCCCTTAGTATATGCGGGTGATTGGTTCCAAGACACCAGCACCCCCAATCCACCTCCAGCCCCCATGAGTGAATCAAATTCGTGCATACTCAAATTCTGCAGTCAGCCTCGAGGAACCTGAGTATAGGAAAAGTGGGCTCTCCATATACACAGGTTTCTCATCCTAAATACACTGCATTTTCAATCTGTGTGCTAGCTGAAAAAAGTGTGCATATAATGGACTGGCACTGTTCAAGCCCATATCGTTCAACGAATTGCTGTGTAGCTAATGAAGAAAAGACTTGCTGAGTTTCCTGAGTATCTCTGAAAACAGCAAGGGGGACAGGAGGCTGGCAGAATGTTTAGTGCCACTCCTATCTGGGACTCCCTAAAGGCAGAAGAAACTTCCAGAATGGGAAGCCAATTAGAAGGATGGGAAAAGACGTGGAAATTTCCAAAAGTAGTGGGAAAGATCAGAGGTATAAGAATATCCTAAGGCCGGGCCGGGTGTGGTGGCTCACGCCTATAATCCCAGCACTTTGGGAGGCCGAGGTGGGCGGATCATGAGGTCAAGAGATCCAGACCATCCTGGCCAACATGGTGAAACCCGTCTCTACTAAAAATACAAAAATTAGGGTGTTGGCACGCGCCTGTAGTCCTAGCTACTCAGGAGGCTGAGGCAGGAGAATTGCTTGAACCCGGGAGGCAGAGGTTGCAGTGAGCTGAGATTGCACCACTGCACTCCACCCTGGTGCCTAGCGACAGAGTGAGACTCCGTCTCAAAAAAAAAAAAAAAAAAAAAAAAAAGAATATCCTAAGGCCAAAACACAGACAAGAATGTTCACAAGCAGCATTATTCATACTAGACGAAAAGTGGGAGGAGCCCAAATGCACACCAGCTGATAAATAAATAAGCAGAGTGTGGCATGTCCACACAGATGAAGCTTGAACACTTAGGCTGAGTGAAAGAAGCAAATCACAGAAGACCACGCATTGCACAATACCATTGAGTGAAACATCCGGAATGGGGGAAACAGAGAGAGAAGGAAAGTAGCTTCGCAGTTGCCAGGGGCTGAGGAAGGGAGGTACTGGGAGCGACTGCTAATGAGCACAGGGCTTCTTTTGGGGTGACGAAGATGTTCTGGAATTAGATTAACAGCGACAGTTGCACAACCTTGTGAACGTGCTAAAAATCAACGCATTGTATACTTTAAAATGATTGGAATGGTAAATTTATATGCTATAAATCTGGTCTTAATAAATAAAAAATAAGAATATTCCCAGGCTAGAAACGGCATGGTAACAAGGGCATATTTAGAAAGCAATGGCGACCAGACCAAGGCTTGCACATGCACTCAAGTTTACTACAAAGCGTCTGGGGACAGAGGTAGACAGGGGATTTCTGCAACAGAGCCTGGGACACACAGCATTCGAGGGGAGAGAAGGCACTCTCTCTTCTCTGTGCTGGTCACCGGAATAAAACCGATGCTGTGATCAGACCACATTCTAGTGCAGGGTTCCAGGCCGAAAAAAGCTGCCCACCTGGATCACGAGGTCAGGAGTTGCAGACCAGCGTGACCAACACGGTGAAACCTGTCTCTACTAAAAATACAAAAATTAGCCAGGTGTGGTAGCACATGTCTGTAGTCCCAGCTATTCAGGAGGCTGAGGCAGGAGAATCACTTGAACTTGGGAGGCAGAGGTTGTAGTGAGCTGAGATCGTGCCACTGCGTTCCAGCCTGGGCGACAGAGCGAGACTCCGTCTCAAAAACGAAACCTGCCCACCTAGACGGATCCGAGTGTGGCTTCCGAGGAGGCCATTACCTGCACTGCAGGTCAGAAGGTGACGTGCAGGGCCTCCTGTGAAGTTCCTCCTCATGAGAGACACATGAAAGTGACATCTAAATTCACATAGCTTCTGGTAGAAAGTTCTGATTTGAAAACATACCACCACCAGCTTTCAACAAATACGGGTCCCCTCCAGCCCCTGACCACCCATTCTCCCCACTGTCTCCACCGTTTGCTCCTCTCCAGATCGTCTTTCCAAGGACTCATCCTCTCGAGCTGACATCCCTACCCGTCCACCACACTGAGCCCTGTGCAATCCCTACTCCAGTGCGGGCCCCTCCCCCACCCACCTGGGCAGACAGGGCCATCCCAGGGGCTCTCTGGAGGGGCAGCTGTGTGCCCAGAGGCCGGGAAGCGGCAGCTTGTGCCTCCTCCATTCCACATCAGGACACTTGCACGCAAAACTCATTTCTCTCTGGAAACCAGTGCCCCTGGCTACAGTGTTCTCCAGCCCTGCCAGCTGCCACTGCCCCTCACTTCCCAGCCCAACCCCCCACACACCCATGCCTCCCTTGGTCCAGGCTCTCACACTCTCATCACAGGCATTGTTGTGCCTTCTCCTGGGAAACCATCAACATCTGACTGGGGCCGTGACCTTGACTCTTTGGACTTTAAATAACTTCCTTTGCTTTGACATTAGAATTTCTCACGACATACCCTCAACTACCACCAAACTTTGAAAGCCTTGAGCTCTTGAGATGTGGCAGCCAGGCCTCTCCCTTCTCTCGCTGGCCGCTCCAGCTCCCTGGCTCCTGCTCTTCTCTGCATGTATCCAGCCCTTCCCTCAGCACACCAGAGTTGGACCCAATGCATGTTTAACTCCAGCACCAAACTTAAAACATCAAGGGCAACACAGAGCCACTGTGCTTCCTTCCTCTCCTAACCCCTCTAGACACACAGCACATGCTGTCTCCCTCGCCTGTGGCCCGTGTCCATGCCCCCGCTGATGTGCACGCCCCTGAAATCACAGAGACCCTACCAGAGTGGCATCCACACATCACTGAGCACACCACCCTGCCCACCCCAGCAACCATCTGTTGCTAGGGGAGGCTCCTCCAAGCTGTCCCAGCTCTCAACACTTCCACTCCCCCAGAGTGTTGCCCGCTCCCAGGAGACAACCTCGCCTGCCTTCCACAAATCGAGCGATGCCACAGCCAGCAAACTCACTCCCAGTCTGCTCTCCACCCTTCTCTGCATCCTGACTCCTGCACCAGGCACCCTGCCTTGGACACACCCATGGTGCTCTCAGCCTCCTGCCTCTGTCAGTCCGGTCCCTGCCGGCACTGAGCTCGGCACATCGGCAGAAGGAGCACCACAGCCAGCGACCAACCCCCGACTCCTGGCTTCACCACCTAGCCCTCTGACCCCTCAGACCCCTCAGAGTGTGGTAAAGATGAAATATATTAATGCAAGCTGCATGCTCAGAAGGTTGTGAGGCTCGTGAGCAGCACTCAGCAAGGGTGAGCTCTGATAACAATAGCCGTTAGCCATGCCAGCCCTGTCCTGGCCTCTGCACGGAGCTGTGCTGTCCCATTCAGCTCTGTATCTGCAGCATCCAGCACTGCCCATGCTCAGTGAGGCAGGGAGGAGATGGAGACTGGGTCCTGAGTCCTACAGAGGCTGTCTGGCGAGCACACACAGCCTCTGGTTTTCTCTGATGAGCTTCCCAGAAAGTGACGCTCTGCCTTCACTCCCCAGGTGACCTACCGGAATCCTTGGACTTACGATTAACAAGAGTTAAATCTTACATGTACCACACACAGCCTCTGGTTTCTCCGATGAGCTTCCCAGAAAGTGACGCTCTGCCTTCACTCCCCAGGTGACCTACCGGAATCCTTGGACTTACGATTAACAAGAGTTAATCTTACATGTACCACACACAGCCTCTGGTTTTCTCCGATGAGCTTCCCAGAAAGTGACGCTCTGCCTTCACTCCCCCAGGTGACCTACCGGAATCCTTGGACTTACGATTAACAAGAGTTAATCTTACATGTACAGGAATAAAGAATGAACCTCCAGTACTAAGAGAAAGATGGTTTCCTCGCAGCCTCTGCCCACCTTCAGGAAAGCACCCAGAGTGCCCATCACCCCGTGGCTCCCCTGCCGATTTTCCTTCTGCCTCATCCTAGTCAGGGGCCCAGCAGCATCCCAGACTCATGGAACCTGCCACGAGTTCAGGGGCAGTGTATGGGCACTGCTGCCACCAATGAAGGACAGCTGCTAATAGGCTGGCAGAATTCCCACAATGAATCAACTATTTTTCTAACCATTTGGCCTAATTTCAGTGAGAATATATCCCAGGTTACAAATTAGCTCACATTCACACTGATAAAAGTATATACTACTGAATTTTCAAAGTGTAATTTTCCATAGACTGTCACCACCATGAATCCTAAATTAATTCAATTTCCCATGGTGGAGTCTGAAAGTCCACAATGTCCAAGGGTACATTTTCCTTGTTAAGAAATCATCACTACGCACATATAAAACACTGAACACATCTTCGGCTCTTGGTATGTGGAAGAAAACTTCCTGGGGACAGTTGTCCACTCCACCTGGGCCCTACCCACTGCCACGACAGGCAGGTGCAGGCAGAGCACACACAGGACATTTGCTGGGGACGCCCTCCGTCTGTCTACAGAAACCTGCTTTCCCAGCTCCTGGCACCAGTGGCTTTCCCTGCACTTTGCATCAGTCTCTCAGCCCCTAAGGATTTAAATCTGGGCTCCTAATTCCAGCCAGAGCAACCATCACTGGGTGTACATCCTTTACCGGCCTTGACCTTGGCCCCCTCTCCGTGACATGCTCTAATCACACCCCTGGCTCACACTGGCTCACACAGCAGAGTGGTCACCCTGTCTCCTACCCTGGTCCACAGCCCTCCACACCGGGCCTCCCCGACAGAGAACCAGGCTCCATGAATATGGCTGCCGTGAGGCAATGAGCCGAGGCGGTCTCGGCTTCGCTCAGCCTGACATGTGTCCCCATCCAGCACAGTGTCCGCAGGGAGAAAGCAGTGCTGTGGAAACCAGCTTTCATCCACAAAGTTGGTCAGAATTGCTCCGATCAGCAAGATAAACTGAGTAAATCTGAAGATCCCTTAAAGCTCACTTTTCTTATGTAACAGTACAAGTTGCCATAATATGAATCCTGTTTTTCAAGAAATAGTTGGATGTTACATAAAATATCCTCTGCAATCTGTGCTACGTTAAAAAATTTCAGTAAGGAACACACCCACTAGTCTGACACCTATGCCTTCTACCTCACATGCCCTGCCCTCCATGACATCTTAGATAACAGTAACAAAATACAACTGCATCCTGTCCTTGGACTTACAGAGAGACTAAGAGACGATTCATATGCAACTGAATGCGTGTTTGACATAAAGTATCTTGTCTGTCAACATTTAAACACCATTTTAATGATCTAAAGTCCCAGAATCAACGGTACAGGGCCGGAGTGCCCAACTTTCAATAGCAGAACTTGATCTTCATGCAAATCTTTATGCAGAAACCTTATATGAAAAACAGAAAAAAGTCAGGGTGGAACTGCGGCGGTGGAGGGTTCTGGCAGGAGTGGATGGAGAGAGGATGGGGCTTCTCCTTAAGAACCAACTTGGAATCCTGGAGCCACAAGCATAGAGTTTGAACACTGTTGACCCCAAGAGTGTCATTACTCCCAAGGTCAACACCAGTGTGGAGAACATCACCATAAAAGGCAGGAGAACCATTTGTTTAAAGGGAGTGTGCATGTGGATGGTGGTCTCCTAGCCCAGATGGCTCAAAGGGGCCAGAGACGCAGGCCATGAGGGTGCACCTCTGTGTAAGGGGTCCCTGTCCCCACAGGGACAAAAGAACCAAGTCAAAGATTGTCCCATCTGCCCCTTTTGTATGAATACCCTTTTCCCCTAGTCATCCACAACCTTTCCCTCCCCTGGGAAGCCTCGGCAGCTCTGTCTTGCAGCACTTCCCAAAGAAAGGAGTAGATGACACAGTCTTGCATGCGTAATCTAAAAGCCCTCTGGGGACATTCCTTTAAGCCTGAAAGGGAAGAGTGTGAGCATGCACAAGTCCTCCTCTTCCAGCCAAGGGCTGAGGAAGGCGGTGAGAATGCCCAGTGGGCCAGGCACACAGGAGCATGTGCATGTGAGGAAGAGACTGCTTTTCTTCAATCCAGCCTCATTCTCTCTCACAGTTTGGTTCTGTTTATCAAATACTTAAAAGTCAGCAGGTGCTCTCCCCGACTTGGCACAAGTGCAATTGCAGGCTCTACAGAGAGGCAAAATAAAGTTGCAGCCCCGTCTCTTCCTGCAATGGAGAGAAACGTTCTGCCCAAGAAAGACACAGATGGAAACTCACCAGGTTTGACTGAGTGCCATTCAGGCAACCTACTCACGTCAGGAGACAGGCAGAGAACACATCCGGGAAGAGGGGGTCTGACTGAGATGTAACTTGGAAAAGGGTGTCAGCAGACATTTTGTCAGAAGAATAAGGACCAAACCCTCACTACAGCAAGGTCCAGACACACACACTGCTGCTCACACTGGATGTGTGAAGTTTGGTGACTCAGGGTCCCAGGAAGACTATGGGGTTGGAGCCCTCTTCTAGGTTCGCATCTCAGGGAATCCACCAGCAGAAGAACCGTCAAGGCTGCAGTCCCCACAGGTGGGAATGAAAGTCCAAAGATCCACAGGTTTGGGGAAAGAATGCAGGACAGGGGCATGAATCATTGCATGCATGTTGGTTAAGTGGGCGGGGTCACCAAAGAGGGGTGGAGATACTGATCACAAATAGCAGAGGAGAGTGAAACGAGATTAAGACACACAGCTCCGAGGCTGGGCATGGTGGCTCACGCCTATAACCTCAGCTCTTTGCAAGGTTGAGGCGGGCAGATCATGAGGTCAAGAGATCAAGACCATCCTGGCCAACATGGTGAAACCCCATCTTTACTAAAAATACAAAAATTAGCTGGGCGTGGTGGCAGGCACCTGCAGTCCCAGCTACTCGAGAGGCTGAGGCAGGAAGCTGCTTGAACCCTGGAGGCAGAGGTTGCAGGGAGCCAAGATTGGGCCACTGCACTCCAGCCTGGGCAACAGGGCAAGAATCCCTCTTAAAGAAATAAAGAAAAAAAAAGAAGATACAGTAACTGCAGTAATATAAACAAGTCACCCACCTTCCAGACCCATCTGCATGCACAGGACACCCCATCCAGTGGGATGTCGGGGCACCCTTCCTCCTGGAAAGCAGAAGAGGCCCAAGGTTTGTGTGCTGAGTAGGGGCTGGGGGCCCTGAGGACCTGGGACAAATATAGTCAACTCTCAGCACCACTTTTCACTGTCCCAGGGGGTGACACTACTTAACTCTTAAGGCCACCATTGGGACACTCATGTGGGCTGATTTCTGCTGTACAGGATGACATATAACTTGAGCCAATTCCTCTGATTCCTGTCAAATTAGAAAAGTAACAAACACTTAACGAGATGGCAGCTCAGGGCCTGGAACAACTTTCTGACTGCCCCCAATGCCACCCTCACTCTTCTGATGGGCCGTATCAGTTTTTAGAAAGTAACACCCACATGACTTGATCCTGGTTTTAACAGAGGATGAGCCTCTCACACTTTAGACAGGAGGAAGCCGGCGCCCCCAGGCCACTCTCTCACATGACATTCAGGAGGATTTGCTGTTTGCTCATGGGGTCACACCTGTAAGGGGGTCCTTTGGGGTCTGTGGGTCGGAGGCTTACAGCCTCAATTCACAATCAAGAGATGCAGAGGGAGCAGAGCTGAGGCTCAGAGCAGGCCTACAAGCCCATCTGCCCGTTTGTCTCATACGACTTCAGTTGCCTGATGACAGCTGCTTTTCACTGGAACTACCTAAGCAAGCAATGATGAGGAAAGCCTGGTTTGGGGGCAAGACCAAAAGAAATATTCTTCTGCCCGGTGCAGAGTCAAAGCATTCACAGGGTGGCGAACACCATGCAAAGCGCCCTGGAGCAGTACCCCATCTTGCCAAAGAGGACCCAGGCTGCAGACACAAGGCCCTGTGTGTACCCAAGCACTCAGCAAAGAGCAGAGCCAAGACTGAAGGATCGATCAGGTGCCAGCAGCCCCGTCCTCCACTAAGCTGTCAAAGCTTACTACACTTTTCCAAATCCTAAAACCCAACGGTGTCTGGGGAGAAAGTCTTCAAATCCATTTTCAAAATGGCAATACTTGAATGGCCTCAGCTTGATCTGGCACTTCCGGGCCAGCTCTGCACACTGTGGTCAGCACTTCCTGACTCAACCTATCCTCACGGCAGCCCATTCCTGGATCCTGGCATAGCATTCCGAGGCCACGGTATGGCCATTTCAGGACTGTGTCTTATTGTGAAGCCTGCAGAGAAATGTGAATGTCCTCCGCCTGCCAGCTCTAGCAGCCCCAAAGCCTGGAATGTTCATCAAGGTATCCACTTAAAGTGGCAGAGGCCAGGCCTGGCAATGCTACAACCCTCATCCTGCTCACTCTTGGATTGGTAAGAGGTCCTAGGTCAAGGCAAACAACCAAGGACAAGAGTCACAGAGCAGGCCTTCATGTCCAACCCTCAGCCATTCTTGAAGGTTCCCTGCCGCTTACTCCTTCCTCTAAATCTGTAGTAGAGTCTTACTCGTCTACCTCCTAAATACTCAAAGACCCCCCACTCTCCATCCCTAGAGCCACATCCAAGTCCAGACTTCCCTCAGTTCTTAGCTGGGGAGTCCAGAAGCCCATTCTCTACCCTCCTTCCTCTCCAGACTCTGCCTCTCCCCAGGGCGTCCTCCAGCCCCTTTGTTATCTTCTGTATCCTCCAGTCATGTGGCTCCTGGGATCCTCACTGTCATCCAGCAAAGGAGCCAGGCTCAGGAAAGAAAGCTGACGTTCCCCCATCTCATGACCCATCACACACAGCACCTGTGGCTTCCTCTTGCACACACCAGCCAGGAGGAACGCACTTCCACCCCTGGAACATGCCCTGCTCGCCCATGCCCCATACCCAGGGCTAGGCATGCCCTGTCTGCATTCCCTACCTGCAAAGGTCATCCTCCTCGTTAATCTCCCTGGATCGTCCAGGCAAAATGGTTGTTTCTCTTCAATTCTTTCCTAATTCCTGATATACCTCAACTGTGGTACATCGTACACCCTGTGGTGACAACTGGTGTACATCTATGTCTTCCCAATTAGGGGTCTGCTCTGTTTCTTTCTCCCTGTGCCCACCCCAGCATCAGAACCATGGCAATTCCCAAGAAAATATGAGATGTATGAGTATGACAAATGGTGTGTAAGATAAAAAAAACTCTCAGAGTTGGAGGGAGGTATCTTTTAGAGTCCTCCAATTACAACAAGCCACTTTACAGATTGGGAAAGTGAAAGAGAACGTGCTTTATGAGAGCAAATAGAAAGTGTCCCGATGGGCGCGGTGGCTCACACCTGTAATCTCAGCACTCTGGGAGACCGAGGTGGGTGGATCACAAGTTAGGAGTTCAAGGTCAGCCTGGCCAAGATCGTGAAACCCCGTCACTACTAAAAACACAAAAATGAGCCAGGCACAGTGGCAGGCACCTGTAATCCCAGCTACTCGGAAGCTGAGGTAGAAGAATCGCTTGAACCTGGGGTTCAGAGGTTGTAGTGAGCCGAGATCATGCCACTGCATTATAGCCTGGGCAACAGAGTGAGACTCCATCTCAAAAAAAAAAAAGAAAAGAAAAGAAAGAAAGCATCCGGATGGGGAGTGTGGCCACTGACACAGATGCTCCAGAGACGTCCAGCAGGGAAAATGAAATGTTTGTTCTCCATGGGGCTCAGCAACATGGGGGTCCAGGGCTTTGCAGAGGCTCCCTGAAGAGTGCTGTGGGGGAGAATCCTGTCTGGAGAGCTGAGGCCCAATAGTGGGGAGAAAAAGGAAGCGAGGCCATCCTTCATCACTCTGAGCCATGGAGAGGAGGGAGTAGTGGGCTCTGTCTACACACTGCCTTCTTGGTGGTGGCATTACAAATCCAGGGGCACATGTTGCTGTGGGTATTCTCTTAGACCATCCCAGCAAGTCTGATCCTGAAAGGGCAGGTGTATCCTGCTAGGGTAAAAATCCCCCACCCACAGCCCTCTTGTGTGATAAGGAGGTAGGACACCCAGTGAGACTCAGCCTAGGTGCAGTCTCAAAGACAAAAGTCAAGGGTATGAGCCCTGTCCTGCATGGTCTCAAACAGGAGACACCCTCTGAGCCACAGCTGCCATCGCCAACAGTGTACAATGCCAAAAGGCTACCAGGGTCCCTGGCCAGTTCTAGCTTTTGATTTTCTCTTTGGAACTGCTCCCTTTATCTCTAAAACGGGCTTGCAGGCTCTTTCAAGGATACCATAGTGAGGCTTCCAGCAGGCTCCCACACTGTGTGCCTCGGGACATTCTTCCCTCTCCTCGGGGACAGCAACCACCCCAGGGAACACCAACACGACCACCATCCCCCACAGCCACCACCTGCCAGGACCACAGACCCAGACCCACAGGGAGACCAGGACCATGAGTGCCTCTCTGTGCTGAAGACAGGGCGTTTGTAATCGCTTGCCCACACTGGAACGGGTTCAAGGCCGGCTCCTTTCTGAGTATAGAAAGCAGAATGTTGCGCTCACACATCAAAGCAGGCGCTCCCCTAACATGGGCCCAGACTGAAGGCAGCTGTGCAGGGCTCCATTCCAGGACGGCAACGACTTCTAGAGATAAATGCGGCTTAAGTCAACATTTCTGGGGTTTTTAACCAGGCAAGGGCGAGGGTAGAACAGGCAGGGGTGGGGTGGAAAACAGAGTGCCGCAATACATCATTTTTCCAGCTAAAGAGAATGTTTCAGAGGCTGCCAAACCTTCCTTAACTCCTCAAAGCATTGGACAGCTCTGAAGACTAAAGCCCTGGTGGGAATGCGGCTAGGACTCTGCCCTCCCACCCCCCAGGCGGTGTCCAGTCCAGGGACCGGAGCCAGGCATTGCTCACCACAGGCAAGAGCGAAGGCCGACTGGAGCAAGGGCTCATGCATGCAGCAGACCAGTCTTCCCGCCACAGAGGGGCTGAGGAGGGCTGCAGAGTGGGAGTGGGGGAGGGAAATTCAGCAAGGATGAGTTTTCTATCCAAAGGTGACTGCTTTTTTTTTTTTTTTAGACAGAGTCTCACTCTTGCCCAGGCTGGAGTACAGTGGCACAATCTCAGCTCACTGCAACCTCTGCCTCCCGGGTTCAAGCGACTCTCCTGCCTCAGCCTCCCAAGTAGCTAGGATAACAGGCGCACACTACCACGCCTGGCTAATTTTTGTATTTTTAGTAGAGATGGGGTTTCACCATGTTGGCCAGGCTGGTCTCAAACTCCTGACCTCAAGTGACCCACCCACCTTAGCCTCCCAAGGTGCTGGGATTACAGGCATGAGCCACCGTGCCCAGCTGTGACTGCTTTTTCTGGGAAACAGCTTCCCAAAAGGACCCAAGCCTAGGGATTCTGCAGAGCTTTGGTGGCAGGGGTGGTGGCGGCAGCCTCGTGTCTCTCAGTGAGAACTTGGAATCCCTGCAGGAGTGCAACAACAAGATCATATGCACTTTGGAAGCTCCTCTAAGGGAATGCAGGAGCTCAGTAAGAAGGGCACGGGAAGAAAAGTTTAAAGATGTGCACAGATGCTCAGGGAGGTGGGTTAAGTGGAAAAGTCAGGCTATAAAACAATTTACAGGCTGATCCTATTATAAGAAATTATGGCTGGGCGCAGTGGCTCACACCTGTAATCCCAGCACTTTGGGAAGCCGAGGTGGGCAGATCACCTGAGGTCAGGAGTTAGAGACCAGTCTGGCCAACATAGCAAAACCCCGTCTCTACTAAAAGTATAAAAATTAGCTGGGTGTGGTGGCGGGCACCTGTAATCCCAGCTACTCAGGAGGCTGAGGCAGGACGATCACTTGAACCCTGGAAGTGGAGGTTGCAGTGAGCCAAAACAGCACCATTGCACTCCAGCCTGGGTGACAAGAATGAAACTCTGTCTCAAAAAAAAAAAAAAAAAAAAAAAGGAGAAATTACATGGTATTTAGAAATCATGCCTAAAATACACCAATGATGAGTGCTTTGTCTCTAGGTAGTAAGATGGGGGTAATTATTCCTTCTTTCTTTTCAATAATTTACATCTTCAAAAAACATTGATACAAGCTTAAATGTATGTATAAGAAAGGAAGAAAAGCATAAAACTCACTCCATTGAATCAGGTACCCTAGACACGCCAGACAGCATGTGGGAATGGAGGGGATGCAGGAGGAGGGGACACAGATCTGAGGAAAAAGGCTCCATACTTGTTTGTAACTCAGGAGCTGGAATCTCAGGAATGCTCAGGCAGTGGTTCAAGAGAAGGTTGCTGAGATCCAGTTTTGGGAGAGGACTCAGATTTCATGTGATAGGTTCTGGGCTAAGCATCTGGCTACCAGTTCTGAGCTCACTGTGAGTCCTCCCCCATCCCTCCACCTCCCTGAAGGTGCTCATGGGCTTCAGATATCATCGAGACTGCAAGGGATGAACCACGCGCTGGGAGGGGGCTGCGCTCTCACCCACTGTATCCATGAGGCATCTGGGCGTGACTCTGCCTATAAAGGGAGTCTACTGCTTTATGAAGCCTGCAAACCCTCAGAGAACAGGATCATCAGAACCCCTTCCACGCCTCTTTTGTAACTGGTTATCTTGGTGTCCACTGGGTTCAGAGCAGAGACAGCCACTGTCTCATGACAATGAGCACTGACTCCAAGCTCTCAGCCGCTGACCCCTCAGGGGGCCGAGGGAAGCTGCGAGTCCCAAGTGGGTGTCTGTCACTGTCTGGGCTCAGCACCCATCTCCTCTTCCTCGGGGATGACTCTTGCATTTTCCCCTGGAAAACTGGCCTTCTTCCCTCTATGCATGCAGCCTGCCGGGGGGGCACTCTGCATTCCTGTCTGTCTTCCAGGAATCTGAACATAAGCAGAGCAATGCAGGGCTGAGTGCCGGAGCCTGTTATCCTAGTGCTGGTCCCTGCAAAGAGTCCCTGGGGGGTGGCCGCCCAGACCACAGAGAAGCTAGCAGTGGCACTGCCGCTTCCAAAACCTCCACCAGCTGCATGGCTCTGCTTTTGACTCTATATGCTGTTCCATGGCCTCCCAACAAATGCCTTTATTCCCCCCCCAAATTCCTGAAGTTAATTTAAAGATCATTTATTGGTGAGAAAAACTAACACAATTCCAAGGGTTCAGAGCAGTGTCCACCTGTGGATATGCAGAAGACAAGAACTGCAGACCCTGAAAACGTGCACTAGAAGTAGCAGCAGTGACACAGCAGGAAAGCAGGGGCAGCGCTGGTCCTGAAGAACCCGTGAGACAGCCAGGTAGGATGATTTTTCTACAACACACCTCATTCTTCCACAGCCCCCTAAGTGCCCTGTTTCCATGGAGCAAAGTCAGTCCGTGGAAAAGCAAAGATTTAAAGTGTAGAAGCATGAACTTTCTGACCCACTCCACTTATTGCACAGGAAAGCTATGAATCTGGCTGCAAAGCGTGCCTGGCTGCCTTGGCACCCTATCTGACTCCTCGCCCCCTATCTGGGAACCACTCTCTCTGGGTGTCCTCCCCACTCTGCCCTGTTCCTTCTCAGTTTCTTTCCAAGATTCCTGTGCACCCATTCCTGACTGGCTCCATCCTTTGCATGGCAATGCCAGACCTTCTCTGATAGCCCCTAGACCAAACACTCTATGACACAGAGTCCGGAATGGATGCCCAGACCATCACCTTCATGGCTCCAGTGCCTTCAACCTCACAATCCACAGCACAGTCTCCCAGTTGCGCATACCCCTGGCTCAGAGGACGCTGCATGAAAAATGCACCAATGGGAATTGTGATTGGTCATATCAGGGCCTTAGATATTTAAAGCTCAAATTGCTTCTTTAATCATTCATTCAACAAACACGCACTGAGTAGTTGCTATGGACTGAATATTTGTGCCCCCTAAGATTCATACATCAAAACCTAATCCCCAGTGTGATGGTATTAGGAAGCAGGACCTCTGGACGGTGCTCAGAGCATGGGGGTGGAGACTCCATAAGTGGAATTGGTGCCCTCAGAAAGGAGGCCCCAAGGAGCTCCCTCTCCTCACAACCACATGGAGACACAAGAAGGCAGGAGTCGGCAGCTAGATGACAGCCCTACCAGAATCCACCAGGCTGGCTCCCTCATCTTGGACTTCCCAGCCTCTCAAAGTAGAAGAGATAAATGTTGTTAAAGTCACCCAGGCTATGGTCATCTGTTAAGGCAGCGTGAATGGACTGAAAGGATCTTGAAGTAAAGTATCTCCCTCTGTATCTTCAGGAGACACTACCGGTGGTTGAGAGTGTTTAAGACTGAATTGTCTACTTCACCTGGTGATAATGGCAAGTCCTCCACAACGTATGGACCTATACACACACCCTCATACACATACTTTCATACATTCTCTGTAAAGTTTCATGTAACCCCAAAGGGTGGTGAACACTCAACTGATTTTCTGTTTATATTTTTTCTACATAAAATCAATGCAGGTCCTTTACCACCTGTAAGTGCCGCAGGCACCCAGCTTTCACTTCCCTGATTGTGAGGTGAGAAGAATAAAACTTGCCCTGCAGGGAAGTCACAGGCTCAGATGGGAGCCAGCTTGGGGACAGGAGCAGGGCACTCACAGAGGGGCTGAGCACAGAGCTGTTCTCCAGAGCAGACTCCTCACAGGAGCTGGGGCTCCTCCACACTGCCCACTGGGCTTCACTGTGCCCCTCTTGTGGCATCAGCACAGAGACCACCCACCTGTGTTTAGAATCCCTGCCTCCCCTCATGGTAAATAACCCTCCAGGCGTGCCCCTCCCTTGGCAAGCAAGGAACCTCCCACCATCACGAGAATGTCCTTTCACAACACCCTCACTGGTGCCAGGCTCCCCGGCTGCACTTTCCTGGTCTCCAGGAGACTCTGCATAGCCGCTGATTCATCGCCTCACGACAGAGCCCTGCTCGCTGGCTCCCATGCAGCAAGGGACCTCTCTGGTCAAATCCACCCTCCTCAGCCTGGCATTTAGGATTCTAAGTCAGCTGTCTTCAGAGGCCCCATCCAGCTCTCCAAATTAGCTCCTTTCCCCATCTCGCCTTGAGCTGCTTATTCACACACTTCACAAGCCACCACATCACCCTTCTCTTCTCCAGAGGAAAACATCACCATGTGATGGACAGAATACAGCTCTGCACATGCCAACAGACGCTACTGGAAAAAGAGCTCTGTGATCAAAAGTTTGATAACCCTTGTTTGAGAAAACTTATTAATCATTCTTACAGCTTTAAGATTCCAATGTGCACTGTGATCTCTTGAGAGACAATGTATAGTTTTCAGAAAGTTTTCAGCTACGTTTCTTTTAACGTGCTGGTTATCTGGAAGGACTGGTGTGCTGAATAATTCACACCAGTGAAGAACACTCTGTTTACAGGCCACAGCAAGGCTCTCCCCCGTCCACAGCACTTTGCCCACTAACCCCAGACTTCATCTGTATTTTAATGCCCTTACCATCAACATCCATCTGTGGGTCTCCACTTCTGGTCCAGGTGTATTTGGGTTGCTACAATTCCTTGAGTTGAAATTCCATCCCACAAGGCCTATGAAGGAGCAAGCTCTTCCCCAGCACAACAGAGAGGGCCGTGTGCCGCCCTGGGACACACAGTTGGCGTCCTTTCTCACTGACCACAGACACCATCTTCCTGGAGTCATGGGAAGCTCAGAGATCCACAAAGATGGGGCGCTACTACGGTTCTTTCCACAACACTTGCTTATAGCTATTTTACATCTGGATGTAACTGATTCGACAAAAAGTATTTTAATTTCTTTCCCAAAGCAAGTCTGATTCTCAGTCAGTGGTTGAAAAAGGTAAGAGATCAGCATGATGTGCCAAGAAAAGCCTCAGTTTCCCCCCTTTGAAATCAACCTCCAGTTGTGTCTTGCGAAGATTCCAGCACACAGCTACCCCTTCCTTCCTTTCCTCCTTCACGCTCCTAACTGTGCTCCAAAGTACACATTCCACGGGTGAACACAGGACATGTTTGGGTGAGATGGTCTCATGAAAACAGAGATTTAAATGCTACAGCCATAAATCAGGAACACTAGACTAATAAGCAAACAGAAATACAAACAAAATGTCTGTTGCGTGTGGGGGGCTGAACAACAGTAGCTAGGCTGGCTGTGGCCAGCACTTGGCGTCCCCATATGCAAACAGGAAGGGAGGGAAGAAGGGGAACGGTCCTGGCATTATACATACACAAAAGTTCAGGCCAAGGGGCTCCTGGATATAACTTCACTGACAGCTCACCCACCCATTACAGCTTCACAAAAAGCCCTGACCCAAACTCATCACATCTTATTCTCATGAAGACCCTCAAAACTCACAACTGTGTCACACAAAGGTGTGATTCTGGACCTCTGAGAAAACAAGAGGATTTTCCTCTTCTGAGCAGACTGCAAAATATGTCAGCTCTTTGAGCAGGCTGTCTTCCCTGTGCCCTTCTCCTCCATAAGTGACCGCGAGATGACCACACACACCTTCTCCATCTGCACTGAGGTTCTCGTACGAGTCCCAGCGGATCAGTGGGTCTGCCGTGTTGTAGTCCACAATCACTCCGTGGTCGTTGTACAAGTGTTCTGACCCTGCACAGGAGACAGGCAGCAACGTTAGTCACAGTGAAGCCCAGCACCTCTGTCCACCTGACTCCACCATGAGGGCGGGCGGGCAGCCTGACCTGAGCGGGAGAGACAAGCCTCTCCATTCTCTGCCCTCCTCCCATGAGCCTTGGCGCTAATCAGAGACTACAGAGGATTTTCCACAAATAGAACCATGGTTAAAACCACGAGGGGGAAGGGATAAGTAAGCACTGATCTTCGTCCACTGTGTACCAGGCTTGGACTCTGAGTGCCACTTCCGAAACAGAAGTCTTCAGACCACCTCACTGATAAGGACACATAGGCCCAGTAAGCTGTGTCTGAGCCTCAGAGCCCACAGATTTGGGCTCCAGGCTCCCAGATCCACACTCCTCCCTTCAAGTCTTTCTAAGAATACTAAGGGGATTTTTAACATACAAGCCATGCATTTAAAGGTTTTTGCCTAAACCTATGACAATGAGCACACAAAAAGCATGATTATTTCCATAGCTATTAAAAAAGGGAAACAAAACTCCCATGAATGTGGATATTGGTGATGATCTGGACAATTCACCTTGATGATAAAGGCATCGGTTTCTTTTGAAATAAATATTTTTAGGGAAAAAAATACGTTTTGTACATAATACTTGCAGCCTACTATGCTTCTAATTCTGTTTTTAAAATGCTGGTTCCTTTAGGGTTAATGATGAAATCAACATGGAAATTTAAAAATTCCTTGAAATAAATGATAATAGTGACACAAGTTATCAAACCTCTGGAATACAGCAAAAGCAGTGCTGAGAGGAACGTTTATGGCACTAAATGCCTACATCACAAAGTCTGAAAGATCACAGATTGACAACCTAATGTCAAACCTCAAGGAACCAGAGAAGCAAGAATAAACTAAACCCAAAGCTAGTCAAAAAAAATAGAAAACAAAAGTCAGTGCAGAATGAAATGAAACTGAAACAAAATAAGATACAAAAGATCAATGAAACAAAAGCTGATTTTTTGAAGAGATAAACAAAATTGACACACCATTAGCTAGGTTAACCAGGAAGAGAGAAGATTCAAATAAATTCAATTCGATATGAAACTGGAAACATTACAACCAACACGAAAGATCATTTGAGACTATTATAAAGTGTAGTATAATAGTCTCAAAATGATCTTTTGTGTTGGTTGTAATGTCTTATGTCTATAAACTAGAAAATCGAGAGAAAATTGGTCCACTCCTGGACACAGACAACTCTCCTTGATTAAATCAGGAAGAAATAGAAACTCTGAACAGACCAATAACAAGCAGTGAAAATGAATCGATAATTGTTTTTAATGCCAATAAAAAAAGAGCCCAAGGCCAGACAGATTCACAGCTGAATTCTACCATCCATAAAGAAGAATTAATGCCAATCCTTCCGAACAATTCCAAAAGACTGAGAAGAGGAATCCTCCCTAACTAACTAATTCTATGAAGCCAGTATCACCCTGCTACCAAATCCAGGAAATAATATAACAAAAAAAAAAAAAAAGGAAAGAAAACCACAGACTAATATCCCTGATAAACATAGATCTTCAACAAAATACTAGTCAACTCAATCTAACAGCACATTAAAAAGATAATACATCATGACCAAGTGGATTTCACCCCAGGAATGCAGGGACGATTTAACATATGTAAGTCAATAAATGTGATACACCATATAAACACTATTAAAAACAAAAATTATATGTCATTTCAATAGATGCAAAAAAAAAAATCTAGCATCCTTTTCTGATAAAAACACTCAACAAACTAGGCATAGAAGGGACTTACCTCAAAATAATAAAAGCCATGTATGACAAACCCACAGCCAATGTCATACTGAATGGGGAAAGGTTGAAAGCATTCCCCTGAAAAGTGGAACAAGACAAGGACACCCACTTTCACCACTTCTATTCAACGTAGTACTGGAAGTCCTAGCCAGAGCAATCAGGCAAGAGAAAGAAATAAAGGGCACCCACATTGAAAGGAACTCAAACTGTTGCTGTTTGCCAATGAATGAAATGATCATATACCTAGAAAACTTAACTGAAGACTCCTCCGAAAGACTTCTGTATTTGATAAACAAATTCAGTAAAGTCTCAGGTTTCAAAATCAATGTACACATATCAGTAGCACTGCTATACACTAACAATGACCAAACTAACAATCAGATTAAGAACTCAATTCTTTTTACGACAGCTGCAAAAAGAAAAATAAAATACCTAGAAATATACTTAACTAAAAAGGCAAAAGATCTATACAAGGAGAACTACAAAACACTGCTGAAAGAAATCAGAAATGACACAAACAAACGAAAACACATTCCATGCTCATGGATTAGAAGAATCAATATATTTAAAATGACCATACTGTCCAAAGCAATCTACAGATTCAGTGCAATTCCTATCAAAATACTAGTATCATTTTTCACAAAATTAGAAAAAAAAAATTCTAAAATTCATATGAAACCAAAAAGGGGCCCAAATAGCCAAAGCTATCCAAAAAAAAAAAATCTAGAGGCATCACATTATTGGATTCAAACTATATTACAAGGCTAGAGTTAGCAAAACAGCATAGTATAAAAGTAAACAGATCAATGGAACAGAATAAAGAATCCAGAAATACAACTGACTACAACTGATTGATCTTCAACAAAGCAAAAAAACATAAATTGGGCAAAAAATACCCTATTTAACAAATGGCACTGGGAAAACTGGCTAGCCACATGTAGAAGAACAAAACTGGATCCCCATTTCTCACCTAATATTATAAAAATCAACTCAACATGGATCAAAGATTTAAATCTAAGACCTGAAATCACAAAAAGTCTGGAAGATAACCTAAGAAAAACTCTCTTGGACATTCATATAAGCAAATAATTCATGACTAAGACCCCAAAAAGCAAATACAACAAAAACAAAAATAAGTAAATGGGACCTGATTAAACTAAAAAGTTTCTGTACCACAAAAGAAAGAATCATCAAAGTAAATAGAACCCACAGAGTGAGAGAGAATATTTGCAAACTAGGCATCTGGCAAAGGACTAATATCCAAAATCTACAAGGAACTCGAACAAACCCTCAAGAAAAAAAACAAATAATCCCATCAAAAAGTGGGCAAATGATATGAACATTTTTCAAAAGATATACAAACAGCCAGCGAACATATGAAAAAGTACTAAACATCACTAACCATAAGGGAAATGAAAATCAAAACCACAATGCAATAAATACCACCTTACTCCTGCAAGAATGGCCATTGTCATGCCTGAGGCTCTCCTGGCTGAGTGGCTGTGGGCAAGTCACACCACCCTGGGGCTTCCTGACACAAGTGGGCCTTCTTGTTCCACTATCCAATATCCTATGTTTAAATAAAATTAATTACAGGCATCTCCACATATGTGCAAAGGCGGGAGACTAACACTGCAGCCCCAGCGTAGCCATCATCCACCTTCCACCAGTGTCAACAGGGACCTCCCAGTGTTCCACCAAGCTACCTACCTTGAATCTTCTCAGGTGTGGCAGAGAAGACTAACTCAACCTTCCCATAGTCAGGAAAACGGTCATCTGAAAAAAACAATGTATTTTAACACATTTGTGGAGATGATTAACCAGAAAAGTACAGATTGACTTTGTCCCTTATTCCAACCAGTATAGCACCACTCCCAAATCTGCAATAAAGATGTCCCATGATACAGAAAGTATAGGCAGTTTCATTGGTTCTGCCGTAATTTTTTTTCTCACAGATCAATGACTGCTTTCTCCTAATTTGGGAACAATTTTATCAACAGGCTGAATTTTGGAAAGTGGGTAAGAGGGGTAATGAGAGAATCAACCAAGGAGCTGTCCAAAGCACAGGGCTGCCTGCTCCACACCTCACCTTTGCTGGCATTGTCCAGATCCTCCTTCCCCAAACGCCAGCCCATAGCCCTGCACAGCCCCAGTGTGAAACTGTAGGCGGAAAATGACGTCACGGGTGGCCGAGCGGTATTTCTTGTGGTAGCATTTCACCTGGGTTAGAGGGAAAACAAAACAAAGCCGCTGCAGCCAGGATACACGTTCCTGGCAAAGAGCACACTCTGCAGAGGCTGGCACAGCAGGAACCCCCCTCTGGACTCTCGCTGGGAGTTCACACTTCAGAGTGGAACTCTGACCCTGGGCACGGGCGCCTGCAGACAGCTGGGGTGCAGGCAGAGGCTGCTGCTGGGTGCGGGGCTCCACGGGGGGGCTTCCACGTGTTCACTACTCGGCTCCCGTGAAACCACAGCTCTGAACACCACCATCGCTAGTCCTCAGAGAGGCCACACCTAAACCCCTTCAGACCTCGAGGATGTGCCCTGATTTGGACACATCTGAAAAATGGTGGTCTCCTTTTTCTAGACTTTAACGACTGATTGTGATAGCTTTTCCTTCATCTCAACGCTCCATGTTGCAGCTTAAAGCCTTTTGTTTTCAAAAAAGAAGCAGCCAGTCATTACTGTGTGTACTATGCTAAATGATTATGTGCATACTATAATTTAGAGACAGAGACACAAGGAGGGAGGAAGGGAGAGAGGGGAGACACCGACGGTGTTAGCATTTAGCTTCCCATGCCTGGCTATCCAGAGGTCCTGTTGGGGCTCATGTGAGACAAGTGTTCAAAATCACCCTGATGCAATTTGAACTCAAGCTGGGGTTCACGAGGTTTCCAGGGTGCAACTCAAGCACCCTAGATGATTGTGCCAATGAGCCAAAGGGTAGAGCCCCCCCTTGCAGATACTTGGCATGTGGGAAACAGTGGGCAGAGCAGGAGTCTGAGTGTCCCGTCCTGCCTTTATTTATTTATTTTTGAGATAGAGTCTCGCTCTGCAGCCCAGGCTGGATGGAGTGCAGTGGTGCGATCTTGGCTCACTGCTACCTCTACTTCCCAGGTCCCAGTTTAAGCAATTCTCCTGCCTCAGCCTCCCGAGTAGGTGGGATTACAGGCGCGCACCACCATGGCCAGTTACTTTTTGTATTTTTAGTAGAGATGGGGTTTCACCATGTTGGTCCGGCTGGTCTTGAACTCCTGACCTCATGATCCGCCCGCCTAGGCCTCCCAAAGTGCTGGGATTACAGGTGTGAGCCACTGCGCCTGGCCTCTGTTCTGCCTTTATAACCCGTGACCCCCCTGCCTCTTGTGACAGTGCACAGCATTGGCATCATTGGGAGGGTTATCAGGCCATAGATGGGGGAGCTGCAGGGACAGGGGCACCCCTTACTCAGAGAGCAGGGGCAGGATCAACAGGAAGTGGCACTTTCCCAAATCCCCAGCAGGTAGAAGGCCCTGGACAGGCTGGATTCTGCTCTCAGATCAAACCGTACACAGGCGGGGACCTCCCCCACCACGAGGCTGTGGGGTAGTGACTACCAGAGACAGACACGCTCCCATAAAAGAGACTTTTCTTGGAGAAAGATGGCTTTAAAATATCACATGCCTCACAACAGCAAACGAGAAGCCACCGCAGCAGATGTGATGTGGACCAGCATGCAGGAGGACACGACAGGGAGGGTTCTGTCTTCCCTAACCAGAGGACTGTCCACTACAGGAATGCAAAGCCCAGAAGCCAGCCCCAGAGGCAGGGAGCTGTGACTCCAGCCAGACCCACAAGATGTTTACCTTTGTGCTATCTACAAGGAAAGGGACTGATAAATAAACCAAAAATTGTAAGTAAGACTGTGGAAGGATGTTCCCTGTTGACAAACACGTGCTGACCTCCCTCCACAACCTGGTGCTGGCCAGGGGTGCTGTAAACATGGGGCACAGACCCAGGCATGGCCTCCGGGGACCCAGGAACCAGGACATTTGCAGCTAGAGAACTGGAATTGTAAAGAAATGTTGAGGTCTCAACTTGCTTTTCCAATGGCACATTGGCCACAAATCTCCCACCTCTGTCTGAGACTGTCTGACTTCTCAGCAAGACTCAGTACTGTCCTTGCAGGGGATCCTTCCAGGATGTTCTGAGAGCATCCGGGACCCTCACTCACTATACCGACCACCCATCAAATGCTTCCGCCTGGGCATGTTGGAGAGATACCAGGAGGGAGGTCCAGAAGGACCTCACGCCCCCACATCGCTAAGGATGACAGCACCCACCTCTCCCTGTCTGCCTTCCTCCCACTGGGTGCCTGGGAAATGGAGAGTGAAAGTGGTTAGGGTAGAGAAAAAGGAAAAGAGAGGGCTCAATTCAAGCCAGTCTTGCTCTCAAATTTTATAAATATTTAAGAAAAACAGAGATATAAAAAAATTAAAACAACACCACGATGTGAAGCAGCTGATGGCTCACAGAGTTACAGCAGCCTGTGCTGCCATGGGCGCCAACATCTGCCTGCAGGAGTCGGGGAACTCCTCAGTAGGCAGCTGTGGGCTCAGACCCCTCAGGTGGGGAGTGTCCTGGCTGAAAACAGAGGGAGCCACATAAGGGGCACAGTGGACTGTCCCAACCACAGCTCACTGTGCCCCTCCCGTCAGTACCACTCTGCCCAGCGCAGGTCCTCCTTCCAGGCCAGGACCCGCCCTCCCTCTCCAGGAATCCAGGATGCTCCCCCAGGTCTTCCTACTGCTCCTCACAGCAGCTACACAGCAATCCCAGCTCCCTCCACACACCAGAAGGGAGGAGAAGGCAGGCCACTGTGCCCGGGAGGGACAGAGGGGCAGGAGATGAGAATCTGTCTGTCCCAAACAGGTTTCTCTCCAGGACCCGTGTGATTCGCCGGTAAGATTCCTATTTTTCATAGTACAAGCTTTCAAATACTCCTAAGGCTCCGCAGTGAAAGAAAGAGTGGTCTATCCCACTGGCAGGGAAAAGGTGCTGCCTGAACTCACGTGGCCCTCTCTTCAGGGCTTTCTTGGTATTTCAACGCTATCCTTGTTTGCTGGCTTGAGATCCTAACGGCCTCATCATACACACTCCGTTTCATATCAAACCTCTTTCCTCTTGATCAAGGGAGGTAAATACCACCCCCTCCAGTCCTTCTGACCAACTCATGAACTAACTCCCACTTCTTCTGAAAGACACGGAAAACCACAGGATTTTCCCTAACTCAGGGCTCTCAGCAACCACCATCAACACAGCACGTCAGATTGAGACAAAATCCACCCACCAACCACGAGCCCTCCAGAGTGTACAATAATTATGTATTATCTACATCAACAAATCTTTTTAGGACCAATGGCAAGAGATCAGAATTATGCTCATAACATGTAACAGAAAGAACAGTCAACATGGTACTTGGTACGAGGGCCCCCAAATGCCTCCCTTTACAAACGTAATGCAAACTTTTCATCAAAATTAGAGTGATTCGAGTCTGCAATTTTCCCTTCAGCCCTCTGGTTTTAGTTTTGTTTACCTGGGTCTCCCCAGAGTGTTTCTAGAATATGTTGATTGTTTGCCTTCAGATTTTAGAACATCTGCATTTAAAACAACAATTCAAACATGTGCAGTCACAATTCTGTAGCACAGAAAAATGAAACGAGAAATAGCACACACTGCAGCAAAGGATGTGCACGGCCCGTCACTGTGCTATCGTACAGCCAACCACAAAAGCACATGGTGTGATGCTCACATCACAACTCGTTGGGGGTGCTCAGATCTTGGGAAACTTACAGCCTCTGTAGACTTTACATTCTCTGACTACAAAATGAGTATTATGATATTGACCTGGCCATGTCATTATAAAGATTAAATTAGCACTACATATCAATATGATTTATAAATCCAATAATGATATGTTATATTTATATGAATATATTATTTAAATGGCATAAGCTTCTGGAGAGAGGGAACCTGGTTCTCAGAAATGCATGGGGTGAATGATGACCTGCAGCCCTCTTGCTTTTAGTCTGATGAAGCAATTCAGAAACCACAGCCCAGATTTATTTTCCAACAGTGGTGTAAAATATGCCTGTGCCATTGACTGGACTGGACAGGTTGTTGGTGACCTAGGAAAAGCCTGCCTTGACGCCGGAGTTTGCTCCTGGAGTACACCAAGTCGAAGGGAGGCACATGGAATTCTCAAATAAGTTACCCATCAATCCAGTATTTAAAGACAGCTGATGACTTGCTTAGGACCCCATAAAATAAAAATAATTTCAAGGTCTCCAACAACAAGAGAAAAAGCACCTTGGACCAACAGAGTCAAGGTTTAAGGTCTCAGTCCAGGAATGCCAGCCCCCATTTCAGAAGCCAGCCCTCAGGTTCCTATCCTCCCTCCAATGCCAGCCGTTGATAGGCGGCTCCTATTCAGATCTGCTTTCTCTAAACTGACTAAGCCAAAGAGCAGAACCCTCAAAGCATCCCTAACAGAAGAGTCACATTCTCACTCAACGCTCTGCTGGTGGCACAGCCAACTGTCTACACACGCCTCAAGGAATCTGTGTCCTCAGAGAATGAGCGACAACCACATATTTGGAGGGTAAAAAGTTTGCTGGCTAAGCCTCATAGGTCAAAGACGTAGGTCGGACAGGGCCAACACTAACCATGACTTCACCTGAAGCTGAAAATGACTTCAGATGTCCACAATACCGTAATTCAGGACCTAAAGCAATTGAAAGGTGGACAAATATTGGCTGCAAATGAAAATGAAACCAAGTCCACTGTGAGATGACAGCATGGATTAAGACCCAGCCAATCTAAAAGGGAGAGGGGAAAGACAGTCACAAAATAATGCTGTGATATGTCCAACAAAGATCTGTAGAAACCTCTCCTGGGGCAGAGTCTCAGGAGAACACTTTTATTTTCCCTGGCCTTGCATAAGTGCCCTCACTAAGAAACAACCAGCGACGGCACTATTTGTTTGTGAAAACTTCTTGAGCAGGCAACACCTTTGTTTACAAGTTGGGTCACTGGAGTGAGGTTCTGGAGCCAGCAACCATGAACAGAAAATTCAAGTGGCCGTGGATTTGCCTGAGCAGGGGCAGCAAGATGAAGCATGTGTTTGCAAGTCCTGGACCTGAAAGCCAAGACCAGGGAGGCAGCAAGCTGCATCAGGCCCCTGGATCCCCGCCAGGCTCCTGATGGGCCCGCTGCCTGTGTGAATTCCTGAGCAGGGTTACATAACACCCGGCTGCCCTCCCCATGGCACTGCCTGACTACACCATATTTACTAAACCTCTTGAGGTCCTGCCCTTGGAAAGGAGCAGGCTTAAGAATCTGACCTTTTGTGAAAAGCACATTGCAAAGACGGGATGGGTCAGGTGTGCTGCTGGGAGGGGTCGACCAGAGATGGGCTGGCTATGCCCAGGTGAAGGCAGACGGCGGGTTGAGGCCAGCTTTGCTGTTGCCCGCAGCAGCACCCTCTGCTAGTAACTGAGTCCAAGGAATGGCAAGTGGGGCTCTGTTTTCCCAAGTCACTTTCCGCAGTTCAACTTGACTCTGGCCCTTCCTTCTCTGTGAACTTGACCACCGTGATCTTCGCCAACAAGCCCCAGTGCAGAAGCCCTCATGAGGAAAGCCAGGCAGATATGCCTGCAGACAAGAGACACATCAGAACCAAGGAGGGGGAAAACTCAAAGAGGACAAGAGGCCTTTTTGAAAGAGGAGGATGAAGCATGGCTCGTCCGCCTGGAAAGCCACTTCCGCCTTCGAAAGTACACAGACAGCCTCAGAAAACGCCCAGACTAGAGCACAGTCTTCCGGGTGTAAACCTATGCACGTGCTTTCTGCTCCTGAGGATCCTCTCCAAGCCTTGACTGCTGCCAAAGGAAATAAAACCACCTGCGTATCTGAACTTTGCACAGAAAAGGCCCTGTAACTTCTTCCCCATTGGAGCCTTCTCAACCTAAGGTTTGCTCAGTGAACCTGCAGTGGAGCACGTCAAGCAGTCACAGGGCAAAACCAAAGGAAGGGCAAAGTGAAGGCGGCGTGGGCGTCCTGTGCCCTGTGCTGAGCACGGCAGAGTGGGTCAACGGGAGGTGGGGAGAGGCTGGAGAGGAGAATCCGGTGCCACTCCTGCAGTGCACACCCTCACGACACCAGACGCAGCATGAACAGCAGAAGGGGTTGGCTCCCAATCCTAAGGATGCTTTGCTAATAACAAGAAACATGCAACCGCATTCTTTCTTCCTGTGTTGTTCCCTCAGATCGTTTTCAGACAGAGTCAACAGCACTGAGATTTTGGGCTTCGGCACAACATGCACTCCAGACTCTGATCAGGGCGCTGCCAGTGACACCCTGGGCCTCTACTCTCCAGGTCGACCATGAATGTCAGCTCTGCTGTGAAGCCACTCCTTCTCTGACACGAGGCAAATCGTCTCTCCCACCTGAACCTTCAGCTCTTGTCTCCGTGCACCCTCCCCCAAGCTCGAGTTCCACCTGCCCTAGCTATCTGCACGCTCGTCTCCCAGGAGGACCCAGACTTCCAGGAGCAGGAGCCCTGCACTGCCCACTCGCGAGTCCACCGCCTCCCCCTCATTCAGGCTGCACGATGAATGTGCTCAGGATAAAGGCTGGTGACAAACCACAGCCACAGGGGTGAGCCATCAATGGCACCTGACTGCACTAGTAATCTTACTAAACTTTCTAGAAGAGGTTTATTTAATAAACAGAGCTGTTACAGGCTAAATGGTGTCCCTCCAAAATCCGTAAGTTGAAGGTCTCAGCACTTCCCCATAGGACTGTATTTGGAGATGGAGTCTTTACAAAGGCAAGTTAAAATGAGGTCATTAGACTGGGCCCGAATGATTGATATAACTGGTGCCCTTGTAAGAGAGATGAGGACACAGACACGCAGAGGGAAGCCCAGGTGAGGACACAGTGAGAAGACACCCACCTCCAAGCCAAGGAAAGGCCTCAGGAGAAACCACCCTGCCCACACCTGGATCTCAGGCTCCCAGCCTCCAGGACTGTGGGAGAATCACCTCTGTTGTTTAAGCTGAGACCAAGGCCCACTCTGCCTTGCTTTGTGACGGCAGCCCTGGCTAACTACAACAGGTGAAAAGTATGTTAGGCTTCACAGAGATAGATAACCAAAGGAAACCGCTTAGCTAATCACTTCCATGAACACAGCAAGGAAAACGGACCCTCTGCGATGGAAAAGTACACTTTTCAGCCATCGCCCACATCTTCCTCCACCCATCTGAAAACATAAGCAAAAATAAGCACAGAGTGTACAAAAAAGGGATCGTAAACACAGGAAGCATAAATCAAATCATAACACAATCCTAGAAAAACCGCATGTGAGCAATGAGCAAAGATACAGGAAGGAAATTATTCTATCCAACTATCTCCTGTGAAAAGATCTGGAAACTCCTACCTAACAGCATTTCTTAACTCATGGACTCATAAAACATGGAATGTTTCATGCCCCCATAGCATAAAACATTGACCTCAAGCGACTCCAGCTAAACCTGATGCCTGAATTCTAGAACTTTCGCACTCCCGCATTCTTCAGGGACGTTGGGCTTCCGCTTGGATGCAAATGCACCAGAACCTGACACGCTTCATCATAGCATCGTGCCCACGACACGCCTCCTCCAGCCAGCCGTCCCCACTCACATAGGAGCCAGCAGTGGACACGTGGCTCACTGTCTTAGTGGTTTTCAGAGACTCTAGCACAGCTGACTCGCTAGGGATGTGGCATCAGCCACTGATTCTCTGTCTGTAAGGTGGTGACGATGATGACGCAGCAGGCCCCTGAGGGCCCTCAGCAGTCATGAGCCACTGCCACTCCTCATGAGTTTCTGAGGTCTACTGAGCATCAGCCCCCTTCTGAGGAGCACGATGACAGACTTTGGAGGCTACGGCTAAAGAGAATTGTCACCCCTGGAGGTGCAGACGGGGTGTGGATTCCAGAATATGGAGCCCAGCTTCAGGAAGGGTGCAGGACATGCCCAGGCGTCTCAAGCTCGGAGCCGGACCTCTGACATGGGTGGGCGACATTAGCAAGACAGGAGAGAGCACAAGAGAGTGATGTGGAGTGTGATCAACAGCGCAGGGTCCCTGGGGATGAATGACGGGGGCAGAAGGATTAGGGACTCCTGTGTCAGGCACAGGCACTTGGACCTCCTCCCCCAGCAGGGAAACTATGGCCAGAGGGGGAAGCTGCAGGCTGCACTGTGTGGTGAGCAGCTCAGAGGACAGGCAGCTCAGAGGACAGGCAGTGCTGTCCTAGGGAAGGAGGGGCCTTTGTAGGGCCACGATCATGGTGGTTGGAGGCAGGACTCTGTCAAATCTGCACGGCTGATGAATTGGGGAGCAGGGGTCTGTCTAGGGTGAAGCCTGAGTTGAGAGGTCAGGGCCGAGGTGGCTGGGCTGTGCTAAGATCAGGGCTCGGAGACAGAACGGCAGGATTGGCTGGGGCAGCACCGAGGCAGCTGGCGGGTCCAGTGGGCTGAAGGACACACAGTCTGAATGCCAAACAGGTTAGAGCCAGCAAGGGGCAGAGGACCCAGATGGAAGGCTAGAGAACGCCAGTCCAGGGGTGGCCTGGAGGCCACTGGGGAAGACTCCCAAGGGATGCAGGTGGGATGCCAAGGAAAGGATGCCACCACCTCCTTCACCCACTCACGGTCCCTCTCCACCCTGCCCCACCCTGTTCCTGGGCCTGCCTCAGTTATCAAGTGCCAAACTGCCACCTCCACCACACCTCCTCCAAGTCACGCCCATGCCGCCTGCTCAAAGCCACATTCCAGCTGCTGCAACAGGGGTACATGTGATGTCTACCCAGACCACACGCTAGGGCTGTGGTGCCCACTGCAGGGTGGGGACAGGCTGGGACGCAGTGCCATGGGGAGAGGGCCTGTAGGGTGGGTGGGGTGCCGGGGGTTCTTCCAGAGGGGAAAGGCAGTGGCTGCCCCAAAGACTAAGCCACAGTCCGGTCTCACAGAGGACAGTGACCTGGCCATGCCTCAGGGTCACACTGATGCAGTTTCATCCCCTGCCAGGTGCTGTCCTGGGAGACTTAGGTGGCCGAGCACACTTAATCCTCACAAACCCTAAGAATGGTCTTCACTGGGCAGAAGTCGTCTACATTTCCCAAAACAAAACATGCAAATATGTAAGCCCTACAAAATCTGGCTTCAACCTTCCTAGACAATGACTTTCCTCACAAGACAGACATCCTAACAACAGCACCTGCTTCGTGGGTGCCTCAAGCCTGGGATGCTGTGCCCCCTGTTTGTATAGTAACCCCCCTCCAGCCTGGGGCCAACTCACAGGTCACGCCCCTCTGAGTCCTCCTGTAACCTCTTCTGCCCCGTCTTATCAAGGGCTACGCAGTATCTGTAGGTTCCCCCCTGCTAGAAAGCCCATGTCCCCACCAGGATCCTCCAAGGCAAAAACTGCACTCAAGGGCCTAGAGCCAAGCACAAGGGGCTCAAAAACACAACACATTCAAAAAAAGATTACTGGATGAATGACGATAGGAAGGAGGGGCCGCAGAAAGTAATGAGGAGAAAGGAGGGAGGGAGCAGAGAGGAGGAAAAGGAAGAAGGACAAGAGGAGGAAAGAGAATAAAGGCAGGGTGGGAGAGAACAGAGGGGAAAAGAGAAGGAAGGAGGAGAGGAGAAGGAAGAGGAAAGGAGCTAGGTAGTGCCCAGGGGACTCCCCCACCCGCCTGGCTTCAGGAACACCCTGTAGCTACCAGCGCATAACAGCCCAGGGGAGACGGCCCTCCCATGGGGGGGTGAAAAAGCCACATCTTAGCCTGAGGGTCACCCTCCATGACTGAGTTGTTCAGCTGCCTCGCATGAGTCACCTTAAAGGAACTGGGCCATAACAACTTATCGCTGAAGGCCTGATTCCGGGAGCACCCACCCTTGAGATGCCATCTCCTAGGGCAGGTAGAACACCATGCAAACAAGATCAGGGCAGGTGCAAATCCCACAGCATCGCCCCAGCCTCTCTTGGCCTCCTCTTTAAAGCTGGAACACTGGACCCAATTCCAGCATGGCTGGAGGAGTAAAGTGCTTCACACAGCCAGTGCTCAAGGAAGGCTCAGGCCCTTTGTCCAGTGAACCCAGGAAGTGTCCTGGAAGAAGCAGCCTCCGGGGTGAAGTCCCCTAGGAAACAAGCCCAGGGCTGCCTTCTGGGGCAGAGGATGTGAAGGAACACCAGAGCAGATGCCTCTCTCCCCACCAGTCCTCCCTCTCACTTCCAACCACAGGGCACTGTGCCACTGCTGCGGCACAGCACTGCTGAGGACAGACTTCCAGCCCAGGTCCTCCTTGTTAGGACAGCAGAATAGACGGCTGAGGAAACAGGCCTATAAAAACGTATGACAGGCCGGGCGCAGTGGCTCATGTCTGTAATCCTAGTGCTTTGGGAGGCCCAGGTGGGCGGATCACAAGGTCAGAAGATCGAGACCATGCTGGCCAACATGCTGAAACCCCGTCTCTACTAAAAATACAAAAAAAAATTAGCCAGGCATGGTGGCACCTGCCTGTCATCCCAGCTACTCAGGAGGCTGAGACAGGAGAATTGCTTGAACCCAGGAGGTAGAGGTTGCAGTGAGCCAAGATTACACACTGCATTCCAGCCTGGGCAACAGAGCAAGGCTCCATCTCAAAAAAAAAAAAAAAAATATGGCATACCCCACACTTCAGCTTTCTCGCCTATGAAACAGGAGGCAAAATATTTATAAAGTGCTTAGCTCAATACCTTGAAAAGGGCTGAGCCCAGCTGTTGTCCAAGCCTGCCTTCCAGGCCTGCAGAACCCCTCAGCCAGGTAGTGAACATGTGAAGCAGAACAGACCCGGAGGCCCCAGAGGGACCCTATAGGCATGGATGGGTCTAGAGGGTCTCCACCTTAACAATCCTTGCTGATTTGATTTTTGTAAGAATTGAGGACCAGCAAGGAAGGGAGTTTACCACCTACTAAGCAAAGACTTTAAAATCCAGGGGTTACAGGAAAATTAATAAGAATCCTCAAAACTTTGTATAGGACATTTATAATACAATGAAAACTAACTCTCCATTCACCTTATTGCCTTATAGAGAAGTGAGTCTTCCAAGGCCATGAAATCTTTACATTCTATGATTCTATGCATGCTGAAAGTCATACATATGCCTTAAAAACTTACCTTATTTCAGATAAGAAAAACTTTCTTAAGATTATTTTAAATGTGTGAATGTTTTGTATTCAAGAAATAAAACGCAAAAATGTAATGGTTAATCTCTTCCAAAACCAACACACTCAAGAGTCAAAATTATCTGGAGAGGCCGGGCGCGGTGGCTCACGCCTGTAATCCCAGAACTTTGGGAGGCCAAGGAAGGCGATCATGGGGTCAAGAGATAGAGACCATCCTGGTCAACATGCTGAAACCCTATCTGTACTAAAAAATAGAAAAATTAGCTGGCTGTGGTGGCGTGTGCCTGTAGTCCCAGCTACCTGAGAGGCTGAGGCGGGAGAATCTCTTGAACCTGGGAGGCAGAGATTGCAGTGAGCCGAGACTGCACCACTGCACTCCAGCCTGGCGACAGAGAGAGACTGTCTCAAAAAAAAAAAAAAAAAAAAAGATTATCTGGAGAAATAATTGTTTTGATCATTAATCAAGCTGTAATCACACCAGCTGTATTTCACACCTTGGCTATTAACGACATATAAATATTCTATTTCTGCACCCACACTCTGGGAGGCCTGTGATCATGTGAAAGAATGCAAGTTACAGTCAAAAAACAGGGGTCCTCAGAAGTGAGCGGCCGAGTTAGGACGGTAATTTCCAGGTTAGATATCTCCAGGGGCTCTAGAATGAAAGAGAATCAAGAACGAAGATTCGTTGTGTCCCTTTCATTAAAATAGTTTTATTCAGAAAGTTAACGTTAAGGCAGTGGTCACCATCTTTTCGGCACGAGGGACCGGTTTCATAGAAGACAATTTTTCCACAGACTGGTGGAGGATGGTTTCAGGATGAAACTGTTCCACCTCAGATCATCATTCTCTTAAGGAATGTGTAACCTAGTTGGCTCACACACGCAGCTCACAATAGGGTTCGCACTCCTATAAGAATCTCATGCCACTGCTGATCTGACAGGAGGCGGAGCTCAGGCAGTCATGCTCCCTCACTAGGCCCGATTCCTAACAGGCCACGGACCGATTAGGTCCACAGCCCCGGGATTGAGGACCCCAGCGTTAAGGCAAAGGCTCATTCTTCCTACAGGGCATTCTCTGGAAGTTACAGTTTTAGCACAGAATCAGTTTTTCTTTTGAGTCATCACCACTGGGAGAGCGGGGGACACGGCCACGGCTGCAGCCACAGCGGGCACTCACCATGACATCCCCCCTTCAGAAGCTGGGCCGGCTCGATGATGATGCAGATCCTGCTGGGGTTTTCTGGGCCAACGTTGCTTTGGGATGAAGAGAGCAGAGCATTACGTAACTTCCTGATTTTGTGAGAAGAATACATGTAGGGAAAAGTAACCCTACAACCAAAAACTCAGAAATTACACAGAACACCCCATCAGCCCAGAATCTAATTCCTGAGAATCTAAGTGAATCTAAAAAGCTAACGAAAGCTCCCAGGCCAAGGAGGGTACTCAAAGCGTCATCGGGATCAGTGACGAATTTGAAGTGACTGAGGTCCAACCACAGGTCCAACCACAGGGGCCTGAGCTTGGAGACAACCATGCAGCCTTAGAGCAAGGGGCCCAGGGTGTGCACAGCCACAAGCTGCAGATGCAATTCCAAAGTTAACATCAGTGCACACAGGGCCCGGAGCAAACCCAGAAATGTGACAACAGCTCTTTGAGTAGGGAGAATATTTGTTACTTTTATTTACTTTTCATAAAATGCCTGTCCACATTAAAAAAAACAAACAAACAAAACAGAAAGCTTATTTGGGGATGTATGGCTACTTTCTGTTTGAAATGCAAAGGAGGCCAGGCACTGTGGCTCACACCTGTAATCCCAGCACTACGGGGGGCCGAGGCAGGAGGATCACTTGAGGTCAGGAGTTTGAGACCAGCCTGGCTAACATAGTGAAACCCCATCTCTACAAAAATCCAAACATTAGCTGGGCATGATGGCAGGCACCTGTAATCCTAGCTACCTGGGAGGCTGAGCGGGGAGAACTGCTTGAACCCAGGAAGTGGAGGTTGCAGTGAGCCGAGATCGCACCATTGCACTCCAGCCTGGGCAGGAGAGCGACACTCCGTCTCAAAAATAAATAAATAAAAATAAAAAGCAAAATGGAAAGGAGCGAGAAACAGAAACCACAGTGGTGAGACCCTATCACAGGACTCTCTCCAACACGCTCATAGTAAATCCTCCCTATCCTCAGCTTCCACATTCATGGACTCAACTGACTGGGGATAGAAAATATGTGGGAAATAAATAAAAAATTAAAATGCAACCATGAAAAAACAGAAATTAAAAAACAATTCATTGTAACAACTATTTTCACAGCCTTTACATTGAATTAGGTATTATATGTAATCTAGAGATGATTTAAAGTATACAAGAGGATGTTCATGGGTTATGTGAAAATACAGTGCCTTTTTTTGTTGTTTTGTTTCGTTTTGTTGACTCTCGCTCTGTCACCCAGGCTGCAGTGCAGTGGCTTGAACCCCCGCCTCCCGGGTTCAAGCGATTGATTCTCCTGCTTCTACCTCAAGAAGCCGGGATTACAGGCACGCGCCACCACACCTGGCTAATTTTTGTATTTTTAGTAGAGACGGGGTTTCACTACAATGGCCAGGAGTGTGGTGGCTCACACCTGTAATCCCAGCACTTTGGGAGGCCGAGGTGGGTGGATCACTTGAGGTCAGGGGTTCAAGACCATGCTATTTTAAAAAACACACCTGAACATCACGGATTTGGGTAATCAAAGGGGATCCTGGAATAAATCCCCCCTTGAAAACTGAGGGACCATCATACTCCAAAAAGCAAATGGCCCTCTCTCCCCTCGAGACTCCACCCACATGTCCCTTAATGGGGCCAATTGGCGTGACAGCCCAAAGACACTTGTGCGGGGCAGGAGGGAGGGCCGAAGCAGGAGGGAGGGCTGAGGAGTGATGCCAGAGCACCGGCCACCCCAGGGTTTTCCCCCTCTGGACTCTTCTTTGGCTCCCTGGCATTCTCTGACCTGAACCCTCCCACCCTCTTCCTGCGGGACAGGCAGCTGAGGCTCGGCTGCAGTTCTCTGGGCCATCCAGATCCCACAGCAGAAGGGGCAGCACTCACTAGATCCCGGAGGTGTACACAGGCTGCATGGCTTGGTAGAGCTTCAGAAAGGGCCGGCACACTGAAAGAGAGGCACAACCATCTGTAGAGGCATGACCAGGAGAGAACAAACCGGAATTAGACAAACAGAAAGAAAGAAAGGGACAAGGAGACCAGGAGACCGCACCTGCAGCCTTTGAGGTTTGGGAAGGCAGTGCATGGAGCCACAGCGTTGCTGCAGGAAAAGGCCAAACCCAGTCCTAGACGTCTGCGGAACAACACAGTTTGACCTTTATCTAAAGGGTGCCAAAGGCTCCTGAATCGTTGAGCCAGGCTGCTTCAAAACCAACTAGCAGCTCAGCAAGGTCACTCTGGCCGTGATGACCAGGGGGACCTGAAGGCACAGATGTACTTCAGAGACAGAAGAAACCTGTGAGCAAGCACCTGCATGGGACTGGCAAGGAGGGGCAGGGTCCTGAGCCCCAGCCGTGTGCTGTGTGTACCTTCACTGGGCTGGGAAGGAGACGACAGGACCCTGACTCTCAGCCATGTGCCGTGTGCTCCTGCATGGGACTGGGGAGGCGAGATGGAATCCTGCTGACCCTCAGCCATATGCTCAGTGCAGCTGCAGGGGACCGGGGATGAGAAGACAGGGCCCTGATCCCCCAGTTATGTGCTGTGTTCATCTAAGTGGGACAGGAAGGAGGACTCAGGGTCCTCACCCCCAGCTATGTGCTGTGTGCTTTCCTGTGGGGTCATTTTAAAGGAGGAGATGGGCTCATGAGATGTGTCAGGGGGGAGACTGGGTCACATTCATGCCTCTCTTGCTGGGCTTCTTTCATGGCTGTGACTTCAAAGCCAACTGCACAGCTGACCCACTGGAGCTGCAGCCCAGAACAATGCTTGTCTGCCCAAGTCACTGTGCATACACACAGGGTATTTCTGATACCCCTCGCTGGCCACCTTGTCTCTCCCCCTGATTAAGTAATTTGACCCAACCACATAAACATGGCACTCTGTCCACAGAAGGGGGGCACAGTCAATCACCAGGGAGGAGGATGAGCAGATCCTGGGCCCTCTTAGGAGGAAAGTAGAGGCTTATCTAAATTGAGGGGCCCTGGACCAACTCCAAGTCTGGGCAAGCCAATCGCAGGGACACTCACCTCCACCTGTGTCAAAGTTGGGGGTGCCGTGGAGGATGACAAAATGCAGGAACAGGGGGAGAGGCATTCATTTTCACCGATCCGGACAGGAGCCCACTGAGGAACTGAACGTACCTGCAAAAGAACACCTGGCTTAGACTTCCCAGAAACATCCTCAGCCCCTGCTGAGGAGGGAGTTCATGGAGAAACACGTCCTGACTGGGCCCGGGGCTCTGGGAGAGAATCGGTCCCCTGCTCACAGCCAGGGGTTCTCAGCGTGGTGCTGCACCTGCAGGTCTGAGGGTTGCTCACCGGTGCACCAGGGACACCAAGATACAACCGGCCTCTCGGCTTGAGCATCCCACACCTGAAAGGCCCTTATGCCTGTCCACTGAACCCATCACCAGGCAACGCCAGGCCACCAGCCATCAAGGCTGCCACTGGTGAGCAGCGGAAAGCAGAGGCCTGGCACACCAGAGGGCATGTGCTCTGTCACTGGCATTCACCTGCGGCAAGGTCACATGACCCAGGCCTGGCACCACTCACTGCGCCTGCTACTTTCTGCTCATGCTCAGGAGCCCTAAGGAAAGGCTGGAGTCCATTCTCCCCTCCTACCCCAAGGCCTTCCACGCCACGTCTAATGATAAGAGGCTCTCCTTCCTGCTGTCCCTCTCTCTTTCATGGCCCAGCTCCAAAGGTGAAGGACACGTAGGCCGTCAGCCTCTCTCTGAGTTCCAGGCGTCAGCTTCATGCTTCTAACACTGACCGCACACACCTTCTATGAGCATTTGGTGGTTAAGAAGAAAGCTTCTACACTAGGAGCGTCTGACTGCCAGGGTCCTCATGAGGCATGACTGGGGCAGTGACCTGAAGATAAGCCAGAGGACTGCCAAGCTCTCTGATGCTTCCCTGGCCTGTCCTGCCTGCTGGTGCCCTGCCTGGCCTGGTCCCTGCCCTGAGGCCCCTCACCATGGCCACTGCACCCACACAGCCTCCACTGTAGCCTGCAACACCTTGCATGGAATCTGTGTTTCCATACCTATCTCCACCAAAGTGGTGTGATCTTTGCAAGAAAAACCCAAACAACCAAAAACCCCACAGTATTTAACCATCTATGCATCTCTCTTATCACCACAGCAGACGGAGGCAGGAGTGTCAGGTGACTGTACTGTCAGCACCTACAGCCACCCTGCCCCAGGCCAGAAACAGCCATCACGAAACTTACTTGTGTTAAGAAAAAAAAATATCTCATTATGCTGGCAATTCACGCCAAGCTCCCAAAGAAGGCACAAGTCCAGTCCCTTATTCAAGCAGCTAAATTTGTATATAAACAAACTGAACAAGAAAAGATTTCTGTTAAACATTACCCAAAAAAATAAATAAATAAAAACCCTACTTATAGTCCACCCACTAGGAAAATGTTAGAAAAGCAAGTGTGCTTCATTTTAGTACAATTCATAGTGAGAAACAGGGCATGGCAGTGTTTCCATCCTCCTGGCACCAAATATCTCTTCTGCTCTCTCAGAACAGGGCAAAACCTCACGAGAGTCGCAGAGGCCAGATGCTCAGCCTGGAGACGCGGGGGACCTGAGAAGCCAATGACCGGACCTCAGCGGACCTCCAGGACGCTCCCACACGCCTCCCCCTGCAAGACACTTTCCACCCTGGCAACAAGACTTCCCACACTTGGTTGTATGTAAGCAGAGAAATGAGTGAATCATGTATTTTTAATCACGTAAATTTCACGTGTTGTGGAAAATTTGGCTCCCTGGTTTTGAGTAAAAGTGAGGAATCACAAATGCCCGGATTGAGGGGCCTGAGTCACCTCCTCTGGGGCAGTTCTGCCCTCCCTCCAGCACGGGGAAGCCCTGGACACTAGGAAATCAGCTTCCTCCGCTTGTCCGGTTTGTCAGTGACATGCTGAGTCCCTGACCACCTGGCCGTGTGCTCGGGCGGTTCTGCAGTGACCACGAGGGTGAGACAGTCCTCTTCCCTGTAGGTGTTCTCAGTGTCCGATGTGCACCTGGACCAGGCATCTGGGTGGAGTCCACAGTTGTTTTATGTCTTCGTGCAAACATGGAAGGCTTTGGAGTGCTGGGCCTCAGGGGCTCCTGTTCATGGCAGCATGAGGGGTCCAAGTGGCTGAGCCCAGAGTTAGCACTAAGGTCCTATGAGGGGCAAGCAGCCGCCCTCCGGGAAACCAAGGCCTCTCCCGGACCCAGGTCTTGTCCCATACTGTGGTCACAGAGCTTCATTTCTGCTGATGTGGCCTGGCCGGAACTGCTGCTCCTGCCACCACAGGAAGCATGAGAAGTATTTCCTTCAGGTGAGGAGGCCAAGCTGACAGCGGGAGAGCTCTGTCTTCGCCACAAGCTCCCAAAGAAGGCCCAAGTCCAGGGCCACAAGCCCAGAGGTGGTCAGCTAGGAAGGGAAGGCGGCTGGCACTGCCTGGGACCCGGGACTCCAGAGTCTTTTCTCCCCAAAACCGGCTCTCAACAGCCATCATCTCCCAGCTCAGTCTACAAAAAGCTGCTCAGTTGACAGCTTTGCCAATCAAAAAGTAGCCTCTTGGCATATAATTCTCATCTGTCCTTTATAGAAAACTACTTTTTATGCATCATATTTTCAGGTAAATTAAAGACATAAAATGCTAAGGTAAATGCATTTTTTTCTTCCTTCACATGCTTTCTCAATAAGGTAAGATTTTTTGGCCGGGCGCGGTGGCTCACGCCTGTAATCCTAGCACTTTGGGAGGCCGAGGTGGGTGGATCACCTGAGGTCAGGAGTTCAAGACCAGCCTGGCCATCATGGTGAAACCCCATCTTTATAAAAAAAAAAAAAAAAAAAAAAAAAAAATAAGGTAAGATTTTTTAAAAAAACATGGTGTTCTAAATCCCAAATAAAAACATGCCTTTAAAAAACATTTAAAAAAAAAATAGCAATGTCTTATAAAAACAACAAAGTTCACTGCAAATATAAGCTGTAGTGAATGCTGTGAGATTGCAGACAAATAGCCCGGCATAGGTAACAGCACTGAGTTTGTGAGTGACTTTCTACAGAATCACCATCACTATCAAAGAAAAGAACATTCAAGCATAGATGAAAATAAGGGGAGGCCAGGCACGGTGGCTCACACCTGTAATCCCACCACTTTGGGAGGCTGAGGTGGGCGGTTCACCTGAGGTCAGGAGTTTGAGACCAGCCTGGCCAACATGCTGAAACCCCGTCTCTACGAAAGAAAAAAAAAAAATTAGCTGGGTGTGGTGGTTCATGCCTGTAATTCCAGCTACAGAGGAGGCTGAGGCATGAGAATCACCTGAAACCAGGAGGTGGAGGTTACAGCGAGCCAAGATTGCATCACTGCAGTCAGCCTGAGCGACAGAGCAAGACCCCGTCTCAAGGAAAAAAAAGAGAAGGAGAGGGGAGGTGAGAGGAGGGGAGGGGAGTATAACAGGACAGAATTGCACAATTAGTTCATCCAGCTGACTGTGGAAAGGATCAACTTGAATTATGTATACATGATATTTATCTGTGGCATTAAAGGTAGATATAAATGAGTCAATGTTAGGGTATCAGATGCCCTCTAAAGACCATTCCAACAGCCTTATCCAAAATAAAATGTTCCTACTTAGTCAACACTGTTTTCAGAGCTGGAAAGATTAGAAACCAGATACTTGATAAAAACAGCTCAATTATTTTCCCACTGCTATCTTTTCTTTCTTTTTAGGAAATAACTCCCTGAGGATGATGTTTTCCATGCTTCATCTCAAACCAGTGAGTACGGTTTAAAAAACCAAAGGCAAACCATTTGCTTTTAACTTGTAAGCAAATGAACATAAAGCAGCTTGAAATTTTCAGTTGCCCCTCACATTATTTACAACTACTTCTAACAGCAAAAACTTCCATTTGGAATCTCCATAAATCTCCCTAAACATTTGAGTCGCACTAGACGTAAGCTCAAATCTCTCTGAAAATGTGAGTGCATAAAAATCAGCATTCAAAGGTTACTTTTCCAAGCAACAGGAGCCATCATCACAGGACATCTTTCCCAGCAGCTTACTCACTCCACATTCCCAGCACTCACAGAGTCAGCCACGGCTGCAGGGGCAGCACCAACTGGCCAGGAAACCTGAGCTGGGCCACCTGTTGGTGTGAGCCAAGCCTGAGCTGTTATTTAACATTCTGCTGAGCATTCCCTTCCCTCACCTGTAATGGGGAGAATAATGAGACCTACACATTGGAATTGCTGCAAAGATGAGTCAGTTGCATGGACGTAAGGGTCAGAGTAGACCGCAACACATCGGCCACAGCCTCTGCTCTCCAGGAACATGCTGCCAGCGTGTAGGTGGCCTTGCCCACAGAGCTGGTGACTCAGAGGGGACGGCTGGACCCAGGCAAAGTGTGTGGCTCCCTGAGGAATGGTCACCCTTCTGCAGGCTGGGGGCAGCAAGGAGGACATGCAGGGAGGGGCCACAGGGACAGGAAGTAAAACTGCCTTTGCAGAAATTTTAACAGTGGGAGAAGTATGGCAGTGAAAGAGATCTAATCTAACCAACCCCCATTTTACCTTTAACCTCCTAACTGCCCTAGCCTATTCTTGGGCTTGGACCAAACTAACTTTAGGGGAAAGTAAAGTTTATGGTATAAATGATAACAGCCAAAACTAAACCACCTTTGTAAAATTAATGAAAGACCACCAGGTTGGGAGGATGAAAGCAGCTTGAATTCTGCCAAGGTGCAGACTTAAAAGATTACTCTGGGGAACACAAGATTTGCGACTTCCTCAATTACTCCTAGAGATGACATCATCATTGTTGAACCTAAGATTGGCCTTTTGAGATGTCTTTTAGGCTTTGCATTTCTGACAACTGACGCTCTACCTGACCTGCCAACTGCTATCTGGCCCTACCAAGAAGTGGACTCAGCCGTAGGAGGGCCATTTTCTACACCCCTATGCTTGCACCTCCAACAAATTAGCAGCACCCGTTCCCTAGCCACCCCCTTCCCCCAAAATATCTTTTAAAAACCCTAGCCTCCAAATTTTCCAGGAGGCTGATTTGAGTAGTAATAAAACTCTGGTTTCCTGTTCAGCCAGCTCTGCATGAATTAAACTCGTTCTCTATGGCAATTCCCCTGTCTTGGTAAATCAGCTCTATCTGGGCATTGAATAATGAACCCACTTGTGGGTTACAGAAGCATTTCAGAGACTATCTGATGAGGCTCATTCTTTAAAGAATGTGGTCAACTACTCCCCTTGTATCTTTAAAGTATTCTTTCAGGCACCTGAGGTACTTCTGTCAAAAATGACAGAAAAAACAAATAATGTCATTGTTACAGGTAGTTAGGCATGAGCAGGGCAGGAGAGGGCTCTTTCTGCATCCACTTGGAATGTTGGGTGACAGTTCAGCGATCATCACATTGCCTGTCTGAAAGTGATATATTGGCAGCCGGTGCCAGAAGGCGGCCATTTCCTGATGGTCCCTGCCTATTGCACGAACTATTAATTCAATGGAGGCTCTAGGGAGACACACCTTCTTGGGCACGTGAATCAGAAGACAAAATGGCGGAGTATGACCTTCTGGGGGCACATCAGACAAGAGAAACCCTCAGACAGGAATGCCTATAACTTCCTAAATACGTGCATGTGCTCACTTCTCAAGCAAAAGGAGGGCACTCTGCATGCGGGCAGCCCACCCTAAGGGAAGAATCATGGGAAAAGGGCACAAGACACGGGAAGTGGGCCAGCCTATGAAGTCCTAGGACCAAGGTTAAACACCGCATTGACCTTCATGTGCCCGCTTGGGTCTCTTCTAAGCATACTCTCCTTTCTTTCCGGCTCTGAAGCCTTTTTAAATAAACTTCCACTCCTGCTCTAAAATTTGCCTCTGTCTCCTTTTCTGCCTTATGCCCCTTAGTCAAAATTCTTCTGAGCAGGCAAGAATTGAGGTTGCCACAGACCATTATGGATTCACTGCTGATAACTCGGATACCTTCCACCAGTAACACCGTATAAGATAATTCCTGATTTCTGAATGCCAAGACGTTTGTTTGGTTTGTCTTCCCTTTACCTCAAAGGGACACCCAAACATGCATAGACAACATGAGTAGTGGTCTTAGGTGAGTCCCACCTGGGACCTCCCAGGGTCACCTTGGCAGCCAACACTCAGGAGAGATCAGTTACCCAAGGAAACAACTGGCTATCTGCCACTTTCCCCCATTAACCCAGGGACGGGGCCAAGAAATGTGTGCTACTGTCTCAACTCTCTCAGAAAGAAAGAAAAGGTGGAAAAGAGAAGAGAGACGTCAGAAACGTTAATAATTTAATATTATTTACATGATGCTGATAGTAAACCCAAACTATACCAGGATTCTGGGGGGGAGGTGAGAGGAGACAGGGTCTAGTTCTGTCACTCAGGCTGGCATGCAGTGAAACAATTACAGCTCACTGTAACCTCCAACTCCTGGGCTCAAGGGATCCTCCCACCTCAGCTTCCAGAGTAGCTGGCCCTACAGGTGTGTGCCACCACATCCAGCTAATTTTATTTACTTATTTATTATTTATTTATTTATTTTGTAGACGTGGGGTCTTCCTGCGTTGCTAAGGCAGGTCTCAAACTCCTGGACTCAAGGGATTGTCCTGCCTCAGCCTCCCAAAGAGTTGGGATTACAGGCTAGAACAGGGGTGCCTCAATAACACAATGGCGATAATGAGCACCAACAGGAGGCCACACCGGGGTGTTCACAAGTGACTTCTCATGGTTCACTAAAGGTAAGAAAGGTATGAAAACAGAAAACTTACACGGGCACACAGCTCACCAGCTCCATGGGCCAACTGCTCCATGACTTTTTAATGTAACAAAGACCGACCCCTATCAGAGTTGCTGTTGAGACATCTGAGCTTCCCAGCCACAAACTCCAGGCTAATTAATTCTTCTCAAGAGTGATTATTACAAGTTTGACTTTAAAACGATTTCTTGAGCTGAGTCCTAAACAGCCTGCAGAGCATACACCCCACTCCCGAGATGATTAAGGACAACAGAGTAGCTTCCCATCACAGAGCCTATTCCCACACAAGCTGTCATCACACGTTCTTCTGGTCTCAAACGTTCCTTCAGATGTATCTTATGCATTCATTCAGCTGTTTTCACGCTTAATTACCATTTGGTGAGCATCTTCTCATGCAGGCTCTGGTCAAGATAAAAGGAAAACAGCAAGGAATAAGGGGCATTTCCCCAATCTCAGGAGCAGAGGGACTAACCTTGGAATGTAAAACTGAATCCAGCAAATATTAAAAAATGCAAATGCTCCAGCTTCAAACGTGCAATGACGGAAAGGATGCATGAAAACCTTGGGCATGGGAGCACGAGGACAGCAGGGCACAGAGGCTGACACCTGCAATCCCAGCATTTTGGGAAGCCATGGCAGAAGGATTATTCAAACTCAGGAGTTCAAGACCAGCCTGGACAACATAGTCAGACACTGTCTCCACAAAAATTTTAAAATTAGCTGGGCAGATGTGCACCTATAGTCTTAGCTACTCAGGAGACTAAGGTGGGAGGATTGCTTGAGCCCAGGAGGTAGAGGCTGCAGTGAGCCAAGACTGTGCCACTGCACTCCAGCCTGGGTGACAGAGCGAGACCCCGTCTCAAAAAAATAAAAAGAAAAAAGAAAATGAGGAGATATTTTCTCCCTTTTCCCATATTCTTTTAATGTTATAAACAAGCTGCTGGTACCGTAAGAAATAAGAACAACAAAAAAAGAAAAGTACAGCCATCCTTCCTTCCTGCATGCCAAGCATTCTGTCAGGTTACCTCCTATTGACGCCTCATTTTCCATGTGGGAGGTCATATGAATGGTACCATTTTGGAAACTGTTCAACAAAGAAATAACACTTAATGGTTCAAGAAAAGATCCCCAAGTGACTGTTAACTAAAAAAAAAACTTTTTTTTTTTTAAGACAGAGTCTTGCTCTGTCACCCAGGCTGGAGCACAGTGGTGTGATCTCGGCTCACTGCAACCTCCGCCTTCCAGGTTCAAGTGATTCTCCTACCTCAGCATCCCGAGTAGCTGGGATTACAGGCACACACCACCATGCTCGGCTATTTTTTTGTATTTTAGTAGAGACAGGGTTTCCCACGTTGGCCAGGATGGTCTCCATCTCCTGACCTCATGATCCACCCACCTCAAGCTCCCAAAGTGCTGGGATTACAGGCATGGGCCACCACATCCAGCCTCACTAAAACATTTTATAAAATGCTGAGTTTTCTGCACACAACTTGCACTGCATGTGGCCCAGTTGCTGTCCACAATCCCACACCCCAGCCCACTTTCTTCCAACACACCTGGTCTCAAGAGAAACAGAGTCAGGCCATTGGAAACAGCAAAACAAAAGGAAAAGGTGCCTCTGGTGACACCTGAAATCCCTTTCTGCCCCCATGTCTGCTGACATAGCCCTCAGCTGCACTGAAGAAAACAGATGTGAGGCATCAGGATTTGCATACACAAGGTTGGGTATGCAACTACCTGTCTCCAAAACAGAACACCATTTGCCAATCGCCTTGGCACTTCTACAAATTCCCTGCTGTGGGGTTTGAAATATGCCACGGAGCTACCTGGTTGGCTCTAAGTGTCACCATCTGTAGAGGAAGTGCACCTGGATGGGGAGCGAGCTGTGGGTCCCTATCACTGCCTCTCAGCCAGCCCTGCTCAGGTTCTTGACCTCAGCCTGCGGGGCGGGCAGCAAAAGGAGAAAGTTCTGCACGCCCCAGCCCCCCGCCCCCCGCCACCATGGCTATTCCCCATCAATTACTGAGCACCTTCCTGAAGCCACGCCCAGGAGTAAAGAAGGGAGAGATGGGCAGCATGACGGAAAAATACTCCCTGGCCTCAGGGAACTGATAAGCCACAAAAATTGGCCAAATGCAACTGGTAAAGTGTTTGTATAAGTAAAGTTTTATTGGAATACAGCCACATTCCCTGATTTCCATATTGCCCAGGGCTGCTTTCATGTTAGAACAGTTGCGATAAAGATTCTGTGGCCTGCAAAGCCTAAAATATTTACTCTCTAGTCCGCTGCAGAGAGAGTTTACTGACCCCTGGTCTAGCCATAGAACCAAGTTCCAACATAATAATGGAAATCAAAAGTCACTCACTGCAAAAGAGGAAGACGCCAAATGGGGCAAGTCCTCTCTCTACCTCTGTCAGTACAAGCCAGCAGCGTACAGGGGTCTCTCACTGCAGACACGCAGGATGGCTCAGCCCTTCACCTCTGGGAGGGACAAGCCTCCACTTCACAGTCTTTGGCATGACCCAAGAATACCATTTAGGTGTTGGGACAGAGGAGATGCCGCTTCTGTTTTCACAGTTTTATATGTAAAATTTAATTCACCTCTTCACTCTGGCTTTGGGGATGTATACATACCGTTTCTGGGAAGGCTGCATTAAAGCTGAAACTTTGTCATCATAAAACTTCTTCATTGCAAACCTGTCAAGGGCCTGGTCAGCGCTGGGGAAAAGAGAGAGAGAAAGAAAGAGAGTCAACTCAGTGGAACTCACACCACGTACGTGTGTGACGGGGGACGAGTCCCATGGCTGTTCAAAGCAACCAGCTCACACAAGGGGCTTCACTCTCTTGCTGCACCTGTGCACACGCCATGCCCCTGTCTCTTCTTAGACTTCATTTCCCCCTGTAGGAATATGCTGTGATGCTATGCTCAAAGTGGGAGCCATAGCGCAGGGTCAAGAATTCTCTTCTGAAATAATAGTACCTTATCTAAAGGTATGATACTTAGATGTGCCGAATACCCAGTTTGCAGGAGAAGAACTAGCTGAGGCTTCTCAGCAGGCAGGTGGCAGGGGTTGGTGTCCAAAACTGTCTTTTGGCCACCCTACCTCCCAAATAAAAGAGGCCATGTTAAGTGGGCTCTGCGAGAGACAAGAGGCAGACTCAAGTCTCAGGACCACGACGATGCGGGGGAGCAACCCAGAGTAGGAAAATGAACAGAAGCCCCCACGAAGTCCCAAGAGAAGGCCGCAGGACACTGGGGTTGGAAAGGCATGTGAGACCTCGGGGCTGCATCACTATTTTTGAAGTGACTGCCATAAAAAGTGACCCCACTTTCCAACCACATATTTGACCTTCAATGCCAGCTCCACAATGCCCACAGGTAGTATCTGACAGACCCTCCAGAAACCTCACAGCAGGGCATTCGTGGGGCTTTCTGATCCGACTTCAGCATACACCATAGAGTATGAGTGCTGTGTCTTAACAACTCAAACTCATTTGAGCCAAATGCTTCCTTAAAACCCTGATAGGCCAGGCACCGTGGCTCACATCTGTAATCCCAGCACTTTGGGTGGCCAAAACGGGCAGATCACCTGAAGTCAGGAGTTCAAGAGCAGCCTGGCCAACATGGTGAAACCCCATCTCTACTAACAATACAAAAATTACCCGGACATGATGATAGGTGCCTGTCTCCCAGCAACTCGGGAGGCTGAGGTGGGAGAATCACTTGAACCCAGGAGGCGGAGTTGCAGTCGGCAGAGATCACGCCATTGCGCTCCAGCCTGGGTGACAGAGCGAGACTCCAACTCAAAAAAAAAAAAAAAAAATTCTTTCTTAGAAAAACACGTCTGCATCCCTCCAGAAAAATGATGTACATAAGCACTGTGGACCTCATAAAGGCCTGGAAAACACTGGTAGAGAGATAGGCAGGAGGAAAAAGAAACATACTCAAAAGTAAGTTGAGTGTGACCTGACTTTCATAGACTGCTATAAAATGGACAGCTTGCTGCATGCATTTGCTAGGCAAGGGGCTGGGCTGGGCTGGTGGGGCAGTCACAAACAGAAGTGCCCACTTTAGCACTGAGTCCATCACATACTGAGCAGGAGAGCTCAGCTCCATCGCCTCCCAGTGACTTTTAAGCACCTCTTTTTTTAGAATTCACTTGTTTTATTAACTGCTGAGAATACATTTTGACCAATGTTTATTTTGCATAGTAATATTATTCCTAGTAATAATATTAGTACTGCTTTTGTCTTTGTAACTCGTATTTTATGGTGTTGATACAAGAATGTTCTTCTTTCCTGGTGACTTGAAGTTTCTGTTTCATTCTGTTTGTAGTTTGTGATAAAGACCTCAAACCCATGTGCTTATGCTATCTGTGATTACTCTACTTCTGGAATGTAATCTAAAAGGGAACACTGTAGAAATGATCAAAGATGTATGTATAAGAATGTGTTCATCATGGCAAGCTTTGCAGTAGAAAATAGCTGGAAGCAACCTAAATTTAAACACACACATGCGCACACACACACACAAACTGGAAGCAACTTGGATATGCAAAATCAGCAAATGCTTAAATACATAACGTATCCCTTGAATAAAGTGCTATGCTGCCACTGAAATGATATCAGGGAATGATGCGTATAAAATGATATTCATGGCTGGGCGCCATGGCTCACACCTGTAATCCCAGCACTTCAAGAGGCCGAGGTCGTCGGCTCACGAGGTCAAGAGATCGAGACCATCCTGGCCAACATGGTGAAACCCCATCTCTACTAAAAATACAAAAATTAGCTGGGTTGGTGGCATGTGCCTGTAATCCCAGTTACTCAGGAGGCTGAAGCAGGAGAACTGCTTGAACCTGGGAGGCGGAGGTTGTAGTGAGCCGAGATTGCACCACTGCACTTCAGCCTGATGAGAGAGCAAGACTCCGTCTCAAAAAAAACAAAAGATATTAATATAGAAAAGCAGGTCACAGAAAGCATGTGGTATCAGCCCATTTAATTGAAAGGCACTTAATACTATTACTCCTGCTAATCACAGCAGCATTAATGACAGTCAATACCTGACTACCGATCTTGTTCTAAGTGCTTTTTGTGTAATGATAGGTTGAACTATCACAACATTCTGGGAGGTAAGACTACCATCATTTTCCAGGTAAGGATGGCTTAGAGAGATTCAGGTAAACTGCCTGACACATGCAGCTGAAATACATATTGACTACTGAGAGAAAACAGTTTGTAGGAAGAGTGTCAATGATGTGTTTTTAGCCCTTAGACGACTACCGTTCCCAAAAAATGCAGGACTATCCACAGTGCATGGAACTTCGGTTCAGGCAGCACTACTGTGCTGGGGTTAGAAATGCTCAGGTGAGGCCAGGCGCAGTGTCTCATACCTGTAATCCCAGCACTTTGGGAGGCTGAGGCGAATGGATCACCTGAGGTCAGGAGTTTAAGACCAGCCTGGCCAACATGGCAAAACCCTGCCTTTACTAAGAATACAAAATAATTAGCCAAGCGTGGTGGCGCACGCCTATAACCTCAGCTACTGAGGAGAGTGAGGCAGGAGAATCGCTTGAACCCGGGAGGTGGAGGTTGCAGTGAGCAGAGATCTTGCCACTGCACTCCAGCCTGGGCAACAGAGCAAGACTCTGTCTCAAAAAAATAAAGAAGTGCTCAGGTGGTCTCTGTCCAGAAACAGCCAGGCTATGTTTGGTGGCCAACGAAATGTCTTTGGTATCACTGAGGGATGGATGTGACCAGGAATCTCGATTTTTCTGGCACACACACACTGATGATTATTCTCACCAAGAGGGAATCTGATTTTCACTTGGGGGTTGGGTTTCCTCCCTGGCAGGCACCAGCTCCCCAATTTGTTTCCAGAGTAAACATTCAGAAAGTCAAATTTCACTCCTTGGTGCTAGAAAGGAAAAGGTTTATTGGCTGATATGAATAAGCTTCTATTTCCTCAGAATGGAAAGCTCAGGTTTTACAAAGAGGCCGTTGAGAAGACAGGGCAGATGCAAATGCAGACCTCATAAATAATGATGTTTTCTGCACTGCATTTCAGTGTGAGTGAAGACCTGCACTGCGGGCAGGCTGCTGGGGTACACCACGTCTGCCCAGGGCCAGGAGGGCTGCCACAGGGCTGGGGTCCTCATGGCCCTGCCCTGTTTGTGTCATGCCTGACTAAGGGGGCCCCAGTGGCACCTCCCAAAGTCTCCACAATTACAGTTCCATCTCATGGAAACTAGTCCAGACCTGGCTCCCCACTCCCAAGCTGTGAGATCATGAGAGAGCTACCTGGCTCCTCTGAGCCTTGCTTCCTTCATCTGTGCAATGGCAATGATAGTAACAGCCTCGTGGATTAGTTAGAATTCAGGGAGAAAGGAAAATATTCAGTATACTTCCTAGAGGCCCAGTGCCTGCAAAAAAGAGGTAGCTGTCACCATTAATATATACAAGGTATGAACGGATTTAGTGAGACCACTCTGTTCTTAATTTTCATAATGGTGACTTTTACCTCTGTTATTTTTTATTAGAGAATTCTATATTAGAGAATAAGGGACAGTGGGGCCACTTATTGTTTTAATGCCTCCATGGAAGTACTTAGAATCAATCATACATAGCCACCCAACCTGGAAAATGCCACTTTCACAAGAGTAAACGCTTAACTGTAAGCTAGGTTTCCAGGCACTGACCACCCCAGCACTGAGGGATACGAAACACAGGTCAGCCGAGCCCTTGGTGTCCAGAACAGCTCCCCCGCAGACAGCCTCCAGCCCCATGCAGGCTGAGCTTTAGCACCGCAAGATAGCGGGCTGACATCTTCATCCTACCTGGCCGAGACGTTGGTGAAGTGCATGTAGGATGATATGACCACTCCTATGCGTCCTTTCCCGCCCTGCAGGAGAAAAAAGATGAGCTTATTTCTCTGAAATCCCACAGCAGAGATGTAATTAGAACAGGAAAAGACTCACTCGTGGACAAAATAATAGAGAGCATGCTTTGGAGTTTAGGCCAGCATGACCTGCAGCCTTTCTGTCTCTGAGAGTCAGTACCCAGTGCAACTGGAGTCTCTGCAACAGGGGAATCTGCACGCTGGGTGCAAACAGTAAGAGCGGGTGCTAACTGGAGCAGCCGTAGAAGCCCAGGAGGGCAGACCAACACAGCAGCTGCCTGTCATTTCACCCAGTTAGGCTGGAAGTAACTCATTACACATAGCGGGACCACTGTCCCAGGCAGGAATTCTGGAAAAGACTCGAACCATAATCACAGACACCAACAGCCCAGCTCACAAGCCAGCAACACCAGCAGCAGAAACAGAAACTACTGGACGGGCCACCCTCACCCATAGCCACAGAGTGCCACCTTCTAGAACTTACTCTCACGACCTACAACAGCAGATGGCAAACCGCAGCCCAGGAGCTACTTCTGCCCATTACCTACTTTCCCACAACTTGTGAGCTAAGAGTTGCTTTTACATTTTCAAACCATTGAAGACAAATTTTAAAAAGATAAGATTCCACGCCATGTGAAATGTGCTGAAGTTCAGATTTCAGTGTCCACACATAAAGTTTGATAGAACACGGCCACTCCCATCTGTTCACCTACCTCCAGAGCTGCCTCCACCCTCACTGCAGGGGCAGCTCTGGGTATCGTGCAGCAAGACCATGGCGCCTGCAAAGCGTAAAATACAATCTGGCTCTTTTTAAAAATATTTGCCAACCCCTGATTCGGAATCACATAAAGCCAAAATGGCAGGGCCTCTAATATGTAGCTCCCTAACTTCTTGAGAAAAAAACGACCATTTAAATTCAAGTCACAATTCTGATAAGCCCAGTCATACATGAATGTCACCCCAGGATAATCCTTCTCTCTGTCGGTCGAAGTCAAGAGCATGCCTTACAAAGATACTCAATGCAGGCACTTGATAAACTCTTCGCAGCTGAATCCTGGCACGTGCAGTTATTAACGGTATTGCTACCAGTATTGTTTCTTGCATAAAGCTATAGTTGACAGCAGTTCACCTACAAAGAACACCTCAGCCAAAACAGGCACACATGGTGGTGACATTCACCCCATTATCATCACTTTTGTGGCACTATTTATGGATATATAAAGCAAATATTAACAGATCTGAAAGGACAGACAAAAATACCACAACTGTAGGGGACTTCAGATCCCCCATTTTCTACAGTGGACAGAAAACCGATAGGAAAACAGGGTACTCACCCTGCACTTCAGACCAAATAGATCTTACAGACAAATACAAAATACAGCGCCAGAATACACATTCTTATCAATATGCACACAGAAAGTTTTCCAGGATAGATGGCATGTTAGGCCAAAAAACAAACCTTAGCAAATTTTAGGAGACTGAAATGATATCCAGTGCCTTTCCTTTTATTTATTTATTTATTTTTTTAATTGAGACGGAGTCTTGCTCTGTCACCCAGACTGGAGTACAGTCGTGCAATCTCAGCGCACTGCAATCTCTGCCACCCGGGGTTCAAGTGATTCTTGTACCTCAGCCTCCCAAGTAGCTGGGAATACAGGTGCATGCCACCACGCCCAGCTAATGTTTTTTGTATTTTTAGTAGAGACAGGGTTTCGCCATGTTGGCCGGGCTGGTCTCGAACTCCTGACCTCAGGTGATGTGCCCACGTTGGCCTCCCAAAGTGCTGGTATTAGAAGTGTGAGCCACCGTGCCTGGCCTCAAGTATCTTTTCTGACCATAGTGGTATGAAACTGGAAATCAATAACAAGAGGAATCTTGGAAAATTCACAAGTTTATGGAAATTAAGCAATATGCTCCTAAATAACTATTGGGTCGAAGAAAAAAAAATCAGAAGAGAGATTTCGAAATATCTTGGGAAAAACAAAACTAGAAACACAAGCCACCAAAACTTACGGAATGCAGCAAAGGCAGTTCTAAAGGAAAGTTCATGGCAATAAATGCCTATGTTAAAAGAGAAGAAAATTCTCAAAAAAACCTAATGTTGCACCTGAAGGAACTAGAAAAAGATCAAACTAAACCCCAAATTAGCAGAGGAAGGGAATAGCAAAGATCAGAGCAGAAACAAATAAAACAGAGACTAGAAAAACAATAGAAAAGATAAACAAAACTAAGGGTTCTGAATACAAACAAAATTGACAAACCTTTACCTAGACTAAGGTAAAAAGAGAAGACTCAAAACCAGAAATGAAAGAGCAGTCATGACCATAACTGATGCCACGTAAGACACAAAGAGTCACAAAAAAAAGTACAAACAATTACACGGGGATAAATTGGATAACCTGGAATAAACTCATCAATTCCTAGACACATACAACCTACCAAGACTGAAACATGAAGAAACAGAAAATCTGAACAGAACGATAACAAGGAGATTGAATCAGTAATAAAAACTCTCCCATCAAAGAAAAGCCCAGGACCTGCTCACTTAACTGATTAATTCTATCAAACACTGGGGGAAAAAAAAAAAAAACTTTGCTATGGTTTAAATATTAGCCCCTGCCATAACTCATGTTGAAATGTAATCCCCAGTGTGGCCATATTGAGTGGTGGTGAGGCCTTTAAAAGATAATTAGGTCATAAGGAACCTTGCCTTCATGAATGGGTTAATACATCTGTGGATTAATTAACTAATGGGTTAATGGGTTATCACAAGAGCAGGACTGGTGGCTTTCTAAGAAGAGGAAGAGAGACCCGAGCTAGCACCCTCAGCCCCCTTGCCATGTGATGCCCCATGCAGCCTCAGGGCTCTGCAGAGTCCCCAACAGCAAGAAGGTTCTTACCAGATGCAGCCCCTTGAGCTTAAACATCTCAGCCCCTATAAATATTAATATAAGAAATAAATTCCTTTTCTTTATAAATTACCCAGTTTCAGGTATTCAGTCATAAGTAACAGAAAACGGACTAATGCAAACTCTGCCAGAAAGGTGAAGAGACGCAAACACTTTCAAACTCATTTTACAAGGCCAGCGGTATCCTGATATGAGGTCTTTCTCAACGCAATAGTAAGCATTTAAGGCTTTGCAGGCCGCAAGGTCTTCTTGCAACTATTCAAACCTGCCCCTGCAGTGTGGGGGGAAGCAGGCATGGATGTACACGAGCCACGTTCCACTCAAACTTTATGTGTGGAACTGAAGTAGGATACCTTCATATAATGTTGTAAATACAGCTCTTAGCTCACAGGTTGTAGAAAACGGAAGAGGGCACAATCAGCTGATGGGCTATTGTATTTTAGTGCAAGCAGCATTCTTCTGGACTTGGAACTGTTCTTAACAAAAATCATAGAATCACTAATTGCACAATTTGCCGTGGGTATTCATGGACTCAGAAACAAAAGGTATGGTGTGGAAGAAATCTCCCAAAAGAACTGCAGACCATTTCTGGTGAATCGATAACCAGGGTGTGGAGGGGGTGAGGAGGAGACTACACACACCCACACAAACACAAGCCTCTGCTTCACACAACAGAACGGGAAGCACAGCAGGACTGACCCTCACTCTGTTCCCGCCCAGGCTGAGACAGGCCCAGCTATGCTAGAAATTCCTGGCATGTGTGGAAGGAAACGCGCATTCTGCAAAGTAGGCGGATTTCGGCAAGTGTCAGCGATTTCACCCCCGCAGTGATGATGATGAACTTCTGTTAACATGGACATCAGCAATTTCAAATTAAAAGAGGGCTTATCTCTCAGGGCACAGTTTCTAAGCGTTTCAAAAATAGTTTACATGGCACCAGAAGAGGGCAAGCAATTAGCAAATCACTTCTGAGAAGTTTCAACATGTTCCCATGAATTCCACTAACAAGAGCTGTCCAGAAAGCCCAAAGTTGCTTAGGGAAAGGGTGCATTTTAGAAAGCTCTTGGTGGTCCCCACTGGGACCCACATGTTTTACATCATCTGGTCATTTCTTTAAATTTCATCAAAAAATGAAAGTGAACAACAACTAAAATGGAATAAATGGCCAAGCCCTTTTCAAGTCCAACTCCGAGAGTGTTCTGACGACGCAGGTGGCAGCAGGTCTGGGTGCGCCCTAGAACCTGCACTTTCCACAGGTGTCCAGGTGTGCTGTTGGGCCCAGGCCCGCAGGTCAGGAATGCTGCTTAGAGCAGCCTGCTGTGTGATCCTGGGCAATGATGACCCATCAATATCAGACTCGCTGTACCCAAATCACCACACCAAGCCTGAAAAGCATAGCTTGTTTTAATTAACAAGAATTGTAATTATTTAAAAGTCTTTCTGTCTGTCTCTCTCTCTTTTAGTTTGCACCAAAACACAATTCGGGTGGAGGATCCATAATTTTAACATAATACTTGAAAAGATCAGGTCAATAGACAATTTGCTAAGAGTCCTAATGGGTGTACCTATCCATCTGGGGGGAAAATTTGATCAAGTTAGATGTGAGGAAAGAGAGAAGCAAAGAACATCTATGTGCCCCCCGATGGATGTGTCCTGCACATCGAATGGTCATCAAATGCCTTGCAGCTGTAAACACCATCCACAAGCCAGCCGACATCAGTGCCTTTGCAGAAAACATATACTAACAGTCTAATATAACTCAATGGGAAGCTTCTTTCACACTAAATTCCATAATACAATGGATTTCTGTGCAGTTCTTTTAGTGTGAAAGAGTCTGGAAGAAAAAAAACACGTCTATCTTGAACCGTCAACACCTCCTAGATACTTTTATGGTCCTAAGAATGCTTTGTCGAGCATATAACAGAGGGAGCTGCCCCTTAATGAAGAGAGACCCCAATCCACTGGAGACATCCCTTCCCAAAGGATTCCTCCCTGACTCAAGGTGTGACTGGTTTAAGAGCTTTTCTCTATTAGTAAGTTTCTGGCAGGAGGATTAAGCTTCACGTACTTATCCCTCAGTAAGTTTGCTTTCAGTCCAACCCTTTTCAACACCAATCACATTTCAGGAGCAGTACAAAGCAGCTGAGAAAACTGGGAATTAAAAGCAAAGATCCCAGGAGGTGGGAGGAGGAAGCATGGAAGGAACCCGCAGCAGCCAGGAGGAGGAGTGCCCGCCAGCCAACCACCTGGGGTGCCGGCACCCACCGGGCCTGCCAGGGCTGACACACAGGCAGTCCCGGATACTCTGTGAAGATGCACAGGCCACGTCTGCACTGCAATGGCTCTGCGTGGAAAGGACCATGTGTTCACTGCAATGGCAACATGCCATCATCTAGTCCATCAACTGACTACCGTAACTCACACGGCATGGGAAGTCTGGCACAGTCCACCTGAAAAGTGCACTGCTCTTCTGAAAAGGAGGGTCTTCTACAAAAAATACAATTCAATAAAAATGAAAGGATTTGCTCTCCTAACCGTGGTCAATAGTTCCAAATGTCCAGCTACACATTCAGGGACCCCAATCCTATAAATTCTAAATCCAGACTTGGGGAGGTGTGGTAACTCTTTGCTTCTTCTTTTTTTTTTGTAGGTGTCAACAAGGTTGTTTTAATATATATATATACCTACATACACACACAGTCACATTCCAGTGTGACAAATACTCCTTCACCAGGAGAAAGCACTACCACTCTGGGATCTTGAAGACTCTCTACCAAGAGCCTAGGCCTGGCAGTCTTCACAGATGACACCCAACAGGGGACACTTTTATTCAAGTGGTGAGGGGTGCGGTGTAGGCCAGGGTGTATACTGACTGGGACCTCACGCAGGCCCAGAGCTCTGCTGCACCCTCTTCATCAGCTCTTCATCTGGCATATACAACTCTGTCAACTTTTTGCCCATCCGTTCATGGATGTCCAGGTACTTAGACACACATTGGTCCAGGCACACAGACTAGCCCTTGGACAGCTCTGCTTCCTTGTAGTGAGGAGGCACATACCTCCAGTGGCAGACACTGGTCATTCTGTTGTACATATCGGCCATCATCTCCACCTCCAGCTCTGCAGCCAGCTGTTGGGCCCTGAGTGGATCCATCTCGGCCTAGCACCCTGGAAGGGATCTCCTTCTGGCCTCCTAATCCACTACCTGGATCACAATGCCCACGGAGACCCCCAACTTCTCACAAATACTATAACGTTACCCCTTTGTTTGCTTCTTTACGAGCAAGTAGGAAAACCTAAAGACAAACCCATGAGGAGCACGTCACACCGGCTCAAAGCGGAAATGTGCTCAGAGGCAGCACTTGTCTCCATCTCAACTTCAAGGGCTGACGCCCCGCCAGACCCCCGAGGGTGAGAGGTGGGCGCGCTCACCCTGCAGTGAATGACAACCACGTGCTGGGGGTCGCTGTTCAGCCAGGACTCCTGCGCCTTGCATATGGTACACATCTTATCCAGGGGTGGTGCGTGGAGCTCCGGCCAGCCCACATCCATGATCTGCAACAAGAGAGGGGGAGTTTTCTCAGTTTCCATTTCCTGAAACCTCTGAGGCCATTTCACAATGACTTCTTCTGTCATCAGTGTATTTCATTTGGGAGTAAAGAACATGCTGCGTGACCCTTTCCTAAAACTCAGTGAGCATGAGGACCCGCTTCCTTCACTGGCAAGAAAAAATAAAGCATTACACTGCCCTTGTGTGCCTCTTCTTCCAGGGCTCATCTGCTCTTCCACAGCTGGGGCGACAATTCTAGAAAGGTCTTTGGGGGAGTTGCTGATGGTGCAGGTTGTGTGAAGAGGGCCGCAGTCCAGTGAGATCTCCTAAACAGGAGTCCTAGCCCCAAGCTGCAATCCCCTTACTCAGGTTAAAACACCAATTTGGAGAGTGCAGCCAGCCATCTCCCACATGCTGTGCAGAAGCAAACTCCTGGAAAGGCAGGACTGAAGAAGGATGCACCTTCAAAACCCTGATTAATTTTAGTGCATGGACAAAGAAAATCACGACCACGTGCTAAGGACACAGCGGATCTGTGCAGAACTGCAGCTCTGAGCATCCTGAGGCACACGCAAGTCCACAGTGGCCCACAGTGGCCACACGGGGGCGTTGCTTTTCCTTTGATTTCCTTTTGCCAGCAGGGGGAGGACAAAGAGCTCTATCTTACGATGAAAGTTGCAGAAACAGTGTAAAATCTTTGGAAATTTCAGAAAACTACCAGGAAGTAGGAAAAGTCACTACCCCTGCCACCAGTCAAAGATAACCAACCATTACAACGTTTTCATGAATCCCTTTCTATGTACATTTAGCATAACTGAGATACTATTATAAATTCTATACTCTACTATTGTTAACTAGCATTGAAATAGGCAACTTATGATTCTGCTTTTTTACTCTAATGGCTGCAAAATATTTCAACACATAGAATATGCATACATATATGTACCATAACCTATGTTGACTCGGTCTTAAAATTCTTCTCTCAAATTTTGCTATTGAAAATGATCATGGAGGGAGGGGGGGAAGGGGAGGGACAGAATTAGGACAAATACCTAACCCATGAGGGGCTTAAAACCAAATGACTCATTTCGATAGGTGCAGTAAACCACCATGGCACATGTATACCTATGTCACAAACCTGCACGTTCTGCACATGTATCCCAGAACTTAAAGTAACATTCAAAAAAAAAAAGAAAATGATCATGGAAAAAGTGAATGACTATGACCATAAAGAGATACTAGGAGAAGAGACCCCTGTGCTGATGAAAATGTTTTCTCTCTTGTTTGTGGTGGCTGAACAAATCCATACATATAACGCAGTGTAGATTTATTCTCTGTTATAGATTTATTCTATGTGTGTGTGTGTGTGGGTACACACACACACACATAGGATATATATATGTGTGTATATATATATATATACACACACACATATAGGACACACATATATATATATACAGGCTGGGATTACAGGAGTGAGCCACCATGCCCGGCCGATACATTTATTTTTTAAGGTTAATTTGTTCAAATCAGCATCCAAACAATTCCCAAGGATTTCTTTTTCCTCTATCTTATTCATCCAACATGATTTAAGTCCAATTCAAATGTTTTCAACACTGTTAAAACAGAAATAAAGCACCACCCACAGTGAATCTAACTATTTCAAACTAAAAAAAAAAAGCAATTAAAACACACATATATATATATATGCATTCTATATGAAAGAGCCCAGGAGGTGGGAGGAAGCATCATGTGTATAGATTTGTTCTATACATACATATATGCAGTATATATCATCTATACACATGATGCCGAGAAACACACATGTATGCAAAGCCAGGGAAATGTGAGTGAGGTCCGCAGACTGTACCAAAGCCAACTTCCTGGCCTTGGTATGTTATTATTAGTGTTGTCAGATTCTCCCACTGGAAAGACTGGGTGAGGAGTACAGGGGATCTCTGTATTATTTTCACAAATTCCTATGAATCTCTATTTCAAACTAAAGAAAAAGTAATTAACAAATTGATATGAACAATTCCTAGTACCCCTTATCAAGTCACAGTCCCCAAAGACTAGTAGCAAATTATGTTTGCACAAAATAAGCATTGTTTACATTTTACAAAATGCAGACTATAAAGGGATGAACTCCATACCTTTGGGTTAAGCTTCGTAAGGTCATATCTCTTTTCTGAAAGGTTTAATACCTATAAAAGAGAAAAATGCCTTGTATAAAATAGATTTTAATATTTTAAAAAATTAATACTTTAACTTTTAAAAAATACTTAAAATCTTTACACTCAAGAATCAGGGGGGAAAAAGGCTTTTAGACAAATCACTGACATCATAGACGAAAGGAGAAGACACCATTGCATTTTGACATGACGTTTGCCTTCCAGGTACCGAGCATCAGAAAAGATTGAAAAGACATGTGTGTTGTCACAGAATAGAAAACAAATAAAATAAGTTAAGGATGGCATACAGAGCCCTTACACATAAAGTCTACCTTCTACTTAGTAAAACAGTATTAAACCAGGCAATTTACCATGTTACTTTTTTTTTATTCTCATGGCTACAAAACATCCCAACATACAGGATATATACATATACACATATGTGTACACACACAAACATATATATGTATACATATACATACGTGTGTGTGTGTGTGTGTGTGTGTGTATAAAATAACTTCCCCTGGTCTTGCTCCTGGCAACACAAACTGACCCAACAGAGAGATGGCACATGGCGAGGAGGGCAGTCCCTCCTCTGTGACCTGGTGGGCTCAGGCCTGGAAAGGGCTGAGTTCATGCCCAGCCAAGAGCCACGTCCTAAGTTCACTAAAAATCACAGCTGTTTGTGGAACTTTCCCAAATACTCAAGTAGAACAAAATGGAAAATAATAATAAATAATGTTCCAGAGGCACGGAGCCTTAAAAATTAACTAAACGTCCCCCTCACTTCAGAGTCAGACACATGAGGACGGAGGCTTGTCCACGGCCAGGTCACAGTAAGACGGGCTTCAAGGGGAGAAAGAGCAGGAGCCTGAGTGAATGAAGGATCCGGGGGTGAGGAGTCAGGACACAGGAAGCACCTGGCCAGGGCTGCTCTCGCATCAGATGGGGGCCACACCCTACTCTGCCACTTGGGTACACTTCTCCCAGCCAGTGGTGCCCCAGTCATTGGAACAGACCCGCAAAGAAGACAAGGACTGCCTTATAGGCTTGCGGGGGCAGATTAGCTTTACCATAGATAAGGAGGCAGGTAAGAGAAGGTGCCAAGCAGCTGTCATTCAACCCCATCAGTGACCGCTGACAGCAGAAGAAGCCACCCTCCGCTGGGGCTAGCAACCACGGGAACAGAAAACAAGGGGCCAATCGGAGGGTAAGAGATGGTGACAGACTGCTCTGTATTCTTCCTCAGCTGTGGGCTCCACCATCAACTCGACACGTGTGTTTTGGAAAATTGACCTGTCTCGTTGCCTACAGGGCAGCCCCTGGTTTCTTGGGCACCCACCTAATATGTCTTCCTAATTTCTTGCTGAGGAGAGTCACAAGTTTGCCTTTTGATATCAGGGAGGCAGCATGGGAGCGCAGGGGTGGCCGGCTGGGGACATGTCCCCTGGCACTGGGGAGCCAGCCTCACTGATAAGTGCAGCCATCATCCCTGCGGTCAGCTGTCTCGTGTCCCTGAAAGCTACCTACAGAGATACATGAGGCTCCTCTCCAGGCACAGCAGCAGAGAGACAGAGGACCAGGACGCCCTGGGCTGCTGTGTGGACAGAGGACCAGGGTGCCATGGGCTGCTGTGTGAGCCCAGGCTCTCCAGCTTCTCCCTCGTGTGTAAACCAGGGCTCTGCGGGTACCTGTCCCCTCACAGTGCCTGCTGCACAGCCTGCCCAAAGGCTCCCGGAGCCGCCCACCGCTCACCAGGTAGTTGTCCCCATGCTTGGACTTGAGCATGCGCGTGACCTCCTGCAGGTTGTGCAGGTAGGACTCCTCAGAGCAGCCGGCGGGGAAGGACACGGCGATGATGCGCTCCGTGATGTAGGTGAGGTCCAGCCCGTGGCCCTCCTCCATGGTGGGGCTCAGGACGACAGGCCTGCAAGAGAGCAGTGGGCAGGTCAGAAACGGGGTAAGGAGGTAACAGACATTCATCCTCTTGGAAAAGGGAGAGGACAACGGACACTCACACTTCCAGGTGCTCACACCAGCACCTGGGAGGCCAGCGGTGGGAATTTACCGTGTGTGCCGTCTCTGCGCTGTGTCCCCATAACGGCGGGCAGTGCAGAGAGGGGCACAAGATGGAATTTTCCTAGCAGGGCATGACTGGGTACTGCAAGCTGTGGGCAGGGAATACACAGAGAGAAAGCAGCTCAGAGCTGTGTCGCATGGGCTCAGATGCAAAAGTACAAAGGCAGGAGGGACTTTTTGTGGTTTCACTGGGAGCAGGAGTAGGGTCCCAGGCGGGACTCCAGGAAGGGGGGAGCCTCAACCCCGTTCCGAGGTGTCAAGGTTGGCCTGAGGCAGGGAGGAAGCAGGGGGTGGTGTGAGCAGAAGCCAAATGTCAGCAAGCAGCTCCGCGTGTCTGTGCGTAGCATCCTGGGGCAGGTGCGGCCAAAATGAGGCTGGTGAGCTGGCCGGCTATGGTCACGGAGGACCCTACAGGCCCAAGGGGGAGGCAGGACCTCACCTAGGAGAGGGGACAAGCTGGGGGAGGAATTCGGCAGCCGCATAATCAAAGTGTCCTTTCATCTACTGAGGAGCATCTCAGTGGGTTCCCATCAGAAAGCTAAGAGCTTGGTGGGGCACCGCTGGGGCCCTACCCACCTAACCCTAGGCCAGGTGGATGCAGGGTAGAATGTGGGTCTTGTCACCTGACCATGTGCACAGGTGGCCAGGGCAGGCACCCACGTGTGAGATGAAGACTGGAGGAGGGAAAGGGCAGAAATAGCCACGTCATGGCCAGCAGGCTGAGGACTTGGGGAGGACTGGCAGTGTGGGGAGCCAGGCACCCGGGGTGACTCGGAGACAAGGGCCTCCCACAGACCACAGCTTCTCCACCAGCCCTGAGGGTCCCCCGGGAGGCTTGAACCCCTCCCAGGAGGGCTCCTAACATTAGGGTTGAAGGTGGTATCCAAGAGGAGGTGGAAACAAATCCAGGAAGAGGGGATGGGGTTGAACCCAATCGGTGGCCCCATAAGGTGAAGCCAGAGGTACGGGTGCACAAGACGTGTGCTTCAGTCCCTCCACAGCGCTGCCACCAACCAGCTTTGGGGTTTTCATTTTTACCACTCCTATGTGTTTCTCTCCTTTTTAAATTTTAGAAAAATTCCAAACCATATAAAACCATTTTGCAAACCTCCATGTGCCAATCACCCAACTTAAAAATTAGCAACACACAGCCAACCTTTGTCCATCAATACCCCCAGCGATCTTCTCCACTACATTGGTTGCTTTAAAGCAATCCCAGATATTATGTAATGTCATTTATAAATCCTGTAGTATTAGTTTCCAAAAGGACACTTTTTAATTAAAATGTCTACAATGCCATTATCACACCTCAAAAAGAAATAGTAACATCAAACATCCAATACTATACTTTCAAATTTTATTATTTATTTATTGAGATGGAGTCTCTCTCTGTTGCCAGGCTGGAGTGCAGTGGTGTAATCTCGGCTCACTGCAATCTCCGCCTCCTGGGTTCAAGCAATTCTCCTGCCTCAGCCTCCCGAGTAGCTGTTACAGGTGCACGCCACCACGCCCAGCTAATTTTTTTGTATTTATAGTAGAGACAGGGTTTTACCATGTTAGCCAGGATGGTCTCAATCTCCTGACCTTGTGATCTGCCCACCTCAGCCATCCCAAAGTGCCGGGATTACAGGAGTAAGCTCCACGCCCGGCCGATATATCTATTTTTTAAGGTTGATTTGTTCAAATCAGCATCCAAACAATTCCCAAGGATTTCTTTTTCTTCTATCTTATTCATCCGACATGAATTTAAGTCCAATTCAAATGTTTTCAACACTGTGAGAACAGAAATAAAGCACCACTCACAGTCATGAGGGCCTCTCCAGAAGACGCTGGCTGGCTCGGGGCACTGGCTCGGAGCCCCCGTCATCTGCTCTAAGGGGCTCTTGCCAGCACACCCTGATCAAACCTGGAATCTCCCCCCAAAAGTGACACTTGCACAATCAAGCCTCAGCAGTAGAATTATTCACTCAAAGACAATCACAAGTGTTTCTACCAGCTGGGCTTCTGACCCTAACACAGCATTTACAAAACGGATAGAAAACCTAACCTGTGAAGTTCAAGACCAGCCTGTGCAAGATAATGAAACCCCATCTCTACTAGAAATACAAAAATTAGCCGGCCATGGTGGTGGGTGCCTGTAATCCCCACTCCTCGGGAAGCTGAGGCAGAGAATTGCTAGCATCCGGGAGGCAGAGGTTGCAGTGAGCTAAGATCACACCACTGCACTCCAGCCTGAGTGACAGAGCAAGACTCTGCCTCAAAAAAAAAAAAAAAAAAAAAAAAAAAATTTGACCAGTATCTCCTTTGATCAGCAATGTTTACAACCAAAACAGAAATTATGATTTCTGCAGAATAAAATGACACCACACCCACGTTTTCTCTGTGGAGAGCTGACCTACAGCCAGAGACACAGGGATGCACGACCCACACAGACACTCACCCCAGAGGTTTATCACGGCAGAGAGAAGTGGACAGCGTGGAACTCCCTGGAACCTGCAAATAACAAAACAAGGGTCATTTTGAAGTTTCCTTCCCTGCCAGTCTACACAGCACAAGCACCACTGAGAGGGAACAATGACAGCTGTCCCACAGGCTTAATCATAAACAGCAAGTCAATCATAACTACTGGCCCACTTTATCACCTCTGGCGGGTCTACACCATATTGTGTGCTTCAGGTCACCAGAGGACGCAATGCCACTAACCAGCATCAGGACGAGCTTCCACGGGGGCCAATGAGGCCACCCTCCAGTCACGGCAAGGTAGGTATCGCTCAGCCTACAAAGAGTGCCCTGCCCTCCAACCCGGAGGTGCCAGATGACACCAGCGCTGTGACTGTCATGGCTGCTATTATTTACTTGAAAGAACCAATTAATGAGTGACTTTCAGGAATTCTCAATCATACCCACTTTTTTTTAAAGAGCCTACTCAACAGGGAGAAAAGACCCAGCTTATAATTATTTTATAGTTGATATAACCCTTCCATGTGTGTAAGGGTTATGTTATATACCACGGAGACAGGTGAGAGAGATCTGTTATTTCAGGAAAAATGCCCTGCAACTGTAGGAGTAAGAAGGCGCTCCAATATTTCAGAAGTGAGCAAATTGGGGCTCAGAGAGGGGGAGCAATCTCGTCAGATGGGAGGTGGGTGGGGAAACCCAGACACCCCACACAGGGCACCCTCGAAGGCTTTTCTGCCACAAGCCAGGTAATGCTGCACACAGGAGCCCAGAGACTGACGAGTGGGGGGATCGCAGAGCCTCCGGCACTCCTCCTGCTCCCCCATCAACGTGGGCACACAGACACCCCCATCAGAGGCATCAACACCCCCGATCACACCTGGGGTCCAACTCAGGCAGGTGCAGCTGACGTGGACTCCTTCGGCAAGAAATGAACAGAAAACAAATTCTATGGATATCTCGGAGACCAACAAGACAGATGTTTTCCTGAAATCATACCAACACAAAGCCTAACACCAATCCCAAAACCGCAGAGATCACCATCTCAGCCTCCCAAGATCTAGGGGTGTGCTCTTCAGTTCTACACCACGATGCCAGCGAGCTCAGCCTCAGGTCCGCCTCCTCTTTGTCTCTCCTGGGTGAGCCCCTTGGCCATTCCACTTCTTTGTCCCTGGCCTTTTGAGGTGAGAATAGTAACAGACAGGAACAGTCCCCACGGAGCTGTCCAGAAATTCTCTGAGGTAATTCTATTAGTGGCTTGGAACTCAACCTGGCGCCGGATTGCCACTGCCCATGCTGGGCAGACCTGGCAATGTGAAGTCCCGTGGTCTCCAGATCTTGCCCTCCCCCTGAATTCTGAGCTGCACCCCCCCCTGCTTATCCCCTGTACCCATAAAGCTGTAGGAGGCTCTAAACTTGTTCCTCTGATTTTCTCAAAGCCCTCACCCAAAGTTTTTCATAGCTCAGGCTAGACAACTACAAAACCGGAGACTACTCTTTTGCTTAGTAGAACAGCAAAAACAAAAGTTTGGAAAACATTTTTTAAAGTTTTGGTGAAATACAAACAGATGAAAGAGTTCAGAGGACAACTTGTCAGTGTGTATAAAAATTATTTAGAATATGGCCAGGCACCGTGGCTCACACCTGTAATCCCAGCACTTTGAGAGGCCTAGGAGGGCTGACCACTTGAAGCCAGGAGTTCAAGACCAGCCTGGCCAACATGGTGAAACCCCATCTCTACTAAAAATACAAAACTAGCCAGAGTGGTGGCACGCACCTGTAATCCTAGCTACTCGGGAGGCTGAGGCACAAGAACTGCTTGAACCCCGGGAGGCAGAGGTTGCAGTGAGCCAAGATCGTGCCACTGCACTCCAGCCTGGGCAACAGAGCAAGGCTCTCTCTCTCTCTCTCTGTATATACATATATTTAGAATACAATTCCAGAGGCACACTGAATGCACTAAAATGTACTGCAGGTTAATTCACACAATCTGTACATGTAAGACTCAAAGCAGCACAGATGCAATTCTAATAGAACCAATCCCATCATGGGGAAACTGGGCTTAATTGGGGTCCCATTTACTTCAAAAAGTATTTAATAAGCCAACATCTCAGGGAAGAACAGCAAGGGGTTCGACCAACTATGGTCCTGGGTGTTCCATGAACCCACCATGATCTGACTATATGTGTCCCACATCTTGACCAGACCACACATCCAAAATACAGTGACTCCAATCGCAGTGCGATGCTGGACTACACTGGCCCAGTTCCTACAAGTGTGCTGTCGCCTCAGACCCTACATCATGCTTAGCATTTTACCATGAAACACTGGCATATAACTTAACATATAAACAAGCATCATGGTAACTCGCTGGCAACACAATTTAACTGTCACACTGCACATCATTCCAAGATGACCACCACACAAATACGTGACTGCTCACTGCTGGCACCATCGTGATGGGGTAGGCGTGTCACCGTCTTTCCGGCAGGGGCCCTGACAGCAGGAGGGAAGGGGGAAAGGGTCTTGGAAGGCACAAGGACTCTATCATCCCTGACGGAACCCAGGACCCATTTCCTCAGCTGCAGAGTAAGACGGGCAGGTCAGACAAACCCACCAGCTCTTCTCAATCCAATAATCTCTGAATCCAATTCAGCATTACATGCCTTGATATAGTAATTCCAGTGTTCAAACTCTGAAACCATACAAACTGCAACCACTGACCAAAAAAAAAAAAAAAAAACTTTTAAATCAACAGTTATATAATTTCTAAGGTGAAGGCCAATACAGGAAACTGTAATCTGTACTATTACCACACGGAGGCCCCAGAACCTGAGTTGGTTAAAAGTCAGAAACAGTGTTGAGTTGCACAAAGTTGCTTACATGAAGTGTTTGGAAATGCAACTTCCTGTAAAGTACCCCAGCATCACACAGAGAAACTCCTTCCTTAACCTCTGCATTGGGAAGAGAGGCAGGAAAGAGGAACTCAGCCCGTCCCCCAACATAGTCAATTTTCTATGTAAGTCTACACCCTCTTAAAATCAAAGCAAAACCCCACACATCTCAGGGCCACCCTCCAGGAACACAGAGAGCTCAACACCCACTCGCATCCCCAGCCCCAGACCCGCATCTGTCCACCTCATGCCTCCAGCCCAGATGTGCAAACGCAGGCCTGGCCACCTCCAAGGCATGTGGTGCCCAGCAGCTTCCATAGCACAACCCTGAAGAGCACTGCATGAAGCCCAGCGGCAACCTCAGTGAGCAGACATCACCATCCCTATGTTACATGTTACAGGTTGGTAACATAGCGACAGTGATGAGGACATGAGGATTTGGTGGGCAGATGTGTTGGAATCCCACAGTTAAGCTGCAGTAGCACCTTCTGACATCAAAACTGTGCACTACTTCTATCTCCTGGCTTTCAGTTGGTCCACACCCCTCCTGCGCAAGCTGCCCCTGAATCACATGAACATCAGTGAGGATAAAAGTGTGCTTGGGGGAGTTGTTCTAGCCCCGTGCCCAAGAGGAGAGAGAAACTATGGCCCTTCCATCACTTCCAGGTCAGCGTCTGAGATCGGATGTGCACTAAAGGCCCCCTGAATCATTCAAGGGTTAAATCTGGAACCAAGCAGAGGACATGCCTATGACAGGTCCCCTGACACACTGGGATAGAACTCCCTCAGCTGCTCTGACTTGGACTAAAATGAGAGCCAAGCTCAATACTGAACTGGAAGGGCTGCCAAGAGTTTCCGAAATACCATGCTTGTCAAGAGGAGATGCAGTGATACGATGTCCCTATGAGTCTTTATTTGAAAGTAAAGAATATACCTACACTTGGGTTGCGTAAATCTAAACCCCTGTGTGTGCACCACAGTGCATTTCATGATTGAAGGATGACTGACAAACTAACTTGCTACAGGTTTACTAAACCTGGCTCCTGAGAAACAGGAAATGCTAACCTCGTACAAGAGGTTTGGAAAACTCTCTCTACTTGTAGGCACCAGTCCTGCAAATCCATGTTGCAAACTCACTCTCTCTAGGTGTTTTGAAAAGAGAGCTGCCAGCTGACGTCCTCGGAAGCCTTCCCAAGCTATGCTTTCCTCGTGGACCCATCGCCGACGGCAATCAAATCCAAGCCCTTTGAGATTAGAGTTCCCGTGAGATAGAACACAAGCTGCTTCTTTTGTTCTGTTTTCCAGGGTGGAAAAAACCCAGGCAGCAAATCCTCCCACCTAGCCTCTGCCCAGCCCACGCCTCCCTCACCTGTGTCCCTGTTGGCATACACTTACCATAGGCCTTCAACTCCCAAAGGTGCTAAGTGAAAGAAGGGAAAAGGGACAAGACCCAGGCAGAATCTCTGGTTAAGGTTAAACGTGAAAAAAGTAAACCTGAAAAGACCACCCCGTTCCTGGCTGCCTTTTTTTTTTCTTTAAATCAAGCTCTCTCTCTGTTGCCCAGGAGTCATGCAGTGGCGTGATCACGGCCCCTGCAGCCTCCTCTCTGTAACCTCTCAGGCTCAGATGATCCTCCCAACTCATCCTCCCAAGTAGCTGGGACTACATGTGTGTGCCACTACATCTGGCTAATTGTGTGTGTGTGTGCGTGTGTGTGTGTGTGTGTGTGTGTGTGTTAGAGACAGGATCTCAGGATCTCGCCATGTTGCCCAGGCTGGTCTTCAACTCCTGGGTTCAAGTGACCCACCGGCCTCAGCCTCCCAGAGTGCTGGGATCACAGGCCTGAGCCTCCGTGCCCGGCCAGGCTGCTCATTTTTTTTTTGTTTTTTTGTTTTTTTAGACAAAGTCTCTGGAGTGCAGTGGTGTGATCTTGGCTCACTGCAACCTCTGCCTCCCAGGTTCAAGCAATTCTCCTGCCTCAGCCTCCCAAGTAGCTGGGACTACAGGTGTAAGCCACCATTCCCAGCTAATTTTTGTGTTTTTAGTAGAGACAGGGTTTCACCATGTTGGCCAGGATGGTCTCAATCTGTTGAGACTCATGATCTGCCCGCCTCGGCCTCCCAAAGTGCTAGGATTACAGGCGTGAGCCACCGCGTCCAGCCCAGGCTGCTCTTTAGAAGCATTTTCCTTCTATAGGTCTTGCAGTTCATCTCGGCCACGTGACAAAGTGGCCCTGTGGGCTCAATAAGGTCACTAACATCCCTTTCTCTACTGGTAAAATGACAGCTGCAGATCGAACACTTGGAGGCCATCCCAGCCTTGGACTCCCTGAGTCAGTGAGTGAAAAGTGAGGAGAAGTATTCCTCGGATAAAGAATTAGATGCACTGTCTGGAGGGTCCCTCTTCGTCCATGTTTGTTTGGTTTATTTGTTTTGAGATGGAGTGCTTGCTCTGTCACCCAGGCTGGAGTGCAGTGGTGTGATCACGGCTCACTGCAACCTCCACCTCCTGGGTTCAAGCGATTCTCCTGCCTCAGCCTCTGGAGTAGCTGAGATTACAGGCACGCACCACCACGCCCAACTAATTTTTGCATTTTTAGTAGAGACAGGGTTTCACCATGTTGGACAGGCTGGTCTCGAACTACTGACGGCAAGGGATCTGCCCGCCTTGGCCTCCCAATCACATGCTTTTTGAAATTATTAATGGTCATTTCTTTTGCTAAGAAGGCTACTGTTTTGTTACTTAAAACAAACATAGCAATAGCAATTTTGCAGCTGTGGGATATGAAACCATATGGCTACAGAGAGAGAGAGAGAGGACAATGACTTCCTGTTGCCCAGGAGATTTCGGTCAACACACACTTCGTAATATTGATGCAGACTGCTATGCACTTCCTAGTGTGTCGCCCACGGCAGGTGAGAGCAGACTAAGTGGCAGGAAGGCAAACACAGCTATTCTGGGAGAAAGCAGACCAGTCTTATGGCAAAGCACACGGGCTCAACATCAGCCTGTCTGGGTCCAAATTCAGGGTCCACCGCTTGGCACCTGCAGCCTTGGAAAGGTTCTCCACTCGCCTTGGCCTCGTCTTCCTCCTCTTTCCAGGACTGAGCTCCTGTCCTGACTTCACCTGGGGGTTAGCCATCCATGCGTGGCACGCTAGGGCAAATCTGCTTTTCACAGTGACCCCCACGTGGTCCCGCAGTGACCCTGCAGTCCTTTGTCACGCAGTGACCCTCCTGCAGGGTGCCATCCTGCAGTGCACTATCCTAGCGTATCCTCTTATGCCTTTGCCCTGAAGACCCCACCCTAAAGCACATCATCCCATCCCACAACACCCCACCTCACCACGCATCATTCGCCAAGACCAGCAGGCAGCTCTAGAACATGTGGTGATGCTTGCTCTAGTATCTCTCTGAGAACCGCACTTTCCACTGGGAACTGAACTGCGGCTTCTTGCTCAGGAGGGCAGGCATAATCAGAAGGAAGACCTGAGCTTCAGAGAGTCTCTCTGCCATCTGGGAGCAGACCCAGGGAAGAGCCAAGCACGTCCAGCTAATAAAGGCACAGAGGATAGCAGGAGGCCCTGGCAGGAGGAGGGGGAGGCCGGGGACCGCTGGGACTGAAAGGGCCACTGGAGATCCCCCAAGGCTACTGCCAAAGCACATTTCCACAGCAGCCAGCCCTGGAGCTGCTCCCCTCGGTTGTCACATCAGCACCATGGCCACCACCTGGGCAGGAGTAAGCACACTCATCAGAACAGCCAGCAGCCTCCTCTGAACTCACCCATGTGCGGCCGAGGGGAGCGGGCAGGGGGCATCCCAGCTTGTTGGATGTTCCTCTCCATAGGTGAGGATCTGGGAGCCCCTACCGGACAAGCAGTTTAATTTTGAGACAAGCTTGCAATCAATGAGAGCCAACTCTAGTGGGAATTTGGTTCTTTTTCTTTTTTTTTTTTTTTTTTTGAGACAAAGTCTCACTCTGCCACCCAGGCTGGAATGCAGTGGCATGATCTCAGCTCACTGCAACCACCACTTCCTGGGTTCAAGCGATTCTCCTGCCTCAGTCTCCCGAGTAGCTGGGATTACAGGCACCCACCATCTCACCTGGCTAATTTTTATATTTTTGGTAGAGACGGGGTTTTACCATGTTGGCGAGGCTGGTCTCGAACTCCTGACCTCACCGGCCTCCCAGTGCTGGGATTACAGGCATGAGCCACCACGCCCAGCCGGAATTTGGTTCTTTTTTAACGTATGTCCTTTGACTGCTTGTTTTAACACATCAAAAGTTTCCAAAACCTCACAGTATAGTAGTGAAATCTGGTATCAGGCAGACCTGGTTATGAGTCCCACCACCTGCCAGCTACAGAGCCTTGTGCAGGGCATTTGTGAGCCTCAGTGAGCCCATCTGCTGAATGGGACATTGATGTCTCCCCTTGCGAGGCTATTCACAGAATAAAGACAAAAGTGCCCACTGCCTGCCTGAGACTAACAATCCAGCCTTGCTCGCTGCAGACTGTCCCTGGGCCTTGCACTATATGTTGCTGATGCATCCAGAAACTCTCAGAATCCCCCACTGCCCATGGAAGTCACTGCTCGGCATTCAGCACTGTGCACCAGGCATGGGTGCATATCCTGCAGGTGAAAGGCAGTCTCAAGAGTAGAGCTCACCTGTAGTAAACCAAGCCTATGCTGTGCAATTGATGCTAATGTGGCATTTCACACGGAGCATCCTTCACTGATGTCCCATTGCCATGGGTGAAAGGCAGGTCCTCAGCCTGGTCCTCAGAGCCCTGGGTGAGCCAGCCCCTGCCTCCTCATGCCTCCCTCACTCCCTGTCCCTACCTTACCCTCTCTGCTTCCTCCTGCCCCAGGGTCCTTGCACATACCACATACAGCCTAGAATGCTCCCCATTCATGTATCCCAGCTTTACCTGGTTAACTCCTGTGATTTCTCAAGTGCGTGGCTCAGATGGCAACTCCCCAGCAAAGCAGTATCTGATCTCCCTACCCCACCTGAGTCAGGGCATCATTAATATGTTCCTTTCTACCTTGGTCTCTTTTTTTTTTCGGAGACAGGGTCTCACTCTGTCACCCAGGCTGGTGTGCAGTGGCGTAAGTTGGCTCACTTCAACCTCCACATCCTAGGTTCAAGTGATTCTCCTGGCTCGGCCTCCCAGATAGGTGGGATTACAGGTGCCCACCACCATACCTGGCTAGTTTTTGTATTTTTAGTAGAGAAGGGGTTTCAGGATGTTGGCCAGGCTGGTCTTGAACTCCTGACCTCAGGTGATCCTGTCCACCTCAGCCTCCCAAAGTGTTGGGATTACAGGTGGTGAACCACCACGCCCGGCCCTGGTCTTCTTTACTGTGCTCACGGCAACTGCAAGAAAACAACTAACTGTGAATTCTTGTCTAAGCTCCACAGCCCCCTTCCCATGCAGACCCAGCAGAGGCTCTGGCGGTCCAGCTCCCCACAGGTATCTCTAGCCCTTCAGGCCACACCCTGCACACAGCAGCAACCCAGCACAGCAGTCTGCAGAATGAAGAAAGGAAGAAATAAACCACTAACCCCAAAGTGGCTACAGAGTCATCTGGCCATCTGAAGAGGCATGAGAATTCAACAGGCAGCTAGTTAGCTTTAGTTTTGAGTTAACAAAAATAAATGTACCCCATCAACTTTCACAGACTTATCTAAAAGAAGAGTAAGATGAAAAGCAGTGACATCTGCTCCTTCGCAAGGTTATAACATGAAATAAATGGGGCCTATTTAGGAAGACGGTGCCCACAGAATAGCAATGTGGTTAAGTATCAGCTTGAGAGAGCTCGGTAAAGGCTCACAGTGTGGCTTGGATAGACATGACTATAAACTATGGATTTTCTCACCCACTGAGCTGAACTCAGTATCCTGTGCCCACTTAAGTACTGAAAACAGTTATGCATATTCTTCAAGTCCTTTCTCATGTAATTCCCATGACTACCCTTTAAGAACCAGTCTCATTAGTATCTCTGTCTCCCAAGGAGGAGAGATGACCATCCCTCTTCCCAGGGGGGGCCCTGTCCACCAGCAGAAAGCAGACCTCCACTCTCTGCCAGGCCTCTAGCTACAGCCCAGGTTGGTCAAAGAAGCAGTGACTAGCACCGACCCTTGCTGCTGCTGATCCAGGGGCTAATAAAGGTTCAGGGCAGTGCCAGGATCCCTGAGCCAGGGTAGGTTAAACATGGCACCCCGCTTCTCGCCTCTCCTTGTCCTCACTGGCTTTTGGTGAAAAGGAAAGAAAGAGAGCCCTTTCATGGATGTCATGTTAGAAATCCCAGCAAGGGCTGGGCACGGTGGCTCACACCTGTAATCCCAGCACTTTGGGAGGCCCAGGCGGGTGGATCACCAGGAGATCGAGACCATCCTGGCCAACATGGTGAAACCCCATCTGTACTAAAAATATAAAAATTAGTCAGGCATGGTGGCAGGTGCCTGTAATTACAACTACTCGGGAGGCTGAGGCAGGAAAATCACTTGGACTCGGGAGACGAAGGCTGCAGTGAGCCAAGATGATGCCACTGCACTCCAGCCTGGGTGACAGAGTGAGACTCTGTCTCAAAAAAAAAAAAAAAAAAAAAATCCCTGCAAGGCCAAAGCCTGCAGTGAGAATACCAGCTTCCCTGGGTGTCCCCAGGGCCTGTGCACTGTTCCTAGCCGCCTGACCAGCCCTGAAAACTAGCACTGCAAACACTTGTAAAAGGAAAAAGGCAGGAGCAGTGGCTCACGCCTGTAATCCCAACACTTTAGGAGGTGGAGGTGGGCGGATCACTTGAGGTCGGGAGTTCGAGACCAGCCCGGCCAACATGGTGAAACGCCATCTCTACTAAAAACACAAAAAAATTAGCCAGGTGTGGTGGCGTGTGCCTGTAGTCCCAGCTGCTGGGGAGGCTGAGGCAGGAGAATTGCTTCAACCCAGGAGGCGGAGATTGCAGTGAGCCAAGATGGTGCCACTGCACTCCAGCCTGGGCAACAGAGCAAGACTCTGTCTCAAATAAATAAATAAATAAATAAAAAAAAGGAGCAAAAAGCCTTTTAAACAGAACTAATCTGCAAGGAGGCAGGACTATGCAGGGCCTGGTGACGCACGACACAGATCACAGCTGTCCGGCCACGTTTCAGGTAGGGACAATTAAATGGGTTGGGCTGAGAAACCTCTGCACGTTCTGTTTTTGTTTCACCAGGCAAATGGAGAAGAAGTAAATGTAAAATCTTCTCAAAGGCAACAACCTGAGCAACATTCAGCTGGCAAATTTAAAGATATTCATTTTTTCATCCTTCATTGATTCCTTCACCACCCAGCACATACGATTTGGGGGTTCGGTGCACGCTCTTTGGAATACAAATGTCTGGGTAGGTGGTTGACTCTACTGTTCGAGTAAGCCGTCTGACCTTGGAAATGTACTTGCCCTCTGTGTGATTCAGTTACCTCATCTGGAAAGGGAGATAAAAACAGCATTCTTGGCAGGATTAAATATGGAAACATATACATAGGGCTTAGAACAGTGCCTGGGACCGGGCGCGGTGGCTCACACCTGCAATCCCAGCACTTTGGGAGGCCGAGGCGCACAGATCACCTGAGGTCAGGAGTTCGAAACCAGCCTGGCCAACATGGTGAAACCCCTCCTTTACTAAAAATACAAAAGTTAGCTGGGCATGGTGGCGGGCGCCTGTAATCCCAGCTACTAGGGAAGCTGAGGCAGGAGAATCCCTTGAACCTGGGAGGTGGAGTTCGCAGTGAACCAGGAGATCACGCCACAGGACTCCAGCCTGGGCGACACAGTGAGATTCTGTGTCTGAAAAAAAAACCGTGCCTACCAGTAGTAAGTGCCAAATAAATATTAGCTACTTATTCTATCATCTTATTTCTGTGTCAGGCCTGTGTGAGGCCCTGGAAATGCATTTTATCCACAAGTTATTGGGGTTCCCCTTAGGGCCCAAAACCAGCTGTGACCAGAATATGCCCATTTACCAGTAGGAAAAACAAGGCTCAAAGAGGGTAAGTGATTTTCCCAAAGCCACACACCATTAATAGACACTTTTTTCCCTTCCAGAACAAGAATACCAGAAACCAATTCATCATCAGGATTGCCCAGCTTGATTTTCTCCTTAATGCTTAAGCAGCAATCGTTAGGAACTGCCAGATAAAATACACCCCACGGAGGTTGGGAAACTAAAATAAAGTCATCTTGTCATTTTGCCTTCATGTTCAACTATGAGAAACAACAGACTAAGATTATATCTCTATTTATTTGTAACCAAATAGTCACAGGATCCTGCCTCCCAGGCCGGGAGCTCAGGCTGGTTTGGCACCATATGGAAGGGAGCAGCTCAGAAAGACGGGCAGCAGGGAGAGGTAAGCGATGGTCGGGGAGGACACAGAGACGAGAACATTTCCAAAGAAGTTGGAGGCTCCCCCTCTGCTCTTCTCACAAATAAATTTCCCAAGAAAAAGCAGGTGGGGCGGACGGTCCTCAGGACACCAGGTCCCACCGAATATCTGCAGCACTGAGGTGAAAGGGGACATACGACTTGGAATGCCCCTTCACTGCAAAGCAGCCAGTACCAGAGCCCACAGGGGAGGACGGCCAGGGACAAAGTGCCCAGCGCCAGCCTGGCCGAGAGGCGGCACGTGGGGAGTTGGGAACTTACTGCGCTGGGCCTGAGCAGGGGCCACCGGCTAGGGCTGCTTCTCCCTTCCAGAAGCAGCTCCCCCTACGTTTGGCTCCTTCCCCTGCTTTGGTCAAGTACACCCTTCTTCATGCTAACGTCTCAGCAGCTCTGGGCATAAAGGAGGCCCAGCAGGTGGGAGAGCCCCTGTGAGTGTGGGAGTCCCCAGGACCACAGCCAGGAGCAGCGGGCAGGTGCACCCAGCCCCACGGTGAGCACGCAGGCACAGAGCTCACAGGACAACGTCTGCCCTGGGCTGAGGGCCAGCCTACCAGGGGCCTGTGGGACAGGAACAAGAACAGCACTCTCCGGGGAGAGCCTGCTGACCAGGAAGCTGAGCAGCTGTGCCTTCCTGGGGACCAGCCTCTAGGGAGAAACGCCCCCCAAAGGGGTGCAGACATGGAGGGCACAGAAGTGGCTTCTCAAAAGGTCTCCCAGGAAAAACAAAACCTACTTCGGAGTTGCTGGGAGGGCAGGCTCCTCACCTCTGTTTCCGAGATAACAGATGCCTGATGCCCACCAACCTTCCTCCCCCTCCCCTCTTTCCTTCCTCTCCCCACCCCCACCCTCTCCTCTACCACTTCCTTCCTTAGTTCATTTTTGCTCCACTTCGTTCCAAATAGGATTTGAGATGACTCATCGAATGAATTCAACATAATCAAATAAACTTTTTAAAATAAAAACCAAAAAAAAAAAAAAAAAAAAAAATAAAAAAAACCAAGAAGCGAGCACAAAAGCAGGGTTAAAGACAGGGTGGCCGAGCCAGAGAGAAAGAAAGGTATGCAGTGAAACCTCTGTTCCGGTTCTGAGTTGCAAAACGGGAGATGGAGGCTGGATACACAGCAGATCTTGGTGACACCGAGGCTTCAAAGGCCCCCGACCTGCCCGAGGTGGGTTTCATTCTTCACTTAGCACTCAGAGCCGAGAGGAAGGGCAGCCAGCCCAGCCACGTCCTGTCCCCAGCTGTCAGACCCACCCGGGCAGCTGTTTAAACTGATCTCACTCATCTCATGACTACACGGTCAGTCACGTCCCTTAAACTGACAGGGACATTGGTGTATGCTTTTTTATGATGATATTTTACATGCACTTACATTCTTTTATTTTTATCAATTATTTCATAATGAAAACATTTCTTCACATAGATAAGTGGAGCACAGGGAGGGGAGGGGAGGAGGGGCTCACTGGGTCCCCAGCATAACCCTATCAGGGGGCAGGGTGGTCTGGGGGTGCCCATTCCACTGGAAGCTACGTGGTGTCTCCTTCCAGGCTGAGCACAAAGTCGGGGGGGACAGTTTATAACCAGCCGGGGGTGCATGCTCAGACCAGGCTCAGCTCCACAGGGCGGCCTGTGCTTCCTGCCACCTGCCCACCATTTGGCAGGGGCAGACAGAGCAGTGACGGCGGGGGTTCAAAACAGGACCACCTGTCCCTGTACTGGCCACGGTCATCAGACCCAGAGACACTAAACAGGCCTTTAACTCCTCTGAGCGTCGGTTTCCACCTCCACGAAACAGGCTGACAACACTACCAGCCTCCCAGGATCTCCATGGGGACTAAGAAGATGCTGCAAGGCACCAAGAGCAAGCCAGCAACCCTCATCATCAGCCCTGGGGGAGAGAGAAGGTTGCACTCTTGTTTCCAGTCCAACTCATGCATTTTACAATGGAGGAAAGGCCATGGGGAGGGGCCTGCTCTGGGGGGCAACAGCTGGGCAGGGTGTGGCACCCTGAGGACAGGCCAGTTTATTCCTTACTTCATGGTGACAGAAAACAGGCTGAGTCCTAGAGAGCCAGCTCTCCCAAAGCACCCCCAACGGGAGTGTCCTCAAATGCAGGCAGTGGCCAGCCAGGCAGAGTCAGGCAGGGGGCTCCCCACCCATAGGTGAGCAAGTCAGCAAGGGCGGCCTGGGAGGGAACCGCCTTCTCTAGGAGGTGACAACATTGTTAATGAGCCCATGTTAATGTCAATCATCTTGGGAGTCTGAAAGTGCTCTGCAGCAGGTGGGCGGTGGGGCGGGTGGTAGTGGTGGTTATATGTGCTGAGTCCACTCTAGAGGGTGCGCTGTAGGGCCACGTTCTGTCCTGTTAGCTGTCCCACCCACACTCACACAGACCCCCCTGCAGAGAGCCTGGAAACCAGCCCCTCAGGGCAGAGCACAGGCATCCCATGGACAGTCCCACCAAACTCCTAGCATACAGACACCTGGTCCTGTCCACATGGCATGTCGGGGCTGGGGGTGGGGGGCCAGACCCACAGATGCTGATCATCATGGGCCAGAGATAGGTTCATGGCCCTGCAGCCAGCTGGTTCCATAGCTCAGCGTTTGCAAGGCTGAGTGAAGAGTCTGATGCACCCCAGCCTGGCCGGCTCTGATGGGCACAAGGGCTGTCCAGAGAATGCTGAGAGGATCACCCCAACTCAGGCCAGGACCACATCTGCCTCCACCCCCAGAGGGGCACAGTAGGGCTTTTGCTTTAGAATGAAGAGTGAATGAACTGCACCGACATTGACAGAGCAGCCTTAACCTGGAGCTTGGCCTGGAATAATCCCATTCACATGGATGACCCGGGAAAGGACAAGGAGAAAGGGCTCCGAGCAGCCCTGCTTCCCTTTCGTATCCAGGAATGCAAACAAGTATTTGCAGGAAGGCTAGCCCATTTCAGGCATGGCAGAGAGAATGCAAGTGTGGCAGAGAGGAAAGACCAGGATGGACTGAAAACTGGATGGATGAGAATCCTGTCCTGGAGGTGCTGGCTAAGTACACATTTAAGACCTCATAAAGGAGAGAGAAGGCAGTGCCAGAGGTGGCAGTGATGGGCAGCAGCACCTAGGAGAGGAAGAGCTCATCTCCGGCTCTAAAAACTGCGGGCCGCTTTGCGGATCCACTGGGGCAACTCTGGGACAGGCCAGGAGGGCTGGAAAATGTGTGATACAAAGTGGGCGCTTGGGGCAGAGGAAGGGCAGGAGGTGAGAATTCCTTCAGAGGACAGAGTCTGGGCAGAGGAATGAAGGAGGCAACTGTGTGTGGTGGGTGGGCAGCCAGGAGAGACATATGCCACGCTCACAGGATGCATGAGAAAGCGGCTCAAGCCAGGGCTCATGGAGCCCAAACTCCAGGTGATGAATTCATGTCGGTGCAAGGTGTCCTTCAGAAGTTTCTGCGTACGGGAGTGACACAATTCCAATTATTTTTAACAGGGTTTAGTGGTGGCAGCAGCAAGATTAATTTAAGGGGAACACTGGGCAGTGGACCAGGCAGGTAGAAATGTCAGGCCCAAGAGCAGGCAGCTGCTGACCTGGACCTCATCTGTTAGTGGCATCAGGAGTGGCTCCAGCAGGCTCCAGGAGCCCAGGTTGCAATTTCCAGACATCAGGTAGGAGGCTGAAATCAGGAATGGAGGGAGTATTTATACCAAGGAAATCAGCAAACACTGCCGACCAAACTTTTACCTGGAAAGCGTCTGTTAAGCATTCACCAGCATCCCCCCTGATATTAGTCCTATAGAAGCCTCAGATTCCCCACCTGGGGAATGTGGGTGGAAATGGCACATAACGCAGAGTTCTGGGAAGACCAAGTGAGATAAGCAAGCAAGTGCTTAATACTGTGTTGGAACACCACACATGCTCAATGCATGCCAGCTTGTACTAGTATGTTACATTATTACTATAGGGGCGGTCAACCAAGGCCAGGAGGGCATCCATTCAGAATGTGAGGAGTAGGGAGACAAATTCAACAGCGCTGAAGTTGATGACATAAACGATGCTGAAACAGCAACAGGGTATGCGCAAGGACCAGCAGGCACAGGTGCAAGCCTGGCAAGCACACACAGCACAGCCCATGAGATATTCGCTGCCCGGCGCCTGCTGCTCCCCCTCGGCCAACCCCCTGCACATCTGGAGCTCCAAGAGTGAGAACTATTTGGGCAACAATGGGTCCCGGTTCCTCAAGGATGCTTTCAGCTCTTCCTCCTCGGGTGTTTCTCAGCCCTTTCGAAGGTTATGAGTATCAGAGGATGACATTAATGAGACTGTCTTCCAAGGACTCCAATTGTGTAGGACAATTCAGTATCATAGTAGCTTTCTCTCTCGCTACCTTACCCCTTCCTTTTAAGGAAATGATAATCTCACTTTCTTTACAAATGTCTTTTAAAACTGGGCCCAATTCTTCCTATATCATTCTCTCTGGAGATGCACAGGTAAATCTCTGGGAAAGAAAACAAGGGGAGGGGAGGGGAGGGGAAGGGGAATGGAGGGGGAGGGGAGGGGAGGGGGAAGGGGAATGGAGGGAGGGGAGGGGAGGGGGAAGGGAATGGAGGGGGGGGAGGAGAGGGGGAAGGGGAAGGGGGAGGGGGAAGGGGAAGGTGAAACAGGAAGGGGAAGAGGAAGGGAAAAGAAAAAGAAGAGAGAAGGGGAGGGGGGCATTTAGAGTTATTTTTATTCATTCAAATACTCGTAGAAATAAAGGTTGGAAAAAGAAGATATGATCACCAGTCAGCTCTAAACGGGAATCTGGATGGAGCTGTTTGGACCTGAAAAGCCGTCAGTTGAGCATTTTCTGCCACACTGCGTAGGAAAACATCACCAATCCTTTTTTTGTGTTTAATAGGTAGAGTCTGTGGCCTTTCAATCCGTCTTGTCATTTTACTGCCTGTGAGATTAGTCTTTAAAAAGCAATGCTGGGAGTATCTGCATGATGTGGAAGCAGAACTTGGGCAGTACTGATGTATCCTCGACCCATTCCTGTGGCGTGAATACCCTCACCATGGTTCATTCTAAGCCAGCTGAGTGATTCCACTGAAGACAGAGTGGAGATGTGTGTGATCTTACTCAATTCCACACTGAAATGTTCCCTTTTTACAGGTGTGGAAATAAATGTCCCTGGCATCTAACCGACCTGTCCAAGGTCATCTGGTTAGTCAGCAGAAGCCCCATACGCCCAGGATCAGTGCTCTAGGCCAGGGCCCAAAGCTCCTCCCCCACTCCCCACACACGCTATGGATAGGAGCTGACCAGCAACCTGTCTCACAGACAGGCCCTTCTCACTCCAAGTAGCTTCAACAGCCTCCAAGAGGCCACTCCTCCTAATCACTCTCCCTTTCATCTTCCCACTTTCTCCACTAAATTAACTCTGTTACCACTTCTGAAACCCAAGCTATCAAAAACCCATCACCACCATGGTTTCCTGCCACTCAAGCACCTAGAATGCTCCCTATTTCTATAGAACTCCAAATCAGTCCCCTCCCCCCCACTGCACACTGTGGTGCTCTCCACCCATCTGCCATCACTCATCCTTTCTGCAGAAGCAGAGTGTATTACAGTTCAAGGACCATGGGAAAGGACTTGCAGGCAGGGAGCCCAGCTCAAATCCTAGCTCTGCCCTGCAGACTGGGTACTGTGAGTGGTCAGTGAGCCCTGTCCCCTCAGTGTTCTCATCTGTAAAAATGGGGACAATGACAGGAACCCAGAGCTGTCCTGAGGTGCCCGCTGCACATGCTCCTAGCAGCCCACAAGCAGAAGCTTGTCCCCTGAAATATCCTATTAGTTTTCCCAACTAGTACTTGCTTTTGTGCCCAGGGAGCCTGGAATGTGACTCTTGTCCTCTGAAAGAGCCTATCAGGAGACTTGGAAAAGAGGGCACAGTATGAGACATCAAAAAAAAGTAAGTATGTTGGCTCACACCAACCCTAAAACCTATTGAGACAATGTGTCTCATTCCAAAATCATGTCAAGATGCCACATACATGACATTTACACTACACAGCAACACAGACGATCTTACTCCATTCCTCACTGAAATGTTCCCCTTGTACAGGTGTGGAAATAATGTCCTTGGTATCTGACCTGTCCGAGAGCATTTGCTTAGTCAGCAGAAGCCACATGTGCCCAGGATCAGTGCTCTAGGCCAGGGCCCATGGCTCCTCCCCCACTCCCACACACACACCATGGGACAGTCACCTGGGGCTCTGCCAAAGGGCAGCTTCACTAGCTGAGCACAGGGTATTCACTTCCCTTTTAAGCATGGGGACAGATGTGTCCTCTAACCTCTGAGGCTTCCATCCGGAAGTGCCTCATGAGTCAGAGGCTCATGTTTAGAATGGCTGTGCCTCCTGGATGCCCCAACCTTTTTTCCCCTCCTTTCTATCTCAGGGAGATCAGATGTTCTATACAAATTGGATTTGAAAATGATAATAAAATAGAATGTAATACAAAACGAGATGAAATAAAATCAGTCTGTGCTGGGGGGAGCTGTGAAAACGGGGCTGCTCAAGCCATCTCCTGTGAGCAGAAGCCGACCACAGACAAAGCCTTCTGCATGAGGAACAAGCAGTCCCCCGGCTCCACCGTCCCCTCCCGCAGGTGCAGACTTGCAGCTCAGGAGTTAAACCCCAGGCATGCAGGCTCCAGATGCCCATGGCTGAAGACCAGGGCCCCACTGCCCTTGGGAAGCTAGCTCTGAGAACATGCTTTTTAAATAATGAGTACCACTTATTTTCATTCTTATGATAAAAGTTACTTTGTTATAGAAAATTCAGAAAGTAGATATATACAAAAGGAAGCAGACAGAATCCGCCTCTCCCTCCCTCCCATACCCCAAGATAACCAACGCTAGCCAAATAGGATGGACCCTACTGACTTCTTCCACCCACACTTATTTAAATGCCAAATGGTACTCTATGTCCATATCACTATATTTTCTTCTGCACTGCAATTCTTAACAGCGGCATGGTACCCAGTTGTCAGGCTGGAACATAATCTCCTGTTAACAGCATGGTTTTTGGTCTCCAACTTTCCACTCTCACAAATGATGCTATGAGAAACATTCTATAGTTTAAAATGTTAACAACCTCCGTGGCTCCCTCTGGATAAACACTCAGAGAGGCAACGTGCTTTGGGTCCACATCACTAAGACTTCCTCTAGAAAGTTCTGTGACTTCCAGGACCACATGCATCACCCCAGAGAAGAGGAGACATACAAAACGTGAAACCCATTTCATCTTTTTCTATTTACGCATATTTTATCCCCTTTCCAAAAAAGAAACTATCTTGTCAAAGGTAAACGGACTTGAAGTGTCCGGACAGTTATGAAACCAATGTCCCAGAGAACAGAGCAGAGGAGAAGACAGCACCTCCAACCCTCTCTGCAAGCACCCCTGTCCCCTCCCCAGGTCAGTCTCAGGCTCCAGGTGGACTATGCCACTAGAGGGTCCTAGAATGGAAACTCCCCTGCAAAAGAACCACGGCAGGCCTCCCACATCCCCCACACAGGCCCAGTGCCTGGCGCATCAGAGGTCCCCCAGGACATAAATATTTATAAACTGAATGATTAACGAGGGAGGGGCAGGGCAGTAGAATGGAAGACTCATCTGTTACATAATCAAGACCATAACTTCAAGGTTATGATATATCACCCATCCTATCTGCCAAAGGCAGCGCCATCTTCCTCCCCCACTGGAGACTGGCAGTGCCAGGTACCATCTGTTAGTGGCTGAGATGCATTCCCACAAACATCCATATGTTGAAGTCCTAGTGCCCAGGACCTCAGAGGGTGACACTTTGAAAACAGGGTCTTTAAAGAAGTGATTAAGTTAAAATGACACCATTAGGGTGGCCCTAATCCAGTATGAATGGTGTCTTTATAAGAAGAGGAGATTAAGACACAGACACACACAGTAGGATGGCCATATGAGGATGCAGGGAGAAAACAGCCACCTACAAGCCAATGAGAAAGGGCTCAGGAGAATCCAACCCTGCAGATACCCTGGTCTTAGCCTTCCAGCCTCCATGACCGAGGGTGACAACCACCCACTGCTGCATCCGCCCAGCGGTGGTGCCTTGTCTTGCAGCCTGAGCTGACTAAATGCCATCTCAAAGCTCTGAGATGCCTGGTGATGTTTGGGAAATACTGCTGTCAGGAGCACCCTTGGCTCCTAGGATGGGCAGATGGCCTAGGGATGCTTACCCGCTGCCCAGCGCTCCCCCTCACTTCACCCTCTCCTGGCAGGAAGCCAAGCTGAATGAGAACAGCGGCAACAGAGCAAGGAGTGGCATAAGGTGTGGGGCCGGAATGGCCCCTAGCGGCACATGGAAAGGTTGCTTCCTCCTCCTGAATGTATGTTCAATAAAAGGGAGAGGCAGTGGGAGAAAAGTAAAGCTAGTAAATGTAATTAGGAAGACTGGACAATTTGATGGGCATGCCAAAATACTGAAGGAGGAGGAAAAGCAGGAACATCGAGACACAAGATATCCAAGTACTTTCAGCCCTTCCTCCAAATAGTAACTTCCAATAAAGCTGAACGAGGATGTTCTCTAAACCAGAGAGGTTTTATGTGCATCATATAACTTAATATCACAGATCTACAGACACCTCCATGAGAAAATTAATTTATTGAACAATCAACTTCAAAATTTATTTGCCAGTTCTTAGTAGGTGTCCAGTCTCACTGGAAATGCTGGAGTTGAAAAATATGGGAAAGAGCATATTCCCAGCTTACGGTGAGAGGAGGGGGACACACGTGGGCATTAAGTGCTGTATGTGGAGGAATGAGTACACTGGAGGCTGAGCAGGCTGAGCAAAGCCACATTCACACGTGAGTCTTTCCTGCTATTGGAATGAAGCTGCATCTCGCCCTCCAAGAACCACAAAAATGCAGTCACTCCAAAACCACCTCTACAGGCTTCCCACCAACCATGGATCTGCTGTTTCCCCTGTTCATTCCGTGAGACAATATGGAATGCATGGCCTGAGCCAGCCAGCTGGGCTCCACAATGCAACACTGGAGAACTGGCTGTCCCTGCTCCCACTGAGGGGCTCGGTCAGCCAAGACTCTAACAGCGTAAAAGTAGGAACTAGATGAAGACTGAAGGGGCGCAGGCCCTTCCTCACCACCCCTGTCCAGGAACATCATTATTACCACTGAGGAGCTGGGCTCTGCATGCCCACTGCATGCCTGAAGCCATGAGGCTGGGCTCTGCAGTCCCACACTGTGTTTCTTCTGTCAACTTAAAAGCTCACCAAACAACCGCTGTGTCTGCTCCCAACAGTTGTACCAGTTATTGTAATTGCAGAGTTTAATAAGATACTGCAGAAACCAGTGAAATGTGAGCACAAAAAAAGGATTTGTTACTGCTGCGAACACTGAGGTTTTTGAGAGCCTTGTGCGAGGCAGTCACTAAAACTCATCAAGTTTGTGCGAGGCAGTCACTAAAACTCATCAAGTTTCTGCGAGGCAGCTGGGGCAGAGTCCAGAGGCTTTCTATGCTCTGATTATTCATAACTACATTTAAGCTTTCTTATACTCTGAGGGACCCCAAATGGGAAATTTCAATGGCTCACTGTGGATGTACATTATGTAAAAACAGGACAGGGAACCCCAGACCCTGGAGAGAACCTAAAGACAGGGCAGGACGGTACATCAAAGACAGGTGGCTACTTCCAGCTGTCTTCAGACACAATGGAATGCTAAAGTGAAAAGTTCAGGGTTCCGCAAGTTAACTGATATTTCAGTTCAATAATCACCTACACATTCCGATCCCTTTAAATGACAGGTTCTGCCTGGATGTGAAGGAAAATGCATAGTAAGTGACATGCTAGCAGCAATCACCCTCCTCGTTGCCCCTGCGTTAATACCAATAGCAACTACTGTCACTGCACGTTAATCCACGTCCACTCTCTTCCCAACACAACATGATTTGCTTGTATTCTCTCTCCATCCTTATAGCAGCCTGCTGAGCAAGGAACCCTGATCATCACCACTTTCAAACAGGCATAAGCCACTGCACCTGGCCGAGGTTACATGTTGATGAAAATGCTGTGACTAGAGCTTGCAGGACCCCTAACCTCGTATTTCTCCTAGAGACAGAAGCTCAATGTTGGCTAAATCAGTGTTGGCAGCGACTTTATTGAGCACAACTATCTCCAATAACGAGAATCCACTGTAACTGATTAGGTGTTGACTAGGGTCCATAGTAAGACAGCCTCATTGTCAGGCTGTCACTTCATCTAGTTCAAACCCAGGACCAGGCTTGATCACCTGAGGCCATGTGCAGTGAGGGGAGCGCAAGGACACAGGTCAGGTCTGCCTTAGCTTTCACTCCACCATGAGGGACCATCGACTCTCCTACCTCCCTAGAACTCCAGAGCCAAGACTAGTTAGCCCACTGCCCGATTCCTCCCCGCTTGCCTCTCTTCTCCCTGCCTCTCTGGTATGTAGGAGAACTGCCCGTCATAGGTTCACAGAAGGCAGCCAGAGAGTGGGCTGGGATCTGTTCTCTCAGACAGTGAAGTCAGGGAAAGAATCATTAAGTGACAACCTGACAATGGTGCTGACCTAATATGGACCTCTAATCAATACCTAATCAATTACAGTTGATTCTCATTATTGGAGGTAGTCATGTTCTATAAAGTCACTGTGAACACTGATTTGACCAACACTGAGCTTCTGTCTCTAGGAGAAACACAGGGTTCGGGTCCTGCGAGCTCTAGTCACAGCATTTTCACCAACCCATCAACTCCTAACCTCGGCCGGGCGCCGTGGCTCACACCAGTAATCTCAGCACTTTGGGAGGCCAAGGCAGGGGGGGATCACCTGAGGTCAGGAATTTGAGACCAGCCTGGCCAACATGGTGAAACCCTGTCTCTACTAAAAATGTAAAACTTAGCCAGGAGCGGTGGTGCATGCCTGTAGTCCTAGCTACTCAGGAGGCTGAGGCATGAGAATCACTTAAACCCGGGAGGTGGAGGCTGCAGTGAACAGAGATCATGCCACAGCACTCCAGCCTGGGTGACAGAGAGAGAGACCCTGTCTCAAAAAAAATTAAATAAATAAATAAATAAATATATACATATATACATACACACATACACAGATATACACACATATATGTGTATATATGTATGTAGGTAGGTATAATTTTGTATGTGTGTTTGTTTCAAGACACCTAATTCAATAAATACTGTGGATTCATTAGCATGAAACTCTCAGCCGTTGGTGCTGTAACTCACACCTGAAGGAAGCCTGTCTAACACATGTGCTTTCTCCACCAGGCATGGCACAGCCTTCTGATGCATAGAAACACTGGACATCACTTCAGCATTGCACTTGGATTTTAAACAGCAGAATCAACAACAGAAGCACAAATACGGGGGAATGTAGCACTAAAGACTGTGGAAAGGACGCCTGTCTGCAGCATGAACTGGAAGAAGGAAGAGTTATGCTTTGTTCAGTCTCAGATAGGAACATGCAGGTGGGCAACTCGAATTTTGAGACATTCCGCTCATGTCTTCAGATGGCCACAAAACGGTCCTTGGTAGTGATTTTGAGGTTACAAATAAACTGTATCCAGCAGGCTAATTTGCAAATATGGAATCCACAACTAATGAAAATCAACTGTAATTTAATCTTTACATTTGTAGATTTAAAATTGGTAGAAACTTGCCAGTTTCTAATTCTAACCTCCCCACTTAATACACCTGTCACTCTAACATTATTAAAAGGGCCATAATCACAGCCTAGTCTACCCATAATTTTTATCTACCTGACTCTACTTCTTTATTCTTAGGATGCCTCATGCTGCTGCAGAAAACAAAGCTTTGGAGGAATCCTTCCTCCTGACAGGGACGCCCCATGGTGGCAAGTTCATGCTTCAGACGCCTTCTTCTAAGACATGCACATCGGCTGGGCACGGTGGCTCACACCTGTAATCCCAGCACTTTGGGAGACTGAGGCAGGTGGATCACGAGGTCAGGAGTTCAAGACCATCCTGGTCAACATGGTGAAACCCCATATCTACTAAAAATACAAAAATTAGCTGGGCATCGTGGTGCGTGCCTGTAATCCCAACTACTAAGGAGGCTGAGGCAAGAGAATCGCTTGAACCTGGGAGTCAGAGGTTGCAATGAGCTGAGATAGGCCACTGCACTCTAGCCTGGTGACAGAGCAAGACTCTGTCTCAAAAAAAAAAAAAAAAAATACGCACTTTTCTTCCAGATTTATGTTCCCTACCTGAGGATCTCTATTGATCTGGTAATGCCTTGCACTGAGAAACTTAAAGCATTTTCTAGGCAAACACATTGAGGAAACTGGCATAGAATATTTTCTGGAGCATGTACCACAGAAGCCAGTAGTCATCCGCCCAGGACTGAAAGGAGAAAGGCAACAGGGAATGAGTTTCTCGGGTGGAAGGAAATCAGAAACATCAGGTCACCCAAACCCCAGAGGCTGCCGAGTTCTCAGTAACCCCCTGCCCCAGCACGCTCAGCACCCTCAGGATTGTTCTAGGTGGTCCCAGGCGGCAGCCCCACCTCAGCAAGTCCTCACCTAGAACTGGCTGAACAAACTTCAGCTTGCATCGGAACCGGTACATTAGGAAAGAGATTTTGGTGCCCTAAGCCAGAATTTCTGATTCAACAGGTCTGAGTGGGGACAAAGAGTTTGTATTTTTTTTTCTTTCTTTCTTTTCTTTCTTTCTTTCCTTTCTTTCTCTCTCTCTCTCTCTCTTTTTGTTTTTTTTTTTTTTTTTTGAGAGGTAGTTTTGCTCTTGTTGCCCAGGCTGGAGTGCAATGGTGTGATCTTGGATCACCGCAACCTCCGACTCCCAAGTTCAAGCGATTCTCCTGCCTCAGCCTCCTGAGTAGCTGGGATTACAGGTGCCTGCCACCACACTCGGCTAATTTTGTATTTTTAGTAGAGACGGGGTTTCACCATGTTGGTCAGGCTGATCTCGAACTCCCAACTTCAGGTGATTTGCCCACCTCGGCCTCCCAAAGTGTTGGGATTACAGGCATGAGCCACTGTGCCTGGCCAAGAGTTTGTATTTCTAAGTTCCCAGGTTTATGCTGATGTTGCTGATCTTAGATGACACTCCGAGATCCATTGACATAAAATATTTGTGCATCAGTGTGGTATACTAACAACCTTGTCACAACGTACAACACGGACTTCATTACTACATCCTCTGCGGTCATTTGCACTCTGTCTCCTAATCACCTAAGAATGAACACCACAATAAAACTTCCAGCCTCTATTTAAATGGCAGCAATGATGGGGAGCTCAGGACTTCACACAAGTCCAAGTCCATGTTTAACTCTCCTAATTTTCCAGAGTGCTTCACTCTATCAAGTCACAATCTGTGCTCACTGACTGCCTGCGCCTGGACCCTATTTCCTTCCACCCACAAATCCTGTCAAGGCTGATCTCCCCTGGAGAGAGTTGTATGATTTCCCCAGGGGAAAAAAAAAATAAAAATACACCTGGCTAGTGTGAAACAACCCTTTATTCAGAATGATTTCTTTAAAGGCTTTATGAAGCAAATGTTGCTATTTTAGAAAGCAGCCTGTGAACTCTGTGCCATGTGTTGACAAACTCAGTGAGTTTTCAGTGAAACATTTCATCAAGTAAGACACATTGTAGCGCTGCTGAGGGGCTATCGCCCAGTTGTCAACAGCTCAATGCCACACCGGGGGACTTGTGGGAAAGTCTTAAGCCATTATGTCATGGAAGATACCTGTGCAAGAGGGGGGAAGGACAGTGTCATTTGATTGAAAACAATAACCAACCAGCCTGAGCTCTGTGCCTGAACATATCATCTGCACCCTGCACAATAGGCCTGTGAAGTAAAGACACACGAATGGGAGCCCCAGGTCCCATCACTTGGTTTCCAGTCACCAGCTTGTCCCCAGATGAACTGCATCCCTACACTGACACCCCCCAACTGTGCCACTTTAAAGCTAACCCTAGACATCACATCACTTCATCCATAAATGTCTCAGTACAAATCTTTAAAAGTCAAGAACATTTTAAAACGCAGAACAAACTACCAGTATTGTGAAGGATAATTCCTTGAAATATCTAATTCATGTTCAGATTTCTCTGCCCCAAGTGTCTTGGGGTTTTTTGGTTTTATTTTTACAGCCTAAGTTACAGATTGAATTGGGATCCGAATAAAGTCTTACGATGTTTATTTAGTATGTCACTTCAGTTCCTGTTTCTTTTTTCTTTCTTTTTTTTTAGACGGAGTCTCACTCTGTCGCCCAGACTGGAGTACAGTGGTGCAATCTCGGCTCACCGCAACCTCCACCTCCCAGGTCCAAGCGATTCTCCTCCTCAGCTCCCCAAGTAGTTGGGATTACAGGCGCCCACCACCACGACAGGTTAATTTTGGTATTTTTAGTAGAGATGGGTGTTTCACCATGTTGGCCAGGCTGGCCTCAAACTCCTGACCTCAAATGATCCGCCTACCTCAGCCTCTCAAAGTGCTGGGATTACAGGCGTGAGTCATGGTGCCCAGCCCAGTTCCTTTTTCTTTCTCCTTTTTTTGCAATTTATTGGAAAAGGCTGGGGTTGTTTCTACTCAGTAGAATTCCCCTCTGCCCTGGATTTTGCTGAGCCCTGAGGTATGGCTTCACAGATGTCCTGGCCCCTGGACTTCCTGTCAATTGCAGATGGCTCTGAGGCTGGGTCTGATTCTGGTTTGATTCTGGTGAGGACTTGGCTGGGGGGGCACCATGTACTTCCTGAGAGAAGGCTTACAACCCTATGACCCGTGGTCTAACTCCTCTTTTGTGATAGTGGAGGTTACAGAGGACCAGAGCCTAGAGCCAGTCATTTACTAGGGGTTTAGAAAGGGTACCATGTTAACCCTATCACATTTTCAAGGTTTATTAGCTGGAATTCCTCTTTCAATAAAACTTTCCCCTCTTCCTTTATTTGGAAACTCAGGGGAGCAGTTCCCAAAGGTTAAATGCTCCATTGCTTCTCTTTATTTACCAAATTTCCCAAGCGTCTCCCCAAGGTAACTAGGAGTGCTGTGGCGGTGATCGTGGTAGTGATGGTGTAAATGGTACTTTTAAAGTCTGACGTATACATTAGAAAATTACATCTGTGTCCAAAGTACAAGCTAACAGCTATTAGAACTTGGATGCAAGCACGTCCTCTGACATCCCTCATCTTCCAAGACCCCAAGTTCTCTTCAAATTCCATTATTTCTGGAAAGACAAGTCACAGGGCTACCCCAGGGCCTAAGGACCAGAGAAGACAAGGTGGAGAGTGCTGGCAGTCATCATGCTGGGAAATGCAGTGTTAGTTAAGTGGAGAAAGCTTTCCATGAAAGTAGAAAATACCCATGCAATTAAACATGATTCTCCTTATCTTTCTTTACAATTGAGCCTCCAAATATGACAAGGTTTCCAGCAAGGACTTGTTTTTTTCTTTAAACAAAAATTGTTTCCTAATACTCTCAGGAAAGGGCACATTTTAAACAAACCTGTTATAAATGCACCAGGAGAATGAGACAATTATCACAGCAGCTGTGAGGACCAGGAGGCCACGAAGCTTCGGATCTTGAGGGCACAGCTGCCCTGCCGCTAGCAGGCTGACGCCCAAACTTGGGTCCCCAGCAACACATAGCATGAGTGAAATTTCTGCCCAAAAAGCTCAAGATGCCGTCAGTGACCTGAGGAAACTGCCACGGCACCTGCTTGTCTAAACAGGCACTACTGAGCCACAGGAGACCAGATTCATCGCCAAGCAACCCCCACATTTGAAGAGAAGAAAACAGAAGGTTAGAGAGAAGGCCATGTGTAACAGGAGGGGCCTGAGCCTAGGCCCCGGCTCCTGGGCCAAGCCAGCTCCCTCCCACGGCGTGCTCGCTGTTGTCCAAGTAGATGTAGGCTGGGGGATGTTGCTGTGTGTGGTTTTCTAGATGAGAATCCCTTTTGCAGGTAAAACACACTTAGGTAATGTAAATACTGCACCAATCAGATGCCTCCCCCTGGCCTGGAATCTGCAATGCCTCCTCATCACATGCCAACTTCTCTCCAACTGTTGACATTTTTAAAAATCAGCACTTTGGGAGGCTGAGGCAGGCAGATCACTTGAGGTCACGAGTTAATGACCAGCCTGGCCAATACAGTAAAACACCATCTCTACTAAAAATACAAAATTTAGGCCGGGTACAGAGGCTCACACCTGTAATCACAGCACTTTGGGAGGCTGAGGCAGGGATCAGCTGAGCTCAGGAGTTCGAGACTAGCCTGGCCAACATGGTGAAACTCTGTCTCTACTAAAAATTACCCAGCCGTGGTGGTGCATGCATATAATCCCAGCTACTCGGGAGGCTGGCACACGAGAATCACTTGAACCCGGGAGGCAGAGGTTGCAGTAAACCGAGATCATGTCACTGCACTTCAGCCTAGGTGACAGAGCAAAACTCTGTCTCAAAAAAAAAATCAGTATTTAATGTGCCCCTTCAGTACCTACTGCTATTTCTTGTACCAATCACATATGACCACTGCCTTCAAGGGCCCCTCCCATATTTAAAATGCTTGACTACTGCTGAAAGAAATCAGAGAAAATGCGAACAAATGGAAAAATATCCCATGCTCATGAATTGGAAGAATCAATATCATTAAAATGGCCATACCACCAGAAGCAATTCACAGATTCAATACTATTCTTATCAAACTACCAACATCATTCTTCACAGAATTAGAAAATTATTTTAAAATTCATATGAAACCAAAAAAGAGCCAAAATAGACAAAGCAATCCTAAGCAAAAACAACAAAGCCAAAGGCATCACATTATCTAACTTCAAACTATACCACAAGGCTACTATAACCAAAACAGTATGGTACTGGTACAAAAACAGATACATATGCCAATTAAACAGAATAGAAAACTCAAAGCCACACACTTACAACCATCTGATCTTTGACAAGGCCAACAAAAACAAGCAATGGGGAAAACACACCTTATTCAATAAATAGTGCTGGGATAACTGGCTAGCCATATGCAGAAGAATGGAACTAGACACTTAGTTTTCACCACATATAAAAATTAACCCAAGATAAATCACAGATTCAAATGTAAGACCTCAAACTATAAAAATCCTGGAAGAAAACATAAGAAATACCCTTATCAACATCAGCCTTGGCAAAGAATTTATGGTCAAGTCCTCAAAAGTAATTGCAACAAAAACAAAAACAGACAAATGGGAGCTAATTAAACTGAAGAACTTCTGCATAACAAAAGAAACTATCAATAGAATAAACAGACATCCTACAGAATGAGAGAAAATATTCACAAACTATGCATCCAACAAAGGTTGAATATCTCACACCAGGCAGAATGGCTATCATTAAAAAGTCAAAAACAACAGATGCTGTCTAGGCTGCAGAGAAATGGAATGCTTATATGCTGCTGGTGGAAAGTAAATGAGTTCAGCCACTGTGGAAAGCAGTGTGGAGATTTCTCAAATAACTTAAAACAAAACTACAATTCAACCCAGCAATCCCCTTACTGGGTATACACCCAAAGAAATATAAATCATTTTACCAAAAAGACACATGCACTCATATGTTCATCACCATGCTATTCACAATAGCAAAGACATAGAATCAACCTAAGTGCCATTAAGGCTGGACTGGATAAAGAAAATGTGGTACAGGCTGGGCGCGGTGGCTCACGCCTATAATCCCATCACTGTGGGAGGCCAAGGCAGACAGATCACCTGAGGTCAGGAGTTCAAGACCAGTCTGGCCAACATGGTGAAACCCTGTCTCTAATAAAAATATACAAATTAGCTGGGCATAATGGGAGGCACCTGTAATCCTAGCTACTCGGGAGGCTAAGGAAGGAAAATTGCTTAAACCCAAGAGACGGAGGTTGCAGTGAGCCAAGATCATGCCACTGCACTCCAGCCTGGGTAACAGAGCAAAACTCTGTCTCAAAAAAAAAAAAAAAATGTGGTGCATATACACCATGGAATACTACAAAGTCATAAAAAAGAATGAAATCATGTCCTTTGAAGCAACATGGATGGACACGGATGCCATAATCCTAAACAAATTAACACAGAAACAGAAAACCAAACACCACATGTTCTCACATGGGAACGTGGGGAGGTCAACACTGAGCATACATGGACACAAACATGGGAACAGTAAACACTGGGGACTGCCCCAGCAAGGAGAGTCGGAGAGGGACGTGGGTTGAAAAACTACCTAGTGGGTACTATGCTCCTTACCTGGGTCCAATACACCTGGGTAACAATCCTACACATGTACACTCTATATCTAAAATAGAAGCTGAAATTTTCTTAAATCTTAAGTCAGTAAAATATGTGACTGCTCTAGAATCTGTGCCATAAAAGAAAAGAAATCCCACTCAACCTGGTTTTTCTTGTCCATTGCAGACGTCCAGCCATCAGACTTGGCGACATTCATTTGAAACATTGCTTACAGGTGAGTCCAGGGACCACACATCAATATTTCAGTAGAAGGTGCCTTTGGAGCGTCCAGCCCTGACCCAGCCCACCTGTCACTTTAGGAGGAGAGTCCCCCGGCGCAGAGAAACGCAGCAACTCTGAACCACAGGCGCAGGTAATGGTCAGGGCTGGTGGGAATCAGTGCCTGTGAGCCACACACCTGCAGACCAGGCCTCCAGGCCGGGGTGGGTTTTTAATCATTAGCCAAGGCTTTGTGCTCCTGGGTGGATGTAAGCTGACACCGGGGTTAATATGTTCCCTGCTGTTGACTGTTCACAATTCCCTCCACCTGCAGAGGCGGACAATAGCTTCAGGAACAGTATCCAACCCACCACTTTCAAATTCCAGCTACAAAGGGGAGCACGCCTGCTTGTGTGAGGCTCGAATTGAGGGGGTGTTTTTTTGTGTGTGTTTTTTTTTTAATGTGTTGAAGGTTTTCCCTCTCTCTCAGCAGGTCAGTGAACTGAGACCTGCAGACTCCTGGCTAAAGGGAAGGCCAAGGCTGCCGGGAAGCCTCCTCACTGAGGCGCCATTCCCAGAAACCCTTTGGAAATAGCCAAAGGCCTGGATGTTATTTTAGGTGTGGGAGGAGATGGTGAAATCAAAGGGAAAGTATGGATCAAAGTTTAGCAGCCTGTGGAGAGAGGGAGTGAGGGTCAGGGTGCCACAACCCACAGGCCTCTGTCCCAGAAGGCTGTGCCCACAGGGTCATGATGGCCTCACCAGGCAATTGTGCAAATGCTGCGGGAAGCAGCTGGAAACAGAGGCTGGGGGCGAAGGGCAGGACCCATCCTGGTAACCAACTCGCTGTCTCTGTCTCTGGGAACTGGCCCGAGTCCTGAAAGTTCCCACTCACCCATGGAGTCGTTCAGGGTGGAATGGAAGAGGGGATTCCCCTTCCAACCTAGGTTCCCAGTGACTTAGGGCCTGACCCCTGCAGGCAGCTCCAGGGCACCAGCAGGCCCTTCAGGCTTTCCCTTTAAGAGTCCTGGGGTGATGGAAACCTCATAATCATACCCAATTAGAATGACAGTTTATCACCAGAAGCTCCTCTTTAAACAATTCCCACTAACATCTTCTGCTGTTTCTCTGCCCATTCTCAAAGTGTGTTCCATCTGAGCAGGATGTGGCAGTTTGGAGAAGGGGCGTCGGCCAGCCTTGCCCAGGAGCCGCCTCCACCTTGGGTGGCCTCTGGGTGACGGCTCCTCCGTGGCCCATCTCTCCACCCAGACGAGGATGGAGCCGCATGGGTCAAAAAGGAGTTCCAGAAATGCCTGAGGAACAACTAAGCAATATGAAAGAAGTGAAGGGAGGCACCCCATTGTATTAATTTCCTAAGGTTGCTGTAAAGTACCACAAAGTGGGTGGCTTCAAACAAGGCAGTGTGCTCTCTCGCAGATCCAGGGGCTGGAGGTCTGAAACCACGGCGGCAGCACGGCTGTGCTCACTCTGAGAGCCCCTGGGAGGATCTTTCCCTGCCTCTTCCACCTTCTCAGGCTGCCACAGATGGTGGGTATCCTCGGCTCGCAGACGCACAGCTCCAGCCGCTGCCTCTGTCATCACACGGCTTTCTCCCTGTGTCTGCGTCTTCTTTTTTTTGGTGTTTGTTTGAGATGGAGTTTCGCTCTTGTTGCCCAGGCTGGAGTGCAATGGCGCGATTTTGGCTCACTGCAACCTCCACCTCCCAGGTTCAAGTGTTTTCTCCTGCCTCAGCCTCCCAAGTAGCTGGGATTACAGGCATGCACCACCACACCCGGCTTTTTGTATTTTTAGTAGAGACAGGGTTTCACCATGTTGGCCAGGATGGTCTCGATCTCCTGACCTTGTGATCTGCCCGCCTCGGCCTCCCAAAGTGCTGGGATTACAAGCGTGAGCCACCGCTCCCAGCCAGCCTAAGCCACTCTCTAAGGGCAGGAGGCATCTGGACCAGAGGGTGCAGGTGAGCTGTGGGATCAGGGAGCCCCAGCCCACATCTCAGCACATCTTCAGCCTGTCCGACTCTCTCCCGCAGAGTAAATTCCAGACATTCCTGCTAGTCTGCACTTGCTACAAAGCAACAGAGTACCAGCCTGCACCACATCCACAGTCCAGCGCTGAGGCCACGGGGGAGTGATGAGGCAGGACGCTACCTGTTGCTGTTCAGGATGCAGCATCTGAGAAATGGGGCTGAGGCTCATTCCCAACAATGATGCACCCTTCAGAGTATCACTGGGTGAGAAGGAGATGGACTCACAGTGTTGGCCCCACCCCACCTTCTGCTGAGCGACTTCACCCGCATCTAGCCCTCCCAGTCTGAGTGTGATCACCCACGCAGCCCTCCTCCCACCCCGACTGCTCAGCATCCAAACCCATCATCCCCATGTGTCCCCATCCAACAGGGGATCCTCCACTATGCCCCGCAGATGCCCAAATGCTGTGTGCACAGGCTAACTAAACACCATTCTACAATGACTGAGTGTCAAGGTAAGATCTGGGGAAAGCAATATCAGTTTATATTTTTGTTTCTCACTCTCACCTGACCTTTGTCAAAGCCACAGATGTTAACTTTGGCTCTTCTAACCAAATGGAACACCTGGACACTGACCCAACAGGATCCTTGAAACTTTTCTCTCTGCTTCCTGGAGATCAGGGAGATTAAGGAGCAAGGACATTTGCATGTCTCCACTGACCTAAGAGAACTCAATTCCACTGTGACCCTGGTCAAATATGTTTGTATGGAGACTCCTAATGAAACACACAGAATCTGACAGGGGCAGCGGGGGATCCAGACACCATGTGCACACACACATACACGTATAGGTGATCTTCGGCTAAGACTCTACTGTGATGTATCCAAGTCTGTGTTTCTGAAGTTTACCACAGTGGTGGAAACAATCTATAAGCAGGAAATAACCGCTGTCAAATCAAATACCTTGACATATGGGCCGTGAGGACAAGAAATGCATACCAGGAGACTTGTGTGAAGCCTTCTGTGACAACACACAGGCAGAGACCACTGCAGGCTGGGGCTGGCAGAACAGACCCACATAGGTCACCTGGATCCACTGTCCCAGACCACTAGATGCTCTGCTCACTAAGCTCCCCACCCAGTAGTTTACAGGTGGAAAGCCTGGGTGTTTTGTTTGAAATTTGCTTAAACTTTCAGTAAAATAAAATGGAGACCATTACAGTGATTTCATGTATCTGAAGCTCCTCATCATCCATTTGGTCAGCATGCTTTCTGAAAGAGTCCAATAGCTTCCTAAGGCTCCATCACAGCCACTGGGGCAGACGCAGGGATGGCAGCATGTGACCCGCACAGACTTCCTGACAGTCATGTCTGTCCCGTTCTTGTGTTGGTCTTGTTGCTCAGGTCACTTCCTCTGGCTTTCTGAGTTCAAGCAAAGCATACTAAGCAAGGTCTTTACAAACGCACACGTGCACACACACACACACAACACACAAAAAAAACACCTCACACAACACAGCACACACCAAACACCTCACACAAAACAGACATCACATACACAAAACACCTCACACACAACATATAAACAAACACAGCACATATACCTCGCACAACACACACAAAACACCTCACATAACACACACAAAATACTTCACACAACAATCCACAACACATACACACTACACACACCGCAAGACACACAAAACCTTATACATAACACACAACACACACCAGACATGTATGCACACACACACTTCACACACAACACACCTCACATGCAACACACACCTCACAACACACACGATAAGACACACCTCACACACATACAAAACACCTTGCACAACACACAACACACATAACACCTCACACAAAACACACAACACATCACACCCAAAAACACCACACACACTGCAACACACACTCAAAACACCTCACACACAACACGCACAACATACAACACACACCTCACACAATACATGACAGACACAACACCTCACAAACACACAAAAAACCCTACACACCACACACATCTCATATACAACATACACCATGCATCACAAAACACACAAATGCAACATACACACACAAAACACCTCACACACACCACAGACCACAGACACAAGCACCTGGCACACACAGCCATGCAAAGGTAGAGTGAGAGCTCCAGCCTCAGGCTGAAATGTGAGTCCCGCGGTCACCTTGCGGGGGAACCAGCCTGCTGGCCGTGGGTTAGGTGAACCGGGAGAAGCACCGCCCTGATGACTCAGCCACTATTCTTACCCAGCCCTTCTTCTGGGGCCACAGACCACAATGGCCAAGGCCAAGCTAGAACAATCCCAGCGTGAGTACAGCAGCTGGCAAGGGCTCGGGACCTGCCTGGAGCTGGATCAGGCACTGCCCTGAACCCTCCCACACCGGAGGCAGCCACCAGAAGGCGGGGACACCAGCCTCCTTCAAGGACAGTAACCCTTCTGTAAACAGGCGGCACACTTCCCTGGGGCGGGGCAGGCCCCGCCCTCCCTGGACTCAGGCCGGCTGTGGGCTGCCCAGGAGGCTGGGTGGGGAAGTGGGTCCCACACATGGCCTCAGGGTGTCCTAGTGAAGACTGCCCCACACCTGAGGGTACCCGCTGGTATGAATCAGTCGCTGGCAGAGTGTATGAAGGTAAAAACAGGGGGTGGACAAAAACAAGGACACTCTGCCCTTGAACTTCAATCAAAAGCTGTGGAGCCACCATTCAAACCACTGTTAGGCTGTGGCGCCGTGAAAGATCCTGCAAACCTGCAGCTACCAAGGACAGACTCGCATGCGCCCCCTGTTCTGACCCTGGTGGTGCCTCCAAGTCTGCAAATGCGGGATCACGGTACTCATCTACTGTAAGTGTCTCATGTCGGTGCCCTCACCCTCAGGAAGCAGGGGACACGCTCTGGAACTCATCAGACTGGTTCTCTCCATCAGATGGCGGTAGAGCCAGATCAACAATGCACGGTACACAGCAAAGGGCACCAGAAGAACCAAGCTGCCAGCTCACCTTCATGGAACAACGAACCAGGCTCCTCCCCACACAGCACGTGTTTTCCCTGTGTCACACTCGCACCGAAGATCCAAGCATGTTATTTCATTCGATCCCGACAGTGACCCCAAGAGGAAGCTGGTGGCATCCTCATTTAACAGAAGAGGAAAGTGGAGCCTGGAAAAGTGAAACAACTCCATTCAAGGCCACACGGCTCACTAGTGTCATAGCCTGGATGCGACTCAACCCAACTCTAGTCCATGCTCACATCTACTATTATATTCTGTGCCTGTGTGCGTGTGTGAGCACATGCGTGTACACATACATGTAGAGCTACAGAGCAGCTGGACCACAGGCTGTGACTCCACTGTGAGGAGCCCGGCCACCTCTCTCAGTCCAAGGAACAGTGGTTACCTGAACAATGGTGAGACATCCTCTCTATAAGCCAGCAGACCACGAGCACATAGAAGGTGATGTAAGCAGGTAAGAACAGGTAAGAAAGACACCAATGGTCCCTTTATAGTTATAAAAGCCAGAGGTCCCAGTGAGGCTATGCTGCAATAGCTTCCCCTGACATCCCTCTAAAATCATGGACACGTGGCGCATCCCCTGATGCCTTCGTCTACACCCTCCGTAATTCCCCCGAATAGCACGTTTTCTCTGCTGATTCTTGTTTCTTCCCACCTTCCAGAAAGGCATATGCCAGTAATTGTGGGGTTTTTTTTTTTTTTTGAACAGAGTCTTGCTCTGTCGCCAGGCTGGAGTGCAGTGGCGCAGTCTCGGCTCACTGCAACCTCCGCCTCCTGGGTTAAGCGATTCTCCCGCCTCAGCCTCCCGAGTAGCTGGGACCACAGGCGCGCGCCACCACACCCAGCTAATTTTATTTTTAGTAAAGATGGGGTTTCACCATGTTGGCCAGGATGGTCTCAATGTCTTGACCTCATGATCCACCCACCCCAGCCTCCCAAAGTGCTGGGATTACAGGCGTGAGCCACCGCACCCGGCCAACTGTGGGGTTATTTTTTTTTTTGAGACGAAGTTTTGCTCTGTTACCCACGCTGGAGTGCAATGGTGCAATCTTGGCTCACTGCAATCTCCACCTCCTGGGTTCAAGCTATTCTTGTGCCTCAGCCTCCCAAGTAGCTGGAATTACAGGCACACACCACCACGCCCAGCTAATTTTATTTTTAGTAGAGATGGGATTTCATCATGTTGGTCAGGCTAGTCTTGAACTCCTGACCTCGTGATCCACCCGCCTTAGCCTCCCAAAGTGCTGGGATTACAGGCATAAGCCACCGTGCCCAGCCTGGTTTCCTTTTTACACTGGCTCCCAAGAAGTTCTGACCCTGTCTCCATGTAATATCCACTAAGTTAACATTCACAAAGGGAGGTTGCTTCCCAGCTCCTTTCTCAACAACACTGTGTGCCGCTTTTGAGTCCATGAATTAATCTAACCTCACATCCCACTTTTGCAGGGTGCTGCAATAAATAGAAGATTCTGCTACCGGGAAAACAATATGACAGGAAAATAGCCACAGGTTCAATGCATCACATACACAGAAAAGGTTCCTTCCTCACTGTGTCTCAAATGCCCGGGCGGCCACAAAGGCACCCTATGCCTGCAGACAAAGGACCCTCACACAGTGTAACGTCATTAAGGTGACAGACACTCTTACAGTCGTGTCGTGGGATGTCAGCAAGTACAGCTGGCAAGGCTCATCACCACCTTCCTCCTGCCCCACCAGGGAATGAGGCCCAATGGTTTCAAAACAATCACACCCCCAGCCAGCGCAACTCCAGGAATTTTGACAGACCTGGCAGCTCACCTCGATATAAAACATGCTGGGGTGAAGCTATTCTAGAACCTCTCCAAAGGGGTCATGGCCCTCGGGTTAGCTGCAGAGCAAAGGCAGGCGTTGAGGGTGGGTACAGATGCCAGGTGAACTTCAGGTATGGGAGGGACCTCCAGCACAGGACGGAGCAGAAGGGCAGTCAGGTCTGAGGGCAGGTCACAGAGGTGCGCGCAGGGGTGCTGATACCCCAGAGCACAGAAGCCTCTTAGTGTCTGGGTCACATAGGAGTTTCTTGAGTTTTCTGAGCTCCAGGAGGTGAGGGAGGGCAGAGCATCTGAGACAGAATAGGTACTCAATGAATGGTAACACAGAGAAAACCAGAAACAGCTATCAAGTGACCTGGTCAGGTCCCACAAGGCACAGTGACTCCCCAGGTGATATCAGCGATGTCAGTATTATCTGAAAGCAGTTCCATGCCCATCCAAAATGCCAAGGATCACAGTGCCAGAAGGCTCTCAGCCCAGACAGGGTCAGGAAAGAAAAGCAATATTCTGTGCTTTCTGCACTGAGAAGCCGCACCGTGCAGGTGGAAACCCTCCCACCCAAGCTCCACTGAACAGGAGGGTTGGCTTCTACCAGGCCACCCAGCAGGGAGACAGAAGGGTGCTCAGGCTGGGCTGGGCTGCACATCCGTCCTTCCATTTACTCCTCCTAGCCAGGAGGAAGACAGCATGTTTAAGCTCCACGCAAAACAAAGATGTGAGGAAGCTGGGTGTCTTGGCATCAAAGGCCCTCTCATGACCCCACGCCACCACACAGGGAGAGCAGCCAGAATGGCAGGTATCGCCAAGGCCACCCCCGACTGCAGGCCCACAGGCTGATTCCTGCCCCAGCTCCAGCTCACAGCCAGGATTCCCACACTTGAGCTCATCAACCTTGCTGGAGGCTTTGTTAAAGCACCAGTCCCTGTAGGTCTGGGCTGGGGCCTAAGAACGTGCATTCCTAATAGGTCCCCAGCCAATGTTGAGGCTTCTGGTCCAGGAACAACACCTGGAGGCCAGCTCGTTAAGGAGATCTGAAAAGGCCACAAAGAGCTTAGTACAGAGTGGACTCATCCATGTTCATCTCAGGGAAATATACACACATGTATTCACAGACATATACACTCATATACATAACAGACTCACATCCATACATTCACACACAGGTAACAATTCACACACAGGTAACAATTATCCACATGTATATACACTGAGATATGAAACAATTACATTCAAAACCAGCATACAAACATTCATATACATATAACAATTACATACAAGATACATGTATTCACAGTATAACATTTATTTCATAATATACACATACAAACATTCATAAACAATTACATGACACATATATACTCACATGTAAAGACTACACACCTAATATACATATACACTCACATACTCAACACATGCATAGCACCTGTATGTATTCATGTGTTGACATGTGTGTGACGTGTACATATTCATTTGTGTATAATTACATGTATACTGTGCATGTATGAGTTCTTATACCTACAGCAATTACATGCATAACATGCATGTGTATTTATATATATAACTACATGCAAAGCATGCATGTATGTATTTGTATACATATAACAATTACATACATAACATAACATACACACAGAGCAGCAGGGGGAGTGGGCAGGAGCCAGGCTGGGCTAGAAGCGCCAGATCTCTTAGCAATCACACCTGTGAAGAGGTAACAGGGAGGCATGTCCTGATGCAGGTGGAGTGCTGTGCTCCAGGAGACTGAAGACTCCTCTCTGGGACCCTGGGCTCCAGCTGGCACAGTGACAACATCTAAACAGCCAGCATGGGCCCTTGGGGTTCCGGCCTGTCCCGGCTGTTGACAGCCCTGCAACTCGCGTCTTTAGACACAGCACACGGTTTTAGCCCTCTGGTGGCACTGATGTCCAGGGCTCACCAAAAAATCTGATGGCCAGGGACTGTCTGCGAGGTGGGAGAGTCTCAGCTGCCACTGGGAAAACAGACTTCAGCCAGGGCCTCGGGACAGGCACACAGCTCCGGGGCCACCCGGGCCTCATGCCCTGGCTCCCTGGGGCCTGTGACAAGCCTGAGGAAATCAGTCACAAACCGCAGGCTGTCAAAACCGAGCGAGTACAAGGTACACACCACCACCTCGTCCCCCAGCAGTGAGTGCCGCAGAAGAAAGGAGTGAGCGTGGACGTCAGGACTGGGGACACAGCTGAGGACAGCAAGGATGGCCCGGGCGGGCGCCAGCCCCGGATGCCCTCAACTCTTTGATGCTGCAACGTTTTTCATAGTCTGTGAATATTTTAGGTTGCTGAGTGAGATTTTTTAACCTTCCTATGACCTCAAATGCATACTTTGCTATTCCAGAAGCAAAGAGACACACCATATGACAGCATTATAAGGAACATAATAAGGGCACCCTGCCTGCGGCAAGGCTTCTGTGACAGGCCTGACCCCATAGTCCCTCTTGTCTCACTTCATCCGCAGCTAGGTTAGAGAGCACCCCTATGGCCACAGTGTAAAGGAGAAAACCAAGCCTTCGGTGGGCAGGGGGCGAGGGCAGGGCCCAGCCACTCAAGTGATGAGGTTAGAGAGCCACCTCCATGCCCAATGGGTAAAGGAGGAAACCCGAGACTAAGGTGGGCAGGGGGCAAAGGCAGGGCCCAGCCACTCAAGTCATGAGGTTAGAGAGCCACCCCCATGCCCAATGGGTCCCACAGGATGGAACAACAGAGCCAAAGAAATGCAAAGGGCTTACCTGTTCCAGATGGACTTGTACACAGCAGGGAATCACCACCTTTCAAAGAGAGAAGAAACAGATAAGCAAACGGATTCTCCAGAAAATATTAGCATAATAATCAAGCCTGGCTCCCAAAGGCTGAGTGAAATAGTCTCTAACCTCTCTCCTGACCACAAAGCTGTAGCAGCAGTTCAAGACCGAGGGAGACCTGGAGTTAAGAGAGTCTGGGGTTTTGTTTACTTTTGGAAAGTCCCTGTCCTTTTTGCTAATGTCATGGAAATCATGGGGCCTCCCCCCTCAAGAAAAATGCAAATCACTCATAGATAAGAAATGTAGCCTCTACTTTGACAAAGAGCTGGTAGACCTCAAGGATGGAAACTTCTGAGTTGGTCCGTGCTTGGGGAGCTTGGGAGCAGGGCCCAGAGAAGGAGGCGGAAGGCTCTGTCTGGTGGTCTCCAAGCCCCCACTCCTCCCATCCTCACCTGGGGCGTGTATTCTCTTTCACAAGGGGCCACTTTTTCTTTCCTTTTTTTTTTTTTAGATGGAGTTTAGCTGTTGTTGCCCAGGCTGGAGGGCAATGGCGCAATCTTGGCTCACTGCAACCTCCGCCTCCCAGGTTCAAGCGATTCTCCAGCCTCAGTCTCCCGAGTAGCTGGGATTACAGGCATGTAGCACCACGCCCGGCTAATTTTTGTATTTTTAGTAGAGACGGTGTTTCTTCACGATGGTCAGGCGGGTCTCCAACTTCTGACCTCAGGTGATCTGCCCACCTCGGCCTCTCAAAGTGCTAGGATTATAGGAATGAGCTACCACATCCTGCCAGGGACCACCTTTTCTTGAACTATTTCTACAAGTAGAACTAAAAACAGTCTGAGTATGGCAATGTTGACATGGCTATTCCATTCAGCACAGGAGACGGGAGAGGAGGCTTTGACTCTACCACAGTCTCTGAAAACCGAGAGCTCCCTGGGAAAGACACAGAAGGCGAGGGAGGCAAGGCGGCTCAAACACAGTCTGGAGAGCAGTAAATTACACCTACAGGGAGCCACCGGCCCTGCAGCGCAAAGACCCCACCTTGGGCAGGATCTCCACCACTTATTAGCCTCAGGATCTTGGCCTTTGATCTCTCTGGGCCTCAGTTTCCACATCTGAAAACTGCAGGTAACAATAGTGCCTCCCAGGCAGGGTCACTGTGAGGAATAGGAGATGGTGCATGAGGAGCTCAGAAGAGTGGCCGGCCCGGGGCAGGCGCCCCACTCACAGGCACAGAGCTCTCTCTAAGGAGAGGGGCTAAGGGGACTCTGGGGCCAGCAAACAGGGTTCAGCTCCCCCGTGAGGGACCTTACTCCTTAGCTTCCTCCCGGCACCGCCCCCTCCAGATCCCGGGCACCTCCCTTCTCAAAGAGTTGTCTGAAAATGTGCAACAGAAGGAGAAATCTCAGAAATCTGACTAATTGTCCTTGTGGTTTGGGGTGGGTGGCGGCGTGGCCTTGGCTCTTGCCAGGACAGCTATTTATAGCCTCTTGCTTATCTTAGGCAGTACGGTCCTCAGGGAGTATGTGACACACGGCCATTCCTGTGTCTGGGACACATCATTACTCCACCAGGGCTCTGACTCAGACGGATGTCTGGGGCAGGGGTCCTCTCTCAGGGCCCAGGCCTGGCCCCACTGTGAACCGGCTGCCGCCCGCACACCCACAGCAGCCGGCCAGCAGGAATACGCCTTTTCCACTTGTGTGTCCTCAACTACATGTGTGTACATTAAAGTTTGATGAATGGATGAGAGAGTAAGTAAGCAAATGCATGTAAAGCAAAAATAACAACAACAACAAAAACAGCTTTGGAAACAGAGAGAGTCACAGACAAAACCTTACAGGATGGTGGAAACAGCCAGACAAGGAGGCCCATGGTTAACAGTGTGACTTATCTCACCCCAAGCACGGTATCCGCTCAACGCACACGCACATCTTGTTGCCTCGACGTGCAGGCAGGAAATGTGCAGAGAGCCAGGGCCCCTGTCTTGAAAACTCACAATCCACATCCCTGCAATGGTATATCATCCATGACAAAAATAAAAGAGCTGTGAAGGCAGGAAAACGCACAGAGGAAACTTAAATGCATATTACTAAGTGAAAGAAGCCACTCTGAAAAGGACACATACTATATGATTTCAACTCTGTGACGTTCTGGAAAAGGCAAAACTGTGGGACAGTAAAAAGGTCAGCGAAGGCCAGGGATTAGGAGGGAGAGAGGAACAGGCAGAGCACAGAGACTCTTCAGGGCCATCAAACTATTCTGCTTGATACTATAATGATGACAGCACGTAGTTCTGCATTTAGGACGTCAACACCCAGAGAGAATCCTAATGTAAATCAAGGGATCTGGTTACTAAGACTGTATCAATATTGGCTAATCAAGTGTAACAATTGTACCACAAGAATGCAAGCTGTTTATATATGAGAGGGAACAGTATGTCCAACTTTTGTATAAATCTAAAACGCTCTTAAAAATAAAGTCTACGGTACATTTTTCAAATTTATTGTCTGGAAGCGTGCGTTTGTCAAGAGAATGAAAGAAAAGTCCCATGTAATGTCAGAAACTCGAGGAGGGGTGGTTATTACTTTTTTTTTTTTTTTCATAGAGACGGGGTTTCTCCATGTTGGTCAGGCTGGTCTCAAACTCCCGACCTCAGGTGATCCAACCACTTCGGCCTCCCAAAGTGCTGGGGTTACAGGCATGAGCCACCACGCCCTGCCAGAAACTTGAGTTTTAAAGACGGCAGCCACTTTAAGATTTGGCCCAGAAGCCAGGTCTGTGTGTTCCCACATCCCTCTGTGACCAGATGGGTTGCAGTAACTGCCCACCACCTGGCCTGGCCCCAGGGTATCCTACAGAAAGGGAGAGGTGAGCTCCGTGGCTTACATGGCCAAGGGGCTCTGGAATTGTCATGCCTAATCTTGTTGAACTCCATCCATCACTTGTCCTGAACATTTTCACTGACAGCCTTCTGTGCCAGGACGTCACGCAGAAATGAAGCAAACTGGTCCTCAACCCCATAGAGCTTACGGCTCAAGTAATAGAAACAGCGTAAAATGAATAGTTTTTAAGAAAATGAGCTGGGGGAACAGTGGGCGAGCAGCTCCCAGGTTCCACAGAGCAAATGGCAGGCAGCCTTGCCCTGAGCCTCCACACCCACATCTTACCAGACTTGCTCCTCTCTTCCGAGAGAACCGGTCACAGCCCCTACTGTGTTTGCACATGTGCTGTTACAAAATGCAGACAAAAATGTCTCAGGAAAGAACTTTTATGAGAGTGAATTTGCAAATAAAAATGCACATGAAGCACCAATCAGATAAAAAGGGGACATTCTAGGGGCAAAGAGGAGTCACCTGTTGATAAAGAGAAAAGCCATCGTTTCTCTAAGTGCAAACATCTAATTTAGTAAAAACCGTGACCAGTGAACACAGAGGGCATTTGTTCCTTCAATGTGGCTAAAACCAAATTCCAGGACGGGAAGTCCCTGAAAAGAGATTGTATTTCCATCATGCTTTTCCTCTCTCATACTAAGGCAGGTAGCTAACCACAGACTTAACCATGGGATGAGGTGGCCGGGCTTAGGATGCTCACACCGGCCTGCTGCTCAGCACCAAGGAACATATGGGGGCCATGCAGCGGTGAGATCAGCTGCATCTGCTGGACACTCAGGTGTCACCTGCTATTCTTCAGCCTTAGCAGAGGCAGAAGCACAGTGTTTCCGTGGGCAAGCTGCATCCCTGTCGGAGAGCACACAGTTCTCCGCTGTGCCTGCCCTGCTGATCTACAGGCTGGCCCACCTCCCACGCATCAGGAGGTTATCTCCTGTGGAAGGAGCCAGGTAAGGGAGTGAGGCCCACTTGCTTGCTCTCCTCACCTCAAACTCCAGTTCTGATCACACATTCCCCAGCACTGTGGGGTTCTTTCACTCTTTTCACTGGACAGGGAGAAGCACTGTGGGTTGGGGCCAACTCCAGGCTGGCTTGGCCTTCCTCGGCACAAAGAAGCTGACACTTCTTTAGTACTTAGGTGGGCATAGTTTTAAGGGCAAGAATTTCCCAGCGCCATGCCCCCCCTCCCCAACTCTCTCCATCCGGGGAGATTTAACGGTTTATGTTTAAATTTCACAGGCGCGGGGAAGAAACTAAGAGTCAATCACCCCAGTGGAAGTTTAAAGGAACTCCTTTCATTGGCCAGAGGAGTTCCCACTTGGGAAGGTGGGAATTTCTCCCAGGATAAATCCCCCTGCTCCTTCACCCACACCGGATTTCCAGCTCTCTGGAATCCCCCTCCCACATGGTGGAAGCTCCCTTTCCCCCTCTGGAATCCCCTCCCACACTCTTCATGGAAGTCTTTCTCTTCTTCTCTTTTCTCTACCTAAATAAAATTACCTTTCTGCAACACTTCTTTGGGTCCAATATTTACTTTTACAAGCATATGGCACACCTGCAGTGGTCCCATCGCTTATTCTTTATGAGAGTGGAGACCAAGAACCCACAGCATTCTCCTGGGGGAGCTGTGCCTCACCAGCACCCAAGAAAAAAGCCGGTTACATTAACATGCCAGTCTGACTCATTCACAGGGCTGAAGACAGAGAGAACAGCCACCCAACGCTGCAGGGCCGGAGGGTCCCAGCACACTGCATCCCCTGAGCCCACCCTGCAGATGGCAACCAGGAGCCTCTGAGCTGCTCCTGGGCCCATCAGTGCACCATGAACATGGCTGGGATGTGTTCAGTGGCATGGCCAGGGGTCTAGGTGGGCACCCACTGGCCCTGTGCTTCACCTGCTGTGTAACATGGTGCTGAATGAGCTGCAGGGGTGTGGAGGATGAGAGAAGAGGGAGGATGAGACAAGAACCAGGCAGTACTCCCCATGTAAGGCACACTCCCAGGGAGGCCCATGGCTCGTCCAATGTGTAGACTCAGCTGGATAAACGTGAAACAACAGTGTGGCGTCTGCAGGTCTTTCTCTGTAGCCCTCACAGTAAGGCCAGCGAGCCCCTACTCTGTGTATAAGAAGTCGGGTCCCAGAGGGGGGCCAGCCACCAGCCACGGGAACTCTCACAGAGACGACGCCAGCAGGGGCCCCAGCTCCAGGCTCCTCTCCTGAGGAGATGAGGGGGAGCTGCACCCTCTCTCATAATGAGCAGCTCCCTCAGGGGTTAGGGTGACAAGATGTGACAACAGTGGGACAAGGAAGGGGGCAGACGGCTCCCCATTAGCAGCAACAGAAAGTTGGAGAGATGGCAGTGGGCCATGGGCTGAGGGCCAAAAGCCATGGGCTGTGTGGCATCCCTGGGATCCGTCCCTCCCATGGTGGCAGCAAGGGCCCCTCTGAGAAGCCTCTTTATGGCCTTCTTTTGGCTCTACTGTGACCTAATCTACTGTTCCCAAGGAAACCACAAACAAACACTGCTGTGCCCGCCCCACACCTGGCTACATGGGCGCCAGGGTACACTGGCATCAATAACCTTGTCTCCAAGCCAGCAGGTCCACAAGACAGAGAGGTACAGGGACAAGGGCTTGCCACCAAGTCCTGACTGTGTCCTTGGGAATGTGAGTGTGTAGGTGAGCGTATGTGTGTGGGTGTGGCTGACTGTATACATTTGGTGGTGTCTGTGTTTGACTAGCTACATTTTACCGTGGATATCAGAAAATGCGTTTTTTTTGTGTGTGAGTGTGAGTGTGCGTAAGTTTGAGTGCTGTGAGTGCATGTGACTGGGTGAGTCAGTGGTTGTGTGCATGGGAATGTGAAAATGTAGGGGATGTATGTGTGCTTGTGAGAATGTATGACTGCGCATGTGTGAAACTGTGAGTTTTGTAATATCTGTGTGTGCTTCTATGTATGCCTATGCCTCATGTGAGTGTCTATGTGAGAGTGTGTCTGTGTGTGTCTCCATGTGTGAATGTATCCTGTATGTATCTCTGTGTGCGTACACACACAACAGAGTGTGGCCCTGCCGTTCCATCCCCAAGGTGGATGACGGCACTTCAGCCAACAAGCACATTCTGCCTTAGTAAGTACCTCACCCACGGCGCACTGGCCCCGCCACCATCACCCCCAGTGCTGACACAGACACAGGGCCTCAGGTGCCAATCTTCCTCAGTAAGGAGTGAGATCAACTCTTCAAACCTGAACCAATCCCTCTCTGCTTACTTCTGGGAGATCCAAGTCCTGGGAGAAATAAAGGACAACTCAGTGCCCCTCGTGCTTGAAAGACATTGTTTTCCTTTTGATGAACACAATAAAACTCTGAACTCAGCTTTTACTGCTGTTTCTTATTAAATTTCACTTTGTAAACAGCCATATAGAAAGTGACATTTCCACCTCACAGTTTCTCTAAAACTGTGGGTATAACTGATGCACTACATATTCTGTATAAACAGAATAAAGGTAAATTTTAATTCTACCTTTTCCAAATCATCGAAAATTCCAATCATGGTGGTCACGTGAATCAGCTTCCTAGAACCTCCCAGAAACATGCAGTGAGGACTGAAGGGAGACCAGGCATGGTGGCTCACACCTGTAATCCCAGCACTTTGGGAGGCCAAGGTGAGTGGATCACCTGAGGTCAGGAGCGCAAGGCCAGCCTGGCCAACATGGTGAAACCCTGTCTCTACTAAAAATACAAAAATTTGCCAGGTGAGATGGTGGGTTCCTATAATCCCAGCTACTTGGGAGACTGAGGCAGAAGAATTGCTTGAACCCGGGAGGTTGCAGTGAGCTGGGATTTTGTCACTGCACTCCAGCCTGGGTGACAGAGCAAGACTCAGTCTCAAAAAAAAAACAAGAACTGAGCCAGGCACTAAGGCTCATACCTATAATCCCAGTACTCTGGAAGGCTGAGGTAGGTGGATCACCTGATGTCAGGAGTTTGAAACCAGATTGGCCAACGTGGCAAAACCCCGTCTCTACTAAAAATACAAAAATTAGCTGGGCATGATGGTGGGCGCCTGTAATCCCAGCTACTTGGGAGGCTGAGGCAGGAGAATCGCTTGAACCCCGGGGGTGGAGGCTGCCAAGATCGCACCACTTCTCTCCAGCCTGGGCAAACAAGTGAGACTCCATCTCAAAAAAAAAAAAAAAAAAAAAAAAGACAAAGAAAGAAAGAAATGAAGTGAGGAGTACCCTCAAGTGTCAAGCATGCTTTTACACACATGGCCGCTACAGGGAAAGCCTGAAGGCTTGGGATCCTGTAACTGTCTCTTCCTGCTTGTTCTCCAGGTCATTCTGCCCACAGGTGAAGTTTCTACTTTGGCATCAAGCAGGCCTGGGCAAACCTTGTTCATGTCAGGATTCTGGAGAGGAGGATCAGCTCAACAGTACCAACCCACAGCAAAGAAACGCATTCCACAAATGCACACACACCACCGAACGCTAATCCGAGGGCCAGGATTCAGGTGCAAAACAAGGGGAAACCGAGTAGAGACGAAAGGGCCAGCCACTGACCTTGCCAAACCTTTTGGACAAGGGAGAAAGCAATTCACTGAGTCAAGCCAAGTACAGAGACATCACCTTATGCACACGTTCTATCATGCATAAAATCAATCATAGTAATTTCAACTCTAGGCCAGGCACGGTGGCTCACGCCTGTAATCCCAGCACTTTGGGAGGCCAAGGCATTTGAATCACGAGGTCAGGAACTCAAGACCAGCCTGGCCAAGATGGTGAAACTTTCTCTCTACTAAAAATACAAAAATTAGCTGGGCGTGGCAGTGGGCGCCTGTAATCCCAGCTACTCGAGAGGCTGAGGCACAAAATTGCGTGAACCCAGGAGGCAGAGGTTGCAGCAAGCCGAGATCGTGCCACGGCACTCCAGCCTGGGCAACAGAGTGAGTCTCAAAAAAAAAAAAAAAAAAAACGGAACTCTAAGTTGCAAAGAATCAGAAATGAAGTTTACTTTTGTTTTATTGTTACAAAACGATTCTTTTTAAAGGAACTTCATGATGACGCCAAGATGGCAGTACTTTCTTTCCTAAGTCATGAAAACAGTCAGAGGTAAACTGCCTCGGAGGCCCTGAGCTAGCCAGGAAAAAACAGATACAGATGCCAAACACCTGCTGGCCACCAGGACCTTAGGGTATAATGGGGGGCGTCGGGACTCTTCTCTAATCTCTACACTGAGTAGCAGCCTGGTTGCAAGGAGGGTGGGGTTTTACGAAGGGGCATTTCTTCCTTTTTTTTTTTTTTTTTTTTTTTGAGATGTAGTTTCACTTTCGTTGCCCAGGCTGGACTGCAATGGTGCAATCTCGGCTCACCACAACCTCCACCTCCCAGGTTCAAGCGATTCTCCTGCCTCAGCCTCCCGAGTAGCTGGGATTACAGGCATGCACCACTACACCCAGCTAATTTTGTATTTTTGGTAGAGACACGGCTTCTCTGTGTTGGTCAAGTTGGTCTCAAACTCCTGATCTCAGGTGATCCGTTCACTTCGGCCTCCCAAAGTGCTAGGATTACAGGCATGAGCCACCTCACCCGGCCGGAGCACTTCTCCTATACCACAGCTTTGACTTTCTACATTGTATGTTACTGATCGATAAAACAGTAAGATCTTTAATTCACCATTACTTAAGATCGAAAAAGGATACATTGTTCATTTGTTTGTATTACCATTATTACCATTTATTATAAGTGGCAGGGTTGGGGAGAATAATGACAAAAGAAAAGTCCCCTCATTCCCACTGCCGACACTGATGGAAGCGTATATCTGCTTAAATAGCCAGCAGTCACCGGGCACTGTGGCTCACGCCTGTAATCCCAGCACTTTGGGAGGCCGAGGCAGGCGAATCGTAAGATCAGGAGTTCGAAACCAGCTTGGCCAATATGGTGAAACCCCGTCTCTACTAAAAATGTCAAAAATTAGCCAGGTATGGTGGCACACGCCTGTAGTCTTAGCTACTCAGGAGGCTGAAACAGGAGAATCGCTTGAACCCAGGAGGTGGAGGTTGCAGTGAGCCAAGTTCGCACCACTGCACTCCAGCCTGGGTGACAGAGTGAGACTCTGTGTCAAAAAAAATAAAAATAAAAAGTAACCAAGAGTCTTAGCTCAGGTTAGGGGCAGCTGCCATAACAACATACCACAGAATGGGCCGCTGACACCACAGCCGTTCATCCTCCCACAGTCCTGGAGGCTAGGGGTCTGAGATGAAGGTATGGGCAGGATGGTTCCTCCTGAGGCCTCTCTCCTGGGCCTACAGATGGCCGCCATCTCCCTATGTCCTCACATGGCTGTCCCTTGTGTGGATCTGTGTCCCAGTCTCTCTAAGGACACCAGTCATACTGGATTAGGCCCACCCTAATGACCCTCTTTTAACCCAATTACCTTTTTAAAGACCTTATCTCCAAATCCGGCCACATTTTGGGGTCCTCGGGATTTGGACTTCAACATTTGAATTTGGGGGAACAAAGCACAACACCTAGCACTAACCATCAAAGGTCTGATAGGTCAGGTGGAGACGTCAGGTCGACACAGAACGTTCTTGGGCACACCAACAGGAGCTGGGTCCCCCAGGTGGGGCCGGGGGCTCCTGACTTGGCGAAGGTGGCCTTACTCATCATTCAAGGCTGCTCCTCCCATGGTGCCTAGGGACAGGGGGCTCCATGGAGGATTGAAGAGAGGCCCAGGGTCAGACTTTCAACACAAGCCTGCAAACAACAACAGACCTATACAAAGAACAGCAGTACAAAATGAGGACATTCGAGACTTTATTAACTTTCTTTGCTTCCTTCAAGAGCTTGCCCTAACTTTGCTTCTGTGTCCCCTTTGTCAGGCTTGACCCTGGAATCCCTAATTAGGTTCACATTCCTCAGGAAGCTCTGTTATCCCACTAAGCGTTAAAGCCCAATTTAGCCTGCTCTAATCCCCATGAGAAAACACCCGCCAGGCAGACGCAATTAAACTTCTCAGCCTGCGAGCTGAGAATGGACAGGAGCGGAAGAGAAAGAGAAGGAAAATTCCTGGAATCGGGTCATTATATTTTTCCTTACAGTTAACAAGCAGCTAGTGAAGATGATGTCTGTGCCATAGTTAAAAAAACAAACAAAAAAAAAAGGCCCAGGCTTTCCCAGTCCTTGGTCTCGGCTCTTCTCGCCTCTGGGGGCCTCAGTTTCCCCTTTCAACCCAGCTCTATGAATCTAATAATGTTTAGAGAAAAGAGTTGTGCCCCTATCCCAAATGGGCTTAGCTGAACCTATTGGAACCCTCTTTTCATACATTGACTTAGGCTGTGCAGCTATTTAACACTGACTACCCTTGCCCACGGCCCCACAAGACAGGACCGGGCCTTCCTTGGTTTCAGGCAAACAAGTTACCACCAGTAGGGAATATAATAGATTTAAAGCAAAAGCACAGAATCCTGCATCCATTATATCATCATTTGTCTCAGATCAGAAATCAAATGTGAACCTATTGTTGGAACGATGTCCAGGGGATTCTGAAAGTGGCTGAAAAGTACACTTTCAGGATCACGTGCATGCTCTGTTATCAAAGTCCCAGCAAGGGGCGAAGGACAGGACAGCCCCGGGGGCCGGCATGCCTTCCTGCATTGAGTCTGTCTTACAAGACCAGGGCTGGGCAGGGAGGCCAAGCGTCTAAGTGCAGCCAAGGCTCACAGAGGCAGGATCAGGGTCTACAGATCCCCGAAGGCCAACACTTACCAGAGTCTTACACTTTATCTTTTTAAAAACAGAAAGAGGACATCTGGTGATTGATAAAATGCTAATGGCTTGCCAAAGAACAAGAAGAAAAATTCATGTCACAAATCCAATGTAATTGCAGAGAGATTAAAAGGCAGTATTGAGTTGTTTAACAATCTTTTTATTAGAGCATTATAATGCCAAGGATCAAGATTTCACTGCATCAACATTACTGAATCCATTTCCACAAGGAAAGTCCAGGTCCCAACTCACGCACTCCTCACCAGCTACAACTAATCAGCCTGCAGTTCTCACCAGCCACCCGTAATTGATAATAAAGTACTGTCTGGGCACGGTGGCTCACGCCTGTAATCCCAACACTTTGGAAAGCCAAGGTGGGCGGATCACAAAGTCAAGAGATCGAGACCATCCTGGCCAACGTGGTGAAACCCCGTCTCTACTAAAAATACAAAAATTAGGCCAGGCATGTGGGTGGATGCCTGTAATCCCAGCTACTCGGGAGGCTGAGGCAGGAGACTGGCTTGAACCCGGGAGGCAGAGGTTGCAGTGAGCCAAGATTGCGCCACTGCACACCAGCCTGGCAACAGAGCAAGATTCCGTCTCAAAAAAAAAAAAATTAATAATAATAATAAAGCACTGACACTGACATTTGTGAGTAATTTACATTTTAATTAATTAGAAGAGATTGATGACTACCTCTACAATAACATCCCTGCAGGCTATTGCCTGAGCAAGTTTAGCAGGTTGTATTTTCAAAGACAATGGTACCATATCACACAGGTCTTCTGCAAAGGATCTCTGCCATTCCCCCATCAAGAGGTAGAGTCTGTCCCTGTTCTCTTGAATCTGGGCTCATCCTGGGTTTGCCCAGTGGCCTGTTGTGAGCAGTGGAATATGGCAGAACTCCGAAGCCTGGCCTTAGAGAGCTGAAGTTGCCGCCTTCGTATGGAGAATCCCATTCTTGAGCCCAGCCCCCATAGTGAAGGGAGGCCTGAGCTGACGCACAGAGACACCTACAAGGGAGCAGAGACTGCCCCGACAGCCCAGTGCCAATCATTGGAAACGGGCATGAGGGCGTTGTGACCTTCTAGCCATCCCTGCCCCTTGTCAGCACCACATGAAGCAAGCACTGCCCGGCCAGCTCACAAGTCCATGACAACGTGTTGGCTTCAGCCACTCAGTGTACAGGGAATTTGTTAGGCAACAACAGGGAACGGAAATAGTGTGCCCTGGCATGCCCAGACCAGTGTGCCGGACACCAGAAGGCCATCTTTCAGTGCTGTGTGTCAGGAAGTGGAAGAAAGGGGCTCGAAATCAGCACTTGCAAAAAGCAAATGGCAGCAATGAGGCCACGAGCTGTCACAGATGAGGAGGTTTGAGCCGCCGATGGAGAGGACAAGAGGCCAGCAGAGAGAGGCCGAGGTTTCAGCACGAGGCCAGCAGACGTGACCCAGGGCACCAGCCAGCGGGCAGAGAGGCCAAGAGGTAGCCTCTCGTCCATCTACGCTGCCATTCACCAAAAAACGCATCACGCTGAACATGGACAGTATGTGGTGTTCTTGAATGTAAGCTTTAGTTTTAAACAAACATATATTTTAAACCATATATACTGTTTCAAGTCCCAGAGTGACTGGACAGAACTGAAAAAGCCCTGTCTTTGCATCCAGAGACTGAAATTAGGGCACGCCCCCTGCTTCTCCCGGCTGGCTCTGATGAATTCACGGAGACTGTCCTCTGTGAACTCAATTTCCTCCTCATCTGTGAAACAGGGATAATATCCCTCACAGGGTGACTGAACCTCAAGATCATAGGAAAGTCTTGACAGAGGAACTATATCAGACATACACTATTAGACTGAAGTGGGGGTGAGAGGGGGACCCCACGGCCTTTCACAGACAGCAGCATAATGAGCGAAGGCCATCTCGGCCAGCCACACAGACTTTGCCTCTCTCCTCCTGACACTCAAACTCCCGTGATATTGCTCAGACTAGGCATTTCCCGAGACACTTTCTGACGATGAGGCTGCAGCAATGCGAATGATTCATCATTCTTCACCATGGGCAAAGTAGACACGTCCCTCCCCGTGCCCTGTTCACCTGGAGGAAGGCAGGGAGGAACCACGGCCTGAGACCACAGGCCTGAGCGGGACGGCGAAACCCGAGAGTCACGTCCTACAAAGGTGGCCCCGGGCATATGCTGATGTGTGTGTGGCCTCATCAAGCACCACAGCTGGTTCCCAAGAGTGATCCTACAGGCTCCTGGAAGGACAGGTCCGGATGCCACGTCTGACACCGTGAACATTTGAAACCACTCAACTGGCCGTCTAGGCAAATAAGGAACGCGTTTTGCTTTTGCTTTGGTTTATTCATGTTTAACATACAAGTTAAAATACCTGATTCTGAAGAAGTTGTATGGGGCCTACTGAATGCGGACCTTAATTACTGGTGCCAGAAATTGCCCCCTTTCCAATCATGGGCCAGCAACCCTAAACCCACTCATGAATGACAGGGAGGCATCATCTCACCTCCACCCTACGCTGCCTTTGTGTCATGGCTCTGGCCAACCTCGCCCATTGCATTCTCTGTATACAAGTCTGTATACAAACCAGGTATCTATTGGAGAAATCGAATGAGCCTTTCTCAGGGCCTGGGCCTATCACTCCTTGGGAAGGTGGTGGGGTAGAAAAGGCACCCCAAAGTGGAGGCAGCCCCTCACCACAGCACTCTGTTTGGCCAGCATGGAAAGGCTGGGTTTGGCCCCATGTGCCTGGTACACCAGCCTTGATGGAGGATACAGCCGCCCTGCCGGCCGCACTACAGACTCCAGGGCCTGCAATGTAGGCTCCCCGCATCTGCTTTCCTCTTCTCCTCTATCCGCACCTGCAGCCAACAGGCTTGACTCCCTCTCCTAACCCCACCTCCCATCCGTGAGCCTCAGCCCAGGCTGCTCCCTCTGCCTGGAAAGCTACCTGCCCACCTCCCACTGTGTAGGCGCCCATGCTTCAAGGCCCCGTGGAAAGGGCCCTGCTTCAGGAGACACACAAATAAGATGTGCTTTTCTTTCTGCTTCAAGAGAAGAACATAGAAATGTTATGACCCTCTGCTCCTGTGCTTTTGTAATACCCTCTTCTTATTTCAAAGGAAAAGGTCCAAGGAGGCAGTAACAAGAAAACAAAGCACAGTTTTCAGAGGCTTTTAAAACGAGTGGTGGGCCTCACATCCACCAGGGAGCAGGCAAGCAGATGTTTGTATTTTCAACCATGCTGGCCTCAGGTTGAGAAAGGCGGGGTTCCGGTCATGGGGCTCCTGAGCAGGAGGGGGTCCCACTGCCTGTGAGAGCCGAGGCCCCGGCCTGTTCATCAGGACAGCACTGAGCTCACAGGGAGCAGAGTCTCAGGCAATGACATCAGCCAATGCCACCCCCAGCTCCTGCTTCTTGGGGGTTCTGTGGCATCTGAGATTTCCACCTGAAACCAACAACAGGCTCTTCACATCCAGCCCTGGCTTCCACTGAACTGTTCCTAATGACAAGGCAAAGGAAGTGGTCACCCCTAGGGAGGGGACCGCAGAATCTCGAATAAAACCACCCTCCAGAGTGAAGCGCGGGGCTCTGACAGTCAGTGTTCAGTGGTCATCCGTAAAGAAAGGGAAGAGCACAGATAAATGAGCTGCTCACTTCTCCAAACTGTGGGTCAGCTGTCTCAACCTCATCCATTCATTCACTGCAGAATGGCACATCAAATATCACACTTCAGAGCACTCGAAGATGAGAACGAATTAGTAGTTGTCTTCAGAAATTCAGTTTAAAATGGAAAAAAAGATACAAACATACAACAGTTATTCAGGGGAAGAAAATGGCAAATTCCACAAAGTGGGGCACCAAAGAAATTTTCCCTGAAATGCATTTTGGCAAGAGTGTTGGGCTGCAAATGGCCAACCAGCTAACTCTAATGTCCACATAAACGTATTCCATGAAACCCGAACTGGTTCCTGTTGGTCTGAAGCTAAACTTCCACCTCTATTCACAAAATCCTGCCAATGACATTCCTCTCTGCCCAGTGTCTCAAATTCAAAACGCTAAGAATTACCAGGCTGGGATCGGTGGCTCACGCCTATAATCCCAGCACTTTAGGAGGCCGAGGCAGGTGGATCACCTGAGGTCAGCAGTTCAAAAGCAGCCTGGCCAACATGGTGAAACCCTGTCTCTACCAAAAATACAAAAATTAGCTGGCCATGGTGGTGCAAGACTGTAATCCCAGCTACTCGGGAGGCTGAGGCAGAGAAATGCCTGAATCCGGGAGGCGGAGGTTGCAGTGAGCTGAGATTGCAGCACTGCACTCCAGCCTGGGCAACACAGCAAGACTCTGTATCAAAAAAAAAAAAAAAAAAAGAATTACCCACAAGCCCTGCCTCTGACCTATCAGGTGGGCACACCAGTCCTAACAGGTCTACCTTTAAAATGCCCACAAGTCTACTTCCTACTGACCCCATCCGTAGTTCAAGGTTGGGCCACCCCCAGCTCTTGCTGGGCAGTGCTAAGCTTTCTAACCAACCTCCTAAGGTCCAATCAACTCCCCCTCCAAATGCTTCTTAGAAGTAAAGAAACCTCTGGAAAAACAAAAGGATTTAAATAAAGATTCTGAAAGCAGAATTTCTCATATCACACTACTGCAACCATTCAGCCACTCTATCCACTCCACCTCCCCAAAAGACGCAGCTGTGAGTTTATCATTCTAAAGACCCTCTGAACGGGGCAGTTTCCAGTGATAAGGGAGGGTTAACAGCCCAGATCCTTGCACACCGCTTTATTAACAACAGAAGGGAAGCCTACGGGCTTTGCAAAGTTCCAGGGTAATTTGGAGTTGAGGGTGCACAGTCACACACAGTGTGCAGAAAGGCAGGAATTGAAATGTCTAGAAACTCACAGAAATGAACGCCGCCAGCTGCTCCCGGGAGGTGGGGAGAGGGCGCCCCAAGAGCTATTTCTGTGCTTGACGGATAATGGGGGTAGGCACTTCCTGAATCCTGCCTAAAATTAACAGCTTTACAAAAGGGGGGGAAGGGGAAACACGTGGTGAAAAGAGTTTTATTTTACAATTCAAAATCTGGAGGTGGGGACTCAAACGCTTCGTTATGGGTTTTGGCCCCGCTTATAAAAACGTGGCTAAAAAAGAAGAAATGGAGGCTTTACTAGGAAGCCTGCCCTCCAGAAGTAGCCTCACAAAAACAAAGCCAGCGGTTTGATTAGAAAAGTTCTTCTCCTCAAGGAACATGAAGCCATGTCTCAATGAGAGGCGAGAAGGCACGTGCACAGTGACACTGGTGCAGTGGCCAGAGGGCACAGGCTTTAATGCCACACATGAACTAAGCACCCGTCCTGTGTTCTAGGGGCCTGGACTCATGGACACACAAGCTGACAGTACAAGGGGCAGTGTCTGGGAGAGGGCAGCACAAGGCGGAGTGGGGTGTCTGGAAGTGTGGTGGGCACAGGGCTACACCCCCGCCCTGAGGACGAGGCCTGCAGAGGTCTCTCCTAGCCTGACAGGGATGGTTATGTCCCAGCAGGGGCGGGCTCCCAGTACCTCTCCCAGCCTGAACTCAGGCTCTGGAAGACAATGGAGGGAATGGGCCACACAGAGGAGTCTTCAGGAACAAGATCCCACTGGGAACTACACTCAGAGCCAGAACGCAGTCTCCCAGCCAGAGCCAGGGCCCAGGACTGCCAGAATGCCCTGGAGAAAAGCTTCTGCAGAGATGACACTGCTAGATGCCAAGGCGGGTGGCATCCCTGTGGAAAAATGACCACAGTAGAAGTTTAAAAAGATGCACTGCATATGGTGCCTGAATATTCAAAGAGAACAGGCAGCTCCGCAGTTCCGTGACTGCAGCACACCTTCCTCCTCCTTCTTGGCCAAGGGAAGCGGGAGGACAGACCACTTGGGAGAGCAGTAGAGGAAATCCCACACGTTAAGACAAGTGGATTTCTAACCCGAACAGAGCCAGGGTCAGGGTCAGAGACGAAGAGCTGTGATCCAGGAGCACACACTGCCAGGGAGCCAGGGAGAGGCCCCGATGCTGCCCAGCCCAGAAGCCCAGAAGTGAAGAGGCCCTGGATTGAGGAGCAGGGAGAACCCCAGTGAGCCTGGAGGAGGGGGTGACAGGATAATGGGGGAAAGCATAGATGATAGACTTTGAGCAGTTCAAAAACTGAATGGTGGTCTGAAAAAAGAGGTAGTAAGAAAAGCATGTCAGAAAAAGGAAATCACTGAACAGGATGTGAGCTCACACAGGGGAATGCAATATGGGGTCTTCTAGAAAGGGGGCAGGGGCTCCTGCAGATGGCAGCCAGAGTCAGTGGAAAGAGCATCTGGGGCCAGATGTGTGGAGGAGGGACGCTTCCCCTGTGACCAGAGCTGATGAGCAGGGAGTGCTGGAGCCCAACGGGACATTTTCAGGAATGTTTCAAGCTGATTAATGTCAGTCTGGTAGCTTGGAAGCAGCCGGGGAGGGGGAGGTATTTTCACCAGGGAAATCAGCAAAGGCTGCCAATCAAACCGCTACACCCCCAGCAGGGTATAAACCCTCATCCGCACACCACCAGCCAGAACCTGTTTCAAGAGAAGCGTGAGTAAAGCGATCGTGGCCACCGCAGAGACACTGAATGGGAGAGTTCACACACACGCAGTACAGAAGGCCAGACACAGGTGAGAGAGGAGGCGGAGGCCGGGGGAGGCATCTGTACCTGCTCATCAGGGGCTTGTGGGAAGTCACATCAGAAGCCCAAGACCACGCAGGCGGGGATACCTGCAGCACCCAGCTCTGCCCCAGGCCCGGACACCACGGCTGCAGCAGTGTGACCCAGGACTACGGAAGTCCTCCGTGGGGTGAGCCAAGGCAGCCTGGGCCTGTACAAATGCAGGAGGCTGGAGGGAGTAGAGAGAAGGGCAGCCGGTCAGGGGAGAGGTCACAGAGCTGGTCAGAACCAAGGCAGCATGGAGCAAGAGGCACTTGGATTCCAGTGTCAGAAAATATTAAGTCCAAGTCTCTGCCATTAGCCATATGGAACCAGTTTCAGGTGCGTCCACGCTGAGTCTGAGGCACTAATTAAGCCCACTAAATGGAATTGGCTTGCTCAAAAGAGCAGATCGCGGCCGGGCGAGGTGGTTCACGCCTGTAATCCCAGCACTGCGGGAGGCCGAGGCGGGTAGATCACAAGGTCAGGAGTTCGAGACCAGCCTGGCCAAGATGGTGAAAACCCGTCTCTACTACAAAATACAAAAATTAGCCGGGCGCAGTTGTGGGAGCCTGTAATCCCAGCTACCCGAGAGGCTGAGGCAAGAGAATTGCTTGAACCTGGGAGGTAGAGGTTGCAGTGAGCCGAGAGTGCGCCATTGCACTCCAGCCTGAGTGACAGAGCAAGACTCTGTGCCACTGCACTCCAGCCTGAGTGACAGAGCAAGACTCTGTCTCAAAAAAAAAAAAAGGAGCAGATCCCATTCTCAGAAGAAAATTTAGAAAATATATCTACTTTCCTGTCATTTGACAGTTAATAAATAAAATGCATAGTGATTTATGCTAGCGGTTGGCAACATTTCATGAAAAAAATCTACTAGTCGGTACCACAGCTGCAGAAGAGAGGTTTCCAGCAACTGACACTGTAGACATCTACGGTGATTTTTAATAAAATGATGCAAATTAAGCTATTAAAAAGGGAAAAGAGCTCTCCTGCAGAAGCCACCAGGCCCTGTGCTTGCAAGGCTGTTGAACTCAGTTCCCAGCAGTCCTCTGAGTAGGGGTCAATTCTTGTTTTATAGAGGAAGAAACTGAAGCCCAAGGTCACATGGCTTAGACAAAGCAGAATCAGGGTGCAAACCCAGGTCTGCTATTCATTCTTCTCTTTATGAGTCCTCGAAGTTTCAGGAGCTGCTTCTGAGAGCCACACATGCAAATTTCCATTTTGTACTTCTGTTTCCCCAAAGAGATCAGGCAAGAGAAAATAAGAAATCGTCTAGTACAGCGTTTCAGGTATGAAATAGAACACACACACTCTCTCTCACAAACACACACTCACACACATTCACACACACACACACATTCACACACTCACACATTCACACACATTCTCACACACTCACACACAAACTCTCACACACACACACACGGAGCAGGAAATTTCACCAGCGTGCTCTTTTGTTTTTTGTTTGCATTTGTGCGACGTGTGCCCATGGATGCCTGGCCTTGCTGCTCTGTCCCCTGCCCCTCGAGCTACATGGGGCTCCCTCCAGGACCAGGCTCCCCACCCCTGGTCTATATGACGCAGTCAGGGCAGTGACTCAAACATTCATTACTGTCATCATGAAAGTGGCATCTGTTTTGAACTCAGGGGCCTCATCTTCTCTGGGTGTCCCACTCTCTCATCAGAGCCTGACTGCATGAGGTCAGCTGACCTCTTCTCTCCTCTGTGACCCCTGGCAAACAGACACCCGACAACATCCCGTGGGGTGAGGGTGGGGGTGGGGGGTGAACCTTAACCAACAGCACACTTGCCCAAATTATTTCAAGCAATGGAGGGTCTGCAGGGAGAGCTTCTTCTCAGGTTAGAACTGGTCTACAGACACAGAGGTGGGGTTCAGAAGAAGATTTCCAGGGCACCTCAAAAGCCCTAACTTAATAACACACTTGCAGCCATGACGTGCCCTTGCCAATAGCCTCCTACCCTCCCAGGCAACCGTGGTGCCATGGAAAGTTCCCCCTCATTTCACAGATGCCGAGTTAAGGCAGACAGGCCTGGCCTGAGCCACGTGCAGGACGCAGGGGCCCACATTCTCCCTCCGGCTGCACCTAGTGGCCTCCTACCCAGGAGACACATACAGATGGTGGCTGCAAAGCTGCTTATTAGGTTACTGGCCTCGCAGGTAAACGATGTGGCAAATAGGTGCAGATTCATTCCAGGTATGTGTGGTTTTATCTGTTACAACACAATGTGGAATGAAAACTGATGACTCAGAGAAAACACAGGATAGATTTTTAAATTACATTATTTATTTAAAACAAGCGTGTTGTTTCAAAAGATTATAATTCTCTTTTGGCCTCTTTTGGGGGCAGGGCCAGGACTTTCTACACAAATATAGCTTACACTTACACCACACTAAAACACAAACCTGGCATCGTACAGCGAGAACTACACTCATAACCAGACAGCCAACATGGTCCCGTCAGCCTGGTCAAAGGTCATTACCAGTCTGTTTCCTCTGGAGTAAAATGGTGAACCCAGTGACTTCTCAGCCTGTGGAATGCCAGCAGGGTCACCATAAAGCCCTGCCCACGCCAAGACAGTGCAGGGAGCAGAGCCCCACAGAGCAAGGCCCAAGCTGCTGGCTGCTGTCACCTGGCTGACGCGCTTATTTACAGTGACTTAGTCCTGCTGGCCACCTTGGAGTCCAAGAAAGACCCAGAAGTCCACAATCAATGTCCCTGATTGGGGCTCAGATTATTTCGGGTTCGGGTTTAGAAACCTTAATTCTTTTTTTTTTTTTTTTTTTTTGAGAGGGAATCTCGCTCTGTCATCCAGGCTGGAATGCAGTGGCATGATCTAGGCTCACTGCAACCTCGGCCTCCCAGGTTCAAGCAATTCTGCCTCAGCATCCCCAAGTAGCTGGGACTACAGGTGCATGCCACCACACCCAGCTGATTTTTGTATTATTAGTAGAGATGGGGTTTCACCATATTGGTCAGGCTGGTCTCGAACTCCTGAACTCAGGTGATCCACCCACCTCAGCCTCCCAAAGTGCTGGGATTACAGGCGTGAGCCACCACGCCCAGCCTAGAAACCTTAATTCTTTTGTGCAAAGTATAACTGTGCTGACATGAAAAGCCACACATGGCTTGCAGACTTAGAGAGTGAGCCTAGAGCCCACGCTGTGGCTTTTGCTGATGGGATTCACACAGTTGGGGCCACTCCCCAGCCTCTGGGAGTCAGAATAATAGTTCCCAGTAGAAAAAGAGACACAGGTATAAACATGCCTCTATTAAGGTGTTATACGTAAAGTGACTTTCTAATTAAAATGAGTCAAAAAAGATTGGTGAAGACAGCCTACCAGAAAAAGGATCTTACAGGAAAAGGAGTAAGTGTCCTCAAAAAGAGCAGAATTTAAGGATGCTTCCTGGTTCTTCTGATAGTGACAACTAGCAAAAATAGCAACAGACAGACACGGAAGCCACCAATCAGCACCCCACCTTCAGTAGGTGAATGGAGGGTAAACTGGCAATCCCCACAATGGAGTATTATTCAATGGAAAAGAAATGAGCTATCAAGCCAAGAAAGGACAGGGAGGAAATTTAAATGCATATTACCAAGTGAAGGAAGCCTATCTGAAAAGGCTACACATGTATGGTCCCAACCCTATGACATTCTGGAAAAGGCAACACTATGAAGACAGTGAAAAGATCAGCAGCTGCCGGGGGGGGCAAGAGAGAAAGCGCAGCACACAGGATTTCCAGGGCAGCGAGACTACTCCGTACGATACTGTCACGGTGGATGCCAGTTATGAGGCACCTGTCCAAACCCACGAAATGTACAACACCCAGAGTGAGCCCTAATGTAGACTGTGGACTCATCAATACTGGCTCATCAATTCTAATAAGCGTGCTGTTCTGGTGCGGTGATGCTGAGAGCAGGAGAGAGTCTATGTCTCTGTGGGTGAATATGTGCGCGTGTGTATGTGTAAGTGAGTGTGTACGTGTAAGCGCATGTGTGAGCCCTCTGTTCTTGCCCCTCAATTTTGCGGCAAACCTGAAACTGCTCTAAAAATAACATCTAATAGTTTTAAAAACAATTTTAAAAGCTATCAAACATTAAAACACACACACACACACACACACACACACACACACACACACACGGCAAACATAGGTGGAGACCTGCAATCATCTGGCAGGACTGGACTCCCGCTTGGTCCTGTGGGGCTGCAGGCAGAAGCTCCCTGCGGACAGCATGCTGCATCTGGGCCCAGCTCTGTGCACAGCCGAAAGCTACACTCAGGAAATGTCTAGTGAACTGGCTGGCTTAAAAATTAACTGCCTCCACCCTCAGAGCAAGAGGTGAGGAGGGAGGAGGAGGGACACCCATGTAAACATTTACTGAGAGGGCAGAGAGAGGCAGAGCCCGTGCTGGTGGCATGAGCTGGGGCAGGGCCACCGCAGGCTTGGGCAAGAGGTGCAACTGCTCACTCCCAGCCCTGTCACCTGTAAGAGGGAGCAGAATAAGCCTCCTCAGAGAGAAGCATGATGCGTAAACACAGAGCACATCTAAAGCTATCGGCAGGGTCCTGCAGATCCCTCAACAGTGCTCACTGAGTGGCACCCCTTCCGCGCAGGCTGGACATGGAGATGTATCTCACGACACCCCTAAAAATCCCATGCTTAGATGAAGAAGCTGAGTTGAGTGGGAGTAACCATTCAGCCTGAAGCTATCATAGAGGGTACAAATAGGAGCAGGAAAGAGATAAACTCACAAACAACAAAAGAGCTTTTATATATAGGACCAGAGATTTTCCTTTTGGTTATGAAAAATGTATTGGTCCTGGCTGGGCTCAGTGGCTCACACCTATAATCCCAGCCCTCTGGGAGACCGAGGCAGGCGGATAACCTGAGGTCAGGAGTTGGAGACCAGCCTGGCCAAGATGCTGAAGCCCCGTCTCTACTAAAAATACAAAAAAAAAAAAAAAAAAAAAGAATTAGCCAGGTGTCGTGTCACATGCCTATAATCCCAGCTACTTGGGAGGCTGAGGCAGGAAAATCACTTGAACGTGAGAGGCGGAAGCTGCAGGGAGCCAAGATCGCACCACTGCATTCCAGCCTGGGTGACAGAGAGAGACTGTCTAAAAATAAATAAGTAAATAAATAAATAAATAAATAAAAATTTATTAGTCCTTGTTACTAACAAATTCAGATCATTCGTTCCTAGCAAAAGACCATATGAAAAGAGCCCACCACTTCCACCTTTTGGGGGAGTCAAAGCAGACACCCCAACCTTAAATGCTGTAGCAATGAGCTTCACCAGATTCAGTCCCTCCACCAAGAGCCCAGAGAGCACCAACCCTGCTGAAGGCGGGGATGAGTTTGCAGCCTCCAGGCCCTGCCTCCAAGGCCATCCCGCGGGCAGAAAGACAGGCCCCTGCCCTGAGCAGAGCGCAGCTGGCTGGTGGGACGCTGGAGAGTGGAGGCTCTGGGGCCATAGACAGGGTAAGGTCTGGACAGGGAGATGAGACAGGCCCAGAGAATGCAGTAACCGAGAGCTCAGGGTCAGCAAAGCCGCAGCTCCCACAGCCTCCCTCCTTGTGCACGGGTGAGGAGGTCCAACACAGAAGCACACAGCTGTGACAGCCGAGGCTCCTGCAGCATTGCAAAGAGCTGTGGGAATTGGGGGAGAGATACTGCCCCTGCTCAGCGTCTCTTGGGAGGGCTGGGAGTCTCAGACAAGATGCCACAAACAAAGGATGAGCAGAGCCTGCAGGAGGAAGAAGAGACCTGAGCCATGAGGGAGTCAGAGAATTCTCAGGCATCCTTCATGAAAGAGAAACAGAGACGCAGCCCAGGAGAAGTGAACCCCAAGCCAAGCGGAAGAGACACTTAACCTGTATTTTAGACAAGCTGCTGCTGGAGCTGGAGTTCCCAAGAGGCACAGTAGGTTCTGTAGGCATAAGAGCAAGGTGAGCTAGAGTCACCCACGCGAACCTCAGCTCCATTTCTGATACGTGAAGATGGCAAAGCACCAAAAGGAACACTTGGAACAGCAAAAATCAGAGTTTGAAATGCAACACCAAGGAATTCTGGGCCTCAGAAGCTATGAGACAACAGGTAAGTTATTTCACCTCCCGGGGTCTCAAGGTTTTTCATCAGACAATGGACAGAGGGAGCTGGACAGGTCAGTCCCTGGGACCCAGCAGGCCCGTATCCCACTGCACGGCAGCAGCGGCTCTTATGCAGAGAAGAGAAGTGGTCTGAAATGAAGGTTAACTGCCAGATGGAAGTTAATGGCTAGAACTTACTAGTCAGGCCACTGAGCGTCTGTAGATACCCAGCATGAATGTCTAGAGACAGTTTCTGAAGAAGTCATAAACTCTAGGTCCTGTGTTTACCATGGCAGAGGACCAAGTCTTTACCTTGGGCCTGTCTGGTAGAAGTGACAGGGTTCCTGCATCAACTGCAGCCAGGACATGGGGATCCCTGATGGGAGAGGCCAGCAAAGGTCCCCCAGGGTAGCAGGCTATAAGAACAGCGGTGGCTTCCGCTGACTTCCCCGGGACCTCCTGTAGTCTCGGCTTAAAAAGAGCAACAAGCCTGTCACAAAGTTCTCTCCCTCAATCGGCAAGCTGGAGAGTGAGGGAGGGCTCCTGGCTTGGCACCTGCCCAGATGGAGCACCAGGACAGGGGGAAGAAGAGGCCGTCTGCAGGAGCCGAGAAGCTGGACAGAGCCTGAGACCTCGCTCCTCTTGCTGCATTCCCCTTCTACGGACTCAAGAAGGGCAGGCAGCACCAGCACTCCTGTACTTTATATCCAAGAACGGTGCAAACTGAGGTGTGCCCAGAGACAGGAACGGCAAGCTGGATCTTTGTAGCCAGGCTGTGAAAGCTGACGATGAATGAGGCGTCTGAGAGCATGGGAGCCCAGGTGGTAGGAGGTTCTGCATTTTTCCTGGATTAAAGGAGGCACTGCGTATCGGGACACCCTGCAGGGCATCTCCTCAACATGACTCCCATGCATGTTCCCCTTGCTGACTCCTGTGTGCTCCCTACGTGGGGTCTTAAGTTTACAAAAACATTTTCTGAAGGTCCATTCCACCTCTGATGATTCAAGATGACACTCGATACCATACACAAAGTACAACTCTTAAGGAGCAGATGCGTCTGCAAGTGGGCCAAGGCAGAAGGGGCATCTCACAGACGCAATGTTTGCAGGTTTCGAGGACGGTATTACCACACCTCCACCTGCTCGCCCAAGCTCCACAGAACCTCCCCTTCATTTCCTTTAGGGGGACACTACCTGCCACCCTTTTCCTCCCCCTTCTCCCCTCACCAACATCTGCTTTCCTAAAACGGCTTCATTTCTCCTACTTCCTTTTTCACTCTTGCCAGTAAGTCAAGTGATAGCCAGGAAAAAAGCAAGTCATGAATCCCACACAGCTCATATGGCTCAAATGAATAAGCACAACGTTCCAGGAAGCAAAATATTTGAAATCCCAAACTTTCAAGTGATTGTACATAAATTATTTGACTTCCCTAAAACTTATATAGTAAGTATTATCATTACCAACAGCGAAGAGAAAGTCATTTTTCTGTTTATTGTGGAAAACTATTCGCTGGGCTTGGTGGCTCATGCCTGTAATCCCAGCACTTTGGGAGGCTGAGGCAGACAGATCATCTGAGGTCGGGAGTTCGAGACCAGCCTGAACTAGAGAAATCCCGTCTCTACCAAAAATAAAAAAATTAGCCAGGTGTGGTAGCACATGCCTGTAATGCCAGCTACTTGGGAGGCTGAGGCAGGAGAATCGCTTGAACCTGGGAGGCAGAGGCTGCGGTGAGCCAGGATCACACCATTGCACTCCAGCCTGGGCAACAAGAGGAAAAAGAAGAAAACTATTATTCACGTTTTTTATGCAGGAAGAAAGTAAGGCTCAGGGCCTATCTAAGTCCACGTAGGCTGCTATAACAAAATACCGGGAAGGTTATAAACCATTTCTCATGGTTCTAGAGCTGGGAATTCTAGAACCAAGATCAAGGCGCCAGCAGATTCAGTGTCTGGTGTGGGCCCTTTTCAGGGTTCATAGAGGGTGTCTTCTTACCATGTATGCACATGGCCGAAGGAGTAAGGGATCTCTCTGGGGTCCCTTTCATAAAGGCACTAATCCCATTTATGGTTATCAACCTCATTACCTGATCACCTCCCCAAGGGCTCCTCACTTCCAACTACCATCACCTTGGGGGTCAGGTTTCAACACGGGAATTTGGGGAGACACAAACATCAAGCCCATAGAAAGGGGACTAGAAAGGCTTCGGGAGAGCAAAAGCCCCGCTGGGATCCAAGCCCAGGTCTCTGCCTCCATCTACCCACTGAGCTTCATGGCCTGGCCTAAAGGACATACTGTCTAATGGCTCAGGAAGAGAGTACAGCATTCTTTTTGGGTTTCTCAAATGTTCCAACGATGGCTCTGCCTCCCTGCCTGAGTCCCCAGCTGCTGTCTCAGTCCCATTTCTGCAGGATGGTTCCTCCACATCTTCAGTGCCACAGAAGGAGCTCCGAGGGCCTGCAGGGGAGGAGCCTGTGACCATGTCACTAACAGCAGCAGATCAACGGCTGGGGCCTTTAGCACCACCACACACCAGCCACATGCTGCAGGGCGCGGGCAGAGCCTGTGGACACGGGAACAAGTGCTCCAACACAGACAGGAGCACCGTCAAGGGGGTTTAACACAGCACGCGCTACCACCCAGTCTCAGGTCTGGGGTGAGACCCAACCCTATGTGCTGAAGCAAGGCTTCAAACTCTCCTGAGCAATCTGAGCACAGTGTCTAAGGAGCCCATTGGGCGATATATATAAACATGGTAATCAAACACTCAAAACCCGAGTGCAGTAATGTGGGGAGAAGCCACAGCCACATTCAGTTCCTGAAAGACCTGAGCCACTCCCCTGGCCACCGCGTACCCTGCCGGAGCTGCTGACGAGCTATGGCCCTCATATCCCCAACAACGCCTGGCATTATTTTTGGAATGAGAAGGTGCTTTGTTATTGCCAGGGGCTTTCTCTCCTGCAGTTCAAAGCTGAATTATCAAAAAAAAAAAAATGAACACGGATATATTTCTCCACACGGTGATCTGATAGGACTAAGAGCTATCCATCCCTCAGCAAACTGCCAATTGCTGCCATTAGAAATTCCATATTCAGTGATAGGTAAGGCTTTTGGAATACACTTCAAACCAAAGAATTCAATCCCTTGGACAGCCAGCAACAGGCTGCATTTAAGACATGGAAGGAACAACAGCAGGCTCATCTCTGCAGCTACGGCTCAAACGTGGCTGGGCCCACAACACAGTCAAGACAGGCAGCCCACCTCCTCCTACCCCGGAGCCCACACAAGGTGGAAGCCATGCGGACAACAGCCACCACACGACAGGGGTGAGGGACACATTCCAGTCCTCCTCGTGGAGGGGGAACCGCTCCAGGTCTGAAATACTCCCCCAGAGGGGCCATCGTCCCCAGTCACCACCGCGTTCAGGAGCACTGCTCCCACACCACTAAAGGTGCACAGCACCTCAGGAAAGGAGCCTATTTGTGCACAAAAAACCTCAAATACATGGTCAGAAATCAGCTACGCCTAGGAGTGTGTGAACAAGAAATGCCTACCTCCTCTGGACAAGGGGAAGCCCTCTCCAGAGCAGGACAGAAAGCAAGAGCAGAAATGCTCCACACAGCTCCCAGGAGGCCGGAGAAGTGCACCCCGCGTGACATCTGGCAGAGGCAGCCAGCAAGGAGGTGTGGCCAGGTCACAGAGGCTGCTGGTCTGGAGTTGAGGAAGGGGCCAGCAGGGCCCCTGTGCCAGCCTCTCTGCTCCTGCACGTGCTCAGCATTCTCCATAATGAAGACTTTACAAAGAAAAGTCTCTTGGGAAAAAGAACTAGAACTGTACTAGTCTAGTTCTTCAACTTTGTGTGTGTGTGTGTGTGTGTGTGTGTGTGAGCATGTATTTGTGTGCACACATATGCATGTGTGTGTGTTTTATGTGTATACATGCCTGTGTATTTATGCAGGTGTGTGTTTGTGTATCCCTGAGATGTGGAGGGTTAAGGAAACCAGCCCCGCTAGTCCTCACATGGAAAACAGACTGACATGCAGTGAGCTCATGGTAACGTGAAGTCCGCTTCCAGCACAGCGGAGCCCAAGGCAGGGCTGGAAATGATCAAAACACTGACCCATGAGGTCTGTAACAGTAGCAAAATCCCCAAGACTCTAAAACTCCTCCTCCCTGGACCTACAGCCATGTGGACAACCTGTAGAACACCTACAGAGCCCCCATAGGCAAGGCCGAACAGTAGATGGAGCAAAACACTGCAGCCCCGACTGCAGACCCAAATATACCTGGGATTCCATAGGTACAGCCACCATCCCCAGGAGATTGAAGGTGCAAGTACCAAGACAAGGTAGAAAACCACGTGCTTCTTCCTTGGGGTCCTTCCCACACGGCACTTCCAGGCCACCTCACCTCCCCCACTCACTGAAACCGTAAGCCTAAAAGGACATAGCCAGGCCTCCTTTGGTCATGGAGGCCATCAGGCTATTAACCTCTCCAGGGACTCACAAACTCAGCATCGGGGAGGCTGGGAGGGATAACATGGGGAGGAGAAATGCCAGCTACGGGTGATGGGGGGATGGAGGATGTAAACCACCTTGCCAGCTGTGTACCTATGCAACAATCCTGCATGATCAGCACATGTACCCCAGAACCTAAAATACAATTAAAAAAAAAAAAAACCTCAGCATCACTAAACCTTACTCCAGGGTTCCCAGGTTTCCCTGGCACCTGAAAACCCCAATCCATCTACACACAACCATTTCCAAAATGAGGCCCGAAAAGTCCCAGGCCAGGGAATGCCCTGGACTCGCGCCACCCCCCCCCACCTCCGCTCCTGCCCTCTTTGCCCTGAGAGGCAGTATGAAAGGCAGTGAGAAACCAGGACCGGTGCCACTGAGAAAGGGCTGTTGATGTAGCCAGGGGACAAATTATTGAATTCTTACCTGAAATCAAATTCTTAAGAATTATTTTCTATAATTGAAACCATGGATTTCAAAGATACGGTGTATACTTTTCCAGCACAGCGGAGCCCAAGGCAGGGCTGGAAATGATCAAAACACTGACCCATGAGGTCTGTAACAGTAGCAAAATCCCAAGACTTAAAACTCCTCCTCCCCTGGACCTACAGCCATGTGGACAACCTGTCAGAACACCTACAGAGCCCCCATAGGCAAGGCCGAACAGTAGATGGAGCAAAACACTGCAGCCCCGACTGCAGACCCAAATCATACCTGGGGATTCCATAGGTACAGCCACCATCCCCAGGAGATCTGAAGGTGCAGGCACCAAGACAAGGTAGAAAACCACGTGCTTCTTCCTTGGGGTCACTTCCCACACGTATAGTGTGGGAAAAGCATACACCGTATCGAAAAGCAGCCACCAGCCCTGGCGTTCCTCAAGAGTTTTCTTTCCGTGGCCACAGTCCAAAGCAGCACCCCCCACACACACACGTATCATTCAGTGAGGGCCAGCTCAGCTATAAAGAGTCCCACAGGAAGGCAACGGAATGCTTACCTTGGCTTCACATTTCTTGTGGCAGGAAAACTTGCAGGCTGGGAAAAAAGAGAGAGAGAAAGAATGTTTGTGGAGCAGTCTCTCTAGCAAGAATTCTTCATTTCCAAACTCTCTCAATCCTTCAGAGTCTCTGGCTTGAAGATCCCATGGGTGGCCTCTCTCTGGCACGAGGGAGATTGTTACCTATGACGCATGGCATTGTGAACAGAAGGCAGTGAGGACGTGGTATGCAAGAGCCGAGCTACAGCTGTTGTCTGTTAGCAACAGCTCGGACGGCTCAGGTGGGAATGTCCTGGGTGGGGAATGTCTCGGGTGGGGAATGTCTCGGAGGAGCAGAGTCATGAGCAGATTGGTTTTTCAAGCGGTATGTGCCTCCAGCCAAACTGGATTCCTGAAGAAGATAGCGAACTTCAGCAGCAGAAAGCATTCCTGTGTGCCCAGAAATTACAGCTGATCCCCAAAAAAGAAAAGAAACTGGAAAATGCCCCTTAGGAATCAGAATTTAAAGTATCCATGAAAGACAGGATTGGAGCCTTTAAATTTGTGAGAAAGTTGTGCATCTGATTTCGGAACTGCTTCCACTTCCGGCCAACCTGAGAATTGACTGTCAGAATAAATTCATGTCTAAATTCCTACAGGAGAATCCTTCCGCAGGGGCCATTGTGTGAATGGAGTGAGTCCTGTGTCCCTTCGGGGGGCCCTAACAATGCCACGCAGAGCTGGAACCAATGCGGATTTCACAGGCTCTCCCACCCAGAGGCTGCAGCTGTGATGAGGCATGAACCTCCCCACCACCACCACTGGCATGCTGCAGGCAGGCCTTGCAGGACAGGGGAGAAAGAAATGAAGCCATAGTACCGAACAGTCCCAGTACGGTCTCCTGTGCGAGCTCCAAGGAAAGGTCCAGTACATTCCCTCTCTCCCCCCACATTTGCCAGCCCACAAGGACAGCTGTGGGAGGAGGGAAGAGACCTGGATTGGGGGAACAGTGACTGAGGACGCCAATCCAGGCTCTGCCCCTCTAGCTGGGTCTCTTGTTTCCTCCCACAGAGCTATCATGGGTCAAAAGGAATTCTTCAAGGGACCCTGCTTTGAAACTAGAAAGCAACGTCCACATGCAGAAGTGTGTGGGACCGGAGACCGAGGCCTCAGAAGACAGGGAGAGGGGCCCCACATCCCAGCTCTGCGTGTCAAGGCCCTGTGAATTCAACCAATGTCTCACTCCCCATCCTGCACTCTGTTTCTATGACCTACCAAAGTCAAAAAGGTTTGTGTAGGGCTGAATGAGGATAAAACAGATAAGGTCACTTGCCCACTTCCTGGCTGTTATTCGAACTCCAGTTACAGTTAGGTTGTTAATTTATGTATGATCTATTTTTTTTTGAATTGCTGAACTGTGTTTCTATAGCTCTGAAGTTTGTGAGGTTATTCACAAAAACACGTATTTATCCTACACATTCTAATGGGCAAAACACACAAAGGTGATCAATGATTTTCAAATCAAGAGAGACTTGCCATTGGGAAACAAGGGGCTTCCACACAGGATTAAAAGTCCAGACAGACACCATCCCCCGGCAGAGGCCAGCAAGAATCACTGAGATAAGGGAAAGGTGGTGGGCAGGCCTTTGGTCTCTGGCTGAGAGAGTCGGGAAGAATTCTGCCCACACATGTCTAGCAGCATGTCACAGGACCATGCCTGTGTGCAGCTCCCAGAGTGAATCAGCTGGGCTGTATGACAGTACAACCTGGCAGAAGGGATGGTATGTGACTTTTGTGGCCAAAGGCATCGATGGTTCTGCCCTGGTCTCCAGGATCACTCATTCTGAGGACAGCCGGACGCCATGTTGTAAGGACACTCAAGCAGCCTGTGGAGAGGCCCCCGTGGAGAGGAACTGAGGCTTCCCCACCAACAGCCAGCCCCAGCTTCCCAACCACAGAAGTGTGCCACCTCAGAAGCTGGTCTCCAACTCCAGCCAAGCCTTCAGATGATGCAGCCTCTCCAGAGACCCTGAGCCAGAATTGCCCAGTCACCTATGTCCCAAATTCCTGATCCAGTGACACAGTGAGAGATAACAGATGCTTACTGTTACGCTAAGGCACTAACTTTGGGGGTCATTTGTCATGCAACAGGAATACAACGTGCCAACTAAACACAAAAAAGGGCCCTGGTCAGTGCAAGGGCAGCACTGGTATGATACATCCATGTCTCGGCCACCAGACAGCTATCAGCATTGTAGGGAAAAATCATTATATTCAATAACCATAGTGAAATCGTATCAATTGCCCATGAGCCAAGACTACAATCCTGAGAGGCAGGGCCACTGTTTCTGGTATGTAGGCAAGTAACCCTCAAAGTTTTACAAATGTTTGCACTAGGACTTTACACGTGACTGCCAGCAGCATGGGTGATCCTCAGAGTAGCAAGTCCACTGTCAACCTGTCCATGGTCCAGCTGTGGTCAGCACTGCGCCAGGCAGTGTATAAGATACTTCCCTGTATGTTACTGCACTTGCTCCTTGTAAGCACCTCTCAGGGAGAAACTGTAAGAGTGACTCAGCCAAGCAGGCAGCCATGGTCTGTGAAGGTAGGACTCCAGTCTGTCTGTACATCAAGTTCAGCGTTTTCATCCAGTTGTACTCTCCCTGCCTTTCTGACATATTACAAAAAAATGAATCGGACAGTGCCCAGGCCCAGCTTCCTATCCTGCCACCCACAGACGACGGCCCCCTGCCTGCCCTAACCCTGCCCATGCCAACTCCAGCTCCTCATTCACGCCATCCGGCACCCACCTCCTGGGCCTGCCTCAGCTGCCTCTGTGCCTGAATTCACCATACCCTTCTGTGCCACTGACCCATCATGATGGGTCATCACAGCGGGTCATCATGGCTTGTCATATCATGGTGATAAGACAGGCCAGTGGATTTTAGTAAAACAGAGTAGGAAAAACTCTACCCATACAGTTTCAGATTCCACAGTGAAACTGAACTTTAAGCAACTGTCACTTGAGTTTTAGTGTACAATCAAAATGGAATATTCACAATGGCCTGAAAAGCCTATTAAATGCTTTCTTTTCCAAGTAGGTGTGTTTATGGGGCTAGATTGTCTTCAACACTTCAAACAAAGCATTATGCAGAAAGACTGCACGCAGGAGGAGTCAGCCTCTTGATTAAGGCTGCATAACAGAATCACAAAAGAAGGCCCGTCCTCTCATTTTGTTGTTTTGACATATACGGTCATTTTTTATTAAACATATGTTCATTGTAACATATAATGGGTTCATTACTGTTGCCTTTAGCTGACTTAAATATTTTAAACATTCATCAGTTTCCCTTTTCTAATAGGGTAAATTGTGTTGAATATAAACCACACTGACAGGAGTCCTTCAGGGTCTTCCAGCAGCCCCGCAGTGGGTGCCTGAGACCCACAGTGTGAGGGCAACCCATTCATTCTCCTTGCCTGAGGCTCTCAGAACAGGGTAAAGACCCAATTTTGACCAAAGGAAAGGTAAGTGAATTCTCCCAGGGGCTTCTGGCGAAGGCCTCCCCACTCCTATGAATGAAGCAAGAGAAGGAAAATGCCTCTGCCTCTGGACGCTGCCCCTCTGAGCACGGAGCTGGACCCACAGGAGGAACCTGGAGAACTCAGGCTGCTGACCCAGGGCCCAGGCACACTGCCTCAGCAGGAGAAGACCCATGCCCTGCTGGCTGGGAGAGGCTCCATCCGTGCAGCCCCGTGACTGGCTGCCATGGTGCCTTCCACACAGTTCCACGTGCTTTACACACCTTGTTCCACCCGTTCCCACAGGGACCAGAGAGAAGGCACATTCTCGCTCTGTTGTACAAACAGCAAACTGAAGCACAGAGCAAAAGCTGCCTGCCCTGAGTGGCAGAGCAGGTTAAGTAGTGACATCAGCTGCCAGCCTGGCTCTATGTGGGCAGAGCCCACCTGCCAGAGCTGGACTAGAACACCCAGTGAGCTGGTGTGCAAAGGCACTCTGCCTGGTGCAAGAACTGGGGCTCCACATGCGTGAGGCCACTAAAGCAAACAACTACCACGAGCTACATCAGGACCAGGATCCGGTGTCCACGGACCGCAGAAGCTGAAAGGACGATGCTCACCTCAGCCCCCTCACCAAGTATCCACGCCAGTCACGTTCCTCTGGCACCCATTTCCCCTTCTGTAATTAGGAGTAGAACAGGGTGATAGCCAAGATTCCTCTCTGCCATGAAAAAAAAAATTTACCTAAGCAATAAAAAGATAAAATTATATCTATTTCTACAAATAAAATATTAGGTAGCTATTGAAAAATTATAATCTCAAGCTATTTCACATGAGAAAGTTCTTATAAAAGGCAAGGCTGACAGATACACAGCACTCTGTATTGTATGTGATAAACTCTGTGAAAGACAGACACATGCGGTGGCCTCATCCGTAGGAGAGAACCGACACCGGAGAGAGACAGGGCAACGCAGACCAGAAAGGAGGAGCCAGACAATAAAACTGGGAAAACTGGTTATCCCATGAAAATAATAATAATAGCAGAAATAACATGAATTTAGATGTACCAATCATAGAACTGAATTCAGAATCAGAAAAGCAGAAATGAATATTAGAATAAAATGTCAAAGAACATCTTTGTGGTCTTGGAGAAGGGCAGGCGTTCTAAAACAAGGAGCAAGAACTGGAACTCACTGAAAAGATGGGTAGATCTGAACAAACCAAACACGACAACTTCTGCATGACAAACGGCCACAAACAAACTTAGACAAGCAACTGACTGGAATGTTTGCAGTGTGCAAAGGGGAAAGATAAGAAACTAACCAGTTCTGAGGACGAAAGTCATTAGAAATTGGCAAAAGTTCTGCCCAATATCACAGATAAGATTTAGTATACATCATACAGTGAATTCTTAGAAATTAAAAAACCTGATTTTTACATTTTTAAAATTTTATTTATTTATTTATTTATTTACAGATGAGGTCTCAAGCTGTCACCCAGGCTGGAGGGTAGTGGCATGATCATAGCTCACTGCAGCCTCGAATTCCCAGGCTCAAACAATCCTCCTGCCTCAGCCTCTAGAGTAGCTGGGACCGCTGGCACATGCCATTGTGCAGGTCAATTTTTATGTTTTTTGCAGAGATGGGGTCTTGCTCTATCGCCCAGGCTCGTCCCTAACTCCTGGCTTCAATCCATTCTCCCACCTCAGCCTCCCAAAGTGCTGGGATTACAGGCATAAGCCATCTCGCCACACCCTAAAATAATCTAACTTTAAAATAAGCAGTGAGCAAAGGATTTGAAAGGCTACTTTGTTAAGTAAACAGAAATATGGTAGGCAGCTTTTGTGTATCTTTTTAAATGTTCAACCTCATGCAATCACTAGATGAATGAAAAACACAATAAAAAGGAGACATCACTTTTCATCCATCAACTTGCAAAACTGAAAAGCTGAAAAGTGAGAAAGTCGATGACATTCCATGCAAGTAGGCTCCACCAAGAGCATCTTCCTGTGAGGAGCCTGTCCCTTCTCCAGCCCCGCTTACTCTCCGGCGTCTGAGCGAGTGTGTGGCAGGCCCCTTCTGGTGGCTTTGCCTGAACACTCCGCTCCACAGCTGACGGTCTGCAAACTGCACATCAGTTCTCGTCAGACAAGGTTTCCAGACTCATGTTTAAGAATCCTGGCTCCCGCTGCAGCAGTTACAGCCCAGAGCTGTCTGGCTTGCAACGCCCAACATTTTTATATGTTGTCTTGGAACTGCTATTCTTCACAACATCTCCACGAGCCTTGGGAATCCAGGCCACTGTCTTACAGGGTTGTCAAGAATCTTTTATACAACACTCTACACATATTGACCAAGTTATCAGCAAGCCTGTGAGTCACCCTGTGCTTCTCCTCACATCTACTGTCAAGTTTGCCAGCCTCTCTGTGTCCCAGTAACAGGTTCCACAAGGCAGGAGGGGAATGACCGACCCACAGGGGGGGCACCGCCAGATAGGGCCTGCCCAATGCCCCACATTCACTCCTCGGCCCCATGACCCCATTGTTGCCTTGTTAGTCTTAAATAACTATCATGTTCTTCTGGAATCCTAATACTGCACCTGGCTCAAAGCAAGCGCTAAAAACCACACACCTACTAACCTGCCCTCCTATCTCCAAACCTTCACCTGCAATCACTTAGTGTATTGCTAACTGTGATGGACTCAGAGACAGGACACAACACTTTCATCTTTCTCTCCCAGCAGGTGCTTAATAACGCTGGGTTAAAGGAGTAGAATAACCCATTATCAAATCTTTCTTACAAAACTCCCTTCATCCCATGTTCCCTCTGGTCTCCCTTCTCAGCTTTCTCCTTGCTTCCTTTCTCAACTCTCATCTCCTCTGGGCTCTTCCCTACAGCTGTCTCTCTTGTGTGGCGCTTCTGTATTCTGTGCCATCCTGTCCCAGTCCATGCTAGTCTCACTGATTCCAACATTAGATCCAGGAAAACCATCTCTCACAAAGGGAGCATCTCTGCGTGGTCTGACTCTGGATTCTCCCTGCATCTACCTTCTTCCAGGGACCAAGTCCCACAAAACTTGTAACTCTTGGGGCTCAATCTACTCGATACCCAAATGCCAAGACTCACACATACCAGTGCCTTCCTCTCTCCTCTGTGAAATACAGCCAGTTTGGGGTATCAGTGGCAACTGACCATGTTAGGTCACCCAAGGGAACTCAGTGACATGTAGTGAGAACAGGCTACCTCAGAGTCCTAACTGACGGTACGGGCACACCAGCAACGTTTTCAGCAGTATAAGAAAAACCACAACTGGACACTTAGGCCCACTGCTCAATGTCATTTCTAGCTTTCTTTCCCTTACTTCAAGTTCCAAGAGTAGAGACAGCAGGGCCCTTACATGTTATCATAACAGTTTTTAAAACATGAAATGTCTTCTTCCAACTTAGCCACATATGAAATTTGCATTTAAATAGGAGGTTAAAATGTGAAAAATCAGGGGCCTGAAGGTCCAAGAATGAGCCACGAAAGAAAGGGTAAAACTACTGGCCTGCATCACAGAATATGCCCCTAACTCTTCTGCACCTATCATCACCATCAGTATCATCACAATCAACATCTCTATCACAACCATTACCACTGCCATTGTTACCGTCACCATCGACTGCACCATCACTGTCACCATCACCAGTCACATCACTGTCATCACCATCATCACCACCATTGTCACCATTCCTCAACACCATCACCATCGCCATCATCCCTGTCACCATAATCGCCAGTGCCACTGTCACCATCAACCACACCATCACCATCATACTGTTACCACCATCACCATCAATTACACCACCACGATCATCATCGCCATCACCACCTTCGCCATCATCATACCACCATCATCACCCACCCCATCAACACCATCATCACTGACATAGCATCATTACACCATCACATCATCATCATCCCCATCCTCGTTGTGACCACCATCACCATCGGTTACAACACCATCACTGTCAGCGTCACCACTGTCACCCTCATCACCATCACAACAGCATCGTCATCAGCATCCTCATTAGTGACACCACTGAACACTTTCTTGAGCTCCTCAGTGTCCTTTGTGTTTCATGTGTATTTACCCTGCTATTCCTCACAATGACTCTAAGCAGAGAGAGGCAGAGCAGAAACGCCGGCAGGCTGTCACCATCCACCTCACTTCCACCATGCTCTGCTGTTTCCCCAGAAATAAGCCAAAGGACGGACACCTCTACCAAAAATGTCACATCACTGTGATGCATGATTACTTACATAATCTATGTAAGACGCATACCTTGTTGTCTCTAGGTAGCATGTACACAAAGCGTTCAAAATGCAAATGTATATGATATATGTTAATTATAAGTAGAGAACACTATGAAATCGTCTATTTTGGGAGATGATTTCCCCAGAATCTCCCATGTAGATTTCTATGTACTGTTTTGAGAAAGAGAAGACCCTGTAGATTAAGTACTCTAACATACAAATTGTTAAAATTGCTGCACCGAGGAACAGAAATACGGTGCAATTATCAAGGGCCACAGTTTCCTGTAGAGCAGTCCATCCCAGACTCTGAAAGGCTCCCATCTACACTCGCAGTGCCTGCCAGGACCCCATCTCAACTCCATGAGCAGTGTCCTCACATCCAACCTCTACGTCGTCTATACCTGCAGTGACCGCCAGGACCCTATCTCAACTCAGTGAGCAGCAGCTTCCCCACATCCTGCCTCTACCCCGTCTACATTCACAGTGACTATGCCCCACTCCAACTCAGTAAACAGCATCCCCCACCCCGCTAATGCCCCATCTACACATGTGGCAGCATGGAAGGAAATGGACAAGGTCCATCCTCCTTCTAATACGCTGACAAGAGCAATGGCTAAAAATTTCCTGTGAAGACACACAGACACACACAAATAAAAGTCTAGCTCATGTGGGCCGGGAGCGGTGGTTTACACCTGTAATCCCAGCACTTTGGGAGGCCCAGGTGGGTGGATCACCTGAGGTCAGGAGTTTGCGACCAGCCTGGCCAACACAGTGAAACCCTGTCTCTACTAATAATACAAAAATTAGCCGGGTGTGGTGGCTCACACCTGTAATCCCAGCTACTCGGGAGGCTGAGGCAGGAGAATCACTTGAACCCAGGAGGCGGAGGCTGTAGTGAGTCGAGATCACACCATTGCACTCCAGCCTGGGCAACAAGAGCAAAACTTTATCTGAAAGAAAAAAATTATAGTTCATGTGTTGTATACCAATTTAGCCTGGTACAGCTACACAGACTCTTTTCCCTCACAATGTCATGGGGTGTGCCAATTCTATGGTCCTACTGGAGCCTGGCCAATGTTGCCTGAAGACAAGAATGCTCAACCTTGCAATAGAAGCCCTGTTGAGCTGTCTTCCTCGACAGTCTCCACAAGCCCCTCTTCAAATCACACTCACCTTACCGGGGCCACAGTCGCAGGACCCTGCAGGCCCACTCTTGACAAAAGAAACCTACAGGAAATGTTTCATTACCAGTCTTCACCAGTGAAAGCCACCCATGGGGCAAGCCTCAGATAAGTCCCGTCAGGGAGGGGCGGGGGAAGAGCTCACCCGAGGGGACCTTCACCACCTCCAACAAACCAGATGTTTGTAAAGATGCAAAGCTAACCACCAGTTAAAACTCACCACACTAAATAATTCTACCTTTTATTCCCTCATTAATTCCACAGGTATTCATTAACATCCACAACGGAAACATTTTGTAAGCCTATAAATATGTCCTGGGTACCTACAGAAACTGGTCTGGACCTGGATACGATCGGGAACACAGAAAACGTTCATGAATCTACACTGCAGAGCAAGAGGAAAGCGAAATCAACAGGAAACATGGATTCGATCAGATGACCTGAGGCACAGGAAGTAAAGCCAGGAAGGGGGAGCGGGAGCCTGAAGGTGGAGCGAGGGGTCCACACTCACGTTCTGTATCGGGGGTCAAGAAAACTCTGAAGGGACAAGAAGAAAAATGGGAGGAAATGGGTGAGAAGGTGACAGGGAGCTGGGTCACAGAGCCTCAGGGAGGCAAGCACCCAAAAAGCACTATCAAAATGAATTGTTGAGAGCATTAACCAGTCAATAATCAATCAATCAGGAATCAGTCAACCAGGATGGTCACTCAAACTCCAGTACTTGCACAGGCCTTTGTGGCAGGTCGACTGGCGGTGCAGAGACCCCAAGGCTCTTGCTGTGCCCAGCCTGTTTCCCACAGCACCACTTCCTCAGCCAGGTGCCTCCCAAGAGAGAAGTTAAAGCCCGCAGACCACACTCTGTTGGACACCCCGCTCAGGGATGGGGATAAGACCCAAGAGGCTCCCAGTCCAGCCAGGGCAGCCCTTGCTGTGCGCCCCCGCCCCGCACCGGCAGCACTCGACGTCCACAGGGTCCCCCACCCGATGTCACAGGGCGGCCGATCTCCACGCTCTTATCCATTTGCTGTTCTCACTCTCTTCACTTCCCCACACCACATCTGCCCAAAAACACTGAGCTGCACTTCAAGACGACTGTTCCTAAAACTCTTGAAGTTTTTATCCTCAGGTATTCAGTTTTACTCTTTCTCTCTCATTCTTTCCACATGAACGCTTTTCTTTCTCAAAAAATCATCACTGGGGCCAGGCACAGTGGCCGATGCCTGTCATCCCAGCACTCTGGGAGGCGAAGTTGGCGGGATCATTTGAGGTTATGAGCAGGAAAGCAGCCTGGGCAACATCAAGATCCCATCTCTACAAGAAAATCAATCAATCAATCAATCAATAGTAATAAAATCAATAGTAATAATTGATAACCCCCTCCAGGGGTTCTTACTGTATGGGCATGGTTCACATGCTCAGGCATGAATGTGATCCTCCACATAACCCCTTGACGAGTTTCAGTTATTGTCCTCATGTGGCAGACAAGGAAACTGAGGCACAGAGAGGGAGTGGAGCTGAGGTCTGAACTCACATTTGTATGGCTCTGGAGACCACAGGCTTAACCTCTGAGTCTCTCAAAGACCAATCAATGAATCAATAGAGGTGGCCTTAATCTTCACGAACAAGACACTGAATCAGCCGTGGCAATGAGCAGTATTGATGAAGCACTCAAGAGCTGACAGAGTCCTTTTACATCCCTTGACTCACATGTTCCTCTTAATAGCTTGTGAGCAGGGCCAGCCAGACTTCACTGTCCACTTTACAGTCCGGAGAATCAAGCCCACAGACAGCGAGACCCACTGGGGCCCGGCCTGCTGCTCTGCCCCAGGTGCCAGCTCCCATCCCTAACATAATTACTTACATAATCTATGTAAGGGACGTACCTTGTTGTCTCTACCTTGTTGTCAACCTGCTCCCCACTTAAGATATCCTCCAACACAAGGCACGGGTGCAAAGGAGACCATTTCTGCATTTCCATCAGATATTCCAAGGGATCATATTATAAAATATTGCAAAATGAAAGGAAAGAAAGGAGACGGTACCAATCCCTCAAAAACATCTGATGTCTAACTCAGGAAACCCTGTGAGTACTTGTCTACTTCAAATATGTGTTTGGAAGGAAACAAGCCCCACTGGACTCTGAGCAGACCCCGGCAGTGGGACCACTCATCACCGTGTAAACCAGGAGCACCCTCCCGAGAACCCCAGTCCCCCTACACACATGCCTGTGACTGTCCAGAACTTGTCTGTCCCTCACTGGCCCAGCAGCCTGGTGGCAGATGTCCACCTGTGTGCGGGTGCCCAGCACCTAACACAGTAGGCACCTGACCCATGCTAGCCACAGTGAGCCGGCTGGAGGGGTGAGGGTGATAGGGGGAGCCTGCCCATCCATGCTCACCCTAGGCCAGGGCACACCTGGCTGAGTCTCGCAAAGGCCAGGCTTCGACCCCATCCTCTGGAACAGAGCTCCTCACATTTCTTAACCCTTCAGGCCTGCTAGCGTCCCAGGATTGCCGATACCCGCGCAGGCTCAGTGAAGCACAGCACCGCCCCTTGCCTGGCTTCGAGGAATGGAATCAGAAGTTGCCACTTGTCCTTGCCCCCCGGCCATGCCCACGCAGACCGTGAGCACCCAGAGAGCAGCATTACATCCATCTGAATAAACCGACAGAAAACAACCCCACAACTTAACATACAATTCCCAGTTACTGTAAAACAAATACTTGGATTTATGAGCTTGGCTACACTACTCAGGGAGTTTTATAAATCAAAGTCCGCCAGCAAAATCAACCAGCACAACCCAGACGTCCCTGGCATGGAGAAACCTCAAACCTTGACAACCCAGACCGTGGAGAAACATCCAGGAGGGGGCCAGGCCTTTTTCCCAGCCACAGAGTTAGAAAACAGGAAGGATTTCAGTTAAAATCCACGCGTAAATTCCACGTGGAGGTGGCTGAGAAAGGTGTTGTCTTTCAACACGGGAGCAGAATTTAGAGGCAGCGAAGGGCTGCTTCCCATCTGATAACCACCACCGACCAGAAATTATTCAGATGAAATTTGGCCTGGGCGCCTCCTCCCGCTTTGGGAGCTTCTGGAAGATTCTGTCATATTGCCACCTCTCTGGATGGGGCAAGTCCAACGGGAGGGCTGAGCTCAGTCCCCGGGTGGGAGTCAACCCCAGGGTAGGGCTGGGTTTGGCCTTAGGGTGGGGACTCATCACCTCCAACTGTTCTGGAAAGAACTTTGGAAATAACAGCTGGAGCCATTTTACATGGATTTGCCCGAGAAGAACAGAACAGATGAATGAGCCAGGTCACAAATTCGTCTGGATTGTCATGCAACTTACATTCCCTGTGCACCTACTGGACTCTAGGCCCTTTGCTGAAACTCAGGATGCCCAAGAGACAGCCGTGCATTGCATCCTCGTAGGGGCAGTCGGCCCAGGGGAGCAGAGAGATTCGTAAACAAATGATCAGAACCCAGCGAGTTCCTTGAGTTCCTCGTCATCCTGACAATGTCATCCTGACAATGTCTGCACTCCCTGCCCCACCTACCTCCTGAGACTTGCCTGTCCCTCCTCTGTGCCCCCAAGGAGCCTGTAAATACCTCTGATAAAGCACTCCTCACACAGGATCCTGTTCCCGCTCACTACTCCACTCTACTAGACTCTGAGCCCTTCAAAGCCTTGGTCACCATGGGCATCGCAATGCACCAGCCACTGCACCTGCTCAGTAAAAGCATGCTGGTGAGGGTTCACCCTGCGAGACAAAAGAGCACTCCACTTTAGGACAGGGGTGTCTGCCCTGTGTACAGGCACCTGGTAAACAACACAGAGCCAGCCCCTTGTGCCTCCTGGGCTCCAGCTGAGGGCGGAGAATCAATGCCCCAGTGAATGTCCAGATGGCTGGCTAGTCATTGGTAGTGGACAGTTCTGGAGGAAGGGCAGATGCTAGGGGACGCAGCGACAGGGCAGGGAGGTGCCTTCCTGAGGACCTGGTGCTCGAGCTGAAACCTGAAGGATAAGGGGAACGGGCAGAGCAACATGGTCCAGCAAAAGGTCAAAAATGAGCCCTGTGCAGCTAGCCTCTCAAAGCACCTGGGGGAGTCAGGAGAGACCAAACAGGGCAGGCACAGCCTCAAAAGGGCCACCATGAGCATGCAGGCACAGGTTCTTCCCACTGGATGGTTTACGGCTTCCAAGAGCCATTCTCTGAGTCAAACAGGAGAATGGATCTTAAGGACATCCCAGCCTGGGCAGGCAAAGGGTCAGATCTGGGGAAGCTGGGTTAGGAAGGAGGAATGGGAAGTCTGCAGGGCAATGGAGACAGGGGCTCAGCCTCCAGGAAGAAGGCCAGCAAAGGTGGAGCGGCAGGCAAAGCAGGGGGTGGAGCCTGGCCAGGGGCTTTCCCATTCCGTGGATCTGGGTCCCAGGTATCAACAGGGATGGGATGCCTGTCCCCAAAAGTGGGGACACTATATCACCCTGCCTCCTCAGAGACAAGCAGGATCATAGATTTGTTGCTTGCATTAAGTTAGAAAACGAAAGCCTCCATGCCTCAGCAGCCTTTGAAGGCCAAGGGCTCTTGAAGGTGACATTCCTGGGTGTGTCTCCCTTACACATTTCAGATCTGCCCGCCTCTTGTGGCCGAAAGCCTCTGCACAGGTCGTCAGTCCCACCCATGCCCCCCACGCCAGCTTCATGGCCTCCAAATAACTCCCCATCCCCTAGAACCCCTGCTCTGATGATGGGGGCTTATCTCGGCTGCCTCAGCCTGCACCACAACACCTCCCGTCCACAGGGCACCTTGACCTCAACAGACCACGGCACCTCAGGCTCAGGAGCATCCCCAAACACACCTGGTCTCTACACACACATTGACTTAATGATTCTGAAAAAGCTAATGAAAACGATCACGTCTAAAAGACTCCTGAAACATGGAATCCTGCACATTTTTTTAAAAGAGTTTCTATTGTTTATTAACATAATTCCTACAGCTATGCGCATAAACATGGTGTCTCCGTCAGTTTGGGCTACTAATTAAAAACTACCCTAAACTGGGTAGCTTATAAACAGTTGCTTATTTCCCACAGTCCTGGAGGCTGCAAGCCCAAGGTCAAGGCACCACAGATGCGGTGTCTGGAGGGGACCCACTTCCCGGTTCGTAGATGGTGCCTCCTTACCGCGTCCTCACATAGCCAAAGGCGCGAGGGAGCTTCCTAGGATCCCCTTCATAAAGGCCCTAATCCCCCTCATGGGGCTCCACCCACACAACATAATCACCTCCCCAAGGCCCCAGCTCATAATGCCACCATCCCGTGGAGGATTAGAATGTCAACATAGGGATTTTGGGGAGATACAAACATCCTGACCATACACATGGCACACATGGGGCAGTTCCACAAAACCATCCTACAGAAAGAAGGCAGACAATTATCTAACAGGAGAGGTCCGCAGCCTCTCAGTACACACACGCCCAGGGGCACAACCTCCAACGCGTCCTAAAGCCAGCAGCGCCAGAAACCAGAGGTGGGCCCATCCCTCGAGTCAGAATGCCTCTGCCTCCAATGGTGCCCATGGCTGCTGCTTCCTCCCCTTGCCTCCACCAAATGCCTTGAGTGGGGGTTCCTCCTCGGGGGATGGAGCCTGAAAGTGCTCCCTGAAGGGCGGTGGCCCTCCTTCCTCTAGAAGGTGGAGGTTTTCCTTCATCTGGGCCGGCTCCTCGTTCCTTCTTCTGACAGTGAGCCTCCTGCCATGAACTCAACAGGACATGCAGCCTCCCGAGCCTACCACATCCTCAGCTTCTGCCAGTTCCCGCTGCAAAAAGCAGCTATGTGCTGGCCACCACCTACCACAAAGAAGGGACCCAGGGCTCCATGGGGACAGTCCCTACTGAAGCCCACCAGCCCAGAAGGCTCAAGGAAGAGCTTCACCTTATGGGGCTAAGAGGAGAGCAAGGAGTGAGGGAGGAATTCAGACACACACACAAGAACATGCATGCATGCACTGGGTTCACACAGGCTGGAAAGGTGAGCACACCTCACCACACCCACCCCAGGACTCACAGCCAGCACGCTCAGGGCAACTCTCTGGGGAGAAGCTGAACCAGCGTGCTCTGAAAGGGGGCACATCTAGGGTGCAGTGCAGCACTGCCTGCCAGCACGAAGCAGCCTTCTGCTGAGGATGTGGTGGTCCTTCTCTGCCTCCCTGGCCTGGCGGACCAGGCCCTTTCACGTGCGCCCCTCCCTGACTCCCAGCTCTGCACCACTGGGTCTGCATTTCTATGCCTATTTTAGGGTTGAGAAAATGGGCTTCATAAAGCTTCCCAGGGTGTGAGCAGCACAGCCAGAATTTGAACCCACCCACATTCTGATCTCTTTCCAATGCCTCTAGACAAGACATCCCATCCTAGCTGAGGGGCCCAGAGCCACAGGCAGGGACACAAGGGGAGCAGGTGCCTGTGAGCCCATAACGCCTGCACCCTGGGTGCCCCTGGACAGGAGCCAGCCGAAAAAGGCAATGGCAGCAGCAATATGTCCCTGAAGTGGAAAGTGAGCAGTGGGGGAGGAGGAGGTGAGGGAGAGAAGGGGAGAAGGCGGCCATGAGAAGAGGGCTGAAGTCACCTAACTGCATAGCTGTCCATGAGTGAGTTTCTTCAAGGGAAAAAAAGCACATGGCTCAAAAAGTTACCTCCACTGGCCAAGAATCTATTTCACGGATGCGAAACACCAGTGATACACTGGGTTTCTTGGAGTAGAGGAGCGTTAGCCCAACAGGACGAGAGAGAACGCTGCACAAGGACCAAACTGGCAGCCCCACTCCTTGTCCATGTTGAATACGTGTGGGGTCTTCCAGGCCAAGGTGGGTTTCGAATCCCGGGAGGTGACGCTCTAGGTGTCACACTGTCTCACAACGAAGCAGAACTCCAGAGAGTTCCAAGAGGAGGTGAGAAAGCATCTTTACCAACAGACACACTGACAGATGGGCTGCGGGGCCATCACACTGGGTCTTGTTCTCATGAGTGCCTGGATGCTGCCAGAAGCTGTGAAATTTAAACCGTTATCTGGAGCTAGCATGGCTTACTGCATCTTCCTTAACGATCAGATGACACACAGCAAGATAAACCTGTGGAACATCTTGTCCGGATAGAGCACTGTTTATTCCCTCTCTTCTCTTTCAAGAACAAAAGCAACTTCTGTGCGTTTGCACGTTCTCTGTCTCTATCTCTCTCAAGATAAGATAACGGACATCCTAGAGTGCTGACCTCTACAAAGTGGCCTGAACGGGAGGGATTCGCTCACACGAGTCCTCACAACATGGAATGTCTGTGTGCTTGAGCAAATGCATTGACTCAGACACACACATGCAAACACAGGTGTGCACACCCGCATGTCCTCACATGCATGAACTCAGTCATACATGCATGCACTGCATACACAGCCATAAGTACATGCACCCACATACTCATGCACACACATACACTCAAGCACATATGCACCGCTCTACCAGGCCTCCTCAACTCTCCCAAATATTCCACACACCACATATTTAAATTGCCACAAACAGAGTTCATGTGGAACTGGGGATCAAATCTGGGGTCTCCTCCCTTGCCCTTTTGAGTCTGTGCAACTGCAGGACAGAGGAAGAGACACAAGTCCCAACCCAGAGAAGGCACCAAGACGGTGATCCTCAAGAGCAAGAAAGAAGACAGGCTCCCCGCCGTCCAAGACAGGCTTCCGCGTTTCACAGCTGGAGGGTATAATTTTCTCCAAGCTCTTCTGTTTCATCGCTATTTACTTTGAAAATAATAAATACTACTTAAATGGCAGGAACAGAATACTGACATACTAAAACGGATGTCTGAGATAGCTCCTCAGTAAACTCAGTTCTCATTTATACAAAGAAGGAAAAATGACTCCCCAAGCGGTATAACCAATGCAGCGCAGTCCAGGTCACTGTGGTGAAGTCATGCAAAAGGCCTCTGTGTCTAAGGAGCTCCCCCGCTGGATTACAGCTCAAGGATGTGTGGTACAGAGGCTAACCAAACACACATGCGGCATCAGCCATGTGGAGCCACCCACAGTGGGTTCCCTGGGGACCAATCCTAACACCAGCAAGAAAACTAAGTGCCACATGCTGACTGCGTGCTTGATGCCTGTCTTCTGCCCTTGCAACAGCCCTTACCCTAAGTCCTAGACCCTGAGCAAGGAGAGTTTGCCCCTGTCAGGGGCAAAGCCAGGACCCAGCTCTGTCTGACCTCCGCCTTTGCTCCTACATCAGACTTGTCCCCACATAGCACCTGACAGGCGGAAGTCGGTTCAAGGGGGAACCCTGGGCTGTGTAACTTTGCCTGAGATGTCATCACAGGGTGAGGAAGCTGAGAACAAGCCCACGGTGTCCCTGCTGGTGCCACGCTGCTCATGACAGCTCTCCCCACGCCTCCCTGACGGCTCTGCTGGCACAGGACCAGGGCTCTGGGATCAACACCAGGCCTGACAGCTCTGATTCCCAGGCTCTCTGAGCTGCTGGTTTCATGGTTCCCAATTCAACCATGACTTTCCTTTTCCTTCTTTTCACACTTGAGAGTCATAGTTAGAGACCAAAATTTTAAAATATGAGCATTTCTGTGAGCGTGACATTCAAAGACAGAGAGACTCCTTGGGCTTCTATTTCTGCCGTGTTCCTGGAAAGGCACAAAGCCCCTACTGGACCCTGTAGGGTGGGACACGGAGGGGGCTGCTGTATTTGCCCACAGACATTTTGGAACAAGCTTGATGGAGGACACCAGTCAGAGAGCATCGGTGCTATTTCTCATTACCTTACACCTGCAGGCTGCAAACAGAAGGGCCAACACACTTGGCTGACATGGCTCTCCTGATCTGAACAGGCCGTGCAGGGGAATGGTCAGTGACAGGCCACGGCATTCACAGATGACCATAGTATCACCCAGTGCAGTGCCGTTTGCAAATAGAGGCTTAAAACACAGTGGCTCACGCCTGTGATCCCAGCACTTTGTGAAGCCAAGGCAAGAGGATCACTTGAGGCCAGGAGTTTAAGACTAGCCTGTGCAACATAGCAAGACTCTCTGTCTTGAAAAAAAATAAGAAAATTAGCCCGCATGTGGTATATGCCTATAGTGCAGCTACTGGAGAGGCTGAGGTGGGAGGATGGCTTGGGCCCGGGAGGTCAAGGCTGCAGTGAGCCCTGATCATGCCACTGCACTCCCACCTGGATGACAGAGCAAGACCCTGTCTCAAAAAAAAAAAAAAAAAGGTTTTGAATCACATCAGTTTGCTTCGGAGTACACTGTAACGCCTGTTCTCTGCCTTGGATGCAGATCTAGATGAATTACACAGATGGCTGCCTCGTCTCTGGCTTCTACTTAGAGACCAGGGTGGCCAGTACCCAGCACTCATCCAACACATTCTTCAGCACTGACTTCTCCAAGGGGCCGAGTCAGAGGAGGGGCACCCCAGCCTTCTCACCCAGGCTCAGGCCTTTGAACTGTTAAAGAATCCCTAGAACCCCTTAGAGGCCCGGGCTCACATCGGCAACCCATTAAGGTTTGACGAATGCATATTTCCATCATAGGCACCCTACTCTAAAGCAGCCATGAGGGACCACTTGCTGGGTGTCTGCAGGGAGGAAGGCACTGAGGGGGAGGTCCCAACAGCACAGAAGCCCACAGGCTGAGATTCTGCACATTTTCTATAGGAAATCCCCAACCCCACAGATGAAAACGACGCCAAAGAGAAACCCCAGCACTCTCCAAGGGTCTAGTCAAGAATTAACTAGCAAACAGCACAGTTATGTTATGAAGAAGTCAACTGGCTTTCCTGGTTCAAAGATATTCTGTGTGGTATACCCCACTGGTCCGCCCAGCAGCCCTGCCCCCAACCATTACCGTATTAATTAAAATCACGTGTCTCTTACTAGATTTATTAATGCGCAGTCACAAAAGAATTAGCAAGCTCCATTCATTACTTGATATCTAAACATCAAGCAGCCAAGCTGGTGGCTTAGTTTAGTGACAGGATCTGAAAGGGGCCATACCAAAATGAACCCTAATTCTAAAGACAGAAAAATTTCATTTGCAAACTTCAGTAAGAAATCTGAAAGTCAAATTAAATAAACTGAGTTACTGACACTTCAGAGCAGACCAGAGAATAAATGATTAATTTACACACTGCTGCCTCCTCTCCATCAAGGATATCTGCTCTTTCTGTAAAAATGTCCTCATGAGCATGTATCTGTGTAAATACGGTTGGCCCCTGCTAAGTAAGGGGGGTAAGGGGAACACATAAGTTAAGAAGGGGAATTCCGTGATTTAACTTTTGGAAACTCCCAAAGAAAAGTTTTCTTTTTGTTTTTTGTTTGTTTTGCTTTAGATTAATCAGTGAGAGAATCATAAACACGGACTTACCTCGGCATGAAATGCCTTGACCATCAATAATCTGTTTGCAAACTCCACACACTTTGGATTTTTTTTTGAAGGCCTTGTTCTTAAAAGTGTGCAGACTCGAGGATAATTCTTCTGGCTGAAAAAGTAAAGGAAGAAACTGTCAACATTTCCTCTCATAGTTTGTTTCTTTTTCTTTTCCTTTTCGGGAGATAATAAATCTAGTGGAATTTGTAAAGAGCAAAAACAGGAACTTCAGCAAGCAAATAGAGAAAAAGAAACCATCCTGTGATCTAAACTTCCCAAGACGAGCCATGGATACCCTGTCAGCATTCCCAATTCCAGAGTCCTAGAAGGACGTTCACTCTCACCCAACTCATCAATCCCCACATTACATCAACCAACATCATGACGTGAAAATGCGCTCCCTTCCAGACTTGAGTCATAGAGCCACAAATTCTGTGACAAAGTAATCCACATACCCTTCTAGACTCTCAATCCTTTTTCTTCTGGAAGAATTACTTAGCAAACAGCACAGTTATGTTATGAGGAATTCAACTGGCCTTCCTGGTTCAAAAATGTTCCAGAATCACCACTAAGCCCTTGAGCCTCTCTAAGCAATTCTGAAGAAGAAACAGTCCAGCCTGTGATACATGTGTGGTTCTTCCTCAAACACAATTACAAGCATTAGCACTTGGAAAAATGAAGCACTCAGCCACCTATTCATGTTTGCAAAGCCAAGGCTCACAGTTACATGATAACCTTGTAAGAATTCAATTTGCTTTGAGAGTCAAACACCAATCATACCTATTTGTTGATATGTGACTGTGTATTCTACCAGTACCTAATATCCATATGGATTCACTGAAGCCATTACTCACCCACTAGAATAATTAAATTTATTTGAAAAGATGAAATAGTATTTAGAATGTGGAATAAATGGTACAACTACTTTAGAAAATGGTTTGACAATGTCTTATAAACTTAAACATACACCTATCCTCTGACTCAGCAATTCCGTTCTTATTTACACTAAAAAGAAATAAAATTCTATGTCCACAAGAGCAAGAATGGTCCTAACAGCTTTATGTAACCCAACTGTCCATCATAAGGAGAACAGATAAAAATAACTGTATAACCATACAATGGAATACTGTTCAGGAATACACAAGCACAAACCACGTGTAACAACATGCATGAACTTCTAAAAGCATTATTTTAACTGAGAGACGCCAGGTGCAGGAGTACACAGTGAGTGACCCTACTTACACACTGTTCACAAGCAGGCAGTCTACCTTCATAGAAGTAATAATGATTATCTCGAGGGGTGTGTGTAGTGCCTACAAAGGGCATGAGGATGGTTTCTGAGTGAAGAAAGTGTTTGACTTCCCACTCTGGGTGATGGTTACACAGCGATACCCATATTTAAAGTCATTAAGCTGCAAGCCTAAGGTTCTCACATTTTACCGTCTAAAGACCTATAAGAAAGTTGAATATATGTATGTTAATAAAGAAACAATCCTGGCTGGGTGCAGTGGCTAACACCTGTAATCCCAGCACTTTGGGAGGCTGAGGCGGGTAAATCACAAGGTCAGGAGTTCAAGACCAGCCTGGCCAATATGGTGAAACCCTGTCTCTACTAAAAAAACAAAAATTAGCTGGGTGTGGTGGTGCATGCCTGTAGTCCCAGCTGCTTTGGAGGCTGAGGCAAGAGAATCGCTTGAACTTGGGAGGCGGAGGTCGCAGTAAGCCGATATAGCACCACTACACTCCAGCCTGGGTGACAGAGCAAGACTCCACCTCAAAAAAAAAAAAAAAAAAAGACATAATCCTGGAAAGATGTTAGTGATACAGTGTGTTAAAGATATGATAAAACAATGTTAAGCTATGTGATAGTATTTTTATTTAAAACAAAAAACAAACTATAGGGATGGGCACAGTGGCTCACATCTGTAATCGCAGCAGTTTGGGAGGCCAAGGCAGGTGGATAACCTGAGGTCAAGGGTTCGAGACGAGCCTGACCAATATAGTAAAACCCTGTCACTACTAAAAATACAAAAATTAACTGGGCATGGTGGCGTGTGCCTGTACCCCCCAGCTACTATATATGAACTTCCACTTCTGATTTGATGTAGTACCAGGGACTGGATTTATCCTCACCTGAAGTAACCAAAAAATTGCACAAAATATATGAAAACAAGGTGCAACACAGGAAATGGAGAATGGTGATACCTCAGAGACAAGAAAGAATGAGGCAAACTCCACAACTGCCCCTAGATTGCTGCCCTGAGTGAGCTTCCAGGCTGCAGCTAAGGAAGAGGGACCACAGGCTGAGCCCAGAGTACTGCCTGGGCTTGGGAGAAGTCGCTCAGAGTCCAGGGAGAAGAAGGCAACAAGGGTTTGCTAGACAGAGTACCACAGAACAGAGAGCTGCAAGGAGCTCTGAAGACCTGCTTGCCTGCAGAAGGTTCCTTCAAGCCTTCAGCTGAGTACTGATGAGCCCATGCACGGCCGTGTGTGTGTGTGTGTGTGTGTGTGTGTGTGTGTGTGTGTGTATACAAAAAATATCTGGGGGGGGGGGGGGGGGGGGGGGGGGGGGGGGGGGGGGGTGGGGGCCAGCATGAAAATACCTAGCACCAAAGTAAACTTCTCAGTGTCTACTATTTAGTCTAAAATTATCAGGCACTCAGAGACAGGAAAACATGGCCTATAATGAGAAAAAAATAATCAATCAACTGAAACTGCCCCAGAACTGACAGAGTTGTTAGAATTAGCAGGCAAGGATTCTAAAAGGGTTATTTTAACTATGCTGCATGCTACAAAGTAGAGACCTGAAAGACATAAAAAGATCCAAATCAAAGATCCAAGGAAGGAAACGTAAAAATATGAGATGCAAGATACACTGGATGAGATTATTGGCAGATTAGATCCTTCAGAAGAACGGGTGAATGAACTTGAAGACATCACAGTACAAACCTCCCAGTTAAATTACAGAGAGATGAGGCAACCTAAATAAATAAATAAATGAGTATCAGAAAGCTGTGGAAGAACCTTAAACAACATAACATACATGTAATGGAGACTTTGAAGGAGAAGGGCAGGGAAGGGGCGATATTTGAAAAAATAAGTAATGGCTGAAACTTTTTCAAAACAGAAGAAAAATTATAAACTCATAAATCCAAGAAACTCAAGAAATTTCTTGGCCAGGCACGGTGGCTCACGCCTGTAATCCAAGCACTTTGGGAGGCCAAGGTGGGTGGATCATCTGAGGTCAGGAGTTCACAGCCTGGCCAACATGGCAAAACCCCATCTCTACCAAAACTACAAAAAAATTAGCCGGGCAGGGGTGACAGCCCCTGTAATCCTAGCTACTTGAGAGGCTAAGGCAGGAGAATCGCTTGAACCCAGGAGATGGAGGTTGCAGTGAGCCAAGATCACGCCATTGCACTCCAGCCTAGGCAACAAGAGTGAAACTCCATCTCAAAAAATATATATATGTATTTCTAGCACAAGAAATGTGACAGGAATACTCCAAGGCACAAATAATCTAATTGCTTAATAAAGAGAAAAATCTTAAAAACAACCACAGGGCCAAAAGACATGTTACACTCAGGGGACCAACCATTTGGATACAGCTTTCTCGTTGTTTTAAAAAACGTAAATGAGAAGACAGCAATGTAACAGAAAATACCAAAAGATAGACACAAAGAAGAGAACAGACACCAGGACCTGCTAGAGCGTGGAGGGTGGGAGGAGGGTGAAGACTGAAAAACTACCTGTCGAGTACTATGCTTATTACCTGGGGGAGGAAACAATCCGTACACCAAACCCCCGTGACACACAATTTACCTATATAATAACCCGCACATGTACCCCTGAACCTAAAAGTTAAAAAATAAATAAAATAAATAAAATAAAACAAAATTCTGAAAGAAATCTTGTCAATCTAGAATTCTGTACCCAACAAAAATAGACCTTAAGAATAACAGTAAGCAAAAACTTCTTAAAATATGCAAAAATATATAAATAAAGCCAATAAATTCATCACCAGCTGACACACATGACATTAAAGACCGTGCTTGGGCAAAAAGGACACAGCAGATGGAAATATGGCTTTACACCAACAAAAGAAGAGCACCAGAAATGTTAATTCCACCAGCAAATTTATGAGTTTTTCTTATTATTTAAAAGTTATCTTACCAAAAGATAACTGTTTAAACAATAGTGTCATGTGACACATGTAAAAGTCAATGTTCTAATAAAATAGCACGACGTTCAGGAAAGGAGAAAAGGAAACATACTATTGATGGCGGCAGCAGCTACCATCACACTGCCTGCAGCAGGGAGGTGTAGCTGGGGCTGCACTCTCCGTGGAGCCAGTGGGAGTTCTGCCCCTTCTAAGTTGGGGTGGGAACTCCCTGGGTGCCACTGCAGCTGCCCAAATTGTAGCTGTGGATCCAAGCCTCCCTGTGCTCTTGGCTGGGGCCAGGAGCAGGCAGGATCTGCCCTACAGGGTACAGCTACAGCTGCCATCCACAGCTGCAGACCTGGGCCTTTCACTCCACCAAGGAGGCAGGAGCCGGGGACAAGCAGGAGCTCCCTGAGTGCAGGCAGCTACAGCCAGCCACCCTTCCAGGCATAGGATCCAGGCATCTCTGCAGCCTGCACCCTCAGGGGCATGGGAAGGTCCCCCAATCCCTGCTGGCCCAAGGGTGTCTGTTCCCACTGCCTCACCTGTCTCCTCTCCCCAGGCCCCCCACTTCTCATCTCAGAGCAGGGTTAGGGATGAGTTCCGGGGCCTTGAATGGCAGCGGGAGGCAAAGTCCTAGGCAGAAGGGGGTGGGTTCTCAGTAAGGTCCCACCTTTAGGCCTGGGAAGGCCTGTAGGCTGGGAGCAAACTGCCAGTCCCACAGATCGGAGTGGCTACTCATGGTGCCTCTTCCAGCTCACCCATGGCCTCCCATGGACCAATGAGCAGGCACCTCCTCCCCCACTGAAGGCTTTTCTGGGTTCAAGAGAGAGGACAGAGAGAATGGAGAGACCACAAGAGGGCAAGACCAGCTGCAGAGAAAACTACCCTCTCCAGGGTCTCCTCTCTGCTGAGAGCAGCAGAGGTCAGGCTGACCTGCCTACAGAGACGAGCTACCCACTGTGGGTCTCCTCTGGGTGTTTAACACTTAATAAAGCTCATCTTCATCTTCTTCATCCTTCGCCTGTCTGCATACCTCATTCTTCCTGGACACAGGACAAAAACTCAGGCAAAGGCGCCACCGGCCACAGAGGTTTCCAGTCAGAAAACGAACACTCCAAGGAGCCTTATAACATTATTATAAGGCTCTCATAGTATTCATGAAATAGAAATAATATCACTTGAAGGTAGCCTGTGATGTTACAGAGATATAGGAAAAACCCTAGAGCAACCACTAAAATCACAAAGTATAGGTAATAAGCAAACAAGAGAAATAAAATGAAGTAATAAAAATTATTCAATTAATCTAAATGGCAAAAGGAAATAAAAGAAAAGCAGAACAAAAAATAGGTATGAGAAATAGAAAACAAGCAGCAGGATGACAGATTCAAATCTCACCATATTAATAATCATATTTATGTAAATAGTCTAAATAGTTCAATTAGAAGTCAACAAGAATTGTCATATTATATATTTTTTTAAAAAGACAAAGGGTAGAAAAAGGTACCATGCTGATATTAATCAAAGGAAAGTTGGAGTGGCTATATTAGACAAAGTAGGCTACAGATCAAAGACCGTTACCAAGGACATAGAAAGTCCTCTCATAATCATAAAAGGATTGATTCCTCAAGAACACATAACAATCCTAAACTTTAATCACTAATATGGTTTGACAGTGTCCCCACCCCAAATCTCATCTTGAATTCCCATGTGGTGTGGGAGGGACCCAGTGAGAGGTAACTGAATCATGGGGGCATGTCTTTCCTGTGCTGTTCTTGTGATAATGAGTAATTCTCATGAGATCTGATGGTTTTATAAGGGGGAGTTCCCCTGAACAAGCTCTCTCTCTTTGCCTGCTGCCATGTGAGATGTGCCTTTCACCTTTCACAATGATTGTGAGGCCTCCCTCAGCACATGGAACTGTGAGTCAATTAAACCCTTTCTCCTGTATAAATTGTCCAGTCTTGGGTATGTCTTCATCAGCAGCATGAAAACAGACTCATACAATCACCCAATAAAAAACTTCATGGCCAGGCCCGGTGGCTCATGCCTATAATCCCAGAACTTTGGGAGGCCAAGGCAGGTGCATTACCTGAGGTCAGAGGTTCAAGACCAGCCTGGCCAACATGGCGAAACCCCGCCTCTACTAAAAATACAACAATCAGCCGGGCATGGTAGCAGGCACTTGTCATCCTAGCTACTCGGGAGGTTGAGGTGGAAGAACTGCTTGAACCTAAGAGGCAGAGGTTGCAGTAAGCCAAGACTGCACCACTGCCCTCCAGCCTGGGTGACAGAGTAAGACCCCGTCTCAAAACAAACAAAAAAAAAAGACACTTCAAACTACATGAAACAAAAACTGATAGAATTGCAAAGAGAAACAGACCAATGTATAAACACAGTCAGAAATTCATTACTCCTTGTTATGAACTAAATTGTGTCCCCTTAAAAATTCCTATGTTGAAGCCCTAACCTTCGGAATGACTTTATTTGGAGGTAGGGCCTTTAAATAGGTAATTAAGGTTAAATGAGGTCACCAGGGTAAGCCCTAATCCAATATGACTGGTGTTGTTATAAGAAAAGGAGAGCAGGGATGCATGCCACAGAGGAAAGATCATCTGAGAGATTAGGCGGCCACCCACAAGCCAGGGAAAGAGGTCTCAGAAGAAACCAACCCTGCCAACATCTTGATCTTGGACTTCCAGCCTTCTGAAGTGTGAAACAATAAATTTCTGTTGTGTAGGTCACACTGTCCAAGGTATTTCTTATGGCACCCTTATAAAACTAATACAACCTCATTAATAAGCAATGAAAACACAGTCAGAATATAAGCAAAAATACAGAAGATCTGAACATTATCAAATAGCTTCACCTAACTAACATGTATAGAACACCTGACCCAATTAGCAACAGAAAGCACATTCTTTCCAAATCCACATGGAAGATTTAAAAGGTAGACCATATTCTGGGAGAAACAAGTCTAAATAAACAACACATTCTAGTCAAACTAAAAATGATCTCTGCCCACAATAGGATTAAATTAGAAAACAGAAACAGAAATATCTCTGGAAAATCCCCCAAATATTTAGAAACTACATGACATACTTCTAAGTAACTCATGGGATGATGCACCCAGACAAGCTGGGCTTAATTAACCTAGGAAGGCAAAGTTCATTTATTGTAACATACAAAAACCAATCAATAAACTTAAGAAAAACACTGCATGGCCTTCTCCATTGATGCGGAAAAACCACTGAGGAAATCCAACTTTCATTTCCTGATACAAACTCTCAGTCAAGTAAGAATAGAATGGAATTTTCTCAACTTGATAAAGCGTATCTATGTGAAACTGACAGCAACCATCATGCTTACTGATGAAAGACTAAATGCATTCTCTTTAAGTTCTGGAACAAGGCAAAGATGTCTGCAATCAACACTTCTACTTAATATTGTGCTAGAGATTCTAGTCAGGGCAATCAGGCAAGAAAAGGAAATAAAAAGCATCCAGTTTGGAAAGCACGATGTAAACTTGCCTTTTGTCACTGATGACAGTCTGTCTATGCAGAAAAAAAATCTGATGAAATCTACAGAAAGCTTTCTAGAACTGACAAGTGAATTTAGCAAAGCTGAAAGATACAAGATTAATATACAAACTCATTGTATTTCTATATACCAGCAATGAATGTTCAGAAATTGGAATAAAAAATAATTACCACTTAAAATAGCACCAAAAATATCAGATACTCAGGAAAATCCTGGCAAAGGCTATGAAAGACATATGAACTACAAACCACAAAACACTGCTGAAGGAAATTAAAGAAGACCTAAATAATTGAAGAGCTATATCATATTCACAGGTTAGAAGATGCAACATAATTAAGGTGCAATTCTTACAAATTAGTCTATAGATTCAACACAATCTCAATCAAAATCCCAGCAGGCTTTTTTTTGGTTAAAAAACAATTGGCAAACTGATTCTAAAATGAATGTGTAAATGCAAATCACTTAGTCGCACCAATACAACTGTGAGGACTGCACACAGTGAAGTATACAATTTGATATGTTTTCTAACATACTTTGAAAATGTCTCTTCAGTGTAAAAACACTAAACTGAATGTCAATTAAAATGTGCTCTTGGGGCCGGGCGTGGTGGCTCATGCCTGTAATCCCAGCACTTTGGGAGGCCAAGGCAGGTGAATCACCTGAGGTCAGGAGTTCAAGACAAGCCTGGCCAACGTGGCGAAACCTCATCTCAACTAAAACTGCAAAAAATTAGCCGGGCATTGCGGCGGATACCTGTAGTCCCAGCTACTCAGGAGGCTGAGGCAGGAGAATCGCTTGAGCCCAGGAGGCAAAGGTTGCAGTGAGCCGAGATCGCACCACTGCACTCCAGTCTAGGCAACAAGAGCAAAACTCAGTCTCAAAAAAAAAAAAAAAAAAAAAATGTGTGCTCTTGGGCCAGAAGCCATGGCTTACGCTTGTAATCCTAGCACTTTGGGAGGCTGGGGAGGCAGATCACCTGAGGTCAGAGTTCAAGACCAGCCTGGCCAACATGGCAAAACCCCAACTCTACCAAAAAAAAAAAAAAAAAAAAAAAAATACAAAAATTAGCTGGGCGTGGTGGTGCATGGCTGTAACCCCAGCTACTTCGGAGGCTGAAGCAGGAGAATCGCTTGAGCCCACGAGGCAGAGGTTGCAGTGAGCTGAGACCCCGCGTTCCACTCCAGCCTGGGTGACAGAGTGAGACTCTGTCTCAAAAATAAAATAAAATAAAATAATTTTTTTTAAAATGTGCTCTTGAAGTCCTACAAAACTGAAGAACACAGGGTTTTAAATGAACACTATGAATTCTAATTTTCAAAAAAAGATAATTCTCTCCTGAGATCTGATAATCATCTCTTTCAAAGGGAAAGCATATATTCAGTACATAGACCACAACTCCTTACTCCTTCACCAATAGCAGACGTAACTAATCAATCATTGGTCTTAGAATCCTTCGTAACTGAGAACTCCATGAGCCCACTACCAAAAAAACTGGGATTGGCAGAGGTCTGATTCCAATAACACCACTCCAACTTTAAAACAAGCTTCAGGACCATCCCCATTCTCTGCCCTGCTATTCTGGCTGTCTGCAATGTTGGTGACTTGTCATTTTCTCTGGCGACTATTTCTGGCTTCACCCCTGCCAAGTCCCCCCCTGCTCATTTCGGGTTCCTCTGTAGTCCTGTAGCAGCCTTGTCACTTAAGCATTTCCTTGACTTTTTGTGGATCTGGTCATGACTGTGAAGTAGGGGACAGTGTCCTGAACCAAGCAGAAGCCTTCACGTAAGTTCTGATACCTACACTGCAAGCTCTGTGGCCCAAGACAAGTCACAACCTCTTTTAAATAGAAAAAATACTCTCTTCCTCCTGTTTCTTAACAGCTCTTGTAAATGACCAAATGCTATCCCATCTATCAGTTCATAGGAATCACTGGGGCAGTTCCTTAAAACAACTGACCCAGGCTCCACCCCAGACCAATTAAATCAGATTACCTGGAGGTGGAATCAGAACACTGGAATGTTGTCAACCCCCCTCACCCCAACTCCGTCCTGTGATTCCAATTTGCAGCCAAGACAGAACCACCACTGTATTTAACACACTATACTATGAGGCTCTATATGCATTTAAGGCACTGTTATTATGTAGTTGTTCCTATGTTGGTAACTTTTTTTCAAAGAGATTGCATTCTTTCTGATAACAGAGGTTGTGTGTTCAACGCCCTGCAAAAGAAGGATAATGATGCTGCTAATTACGCAGTTGGTAACATTAGCCAAGTGCTCTGTGTCATTACCGTAATCACCACTGGTCTACAAACCGCGATGGTGAGATGCAAAACCGAGATGCAAGACCACACAGCCAAAGGATGAGGCATATGAGACTGGCCCCATATGCCTCAAGCCCCAGATTCACGCTCAGACAAGAATACCATTCAAACACCTAACAAACACATTTCTCTATTGCAATGCAGCAGCTGGCACACACTTTTCACTTTTATTGCAGTTATTTGTTTATATGCCTTCTCTCCTGTGCTAGATTGCAATTTCCTAGATGCAGGACACCAGGCTCTTTCCCCTTTGTCCTCTTAGGGCCCTGCCCAGGGCCTGGCAGACAGTGGACCATGGACCTCAATTAATATTTGTTGACCAAATGAATTAGCCATAGTCTGTGGGCCAAGGAAAGATACTGTGACCTTTTATTCCTTACAAACACCTTTATTCCAACCAAGGAGAAAGAGGCACTGTTTTCCTGCAGCTTTCTTGCCCACTGGTCCACAGCTAGAAAACTTAAAGAGGGAAACAGCAGAAGCACTGTTGCGAGGGTTCAGCCATTTGAATTGCTGGATCCCTGAGGAGTTCATTTAAGATAGTGTAATAACATCTGCTCACGCTTCATCTGTACATAACATCTCTATTGTGAAATGAGACCAGACGGGATTAAGACTGCCCTTGTTTTCACCTGATACTGTGCTTTCATTTCTCCCAAAGCGGGAGAGGAGGCAGCAATGCTGAAGCATTTAGCAGGCTCAGTTCAGGAATCTAAATTGCACTTAATTGTTAGGAGCAAAATGTTGGAAGGGTAGAGAAGAAGGCTGCTGGTTCCACAAGGACTCCCTGAGGGGGACACAGTAATTAGTGCTGGTCTTGATTGTGAGGACTCTTTTGAGAAAGAAAAATCTCTGCAAAATTGAACAGGGAGGTGCTCCACATGAATGCTCCACTCTGCCGAAATGCAAAACCGCAGAGACCTCTCGGATAGGTTCTCCCGGCTAAAGGTCGCCCTGGCAAAATGGTTACACACGCAAAAGTGCAAAGCTGCATCAGCACAATCCCTCCCAGCTATGTTTTCCTTTCAGGAAATATTCAGCTCCACCATAGTGGGCATTCGGGCACCTGGAAACCTTCAGAGCCATTCTGGAGAGGCAGACACTGATCAAAAACACATTGCCAGTCCAACTTCACTCTGATATTAAACAGCCAGAAACACTTCCGGGCCTCAGAGACATTTCCCAGCCCACAGGGGGCCGGTATCTGGGGCAAGAGGGACACCCTCCGCATCCAGCACACATTGTTCCCACACTTCCAGGTAGCAGCGTCTGATTGCTAGACTTTAAAAGGCAATGCAGCACACCTCAAGTAAACTCAGCTGACATTTTGACAGTTTTTCACTCCACAGAACCTTACAAAAGTTTCAGAAAAACAAATGCAATAAATGCCTGATTGTTAAACTTCGGGAAAGGGCGGCTGAACCTAGTGGGGAGCCAACCAGCAGCGTTCCGTTTAATTCAAACACCGTGAAGGACCGTCCTGTGGACCACAGAGCGCCACAGGATGTCATACGGTCCCCCAAGGAAACTGTAAGGATTCCTAAATCCCAAGCATCCCCCCACATCTTTGCAGAGCTAAAATGCCCTTTACCTTTGCAAGAAACGCGCGGGACAGCAGACCTGCGCAATGGCCAGTGCCCCACTTCCACTGCAGGGAAAGGAACTCAAGAAGCCTTTTCAAGAGGCAGTTGGGTTAGAAAGAGCTAAGCCGGAACTCTCTTCCGTGCTCACCAGAAGCCGCCCCCCCACTAGGCAAAGCTCCACTGGCCCTCCCGCTCCTTGTCCTGCGCACAGAAGGGTACACACGCACCCACCACGATTCTGTCACGGGCCAGCGTACACACGCGTGCACACACGGACGCGCGCTTACAAGCACACACGCGTGGACGTGCAGACGAGGTGCACAAACACACACCGACAAACGCACAAGGACAAGGGCACACGCAGACACACGGCACAAGCGGGTACACACGGACACAGCGTCCCCGGGCACGAGCGAACACCCGGCGCAGCCCACGTGCGTGCAGCCCCGAAGGCTCCTGTGCCTCGTGTCCCTAGCCCCGCACCCCAGCTCCGAGCCGCACTTACCTGGCGCCGGCGCCGGAGCGCCCGGGTCCCGCGCGCGAACCCTCCCGGTGGCCCGGGGGTCAAGGCGCGCAGCCGCATGGCCGCCCCTGTCGCCCGCGGGGAGCCCGGCCCGGCCAGGCGAGGACAGCCGCCGACCCCTCCCCCAGCGGCGGTCAGGGCAGAGGATGCCTCCCGAGTCCCCTGCGCACACAAGTCCCAGGAAATGGCCAACCCGGGAGGACCGAAGGGCTCTCCGTGGCCGCCGGCGCAGGTCCCAGCCGCGCGGCGCCGCCTCCACGGCCACTCCTGCCCGTCAGAAGTCAGACGCCGTGAACAAAAGCCAGGCGCGAGCGCACCGTCCCGCGCGGCGTCCCCTCCATCTGACACGAATTAGCCCTCCCTCCCCGCCCGCCCCGACCACAGCTCCGAGCGAGTGCCGAGGCACAGGCTGCGCCGCCAAACACTGGGAAAGTGGGTAAAGAAACGCCTTCCAGGCGGGAGGAGCAGGGCCTTGCAGCCGCCATCTGACTGAAATTACCGACGCGCCGCGCTTGGCGCGGGGTTCACTTTACCAGGATTTCAAACCTCTCTGAGAAAGCTGGCGAGGGGCTTAAAAGAATCGAAACCCGGCAGGCTCCTTGGCTTTCGGATTGTCTAAATCTTGACTATTATCCAGTCAACTCTGCATCTGTAATGGGCAGTAATCTACACTACACTGGTAATGTACACTAGAAAACAGGGCATTTGGAGTGGAAAGCAGAGAAACACCAGGCAGAAAGGCTTTTTTTACACTTTGCCTCTTCAACTAAGAAACACTAGGAGCCCGGCCTCGCTGAGAAGGACACGCCTAACCAAGTGAGGATTTCAAGTAAAGCTCAAAGCACATGACCGCGGGGACATTGCACACCTGGGGGTTGGGCTGACCCTCCCCGCCCCTCCCCATCTCCCCCGCCCATTCCCCTCCCCCCTTCCCCCCCCCCCTCCTCCCCGTGCCATCCCTGCTCCTGGCAAACCAGGGCAATTCACAGCACATCCCAAGCCCCGGCTTCCTTTCTGGGTCTGCGATTTGAGAAGGAAATTAGAAACCCAAAGTTCAGGAGATGAAGCTGACAGGGTGATGGGAGAAGACTGACAAGCCAGGGTCCTGAAGAAAGGGTCACTTAGAAACGCCAGGAGGAACGGCCAGGCACGGTGGCTCACGCCTGTAATCCCAGCACTTTGGGAAGCCGAGACGGGTGGATCACAAGGTCGAGAGATCGAGACCATCCTGGTTAACACGGTGAAACCCCGTCTCTACTAAAAATACAAAATATTAGCCGGGCTTGGTGGCACACGCCTGTAGTCCCCTGCTAAGGCAGGAGAATCGCTTGAACCCGGGAGGCGGGTTCAAGAGATCAGGCCACTGCACTCCAGCCTGGACGACAGAGCAAGAGGAAGGAAGGAAGGGAGGAAAGGAGGGAGGAAGGGAGGGGAGAAAGAAAGAGAGAAATTCCAGGAGGAGAGAGGGGCAGAACCACAGGCAGAACCCTACTTTCAATGCCTATCGGACTTCACCAACCTTCACGGGGCAGCAGACATCTAAAAATGAAAGAACATATCCAAGATGAAGCCACTGCCTGCGATCTATGGGGGCACCCCTGCCTCAGAGCAGGACAGGGGTCTTCTAGCCTCGGGCCAGCTAACCCTGTACTCCTTCCACTGGCCTTCACTCCAGGCCCAGCCTATGGGCCGTGTCCCAGAGCTCAGCCTTTGTGGCTCCAGCACTCCCTAACTTCAGATCTACAACACCACGTGCAACTCCAAATGCCTTGGATGTGGGGGAGCAGTCTGGGGTGGGCTAAGTCATGGCCTTTATGGCTGACATATGCGCAAATTCCAGCCATCGATTCAACTAACCAATGTTAACATCTCTAGTTCTGGCACTAAATATCCATCTTTCCGTTTCTGCAGTGGAAGGGCAAAGCTGCTCTTCAGCTTTCAACTACAAAGAATAAAACCTCCTCGCCTAGAACACACCATTCTGGGTCCCAATTCCTCACTAAATCATCACCTGGCAGACAAGCAGGCATTCTCATTTCCACTTGTCCTTCAAATGACACCATTCTTCACCTTTTTCCATATTCATTCCTTCATTCATTTTTCTGTAATCATTTATCATTATTTTTTTCTACAGCTTATTCTAACTAGTTTTTTCAAACATCTTTCCCTGAGAACACATCTGTATCATATTCATTCTAGATTCCTTCACATCTGACACAAGACCAGGTACATAGCAGTGTCTACAAACACCTAAGAACAGGACATGCTGCTGTCACGGCTTACCCAGGGCAAACACGCCCAGAGGTCAGCTGGATCTACCGCCACCCTTACCATGGTGCCCACGGGAACCAGCTGAAGAAATCTGAATTCCACAATGAACAGATAGCCCCAGCAGGATAAAACTCCTCCAACGTGAGTACCAGAATTCACACTCTCTGGGGTCCACCCAGGAACAATAGCCAAGAGCATAGGCCACCCCACTGCGCATGCAAGCCAGAGTGGAAGGCGAATGGTTGAAGGTGGTTTTTTATTACAAGGATACCCTGAATCTGCTCTTCCTTATTTAAAAGGGTAGCCATTCAGAAAACTGCCACACTTCATTACTAGTAACAAATAGCATGCATGTGATAAATCTCCACGATGAGGACAACAGACTGATTTTTCACTGGCAAGAAACAGTGCTCAATCCTAAGGCGAATCCGCATACACCAACAGGCTGCCTCTCCAGACCCTCTTCCTGCCCCCCGCTCTGACCCCCTCCTGCCAGGAATTGCAATCTAGGCTCTTACACGCCAGGGTCCTTCTGCTCTGCACCCTTGGGCTCACTTGGGGCTTGTCCCAGGGCAGTTTCCTATTCTCCTTTCTGGCTGAAAACCAACCGCTGTCCTGGGCTCAGTTGAAGATCCACTTCCCATCTGACCTCCCCAGACTGGTTAATCATCCCCCGTGGCTGAGCCACCCAAGGATGGTTGGGGCCCTGACCTTCTAGTGTGCTCATATGTCTTATGCCTCCAATAGGAAGTCCTAACCTTGTCTGGGATTTTCCACACACAGCACCAAGCAGGAGCAATAAACACTGGTGCAGGAATGAAAACACTCTGCTTTGCTGTATTCCCCACCGCATCACTACCTGTCTCAGACCACACTCTTCTAAGTCCTTGCTGAAGGAAGCTGAAGCTGAGGGTCTGGGGGTACGAAGGGACCCAGAAGCCAAGGCAGATGTGCAGCCACCTCCTCAGGCACAGACCCCCTTGCTCCGAAACTTGAGTGGCAGACTGGCCTCATTCCATCTTAAGGCTACAATGAGCTCTGCGCTGCTGCCCAGCTTCTGATTTTCTTCGTGCTTTGCCACAATCCTCTGTGCTTTCTGCTGGCCAGGTTGTCTCACCCTAGCTTCTGACTGCACCTGGTTCCCAGGAACAAAATGAGGTTCTTCCCAGGGAGGAGGGAGTCCAGACAGCTAAGGCAGATATCAGCAAGCCGGGCATCAGGAAGAGAGGCTACATCTCAACCTGGATTGGAAATCCAGCTGGAACTGGGGACTTGAGCCCCTCAATAAGTCAGACTTTAACACCAAGTACAAGGTTCCCTGGGGGAGGGCTGAGGGGCAACTTGTGCTCCCAGTTTTGTCATTGGAAACTGGAGGCTACTCCTACACATCCATTCCCGTACACGATCATGCATTCACCCACAGATATGTTCACTGAACAGTGTGTGTGCTCAGTGTCAGAGGAAATACAGCGAAGGCTGGCTCAGCCCGCACCCCCTCCCACAGTGCTAGGAGGGGGCAGGAGTCCACAGATCATGGGAAGAACTCTACGAGTGGGCTGTGAGCAGAAGCAGGCGCTTTCCAGACACAAAAAGTGGTGATGAGTGGCAAGGGCAGCAAGGCGTCGTGTTTTTGGTGAACTGGCCAAAGGCTGCATGGCTAATGCACAGCTGTGTGGGACACTGAGGGTAGACAGGGCTCAAGAAGCAAGGACTGGGTGGTGAGCAGGATTGCATGAAGCAGTGACAAGGGAGGAGGCCCCAGTACCGAGCTGGGCTGCACCCCCGGGGTCACAGGGGGCCCTAACTGGCAAAAAGGAAAAAGCATCACAGGTGTATGTCCATCCTGGAGGACCCCCTAGCAGCCCTGGGAGGACACTTGGGAGAAAGCAGGAATGGACATGGAAACTCTAGGTAAGAGAATCTCAGCCTCAGGCAGCTGACCTAGAAGCACCTAAGTGTACTGGGGGAGAGGAGGGCCGTGGCAGCAGAGAGGTGACAGCAGATTGGTGATACACAGGAGGATTGATCAAAAGGATCTGTGGGGAAGAAAAACAGGAGCCACCTTTCTTTCCACTGGGGAGGAGCTTATTAGTCTAGAAAGGAGGGTGTTATAATAACCACTACATTGGGAGACAGGAATCAGATATTGGTGTGACTCACGGTTTCCAATCTAGAGATGTAGATATATCTAGAAATGAAAATAGATGTGAATGTGTGTATATGCAGCAGTGCACACACACACATGCACGCACACACAGATACTCCCAGCTCTGTCCTTGGAGGGTGGGGAGGCTGCAATAGCAACACTCACCCCCAATGAGCCTGAAATCTCTTTTTTTTTTGTTTTGTTTTTTTTTTTTTTGGCCAGAAAGTGAGCACTCACAGAACAAAGGGTGTGTAACTAAAGGACACAGGGGCCAGCCTGAAAAAGCTCCCATTAGGCTTGGACATCAAAATAGTGATAATATTGGATTATGAGCCATTGAATACAATATGAATCCCAGAGTCTTTGAGTCCCTACTGATAGAAGCAAATCACCACACACACACACACACACACACACACACACACACACACACACGCTGAAAACCTATGTGGTCTCAAAGTTCCTCCCCACTTGGTGGACAAGGAGGAAGAGAATAGCAGGAGACGGTCTCAGAGAGACGATAGGAGGCCTGGGAGCAGGTTGCTAGGAAGGATAAAGGTCTCGGCTTCCATGCATCATGTTATGGGAAACTCAGGAGTTACATGCAGCGGACAGACAGGCTGTCACTGGTTGCTCTTTGGAGAGAATACATGGTCTCTTTTTGTTTGTTTTGTTTTCTTTTTTTTATTTTTCTTTTCTTTTTTTGTAAGAATATATAGTCTCTAAATATTTCCCTTTATTTGATATAAAAGGGAAAAGAGGAAGTCAACAACAGAGAAGTCTTCAGTCTCCACCTAATCTAGGGGTCAAGGTGAGCATGACCTTGGATGGGACAAGCCATGGTTGGCGTCACCTGCGATTCCAAGATGAGAACACGCATTACTACTGGGTGTTTCTGCAGAAAGGCATCATCTAAACCGAATCCTCCGCACACCTTGACCAGACAACCCAAGTGAGGGGTGCAGGGTCCAAATCCTTAGTGCCTGTGACGTGCGCTCACAAGCCCCAGCCCTGGCGGGATCCAGCCCTGATTCCCGATTCCTAGCCCCAGCGCTCTGCAGTTGGGGCCACCAGACACTCTGGGCAGATGACCCTCAGCTCACCTCTACCCGCTACATGCCCATTGACACGAAATCTGACACAGCCAGTCCCACTGCTCCATGGCTTGGGGATGCTTGAGTGTGAGAGAGTTCCTATGTGCCACCTAAAGCATATTTAAAAGCACTTTGCCTCTGATATTGAAGAAGACTGCCTTCAGTTTAAGGAATTTCTGACATCCGAAAGTTATTGTCAGCTCTCATCTGCAGAAATTGAGCCTGGCCTTCTCTGCTTGTCCAAAGGCAGGGATGCTAGTCACTGGGCAGCAGGAGGCCCAGGCACTGTCTCTAGGGACCAGTCTTGTATCTGGGCCCTGCCCAAGCACAGACTTTGGGAAAATCCTCCCTCTCAAGACCTCCCTTCTGTCTCTTTCCCGGTGTAGCCAGCTTGTGCTCCATCCCATATCCAGAAGGGACAGTGTGCCTCCCAGGGCACTCACCACATTTTAGTATGTCCTGACCCTCTAGGACACTCCGGAAGTGTTCAGGCACACATGCATCTCACCTATCCAGCAAACATCTTCCCACGTGTTCCCTAGGGCAATGCTGGAGAGGGAAGACCGGCAGCAAGAGGACATTCAGGTAGATGAGGTCCCAGGGGCTCAGGATATGCGTGGGGCACCTGAAAGATTGGAGAGCTGGGGAGCTGGCTTCTAGTCCCTGCGGTGGGGGGTGGGGGACTTTTGCCCAGGCTCTTAAGGACCCAGTGACATCCTAGGGAATACGAAGTCTACCTCCCAGAGTGATAATAATGATCAAAGATGCCATTTGTGAAGTGCCTGACCGTCAGGATGGTCCAAAGCTGGAGTTATCCACTCAGATGGAAGCAGGACTCGAAAGCAGTATTGCTTTGTCCTTTGCACAATGCTGTTTCTCATGAAAATCACCCAGACACTCGGTAGATACAAGATGAATGAGAGTTCACCGGCCACAGAGGAGAGTGCATTTATTCCACTACTTTAACCAAAATGTCTCCATTGGCTACAAAGTTCCCAGGCACGCAAAGGGTCTGCCTGTCTCCACCCCTCACAAGCAAAGAGCACACTTTTCTCACAGTAAAATGGACCCCCTCTGCTATGGGCCATCTATGTGGCTCCAAAATCCATATGTTGAAATCCTCACCCCCAAAGTGATATTAGGAGGTGAGGGCTTTGGGAGGTGCTTAGGTCATGAGGGGGGACTCTGCATGAATGGGGTTAATGCCTTTAAAAAAGGGACCCCACAAGACCCTTTACCCATTCTGCCGTGGGAGGACATAGATAGAAGGTGGTTTTGATAGGCCGGGCGCAGTGGCTCATGCCTGTAATCCCAGCACTTTGGGAGGCCAAGGAAGGTGGATGACGAGGTCAAGAGATCGAGACCATCCTGGCCAACATGGTGAAACCCAGTCTCCACTAAAAATACAAAAATTAGCTGGGCGTGGTGGTGCTTGTCTGTAGTCCCAGCTACTCGGGAGGCTGAGGCAGGAGAATCACTTGAACCTGGGAGACAGAGGTTGCAGTGAGCTGAGATCGCGCCACTGCACTCCAGCCTGGCAACAGAGCCAGACTCCATCTCAAAAAACAAAACAACAAAAAAGAAGGTGCCTTTGATGAACCAGGAGCAAGCCCTCACCAGACAATCTGCCAGAGCCTTGATCTTGGACTTCCAGCCTCCACCTGCGAGAGCTTCCAGAACTGTCTGAGGCAACAGAGTTAAATGACCCAAAGTCCAAGTCCCCAGGTCCAGCTCACAGAGCTACTGCTACCAATGGGTGTCCCAGGACCCAAGCACGGGTCAGCAGAGCATCCCTGCACTTCCAACAAGCCAGCTTCCTCCTGTCAAATGAGCTGCCCTACCTATTCTAAGCGAAAATGAGAACACGGGAAACTCTCTAGTTCACAGGGGCCCTCTGTTGAGGACGTCACAATTTACTTTTCCACTCCTTGCCAAGGATTTCTTCACCATCAAGTTGACTCCAAGAAGCACCCTGCAGAGTTAGTTTATACGGAAAGCCTGGAGACCCACGGCATCAGGATATACTCTGCTGCTTTGAGCACCTCGAACACTAAAAACGGAGAACAGTACGCTTACTTACTCCGGGGGATGGAGTAAAAGGACACGGTTGTGGGTGCTGTGTCTGAGAGGTACATTCACTTCCTCTGGTGGTAGAGGAAAACGATACAGTTGTTGGTGATGTGTCTGGCCTTTTAAACTCTTTTTTGTGATAATACATTGAGGTGCATAAGAGGGCATTTTCTAGAACACGGAGGAAGAGCTAGATGGTAGTTCATGCCGCTAGTCACAAAAAGGGGCGGACTTTCCACACTCCCCTCCCACAGAAATCTCTGTTACCCTGTTTAATGTGGCACCAAGACTCCAGGAAGTTTTACAACCTGCTCAGCTTCAAAACCTGTGCCAGATCCTTAAACAAGGTACTGAGGGCAAGGTGTCCCTGGTGGGGGTTCCCATGGGGAGGCTGGGGCAGCGGGAGGCGAGTCACCCACAGAGGGCCATCTCAGTCACTAGCGTCCTCTCCGAAACCTCTCCAACTCGGCCCTTGTCCTTTCACACCTCCCTGGTTTCCTCCTGACCAAAAATGCCCCAGCATTCCCTGGCTTAGATCAGCAAATGACCACTGGACCGCATCTGGAACTGTGGGCAGTTCTAGCTAACGCTTCTCCTCAGATTCTCCGCAGGAGCTGGTTAAAAACATACCAACATCACAAGAACTCCACCCCTACCACTTACACCACAGTCGGGGGACACCACAGTCTTAGGGGAACCCTAGGTAGTGATATTTCTTCACAATCTCCCTGGGGCTCTGATCTGTAGCTGGGTTAGGCACAGAGCTACAGGATTTGGGGGCAGAGGCAGGTGCCCTGCTCTCCTGTAAACTGAAGCCTCCCCCAGGAGGCCTGGACTGAGGTGGGCCAAAGAGCTGCGGCGGACCCTGACCCCACTCCTCTACTCACTGTCTGCGGGTTTATTATTATTTATTCTGGGCCGCAGTTTCATCATCTGCTAATGCGGATGATCAAATTGTAACCGACCTCAAAGACTTATGAGGATTATGCCGGACAGAACACAGAGGGGGCTCTGGAACCTCGCCCTCTGACCATCCCTTCTCTTCCCTCTGCGATGAGGAGTGCCTGCAGACCTTAATACTTTAAGGGCAAGGGGGGAGACTGTTCCCCAGACAGTGGAAAAATGGTATATGGTTTCTGAAGAAGTTGAGCTGTTTTTATTAATATTAACAAAATTTAGCTACTTACTACTGAATTTTTTTAAAAAGCAAAAGTAATTTGTTATTATTGTGACTACGAGTCAGTATTTTTATGCCCTGATTGGAGTGAGGCAGGCAGGGATGGAGAGTCAGAGCCTGCTCTGGAGAAGCTCAGCAGAGGGCAAGGTCAAGGGGGCCATCCCCCCACTGGTACGGAGTCAACCTTGACACTCGATCTTCCCATATAGGTGGAAAATGTGTCCTCGTAAAAGCTCCAGGCTGGCTGGGTGCAGCGGCTCACGCCTGTAATCCCAGCACTTTGGGAGGCTGAGGCGGGCGGATCACCTGAGGTCGGGAGTTCTAAACCAGCCTGACCACCAACATGGAGAAACACCGTCTCTACTAAAAATTCGAAACATTAGCCAGGCATGGTAGGGCATGTCTGCAATCCCAGATACTCGGGAGGCTGAGGCAGGAGAATCACTTGAACCCGGGAGATGGAGGTTGCAGTGAGCCGAGATCGCACCACTGCACTCCAGCCTGGCGACAGGGTGAGACTCCATCTCAATCAATCAATCAAGTTTAGTAGAAGGTGTCCCTGCCCTTCCACACAGAGGTGACTCCCAGGTCCCCAACCGAGTGGGATGCTCTTGCCTTAAAGTAATTCCTACTTTACCCAAATCTAACCCCTAAGAAGTTTCCCGTACATTAAAGGCATGCCTCCAGTAGATAACACCACAGTGCTCCAATTCAGAAAAAAAAAAGAAAAACCAAAATCACTGTCCACACTCAGAGAGCAGAAACAGAACAGAAATGACACGGCAGAGGCCCTGTCTATCCTCACCCTCAGCTATGTGTCTGGCCAGGGCCCAGCCTCTCGAGCCTTGGTCTCCCACCAGCGGCACTGCCAGGAGAATGAAGCAGAAGGGGCTGAGGGAAGGCCCTGGGCTGGGGCAGCTGGACACGCACACTCCCAAGGACCCCCAAGCCACTCCAGACCAGGGCTGAAACCACTGGCTACCTGGGATCCTGCCCCAGCCATACCAGGAGGCCAGCACAAGGTGCAGTGGGCATCCAAGGCGGCCAGGACAGCAAGGAGGCTCCCACCTTGGTTTGTACCATTCTCCCACCCACTCATAATTTAGTCTCAAACCCAGCTCAATACCCAGGGTGTTCCTGGCACATCCACATACACAGGTCACCAAACCCCAGAATCAACGAGGATGTGGTTCTCGCTTCACGGCCGAGGGGCTGAGGGTCAGACCTTAAGTGTCATACCTGACCCACCTGTCTCACACGGCGTCCACATTCCTGGCCTTGCACGCAGTCATCGCACAGCAGCACGGCTGTTCCGGAGCTGGACTGAGCGCCCAGGACCCGCTGTGACTGGAGGAAAGCTCTTTCCTCACAGTCTTCCTGTGTCCCAGCCCGGTGCACACCCACTGCATAAGAGCCTGGGAAAGCCCCTCCCCAGGCGGCCCAGGACGGTGAGGTGGTGAGGCTGGGAGCCTGGGGGAATTTCTACATATCTGTTTCTAGCTTCCTGAAAGGTTCAATGTATTGCTCTTATAATTTTTTTAAGTATCACTAAAGTATACTTATAGCATAGTACTCACAATCCTCTTATCCTCCTTATTTAAAAAATAAAATTTTAAAAAAGTTATTCAAGCAAAGAAAAAGGCAGTTCAAGTCCCACATCACCACTGAAGCTTCTCATCCTGTGTCTGCAGTGACAGTCATCATTGTCTACCCAGGCTAGCAGGGAGCAGACACAGGCCTGGGGCGTACACCACTCATACTACAAACTACGCGTGTGGCAAGACCGTGGGTCTCTCACCGTGTGCGCTCAGTACCTACCGGGTCAGACACGCCTGTGCTAGACAGGCGCTGTGGATGGGACAAAGATAGACGCCAGGTTTTAAGGTCACTATCTTGACTACCACGCCCCTCAGTCACGCCCTGGGCTGGGCCTTTGGAACACCCTGGGCTGTGGCCTCCTATCTGCTGCCCTTTGAATTTCTGATTTGCTGGTTTACAATTATAGCTGGCAGGGTTCATCTGTCCATTCATTCATTCCTGAGTTTACAGCCTGGGAGGGAGCAGAGAGAAGATAAAGCCTAGGGGGCTATGGTCCCACCAGGGTGAGGAGGGAGGGAGGCAGTGTGTGTTGGACTCCAGTGTAGACTGGGCCTGGCCCGAAACGGGTAGGCAGAGGCTCAGGAGCAAAGGGTGGGAGTGGTGCGAGGGCAAAGCGAAGAATTGAGGGTGATTTCTCAATTCCTGGATGCACGTGTTGACTTCAGCTGGGCTAAGAATTAGGACAGATAAGGGGGCTGTATCAGGGAGTGGAGAGCAAGCATGGGTGGGGACCTCCAGGAGTAACCGGCACTCAGTGGAGAGCTGGGAACAATAGATTTGCAGGCATGCTTCTGCTGAAATTGCAGGGGGCAGCTGCACTGGACACAAAGGCACCCGTATTAATGGGGTCTCAGGAGCTGCTCCTCCCAGCCCTCTAGGTGTCCACCGCTAGTCACTGGCACAGGGACCACCCTACAGTTCCATCAGCTGGCCAGGTCCACATTGGGCATCCCCCTGCATGAGATCGGGAAGAACGCAGTGACCACCGCAGCTCACCAGCTCATGTGTGGCGAGGCCAGGTGCTAACCCCAGATGCATGTCACTGCGGGCTCGAGTCTTGTCCCCAGCCACCCTGGCACTTACTTTCCAACTCCTGACAGTGTCTCACTGTCGTCCAGGCTGGAGTGCAGTGGCGGGATCCCAGCTCACTGCAACCTCTGCCTCCCAGGTTCAGGTGATTCTCCTGCCTCAGCCTCCCAAGTAGCTAGGACTACAGGCATGCACCACTACATCTGACTAATTTTGTATTTTTAGTAGAGATGGGATTTCACCATATTGGTCAGGCTGGTCTTGAACTCCCGACCTCAGGTGATGCACCCACCTTGGCCTCCCAAAGTGCTGGGATTACAGGGGTAAGTCACCGTGCACCCCGCCAACTCCTAATCTTCATGTTTTTCTTGACTGCGCCAACTTTCCCAGTGGCATAGAGCCTGCTGTAACACATCCCGTCTTTGAAAACACAACCCTCCTTGGATGCCCACCCAGCCTTCCCATACCTGGCCTATTTCTCTGCTGCTCCCCTTACAGGAAGCTTTCTTCGAAGGGCTGACTATATAGTCACTGCCCCCTTACCCCAAGGTTCATGGGCTCCAGAATTCATGCTCAACCCATCTCACTGGAACTTTCCATAAGTCACCACCTAGACACAGCCTGTCAAACCCAGTAAAAGACATTTGTCCTTCCTTCATTCCAATCCCAGCCGCATTTGAACACACCATCTCCTGACACATTCTCTTCCCTGGTCTTTGTGACCCCCATACCCCACCTCACTGGTCCTGCCCTTGTCTCTTTGGAGGGTCTTATCACCTTGGGTACCTATAAGTTTCAGGGTATTTGGACTCCAACCTCTGTGTGCATGCACCCCCACACTGGCTGTCACCCTTCCCACCACCTGTCTGCTGGCTGATGGTCCTGAGCTCTAAGCTTCTTCTCCCCTGGCCTGCTGAGTCCTGAGCACCACCTGCTCCCACCTTCACTGGGCCGTTCACTTCAACCCTCCAAATCAGAACTCTCAGTTTTCTCCCCCAACATGTTCCTCCCTGCTGCCCTGTCTGGAAAAGTAGCATACACGTCCCTACACAGTCAAGTGACAACCCTGGGGCTCTTTCTACTTCTCTTACGGCACACAGCCAATCTGTCTGCAAGTCCCGCAAAACAACCCCCAAAGGCCCAGTTCCCCAGTCTCCACCCCCGCCATCCTCATCCACCCACCATTGAACTGACCATCTCTGGATCCACAGGCCAGCCAAATGGAGCTTCTTAAGACAGGAATCAGGACATGACAGCATTCTAGCACAAAACCCTCTACAGCTTTTAGAATCTACACCCTTAAAAAAAGTTCTGGCTGGGCTTGGTGTTTCACGCCTGTAATCCCAGCACTTTGGGAGGCCGAGGCAGGCGGATCATGAGGTTCAGAGTTCGAGATCAGCCTGACCAACGTGGTGAAGCTCTATCTCTACTAAAAATACAAAATTAGCTGGATGTGGTGGTGCATGCCTATAGTCCCAGCTACTTGGGAGGCTGAGATGGGAGAATCACCTGAACCTGGGAGGCAGAGATTGCAGTGAGCTGAGATTCCTCCACTGCTCTCCAGCCTGGCAACAGAGCTAGACTTAATCTCAAAAAAAAAAAAAAAAAAAAAGTTCTTTTTATGAGCCCACAGACCAAGGTGATCTAGCCCCTGCCTATCTCTGGCCTGCTCTGTAACCTGCTCAGCCAGGTGTTGCCTCAGGACATTTGACCTGCTCTTCCTTGCACACGGGACTCACTTTCCCCCGGATCCCTGCCCAGTTTATGCCTCTCCTGCGTGAGGCCCTACGGAAAAGTCCATCCACCTCGGTCTTATAGTCATTGGGTATGAAAAACTCACTTCTAGGAGGTCATGGACTCTGGTCCATCTAGTTCACAGAGATCCTCGTGCCTAGGATTTGCTGAATGAATGAATGATACTCTTGATGGGCCCTGACACACAGACCACCTCCTGGCCCACTCCGGAGTTTTCATGCTCTGACCAGAACACTGCAGTATCGACTCAACCCACGTCCCTGCCCTCCCACCTGCATCCCCACGACCTAGTTAGTTCGTCTGGTTCTCGACAGGAGTCCCGGTCCCATGCCTTGGTCTCTTCTCTCCTCTTCTATCCCTCCCATCCATCCCCTCTCAGCTGGGCATTCGTCCCCAAATGCAACACTGAGGTCTCCCCTGTGAGGCCTTCTCAGGAAAGAACAGGCGAGGTCTTCTGGCCCCAGGCCTTAAGGCTCCACAAAAGTTCTTACGTCACAGAGAAGCCCTGCAGCCTCACCCTGTCCTTCACTTATCCAAGGGACAGCCGTCAGAAGGGGCCCAGGCCTATTTGCTGAATTAATGAAGGAAGGAAGAAAGGAAATGGGAATAGAAACACGGCTCCATGGTTCCATGGCCAGCAATGTCCACAGTGATCCTTGATATATGGAGAGGGCTTGGTGAACTGCACAGCCCTTTGCAAAAGATAAACATGTAGAACAAATGGGTGAGCAGTCACCCTGTAGGATCTGTCCTGGAAGGCGGTAACCTTGGCTTGCTGTCCCCTCCGACCCTCACCTTCCCAACCTCATATAGGAAGGATGCTGTCCCTAGTTGTTCCACAGCAAGACGGCTAGGACCGGGAGAGAGAAGCATAAAGACGCTTTTGCAGCAGGGTTTCAGTGGGCAAGACACATGCAAACCCAATCGCTATGTTCTTATTTAAAACGCTTGTCACTATGGTCAATTCTGCTTCAAGGAATGTGTGCTGAGGCAGTGACCACACCTGGAAAGATCTACATGGAAGGGCAGCTGCAGAATCATGCACAAGAAAAGCTGGAAGCAGTTTTAATAGCCAGCATCTGGGCTCTGGTCATATTATGGTACTAACATAGAATGGAATTTGAATACTATGAAGTCACTAAAACTAATAATCACATCCATATTCACTGACATGGAAAACACCCAAGGTATATCAAGAAAGTTACAAAACCAAACCTAAGTTTCGGTCATTCCCAAACAGTCTTACCCGACTCCTGAGGAGTCACGCCACCCGAAGGAGGAGGAACCTTACTGTGCGGTGACTGAACACATCTCCCAAGTCTGCACCCAGCCAAGGAGCATGAGCTCACTCAGAGAAGGGGTGAGGAGAGGCTCCGCCTCTTGGAAGCCTTTATAAATATCCTTCACCAGACCTGCAGGAAGCACCAGGAAGATCTTCCTAAAACACCCAGTTCCTTCAGGAAGCATCACCTTGGAGGGCGCCTGCTCCTTTCTCAAATGGGCAAGCTGGGCTCCCTGCCACACAGAGGGCAGAAGGCTTGCACCCAAGCTCCCGGGCAGAAGGCTTGCCTGTTGTCCACTTCCTGCTGCTGGACTCAGGAACGGAGCAAGAGCACATGGCGAGACCCTAAGCACGTCCTGAAGGTGGAGGCCCAGTGGGGCCCAGGCATGGACTGGATGGTTCCATCTCGCTCCAGCTGTTGCTCTAAGCAAATGGGGGAGACCACGGAGGAGCTGGGTTGAGGTACAAAAAGCCATATGGATGGAGCCCTGGATGTGGCCACCCGGACCAGAGGGAAGGAGCTGGAGTTCCAGCATAGCTGCCAGGAGAAGGGGAGCCTTTGGCTTCAGGGTTCGAAAGTACAGTCAAGGAGACCCCCAGTGGAACAATTCATGCCTGTGGAGCACTTTTTTTTTTTTTTTTTTTTTTGAGACGGAGTTTCTCTCTGTCACCCAGGCTGGAGTGCAATGGCACGATCTCGGCTCACCGTCACCTCCACCTCCTGGGTTCAAGTGATTCTCCTGCCTCAGCCTCCTGAGTAGCTGGGATTACAGGCATGTACCACCACATCCAGGTAATTTTGTATTTTTAGTAGAGACAGGGTTCCTCCATGTTGGTCAGGCTGGTCTTGAACTCCTCACCTCAGGCGATCCGCCTGCCTCAGCCTCCCAAAGAGCTGGGATTATAGGCATGAGCCACCTCGTCCAGCCTGCCTTGTGGAGCACTTTGAAAAGTCATCGGACAGTCTATAATGAGAACTACGAAAACATTTGCACTGCAGACCCTGCTCATTCCACACCTGTGAATCTCAACTGAACAAGTGTCCATGGACAGGAGAGAAATGACATCCCACACAGGCAAGGCAAGGTTCACACTGTGCACATGTGGGTTATTTGAGTAGAGAGTGAGAAGTGAGCAAATCCATGGGATGGAAGTATGACTATATTACCCTAAATTCTTACACTTGTGGAGACTGAAATAACAGGGGATGATGTCTGCTAAGGCACGGCTGGAGCGGGGCCGGGGTAGGGTGGGGAGGGCGGCTACAGAACCATGTGTCAACAGTCAAGCAAAGGAAATCAACAGTGTGACTTAGCAATGAGTCTCGTGAAGAAAATCTGAGGAGCCCAGCAACGACCAAGCAGGCAGCCTTTCTGGTGGGCTGGGGAGCCATCCTTGGCCTCTCTACAAATGTGCTTCATGTGTTACAGTTACAAGGGAAAGGGAAACATTTAAACAGACATTGAAAAGGGGCGACATTGTTACCCACATATTTATCTCCATAAACCTCCCCCACGCCCATCACATTCTTCTGACACACCTAATTCATTTCTTTTTTTCATTATTTTTCTCCTGAGGCTATTTTGGCTGCAAGACAGATTCTAACAGAATAACAGGGATCTGACAAATAAAAGGAATGCTTAGGGATGCGTTAACAGTAATCTTGCCAAGCCAGGAAGCCGTCTAGAGCTTGGCACTTAAGCGAAGGCAAGAAACAATTTGCCTAGAGAAACAAGGAAAAAAGGTAACAACAAAAAAATCACTTTTTGCGTCTGTTTCAGAAATCAACAAGACACACACAGGGAGGCATACCTCGTTTTATTATGCTTTGCTTTACTGAACTTTGCAGATACTTTTTTGTTTTTTGGTTTTTTTTTTACAAACTCACAGTGCCATTTTCCCAAAAGCAGGAGCTCACTTCAGGTCTCTGTGTCACATTTTTGTAAGCTCTCCCTATATTTCAAAATTTTTCATTATGATTATATCTTTTACGGTTATTTGTGATCTGTAATCTTTGATGTTACTATTTTAATTGTTTTGGGGTGCTGTGAACCAAACCCATATAAGACAGCTAACGTAATGGATACATGTTCTGTGTTCTGATGCTCTGAACTGCTCATTGCCTCTCCTCGGGCCTCCCTAATCCCGGACACACAACAATACTGAAATCAGGCCAATTAATAACCAGTAAGTGTTCAAGTGAAAGAAAGAGTCACATCTCTTAAAAGCTGGAAATGGGTAAGCTTAGTGGGGAAGACATATGCTCAAACAGGCTCAAAGCCAGGCCTCTCGTGCCAGTTAGCCAAGGTGCAAAGGCAAAGTTCTTGAAGGAAATTAGAAGTGCTACTCCAGTCAACACACGAATGATAAGAAAGCAAAACAGCCTTTTTGCTGATACTAACAAAGTTTGAGTGGTCTGGATTAGAAGATCAAACCAGCCACCACATTCCCCTAAGCCAAAGCCTAATCTAGAGCAAGGCCCTAACTCTCTTCCGTTCTATGCAGACTCAGAGAGGTGAGGAGGCTGCAGGAGAAAAGTGTGAAGCTAGCAGAGGTTAGTTCAAGAGTTTTAAGTAAAGACGCCAGCTCCATAACATCACAGAGTAAGGTGAAGCAGCAAATAGTAATATAGAAGCTGCCGCAAGTTATCCAGAAGATCTAGCTAAGACCACTGATGAAGGTAGCTACACTAACACCACAGATTTCAATGCAGACAAAATCAGCCTTCTATTGGGAGAAGATGCCGCCTAGGACTTTCATAGCTACAGAGGAGAAGTCGATGCCTGGCTTCAAAGCTTCCAAGCACGGGCTAACTGTCTTGTTAGGGGCTAAGGCTACAGATGACTTTCAGTTGAAGCAAATGCTCATTTACCGTTCTGAAAATCCTAGAGTCCTTAAGAATTATGTTAAATCTACCCTCCTTGTGCCCTGTAAATAGAATAGTAAAGCCTGGATGACAGAACTGTTTATAGCATGGTTTATTGACTATTTTAAGCTCACTGTTGAGACCTACTGCTCAGAAAAAAAAAAAAGATTCCTTTCAAAATATTACTACTTGTTGACAATGCACCTGGTCATGCAGCAGGTCTGACAGAGATGTACAAAGAAATGAATGTTGTTCTAATTGGATACAATGAGTTCTAAATTTCTCTTCAGAGAATTAGTATGTCAGCATGTTCAGCTTTCTTATTCTTTAATTTTCTATTTTAAAGTTTAACTTCCTTGTAATTCCTTCTCCACCAGTTCTAATCAGTAGTTCACATCTGCTCTCCCTCCCCCCACCATCCTGACTCACCGGGGTCATCTAATCACCCCTGGCTACCTGCTCTGACACGCCCGAAACCGTATTTCCTGCCAAAACACCCACCCTACCACTCCAGCTTGGACCCCTACTCTTTTTAAAATAGCCAATTGGGATTAGTCTAGCTTGTGCGGTCTAACCCTAGCCAATAGGGGGCGACATAGCAGTAGGGACGACATCCCCCCACCCCCACGCCCGGCATAAGTACCCTTCACCCCTTGTCCAAGCCTGCGGCAGCCATCATTACTCCATCCCTGCACCCTGCACCCTGCACCCTTCTATAGAAGTAAACTGCCCTGATGGGAGGATTCATCTTCGAGTGTTATTTCTTTTGCAGCACCGAAATTTTACTTATAACATTCTCATGCCTACTAACACAACCTCCATTCTACAGCCCATGAATCATGGAGTGATTTTGACTTTCAAGTCCTTTTTTTTTCTTTTTTTTTTTGAGACAAAGTCTCACTCTTGTCCAGGCTGGAGTGCAGTGGCGCAATATCCACTCACTGCAACCTCTGCCCCCCAAGTTCAAGCGATTCTCCTATCTCAGCCTCTCCAGTAGCTGGGATTACAGGCACCCGCCACCACGCCCAGCTCAAGTCTTGTTGTGTGTTTTTTTGTTTGTTTTTTTTGTTTTTTGAGACGCAGTCTTGTTCTGTTGCCAGGATAGAGTGCAGTGGCGCAATCTCGGCTCACTGCAACCTCCGCCTCCAGGGTTCAAGCAATTCTTCCGCCTCAGCCACCCTAATAGGTGGGATTACAGGCACGCACCACCTCGCCCGGATAATTTTTGTATTTTTAGTAGAGACGGGATTTCACCATGTTGGCCAGGGTGGTCTTGATTTCTTGGCCTCATGATCCGCCCGCCTCGGCCTCCCAAAGTGCTGGGCTTACAGGCGTGAACCGCGGCAACCGGCCAAGTCTTTCTTTTTAGGAGACACATTTTGGGCCGGGCGCGGTGGCTCACATCTGTAATTCCAGCACTTTGGGAGGCAGGTGGATCACCTGAGGTCAAGAGTTAGAGATCAGCCTGACCAACATGGTGAAATCCCATCTCTACCAAAAATACAAATTAGCCGGGGTGGTGGCAGATGCCTGTAATGCCAGCTACTTGGGAGGCTGAGGCAGGAGAATCGCTTGAATCCAGGAGGCAGAGGTTGCAGTGAGCCGAGATCATGCCATTGCACTCCAGCCTGGGCGACAGAGACTACGTCTCAAAAAAAAAAAAAAAATACATTTTAGGCATTTTGGGCGGGGCACGGTGGCTCATGCCTGTAATCCCAGCACTTTAAGAGGCCAAAGGGGGTGGATCACCTTAGGTCAGGAGCTGGGAGCCTGGCCAACATGGGGAAACCCCATCTCTACTAAAAATACAAAAATTAGCTAGGCGTGGTGGCGGGTGCTGTGATCCCAGCTACTCAAGAGGCTGAAACAGGAGAACTGCGTGAACCCCGGAGGCGGATGTTGCAGTGAGCTGAGATCACACCACTGCACTCCAGCCTGGTTGACAGAGCAAGACTCCGTCTCAAAAAACAATAAATAAATAACATTTTTTAAGCTATAGCTGTGATAGATGGTGATTCCTCTGATGAATCTGGGCAAAGTCAACTGAAAACCTTCTGTAAAAGATTCAACAGTCCAGATGGGTTTAAGAACATCGGTGATTCATGAGAGGAAATCAAAATGTCAGTATTAACAGGAGTTTGGAAGAAGTTGATTTCAAGCCTTATGGATGACCTTGAGGGTTCAAGTCTTTTGTGAAGGGAGATACGCTAGGAACAGCAAGAGCACTAGAACTAGAGGTGGAGCCTGAAGAAGTGACTGAAATGTTGAAATCTCATGATAAATCTTTAATGGATGAGGAGTTGATTCTTATGCATAAGCAAAGAAAGTGGTCTCTTAAGATGGAATCTACCCCAATGAAGATGACGCTGTAAATATTGTTGAAATGACAACAAAGTATTTAGAAAGTCACATAAATGTAATTGATAAAGCAGCAACAGAGTTTGAAAGGATTGCTTCCAATTTTGAAAAAAGTTCTAATTGGATAAAACGCTATTAAACACCATCACGTGCTACAGAGACGTCTTTCATGAAAGAGTCAACTGACGTGACAAACTGTATCGCCGTCTTATTTTTAAGGAATTGCCACAGCCACCCCAACCTTCAGTAACCACTGATCAGTCCAAAGCCATGAACTCATAGGCAAGACCTTCCATCAGCAAAAAGATTTTAACTTGCTGAAGGCTCAGCTGATTGTCAGCGTTTTTTAGCAATAAGGTATTTTTAAATTAAGACCTGTATGTTGTTTTCTAGATATACTGCCATTTTCACACTTAATAAACTACAGCTTACTATAAACAACTTTTATATGCACTGGGAAACCAAAAGATATGTGCAATTTACTTTATCTCAACATTCATTTTATTGCAGTGGTCTGGCACCAAACTTCAGTATCTCCAAAGTAAGCCTGCACACACAGAATACACACATGCACATCAGATGCACATATATACACACACATGTAGGTATGCATGCCTGTGCAGTATACATGTATATATGCATGTGTACATATACATATAAGAACGTGCACTTACACACACACATACACATATAAACACACACAAAAGCGGAGGCAACCAGGTGGAGTTCAGTGTGTGAATCTCCTGTTCAGATTCTCCTTGAACCCACATGCCCTCTTTTATAGAATAAACCTGTTGACAGTTGGGCAGTGAGAGGTTCTAGTCAAAATGGTACCACTGCAGAAGATCCTAGAGACACTTTAAAATCAAAAGGTGTTTTGTTTTTTTTTTCTGAGACAGAGTTTCGCTCTGGTTGCCCAGGCCGGAGTGCAATGGCTTGATCTCAGCTCACCGCAACCTCTTCTTCCTGGGTACAAGCGATTTCCCTGCCTCAGCCTCCTGTAGCTGGGATTATAGGCATGTGCACCACCACACCTGGCTAATTTTGTATTTTTAGTAGAGATGGGGGTTCTCCATGTTGGTCAGGCTGGTCTCGAACTCCCAACCTCAGGTGATCTGCCCACTTTGGCCTCCCAAAGTGCTGGGATTACAGGCATGAACCACCATACCAGGCCCAAAAACATCATTTTTAAAAAATTCTCTTTAATAAAAGTGAGCTAGCTACTCTAAGGAAGTCCCCAGATAGATTTTAGAGTCCCCATTTGGAGACCTCCAGGCCATCTAGGGACCACTCTGCGCCCCCATGAATGTGGGTGTTCTGCCCGTCCTGGGGCCCTAGGGACCCTCTGGCCTGAGTCTAGGTATCTGAAGCTCTGAGATGGGGAACTGAGGACGACAGAGGGCCCCACATCCCTTATTCCCAATCCACAAGAGAGCATGATGATTATTTTGTTGGCTGTTTGACTTTTCTTTCTCTAACCCCATAATTGTGACTTCCTCCCAACAAGTTCCTCTGGTCATTGGGTGCATCTGAGTCACACTCTGGGGACAGGGGGTAAGTGAAGTTTCCTGAGCCGAGGAAAGCAAAGCAGAGGCATGATGGCTGAGATCTCCAGGGGCTGCAGTGCAGGCCCTAGGCCGGACCCTGCCCACTCCCCTGGCTGGCCTGGGGTGAATCCAACCGCTCATAAACCCAAATGGCAAAACTCCACAAGCCTTTGGTGCAGTGGGCACAGCATGCAAGGAAGGAAAGACAACTGGTGATTCTCAGTGCAAGGGTGCTAGGCAGGGGGACAGGTCACAGCCAAGAGGCCCTACTCCCAGCCCTCCATCCTCCAGTCCCTGCCACCAAGCCATATCTCCCACAGACAATCACCAGGAGCAGCAGGGGCGGGGGAGCAATAGAACCTGACCTGTGCCGGGCATTCAGAGTGCCTAGTCCCCATCTTCCGCCTAATCCCCATCTTCTGCCAGCTGGTGATGCACTCGGATCCTGGTCTCAGCCTGGAGCACACGAGGAGGCTCAGATCCACCTTGGATAAGTCCTACAAATGGCCAGGGTCAGAACAATCTTTGAGGCCAAGAGTGTGTCTGGGAAAGTTTGTAAGAGTCCTGCGTAAGGGAGAGGCTGACTTTTCCTTCCTTCCTCAGCCACACTTAGAGGCTTTGAAATGGCTACCTCCACCAGGACCATCACCCCTGCCTGCACTGAGCTCACTAATGGACCTTTCAGTTCCAACACTGTTTTTTAACCCAACCCTTGCCCGTCCAGGGGGTGCTATCTTTTCATCTTTCAAAACATAGGAAAGGAAGAGTCACAATGTAGAATGACAAAAATGTCCCTGTCGGTTTCTGCAATGCCTTTCCTTGCGACACCTACAAAAATCTCTCTAAGTAACAACCAGGTAACACACCCACATGGGTAAATAACTTGAAAGTATTTCAGGAATATTATGTGGCAACTGGGAGAATACCCTCTGGGATTTTTCATCCTAGTTTGTTTTTTTAAGTGCCGGACCAACTTCTCTGCCTACTAATAATTGGAGGCACTGGGGACATTTGGAAATGTGAGGACATTTTAACCATCACCACTACTGAGGTGACCACTAGCACCTGGCAAGGAGGTAGGAAGGCCACACCATTCCTGGAGCAAACTGTCCAACAAGGAATTATTCCACCCCACATGCCATCAACTGCACCTACTGAATCACATCCACAGTTCAGGAACACGTGTCATGGAATTCTCCAGAGGAAGTCTCCAAACTGGAAGGACGGCCTCTTTTCCAGAGGGCTGGGTAGAAGGCAGGCAGTGAGTAAGCCTCTGGACATCTCCACTGTCTGCCCATCGTCCCTCTGACGAATGACAAATGACAAGAACCTCCAGACCACTCCCACCCCACCGCCACCAAGGAGGCCTGAGCACACAGGACTGGCCCAGGCTGGCCCTCTACTGTCCACCCCCATGTAGGTGCTGACGCCTGCGTACGGGACACTGCTTCCTGCAGGCAAGAATGAGGCATCCCGCTTCCAGCGTCAGAGCCTCTTATAGGTTCCCAACATAAAAGGAAACAGGGAATTTGCCAGTCCTGATAAGAACAAGCTACAGCAAGCCATGCGGAGGAGGATCAAGAGGCTGTGCCACCTCCCAGGTAATCCCCACCAGGAATGCTTCCTCGGCCTGCATTGTTTTCCTTTTTTCTTACCCCAGGGCAAAAAGCAAAGCCCCCAGTCTGCGCCTCCTTTCAGGCTAACTTGACACTTGGCAGAGGGTCCCACACCCTCCTCCATGCAAGCGTGGGTGCCTCCACCAGCCCCAAATGTGTCCATCAGCCCGACTTCAAAGAGGCCAACCCCAGCACCTCCCCCGCCCTGCAATGGAGCACATCTGCAGAGACCAAGAAAGGCCCAGGTTTTCAGCCTAAGGACTTAGGGTTCAGGCCCACTTCTCCCATCACCTACTTGCAAATTTCAACTGACTCCTCTTTCGGCTATGGAAAACCGGGGCAAAATAACCGCAACCTAGCTTGGCAGGTTTCCCACACATGAGGAAAAAACAGGGTCCACTGCCTCCCTGCTCAGCAGAGCATCCCAGCTCTGCCTCCCCAGGGCCCCCTCTCCCCACACAGCCACCCTATGGGACATTCCCTTGTGTACACCTGCAGGAAAACCCCCACTTAGGGTCCCAGGCCAAGCCCTCCTTGGTTATGTCCAAGGCCATGAGCAGGAGGGAGCTTTGCATAGCCCCCGAGACCCCTTCCACTCACCTGAGCATGACAAAACCGGCCGAGAATCTCCCAGAGCCCAAATCTCCCCCAGAAGGAGCCCAAGGGAAAGCACTGGAAGGCAGAAGCAAATCTCGGACCGTCCATGTATATGGACCTCCCATGTCACTCTTCCAATCCCATGTTTAATTCATATTGAAATATACAGACATCGAGACACATGTTCAGATTTTTAATAATGGGAGCAGGAGACTTCCCCAAAGGACAGCAGAGGCGGCCTCACAACATTCCATCTTAGGAATGTGACCATGGTGAGTTCCAAGAACTTTCTGGTGCAGGGCGGTGCCTCAGCCTCCTCACATCATCTTTATGCACTTCAGGGGCTTGTAGAGAATGGAGACCAAGAGGCAGGGATGGGGGCTGGAAGGGGCTAAAACAAGAGGCACAGGGGCCAGTCTTATGAGAGGCCAGCCCTCCTGCTCTACCATCTCTGGGGCCTCCATCAAAGTCCAGGGCACCCCATGGACCCAGCCTCCCTGGGGCTCCTGTCCATCTCTGCACTCACCTCCTTCCACTCCCCTCATTCCAGGTCCAAGCTCCATCATGCATCTTCATCAGGGCAATGGGGCAGCCTGGGGACCAGGACACACAGAGAGAGCTGCTGGAGCATAGGACAAGGGCCCTTTTACGAAAACCCTGACCTTCCCATTCAGAGGGCCGAGCAGCCCTGATGATGTGATGAAGCTACAAACCAGAGAACAACAATCCACACACACTACGCCTGGCTTGAAGGGATTCACAATGTCGTGAGGGCCACTGAGGCCCCAGAGCAGGAAGCTGGATCTACCCCATCTGCTCCAGCCCCACAGGACTGCCAGAGCCAGCCTTCACTGTCCATCTCAAACTGGGCTGTTACGCATCACTGCCAGGGTCAGAATGTCTGTGACCCACCCCCGTCCACTTCCTATGTTGAAGCCCTAACCCCCAGGTGATGGTATGAGGAGGTGGGGCCTCAGGAAGGTGGTTTGGTCATGCGGCTGCAGCCTCAGGCTGGGCTTGAGGCCTCATAATAAAGGCCCCAGGGAGCTCCCTCACCCCTGTACCATGTGGGGGCACATAGAAGGCACCATCTATGAACCAAGAAAGAGGCCCTCACCAGACACCGAGGGCCCCGATCTTAGACTTCCAGCCTCCAGAACTGTGAGAAATAAATTCCTGTCGTCTATAAATTGCCCAGTCTAAGGTATCTGGTTACAGCAGCACAAACCAATTAAGATATCACTCTGTCCAAAACGTGATTTCCACCATGAAATGCTGGTGTTCTCATGTGTTCCATAAATCTGCCCAACCAAAGCCCTAACCCTAATTTCTCACCCGGTGGCCTTCTCTGCAGACTCCCTCGCCCCCCCTCTCTGCTGCTGTCAGGGGCACCCAGTCCTTGGCCGACTCTGCTTGTGGCCCCGCTGGCTGCTCCTGCGACCCTTGAACTGGGACCCCAGCACAGACATCAGCCCACACTTGACCCCCTTCGAGGGACAACGGCAGCCCCACCTCTCAGCACCCCAAACTTGCTCCTCCTGAACCCCACCAGAACAGTGTTCCTTCCAAGGTCCTGGCTGGGTGACCTGGGAATGTCCTGGAGCCTGGAGCCTCCAAGTCCTCAGTGAGGAACCCAAGCACCACCAGATCCATCCAGAAACAGGCTATCATCCCCATGCAACTCCGTGTGACCCCATGTCAGGCAGGCCATGAGTGTCCCCAAAGACCCACTGCCAGACCCCTGGCCTCTGATGTCAGCTCACAGTGACTGCTCACCCTAGGAACTTCCAGGTGTGACTTCATGAAAACATCACCATAACAGCAGAAGTAAGCTGAGCCACAGCGCGGACACCTCCTTGTCCAGGGTCATGGGGTCAGGACATGGTGCGACGCTGGTTGGGCAAACTTCAGAGGGGGAAGCTAGGACGGATGCTTGTGCCTCTGTAGCCCCACACACCTGGGTTTATTCTTCTGTAGCTCAAGGGAAATATTCTAGCGCTTTGTCCTTGTGTCTCAGAGTTGGACACGTGGAGCACAGGATGCTCAAATCCCTGGAACCGTATTCTTAGGGACCTGCATCTTATCACACTGCCCTTGGCCACCACTGAGAGTGTTAGAAAGTGCTGCGATCCAATTCTCTACTGTGGTGGGTGCCGGGTATGGTTGAATTCTATGCAGGGACCCTGTGGGACCACCCACCTCAGGATTCAGCCTCAGAAAATTCTCTACTTTCCAGAATAACTTATCTGTTTCTGTTCACTGTCTTTCTTTTTTTTTTTTAATTGCTTAGACACCAAGAAACAATTCAAAACTATTGTTTCCTTCTTCACAATGGCTGCAAGGAAGCTCACCTCAGAATCATGCGGTCACCTCAGAAGTGTGAGGTTGTGTGATTCCTTAGGTGGCTTGCAGGTATCAGCAAGGGGCCAATTTTTAAAATAAAATTTGCTGAATAAGTAAATGGAAGAGTCAAGCAACATTTTAGAATGAAAAACATGGCCACAATATTTTTCTGCCAAGACTCGTCAAAAGGTGGAATCTATTTCCTACCCCTGGCATCCAAGCTGGTCTTGCTTTGGCCAATGGAATAGAACCCGAGGTTTTGCCTGCAGCTTCTGCCTTTGCCCTTGGGGGGACCTGAGATGAACCTGCACAGAAGCAGGACCATGCAGAGAGAAAGGCCAGGCTGTGAAGACCTGCTGAGTGTAGCTCCCATGCAGCCAGCCCACCAGACCTCAAGAAAGAGGTTGTCGGCCAAGCACGGTGGCTCACACCTGTAACCCCAGCACTTTGGGAGGCCGAGGCGGGTGAATCACGAGGTCAAGAGTTCCAAGACCATCTTGGCCAAAATGATGAAACCCCGTCTCTACTAAAAATACAAAAAAAATAGCTGGGTGTGGTGGTGCGCACCTGTAATCCCAGCTACTCAGGAGGCTGAGGCAGGAGAATCGCTTGAACACAGGAGGTGGAGACTGCAGTGAGCGAAGATTGCAACACTGCACTTCAGCCTGGCGACAGATCAAGACTTTCTCTCAAAAAAAAAGAAAAGAAAGGTTGTTTTCTTTAAACTACTAAGTTATGGGATGGTCTGCTTCACAGTAGACAGCTGGTTCAGCCACTGAGTCTACTGGTGACCTGAAAAGGAGTGGCCTCCCCCTCCCTGGACTGACCCAGTGTGTGTCTCTGACCTGGAGTTCATTCTGGAAATGGAAAGGCCAGCTCATTTTTCCTCAACAGAGTTCTGCAAAAAATATCTTCATCATTGACAGTTATTCTAAGTAGACTCAAAGAGACAGAATTAGATTTTTTGGTCGAAGGTGGATAAACACTGGAAAGGCCACAGCCTTCAGCCTGGTCTGCTGCCTCTTTTTTTTTTTTTTTTTTTTTTTTGAGATGAAGTTTCACTCTTGTTGCCCAGGCTGGAATGCAATGGCGTGATCTCAGCTCACTGCAGCCTCTGCCTCCCAGGTTCAAGCAATTCTCCTGTCTCAGCCTCCCAAGTACCTGGGATTACAGGCGCATGCCACCACGCCAGACTAATTTTTGTATTTTTAGTAGAGACAGGGTTTCATCATATTGGTCAGGCTGGTCTCGAACTCCTGACCTCGGGTGATCCGCCCACTTCAGCCTCTCAAAGTGGGGGGGATTATAGGCATGAGCCACTGCGCCCGGCCTGGTCTGCTGCCTTATACCGGAGTGAGTGCAGCATTTCACAAAACTCTACAACTGAGTTTAGGAAACGTTCTTGGAGATGCTGGTATGGTGGTGAAATTCTTTTGGTGGAATTCTTAACTACATACAAAACAGGTAAAGTCAGTCTCTTGGCTGTGCATGGGAAAAAGACTTTTCTCTCCGAAGATGACACGGACAAGAACACCATAGATAAATTCAAGGCACAGGGAAGGTGAGTTTCAGGACTGGCCAGCTGCATCGGTGCCTGGGAACAATTCAACTAACAACAGAGTTGGGAGCCAAGATGCGGCCCCACCTCCTGCTCCAGGCCCAGCCCTCTCTGGCCATACCCTTCTTTAGCCATGCTCATTCTTCTTCATGTCCCTAACAGAGAAGCTAGGCAAAACTCCCTGGGCATCCCCAGGCCAGGCCCTCTGCCTGGGCACACAAGGATCACCCAGAGTGACTGAGGGAGATGGAGTAGTCATGGCCAGGAGCTACATGGAGGTCCGCCAGAAACACAGAACCCCTCCTGCCTGGAGCCCCACTTCAAGAACTCTCAAACCTATACCAACGACAAAGGTCTAAAGTCCACAGCCCGACCAGCTGGACGGTGAAATAAAGATATAAGAACTGCTCCTAAGCTGAGGGGTGCTCACACTTTCACGAACGTCTCCTGGGGTGCTCACTCTGAAAGGTGCCCTTGAAGAAGGCCTTTGCACCAGTTTAAGCAGAAAAGCTTCAGGACGACCTCCTGGGTCCTGGGCCAGTCAACTCTGGGGCAGGATTCACTAGCAAGTCTGATGCCAGGACGCTCATTCCCTCTGCCTCCAGACAGCAACCCTATCCTGGGGAGATCCAACCTCACCCCAGGGTGCCCTCAAAGTCAACTTACAAAAGCCCTGCCCTGCTTCTCCAGAAAGTGACTCGCCTTTGTGTCCCACAAGCCTACTGATGGGCAGTGTATTATCTCATGACAGCCCTGGGTTGAGGCCACCGAGCAACGAAGACACTGTTGGTGGCTCTTCGCACACCCACTTGCCAACCAGCATAAATCCTCGCACTCCCCCACCACAGTCACAGTCATAGTCCCGATTCCTTGCAGTGATCATTAATTTTATGCATCCTCTTGGCTAGGCCATGGTATCCAATTGCTTAGTCAAACATTAGTCTAGATGTTGCATGAAGGTTTTTTTTTTTTTTTTTTTTTTGAGACAGAGTCTCATTCTGTTGCCAGGCGCCAGGCTGGAATGCAGTGGCGCGATCTCGGCTCACTGCAACCTCCGCCTCCCAGGTTCAAGCACTTCTCCTGCCTCAGCCTCCCGAGTAGCTGGGACTACAGGCGCGTGCCACCACGCCCAACTAATTTTTGTATTTTTAGTAGAGACGGGGTTTTACCATGTTGGCCAGGATGGTCTCAATCTCTTGACATCGTAATCCGCCCACCTCGGCCTCCCAAAGTGCTGGGATTACAGGCGTAAGCCACCGCGCCCGGCCAGTATTTTTTTTTAAACTAACATTTAAATCAGTGGACTGTGAATAAAGCAAATGACCCTCCATAATGTCAGTGGGCTTCATCCAATCAATTGAAGGAAGGCCTTAAGAGAAAAGACTGAGATTCCCAATTCTGCTCCAAATTGCCTTCTGACTCAAGACTGCAACCTCAAGACTTGCTAAAATTTCCAGCCTGTCCTGCAGATTTCAGACTTGCCAGCCCCTGAATTCACTCACAGATATGCATATACATGAACATGCCTTGTTGGTTTTGTTTCCCTGGAACACCTGACTGATGAACACCACTAAGCTCTTGGCTGCCTCCTCCACCCTACCCCCCATTCACCTGTCAGTTTCCACAGCACCTTCTTTTCCTCTGCAGACACGTCCCCTGCCCTTCTCACAGCCTGGTCCAGATGCACACGTGACTACCTACTGCTCCTGAGCTCATAGGAACTCACCTCCTTGTTACAAGAAAAGCACACTGTCTTGCACACAAAAGCAGCTCAGTCTGCATCTCTTTAGTGAAGAATCAAAATCCTCAACCAGTAGAGTAGGCTATAAAGACACTGGCCTCTAGAAATGTTGATGTTTTTATTTTATTTTATTTTTTTATTCATTTTTTTTTTTTTGAGACAGAGTCTCGCTCTGTCGCCCAGGCTGGAGTGCAGTGGTGCAATCTCGGCTCACTGCAACCTCCACCTCCCAGGTTCAAGCAATTCTCCTTCTTCAGCCTCCTGAGTAGCTGGGATTACAGGTGTACACCACCACGCCTGGCTCATTTTTGTATTTTTAGTAGAAACAGGGTTTCACCATCTTAGCCAGGCTGGACTCAAACTCCTCACCTCAGGTGATCAGCCTGCCTCAGCCTCCCAAAGTGCTCAGATTACAGGCGTGAGCCACCACACCTGGCCGATTTTTTATTTCTAAAGGTAATAAGCCAGTAGGTGGCGGACAAAGTTAAATATAAACAAATGCTGAAAATATGCACAAATTTACACTTGTTAACACCAATCTCACTTTCCAATTTCGCAGTCTGCTGGATTTCCTAATCTTAGGCAAAAATTCACATTGGGGGTTCAGGGAGCTAAAATGAGTTCCCCTAAGTATGAGAACCGTAAACGCAGCTTATTCTTCACACAGGATCTGGGACGCTTTGGAAGAGCAACCAGCCACAGACTGACAGCATGCTATGCATGGATTACTGCAAAGCCACATGGCACTTTAAAGACATCTGAATCAACAGCTTCCCTGGGGTTTCAGACTAGTACTACACATTGGAAAAAAAAAGACTAATCCAGATGAGTGGTTCTAAACCCTGTTCAGTCCCAACCCAGAGTGTCTGATGCAGGAGGTCTGTCTGGGTGGAGCCCAGGACTGGTATTCCTAACAATTTCCAGGGGATGCTAATGCTGGTTTCAGGACCTCACTGTGAGAACTGCTGACTTAAGACAGCAGTTGTCCAAAAACATGGACTCCTCATCAGAGCCACCCAAGCAGCTTGGCTGGTGGGTGAGCCTGGGCAGGCTTCTGTCATATGGCAGTGATTGCAGCTACATTCACGTTTCCACTGCAGTTACATAGGGTGCTGCCCAAAGGCACTCAGGGTGCTCTTACAGAGTCAGGGTTTGAGAAAAGGCATACATCTTTGTTTTGTCAGATGTGCAAACCACCTATGGAATCAATACGTTAAATACAATTCTCTCTGGCTCTACTCTCCCTTTTACTCTGAAGAGCTTGCTCCCCCAGGCAAAAGAGATTACTAAGTAACAATCTGATTACATGCAAGACAATGAGTATTTCTGAAGTGCTGAAGAACAGTTAAGAGCTACCATTGCACAACCCCTTGGGCAAAAAACAAAACAAAACAACAAACTGTCAGAGATAACTGATTCAGGCAAAGGCTATCCTTGGAATGTTAAAACCGCTGAGTGAAACTTGTTAGGAGGCTGTCTCAAAGGTAAGAAAGGAATCTGGGGGTCTCAACCAAGTAATCTGACTTAGCCAACAGCAGGACAAAAAGACATTCCAAATCCTGGCCGGGCAACGTGGCTTATGCCTGTAATCCCAGCGCTTAAGAGGCCAACGTGGGCAGATCACCTGAGGTCAGCAGTTCGAGACCAGCCTGATCAATATGGTGAAACCCTATCTCTAATAAAAATACACAAAAATCAGCCAGGCATGGTGGTATGGACCTGTAGTCCCAGCTACTCTGGAAGCTGAGGCAGGAAAATCACTTGAATCCGGCAGGGAGGTTACAGTGAGCTGAGATGAATCACTGTACTCCAGCTTGGGCAACAGAGCAGGACTCCTCAAAAAAAAAAAAAAAAACAGGAAACTGGCCTGAGCCCTTTAAAAAGGCAAATCCAGGAAAGAAATAACATTGTCCCTGTTTTCAGATGGCATGATTATCTACATGGGAAATCCCCAGGAATATACAAAACAAAACTTTGCAAGGTCACAGGATACAAGGTAAACATACAAAAGTCAATTGCATTTCTATGCGCAAGCAACGAACACACAGACACAAACTTAAAAATACAAGGCCATTCACAATCACTTTAAGAAGTGAAACTTAAGAGGTACACTTGGGTGTACATCTTAAGACATACACAGGACTTGTGTGCCAAAAGCACACAGACGCCAACGAAAGAAATGAAAGATAATCTAAATAACTGAAAAGATATATCATGTTTGTGAACTGGAAGTCCTTCATCGGGCGAGTGATTAAGTAAACTGTGGTATATCCCTCATAGGTAAGAATGCTCAATAATAAGGAGCAAGCTACTAACACATGCAACCTGGGTGAATCTCCAGAGAATTACGCTGAGTGAAAACCATGAATTTCGGGAGGTTCCATACTATATATTCCATTTATATGACATTCTTCTTTTTTTTTTTTTTTTTTTTTTTTGGTGAGCGGACGGAGTCTTGCTCTATCGCCCAGGCTGGAGTGCAGTGAGATCTTGGCTCACTGCAAACTCCACCTACCGGGTTCAAGGGATTCTCCTGCCTCAGCCTCCTGAGTTGCTGGGACTACAGGCGCACACCACCACGCTCAGCTAATTTTTGTATTTTTAGTAGAGATAGGGTTTCATCACGTTGGCCAGGCTGGTCTCCATCTTTTCACCTTGTGATGCACTCGCCTCGGCCTACCAAAGTGCTGGGATTACAGGCATGAGCCACAGTGCCCAGCCTCATGTGGCATGCTGGAAATGACAAAACTACAGAAATGAAGAACAGATTAATGGTTGTCAGGGTTACAGAGGACGGGGGACAGGAGAAAGTGGAAGTGGCCATAAAAGAGCAATGTGAGGGATACTTGTGGTGACAGAATGTCCTGTATCTTGACTATGTAAGTGTCAGTATCCTGTTGTGATAATGTTCTAGAGTTTTTCAAGGTGTTGCCACTACTGGAAAATGAGTAAAGGACACACAAGATCTCGATATATGATTTCTTAAAACTGCCTGCAAACGGTCTCAAAACAAAACATTTAATTTTAAAAAGTCTTTGGAAATAAAACAAATGTTGGTATCATGAAAAAACACTAATAAGGTTAAAAAAAAGAAAGCAGGGGTCTGCCTCAGATCTCAGAGCACAGATACGGAGTTAGCCCAACTTGTAAACCATGATGGGATTCTGAGTAGATTAAGGCACATCTGTAAACAACTTTGGGGGATGATCGGGAAAATTCAAATATGGACTGGATGCCAGCTGATGTCATGCAATCAGTATTCAATGTCTCAGATCATCATGGCTTTAAGGATGACGGGTATGTATAGGGACATGTTCTTGTCCTTAGGAAATGCAGGATAAAGTACTAATGGCTGCCATTCATGATGCAAACTTGTTTTCACATAAAATAAGGAGAGATAAACTAAATATGGCAAAATGGCAACAATAAAAAAAAAATTATGTCAAATTGAAATGAAAGGTATATAATTCAGGCCAGACGCAGTGGCTCACGCCTGTAATCCCAGCACTTTGGTAGGCGGAAACGCGTTAATCATGAGGTCAGTAGGTCGAGACCAGCCTGGCCAACATGGTGAAACCCTGTCCCTATTAAAAATATAAAAAATTAGCTGGGGTGGTGGCATGCACCTGTAGTCCCAGCTACTTAGGAGGCTGAGGCGGAGAACCACTTAAACCCAGGAGGTGGAGGTTGCAGTGAGCCAAGATCGCGCCACTGCACTCTAGCCTGGGCGACAGAGCGAGACTCCATCTCAAAAAAAAAAGGGCAGGGCGTGGTGGCTCATGCCTGTAATCTCAGCACTTTGGGAGGCCAAAGCAAGCAGATCACAAGGTCAAGAGTTCAAGACCAGCCTGGCCAACAGGGTGAAACCCCGTCTCTACTAAAAATACAAAAATTAGCTGGGCATGGCGGTGCATGCCTATCATCCCAGTTACTCGGGAGGCCGAGACAGGAGAATCGCTTGAGCCCAGGAGGCGGAGGTTGCAGTGAGCTGAGATCGTGCCATTGCACTCCAGCCTGGGCAACAGAGCAAGACTTCATCTCAAAAAAAAACGAAAAAGAAATTTATATGATGACATCGGTGATTGATGGAGGGACCTTCCACTCTGCCTTATCAGGTTTCAGGGTGCCCCCGATCCCTAGGTGTTGAAGGGCCCCCTAACCTCTTGTGCCCTAAGATGTCAATGGAGAGATTTCCTTAGCCCTCAGTAATGGAGGAAACTCCTGATCCTTGGGGATAGAGGGACCCCCCCCGATCCCTCAAGCCTCAGATCTCCCAACCCCTTGGTGATGGATGAACCCCCTACAATGCCCACCCTTGCCACCCTGGCTGCACTGCTCTGGGCACACCCCTCCATCACTGACATCAGAAAGGCAGGTTCACGGACAGTGCTGCACAGCTGCCACAGAGACAGATCCTGGATGGGGACCTAGGCCGCTAGCCGGAATCTAACCCTGGTGGTCCTACTGCCACCTTCGTTCTCATGGAAGGAATCAAGATTTGGGGCCAGAGCAAAGCAACAACCAAGTCAGTCCTTACCCATGTCTATCGAAAGCCCTGAGCCAGGCCTTAGATCTCACTGATATTTGAGAGCACCATCAGAAGACAGTAAACCCTGACCCTCATGAATGCAGGGCTTTTGCTGGGGGCAGGACCCACTAAGAAGAGGAACAAAGGTGAGGATTCGCCAGCCGGCCAGGTCTGGGGCACTCTGCTCGCTAACATTTCGCTCTATGGCTAACATGAATTATTCTGCCAGTTGCCCCCTAAAACAAGAGAAACGCAGGCACCTGGCTGATTCTCCAGCCCAGTGCTATAACATGCTGATCTCTAAGCTGCCTCCACCCTGCTGTCTGTACCCACAGGCACCCCGGCAAAACTCCACTCTGGGGGCTCCCCCAAGACCCTCTAAGAGGCTGCCCTGCCATTGAGCCCTTGCAAAGTTGGCACAGGCAACGCAATCTCTCTCAAAGAAAAGGCCAGTGATTCAAAACACTAAGCCTCAGACTCCAGAGGGCCCTGGGGCCTGCAGGAGAGGGTAGGGAGAGGCAAGCCAGGCCACAGCAGCCAGTGGGCCACGGGGTCGTCTTCTTTCATCTGTGAGATGTGGCTGGCAGAATTGGGGCCTCCAAGGCAGGCAGAATGGAGACAAGCAAACTCCAGGTCTGAGGGGCATGATCGGAAGCCCTTTGCCCTACCATGTCAAGCTGAGATGGCAGGCAAGTTGCCTCGCCCTGTATTCGCCTTCTGAGCCTCAGTTTCTACAAAGTTAGTGAGGGTTAAATGTGTCTGAGACACAGCAGGCACTCACTGAACATTAGCTGCATGAAAGGAATGAGTGAGTGAATGATTAAAGAACAAAGGAAGGAAAAAGTGAATCTCCCCCACACAGGGCCTCACACACAGTCAATAATTCATGCCAGCCACTTCCCTGCCCGCGGCCTCCACTCTGGGGTGTGCACCTTGTATGCATGGCAACAAGCCCGAGGTCTATGAGCGGCCGCTGTGCCATATCGCATTCGTGCAGCTGCAAACAGAACAGTGCGTTATGGAAACCCCGGCAGATGTGGGGGAGACGTGAGCGGCACCCACGTGATAGCCTGCCATGTGTTTTACCCAGGGCCAAGGCCAAATGCCAACTGTTTGACACAATGGCCCTGAAGTGGGCTGCAGCCTCTTTGAAGAAGGACAGATGGATCTGCTGATAGAGCGATCACTTGTACCGGGACACACTATCTCCTCCTCACTGTGGCTGTGAACAAAGCCCACATTATTCTCAGCATGCCGCTGTCACCACACCCATTCCTCCTCTGAGCGGGGATCTGAGCAGTTGCTCATCTGAGAACTGATGTGCTTCAGCCACGAAGCCTATTCAAAATTTGGCCAGTGTCTTACATGCACTCAGTCCCCGATGCAGAATTTGTGAACATAATCTGGGGGTCTCAGCAGAAAACAGAAAGGGGGAGAGGAGGCATTTTCCTGGGACAGGTCTGTTGGATGCCCAACATCTTTATAAGAACAAAACATGCATTTAAATATTACACAAGAAGCCAGGCACAGTGGCTCATGCCTGTAATCCCTGCACTTCGGGAGGCTGAGGCGGGTGGATCACCTGAGGTCAGAAGTTTGAGATCAGCCTGACCAACATGAGGAAATCCCATCTCTACTAAAAATACAAAAAATTAGCAGGGTGTGGTGGTGGGCACCTATAATCCCAGCTACTCGGGAGGCTGAGGAAGGAGAATTGCTTGAACCCAGAAGGTGGAGGTTGCAGTGAGCCAAAATTGCACCACTGCACTCCAGTCTGGGCAACAGAGTGAGACTCCGTCTCAAACATACATGCATATATACATACATACATACAAAGGGACCAGGCACAATGGCTCAAGCCTGTAATCCCAGCACTTTGGGAGGCAGAGGCGAGTGGATCACAAGGTCAGGATTTCAAGACCAGTCTCGCCAATATGGTGAAACCTCATCTCCACTAAAAATACAAAAAAATTAGCCAGACGTGGTGGCACACGCCTGTAATCTCAGCTACTTGGGAGGCTGAGGCAGGAGAATTGCTTGTACCCGGGAGGCAGAGGTTGCAGTGAGCCGAGATGGTGCCACTGCACTACAGCCTGGGCGACAGAGACACTCCATCTCAGAAAAATAAATAAATAAAACACAAGGATCTGGCATGGTGGCTCACATCTGTAATCCCAACACTATGGGAGACCAAGGCAGGTGGATCACCTAAGGTCAGGAGTTTGAGACCAGCTTGACAAACATGGTGAAACCCCATCTCTACCAAAAATACAAAAATTAGCTGGGTGTGGTGGCATGTGCCTGTAATCCCAGCTACTTGGGAAGCTGAGGCAGGAGAATCACTTGAACCTGGGAGGCACAGGCTGCAGTGAGCCGAGATCGTGCCACTGCACTCCAGCCTGGGTGACAGAGCAAGATTCCGTCTCAGAAAAAAAAAAGAAAGAAAAAATAGATAAGTAAATAAATATTACACAAGGGATTACACAGTGCTGGTGGGTCTGGATCGAGACTGGAATCCATTTTGGGAGCAAAACAAAGGAAATAATTCTTGCCATTTGGCAATACGGATTTGAAGGAAGCAAACCCCATAACACACTCTGTCCAGAAAGAGTATTCTTTTGTGCTGAAGTCACAGCTCTGTAGGCGCACCTCTTCTCAAGGAGCCTGCATGGATTCCTGGTGGGCATTTGTCATCAACTTTCAATAACACAACTTGCAACGTGGCTATTTTCCAAGGAAATAACAGCAGGCTAGATTCTCAAGTCTGTAAGATGAGGTGTAAATGGTTCTCTCTGAAAGTTAAAGGAATAAGTTACAAAGCAAAACTCCAAGAATGAAAGTTGTGGCCCTAATAAAAACATGGACGAAAGCCTGGGAAAGTGTGCCAGCATTTCCCTCTTTCCTCATAAGCAATCCCTTCTAGAATATTTCCATCTAGCTGTACAACTGTCCCCTCCCATTATTGGGACGCCAACCTCTGGCTGTCCAGAGGATGGAATAGAGGCTCTGAGTGATGTCACACCTTGGCAAGGACACGTAGCTAACTCTAAGCTCCTTCCAAAGTTCTTATCATTTTTTTTTAAAGCTACAGAAGCCTTGGTTCTTGTCCTTGGAGGAGTTAGGATTTAATGAAGACAGAGAGATACAAACAAAAATTACACAATCCAATCCCACAGAATGTGAGTGGATGAAGGCCATGGCTAACTGGGCCTCAGGACAGGGGGCTGGGCCTCTGGTGGTCAGCGTCCCACTCGGACCACTCTGGAGAGGACATGGCCTGGGAAGGGCTCAGGAGGCCCACAGCCCCACCCCTTTCTCAGTCAGTCTGTCTTGGGGGGGGCCAACGTGGAGGAACCTGGGCCAATCTGAAAAACACTTCTTCTGGGGCCAGAGCTCTCAAAAGGGTGACCAACCACAGGTGAAAGAAAAGGACTCGAAGGCTACCTGGTTTCCATTCGAGAGGACCTCGGGTACCCGGTGTCGACAGCTACTCCTAACAGCTCAGTGACGTCCATGCTATCAACCCAGTTTTCAGCATCACTTCAGAAGTCTGGGGACCATCCCAGGCCACATAGAGAACGCGTGGCAGGGACGAGAAGGAGTGCCACCTGGGTTCCTGCAAAGCCTGCTCCCTTTCCGCTTCACCCGCAGGGTAAACAGATAGGACAGCGCGGCCGCAGGCAGCACCCACACTGGGACCTTCCTCTTGTTTGCTCAAAGCCATCTGGCAGTATGGGAAATGGAAAAGCTGATGTCCCCAGAGCTCACAGAGCTGACAACAGGCAGAACTGTGCAGAAAAACCGTGTGTACAAATGAAAGGAGAGGCAGTACCTCCAGAGGGTCAAGGGGACTCCGGACAATAGCGATCACAGTCGTCAAAAGTCTCTGTCAGCTCTCGCTCGTTCACCCATTTCATCTTGGCACTGAAAACGGAAGCCGGGTCTGTCTGGAACTCAGCTGGAATGTTACTGGCTGCAGAGCTGAACTCAGCACCAACAGCCCCCAGCTGGCCACTCACCAAGAGTCCTGGTCACAGACTCACAGGCCAAGGTCGTCATTAAGCAGCCCATGCGCATCTAGCCCTGTTAACGTGCCGTTGGCCACACAGCTGTGCTTGCCCCATGTGTAGTGTCCCGGGGGAGCCACGCTTCAGAAGAACTCACCCAGTCTGTGAAGACCTAGCTTGGCAGGAGCCACGGCACCTCCCACCCTGCTCGCCGGGGCCCACAGGTCCTGGCAGCCGGCCATCAGGGAGAAGAATGCAACTCCGCAGGGCATGACCACGCAGAGAGGCCACCTCCCTTCGAGGTGTGAGGCTGCACAGACCTCCCCATGGGCTCCATACAGACAGACAACCACACACCTGACAAGCTGGAACTGATGAGCATATTCTAAAAGAAGCAGCATTGACAAAAATGGTTTACTCACAAATAGCCAGCCCAGCAGCCGAGGGACCACTTGGATTATGGCCATCCCTCCAGGGCATTCTGAGACATCACTGCAGTCACAAGTGGGAGGATGACACCCAGAGACTGGCAACGCCTACGTCGGGATCCAGGTTTGGGAGAACCATGAGTGAGACAGTCACACACACACCATGAGTCTCACACCCACTACTGCAAACACCTCCGTGGGAAGAGGAAAATGAACGATCGTGCATTCTGTCATCCTGTGAGAAATGGATAAACACCATTCCGGTTGTCGCATTATCCCTAATATCAAGCAAAATGCCTTAAAAGCACAGTATGTGCTCAGTGATGACCTATGTTTTGGATTATTCCTATTTACATGGAGACGGGGGTGGGGAGCTAAAGAGCAACACATACCAACTCTGTTGTGTATCACGGGTTACCTGTCTCACTCAAATTTTTCATCAGAATAGTCTGGTTACACCCGAATCCTTTCCTGTGAAAAGGGGAAAATGAGAAAGGTCATGGGGACACAGGGGGAGTTGCTGTCAGTGCTTCCCCTAGAAATCAAGGGGCACATGTGGCCAACATTTCTCAAACCGTGTGGTCCCAGTGCAGGCTGAACCTCCAGAGGGGGGGGCCCAGGGGGCCCACCCACTAGCCCTTCCTTCGGAAAGGGGCCAGGGCCCCAAGAATTGGAGCCACTCCACTCCGCCTCTTCCCGGGACCCAACCAAATGACTTTACTATTCATTATGCTAATATGCCCTTTGTTTCGGGTCCAGGAGCCAACGCCTTGATGCAAGCCAGCAGGGCAATGCCTTCACCCACCTCGCGGACCCCATTCTTCCTTTGTGGGCTGTGCTCTTGGAAATTTCAGTTGCAGACTGTATCCACCTCCCACCCTGGGGACATCCTGCCACCCTCCACACTGGCTCCTACCAGCCCGCTAGTTCGGCCAGGCATGGGTCTCAAATCTGCAAGCCCCTGGAAAGTTGTCCAGGGCTTTGCCATATTTCTCCTAAAGAAGGCATGGGTCTCAAATCTGCAAGCCCCTGGAAAGTTGTCCAGGGCTTTGCCATATTTCTCCTAAAGAGCGGAACACTCTACCTTGTCTTTGTATTCTTCTTTGCCTTCTGCAAATCCCCTTTGCTACTCAAGAACACAGTGGGCAGCCCTGCCCAAGGCCTCTGCCCAGGCTGTCCCTCCATCCCAATGGCTCCTCAAAGCCACCCAGGATTTATTCCCTCACCTCCCCCAACCCAGCATCCCCCTTGGAAAGAAGCACCCGCTGACCCCAGATAGAGCAACCCGCCACCCCGTCTCTGGGCCTGCAGTCCTGCCCGGCCAGGGACCTCAAGTAATCTGGAGGAGGAACATTAGGATGAGTCTGCGTCCTCCTTGAGCCCCCAAATCTCACAATTCTGCAAATGCCCACACTGGAAAAGATGCCAGTAATTCTGGTTCAGCGTGTTGAAGGAGGGGGAAGCGACAGCCTGCTGTTGACATTCCTGACTTGGAATTGTGAGCACATTCTTAGAGGGTAAAAATTAACCACCATCAGTCGGGGGAAGGCATGATGGGAGGGCATGATGGCTGCACTTCAACGAGTGATCACAAAAACCGCCTCACTCCACGCGCCCGGGGGCCTTGCCCCGCCACTTAACAGAGCCAAACCAGAGCGAGTCCTGTTCTGGACTGTTCCCTCAGAAAAGCAGCCGAGGAAACCCTGAGTAATTGCACTCATAGATCATAGGTTCTGGCATGCGGTTCCCAGACTGAACCATTTATCCAAATTAAAACCATTCTCCAGAAACAAAATCAGACCCTTTTAATTGAAAATAAAACCAAGCAACCCCGAAGGCTCTTTTTTTTTTTAAATGAAAGACATTCTTCCTGCTTTCTCATCTCATTAATCACAGAGTTTACACAATCTGTCAAAATAGCTCGGTAAGAAGTCTCCCTCTTCCTTTCCCTGCAGGCCTGGTTTTTACCCTGGGGGGTGACAACCTAGCCATCTTTAGGGACAGTGGATGGACACCGTGAGAATCCAGACAGCACCCTATGTCTCAATTGCAATTTGACCATACATACCAAGGAGTTCCTAAAAGCTTGTGTTCACTTCTGGGTATATACCCAAAAAAATGGAAAGCAAGGACTTATACACCCATATCCATAGCAGCACTATTCACAGCAGCCAAAGGATAGAAGTAATCCAAGTGTTTCAATGGATGAACGGATAAACAAAATGTGCTATTCACACACACACACATTATTCAGCCTTAAAAAGGAGGGAAATTGTGACAATGTTGCAACATGGATGAAATCCTGAGGACATTATGCCAAGTGAAATAAATCAGCTCCGAGGGTGGTGGCTCACGCCTGTAATCCCAGCACTTTGGGAGGCCAAGGTGGGCGAATCATGAGGTCAAGAGATCGAGACCATCCTGGCCAACATGGTGAAACCCCATCTCTACTAAAAATACAAAAATTAGCTGTGTATGGTGGCGCACGCCTGTAGTCCCAGGTACTTGGGAAGCTGAGACAGGAGAATCGCTTGAACCCAGGAGGCAGAGGTTGCAGTGAGCCAGGATCGCACCACTGCACTCCAGCCTGGTGAGAGAGCAGGACTCCGTCTCAAAAAATTATATACATAAAATAAATCACAAAAAATACCAATAGTGTGTGATTCCACTTATATGAGGCACCCTATGTAGTCTGTTTCTTTTTATTATTATTTTATTTTTTATTTTTTTTACCCATCCCACGCCATACCACGTTCAGATGCAGTCTGTTTCATAGGAACGTAAAGTATAATGGTGGTTGCCAGGGGCTGGGGGAGGGGAATGTGGGAGTTAGTATTTAAGAGACACAGAGTTTCAGTTCTGCAAAATGGAAAGAGTTCTGGAGCTGGAGGGTGGTGATGGCTGTACAACAACATAAAGGTACTTAATGTCGCATAACTATACACTTACATGATTAAAATGATAAAGTGGTTGGGTCTGGTGGTTTATGCCTGTAATCCCAGCACTTTGGGAGGCCGAGGCAGGCGGATCACGAGGTCAGGAGATCGAGACCATCCTGGCCATGGTGAAACCCCGTCTCTACTAAAATACAAAAAATTAGCTGGGCATGGTGACACACGCCTCTAGTCCCAGCTACTCGGGACGCTGAGGCAGGGGAATCTCTTGAACCCAGAAAATGGAGGTTGCAGTGAGCCGAGATGGAGCCACTGCACTCTAGCCTGGTGACAGAGCAAGACTCCATCTCAAAAAAAGACAAAGTCCATGTTATACATGTTTTACCACAGTTTGACCTCAAAGAGACTGCTAGAAATTCTTCCAAGAACATGACTAGCTACGATCTGCCCAAAGACCTATGTGCAAGCGTAACACCGGATGTAAATGATCAATGAACAAACAGTGAAGTCCAAATATCATGGTACGTCCACATACTGGAGTACTATACTGGAGTATGGTATCCACATACTGGAGTACAGTATCCACATACTGGAGTACTGTCATCAGCAGTCACATTTATGCAGAGCTATTTCTAGATTGGGAAATGCTTATACTGCTACATTGATTTTAGAATGCAGGATATAAAATACTACACATGGTATGATCTCAGCTTGGTAAATTTAAAAAGCACAGAAAACATATGGCACACAAACAGGCTAAAATATGAACCTCTGTGGAGGTGATGTGAGAAGGAAATTTTTCCCATTTCCTTAGCATTTTTTTAACTTTTCCAAGTCTACGATGAGCACATATTATAAGAAAACTATTTTGTAGAAAAATAGTCAAAAAGCAAGTTAAGAAGCAAAGATATATTCATTACTTGAGAGTCATCTGCTACTCTCCAACTAATACAGATAACAAATGTGCCTCCTCCCCTCTCATTATTAGGCTGAGAGCTGGCGGGCTATTTGCAGAGGGCTCCCAGTGCAAGATGAGAGAAATGCATTCTTTTTTTTTTTTTTGAGACAGAGTCTCATACTGTCACCCAGGCTGGAGTGCAGTGGTGCAATCTCAGCTCACTGTAATCTCTGCCTCCTAGGTTCAAGCAGTTCTCCTACCTCAGCCTCCCGAGTTGCTGGGACTACAGGCATGTGCCGCCACATCCAGCTAATTTTTTTGTATTTTTAGTAGAAACAGGGTTTCACCATATTGGCCTGGATGGTCTTGATCTCCTGACCTCATGATCCACCCACTTCGGCCTCCCAAAGTGCCGGGATTACAGGCACAAGCCACTGCACCCGGCCGAGAAATGCAGTCTTAACCAGGTAGAGCCCTCCCACCTCCCTTAGCACCCAGCCAAGACCTGCGCACAGGCCCCCTTTCACCAGCCCTGTCCACTGGGCTCTGCAGATCTTTCCAGAGGAGACAAACTGGAAACACCTGTCCCCCATCTTTTGGGAAAAACTCGTCTATCACACTGGTCTCCCCCTGTGTCAACCAGTTAGCACACAGCTCCCTCCCAGGGGATCAGATTAGCACTTCCAGGAATGAGGAAGTGGTTCTCCAGAAGGACCACAACTTGCTTTTCAGGCCCCTGGGGCCATGGAAATTCAGCAGGACCAAAGTACACTGGGTCTGGAGCCCAGAAAAAAGGAAACAACAGCCCACATGGCTCCCACCTGAGACCCAGAACCTGTGGAGGAATGACAACGTCAGGCTGCAAGAGAGAATTGGCAAACACAGTCACAGTAACCCCAGGACCTCCCAGGACAAAGGGCAGTTGTGCCCCAAGTTTGTGGGATGCCAGAACCTGGCCTATGTCACTCTCTCCTGTGCGTACCTTTGATCTAACTCTCAAATGGTCAGTGATGAAAGGAGTAGGCACCCCAGGGACACCTCTAAGAAAGGTGATGGATTACAAGGTGGAGAAGAATGCCAGGACCAGGCTCCTTTGTTTGCAGAGCCAGCCCAGCGCTCCAGGGAGGAATGTGCACAGGCCTAGACGCAGATGCCCCTGCTAATGGCCCAGTGTGCCCCAGGGCCCGCTCACCTGCCCGCCTGCCCTGCACAGCCAGATGTGGGCCTGTACCTTTTATTGTGTGGCTTCAAGTGAGTGAAATGCTACACACTGCAGCTGTGTTCCAGGGTGATGGGGAGAGCGCAGATTCCTGAATCCTCCAGTGAGAAATAATCCCAGTGCCTGGAGCAGAGCCCAGACTCTCGTGTAAAAAAAAAAAGCAACTGCAGACGGCTCTGAATGGCCTTGGCCTGTCACTTCCTGAGCACTTGCTTGCTTTCAGTATCTCATCGAGTGTATTCCGGTGTATTCAAAGTCTCAGAGAATTGATCTCTACTTTTCAGGAGCCGTTTTATAACCTATACACAAGAGGCACCACGTCACACTGTGGCTACCAAGACACAATGAAAGGAGGTGACACACTTTAGTCCACCTGGAGGTGTCCCCCCGGTGTTCCCCGGGGCATGGCCTGGCTAGGAGAGGCAACTGTAATCATTAGCAGGGCACCTGTGTTCATCCTTCCTGGGTGCCGACAGGTTGCCGCTCGCTTGGGCAGCTGGAAGAAAGATTCCTAAAGATTCTTCTGATACCTTAGAAACAAAGCCAGGCCTGCAAAGAGCGTATTAAGTGCTATTATCTTTCCCCAAAAGAGAAGAGGAAGAGGAAGGGCAGACAATCTAACATGCACCATAATTAGCGCTGACGGAGGAAGGAAGAGTAAAGAAAGGCCCAGCCTTGGGGTCCGAGGAAGCAGCTGGGGCTGGCGCACTGGCCGCAGTGGACAGCAGGCACATAGCAGCTCCTCAGCCTTGGCCTGGCCATTCCAGCAGGGGCTGGTTCGTGGGTGGGGACTGCGCAAACCCCTCATCTTAGTAAGAACTCCTCCTGTGCATACCTTTAGCCTCCAAGCGTTGCTGACGGGCCTGGATTCAGATCCAAGGCTTGGTATCCTCTCAACACACACAAGTTACTTAAGCTCACCAAGTCTCAGTACTCTCTTCCAGAAAAGGGAACATCAGGATGGCATACATGCACGGTTCCACAGCAATCAGACTAGGGACAGAGAGCGCCCGAGTCAGCTTGGGTACTCGAGTAGTGAAAGGAAGGGGGTCTCCTTAGCCGCGTTATTAGGCTGAGAGATGGCAGGCTGTTTACAGAGGGCTCCCAGGGCTTCCTGCCCAGCGCTGGGGTGGAGACAGGGACAGAGAGGTCTCTCCCCCTGAGGGGTGCCTCTGAGGAGCACTTCCCTACCTCTGGGAGCACCTCACTCTGCCACAGGGAATTTTCTAGATCACTGACATAGAATCCTTCAGCATAATCTTTCATTCATTTTGCCCGGGAGACAAAGAGTACTAGATTAGTGCCTTCAATAAAAAAAAAATCAGCCGGGCGTGGTGGCTCATGCCTGTAATCCCAGCACTTTGGGAGGCCGAGGCGGGAGGATCGCCCGTGGTCAGGAGTTCAAGACCTGCCTAGCCAACAAGGTGAAACCCCATCTCTACTAAAAATACGAAAATTAGCCGGGCATGGTGGTGTGCGCCTGTAATCCCAGCTACTCATGAGGCGGAGGCAGAATTGCTTAAACCCGGGAACTGGAGGTTGCAGTGAGCTGAGATCACCCCATTGTACTCCAGCCTGGGCGACAGAACCAAACCCCTTCTCAAAAAAAAAAAAAAAAAAAAATCAGCATATAAGAATCCTCCCCTTTCCTAACACAGATCCTCCCCTCCCCTGACAAAAAGAGGCATTCGGAGGGACCCTAAATTGTATGCAGAGCTTCACCCCAAGCTGATGGCCCCCATGCTCAATCACTCTCATTTTCACTGGCTTCCTCCCTCCTGTTTGGCAGAGGCAGCTCCCAGCGAGGGTAGAAGGCAACAGGTGAGGGATATCAGGTAGCTGCACCAGGTGCATGGGGCAGATTTGTTGGGAGGGGCCTTGGGGTGTGCCTAGAGGGCCATGGTGCTCTTAGAATACACTGAACGAGGTAGGAGATGCCACCACGCAGGCACTGGAGACACCCAAGGGACACCACGCTCAGCACTATATCCTACACTACAGTGATGGACGTGCACCAAACACATTCCTGAGTCACAGAGTACAAACAGAAAGCTCAAGAAACTTGGAGAGTCTAGTTTTCTGCTTTTACGAGAAACGGACAGACATCAAGGAAACCAGTGTTCCCTGCCCTGGAGCTGCACCCGAAAAGCCCTGCAGCAGGACACAGGCCTGCATCAAACTCAGCATACACTAAGATTCCAAACGCCCTCTCAATCCAAGAGAATTCAGCCCTGCTCAGCAGTATTTTGGTGGCAGCAATTTTTCTTGTCTAGGGGTTTTAGAAGCAGTGAGGCAGCGTGGAAACAACACGCCACTGAAAGCGGACAGTCAGGTGCTGAAACACCAGCTCCACATGCCGATCCCTGTGAAGATGAAGCCACGCAATACGCCCTTCACGGTAGGGGCAGAAAGAAAGAACTGTGTTCCCTGTTGTGATGGTTTTTAACTCTTGCTAACTGTGAGGAAGAGAGTAACTAAGTTAACCAAACACCTACTTAATTAACCCACTAACCAGTATCCCTTATTCTTGATCAGCAAGGATAGCAGCAGAGGATTCTAGGTAGACGGGACTGGCTCTAGGTCACTCCAGGCACGACTTGCAGGGGTTGTTGATGCCCCAATGCTTACTGGGTCCTACAGGAAGGAGCCGGGGGTCCCAGGGTCAGCGCACCTCCTGGAGAGCTTCAGACGCCCAGACCCACAGTTCCATGGGTCTACATGGAGCAAACTCACCAGACCCACCTGCAAGACAGGAGGCCCCTCCCTGGGAAATGGATGCAGGGCTCTGTAAGGAAGCCGGGAAGCCTCAATTCTAAGTGTCCTGCTGAGGCACTCAGCAAACGTCTCGTCTTGTCTGCCTAGTAGGCGGCAGGGTTCTAAACAATGCTTTCTGTCCTCAGGAAGGCGGAAAGTTACTCCCCCTCACAAGTTCATATACAAGGACACAGGGAGGGAACAAGAGGCTTCCCCTGGACAGGGGTGGTTTATAACGGGCTGATCTTAGGAAAGGATTGGGGCACCTAGAGTCAGAGGATTGGGCTCATTTAGATCCCTAACTGTTCTCTGACTTCAGGAATTTACTTGGCATTTTACTCATCTGTAAAATGGGTCTTTGTGTGGATCCTAGGCAGATATAAACTGCAACTTCCAGATGGAGGTCAGCCCTTCCACTCACTGCTTTTGCCTTTCGGCCTCCTCCTCAGGTCTCCGCTCTCCCCTTCACCTACTGCAGTGGAGGAACATACTTTGACACCCCCTCCCCTGCCCTTTAGCTCCAGAGTCCACATTTGCAAACAGCTCGATTTCAAAACATTAGGTACCAAAGATATACTTTGTTTTAAAAATAAAAAAAAAAAATCAATTTGCATTCAGGAATAAGTAGTGCCCCCAGGCTACTAGTTTTTCTATCTTGGTGGTTTTTAAAGAAATAATTCAACTGAGTGCTGATAGCTATGGCAGCCTCAGCTGAGGAATTGCTGTCTGGACACGCATTAGAATTCAGTCGGCAGTCAGACGTGCAGCAGCAGCCAGGAGCAGGGCTCTGGGACCCCACAGTCCTGTCCCAGAATCCCAGGCTGCACCACCCCACCGCCATGTTTCATTTCCTCTCAGGCAAGTTACTTAGCCTTCCTTTGCCTCAGTTTACTCGTCTGTAAAATGGAGTAATCATAATCCCAGCTCCCTCCAAGGACTGCAATTTGGGTGACATGAAATGAACGCATGCAAAGCATTTAGCACAAGCAAACAATCAGTGTGACTGTTACTTTGCCTTTGAGGTCACTATTACTATGCCTAAGGTCAGCAGTGTGGCTTGCTGCCAGTTCCTCTAGGCAGCTCCCTGTGCACACACACCCCACCCCCACCCCCCTGTGCTGCCACACCCCCACCAGGACCCAGTGCACCTCTGTCTCTGGGTAATGGCCTTGCGTCTCCACCCTCCAGCTGCAGCGACTCCCCACCCCCTCCTTGGCCCTCAAGGCCTTAACACAGAAAAGCCTTTCTTAATACTTGTTGATTGATTTGCAAATATAACCTCACAGGCCCCAAAGAGGGAAGAACCAGAATCACCAGAACAAGCAAACCTCATTCAAAAGTGAAAGCATGAAAGCACTTTAAAAAATTAATATGCACAGACCAAAGCCTCAAGAAAATCTACCAAAATGTCAAAGGGCTGGTTAGTTCTGAAGGGCTACGCAATAAGAGTTCTGCATTCATACTTTCCAGTGTATTTTCAGAGTCCTCCATGATCATGCGTTTAAGTAGTGAAAAAAACGGGGGCAAGCCATCTCTGAAGATCAAAGTGTGTGAATGGGCCCCAAGGAAGCCTGGGGGCTTCTCAGGGGGTTGTGACCACCCTCAATAATACTCTGCTGGCCCCACACCCTGAGGGCGCTTTGAGTTTTTCAACCACGTTGGAGTCCGGGTCACCTGCTGGCACTGTCTGGAGAATGCCAGAGGAGCGCCTGACTCTCTTCCCGCCACAGATACTCAAATCACTCCAAGCAAAGGACCCCGGACTCACATGTCATGCCGCTGCGCAGCACCAGCACAGAGACCCCTGGGACGTCCGGCACCCTCTCTCCTTCTTGTCAGCGACAGCGCCTGCGTGCCAGCAGGCACATGCTACACAGCTGGCCCCCAACCTGGGACACCCCCCGCCTCAGAATACTGCCCCCCGAGGTCCCGTTCTTCAGGAAAAAAAAAAAGAAGCGCGAAGTAGCCCCTGCCTCCCACACACCAAAGGGAAAGGGACGCACTGGAGAGCTTGTCTAGATAAAGTGGGAGAAGGGTCTCGAGCCTGCCCACTGAAGCCCCTAGCTGCGCTCTCCACCTGGAGTCTCGAGACGGAGTCCTAGGGAGCAAAGTCCGCTCAGTCCCCACAGCGACCGCGACAGAGCTGCTCCGATCCCTGCCCGGAGTCCAGAGCGCCCAGGCGCCACCGGTCCCGCTCGAGCGGTCCTGCGCCCCAGCCCTGTCTCCAAACCCAGCAAGTCAGCGCCCCCGTTCTCAGACCCCGGCGGAGCTGGCCCGCACCCTAAGCCCCTGTCCTAGGACTCCAGCCGAGCCCCCGACCCCCCACGCGCCCCAAGCCCCGTACCCGCGCGCCCCAAACCCCTTGCCTGTGCGCTCCCAGCCGGGTCCCCGCTCTCCCTAACCTGGGTTCCCCTGTGACCCCATCTCCACGCCCCGAGCTCCCGTCCCCGCACGCCCCGAACTCCTTCCCCCACGCCCCAGCTGCAGATCCCTGCGCTCCCCAAGCCTAGTTCCTGCGCCCCGGCCGCGGAAGCCCGCGCCCGGGCCCAGACAAGAGGGCGGCGGCGCGTGGCCGCGTTTTCTCCTTCCCCCAGCCCCAGTACCTGGGAGAGCCCGCGGCGCGGTCCGGCGGGGCGATGGCCGCAGCGAGGCTGGGCTCGGAGTAGCGCGCGGGCGGGCCCGTCCTCCTGGCTGGCGGCCGGCGCCCGCGGCAGGGCCCCCTCGAGGCGGCGCGGGCAATCGCCACAACCGGCGCCCGCGCCCGCGTCCCAAGCCGGGCGGGTTACCTGGCCTCATCACCCTAACAATGCGGCGCGCCTCCAAGCGCCGGTCGCCCGGGCACCCCCGCCCTGCCGAGGTGCGCCCTGGGACCTCCCTTCGCTGGGCGCAGAGGGGACCCGGAATTATCAGACCCATTGAGCAACCCAGGCTCCAAGCGGTCTGGAGGCTTGCAGGTTCCGCCGGGCCGGTGTTAGAGTACCTGGAGAGGCGGGTTCGGGTCCTGGTTCCTCCACAACCAGTTCATTCTTTCATTCAGCGCCTGTAATTAAGGTGCTCTCTGGGAGCAAGACCTACCCTCCCTCCTGTAGCTCACAGTCTAGTGGGGATCGCGCATACATAAAGGAGCACAGCCGGTCCAGAAAGCCCAAGGTGCCTACGGAGAAGCCGGTGAAAGACCCAGCTAATGAAGGGAGGAGGTCAGGGAAGGCTTTAGAAGTCACATGACTTCTTAAAATGCGCCAGGACAAATAAGGAGAATTTAGGCAACCTGGGGCAAACCAGAAGAACCATCCCGAGCAGAGATATTCTCCGAGAAGGAAAGGCCTATGCTATAGGTTGTCCACCCTGACTGTCCATCCCTGAGATTCAAATGGCCCTGAGCTCAGTCGCTTAGCCTCAGTTTCCCCATTTGTGAGATGGGGGAATGGACAAATTCTGCAGAAATCTGAAGTGCTCTTCACCCAGGGAGGTCACAAGAGAAGTTTCATCAGCGGCTCATCCTCTGGCCGTTTCCAGGAAAACATCCTTCCCACCCCCGACCCCCCAACCCCCGCCTCCCACAAAAGAGAGACCCAGATTTCATCTGCAACGTGAAGCAGGTGGTCTCAGAATCCCACCTGGAGCAGGGCCCAGGGCAAGTCTTCAAGGACTGTCACCAAGAACTGCTTTGGATGCTGGAACAGAACTGCCTAACCCATCTGCAGCCCTGGGGTCCTGCCCTGCTCCGCTGGCACCTGCAGGGCAGCAGGGAGTCGGAGGGGGGAGGGTGGAAGCAGGGAAAACAGCTTGTTAGAGATGGCAGAGAAACTGAGCAAGAATAGTCATCCTAGAAAAGACTGTTCCAGAAGCAGCCAACAGAAACTTCGAGGCTCCAGTTCCAAAGTCAGCCAGCCCCAGGGTGGGACATACAGTCCATCCCACATTTCATCACTGAGAAAGCGGAGCCTGAGCTATGCTCCTACTCCACTCCCATCACACAAGAAGGGACAAGAGCTGCTTTTCTGGAAGACTTGAACAACCTCGCTATGCTCTGGAAGATAGTGTTGTTTCTCAATCCCAGACTGACCTCGGTATTTGTTCCCAAGCAAAGTCTTCATGAGCACCAAGCCCCAGCCCTCAGAGATGAGGCAGGCAATTTTCCTGCCCTCTGGGAGACACCAGGCCAAGAAGCAATGAGATGAGTCAGGGGGTGCCAGGGAAGATGCCACAGGGGAAGGTGGGGAGGAGGTCACAGCCAGCTGAGCTAGGAATGGGGGTGAGGCTGGTACTGTTATGATCCCCTTTGTCCTCATAAGAAACCAGGATCCGACATTCTAGGCAACTTGTCCAAGGTAACCCACCTGGTCAGGGGAAGAACATGGGAAGAACCCAGGACTATCTGACTTTGAGGCTACTCTTAACTTCTCCCCAGCTGCCTGCTCACACCATCCACTCTGTGCAATTGGACCAAATCGCCTCTTTGCTCAACCCTCTCTTGCATTAGACTGTGGTGACCTTCACATCCAGAGCCAATCAGGTGCTATTTAGTGCATCATAGAAACTGTCATAATACCAAAAACCATGTTGGCTAAATGACAGATGACATGAATTTGAGCTTGGTATGGTGTTAGGGCACCCATTTACAGGAGCTGACACTGTTGCTTGCCTGAGAGCTCACAGTCAGGAAAACTCAGCGCAGTGCTAGGGTTCTGTGGCCCTTTGTCAGGCAGTCTCTCCTAAAATCTCTCTAAACTGATACCCACACCCCAGCCAGGTGGCCCCACCAGCCGCACTGCCCTTGTTGGGGTAGCAATGGAATGGGATGCTCCCACCACACCTTTGTTTCTGGGACAACTGTGACTTGGGTGCTCATTTATGCAGTGTCTATGGTTATATTCCCTGGCAGTGTCCCAGGAAAGCAGAAGAAAAACCGGGATCCAGTATCCCCATGCGCTTTGTGTTAGCTGGGGCAGGTGCTCCCCGGGTACCCCACACCTCATCCAGAGGCACATGCAGGGAAGCCTCTCTAGATCCCCAGCCGGGACCTGGGCCCTTTCCGGAGCCTCATTTCCCCAGCCCAGGGCCTCCCCCACTTCCCAGGCTGCAACTTCAAGTTTCCAAAAAATTAAACAAAAACAGGGCATGGGCAAGTATCTGAAAAAGGGAATGTGCATTTTTTCCATCTTTAGCCATCAAAAAAAAAAAATCTCAAATTTTGAAAGCAAAAGCCTCCAACATTTAGCTGAAAAATTAAAAAAGCAGCAATATGCCAAGAGTGTCCTCTCCTCCCCAGGATGCCAAGCAGAGGGCAGGGGAGTCTGGGCAGAAAACTCCCACCAATCTCCTTCCCTGAGCCCTTCTCTGCACTCATTCTTGCTCCTCCCCTGTAGGAGTTCTAGAAGATTTGTTGGGAGCTTGTCATTGCCATGAAGATCATCTTTGCCACCGCAAAAATCTGACAATTTGTATCCCTAGATCAAGGGAATTATATGAGCAATGACTTGGGGTTTTTCCTTATTTCTTATTTTCTGTCACTGAGGTTAATATTTCCCAAAGACCAACTGAAAGAGACAGCAGGAAACATAACACAGGATGGAGTTACATAGCTCTACAGTGCAGTCAGAGAACTGTGGAGTTGCAGCATGAGCAAATGTCTGTGTTTTGCCTTCAGATACTGAGTGCCCTGAGACTCTTACTGGGACACCTCCCTCTTTCCTCTCATCCTTTCTCTCTTCCCAAACACACGATTCTGTACCTACAACTCAACAAAGTGGGTTTTACACTTGCCAAGCCAGGCTAGAGGCACCTCAGCTTTTCCGTGTCTCAGAACCTCTTCTGAATTTACATAACCTTGGTGTTTGTGATGGTTCATGTCAGGTGTCAACTTGACTGGGCTAAGGGTTGCCCAGATAGCTGGTAAAATGTGATTTCTGGGTATGTTGGTCGGGTGTCTCTGGGAGAGCTTAGTGTTCAAATGGGTAAACTGAGTAAAGTAAATCCAGCCTCACCAATGTGGGTGGGCACCACCCAGTCCTTCAAGAGCCCAAATAGAACAAAAAGGCAGAAAAAGGGTGAGTTCTTCCTCTTCATTCTTAAGCTGGAACATTCATTTTCTCTTGCGCTCAAATATCGGTGCTCCTGATTTTCAGGCCTTTGGACTCAGACTGGCGATTACACCACCTGGGTCTCCAGCATGAAGATGTAGGACTTTTCAGCCTCCATAACTGTGTGAGCGTGAGCCGATTCCTGTAATAAATGTCTTCTATGTATCTACATACGCCCTATTAGTTCTGTTTCTCTGGAGAACCCTAATACAGCACCCTGTTTCCAAACACTGCACACCAACTTCTACAAACATGGGCCCTGGGAGCTCACTGCGCAGATGCCCACTGCCTGGATGGAGATTCAGTCTCTTCTTCTTGACATACCTATAGGCAGTCCTTGCCCTGTGCCAGCCCCAAGGCCCTCTGCTCCTAGGATCACTGCAGTAAAAAACCAGAGCCTGAATGAAGTCAACATTGTTTACTTGGTTGGATCTGAGATTCCAGATTTTTCCAACTGCCAGAGCCTTCAGTCAATGGCCCCTTCACTACCTCTGATGCAGGCTTGACTGACTCCCATGATAGGGATCATCCAGCTTTGCAGAAATCAGCCCATTCTTTGCCTGGTAGGAAAACCTTTCCTGGAAGGCTGTGATACTCTGGCGAGATTATGACAGATGTCTCCCAATGGCTGTAAGGGAACAGGAAAGGGAGCCTGGGGAGGCCTCTGCAGGGGCTGCTTGAGAATCAGCAGTCTGCAGGGCAGGCCTTTCTGGAGCCATGTGGGTAGAGGAAAGGCAGGTTGCAGGTGCAAAGCAGGAAGCCCTGTAAGAGCTTGGTGTCGGTTGGAGGGGCAGTGCCCCAGCCTGTGCCAGGCAATCCAAAGAGGTGGCCAGACGGGACGAAGACAGGCGGTGAGGGGGAGCCGGCAGGAAACTGCAGAGCCTAGGCTGGAGAAACGTGCAGGAGGGGGGCCAGATGGTGGAATGGCTGAACTCCATACTTCTGTAGTATGTACATACTTCAAGTAGTTTGTACTAAGAATCCTGGAGCCGCACCACAAACACCTCTGCAAGCCTCAGGTTTTTTTGTTTTTGTTTTTTGTTTGTTTGTTTTGAGACGGAGTCACACTGTTGCCTGGGCTGAAGTGCAATGGTGTGATCTCGGCTCACTGCAACCTCCGTCTCCTGGGTTCAAGTGATTCTCCTGCCTCAGCATCCCAAGTAGCTGGGATTACAGGTGCCTGCCGCCACACCTAGCTAATTTTTTGTAATTTTAGTGGAGACGGGGTTTCACCATGTTGGTCAGGCTGGTCTCAAACTCCTGACCTCAGAAGTTCCACCCACCTGAGCCTCCCAAAATGCTGGGATTACAGGCGTGAGCCACCGTGCCTGGCCAAGCCTTAGTTTTCTAATCTGTAAAATGAGAGTATTAAAACTAAAGTCATAGCCGGGCACACCGTCTTAAAAAAAAGCTAATGCCACATGATCTTTATGAGAACTGGATGAGATTGCCCTCCTGAAGCTCTGAGCACAGTGCCTGAGGCAAAGGGAGAACTTGGTAAACTGGGGCCACAGCTGTTTGGGAGGTGCTGTTGGTCTGGGCAGGCCTTGGAGATTGGCTGGAGAGGGGAATGAGTGCAATCACCCTTGAGAGGTGCCCTGGCCTGAGAATGACCACTGGCCCCACAGGGTCTGGTGCCTTGGGGGTACTCACAGAAATACAGACCAAAGCAGCTAGATCATTGGCTTGGGGCTTTGTGGTTTTGCTGTGTTGGCTATGTGCAGCTGGCTCATGCCTGTAATCCCAGCACTTTGAGAAGCTGAGGCAGGAGGATCACTTGAGATCAGGAGTTGCAGCCTGACCCACATGGTAAAACTCCGTCTCTACAATTAACTGGGCATGGTGGCACACACCCGTAATCCCAGCTACTCAGGAGACTGAGGCAGGAGAATCACTTGAACCCGGGAGGCAGAGGTTGCAGTGAGCTCTCACCACTACACTCCAGCCTGGGGGATGAAGCAAAACTCCATCTCAAATAAAATAATAATAATAATAAATAAATAAAAACAATTATGAATTAGAGAAGGGAATGTCTATTCAGACGCTTTATGTCCACTTGGCAGCAGCCTACTGGGAACCCTGAAGCACTTTGCATCTAGGACCCCCACATAAGGGAAAAGCCAGTTCTGTTGGCTCCCTCTGTTGCTTTGCCTGGAAGGGCCTCTTTTCGTTTATTCTAGAAAACCTCTACCAACTTGGCCAGGTACGGTGGCTCATGCCTGTAATCCCAGCACTTTGGGAGGCTGAGGCGGACGGGATCACCTGAGGTCAGGAGTTCAAGACCAGCCTGGCCAACATGGTGAAACCCTGTCTCTACTAAAAATACAAAAAATTAGCCAGGCCTGGTGGCAGGTGCCTATAATCCCAGCTACTCAGAAGGCTGAAATAGGAGAACTGCTTGAACCCGAGAGGCAGAGGTTGCAGTGAGCCAAGATCATGCCATTGCACTCCAGCCTGGGCAACAAGAGCAAAACTCTGTCTCAAAAAAAAAAAAAAAAGGAAGAAAAAGAAAACCTCCAACTTGTCCACAAGGTTTCTGCTAGGAGCCTGCCTGGCTGCCCCCAACACCTCATTGGAATGTAATCTCCTGCTCTAGGCTGCCTCTGACTCAGAGCTGCACACATTTTGGGAATGGTTTTCATCTCCACAACACCCCTACATGCCTTTCATGCTGTATGTTCTTTGCACGACATACCAGTTTCTAAAAATCAGACTACAGGCCGGGCGCAGTGGCTCACGCCTGTAATCCCAGCACTTTGGAAGGCCAAGGCAGGCAGATCACAAGGTCAGGAGTTCGAGACCAGCCTGGCCAATATGGTGAAATCCTGTCTCCACTAAAAACACAAAAATTAGCTGGGTGTGGTGGCGGATGCCTATAATCCCAGCTACTGGGTAGGCTGAGACAAGAGAATTGCTTGAAATTGGAAGGCAGAGGTTGCATGAGCCTAAGATCATGCCACTGCACTCCAGCCTGGGCGACTGGACGACAGAGTGAGACTCTGTCTCAAAAAATAAATAATAATCCGAGTCATGTTGCCAAAATACATAAATGCATAATAAAAAAAATAAAAATTAGCTGGGCACGGTGGCTCACGCCTGTAATCCCAGCACTTTGGGAGGCTGAGGGTGGATCACCTGAGGTTGGGAGTTCGAGACCACCCTGACCAACATGGAGAAACTCTGTCTTTTAAAAAATAAATACATGATATAAATAAAAATTAGAGTGCAGTGTCCTAGTTTTCTGAAAAGCAATGTCGTTTTCTCCAAGGAAATGAACCCTAGGAGTGGGGAATCCAGCGACTGTCCACCCGCCTCCGTGCACAGGTCTCCATAGCGCTCGGCACCATATGCTCAGCTCTTCTTCTGATGCCACTGCAGGCACCACGGTCATTAACCAAACTTCCCTCAGTGCTGCCGCTGTGTCCTTTTCCCTCATACTCACCAGGGACTAAAAAACACTCCTTGAATCATAGTAAACACTATCACTTGCATTTACCCAGATTTTGTTCCCCAAGTGCCATCAAAAGAAACTAGTGGCTGGGCGCGGTGGCTCACACTTGTAATCCCAACACTTTGGGAGGCTGAAGCGGGATGATCTCCTAAGGTCGGGAGTTCAAGACCAGCCTGGCCAACACGATGAAACCCTGTCTCTACTAAAAATACAAATCAGGCGTGGTGGTGCGCACCTGTAATCCCAGCTACTTGGGAGGCTGAGGTAGGAGAATGGCTTGAGCCTGAGAGATGGAGCTTGCAGTGAGCCAAGATTGAGCCACTGCACTCTAGCCTGGGCGACAGAGCAAGACTCCATTTCAAAAAAAAAAAGAAAAAGAAACTAGCAAGAACCAGGACGGGCATGGTGGTTCACACCTGTAATCCCAGCACTTTAGGAGGCCGAGGCAAGTGGGTCACCTGAGGTCAGGAGTTCGAGACCAGCCTGACCAATATGGTGAAACCCTGTCTGTACTAAAAATACAAAAATTAGCTGGGCATGGTGGCACGTGCCTATAATCCCAGATACTTGGGAGGTTGAGGCAGGAGAATCATTTGAACCCGGGAGACGGAGGTTGCAGTGAGCTGAGATTGTGCCACTGCACTCCAGCCTGGGTGACAGAGCGAAACTCCATCTCAAAAAACAAAAATTAGCAAGACCCTGCTTCTGGTTTTCCTGAGTAGGATTCCAGAACCTCCTCTGCTAAGTCTAGACTTGGAGAAGAAAGCTCTACGGCAATGTTCTTAGGTCAGCATCCTGCTCACTCCCACACTTGGGCCTGGCATGTTGCTGGCACAGCCTATAGGGGAGCAATTAGCAGCTAGGACTCTGACAGCAGGAAGACAGCCAGAGTGGAGGCTTCGTGAGACACCTGTGTGAGCAGGCTCTCCCTCTCCCTCCCTCCCTCCTTCCTTCTCCCTCTCTCTCCTCTTCTCTCCCCTTCTCTCTCTCCCCCCATCCCACTTTTTCTTCCTCTCTCCTCTTTTTCTCCTTTTCTTTCCTCTTCTCTCTCTCTCATGGTCTCTCTTCTTTCTTTTCTCCCTTGTCCCTTCTCCTCCGTTCCCTCTCTCATCTCTCTGTCACTCTCTCTCTCTTCCTCTCACGCTCTTTAGACTATAGTGGCGTAATTTTCTCTCTTCCCTTTCTCTCTCTTCCTCTCCTTTCTCCTTCTCTCCCCCCTGCCCCTCAGTGTCTCTCCCCCTCTCTCATTCCCTCTCTCTCTATCACTTTCTCTTCCCTCTTCTTCTTACTCTCTTAGGACACATATCCAAAGAACAATAGGACTCAGGTGAAAACTGGATGACAATTATAAGAATTATTTTGAGGCTGGGCTCAGTGGCTTACACCTGTAATCCCAGTACTTTGGGAGGCCTAGACGGGCAGATCTCCTGAGGTCAGGAGTTCGAGATTAGCCTGGCCAACATGGCAAAACCCCATCTCTACTAAAAATACAAAAGATTAGCCAGGCATGGTGATGCACGCCTAAGGTCCCAGCTACTTGGGAGGCTGAGGCAGAAGAATCGCTGTAACCCAGGAGGTGGAGGTTGCAGTGAGCCAAAGTCTGCACTCCAGCATGGGTGATAGAGCAAGACTCCATCTCAAAAAAAAAAAAAAAAAACAAAAAGAATTATTTCTCAGAGGACAGTGAGCCGTCATGTTTGGGGTCTTAAGGGATGCCACCCTTCCTTGGTCTCTCTCACCACTGAGCCCTTGGTGGAGAGATTCATGTTCAAGCCCCAGCTTGTCACTGGCAGTGAGATGGAGACCTCTTTCCCCCTCTAGCCAATGGCCTCAGTCACAATATTAAGAAAATAATCCCTGCCTCCCTCACTGTAAAGGGTTGCAATGAACAAGAAGATAATATGAACAAAGCAATCAATGCAACAAAGAGAAACTAGCTATGATGACATTGATATGTGACTTGGGTACTGCACATCAACAATAATTAACATGTGAATAGGCAAAATAGCCGGGCATGGTGGTGCTCACATGTGGTCCCAGCTATTCCGGAGGCTGAGGCGGGAAGATCGCTTCAGCCCAGGGGTTCAAGGCTGCAGTGAGCTATGATCACCATTACCCTCCAGCCTGGGCAACACAGTGAGACCCTATCTCGAAAGTAAATAAATAAATAAAAATAACCTAAAATGCCAGAGTGCACATTTACTGTGTGGCTTTAGCAAGTTCATTAATTTCTCTGTGCCTCAGTTTCTTCTTCTGAGAAAAATGGAGATGATAGCAGAACCAATCCTAGCAGGTCACTGTGAACACTAAGTACGCCCATCGTTGCATGTTCTATGATCCATTTAGAGCTGTGTCCAGACCTTTTTGCAAATGTAGCCACTACGACTATCTCACCCTCAGTGCTACCCCAGAGCCAGTTTATCCCCTAAACATAATGACCACTCTATTAGGGGCTGTCAAGAGAAGACAGCAGCAAAGCAAGCTACCTAGTTAAAGAAGTGGGTTTCATCTCCTCCCTAGCTCCTCCCGAAGCCAAAAAAATCTGCCTGAGGTGTTGATTCCAAACCTGGCTGATCATGAAGATCACGTTGGAGAAGGGGCGGTTCAACATTCAGATTCCTGAGCCCAGATCCTCTGAATTCCAGGGCTGAGTCCAGGAATGTGCTTAAAAAAAAACCCTCCAGGTTTGGTAGTTACTGCATGGGACAGGAGAATGTACGTATTTAAGAGGAGTGCCTTGCTCTCTTGCAGCATTATTAACCTGAGCCTCTTTTCTGGTTAAAGATGATCTTTCATTGGGGACCAAGAATCTGCAGATTTTAAACTAGTTCAAAAATTTAGCTGGGCATATTCCCAAGGGTCTGAAGGAAAGCATTCTGATCTGCGGAATTCTTCGGCTGCACTGCATGCTCTGAGATCACAGCTCTGGCTACACTAACCAGCCCGGGCACCCGCTCCTCATGACTCACCACATGGCTCTCAGGAGGAGTTTGGGAGCAAACCTGCAGTCATCAAATAGATTCTTACAATCAGAGAGGTGACCAGAAGCATTGAACCCAGGACAATGTGTTGGTTTTCAGAGAAGATATTTTGAAGGAGCTCCACTGACAATCCACTTTTTTTTTTTTTTTTGAAACGGAGTTTTGCTTTCGTTGGCCAGGCTGGAGTGCAATGGCTCCATCTCAGCTCTCCACAACCTCTGCCTTCCAGGTTCAGGCGATTCTGCTGCCACAGCTTCCCAAATAGCTGGGATTACAGGCGTGAGCCACCACACCCGGCTAATTTTGTATTTTTAGTAGAGACAGGGTTTCTCCATGTTGGTCAGGCTGGTCTTGAACTTCTCACCTCAAGTGATAGGCCCGCCTTGTCCTCCCAAAGTGTTTGGATTACAGGCATGAGCCACTGTGCCCGGCCTGAAAATCCACTTTCTATGCAGAGGGCAGAAGAGTTTCTCCAACGGGTGGTCCAGATTATAAGCCCCAAGGAAGGAGCGCCCTCCTTGCTGGACCACACTCACTTGTGTCTTATCCACGTTACTGCCTCATACCTGACTCAGTAGCTCTGGGGGCCCCCTGGCCAGAACGAGCAAAGTCACCTTGCTCCGAGGCTGCCAAACAGCACTCTGAGAAACTCCAGCTTCCTCCAGGGCTGACACAGATTATTTTCTGAATTTGTATCTTTTTTTTTTTTTTTTTTTTTTTTTTGAGATGGAGTCTCGCTCTGTTGCCCAGTCTGGACTGCAGTGGTGTGATCTCGGCTCACTGCAACCTCTGCCTCTTAGGTTCAAGCAATTCTCCTGTCTTGACCTCCTGAGTAGCTGAGATTATAGGCACACACCACCCACCATGCCCACCTAATTTTTGTATTTTTAATAGAGATAGGGTTTCACCATGTTGGTCACGCTGGTCTCGAAGTCCTGACCTCAGGTGATCCACCCACCTCGGCCTCCCAAAGTGCTGGGATTACAGGCATGAGCCACTGCACCCAACTGTGAATTTATATCTTTACATGATGATAAAACAGAGCATTGTACTCTAATGTGGCTGTTGCTAACTTTTACACTCTAAAGATCCCAAATGCAAGTCCCTCTCACCCTCTTTCTGCATGCCTCTGAATTCCCTGGAAGTATGTCATTGATTAGGAAGCTGGAGCTCTGCCCTGGCCTTTCTGATGCCGGGCTAGTCCACAGGGGCTGGTGCGTTGCTACTGTTGGCGTGTTTTTTTCCAATGGCATTACTTTTTATTTCTAAATAAGTAAATAAATAAAGACCCAGCCATGTCACTATTTTCCTTCCACTCTGGAAATCTTCAGAGTCCAGCATGATGAAGCACAGCAGTTACTGGTCCCCCATCTCTGTCCCACCTTCCCCCCTCCCAATCCAAAGCCCTAGACAAGCAGAGCAGTCAATAATTTCTCAGAATCAGGTGCCTACCCAACGCCCATCACAACGGACAAAAGATGAAGCCTTACCATGCCCTTGCTTGGCTTCAGAGAGCAAGCTGGGCAATAGCAAAGGAATTTGAACACAGCAGGTCATGGTCACGCACCTCTGTAGCCCCTGAGCTTTCTGTGAGCCATTTGGCTGCTGCTATAGGACTCTTAAAAGTCAAATTTGGCTGGGCGCAGTGGCTCCTGCCTGTAATCCCAGCACTTTGGGAGACTGAGGCAGGTGGATCACATGGTCAAGAGATAGAGACCATCCTGGCCAGCATGGTGAAACTTGGTCTCTACTAAAAATACAAAAATTGGCTGGGCATGGTGGCACATGCCTGTAGTCCCAGCTACTTGGGAGGCTGAGGCAGGACAATCACTTGAACCTGGGATGCAGAGGCTGCAGTGAGCCAGATTGTGCCACTGCACTCCAGCCTGGCAACATAGCGAGATTCCGTCTCAAAAAAAAAAAAAAAGTCGTATTTTTTATAAGAGATCAAGCCACTTGGGGATGCTGAGGCAGGAGGATTGCTTGAGGCCAGGAGTTCAAGACCAGCCTGGGTAATGTAATGAAACCTCATCTTTATAAAAAACAAAATAAATAAATTAAAAACTAGCAGGGCATGGTGGCACACACCTATGGTCCTAGCTATTTAGGAGGCTGAGGCAGGAGGATGGCTTGAGATCAGGAGTTCAAGGCTGCAGTGAGCCACGATCATGCCACTGTACCCCTGTGTGACAGAGCAAGACCCTGTGGCTACAAAGTAATAACATGAAATGAAATTCAAGCCATTAGATAGTCTGAGCAATCAATATAAAATCTTCTTCCTAGCCTTGCAGACTTCAGGACTCGTTTTAGACAGAGAATCCTCATTCTACAAAGGAAAGCCACAGAAAGTGATAACAATGAACCACAAACCTACAGGTTGCCTGAGTCAAGGCTTTCTTCATCTTACCTACCAGGAACAAAACCAGGAGGACATTAGCCACAGCAGCTGCCTGCATCTCTCTGCCTCCGCAGGCCACCAATGTGTGTGTCTGACCCAGCACCCTCACCCTGCTTCATGGGCTCGGTGTAAGCAGAAATGCTTTGAATTGAACAGACATGTTTACATACCAGAAGGACAGATTTGTCTTTCCAGGATTGGGGTCCCTATATGTTTTAGTTTGGTTGATTAAAAGGTTCTTTTTTTTTTCTTTTGAGACCAAGTCTTGCTCTTTTGCCCAGGCTGGAGTGCGGTGTTACCATCTTGGTTCACTGCAAACTCCACCTCCCAGTTCAAGCGATTCTCCTGCCTCAGCCTCCAAGTAGCTGGGATTACAGGCATGTGCCACCGTTCCTGGCTGATTTTTGTGTTTTTAGGAGGGACGCTGTTTTGCCATGTTGCCCAGGCTGGGCTTGAACCCCTGGACTCAAGTGATCCACCTGCCTTGACCTCCTAAAGTGCTGGAATTACAGGCGTGAGCCGCCAAACTCGACCTAAAAGATTCTATTTATTTATTTATTTATTTATTTATTTAGACATGGAGTGTTGCTCTGTCACCAGGCTAGAGTGCAGTGGCTTGATTTTGGCTCACTGTAGCCTCTGCCTATGGGGTTTGAGTGATTCTCCTGCCTCAGCATCCTGAGTAGCTGGGACTACAGGCATGTGCCACCATGCCCAGCTGATTTTTTTGTATTTTTTAGTACAGACGGGGTTTCACAGTGTTGGCCAGAATGGTCTCAATCTCTTGACCTTGTGAGCCACCTGCCTCAGCTTCCCAAAGTGCTGGGATTACAGGCATAAGCCACTGTGACCGGCCAAGGTTCTACTTTTTTAACAGCCTCATCCAGGTGTGGTGGCTGACGCCTGTAATCTCAGCCCTTTGGGAGGCGAAGGTGGGAGGATTGCTTGAGGCTAGGAGATTGAGACTAGCCTAGGCAACATAGCAAGACTCTGTCTCTACAAACAAATTTTTTTAAAAAATGAGTCTGGCATGGTGGCACCTATAGTCCTGGCTACCAGGGAGGCTGAGGCAGGAAGATCATTTGAGCCCAGGAGTTTGAAGTTGCAGTGACCCTTGATTGTGTCACTGATACAGAAGGGCTAGAAAGGGAAGAGCGTGGTCCCTTTAAATGATATGGAAGTGGGGAAGGGAAGTGTTGGGTGCTGAGAGGAATCTGAACACAGCAGGTCATGGCCACGTGCCTCTGCGTCACCTCAGCTTTTTGTGGACCATTTGGCTGCTACTATGGGACTCTTAAAAGTCAAATTCTTTTTATAAGAGATCCAGCCACTTGAGGATGCTGAGGCAGGAGGATCACTTGAGGCCAAGAGTTCAAGACCAGCCTGGGCAACATAGTGAGACCTTGTCTTTACAAAAAAATTAAATTAATTAATTAATTAAAAATTAGCAGGGCATGGTGGAATGCACCTGTGATACTAGCTACTTGAAAGGGTGCAGTCCCTGAGTAGGGCTCCACCCCCACGGACCTGGGTGAGGACAGGCACTTCTGCCTTCACACCCAAATGTTGCATTTTCCAAGATCACCAAGATGATCATGCCTGGCCCACCATGCCCCCATCCTGGGCCTATGCAAACCAGAGACCCTTGCAAGGCAAAGACATGTAAGCAGCTGGACATCATGAGGAATACCTCTGTGGAAGAAGACACAAGCGGCTGGTCATCAAGAGCAAGCTGGCGGAAGAGCGTGCTGACAGGCACCAGCAGGCCAGCAGGCCAGCAGGCCATTGACTGGTGGAATGACATGGAGTTTGGCTGGGGCAGTCGGAGGAGACCCTGGGCTGCCAAGTGGCCCAACTCCAGGGGGAATACCATCTCCCTTCTGGCTCCCCCATCTGATAAGAGCTACTTCTACTAACTGAAACCTCGCACTCATTCTTCAAGCCCACGTGTGATCTGATTTTTCCAATATACCAGGGCAAGAAACCCCCGGATACAGAAAGCTCTCTGTCCTTGTGACAAGGTAGGGGGTTTAATTGAGCTGGCTTACACAAGTCACCTACAGATGGCACACTAAAAGAGCACCCTGTAACATACACCCACTGGGGCTTAAGGAGCTGTAAACACTCATCCCTAGACATTGCCATAGGTCAGAGCCCCACAGCCTGCCTGTCTGTATACTCCCCTAGAGGTGTGAGCAGCGGAGCACTGAAGAAACTAGCCACACCCCCATCACATACCCTGTGAGGGGAGCAAGGGAACTTTTCCCATTTCAACTGGGGGCTCTTCCAGGATCCTGGAAGGTGAGTATAAACGAATGTGAAACTGTTGGGTCTGCCTCTTCTAAAACCTTGTCATCTCCCCTGAAGGTAAGAGGCTGTTTCCCTTCAGAAACTCTGCCCTAACTGGCCAGTCAAAGCCCCCAATCTTTGTTTTTTTTTTTTTTCCCCTCTCTCTCACAAAGCTTGAAATGGCTCTGATCTCTTCCTTTATAAAGGAAAGAGTTTTGCTATAGGCTGTAACAATGTTACTAAGTAAAATGAGCATCAGGCTCAGCCACCAAAGGTGCAAATCAGACCAATTATTCCTAGAGGTGCCGCATATGCCTCCACTTTGACAGTCACAGGCACACAGCACTAAGGGCACCTCTCCTTATCCTTTTTCCACCCAGCTTGGGCACCTAGGCATGCCCACAGGCAAAGACCAAGCCCAACAGCCATGAGTGGGTTTGGGAGAAACCTGTGACAGTAGCTACGACCCCACAGTAGCTGTAATCCCACGGATGCGGCATTTTCTTTCTTTCCCTTGCCAAGGAATTCAACCTGGTCTGAACAGGGGAAAGATGTAAGGATTAGAAAGGCCCAGTTGCACTAGGCAAAGGGTTCTTCCCTCAGAATCTTCCCCTTTCCCCTTAAATTGTTTTCCTCTTTTTTCTTTTTGAAGTGAGAGCTCCCACCCCAACTCTTACTCTGTTTCTGATAGGGAAGTTAACAGAGGAACAACTCCTACTGGCTGAGAACTGCACATTTGGCACATTTGAGACACTCTCAACAGAAAACAAACAGCCTCTAAAATATCTTTTCAGTCCCAAACTGGATTCCAAGGTTCAAGCAGAGGCCCTAGAAAGAAAACCAGGTCTGAGGGATCCAAAGCCAGGCACCAGGCGACAGGCACAATGTAAATGGTCAGGACCAATTCCTGCTAACTAAACCCCCACACCCCATGGAAGGAGGCCATGCTTCATGGCATAAACTCAGGGAACTCAGTTTGCCAACAGCAAGGAGAAAGGGAGGCCCAGGGGAGGGCGGTTAATTCCTATTCTCTGGGTTTTCTCTGCTTCATGGTTACATACCACATCAGTACCCATGGCTGGCACCTGCCAAGATTGCTGGCTCAGGGATAAGAGGAGGAGAGTGAAGGGAGGATGACTGCTTTCTGTCTCCATCACACCCTGAGTTCTTGCTGAGAGAAGGAAGGGAATAAGGGACGGCTCCATTCCCTGTCTTTCAGAATGGGCAAACAGTTCTCTTTACCACCCCCATTGAAACTCCTCTGGAGCGTATCCTGAACCATTGAAACTGCTTTGACCCTCAGAATCCGGAGAAAAAGTGCCCTCATAGCCCTCTGCACAAAGGTTTGGCCAGATTATGATTTACAGGAAAAGCTGGCTTGGCCTCAGGAGAGGAACCATTCATTTTAATGCAATCTGGCAATTGGAACTTTCTGTAGATGTGATGACAGATGGCCCAAGGCCCTATATGTGCAGGCTTTCTATACCTTGCAAGAACCTTTGCGACACTGTAGTATTGATCCACCCTTCCCGTTTGCCATCGCAGGGAAGGCTGCAAAGGACAAGACCAGAAAAGTAAAGATAGAGTCCCAGAGGCACCCCCAGCAGAGGATACAGCTCCCTCAAACCCTGCTCCTCCAAGTCCACCCCACCTCCTTCTACAGCTTCAGCCTCTCACTTGCTATCTCCTAAAAATCCTCACCCTAACCAAGCCCCAGTCTCACTCTTGCCCCTCCAACAAATGCCCAGTGAATTTGGGCCCAATAAGGTCCAGGCCCCCTTCTGCCTACAGGACTTAAAGCAAATTAAGGGAGATCTTGGCAAGTTTTCAGATGACCCGGATAGATAAAATAGAGACTCTCCAGAATTTTGCCCAAATATTTGAATTCTCCTGGAGAGATGTTATCTTACTTTTGAATCAAACCCTGACAGACACCGAGAAGCAGCTTGCTCTGCAAGCGGCAGAGAGATTTGGGGATGAGCTTTGCATCACATACAGCATCAGGGAAGGGGGCAAACAGTATCCAATGGGAAGAGAAGCAGTACCAGTGAATGACCCTAAATGGGATCCCAATGACAAAAGGGAAGATGGGAAGAGGAGACACTTTCAGGTGTGCATAACGGAGAGCTTACGTAGGACTAGGACCAAACCTCTCAAATATACCTGATCGATCAGGGATTGGATGAAAATCTCACTACCTTCCTGGAGAGGCTAAGAGAGGCCTTGGTAAAGCACACCTCTCTATCTCCTGATTCGGTCAAGGGACAGCTGATCCTAAAGGATAAATTTGTTACTCAGGCTACCCCTGACATCAGGGGGAAGTTGCAAAAATAGGCCTTGGGACCAGATAGTATATTAGAGGACCTCCTGAAAGTGGCTATCTCGGTCTTTTATAATAGAGATAGGGAGGTCTAGGAAAGAGAGAGGAGATACAGGTATTCCCAGGGTGCCCCTATACGTTACTAAGGATATGACAAGAACAGTTATCTCTCTTCTGAAGTTTATTCACTCCCGTACCAGTTTTAATTTCATTCACCAGGGTGAAACAGCTTGGGATACAACACTGTTGTTGGTATATTTTATTTTTTGTCTCTGTAATCTTTGGCACTCAATTCTTTCCTTGTAAGAATTGTTAAATACATGTTTAACCCATATGTACTTAACCTTATAAAACTTGTTTTTTTCTCTCACTCCTAGAAGACCTCAAACTCCAAACAGTCAAGCAACGGGAGCCTTGAAGATCGCTTCCCTTTGTTAGGAAGCCTTAGATAGACCTCTGGGAGGAGTCTCACTGCCGTTTTCCCCAAAACAACGCCCCTGTCAGCAGGAAACAGCTAAGATCTGTCATGGTCCGTATTCTTAGCCGAAGTTAGATGTACCTCTTCAGAGGCGGGAAATGATAAGGGAATGCTGGGAAGGGGAGGGCGTGGTCCCTTTAAATGATACATAAGGGAAGAAGGGAAGTGCTGGGAAGAGGAAGACAGGTCCCTGGCTAGGGCTCCACCCCCCACGGACCTAGGTGAGAACAGGCACTTCTGTCTTCATACCAAATGTTGCATTTTCCAAGACCACCCTGGCCCACCACGCCCCCATCCTGGGCCTATAAAAACCGGAGACCCTAGCAAGGCAGAGACACACAAGCAGCTAGACGTTGTGAGGAAGACATCAGTGAAGAAAACACAAGTGGCTAGTCGTGGAGAGCATGCCAAGCACGCTGACAGGCACCAGCAGGCCAGCAGGCCATCAACCCATCAACCGGTGGAACAACGTGGAATTTGGCTGGGGCAGTCCAAGGAGAACCTGGGCTGCTGAGCGGCCCGACTCCAGGGGAAAACCATCTCCCTTCTGGCTCCCCCATCTGCTGAGAGCTACTTCCGCTCAATAAACCTGCTCTCAATCTCCAAGCCCATGTGTGATCCGATTCTTCTGGTACACCAAGGCAAGAATCTCCTGCACCAAAAGCCGTCTGTCCTTGTGACAAGGTAGAGGATCTGACTGAGCTGACTAACACAAGCTCCCTATGGATGGCAAACTAAAAGAGCACCCTGTAACGCATAGCCACTGGGGCTTCACAAACTGTAGACATTCGCCCCTAGACACTGCCGTGGGGTCGGAGCCACCCAGCTTGCCCGTCTGTATGCTGCCCTAGAGGTTTTAGATGTGGGGCACTGAATAAGTGAGCCACATCCCCCATCACAGCCCTGCGAGAGGGACAAGGGAACCTTTCCCATTTCAACTGCACTCCAGCAACATAATAAGGTGCTGTCTCTTTAAGAAATTCTGAAAACTATTAATCTGTAGTTTTCAGATTAATATCTATTGGTATGATTCACAGGTAGTTCTATTGGTGTGATTCTATTGGTAGTTCTATTGGTGTGATTCACAGGTGAGAAAACTGGGGCTGCAGGATAGGGTACTGAGCCAAGATGGGCACTGGGTTCCTTCTCTGGGTCAGAACAAGCTCCTTCCTCCTCCACCAGTGTCTTTCCTGGCTTGTCTTCCAACCATTCACCCCAGGCTCAGCTTGGAGCAGGGCCTGTGTATTTACTGCTGAAGCCACATTAACTCTTACCAGTGATTAAACACTGACGTCTCAAAACCACACTTCTGAATGTCCCCCTCTGAGGGATGCAATGATAACTCCTACAGACCTTCGGCAAAGGGATGTTACTTTTGTGTCCCCTTGGTTGCAACCTAAAAGTGTTCACTGAAAATGAAAAAGGGGAAGGCACGGTGGCTCACGTCTGTAATCCCAGCACTTTGGGAGGCCGAGGCAGGTGGATCATGAGGTCAAGAGATCGAGACCATCCTGGCCAACATCGTGAAGCCCTGTCTCTACTAAAATTACAAAAATTAGTTGGGCGTGGTGGCACACCCCATAGTTCCAGCTATTCAAGAGGCTGAGGCAGGGGAATCACTTGAATCCAGAAGGGGGAGGTTGCAGTGAGCCGAGATGGCGCCACTGTACTCCAGCCTGGTGATGGAGCGAGACTCTGTCTCAAAAAAAAAAAAAAAAAAGAGAGAAGTGGTTGTAATTCACTGGGGCCTTTCCTTTTGAATGGGTCTTGATTTTAACTTCCACTCTGAAGGTGAAGGGCAAAAAATTTCTCTGCAATTTTGTATTAGTTTAACAAATAGTTTAATGAGCACTAAAGTCAGCACCACCCTATATTGCTCAACCCCAGGAAACGTGATTCACATAGACTAGAACATGGATGCTGCCTGTCCCTGGGATGGTGGGGTTCACAGCCTTGCCTAAGAAATCTTTTCAGTGTGTACATTAACACAGTTCATGTGGGGGAGGTGATTCACACCTATGCATGGGGTAAGGTGATTCGCACCCATGCACGAGAAGAAGGTGATTCGCACCTATGGGATGTGGGCATGGGGGAAGGTGATTCACACAAATTATGGGGGGGGGGGGTGGGATTCACACCAATGCATGGGGGAAGACATTAACCAGGGGAAGAGACAGTCCCATAAGGAAAGAAGCATATTGTGGTATGGAAAGTAAAACACAGGTGCAGGGTGGCCTGGAGGAGGTAATGACTTACACTGAGAGGGGTTTAGGATGTTCCCATGGAGATGGTGACATCTGACCTGCATTTTGAGACCTCTGCCAAAATCAGTCATGTCACCACCTGTGTGATTCAGAACCAGTTGGTGGAAAACGTTGTGAAGCTTCCCACCACGGAGAGTTGGGCCAAACCCCGGCCCAACCAATGGCAGATCCTGCCCAGCACACCTTAGACAAAGCAAAATTCAGCTTGTTAGGAGTTGACGCCCCTAACTGCTCCTGTGCGGAGGTCCTGCATTCTTACACCCTGCCCAGAAGAGGTGTCGGAGCAGGGCATGGACTCTGTGAGCTGCAAAAGAAGTTGCTTGGGAGGAGTCAAACTGGAGATCGGTTTCCACTTTGAATTCTCTATGGGACCTCTGGTAAAACTGCAGCCAGGTTTCAATTCCAAGGAGGTTATCAGAGAGATAATCTGAGATTTAGGTGCAAAGATGTTCATGGCAGCATTGTTTATAATTACGAGAAATAAAACAGTCAGAAAACATTTCCTGAGGACACACTATGGTCAGGGAGCAGTTTCTGTGTTTTAAAGGAGTAGCCTGCTGTGGTTTTGAGTAGCTGTGTCCCCTCTAAAACTCATGTTGAAACATAATCCCCAATGCAACGGTGTTAAGAGGTGTGGCCTTGGCCGGGCCTGGTGGCTCACGCCTGTAATCCCAGCACTTTGGAAGGCCGAGGCGAGCAGATCATGAGGTCAAAAAAATCGAGACCATCCTGGCCAACACGATGAAACCCTGTCTCTACTAAAAATACAAAAAAAAAATTAGCCGGGCGTGGTGGTGCATGCCTGTAGTTCCAGCTACTTGGGAGGCTGAGGCAGAAGAATTACTTGAACCCAGGAGGCGGAGGTTACAGTGAGCCGAGATCCCGCCACTGCACTCCAGCCTGGGACAGAGTAAGACTCCATCTCCAAAAAAACAAATACAAAAATTACCTGGGCATGGTGGCGCATGCCTGTAGTCCCAGATACTCAGGAGACTGAGGCCGGAGAATGGCTTGAACACGGGAGGTGGAGGCTGCAGTGAGCAGAGATCACGCCACTGCATTCCAGCCTGGGCGACAGAGCCATACGCCGTCTCAGGAAAAAATAAAACAATGGCTTCAACGAATTTTGTTATGAGATTTTGCTCAAATGATCTAAAGTTATGCAGAAAAGACATGCTTATATAGATAAAAACATGCTTAGAAGGAACCTTGGAGGAAGAAAACATGCTAATGGTGACAACCCTGGTTGTCTCTGAGGGGGTAGGATCAGTGGCAATTGTTAACACATCTTAGACTCTTCCTCAATTTTCTACTTTCCCACTGTGGGGTTACCTTACTTTCATGATGTGAAAAATCCATGCTACTTGCCAATGACTTAAATGATATATTTGACTGGGCACAGTAGCTCACACCTCTAATCCTAACACTTTGGGAGGCTGTGGTCAGATCACTTGGGCCCAGGAGTTCAAGACCAGCCTGGGCAATATAGTGAGACCCTGTCTCTACAAAAAATGTAGAAACATCTTCCACAAAAAAATGTAGAGACATCCTCATGCCTGTAGCCCCAGCTACTCGGGAGGCTGAGAGAGGAGGAGATCACTTGAACCTGGGAGACAGAGGTTACTGTGAGCCAAGATTACACCACTGCTGTCCAGCCTAAGTGATAGAGCAAGACTCTGTCTCAAATAAATGAATGAATGATATGTTCTTGCAGTATTGGACCTGTTGGCATCTAAGCATCTCACCTCGAAGATTACAGAAGTGCTGCTCTGGATGTTGCTATCCCTCTGAAACCTCTAAACCCCTCCCTCCCTCTTTGACTTAAATGTGGATACTGTTTCCAAGTACAGCAAATTTCGTCTCTCCAAATTAAAGTGACATGAAGCAGGTTTTTCACCCTGGTCAGCCCTTGCCACATAGTTGAGATGCCAGAATTCTTTCAAATAGCATGGAAAGTTCCAAAGACCAACCTAGAGTTCAACCTCTCAGTAAATAACTTCTCTTGCCAACATTCCTTTCCGGGGTGAGCCTTCCAGCTTTTTCATGCTGGTCAGTCTGTAAACTCCGCACAGAGTCAGCCTGGTGAGGCTCTGCTGTAAACAGCACACTTCCACTCCATATCTGTGACTAAGGAGCTGGGGTCCAGACCTCCTCAAAGTGTTCTCAACATGCCTTCAGGAAGAGCCATTTGTTACATATGATAGACTGCTGAAGCTGATGGTGATTTAGAAAGTAATGAAACAGCAAAGGCAGCCGGGCTCAGTGCCTCACGCCTGTAATCCCAGCACTTTGGGAGGCCAAGGAGGGCAGATCATGAGGTCAAGAGATCAAGACCATCTTGGCCAACATGGTGAAACCCCGTCTCTACCAAAAATACAAAAATTAGCTGGACATGGTGGCGGGCGCCTATAATCCTAGCTACTCTGGAGGCTGAGACAGGAGAATCACTTGAACCCAGGAGGCGGAGGTTGCAGTGAGCCGAGATCGTGCCACTGCGCTTCAGCCTGGTGACAGAGACTCCATCTCAAAAATAAATAAATAAATAAAATACAAAAGAAACAACAGAGTCAAAGCGATGTCTTCAGCAACGGGGTTTTCATTCCTTTTCCTCTTGATGCCTGTACTCTGGTAGTAGTTAAAGGGTAACTCGGCCGGGCGCAGTGGCTTTCCTCTGTGATCCTAGTACTTTGGGAGGCAGTGGCAGGAGGATCACAAGGTCAGGAGATGGAGACCATCCTGCCAGCATGGTGAAACCCTGTCTCTCTCAAAAATATAAAAATTAGCTGGGTGTGGTGGTGCATGTCTGTAATCCTAGCTACTCGGGAGGCTGAGGCAGGAGAACTGCTTGAACCCGGAAGGCAGAGGTTACAGTGAGCCAAGATGCCACTGCACTCCAGCCTGTCAAGACCCCGTCTCAAAAAGAAAAAGAAAAAAGAAAAAGAAAAAAGGGTAAACTCACTCACAACCTGGGCCCTCCATCCTGTGTGCTGCAGTGTAAGAAATCAAACATTGAGCAAAGAGCCTGCTTTCTCCAGTGTTACGTGTAGAGTCAAATGGCACTAGGGCTGAGGGCCTGGTATGGCATCTTTGCCTGGGTGGACTGGCTGGTGCAGTGAGTTCAGGGTACTCCAGGAAGGCACGGAGGAGCCAATGCAATCTGGGGTCTGGGGGCGGTAGGACAGGGCTTGTTAAAAGTGCAAAAATGGGTCAGGGGCGGTGGCTCATGCCTGTAATCCTAGCACTTTGGGAGGCTGAGGTGGGTGGATCATGAGGTCAGGAGATAAAGACCATTCTGGCCAACATGGTAAAACTCGATCTCTACTAAGATACAAAAAACTAGTCGGGTGTGGTGGCGCACCCCTGTAGTCCCAGCTACTCGGAAGGCTGAGGCAGGGGAATCGCTTGAACCCGGGAGGCAGAGGTTGCAGTGAGCCGAGATCGCACCACTGCACTCCAGCCTGGCGACAGAGCAAGACTCCATCTCAAAAAACAAACAAACAAAACAGCAAAAATGAAGAGGGCTCTGTGGCAGTGGTGGGGTGAAGGAATATCCTAAGGCTGGCGCGAAAGCATCAGCAGCAGCTCTGTGACCGGGGCGGTCAGCTTCCTTCTCTGCTGGCTGTTGGTCCTCTGGCTGAATAGGGACAAGCTTGGGCTACTGGTGCCGACTGTTCGCAGTTGCGATGGTCAGACAGTCAACACCTGTGGATAAAGCGTGTCTCTGATTAAGATGGAGACTGCTAGGCAAGGATTCCTCCCCAGGCTCCTCTTGTCTGTCACATGCTTAGGAACTTTCTTTTTTTTGCGCCCTCCCCCTACTTACGAACTTTCTAAATTTGGCTGGTCATGACTGTAATCCCAGCATTTTAGGAGGCCAAGGCAGGTGGATCATGAAGTCAGGAGTTTGGGACCAGCCTGGCCAACATGGCGAAACCCCATATTTGGTTTCTACTAAAAATACAAAATACATCTCTACTAAAAATACAAAAATTAGCTTGCCGTGGTGGTGCACACCTGTAATCCTGGCAACTCCAGAGGCTGAGGCAGGGGAATCGCTTGAACCCAGGAGGCAGAGGTTGCAGTGAGCCGAGATTGCACCACTGCACTCCAGCCTGGGTGACAGAGCAAGACTCTGTCTCAAAAACAAACAAACAAACAAAACTTTCTGAATGTATAAACAGTGTTTTATAAAGAAAAAGAAACCTGGAACATTGCTAGGTGCTGAGTTGCGTTCCCTAAAATCTCGAGGTTGAAGTCCCAACCACAGTGTCTTAGTGTGTGACTGAATGTGAGATAGGATCTTTTGATCCATAGTCAGACTCGTTACCCATTGTGCCACTGGTACGTCATGAGATAGGATCTTTAAAGAGGTAATTAAGGCCGGGTGTGGTGGCTCACACCCATAATCCCAGCACTTTGGGAGGCCACGCCAGGCAGATCACAAGGTCAGGAGATCAAGACCATCCTGACCAACATGGTGAAATCCCGTCTCTACTAAAATACAAACAAATTAGCCGGGTGTGGTGGGGCATGCCTGTAATCCTAGCTACTTGGGAGGCTGAGGCAGAAGAATCCCTTGAACCCGGGAGGCGGAGGTTGCAATGAGCTGAGATTGCGCCACTGCACTCCAGCCTGGTGATAGAGCGAGATTCCATCTCAAAAAATAAAATAAAATAAAGCGGTAGTTAAAGTTGAGTGAAGTCATTAGGGTGTGCCCTAATCTAATCTGACTGATGTCTTTAAAACAAAAGGAGATTAGGACACAGATACACACAGAGGGACAACACCTGGGGAAGGTGGGATCTACAAGCCCAGGAGACAGGCCCCAGAAGAAACCAACTCAGCCCACACCTGGATCTCAGACTTTCAGCTTCCAAAACTGAGAATAAACTTCTAATATTCGAGTTTCCCACTCTGTAGACTCCATCAGTGTGATGGAGTCTCGCTCTGTTGCCCAGGCTGGAGTGCAGCGGCGTCATCCAGGCTCACCACAACCTCTGCCTCCCAGGTTCAAGCAATTCTCCTGCCTCAGTCTCCTGAGCAGCTGGGATTACAGGTGTCCGCCACCACATCCAGCTAATTTTTGCATTTTTAGTAGAGAAGGGATTTCACCACGTTGGCCAGGATGGTCTTGATCTCTTGACCTCGTGATCCGCCCGCCTCGGCCTCCCAAAGTGCTGGGATTACAGGTGTGAGCCATTGCACTCGGCCATAATTAATATTGTTTTGAGACAGAGTCTCGCTCTGTCACCCAGGCTGGAGTGTAATGGCACAATCTTGGCTCACTGCAACCTCTGTCTCCTGGGTTCAAGTCATTCTCCTGCCTCAGCCTTCCGAGTAGCTGAGATAATAGGTACTCGCCACCACGCCTGGCTAATCATTGTATTTTTTTGGCCGTGTTGACCAGGCTGGTCTCAAACTCCTGGCTTCAAATGATCCCCCGCCCAGCCTCCCAAAGTGTTGGGATTACAGGTGTGAGCCAGGGCTCCCAGCCACATGGAAGATTCCATGCCACACAGCATGGCAGGTGTGTGTGCATCAGCTGCTCCAGTCTTCGTATCCACCCCCTGTGGAGAACAAAGGGACTCTCACTGTGACCCCACATTGTCTATGGAGAAACAGAAGTGCTGCGACCAAGAACCTCCCCAGAGGCCCCGGAATGGACAGTGGCAGAACTGAGGCATGATGCTGGAGACTGACCCTGAACGACAAGTCAGCACATCCCCCAGCTACCCAGCTACCTCCCCTCCACAAATTTCCTAACTTGCCCCAGGTCAAAGAGTTACCAGTAACTAACTATGCCACAGTTGTTTTGATGATTGCCAGTCAAAGAGCAAGAACGGGAAGAAATCCCTTCTCTGTGTCTCAGCTCTGATGTGGATTTGGCAGAGGCCCAGAGCAGGCTTCATCAGCTTCTGTTTATGAGCAGAGCTTCCATGGCCTGCCTGTGCAGAGAGAGCTCGAATACATCCCAGGAAAGACCATGAGTGAGGCGCTCATTCAGCAGAAGGGTTTTACAGAATGGCTTGGAATATGTGAATATGTGGGGCTGGGGGGTGGGGGCAGGCATCAGTTGCCCTGTCCTGAACCTTCAAGAAGGCTGAGGGCTCTGCCTCCCTCATTCATCTGACTCTGCAAGTTTTGGGGGACAGGGAAAGAGTGTTACCATTTCCCACAATTGAGCCGGTTCTCATAAATCCTCGAGCTTGGAAAGAGAGACAGAGAGAGAAAAAACCTTCAGCCCCATCACTGATTTCACAGTGCTGAGCGGGCTGCCAGGGGCCCTCCAGACAAAGGCGGCCGCAGTGGCCTCCCCCACAGCCCTCCTGGGCACAGGCCCGTCCCTCACCATCCCCCGCTCTTCTCATTTCTACCCCCAGGAGCTCTGTTAGTTGCTGCTGGCTCGTTTTCTATTTACACAACTAGAAAAGTAATGTGTGGTCTCTCCTAAACAGTTGGGCGATCTGTGTAATTATGCAACAGAAGAAAACAGCAGCTCTGTTTGGAAAGCAGGGTTATGATCTCCTAGCTGGGGATTGTTTACGGAGATGAATCTCATGGCAGGCTCAATTTCCTTAAGCAGCTCCTCTCCCTGCCAGGTCAGTTCCTTCCCCTGGCCACAGCCTGCATCGTCTTTCTGGAGTCTTGGCTGTCCTGGATATAAGCCATTTCTAGTTACTGGTATGCACCACCTTCTGTTTTGCAATTCTAAGGAGGAATCTGGAAGCATTCACAGCCCAGCATCTCTATGGGTGCCCCCCACTACCGCACCCTGCTGCCCCGGGGGTCGCACAGCTATTGCCACCTGCGTCACACCAGCCGTCTTCCAGTTCCAAAACATTCAGAGTGATTGCTGGGCGGGAAAAAGGTTGCCAGTCCTGCCCTAGGCGCTGTGTTTCTCTATGATGTACTGGTGGTTTACAATGTCACCATCAGAAACAATTTTCAGCAGAGGGTAATCAGCCAATCGGACAAGCCAAATCAACACAGGCACACAGCTGAGCCCAGGTGGCAAGGTCTGTCTGCAGAGGAGGCTGCGCATTTTGAGCATGTATATCGAGGCCTGAAGGTTTGTCCTTGAAAAGGCAGATTCTTTAGATCTCAGGTTAGTGTCTGATGGATGTGTTGAAGAATTACAAGCTGGCAATTGCTTTTCTTTGAGACAAAAATGGCCTAAGCATTTAGATGGAAAGAGCAAGGGAGAGAATGGAATGATGAGCCCATGAAAGACACAAATTCGGCCCGGCCCAGTGGCTCACACCTGTAATCCCAGCACTTTGGGAGGCTGAGGTGGGTGGATCACCAGGTCAGGAGACTGAGACCATCCTGGCCAATATGGTGAAACCCCATCTCTATAAAAAAAAATTAGCTGGGTGTGGTGGCACGCACCTGTAAGTGCTAGCTACTTGGGAGGCTGAGGCAGGAGAATCATTTCAACCCAGGAGGCAAAGATCGCAGTGAGCCAAGATCACGCCACTGCACTCCAGCCTGGTGACAGAGCAAGACTTCATCTCAAAAAAAAAAAAAAAAAAAAAAAAAAAAGACAGATTTGGGGACTCGGAAGGGGTCCCACTCCTGTGAGCCAGGGCACTGGCCAGGGGCCTGCCAAACCAGCAAGTCAGCCGACAGCACTGTCTGTTCCTCAGCTCATCCACAGGGCTCCAATAGAAGCCTCTCTGTGTTACTGTGTCTCAGAAATTGTTTTTTTTTTAGACGGAGTCTTGCTGTGTCGCTCAGGATGAAGTGCAGTGGCATGATCTCGGCTCACTGCAACTCCGCCTCCCAGGTTAAGCAATCCTCTTGCCTCAGCCTCTTGACTAGCTGAGATTACAGGCGTGCACCACCACACTCGGCTAATTTTTGTATTTTTAATAGAGACGGGTTTTAGCATGTTGGCCAGGCTGGTCTCGAACTCCTGACCTCAGGTGATCTGCCCTCCTCGGCCTCCCAAAGTGCTGGGATAATAGGAGTGAGCCACTGTGCCTGGCTGAGATTGTTTTTAATCAACGGTAAATGGGGCAAATGCAGAAATTACAGCAACTACTCGGATTCCCAGCACATGGCAATTAAAGGTCAGGGAATATCTAGGTTTACTTCCTGCGACATAGTTGAATCTAATGTATTCATGTTTGAATCTTGCTCCTTCATTTTTTTTTTTTTTTTTTGAGACAGAGTCTCACTCTGTCGCCAGGCGACAGGCTGGAGGGCAGTGGCTCAATCTCGGCTCACTGCAACCTCTGCCTCCCAGGTTCAAGCAATTCTCCTGCCTCAGCCTCCCAAGTAGCTGGGACGACAGGCACACGCCACCACACCCAGCTAATTTTTGTATTTTTAGTAGAGACGGGGTTTCACCATGTTGGCCAGGATGGTCTTGATCTCTTGACCTTGTGATCCGCCTGCCTCGGCCTCCCAAAGTGCTGGGATTACAGGCGTGAGCCACCGCGCCTGGCCTGAATCTTGTTCCTTCTTAAAGGAGACAGGACACTCCTCCATGGGAGCAGCGATCACAATTCTCTCCTACTGGGCATTGCTGATTTCTTATTTCTAATTATTGTGCATAATACTGTGGTGAATATCTTGCTATCGAATGCATTTCTTACGTGCTCCTATTTTTTTGTCTCACATGGAAGAGTACTACGACAAACATTACAAAAAATCTGGAAAAACACTTTAAAGACATGGAGTTTTTTTTTTGTTTTTTTTTTTTTTTTCAAGATAGCAGAGGTCGGCCGGGCGCAGTGGCTCACTCCTGTAGTCCCAGCACTTTGGGAGGCTGAGGCAGGCAGATTGCCTGAGCTCAGGAGTTTGTGAGCAGCCTGAGCAACACAGTGAAACCCCGTCTCTACTAAACTACAAAAAATTAGCTGGGCATGGTGGTGTGCGCCTGTAGTCCCAGCTACTCGGGAGGCTGAGGCAGAAGAATTGCTTGAACCCAGGAGGTGGAGGTTGCAGTGAGCCAAGATCACGCCGCTGCACTCTAGCCTGGGCAGCAGAGCGAGACTGCACCTCAGAAAAAAAAAAAAAGATAGCAGAGGTCTTCTTGACACCAGCTCCATGTGCATTTATTGTTGGGTTTTAACACCCCTGTGTCCTCCCTCCCCCACCCCCAGCGTTCTTTCACAGCTTTGCCTACTTGCAAAGGTGGACATCTTGTTGTATAAAGAGGAAAAAAGTAGAAATTGTAAAGATTAGAGGTAGTTTTTTTTCCCTTCCTTCCTTCCCTCCCTCTCTCCTTCCTTCCTTCTTTCCTTCCTTTCTTCCTTTTTCCCTTCTTCCTTTCTCTCTTTCCTCCTCCTTCCTTCTTTCTTGTTTGCAAAGGTCAGGATTTTCTCTGGGTTATCTAGAAAGCAAATGTCACTGAGCAATGGGCTCACACTAGTTGCACATAGAAGTCAATGCTATAAGGCCGGGTGTGGTGGCTCACGCCTGTAATCCAAGCACTTTGGAGGCCAAGGCGGGCGGATTACCTGAGGTCGGGAGTTCAAGACCAGCCTGACCAACATGGTGAAACCCCGTCTTAAAAAAAAAAAAAAAAAAAAACAGCCTGAAGGGACAAAGGCAGTAAACCACTGGAAGAAAAAGTCTGCAACTTAGTTATTCATTTGTACCCCCAAAGCCTAGCATACAAGCTATGTACAATAAATTTCTGTTGAATGAGAAATTTTCTGTATGTCTCAAAGCTCATCTGAAGTAGCCGATAAAGGTGTCAGGTTGTTGACAAAGCTGGAGATTTAGGGCACACCAAGCTACAATAATTCCAGCTGCAGACGTCTCCAGGATTATCTTGTGGGTATTCTACCCATCTGTGTGACGGCATCATCTCAGCCAGATCTGCAGGCGGAAAATGCTTTTCCTGAGCGCGTGTCTTGTTTGTAAACAAAAGCAAATAATAAAGCCTAAAGTAAATGTCTTTTAAAAACAAACAAACAAATTTTTTTTCCTGATCCAAGGAATCTTAAGTAAATGTCTTTTAAAGACTTAAATATGCATGCTTTTGGATAATTGACCAACTTTTCTGGTCTCCCATGGCCAAGTTGGGGGATAAGGATGCTAAGAACCCTCCTCACGGACCCCATCTACTTCCTGTGCCTCCTCTCTCCATGCTCCCACCCTTGGCTTCAGCCCTGACAACACTGCACAGTCCCCTGTCTCTCCCTGTGTCCTCACCTGCCGGCAAGTCCTTCTGCAGCTCGGGATGTGCTTCCTCCCACTCCACTGTGTCTCCCATTGATTTTTTTTTTTTTTTTTTGAGGCAGAGTCTGGCTCTGTTGTTGCCCAGGCTGGAGTACAATGGTACAATCTCCTGCCCACTGCAACCTCTGCCTCCCAGATTCAAGCAATTCTCCTGGCTCAGCCTCTCAAGTAACTGGGATTACAGGTGTGTACCACCCTGCCCAGCTAATTTTTGTATTTTTAGTAGAGACAGGGTTTCACCATGTTGACCAGGCTGGTCTGGAACTCCTGACCTCAAGTGATCCACCCACCTTGGCTTCCCAAAATGCTGGAATTACAGTTGTGAGCCAATGTACCTAGCCCCTCCCCCAGGCTGATTGCATGGCCACCTCCCGGGCTCCTACTGACTTGCACTGAGCTGCAGATTCACCTGCACTGTGGTTTACAGACTCACCTGCACGCCGCAGGACATCAGGCGCCTTGCTTGCTGCATGGGGGATAATCACACGAGAGCCCGGGGAGGGCAGCAGCTCCAGGGCCTGGCGTCCCTCCTGTGGTTCTGGTTGAACATCTTGGGCTGGCCTCTCATGGTCATGGAGAAGCCTGTAGCAGCTCTGGCCTTCCCCACCCTCACAACAATGGGCAGGAGCCATACAAGATGTGTCCTGTCCCTGATCACACCGTCACGATGAAAAAAATATCCCCAGAGGCCACTACAGCAGACTGACCTCTGTTGCATTCTTTAATCAAGCACAGGAGGGGCTACGTGAGCCCCTCCCACCCTAAGCCAAAGGACCACACGTTCCTAACAAAACTGGGTTGTCTAAGCAAGGAAGGAAGCGATGGCTGTAGGACAGGTAACACCGGTGGGCACTCCACAGAGCCTTGGGGACAGTGGGAGCTAACCGGGGTTGGGCCAGACAGTAATGGCAGGAGAGCTTGTCTCAGGCCTCAGTGCAGCCCAGCCAGTTACCCAAACGAGGCCCAGGGCAGGCAAGAAGCAGGACTTGAAAGAGGGTCCTACAGGGTGTCGTCAGAGCTCCTTAAATCCCACCAGGGAAGTACAGATTTATTTTCTACTGGCCAAGCACGTTGGAGTATCAAGAAGATTCCCCTTTGCAGGGCATGTGATGGGGGTATGGCTCGCTTCTTCAGTGTGTAACACATATCCACTGGGGCTTCAGGAGCTGTAAACATTCACCCAACTGGAGTTGGAGCCCCACAACCTGCCCATCCGTATGCTCCCCTAAGGTTTGAGCAGTGGGGCATAGGCAGCTCGTTAGCTCAATTAGACCTCCTTCCTCATCACAAGGACAGAGGACTTTCTGTATCCCACGGTTACTCGCCTTGGTGTACCGGAAGAATTGGATCTCGTGTGGACTTGGAGAATGAGTGCAAGGCTTTTTTTTTTTTTTTTTTTTTGTACTCTGTCCCCCGGCTGGAGTGCAATAATGCGATCTTGGCTCATTGCAACCTCTACCTCCCGGGTTCAAGCGATTCTTCTGCATCAGCCTCCTGAGTAGCTGGGATTACAGGCACATGCCACCACGCCTGGCTAATTTTTTTGTATTTTTAGTAGAGACGGGGGTTTCACCATGTTGGTCAGGCTGGTCTCGAACTCCTGACCTCGTGATCCGCCCACCTCGGCTTCCCAAAGTGCTGGGATTACAGGTGTGAACACCATGCCCAGCTAAATGCAAGGTTTTATTGAGTAGAAGTAGCCCTTACCAGATGGGGGGAGCCAGATGGGAGATGGATTTTCCTTGGAGTCAGGCCACTCAGCCACCCTGGCTCTCCTCCAACTGCCACAGCCAAACTCCGCCGCATTCTGCCAGTCCATGGCTGGCACACTGGCATCTGTTGGTGTACTCTTCTGCTGGCATGCTCCCTCAACGTCCTCTCGACGTCCAGCTGCCTGTGTCTTCTACTGATCTGCTCCCCTCCACGTCCGGCGGCTTGTGCGTCTGCCTGCCAGGGTCTTGGGGTTTTTTTATAGGCACGAGATGGGCCGTGGTGGGCCGGGGTAGTCTTGGGAAATGCAACATTTGGGTGCAAAGGCAGGAGTGGCTGTCCTCACCTAGGCCCGTGGGGGTGGAGCCCAAACCAGAGACCCTGCCCTCCTCTACCCAGCACTTCGATTCTCCCCCTTCTGTATCATTTAAAGGGACCATACTCTGCTGGGTGCTGTGGCTCATGCCTGTAATCCCAGCACTTTGGGAGGCCAAGGCCGGCAGATCATGAGGTCAGGAGACTGAGACCATCCTGGCCAACAAGGTAAAATCCCACCTCTACTAAAAATACAAAAAGTTAGCCGGGTGTGGTGGTACACACCTGTAATCCCAGCTACTCAGGAGGCTGAGGCAGGAGAATGGCTGCAACCTGGGAGGCAGAGATTGCAGTGAGCCGAGATTGTGCCACCGCACTCCAGCCTGGGCGACAGAGCAAGACTCTGTCTCAAAAAAAAAAAAAAGAGCATACTCTTCCCTTTCCAGCACTTTCGTATCAACTGGGGTAAAGGGGGCCGGGTGTGGTGGCTCATGCCTGTAATCTCAGCACTTTGGGAGGCCAAGGCGGGCAGATCACCTGAGGTCGGGAGTTCGAGACCAGCCTGACCAACATGGAAAAACCCCATCTCTACTAAAAATACAAAATTAGCCGGGCGTGGTGGCGCATGCCTGTAATCCCAGCTACTTGGGAGGCTGAGGCAGAAGAATCTCTTGTACCTGGGAGGTGGAGGTTGCAGTTAGCCGAGATTGTGCCACTGCACTCCAGCCTGGGCAACAAGAGTGAAACTCTCGTTTCAAAAAAACAAGAACACAAAATTGGGGCAGAGGGCTCCATAGGCCAGGCCTTGCCTCAAACAGTGAGTTGAACTGGAGAGATGGTGTCTTCCTTTGTTCTGTTGTCCCTCTCTAACTTCTTTTCTTCCACCTCTCTCTCTCTCCATGTTTCTCCTTCCCTCTCTCTCCCTCTCTCCGGCTTCCTCTCTTCCTCCCTTCCTCCCCTCCTGCCTCCCTCCCCTCTCTCTCCCTTCCTCTCTGTCTCTCCAGCTTTCTCTTTCTCCTTCCCTCCCCGCCTTCCTCTACCATCCTGTCTCTCCCTACCCCCCACGCTTTCCTCTCTTCTTCCCTCCCTCTCTCTCTCTCCTCTACTTTATCTTCCAGTCCAAACACTGCACAGGCTGCCAGCTATTAACATGGAAGGAATGTTACGCTAACTCTTTTAGAGTTGGGATTCATTAAACTCAGACCCTTTTAGATCTTTCTCTCAAACTTGGAGAGTTTTTAAAAACATCTTGTGTTTTCCCCTCCCCCCCCACAAATGAGGTCAGGAAGTGGCTAAGAAGAGATCTATGAGGATTAGCATTCAGTGCTCAATGCCTGAAGGAAACAGGGAGTGAAGGGCCGTGGAAGAAAAACGGAGCTGCCACGAACGTGCTCCTGGCTGTTTGAAAAGATCCAGCGCAGCTTCGACTTCAAAAATAACTCCATTCACCATGGTTGCAGTTAGGCTTGGGGAATTTCCTACAATCAAAAGCAGCTGCTTCACCTCATGTAGCCATTGGGCTGAGCTCCATGGGCTTGCTGCGCTGCGGGATCTTAGAGCCTGCAAGGCCCTGCTTAGAGTGGCCGCGTTTTCCAGCCTGCAGTAGATCGTAGAGTGTTTACTTTTTTGTTTGGAATGCTCATGAGTCCTTTGGGGCAAAGACTGAGTCATTAATCAGAGCTTTCTAAGAACGTACTGCTGCCCAAGCGTCTGTGAATGTGAGCATGGCCGTGTCCCCCAAGTGATGCAGAAAGAGAGGGAAGCACGTGTGCTCCATGAGACTGCCACGGCCACCCCCTCTCATTCACGTTCCATTCAGCGCCGAGACTAAGTTTAAGTCGTTTTTATTTGTTGTGAAAAGAGCATGCACACGGCCGGGCGTGGTAACTCACGCCTGTAATCTCAAGCACTTTGGGAGGCTGAGGCCGGCGGATCACCTGAGGTCGGGAGTTCGAGACCAGTCTGACCAACATGGAGAAACCCCGTCTCTACTAAAAATACAAAATTATCCAGGTGTGGTGGCTCGCACCCGTAATCCCAGCTACTCGGGAGGCCGACCCAGGAGACTCGCTTGAACCTGGGAGGTGGAGGTTGCGGTGAGCTGAGATTGCACCATTGCACTCCAGCCTGGGCAACAAGATCGAAACTCCATCTCAAAAAAAAAAAAAAAAGAAAAGAAAAGACCACGCACACAAAATTTCAAACGTTACCGAATGGATATCAGGTGAGAGACAGAAGTTTCCCTCTCTCATACTCACATTTCCAGTCCATCTTCTCTGAAGTTACACCCTCTGATTGTGCCAGGCATCGTTCTAGAACATCTGAGCATATGCAAATGAGTGTGCATGATGTAAATTATGTATACATTTAATATGTGTGTGTGCATGTATGTAAATGCGAGCATATATACAATCCATACATACAGATATGCATTCAGAAATAGACATCTATTTATATAAATATATAAATAATCTAGTGCAGCTTTGAGCAAGCTAAGCCCTGAGGCTCTTCTGAGGGGGGAGGCCTTGGCACTGTTTCTGACTTTCTCTCTGTTTTTCCGCATTTAGACTAATTGGAGCCTCCTCCGGTATCTAGAGAAGATATAATGCTCCTCTGAAGCACAGGAGGAAAGGGGTGATCCCAAAGTCATGTTTGTGACATGGGCTGGCCCCTGCCTGATAGTCTCATGCCTCCCCCGCTGAGCTCCTCCAGACTTTGGAGGCATGGTAGTTTGACCCCAGAGTGAGACTGTGTGAGGCAGAATGGGCAAGGGAGTCGGGGAAGCCCACAGGCAGAGGTGTTCCTCCATAAACCTAGGACTATCCAACAGTTTGGTCCCTTGGCCACTGCCAGCTGGTTCCTTCTAGGGATGCAGACACAATTGTCCAAAATTCTCTAGGAAATGAACTTCTCTCTGCCTTTGGAATTTGCAGCTGCTGTACCCAGAAGCAGCTGGGTGTACGCAGAGTGAGAAAGTGGGGCTGAGGCTGGATGGGAGGAAAGGAAGCACATCTCCCAGCACTCACCTTCTCCTGGCACTGAGCTAGAGTTCCCACATAAGGAACTGATGCTTTTCCCTGGAACCCAAATTCTGATGATAAAGCGGAACTCCTTATAAATGCTTCAGGGGGCTTTTTATTGCACTCATTTTCAATTAGTTGCTGCTTTTTCCCAATTTAAAAATAAACATGCTTATGAAAGAATATTTGGAATACCCAAAGAGAAGGAAGAAAGAAAAGATTTTCCCTTGTCTCACCACCCAGACACAAGCATGTAGATTTGGGGAGATTTTCTTTGCTCAGGTTTTAGATCACGGTCCTTAGGTTTTTTGTTTTTTTGTTTTGTTTTGTTTTGTTTTTGAGACAGAGTCTCTGTCGCCCAGGCTGGAGTGCAGTGACACGATCTCGGCTCACTGCAACCTCCACCTCCTGGGTTCAAGTGATTCTCCTGCCTCAGCCTCCCAAGTAGCTGGGACTATAGGTGTGCGCCACCATGCCTGGCTAATTTTTGTGTTTTTTAGTAGAGATGGGGTTTCACCATGTTGGTCAGGCTGGTCTCGAACTCCCAACCTCAGGTGATCTGCCCACCTAGGCCTCCCAAAGTGCTGGGATTACAGGCATGAGCCGCCGTGCCCAGCCCAGCCCTTAGGTATTTTTGAGGTCCACTTGAGTATGTGCTTACAGGAACCCATGCAAGATGATACAATTCTCTCTCTTCTCCTTCACTGGTATTTGCAATCATCATCTTAAAGTTCAAACAGGAAAAGTTTGTACTAAGTCTTAATAGCTTGAGAGGTTTCATTGACAATTATACACAGACCTTCACAGTCTACATTTGAAAGAGGGCCACAGCTGCAGATATTAAATTGTGGCATTTAATTTCCCATGACCCCTGCCGCCTAGCAGCCTTTGTCTTTCTAGGCTGAGCTAGGAGACCCCGGTGAGGAGCAAGAGGCTTGGTGCATGGAGAGGGCTCCCTGACCCCTTTCACCTGGAGGTAGTAATCCTTTCTTCTGTTCCAAATCTCTAAGGGTTTCTGCTCTGGTCAGAGAAGGATCTGACTCGAAGGAGGGGAGGCCTCCTCCCCTTCTGCTCCTCAGAAGAGAAGAATTAGAACGGAGCAGGGGGTGGGAGTGGGAGGTGTGGGCTAAAAGACACTTGCCCCCTCCCACCTGGGTTCACTGAGGCCCTGCTGAGCAGGGGCCCTGCACTGGGCAAACCGGTGGGGCCAGGAGGATGCAGAGGTACAGCAGTGGGACTCCTGCTGCACACACAGAATCAACTGCCACGTGCGCTGCCCAGAGATGCAGTGAGAGGAGAAAGGGAAAGGATTTCCACCCACTCAGAAATTTGAAGAAGTGATGTTTGCCCTCTTCCATCCTTGGAAGAGCTGGACCCAGAACATAGGTGGGGGGAGGGGTTTCAGAAGCACAGCCTGCCCCTGTGCCCCCAAGTCCAAGGTCCCTAGGCAAACATGGGGCCAAGTCCCTCCCCTTACCCTGCCTCCTCACCATTCTTCAAGCCACTGATCATCTGCATGGAGACGGGAGAGATTTCACTGAGTTTGAGATCAACATTTGAATAGCTGACAGTAGCCAGAAATCTAATGGAATATTTCCAAACATTGCCAAGAGGTGCACAGGGAGTGTGGAAAAGCAAGATAGGAAGCAGTGATCGAAAGGAAGCCTCGGGGCCGGGCATGGTGGCTCACACCTATAATCCCAGCACATTGAGAGGCCGAGGTGGGCAGATCACAAGGTCAGGAGTTTGAGACCAGCCTGGCCAATATGGTGAAACCCCTCGTCTCTACTAAAAATACAGAAGTTAACAGGGCGTGGTGGTGGGCGCCTGTAGTCCCAGCTACTTGGGAGGCTGAGGCAGGAGAATTTCTTGAACTCAGGAGGCGGAGGTTGCAGTGAGCTGAGATCACGCCATTGCACTCCAGCCTGGGCAACAGAGTGAGACTTCATCTCAAAAAAAATAAAATAAAATAAAGGAAGTCTTCAAAATACAATTCCTCTTTTCACTCCACTGAGTCATGACAGCACAGTGTTGACTGAGGAGCCCTTGGGTTTGAATCCTTGCTCTATCCTGCTCCAGGCAACAGACATGGGCAAATTACCCAATCTCTCCAGTGAACACCCAGAGCCCCACATTCAATATGGCCGTATTAATATCCACATTTTAAGACTGCTATAATAGTTAAATGCAATAATGCAGGGCAGGGGGCCCACATACAATACGGCGTTTTACTGAGACTAGGCTGTGCTATTGGAAAAACACCTCCTAATTTTGGAGGTGTTCAAATGTGAAAAAATAGTGTCTTTGAAATTGATGAAATATAGCAAGAGCTTGGTAAGTTTAAAGTACGAGGTCATTATTTCACTCCACACACAGTCTCTCTTTTTCTAAAGAACGAGTTGTGGTGGGTTTAAATGTAGGCCTATGACTTTTTTTTAATTCCCTCTAAACAGTGGAAGCCAATTCCCCTTGCCTGAGTCCGGGCTGTGTTTGGCGACCCTTGTAAAGAATGGACTCTGGCTAAGGTGTGTGACTTTGAGGACTAGGTCCTAAGAAGGCATTGTGCAGTGGTTTGTAGTTCTCCTTGAAGAGGTCCTTTACATCCTTTGTTAGTTGTATTCCTAGGTATTTTTATTCTCTTTGTAGCGATTGTGAATGGGAGTTTGCTCATGATTTGGCTCTCTGTTGTCTGTTACTGGTGTACAGGAATGCTGTGATTTTTGCACATTGATTTTGTATCCTGAGACTTTGCTGATGGTTTCCATCTTGACTGCTCTTCTCTCCGAGAGCTGACTCTTACGGGAGCCAGCTGCCACACCACCAGCGGCTCCGCAGAGACACCCACGCGGCAAGGAACTGAGGCCTCCAGCCAAGAGCTGCGTGACTGAGTGAACGTCTTACCAAAACACCAGGGGTTTGTTCCAGGTCCTGCTGCTCACCACACAAAAAGCTCATCGCTGAGATGACAAGTATTGCCATGGAAGAATTTAATCAGGTGCTGTGGTGGAGGAGATGGGAGCTCTGTCTCAAATCCATCTCCCTGACGTATTTGAAACAATGTGTAGGAAAACAGGAACTAGGGAGGGGCTGGAAGCAATCAGATAAATGAGGGGCCTGGTACCTCCTTGTCTGGATGTGGTGGTCTGGTGACTTTCAGTTCTTTGGTACTTTTCTTGAGGGGCCTGAAGTTAGTTTCCTGAGAAAGGAACTCAAGTAAAACAAATGTAAATTTCAAGCCAGAAGGGTCAATTTCTATGTTTATCCCCCCAAAAAAACTGTCTGTGGGACTATTGGGTCAGTTTCAAACCTGGAAGCAATTCTCCAGCCCCAGTTGAGGCTTTAGGGGAAGTCAGTGCCAGCCCACAACTTGACTGCAACCTCTGGAGAAAACTGGCCTACTGCTTGGCCAGTTGCATAAGAGTATAAGTATAGCACACACAATTATGTACAGTAATAATACTTGATAGTGATAATAAATGACTGTGTTACTGGTTTATGTATTTATTACACATTTTTGTTTGATTCTCGTCCTGGCTGGAGTGCAGTGGTGAGCTGGCACCACCCAGCTAAGCCTGGTTTGAGTTTCTGCCCCACAGAAACAGTGAGGTAATACGTTTTGTTGCTTTAAGCTCCAAAATGACAGAGGCACTTAATCATCATGAAGCAGTCTATAACTGATACACTAGTCTACTGAAAAATCCCATAAATACATTCATGCTCTGCATACTGACTTTTCAGTCAATGATGGACTGCAGCTATAATGGTGGTCCCATAATGGAGACCATTATTGGGACCATTATAATGGAGCTGAATTATTATGGAGCTTATAATGGAGCTGAAAAAGTTCCTATCACCCAGTGAAGAGTAGCTATTGTAACATTGTAGCACACTGCATTACTCAGGTGTTTCTGGGGATGCTGATGTGAGCAAACCAGCTACATGGTCAGTTGCATGAAAGTACAGCACACGACACTGTACAGTAACAATACTTGATAATGACAATAAATGACTATGTTACTAGATTATGTATGTATTATACGTTTTGTTTCCTTTTTCTTTTTTTTTTTTTGGAGATCAAGTTTGACTCTGTCACCCTGGCTGGAGTGCAGTGGTGTGATCTCAGCTCACTGTAACCTCTGCCTCCCTGGTTCAAGACACCCTCACACCGCAGCCTCCTGAGTAGCTGCAATCACAGGTGCATGCCATGGCTAATTTTTGTGTTTTGTGTAGAGATGGGGTTTTGCCATGTTGCACAGACTGGTCTTGAACTTGTAAGCTTAAGTGATCCGCCTGCCTCAGCCTCCCAAAGTGCTGGGATTACAGGTGTGAGCCACCGCACCCGGCCCTGTTTGTTTTTAATAGACATCTTTGCCTCCTCTTTTTTTAAAAAAGTAACACTACCCCCAATCCAAAATAAATCTCAAGAAAGAAAGAATAAGACCTTGATCAATACTCTTCTTCCTCTAATTTTAATGGAATGCATAAGGCTTAAAGTCAGAGAGAGGAGGGTTGGAAGCTTGGTCCATCTGGCGCTTGCGGTATAAACTTGGACAAGGAATTTCATCTCTAGTTTCCTCTTCTGTGAAATAGAGGATAACCCTACCTTCTTCACAAGGTAACAACAGAGATTAATCAAGCTGATGAATGTAGTAGTTGGTCCCAGCTCTGGCTCTTTGTACACAGCTGCTCCATCTAAAGTACTGAAGTTATTGTCATTTCTATTAACCTGACTCTCGCTGGCCCTGCCAGTGCTCCTAAGGAAGCTCCTTTAGGATGACAGGGACTGTGTCCAGGGCCGATGTTCTGCCTGTCCAAGGCTGGGCTAAGCCACCCGTCTGGTGAGTTCAGTGGGTTGGTTACAGGCTGAGGAGCTTTGCCGGGATGAGTAGTCGGTATACCTAAGTGTGCCATCAGTTCATCTTGGCAGGTCAGACATGCCAGCTACTGCTGAAAGTATGTGTGCTTAAAGATTGGCTGAGTGTGTTCTGGCTGCCATAGCAGATACCACAACTGAAATTTATTTCTCACAGTTCTGGAGGCCAGAAGTCCAAGACCAGGGTGCCAGCATGCTGGGTCCTGGTGAGGACTCTCTTCGGGCTTACAGATGGCTGCCTTCTACTGTGTCCTCACATGGCCTTTGTTCTGTGCTGGTGGGGAGAGCGGGAGAAAGAGAGAGGGCGGGGAGATCTGGTTCCTCTTTTTCTCCTTGTAATCCTGTCATGGGTGGTCCCACCCTCTTGACCTCATCTAACCCCAATCACCCCCAAAGGCCTTATCTCCAGACACCATCTCATTCAGGGTTAGGGCTTCAGCATGTGAGTCACGAGGGGGACCACAAACATTCAATGTTTGGTATCCTATTTCCCCAGAATGAATAAAGTCTTAGGGGAGTGAGTGTTCAGATAGAATGACTTTTGCTCAGAGGCTCTCTGCCCCCTCTTCTGGGGCTACATGGATTCTCTGTGGGTGCTCTTGCCCATGCATCTTCTCTGGGCAGCTTCCTGTGCCTGACTGTTTAGACTGTGCTCAGTCTCGGGCGATGGCACGGAGGAGAGCAGCTCAGGGAGAACTGGCGTGCCCAGACAACACAGCTGGGGTGGGCTGGGGGCTGAATGGAGCCCACAGCTCTGCGTGCAAGTCCAGGCTCACCCCCTCCTGCTCCTCCACTCCTAGAGAGCCCCAGCCTCGCGTGGTGCGCTGGATGAACCTGTGCTGCGGCGGCTGGTGGTGGGTGTACTTCTGGACGGGAACTTCACGCTCACTGGGAGCAGCCTGTGCACCAGTCCCCAGGTGTGCCCAGGTCTCAGGCGCCCCCAGGAAAGAGAGGAAGGCAGCTGTCTCAGCACTGGTCCTGAGCCTGGTACCTGTTTGGAATCCTGCTGATGAACTGTGAGGACCAGACTGGCAGCAGCCAGCTCATTAGGTTTTGTCCTCTAAGAAAAACCTGACAGAGGGCGGGGCAGCCCGCCAGGAGCAGCGCTGGGAGGAAGGTGTTTGTTTTTGACACAGAGGAGCTGGAGTGCACTGCCATTCATGAGCTGACCTGGAAATGCTGGCGGCCCCTTGACAAGGGAGCCGATAAGGGCAGCCCCCGATGTAGAAGGTGGTCAAGAGGTGGTGCTGGGTTGTCTGAGAAGACATGGACTGCGCCTAGGGGGAGGCTGAGCAGAGCATGGGAGCCCAGGAAAGGTTCAGGGCTGGGACAGGGAAGGAGGGAGGGGGGGAAGAGGGAAAGAAGGCAGGAGGGAGAGGGAGAGGGAAGCAGCGGGGGAAAGGAGAGATGGGGGAGAAGAGAGGGAAGGAGGGAGAGCAGAAGAGGAGGACGGAGGAGAGGGAAGGAGACAGAGGAGGGGGAAGAGGAAGTGAGGGAAGGAGAGAGGGGGAGCAGGGAGAAGAGAGAGGGGAGGAGGAGGGAGGAAAGGGATGATGGAGGGGGAAAAGAGGAAGGCAGGAGCAGGAGCACCCCAGAAAGGGCTAGGCACTCTCTAAAGTTACAGCAGCTTCACAGCATCCCCCCCAAGAAGGCAGCATTTGTGCCATTTTGTTTAAGTGAAGAAACAGGAATGAGTACCAGAAATGGGACCTGGACCCAATTGATCATAGCCAAACAGAGAGCAACTGGGTGGCCTGTGGGTGCATCCAGCCTGTGGCCGTGGTCTGGCCCTGTGGTGCTTTTGCGTTTGTTTTCAGTTGAGTTAGTTGGCAGTCATTAAACATCAGGAAACTTTACATGAAACCTGGGACTGTTGGCTTCTTTTCTGACTCCGTGAACCCACGGAGTCCACATTCCCCCAAGGTGAAAGCTGCCTGGCCTCTGGGGGGTGCACTGGGTCCCACACCCGAAGCTGAAAGGGAAGTCAGCCAGTGCCCAGTCCTGGAAGCCGCTGGATTAGCTGAGCAGACTGGTCAAGGTCTCAGGGACTTCCCCATTGCTGGGGGTGGGGATCCCCTTCCAAACACCCATGGGCCAGGCACTTGGCTCTAAGACAGGGATGCCTTTCTGTGCCTTGGCTCCCAGGCTGGGGACAGACAGGCAGCCTGGAAGGCAGTTGGCTGGAGTTGCCCTTGACTGTCATCCTCGGGCTGCATCTGAAGGGAAATGGGGCTTTTAATAAAGTCAGTCATCCAAGAAAAACAACGCCAGATGATTTTGAGGCTAAAAAGCAGCCCTCTGCTCCCATCCCCCGCCTGATTCTTTCTAGGGCAAGACATTTGCTTTATTTTTTCATGGCGATGTCAAGCAGAAACATTTTCCAAGTCCCTGGCAGCCCAGTGGCATGGAAGACATCTTCCTCCCCCACCCTGATGTTAGCTATGCTGTCACTTACAGCAAAATGAGCCACTCTGCGTCTGTCTGACTGCCTCCAGGCGCTGGCTGCATTTGTGCAGGATTTGGGGCCTGGGCAGGCTCAGCCGACTCAGCAGAGCCTGTTTAAAAATGACCTCTTTTATGTTCAAAAGTTTCAAAAATTAGAAGGAGCCAAGTTTAGAGATGGAGATGCCATTTAAATGTCTATGGTTACGAGTGCTGTGGGTGGTGGCCTCCCAGCCTCCCTGGGCTGCGCCTGTTCCCACGGGGCCAGCAACGCCACCTCCCCTCCTCCAGCCGCTGCATTTTCTTCCATTCCCAAAGAACTTTAAACATTATTCACAAAGGAAACCTCATAGTAACAAACACATTTCAGAAACCTAAACCCAGTGCAGGAAACCAAATGGCCAACATTTATTGAATTTTATATCCTTACAAGCATGGTACTATATTCTTCAATCATTTCTCCTCTATGTTCTAAATGATGAGAACCTCTCAACACATAGAAAATGTTTAATAATAGTGCAGCCTGTACCATGATACGTCCTACCTAGATTCTGTAATTAGTAATATTTTGCCATATTTTCTTTGTTCGCTATTTTCTTTTTTCTTTCTTTCATTTTTTTTCCTGAACCACTTGAAACTAAACTACTCAGTTATGACACTTCAGAGCTAAATATTTCAACACACCTCTCTTGAAAATAAAGACATTCTTTTTTTTTTTTTTTTTTTTTTTTGAGACAGGGTTCTCACTCTGTTTTCCTCTGTTGCTCGGCTCATTGCAGCCTGTGCCTCTGGGGCGCAAGCAATCCTCTCACCACAGCCTCCTGAATAGCTGGGTCTACACGTGTGTGCCACCATGCCTAGCTAATTTTTGTTTATTTTTTGTGAAGATGAAGTCTTTCTATGTTGCCCAGGCTGGTCTTGAACTCTTGGACTCAAGGGACCCTCCCGCCTCAGCCTCCCAAAGTGCTAGGATTCCAGGCATGAGCCACTGTACCAGGACAAGACAATTCTTTCACATAGCCAAAATAACATCATCCTACGCAAACAATTAACCATACTTCCCTAATATTATCTACCATCCTGCCATATTCACATTTCCCCAGTGGCCCCCAAATGTCCATTACAGTTGGTTTCTTCCTGAAGCAGCATCTAACAACTCCCGTGCCTGCATTGGTTAGTTTGCTTTTTCAGAGACACCAAAAGTGGCACCCTCCCCCTTGTTCCTTCCTTCCTTCCTTCTCTTCTCTTTCTTCTTTCTTTCTTTCTTTTTCTTTCTTTCTCTTTCTTTCTTTCTCTCCTTCTTTCTTTCTTTTTCTTTTTCTTTCTTTCTCTTTTCTTTCTTCTCTTTCTTTCTCTTTCTTTCTTTCCTTTCTTTCCTTTCTTTCTTTTTTTTTCAGACAGAGTTTTGCTCTTGTTGCCCAGGTTGGAGTGCAGTAGTACGATCTCGGCTCACTGCAACCTCTGGCTCCCAGGTTCAACCGATTCTCCTGCCTCAACCTCCCAAGTAGCTGGGATTACAGGCATGTGCCACCACATCTGGCTAATTTTGTATTTTTAGTAGAGACGGGGATTCGCCATGTTGACTAGGCTGGTTTCGAACTCCCGACTTCAGGTGGTCTACCTGCCTCGGCCTCCCAAAGTGCTGGGATAACAGGTGTGAGCCACCACACCCAGCAGCCCCTTATTCCTTTCTATGGTCCTGGTTTTTCAGTGACAGCAGGTATTACTGGCATTTGCTTACCCCAGGAAGAAGTTCGAGGCACAGCCACTGTGCTTCCAAGTGCCCAGGTGTCCCTGCTCTCTGCTCTCAAGCCCTCTGCCCACCGCAGGCCCCAGCAGCTCCATCTATTGCCCTCTGTTGCTTGGCTTATTGAAGCCTCTGCCTCCGGGGCACAAGCAATCCTCTCACCTCAGCCTCCTGAGTAGCTGGGTCTACACGTGCGCACCACCATGCCTTGCTCTGCTGTGTCCATACCACTACCAGAATGATTTCCCTTTAACAGCAGTCTGAGGGTTTGGCGTTGACACCTGGGAGAGGCTGCAGGGTAAGGCTTGGCCTCCTCAGCTGGCATCCAAGCTGTCACCCCTCTCCTGCCATCCCCCTCTGTCTCGTCTCCTTTCCTAAACGCTCCCTTCATTTCCAGGTAACTCAGCCACATAGAGCTTCCCCGACACAAGCTCTTTCATGCCTCCATATGTTGACATAACACAGCTCCCTTTTCTGGGACACTCTTCCTATTCTGTCTTCTCACCAGCTGCATCTGCTCTTTGTAACCCACTTATCAATCGGGCCTCTTTCTCCCGTACCATGCGGCCTATCTCCCTGTTATAGGACATTGCATTACACTGAATTTGTTCTTTACAAGTGCCTCTCCCTGAGGATGGAGCTCCGTGAGTATTTGTTCAGATGTTCTTATAGGCAGGGCTGCAGTCGCCGTTCTTCCACAGCCTCCCTGGACTGACTCCCAGGACTCCAGTGCTGGAGTCTAGCTACACAAAGGACTGGAGGAACTGGACACCTGCCCACCCGCTTCCTGTTCCAACATGATGCCAGGGGGGGACCTGGCTCTGGGATCTGCTACGCATCTCACCACTGTGTAAGGGTGCCCATTTCTCCATGTGGGCTTTTAGTACCGCCCACCTTTGTTCTTTTTTGAGATGAAGTTTTGCTCTTGTTGCCCAGGCTGGAGTGCAATGATGTGATCTCAGCTCACCACAACCTCCTCCTCCTGAGTTCAAGTGATTCTCCTGCCTCAGTCTCCCGAGTAGCTGGGATTACAGGCATGCGCCACCACGCCCGGCTAATTTTGTATTTTTAGTAGGGACTAGGTTTCTCCATGTTGGTCAGGCTGGTCTCCAACTCCCAATCCCAGGTGATCCGCCTGCCTTGGCCTCCCAAAGTGCTGGAATCACAGGTGTGAGTCACCGCGCCCGGCAGTACTGCCCACTTTTAATGTTTGCCAAGCTGGTGGATGTAAAGGGTATCGCACTGTGATTTCCACGCACATTCTCCTGAATTAAAGGGTGGCTGAGCATCTTCTATTATTTTCTTGGCAATTCAGACTTCACATTTTAAATATCCCCTGTTCATTTCTGACTCAGGCAGTTTCCCTTCTTCAAAGGGTGGCCAATGTGGGGTTTATATTAGAATCCTTGTCACCAGGGGATGCAATATGGCAGATGCTCAGGAAACTGTGGCTCAGTGAGTGTGCAATAGAGGAGGGCAGGGAGTGCATGATAAAAATCCAAGGGATGTGTAATCAGTGTGATGGGTCAGAGAGAGAGTGATGGCTGAGGTTAGGGAGTGCGTGGTGGTGGAGGTCAGGGAGTGAGTAATGATGGAGGTCAGGGAGTGTGTGATGGTGGAGGTCAGGGAGTGAACGATGCTGGAGGTCAGGGGGTGTGTGAGGGTGTGACGGCAGAGGTTACAGTGTGATGGTGGAGGTCAGGGAGTGAGTGATGGTGGAGGTCAGGGAGTGAACGATGGTGGAGGTCAGGGGGTGTGTGAGGGTGTGATGGCAGAGGTTAGAGTGTGTGATGGTGGAGGTCAGGGAGTGTGTGATGGTGGAGGTCAGGGAGTGAGTGATGGTGGAGGTCAGGGGCTGTGTGAGGGTGTGACGGCAGAGGTTAGAGTGTGTGATGGTGGAAGTCAGGGAGTATGGGATGGTGGAGGTCAGGGGGTGAACGATGGTGGAGGTCAGGGGGTGTGTGAAGGTGTGACGGCAGAGGTTACAGTGTGATGGTGGAGGTCAGGGAGTGAGTGATGGTGGAGGTCAGGGAGTGAACGATGGTGGAGGTCAGGGGGTGTGTGAGGGTGTGACGGCAGAGGTTACAGTGTGATGGTGGAGGTCAGGGAGTGAGTGATGGTGGAGGTCAGGGAGTGAACGATGGTGGAGGTCAGGGGCGTGTGAGGGTGTGACGGCAGAGGTTAGAGTGTGTGATGGTGGAAGTCAGGGAGTATGGGATGGTGGCTGAAGGTCTACCATGAATGTCTAGGAGTTCAAAGCTATCCAGTAAGTAGATAGTTGTGGTTTAATTTTTTAAATACTAATTTGGACTTTTTCCATGTACAGATCCAGACTCACTGTTTCTGAATCATTTCAGGTGAGTAGTAGTGTTTTTGGAGAGGGAGAGGCGCCTTCTCACGGGGGGCATGAGTGCTGCTAAGCCCTGTGTGGGAGGCTGACTTGGAAGCACTTGGAAAAGCTATAGATGCTGAACGAAGGCTCTCCTTGTCTCTCTGCCTCTCTGTGTCCCTCTGTCTCGGCACTTCGTGCAAATGAAAAAAGCTAGAGCCATGGTAAGGCTGAAAATTGCTTGGGCAGCAAGTAATACCTCTGATCAGCTGGACCCGAAGGGCAGGTTGGGAGATCAGTGAAACCACAGCTCACAGAGCCGGCTGAGGTGGGGCTGCAGAGGGACTGAACACTCAGCCAGGGGGGAAACCCAGCCTTCTGAACTGTATGCCCAGGTGTGGCAGCTTGTCCTCTAACCCCCGGGAGGTAATGATACCCTGATTCTGCCTTTTGCCCAGTGAGGGAAGCCTGTTTCTGAGTAAATACGATTGTTCTTTATAAGCTGCACAAACGTTAGTTCTCTAATGAGCTGGAACCAACGCCAGTCCGATGAACTTGACATAAAGGATCTACTCCATGAAAATGGGCAGCTCACCTCTGCACAACTGGCAGAGCCCAATGTATTGGCAAAATATATCCTCTGTGTAGCACAGGACCTTGGAGCTGTTGTTAAAGCAAGAGAGAGCTAGGTGAGAGCTGGCTCAAGCCCCAGAGCTGTCATTCACTGTTTGGGACCTGGAGCCTAAGCCTCTACTGCTTCAACTGCAAAGTAGGCAGGAATAACACGTCTAGAAGGACTGCCAGCAAAATGAAATGACAACATTTGCAGAACACGCAGTGGACTCTGGCACAGAGGAAGAGCCTAATAAACCTGCTAAATCCCACTTTCCCCTGACGTGTGTGTGTGAGAGAGTGTGTGTATGAGTGTGCATTCCCTGTTGCTTTTGAGTCCTGCTGTCCCCTGGCTCATGGCCTGGTTTTGGCGTCCCCACTCCACAGCTGAGGCTTCCAGACCAGTGGGCTCACTGGCTCGGTTTGGCCCAGGATCAAGCCCCTGCCTCCAGCTGTAACCTGAGCATTGTCTGGAATGCAGGACAATACATCAGGGCCATGTGAATGGAACTAATCCTCTTTAGGCTGGCAGCATCTCATTAGAAAAAAATAGTGGGAGTGGGTGGGGAAAATCAGGAGACTCCACCCCCTGCTGTCTCTCAGTAGCTTCTGTATGAAGCCATCAGAACCTTGGGCTGCTCATAAGGGAAAGACATTTTCCTGTTGGATTCTTAAGGACAGAAAGTAACAGGGCCTTCCAACAGATTATGTTTGAAAACTCCCTGGCACATGAAGCCAGGTGTGCAGGCTCAGGGAGCAATCATTCTGTTGATCAGTCAACTGTTTACTGAGCCTGTATTATATGTCACGTCCTTTATTAGCTCAAGGGGTGCAGGAGTAAAATTTGTGACTGTGGAGAGGCTGGACCCCCACAGTGGACATCACAGCTGCCATAAAGAGGCTACCAAAAGAGCTGCCCTGGAGCCCAAATGCCCCAGCCGTGTACAGTATGATTCAGTGTGAAAACAGTTCATTTGCATGCAGTTTCTTTAGAAATTCATCTACACAGACTGAGAATTAAGTCTTAGAAATATATAACACAGCAGCCAACAGAATCATCTCATTTCATACGCACTGGACCTGGGTTGAACCCTCTGTCAGTCACTCCCCTTCTAGAGGAATATCAATGGCTCCTCATGTCTGTACTCCTAAAGGAAAAGGTTGATCACGAGCCATGCTGGATGTCAGTCTTTTTTTCTGAGACAGAGTCTTGCTCTGTTGCCCAGGCTGGAGTGCATGGCATGATCTCGGCTCACTGCAACCTCTGCCTCCCAGGTTCAAGCGATTCTCCTGCCTCAACCTCCCAAGTATCTGGGATTACAGGCGTGTGCCACTATGTCCAGCTAGTTATTGCATTTTTAGTAGAGACGAGGTTTCACCATGTTGGCCAGGCTGGTCTTGAACTCCTGGCTTCAGGTGATCCACCTGCCTCAGCCTCCCTAAGTGCTGAGATTCCAGGTGTGAGCCACCTGGCTGGATGTGAATCTTACAGTCACACTGCACTTGCTCCTTTCGTCCTGTGTATTTGCTCCCTCACTATTTGATGCATGTCCATCTTCCTTTACTACAAGATGAGGAGGGCAAAGGCAGCTTTTGACGCACTCTTGTAACACCCAGAGTAAATAGCAAAGGTGCTACACATCTCACTAAATTTCCAATTGATTAAAAAGATATGGGCCGGGCGTGGTGGCTCACACCTGTAATCCCAGAACTTTGGGAGGCTGAGGCAGGCGGATTACCGGAAGCCAGGAGTTCAAGACCAGCCTAGCCAACATAGCGAAACCCCATCTCCACCAAAAATGCAAAAATTAGTTGGGTGTGTTGGCATATACTTGTAATCCCAGCTGCTTGGAAGGCTGAGGCATGAGAATCACTTGAACTCGGGAGGTGGAGGTTGTAGTGAGCTGAGATCATGCCACTGCACTCTAGAGTGAGACTCTGTCTCAAAAAATAAAATAAAATTTAAAAAAATAAGTAAAAAGTTATATAAACCAAGTGTTTAAAAGTAAAGTTACATCCCTTTGAGGTGAAAACAAAGATGAAACAGTAAAGGCAGAGCTTCAAGAGAAAGCTGACCCCGTGGCTGCCCCAGGAATGGGTGATGGAGTGAGAAGGCTCATGTGAGAAGACTGGACACCACCAGCCCTGGACAGGTCAGAGGGGCAACAACCACCTCGCATGAAGCCTGGAGACTTGAGATGTCCCGTCCTCACAGACAACAAAGAGATGGAGAAGAAATTGGGAGTCTTTCTGTAAGTCTTAGTCAGAAAACAATTATTCATGAGAATTTACCACTTTGGTCTACACGGACCAGGTACAAGGTCTGAATTTATATTCCCGAATAGTATAGAAACCTCTAACCTGAAACGCAAACACAAAAACATGCAGAACAATGAAGTCTCCTGGGGCTCTGGACAGAAGTTAATCCCGAACTGCTATGTAAAGACAATTTTACCACTCTAGGTACACAGAACTCTTGAGGAATACTAACCCACTGAAGAGGAGCTCAAAGTAAAATGTATTTAAACCACTGCAGAATTCTTTAGAGAGACAGACCCAGTAGGAGCTGTGATAGATAGATAGATAGATAGATAGATAGACAGATAATAAAAAGATAGATGATAGATAGATAGATAGATGAGAGAGGATTTATTAGGGGAATTGGCTTACACAGATATGGAGGCTGAGAAGTCCCATGACAGGTTGTCTGTAAGCTGGAGACCCTGGGATGCTGGTGGTGTGGCTTGTTCCAAGTCTGAGAGCCTCAGAACTAGGAAAGCCAATGATGTAACTCTTAGTCTGAGGCCAAAGGGCTGAGAACTGGGGGTTACAGGGGACTGGGGGGGGGACACTGGCACCACTTCCCAAGTCCAAAGGCCGGAGAACCTGGAGTTCTGATGTCCAGGCACAGGAGAAGAAAGGTGTCCCAGCTCCAGGAGCGAGAGAACAAATTTATCATTCCCTCATCTTTTTGTTCTCTCTGGGGTCCCAGACAATTGGATGGTGCCCACTCACATTGAGGGCAGCTCTTCTCCACTCAGTCGACCAACCCCTAATGCCAATCTCCTCTACAAATACCTTCACAGACACACCCAGGAATAATGCTGTACCAGCTATCAAGGTATCCCTTAATTAGTTGAGTCAACACCTAAATGTAACCATCAAAACTACCCTAGGAATTGAATCACCACAAGGGAAAATCTGCAGCAGAATTAGCATCTCAGTAACTGGAAATAATAGAATAATCTGGAAGTGAAGATAAAAATTAGTGTTCTTGCAGTTATAAAAAAGAGAAATGAAAGTAAGACAGAACATACTGAAAGAACAGGGAAGTATGGCAAAGGTATAACAGACATATCATTTGAGAAAGAACCATGTAAACTTCTGGAAACTAGCAATGTAGTCCTTGATTAAAAATCCAATGAGAAGAATAAATGGCAGTTTAAACACAGCTAACAAGAGAATTAGCAAAATGAAGAATATGTCTGAGAAAAATCACACAGAACATAGCAAAGAGGAAGAGAAAGACATGGGAATTACGAAAGAATCACTAAAAGTCATGAAAGACTTTTAAAGGTTGCAGTGAGCCGAGATCATGCCACTTCTCTCTAGCCTGGCCACAGAGCAAGATTCTGTTTCAAAAAAATAAAATAAAATAAAGCAAAATAAAATAATAGCCATTCTAAGCCTGGTATGGTGGTGCATGCCTATAGTCCCAGCTACCTGGGAGGCTGAGGTGGGAGGATTGCTAGAGCCTGGAAGGCGGAGGTTCCAGTGAGCCAAGATTGTGCTCCAAGCCTGGGTAGCAGACTAAATAAGATCCTGTCTCAGTAATAATAATAATAATAATGGCAATTTAAATGAGTGTGAAGGGGTATCTTACTGTAATTTTGATTTGCATTTTCCTAAAAATTAGTGATACCAAATATCTTTTTCTTTTTGAGACAGAGTTTCACTCTTGTCACCAAAGCTGGAGTGCAATGACGATCTCCGCTCATTGCAACCTCCGCCTCCCTGGTTCAAGTGATTCTCCTGCCCCAGCCTCCCGAAGTAGCTGGGATTACAGGCACCTGCCACCCCACTCAGCTATTTTTTTTGTATTTTTAGTTGAGACAGGGTTTCCCCATGTTGGCCAGGATGGTCTTGAACTTCTGACCTCAGGCGATCCACCCGCCTCAGCCTCCCAAGTGCTGGGATTACAGGCGTGAGCCACCTGGCCTGGCCTTTTTTCAGTTTCTTAAGGCATATAGTTAGGTTGTTGAGTTGATATTTTTCTTTTTTGTTTATTGTAAGCTTTTATAGCCATGAAATTCTCTCTCACCACTACTTTCTCTGCATTCCCTAAGTTTTGGTATATTATATTTTCATTTTCATTTGTCTCAAAATGCTTCACAATTTCCCTTTTGATTTCTTCTTTGACCCACTTGTTGTTTAAGAGTGTGTTGTTTAATTTTCATATATGTGTGAACTTTTCTGGTTTCCTTCAGATACTTTAAATCATTCTTTTTTTTTTTTTTTTTTGAGACTGAGTTTTGCTTTGCTTTTGTTGCCCAGGGTGGAGTGCAATGGTACAATCTTGGCTCACTGCAACCTCCACCTCCCAGGTTCAAGCGATTCTCCTGCCTCAGACTTCTGAGTGCTGGGATTATAGGCATGCGCTGTCACGACCTGGCTAATTTTTGTATTTTTAGTAGAGATGGGGTTTCTCCATGTTGGTCAGGCTGGTCTTGAACTCCCGACCTCAGGTGATCCCCCCGCTTTGGCCTCCAAAGTGCTTGGATTACAGGTGTGAGCCACCATGCCTGGCCTAATTTACATATTTTTAGTAGAGACAGTGTTTCATCATGTTGGCCAGGCTGGTCTCAAACTCCTGACATAAGTGATCCTCCCACCTCAGCCTCTCAAAGTGCTGGAATTACAGGCATGAGCCACTGCACTGGGCCCCTTTATTGTCTCTTACAACAGTTTTTGACTACAGTCTGTCTTGTCTAATATTAGCATAGCCACCTTTGTTCTCTTTTGGTTACTACTTGTATGGAATATTTTTTCTATTCTCCTACACTGAATTTATGCACTTCCTTAGATCTAAAGTAAGTCTCTTTTACATAGCATGTAGGCTTTTTTCAGTTTTTAAAAACATCCACTCTGCCAATCTATGTCTTTTGGCTGGGGAGTTTAATCTATTTACATTAAAGTATTTGCTAAGAGGGAAGGCCTTAGTGCTGCTCTTTTGTAATATGTGTTCTGTAAATTTTGTAGATTTCTTCTCCCCTCATTTTCTCCATTACCACCTTACTTTGTGTTCAATTAATTTTTTTGTAATGATGTGCTTTAATACTTTTCTAATTTTCTTTTGTGTATATTCTCTCTATTTTTTATGGTTATCCCATGGGATCAAATATAACATGCTAAAGTTACAAAAATTGATTTTAAATTAATGTCAATTTAGTTTGAATTATATACAAAAACTACTCCTTACAGCTCTGCCCTCCCCCATTTTATCTTATTGATTACACATATTACATCTTTATGTATTGTGTATCCATTAACATAAATTTTAAAATTATTTTTATGCTTTTGTTTCTTAAATCCTGTAAAAGAATGAAAAGTAGAGTTATGAACTAAAAGTACAATCATACAAGCTTTTATAATTGTTTCCATATTTACCTTTCCCAAAGAACTTTACTTTTTCTGTGGTTTTGAGTTACTGTGCTTTTATTTCAACTTGAAGGACTTCCTCTAACATTTTTTGTAGGACAGGTTTAGTGATAATAAACTGCCTCAGCTTTTGTTAACGTGAAAATTTCTTAATTTCTGTGTCATTTTTGAAAGCCAGTTTGTTTAGATATACAACTTTTGGTTCACAGTTTTTTTATTTTGTATTTTTCTTTTAGCATTTTAAATATATATTACATTGTCTTCTGGCTTATAAGTTCTTTTGCTGAGAAATCCCTTGGCAGTCTTCTTAAGGATCCCTGCTTTATGATGAAGTCACTTTTCTCTTGCTTTCAAGATTCTCTTGTATTTGCCTTTACAGTTTAATTATAATGTGTCTCAGTGTGAGTTTCTTTGGGTGTATCCTATTTCGAGTTCTCTGAAGTTTTTTGTTTTTATTTTTGTATTTGTATATCTACATATTTCCTCAAATGTAGGACATTTTTGGCCAATATTTCTTCAAATAATTTCTCTGCTTCTTTCTTGCTATCTTTCTTCCTGGGACTTCCATAGCATGTGTATTGATTGGCTTTATATCTCATAAGTTCTTTAGGCTCTGTTCACTTTTCTTCATTCTTTTTTCCCTCAGACTAAATAATTTCAAATGACCTGTTTTCAAATTTTTGGATTCTTTCTTCTTCCTGTCAGAGTCTGCAGTTGAACACCTCTAGTAAATTTTTTTATTCAGGCATTATATTTTTCAGCTCCAGAAATTTTGTTTGGTTTCTTTTTATAATTTCTGATATTCTCATTTTGTTCCTACATTATTTACCTGATTTCTTCAGCTCATTTGTCTGTGTTTTCTATTAGCTCTTTCAGCATATTTAAGACACTTGTTTTACGTCTTTTTACCTAGAAAATATAATGCTAGACCAGGCACGATGGCTCACGCCTGTAATCCCACTCTGGGAGGCCGAAGCAGGCAGATTGCCTGAGGTCAGGAGTTCCAGGCCAGTCTGGCCAACATGGTAAAACCTCGTCTCTACTAAAAATACAAAAAAAAAAAATAGCTGGGTGTGGTGGCATGCACCTGTAATCCCAGTTACTCAGGAGGCTGAGGCAGGGGAACTGCTTGAACCAGGGAGGTGGAAGTTGCAGTGAGCTGAGATAGCGCCACTGCGCTCCAGCCTGGGTGACAGAGAGAGACTCATCTCAAAAAAAAAAAAAAAAAAGAAAGAAAAAAATATAATGCTAGTGTTTCTTCAGGGGTGATTTTTGACACTTTATTTTCTTCTACTGAACAGATGTTTTCCTGTTTCTTTGTATGCCTTTTCATTTTTTAAATTGAACATTTTTAAAATGTGCCATTTCTCCCAGTCTTTGCAGACTTAGAAGGTCGTCACTAACCAACAAGGCAAGTTCTGTTTTGTTATGTTTTATTTTTTCTCTTTTTTTTTTTCTTTTGCCCACCTGCAACTGTCTTTTTGTATAACTGCAAGTTCTAAACTTTGGAATCCTCCCAGGGTGAAGGCATAAGGTCTTCTCAGGCCTTTTATGGGCATGTGTCTGCCCTGGGCATGTGTGTGCTTTTCTCCCCCAATTCCCCCCATTTACCAGCTGCTTTTGAAAGTCTTAATTTCTCCAAGGGTCTCACCCCAGCTTCTTTCCAGGACCTTAGATATTCTATTGTTTTCCTCTATCCATAACTCCCCCCATTCCCATGCATCTACCCGTGTGTAGACCCATTCCAGCTTTCTTTTTTTTTTTTTCCTTTATTCTTTTTTTCTTTTTTTAAAGATGGGGTTTCAGCATGATGGCCAGGCTGGTCTTGAACTCCTGACCTCAGGTGATTCACCCACCTCGGCCTCCCAAAGTGCTAGGATTACAGGCGTGAGCCACCGCGCCCGGCCCATTCCAGCTTTCATGAGCAGTGCCTGCTTCTTCCTGTGGCTCTTCCCAGCCTAGTAGCTAAGTGATTCCACTCTCTGTCTGAGCTCTGAATTAGGTGAAACACAGACCAGTCCTTCAGGCAACATCAGATATGTTAGATCATTGCAAATAACATTTTCTCTGCTCCCTCCAGGTTGAAAGATAGAATTGGGAGCTGGTCTGTGGCTCTCTTCAACCATGCCATGTGGGGGAGGGGGATAGAGTAAGGGGGCATGTAAAAATGACACAAGATTTTCTACCATTTTGAATGTGACTTTTTCTTGACTGGGCATTTGCTTGGCTGCTGAAGACCTTTGAATGTTTCCCAGAGCTCCTATAAAGTTATTTAAATCAGTCTCTAGATTTTTTTTTTCATATTTCAACACGAGAACAGGGCCTGTAGTTACCTCGTCTGCCGTCTTGCTGATCTCACTCTCTGATTATGCCTGTTTGAAGTTTTGTTTCTACTGTTGCAACCTTAAAGAGCCTCCATGAATACTTTCATTATTTAGGTGATAAAACTCAAGCTCAGAGAAGTTATAGTGTTTAACATGCACAGCTAAAAGTGGATAACTCAGGGACTCAAGTCCAACACGTTTACTAAATCTTCCTCTCTGTGTCCTCTAAAGCAGTGTTTCCAAGCTTGGCATTCACACAAATTCCCTAGAGATCTCATTAAAATGCAGATTCAGATTCACAAGGTCTGGGGTGGGACCAGAAGTGCCGAATTTCTCACAAAGCGAAGATTTGACTGCTGGTCTGTAGCCCACAACTTAAGTGCTGGAGATAATGACAGCCTCAAGACAGGGAAGCAACCAGCTGAAAATGGTCTTCTGTCAGTGTCTTCTGGATGTGTAGTTGCATACTTGTTTTCCCGTGTTATAAGATTTAGATGTAGAAGAAACTCGATCTAACATGGAAGATAAAAAGACTCACAGTGACACAGGATTTCTGGACTTTCTTTCCTTACTAATGAAGGTGGCCTGAGTTCAAATCCAAATTCTAGGCTTTCCTAAGCATTCCAAAATCCCAAGCCAAGCTTTGGAATCCCAGGCACCCCTCATTAGGAGAGATTTAAGTGGCCTGTACTTTGAAAAGCAAACATTGGAGCCTCTACTCCACACCTGCCTCGCTCAGCTCCCTGAAGGCAACTGATCTAAAGTGACCATTGTAGAAGGTCTCTCCCCCGCAATAAGCTCACAGGAGAAAGACAATGCCTCCCAGAGGAATCTATATCCACCTGTAAGTCAATCAGTCAAGTGAGACTAAAGAAGTACCATGGGGTGAAAGCTACTATAGTCAGTATTGGGAGCCCTCTGCTCCCCCTCTGGGGCCATCACTGTACTTCTGAACCAGCGAGCCCAGGATGGTGCATCTGGGCTGTGTTTGTGACAGGAGTGTGAGAGAATGAGGATGGAGCAGGGGCCAGGTGAGGCTGGGGCAGGGCTGCCAGCTGCCTGCTGAGTCCAATGCTACTTTTCTTCTGTGTAGCCACGGGCCTGCTGATGCAGCGGCACAGCCCTCGTACGCCTACAGAGCAGGAAGTCACCAAACACAGAACAAGGTGCCCCTGGGCTGGAGGGTCTGCCAATGAGGTTTCAATTTGGTCAAATGTTAAAATATTCTTCCTCTTGATCAGCTACGTCTGTGGGATATGCAAAAGGACTTGGTAACCAGGTAAAGGGATACCAGGAAGGCAGTTGCCTTTTCTGCCTTTCTTTCCTGGTCTAGGATCAGGGAACAACAGCAAACAGAAGGGAGTGGCCCTGTACGACAGAATAAGCCCTGCTGCTTCCTACTGAGGGGCCCTGGGAGGGTTCTCCACCCTCCCGGCTCTGCTTTTCCTCATCAGACGCTGCGCTCATCAGCACTGCTCTGCCTAAGTAGACGCTCCGTTATCTGGAGGACTTTGGAAATAGGGTGTTATGACATTTTTGTTGAAGACAAACACCATGTGAAGTATAAGATTCCAGGTCATGTGAGTGTCCATGACTAGCCTGAGTTAACATTAGCTTATGAGAGGGTCTCAGGGCCAGATTCATCTACTGACTTAGTAACAGTTGAAGTGAAGGCCCATTCATTCAATTATTAATTACTTCACCCTTGACTTAGCATGTGTTATGTTGTCTGCTCTCTGCAAGACAGGCAGAGCCCAGAAAAACCAAGTGAAACAAACAAAAAACAACCCCCATCCCTGCCCTGGAGGAGCTCCTAGCCGGGACTATAAACCTGTCTTCATTTCCAGAGACAGCCTTCTTTCAGGGCCTATGTTTGATTGATTTTTTTATTCCTGCCTTCTGTATTTCATGATAAATAAAACCCTGAAGAATTGTCATTTTTCTCGTGATCAGGAGAGAAGTTGTTCCCTGGCAAGTGGTATTATTCCTTCCTTCGACTCCAGGGAATATGTTCTAAGGAGTGGAAAGGAGGGGACGTCCTGTTCAGGTTGATGTCCATTGGCCAGCCTATTTGAGTCTCTAAAATCTTGTTCATTCCACTGAAGTTTCATCATTAGAGTCCCAGCAGGCCCTGTGCACATCCTCGAGACAATACCTAAGAAAGAGTAGCTGGTGGCTGGGCACGGTGGCTCATACCTGTAATCCCAGCACTTTTGGAGGCCAAGGCGGGCAGATCACAAGGTCAAGAAACCGAGACCAGCCTGGCCAACATGATGGTGATACCCCGTCTCTACTAAAAATACAAAAATTAGTTGGGCGTGGTGGCGCACGCCTGTAGTCCAGACTACTCAGGGAGCTGAGGCAGGAGAATCCTTTGAACCTGCAAGGCGGAGGTTGCAGTGAGCCAAGATCAGGCCACTGCACTCCAGCCTGAGTGACAGAGCGAGACTCCGTTTCAAAAAAAAAAAAGAAAAGAAAAGAAAGACTAGCTGGTGTGCTTCTGGATTATGAAACAGCAAAACACAAAACCAAAAAAAAAAACCCTCTGAAAACAGATATGACTACAATCCATACTTTCCCAGGCAGATCTGTGGAGACCAGAGTTATGGGAAAGCTTCCCAGACATGCTGGGAGGGAGTCTCAGTCCCATCCTTCCCTTTACCCAAGACGGATGTGTGGGTTTAATGTTTCAGTGAGATTTCATCAAACCAAACCACAGGAGATAGATGGGTTTCATTCTAATATTTCTCCTTTATTTTTGTTGAGAAAGTTTTACAGAAGTTTAAAAAATATATGTGTCTGTATCTGAAGAGTGCCACCCAATTTAGAAATACAATCTAGGTGGCTTGAGATGATGAGACATTTTGGTTTGGAAAGAAATTGATAAAATTATCCACTTCTTTTACCACTCCAGGAAAATAGAAACATAAAATTATCCAGGTAGGAGGGAGAAAACTTTTTGAAATGCTGACTTAAGGGTCCAGCATAAAATATTCTATGTAGTGACTGCTGTTAATTTCTCAGGGTTTTTGCTCCTCTAAAAGGTCAAAAGAAAAGTCCCCATGCACTCCCTTACCAACAGCCTTCGGTGGTTCCCAAGGGTCACTCCTGCTGAAAGCCCATAATAACCCTTGAGAATTATTGAGGAGCATGTTAAAAAAAGAATCTGGGGTGGGGCGCAGTGACTCATGCCTGTAATTCCAGCACTTTAGGAGGCTGAGGCAGGAGGATCACTTGGGACAAGCCTGGGCAACATGGTGAAACCTAATCTCCACAAAAAATACAAAAACCGCCTAGTATGGTGGCACATCTGTAGTCCCAGCTACTCGGGAGGCTGAGGTAAGAGGATCCCTCGAACCTGGGAGGTCCAGGCTGGAGTGAGCCGTGATCACATTGGAGTGGAATTGGGTACCACACCACTCCCTCCAGCCTGGGCCACAGAACAAGACTCTCTCTCAAACAAACAAACAAAAAATCCACAAAACAGATTCTGGGCATTGACCCTGGACCCTCTGAATTACAGTTGCTGAGAGTGGAGCACAGTAATGTGTATTTTTAAGTGATTCTCCCAAGGCAACTGTCTCAGCCTAAAACCCTTTAGAACTGTAGGTGTGAACGGCCTCCAGGTGAGTTTGTCTACTGTGGGTTTGGTGAGATGGCTGGGCTGCAGCCAGACTGTGCTCTTGAGCCACCAAAGCACCACAACACCATGGAGAGCCCCTAATTCCTGGCCTGGGTGGGGCCTGGAACATCCTATACTATCATTAAAGAAGGACACTCTCTGAGAATCGCATTGGCAATGCCAAATGACTGAAAACCCAACTTAAACAGGCTTCCAATGGCCACAGAGGGAATATTTTGAGCAGCAACAAAGGAAAAAGACTGCTCTGGACTGGGGCACATCAATCACTTTTTTTTTCTTTTACTTTTAAGCTAGGCTTGCTTTAATGAGCAATCGATCACTTTAAAATTAATGAGCTCATCATCACAACAGAGAGTGAAACTCATTGGCCACCTGGAAGGATGCTGGGGAACCAGTCAACTCATAATGACCGTGAATCACACAGGGATCCTGCCTTCCCCTCTGTGACCAAATAGCTGGCTTTGGTTCTTCCAAGGAAGGCACTGAACCCCGCCAGTCTGTGCAGTCCCGACAGCAGCCTCTCCCAGCCCTGCAAGTGCTCAGTGAGTGTTAAATTGGGAGGATGAGGCATTTCTCCACGAGCAAAGATGTCCCTTGTATCTGTAATTATCTCAGCCCGTTGAAGAAAGTGTCTGCTCCAAATTTTTACTACGGTGGCCCAGCTAGTTTGCCTCCTTATAAACTGTTGGGATTGCTGAGGTGACTGTACCCTTACCCTGAGGCTAGATTCCCTCATTTCTCATCCAGGCGACTGGACGTTACCAGTTTTCTAACGTTGTGAGCAGCCCCCACAAGCTGCAGTCTTCAGACCTGCAACTACACCATCCGTTGCAGTCACCTCTCTCCCTCTGGTTTTGCTAAATTGGTCTAGTCTCAAGAGGTCTGCAGTTACACATTGCTCCTTGGAGAAGCGGGCTGTGTCTGAGCCTAGAGTGACGTCAGAATCGTGGTTGGGAACCAGGTTCACCTTCCAAGTGCCAGTCTCACTCTGCAGAAGAGTGGGCCGCGGTGTGAGGGGTGGTAGCCCCTCAGTCTCCTGTTGGTGGAGGCCTCAGGGGAGCACAGAGGACATCTTCTCCCTTTAGATCCTGGCACCTGAGCCAGACACCAGCTCTCCCAAGAGGCAGTACACATTTCCAAACCGAGCTGTTCACAGAGCTGAGACCCACACTGGCCACAGGCCAGCTGGTAACCTTGGGTAAGTAATGGCCGCCCTGAATCTCTATATTTTCTTCTTTTTTTTTTTTTTTTTGAGACAGAATTTCGCTCCGTTGCCGGGCGCCAGGCTGGAGTGCAGTGGGGAGACCTCGGCTCACTGCAACCTCCGCCTCCCGGGTTCAAGCAATTCTCCTGCCTCAGCCTCCCGAGTAGCTGGGACTACAGGCCCGTGCCACCACGTACAGCTAATTTTTGCATTTTTAGTACAGATGGGGTTTCACCATGTTGGCCAGGATGTTCTCGATCTCTTGACCTCGTGATCCACCCGCCTCGGCCTCCCAAAGTGCTGGGATTACAGGCGTGAGCCACTGCGCCCGGCCTAATCTCTATATTTTCAACTTTAAAAGATGAGAAAGGTGCTTTTCTCTGGAGTGCTGTACCAATTAGGAAGAGGCTTGTGTAGAGCGGGTACTTATTGGCACTGCCTTCCTCCTCTGCAGGGTACTCTGGACCTTGCCTCCTCCCCCTGGGCTCCTTAGAAATGAGGATCAGCTCCTCTGGGCTTATGATCTCAGGCTGCTCCTTCACCCACCCTGTTTGCTGTCTGCTCCTGGGCAGGGGCCCTCATTAAGGGCAACAGTGACAAGGGATGGCCCAGGCTCTCGAGCCAACCCTGGAAGCATCATTTCTTGCCTGTTGCCCCTATTTTAAAGCTTAGTGGGAATGCCCATGGCCAGCTCTGCAGCAGGACAGATGGCTCTGTCACTGGCCTTGAGTAACAGGAGGCATCTCTAACCCCACTGGGCAAAAATCAAAGGTTTCTACCATCTTTGCGAGGCAGTTTTACATGCATTAACCTCATTTGGACCCTCTCAAAACTCAAGATGTGGGCAGGACAGGGACAGGGTAATTAGCTCTTTTTAACAGGAGCAGAAAGTGAGATTCAGAAAGCCACTCAGCCAGTGTCTTGCAGCTCCCAGGGGCTGGGCCACACATCACACAGCCTTGATGCCCCTCCTCCTCCCATTGGCCAATTTTACTGGAACCCACGGGTACCCAAGGCCTTAGGACACCTCTGCTACTCTTACCAGCCCCGCTAAAATATCCCTAAGGACAGCAGCCTCCAGGATGTGATTCTAAATGTTTGCAGCTTTTCTCAGGGGAACTCCAGTTGTTATCATTTCAACATAAAACCTCAAAATAAACCCATAGGAATTATGGACTAAATGCCCAATTCACAAGAATTTTGTAAAATAAACGATGAATCACCTAAAATATTTCATGTATGTAGTGGATAAATCTGAATTGTGTATCCAGGTCTATCCCCAGAGCCTTGGTAAGTAGAGGTTCTCTAGGGAAAGAGTTTGAGAGCAAACTTAGGCTTAGGAGAAGCAATAGGGTTGAGGCTGAGTGTGAGATTTGATCCTAGAGTGTCTGAACTCAAATCCCAGCTCTGTTACTCACTTTTCTGGCCTCAAGGAAGCCATTTAGAATACCGAGGCTCTATTTTCTCATTTATAAAATGAGATAACGGCCAGGTGTGGTGGATTACAGCTGTAACCCCAGCACTTTGGGAGGCCAAGGCGGGCAGATCACCTGAGGTCAAGAGTTCAAGACCAGCCTGGCCAACACATCAAAAATCCATTTCTACAAAAATACAAAAATTAGCTGGGCATGGTGGTGGACTCCTGTAATCCCTGATACTTGAAAGACTGAGGAGGGAGAATCACTTGAACCTGGGAAACAGAAGTTGCAATGAACCAAGATCACACCCCTATAATCTGGCCTGAGTGACGGTGTGAGACTCCATCTCAAAATAAATAAATAAATAAATAAATACATAATAAATAAAATGAGGTAAGAAGGTTTTTTTCAAAGGGTACTTTTGAAGTTTCTAACTTTTTTCGAAATGCAATATTGATCCTCCCTCCCTCCCTCCCTTCCTTCCTTTGATGGAGTCTCATTCTATCACCCAGGCTGTAATACAGTGGTGGGATCTCAACTCACTGCAACCTCCACCTTTCAAGCTCAAGTGATTCTCTTGCCTCAGCCTTCTGAGTAGTTGGGACTACAGGCGTGCACCACCAGGCCCGGCTAAGTTTTGTATTTTTAGTAGAGATGGAGATTCACCATTTTGGCCAGGCTGGGGTCGAACTCCTGACCTTAAGTGATTTGACTGCTCGGCCTCCCAAAGTGTTAGGATTACAGGCGCAAGCCACCTCATCTGGCCTGATTCTTCTTTCTTTTCCTAAACAGACAACTTCATAATTTTCTTTCTTGTCCTTTGCCTTGTTGCCAGGCTTGGAGATGATGAAATTGAGACTTAAACTAAAACATTATGATCACCTTTCCTTGGATGTGGTTGCAGTGAGTCCTAAGAGGCAGAAGGGGGGATACTCTGGAATTCCAAGTCCTTGGGAGTGGCTTGTGTTTGTAGTTTCACCTAAAAAAAAAAAAAAAACAGTTCCATGGAGACTCAGAAGGGTGGGGGGGAAGAAGAGGGGGTGGATGATGAGAAATTGTTTAATAGGTATAATGTACATTATTTGGGTGTTGGATACACTAAAATACCTCTATGCAATTGATACGGGTTGGCTCTATGTTCCCACCCAAATCTCATCTGGAAGTGTAATCTCCGTTGTGTCGAGGGAGGGACCAGGTGGAGGGTGACTGGATCATGGGGGTGGTTTTTCCCACGTTGTTCTAGTGCTCATGAGGGAGTTCCCACAAGATCCGGTGTGTTGATAAGTGTTGGGCACTTACTTCTTTGCTTGCACTCTCTCTCCTGCCGCCTTCTCAAGGTGCCTGCTTCCCCCTTCTGCCATGATTGTAAGTTTCATGAGGTCTCTCCAACCATGCGAAACTGTGAGTAAGCCTCTTTCTTTTTTTTACCCAGTCTCAGGTGGTATCATTATAGCAGTGTGAAACAGACTAATACAACAGTATATCTACGTAACAAAGTTACACTTGTACTCCATAAATTTGTAGAAATGATAAAATTGAGCCAGTTCTAAATCAGTCTAAATTGAACAAGAATATCAGGCATAGTCCAGGGAAAACTACTCATACTTTTCTCTGATTCTATAATTTATTTTCTATTTCCAACTTTATGCTTTTCAGCCATGCGCTGGCCATCTCCATCATGTGCCTTGGACCCTCTGGCCTCAGGGCCCAAGTGATGGCTTTGGCCCCTCTGACCAGCATGTCTTTCTGCTGCCTCTACTGGACACATGTACTGCCTAAATCTGGGGACTTCCTTTTCTGATCCAGACCTCTACTGCCTCTAACACACTCATTCCACAAATAGAGTCTCCAGGCCCATGGCTATAGAGCCTTTCCTCTCCTAGAGCTTCTCTCCTCCTAGACTCACAAGCCCTCTGCTTACCTGCAAAGTGACAGCCTCACTTGGGGAGGAGGAGCTGAGGCTCACCAGGTGGGAGCTGCCCCAAGTCAGTTTAGCTCAGAGATTGGGGGTCTTTTAAAGATGCAGCATGAAAATGAAGTGTTATGACCTCAACCCCCTCCTCCATCACCCACTAGGCAAATGGCAACCTCACGTCCTTTAAACTGACTTCCTGCCTCTAGATCTCTGCCCTGCCTGATATAGATCACAGTGATTAACCTTCTCCCGGGAGCTTGGGGAGGGAAGTCTGGATGAGCCCTCTTGCTCATCAGCTCTGCTGTCCTGCTCTACCCAGGTACGTATTTGACAAGTTTATGGATTTCAAGCAAAATGTATCTAAAACACATTGTCTTACAATAGGAACTCGAGGAAGCAGTGTTTGAATGATATCTGTATCTTTTGGAACCAAATCATTGGGTTGGATGACTTATTAAGATGTGAGTCAACCGGGAGTGGTGGCTCACGCCTGTAATCCCAGCACTTTGGGAGGCTGAGGCAGGCAGACAACTTGAGGTCAGGAGTTTGAGACCAGGCTGGCCAACATGGTGAAACTCTGTCTCTACTAAAAATACCAAAAACTTAGCTGGATGTCATGGCATACACCTGTAATCCCAGCTACTCTGGAGGCTGAGGCATGAGACTCACTTGAACCTGGGAGGCAGAGGTTGCAGTGAGGCGAGATCATGCCACTGAACTCCAGCCTGGGCGACAGAGGGAGACTCCTTCATCTCAAAAAAAAAAAAAAAAAAAAAACACAACAAAAATAACTATAAAAAAATATTAAAATGTCCCAATTTGTGGGGAGGAGCAAGGTCACTGCTATGAGAAAGCTAGAGATGGCCTGAAGTCCTTTCTCAAATTTCCTGTGATATTCCTCACACTTTCGAATGATTTCTCCTTTCTTCCCACTCCAGCCACAGACTGCTAGGAAGTACAGTATTCTTTCTTTTGGAAGAAAAAATAAATGGGAAGGCACAGGATTTTTATTAATGCTGTTACTGATTTTAAAATAAGCTAAAAATGTGCCGTCAATCCATTTGGCTCTTCCCCTGCGGCCCGCGGAGCCTGTAATCACTGCCTTAAAATTCACAGGAACAATTCACAAAAAACACAGGCAAACCACATCTGCGTTTCCACATTCTGAGCAGCAGGTCCCTGAAATAGAGGCAGGGCACGGAAAATTATAGGACTTGAGTGAAACTGTAGGATTGCTGGGATTCCCACAGGCGCCCAGCCCTGGCTCGAGGGAATGTTTGAGTGTGGGAACTACCCCAGCATCTCCTCACTTACAGGAGAACCATGGGATTCGCCCTTCGTGAGAAGAGAAGTACCTCCCACCTGTCACCTAGGGCAGAGTTCCTGTGCCCTGGCATCCTGCCGCCCCAGGCAGAGCACCCGCGGGATCCTGGGAAAACACAAAGCTATGTGGCTGAAGCTCCTGCTTTGGGGCTCGGGGTTCAGGTGGGGTACACTAGACTACTCTCCCCCTTCGATTCTTGCATTTGGCAGATGGGTCACCCGGGCAGCAGGATGAGGAGGGCACCAACAGAATCAACAGCAGGAAGGCGGCTCTCGCCCGGCCCCAGAGAGGGAGGCAGCGGTCAGGACAGTGGTCATTTGTGGGGCCTAGGAGGAGTAGAAGTTGGGAGGGATGTGGGGTGGTCCTGGATGACTGTTGTTCTTTCTGGACCTGGGAGGTGGTTACATGGACGTGTCCACTTCATGATAATTTGATTTTTTTGTCCTTTTTTAAAAAATATGTTTGTTATCCATCAAAATCTGAAAAAGCTCCCACTGCTTTGGTTACTCCCCATGGGGCAGAGAGAGCCCCAGAATGTCAAGGCTGGATTTCCCACCAGGCTGGAAGAAGGAGGGCTCAGGGTTGTATTTGATTTGTTTAGGAGAGGGAAGAAAACTGGGCATGTCTTACGCAAGGGAAAATAATTGTTTTCCCAACATCTGAGGTCTCGAAGGCGCTTGGGAAGTGAGGATTTTGGGGGTTTCTGCTTCCCCTGGCAGGCTGAGCTGTTCTAGCTGGGAGACCTCACTTGTCTCCCTGTCCACACTGTTGTCCGTGGGGGTCTCTTGACCGCTGATGCTGATGTGTGGAAAAGCCACACGCTCCAAGGGGCTCCATCCTCCCAGAAAGCACTCCATGGAGGAAGGAGAGAGGGGGTAATCGATAAACAAACTAGAGTTACTATTATTAGTTGTACTGAACATTTATCACATGGCAAGCAGGGGTGCTAGGGGAGAAAATGACTAAAACCTGGGAGGAAGGTGTTTTTATTGGCCACAGTTAACAGATGAGAAAGCTGAGGATCTGGGTGTGTTTGGATCTCGGCTCAGGTTAGGGAGCTACACAGGCTAAAGAACTGCCTTTCCTTTGTTTCTTTTCTTTTTTTTTTTTTTGAGATGGAGTCTTGCTCTGTCGCCAGGCTGGAGTACAATGGCACAGTCTTGGCTCACTGCATCCTCCAACTCCCTGGTTCAAGGGATTCTCCTGCCTCAGCCTCCTGAGTAGCTGGGATTACAGGCACGCGCCACCACTCCCAGGTAATTTTTGTATTTGTAGTAGAGACAGGGTTTCATCATGTTGGCCAGGTTGGTCTTGAACTCTTGACCTTGTGATCCATCCGCCTCGGCCTCCCAAAGTGCTGGGATTACAGGCATAAGCCACCGCACCCGGCCCTGCCTTTCCCTTGTTGAGATTCGGTCAAGACCAGAACAAAGAGAAGCAAGGAGGTGTCTGTCCAGGAGCGGGCCTTCAGGGACTGCCCATGCATGGCTTCTCAGCGCTTGACCTGCATAGTGGAATGAGTGCCTTAGTGCTCATTTGCCCCTTCTGCCATGTGAGGACACAGGGAGATGGCATCATCAATGAACTAGAAAGTGGGCCCTCCCCAGGCACCGAATCTGCTGGCACCTTGATCTTGGACTTTCAGCCACTAGAACTGCAAGAAATAAATTTCTGTTGAGTGTGAGCCACCCAGTCCATGGCACTTTGTTATAGCAGCCTGACTGGACTGGCAAGCCTTAAGAAAAAGATGAGAAAATGGTCAGCCTGTCTCAAGAGCCTGAAGATATTTTTGCTAAGGTGTTTTTTGTTTTGTTTTGTTTTGTTTTGAGATGGAATCTGGCTCTGTCACCAGGCTGGAGTGCAGTGGCACGATCTCAGCTCACTGCAACCTCCAACTCCTGGGTTCAAGCGATTCTCCTGCCTCAGCCTCCCAAGTAGCTGGGATTACAGGCGGGCGCCACCACGCCCGGCTAATTTTTGTATTTTTAGTAGAGACAGGGTTTCGCCATGTTGGCCAGGATGGTCTCGATCTCTCGACCTCGTGATCTGCCTGCCTTGGTCTCCCAAAGTGCTGGTATTACAGGCATGAGCCACCGCGCCTGGCCAAGGTGTTGTTGATACCCTTGGACAGCTCGTTCTGTACATACACACACTTGAGTACATACGTGTTTCCCCAACAGCCCACTGTGCACACTGCTTACCACACACCTGACAATATCAGTCTTGGTAGGTGGTATTGGAGGTATGTCGAGGGGGTCCCCTTGGCCTCCAAGATAAAGCCACTTCTGACCCTCACCCACTGCCCTTCCAGACGCTTCTCCCAGCTGGCCCTGTACCCCCTGCCCTGAGCACCTCATCTTGAAGATACAGACACCTTTCCCTTGATCTCCTTTGTTCCTTCGGCCCTGCTGCTTTGCTGCCTGTTGCCTTTTTCCATCTATGAATTGTGATAAATTCTACTTTTCTTTAGGGGCTAAGCTCAAATAGAGATTCTTTTAATCCCTATAGAGGGGGAGAGGGTGGTCTTGAGCCTTTGAGCCCCTGCAGTTCACTGTATACACCTCTCACAAAGTGGGAATTAGGTGAGTGGTCACCACATTTCCTCATCTGTCCATTCTTAGAGGACCACCACCACGCCTGGCTAATTTTTTATTTTTTTATTTTTAGTAGAGACAGGATTTCACTATATTGGCCAGGCTGGTCTTGAACTCCTGATCTCGTGATTTATCTGCCTTGGCCTCCCAAAGTGCTGGGCTTACAAGCGTGAGGCACCACGCTTGGCCTAGAATAGCATTTAAAATGCTTTCTTTTTAAGGAGAATAAAGTGGGAGGTATCAGCCTATTCAATTTCAAGACTTATTACCTAACTACTGCAATGGTAGTTGGTGAAGATACAGACACATAGATTAATTGGGGAAATGGGTCTTGGGTAATTGGCTTCAGGCCACCTGGCATGGTGAGGGGTGTGCTATGGAGGAGAATGGAAAGAAATGCATCTGGCAGGCTGGGGTGATTTAGGGAGTCCTAGAAACCCCCTTGCACTCCAGCAGGCTGCGCACCTAATGTCAGGGCTTCATCTCTCTCAAGAGTAGATTATACGCTCCTTTAGGAGAGGCAGACAGGTGTCCTGGGCAGAGCCTGGGCTGTGGAATCCACCAGTCCTGACTTCTAATTCTTGCTCAGCTGCTATGAGCGAGCAGCCTTAGGCAAGTGACTTAGCTACCCACAGCTCTGATCACTTCATCAGGAGCACCTTAATGATGCCTACTGTGTAGCGTTTTTGTGGGCATTAAAAGCAAAGTCCTCCTAGCCGGGCGCGGGGGCTCACGCCTGTAATCCCAGCACTTTAGGAGGCTGAGGCGGGCGAGGTCAAGAAATGGAGACCATCCTGGCCAACATGGTGAAACCTCATCTCTACTAAAACAAAATTACAAAAATTAGCTGGGCGTGGTGGCATGTGCCTGTAGTCCCAGCTACTTGGGAGGCTGAGGCAGGAGAATTGCTTGAACCCAGGAGGAGGAGATTGCAGTGAGCCGAGATTGTGCCACTGCACTCCAGCCTGGTGCCTGGCGACAGAGCAAGACTCTGTCTAAATAAATAAATAAATAAATAAAAATAAAAAGCAAAGTCCTCCTAAACCTCCAGCTCCATCAATCTGCCCTGCAAGGCTCATGCTCTGCAATGCAAGTGTGTAGACACCAAGAGGTTCACTGGTCACGACTACTCACATTGGATGCTTTTTAATTTTTATTTACTTTGAGACAGAGTTTCTTTCTGTTGCCCAGACTGGAGTGCAGTGGTGCCATCTTGGCTCACTGCAACCTCCACCTCCCAGATTCAATCGATCCTCTCACCTCAGCCTCCCAAGTAGCTAGGATTACAAGCGTGCATCACCACACCTGGCTAATTTTTGTGTTTTTAGTACAGACAGGGTTTCACCATGTTGCCCAGGCTGTTCTCGTACTCCTGACCTCAGGTGATTCACTTGCTTGGGCCTCCCAAAGTGCTAGGATTACAGACATGAGCCACTGCGCCTGGCCAATTTTTATTTTTTGATGGTTTTACCTACTGTCAAAATTATACGAACCTGAAACGTTTGAACAAAAATTATACTAACATTTCCAGTGCTTCCTCTGCTCACAGGTCCAAACTATTGCTTGGAAGGCATGTGGAGGAGTTCTGTGTCACCCCTAACTTTCTATGTGACCTTGAGTAAATTACTTTCCTTCTCTGGGCTTTCATATGTCTGACTGGTTGAACTGTGATTTCAGCTGCAGACATCAAACTGAATCCAGTAAACTCAGTTAATAAGCACTGACGTAAGTCTAAGGAAAAGAGAACTCTAGGCAGGCTGTTGGCTTTGCTGCTAGACAGAGAGCTTGGGAGTTGGGAGGATGGGCCTGTAACAGGAATTGAATTTCAAATTGGGATCTCTGGTTCCAGAGAGAAGTGGCTTCTCAGAAACATGCGTTTCCAAGTGTATGTCTTCTGCTTTTCCTGTAATGAAGTGAGGGAGACTCTGGAGGCCTTCATTCCCATTTTGTCCCTGACCTGACTTCCTCACATCCCCTCCAGAACTGTCCCTCTATGTGGCCTTTGGTCTTCAAGCTTCTTGCCACTGCACCTCTCTCATGCTGTGCCTTCTCTCTGGAATGCCTCTCTCACCTTCTCTGTGCTTCAAAGCCTTATTCACTCCTGAACTCAGCCTGTAGGATTCCACATAGAATTAAACTTCCCTCCTCTGGAGGCCTGTGGACTTGCTCATTGAGTTAGTCAAGTGTCTTTGGTACAAGTGGTCAAGGGCATGAATTGGGTAAGGGATGGTCTGGGTCTGTATCTGACTCTGCTGCTCAGTGGCTGTCAAACTTGGAACATCTCTGTGCCTCACTCTTCTTATTCATGAAATGGGGTCAGTAACTGTGAGTTCCTTGTAGGGATGTGTGATCATTCATTTAGTGGATGGATGTATGGGAAGTATCTAACACTTGACATGGGGTAAGCACTAGGGGAGTATGGCGGTTACTGCATTCATCTCCTTGCCCTCTAGTTGGTTTTTCCCTTTGTACCCCAACCCCAGACCCCCACATTGTCAGCTACCTGAGAGCAGAAGCCACATTCATGTTTACATTTCCAGTACCTTATCTATGGCTTGGTATGGGGGCGGTCCCCCCAAATGTGGTGGTGAATGGGTGGCTTTGTTCCAGGTCATTGATGCACTCTCTCCACGGCTGAATGGAAGTTAAAATCACCACCTGAGTTACCTGAGATATTTCCATTTGTAGATTATGGGAAAGGCTCCTGTGCTCTTAGGAAAAGGAAACTCATGATCATGATCACCTGGCACTATACCTAGTACTTTCATGGATGCTATTCAGTTTAACCTTCTCCTAAATGCCCTGCTCTTATTGTGCAGGTAAGGAAACATCTTCAGAGAAGTTAAGCAGCTTGTGGAAGGCCAGGCAGCTATTCAGCAAAGAAGTAATTTGACTCCAGGCATGGGTGTCCCCAAGCCAGCACGCCTTCTTACTTGTTACTCATTTGTAAATTCCATGGTTGGTGGTGGAGGACATATCCTGGAGAGGGTATTGAGTGGTTTGTGATTTACTAAGACTCCTCTTGCTTCACATATAGCTGATGCTGAGTCCTTCAGAGGAATGCCTGCAGCATTTATTCCTGTAATCCCAGCACTTCGGGAGGCTGAGGCGGGCAGATCACGAGGTCAGGAGATGGAGACCATCCTGGCTAACACAGCGAAACCCCGTCTCTACTAAAAAAATTAGGTATGGTGGCACGAACTAGTCCCAGCTACTTGGGAGGCTGAGGCAGGAGAATTGCTTGAACCTGGAAGGTGGAGGTCACAGTGAGCCAAGATGGCGCCACTGCACTTCAGCCTGGGTGACAGAGTGAGACTCCATCTCAAAAAAAACAAAAACAAAACAAAACAAAAAAACGCGGAGAAGGGTTGAGAGCCTGCTGGGGAAGCAGGGAGCTGCTATTTCTGTTCAAGGCAATCACTGAGGCTGGGCCTGCCCAGAATTCATGTGGAATCACCCTGAAGAAGGCTGGTGGCTTGGGAGACACTGGATCTTGCTGGCTCAGCTGGGCACAGTGCAAGGTGCCGTACATAAATGGCTTCACTGACTCCTGGAAGGATGCCCATGTCAGGACACTCACTGTGAATTGCAAAAAAGGAAAGGGGAATCCTGAGAAGGAAGGCAGGAACAAGGGCTCATGGCCAGAGGTGTGGAGCTGCATGGAAATCTTCTCGAGTGGGATGCTCAGGCTTCCCTACCAGATCCCAGAAGCTCCAGCTGAGTGGCTCTGCAGAAGCCTAGATGTCACCGGGTGAGTGGGCTCGCATCCTACACACTCTTCATCCTCCGGGCACTCTGGGCATCCCCCATCCTCTGGGTAGGGACAGCTTTCTGGCTGAGCTAGGTGACAGTGATCATAGCCAGCAATCCCAACTGGGCCTTCAGTTCTTGATCTCAGTAAAGGCAGGGGGCTACAGGGTGCCCTGGTGAACAGAGGGTCACTGGCTGCTCAAGGTCTCCTCCCACATCCATCCACTTCCTGGCTCAGCACTGACTGTGACATTCTGGAGGACAAGACTGGCGCTTCCACAGTGTGTACCTGCCTTCTGGAGGCCAGGCTGCCAAGAACTGGCTCTTAGCCACTGCGTCTTCCAGGTCCTTAGAACTCCAGCCAGAGGACTGCCTGTAGGGCCTGCTTCTGTGCAGCTGCTCAGAGCAGTGACAGCACCCCTCATCCCCTCCCTGTCCACCCCACAAATGCCTCTTGCTTACCTGGGTCGTGTCCATGCTGGCCTCTGCTCTTGGGGCCTGGAGAGTCAGAGCCACCAAGCACAGACAGGCCAGGCTCAGGGAGCAGCCTGCGGTGGGACAGCCCACCTGTACTCACCACTTCCTTGCCTTCCCACCCCTCAGCATCCTCGATGGATGCAGGTTCCCTCCATGCCTCCACCCAGGGGCATCCCCACCCCTCACTGCAACCCTCTCCAGAGCCCTCCACCCTCCTCCCTGCTCCTTGCTCTCTGCCCTTTGCCTGCCCTACCTGTCGCCTCAGTGTACTCCGACTTCGTCCTGCAGGTGCTCACGTGGGCACAGCTTGGCCTGCCTCCCGAGAGCCCTGCCCAGGCCAGCCGCAGGAAGGCACCCTTGGACAGCATCAGGTGGTGATTGGGTGGTGGGGACAAGGACCACGATGCCCATGGCAGTGGGCATCATGGGTGGGGAGGGGTGTGGGTTCCTGGACCTTTGCCCTGGTCCTGGGGTGGGCAGGAGAAGGTCAGGAGATCGAGACCATCCTGGCATCGAGACCAACCAGGGGTTCCTGGTTGACCCTGCACACAGCCTTCAGGGTGGTCGCCAGAGGACTGTGCAGTGGAGGCATCCAGCGGCAGCTCAAAGAGTGCAGGATGAGGGGGAGGTGCCACTGAAGCAAACGCTCAGGAGCCGCTGGTTATGGCAGGGCTTTCAATATATATTCCTGCACGTCTTTTCAAACATATACAAAACAACTCACATTTTCATATACAGGAAAGGCAGACCAACTTCATTAATTTTCCTGCAATGTGTGCATAGTATTAAAAAGTTCTATAGCCCTCTAGTTTCTCCCCCCCCAGTTAAATATAATAAAATCTAATAAATGCACTTTAAGTTAATATAATAGAGAAAATTTCATCCAGAATCCCATCACCCACATGTTACCAAGGGAGAAATTTTACTGCCTCTCATTTCAGGCCAGTTCAGGCTGGTGTACATTGTCTCAGAAGGGAGATACTTTCTGATACTGGAGAGTCACCAGAAAACAGGACAGGCCGCTCGTCTCGCCCACAGGCTAGGTTCTCCAGATGCCACTAGGTTTGCCAGACGCCAACTCTTGTCAGAGTTACTCCATTTGCCTGTTTGGAAAAGGCAGCCTTCGCCCCTACATTCCTACCTCCTGGGCTGGAGGCCTGCCTGAGGTCTGGGGGGGCGAGGAGTGAGGTCGCACTTGCCCTGTGCTGATAGTGGACGGGAGATAATGGTTTACGTGGGAAAGTACAGCCCCTCCAGCTTCAGGGATCAGCTCACAGCGCAGCTGAGAAAGCCCCAGAGGAAGATTAGGGCAGGGCATGCCTGCTCACTCACAGCCTCACTAAAAGCAGGTTCGTTGTTACAGGGCCTTTAAAGGGGACGGGATGTGCGTGGGTAGATGGGATCCTCACTGAGGTGTGACCTGCTTTTTCTAGTGTTTGCGAGGATGTCTCATTAATCTGCAGGAAAGTGCTGGTTTCAATTCGATGGTTTATTTTCCTGTTTTGTATCCTTTCTGTTACAAACACAAAGGGTACATTAAGAGCCTTTCCCCATCATCTTGTCTTTTTAAAAAACACGTTTTTTAAAAAAGCCTGGTTTTTCTCAATACAGCTTTAAAGGTTTTTAAAGTGTTTCATATCTGGTCAAGTTGAGATTTTTAAGAACTTCATTTTTAATTTGTAATAAAAGTTTACAACTTGATTTTTTCAAAAAAGTCAACAAACTGCAAGCACCTGTTAATTAAGGTCTTAAATAATTGTCTTTGTGTAAAAAAAAAATTTTTTTTTAGTTGTTAGAGTTTATTTTTTTGGAGATAATTCAAACCCAGAGCAACACATACCTAATGACAATTCTGAAAACATTTTAGGAAGAGCAACACATTGGTTTTTCCTTTTGAGACGTGTAAGAAGGCGTTCATTATTGCAGCGCCCTGCTTGTGCCTCAAGGCTTGCTTAGTGCTGCCCTCCAAGAATACCGCTCCGTCCCCTTCAGGATGGACAGGGCCCCATGTCCTTCCCCTGGTACATCCTTCATAAAACCTGTCAAGTAATGTTTTTACATGACTCTCTGCCTCCCAGATATGAGCAGGAACTCATCTGCTGAGCTCACATCCAGGCACAAAGATAACATTTTAAAAAGTAGGCTGGATGTGGTGGCTCACGCCTGTAATTCCAGCACTTTGGGAGGCCAAGGCAGTCAGATCACTTGAGGTGAGGTGTTCGAGACCAGCCCGGCCAACATGGTGAAACCTCATCTCTACTAAAAATACAAAAATTAGTCAGTATGGTGGCGCATGCCTGTAATCCCAGCTACTCAGGAAGCTGAGGCACAATAATTGCTTGAGCCTGGGAGGCGGAGGTTACAGTGAGCCAAGATTGTACTGCTGCACTCCAGCCTGGGTGACAGAGCAAGACTCTGCCTCAAAAAAAAAAAAAAAAAGAAAGAAAGAAAAAAGAAAGAAAATTTGTGTGTAGTCAGACTTATTAAATTTAGGAGCTGCATAATCATGAAAACTGTATCCCAAGAAAATTAAATGGCTGGCCAATTTGATGAACCATTTCCTGAGCTTGGTCAATTGACTATAAACAGTGGTGCTTTCTAGCATAAACATTCTAAATGTGGATAGGAAGTGTGCTGTGCAGAACAGACAGATTATTCTTTTAACTAGATGCATCTGGAAGGTCCCTTGGTCATTCCATGAATTTGTAGGGAAAAGACCTTCCTGACCAGGAGACCTATTCTTTTTGGCCAAACTGGGAATGATGCCAGCCTGTAACATTGTCAGTTAAACACAGCAGAAGATTCAGAGGGAGGTAAATTAAAAGTGACAAGGAGCTATCCATTTTTCCCCTGTATTTTTAACAAAGATTTTAAGTTACTGTGCTCAACTTACCAGACAACCTCCAGGGAGAGAGAGACACTGACTGGCCTTGTCTTTCTGGAAAACCACAGGACAATTGCTATCTAAAGCTTTAGGTCTGACAATAATACGCTTCATACAGGTCTGAAAATAACAAAAAGTATGGCAGGGTGTGGTGGCTCACGCCTGTAATCCCAGCACTTTGGGAGGTCGAGGCGGGCGGATCACGAGGTCAAGAGATCAAGGCCATCCTGGCCAACATGGTGAAACCCCCTGTCTACTAAAAAATACAAAAATTAGCTGGGCGTGGTGGCGCGTGCCTGTAGTCCCAGCTACTTCGGAGGTTGAGGCAGAATTGCTTGAACCCCAGAGGCGGAGGTTGCAGTGAGCCGAGATGGCACCACTGCATTCCAGCCTGGTGACAGAGCGAAACTCCATCTCAAAAAAAAAAAATAATAATAAAAAGTATGAACAGAGATTTATTTACAAGAAACTTCTTATAGAGTTATTCATAAAAGCCAAGATTTTCTTTTTTTTTTTTTTTGAGATGCAGTCTTGCTCTGTCACCAGGCTGGAGTGCAATGGCATGATCTCGGCTCACTGCAACCTCTGCCTCCCGGGTTCAAGTGTTTCTCCTGCCTCAGCCTCCTGAGTAGCTGGGATTACAGGCACCCGCCACCACACCTAGATAATTTTTGTATTTTTAGTAGAGATGAGGTTTTACCATGTTGGCCAGGATGGTCTTGATCTCCTGACCTCATGATCTGACCACCTCAGCCTCCCAAAGTGCTGGGATTACAGGTGTGAGCCATTGCGTCTGGCCAAGCCAAGATTTTTAAAACGTGAAAATGAAAGGTTCAACAATAGGAGAATGATCACATCGATGATGACACATTCGTATGATGGGCTGAGATGTAGCCGGTCGTCAGAAATGTTCATACGTGGTCTCAGTAACACGGACAAATATTCCTCATGAGATATGAAGGGGAAAAAGTTGTTCATATAGCTCAATTCAAAGTATTTAAAAAATCTATGCTAAGGCTGAAAACATATGAGCTGAATATTAACATTGTTAGAATACAGATATCAGCATTATAGTAATTACCATTTGCTTATTACTTATTTATTTTTTCATAATGACAATGAATTCATTTTTTGTGTTTTTTTGTTTTTTGTTTTTTTTGAGACTGAGTTTCACTCTTGTTGCTGAGACTGGAGTGCAATGGCGCAATCTTGGCTCACCGGAACCTTTGCCTCCCAGGTTCAAGCAATTCTCCTGCCTCAGCTTCCCGAGTAGCTAGGATTACAGGCATGTACCACCACGCCCGGCTAATTTTTCTAGTTTTAGTAGAGACAGGGTTTCTCTATGTGGGTCAGGCTGGTCTCAAACTCCTGACCTCAGGTGATCCACCTGGCTTGGCCTCCCAAAGTGCTGGGATTACAGGCATGAGCCACCTCATTGGGCCTTTTTTTTTTTCTTTTTTTTTTGAGATGGAGTCGTGTTTCTGTCGCCCAGGCTGGCGAGTGCAGCGGCACAATGATAGCTCACCACAGCCTCTGCTTCCTGGGTTCAAGCAATCCCTGCCTTAGCCTCCTGAGTAGCTGGGATTATAGGCATGCACCACAATGCCTGGCTAATTTCTGTAATTTTAGTACAGAAAGAGTTTCTCCATGTTGGCCAGGCTGGTCTCGAACTCCTAACCTCAAGTGATCTGCCCGCCTCAGCCTCCTAAAGTGCTTACAGGCGTGAGCCCAGCCCATAATGTGTGGCCAGCCCACAATGAATGGTTTTATGATCAGAGAACAGCAGAGTGATAGGCAGCAGAGCTAGCAGTTCTGTTCCAGAGTTAGGCGTGAGGCTCAGTGTTTGGCTTGTCTTACTTCCAATATGGCATCCTACAGGTGCATTCTATAAGATCTATTTCCACGGTGAAGAAACCGACACTTAAGTAACAGATTAGTAGGAGAAGGAACGAACATTTGAACATGGGGCTTTCTTCCCATTTCAAGTCTCATTCTTTGCATCATGCCACATGCCTTGCAGAGTCATGAGCTACTAGGGGATGAGTAGCTAACCCTTATGTCTCAGGGTTCATAAAAGTAACAAAGAAGGGTCTCTTAAACTCCTTAAGAAATTATTTTTCAGGCATATGAGAATTCATAAATGTGATAATATCCCATTAAAATGTCAAGCATCTGCTTTTGGTTGAAATTGTATCTAACTTTTTAAATACCAGTTGACACCAGCGATTAGTTTTTGGTGAACTGTGTTGCCTCTGGAGACATAGTTTCCAGAGCCATAGCTCAGGTATCAAAGTTTCTGAAATGAATTTTATCTAGCTGGGGATCAGACCAAGCATATTACAATAGGGTGGCCATGAGGACAGCAAGGTTGGGGGAAGAAGAGGGCAGAGATGGGCAGGAATATAACTTAAGCCTGATCTTGACTCCCCAAGGCCCCCTATCTGATGTTCTGGAGACCCTCCTCATACCCCTGTTTTGCAAGACTGCCCCAAAACACACCTCAAGCTCATTACTTCAGTTTTTAGAAAATTAGCAGATGTTGAGCTGGAATAACCATTAGCGACCATCTGGTCCAAACTTATTCTTTGAAATTGGAAGAGCCTGAGATGCAGGGGAAGAATGGCATTTCTGCTGTTCCTGTTGCTGGCTGTGCAGAAGACAATGTTTCCTGCATGGACAATAGCAGGAATTATTTTACAAGGGAAGAAACTGAAGCTCAGAGAGGTTTGCTTATTTTCTCAAGATACTCAAGATGTTCATTTTTTATAGGACAACCTCTCTGGGTCTCTTCCAACCTCTCTCTGTCCAACTCTGAGCTGGGGGCTAAGTCTAACAATGGGACCAAATTCTCTACATAGAAGTGAGATTTTAACCCACGTCTTTCTGGTTTTAGGGTTTATTATCTTTTCATTGCCTTTAAAGGACTACCATAACTGAATAACTTCAACAATAAAATTTAATTCATTTTTAAGGCATTGAAAGATGTTTCTCTGAGGAATGCATTTATTTGCTATTTACTGAAGAACAACCCTAGGTGCTAACAGTATCAAGATGACTGAGAGACAGTTCTTAGATCCATGAAGACTGTAGACCTTTATCCCCCTCACTGCACAATCCAACGAACAGACACTCATCCTATCACTTACTGGTTGCTTATTAAATCCTCACTGCATAGCAGACACTGTGCGAAGGCACAAGGCTGTCAGATAGAGACTTCCAAGAAGTTTAGGGGGAGCGAGTGCTGGGACACAAGTTACTGTTGCAATGCAGAGAGCTCGTGGTGGGCGGCATGGGGATGCTGGGGCCTCTCTGACTATGCACTGGGCAATGAGAGAGGTCTCAGCAGTCCAGGGCCTTCTCAAGAGACATTATCCGGCAACATGTGAGCCAATTCTCCCCCGCCTCATTTCTCTCTGCATGTTCCTTTAGAGAAAAAGAGATGGAATTACATCTACAGAAGAGTTGCAACAAACAGTTTAATTCACCAAAAAAGACTTTTCTAGGACTTTTCCCCATTACTTGTGCCAGCTCCGAGCGGGAGACAGACCCATATATGGCGCCAGGCTGCCCAAATCCGATCACTACCTATGGCTCGAGTTCTGCTCTTTGCTGGTCTGAACAGGTGCTAAAAAGGACTGAAAAGTAGAATTCGACAGCGCTGGGGAAACTAGGTTTTCCAGTTCATTCTTTCATCAGTGCATTCATTCATCAACACTATGAGCAGTTTCCAAAGGCCAGGCATGGACGGATGCCTGGGGGTACAGTTACAGATGAAAGCAGACCACGGCCTGAAGAAATGCTTACTCTAATGGGACCAGTGGAAGGGCTGAGAGGCAATTGTGGTCAAGTGCTGCTCTGTTTTTTAAGGAGCCACCTCTGCCTGCTGCTCCGCTCCAAAGATCTGCCCACTGAAAGGTGAAAACAACAAAAAGAAAAACAAACTTTCCCACAAAATCAATTTCTTACATCAAATTTAATGAGCATGATTGTAGCTTGACTGATGGAAAATAAGTGAGAAAAGTTTTCTACCATAACTCATTAGCTAAAGCATGTTATGCATGCATGTATATATGTGTGCCCACTTTGTTCCAGACAGGATTAAAAATCACTTACAAAGGAAAATAGGATATCTTTAGTTAATTGAGTCTCTGGCTTTTCTTAGAAATTGGCATTCTTCTTAGAACGTAAAGTGATGGAATGGCAGCAGAAAGAAACCAGAACAGACCCCCGCCCTTACCTGCTGCAGGGCTCGCACTGGCTGCTAGGCCTCAGGTTCTCCTGCTGAATGAACCCTTTGTACCATCTGTGCATAATTGACGGGGGCCAGGAGGAACTGTGGAAATGCTGCCTCAGCCTGAAGGTCAGTTCTCCATTCCAGCAGAATGTGTCAAACATCACATGTACTTTAAGGGAATACAGTCTCCAACCAGCTCCTACGTGACATTCAGATACAATGAAGGTACGGTTCATGAGAAAAAAAAGAAGATGTTGTTTTTCTTTCCTTGTTCATTTTTTTTCCATTGGCATAACAAATTTCAGAATGACCTAAACCTTCAAGAATCACACTTTTAAAAGTCTGTGAAAAATCTGAGCCGTTCCTGGAATAGTAAGAGTTCAGTTGGTGGCAGCAGCTGTGATTATTATTCAGACAGTGCGGTTATGAACTCTACAGTGCTGTAATCAAATATGGTTAACGGCAAAGGCAGACCTAGTCCTGCTGCAGTCCTCTGGATCGCTTACTGCAAGGGACCGGTTCTTCAGGTTTCCTTGTGTGGAGACCGGGGACCTTGGGCCAGCTTGGCTGAAGGTGGGACATTGATCTCAGCCTTGCAGCATAGCCCTTTCCTGACTGGCCTACAAGGACACAAGCCATGTTGGTCATTCCCAACCATGAGTCCCTTTTCAATGAGTACCGGGCCCTACGACTGAGGGCCACGACACTTCCTAGTGAGCAGGACCTCAGCAACATGTACTGGTTCTATAAAGCTGACCTGCTGGCTGTGTCCTGCAGTGGCCCTACCATGTACCGTGCAAGAAGGCTCACTCGGCTGGGTGTGGTGGCTCATGCCTGTAATCCCAACACTTTGGGAGGCCGAGGCGGATGGATCACCTGAGGTCTGAGGTGAGTTTGAGACCAGCCTGACCAATATGGTGAAACCATGTCTCTACTAAAAATACAAAAAAATTAGCTGGGTGTGATGGTGCATGTCTATAATCCCAGCTACTTGGGAGGCTGAGGCAGGAGAATCCTCGAACCCGGGAGACGGAGATTGCGGTGAGCTGAGACCACACCATTGCACTTTAGCCTGGGTGACAGAGTGAGACTTTGTCTCAAAAAAAAAAAAAAAAAAGAAGGCTCACTCAAGGAGGTTGCAGCATTGTGGTGGCAGACGAGCTAACCTTCTAGTTAAAACTGGGGTCAGTCTCCCCTGTTGGGGGTACACAGGCCCTGTAGGACCCCTGGCCCCTCCATGGGGACAGCCTCACCTGGTCCTTCTCTGTTCCTATAAGGGTTGGAGGGTGCCTGAGCATGTCCCTAGCCCCTGGGAACATGATGCAGTCCTCTGGAACAGCACATCACCCGTGGAAAAGTATTTCTGACAGGCAAATTAACAGACTCTCTAGAGTAAATAGGAAGGGCAGTGGCTGAAAAGGGCTTGTAGAGGTGTCTCTCAGGAGGATTCTGCTCAGGGTCTTCTAAATGCCAGCTCACCAGCCACCCAGGAAGGTGGACGCCTTGATTAGATTCCTTCAAATGCCAGCCAACTTTCCTAGGGTGTAAAGATTTAGTCAATTAAAGATTAATCTACACGGCCGGGCGAGGTGGCTCATGCCTGTAATCTCAGCACTTTGGGAGGCCGAGGCAGCCAGATCACCTGAAGTCAGGAGTTTGAGACCTGCCTGACCAACATGGAGAAACCCCATCTCTACTAAAAATACAAAATTAGCCAGGCGTGGTGGCGCATGCCTGTAAGCCTAGCTACTCAGGAGGCTGAGGCAGGAGAATCACTTGAACTCAGGAGGCAGAGGTTGCGGTGAGCCCAGATTGTGCCATTGCACTCCAGCCTGGGCTACAAGAGCGAAACTCCATCTCAAAAAAAAAAAAAAAAAAGATTAATCTACATACAATTGTCTGCCAGGTTTGATCAGATTCAAGATCCCAGACAGTACCACCTCCACAGACCCAGCAGACACAGCAGCCACAACTCCTGCAGACCTGGCTCATTCAATCTCCCTCTCCAATCCCTTGCAAGAACACACTGGGCTTTCTTAGGCTTCCCTGGCCTTGAGTCCTTCTCCATCGTCAGACTCAGATACCCTCTTCAAAGCCCAAGTCAAACATTACCTTTGGGGAAGAGGCACAGATCTTCCTAATACCTTAGTGTGAGGCAGACCCTCCCCCCTCGTTGCTTTCACTGGGCTTTGCACTGCCCTCAGGAGCATTCAGCCCTGGAGTATGCAGCTCTGCTGTGCGTGTGGCCTCGCTCCATGGGTTCATGCAGGCATGCAGCCGACCCTCAGCCGAAGCACAGAGCCCATTTTCCCCCATAAAGAAAAAGTGAGTCAAATGGATGAATGGATGTAGCAAAGGCCAGGAGTGGGCTGTGGGAACTGTGGCTGCCTTTCAGGATCTTTGTGTGAGGAAGAGGACATCTGCGAGTGGGCTCCAGGGACCACTGAACCTGGGAACCAAGGAAGGGGCAGGGGTGGCAGAGAAGTGAGAGCAGCCCTGGCCCTGCCCAGCTCTGCAAGAGGGAGGCTCCAAGCTCTGTCTGAATGGTAGCAAGGAAAGGGCTGGACTCAGCCAATGGGCATCCGCCTTCTGTCTTCCTTTCACTGTGCAGGTGTTGAGTGCCTAATGTACACCAGCAACCGTCCAGGCCCTTGGGGTGCAGCAGTAGGAGGTGCTCCTGGAGCCAGGAGGATGCTGACGGGTCCCCTCCAGGCCACATAGTACCTGCGGCTAGGTCCATTCAGCTAAACCTGACGAGTGTCTTCTAGGTCTGTTTGTCCCTAGTGCATAGCAGATGCTCAATAAATACTTGCTTAATGAATAGAAATCTGCTATTGAAAATAACAGTAGTAGCCAACATCATTATTGAGGGCTTCTCTGTGTCAGGCATTGTTCTAAACTTCAGATGAGCTCAATCTTCATCACAGCTCTCATGAGGAACGCAGTAGGATCCCAACTTTACCGGTGAGAAAACGGAGGCACGGAAAGCTGGAGGAATGCAGTAAAGATTATGTAATAACTACCTTATAAGGACTATGGGAGTGAATTCCAAACCCAGCCTGCTTTATCCCCCGGCTTGGGTCTGCTCCCCAGACCACTGGAGGTGGAGAAAGGGCACACAGTCTGTTTTCGGAGACTTCCACAGCAGGTGCCGCAGGCTGGGTGGCCAAACCCTCAGAAATTCATTTCCTCGCTGTCCTGGAGGTGGCAAGGCAGAAACCAAGGTGTTGGCAGGTTTGGTTTCTCCTGAAGCCTCTCTTGTTGGATGGTAGATGGGTGTCTTCTCCCTCCTTCCTAGGAGTTTGTGTGTGAGCCTGTGTCCCAATCTCCTGTTGTTATAAGGACACCAATCATTGAATTAAGGCCCACTGTAATGCCTCATTTTACCTTAATTACCTGTGTAAAGGCCCTATCTCCAAAAAAGGTCACATCTTGAGATCCCAGTTAAGACTTCAGTCTTGGAATTTTGGGGAACACAATTCAGCCCATGACACTGACACAGCCTCAGGCTGTCCAGGAGGTTTCCCCAGAAGGGGCAGCAGGAATGGGTCAAAAACCTATCACTCATCAAGAAAAACCAGTTCCTGTGACGAGGCACCGTCTTGTCTGCCGTCCTTCAGAACGAGTGCACAGCTGTTTTGCCATTTTCTCGGGAACCAGCTGTGGAATGCTGTGCTTCCCTTTTCTTTCTTTTCAAGGACCTTGGTGCCCACCTGGCCTCCTGGAGGACACCTGTGTGCAGAAACTGCCAGAGCAGGAGGAAAGAAAATGGACAAGAACAAGGGTGGAATTTCTCTTATGGAAAGGGCTCGCTGAGTTAGGCTTCATGTGGCATTGTGTTCTTTCGAATGTCCCTTAAGGCGTACATGAGGTGCGTGCACATCACACAGCCCAGTGGAGCCAGAGAGTGACTCAGCCTGCTGCCCAGCGCACTGCGAGTTGCTCCTGTGGCTGCCTCTAGCTGCTCCCCCGCCTGAAACTTGTTTTTTCATTGTCCTTTACTTAAAATGGATTTGTTGGCCAGGCTCAGTGGCTTGCTCCTGTCATCTCAGCACTTCAGAAGGCCAATGAGGGAGGACTGCTTGAGCCCAGGAGTTTGAGACCAGCCTGGGCAACATAGTGAGACACTGTCTCTACGAAAAGATAAAACAATTAGCTGGCCGTGGTGGTGCATGCCTGTGGTCCCGGCTACTAGGAGGCTGAGGTAGGAAGATGGCTTAAGCCCGGGAGGTTGAGGTTACAGTGAGTCATGATCTCGCCACTGTACTCCATCCTGGGCAACCAAGTGAGACCTTTCCTCAAAAAAAAAAAACAACAAAAAAACAAAGTTGTAACATGTATGTATCCCCAAACAATAAATTGCTTAGTCGGGCCTATGTGGAACTTTCTAGAAATGCTGTCACACTGTGTGTTGACTTCTGAGCCTTGCTTTTTCCCTTCAACTTTATGTTCCCTTCCCAAGGCTCTCCCAGGCCAAAGGGTCCATCACGCTCTGTAAAACCTGTGCTCGAAGCTTCTCCCCTGAGTCTCTGTACAGAGGTCTGGATGATACTGAAGTGATACAAGTTCCCAGGAAAGGTCCTTTATGAAAAACGGAGAGCATATGCCATCAAAGTGAACTGCTTAGTTCAAAGTAGATTTATTCCATCCTTTAGATTCTGGAGAGCTTCACTGCAATGATTTCTGCTGTCCTCTCAACTCCAGTGTCTGAAAGCATCTCTTACGTTTGCTTCCAGTGCCCATATTAAGACAATGTCTCACTGAAAGGTGGTTACATTCTCATTTGCATATTGTCCATGGACATTTTTTATGGATTGAGTTGAGCATTTGCAACAGAGACTGTCTGGTTCATGAAGTATAAAATATTTACCAACTGCCTTTCACAGAAAGTTTGTGAACTCCTAATTGGATGCTATTTCTCATTTCTTATCCATAAAACCCTTACCTTCATATATTTTAGCCTACAACACTCTCAATACTTCTTTTCTTGTCTGTCTTTCCCCCCCAGAAACAGGTTGGGTATTTTTAATATGTAAAAACAAGGCTGGGGGTGGTGGCTCACACCTGTAATACCAGAACTTTGGGAGGCCGAGGTAGGCAGATTGCCCGAGGTCAGGAGTTTGAGACCAGTCTGGCCAACATGGTGAAACCCTGTCTCTACTAAAAATACAAAAAAATTAGCTGGGCGTGTAATCCCAGCTACTCTGGAGGTAGAGGCAGGGGTATCACTTGAACCTGGGTGGCAGAGGTTGCAGCGAACCGAGATCGTACCACCGCACTCCAGCTTGGGTGACAGAACAAGACTCCGCCTCAAAACAAAAACAAAAAACACAACAAACAAACAAAACAAATATGTAAAAACAGGGAGGGCCCCAGTGTGCTTGTTAAGGTGCAGATGAGAGCGCCAGTTTGCAGAGCAGGTACAGCCGAGGCCGGCACGGAGCAGGAGTCACAGCTGGGTCCAGACGCCTTCCCCCTCTCAGATGACACCTGCAGCCAGGCTTTGCTGACCTTGAATCTCAAGCCTTGTGCTTCCACTTTCACATTCATTTGTTTGTTAGCCTAAACTTGACACTTCCTCTTAGCAATATGCAAATTCAAGGCTGTCACAGCAGAGCATCTGGAAAGGCACAGCAGCAGTCCGTGGATGGTAATGGGGATTGTGTGGGACTTACGTGTTTTGATTTCCTTGAGAATATTTTTGAGCATTCCATGCAGGCATGCATTGTCTGGGAATGAGGAAAATCCAGTGTGTTCCCCAGGAACCCAGGCTTCACCCCTGTAAGTGCCCTCTTTTCTACAAAATGGGCTAACATGAACAATCTCCTCACCCGGCTTGCTAAGGGCTTAGCTTACAGACATTACTGAGCACCTTCTGTGTACTAGAGGTTGGGGCACAGGAGGAATCAGATGTGCACCGGGGGGCTACGAAGGGGTAGATAGGCCTTGTAAGTATCAGGACACATGGGCAGGTATGGAAAGTTGAGCCATAGCATTTGGGAACTGGCACAACCACCCCAGGGCTGGACACAGAGTCCAGGGAGCACATGGCCTGGGGGTCAGGGAGAGAACAAAGGGACAGCACTTGATCCCTCAGGGTCTTGTGCATCAAGCTCAGCTGCTGGGATCTGTGGATCCCAGCTTTGGCTGCATTTTATTTATTTATTTATTTATTTGAGATGGAATTTTGCTCTGCCACCCAGGCTGTAGTGCAGTGGCATGATCTCAGCTCACGGCATCCTCCGCCGCCCAGGTTCAAGCGATTCCCTCGCCTCAGCCTCCTGAGTGCGCGCCACTGCACCCAGCTAATTTTTAAAAATATTTTTTGTATTTTTAGTAGAGACAGAGTTTCACCATGTTGGCCAGGATGGTCTTGATCTCCTGATCTCGTGATCCGCCTGCCTTGGCCTCCCAAAGTGCTGGGATTACAAGTGTGAGTCACTGCGCCCGACCCTATTTTTATTTATTTATTTATTTTTATTTATTTATTTAATTTTATTTATTTATTTATTTATTTATTTTGAGATGGAGTCTCACTCTGTCGCCCAGGCTGGAGAGCAGTGGTGCCATTTCTGCTCACTGCAACCTCTGTATCCTGGGTTCAAGCAGTTCACTTGCCTCAGCCTCCCAAGTAGCTGGGATTACAGGCACCTGTCACCACACATGGCTATTTTTTTTTCTTTTTTTTTTGTAATTTTAGTAGAGACGGGGTTTCACTGTGCTGGCCTGGCTGATTTTGAACTTCTGACCTCAAGTGATCCACCCACCGCAGCCTCCCAAAGTGCTGGGATTACAGGCATGAGCCACTGCGCCCGACCTGGAGTCCCCCAAAGGGTTGGTCATGAACCCAGTGCTCAGATTCATGAAACCACACTGTTAGAGCAAGACCAGACTGGATGGTATGGGAATTTCTTTTTTTTTTTTTTTTTTTTGGAGATGGAGTTTTGCTCTTGTTGCCCAGGCTGGAGTGCAATGGCATGATCTCAGCTCACCACAACCTCCGCCACCTGGGTTCAAGTGATTCTCCTGCCTCAGCCTCCCAAGTAGCTGGGATTACAGGCATGCACCACCATGCCCAGCTAATTTTTGTATATTTAGTGGAGATGGGGTTTCTCCATGTTAATCAGGCTGGTCTCAAACTCCCAAGCTCAAGTGATCCACCCACCGCAGCCTCCCAAAGTGCTGGGATTACAAACTCGAGCCACCACGCCCGGCCTGGGAATTTTTTGTTAATGTTCTCGAGTCTCTAAAAGCTCTGGCTATAGGCCATGCTGAATTACCTGCTATTTGGGGAGCTTTGTGTGATAAAATGAAAGCTAAAAAGATTCACGTTGATAAAAAGAAAATCTCGGAGGGGCTGCCCCACGTTCCTGCCATGTTTGAGAGAGCCAGTGTCTCTGCAGCCTCACCAGCGTGTGGTGCGGTCCCTGTTTTTCATGTCAGCCATGCTGATCGATGAGCAGCAGTATCTCATGTGGTCCGATCTTGCACTTCCCTAAAGTGATGTCTTTTCATTTGCTTATTTGGCACCTGCGTGTCCTCTTTGGTGAGATGCATCTTCATGCCTTTTGGCCACACTGAGAGTTCCTTTTCCTTGCCTCTCACAGTGATATTTGGAAAACAAATGAGCAGTTGCTGGGGGTTAGGGCTGGGAGGGAGGAGAGGTGTATACCGCTGAAGAGGTAGCAGGAGGGAGAGCCATGTGGCCGTGGGACAGTTGTGTGCCTGGGTTGCAGTGGTTACACAGATCTTCATGTGTGAGGAGATGACACAGAACTACACACACACATTGAAGCAGCGCCCATGTTCTAGCTTTGACATTGTGCTATGGTTATGGAAGACTGGGGGGGACTGGGTGAGGCATGTGTGGGCACTCTCAGTGCTATCTTTGCAAGTTCCTAGGGATAATCTACAATTATCTCCAGATAAAAAAGTTAAAAAGAAAAGTCAGTATGGCTCAGTCTGAGAGTAGAAGGTTCATAAACCTATAATCGCTCTTTTACCTTTTCCTCCCCAATTGATTAGTTGTTTGTTCTCACACAGCCAGATCACATCGTTTAACATTTAGGTTCTGACTATGTTCCTTGAAGAAAATACACACCCATCACGTGGGGAAACAAAGGTGACATTTCACCTAAGGAATGTGAAGATGGAAATCAAAGTTTTCTCCCAGTCAGGTAACTGAGAAAGGCAGGAGGCCAGGGAAGCAGCCGCCCCAGCCCCGTGGGCCACATCTGTGCTGAGTGACAATCTGTGTCTTAATGAGAAGCAATAAAGGCTAATTATCCCCAGAGTCTGACAGGTCTTTCTCAACACTTCTGCATAAAAAGCAAGGCCACCCAGCTGGTCTCTGGGTTGCAGCCTGCAAGAATCCCATGGTGGTGTTTAAACAAACGAGAAAGAACACATCAAAGGGGCATCTTACAAAGGCCCAGGAGAAACCAAAGGGACCTGGTGGCCCCTGTCCCCAGCTAGAAAGACAGATTGAAGAGTGGCCATTGCAAAGGGCAGGCATGAAGGGGATAATGTGTGGCCATATGGAATAAAAGGAACCTCATCTCATCGGCCATCCATCACTGCCCTCCAACAGGAACAGGTGGGTGATGGACAAAGGCTGTAGATACAGGTGCGTTTCTACCACCCCAAACTAGCCTAAGGAAAAGCATGGTAGGAATGAAATTAGGCATTGCACCAGTTATCTAATTTACATTTAGCACCTTAAGAGCCTGTGAATGAACAGGTTTATGCCGTCTGTTCACTCTGTTTTCAGCGGATTGCTGCCGAAGTAGCCTCTGATGTTATGGGGCCTGCACACGGTGGCTCCTGCAGTGTTAGGGCCTGGTCTGAGGAGGAGCCTGGAGAGTGTGGGAGGATGAAAAATGCAGCAACCAGGGCCGGGCGCGGTGGCTCATGCCTGTAATCCCAGCACTTCGGGAAGCCGAGGCAGGTGGATCACGAGGTCAGCAGATTGAGACAATCCTGGCTAACATGGTGAAATCCCATCTCTACTAAAAACACAAAACATTAGCCAGGTGTGGTGACACCTGCCTGTAATCCCAGCTACTGGGCAGGCTGAGGCAGGAGAACTGCTTGAACCGGGGGAGCTGGAGGTTCTAGTGAGCTGAGATCGTGCCACTGCACTCCAGCCTGGGCGGTAGAGTGAGACTCCGTCTCAAAAAAAGAGAAAGAAAAAGAAGGAAAAGATAAAGAAAAATGGAGCAACCAAGGCTCAGAGGGTCTAAGATGCTGGACGAGGGCAACTTCCCAGGGGGAGGCCTGGATTCCCAGCCCGGTGCACCCACCACTGGCCTTCACAGAGATTCTTGGGGGTCTCCTGGGGCCTGCTGTATGCTGGGCCCTGGAGGTATGGCCAGGAACAGGATCCACTAGGCTCTGCCTCATGAGCTCACATTCGAGAAGTGGGAGATGGAGGTAATCAGTCCGTGCGGATGGGGTCAAAGGCCTCTCTGAAGATGTGGGCTTTCCTAACACTCCCCACCGACCAGAGGACAAGGCATTCTGGGGATCTGGGCTGGGAGGACATACAAAGCCCTTACAGTGCCAGAGAGCTTGGTCCCTCCCAGGCTGGACAAAAGCTTATTGTGGTTGGGGCAAGCAGGAGGAGAAAGAGGCAGAACTGGGCTCTGAGCAGCAGGCAGGTGCTCCACCTCACTGAGCTAGGGCCAATGGGGCACGGTGAGGAGCTGGGTATTAGTTAGAACTCAGAGGGAAGCTGCGAGAGGATTTTAGGCAGGGGAATCATTGGATATTATCAGCTCTGCAAGTGTGGAGAAGGGATTCTGGGGGGGGGCAAATGTGGAGGAAGAGAGGCCAGGTAGAAAAGCGATCAGAGTAGAGCAGAAAACACACCTGCATTCACATGCTCACGCACACATACACACATGCACACATACTCTCACAATGCTCTCTCACACACATGCACACATACTCTCACAATGCTCTCATACATGCACACACGCACCATACTCTCACAATGCTCTCACACACATGCACATGCACACACACACATGCACACATACTCTCACGATGCTCTCTCACGCACATACATACTCTCACAATGCTCTGACACACACACATACACACATACTCTTACAATGCTCTCTCACACACACATACACACATACTCTTACAATGCTCTCTCACACACATTCACACTCACACACAAGTACACATACTCTCACAATGATCTCACACACACATGCACACTCACACACACGTGCACACATACTCTCACAATGCTCTCACACACATGCACACATACTCTCACAATGCTTTTGTACACACACACATGCACACATACTCTCACAATGCTCTCACACACACACATGCACACATACTCTCACAATGCTCTCACACACACACATGCACACATACTCTCACAATGCTCTCACACACACACATGCACACATACTCTCACAATGCTCTTCTCTACACACACACATGCACACATACTCTCACAATGCTCTCACACACACATGCACACATACTCTCACAATGCTCTCACACACACATGCACACATACTCTCACAATGCTCTTGTACACACACACATGCACACATACTCTCACAATGCTCTCACACACACACTGCACACATACTCTCACAATGCTCTCACACACACATGCACACATATTCTCACAATGCTCTTGTACACACACACATGCACACATACTCTCACAATGCTCTTGTACACACACACATGCACACATACTCTCACAATGCTCTCACACACACACGCACACATACTCTCACAATGCTCTCACACACACATGCACACATACTCACAATGCTCTTGTACACACACACATGCACACATACTCTCACAATGCTCTCACACACACACATGCACACATACTCTCACAATGCTCTCACACACACATGCACACATACTCTCACAATGCTCTCACACACACATGCACACATACTCTCACAATGCTCTCACACACACATGCACACATACTCTCACAATGCTCTCACACACACATGCACACATACTCTCACAATGCTCTCACACACACATGCACACATACTCTCACAATGCTCTCACACACACATGCACACATACTCTCACAATGCTCTCACACACACATGCACACATACTCTCACAATGCTCTCACACACACACATGCACACATACTCTCACAATACTCTTGTACACACACATGCACATATACTCTCACAATGCTCTCACACACATGCACACTCTCACAATGCTCTCACACACACATGCACACATACACATGCACACATACAATGCTCTCACACACACATACACACATACTCTCACACACATGAACACATACACACACATACTCTCACAATGCTCTCACATGCCCCACAGACACATACTCTCTTACAGACTCATGCACTCACACGCATTCACGTGTACTCACACACACACAAACTTTTATACGTATCAGCATACACTGTCAGACAAACATACACATTCAAGCACATCCCAGTGGTGACTGATCAGGGCAGTCACTGTGCACATTATAACACAATGGCACCTTTGAGGGTTTGTGAGCTAAAAGCTCTGCCACAGGACGAGGTTTTTATACTCCGTAAGTGTGATAAGCCAGGACTAGAGAGAATAGAATAGAATAGGGCAGAGCAGAGGAGAGGAAAGGAGAATATAATAGAATAGATAGAATAGAATAGAATAAGATAGAGATACAATAGAGATGGAGAGAATAGAATAGAATGGAATGACAAAAGAATGCACAACCTTTCAGTGCAATTCCTTTTTTTTTTTTTCAATTTTGAGACAGATCTTGCTCTGTTGCTCAGGTTGGAGGGCAGAGGCACAATAAAGGCTCACTGCAGCCTTGACTTCCAGGTTCAAGCAATCCCCTGGCTACAGCCCACCAAATGGCTGGTACTGCAGGTGTGTGCCAACACACTGGGCTAATTACTTTTTGTTTTGTTTTGATGTGGCATCTCATTGTCTTGTCCAGGCTGGAGTGCAGTGGTGTGATCTCAGTTTACTGCAACCTCTGCCTCCTGGGCTCAAGCAATTCTCCTGCCTCGGCCTTCCAAGTAGCTGGGATTACAGGTGGGCACAACCACTTTCAGCTAATTTCTGTATTTTTAGTAAAGATAGAGTTTCACCATGTTGGCCAGGCTGGTCTTGAACTCCTGACCTCAGGTGATCCGCCCACCTTGGCCTCCCAAAGTGTTGGGATTATAGGAGTGAGCCACCGTGCCCGGTTGGACTAATTATTTTGAATTTTAGTAGAGAATAGATCTCATTATGTTGCCCAAGCTGGTCTCAAACTCCTGAGCTCAAGTAATCCTCTTGCCTTGGCCTCCCAAAGTGCTGGGATTACAGGCATGAGCCACCGTGCTTAGCCTCAGTGCAATTCTTTTTTTTTTTTTTTTTTTTGAGACAGAATCTCACTCTGTTGTCTAGGCTGGAGTGCAGGGGCATGATCTCAGCTCACTGCAACCTCTGCCTCCTGGGTTCAAGCGATTCTTCTGCCTCAGCCTCCCAGGTATCTGGGACTACAGGCGCCGGCCACCACATCCGGATAATTTTCATATTTTTAGTAGAGACGGGGTTTCACCATATTGGCCAGGCTGGTCTTGAACTCCTGACCTTGTGATCTGCCTGCCTCGGCCTCCCAAAGTGCTGTGATTAGAGGTGTAAGCCACCGCACCTGGCCACCTCAGTGCAATTCTTAAGTGACACTGAAAATTGTTAGCTTAGTATGATGTTTTTCTAGGTATACTGGGAATATTGAATTGACTTAATTTATTGCATAGGAGGGAGCACGTTACCTGAAGAAAAGGTATCCTAAACCCTAATGGTTTAAGTCATTTGATGTTTCCAAGTTCACTGAGAAGTTCAAACTCTGTCTTTCTTTACCATTTGAGGGAAATCTGATATAGATGTAAATACTGATGTTTTTCATGTCTACTGTCAACAAGTAAGGGAGCACAGAAGAGTAAAAATGCCTCAGTTCCATGAAGTGCCAGTCAACTACAGGTTAAAAAAAAAAAAAGCCTCAGTTTCCCAAATCTTGCTCTTAAGTGAGTTCAAATCTTGCCTTGCTGAGTCTCAGTATGCCTGTGTATTGAATGGGTGCAACAACAGTTATTTCTCGTTCTTACAGGACTGAAGAAATTACGCATTGCCTATGTAACTCGTGGGTGAAGTGCCTGATTCAAGAGGCTGGACAAACATTCATTTCCATTCTATAGAACATATATGTATTGGATGTCTTTTCTATGCTAGGTATGGTGCTTGGTGCTTAGGAAAAAAGTGCTGGAGAGACAGATCAGATGTGGTCTGTGCTTGTGATAGTTGCATATGTCAACTTGTCTGGGTTAAGGGATGCCCAGATTATTGGTAAAGCATTATTTCTGGTGTGTCTGTGAGAATATTTGCAGAAAAGATTAGCATTTGAGTTTGTAAACGGAGTGAAGTAGATCCACCCCTAACAACATGGGTGAACATCATCCAATCCATTGAGGACCCAGACAGAACAACAAGGTAGAGGAAGGGTGAATCCCCTTCTCATCCTGAGCTGCGACATCCATCTTCTGCCCTTGGACGCTAGCTCCCCCTAGTTCTCAGGCCTCTGGACTTGGGCTGAACTACACCACCTGCTTTCCTGGGCCTTTATCTTGCAGAAGGAAGACTGTGAGACTTTGTCCTCCATAATCATAAGAGACAATTCTCATAATAAACTTTTGTGTGTATATATGAAAATAATATATATTAGGATATATGTCATGTTAGGAGATTAGCATATATGTCATAAGAGATACATATATATGTGTGTGCATATATATATATATATATATATATATATATGTATCTCCTAACATGACATATTAGGATTTATGGGAGGATATTAGGATGTATGTCATGTTAGGAGATGCAGATGTACACACACATATATGTATCTCTTAATATGACATATATTTTAATCTATATATATTATTTATATATAACATGACATGTATAATATGTATCTACATAAACACATACACACACATTTCCTATTGGTTCAGTTTCTCTGGAGAACCTTGGCTAGTACCCTCATTAGATTGCCCTGATGGAATTTATAGCATTTAAATAAACAATAAAAAATTCCAATATACTTACTTCTTTCCTACCTCTAAATTATTCTTTTTTTTTTTTTTTTTGAGACAGAGTTTCACTCTTGTTGCCTAGACTGGAGTGCAATGACGTGATCTCAGCTCACTACAACCTCCGCCTCCTGGGTTCAAGCGATTCTCCTGTCTCAGCCTCCTGAGTAGCTGGGATTACAGGCATGCACCACCACGCCTGGCTAATTTTGTATTTTTAGTAGAGACGGGGTTTTGCCATGTTGATCAGGCTGGTCTCGAACGGCTGACCTCAGGTGATCCACCTGCCTTGGCCTCCCACAGTGCTGGGATTACAGGCATGAGCCACCACACCTGGCCTAAATTACTCTTTAAATTCTCCAGTTGGCCCCCTTCCTCCTTTCAGGCCCAGTATAAGGATTGAGCACCATGTCTCTTCAAAGTTCCCCCTCTATGCTCTCCTCCAAACCACATGACACTCCTCTGTACTGTGGAGTTTTGTCATGTTGGTTACCTGAAGATGTAATAGCTCTACAGTTACCTGTGATGGTTTGGAAATGGGTTTATTCATCCCCACCATCAGTGTGGTGGCTTCGGGGGATGGGGCTAGTGGGAGGTGTTTGGGCCATGAGGATGGATCCCTCATGAATGTTTTGGTACTGTTCTTGTGGTAATGAGTTCTCACTCTGATAAGCCTGGATAATTTCCCACAGAATGAATTAGTTCCTGCAGGAGTGGACAGTTAAATAGCCGGGATGCCTCTTGCATTTTGTTTCTTCAGGTGTATCTTCTTGCCCTTTGACATTCTTCATCATGTGTGCTATGATGCAGCACCAAAGCTCTCACCAGAAGCCAGGGCCATGCTCTTGAACTTCTCAGTCTGCAGAACTGTGAGTTAAATAAACCTCTTTTCTTTACACGTTACCCAGTCTCAGGTATTCTGTTATAGCAACACAAAAAGGACTAAGATGGAAAATTGGTACTGAGAAGTGGGGGTGTCGTTATAAAAGTATCTAAAAATGTGGAAGCCACTGTGGAACTGGGAAATGGGCGCAGGTTGAAAGCGTTTGGAGGAGCAGGCTAGAAAAGCACTCTATTGCCCTGAAGGGGGCATTATGCCGAGGACCCAAAGAAGACAAAGAGATTAGGGAAAGTTTGGAATTTCTTGGAGTCTGTTATTGTGACCAAAATGCTTACAGAAACATGGACAGTAAAGCCCGTTCTGATAAGGTCTCAGATGGAAATTAGAAGTACTTATTTGGAAACTGGAACAAAGGTCACCCTTGTTACACCCTACCAAAGATTTGTATTTGTGTCCTAAGGCTTTATGGAAGGTTGAACTTAAGAGGGATGACCTAAGAAAATCTGGCAGATAAAATTTCTAGACAGCAAATCACTCAAGAAGTGGTGTGGTTACTTTTAACAGTTTATGCTCTGTTATGGCACCAAAATAATGACCCGAAGGCAGAATTTACAACTAAAAGGGAAGCATAGAAATTAGGAAAATTTCCAGCCTGGCCATGTGGCAGAGAATGAAAGGGCATTTTCAGGAGAGGAATTCAAGTGTTCAGTAGAACAATCACTTGCTGAAGAGATTGCTGGGGATGAGATGGGAGCCAGGTGCTAAGAGTAAGAACAGTGGAAAAAAGGCTGGAGAGGCATTTCAGAGATCCCTGAGGCCTGAGAGGGCAGAATGATTTGGGGGGGATGGGCCTGGGACCCTGATGCCATGCGTAGCCTCAGGAAGCTATTTCCTGCATCCAGGCTGGAGCAGCGGTGGCACAATTGGCTGAGATATTGAAATGTTGTCATTGTCTGGGGTAATACCTGAGGTTCGTTGTCCCATGGCCATGGAAAACCAGGACACAGACACACCAGAGTGAGGTTAAGCGTAGAGTTTAATAGGTGAAAGAAAGAGAAGAGCTCTCTATGCAAAGATGTGCCATTTGCATAGCACGCGAACAGCTGGGGACACAGCTCCTGAGAGCCCAAGTTGTAAGCCTTGGAGGCTTCCATGTGATGTCGAGTCCACAGGCACCTAGAAGGCGAGAGGTGTAGAGGATTGGCAGCTTCCCTTTCGATCTCAGAGGATGTTTCTGAAAACCTAGGGTCCAGGGCAGAAATCTGCCTGCAGGGGCAGAGCCACCACAGAGTCCCTACTGGGGCAATGCCTAGTGGAACTATGTGGCCAGGGTCACTGCTGAAAACCTGGAATGGGAAAGCCACCAGCAGCATGAAACTTCAGGCTGGAATAGCTGCCAGCACCAAATTCCAACCCATGAGATCAGCCTCATAGGCTGTGCCCAGCAAAGCTATGGGAGCAGGGCTGACTAAGACACTCACTGAGTGTTTCCTTACTAGGTGTTGACTTCTGGAGCAACTGACATCTACTCCTTGTCTAATTCTGACGAGGTGTGCCAATTAGAATTCTGATGCATAAAGAACCCCTTTAGCCGGGCACCGTGACTCACACCTGTTATCCCAGCACTTTGGGAGGCCAAGGCGGGCAGATCACCTGAGGTCAAGAGTTCGAGACCAGCCTGGTCAACATGATGAAACCCTGTCTTTACTAAAAATTCAAAAATTAGCCAGGCGTGGTGGCGCATGCCTGTAATCCCAGCTACTCGGGAGCCTGAGGCAAAAGAATCACTTGAACCCAGAAGGCGGAGGGTGGTGGTTGTGGTGAGCCAAGATCGCACCATTGCACTCCAGCCTGGGTGACAGAGAGAGATCCTGTCTCAAAAAATAAACAAGCAAACAAACAAACAAAAAACCCAAAACCAAAACTTTTAGCTATCTAGAGAACATCAATGGCTGTGCATATATCAGTGGCTCTCAAAATGTGGGCCATGGATCCCTGCTGGTCCTTGAGAGCTAGCTCCTCAGGGGACTGTTCTTCCCATACCAGGACAGTGTTCTTTGCCCTGTTCACTGTGTTTAGATTTTCACTGATGGTGCAAAAGCAATGGTTTCTGACACTGCTGGTGCCTCAGTGTGAATACGAGCACTGACCCTGTAAACCAAAAATAAAAGTCTAAGGCCCCCCAACCATCAGAATGGACTTCCTCCTAGGCCAGGGAACTCTGATATTTCACCTGAAAGACTGGTACAGGCCATGACGGGAAGAGGGGGGTTGGGCATGCCTCGTTTTACCTCTTGGGTACTAACATCAACACAGACCATAAGTTGATAAGAAACATTTACAGGCTGGGCATGGTGGCTCACGATTGTAATCCCAACACCTTGGAAGGCTGAGGGGGGGTGGATCACATGAGGCCAGGAGTTCAAGATCAGCCTGGCCAACATGGAGAAACACCATCTCTACGAAAAATACAAATATTAGCCAGACGTGGTGGTGTGACCTCTAATCCCAGCTACTCAGGAGACTGAAGCAGGAGAATTGCTTGAACCCAGGAGGCGGAGGTTGCAGTGAGCAGAGATTATACCACTGCACTCCAGCCTGGGTGACAGACTGAGACTACGTCTCAAAAAACAAAAAACAAAAAAGAAAAGAAAAGAAAAAAAGCAACATTTACAACCTATTGCAATGTGTATTCATGCAGGTGAAGGCTGTGACATCTACATGGTCTCTGCATTTGGTCTCTACAAAGCTCTTATTGCAACCCAGACATTCCTTTCTACTGATAACTCTTTCAACCAATTGCCAATTAGAAAAACTGTAAATGAACTTATAATCTGTAAGCACCCCCCCTTTCCTGCTTCAAGTTGTCCCACCTTTCTGTACCAAACCAATGTATTGCTTAAATGTATTTGATTGCTGTCTCATGTCTCCCTAAAATGTATAAAACCTAGCTGCACCCAGACCACCTTGGACACACATTCTCAGGATCTCCTGAGGGCTGTGTCACAAGGACCATGGTCACCTATATTTGGCTCAGAATAAATCTTTTCAGATATTTTACAGAGTTTGACTGTTTTCGTCAACACAGCATTCTTTACCACCACAAACTTGGAGTAAGAACTCAGTCTTTGATAAAACAGGAAACACTATTGACCAAATGTTGAGCCCCTGAATACAGATCTCTTAAGTACATCCTGTGGGTTGCAATGGGAAGGGCACAGAAAGCCCCTTTGCTGCCTGCTGAATGGCACTTGCTGTCTGAACAGAAGCACTTGGGTGACCCTTGCCTTGGAGCTGAACAGACAGTCTTCGCCAGGGAAGGAGCAACTGACAGGCTGTGGTCATTCACACTTGTGTGTTGGTGGGCTCATAGAGACTCTTGTGAAGAGAATGGGGGGCGCTATTGACAAATGGGATTCCTTTTTTCCTATTAAATAATGAAATGAGTCAACATTTGTAAGATCTGCTTAGTTCAGTCAATCAACATTTTTCAAATGACCAATGGATGAATTACTAATTCACTCATAGGTAAGAGATTCATTCAATGTGCTAAAGAGATCAACAGATTTTTATATACAGAATAGGAAAAGTTCATTGATTCCACAGTGTAATTAAACTTTAAGGAACTATTAGTTGTCAAGTTTTGGTGGTTTATCAAAGAAAAATACAGACAATAATCCAGAAATGCCATTAAAAGTGCTCCATCATTTTTTAACTACATATCTACATGAATCCAGATTTTCTTTTTGTATTTCGTCAAAATAATATATTGCACTGACTGAATGCAAAAGCATATTGAGAATCTAGAATCTCCACTGAGCCAGATGTTAAATAGATTTGCATGAATTGAAAACAACACTAGTCTTTCCACTAAGTTGTCTGGTTTGGGCACATACAGTAGTTGATCTCCTTAAATTACTATTATTTATGTTAACATGTAATTGATTTATATTTTAAATAAATATATGTTTAAACAATTTCTACTATGTTAAATATTGATAGCATGAAACATATTAACATAAGCTCTTTTGGACTCTTAATAAGTTTTAAGAGTATAGGTCGGGTGGGGTGTGGTCACTCACACCTATAATCCCAGCACTTTGGGAGGCCGAGATGGGCAGATCATGAGGTCAGGAGATCGAGACCATGCTGGCCAACATGGTGAAATCCATCTCTATTAAAAATACAAAAATTAGCTGGGCGTGGTGGCGCGTGCCTGTAGTCCCAGCTACACAGGAGTCTAAGGCAGGAGAATTGCTTAAACCTGGGAGACAGAGGTTAGAGTGAGCTGAGATGGCGCCACCGAACTTCAGCCTGGAGACAGATCGAGTCTCTGTCTCAAAAAAAAAAAAAAAAAGAAAAAAAAAAGAGTATAAAGGGGTGGCTGGGCTCAGGGGCTTATCCCTCTAATCCCAGCACTTTGGGAGGCTGAGGCGGGCAAATCACCCAAGTTCAGGAGTTCAAGACCAGCTTGGCCAACATGGCGAAACCTCGTCTTTACTAAAAATAAAAAAATTAGCTGGGTGTGGTGGCAGGCACTTGTAATCCCAGCTACTCAGGAGGCTAAGGCAGGAAAATCCTTTGAACCTGGGAGGCAGAGGTTGCAGTGAGCTGAGATCATGCCACTGCACTCCAGCCTGGGCGACTGACAGAGACTCTGTCTCAAAAACCAAAAGAAAAGGGGAAAAAAAAAAAAAGAAAAGAGTGTAAAGGGGTCACAAGACAAAAGTTTAAGAATGTCTGGTGGTTTCAAAGGTGATTCCAGAAATAAGTTTGGGAGGAGGGGCTGAGAGAATAGCTTGCTCTGCAGAGGGAGAAAAATTTGAGGTTCACAAGGTCAATCCAGGAGGAGGTAGAAAGGCAATGAGCTGGGTGCAGGAGAGGGCTGAGGGGTCAAGGGGACAGTTAACACCCTGTGTGGGGTTGATAGATGACTTGGAAGACGAGGGAGGTCTGACCTTCGACTGGACTGTGCTGCTGTGATGTAGTTCTCAGTTAAGTCTCTACCATCCATAGGATGGCGTGCGGGTGTGTAGGTGTGTGTGTGTGTGTGTGTGTGTATGTGCGTGCACACGCATACATGTAGGGGAGAGAAAGGCTAACCCAAGGCAGTTCAGGGCAGAAATAAATTTTTAGGAGATAAGCTTCTTCACCCATGGAAGTACTCCATGTGACACAGCCTTCTGGAGCCAGAGCTAACTCAGAGCATACATCTGACTGCTGCACCCCCAGCACCCCAAGATCAATGGAATTCATGAAAGTCCTAGAGAGACTTTGGATGTCCCCAGTGTTTAGAACAAGAGCTGGACTCTGTTTGTGCTGGATTTCTGTGTTATATATGTTCACATAGTAGAGGCTTGGACAAATTGTTGAGTAAATGGATTCCACAATGCCTTTGCCAGGGTGTCCCTGTAGTCATGGGCAAAGTGATGTGGCATGGGCATAGTTCAGTGATGCTGAGACTTGCAGGAGAAAACTTTGGAGGCTTGTGTTCTCCCCCAATGCCCAGCTTGCAGCACTGGAGTAGATAGCTGTGCACCAGCCTGCTCTGTGAGTTGCATGGCTTGGGTGAGATCTACAAGGCTGGTACGCATTTAAAGGTCTACCAATGCCATGAATTGACCCCCCCCCCCTCGCCCCCCCTTCCCCGTCGGTGTGGAAAATTTTCCCCCCCGGTGGGCGCGGCGGTTTTTAACCCATTTGCTCAAGAGAACAACATTTAAAGAGCTTTGAATGGAGGTATAGTAGGATAAGGAGACTGAGTGGCAAAGGAAAGGAGCAAGCCATTTATTTCCCAGGGCCCAGGTATTCCGTTTAGTGCACCAAGAAAGTTTTAAGAAAGAGAGATGGAGGTGGACTGGTTTCTCTCCCTTGAAAAAATCAGCTGGGGGCCGGGCACAGGGGCGCACGCCTATAATCCCAGCCCTTTGGGAGGCCATGGCAGGTGGATCACTTGAGGTCAGGAGTTCGAGACCAGCCTGGCCAACATGGTGAAACTTCCTCTCTACTGAAAATACAAAAATTAGCTGGGCATAGTTGCACGCACCTGTAGTCCCAGCTACTCAGGAGGCTGAGGCAGAAGAATTGCTTGAATCTGGGAGGCAGAGGTTGCAGTGAGCCAAGATTGTGCCACTGTACTCCAGCCTGGGCAACAGAGTGAGACTCTATCTCCAAAAAAAAAAAAAAAAAAAAAAAAAAAAATCATCTGGACCAGAGGAGTTTCTGGCATGGCAAAGACGAAATCAGAGAGAGAAGGCTGCCTATCCAGGAACTAGGACTCCCCCAGACCCAGGGAGCCAGGCCATTAAAATAACGCTGCTCATCTAATGGGCACCTGTGAGAGACATGGCTCTGGAGATGAAGCCAGCCTCATGCAGGGGTCTCCTGAGATTGCTGTGGACCTTGATCCTTCTCGATTCTGTTACACCCACACTATTGGAAAGCAAGGCCTGGGAGGTGGAGTGGCTCTCTCTGCTTCACACTGCTATGCCACAGCATTCACACCCAGACCCAGGCCTGTCTGGCTGCACACTCTCTGTCCTCTACAGTGCTTCAGATAATGGGTAGAAATTTTACAAATTTATGTCACTGTATATTCAATATGCACTGACATAGTTGTGTAAAAATTAGTTACGTATGCCCTAGAAGTGGTATTTACATACTGAAAAAAATTCCTAGAAAGCAAATAAAATGAAACTGTAGGGTGGAGTAAGGTTTTTTTTGTTTTTTTTTTTTTTTTTTAGAGGGAGTTTCGCTCCAGCTGCCCCCAGGCTGGAGTGCAATGGCAAGATCTCGGCTCACCGCAACCTCCACCTCCCGGGTTCAAGTGATTCTCCTGCCCCAGCCTCCTGAATAGAGGAATGTGTGATTTTTATTTAAAAGTTGAGTGAAGGTAATTAGTGCTTCAAAATGTTCTGATGGCATCCACACATATTAGCCTGCACATATGAATCCCACAGTGTCCTGGAGAAATTGTTACCACAGTTTACAGATCAGGAAATGGGGGTCTGATAGGTTAAGTAACTGGGGGCGTGAACACATTCAGTGTGGGCAGGCTGCTGTGGGTCTGAAGCTCTTGCCCTCTCCTCTCCAAGGTGCTGACAATCTCTCAGACTCAAGAGACTAACAGGCCATCTCCTACCCTGTCCTTTTCCAAGGACATGGACAGAGGGGTGACCCCAGCCCCTCCCTTTCCTCCAGCAACAATGGGGTATGTTGATTTTGGGTCTCCTAAGGTTAGAGGCTCTCATCACTTTGTCTAGATCCATTTACCAGTGACAACACCGAACAATGCTTGTCTATAGTGCCCTGTGAATTGCCATTAGCTCTGTGGGAAACTCTCAGAATAGAGCACGAAAGGGTGGGAAGTTGAGCCCAGTGGCCAGGAGCTTGGACCTTCCAGCCAAGCTCAGGGAGATTCACACTGGCTGGATCTCTCTCACTGGAGGCTTGTTTGAAAAGACCTCCCAAGCCAGGGTGACACTGCATGTAGCTCCTGTAATTGATCCTCACGCTGGTCAAACACACCTACCTTGGGTGGTCAGCACAGCAGCTCAACTGGTGTCCTGTCTTCCTTCCTCATTGTTTGGGAGGCTTCACCTTAGGCTTCCCTTGGAGCATTAAAGGAACTATAGGATTTTAGAGCTTGGAAGGGGCTCCCGTAAGCCTGATCTTGAGGCCAGTGAGCCTGCGAAAGGGAAGCAAGAGGTCTATGGCTGCCACAGGGCTGTGGCTGAATCAAGCCATCGTCCTAAGAGGATTCCAAGCAGTCAGAAAAGTAGAGAGATGAAAAGGGCCTCACAGTGCCGGGCAGGGGGCGCACAAAGGGGCTCTGTTCCTGTGCCCCCAGGGTGCCCCCCAACCCCGCCTGCCTGGCTCTCATGGTTGTCAAAACAGAGGGAACATTCCTAAGTTGACCCAGGACACAAAGGCTGGTCCTGGGCTGGGAGCAAGGCGTGGTGGTTTCATTAGTCCAGGCACAGTCATAAATCCCTCCCTGGGCCTGCCTCAGCGCCCAGCCTGGGAGCCATGGCCAGTCCCACAAGTCCAAGGAGGCTCATTTTTCTTCACTTGTAGAAATGACTTTTCAGTTGCTGTAACATCAATTGTTCATTGTGGAAAATTTGGGAACTACCGAAATCAAAGAATAGAAAGCAAAAGTCATATACTATCTATAACCAAAATAATTGCTGAATACAAACATGACATATATGTATTTGCATGCAGGTATATGTATATATTTATATATATGTTAAATATCTATATATGTTTGAATGGGGTGTGATTAGTGTTCGGCAACCTTTTTATTGTGAAATACAGTACTTATAATGCATAAACATAACATGTGCAGTTTAACAAATAATTATCATGTAAATCACCCAAAACTGTCAGTGACACCAAAGACCCCTGAATAGTGTCTTCTGAGTCCCCCAACTGAGCTCTAGTGGTAACTGCCATCCTGATTTTGAGGACACATCCTCTTGCTTTTCTTTGTGGTTTACCATCTACATATGCGTCCCTAAGAAACTTAGTTTAGCTTATTTTTGAACTGTGTATGAACAGAACTCTCCCACTTATATACTTTTGTTTCTGGTGTGTTTTGCTCAGTTTTGCTTGGATGATGAATTTATCAATGTCGTTGAATGTAGTTCATTCATCCTCATGACTGTACATTATATGCCTTTCCAGGAATAAGCTACTTTTTGTTTATCAGTTTACTGCTGAGGGATACTTGGGTTCTTTCCAATGCTGGACTTCTACACAGAATGGTAGGCTGGTTCTAGTGGCCTGTGTGTCTGGACTTCTCATACGCCTTGGATGAGAAGTGTTGTGTCAAGAGGTCCCCGAAGAAGATAATGCTGAACTGCTTTCCAACTGGCTGCATCATTTGTGCTCCAGAGGCTCCTCATCCTCCCCAGCATTGGTATTGTCAGATATCTGGTAGGTTTCTGAGAGTTTCTCATCATGGTGCATGCAGAAATAGCTGACACATGGCAGACGTTTAACTTGGTTTGTGGAGGGGCCGGGGCAATGGCTCACGCCTGTAATCCCAGCACTTTGGGAGGTCAAGGCGGGCGGATCACTTGAGGTCAGGAATTTGAGACCAACCTGGCCAACATGGCAAAACCCTGTTTCTACTAAAAATACAAAAAAGTAAAATAAAATTATCTGCCGTGGTGGCACACGCCTATAATCCCAACTACTTGGGAGGCTGAGGCTAGAGAATCGCTTGAAACAGTGAGGTGGAGGTTGCAGTGAGCCGAGATCCATCACTGTACTCTAGGTTGGATGACTTTGTCTCAAAAAATATATATATATGAATAAATAAATAAGTAAAAGGTGTCTTGTAGCTCTATTATGAATGTAATTAGTTAAATAATTACTTATATCTCATTAAATATATATCATATAGTATACATTAATACCTTAACAGTATATACTATATATAGTATATATAGTATATAGTTCCATATCGTTCTATTTGTTATCAATTATACCAGTTATTTGTCAGTTACACAAGTTAGTTCTATAATGAGTTATTTAGGTAGCTAAAGTATTTTAGTTAGTATAGACAGCCTACTTTGACTCATCACCTTGTTTTTCATTTGTAAAAAAAGATAATAATCCCTGGGCTGGGCATGGTGGCTCATGCCCATAATCCCAGCATTCTGGGAGGCCGAGATGGGTGAATCACCTGAGGTTGGGAGTTCGAGACCAGCCTGGCCAACAGGGTGAAACCCTGTCTCTACTAAAAATACAAAAATTAGCCAGATGTGGTGGTGCATGCCCTTAATCCCAGCTACTCGGTAGACTGAGGCAGGAGAATCACTTGAACCTGAGTAGCAGAGTTTGCAGTGAGCCGAGATTGTGCCACTACACTCCAGCCTGGGAGATAGAGTGAAATTCCATCTCAAAAATAAAATAAAGTTAAATAAAATAAAATAAAATAAAGATAATCCCTGCCTTATGGAGTTGTTATAAAAATTAGATAAGCAATCAGACAGATTTCTGGTACACTGTAAACATTTTAACAAATGTTCATTTCCTTCTCTTAAATAATAACTTGTAGAACACTGCTGAAAGGGCTGCTTCTCAGAGTTGCCTGACTAAATGTTAGCTAAGGGCATTGACCTTGTCATTCATATGCTTCATATCACTCTAATCTGGAGGATTGTGTAGTCTATTAAAAATCTTCTTTTCTTTTCTTTTTTTTTTTTTTGAGATAGAGTCTCACTCTGTCACCAGGCTGGAGTGCAGTGGTATGATCTTGGCTCACTGCAGCCTCTGCCTCCTGGGTTCAAGTGATTCTCCTGCTTTACCCTCCCGAGTAGCTGGGACTACAGGCACGTGCCAAAAAATCTTATTTTCATTTAAGAAAACTGTTAACTTCTCTCTCTGTTACTTTACCTTCAAAACATTTTTAAAATGTGTGCTATCAAATAACTCATGAATCATCCATCATTTCTTACAGTGACCCGTTTGGAGAGAGTGACTTTTTTTTTTTTAATCTTTTTTAAATTTTTATTTTTATTTTTAAAGATGGGGTTTCACCATGATGGCCAGACTGGTCTTGAACTCCTGACCTCAGGTGATCCACCCACCTCGGCCTCCCAAAGTGCTAGGATTACAGGCATGAGCCACCACGCCCGGCGAGAGTGACTTTTAAAACGTGTGAGTGCTCCAGGATCGCGACACCCCCGGAATTCAGGATGGCCAGGACTGCAGCCCCCTGTTGTGAGGTTTCCTGAGCAGACCTGGGCCTGTGGCCAGAGGGACACAGCCGGCCTTTGCTTTTTACGCATCATCTGAAAATGCTTGAAGATTCACTGACTGGCTTTATTTGAATCTAATTTAGATTATATAGAGCTGTTAAATGTGTAATATTTTAAAGACAAATGATATGAGTTTTTTAATCTTTATTTTTGATGTGTAATTTTTGACCATTAAATATGACCTTTTTTGATCTTATATTTAAAAAGATGTACTGGCTCACATTAGACCCAGGTAGAAAATTTAACTTTTCCAAGAGCAACATGTAATTATTAGTCATGCTTTCCTCATATTAAATATATAGCTACTATATTACTAAAAAATATCAAAATAATTTATGACATTTAGAAAATCCACAATGCTGGTCCTTATTAAAAAAAATCAGGGTGAAGGTTAGTGGAAGGAGTGCTCTTTTGCAGTTATTTTTCTTTGGATATTTTTAATATCTTTACAGAAAGCTCATAAATCAAAGTAGACAAGGGAAATTTTGTCCTTGAGTCTAAAAATATTATTTTCCTCCCCTTTCATTCAAATTATAAAGACTTTAACACCTCATAGTTTCTTTTTTCTTTTCTTTTCTTTTTTTTTTTTTTTTTTTTTTTTTTGAGTTGGAGTCTGGCTCTGTCACCCAGGCTGGAGTGCAATGGCATGATCTCGGCTCACTGCAACCTCTGCCTCCTGGCTTCAAGGTTTTCTCCCACCTCAGCCTCCTGAGTAGCTGGGATTACAGGTGCACGCCACCATGCCAAGCTAATTTTTGTATTTTTAGTACAGATGGAGTTTCACCATATTAGCCAGGTTGGTCTCCTGGCCAGGCTGGTCTCGAACTCCTGACCTCATGATCCACCCACCTGGGCCTCCCAAAGTGCTGGGATTACAGGCGTAAGCCACCATGTCCAGCCAGTTTCTTTTTTAATGAAATCATGTAAACATAAAGTCATCAGAATATTTTTAATGAGCCATTTCAAGGAACTAATTAATTAAAATAACTTTCTGCTTCTCAGCTTAATTGTTCTTTCCCTGGCTGTAGAGTTAGTATTTGGAACGTGGAAAGATTAAATCTTGGCAGGAGGGAAAGATGGAGGTTGGTGAGAGCTGTGTCTAAGGTGATAAAGTTCTGGAAGATGTGACTGGGGAAGAGACAGCCCAGTGGAAGGCCCAGAAGCCCGATTCTCTGAGGCATACTACCAAATCTCTCCCTCTGTCTAGATCTGGAAACCCACCGGGTATCTGTCCTTGGAAGGACACACCACCAACTTCTCAGTCCTCATTTGACCCACTGGGAATGTCTTTCCCTCTTCCTGACACTGTGTCTTTGTGACGTTGGGGGCCTCAGCCTCACCTGGGACGTTGCCTGCTTGTCTGGTGGCTCCTCTCTTGGCTTTTACTCAAGGACCCTTGGGCTGATTCCTTTCTCCTCTCTCCCAGCGATTCTCATTCTTCACACAGGCCCAGGATGGCCTCAGCTCTCAAGGTGGCAACCATCCCCGGTGAACCACGAATGCCCTGCAGTTTATTTCCAGCCCAGTCTCTTTCCATAACCTTAGACCCCTATGTTGAGCATCTCCACGTTCTCCATTCCTGCACTGGAGGAACTACTCTACCCTTGCTCGGTAAGTCCACATCCACGCATTCACTTGTGTCAGTTGTAGGATACACACCTCACCCAGTCACCTAGACCAGAATACTTCGTTATCTTTGTCTGCTTGGACTCCACTGTTGACTCATTCAGTTAGTCACTCGTTTCTGTTCTGTTGACTTGATTTCTTGAATTCTACTCAGATCCTTCCAGTTTTCTCTATCAACCCTACGCTTTAGTTCCGACTATTCTCACTATCTCTTACCTCATCTTTAAAAATAGCTGCTTAACTGGTTTCTCTCTCTCTAGACAGCTCTCTTTTCCTCCCCCGTTAATAGCTGCAATACAACCAGAGATCCTCCTACAACACTTCTGTTTTATTCTTTTTTCTTTTTTTCTGAGATGGAGTCTTGCTCTGTCGCCCAGGCCAGAGGGCAGTGGCACGATCTCAGCTCACTGCAACCTCTGCCTCCTAGGTTCAAGCAATTCTCTTGCCTCAGCCTCCCGGGGAGCTGGTATTACAGGCACCTGCCACCATTCCTGGCCAAGTTTTGTATTTTTAGTAGAGATAGAGTTTCGCCATGTTGGCCACGCTGGTCTTGAACTCCGGATCCCAGGTGATCTTCCCTGCCTCGGCCTCCTGAAGTGCTGGGATTACAGGCGTGAGCCATGATGCCTGGCCTAACATTTCTGATGCTATTTTTTCTTTAATTAAAATGGTTCAATGGGTCGTGGGTGGTGGCTCATGCCTGTAATCCCAACATTTTGGGAGGCTGAGGCACGTGGATCACCTGAGGTCAGGAGTTTGAGGCCAACATGGCTAAACCCTGTCTCTACTAAAAATACAAAAATTAGCTACTCGGGATGCTGAGGCAGGGGAATCAATTGAACCCAGGAGGCGGAGGTTGCAGTGAGCTGAGATCACACAACTGCACTCCAGCCTTTGCAATTACATAAATAAATAAATTAAAAAAATAAATAAATAAATAAATAAATAAATAAAATGGTTCTGTGGCTGTCTAACTCATAGAAACTTTAGGAAAGGTCCAAACTTCTTAACGTGATGACTAAAGAAAGCCCTTTGCGCAGACTTCAACCTTTACTGTCTGAGTCAGAGCTGGACTCTGCGGTGCTGAATCTGAGTGCCACTGGTCAGTGGGAATGTTGCCTCTCCCTCCGTGGGCTCTCTGAGATTTATTCCACATATTAGACGTCAGAGAGCTGAGTCTGTCACAAAGGACAACCACTGAGTTGAATTCACTGGCACATCCTCTGCACATATGGAGTTTTGGCTAAGAAGTTCAATAATATTTCATGTTAAATCATGATGGAATTTATTGTCTGCCATAAGGAGCCATGCAATAAATTCCTGTGTATGTTCCACTTCAGGAAATATTTAGTCTCTGCAATTGGAGGCATCTGTTTTCTGTTGTCAAAAATTTGAATCAGTGTAACCTGAGATCTCCTTTACTGTTAAGTGCCAGAAAACTCAGAACCAGATACATTAGTCAAGAATTGTAAACTGCTTGGCTCTGCAGTCTGAGACTAGGAACCCCTTTTGCTTACTTTAAATAGATTCTTTGTGTGTGTGTGTGTGTGTGACAGAGTCTCACCCTGTCATCAGGCTGGAGTGCAGTGGCACAATCTTGGCTCACTGCAACCTCTGCCTCCCGATTCAAGTGATTCTCCTGCCTCAGTCCCCGAGTACCTGGGACTACAGGCGCACGCCACCATGCCCAGCTAATTTTTGTATTTTTAGTAGAGAATGGGTTTCGCCGTCTTGGTCATGATGGTCTCGATCTCTTGACCCTGTAATCTACCTGCCTTGCTTCCCAAAGTGCTGGGATTACAGGCGTGAGCCACCACGCCTGGCCAGATTCTTTTCTTTAACCCCTAAAAAACACTTCCCTGCTTGTTCTCCAACAACCTATTAGACTTCCGGATGTATGTGGGGGTACTCAGAACACTGTGGATGTTCAGCATAATGGCTTTTCTCAGTTTGATTATTACCTTCTAGCTTTTACCCATGCATTTTTACAAAGTTGCCATTTTCACCTAACATGAGAAGGACCAATAAATCCTGGCCATCCTGCCTTTTCTTCAGAGCTTCTCTAAGCCTTTCGCTTCTCTCACATAGCTCAGACGGTCATAATCTCTGACCAGGATATATTATTTTTTTGAGATGGAGTCTCTCTCTTCACCCAGGCTGGAGTACAGTGGCACGATCTCAGCTCACTGCAACCGCCGCCTTCCGAGTTCAAGCAATTCTCCTGCCTCAGCATCTCGAGTAGCTGGGAGTATAGGCACCCACCACCACGTCCAGCTAATTTTTTTGTATTTTTAGTAGAGACGGGATTTCACTATATTGGCCAGGCTGGTCTCTCGACTTCTGACCTCAGGTGATCTGCCTGCCTCAGCCTACCAAAGTCATGGGATTACAGGCATGAGCCACTGTGCCTGGCCCTGACCATGATCATTTCGGTCATCCCTTTTGGACCGTTTGCATCCAAACTGTCTTCTGCCAATCCAGCTTCAAAATGACCACCAGAGCAATGTTCTTAATATTCACGAGGTAGGTCAGATATCTGACAAGGTGAGATTTAAACATTTATGTCTATATGTATGTGTATGTATGTTACTTAGGGAAGAGAACTATTATGTTAAATCTGGAATTTGCTTGATGAAGGAAATGATAGTATTCAAAGATTTAAAAGTATTAAAATTCTGTTAGATTGGTGCAAAAGTAATGACGTTTTTGCCATCAAAAGTAATGCAAAACCACAATTACTTTTGCACCAACCTAATAGAAGGGATCAGTTGGAGATCCCGAGCTCTCTCTCTGAGATTCCTTTTTTTTTTGAGACAGAGTCTCACTCCATCGCCAGGCGCCAGGCTGGAGTGCAGTGGCATGATCTTGGCTAACTGCAACCTCTGTCTCCTGGGTTCAAGCAATTCTCCTGCCTCAGCCTCCTGAGTAGCTGGGACTATAGGCACGAGCCACCACACCCAGCTAATTTTTGTATTTTTAGTAGAGATGGGGTTTCACCATGTGGGCCAGGACGGTCTCGATCTCTTGACCTCGGCTTCCCAAAGTGCTGGGATTATAGGCATGAGCCACTGCGCCCGGCACTCTCTGAGATTCTAAGTATAACAGGACATTAAATAAGGCCTCTTCTGTTGCCTTGACATCCAGATAGACATGCCCAAAGGTTCAAAGTGGTAGATAAAAGACAGTGTATTGTGAACCCTGTTTGGAGACTGTTAACTCTTTACCCTCCTCCAAGATATATAAGGAATGCAGAAGACATTGGTGGAAACCTGTTTTGGAGAGAATGCAGGCCTACTCTGCATTCTGGCTCCCTCCACAGGGAAGCAATCAGGTACTTCTCCACAATCTCAAGCTGCCAGCTGAGCGAGCAGCGGTTTTAGGAGAGTCACTGGGAGAGCCGCACATGGGACCCAGGCATTCAGAGCCGTCAAGGTCTCATACCTGATTTCCACCCCAAAACATCTACAGGTGAGAAACTGGCTGGTGCCCTGAAGAGTGGGTCACAGCAAGAAGGATGCCACATTCTCACTGATGGAGCGGCGAAGACGTGAGTTTCTGTGGTCAGCTGTGGAGTCAGGTTGTGTGTTAGTGCATTTGCCTTGCTGTAAAGGAATACCTGAGGCCGAGTAATTCATAAAGAAAAGAGCTTTATTTTGGCTCATGGTTCTGCAGACTGTACAGGAAGCATGGGGCTGGTATCTGCTTCTGGGGATGGCCTCAGGAAGCTCACAATCATGGTGGAAGGTGAGAGGAGCCAGTGCGGCATCACATGGCAACAGAGGGAGCAAGAGGGATGACAGGCTCTTTTTTTTTAGATGTAGTCTTGCTTTGTCTCCCAGGCTGGAGTGCAGTGATGTGATCTTGGCTCACTGCAATCTCCGTCTCCCAGGTTCAAGTCATTCTCCTGCCTCAGCCTCCCAGGTAGTTGGGATTACAGGTGAGCGCCACCACACCCGGCTAATTTTTGTATTTTTACTAGAGATGGGTTTCACCATATTGGTCAGGCTGGTCTTGAACTCCTGAACTTGTGATCCGCCTGCTTCGGCCTCCCAAAGTACTGGAATTACAGGTGTGAGCCACCATGCCTGGCCACCAGGCTCTTTTAAACCATTAGCTCTCATGTGAACTCACAGAACAAGAACCCACTTATTACCATGGGGAGGGCACCAAGCCATTCATGAGGGATCTGCCCCTGTGACCAATACACCTCCCACCAGTCCCCGTCTCCAACACTGGAGATCACATTTCAACATGAGATTTGGAGGGAAAAACATCCAAACCATATCAGGTTGCATTACTCGACAGTGACTTGGCTGAAGAGGATGGCCATTTACCAGCTTTCCTCCTTCCAGGCACCAGGGAGGTTGCACTTCTCCCCAAACTGTTTGAGGTTGGATGTTGCCACATGACTTGCTTTGGCCATTGAAAGGTAGACACAATGAGAGTCGCTTCCAGGTAGACGTTTTAAGGGCCAGTGAATTGCCTCTTTCTCTTGGCACGTGTATTGAACGATCACCTCCTGAGAGCCAGGGAAAGCAGATCAGGCAGTCCATGAACAGGTTCACGAAGCTATGGCAAAGTCTTAGATTAGCCACGCAAATCACCATAGACCTCAGGTATCAAGCCAGCATTCAGAGGTGAATATTTTTAGGTGGAGTTTCCTGTCAGTCCAAAACGCCTTTATGATGTCTCTTTGATGGATCTGACTCAGGATGATGGACTGAACACACATCCACTCCACCATTGCCCATCCCAAATCTCTTTAAGGTGGAGGTAAGGCTATGAGGAAAACAGAGGGCTGGGTTACTCTCAGACATGAAACTCCAATACACTTCTGAAAAATCAAAAACAACTGAAAGGGTGCTGCCTGGTGCAGTGTGGTGGGGAAACAAGCCCAGGATATGTCCACGGCAGGCTGGGGCCTGGGAGGTGGAGGTGTTGACCTGGCCAGCACAGCCCTGGAGGAACGGAGGAGTGGGAAGACAGGAGGACACATAGCTCAAGTAGGGAAGGGATTGAGGAGATTGTGGGCAGAGGGTTGACCCTGCCCCTTTTCCACCAAGCATGCATTCCCTAGGCATTGACAATTCAAAAGGTGCTTCTTGAAATAAACTGAATTAATCCTCTGTGCAAAGCCGGTACAGCTGCTATTGAGGCTGAAATTCTAGAGCAAGTCCTGTTTGTTTTAGCTTTGACTGACTCCCTTCAATTCCATCACTCCTTGCCCACTCAACCTAAAATGGACCTTGCCAATTGACAAGCACAGCTCACCTACAGAGTTTTTCCAACTATCTGGTTCTCAGATATAAATAGTTACTGAGCATCACCAGACCCTTGAGAAAAATCTGCAGCATAAATTGTACAGACAAGATGAGCCAAGGTAATTCAGAAGAATAGGAAAGAATTACCAACAACGACCATAAAGTTTAAGTAGGATCCACCCAGAACTGTATCCATACGGTAAGGAAAAGATGCTACAGTAAAGGAACAATCAGAGAATAAGAAAGGCTCTTGGAAATTAGATATGTGTCTGATTGTCAAAAGAATAAAATTTAATACAAATGTTAACAGATAAAGTCAAGGAGTATTTGGAATGTGGAACAAAAACTTAATTAATTAAAATATGAATAAGAAATATAAAAAATACTTAGGATTAGTCCAGGAATTTATTAGCTGATTGACAGGATTTCTAAAAATAAAAAAGAGCCAACGTGTAATTGTTAAATTCATTGTAAAAGAAAATTTCCATTGTGACGGAGACATGAGCATTCATCATCAAGTAGTATGAACAAAAAGTCTCACTTCCAAAAATAATAAAAAGTAACCACTACCACCACCAAAACCACACCATCACCACCACTACCATCACAACCATCATTACTTGTGTCATCACCACAGTCACCAATGCCATCACCACCATTACCAACACCGCCATCACCACCATCACAACCATCGTTACTTGTGTCATCACCACAGTCACCAATGCCATCACCACCATTACCAACACCACCATCACCATCATCACCATCAGCACCACACCCCCAATACCACTACCATTATTAACACCAGTACTATCATCACTACTGTCACCAACACCAATACCACGAACATCACCACTGTCACCACCACCACAATCACCATCTCCATCATTTAACCACCATTGCCTCCACCATCACCGTCACCATCATTGCCGCCATCACCACCACCACTATCACTACTGTCACTTCTATCATCAGCACCTCCACCACCTAAACCACCACCATCACAATTACTACCTCCATCACCATCACCACCATCACCGCAAGGATCATAACGCCCATCATCACTGTCATCACCACCTCCTGTCATCATCACCACCACCAGTACCACCATTATCACCACTGCCACTACCACCACCAGCACAATTACTGTCTCCTCCATCATAACCACCTTTGCCTTCAGCATCAGCACCACCACCTCCACGATCACTACCAGCATTGCTACCATTACCATTATCACTACCATCACCATCACCACCACCACCACCATCACTGCTATCACCACCACCACTACTGTGACCACTATAATCATCACCATTCTCACCACCACCACTACCATTATCACCACTGCCACCATCGCCACCATCTTCACCACCACCATTATCACTATAATCACTGCCTCTATCACCACTGTCACCACCATGCTTACTACCAGGAACAATAACTAAAACATCTATTTATTGAGCACTTACTACAATCCAGTCACTGTTTCAGGTACTTCCCACATTTTAACTCATGTAGTCAGCACATTAACACTGCAGGGTGAAATTTCAGAACACCAAGAATGAAGAAAAGGTGGTAAAATCTCCCAGGGACAAAAAAAAAGTCATTCATAAATAATGAGACTATTATTGGCACAAGACTTTTTATTACCAGGTATAAATGTTAGAAGGCAAAGAACAAAGCTTTAAAAGTTCTGAGGGAATATCTTAACCTTCTATACTTTAGAGAAACTATCAAGTATGCTGGCAGAACAAATTCTTTTAGACATTTAAGAACCCACAGATGTTTTTGCAGGAAGTCTCTGAAGATGTTTTCCAGAATGGAAGAGGAGGGACTGGATCCAGGACATCAGAGACAGACAGGGCCTAGAGCTTTTGAAGGATGGTCTCCAGGAACATGGCACAGAGAGTGGGCTCCACAGCTGGAAGAACCTGAAGACAGGAAAATGGCACACAGGGAAAGATTATAAATATGAGGTTTTACCTTGGGTGAAACGAAACACTGGATGAGAAAGCCATGAAAACATATGAGTAGAAACATGAAGTCAATGGGCCTCAAGGGGAAAAAAATGGATTCTTAGCTACGGAAAGAAAAAGAGATGAGAAAATTTTAGAGAGTTGACATGTGTTTCCTCTCTTCCCTATTCCCCGCTCCCCTCCACACTGTGAAGAAAGGCATTCAGAATCCCAGGATTAAAGAGAAAGAGAGAACGGAAGGAAGAAGGAGGAAGGAAGGAAGGGAGGGAGGGAGGGGAGGAAGAAAGGCAGGAAGGAAGGGGGATGGTGAGGATCTGTTTTATCCACATTACTGATTCTATGTCTGCCTCTTCATTAATTTACTCCTTGTTTTTTGATGAAGCACTGGTTGTGTGACATGCAGTCGGCATTGTCATGGAGAATTGGGTCCTTTCTATTGGCCGATGCTGGCTGCAGGCACTGCAGTTTTCAGGGCATCTCATCAATTTGCTGAGCATACTTCTCAGATGTAATGGTTTCACCGGGATTCAGAAAGCTGTAATGGATCAGACAGGCAGCAGACCTCCACACAGAGACCATGACCTTTTTCTGGTGCAAATTTGGCTTTGGGAAGTGCTGCTTCTCAGTCTAGCTACTGAGCTGGTCATTGCTGGTTGTCATAAAAAAGTCACTTTTTGTTGCACATCACAATCTGATTGAGAAATAATTCATTGTTGTGTAGAATAACAGAAGATGACATTTCAAAATAATGATTATTTTGATTTTTATTCAGCTCATGAGACACCCACTTATTGAACTTTTTCACCTGTCTAATTTGTTTCAAATGCTGAACGACTTTAGAATGGTTGATGTTGAGTTCCTCGGCAACTTCTCGTATAGCGGTAAGAAGATTAGCGTTGATGATTGTTCTCAACTGGTCGTTGTCAACTTCCAATGGCCGACCCCTATGCGCCTCATCTTTAAGATTCTTATCTCCTTTGCAAAACTTCCACCACCACTGCACTGTGTGTTCGTTAGCAGTTCCTGGGGCAAATGCATTGTTGATATTGCCAGTTGTCTCTGCTGCCTTACAACCTGTTTTGAATTCGACTAAGAAAATCGCTTGACTTTGCTTTTTGTCTAACATCAATTTCATAGTCTAAAATAAACATTAGGCTGGGTGCAGTGGCTCACGTCAATAATCCCATCACTTTGGGAGGCCGAGGCGGGCGGATCATGAGGTCAGGAGTTGGAGACCATCCTGGCCAATATGGTGAAACCTTGTCTCTACTAAAAATACCAAAAAAAAAAATAGCCAGGTGTGGTGGTGTGCACCTGTAGTCCCAGCTACTGGGCATGCTGAGGCAGGAAAATTGCTTGAACTCAGGAGGCGGAGGTTGCAGTGAGTTGAGATTGCGTCTTCAGCCTGGGCAATAGAAGGAGACTCCATCTCAAAAATATGAATAAATAAAAATAAAATAAACATAAAATACAAAGAAAGCAGGAAGTCATTAGCAAAAGAACATAAAGTGAGAAATGCCCATTAAAATGATGTATAACATAGCCATATTTATTTAAGAATGTATTCCACTATCAAATGGCAAATTCCAACAATACAAAAAACATAATTGCTTTTGCACCAACCTAATATTTTCAGTGAAAACATAGTGATGTCTGAGCATTGAACAACTGAAGATTGAAACCAAGAAATCACTGTAAGTAGCACAGAATTCAAGTGAAGGGTAGTATTAATTTCTACTGAAACAGATGCAGTATGTGGAAGGACATATAGACAGAAACATAACCAAGTGCAAAAAGAAAAGTGTCTCTACTACTGAAACTAGCTAAAGATTTCATCAACTTATAGTGAGGAGGGATTGGGGTTAACCTCAGAATTGTATCATGTCTTAATCAGAGCTTTTAAAAGATACAGTCACAGGAAATTACCTGCATAAATCCCAATTGCACAAATCATTCTACAATGAGAATTCATCATTTTCAAAGAATTTTTGTCTTTATAAAGTCTTAATTAATTGTTATTTTTCATTGAGTTTCTTCTAAGTGCTAAATGTTGCATTTATGCATTATGTATATAGTCTCACATTAAATATATATGCATGTGTGTGTTCCTGTATATATGCACATTGTCAATATATAAAATCTTCATTCAGAATTTTGAGATTATCCTCACTTTAGGCTTCAAGAAACTAAACCCAGTAAGGTCATTGCTTGTCTAAGGACACTGAGTGACTGAGGGTGGAAATGAGATTCACAGCAGCCTTTTGCTTTTAGATTCTGTGGTCTTTCCCCCAGCAGCACTCGTACTACCTGTATCCCAGAAGCTGGGATGAGTGAAAACAGACTAGAAACAGCAATAGAATGCACCCGCGTAACCTCTCCAGCCACAAATTTCTCAGTTTTTGTTTCCAGAGGGCTTTTCTTTTTCTCCTGGAAAAATACAGGAGTGTGGAGATTTTTCACATCTCTGGTCAAAGTGATGAGAGACATGAATTATTGGCTTTGACTCAGGTGGTCTTTGATATGAAGTGTTAGAAGCCGCTATGTTGCTTCGCTTTTTCTCAACACAGATGTCTCCCAGCCTTGGCGTGGAGCAGGAGGGAAAGCCCTTCAGGGGCAGGGAAAAAGGAGTTTCCAACCCTGGACTCGGAATAGAGATCTGGGTGCAGGTGGGGGTGCACTTATCAGATGGGGTGTGCTCCTCTGACGGGGACGGAGAGTTTACTGGCTCTAGCACCTACCATGAATGTGACGGCCACTGCAGGGAACAGCTCAGGGAGTTTATTTTAAAATTCAAAATTACAGGCTGGTCATGGTGGCTCACGCCAGCACTTTGGGAGGCTGAGGCAGGTGGATCACCTGGGATCAGAAGTTCAAGACCAGCCTCACCAACATGGTAAAACTCTGTCTCTACTAAAAATACAAAATTAGCTGGGTATGATGGCCCATGCCTGTAATCCTAGCTACTTGGGAGGCTGAGGCAAAAGAATCGCTTGAACCCAGGAGGCGGAGGTTGCAGTGAGCCGAAATCTTGCCATGGCACTCCAGCCTGGGCAAAAAGAGTGAAACTCCATCTCAAAATAAATAAATAAATAAAATTCAAAATTGTGGGGACATGAAGTAGATGTTTAAAAAAAACTTAGGGCACAAAGTTTTTTTTATAGGAATAGCAATGGTACAAGATGGAAGCAGAGGGAGAAAAAAAAAAGAACCGTAAAAAGTCACAGAAAAGCGGGAGGGATGGGGATGGGGGAGAGGAGAGAGGAGGATCCCAGAGAAGAGAAAACATGGAAAAACAAATTGTTTTTCAAGATGGAGTTTCACTGTTGTTGCCCAGGCTGGAGTGCAATGGTGTGATCTTGGCTCACTGCAACCTCTGCCTCCTGGGTTCAAGTGATTCTCCTTCCTCAGCCTCCTGAGTAGCTGGAATTACGGGGGTCTGCCAAGACGCTCTAATTTTTTGTATTTTTAATAGAGATGGGGCTTCAACATATTGGTGAGGCTGGTCTCGAATGAACTCCTAACCTCAGGTGATCCACCCGCCTCGGCCTCCCAAAGTGCTGGGATTACAGGTGTGAGTCACCGCATCTGGTCCCCTGTTGTTTCTTTTTATTTTTTTTCTTTTTATTTTTTATTTATATATATATATATATTTTTTTATTGTATTTTAGGTTTGGGGGTACATGTGAAGAACATGGAAGATTGTTGCATAGGTACACACATGGCAGTGTGATTTGCTGCCTTCCTCCCCATCACCTATATCTGGCATTTCTCCCCATGCTATCCCCTCCCCAACTCCCCACCCCCCCACTATCCCTCCCCTTTTCCCCCCGACAGACCCCAGTGTGTGATACTCCCCTCCCTGTGTCCATGTGTTCCCATTGTTCAACACCCGCCTATGAGTGAGAACATGCGGTGTTTGATTTTCTGTTCTTGTGTCAGTTTGCTGAGAATGATGGTTTCCAGGTTCATCCATGTCCCTACAAAGGACACGAACTCATCGTTTTTGATGGCTGCATAATATTCCATGGTGTATATGTGCCACATTTTCCCTGTCCAGTCTATCATCGATGGGCATTTGGGTTGGTTCCAGGTCTTTGCTATTGTAAACTGTGCTGCAATGAACATTCGTGTGCATGTGTCCTTATAGTAGAACGATTTATAGTCTTTTGGATATATACCCAGTAATGGGATTGCTGGATCAAATGGAATTTCTATTTCTAGGTCCTTGAGGAATCGCCACACCGTCTTCCACAATGGTTGAACTAATTTACACTCCCATCAACAGTGTAAAAGCGTTCCTATTTCTCCACATCCTCTCCAGCATCTGTTGTCTCCAGATTTTTTAATGATCGCCATTCTAACTGGCGTGAGATGGTATCTCAATGTAGTTTTGATTTGCATTTCTCTAATGACCAGTGATGATGAGCATTTTTTCATATGTTTGTTGGCTTCATGTATGTCTTCTTTTGTAAAGTGTCTGTTCATATCCTTCACCCACTTTTGAATGGGCTTGTTTGTTTTTTCTTGTAAATGTGTTTCAGTTCTTTGTAGATTCTGGTTATCAGCCCTTTGTCAGATGGGTAGACTGCAAAAATTTTTTCCCATTCTGTTGGTTGCCGATTCACTCTAATGACTGTTTGTTTTGCTGTGCAGAAGCTATGGAGTTTGATTAGGTCCCATTTGTCTATTTTGGCTTTTGTTGCCACTGCTTTTGGTGTTTTGGTCATGAAGTCCTTGCCTACACCTATGTCCTGAATGGTTTTGCCTAGATTTTCTTCTAGGGTTTTTATGGTGTTAGGTCTTATGTTTAAGTCTTTAATCCATCTGGAGTTAATTTTAGTGTAAGGTGTCAGGAAGGGGTCCAGCTTCTGCTTTCTGCACATGACTAGCCAGTTTTCCCAACACCATTTATTAAACAGGGACTCGCTTCCACATTGTTTGTTTTTGTCAGGTTTGTCAAAGATCAGGTGGTTGTAGATGTGTTGTGTTGCGTCGGAGGTCTCTGTCCTGTTCCATTGGTCTATATCTCTGTTTTGGTACCAGTACCATGCTGTTTTGATTACTGTAGCTTTGTAGTATAATTTGAAGTCCGGGAGTGTGATGCCTCCAGCTTTGTTCTTTTTGCTTAGAATTGACTTGGCTATGCGGGCTCTCTTTTGGTTCCATATGAAGTTTAAGGTGGTTTTTTCCAGTTCTTCAAAGAAGGTCATTGGTAGCTTGATAGGGATAGCGTTGAATCTGTAAATTACTTTGGGCAGTATGGCCATTTTGACAATATTGATTCTTCCTAGCCATGAACATGGAATATTTCTCCATCTGTTTGTGTCCTCTCTTATTTCATTGGGCAGTAGTTTGTAGTTCTCCTTGAAGAGGTCCTTTACGTTCCTTGTTAGTTGTATTCCTAGGTATTTTATTCTCTTTGTAGCAATTGTGAATGGCAGTTGGTTCTTGATTTGGCTCTCTTTAAGTCTGTTATTGGTGTATAGGAATGCTTGTGATTTTTGCACATTGATTTTATATCCTGAGACTTTGCTGAAGTTGCTTATCAGTTTCAGGAGATTTTGGGCTGAGACGATGGGGTCTTCTAGATATACAATCATATCGTCTGCAAATAAAGACAATTTGACTTCCTCCTTTCCTATTTGAATACCCTTTATTTCTTTTTCTTGCCTGATTGCTCTGGCTAGAACTTCCAGTACTATATTGAATAAGAGTGGTGAGAGAGGACATCCTTGTCTAGTGCCAGATTTCAAAGGGAATGCTTCTAGTTTTTGCCCATTCAGTATGATATTGGCTGTTGGTTTGTCGTAAATAGCTTTTATCGTTTTGAGATACGTTCCATCAATACCTAGTTTATTGAGAGTTTTTAGCATAAAGGGCTGTTGAATTTTGTCAAAGGCCTTCTCTGCATCAATTGAGATAATCATGTGGTTTTTGTCTTTGGTTCTGTTTATGTGGTGGATTATGTTTATAGATTTGCGTATGTTGAACCAGCCTTGCATCCCCGGGATGAAGCCTACTTGATCATGGTGGATAAGCTTTTTGATGTGCTGTTGCAATCGGTTTGCCAGTATTTTATTGAAGATTTTTGCATCTATGTTCATCATGGATATTGGCCTGAAGTTTTCTTTTCTTGCTGAGTCTCTGCCAGGTTTTGGTATCAGGATGATGTTGGTCTCATAAAATGATTTAGGAAGGATTCCCTCTCTTTGGATTGTTTGGAATAGTTTCAGAAGGAATGGTACCAGCTCCTCTTTGTATGTCTGGTAGAATTCGGCTGTGAACCCATCTGGACCTGGGCTCTGTTGTTTCTTTAAAAAAATATATTTTAGTCCATGGATAGAGCTGTGACAGAAACAGACAAAGGAACACATGGTGCAAAACTGAAAAGAGATTTTTAAAAAGAGAAAGAAAGGGAGAACAGAGCAAGGTAAGCAGAAGAGACGCCATCACAGTGAAGCAAGAAACACATGTCCCTTGCAGCTTGCGTCCCGTCCACACCGGCATTGCTTGCCTGGATTCTGAGCAGCTCTCTGGTTATCAGCACTGTTTAAACTATGACAACATCTGACCTCAAGATTTTCCTGTGCAGTACACTGGCTGACAGAAAGATGTACTGTAGTGGGTCTAAATAGTCTTTCTTTGGCACAGGGCTGTGAGACCAGGAAAGTGATACACATGTAGACAGATGGAAAAATCTATGACCACCATGGCAGAAAATACTCATATGCAAAAAATGGATGATTTTTAGTAGCAAGAAACAAGGCAAAGGAAAGTAGAGAGAATGCACCTTCAACAAAATAACATTTCACAGTGGTTGTGTGTTTTTTAGAAATAGGATTTTATTTACTTATTCCTGCTTCAGAGACAGTATGTGGCCCTATGGTCTATGAACATCATCTTAATCGTCCTTTAACATTTAATTAATATTTACATAACTTAATCTCTTTATTTAATATTTACCCCAAATGAGCCAGGAAAGTGGAAGTTACCACAATTTTTAATTAATTGATTAATTCATTAATATGAAATGGGGGTGGGGGTGTCTCACTCTGTTGCCCAGGCTGGAGGGCAGTGTCATGAGCATGGCTGGCTGCAGCCTTGACCTCCTGGGCTCAAGTGGTCATCTCATCCTTGTCTCCTGCATAGCTGGGACTACAGGCACCCATGCTTGACCCATTTTTAAAATTTTTTGTAGCGTTAGGGGTCTCCCTAAGTTTTCCAGCTGGTCTTGAACTCCTGGACACAAGCAATCCTCTCTCTTCTGCCTCCCAAAGCGGTGGGATTATAGGTGTGAGGCCTTATGCCCGGCCTATCTCAACTTCTTTTTTTTTCTTTAAAAGAAAAAGAGAGAGAGGGAGAGGGAGAGAGAAAGAGAGAGGGAGAGAGAAAGAGAGAGGGAGAGAAAGAGAGAGAGAAAAGGAAGGAGGGAGGGAGGGAGGGGAAGGAGGGAGGGAGGGAAGGAAGGAGGGAGGGAGGGAAGGAAGGAGGGAGGGAAGGAAGGAAGGAAGAAGGGAGGGAAGGAAGGAGGGAGGGAGGGAGGGAAGGAGGGAAGGAAGGAAGGAAGGCAGGTAGGCAGGCAGGCAGGCAGGCAGGCAGGCAGGCCTATTTCAACTTCTAAAAGGATAGACAAGGCCGCTTCCCTTCTGAAAGAGACCGAGCCTGTGAATTGCAGCGTGGCATGCAGGAGCGCCCTGGCAGCTTCCCTTTAGACAGTGGCAACAGCTAGTGTGGGGGACTCTATGGTGGGGTTGCTTCTGCAGCTGTGCCTGATACCTAAGGAAGGCCGGTCCCATGCTGGTCCTGCCTTGCTCCCCTGGGGCCATGGGCCAGCATCTGTCCTGCCCCCTCAGGAAGCAGAGAACCACTCAGGAGCTCCTTTGGAGTGATCACCCACAGTCACACAGTGATAATATTGCACATCTACCTCTATGGCCAACCACCGCCTCTCCCTCAACTCAAGCAACTGCATTCATCTCCTAAGCCAGCAAACACTGACTGAGCATCTTCCAGGGTCAGGCTGGTTCCAGGGCCTGAGTGTCTCCATGGTTGAGTGATACCTGGGGCCGACTGAGCATGCACAGAAAGGCTAAAGGCAATGGAAAGTCCTATTGGAGGAGGGGCAGAAGGCTAGAGAGGGACTCAGAGAGACACATGATTCAGGCTTCAACAGGGGCATGGGCAGATAGAGGTGGGCCGGAATCAGCAATGTCACCTGCAAAGCTTTGGTGGGAAGCGGGGCATGGGGGTTGGCCACAGCCTGGGCTCAGGGTCTGCCACACAAACCATTTCTGAGGAATCTTCCACTCTACCTGGCCATTTGAGAAGAGGGGTAGGTGAACACCTTTACCCAGGAATCGCTCTGTCTGAGCCCAGGGAGAAGCCATCCCTGAGTCTGGCCTGTGAGGGCCTGTTTCTCCTTCCCCTCCAGGCAGCCTCCAGCCAGAGCCAGAGGGAGGAGGAGCGGACATAGTCACCCACAGAGGCCTGTTTCTCTCTAGGCAGTGGGCACAGCAGAGGACCTGCCCTTCTGATTCCTGAAGGGCCCATGGATTCAAAGACTCCAGGCCCTCAGTCCCATGGGAAGAGCCCTTTGCTGACCCCTGGCGAGTCCAGCACCTGGCTGGGCTGATTGCACCACGACCCTCCAGCTGCAGGTTCTTGATTTCCGCTAAGGCCCACCTCCCCGGCTTTGAAGACACAGGTCTTTCTGCATTGGTGGGAGTCTCCCCATAACAGATGAGCCACAGCGGCTTTCAGTAGAGGTGAGTGATGCCTTGAGGGCTGTATCTGGAAAGGACATGTGTTCTCCATGAGGAGGTGGAAGCAACCAGCCAGTGAACCGGCCCCGTTTCTGGGCCCCAGTTCTTCGGGCTGGGTGGGTTTCAGTGCTGTTGGGGTCACTAATGTGGTTCAGTGCGATCTCAGACATGGTTTTCATCCCTGACTGCACAGGAGAGGGTCTGCGAGGTTGTAAACAGCACTGTTTCTAGACTCCATGCCTGACGATTAAATCAGAAACGGGGATGAGAGTGAGGCTTATAAGTCCATATTTTTAGAAATCTCCCCCAGGAGCTTTCGCCTGCAACCAAGGGGGGAGGACCCCCCCACTGTCTGAATCACGCCGTTGGTGAGAGGCCCGGACAGGCTCCTGTGGGCTGAGCAGCCTCCCAACCCCTGCAGCGCCAGCAGAGTGGCCACAGGTCAGAGAACTGGAGCAGCCCACACTCTCCAGGCAAGGTGAAGAAAAACAGACTCCACTGTCCAAGGAAGCAGTGCAATGTGTCAAAGAGAAAAGGCTGGGACTCCATCCAAAATATGGAATGGATTAGAGATAAATAACTCCTTGAAACCAGAGCTGAGTGGCCACTGTGCCAGCCAAGGAGACTCCGGCAAGGCTGGGCCCATCCGGGCTCAGACTCCGGAGACGCCCCCTCCCCAACTGGGAGAGCAGATCCTGGGGCCAGGCGTGGGTGGCTCCCAAGAACTCCAGCAGGGCCCTAGTCAGACTGAGACAAGCCTGGGCCTGTCTGGAACCTGAGGTCTGGGGAGGATCAATGGTGCAGGCTGGCTTCACCCCAGGAGGATGAGAGGCAGGCAGAGGACCTTAAGGAATGTCCCCTGGGAGTGGGGGAAGGACTTATCCTTGGGTCCCATGCAGTCGCAGGCTGCAAGGGCCACACAGGCACACCCTGGATCTTCCTCAGCCACTAGAGTTTCTGATTGTCTAGTGTGGGCATCCATGAAAAGGTTAAGTTCAACGGGAGAAAATAGTGAATGAGAGGGCAGTTAGCATAGGACTTTCTCCTGTGTGAAAACAGGGTTGAAAAATAAGTTCTGAATAAAAAATCTCTCCGAGCATTCAAAACAGATGTCACATGCATCTGTAGACTGTTGCTGGCTCACTGTGACTCTTCGTGAATGCCATAGGCTCATATACGGAGGGAATTTGTTTGCTCTTCCTAAAAAAAAAAAATCTTAAAAATCTGGCTGGTGTGACTTTCCAGCTGAAAGAAAGCCAGCAGCAACAGGTGCAGAAGAGAGGAGGAGGAGGACGAAGAAAATGCACTGACTGTGCAGTCCGGGTTGGGCCCTGCAGGGGAGAGTCCATTGCCTCCCCCACAGCCCCTTCCACGATCCTAGCCCACAGGCTTACGGCAGGGTGCTTCACAGTGTGGTAGGGGTGGATGAGGCTCTGTACAAGGTCTACTGCCCAAGCAGTCCTCTTAGGAAAGTAACTGGTACTGCCTTCCATACCTCAATTTTCCCATTGTAAAGTGGGCATGCTAATAACAGAGTCTCCCTCAGAGGTTTCTGTGAGGATTCCACGTGCAGCAGAAGCTGTGTTCTTGTTAGATTTTAGCAATCATCGTGACTGGTGCAGAGTCATTGAGGAAGGAGCCCTTGGCTCAGTGCACTTGCGTGGGCTTTCATCTAAAATGGGTTAAAAAACCTAACCTCCCCAACCCTGACCTGACATTTACAATAGCAGTCCCTTAGCTATTCAGGAAAGTGGTCTTTCCACCGGCTCTCGACAGGTAAGACTTTACTGCAATAATCCTAAAATTTTAAAATCTGCTTTAGTTTATTAAAAGAAAAAGTGAGCTATTTAAGACAGCTAAACATTATCTTCGAGTCACTTTTTCCCATGACAGTCTCTTTTATGGGCCCACTCACTTAAGATACAGAAGTCAGAAATGACATAGGAATCTCTGTACCTATCACCTAGGGATTCACGTCAATATCACGTGCAGGTGATTACATTGAAAATTGAGCTTGAGGCATCACAGTTGTCTTCATAAGCATAAAAGCTGTATAAATGCATTAGGCGACAGGCACTGCCCGCATACTCAGCCTGGCTCTCCGCTGCGTCTCAGCACTTTCAGTTTACCTTTCCTGGGAGCAGGACCTTCCAAATGGAGGATGAAGGAAAGAATGTGAAAAGGGCTAGAAAGGGTTGTGTTCTAAAATATCTATAAAGTGCCTTGAAAATTGCCAGGAGACATTGCTTGGGAAACCCTGACTTCAATTATATCCATACACTTCATAGCAGCTTGACTACAAACTCCCTATCTTGGCTAAATTAAAATCTTCAAAGGAAGTTATTTAAAGTAAACATAAAAAGCTCATCTTTAAATGCAAAAGAACTGAAATATTTGAGGTTAAGGAGCCCCAAAATAAATGATACGGCATATATTGTCAAGAGATCCATGGCATGTTTTATTTTAAAAATGCTTCCACTTCAATTTCAAGGGGTGAGAGTACAAAGTAGGTAACCTGATAATTCCAAAACATCAAAACAGAAACAAAAATGTTTCCCGTCAACAGTTATTACAGAAGTTCTATTTGAAATCTTTAGAAAGATTAATTTAACAATCTTAAAATGACTTACCTAATACTGGTGATAGTGTGAAGTAGTTATCCTCAAGGCTTGGCTGCCTTGCAATTTGCAGCAGACATTTTAGAATGCATGTGGCAATATGTGTCCCAAACTATATGTATATTTGTTTTCCAAGAATCAAAATTCTAAGAGTCTATCCTCAGGAAATATCCAAAAGAGAAAACACTTTAGAAGCAGCATAATGCTTATTGTAGTATTTTATACTAGAGGAATAAGACAATCCTCTTGTAGCAGAGGTTGGCAAACTATGTCCCACAGGCCAAATTGGCCTTCTAGCTGTTTTAGTGAATAAAGTTTTTTTTTTTTTTCTTGAGACGGAGTCTCACACTGTTGCCGGGCTGGAGTGCAGTGGTGGGATCTCAGCTCACTGCAACCTCTGCCTCCCGGGTTCAAGCAATTCTCCTGCCTCAGCCTCCCAAGCAGCTGGGATTACAGTCACCCACCACCATGCCCGGCTAATTTTTTGTATTTTTAGTAGAGACGGGGTTTCACTATTTTGGCCAGGCTGGTCTTGAACTCCTGATCTCGTGATCCACCCGCCTCGGCCTCCCAAAGTGCTGGGATTACAGGCGTGAGCCACCACGCCTGGCCCTGAATAGTTTTATTGAAACTCAGCCACGCTTGCTGGCTTGTTTATGTTGTTTTCACACAATCGTGGCAGAATTGGGTAGTTGGGACAGAGATCATGTGGCTCCTAAAGCTGAAAAATATTCACTACCTGGTCTCTTTTGTGGTACTGAGCTTCGAATCCTGAATTATGATATCATTCTATTCATCAGGTTGTTCTTTTTATATCTTTCTGTAAATATTACATTTAATACTAGATATTTCGGATTTTTTTTGCTGTTATTTGCAAGTGATATTTTCTTGCTAATATTGAAAAAGCTTTTGATTTTTAAATATTTATATTATAACCAACCACACTGAATTCTTATTTCATCAATTAATCTTTATTTGATTCTCTTACGATTTTTAAGTAGACATTTTAAATTAGTTTAAATTAGTTTTTAATAATTTTGATTAGCTTATCTGGAAGTAATAAACTAATAGTTTGCCCCCTCACTTCCAGTATTTTTCTTTTTTTTTTTTTTTTTTTGAGACGAAGTCTTGCTCTTTCGCCAGGCTGGAGTGCAGTGGCATGATCTCAGCTCACTGCAACCTCTGTCTCCCGGATTCAAGTGATTCCCCAGCCTCAGCCTCCTGAGTAGCTGGGACTACAAGGCGCGCGCCACCACACCCAGCTAATTTTTTGTATTTTAGTAGAGATGGAGTTTCACCATGGCCAGGATGGTCTCCACCTCCTGACCTCATGATCCACCTGCCTCAGTCTCTCAAAGTGCTGGGATTACAGGCGTGAGCCACTGCGCCCGGCCTCCAGTATTTTTCTTTCATCTTCTTGTCTTACTGATTCACGCTATTTCTAGGACCGTGTTAGATACCAATAGTGAAGATGAACACATTCTGCTATTTTGAAATGGCCTTGACCTAGTTACTCAGAAGTCAGGAGCCCGAAGCTAGCCCTGTAAATCCTGATTGCAAAGACTTTTATATTCCCCTTAAAGAAATCCCTCCCTCTCAGCTCACTCCAAACAAGGCAGCTGCAGACAAAGCAACCGAGACATCCGTGCTCTGAGCAGAGTTCCAGGTCAGCCCTACGTGGGCTGCTGGGGAAAAGTCATGAATTCTTTCCACTCTCTGATCATTGGGATGTTGGTTGCAATGCTTAAGTTTTTCCCCCTCAAGGCGCATAAAGACAGGTGTGAGGAATACAAATTTCAGAAGCTAAATAAACAAAACAAAACATTTCAGTCAAAATATGAGGCAATCACACACAGTCCAGAGGTTGAAAACATCTGTGCTTTGATAGACAGATTCTGGTTCTGTCCAATCTCCTAAAAACTCAGTGACACTGGCACGCCTTCTGTGAGTTTCAGTTCTCTCAACTGTAAAATGAGAAACAATACCGAAACTGCAGCATTCTTGCAAGAATTAGAAAGAATTCATAAGTATGGTATATAAAAGATATTGAATAAATAATTCATATCGTATGTAGGAAATAATGAATAAATCCTCATAAAACAGCAGCAATAACCGCCAAAACTTTCTCGGCAATTTGAGGAAGTTCCATTGGGTGCTGAAAACACAACTGTCCTTTGAACACAAGGACTGACTGGGGGAGATGACGTGATCTTGGATGGTGGCCATTTGCATAGTTTCTCTTTCAGATTTCTTTTCTTCCAGCCATACAAATCAACATCCAATATGGTCATAGCAGATGCAACTTCAATCTTTACTTAAAGTAAGCTTCCTTTACTACAGAATGGCCTAATCTTTTCCATTCATTTTTTGTGGACCGCCACAGTGTAACACCCCCACCCCAACCCAAGTAGGCACATGGCAATTGTCACAGCCACCAGAGCTCATTGATTGAGACCCATGGGTAGCCATTTTGACCTATGAAGGCCCTGCATGGGGCAGGGCAGGTTACCTGTCAACATACACTTCTGGAAAGTGCTTGATCATATGTTCAACTAAGAAACCATTGTCACCTCCTCCCATCCCATGCCTAAGTTATTTCCTCAGTGTGCTCTGTTTCGGAGACCCCCACCTATTTTGTCTCTGCCTAACGATCATACACTGGGTCCTAACACCCCTGGTGTTACAGATTAATGTATAACATTGTCACCCTTGCTAAAGAAGGACTCGCTGGGCTTCCCATCTGCAAACAAGAAGGCAGGGCTTGCTTGCATGAAACACAGGTACCCTGGACCTGGAGCAAAGGGCTCTGGCTTCGTGCCTGGCTGTCCAGCTGGATCTAGGACTATCCTTTAATTTTCACTTCTCAGATATCTAACCCGAAAAAGGGGAGCGCATACTAGTCATTACTTTTTGTGTGGAAAAAGTAAAGCTTCTCTTTTTTGATGGGATCTTAATCCATTAGTGTTGGACCAATTATTTACATTTAACTTGTTAAAGGTCTATTTATGTATTATTATTTTTTATTTTTATTTACTTTTTTGAGACAGAGTTTCACTCTTGTCACCCAGGCTGGAGTGCAATGGCGTGATCTCAGCTCACTGCAATCTCTGCCTCCCGGGTTCAAGCGATTCTCTTGCCTCAGCCTCCCAAGTAGCTGGGATTACAGGCACCCACCACCAAGTCTGGCAAATTTTTGTATTTTTAGTAGAGATGGGGTTTCGCCATGTTGGCCAGGCTGGTCTTGAACTCCTGACCTCAGGTGAGCCGCCCACCTCGGCTTCCCAAAGCATTGGGGTTTCAGGCGTGAGCCACCGCACCCAGCCCTATTTATTTTTTTAACCGAATGACCTAATAACACTAATAAATAACAAATTATCTATTAATGAAGATTCTTGATATATAAGCTATTAAAATCTATCCTGGAAGAATGTCAAATATTATTCTGAATTAAAATAGAAAGTAAGAAATATCAGATCCGGGTGTGGTGGCTCACACCTGTAATCCCAGCACTTTGGGAGGCCAAGGCATGTGGATCACGAGGTCAGAAGTTTAAGACCAGCCTGGCCAACATGGCGAAACCTCATCTCTACTAAAGATACACAAAATTAGCCGGGTGTGGTGGTGGGCACCTGTAATCTCAGCTACTGGGAGGCTGAGGCAGGAGAATTGCTTGAACCCAGGAGGCGGAGGCTGTAGTGAGCTAAGATTGTGTCATTGCATTCCAGCCTGGGTGACAGTGCAGCACTCCATCTCAAAAAAAAAAAGAAGAAATATCAAGCTTTGTGAAAGTGAAAAAAATCCTTGCAAGTATTCAATTTGTCATATGTGTAGGGGATAAGTATTAAAGTGGGCAAAATATTTTCTGACCCATTATTTAATCATCACAGTTACCTTACAAGGCAAAATCACTTAGAACAGTGTCTGGGCCAGAAATAAACCTGTATATCTGTGGGAAATTGATTTTAAATTAGAGTACAAAGACAACTTTTTTTTTCAACAAATGGTTTTGGGACAACTGATATCCACATGCATAACAGTAAAGCTAGACTCAAACCTCACACCATATACAAAAATCTAAAAAATGTATCAATGACCTATATGTCAGAGCTAAAGCTACAAATCTCTGACAGCAAAACATAGGACTGAATCTCCCTGACCTTGGATTTGACAGTGGTTTCTAGATATGACACCAAAGGCACAAACAACCAAAGAAAAATAGATAAATTCAGTATTCAGAATATAAAAGAACTCGTACAACTCCACAACAAAAGGGACAGATAATCGAATTAAAAATAAGAAAATTGAAAAGACACTTCTCCAAAAAAGATATACAAATGGCCACTAAAAAAACACAGGAAAAGATACTCAACATCCCTAGTCATTAAGAGAATCAAATCAAAACCACAATGAGATACCACTTCACATCCACTAGGATGAATGTAATCAGAATGGCAGACAATAACAAGTGTCAGTGAGGAGGAAGACAAATTGGAGTCCTCCTACACAGCTGGTGGGGAATGTACAATGGTATAACCACTGTGGAAAACAGTCTGGAAGTTAAGCATATAATTACCCTACAGCCGAGCAACTCCGCTTCTAGGTTATATACCCAAGTGAATTAAAAACATGTTCACACAAGAATTTGCATATGAGAGTTTTTAGTATCATCATTCACAGTAGCCAAAAGGTGGAAACAACTCACATGTCCATTGGTAGATGGCTGGATCAACAAAATGTGGTATATAGGTACAATAAGATATTACTCAGCCATAAAGAGGAATGCAGTACTGACACGTGCTGCAAGGTAGGTAAACCTCGAAAACTTTATGTTAGGTGAATGAAGCCAAACCCAAAAGACCACGTTTAATATGATTCCATTTATATGACGTGTCTAGAATAAGAAAATCCATAACGACATAAAGTAGGTTAATTTGTCATTGCCAGGAGGTGGGGGTAGGTGATGGATTGGGTACAGGATTACTGCTAATGGGTACAGCGTTTCTTCTGGGGTGATGAAAATGTTCTGGAATTAAATCATGATGATGGTTTGTAAACACGTTTTAAAAAACCACTGATTTGTATACTTTACAATGGTAAATTTTATTACATGTGAATTTTCTCAATTTTAAAAACAAGGACCCACAACCCAGGGAGTGCCTGGTAAATGACAACTATTATGACTATTAAATCCTGTCATCAGCTGCAATTTACACATGAAGAACAGTCTCCGAGGGAACAGGTGTCTCACGTACGGGCACAGAGCTGGGTTGCACTGGTTCCAAAGCCCACCAGTTAACTAAGACATCTCACGTCTCTCCAGGATTCATCTCTTCAAATCCTGCTGGTGACTTCCGACCCAGAGGGAGAGGGAGAAGGTATATGCTGAGCTAAGAAATGTGTCTGATGAGAGTATGATTCCTGTTTATTATATAGACAGGTATGACAGCGTTTACATTTGCACATTTTCCTCTGTGATGAAGCATTACATGCTGTCTTCATGTAGCGTTGTTGACTAACGTCCATTCAGAATGAAGTTCAGAGAGTCACGTGGCTTCTTGAATCTGAGAAAGTGTTGCTATAATTGTGTTCCGAAGCTCCTACCAGCTTAGCATCGCCCTCAGTCTTTGGAGTTGGAGAGAATGTGGAAGATCTGGCTACACTGTGAAGTGCTCCATGATGGCGAATTCCAGCGGTAACGGTGATCACTGAAAGGTCCTAATAGTAAGGTGTAGAAGTGGTGAGAGGTTGGATCCCTTGTGTTGGGAATGGGGGAACATGAAATAGTGCGTCCAATGGGGAAAACAGTATGGAAGCTTCTCAAAATATGATCTTGTGAGTCCATGCCGGGTATACATGCAAAAGAATTTAAATCAAGGACTCAAGCAGATATTTGCACACCTCTGTTTGTGGCAGCATTATTCACGATAGCCAAAGCTCGAAACAGCCCAGATGTCCCCCAGCAGATGAATAGATAAGCAAAATGTGGTATATGCATGCAATGGAGTGTTATTCAGCTTTGAAAGAAAGGGAATTCTGCCATATGCTAAGACATGGATGAACTTTGAGGCCATTCTGCTATAGGAAATAGCCAGGTACAAAAGGACAAATATCGCACGATACTTAAGGAACCCAGAATAGGGACCTAGAATAGCTAAATTCACTAAGGGACTTACAGTGGTCAGATACCTAGAGAAGAAAGTAGAGTGGTGGCTACCAGGGGCTGGAGGGATGGAGAAGGGAGAGTTTGTGTTGAACGGGGAGAGACTTCCAATTTTGCAGAATGAAACATTCTGGAGATGAAGTTGGTGATGGTCACACAGTAATGTGAATGTATTTAAATGCCATTGAACTGTATTTTACATTTGCAATGGTTAAAATGGTAAATTTTATGTGAAGTGTATTTTACCACATTTTTTTTTTAAAGAAAGAGAAGGTGCAGAAGTGCCTCCAGCTCACCTTTCTGTCAGTGAACCTCTTAAGTCAGACAGGCCAAAACTTCTGGAGATGTTCAGGCCACTGGGGTCCCCTTTCCCCAACTACCAGGCTATTTTCTGATTTTCATAGCTGCTCTCAAGGCCTCCTGGCCGATCCTTGAACTTGCTGTGAACTTTCTGGCGATTGGCGATTGCCCTGCTCCCCCAGTGGCTGGGCTGTTATAAATAATGATGATAATGAAAAGAATTGCTCAGGGTGCAGCAGGAGGCTTGCCAGGCTCCCAGCCTCGCTGGGGAATGAGGAATGTCATGTCCAGGGGGCTGCTTTATGTACTTGGTGTTAATAAATCATAATAATTAGATACTGGTCCAAGTCATTTGAAATTCATTTCTTTCATTCAGGCAGCATTGCAGGAAGATGAAGATGATAGCTGATTGACCTCGTTCTTCACGTGCACCCAGGGCTCAGGGCCAGCACAGGGCTGGGGACACCGCTTTTTTTCCCATGCGTCCAGGGCCTGGCCTGGCTCTCTCACAACCTGGGCTCCTTCTTGCCTGTGAGCTCACACTCTCTCTCTTCCCCTGCATGCAGATGGTGATGATGGCCTGGGATGCTGGCCGCCTGCATGCTGCAAGCCGAGGGCCTGGACTTTAAGGTTTGTCTTCCCATGCTGAGGGCTCCACATGCTTTATCTCATGGATCCTCACAACATGTCTTTGTCAGGTGAGGAGGCTGGGGCTGGAGCTTGGTTTTGAATGTTGGCTTAAGTCCTCACTAGCATGTGTATTTGTCAGGCTAGACTGGGCTTTGCTGTGGTAAAGAAACATCTCCTAAATCTCAGTGACTTCACAAAGTCCATGTTTATTTCTCACATATGCAAAATCTTCTGTGGGTCCATGACTTTGCAGGGCAGCTGTCCCTTGTGGAGAAATCCAGCTCTACAGGCTGCTCCTGTCTCCAAGCTCCAGGGGAAGAGGCCTTCATCTTCATGGTAGGAGAACGTCCATGGAGGTGTCTCACCCGCATGTTTCCACTTCTGCCTAGAAGTGACACAGCACTTCCTCTCACGGCCTGTTATCCAGAGCAGCCACAAGCCAGTCCCGCTGCAAGGGTCTTGGGGTGTGGAGATCCTGGGCCTCTGTGAGCTGAGTTGGGTGTGAGTGGGCTCTGGTGAGGTCTACAGCTGTGTCTCCTCACCGCAGTGCTGTTGACCTTTGCAGCTGGAGAAATCTTTGCTACAGAGCCTGTCTGGGCATTGCAGGATGTTTAGCAGCATGCCTGGCCTCTACCCGCCAGATGCCAGTGGCACCATTCACTTGTGACACCAAAAATGTCTTCAACATTGTGCCAAAGGTCCCTTTGCGGGCAAAATGGCCTTTAGTTGAAAACCCTCAGTCTGAACCATGCTGTGTCTATGGATGAGGTGCTCAACGCTCTGAATCTGTATTTATTTTGCGTTCATGCTGCCTACTCTACAGAGATGATGTGAGGATGGAATGTCTCTGACTCGGGTGAAAGTGTGCAGCACTGAATCCCAACTCAGTAGGGCCAGGGCCCTTTTTTTGCTTCCCGCTCTATTCCCAGTGCTGGCATGGAGAAGGCTCTCAGTACTGATAGATAGGCATATCGATGGATGCGCAATGGCCAATGGGAGACCCCAGTAGACAATGGGGAGGTGGACCCAGGAAAGCATGAACGAATGGCCGAAGGATGACAAAGCCTCACTCCTCTAGGAGTATGGCATAGGATAGCGCTGAGTAAGTGGCAGTTCCACCCCTACCCCATGACCTGTTTACACACAGATATGGTTTCCTGGGGCTTCATGGAGGCAGGAACCAAGGGGCAGAAAAGAATGGCCCTGTTGCGCTTCTCTGCCTGGCCGACAGGTGTTCCCCCGCCCAGCCCTTCCTCCATGTTCACTGCTCTCAGAAGGGCTGGGGTGGGGCTGCTCCCCAACTCTCCTTTTCCCTGGGCCCTGGTCAGAGTCTCCTGGGAAGGGCCCGGCCATAGCCGGCCTGCCCAAGAGGGTCTTCGTCTGTAGGGAGTCTGTGCTTCTGCTGGGGGAGGAACCTCCTGGGGAACACATCTGGTGCTTTGACCCTGACGTCAGATCAGACAAGTCCACTGCTCAGCTGCTCTGGGCTTCACTGACAGAGGCGGTCACATTCCTTACACACCTGGGACACTTTCTCTCTCTGTTGAGACTGGCGCTTTTTCTCCTTCCCTGGACTCGGGTCCCCAAACCTGTGCTTCCGCAGCCCCTCCAGGTGCCTCCAGCTCTCAGTGAATCACTCTGTGCCCCTGACACCCTTCACCCAGGCTGTGGGCCAGTCTCCACGAGCAGCATCTGTCCTCATGCTGGCCTGTCCCCCCTCTGGTGGCCTGTGTGCCGGGCTCCTCCGGCCATGCTGTCCTCACTGTCCTTTGGCCCTTGCAGCTCTGCTGAGGGGCTTCAGCTCAACTCCGAGTGCCTCCTCTTGGCCTAAGACCTGCTCACTGTCTTCTGCACCTGGAGCAGGAAAGAGGGGGCTGCGCCTGCCTCCCGTGGTTGTGGTGTGGTAGGAAGAGAAGACACTGAGGAGCCAGACACATCTGGGAACCATGCCAGTTCAGTCCTTTCCCAGCCTCGGTTTCCTCAGTTTCGAAGTGTTAATAAGATTGACCCTTGTGTCTTGGTAAGCTCAGGCTGCTATAATAAAATACCACAAACTGGGTGGCTTGAACAACAGGCACTTCTCTCTCACAGCCCCGAAGCCTGGAAATCAAAGGTCAAGATGTTGTGAGGTTGGATTCCCCTGAGGCCTCTCTCCTGGGCTTGCAGATGGCAGTTCTCCGTCTGTGGCTCCACAGAGTCACCCCTCTGTGTGTCTCTGTCCTAATTTCCTTTTCTTACAAGGACACAGGTTATATTGGATGCGGGTCTACTCTGATCACCCCATTTTACTTTAACTACCTCTTTGAAACCCTATCTCTAAATATAGCCACATTCTGAGGGCGTGGGAGGTTGGGCTTCAGTGTGTGAGTTTTGGGGGACACAGTTCAGCCCATAGCACCTGGCACTGGGACCTGAAGATGACCCCAAATGATTGAATGAGTTGATGGGGTTACTTCCTATTATGCTTCACCCCCATCCTGTGCCTGCCATCCAGCCCATGGGGTTCTGCCCTCAAACCGTCTTCCTCCACTCCACTGCTGCTCTCCTGTTCAATGGCTGGAGACAGAGAAGCCAAGACCTCCCAACTCCACATTTAATTTTTAATTCCCCCCCAGTTTTTACTTACTGTGTGCTAGGGACACAGAAATGCTACAGAAATTGTGCATAGATGGAAAAGAATAGTGGGTGACATTTCAGGGGGACTACACATGGCCGTCTACATCCTTAGTCCAATGGCTGGTTTGCATTTGTCCCAAGGAGTGGACTCGACTTCTGCTATTTCTGTGATCACCTCTGTGTCCTCCCAGGTACAGGACAAAAGTCCTGATTTTAAGTCACTCCATTATTCCGTATGACATGGGTCTCATGCACCATGGGTTCTGGTTGGAGCCATAAGCGAGTATGAATGGCATTGTCTGTGTGACAGGGTAGATGGCCTCGTGCAGGTGTCCTCCACCCCGGGGCTGCAGGCTGGTACTGGTCCATGGCCTATTAGGAACTGGACCATGCAGCAGGAGGCGAACTGTAGGTGAAGGAGCATGACCGCTGGAGCTCCACCTCCCATCAGATCAGCAGCGGCATTAGATTCTCATAGGAGGTCCTATCGTGAACTGCACATGTGAGGGATCTAGGTTGCATGCTCCTTCTAAGAATCTAACTAATGCCTGATAATCTGAGGTGGAACGGTTTCATCCTGAAATCATCCCCTCTTCCCCCATAACCAGTCTATGGAAAAATTATCTTCCAGGAAACTGGTGCCTAGTGCCAAAAAGGTTGGGAAGCGCTGGCCTCCTGGGTGTGAAAGCTGTGTGGAAATTGCCATACCCCTAGAGGAGTGAGACTTTGTCACCCTTCGGCCACTCATTCATGCTTTCCTGGGTCCACCCCTCTGAGGTCTACTGGGGTCTCCTATTGGCCATGCATGAGGAGGATACAGGGCGAGTCCGATGCTGACGCTGTTCTCAAGGGCTCTGCCATCCTTGGGCGAGTGTCTGGGGCCTCCTCCAATTCCTACAAGGCAAGGCCTAACGGGCCACTGGCAGGATATGGGGGACACCCCGTGCCAGCTCAGAGCAGTACTGTTGGGGAAGGTGTGTGCCTGGTGTGCTGCCTTGGAGTTGGCCCCTGAGGTATGGCGTGGTGTTGCTCAGGGAGTCAGGAGCAGGGAAGGGACCTGAAGCAGGTGGAACAACCTGGGCGAGTGCAAGGCCAGGTATGGTCAGAAATGGCCTGCCTCCCTCAACAGAGAGCTACAAACATCCAAGCTGTGTGCAGCCCTGTAAACCCCGTGGAGCTGGCAAAGGCCATGTGTTTAAAAAGCCTGCAAGTCCCCAACCCCAGGGCGGCCCCAGCAGGTTGCTGAGGAAGGCCATTCAAGGCATTTTGAGATGAAGTCATCAGGATTCTTTCAATACTACTTAGATTTCATGTAACCTGAAACTTTTACACAAGCCAGTCTCTGCCTATAAATGAAAATATCCACCCCCTCCACCCGCAACCAAACCCTTTCCTTTCCCCCTTTCTTTGATCTGGTGACAGACAAAAGAGACACGTTTGCCTACGGAAGTCATGGGATTTAGGCTCCAGACCCACCCAGTGCTCACTCTGAAATTCCCAGAAGCTGCAAAGCTGAAATGTGCAAGGACCAATGAGGGAAATGACAGAAGGGCGGGATAGGGTGCCAAGTTGGGGTGGTCAGGGAGACAGCGGGCGGTCTGGGTGCTATACAAGCCCTGGGGAAATACCTGAACGACTCTGAATCTGTCATGCTTCAGACTGGTGGGCTCTGAGATTCAGACAACGGTAAAGTAGGGGCCGGGAGCTGGCCAGGCTGGGTGGAGGTGGCTGTTCCATCAGGCAGGGGGTAGCTTGTGATCTTGAGTGATGCTGAAGGGCGTGGGGCCTGAGCTCCTCAGAAAGAAACAAGCCCTCCTCCATGCTGCTGGCAGGCCCTCCTGCTGCCCATCTCTGGGGTTATCTGCAAACTACCTTCAGGGAGTTCAGCAGGAACCCAAACAATGAACTCTTGAGAAAAAGGTTACCGTTAAAAGAATCCCACACCCCGAAAAGCCCTTGAGGCCTGATACCTTAATTTCCTGGTGAGGGATGTTTTATCTGGTTGGCTGGGCACTGAGCTCCTGGTGTGTTTGTTCGGTAAGTCATTCTGCGGAGTCCCCATGCGTCAGGGGTTCCTTCTTTGGCCTGCTGAGCAGGGTAGGGCAGGCTCTCCATCCTGCGATGTGTCCAACTTGGCTTCTCCTAGATGGTTAATCTGCCCCCCAATCAGCAAAACAGAATACTGTATGCAGAATACTGTACTCAGGATACAGCCAGGAACACCTTTGGTCTGATTCTCATCAAATGTTCTGCTATGAACACAAAGTTTACACTCATGGAGGATTGCATGAAAGTTTATTTCTTCTAAGAAGACTACCTTTCAAACCTGGATTAAGCCAAACTGGAAAGGGTGTATTTTAAACACAGTGTTTGGCTCCTTGTTGAACATTTACCTTACCTTGACTGAATTATACATGGGGATTAGGCCAACGGTCAGGTCAGCATTGAGAGATGTGAGAGTCAATTAAACAAAAGAAGAGCTGAAATGTGACAGTGTCATCCAGCAATTGAGAAGAATAGACTTTGGTGCCAGAAAAAACCAGTGTCCTCTGGCACGTGACTTAAGGCAGGCATCTGTGCCTCAGTTTCTTCACCTGCAAAGTGAAGCTGTCACTCTACCTACTTTATAGGCTGGCTGGGATGATTGAGTAGAGGAAGAAGGTCAATGCCATGCCCCATAGAGCAGGTGCCCTTCCGTGCCTGTTGCTGGAGAGGTCAGAAATGTGAGTGTTATAGTGAACCCCAAGTTTCTCTTCAAAGAATCAGTATGTTAGTATGTTCAATTCTCTTATACTTTAATTCTCTATTTTAAAGTTTAACTTCCTTGTAATTCCAGTAAACAACGTTCTCTGGCAGTTCTAATCAGTAGTTCACATCTGTTCCCCTGGCCCCCAGCTCCATCCTGACTCATTCTGGTCACCTGCTCCAGTCTCCTGCTCTGGTCACTTTCTTTGACCTAGGTCACCCCTGGCTACCTGCTCTGACTCGCCTGTAACCATCCACTCTGCCACTCCAGCTCGGCCCCCTGCTCTTTTTAAAATAGCCAATCGGGATTAGTCTAGCTTGTGCAGTCTAACCCTAGCCAATAGGGAACGACACAGCAGTAGGGATGACCCCCGTCAGGCATAAGCACCCCTTCCCCTTGTCCAAGCGTGCAGCCGCCATTGTTCCATCCATGAGCTGCACCCTTCTGTAGAAGTAAACTGCCTTGCTGAGAGGATTTATCTTCGAGTGCTATTTCTTTTGCAGCATCAAAATTTTACTTATAACACGAGGAAGGTAGGCATGGCAGGAGGCATGATTAAATGGAGAACTGGTTCTTCCTAGCCAGATTTGCTGGCACCAAAACTGCTTCCCAGTTCTGTTTTTGATTTTTATGTATTTATTTACTTTTTCACCCTGCTGCTTTACAATAATAAAGCCAACACAGAGTTTCCAACCAACGGCTTCTTCCTCCAACAATTTAACATCGAGCCAGGTGCATCTGTAGCTGAGCCAGTTGGAGGCATTCTGGCCAGAGGGCTAAACTGATTACTCTGCATGTTGCGGTTCTGGTTTGCAGAGAAGCAGTGTTCCTCATTAGTGCGTGTTAGTCTGCAGAGAGCAGAAGTTGAATTAAGAATTGCTGATTGAAAACCCGATTTTTGAACTCTCCATAACCTGGTAAATGTTTAAATGTCCTATTAGGAGGAAATTAAAGCTCTGCTGGACTAGTTATAGATTAACAGTAGGAAATCTTATTAGAAAAGTATAAAGAGATTTCACATTTCCTCAATATTCTGAACAATATCAACCTAGTAGTAGCAACTTGTTATTTGACATTAAGCACAGAAACCAGATTTTTGTTACGATAGTAATGAACTTGTCTTTCTGTTCTTCTTGCGACGAATAGCATTCATTTCTGGACATGGTTGACTATAATTTGCCACAAGGGTCATAAGAGAGTAGGCTCTTCTTTTTTTTGTTTCTGTGCCCACTGGCATCTCCAGGTCACTGGCTTCTCCATCTCCTTGTCTGAGATATATGAGGCAAGAGGAAAATGCCCCAAGCAACTCACCATTGAGCCATTCAATGGGAGCCCAAGTTCTCTATCCGGTCTGTCTTCTTTCTATCTTCAGAGTCTTCTTACTGTGTTTAACACCTAGTTCTCAGGCTTTTTAGTTATGCTTAGGGGAAAGTGAGTTTATTTCATCTTTCTACAAGATGGAGTCCCCCTGTTGTTCCTTTCCTTTCCTTTCCTTTCCTTCCCCTTCCCAACCTTTCCTTTCAAAAGAGTCTTACTTTGTTGCCCAGGCTGGAGTGCAGTGGTGCTATCTCTGCTCATGGCAACCTCCACCTCCCAGGTTTAAGCAATTCTCCTGCCTCAGCCTTCTGAGTTGCTGGAATTATAGGCGTGTGCCATCAGTCTCAGCTAATTTGTGGATTTTGAGTAGAGACGTGGTTTCACCATGTTGACCAGTCTGGTCTTGAACTCCTGACCTCAGGTGATCCACCTGCCTTGGCCTCCCAGAGTGCTGGGATTACAGGCATGAGCCACTGCACCCAACCCCCTGTTGTTTCTTTAAAAAACTATAATTTAGTCCATGGATAGGACTGTAAATGGAAACAGACAAAGGAACACATAGTGTGAAGATGAACACAGCAGTGAAAAGTGAGAGTGCTGGGTCACAGACTCGGGCCAAAGAGTTTTCAAGAAGCTATGCCCTTGCTTCAAATCAGTGAGCTGGAATTTAAATACTTCACATCCAACAGCTTGACATCAGTAGTAAAGACAGGAGAAACGTGGGTGTAAGAGGTATTGTCATGGAAAAAATATTGGTTAATTCCAAGCTAAATTTTAGAGGAAAGGATTTTTTACAGATGTGATGATCAGAGAAGTCAAAGGACTACAAGGAAAGGATGAATATTTCTCTCTTCTAACCTTCTGCATACACTTTCGAAACCATCCAAGCCTGCCCGAAAACACATGGGGAACACACTCTAGATGATCCTGACCTTGTGGATTAATGCCAAGCAGAGAATGTTTGTGTACTGGAAGAATTAAATAGCATATGCAAATTACAAGGCAGAGGAAAAATCAAAAATTAAAACTTGCAAAGTTTTTTTTTTTTTTTTTGAGATGGAGTCTTGCCTGTTGCCCAAGCTGGAGTGCAGTGGCACGATCTCAGCTCACTGCAACCTCCACCACCTGGGTTCAGGGGATTCTCCTGCCTCAGTCTCCCAGGTAGCTGGGATTACAGGTGCCCCGCCACCATGGCTGGCTAATTTTTGTAGTTTTAGTAGAGATGAGGTTTCACCATATTGGCCAGGTTGATCTTGAACTCCTGACCTTGTGATCTGCCCACCTCAGCCTCCCATAGTGCCGGTATTATAGGTGTGAGCCACCGTGCCAGGCCAGCCTTTTTTAAAAACAGGTTAAAAAATCATGCTAAATAGCCCTGAAGTAATCATGTATATTGATGCAGTACTTTGCATCAACTATACTACGTATGGTCTCTCTCCCATTCCAATTCTTTTACTCAATCTTTCACTTTCTCCTTTGTTTTCTTTCTTTCCTTCTTTTTTCTTTCTTTTTTTCTTTCTTTCTCTCTCTCTCTTTCTTTCTTTCCTTTCCCCTCCCTCCCTCCCTTCCTCCCTCCCTCCCGCCTTCCTTCCTTCCTTCCTTCCTTCCTTCTCCTTCTGACAGAGTCTTGTTCTGTCACCAGGCTGGAGTGCAATGGGGTCACCTCGGCTCACTGTAACCTCTGCCTCCCAGGTTCAAGCAATTCTCCTGCCTCAGTCTCCCAAGTAACTGGGATTACAGGCACCTGCCACTATGCCCGGCTAATTTTTGTATTTTTAGTAGTGTGGAATCACTGCTGATATACTCAGATTTCCATTTTAGGGTGATAAAATATTTCAGAATTAGATTATGGTGATGGTTCCACCACCTTATGAAGATTGTAGACATTGATAATAGTGGTGTGTATGGTATGTAAATTATATCTTAATAGAATAAATGACAGAAGTCAAGGGGAAAGTGGGGGTGCAGAAGTCCTCTAGTGGACTGGAGTGGGATCCTTAACATTCCAACTGAAAGAAAAAGAAGTGCCCTACCCTGGAGCTCTTGTGAGATGCAGCGGCTCTGGCCCAGAGTGCAGTGGAGGCTGCTGCAGCACCAATCATTGGAAAGGAAGGGCGCCAGGGGCACTCACGTAGCTGCTGGTGAAAATGGGCACAACCACTTCAGAAAACCCTTGGGCAGCAAATACTAAGTATGAACATTACACAAACCTGATACACTAGAAAATTCCTTCCTAGGAAAAGCCCAACATTGATGCGAGACATAAATTGATGTATAGGAAAGCTCACAGAGGCGTCATTCGCCGTGAACCAAAACCAGGGGACAAGGAGGACACAGCCCACAACTATCCATGAATAACAGGATGGTTGAAGCGGGTATACTCACACAACAGAACACTATTCAGAATAACAGTGAGTGAACCAACACTACACGCAACAGCAAGGAGAAACCTCTCAAATGCGAGGCCAACCCACAGACGCCTGATCAAAGGCATACTCGGTGGGTAATTCCCATCGTAAAAGTTCAGAGACAAGCAAATCCATTTGTGGAAGCAAATCCGTATCTGGAAGTCAGATAGTGGCCACCTTTGGGAAGGAAAGAATGGCTTCCGGGTGCTGCTGACCTTGGAGTTTTGACCTGAGTGGTGATGCTCACACAGGGACATTTATATGCAATGTGTGATAACCTCCCAAGAGTACACTGTGACCAGTGTCCTTTTCTGTTTATTAAACTTCAACCCTTAAGCTAGAGTTTAAATTTGAAAGCCAGGAGCCTGTTGATGAAATTGCTAGAAACACAATAAAACATTTTCAATCTGGGCTTAAAATCTGAAAACAGCATGGAGTTGTAGGCGGCCTACTCTCTCTACTCTCTCAAAATTCAAAAATTTCATCCATAAAACTTTACATCTATCCCTAGCTTTCAGAACCAAAGTCTTTCTAGATTATAACTAGTCTGATTCTCATCCAAACTATAACCACATTAAACAAAAAAGTATGAGTCTTTCATTTGGGCAGTCATTTTTAGTTAAAAAAAATTTTTTTAAGCATGAGCACATCTGGAGCTTCTAATCGTAAACAACTTCTCTTTAAAATGTCTTTAAAAGCTTTTATTCCTCAGCAAAGGAATTGGATCTCTTTGTTGACTTTAACATTTGCAGAGAAGATGTTGAGCTAAAAATTCTTAATGTGTCTAGATATTTAATTTTGTTTTATAACTTCATAATTGTCTTTATTGATTCTTTACTCCCCCTAGCATTTCATTTTAATATGTTCACTTGTGTTAATTATAGGTTAAGGTTTGTGTGTGTAAGCTTATATAAATGTGTTCATGTTTTTATAAGTGAGAGACAATGAGAGAAGGTTTAGAAAACAAAGGAGAGGGCCTGGGCGTGGTGGCTCACCCCTGTAATCCCAGCAATTTGAGAGGCTAGAGGCGGGTGGATCACGAGGTCAGAAATTCAAGACCAGCCTGACCAACATGGTGAAACCTTGTCTCTATTAAAAATACAAAAATTAGCTGGGTGTGGTGGCGCGCTCCTGTCGTCCCGGCTACTCAGGAGACCGAGGCAGGAGAATTGCTTGAGCCCAGGAGGTGGAGGTTGCAGTGAGTCGAGATTGCGCCATTGCAATCCAGCATGGCGACAGAGTGAGACTCCATCTCAAGAAAAAAAAAAAAAAAAAAGAAGAAGAAGAGGGAGATCTGGACAGAGACACAGAGGGGAGAGGCCATGTGAAGTCAGAGGCAGCTCCTGGTGTGATGCTGCAGGACCCAAGGAGCACCAGGAGCCTCAGAAACCGGAAGAGGCAGGAGGAACCCTCCCCTGGAAGCTTCAAAGACAGCACAGTCCTGCCGGCCCTTGATTCAGAACTGAAACTGAGGGAGCAGAGTTAAGCGGTTTAAGCCACCTGGTTTGTGGAACTGTGTGATGGCAGCTCTGGGAGAGTAGGACAGATGCTGAGTGCACAGATTCCCAGGTCTCTCTGGCCTGATGACTGGGCTTGCTCAGGGCCGAGTCCCAGCCTGCACCTTAGCCTCCTGGCTCTTCCCCTGCCTGGGACCCTGCACATGGTCTCATCATGGCTGGCCAAGCTCGTCATGCTTCTGCTGTGAGACCCCTCATTAGATTGGTTTGATAATGGCCGGGCACAGTGGCTCACGCCTGTAATACGAACACTTTGCGGGGCTGAGGCAGGAGAGGATCACTTGAACTCAGGAGCTCAAGACCAGACTGGCCAACATAGTGAAACCCCATCTCTATTAAAAATACAAAAATTAGCCAGAGGTGGTGCCAGGTGCCTATAATCCCAGCTACTCAGGAGGCTGATGAGGCAAGAGAATCTATTGAACCCAGGAGGCAGAGGTTGCAGTGAACTAAGGTTGTGCTACTGCACTCCAGCCTGGATGACAAGAACAAGACTCTGTCTCAAAAAAAGTAAAAAGGCCGGACATGGTGGCTCATGCCTGTAATCCCAGCACTTTGGGAGGCCAAGGCGGGAGGATCATGAGGTCAAGAGATCCAGACCATCCTGACCAACATAGTGAAACCCCGTCTCCACTAAAATACAAAAATTAGCCAGGTGTGGTGGTGCGTGCCTGTAGTCCCAGCTACTCGGGAGGCTGAGGTAGGAGAATTGCTTGAACCCGGGAGGTGGAGGTTGCAGTGAGCTGAGATTGCGCCACTGCACTCCAGCCTGGCGCCTGGCGACAGAGCAAGACTGTCTCAAAAAAAAAAAAAATGGGTTTGATAACACGAGATTCAGTTGTGAGTACAGCTCATAGGATGATTTTTAAACTGGACAGACAAGCTCAGCTTCCTATTTGAAATCTGCCTGGCTTCATCTCCTCTCAGGAGGTCACATGGAGTGTTCATTTTGTTCTGGTTTTCCTTTTCAAGCTGGATCTTCCAGGTGAAGAAATCTCAGAGGTCATCTCCAGCCTTGACATTCCCCCCCCCTTTTTTTTTTTTTTTTTTTTGAGTCGGAGTTTCACTCTTGCTGCCCAGGCTGGAGTGCAGTGGCGTGATCTCGGCTCACCTCAACCTCCCGGGTTCAAGCAATTCTCCTGCCTCAGCCTCCCGAGTAGCTGGGATACAAGTGCGTGCCACAATGCCTGGCTAGTTTTGTATTTTTAGTAGAGACAGTGTTTCTCCATGTTGGCCAGGCTGGTCTCAAACTTCCAACCTCAGATAATCCGCCCATCTCAGCCTCCCAGAGTGCTGGGATTACAGACGTGAGCCACTGCACCCGGATGACATTTCCTGGTTTTTATTTGAGAAATCAGGAGAGGCTCAGAGAGAGAAACAAGGCAGAGCTGTCTTCTCACCTGGATCTAAGTTCTTCACTTTCTCTATGAGTTAAATAGAGAGGCGGCTAATACCCACGCAATACGCAAAACGCATTGGATCATCATCGCAGGGAACTCTTTGGCATCATCGAGAGAGGCAGTTGTTAGCCTGGGTTGCAGATGAGGAAATAATCTCAGTGGGGTTACATGCCTCCTCCATGGTTTCACAGAGAATCCTGGAAGGGGCAGGATTTCCACACAGGACTGTCACTGTTGACTGCACGGCAAACATGTGCAAACCTCTCCCTGCAGCCTGCTTCCGCCTACTGCCTCTCAAATTGTCTGTTCCCAAGCACAAGCATTTTTGATTGGCCAGTGGGGTGCTCTGAGGCCACAGCCCTTGGTGCCATTTTTGGGGATCCATCCCTTACTTTTAGCCTGGATCATGGAGTCTCACCCCTGTAATGTTGTTCTGATCCTTGTATGTGGTGCCAGAACTTTGTAGAGGTCACTTCCACAAACACCCTGAAACCTAATATCCACACAGACTGATGAATTAACTGAAGTTTTTGTAGAAGGGCTAGTTGGGGAAGGTAAGCTTAAGTTTTCACCCCCACCTTGAGATGCAGATTCTGTGAATTAGGAGTTTGTGAGAACACAAACATAATCAGGCAGGGCGGAGTGGCTCATGCCTGTAATCCCAGCATGTTGGGAGGTGGAGGTGGGTGGGTCACCTGAGGTCAGAAGTTTGAGACCAGCCTGGCCAACATGGTAAAACCCTGTCTCTACTAAAAATACAGAAAACTAGTCGGGCATGGTGGTGGGCACCTGTAATCCCAGCTATTCGGAAGGCTGAGGCAGAAGAATTGCTTGAACCTGGGAGGCAGAGGTTGCAGTGAGCTGAGATGGTGACTGCACTCCAGCCTGGGTGACAGAGTGGGACTCCATCTCAAAAACAACAACAACAATAACTAACCAAAAAACAAAATCAGAATGAAGCACAGAAATCCAGAGTGAGTAAAGGCTGGGCAGCTGTTTACGCCTCCTCAGGTATCCATCAATTTAAAAGAATCTAGCAAGCCACAGAACAGACTTCCTGCCCTCCTCTGCAGCCTGGAAAATAGGTGGGAAGGTATTTTTCACAGGGAAAGCAGACACCAGGCATTGAAGCCTGAAAGCTCAGTTGGAAGTTTGTGCAGACAAGCGCCATTATTCCCACAGTGCAAGTCAACTCCATACAGGGTTGCTCCTCTGAGCTCTTCCTGCAATGTGGTTCTTTCACTGCTCTTTCCTTAGCCCTACCTCCAGTTTTTATTCTTAAAAAGCTAATTGCATGGCCAAGTGTGGTGACTCACACCTGTAATCCCAGCACTTTGGGTGTATGAGGAGGGTGGATCACAAGGTCAGGAGTTTGAGACCAGCCTGGCCAACATGGCAAAATCCTTTAGTTTTGTACTAAAAATACAAAAAGTTAGCCAGACATGGTGGTGCACACCTGCAATCCCAGCTACTCAGGGGGCTGAGGCAGAAGAATTGCTTGAACCTGGGAGGCAGAGGTTGTAGTGAGCTGAGATCACACCACTGCACTCCAGCCTGGGTGACAGAGGGAAACTTGGTCTCAAAAAAAAAAAGAAAGAAAGAAAAGCCAACTGCATAACATCACCCATGCTGGAGAATGTGAATATGTAATGAGTCCAGTGCAGAGAACACTGGATTCCTGTTTCCATCTACTCCAAGGCAGCCACACCCCTCCCTCGTGCTACCACGGTATTCAGTGGGCAACAGGTACTGCTGCACACAGCACAGTTTACTGCCAACACCAAATCTCACTGTAAATTCAGACTGAAAAAATACTGGGAATTCTCCACTGGTTTTGTGTTCGGAATCAATATGATGGTATAAAATAGTTACCGGGGTACCCAGCATATCCAAAGAGCCTTTAATGGTTCATTACAATAATATTACTGTTCAGTGGAGACTTCGCCATGCAGAATAAAATTTTCTTTGACAGTATCATGCAAAGCCATTTTCAGCTGCTAGAGACCTATGAAATACATGTGCAGTCTGCTGGTTCACCACAGACTGAGTTTTTCTCTCGCTGGAAGGAAGTAGTATCCAGTCCGTGGTCTGTGACCCCTAAATATTTGCTGAGCGATGGATGATTTAGTGCTCGAATAACTCCAGCAAAGCCCATGGCCACGCCGGTGAATGTGTAACTGGGAGAAACTCTTTCTAGATGTGGCCAGTCTTTTCTAACTGTGGTCACGTGATGAGAGGAGATGACAATGACAGAGATGAGGAAGGGATGTCTGGGCTGGAGACAGAAAGCTTTGTCACCTGTCACCTCAGTTCTGGGCTTCTGAATGGTGACGGGGGTCTGTGTACACAAGACATTTAGAGGCAAAAGAAACATCCGGCTCTGGGCTTCCACCCGACCTGGCTCCCTGCCCCATCCTCCTGTGGGCCCAGGACATAGGCTGATTTATAGCCGGAGAGCAGAGAAGATCATCAGCCACAGATCCTCCACGAGCCTGGCCGGGGAAGAGAGTTTTCCTGCTGGCCACCATCGTCACAGCCTGTCCACAGGCGAGGCACTGATGTCCTGTGAGAGTCTAGGTCATTTCTAGTTCATCCTATTAACGATTTGCTATTCTCAGTATAGGATAGCTCTATCTTTTTCAACATAGCCCAGCATTTACTGAATCATCCTACTTCTGACCTAAACAGTGGATTATTTCCCATGCATCTTAGACACAGTGCTTTATGACGGCCTCCCTGCTCAGCCTCATGAACGGCACAGTCTATAGATGAGGCAACCAAAGCTCAAAGAGGTTGCTTCCTGTGCTAAGGTCCCAAATCTCTGGGGGACTGTGGAGATGGAGTTTGATCCACTGTGACTGTTCACCTATTATGTTACTTTTGTGCAAGCTGTTTCCGGTATGTGCTACATCAGTTAGAATTGCAATCGGCTGCTATTAACAGAGACCAGGGGTGAGGGGTGCAGGGAAGGAACAAGATAAAGACTTCTTTTCTTCTTTTTCATAAAATCGGTCTGGAGTCAGGGCATCCAGAGAAGCTATGGTGATTTGAGGGCCACTTAGGACCGCTGATTCTTCTCTCTCTTCTCTTTGGCTGTCCCCCTCCGGATGGCTCCCACCCTTACAAGCTTCTCACGAATCAAGTTGGCTGCTGGAGATCCAGCTATAAAATTCAGATTCCAGGAAGAAGGGGAAACAGGTTTAAGTGGGCCTGTGCAGGAGCTCTGATCATCTCTTAAGGAGCTATTCCAGAAATTTTGCTTGACAAACTCCACTTATATGTCGTTTGTCGGAACTGAGTGGCATGCAGTACCTGTCTGTATGGGATGTGGGTCTGTATTTCCACTTAAAGCTGCAATTCTGTTCCTAAGAGAAAAGGGAGTGTTTCAGTGGACCCCAAATTTCTCTTCAAAGAATCAGTATGTCAGTATGTTCTGCTCTCTTATTCTTTAATTCTCTATTTTAAAGTTTAACTTCCTTGTAATTCCAGTAAACAACCTTCTCCACGGGTTATAATAAGCAGTTCACATCTGTTCCCTCAGCCCCCAGCTCCATCCTGACTCATCCCGGTCACCTGATCACCCCTGGCTACCTGCTCTACCTGCTCTGACACACCTGTAACTGTCCTTCCCACCAAAACACCCACCCTGCCACTCCAGCTCGGACCCCTGCTCTTTTTAAAATAGCTAATCAGGATTAGTCTAGCTTGTGTGGTCTGGCCCTAGCCAACAGGGGACCACACAGCAGCAAGGATGACCCCTGTCAGGCATAAGTACCCCTTCTCCACCTTGTCCAAGTGTGCGGCCGCCATTGTTCCATCCGTACAGCGCACCCTTCTATAGAAGTAAACTGCCTTGCTCAGACGACTTATCTTCAAGTGCTATTTCCTTTGCCACATCAGAATTTTACTTATAACAGGAGAGTAGACAGGAAAGGCAGCCAGCCAGTCTTGGTTACCTGTGTCACTTATATTTAGTGGCTTCCACATGTATACTCTTCTGTGCTTAATTCCAACAGGGCACTTTCATCCTTATCCCCTGGGATCCCATGCCTTTTCGCTCTCACCTACGGAACGTGTCTTCCCTGGATGAGAAGAGTGGAGGGGAAACAAGGTTGAACTTCTTTTTCCAGAATATCTTCCCACTATGAAGGAAGGTAACACATTAAGAGTGTGCTGGTCTCAAGGACCCCTTCTCCAGGATGGACACAGCAGGCGGCCCAGACTTCAAGCAGGAAGGCATGGTCACTGCCCTCCTCTGCTAAGATATCTCATATTTCTTTTTTTTTTTTTTTTTTTGAGACAGAATCTCACTCTGTTGCCCAGGCTGGAGTGCAGTGGTGTGCTCTCGGCTCTTGCAACCTCTGCACACGGGTTCAAGCAGTTTTTTGCCTTAGCCTCCCGAGTAGCTGAGATTACAGATGCCCGCCCGCACCCGGCTAATTTTTGTATTTTCAGTAGAGACGGGGTTTCCCCAGGTTGGCCAGGCTGGTCTTGAATGCCTGACCTCATGATCCACCCACCTCGGCCTCCTAAAGTTCTGGGATTACAGGCGTGAGCCACCGTGCCTGACTGATGTCTCATATTTCTAATGGACTATTTTCTGAAGGTTGATAATGTTCAGGAGAGAGAGATGCTTTTCTCTTAAATGAGACACACAAATGCCTGCAGAAATTAGGGCAGTCTACAAATCCGCAAGTTGGCTACTGGGCTGCTGAGAACATGCCCTGGACTGGGAAAGCATCAAGTTTCAAAGCCCCCCACCTACCATAGCTGAGTCCTCATGGTCTTGGCCTCATCCTAGAAAATCATGAGAGAGTCTATTCGTTTTCTATCATTGCTATAATAAATTCACACAAATTTAATAGCTTAAGACGGCTCAACTGCATTGTCTTAGGGTTTTGGAGGTGAGAACCACCCCTCAGGGCTGTGTTCCTTCTAAGGCTCTAGAAAAGAATCCATTGCCTGGCGTCTTCCAGCTTCTAAAGGTCATCCACATTCCTTGGGTTGTGTCTCCTTCATGCATTCTCAAAGCAAGCTCCACGGCATCTTCACTTCCCTCTTCCTCTGTTCTCGGACCTCTGCTTCCATCGTCACGTCTCCTACTCTGACTCTAAGCCTTCTACCTCCCTCTTATAAGGATCCTGGGATGACATTGGGTCCAGCCCTGCAATCCAGGACAATCTCTGAAGGCCCTTAATTTAATCACATCTACAATGTCCCCTTTGCCATGGAAGGTGCCATACCCACACTTTCCAAGACATGGACATTTTTGGAGGTCATTATTCTGCAGATTACAGAGATGTTGTGGGGATTTCCTTCAATTTCTCCTTACTCTCTATTCACTCCTTCACTTTAGCCATTTAAAATAAGTAGTCTCCAACAGGGCCCATCTGACCAAGGCTGTCCATCCGCCTGGTAGTGCCTACTGTGAGAAGGGATGTGGGGGAGCAAGTGAGGGGAGCAGACTGGGACCCACAGGGGGCCTGTGGACAGCTGGCAGCAGGACGGTCTTCCCTGCAGCCAGTGCTCAGGTCCTGACCCAGAGGAGGCTTCAGCTCTCACCTCCATCCTTTCCCTCTTCTTACAAGCCCAGAAGGAGGGAACCATTCATCTGCCTCAGTCACAATCTGACAAAGCAGGACCGTTGTGCAACTTAAATGCTCCAGGCTGGGCTCCAGGGTCTGCCAAAAGCACAGCTGACATTCATTCACTGCTGCAGGGCAGAGAGTGGCAACAGGAACAAAAGGGCATTGGCCTTCAGCTCACGTTCCTTCTCTCGTGGGAAACACAGAACCAGGGGAGCCTTTTTAGTGTTCAGTCTCGAGTTGCTCACACTGGTCCAGCTCGTTCCACTTTCCAGGTCCTAAGCCAGAGGCTAAGGGCGTGGCTGTGAGTATCTCCCATCCCCTCCCCTGTCTGAGACCATGTGAGAACGTTTTAGGCCACACCTGTCCTCTGGCCCCATGATGGTCATCCTAGCATTTCACATCTGCGGCAAGTTATTTCCATTATGTGGGGGCTGGTCCATCTCTCACTTGGGCTTCACAGCCTTCATCCTCCCTGGTTTCAGAACCTCATCTTCAGGTGTCTAGCAAGACCAGTGTCTGCATCTTACAGCCCATAGCTTTCCTGCTCACACTTCCCCAAGCCCTCACTGCAGCCTCCCATCCAGTCCAGACTGTGGCTACTCAAAGTGTGGTCCCCAGACCAGCAGCCTTAGCATCTCTGGAGAGCTGATTAGAAATGTACAACTTTAGGAACTTGAGGTCCATGCCTGACCTGCTGAATTCTGATCTTCATTTCATCAAAATCCCCATATGGCATGTGTGCAAATTCAAAGATGGGAATCACACCCTGGCTTTGGAAAACCATGCCATCTCCCAGAGTCGCACTTTCCTTGTCTGTTAATTAAGGATCAAAGGAGCCGTAGTTTCCCCCTCTGTGGTGTCTTATGGCTCCTCTGTGTGGCTCCACCTTTTGTAAAGTGTTTAACAACAGCCCAGCTCCACGAGCTGCACAAACCAAAGACTAACGATAATCACATCGGCGTCTGAGCTGTTAAACTTCTAAATAGAATCTGACTTGTAAGCTCTATGGTGTGTGACTGGAATGAGGCACTTGGACATTTCTAGGGACTGCCCACCTTCCTTATGAGCCTAAGCCACACTGGCACCTGAGTCACAGCAACAGCTTCCGCAGGGTCTCTGCCTCTGCCCTCAACAAGCAGCCGGAGAGCTCTTTGCAGAGCCCACGTGGACAGAGCAGGGTCCCTGTGGACTCAAAGCAGAGCCCTAGTCCCTCCACCAGACCCTCCCTCACCTCCTGCCCCTGTTCACTCGTCCTTGCCTCCAGCAGCCTGGCCTCAGCTGGCCTTTGACCTCAGGTCCTCGGGCCTTTGCACATCCATCCTGTGGTGAGACGCTGCCCCATAGGCCCAGCCTTGTCTGCTGTCACAGCACCCACGGGTTTCTGCTCAAATGTCACCGTCTGCAGAGGCCTCTCTGGAGCAACTTATTTGATGCTGGCACTTGATTTCCACCAGCCCACACCACCCTCCTGGTCCTCTTTGCCCTTCTCTAATTTTTTATTTTTCCATAGCAATTCCCACTTCCTAAGACGATGCAGCGTTTACCTCCTGTGATGATGGTCATTCTCGTCAGTTTCGGTCCCTGGATGTTTCCCAGCATCTATGAATGTCTAGCATAGAGCATGCACAGTATTTTTGGGAGGAACACATTTCTTATTCCTCTAAGTTTCAGGGACAGACCCCATCAGGTGCCTCTGTATCTCCAGGTGATGCCCAGGGGAGGCCGAGAGCCGAAGAGTGGCATTCTCCCGATGTCCTGACCTGAGCCACAGTGGGGCCGGGAAGCCCTCTGGTACTAAACACAGCCTGGTGGGCCTTCCCTCTCACTCTGTCCCATGCTGGCCTCCCCTTGTTGCTGCTGCTTCTCTGCCTCCGGTTCTTTCTCTGCAGTGTTCCCTCGGCAGAAGGCTCCTTATTTTCTCTATGGACCCCATGGCTTTCTTAGGCGACACAAAAGAACCAGTACCTCAGCACAATGAAAGGATGGTCATTTGGGAGATTAGCCGTGTGGCTTTGATGCATGGTGGCTCCTGGGAACATCAACCACGAGGGCTGCATTTTTATTTTTATTAATTTTATTTACTTATTTTACTTCTAAATCTTATCTGTGGCTTGACAGGGAACAAAGCAGCTGGACCCTGCCCCCCACTCCCAGCTAATCATCTACAGCTGCGGGTGCAGGGTCCCAGTGTCCCTGGGACTCAATGCAGGTGGCCCAAGTCCCAGACACACGATCACAAGAACGGGAGCCTTACTTGTGGAAGCGGTATAAGCGTTACTCAGCAGATAGTTTATTTTCTCCTTGTATTTTAGAAGCCCCTCCTCTGCAGAGGGGGCCTGGAGGCTGCTCAGAGGCCGTCGTACAAAAATAAAAATGTACTAATGTGTTCACACACACACAATGGAATATTAGTCAACTTTCAAAAGGAGATCCTGTCATTTACAACAATATAGATGAACCTGGAAGACATTTTCATTAAAAAAAATAAGAAATGCCAAGTTAGACAGAACAAAGCATGAAATATCCCCAAGTATCAAAATATGACCATGACACTGTTCTGTTCTATTTTCTTTCAGTCTCCACGTAAATGCTTTGTACAATGGTCCCCCCTCACCTGAGCGGCATAGCTTCCAAGAACCCCAGTGGATGCCTGAAACGGTGGCTAGCACCAACCCCCATATACACTACGTTTTTTCCTACATACATGCCTATGGTAAAGCCTAATTTATAAATTAGGCACAGTAAGAGATTAGCAACAATAAATAATAATAAAAAAATAGAACAATTATAACATATGGTAATAAAAGTTATGTGAGGCCAGGTGCAGTGGCTCATGTCTGTAATTCCAAGACTTTGGGAGGCCAAGGTGGGTGAATCACCTGAGGTCAGGAGTTTGAGACCAGCCTGGGCAATATGGTGAAACCCCATCTCTACTACAAATACAAAAATTAGCTAAACATGGTGGCACGTGCCTGTAATCCCAGCTACTTGGGAAGCTGAGGTAAGAGAATCACTTGAACCTGGGAGGCGGAGTTTGCAGTGAGCCGAGATCGTGCCACTGCACTCTAGCCTTGGCAACACAGTGAGACTCTGTCTCAAAAAAAAGAAAAAGAGTTATGTGAATGTGGTGTCTCTCAGAATATCTTATTATTTCATAATTGTTTCATCTATTTTTGGACTGCAATTGACTCAGGGCAACTGAAACCTTGGAAAGCAAAATGGAGACTACTGTATATGTAAATGATATGAATATATATCACTGTTTCTTTGTTTATTCGTCTGTCAATGGACATGGAGGTTGTTTTCATATTTTGACTATTGCAAATAATACTGCAATAAAGTTTAATGAAGGTGAGAAAAATTTTCTTCGTCCTCAAGCCAAGTCTCCCCAAGCTGGGTCTCCTTCCTGCCTTCTACCTGCCCCAGCAGGTGAGCTTCCACTTCTGAGAAAGAGAGAGCCATTGCCTGCCTCCTGCCCTGACCCCAAACCACAAGCTCACCTCTAGACTCTGAGAGTGCTTCCTCTGTCCTCCTACCTCTTCCAGAATCAATCGGAAAGGTGCTCCTTTACCTCCCCCTCAGCTGGGGCTCCAATCTCACCACTCTTCACTCTTAGTTCTTCAGTAAGATCCTTTTCAAAAGACTCTCCCCTAGAAATGTGTTAACTGCACCAGCCTGATCGGGGCACCCACAGACCTGATGTGTCGTGGTGTGGACTCTCTGCGTGAGTTTCTTTGTGGAATATTCTTACACGGAGAACTGCCAGCTACAGGATGTGAGCATCTTCATCTTTCCTAGATGTTGCCAAAAAACTATGCCCTGGTTACACTAATTTAAACTCTACCAGGATGCTTGGGGTTTATAGAATTCTTAAAGGACCTGTGGTCTTGGACACTAGCTAATCAGTTGCTACAGAAATAGTGCCATGATCTAGGGGCATGCTTAGAATCTGAAAAGGTAGATTCTAGAGGAGAGAAGCAGTCCTTCATACCGTAGGGATGGACGTAAGGAATTCATTACCTAGGAGGTCATGTGGGTCGACAACATGAATAGACTCAAGAATGATGAAGACCCTCTCAGGAATGATCCATGAGCAGTCAGGTCGTTAGGAAGAGCAGAGCACCTCTTTAAGCCCTTGTGTGTTTATTTTTCCCATTAAAAACACATTTTCATTAAAAAAAAAAATTAGAAATACCAAGTTAAATAGAATACAAAATTAAATATACCCAAGTATCCGAATACGACCCCCAGTGCCGTGTTTTCCTTCCAGTCTCTCTGCAAATGTTCGTCTAATTGAACCGTTGTATATAAACAACTTTATAACTTCTGTTATAATTCAACATTAGATCATAATTATCTCACCAGAATATTTAAAATTCTTTGTGACCATTTGTAAAAGGTTTAAAACAGTCCAAAGATAGGTCATTTACAAGCATATTGTGATGAATAACTTTGTTCTTGGAATGCTTTTGTATATTTAGGGTTGTTTCTTTTGGTCATTTAAAAATATATATTAGGATTTTTTTTTTTTTTGACAGAGTTTTGCTCTGTCACCCAGGCTGGAATGCAGTGGTGCAATCTTGGCTCACTGCAACCTCCACCTTCAGGGTTCAAGAGATTTTTCTGCCTCAGCCTCCAGAGTAGCTGGGATTACAGGCATGCACCACCATGCCTGGCTAATTTTTGTATTTTTAGTAGAGACAGGGTTTCACCATTTTGGCCAGGCTGGTTTCAAACTCCCGACTTCAAATGATCCACCCGCCTTGGCCTCTCACCGTGCTGGGATTACAGGTGTGAACCACTGCGCCAGGCCTCAGCATTTTCTGTAGTAAGATTTACTGATGCGGATTACTGGTTGAAGGATCTAAACATTTAAAAGGCGTGGCTATCTCTTATAGTTCTTAGTACATATTGTTTAATTGCCTTTGAAAACGGTTGTACTGATTCATACATTTACCAGCATCATGTGTTTCCCTGATTTTACCAGCTTTAGGTATTATATTATTTTTAAAGTTTTGTTAATTTGATAGACAGTGAAATAATCTCATTACTTTAATGTTTATTTCTTTAATCACTAGTAGGGTTGAACATTTTCCCATAGGCATGGGAATTCCCTAATTCTTTTCCTTCTGTTGGGAATTATCTTTGTCTATTGCTCACCTGTTTACAGGATCTTATTAATTTTCATAATTTGTTTGAGCTCTTCGTGTAATAAAAATACCAAGCTGCTAACTGAATGACGGCACCGTGGCTGCACAATATCACACATGGTTAGCGCTGAGGGCTGGCCTCACCCAGGGGAAAATGTCCATGTATTTCTTTCTGGGTCATCCTCTCCTTCCTAGGGCTCTCTCTGCATCAGATTCACCCTTTCTAAGCGGGGTCATGTTTGTTTTACTTTTCACAACAATTTATTAAAATAAATGAGTCTGCTTTTACTGACAGCCCACTTCCTCCCTGTTCCCTCAAGGAAAACACAGAGAATCAGCAGATCTGGCGCTGGCAAGGAGCTCGCCCGGAGCAGGCTGTGCCTGGAGACCCTCTGCAGCCTGTTAATAAGCCTCAAATGAGGGGCCAGGGCCCAGATCCAGAGCTATCACACAGGTAGAGTCAGGTTACAGTGACAGGGCAGCCTGGACAGGGAGTGGGCTCCCTGCGTGAGTGGAGTGGGGGTGGGGGGAGCTCTTCGTGCCTGGTTGAGGGAATGATGGATGGAAGGGTTGAGGAAGAGATTAGTGGCTATAAGACGCGGAATGGTCTCTGTTCTACAAGGCAGCGCACTTTAGAAGATACTCTCACATGATCCTTACAACCACCTTGTAAACTGAGGACCATTTGACCCATTTCCTGGGTAGGAAAGCTGAGTCTCAGGGAGGTGGGGTGCACTGCCCACTCTCTCAGAACCGGGGGATGCACCTGAGCAGGGACCGGGTCCAGTCGAGCCTTCCCAGGCAGGCAGAGAGACTACACCCAGTCGATGTTCATAGGCCTGAGAAGACTGCAGCTCTGGGACCCATCGACCCAGGAACCTGGACCTTACGGAGGTAACAAAGGAAGACAGCAAGCTGCAGCCAGCCAAGCCCTAAAGTGTTCTGGGTGAAACTTCCCATTTCCAGCCCAAAAGTTTCACCTGTTTTGTGAAAAATGAAGCAAAATAACCAAGAAATGCTAGAAAACTGGTCTCATTGAGGATAAATTTCATTCATTTATTCATCCATTCAGCAAACGATGATTTTTAAATGATGTATTTTAGATTAGCATACAGTAATATTAACTTTTTGTGTATAGTTCTATGAATTTGAGCACATGTATAGATTTATGTCACCGCTATGGCAATCAGGATGCAGAACCACTCCTTTAACCACCCTTAAACCCCCTTCACACCATCCTTTAAGGCACCCCTACCCCCAACCTCTTGGTAACCACTGAGCTGTTCTGTGTTGCTATAATTTTGTCTTTTCCAGAATGTCATGTAAATACAATCATACCTATTGAGACTGGCCTCATTCACTTAGCATAATGTCTTTGAGATTCTCCATGCTGCATATAGCAACAGTCCTTTGCTTTTTAGAGCTGATAGTATTTCATTGCATGGATGTACCACTCTTTCAACCACTGGAGGACTTCTGTGTTGTTTCTAGTTTTTGTTGATTATGAATAAGGCTGCTATAAACATGTGTATCAGGCTTTAAACATCCTAAATTTCTTTAGGTTATTTCTTTAAGGTAAATACCTAGCAGTGGGATTTTTGGGTCATATGGTAAATGTACGCTTGACTTTATAAGAAAGTGCCGAATTATTATCTAGAACGGCTGTACCACTTTGTATTCTCAGCAGCAATATAGAGTGGTGAGTTGTTCCACACCCTAACTAGCACTTGATATTGTTAGTATTTATCCCAGCCATTCTAATGGGTATGTAGCATCCCATTGTGTTTTGATTCACATTTCCCTAATGGCTGATGATGTTGAATATCTTTTTATGTGCTTATTTGCCACCCGTAGTAAAAAACCTGGATACTTTGGTGAAGTAAAAAGACCTGGGTACTTTGGTGAGGTATCCAGGTCTTTTTACTACTTTTCTTTTCTTTCTTTCTTTCTTTTTTTTTTTTTAATGGAATATCACTTTGTCACCCAGGCTGGGGTGTAATGGCGCAATCTTGGCTCACTGCAACCTCTGTCTCCAGGGTTCAAGCAATTCTCCTGCCTCAGCCTCCCAAGTAGCTGGGATTACAGGCACCTGCTACCATGCCAAGCTAATTTTTAGTATTCTTAGTAGGGACAGGGTTTTGGCCTGTTGGCCAGGCTGGTCTTGAACTCCTGATCTCAGATGATCCACCTGCCTCAGCCTCCCAAAGTGTTGGGCTTACAGGCGTGAGCCACCATGCCCGGCTGTCTTTTACTACTTTTCAATTGGGCTGTTTATTTCTTTCTGTTGAGTTTTGAGAATTCTTTATACCTTCCGGAGTAATTTGCCTGATTTGCAAATGCTGTTTGATGGTCCCCAGGTCCCAGAGCAGTGCTGGGTATGGAAGCGGTAGCTCATGTGAAAATGGCCTGCAGGAGCCTCCAGACAGGGCTGAGGCCAGCCAGCCAGGAAGCTGTTACCTCTGAGTGGGCTGAGGGCACACAGGGCACGTCTGCTCCAGCCTTGGGTGTTCAGCATGACTTTCCAGATGAGACGTGATCTTGGCTCACCGAAACCTCTGCCTCCTGGGTTCAATTGATTCTCCTGCCTCAGCCTCCCGAGTAGCTGGGACTACAGGTGGCCGTCACAACACCCAGTCAATTTTTGTATTTTTTAGTAGAGGCAGGGTTTTGCCATGTTGGCCAGACTGATCTTGAACTCCTGGTCTCAAGTGATCCTCCCACCTCAGCCTCCCAAAGTGCTGGGATTATAGGTGTGAGCCACCTCACCCAGCCCATGATTCTGTTTTTAAACAGTCAAATTTTAAGCTAGTAAGGAGATCATGTATGGAGAAATCAACTATGTGCCAGGAGTTGTGCGTATCTCAGCACAATTTTAATGGTATATTTTGACATTTGTTTTCCAGTTACCTCCCTCACAAGACATAAGATCCATGAGGGCAAGGGTTATGTTGAAGATTCAGCCCCTACCTCAGTGCTTACTTACTAGGAAACAGACAGTAAAGACTGCTTCTTGTAACAATAATTTTGGTTGTTTCCTGTGAATGATAGGAAATCAGATACTAGTATCTGATTACCAAGGTGCGGAGAGGGGGGAGTACCAGAATTATCAAAAATCCTAAGAACTGGCAAAGTAAGGATTCAGATCAGGACCTCTGATTGCAAGCCTGAATCTGTTCAACTTGAAGGCAGCCCATCTTCTCAGAACTTCCCCTTCCCCACAGGGAGATTAAGGTATTAAACTATCTCAGCATGAAAATATATCCCAGTTCTTGATGTGCTGGAAGTCTGAGCATTCAGGAGCTCCAGCAGGATCAGGTCCTTAAAGCAGCATGGCTTAGAAAAGGGTGAGTCCAGACCTGGCCACCCATCCCGGCCCTAGCACTTGCTGTCCACGGCCATGGCAAGATGGTGGACCTCACGTGGGAAGGGTGAACAGTATCTACCTAGTGGAGCCGAAGGAGGAGAAAATGATGCAGAACAATCAGCATGATGCCCTCCTCGGGGACGCCTAAAGTGCCTGATGAATGAGGGGGGAGATCAGGGAGCCGTAACCTGCAAGGGCAGCGGGCAGAGCAGGTGAGGGTGGAGCAGACGTGGCATCAGAAGAGTGAGGAACAGCCAACATTTTCTGCTCAATGAGAGTTCCTTATTTCTCATTTTAAAAAATATTTCCCAAAACGAAGGCAAATGTCCTGCCTCCTGTTATGTACTTTAGCCTTTGCTCCTCCTGGGGTCTTGCTGCCTCTGGGGTTCGGGGTGTCTCAGGAGTTCAGACAGCACTGTTTGGAGCCAGTGGAGGCTCCCCGATGTGACCCTGGAGCTCCAAGCTGTCATTCGTCTGTACCATGCCCTGCTCGCCAGCTTCTATCTCTGCCCCAGATTGTGGCTCAGAAAATACATAATAAAACGATACTTGGCATAGTTTTGGAATGACCAGGTGGAAAGTTGAAACAGACTGATGGACTGACTTGTTAATTCTCGTTAAGGAATTAAATGGATCAGAGTGTGTGTGTCTTCCAAGTTTCTGGCAAAATAAAATAGATTACTTTTGAAAGGAAAATATTTTTGGTTGCTAAGGCCATATATCTAGATCAAAACCATCCTGGCTTCATAAACTTTAAATTATTTTAGATTTCAGAAAAACATGTTTCAGTCTGATGGTGAGAAAATGGGAATTTCAGACGTGTGCCTAATGCTATACCAAACTGTCTAGAGAGAAAACCATCACAATTCTTCCTGAGAATGGAGGTGAATGGGACTTCTTTAAAAGTAAAATCTACAGTAGGTTTCCCCCACTAGACAAAGAGAAGCCCAGCCCAAATATATCTATATAAATATCATATGTATTTATTATTATTTTTTTGAGATAGATTCTTGCTCTGTCGCCCAGGCTGGAGTGCAATAGTACAATCTCGGCTCCACCTCCCACGTTCAAGCAATTCTCCTGCCTCAGATTCCCAAGTAGCTGAGACTACAGGCCTGTGTCACCAGGCTCAGCTAACTTTTTTGTATTTTTAGTAGAGACAGGTTTTGCCATGTTGGCCAGGCTGGTCTCAAACTCCTGACCTCAAATGATCCACTCGCCTCGGCCTCCCAAAGTGCTGAGATTACAAGCATGAGCCACCGGGCCTGGCCACAACAATATTTTTAAAGCCTGGTTGGAGAGCTGACTGGGCAGGAAACCACCCGGATATGCCACTGTAAAAACCCAAGCGGAAAACAAGGTGGTTGAAGCAGGTGGAGGTAAATGGTGGGCGGCCGGCAACAGGGGCTGCTTCACTGATCGGACGTCGGAGGAGAAAGTGGCCGAGGACGGGAAGTCCAGGATGAACTGGGCCTCTGGCTTGAGTTGTTGGATGGATGGTTGGGCCAGTCACTGTCCTAGGAAACTCAAGAGTTAGGGACACTTTGGGAGAAGTTACTCAGACTTTTGATATCTTAGTTTCCTCTGCTGTAAAATGAAGAAAACATCATATACTTGACAGTTGAAATAAACATTGGGAAACTTCATAAAACATCTGAAAGTGTCAGGAATGGAGGCTGTTGTCAGAATGTTTTTTCCACTAAGTGTCTCGTGGCACTCCTGTTTGCAGGCGCAAAGGCTCCTCCCCACAGCCAGGCACGTTAGCCCACACTGCAACAGAACATACTGTTCCTGCAAGATGGCCCGCCCTTCACTGGCTGCCCTGCCAGTCACGGGACAGAATCACCATGCCCCTCACCCACAAAGCTGCTGTTGGAATGCAGGCATTTCATGGTGTGGGAAGACAGTATTTTTACACTTTTCTCAGAAATTGGTCAAATGCTTTTTGCTCCCTGCTGTTTTCCCCTTCTCCCTCTCCCCCTTTCCCTTTTCTTCATTCCAGCAGTAGCGAGAGCTCTACTGCACCTGAGAAAGGACCTGACAGTGGCAAAGCAAAACAGCAAGCAAGCAACGACAATAACAACAAAACTCCTGACCCTGGCTGGCCTTGATTTCCCAAAGCAAATCAGTGGAGGAATTACGAAGGCATGAGCCAAATAGAAACACACACACAATCTTTACTACCTGTGGGAGGATTGTGAGGAAAAAAGAAAAATCGATTCCTCTGTACCCCGTGGGGTTACGGAAAGAAGTAACAGATGTGAGGGTGTGTGTGTGTGTGTGTGTGTGTGTGTGTGTGTGAGAGAGAGAGAATAACAGAGAGAGAGAGAGAGGCAGAGACAGAGACAGAGAGACAGAGAGACAAAGACAGGAGAGACAAAGACACAGACAGACAGATAGACACAGAAATAGAGGGAAAGAGAGACAGAGCAGAGAGAGACAGGCATAGACAGAAGTGTCTCCTGAGGTTGGGCCTCTGAGTCCTGAGTCCTGCTCTCTGGGAAGTGCTCTAGAAAATGATAAGACAGCAGGGACCTTGGTGTGTAGAGGACTAATCGCCAAAGCAGGAGCTCTGGTCTTGGCCAGATACACCAAAGCAGCCAAACAATCAAGGTTCCCTCTGGGCCGTCCCCTGGGGTGCAGGGGTGTGTGAAATGCCACAGCTGGGTGCAGTGTTCCTCTAGGTCTCAGGAGAAGTGACAGACAGCACAGGAAGCACCCACAGCTTGGACCTGGCACATCCATTGGTGTGAGCAAGACCTATATACAAAAAGGTGAAGGTGCACAATGAACTCAGACTTTATCTGAAAAGGGGTAAGATCCATTTCAAAATTGGAAGTGGGGGCCAGGCATGGTGGCCCACGCCTGCAATCCTAGCACTTTGGGAGGCCGAGGCGGGTGGATCACTTGAAGTCAGGAGTTCGAAACCAGCCTGGCCAACACGAGGAAACCTCATCTCTACTAAAAATACAAAAAATTAGCCGGTCGTGGTATAATCCCAGCTACTCAGGAGGCTGAGGTGGGAGAATCACTTGAACCTGGGAGGCTGAGGTTGCAGTGAGCCGAGATTGTGCCATTGCACTCCAGCCTGGGCAACAGAGCTAGACTCCATCTCAAAAAAAAAAAAAAAAAAAAAAAAAATTGGAAGTGGGGCTGATTTGAAAGAATCTATTTTATGAGGATAAACTGATTATGGGATATATTCTATAGATAAGGCTTTCCTTGACTTCTCAGAGAACAGATACACAGAAGGTAATTATGGAGTTAGAGTTGTCTTTTGATTTTGAGAAAATGATATGACAATTTACATTTTTCAGTCTTCCCTTCTTGCCCCACCAAGGGTCACAGCTGACCTTACACATTTGGGGGTGTGGGCACAACCTCACCACTCTTCCAAGGACCAATGTAAAACCACACTGGCACCATCCTTCGCTCGCTGAAGACTTCCCCACCAAATCCATGTCCTACCTGTGCCTCATCCATCACTGATTAAGTACTCTGATTAAAATAAAGCAGTGATTTGATGTTTCCAAGGAGCTTCATTAGAATGAGAAAAAAATTATATTTACCAAGGAAAGGAGGAAATGGGTGAATAAAAAAATAATGACAAGTAATTAGATTTTAGGTCAATGAATGCTCCACTGTGATTCAATTCTGACACATGGAACAAATAATGAGATGATCAAGCCCTCTTCTTCCTTGCAGAAACCCGCTAATCCATACGAATGGTCTGTTGTTCATGAGCATCTGGTTCCCTTAATGATGTGTGGCCTGTTTACTCCGTGGGGAGAATCTGGTCCTCAGAGCAGCTTTAGGGTCTACACACACTACTAGACATCCACAATGCACCACTGAGTGTGGTGCAGCAATATCCCATGCGAGGATGTTTTAGTCCTTGAAAAGTTGGGTGAAAAGGACAAGGTTTTTCGTATGAGATAATACAGGCTTCAAAAGGTTGGCAAAAAGGCACATTTAGATAGTCCCAGAGCTGGGATTCAAACCCCTGTGCTTCTGATTCTAAATTGCATATTCTTCCCACCACGCTCATGGTAACCTCTACGAGGTGTAGTGAGGTGGACGTGGACCCAGTAATCCTGCCAGTGCATCTGTGCACTGAGCTTCTATTGCTGGCTGTCCTTCCTGGCATCTTATGCAACAATAGCTACTATAAGGGGAGAGATAGTCTTATATTTTGTGAAAGAACTCAAATGGCCAATTTATATATGGCCAGTTTACTTAAGAATGAATTACTGGCTGGGCGCAGTGGCTCATGCCTGTAATCCCAGCACTTTGGGAGGATGAGGCGGGTGGATCACCTGAAGTCAGGAGTTCGAGACCAGCCTGGCCAACGTGGGCGAAACTGCGTTTCTGCTGAAAATGCAAAAAAACTAGCTGGGCATGGTGGCGGGCACCTGTAATCCCACCTACTCAGGAGGCTGAGGCAGGAGAATCACTTCAACCCGGGAAGCAGAGGTTGCAGTGAGCCGAGATCGCACCATTGCACTCCAGCCTGGGCAACAAGAGTGAAACTCTGTCTCAAAAATAAAAATAAAAAATATATAAAGGGGAGATTAGGACACAGACATGCCTAGAGGGAAAACGATGTGAAGAGACATGGGGAGAAGATGGTTGTCCTCAAGCCAAGGAGAGAAGCCTGCAACAGATTCTTCTTCAGCCTTTAGAAGATCAGCCCTGCCAACACCTTGTTCTCAGACTTCTCTTCTCCAGAAATTGTGAGACAATACACTTTTGTTGTTTACGGCAACCAATTTGTAGAACTTTGTTCTGGCAGCCCTAGCAAACCAATACAACAAAATATACACTGTTAGTGAGGACCTTAATATTAGCAATACCATTTGGCACAGGAACGTCTCGCCTTTGGTTGCCACCTAAGAAATCATGCATATTGACATGGAATTACACATAAAGTATATTTAGCTAGTTTTTCTTCAACATGCTATTGCAAAAGGAAAATTCAAAAGTCCTCCCAAATCCCAGTTGATTTCTGAAAGTTCTCTGGGAGCCTGCACATCAGCCATCAAAACACATCTTGTCACCTTTTTCTTTCCTTTTGGCCTCCTTTTGTGAAGTCAGCTGCCTGAGGCTGAGCGGAGTTGTCTGACACTCCCTCTGGTTTGGGAGGTCATGCTTATTCTACTGGATATCACTGTCCCTGGGCCCTGCCACCACTTGCAGCCCCGGAGCTCTGGATTCTGTTCATGAGAGGGGCTGAAGTCGAGCCTCAGACCTGAGTCTACAGGTCATCCAGGGCTGGAGCCTTGTGGAAGCAGGTGGTGATAGAGGACATGTCATTGTCACAGTCACTGAGGACACTGCCTCTCCTAGCGCAGCCTCTGTGCCTGGACCTCAGCTGCAGACCTGGCCCCCCTCGTGCTCTCCCTGACGAGAATCTCTACCCGACTCTTCCCAGTTGGCCTGACACGTCCCAGTGAGGGATCATCACCCTGCTGTCATCTCAGTCTGTTCACCCTTCACCTACTCAAGTCCAGAGCGGCACACCCGAAGCAACATTTGCATGAGAAATTCCAACACTCGGTGAAGGCAGACCTGGGACAGATTTCTTTCATTTTTTGATCTGCATTTGCCAGATGTCCTCTGTAGCAAGGGACAGGACAAACAGTGAGGACTTCACCAACACTCACTGGGTGACCCCTTTGCTTTGGAAACTTACTCAGGGTGAAAGGAATTCTGATTTTAAACAGCATCTCTTTGTGTGGCCTGTTTGAGGCACCACACAGAGCTTGCTGGAGCAGCTCTGTTGACCGCTGACCCTTGGCCTGCTAACTGAAACAAGGTGAGTATTTCTAAGGTCGTTCTGGCCAAGGGAGGACCAGAGAATAAATGTGAACCTATTTACATTCTCTTTTCCCTGAAGGTGATAAATGGCTTCCCCCATCCAGCCCAGGCCCCTCTAGGGCTTTTATTTGCTATTCTGGTTTTAAAAGGCAGGCGGAGAATGTATTAAGTATCTTTCAACTGTTTACTAGTAGAAGGGCAAAGATCAGATTACCAGCTCAGAGTGATTCATCTTTTCTCCCAAATCAAAGCCATATGTACACAGAGTCTGTGTACATATTAGTTCATTTCATTCATTCATCTGGGTCAGGAGATGGAGACCAGGGACAAAGGCACCGCAGAAAGAGATGGAGGCATCAGGCCGCAGACAGTGAGCAGCATGGGTCCTTTCTTTGCCTTCACATTAGGACTTTAATAGTTTTTTTTTTTTTTTTTTTTTTAAACATAAGAGTCTCTGATTTCCTGTCAGGCCAATTAATGAGGTTTTCCCCCAGGTTTCTGGTCTAGGGGATGTTTTAATTTGAGAGAAGTGTCCACCTACAAAAACACATATTTATACCTTTGGAAACATTAAGCCTCCAACTGTGAGAAACAAGATTCATATTTAAATGGAAGTGTGAGGTAATTCTGTGAGTCTTAGACAGATTGATGGTACAAAATGGGAAGCTCCATTATCACTGACATTCTGAAACTATGGATAACTTCAAATACACAAAAGCATAAAAACAACATAATGAATGCCTATATTCTCACCTTCAAAACTGTAACATTTTGCCAGATTTGTGTCAGTTCTTTTTTCCTTAAGAAACAACATACCCAGGGATCCTGGAAGCCCCTTCATGCTTCCCTCCCCCGTCCTTAAACAGATGTTTTTCATCCCCAGAATGACACCATATTAATTCCACAGATGAATGGCTCTATAAACTGTATATAGCAAAGTATTGAACTTTTGTTGACTACATCAATCTCTAACAAGCTTTTTTCACTGAACATTATGTTTTTGCAATTTAATAATGCCAACAGATGTAGCTACATTCATTTAACTAGCGTATTGCATTTCATTTTGTTACCAAACTGAACTTGGGTCCACCCATGTGGCATAGCAAAGCCAAACACTGACCCTGGGATTTGCAGTGAAAGAAAGTGAGGCATTTATAACAGGGCACAAAGCAAGGAGAACCACGCAGCTCTAGGACCTAACCTCCCTAATGGCTTGCGTGTAAGGGTTTTTAAAGGTGGGAAGGCAGAAGTTACAGGCAAAGTCATAAATCAATACATGGAGGTTTTACATTGGTTTGGCCAAAAAGGGTGGCATATCTTAAAGTGTGGGGTAAGGCACAGGTCATGAGTAGATTCAGAGCTTTTCTGATTTGCAAATTGGTTAAGGGGGTGAAATTTTGTCTAAAGACTAGGGGTCCGGAGAAAGGAATGCTGAGCTCTGACCTGTAGGTGTGACTTCCTCCAGGCCTCTCAGGAAAAAATTCAGAACAAAAAATGGCAGTCAGAGTTCAGTCCCAATTCCTCTGTATCTAAGGTCTATGTGCCAGCAGATGTTATTTTCCATTTGGTGGGGTCCAGGTTTCTTGAAAACAAGTCAGGGATATATATTAAGATGCTGTCTTTAGTTTCTGTAGGGAACCAAACCTCTGGTGGCTCTCACTTTCTTGGCTACTGTTGTAAGCTATAATTACCTTCTTGCTTATCAGGGTCCTCACTTACTCCTCAGGGCTGGCTGGGTGCCTGGAATTTCCCTTGAAGGAACTCAAGATTTTCCTTTATTTCCTGTATTTATACATGCTTGGTGGGGGAGGAGTGACAGGTCCCTCAAAGGGGTCCCTGCTCTGTCTCCCATTTCACGTGAATCATACAATTTAATCATGATGATGATAATGGATATTTGGGTGGCTTCTGTCAAGAACTGTGAAGAGGCTGAGATTTTACTCACTGCTTGAAGATTCACTAGTGAGGCTGCTGCCCCAGTTTCATGGATGCTGGCAGAAGACTTAAGATTTCCGAATCAGAGACAAAAGACTTCATTTATTATTCACAACTAAAGCAATGGCCAGTGTCAGCGTATTTGCACTGGTACCCCAAACCCTGATGCCCACGGGGTGAGCAGAGGTCGTATGACTCCTGCACATGCATTGGACCACTAAGCTGGGGCGCTGTGTGGACCTACAGCAGGCACGAGGCAAGACCACTCTTTGTCCTGGAGCTAGAACAGGCTTATCCTTATTACCTCATCCTTTGAGGTTCCTCCCTGCAACTACAACCCTTAAAAATGGATCTTGTAAAGAATAGTCAAGATTTATAGTCTTGGTGCACCCAGTAAGACCTGTAGGAGAACAGGAAGCCCATAGAGGACTGTTTCTTCCACAAGTTTCCAAGTGTTCGCTTTTACAGATGTATAAATAATACTGCCATTTGTCTCCATGCATGGTATATCCAAGAAGCAGACTTGCTTCTTGCCAAATTGCTTCCCTCAGTGGTTGCAGGAATTGACAATTCCCAGTCGCATAAAGGAATTTTCTTGCATCTTCGTTTCCTGGCTGATTCTTGCGCCGTCGGACACTTTCATTTGTGCTAAGCTGATAAATATCAAATGATGATGCAGGCTATTCAATATGTGTGTCCTTGATTACTGATGAGTTTGAGCAATCGTCATTTGTTGGATTGGTCATTCAGTTGCCGCTTCTGTCCGTGACCTTTTCACATATTTTGCCTGTTTTTGTCAGTGTGTCCTTTTCAAATTGATTTTTTGTTGTTTTTTGTACATCTAGTTGTTGAATACAACTTTCTCTTTCAAAGAATTCCAAATTTCTCTTCAAAGAATCAGTATGCCAGTATGTTCAGTTTCTGTGTTCTTTTTTCTCCATTTTAAAGTTTAACTTCCTCATCCTCTTCCTTTCCCTGCCTTTAGTTTCAGTAAACAACATTCCTGCCAGCTCTAATCAGTAGTTCATATCTGTACCCCTGGTCACCTGCCTTGTCCTGAGTCACCCCTGGTCACCTGCTCCATCTGAGTCACCCCTGGTAACCTGCTCTGATCTGTGTCACTTTTAGTCACCTGTTCCATAACTGTCTTTCCCACTGAAACTGCTCACCCTGCCACTCTGACTCATACCCCTGCTCTCTTTAAAATAGCCAATCGGAATTAGCTTAGACTGTGTGGTCCAACCCTAGCCAATAGGGGAATGACACAGCAGCAGAGGCAACCTGCATCAGGAATAAGAACCCCTTCCCCTCCCCCTGTTCAGGTGTGCACTCGCCATTGCTCCATCTGTGACGCACCCTTCTATAGAAGTAAAAATTGCCTTGCTGAGAAAATTTATGTTCAAGTTCCATTTCCTTTGCGGCACCAAAAATTTGCTTCTAACACCATGTACTAATTCTTTGTCATTTATATGCATTAATAAGGTTTCCTTTCACTCTGTGGCCTGTCTTCTCAATTTGTTTTTGGGTTTTTGTTTCAGAGAAAATTTTAGAAGCTTTAAATAATAAAGTTTATTTATTTTTAATTTTTTTGATTTTGCTTTTGCATCTTGTTTAAGAAACCTGTCCTACTTATGAATAAGACCATAATTATTTTTCTTATCTTTCTTTTTAAAATACAAAAGTTAGGCCAGGTACAATGGCTCACGCCTGTAATCTCAGCACTTTGGGAGACCGAGGTGGGTGGATCACTTGAGATCAGGAATTCAAGACCAGCCTGACCAACATGGTGAAACCTCATCTCTATGAAAAATACAAAATTAGCTGGGTGTGGTGGCTCATGCCTGTAATTCCAGCTACTCAGGAGGCTGAGGCACTTGAAACTGGGAGGTAGTGGTTGCAGTGAGCCAAGATCATGCCACTGCACTCCAGCCTGGGCAACAAGAGTGCAACTCTGTCTCAAAAAAATAAAAAAATGAAAAAAAGAAAAGAAAAAAATATGAAAAAATATGAAAATTTTGCTTTTTTCATGTAGGCCATGAATACATGGGGAACTTAACCTCTTATGCAGGGTGAAATATGAATCTAATTCATTTTACATATGGACAACCAGTCGCCTCATCACCTTGTGGCAGATGCTTCTATCCTCCCTGTGGACATGTAAAGTATCCATTCTGTCATATCATATATCACTTTGCCAGTTGCTCAGGCCCAAAACCTTGGGGCTATCCAGACTCTCTTGTGCCTGACATCTAATCCATTTGCAAATCTTGACAGCTCTACCTTAAAACAGACTTTCTGAAGCCAGCCATTCATCACCCCCTCTGACACTGATGCTCAGGGCCAAACCACCACCACCTTTTACCTGGATTACTCTGTGGCCCCCTAATTAGTTTATACCTTCATCTTTTGCTGCCCTACAGTTTTTTGTCTACATAGCAACAGAGTTATGTCTTTTTTTTTTTTGAAATGGAGTTTTGCTCTTGCTGCCCAGGCTGGCGTGCAATGGCACAATCTTGGCTCACCCTAACCTGTGCCTCCCAGGTTCAAACAATTCTCCTGCCTCAGCCTCCCAAGTAGCTGAGATTACAGGCATGTGCCACCATGCCCAGCTAATTTTGTATTTTTAGTAGAGATGGGGTTTCTCCATGTTGGTCAGTCTGGTCTTGAACTCCCGACTTCAGGTGATCTGCCTATCTTGGCCTCCCAAACTGCTGGGATTGCAGGTGTGAGCCACCATGCCTGGCCAAGTTATGTCTTTAGAATACATTTGACCATGCTCTTCCCTGCTCCCACTCAGAATAACATTCTCAATCTTACTGTATCTATAAGACCTCCCACAACCTGTTTGCTGGTTGCGGTTTGTATCTCATTTTCTACTGCATTTTCTCTCTCTTGCTGTGTTCCAGAAACACTTGCAATTTCTTGCATACTGAATGTGTTCCCAGTTCAGACCTTTGCACTTGCCCTTTTTCCTGTTCCTCTTCCCCCAGAGAGCTGTACAGCTTGCTTGAACCTCATTCAAGGTTTCTGTTCAAATATCACATTATCAAGAAAGGCGTTCCCTATTAACCTCTCTAAAATAGAACCCTCCCTAAGTCACTTAATTTTTCTTCATGACATTCACTACTGCCCACAACTGCAGTATATTATTTTTATTACATGACCCCCCCCTGCTAGAATGTAAGCACCCTGATGGTAGTCATTTTGTTGGTTTTGTTGATTGACCTATTCTCAAAGCCAAGAATTGAACCTGGGATACAGTAAAGTTTTTAAAACATGACAAATAAATGGATGAATGAATGAATGAAAAAGTAAAATTTTTCACGGGGGAAAGATAAAATTTTTTTGGTTATGGTTGCACTGAGTTGAGATCTAAGACTTTCCATTTTGTTATCATTGTAAAAATTATCTTAGCTATTCTTGGCCCTTTTCTTTTCCCATTTGAATTTGATAATCAATGTATCAAGTTTCACGTAGTCATGCATTGAAATTTTGATTGGAAATGCATTGAATTTATACATTCATTTGACATGAACACCATCCATATATATGGGATGTCTTTCCATTCAGGTTTTAAGTTTTTTAATAATTATTAGAATTTTTTAAAAATAAAAGGCATGCACATATTTTTCTAGATTTATTAGGTACACTCAAAATTTTCTCTCTGTTATTGTCTCCCCCACAGTGAGATATTTTCCTTTTACATTTTTAAATTGTTGGTGTATAAGAATATTATTCGTTTTTTATGTCAATCTTCTAACAAGTTTTCTAGTTGACTGTCCTGATTTGGGGAGAAGGGGTAGGAAAATATGTCATCTGCAACTGAGGACTGTTTGTTTGGTTTCTCTGTCTTCTATTTTTTTTTTTTTTTTTTTTGAGACAGAGTAATGCTTTGTCGCCAGGTGCCAGGCTGGAGTGCAGTGGCGTGATCTTGGCTCACTGCAACCTCCGCCTCCTGGGTTGAAGCAATTCTCCTGCCTCAGCTTCCCAAATAACTACAGGCGCGCACCACCATGCCCAGCTAATTTTTGTATTTTTTTTAGTAGAGACAGAGTTTCACCATGTTGGCCAGGATGGTCTCGATCTCTTGAGACCGCCCGCCTCCGCCTCCCAAAGTGTTGGGATTACAGGCGTGAGCCACAGTGCCTGGCCTATTCTTATCTGCACCTTATTCCATGACTTTATCTTACTGGTTGATTGCATTTTTTATTACATTGGTTTTCAACCTACAGGATACATGCAGAAATAGCAGACTTCCATGTCCCGTCCTCTATTTTCCCAGGAATGCTTCTAAGATTGTACTATTAAGTATGATGTCTGCTAATGATTAAAGAGGATAGCCACCTTGGTTTCCTTGCACAGGTTTGATTATGAAATAATATTGAGTTTTATTAAGTACTTTTTAAAAAATTAAAAAAAGTTTATTTTAAATTTTTGAGAAGAGTCTTACTCTGTCTCTGAGGCTGGAGTGCTGTGGTGTGATCTCAGCTCACTGCAAACTCCGCCTCCCAGGTTCAAGCAATTCTCCTGCCTCAGCCTCCTGAGTAGCTGAGATTACAGTTGTGAGCCACCACACCCAGCTAATTTTTGTATTTTAATAGAGATGAGATTTCACGATGCTGGCCAGGCTGATCTCAAACTCCTGACCTCAGGTGATCTGCCCACCTCGGCCTCCCAAAGTGCTGGGATTACAGGTGTGAGCCATTGCGCCTGGCCATCAAGTACTTTTTTTCCTCTAATCTTTAATGTGGTGGATACATTATTTTTTGATGTTAAGCCATCTTTCCATCTTCAGGATAAACCCCACATATCACACGTTATTTTTATATACTGCTGAATTTGATTTGTATTTTATATAAGACATTTGAAATTATGTTTATTAGTAAGATGGAGCTATAATTTTCATTTTTGTATGATGCTCTTGTTTTTAAAAATCCAGATTATTCTAGTTTCGTAGAACAAGTTGCTAAAGTTTACCTCTGTTTTTAATTCTCCGGAAAAATTTGTATGAGATAAAGAGAGCTGTTTCTTGAATGTCTGGTAAAATTTGCTCGTAAAAACGCTCTAGAAATTTTAAGTACCATTAAATTTCTAATTCTATATATTTAATGTCTGTGGTTTACATTTCCTATTTTCGTAGTCAAATTATTTATATTTGCTAGAAAATGTCTAATTCATTTAAGTTTTCAAATGTATTGAAATAGAGTTGTTCATAGGATTACCTTACTAATTTTTTAAGCTTTATGATATCTGAATTTGCTGTTTCATGGTCTTGTTTTTAAATTTTTATCATTATTTCTAAATCAACTCTGCTAGAAATCTACTGCTTTAGCATTCTTTCAAAAAACCGTCTTTTGATTTTGTTGCATCTCTCTACTGTTTCATTGTTTTTTTATTTTTGTGCTTATGTGTTTAATCTGTATATTTCTATGGTGTTTTGTTTTTTGAGATGGAGTCTTGCTTTGTTGCTCAGGATGGAGTGCAGTGGTGTGATCTCAGCTCACTGCAGCCTTCGCCTCTGAGGTTAAAGCAACTTTCCTGCCTTGGCCTCCCGAGTAGCTGGGACAACAGGTGCATGCTACCATGCCCAGCTAATTTTTGCATTTTTAGTAGAGACGGGGTTTTGCCATGTTGGCCAGGCTGCACTTGAACTCCTGACCTCAGGTGATCCACCTGCCTTGGCCTCCCAAAGTGCTGGGATTACAGGCCTGAGTCACTATGCCTGGCCATATTTCTATGTTCTTTTTGTTTATTTGACTTATCTTCCTCTAAGTTCTTGAGTTGCTTATTAAATTACTTACTTTTAAACTTTCTTGGTTTTAAACAAATATATGGCCAGGCACAGTGGCTCACACCTGTAATCCCAGCAATTTGGGAGGATGAGGCAGGTGGATCAAGAGGTCAGGAGTTCAAGACCAGCCTGGCCAACATGATGAAACCCCGTCTCCATTAAAAATACAAAAATTAGCCAGGTGTGGTGATGGGTGCCTGTAATCCCAGCTACTCAGGAGGCTGAGGCAGGAGAATGGCTTGAAACCGGAAGGCGGAGTTTGCAGTGAGCCGAGATCATGCCATTGAACTCCAGCCTGGGCAAAGAGCAAAACTGTCTCAAAACAACAACAACAACAAACAAACAAACAAAAAAACCCAAAAAAACAAATATATTTAAAATATAATTTTCCTTCTAAATACTGATTGAGATGCATCATATAATTTAGTTTGCATTGTGATTTTTCTCTGTAATTCATGAGTTTTTTCAGAGTTATTTTTTCAGTCATGTGGCTGTTTTCAAATTATCTTTTTACCCTTTGTGTATCTAACTGGTCGCATTGTGGTCAGAGAATGAATTCCAGATAACATCAGTTTCCTGAAAATTTTGTTGAGAGTTCTTTCTAGGAGGTGTCATGTGAGAAACTCCTTTTTAAAATTAATGTTGGAGTCTGAGCTCTGAAATCCACGTCTGTTCATTCATTGCGGCATTCCGAGCAGCCTTCCGAGCAGCCTGGGCGGCACCTAGGGGTGCGTGCCCAATGGTGTGATTGCAGTCGGTGAGTGTTTTCCACTGGAGAGTTCTTTAACAGCAAGGGCTGTGTCTGCCACGGTCTTTCATCTTGGCCATCAGCAGCTTAACTTCAGTGATTAATTTTCCTCCTGGGGTCATTTGCTTTCCTTTCCATGACTTTTTATTAACTACTGTGTAGTCTGGACATCTTTCTTTATACACTGTCTTGATTTAGTTTTCTAATGGAGAGAAGCCAGGTAGAAAGGGAAATAGAAAAACAGAATTCAATGCCATTTGCAATAAAAGTGTTTTTTATAAAAACAAAAATAGCCGGGCGTGGTGTCTCACGCCTGTAATCCCAGCACTTTGGGGCGCTGAGGCGGGTGGATCATGAGGTCAGAAGTTCGAGACCAGCCTGGCCAAGACGGTAAAACCCCATCATTACTAAAAATACAAAAATTAGCCAGATGCAGTGGTAGGTGCCTGTAATTCCAGCTACTTGGGAGACTGAGGCAGGAGAATCGCTTGAACCCAGGAGGCAGAAATTGCGGTGAGCCGAGATTGTACCACCGCACTCCAGCCTGGCAACAGAGCAAGATTCAGTCTCCAAAAAATATAAAAAGCCTGTAAGCAATTTTTTCCACTTGTCTCACATGTGACTGTACAACCAGATTCCTAGAAAATGTCCTGTTTTTCTCATTCCCCTCCCTGTGGCATGGAAACAGGATCCCAGGTCTAAAGGATGAGAGCTCTCAGGGTGCAGGTTAAAACTGGATGATGGGAGCCCAGTGGCATCGGCTGGCTTCGTCCCGGTGGGCCACACAAACTTCAGCAAGAATAGAATTTAATTACATATCCTACACAATGGGATGGAATAAAAGACCCTTTTGAGGAAATAATAGTTTCTCAAAGAAGTGGAGAAATGCCCAAGGGAGTAGCACATTCAGAGCAGGCATGGAGTGGATGGATTTCAGAAGGAATTTGGCTGTCACCAGTCCGGGGCCAGGCCACTCCTCTCTGAGCAGGCTCTGACAGCAAGGAGCTGCTAGGACCTGGATGTGTGGTGAAAAACAAAATGGTTGTTTGTGCAGAATTCCACAGTTTACAAATCACTTTAATAAAACAGCCTCATGGAGTCCTCCTCCCACGTCTATGGGAAAAATGTTAACTGTATTTATTTTTGTGAAGTTGCATATCAGCTCACAGTTTCTCTGAGCCCAATGTGAGCCTCACTGGGGGCTGTATAAAAACATGCATTCAGCCCTTCTACCACCTCTATGCAACTTTACTTGCTAAAAATGTGTGACATTCCAAAGTTCTAAAGTGGCCAGGGTGACCGATCATTCCCAACCGTTGCTAGAAATCAATGTGACCAACGGGGGCAAATGTAGCAGTTGATACAATCACACCCCCATTTCTCCAGATTTGGTTTGACAGTTCCTTTCATGCCTTCCCCCTTGGGTTGGTTCCCTAATCATGTCCCCCCCACAGAACCTCCTCCCAGGTCCACTTGCCCCACTAAGGACCCACACGGACTGTGGTTTGGAGAGTCAGCCTGTCACTCACTTCCTGTGTGACCTTGGGCATGGTGCTTAACTACCCTTGGACCTCAGTTTACCCATCTGTGAAATGGGTGATAACGGAGTTGTGAAGAGTGAATGAGCTGACACGATAGACCTTGGAAGATGCACTGGCACATGATGGCATTTCCCTTTCCACAGCAGCTACTGCCCTCTCTAGCCTCTGTTTCCTGTGAAGTGGGGTTAGTCAAAGCTGTGCCCCGAAGAGCTCTTGTAAAAGAGGAAGGCTTCTGTGAGAGGCAGGACAAGCGCTCCTCCCAGACTTCCACAGCCTGACCCTCAGCACCTGTTTCCTACATAACAAAGGGAATAAGGCTACAGATGGAATCAAGGCTGCTTGTCAGCCACCTTAAGATGAGAGATTATCCTAGATTATCCAGCGGGCCCAATGTAACCACAAGGGTACTTATTAGTGGAGGCAGGAGGCAAGAGTCAGTGTCAGAGTGACGGGATGTGAGAAGGACTCAACCTCTCTTTGCTGGCCTTGAAGATGGAGGAAGGGGCCATCAGCCAAGAATTGCGGGTGGCCTCTGGAGGCCAGAAAATACAAAGAAATTGATTCTGTGCTAGAGATTCCAGAGGAACACTGCCCTTGTGACATCTTGATTTTTGTTCAGCGAGACTCATTCAGACTTCTGGCCTTCAGAACCGTAAGATGACACATTAGTGTTGTTTTAAATACTAAGTTTGTGGTGACTCGATACTGAGCCTAGCAGGTTGCCTTGCTCAGGTAATGCTCCTATACGGGACACTGTCACCATGTTCATTACCATCACCATTGTGGGCCTAAGGTATACAGAAGTGAAAGTTATCCCAAAGGTTCTCACAGTGGCCCATCCTGTAATGTAGCCTCATTTTAAGATTGTCTGATCTCCATGATACATTACCTCCTCATCCAGACCACCCAGGGCACGTGAGAAGAGCCACTCGTGGGGCACCTTGGGCATGCTTAACTGCGCCAACCTGCATCCTGTGTGCTATGGGAAAGGCAGCAGCCAGCCAGTGCCGCCTCTGTTGGCATTGGTTCTCCCCCTCCCTTATACAGAGCTTACTGCTGGGCTTACTGCTTCCCCTGCTGAAACAGCTGCCTGTAGGAGGAGCATGGGTCTTGCTTTCTTTGCATTTTTCAAAACTCTTTGAACATGTGAGTCCTCCATGAAAATATCTGGAATGAAAAAGTTCATGAAAAGAGTCTGTCAAAGCATAGCTGATGGAATGAAACAAGGTATCGCTTGGTGAGGATGTATTTTGCGATGCCTTATGACTTCACTGGGGAAGGGAGGAGTCTTCTCTAAGCCACCCACCCACCTGGCAACCCTGGCTCATGTAGAGGTCTTCAGTCTAGATGCTCTCTCACTGTCTGTCAATGTGGAAATGGGGCAACATCCCCCAAATAAGTTAGCCTGCAAACCACACAATTTACTCCCTGAGGAGTCCTGTACATGCTCAGATATATAAACGCACAGAGAATAGGCATTAGCCTCAGACAAATCAATGACACAGAGTTGCCATATGCCATCAGGCACTGTGCTATATGCCTTACACAAACTCTTTGAGGCGGGTTCCATTATACTCCCATTTTGCCCATGAGGTAATTGTGCATTAAGATGGCCATGCACCTTGCCCAGGTTCTACATAATAAATGATTACGTTGAAAATCTTTCCCAGGTCTGCTTGGTAGACCCTCTACCCCTGTCCTTTCCCTGTGTGCAGCCCCAGGCCCACGGGGGAGGCCACGGCACAGTGTGTTTCCATGGGTACCTCCATCCCATCCATCCACTTCTACCCACTGTCACTGACGTGCACACCAAGCCAGGCATTTTGAAATTATTTAGAATCCAAAAATATAGCATGCACTCCAAACTTAATAATCTCCTTAGCAAATTCTGATCTAAGCATGTGGGTTTCTAAATGGATTAAAAACAGCAGCCCAGATGACTTCAAAGTTCAGTTTGAATAACCATTTTACATTGAATTAGTAAGTCAGGAAAAATGAGTTATTAATATAGCAAGATTCAATTGTTAAATTTACAAAATAAGGACTTTATTTCAAAAATCTTATTTAAATATTAGAATTTTATCCTGATCTCTTTCATCGCTTTTATTAGACCTAAAAGAAATTCCATAAGATATAAGCCTTTTAATACTCAGACAGATTCTGTAAAACAAACAAACAAATAAGACAATACATAACTCTAGGGCAACTGGCAAACGAGTCATTTGGGAGAAGGCTGGAGTTGGAATCTTCTCCCACATCTGGACTCTGTGAACGGTGATTATGAGTATCAGTCTGATGACAGATAAACCTTGATTTTCATCCTGGCTTCCCATTTACTTGTTGCGTGAACTGGAAAAATCAGCAAAACTTCTTTGAACCTCAGTTCTTCTCACCAGCAAAACCAGGATGTCTGCTAAAACTGGTCGCTGAGTGGGGGTCCAGAGTGCCTATGCGAGGTGCCAGCCTCCTGTAAGTCCTTGACCTCTTCTGGCTAGAAAGAAAAAATGAAAAACATCTTATCCTGAAACAAATTGCAAGTCAACTTGATATAGGTAGTAGAAGTAAAAGTAAATCAGTATTTATATGTCATTGGGATGAAAAAAAATTCTATGAAGCATAATCCCAATGGTAAAAGCTGGGAAGCTACAGCAGGTAATGGATAAGTTTTGAGACATCTATAAAATCAAAATGGAAGTTCGGTCATTGAGAGGCAAGATAGCATGGTGGTTCAGAGCTGGATTCTAAAGCTTGTGTGCCTGGGTTCATCAGGAGGCTCACCTGTTCATAGCTGTGTGACCCAGGACAAATTATTCTCCCTCTCGGTGCCTCAGTTTGCTCAGTCTTCAGAGGAGCTAATGAAATCTAGTCCACGGGGTTGTTGTGATGATGAAAGTAATTAACACTTCTGAAGAATTTAGAACAGTGCCTGACTTATGGAAAATACTAATTTAAATAATATATATAAAATGACATACAACAGCCCCTCAAATTTTTGTTATAATGTTTTGTTATAATGTTGATGAGGAAAACAGTAGTTTTGTTATATGTTGTTTCACTTAAAAATCACGGTTTCCAGGAACCTACTGAGGATGGCAAGTGTAGATGTACTCTCTCTTCCTACATACATATAAATGTGTGGATATGTATATATAAAATGTGTTAGCTATCAATATAAAAAAATTAAAAGGCAAAAACAGACTACATAAAGTATTGAACAAGTTCACACTCTTATTTTAAAGGGTATTACAAAATCAGACAAAAGGATAAATATTCCAGTTGAAAACTAGGCCACATACATGAACAGACTATACATATTAATATATTATATTATATATATGCATATTTATATATGTGAAGGTCAGCAAACATATATAAAAATGTTAAACTTTTTTATATAAAAGAAATGTGAATTTCAGCAATGAGATTAATAGTAATTTATCACATCAGTCTAAGACATAAAAGAAAGGGGATCTCCACTATGAGCCACTGTTTTGTGAGGAAAGAAACCTCTCTCCTCCTTGCTGATGGGACAGTAAACTGAAAAAATATTTCTGGAGGACAATTTAAATTGATGTCTAGTGTTCTAGCACGTGGGGGTTGTTTACATACTATTGCTCAAGGTCATCACCAATGTCTGACTGCAAAAATTAAAAAAATTGCAACCTCAGGCATAAATGGGTTAACAATAGTTATCAAAGACCCAGCTTCAAAATGCATTCTGCCTGATCTCACAGGGTTTTATTTTAAGTTTTTTTCTAAGAAAATAACTGGACAGGTGAGCAGCTATTTGCTGTGCTGGTGTCAAGCAGGCACCAGTGTCTGCTGCCCCTCTGCACAGTCCCTACCACCGAGAGCCACGTGGGATGGCAGAGAGAGGGTGACAAGAACCCCAGGGCAGGGCTGTGGGCGCACTGCTGTCTTATGGCTGCTCTTCCAGTTTTGCCTTATGGCCCTTGTTCTTCCTTAGAGACAGATGAATGTCTCTGGGTGAGGAATAGGAGTGCCAGCTGCCAAGCTTGCTCAGGATTACTATTTTTTAAACAGTATTATTGAAATATATTTGACAAATAAACTGTGCACACTTAAAATATAACATGTGATACACACACACATACATCCCCTATAAAACCATCACCATAATCAAGATCATCACCCTTTCTGTCATCCCTCCCCCTTGCCCAGCCCCTCTCACCCCCAGGCAGCCAGGATCTGCTTTCTGTCACCCTCCATTACTTTTGCATTTCCTAGAGTTTTCTATGAATGGCAGCATTCTACAGGTACTCTTTTTTGGTCTGGCTTCTTTCACTCAACATAAATACTGTAAAGTTATAAATACATTTCATATATCCAAAAAGTTAAGCAGAGATATGGAAGATATGTTTTTTAAAAATAAAACTTTTAGAAATGAAAACTAGAATGTGTGAGAACAATATGCTCCCTGGGATTCAGGGGAAGGTCAGACATTGCAAAAGACTCATGACCTTGAGGATACAGCAATTTAAAATATTCTAAATCAAACATAGAGCGAAAAAAGATGTCTTAAATGGAAAGAATACCAGTTAAGCTGTGGGACAACTTCAATTGGCCTAATACACTTGCAGTTGAAGCCAGTGAAAGTGGGTTTTCTGATCTTGATGAAAACTATAAACCCTCAGATTCAAGAAGCTCAGCAAAAGCCACGTACCATAAACATGAAGACAGCCAAGACACTGAGACACATCATAATCAAATTGCCCAAAACCAGTGACAAAGACAAAATTTCAAAAGCAGCCAGAGAAGGAAGACATTTTATGTACAGAGAATGAATATCATGTGATATGAAATAAAAATCGAGAGAATTGCAAGAGAAATGCACAGCGCCACACTTACAGTTTATGATTTCAATACCTCTCTCTCAGTGATTGACAGGACACGTAGGCAGAAAGGCAGCAAGTGCTGAGCAGACCTGAACACCACCATCAGCCAACTTCACCAAAGTGACGTTTACAAAACACTTTACTCAACAACAGCAGAATACACATCTTTTTAAGTTCAAATGAAACATTTGCCAAGTTAGGTCATATTTTGGGCCATTAAAACAAGCCTCAATAACATTCAAATGATTCAAGAGATTCGATGTTCTCTGACCGCAACAGAATAAAATTAGAAATCAGTTACATAAGCCCGGGCACGGTGGCTCATACCTGTAATCCCAGCACTTTGGGAGGCCAAGGCGGGCAGATCACAAGGTCAAGAGATCAAGATCATCTTGGCCAACATGGTGAAATCCTGTCTCTACTAAAAATACAAAAATTAGCTGGGCGTGGTGGTGGGCGCCTGTAGTCCCAGCTGCTCCAGAGGTTGAGGCAAGAGAATTGCTCAAACCCAGGAAGCGGAGGTTGCTGAGACGAGATCACACCACCGCACTCCAGCCTGGCAACAGAGTGAGACTCTGTCTCAAAAAAAAAAAAAGAAATCAGTTGGACATCAGGAAAATCTTAAAATACATACAAACTAAATAATATACTTCTAAATCACCCATGAATCAAAGAAGAAATCAAAAGGGAAATTAGAAAGTATTTTATCTGTATAAAAAAGAAAACATATCATTTTCACTCAGGGATGGATGTTAGCTAACACAGTACTCTCAGAGAAATCTGTAGCACTAAATGCCTGTATTAAAAGAAGAAAGGTCTCAAACGACCTCAGCTTTTAGGTGAAAGACTATAAATGGAAAAACTACTTAAACTCAATGTAAACAGGAGAAAGTAAATAATAAATAAATAATACAGATCAAAGCAGAAACCAGTGCTATAGATAACAGAAAAATATAGAGAAAATGAATGAAACCAAAAGCTAGTTCCTTGAGAAGATCAATATAATTGATAAGCCCCTAGCCAGGATGATCAGAACAACAAAGAGGTAAACTGCCAATATCAGGAATGGGAGAAGTGACAACTGTACACTTTGTACAGATAAAGGATAAAATGGAAACATTATGAACAACTTTATGCCTATATATTTCACAACTGAGATGAAATAGAAAAATTCCTTAATCATGCACGTTACCAAAGCTACCTCAAAAAGAACAGATCAGCTGTATAGTCCTACACTTATTTAAAAATTGAATTCAGTGTTAAAAAGTTTCTAATAAAAAAACTTCAATTCTAGATGGCTTCTCTGGTGAATTCTATCAAACATTTAAGAAAGAAATAGCTCCAATTCTAGACAAACCCATCCAGAAAACTGAAGCAGAGAGAATATTTCCAAACTTATTCTAGGAGGACAGCAGTACCCTGATGCTAATATGAGATAAAGATATTAGAAAAACAACAACAACAAAACAAAACTCAGGGTCCCTCATTGTCACTGGCTGCTTCTCCCTTCCGGTCTCCTCCAGGTCTCTCACCTCCAGCTCTGGTGCACCCCGATTTGCCCCAGCAGCTGACTGAACCTGGCCTCAAGCCTAGCACCTATCCACTCCTGTTTGCTCGTCTGCTTTTACTGGATTGTGAAATCATTGAGGGATTTTTTTCTTCATAACTCAGTGCTGAGAACATAGTAGGTATTTGGCAGATATTACTGGATTCAGTTTTGAAGCTGGGAGGCAGGTTGAACATAAATGTTAGCAGAATCCAATTCAACCCAGAATGCTGTGATAAATAGAACATACGAATTCAAACAGGAATAATAATTAACAACTGTATTTCTGACCACAAAATAGATAGCACCATTATGAAGAGAAAAGTACAGGAGCAAAGATATTGCTCAGCAATGAAATTTAAGGATGGGTAGGGAGGTGTTAGGAGCTCCAAAGATCCTACTGGTTGACACTTAAATTCTTTTTTTTTTTTTTTTCCAAGAAGGAATCTTGCTTTGTCAGGCAGGCTGGAGTGCAGTGGTGCGATCTTGGCTCACTGCAACCTCCGCCTCCCAGGTTGAAGTGATTCTCCTGCCTCAGCCACCCAAGTAGCTGGGATTACAGGTGTGTGCCATCGCATTAGGCTAATTTTTTTTATTTTTAGTAGAGATAGGATTTTGCCATGTTAGCCAGGCTGGTCTGAAAATCCTGGCCTCAAGTGATCTGTCTACCTCGGCCTCCCAAAGTGCTGGGATTATAGGTGACAGCCACTGTGTCTGGCCAACACTTAAATTCTGACTATCCCAAATGATTAAATGGAAAGAATACCAGTTAAGCTGTGGGACAACTTCAATTGGCCTAATTAATCATAATAATTCCATTTCACCATGATTAATTTAGGAATGAATGTGAGGGGAATATTCTTGGAGACTTTCTAAAAAAGTTTCCCCTGACCTAGTGATAAAACCAAGGGAGATGGTATCCCCCTTCCATGGACAGTTTATCTCTGGCTGTGATGCCTGGACCTGTAGCAGATATCGTGCAACCAAGCGGGGCATCCACCATCCTGAGGCAAAGCCAGCGCACAGCAGAACGCACAGATGGCATTGGCCCTATCTCTCAACTTCTGGTTTTGTAGATAATATATTCCCTTGCAGTTTCAGTCAATTAGGGTCATGTTTTACATTATTTACAGTCAAAACCATTGTCAAAGGTTATAAATAATAATGTCATTGGGGGGGCTGCATTAGTGTAAGTATAGTTTCTAAGGCAAGTGTGAAGTGTGAGAAATCATATATTAGTTAGGTAAAAGCCATGCTGGTGCTATAACAAAGAGCCCCCAGATTCTCCAGAGCAAAACAGGATCAAAGTTTATTTCTCACATAAGCAGGGGGAAGCCAGCACAATTCCCAGCTTGGAAAGGCAGCTCTGTCATCTTCAACACAAGGCTTCTAATCTTGCTCCACGTATCACTTACACTTGGGAAAGAAAAAAGAGCATGTAGAGGTGCATGCCTGATGCCTTCAGGAGCAAGTTCAGAAGCAGGACACATTGCTCTCTCTAGGGGCTGTGTGGAGCTGCAGGGAGGTGGCTTCAGTGCCTGGGCAGTAGCTGTGGCTTTGGGCAGTGAGGGAGAGACAGAGATGGATGCTGTAGCCATCAACATTTAGCATGGCACATATATTTTTCTGATCATGGCACTCCCGGACTGTTTATCATTATGAGGAGACACAAGAAGTACAAACAAGGCCAGAGGAGAATTACCAGTAGCCAACCAGCAGATAAGGTGAGTCAAAGCCACGTCATGGGAGGATGGTGGTGGTGGGGGCTGATGGGGCTTAGCCTGGGGACGGAAGACCACCAGGGCTGCCAAGGCAGGAGGAAGAACACAACACTTCCTCACATGCGTGAGTGATTATAGTGTGGAGAAGTGGTTAAATGATTAATTTTGACTCGGGGCAAAGACCTTCTGTTTGGTGCAGTTTACAGAGCAGGTTATGGCTCAACATCAGGAGGGAACAAAAGAATGATAACAGTTGAAGTTACTCATGATTAGAATAAAGAAACGCCAGTGAGTCACACGGAGGAGATAATACAGACCTGGTGGCTCATCAAAGAGGTATTATAGCCCACAGACAGGTGAAGATGAAGAAAACATTTTCCCTTACAAACAATAATGCATCTATATTTGATCTACTGGAAAGGTCTTTGACCTATTATTTACCAGCTTCCAGTATGCTTTAGTACAGAGACAAAGGCAATTGAAATGAGACTATGTACTACTGATATATGGGAGATTTATGTTGTTAAAAGTCATCCTCAGAGCGGGCACGGTGGCTTATGCCTGTAATCCCAGAACTGTGGGAGGCCTCTGAGGCGGGCGGGTCATCTGAGGTCAGGAGTTCGAGATCAGCCTGGCTAACATGGTGAAACCCCTTTTCTACTAAAAATACAAAAAATTAGGGTGTGGTGGTGCCCGCCTGTAATCCCAGCTATTTGGGAGGCTGAGGCAGGAGAATCACTTGAACCTGGGAGGCGGAGGTTGCAGTGAGCCAAGATCTCATCATTGCACTCCAGCTTGGGCAACAAGAGTGAAACTCCATCTCAAATTAAAAAAATAAAAATAAAAAAATAATAAATAAAAATAAATAAATAAAAGTCATCCTCATCTTGTATGAGATTCTTAGTTTCATAAGAATTTGAATCGCAGGACTGGCCTTCAGCAGATGAATGTCTTCTCTGACCCAGCATGCTGTGGAACAGGCTTGGACACTGACTTCCCGCTGACCTCAAAGGCAGCTCTCTTCTTGAACTGAACCTGCTTCAAATGCAAGGCAGGACTTTTTATTCTGGAAAGAATTTTGCCCACAGAACAGACACTGGCGATCATTTCCTTTTTAAAAAATGATGTTGAGCTAACAGGTTGTTATATGAGTAACTAAACTAGGAGTTCTTGTCCTATAGAGAGAATCTCAAGTCTTCCAAAACATATTCTTTTCTACCTTTCACTCAAGTAATTTATCTCCTCTGAAGAATGCCAAAAGCATACTGCTGTGCCCTGCCCAGCGCCACACACATTTCCACTTTTTTTTTAGGTGAATCAGCAAATGTGGATCCCAAAGTGGAAGATATTAGACACTGCTGATGGCAGATGTTTTGCCAATAGGTCAGATGGCTGCATGTTTTTAATCAAGCAGGCCCCAACACCTGAGAGCAAAGATCAAATGATCAAGGTAGTGTGTGGACAGCTTTTTCCAGCCACTGGCAGACTCAGTTTCCTTTGTCAATTTCTGTCTGGGATATGATGCTGTTCAAATGCTGGTGAGCCTTTTGTAGTTAAATTATGCTGAAACATGGTGTGTTCTGAGGAGCAAGTTGTCAGCCAACTCAACGATACCATCAGTGGGAGTAGTCTATAACTCAGGCACAGCTCCCGTATCTCTGTGGCTTGATCAGATTCTCTAATGACTCTTTCACCAACATTTCCTGCTGGTATTCTCTATGGAGATAATTTGGTTACTGATACAGACATATTACTCTTGTCCCAAATAACTCAGAATGTTTGAGCTTCCGAGAATGGCTCCACCTTTACAGAGTCTAAGATGACACAGGCTCTTCCCTCCACCCCTGTTTGGGTTTTGCTCTAGCAGAAAGTGTGAACAGATGGTGCGAGGCCCACAGATGAGGCCAGAATCTCATTAGGTAGAAATCCGAGCAATTCAGGATGTCCAGCTACTGCAGGAGCTCAGATGTCTTCATGCTTTGGAGCTTTCATCTATAAAAGACACTTGGGGAAAGGATAAACCATGGGCGGGTGTGAGAAGGAGGTGTCCAGAAAGAACATTTGTTATGCACATCTGTGACTGGAATATTCTCTTGTTTGCTAGAAAAAAATCATTAATATTTGCATTGGTTTTTAAGTTAATACCATTTCAAGTTATTGTAATTTTGCATGCTATAATAACCTCATTATTTTCTAATTATATTTTTGTACTTTAAGATAATTGTAGATTCCCACACAGAACATAATACGAACATATACAGAACACTCCTATGTATCTTTTACCAGATTTTCCTCAATGGTTACATCTTGCAAAATTACAAAACAATATCTCAGCCAGGATACTGACATTGATACAGTTAAGGTAAAGAACATTTCATCACTAAGATCCCATCTGCTATCCTTTAATAGACACATCAAAGCCTTCCTCCTTGCTCACTCTCTTTCATCCCTGACTTCTGGCAACCACGAACTGCTTTCCACATCGGTAATTTTGTCATTTTAGGAATGTTATATTGGCCAGGTGTGGCAGCTCATGCCTGTAATCCCAGCACTTTGGGAGATCAAGGTGGGTGGATCGCTTGAGGTCAGGAGTTTGAGACCAGCCTGGCCAACATCGTGAAACCCCGTCTCTACTAAAAATACAAAAATTAGCCAGGTGTGGTGGTGTGCACCTGTAATCCCAGCTACTCGGTAGGCTGAAGCACGAAAATCACTTGAATCTGACAGGTGGAGGCTGCAATAGCCAGGATCACACCACTGCACTCCAGTCTGGGTGACAGAGTGAGACTTTGTCTCAAAAAAAAAGAAAAAAAGCATAAATAGAATCTAGTATGTAATCTTTTGAGTTTGGCTTTTTGCACTCACTCAGTATAATTCTCTGGAGATTCACCCAGGTGGTTGTGCGGATCAATAGTCTTTTTGTCTTTGTTGCTTAGTAGCACCTCATGATATGAAGGGACCACAGTTTGTTTAAACATTCACTCAGTAAAAGCCATTTCCAGTTCCGAGGTGTCACAAATGAAGCTGCTGTGAACATTCATGCACATGTTTTTATGTAAACCTGTCTTCACTTCTTTGGGATCTATGATCCAGATAATTTCTGGGTGATAAGGTTTCATGTTTCCTTTTATAAGAAACTGCCAAACTATTCCCCGTAGTTGCTGTACGGGTGGGAATACAATTTTACATTCCCACCAGTCACGTGTGAGTGATGTGGTCTCTGCATCCTTGCCCGCACTTGGTGTTTCACTATTTTTTATTTTAGTCTTTCTAAGGTATATGGTGTTATATCATTATGGTCTTAATTTGCATTTCCCTAATGGCTAGTGATAGTCACATCTTTTCAGGTGTTTACCATCTGTACATCTTCTTCAGTGAAATGTCTATTTATTTATTTGTTTGTTTGTTTATTTTGAGATGGAGTCTCGCTCTGTCGCCAGGCTGGAGTGCAGTGGTGTGATCTGTTCATTTTTTGCGTCCATTTTCTAATTACATTATTTGTATTTTTACTGTTGAATTCCAAGGCTTCTTTATATATTGTAGATACTAGTCCTTTGTTGAATATGTGGTCTGCAAATACTCCCCTCCAGTCTGTGGATTGTCCTTCCATCCTCTTAACAAGGTCGTTTGCAGAACAAAAGTTTTTAATTTTTAAAGTTCCAATTTATCTATTTCTTCTTTTATGGAGTATTCTGATTTTCTCCTTTGTTTTTTTCTCCCCCAAATTTGACAGGTTTATGTTTTGCATAAAATGTTGTTTACGATTCATTTTGAGTTACTTTTGCATATGGTGTGAGGTGTAGGTCTAAGTTCTTTTTGTTTTCTTTTGCTTTTGGATGTTCAGTTGTTTTCAGCAGCATTGTCAAAAATGCTATTCTTCCGTCATTGAATTGCTTCAGCAGCTTTGTCAAAATGAGTTTGGCACATTTGTGTGAGTCCATTCTGGGATCTCTTATTCCTGGGATATATTCTGTTCCAAGGACTTTCACCTCTTCCACTCTGTGAGGACCACATGGTGTTGATTGCTGTGGCTGTATAGTATAGTATAACCACCTTCTGTGCAAGGCGTCTAGTTCTTCCCCCTCTCCACTCTGACCCACCATCCAAGAAACCAGCTGCCTATGAGAGTTATAAATTATGTTATCCACAGCTTTTGAAAAAAGATGCTCAACTTCTGCTGGGTGCAGGGTGTGGGTAGTTTCTTCAAAGGTCAGTGCACATTTCTAAACTTTAATAATTACATTTCCTTACTCCTGCCTGGCAACAGGACCTGAATGGTAGTCAAAAATAATGCAGTAACTTATGAAAGCAGAGGCTGCAAGGAGGCCTGGCAAGCACAAATCTCTGGAAAATTATTCAACTCAGGACAACTGCAGCAAAAACTTTCCAAGGTCTCTACTTTTTCAAGGACAAGGGCTAGTATTTCAGTGATATTTAGATTGATTTGAAACTAGCAAGAGAAGCCAAGAAGAAGGTCACCATGAGAAAAGAGTTCTTTCCTACAGTCCCAGAGATTTGTATAACCTCATTCTATATTTGCTTGAATTCTGAAGATCGGAGAGAATAAATCCCCACATTGCTGTAGTGAATGATGACACTGGTACACCCATGTGTGCTGACTGTAACTTGGACCCTCTGTCTTCCACTCAAGAAAAGTCTACTGGGATATGGGATACTGGTTGACTGAACATGGCTTTGTAATAGGGAAACCTTGAATCTGCTCTAATTATTCCTCTCCTTGGTCCTACTTAAAGCCAATTAATTGTCAAACCTTTCAACTATATGCTGAGTAATACATTATTCAGGATATAGCTAAGACTGCAAAACCGGGAGAACTGCTGTAGTAGATTTTACCAAAGATAGACACTCACTCCCAAACTGCTGGAGAAATGGATTCCATCTTTACTAAACGTGTTGTGCTGGTGACATGGATGAGGTATGTCCTCTGGGATTCTTAAGTGATTTTATCCCTTGAGAACGAGTCACTTACCCGAGGAGGCAACAGGAGCTCCTGACCTCAGAGGCCCTCCTACATTCCTATGTTCTGTAACTTAGACAGGCATTGGGAATATACATTGATTGCTATGTAGTATTTTAGGGAAGACTCAATGGTATTTCTATTTAAAATTGCAAAAAAATCATCTTTTGTTATTACCTGATCTTTCCCAAAGTCAGAGAACTCAGATAATCTACCTGTTTTGTAATCTTAATGATAATCAACATGTACCAACATATAAACATCATTCTTATGAAAGCATCCCTAAATTAAGATCTACACAGAGTAAAAAAGAAGAGCTTGCACATATTTTGAGTATTTTGTTTTACTTTTGTCAGATTAATGAAATGGAATTTTTCAAAAAGCTGGAGTTAATGGAAAACTATAATACTTGTCTTCAAAGATTTACATTTGCTTAAATGTATTTGTTATGGACTGAATTGTTCTTCCTCCAGAACAAAAAGGGAGGTTAAAATGCTAACTCTCAGTACCAGTGAATGGGACCTTATTTTGCTGATGATCAAGTTAAGATGAGGTCATTAGGGTGCGTCCTAAGCCAGTATAACTGTGTGCTTATAAAAGAGAAAATTTGGGATCCCAGGGAGAATGCCCTGTAAAAATGAGAGTTACACTCCCACAAGTCAAGGAGCTAAGGGAAGCTGGAGAGCGGCCTGGAACAGATCCTTCGCCAGGGCCTTCAGAGGGAGTGTGGCCCTGCTGACACCCCTGACCTTGGACTTCTGGCCTCCAGACTGTAAAAGAATACATTTCTGTTTGTGGCATTTTGTCATGGCAGCCCTAGCAAACTAATACAGTATTTTCCATATTCTTTTGGGAAATAACTGTAGTTTGCAAGACTCCAAATTGAAATAGAAACTTCAAAAAGAAGCCAGCTAACAGTGCATTTGAGTTCTTGAAAATTCAACTTTCTTGAACCCTGCTAGGAGACAATTTGGTCCAAGTAAATGAATTATGTGTTCACAGTAATACAGAAGCTCTGGTTTATATCCTTGGTGCCTTGAGTGCCATTCTAGCTCACATCTAAATAAAAGGGATTAACAATAATATTTCAACTTCATTGGAGCTATGCCTGCCAGGAAGGAATGAATCAGCAGCCACAAAAACATTCCTGCTTGTGAAGTCATCCTGGGAAGACTTAGTATAATCCATGAAAGCAGAGAGAATTCATTTCAGAAGGCTGTCTGCTTCAACATTTCCGTCTAGGTTTTAAGTGATTCCCACTTCTAATATGTTAAGTATTTGTAAGCCATATCTACTTCTTCTAAATTTAATTAGCTTTTCTTGTGATGTCCATCATGGGAAAAATTCCAAGATATATTTAGAAATATAGAAAAGCTTAGAAAAAACAATAAGAACCATGAAAACGAATCATATCTTACAACCATGACCCTATCGTTTTGTCATCTCTTTACTTGAGTAATATAATAGCTTTCTTTTTAAAAGTGTTTCACTTGGAAATAATTTTAAACTTAACAAGAAAGTTACAAGAAGCCCTCATGACCCTTTGCAGAGCCACCTATTAGCATTTTCCCATGCTGGCTTTATTAGTTGTGCTTTTCTATCCATATACATCATCCACCACTTATTTTTTGCTCAATAATCAGTTCACTAAATATTTACTGAGTGCTGGATTCTGTGGAAGCCACAGTGGTGGAGAGAAAGTCATGAGAACTCAGCTAGCAAGGGCAGAACCAGGATGTGAGAGCAGGTGAGAATGATCATTTTTAGTTAAGTCCAGGAATATACTGGTCCTTAACATACTGAATGGAGTCTGGGAATTCTGGGGAGCATTCTTCCTGAACATACCTCATTTTAACTTGATGCTTGTGTCCTTACTGGCCCCTGTTGGCTTCACCTGAAGAAACACATCAGAACATAGGTCTGAGTGGATACAAAGGTGGCTAAGGGTTTTGTCCATAATTTTGAGATTTGTATTGTCCAAGTTCTAGGAATATAATGTTTTCTGGGTGGACATAGTTTATTTTCAAGCCAGTGTTGTTCATCTTTGGATTCCCAGCCTCTAGAATTGTGCCTGGCACAAAAATACTTGAGGAATGCATGAAACATGACAGTTTTAATAGTCTATATGAAAACTATAGAGCGCACTTACAGCACACAGACACAAACTCCTTTACCTCTCTCAGCGGTTTCATGGGAGAACCTCTACTAGTGTCCTCCTTTTACAGAGTAGAATGTAAAGACACAAAGAAGTTAAGTCGTTTTCACGTAGTCCCCCAGCCAGTGGTTAAAACTGAATCACACTCCACAGTTGCTCATCCCTCAGACCTGCCTGACGTCTATGTTTATCAGCAGGAGCTGGGGTATCTCTAGGTCATCATACTTTCTACGTGTTCAGGCTGAGTTGATATTTCCTTTTTCATTGAGACAGAGTATCACTCTGTCACCCAGGCTGGTGTGCAGTGGTGCTATCTTGGCTCACTGCAACCTCTGCCTCCTGGGGTCAAGCGATTCTTCTGCCTCAGCCTCCTGAGTAGCTGGGATTACAGGCACCCACCACCACACCCAGCTAATTTTTGTATTTGTAGGAGGGACGGGGTTTCACCATGTTGACCAGGCTGGTCTCGAACTCCTCACCTCAAGTGATCTGCCTGCCTCGGCCTCCCAAAGCTCTGGGATTAAAGGTGTGAGCCACCGTGCCTGGCCAGTATTGCCTTTTAAAAAGCCCCTTCTAGCCCGTTTCTTCCTCAAGGATTCAAACTTAGTGTTCGGATACCTTGCATCATCCATTAGAAAATACTGAAGTCATTGAAGATTCAGTAAGCTTACAAAATCCAACTATAATTACAAAACTTCTAGATTTGAGGAAGCTCAGTGACAGTCACCTGTGATGGGGGCTATCTAAATCCATTGGGAAAAACTAAGTATTCTAAGTCTTCTCATTATTCTACAAACTGGCAAGTTAAGGGAAGAAGCTGAGAGAAAATTCACCCTCCTGATGGTTTTCTGCTCCTAAGTAACACTGAGCAGCAGAGTTCAAGCACAAACTTTGCAGAAAAGAGTGGCCGTAGACTGTGGCACACCAATCTTCACAAATTGTGTTGGGGATCCCAAATGTGAAAGGGAATGTAGATTTTCCACAGTTATAAAAAACATCTCAACTTCCTCCTGGCAGGTAGGTGCTAAGGAATTACACTGAAAAAAAGAACCAAAAATCCTCTAGGAGAGACTCTGTGCCCTGAGGTCAGGCGCTCCCCTCTGGATGTTCCTGCCTTATGCAATTGCAATCGTATTCACAAAAGCAAATCAAGAGGAAAATATGTGGAGGAAAAACCCTTCTGACATCTCTAAATTGCATCTACTGACTAGCGGCCCAGCTAGCTCCTCCAAAGTGGTGAGTCACTGCAGTAGAGAAGAGGCCCAAGCAGGGAGCCGGGCAAGAGCTCTGAGGTCCTTCTGCCCAATCAGCAGCAGCCCCCGGCTGGGAGCTGTCCTTGGGGTCCAAGGCTACATAGCTGAGAGGCCACAGAGAGCCAAGAACCGTTAAGGGGACTGAGCTGGCAAGGGGGAGAAAGTGGGGGCTGGCAGCTCACTGCATTTTGTTGCCATGAGTCACTTAAAAAATACAAAGAACAATATAATTTGTAGGTGGTTATTGATAGCTCCAGGCATCCAATCCTTCTAGTTTATAAAGATACAAATCTTAATTATTAATGGTTAAGATGAAGAAACAGAAGCCTTGAAGTTAGGAAATTCAAACGAATTGTTTCCTCAGATCCCCCTCACACAAAAGAGAGTCTGTTCTGTAAAGTCCAGCTTGCTCGGCCTGTTCCAAGATCAGTGACGTTCCTGGTTCTTTCCCAGTGAGGCCATTTAAACTCATGCTGCAGAAACTTGAGTTCTGCAGGCAGAAACCCACCTGGGAGTCAGGTGAGAGAGGCCCGCACCTGGCAGCACTGACTTTTTGCCAAACATGCTTTTGATAAATGCCTTATAAAGTGATAGTCCAGAAAGCATTGTTTTCCTATGGAATGAACCCAAAGTTGTGATTGCATTGTTGCTGAAAACATACCACTCATACACAGGAAGAGTAAATCAAAAGGGCAAAGACACAGCACCTACAGGCCTCCACCATCATTTGAGGGAAATTATTTTCTCAGCCACAGGAAATTAGTATAGATTATTATGTGTTGTAACTGTGTAAGGACTCACAATAGTGTGTGTTGTGTATATAAAAGACTATTCAACCATATGATAAATTTAAAGTTCTTGCGAGCTATATGAGCTATCAAATAAATGCATAAACAAATTAAGTGGGTTTATAGGAATGAGATGAGACATACCCCTTTAAAATGCTGTGATGGGACTTTGTTTTCATGTGTTTGTTTTTCCTTTTTGGAGACAGGTTTTCACTCTGTTGCCCAGGCTGGAGTGCAGTGGCATAATCATGGCTCACTACAGCCTTGACCTCCCCACCTCAAGTGATCCTCCCTCCTCAGCCTTCCAAGTACCTGGAACTAGAGATTTGTGCCACCACATCTGGCAAATTTTGCATTTTTTGTAGAGACAGGATCTCATTATGTTGCCCAGATTGGTCTTGAACTCCTGAGTTCACGTGATCCTCCAGCCTCGACCTCCTAAAGTGCTTATATTGTAGGCGGGAGCCACTGTGCCTGGCCTGTTGGCAGGACTTTTGAATTGACAATCTTTTTGTCCTTAGCCTTAGTAGTAAAGGCTCTGATGTTGTATTATTGAATATAATACTGGCATTTAACTTGAGCTATATTCCTATATTTTTTTAAAATACCAATTTCATTTTTATTAAGAATATGTTTTAAAAATTAGGAATGAATGGTGAATTTTATCAAATGCAGCCATGGAAAAATATCAAATGATAGTTTCCTCCCTTTTTGGTGAAGGTATTAATATATTCTTATTTTATTTCATTTATTTTTATTTATTTTATTCATATATTTTTATTTTCTTTATTCTGTTGCCCAGGTTGGAAGTGCAGTGGCGCGATCTCTGCTCATTGCAACCTCCATCTTCTAGGTTGGAGAGATTCTCATGCCTCAGCCTTCTGAGTAGCTGGGATTACAAGCATGCACCATGCCTGGCTAATTTCTTGTATTTTTAGTAGAGACAGGGTTTTGCCCTGTTGGCCAGGCCAGTCTTGAATTCCTGGCCTCAAGTTATCCACCTGCCTTGGCCTCCCAAAGCGCTGGGATTACAGGTGTGAGCCACCACATCTGGCCTAGTTATTAACATGTTTTAGATATTAAAGCCTTTATATCCTGATTTAATACTGATGATCATGGAATATAATTTTCTTACTCAGCTGCTGGAGACTATGTGTTAATGTTTTATTTAAATTTTTGGTATCAAAAATCAGTAAGACTGGCATGTAGTTTTATTTTTAATTTGGAATATTTTTGTCCAGTTTTTAGATCAATAAATTGTTTGTTTCATAAAAACACACTTGGAAGCTTTTCTTCTGTCTCTGCTGTGGCATAGTTTGAAAATTTTTCTGGACTTACGTGCTTCTTAATAGTTTGGTGTATTTTCTCTGTGAAACCATCTGGGATTGGTGCTTTTGGAGGGATAGAAATTCAAATGCTGTTTCAGATTTCTTTCTCTATTCAAGTCAGTTTGTTGCATAATGAACACTGATAACTGTTTTCTACTTCCAAAATTTTATAATTTATTTAATTTCCTTAAGGTTATTTTCTGTTTCTCATTTTTATTTTGTGTATGTATTGTACTCACTTTGTTCATCATATTTAGATATGTTAGCTAATAATTTGTCATTTAATTGTTTGTAAAAAGAATAATCTCTTGGATTACTTCATTTTGCTGTTGATATCATTAATTATACTTTAATTCTTTCCACTTCTTTGCTTCTGTTTTGCTTAGTGCGTATGTCTGTGTGTATACTTGTGTGTGTTGTGAATTTTTCCTGTCTGAGTTGAATACATTCTCAGTTTACTTTTATTTGTTATTGTTACACATTATACCAATGGGTTTTCTTCTGTCAGTGCTTTCTGCTAAGCACTTACATTGTCCTTTGTTTGTTTCAATCCTGTCATCCAGAAATAACAATATATACATTACGGTTTAAATATAAATACATACAATTATCTTTTTTCTAAAATTTTTAATTACATTTTTTTCATTTTTATGTTACAAATATAGTAAATACTATCCCATCTTTTTTCTCTATATAAATCCCCTATTTTATTTTATTTTATTTTATTTTTTGAGACAGAGTCTCGCTCTGTTGCCCAGGCTGGAGTGCAGTGGTGTGATCTCAGCTCATTGCAACCTCCACCTCCTGGGTTCAAGCGATTCTCCTGCTTCAGCCTCCTGAGTAGCTGGGACTACAGGCATGTGCCACCATGCCTGGCTAATTTTTTGTATTTTTAGTAGAGACGAGGTTTCACCATGTTAGCCAGGATGGTCTTGATCTCCTGACCTTGTGGTCTGCCTGCCTCGGCCTCCCAAAGTCCTGGGATTACAGGCGTGAGCCACCATGCCTGGCCCAATTTTATTTTATGTTTTACAAAATTGGTCATTATAGTTTCTTTTCTTAAAAATTATGTTTTTCTTATCATTTGCCCAATTTTTGTATGCACCTTTAAACAGTTTTTTATAATTAAAATAATAATAATAATTACTAAATAATTTAAATAATTTTAAAACACATGGAGGTTACTTGATTTTTGGTGGTGGGAGGTATCTGGGTGTCAGTAGGATTATCTTTTTTAAGTCCAGTGACTTTATTAGGCTGCGTTTTAGTTCTTTTATTTTTTTTTTTTGAGATGTGCTCTCACTCTGTCACCTAGGTCAGATCACCACTCACTGCAGCCTCTACCTCCTGGACCCCAGTAATCCTTCCATCTCAGCCTCCTGAGTAGCTGGAATCACAGGCATGCACCACCAAGCGCAGCTTTTTTTTTTTTTTTTTTTTGTAGAGATGGAGTTTCACTATATTGCTCAGGCTGGTCTTGAATTCCTGGGCTCAAGCAATCCTTCTGCCTTGGCCTCCCAAATGCTGGGATTATAGGCATGACCCACTACACCCACTCATATTCTAGTATTAATAGATGTGAATTCATTTCTTCCCTGGGACACAGTTCCTTTTTATATATATAGGTCTATATCTCTTTTCTAATATAGTTTTAAAAAATTATAGTTTAAAATATTTTTCCTGTTCAAATTTCCTGGGCTTTTTTGTGCGGGACACTAATTATAGATACCCTTTCCTTGTCTTATGCACATTCTTCCTGGTCTGATTTCCATGGGTATTACTTTTCCTAAAATCAATTTTAACTTTTTTTTTTCTTTTGCAGAATTTTCTCAAACATGTCATCCATATAGTTTCTTCTCTTTTCTGTGAATCCATCTACTTTATTTTTTTCTTTTCCATTTATTTTCTCAACTCTGTTAATTCATTGTCTCTTTATTTCATCTTGGAGGTCTTTCATTTTGGTTTTAAACTCTCCTTTCAAAGAGACTTTTTTTCCCATTATTTTACCTTTTGTGTGAAGAACATCTTGGTTACACTTTTTACCTGTTGATGACAATTGTTTTCAAAGTTATACCCTTCATCTTCTCTTTTGGTCATTTTTACACACCACTTTTTCCTGAAGCAGATTTGCATAGATCCAGTAATTATTTGCTTTTATTATTACTATTCCTCTCTACATGTAGAAGTTCACCTTTTCATAAAGGATGTTCTTCCCTGGGTTGTTGTGAATTAGGGCCAGAGAAGGGCTAGGGCAGAGAGTTTGTAGCAGGTACCTCATGTTCTCCTGTGCCTTCAGAGTTCCTTCATTGCCACTCAGCCATATTAACATGATTGCTCTGGGCCAACAGAGTATGTCTCTGGATCTCAGGGGAAGTTACCACTGGAAGCTATTTACCACTGGGGCACAGCACTCATCTTTCCTTTTCATTGTGTACCTGGCACATGGTGTGTCTGTGTTGATTTTTCTATAGTTTGCAAGTGGTGTGACTCTAGGTCTATGAATCACCAATGGTTCCTCCTCTAGGTAGCCACATCAACAAACAGCTTCCTACAAAGATGGCTTACAGCATGTTTTGTCCTTCAGTCCTATGTCCTAGGAATTTTGTGGCATTAGGGTTCAGGGAGATTCTTTAAGCCATTTTTTGCTCTATAACCTTTTCTTCCAAACCAGGGGCCTTTGTTGGCTCTTCCAGATACACTGCTTAACTTGGAGAATTCTTTGTGTTCTTGGAAATAGTAGCATCCTTTCTCCTTTTTGTCTAATTTTTACCATTCTTGGCATCCATTCTTGGATTACTGGTCATATTCTGGGCCGTAGATTTCTTTTTGTTGTTGTTTCTGGGAAGATTGAGTTTCTACTTCTATTTCTCAGTTTCTTTATTGATTTCAGTTGTAATCAGAAATAAGGGGCAGATAAGATACTTACGCTACCATTTTAAACTGGAAGTCACATGATGCACTTTAAATTATTAAGTGGTTTTTCAGTTCTGGCTAGAGCATGTCTTATCAGCAGTATGATTCCCTAGAGAATATTTATGCAAATGGACCTTATATTTTGGGACAACAAGTATTCAAAAACTCCTTTAGAACTGAAATTGCTATAAAGAAAATTGACATAAATAATTTTATATGGTCTTACCTCAGTAGCTTGGTAACTAGAAATGTCCACCAAAGGACTCTCTCCTGCCCTTGCCTCCCCTGTGCTGTTGGATGTTTTTTCCAGAAGAGGGAGTTGTAGGCTGTCAGACAAATAATTAATCTTCATCAGAAGTTCATCGAACAGATTTGCAAATTCATCCAAGTAGTAATTCTGAAGAGAAGAAAATTAGATTAGTAAATGCATTCAAGAATCTCATTTTTCCTCTGTCCTCATTATGTGAAACATTTAGGGGTACCATCTGTAGATGGTATTGTGCTATGTTAGGAAACATACTGACCCTGCCTGCAGTCAGAAGACTTGGGTGCTGGGCCTGCTCTTATGTCTCTATATCTCAGTTGCTTCAATAATAATGTATATATACAGATATGTATGTAAATGCTACTGTTAACAATGCCTACATAAAAAACTATTGAATGGATTTAAAGGCAATAATGCATAGTGCTGCTATGGGAAAATGAGGTCCTTCTTCCATCCCTTCAATTAATAAATCTTTATTGAGTACTGTTCAAAACAAATAAAGGCAATAATGGATGGGGAAGCACATGACAGAGAGTAAAGCCCTATAAAAATGTACAGTACCATGATTACATATGACTGCCTTCAGAACCTCACTGGATGATACCTAAATATCAGCTGATAGGGTTTGGCTGTGTCCCCATTCAAATCTCAACTTGAATTGTATCTCCCAGAATTCCTGTGTGTTGTGTGAGGGACCTAGGGGGGAGGTAATTGAATCATGGGGGCTGGTCTTTCCTGTACTATTCTTGTGATAGTGAATAAGTCTCATGAGATCTGATGGTTTATCAGGAGTTTCTGCTTTTGCAACTTGCTCATTATTCTCTTGCTGCCTCCATGTAAGAAGTGCCTTTCGCCTCTTGCCATGATAAGTCCAATTAAACCTCTTTTTGTCCCCAGTTTTGGGTATGTGTTTATCAGCAGCATGAAAATGAACTAATACAGTAAATTGGTACCAGTAGAGTGGGACATTCCTGAAAAGATGCCCAAAAATGTGGAAGTGACTTTGGAACTGGGTAACAGGCAGAGGTTGGAATAGTTTGGAGGGCTCAGAAGAAGACAGGAAAATGTGGGAAAGTTTGGAACTTCCTACAGACTTGTTGAATGGCTTTGACAAAAATGCTGATAGTGATAGGAACAATAAGGTCCAGACTGAGGTGCTCTCAGATGCAGATGAGAAACTCGTCGGGAGCTGGAGCAAAGGGGACTCTTGTTATGTTTTAGCAGAGACTGGTGGCATTTTGCCCCCCTAGAGATTTGTGGAACTTTGAACTTGAGAGTGATGATTTAGGGTATTTGGTAGAAATTTCTAAGCAGCAAAGCATTCAAGAGGTGACTTGGGTGCTGTTAAAACATTCCATTTTAAAAGGGAAATGGAACATAAAAGTTAAAAAAAAATTGCAGCCTGACGATGTAGTAGAAGAGAAAAACTCATTTTCTGGTGAGAAGTTCAAGCCAGCTGCAGAACTTTGCATAAGTAGCAAGGGGCCTAATGTTAATTCCCAAGACCATGAGAAAAATTTCTCCAGGCCATGTCAGAGAACTTCACAGCAGCCCCTCCCATCACAAGCCTGGAGGCCCAGGAGGAAAAAGTGGTTTTGTGGGCTAGGCCCAGGGCCTCTGTGCTGTGTGCAGCCTAGAGACCTGGTGCTCTGTGTCCCAGCTCCTCCAGCCATTGCTGAAAAGGGCCAATGTACAACTTAGACTGTGGCTTCAGAGGGTGGAAGCCCCAGGCCTTGGCAGCTTCCATGTGGTGTTGAGCCCGCAGGTGCACAGAAGTCAAGAATTGAGGTTTGGAAACCTCAGCCTAGATTTCAGAAGATGTATGGAAATGCCTGGATGCCTAGGCAAAAGTTTTCTGCAGGAGTGGGGCCCTCATGGAGAACCTCTGCTAGGGGAGCATGGAAGGGACCTAGTGGAGCTGTGAGAAGAGGGCCACCATCCTCTAGACCCCAGAATGGTAGATATCAGACAGTTTGCACTGTGTGCCTGGAAAAGCCACAGACACTCAATGCCAGCCCATGAAAGCAGCCTGGAGGGAGGCTGTACCCTGCAAAGCTACAGGAACAGAGCTGCCCAAGACCATGGGAACCCACGTCTTCAATCAGCATGACCTGCATGTGATACCTGCAGTCAAAGGAGATCATTTAAAATTGGATTGCCTTGTTGGATTTTGGACTTGTATGGGGCCTGTAACCCCTTTGTTTTGGTCAATTTGTCCCATTTGTAATGCCTGTATTTACCCAATACTTGTACCTCCATTGTATCTAGGAAGTAACTAGCTAGTTTTTGATTTTACAGGCTCATAGACAGAAGGGACTTGTCTTGTCTCAGAAGAGACTTTGGACTGTGGACTTTTGGGTTAATTCTGAAATGAGTTAAGACTTTGGGGGACTATTGAGAAGTCATAATTAATTGGTTCTGAAATGTGAGAACATAAAATTTGGAGGGGTCAGGGATGAAATGATATTGTTTGGCTGTGTCCCCATTCCAGCCTCAACTTGAATTGTATCTTCCAGAATTCCCACATGTTGTGGGAGGGACCTAGTGGGAGGTAATTGAATCACAGGGGCTGGTCTTTCCCATGCTATTCTAGTGATAGTTAAAGATCTGATGGTTTATCAGGGATTTGCACTTTTGCACCTTAATCATTTTTCCCTTGCCGCCACCGTGTAAGAAGTGCCTTTCGCCTCCCACCATGAATCTGAGGCCTCCCAAGCCATTTTGGAACTGTAAGTTCAATTAAACTTCTTTTGTTCCCAGTTCTGGGTATGTCTTTATCAGCAGTGTGAAAATAAACTAATACATCAGCCATGGAAGAAAGTGAGTATTCAGTGTGCAAACATCTGGTTTGATTTGTTTACAGTCATGTCTGGGGTAACTAAACTCAGACAATGCACCTAAGGCTCCATGTTTTGGGTAGAAATTTGGGTTCGATAGCAGGCACCACAAGCAAATAACTAACTCAGGGGGCAGCAGCATGTCTGTGTCCTAGGGAAGACCATAAACTCCGTCTTTCCAACTGTACAGGTCATTATAAGGATATAGTGAGTTAATGCAGGACAATGTGCTTGGTAATCTGTAAAGTGCTTTAGACTTTCAAGGGAAAATTCCTTGAGTTCCACTATGATTGAAACTAATTTTGTTGCTTTGCAATGAGATTTGGCATGGAAACATACTCATGCTTTGATAATTGAAAGCAAAATTCTGCAATGAAACCATTATCTTGAGTGTGCTATCATGCTCAGTAACCCAAGATCCCACAGCTTACGTGATTCTCAACCATCTCAGTCTCTTCTAACTTTGGTGCTTTCAGTCTCAGAAAGGTGAGGGCCTTTTCCCAGATATAAGCAGTGACGTCTTTAAGTCTCACAAGAGATTTACTTTGAAAAGACTTTCTTTTCGGGGTAAAGTCATTAGAAAACCTCTCAGCTAAAAAAGAGAAGAAAAAATGAAGACAAATTTCATGTCAGCAACCTAAATAAAGAGCCTTGTTAATATGATAAACTATGCAATGAAGATTATATCTGATGATGCTACTTTACGACCTTTTGGTAAAATAGTGACTTCTTGGTTAAAAAAAGCAAAATCAGGAAAATACCTCTCCTGAGTTGAAGTAAATGTCGGTAAGATGATCTCAGCCATGGAAATTCATTGTATTATAAAGGATGTTTTCAGTGTCTAACTCTGAAGACTGAGATTATCAACACAATGTGCATGCCGATAAGTGAAGTCTGTGTCTCAGTTTCGGTGTCCCCTGGTGAGCCGTTCTGAGCTGTGGGTGAGCCTCAGGAGAGAGCACTGTGCCTGTGCCTGGGAGACCAGAAAGGGTCTTGTGCTCAGCAGGTTGTTGTGCCCTCAACATGTGTCCTGTAAGTCTCCACGTGGTTTATTTCTTCGCTGCAGGCTGTAAGCTGTTAGCTCAAAAGCCTGCTGGTACCAAACTCAATTTTTTACCCATCCAGTTGTTTTAAAAATAACCCAAACAAACAATTTTTTAGTCATTTAGAGCCTGTCAGCTTTACATATCCTGCAAAACCTCAGGGGACAGCTGTTACCCACTGATAAGATTATAAGGCCCCAAGCTGCCGCTGGCCTCAGGAGCTTTCTGACCCAGAGCTTCCCCTCCACGCTGCTGAGCAGCATCCTCTAAAGGGTAAGCTCCCTCTCTGTTGCCCCTCTCCCCTGAGATCTCCCTTGCTCTTCTTCCTTTTTGGATTGTTCTTGAACCCTACACTGTAAGCCTGTGGACAGTTTCATAGCATGAGGGAGTTCCCCTACATGGGAACACTTCAAAACACTACCTCAATAAAGCTTGTGTGTGTTGCTGTCTCTTGTGGTCATATGCTTGTCCCAAATCCCTCGAACCCCTCACAAAGTTTTAGAACTCTGCAAAGATGCTCAGGAGCCTGAAAGGGTAGACCACCTGCAAAGATGCTCAGGAGCCTGAAAGGGTACACACTGCAGGTATGTAGGTCTGAGGCCTTCCAGCTTTACCAGCAAAACAGCCATGAGGGACAGCAAGGCCTGACTCTTGCACCCAGAGACCTCAATGCAATATTGCCTGCCTATCTCAGAAGATAGCATCCAAGTGCCTAAGTATGACATGCAAGTCCCTCCACTCCTAACTCCAACCATCCTTTTCAACGCGACATCCGCTTGAACCAGAACTCCAGCATGGCCCTCTCCACGTGCCCCCCTGTCCAAATGCTGCTCTCAGCAGTTGTCACCGTGAGCAGAACACCTCTTCAAGGCTCCCTTTACTGCTGTGTGAAGATTTCCTGGTCTCCTTAGGAAGAATAAATGAATCTCTGATCTAAGTTTCTTGCTCTTTGGGGACACTTTTAGTTAGGCTTTAAAATTGCCTATAATTATGTAGGATCTGTATGCTGAGGACTATAAAACAGTGATGAAAAGAAACCAAAGATGACCTGAATAAACGGAGAGAAATACAGAATTCTAGGATTGAAAAAGCTTAATATTATTAGGATGCCAATTCCCCCCCCAAATTTGATTTATACTTCCATAGCAATTTCAATCAGAATCTCAACATGATTTAAAAAACAAGATGTTAACAAGATGATTCTAAAACTTATACTGAAAGGCAAAAGAGCTAGAATAGCTACAATGAAAACAGAGCAAAGCTGGAGGACTCATCCACTCTCCTTTAAGATTTGCCACAGAGTGATCAAGACCTCATAGGATTGGCTAAAGGAAAGACCAGTGGAGTCTAATAGAGAACCCAGATACAGATCCACATAGATACAGCCAATCACTTTTTGACAAAGTCGTAAAACCAATTCAATGGAGTAAACATTCTTTTAAAAAATTGTGCTGGAATAATTGGATATTCATCTATAAAAAACAGGAACTCTGTTCCATGCCTCACACCTCATATTAAAATTAACTAAAAACAGATGATCAACCTAAATGTAAAACATAAAACTATAAAAATTCTAGAAGAAAATAATAGGAGAAAATATATGTGATCTTGGGTTTGGGAATTCATTTGGGCCAGGACACCAAAAGCAAAATCCATAAAAGAAAACATTGAAAAACTGGCCTTTATCGAAATTTACAACTTCTGCTCTGTAGAGATGCTGTTAAGAGACTAAAAGGACAAGGTACAGGTCAGGAGAAAATATCTGCAAATCCCATAACCAATTTAGAAACCATTTAATTACCCTAATTATTTGTGTATGCCAGTCTTCCCCCGGTGGACTATGAGCTCTCTGCGGCAGGAACCAGTTATTATTATTATTATTATTATTATTAATTTTTGCCTTTGCCTGAATATAATGAGCATTCTTTAGGTTTTTGCTGAATGAGTGCATGAATTAACAAATGAGTGAACTGATGGATGGATGGGTGGGTGGATAGGTGGACAGGTAACTAGTTTGGTGAGCAGGTGGGTGGATGGGTGGTGGACGGATTTATGCATTCATGGATGAGCAGGAGCAGGGAGCTAGGACCACTGATAAAAGCAAAGGACTGGGGTCTGAGTGTTGTCAAGGTGTAAACATGAGCACTCACTTTTAGTTTCCCTCTAGCTCCTAAACTAGAATACCAGTAGACTTTTAAGGACTGCAGAGAATTTTAATCCACTTATAAAGCTGGAATATTCAATTCACTGAACTTGTAGTGAGCTCTGCAATGTGTCAGGAACTACCCTAGAAGGCAAGCACACCGATATGCCTGCTAGGAATGTGGCTAGAGTTCAAAAGGAGACAAAAACCAACAGCACAGGACAATGGGTGCATTAAGGAGCACGCTCAGAGCCTTTGGGGGGTCTCAGGGGGGATCGGTGCTGGGAGAGCTTCTAGAGGGAATGACACATGGACCCTGTCTTAGAACGTAATGCTGAATGAGTCACAGTGGAGGGATCTGAGGGAAGGCACGTGCAGGAAGTGTGGGCAGCACGCCAGCAGGCCTAGTCAAGCACAGAGCAGGGGTCCCAACCCTGAGCCTTCCATAGGAACACCTGTAGGGCTTTCTGGAAATAGAAATGATGAGTCCCACCCTTGTGATGTGGACACAGCAATCCTGGTCGGGCTGGGCAGAGCAGGTGAGAGCCTCGGCAGGGAGGGGCAACATATAAGATGCTCAGTTATGTTTTAATTTCAGGTCAACAACAAATAACTTTTAACATAAATATGTCTGAACTATTGCAGGGGGAATTACTACTGAAAACGTTTCCTCTGTTTACTGAAATTTAACTGAAACTGGGTTCCAGTTTTATTTGCTTAATCTGTTGACCCCAAGTCCAGGCAGCAGGATGAGACCATGGGGGAACCTTTTCTTCCATCGACGGAGTTTAAGCTGGGTATGACATGACTAGATTTGCCTGTGGCAGATCAGAAGGAGGGAGTGAAACAGGGAGTCATTCCTCCTTTGGCCCCCAGCCTGCAGAACACGTCCAGCGGAGGGTGGCTGATGGAGTGCAACTCTGATAAGATGGAAAGACTGAGAAAAGGCAACAGATACCCTTGAGGCAGCGTGAGATTGCAGATGAAGTTCAGAGCAAGAAATGATGTGATTCAGTGCAGGGTGAGTAGGACCAGGGAAGCTTCCTGGAGGAGGTGGCACTCTGGGGTGGCTGCTGTTGTGCTGGACTGTTCTAGGGAAAGGGAGAGTCAAACCGACTGTGTTTGACTCACCTGATCTCCCAGGGCAGGTGAGCTGGGCCCCAGGGATTCACTACCATGAGATCTGACCTGTGCTGCCTGGCCCCGTCCACATGGACCACAGTTCCACCCCAACAGCAAATGAAACTTATACAAACCATGACTTGAAAGTTGGGGACGCATTTACTTACCATTCCAAAACACAATGTGGCAGAGACTATTAAAAGGGCCCCAAAGTAACAAGCCATGGCCCGCTGCTCAGACTTGGAAAGGCCAAGGAAGGAGTCTTTTTGGTTTCTTCTGGGAAAACGAAACAGCAGCCTGGGGAAGGCGTCTGTGAAGGTGCCAGGTGGTAGAGCCCACATAGAGAGCAGGAATTGGAGCAGGTGGGAGACGGCAGCCAGTATCGGGGCCCCGCCAGCTGCAGAGAGAAAGCCAGAGAGCACTGACCTCGTCACCGCTTCTAGGAGTGGAAGACTCGACTTCTACATGTTTAAAATAGAGACAAACTTGGAGGGGCAGTTTGGGAGTGTGAATCAATCACACCATCCCTGGTTTTGAACCTGAAAGGTGGTGTCGCCCCTCTCACCCCTCTCCCAGGCCTCCCTCCTCCCACCTCTGCCGGCCCTGCTGGTCTCCCTCCTCCCTTTCAAGGGCTCTTCCTGCCAGGGCCATTCTCTCCTCAGCTCCTCCTCTGCCTGTGGTGACAAGTGGCCTGCTCCCCTGGCCTTTGGCCCCCTTTAGCAGGCCATGGTTGCCATGAGGGGGCAGCTCCCTCGTCATCTTTATGTATCCTGCACCTGGCCAGAGCCTAGTAAAATACACCACTTAGGAAGCATTGAGAAGTCTTGTTGATTTTGATGTGAATTTGGCCAAGCTTAGGTTTCATGGTCCTGGTTATAATAGACTGGGAACTTGGTCTGGGATCTGAGGGGGTTGTATCACCGGTCCTGTTCATGCTTCTCCCTCCATCTGCTCCAACCAGCTCTGATGCCGACAAGCACTTTCTCCACCTGGATGTCAGACCACCAGGCGGTCACCCCACAGGTCCACATGGTCAGTGTGTGCAGACTGTGGGACGGGCCTGCAGAGAAGACCCACCCAGCTGCAGCTATAGTCACAGGCTGCGTTCTGTGTGGGTCCTTGCTGGCCTCCATGTGTAACCCTGGACGGGTACCCAAAGACTTCCCTACGAATGCACTGGGACTCATTTTAGTATTATTTATTCCACAGGTGAAATCAGACATCAGTGGGACTCAGAAGAAAGCAAGCACAATCTGTGGGTCTACAGCTGGACAAACTGAGCTGGGTGGTCTCCTGGTCTCCTCTTGGCGCCTATGAGTCTATACTTGCTGCACAGTTAGAACCCTGCTACTTAATTTGGACACAAATTATTTATATTCTGGACTTTTCTCCCCCTTAGATAAAAACATTTTTGCACGTTGCTAAATGGTCCTAATAATGACTAGCTTAATTGTTTCATAAATTCTATGTGCATATAATCTCAAAGGCCAGTAATAACTGTCAGGGCAAACATCATTGATGCATGTTCTGGAGGCAGAGATTGGGCAACTGGCTGGTGTTCACAACATGAGCTAGGGCGTGGGACAGCCAGGTTAGAATGACACTCTCTCTGACTCTCAAGTCCCTTCTCTCTGCCCTGGTTTGCTGAGTGTGTTCCTCAGGGTTTGGGGGAACCCTTTACCGGGAGCAGGAGACCTGTGCTTGGTGTCCTGTGTGGCCTGGATCCTGATAGCCAGAGCCTCCAAACTCAGGTCACTTGGCCAAGACTCACCCTCGGCCCTGACTGCAATTCTGTGCTGTATTAGGGCCTGTCAGGTTGGAGCAAGCTCTTTCCCTGCTGGGACCACATCCGAATCACCAGCACCCCAGGAACTTAAGCAAGGCTCCAAGCCGTACTCTGGACCTGTTGATTTGGGGCCTCCCCCTCCAGACCAGATTTCAGGGCCAGCCCTGGAGGAAGACCTGGCTGTGCCCTGGGGTTTGAGGCAGGCATTCCTGAGAACCCTCTAAGAAGAACTGTGCCTGCCCATAGCTTGGTTGTGATAGTTAAATGAAGTAATCTATGAGAGGCCCAAAGTGCCATTCCTGGCACTTAGAGAAAGCTCAGGAGGTGATAATAACTACTTCTATTGTACTAATAACATGCTGTTGTAAGGCGCAGTACAGAGCAAGGGTTTCATAAATCATGGTTATTGTCATGACCATAACTTACTATATGACTGTTGATATCAGTTATCTAAAAACGCACCGTAAGGGATTAGAAGACTGGAATTCTAGACGGTGTTCACCTTGAGAGCAGTTTGTTCTTCCCTTGAGGAAGGCTGAAAAGAGTACCCAGATCAATGGTTTATGAGGGAAATCACCTGATAAAGGGGAGAGTTCTTACCCCTGCCACAAAGACGCTGGGGGAGTGAGTGGCGCATCATGGAGGAGCAGGATGCCATTGTGTTTTGAATGCCAGGAAGATAGACGCATTTTAATGTCAAGAGGAATAAGAGGATTCCCTGGAGCCATCGAGCCCTCTGAGACAAAAGAACAGAGCAGTCAGTGCGCCATGCCAGACATTGGAAGGTGCAGACATGTTCACAGTTGTCAGCAGTACATAAAGAGTTCACTGGATTTGATGATGTTATATAGACCATGAGTCTCCAAGGGACATCAAGTGCAAATGTCTGCAGAGGAGGATGAGTTGGGACTAGGGGTAAGTACAAATCATAACGCATTTTCAGAAGACCTGCTCTGAATTCTGGCCTGGCCAGTTCTTTGGACACCAGGATGGAGCAGGTCTAGCAGGCCACACAGACAGGACTCTGTCCACCCCAGAGGTCTGTTCTCCCTGTCTGAGCCTTAGTCTCTTGGGCTATAAGAAAATCATCACCATGGAGGGGGCTCAAAGAACGTATTTAGTGCATGCTTGTTTCCTTCCCCACCCGTTACATGTACAGAATAGGCACACTTTCCAAGTAGGTTTTTAAAAATGTAATCCTCATGGCCGGGCGGTGGCTCACACCTGTAATCCCAGCACTTTGGGAGGTTGAGGTGGGCAGTTCACAAGGTCCCACGCCCTAGCTCATCCTGGCTAACACGGTGAAACACTGTCTCCACTAAAAATACAATTAGCAGGGAGTGGTGGCACGCACCTGTAATCCCAGCTACTTGGGAGGCTGAGGCAGGAGAATCGCTTGAACCTGGGAGGCAGAGGTTGCAGTGAGCAGAGATCGCGCCACTGCACTCCAGCCTGGGTAACAGAGGGAGACGCTGTCTCAAAAAGAAAAAAAATGTAATCCTCGCAAAAACCGGAGTCACTTCCCTGTTACAGCTCTAGAGTCTATGGCTCAGACAAACAGTGTGAACAGACAAGCACAGTACAACCAGAGACGTGGCAGACCCAGGGGCAAACAGCCTCCAGGACTCGTCCACACTCGGGAGGCCTCTAGGAAGGCTGCTCCCTTCCCCCCTCCCTACCAGGGGCTAACGAAGAAAGTCCTTCTGGGTGTATGATCTCATATGCTCTCACCAAAATTATAAGCCCAAGAGAAAAGAAATGACAGCTGGACGGTTTAAAATTTATATGGGCAATGAATCAAGGTTTTCTGTTTGTTTTGTTTCCTCAGTAATTGGGACAAGGTCAGCAATGACTTCTGACAACCAAAACCTAGACAGTCTGAGTGGCTGTCACCCCTTAGGTCCCCTTCAGAGCAGGCAGGGCCACACATGGGAGAATGGGGATGAATGGGGCTCTATCCAGCACCAGCCAAGAGAAATGCAATGCAAGCTATGGGTGCAATTTTCTAGTAACCACGTTTTAAAAAGTACAATTAAACAGGGTAAATTTATTTTATAATATATTTTGTTTAAATGAGTATATGTAAAATAATGTGAAATAGCATCATTTCAATATGTAACCAGCATAGAAATTATTGAGATGCTTTACATTAAAAACAATTTTTTTTTTTGAGATGGAGTCTTGCTCTGTCACCCAGGCTGGAGTATGAGTGCAGTGACGCAATCTCAGCTCACTGCAACCTCTGCCTCCCAGCGGGTTCAAGCAATTCTCCTGTCTCAGCCTACCTAGTAGCTGGGACTACAGGTACACACTGCCACACTCGGCTAGTTTTTTTTTTTTTTTTTTTTTTAATAAAGATGGGATTTCACCACGTTGCCCAGGCTGGTCTTGAACTCCTAAGCTCAGGCAATCTGCCCGCCTTGGCCTCCCAAAATGCTAGAATTATAGGCGAGAGTCACTGTGCCTGGTACATTTTTAATTTTCATACTAAGTTTATGAATTCCAGTGAGCATTTTACACTCACAGCATATCTTAGTTTGGACTAGCCACATTTCAAGTTCTCAATAGCCATGTGTGGCTAGTGGTGTCTACTGGACAACACGGCTATAAACTTCCTGTGGACAGAGTGGAAGGGCCCCTTTCTTGCCTGCATCTGATTGAGGGATGCCATAAAGCCTTCTGAGTAATTGCTATTATTATGACTTTCATATATGGAGCATCTGCTATATGCCAAGATGTTCCAAGGATATGTTTGCATGTGTATGTACAAATACACACACACACACACACACACACACACACACACACACTCAGATCCTAGCAAAACCCCCAAAGTAGGTATCATAGTTCTATCTGATTAAGACTTGAAGAAAGTTAAGAAACTTGCCTAATGGCACATGGTCAAAGAGCAGCTGGGAGTGAGTTTTAGATCTGCTGATTCTGAAGTCTGTGCGTTTTCATTTTCACACACTCAAATCATAGCTCTTTAATCCTGGGTGTTAAATTCCACCATTAGAAAGTCATTTGTGTTTATCTTGAACTTGACTTGTTCTGCCAGCACCCGGGATGCAGCCTACATTGACGTTAGAGCTGAATTCCTCTAACTTTCTCTACAGAGATTAGTTTGACAAACAGCACAAGAGGTGCCCACAGAAGTGGAATCATAAGGGAAAGCCACAGTGTGGGCAGAGGCCAAGGTGCCAGAACAGAGATGGGTAGACAAGGGCATCTCAGAGGATGAACATGGTCTATACGGTACATTTCTCAAAGGCTGGCCCTGAACGCACAGCAACACAGCAATAGAACTGAAAGGTGTGAGATATAGGTTACTGCCTTGAGAACTCCTGGGCCAGGACAGTGTGGACAGTGTCCTTGGAGGGCCGTTCCATTGCCCTGTAGTTCTGTGCTCAGGAATGCGGCTACCCAGGACCCCAAGACCAGAGGCCAATTCCAGTGCAGCTCTTATTTAGATATGAGTGACCTTGCACCAGTTGCTTAACCTTTCAGAGTCTTGGTCTAGATGGGTGGCATACTAGTGCCTGTTTCATTAGATGGTTGTATAGCTTAAGATACATGTGATTATATAGAATTTAGGCAGTGCCTGGCAGGAGCAAACCTCAACACTGAGTCTGCTCCTACTCAAAAGTTAATTGAAGAATTGGAAATTGGCACCTGCCCTAGACAGGATCCCCAGGGAAGAGGGACTCTCCCCAAGTAAGTTTTTCTGGTAAGGGCAGGGAACATAATGAGAAAGATAGGACATCAGTGGGGGAAAAGGGATATAAGGATGAACTCACTTCCCAAGGCCAGAAGCCAGGAGGAGGCTATTTACTGTGAGTTACCAGGTCAGTATGTAGACCAGATTCACGTTTGCCCTAATTATGCTTCTAGAAAAATCTCCCCTGCCCACATCAGGTGAAAAGAACATTCTATATAGTGTTTCACTCTGCTCCCCTTCCTGAGGCCCATGCCTGCTGGCTAATCAGTGACTAATCAGATGCTCTTGTAAGCTGTGCCCTGAGAGAGATAAATCCGGCCACCACCTGAGGGCCTTTAAGCACAGGCACGGGAGTGACAGGTGTGTTGGCATTGTAGCCGCCAGAGCCATGCAAGGCCACAGTTACAGGGTGGGGAGACCATGGGTAAGCCAGAACCCAGACAGTAGGAAGTGGGTTGACTAGCACAGATATACTATAAAAGGTAGACCAGGAAGCCTGCTGTTTGTCCCAGAGAGAGATGCCAATAAATTAAGCAGCCAGTCCTCATCGGGCCCTAATATTGGTACTGGGGGAGCAGTAATGAACAAAATAGATACATTCTCTATTCTGCAGCTTCCAGCCTTGTTGGGGAAGACAGACAGTAAATCAAATAATTGCTTAATGAAGACTTCAGTAGATGCTGATATGTGCCTGCAAAACAGGTCCCTGGTTGGCCTTAGCCAGCCCAGCTCTTCCCCTTTTCTTGCTTGTAATTCTCACAATAAACGTTGAATGTGCTAGGAACACAACATCTGGAGATAAGGAGGAACTACTTGGAACAGCCTGGGCTCTGGTCCCGTTCCTCCGAGAAGAGGATGCCCTCCAACACTTTAACACAGCATGTTATGTTCCCTCAGCTTATGAAACTTCAGGGTAGGCTGCTTTCCAGGCTCTCTGAACTGGTGCAAGTGGGACACACACATACAGGACTCTGTCCACCCTGGTCAGCTTTCCTGAGCCAGGGGCACCAGCTCACCATGCAGCACAGGCTTCTGTTGTCCCTGGCTGCCAATCTGTGAGTGACAGTTGCTGTGCCTTGCTTGTGTGAGTGTTCTCTCTCATCAGACTCATGTATTTTTTTTTTTTTTTTTACTTCAGGAGAAAAGCCAAATCTTCTCCTGCTTGGGCTCCTTTAGAACCTGTTTCTTTCCTCTAGTCTAGGGAATTTCTCTTGCTTGCAACAAAGCGATCTCCAACAAGGAGGCAGGGACTGGGGCACTGGTGGAGGAAGCAGAAGTGTAGAGGAAACCAGCCTCATCCTGCCTGGTTCTCCCTACAGAGCAGACATGAGCCAAGGAGTGAGAGGGAGGCTGTGGGAGAAAGGGATAGACCTGGGGAGGAGGGGCCTGAAGCTGGAGGGGAACTGGCCCTTGTTCTCGAGGTTGCTATAGGACCCACCCAGCCCTGGGAGTGGCCGTGGTGCCCGATCATGCTCTATATGGGAAAAGGAGGACAAGGCAGGTAGGGAAGGGGCTGGTTCTGACGGCAGCAGGGCAATGAAGCAGAATATGTGGGCTCATCTTCCACCACCACAGGAAGGCAGCGTTCCATGCTGTTGTGGGGATCCTGCCCTGTCTCATGGGCCCCCTCCCCAGGGCTCATCCAGGCCCATTTGTGCACATTTGCCTGGTTCTCCTGGTAGGAGCTCCCATCCCTACAGGGAATGGGGGAACAATTGCCTGCAGAAAGGGCCGCCTAGGGGAAGGAGGTGCAGGGACTTTGAAACCAGACTTTCCTCCATTGAGGGACTGGAAACTTTCCGTGAGCCTTGGTGTCTTCACTTGCAGAGTGGCTAATACTGTCTGCATTTATGACTGTCGCCAGGATGAAAGAGAAAATGGTGTGTCTAAGCAAGTCAGCACTAGCCTCCTTCTTCCACACTGCACCAACACCTGCTTCCTGTGCCCCTTAGGGTCCCCTGGAAGCACTGGGGGGAGTTCCCGGCTCTTGAGTTCTGCTCCATGCAGAATCCACATACCCCAGCATGCAAAGCACATCTCAAGTTCTCCAGGCCCTTCACTGTCCTGGCCACTCCCATCTGCCAGCTCAGAGCATCACCTCTCAATATGGAGCAAATCTGTTGCCTTGCACCTTGCAGAGCTTGTGTGACCTCTGCCTTCTGGATGGCATCACAGTGCATGGCCTCTATCTGCATGGCCCTGAGCACACCCATACCTGATTCCATGATGCCATAAGGGTGAGGTCCATAAATGCTTGGCAAAGTCCTCTGTGAAATTGGTCAGTGACATCTCCAGCAAGAGTAGCAAGGTGACCGGAAACTGCATAGTAGGTGAGGCTCACTCCAACCACGGAGAGCTGCAACATCCAGCAGAAAGGCCCTCAGATGGCTCCCGAGGAAGGGCTTACCTGGCACCCCCACGTGACACGGGTTGTAAGTTACAGTCATGCGCTCCTTAACAACAGGGATGCCTTCTGAGAAATGCATCACTGGGTGATTTTGTCCTTGGGTGAACACTGTAGGGTACACTTACACAAACACAGACAGTCCCACACACCTAGGCTATATGAGACAGCCTGTTGCTCCCAGGCTACAAAGCTGTGCAGTGTGTTCCTGTACTGAATACTGAATACTGTAGGCAATCATACACAATGGTAAGTACTTGTGCATCTAAATATATCTAAGCATAGAAAAGATACAGTAAAAATCCAGTACGAAGGTAAAAAATGGTCCACCTGTGTTGGGCACTTACCATGAATGGCACTTGCAGGACTGGAAGCTGCTCTGGGTGAGGCAGTGAGTGAGTGGTGAGTGAATATGGAGGCCTAGATAGAGCATTACTGTACACTAATGTAGACTTTATAAACACTGCACACTTAGGATAGACTAAATTTGTAAAAATATGTTTCTTTCTTCGGTAGTAAATTAACCTTAGCTTACTGTAACTCTTTTATTTAAAAAACTTACATTTTTAAACTTTTTGACTCTATAATAACTCAGCTTAAAACACAAACACACTGTACAGCTGTACAAAAAAATATTTTCCTTATATCCTTATTCTAAAAGCTTTTTTCTAGTTTTAAAAGTTTGTAAAATTTTTATTTTTTTAACTTCTTTATTAAAAACTAAGTTGCAAACAGACATATTTAGCCTAGGCCTATACAGGGTCAGAATCAAGATGTCATTAGGTGATGGGAATTTCTTAGCACCATGTGATCTTATGGGACCACAACCTTGGCTGAGATTCGTGTGGTGTGTGACTGTGACAACACTAAAGGATGCCTGATCTCAAAGGCTATTTTGAGATTACCGCACACAGGGAGGAAACCACAATAATGTTGGCAGTAGCTAGTGCATAATCAATTTCTTATTTAAATTAGTTTTTTAAGATACAAACACTTTATTGCTATTTTTCAACAAGAAAATGACACAAGCAAGGCTACCTCCAGCCAGTTCCTTGGCTTTCGCCAGTAGCTGAGGACACCCTTGTCCATCATACGGTAGAGTTGAACATAGAGGTGTATCAGGCTGAGCACCAGGAAAACGAGCTGGTGGAGACAATGTAAACAAACAAGATCAACACAAATGCTGAGAAACTGTTTTTTGAAGACCTACACGTGACCAGCTCCCCTATCTTTGAGTAGCGAGGATGCAAGCCCATTTCCTGTTCTGTAGAAGTTTAATCCTAAACTTGCTCTTCAGTAGGCACTTGAGGTGGTTTGATCCCTCTCCACAAGTCAAGCACTCACAGAAACTCCATGCCAGGCATTAGAACTTGAAATGGTCTCTGCACTCAGGGAAAGCACAGAGTACAGCCATCTACGGTCACAAGGCCTCCCCACCGCCATGCCGATCCTCCAGTCCTTCCCTGGCACCACTCAAAAGAGTGAGTTTCTGTGTACATGTGAAATAGATAACATATGAACTATATACATATATATTAGTAGTTTTCTCAGCCAAGTAAAGCCTTCTCTTTTTTTTGAGATAAAGTTTCATTCTGTCTCATAGGCTGGAGTGCAGGGGCGCGATCTCAGCTCACTGCAACCTCTACCTCTCTAGTTCAAGCAATTCCCCTGCCTCAGTCTCCCGAGTAGCTGGAATTACAGGGGCATGCCACCATGCCTGGCTAATTTTTTTCGTATTTGTAGTAGAGACAGGGTTTCACCATGTTGGCCAGACTGCTCTCAAACTCTTGACCTCAGGCAATCTGCCTGCCTCCCAAATGCTGGGATTACAGGCGCCAATTAGCCACTGTGCCTAGCCCCCAAGTAAAGCCTTCTAAAGCTCCCTTATAAGCACTTCCTTAAAGTTCTCTATGTGGTTCTCTCTCCATTGTTGAGTTATCTGTTGATTCATGCCTTCAATCACTGAGCCAAACTCAAATTTAGTTATGGATCTGAGAGGAACCAAAGCACATCGGCAGGGCTTTAGGCATCTCTGTCCTCTGTTGGAGTTACCTGCGTTGTAAGGAGCTACACACGTAATCACAACAGGGTTCACTTTTGGGTGCTGAAGGTGATTAACAGCAGTGCTGTGCTGAGCCCTATTGGAGCCTGAGGCAAAGAAACTGTCAGGAAAACTGATCCTGCCATTGTCTACAATTTCCATCTTTTGTCCAATATGATTTTTTGATATGAATTCTGATTTTCCATGAATATTGCACCAGAATAGTGTTTGCTTTGATTACCAAGTATTTTTGGTGCCCCTTAAATTTGATGCCCAAGGTAAGTGCCTCACGTGTCTGTCCCAGGCAGACCCTGACCAGTGTCCCATGCTCCCACCCTCCCTTCTACCCACACCAGCATGCGCTGAGCTCTATGCAAATCTCAGCCTTTCCTGGGTCACTGAACAGTCCCTAGAGTCTAAAACCTCTTGGGACCCCACCCCTTCACTGATAAGGCAAAGTAACCTTGACCTGAAGAGTCAACAGGACTTAGTTCTTCATAGCAGAAAAGTCAACTGTGGGCAGAAAATCAGGAAAGTTCCCAAGGAATAACTGAGTCAGGAAAGTTCCCAAGGAATAACTGAGTGACTTCTGGTGTTCTGGATTGTTCGGTGAAGCTGTGTGGACATATTTAATCTCACCAAGATCCCAGGTTCTATGAATTGAAGGTTTGCATTCCCTTAAATTCACAGGTGGAATTCCTAACTTCCAGTGTGGATATATGTGGGGATGGGGCCCTGGTCCTATAGAATTAGTGTCCTTACACAAAGAGCCTCTAGACAGCTCTCTCTTGCTCTCTTTCCCTGTGTATACCCACAAAGAAGAGGTTCTGTGAACGTACAGTGAGAAGGCGGCCATCTCCCAGGACGAGAGCTTTTGCCAGAACCTGACCAGGCTGGGATCCCGATTATGGAATTCCAGCCTCCGAAGTGTGGGAAATAAATGTCTCTCTCTTTTTACTTTTATTTTTTTGAGACAGAGTTTCACTCTTGTTGCCCAGGCTGGAGTGCAATGGTACAATCTCAGCTCACCACAACCTCTGCTTCCCAGGTTCAAGTGATTCTCCTGCCTCAGCCTCCCAGTAGCTGGGATTACAGGCATGCGCCACCATGCCCAGCTAATTTTGTATTTTTAGTAGAGATGGGGTTTCTCCATGTTGTTCAGGCTGGTCTCGAACTCCCGACCTCAGGTGATCCGCCTGCCTTAGCCTCCCAAAGTGCTGGGACTACAGGCGTGAGCCACCACACCCGGCCATAAATTCCTCTTTTAAAGCACCCTGTGTATGCTATTCTTTATAGCAGCCTGAGCTAAATCCCCAGGGGGATCTAAACATCAGGCCCAATTCCCCCGTGATGAATTTGGTACCTCAAGACAGGTCTATATTTGCACTTGCCACACATGTGAGAAGTGGTTTCCCCACTGGGGTCTTCTTCATCTCGTGCTCCCGCACTTAGTGTGATGCCTGCCATATAAAAGGGCCATGACAAGAGTATGCCCAGAGGGGTGAGTAAATGGGTGGGGAACTAGTCCTGTCTGGTGGAGAAGCCCAGCCCAGGTGATGCCCTATCTCCCTGTGCACCTCCAGGAGGCCCAAGAGGCAGGACAGCTTACCTGAGGAAGCACAAGGTGGCACTGCAGGGCTGAGTTTTTGCGGAAGATGCTGAATGACTCCACCCGGGATAGGGGATGACACTCCCTGTGGGGAGAATCTCCATGCTCAGGGACACGCTGGTGAAGAGTCGGGTTGGAGGGTTGTAGAGGGTGAAGTGCACAGACACGGCCCTGGTGCTGCGGTCAATCCATGTGTTGGCCCTGAGACGGGACAGGGCCATGTGGGCTTCAGGCCTGTAAAGCAGCATACACTGGGGTAGGGCAGGGCAGGGAGGAAGGCACAGAAGTCGAATGAGGCTCCAAACTGCAGGTCCCATGCTGGGAACACCCCCTGCAAGACTTCGCAAGGACGAACAGTGCCTGGGCTTCAAGGGGCTGGACAGATGGCCCTCTGTATCTAACGGATGGCATCAATAGCCCTCTGTCCTCACTTCTTGACCCCCGCTCTTCCCTGAAGGAGCCCAGGGGACCCTCAGGCAGGAGGGACCTGGAGAACAGAGGCCTCCATTTCCCAACCCCCCATGTAAGGCAGAGATGCCCAGTGTCTCTCCCCAGGGACTCAAGAATATTTTATTTTTCTTTTTTTTCTAGAGACCCCATTGTGTGGAACAAACAAGTTAGGGGAGGCAGTTATTAAATACTAATTTGTATTTAGTAACAATTAAACCATTTACTTTTTTTTTTTTTTTTTTGATGGAGTCTTGCTCTGTCGCCAGGCTGGAATGCAGTGGCACAATCTCGGCTCACTGCAACCTCTGACTTCCTGGTTCAAGCAATTCTCCTGCCTCAGCCTCCCAGGTAGCTGGGACTACAGGTGCATGCCACTTTGCCCGGTTAATTTTTGCATTTTTAGTAGAGACGGGGTTTCACCATGTTGGCCAGAATGGTCTTGATTTCTTGACCTCGTGATCCACCCACCTTGGCCTCCCACAGTGCTGGGATTACAGGCGTGAGCCACCACGCCCAGCCTATCATTTATTTCTTAAAGAGTATTCCTCAAAGGCACACATTAGTGTAACTGCCTATAGCTCCCCATTGGTCTAAGACCATCAGTGTTACCACTGGGTCAGTACCACTCTAACCCAGCGTGAGGTGCGTGCTGCCCAGGGAGCCAGGGGCAGATGTGGGCAACAGTGTGACTGGCTGGACGCAGCAGGCAGCCTGACCTCAGATCTAGCTTGTTACACATTTGAACGTCCACCCCCTCATCCTTAGCACATAAGAAAAGTAGCACGGGGCCTACTCCACAGAGCTGGGTGAGGATTAAATGAGACAGTAAACACCCAGCTTGGCACAAGGTCAGCACGCAACAAATGCTCCCTTACTTTCCATGAGCTCCAGATGTTCTAGCAACCACTTTATGAAAGAACGTTTGCTCTGTGCTCTCCCACATGCAAGGCCTGAGCCTGAGTGACCCTCCTGTCATTCACAACAATGACCAGTCTTGCTGGAGCCCCTGGCAGCGGTGCACTGGCCTTGAGGGCCTGTCCGGAGGCTGCACGTGCTACAGATGCACCGTGTCCAGCAGGCACAAGAGCTGGAGTGGCGGCAGCAGGCAGGATGAGCACTGGCCCTCTGAATCTCACTGACCTTGTTCTGCCCAGGCTAAGCACACAGTCCTCCCTTGCCCCACAGCCCCCAGGACCATTACGGGTCACGTTTGGGTTCTCTGGGTCTATCAGGCAGGGCTTCTCAAGGCCTCCAACTTCGGGGCTACATGTAGGAAGAGATCTTCGATGAATGCTGAAAATGGCCTGGGAGCCTGTAGAACAAACCAGCAGTCAGAAGAAGACACAGATGCTATTCCTAAAGCTGCCTTGCAATCCGGAGTCTCCAGGCCTGGCCAGGCCACACGTGAGCACATGCTCTGTCCTGCGACATGGTGCCCTTCTCTCCTCATAGGATCGTTCTGCAGCCTGTTACATTCATGGTCTATAGACTTGAGGTCAAGCTACAGGATCAAGGCTCTACTCACGGGAGACTGGCATCTGAGGTGTACACAGGCCTAAGGCTCGGACCACTTGAAGACTTCCCCATAATGAGATGCCAGGTAAAGTGCCCATCTCAGGGCTCACCTTCCCCATTAGAAAAGGATGTGGATTTTTTAAAATTAAAAATCCCAGTTTTGTCTAGAATGCTAGTCTGTAAGGCCAAAGAGTGAACTGAATAAACCTGCAGCAGAATGCCAAGGAAGGAAGAGGCTTTGGGAAAGGGTTCATAGGGCGAAGGAGAGAAGGACAAGGCGCACCCTCTTCCCAGCCCTGGCATCGACAATTCCAGTCACCACCAAACTCTCAGAGAGGTTCAAATGATCTGCTGGGGTCCTGCCCCAGTGCGGCCTAGACTTCTCTAATTCCATTTATTTTTGGAAGCAAAAGGAAAAGGAACATCTTACCTTGCATAAATAGCTAGGAAAAACTTTTAGCTGCTTAATTATGGAACTACCTATTAGGTAGCATTTTCCTCCAAGAGCTCCAGGCTGAAAGAAGAAAAACAGATGATGAGGACCTGGTGTGCTGTGGACTTCTAACCTCCTCACCAAGCAGTGCTCAAAAGGTGTGAGGGGGCTCTGGGTAACTCCACCTGCTACCGTACAGGTCAGAGTTTTACTTTCCTTCCAACACTGTTTTAGGGATACAACCAACATTCTAAGGCAGCAACGACCTCCTCAGACTTGTGCTGGAAAAGGGCTAGCGTTCAAATGATGTTTGTAACTTATGTCACATGAGAATGTTCTCTTTTATCTTTTTTGAAAGTTTCTCCAGTGTTATCAGCTCAGGAGACTATATAGAATACAACCAAATAAAACTAGCAATGAACTGCCTAAGGAATACGGACAAATATATTTCTCTCTCTTTTTAAATTTAGAGACAGAGTCTAGCTCTGTTGCCCAGGCTGGAATGCAGTGGTGTGATCTCAGTTCACTGCAACCTCCACCTCCTGGGTGCAAGCAATTCTCCTGCCTCAGCTTCCCAAGCAGTTGGGATTATAGGCACGCGCCACCACACCTGGCTAATTTTTGTATTTTTAGTAGAAATGGGGTTTCACCATGTTGGCCAGGCTGGTCTCGAACTCCTGGCCTCGTGATCCACCTGCCTCGGCCTCCCAAAATGCTGGGAGTATAGGCGTGAGCCACCGCGCCCAGCATATTTCATTTTTAAACATGGGAAAGGGGTTGAAAATAAAAGATGAGCAAGGAATGGAGATTATGCAAAATGCATATTCACTTTTTCTTCAGAACTTGGTTGGGATCAGCCTCACTTCTTTCTGGAAGCTTCCTCACATTTCCACTGTTTTCAGGTGGTTCTTTTGTCTCCCTTTCAGGGTATTTTGCACAATGAACTAGAATCTTCCATTTCCTGACCTCGCACCCCATCAGCCTGAGGGCTCCTGAGGCTCTGCTGTGGCCCCTGTGTCTCTTTCAGGCCTGGGAAGCACAGGAATCTGGAGAATCCCGTGCAGCTCAGGAGGGTGTAATGGGATGGGGTGAACGGGTTCTATCAGGAAAAGAACAGGATGCTCTCCTGGCACCCACTGGAGAGCCACTGGCCTCACACCTGCATGGTCATTCAAGAACCTACGCATTGTTGCAGTTCAGCATCAGTGACTGTTTCGCCCACTGCAAGATGACTTTTCTGAAACAATCTCCTGTGAGGAGGAAATGGAAAGCTCACCTGAGCCCCTGGCACACGGGTTGACGGGGGAGCCTCCTGGGTACAGGCCGTCCAGCAGTGTGGTCAGACTCCAGTCCCACCAGTCAGTGATGTTTCTCAGGCCACCCAAGGAGTTTCTGGCATTTCTGAATGCAAGAACAAAAATAAAAGTTGCTTCTACGTCAACAAAAACAATTAAATGTGAGAACAAAAGCATGTTTTCCGGCCATTTTTTCTCTCATTCAGATTTCAGGTACTCCACAGGAATTTAGCTAAAGCTGTCTGCAGCATGAAGCAGGAAACCCCTGAAACTCACTTTGCTCCTTAGTAGCAGGAAATAAGAGAGAATGGTGGATGAAGCACTTGTTCATTTGCTCACTCAGTCACTCAACAAACATAACTATGCAACTACTAGGCATCAGGCACTCTTCTAGGCACTGGGAAACAGAAAATCAATTCCCTGCCCTCCTGTGGGCAAACAGGCAACAAATAAGATAAATAAGCAAACATATACTATGTTAGTGGCGAATATGAAGGAGGAAAAAAGCCGAAAGACAGGCAAGCGGTGGGGTGAGCAGGTGGAGTAAATTTTAGTTTAAGCAGCCATGGAAGGCTTCAGTTGGCGGTGACATCAAGTAAAGACCTGAAGGTGAGGGTGGAGCCCATGGTCATCTGAGGGAGGGTGTTCCAGGCAGAGGGAACGGTGAGGGCTTCCACAAGCCAAAGGGTGGAAAGGTGTGGGGGCCACAGGGCTGGTGCAGAGGGAACACCAGAGCCCGGGTAGACAGGGAGGTGCTGGGACACCCAGACCAACACCCAGTCCTCTCTCTGCACTGACTGTCAACTGGGTGCAGCCTGTGACTGGCCTCCCAAGATGCCTGTGAGTGGCAGATGTGAAGGCATAGACGAAATGCAGTGTTGGCACAAATGCTAGTCTGTTTTCTTTCCAAGTAACTTTTTTTTTTTTTTTTAGAGACAGAGTCTCGCTCTGTCACCAGGCTGGAGTGCAGTGGTGCGATCTCCGCTCACTGCTAACTCCGCCTTCTGGGTTCAAGGCATTCTTCTGCCTCAGCCTCCCAAGTAGCTGTGATTACAGGCATGCACCACCACGCCCAGCTGATTTTTGTATTTTTAGTAGAGACAGGGTTTCTCCATGTTGGCCAGGATGGTCTCAATCTCTTGACCTCGTGATCTGCCTGCCTTAGCCTCCCAAAGCGCTGGGATTACAGGCGTGAGCCACCATGCCCGGCTTCAATTAACTTCTTTATTATGCTTATTAGATATACTTCATTTTTCCACCAAGGAACTAATTTAAGGAAGCATTGAAATAATGTCAAATGAACAAAATTTATCATTTTTAGTTTGCTCAGACACTGCCATAAAGCCACATGCTCAGGCAAAGGCTCTGCATGGCAGCGGCAGGGTGTACATTTGGCTCTGAGCTACAGCCAGAGGCAAAAGGATAAACTCAAGTGTTCCTAAGAGAAAGCAAAGGACCTCTCACCTAATTCTAAAAAACTTTCTCATACATGGCTTCCCATGAAGAGCCACTGAAGAATGGCAAGGATGACATGCTCATCAACATGCCCTCGGCAAACAGAAATGGCTCTGATGGGGCTGTTTCATCCAGGTTTCTCTCCACAAAAAGGGGAGACTAAAATAGTTCTCAGGAAAAGGAATTTTGTTATAAGGTGAGAAGAAGTTAGAAAGTCGCCCAAGTATGCACAATTGAATGCCTGTTTCAGCACCAGCTCCAGACTACTCCAAAGAATGAACACACTGTAAGTCATTCAGATGATGGGTATGGCCTTGGTAAATGAGGCTTGAGAGCACAGTTGGGCTGTAGACAGCAGGCCTGGAGCTGGCTCTCACTGTGAGAACCAAGTTTACACAACTCCTTCCAACTCCATATTCAGTGATGTCACGTTGGTGGTGTGAAAGACCATGGTGGGTCCCGGCACGCTGGCTCATGCCTGTAATCCCAGCACTTTGGGAGGCTGAGGCAGGCAGATCACCTGAGGTCAGGAGTTCAAGACCAGCCTAGCCAAAATGATGAGACCCTGTCTCTACTAAAAATACAAAAAATTAGCCGGGCACCCTTGTAACCTCAGCTACTGAAGAGGCTGAGGCAGGAGAATCACTTGAACCCGGGAGGTGGAGGTTGCAGTGAGCCAAGATCACACCACTGCACTCCAGCCTAGGTGACAGAGTGAGACTTCGTTTCAACAAAAAGACCATGGTGGGAGCATTTACACCACAGAAATTGGCAGGCAGATGCTGTAAGTCAGTGCTTTTGTTCTCCAGTTGTTAACTGTTTCCAGCACATCACAAAGACTATGTTCACAGGTAAGGTGTGCAACATACTCCACTGTTGATTAAGAGCAGATTTTGCAGTTAATTTAGAAAAAGTTTTTGAAAACCTGATAGTCATGACAATAATTGGACAATATTAAAAAAATCAAGGACAAATAAATGTCACTAGTATGTAGAGTAATAAAGAGATGCAGTAGCCTCAATCTACAATTTATATATACTATAAATGTGTTCAAAAATTTCCATACGGCTGAGTGTGGTGGCTCACGCCTATAATCCTAGCACTTTGGAAGGCTGAGGTGGGTAGGTCACTTGAGGCCAGAGATTCGAGACCAGACTGGCCAATATGGCTAAACCCCTGTCTCTACTAAAAATACAAAAATTAGCCTGGCATGGTGGTGCATGCCTGTAGTCCTAGCTACCTGGGAGGCTGAGGCAGGAGAATTGCTTGAATCTGGGAGGTGGAGGTTGCAGTGAGCTGAGATCACGTCACTGCACTCCAGGCTGGGCAACAGAGCCAGACTCTGACTAAAAAAAAAAAAAAAATTCCATAGCGTGTATGAGTAAAAGGCTAATGAATGAATTTATCTGACTCGTTTTATTTCCTTTCTCTTATAGAGAAGTGATCTCTTATCCTTTCAAGTATTTGATCGTCATTGGTTTATACATCTTTAGAGTTTAATCTTTGCAGGTCTTTTATTGGGTGCTGGTTCTTATCTCCGGACTTCTTTACAAGTTTTGTCAAACTATCAAATGCAGAGCAAGTTGGAGGCCTGCCAGAGCACCCAGAGGGTGGAATGAACAACAGAGAGGTAACAGGAAAGGAGAACACAGATGGAGACAGAGATGGGAAGCATAAGGTAAGCAGACACATCTCTGCAAATATTCACACCAAAGGAAAGGATGAATGAGCCAGGGGACACAGAGATGCAGTGAAAGGGCTGGAGGGTAGAAAAGAGGCAAAGGATGGCTGGTGGTGAACTTTCAACAAAGTAAAATGTTGAGCGGTTGCTGTGGGAAGCAAGATAATTTGACACACAAACATTGTACATTTATAGCAACTAATATGCTCCATATTCTGTGTTTTTAAAGAATAAAGTGGTATAGACATTATAGCCATGCTGAGTTTGCACCGCTTTTGGGGAAACGGTATCACTTCTTGACACTTGCTCCCCTATTGGGATAACATTAGAGAAACGAAGTCAAAAAGGCCCTGAAAATAACCCAAAGCCAAAAGTCCCAATGGCCAGACTATAGACGTCTCATGCCTCATTCCTGGCACACCCAAAGTGCAGGTAGTGAACTAAATGAGCCAGGATTATTCTGGCCCTGTCTGTATTAATGACTGCAATTATATAAAATAAGCCCACAAAGCTGGCTAAACAATGCAAACGATAAAATCGGTTGTTACTTTACATTTATGGCGCTTGGATAGAACACTTGCTTCATTGATTTGTGCTTTATCTGCTGGTTTATTTTTTGTTTTATATTTATTTTATTTGGATTTTCATGAAGTCTTTCTTGAGTTCAGAAACACTTCAAATGCAACTAAAATATGGCAAAATCCAAGAACACGACGACTTCTTAAGATATAAGGTATTCAGCAGCCCAGTTCTTTCCCTTTACAGATGAAGATACTAAGGTCCAGAGTGCAATTGTTTGCCAGAGTCACCTGGCAACCAAAAGTGAGCTGGGGGCCCAGTCTCTGAACTCCGTTCCATCTATTTCCCTTCCTGGGCTTAGCTTCTCTATCTGGAATGCTAGTAAATGCCAAACCCTCAGTTGTTGGTGATGTTTCAGGATTAAATATTGGGGCCTGGGGGTGAGATGGAGAGGCTCCACTTTAAGCATTCCATTACCAACTGGGACACATAAATATCCTTGCCTGGTGGCCAGAGCACCCAGAGGCAGTGAGGTTTTGCATCCCTGTGGGAAACATAAGGTCTATGCAAATCCACAGGAGTTGTGAATGTGCGCACATCAGTCTCATGTGCACCTGAGACAGCTCACAAATATGATCTCAGCTGCAATATTTCTGATTTGAATATCAAGAAACAACAATTCATATGAGAAATATGTCAAATAATGTTGACTTGTGAAATGTGAGATAAAAAAACCAGTAAAATCCAGAGGTTGTTCAATGTTTCGATTTCCATTTCCAGAGAAGACCAAAATTATCACTTTGTTTGGCACACAGCACCACCTGCTGGCACAGGCTGTGCACTTGCACAGATAGGAGAGCTGAAAAGTTGGTCATGGATGGAAATAACTGCTGGTTTCACAAACGAGGAGGCAGAAAATTCCACTTAATTTCACCATTAGAATGCTCAGCAGGAAAAAAAAAAAAAAAAAAAACTTGGATTACTGAGCTACAGAACACCCAGACTCACTGCACTGGGACTTCCAGGTCTTTCCTTACGAGTAGATCACAACGCTGACAAAGGGGACAATATCCATCAAACATGATCTCGCTGGGTATGAATAACCCTCTCTCTTACAAAAAATAAATATGTTCTGAAGTAGCTGATAAAATTAAATGAACTTTCCAGCCACTCACTTTTGCCAAAAGATTCAACAAAAAAATATTTACATCAAATTGAATTAGTCAAAGGCAACGCACTCAGAGATGCTGTTGTATAACCGTGTCTTTAAATAGTTACCGGAGTAAAATAAGGTAACTCCTGAAGCACACTGAATTATTTTATTTATTTATTTATAGATGAGATTTCGCTCTTGTTGCCCAGGCTAGAGTGCAATGGCATAATCTCGGCTCACTACAACGTCTGCCTCCTGGGTTCAAGTGATTCTCCTGCTTCAGCCTCCTGAGTAGCTGGGATTACAGGCATGTGCCACAATGCCCAGCCAGTTTTGTGTTTTTAGTAGAGACAGGGTTTCTCCATGTTGGTCAGGCTGGTCTGACCTCGGGTGATCCGCCCGCTTCGGCCTCCCAAAGTGCTGGGATTACAGGCGTGAGCAACCGCGCCCAGCTGAATTGTCGTATTTATCAGCACTGAAATTGTAGTGAAGAACCAATATTATTTCATATCATGCACTTTAGAATTCAAAGCCGCACTGCCTTGAAAGGACTATCAGACTGACTGTGGCAGGTGAAAATAAAGCCTAACCATGGATTCAAGAAAAACTCTCAATAAAAAAGGAAGACTACGTTAAATGCACCTATTGATGACAGTATGCATCCCAATTTTAGAAGCACTGAAACGTGGAAAAGAAATATGACACAGGCTGGGCACGGTGACTCACACCCATAATCCCAGCACTTTGGGAGGCTGAGGCGGATGGATCACGAGGTCAGGAGATTGAGACCATCCCGGCCAACATGGTGAAACCCCGTCTCTACTAAAATACAAAAAATTAGCTGGGCCTGGTGGCATGAGCCTATAGTCTCAGTTACTTGGGAAGCTGAGGCAGGAGAATCACTTGAACCTAAAAGGCGGAGATTGCAGTGAGCCGAGGTTGTGCCACTGCACTTCAGCCTGGCCACAGCAAGACTCTGTCTCAAAAAAAAAAAAAAAAAAGAAATAGATAAATATGACACAACAAAATGCTGTCATGCTTGCCTCTGTCTAGTGGTATCATGGAAATTTTTCTGCTTTACACTTTTCATTTCTGCTAGATTTACCTATGATGAACATCTACTACTTACAGAAAGAAGGAGGAAGAAGCAAATGAGCACTTGAGAAGTGATTGAGAACTTGAGAGGTGTTAGAAACTGTTTGAAGGCCGAGCGCAGTGGCACACACCTGTAATCCCATTACTTTGGGAGGCTGAGACAGGTGGATCACTTGAGGTCAGCAGTTCAAGACCAGTCTGATCAACATGGTAAAACCCCATCTCTACTAAAAATACAAAAAAAAAAAAAAAAAAAAATTAGCTGAGCGTGGTGGCACATGCCTGTAATCTCAGCTACTTGGGAGGTTGAGGCGGGAGAATCGCTTGAACACTGGAGACGGAGGTTGCAGTGAGCTGAGATCACCCCATTGCACACCAGCCTGGGTAACAAGAGAGCGAAACTTCATTTCAAAAAAAAAAAAAAGAAAAAGAAAAGAAACTTTGAAATTGAGTGTCAGTTATTATAAACTACAACCATAGTCTTTGAAAGAAGAACTCTGATGTCTCCAGCAAAAAAGAAACTGCAAGACCCTGTTTTGGCACAGAATTTAAACTTCTTTGAAATATCCTTGTTTCACTAGTTACCCCAAATGAGATGCTAGGAACGTGTTCAAAGTCTGCGAATGGAGGGGGTGTTATTAATACCGGGGAAATGTGACAACCTTTCCAATGTTTCATATGTGGGATGTGGAACACGGGGAAGGTGCACACAGGCCATGGACTAGTGCAATGGCCCCAGATCAAGAGGAGTTACCTGAACCTCCTACCTTGTAAATTCTTTCCGGATAGCTTGATTGAGGGAGTATTCATCTCGGGAAAATCTCACATGTATGATACACAAAAACAGAAGAAGCATAAGGATGTCCATTGAAATGTCTCTGTAAGAAGAGTTTTTAAGTTAGCACCCATACAGACCCTGTATGTAGGTACCTGAGTGTTTCAATCTGCTATATATATATATATATAATTTTTTTTTTGAGATGGAGTCTCCCTCTGTCACCCAGGCTGGAGTGCAGTGGTGCGATCTTGGCTCACTGCAACCTCCACCTCCCAGGTTCAAGCGATTCTCCTGCCTCAGCCTCCTGAGTAGCTGGGACTACAGGCATGTGTACCACACCTGGCTATTAGAGACTGGGTTTGGCCATGTTGGCCAGGCTGTTCTTGAACTCCTGACTTCAGGTGATCCACCTGCCTCGGGCTCCCAAAGTGCTGGGATCACAGGCATGAGCCACCGTACCCGTCCAAAAGATTTTAAATGAAACTTGGCCTTCAAATCCCTGGGAGGAAATTTTTGTATAAGATGTGAGGTGTGTGAGGGGTTTATTTATTATTTATTTATTTTGCATTGATTTAGTTTTCCCAGCACCTTTATTTTTATTTTTATTTTTTAAATTGAGACAAAGTCTAGCTCTGTCGCCCAGGCTGGAATGCAGTGGCACGATCTCAGCTCATTGCAACCTCTCCCTCCCGGGTTCAAGTGATTCTCCTGCCTCAGCCTCCCAAGTAGCTGGGATTACGGGTACCCACCACCACATCTGGCAGTTTTTCGTATTTTTAGTAGCGATGGGGTTTCACCATGTTGACCAGGCTGGTCTCGAACTCCTGACATCAGGTGATCTACCTGCCTTGGTCTCCCAAAGAACTGGTATTACAGGTGTGAGCCACCGTGCCCAGACCCCAGCACCATTTGTAAAAGACCATTCTTTTTCGATTGGATTGTCTTTGCCCCTCTGCCAAAAAATCAGCTGAGCATATTTAAGCAAGTCTGTTTCTGGGTTCTCTATTCTGTTCCATTGATTTACATGTCTATCTGTCCCCAAACATTATACTGCCTTGGTTTCTGCAGCCGTATAGTATGTCTTAAAGTCAGATAGTGTCCGTCCTCTGACTTTGCTCATTGTTTTGAGAATTGCTTAGGCTATTCTAGTTCCATTGCTTTCCACATACATTTTAGAATCAGTTTGTCAGTATCTGTAAAAAAGCTTGTGGTATTTTGGGTGGGATTGCATCAAAACTACGTATTAAATTAGAAAGAGTCAACATCTGAACATTATTGAGTCCTCCAATCAATGCACACAGTCTATCTCTCCATTTATTCAGATCTTCTTGACTTCTTTCATCAGTGTTTTGTGGTTTTCAACATACAGATCCTGCACACGTTTTCTTAGATTTACGTCCATGTATTTCATTTATTTGGTGCTGTTGTAAATGGTATCCCTTTTTAAAATTTCAACTGTTTATTGCTGGCATATAGGAATATAATTTACTTTTTTAAATATTGACTTGTGTCTTGCAAACTTGCTAAATTCACTTACTAGTTCAAGAAACCTTTTTCGTAAATTATCTGGGATTTTCTGCTTAGACGATTTATGTCATTTGCCAATAGATGGTTTTATTACTTCCTTTCAAATCAATATGTTTTTAATTTCTTTTTCTTTGCCTATTGCATTGGCTAGGACTTCCAATGTGATGTTCAATAGGTGTGATCAGAGAGGACATTTTTGCCTTGTTCTTTATCTTAAAAAACATTGCATGTCTCTCTATTAAGTATGATGTTAGGTGTTGAGTTTTCATAGATACCCTTTATTGTTCAGGGAAACTTTTCTATTCCTACTTCTTTTCCTAGTTTGCTAAGAGGTTATTATTATTGTTATTTTGGATTAATTAATGTTGAATTTTATCAAATGCTTTTTCTGCCTCTATTGAGATGATCATATGGTTTTTCTTATTTAGTCTGTTAATACAGTGAATTACATTAATTACTTTCCTCCTCATGTCTCGTCCAGTCTATAGGTATCATCTCTATTTTTGCTTCTTTGCAATCTATTTGTTAAGCAAGTGGTTCTTTGTACTATAGAGTTCTCAGAGTCTTGCTTTTCCATGGCGGTATCTAACATACCCTACTGTAAACTACAAGTTGGCAAAATCACCTAATCAGATTAAGATTGGACTGTTTTGGGTAGGTTGCCTCATAGATGATGGTGTTCACTTTTCCAGTCCATCTTTTGTTTTCAAGAGTTGCTGGTTCTTTAGGCCGGGCGTGGTGGCTCATGCCTATAATCTCAGCACTTTGGGAGGCTGAGGCGGGTGGATCACTTGGGGTCAGCCTGACCTACATGGTGAAACCCTGTCTCTACTAAAAATACAAAAAAATTAGACAGGCATGCTGGCACATGCCTGTAATCCCAGCTACTTGGGAGGCTGAGGCAGGAGAATCACTTGAACCTGGGAGGCAGAGTTTGCAGGGAGCTGAGATTGAGCCACTGCACTCCAGCCTGGGCGACAAGAGTATAACTCCATCTCAAAAAAAAAAAAAAAAAAAAGGAATATTAAAACTCTGTTACAAATATTTTTTCCTAGTTTGTGTCACTGTCATTTTATTTTATAAATAGTTTCTTGTGACATAGGAGTTTGTTTTTTTCTTCTTCAAGTTTTATATAATCCAATTTATTTTTATTTTCCCTTTTTGTGTCTGGATTTTAAGTCATAGGGAAGTTTTTCTCATTGAAATCTTAGAGAAACTTATACTTAAGATTATGCCTAAGTGTATTTTGTTGTATTTGTTTTATTATTTGCTTTGTTGAATATGGTCTTGCATTAAATCTCTGACTTTTGCTTGTATATAAATATGATACTGGTTTTTGTCTTTTAATTTTATAACCTAATACTTACTTAACTAGTTTTGCGTCTTTCCTAAATGCTTTCTCTGGGCCTGTTCTGCTTGGTTTGGATACTTCCCCCAGCAGCACCCCGAGCCACCCACCCCCAGAAGGCTATGTCCTGGCAGAGCTGGATTTGGTTAGTTCTGAGGGCTGAGCTGGCCCAGCAGTTCCAGACTTCCAGACCTTGCACTCACCCATGAACTTGAGTGTGCAAACTCCTCCCAGATGTGCCCACCACATGCCCAATGAAGAGCACTTGCAGGAGCTTGGGGCTCTTCTATTCTCAGATACTTCAGGTACCCCATCCTTCCCTCAACCATGTTCTGTGGCTGCTGAGCTATAGGGTGCGTGCACTCTATGGTTGGTCCCCATCTGTGTGCCTTTGGGGGTGTGCGTGGTGGGGAGCAACTCATGCAGTTTTGTTGTGCATGTTTTCTATGGGTTTTGTTTTTGCTATCTTAATTGCTCTATTTTTATGAAGAGGTTTGATAAGATTTTTAAAAACTTGGCCACTGCTCCATCTTCCTGGAATTCCTCTCCCCCTCTCCTTTAAATGTGACATACTAATACAACCACAGCTCTTCTCCTGGGAAAAGGAATGTGAAAATATTTAAGGGGAAGCTAATGGTGTGCCACATTGTATGAAGGGATTATTTTTTAAGGAAGATGGTTGGAGGTGCTTCCATGACGTGCCATTTTTGAAAAACTATCAGAAATTTCCAAATCCTTGACCAACTACACCAGAAAGATTTTCAGGAGACCTAACTCATGTTCTGAATTTGAAGAGGCATTTTGGCTAGCATTTAGTGAAGGCTCCTTCTGGTGGCTGCCATCCAGTATCACCAGGATAGGAAGGGATGGTACCGCTGAGAGAAACATGTTGGAGGTAGAAGTTGGAGAGCTTTGCCACAGCATGATATTTCTTAAAGTTTGTACTTTATCTACAAAAATTCAAAATATGTTATGAACACCATAACATAGCTGTACATACTGAACATTAAACTCTTTTTAGATACCTGTCACTGGGTGAAATCCATGCCCTAAGAAAAGGCTTTGCATTTACCTTACAACTTCCACATCCCTGTGCATCCCGGCTGGAGAAGCAGAAATCCCAGACCAATTGCTAAGCACACGTATGGTTGGGATTAAATCCAGCTGTGTGTGTGAATCCATGCTGGATGCATGAAGCTGAGGCCCAGAGGAGGAGGCTTTCTTAAACAATTTCTCTTCACGGGCAAATTGTGGAACCGAATTTTCTGACTTCAGTTCTGTTTCCCTAAATTCCTCCCATCCGCTGGGCAGCACAGCTTGTTATATGGATAAGGACAGCTCTGGGGACAGCAAGGTGGCCCCTACTCCACTCCCCACTCCTTGAGGCGAACAACTGAAGGGGTGCTCCCTTCGAGAGGGGAGCTGGATCGGGCAAACCCCTCCCCAAGGAGGCCGCCACCCACCTCAGGGCTGCCTGTGTGCGACTCTTTCTCTTCATTCCCTCTCTGGTGACCCTCAGCTGGGTCTTGGATGGTGGATGCGCCCAGCGCAGGTGGCGAGCTCGTTGTCGGGCAGCCAAGACCTGTTAGGGACAAGAGTGCTGTGAGCCATGGGCTGGCGGGTGGAAGGAGAGAGGCCCTTGGCATTCCTGCCGAGCCAAGGAATGCATCATTGCTGTGCTGTGCTTTCAGCCTGGCATTTGGGAACAAAGAGGTACTTTGTATGGATAACATAGACTAGGTTGTTGGGGAAGGGGTCAGAGATGGGGGGGTAGACCCATTTTAAAAAATGTGCTCATGTCCCAGGCAAGCTTTTTTGGCAGGGATTGCAGTTGGGCTATTACAAAGAGCTGCTGTATGGGAGGGGTGTGTCTAGTACTGTCAATTACAGCAGCAATTATCTTGGGCACTAGCACAGTATTTTCTCTTAAAGACTTTCAAGGTATGGAAAAAACACTTTAAAGTGTAGTCTTAGCAAGAAATGACCTTTCTTTTCTTTTTTCAAAAGTCATTTTTACTTTCATACTCTGTGGTCAGGGCATAACAGTAGCCAGATAAATGAACTTATTGTAGGTATTCATTCATTCAACACACATTCACTGGCTCAGGCACTGGGGACATCTGAGGAATTAGAGACAGTCCTTCCTCTTAGAGAGGCTTCTAGGAACTTGACAGCAAGGATTCAAACAACATAAAGCGAGAAGCTGCACATGCAGAGCTCTGGGGGTTAAGTTACCCTCTTTGGCTGTTGTGCCGTTCTGAGAAGAGAATGTGTGGCAGAGAGATCTGTGGGAGGCTTGGGTAGTGTTGGGGGCACCCCCGACTCTAAGGTGCTAATGAGCCATGCAGTAGGTTTGGAGATACCAGCCTGGCCCTCGGGATCAGGCTGAATTCATTGGAAGGAGCCTCATCCCTGAGGTTGGGATGATAGAAAGAAAATGAACAAACTGGAAGCATGCAGGGCATAGCTGCACATGGGGAGAAGAGGAAGGAGAGCCTTTGAAGCAGAAAGGAAAGCTGAGATCCATCAGGTGTGAAGGAACCAAGAGCTAAGGTGCTGCAGGGCGGCGGGGCAGGAGGAAGGGGTAAGGTAGGCCAGGTTTGGGTCTCAGACTCCCCTTTACTGCAGCGTGGCCTGAGTCTAATTGCTTCACATCATCTTTAAATGGGGTGCAGTGATGCTGCCTGCTTCATAAGGAACAAATGATACAATAAATGTAAATACGGTGTAGATGTAAAACAGCACAATGACTTGTACATAGCCCGTGTGCACCACCCACCTTCAGCAGTAGCAGCCTCAGTTTCAGGCAGGGCTGAGGGGCTTCAGACAGGGCCTCAGACATGGAACTTATTAGGCTCCTTTGTGAGGAGGAGGGCGGAGATGAGTAGAGGCCCAGACGGGGGTCTGACTGTAAATGAACTGGGAATGTGTCCTTGGTCATAAGTGACTTGTGGTTATCGCAAAGGAACACAGAACCGCATATGCATTTCATGTGCACTTAGTCAATGAGCCTGTGAATTTCTTTGCGGTGGCTGGTAGACCTTCCTCTTCCTTCATATCATTCACACTAAGAGAATGCTACACATACAATATGCAAAGCTGAATGAAAGAAGGAAGAAAGGGAGGGAGGAAGGGACAAAGGGATGAAGGAAGAGCGGGAGAAAGGATGGGGAGAGGTCCATTTTCTGTGGGTCCACTGAAGTGCAAATGGCCTAAAAGTTCCAAAATCATGGCCAAGAATTAGAGTTCTCATCTGCTTCAGTATTTTAAAATATGCTCATTTTCTTGATGTTCTAACTTCTTTAGGATGGGAGTACAAAAAAAGTCCTATATGTTCATCTGCCATGTATGCATGTGCAAAGCAGCATAAGAAATTAAGACATCCCATGGGTCTCCAAAGATGCAACTCAATTTGAATTCGAAGCCTACATTCAGATACGCGTGATAGAACATAAGGCAGCTTTCTAAAGCTCGATTTGCATTGCATAGGTAATTCTCTTACTTTTTCAACCTCGCCTGCACAGTCAGGAATGCTGCAGCTTGAAGAGAGGGGAAGGCGTGTCCAGGAACTTCTGCCAGTTCAGAGTCCAGATTCCTGGTTGCCTCGCATAAAGACTCAGTAAAAAAGTAGTTGTCAGCTCTTCTTTTCCAAGCAAAACCCAAGGCCATGAGGCACACCTGGAAGGAAAAACATGACCATGCAGAGAGTCAGCCACCCTGTGTTTGTATTCAGTCCACACAGAGCTGTCCTCCTGTCCCCTAATCATGAACAGGGCTCCATCTCCCCCGTTTTAAAGATACCAGTAGTTACTGCCTTGGATTCCCAGCCCAACTTCACCACGTATGGCCTCTCCCAAGAGACCTACATTCTCTGAGGCTCAATTTCCTCAAATAAAAAAATGTGGGTTAAAGCGGTTCACTCCTCATAGGATTTTCATGATGATTAACGAAGAGGCCCATGTGCAGCTTAGCACAGAGCCCGGTTCCTGGTTCTCTCTCACCACAACTTAAATCAGGCTATAAGGAAAAGCAATACACTATCAAAATGGAGCCTCTATTTCCCCTTCCCATCTAGGTCCCCTGCTGGTGGAAGGCACCTTCACCATGGAGGGTGTTTCTTACCATAAGTGGCTGGGTGATGAAAACACAGCAGACCACGGAGAGGGACAGCAGCTGTAGCCACTGCACATACTGCTCCTGGCCAAACCTGCCCCCGGGGGAAAGTGTGGTGGTCAGCATCCTCTAAGGGAGCAGGCCACCCAGCAGTCATTGCTACCCAAGCACAGAGACACTGCCTGAGAGGGCCAGTGGCCTCGCTGTGGCAGGAAGCCAGCTATGGGGATGGTGCTGGACATGAGCGGTGTCTTCCTGCTCATCGGAGGGGAGCCCCTTGCTGCCAGGAGGATATCAACCTCCCTGAAGCTGCCCAGTGGGAAAGAGAAAGGAAAACCCAACATGCAGACAGAACAGAGCACAGAGAGCGGAAGGGGGTGGAAAACGGGTTGGGGTATAATAATAATGACAGCAGCAACAACAACAAAGCTGGATGCCGGCGGGGCTCTCCGCAGGAGCGGGCATGCTGCCAACAGGACTGCTTTCGTATTTCAGCTGCTTCTCCCCCAAACCCTAGGATTAAGCTCTCTGACATTCCTATTTTACAGATGAGCAAACTGAGGCACAAGGGAGGTCTAAATACCTTCCCATCCTCGCAGAGTGATTCAACACCTACAGCTGAGAAGATGAGAAGAGACGGGAAGAAAAGACCTTGGCTCTGTGGCTACTCTTCGTGGTTTATGAAGACGTGGGCCACAGAGCCACACTGAATGACCCTGGGGTCTCCAATGGTGAGTCCAAGCTGCTCAGGAGCCAGAGAGGCAGCCTGTGCCGGGTGACAGGGTCAGAACCCATGACACACGCCTCATAATCCCTGTCTCATAGGCATACGCTTTTTCAAATCATGGGAGACCAGGAACAGCATATTCCAGCCACAGCTCCTGGCTGGGAACCTGGTCCTCTCAGGAGCTCTGCAGCTGGGTTCCTTCCTTCCTTGGACGGAGGTCGTGCAGCTTCTTGTTTAATATCTGGACTCCGTCCAAGCCTGCTGCCATGGCAGGGCTGGCCAGGCCAACCCATTCTTTGAGATCTGCATATTTTATTCACCCCAAAAGGTGAGAGGTTAGAAATGAGGGAGAAAATAGTAATAGTGACATCCCGGAGCCTGCATCTGATGAGTTCCCAGAAATGCAGGGTTTATTTATAAATGCTAGACTTCCCCCTCCGAGGATCTGAGGATGTTTGAAAACTTCTACAGCTCACCTGTAGCCTAGAAATCCTGTCCCCCAAACCACAGGCCAGAGAAGTGGTCCCACAGATGGCCCACACTGCAGAGCTCCACCAAGGCAGAGGGGCTCTTGACCACTGGGGCATTAGTCTCTCCAAACCACCGCTGGGTCCTGTGGAAGAGTAGGACAGAGACAAGGCAGCTTAAGAGACCTCGGCATCTCCATCCACACGGAGTATGGTGGTGAATGTTAGCTGTCAACTAGACGGGGTCGCAGGGCGCCCAGGCATTTGGTTAAATGTGATTTGGGGGTGTGGGTTTCCAGGTGATATTAACATCTGAATTAGCAGATTGAGTGAAGCAGATGGTCTTCCCAGCCATAGGCCTCCTCCAATGCCTTGAGGTCCTGAATAGAACTCACAGGCTGAGAACAAGGGAACTCCTGCCTGACTGCTGTGCTGGGACATTGGTGCTCACCTAAGGGTCTAGGGTGGGGGTGGCTGTGGTGAGCAGCAACTCCTGCCTCACTGTGCCCTCAGAAGCCTTTTGGGGACCTCCCTCTTCTGAACAGACCAATGGGTCTGTTCAGAGGCAGAGAGACCAGTTTCCATTTCAGACCCCAAACAACTAAGCAGGCTGACCTGGAACCTGAGGGTCTGCCCTGATTTGGATCAAGTTCCACATGCCATTAGGGACAGGGCTTGCGACCGGTCCCCTGCAGTCCTCATCCTTCCCTCTCTGCTGTTGATTTCCCTAGGGCCAGGTACAGGATGAGAGGGTGGCCCCATTACGGTCTCCATGCCTTTGGATGCAGCCATCTCAGCTTGCTTTCTAGTGACTGCTCTTAGAGGCAGATGCCATGTCAACCTAGGGCAACCGAGCACAACACCTTTCAACAACAAAGGAGCTCTTGCTGGGAAGCTAGTATTAGGCAAACCAGGGGGCACTGGCTGAACATAAATCAAGGAATGTGAGCTGTGGCTGGGACAGTGGAGTCATCCTGAGCCACACTTTCTCCACAACCTCATTGGTGGCTGGTCTGCCAGTGTGAGCCTTGCACTCCTGAGCGCTCCCTTCCAGCCCAGGCCACGTGTCCAGCTTGTCTGGGAAGGTGGCTGGTCCTTGGGATGAGTTTGCCCTCTGATCTGCTGCTGATACTGGTACCTACACTGAAGGCTCACCTACCTGAGGCTTGTTCACTCACAGAAAGGATCCTTCTTGTGCCCCACTGTGTGTGAGGTGCTATGCAGCATGGGCCCAACCAGACGCGGCTGCATGTACAGGCCTTGCCAGCCACTGTGAACAAGCACCTGAATCCAGTACACAAGGACCTGGGCTGAGCTGGAGTCTCAAAAAACCATCTCCTCCTGCACCAGGTGGCTCCAGGATCCCAAAGCCACACACCCTTGCCAGGCCAGGCCCACCAGTCTTCTCTCCGCCAGGATTTGGCCATCCTCCTAGGATTGCAGCAGTTTTCAATCTCCCTGCACACAGACCTGTTTGTTTTAGGGTAATCCCTGCCTCTACCAGCTCCCTGCTGAGATTCCAGCATAATTGGAAGCTGGGACTATCGTTCACTGCCATTAGCGTTAAAAAATGCAAAGCTTCAAATTCCAGAATATTTTTAAAAAGTTACGAGCGTATTACTGGCTTTTAAAAGATATGACCATACTTATGTTAAGTACTTGCCAGAAAGCATGAAGACTTTGGAGGACAGTTGGACGCCTCCGTCTTGGGTGGGCCCATGCCTGGTTTTTAGATGAGACTAGAGGATTCAGTGACACTTGGCCCAACTGTGGCTCTGCTTGCCCTGCCTCTCCCAATGGCTGCAGGTCTGCTGGACTGGCAGGAAGGGGGCTGTGGTTGTAAGCCAGAGTTACCTTGAGCACGGGGAGGGCAGCAGTGGCTCTTCCCCATCAGAGCAGTCCCGCTGTGGTCAGCCCCATGGGCCTCCAGCTCAGGGGCTGGACAGGCTGTGCCATCGTCACTTGCCACCTTCCTTTGGGCCCTGCCACTCCCAGAGAGAATGGCTGATGCAGGATGCTAGAATGACAAGGTCAGGCCAAGGTTAATGTCTCTGCAGACAGGGTCTCACATGTGATACTCAACAGTGGTATGGCTTGCCGCCTTCTCAAAGGACAGGACTGGCAGGGGCAGGGTGTGGTGCTCAGGCCTCTGGAGAATTCTGAGGGAGGAGGCACAGGTGGCCCTGGAGCCAGCTCCTTCATACCCCTTGGAGGATGGCGGGTACCCCTGGGGAAATATTGGTAGTGTAACAGCAGCTCCACGCAGTCAGGGTGATTGCACCTGGCTCTCTGGGAGGCATGACCCTGCCACTGAGGGGGAATTCAGTCAAGAGCAATGGGTTGGGCAAAGCCTCCAAGAGGGGAGGGTGCAGAGCCCCAGCATGGTGTTTGGGACATGGTGGGGGGGGCACACTGTGTTTTGAGCAGCGAACGGAGAATACCACCCTTGGGAACAGGAGCAGTGGAGCTGCCACCGGGGAGTTAGAGACCGGCAAACAAGGCATCGTGTGTGCCCTCACATGTCCCATGGAGCAGAATCCCACGTAAGCAAAGGGGAAATCACACACATCCGAAAGGTCTATAGCAATGGGGTGCTGTAGCTGTAGTATTAGAAACTGCCCTTCAACTGCCCTATGTCACGGGCCTCTTTGAGACCTGGAACAGAGCTCCCAGTACTGGGGCAGCTTCTCTGAGCCCCCTCCTCCCAAGGAGGTAGAGAAGCTCTCTGAACAATCACCCCGAGGCTTGCTGCTCCTGTGTCTCTCCCACGGTCCTGCTGGTATTTACTGAGTAGACACACTGGGCTTTCCAAATGCTGCTGGGCCGCTCCTCCTTCCTGCTTTAGGCCTCTGCCGAGACCCCCTCTCTCTAACCCACCTGGACAGCCAGCCTGCCGTGGCATGTGTCCTGGGAAACGGATCTCCTTTTAGGGAGGAGAGCCCCCAGCCAGCACAGCAGGTCTTGCATCGAGGTTTTCCTATGTCCATCTCACCTTGGGCCTGACCCATCCATGGCCAGACCACAGCCAAGGAAGGACGCCAGAGAAATCTAATTATCAGCATTTCATGCTAGAGGATTAGCTGCTGCACATAATGACTGATTTACCTCGCAGGGTTCCTGTGCATCTCATATCCTTCTGCAGGAATTAGAGCCTGATTAAAAAAAAGAGTCCAATATGTGATGCTTTGGGATCATACATTTAAACAGGGATACGCTTAAGGATTAGCAGGGATACTACTTTCTTTAGTAAATACTCTTCCTTCCTGACTCAGCCAGAATGAGCCTTTCTGAGTGGACAAGGCTAGAATGAGGACTTTTTGTTGGTGCTCAGTCCTGGTATTGGCTTGGGCAACTCTCATACCCACTTGAGGTTGCCCTAAGGAAACATGGCAGCTTGAGAAAAACTTTTAATTAATAAAATAAATGGCACTATCAATGGGAAAATATATTCACTATCCATCTGGCAAACACCTACTTTACTTAGGAGGTGAAAAGCATTTATACATCACTCAGAAAAAAAAGGATTTTACAAAGTTCATATAAATGTGGGCACATAAAATGGACAGACCATAGAAAATAAAATGACTTTTTAAACACGTGAAATGATGCTCAATGTTACTCATGATAAACACAATGCAAATTGAAAGCAGAAGATACAATTTCTACTTAGTGGATTGGCGCAAAAGGCTCGGGCCCACGGAGAGTTGCTGAGAGTTTTAATGCACGTTTACCCTGGGGTGCCTCGGTCTGTGCTCCTCCTCTAAGGTGGCTGCGTGGCTCTGCTCGGACAGGACCTGGGGCTTCCTACAGAAGGAAAGAGGTGGTTTGCCAAGGGCATTCTCCAGCAATGAAGGGGCTGCTCAGGAGAAAAGGGCCATGAGGCCAAGCGCAGGTACCTTGCTGAGCCTGAAGAGCAGGGACAAGAGCTGGGCCCCTGGAGAAGCCAGGAGGGTACACAGGAGACCCACCCTGAAGGATTCAACGGAGGGGCTGACATCCAGCTGGGGCTGCAACAGACCAACAGCAGCCATTACATCAATCCAATATTAAGTCCAACTTAAAACACAGTCATTGTGTAATTACAAATACACGTAGTGTGAATACATACGTTATATTTAATAAAAGTGCTCTCTTCATGAATAATGAATTTTAAGTTACAATTCTATTTATTTATTTATTTATCAAGATGGAGTTTTGCTCTGTCGCCCAGCCTGGAGTGCAGTGGTGTGATCTCGGATCACTGCAACTTCTGCCTCCAGGGTTCAAGTGATTCTCCCGGCTCAGCCTCCCGAGTAGCTGGGATTACAGGTGTGTACCACCACATCCAGCTAATTTTTGTGTTTTTAGTAGAAACAGGATTTCACCATGTTGGCCAGGCTGCTCTTGAACTCCTGACCTCAGGTGATCCGCCTGCCTCGGCCCCACAAAATGCTGGGGTTATAGGCGTGAGCCACCGCTCCTGGCCACAATTCAATTTAAATAATGCCTGGTATTCAATATTGTTCTAAGAAAAAACAGAACTACATATAGACCTGATATGATGGATATAAGCAGAAGGAATCCAGCAAAGGCCCTTCTACTCCAGGAACGAAAAAAGAAATAATTTTGTTTTTCTTATATAAATCCTGTTGGATTGAACAAATGCTTGCCAAGCACCCCACTCTCTACCAGGCACGTGCTCTGTGGATTGAATCATGGCTACAATCCGGCAAGGCATCAACACCCACAAGGTACCAATGAATAGACCAACATCAGATAACATCAGACGACCTTTTTTGAGGTCGACCTCAAAAAAGAGGCCGACCAAAGATTTCCTCACCACAGTCCCTAGTCCATTTCCAGGTGGACAGAGCTGTTCTATTCCTGCTACTTGATGGTATTTCTTTATCCTCTTTTACAAATTCTGTGTACTGTTATTTTTTTAATCCCACCGATCCATAATTGCTACTGGATCTCTCTGATACCTGGTGTCATAACGGAGCCAGTATGCCCGGCTGTCCCATGGATGGATCACTGACCCCCATGTCAGAAACAGACCTTGTCACCACATTCTCCAGCCACACCATGACCCAGCGGTGAACCCAGCGGACTGGGTGCATGAATGGCCATGATGTTGTAGTAAACAAGTCAGTTTTCCCCTCAGCCCACATCCTGCTGTGTTGTTTTTCCCTCAGGAAAGGCAGGCTCTCCATTTTAACTGCTGGCACTGATTTGGAACTAATTTTCTACATCTCCTGAGGAACAATCAGACCAGAGTTGCCAGTGCAAACTGGCATCCTGAAGAAAAATGTGGCCATCGGAATGGTTCTGCATTCTTTTGGCCAGAGGATTTGTTTAAAAGCTAAATGAATTACCAGCTTTAAAAAAAAATTCGAGAGCATTCTCGTAAGACAGCTGGCTGCCAGCCTCTCTGGAAAAGTTCTGCCGCTGGCCCTGGGGCACGAGCCCCCGCACAGCAGCTGTCCACTGAGCAGGAGGACTCAGGGCTGTGTAGGTCCCACCCAGTGCCCACATCTGGCAGAGCCCTCCTGCTCCTTCCCTGGCCTCCAGGCAGCCAGGCTCGTTTCCCCTTGTTTAAACTTTTCTCAGAGGACTGTGAGCTTTGTTCACTGCTTAGGCAAAAAGGGGCCACAGTGTAGTCTGGGATCTGGAAGCTGCTGGAAGGAAAAGCGATGGCTCTCACCTGCTCTTGCCCTCTAGCAGTGATCAGGGCAGTGAGACAGGCGTAGACGCACAGCAAGGAGAAGGACACGGTGAGGCGTGGCGTGTGCAGGTAGCGGCTGGAGGAGGGCCTGCTGTACACCGACAGCCAGATGTGGAAATCCTCCAGGTACTCTGTGAACTTGCAATGGAAAAGCTGAAACAGAAAGCAGGGGAAGTGCTTCCTGACAAGGGCATTCCTGTCAACAAAGCAAGTCCTCAGTGTTAAGCAGTGATCTTCTGAACATAGATCCCGAGCTTTCTGGCACTTCCATCCGAGCTGCTTAGCTGGGTACCAGATGGGCTGTGGTGCAGGTGGATGGCACTGCACTCCTCACACTCTCTGGCTCTGCTTTCCTGGCTGCTTAGCTGGGTACCAGATGGGCTGTGGTGCAGGTGGATGGCACTGCACTCCTCACACTCTCTGGCTCTGCTTTCCTGGCTGCTTAGCTGGGTACCAGATGGGCTGTGGTGCAGGTGGATGGCACTGCACTCCTCACACTCTCTGGCTCTGCTTTCCTGGCTGTTTAGCTGGGTACCAGATGGGCTGTGGTGCAGGTGGATGGCACTGCACTCCTCACACTCTCTGGCTCTGCTTTCCTGGCTGCTTAGCTGGGTACCAGGTGGGCTGAGGTGCAGGTAGACGGCACTGCACTCCCCCACACTCTCTGGCTCTGCTTTCCTGGCTGCTTAGCTGGGTACCAGGTGGGCTGAGGTGCAGGTAGATGGCACTGTGCACTCCCCACACTCTCTGGCTCTGCTTTCCTGGCTGCTTAGCTGGGTACCAGGTGGGTTGTGGTGCAGGTGGACAGCACTGCCCTCCACATGCCATCTGGCTCTGCTATTCCAGCTGGTTATCTGGGTACTAGGTGGGCTGTGGGTGCAGGTGGACGGCACCTCACTCTAAGCCTCTTGAAGCTGCTCCTCCTTCTGCCTCCTTGGCAGCCCCCTTGCTCCAGCTACCCTCCTATCAAGCTAGACTCTGGCTCACCCTGGCCCTCCCCTGGCACCTCCTGAGCTTTCACACATGCTTCTCCCCAGCTTCACCTGCCTGGCTGTCAAATCCCTTCACACCCAGCCTCAGGAGACCTTCTCTCCAGAGCTTCTGATCAGTCTCTCCTTGGTTCTTCTTTGTGTTCCTAAGAGATTTCCTAAATCCCTTCACTCTCAGAACTTTCCCTGGCAACACAGTTAGTTTCAACTGGGCTTGGAGTGCACTGAGAGTGGGGCTAAGTCGCCTCCACCTCTGTCCTCGGTAGCCCACAGTGGCTGGCACACAGTAGGAAACATGTTGCTTAGGAATTGTACTGAATTTTAAGTACCAATTCAATTTAAATAATGCTTGGGGCTCAACATTGTTCTAGAAAAAACAAAACTATATACAGAACCGCTCTTATGGAATATGAGCAGAGCACAGAAGCGAATGCCAGAAAAATCATACTAACAGAATGAGAATATACCTTCTTTATGTAAATGGACTAGCCAACAAGCAATGCTTGATTTGCAGCACACGCAAGTGCTTACACGTGACTAAATTAATAAGCCTATGTTTCTCACAAAAAGCTCTCAAGCACAATAGCTGGAGGATAAGCAATGTATGTCTCCTATGGTTAACTATAGTTCCTCAGCTAAACAGTCATTCTCATATGGAAACAATCCTCTAAGGGGAAGCCCCAGTTGAATGGACCTTCAGTTTTAGATGTTGAAGAATTCCCACATGCTGTGGCTGATTGAAAACTTACGTGATCAAGTTTCTTACTAACTTAGCAACATATCAGGCCTGAAAATGCCAAGATCTTGAGGCTGGGCCTCTCATCAAGGCAGGTGGCAACAGGGCAGGTTGGAAAGAAAGCCCAGTGGCCTTGCAAGGTCCAGCGACAAGGAGACTGCCTCAGTTCACTGGGTTCTTACCACGGTTTGAGACGCAGCCTCGGGGAGTCCTCACCAGGAACACAGTACTCACACATGAGAGTTCCCACAGTGTTGTCCATTACCATAATAAATGAAAGAAAACTGTAAATGCCCAACAGGCCTTCAGCAAAGGGTCATGCACAGTGGGCCATGACATAGCCCTGAAACGATTTTGTAAAAATTCATGAAGAGTCCTAATCTAGATAAGAAAGTGCAAAATGCGTGACATTATCATCACAATTGTATGAAATTTGTTTGTATACAGGGAAAGACGGAAAGGACATGCAAAAATCATAACTTTCATGGTTAGTTTGTGAGGGTATCTATTATTTTGTCACTCTGGCCATCTCCTGCCATCCTGGCCCTGAACACATCTGTACCACATCTGTATTACCCTATTGATAGTTATCTATGTTGTTCCGGACACACACAGGGCACTGCAAAGTCTTTAATTACCGGCCTTCTGGACATCGCAGACCACTAGCAACCATAAATTCCAGAAATGTTGTTACAATTACAGAGAAGCATTACTGCAATAATTAACAGTTGTGAAGGGTAATGGGTCCATGCTTGTATGGCTACTTAATGAATGTATCATGTAAGATATAGATATCTTGGTAATTAATAAAAGAAGAATACATTTTAGAAGAGTTCAAAGACACAACTGTGGCAAGCGAAGCAGAGCCAGGTGCCATAAGAGGGTGAATAAATTTCACCTGGAGGGGACCTACCTTCCGGAAGCCAAGTCCCCCTCGCAGACAGGTGAGCTCCCGCTCCACGCGGCCATCACGCCGGCTGGCACACAGCCAGCACTGGGCGGGGAAGAACCAGCCCTGTCCTGTGTGCAGCTCCTTCACCATCACGTGGCTGACGAACCAGCTTGGGGAGGGCCCACAGCTGTCGTGCCAGAGGCGGATCTTCCTCAGCAGGCCCAGCTGGGCAGGAGTGCTGGAGGCACACACAGCAGCGTCACATCAGCTGGGTGGGTGACGGTGTGGCCCTGGCATGCCGCCAGCCCCAGTGCTCACCCTCAAGGCACTGATGGCCCACAGAGGGTGGAAGGGACATGTCAACAGATGATTGACATGCAGAGTGACATGTGAAGCCCCCTGGAACCCAGCCAGAGGATGGGAAATCCCACCAAGCACAGTGACCCCGCACTCAGGTTTTCAATATCCACCAGCTTTCCCAAACCAAAGTCACACAAATCTCGTTCATGTATTAGTCTCTGCTGTGGATTAGTCTAAAGTTAACCTTTTCTCTCTTAATGAAGACAAAATACTCCAAACCAATAAATATCATACATGAAATTTACCAGAAGAAAAAATAATTTCGTTCAGTCCTTTCACATTTTCTAAAATGCCTGGTGCTTGCATCCTATCTTGTTAAATTCCCTCTTTCCCCAACCCCACCATCTTTGTGACATCATGTGTCTTCACTCTTCCAAACTGGGGACAAACCCAGTTAAGGTCAGCAGGTTTAGTGTCATAGAAAGCACTAATTATGAACTTTACTAGTATGTAAAAATCAGTAAGTGTTCCTCTCCCACCCACCCTCCTTCCTTCCCTCGAATAAACCTACTGTTTAATCTACTCAGAATAACAAACTGTAAAAATACACCACAAAATTGTTTGTCTATAAATTGATGCTCAGTATTAGAGACCAATGTTATATTCTACTGCTTTGTTTTTGTGATAAGGCTACTCCAATTCTGGTTGACCTCTCTTTCCCAAATCTAGCAGTGAAATATTTTGTAGTACCTCAGGATAAAGGTGTGTCTGGAATTCCTTTCAAACAGGGGCTTCTCTGGACAGGAGAGCTCCTTGGTTTCTGACCGTCCATTGTCGCCACATAAAACAATGTACACCTCAAAACAAAGAACAGGGGTAGGAGCTCAGGCTATTATATGGCAGACAGCATGCAATGCTGGGCAGGGCTTTCTCACACTTTCTCCCAGCTTCCCACCTTTCCACAAAACCACCTGCATGGTGATGTGCCCCTGCCTGGAGCCAGGGGGTGAGGGGGCATGCCCAGTCCTAGGCTTCCCTGGAGAGAGCCTGGTAGAATTGGCCATTTCCTCACCTATTTGATCTAAAAAAGTCAGATCCCAACTAGGATTTGGGAGGATATTTATTTTCTCATGAGGGTAGAAGAACACCATGGTGGGCATACCATTTTCCTCCCTGCAGCTTGGCAGGGAGATGCTGGAGGAGCCTGGACCCTGGGGGTGGGGGGGCACCCATACACCTGCGGGGTACACCCTGGGGAGGCACATGCCAATCTGGCTGGGCTTGTCATTCCTCACTGGTGTCTGCTGTCACATAGAAATGAACAACTCTGATGTAATGTCACTTATCAAGCTTTATCAAGTTTTCATTTAAGAAAGAGATTTATTTCTGTTTTGAAATCCTTCCTTATTCGGAAGTATATATTTTCTTTGACTAGTTTCTAAACTTTGTGTTTTCACCTTTCTGTCTCTAATGTTCTGGAGTTTATTTTTTGTGTGTGTGCATAATGTAAAGATTTAATAGTACCTTTTTCTACAAGATCAGCTATTGTTTCAAAATATGTTTTTTGAAACAGTCCACCCTTTTCTGTGGTTTGTAAGACCTCTAGTGTGCCCCAGAAATCCTTCCTCAGTGCCTCTCCTGAGGTCACGGCACGATCTCAGGTACTACAGTTTCAAAATAAGCCTAGATATTGGGTCGGGAGGCCCTTGCTCTGTTCTTGTCTTGAGAGTTGGCCTCACCAGTCTTGTAATTGTTTCATATTCTTGTATTCTTTTCCACCTAAATTTTAGTATTAGTTTGCCAAGTTCCACAAAACACCTTCCTGGAATTATGAGTGGGTTTCATTAGCCCTAACCTCACCATGCCTTAGTGTTTCATCTGTAAAGTGGGAATATGAATAGAATTTAATTCACACTGTTATTATTAATGTTATAGATTAAGCTGGGAAAAATGAAAAAGGAAAATCAGCTTTCTCATCCGTGAACGTAGCTCTTTATTTAGATATTTTATGCATATCAGGCAGAGTTCCTTCATGTGGTATTGTATGTGGGGTTTGATGAATTTACTTGCAGGCACTCCATCATTTTTGACTGTGATGAAGAGGTTCTTATTTTCAACTCCATATAAATTTATATTCATATATATATATAAAACACATGAATACATATATTTGTAAATAGTTATTGCTGTTTCATAGAGATAAATTTGCTGATTTTTTCTTAATCACAAATTCAGCAAGTTTCTTAAATGTTATTGGTGTTAGTCATGAAAGTGAAGCTTCTCCACTTGCTGTGTAGACAACCACAACCTGCGCAAAGAACCATCTCTTTCTCCCTTTTAGAACCTTTTTTTTTCCTGTTTTATTTCTTGCTTTATTGCTTTCCACTAGGATTTCTAGTGCAATGATAAATAGAGGTGCTCACAGCAGACATTCCTCAGAAATCATCTGAAGTTTCACGACTCAATCTTAGGTATGCTGTAGGTAGATAATCTTTGTTAGGTTAAGAGCATTCCTATGTGTATGGTGTGCATTTCTTGTGAATACATACATGTATGCTTATCTGATAGACAATTTAAATATACAGTTGGTGATGAAGGGCTTATGGTGAGTAAGGCCCACATAAGCTTTAAAAATGTGTTGTGTCCCCAACTATCCTACTACACTGTGGCACCCCATCTCATTCATTCTTCTTCCCATCTAACTGTTTCTCATCCACACCCCAATCCTGTGGATTCCATAAAGTAACCATGGTTCCCTTGGGAAATGGGGGCATGAGTTCCAAGTGCAGAAGGAGCCTCCCTCTCTCTGTGGGATTTGTGTCACATGTACCTCTAAGTGCACACGGCTCCACCCAGGCTCCAGTTTCCACCCCTGCAGACCTCACCTCCGCAGCCCACACCAGCACTGCTGCTCCACTCAGCCCAGTGCTGGACTATTTCCTCCTCCTCCACCACATCTGCTTCCCCACCCCACCTTCATCCTCCACCAGCTTCTCTGGGACTGTTGTCTGCAGCCCCAAGTTCAGAAGAATACAACTCATTCTCAGAGTCTCAAAGATGCACTCAGAGACAGAACAGATCTCTCAGGGCTGCTTTCCATGATGGAGACAGAAGGAGAAGGGATTGGAGCAGCTGCAGAAGGTGAAGGGGTGTGCTCTTTGCCCTGACCCGACGTGCAGGTAGAGGGAGGGCCATGGAAAGGGCAGGCAAGTCTTGCCCCAGCAATGAGATGGGGCTGCTGTGACATGTAACAGACAGGGCAGCCAAATTACCACATCCTCATTTCTGATGTTGACACTGCTTAGACACCATCAAAGAGTACCCCCAATGCTCAAGCTACCTTTGAGGTCAACCTGGCTGGAGCCCGGAAGCCGGTGTCAATGACGACCGCATACAGCTGGTGGCCCAGCAGGGGAGCTTCTTGCAGAAGATGTAACCAGCTTTCTTTTTTCATGATGATCTACTCGTCTGCTTTTAGTGACCAAAAATCCATAAAGAATCATAGAACCCATAATAAAAATACTGGGAAGCAAGTTTTCTGGGTGGCTATAAACAAAAGGAAAGATATAAAGAAAATTGCTCATGAAAATAGACATAGGAAAAGAGTGATTGCCACCCCTAGCCCCATACAAATAAAAGTCCCTGCTGGGCTTCACTGATACATTTTTATACTTCCTGGGGCCTGAGTTGGGTGGGCTTTGAATCAGGGAGCTGCCCTGTGGTTCCGTGACCAGCACCACACAAACATGGACTCCAGAGCCAAAGAAACCTTGTAATGGACCAGCCTCTGTGCTGAGAGGCTGTGCCATGCTGGGTCTGAGGAACTTTCACTGTGAACTATGGCTAAGAATGCCAATCTCACTGCTACTGTAAAGACTAAGCAATACAAATATGCAAAATTCTTGAAACATGCAGGTGCCATTATGTTCCTCTCTCTCTCTCCTGCTAGCAGAACAAGGCTAGATGTTGGTGGTGTTTTGGAGACCCCACCTCTGCCTCCCACCGCCCCTGTGGGTGGTGCTGCTGGTTCCCTAACTGCAGCCTCCACCTACCTGTTCCCAGGCACCAACACTGGCTGGTGAGAGATCACTGAACCCCTGCAGATCCACAGAATGACATTTATATCAAGCTGCTGTGCTGGGATTCTAATCTAACTGTAGTATTACAGATTTCTCATGGGATCTCAGAGGCTGGGCACCATGGTCTCTGCTACGTGGGGATGTTGCCCTCCCCCGCCCCCTGCCATTCTGCTCTTTGATTCCATCTGAGGGCTGGGCTCTGCTCTTGGTTTCTCACCTGCCCTCTTTTTCCCCACTCATTTCTAACTTAGGTTTCAGGGGAATCTTTTAAACTGGGTCTTAGTCATAAAGTTATAATTATTACAATCTGTCTTCCTTTTTACATTTCAAGCTCTGTGCATAAGTGCCAGTTCCTGAACAGGATGCAGCCTGTTCAGAGCTCTGCCCCATGAGCTCTGCAGGGTGCTCACATCCTTCTACCTGGGTAACATTCTGAAATCTTCTGGATTCTGGCAAGATATCCCAGTTGCTACTGCTCCTGTATAACTCCAGGTGTTGCCTCTCTCTGGATGTCTTCCAGGGCTGCATCCCTCATGGTTTGCCCCAGCCCCAGTGGTATCAATGCCACAGTCACCCATGGTTGAGGCTGCTGTCCTCCAAGCCCTGTTCACTGAATGGCCAGTGACCTTTTCTGCACCAAGCTGTTGCATTAGCAATTAATTTCTTATTTACTAATTATCTGATCCACCAACTAGTCTATAAAGTAATTTGATTGATGAAACAATAAAGTAAGGTAGAGTTTCCTATTACATGAATATAATGAGAAAAAAAATTAACCCCCAACACCCAAGAAATGCAGACTCTGCCCTAGATATTCATTCAGCAAATATTTACTCTGAGCATCGTATTAAATGTAGAGTGACACTGACGAATAAGACAGAAAAGGTTCCTGTCCATATCAGCTTACACTCTACCTGTAACTCAGAATCCAAATATAGCCATTTCATATAAAAGTGGCTATAAAAATAGTGTACATTTTAAATCTATTATCTAAAATGGGATACTCCAGAGAAACCAAGAGGGAGCTATTAATAATTAGGCTATGACAATAAACATAAACCAGGACAGGCCCCTCAGGCAGTATTGTCACTGTAGATACCAACCCTACCAATAATAATTAACCAAATTCACACTGAACTAGAACTAAACTTAAAAGTATGAAAAGTATGTTGACTTCCTTGTATTTATAAACCTTTCATCAGTGAATTTAAGTATAGAGAGACAAAACAGATATATTCAATTATATAATATTTAAAGATAATTATCTACTAATATGCATATTTCAGAAACACAATGATAGTATAACATGGATATCAAGCACCCCAGAATTATATGTGGGCAACCTGAGTGAAACAAATAAAGTCTATGAAGTCTTTATGTAGGAAATGAAACTTACCTCTGGAACTTGGAAATGCCATTCACTTCAAAACTGGCCTTCAGCTTTCTCCTTTGGAGAGCGAATGCCGTGACGCGATCATAGCTAGGAGGGAAATGGGGATGAGGATACAGAATGTGTGGAGAGAGCAGCTGTTGACAGTGTGACGGCATGTTGGTTAAAGGAAGGTAAAAAGCAAGACAGATTGTAATAATTATAACTTTATGACTAAGACCCAGTTTAAAAGATTCCCTTGAAACCTAAGTTAGAAATGAGTGAGTCTCTGATGTGCCAGAGTTCTTCACATCTGCGTGTTGGGGCACACAGCTCCCGTGGAGGCTGTCCTGAGATGCAAGCCTGTAAAGCACATGGCGGACTTCAGGACGGCCCTCCACAGCATGGCTGCAGCCTGAGGCTCTCAGGTCCCAGTCATAGCCTCGCTATGCCACTAGTCAAGCTCTTTGCCTAAGTGCCAGCTCCTGGCATTACAAATATCCTACCCTGACAGTCACTATAAACACTGTCTCCTTTTTAAAAACAAAACCTATCTTACCCTTATTATCTTGTGAGCAGGTCCTATGTGTTACTGATTTTTTCTTTTTTTTTTTGAGATGGAGTCTTGCTCTGCTTCCCAGGCTGGAGTGCAGTGGGGTGATTTCGGCTCATTGCAACCTCTGCCTCCCAGGTTCAAGCAGTTCTCATGGCTCAGCCTCCCGAGTAACTGGGATTAGAGGTGTGTGCCCATCTAATTTTGTATTTTTAGTAGAGACGGGGTTTTGCTATGTTGGCCAGGCTGGTCTCAAACTTCTAACCTCAAGTGATCCACCTGTCTCGGCCTCCCAAAGTGCTGGGATTACAGGCAATGAGCCACCACGCCTGGCCTGTTATTCATTTTTGTACCCTTGGCTTATAAAAAAATGCCTAGCAGAGAGTAGTTATGTAATGGAGACGAAATGATTGCATTGATGCATTAATCAATAATTTAATATTGAAGCAAAATATTGGGCCATTACCACTAAGTTTGGATGCACTCCTAGCAACTGCATTAGGCAAATTTAAGAGTGCAACATAAGAAAAGCAATAAATGGCGATGAATTGCACTGATATGGCATGCTCTGGATATATTTGCCTCCTAGCAGGAAACCACAAAATATAATGTCTTTTGGCTTATTTGTTCTTTAAAAGGAAATGACTATTTCTGTTTCCAAATATGCCTAATAATCATTTATCTATATCCTAATGAAAAGGTAAGGGCAACAAAAATGAATGAACTAAGCTTCTCATAGAATTGTTAGTTTGTTAGCTAGATGATAAAGAATTTCTAATTTAGTGACATGACTCATATTCCCAGAAATTCCTGAGAAGGCTGCTCATATCTGCACAGAGACTGTTCTTGCCTCAGAAAGCACACCTTTACCACCAGGCTGTGGAGGGTCCTCTGAAGATCAGGGGCTCTCAGGGCAACATGGGGGCATGGTGAGAGCTGAGGGTCCTGTCTGCCTGACTACAAACTGCATACTCAAAGGATGTCAGCAGTTCTATGAAAAGAAAACTGATGGATTCATCTACCACTCATCTGTGGACTCATGTCTTCAACAGACACTTACTAAACACCTACTGCATGCCAGTCACCACCGGAAGGAGGAACACGAGGACAGTCTATAAAGCAGCCCCTGCTCCTTGGGAGCCTGCCGAGTGGGAGAACCAAGACTGACACACAAAGAGGCTACAAGAGAACGGACAGGCTGGAGAGTGGCACAAACTAACAGTGTTTCAGCTTCTTAAGGATGAAGTTCAGGAAAGGCTCTAGGGGCGGTGCCAAGTGCAGAAGACAATGTAGCCATTCACTAAAAATTTCAGGTTCTTTCTCAAGTGTGTCTATACCTGCAGTTCACTTTTTCAGGAGAGGTTCCTGGTTGTGGAGAGAAATGTTCGGATTTCCACTCTTTCTTGTCCCAAAACAGGCATCGGATCCACTGGAAATGTACTGTATAGTTCACTGCCTTAGCTAAATATTTGTTTGGAGGTTTTCTGTCATAGTCAGCATCCAATAAGGATAAATAGCCGACACTGGCATCTAAAAAGAGAAAACATAAATAAAAAGTACGGTCTGAGGCTTGCAGAAAGGCATACTCCATTTCAAATGCAGACAGAGTAGCAGATAGGTGGTGACAAGAAATAGAGATGAGCAAGAACTGAAAGACAACATCAAATTCTAGCCATTTTCTGTCCCTGGAGCATTTAAATTTGGATTAAATCCACCCAGTCAAAGCTCTTGGATGCAGATATGAATTGAGGAATGGCAGAGAATTGGGAAGAAAAACTGTTTCTAGCATCCCTTGTGTTCCAAGTGCCCCCTGACACCCTAAACAGGCCACTCCCCCTGACCCTAGTGGGGATGGAAGAAGGTTGAGTCAGTTTCTTTAGCTGCCATTCAAGCCCAGTTCCTGCTCCTTGCCAGTTTGTCAGCCAGCCTGCAAAATTTCAGTACACCTGGAGTCTGAACCCATTCTGGTAAGGACAGCACAATGACCCATGGAGTTTTAGCCTATCATTTTGTTTACTTTTTATGTTTAGCCTACTTTTTATGTTTAAAAGCAAACAATATTTAATATTCTATTTATTTAAAAATTGCCCCTAAGACTTTTTAATAAATGGTGTTGGGACAACTAGATACTAGCCCTTTGTAAAAATATGGGCACCTCATGTTATAAAAAATAATAATCGAGCAAACCAGATATCTAAATATAACAAAAACAAACTGCACAAGTACTAAGGAACACATGAATGACTTCTTTTTATATACATTTCAAACTATGGCTCAAAATCTAAGAGTCTTACAAGGAAAGCTGGATAAATTACTGTTTTAAAAACAGCCCTAACATACAAAGAGCTCTTAAATGTCAAAAAAAAAAAAACCAAAAAAAACCTCAATAAAAAAATGGGCATATATGAACAATTTACAGAAAAAAAAAGGACAATGGATTTAAATACATGAAAAAATACCCAACTTAATTCATATAAAATGCATGTTAAAATTAACGTTTCTCAATTGTATGACTGGCAAAATTCAATAGCTTGAAAATACATCCTGTTGGCAAAGTAGTGGAAAAATAGGCAGTGTCAGACACTGCTGGAGGGGAACGGGACTATAGTCATCAAAACCACATAGGCATTTACGGTTCAACTCAGGAATAGCATATCTAGAAATTTAACTTGGCAATACACCGCCTCCCCTTACATATAATACAGTATATTCACAAGTGTTCCATGTGAATACATAGGAGACTGGCTGAATAAACCACAGACCATCTATACAATGGAGAAGCATGCAGCAGTTTAAAAAAATGAAGAAGATATTGATGAATAAATACATATGGAGTGATTTCTAAATATGTAATTTAAGTAAGAAAAGCACAATGCAAATGAGTGTAAGAAATCAGAGGAAATACTGTGTATATGAATGGGTTTATTCTCCCAAAAAGAAACATAAGAAAAACAATTCCCATAAAATTACAGTCATTATTCCTCACAGAACTAGAAAAAAAATCCTAAGATTCATACGGAATCAGAAAAAGCCCACATAGCCAAAGAACTACTAAGCAAAGGAACAAATCTGGAGGCATCACATTACCAAACTTCAAACTATACTACAAGGCTATAGTTACCAGCACAGCATGCTACTGGCATAGAAATAGGCATGCAGACCAATGGAACAGAACAGAGGGCCCCAAAATAAGACCAAATACCTCAAACCAACTGATTTTTGACAAAGCAAACAAAACATAAAGTGGGGAAAGGACACCCTCTTCAATAAATGGTGCTGGGATAATTAATTGGCTAGTCACATGTAGGAGAATCACACCGGATCCTCATCTCTCAGTTTATGTAAAAAATCAACTCAAGCTGGATTAAAGACTTAAATCTAAGACCTGAAGCTGTAAAAATTCTAAAAGATAACATTGGAAAACTCTTCTAGACATTGGCTTAAGAAATAATTCATGACCAGGACCCAAAAGCAAATGCAAAAAAAAAAAAAAAAAAAAAATAACCAAAAATAAATAGATGGGACCCAATTAAACCAAAAAGCTTCTGAAAAGCAAAAGAAATAATCAGCAGAGTAAACAGACAACCCACAGAGTGGGAGAAAATATTTGCAAACTATGCATCTGACAAAGGACTAATATCCAGAATCTATAAAGGACTCAAACAAGTCAGCAAGAAAAAACAAATAATCCCATCAAATAATGGGCAAGGACATGAACAGACAATTCTCAAATGCAAAGAAGATATATAAATGGCCAACAAATATATGAAAAAATACTCCACATCACTAAGTATTAGGGAAAATTAAAACCACAATGAGATACCATCCTACCCCTGCAAGAATGGCCATAATTTAAAAAAAATAAAAAAAAATATATGTTGGTGTGGATGTGCTGAAAAGGGAACACTTTCACACTGCTTATGGGAATGTAAACTAGTCCAACAGAACCAATCTAAATGCCCATCAATCAACAAGTGGATAAAGAAAATGTGGTATGTATACACCATGAAATACTACTCAGCCCTGAAAAGGAACAAAACAACGGCATTTGCAGCAACCAGGATGGAGCTGGAGACCGTTATTCTAAGTGAAGTAACTCAGGAATGGAAAACTAAATACTGAATGCTCCCACTTACAAGTGGGAGATAAGCTATGAGGATGCAATGGCAAACGAATGATGTAATGGACTTTGGGGACTTGGGGGGAAGGGTGGGAGGGTGAGAGAAAAATACTACACATAGGATGCAGGGTATACTGCTTGGTGATGAGTGCACCAAAATCCCACAAATCACCACTAAGGAACTTACTTATGTAACCAAAACCACGTATTCCCCAAAAACTATTGAAATAAAATAAAATAAAATAATGAAAACAATTGCCTATAAGGAATAGGTGAGAACAGGTAGAGGAATAAGGCTATTGAAAGATTTAGCTCTGAATACATACATCTTTAAATATGGTTTAGACATTTGAACAATAAAAATGTCTCACAAATTCAAAATAAATAATGTTAAAAAATGGGGCTGGGCGCTGTGGCTCACAGTTGTCATCCCAGCACTTTGGAAAGCCGAGGAGGGTGAATCACCTGAGCTAAGGAGTTCAAGACCAGCCTGACCAACATGGTGAAACCCCATCTCTACTAAAAATACAAAAATTAGCTGGGCTTGGTGGTACATGTCTGTAATCTCAGCTACTCGGGAGGCTGAGGCAGGAGAATCACTTGAACCTGGGAGGTGGAGGTTGCAGTGAGCCAAGATCACGCCACTGTACTCCAGCCTGGGCAACAAGAGAGAGATTGCATCTCAAAAAAAAAAAAAAAAAAGATAGAAGTAAGCCTTAGTATTAAGTAGATGCAAAAAAGTGAACCTAGGTGTATACAACATTTACAGCAAAACCCCACAGAGAAAATAATTTATTCAAGTAACTTTTGACTGTGTGCTCTTACTGTAATATCATGTAAGAATGTAAAGTCAAAACTAATCAAAAAATTCTGGAAAGAAATATTGAACTTCATCTGGTAGGTTTGGGATTGTTAGGGGTACAGGTAGTTTAATTCTAAAACGATTTTGTGTACACAGTAGGACAGAGCAAAGACAGTTTTGCTCATTGGAAACTGGCTGTCAAGTTGTCATGTTTTGGCAACTGGAATTCTCACTGTAGGAGAATGGGAATCTAAACACACAATGGGAGAAAGTAAGAAGGAAACCTGGGTGTTGGGTTTGAATTAAGGCACTGACATAAACTCATTTTACACACACACACACACACACACACACACACACAAGAGAGAGAGAGAGAGAGAGAGAGAGAGAGAAAATTATTAAATCAGTGACATCCCAGTAGCAATGAGTAAATCTGATGCACAGTTCTTGTGTTCTAATGTCATTTCCCATCAAAGAACCAAGCCTCATTGAGGACATGGCTGGTTCCAAGGAAGGGCTGGCCAAACACAGGATAAGCCAGGATACCCTGGTGTCCCAGAAAGTAAAGAAGCACTTAAGGATTGTGATGTCATGTCAGAAAACTCTCAGGAAGCATCTTGAGGTAACTCCCACTGGAATAATTTGTGCATCAAAAAGTAAAATGATGGAGGTGAACTAAACATACTGAGTTTTTAAGAACTGCTATGCATCGTAGAGACAAGAGAGCAAGAGTAAGACAGTGAGAGACAGAAGCCCTTTTTTACTGAAGGTTGCCAGCTAATCCATGGTGGAATTAGCAAATCACCATTTTGTGGCCCACTAAGTACCTATATCACCCATGGATCCTTAAAATCATGGGGTGACAGTTTGTAGGGGAAGACGATATTAAGATGGTCTCACAAGTATCATCTCTCATTTTTAAAAGAAACAAATGTAATTTATTTTATTTTTAAAGAAACAAATAGTGACTGGTTCTCAGAGGAAAATAATTATATCCCAGTAAAAATGTAGAGACAATGGGTCTGGTTCATTCACTGACAGTCAGAAGCCAGCTCCTCTCCAGGGCCAGGGCCTGTGGAATCTAGTGTAAAGCATGTGTTTGATGAGTTGCCTTTGGGTGCACTTCAGCACACTGAGCTCCAGTTTCTTGCTTCTTTGGTGGGGGGGGTTGCTGAGGCTCAGAATCCTAAGTCACCAGGGGCAGACCACTGAGTGTGGGGTGAGCCCCAAACTTCATACTCTGCCCCCACACTGTTTCAGAGGGGGTCCTGTGCCCTATTAATACGTGAGATACAGAGGTGCCTCGGAAGTCCTGGGTCAACTCCGAGGTCAGGGGAAGCTTAGTGGAGGTTGATTTGAGGGAAGCAAGCTGGGAGGGTGCTGCAGGCAAAGACCCAGCCTGAGCATACTCAGAGACCCGAGGATCGAGCACTCTCAGAGCCCTGAGGATCAGGAGGAGGCGACGAAGACCCTCTGGGGAGAGATGGGCAGGGCCGTGAGCAGCACCAGCCACTGCATCACAAGGATGGTGCTCACGATGGGGCAGTTCCACACCGTGTGGTATCTATTGTGGAGCAGTTTGTTTATAAGCAGGCAGAGAAAGGATTTTGATGTTTTTGTCATGAATAAAGAAAAACGCCACTATATATACACAGGTTATAGGGGGATGTTTTACTCACGTAAACAGAATTGGAAAATAAGGCACCTTGTCCACTGACCTTTCTGAGAAGCAGCAGGTATATAAATCTGCACGATTGACTCATCCCAGAAGTAGATCTGCTTTATAAGAAAATCAGAGGGAGTAGGTTTCTCAGAGAATCTAGGAGATAAAAATAAAATAGGGATTTCTTGTTTTTTTCTTCTCCCCTCAAAGATTTTAGTCAAATTTCTATCAAGTTCTTACTCAATTTGTGCAAAACATCCGTGTCACTGCAAGGAGGTAGCCTGGGACAAAAAAGGGTCAATATGCTTAATGCCACACCACCACTTGGTCTCTTAATCAAAACTCCTACATAACACTTTCACCCTGCATCTCATTAAAAAACAAACAAGTAAAAAACAAGAACAAGAATGGTCATGTGCTTAATTCCACAACACCACTTGGTCTTTTAATAAAAACTCCTACATAATACTTTTACCCGACATCTCATTAAAAAACAAACACTTCACTAAAAATCAAGAACAAGAATGGCCAGCACAGTCTGTAGGAATAAGACAAACAGCACTGGCTACACATGGTTAGGGAGGGTCACTGCAACACACACACATGTATGTTTGCATGTTTGTATTAACTCTATATCGTAACCTGTTTGCAGAAAAAAAGATAGCAGGCACAAAGCACAGTAGTAGTCTTAGTAGTTAGTCTCAGAAATTCCTCAAAACTGTTTCTGCATGTGACTTAAAAAATTAAGTTAAAATCCAAACTCTAAGCAGATTGCCACTTTTTGACATCGAATGGCTTAGCTCATTTGGCAGAATGAGAATCAGGCCAACAAGCAGAAATTAAACTGCGTGCTAAGGGCTGTGTGGATAGCTCCTGCGTAAGATACAGCCTTGCTCACGAGAATCCTTTAATCTAGTTGAGATGCCCACCCAACCAATCAGGAGCAATGAAAGAGTGAGCATCTTTGCCACATAGCCTAAACACACGGGGACTTGGAGAAAAAAAGTAATCAAGGCCCTGCCCATCCAGATCTCCAACGAACTCTGTAGACTGGTGGTTTCCATTAGCACTTTTGCTGTAGAATTCCAAATAATCTTTTCAATAGTATTTATTTAACCTTCCCAGGTAATTTATTTATTAACTGGGGCCTATGCAAGTCTCATGAGCCCAACATCCCTGAGAAAAATAATTATTTTATCAAGTTTCGTTAGATACATAAATGTAAACACATTTTCTCCTTTTGGAAAAAAAAAAAATTCTAGCTCAGACCTATACTGAGAGAATTAGATTTCTAAATGAGATCCTATGTATTATTACTAATAATTATAATGCTTTTCACTCCAGTAATCAGGGATTCCACCTCAAAAAAACAAAGTCAGGAAGCTTACTGTCTGAACAGCAGAATAAATAACAATTTCTTTAAACAATGAGCCTCATTATTGCTTTAAAAACACAATTTAATTCACTGATTTTTTTTTTTTCACAAAACATTCTTAAGGACAATATGCTTACTCCAATCTCATTCCCATTGTAGCTGTCACCGTCAACACACCTTACTAGCAACATGATGGGAAATGCCCTTGTAAAAGGTTTGGAAAACTCAATTTCTATCTGTAGAGATTCCTGGGGGTTTTCAGAAAGCTCAGTGAACTGATGGAGATTCACTTTATCCCGAAGCAATACAAATGTTGTTTTATTTCTCCTATTATCCTGCCATCACAAAGAAAACAAGTTAAGCAAAATTTGCCTTTGGTAAAATAAACACATTACAAATCAGCCAGCACAGCCTAAATGAAGCAGAGACAGCAAGAAAGGCTCTCCTTACCGGGCCATCTTCCTCCCCCAAACTCGACAATCACAGGTTTCCTTAGCCACTGCCTGTTGATGGGTCTTCTGCTGGAGCAGTTGTAGAGATGGAGGCCCACAACTCCTCCAATCTTGGGGAACAAAGACCATCTCAGAGCAAATGGCAGCAAGCAGTGGACGTAAGCAAGAAAAGCAGCCAACCAAAGTATCATGGTGCTACTGTTACACTTACATAAAATTATATGCCTGATATTAGCAGATAGCATACAAAAATAAACCAGTTTTGCTAGTCAGGATGGCAGGATTGGGGTGAATATAATGCTTCATTTGCATCATTCTTATTAAAATTAATAATTTCTAAAGTATTTTGAAGTATTTTTTATTTTAAAAGCTCATACAAAAGAAATATCTGGTCACTGTAGATAATCAGGAAGGTATAGAAAAGTATATAGAAAAGTGAAGAATAGCTTTCCTATAGTCCCATTGCTCAGAGAAATCATATTTGAGGATGCTGCGTGCCAAACTTTTGCTATGTAATAGAGTACATAGTTGGTAGACAATTCAGTTATCTGTATTTTTGCAGTCTTCCAAAATTACTAAAATTCCCTGATTGACATAATATAAGTTAGCTATATATAAACTCTATCCCTGTGTTGAACACTTAGGTACATTTCGATTTGAGTTTTCATAAATAATGTTGTTTTAAGTAAATAAATAAGACTAGATGTCTTGCTCTGAACAAATCTTTTTTCATTTCCCCTAGTGTAGAATCTTACAACGGTAACAGTGGAGGCCACGTTGTTGCTGGATGCCTAGTTGACAAAGTGCTTTCCAAAACGTCACGCTGACAGGTGCCCTGGTTTACTCAATGCAGCAACACAAGCAGTAAGTGTTTTTAAGTAATTGCACTTTTGTAAGTTAAAAAAATCATTTTAATTTGTGTTTTTTGTTTCTTGTTAGTTTGAATTATTTTCATATGCTGATTAGCCATTTCCTTTTCAAAAAGCAAATGCTGTAAAGAGGATCATATTTTGACCCAAATAAGATGTACCTCATTAATTTGTCTATACATCCATCAGACATTTGTTAGATCACCAAATGAGCCAGGTACTTGAGCCAGACTGGGGTCCGGAGCTACAGAAATACAGAGAATCCTTGCTCTCTGCCCTTCCAAACTCACTCACGGTGACCCTGGGGTCATTCACAAAGCTTCTGAATGTAGAGGTGAAGTGGACGTCTACAAAATGGCCAAGTGACTGAGACAATCCTCCCTGACTTCCCCATCCTCACATCCCCCTTTTGCTGTGGTCTCCTGTTCCGCCTGACCTCCCCAGGGAGCCAGGAGCTACCCCGCAGGTTCAGCCTGGCTGTGCCTCTCTGGAGAGCACGGAGGAAGGGTGGTATGCACTGCCATGTTCTCAGCAGCCCCTTCTTAAGTGTAATTCAAGTATACTCCCCCATTTGATTTTAGAACCACGTCTTCGTCATTCTAAAGACATGACTGGCCACAGTGCTTGCATGATCACTGCATCACATGCTGCAACCCGCCAGAGCCTTCTGTTCTCTGGCAATGGATTAGAAGGCTTCAAGGAAACACTGAATGGGCCCAGTGACCCAGATACAAGTGACATCTAGTTTTCCCAGGGTTTTTCCAGAGAACCTAACCTTCTAAGAGGAGTAGAGTCAGCAACATGTTCTAAGTGGCCCCTCTTGGCACTGAGAGGGTAAAAACATGCAAAAACATCCAGGTGCAAATATGCCAACCTAATCTGTCTTTTTGTCATTAAAGCCCAATTACTGTAAATTTGAAATGGTCATTAGAAGTGGCAGGTCATCTGCCAGCTTGTACCTGCCCAGGAACTTGGCCTCCTGGATATGGGCTCTTCTTGAAGAGTATAAGCTGGCTAATGTAGCATGGGCTCTGTGTCTCCACCCCAGCAGGACTGTGCCCAGCAAGGTCACCAGGTAAATGCACCTGGACAGATCCCAGGCTCTGGACAGAGCTCTGAAGGTTGCGATGAAGAAGGGTCCGGAACTCCATCTGCCCAGTGCTAACGTGACTCAAAGACAGACAACCCTGAAACACAGAGTATAGGGAGTGGGATGTTTACAACACAAATGAGCAAACCATCTCAAATCCAGACCAAGGGAGAGGGGGAAAAAAGTTGAAAAGATAGCCCATCGCAAGTTAGATTGGATTCATTAGCCTGATCAAAGATTTTGATAAAAGGGTATAAATGGCATTTTATTTTGACACATCTTTCTGTGACATGTTATTCATTTTTCAACAATTGACATGCTTCTTGGGAGTTCTTAAACCATCAAAAGGAAGTTTTTATACCATAATGATTTTTAAAACATGGAGACATGGCAGGAAGCAAGAGTGCAGGCATTCGGGCTCAGCGCTGGGTAAGTAGGCAACAAATGTTCCTAAACGCTCAAGGGTAATGATGATGATTATTAGCAGGTTCAGAAAGACTATTTATTTCCCAAATGTTATGGTAGCCATCAGTTAAATAAACCAGCAGGACTGGAGAGGATGCTCAGTTGGCAGGAGAGGAAGGCCAGAGCCTATTCACTTACTGCTTCTTGAAAGCATTGGCCATTTCATAGAGTAGAAGTAAAAAATCTCAGAGACAATCCCAAAGTTACCAGAGCAGAAATAAATGAAATAAACTTTGGCTTTTTTAAAGCAGTTATGTGTCAGCAGGGCTACTTTTTTTTTTTTTTTTTTTTTAGAAGGAGTCTCGCTCTGACACCAGGCTGGAGTGCAGGGGCACAATCTTGGCTCACTGCAACCGCCACCTCCCGGTTCAAGTGATTCTTCCGCCTCAGCCTCCTGAGTAGATGAGACTACAAGCACGCACCACCACACCAGGCTAATTTTTGTATTTTTAGTAGAGACAGGATTTCACCATATTGGCCAGGATGGTGTTGATCCCTTGACTTTGTGATCCGCCTGCCTCGGCCTCCGAAAGTACTGGGGTACAGGCATGAGCCACCGTGCCTAGCCAGCAGGGCTACTTTAAAAATTACTACATGCAATAAATCATTTGCATTACTTTACATCATTCCTCAAAAAGCAGAAGGTATCCTGAGAAATAATGTTTCTGAGTTGAACATCCCAAGTTTCCCAAATGAAAATCTACCAACACAAAAAAGGATAAAACAGAAGCGAGGTTTCACTGGAAGCATTACAATATTACCATGAAATACTTAAAATTCAAAATGAAAGTCTCCAGGTACCAAACTGCCACCCAGAAAAATACACACAGTACTTCAGAAACTGATTCTGTTTTTGGTTTTGAGAAGTAATTACAAATACAGGTTAACATCCTGGGAGAGGGAAACAGTATTTTTATGGATGGAGAAAAAGTGTGATTTACCAGCAATAAATGTGAGATGACCGCAATTCCTTCCTCACGTAGATAGCCTTCATCCTTTGAGTTTTCTTGCTCAGAGACTTCCCAGACTCTGGATATGAGACCGATGAGCTCGAGCCTCACTTTGTCAACCACGAAAGGCCCTGAGAATTGGCCTTGAGCAAGGAGCGCCCGGGTGTACTTGAGGATGAGAACTGCACTCATAAAACTTAGCTGCACAAAGAGAAAAGATGTAAATAAAATGCTTCATGGTGTATGATGCATATATACTTGCATCTTTTATTATTATGAGGAATTAAAATGACTGAACTATGGTCAGAGAGAACTGGATTTAAGTCCAGGTTTGGTCTTAATAGGTGATCATTGGCTGACTTCCTAAGTAACAAGTTGCTTTCTGATATTCACCCTCTTGACCAAAGAAAAATAAATGGTCTCTATGCTCTAAGACATTACTTGGTTTAAACCCCAACAACCACTTTGCAAATCCCTTCACAAATTGGCCCCCACAGCCTTCCCCCTCCCCATTACCTAAGTGCATTCTATTCTCAAGCCACTCTGAATCTTTTATTGTTCCAAAAGAATTGAGGCTTTTTCTTGATGCCTTACAGATTCCCCTACCTGCAGTACCTTTACCCTTGTTTAGACTGGCAAAATCCAATCCCAAATTTCTCCCTCTCCTCTCCTGTCCTCTCCTCTCCTCTCCTCTCCTCTCTTCTCCTCCCCTCCCCTCCCCTCCCCTCCCCCTCTCTCTCTGTCTCTCTCCTTACCTCCCTCCCTCTCTCTCTTTTTGTTTAGAGATGGGGTCTCACTCTATCACCCAGACTGGGGTGCAGTGGCAGAAGCATAGCTCACTGCAGACTTGAACTCCTGGGCTTACATGATCCTGCCACCTCAGCTTCCCAAGTGCTGGCACTACAGACATGCCCAGACTTCTCTCTCTTTTTCTGAATTCTTACTATAGTCCCCTTTCAACTCTACACAAAAGTAGAGAGAATAGTATAGTAGTATAATATGCTTGTCATCCAACATTAACAATTATTCACTGGAATATTTTTTCTTATTCTCTACTCAACCTCAAACAAATATTTAAAAGCAGAAAGCAAATCTCAGATATTACTTTTATCTATGAACACTTTAGTGTGTAGTGCTGATAGATAAGGATTCTTTCTGAAACCATGCCCACAATGCCATTTTCACATCTAACAAAACTATGATTCTTTACTATGTATCTTCTAAAACCAACCCCAAATGTCCACGAGACAAAGTCAGCTGCACCACTGCTAGTGTTTATGCAGAATTTTGTCATTCTCCTCATCATAGAACTAAGCATATTTGTGGAAGTATATCTGTCTGCAACTTCATTCCTCAATGCTTAAAAGACACAGACTAACCTTTTTCTTCTTTGTACCTTAGCAGCTCCTAGCAACTGCTAAATAAATGTGTGTTCATGAAATGGAATTGAGATTCTATTTTCTGTTGGCCATGCTTATTTAATCACAGTGATATCTAATGGCTTAGATATACCTTTTAAAATCTAGTTCTTTCACCAACAGTAACGTTAAACTAGTTTGGAAATGCATTTAAAGTACTATTAAAGGCCCTTTACAAGAGGTAGCCTGCCATGGATATTAAGACTTAAAATGAAAGAATAGTCTTAAAAATTAAACAAGTGCTTTAAAGAATATATTATGCCCACTTTCACAATACCAACTTTTTTGACCAAAAATATTAGAGATGGTCACTTTAAGAGGACAATCATGTTCAGTTTTCTCTCCCACTCTGAACTAAGAACTGTGGCAGACCCTGGGGTGCAGAGATGCACGTGAGAGGGACGGTGGCAGGAATGATTTGATCTCTACCAGATTCACGCTCTGGAGCCTCATGTAGGGTCATCGCTGGGAAGTAATTCCATTTCTCAGGTCCCTCGAGTCCAGGTGAGGCCATGTGATGTTCACCAGGGGAAGGTGAGTGCAGCGAGGTGTACGCCTGAGGGCCACATGACTGACAGGCAGCATACCTTCTCCATGCGCTATTCCCCTGACTTAGGAAGCCACAGAGGGGAGGTGTTGGGGGCACAAGATGGATGGAGCCAGAGTCCCTGAGTCACCACGAGGGAGACCACCCACTGAACACCTGCTATGGAATGTGTGCAAAGAAAAAACATCTGTTGTATTCAGCTTCTGGGATTTCAGGATTATCTGTTATAGCAACTGACTTTATTTTAACTAATACACTTTGTGTCTTAGGAGGCTAAGTAGCCTAACGCTGGAAGACAGATGTACAAAAAAGAAATTACAAATCAAAGGTGTTGAAGTGGTAAAACAAAGTCATGTACAAATTTATCTCCAACAAAATGAACTCTGCCTTCAGACCTCAGTGAAGATTTCACAAAGAAGGTGGCATTTGAATCTACCCCTTGAGGAGAAAGTAATATTTTTTCCAGAAGTAACCTGCTCCAGTTATGGGAAAACATACCATTAGAAGGACATAAGGGGCATCCCGAATGCCTACACAGGGAAGCTGCCTGTGTTGGGTTGTGTGCGCAATGAGGTATATAGAGTCAGGTGGAAATGGGTGACGTCCTCGTATGATACAAAAAACAATTGGATTTTGTCCTCAAACTACTAGAAAGCCATCAAGTATTCTGATCAAATAGGTGGCATGACCAGGTGTGTTGTTTATGAAAACAGCTTATCAGAAGAGAGGATGCCCCTCCCACCTAGGCTGGAGGTTGTTGGAGTGGAGTGGCCTGAGATGAGGAGGGGAGACTCAGGCAGGAGGGATGGGAGGAGGACAGGGCCACCAGCCACTGTTCCTGTATCCATTCCCCATCTCTTCTGAGCTCCTGCCATGTGTCACACCTATGGTATTTTTGTGGTGAAAGGAAGGTCCCTGGTATTAGGGAGTTTACATTCTAGTGGGGAAAGAGCAGCAATAAAGAAATAAATGAGATAGTTGCTGTTGTGAAAATATTGAAGGAGACAGAGCATAACAGGAAGAGATGATGACTTCAGAGGGTGCCTCTAGGACAATGTCTCTAAGAAAGTAGCATATTTGCTGAGAGTCCATGAAAGGTCAGCTATTTGAGAAGCCAAGGGGAGGGCATAGCAGGAAAAGGAGCAAGCCAGTACCCCTGGAGGATGGCTAGGAAGGGGGCGAAAAGCCAGGAGAAGAGGACAGAAGGAAGAAGGAGCCAGACGCTGCAGCCACATAAGATGTTTGGTTTCTATTACACAGGCAATGAGCAGCCATGGAGAGTGCTGAGCAGGAAAGTGGCACTCACTGACTCAGGCTTTATGGTGACTCTCGGCTGCTGTGTGTGGCATGTATTCTAAGGTGGCCTGAGAGGAGGCAGAGAGGAGAGGACAGTGAGAGAAACTGCTAGCCTGGATGAGAATTGACATTTGCTTGGATTCGGGTTGGGGGCAGTAGAGGCAGGAGGGGTAGGAAGATTCTAGCTATGTGTTTGAAGAAGAACAGACAAGACTTAATTATAAGTGAATGGATGAGGGGGAAAAAAGGACTCTGGTGACACCTGGGCTTTAATATGAGATTCTGCATGGATGGTGCTGCCCTGTCCCGGGCTGGGGAAAGTATAAGGAACAACGTGGTTTGGTTGGAAGTGGTCGGGGGAGGAGCCCACTCTTTCATTCCGGGTCTGCACAGTTTCGGCCCATGTTGAAATGAGAGTGTGTAGTTGTACGTGTGTGTCTGGAGTGCTTGAGTCAGGTTTGGGTTGGAGGTGTAGGATGTAGAATCCCTATCAGATGAATGTAAAGTGGAAGGAGTGGATGAGATCACACAGGGAGGAGGTGTGGACAGAGAATCTAGGAGGCCCAAGACAAAGCCCTGAGGTACTGACCACGTAACTGTAGATGGGAGGAGCCAACAGGGGTCAGTCAACAAGGCCAACCAAGAAAGTGTCATGAAGCCAAGAGAAGAGTGTGCCCCCAAAGCAGGGTGAGTCCCACAGAAGGTCCCTGGGAAGGAGAAAATGGGGAGCAGACGGTGTCCAGTGGATTTGGCCAGATGGAGATCTGCTGTAACTTTGGCAGGAGCAGCGTCAGTGTGGAGATGGAGAAATCAGAATCTGATGGTCTAAAATGCATGAGAAGTTGGGTGTGGTGATGTGCACCTGTGGACCCACCTACTCAAAAGGCCAAGGCAGGGAGGATGGCTTGAGTCCAGGAGTTTGAGGAGCCTGAGCAACGCAGTGAGACCTCGTCTCTTAAAAAAAAAAAACACATACACAAGAGGCAGCAAGGATAGTCCACAGCAGGCTCAGAACTCACTTCTTAAATGCCTTGCCTGGAGAGGAACATAAAAGTTAGGTGGCAACTGGAAGCGGGTTTGATTTCACTGGAGGGACCTTTTTAAAGAAATAAGTGAGATTCTAAGCATGTGTGGGATCATTCAGCAGAGACAGAGAGAAAAGGAAGCAGCAGCAAAGAGTGGAAAATGAAAGGAGATGAACCCTGGAGAAGGCAAGGTGGGCAGGAGCAAGACCGTGCTGCCAGCAGCCACACAAACTGGGCACTGCCCGGGGCACCCGTCACTCAGACTGAGATGAGGGGCAATGAGGGGGCCTGGAGGGGGGAGCCCCACAAAAACCAAGGGAGGAGCCCATGCGGGGGCTGGAGATTCCTTCTATGGTGACAGAGCATGGCCGTAGTTAGAGTCACAGACTGGAGGTAGACGAGAGAATGACGCGTGCTCTTCTCATCTCTCAAGTAGCAATGCAGGGGGGAGCCTCAGCCATCAGAGAGGAAAGTGTGCCAGGGACTCAAGAAGAAAAGCAGGTGTGATGAAGGGAAAACCCGATGCCATGTGTTACCAATAAAGAACAAGCCCCTCACCAAAATTATTCACAGCATGGATAGTGTGTGTTCTCATCCATTTCTACTTTGGGATTCCAAATTCCTATGTTCAGAATTTCTGAGATGGGCTTTGCTATTCAGATGAATTCTTAAGGGAAAATCACATTTCTAACCTAAGTGTCAAAATATGATTCTGGACAGCATATTTTTCAAGCACTGACCGTGTCCTTCAAACCTATACAAAATAGCAGGAAAACATTCTTGGGAAAAATTTGCACTTACCTTACTAGAGAAGCTCACAAGGTCCCTCAACATAAGAACAGAACCAGTCATTTCTTCCTGACCAGGAGAAAGAACACCAAAACAAAAAGAAAATGCAAGGAGAGAAAAATTAGCTTGTTTGGGTTAAAGTTACAGCTTGCCTGTGTAGAAACAGCACAGATTCCCTGCGTTTTGGCCAAGAGACCAACTTGAGGCCAGACCTTCTGTAGAGAGACCATGACTGTGGTCTCCAGTTTTCATTCTCCAATTTGCTTCCAACATCTCTCCTCAGTGTGCCCCCTGTACGTCCCCAGCACACCCCACCAGGGAACTGTCACAAGGGCTGATGAAAAAAGGGCACAGAGAGAAGCAAAATTTTTAAAAGGGGTCAGGAAGAATGTCAGAAGGAGAAAAAAATTACATCCAGTGAAGTATCTTATAATTGTAATAAAATAAGATACATTCTTTGTAGATGTGAATTTTCTCTGCTGACAATTATAAGATAGCAGGTGCAGAAATGCTGTGCGCAAAGACAGTAACATTTGAATACATGGTAATTTCTTCAGAAGTTGCGCACAGTCATGAACGTCACTCTCCAGGATATCATTGTTAACAAGATAAAATCAGATTGTTTTATATAATTTTTACTTAAACATTAGCAGAATTATCTGTAACAATGACTGACTTGGTGAATCTCTTTTCATAATCCAGCAGCAGTCATTTGTGATACATATCAGCCAGTTATGGGAGCTGAGCTGGCTGGCCCTCTTGGTCTCATTTCTTGCCTGTGTTTCATAAGCATGACCACTTGCGAGTGAGCCAGCCAGTCATGAGCCCTGCCACTTGATAAAGGTTTACAGATACTAAACTCATCCTCCTCTGGGCCATACCTGATCTACAAAAGCTAATTTGCATACTGAAGAAATTAATGCATCCTGTGTTTGTGACCATTGGTTGCATGAGGCAGTTTTGTCCTCCTTAGACAAACGACTCAGGATTCTGGTGATCACAGTGATGTAGTTCCTCATTTCTGTATAACTCCCCATCAGCTGGAGGGTAGACAGGTTTTTCAGGCTGGAATTATACCTGAAGGAAACATAAGAGTTATCATTACTGTTCCAACACACAGCAACACTTTTCACCCTGCCTACCAAGAATGGGATGGGATTTGTTGCAAAAACACTTCTTGGACAGGTCAGGCTAGAAAGAGAATGATACAAAGGAGAATTGGTCTGTGCAGCAGGAACTCGAAATTTTACAAAAGCTCCTTTTATCAGAACTAGAAAAGGCACAAGAAACCAGATACTAATATAGAAGCACCATGGCAAATGAAGAAGTATATTCCAGAGCCAGACAGAGATACCACCAAGCTACAGCTGGCCGGAGTTTATGACTCTGGATTTCAATAACTGGGTATTTATTTACTTATTTACAAACAGCATACTTACTTGCACTTGAAAAGACAACACAATATCGTGAAAAGAGCCCTAGGCATGTGGTCGAAGGCCAGTTCCAGCCCTCGCTCTGCAGTTTCTTTGGTGTATGAGCTCAAGAGTATTGTTTAAGAGAATAAATGAGTCTCAGTTTCCAAATGTATAAAATATAAATTTTCATCTGGACACACCATAGTGGGTCATTGCAAGAAGTAAATTAATTAGAAATCATGTTCTAACAGATTAGAAAATGCATCATGATGGGTTGTATACACATATGCTTAAGCTCACCCTTGACCAGTAAGTGATTTATGGAGACTAAGACCCTAGGAAGCCAAGCTCAAGATGAAAAGAACAAATACATCTGAGCAGAAACATCACTGGCTGCACAATGAGGGGAAATACACTTTACAGAATTTGTTTTTCCAAACTAATAAGCATATAAACAAATGACCAAACAAACAAAAACAATGACAACAAGCTCAGGAAAGGGGGGGAGGTCAATACACATAATGGCTGCAATATATTATCTAAAATGTCCAGTTTTCAATGAAAAATTATGAGACATCCAAAGAAACATGAAGTGTGACCCAAACATAAGAAAAATAAGCAGGCAATAGAAACTGCCCATAAGGAGACTCAAATGTTGAATTTAGCAAGGACTTCGAAACAGCTATTATAAACATGACTCAAAGAATGAAAGGAAACCATATTTTTTAAAATCAAAAGAAGTTAGAACAATGATTAGTCAAATAGAGACTATCAATAGATAGAAACTATAAATTTAGAAGTTGTAGGAAGAACCAAATGGAAATTCTGAAGTTACATGTATAATACTTATAACAAAAGAGGTGTTCGAAAGCAAATTTGAGAAAAGAAAGACTCTGCAAACTTGGAGACAGAGCAATAGAGATGATAAACAACAGGAAGAAAAAAGCAGGAGGAAAATGAATAGCAACTCAGAGAAATGTTGAACAATGAAGTTCATGAATTACATTTTTCCTTTTCCCTCTCTTCTTAACTTCTCTAAAAAGCCATTGCATAAAGTCATTTCTATAGAGCTGTACTTTGGGCTTCTAACACATGGAAATGTAATATAACAATAAGAACACAAATAAGGGAGGTGGGAATAAAACTATGTAAGAATAAAGAAATTACACTAGATGGTGACGTAAAGCCACAGGAAGATATGAAGACAAACCAAAATACTAAATAAGATGAACATACATTAAAAGCAACTTCTAAAAATATATTTGTGCTCTATTCTCCAGTTTCTTTAAAAGACAGAACATTATATCAAACAATAATTATAACATTGGACTTTTGGGTTTGTAACACTAATAGATGTAACATATTATCATAACATATCGTAACAATAATCATAACACAAAAAGGGAAGAGGAAATGAATCTATGGAGGAGAAAAGTTTCTACATCTTGCTGAAATTAATATAAATTTGAATTAGTTTCTAGTAAGTTAAGGTGTATATTGCAAGCCTGCATGCAACAACTAAGAAAATATCAAAAATACATACTTAAAAATCATTAAGGGAATGAAAATGATATACTAGAAAATACTCACTTAACATAAAAGGAGGCAGTAGAGAAGAAATAGAGGAACAAAGTAATAATGAGGCAGGTAAAAAGTAAGCAAAATGTCATATATAAATCCATCCAACCACATCAATAATAATATTAAATGTGAATAGATTACATGATCCAATCAAAAGGCAGAGATTGTAAGACTGTATACAAAACTGAGATTCAACTATATACTGTCTACTGGAGATTACTTTAGGTTCAAGGATACAATTAGGTTGTAAATAAAAGGATGGAAGAAACATGCAAACAGTAACACTAAGGCATGTAGAGTGGTTAAATTTATATCAGACAAAAAAGAAATCAGACAAAAACAGTAACAATAAAGAGGGACATTTTCTAATGATAATAGAGGTAAAGTCCTTAGGAAGATTAAAAAATTATAAACATACAGGGACATAACAACAGGTTCCATGTACATGAGCAATAATGGATAGAACTGAAGGGATGGGCATAAAACTCAAAACAATAATACTGTCAATAATGGATAGAACCACTAGGCAGAAAATCAGCAAGGATATGTAAGACTTGAACAATAATATAAATCAATTAGACCTAACAGACAACCACTGAACATTTTAGCCAACAAAATCAGATACATATTCTTTTCAAGTACACACGGGCCATTTTCTAGAATACATCATATAGGAGGCCACAAACAAAACTCAATAAATTTTAAACTACTACAATTATACAGAGTATATCCTCTGACCATAATGGAATTAAGTAATTAGAAATAAATGACAAAAAGTAATTTGGAAAATTTACAAACATGTGAAAAAGTAAACAACATACTCCCCACATATTATAATCAATGGTTCAAAGAAGATATTGCAACGAGAATTACAAAATACTTTGAGATTAATGAATGAAAACACCAACATTCCAAAACATATTGGGTGCAGCTAAGTCAGTGCTTGAGGGAAATTTAAAGCTATAAATGGCTATAAAGAAGAGGCCAAATCAATAACCTAATTTTCCACCTTAAGAAACAAACAAACAAATAAAATGAAGAGCAAACTAAACCAGAGTAAGCAGAAGGGGGTGGGGAATAAAAATTAGTACAGAAATGAATGAAATAGAGAATAAAAAACAACAACAAAAAGTGAAGCCAAATGCTGGTTCTTTGAAAACATCAACAAAAGGACAAATATTTAGCTAGACTGACAGACAAAAATAAGAGAAAGAAAAAGAGAAGACTTAAATAACTAAAATCAGGAATGAAATTGATATCTCTACTGTCCATATAGAAATAAAAAGTATGATAAGAGAACACTATAAAAAACTGTATGCCAAAAAAATTAGAGAATGTAGATGAAATGGAAAATTCTTAGAAAAAAACAAACTACTGAAACTGACTCAAGAAGAAATAGGAAATCTGAATAGTGAAGATACTGAATTAGTCATTTTAAAATTTCCACAAAGAAAATGCCAGGCCCAGATAACTTTGCTGGTTAATGTTTATAGAAGAATTACTCCCATCCTTCACAAAATCTTCCAAATATAGGACTGCAGAGGAAGCTAGGTGCAGTAGCACACACCTGTTATCCCAGCACTTTGGGAGGCCAAGGTGGGAGCATTGCTTGAGCCCAGGAGTTTGAGACCAGCCTGGGCAACATGATGAGACATTGTCTCTACAAAAATAAAAAATTAGCTGGGCATGGTAGCATGTGCCTGTAGCCCCAACTACTTGGAAGGCTGAGGTGGAAGCACGGCATGAGCCTGGGAGGTCGAGGCTGCAGTGAGCTATGATCATGCCACTGTACTCCAATCTAGGCAACACATGGAGACCTTGTCTCAAAACAAACAAACAGAAAACAAAAACAAAGGAATACTTCCAAATTGATTGGGGCCAGTATTATTTTGATACCCAAACCAGACAAAGACAACACAAGAAAAGAAAGAAAACTACAGGCCAATCTCTTATGAAATAGACAAAAAATCCTCAATAAAGTACTAGAAACCAAATCCAGCACACAGAAAAAGGCTTACACATCATGACCAAATGGAATTTATTCCCAGACTGTAAGAGTGATTCAACATTTGAAAATCAGTCGGTTTTATATAACTTGTGTCTTTGTTTGTGCTATTATAATAAAATACCTGAGATTGGGTAATATAAAGAACAGACATTTATTTTCACAGTTTTGGAGTATGGGAATCTAAAATCAAGACACCAGTAGGTTCAGTGTCTATTGAGGTTGCTCTCTGCTTCCAAGGTGGCACCTGTTGCTGCCTCCTCCAGAGGGAAAGAAGGCTGTGACCTCACATGACAGAAGGGACAGAATGATAAAAGGGGGCCTATATAGTTCCCTCCAGCCATTTTATAAGGTTACTAATTTCATTTATGAGAGCAGAATCCTTATGGCCTAATCACCTCCTACAGGTACCACCTCTTACTACTATTGGATTAAAGTTTCAACATGAATTTTAGAGAGGACACACACATCCTAACCATAACTAATTAACAGACTAAAGGACAAAAAACATATAATCATCTCCATAGACCTAGGAAAAGCATTTAACAAAATCTAATACTTTTTTTTTTATAATAAAACACACACACAACAAACTAGGAATGGATGAGAACATACTCAATCTGATAACGGTTGTCTATGAAAGACCTCTAGCTAATAGTTATACTAAGTGGTGAAAGACTGAATGCTGCCTCCTTAAAACTGAGAGGAAGATCAGGATTTCCATGCTTGCCATTTCTGTTCAGCATTAAACTGGTGGTTGTAGTCAGGAGAATTAGGCCAGAAAAAGAAACAGAACGCATCCAGATTAAAAAGAAAGAAGCAAAGCTATTTCTAGTGACAGTTGACATGATCTTACATACAGAAAATCTCAAGAAATTCGGTGAAAAACTATTAACACTAACAAACACATTCAGCAGGGTTATAGGGTACAGGATACTCCCCAAACTGGTGTACAGGCTTGACAAATCCCTATGAAAATCCTGGCTGGGTTTTGTTTTGTTTTGTTTTGTTTTTCTATCCCCTTCAGCAGGTGTCTGGAGCCCCAGCCTGCCCAGGCCAGAGCAAGGCTGGAGAGGCTGGCCAGCACCAGAGCCACTGTGCCATACTTGTGCTGCTTGTTTTTACAGAAATTGACAGGCTGATTCTAAAACTCCTATGGAAATATGAGAGACCTGAAATAGCCAACCTTGTAAAAAGAAGAACAAAGTTAGTGGGTTCAGGCTTTTCAGTTTCAAAATTTACTACAAAACTGTAATAATCAAGGCAGCACAGTACTGGTATGAGGAGAGACATTTAGACTAATGGAATAGAATTGAGAATTAAGAAATAAACCTTTTAATTAGGTTATCAATAATAAAAATACAGATAACCTACATAAAAATGGGTAAAGTAGTAAGTAGACATTTCTTTAAGGAAAATATACAAAGCACATGAAAAGATACTCAGCCTCATCAATCACTAGACAAACACAAATCCAAACCTTAATGAGATACCACTTCATACTAACTAGAACAGCCGTGAACAAAAAGGCAATAACCAGTGCTGGTTAGGATATTAAGAAACTGGAACTCTCATACATAACTAGTGGGAAAACGAAATGGTACAGCCCCTATGGAAAACAGTTTGGTAGTTACCATATGCCACAGTGATTTCACTCCTAGTTACCTACCCAAGGAAAACGAAATCACACACTCGCATAAAAGCTTGCACATAAATGTTTATAGCAGTGTGATTCATTATAGCCAAAAAGTGAAAACAACCCACATGTTCATCAACTAATGAATAAACAAATACAGTATGTTCATACAATAAAATATTATTCAGCAATAAAAAAGAATGAAGTACTGATATATTGTACTATATAGATGAAACTCAAAAACATTCATATGCTAAGTGAAAAAAGACATTTAAGATCATGTGCTGTATCATCTCATTTACACGAAAATTTCAGAATCAGCGAACCTGTAGATATGAAATAGATTTGTGGTTGTCTGGGGCGGGTAGGAGGAAGCTGGGTGGCGGGTAAAGGGAGTCACTGCTAATAAGTCCAGGTTTTCATGGGAAGATGAAAATTGTCTAAAACTAGCTAGTGGAGAAGGTTGCATAATTCGATAAATTATTAAAACCTAGGAACTGCATACTTTAAATGGATGGACTAGATGGAATGTAAATGATATCTTAAAAAGTTGTTTTTAAAAAAGAAGAAAGTGAGGTTGAGTGCAGTGGCTCACGTCTGTAATCCCAGCACTTTGGAAGGCTGAAGCGGGTGGATCATGAGGTCAGGAGTTTGAGACCAGTCTGACCAACATGGTGAAACCCCATCTCTACTAAAAACACAAAAATTAGCCAGATGTGGTGGCATGCATCTGTAATCCCAGCTACTCAGGAGACTGAGGCAAGAGAATCGCTTGAACCTGGGAGGTGGAGGTTGCAGTGAGCCAAGATCGCACCACTGCACTCCAGCCTGGGCGACAGAGTGAGACTCTGTCTCAAAAAAAAGAAGAAAGTGGCTTTATAGGCTCTGAAGGACCTGCAAATATGAGTTAGCAGGACTGCAGTGATAGCACGAGGACTTTTTTCTTTGCTCCATCTTGAGAAGATGAGTTTCTGACATGTTTCTGACAGCTGTTAACAACTTGAGGGAGAGCCAATTCTGGAGGAAATACAATGTCTAGGATGTCTGTGTGGCATTGTGTTACTCACAGGTCCTCGCCCAGACAGTCATTTCCATGGTAGCGGGGCAGCACAGTCACCACCACAGTGCACGGCTGGACCTTGGAGCCTTTGCCATCTGTGATTTCAGTGGAAACCATGACTGTGAGGGAACAAGTCAGAAGAGGGTCATCTTGGACATGTGGGTTACAGAGAAGCTTCTTCACATGCAGACAGCATCTCCTGGATGACTAAAACTGTGATAAGTGATGAAAAAAGGGCCAGGCTCCGGGCCACAGGGAGCCCAGGGAGTGAAATACAAACTGCAATGGACTGTCAAGGTTTGGGGTTATATTTTCACCAGTTCCTAAATGATAAAGAGAAACTTAATAGGCCTAGAAAAACGGTGAAGAAGAATTCTGACAGAGGGGGACTCTTTCATTAAAAGACTTAAGACCTGCTTGGGGGACCCAGGAATTCCTTCAGGTAACAGGGGTGCAGGGCTGTGGTGAGGAGACCTGCAGATCAGGCTCAGGGTCCAGGTGATGGCCAGATGGTGAGGGCCACAGGCACCATCATGGGAACCACACAGAAAGATCGATGCCCAGGTGTGCCCTATGTATCTTCATAACAACACTCTCAACCTGAAACCCAGTGCCAAGGACTGGGGTTGAATTTTGGAGGTTAGTGCTTCTCAAGATGTGGTCCATGGACACTTGCAGCCCAATCGCCAGGAATCTTGTCTACAAGCAAATTCTGGGCTCCATCTTCTCCCCCACGATTCTGAGTCAGTAGATATTAGGTGGGCCCTGGAGGCAGTAATTTTAACAAATACTCTTAACAGATAAGGTTGGTCCTATGCATGGACAGAAATCCAAGAGAAGGAGCAGTTTTTTTTTTCTTTTTATTTAATTTAATTTTATTTTTTTAAAAGCCTACAGCACCCAGTATTTCCAGGCGGTCTCCCCATCCAAGTACTAACCAGGTCCGACCCTGCTTAGCTTCCAAGATCAGACAAGATAGGGCACGTTCAGGGTGGTATGACCATACATGAGAAGGAGCAGTTTTTAGGCAAGACTCCGTTTACTCGGACAAACTGAGTCTGTGCCATACTCACTCATGCAAAAGATGGGACAAGAAAAGGTATGTGTTAAGTTTTTACTATATTGTATTTATTCTGCGTATGTTTAGTCCTTTATAAATCTTGAGTTCAGGTATTCATAGGAATTGATTGTACTGATACTGACAATTACAAACAAATACCATGCTTTCGAATGATTTTTGTAACATCACTAACCCTGACACTGCTCTGGGACTGTGACCTAAATTTGTAAATTTATGTTAAGAAATCCTTACTTCCAACACAGAACTGAGGCTGTGGCCCAAGGTTCTTCTATTGGGACATTTGCCCAGCTTCGGTCTCACATAACCCTGTATGCAGTTTGACTTCAAGAAACTCAAGAACAAAGGGAGTAAAAGTCACTGTGATACAAAGCAGAGCATGATTATGAAGATCTCAAAATGCCCTACTCAGAAGTTTTGCTCAATGTAACTGACTTGTATCTAGAAGAAGGTGCATGTTTCTAACTGGAGGTGGCAGGCAAGGTTTCATGAAGAAGGCATTTCAGCTTGGCTTAAAGGAGAGGTGAAACTTAAATAAATCAGGTGAACGAACTGGTTCAGACTTCAGGCTTTAATAATCTTACCAACCCAAATCAAAGAAACTTCTAGATCAGTGACTGTCAACCTTGCCTGCACATTAGAATGCTCCAGCCATTTAAAAAATAAAACAGAAACTTAAAAAGTCACTACCAGCGAGATTTTTATTTAACCAGCCTGGGGTTGTGCATGTCAAGATACCTTCCTAAATGGCTGCATGTCTCTTATGCTCAGCTGAAACCAGTTCCGAGGACCGGTTTAGAAGTGACCATAACCTCAGGAACAGGGTCACAGCAGAAAGCTGTCAATACTGTGGGATTCATTTTGTGTTGAGGTTGTATTACTAACATGCTAACTCAACATTCATTTACCCCACATTTTGTTCCTTAGGGGAATACCTTGATTTGATTATCCATAACAAATGCAAGATTCAGCAGATATGACATATTTCATTCATAAATAAGAAATGTGCTGATTTTAAATATTTAATTTATATACAAAAAAACATTCTCTGGCATTTTATCATTTGCAGTATATTTCAGTTAAAATTGAAGATATGAAAAACTGATTTAATTTGTTGATATTACTAACGTTCTTTCTGCACTAAAAGGTAGAAAATCAACCTAAACTGAAAGCATTAATCTGATGAAGGTGAATAAATACTTTTATTTTCTAGACACAGTTTAAATGATTTTTAGTTTTCGAAAACCAGGAAAAAAGGTTTAGAATTCTAGGTCAGCACAGCTAGTGATCCCAGCTGGCACCATGGCTTACCTTTGTAATTGTCCAAGTGCTCACCAGCTGGCAACACAAAATAATACTGGGTGTCTCTCCCACGGTACAACGTGTGTTTGGAGGTGTTTCCTATCTGGTAACTAAATTCATAATGGAAGTCCTATGATGCAGTCCATGGGGGAGCAAAAAATAGTACAAATGAACACACTGTGAATGACATCCCAATACACACACACACCTGCAGCCTTCATTGCGCCCAAGTACGTTCTTTAGAGCCAGGTAGAGCGTAAGTGACAGGTAAGCAGCATTCTCACTTGCACAGCCCAGGTGAGGGACCTCACTGTGCCCTGCAGTGCTCTCTGTTCCCCCGAGGCCAAAGGGCTTCTTAAACAACTCCAAGATTCCTCACCGGGGTCTGTGTCCTCTTTTACCCAGGAACCTCTCCACAGTCACAAATCAGACTGTCACGGCCTCCTCAAGGTGAAGGGTCCCCGGCTGCCCCTCAGCTTCCCCACCGCTAGGCACCATGCAACAAGAGGAGCAGGATGGAGGGGCGGGTGTGCCTCAAGTGAAAGCCAAGTTCTGGCCCCACTGGAGGACAAGGGTGGGGCTTCCTAGAAAAGGGGTCAGGCAGAAAGGCAGGAGGCCAGTGTCCTGGCTAAGAGGATGGAGAGGGCAGTGCCAGGGTCACAGTATCACAGGGTCCTGCCCTGCCTGAGGCATTCATCTTTTTTTTTTTTTGAGATGGAGTCTCATTCTGTCGCCCAGGCTGGAGTTTAGTGCTGCAATCTCGGCTCTCTGCAACCTCTATTTCCTGAGTTCAAGTGATTCTCCTGCCTCAACCTCCCAAGTAGCTGGGATTACAGGTGCCCGCCACCACACCCAGCTAATTTTTGTATTTTTACAAAATTTAGTAGAGACAGGGTTTCGCCATATTGGCCAGGCTGATCGGCTTTCATCTTTTTAAATTCATCCTCTCATTTCACCCTCACAAGACCCTGAGCAACAAAATCACAATGGTCTTCTCCATGTCCCAGATGAAGAGTGAGGGTAAGTCCGCGTGAGCGATGCGTCCTGGGAGGGAAAGGGCCAGCCTCCTCACTTTGCGTCACATGCCTGCCTTCTTCTCAGGGGCAGCATTAACAGAGGCCCCGGCTCTAACCAGGCTGTGGAGCAGTGGATGCCCTGCCACGTTTCCTGATAAGCAGGCCCTTGTCTCTTTGTGAAATTCTGAACCTTCTCAATCAGGGGGCCACTTTGCCCCCTGATTAGTGGCTGGGGAAGCCCATTTATGCCTAACCGACTCTCCAACATTCAACTGCGGGCCGAATTCCTTTACAGGTGGGAAGGACATCGCTGTCCATTCCTACAGCTCCCATGACTGCTGTGACTGCCAGGTGCTACTGTCTTGGGTCTCTCAGCACAGACATGGGGTTGTCCACATACCGGTCTTCCTGACATGCAGAAGACACTGAAGACGGTGTGTGCCTCCAGACCATGGTGAGGCTGCACCTGGCAGGCCATGTCCTGTGGAGCCGGGTTGACTTTCAAGTACAGCTGAGCTTTACCCAGTAAGCCAAGCTTTGAAGCTAAAGAGAAAAATGAAGCAGGGTTTTCACCCATGATGGAGAATTACAGCAGCATAGGATTAATTTTTTATAGATAAACCTTATAGCAGGGGTTCTGAAAGTAAGGTCCCCAGACTAGGAGCATCAGCCTCACCTGGGAATTTGTCAGAAATGCAGATTCTTGAACCCCACCCAGACCTGCTGACTCAGAAAGTGAGACTCACTGATAGTTTTCACATACCCTTAGGGGATTCTAAAGTGCTGGGGTTTGAGAACCACTGCCTATAGCATTCGATAATATAACAAACACTCACTGGGTGGGGCAGGTACTATTCCAGGCCCTGGGGAGACAAAAGTGACTCCTTACCTGGGAGTCGCAAGGCAACCACCCAGACAGAAACCGTAGCCTAATGGGGAGATGATGCTAACAGACCCATCACCCAGCAAAGCAAACTTTCTCCGTTCTCCTGGATTCCCTCAAAACCTCAGATGTATACACACATAAGTACAGCTTAGTTGAATGTATAGCACTGATACAATTTTATATTTATTTTATTAACTATATTAATATCACAACTATTTTCCACATTGACATATAACATCCAAAATCACTGTTGTAAATAGCTGTACAAGATTCCATGGAACAGATATACCCTAATATGCATAACTATTATCCCCAACAATTAAACATTTTATTTTCTATTTTCTGTTATTATTGATCACCCCATAATGATTATTCTCATACATATAGTTTTTAATGTTTAATGTATTTTTCTTGAGATGGATTGTAGAAATGAAATTTACATGTCAAATGGTTTAAAACCTTGATGGTCATCATCTTCATCATAACAGCAGGTACCATCTATCGAGCCTCTGCTACTCTCCAGGCTGCTAGACACTGTTCCTGTATTATCCTACTTGACAGTCGCAACAACCACAGAAGACAGATCTCATAACGAAAGCAAAATCCAAGAGAAAAGGGTGATGAATTCTGTCTGGCTGACCAGGGAAATCTCCATAAAGGAAGGCACATTTGAGTGAGCAGTGTTGGGGTATCAGTCTTATAGTGGACTTAGGAAGGGATATGGGGAAAAAAATGGGCATTCCAGCCAAAATAACCACAGGGAAAGACTTAGAGTCATGAGGGGGCCTAGTGTGATCTGAAGAGCATGGGAAGAGAGGGCAGCAGTCAGCGAGGGTGTGCAAGGCCAAGGGAAAGGAGGCTGACAGGAGACCTGGAGCCTGACTGTACCACCTGGCAGCCAGCCAAGGACACTGACCAGGCCCATGGGCCATGGAGAGGCTCTCAGGTGTCTCCCGCAGCAGTAAGGAATATGACCCACCTAAGAGAACTGTCTTTACACTTGCCACTGGGCAAATTTCAGAGGCAAAAGAAAGAGATCCAGCCAAAGGGCAAAGGTATTTGCTGAAACAAAAGCAAACGCTGCCCATCTCGAACCCAAAGCAGGGACCCAGGGCTAGTTGTTAAATGCTAAATGTGGAAAGGGCAGGCTGATGTTTATAGAAACTGTGAGAATCAAGATGACCCTCAGGGATCTCATTGAGCTCAGCCCAGCCAGTTCTCAGGAGAAAGTGAACCTCGTGTTTCCCACTTGCATGACACAGGAGTTCACACAGAATGCAAGTGTGCAAATTCCTGGTGGGTTTCCTTTAATGCAAAACTGTGGACCTTGAACAGAACCTATCTGTAAATAAAAATTGTTGGCCGGGCGTGGTAGCTCACGGCTATAATTCCAGCGCTTTGGGAGTCCCAGGTGGACAGATCACCTGAGGTCAGGAGTTCGAGACCAGCCTGGCCAACATGGTGAAACCCCGTCTCTACGAAAAATACAAAAAATTAGCTGGGCGTGGTGGTAGGTGCCTGTAATCCCAGCTACTCAGGAGGCTGAGGCAGGAGAATTGCTTGAACCTGGGAGGCGGAGAGTGCAGTAAGCTGAGATCGTGCATGGGCAACAGAGCGAGACTTGGTCTCAAAAAAAATGTTGAGTCTGATGTGCTTCTCATATGAAATGAAAACCTCTAGAAATGGGGGAAAATATCTAGAAGTTCCTTGAAATGATGATCTCAGATTGAGAGAGTCATGGAAATGCAAGGAGGAATACAGAGCAAGGGGAAGGGGGGGCCTGTGGGTGAATTTCAATGAACATCAGCGGCACAAAACAAGCATGAACACCTTTCTAGGGTTTGAACAGAGGGAGGAAGAGAGATTATGGACAGATTTGCAGGGAAGGAATCAACTTGTCTGGTTATCTAGCATTAATAAGATATATATGTTACTTTTTTAAAAGGCAACTGCTTGTTCAGTCTTTACCCTGATGTAGACCTGCACCCAATTCCTCAGGAAGAGTAAACTCACAGAGACACAGCAGGCCTCCTTCCCACCCTCTCATAAATCCAACTGACAATGTAACATACCCACAGACGCTTGCAGGACATACGTCTCTCCACTGCTCAGAGAGTATGGCTTGATTGTCACCGTCTGTTCTGTAATGCCTGCAGGAAAGACATGGCTGCATGGAAATGACAGTCAGTGGACTCAGAGACAGAGGTCAGATGGAGTCCTTGGGAATGGGCTCCACCCTTCCCCCAGAGGTGAATGTACATAGGTGTTAGTGAAACATGCCAGTCGTGCTTGGAAAGGCCATTAGTTTGTTGGTTACCGCCTTCTATAAAGAGCCTCTCCTGGCCAGCAGAAGCAATACTGAGGATATTCCATCCATCCCTGGCTCAGAAATGACACTAATATCCCAAGCAGCAAGAGAATTCTGGTAAGATCTTATTTTGCATGTTTATAATTATGTTCATGTTTAATTTGGCAATTTTATAAATCACACTATGAAGTATGATTAAGGAATTTCGAAGCTATTTTTAAGTCTACAAAATACTGGTCATGGACAATTTTTAATCTGGGTGTAACTGCTGACCATGGTGACTGGATTACCTCCTTAGCAGGGAGGGGCTGACCCTACACTACTTACCCTGAAGAATGGAGGGATGCAACATACAAGACTCATGATCTAAACACGGACGGTTTCTAAAACCACAATTTTACAACAGTACTTCCCGAAATGCTTTAAGGGAAGGGTGAGGGGGAGATTATCTAAAAATAGTGTGAAATCCAGATCCTCTCCAAGAGGTTTATAGGGATGACACATCACATGTATTACTACGAAAGGTGGCAGTCCAACAAATTAAGCAAAACCAGCATGCCGGGGCTGGGAAATCTATTAGAAATTCAATTGCTCTTCAGGAGCAGCTTCATTTTGATCAATTCATGCAAATTCTGTCTGCCCTACAGACGTCTGCCACAGAAAAGGCTGTGCACACCAAGGTGTCTGGGCACACAACGCACATCCGTTGGAGGCGCCTCTCTTCCCCTTCGGTGTGCACACGGGGGAGCTCCTGGCAGCAACAGATGCTAACTTTCCTTTCGGTAGAAGAGCCTCAGGCCATAGTCCATAGAAGAACAAGCACAAGTAGAACAGGTACACAGTTCTAAATACTTATCTAGTAAAATGAAAAGTTCAGAAGAAATTGAGGGCAGAGATCTAAAAGCTTCAGAAACACTGCAAATTGCAGGGTAGGAAGAGGGCATTCACACCTGAGGATGAGTAGCCTTGGAAAACTGCTCTTCCCAGCAGGGCCTTGGGCCAGTCAATCATAAGGACAGGCTTGGCTCTGCCCGCAGACAGGGAGGGGTCCACCAGGTTATCCCCATCTCCAGGGCTCTCCTTGGCACTCAAGCTAGGTCCTGATCCTGGAAAGCTGGTGTCATTTGCTGGGAAGATAAACCAAGCCAACAGATGTTAAAGAAAGACAGTCATGATGATCTTAAAGCATTAGTGATTCAATGCTGATATTATTTGTACCATTGCTGGGTACCGCATATCTAATATAATGTCTTCAGCAGCTAAACATAGTCAAGAGATATACTTTGTTATCATATAATTAGTGGTGCAATGGCATCTTCCCTCCCTCCCTCTCTCCCTCCCTCCTTTCCTCTCCTCCCTTCCTTTCTTCCTCCCCACAAGATTTATTATGGTCTACAAAGTCCAGGTACTAGTCTAGGAACAGGGGACACAGCGTGAACCAGATCAATGGTATCCTTGCTATCTGGAGTTTAATAGTGAGGCGGTCAGAAAAATAAATGAGAAAACCCATAAATAAATAATACAAAGTCAGATAATGAAGGAAAGCAAAGCGGACTTGCAGAGGAAGAGAGAGGGGTGTGGAAAGGGAGTCCTTTTCAGAGGGAGGTCAGGGAGGTCCTCTCTGAAGACCAAGACTCGAAGGAGCTCTTCGAAGAGCTGAAGGAAGGAGCTTCCAAGTTGAGTAAAATCAAAATGCCATGGGAATGATCTTCCCTGGTGGTTGGAGGGAGGGAGGAAGAAAGGGCAGGAGGAGGAAAAGTGTGGTTGGAAGCATTGCCAGGGGTCACATCATGCTTGGCGCACAGATGTGGGCTTGTGTCCTAAGTGCCCTGGAAAGCCACTGGGGGACCTGTCAGGAGAGTGACAACAGCCTGGTTTGTGGTGAAAAGAGTCCTTCAGCTGGCCTGGGGGTGAGGTAACTGCAGGCAGCAAGCAGAGAAGCAGCCAGAGCAGAGGAAGGGCTACTGCATGGTCTAGGCAAGAAGAAGCCGCTGTGCTTCACTTAGGCTAAGGAGGCTCTTTAAAACTTGAAACCAAGGTCACTGAAGCAAGATATAGTAATAAAACACAAACGTTGAGGGGTCAGAATTACTCCTGTAAGGAAGAGTAACTTTGTAAATGCAATACAAAGGCGGATCTATTTTTCATTCATTCAGTTGTATTGATGAAGCACCTACTGTGAGTGTGAATGCGAGCCTCTACAACAGATCTGCGTGTGTATTGTAAAGACTTAAATGTTTTAAATGTATGATGTTTTGATAGACTGAAAAACAAAATGAAACAAAAGTCTTCTGGCTAAGGAGAGAGTGCTTTGACGGCTTCTCCTGGGGTGGGGGATAGGCAACTCTTAGAGATCACAAAAGGCGCAGCCTGCAATGTGTCTTTGATTTGCAAACTGACTAATCCAGAATCACTTCTGACAAATTATCCTGGGCAGCTAGACACCACCCTTAGGCCCAGGATCTGCTGAAATTAAACTAGCTGATTCTAAACTATTCACCCAGCCCTGCCTTGGCCTTGCCTTTCCTTCCCATGGAAACCCCAAGAAAGACCTTGGCTGAAGTGCTCCCCTTGCTCCCGTCTGCTGCCTCTTGACCTCCCTGCAGCTTCCCCACGTGGCCCTGTGTGGCCCCCCATGCCTCTTGTCTCTAGGACCTGGGAGTATTTTCTTTGTTTTTCTCTCCCCCTGTGGCTGCACCTGACTGACCATCTCATCCAAGAACAGCATAACACACGGGAAAGAATGGGAAGGGCTGGAGAAGCCGAGGAGTTGGAGGCAGCTGAGGAGGACTGTTGAAGGAAACACTGCCGCAAATCAGAGGAATAAATTGTTCATTCATCATCCATCATTCCCTTGATTGATAAATCATCCACTCATCAGCCATTTATCCATTCATTCAACAGATAAATCATTTACCTACTCATTTGACAGATAAATCATTCACTACACATCCCTCTCTTCCCTAGACAGATAAATAGGTCACTCATTGATCATCCAGCTGTTCATTCGATAGCTGAGTAAGTCATTCACTGATCATCAATTCATTCTACAATGTGCTCACTGAGTGCTAATGTGCCAGGGACTGTGATCTATCCTGGCACACCGCATAAGCTGGCCATGGAAGCTTTCCTGGAAGAGCTCAGAGCAGAAGACACAGAAGCACAGTCACCGAAACAGTCACTAAGTGCCAGGTGCCATCTGCTTCCCAGAGGAGGGAAAAAGTACTGAGCTGGTGTGTGTGTGGGTTGGGGTGGCGGGGGGTTGGTCCTTACAAGACAAGACTGAAGAAGACTTCCCAGACAAAAATGAAGCCAGACCTGAAGGAGGTGGCTCGCTGAGCAGATGACTTAGGAAGGACATGGAGCGAGGCATTTTTGGCAGATGACACTCCATGACCAAGGCATGGAAAATCTGGGATGCCCACCCTTAGGCCTGGGGCTACTCTCGGGATTTTGGAGCACAGGGAGACAGAAGGGCAGAAAGAGGGGAGCTAGAAATAAAGGTTTGGTTCAGACTGCGCCATGTAAGAGTTTCAGCTTTTCCCTGTGACTCTGGAGTTCTCAGTGGCCGTGTGATGGAGCAAGTGGGAACTCCAGATTGCAGAAAGGCTGTGGAGGAGAGCTGAGAGGAGAGAGGCAGCAGGCACAGAAGCACAGTCACCTGGCTGTCTTCCTTCCGATGGTATTGCTTCTTGAATATCGCTGTAATAGGCTTCAAAATCTACATGAAAGGACAAAATCATAATGTTTCCTTTAAAATCACAGAATCTCCTGAAATTAATAGCAGCTCTCCTGATGGGTCACATTGTCCTTGGTCTATTTCTAGACTCCATACATTGCTCTGTGGATTACAAAATACCCTCAGTGGTGGTGTCTCCCCCTCCTCCTGACAGCTGGGTGAGGCAGGTGCCATTGCCCCAGGGCCCCAGGAGGAGGAGCTGGAGCTCCAGTCAGTGTGTGGTTTCTAAGAATAACTCAGTGAGTAAGTCCAGGCCAAGGCTCACATGTGGCTTTCTGCCTCCACACCCAGCATCCCATCCTCTCTTCAAGCAAGTCTTTTACTGTTCTTTTAGAGAAGACATCTTGCTCTTTTCTTTTAGAAGGAGAGAAATGGACATAAGAATGTCCTGCTGCAAATGTCGCTTCCTGTCCCCTCAGCCCTCATGTCCCAGAAGCTAAGGAGCTCACAGCGGTCCCTCCAGCCAGCCAAACCAAGTCTGGGAGGCTGGGAGCACAGTGGCATTGACAAGAGCATGCAGGCCATGAGAGCCCCATTGCCCGAGAGTAAGTAGCAAAATCAAACGGGGTCACCAGCTGGGACAGTGACAGAGAGACAGGTGCCAGGCCAGAGCTTTTCTCACCATTACCTTTTCTTTCTATTTTTTAACTACCAGAATGGTTTCTGTCCACCTGAAATGCAAGGATAAAGTGAAGCAGTTGATGCCAGGGCCAGGGAGAAGGATGAGGAAGCCGGTATGGAACAAATGGCTACTGTAGCACAGACACTGCACACACGGGACCTCACTGACCTCACTGCAGCCTCAGAACCTGCCGTGGGTTTGTCTTTTCCCAGTCCAGAGATGAGGAATCCGAAACTCCATGACTACCGCACAGTCAGCAAGCGGTAGGTGTGGACCTGGCACTCTCTGATTTAAAGGCCCACGTTGATGTGATCTCACACCTTATCACCAGATTCACCGCTTCCAAAGGTAACTCTGGTGTCCAGACAAGGGGGAGGACATGAAGGAACAGTAGCACTTACCAGAGAGGTGAGGGTCAGGGCTGTGGGTGGGCTGACTTCTCTCCGAGGGGTCAGTCATCAGGGATCCCTTGCTCTGTGGCCCTGGCTCTGGGTCTAGCAAACCTTCCTCTGGAGCCTTCCCCGGGACTGCAGAGTCCCCCACAGCAGGAATCCAGTAGACTCCAGTCATGGGCTCTGTGAGGGTTCCCCTTGGGGCTGAAGGGGCAGGCTGGCCAAGGGTCATGGGTGAAGGTTCCCTTGAGAATGGTGTGGTCGTGGCATCAGGATCTGCAGTGCTGGGCTCAGTGGACAGCAGGTTTGACTGTGATGACATTGAAATGGCAACGAGTCCCAGTGAGCCCAGCAGCCCCACTACTCTGCAGAAGGGAACTTAAGCAAACATTTGGCAGTGTTAGAATTTTGTAGCAAAAATATAAAACATTTGCTTAAAAAAATCTACAGACTATAAAAGGATGCTCTGTTTTCAACAAATCTGTTGTGAATTTGAAAACCTACACTTACGAGATTCGAGGCACAGAGTGTGGTTTTGGCGTGTTCTGTGTTGGTGTGTTGGCCAACAGCAGGAGGCACACATATGGAAGTAGAAGGTAGGGTTCACAGCAATTGCACCTGGCGTTTGCTCTCCCAAGGCAGGGGGTGTGGTCTGCTGAATCCTATGCATTCCCAGGCTTGGCTTATTCATGGTTGTTCTAGAAACAACCTGGGGTGCATGGGGTTTCTGTTAATTCTCACTCCCCTGCCCGTCAGTAAGTGATATGGTTTGGATGTTTTGCCCCTCCAAGTCTCATGTTGAAATAGAATCCCCAGTGTTGGAGGGGAGTCTGGTGGGGAGGTGTTTAGGTCATGGGGGCGGATCCCTCACCGATGACTACTTAGTGCCCTCCTTGCTGTAATGAGTGAGTTCTTGCTCTGAGTTCGTGGGAGACCTGGTTATTTAAAGGAGCGTGGCATCTGCCCTGCCGCCTCGCTCCCTCTCTCACCATGTGACGCTTCGGCTCCCTTTTGCCCTCCACCATGAGTAAAAGCTTCCTGAGGCCTCATCAGAGGCAGATGCTAGCACCATGCTTCCTGTACAGTCTGCAGAACCATAAGCCAAAATAAACCACTTTTCTTTATAAACTACCCAGCCCAGGTATTCCTTTATAGCAGTGCAAGAAGGGACTAATACAGCAAGTAGCTAGTATAACAGTTTTCAAAACTGCTGTTAGAATTTATGATGATCAATAGCAAAGAAAAAATGCCACGAGCATATAAATGACCACTCAATAAAGTAAACTTTTACTTGCAAACATGGGAGAGCCCAGTTTTCTGAGGCACATCAATCTAGGGGCCATGATTCACTTTGCTGAAAGTCTAACCACTGGATGTGTTTCCCCTGCAAGTTCCCCTAATCTATTCAGCATGAGCTCTGATTCAGAAAAACTCAATTTACCTAAAAGAATTTGGAAAGCCTCTCTTGCCAAGAAGGGCACAATCACCCGATACGTCTTCATGTCCCTGTAGCTGCTGAGGCCAGCTGTGCCCACAGCTCCACCTGCGGAAGCTTTGTATGGTCTCATGGAGGGATCTTTAAGAAACGTGAAGGTCAGCCGGGGCTTGGCACCAGCTCTGTTGTAGGAGCTGGCTCTCCAGCTCAGAAATAAAGCTCCTCTGCTTGCCATTCAGAGCCACCTCTCTGATCACAAATAACGCCAAGTGAGAACTCAGTCTCACGACTGGTTCAAACCTTTGTGTCCTGCAGTACCCAGTGTCCTGACACCAGTGCCTGGCACGCTCCACACATTCCATCTAGCCCTGACACCACTCTGTGAAGTCACAAGATCTTCATCTTTCACTCAAGAAAATTAAATCTTGAGCTTCTTAAAGCCACCAGCTGGTAGTGTGGGAGCAAGGACTGGAACCTTCCGCCCTGGTTCCTCTGCTCGTTCCTCACCGTGCAGCTGCCCCAAAAGACAGGTGAGGGGGGTGAGGGGCACAGTCCTCTGGGCAGAGCGTCATATCTCAGGTCCTTCCGAACTGTGGTTTTAGCTCAATAAAACTGCCTACACGGATGTTGGGCGCAGCCACCCATATCACACTGAGGTCAGAAGCAGCTCTCGAGTGTGTCACCTCTTCTGCTGGTGCCTCACAAGTGTTCACACGGACTGTAGAGGCAAGAGGGCTGGGGAAACACGACGGACCCTTCACCAGGCAGATCAGACACACTGGGTCACGCCAGTTGTATTTTGCAACATTTTAGAAATCTTACAATAACCCTGAATTTTTTCCTCAGACAATAAAATAAAGCCATTAGTCTTTTTACCTTCTATCCTATTCTTATCTGTTGCATTGACTAAAAAGAGATCCCAGGAATAAGACAGATTCGGCATTTCACCACAATCCTCACATACAGCTTGCAGAGAGAGTTCGTCATTCCAGTTGACAAAGGTGTCTTTAAAGCTGACCCAGGAGATGTGGAGGAATCTGAAACATATAACTTGGTTTGAGATCTTAGGAAAATAATGTGAGGGTTCTTTGGTCACATTAATTCGTGTCAGGAACGTTTAAATCACCCTACTTTGGATCTTTATTAAGGGAATTGAATAGCAATGTCACAGCACATACGATGGCACATACGGAGTGGCCAGCACTGTGCCATGTTCGACACTAGGGTGATCTGCTTGAATATCCAGGAGATCCAGTGAGGCAAGCACACCGCCACTCTACAGAGTTCAGAGAGGCTGCACAGCCTGTCCGAGTCACACAGCAGTGAAGGCAGAGCCAGGCCTGGCCAAGGTCCCTCTGTCTCCAAGCCTGGGATCCGGCCCAGCTCTCCACACTAGAGTGGCTGCCACCACGTGGCTTCTCCTCACTGCCCCACCTCAGGGATGGCTTCTACCAGCCGCAAACCCATCCCCTCCTGAACCCTCCCCCGTGGCCGTCCACCTTTGCCATTCCCACACGGCCTCAGATGCTCACAGAGAAAGAAGTCTCCACTGCCTCGGCCCCGCCGATGTTGTGGGTGATGGGCAACACACATCCCATGCCCACAGCCAGGCACCCACTTCCTTTGGGCCTGCTTTCCACGGCTGCCTTCTGTCAAGCTCTCTAGACTTTTTGCTGACCCAGCACTTTCCAGAGTGCACTTTCATGGTTTTTCATATCACGGGGGTGGGTTGGGATTTCACAGATTTATTTCCTGCGGGACTTAGGGAGGCTTTAAAAGGCCAGGTCAGTAGACACTCCCGGGTATGTGTGGCACCTGGTGTCTCCCATGTGAACATCCCATGAGTCTCAGACCACGGTCTCAGCATGTGGCTCCCAGCACAAGGGCTGAGGGGCCATGGTGGGAGAGGCCACACAGCGTCCTCGTCTGGCACTGGGCCCAGGCGGTCTGTGTGTGTGAAAGGGCCCATCCATGTGTGTGCACAGTGGGGTGACGGGGGTGCAGATGGACATGGGCAAAGAGAAGTCCCCTCCAGGCCCAGACCTCCTGGGGACATCATCCACACAGGCCCGGACCTTCCCGACAGGATCAAAAGAGGTTCACCCAACAGCGTTGGCACGTATCGAAAGAATATATATATATTTTTTGAGATGGAGTCTTGCTCTGTCACCCAGGCTGGAGTGCAATGGCGCAATCTCGGTTCACAGCAACCTCCGCCTCCTGGGTTCAAGCGATTCTTCCGCCTCAGCCTCCCAAGTAGCTGGGACCACAGGAGCGTGCCACCACACCTGGCTAATTTTTGTATTTTTAGTAGAGATGGGGTTTCACCATGTTGGCCAGGATGGTCTCGATCTCTTGACCTCGTGATCCGCCCACCTCAGCCTCCCAAAGTGCTGGGATTACAGGCGTGAGCCACTGCGCCTGGCTGAAATAATATTTTAAAATAATTTATGTAATTATCTCATGAGTAGCAGAAGTATATAATACATTATATTTTTGGATTAAAAGTATTTAATTTGGGAAATTTAATGATTTAAGTTGTGCCCAATTGTCATAGCCTTGTACCTGGCATTTCTTCACTTTTAATACATACCCAAAGCCTCAAACAACAGTCAGTGGTCTGGGCCTGTGGGGGACCCCTGGGCAGCGCTGTGTGACCTTGGGGTCCACCATGGCATGGCCCACTCTTATCTACTGAGCCTTGCCTTCACGGCTCTAATCTTGAAACCCTGAATTCCAGTCCGGGGCATGACCTTCAAAGCAGTCTTTCTGATCTCTGAGGACAGCAAATTTGCTTCCTCCTCCAGGAAGCCTTCCCAAACCACCCAGCCCACAAATAGGACCATAGTAACTGCCCAGGCCCCTTGTCCTTACTGTTCATGATGGAAGCAGCTCAGCCTGCCTGGGGTCTTCATGTGATATATAGGGCTATGGGCAGAGGGTCAGTCCCAGCACTGCTTCCTGGGTGGGTGCCAGCTTGCAGCCCCCACAGGAGAGTGGCCAAAGCAGGTGGGCCTGGGCTCCTGCTCTATCTCTGCTGCTCACTTACATAATGATCCAACCCCTTAGAGGGGAGGCTGGGAAAGAGATGCAACTCATGCCCACCCCTGCACTTGGCTTGGTCCTGGTATCCTGTGTTTGGTGTCTGGGGGCTGCACTTCACCCATGGGTGCTATTCTGCCCTCAGTGCTATAGGGGTTCTGGGTTTGGGGCACAGCACTTCTTTGCCCCTCCACCTTTCACAGTCTCAGACATCACAACTGGGCCCACACTGCTGTCCCCTCAGCCCTGTGATGCCTGGAAGGCCTGGGCAGAGGCCCTGAAACCCCTGGCTGGGAACTTTATGGCTTTGCCTCCTGGCTTTAGCCCCAAGCCCCAGGACAGTCCTTGATCTTTTGGACAGATGCTGTGATGGGAGGGTTCCCACTGAAGTTCCACTTGGAACCCCCTGCTGTGCCAGCTTTAGCCACTGTGCTTGGCTGTCTGATGCTGCCCAGACGTCAGCCTGGGAACGGGGACTACTTCCCCCAGCCCCTTTCTGAACAGCCCTCTCCTCCTCCTTTGCAGTGAGAATCCCGCATGGCCAAACTCCAAACTTCTTGCTGTGCACAGCAGATTCCTTTCACAGATGCCAGCACCAGGTGGGAGCAGACACCAGTGAGCTGAGCTGTGCGGAACGCAGGGCAAGTGGTACCTGAAGGCTGAGTCAGGGTTGGGGGACAGGAACACCCGGGCCTCAGAAGAGTTCCGGCCACCACTGGAGACCCTCAGCATCACAAGGAACTGATCATAGCTGTCACTGAGCCACTGTGCCTCAAAGGAAACAGTGGGAGCCCCCGGCGTCCAGTTGGTGTGCAGTGGAGGGTTTGAAGCAGGGATGCCCTGGGGGAGCTGGCGGTGGTGCATTCCCAGTGATACCTGTTGGAGAAGTCATCAGAGTGGCTGAAGGGAGCATGAGGCAGAGTCAGGACTACCCTGTGTCACTGCATGGATTTTTCCTGGGTGATGTGGACCACAGGGGACATGTGGCTGGAGATTTTGCTTCCCACATTTTCTCCTATAAGTAAGGTGGGAGCTTGCAAAGGGGCAGCAGCACCATCATCTGAGGTGGGCTCAGGCCACCTCTCCTGACTCATGGAGGCTGACTCCAGGAGGCCTTATTTCTGGCTGCCCCAGGCTTCCTACCCTTTCTCTGTGCACAGTGACCTCCTCTGCTCACATCACTGCCACCTCCCAAGTCACACAGCTGTGCTGCCCTCAAGTATTTCCCAAACACTGCACCCCACCCTGGTGACAGCTCCATGTGACAGACAAGAATGCCATCTGAGCCCAAGTTTAGGAAGAAAATACATTTGGGAGGACTCAGAGAGCTTCCCAGTAGCACAGCTAGTGAGGGGTCTGTGAGATGGACTTCAGGCATCTCTCCTCCCAGTCTCACAGTGTTTCTGCAATATTAACACTTGTCACACCCAGCGAAATAAACATGGCTACTCCAACCAGGTCAAGCAGGAAGACAACGTCATCCCCAACCTTGAACTGGTCTTACTTTAGCAGGGAGGCACATTCAAACATGCAGTGCCAGTAGGGAGGAAATGCTGCCATGGAAATGTTTGTGGCTAGGAAGGCCTGGCCCCATCCTGCAGCCATAAGCCCTTTTCAGAGGTGCCACCTAAATCTGAACTGCTATTGATCTTTTAAAGGTATTTCCCTGTCTGGTGTGCAGGCACCTCATTCTAGACCTCTGTGTTTCCAGAGCCTGCATAAAGAGGCACTGTGATGGCTCAGGAACCACCCCGCTCAGCAGGAGCACTGCTTCCAGCTCATGGGCTGTGCAAAACAACTGCCCCTGGGATTTAGCTGGAATATTCTGTACTCCCAGGGACGAAATTCAGCTCATTTCAGCAGCCACATACGGAGCTCTTATTTTTGGGCACTGTGCTGGGTGCTAGAACATGGGGATGTGAAGATGAGAAAGACACAGCCTCTGTCTCCTTAGGTTGGGTGCAGGGAAGGCTGAAGCCAGCTGAGGGCTTTTCCAGAGCATGTGCATGGGTCAGATTGGTGAGTCCAAGCAGCCTTCGCTTCCTCTTAACTCAAGAAACACCAAATCCTACATTTGTAATACAGCAAATATGTGTGATAACAGAGGTTGGGAAAACAGAGCAACTCATCTATTGCTTTATAAGTAAATATTCCCTGACTAGCTACCATGTGCCCGGCATAGGGGACATGTCAAATAAGAGCCCTGCCCTCCAGAGCTTAGATCACTCAGTTAACAGTGACCACAGTAAGTGAGGAAAGGCTGGATGTCAGGGGTGACTACTGTGAAGAAAGAGGCCATCAGATCAGGGCAGGATCTGTCATTTTGGAGTCTCAGGGAGGTCCTCACTGGGAAGGTAATATTTGAGCAATGAGTAAAAGGAAGGGGATGATGGCAGACATTTGGTGAACTGAGTGAGGAGCTGCAGAAGGAACCCTTGCTGTAAAGCACTGAGACAGATGCAAGCTGGGTAAGTCCAAGGAGGGGCAGGAAGGCCAGACGGGCTGTGCAGTGAGCTGTGGAGGCAGGAAGGGACAGCTGAAGCTGCAGTGGGTCAGGGGAGGTCACGTCAGCCTCATCGGCAGTGTGAGGACGTTGGCTTTTACTCTTGAGTAAAGAGGGCGCCAGAGGGTCGAGCTGTGAAGTAAGGTCTTCTGACTGTTTTAAAAGAATCTGTCTCCAAAAGGAGGGAAGGTGGGAAGCAGGTGAGGAATGAGAAATTACCTAATGGGTACAATGTATGGCAATGGTTGCATTAAAAGTCTAGACTTTAACACTAAAAATTCGGGCAATGGTTACATTAAAAGTCTAGACTTTAACACCACCAGTATATCCATGTAACAAAACTGCACTCATATCCCCTAAATCAAAAAGAATAAAAACCAATAATACTAGAAAAAGAACCCATCCCTGCCTTGGAGACAGGGCTGCAGGGGAGGATGGCAGCGTGGAGGCTGGCCAGGAGATCTCAGGGAGATGAGCCCAAGCCCCTGGCAGCTCAAACCAGGATGTACGGGGGTGGGGGAGGTGGTGCGAAACTCATGTTTAAGGGAGGGCCCCCCCAAAAAAAAGAAGTAAAAGATGCTGCTAAAAATTTTTGGGTGCGTTGGCTCACGCCTGTAATTCCAGCACTTTGGGAGGCCAAGGTGGGCAGATCACTTCAGGTCAGGAGTCTAAAACTAGCCTGGCCAACACGGTGAAACTCATCTCTACTAAAAATACAAAAATTAGCCTGGCATGGAGGCATGTACCTGCAGTCCCAGCTACTTGGGAGGCTGAGGCAGGAAATCGCTTGAACCCAGGAGGTGGAGTTTACAGTGAGCTGAGATCAAGCCACTGCACTGCAGCCTGGGCAACAGGGTGAGACCCTATCTGAAGAAAAAAGAGAAAGAAGATTTTGGCCTGAGCGACTGGAAAGGCCCTTCCTTGGGTGCAGAAGGCAGGTATGTGGCTGAGGTGTATCAAGGCTGTCCAGAGGGGGCACTGGACAGAGGCCAGGACTCACAGTCTGGAGTCTGGGGGAGCGGTCTAAACAGAGAATCCCCTGTTTGAGGCTATTGCACATGGATCATGGATGGATCCACATCAGGACCCTGGCTGAGGTCATAGGCAGGAAGGGGTGTGGATGGAGAAGAGGACCAAGGCCTAAACTGGGACAGCCTCCAGCAACAAAAGATCTACCCACCTGGAGAGGAGTAACCCACAGAAACCACACACCACAGCATCTCACCAACCAAGAATTTAATAATAGTGACACTCAAACTCCACATTCCAAAACAGATCACTCTTTAAACACCACCTTAAAAAGTGACCCACATTTTACTTCCACTCTTTTCCTCAATTCCCTTAAATTTTGATCCTAAATGAAGCAGTTAAATTTATGAAATGCACTTAAAATTTAAAACTACTAATAGCCTCCAATGTTCCAGAGCCTGCATTTGCAGAAGGCACAGTCTGAGCTGCACAGCTCTGTGTGTGGGTGGTGCTCACCTGAGACTGGCCCCAGGGTTGTCAGGGTCGAAGGACTGGGTCCCTCTGAGGACAATGGGGGATGAGGCAGTCCTGGAGAAGAACAGGTGTGTGCCCTCGGAGATCACACTGACAGGGGCCTGGGCCTGCACCTCCAGGCCCACACGGTAGTTGCTGTACACCACGTTGCCTTCAATCTGAACCTGCGGGGGCAAGAACAGAGGATGTCACGCAGGGACAAGGCAGGAACTCACTGAAGAAACACACTCACCTGAAAATTAGAAAGGAAACTCACGAGTTTCAATGCATCCCCGGCTACAACTAAAACAGTCATGTTAGCCAAGATAATCACTCAACTGTGCACCATGAGAGCTGTGGCTAGCGTCCACAAGAGCATGGACATCTTCCTATCCAAGCCTGTGTTCATGTACAAAGTTGGGCATTTCCCGGCTTGCGAACACAATAGAGACTTTCCATGCGTGCACATCTTAACGGTTTTCAAACCTCCTCCTTCCACAGTGAATTGTTCCACGCTCCTCGCTTTTGTCCAGCTTCCTTCACCTATCTTAGAACTGCTTCTTTCTAACCCCCAAACATATCATGGACTTTAGGAAATGTAAATGAAATTTAAGACAAATACTTTTAAACCCAGGAATAGCGGAACATGTTATAAATAAGGCATTCACATTTTTCTTTTAAAAGTTTGATGTGGCCAGGTGTGGTGGCTCATGCCTGTAATCCCAGCACTTTGGGAGGCCAATGCAGGTGGATTGCTTGAGCTCAGGAGTTCGAGACCAGTCTGGGCAACATGGTGAAACCTCATTCCTACTAAAAATACAAAAATTAGCCTGGCGTGGTGGTTCATGCCTGTAATCCAAGCTACTTGGGAGGCTGAGGCATGAGAATCGCTTGAACCCAGAAGACCAGGAGAGGGAGGCTGCAGTGAGCTGAGATCATACCACTACACTCCAGCCTGGGCAACAGAGTGAGACCCTGTCAAAAAAAAAAGTTTGATGCAATTTGAAAATATACAGTTTAACACTTGCTGTTCTTTCACTGGGTCTCAGCCCCAGTCACTCTAGATTTTCTTCAGATGCACACAGTTCCCTGCTGGTCAGTCTCCTGAGTGGAGCCAAAGATAACAGAACAGCTACAGGATCAGAACTCCCATTTCCACCTCAACCTCTGCTTGCTCAGCCTCTCCAGCTCCAAGGAGCCGCTGAGAATGTTGCAAGTATATACAGAGGCTGAAGGAGGCACAATGTGGGGAGCTGCTTGGGGAAGATACAGGGATGGTCAGGAACAAAGGAGACCTGAGGCTCTGACTGAAATCAGAGGCAGCAGAAGTCACCTTATTGGTCAGAAAGTCTCAGACCTAGAGAAAGACACGGGTCCCCTGTAAAGACACTGAAGACCACAGAGGTGGCTCCCAGCTCATAGTCAAGCCTCCCTCGGAGCTCCTATTACCTGGCCTGTCCCACAGGCTGGACACATATTCTATGGCTTGTGGGGCTTAATTTAAAAATTATGTAATTTATAAATTAGAAAGGAGACTTTTATTTTTTAAGAAAGGAATTATCTGCAGGAAGTGTATTCTCTGGCTAAAAAATTGAAAGTAAGTATTTTGAGGAGGGAGGGAGGGGCAAGACAGGAATTTAAGTTGAATGAGTTATCCCATATTCACAGTATATAGCAGCTATGGATATTTATGGAAGAGGATTGTGTTTTTGTATAATAAGTAAACATATACATGTGTTTTATGTTTACTTTTGGGTGGAGACTATATTGGAATGTATTATAATTAGGTCTTTTATGTTAAAAGGTGAAATAGGGACATGAAGGCATTTAAATGTGTAGTCTCTATAAAACTGGGCAGAATTAGTTTATGGTTGGTGGTTTTTTATTAGGAAAAAGTTATAGAAATTAGATTTTTGTTTAATTGAAGTTGTAGTTATGGCTTGAGGAATAGGGCGGTTTAGTTAGTTGATGTTTGGTGGTTGTAGAGTTGTAATTGTTTTAATATTGTTTATTTTAAGGCTAGTATTTGTTTAGTTGATAGAGAAAAGGGAAAAAACATCCTGTGGCAATGAGAACATAGTTTATTTTTTAATTGTAGGACTGTGTGACTTCACCCTTGCCTGGCATCACCTTAGGTCTTGTTTATAATTTGGTATCTTATTATCATAGAGTATGTCCTGGCCAGGCATGGTGGCTCATGCCTGTAATCCCAGCACTTTGGGAGGCTGAGGCAGGCAGATTGCTTGAGCCCAGGAGTTTGAGAGCAGCCTGGGCAACAGGGTGATACCCGATCTCTACAAAAAATTCGCCAGGCATGGAGGTATGTGCATGTAATCCCAGCTACTCAGGAGGCTGAGGCGGAGTATCACTTGAGCCCAGGAGGTAGAGGTTGCAATGAGCCGAGATCGCAGCCATTGCACTCCAGCCTAGACAACAGAGTGAGACCTTGTCTCGAAAAAAAAAAAAAGGAGTCTATTCTGTTCTGTCAGTCTTATCATCTCTATTTTAACATTAATGTTGATCAGTTGTTGTGTCTAAACTGTTAAAAGGAGGGGGGTAATGAGGGATGGCTGGGAACTTTATTTTTTAAGGTTTTTCTGGGTCCCCTTGGCCAAGAGGGGGTTTGTTCAGTTGGTTGGGGGTCTTAGGATTTTATTTTTAGTTTACAGGATCCATCTACCTCCCCCACTAGGTCCTTGACACAAGTGTGCAAAGACCTCATTTACATTCAAACCCCTCCCCCAGCACACAGCCAGGTACAAATAGTGCTGTTTTCATTAGGAAAATGAACAGCAGCCTCACCCTCCTCCACTCATTCAGTATTACAGATTTTCCTTTGCATTTTACCTTGGCTTCTTACAATTTGCCACTCAGCAGGTCAGATGCTCCCCACCACCCCTAGGTCCACTGACATTGACCCTGCTCTGCTCTCTACTCCCTGGTCGCCACCTGCTTCAGCCCCTAATGACTTCTCAACTTCACTAACACTCTCTGAACATCCCATCCTTCAGTCTGCTCCCAATTTGTTCCCAATTAACATTTCTAAAGAAGAGTATAGAGCCTGCTGGGGAAGCTCTGGTTTTCCTGCAACCTGTATCTGAAGTAGTGCTATGCAAGGCCTGGTGTGTAGCCTGCTGTCGATGGGCCCGTTGTTACCTGCCTAGTTCACAATGGCGTAAGTACAGACACTGAGAGGAAGCTTCTGGCAACTTCAGTGTTTGCCATTGCTGTGACATCCCAGCACAGATTGAGTGGACTTGCTTCCTCGGGCTAGGTCAGGGCAGTTTGGGTGCCGAGGAGCTCTGTGGCAAGTCACACAAAGCAAAGCTAGAACTGTGCTCAGTAGGACTGTGTGACCCATGCTTAAAAGAACAAAGCTCCTTCACTTCAGATACCTTGACTTGAGGGTCCCTTTTCTGGTACTGGCAGCCTGGCCTGCCCACTGCACCATTTGATCCTAGACATTCCCACCAGGATCTGCTCACTATCCCTGGTCTTCTTCTACTCTTTGCCAAGCTGTTGCCCTTTCCAACCCCTTTCTACATCTATGAACAGATTCTCTTTCAGGACCCTCTTTCTCAAAGCCCACTCTTTAAAACATGACTTCTCCCTCTTTTAACCCACATATTTGCACCATTTTTCCAGCCAAAATGCACCTAGCACATGCTGAGAATCAAAGTGCCAAGCAGTCACTGTGAATGCCTCTTGCATGCCCTGCCCTCTGACTGTCATCCCCTTTCCTTTCTGGATGATTGGTCCCTAAACGGCAGGGCCACATATTCTCCCGACATCCCGGCACCAGCACAGGGCTTATTCAAATTAGGTATACAGGAAGGTTTTGTACACAAATGAGAAGGAGTTTTTCATCAATTGCTTTGCCAGCATAACTTGCTCTCTTTGCGGGGAATGAATCATTTCTCTTCAAATCCTAGCCAGATTTTTTTTTTTTTTTAAAACAACTCCCCTTTTCCTGGATAGAACAGGTGTTGAATTACAAATGCTGAGCTCTTGCTCCAGGGCGATGGGAAGCAGTGGGTTTCTCATTGCCCTGGTAGAGCAGTAAGTCAGCAAGCTGACCTTGGCAAGGGCAGTGTAGTTCCCGTACTCCAGGGTGTGGCTCGGGAGGAAGAGGGTCTGTCTATGAGTGTCCACAGCAGCAGGGAGGGAGACAGGGAGCCCGTCAGAGTCCATCAACTTCCAGGTGTATGAAAGACCTTGGGAAATGTCACAGAAGACTGCAGCTTCAAACGTCACTCCCAGCCTTACAGGCTGAGACCTCCATATCTAAGTATCAAGAAGAGAAGATGTCCCATTAAAATGTCCATCACGTCTAATGCACTGGTAAATTATTAGAAACTTAGTCTTAACTTTAGATCTCCAATTATCTGTTTGCACATTCACAGAATGGTATTCTTAGGGCTGGACTTTAGACTACACCAGAATAAAAGTACATCTGTTTTATAGACAAAAATAAAAGGTAAACAAAATAAAATAAAAATAGTAAGTAAATATTTATATACTCATAATGAGAAAAATCTTCCTATACATAAAATTAATGGAAAAATAGCAAAGATATCTGCTATTTGATTACATAAAAAATTTAAGCTTCCAAATGTCAAAAATTTAAATGTTATGCTCCTGGGTTGGCACCTATGTGTGTGCGTGTGTATATATATGTGTATATATATATATAAATTTATATATACACATGTACATATATTTGTGTGTATATATATAAATTTTTAAAATCAATATAATAAGAAAGTCATTTGCAATATATATGACAGATATTTGCTTTCCCTATTTTTTTCTTTGCTGAAATATTCTGAAGTCATTCCCAGAAATCATGAAATTTAACCCCTAAATACTAAATATACATCTCTAATAACTAAGGGAATTTTCCTACTAAACACAATACTACTCTCTTACCTTAAAAATAAACAATAATTTCTTAATATAATCTAAACCTAGTTTATGATCAAATTTCTCTTATTGTTTCCAAAACATATTTTTATGCAATTGTTTGATTTGAAATGCACAAAACTTCTTTGGTTAAAAAAAAAAAAGGAGAGAGGAGAAAAAAAGTTTTCTTATCAGCTAGAACTATGAGGTTTTCTAAACTACAGTTTGTTCAGGAACATAAGAATAAATGTTTAATTCTTTCCCTTAATTGCCAACACTCAGAGTAAGAAGTTGGAGCACTAGTTACTTCCAATGGTGACCAGTGTGTTGTGTGTGTCTGCCTGCTTGGTGGGTACAGGAGAAGCTTCTCTTCTCTTTCAGCATAATTATTTTTAAAATATTAGCATTATTCATTCAATCGTAGATGTTATCTTCTCAATGCTCCAAGTGGCCCATCTGGGGCCTGGGGCATTCTCTTTGGCCTGGCTCTGGTAACCTTCTCATATGACCCTGCTAGTCTTTGAAAGTGATGGTTTGTTGCACTATTCTTTCTACTTTCATTTATGCTTTAAAATTTCTATGACAAATAATTTTAAATGTAAATAGTAACTGACACATATATAAAAAGCATATTTGCTCACTTTAATAAGCCAATAAGGACAGGATATAAGGGGAAATATTAGTGTCTACCCATCCATACCCCTTGTCCTTCCCAGCCACTCTGTCTTTCAGAAGAACCTCCACACCCTTTACTTTGAGCTGCAGCCAGATTCCAACTCAAGCATGGAAGAGCAAGTGAGGCTAGAGGGCTCAGGATGGAGTCTCGGCCTGGCCGGGGTGCCTCGACCCTGGGGCAGACGCTGGGTACAGGGGCTCCCCCTGGAGGGCTTTTTTTTTTGAATTCCTGAAGATTCCATAAAAACAAAAATTGGAAAGCTTCCATAAAAATAAAAAATCAGTTGGAGGCAGCTGCGAAATGGGATTTTAAGAAATCTTGGTGCTCATTATAAATGAATTTTTACTTTTGATATTCTTTAAGTGACTTTATAATTAAATTACCTTTCAATTACTTTTTATTGTTTCTATTCTGAATACGATATAATTCTAAGATTTGTCACAAAACTGCCCAGATTTATATGGGTTACAGCAAATTTTAATACTAGGATGCCAATTTTTAGCTCATTCATAATAATAAACATTAAAAAATACTAAATGCCTAGTGAGGGTGAGAGTTGGTCCCTCGGTGCAGACGCATGTGAGATGCTCCAAGAATATCTCTAGGCTTGTCGAGGTTCTGGGAAAGGCATTGTGCCCTTCAGTTCTGTAACTTGCAGTCATTATTCCTATGAAAAGGCCATACACTTGCAGACCAGTGTGCAAACAGTGTAATCGCCAACTTATTTGCAGCCATAGGAAACTAGAAACTTGGCGAGGCGCGATGGCTTATGTCTGTAATCCCAGCACTCTGGGAGGCCAAGGCAGGTAGATCGTCTGAGGTCAAAAGTTCGAGACCAGCCTGACCAACATGGTGAAACCCTGTCTCTACTAAAAATACAAAATTAGCCCGGTGTGGTGGTGCACGCCTGTAATTCCAGCTACTCGGGAGGCTGAGGCAGGAGAATGGCTTGAACCCGGGAGGCAGAGGTTGCAGTGAGCCGAGATCATGTCATTACACTCCAGCCTGGGCAACAAGAGTGAAACTCTGTCTCAAAAAAAAAAAAAAAAAAGGAAGAAAACTGGAAACAACAATTGTTCAATCAGAGGACATTATAAAATGATGCATAATTTGTATACATTATTTAACATTAGGACACCATTAAAAACATGTAATCAAAAGGCTGCTTAATAACCAAAGAGAACGCTCACACTGCAACCCAGGTTTGTGACAAACACACATACCACATATAAAAAGCCTCAGAAAAATACCGAAAATAAATACAGCAGACAAAAGTGGCTATCGCCTACTGCTTGGATTTCAGATGATTTCATTTTTTTCTTTATACTTTTAGAAAACATATAAAATAAATAAAAAAATGACCAGGCAGGGTGCTTCAGGTCTGTAATCCCAGAACTTTGAGAGGCCAAGGTGGGTGGATCACTTGAGGCCAGGAGTTTGAGACCAGTCTGGCCAACATGGCGAAACCCTGTCTCTACTAAAAATATAAAAATTAGCTAGGCATGGTGGTGCATGCCCATAATTCGAGCTACTTGGGAGGCTGGGGCAGGAGAATCGCTCGAAGCAAGGAGGCAGAAGTTACAATGAGCCGAGATTATGCCACTGCACTCCAGCCTGGGCAAGAGAGTAAGACTCTGTCTCAATAAAATAACAATAATAATAAAATTATTAATATTGGTTTCTGTGTTTTATAGATAAAAAAATAAAAATGTTTTACAGATGAAAAACTCAAGAAAACCACTCTGTCCCAAGGTTCAACCTAACGGGAGTCTGAGCCCTCCTGCCTGGGGTGTGTGCTTTTTCCTGCTGTGCCGTTTGCTTTAGTCCCTTTGCTGTTTGGGTCCATCTCTCACACCCAGAGAACACGTTCCCCCAGCACTCAGACCTGCCTAGCAGTGTGGGTGCTTGCTGGCCTAAAGGTGGGCAGGGGTCTTGCCTATGTGTGGGCCAGGACCCTCTCTGGAGCGCCTTGGGCACTTGGCCTCTGGGCACTAATCTCCACCAGCACACACTAGGGGCTGACCTCTCAGGGCCAGATGCCGTAGAAAGCATTTTAGCAAATGCAGCTCAGTCATGGATTTTAATTCCCATGTGTCATTTGAGCTCCTTTGCCCTGAAAAGGAAACTTTGCTGTAAATCACAGGCCTCAAAGGAATAAAAGAAATAAAAAGCAACCCTATTTTTTCTAATCCAGAGTAGGTGTTCAACAAATAACTGATCATGTCCTTTCATTTTGGTGTCACATATATTTAAATGTTTTATTCTCCTGAAAATGCTAAAGTTCTTAGCACAATCAAAAAAAAAAAAAATAAAGAAAAGAGAAAAAAGAAAAAGCTCCTTAAAGTGAGCTGTGCTGAATGCCAGAGTTTGCAGGCGAATAAAGAGCTTATTCACATCCCAGAAACAACGCTGTCTCCTCCAGTCCAGGCTGGGGTAGCTCTCCCTCCCCCGAGGACCCAGGCCACCCCCCTCTGAGACCCTTATAGGCTCTCCTTTGTGTAAACTGCAGTGGGATGAACTGGACAAAGCCTTGCTTCATTCCCCAAACTCTCGCCCCTCCAAACAGTGGTCCCAACTCAGAGGGAGGCTGAAAAGAGGCTGGTGGAGGATTTCTCAGACTCCGAGCCTACCTGGATTTTCTCAGGCCCCATGTTCTTCACCAGGGGTGGCTGGCAGGGCTTGCACACGATGAAAAGTTGCTTTCTTAGGATGGAGGCACTGATGTTATTGAAGGCAAGGACCTCCACTGTAAATTCTCCTTCCCTGGGAGGGTGGAAAGCACAGAAATGAACAGATTGATGTTGCCGGACATCAGGCTTTCATTCGCTCTTCATACCCACCCCATCCGCAGAACTGTAGTATTTGATAGCAAGTCATCCCAATGAATAAGAACAGAAGAGGCAAGGGTCACAAGATTGACTTCCACAGAGGTGTTTCATCATTTAACCAACACACTGGCTCCCCCAACTAGCCTGTGCCAGGCCAAATACCAAACTCCCAGACCTATGTCACATGCTATATTCAAACAATACATCCATGTAAGGGGCGTGTTGCTTCCTTCTTTGGGCAACCCTCCCCACAGCCATGGCCTGGCCCCCTCTTAACAAAAGAGCAAATCTATTTTCCCTGTGTGATGGGTACCCTAACCCATAACTGGGGAGTCTTTGGGCATGGTCTTCCTGTTCTATTTCCTGCTCCATGGATCCGTTTTCCTGATCGGTTTCTCAGGGTCCTAAAAACTGAGGAAGGGCAAGCTAGATCCATAGCCTGTCTCCAGGGGAGGGGAGCGGGTCACAGCTGTGGAGAGATTCAGGACAGTTGGAGGAGTGAGCTGGGTAGCTCCTGATGCAGCAGGCAGTGCTTTATAAGGAATTACATGCTTATTTTGCAAATGTTGCAACATGGATAATTAATTCTGAATTTGAAACAGAAAAATCTTCCCATCAGAAGACCACAAATTTGAGTTTGCAAGGACCAGAACATCAATTGTCATCCTGGAGCTCCAGCAAGAAAGGTAGGGCCTGCTGATGAGAATGAAGACTGGATGGTTGTCTCAGGTTGTCAGATAGCCTAGGGGACACTCTAGAGATGACAGTGGAGCCACCAAATAAGCCATGTCACTTCTACAGCGCACAAGAGGGCTCCTGGAGCTACTGAGTACATCACCAGGTACCTAGGCCGCCATGTGCTCAATTGAGCACGCACCAGTCTACAAGCCACCACTGCTCAATTCCTCATGTGAAAATCTATTTCTGACGAAAAAGTCCTGGATCCATAGTTAGTGACGGGGCTATTCTGTCCCCATCAAAGCACAGAGAGGCTGCAGTGTGGGTTCTCATGGAAATCCTGCATTAGGGAAAGTTTGCAATCTTTCCCCTGATGCCCCTGCCTACGTGAAACTCATTTTCTAGATACTTCTGCACCCTTTGATATTTCCCTATGGCAGCATAAAGTTTTGATGCCAGTCTGAGTCTCAGCCTTGGCCATGGGTGTCTCCCCCACTGGGGATTTGACCCACTTGCGTCCTAGAACTCACCCTAGAGGCTCGGCTGGGAACGAGTGGTCCTGCCAAGTCTGTACCTCATCATATCTCCATAATGTTCAGTAAACACAGTTAAAGGACAGAGTTCATGCTCTTCCATATGACATCAAGGCCCTTCACGATCTGCCAATCTACACTCATCTGCCCCTTCTATATACATCTCGCCAGTCACTCCAAACATCTCCCGTTGGCACCTAACCTATCGCCTGTGCCCAGGCGCTTGTCTGTTTGGGATCCTCTCTCCTGTTTCCCTTTGGTACGCTCCTACTCAAGATTTCACTCTCAAGGAGCCATCCCCACCACACTGCAGGCCTCCTTTGCAGCCACAGCCCCTATACCGAAAGCATCTCTTTCCTCTTTGTCTTTCCCCTGGATGAGGAACTCCTTGAGAGGCATGGCCGAGTATTATTTGTCTCTGTGTAATCATCTGTCACCTACATTGACTGAAAGGCAGATCTCTATGGGGAACCCAAGGGCTGATGCCTTAAGACTGATCCTAGGCGCTGTCTGTAGAGAGCACTCCCCTGCCTTGCAGTGGCTCACCTACTGTAGACATGGCTGCTGGAGCTGCTCCCCCAGGCTGACGGTGCCATCCCCAAAGTCCCACAGGTAGGCAACATCTGTGCCGAAGTTGATCCTGCACTCAAAGGCCACAGTGGCATTTACCAGAGCTGATGAGGGGGATGTGAGCCGATTGGCCACAATTTTCTTCTGCACTCTGATGACGTGGGGGCTCAGAGACCACACTGCTGATCCTGTTGGAAGCCTTAACCATCACACGATACCTGCAGGATGGGGACAAGAGGGCAGAGAAGGCAGATGGCAAGACAAGAACAGGGTCAGAGCTAGATAAACCGTCTGCTTTACTTCAGAAGGAAGGCAGAGGAGGGAGGCGTCATTTAATTTGCAAGAACTACCAAAGTATCCAGTGGCTTTCATCTCATTAAGAAGAAGGAAGCTGATATTTTTGACTACCTCCTCTTCATTATTTAATTCATTTCTCAGAGCAGTGCAGGTAAGGACCATTGCCCTTCTTTAGATGAGGAATTTCTTAGGTCACGTGCGTGGCCGAGATAGAATTCAAACCTAGGACTGTCTGCTTGAAAGCCCTACACTGTTTCCTTTCGTTCAAGCTGAAGAGAGATGAACTAAATCTTCCTTTAAATCTTATGTTTGAATTCACTTCACAGAAGGACCTAGTGGCCCATTATAACACAAATGCAGCGGCCAGAAGATGACTTCATTAGCAGACTCATGCTCTTCAAGGCTGAGGTACAAAGAGCTATGGGGCAGGACTGCTGCTTTTACTGACCATTGGGGGATGCTGAGTCTTTTTTTAATGCTTCTTGAAGTTGTCCTCACTGTTGGATCCTCTCCAAAATACCACTCAAACTCCAGGGGTATTGTTTCCTTGGTAATAGCTGCAAATGTGATGTCTGTGTCTGTGGCAAACACAGTTCCATTTGTGTAGACAGAGACAGCTGTGGCAAAGGAAAGGATGGTGTGGCTATGTCAACTCAGAAGGGCTGGAATCTCCAGAGAAACTGGTACCTCTACTTTCCCACTTGGTCATGGGCTTGAGTGACGGCGAGGAGCCTCTGACACGCATGCAGGTTGGGGGCAAGAATGTAGCTGTGGGGATGAGGTAGGCAGTGCTGGCCGCCGTTCAAAGGCCCTCATAGTAGGAGCACCTAAGGCCATAGGGCCAACTCCTTTTGGGAGTCTGCTAGAAAGGGTGTGGCACGTGGGGCTGGTAGATGACTGTCCCAATAACCCACCTTCCCATTCCTTCAGATGGGAGCCTTAATGCCTGTGGTTTCAGAAAAGTCCCAGAACAAATGGCAGGTGAACAAACAACCTGTTCAAGGCAAATGGGGCTCTTGGGCAGGGCTGATAACAAAAGCCCAGTTCTGCCTATGGCTTTCCTAATCTCAGCTGACCGCGAGAGGGAGGTTTTTGTTAAATCTGGAATTAAAACAAAGACATACATTGCATCTTATACCAGACAGTCATGCTGTGCCAAGCCTGGCTGTCACCCGCTTGAGTTGGAGAAATAAAGGACACATTATATGAAGGAATAGATGGAAAGTGATGTATAACAACAGTGCCTAAAATGAAAAAAAAGAAGAGAAAAAGTCTTAAAATTAATTCACTTTTTTCATACAACACAGTCAATATTTTCCAATTTTAACTTTCCTTCTTTGAATCCCAATACATTTCAAAATTCTAAGCATGTGCCCTGAAATCAGACATACCTGGGAAACATAAACTTAGTCATAGAATTTCTTATTAAATTTTTCTTTGTATATTTTCTTTATCTGAGAACTCCCTACATGGTATTAAATACATTAATTCCTTTGAAATATGTCAATTACTTTGATAGATGGCCTCGTTTTTAAAGTATTTCTCAATGTGTACACTAAGTAGTCTTCACTTCACAGTAGTTCTTAAATAGAGGTCTAAAGATAAGCCTCATGCATTTAAATCCTATAAGATGTAATGTAAGATTGTGCACATATGTATGTATACATGTACACACACCACACACATACCACACGTATAGCATATATACACATATACATCAACACACACCATACACAGCACATGCACCCATACATGCCACACATATACCACATGTGTACCCCTATATACACACCACACAGGTATTATGTACATTCATATGGAGGTGGATAGCAAACACTGAATCAGATTCTGAAAGAGTACTGTGATGTCTAAGAAGATTTAGAGCAACTCATTTATCATAAAAGGATATTAAGCAAGGAGGGTTATTTATTATTACTACTGCTCTTCTGCATAGTTTTCTCTTTATAAAGAGAAGATATTTGCTTGTAACAGAGATCAAGTGGAATGGATATTCTGTCCTTCACCAATGCATCAGAATTTTTGAATATCATATGACTAAAAATCAATATCATACAATAAATATCACATGGTCTCATTAACCATGTCTGAAAATTAATTCTGAGCACAATCTGATAATCAAAAGTGTTTAAAAGGACACAATTTACAGATTTGCACAAGCATACCCTATTATCAATCTGTGGGGCTGAATTCAAACCTGGACCTTCCTATTCTAAATCCTGGCATGGAGCCATTGGAGATTTACAAGAATTGTGCTCTTGCACTGGCTAGACGTGCTGCTTATTTATTAAGGTTTAGATAAGACAAGTCAATAGGAATGGCCGATTGGCTAGTTAGAGTAAGCAAACAGGTTAAAAAAATCCTTCCATGTATATTTCATAATTTCTTGGAGGGAGAGTTTCTCACTAGTCTGATTGTGAACATGTGCAGCCACTGTGTGGAACAGTTAGAAAGAATTCTCAGATGGATGAGTTCACTGGGACTCATCCCTCCACTGGCTCCTCCTTTCTTCTGTTTCTGGGAAGCCTGAGACCATCATTCCATCCACGTAGGCTGGGCACTTTGGGAGTGCCTCTGGCTGACTCCCCATTTGCTGTGTTGTAAAGTGTAGGGACTCTTTCTCTACAGTAAGTGGCTGGAGTTCCCCATTCCCACCCCCACTGGCCTCTGAGCTTCTGGTTCCTCCCTCTACAAAACTTACACGAAGGGAATATCTCCCTTACAGGTAGCTGTGTGGATAAAATGAGGTGACACACATGAGGCATTAGCAGTGGATAAAGTGGAATGGATATTTTGTCCTTCATCAATGCATCAGTATGCACCTGGCACACTCGGTGAGCACTGGATGCTTTCTCAGTTATGTGCTTGGCTCAAGGACAGGCTGTCTGACCAACATGTCTCTCCTATAGGGCCAGCCCGTGCTGCAAGGCTCATCGTGTATGCTAGCTCCCACCTCAGATATGCCCTATCACCACAGTTAAAGTTCCTGTCTCCTAAAATCTCCCAGCCCCTGAGCCATGTCCTTCCTAAGCATTTTTAATGTCCTGTCTCATCTTGCTCCTGTGCATATCTTAATGCTTTCACTAGATAATAGATTCCTGGAGATGAAGACTTTGTATGACTTTATCTTCATGTTCCCCTAGCGCACAGTATTCTGCAAAACATATTTTCTGAATTAGGGAAGAATGAATGAAGAATGTTGTATTGAATTTAGAACTGCTATAACCTGAACGGTATAATTAAAGCAGAGATGCCTGCTTCATTTACAGCTGACGTGTGCTTGCTCAGACTCCAGACATAGGTCTTCTTACTTTTCTGATTCACTTGAGAGTCAGCAAAGACAAGCACTTCATCCTCATGGACACTGCTGGAGTTCATGAACACAGACATGGCCTCATGGCTGATCTCCACATAATAAGGCCCAAGCTCCACTTCGGTTCCATGAAACTCATTATAAATAACAGCCTTGAGCATATAGACTCCTTCTGGAAAAATAAGAAAGAACGGACGTTCAATGAATTTTTAATAGCAGGCGTAACAGTTAACATTTGTAGAATGGTCATAATGGGTGACTAACATGGGAACTGATACAGGAAAGGTGATCTTTCTTATCTCTTGCAGCAGCAGGGCCATTTCACAGACATGTGACCCATACAGTTGCACAGAGTCCCATAGGCAATGGAGCTATGTAAGTGATTTAATGCTCAGCTATCTTGAAATTCTTCATAATTGTTTTTAGCAAGGGGTTCTGCATTTTCATTTTCCCACTGGGCCTTGAGAATTATGTTGCCAATCCTGTGCAGCAGGAAATACTCATAAGGATGAAAATAGATATTGGTTATCCCATAGCTAGACAAATAATACTTAAATAGCCAAATGGGAATATATCAAATAACTACGATGGTGGATGACAAAAATGGCCCCCAAACCCTTCCCCCCCCTTTTTTTTTTCCACACACTTACAATATAACTGTAATATGACTCTGTGGCTCCTCTCATTAAGTGGTGAAGTCTATTGCTTCACCCCTCAAATTAGTGCGAATCTTGTGGCCAATGGATTTACAAAGTGTTTGCACATTGGGGCTTGCCCTCTCTTTCTTGTCTTGGGACCCCTGTCATTGCTACCATGTGAAATAGCCTGGCCTAGTCTGCTGAAGGATGAGAGACACATGACTGAGTCCCTTCATGGCCCCAGCCGAGGGTCAGTCACCTCCAGGAGAAGAACCACCTGCTTGATTGGCAACTGGTCGCAGATCTGTGAGTGAGCCCCTTTAAGACCAGCTCAGACCTGAAGAACTCCCAGCACAAGTTAGAAAAGGTAGTTTATATAATAGTTAAGAATACAATCTATGGACTCAGAGGAATTTGGCATTGGAAATCTTTGTGACCAAATCTTAGGCATATCTTACTTTAAAGTTGACTTTTTTTTTTAAATGGAGTTTCACTCTGTCACCCAGGCTGGAGTGCAGTGGCATGATCTTGGCTCACTGCAGTCTCCACCTCCTGGGTTCAAGTGATTCTCCTGCCTCAGCCTCCAAAGTAGATGGGATTACAGTTGTCCGCCACCACACCCAGCTAATTTTTTATATTTTTAGTAAAGACGGGATTTCACCATGTTGGCCAAGCTGGTCTCGAACTCCTGACCTCAGGTGATCCACCCACCTAAGACTTCCAAAGTGCTGGGATTATAGGCATGAACCACCCCACCTAGCCTCAAGTTGACTTTAGACTTAACCCCTGAGAGGAGATGTAAATCTCTGATATAATATGGACATTTTTCTCTCCCTAATCTCATGTCAAATTGTAATATCCAAAGTTGGAGGAGAACCTGATGGGAGGTGACTGGATCATGGGAGTGAATTCCTCAGGAATGGTTTAGTACTATCCCTTGGTGCTGTCCTTGCAACAGTGAGTGACTTATCTTGAGATCTGGCTGTTTTAAAGTGTGTGGCATCTCACTCTCTCTCTCTCTCTCTCTCTCTCTCTCTCTCTCCCTCTTGCTCCTGCCTTCGCTTTGTGATGTGCCCTCTGCCCTGTAGCCTTCTACCAGGATTGTAAATTTCCTGAAGCCTCCCCAGAAGGTGAGCAAATGTCAGCACCATGCTTCCTGTAAAGCCTGCAAAACTGTGAGCCAATTAAGCTTCTTTTCTTTATAAATTACCCCAGTCTGAAGTATTTTTTTAGAGCAAATTGAGAATGGCCTGATACAAATACAAAGTCCTTACCTTATTCATAAAGCAAAAAAAAAAAAAAAAAACCAATTAATATGTATCAAAGTTACACATGCTTAAAATTATTATAATAGAGCAAGTCCTGATGTGAAATAGAGATATAATCAGCCTTCTGCTCAATCTTCTAGGAGTTAATCCAAAAGCAAAAAGGAAAACAGTGAATAAAAATAAAAACTCTATCTCTTTTTTGTTTGGTGAAAGTAGGAGGTAGCTAGCATGTTCACAATACAAAATAGATGGAAGAGCTGTTAAAGTGGCAAAGATCAAGCATACATGAGCAGGAACTGTACTGAAGGAAGAAAATAGAAAATGTCCTAAAGTGAGAACCCAGTTACCGAAGGGCTCAGTGGCTGTGAATACCATCAATGCACATACATGTGTGTATGTAAACACACACACACACACACACACTCCACCTGCAGTTAGTTGAGAAAAAAATGCAACTCTTTTAATTATGATTAATGCTGTGAAGAAAAAAAAGGAAGGAAGAAAGAAAGGTAGAAAAGAAGAAAGGAGGGAAGGATAAAGGGAGAAAGAGAAGGAGAAAAGGCCATTCAGGACATACAAGATACTACAAGAGTCAAGAGGTGAAATTCAGGAAATGCTCATAATAGATGAAGATAATTTATCAGAAAAACACCATCCACAAGAACAGGATTGAACAACTTGAGGACTCATCATTTTTTGAGATGCAAGACCAGAGAGCAGAAATGAAGGAAATGAAGTCAAAGTATAATGGAGAACAGAAAGTGCAGAACACAAAAGAAGGGATGCAGAGGAAAATATGAGGAGAGCAGGGCAGGCAAAAAAAATTAAAGGAAAAACAAAAAGGATTTGAAAAGAGAAAAGAGAACTAATAGATGTATGACCAGTTTCCCAAAAAGAAAGCTGATATATTGGAACAGAAACAATTTAAAGATCTAATTCAAGAAATCTTTCCTGAAACAAAGAATACATTGAACAGGTACAGCGTGTGCTGGAGAAAGGTGACCCAGAGTGGCCAGTACTTAGACGTGTTCTGGCAAAGCTCCTAGACTTGCAAAGGAAGAAATAATTCTCGGTTGGGCACAGTGGCTCACATCTGTGATCCCATTACTTTGGGAGGCTGAGGTGGGGGTTCACTTGAGGTCAGGAGTTTGAGACCATCCTGGCCAACATGGCGAAATCCTGTCTCTACTAAAAATATACAAAAATTAGCCAGGTGTGGTGGCGCATGTGTGTAATTCTAGCTACTTGGGAGGCTGAGGCACAAGAATTACTTGACAGTAGAGGTTGCAGTGAGCTGAGAGTGTGCCGCTATACTCCAGCCTGGGCAACACAGTGAGACTGTATCTCAAAAATAATAATAATAATAATAGTAAAAATTCTCTTGACAATCACACAAAAATAATCAATGAGGGAAAAAAGAAGGCTGGCCTTGGAATCACCATAGGATAAGAAAGACAGAATGGAGAATTTCAGGGAGGCTTCTTCAGACAGAGTGCCGGGGCCACCAGTTGAATTTCTGATTCAGTAGGTCTGCAGTAGGCCTGAGAGTCTGTGTTTTAAGCCAGTCTCAGATGGTCATGATGCTGCTGGGCCACACTTGGGGAACCATGGTTACAGGAGAGAACACAGCGGAAAGATAACCAGATTCCCCAGGAAAAAAAAAAACATGTCTCCAAGGAGTCCAGAGCCAGCACACTGTCATTCCAATATAATGGCAGCAACAGTTTTGAATATGTGGGAACTTAGAGGAAGCTTATTCCATGAATCTTCCTAAAAAAATCTATTAGAGGACAAACTTCAGACAACCAAATAGGAACACAATGACAAAAAGAAAAAAACCAAGAGTGAGGACTGAATATATTTAGCTCTAGAACCAGAACTAAGACTAACGTGGGGGAGGCAGGTTGATATGGTTTGGATCTGTGCCTCCACCAAATCTCACATTGAATTGTAGTCACCAGTATTGAAGGTTGGGTCTTCAACATTGGTGGTGAGAAGGTGGGAGGTGATTGAATCATGGTGGCATATTTCTCATGAATGGCTTAGTGTCACCTCCCCACCACTCAACCTTTGGTATTGTCCTCATGATAGTGAGTGAGTTCTCATGAGATCTGGTCGTTTAAAAGTGTGTGGGACCTTCCCCCTCTCTTGTTCCTACTCCAGCTGTGTGACATGTGTGCTCCCTATTCGCTTTCTGCTGTGACTGTAAGTTTCCTGAGGCCTCCCCAGAAGCCGAGCAGATGGCAGCATCAATGATTCCTGTACAGTCTGCAGAACTGTGAGCCAGTTAAATCTCTTTTCTTTATAAATTATCCAGTGTCAGCAATGCAAAAACAAACTAACACACAGGTGGTAGGAAATAAGGTAAATATCTCATGTTCTGACAATGTAGAAATCATACAATAAACCAAATTTGGGTTGGGGAGAGAAGAAGAGGTGGGAGCTGTAGAATAATGCAGATTGCCTTTTAAGTAATTGCCGGAAATCAAAAGACATGAAGATTCAACAAAGCAATTAAGAAAGGTGAAAGCATACATAAGTAAGAAAGAAAATGACTAAAACTGGTGATAAGAAGAGAGAGGGGAAGAGGAAGATGAAGAATAAGCTAATTTCATCATTGCTCATGGTAGGTAATGAATGGTTACTCTAAAGAAGCAGAGGGATAAGGACATTTTACAAATAAAACGGGTTGACTAAAACAAGGCACAAACCTTTCAAGTATCAGAAGGCTAACTCAGATGAACATACAAAAGAAAGAAAAGACTCTTTAATGAAATGCATTTAAAAATATACACAGAACCCATAATGTAAAATATGACAAACATCTGTCATTTCAATAAAGATGAAATCACTAAACTCACGTATCTCAAATAAGAATGATCAGAATGATTCACACAGCAAAGCCAACTCCATTGTAGAGAAACATCTAGGACAGTGATTCTAAAAGGTGGCAGAAGAAAGAATGCCCAAAATTGTGAGTGGCTGTGTGATGAGGTGGGAGTGACGCCCATGCTCCAGGGGTCTCCGGGCAAGGCAGGGCAGAAGACACAAAGGAAGAGACTTGGGCCACCTGGGTCATTCAAGGAATTGGGATTTGCAGTGAAAAGGGTAAAGAGACATAAAGGTTATATCTTCCTACTCAGGACAGAGGGCCAGCCATGTGGGAAGATCACCTAGAATCCTGATCCTCAACCTCATCTGACCCAATGTTTGCCTCTCTCTTCCTCCCTCTCCATCTGTTTTCCTTTCTCTCCCCTTCCTCCCTCTCTTTCTCTCCCCCTCCTCCCTCTCTTTCTCTCTCTCTTTCTTCTCCAACTCCCCCAACACCCCCTCTTCTTCATCAGCCTTTCCCACTGGTGGCTGTGCTGTGGTGATGAGGACCACAGAAGAGGGTGAGCAAAGGGGCTCAGCAAATGGCAGATACCTGAGCCAGCCCACACTCACCATACAGGAGAGACAGCGGCTGCAGCTGCCTGTAACCTCCTGAGCAGCCATGGATTTTTATTCCTAACACTGACCATGTTTTAGGCCGTAAAGACAACATCAAGACTTAAAAAATGTTAAACAGCAGAGAAAATATGTGCTTATCATGCTACATTAAAACTAGAAATTAATAATGAAAGCAATTCACAAAAGAGGTCACATGATGTGAAAATTTTAAATGTAAATAATAACTCATTTAGCATCTGGGAAAGAAAAGAAGCTTTTTTCTGAGGAATGCAAACCTCCTCTAAATGATCAGACCCCAGAGGCACGTGGGAACGAGACAGCTGTCACATTCTACTTCCCTTTTTGGGCTAAGGAATCCTGTCTTGAAACTGCCAGCTATCCCACAAGTGGCTGTAAATTAACCTAACAATGGCACACACAGGACACTGTATCCCATACAATGTATAGCCAATCACAAATCAGTGTCATCTCTGTAAACCAATGAAAATTCCTGACAAACAGGTTTATATCAGCCCACTCCCTGTGGCCTCTTTTTGCTTTTAAAAATATTCTTGTGACAAAGGCAGAAAGAAGCTCTTATCCAAGGTTACTGGGTTCTGAGTCTTCCTGACAGCTGTTTTCATTTCGGTACAAGTAAACTTTTTAAAATTATATTTTGTGCCTCTGCTTCTTTTTAGGTGGAAATATCCAATTGAAAATGTAAAAGAAGGAAAGAATACCTATAAAAGCAAAAAGAAGAAAAAAGCAGAAATTAATAAACTAGGGGAAAATGTGGAATAAACAAAATCTGAAAGCTAGTTCTTTCAATAAACTAATGAAATTTTACCCAACAAATTAAGGAAAGAAGAAGAAATAAAATAAAATAAAAATGACAGAAGAAAGTAACTATAGATACCAATTAAAATAAAAGAACTGTAAGAGCTTATTTTGCTCACCTCTATGCAAACAAATGTAAAAGCCTAGATTAAATAGATAATTATTATACAAGAAAAAGTAACCTGAAAGATCCAACTGGTAGAGAAATTGAAATTCTTAACAGATGAATTTCCATAGAAGAAATAGAGGAAGGTGTCAATGAGCTACTTCAAAGGCAATAAGAAGAAAGTACCAGTTCCAGAGGGCTAATAAGGAAATTCTCCAAAATAGAACATGTATTTCTGATGCTATTTAAATTGTTTCAGGACAAACACAAAATAAAAAAAACTTTCACATAGCACTGATATTAAAGATCAAAACCATTGCACAAATATCAATGACTAGAAATTGTTCTGCACCAGTTGTGTGAAGGTGACCCAGTACCTATCTACCTACCTGTCTTTGAGGAGAAAAGCAACAGGAAAATTGGACTATTTTTCAAATGCATTTGCAAATGCCTTTAAGGGTTTTAGCATTTAGAATCATGTCTTGCTGTTACCTTCTGAGTTTTTCTAGAGGTGACCTATTCATTAACTGGAACTTGGGTTCTAAGGTTTAGGTGCTTTAGTCCACTCTTAAAAATAACTAAATAAAGGGGGGTATCATGGTGGATGGGAGGCAGGACTAGATTGCAGCTCCCACATGGACCGACAGTGCAGTGTGTGGAGGCTCATGTAGTGAATTTTTGCTCCAGAATGACTGCAAGAATAAATCAGGAAACCTGAGAGGAACCACAGACCCTCCGAAGGAAGCAGATTGCTCCTGCAGGACCCAGGAGACACCCCAAATACTGTGCTGATATCCATGGCTGAGATGCCCACAAATAGTTCACATCACAGGACTCTGTGCAGACAACACCCAGTACCAGCCTGGAACCTGGTAGACTTGCTGGGTGACTAGATCCGAAGAGAGATAACAATCACTACAGCTTAGCTCTCAGGAAGCCACATCCATAGGAAAAGGAGGAGAGTACTACATCAAGGGAATACCCTGTGGGACAAAACAATCTGAACAACAGCCTTTAGCCCTAGACCTTCCCTCTGATACAGCCTACCCAAACGAGAAGGAACCAGAAAGCCAACCCTGGTAATATGACAAAACAAGCTTCTTTAATACCTCCAAAAAATCACACTAGCTCACCAGCAATGAACCCAAATCAAGAAGAAATCCCTGATTGAACTGAAAAAGAATTCAGGAGGTTAGTCATTAAGCTAATCAGGGAGGCACCAGAGAAAGGCAAATCCCGATGTAATAAAATCCAAAAAATGATACAAGCAGTAAAGGGAGACATACTCAAGGAAAGATAGCATAAAGAAAAAACAATCAAAACTTCAGGAAACAAGGGACACACTTATAGAAACGCAAAGTGCTCTGAAAAGTCTCAGCAGTGGAATTGAACAAGTGAAAGAAAGAAATTCAGAGCTTAAAGACAAGGTCTTTGAATTAACCAAATCCAACAAAGGCAAAGAAAAAAAAAGAAAATAAGAACAAAGCCTCCAAGAAGTCTGGGATTATGTTAAATGACTAAACCTAAGAATAATCGATGTTCCTGAGGAAGAACATAAATCTAAAAGTCTGGAAAACATATTCAGGGGAATAATCAAGGGGAATAAACTTCCTCAGCCTTGCTAGAGACCCAGACATCCAAATACAAGAAGCACAAGGATGGGCACAGTGGCTCACACCTGCAATCCCAGCACTTTGAGAGGCCAAGGCAGACAGATCACAACATCAAGGGATGGAGACCATCCTGGCCAGCATGGTGAAAACTCATCTCTACTAAAAATACAAAAATTAGCTGGGCATGGTGATACATGCCTGTAGTCCCAGCTACTTGGGAAGCTGAGGCAGGAGAATCATTGGAACCCGGAATAAGCCGAGATTGCGCCACTGTACTCCAGCCTGGCGACAGGGCAAGACTGTGTCTCAAATATAAAAAAAAGAAACACAAAGAACACCTGGGAAATTCATTGCAAAAAGATCATTGCCTAGGTACACTGTCCTCAAGTTATCTAAAGTTAAGACGAAGGAAAGAATCTTAAGAGCTATGAGACACAAGCACCAGATAACCTCTAAAGGAAAACCTATCAGATTAGCAGCAGATTTCTCACCAGAAACCATACAAGCTTTATCAGCCAAGAATTTTGTTTCCAGTGAAACTAAGCTTCATGTATGAAGAAAAGATACAGTCTTTTTCAGACAAACAAATGCCAAAAAATTCACCACTACCAAGGTACCACTATAAGAAGAGCCAAAAGGAGCTCCAAATCTTGAAACAAATCCTGGAAACACATCAAAACAGAACGTCTTTAAAGCATAAATCTCACAGGACCTATAAAACAAAACTACAATTTAAAAAACAAAAACAAAAAAACCAATAACCAAGATATACAGGCAACAAATTAGCATGATGAATGGAATGGTACCTCACATCCCGATACTAACATTGAATGTAAATGACCTAAATGCTCCACTTAAAGGATACAGAATAGCAGAATGGATAAGAATTCACCAATCAACTATCTGCTGCCTTCAAGAGACTCATCTAACACATAGGGACTTGCACAAACTTAAGGTAAAGTGGCAGAAAAAGACATTTCAAGTGAATGGACACCAAAAGTGAGCAGGAGTAGTTGTTTTCATATCAGACAAAACAAACTTTAAAGCAACAGCAGTTAAAGGAGACAAAGAAGGACATTATATAATGATAAAAGGCCTTGTCCAACAGGAAAATATCACAATCCTAAACATATATGCACCTAACAGTGGAGCTCCCAAATTTATAAAGCAATTACTAATAGACCTAAGAAATGAGATACACAGCAACAATAGTGGGGGCGTCAATACTCCATTGACAGCACTAGACAGGTCATCAAGACAGAAAGTCAACAAAAATAATGAATTTAACCTATAGCCTGGAACAAATGGACTTAACAGATATGTACAGAACATTCCATCCAACAACCGCAAAATATACACTCTATGCAACAGCGCATAGAACTTTCTCCAAGATAGATCATAAGATAGGCCACAAAACAGCCTCAATAAATTTAAGAAAAATGAAATTATATCAAGCACTCTTTCAGACCACAGTGGAATAAAATTGGAAATCAATTCCAAAAGGAATGTTCAAAACCATGAAATATATGGAAACTAAATAACCTGCTCCTGAATGATCACTGGGTCAAAAATGAAATCAAGATGGAAAGTTAAAAGTTCTTCAAACTGAACAACAGTGACACGATGTATCAAAACCTCTGGGACACAGCAAAGGCAGTGCTAAGAGGAAAGTTCATGGCCGTAAACGCCTACATCAAGAAGACTGAAAGAGCACAAAAATTGACATTTTAAGGTCACACCTCAAGAAACTAGAGAAACAAAACCATTCCAAACCCAAACTCAGCAGAAGAAAGGAAATAGTCAAGATCAGAGCAGAACTAAATGAAATTGATATAAACAAAAAATACAAAAGATAAATAAAACAAAAGTTGGTTCTTTGAAAAAATAAATAAAATTGATAGACCATTAGCAAGATTAACCAAGAAGACAGAAAATCCAAATAAGCTCAATAAGAAATGCAACAGGAGATATCACAACTGATACCACAGAAATACAAAAGATCATTCAAGGCTACTATGAACATCTTTATGCACATAAACTAGAAAACCTAGAAGAGATGGATAAATTCCTGGAAAGATATAACCCTTCTAGCTTAAGTTAGGACGAATTAGATACCCTGAACAGACCAGTAACAAGCAGCAAGATTGAAATGGTAATTTAAAAATTACCAACAACAACAACAAAAAGTCCAGGTCCAGACGAAATCAGAGGAGAATTCTACCAGACATTCAAAGAATTGGTACTAATCCTATTGACACTATTCTACAAGATAAAGAGGGAAACCTCCCTAAATTATTCTATGAAGCCAGTATCAGCCTAATACCAAAACCAGGAAAGGATATAACCAAAAAAGAAAACTATAGACCAATATCCCTGATGAATATAGATGCTGAAATCCTTAAAATACTAGCTAACTGAATCCAACATATCAAAAAGATAATCCACCATGATCAAGTGGGTTTCATGCCAGGGATGCAGGTATGGTCTAACATACTCAAGTCAATAAATGTGATACACCACATAAACAGAATTAAAAATAAAAATCGTATGATCATCTCATCAGATGCAGAAAAAGCATTCAACAAAATCCAGCATCTTTTTATGATTAAAATTCTCAGCAAAATCAGCATACAAGGGACATACCTCAATATAACAAAAGCCAGCTACGACAAACCCACAGCCAACATAATACTGAATGGGGAAAAGTTGAAAGCATTCCCTCTCAGACCTGAAACAAGACAAGGATGCCCACTCTCACCACTCCTCTTCAACATGGTACTGGAAGTCCTAGCCAGATCAAGCACGAGAAAGAAATAAAGAGCATCCAAATCAGTAAAGAGGAAGTCAAACTGTCACTGTTTTCTGGTGATATGACTGTATACCTAGAAAACCCTAAAGACTCATACAAAAAGCTCCTAGAACTGGTAAAAGAATTCAGCTAAGTTTCTGGATACAAAATTAATGTACACAAATCAGTAGGTCTTCTACACATCAACAGAGACCAAGCTGAGAATCAAATCAAGAACTCAACCCCTTTTAAAACAGCTGAAAAAACAAACAAACAAACAAACAAAAACTTAGGAATATACCTAACCAAGGAGGTGAAAGACCACTACAAGGAAGACTACAAAACACTGCTGAAAAAATCATGCATGACACGAACAAATGGAAACACATCCTATGCTCATGGATTGGTAGAATCAATATTGTGAAAATGACCATACTGCCAAAAGCAATCTACAAATGCAGGGCAATTCCCATCAAAATACCACCATCATCTTCACAGAATTAGAAAAAAAAAATTCTAAAATTCATATGGAACCAAAAAGGAGCCTGCACAGCCAAAGCAAGACTAAGCAAAAAAACAAATCTGGAGGCATCACATTACCTGACTTCAAAGTATACTATAAAGCCATAGTCACTAAAACAGCATAGTACTGGTATAAAAATAAGCACATAGATCAATGGAACAGAATAGAGATCCCAGAAATAAACCCAAACGCTTATAGCCAACTGATCTTCGACAAAGCAAACAACAACATGAAGTAGGGAAAGGAAACGCTTTTCAACAAATGGTGCTGAGATAATTGGCTAGCCACATGTAGGGAATGAAACTGGATCCTCATCTTGCACCTTATACAAAAATCAACTCAAAATGGATTAAGGGCTTAAATCTAAGACCTGAAACTATAAAAATTCTAGAAGAAAACATTGGAAAAACCCTTCTAGACATTGGCTTAGGCAAGGACTTCATGAGCAAGAACCCAAAAGCAAATGCGATAACAACAAAGATAAATGGCTGGGACTTAATTAAACTAAAGAGGATTTGCATGGCAAAAGAAACAGTCAGCAGAGTAAACAGACAACCCATAGATAGGGGAAAAATCTTCACAATCTATACATCTGACAAAGGACTAATATCCAGCATCTACATGAATTCGAACAACAAGAAAAAAACAAACAATCCCATCAAAAAGTGGGCTAACGACATGAATAGACAATTCTCAAAAAAAGATATACAAATGGCCAGCAAACATATGAAAAAACGCCCAGCATCACTAATGATCAGGGAAATGCAAAATCAAAACCACAATGCGATACCACCTTACTCCTGCAAGAATAGCTATAATCAAAAAATCAAAAAATAGTAAATGTTGGTGTGGATGTAGTCAACAGGGAACACTTCTACACTGCTGGTATAGAAAACAGTGTGGCGATTCCTTAAGGAACTAAATGTAGAACTACCATTTGATTCAGCAATCCCACTACTGGTTATCTACCCAGAAGAAAAGAAGTCATTATATGAAAAAGATACTTGCAATGCATGTTTATAGCAGCACAATTCACAATTTCAGAAACATGGAACCAACCCAATGCCCATCAATCAATGAGTGGATAAAGAAACTGTGATATATATATATATATGTAAAACATTTATAAAAATGTTTTTTATAATATAAAAACATTTTTAAAAAAAAGCCTAATTGAGGAAATAAAAAAACATTAAAAAAAAAAAACCCTAATTGAGGGGGCTCTTGAGCAGCCACTTGCTAAGCCTGCTCTTACTCTGTGAACTGTCTTCAATAAATCTGTGTCTACTCTGACAAAATAATAGATAAATAAAATCAGTGACTAGAAGCCAATGCCATTCACAAAGACCAGTGGAAGAATCAAGAATAATATGTTAGAAAACTGAACTCAGCAGCATAATCGAAAAGTAATTCACCAAAATCAAGTGTTTTTCACCCCTAGGAATTCAAGAATGAGTCAATAAGATATTAGCTAATATAATACATGATATTTGTAGTTCTAAAGAAGCAAAGAAGAAAGTTGTAAGATCAGCTTCACAGATGCTGGAGAGAATTTAACAAAATTAACAACTCTTGATTTTTTTTTAAGTCTTCATTAAGAGAGGAAAAGATGAAAACTTCCTTTACATGATAAATTATAACTGTCCAAATCTAGTATCAAGTTTAAAGAAAAAATGTCACAGCCTGATGGGTTCTTCTTTCCCACTGCCCTGAAAAGCCTGATGAGAACAGCAGGTGTTGCAGCAAAGAATGTAATAATCTCCCCAGACCTGCCAAGAAAGAACAACAGGGGAAAAAATTGTTGACCTGTCTCCCCCAGAATTTGGAGGCTGGGATTTTGCAAAAGTACTTTTTAAAAAGTACTTTCCCAGCAGGGTTCTGGGAAACTGGAACAAATGATTGGCTGAACAACTGGGATGAAATCACAGGAGCATCTCAAACTGTCTTTGTGCAGCTGGGTTAGTTCCTTGGCAGGCATGTGAGGGGGTAGTCTCAGAACCAGATGGCGTCTCTTGGTCTACTAAAATGTTAAATCTAAAAAATATCTGGAAGATCAGATCTTCAGGTTTCACAATAGTGACGTTATCTATAGGAATAGTTGGGAAAGTTACACATTTTGCAACCCCCAGTTACATGACTCTGGGGCAACAGACAACCTTTAGAAACACAAACTAAGCAATGGCAGGTTATTTTTCAACTATGCCTACTCATTAGCGAAGTCCAAACCCCTAACGTAATTTTAACCAGGCCTTATGAATGTGGCTTTAATCTTCAGATAAGGAGGGTGCCAGTTTCCTTTGCCTCCAAGTTTAATGATAAACTAAATCCTTCTCATAATAATCTTGGCCTCTGCATTAGAATAAGTAAAAAAATATTTAGTCTGTGAAGTTAGAAGCAAGATGGAGTCAGTCAGGCTAGATTTCTCTTACTACTTATAATTTTGCAAAGGCAGTTCAAAAACACCAGAAGGATTTTGAGACTGACATGCCCGTCATCATCTATCTCATTTAACACTGTCTTGGCAGTATCAGTCATTGTAATTAAACGAGAGAAAGAAACTGGAGATGTCAAATTGGAAATGAGAGATTGATAATCGCCATTCATAATTAATATGTTTACATAGCTGAAAAATGCTAAAGAATACACTTCAAGATAACTACAAACAACATGAGAATTCAGTGAGAGGAGGATCCAAAATCAACAGCAAATAGTAGCAGCTCTTACATATACCAATAACAACCAGTTTGGGAACAAAATGGGAAAAGTATCCCTTTATAATAAAATAATGCAAAAAATAAAGTATCATACAAGAAACATGTAAATTCCATATAAAGAAATGTTCAGGCTGGGTGTAGTGATTCATGCCTGTAATCCCAACACTGTGGGAGGCTGAGGCTATGGGATCACTTGAGGCCAGGAGTTTAAGACCAGCTTGCTCAATATAAGGAGACTCCCGTTTCTATTAAAACAGAAAAGAAAATAAAAAACAAAAATGTTTAAAATACTTTTAAAGAAAGATGTATGGAAAAATGGACAGGAACAGGGCAGTGCATGCAGGGGGAGACTCTTGCATATAAAGACTCTGGATAAATTAACTTATAAATTAAACATCTGTAAACCAAAAATAAAATTCTAAGCCCTCCAACCGACTGAATGAACCCCCTCCTTTTGGCCAAGCACATTCCAAAGTTAACCTGAAAACAAGTTCAGGCCATGATGGGAAGGGTGAGTCAGACATGCTCCATGATACCCTCCTCCCTTTGGAATTCAGGCACAAGTAACCAGCATTAACAGTTAAACAGAGGCCTTAAGAATGACAAAACAGACTTTTTGTAGCAATAAGTTACCAACATGACATGACACATAGCAGGCCCTGAAAGAAACTGAAGTATTTTACCCCAAAATATATTTCTTTGACATGTTGAAATAGTCTTACAAACCTGTATCTTGCGAGGAAAATCTATGTTCTGTAGAGAATCACCTTCCCTTTCCAGATCTTTTCCTGATCCAGGACAGAATTAACAGAGTCTGGCATCTTTTAAAGACTTATAAGAAACATTTACAATCTATTCTCTCTGAAGGCTACTACCTGGAGGCTTTGTCTGCATAATAAAAACCCTGGTCTTCACCACCCATTATTTTACCCAGATACTTTTTTCTATTAATTCTAGATCTTAATACTTAACTCTTTCAACCAATTGCCAATCAGAAAATTTTTGTATCCACCCTTGACCTGGAAGCCTCCTCCCACCCCCATCTTTGAGTTGTCCCACCTTTCTCGACAGAACCAATGTACATCTTAGGTGTATTTGATTGATGTCTTACATCTCCCTAAAACGTATAAAACCAAGCAGTAGCATGACCATCTTGGGCACAAGTTCTTAGAACCTCTTGAGGCTGTGCCTCAGGCCATGTTCACTCATATTTGGCTCAGAACAAATCTCTTCAAAAATTTTACTTAGTTTGACTCTTGTCATCAACACATCATTTAAATAAAAATACCAACAAGATATTTTTATACTAGTCAGTGTGAGTCTAAAGTTCATGTGGAAAAATGAACAAGCAGAAATGGCAACAATAATGCTAGAGAAGATGAGTGACAACGGAAGCCAGCAAACCGCCTGAGGGCAGAGAGGAAACCAGCATAGTTAGAGCTAGCACGCCCCATCAGTGTGGCAACCGAATCTTCCAGCAAATGACGCTGAGCCAGATGGGTGGCCTTTCAGGAAACAGTCAAATGGAATCTACAATGCAGGCTTTATGCCAGGATATACATTCAAATGCATTCAATATTTAAATGGAAAGACAGAATAATAAAAACTCTAGGAGAAACCATAAGAGAATTGTTCCATAAACTTAAGAGTAAGGAAAGCGTTTCTAATTACAACGTAAAACTCAGAAACCTTAAAATAAAAGGTTGATAAAGTATACTTAATAAAAGTTAAAAATTGCTACACGAAAAGAAAAAAAAAAACTATAAGTAAAATCAAAATACAAATGATAAATTGAAAAAAAATATTTTCAAAGTATACTAAAAGGACACATTTTCTTATTAACTAAAAGAACTAATCAAAACCCCATATTAGATGGAACTGTGTAAGTGCTCTGCTTGGTTGAATATGGTCATATACTGGCAGTTGACAAGGATGAACCTAATAAAACGCAAATTTTAAAACTTCAGAAAGATACTGTTTTTACTTATTGTATTGATCTCTACATTGTTCACAGGAATGTAAACTGGCCAAGAGTCCTAATGAAAAGCAATTTGGCAATAACTATCAATTACAGATGCACATAGCACTTGAGGCAATAATCTTGCCTTTCCATTAAATGACATACACATGTAATCATTCACTGCAATGTTGCTTGCAATACTGAAAGATCAGAAACAATTTCAATGACCACCAATAAAAAGAAATAGTTGAGTAGACTTGGTGCATTAAATTAATGGACTACTCAGCAACCACACCAAAAGCCAGGGAAGCTCTTTCTGTGTAGATAGGGGAGCCTGTCTGGATATGGATTTGCATTTAAGTGGGCAAGGAGTGGGACACTGTGCATGGTATACTTCCATTTGTGGAAAGGAGAGGAAAGAACATTTATACTTGCTTATACACATAAAAGATATAAGAAGTAGAAGACAGTAGTTGACTATGGGTCAATAGAAAAGGACTTTTTACTATATATACTTCTAGAATGTGGGAGTTTACACCACGAGAATGTACCAAGTAACTTAAAAAAAGAGGGAGACAGGTACAGTGGCTCACACCAGTAATCCCAGAACTTTGGAAGTCCCAGGCAGGCAGATCACTTGAGGTCAGGAGTTTGAGACCAGCCAGGCCAATGTAGTGAAACCCAGTCTCTACTAAAAATACGAAAAATTAGCTGGGCGTGGTGGCATGCACCTGTAATCCCAGCTACTTGGGAGACTGAAGTGGGAGGATCCCTTGAACCTGGGAGGTGGAAGTTGCTTGCGCCACTGCACTCTAGCCTGGGCAACAGAACAAGATTTCATCTCAAAAAAAAAAAAAAGGAAGAAAGAAAAAAAAGAAAAGAAAAAATTAAATCCTATCAGCAAGTAGAAAAGTATCAGAACTCTCCACTCACCTCCCACCCTCAATCATCGTCTCTAGGGGTTTAGTAGTTGAGTAGACTAGATCCAACGCTGGAATATATATATATTTTTTCTTACTTTGGTTGAGACTACAAAATGTTGGAAATTTTAGTGCAAAAGAATTTGCATACAATATTGTGTGTGTGTGTAAGTGTGTGCATGTACTTGAAGGACAATTTAAGTAATTTTTCAATAGTTATTATTTTTAGAATTCTGCCTCCACATAGGATGAAATGCCAGTACATTAGCTTTGTGACCTCAGGGCAAATCCCTCAGCCTCACCATCCCTACCTCACAGGACAGGTGGAAAGATTAAATTCGATGAAGTATGTAGAGTTGGCCACAATGCAAAACACAGTGCACAGACCCGCCTATGTGCGCAGTGTGCCAATGAGCTACTGCTCTTGGAGCCAGGAAGGTTGGCTGAGTCCAGAGAAATGGAATAGGGTTCCCTTTCTATTCCCAACACTGCCTCTTGAGTCTCCTAGCTCAGGATCTCCTTCCCAGGCTCCTGATAAGGACACTGTGCATCTTACCTTTTGAGTACTGGTGGTAGGCAGTCACCGCCATTGCCTCAGACATGTTGTGTAGCCTCATTTCAACCCCAGAGCTGTCCCCAAAATCTATCATTAGACAAACAGCCTTTCCAGAAGCCATCTGCACACGGAATCCCAGATTTGGAGGTGCCCAAGCTTCCATTTCCAGGAAGCAATCGATAACGGGGTTGATGGAGTCATCAGGATTTCGAGCTAGGACGGTCACAGGAGGATGCTGAGTAGGGGGATAGAAACTCTCAGGACCAGGCTGTGATGCTGTGAGGCTGGCGGTGTGAGGAGTACCAGGTGGAAGGTCATGGGAGCTGTGGGAGAGAGGGATAGGCTTCAGATTTCATGACAGTGGACAACATCACCAGGTGAGGTGGGAGGGCAGAAGCCAAGCAGCCTGTCCTGGGCCCAGCCAGCTAGAAGCCACGTCTGAGAAACCTGATGAAAGGCTTCACTTCCACTGGTTCTCAGAGCAGGGTCACAGGGCCAGCAGCATCAGCATCACCTGGGCACTTGTGAGACATGCAAATTCTTGATCCACCCCAGACCCATTGGGTCAGAAACCGGGGTGGGGACAGCTAGCCCCTAGGTGACTTTGCGGTCAGCAAAAATTTGGGAGTCACTGCTCTAACTACATTAATAATAGTAAAATGTAGAGTTTCTTTCATCACTGATTTAATGTACATGAAAGGTGGTATCTCCCACAAGTCACTACCTCCTGTGTTTTTGCAAAAAGCTCCACGTGAGGGTAGGTGCCATCCTTTCTATATTTCTTCCTAGTTTCTTGTGCTGCAAATCTGTTGGGGAGTTGGGAATAGTTTAGGATACTCAAGCTTCAGCTTCCAATCACACAAGACTTCCATGATCATCATTTATGTGTTAAAAGCTGGTCTTGAGTGAAGCATATGGTATTGGTACCATTACGTAGCTGGCAGCATAAATGAAGGATTAAAGAAAGCAGGAAAAGAAAGATCATGGAGGTAGACATGGCTTAAGTATCGAAATGGCCAATTCTCATGCTCCCATGTATTTTTTCCCTCTCCCAGTGTGCTGTGCACGCCTGGTTAAAAATACACATAGTCAGACAAAGCCTCAGTCTCGGTATGTGATCGATGGGAAGCATAAAGGCAACCAAGTGACATGGGTCTCTGGTGGCAAACAGTGGCCAGTTACATCTACAGCATGGTGATTTGAAAATCACTGGACTCAACTGCAAGTATAATTAAAGCAAACAATGAAGACACTAAAATCACCAAGATTGGGCATGGCTCCTGACTGGGGACGGAGAAGTGGTGCTGGCCTCTACAACTCCTTCACCTTACCTTCTGGGAGAAGTGGGAAAATGGGAAATCGGCCACAGGGGTACTCGCTGGGTGCTGGTTTGAATGGGTCTGGCCGCCTTGGTGGGGGTCTCCACAGTGACAGTCCCAGGAAGCAGCCCTGAGGCCACATCCTCCGCACAGCACAGCGGTCTCAGGACACAGCAGGAAGCCTCCATCTTCAGGCTGCAGGGAGCTGCTGCAGAGAGGTGCCCTGGACCTTAAAAGTTTAAGAACAGCTCAGGGTTTATTGAATGGCCTCATCTGGCATCAGTACTTGATGTCCTCCATGCTCAAAAAGCCAATTTAATAAAGAGCCCCACTGCTGCTGAGGTTCTCTGCTATTGCGTGGGTGACCACAAATTGGCCCCGTGCATTGGTGCTTCCTTGAGAGTGGTAGGATTCACACTTTCCAGCATGCTAGCCAAGACAGTGCCCAGGTGGCACCAGATAGAATTACGAGGCATGTGTTATCGGGAATGTCAGGGCTGCTTAGTATCAGAAATTCATGTTACCCCCTCAGCTAAGCCAATAGAAAATTAGCAATTTCATAAAATCATCTATAATTGTATAAGGTTGTCAGCTGACAGATGACGCTCTTGCAGACTGCAAAAATGTAAAGTCTATTTTCCCTTACTGTGGTGACAAATTTTAGTGATTCCTTCCAACTGCCTGAGCAGTATCCAAATGACTTAGAAAGGCAAAATATGGTTCACTGACAAACTCTGAGGCTGCCTACAAACGGGTGAGTCTCCCCAGACGCTCACCAGCAGCTTTCTGATTAAATTCAGCGGCAGGGGTTAGACACCAACCTGGAGAAGGCCAGAGGACGTGCTGCCTGTGGTCCCAGTAGCACACAGACGCCTGTGATGGAACCTGGGGCCACTGCTGCTCCAGGCACTTGCGATTATAACGAAAGGTTTGTGGGGAATGCTGTATGGGAAGGAAAGTGCAGAAAGAAAAGGAAACTCGGTCATGTTTCAGTCACACATCTGGCTCATTTGATTACGAATCATGCCTTTTCCCAGGCTTTGCTGGAAATTCCCTTGCTGTGATCGTAAGCCCATTCCTGGGAGTCAGGCCCAGGCTCACCAGGGGGGATATGATGTGGTTCAAAGCCAAACCAGTGGGGCTACTGCAGGCACTCGAGGGAGAGGTCGTAGGTAGAGTGGAGCTTATTTAAAGCCATTTACTAAAATCCGCACCCACCTAGGACACTGCCTCAGACAGTTCGCCCAAAGGGGTGAGTCACATTTAAAATGTGCTCTGTCTGCCCTGTGGGGCCTGGACTCGGCTGGATACACTATAGTGTGGTGACTGAGGAGTGCCGTGGGAGGCCTGCTGGTAACTGCTTGCCTATACCCAGTACAGTCCAAGCCTGGCAGGGAGGCAGGGCTTGGGAATGGGACTTGAGGGCGCTGCCTCCAGCCGGCAGGGACAAGAGCCAGTTAGTGGGTTATCTTCATGTCCCCCTGTCATAGGACCCTGTTTTCAGCTGTCATCACCACCTCACACTGCTGGTGAGCCCCAGTGAGGCCTGCAGGAGGGAATGAGGCACAGCGGGTTCCTTTCTGGGCTGCAGCTCTGGGCTCCTCCACTGGCAAGACCAGCCTTACTCCCAGCCTCTCTCCCCCCCCACATGGCTCCCGTGAGGTGAGTGTCTCTGTCTCAGGCTGTGGCAAGGCCTGGCCAGCACTAACCCTGCATGAGAAAAACCCAGGATGATATTCCTAATGCCTGCAGCCAACTGGCTCTGGGCTTGCTCTGCTCTGCAGAAGAGGTGGTGTGGGCACGCTGGGGGACACAGGCCCTGGGTCAGAGGCTCTGGAGCTCAGTTCCCACCTACACAAGAGTCATCATCCTAGCGAGGCTCACTGTCAGTGTCTGTTAGCACGGAGCTCAGAGAACAGATCTGCCCCGGTGAAGAGTAAACTATTACAGGTTGAGAAAGAAGAAAACATTTTATCTGAGGAATGCAAGCCCCTTTAAATGATCAGACCCAGAGACGCATTAAAACATGACAGCAGTCATGTCTCACCCCACTTGAGCTAAATAATGACGTCTTGAAGCCACTTGCTATGTGGGCTCTAAACTGACCAACACCAAATAGCCATAAAATGCCATCCACCTTATAGTTCAACAATGTATAGCCAATCACTGACCAGTGTTATTTCTGTAAACCAACCAGAATTCCTAAGGAACAGCTTCTGTCATCGCCCCCTCTCCTGAGTCATCATTTTTTCTTTAAAACTCGAGCCTCTCATTTGTTCTCCAAAGCACTTCCCTGTGTTTCCCATGCTGCAGTCCTCAACCTTGGCCCAAATAAACTCCCTATTTATTAACTTTGCCTCAGTTTCTTTCTTTAGGTCAACAAGGTGGACTGCACTTAACCTCAAACCCAACGCAACGTCCTGGGACTGGGACACTCACAGTGACCACCATGCCACTGCCTGGGCCCCCTGTTTGTCCCCAGCCCTCTCTTCACCACGATCAGCCTTCGCGTATAGAGTACCTGTGACATAACTAACTCCATCTTAGAAAAAGGCTCCATTTCTTTTCATAGGGCACTCTGCCAACAAGGAGAAGATGTTTTCTTTGATAAACAAATAAAAAAATAAAGACTGAATCCAACCAGAGAAGCACACGAGCACACTCTTGCACCCTCGGTTCTCACTGGAGGACCCTGTGATCATACAAGATTAGGCTGCACGTCTCCAAATGGCCATCTTTGCTGCCACGTTCTCGCAGTCACTCGTGATGAGAGCCTGGCATCTGCCGCCAGAGGCTCTGCTACCTTCAAGGTTTTCTTGTAAGACTAATGAACATGCGGCCCAGACTGGGACTCCTTTTGTCTCTTGATTAACCCTTTCTCCTGTCTCTTTTTCCTCCTGATGTTAAATGCTACTTTGTTTGCTGTGGAATGTTTAGCCTGTAACACTTATAGGCCGATTAAGTATTACGTATGGCCTGCAAACACTGATTTGTGGAGTGGCTTTAGCCTGTGTGCCCGAGGCTCTGACTGCCAAATGAATGGGAAGTCCTCCTTAGGAGCTCCATGTAGCTCGTGGCTTTGGTGATTGAATCACAATCAATAAAAGCCTGACATTGTGAAAAGACACAAACACACGTGGACCTGGTTATCTTTAACCCTGGGCTACTCATGACACGTCAGCTCTGGGGCTTGTGGTGGGGGACTCACATGCTGTCCACTTCGTCAGCTGAAGCCCACTTCTAGGCACTTTCAATGGCATGTCAACCTGGATCGTCTGTCCTCCTAGAGGGACATCTGAAATCACTTCGGCTGTTCCTAATGTGACATATTTTTAGTCCATTCATCATCCTAGTCATTTGCTTCCTATTTTTGCCTTTATATTCCTTTAGTTCTTAATGTAGTCATTTTCTTCAGGAAAGCAACAACAAACCTGCATGTCTTAGCTGAGTTCTGGGAGAAAAGAAAAGGGCACACGCGTCTGTCCAGATTAAGTGTAAAGGGCCTCAGAGCAGGGACTGGCTTGGGGGGTGGGGGGGATTGTCCTCAGACCTCAGGAGATAGACACAGGAGTACCCCCACCAGGCTTCACTCTGCTCACAGCTAAGAAGGTCTTCTGTTGCTAGGAAGGAAGACCTTTTCCTTCTAACCAGGCACACAGGCCAGAGGTTTGCTCACCCAGGCACTTTGGGTTTGTGACCAGTGAGGGCCCAAGCCAGACTGCAGCAGCTAAGCAGAAGGTGGGACGTGGAGTCCAATGAGCTCCTGCACAGGGAGACCCCACCCCGCTCTTGTTCACCGGGCGTATTCACAGGCCGTGCCTGTATTGCCAGGCCTCAGCACAGAGACAAGAATAACATTCCCGTTGTGGCGGATTCCAGTTGAAGATTTCTCTCTAATTGAACGGTTACTTATACCTTAGCCAAGTCTTGAAATAATTTCTCAAAAACAAGTTGCGAAATTCTTCACTGGTTGACCCTAGCATTGGAGAAAATCATTCTGCTCGAGCTGCAAAGAATAAATTTTCTTAACTGGGCTCTAGGGGATGTGCCAATCTACCCAGTGGAATCCAAACAAAGTAAGAATTTCACACAGAGATGCTCTACCCCGAAATGGGTGCTACATAGAGGCAGGACAACCACAGGGCCTCAGCCATTGAATTTCCAGGGGGACAGACAGACAGACAAATCCAGTCATAGAAGGCAGGCTTATTGTTAGGAAAATGGATTCTGAAAAACAATAGCTCTGGGCCCACACATTCAAGTGTCTGGTCACAAACCATCTAGGGAGTCCAATTCTCCCTAGTACTAGCTGCCAGCAAAGCCTCGGAGACCACAATGGTGGGGGAACAGTCAGGTGTGCAGCGTGGGCTGCCCTCACAGGTGGCTGCCACTGATTTTTCTTTTCCTATATTGCCACCTAGGGGCTGAATCACGCACGTCCATGGGCACAGGCTGGAACTGGCCCTTGGTCTCCCAGGGCATGGTGCCTGCTTCATGCTCTGCCCTGCCCCCTGTTCTGTCAGGTTTGAGGATTTTACAAATAAATAAAAGCAGCAATATTATAGCAGCAGATCAAGGGTAAAGATTAGGTGGATTGGAGGTAGATCAGAAAGGTACTGTGATCAGTGTAGCTGTTCTTGGCACCATTGATGGGCCATTACCAGTCACTGCCTTTGAATGGTATCATGGAAGGGAAACTTGTCTCAGTGAAAACCGTGGAACTGAAACAATAATGAGGAAAACAAAGAAACGTCTACATTTACCCATGTTTTTCCTTTAAGAGAGAAAAGTTACACTTGTTCTTTGTATGCTTAAATGTTTAATTTCCATTAGCAGGAGTAAAACCATCGATTTCAGCTACAGCATGACATTAGAGAATCCAGAAGAAGGCCAACTATTTTTAAAAAGTACGCTTACTTTAAATTTGGTATTGCCTGGTGCTATTGTGTTTTCTTAAATTGTGGTAAAAAAAACAAAACAAAACAAAAAACCCCACAAAATGTACCATCTGAACCATCTGAAGGCACAGCTCTGTGGTGTTAAGTGTATGCATATGTACACGGTTGTATCATCCATTTTTAGGACTTTCCCATTCCACAAAACTGAAGCTCTGCACCCATTAAACAATGCTCCGTTCCTCCTCCCCCAGCCCCTGGCAACCACCACTCTCCTTTCAGTGTCTATGAATGTGACTACTCTAGGGTCCTCACATAAGTAGAATTATAAAGGATGTGTCTTTTTGCGACTGGCTTATCTCACGAAACATAATGTCTTCAAGGTTCACCAAATGCTGTTTTAAAATCTGTACGTTATGCACCATGAAATAACCAATTACCATCATGTCGAGTGCTTGTACCCAGCTAAGGCTTACCATATTCCTTCCCAGCGTTCATAATAGAGATGATGATGAGTCTTGTATGAAAAGACCTTCTATGGCTCCCAACATTCAAGAGTTTCTCATACTACCTGGTCTACTCCTGCAAATTAACTTCAGAACACCATTCATTTTTCCATCAATTTAAGAGCTGCATTTGCTAGCCCACCCTCGGACCATGTAGGAACAAGCATGGAGTTTCACATCTGAGCAATTCTTTGTAAGTCCCATGTCATTTGCATGATCAGAAAAGCAAGATTTTTGCCATGGTACACTGACATACCTATCAACACTGTTATCACCATCCAGAGGTGCTCGTGTTTTTTCATTAACAACAGCCTGGGTTTTTTCATTTACAACACTTGACACTGCTTTACTAGTTGTTTTCCAAATGTTCTGTAAGAAAAAAAATAACAAAATAGCGTGAGAGAGCTGCTTATGGAAACCCAGTACATTTGGGAAAGTAACATTACTTCATTAGCAAAATAACAGTGGACTCTTGCTGTGTGCCAGGCACCAGAGAAGCGGCAGTGAGGAGAGCAGACGAGCATCATCCTCCCAGGGCTCCGTTCTGCTGGAGGAAGCCAGAAAGCAAACATGTAGCCATAACAGCACCTGCTGGTGGTTGTGCTGCTGAAGAACGGAGCTGCAGGAGACATTCATGTGGGGCGGGGGTGGGTGCTCTTTTATACACAGGGTCAGAGAAGGCGGCTCTGTGTGATGGCATCTAAGCGGAGCTGGAAGAAGAGGAATGCAGAGCTGTGCCAAGGGCAGAGGCACACCTACCTTGTTGGAGGAGCAGCAGAAGCCTACTGGGGCTGCAGGCACCAGGAAAGCACAGGAGGTGACCTCAGAGTCAGGGGAGGCCAAGTGGGGTCAGACTCAGGACCTGGAGTTTCATTCTGAATGAGATGGAGGGTTCTGAGCACAAGAGTGGCACACTCCAACCCACAGAAGCATCAGTGTGGCTGCAGTACTGAAAAAAGCCTGGCAGGCAGGAGTGGCAGCAGGGGAGCCACTCGGATGGCTATGAGGATGGCAGGCCTTGATTGTGGAGGGAAGGAAGAGGATGGACACCTCTGCGGCTAGGGTGGCCGGGCTGGTTGCTGGACTGGAAGCGGGATGGAGCCCAAGAGAGAACTCGGAGACAACTCCATGGGGCTTGCTTGGCCTGAGCACACTGAGAGCTTAGGTGGGGTGGGGGCATTGGAGAGCAGGTGAGGGGCGCTGGGAGCCCCTCTTGGTCATGAGGCCTCTGTTGACCTTGTGTTGACCTGTGTAGCTCTCCTTGTGACAAAACCTCAATCCCTGTGGCACCGGGACAGCAGGGAGGTGCCCATGGCACAGGAGGTGGGGGCACTTTTGGCGTGTGGGAGGCTGGCTACCTCGTTTCCTACACAAAAGGATGCCCATCCCCAGATAAAGCCCCGCTATGGACACGAGTACAGAAAGCAGCCACCATCCCTCAGACTGAGGGCCCAGGGCCTCACTCTGGTTCTTGATAGAACAGTTACCAGAAGTAGTCTGGCCAATTAAAAAGTTAGTATAGGATAACCAACGGCCCCGCCCCTCTCTGGGATGTGTGCTCCCCATGCTGCAGGCCTTTTAAAGATTTGTAACTACAGGACATCAGGGGCTTCATCTCCCAGGAGAACAACAGAGGAAGGTGTCAAGAAGGCCAGGGTGGAAGCTGAAAGATGCCAGCTCACACCTGAGTGCATGCACCTGGCACCTGCCCTTTTTCTATAACAAGAACAGGGGACCCTACTGTGGCCCCCCAGAGCAGGACCTGGGTAGATCCTGGCAGTTTCCTGAGGATATGAAACCCAGGAGCTGAGGCAGCTGCATGTACCTGCAACCCCTAAAAGGCACAGTGAGCTAGTGAGCAGCGTGGGAGACACAGAGCTTTGCAAGACACCATCCTATAACTATGCCAGTCAGCAAACTGCCCAGCATGTCCAGGCCCTGGCGTATGGCCCCAGGTGACCCTCGCCTGAGCCCATTGGGGCTGCAGAGAGCAAATCGACCAGAATGCAGCTTGGAAATGGGTCTCCCCAGTCAACCAAAGCCAGAAAGCCCCCTGACTGCACATTTCACCAGGACCAAGCTGGGACATGATGATTAAATCCTAAAGGCAGTGATCTATGCCCAAAGCTGAGGTCCCAGGTGGCTGTACCTTGGAGTCACCTGGGTAGGGTGGCTTGAAGCACCAATGCCCTGAGCCACACTGCAGCATACCACCATTAGAATCTTCAGAGGCAGGGCTTATGTGCCGTTTTGTTTGGGTTCTTTGATTTTTTTAAGTTCCACAGGTGATTCTGCACAGCAGATCTGCACCAAGTGTTCAAGAGGCATGAGGCCTGTTTGTTCCCTTGGGTTTTGGGTGTGGGGGCACTAAAAATCTCAGTAAGTCACTGTGTGTGGATATTTACACTGTATAATATGAGAAATGCAGATAATATCACCTCCCCTCTAAAACACCTCTCCCCAACCTCCTGTTCTCAGAACCATCAGACATTCATCTTACTAAATATCCTTCCTTGGGAACCTAAAAATGCCTCCTTGAACTTCCGTTGAACAAAGTGATGGCAGAGCACAGCAAAGCTCCCAAACGCAAACACTGTGGGTTCAGATCAAGTTCATTTCGATATAAACTCGGATGGATGCACTAAGGAGGGGGTGGTTTAATAATGCGCCCTGCATGAGGAATATTGAAGAATGAACTGCAAGAGAGTCTTTGCCAAGGACAGCAGAGGTTCTGGGAGCTTCAAAGAGAACTGGCTTCTTTGAATTTGAACTAGAAACGCACAACTCTGGGCTGTCTCTGCATGTCCCTTTGGAACCAATGCTCATTCTGGGTGAAAGCATGTCTCACCCAGAAGTTTTCACTCTTCTCTTGGCCCCTACCCCCAGATGTGAGAGTCACTCCTCTCATGCTTCTCCTCCATCTCCAGGGCATTGCCCAGGCCTTCAGACCCAAGCCCTGTTTAGCTACTCTGATAAACAGATGCAAAAGAATTCACATGTCTCCAGGTAGCCCAGTCTTAATTAATAAGGGTCTTCAAAGAGCTCCCTGAACTCTGAAAAATAAGCAGGGTTGCAGCGCTTTGGCTGCTGGAACCTTGTCTGTGCTGGAGCCACCTGGGGGCAGCTCGTACTCCCCACCTGGGGAGCGGCACCCACTCCCTTCCCCACCCCAGGGTAGCCCCTGCTCCCCACCTGAGGGGGCAGCCCCGACTCCCCCACCTGGGAGCTACTCCCCCATTCCCCATCTGAGGGCTATTCCCTACTCCTCTGGGCTGGGCTTGCCCTGTCTGCACTTCTTATCTGTGGAACTACACTCTGGAGCTGAATTAAGGCTTTATAAGTTACATTTGCTTCATCGGCACAAACACACATGACAGGAAAACAATCCCTGATAAATTCCTGCTGAAACATGGAGATGTTTTTGAGCTGTACTGTACATGTACTGTGTTCAGGAAGAAAAGCCTGATTTCCCCAGATCCAGAAATACCTTCTCCCCAGAGGCCAATGAGGATGGGCTCTGTGATTCCCGGTCTTCTGCCTTTCCGTTCAGAGCACACTGGGGACAGCCACACTTCTCATCACTCATAAGAAGCACACGATTAGCACAGACCTCTAGGGGAAAAAAAAACAAGCAAACAGATTCTGAAGACTGCAATGTGCTGGGAAGGGGGAGAAAATAAAGCTGGAGAAGCCTTAAGTCATACACAAGGTCAAAGCCACCCCGGCCTAACAACGGGCTGATCATGAAGATGCGTGTCCTTGGGCTGCTGTGTCCTGCGTTGTCTTTTCTTTCTATTTCCTTGCTTAAACAATGTCTTAGGTGTAGCCCACCCTAAGCAATATGAGGGAATGCACAACCACCAGCCACACTGATGATGAATGCCTGTTCCAGAAACACCCAGCGGTCTGGTCATAAAATGATGAGGGTCAAGGGTCCCGCTCAGGGGTGTGTAGGAGAGGGGGCAATACCACAGTCGGAAGGAGTGGTGGGGGAGCTGTTGGACAAACAGGAAGACCAATAAAGACACTCCAAAGTTTATAAGCAGGATGTTACCACCTGGGCGGTCTGGCCTTGACGCTAGCATGGACCTGGCTGACGTTCACACCTCCCATCTCTGGGGTCCAAAGGCCGGGCAGTAAGTAGTGCCAGCGCCCATCTAGCCGGGAGGCTGAGCACCCTGCCACATCCCACATCTGTGGGAACAGCTGGAACAGGATCTGCGCACAGCTGACAACTGTTAAGGCTGACGACAGGTCCACGAGTGTTTGTGATGCCATTCTCTCTACACATGCAGATGTTTGAAAATGTCCATAATAAAAGTTCAAAGAAAATATTTCTGCTAGATCTGGCCCTGCACAGAGCCACTCTCAGCAAGAAGCCAGGCAACTGCCTTGGGTGCAAGAGCTGTTTTCCCTGAAGCCCCCACCCCCTCTGCCCGTCGGGGGAGGGCCCTCATCCCCAGGCAGGAGTGGAAGGAAGTGGGGGGTGGAGGGTGAAGAGGGGACTCTTCTCTCTTTTTACTGAGACCCACAACCTAGAAACAACACCATGCTGCTTTTCTCTCTGACCTGAGTCCCCACAAGGAAACCTGTTTCTGTGTGGGCTCCCCCGCTCTCTCTTATTCTGGCCAGCTTTGCTCAGGCTAGAAGGAACCCAAAGACCTGCAGGCCGCCAAGAGCAGCAGGTTCTCCAGGGGCTCCACGCCAGGGCTGGGCCATCCTCACAGGGGACATGGCTTCCAATCCCTGCACCCCCAGCAGTCGTGCCGGCAGTCAGCTTTCCCCTAGCCTCCCAGGATACTCTGAAGTTTAGCCTAGGACAATATCAAATCCAGTTTTGACATTGTGAGTCAAAGCCACTATTTACTATCAAGAGTTCAGTGTACTAATATCTTGGGATAATAAAAGCTGAGGAAAAATCGAAGGCCGTGTTCCCGAGGGTTCTCTAATATGTGACGTGTTACAAGTGCCATTGCATGTCGTTGAGCACCCACACAGGCTGGATGCTCCAACTGAGGTATGAAGCAATTTCCTCAACTAGACACGTCCGAGAGGAGGAAATATTTAGAAAACGTTTTGGGATAAGCTAGAATAGTCAAGTGACTCACATTTCTTTTTTTTAATGTCTTTTAATTTTTTTTTATACTTTAAGTTCTGGGCACATGTGCAGAACATGCAGGTTTGTTAAATAGGTATGCATGTGCCACGGTGTGACTCATATTTTTCTGAAAACAATTAGTCATCAAAGTCACTGTGCTCAAATTATCTGAAAAAAAAAAGAGGACATATCCCTGAACAGAAAAAATTAAGTAAAAAATCATAAAAAATATACAAAATTGCAAAATTGAATAAAGTATGTCACAAAGGGAGAAATAAACTAAATGAGTGAAACTAATCCTGAAATTGGCCTAATTGTCCCACAGAACTAACATTCACGGGTTTTTTGAATAAATATGGAAATTGACTCTCCTAGTCTTAAAACTTGAAACTTAACGTCCATCTCATCTGAGATCCCCCCTCAGGAAACCAACCCAAGAAAGGGATTGAACCCACCAGACCCCTGCATCCCGACAGGGCCCTCCTTCCTCAGACTGCTTCCTCACCCCTCTCTAATTTTTGATTCCTCGCCTTTTCTTCTATATAAATCCCCCAATTTTAGTCAGTTTGGGGAGACATATGAGGCTTTATCTCCCTTCTCCTCATCTGCAGCACCTGATAAAGCTTTCTTCTCTGGCAATCCTCGCTGTGTCAGTGATGGCTACGCTTTCTGTGTAAGCAGCGGCATCAGGACGTCAGGCAAAACCCTGCATTTAGCTAACAATTCCATATGATCTTAACATACAAACTGCAAGAGAGTTGGCACTGCATTGTTTCAACATTGATGCCAGGCACACACCCGTCTCCTGACACACACACACACACACACACACACACACACACCGCTCCATTTAAATCTCCATTTAACTGTTCAGAAATTTTTTTTAAATTTTAAAAATTTTAATTTAAAAATTAGTCTCTCAGATATAACAAATGTGTAGCCTAAGTTGAAAACTCAAAAATTCCTTCTACTTACAGGAATACTGGCAATTATGTTTCAGGTAACACTTTAGAATTTTCATTGAAAAAATTAAAAAGCGCATACCTTCGGCCATGCAGACACCTCCTGTAACCTAAGTATCCCCTTCACTGGGCACGGGGAGGCCCCACTGTAGTCTCAGTGATTCTCGAAGTGGGGCCCTCAGAGTTCCTCAGCCTCACCCCAGACTTCCTAAAGCAGAAAGTCAGGGGTGGGCCCCAGTGAAGAAGTTAAAACTTATACCACCCTGTCATGTTGAGTATTTAAGTTAGAGGCCCTTGCAAAACAGTAGGTTTAAGATCACTCTGACCTTCCTTCTGTTTCTTAAAAGCAGCAGATGAAATTCCCATGTGGAGATGTCCTCTTTACACCAGGGAAATAAAGCAATATTCTTATCATGGCGGCCATGCCTCATTCCCCCAAGGCCTTACCGACCCACACTCCACCTCCAGGAGGGCTACAGCTGCACAGATGAAGACCCCAGCTCTTGTCAGCGCTCACAGGCATTTCACCACAAAAGGAAAGGCAGCAGGCAGCCTGGAGACACCTAGGGAAAGAAAACAACCAGAGGAAAATGAAATTAAGTACAATCATTTAATCATAGCCATCCTGTGACCACTCTTCCATCCACATCCATATTTCTGCCACAGATTTATTAAGTACACAATTGGCTGCCATACGAACAAAAAACAACTTGCATCTGTGGTTTTTTCACTTCATAATTCCCAAACTCAGGGTCTGTTTTGGAAGATTAGCTGAAATATAGTTCCCATCTGACTACTAAAACAGCCTCCAAATAGACCCATCCCTCTTCCTGCTCCTTCCAGGGCTTCCTGCCCAGATGCATAGAGCTGACCTTATAGGGCAAGGCCTGGCGTCCTCCAGGGCTCCTCTTCCTCCTCCTCTCTTCCTGCCTCACCGTCCCCATTCCTGCTGCTCACTCGTAGCCCTGAGAGCACGTTCTTCCAGCCTGTGGGGGATCTGGCATGCTGCAGAAATGAACAGCATGAAACCCACGGCTCTGGGGAGAGACCCCAGCACAGATGCAGAGAGCGCCCTGAACAGCATCCTCTTCGTTCATCTCCACAACAGACTTGAGAGGTTCTGTGCAGTTACTTTTTAAGATGCTGATATCATTTGGATATTTGTCCCTGCACAAATCTCATGTTGAATTGTAATCCCCAATGCTACAGGTGAGACCTGGTAGGTGGTGTTTGGATCACGGGGGCAGATCTCTCATGGTTTGGTGCTGTCTTTGTGAGTTATTCAAGATCTGGTCATTTAAAAGTGTGTGGCATCTCCTCCCCCTCCTCTTGCTCCTGCTGTTTCCATGTGGTGCACCTGCTCCCCCTTCATCTCCCACCGTGATTGTAAGCGTCCTGAGGCTTCCCCAGTAGCAGATACCAGCATTATGCTTCCTGTACAGCCTGCAGAATCATGAGCCAATTAAACCTCCTTTCTCAGTCTGAGGTATGTCTTTATAGCAATGCAGGAAAAGCCTAATGCAGATGGGATCATGGAGGCCCTGCAAAACGAGTTAGCTCAGCAAAGCCCACACCATCAGTGAGAGGCAGAGCCAATGTTTACACCTGGTTCTCAGCACACCCAAGGCCGATGCCAATTCTATGGCACCTTTCTTCAAAGCTCTCTACAGGTGTGCCTCCAGAGTTCAAGCTGCAGCTGAAGTCAGCCCTGGAGCTCTGCCCCTTGGTACAGCTGGCGGCTTTCCCTCTGGACTCCCTAGGCCTTGACTGCTGTCTGCTGCTCTCATGTTTGTCAGCAGAGATCATCGTGGGTCATCATCTGGTCTCTGGTCACTCCCCTTCAGACTGTAGCTCCTTGGGTCCTCAGGTATCTGTGTCTGGCACCAGTCGACTTGAGAAAGATCAAGTACAGTGAGTGAAATAGTCCTGAACAAAGGTGTGGGTTTTCTGGGTTCTGGTCTTGACTCAGCTGTAAATGGATAGTGTGATTTGGGTTTTTCCTCCATGCCCATTCCCAGCAACAGGGCAATGGCAACCATTGCCAAGTTCCCAGCTCCATGTAGGCTGCTGTGCCAAGGAGAAGGGCAGGCTCTATCGCCATCTCTTCCAGACACAGGCAGTCACCTTGCCTCTCTGTGTCAGTCTCCTTCTCTGTATGATGGGAGTGACACAGACCTACTTCATGGGGCTGCTGCCAGGACTGTCACTCCAGAAAGGGTGTATTAGATAAATGCTTGGTAACCAGCTGCTAAGGGTGTTTGCCTTGTTCTCAGATGCTGGGTTCTACCTTTCCCTTGAAAAAATGCATTCAGCTCTAAAACTCTCTCTCTCTCTTTTTTTTAAACCTGTTTTGGAAGTCTATAAAGTCTAGAGGATATCATTTTATCTTAAACAAGGTTTCCACAAAGATAAAACTGTGGATTGTTTCACTCAAGTTTTACAAGCCTGGTTCTTGATGCCCAAGAAGCCGCCACCAGAGGGCAGACGAGGACACTATTTGCAGTTAAGGAAAGTTTTGGGGAGGTGCAAAGCTCTATTTTGAAGATGAAGATGGTCATTAAGTCAAAGGCCTCAAACTGTTGAATAATTCCAAGGATTTCCTTGTCTACTCTCAACTATGCTTATCTTCCAAAGGCCAGAGAAATGAGAAAATGAAAAAAAAATAGAAAAGGGGACAACTTTGGAATCATACAGATCAGACCAGATCAGACTTAGCGGATTTCTGCAATGATCTGGAGGGAAATAAAATTGAGGAAAGGACCAACCTAATCTCTGCCCACCACATGCGCCCCACAGTACACAGCTACAAGACTGCCCACCACTCCGGGGCCCACACAAGGTAAGATAGCCCTGGCACCCACCAAGTTCCAAGACCCTCCCAGACGCCCCCACAATGGGGTAACTTCCAAGTGCTACACACAGAAAACACCAGCCCTGATTCCTGGAACATAATTGGCCCTTGAGAAGTAGCTTTCTGCCTCAGAAGGTGAGAAGCACATCTCCAACAGGTGTGTCCTCCACTCACAGAGGTGCCAAGGACGGCGCTGCAAAGCTCATTTTCCTTGAGATGTCAGAAATCTTTTCAAATAAAAAAATGGAAGGGGGAGATGATTTAAATACAAGGGAGGCTCTTTTTCCTGGTGTGGTGAGGAGGCAGGCCCCCAGGCCCTGGCACAGAATCAGCAGCATTTTCACAGAGGTACCTGGCTTCCTCTTAGTTAACTAACTGTGACTGTTGGGGAACAGGATGAGACCGATGGCTCAAACACAGGCTCTGAGGCATCATGTGCCTTAAGGGAACTAGTTGAGCCATTTGTTTGAATTACACCACAGATCTCATAGAATCCCTTAAGAGTGAGTGTTTCTTGGGGTCTGTTGTGGGGTGGGGGGGCAAGGGGACTGAGAGCATTAGGACAAATAACTAATGCATATGGGGCTTATAACCTAGATGATGGGTTGATAGGTGCAGCAAACCACCATACACATGTATACCTATGTAACAAATCTGCACGTTCTGCACATGTCCCAGAACTTAAAGTAAAAATAAAATAAAATAAAATGTTTAAAAAGTGAGTGTTTTTGAGCAGTTGGAAGATGAGAGCATTGGAGCTGAAGTCTTATCTTGAACCATTTCAGCCACTCTGGCAAGGGGCTCGGGGTTATAAAGGCAGGGGCAGCGAGGGCTGGAGCAGGCTCTGGGGCTGGTCCACCTCAGCGCACCAGGCGCAGACACTTCCTCATCAGCAAGTCAGGATGTAGAAGGACAGTTTGCTGACCAACCTCAACAAATGAAATACTGACGAGCTAGAAGCTGCAGAGACCTCATAGTCAAACAGATTTAAAGTGAACTAGTCAGGGAAGCAGAAAAACGATGGTCTTTCTTGGTGTTCAACACTGGGCTCTGACATCAGGCCCTCAGATGGAAATCACCTTGGCCAGGCATTTGCATCATGACGGCTTTTCCTGTGTTCTTTTTACTGCCCCAACTAAGTGGTTAGATCAGGCACTGTCACTCTAGGGATTCCACTTATCAAGGTCCTCGAATAGGATTCCAACCACCACCATCTCCAAGGTAAGATCGAGGCACTGTAATATCCTCAAGGGACTCTGCTAAGTTTGCTGCTGGGTGAGTTTTAGAGACCAGGGAATGTAAATGCAAACCATTTAGGCTGGAAATGGATTGTGGGGGTCTCAGGTCGAAGAAGATGAAACTGGGAGAAGATGAAAGATCACACTCACATTCACATCACACACTCACACACTACACACACCACACACACACCATATACACCACACCACACAGCATCACACACAACATACACACTACACACTCACATCACACACTCACACACCACACATATCACATAGTATACACACTTACGCTCTTACCACACACTAATACCACAGCATCACACACAATATACACACTACACACTCACACCACACACACCACACAGAATCACACACAACATACACACAGTATATACACCACACACCACACATACCTCACACAGATGTACCACACATTACACACAATATACACACCACACATTCATACACACACCACACACACATACATTCACATCACATCACACATAGCACACACACACCACACACACACCACATACACCACACAGCATCACACACAATATACACACAGCACACACACCACCCTCACACCACACACTCAAACACCACACACACATACTAACACCACACAGCATCACACACAATATACGTACACCACACAGCATATACCCACCTACCACACAATCACACACACCACATACTGTGCACCACACATACACAGCATACACACAAACACCACACACCAACACATCACACACACATCACACAAACACACACAGCACACATACCACACCATACACACACCATACCACACATACCACATACTACACACATAGGCCACACACCACACCACCCACACACGTGTCCTACCACACACACACACACACACACACACACAGACACTACAGACCTAACTGCATGAAACAAGGGGTACAGGAGAGTCAAGAAAACCTCTTCTGTTTCTATGAACAAGACCAGCCACTATCTTGCTTTAGGTGACTCAGGAAACCCCAAAAGGCTATGACTTCAGAAATGGGGCCTGGACACCAGTCACAATGGCTAGTGCATGCATGAACTAGTTGGTCTGCAAGTACAAGATGCAGAAATATACAGGGGGAAAAAACATCAAGTCAGCGACTTCCGGTCCTCAGCTTTTCTTTCCTTTCTTAGGACAAAGGGCTAACTCCTTGCAAGTCCTCGCCTGATAGGAGTCAAGGTCAAATTGGGCAAACATCAAGACTCTGGGAGTTTGCAGGAACACAGATATTTGGAATAAAAGAAAAATGAGGTAACGAAAAAAAAGTGGGGGAGGGAATTGTAGCCAAAATCAGACAATGTTTGGCAGCAGTGACACAAGGCAAAGAAATTTCCAAGCATGAATGTGGCCAACCATGCCAACACATGCAGCCTAACTTTCTCATCGTGGTTTGCTTTGCGTTTCTTTGATAAAATGATGGTGATGACACAAAGACAGTAAGCTAACAAAGGCAGCGATGCTGACAGTAAGCGTTCATTAAGGATACTGATCTTTACAATGACCCGCTGGAGTTTACAGATGTGACAAAGGGGGTACTCAGATTTTCGGGATGAGAAATCTGGGGGTGAGGAGGTGACCTGCAGCAGCGGGGTACCCCACTGGACAAGATCTGCAATCACAGGCTCCCATCACGCCAGGCCAGGAGACAGCAGGGACCCTACGTGTGTCCTTACCACATCCCACAGGCAGGTCACCTTGCTGGCCCCATGCCCAGGAAAGGGGGCATGGAGGTTTGTACCATGTCACACTGCCATGAGACAGCCAACAGCAGAGACAACAGTTACCCAGCCTCAACAACACATGGGTGCTGGCATGCACAGAGCATGGGGAAGAGGGTTTAGAAATAAGACCCCTGGCCCGAGACCCCATGATCTCTTTCTGTGCTGGGTTTCTCCTGGGCTCCATGAAAGGGACCTGACAGAAAAGCAGACAGCTTAACTTTTTGTCTCCTGCCAGGCAGCAGAAAGTCCTGGAACTTGAAAGGTATCCTGCATTTGCAGGATGAGCAATCATCACTTCTCATGGCAGAAGGCATCTGCTTGGAAGAGTCTTTCAAAAGCCTTCAGGAAAAAAAAATCCATTCTCATCACCAACTCCAACCTCTGAACTGACCCCGCCGGCCAACTGCACCCTCCTGGTACAGGCCCTCCACCCGTGCCAGAGACAGCCCATGTCCTAGAGGTGATGACTTTTGAAAGAAAATTTCTGAATGTATGCTTTAAAATCAATCTTACCAAACCCTCTTAGAACAGTGCTAACTCACCTTTCCTGATCATCAGAAATGTTTTTGGCTGTCTTCTCGGTCATGTCCTGTGCAAGCTGGTCACAAGTATCACAGTCAGCAGACCAGCTTCTTTCTACAGCTTCTAGAAGACAAATAAATAGAACTTAATGCCTCCAGCTTCTGTACTTTCGACCTCTTATCAGGACATACATAAAACACAGAGGGAAAAAACCAAACTCCAATAACATTTTCCTACTCAGAAACAGCTTTTGTTTTCCTAACACTGTCAGACAAATTCCTTCCTAAGAAGTGTGCTTTTACCAGGCGTGATGGCTCATGCTTGTAATCCCAGCACTTTGGAAGGCTGAGATAGGTGGATCACTTGAGCCCAGGAGTTTGAGACCAGCCTGACCATCATGGGAAAACCCCATCTCTACTAAAAATACAAAAATTAGCCAGGTGTGGTGGTGCATGCCTGTAATCCCCAGTTACTCAGGAGGCTGAGAAGAAGTGCTTGAATCCAGGAGACGGAGGCTGCAGTGAGTTGAGATTGCACCACTGCACTCCAGCCTGGGCAATACAGTGAGACTCTGTCTCAAAAACAAAATAAAGTGTGTTTTAGGTAGGGATCTTTGTGGCTGCCTGAAACAGGTCACTACTCAAGGGAGAGACTGTACAAGGAAGCTGAGAGAGATCTGAGAATAAAAAGCTGTAACTAGGCTGGGCGTTGTGGCTCACACCTGTAATCCCAGCACTTTGGGAGGTTGAGGTGGGTGGATCACGAGGTCAGGAGATCAAGACCACCCAGGCCAACATGGTGAAACCCCATTTCTACTAAAAATACAAAAAAAAAAATTAGCTGGGTGTAGCAGCACACGCCTGTAGTCCCAGCAGCTCGGGAGGCTGAGGCAGGAAAATTGCTTGAACCCTGGAGGCGGAGATTGCAGTGAGCCAAGATCATGCCATTACACTACAGCCTGGGCGACACTGTGAGACTCTGTCTCAGAAAAAAAAAAAAAAAAAAAAAGCTATAGCAGTCCACAACTGCATCGGGGGAACAGGATACCTTCCAGAAGAGTATTCATAAGGAAGGCCTGCAAGACACACACTAGGTGCACTGTTTCTCCTGGAGGAGTCTAGGAATGAGCTGGTCTGAACCTCCTGCTCTTCTCCTTGTTTGCAACTGGCGGGTCAGACTGAGTTCTCTCCATTAGGAAACATCTCTTTTATTTTTAAAGCACTTGGTAGTTGCCTTGGCTCTTTATACCAACATTTAAACCTTCATAGAGATTTTTAGAAAACTTACTGTTTTACTCAGAAACTAGATAATTTTTCTCTCTACTCTGAAGAGAGTGATAGCAAGAAGAGTGGGAATGGTTTTAGGCACAAGCTCCTTCTCAGATGGGAACAAGGACCCTTTGAACAATGATGATCCAAGCTACGGGGCTCTGGCCTGGGATTCTGTGTTATTTGGAACTTTGCTGCAGATGGGGTGAGCAGAGCCCCGTAGGGGGTAAAGGGGCCTGCTGTTGATGTAACACACCTGTCCTTCCTGGGGCTTGCTGCCACCTCTGCTCTTCTCACACTGCCTTGTCAGTGCCTCTGGCTTTGTCCCCACTGTGTTTGTTGTGGGTAAATCTCAGATTTGGGGGAAATGTGTACTTTGCAGTTTCATTAGCAATACGCTTTCAAATGCACTTGTGACCAAGGAAAGGATCAACTGCAAACTGCAGTTCCTAAACGAACTGAAGCCCCTGCGATTTGTTCTGACACCTTCCTGTCAAACCTAAACAGAGTCCGCTGGGTAAAGACACCTGCATGACCCTGCCTGCTGGGCTGGCATCCATATCCACATGCACACCTGGATGCTCTGACTTTGCCGCTGCCTGTTCCTTCCCTGTGGGGCTGGACATCCTGAGAATAGGGCCTACATTTAAAGTTTGTGATGTTTTTGAAGTCAGCAGGGCTAACCAAAGATGCCAGGAAATGAGGAGCAAAGAAAGTGACATAATTGAGGGAAGAACTATGCCTGTAATGCCCTACTCGGGAGCCACTCTCAACTACTGGAGTTTAAGTTACTTATAATTAAATAGAGTTAATAATTAGCTTCTCCATCATTAGCCACATTTCAAGGGCTCAGTAGCCAAGATACAAACTATAGAATGTTTCCATCATTGCAGATCACCCTCGGGGCCAGTGCAGGGCTGGGCAGCCTCGCCTCTTTTCCGGGCAGTGTGGCCAGCATTGTGTCCTTAGAGCAGCTGCATCCAGACAAGGGATGGGTTCCTAGTTCATTTTTATTATTTCTTGACCTGGGGTTTGCCGAGCACTGCATTGGTACAATAGGGAGCACAACACAGAGCCAAACTCACTGCTTCCCTCCCGAGGATGGAGGGGTGTGCCACTAAGGTGAGACGTGGATGCAGCCAAGCAAACTGGAAAGTGTGGCGTTTTAAAAACTGCTTTAAGTAAAAATATTCTGAATAAAATTAGGTAAATGGCTTCTAAACATGGCCCATTTTAAGAAATCACTATCTAAGCTCCTCATTTAGACACCATCAAAGACTCGATCAGGATTTTGACTCTCCTTCAGACCTTGATGAAAGGAGGAAAGAGCACAGGAAAAATTGTTTCTCTTTGAATGAAATCAATGTGCGAGGACAGAACCCCCTGGTTGGAAGAGGTCCTGGGAGATCTTTCCCTTGGTCTTTGTTGTTTTAAACAAAAGCCACCTCCTTAGAATTTGTTTTTTAAGCCACATATTCTGTATTTCACATTTAATACTTAGTTTCTAATACTGCTCCTTACATAATAGTTCACTTAGCCAACCTCCACCTTACTCCACAGATTAAAGGGGCTTGACATGTACATAGCTCAGAATGGATACCTGAAAGTAGGTAGCATTGCCTGAAGACTTTCAACAGTCAAAGTAGAAAAGCAAACATACGTGTTTACACAAGTCACAGTGTAAAAAGGCACAGAGCTGCAGTTTCAATAGCATGGGGTTCTTCCTCAGATGGAAACCTCAACAATTGTTCTCACATGGGTCCTCATACTTGAAGATGTAATAGATGACATTTAATGAGGTTAGGTTTCAGATTTGGGGAAATATTACATTTGCAACACAGACAAGTATATACACAAAATATACAAGAAAAATTCACACTAGAATGTTGGTTATCATGAGTACCAACTTTGTTTCTCAGGTCTCAATGCAAGCCCAGGTTCTGATCATCATCATCTCATGATCTGCCTACCTCAGTTTCTCACCTCCAAATGGAGCTTCCTGGAAAAGCACCTGGCTGGCCAGGATTATTCTTTGCACATGCTGACATGTGCCTTCCTAGCAAGACTGCCAGTCACTGTCATTTCCATTCTGTTCCTTGAGGCAGCTTGTGGACCTCTACTCATTTATCTTTAGATAGTCTACATCTTTTTCATTAACAGCCCATCCCCACTCCCAGCCCACACTCTGGGTCCCATCACATTCACAGAATCAAACAGAGTGATTGGACACATTTTTGTAATTAATTGTGGCAAAAAGAAAGAAAAATTGATAAGATCTTGGTAGAATGTCAAACTTACCATCCTTTGATCTGGTTCCCAGAGTGGTTTGCACCAAGAAGAGCAGGGGCAAGGCCGCAATCAACCCCCTCCACCCCACTTGCAAGCAGGTTGCTCCCATGAGGCTGCTGATCAGCATCCCAATCAGGATGGCTTTGGGCAAAGGAGCACAGGTAGAAAGCCCACATAAGGATCCTAAAGCAAGAGGGACTGGCCTTGCTCCACCCCATGGGCTGGAGCAGTGAGCCTTCCCGGTCTCCATTTGCATCTTGGGACAACCAGCCAATCATAAGCACCCCCTGAGAAACAAATCTCCTACCCAGAAAAGCTCTGGGGCCTTAGCCTCCCCCTCACCCCAACATGCTCCTGGGCCGGTTCCTCTGAGATGAATATGTCCTAAGTGATGTTAATTTGCAGGGGAAAATGTGTCAATCACCTGTGAGGCTCAATAGTAGCTCCACTCAAGAAAAACAATATAGTTATTAAAGTATCATAATTTTGTGAAAAATAGCCGGGTGCCCTGTAATTTGCAGTGGAAGGGCATCATGGGACACTTTTAAAGCCATTGTCAAGTTAGAAAAGACAAATTTGCTATACCTGGGACTAAAGTAGGTACTCTGTCTTATATAAATACTCAGTAATTTGAATTATAAATGGCACCTCTCTCTTCTATAGTCTTCCATGCTTTCCATTGGCTTCAAAATAAAATTAAATATCCATGGCTTGATATTTAAAGACCTTGATAGGCTGTCCCCAAATGTCTTGGGTCCTTTGGCCACTTGGAGCATAGGGGAATATAACCGTGCCATAATTGTTCTTTCTCTGCAAAGTCACATGCAGCAATTCTACTGAAGGAATGCGATCATCGCAGTAGGAATCATCTTTCAGCAGTACAGAGTTTGGTGATCACTTTAATTTTTCCCTCTTAAAAGTACGTTACAAATAGGGAATTACCATAACCACCTTTGCATTTATCTTGTTCCAATGCAATTGTTAAGAAAAGCACAACACACATACTATATAGGGTAATGAATTAGATTCAGAATCACATATTTTGAGTAGTATACAATTATCCACATCATCTCAGATTCCTCACCCCTGCCCACGCACCTTGCTTTCAACTAAGTCTGTTCTTTCATCTGGAGTGGTTTCTCCACACTGAATAACAATATTATTCAATATAGAGAACTGATATTTCATAAAGTATGAATAGAATCCTCTTAGGAAAGCATTGCTACTTATCTGAGCCCAGATTGTATGATGGTACATGCCATGGCAGACCCAGGACAAGTCCCATGGTCCTGGGCATGGTCCCTCTCAGCTTCCCCATGGGGCTGAGCTGGAGTACCACTGTTTCTCCTGGTTATTTCAGACTTGTCCAGTGTGAAGGGAGGCCCACCTGTCATTTAGGACAGGTAAGCAACCAAACATCTAAGAATCAAGCTGGGCATTTCTTTCTAGATTTAAGACTGCATGCTCCAAAAACTGGTGAAGACCCAGGTAGGAGCTGCTTTGGGAAAGCCAAATATGAACTAGGTGAAGTGTTAATGAGGAGGTCCCGCCTCCCATCAGGCACTTCCCCCTCATGAGGGCTCCTTATGTCCTCTACCTCCTTGGCAGGGTTTATTTGCAAACAGTGGAAGAAGTGAACAGAGAAAAGCACAAAAATACAAGGTAGATGTCCTCCACTCAGTTCTGGTTCTCACTTCTGTCTGGTTATCTGTTTTTCTTCCCCCTGTAAGGGGAGGATCCTCCCACAGAAGACTTCACTAGCATTTTCTCTCAGTAAGGAAGATAACAGATAATTTTAAATTAAAACTAGTATGGTAAAAAGTGGTTACAGTGTATATATGTAGATTCCTTTAAATCTTTAAATAGCTTGAGTTAGAAACGCAGGGCTGTCTGGTCGCAGGGTTTGAGCCCTAAGGTCACTGGATGATGACAAGGTGTGCTGAGACATGCCAACCAAACCTGTGAGCCTCAGAAGAGCCATGGAAGCCACCCAGTCTGCACCGTGTGCTGCTGTGAACTGGCAGCTTCTGTTTAGAAAAAGAAAAGCCAATTTTTGCTTGTTCTGTTTTGTAAGGCTTATGCTATGGTTTGAATATGTCCCCTAAATTCTTATGTTGGAAGCTTGGCCCTCTGCAGCAGTGTTGGGAGGTAGGGGCTGGTAAGAAGTGATGAGGTCACGCGGGCTCTTGTTCTCATGATGGCTTAATGTTGCCACTGTGAGAATGGGTTAGTTACTGAGAACAGGTTGTTATCAAAGGCGGTCTGCCTCCTTTTTGTCTCCTGCACCCGCTTTTGCCTCGTGCCCTTCTGCCAGGGGACAATACAGCAAGGAGGTCTTCACCAGATGCATCCCCTTACCTTACTTTGGACATCCTAGCACCCAAAACCTTAAGACTCTCTTTCTTTATGAACGACTCAGTCTGTGGGAATCAGGTACAGACACACAACACAGACTAAGATCGCTTATAAAAGCTCATATTTTACACTTCCCAATTTAGAAATCTGCCAATGAGTAATACTATTTTCTTTAATTACAACCATCGCATGTGGTAAGCATGTTTACTCACTGTTAGAGAAACTGTCTCAAGTTTCTCTTATGATGCTGGAAAGAGCCAAAATCCATCCCCCAGGTCTTAGGGTGTGGAATTCAGCATCTTTCCAAGCTACACATGCTGGATATAGTTACAAGATTTGTTCATTTGGTGCTATAGGCAAATAGGACCTAGATTCCAGGAAGGTAGCTACATTTTCTTGTGCTACCCATAGGGTCATCTTCCTTACTGTCCAGTGATCCGTGAAGTCCTCTGCGTGGCTGGTCTCTTCCAGGATCCCTTAGCCTAGAACTTAATAACTGGTCACTCTGCCCTCACTGCAAAGACTGTTACAGACACTGATTGATCCTCATCCATGTTGGGCCCATGGTAAAAAGAGATGATTCTGCCATGTGGTACCACCTTATTGATAGAGACTCCAGTATTCTAACCTGGTATAATATCATAGTAACAAATAAAACATTTAATTTTCTATTTATAAAAATAAGGATGTGCTATGAAGAGTCTAAAGTCTAACATTCAGGGGAACTGTAATTGCCAAGTGAATATGTAAGGTACTCAAATAACAAATATTTATTATTTAGTCCCTTAAAAATAATTTATTACAAAAATAGTAAATACAATTTTTAGAAAATACACACATGTACAAAGATTGAGATAAAAAAGCACTCAGAAATACCCAGGTTTACATGTCAGTGTATACCTTACCTTCCCAATTGTTCTCTATTATACTGTGTATACCAACATCTAAGCTGTTTTTCTAACTTAACTGTAAGTCATAAACATTTTGCCGTACCAGTACATTTTTTTCTGTAACATTATTTTTAGAGCACATCAAACCATAGTTTATTTAACCAATCCCCAATTAATTCATAATTAGAATATTTTGTGTTTTTCCAGTGTAACGGTTCTAGAACACCTTTAATTATAACCTTTGTGTAAATTCCTATAAATATTGAGTCAAAGGGGACACACAGCTTTTCAGGTTTTCCATATAAAATAAATACCAAATTAGAGTCCAGCTAAGTGATATCAATTGACATTCCCAATAGCACCGTCCAAGTGGGCTAATTTATCTCCTTGATAATCTCAGGGTATTTCTAGTTATAGCATGTCATTTTTATTTCTTGATTCATCAATTGTACTTAGAAGAAGCTCTAAAAATCCAAAACTGAAGTTTCCTTTTAGATCCTCCCTATTAGAATCCATATGAAAGTACAGAATTGGAGAATGACATCAGTATAACCGAAGAGTGAGAGTTCTTAGCTTTTCTCCCCCACTACATAAATTCAACTAGCAACTACCTAGTGGCAAGACTATTGCCCTGAATATGCCAGAAATTCAGAAATTGGGAGTGAAGTTGTGATAATTCACTGGGCGGCCAAGAATAACCATGATCAGAGGGTAAGGAGAATGATTCTGTTTGCTCATGACACCCCTCCCCTAACCCACACAGCACTGCCCTTGGAGAATTTCTCTGAATTCACAGTTTCTACAGTGGGAAAAGAGAGCAGGAGGTGGGCACTCGCCTTCCCCACTATTCTGAGATTCTTCACAGGGGGCACACTCTGGTCTTTTCCAACTGGAAGCATCGCAGGTCCCAGCGAGGTTAGCCTCCTAGGTGTAAATTAGAAACAAAGAACGGGGGTGGGGCTCACAGCAGTCAACAAACAAATCACAGAGCTGGTTGCAGGGAACCTGGGCTTAGGGCATCATTTGGCACTACAAGGGCTGTGGTGCTCACGGGCTTAAAGACCAAAAAAGACAGTAAGCTTAGAATTTCTGGATAGACCTACTGTACAAGGACAATCACAGACAAAGCCAGATTGCAAAGACTGTTTATAAATACCTACATATTCAATGCACAGGTATCAATGTACGACTACAAGGATGAAGAACAATCAGGGAAATGTGATGTCACCGAACAAAGTGCCAGTGACTAACTCTAAGGAAGCAGAGATATATGATACTTCTGAGACAACTCAAAATAGCTGTCTGAAGGAATAAAACTCACTGGTAAAAATAACTCAGGAACTGATAACCAAATGATGATGATGATGATGATGATGAAGAAGAACAACCCAGAGGACTGGTTGAATTTGTTGCTCGAACCAGAGAAACACTGTCCTACTAAATAACACTATTTTATTGATTGATTGATTGATACTATTTTAAACAAATTGATTGGTCATTACTGTCAAGCAATTAAAGTCCTTACTCCAGATACATACGAAGATGAAAGTTTTGCTCAAATTCAAGTGAGATTTAAAAGCTGAATTAAAAGCTATTCAAGAGCCAGATGATGCAGAAGTGGCTAGAGCAAACTCTAAGACGTTTGCTTTGTGCCTATGTCTTCTGCACAATTTGAAATATCTCAAGGTAATTTCAAAGACAGTAAACACCTTCTTCATAAAGCTGTAAACTGCGGAGCAGTACCACTAGAGATGCTGCAAAGTGCCAAGCAGAATTGAAACCTCCAAGAAAACAGCTGCTTTCAGAGAAGGAAAAGAGTTTATTGACATTGAGAATATTAACTACCCAAGAATCATTCTCTAGTTCATTGACCATTTACAGAATAGGAACATGCTGTAATTAGGCAATTAGGCAAGAGAAGGAAGAGGCATCCACACTGGAAAGAAGGAAGTTAAACTGTCCTTGTTTAAAAATGACATCATCGTAAGCATAGAAAAATTTTAAAGACTCCACCAAAAAACTATTCGAACTAAAAAACATTCAGTAAAGTTTCAGGATACAAAACCAACACACAAAAACTAGTACCATTTCTTTTTTTTTTTTTTTTTTTTTGAGACAAGATCTCACTCTGTTGCCCAGGCTGAAGCACAGTGTTGCAATCACAGCTCACTGCAGCCTCAACCTGCTGGGCTCAACCAATACTCCCACCTCAGCCTCCCAAGTACCTGGGACCACTGCACCTGGCTAACTTTTGTATTTTTTATAGAGAAGGGGTTTTGCCATGTTGCCCAGGCTGGTCTCAAATTCTTGAGCTCAAGCAACCCACCTGCCTTGGCCTCCCAAAGTGCTGGGATTACAGCCATAAACCAGTATCATTTCTATACATTAATAGTGAACTAATTGAAAAAGAAATAAAAAAAAAATATCATTTACAATAGCTACAAAAAAAAAAAATACCTAGGAATAAACTGAACCATGGTGAAAAATCTCTAGGATAAAAACTATAAAACACTGATGAAAGAAACTGGAGACACAAATAAATGGAAAGTTATCCTGTGTTCGTAGACTAAAAAAATTAATATTTCTTAAGTGTTCACACTCTCCAAAGCAATCTGCAGATTCAGTGCAATTCCTATCGAAATACCAATGATATTCTTCACAGAGATAGAAAAAACAAAATCCTAAAATTTGCATGTAACCACAAAAGACCTTGAGCAAAAAGAACAAAGCTGGAGGCATCGTAATACCTGACTTCAAAATACACCATAAAACTAAAGTTATAAAAACAGCATGGTACTGGTATAAAAACAGCTAGACCAATGGAACAGGGTAGAGAACCCAGGAATAAATCACACATTTACAGCCAGCTGACATTCAACAAAGATGCCAAGAACACACATTTATTGAAAAGAAAGGACAGTCTTTCAATAAACAATGCTGGGAAAACATAAAATCCACATGCAGAAGAATGAAATTAAACCCTTATCTCCCACCATATACATAAATCAACTCAAGCTGAATTAAAGACATAGGTGAAGAACTGAAACTATGAAACTGCTAGAGGAAACACAGGGGAAATGCTTCAATACGTTTGTACGGGCAAGAATTTTATAAACAAGATTTCAAAAGCACAGGCAACAAAAGGAAACAATGGGCAAATCAAACTACATCAAACTAAAAAGCTTCTGCACAGCAAAGGAAACAACCAACAGACTGAAGAGACAACCTACAGATCAGGAGAAAATATTATATTTGCAAACTATGTATCTGACAAAAGGTTAATATCCAAAATATACAAGGAACTCAAACAACTTAATAGTAAGAAAACAAATAACCCTATTTAAAAATGGGGAAAAAATTTGAACAGACTTCTCAAAAGAAGACAAGCAAACGGTCAATAGGTATATGAAAAAATGTTCAACATCACTAATCTTCAGGAAAATGAAAATCAAAACCACAATGAGATATCACCTTAGTCACCTCGTACCAGTTAAAATGGTCATTACCAAAAGACAAAAGATCAGCTTTGTTTGGACCTTTGTTTAAAAAAAGACAAAAGATAAGCGTTGGCAAGGATGTGGAGAAAAGGAAGCTTTTGTATGCTGTTGGAGGAAATGTAAATTAGTACACCCATTATGGCAAACAGTATGGAGGTTCTCCAAAATATTAAAAATAGAACTACCATATGATCCAGCAATCCCACTACTGGGTATTTACCCAAAGGAAATGAAACCAGTACATCAAAAAGACATCTTCACTCCCATGTTCACTGCAGCATTATTCACTATGGCCAAGATATGGAAGCAACCTCAGTGACCATCAACAGATGAATGGATCAACAAAAGGGACATACACACATTGGAGCACTATTCAGCGATCAAAAAGAACAAAATCTTGTCATTTGCAACCATATGGTTGAATCCCTGGAGAACATCATGTTAAGTGAAATAAGCTGGGCACAGAAAGACAGTGTATGATCTCACATTTAGAATCTAAAGAGAAAATCTCAAAGAAGGAGAGAGTAGAATGGTGGTTAACAGATGCTTAGGTGTTTGGGAGCAGGGGAGAAGGGGAGATACTGGTCAAGAATATATAATTACAGTTGGATAAAAAGAATTGCTGGGTGTGGTGGCTCATGCCTGTGATCCTAGCACTTTAGGAGGCTAAGGCGGGCAGACTGCTTGGGCCCAGGAGTTTGAGACCAGCCTGGGCAATGTGGCAAAACCTCATCTGTACAAAAAAATACAAAAATTAGTCGGGAGCAGTGGCACACACCTGTGGTCCCAGCTATTTGGGAGGGTGAGGCAGGAGGATTATGTAAGCCCAGGGGTTTGAAATTGCAGTGAGCCATGATTGTATCACTGCACTCCAGCCTGGGGGACAGAGCCAGACCCTGTCTCCCCCAAGAAAAAAAAAAAGCTAAAAACCAAAATAGGCAAATATGTAGAGACAGATATTAGACAAGTAATTGCCTGGGGCCAGGAGGTATATGGTGGGGGACAGCAGAATAAGTTAGGAGAGAAAAATGAAAAATGATTACTTGTGGTTAAGAAGTTTCTTTATTGGGTGATGAAAATGTTCTAAAATAGATAGTGGTGATGGTTGCACAACTCTGAAAACATACTAAAAACCACTAGATGGTATACTTTAAATGGGTGAATTGTGTGGTATGTGAATTATATCTCAATAATGCTTTTTTAAAAAGTACTGAATTGTATCTCTTCAAAACGATGGATGCTTTGCTAAATTGGCAACATACACCAAGAATGTGAATGCCGTTAAACACCTCTGCCTAGTGGTAGAACCAGAATTCCAGCCCCAGGACTACTGTTGAGGCCACATTCTAGGTCCCCAAGAGTGGGCTCCTTTATAACAGGCACAGTCCCTCATTATGAACTCAGCCTACAGACCTGACGGCTAAGCAGTTCCCTGCTGGACCAAGGAAGGGCTGGAGGAGGATGGCAAGGCCACTTGGATGCTAGCCAGGAGCAACTGGAATGGGAAATTTTAAGTGTTTCTGATACGGCACAGAATGACTTCAAAACTCAGCTGAATATGTGCCTACCGAAAGAATGTGGTGCCCTGAGCCCGGGGCAGGCAAGACATGGGACTGCCTTATTTGTCCTGGGATTTAGGACAGTACTCCACAAACCACAGATTCTTATAAATCACAGCCAGTAAAGTATGTCTCAAAATCCAGAAAGCTATTTAAAAAAGATCTCCACACTTTGAAATGTTAGTCTGGAAATAAATTAAGTTTTCAAATTATATTCATTCCTCTAAATGGATTAAATTGCTATGTCTTGACCTGACAAAATTTTACCTTGGTAGATCATTCAATAAGGCAGCACTGTGCCCTTCTCTAAGTCTGTGGTTTTGTCCCAACCAGTTCCTGTCATCATTTTTCACAGCTCTTTGAGGTGCAAAGAGTTGGAGGACTTGGTAGACACTAAGTAGCAAGTTGTGATAAGAATCAGAAACAGAACCCAGCTTCTTGAGTTCCAACTAAGGTTTCTTTAGCCACATTCTACACAAAGATAAAATCTTAAGTCATCCATTAAAATCTTCATGTGTATTTGATAATAAACATCATATAAAGCAATGGTTAAGTCACTAATACATTCTCTCTAATAGCAATTTTAGTTTTATAAAACTACTTTCAGACATAGCTTCATTTTGTATCATGATTTTTAAGTTTTCTCCTTGTAGCTGGAATTAATTTCATTACAAAGAGAGGAGAAAGCGTTTAAAAATTAAAATGGTGTCTTCTAATTTTAAAATGTTAATTTAGCAAAATATTCCATCCTATCTAAACATTATTAAACATCGAAAGAATCATTCAAACACACTGGTTTTACCAAAAAACATGAAAAAGCCAAAAAATAAATTTTCATTTTAGCTAATCTTCCATTTCCTCATCTTATCCTAAGCAACTTAGGTCTCAATTTTGTAATGTGACATTATGATAATGTTTATGGATGGTTGTGATGGCTAATGCCTGAAATCCCAGCACTTTGGGAGGCCCAGGTGGGTGGGTGGCTTGAGCCCAGGAGTTCAAGACCAGCAACACAGTGAGACCCTGTGTCTAGGAAAAATTAAAAACTAGCTGGGTGTGGTGGCACACACCTGTAGTCCCAGTTAGTCAGGAGGCTGAGGTGGGAGGATGGCTTGAGCCAAGGAGGTCAAGGCGGTGAGCCATGATTGTGGCACTGCACTCCAGTCGAGTGACAGAGTGAGATCCTGTCTCAAACAAAACAAAACAAGAAAACAAAAGATGTTTATCATGTCCACCTCCACAGGGCAATGAGATGTAATTATAACAGGAAATATGATGGGTATGTTTCTGGGAGAATGAGCACATCTACCAGTACTGAATCAGCTTTGATATTCAGAAACATCGAAGTATGGTCTCATCACTTAACACAGATGATACTTTATAAGTTTTGTTTGTTTCTACTCTAAGTAGAAGGATCTTCTCTCCAGAATGACATATCCGATGCACTGTGGAAGAAAGAAATATAACGAATTACAACCTAAAACCAAAACTGGCCCCAGGAAGTAACTAATTGGAACAGCAGAAAGAGCTCCCCAGATAAGAGCTGCGTGCGCCAGCTCTCCAGGCATCAAAAGGGGAGTGGGCCCAGGTGGGCTCAAGTCCTCAGCGAGAAAGAGACTCCAAATGCTGAGCTGTGACACCCCACAGTACTCTGAGTGACCAAGGCAGTGGCGGTGAGGTGACAGAGGCTGTCCTTTCTGTCACTGGGCTCTGAGGGACAGGAGCAAGCTAAGTGAACACACTGAAATGCAAGACCGACTGTGTGCTGCACGCTGTGCTGAGCTAGAGCCTCCGCCCGGAGGGAAAGTACCGAGCTCCCAGGCAACAGCTTTATGAATTCTGTCTACTACACCAAGTCTACTAAATACACGAGCATTTTCACAACATCAGTGACAAACTGTTATATAAAGTCTGAATAAATTCTAGCTATTCTTTTCAATTCTTAAAACAAAACAGCCATTAGCAACATGAAGTGATATGTTTATCCAACTGTGTGTCGTTCAATCAATTTTTAGTTTAAATGTTAGAGAGGGTCAAATAAGTACAGTGTGTTGATGTGCGGTGCTGTGAGGACACAGATCAGTGAGTCGGAACACAACGCCTACGGCCTCTCCCATCCTGACCAAGTCTCTGCATGCCAACTCCAGCAACAGGGTTCTAGGACAGCGCAGGGATGAAATACTGAAGGGAGCACGTCCTCATGAAGCAGATCAAAATGTACCATCTTGTTAGTCACAATATCTGGGAAGAGAAAAGCCATGATTTTAAAGACCTCGTGCAGCACACACATTTTCATTCCTACTTTTCAGAGCAGCCTTCCCAGCCTCCACCTGTTTTAGGCGTCTGTCTTCCCTGAGGCAGCTGCGGAGGCCACAGTCTCTCACTCTCACTGCCACAGCTGAGGCTGCATCACCACCCCAGCACTGGCAGCTCCCTGCAGCGAGGAAAGGAAGAGTGAAACTGCCAACCCCTTGGCAAAACACCCAGCAGGCTGCAAACCACATTTACCCACATCAGCATCCTTCTTAGGGGAAGAGCAGCTCCTCATCAGTGAGTAGAGAACTGTGCTCAGAATCGCTGAGAGCCACGAACCCCCAACACCTGGGACAGGCTGTGCCACACACTGCTGCATGGGATGGACCCCTGCATTTCAACAGTCCTGCCAATCCTGTGAGGGCCACGGCCAGCCACTGTGCTGCGTGATGGCTAAAATCCAAGACATCAGGCATGCAACCAAGCAGGGAAGTAAAGAGCACGTGAGGGCAGGCAGGAGCACACAGTGTGACAACCACGGAGAGCTCAGGGAGTTGCAGCACAGCAGCCAAGGAAAGCACTCCAGCAGATGCGAGTGAGTGACAAGCAACCACGCATGAGTAGGCTGCAGAGAGGCCAGTCCCAGGAGATGGGAGGTCAGGGAAAGGACCGCAAAGGACAAGCAGGAAGACAAACGTTCTTTAGGAGAAATGGTGCAAGGGCACAGGGGAGGCAGAGACTGAGGGTGGCAGGACCTAGATAGAGGAGGGGACAACTGAGCCAGCACCTGGAGGAGGCTGACACAGACAGAAAAGGAGCTTTGGGAAGTTAAGGAGAAGGTATGAGAAGTTCAACCTAGGGTTGTTGTTGTTTTTTTTTATTTTTGCTACATCACAATTTGCTGGTCCTCCTTTCTCTCCGACACTTGGGTACACCAAACTGAACGTTGAGAAGACATGTGACTTAGTCAAGCACCTTTCATGAGAACTGTGTTCACCAGCCTTGGATTCAGAAGGTCCCCAAAACGTCAAGTTCAAAGACTGATGTTGTGCAGCACAGGGGGCTCCCCCACGTCCTGTGTTTCTGCCCTCTGCAGAGAGGAGGGGGTATTTCACCCTCTCACCACTCAGACATTCACCCTCTGACCATTCAGTGTGCTTGTCAGGACCAAGGGTCTGGGCATTGTATAGGAGCTTGTGAGAAGTGCAGCCATGAGGCCCAGCCCAAACTATGAACAAGAAGTCTGCTTTACAAGACCTCCAGGTGACCCCCATGCACATCAAGGTTCTGAGAAGCACCTTTAAGGACCCTGCACTACTACACAGCTCCCACTATACTCAGCCCTAGAAATATGACACCATCCATGTCAAAGTTCCTTAAAATGCAGCACAGGTGCCTCACCCCAAAACTCCCCATGATCTGGGCTAGCCTAGCTTCTCCATCTCTACCCTCAAAGCTGTTCCTCTGGCGATATCTCCTTCTGTGCCCATCACTCCAACTGACGTCCTCCCCCAATTCCCAAACACGCATCGCCCCTCCCATGGTCTCTTCTGATTCTCTTCATGTCTCTCATTCAAAAGGGCTGGTCCTTGACATTGCCACCCAGAATGTTCTGTTCCTTCTCTACAGTACACTGCAGATCCGAAGGGGATGAGGTGCAGTATGGGGCCAACCTCCCTCTCAGCTCAGCCTGGGAGCTATTCTATAAAACGTGGAACTTCAAATGCAGGCTGCCGTTTCTTTTAGGTTGCTGTGAGTCTAGTACTAAGGCGACAAAAATGCTTTGAAAAGCTCTTGGTAGGTAATGCCTTTCTCGTGTGTGGTCAGTAGATGAAGAGGGCCGGAGCAGGTGTATGACCGCACAAGACGGGGCCCAGCCAGAATTAATAGGCAACAGTTAGCAACTAGCAGCCGAGGGACAGATAGGGGGCAGCAAGCGCAGGCCAGCATAGCCACAGAACGGAAACAAGGCATCACAAGGGAAAACTTTAAATCCAAGCAAAATCGTGTCTGGGGCTCTGAGTAGGTAAAATCAGATGACCATGGAGAAGGTGGGATGATGCTCCCCATTCTCCTGACGGCGCCTCCAGGTATGCTGGCCACCTGAGGCAGCACACAACCCACCCACCAACCAGTGTGGCCCTAACAGAGTGCCCAGGGGTTGTTTCTCTGCTGCCACCTTTAGGTACTTCGGAATCCAGGAAAATCTAAAAAACCCGACTGTCCTAGGAAGCTAAAGTCTACATAATTGAGCTTTTTTTTGCTTTTTTTTTTTTTTTTGGCATTTATGAGACTATATGCAATCTGTTAGACTCGAGTTGACTGAATTATTTAAAATATGAAAAATAAAACAGAGAAGCAAACTCACTGCATAAGGCCTTTGTGGGATTTACTTGTTGTCCAGCAAGAAACTGTAGGAGCTTCCTAATATCTATGTGCACTTCAGCCATGTGTTCTGGGTTTCTGTCTTGAGAGGTGCTTTCCGAGGCTAAAATGACAGGAATACTTTTAAATACAACATCTTTGCACATATCAGGAAACCTGGAGATACTCAATGCATTTTACCTAAACAAATGATTCACTTTAACACTGGTTTTAGCATCCTCGAGAAATACTGCAACTTGTATATGTTGTCATTCATTAAGCATTAGGTCCTAACTATTTAAAATACGATGATAATTTCCAGGGCCGCTTTATTTACAGGGGACTTGAAATACGACTCAATCTCCCTCTTTAGGTTAAAGAAAATTATATTTATTAGTACTCATTATGTATTTAAGAGTGAAAATATATACATCAACTAATACAAGGCCTGTAATTCCAAAGTGAAATTAAAAAAAAAAAACACCCTTTCAACTTCTGAGAAAGTACCAAAGATAAGTCCCATCTTGTGTTTATTAAAATAAACAAATGAATGACATCAGAATGAAGCACTTTATACAATATTATCACTGTCTTAACCATATGGATTTCACTCTGCTGAAATAGGATGCTTTTAACTAAAGTAAAAGTTCGTTGCAACTCTATGCTAAAATCTGTTTACATTCAAGCAAACTTGTAGTAACTTAATTCTAAAAGTGACTAGGGCCTATTTTATTGGTTCTGGAACACCTGTGTATCATAAAATGACTTTCTCATCATCCACAGGTGTTTCTCTCGTGGTCCTTTACCTGCTTTCCTGCTCAGGCAGCCCCTGTGAATGTACAGCTGCCCCCTTTCCAGCCATGATTCCAGCCCCCTCTTGGCTTATGACTCATCAAACCGTCTAATTGTCCTTTCTTTCCCCACCTACTGAACTGACTCCATCATCCCTAATTACCTTGTATGAGATGAGAAGTGTGATCAAGTAAAACAGTCTTAAATCTGCTACACTAACTTCATACATACGGAAGTAACTAAAGGAGGAGAATATAAGAACAAATGTTATCTACCCTTCTGAATCCATTCCAGGTGAGAAATGGAAATCTTTAGGAGTAGAACAGGAATTGAAGAGCTGGAAGGGATCCTGGAGGTTATTTAACTTGATCTGAATTCTACAGAGAACAGAGACCCTGTATAGATCCCTTAGCTACTTGGTGGCACAGCCTCTTCCCCCTGGTGGCTAACTGTCCCACTACGCCACAGCGATGCGTAGTCCAATCTCAATTCCTTTGTTATTTCCCCAAGCATGAAACAAAGTCAACTGAATTTCAACCTTTTTACATGAGGAGACCTCAATAGGTAGGTTATCTGAAACAACTGACCAAAAGCAAAATATAACCCATTAGAAAACTTACCTAATGGAGGATTTCCAAGATCTTTAAAATGAGTTGTAACACATACTACTTCAGTTTCTATTTTCAAATTCAACTCTCCATCTAGGTTTGCTTCAATAACCTGCAAATTAAGTATTTTACATAGTCTTAGAAAAGGAAGACAAAAGGAAATAAACTCCATGGGCAGCAGCTTTCATGCAACCAGATGATAAAGTAACCTACAAAACCTCGAAACACCTCAGAGCACACTCAGACCCACATGCTATCAGCAAAAGAGAGAAGATAAGGCCTAAGAGACAAGAACTCAGAAATCTCCCAAAAATCTTAAAGGGGAAGTCCCCACGCCTGCCTCCCGAAATGGAGAACTCAGTGAAGATGTGAAAACAGGTGGAACTCAGAGGGACTTGCCAGGAGACTACAGCAGCACAAGGGCAGCTCCAGGGAGGGCTGGGTGGAGCTGATGAGCAGGAGAGTCCTGCACTGAGAAGGAACCACAGGAAGTAAGAACCTCAACTGGGCAGAATGGGCACGTTGGGTAAAAAAAGGGAATGAAACTTTAAATGAAGGAAAAGAGGGACAGATCTCAGAAAGTCCTGGGGAAGTGGAGAGGATGCCTGTTTTAATATTTTGTGGTTACAAAGAATGGAGAATTCTAGAGTCACGAAGTTTGAAAACTATTCTGGTCCACTCCCACTCCAACAATGAAACTTCCTCTTAAAAGAACCAGAAAAACCACCTGCGACAGCAACAACAAATGGATTGTGGTTGACTTCCATATGATATTTGGAAAAAAGAAAAACAGAAATTATAATACCGAAATAGCACACTTAGAAACCTAAAGGCACTCTGCAAACCAGATGCAGAGTGTAGCCTATTATTTCAAGACCAACTAAAAGAAATTAACAATGATAGATGCTATGAAAGAACAACATAAATCTGAAGTAGGGAAGCTCAGACATGAGATGACCAGACAGCATGCACATATGAAAACATAGCTGACAACACAGGAAGTGATTAGAAATATAAGAAAAAATTTCAGAAACAGAAACTAGTTTAGAAGGAAGAAAACTAGAGCAAACAGGCATTACAGAGAGAATAGTAAGAGAAACTGGGATGAAAGAAGAAAAATAAAATTTAACAAACAAAAAAGAGATAAAAAGGATTTGACAGAAAATAATAAAGAAGATGGTGAAGAAGACCCAAGCCCTCTGAGTTCCAGAAAAAAAACACAAAGCACTGGAAAAGAAATGCTATCAATTACAGCTCAAAACGTTCCTGAAGCGAATGAAGAGTTGGGCCCACATACCGAAAGGACACACCACACCTGGGAAAACTGACCATGGATGGTCAAGACAATTGGATTTTTAAAAAATGGAAAAAATACCCATGGTATTTAGTCCCCCACCTTCAAACAAACAAATCCAAGCTGTGAAACAAAATCAGAATGGAATCATCTTTTTGATAGCAATACTCTACACCAGCAGAGAATGCAGTAGAGTGAGCCATACTGACATTATGAACCCGTGATAGCCAATGAAATCCTATTCCCGTGAGTCCTTCCTGAGTGATACGCTAGAGAATAAGCTTTTGATAACCAAATAAAAAAAAAATGATGGGAGAAGTTACAGCATAAACAGTATAAGCCTTATTTTGATCTGTAGAACCAAAACTAAACAACAGGAGTGAAGGGGACAGAACATGTAATAATTTTATGCTTTGACGATATAGACATAATATAACTATTACAAAACAGGAAGGGGGAAAATGAGAAAAGAATGTGAAAATTAGTGTTCTATTTTTTATAAAATATAAATAAACCAGCTGTTACAACTACACATTTAATATGACTATAAGGCCTTTAGAATCTCACAAGAACATAGCCATGTATTTAGAAAATAAACTCACATGTTGGAAAATGAAATCTCCAAATTCAGAAGGGTCTGGGGCTGTTGTCGGGTTACCAGGACTGAGGATGGCTGAGCTCCATGCACCCAGGCTACCAGACTTCTGCCTCTCCCTCACATACCATCAGGCACCCCTCTTCTACTCCTGCTCTTGATGCCCTGGGACTGTCTTGACAGGTCACAGGGGGCTCCTTTCCTTTGAAGCTCTCTCTCTACCCACCCCAGCAACCAATCAGTTCTTTTAATTGGATGGAACCTATAAGTGAAGCATATGCCACAGTGTGGTTTGAGGTTATGCTAACCTATCTGGGTCTATTCCCACACCTACAATGAAACTTCCTCCTGAAAGAACCAGTACATATTATTTCTCTTTATGCTGTTGCTATTTGCCCAGTGTTAAAGCCTAAGAGGTCTTTGGAAAGCCTGTGTGTCGTCTGCTAGACAGCATTTTACCATCTAGTAATACAAAAGTGCCACCTAGCATCTAGTCTTACTTAGGGCCATTGCAACCTCATAGTGCCACAGAGAAAAAACAGAGAGGGCACCCTGTCTTCACAGCTCTGTATCACTGTCCATATTTACTGAATACAATGTAGTGTTCTTTGTTCTTATTCCTTAAAATTGGTGAACTCTGAATATTTTTCATTCCAGAAACAAAATAAAGTTTTTCTAACTTGGGTGAGCTCTTATTTCTGAGCTTTTGACATTAATAGAAAAATAGTGCCCCAAACTTACTTGTTGTATAATCTAGTACGTTAACCTTTGAATGAGAAATACTCATTTTCAACCCTTTTCTTTCATTAATCCAAAAATATACTGTTATATTTCCACTTTCCTATACCTGAACAATAGTTGACCGAAATAAAATATATAAAACAATCTTTGTGAATATGCTGGACTGCTTACTGGGGCTCTGCAAGGCTAACACATGACTTATGCTCATTTGTTCCAAACAACCACACACCCAAGATCTGTAAATTCCCACTGTTTTGAAAAACAATGGTTTTAGATATAAATAAATGAATATGTATTCAAAAATGCAGCTTGCAACGGTCCTAGATGCGCTTTAGGCTTAAATATTCTCTTGCGTTTCTTCCAATTCCTAAAAATCCCAGTAACAGAACATTAGGTTCGGGCTCCCTCCTAACCATACCTGGTGTCTAGCACATGGTGGCCTTAAATCAATACTTATTGAAGAAATGAACAAACAACTAACTCTCTGAACACTGCTCAGTGATGTCTATTTTATGATTCAGTTATTTGGAATATTATGTGTATCAACACACTTGATTTCTTAAGTATCTGGGTAAGATCTTGCAATGATTTCCTAAATAACAGTCACCTATTGTTTGATGAATGCTGACTATACTGGGCACCTAATAAAAATTATCTCTAAATTTATAAAAAGTAACAAAGCCCTGTCATAGCTGCACTCTTATCCCCATTTGGGGTAGTATCCAGCACTGGGGCACTCACTGCACAGCACAGCCTGGAGCTAAACCCAGGTGTGTGGCTCCAGTGATTCCCCCTCTTCCACGGCATGACTCCTAAACCTAGACTCTCTGGGTTTCCATCATTAAGGTGACCCTGCAAAGCTCTATTTATCAGATTAACATTTGAAATACAATATAGTATGGCACTGATATGGTTTGTTTTGGCTCTGTACCTTCACCCAAATCTCATCTCAAATTGTAATCCCCAAGTGCCGAGGAAGGGACCTGGTGGTAGGTGACTGGAACATGAGGGCAGTTTCCCCATGCTGTTCTCATGATAATGATGGAGTTCTCATGAGATCTGATGGTTTTAAAAATTGCAGATCTTCCTGTGTTCTCCTCTCTCCAGCTGCCATGTAAGACGTGCCTTGCTTCCCCTTTGCCTTCTGGCATGATTGTAAGTTTCCTGAGGCCTCCTCAGCTATACAGAATTATGAGTCAATTAAACCTCTTTTGTTTATAAATTACCCGGTCTCAGGTATTATCTTTTATAGGAGTGTGAAAATGGAGTAATATAGGCACACATCATGAAGCACTGCTACTTGATATGGTCTGAAGATAGGCAGCACTGACATCCCCCAGGAGCTGGTCAGAAACAGAGCCTCAGGCTCTAGCTCAGACCTCCCAAATTAGCACCTGCACTTTAACCAGATCCCAGCAGATTCACACACATGGTAGAGTTTAGAAGCAATGTCTTAGAACATGATGTAGATTCCCTCCAGTTCTTGCTTCTTTTCTGTTCCTGCATGAGTCACATACACAACCCACCCCATCAGTCACATCTCACATTTAATGAAAGAAGGAAGTGACTGGGCATCTCTCATGGGAAGGCGGACACTTTTAGTGTATTTAGTCTACCCATTCTCCTTAATTCTACTGCCTATTCAGATGTAGAATTCTGGATACCCAGGAAGACCTCATTATGTACTTTGCTACAGTAACTTGATAACTCTCCATTTAGTAATTCCAGATTGTAGTAGCCACTCCACAAAATGTCTATAAATTTTTTAAAATCCAAAAAAGAGAAAACAAAACACCTCTGATGATTCTAAGCTACGCTTCTACCTCTCTACTTTGCTGACTCATTTCCATTGAACACAAAGAACCAACAAATGCCATCCTTCAATTAACTGCCCTGTCTTTTCTCTCCTGGGCCTCTCTGAATTCTCTGAAGTCCCCCAGGGTATCCCTAGATGAAGCCAGCCTGACTACTGGATCAACATCACTGCAGTCACAGGCGACACCAATGTCTGCACAGTGCACACTGCTTTATGGAAAACAGATTTTAAATTAAAATGAGCTCTAAATAAAGTTATGAAAGAAAAGCTTTGAGTTAGGCTCAATGACAGCATTGCTCTTAGTGAGCAGAACTCTAGAAAAACAGCCCAATGCACATTTTCTAGGCTTCAAAAAACTTTTGTGATTTCAAAGAACTCTTGAACCTAATTTTGTTCCAGATCCATGTAACACTTATTGTTGCCTACTGCGTGGCTATCCCACACTGGGCAGCTGGGACACAAAGATGATTAAGACAGGGTTTCCCTTATCAAGAAGCTGGTGGTTCAGGAGACATTCTGTGATATTAGCAGGTGATTTATCATGTCCACTGGACAGCTCGGCTCCATGGAGGAGGCGCTTCCAGAGGGGTGATGGGGAAAGGTCTGTGATGAAGCATGAGAATGGCTAAGTGCCTTCAGGGAGATGGAGAGAAGAAGTCATGTGCCAAATGGCAAAGAAACTGAACCAAAAAGAAGAGGCACTGTAGGGGGATATCAGAATCCAGCCTGGTTCTGCAGGGAGGGTGTGGCAATAGAACAGAATGTGGCTACAGAGGTGGCTTGGCACACTATGAAGATCAAAAGTTTATGCTTCATCAGGTGGACAGTGGTTTTTAAAAAGATTCAGGGACATGACCAAGTGTGTTTTTTTGGGGTGGGGTGGGAGGGAGCAGGGGGCGGGGCGGTAAGCAAAGGAAGAATTCAGAATAACCCCAGGTGTGAATGAGGAGAATCCACACAATTCCCACCACTGTCACACAATGTAACATTTTGAGCCTTGTGGCCATAGGAGACTTTCACAAAATAAACAGAAAATAAACAGAAATATAAAAGTGCCCCCCAGCTTGGCGCGAGAGCTGCTTCAAATAAAGGGTGCTATGGTGTGGCAAATCTCTGTCCCTGGTTCACTGACAGACACTTGACATGCAGATAGGACACTCCAAACTCACTGTCAATCTTATCAGTGACTTCCAGTAAAATAGAGGCACACTAGCAGGTAAAAAAATACAATGTTCCATCCGAAATATAAGAGGAAAAAGAGGCAGAATGGCTGAACAGATTCTTAGTATACTATAAATATAAACACAAGGGATTAAAGGCAAATATAAAAGCTTTCCTCAGTGAACGAGAGTCGAAAATACTAAAATAGGTTTCTAAATCCAACTAGCAATCTATCTGCAGGTTCTCAACACCAGGCCAGGACTTCATGAGTGGGAACTTGGTTAGGAGGTGCCTGCCTACATGGACCACTGCAGGGTGAACTAGAGCACCCACGCCTCAGTTCACAGGGAAGCTGCCTCCCAGAGTGTGCAGTCCACGCCACCCCACCCAATACTTAAGAGTTCTTTTCTAAAGAAGTTGTAACTTACAAGGTGACTGCTGATGTTTTTCATTTTTTCCACAACACTCTTCATAGTCTTCAAGACTGGTAAATAAATACTAACCTACAAAACCAATGAGAAAAATCACAAGTATTAAAAATATTAATATACTCTAGTAATGACAAGGGCTCCATAACCAACTCTGGAACACATGTTACGGAATACTATTTTAAAATTTTCTGAAATAAAGTTCTTTTAAAAATATAAGAAGAAAATCAATTCTATTTCACTAACTCATGGATGCTCAAGCAAAATCAAAGAATGGAATGCCTGACTCTGGTTACTTCAGCAACCATGTCCCTGTGGGCGTCTCTTCTGGTTCAAGAAGGAATAGGGTACTTCAGCTGAGATGCTCCTGTATTGGTCCAGGGGGAAGAAAACTCAGGCACTCAGCAGGAGGCCTTAGATGTTTACACCCAGGATTCAGGGGCCTTTTCCATGCTCTGCAAAAATACAGCAGGCAGTCGCCACATCATACCCGCATTTGTTAGCAAGCGTGCTCTATAAAACACGGGCTTTTTCAAAATCAGCGTAGATGTCTTTGAGTAAAAGTCAAGTAATTATTTTACCCAGCATATTTTTGTAATTTCCTTTTTTTTTTTTTTTTTTTTTAGACAGAGTCTTGCTCTGTCTCCAGGTGCCAGGCTGGAGTGCAGTTGCGCAATCTTGGCTCACTGCAACGTCCGCCTCCTGGGTTCAAGCAATTCTCCTGCCTCAGACTCCCAAGTGGCTGGAACCAGAGGCGCCGCACCACCATGTCCAGCTAATTTTGTACTTTTTTTTTTAGTAGAGACGGGGTTTCACCATGGCCTCAATCTCTTGACCTCGTGATCTGCCTGCCTTGGCCTCCCAAAGTGCTGGGATTACAGGGGTGAGCCACTGCACACAGACAATTTCTTCTTAAATAAATTGTGAGCAAGAGGCAATGGGTCCTCTGGCATCATCTTTACTTTCAGGGGCTCTAGGGTTAACCATCAGCATGACTGCCTCACTTCTTGGCTTTTGTGCACATCCAGATGCTGCTTCTGACAGGCTGAGGAAAAGATCAAGTGCTGCGAAACCCCAACTGGTGTCGAAGGCCAAGAATACTAACAAATACTAACCGTCCTCCAAAGTATCATTTCAGTTTTGTTTTGTTTAAGTGATGTTACTGAGCGAGACATTTTCTACATATAGGACGGCATGGCATTTCTGCCATATGCAACATGTCTTAAGATGCTTTATGTAAATAAGGCAAATATTCTAATGTTTTCCTTAAGTATCCTTTAAAAATAAAATATACTGCAAGACTACATCTAAAATTAGAGAATTCAAGTCATGCCATTTAATGTGGGGGTGTACAACAGGACTGCAGGCATCACTTACGTCAGGATCTGGGACCACTGGTTCTTGTAAGTCCTTCCACAATTTCCTAGGAATAACCTTTATGGGGATGTCATGTGTCGCAATGCGGCTACTGCTTGACATAGAAAACTGCCAAGAAAAGAATTAAAAATATTTTTATGTTAATATTAAACAACAACAGAACAAACCCAAAGACCCGAGGATAAAAAGTTGTAATGACAAATCTAAGTGGAATGCTGTCAATTTATTCACTCAAAAGTCGTTTGACCAATATTGATGGTACCAATATTTATGAAGCAGACCCAGGGTACTTTCAGGAACTGGGAAGTGTGGTGAATGAGACAAAAAAGTCCCCCAGTGTTCCAATGGAACAAACAGATCAATAAAAAAGCAAACAAATGAAATTGTATAAAATGCTCATTAGAGCCATGAGAAAAGCACAGCACAGTGACCAGGGTGAGTGTGGGGGGGGTGGGGGGTTTCCTTAGACTGAGGAGGTAACATTTCAGATACCACCAAAACCAGGAGAAGTAGCAGCCATGGGAAGACAGGAACAAGGAGGCTGGGGAAACAGCATATGGAAAGCTGTGAGGCAGAAGAAGCAAGCCTCCTATGTTGAGGCAACCGAGAGAAGGCCATTCTTTGGGCACAGGATACTCAGTGTGTTGCGGTTTCTAAACAGGTAAAATGCAAACTGTATTTATCTATTTCTAGGGGCGTCTATGAGACTCACAGACCAAAAGATTTTGCACTTTTAGATAGAAAAGTATTACATGTTACTATCTTGCTTTTCCTTAAGCAATAGAAAAACATACCAAACTTATATTGTGACATGAAATACCCTAATTAGCTCTAAGAACTGCCTGACTGCAAAGAGTTGAGACTTATGAAGAAAAGCTGAGGAATCCTCTTTCACAGAAAGCTTGAAACTAAATATAATACTCACCCGTAGATGGATAAAGTATATAGAACGGCAAAAACCACAATTACCGTTGCACCAACTGAATACAATATATAAGGAGAGCTGTAAGAGAACAGAAGGCTGGGGCAGGGGCAGCATTGGTGCTGAGCACTAAACGAAGAGAAGGTTTCAGAGTGAGAAGGAAACAAAGTTCAAGTGGAAGCCCAACGTCACCAAAGCCTGGGAGTTGAGAAAGAATGGGACACATCTAGGGAAACCACTCAGGGGATCACAGTTTATCATTTGGTCCCTAAGATGGGTTGGGCCATATGTGAAGGGCTTTGGTCATGTTAAGAAATATGAACTTCAGGCCAGGCGCCGTGGCTCATGCCTGTAATCCTAGCACTTTGGGAGACTGAGGCGGGTGGATCACCTCAGGTCAGGAGTTCGAGATGAGCCTGGCCAACATGGCAAAACCCTGTCTCTACTAAAAATACAAAAAATTAGCCAGGCATGGTGGCGGGCACCTATGATACCAGCTGCACAGGAAGCTGAGGCAGAAGAATTGCTTGAATCTAGGGGGTGGAGATTGCAGTGAGCTGAGATCGCACCAGTTTACTCCAGCCTGGAGGAAAGAGCAAAACTCCATCTCAAAAACAAAACAAAACAAAACAAAACAAATCAAAACAGAAATACGAACTTCATTCTGTGAGGAGGAGAGCAACTCTGTGTTGTATGTGTACACATGAGTTTGTGTGCTTGGGGACAGCTGTGCACTCAATTCACCTGGCAGTAGCATATGAGACATAGGTGTACTGAAGAATGAGGGACTATTAAAGGTTATTACAGCAGATGAGGCAGGGTGGGAGTGAAGAGAAAACATGTCAAAGGTGAAGATGGATTGAAATCATGATTTCTAGACAAGGTGACAACACCACTACAAGAAATAAAGAGGCTGGAAGTTTTATGACTTGGAAAAAGCAGCATCCTAGCTGAATGCATATGATCACAACAGTATTTTAAAATGAGGAGGAACTGACTCTAATGCAAAATATAGTTATGGACCAGATCTTTACATTTACATAACCCAAATAGTTTTCAACAATATTTATTGTTGTAAAGGCTAGGCTGACTACATCTATTCCTTCGAGGCCAAGATTTCTGTGGGAAATTTCAGAAACCCTGACTCTCCTACTCACCAGCTCCACAGAGACTGTGAGGCAGGGAAAGTGTTTATTAGTCAGTTTGATTTTCAAGGCTCTGGCATTCTGGGCAGTTTTCAAGGCTCGTGATAAGTTTTCCGATGTTAGTTCTAAATAAATCTCATTGTTTTCTGCAGAGAAACCCTCCATCTGAAATTCGCTGAAGAAGTTCTCCTAAAGCAAAAAAAACGGGGGACGAGGGAGGGCATTTGTGGTCTTTCCAGTGACAGTCTGTAGCGTGTTCAGGCCTCTCAGAAGCTTTTGCTCACCTGTTCCAGCTCACACCACATGCTCACCCCTCCGTTAGCCAGCTTGTCACAAAGGATGAAGTTAAGCTTGTCAGGGCTGATGCGGAGGGTGCAGGTTTTGGCAAGTTTGGCTATCATGTTACTGATTCCTAAAGCAGGAGTTAAAATAAGGAATTACTAAAATGCACATCATGTATCCTAGACACCAATTTATTTTGCACAATTTCTTGTTCATCATGGTGCAACTTCCCGGTGAAAAACATAACGATTTACGTTGGTATCACATTGGAAAGTACTTTAATACCTCTGATGTCATGCAATTCTCCCAACAAACCCTGGGAGATGTACAGCATACATCTTCAGTGTCCTACCAGTCATTCATTCATTCAACATAAACTTATTGACTACTGGGTACTGCAACACAAGAGTTGAATGCAAGGTTAGGCACTGTCAGGGTGGAGGGACGAAGGAGCCTTGAAGGAATGTCAATGCCTGATAAAGCCGTCTAAGGGAGCAGTGGCCGCTTTTAAAAAGCCACGTGATCGGAATCAAGTTTCAGAAAAGTCCCTTGAAAGCCGCCTTCAACCCTACAAGTCCCCTACGGCCCGCCACGCGCCCTCCCGCGGCTTCCATCAGCACCCCCATCCGGGACCCCATGCTCCAGCGGCCCCTTCCGGCGCCCATACCCACTCTGATCTTCCCCCGTGGTCCCCACCGCGCGCTCACTGCCTTTTCCGTTCCTCCCTCGCTCCCCTCCGGCCTCCTTGCTCACGTGTGAAGTGGTTCAGACAGGCTCCGTCAACGATCTTGGCCCGAAACTTCATTGCTGCGCCTGGCGCAGCCGCGGCAGCCTCTGTGGTTAACGGACAAGTGTCTCACCCTGAGCGTCCCCGCCCGGAAACACGGCGGCGCGCACAGTGGTTCCGCCCGGTTAGGGTTACGTGGCTCTTACCAGGGTAGCCTCTGGGCCACGCCCCGGGGAAGGTGGGGCCACAGGTCACGCCCCAGAGGAGGTGGGGTCACGGGTCAAGGATCACGAGTCACGCCCCGGGGGAGGTGGGGTCCCAGTGTCTAAGTTTGCCTCCTTGCTCCGGGTTGATGGTGGGATATACTTTAAGTGAGGCGGAGGCTTCAGGCTCCTGATGTGGGGGACGTGTTTTGAGAATTCACGTTTTGAAAGAATTTCGTGACACCTGTTTCAAGTCTATTCTAAAATATCCAAATAAAATTAATCGTTTATAAAGGTTAAACAATATTAGCTCTTCAATATACCTCTCTAAGGTAGAGGAGCTTTAAACTCTCAGTCTCAGATGACTGGACCGGTACTTCGGCATTGAAGCAGCTTGGTTAAGGTTCTGAAAATCGTTTTAAATGACTTTTTAAAAATTGAACATATTACTGGTTAGTTGGTAAAGGCAAGATGCTTGAAGAACACTGACTTAAGTAATAATTCTGCAGTTTGTCTCAAGACGACCTTTACTACCTCCGATAAAATTCTTATTAGCATAAGTAATGTCGTTAGGATTTTTTTTAAGGAAATAAATTTTAAAGGGGGAAATGAAGCAACATTGTATCTAATTTGGTTTTTCAAAGCATAAAGATCATTTATGTTAATAATTGTTACTTTTAATGCTCTTTGCAAATAGGAGCCTAGAACCTTGACATACAGAATCAAGATAATGATAAAGGAGATTATTATTATTATTATTGAGATAGAGTCTCACTCTGTCCCCCAGGCTGGAGTGCAATGGCTCGATCTCAGCTTACTGCAACCTCTGCCTCTGGGTTCAAGTGATTCTCCTGCCTCAGCCTCCCAAGTAGCTGGGATTACAGGCACCTGCCACCACACCTGGATAATTTTTTGTATTTTTAGTAGAGAAGAGGTTTCACCATGTTGGCCATGCTGGTCTCAAACTCCTGACCTCAGGTGATCTGCCTGCCTTGGCCTCCCAAAGTGCTAGGATTACAGGCATGAGCCACCATGCTCTGCCTATTATTTCCACTTTAAAGACGAGGACAGAGATAATTGGAAGGGGAAGTTGGCAGTAGCATGCCCTACCTCACACTCTTGATGAGAAACTGCATCACTGGATTGCTGAGGGTCCAGTGACCCACATGCTCCTGCTGACTGGACCAGCTTTATTTACACTTGACCTTCAGGAAAACAATTGATAATGTGGAAAGAAATGAAGACCAACCAAATGGAACAGGCAAAGTCTATTTATTCAGAGTCAGCCATCATCGCTTGCATTTTGGCAGAGACTCAAAGGTAGGCAGAGGAGAGAACTGCTTCATAGTGGAAAAGGGAAGGCTCAGGTGAGCCCTGATGGAGGCCGTCAGCCTGGGGAAGCTGAGGGGGGATCATCAGAAGGGGGGCTGCCCACGTGATTGTTTAGGGGAGCATATTTGCCTTTCTTTAGTTAGTCGTCAGTTGCAAGGAGGGACAAAAATTAGGGAAGATGCCTGTTATTAATCAAGTCCTGGCCACTTGGGGTGAATTATTAGAGGAGTATTTTGGCCTCCTGGACCAGTTGTTAGAGAGAGTTGTATGACTCCTACACAGAGTCTGTCTCCTAGTTAACGAGGCGGCGCCCGGGTCGGTTACTGTAGAGAACGGCTTGGCTTTCTGGGCAGGTTGCTGCAGATTGTGGGGTCAGAGTTCTGTTTTTCTGTATGCTCTAGCCATTGACGATTTACATATCCATTCTCTCAATAGGCTGCCAGCAATTTGCAGCTTGGATTAAAAAAATGGAAATGGAACTCAGCCAATTCAGAGTCCTCTTTCAGAAACTGGGAATAGGAACCCGGGGGAATTGTAATAATTAGGGAGTGGGAAGAATATCGGTTACCTATTCATGCGTAAGACACTACCCCAAACATGTGACTTCACCAAGGATTTAGGATGTTGTCTGGGAGATGGCTCTGCTGCTTTCACGTGGACTCCCTAATGAGGCTGCATTAGGCTGAAGGTCTGCTGGGCTGGAAGGTCCAAGGTGGCCTCACTGACAGGCATGAGAGTTGGTGCTAGGAAGTTGCCTGGGCACCTCGTTCTCCACCACATAGTCTCTCATCCTCCAGCAGGCTACTCCAACTTCTTGACAAGGTGGTTTCTGGACAGTGGTCCAAGCGCAGGGACTAGGGTGAAAGCTGCAAGATATTTTAAGGCTAAGGGACCAGAGCTCCTAGAACGTAACTTTTGTGACAAACCACCATTCAGAGTAAGCCACAGGCCAGCCTAGATACAATGGACTAGAGAAACAGACGTGCTTCAATTGTTATCAATAGGTAACTGAAATACTCCCCACTTCCTGATTGCTACAATTTCTCAGTTTCCTAGTCCCAGTTTCGTTTCTTTTTTTTTTTTTTTTTTTTTTTCTGAAGTGGAGTTTCGCTCTCGTTGTCCAAGCTGGAGTGCAATGGCGTGATCTCAGCTCACTATAACCTCCGCCTCCTGGGTTCAAGCAATTCTCCTGCCTCAGCCTCCTGAGTAGCTGGAATTACAGGTGTGCACCACCACACCCGGCTAATTTTTGTATTTTCAGGGTTTTAGCAGAGATGGGGTTTCACTGTGTTGGCCAGGCTGGTCTCGAACATCTGACTTCAGGTGATCCACCTCCCTTGGCCTCTCAAAGCACTGGGATTACAGGCATGAGCCACCACACCTGACCCCTATTCCCATTTTCTAAAAGAGGACTCTGAATTGGCTGAGCTCCATCTCTATTTATTGTTTACTAAGCTGTAAGTTGCTGACCACCTATTGAGATAATGAATTTATAGAGACAAGTTTCTTTTAATTTTAGTTGATAGAGGTGACTACATGATGACACAGAGGGATGGGCCAATGCCACAGGAAGAGTCCCCCTCCCAGGGCCACATGGGGAAGTGCCAGTTTTTGGTCATGCTATGGTTTGGATGTTTGTCCCCTCCAAATCTTATGTTGAAATGTGATTCCCAATGTTACAGTTAGGACCTAATGAAAGGTATCTGGATCCTGGGGACAGATACCTCGTGAATGGCTTGGTGCCATCCTCATGATAATGAGTGAGTTCTAGCTCTACTTGGTTCCCGTGAGAACTGGTTGTTGCAAAGAGCCTGGCACCTCTTTTGCTTTCTCCCTCTCACTTCCTCTCTCTCCATGTGACCTGCATCCCAGCTTCCCTTTACCTTTTGCTATGAGTAGAAGCTTCCTGAGGCCCTCATCAGAAGCAGATGTTGGCGCCATGCTTCTTGTACAGCCTGCAGAATCATGACTAAATAAACCTGTTTTCTTTATAAATTACCCAGCCTGAGATGTAATGGAATATTCCAGCCTCGAAATGCACTTTAAAACATTTTTCCTTTCCTTTCTAATTTCAGAATGTAGCCTTGTACTGTGAGACTCTCTGTTTCTCTGCCTTTCCCACCAGGCGCATCTGTGCACAACTCTTGCTTATCTAATTATGTGCTGCTTAGAAATTTCAGGGACCAATTTTGAAACAAACCAGGCAGAGAGACCCAGCTGCAGAATCCTCTTGCTCACAGGAAGTTAGAAGCATGGGGCCTACCACTACCAGGAGTTTCTTTGCCAAGGGACTTCCATATGGGATGTATGGAGGGAGGAGTATGTGACCATTAAACAGCTCCCCCACTCTGAGGAGCCTGGCTGGTATTGGAACAGCCATACTAGCCATGCGTGCAACTCCAGAGAACAGCTGCAGCTCCTGACCCTTGGTCATGAGGTCTGGCTATATTTTATTTCCTGACCTTGCATTTCATGATCTTTTGGGGACTTTGTAAGAACCCCCTCCCAACTACTGCACTAATTGTAGAGTCCTTCTCATAACCAAAAATTCCTTTTCTAGAACACTGTCCAAGGTCACAGTGCTTGTTAGCTTTGAAATTGTCAACTCACACCTCCTGATTTCAGTGATTAAATCAGTGAAGTGATTAAAGCCTGCACTTTAAATTTACACCACCCCACTGGAATTAATATCCGCCAGTTGAAACAGAATTCCATATTTTGTTCCTCAACCTAAGGAAAGCCAAGGGAACACAAAGAGATGCCAGCATCATTACCACCTATGAGAAAGCTGACTTTGCCAAGTATTGGTGCATGTCATGGGTAATTGCTGGAAGGAGGCTTAGTTCAATTGCCCTGAGGAAAACACTCTTGCAAACTGATTTCCGCTTTGACAGTGTGGAAGCAATTGCTTTATTTACCCCATGAGAGCAATGGCCGTTTGTGGCTCAGAATGGATGCCATTCTAACCAGCCTACGGACCCCTTCCATTGATTCTGGTTTCCCTCTCATTTCCCCTCTCATTTCCATTCACCTCTTTCCATCCTGCTATCCCCCACTAATCGCCACCTGGGCTATTGCAGCAACTCTCTCACTGACCTCCCGATGCCTACCCCTGGGCCTCTGCGGTCCATTCTCCACATTGTGGCCAGAGTGACATGTCTAAACTCCACTTCAATGACATCACCATCTTTTCTTAGATTCTCAATGGCTACAAAAACATCGCTTCTCAGGTAAAGTCTAAAATATTTCATCTACTTCCCTGAGTAGCACCGCCTACATTTTCTAGCCACTCCACTTGTCTCCTGCCATCCCATTGGTCTTAAGCCATTTTTGCAAAGGTCTTCAACTTCTTCTAGTTCCTCCAAAGTGCCACATGTGTGCACCCATTATAGTCACAGAGTGACCACCCCTAGTACTGCTGCCACTCATGGTTTCATAAAAAGCCACCTTTTCAATGAAATGGTATGTTTCGGGGGGGCTACCTGTTGGCGTTAGGAAACACATATACATGTAGAGAATTGTTTGCTAAAGCTTCCAATCTGCTTAGCAAAGGGACAGAAACTGGGCGGCAGCTGGGTGGCCACATGAACAGAAGGATTTTGGAGCTTTCCTTAGCCCAGAGTCTCTAGAAGTGAACCCTGTGTTCAAAAGGGTGGTTTACATGGAGCTGAGGATAATAATTTTGTGCTGGTTTTCCATGATGAAAATCGGAGGGCTGGCATTCCTATGCCTCATAAAGGCACCCAGGCTTTTTCCATGTTCATACCACCCCATCGTATCCACATCCTCAAGAGAATACGCAGTCCCCCCGGTGTCTGTTTCCTCTACTTTCATCTTTTCAGCTCTCGGGTGTCTCAGAAAGCCCACTGATATTTCCTTGTATGATCAGGTGATTCTAGTACAGAGGGTAGCCTGAAACCACTATCTCACACATCGTTTTCCTGGCAGGGGGCTCCCCTAGTCTCCTGGCTAAGGTCCCCGGTTTTGTGTGTCCCTTTTCTTATTTTTTTCTTTTCATTACACTTATCATCTTTTACTAATTGAATATCTATTTTCCTTTGACGATTATATTAAAATACAAAAGACCATGTCTATTTAAAAAACCGTGCAGTGTCTAAATTGGCAAAATATTCACATGGTTTAAAAACAGAATAGTACAAACATACAGTAAAACACTTTGTTCCTACCTATGTGGGGGCCTCCTCCTACCCCATTCCTACCTCTCTCATTCCATTTCCTCCTGGGAAATATTGCTGATGAATAACTTTTCACATATGGTATTTTGCACATGGTAAGTTTTTCAGTCAAAGGGTATATTCATCTCTAATTTTACAGATAGGCCAAGTTCCCTCCATAAATGTTGTACCTATTTGTATTTCTTCCAGCAATGTGTGAAAGATCCTGTTTCCCCAAAGTCTTGGAATAAAACACTGTCAAACGTTTGGATCTTTCTAATTTCATCAGTGAAACATCATACAATATAATTTTTGTAATTTTTCTTAGTAAATAAGCTTGAATATCTCTCATATGCTTCTGTAGATTATCTGTTCATTGGCCATCTTTCTATTGGCTATTGATATTTTTTATTGCTTTCTTGAGACTGTGTATATATTAGAAAGATTTGTCCTTATAATGTCAGTTGTGAATGTTTTTTCCATTTTGAGTTTTGTTGGCCACGCAGAGGTTCTTGATTTTTATATAGTAGAATTTTTTTCTTTTTTGGCTTCTAAATGTTGAGTCATATTTAGAAAGACCTTCCTCTATTCAATGCCATACAGGAATTATCCCAAGTTTCCTCGTTAATATTTTTATGGTTTTATTACCTACTTGTGTATATTTTACCATATTGGGAGTTTGTCGTGTTGTAAAGCGAGAAATATGGATGGAACTTTATTTTCTTATTGTCTACATAATTGTCCCAAGCCATTTGGTTTTTTCCCCCCCATGTCCTTTTGAGATTCTACCTTTGTCATACTCCCAACTTCCACATACATGTAAATCTATTTTTGGACTTGTCTGTTCCATTCATCTATCAGTTTGCCAGTATCAACAGTTTTAACTATTGTGTTATACCTATGTCGTAGACCGATTTCTTTTTGTTGGTTTTTTTTTCAGAGATTTTTCTGGCTGTCCTTTTGCTAAGTTTTTATTTTCCATATGAACTTTAGAATCAATTTCATTTAAAATATACTCCCCTTTGGGTTTTTAAAAATATATGTGTGTCTTAATTTTTAAAGACTTTTTAATTGAAAATATCAAACATTTATAAATCTAGACAGAACAGTGTAATGAAGCTCCATGGACTGACAGCATCCAACTTCAATGATCGTTTCATGGCCAATCTTTCTCATGAAGTTTTAAATACATTTTCTCCTCTTATGTTATTTTGGAAAAGATTCCACATATATCATTTCAACTTTAAATACTTAAATATGTAAATCAAAAGTTAAGATTTATTTTTAAAGCCACATTGTAGTACCATTATCAGACAGACACCTATAATTTTTTTTTTTCAGACAGGGTGTTGTTCTGCCTTCCAGGCAGGAGTGCAGTGATCATGACTCACAGCAGCCTCAAATTCTTGGGCTCAAGTGATCCTCCCACCTCAGCCTCCCAAGTAGCTGGGACTGCAGGTGTGCACTGCCATGCCCAGCTAATTTTTTTATTTTTAATAGAGACTGGGTCTCACTATGTTGCCCAGGCTCATCTTGAACTCCTCGAGTCAAGCAGTCCTTCCACCTTGGCCTCCCAAAGTTCTGGGATTTTAGGTGTGAGCCCCCGTGCCCAGCCCAAGTTATTTTTTTAACAATAATTCTTTAAGATATCATAACTCTCCCATAAATGCCATATTTTTCTGATTTTTGAGATCAAGTTACATTTATAAATTAACTTAGAGTTGACATCTTGACAGTTGAGTTTTCCCATCCAAGAATATGGTATCTATCTTCCCATTTATTGAGGTCTTCTTTTTTTCTTTTTCTTTCTTTTTTTTTTTTTTCCAGAAAGGGTCGCCCAGGCTGGAGTGTAGTGGCTCGAACACAGTTCACTTGAAGCTTCAACCTCCTGGGTTCAAGTGATCCTCCCGCCTCCCACCTGTCTCCTGAGTAGCTGCAACTACAGGCATGTGCCAAGATGTCCGGTTAATTTTTAAATTTTTTGTAGGGATGGGGTCTTGCTATGTTGCCCACACTGGTCTCAAACTCCTGGGCTCAAGTGATCATCCTCCCATGGCCTCTCAAAGTGCTAAGATTACAGTTGTGAACTTCTGTGCCTGGCCTTAAGTCTTCTTTTAGTCATTCACTGCTGTTTGGGATTTCTTCACATAGCTATTTTACTTTCTTCTTTTATTTGATGTTTACTCTCTTTATTGTAGATTTTGTAAGTTATACCCTGTAACTGGTTGTTGTTTGTGTTTATGACTGATATTGATTTATATTTGGTAATTTTGTATACACTAACTTATAGCAGTTTTTCCTTGTTTGAAATCCTTTTAGAATAGACTTTATTGCATTTCAAGGAATTCATCAAATTATCTGCAAACGGGGTGATGGTCAGAACTCCTCACTAATTTTTACCTCTAATTTTAAAATTACTGGTTTCCTAACTAATTGTGCTGACCAGTGCCTCCAGATCAGCACTAAATGATAATGGGGATAGTGGACATCCATGCCTGGTGTAAATAAATGAGTCATTGAAGGCAAAGATGCCATTAAGAGGGAGACTGATGATGAGACTATCTTCTTCTAAATACAAAATGAGTTTTCAATGCTCTAACAACATGAATCATCCTTAAAGACTAAACTATGGCAAGGATATTTAATTTACTTCCATATTTTTTACTAGTAAAATTCATTTACTTTTACAGGCAAGTATGAACCAGTTTGAGGTTTTCTTCCCCACTCCCAATTCTCAATTCTATGGGCGCGGTATCATCTAAGAGAATAAGCGTTCTTGAACATTCCGGACCTGTGGCATGGCCGTCTGCTCCAACTCTTCTAGATGTGGCTGCCTGGTGTTCCATGGACCCTGAATCGATATAAACAAGTATAGTTCGGGTGTCCCCAGTTGCTAAAGATATTAAGCTTCACACATAATAAATATTCAGAAACTGCATGCTGAAAATAAAGAAAAGAAAATCAATGCCTTATAAACAAATTCATCTCAAAGAATCCCAATGAATACTAATGTAATTTAAAAATTATATACTCTTTTTTTTTTTTTTTTTTTGAGACAGGATCTGGTTCTGTCACACAGGCTGGAATGTAGTGGCATGATCACAGCTCACCGCCACCTCTACCTACTGGGCTTAATCCATCCTCCCAGCTCAGCCTCCTGAGTAGTTCGACTATAGGCACATGCCACCACATCTAGCTAATTTATTAATTTTTTTTTTTTGTAGAGACAAGGTTTTGCCATGTTGCCCAGGCTGGTCTTGACTGCCAGGGCTCAAGTGATTTGCCTGCCTAAGTCTCCAAAAGTGATGGAATTACAGCCGTGAGCCGCCGTGCCTGGTCTATATACCTTTTTCTTTTCTAACATAACTGTTTTCAAATATCAGTCTAATGAATGAGAAAACAAGCTACTGGAATAAAGAACTTATGAAAAGATGAGTGGGGGGAGGAGGGTAATACGGTGGCCAAGTGAGCTCACTGTTCCACTGTCTCTCCCCCCTCCACACTCCTAGCTGACTGTGTCAAGGAGCAGGGGGAGAGAGGGCGTATTGTCTGAAAACCAGATCTATGAGGCCAACTCTAAGAACAGATAATATGAGCCCCAACACATATGAATATACAATCAAATATGAAACTCTACAAATATGCTCATTTCTAATATATATGTATTGTTTTATCTTTATTTTCTCACTATTTAGCCAAAAAGTGTCATAAAACACTTGTTTTTACATGATATAAAATGTCTTCTAAATCTCTTCAGCTACTTTCTGTGGCTAATGAAAAAAATGAGAATATATTTCATACACCTTTGTGAGTTTCAGGGGATTTATAAGTTACCAGTTGATATTTTCCCCACTGGGTTAGGAAGAGAAGTTTTACTTGTATTATCTTATATTAAATCTTTATCCTTCCTTCCTCCAAGCTCCTCTCTGCCTCTGTCCACTTCATATTGTACCATCATCCTCCTCCCCTTTACTCAAGCAATATGAGGTAGTAACTGTAGTATCCAAGGAACGGAATAGTTGAGAAAGAACGGAGAAATAGAATACATATATTTTTTAAAAGGATAGCTGATAAGGAAGAATTTGACTCAGAAACTGATTTAGCATTTGTCTGTCTTATACATTAAAATCCTTGTAAGCACTTGGAGCTAAGAATTGAAGTTCAGATAAGCCTTGTGTAACTCATGCTTTTGTCATAATTATTCTCATACATCACTTTGCATGAAGCAATCCCCAACAAATCTCTCCCAGTGATAGAGCCACTCATTTCATTTCCCAGGGCACGCATTACCTGGAGTTCAAATGTTTGAATGGTGGTTCCTGTTTTGTTATATATAAACTGACCTAGGAAAATTTCTTCTCCGTCACATTTTTCTGTGATGCCCTATAAAGAAAGCAACAGATATAGAGATTGTAATGAATGGATGCAGTTGTGTTTTCAAAAAAATACCAATAATTTACCAGATACCTCTGTGTGTCCACCAGGGGCACAGTGCTGTGATCATGCCAGTACTAACCTATACACCCAGAGGGCATTTAACTAAGGGGCCAGTGAGGCCAAAGGCTAATCATGGGACTGACTAGAAGGATAGAGGATGGAAGGATGGATAGATTGATAGATAGACAGATGGATGAAAGATAGATGAAAGATAGATGATTGATGATTGATAGATAAACAGATGGTAGATGAAAGACATATAGGTGCATAGAGATAGAACAAATCCCAGCATTAACTCTGTCCTGATAACTATATTTGCAATAAGCCTACTTTGAATAAAATAAAAATGGGTCCCCCATGTTGAGCTGATGTTTTCCAAAATGAGATAAACATAAACCAATTGCCAGATTTTGATCACACAAAGTATTTCATACGAAAAGTAAGCTTCTGTTGACTAACAAAAACAATCATTTTTTCTTCGTATGCAATTTCTCTTGTGCTTTTGTTCTTCTCTACGCTTCAAACTGAAGATCTGTGACAGGAGAATGCACTGGTGCAAACTTATTTATTTTGTGAATCTAAATTTTCTTGTTAGGTTCCTTAAGTTATAGTAACACAGCAAAATAAAGAGTTCATTCATTCATTCATTTTAGAATAAAAATATTAATATTGAACTACAACATTTTTATTAAAAGAATTGGATACATCATGGTTACATAATGTACTGACAATTATATATGTATTTATGACTCAAGCCTCTTATGTTATCTTTAGCCTAAGAGAGGAGTGCTAGTTTTATTTCTGCCTCCTTTATCACCTTGTTGGGTTTGGTTAAGAAACAAGATCTGATGGAATACTATGTAGTCATAAAAGAACAAGATCATGTCCTTTGCAGGGACAAGGATGGAGCTGGAGGCCATTATCCTTAGCAAACTAACACAGGAAGAGAAAAACAAATACCACGTGTTCTCACTTATAAGTGGGAGCTAAATAATGAGAACACATGGACATAAAGGGGAACAACAGACACTGAGGTCCACTTGAGGGTGGAGGGTGGGAGGAGGGAGAGGATCAGAGAAATATCTGTTGGTTATTATTACTTAGCACCTGTATAACAAATCTGCACATATACCCCTGAAGCTAAAATAAAAGTTAAAAGAAAAGAAAAAAAAATGGGGTCTGGCCATGCTGCCCCAGGCTGGCCTCGGATTCCTGGGCTCAAGCGATTCTCCTGCTTTAGCCTTCTAAGTAGGTGGGATCACAAGAGCAGCTACTGTGCCCAGCTCTTTTATCACCTTGTTTTAATTTACTTGGTTCACAAATTCTCTAATGTAGAAGAAAATGATGAGAAGCAGTTTTTATTACTAAGGAATTCCTGCCTGTGGGATTCACCCATAATTTGTCTAAGTAATGAATGTGTTCACCTTTCTGAGATAGATGGAACTTATTTGCTCAAACTCAACCTAACTTAGCCTTTCAGAGACATCACTTGCAGGTGGTGCCAGCTTCTATGAAACGACAGCAGCCCTCTGTTTTGAAACTCCAGATATGGAATGTAGAGGCATTTGGGTGGCGTGAAAGGCAGGCTGTTTAACCCTGGACCCTCCTCCAGATGGAAAGATCAAATAATTGAAGTAAGGCATAAACCTACAAGGTAAAAGTAGGAATAGATAGTAAAACCAAACCAAAACAAACAAACAAAAGTGAAGATGGTCAAAAAGTGAAGATGGCCAAAGGGTCCTGGAGAGAAAGAACACAAACTACTCTGACTGTAGGTAGAATCAGTAGCGCAGGAGGGAGTCCACGTGGGGCAGGGGACGGGGAAGGAGCCCAGATCTGCGGCTTAGCGGACAGTCATTTCAAAAACCACTCCACGCCCCAAAGCCCCGCCTGGCCCAGCAGAGGGCTCTCTTCTTCCTCCCATCTCTAAGACCACTGCCAGCGTCGCCCCGGCACCGCCCACAAGTAAGAGCATCCCCTCTGCACAAACTGGTGGCCCCGCGGCCCTCCTCTTCCCCAGCAGCTCCTGGTGTGGTGGACCAGGCTGGCATCGCCTGTGTGCACTGCAGGAGTCCTCTCAGGGTCAGCTGTCCTGATAGCACACTTGTGATTCCAGAAGAAATGACCAGACCAGATCATTCCCGCTGCAAACTCAGGACGTATGAGCCTCGCAGTGCACGCAAAGCTTCCTGCCGGCTTTGCACCGCCTACCAATTCATGTGACAAGCATCACAGGCAAGGGAGAAAAGCCTCGTGCAGGAAACAGAGACTCTACAAACAAGGGGGAAAAGTGGGGCTAGGAAATCCAGACCCAGAAGCCAGCAGAAGAAAATTAGACAAGCCTACAGTTAGTATCTTCAGAAGTGTAAGAGAAGGTACTGCCTTCGTAAAAGAAAACAATGTAGGCTCTGGAAAAGGGAATATGTATAGAAACAAGAAGTCTTAGAAAGTATAATCACGACAGCAGGAATGAAAATTTCCATAGAGGCGTTAAATTATGAATTAATATGATCTTCCAGAAGGTGGAACAAAAAACAGAAAAGGGAAATAAGAAACACTTTTAAAAATAATAAATTAGACAATAAGTTGACTCCTCAAGGATGCAGAAATGAAATCCCGTGACAACAGTTGTGTCAGGCCTACCTAGCAAGGCTGGAGCAGAAGGCAGAGGACGCCAGAGGGATATCTCGGAGAAAAAAAAGAAAAATGAAAAGAAAATGAAGGAATGAAGAAAGGAAGAAATTTATAAATTATCTGATGTGAATTAACATAATGGGAGAATATTTGTACTTCTGAAGAAGAATTTGGGAAAGTTTTGGTAATAAAAATACAGAAAACTAAGCAAATTAAAGACAAATAGGCTGGGCACCCATGGCTCATGTCTGTAATCCCAGCACTTTGGGAGGCCAAGGCAGAAGGATCCCCTGAGCCCTGAAGTTTGAGACCAGCCTGGGCAACATAGTAAGACCACCACCTATACTAAAAAACTTAAAATGAAAACAATCTCAAGAGTTTGAAGTTGCAGTGAGCTGTGATTGTGCCACTGTACTCCAACCTGGGCAACAGCCGAGACCCTGTCTCAATAAAATAAAATAAAATAATAAATAAATGTAAAACAATTATTACTCTCAGAAACATCAAAAAATTATGGAAGAAAGCAGTATTTAAGTACACTACATAGCTCAACTGAGAGTTGTTTTGTTCACATAGTCACCATATTGCTTGAGCATTGCTTGAACAAAAGACAATGCAGTCTTCTAGCAATGCCTCAAATGATAAACCTACATTTGCCATGTAGTCTAGCAATTCCAATCTTAGGTATAAACACAAGAGAAACAAAAACTCATGTCCACACAAAATCTTGTACATGAATGTTTATTGAAACATTATTCATAATTGCCAAAAAAAGAAAATAACTCAAATGTCCATCAACCAATGAATAAATAAAATGTCATATATCCATACAATGAAATGTTATTCAGTAATAAAAAATAAATGAAATATTGAGACATACTACGTCATGAATGAATCTTGAAAACAATATGCTAAGTTAAAGAAGCCATTCACAAAAGATCACAAATTATTCATGGTTCAATGTATATGAAATGTATAGAATAGATTAATTCATTGAGACAAAGTAGATTAATAATTGCCAGGGGCTGGAGGAGTACAACAGGGGAATAGGAGATGATGGCTAAGGGGTATCGGTTTCTTCTTTAGGGTAAGAAAAATGTTCTAAAATTGATTATGTTATACACAACTCTGTGAATATACTAAAAGCCAATGAAAGGTATACTTTAAATGGGTGAATTAATTGTCATGGGAATTATATCTCCAGAAACCTGTTTTGTTTTTAAATTAAGACATAAACATGGTGGGAGGATGGAAGTGCCATGGAAAAGAGCTCATCTTTATTTTCCACGAGAGGATGTGATAACCCAAACTGAAAAATCAAGAAATAATGGTAAAAGCAAACATGGAGGCAAGTTCCCACATAAACATCTAAAATTGTTGCAGGTAGAAACTCTGGGATAATGAGAATTGGAGATATAAAGAAGTGGGACAAGGAATTACAGTTTCTTTATAACCTTCATGGGAATATTTGATTTTTACTTGTACATATATAACTTTGATAAAAGCAAGAAAATAGAATTGAATAATATAAATCATTTGGTCCAACTCTCTCTTGTAGATGAGAAAGCAGAAGTTCAGGAAATAAGTGACACAACTAGTTATCTGTCCTAGTTCAGAGGACAGCCTCTAATTCCTAGCCAACCACCTTCTATCACAGGCCAATCTGAATGACAAATTTAGATAGATAGCCTCTTACATAGACAGAAAATTCCTTGGGTGCACTGGTGATGTTTCCTGAGGGAGACACCTTTTCTGAGATGTGCTCCATGGTAACAGCAGTTGGCATGATCTTCCTAGCAAGCTTGATTAGAGTATGACCCTGGGAACCTGGAAAAGCCCAGCACTTTCCAGGGTAGACATCTGGCTGGAAAGAAAACACTGAATTAATCTCTTAACAAGTTATATAAATCCATTCCCACAATACTGGCCAGCTAATCACTATTGACTGCTGATCTCTCTATGCCTGTCAAATAGGAAAACTCCCAACACACCTCTAGTGTGGTTGCTCTTCGAGTGCACTGTAGGCTTATAACAATCAGAGCCCTTTATTGTGTGAGCATGTTTTCTTTCATTGCTCTAACTAGACTATAAGCTCTCATAAGGCAGCTAGAGGGCATGAGTGGTGGTGCTGGTAAGGCTAGTGATGGTGGTAGTGAGGATGATGGTGGTGACCATTGTGATGATGATGGTGGTAATTATGGTGGCAGTGGAGGTGACGGTGATGGGTTGTAGCAGTAGTGGTGATGGTAACGGTGATGATGATGGTGGTGATGGCAATGGTGAAGGTAATGGTGAGGGTAGTAATGGTGGTGGTGCTGATAGTGATAGTGATAATTGAAATGGTAGTGGCGATGGTGGTGATGGAGGTAGTGATGGTGGTGGCAGTGATGGTGGTGGTGGTGGCAGTGATGGTAGTGGTGGTGATGAAGAAAGATGGTGATGAAGGTGGTGGTAGTGGTGGCAGTGAAGGTGGTGGTGGTGATGGCGATGGACATGGGGATTGTGATGAAGAAAGATGGTGGTGGTGGTGGTGGTGAAGGTGAGGGTGTTGATGAAGATGGGGGTGGCGGTGGTGGTTATGGCGGTAGAAAAGAAAAGTGAGGTCTACTACTTTGTAGATATAAACTACAGCCTGAAATAAGATCAATAGATTTTACCCCTGAAAGTTCTAAATTTGCAACTAACTTCAGGTGTATGGATGAAACTTGAGAGGTGCTCTGCTGTTTGTTGATGCCTACTGCCTTTAGAATGTAACTGAAAGGTTTGGTGGGGATCTTACCTGGAGATTTCTCCTGTTATAATTGGACTCAAGAACATGTGGTCTGAATAGTACTTAACACAGTACAGTACTGGCACTTAGGAGACAAGAACTTTCAACAAATAGTTGTTGAACGAATGAAGTTTTCAATGAAAAAGAGTGGTCACACAATGAACTTACAGAGAGACATGGAATGTATATGTTCTATTTGAGAATAAAAAATCTAGTTTACTAATCTTAAAATGATAAATAAGTAATCAATTAATCATAGTTTACTGACTATAATATAAGACACAATTCATGCTATAAAAAATGTAATGAGATGAATTCAGGTCTTGTAACAAGTTCAGACATTCTCATATTGCCTCCATTTTATTATTTATTTATTTAGGGACTGAGTTTCGCTCTTTCGCCCAGGCTGAAGTGCAATGACACAATCTTGGCTCATTGCAACCTCTGCCTCCCAGGTTCAAGCAATTCTCCTGTGTCAGCCTCCCGAGTAGCTGGGATTATCGGTGCCTGCCACCACACCCAGCTAATTTTTGTATTTTTGGTAGAGACTAGGTTTCACCATGTTGGCCAGGATGGTCTGGAACTCCTGACCTTAGGTGATCCACCTGCCTCGGCCTCCCAAAGTGCTGGGATTACAGGCATGAGCCACCAAGCCCCAGACCTCCATTTTTTTAAATTAACATTTTCATGATAAATAATAATAACAAAATCCTAAAATAGAAATAAATGATTCTTAATTTAGCTTTACCTGAAGAATAGTATCTGGAGGCATTTCATGATTTAGGAAGCCTATCCCATGCCAATACAATTTTGCTTTATTATTTTTATAACTTTCTGAGGTCCCAGCTTCAATGACAGAGGCTCCTAAAATTATAAAGTAATCTTTAAAATAAAGAGACAACATACACAATTCAAAACACATCATTTGAATTCTAACAATGTCTCTTGAAAATTATTACTGGGCAAATTATAAGTGAGGTAAAATTCATACTCAGGAATTGATAGGGAGAGTATGACACTTTTCACTACCACTGAAATTTTACCATTTTGAAAAAAAAGTTTGTTCTGTTTAGTTTCATAAAATTGAATTTTGAGGCAATTAAATTAGACATGAGAATATTACATGGATTCTGTATAACCTAAAAAGGATATAGGTCTCCATATTTTAACAGCTGACGTGATAAATGAGACTTCCTATCATCTCCATTCACTCAATAACAAAAAAAGCAGAAAACCGGCTGGGTGCCGTGGCTCAAGCCTGTAATCCTAGTACTTTGGGAGGCCAAGGAGGGCAGATTGCCTGAGCTCAGGAGTTCGAGACCAGCCTGGGCAACACGGTGAAACCCTGCCTCTACAAAAAAAAAATTAAAAAAATTAGCCGGATGTGGCGGCATACGTCAGTAGTCCTAGCTACTCAGGAGGCTGACGCAGGAGAATTGCTAGAACCAGGGAGGCAGAGGTTGCAGCCAGCCGAGATGAGCACTCCAGCCCGGGTAACAGAGCAGGACTCCATCTCTAACAAAAAAAGCAGAAAACCAATAATGCTGCCAATGTCCTTCAAGTTACATTTGTAGCAGCAACTATGCAGATTCATTGAACTCAATTTCAATCAAAGAGATACGAAATATACCCACCAAACATTATCCCTGCAGGTTACTTCATTTTAGAAGCGAAGTGTATTTTATACATAAGAAATAAAGAAAACGTAAATTGCTTTTCAAATTGCATTTGCATAACACACCACAACACTAAAAATACAGGTGCCTCATCAAATATCTTATTATTCATACTTTTTCTAAGATGATACAATTTTTAAAATAGTAAATGAGTGCCTAGAGTTGTCAGATTTGGCAAATAAAAATACAATACTGCCATTTAAATTTGAATTTCAGGTAAACAAAGAATAATTTTTTTTAGTAGTGGTCATGTCCCATACAATATTTGGGATATATTTTTACTAAAAGATTCTTTGCTATTTGTCTGAAATTTAAATTTAACTGGGCTCCCTTCATTTTATCTGGAAACCCTATGTGTACCTCGTTTTTGAAGGCTGATACTGACTGCCCAGTCACTATTCTACTCGACCAACTGGCTGGACAGAATCTACACTTTCACCTGCTAATGTGAGGAATGAACATCCCACCCCCATAATCCTTTTGAGAAAAAATTAAAATTGTAGTGTTGTGGAATTTTGAAAATAATATTTATTCATTTTCTGATTCATTTAAAAATTTTTAAATCAGCTTTATTAAGATATAATTCACATCCTATACAATTCACTCATTTACAGTGTATGATTCAGGGTTTTGTATTACATTCTTAGAGTTGCACAATACCACAATCAATTTTAGAACATTTAGTAAGCCCCAAAAGAAACCCATAGAGGTTAGCAGTCATTCCCCCACCTCCCTCCTCAAGCCTCTGCAATTATTAATCTATTTTCTGTCCCTGTAGATTTACCTACTCTGGTCGTTTCTTTCGCTGCTCCCTTGTAGTCAATCACAGTATTAGCCTTTTCACTAAGGCTGCTTTCATTTAGCCCAATGCATTTGAGATTTATGAACGTTGTAAGGATTATCAGAAATTCATTCCTTTTATTGACTGCAGGTTATTATTCCATTGCATGAATGCATCTGTTAGTCTTTGTTGATGGACATGGAGTTGTTCTCAGTTTTGGTGATTATGAATATCATTGCTATAGACATTCTTGGCAAGTTTTGATGTGAACATATTTCAATTTATCTTAGATAAATATATAGAAGTGGGATGGCTGGATCAATAAGGTGGTATATTTAACCTCGTGATAAATTGTCAAACTTTTCCAGAGTGGCTGTGCCGTGTTACACTCTCACCCACAGCATATGAGAGGTCCCGTTGTTTCATGCTGTTGCCAGCACTTGCTATGGTCAGTTTTGTTTTGTTTGGCATTCTAATAGGTGTGTAGTGATATAACATTGAGCTTTTAATTGACATCTCACTAATAAATAATAATGTGAAGCACTTTTTCATGTACTTTTTTGACATGCATATATCTTTTTAATGAAGCGTCTTCCAAATCTTTTGCCTAGTTTTTTTCAGGTTGTCTGTTTGCTTAATTGAGGCTTGAGAGTTTTTAATAAATTCTGGATTCAAGAACGTGTGTGGTTTCCAAATATTCTCCCCCAGCCTGTAACTTCTCTTTTTATTCTCGTAACTGGTCTTTTTTGCAGAGCAGAAGTTAATTTTGATGAAGCCCATGTTATCCGTTATGTTCCTTTTACAATTACAGTTTTCGATGTTGTGTTTAAAGAACCTTTAAAGACAGGGTTTTTTGTAGATAAAAAAACATTTTTCTAACTCAAAAAATTGTTTTTTCTAGGATTTTATAGATTTAAGCTTTATATTTAAGAATATGACCCATTTTGGATTAATTTTTATGAATTGTGGGTTTGGGGCAAGGTTTTTTTATTTTTGCATATGAATGTCCGTCTCTTTCTAGCACCATTGACTTGCCTTTTGTCTTTTTTCAAAATCTATTCACCACCTGTGTGGACTATTTCTAGACTTTCTGTATTGTTCCATTGATTTCACAAATACCATACTCTCTTGATTACCGTAAACTTATAGCAAGCCTTAAAAATCAGATGGTATGAATTCTCCAACTTCGTTCTTTTTTTCCCAAAACAAATTTGGCTATTCTAGTCCCTTCGCCATTCTACATACATTTTAAAAATGGCTTGTCAATTTCTACAAATAATCCTGGTAGGATTTTGATTAGGATTATATTTAATCCATAGGAAAGCTGGGCAGTATTGTCATCTTGATGGTATTGAGTCTTCTAATCCATAAACATGGTATACTTGTCCATTTATTTAGATCTCCTTTTATTTATTTCATTATTGTTTTTTAGTTTTTAGGTCTCAGTTTCCACATTTTTTTAGTCTTATACCTAAGTATTTTATGTTTTTAACTTTACTTATGAATAGTGCTGCTTTTAAATTTTCTCTAATTTTCTATTATTAGTATATAGAAATTGTATATATACCCTTGAACTTGTAGACCTCACTTATTCTAGTAGATTTTTTTAGTGGTTTTTCTACATAAGCATTCATGTTGTCTGACTAGAGCCATTTTTTATTTCTTCCTTTCTGATTTACATGCCTTTTCACCCCACCCTCTGCCTTTCTGACTCTCTCTCCATTTTTCTTCATTTCCCTTTCCTGCCTTTTTTCATATTAGCTAAAATTTTTTATTCCTTTTTTTTTTTTTTTTTTTTTTTAGACAGAGTCTTGCTCTGTGGCCCAGGCTGAAATGCAATGGTGCGATCTTGGCTCACTGCAACCTCCACCTCGTGGGTTCAAGCGATTCTCCTGCCTCGGCCTCCTGACTAGCTGATATTACAGGTGCACACCAGGATGGCCAACTGTTTTCTATTTTTAGTAAAAACAGCGTTTCACCATGTTGGCCAGGCTGGTCTCAAACTCCTGACCTCAAGTGATCCGCCTGCCATGGCCTCCCAAAGTGCTGGGATTACAGGTGTGACCCACTGTGCTCAGCCTCCATTTTGATTTATCTATTCATTTTTAGATATCTCTGTAATTTTAAGTAATTATTCTCGTCATTACAATGCACATACTGAACAGCTCATGGTTTATTTAGAGTTAACATTTTATCATATACATATAAAATCTTTACGTTTATAGATGCTCCTTAAATCTCACCCACTGACTTTTATGATTGTCATAGCATTAAATCTATATATATTAGTCCTCCACCTCCAGATAATGTCATATATTTTTTCCTTTCAACAGCCACACATATTTTAAAGTACTTAAGGAAAGAAAATCATCTCATATTTTGTTGTTGTTGTTGTTTTGAGATGGAATTTCACTCTTGTCGCCCAGGCTGGAGTGCAGTGGTGCGATCTCGACTTACTGCAACCTCTGCCTCCCAGGTTCAAGTGATTCTCCTGCCTCAGCCATCCGAGCAGCTAGGATAACAGGCATGTACCACGAAGCTCAGCTAATTTTTGTATTTTTAGTACAGACAGGATTTCACCATGTTGGACAGGCTAGTCTGGAACTCCCGACCTCAGGTGATCCACCTGCCTAGGCCTCCCAAAGTGCTGGGATTACAGGGATGAGTCACCACGCCCGGCCACCTCATCTTTACTCACACATTTATCTTGGCTATTGCTCTTTCTTCATTCTTTTAAGTCCACGTTTCTTGTTGGCGTCATTTCTATTAAGCAGAAGAACTTCCTTTAGCAGATCCACTGGCAGAGAATTTTCTTATTTTTTTCCATCTAAGAATGTCTTAACTCTGTCTTCATTTCCTGAAAGGTATTTTTACTGGATCTACAATTCTGCACTGCTAGAGCCTTTCCTTCAGCACTTTAAACATGTAATTTCCTTCTCTTCTGGTCTCTCTTATTTCTCATAAGAAATCTGTAGTAATCATAGATCATTTTTTAGCTTTTTCAAATATTTTTCTTTATCTTTGATTTTGAGCAATTTAATTATGATGTATCTGCATGTCATTTTGCTTGAATTTATCTTGTTTCTGATTTGCTGTGCTTTTTGAATCTGTAAGTTTATGTTTTTTTAAATTGAGTTTGAGATGCTTTTAGCTATTACTTCTTTAGATTATTGTCCTACATTGAGCTCTTCCTCATCTCCCTCTGAGACTGAAAGGATAAGAATATTATACGTTTTTATAGTGTCCTATAGGCTTCTGAAGGTCTGTTTGCATTTTTTTCAAACATTTTTTCATTCTTTGAATTGCATAATTTTTAAAAATCTATCTTCAACTTCACTACTTTTTTTTACTTTTTATTTTAAGTTTGGGGTACATGTGCAGGTTTGTTCCATAGAAAAGCTTAGGTTATGGGGATTTGTTGTACAGATTATTTTGTCACCCAGGTGTTAAGCCTAGTTCCCATTAGTTATTTTTCCTGATCCTCTCCCTTCTCTCACTCTCCATCCTCCAATAGGCCCCAGAGTGTGTTGTTCCCCCTCTATGTATTTATGTGTCCTCATCATTTAGCTCCCACTTATAAGAGAACATGTGCTCTTGGTTTTCTATTTCTGTGTTAGTTTGCTAAGGATAATGGACTCCAGCTCCATCCATGTCCCTGCAAAGGACATGATCTGGTTCTTTTTTATGGCTGCATAGTATTCCATAGTGTATATGTACAACGTTTTCTTTATCCAGTCTATCACTGATGGGCATTTAGACTGATGCCATGTCTTTGCTATTGTGAATAGTGCTGCAGTGAACACACATATGCATATGTCTTTATATTAGCACAATTTACATTTCTTTGGATATCCCAGTAATGACATTGCTTGTTTGAATGATATTTCTGTGTTAGGTCTTTAAGAAATCGCCACACTGTCTTTCACAGTGGTTGAAACAATTTACACTCCCACCAATAGTGTATAAACATTCTTTTTTCTCCACAACTTTGCCAGCATCTGTTAGTTTTTGAGTTTTTGATAATAGTAATTGTGACTGGTGTGAGATGGTGTCTTATTGTGGTTTTGATTTGCATTTCTCTAATTATCGGTGATGTTGAGATTTTTTTCAAATGATTGTTGGCCACGTGTGTGTCTTCTTTTGAAAAGTGTCTGTTCATGTCCTTTGCCTACTTTTTAATGGGGTTGGTTTGCTTTCTTGTAAATTTGTGTAAGTTCCTTACAGATGCTGGATATTAGACCTTCGTTGGGTACAGAGTTTGCAAAAATTTCCTTCCATTCTGTAGGTTGTCTGTTTACTCTGTTGATAGTTTCTTTTGCTCTGCAGAAGCTCTTTAGTTTTTTGATCCTGTTTGCCAATTCTTACTTTTGTTGCAATTGCTTTTGATGTCTTTGTCATGATATCTTTGCCTATGGGTATGCCCTAAATGGTATTGCCTAGGTTGTCTTCCAGGATTTTTGTAGTTTTGGCTTTTACATATAAGTCTATATTCCATTTTGAGTTAATTTTTGTATATGGTGTAAGGAAGGAGTCCAGTTTCTGTCTTCTGTATATGGCTAGCCAGTTATTCCAGCACCATTTATTGAACAGGACTCCTTTCTGCAATGTTTGTTTTTGTCAGGTTTGTAGAAGATTAGATAGTTGTAAGCGTGTGGTCTTATTTCCGGGTTCTGTATTCTGTTCCATTGGTCTATGTGTCTGTTTTTGTACCACTACCATGTTGTTACTGCATGTGGTTACTACAGCCCTATAGTATAGTTTAAAGTTGGATAATGTGATGCCTCCAGCTTTGTTCTTTTTGTTTAGGATTGCCTTTGCTATTCGAGCTCTTTTTTGGTTTTCTATGAATTTTTAAATAGTTTTATCTAGTTCTGTGAAGAATGTCAATGGTAGTTTAATAAGAATAGTATTGAATCTACAAATTGCTTTAGGCAGTATGGTCATTTTAATGATATTGATTCTTCCTGTCCATGAGCATGAGATGTTTTTTCATTTGTTTATGTCATATCTGATTTCTTTTTTTTTTTTTTAAAGGGCTGGAGAGCACCCGCGGGTCTCGCACCACGCAGAGTGGTTGTTTTCCACCATAGAAACCATTGTCGAAGTAACCGCTGAGCTAAAGCCGGCCCCATGTCTGATTTCTTTAAGCAATGGTTTGTAGTTCTCTTTGTAGAGATTTTTCACCTCCCAAGTTAGCTGTATTCCTAGGTATTTTATTCTTTTTGTGGCAATTGTGAACGGGAGTTCATTACCGATTTGGCTCCTGGCTTGACTTTTGTTGGTGTATAGGAATGCTAGTGATTTTTGCACATCAATTTTGCATCCTGAGACTTTGCTCAAGTTGTTTATCAGCTTAAGAAGCTTTCGAGCTGAGACTATGGGGTTTTCTATATATAGGATTATGTGGTCTGCAAACGGGATAATTTGACTTCCTCTCTTCCTGTTTAGATGCCCTTTACTTCTTTCTCTTGCCTGATTGCACTGACCAGGACTTCTAATACCGTGTTGAACAGGAGTGAGTTCACTACTTCTTTTCTCTGTTTTTGTTTTTCTATTATTAAGCACATGTAGTCAATTTTTATTTTAGATATTGTATTTTTCAGTCATAAAATTCCATCTGCTTCTTCATTCTCTTGGCTGAGAACTGGTATCTTTTCATTCAAGTGTACTTACTTTCACCTCATAAAGCATAATTATGATAGCTGCTTCAAGTCTTTGTGTGACAATTCTAACATCTGTGTCATGACGGGGTTGGCATCTGTTGTCTTTTCCCTTGGAAATTGGTTTTATTTCCCTAGGAGTTTGCATGCCAAGTAATTGTGATTTGTACCCTAGACATGTTGAATATTATACTGTAAGACTCTGAGTCTTGTAACAATCCACTAAGGAATGCTTTCATTTGCTTCATCCATTAATTCAGAAATGTCAGTCCTCCCTCCTTTTATGGGAGGACCCAATTCAGTCCTTAAAACCTTTGCTACAGGCCTGTCATATCCATGTACCACTTAGGGGTTAGTCTTAGACTTGAGCCATAGTTTACATCATTGCCAAATTCTCAAAGCCTCCACTTTGCGGCTTAGGGTCTGTTCCCATGAATGAGCAGCTGAGAGGTGAGGCCAGAAGCTGGCCACAAACAGATAGGGGAGCAAGCATCTTCTCTGCAGATCTGCCTTCCCAGGCTTTCTCCCCACACTCTGGCCCACAGGACTACTTTACTCTGCGTCTTCGACTAGAAAAACAGGACTTTTTCACGGTTTTAGTTGCCCAACTTGCTGCCACGTTTGCAGCTCTGTAGTTGCTGCCTGCCTCAGCCGAGGCTGCAAGAGAAAATAAAGAAAAAAGGAAACTCCCGCAGGGCTCACACCTGCAGTTTTTGGTTCCCCTCCACCAACTGCCTGCTTTGTTTACTTTTCAGCCCACTCAGGTAGTTGTTTTTTGACTTTTGTCCAGGTAACTTTCCATTGTAATCAGTTGGAAGGGACTTAATAGGCTTTCTCCATCTTGGCCAAACCAGAGCGGATGTTTGTTTCCACATCTAAAGTTACAAAGGAGCCTGAGCATTTCCATTTCAAAATGGAAGCTGTAAATACATCAACTGATGTAAATACATCAATACAAAGAAGAAAGCATTAAGCAAGTGTATCGGAATACCATGACGAAAAAAAAAGAACTATGGTTCCTCTCCCATCTTATCCCAACACTCATGCTTTAGGGAATCAGGTTCGGGAAAGTTCTGCCCTCTAACTCTCTCAAAAAACACACGCTCACAAGACTGAGTAATCATCCTGTTCCAAATGCTCTCCAGTTCATGCAAGCTGGAAATTTATTTTCCTGGCATAAATTTGACTATCAACTGATTAAAATTAGCATTACTGTGTGTTTTATATTTTCTTCCTCCTGTCCCTTTCTTCTTTCCTTCCACATTGTTAACTGAACACATCTTGTTCACAGACTATTATAGGCATGGTAGAGAAGATTAAGGTTAATGATTCATAGCCTTAGCCCTTAAGAATTAATCTTAATTGGAAGATATTAGGAACATTATATACAACCTTTAAACATTGTCATTTAATCCCTAATAATGCATTTAGATTGATTATCATAAGTCATTTTAGTATGTAATAATACAAAATGTCCTAATATTTTGTGCCTTCCACAACTGCACTGTGACATCTTGGCTTTCTCGGTGGTTCTTTCGGATGCATGCTAATGAAGTTGCACAGACCCTGTTCCCTGGAACATTTGCTCTCAGAATGCACTCAATGACAACTATTTCTATTCTCTTCTTTAATTGTCTAAATTGATTAATTTCCCCCTCCGCAAGTTACAAGATAAATATGTTTTCCTCATATAGAAATGTAAAGAATAGAGACACTCTTGGAGCATTCTTTTTTTTAATGCTCCTCTTTTCACTTTTTCTGTACTCACCAGCCGACTTCAGGGCATAATCAGCCATCCGGACTTGGTCCTCTCTTAACTTTTTAAGTACATAATTAACCAAGTTTGACATTTCCTGTAGAAATTTTAGAAACAGGTTTCTATTAACAATCTTTGCCAACTGCTTGAGTTTTGACCATTCATTTTATTGATTTGGACCTAATCTGCAAAATTAGAATAGCAGTGAGCACCTATCAGCTGCACTCTGAGCCACGCCCTGTGCGTGGAGCTGGAATGACATCTTCACGGCTCTCGGAAGTGTCCTTCTCAGGCATATGATGTAAATAAAGCCTAGGTGTGTTTAGGGATCCCCCCCAAGGTCACACAGCATGGTGGAGCGAGGGCCCCTTCTGAAGCCCTAACCACTGCACCACAGTGCTTTCCCGGTGAGGTGTGAGATGAGGTTGTGCTGTGACCTGTTGTGTTCTCTCTCTCTATTAGTGTCCTGTGCTTAGCAGTAAAGACTTGAACATTCTAGAGTTATCTGGGAATCAAGGCAGTTATACGCAAACTACACGATTGCTTGTATTAGACATTTTTCACCAACTCTAATTAATATTGGGTTAAAGCACCCTGAGCAGACTCAACAGTTCACATTCAAGCTGCCTAAATGTAACACACCTTCACAGTGACAAGGCCTGGAGGGCGGCAGGTGGTCTGCGTCAGATTGCTGTGCATTTCAAACAGTAGACATTCAGGAAGAAGAAGAAGGTAGTTGTGACAGCAGAAGAGAAAGAAGCAAAATAGAGCTCATGGTTTCCATCATAATTTTGCCTGAATCTGATGTTGACTAGACTAACTGCACTAGCTATGAAGATGGTGAATGCAAATCTTTTGCTATTTAAGATATATGTGTATAGAACTCAGAGACTGTTATTTCTATTTTTTTTTTTTACTGGAAAATAGAACAGTTATTTATTTTAGTGTGAAGTAAGTCAGATGCAATAGAATGTCTTCTCTGTGACACAGCATTTATGAAACAGTGGGTTTCTGTACACCAACCAAGTATCAGTCAACACTGGATTTTCCAATGGGAGAAGCAGCAGACGTGGCACTGGAAGGACACAGCCACTCCCCATCACCCTGGACATCCTCACTATCTGCCACCCCACCCCCGCCCAAACCGCCTTGCCTCATCCGGGACCTCCGTGTGGTCCGGGTCCTCCGCAGGGTCTCCATGGGTGTTTGAGCTGTGGTTATTGTCGGTACCATCCTTCATACCTCTAAGCAATGCCTTCAGGACATCTATTTGTTCAATCAAAAATAGAATTTCACGAAAATTGTTTTCCAAAGTCTGGCTTTCTTTCCTGTAAAGGGAGAACCTCAGCATGAGAGGAAGAAAGTGTAAAGCTCCCGTTATCAGCTGTTGCTGGGCTTAGGAGCCCGCCACATGGCAAGGTACTTTATATTGTTGAAGATATACGTTCTTGAGTGAGGGGAGAGCGGAGCATGTCCATTTGTCTAAAGCATCACACTTCACTAAAAAAAACAAGGGCAAGCAGGGCACCGTGGCTCACGCCTATAATCCCAGCACTTTGGGAGGCCAAGGTGGGTGGATCTCGAGGTCAGGAGTTCAAGACCAGCCAGACCAACGTGGTGAAATCCTGTGTCTACTACAAATATAAAAATTAGCTGGGCATGGTGATGTGCGCCTGTAATCCCAGCTACTCAGGAGGCTGAGGCAGGAGAATCACTTGAACCCGGGAGGCTGAGGTTGCAGTTAGCCAAGATCAAGCCACTGCACTCCAGCCTGGAGACAGAGCGAGACTCTGTGTCAAACAAACAAACAAACAAATGAACAAAAAAACAACGACCTCCAGGGGTCACATGGCTGAGGGTGTCCTAGTGTAGTGCTTGGCCCGGCTCTGCACGGGGCAGGCAAGGCTCAATCAACATTGCTTGTCCCTCAGCTGGGTGATTTCACACAGATGAATCCTGAATCCCACTGGTACCCTCCTTCCATTTCCAGTGTAGTACGGAGTACTGACTTTCTAACTGTAGCCTGAGTTCAGTGGAAATACCTTAGAGAAGGGGTGGCTGGGGGATCCAGTCAGTGGGCAGCCACCAGGTTACCAGTTTGACTGCCCAAGCATGCAAGATTTTACTTCCCAAGCATGGGTTTTCTATGTTTACAGTTTGAAAATTACTGGTAGAGAGAATAAGAAAATGTCAAGTGAATAGGTAGTTCTTTATGCTGAAAAAGTATAAGCGCTACTTATCTAGTATTTTTCCCCCATTTGTGAAACAATATATGTTTAAAATTGGGAAAAAACCAAGCACTTACAAGAAATAAACACCATTACATTTTAGTGACTTTCTACCAGTTTTTATTTCATGCAAAAAAACTCGTAACAAAATCATATTTATAATTTTGTCTCCACTATACTTCCAAATCATTAAACCTATTTTAAAATTATTTAAATGGTTTTATAATTCTTCATTTCATGAATATATTCCAATGTATTTAACCACTGGCCTATTTTTCTTATAGGGTTGTTTTCCATTTTTAATAATCATAAATAATAGGGGAAAGCACACGTCAGTGTGTATTTTGTTAAGGAATGCTCCATAGAGGTGAAAATATATAAAAGGGCAAGTAATTTTCTAAAGTATGAAAAATGTTACTGTTTGGTGTTTAAAATTTTAAATTATGTATATGCATAAGTGAGAAGAGGCAGTTTTTCTTGGGTTGTTTCCTTCTTCTGATAAATCCAAATAACAATAAATGTACTATTTTTAATACTAAATACAGCATGTGTAGATTAATTCACCTCTAACCTTTTAATTTTTTCTATCTCTTTTTTTTTCTTTTTCTTCCTCCTTGCTTTCTGTTTGCATATATACATAGAGAAATGCTATGAATAATGTCATTAAATATTAATAGGTATTTCTGGGAGTGAAATTTTGAGTTATTTCAGGGAGTAACTTTTCTTTCCCATACTTTTCTGTACAAAAACATTTCAGTATTTGAAACCACACCAAAAAGAGGCATATAGCAAAAATTCTCACTCACTTTAAAAGTTCCAGGTGTTCTTTAGACATACGAAGTCTGGTCTGAAAACAACAGAAAAAGATAAATCATTCTGAATTCTGCTTATTCAAATAGAGTTGTTTTTTCCTCAGAAAGGGAAATAAATAGCACGTTGACTACTGATCTACAGACGTGCTGGCTGGAACTCAGGAGCAACCTCTGAGAGGCCTGTCTCTTTCCCAGCCTCACCTGTACCTCGTGAATGTATTTGAAGGAAATCTATTTAATGAGTGACATTCAATGGGAGCCCTTGGATGGGCACATCATTTCCTGTTTCTTAAGACTGTAAAGGCCTGAACACAGTCTGAGGAGGAGGAGAGAGGGAGGTTGAAAAAGGAAAAAAATAGAGGGAAGAGGAAGAGAGGGAAGGGAGGAGAAGGGGGAGAGGCACCCCTGGTGGATGTGGGAAAGCCCCAGAAGCACATGGCGGTATTAGAGGGCCATGCTGGGCTCTTTGGGTTTGTCCCTGAAGAAGAAGGGGGCCTCCCACTTACAAATAAGAAAGGGAGGTGATTACTTTTGGGTTAGATTAACAATCACAATCAGAAAATTGCATAAATTTCTCTAACACTGGTGACATGTCTGGTGTGGATGATTTCTGGTACGGTTGGTCTTGGTGGTGCCAAAACCAAGACAAGAAACCAGGAAAAGGTAAAGTTACTGTTCGGACATAACATGTGGCTGTAAGGATGCTGTGGAGGTGATCAGTGAAAACAAACACTGGAGAGATAGAGGAGGCCGGAATGCAGGCAGCACTCTGGTCCGCACTACTGCACTGCCTGTTCCTCAGCCTGGAATGGAGAATGGCCTAGCTGCCTCTTCCTGTCACTGAGAAGACCTCAGTGGTGTAGGTGTGGGTAGCCAGCACCTCTGTGCCCCTTAGCTTATCCTGCTGTGTGTCCTGCCACAGACGGCAGTGGTTGTCTGCTCACATTCCAAAGCCCTGCACTCTTTTACCACCTTTCTCTACCCAGCATGAGACACACACACAAATAAACGCACACACTCCACAAACACACACTCACACACACATACACACATATTCATATGCATATCACATATGCACACATGCACAACCCCTATTCCAGCATGGGATGGTTGGAGAAGGTCAATAATACTACCCACAGAGAAAGGGGGACAAAAGAGAGCACCTTGGGCACCAATCTTGAAGGCCTCAGAAGCCAACAAGAGTGTGGACAAGCTGATGAGCCGGGGAGGACAAATGTGAGAAGGTGATCTCTTCCCCCAGAGAATGCCAGTCAAAATAGTCAACAATGGCCATTGAGGAATGGCTCCTGACGTGCTCTCTTTACAGTCCGGAACTCCCCTACCCTGACAGTTTGTATTTAAGTGGCTTATCAATTAAAAGGCAGTATCTTTGACTATGTGCCAAGAAAATAATGTAGATCAGAGTGGAGGGATTATCAAGTGTGAGAACGAAGACTGACTCAAGCAATGTTTCCTTGGGTTTAAACTTAAATCTTGGAGGATTCCAGCAGCAGTTTCCAGAATTCTGTCTCATCCACATACTCTCCCTGCCAGGCTGGGAAGCAGACACCTCTGCGTTTAGGGATCACTTTTTTGCAGTAACAAAGCTCACACTTCAGGTGCCCAACAGAGAGCTCAAAGGGACCCTATGAGTTTCCTGGGGCTCTTGTCACAAATGATCACGAACATGGTGGCTTGAAACAATGGAAATTTATTCTGTCACTGTTCTGGAGGCAGAAGCATGAGGTCAACGTGTCCACACGGCTACACTCCTCTGAAGGTCCTCAGGGAGATTCTGTTCTTGCCTTTTCTAACTTCCGGTGGCTCTGGGGTGTTCCTAGGCTTCTGGCTGTGTCACTCCAATCTCTGCCTCTGCCTTTCGTGGCCTCCTCTTCTCCTCTCTGTGTGTGCTCTCCTCTGTAAGTCTTCTAAAGAGACCCCTGTCATTGTATTTAGGACCCATCTGCGTAATCTAGGGTGATTTCATCTCAAGAACCATCTGCAAAGACCCTTTTCCCAAATAAAAGTCAAAATCGCAGGTTCTGGGGGTCAGGAGGTAGACATATCTTTTTGGGGATCACCTTTCAACCTCTTACAGTGACCATCAATGTGTTATCTGGGAAATAATCTCTCCCTAGTAATTAATCTTCTTTCCTGTTTCAAAGACTGACTTTTTATCAGTTTGCTTTGCCCAAAATGGTGCAGCACACTATAAATGTGTTGCGTCTTGTGTGATGCTATTGTGTCATGTATGATAATGGTGTCAAAATGGAATGTACTGTGGCACACAGGAGAAATACTGCCTTACTTTTTTCTGAACAATTACATTTCTTTTTTTTCTTTTTCAATCTGCAAAAGACTTTATTACAAAATATAACACAGGGCTCACAGACGGTTTTCCAATATTCTCTAACACATATACTGTTGAATGGAGCACTGCAAAATACCTGGCAGTGCCCACAACCTAACGTCTATAATAATTTCAACCCCCTTAGAGTTACAGAGAAACTCTGCACGCGGCAGTGGAGCAGAGATGGCAAGGCACCGCGGACAGCTGGGCTGTCAGTGCCCAACAATGACAGCCTTTTCTCCAGGGGTTGAAATCCATGTCCGTGGCTGACAATTCAACAAGGCTGGGACCCAAACTGGTACAGAGGTGAGGCAGAGCGGACAGATACAACTCTGGCTGAGCCAGAGTCTCGGCCACTACTTCTTATTCTGGGGCTTTAGCTCTTCGGGCTGCATTACCAGGAAAATGTAAATTTTCTTCTGGGGATTATAAAATTCATGTCCCTTTGACCAGTCGCAGCTGGAAGCATACGCAAATATGTTTCCATTGTGATTGAAACAGCAAGCTGAGATGGGCTGATCTAACTGTTCGGAAGTTTTTAGTTTTGTTCTAGCATTTTTGTCCCAGAAGCTGAATCTACCATCAGATCCCACAGTTGCAAGGGTGCCATGAACAGGATGGAACGCGATTCCATTTACCGTGTAGATGTCTTGAGGAGCTGAAGTGTTGGTTCCATTAGATCGATGACATTTAAAGGTAAAGTTGTCTTTGGCAGGGTTCAGGGGGTTGATATAGTGAATAGCAACTCTCCCCTCGATACTTCCTGGGGCAAAACCAGTAGGCTTGTTATGTTTGTCTTTAAAAACAGCCACACACCGATGCTGATGTTTCAGTGGACATTCTATCCTCATGAATTCAGAAGGTTGATTCTCTAGTTGACAGACAATCAGGCCCCTCTCTGCAGTTGCCACCACGGCCATGGGGTATATCATGTCAGCACAGTAGCACTGTTCACCCGGTGATCTGGCTCAACCAGTTCTGCCATAGCACCCAGGAACAGAAGCCAGCAAGAAAAACCTCACTTCAATCCTCTATGATTTCATCTCCAAACTGACCAATCAGCACTTCCCACTTCCCAAGCCCCTACCTACCAAATTATCTTTAAAAACTCTGATTCTCAAATGCGCGGGGGAGACTAATTTGAGTAATAATAAAACTCTGGTCCTGCACAGTTGGCTCTGTGTGAATCACTCTTTCTCCATTGCAGTTCCCCTGTCTTGATAAATTGGCTCTGTCAAGACAGCAGGCAAGGTGCATCTGTTGCGTGGTTGCACTGCCACCCTCCTCCCTCCAGTCTTCTGAGTTTCTGAGCATACAATGGACAAGGCTTATTCTGGAATGCTGGGGGTGGGGTGGATCAGAAAGAGGACATTCAATGACTGGCCTCAGTCTAAGCCCACTTAGCTCTAACTAGCTTCAGGACAAAGGGAAGTGCCATACTCCTGTTCAGGCAGAAGTTGATGGTAAAGATTTATTTGCCATATTTTTTGTGCTTGAGATTCTCTTGGGGAGCTGTGGAGAATTTTTAGGACCTCATAGCTATGAGACTATTGTCTTATTCTGTTTTCTGCTGCTATAACAGAACACCAGAGCCTGGGTAATTTATAAACAACAGAAGTTTGTTTGGCTCACAGTTCTGGAGGCTTGGAAATCTGAAAGCATGGGACTGGCATGTGGTGAGGGTCATTCCATGGCAAAAGGGTGAAAGGTCACGTGAACACATGAGACAGAGAAATGGGACCCAACTAGTCTTTTTATTAGGAGCCTGCTCTTCAGTTGACTATCCCACTCCAATGATAATGGCATTGATTCAGAGCCCTTATGACTCAACCACTTCTTAAAGGTCCTACCTCTGAACAGTTATAATGGTAACTAAATTTCAACATGAGGTTTGGTGGTCACATTCAAACTATAGAAACTGTTTAATAGAATTCCATTTCCTACATTAATTTTATTAGATATTCTCATATAAAACAAAGATAACATATTGAAAGTTGGATTAGCCTTGCAGCATATTAAACTCTAATGAGTGATATACAAAATGCGTTAACAAAACATCACCTGATATTTATAAAGCCTTGAACCATATTCTGCAATTATGGTGTATAATTGTCTGGATTTCTGAGGATCCTCTGTTTCTTTAAGCCACTGATGACTTAGGAGTCCTGTTAAAGAAAACACAAACTCTGATTAAAGAGTTTATCTGGAAACATAAAATATTTTACATGTATTCATAAGAATTTCCCTAAACATGAAGAATTACTGTTAAGAATATCAGATTCTTGGGTGACATCATGGAAAATGGTGGAATAGTACACGCAAAGAATCAGGCCTCCATATAAACAATATAGCTGGTAAAGATGGATAGAATAAACATTTCTGGAACTCTGGAATCTAATCCAAAACCTACAGCAACCAGATAACTAAGGATAGGGGGGCTAGTTTCTAGTAACAGAGCATGTAGCATTTTTGTTTACCTGACTACCATCTTCCATTTCCCAACCTGGTGGTGGCAGCTATAGGGAGAGCATTTCACCTTCCTTCAATATAGACCTTGTTGTTAAAATACCATAGCAATGGTTTTTGACCCATCGAGTGGTTCCCTGAGAGCTGGCTCAGAAGCTGACCTGTTGAAAGAGTTCAAAGACACACTGCCCAAGGCCAACTTGGACAAAGGACAGTAGATGATGAAAGTGGCAGACAGACCCAAAAGCCCATGAATAAAGAGGCAGTCTCTTGCTGGAATAAGGGCTCAGAAAGACTGCTACATCATATACTAGAAAAGAGAGAATGTAATATGCATTTCTAGGACTGGATACGTGTTCATAAATGACCCTCGAGAAGATACTGGCTTGCACCTCTGGTGGATCTGTAGATTGTGTATAAGCAGAAGGCGAAGGCTAAGGCAGAGTTTTAGGTGGCCTGGCTTAGCCTTGAAGAGTGTCCTAGCTTAGAACCAAGCTGCAGAGACTGAGAGAGTAATCTCTCTGTCTCTGTTTCTGTCTGCCTCTCTCTCTCTCTGGATTCAGGAATTCAATGAACTATGTGTCAAATCAGTGGCTAACCACTGAGATGATGCAATAGAAAACATATATGACAAGAAATACAGTCTTAAAAAATGGTTTGAAAATGTTACTAAACAAAGAAGTGATTGCAGCCTTCAACATGCAACAGCAGGCAAACCCTGGGGAAGAGGAAAATCTGATTTCTAGAGATATTACATTGTAATATTAAAATGCTCAATTTACAAAATTACATAGCATGCAATAAAACAGGAAAGTATGACCCATTCAAAAGGAGAAAATGACAGAAACCATCCCTGAGGAATCTGACATTGGAATTACGAGACAAAAACTTTAAATCAACTGTTTTACATATGTTCAAAAACTTAAAGAAACCATGGACAAAGAACTAAAGGAAACCAGGAAGATTATGTGTGAATAAAATGAGAATATTGATAAAAATAAATTATGAAAGAAGCCAAATATAAATTCTGAAGCTGAAAGAGGAATAACTAAAATGAAAAACTTACTAGAAGGGCTCAACAGTAGATTTAAGCAGGTAGATGAAAGAATCAGTTAACTTGAAGATAGAGCTATTGAAATTATTGAGCCTATAAACAGAAAGAAAAAAGTCAATAGAGCCCAAGAGACCTATCAGACACCATGAAGTGGATCAACATATGCATTGTGGCAGTCTCAGAAAGAGGAGAAAGAGAGAGAAAGGGGCAGAAAGAATATTTGAAGAAATAAACAAAACCTATGGGATACAGCAAAAGTAGTACTAAGAGGGAAGATTATAGCTATAAGTGCCTATATTGAAAAGAGGAAAGCATCAAATAAATGACATAATGATGCACCTTAAAGAATTAGAAAAGCAGCAGCAAACCAAACCCAAAATGAGTAGAATAAAAGAAATAATAAAGATCAGAGCATAAATAAATAAAATTGAAATGAAGAAAACAATACAAAAGTTCAATAGAACAAAAGTTTTTAGAAAAGTTAAACAAAATTGATAAACCTTTATCCAGATTAAGAAAAAAAAGAGAAGATACAAATGAAATTAGAAATAATAAAGGAGACATTAAAACTGATACTGCACAAATTTAAAGAATCATTAATAGTTACTATGAACAATTGTATGCCAATAAATTAGAGAATGTACACGAAATGGACAAATTACTAGACACATACAACCTACCAAGACTGAACCAGGAAAAAATTCAAAACCTGAACAGACCAATAAATAGTAATGAGATAGAAGCCATAATAAAAAAATTCCCAGTAAAGGAAAGCCCAGGACCCCATGGTTTCGTTGCTGAATTCTACCACACATTTAAAGAAGAGCTAATACCAATCTCACCCCAAACTATTCTGAAAAATAGATAAGAAGGGAATACTTCTAAAATCATTCTGTAAGGCCAATATTACCCTGATACCAAAACCAGATAAAGACACATCAAGAAACAAAAGAGAAAACTATAGGCCAATATCTCTAATACATATTGATACAAAAACTCTTAATAAAATACCAGCAAACTGAATTCCACAGTACATTAGAAAGATCATTCTTCACGACCAAGTGAGATTTATCCCCCAGGATGCAAGGATGGTTCAACATATGCAAATTAATCATATGCAAATCAATCTATGTGATACATCATGTCAATAGAATGAAGGATAAAAACCATATAATGTTTTTCAACTGATACTGAAAAAAGCATTTGATAAAATTCAACATCTCTCCATGACAAAAATCCTCAAAACATTGGGTATGGAAGGAACATACCTCAACATAATAAAAGCCATGTATGACAGACAAATCCACAGCTAGTATCACACTGAATGGGAACAAACTGAAAGGCTTTCCTCAAAGATCTGGAACATGACAAGGATGCTTACTTTCACCACTGCTATTCGATATAGTACTGAAAGTCCTTGCTAGAGCAACCAGGCAAGAGAAAGAAATAAAGGGCAATCCAAATCGCAATGAAAGAAGTTAAATTATCCTTGCTTGCTGATGATATGATCTTATATTAGGAAAAAAACCTAAAGACTCCACAAAAAAACTATTAGAACTGATAAATTCAGTAGTGTTGCTGGATACAAAGTCAATGTACTAAAAATCGGTGGCATTTCTATATACCAACAGTGAACACTGAAAAATCAATAAAGTAATCTCATTTACAATAGCCACAGATAAAATTAAATACCTAGGAATTAACCAAAGAAGTGAAAGAACTCTGCAATGAAAACTATAAAACATTGATGAAAGAAATTAAAGAGGACACAAAAAATAGATAGTTCATGTTCATAAATTAGAATATCAATGTTGCTAAATGTCCATACTACTTGAAGTAATCTACAAATTTAATGCAATCCCTATCAAAATACCAATGACATTCTTCACAGAAATAGAAAAAAAAAACCCTAAAATTTATATGGAACCACAAATGACCCAAAATAGTCAAAGCTATTCTTAGCAAAAAGAAAATTGGAGGAGTCACATTACCTGACTTCAAATTATACTGCAGAGCTTAGCAACCAAAACAGCATGGTACTGGCATAAAAAGAGAGAGAAAGGCCAATGGAATAGAATGAGAACCCCTACAGATAATTGATTTTCTACAAATGTGCCAAGAACATGCACTGGGGAAAACATGGTCTCTTCAATAAATGGTGCTGGGAAAACTAGATATTTATATATAGAAGAATGAAACTAGACCCCCAGATTAAAGGCTTAAATCTAAGACTTTAGACTATGAAACAACTGTAAGAAAACATTGGGAAAAAATCTCCAGGTGATTGATCTAGGCAAAAATTTCTTGAACAATATCCCACAAGCACAGGCAACAAAAGCAAAAATGGACAAATGGAATCACAGTTAAAAAGCTTCTGCACAGCAAAGGATACAATTAACAAAGTGAAGAGATAACTCACAGAATGGGAGAAAATATTTACAAACTATCCATCTGACAGGGGGATTAATAAGAAGAATATGTAAGGAGCTCAAACAACTCTATAGGAAAAAAAAACTATTAATCTGATCAAAAACACAGGCCAAAGATTCAAATAAACATCTCTCAAAAAAAGACACACAAATGGCAAACAGGTATATGAAAATGTGCCTGTTTCATTGATTGTCAGAGAAATGAAAATCAAAACTACAATGAGATGTTGTCTCACCCCAGTTAAAACGGTTTATATCCAAAAGACAGGCAATAACAAATGCTGGAGAGGATGTGGAGAAAAGAGAACCCTCATACACTGTTGGTGGGAATGTAAATTAGTACAACCACTATAAAAATAGTTTGGAGAATCTTCAAAAAAATGATAAACAGAGCTAACATGATCCAGCAGTCCCACTATTGGGCATATACCAAAAATAAAGGAAATCAGTATATCAAAGAGATATCTGCACTCCCATTTGTTGCAGCACTGTTCACAATAGCTAAGATTTGGAAGCAACCTAAGTGTACATCAACAGATGAATGGATAAGGAAAATGTACGTATATACAATGGTGTACTATTCAGCCATAAAAAAGAATGAGATAGTGCAGCCATCGAGGAAAACAGTCTGGTGGTTCCTCCCTAGAAATTTCATTCGTAGGTATATACTTGAAAGAATTGAGAACAGGTGTTCAAATAAGCACATGTATACACTTATGCATCGCTATTCACAATAGCCAAATAAAAGCACTCTAAATGTCCATGAATAGATAAATGGATAAATGACATATGGTATATACATACAATGGAATATTATTTAGCTATGAAAAGAAATGAAGAACTGACACATGCTAGAATACGGATGAAACTTTAAAAATTACGCTAAGTGAAAGAAATCAGATAAGAAAGATCATATACTATGTGATCTTTTTCATAATAATAACTGGGTTGAAACCTTGATTTTAATGGGAGCTCCATGCTTTAAGTTGTCAATATACTAAAGAGCAATTTTCCAGTATGCTGGGGGTTGTGGATTGTGATATTGCCAGGTAAGAAACTACAAACTGGCCAGGCACAGTGGCTCATGCCTGTAATCCCAGCACTTTGGGAGGCTGTGGTGGGTGGATCACAAGGTCAGGAGTTCAAGACCACCCTGGCCAACATGGTGAAACCCTGTCTATACTAAAAATACAAAAATTAGCCGGGTATGGTGGCAGGAGCTTATAATCCCAGCTACTAGGGAGGCTGAGGCAGAGAATTGCTTGAATTCAGGAGGCGGAGGTTGCAGTGAGCCAAGATCACACCACTCCTCTCCAGCCTGGGCACCAGAGTGAGACTCCGTCTCAAAAGAAAAAAAAGAAACTACAAACCACACATTCTGCAGTAATTTATTTGGGACTATGTGATGAGCAAGAGTCTCTGGTTGTCAAAACCTCCCAAGTGGAGTGACCCAAATTTAGAAAACGTAAAATGTATAATATGTTTGCAATAAAAATATTGGAAATTCTTAACTTTAAAGCAACATCCATGATTAAAATTTACAGAAAGCAAATCACAATTCCAAGAGAGAAAAGATCCTTCCTTAATTTTCTATTAAAAAGTCAATACTACCTTTACAATCAGAAATTTACGCACACACAAAAAAAAGCTTCAAGAATGTGCAGGTCACCTCCAGCATTTTCTGTGGCATATATTTACAAATATGAGTCATTCTGTTGAGCTCTCTCTCACCAGGCAGACATATTCTGTGAAATGGCTTTAAGGATCATTACTTAGGAAGACCTACCTACAAGAAGAAACGTCAGTGTAAACATTGTACTTAGAATAATCTTCCATGATCGAGTTACCCTGAAATAATAAAAACAATGATTAAAAAAGAATTTACCACCACCATGCATTTTACTTGGACTTTAGCCACTACACACAAGTTAATAAACTCACTTGTTCTCATTCTTGCTTAATCTAGGTCGAGTCTATGAATTACTTTAATTTCCAATCCACCATTTTTTAAATTGAGAGAAGATTGTTTTCACGATGATACACACTCACCTGCATATGTGTGCACATACATACAGTCATACTTCTCACTTTCACATATGTAATGCTTGTGCTAGTATATGTCTATTTATATTATTAAAATGCTTATAAGAAAAAAATAAAGACAGTATTCTAGAGGTCTCAAATGTAGAGAAAGAAAAAAAGAAAGAAACAAAGAAAAATCAGACTCTAATTTTATGGAAATTCAGTATAAAGCTAAAGAACTGTGACAATCAACGAATATCTGATAAAATCCTTTAAAGTCATCATGACCTTTTTTCCTACTCTGTTGAAGCATAGTATGCTATGCAAATATGATTTGTGTTCTTTTCTGTATAATTGTACAGCCCAGTGATGCTTCACAGAATGAACACATCCATGAAACCTCACGCAGGACTGGAAATCGAGCATACTCAGTGCTGTGGACTGAATTGCACCCCACCCCCCAACACACAGACACAAATTCATTTGTTGAAGCCCCATGCCCATTGTTACTGTATTTAGAGATAGGGTCTTTAATTGCTAATTAAGGTTAAAAGAGGTTATGAGTGGCACTCTAAACTAGCAGGATTGTTAGAAGAGGCGGAAGAGAGACCAGAGGTTTTTCTGTCTTTGCGCACTCAGAAGAAAGGTCCCATGGGGACACAGTAAGAAGGCAATCCAGGGAGAGAGCCCTCACCAGAGACCAAATCAGCTGGAACCTTGAACTTTCCAGACTCCAAAACTGCGAGAAAATAAATTTCTGTTGTTTCAGCCACCCAGTCTGTGGTATTTATTATCGCAGCCTGAGCAGTTAAATACCCTAGGCCCATCAGAAGCCCATCTTGTGCCCTCATCAGACACTACACCTCCCACCTCCGAAGGCACCTGATCTCCTGAGCTCTATCCCCATTAAGTAGATTTGTCTGGGTTTGAACCACCTATAAATGGACCCAAGTGGGTATGGGCTCTATCTGTCTGCCTCCTGTTCCCCAGCCTCACAGTTGTGAGAGTCAATTGTGCTGTTGTGTATAGTTATGGTTCATTCATCCTTATGACTGTATAGTATTCCATTGTGTGAATATGCCATGTGGGTATCCATCCTAGCATTGGTGTGTGTTTGGAGCTATGATAAATAATGCTGTTATAAATATTATTACAAGCAATGCAGCTATGAACATTCTAATACATGGTTTCTGATGAAGACAAGTATGTATTTCATTTAAGCATATTCCCAAGGGAGGAATTGCTGGGTCATAGGATATATGCATAATCCGTTGCAGTAGAATCCTGCTAAAGAGTTTTACAAAGTGGTTTTAAGGATAAACTTTTCACATCGAACCTTTTAAAAAGCCCTAAAGGGTGGGTGGAGAGGGAAGCTAAAATAATCACATTAAGCTAAGGTAAAGGCTGTAAACTTCTGGATAAAGTATTACAAATTGGCAAACTAAAAATTTCTACTTAAAACATAAGAAAAATCACATTAACATGGACCATTCATTAACAGCATTCGCTAGAGTGGACCACTGAATTCCCCCAGTACAGAATCTTTAAGTAGCTTATCTCCCCTACATAAAGCAGTCACGCCTGTTAGCCATCCAGGAGTGTGGGACAGCGTGGAAAGCAACTAAGAAGAGCGTTTTATTGACTGTCTTCTCTTCAGGGGAAGTGTATTCTTGAGCCTCTTCCTTTTAAATGTTATTGGACATGTGGAGAGTGGTAGGGGGTCCACTGAATAAAAAAGTTATTCATAGGTCACTGCGTGCCATGGCTCAGGCCTCTAATCCCAGCACTTTGGGAGGCTGAGGCGGGCGGATCATGAGGTCTGGAGATCAAGACCATCCTGGCCAACATGATGAAACCCCATCTCTACTAAAAATACAAAAATTAGTTAGATGTGTTGGCGTGCGCCTGTAATCGCAGCTACTCGGGAGGCTGAGGCAGGAGAATCGGCTGAACCTGGGAGGTGGAGATTGCAGTGAGCCAGGATCGTGCCATTGCACTCCAACCTCGTGACAGAGCAAAGTTCGTTTCAAAAAAAAAAAAGGTTATTCAAGGTAAATTATGGCCCACAGGAGCTCTCCTGATGGGCTGAAATAAAATGAAAAGTATCACATTACCGTATTTACCAAAGATTAATTCCATTTTTTTTCCATTAGAAAACTGGCTGCCAGGCTCTGCAATGCAAAACTCCTTCTACGCTTTTGCCCAGCCAGTGGGATTCTGCCATTTGGGGCAAGCATATTTTGTTATTACTGTGATTTTGAAAAGCTGCCCTCCTTGTACAATAAATTTGTAGTACTCCTTTTATTTTTATTGACAGTTTTGTTTCTGTGCAAGTGTTTCCTTGTTACCAATAGAAAAGTTATTTCGTTACTTGCAGTTTTTGTTTTCCCAGCAGGCAGCACATGGGCAGGGGGTTTGTAAATAGGTTTGGGTCTTTGGATTCCCTGCTGTCTCCTTACAGATGATCTCCACATATGTTCTCACTAGAGGAGACAGGGTGATTCACTCAAAATGTGCATCCCCTACCAGAGTCTTTAGTCAATTATCACCCAAGAATGTAATAAATGCCACTCTTTGTCCAGAGTCCTGAGCCCAGTGCTAAGCTCTGCATATCACCAAGACTATACAAGCTAGCCCAATGACAAAAAAAAAAAAAAAAAAAAGTGAATTATCTGGGAGGTTTTAAGTTGCTGCTGCTGTGGCTCATTCTTTGAAACATGGTAGCTCTCCTTTCTTAATCCTTGGCCGCAGTCTGCTGTTATTAATCCAGATACTGTTGACATAGAAGTATCGTGATCAAGTGTAAGTACTGTGATCAAGAGAAACATTCAAAGGAAACTGTTTGGAAATGATTTTCTCTATAAAGGGGGAGAACACTGTCGGGTAACAGGTAACAGGTGAACAGGGCACAAGTGAAGGATATAACACATAAAACCTATAGTCTCAGGCACACCACTCCTCTGCTATGTTTACCTACCGATTCACATCAGGGTTTTCATGCTCTGATAGCAAAGAATTGCCACTGGCGCTACCGCTGGCTTCTTCAGAGCAATCTCTGAAAAATATGGCAGCCATTCTCGCCTTTATTTTTCCACTCATGATCCCCCACCAAAGAACAAACAGCTGGTAGGATGAAGAACAACATTCATCCTCTTTCCTATTTTATGAAAAACATGAACTATACATACAGTTTTGTAATTTGTTTTGTTTAATGTCTTCTTCCTCTATGGGTGTTTCTTCTTGAAGAGGGAATTTTGAAAAGCTTCTGAGTGTTCTGTTGCATCATCCTCTGTGACACCGCATAATGCAGATGGCCACCACGCCTAGCCAGGGCATGGACACACATCCTCCTGTCTGCGTCGAGGGCCTAATTGTACTGTATGTCAAATCCACTGAATAATACAAAGGCCCCCCATGTACCTACTGCTTTTCTATAGCAAATCTGGATGTTTTGCTTTGCTATGTTTACTTCAGTGCTTCCCTTCCTCTCCCTCCCCCTCTTCCTTCCTTCCCTCCTTCTCCTCCTCCTCCTCTTCTTCTTCTCTCTTTCTTCTTCTTCTCTCTTTTCTCTCTCTCTCTCTCTCTTAGATGGTGTTTTGCTGTTGTTGCCCAGGCTGGAGTGCAAAGGCGCGATCTTGGCTCACTGTAACCTCCGCCTCCCAGGTTCAAGCGATTCTCCTGCCTCAAGCCTCCCAAGTATCTGGGATTACGGGCACGTGCTACCACGCCTGGCTAATTTTGTATTTTTAGTAGAGACAGGGTTTCTCCATGTTGGTCAGGCTGGTCTTGAACTCCCGACCTCAGGTAATCTGCCTCTCAACCTCCCAAAGTGCTGGGATTATAGGCATGAGAGCCACCACGCTGGCCTACTTCAGTGCTTTTCTAATAAATAAAATATCAGAAATATAATGGTAGACCCCCAAGCATCCCCCAAATCTCAGCCCTCTCCCTTATTTTCCACAGATAACTACAACATGAAAATTGATATACTCTATTTCAATTATTCTTAATATTTTACAATGTAAATCTGTATCTAAAGATAATATTGTTTTCATGCTTAAAACACAAAATAAATGATATGCCACTCTTGGTTTTCTTACAACATTATCTATCTTGAGGTATTAACTCCACTCATTTTAATTACTCTATGGTATTTTATTGCATGTCCATCACAATCCATTTACTCGTCCTTCTATAGATGTATACTTAGGTTATTTTCAGTTTTTTGGCAAGAAATAATGCTCATTGCATGTTTTTATATGCACACCACAAGGTTTTTCTAAACATACACCTAGAAATGGAATAGCTAGGGGGAAGGATAATCTAGTTTATTTGGGGGATAAATTCTAGGATGACAGTGATTTCAGTCTTAGCACTTTGGGGATACTACTCCATGGTCTTGTGGATTTGTTGTGGCTGATGAAAATTCTGTCTGGTCTTCATTCCTCTTCATTTTTGTTTTGTTTTGTTTTTTGGCAAGCTCTCTGGTAGATTTTAAGATTTTCTGTTTATCCATATTTTCCAGTTTTATTTTGATGTATCCAGGTTTGATACTATTTTTTGGTTTTCCTCACTTACAACTCAGAATCTTTTCAGTTTGAGTACTTGTGTGTTGTTTTTTTCAGGTCTGGACTATTTTTCAGTCATCAGGGCTTCAAATATGGCTCTCTGCCACTGCCTCGATTTTCTTAGAATGGTCCACCTGTTGACACTTGTGTCTCCCTTTACTTTCCATATAGTTCAACTGCTCTTTCATATTCGTTTCTGCTCTTTTCTCTTTTTACTTATGTTGATTTCTGGGTGAATTCGTGTTATTTTTCAATTTACTACTTTTTTTTTTCCTGAAAGCCTAGATCTGTCCCAAGAAACCCTCAAGTTTCTACTTTTTTATCTACTAGTCCGAAATTCGAAAGTTACAAAATGGTACACACCGAATATGGCCTTTTCACCTGGCATCTGCCTTCTAGCTATTGGTTCCCCTGCCTCCTAGCATCTATGTTACCATTTATACTCTTTCCATTCAAAGATGTGATATGCATGTACAGCATGTGACATTGCATTATATATGTAATATTTTATATGTATATTTATCTCTCCACATTCCTAATGGTAGCTTACTATAAACTGTGCTCTGCGTCTTTCTTCTTTCACTTAAACATTTATCTTGGAAGCTTTTCTGATGGTTTGAGATAATCTTCCTCATTCATTATGATTGAATAGTGTTTCCTTGGGTGAAGGGGCCATAAGCTCTTTAGCCTGTCTCACATTGATGGGCAGCTTGATATTTAAAATAACGTGCAGTAGTAACCTTGCATTTAAGTTATTATCCATATATGTGAGTATATCTTTAATGATATATACCCAGAAGAGGAACTTCGGTGTCAAAGTCTATGTGTATTTTCCAAGAATAAACCCGCACATATACAGTCAACTAATCTTTGACAAATTTGCTAGGTGTACACAATAAGGAAAGGATACTGTAGTCTCTTCAATGAATGGTGCTGGGAAAACTAGATATTAACATGCAAAAGATTAAATTAGATACTTATCTCACACCAAACCCAACTATTACCTTGAAATAGATAAAATACTTAAACATAAGACCTGTAACCATAAAATTCCTAGAAGAAAACAGAAAAATCTCCTTGAAGTTAGTTTTGGCAATGACTTTTTAAATATGACACCAAAATCACAAGCAAAAATAAATGAGTGGAACCACATTAAACCAAAAAGCTTTTGCACAGCAAAGGAACTTAATAGCAAGAAAACAAATAACTCAATCTAAAAGTTGGCAAAGTTCCTAAACAGACATTTTTTCCAAAGAAGTCATATACATGACCAACAGGCATATTTCCCTAATCATCAGGGAAAAGTAAATCAAAACAACAATAATATATCACCTCACAGCTGTTAGAATGGCTATTATAAAATAGACAAAAGGCTAGTGTTGCACAAAGTGGTACATGCCTGTAATCCCAGCTCCTCGGGATGCTGAGACAGGAGGACTACTTGAGCCCAGGAGTTTGAGACCAGCTTAGCCACATAGCCAGATCCCATATTTGTAAAAAATTTGTTAAAACAAACAAACAAAAATATATAAAGATAAATGTAGGCAAGAATGCAGAGAAAAGGTAACCCTTGTATACTGTTGCTGGGATGTATTGGTATACTCATAATAAAAACCAGTATGGAAGTTCCTTAAGAAATTAAAAATAGAACTACCATATGATTCAGCAATCCCCACTTCTGGGTATATATACCCAAAGGAAATGAAATCAGTGTGTTGAAGAGATATTTGCACTTCCATGTTCATTGTATCACTATTCACAAGCCAAAACATAAAAACTACCCAAGTGTCCATTGATGGATGAATGAATGTGATTTACACACACACACACACACACACACACACACACACACACACACGGGAGAGAGAAAGAGAGAGAGGGAATGGAATATTATTCAGCCATAAAAAGTAGGAAATTGTGTCATTTGTGACAACATGAATGAGCCTGGAGGACATTATGCTAAGTGAAATAAACCAGATATAGATAGGTGAATACTGTAAGATCTCATTTGTATGTGAAGCCTTAAAAAGTCAAATTTGTAGAAGCAAAGAGTAGAATGGGAGTTGCCAGTGGCTGATAGGCAGAGGGAGTGAGAATAGGAAGATGTTGGTCAAAAGGTGCAGAGTTTCAGTTATAAGAGGAATAAATTCTGGGGATCCAATGTACAGCATGCTGACTACAGTTAGCAATATTGTATTGTATTCTTGAAATGTGTTGACAGAGTAGATCTTAAGTGTTCTCACTCCACACACGCATGCACAAAGGTAACTAAATGAGATGATGAATATGTCAATTAGCTTGATTGTAGTAATTATTTCACAATGTGTATGTGTATAAAATTAATATGTCTGACTGAAATATAGAATTTTTGTTAATCATATGGCAATAAAGTTGGAAAAAAACCCAAAATGTGTCATTTTCCTTAGGAAAACTTTCAACCAAAGACAAAGGCTATTATTTTAACACAATGCAGGGCACTGCAGAGTCAAAGAAATCTAGTCTCTCTCCTGCATATAGAGAAGATGATCTTGTTTCTCCAACTAGGCTGAAAACCCAAACTGCTATATAACATTGAAATACATAAATATATACCAAAAAGGAGAAGTATGTCTTTAAATTACTCAGATTATCAGAAAAAAAGCACAAAATATAAAAGTCCGTCCAGTTTCTGGACCCTTGGTGAGAGTATGCTCCATGTCCTGGAGGGAAAGACTGAGCCTGCAGGAGTGAAGGCGGGGGCGGGGGAATTACACCAGGGCTTTCAGCTGCGTGAGATTGGAACAGACAGTAACAAGGATGAGCAAAAGTGGAGAGATGGAAAAGCGCAAACAGATGTGTCCTGCAAGTTTAAATAAACCAGCTTCAGCCAACAACACGGAAAAACTAACAGGGACCAGGCAGGCAGGAAGGGCCAGAGGGCTTTGAAAAATCAGAATTTGTACTCAAATACATTTTTTTCCTCTTCTCAAAATGCTCATAAGCAGGAGCTACAAGTAAAGTGAATATTCATAAGCATATCTACAAGTAAAGTGAATGAAATTAGGCATAAAGTGAGAATATATGTCAGAGAATGTTGGATCCTTCTAAATATTGAGGGCTATTATGTGGTAGAAAGATGATTATGTGATAAAGTACGGGAAATAAAGACATTGAGATAGTCTCATTATAAATAAATTATTCTTGTGTCATGTTTTCATTTGCATGGCATCATTACTTACATTCTTATCTGATATGGTTTGCAAATATTTGTAATTTCAATCACACTGCAAAAGTCAAAAGTTGGCCAGGCGTGGTGGCTCATGCCTAGAGTCCCATTGCTTTGGGAGGCTGAGGCGGGAGGATCTCTTGAGGCCTGGAGTTGGGAGACCAGCCTGGGGATGTAGCAAGACCGCTGTCTTCACAAAAAAAAAAAAAAAAAAAATTAAAAATTAGCTAGACGTGGTGGTGTGGGCCTGGAGTCCTAATTACTCAGGAAGTCAAGGTGGGAGGATCTCTTGAGCTCCTAAGTTCAAAGCCTCACTGAGCCATGATCACACTAACGCATTTCAGCCTGGATGACAGAGCAATATCCTGTCTCAAAAATAAGAATAAAACAAAATAAAAATATAAAAAGTTTCTTCTAAGGAATGATACTTCATTATCATTCAACTATGATTTCAGCTAGTAAAGAAGGTTATCAATTTGGATGAATGCTGTACTCTTCTGTTAATCCAATGGAAAAATAGAGATACTCTTTGGTCATGATAGTTCCAGCTATTACGATCAATTTTTTTTTTTAAGTAACCTTCTGGGCCAGGTGCAGTGGCTCATACCTGTAATCCCAGCAATTTTGGAGGCCGAGGTGGGTGGATCACAAGATCAGGAGTTCGAGACCAGCCTGGCCAACATGGTGAAAGCCCATCTCTACTATAAATACAAAAATTAGCCAGGCATGGTAGCGCGTGCCTGTAATCTCAGCTACTCCGGAGACTGAGGCAAGAGAATTGCTTGAACCCGGGATGCGGAGGTTGCACTAAGCCAATGTCATGCTACTGCACTTCAGCCTGGGCTACAGAGCAAGACTCCATCTCAAATAAAGAAATAAATAAATAATCTCTCTTGACCATACAATCCCGTAGCTACATGATGCTGTGACTTTCACAAACGAAAGCATTTTTCATGCTTGGCAATAACATAAGAGCCTGTATATACAGTGGAATGAAAATTTGATATTGCAGTATGAAGTCTTGATTACTCATGATTGCACCACTGAAGATGCTTAGAATTCATTATGATATTATATTAGAGCTGGATAAACCATAGTATTAGAGTTAATTCCTGCACAAAAATTATCTTCTTTTTAACCAGTTCTGATATTACCTGTCTCCTGCTAGATTTCTAAGGCTATACTCGTATCACAGAAACAGATTCATGTTCAGTTCAAGTTGTCAAATACCCACCATTATGAAAAGTCTTGATTTAAAAAGAAAAAAAAAATCAACAAGAGAAATCCAAGGCTACTAGCTGTTGCTGCAGTCATTGGAACAATAGGATTTCTTTGAATGTTCTCTGTAACAACTTTTCCCCTTTTAATTCTCACAAGGGGTTAACACTGGGTAATTAAGTCCCATTATTTTGCCATGGTGGTATGGGGCTTTCCGGATATCAAAAGTGTCTCCTACTGAACTGTGCCATAGCTGTTGGTGTCTGTTAGCCTCACCAAGCATATGCCAGATAGATAATCTTCATTCTCAGGAAACCCATCGGTAATATATTCATTGTACTTTCTGTAGATCTCAAAATCCTGGCAGGCAAAAAGTTCACACTTAAGCCAAGTGTTTGGAATTCTAAACCCAATTCCATATAAACATGGTTAAGACCTTTAAAAAAAGTCTCTCAACTTACAAAACAGAAATATACCCGAATAATATCAGGAAGAATGTTCGCATGATAATTTTATTATCGACTCACAATTTCCAAGTACTTAGTCTTTTAAAAAATGCATTAGATGAGAAATTTGCAAGCAAATTTGTCTAAAATTAAGGAAATCCTTTACTAAATGAATTATTTCTGCATCTTCTTAGTAAATTCTTTTTGTGTGTGTATGTGTATACTGGGGGGGAGTTGTTTTGTTGTGTTTTTAGGGTGAGACAGTTATACTGGTTTGGAAAACATGATGCACGCCCCCAGTTTTTCTGGACCGCTCTACAGTAACTGTGGTTCCCAGACAGAGCGGCTAGAGGACGACTGAGGGCTGACTCTCGCCCTGCGCCCACGTCCCCACTCCCCCACACCCCTGCACCAGTAAGGTCCTGCTCCCTTCTCCGCAGCACCCGGCCCGGCTCCCCGAGGCATCGCGGCGCTGCCTTGCCCTGGTCCAGCTCTGGGCCCTGGGCAGTTGACAGGCGTCGCCCGCGCCACGCTCCCGGCCCTGATTGGCTCACCGCTTCCCCTTAGGCTACCCCTATTGGCTGCCAGTGATCCCGCCGCGCCCGCCGGTTGGCCACTCAGCCGTTGCCCTGGCGACGCGGATGTTGTGGTTCCGTGGCGCGCCGGGAGTTGGGTTGTTTGGCTGCAGCCCGCCAGCCTTGTAAAACCAGACCCCGGGCGCCGCGGGCAGCACCGACGGAGACCCGCGGGGAGCTGGTGAGCCTGAGCGGGCTGGAGGGCGATGGGGGTGCCCACTGGGGCCTTGTCTTTGTCCACTGTGCGGAGCTCGCGGTGCCGGCAGTGCGCCCGGGGCCGGAGGGAGGGGACCATCTCGTCGCCGGGTTGGGATGAGCACAGGGCAGGATCTCCCAGCCAGCCCAAGTCCCGCGGCCCTTTGGTTACCTGCCGTTTACCCTCTCTGTGTGCACCGGCTGTACACCTGGCGTGGACGTGCCTGTATTGGATAGCCGGCGTGACGTGCCCCCTGCTGTGTGCCCCGCACGCAGGTGTCTGCTGAATACATCGCGTGAATGTGCCCCTGCTGTGTACCCGGAGTGCGTACGCCGCTGCTGTGTACTTTGTGTGGACGTGCCCTGCTGTATACCGGCATGATGTGCTCCCTTCTGTTTACCTGGCGTGAGCATGCCCCCTGCCGCATGCACTGCTTGGACATGCTAGCGCTTGGGGATCGTTAAGGTGCCTGCAGGCGTGTCAGGTGGAGGAGGACAGACCGACCGAGCGGGGGCGCTCGGATTTTACTTTCGCAGCTGCAGCTCCTGGCAGCGGGTCAGGCCGGCATCGCCCAGCGCACCGCGAACACCAGGTCCGGCAGCATCTGTCTCTTCCCGCAGCGTGCAGCGCCCAACCATGAGGAACACGAGCAAGGAACTGCAGGGCGCCACGCACCGCTACGCTCCCTGCGGTGAGTGCGCCCTCACCGCGTCCTGGCCAGAAAGAGCCGGCTGCTTGCACTCTGCTTGCTAGACGCAGCTGTGGATCCATTGTCCTCTATGTGGGCGGAGGGGGGTGTGAACTACGTGGGTAGAGGATCAAGTGATAAAACTAACAAGTCAAAGAAAGCCACGAGCTGCTCCTGTGCCTGAGTGTGAAATCAAGACTTAAAGAGAAATATGAGGGGGGGGAGAGTCTTGTTTTTCTTTATTTTCAACGAGAGAACCAAGGCTACCTACCTTGGTTCAATCTGGAGCAATAGGATCCCCTTGGAAGTTTTCTCTGTCATAGTTCAACCTTACACAACTCTCACAACTGCGTTCCTGAATGTTGACTTGGGAAGTTTCTTTTCTAGCAGAATAACTTAGGTATTTCAGTGAATCCCTAGCCCTTGCTCCTACTTTAGACCCCAAACAAGTTAAATATATGTTCTGGTTTCAGGGTCTGGATACAGGAAAACGAATTCAGTGAGGTTCTTTTTTTTTTCTGGTTTTTTTTTTTTGTGAAGGGCTGCAGGAGGGTAGAGAAGAGGGTCCTGGAGGTCAGCTGGAACAGCCGAGTTGGAGCTGGTCGGCACTCTGGAGCCAGCACATCTGCTCAGAAGTGAACCAAATGTGGCCCTTCTTCATACTCTAAATGAGCTTCTATCCCAGAGCTCTACCTTGTGACCACTGTTGGAGATAGTGTGGCCATGCTGGGGATTGGGAAGGGGACAGCACAGGAAGTCTGACTGATTTGCCTTCTCCCAGTGGGTTCTGGAAGCTTTATCTGACTTCTTGGTGCCTTCTAGTGGCCTTGTCTGTATGAACAGCACTAAGGAACACTAACAACTGCCAGGCACTGTTCTAAGTGCTTTATATTATACACTAATTCATTTAACCTCATAACAACCCTACGAGGTAACATTACCCCCATTTTATAGAGTTTGGAGTAAGTTGCCCAAGGTTATACACTTAGTAAGTGGCTCTACAGCTGTTCTGTAAGGTCACAGCAGCCTAAAGCAGGAGCCTGTGCCCCTGTGGGTAGGTGAGCATATAACACACTTCCTTGTGCCTTAGATACCAGGAGAGCTGGGGATCTTCAGTTCATCTCATAGACTGTCACAGACTGTATTTCCTCACTGATAAAATAAGGGTACTAATATTTGACAAATGAGAAGGCAGGGGAAGGCTACATTAAACAAATCTATAGGATAGTAAATGACTGATATCGTAAAAGTACCAATGATTTTTGCAGATAAAAGCTGAGATAACTCTTAGTCCCTTTAACCCTCTCCCTCTGGTGTGTGTGTGTGTGTGTGTGTGTGTGTGTGTGTGTGGTGGTCACAGTTGGTTCTTACTCATCTGAGCCCTTGCTCTCTGAGTGCTTTCTTTGTATGTATTTATAAATGGCCAACCAGATTCGAGTTCAGTGCCTGTCCACAGCTTCCAGTAATGAGAAGAAGGTAGAAGACACACTGTTCTCTGTGGATTAATTAGTAATCAAAACATAGAAAGAAAAAATAAAGCAACGATCAAATGCCTTCTCTCTAAAGAAAATATTTGAACTGAATAGGATCAGAGTATGAAGCTGCTAAATTCTCTTATTCATTCTTAAATTGATTCTCTGTGATCTTTTGTGTAAGTCTTTAAAACTTTTCCAATCTTTCTTTTCTTTCCTTTTCAAAACCATATAGTGTTGATTCAGCTATTTAATGTCCTTTAGATACCTAAAAGATTGCCTGCATTAAAACCCATCCATTAAAAATTTGATGTCTAAGCTTTTAGCTTTAAAGGATGGTTTCTCTTATTTCTCTGTGCTTACTTACATGAATCAATTTATTCAGTACTATTTTCCTGTGCATCTACTGTATTAGTCAGCGTTCTCCAGGGCAATATAACCAACAGCATATCCATGTCTATCTATATACATACATATATATACATAGATAGATTGATAGATTATATGTATAGAGATATATAAGATCTCCATTTTAATGATAATGCTGGTCAGCTGTGCCTGAATTCCAAAGGGAGGAGGGTATAAGGAGGCCTGTCCAACCTCCTTCCTGTTATGGCCTAAACTAGTTTTTCAGGTTTACTTTGGAATACAGTTGGCTGAGTGGGGGACATTCATTCAGTCAGGTGAGGGGCTTAGAATTTTATTTTTGGTTTACTCTGATTGGAGGAAGCCCACCCCCACATTATAGAGGACAATCTACTTCACTCAAATTCTACTGTTTTACATGTTATTTTCATCTAAAAAATATTCATAGACACAATGAAAATAATGCTTTGCCAATATCTGGGTACCATGGACCAGCCAAGTTTACACATAAAATTAGACATTATAACTACCCAAGAAGAGGGTATTGTGTTAGACTCTGAACATACTGCCCCTGTGACAGTCCATTCTGATAAGTGCTATTGCATACACCCAGTCATAGTGTTACATTAATTGCATCTTTCATATCTTACATTCTTCTTGGGTTTTGTTTCTAAAGTTTTCAATCAGGTGTGATATTTTTTCTTATATTTGGGCATCTGGTTAGTCAATATCAGGTTCAAATAGTTACCTAGAACCCCAGTTGTCTGAGTGCCCCAGATCTCTTCTCTCTGTGGAGTCATCAATAAACACTGATACCTCCTGGTCCCTGGGATTTTGCCAACTCACTTGACGGAAGCTCCCATAGGACTCCAGGGCGTCTCCTGGGTGGTTCCAAGCCAGCCTGCAGGGCCTGTCCTGGATGCTTAGGGAGCCTCATGGCTTCATCAGGCCCATGTGAACTCCTCTGTCCACAGCCCCTTTCTGCATGGGCTCCAATCAGGAAAGGGGGAAGGACAGAGAACAGCTCTCCTCCTCCACTCCATTGTGCCTGGCTTCTTCTTCGTGGGTCCTTTCATAACAGAAGTCATGCAATCTACACTCGCTGTGTTTCAGCTTGATCTTTCTCAAGGGAGCCAAACACAGTCACCTTAGGAATCTCTGACTCTCCAGCTGAGAAGTTTTTCCGTAATACATGGTCACCTGTTTCCAACAGTTTTCAGGAACCATCTAGACTTCTGACCACCTTTCACTGTCCTCTTTGGCCTCAGGCATAAGCAAAGCCATTATTATTGAAAACAGAAATATCACAATAATAATAATGAAAGGGACAAAAAAAGACAGAGAGGGAGAGTGATAAGGTGAGATGAACTCTCACCTGGGGAATCTGGGTGGAGGGAATGTGGGAATTCATGCTGTACTGACTCATGTGGAGAGAAGCTTCTGGGCTGATTCAAGCGCCCTTGCTCGGTGGCCAGGCATCTGACCACTCCCTAATCCTGCCTCTTCTCACTCTTGTGCTATTGGTAAATGTGTTCAAACAGGCTGTTATTTCTGTGACAGAACTTAGATTTCACTATTTTTAACATGCTAAATTTAGCAAATCTTGGTCAACATTTAGCCATGTATTCCACAAGCCTACCCATAATGTTTTAAATGATTTGGGATTTTTCAGGAATGTATATTCCCCAACATAACCAAAAATACAGTTGTCTTATTTTTATGGAGGATTAGGAGAGAGAGCAGAGACATAATGGGCCTTGGGTACCTTCCTGGGTACCCAGTGAAAGAGGCTGAGCCCTCGCACCTTTCCCCTCGGTTGGTGCCAGTGGTGGCCTCTTGGTGAGCAGTACAGACTGGGTTGCGTGGCTGGTGTTATGAAGAGGGCTTTCTCTTCCTTGCTAATGGGCTCTGTGGCCTGCACTGCCCTGATGGTGTTGTCTGCATGGAGACACTCTGACACACAGCAACAGCATGGTCCCTGCCCCCTCCTCTGTAGATTGGTATTACCACGTCCCAGTGAAGCGCTCTGAGAAGGCCGTGGATGCCCCGCCAGCATCCCAGATCCCAGGTCTCAGCAATTTGGGAGACTCACACAGTGAGAACTTGCCTGGGACTCGGAGACACTGGATAAAGAAACAGATTCTGAATACGTGAAGCTCGCGAAACAAGGCGGCAGGCCCGGTGAGCCCCCCAGGCGCGGAGCCTCCTGCCCCGTTCAGTGTGGCAGCCCCGCGGGCAGTGAGGGGGAGATTTGTAACTAATTCCTTCCATATAAAAATATTACTACAGAGTCCATACGTTTCGCTTAGGGCCTTTGGAAATTTGGGTTAATTAAGTCGGTGTAGTGATGGGCATGATCTCCAGGGATGAGCTAATTTTTATGATGTTAGAATAAATAGGCCAAATTCACACGGAATTGCCCGTGTAGGATATTTCTTCTGAGTAATGCCTTTGTGATGATTCAGCCCTTACCTCACCCATTTTATATTCTTATTACAAAGAGAAATTCAGGAAGTTCCTGGCTTCTTGAGATTCTTGGCTAATTTGTGAAAAGGTTTTGTTTCCTGTTTTTTACTCTCATTGTGGCTTGTCCTTTGTATGAAAATGTTTTAGATAATGAAGACTGTAGGTGAACTTCAGTGGTGATGTTGAGGAGGGTCAAATTTTGAGACATGATTTAATTGAGAAAGTACTGCTTAACCATGCTAAAAACTAAGACATTTGAGCTCAATAGAAATTACTCACCAGACGGTTGAGAGGCCACATCTAAAATGTCTCAGAGCTGGCCTTGGGGTCATCGACTTGCAGAGATACTAACTTTTTTTTTCTTCTGGCTGCCATTACCCCTGTGAGGATGGTCAGAGAGAAACGGGAAGCAAAATGGTGACATCTTTGCTTTAATATTAAAAAGGCTGGACCAAACAATTTAATGGACTAGGTGTGAAGCTCAGAGAACAGGACCTAGACTTTTTTTTAGATTTACCTCCTGCTGTTGGTTAAAAGAACATTAAGGGGACAAACTCAAAATGTCTGTAAATCAGATAAAAGAATTGCATCAACAGCAATTTCCTGATTGTGATCATTGCGCCATGATTATGTCAGGAATGTCCTTTAGCAACAATCGCTGGGGTAGAGGGGGATGACTGGGCACTGTGTCTGCAACATGCTGCCCAGTGATTCTGAAAACAATAACGACAACAAAATGATGAAAGAGAGAAAACATAAAACAAATGTGGTAAATATCATTTGGGGAGCCTAGATGCAGAGTACAGGGGAATTCATACTATTCTTGCAATGTTTCCATAAGTCCGAAACATTTAACAATGAAAAGTGTTTTAAAAGTAGAAAAACAAAAAAATGGAAAGTTAAAATTTTCTCGACAACAACAAAAAGGCTGGGTGCGGTGGCTCACGCCTGTAATCCCAGCACTTCGGGAGGCTGAGGCAGGCGGATCACCCAAGGTCAGGAGTTCGAGACCAGCCTGACCACCATGGAGAAACTCTGTCTCTACTAAAAATACAAAATTAGCTGGGTGTGGTGGTGCGCACCTGTAATCCCAGCTACTTGGGAGGCTGAGGCAGGAGAATCACTTGAACCCAGTAGGTGGAGCTTGCAGGGAGGCGGAGGTTGCAGTGAGCCGAGATCATGCCACTGCACTCCAGTCTTGGCAACAAGAGTGGAACTCCGTCTCAAAAAAGAAATGTCTTACTGGTAGTAATAGATCAACCAAAGTTGCCTGCTGCTGCCACAGGCACTGTTATCATTTTGCTGTCCTTATTATCATGAAAATCAGTTCTTTCCACTCCCTGCCTTTTGACACCAGGGGAGGGAAGTGTGGGGGAGCTAGAAAGTAAATGGTGAGTCAGGAGCTGGCTTGGGCCTCTGGGAGGAGCCTGTGTTCTCTGTGCTTCTCAGGGTTGGCTACAAGGTGACTGTGAAATCTCCCAGGTACCTTTCAGGGGCTTGTATCCTACTTCCCATCTGGAAACCTGGAGAGGGTGACTTCTCCTGGAAATGGTAGGGGTGGGGTTAGGGACAGCTCCACAGTGGCAAAGGACAATCAGACTGTCCTGTGCTTGGAGAATAGTGTGGGGGTAGCTGAGGATGAGGGAACCAGCATGTGCAGTCCCTGGAGACCTGAGCTGTGGAGGGATGGGCCCCCTCCAGGAACTGGTCTTTGTCCAGATCCGCAAAGAGTGAGATGGGGGGAGGCATACAGGATGCCCCTGCCTGAGCACAAAGCAGGACACCCACCCGTCAGCCTGTGCAGAGACAGGTGAGGATCAGGGATGCTCTGTTAGCCCCTGGATCCCAGAGGCAACCCCAGGGAGACCCACAGTTCCCCTTGTAAATTGAGCCTATCACTGGCAATGCTGTGTGTCTGTGTAGGGGCGGCGGTGGGGTGTCTCACAGCCGTGTCATCTTCTCTTTGAGATTTGTTGAAGCACTTTGCCTCTGGGACCAGGAAAGGCTCCCCGGTGGCCTACTCCCTGCCAGACTGGTATACCCACCACAGCAAGCCACCGACAGCCAGCCAGCGAGAGTAAGTATCTTAAAGCACTCATGTTTTTGTTTGTCTTTACAGGGGAAAAAAATAGCCCAATACTGATAGCAAACATGTGGTATGACAACTTCCGGTTCTCCTTTATAATAGCCCGCTCTCTTGGAGGATGTAGCCTAGGTGGTCAGAAAACCTGAGTTCTGGAAACCTGTGACCTTTTGTGCCGCCCTAGAGTCTTGTGTCTTTGGGCTCCTTCTTGGTAAATGGCACTGTAGGACTGACCACGTCCGCCTACCATAGAAATAACCCATCCCAAAGGGTTCTTGTTAAAGACAAAAGGCAGTGCCTAACAAGCTAGAAATACATGAAATCCTAAGTCTCTATGCTCATTATTGAGTTATGGGGAGCAAATGTGCCCATAATATTTGAAATGTCTTAGAAATTCCTATTTGTGGACATGCAAACTTTATCTCCAAAACCACCTCTCTTGGATTGAGAAGTAAAATAAAAAATCATTTCAGGTCATTTTCCCATTTTTTTGGCTTGAAAATAGGACCACCATAGATATGTCCAGGCTGTTATCCAGTGTTATTTGAATGTTCTGCCGTGGTCACAATGCATCTTTTGTCTTCAGGATTCTGGTCCCCCTGTTGTTTAAAATGAATATGTGCGGTGACTCACGCCTGTAATCCCAGCACTTTGGGAGGCTGAGGCAGGTGGATCACCTGAGGTCAAGGGTTCAAGACCAGCCTGACCAATATGGTGAAACCCTGTCTCTACTAAAAATACAAAAATTAGCTTGGTGTGGTGGTGTGCACATACAGTCCCAGCTACTTGGGAGGCTGAGACTGGAGAATTGCCTAAACCCAGGAGGTGTAGGTTGCAGTGAGCCAAGATCGTACTGCTGGACTCCGGCCTGAGCAACAGAGCAAGACTCCATCTCAAAAAAAAAAAAAGGATACTCTGTGCTAACAGGTTACATCAAAGTGGATGAGCTGAGCAAGAAGAGACAGGCCTAGAAGGGAAAGCAGGAGACTGGGGGCACTCCTGCAATGCTGCCCACTCTGTGCTTGCAGGAACAAGAGTCAGGCAGCCTGAGGTGAGGGTAGGACCCGAGTACCCAGGCAGATGTGGAGGAATGGGTTTCCTGGGCACCCTTGACCCTGAGCGGTGACTGAGGGATGCCCAGTGGGCCGGAACTCTAAGCAGCCATGCGTCTTCTTGCAGCTGACAATGGCTCTTGCTCTATCTGGGTGTCCTGAATCCACGGTCAATTCTGGGGGAGGTGGGGGACACCTCATGCCTCTGGGGTGCTCCTGGAGAGCCTTACCTCAGGCATGCCCCTTCCTACCATACTCACACTGCCACATGGACTTTTTCTTCCCTTCTTTCTGCTTTTTCTTCCAGTCTGCTTGTACCACTGTTCCTTTGCTGTCGCCTCCCACCCCAAATGTCCTAACCAATTGTCCAAGCCTCCTAGTGATGATCTGTTTCTGGGCCCTTCAGTGTGCTCCTTCCTCCTGGGACCTTGTCCTCCTCTGGACTGCAGACCACCTGCTCCAGGTCCTGGGACAGAGAGGATGTGAACAGTGGGAACTGCAGGAGAAATCCTTCCTTCACTGAAAATCTGGGAACCCAGGAGCTACAACTTAACACTGCTTTTTTTTTTTTAATTGTCCCTCCCTTTGTTGTTTTCAATGCTCATCTGTCTCTGCACGTTTTTTCCTGCCCTCAGACCATATCAGAAGTGGGAGTGCTGGGGAGAGGTGCTGTTTCTCACACCTGTGCTCCCTGAGCAGCTCAGCCACACTCCCGGCTTCTCTCACTAAGTACAGCCACACTCCTGGCTTCTCTTACTGGGTATCCGCGACCACCCCCCCAAGCCTGCATTCCCAGCCTCTGACTGCTGCTCCCTGGTCTCCTCACTTGCTCTCTCAGAGGTTCGCAGCTGCCTCCTTCAGGTGCCTTACTGTAGTAGTGCCCAGGACCTCACTCCTCGGCCCCGCCCCTGATGCCCACTCTGTAGCTGAGGCCTCTTCTCAGCATCCTGGAGCCCTGAACAAGTGCAAACGAGGAGCAGAACATGGGGGCACCCCTGCAGCCCCTCAGACGCTGCGTGAGGGCATGTGTGCTGCCGTGTGAAGTTTGAATCCAATGTTCTTCTCTGTTCAAACCTGGTTATGTGTACAAATGGTACCTTCAGGGATCTAAAGCCTAAAGCATTCCAGTGCCTCTGGGTGCCCCTCCTGTATGCGCTGTGTGTATGGGAAGACTGGTTGCTAGTCATTAAACATGAGCATCCAACAGGAAACAGAGAATGTTATTATTATTTTAAATGATCATGTTAAATGGTAAATGTTTAGGAGTATGCAGCTATTTTAAGAAGTCAAACTAATAGATGCTATTCTAAAAGAAATAATTATTTCATAAGATATGTTTTATAAATTCATATTTTAGTATATCTTGTTTTACTAATGTTGAGACCTTGTGATTTCAGAGTGGGCCTCCTAATCCCGTTTAGCAGGCACAGGAGGGAAGGGCCCGTCTGTGTTTTCAAAGAGGATGGGTGGTGCTTATATCAAGAGAGATGGAAGAGGAGAATAAGGGAGGGAGAGAAAGAAAAGAGAGGAAAAGAAGAAGAGGAGGAAAAGAGAAAAAGAAAGAGAGCAAGAGAGGGAGAGAGAGGGAAAGAGAGAGAAGAAAGGAAAGGAGGGAGGCAGTGAGAGAGGGAGGGAGACAGAAGGAGAGAGGGGGTGGGAGAGCCAGTGATGGAGATGGAAGGACCGGAGGGAGGAAGGAAGGGAGGGAGCAGGAGTGGCTCTGAGCACCAGGCTGTAACTGCTGTCTGTCCCTGCAGAGTCCCAGTCATCTCCATGCCGGATTACATGGTTCATGAAGAATTTAACCCCGATCAGGCCAACGGTAGCTACGCATCCAGAAGAGGGCCCTTCGACTTCGATATGAAAACATTTTGGCAAAGAGAGGCTGAGGAGCTTGAAAAGGAGAAAAAAAAGGTGACGGGAGCCCATAAATAGACGACATCCGCATCCGCTTTGCTTCTGTGGCCCCGAGTAATTAAGTGCTGTGATGTTAGCTGCCAGTGGCGTCTTATGTGGCCCGTGGCATCGGCCACGTGCTCTGTATTTTAAGTTTGGATCTACTAAAAGGCAGCCGCCACCATACTATGTCTTTCTTTTTCTTTTTATGAATAATGACTTTAAAAGGTAAGATTCCTTTTTGCTAAATGATTTATAAATAGTTAATGCTTATCTAGAGGGAAACTGGCATAGCACTTCTTATCTGGCAAATATAGAAAAGGAATTTTATATTTAGTCATCCCATTTCTGAATATTTTCATTTATTTAAGTATTATAAGAGTTTTCTGAAATACTCTTTGTTGATAATAAAAGAAGAGAAGATGAGCTCTCTTCTGTACAAACTCCTGGTGGTGTATTTGACCACAAAGAAGTGACTGGTCGTACAGTGAAGCCTTCTCAGAGGACGTGTATTTTAAGAGTGCAATGGAGAAAGTTGGAAGCAATCTTGAACTGGCAGCTCTGCTGCTGGGAAGTCTTAATTGGAGGCCCTTCCATTCCCTTTCCTTAGTGCTGGAAGGAGTAAGAGCCAGGCCTCCAGCTCCGCCCGAGGGCTCAGTGTTGCCCAGGGCATCAGCACCAGGTCTCAGATTAGTCTCAGTTCTTGTGACATTGGGGTTTGTGAGTGAAACTGTGAAATTCACATTACAAATAACAACAGTGTTTGATACTGAGAATAACAGTGAACACCATTATCACCCGATGGGTGACATTTTGAACAGTGAAGATCCTGGATGTGTCTCAGCATAGGCGGCAGCTGTTGTTGTGAACTATCTATGCCGGCTTCCTAGGGTGTTGCCTTAGTGTCTTGGTTTGAAGGGAAACCCCTCAGTTTATTTTGGGGACTTGAATAGCTGAACACCGAGTGGAATGTCAACTGGCTGCAATGGGCCACATGCTTTTTCTTCAAGATCTCCTCCATGTCCAGCTGTGATTTGGACTTTGGGTTGTTTCCATGATCCATACAAAGGCACAGGACCTTTTTTGTTGTTTTTCATTTTTTTTTTTTTTTTTTTTAGTTAGAGAGAAATTCTTGCTGTGTCACACAGGCTGGAGTGCAGCAGCATTATCATAGCTCACTACACCCTCAAACTCCTGGGCTCAAGGGCTCCTCCTGCCACAGCGTCCTGAGTGGCTGGGTGTGCACGCCACCACACTTAGTCAAAATGGACCATGTTAAAAATCAGAGCCATTTCTTAGCGGTGTGCAGGTGGCCAATTACCCTGAGCCACAACCTCTAGTGGTAAATGAACCTCTGGATATTAACCATGGTTACAGCTCATATCTAGAGAAATCTTAAAATGCTAAATGCTGTGTCACTCCCAAATCAACGAGGGTTTTTAAGTTAGTACCCATTTACAAAAGCTGTGCTAGGGGCTGCACAAAGTTCCTAAAGCCAGCCCCGCACTGTGGGGAAGAGATTAAGATGGCAAGGCGTGGTGGTTAAAGACACGCACACTGAATATTTAACAGGTAGAGGGACATGGTGTCGGGTAAGGTGCAGGGGATAAGCACCACATCGGGATGGGCTCTGATTGTCCTAATAAGATACACCATCACCACTTTGGTACGAAGCTCACCTATGAGTGGTGATCGCATCCTGGGAGTGGACCATCCAACAACACGCTTCCTCAGCTGTGCCCTGGCCCCACACGGGGCACATGGTGGGCACTTGACAAGGCTTAGGGCACAAGTGTTGGCTGTTGGTTACCTGCGTTCATGGGGGTCTTGCTCACCTTCAGGGTGATCGGGGGATCTTGTTTCCTCTTTTTGAATAGCTGTCTTTTCTTCTTGCAATTGTTAGCAATACCTCTGTGGATTTTGTTTGCTTGCTTTTGTATTTTCCAGTTTTCCCATAGCATTTATTTCTATGTTTCTATTTCTTTCAATAAGATATAATTTACAAGAGGGAAACCCACCTTTTATAGAGAACAGCTCTCCAGGTTTTGACTAATGCATCACTTAGGTACCACCACAGCCGTCAAGGAACATAACAGTTCTTTGCCCCCAGCATTTCTATGCCTCTTTGCAGTCAGCCTCCCATCAGCCCCATGCAAGACCTGATCTGTTTTCAGTCTTTATAGTTCTTCCTGACATAGCAAAAGCATCACCATCTTGGACAAGTCTTTTGTTCTAAGAGTTCACCTTAATAAAAATTGTCTAAATCCAAGGGGCATCAACCTAATGGCTAAAGTCAACATGACCATGAACCACAGATAATATCTCGAACCAGAAACATCCCAAACTCCTCCCTGACAAGAGACATGACCCTAAATAACCCCCCTCCAGCAGGGAAGATGCTAGCCTTGAAATAACCCACTCCTGGCTGAAGATATCTGCCCCAAGATAACCTCCCCCTCCTCCCAGAGAGATTCCAACCCTGCCATGAACTTCTCCACACACATAAACTTTCCAAGCTTTGATAAGCCCCCTCACCCTAAAACTGATATATACTCTTAGTCTATAAGAGAAAATGCTCCTGATCACAATCAGCCAAGAATGCCTTTCAGGTTTTAACTAAAGAAAACCTGTCTTTGACTGCCAGCCACGTTTCATATTTCTTTCCTCTTTCTTTAAGTCTTATACTTCCTTTTCCAGAATGTGAAATCAATGGAAACATACTGCGTGGAGTCTTTCCTGCTTGGCTTCTCCCATGTGGTGTAATACATTTATATTATGCATTTACATTATGTACTCATGCTGTTCTGAGTATCAGTAGTTCATTCATTTCTATTGCTGAGTTTCATTGGCTGATCATGATACAATTTGTTTATCTATTCATTTGTTGGTGGACATCTGGGTTTTTTCCAGTTCTGGGTGATTATTATAAAAGCATACAGGTGCTTTCGTGAACATATGTTTTCATCCGGGTGTGGGAAGGATCTTAGTTGTTCGTTGTTTTTCCTACTAAGCAGGTGGCATCTTTACTCGAATATAGCATCTGCTTTTAAGTTACTGACAGTCCCTTTTACATAACTATTTTGTTGAATGGGATTATTCCTAATTTATATTTTGTTGTGACCATTTACAATGACCACATTGAAAGTCCAGCCCTATGAGCTTTGTACCTTTGCTACCATTGGTGAGTTTTCTTCTCTAGCTATTGAATACTTTCCACTAACTCAGGGTTTTGTGTGTTTCCTCACACAGCTGAGACTACCAGCTATTAACTCAAAGTATCTGAGCAAAGCAGGCACCCCACTTGGCCCTAAGGATCCCACAGGAAGTAGACTCTCCTTTCCTCCCATGTAAGTGCTCAAGCTACGCCCCCACTGTCTGCTCTGGGTTTGGGTTGGCCTTCTGTCTCTTATCCAGTGATGACTGCGCCGGTGACAGCATCTACACGGCTTCCCGGGGCCCTGCCCACAACCTGGCTTGTCTGAGCCTGCCACCTCCTCACTGTAGTTTCTGTTCCTTTTTAATGTCATTTTGCCGCTGTTGAGCACATCTTCCCCTTCCAGGTCATGCTTGCTGCAGGTTGGCAGTGTGAAGGCCCTGCTTCTCCATCAGGCTGTGCCCTGCCTGAAGCCCCTGCTGCAACATCACCCTTACAACAGTTCGTGGGGGCTGCTTGTCCTGCATGTAGGGGCGACCAGGTCCTGACGTTTCTGTGTCCAAGGCCTGAACTCAGCCGTCCATGCCTTGTAAGCGCGCTAGCTCTGTTTCCAGTTGGAAGAGAGAGCAGGCATAGTGACATTTGCCGATCCTCCAGCTGGAGAGTGAAACCCCTGAGGCCTTAGGTGTCTTCTTACTCTCCCAGAATCTAAGATTAATGCTAGGATAAATGTTATTAATTACCCAACTAATTTTTCAAACAGCTTCTTGTCCAGTGGGGGAAAAACAATCAGATACATTGTATTGTGACAAATGTCATGAGACCACCAAGCTCAGGCTGATAGAGAAGGGAATACATATGTATTCTGTGTGTTTATAGATATGTAAGTATGTATGTATACATAGACATGTATTTATAGATGTACAAGGGAGAGAAAATGAAACATTAGGAGTGGCCTTGATAACAAAGTGATCGAACCCCTCCTGGGTTCAAGAAATCCTCCCACCTCAGCCTCTCAAGTAGCTGGGGCTATATGCATGCACCACCACCCCCAGCTAATTTTTTATTTTTTGTGGAGACAGGGTCTCACTACGTTGCCTAGGCTGGTATCAAACTCCTGGGCTCAAATGATCTTCCTGCCTATGTCTCTCAAAGTGCTCATATAGAGGCTCAGAGAGAACAGGTGGTGGGTTGCTACTGCTTGAGCTGAAGCTCACATTGCCTCTACTGTGTCAGACTGCCTGCCACTCTTCAGTGTGGGTCAGGATAAGATCTGTGAAGATGCAGTAGGTGGTGAAAGGCTAAGCTAACATCAAGAAATGACTGGAGACAAAGCTGTGTTAAGAGAGTAAAATAGCAGCAGATAATCTTTGATAAGGACAGGAAAGAACCAGTAAGAACAATTGGTTCTTATTTCTCTTTATTTGAGATGCAGTCTCGCTCTGTTGCCCAGGCTGGAGTGTAGCGGTAACATCTCAGCTCACTACAGCCTCCGCTTCCTGGGTTCAAGTGATTCTCCTGCCTCAGCCTCCCGAGTAGTGGGAGTATAGGTGCCCACCACCACAGCTGGGTAGTTTTGTACTTTTAGTAGAAATGGGGTTTCATCATGTTGGCGAGACTGGTCTCGAATTCCTGACCTCAAGTGATCCATGCACCTGGACCTCCCGAAGTGCTGGGATTACAGGTGTGAGCTACTATGCCCAGCCCCCTTTTTTTTTCTTTTGAGACAGAGTTGTGTTCTGTCGCCCCAGGCTGGAATGCAGTGGCTCGATCTCAGCTCATTGCAAACTCTTTCTCCTGGGTTCAAGCGATTCTCCTGCCTCAGACTCCCGAGTAGCTGGGACTACAGGCGCATGCCGCCACGCACAGCTAATTTTTGTATTTTTAGTTGAGGCGGGGTTTCACCATGTTGACCAGGATGGTCTCCATCTCTTGACCTTGTGATCCACCCGCCTTGGCCTCCCAAAGTGCTGGGATTACAGGCGTGAGCCACTGCCCCAGTGGTTTTTTTTTTTTTGAAGGTAGTTCTAAGAAATCCATTACTACCAGGGGGAGAGGGTGGTGTTTTCTTAAGAGGGATTCCTGTGAAATACTAGAGTTATTACTATTTTTTTTTTTTTGAGATGCAGTCTTGCTGTGTCACCCAGGCTGCAATCTTGGCTCACTGCAATCCTCTACCTCCCAAGTTCAAGCGATTCTCCTGCCTCAGTGTCCTGAGTAGCTGGAATTACAGGCATGTGGCACCACGCCTGGCTAATTTCTGTATTTTTAGTAGAGAGGGGTTTCACCATGTTAGTCAGGCTGGTGGTCTCGAACTCCTGACCTCGTGATCCGCCCGCCTTGGCCTCCCAGCATGCTGGGATTACAGACAAGAGCTACTGTGCCTGGCCTAGAATTATTACTAACTCTTTTTTTTTTTTTTTTTGAGACAGAGTCTCGCTCTGTTGCCAGGCTGGAGTACAGTGGCGCAATCCTGGCTCACTGCAACCTCCACCTCCTGGGTTCAAGTGATTCTTCCGCCTCAGCCTCCCGAGTAGCTGGGACCACAGGAGCGTGCCACCACGCCCGGCTAATTTTTTTGTATTTTTAATAGAGACAGGGTTTCACCATGTTGGCCAGGTTGGTCTCGATCTCTTGACTTCATGATCCGCCCGCCTCGGCCTCCCAAAGTGCTGGGATTACAGGCGTGAGCCATCGTGCCTGGCCAATATTACTAACTCTTAATTGACTATCACAAAGAAAGATTTTGGAAACGGAACTAAACATGCTGTCATGCCTGTACAAGGGATGCTTTGACATGCACCTTCTTATGCTTAAAAATGGGAGACAGCAAGACAGACAGAGAGGCAGAGGGAGAGACAAAGGGTCAGAGAGATAGAGGGAGACAGAGACAGGGAGAGAGAGAAAGAGAGCTCTTCATGAGGTTTGAAGGGACAGTAACTCCTAGTTAGCCTGTTCACTGAATATACTGTTTCTGCTTTATCGTTACCCTTGTACTTAAGTTTCACATAACTTTTTCTCTTTTTAAGGCCTGGTCAAAAAAAGAGTTCACCAACCAATTTTTCCAAACTCATTAGCAATGGTTATAAGAATGAGTGGCTGCAGCAGCAGCGAGCTGACTCAGACAAGAGGACCCCGAAGACATCCGGGGCGTCATTGTCATCTCAGTCCCCACGAGACCTGGAAGGTCCCCAGGATGCAGCGAAGCTCCAGGATGCAGAAGGCCCTGCGGATGCCCCAGGTGAGGCGCAGGCGGCCGTCTGCGTTTACTGGAGACTTGGTTAATTGTGATGCGGCAGCTGACGTTCTTATCACAAGATGCATCTCGTAATGAGAAATGAGTAATCCAAAAACCATGTGAAAAAGCCCACAGAAATACTAAGGTTACAGGGCCTGGCGTGGTGGCTCACGCCTGAAACCCAGCACTTTGGGAGGCCGAGGCAGGCAGATCATGAAATCAGGAGTTCGAGACCATCTTGGCCAACATGGTGAAACCCTGTCTCTACTGAAAATACAAAAATTAGCCGGGCGTGGTGGTGGATGCCTGTAATCGCAGGTACTTGGGAGGCTGAGGCAAGAGAATCGCTTGAACGTGGGAGACAGATGTTGCAGTGAGCAGAGACTGCGCCATTGCACTCCAGCCTGGGTGACAGAGCAAGACTCTGTCTCACAAAAAAAAAAAAAGAAAATGAAATACTAAAATTACAGATAAGCATGAAGGTAATATGTGTTTTGCTCTTTCCTCTTTATTCAGATGAACAGCAGAAGTCATGACTTTTGGGGCTTTATGTTTTCTTTTTATTTGTCAAAAATTTTGATAGTCCATTTGATATAACAAATAATATATCAAACAATATCAATTTTTAATCTTCCAGATTCAAAAAATTTTGACCCTAAAATGCTTGTTCTTTTGTATAAGCAGCTGGTCCTTTTTGAGGTCACTTCTTAGAAAGCTTTCACTCTTTGAAAATAAGTCAAAATTCAAACTTAAAATTACTCCATTATTGGCATGTCTTAAGCTTTGAATAATTTAGAACTTTCTCTGTAATTAGATGTTCAAAGTACTATATTAGTTTTTGTTTTATTATAATATTTTATTTTATTTTTTGAGACGGAGTCTTACTCTGTTGTCCTGGCTGGAGTGCAGTGACACAATCATAGCTCACTGTAGCCTCGACCTCCTGGGCTCAAGCAATCCTCCCACCTCAGCCTTCCAAGTAGCTGGGACTAAAGGCATGCATCACCACACCCAGCTATTTTTTTATTTTTCATAGAAAGAAGGCCTCACTATGTTGGCCCGGCTGGTCTCAAAGTCCTGGGCTCAAACAGTTCTCCTGCCTCTGCCTTCCCAAAGTACTGAGATTACAGGTGTGAGCCACTGCGCACAGCCGTTCACTTTTATTTTTAGTGGTTACAGAAAGAATTGCCCTTATTTTTTCAACACATCCATCTTAAAGCCTATTGAGCATTATGTTCAGTATCCATAGCTCTATTAATTATTGACCAGTTGCCTCTGGGAAACTTGTTTTTACTATTGAGGCTGGAGTTCTAACAGGAAAGATGGCGTGTCATATGCAGACAGTTGAAGTGTTTGGTGTGGTTATTTGTAAGTGAGGTCATGGCTTGCCATTCCACACCCAGTTCCTTATTGTATTTGTTGAGCAAGATCTGCCACTTACTGGCTAACTCTCTCCCTTCATTATCCTGGAGGATGAGATGGTGACAAGTTCACATGCAGTTTTGTTAAAAAGTGCCCTGTTGAACTTTACACTGTCAACAGTGTTTTATGACTTATTGCTGTTTTAAGTAAGATAAAAATTTTATTAAATCTTTAAGTAATTATGACTTCTTTTAACACTTGATCTGTTTCATTAACCTGAATAACGAATGTACTTGTTCGTTATTACAGAGCCTTCTCAAAGTGAGTATTTATGAAGTAATCTGCATCAAAACACAAAACGTCTTACACAAAAAAATCAATGGACATAGTCCTGCAATCTGAGATGGAAACCCCTCAGCAGCCTGCAACGCCCTTCTCCAAACTGCATGCATTCTGACTACAAAAGCCTGTGCCGTACATACTTTAAGAAAATCAGCCGTTCCAGAAACATAACTTAGGGGGGAGGAAAAAGAGGACCACTCACATTATTACAACATGGTTATTATTCTTTTATTCGTGTTACACAAGCAAAGAGTTTAGTTCATAGACACACATTATATTACTCGCCATGTGAGAGTCATACTGGAAAAGATAAGTAAAAGCCATGGGAGGATTCAATTTATTTTTTAGTTTACTTTTTATTTTAAATTGACAAAAAATAATTGTATACAACTATGAGATGCAATGCAATGTTTTGAGATATATATATATATATATATATATATATATATATATATAGTGGCATCATTAAATCAAGGTAACTAAAATATCCATTATTTTAAATACTTATGCTTTTTTTTGTGGTGATCACATTTAAAATACGTTCTTTCAAAAATTTTGAAATATACAATATATTATTAACTGTATTCACCTTGCTGTGAAATAGATCATTAAAACCGATTTTTCCTGTCTAAGGGAAACTTGGTACCCTTTTGACCAACCTCTCTTACCCCATCAACTTCTGCCCATCCCCAGCACCTGGTAACACATTCTATTCTACTTCTATGAGGTCAACTTTTTTTGATTCCATATATAGCTACAATTATACAGTATTTGTCTTTCTGTACCTGTCTTATTTTATTTAGAATAATGTACTCCAGGTTCATTCATGTTGTCACCAGTGATAGAATTTACTTCTTTTTTAAAAGCTGAATAGTGTTCCATTGTGTACATACCACATTTTCCTTCCTTATTCATCTGCTGATGGACAGTGTGGTTGATTCCATAGCTTGGCTTTTGTGAATAATGCTGCAGAAAATTTGGGAGCACAGATATAGCTTTTTGACATACTGATTCCGTTCGTCTGATGTATACCCAGCAGTGGGATTGCTAAATCATATGGTAATTCGATTTTTAGTATTTTTAGGAAACTCCATAATGTTTGCCATAATGACTATTCTAATTTGCATTTTACCTTCAGTATGTAAGGGATCCCTTTTCTCCACATTATTGTCAACACTTACTTTTCATCTTTTTGATAACAGCCATTTTGACAGGTGTGAGATGATATCTCACTGTGGTTTTCATTTGCACTTCCTTGATGATGGTGATGTTGAGCATTTTTTTTTTATACCTTTTGGCCATTTACATGTCTTCTTTAAAGAATGTCTGTGCAAGTCCTTTGCCCATTTTTAAATTGGATTGGTTTTTTTTTTTTTTTTTGCTACTGAGTTGAGTTCCTTATATATTTTGGATATTAACCCCTTATTAGATGTATGGTTTCCAAATATTTTTCCTGCTCTGTGGCTTGTCTTTTCCTTTTGTTGTTTGTTTCTTTTGCTTGCAGAAACTTTTTAATGTAGTTCCACTTACTTTTCCTTTTGTTGCCTGGGCTTTTGGTGTTCTGTCCAAAAATCATTGCCCAGACCAATGCTGGGGAGCTTTTTCCCTATATTTTTTTTATAGGTTGAGGATCCCAAGTCTGAAAAACTGAAATCAAAGAAAATGCTCATTGGAACACTTCAGATACGGAAATATTTCAAAATTGAAAAATATGAAATCCCAAACACTTCTGATTTCAAGCATTTCAAATAAAGGATACTCAACCTATAGCAGTTTTGCAGTTTCAGGTCTTTTGTTTAAGTCTTTATCTACTTTGAGTTGATTTCAGTATATTAAATGAGATGAAGATCTAATTTTATTCCTCTGCATGTGGATTTTCAGTTTACCCAGCGTCATCTACTAATGAAACTGTTCTTTCTCTCATTGTGTGTTTTTTGGCACCTTTGTTGAAAATTGACTGTTAATGTGTGGGTTTATTTCTGGGCTCTATGCATTGATCTATACTTCTGTTTTGATGCCAGTGCCATGCTGTTTTGCTGACTCTAGCTTTGTAATATATTTTGAAATCAGATAGTGTGATTCCATATATCTGTTTATTTTCTGTTTGCTCAAGATTGGTTTGGCTATTCAGGGCCTTTTGTGGTTCCCTACAAATCCTAGGATTTATTTTCTATTTCTGTGAAAAATGTCATTGAAATTTTGATAGGGATTGCATTGAATCTATAGATGGTTTTGGATAGTATGGACATTTTGACAATATTAATTCTTCTGATTCATGTATTTAGGCTATGTTTTCATTTACTTGTGTCTTCTTCAATTTATTTCATCCATGTTTTATAGTTTTCTGTGCACAGGTCTTTCACCTCCTTGGTTAAATTTACACCTAAGTATTTTTTTTTTTGAATGCTATTGAGAACAGGATTGTTTCCTTACTTTCTTTTTCATATTGTTTGTTGTTAGTGTATAGAATGCTACCAATTTCTGTCTGTTGATTTTGTATCCTGCAACTTTACTGGATTTGTTTATCAGTTTTCACAGTTTTTTGGTGGAGTCTTTAGGACTTTCTATGTATAAGACCACACAGTCACCAAACAGAAGATTTCACTTGTCTCTTTATAATCTGAATGATTTCTATTTCTTTTTCATGCCTAATTGCTCTGGCTAGGATTTCAGGTACTAAGTCAAATAGAAGTGTTGATAGTGAGCACCCTTGTATTTCTTCTGATTTAGAAAAAAAACTTTCAGCTTTCACTGTTGAATATCATATTAGATGTGGGCTTCTCATGTATGGCTTTTATTGTGTTGAGGTACATTTCCTCCATACTTAATTTGTTGAGAGTTTTTATGATAAAAGGATGTTGAACTTTGTCAAGCACATTTCCTGCATCTATTAAGATGATCCTTTGTTGAAAATTAATTGACTGTTAATGCATGGTTTATTTCTGGGCTCTATTTGTCCTTCATTCTATTAATGTGGAATTTCACATTTAATGACTTGCATTTGCACATTTAATGATTTGCATATCCATCGTTGCCTACCAGGGATAATTCCACATGATCATGGTTTATGATCTTTTTAATGTGTGCTGAATTTGGTTTGCTAGTATTTTGTTGTGGATTTTTGATTCTATGTTTATCAGGGAAATTGGCCTGTAATTTTCTTTTCTTTCTTTCTTATACTGTCCTTGTCTGATTTTGGTATCAGGGTAATGCTAGCCTCATAAAATGAGTTTGGAAGTGTTCCTTCCTTTTCAATTTTTTGGAAGAGCTTGAGAAGGATTAGTATGAGTTCTTCCTTTACATGTTTGGTAGAATTCACTAGTGAAGCCATTATGTCCTGGGCTTTTCTGTGATGGGAGAGTTTTTTTTAACTGATTCAATTTCTATACTCATTCTTAGACTGTTCAGATTTTCTGTTTCTTCATGGCTCAGCTTTGGTGGGTTGTATGATTCTAGGAATGTATCCATTGGTGTAGAATTGTTCACAGCCATTCTTTTTGATCCTTTGTGTTTTGCAGTATGAGTTGCAATGTCCTCTCTTTCTTTTCTTTTGTTTTTCAGTCTTTTTATTTTTCTCTTAGTCTTGCTAAAGATTTGTCAATTTTGTTTATAATAAAAATACTACTCTTACACCTTTGATCTTTTCTATCTTTCCTTCTGCTAATCTTGGGCTTACATTATTCTTCTTAGGACCTCAATTTAAATATACAAATGCAGAAGGTACAGAAGATCACCTTCATAGGATATGATAAGGGTTTTATTATTCTGCATTGTCTTAAGAAGACAGAATTTACTTCACCATTGACAAAATATTATATATCATCTGATCAAGGGACTATCATTTGGCATTCATATAAACATATAAACTTTATATTGCAGGTGTTATGTAATCTTTATATTTATATTATCAGTAAGATCTGTTTAATTTTGAAGAAACCTTTTAACCTTTCATATTAATGAAAGCCTAAATAAGCTGCAAAGCCCCTAATATCTGGAAGAATTATCATGTGGAGAGGAGGATCTGCTCTGCATAGTTTCTGGATAGCTGAGGCGGGTGTCACTATGAAACACCTACTCCCACCTCTTAGTATCTCTGATGCCAAGGCTAGTGCTTTTGACAATCACATTCTCTCCACTGTCAGTCTGACCACCTTTTTTCTTCCTGTATTTCATTTTCTCTCTTCTTTTTCCTATTTCCCTTGCTGTTCGTCATGGTTGTAACTTTATAAACAATAGGCAATTTAGAAAGTGCATTTTTCCTTCCAGCTAAACAACTCTCCACTTAAGAGTGTGTTGCTATAATTTTCTGGAGACTAATATTTTTCAAGCCTTCTTATTTTATTTTTTTGAGGCAGGATCTTGCTCTGTTGTGAGGCCTGGAGTGCAGTGGTGCAATCATGGCTCACTGCAGCCTTGACTTGACCTCCTGGGCTCAAGCAATCCTTCTGCCTCAGCCTCCCCAGTAGCTGGGCCTACAGGTGCATGCCACCATGCTGGGCTTTTTTTTTTTTTTTTTTGAGATGGAGTCTTGCTCTGTTGCCAGGCTGGAATGCAGTGGTGCAATCTTGGTTCACTGCAACATCTGACTCCCTGGTTCAATTGATTCTCCTGCCTCAGCCTCCCGAGTAGCTGGGAGTATAGGCACGTGCCACCACACCCAGCTAATTTTTGTATTTTTAGTAGAGATGGGGTTTCACTATGTTGGCCAGGATGGTCTCAATCTCCTGATCTCATGATTTGCCCTCCTCAGCCTCCTGAAGTGCTGGGATTAAGGGCGTGAGCCACCACGCCCAGCCAATTTTTGTATTTTTTGTAGAGACAGGGTTTCATCACATTGCCCTAGCTGGTCTTGAATGCCTGAGCAAGCGATTCACTCACCTCAGCCTCCCCTAGTGTTGGGATTATAGGTGTGAGCCACCACGCCCAGCCTAAGTCTTCTTTTTAATGTCTCTTTCCCTCCACGAGACACAAGATTATTATTATTTCCTTATTGCAATTTTTTTTTTCAGCTGCCGTAGATGTTTTGACATGCCCTAAAGCTGGGCATTAAGAAAACTGGTACACTTATTGTACTTTGAGAGGGTCAACATTAATGAAGATTGCAAAAGGCTTGGGGAGCAGGGACACGTGCTGTGCAGAGGCTGACTGACAGCCCGAGTTGCCCCTCCTGCCTACTCGCCTCACCCAGGCTGTGCTCATACTGTTTATTTAATAATTCTTTTCAGTGCGTTTATGTCAGCAGAAAGTTTCCACCATGCACAGGCAAAACTCATGAATTGAACCCGGGTACTCTCTCTAGTCTGCAAATGTAAAAGTTGGAGTCTTTTGCATTGTTACACTAGAAGAGAGAGCCCCGGTTCAATTCATGAGTTGGAATGGGGGCACTCTCTTCTAGTCTACCAGTGCAAAAGTTGGAGTCTTGTGTTTCCAATTTAAGCCAGGATTATAAGCTCAATTTTTATGTAAACTTCAGAAATAATCCTTATTAATAGGTACATAAATATGTGTTTTCTTATATTTAAAATCAATTTTTTTAATGTAGAGAAAATGTCATCTTTGTCTACTCATTTACTTACTTTGTGTTGCAGGCCCAGAAGAATCTGTGTCTGCGTCAACACCAGCAGAGCTCAAATAAATCCTGATGCAATACCTACTTAGGATAATTTTTTAAATGGCTAAGTATGACATGACTATATTATAGCTATGTTTCTAAGACTCTTGTTATATTTTATTAATATAGACTCTCATGGAATAATTTACCTTGCAGCAGATTTGACATTGCTGCATAGGTGGGGCAGGTGTCGTTTTTTGTTTCTCTGGGATGTTAAATACATGGCTAACGAACACAAGCAAGGCCTCTGGTACCCTCTGCCCTGCTGGCCTGGTGATGTCCCAGCATCTCAGAACCAGTCACTCGCTCCCCATCATCAACTACCATAACCTCCTACTGTGTGAACCACTCTTAGCAGGCATTGCTGCTGGGTTCTTAACTAGAGGAAACTTACAGAGCAGGCGTTACGCCTTTTCCAATTTTTGGTATTGTAATCTTTATAGAAATCATTTTCCAGTTACAATAAAAATGTAATTCTGGTGATATAGTTTATGTTAAGAAAAATATTTTAATTTTTTATGCCATGAATTTATAAACATTTAATATAAAACATTGTAACATTTGCTATTTTTAATTTTTTGCTATTTTTTCATAAACTGAGATTCAAAATATTAAACATTTATAATTTTGTATAAACCTTTAAGTAAAAATATGTTGTTTTAATATTTAATTTAGTAGGCTTAACAAAAACTTTTTAATAGTCAAACTGAATTACCTTGTTTTATAAATTTTAAACTGTTTATATTTAAGTAATTAGCTTAAAATGTAGTTCTATGTTTTATACATTTAATTGATTAATAAAATAATAATTTTATGTGAGAAGATTTTCAAAAAGCCAGATAAAGCCACAGATATTTTAGCTTCTTTCCCAGAATAAACTTATCATGCATTTGCTTACCTAAAATTTAAGTTTCAGATTAGTTCTTTATATGAGATACTTAATTGAGCATATATATCTATATTCTTTGATCACACTGATATGCTACGGGAGAATGCATGCAGTGCATAAAAATGCAAATGGCTGTATGCATTGAATAAAAACAATATACCATTATAGTAAGAAGTTTGTTTTTTCCTCTCTGTTTTCCCTTTTTTAGTCTCTTCCTTCCTCTATCTGAATTCTTACCTCATTCCCAAACACCTCCACTTAACAAAAAGTCATCAGGAACAGATATCAATAGTGTAGAACTCAATTCTTTATTTAGATTATTATAGTAACAAACCTGTGGTTTAGGGAAAATGGGGACAAAATTTGGAGTAAGGACCAGTGATCAAATTTAGGCTCCACCTACAGTAGCCAGTGTCAGCCTCAACAAGCAGAGAGGCTACCTGAAAGCGAATGGTATTTATGTGGGAATGAGGTGGTTCAATGGAAATATAGTAAACTATGTACGTATAGTAAACTGTGCACATATTCATGGAGCCAAGGAAGACAAAATCTTTTAAAACAAAAATGAGGAAGATTACATAATTGTTTTGACATAATTATCCTTAGCTATAATGATCAATAATGAAGGTGATGCCATTTCAAGTTTGAATAGGCAGTGGCTGGACAGATGTCCTCACAGAAGTATTTTTTTATGTATGGTTGCATAAAAAATATTTTGTTCCAGCTTGCAGTTTTATAGAGTCTTTTGTGATAGTTTTTGCTATTCTGTGGAATTCCAACTATATGGCCTGCTGGAAATGGTAAAACTATGGCAACAGTAAAACTATCACTGATAGACAGGGATTAGGGAGGAGGGATGAACAGATAGAGCACAGAGGACTTTTAGGGCAGATAAACCACTCTCTTGTATAATGCTACAATGGTGGAGATATATCACTATGAATTTGTCCAAACCCATAGAATCTATAACACCAAGAGTAAATCTTAATATAAACGACGAACTTTGGGTGATAATGTTGTCTCAGTGCGGGTTCATCAGTCGTAACGTGTATCACTCCTGTTGCAGGTGTTGATGGTAGGAGGGGCTATGAGGGTGTGAGAAGAGAAAGTATACGGTAACTCTCTTCTTTCTGCTCAATTTTGCTATGATTGTAAAATTGATCCAAAATGTCTATTAAAAATGAAAAAAAAAATAATGCCCTATACGTTACAAAAAAAAAAAAAGAAATAAAATTTACAGTGTAAAAAAGCAGGTTTGGCATGGTGGCACATGCCTATAGTCCCAGCTACGTAGGAAGGTGAGCAGAGACTACTGCTTGAGCCCTGGAGTTCAAGTCCAGCCTGAGCAGCATAGAGAGACCCTGTCTCTAAAATAAATATTTTTAAAAAGCAGAAAGTGTTAGGTATGCTGCCTGTAACGCTAAATGATGGTATATACAAGTAGTTGTATCACATTCCTTGGAGTTAAAGGTTAAAAAATAACAGATCAACTTAAGTCTAAAGGACAAATAAGCATTAGTAACATTTTAAAATGAAAATAAGGAGGGAAAAATATTTTCGACTTTTTTTATCCTTAGAGCAAAGCTCAGCAGCTTAGACAGGTTCTCATGCTGTTAGCTTAGATTTCACGTGGGAGCTCTTTGTGAAACAATAAAGAGACTGTCTGCAGTTTTAACATGTACAATAATGTGCTACATAAGTTATGATTCAGTAGCAAACTCTCCAGGTGGTGAGACATAAGTGAGATACGAACCCTCCTTTGAGGCACACTGCCCTGTTACCTGGGCCAATGCAATTTTGAATTCAAAGATTTTGTTTTGAATTTGCCATGTTTTTATGAAATTACTAAAAGATTTGCAGTAAAATACAACCTTTCTACCTAAGAATATCATAATTTCTTTGAAACGATTATGTATTAATACATAGCTATTCCTTGCCTCATGAACTATAGATGTACAATTATTTTAAAACTGCATCTTGGGGACTTCCTAGTAGTTGAGATAATTATAACTACCTAAGCTAAATACCTCCACACATCATTTAAAAATTGAGCAGATGAATTAACCAAATTGAGCAGATGTACCAATCTTTGTACATCTATAATATAAAGACAACCGCCAATGACCCATTTCTTCAGCATAATTAGAAAAGGAAGGATACTGTAAGCTTAAAATGACCTGTAAATAGACAACCATAAGCTTCCAGCAGAGTCATTTATAGCTCCCACCACACACTTTACTGAGAATGAGGGAGGATCCAGAAAGACTCCAGAAAGAGAAGAGACGATGGAGGTAAAACTACCTGCAGAAGGAAAAGTCCCGATTACGTAGGAACGTAATAAAAATGCATGGTGAAGGGGAAATCGAAGTGGAGAAATGGAAGATTCCATCAAACAAAAGTAAGGCAAAAAAATGGAAGGACACACAATCCCTCGTCTGTACCTATGAAAACAGTCACTCAAGAAAAAATCTTTACATCTCACTACTGATAAAAGATGGCACATTTGAGTTGTTTAAATCATCCTAGTAGCCAACTCTATTCACAAAGTAAAATAAACAAGAAGTCTCAAGAAAACATTTCAGAAATAATACTTGAATCTACATATTGAAAAGATTCGGGCTGGGCGCGGTGTCTCACGCCTGTAATCCCAGCACTTTGGGAGGCCAGGGTGGACGGATCACGAGGTCAAGAAATAGCGACATCCTGGCCAACATGGTGAAACCCCATCTCTACTATAAATACAAAAATTAGCTGGGCATGGTGATGTGCACCTGTAGTCCCAGCTACTTGGGAGGCTGAGACAGGGCAATTGCTTGAACCCGGGAGGCAGAGGTTGTAGTGAGCGGAGATGACGCCACTGCACTCGCCTGGCTGCAGAGCGAGACTCTGTCTCAAAAAAAAAAAAAAGAAAGAAAGAAAAGATCCACAATGTACCAGAAAAACTTATCTGTAACAATGTCAAGACACATTCTAATAAAATTATAATATTTTATTGTAAATAAAATATTTACAAATTTTATTTGCTTTTGTTTTTGTTTTGAGTTGGAGTCTCATTCTGTTGCCCAGGCTGGAGTGCAGTGGTGCGATCTCGGCTCACTGCAACCTCCGCTTCCTGAGTTCAAGCGATTGTCTTGCCTCAGCCTCCCCAGGAGTTGGGATTACAGGCACGTGTTGCCGTACCCAGATGATTTTTGTATTTTTAGTAGAGATGGGGTTTTGCCATGTTGGCCAGGCTGGTCTTGAACTCCTGATCTCAGGTAATCCACCTGCCTCGGCTTCCCAAAGTGTTGGGATTACAGGCATGAGCCATGTAAAAACAGCCATGTAAAAACAAAAGCAAATATTTACAAAATAAAATATTTTATTGTAAATAAAATATCCCCAGTTCCTCTAAACAAAAGATCTAATAATCTACAAGTCAAGTCAAATTATCTGGCATAATATTTCTCAAAAGCAACATGCAAGGCAATAATGAAGCAGCATTTTCAAGAAACTCAACAAAAGAATATATGAACCAAGCCAAACTGTCTCTCAAGTTCAAGAACAGTTTCAAACATGTAAGCATGGGCCTTTTCTGAAGCATCAGCTAGAGGATGAGATTGACTCAGCTAAAAATGACTGAAGAAAATTCAGCAAAAGGACTATTGATGAGCACTTAATATAGTTAATTACGGACCTAAAACTAAAATAAAAGTGGGAAAAACATGAGAGAGTAATATATAAAATGTTCTATGTTCTGACAAACTAGAAATAACATAACTGAAAATTTAGAAAATGAAAAGATAAATGTAGAATAAACCCTTTGGTGGATAGATCACACACAGTACTCAAAGAATACCATTAGAAACTGACAAAAGAGATAGTAAAAATTTAAATAAGGAAACAGAGAAATAAGGGCCCTAAGAAAGACATAAATTAAAAAACAAAACATTACAGAGAGAAAGAAAAATAGTAAATATAATCTCATAGTAATTACAATAATGTGACTGAATTAAGATTACACATGTAAGTCATATCAATAAATGTAAATGAGCTTAACTCATCTGCTAAAAGATTTTCATTTTGGTTTACAAAGCAAGACACAAATGTCATGCATTGGAGACATGAGACATAGTTGAAACAAAGGATTCAGAAAGGCTAGAAATGAAATGATGAGCAAAGGCATACCAGGAAAACAGAAACAATAGGAAAACACAGGTAGCAATATTTATGTCATACAAAGCAAAATTCGAGCAATAAAAATTACACGAGACAAAGAAGAACTCTTTAATACTAAAAGCCAAAAGTGACGGGAAAGACAGGACAGTTATGAATATCTAGGTATCGAGTATTACACAGACCACTTTTATGAGGCAGGAACTGCAGATGATGCAAGGTATCAACTGCTAATAGGATACTTCAACACACCACTCTCAGCGCAATTCAGAGCAACCGGAAAAAGATAGAAAGGTTAGAGAAGGCCTAAGCAGTGTATTCAATATGGTAGACCTTAAGGATATACATCAAAAGTTAAGATGCGATAATAGAATGTATACCTTCAAATGCATGCACAGAATATTCACATAAATAGTTGTTATAGTGGGACACAATAATGTAGAAATGTTGCAAATAATACTCTGACCACAGCTCAATAAATCTGGAAATTAATCACAAAATCAATAAACTTAAAAAAAAATTCCCATCAGGAAATTTTTGAAAACCTGCACAACTTAGTCAAAGAAGACATCACAGGGAAATTAGACAGTAAGTTTGAGACGAATGAAACAAAAGCACAACATACGGAAACTTACGGGGGCCAGGCTCAGTGGCTCACGCCTGTAATCCCAGCACTTTGGGAAGCCGAGGCAGGTGGATTACCTGAGATCAGGAGTTCAAGACCAGCCTGGCCAACATGGCAAAACCCCATCTCTACTAAAAATACAAAAATCATCTGGGTACGGCAACACGTGCCTGTAATCCCAACTCGTGGGGAGGCTGAGGCAAGAGAATCGCTTGAACCCAGGAAGCGGAGGTTGCAGTGAGCCGAGATTGCACCACTGCACTCCAGCCTGGGCAACAGAATGAGACTCCAACTCAAAACAAAAACAAAAGCAAAAACAAAAAGACAAAAAACACTTATGGGATGCTGTGAAAGCAATGGTCAGGAATTATAAATTTAGAAAACTTAGAAATTTTCATTATAAATTTAGAAATTTATAATTCCTGACCATTACTTTCACTTCATCCCAGAAGTTTTTAAAAGTTTTTATATGTTGTGCTTTTTTAATGTAAACTAATATATTAAAAAAAGAATAAAGATGTCAAATCAGTAACCTACCTTTACATTTTGAGGAACTAGAAAAAGAACAAACTGAACCCAAAGCTAGCAGAAGGAAGGGAATAATCAAGATTAAAGCAGAGGTCAACAAAATAGAGAATAGGAAAAAATACAGACTCAGTGAACCAAAGTTGGTTCTGTGAATGGATTAACAAAGTTGACAAACTGTCAGCTAGAATAATGAAGAAAAAAAGAGAAAAAATTCATATTACTAAAAAAAGAAAGTAAAGACATTGCTACCAACATAAAAGAAATTAAAAGGGGCCGGATGTGGTGGCTTGCGCCTGTAATCCCAGCACTCTGGGAGGCCAAGGTGGGTGGATCACCTGAGGTCAGGAGTTCAAGACCAACCTGGACAACATGGCGAAACTCCTGTCTCCTAAAAATACAAAAATTAGCCTGGCGTGGTGGTGCACACCTGTAAGCCTAGTTAGATGGGAGGCTAAGGCCGGAGAATTGCTCCAACCTAGGAGGCAGAGGTTGCAGTGAGCGAAGATTACACCACTGCTCTCCAGCCTGGGCTACAGAACCAGACTCCGTCTCAGGAAAAAAAAAAAAAAAAAATGAAAATGGATTATAACACTATGAACAACTGTACTGAAATAGAATTAGATAACCAAGATGAATGGACAAATTCTTACAACACTCATGTTTTCAAAAAGCAACTCAAGAAGAAATAAGAAAATATGAACAGATTTATAAAAATTAAAGATACTGACCCAGTAATCATTAACCTCCCAATAAAGGAACTAGCTTCACCAGTTACCAGTTATTAACAACAATCTTTCTCCCACCTCTTCTAAAAATAGAAAAGGAAGGAGTACTTCCTAACCCATTTTATGAGGCCAGTGTTACTCCGATCCCAAAGTCAGACAAAGGACACTGCCAAAAAAAAAAAAAAAAAAAATTACTAACCAATATTTCTTATGAATATAGATGCAAAAATCTTTAACAAGATACTGTCAAACTGAATCCAGTAGCATATTAAAAGAATTACATATCATGACCAAGTGGGATGTATCCTAAGAATGCAAGGCTGAATAGAATAAAAGGAAAAAACCCATAATCATCTAAATTATCCAGAAATGTATGTATATCATGCATCCACAATATATCCAATATCATAGTAAACACTCAACATACTTGGAATTGAAGGGCACTTCCTCAACCTGATAAATGACATTTATGAAAAACCCACAGCTAATATCGTAATTGATGATGAAAGGCTGAAAGCTTTCCTTCTAAGATGAAGAACAAGGTAAAAATGCCTGCTTTTGTCACTTCTGTTTCAACAATGCACTGCAATTAGGGAAGAAAAAAAGATATAACAAATGGAAAGAAATGAGTAGAATTATCTCTATTTCTAAATGGTGCTACGATTTGAATGTTGGTGTCTCCCTACTCCAAATTCCAAATTAAGATAGTATTTAGAGGTGGGGACTTTAGGAAGTCATTAGGTCATGAGGGCAGAGTCCTCATAAATGAAATTAGTGCCCTTATAGAAGAGGCTTGAGAGAACCCGTTTGCTGCTTTTGCCATTTGAAGACGAAGCCAGAAGGCACTATATTTGAAGCAGACAGTGACTCCTTACCAGACACTGAATCTGCTGGCCCCTTGATCTTGGACTTCCCAACTTCCAGAACAACGAGCAATACATTTTTGTTGTTTATTAATTAAGAAGTCTAAGGTATTTTGTTATAGCAGCAGGAACAAACTGAGACAGATGGAATGATCTTATACAATGCAGTATATAGAAAATCCTAAAGAATACACACACACACACACATGCACACACCTATTATATGGCCTATGGCCAATAAATGAATTCAGCAAAGTTGCAGAACAGAAAATCAGTGCACAAAAATCAGTTGCATTTCTATACTCCAACAATGCACAATCTGAAAAGGAAATTAAGAAAATATTTCCATTTATAATAGTATCAAAAGAATAAAATACTTAGAAATAAATTCAATTAGAAGGAGACTTGTACACTAAAAACTATAAAACATTTCTAAAAGAAATTAAAGAGCCCGGTGTGGTGGCTCACACCTGTAATCCCAGCACTTTGGGAGGCCTTGCAGGTGGATCACGAGATCAAGAGATTGAGACCATCCTGGCCAACAAGGTGAAACCCCGTCTCTACTAAAAAATACAAAAATTAGCTGGGCGTGGTGGCACACGCCTGTAGTCCCAGCTACTCGGGAGGCTGAGACAGGAGAATTGCTTGAACCCGGGAGGTGGAGGTTGCAGTGAGCCGAGATCGCGGCACTGCACTCCAGCCTGGCAGCACAGTGAGACTCTATCTCAAAAAAAAAAAAAGAAAAAAAAAATTAAAAAATACAGAGTAAATCCAGAGACATCTGTGGTCATGAATTAGAAGACTTAAGATGGCAACACTCCTCCAAACAATCTACACACTTCATGCGATATTAATGGAGGCAGTGTTGTATTGGCATAAGGTGAGACATAGAGACCAATGGCACAGAACTGAGTGTCCAGAAATAATGCTATACCCCTACAGTCAGTTGACTTTAAACAAGGGGCCAAAACCATTTGTGGTGAAAGAATAGTCTTAAGTTCTAACCCTTTAATTATGCCTTGGTTTTTCCCAATCCTTAAGCTAATCTAGGGGCTCCTAATCAAAAGAGACATCTCATTATCACACAAAAAACACTCTTTTTCACTCTGGAGATTCCAAAAGTTTTAGGAATTGTGTGCCAGAAACCAAAGACAAAACCCAAATATCTTTAAAAAATAATAACACAGATAGTATATCTGGAAAACCCTAAAAAATAAGTAACAAAACTAACTCAGACAATAAGATAAACCAGTGTTATTGGCATATATGACAAATAGGTAGAAATCTGCAATATAAGTTTTTAAATTGACAAAATTGTATACATTTATGGTAAGCAACAAAATGCAAGTTTTGCACACAGAAACAATGGCCATTTAGAAGGTAAAGTGGTAGAGAAAATTTCACAGTAACTAAAGAGAGACTAAATATTTGGGAATAAATTTATCAACAATCAAAATCTATATGAGAATTTTTTTTTTTTTTTTGAGATAGAGTCTCGCTCTGTCTCGAGGCTGGAGTGCAATGGCGTGATCTTGGCTCACTGCAACCTCCACCTCACAGGTTCAAGTAATTCTCCTGCCTCAGCCTCCTGAGTAGCTGGGATTGCAGGCACCTGCCACCGCACCCAGCTAATTTTGTATTTTTAGTAGAAACAGGATTTCACCAGGTTGGCTAGGCTGGTCTCCTGTCAGGTGATCCACCCGCCTTGGCCTCCCAAAGAGCTGGGATTATAGGAGTAATCCCGGTCATGCCCAGCCAAGAAAAAATTTAAAACACTCCTGAAGACGCAAAAGCAGTCTTGAACAAATGGAAAGACATTCCTTGCTTTAGCCAGGATAGCAACATTATAAGGATGCCAGTTAATTTATAAATTTAACACAATCCCAATAAAATATGAATAACCCTTTTAATGAGGTCAGAAAGGTCAATACTAAAATCCCTACAGAAAAGAAAATATGCAAGAATAGAATGAAAACAGCTAAAACAGAAAATCGACAAAGGAGACTAGGCCTACTAAAAATTAAAACATACTAAAAAGGCTTTATAATAAAACAGTGCAGTTCTGGCACATGAATGACAAACAGATCAGTGGAAAAGAAGAAAAAATAGTACAACTACAGACATAGGTAAATACGTGTATAATAAAGGTGGCATCTCATGTCAGTGGGAAAATAAAGTTTTTACATGGGACAAGTATACAGGCATTTGGATAGAGAAAAAGAGAAACTTAGGTCGATACCTCACACCATACACAAGCAATACTCAGCATGGACCCTGAGAAGGCACATCATCAGCTATGTGGTGGCAGTGCTACAGTTGCAAGCTCCCCCACCTCTAAGTCAAGTGGGAACCACAACACCATTGCTAGGTCTGCTTCCAGTTCTGAGAAAAAGGAGTCAAAATTCATCAAACCTGACACTTGGGTCTCTGCCATCCCAGTCCAAATGCCCTGGTGAGAGTCTAATCTGTACATGATGCTGACCGTAAGACACCAGGTGCAATCTGGAGTGTGAGCTACCTGCAGCCCTTCAGGGGAAAACAGAATTCAGATCCACTTTTCAGATAAAACAGTGGTTCTCAGAGCATGTTCCCAAGGTGCTTGGGAATACCCAAGACCTGTTCAGGAGTCTGCTTAGTCAGAACTATTTTCATAATAATATAAAACCCGTATTTATTTTTTCTCTTATTTTCTCCTTTTATTCAGCAGCGTTTATTGTACTATATGACATATTATTCTATTTCAGATTAAATGGAGAAGACCTGAGCATTAAACTGTCTCTATTAAGCTGGATAGTTAAAGAATTTGCGAAAATGTAGAATTATGCCACTCCTCACACTTTTTTGTTTTGTAAAGATACAGTTCTGTTTCATGTAAATGTTATTTATACTAATGTAATGGGTGTTGGCAGAAAAGTGATTTATTTATTTAGAGAGAGAAACAGAAGAGAGAAAGCTTCCACCACAGAGTGTGTGGAAGCGGAACCCAAGAGGGGAAATCCAGAGAGCTCCCACTATGTGGGAGGGAATTCCAGAGAGCTGGAAATCCGGTGTGGGTGAAGGAGCAGGGGAATTTAGCCTGGGAGAAACTCCCACTTCCCGAGGTTCCTCTGGTTAATGAAAGGAATTCCTTTAAACTTCAGCTGGGGTGATTGATTTTTAGTTTCTTCCCCGCCCCACGAAATTCAAACAAAAACCATTAAATTTCCCAGATGAAGGTGGATGGTGGGGGGGGCGCGGGGGAGAAAATATGGCACTGGGAAGTTCCTGCCCTAGAAACTACGCCCCCTTGTGGACTGGGAAAGAGAACACATTCCCTCAACAGGATGAAATAGGAGGTTGGCAGGGCTGGTGTCACAAGATACAGGTTACAAAGACCATTCCTACCAGCGCCATGACAGTTTATAAATACCATGGCAAAGTCTAGAAGTTACCCTATATGTTCTAAAAGAAAAATTCCTGGAAAACTCATGAATAATCCACCCTTATTTAGCACACGATCAAGAAATAACCATAAAAATAGCCAACCAGCTGCCCTAGGGGCTGCCCTGCCTATAGAGTCGCTATTCTTTTATTCCTTTATTTATTTATTTTTGAGATAGTTTTACTCTGTCGCCCAGGCTGGAGTGCAGTGGTGCAATCTCAGCTCACTGCAACCTCCACCTCCCAGGATCAAGCGATTCTCCTGCCTCGGCCTCCTGAGCAGCTGGGATTACAAGTGTGCACCACCATACCTGGCTAATTTTTTGTATTTTTAGTAGAGACAGGGTTTCATCATGTTAGCCAGGCTGGTCTCCAACTCCTGACCTCGTGATCCACCTGCCTCGGCCTCCCAAAGTGCTGGGATTACAGGCTGAGCCACTGCGCACAGCTTATTCCTTTACTTTCTTAATAAACTCTGTGGACTCACAGTAGCCCCGAATTCTTTCTTGCACAAGACCCAAGAACATTCTCTTGAGGTCTGGATTGGGACCATTTTCTGGTAACAAAACTAAAACTAAGTTGTTAATCTACCTTCTAAGAAAATCAAGAGAGAGACAAAGAATAGCCAATTTCCCAACCAGGCAAGTTTCAGTCTTCAGTCTGAGGCAGGAAAATAGGGTCTGGAGGCAGGGGAAATAAGGCCATTCACACTTTAGCTCCGACAGGAAATAGCCTTTCCACAGGTGTGGGTGACCCCCCATATAGGCGCCGAGGAATGAGAGCTAAGCAGAACTCTGGCACAGTTAGGGCTTGAATAATATCTCACTTTATAGTGTTACTACTCAGCTATTTCCTTTTATATAATCCTTTACATAATCATATATTAGTTTATAGAATTAGGGCTTGAAGAATCCCTTTATACAATCCTCTCTATATAATCATATAATAGTTGATAGTATGAGTGCCTAAAGAATATTTCCCTACATATATACGTATAATTATATCTGAGTTCATAATCGGAAGAATGCCTAGAGTGGACACAGTACGGAGCATGAATTAAGGAATAAGCAGCTTATAATCAGAGGAATGCCTAGAGCAGACACAGTGCAGAGCATGATTTAAGGGGAAAACAGTTATACCAGGACAAGAATCCATGGCCCAGGTGGCAGCCTTCAGTATTGTAAAGATATCCGCTGTAAGGCAGGCTTGGGGCGAGAGCCACTCCTCCTGACAAAGGAGTTGTAGGACCTTGCTCCCAGTTCTCGTGGAAGGCTGCCCTCAGAAAGGCAATCCACCTTGGTGACTGTGAACTTTATCAGCTCTTGCTACTGTGCTGCTTGAAAAGCATCTTCCCATAGAACCCATTAGAAGCTGCCAGAAGGTGGCGGTAACCTTGACAGCTCTGTCACTGCTGTGTGACTTAAAGCATCCTCCTATAAATCTTCTTTAGAAGTAGTTTGCCCATAGACAGAATTATTGCACACTGCACCTCTTCACTTCGCACGGCCCACCTTCAAGCCTCGGTGACCTAATGGGGGTGGACCCCTTACTGCACACGGCCCTTGCCTTCATGGGAACGGGGTCTCTTGCTGTGCACTGTCCACCTCCTGGCCTAGGTGACCTAATGGGGGTGGACCCCATGTTTTATTGCTCACGACCCTATCACTATCCTTAAAGATGATTTCACTCACTGTCCTGCCCCCTAACCACAATAAATACTCATGCTTCTGGACATTTGGGGCCTCGCCTGACTCCGCTTATAGGTGGCATGGCCCCCCTAAGCCCAGCTGCGTTTTCCTTGTTCTTCTGGGTCCTGTCTCTTTATTTCTCGGATCCTGCGCCTCAGCACAGCATAAGGCTCACCCCACGACCCTGTGGGGCCCTAGCCCTACACACAGGGAATAGGCCAAGTAAATGACTTTGTAACTTTACTTCATTCTCTTCATTTACATAGCGCATACCCCAAGTAGAGGATATTTAAACTCCCAAAAACTCTGTAACGGGGCCTTTGAGCCCCTATGCTCAGGCCCACTCCCACACCGTGGAGTGTACTTTCATTTTCAATAAAAGCCTTCATTCCTTCCTTGCATTGTTTGTGCGTTTTGTCCAATTCTTTGTTAGAGATGCCAAGAACCTGGACACCCTCCACCGTTAACAAGTCCACATGATAATAAAGCTCCATCTGCTTTAACTGTTACACACAAAAATAGGTAGCCTGAAGTAACCTGAGGCTGACTAATCGAGTTATTCTCTATTATTCATCTCCTTGTCCCTGCCTTACAACGAAAGTAATTTTGAAAACACCAATCTGCTTTTTGATCTTCATTTTTGCCTTCTTCAGCCTTTCCTGTCTGTTAAGCCAAACCCCTCTGCCCAGCTCATTGGAACACTTATTCTGTTCTACGTAATGAAGCACTGCTGCAGCCTAGAAACAAAAATAAAGCCAACAGAGATCTTTACATTAAATTGGTTATAATTTTGTCTTTTGACACAGGAAGTCTTTGGTATTGGTTTGATTCCCCGGCTCACGTGCAGCCTCTTGGAAAAGAAAGAGAACCTAATCTCTGGGGCATGGGGGCTCACAGGCCACAGCTGTTAACCCCCACCTTCTCCCATCCCCTCCCCTCCCCTCCCCCTCCCCCTCCCCTCCCCCTCCCTTCCCCTCTCCTCCTTTCCCCTCTGCCTTCCCTTCTCCTCCTTTCTCCTCTCCCCTCCCCTCTCCTCCTTTCCCCCTCTCCCCCTCCCCTCCCCTCCCCTCTCCTCCTTTCCCCTCTCCCCCTCCCCTCCCTTCCCTTTCCCCTTCCCCTCCCCCCTCCTCCCCCGAAGTGGAGTTTGCTCTTGTTGCTCAGTCTGGAGTACAACGGCGGGATGTCGGCTCACCGCAACCTCCGTCTCGCCTCCTACGTTCAAGCGATTCTTCTACCTCAGCCTACCTAGTAGCTGGGATTACAGGCATGCGCCACCACGTCCGGCTACTTTTTGTATTTTTAGTAGAGACGGGTTTTCACCATGTTGGTCAGACTGGTCTCCAACTCCTGACCTCAGGTGATCCACCTGCCTCGGCCTTCCAAAGTGCTAGGTTGCTGGGCGAGAACCACTGCGCCCGGCCCAACCCCACGTTTTCTCAGGAACTGGAGTTCCCTTTAGAAAGCAAGTTACAGGCGTGCTGGACGGCCCCGGGCCGCTAGGTCGTCTTCTTTCCCTGGCTCAGTGCTCTGATCAGAGTGCGCCTTTCCAGAAGCAGGGAGAGGACCAGGGAAGACACCTGAGCCAGCGAGTGGGCATCGGCCGGCGGCAGGCAGGACTGGCCGCTGGGGTCAGAGTGCAGCGCTGGTGTGGGGCAGTTCTGCCACTCAGCTGCGACTCTAAATGAATGAGTCACTTCCCCTCCCGGGGCGAGCTCCTGGCTGGGGAACTCCCAGGATCAGGAAGGTCCCACAGAAACTCCCCAACGGGGGAAGCTGAGGCCATTCAGAGAGATCCAGGGTACACACAGTGCCAGTGCCAGCCCCACATCCCCGACCACTGGCCCAGGGCTGGTTCCACGCGGTCGTTTCTCTCCGCTGGCTCTAGCCGCGGGGTCACCTCCAGACACACCGACCCGGGCTCCTGCCTGGCGGCGTGACCTTGGGTTAGTCCCAGAGCCTCTTCTAGCCGGGTTTCCTCCGCCCCACGCTAGGACCGCGTGCGTAAGGAGATTTCCTCTGTAGTAGGGGCGGTTTAATGAGTAACAGAACTGGCTGTCGGTTCTTGACAATTGCCCAGCTGCTTCACGGAGGGTAGAAGCAATAGCGGGCGGAGGCTCCCGGCACCTTCCCGGCCCGGGACGGGAGGGGTACGGGGGAGGCGGGGCCGAGGAAGGTGGGGGAGGCGGGGCCTGTCCGAGGGCGGGCCCAGGGTGAGGTCAGCTGAGTCCGCCCGCCCGGGGCAGGCGGGGCCGGAGCCAAGCGGCGACCCCCGGGCGCGGCGCTCGCAGACTCCATTTGAGATTCACCTTGCGAGTGGTTCCCTCATTCGAGTGGTCCCGGGTACAGACCCTCGCCCCGCTGTCCGTGAGCCTTGCGACAGCTGCCCCTTCCTCCGGCCTTGGAGCAGAGTGTTTGTCGCCGTGCGAGGATGGCGCAGCGGGTGTAGGGTCTCTGCGCAGGCCGAGCGGTGAGTCGCCCGCGGCCTGGCTTCTGCCGTTCTCTCTTCCCGGGAGGCTGGCCAGTCCCCTGCCTCGGCCACGTGCCCGTTTACCTGTAGGGGCAGTGACGGAGGCTCAGGTGCACCCGGCTGCCAGCTGCAGAGAAGGTGCCGAGAGCGGGCCCGGGGCGGCTGCGCGGGGGAGGAGGGCGCGCGGCCGTGGGTTCCGGGAAACGGTGTGTGCGGGGCGAGGTGGGCGTCGGGGGAAGCGCGCAGGCGGGATGGCTTTATTTGGTCCACCTGGTGCCCACCTCTCCCACTCCTGGCGACCGAGTGCGCGGGGTCCCGGGCGGGAGCCCACCCGGCCGAGGTGCTGCGAGGGAGGCAGAGCCGGCAGGGTCAGGTCCCGCAGGGCGCAGGCGGGCGCTTCTCGCAGCCCAAACCCGGGCGGGGAGTGCGGGAACCCCGAGAACTGTGCTGGGAGCCCCAAGCAGAGAGGAAGGAGTTGGTGACTAAAGTGACGAAGTGATGTTTTGTCCCTACCGCCTTGTAAAGGGAGAGGGGGATAAAATTTCATTTGGAGGCTGATTGTTACAGGAGCCCTCCGAGTTCAGATGGAGTCAAGTGTCCATTGAGTCAACATTTAATCAAATGTTACCGCATAAAAATATTGGCATCGAGTTATCTCGCAGCTCCGCAGAGAGAGTTTGCAGTCATACGCGTTATATGACATAATTTGCCTGGGGAAGGGGGTCCCTTTACGATTCGTCTATATGGCAACCTGTCCTTGGACTTGGCAGGGCCCAGAGAAGCGAGGAACTCCGTAGCCCGCCGGCGGTCAGCGCGTCTAGTCTCCGGTCCCAATTCAGGGCTTGGCGAGGTGACTCGCGGTCGTGGGTGACTCGCCGGCAGCCTTCCTGCCCCGGCCTGGGACGCCTGGAACGCCTCCCGCTGCAGACGTCTGTCCGCCTCCAGCCGCTCTCCTCTGACGGTCAGTTTCAAAGAAATACAGTCTAAAATCCGGAGTAGAAAGGGCAGTTTCCCGTGAAGGCGGTGGAGGCAGTTTCCAGGCGCCTGGGGTGACCTCTCTTTGCATTTCTGTCTCTGGTTCTCCATTCCCGTTTCCTTTCCCCACCGTCCCGCAGGGCCTTTCCTAGGCTCATTTTCCACCTAACTGGGGTCTTCTGGGTTAAAAAGGCCTCTGGTTCCATTCATTGGCTGTAACCTTGAGTCTTTAAAAAACGTTGTGACTTCCTTGAATAGAGTAAATGTCTTAATTTGGGTTTCTAAAGCCCGGCGAGCCTTTCCCAGGGCAGGCCATTGTCTCTCCGATTTGTTTGCCTATTTGCATTTTTGCCCAAGGTTTCCCCACTTCTCAGCCACTTTTACATAATTTATTTCTTCAGAGGCCACCCTGACCTTCTGGTCCTCTGCGTAAACCTCATCACTGCAGATCATTTTAATCCAGCACAGGTTTATTGAGCACAAATTATATTCTTGGTTCCAATACTTTCAGCGTTGGTGGGCATTCACGTTTCATTTAACAAGGATAAATTAGTGTTTCTTTACATGGGTTTTTTTTTTTTTTGTCGAACTTTTGTTGTCTTTACTGATCATAAAATTAATGCAAACTTATTGTAAAAAAAGAAAATCAAATATATAACAGAAAATGAAACTTCTAGGTTTTCCTCCTCCCTAAAGATAAACACCAAACATTCTTCTTCCTCCTCCTCTCTCACACACATTTGCTTCTGAAATATGTTCATTCAAAAAAGTATTTTAAATGTTTGCGCACTAAGCTATTTATGCACGTAACTGACCAATCTGATTTGAGTTTAATGGGTTAAAACTAAAAAAAAAATCTTCAGGTTTTTTTTTTTTTTTTAAGATGGATCTGACTGGTAATAGGTAGGAGAGCCAGAAAGCCAGGTTTAGGATTTCCCTGGGAGGCAGAATTTGCAACCCAGATAAAACCAGCAAAACTCTCCTGTTATGTGGGGGAGGGGAGTGAAGAGCATGGCTTTCTAGAGAGGTGGGAGAAGACTTGTTGAGAAACTGAATTTCATTTCCTTATAGAAGTTGGAGAACATTGTTGTACAATGTTAGGAGAAGTGTTTTCTGAAATCAGCCCAGTCTGACATCTTCTTCCTCAGCACCAGGGTCAAAATTCACCAGCCCCGGGGTTGTGTGGGGCTTTGGAAAAGGGATCAGCTCTTACTTCTAAGGACAAAGGGCACTGATGCTATCCAGACCTCCATTCAAATGTCCCAGTGCTGCTGTCTGATTAGATTCTACTTGTAAAATTAGTGCTCTGTAGTGAGGACTTTGTCCTGGACATTCTCTCCCCTTGGTGTCAATCTGTGCTTTTAGTCCAGGGCTTAATTATTGATTCCTGTGTTTGCCCTTGACCCCCTCGTTCCCACCTGCCCTGTTTCCCATTGCCATCCTTCCCTTCTGTTTCAAATTGCCGAGTGATGACTCCCCCAGACCTCATTTTCCCACAAGGTGATGAACACAGGTAACTTGTGCAGGAACGATGGTGCCTCCAGTGAAATGTGTAACCTCAGCCCTATGCCTACTAAATGACACGTTGTCCTTCCCTATTATCCCAGCTAGAAACGACAGCTTTGTCTTCATGCCACGTTTCAGTCACCTGGAGATAGGATAGTTTGTGACAATATCTGAGTGTGGTAGCGTGGTGTGAATCTTCCTAGAAGAGATTAGAGTTGCTCATGTGACAATTGAGTTTAGGTTTTAGGAGGTTCTGCTTTTAGGCAGATACAGGATTTCAAATGCCTTCAGCTGGAAATAATTGTTATGCCATAGTAGCTTATTCTGGACTTCTTCGTGTAGATCTGACTTCTAGCAAATCTCTGGCATTCTCTGCTTAAAATGTCATTTTAGAAAACAAAAACCCAAAATGAAAATCAAATATATAACAGAAAATGAAACTTCCAGGTTTTCCTTCTCCTGAAAGATAAACCCTAAACATTCTCTTCCTCCTCCTCCTCCTCTTCTCTGTCTCACACACACATTTGGTTTTGAAATATGTTCATTCAAAAAGTATTTTAAATGTTTACATACTAAGTTATTTATGTAAGTAACTTACCAATCTGATTTTAATTTAATGGATAAGCTAAAAAAAAAAGACTATCTTCAGTTTTTTTTTTAGTAAGTTAGATCACTTTTTCAGTGATCACCTGGGGCTCCCCTATGTGTTGCTAGATGGGACCCTGGCAATAGGGGTGACCCCAGCCCCCTCAGGCTGATGCTCAAAATTTTTACTGGGACATGTAACCACCTGGGGCCCTTCCAGTTTTATTTGCCCAGGCTGAGCTGTTGATCTCTCCACATTTGAGTGCTTCTTTCCCTCTTGGCTGTCTGATGGGTTTCCTGTCATCTTGCCTTTGTTTTTACTGTTATTCCTGTCTAAAGGGGTCCTTTCCTCACCAAAAGTTCTCTAGGCTAATTCCTAATTAAGAGTCATTAAGAACCCCTAAGAGCATGCTGGGCTGGCTGGCTTTCTTTTCTTTTCTTTTCACCCCCTCCCACCCCCCCCCCCCCACCCCCCCCCCCCCCAGACAGAGTCTGACTCCATCACCCAGGCTGCAGTGCAGTGGCGCAATCTCGGCTCAGCGCAACCTCCACCTGTCAGGCTCAAATGATCCCCTTCTACCTCAGCCCCCAAAGTAGTTAGGACAACAGAGGCATGCCACCCCACCCAGCTAATTTTTGTATTTTTTTTTTTATGGAGACAGGGTTTCGCTATGTTGCCCAGGCTGGTTTTGACCTCCTGGGCTCAAGCGATCCACCTGCCTTGCTTTGGCCTCTCAAAGTGCTGGAATTATGGACATGAGCCACCACACCCGACATGCATTCATTCTTTTCTGCTCTGTCCTTCCTAGCTGAAGTAAAGAAATCTTCCAGGCCCTAGCTGCACCTTTACTTGGCCACCTTGAGTTGGAGTTGACTCTTGGCTTGCTCACCGCTAGCTTCTCAGTGTTCTGGGTCTTTCCCATCCCACTGTAGATCATACATGTCATTAGAGATGTTCTTATGCCAGGCTGATTCTAAGTCTACAGTCACGTAATCAGGGGCCAGACAACAGCCTGTTGGTCTCATTTATTTTCCAGAGGATTTCAGATTCTTTAAATCATTACCATATGTAATGCTTAGCACTTCCTGGTGTCTTATAGATATGTAATGCCATTTCTAATTATGTTACTGAAAGCACCCAGGCAAGCACCAATATTCACCCTGTTATTGAAGTTATAGCCAATGTTTTTGGTGGGGTAAGGTGGAGAGGGCTGAACCAAATTGCAACTTTCCTAAGTAGACAGTGGCTGGAAGGGGGGCTAATTCAGTGCTGGGTTTGGCAAGCTGGTTTTTTCAGCCAAGCAGGAAACAGGAAGTGGAAGGCTGCACTGGGGTTAGATCTGGGATAATGAAGAGACTGGAAGTCCATAAACCAGACATGTCTCATTAGGAAATAACCTATACATATTGTCTGTTGGAGGAAAAATATCCAGGATGCACAATAATTGTAATTCAGTAAAAACAATTTAAAAGCAATTGTCAGAAACATTTCCTGAAATTCTATTAATAACTTATACATTAAAACAAGATGCCAGTTAAACTGAACAAAAGGTAGTGCTTGGAAATCCTCATGGCTGCGTCCTCAGCTTTCAGAGCGAGGCCGCTTTCCAGCCTGGGTGCGTGGGAGGGAGGCACTCCTGAAGGTATTTCTTCCAGTGGCTAGAAAGGGGTTCTGAGAAGGCCTTTCATCTGGGCCTCAAGTTGTGATCTGGAATTGAGTATATTGCAGTTGACACTTGGCCCTTGAACCCCTTCTCTTACCCCCTTTTCTAAACTAAATTCTGGTGGGCTGAACTTCTACCAGCCTTTGAAGGTTGGGGAGAACACATGCAGCCTGGTGGCCTGTGGGAACAAAAGTGTATGTGAGTGACCACAAGGGTGTGTCGGCTTCTGGTTCTCATGCTGTGGGGCTCCAACTAGGCTAAGGGGAGACTGTGTTTTCTTCTCTCTTCAACTCCTGTCTTTGACCTTTCAATGGGTGGATGCGGTGACCATATAATTTATCCTCCACGTCCAGATCCTTTGGCTAGTGAAACATGCGTCTGGTAATTATGCTGGGACTCCCCCAGGTAAACCTTGACACGCCAGGGAGACCTGCCCTGGGTTAACGTACCTTACATAAACCTGCATGAGACCTAAGTTATTTAGTAGGGAACTTTTCAACTGGAGCATTGCAGACATCCGCAACTTTCTCTGTCTATGTGATTGGTTAAATTGAGCCTCCCCTGAGTGCAGGGCTGAAACGTGGAGAGAAGTTAGTTCTTGGGACACTCACACCTAGGATGGAGCATGCTACAGGTACTAAGATTGCAAGGGAAAAGAGGGAGTGAGGCTGGCCCTGGAGCCCACTAGGAAGGAGCCAGCAGAAGGCAATGACTGGACAAGGGAACTGAACTGGTTTCTCTGCTGATGTGGCCTTGGTTTCCCTAGTTCAGAGTAAAGAAAAGCAAGCAAGCCTAGAGAGAAACACCCTTACTCCGCAAGGCCACACGGGAAGTTCTGGCTTTGGCTTCGTTTCCTTTTCTATAAACGGGGGTTGGATTCTTTGGAGAGCCTTCCAGGGGCCACTCAGGAGTCTCTGATTCAGTGGGATGCTCTCGGCTGCTGGCCCAAGGGAGCTCACCTCTAACTCTTTCCCTGCCCAGTTTACTGGGGGGCTGCTCCTCCCATTAGCTCCCTACCCCTGGAGGGGACAGAGTTTTGGGGGAGATTGTAAGAGGGCATACTTTTTAGAGGAGCTGCTCTTACTGGGGAATGTGCCTGCCCAGCAGAAACTGGCTCTGGGGACCAGGACTCTCTGCCTGACCCTAAACCCTACTTCTTGCCTCAGTGGAGAAGTAGCAGCTCCATAAGAGGCTGTGGACTGGTGCCCCCTCCCCCAACTGCATGACCATGGCATGGCTGGGAGAGGTGAAACCCCAAAGACAGCAGCCAGGGCCATCCAGCTGCAGGGAGCTGCTGACGGTTATGTTTCCTGGAAGCCAGACTCCTGTGGAAGCTGGGCTATGGGTAGGTCTGCTTAATGCATCCTGAAGAATGTCTGAAATCATGTCCAGACGCCAATGCCCCAGGATCCTCCTGTAGGGTGTTTTGATGAGAAGCAGTGCCCTGACTCCTCTCTCCTCCACACACGTAGGGAGAGCTGGCTCTGCCTGTTCATGAAGCTTCATCTGGACACTGTCCTTCATTTGGTCCCTGGTGAACCAGGGGCCAAGGGGTGATACTTCTTTTAAAACTCATTCCCTTCCCGCTGGTGGTGTGACTCATGCCTATAATTTCAGCTACTCAGAGGATGAGGTGGGGTGATCACTTGAGCCCAATATTTTGAGGCTGCAGTGAGCCAGGGTTACACTATTGCACTCCAGCCTGGGCAGCAGAGTGAGACTCTCTCTTCTCTCTTTCCCTCCCTCCCTCCCTCCCTCCCTCCCTCCTTCCTTCCTTCCTTCGTTCCCCTCTCTTTCTGTCTCTCTTTTTCCTTTTTTGACAGAGTCTTGCTCTTCACCGGGGCTAGAGTGCAGTGGCATGATCTCAGCTCACTGCAACTTTCATCTCCTGGGTTCAAGGGATTCTTCTGCCTGAGCCCCCCGAGTAGCTAGGATTACAGGCATATGCCACCACACCCAGCTACTTTTTCCATTTTTAGTACAGATGAGGTTTCACCATGTTGGCCAGGCTGGTCTCGAACTCCTGACCTCAAGTGATCTGCCCACCTCAGCCTGCCAAACTGCTGGGATTAGGGGTATGGGCCACCATTCATGGCCCCCTGTTTCTAAAAAATGAAAAATAAAGTGTGGAATAAAAAAAAAAGCCAACACCACCACACCTTATTCCTCTTCTTAGCTGGACTGCAACGGGCTAGTATTTCTAAAGAAGTGTTGTGTAAACGCTAAGGGGGGAATGAAAGCCCGGTGGAGAGATTGAAGGCAGCAATTGGAGGAAACATGTTTGCTCCACACCCTACAACTGTAATTTTCCCTGGCATTCAAAATTTACTGGAAATGGTCACTGTGTTATGGCAATAATAAATCCCATTCTCTAAAAAGGGACCTTTTGGGTTTTATCTTGGTGATAAGAGACTGGTAAGTTATGAGGGTGAGAACCACGTGATAGAAACAACCAGACTGACTTCAGGAAATGGGCCATACTTCACAGACGCCTACCGATGTCTTTACGAGCCTTGGACCATCCTGTAGACCCAGCGCTTCACTCTCCTCTCGGCACAAATCCTGCCTGCTCTGCAAGGCTTTCCAGGGAGTTGGGGACCTGGCCATTACAGGGCATTCAGGGATTGCTTTATTAACAGTTCAAAACGGGAGTTTCACCCTCCTTCAAAGAGCTCTGGCAAAACCCTGCCCTTCTCCACACTGGGAAGTGGTCTCAGGGGTTTCTGACTACTGAGCCCTACCAGAATAACTCCAGGTCCGCCAGCCACCTTTTCCTTCACGGGGCTTTGCGGTGGAGGTGGGGCCGTGGGCTGACTCAGGTCAGCCTCAGTCCCTCTGCTCCAGTGATGGTTCCCTGTCCCCACTGCTCCCTCTGGAGCCTTTACCCTACCTTTGACCCAATTCCTCCCAGCAGTCCTTAAAAGCTGGAGAAGAGCATCTGAGATTCTAGAAGGGTGAGGCAGAGAGCTGTGGTGTGTTGGGTCAGTGAGTCTTGATTTGCTGGGCTGGGAAACTGGGAATAAGGGACAGGTTTTTTTGTTGTTGTTTGTTTGTTTTGTTTTGAGATGGAGTCTTGCTGTGTCACCCAGGCTGGAGTGCAGTGGCGAGATCTTGGCTCACTGAAACCTCTGCCTCCCGGGTTCAAGTGATTCTCCTGCCTCAGCCTCCGGAGAGTAGCTGGGATTATAGGCACCTGCCACCACACCCGGCTAATTTTTGTATTTTTAGTAGAGACAGGGTTTCACTATATTGGCCAGGCTGGTCTTGAACTCCTGACCTTGGGGCATCCACCCACCTTGGCCTCCCAAAGTGCTGGGATTATAGGCATGAAGGGAACACATTCTCTGAAGGTGTGAGGTTCCTGTCTATCTAGGCTTTTGGCACATTTTTGCCACCTCCTCTCTGAAATTAGCAACGCTATAAACACACACACACACACACTCTCCTCTCTCTCTCTCTGTTTCTCACATACTTTTATCAGGCGTTTAAGGAATTCCACTTCATTGCACTAACTTTCTACATGTTAGTGGGGCTCTGCACGACCTTGGTTTCTATTGGGTGAATTCACTCCATTCTGTGTGATTTTTTTCCTTAGCATCCTGCCTCAGTTGAGGGAATGGCGGCCACAGAAGACAAAGCAGAGAAACCTGAAAGTCACAAGTAAGGCTCCATTTCATTCCGGGTTGGGTTGGGTTGGATTGGGTTTATAGAGCGTACGTTGTGCCACACGTGTGTCTAAGAACTTGACATATATGAACACATTTGATGCTTATGAAAGAGGCTGAGGCCTGGAGGGATCAATGACTCAGTAGGTTCAGAATTCAGATGACTGAAGACCTCTGGGGTAGGGTGCTGGGACCTCAGCTCTTGATTCTTAGGACATGTCATTTTAGAAAACCAGGCAAGTCCCTGCTCAAATCTCTGTCTAGTAGGTTTTTCCTCTATGTGTCACTTTTCTTTTCTTTTTTTTTTTTTGAGACGGAGTCTTGCTCTGTCACCAGGCTGGAGTGCAGTGGTGCGATCTCGGCTCACTGTAACATCTGCCTCCCGGGTTCAAGTGATTCTCCTGCCTCAGCCTCCCAAGTAGCTGGGACCATAGGTTTGTCCCATCACGCCCAGCTAATTTTTGTATTTTTAGTGAAGATAGGGTTTCACCATGTTGGCCATGATGTTCTCCATCTCTTGACCTGGTGATCCGCCCGCCTTGGCCTCCCAAAGTGTTGGGATTACAGGCATGAGCCACTGCACACAGCCACTTTTCTTAAACAAAATCCCCTGCTTATTGCTCAGCTCTGCCGTGGTTCTGAATCTGAAATGCCTTCTCATTCCTTTGCAGTTTGTCATACTTCTGGTGTGCTTGGCGTGACACCTGTGGTGTTTAGGCATTGCCAGAAAAGCAAGAACATCCTGTCTTCATCCTGATTCCTATGTGGACTTTAAATCCGGGAGCATTCTTGTTCTGTCGCCCCCCCAGTTGTCTCCCACCTCTGCTGGGGCTACCTGGGCAGGCCTCCCGTCTTGCTTCCATGGCCTCTCCCCAGTCTTGGTGGCCTCTGACCTTGGCACCACCCAGGGTTGTGGTGACCCCTGCCCACCCTTGCTCTGGATTCCTGGTCCTTTCTTCCTCTATAACTTCCCTGAGACCTCTCCGAAGTCTCACATGTGACAGTTGCATACATAGGTCATAATTCAATGTGGACAATGCTCCCGTCCTCTTCCATTCCCTAGAAGTCCTGGTGTCCATTTTGGAGTTTCTGGTGCCTGGGGACATTCCCTGCAGTGATTTTTTTTTTTTTTTTTTTTTTTGAGACGGAGTTTTGCTCTTGTCACCCAGGCTGGAGTGCAGTCAGTGGTGCAATCTCAGCTCACAGCAACCTCTGCTTCCTGGGTTCAAGCGATTCTGGTGCCTCAGCCTCCCAAGTAGCTGGGATTACAGGTGCAAGCCACCACGCTTGGCTAATTTTGGATTTTTAGTAGAGGTAGGGTTTCGCCATGTTGGCCAGGCTGGTGTTGAACTCCTGACCTCAAGTGATCTGCCCACCTCAGCCTCCAAAAGTGCTGGGATTACAGGCGTGGGCCACCGTGCCCAGCCTCAGTGATTATTTTTTAATCGAGGCTAATAGTAATTCCTGGTACTTTCAGTCATTGACAGCCAAAAATGCTGTCCAGAGCTCCCCCTCCTTCCTCCTCCTGCCATGACTTGAGGTTGAGGCCCAACAGGAGACTGGTGGGAGTAGAGGAAGTGGTGGAAATGAAGGCTGGAGAAACAGGGCTGGCATACCAAGTGCCAAGCGACTCACTAAGGGCTTCCTCCCCTTCCCTCTCTTCAGTAATTATTTTACGCTCCCTTGTTTTATTGTCAGCTATTTGCTAATCATGTTCCACTTGCTGAGAGGCAGTCAAGTATAGAGCTCAGGGGTGCAGCCTCTTATGAAGGATGTGACCTTGGACCTTTGAATGGGGTTACTGATCTACCTAGTTTTTACTGAGAGTATTAAATGAATTGATATGTGCTAGCTATAAATAATTTCATTTCTACCCCAAGTCGAAAGACTTCCGTGAGTGGAACTGGATCTTACTCATCTTTATGTTCAGTGCAGGACACTTGGCTGTGCGAGATTCAGCCAGCATTTTCTGGAGCCCTCTCGCTTCCCCCTCCCCAGTACCCCAGGCCTCCGGGTCTCCCCCATCTCATGCTCTTCCTGTTTCCACTTGTGCCTGTCCTAAGCTATTGGGCAAGTTCATATAAAGGTTGATAGTATTTTCTCTTCCCCTGCTGATAAACTCCTGGAATCAGAAGCCAGTTTTCATTTCTTTCTCTCTCTTTATCTCTCCCCTCCCTCCCCTCCCTCCTTCCCTCTCTCCCTCCCTCTTTCTTTCTCTCTCTCTTCTCTCCCTCCTTCTCTCTTTGTCTCCCTCCCTCTCTTCCTTCCCTCCTTCCTCTCCCTCCCTCCCTCCTTCCCTCCCTTCCTTCCTCCCTCCCTTCCTCCCTTCTTTCCTTCCTTCCTCTCAGGGTTTCAGAAGCCAGTTCCCCTCCCCCTCCTCTCCCCTTCCCTTCCCTCTCCTTTTCTCTTCTTCCAGGTTTCACCCTATTACCCAGGCTGGAGTGCCAAGGTGTGATCTCAGTTCACAGCAACCTCCACCTCCTGGGTTCAAGTGATCCTCTCACCTCAGCCTCCTGAGTAGCTGGGACTACAGTCATGTTCCAAAGCTGGCTCATTTTTGTACTTTTTGTAGAGATGGGGCTTCACTATGTTGTCCAAGCTGATCTCAAACTCCTGGGCTCAAGCAATCTGCTCACCTCAGCCTCCCAAATTGCTGGCATTACAGGCACGAGCCACCATACCCAGCCAGTTTTCATTTCTTTCATCTCACACATTTCCTTTACATAGTAGATGCTCATGAATAAAGTGATAGAATTAAGCAGAATAAAGTCACTTGAATTTACATGTAGACTTGAAAAATAATTTTCCAAGTAGTGTGTCCCCGACTTGTTATTTTAAAATCCTTCAAAAAACAAATTAGGCCATCTTCTGGTTCATTATGGTACACGTTAAATTTACTTTTTTTTTTTTTTTTTTTTTTGAGACAGAGTCTTACTCTGTCACCCAGGCTGGAGTGCAGTGGTGTGATCATGGCTCACTGCAGCCTCAACCCCCTGGGCTCAGGTGATCCTCCCACATCAGCCTCCCAGGGAGCTGGGACTACAGGTGCATGCCACCATACCCGGCTAATTTTTTCATTTTCTGTTGAGTCAGGGTTTTACCATGTTGCCCTGGCTGGTCTAGAGTTCCTGGGTTCAAGTGATCCACCCACGTTGGCCTCCTAAAATACTGGGATTACAGGAGTGAGTCACTGCACCCGGCCAAATTTTCATATTTAAAAATCATTGCCTGTCTTCACGGTTACACCCTATTTCCTTCTTCTTCATTTCGCAGAATCAAGGAGGAAGAGACAGGTTTTTTTTTTATTTTGAAATATGTGGCAAAATTGTCTTAATCACATCCTGTTTTGTCATTTTGAAGCATGACTCTTAGCCCTTCTGTGTTGTACTCTGTGTATTCCTAACATCCTGAAGGAGGATGGGAATGTTACTTACATGAAAAATAGCTGTCACTAAAAGGATCCTAGAATGCTGCAGAGTGTGCGGATTGTCAGAATTTCAGATTGGCCTGGAGATCAGTAAGGCTTTCTGAGAAAGTCCAAAGATGGTCCTTACATGATTCTGGATTTGGTCCGTTGAAAAATGGCCTTGCCCCACATCCCAGAGTAGAATGAACCCTGATTCTGGAGACCCCCACAGCTTGTCAGGAAGAGGTGGGTTCAGGGGCAGGCGGGTGTGGCTCTGTGCTTCAGACAGGCCGCTGTGCCTTCCTGAGCAGGGTTTTCAGCAGAGTCGCTGATGTAGTCAGAACAGTCCCTGCCTGTCCATACAGCAGACAGTCACCTAGCCCCTGCCCCTTTATGCCAAGACCCACCCCCCTCTGTTTATAAACTTGAATTTATCTTTTCTATATCAGCCTTTGGGAGATGTTCAAGTGAGAGCTAACCTGGGCCCCACTCTAGGGGAATGGACAGGAAGGAACATTTGACAGGAAAGGAGGAAGCAGTCAGATATAGGCTGAGGGAGAAGCGGGAGCCTTCAGTGTCTGGAGCCTGGGTGTCAGCTGTTGATGCTGAGTGCCAGAAACAGGGATTTGATAAAAGGATAGAAAAATAAATAAAACAGGATGGGGCCATCTCAACCTTGTTTTGCTTGTCTGTGGTGTGTTCAGTGGGATCCAGAGGTAAGTAAGAAGTGATCATGGCCTTCAGAAGTTTTTGTTGCTGAAGGTAAAGCTATTACATTAATTGTATATATCAGTGTTAGACTATAGATAAGGTGTGCAGGGAGAGAATGGACCTCTGGGAAGTGCATGTATTCCTAATGTAACAGTTATTTCCAAATCCGTGGCAGCTGAGACCCTGGCAGTCTTGTATCTTTTTCCTTTCTCATGAGTTAGGGGGTTCTAGGCAGAAAGTCACACTCAGAAGGAAGAAAAAGAAGTCCCCAATTGCTCTGACATCAGGGTCCCATGTCTGCCTCAGTTTCCTGTGAGGGAGCCTACCATCTCTGGGACTCAGAAGGCATACATTGTTGAAGGAGCTGTGTTTGAGGCCGGCTCTAAGGGACTTGCGCAGGCTTGAGATGGGCTCATCTAGACCTGGAGCATTTGTTTTGTAAGGAAGGTTTTACTGGGACACAGCCACACTCACTCATTTGCGTGCTGTCTGTAGTTGCTTTCACATGCTTATGGTGGACTTGAGAAGTAGCAGAAACCATGCAGCCTGCAAAACCGTATTTATTATCTTTTTTTTGTTTTTTTTTTTTGAGACAAAGTCTCCTCTGTCACCAGACTGGAATGTAATGATGTGATCTCGGCTCACTGCAACCTCCGCCTCCCGGGTTCAAGCGATTCTCCTGCCTCAGCCTCCCGAGTAGCTGGGACTACAGGTGCATGCCACCACACCCAGCTAATTTTTGTATTTTTAGTAGAGATGGCGTTTTACCATGTTGGCCAGGATGATCTCGATCTCTTGACCTTGTGATCTGCCAGCCTCAGCCTCCTAAAGTGCTGGGATTACAGGTGTGAGCCACCACACCCAGCCCAGCCTGTTATGTGGCCTTTTTTTTTTTTTTTTACAAAATAACATCATTTTAATACTCCCCTTCTCCCGAGCCTTAAAACATGTGATGTTGATTTTTGAAGTTTCAGTATTTCCCAGAAGTCTTTATGTGGGCAAAGTACCTAAATAATTTGAGCTAAATAAATGTTCATTTGTTTAAAGATAGACAAAAGGCAAACCCAATACCCCTCCCTATAGAAACTTCTTGACTAAAGAGAGAATTCTCTCCATCCTAGAGATCTTCAGCAGGACAGCATCATCTAGAGATGATGCTCAACTCAGCCAAGCTTCTCAAAGGACCTTCCACCCTGGGTAACTACCTTATGCTGCAACTTCCGTTCCTGTTACTAGAAGGAAGTAGCCTCTAACAGGGGAAGGTACCCATGGCTTCTCTCCTATGCACACTCGAGGCAGCATGGTCTACTGAGACCAGGGACAGGGCTGGAGCATCACACTGCAGAAGAACGCCCACTCAACATCGCTTTATGAAATACTTAAGTCCATCTTTGAGCTATGACACTGTCCCAAAGCTTTTGAGATTGATGAACAGCTGCATTTTGCCTGCTCTGCACTTTTGGTGATTAAACCAAGAGTGATCGGTTCAGAGCCGTGGCCCCTGAATGCAATGCCAAGGCCTGCTGGCTGCGTGTTGATGCTGGCTCACTTAAGAATGTTGCTGAGTAAACTGACTCCACTTCTCACTCTCCGTTTAGCTGTTTTATTTAAATGGCAGCCTCCTCCTCTTTGAAAAAAAGGACGTATCGTTTAGTTGAAGAAAACTGGGAATTCTGTAAATTAGAATTTAATCTAGTTGCTCTACAATATCGTGTGCAGAAGAATCATGCGTAAAGTTTATCGAAATGCAGGTTCCTATGTCCCACCACCTAGATTCTGGTTCTTTAGGTCAAAATAAGGCTTGGGAATCTGCTGTTTGAATAAGCACTCCATATGACTTTGATACAGAGGTGGTCCAGGTCACACTTGGAAATTACATGGCTCCTCTACTTAGAAACTGTGTGACTGTGAACAGATCCCTCAACTTCTAAACCTTGCTTTTGAAGTGGGGTAATAATCCCTTTGTGTATCATTCCTTGTGATGTCCCATTGAGATGACACATGGAGAACATGCTGGTACATGGTAGGCAGTCGGGAGGTGTCATCTCAAACGAGCTGTCCTACCTCTCCCATATTCTCCCCTCCAGCTTGAGGTTAGGGCCCACCATTAATCTCAGAGCAGCAGCCTCATGCCTCTCAACAAGGATGGGACTCCTGTCCATGTCTTCTTCACCTCCCACAGTTGCGTGATCACGTGAATGCCCTGAACATCTTTACTTTACAGGCCCTTATCACTGACAGAGTTACAGTGAAGAGGGTCCACTGAAGAGCATCTAGGAACAGCAGACTCCACACAGCTTCAACAAAGCAGCTTATACTACCTCCAAGTGTCTGGTCTAATTCTAAGTTGGCTGAAACACTGGCTATGAATTATAGTACTTAAAACGAAATCTGCTGATTTTCAGCTTGGGTTTGGGTGGTCCATTGAAACTAAAATCTAAAAACAGTTTAAAACACAGTAACAGCAAATTCATTTGTTAAATCTGCTCTTATAACTTGCTGTTCAAGTCTATAACACCTGATCATTTGGTTTCCAGTAGGCCTGCTGAACTGAAATATATAGCACCTTGATCTTTAAATACACAAAACACATATGCATTTTAAAAATTATATATAAAAGCACTGGGTTTTGCCTCCTCCTGTCCATCCCCCCAGGTGAAGGGGTTGGAGAGGGCTGAGGCCGTTGCTGGAAATTAAGTTGGGCAACACAACACTTTAGCACTTTATTTTCTGAAGTTAGGAGCTGTTGCCCAGCAGCCATCATACACCTCATCCAACTCCAGCCCGTGGATCTCGTATAAGGTGTCCAGTATGGCCAGCTGCTTCTCCATGGCAGGGAGGTAAAGGCTGAGGTCCCTCTGCATCCCAATACTGCAAGCTGCTTTCTGGTTTATGGTTAGCACGGCCACAAAATCTTCATAGGAGGAAGCTGCCCTTAAAGCTAATGCAGAAACCCCTCGAACTACCCAGCCACAGTGTTGCCGCCGTGTTTTACCATATGCGTTACTCAGGGCTGTCTGGATATCTTTTTCCCCATTTTTCACTTCTGTCAAAAATCCCTTCAAAAATTTGAGACCTCTCTTCAGCCACAAGAAGGCTTCAGACGCCGAGTTCCTAACCTGGGCTACGTCGGCCGCCACGTCATGCAGCACTGTCTTCTGGAGAGTGGTGAACTCTTCTTTGTTGGTTATATAATTCTGATTTACTTGCTTAATATTTCCAACAAGATCCATCTTAACAGGAGCAAACACCGTAGGGCCAAGTTTGTCCAATACTCAAACGACAGCATAACATGATGCCGAGAATGCTTCCGTGGGAATGCCACTGTCTTCCAGAAGTTCAGTGTCACTAAAGCTTGTGTTCTTGGTACTAAGGAAAGTTGGGATGACTTCTTTGCCTTCCTCTCAGAGGGATTCTGGAGAGCGACTTGAGGAGTCTGATGCAGACTGAGTCAAGTTATCGTCATGGTCTTCCAGGTTTTCCACTCCATCTTCCTTCAGTGTTTCACCTGGGACGTTATATTATCATGTGTATTTTCCTCACTTGCTATGCTGTAGTCTATCTGCAGATTTCAAATATAAGGAATTCTTATTTCTCATTAGGGTTTCTTCATCACCATTTATTTCCGTATTTAAAGATCCATTGTCACAGTTGCTCAACTCCATTTGCCTTTCCAGTGAATTGTGAATTGTATAATAGGGTGTTTCATCTTGCTGGACTTGAGCATGGCCAGCTGTGGTGATACTGGTGGAGTGCAGTAGAGCAGCTCAGAGGTGAAGGCTGCATTTGTAATCTGCGTGCATTCTTCCAAGGTCTTCAGAAACACATTACAGGTTGATTTCAGCAAAGTTCCCTCATCAGTTCCTTCCTCAGAATTGGACACACCAGTCGTGGTCACTTCTTTTGTTTTATCTACTTGGTGAACAAGGAGGTCACAGTAGAGTCTTAGTTCTGACATTTTGGTTTTCAAGTTTTCAGTGTTTTCAGCAAACTCTTTCTCCTTCTGGGTCCTACTGTCAGTCAGGCAAGCCTTGGCTGATCCCAGGGCCACCAGCCACCACGGTCTCTCAGCCACACTTCTGGCCTTCAGGTAGAAATATTGTTCCCCAAGGATTATCAGGTCCATGCGTGTATTATCTACAGAATGAACTTAAATTTCACAGACTGCCATTTGGATGCTCCCTTTGCAGACTTCCCAGGCATCTTCAGGAGAATCATGACAGGACAATATTCCCTACAGAGAAGGAACCATTGAGGCTGCCAACCGCTCAGATAGCTGGTCCATTTGGACAGCACCCCCTCCATGGCGCCTGCAGCCCCTAGCCCATGCCCGCCAGCTCCCTCACTGCCCCAGGACCCAGGAGGCGAGGATCACCAGCAGCACAGCCATCGCCCAGCACGGTCCAGATGCCCACTCGTGGCGCCTGAGCGTGGTGTGGGGATGCCTGTTCCCTATTACCTGGCCTTTTATGAAGAAAAGCTTGCTGACACTTGCTTTAGACTAGCATGAGCCACATGTACATTTTCTAGTAGCCACCCTGAATAAAAGCAAATAAATAGATGTCTTTTTTTTTTTTTTGACGGAGTCTCCCCCTGTCACCTGGATTGTAGTGCAGTGGTGCAATCTCTGCTCACTGCAACCTGCACCACCTGGGTTCAAGTGATTCTCCTGTCTCAGCCTCCTGAGTAGCTGGGATTACAGGTGCCTGCCACCACACCGAGCTAATTTTTGTATTTTTAGCAGAGATGGGGTTTCACCGTGTTGGCCAGGCTGGTCTCGAACTCCTGACCTCGTGATTCGCCTGCCTCAGCCTCCTAAAGTGCTGGGATTACAGGCGTGAGCCACCACGCCTGGCTAACAGATGTCGTATCTTGTCACTCTTATTGCATATTGTGCTAGAGAAGTGGCAGCTAGTGTAACAAAAAACAAAATTGAAGGTATGCAGTTTGGAAAGGTTATCTCTGGGAGGTAGGATTAGAAGTTGTTTTTCCTTCTATTTCTGTTCATATTTCCTATGGTAAACATAGTAGTTTTAAAATAAAGTTGAGTTTATAATGGAATGAACTTGATTAGAGGAGCAGCTGGCTATACTCTATACTCCTTGTATGGGTAGATTGAACTTTTCCATCTTTGTACATTTTTTTTTTTTTTGAGACAGAGTCTTGCTTTGTCGCCAGGCGCCAGACTGGAGTGCAGTGGTGCAATCTCAGCTCACCACAATCTCCGCCTCCTGGGTTCAAGCAATTCTCCTGCCTCAGCCTCCCTAGTAGCTGGGACTACAGGTGCATGCCACCACACCCAGCTAATTTTTGTATTTTTTAGTAGAGATGGGGCTTCACCATGTTGACCAGGATGGTCTCGATCTCTTGACCTCGTGATCTGCCCGCCTCAGCCTCCCAAAGTGCTGGGATTACAGGCGTGAGCCACCGCACCCGGCCCCATCTTTGTACTTTTATATGCTCTTCCAATTTCATCCCATTTGCCCTCCAAACAGAGCCCTGGGAGCAGCAGGGGTTAAGAGGAAGGAGAAGAGGGAAGAACAGAGGGGAGGCAAGTGAGGACCTTAGCAGTGTTGGGGGGTTGTCTTATCGCCAGGGTCTGGTCCTGTCCTTCTCCCACCATGAGCCTGTGTCTGACATAGGCCACTTCTGTGATAATGTCGGCTGTCGGGCACTGATGTTCTGTAAGCCTTCCACTTTCTTGTTTTTTAACAGTGATTGCCTCGTCAGACTTTCAAATCCAAACATAGCAACAATGAAAGAAGATATTCTCTATCATTTCAATCTCACCACTAGCAGACACAATTTCCCAGCCATGTTTGGAGATGTGAAGGTAAGGGGCCAGGTGTTGACACCTTGGGATTTGTCTTAAGATCAACCTCCCCCTATATAATACAAGTAGACCAACCCACAAATGCTTGAGAGGCCACAGCTGACAGGTTTATGAAGACATAATGTTTACCAAATTTTTGCAGATTTTTAACTTTCAAGTATGTGAACTAGCAAGTAAAAGAAAACGATCCTAAGTAGTGCCATATTGCTCCCTAATTCATCTCTTGCAAATTCAGTGCAGTCATGCATTGCTTAACGGTGAGAATACGGTCCAAGAAATGCAGCCTTAGGTATTTCATCGTTGTGTGGACGACATAGAGTGTAACCACACAAACCTAAGTAGTAGAGCCTCCTACTTGCCTGGGCCATATGCCCCTAGGCCACAAACCTCTATAGCATGTGACTGTCCTGAATACTGTAGTTGTAACATAGTGGTAAGATTTGTGCATCTATACATATCTAAACAGAGAAAAGCTACAGTAAAAATGCTAACCTGTAATTTCCTGAGACCACTGTTGTGTATATGTGATTCCTTGCTTACCAGAACATTGTTATATGGGGCATAACTATGTATTTGAAACAATATATAAAATAAACTTCCTAATGCTTCATTGAGAGAAGAGAAAGATGTAAAAATTTCCTAGGGAAGCAAAGGATAGTAAATAAAGGTCATGGTATATTGTTTGTAATATAATAAACATATTGATATTCTATTTAGTTAATTGCCTTTAATTTCTTATTTTGCTTCATGCAGCTTCCAGTTCATTTTTTCTTCCAAGTCTTAAGTCCCTCAGTTCTGATTTATCTTAACATAAGACTTTGAAATGTCTAATGGGTAAAGATGAACTGACATATAGAATAAAAAATCAAAATATACCAGGACCCTAGAATCCAATGCTGCTACGTGGGATCATGATAAAATAATAGTGTGACATCTTATCAATCATCTGTTCTTTGATAGTGTTAGTTTCAAATTATGGACAACTTTCCATGTGCTTTTAATTCATTAAATTTTCATTCATCCTATTAAGTTAATCTATAGTGATTTTTATTCCAGGGTATGAAATTTTCCTTTGTATGTTTAGAGAATAATTCATTTCTTTTATCTTCAAACTCTTTATTTTTTATTTTTTGAGCTGAAGTATTACTGCCCAGGCTGGAGTGCAGTGATGTGATCTCAGCTCACTGCAACCTCTGCCTCCCGGGTTCAATCGATTTTCCTGCCTCAGCCTCGTGAGTAGTTGGAATTATAGGCACCTGCCACCATGCCCAGCTAATTTTTGTATTTTTAAGTAGAGATAGGGTTTCACCATGTTGGCCAAGCTGGTGTGGAACTCCTAACCTCAGGTAATCCACCTGCCCACTCCCAAAGTGCTGTGATTACAGGTGTGAGCCACTGTGTCCAGCCATCCTCAAACTCTTTAAAAACTTTTTAACTTTTTTTTTTTTTTTTTTTTGGCAAAACCACTTTCTTACATGACGTTCTGCAAATTTAAGTTTTTACTTCTCTGAGAGAGACCCACCAAGAATAGCTGTCACTTCATGAACCTCTTCTAGGCTTCAGCTGGCTCTTCCCAAGAATTGGACATTTGGCACTCAAGTGACCAGGTGAGAGAGTGATCAGTAGCCCGTTTTTGGGGGCCCTGGTAACACAGAGGGACAGTGAGGAGTTGCTCCCTCTTGTTTGAAATCCAGGCTCTCTCCACAGGCTGCCTTCTACGTGACAGAGGGAGGCTGAGTATGCACAGGACCTGGAATTACCTCCTCAGAGAGAGTGAGGGTCTGGATTCCTGTTTGTGGAGGTGACTGCCTTTTGATGCATGGCTGCCCACCCTCAGCACTTATCAGGGGCCTTGTTAAAGCAGATTACAGGGCCCCTTAGAGTCAGCAGGTCCTGGTGAGGCCAGTGAACTTCTATTTTTAGCAAGTTTGTAGGTGATGCTGATGTTGCTGGTCTAGGGACCCCACTTGAGGACCCCTGCTATAGACAGTGCACTAATGGGGGTCTGTCTTCTCTGGCTGCAGTTTGTGTGTGTTGGTGGAAGCCCCTCCCGGATGAAAGCCTTCATCAGGTACGTTGGTACAGAGCTGGGCCTTGACAGCCCAGGAAGAGACTATCCCAACATCTGCGCGGGAACTGACCGCTACGCCATGTATAAAGTAGGACCTGTGCTGTCTGTCAGTGTGAGTACCTGCCCTCCCTTGTGCTCAGTCTCTAGGCTCCGCAAGCCCCTGCGCCTCACCCCTCTGTACACACAGACAGCTGGTCCCCTAACACCTGTTTACTGTAAATGGCTGGGAGCAGGGTGAGCACACAGTAGTTACGATTCAGATATAATTGAACACAGGCTCCTGCCCTTGAGGCTCAGTCTCCAGGGGGAGGCTAAGTACACAAATGCAAATCCACAGCTCTCTGTCTACACAGTGTGAGGGTGGCAGGTGCAGGGAGTTAGAGTGCTTGGGGTGTACAGGAGAGGGTGCCCTGCCTGGAACAGGATGGGAGAGCCTCAAAGTACCAGCCCTTTTATCCCCTCTGCCACTTCATAGTGAGTTACTTCAAAATTCATTTTGATTTAGCAGTGAGCATGGTGAACACAGAAATCTCTAGATTCTACCATAGAAGTCTTTTCATTTTTCAGTTTTGATTTTCTTTGTCAGGAGCAACATAAATGAACTGCTGCAGAGTAAGGAAAGGGAACCCCTTGTGGTGAGATACGCAGCTGAGGCCTCTAGCTATGTCAACCAGCTAGAACACATCGGGGAGCCAAGGCAGTATTCAGTTACTGATAGTCTGTGCATAGCTTTCCTGTGTGTAAGGCTCCATGACCAATTCCAGCAGGGATGCCTCCACTGTATGGCTCAGCCACAGGAAGAGCCCCTGGAAAGTGCTGGGGGCATCTGGGGAGAGGCATCACGGATTTGCCACCAGGAAGGGGGCTCTGAAGGGGAGAGCAGGAGGAGGGGTATAAAGAGACGCCAAAGAGAGGAAAAGGCATAGGCAGAGGTACAAGATCAGCAAGGTGTCTTGTGTCCAGTGGGCTGAGGAGCCAGCTAGTTACTTCGTTTGGCTGAAGCAGAGGGTATAGGGAAAAAGGAGAAGGGAGATAACTCCACCCTGTGGCGGGCTTGTGGGGGGAGCAGGGTGGGCATTTATGCAGGGGCTCAGATGCTAGAAGGAGCTGTTTGTTTCCTGGATAGCAGACTGCTGCTTCCCCTGCTGAGCCCCTGGCTCCTCAGCTGTTACCTATTTGACTAATTATGTCAATCAAATTGGGTTTTGTCTTTGAGTACACTTTTAAGTTTCCCAAAGTGTTACTAGTTCTTAAATTTATGTTTAAGAAGTGTATCTTCCATCACCACGACAATGGGCATGTTAGATTAAAGTACATAACATGGAAAGTCAACCAGAACATTGGCAAAGTCACAACCTTGGCTTAACATGGGTGTTTCTCCCTGGTTCCAGCATGGTATGGGCATTCCTTCTATCTCAATCATGTTGCATGAGCTCATAAAGCTGCTGTACCATGCCCGGTGCTCCAACGTCACTATCATCCGCATTGGCACTTCTGGTGGGATAGGTAAGGTCTGCAGAGGGGCCTCTTGCCCTGCGAATGGATGAGAGACTGGGGGATGCTGAGGCAGCTTCTATACGGTGTGGGATTAGACACACAGAGTTCCTTTCTTGGCTGTGTTCAAGGAGAGCTTGTTAACAGGAAGTGTGAAAGAAGCTTGTTTGTTTTTGTCCAGTCCATTTCCCCAACCTGCACCCCAGAGCTAGGCAGCAGAAGGGCACCACCCCGTGCATGTCGGGGAACGCATCCTTTTGGGGTTACACCGTTTGTGTCTTCTTGTCTGCTTGATTCTCTCTTATTCTTTCTAATCCCCCTTCTCCATTCTCCCCTTTCCTTTGCTTACTTTTCCTCCTCCCTATGAGATTTGAAGCACCTTATGAGAAAAGCTACAGGAAAATCAAAGCGGGAAACAGAGAGGTGCAGTACAAAACTCAGATAAGTGTCCTTAAATTAGCTCAAAATGTCCCTGTCCTCAACACGTTTCAAAAAACAAAGACGGCAAAGTAAGAATGAGATTTCATGAGAACACAAAAGCTAACAAATTGTTGAATTGTAAGCCAAAGTCTGATAGGCAGATGTGTTTTTTTTTTTAATTTTTTTTTTTCGAGACAGAGTCTCGCTCTGTCACCAGGCACCAGGCTGGAGTGCAGTGGCGCGATCTCGGCTCACTCCAACCTCCGCCTCCCAGATTCACGCAATTCTCCTGGCTCAGCCTCCCGAGTAGCTGGAACTACAGATGCGCGCCACCACTCCCAGCTAATTTTTTACTTTAGTAGAGATGAGGTTTCACCATGTTGGTCAGGATGGTCTCGATCTGTTGACCTCGTGATCTGCCCACCTTGGCCTCCCAAAGTGCTGGGATTACAGGCATGAGCCACTGCGCCCGGCCAGATGTGTTTTAAATAAGTGGTCTTGCTCTCTGGGGTTCCAACTCTGTATCATTCTTTCTGCTAAAAACTGGATTCTAGCAATTCCTGCTCCCACCCAGGTGTTCGAGCTCAGGGAAGACGCCTGCAAGTGCCCTAGAGAACGTTGAGCTTTGACGCTGCTGGTCAGGCCTGTGTGTACTTGTTCCAGGCTGTCTAGGTCTGGACTGTCTAGGATTTACAATAATTCTAGAATTTAAGTGTCCTAACTTTGAAAGGGGACTTGCTTTAGACCCAAATCTTTTAAATATGTTATCTTGTCTCTTTTCTTTTTGTTATGTAGAGATTGATGTGTAAAATCTGTTTGTATGACTTTAATTCCAAGTTTAGTGAAATTGTCCCTAGACCACATGCCAATGGCCATGAGCTGTCTCAGTCCTGCAGACTTAGTCTCCCGTAAGACACTCACAGCTATGCATACATAGCATGCTGGCCTCTGCCAGGAACTCTAGCAAATGGTTCTTGAGTTTTTGGTCTGGAGTCATTTTTAAAACAATGATTGGAGAATTCTGGAGGGAGTAGTGTGGATTTTGAATTTCCCTCAATTGCTCCATAAAAATGGAAAGAGCAAGTAGGGAGCAAAACCCAAAACCCCTGGACACAGTTGATAATAAAGTTTGATGTGCTATCCTCACAAACCCCAAAGTGTGAACGGGTGGGGACAAAAGCTTCAAGATCTGGGTTGTGTTGGCAGCTGCTTGGGAGGAAGCTCAGGGCGACAGACAAACCTGAGAACAAGAGTCCCAGGTATTCCTAGGAAGGTGCAGGGGACACAGTGAAGATGGCAGCTGACACTGGAGGGGGCCTGCACGTCCCGATGTGAGTGACACTGGAATCCCAGGGGCTCTAACACTCTAGGCCCTGTGGGTTCACCAAGGCATCGGCCAAGCTCTCCTGTAGCTCCAGCCCCAGTGCTGGGAGAAGCTGCTGCAAGGAGACTCTGAATTGTCTAGAACAGCTGCAGGAGTAGCAAGGGAAAGAGGAGTTCAGATACATGTGGGGGAGTGAAGTGAAGGTCTTTGCAATCGGCCGTGTTTTTTAATGTTTCATGAAAACAACTGACTTGGGAGCTCTGGAAAAGATCTTCTGCCTTCTTGTTCCCTCCCACATGTTTAGGAAAATCAATTTTGCACCAGAAACCGATCATGGTTATCTTAGTACCTGTGGGTTGATAGACAAGATGCCATTGACTGGGTGGCTTATAAACAACAGGAATGTATCTTTAATAGTCTAGAGGCTGTGAAGTCCAAGGATAAGGGGTCAGCAAACTTGGTGTTTGGTGAGGGCTAGCTTTCGGATTCATAGAGCTCTGTTTTCTCCCTGTGTCCTCACATGGCAGAAGAGGCAGGCTGCTCTCTGGGGCCCCTTTTATGAGGGCACTAATCCCACTCATGCAGGCTCCACCCTCATGACCTAATCACCTTCCAAAGGCCCTGCTGCCTAAAACCACCCCCTTTGGGGTTAGGATTTCAGCCTACGAATTTTGAGGCGGAGACCAACATTCAGTCCCAGCCCAGAGCAATGGTCAAATCTCATCTAAAGTTATTATAGCACAAAAGAATAAGGAGCAGAGTAGTAAGTAGTGTCCCTACAAACCGGAAACTACTCCAGGAAGGCATGCACAGAACACATGAACTGGACCCTAATAATGCATCAATCTGAGAGGAAGGCCAGGTAGGTCAGCAGTTGGTCATAGCTCACCTGGGTTTAGGGTGTGGGAGTTCGTTATACTGTTCCAGTCTGCTTTTTGCTGGTTTACTTTTCAAGTATTTGCTTGAAATCTTAAATATGAACAAGGTACAGAAGTAGGGAATCAATGAAACACATCATGGTATAGGTTCAGTGACAGACAACAGTGGGAAATTGCAATGAATGGAAGGCAGAAACATGGGACAAAGTACCTGAAGGGTCCTGGCTATTTTATTTTATTCAGACAGAGCTTGCTCTGTTTGCCCATGCTGGAGTGCAGTGGCACAATCTTGGCTCACTGCAACCTCTGCCTCCTCGGTTCCAGTGATTCTCCTGCCTCAGCCCCCTGAGTAGCTTGGATTACAGACATCACCACAATGCCCAGCTGATTTTTGCATTTTTAGTAGAGATGGGGTCTTGCCATGTTGGCAAGGCTGGTCTTGAACTCCTGACCTCAGGTGATCTGCTCACATTGGCCTCTCAGTGTTAGGATTGCAGGCGTGGGCCACCGTGCCCGGCCCTCTGTTTTCTTCTTTGTGCCTTTCTCTTCCATAGTGTCCATAATGATCATGCAGTAATTACTTTCATAGTTTTGAAAGAGTTTAATGGGAAAATGGGTTGCTGTGTATTCGAGAACAGTCCTGGATGCTTCCTGTTTGGATGTGCGGATGGATCGTTTCTTTCCTCCATGTGCTTTGCTGTGTGCTCCCTCGCTGCCCTGCGTAATTGTTTCCTCTCTTCTTATAGTTTATTTTACTTTGTTTCATGTCCTGCATAATCTTGATGTCTGCTTTTCCCCTCCAGGTCTGGAGCCTGGCTCCGTGGTCATAACAGAGCAGGCAGTGGATACTTGCTTCAAGGCAGAGTTTGAGCAGATTGTCCTGGGGAAGCGGGTGGTCCGGAAAACGGACCTTAATAAGCAGCTGGTGCAGGAGCTGTTTGTGTGTTCTACAGAACTAAGCGAGTTCCCCACAGTGGTGGGGAACACCATGTGTACCTTGGACTTCTATGAAGGTAAGGCAGTGGATACCAGGAGGCATCTTTCAGCCAGGGAACCCTGGTCCCTCCCCCTGAGCTTGCCTTCTCACGGTGGGCTGGGGTTTCCACGTGCCAGGCTGCTATCTCACTGTACCTCTCCCAGGGTGGCCAGAATGACCCGTTTGAGTGGACCTAGGCAGCACCTGGGTGGGTCTTGCTTGTCCCTGTGTCCCTCAGGCATCGTGGCACTGATGTGTTGTAGGAACTTACTACATGCCTGTGGTTCTCATGTCTCCGTGTGTGCCTCAGGGCAGGGCCGTTTGGATGGTGCTCTCTGCTCCTACACAGAGAAGGACAAGCAGACGTATCTGCAGGCGGCCTACACAGCCGGCGTCCGGAACATCGAGATGGAGTCCTCGGTGTTTGCTGCCATGTGCAGCGCCTGTGGCCTCCAAGGTAGGCAGCACTTGATGGGCCTCGGTGCCCCCTCCCCACTCCGCTCCTGCCCTCCTGGAAGCCCCTCACTGGGGAACCTCCTCCTGGGGCAGCCCAGTACCCATTTCTGGCTTCTATCTCCCCTGCCCCCAAGTCACTTTCTGACATACATATTGTCCTTACAACCCTGTGTTCAATGTCCTTTGATTGTCACGTGACAAAATGCAGGATTCTCAGTGTCCTTGTATAGGAAAGATGACAAAAAAGGTTTTGCTGCCCCATGAGGCTGCCACCAGCTCTATAAAAAACTCGGCTTTCAAAGTGCTTTGGCTTTCAGAATTGCGGTTCATCTACCCGCAAGGTCCTAGGCACCCTTGAAGGGCAACCCAGAGCTCTGCAGAATTCCCTCATCACCTTGGCCAAAATGTGCCTTTCAAGGTGGTGCTTGCAGCCCCGAGCTGGTCCTGGAATGGGGAATTCCTTTTGGAAGCCGAGGCTCAAGAATAAGGGAGGGGCAGGGCAGGGTGGTGTCAGAGAGGGAGGAGCCTTCCGAGCTCCTGGACCAGCGCCTTTCCCCTCCCGTACTGCATCCTCCGGCCCCGCCTGACTGAATGGGCAGCCTGGTTTCCTGAGTCGCCAGCGCTCGTGGATCCGTCCCTGTGAACTGTTAGACCCCCGGCACCTTGCCTTGATGTGGTCTTTGCCCTCTGCAGCGGCTGTGGTGTGTGTCACCCTCCTGAACCGCCTGGAAGGGGACCAGATCAGCAGCCCTTGCAATGTGCTCGCTGAGTTCCAGCAGAGGCCGCAGCGGCTGGTGAGCTACTTCATCAAGAAGAAACTGGGCAGGGCCTGAGCGCTGCCCCGAGCCTCCGTAGACCTGCTGTGATCACTTGCCATTAAAAGCATTGTCCAGTCTCCTGTTGTGTGGACTTTAAGCACACTTTACACAAGAATCTAGAAAATCAGATTGTAATTAAGAGAGAATCTTGAATTAACCACATGGAAGATGTTCTTCCTTTTGAAGTTTCATTAGAGCATTTTCAACTATATTAGCCAGATTTGGAGTTTCTTCAAGAACATTCTACCAATTTTTGTACTATTTCTAGGGAAATGTTTCAGACTTTAAAATTCTAATGGTAGTCAGATTTCGTGTCACTAAACAAGAAATCTGACAATAGTGCCAGAAAACTCATTTCCTGATGGACTTTAAAAATCCCATGCACCACTTGCAATGAGAGATGACTGAAAACCAGTGAAGCACACAGCAGGTGTCTGAGAAATGATGCATACCTAAACCTGCATATACACAGTTTCCAACAGTCACACGCGTTTCCGGAACTGTCCACACCAGCTTAATCACACAACAGTAAGCGTTCCACCCATCGTCCACACTGCTAGTATCTTGATCCAAGTACCCGGGGATGGGAAACAGGACACCTGTGCTCAAGACAGCGTGTCCTGTTGTGCTGTCCATGGCTGGTCAGCCTTGCATTCATTCCTGGCCTCACACTGACATTCCCAGACTCTGAGTCTCTTAGCTTCCTTCTGGGTTGCATCTTACAGCAGAGGGGAGAATCTAGGGTGGGCCCTCTGTCTGTCTCTGGTGAGTCTGGCAGCAGCTACTTCTTGGGCAGGCCTAGGTCCCCAGCTCAGGGGCAGTTGGGTCTTGGGACCTCACTGGCTTGTGGGTTGCCCAGCGTCCTGGCTGACTTCTCAACTTTCCCCACATCAATGTGGCTTCATTCTGATATATTTGTCTCCTGTCCTTGAGATGGGCTTATTTCCTGTCCTTGAGATGGGCTTATTTCCTGATGGGCTCTGGGGGAGCGCTCCCATGCTAGGGGCTCTGCTTAGCAGTTTGCTGTGTGACTTGGAGTGGCACAGGGAGGTGTGTGGGGACCTGGTGTGAGTGCACGCGTGTGGTCTGTGCACTCTTTGATGCGCCTTCTGTGTTTCTGAGATTCAGCCCAAACAGGATCATTCAGCATCTCCTGAGCCCATGTGCCCTTCTAGGTGCTAAGAGCAAGAGAGACCCTTGCCCCAGTCAAAAACTTCCTTCTCTTCCACCTTCACAAGCTCTAGGGGCTGTCCTACAGATCTGCTTAGGGTGGAGAGTGAATCTCCTTCCATTTCTCTCTCAGCAGAAATGGTCTTCTGGGCCCTTTGTTGAAGCTATCTGGGAGAAACTGGAGCTCTCAGAGAGGCTCCAGGGTCCTGGGATATGGCCGTGCAGCCATCTGTGCACCTGGGGCATTGTGCTAGAGTCTGCTCCTGGCCTGTCACTCCAGCATGAGCTGCAGGGGCTGGACTTGCCACTGTTGTGCGCTTGTCTGCCTCCAATTACCGAGTTCCCCCAGACTTCAACTGGATGTCACCATGCTCCTGTGGGTACATGACCCAGGGTGGGCTAGCCTTTCTATTCTCTGACCAGGATGAGGATGCAGGTGCGGACCAGTTAGTAGGTGACTTGCAGGTTAATTTCTTTCACACCTCAACCCATGCAAGTGTGGCCAGGTGGGCCCGCCACTTCCTAGGAGGACATCTTTGGTAAAGCAGAGAGAACACATACACACACACACACACCCTCAACAGAATTTGAGGCTAAAGAGGAGGCTGCTGTTAGTAAGAGAAGGGCTAGTTCCTTTTTGAGATGTTTTTCTCTGCACTGCCTTAAGTCTGTCTTGCTGGGGAGCCATGACAGAGCCCGTGGCCTGAGCGCCCTCCTCCTGGACAAGGCAGAAGGTAAAAGGACTTCTGAACATGCGATTCTTTCTACAGGTGTCAATGGCTAAGCTGCAGGTGTGGGCTCTGCACTGCCCTCTGCTGGCTGTTTGAGGTAGGGCACGTCAGCTACCACAGGTGGATCTCTGTGGATCTAATGGGGCGACATCTCTGACCTTACAGGTGAACCCGACAGCTCCTAACACGCAGGAAATGCCGGTGGAACAAAACATCTTGTTCTGATTGAGTAAACATAATAACTATACTTAATGACAACCTGTTGGATTAGTTTATGTCGGCCTAAAAGGAAGAAGCTGAGGCAAAATCGGTAAAAGTAGAGTATGTTACTGACAGGCCAAGCTTGAGAACTGCAACCCAAGAACGTAGATTCAGGTTCCCCTGAATGAACACTCCAATTAGCAGCACTTACAAGTGGATTTTTAAAGGCAAAAGGGACAGGGGATGGGCATATACACAGCTGTCTGCCAGAAATTCTCATTGGTTTATAGAAATGACATTGATCGATGGCTACTCATTGGTAAGCCATAGGGTGTGGGTTATACTGTCCAGTGTGGCATTATAGCTAGCAGTTCCAAGAGATGAATACATACTTAAAAGGGAAGAGTGACTGCTGTCTTTTTCCTGTGACAAGGTCTTGCTCTGTCACCAAGGCTGGAGTGGAGTGGTGCGATCATAGCTCACTGCAGCCTCCACCTCCTGGGCTCAAGCAGTCCTCCCACCTCAGCCTTCCGAGTAGCTGCAACTACAGGTGTGTGCCACCACACCTGGCTAAGTTTTGAATTTTTTGCACAGATGGGGTCTTGCTGTGTTGCCCAAGCTGGTCTTGACCTTCTTGGTTCAAGCACTCCTTCCACCTTCCCAAAGCACTGGAATTAGAGACGTGAGCCAATGTGTCCGGCTTACTGTCTCATTTTAATGTCTCTCTGGGCCTAATAATTTGAAAGGTCTCAGATTCCTCAGATGAAAGTTCTTTTCTTTCCTCATTCAGTTACCAAGATGTTTCCGGAGCTGATGTTATAAATGTTCTCACATGCATGTTACTTGAACTCCTCAGGAGACCACCAGAAACTCAGTCCCCCTCCCTCTTCCTACACCAGCCACTGTTTGACTTTCAGGCCCTTGTGCCCTAGAACTGGCCCCTTCCCCAAACCCTTCTCCGTTCCCAGCGCTGGTGATAAAGACCTCTGAGTAGGAATATAATGATGCCAACACGGTTCACTTTTGGTGCTTTCAGCAAGGTGGAGAGAATTAGGAACGTAATTGGGACTGTTCTGATGGAACTAAATACCCCGGATTTCAAACATTGTTGTCAGCGAGTTCACTCCATGTTTTCCTCTAGTGCAGTCCTTAAGTGAGATGCTCAGAATGCCTCCCACTAATGTGAAAACCAAACTCTAATAACTATCCAGCCCTTTGTAAATTGGAAAATCAGCACGTCTCTAGTGAGTTAAGAGTTTACCAAGGGAAGCCTGCTGCACACTCATGTAAAGGATCAGGCAATTGCAGAGGTGTCTGTGTTCCTCACGGTCCAGCCTCATCACAGCAATGATAATACCACCCTGACCAGAAACAATGAGATGATGGTTTATCTTTATAAATGACAACAGTGGAATATGTTAGGGCATAAACCTCCCATACCTTTATCCTTAAGCCTGGCACTAAGCCACGTGTTTTTTGTTTTTGTTTTTGTTTTTTTTTGAGACGGAGTCTCGCTTTGTTGCCCAGGCTGGAGTGCACAATCTCGGCTTACTGCAACCTCTGCCTCCAGGGTTCAAGTGATTCTCCTGCCTCAGCCTCCTGAGTAGCTGGGATTACAGGCACCCGTCACCATGCCCGCTAAACCACGTTTTAAAGCCAGGTGTCCAACGTGTATTACCTGGAAATTCCACTCCTGCCCCTGGGATCTCATGGAGAGAACTCATGTGGCCCAGGAGATGGGGGACAGGAATGTTCATAATCTCAATGTCCTCGGCAGCAAAAGCCAGAAGCCCCCAAATATCCATGTGCCAGAGAACGAATGCATAGAGTTTGGTGTGCTCAGATGATGGAAAACTGAAGATAAATGCAGACAGCTTCATCATCAGTACAGAACCATCTCAGGTAACATTCTACCTGAAAAAAGAAAATTGTAGAATAGTACCTACAACATGATTCCATTTATGTAAAGTTTGAAAATGGACAAAACTAAACAATATCTTGTTTAGGATTGCGTGCATTGCATGGTAAGACTGGGGGAAAAATCTCCATCAGGGATTGAGAAAGCCCACCTTGAGATTAGGAGTTGCCTCTGTTGGGAGGCCAGGGGCATTTGGGACCCTCAAGGACCTCAGCGATGTTCTGTTTCCCAGGTTAGGAATGACTTAGCACATCTGGGCTTCTGGGTTCTGCTGCAGCTTACTCATATTTAAGTACTCCTTGGTATGTATGTAATAGAATATCTAATTAGCAGAATATCTAATTATCACCACCCAGGGGTTAGGTTCAATTTATAAAATAAGGAAGCAGTGCTAGTGTAAGAAAACAGTACTGCTCAGCTGGTGCTTAGTAGTTACCACGTACATGAAGGAGAGTGATTTGTGACTAATTTTCATAGTGTTAGGAGCAGCTCTGCAGCTGTCAGCTTTTACTAATAGCTAATATTTATTGAGCCATCATTGTTGGGCCCCTTGTGTGGAACTCCCATCAGCGATCTTGCCTGGCCCTCTCGCCATCCGTGTTATCCCCCAAATGCCAGGTGAGGACACAGCCTGGGCTCAGGTCTGTGTGAGGGCTGGGACTGTGCGGCCACAGTGTGTTATTTACATACGTGCACATATACACACCTGCGCTTTTCCATGCATACACTCTCATACACGCATAGCCACGCAGAAGTTTACTTGGAAAAAAGTGGCACTCAGTTCTTTGGACTTCACAAGGAAAGGAGGACACAGGTGTGAATGTCAGATTCTCGGCATCCCGGAGTAGTCCGTGCTGCGGCCGGGTTGGGGTGGGGCGGGGTGGTGAAAATTCTCCTTGAGGGTGTCCTTCAGTGAGTGTTTTGCAGGAATAAAATTTTACAAAGGGTAAAGTCACAACTGTCATACAGATATGAAATGAACATGTGTGTTATGGAAATAAAGCCATCCCGCCAGTGTAGGCCTTTCCATGCCCATGCTAGGAGAGAGAAAGCCCCAGTGATCAGAGGCTAGTGCACTGAGACTCCATGTGTGTGGGAGGGGACTCTTACTCACATCACACAGTGAAGTGAGGAAGAATGAGAACTTCTCCCCCAATCTCCTTGAGGTGTGACCTTGTGACAGTCCCTGCGTGCCTCCTGAGGGCGCCTGAGTTATTTGGGTGTGTGTGTTCCCAGTTCTAGAGGGCAGAAGGCCCTAGACCTTGCATTATAGAATCAAAATCTCTCACCTGGCGGATTCTAGAGGCACCCTAAGGAGGGAGGAGGGAAGCAACTATCTTCCGTAAGAAATGTTCATCCTTTTACCCTTACACGTGGAAAAGACATTTTTCTTTTCTTTTTTTGTTTTTTTTGAGGCACTTTTGTGAGTGACTACTTTAGAATGATTGTTGGAGGTTGTGATACCTACTTGGTTATGGGGGGGGGTGCAGGAAGAGGAAGCCTGTGGCTCCAGCAGAGGAAATTCCCAGTTACATGCCAGAGGAATGAACTTGGCGTGTGAGAAGGTCCCAGTGAAGGGGATTAGTGGTGTGCCATCCCAGGTGGGTCTGAGCTGCTGAGAGATTACGCAGATTCCTGTAGACCACACGTGTCCTTGTAGACCACACAGGTCAGGACGTGTCCCTGTAGACCACACAGGTCCCGTAAACCATGCAGGTGCCACTATAGACCACACAAGTCTCTGTAGACTGTATTTTCTTTTAAGTTCACTGAAAAATGCATGTTACAAATATAATCAAATTTTATAGCAGGAGGAAATAAGTGAAACTAAGTAAAACTAATTATACTAAAATTGAGAAAATATAGGCAGCCAAAATAATGGAAAATAGCATTTTTCATGGTGCTGTCACTTTTTTCATTGCAAAATCTAAGAACGAAATCAATGTCTAAACAATCACTTTTATGAGATTTCCATCAAGTTATATTATTCGCCTTATTCTTCAAATCCAAACTATAATAAAAGCAAAACTTCTTAATAGTTTTATGTGTATTAAAGCAAATTTGACAACAATGTTTTGTATTCTGTAACCAGCTTTGGTCGTTATTTTAAAAATAACTTTCCATATTTTTCCAACAGGCCCCAAAAGGCAATAATGGCCCAGTGGTATGGATGTCTCTATGTTTTCTGTCATTTATGATATAGGTCTTTGTTCGACTTTGAAAGAAAAGCATCAGGAAAGATGGCTTGCCTTCTTAGGTGTTCATCAGTTAACATGTTGGAGGTGACAAGCAGGTCACCAAATAAATGCCAGCAATGTCTTTTTTTCCCCCTCCTTCCTTCCTTCCTTTTCCCTTCCCTTGCCTTCTCTGTTTTTTTTTTTAGATTACTTTTTTTTTTTTTTTGAGACATGGTCTTACTCTGTCACCCAGGCTGGAGTGCAGTGACTCGATCTCGACTCATTGCAACCTCCGCCTCCCGGGTTCAAGCAATTCTCCAGCCTCAGCCTCCTGAGTAGCTGGGACTACAGGTGCATGCCACAACACCCAGCTAATATTTTGTATTTTTAGTGGAGACAGGGTTTCACTGTGTTAGCCAGGATGGTCTCGATCTCCTGACCTCGTGATCTGCCCACTTCAGCCTCCCAAAGTGCTAGGATTACAGGCATGAGCCACTGCACCTGGATTGCTGTTTGTTTGTTTCGTTCTTTCTTTCATCTTTCCTTCTTTTTCTTTCATCTTTCTTCTTTCTCTCCTTCCTCCCTCTTTCTTTCTTTCCTTCTTTCTCTTTCTTTCCTTCCTTCTCTCTCTCTCTCTGTCTCTCTTTCTTTTTTTTAGACAGAGTCTTGCTCTGTTGCCCAGGCTGGAGTGCAGTGGCATGATCTTGGCTCTCTGCAACCTCCGCCTCCTGGGTTCAAGCGATTCTCCTGCTTCGGCCTCCTGAGTAACTAGGATTACAGGCGTGTACCACCATGCCCAGCTAATTTTTGTATTTTTAGTAGAGATGGGGTTTCACCATGTTGGCCAGGCTGGTCTTGAACTCTTGACCTCAAGTGATCTGCCTGCCTCGGGCTCTCAAACTGCTGGGATTACAGGCATGAGCCACCACACCCAGCCTGTTCTTTATTTTTAAGATGCATTAGTGCTGATGTTGTCACTGCCCTTGAGGTTCGCCTCTTCCCACCAGTGTGTTTAAAATCATGCTGTGATGGAGGAAAGCTTGATAAATGGGACACTTTCTTCTAATAGCCCTCTCTTAATGATTGATTCAATTTTAAGTAGATTGTGGAAGAGCAATATTGGCTGGAAAGAAATTCCTTAACATATCTGCCACCTCCCAACAAAAAGAAAGGAACTGTTTTTTAGCTTTAAACTAGACCACATTTTCTTTATCCAGTCCACTGTTGAGGGGCATCTTGGTTGATTGCATGTCTTTGCTGTTGTGAACCGTGTTGTGCTGAACGTCAGAGTGCATGGCTCTTTTTGGCAGAACAATTTATTTTCCTCTGGGTGTATATGCAGTAATGGGATTGCCAGGTTGAATGGTAGTGGGACATAGGAATCTTTTGATTTCTATCTGTTTGGAAATGTGTTTCCTGATATAAGGAAACAAATTGAAGATAATGTAATTGGAATGGATAGGTCAGCCCTTTGATATCACTTGGGCTCCAGTCCAATTCTTTGAGGAATTACAAACAACTGCCCTTGTGTTATAAATTGAGCCTTTGCAAAAACAAAAATGCGACTCTGGAAGCAATTCAAAACCGATCCATCTTACTTACCAACGCCCAAACCTCCTCTATTCACCTGGAGATGCATCAGGTACTGTAAAGTCAGCACACTGGAAATGTAGCCATCCTGCATTTTTTTTTTTTTTTTTTTTTTTTTTTTGAGACAGAGTGTCTCTCTGTTGCCCAGGCTGGAGTGCAGTGGTGCGATCTCAGCTTACTGCAACCTCTGCCTCCCAGGTTCAAGCGATTTCTGCCTCAGCCTCTCAAGTAGCTGGGAGTACAGGTGCGTGCCACCACAGCCAGCTAATTTTTGTATTTTCAGTAGAGTTGGGGTTTCATGGTGTTTGCAAGGATGGTCTTGATCTCCTGACCATGCGATCCACCCGCCTCAGCCTCCCAAAGTGCTGGGATTACAGGCGTGAGCCACCACACCTGGCCACCATCCTGCATTTAAGAGAAGAGGAAAGTTTAAATAGTTATAACCTAAACTTCCACCGTAGGCAAATGTGCTTCAGAACTCTTTCTTTTGCCTTTTCTTTTTTCTTTTTTTGTTTCCCATAGGTTATTGGGGTACAGGTGGTGTTTGGTTACATGAGTAAGTTCTTTAGTGGTGATTTGTGAGATTTTGGTGCAGCCATCACCTGAGCAGTATATACACTGTATCCTATGTGTAGTCTTTTATCTCTTGCTCCCTCCGATCCTTCCCCACCAAGTCCCCAAAGTCTACCGTATCATTCTTATGCCTTTGTGTCCTCATAGCTTAGCTCCCACATGTCAGTGAGAACATATGGTGTTTGGTTTTCCATTCCTGCAAAACTCTTATTTTATTTTATATTTGAGACAGAGTCTCATCCTGTCACCCAGGCTGGAGTGCAGTGGCATGATTTCGGCTCACTGCAACCTCCACCTCCCAGGTTCAAGCGATTCTCCTGCCTCAGCCTCCCGAGTAGCTGGGACTTGCAGGTGTGCACCACCATGCCCAACTAATTTTTGTATTTTTAGTAGAGACGGAGTTTCACTGTGTTGGCCAGGATGGTCTCCATCTTTTGACCTCATGATCTGCCTGCCTCAGCCTTCCAAAGTGTTGGGATTACAGGCATGAGCCCCTGCGCCCAGCCTAGAACTGTTTCTTGAAGAAAACCTCCATCTTTTCTCGGTGGCACTGAGGTGTAAAGCTTCTACTCTGTCTTCTCTTGGACCCAAGAGCCAGCTCTTTGAAACTTCCAGGGAGTTGCAAACTTCCAGGAAAATTACATTCTACCCCCAAACCCAAGGGCAACAAGTGGAATTACGGGAGGCTATTAAGAAACCAGCTGGCAAATAAAAATTTTTGAAGGTTTCTTCCACAAATATTGGTAAGAAACATTAGCCATCTGAGCAGATAACTTGTTTCATCTGCCAGACACAACTTAAATCCAGCTATTTTAAAAATATAAACTAGTAAGTTTTGTATTAACTGCACCTGATATATGGCTAAGATTTTGAAATAAAAGCTATAAAATCTCTATTTGCATCTGTCTGTATGTTTATGTATGTGTGTTCGAATGTATGTTATGTAGTATGATGTTTTTCTATCTCCGGATGATATTATGAAATTAATATATAAAATCTCTTAAAGGCATTCTATTTAATTAGCTTGAATAAAATATGTGCTTATATGAATTAAGAATTTTTAAAACTTTCAGAGGTGTAGAAACAAGTCCAAATGTTTATCTTTTTTTTTTAAGTTTACATAATCTGTGATAATCTGGTAAAGAAAGTTTTAAGATTGTTGATAAAATAAAAACATGGTTTTCAGAGTTGTTAGCATTTAATATGATGAAGACATACACTTTTTCCAACTTAGTTTACTAGTCAAACTTATGTTATCTCTATTAGATGTTTACAATTATAAAGCTATAAATCCAATCTAAGAACAACATTAACTACAAATTTCTTGTGCAGTTAAGTGTGGCAATGAGGAAAAAAATACAGAGGAACCATATGTTTGCCATTGTAATTTCCTTGCTTCTGTGATTTTTTTTTTTTTTACTACTTACCTGCTGTATCAACAACAAAAAAGTTAAATAATGTAGGATGATGGCTACTTTTGTTTAATATCTCATGAAATTTTCATCAGCAGTACAAATATAATTGTTAAGAACAAATGAATTACATAAATGTAAGTGGGATAAAAATGTACAAATAAACTATTCAGCAATGACTATGTTTTATAATATGTCTGCTTGAAAACACTGTTCAGTCTTTTGGTAACTTGCAACCTTAAGGTTATGCTAAATTAAATTAAATCACAGACATTCATTAATTGTCTAGGTCATTCCTAAATAAGATAAACTACTGAAATGTTAATTACTAAGCAGAAGTATGCATTTATATACTCTAAGTACCTTGTTTTTATGTGATGTAGAGAGGGCACATATATTCAAATTAATAAAGAAGAAATTATAATATGAGGAAATAGGAAATTTCTACAAAAATGTGAGAGAAATCCTTTTTTAAAAAATTCAATTTAATTTTTTATGTTTTTATTTCAATAGGTTTTGAGAGAACAGGTGGTGGTTGGGCTACATGGGTAACTTCTTTAGTGATGATTTCTGAGACTTTAATGCACGTGAGCAGTGTACACTGCACCCAATATGTAGTCTTTTAACCCTTACTTTCCTCCCCACCTTTCTCCCCAAGTCCCCAAAGTTTATTGTGTCATTCTTATGCCTTTGCATCCTCATAGCTCAGCTCCCACTTATAAGTGAGAACATACAATGTTTGGTTTTCCATTCCTGAGTTACTTCACTTAGAATAATTGTCTCCAACTCCATCCAGGTTGCTGTGAATGTCATTATTTAGTTCCTTTCCATGATATATATATATATTTAGATAAATAATTAAGTATATATTTATATAAATATATTTATATATAAATATATAAATATATTTATATATAAATATATAAATATATTGTATATAAATAAATATATAAATTTATAAAGCAGTATTTAGAGGGGATTTTATATATAATACAAATTCATAATATAATAAAATTTTAATATCAATATATTTATTATATTAATTTAATATTAATATAAATTTATAATATAAATTGATATAAATTTATATTATATATAAAATCCACTCTAAATACTGCTAAATACTAAAATCCCCTCTAAATACTAAATATAAATTTATATTATATATAAGATCCCCTTTAAACTTATATATAAAATATATATAAATTTTTATGTAATATAAATTTATATATATAAATATAAATATATATATATATATATATATATATATATATATATATAAAATCCCCTCTACTGTTTAGAGCTTTAGCAGCATGTTACACATTTTTGAATATTGTACTTCTAATTTAGTTTACTATTTTTTAAAAATTTAAGTGTAATGTTCCTGTTTTACATAATCATTTTCTTTTGCTATCTTCAAGTTTTTTTTCTTCTTTGGTTTTCAACAGTTTAACTGTGATGATTTTAATTATAAATCTCCTGTTTATCTTAATTTGGGTTTTTTTGAGCTTCTTGAATGTATAGATTAATGTTTTTCATCAAATATCTCTTCCTCCATTCCTATTGGTACTTTTAATGCATATATTTGTATGTTATATATTCTCCCATGAACCTCCGTGACTGTGTTCATTTTTCTACAATATTTTTTTTTGTTCTTCAGATTGAACAGTTTCTACTGGATTATCGTCAAGTTGACTGATTTTTTTCTTCTGCCATTAGAGATCTGTTGAATTCATTCAGAAAGTTTTTCATATTGGTTATTGAATTTTAATGTAAAATTTTCATTGTTTTTTAAAAATTTTTTACATACTTTAAATTCTGGGGTACATGTGCAGATTGTGCAGGTTTGTTACATAGGTATACACGTGCCATGGTGGTTTGCTGCATCCATCCCCCCTGTCATCTACATTAGGTATTTCTCCTAATTCTATTCTCCCCAATCCCCCACCCCCTGCTATCCCTCCCCTAGCTCCCCACCCCCCTGGCAGGCTTCAGTGTGTGATGTTCCCCTCCCTGTGTCCATATGTTCTCATCGTTCAACACGCACTTATGCGTGAGAGCACTGCAATGCCTGGAGACTATTTTGGTTGTCATAACTGGGGGCAGTGGGGACGTTGCTATGATTTGGTGGAAGAGGCCAGGGATGCTGCTAAAAATCCTACAGAACAGCCCTCCAAAACAAAGAATTATCAAGTCCAAATATTAATAGAGATGAGGCTGAGAAATCCTACTCTAGGAGATTCTGTATATTGTAGCCTGAGTAATCCCTGTAAATACAAATCTTGTCATTTCCTTACTTAAAAACACCCAAATGGTTTAGTTATCATAAGTAATGCATTCCAAATTATGTACTCAACACATACAGAGCACCTGTCCTGTGGCAGGCACTGTACTATAGTGTGAGATTGCACAAGGACATCTATGTAGACCCCAACCTTGAAGAGATGGTTACAAAACACTGGCTCCCCATCATCTCCAGGGTAAAGTCCAATCAACTGAAGGTAGAGATGGGATGTAGAAGAATGGAAAATAAGAACTTGTTTTAGGACATGAGGAGCTAGTTTGCTGGTGGGATATCCAGGTAGATTGAGCAGAAAGGACAAGAAACAGCACATTAGATGTGGAAGAACTTTCTACACCAAAAATAGGGGGAATATGTGTGTTTCTAATTTCAGTAAATAGAACTCCCAGCTTCGCAGGTTTCAAGCCAGGAACCCATGGTGTCTTCTTGACCCTTTTCCCTTTCTTAGGCTCTCTATTCCTCCTCCCCTGGGAAGCAAAGGCACGAGTCTGAGTGAACCCTTGAACAAAGCTGGAGGAGAGAGAGAAGCTCTCATTTCAAATGAAGGCTGACCCAGTGGTGAGGGACCATGTGGGGAATGTTCTGGGCCAAATGCTGTATTTGAAACATCAAGTGCATAAGGGTCTTTTCCTAAAAGTTCAAATTTAAACTCCATTTCAGTTAATTTTTGTCTATTGTAAGCATTTTCTGTCCTTAAATCATTGAGGTTTCTTTCAGCAGTCCGAGCTGCCAACCAATTGTCTTGTGCTTTTTTCTCATAGGAAATAATCCGCCCTTGATAATGATGAATAGTTCTCTCCAATTCTTCTTCAAGATCTTTGGCTTGCTTTCTATAGGTCTCCAGCTCTTTAGTGCTGTGGCTGATCTTTTTGTCTACTTTAGGAAGTTTCTCTTCTTTAACTGGTCATTTTCCTCTACGGTTAATTTCTCGTGGAGTTTTATTTCATTTTCTTGACATAATTCAGTCATTATCTTAAGTTTCTGTTGAAGTTTCTGATTCTCTCTTTAAAATGTGTGTTTTCTGACTGCAAAGTTGCTTGTTCAGTCTGAAGATTTTTAATATGCTCTGTAAGCTCTTTTTTGTTGTATCAACTTCAGATAACTGAATATAAATTTGTTTTCTTTCTCCTAAGGTTTTTAAAGAATCATTTGACTTAGCAGCATGAATCAGTTGCTTCAAAGCTCCTTTTGGAGGACTGTCTAAGTAAGCATCATTTTCTGATTCACTGCCCACTTCTAATTCCAAGTTATTATCATCCGTTACGTCTTCTCCAAGCATAGCAGCCCAATCATTCTTTAGCAAGCATTCAAAGTCTTGATGTGATTTTCTTTATTGTTTAGAACTTGTTCTGCGTGTATTTTGGAGTCTTCAAATGTTATTTACTGTTTACTAAGTTCACTCACTTGTTCTTTCCATACTTCAGCTTCTTGCAAAAGCTGTTTCTGGTTTTCCTAAAGTTGAAAATTTTCATTCAAAGCATCTTTTATTGCTATCTTCAGTTGTTTTTCATTTTTAAAGGCCAAACCTCCCCAGACTCCAAAGACCACGGGGGCTAAACTGTGCCAAAGGAGGGTGTCACATGTTAACCAGGACCCCTGCTTAGAACCGCAGCCCAAAAGCCTGGATACATACAATGCCATTCTACTTTCCATTCAACAGTAAATTCCAGATTCCAAACAATGTTAGGGCCAAACAGTATTGCAACTGCGAGAGAAAATTCTAAGAAGGGTTAATACTAGACCTCAGAACCTCTGCCAAGAGCATCCCCTTTGGGCAGGTTGAGGTTTGCTGGACCTCCGGGAGCATCCTCCTGTGGGGTCCAATCTTAGAGTGCCAGACGTCTCTGGCCTCTGGCCTTAGGTGGGTGCCACACACAGGTTTTCCCCTCCAGAGCCTACTATGAACTGTGTAAGAATAACTATGAAGTGTAATGAGAACTGGATGCTGGGTAGGTATTTTTGTTCCTAAGCCAGTTGAATACAATAAGGGAAGAATTTAGCATAAGAAAAGAAGGTTTAAGTCCCCTGAAACATGTACGAGTTTGCTCCAAGCTGCACCACACATAGGGATCAGGGACCACACGTGGAAAAGATTTTTAAAAAGTCCTTCCCACTTCAGGGCAGGGCAACTGTAAATGGCAGCTGAAAGACTGAAAAAGAAAGAAAGGGAAAAAATGTGAAAAAGATCCAGGTTTCTTAAGCAAACCAGGAGGTGGCAGTCAGGGTTCTCCACATGGAAACCCCTTTGTTTCAGCCAGAAACCTGCAGTTGCTTCCATGTTTACGTGCTGCCTACCAAGGGTCCCAAGTTGGAAAGGAAAAGAGAGAGGGAGAGAGTGAGCCTCTGTATGGAGCAGAAAGGAAAGGAGAAAAATGAATCCCAAACTTTGGGCTTACCTCTTGGTTCACCTGTAAGGCCGGTTGCCTTGCGGGGGAGCTCGGACACACCCATCCCTCCCCCGCGCCTGGAAACTAGGTCACCACTCCGCGCTCCACATCAAGCCCTGAACTCAGCATTTAGCTCCGCCAGGTGGCTTCCCCAACGCCCACTTCTGCACTCCGCACCAGAATCTGCACTCAACACTAAACTCTGCACCTGGCACCGAGCCCGCTGTTGGAAAACGCTGCCAAAGTTTAAAAGAAGCCCTGCCAAAGCCTGCCCAATAGCATTTTGCTCCATCCAGGTCCCACTCCCCCTGGGCGGCCTGCTCACCGGAAATCCCGCCTACCTACCAATAGCAGCTTGTGCCATCCACATCCTGTTTCTCCACAACCAATCAAAACACCTTCACTCCCTATAAACCCCACGCCCAGGAGGAGTCAAGCGCAACTTCTCTCGCCCCCCTTTCCTGGACCACAGAACCTTGCCTGGGAGCTTAATTGGCATTTAATTTTCCTAGGCTGGTCTCAGTTTCCTCATTTTAAACTCGGCAATAACCCTTACATCACCAAAATATGTTAATGGTGGAAGATGTCCAGGCTCTTGACATTTTCAACAAAGAATTGGACAAAATGCACAAACAAAGCAAGGAAGGAATGAAGGATTTTATTGAAGATTAAAGTACACTCCACAGTGTGGGAGCGGGCCTGAGCATAGGGGCTCAAAGGTCCTGTTACAGAATTACTTGGCCTACGCCATATGGAGACGCTATTTCCTGTCATAGCTGAAGTGTGAATCGACCTCACATTCCCCTGCTTCCAGACTCTATTTTTCTGTTTCACAACCACCTTGAGCACATGTTCTCAGATCTCTTGAGGGTCGTGTCACAGGCTATAGTCATTCACATTTGGCTCATGAGGAGAAACTATGATTTGTTTTTATCTTGCCCAAATTCCTATCTAAGGGGTCTGGGAAGTCATGCCCTACAAACCATAAATTCTCATCAGATGGGTTTTATTTAACCCTATATATTGTGACTCACTTTCCAACCTGACTCTGGCATAACATTATGAGACAAGGAAATCAAAATATTTTACCCCCAAAACATGTTTCTTTGTCACATTTTGAAATGGCCCTGCAAGCTGTCCTTTGTGGGGGAAAGAATATCTATTAACATAACTAGACCTTTTCCTTTTATGCCCTTCCAATTCTGAATAGGTTAACTAAGAGTCTAACACCTTTTAAAAGTTCTTAATAGGAAGCATTTGTCATCTATTGTTTCTAAGGGCAGCTGCTATGAGACTTCAAAAGAACCCTGGTCTCCACAATCTTTTATCTTAACCTGAACATTTTCTTTCTATTGATCCTGGGTCTTTAGACAAAACTCAACCAATTGTCTGCTGGAAAATGTTTAAATTTACCTATAGCCTGGAAGCTGCCCAGCCCCCTGCCACCTGCTTCCGGTTGTCCCGCCTTTCTAGAACAAACCAATAAACCAATGTATTTCTTAAATGTATTTGATTGAAGTCTCATGCCTCCCTAAAATGTATAAAACCAAGCTGCACCCCAACCACCCTGGGCACATGTTCTCAGGACCTCCTTAGGGCTCTGTCATGGGCCATGGTCACTCATATTTGGCTCAGAATAAATCTCTTTAAAGATTTTACAGTTTGACTGTTTTCATCAGTGCTCAGAATAAATCTCTTCAAATATTTTACAGATTGGCACAAGGAAAATGTTGTAGAATGGGCCATGTTTTGCATACTGACTGGATTATTTGTCCAATAAAATGAGTGTCCCATACACTCATAAAATGAGTTTATTTGAGAGGAACTCCTAAAGTTGAAATTATTTTTTCCTAAGGGAATTCTACTTACAGCTAATGGTGATGGCGGCAGATGAATAAAATCTAGTTGCCGTACCTCAAAGCAGCCTTTAGGAAAAACAGCCTTGATAACTGTGTAAAGGTTTCCACGGATTATGTTTTGGGGAGGGATCTTTATGCACACAATGCGTGGGTTCAATTGCTTGGTGGGTGACAGTCCACTTGAAGTGGCATTGATATCTGGGGTAAATACCAGAGGTTCGTTGTCTCACACCAGGGAAATCAAGGACATGAACACATAAAAAATGAGTGTAAGAGTGGAGGTTTAATAGACAAAAGAAAGAGAAAAGAGAATCTCTCTCTCTCTTGCAGAAGAGAGGGGCTCCTGAGTGGGTTTTCTGGCATGGGGTCTTATAAACTGGCTTGAGGAGGTTGTGTCTGATTTGCATAGGGCCAAAAGATTGGTTGGACCAGGTGTGCCATTCACACAACAGGCAGAAGAAGCTGACCATCCCACCCTAATCTTTTATTATGCAGATGGATTCTCCACCTGCCTGGTGCCATGTTGTCTGTTCCTTACTGTACAAGTCATTGACAAGGGAAAGAAAAGATGGAGCCGCCATGTTGAACATGCCTACCCCCTAGGTAGCCTTTTCCTATTGGCACAGCTGCTAGCATTCACCCTTGCAAGCTCCCAGCTTGCTTATTCATGTCTGCAGCTTGATTTTACAGGCCGTTCTTTGTTAGAAAAGAAAGGATTTGGAGGGGCATGGTGGCTCATGCCTGTAATCTCAGCCTTTTGGGAGGCCAAGGTGGGTGGATCACTTGAGGTCAGGAGTTCATGACCAGCGAGGCCAACTTGGTGAGACCCCGTCTCTACTAAAAATACAAAAAAATTAGCTGGGCGTGGTGGCATGCGCCTGTAATCCCAGCTACTCTGGAGGCTGAGGCACGAGAATTCCTTGAACCTGGAAGGTGGAGGTTGCAGTGAGCCGAGATTGTGCCACTGCACTCCAGCCTAGGCGACAGAGCGAGACCTTCTCTCAAAAGAAAAAAGAAAGAGAATAAAAGAAGAAAAAAAAAAAGAAAAGAAGTTATTTTGGGGCTATTTTTATTAAAAGGAAAACCTTACCAAGGACTTTCTTACCCTCACTCTCTGCCTGAATAATTTCTTTTTAACTGGTATGTCACAACAACCATGACCAAAGAGGATTTAACAAGAGGTTTTATGATTTGTAATATGCAAGGAGGACACCAGGGATAGTTCCCAAAGCAGTGCTTCCCCGAGTGGTGGTGGAAACAGGGTTTTTATTGGGCTGGTGAGCTGAGTCATTGTATGTAGAGGTAAAGTAAAGGCAGTGCAGATGCAGTTGCTGATCATGCTTCTACACACATCACACGTATAGGAAAAGATGAATCAGCTCCTCCCTGGTGAGGATTTTAGTATGGTAATGAGGGGGAGTTCATGAAAGTTCGTTTTCAATTCTAGCACCTCTGGATCCAACTGGTTTTTGTTTTTCAGGTACTGAGCATTTTCATGGAACTCAACGTGCAACAGTTACAAGAGGTGGTTTTTCACAATGCTACCCCAAAACTGGGGAGCCAGGGTTACAGTGTGGCAGCACTTGTACACCTCATGAGCCACAGTTGGACCAAGTTTCCTATTATATTTTTTCTTCAAGCAATCAAATGATTGGGGCTTCAAAGAGTTAAATCTTGCACATAAAGTAAGAAAGATTACTGTAATTTGATTGGAAGTATTGGTAGGCCATTTGGTCCATACCATAGCCCAGTTTCAGAGGAGTGTGTTCCCCTTTTTGTTTCCAAGTTTTCTTTTTGTTTTGAAATGCCCTTGGTAACTGTAAAGTATTGAAGTGCTAGATATTACTTTACAAGTCCTCAGAGTGTGCATTTCATAAACTGCTCGCCTCCTCCTGTAATTCTTCCACCTCTTTGTGATGGCTACAGGGACCTTCCTTCCTTCCTTCCTTCCTTCCTTCCTTCCTTCCCCCTTCCTTCCTTCCTTCCTTCCTTCCTTCCTTCCTTCCCTCCCTTCTCCCTTCCCCTCCCCTCCTCTCCCCTCCCACTCATCCCTCCCTTCCCTTTTCTTTTTTTCCTCCCTTTCCTCACCCTTTTAAAAAATGGATCACAATATATTTTTGTGACATTTAAACCTGTAACTTTTAAAAATTTAATAATGAATAAGTTCTATCTGTAAAATGCTTCTCAACTTTAAACACCTGCTGAAAACTCCAATAGCATTCAGTCTAGCAAACAGTTTGCAAAACTGGAAGGGTTTTTCTCATTTCCCAATATGAAAACCTTAAAGAATTCACTTTGTATCTAATTAATAGACTTGAATTAAAATATACTATAGAGCCAGAATATGAAATAGAATATTAAGAAAAAATACCATCTGGTTATTGAGAAGTGAAGGAAAAGGTCACTAAACAAATTTTGTAAACTCTTAAGTGATACAGAATAATAATGGAAAGAATGCCACCTTAATGAGGCCTTCATTTGCTTTAAACAAATGAGAAAATGAAGAAGAAAGTGTGTTTTAAACAATAGCAAAACCAATTCTTTTGCTTCAAAAGGTGCTTATCAGCTTTCCATGTTATAAGAGCAGAAATCCACTCTCCAGTTAGAGATTTTATCTCTAGTTATAGTTACCCTCAAGATGGCACCACCAGTTTATTCATTTCACAATTTTTCTTTTTCCTCCCTTCCTTCCCCTCCCTCCTTCCTTTTTTTTTTTTTTTTTGAGATAGTCTCACTTTGTCATTCAGGCTGGAGTGCAGTGGTGTGATCTCGGTTCATTGCAACTCTGCCTTCTGGGTTCAAGTGATTCTCCCACCTGTAGCTGGGATTAGAGGCGTGCGACACCACACCAGCTAATTTTTATATTTTCAGTAGAGATGGGGTTTTGCCATGATGGCCAGGCTGGTCTCAAACTCCTGATCTCAAGTGATCCACCTGCATCTGTCTCCCAAAGTGCTAGGATTACAGGCGCAAGCCACCATGCCTGGACACATTTCTCAGTTTTTCTAAAGCAGATCTTTTATGACTAATGGGCGAGTCCTGCCTATTATCTAGCTGTTTGCTGAAATCATCAGTCCTTTGATCCTTAGCAATTTTTAAAAGACTAGACTGTCTGAGAACCACTGGAGTTTACAGGGATGTCCTGCAAAGGGCTAGGGGTAAGGGAGGGGGTCATGTCAGAGACGAGAGTTTGCATCATTGCCTGCTCTTTAATAGTGAGTGATCTCTGTTCCCAGAGCCTCACTTTACCTAAGGTTTCCTGAAATGAGAAAAATGTTCATGTCCTATCTGCCTTGCAGAGTCATTGTGAAAATCAAGGAAAATAATGGAATAAAAAGTATTTGTAGACTGATAAGTGGAAGCCCACACAGGGCTCCCCTGAGTTCTGTGGAGGTGGGTACCTCCTTTCCCTGTGGTCTGGCAGCACTCTGTGTTCTCCACTATTAGAGAATACCTCATCATAGTGTAAATATCTGAGTCTCCCCTCTATTAAATTGTGAGTTTAAGGAGAGAGAGCCACTTACCTTTGTAACCAGTGCTTAGCAGAGTGTTCAGAACATAGGAATGTGTTTGATAACAGTTTGCCAAATGGGTGTGAGCAAGTCATTCCCAGGATTTAGCTGCAAGATACTTTTATTTAATATCACACAAAACGAATCCTATTCTTGCTAATCTCCAAATAATCACAATCTGAATGGCTTGCTTAGTGATAATTTTATTCATCTAAGAATTATTTATCATATGGCATAAAGGATGTTGTCCCTGGGTAATTAATGTGGAAAGTAAATGACTCTCTGATGCCTTTTGCTTTTGGAATTGAGTTACCTCAAATCACATGGGGTTCAGGTGTGCTTCCCTCCAAGTAATTCTGCTGCCCTGCAAGGGAGATTAAATTCACAGCAAGGAGCTGAAGCAATTAGTCCAAAACAGTGGTTCTCAATGCCTTCTGAAACAAAAATGTAAAAATTACTTGAGAACTTGTTAAAAATGCAATCCTTGGTTCTCAGACCTAAGCAATTAGAAAGTCTGTGGATGAGACCAAGCAATGTATGCTTTAATCATCTCCAAGTGATTCTGATACACACTCATGTTTGGGAACAATTCCAAACCCAAGGAAAATCCAGTGAGTTCTCTGTTAATGAAGGTTCTTACCATCTTACTAGGATGGCTTCATCTCCAAGTAACCATCCCAGCTTCGACTGACTTCACAATTGAGAAGTTTATTATTTATATATCACATTACAGAGTCCAGATGGAGAGTGGATTCAGATTCAGTGTGGTGATGAACGGGGTCCCAATCCCACTTCCCTGTGGTTCACCTCACTCGGCCTTTCTTTGCAGATCGACTTTGTTTTTGTGTCTGGTGATTGGCCATGGCTGTTACAGATGTCACATCCAAAACAAAGACATCTCGTCTGGTGTTCTCTTCTCAACAGCTAGCAAAACTTTCAGTGAAGCCACAGTTGAACACCTCCTCTTATGTGTCTTTTTGGTAAACACAGAGTCACATGGGAACTAGGTGCCATCACACCTAGTTAATTATTTTTATTTATATTTTTTGTAGAGACAGGATTTTGCCATGTTGCCGAGGCTGGTCTTGAACTCCTGAGCTTGAGATCTGCCCACCTTGATTAATGGCTCACACCTATAATCCCAGCCTCACAAAGTGCTGGGATTATAGGTGTGAGCCATTGCTCCTGGCCTGTATGTTCAATTTTTTTTTTTTTTTTTTTTTTTTAAGATGGAGTCTCACTCTGTTTCCCAAGCTGGAGTACAGTGGCATGATCTCAGCTCACTGCAACCTTCACCTCCTGTTTCAAGTGATTCTCCTGCTTCAGTCTCCCAAGTATCTGGGACTATAGGCACGTGCCACCACACCCAGCTAATTTTTGTATTTTTAGTAGAAACAGGGGTTTCACCATGTTGGCCAGGGTTGTCTCGAACTCCTGACCTCTACTGATCCACTCGCCTTGGCTTCCCAAAGTGCTGGGATTCTAGGCATGAGCCACCATGCCTGGCCTTAATGTTCCATTTTTAAAGCAATTACCAAGCTGTTTCTGGAGTGGGCATACCATTTAGCCATCTCACCAGCAATGTATGAGAAATCTAATTTAACTGCATCCTTGCTTCCATTTGGTGTTTACACTTTTTATTTTAGTTGTTTAAAGACTTGTGTAGTGATATCCCAGCTTGGTTTTAATTTGTTATTTCCTTGATGGCTGGTGATGTTGAACATCTTTTCATGGTCTTATTTGCTATTGTATATCTTCTTCACTGGTATGTCTCTTCATGTTTTACTTTTGATAAATTAAAATTATAATTTTTGTCTTTCATGAATTATTCTTTTTTATGTTGCATCACTGTATTCTATATATATATTTTCTGTGCTAATATCTTTCTCCTCTTGTTCAGGCTCATCATCGATCAGAATGTTAGAGTCTTGGTATTGTTTCATACATTCCTGAGGTTATGTTTTTTAAAAAAAAAAAACATCTTTTCCCCTCTGTTGTTCATATTAGATTATTTTATTGTCCTATCTTCTAGTTTCCTGATTCTTTAATTTTTACATACATTCAGTTATTGAGCCTCTCCAGGGAATATTTTTTCTGTTATTTTATATTTCATTTCTATAATTTTCCATTTGGTTCTTTTTTTATAGCCACTAATTCTTTGCCAAGAATCAGTGTAATTGTTTCAAGGGTCTTTGCTGTCATCTAATGGAGCATGGTTATAATAATTGCTTTAAAGTGTTTATCTAATAATTTCAACATCTGCGTTATCTTGGGATTGCCATCTGTTTATTGTGTTTTCCTCTGAGAGCTTTAAAAAGGTTTTCCTGGCTCTTATGTATGTTGGATAATTGTGGATTCTCTCAGATATTTTGAATATTATGTTACAAGATTTTGGATCCTTATAAAATCTGGGGGGGAATTTTTATTTTGTGAGACAGGGTCTCACTCTGTAGCCCAGGCTAAAGTGCAGTGGTGCTATCTCTGCTTACTGCAGTCTTGACCCCTGGGGCTCAGTTGATCCACCTCAGTGGCCCCCAAGTAGCTGGGACTCCAGGTGTGTGCCACCACACCTTGCTATGTTTTTTGGAATTTTTTTGTAGAGACAGGGTTTTACCATGTTCCACAGGTTGGTCTTGAACTCCTGAGCTCAAGCAATCCACCCATCTTGGCCTCCCAAAGTGCTGAGATTGCAGGCGTCAGCCATGGTGCCCAGCCCATTTTGCTTTGTTTTATCAGGAAGTTAACTTAGTTGGGTTTGCTCTGCAAGTCTTGACCCATTTTCTGTAGGCTGTGCATTCAATGTTAATTTAATTTCAAAGCTGTTACAGTGCTGTTCTGTCTGCCTCATATTTGTGCCACCTAGGGGCCAGTCTGCGTCCTGGGGAGTGTTCAGCATTGTAGTTCAGTTCTCAAAATCTTTGCCATGTTGATTCTTGTCTATTCTGTGCATGCATAGTTCAGGGATTATCCCAGGACTTCATACATTGATCTAAAGGCTCTCTTCTTTAGCTCCCTCTACTCTGTGGTGTTCCTCACACACAGCAATTCTTAGGGTCCCTCTTTCCTGGTGTCCTAGTTAGGAAGCTAGTACTTTGTTGTTTCTGTGCTGTTGCACACTTCCTACAACAGTGTCCACTTCAGGGCAAAGCAGCAGGAAATTATGGCTGGGGGGCTGCTATCACCAGGAGTCCAGATTTGTTACGGGGGTTCACCAGAACTAGGGTTGGGAGACTCAACAGAGTTCCATACTATAGGGACTCTTTTGTAGGTTCTCTGTCTAGTGTAAGAGTGTGTGTTTTTATTTTTTTCTCCCCCTTGGAGCCTTTTCCATGTGTGTCTGTTCACAATTTCAGGATTTGGGTTGCACCAAATTCTATGTAAGGCAATATGAGAGGAACCAAATTTTAAGAAAAAGCAAAAACAATTTACTGCCATCTGGGTTATTTTCTGAGTTTGATTTCTCTGTCTAGTCTCTCTGCTTCTATTTACTTCTCAGCATTCTTCAATAACCTTTTCTCTATACTATTTTAAGAGATGTTAGTTGCAGTAAGTGGGTGATAGGGTGGGATAGGGTTCCATCCTAACTGGAACCAGAACTTTAAATTTTGGTTTTGAAGTATAAAGGTCATGGTCCAGATATAAGGCAGAATAATTAGGAATAATAGTTATCAGATTTTTAAAAAAATTACTCACTAGGAGTCTAGATAAATTTGTCTAAAATACATATGGATGAGATTATTAGGAAAAACTGAATGGAAATTGTTTTAAGAGGGGGACCCTGTACCCATCTCTTCTCCCCTACCATATTATCTCCAAGATGAGGCTGGGACAACACAGCCCCAAATAGCAATTAGGATCTGAGTAGAGGCTAGTGATCCACTTCCATCTGAAGCCCTGGGTGATGAAAATCTTTCAGGGAATCTGTGCTATCATGGCATGAGAGTGGTAGAGTAGAGATGACAAGGAGTCGTTGAGGCAGAGATAGTCCCACTGAGTTACGGTACTGGGGATGTCAGAGAATAGCTGAAGGTTCTCTGTGTCTCTGAGAAAAGAGGAGAGAGGTCTCATGGTTAGGATGAGAGGTCATAGCAACAAAGGGCCTGTGGCCCTGGGGGCAAGAGCCCAAATTCAAATGTGGGCATTTCAGTAGAGTTTAGCAATGTGGAGGATTGTCAGGACCATCCAACATTGTGAATGTCGGTGAAGGGAGGGATCAGACCTGTGTACAAATTTGGAAGCAGTGAGTGCATAAATGGTATTTAAGCCATGAGCTTGGCTGAGGTGTGGGTGAGATGAGAAACTGGCAAAAACTGAGTCCAGGACACTGAAGTTCAGAGGATGGAAAGATGAGGAAGAAATGATAACAGAGACTGAGAAGGTTGGGCCTGAAAGGTGGGAGAGGAGGCAAGACAAAGTGGTAAGGAAGGAATGAAGTACTGTGCCAGACACCACTGCTGGGGTCGTGCAGGAAGAGGCTTGCTTTGGTCTGGTTCTTAGACGTGGAAATGTGGAGCATGGAGGTCACAGATGAAAAGTCAACTGAGTGGTGGGGACAGAGCCTGACTGCTGTGGATTTAAGGTGGATGGAATGAAGAGATTTAAGGTGGATGGAATGAACGGCTGTGGACAGAAAGAATATACACTTGATCTTAGCCAAAGGCTGAGAAGCAATGACAGAAGGTTGACAACTACTTTGAAGAATTCTGATGTTAATAAGCAAAGATACAGAGCAGTACTTGGAAGAACTGATTTTTATTGGGTGGTAGCGATCTTAGCATGCTTGCGTGTTCACTAACCGGTGGAAGACAGATGATCCTGCAAAGGGCACGAGATGCAGCCAGGGCAGCAGGAGGAAGCTGTCCTTTGGTGGGCACAAGGTGGGTCGATCCGTTGTGTCAGGAGGGAAGGCAGATGATCTGAATAAAGATGAGGCAAGTCAGTCCATTTGGTGGAGGGATTCTGGGAAAGTTTTATTCTAAATGCCTCTGTTTATTCAATGAAATATCAAGCCTTAGTTTTTGCATCTGTAAAATAAAACCTGTAATACCTATCTATTTTATTGGTTTGCTGAGCATCACAGAGGACGCATTTAAACATATTTTGGAAATTCCAAGACACTGTACAAATATAATTGTTGTTATGGGCCTCAGTAAAGTTGTTCCCTCTCTTTAGATATGAATGTTTTCTCCCTGAGGTCCTCAGGATTCTGGAATGTTGATTTAGGAGGCATCTGGAATGTTGATTTAGGAGCTCCTCACTGCCCTAGCCTGGCAATGACTCCTTTAGGGCAAATTCTCTTCCCTCATTTTTATACTGAAGGAATGGTAATCCTTAAGTCCTATTGCTAAATGAATTTTGATTCTGCCATTCTATGCTTTCAAATTGGACCTACAGGCTCTGATACCAGAGTAAACAGATTTTGCATTTCATATTTTCACCTGGAGAAATATAATTTTACTCAAATGGCAGATGCAAGGAGCATGATTTAAATCCCAGATTGTGTCAAAGAGATGAAAAGGAGAATCCTACTCAATGCCCTTAAAATCTAGGCAACTTTTCTTTCAATGGAGAAATGTAATTGTTAGTAGATGTTTGAGGATTTCTTTTCAATTTTCTTAGCTCAGTGGACACTAAATAGCATTAAAAGTTGAAAACCACTTGTCCCTATCAATTTATTACCTTTTGAACAGACATCTTTAGACAGAAATTGAAATTATGTTTTTTATTAGTGTTAAGAAGGGAAACTAATTCAGATTAACAAGAAATTACAGAAATAAGCAGGAGAGAATTTCAGTGTCAGAAAAAAGTAAGTTATTTAAATTACCTTCGAGGCAATTATTTTCAAGATTTATAAATTAAAATAAAATATTTGGGTCATGAAAGTTCTTTAAGCTATGGGACTTCTCACTGCTTATTGCCACTAATTTTAATAAAGCTTTTTAACAGAGACAAAGAGGAAATTTTACCTGAAAATGCTGAATACTTTACTTACAACTTTGAAGCCACATTACCATAACTTTCAAAGGAATCAGTCAGGTGTGTTCTTGATCATCTCAGGCATTCAAGTCCATTGCATACTCATCTGACAGTTTGCTAGGCTCTTTGGGAACTATTCAGCTCTGACCAACTCAATTTATGCTTGAAACTTGTTCCATCCAAACAGCACTACACTTAAGTGTAACTGGGAAAGAGATAAGACTGTGTTCTGGCCTGCGGGGCCTTTGTTCTTCATTCATTTCTTTCCTGGATTAGACCCTCCTTTCTTCCTTCCCCTCCCTGGTCTGTGCGGGGTTTCACGTTCTCTTAACCCATCCACTTCTCTGAGGAGTCAGACCTCCATTCAAAAAATCAAGTAGACTGGCTTCGGGGTAAAAAGATCAGGGGTGGTGGAGGAGCGAAAAAGAGCAGAGACTGTGAGCAAGTTTTGTTATTAGTCATAAAGCCAGATGTTATTTTTATAAACCAATATGTGATGTCTTATGACAAAGTACCAGTAGACATGGAATGCTGATTTGCAATGACTGAGGTGTGAGGCACGCAGTCTGTCCTGAACAGATAATTTGTGATTTTGTAATGAATACAGAGGGACCAGTTCTCCCCTGAGGGAGATTCAGCTTTATACAAGATCACCAAAAATTTCATCCTTTGGACCCTCTTATATAAAGACTTTTCTGCTAACTCCATGATTTTCTCAGGGTCCTTCAGGGTCAAAGGAATTCCCTGATCTAGGTAAGGTGTGAGCATCAACCTTAAATTCCTCAGCAAGACTCATCTTCAGGCACCCAAATGCAAGTTTAGGTTGCAGGTCCCCTTTTTAACTCCTTTGTGTCCGTCTGCTAGGGCTGCCATAACAAAATACTGCAGACTGGGCAGCTTAAACAAGAGAAAGCTATTTTCTCACAGTTCTGGAAGCCAGAAGCCCAAACTCAGGGTGTCATCAGGGTTGGTTTCTGGTGAGGCTTCTCCTCCTGGCTTGTAGCTGGCCACCTTTTAGCTATGTCCTCACATAGCCTTTCCTCTGTGTGTGTTCACTCCTGCTGTCTCTTCTCTTCCTGTAAGGACACCAGTCTTATAAAATTAGGTAAGACTAACCTTTATGACTTCATTTAACTTTATTGACCTCCCTAAAGGCTCCATCTGCAAATACAGTCACATTGGGGGTTAGGGCTTCAACATTAAATTTTGGGGGAAGGCAATTCAGTCCATAACACCCTCTTTTCCTTCTTGGACTCTTCTTGTGATATAGGTTTTATAGTAAATTTCTCACTTCCTAATCACTGTTGAACCAGCAAACCTTTACTTTTGTGCATTATAGTAGAAAAGAGACTGATGACCTTGCTTTCATGGCTTTCTCCTCTGATTGTCATGGCTGCATTTGGACTTTTAATGCTTTCCTCTTTGCACATCATCCACTGAGTAGAGAGTTGTGGAAAAGGTGGTTGTTAAGGCAGGTGGCCGACATCGGGGAAGATGGCAAGAATTGAGTCAATCTTTGGATAGAAGAATCTTGGAGCAGGCAGCATTAGGAGAATGAGGGTTGTATTAGGTGTTTAATCTCATTTCATCCATGGTGTTCCCTTCTCATTGTACTGATTGAAATAATAAGGCTGTGGATGGCCAAGGTCATGCTGGTCATTAACTACAGGTTGGACCTGGAACTCCCACCTGGATGATTCCAGTGCCAGAACCTGACTTTCTTGGAACTCCAGCTACTTACTGTGCCCCAAACCTCCCACCTCTACCTTTTCACTAGCCTTGGCTTCTCCTCCTTCTCTCCTTCTTTGAAAGATGTCATAATTCTTTCCTTTGTACTTTTTTTATGTCTCGGCCCCAGCCAAAGGCCCTTATTCCCTTCTCCTTGGACAGTTGTGATAGCCTTCTTCCTGACCGCCTTCCTGCCTCTGAGCTGTGTTAAAGGAGAGATGGATAGTTGAGACAATTATTTACAGAGAAAGGAAAGGACAGAAAGCAAGATTCCCAGGATTTCCCATGGACAAATTCTGTTCTTTTTCAGCCACTGGTACCAGTGAGGCACCTTAGTGAGATGAGAAAGAGAGAGAGAGACAGAGAGAGAGAGAGACAGAGAGGGAGAGAGAGAGAGAGATGGAGATGCTCCTTCCTGATGAACATGGCAGGCTGGCCTCAAATCACGACACAGCCATTCCCCTAGAAGTCGGTTTAGGAACCATTTGGTGGACTATGTATCAATCAGGATCAACAAGAAAAATACAAATTAATGTTATATATTATAAAGAGATAAATTTTAATGTAGAAAAACTTGTGTAGGTGATGGAAGAGCTGAGAAGCCAGGCAGGCAATGGTGAAGCGACTCAGGAATTGGCAGTTAGGGCAAGAAATGGCCAACGGGGCCTCCAGGCTGGAGGAGCAAGGACAGGAGGTGGAACTGCTGAAACTCAGGGTCACTTATGCAGGCTGGACCCCTGACAGGGGAGGGAAGGGCAGGGGGAAGGGTGGGTGGTGGAGGAGAGGAAGCTAGGAAGAGAATTCCCCTAGAGAACTCTGCCACACCAGCCGCTTTAACTCACTAGCACCACACACCACTGGCTCAGCTCAGGGCTGCTTGCTTCTGCTCACCGACGAGCCCATCACACACTCTTTGCTTGGGGGGCTTTGCCACATGTGGGATTCCAGGGCCCAGGCTGCTTCCATCTTGTTCTGCCATCCCCTAAGGCCTCTACTGGAGAGAGAACATTACCTGACACTGAGGGTCTGGACTTGGAAGTGATAATGGCACTCTCACCTTCAGTGACAAGAGTGAACCACTTGGCCAGGTGCAAGGGGACTGGGAAGTCCCTTGCCGAGCGTCCCCCTGGGCAGTGGGGCTCTGCACTGTGTGAGGAGAGTGCCATCCAAAGGGACATTGGCCGTCTCTGCCTCATGGCTTAGATCCTTTTTGCTTGTGAAGGAAACCAAAATATTTCACCCCCAAATATTTATTTTTTTTGGATGGATTTGGAGACAGCTATTCTGAAGGGCTGAAAATACAAGAGCAGCAGAAAAGCTGTCCTTCTCGGGGAGAGCTGTGTCTGTGGAGAAATTCTGCATCCCCCTTCTTGGGGTAAACAGAGCTTACAGTGGCTTTTATCCAGTCTGCCAGGCTGTCTGGCTGCTCCCTTGGGAATAACCTCCTATGTGTCTGGATCACATAAACCTGTCTGCAGTTGTTCAATGTTGAGATGTGGGTCCCTCATCAATCCAAATATGCTCTTCTACTCTGTAACATTTAAAAGCAAAGATACTGCCCCTAAATTAGTCACTCTTATAATTCATTTTAGTAAAGGTGTCTCAGGAAAATGATAATACTGATGTACAAAATGGGACAATTCCTTCACACTATACCATTTGGTTTCAATAGTTAGTTGGTTTGCCCTTCCTTCATATTGGTATTCATATTTTCTTGGTAGCCACAGGTCTTAGAGGTACTCTCTGTTGTCCCTGAGTAATTTCTTCCTTTGTCATTGACTCCAAGGCTAGAAGTCTGAGCACAGATGTACCCACATCTGAGCTTGATCCAGCTTCAAGTTCTGCCTCAGCACTCTCTTTACTTTCATTTTAGTATTATACATAACAGTAACCAAAAGACTGAATATTTTGTTTTTTCCTTATTAGTCTGCATTTCCTTAAGTATCCAGTGAACCAATTCCTGGGGGGTAGGCTCCATCTCTAAATTCCACTGGTAACCTTTCACCTTTAGAAATTGATCTCAACATAGCTGTGGCTTTATAACATTGGTGACCACCTGGCTACCCAGGAATCAAATATTCCTCACCCCTCACCCTTTTATCCTTTCTGTTTCCAAACCACGTTTCCATGAGTCAGGGCCATTCCAGCAAATCCCACTCACCAATTGTGTAGAGAAAAACTTTTCTCAAACTGCATGTTCCCTCCACTGTCACACCACAACAATGATCAACACAGAAGACTTCTGTGACAAAATGTGTGATTTTTTCCCCCCTAAACTCCAAAGAGCAGATACCAGCTAAGTGTCTTTTAATTTAGTTCTGACACTGTCTACTCAGAGATAGTGTCAGATTCCACAGGTTGAGGGCTCAGTCCTCAAGACTGCCCCTCTATATACACCAGTTGCAAGTCCAGGCATCTGGAAATTCTGACTGATCAGCTTTAAGTTGGGGTTCCCTTAAATGACCCTCTCTTTGGCTTGGATTAATTTGTTGGAGTGGCTCACAGAATTCAGGGAAATCTTATGTTTATTGCTTTATTATAAAGAATATTTCAAAGGATGCAGATTAAGAGACACATAGGACAAGGTGTAGGGGAAGGGGCATGGAGCTTTCACGCCCTCCCCTGAGTGCCACCCTCCAGGAACCTCCACTGTTCAACTGTTCAGAAGCTTACTGAACCTTGTCCTCTTGGATTTTTATGGCAGCTTCATGACATCAGCATTCATTCCCCCCAGGGCATAGGGTGGGACCTTCTCATGGGAGGGTCTTGAGACCCACAATCAGAAAGGCAGGGAAACATTAGAGTAAAAGGAGGGCAGGAGAAGGCAAGAGGTCTATCTTTGAGGTTTAACACACCCAACATTGTAAGAAAAGACTGTAACAAGGGCTATTGGAGTTATGATCCAGGAACTGTGGACAAAAACCAATGTATATCATAACACCACACTGTCAAAGTAAGCTTAATAAGTGAAGGAGAAATAAAATCTTTTCCAGACCAGCAATTGCTAAGGGAATTTATTACCATTAGACCAGCCTTACATGAGGTCCTTAAGGGAGTTCTAAACATAGAACTCAAATAATGATACCTAATACCACAGAAACACACTTAAGTACATAGCCCACAGACCCTATAAAGCAACTACACAGTCAAGACCACAAAGCAACCAGTGATCAACTTTATAATGGGATCAAAACCTCACAGGTCAATATTAACTTTGAATGCAAATAGTCTAACACCCCACTTAAAAGGCACAGAGTGGCAAGTTGGATAAAAAAACAAGACCCAACCATCTGCCACCTTTAATAGATTCATCTCATATGTAATGACACATATAGGTTTCAAGTAAAGGGTTGGAGAAAGGTCTATCACACAAACAGAAAACAAGAAATAGTAGGGGTTGCTATTCTTATATCAGATAAAACAGACTTTAAACCAACAACAGTAAAAAAGGACAATGAAGGGCATTGCATTATGATAAAGGGTTGAATTTCATGTTAAGACTTACCTATCCTAGATACATATACACTCAACACTGGAGTACCTAGATTCATAAAACAAGTACTTCTAGACCTACAGAAAACCTTAGACAACTAAACTACAATAGTTGCAAACATCAGCACCCCCACTGACAACATTAGATCATTGAGGGAGAAAACTAACAAGGAAATTGTGGACCTAAACTCAATGCTCAGCCAACTGAACCTAATGGACATCTACAGAATACAGGACCAACAGCTACAGAATATACATTCTTCTCATCTGCACATGGAACTTACTCTAAGATTGATCACAGGCTAGGCCATAAAGAAAATATCAATAAATTTTAAAAAATGGAAATCAAACCAAGTATATTCCTGAACTATAGTGGAATAAAAGTAGAAATCAATATCAAGAAAATCTCTCTAAGCCAGTGGTACCTAATATTTTTGGCACCAGGGACTGGTTTTGTGGCAGGTAACTTTTTCACAGACTGGTGGAGGGGGGGGGATGTTTTTGGAATGAAGCTGTCCAACCTCAGATCATCAGGCATTAGATTCTCATAAGGAGCATGCAACCTAGGTCACTCACATGTGCAGTTCACAATTACGTTTACACTCCTATGAGACTAATGCTGCTGCTGATTCAACAGGAGACAGAGCTCAGGTAGTATTGCTTGCTTGCCTGCTGCTCACCTCCTGCTGTGTGACCTGGAGTTGAGGGGCGTTGGGGACCCTTGCTCTAAACCACACAATTACATTGAAATTAAACAACTTGCTCCTGAACGACTTCTGGTAAACAATGAAATTAAAACCGAAATTAAAAAAATCTTTGAAATAAATGAAAACAGAGAGATAGCATACCAAAATCGCTGGGGATGCAGCAAAAGCAGTGTTAAGAGGAAAGTTTACAGTGCTAAATGCCTACATCAAAGTTAGAAAGATCTCAAATCAACAACTCAACATTGTTCCTAGAGAAACTAGAGAAACATAGTTCCTAGAGAAACTAGAAAAATGAAAGCAAACTTCAAAGTTAGCAGAAGAGAATAAATAACTGAAATCAGAGCAAAATCTATTGAAACTGAGACCCTAAAATCCACATGAACAATGAAATAAAAAGTTGATAATTTGAAAGCATAAACAAGATTGATAGACTGCTAGCTAGATTAACCAAGGAAAAAGGAGAGATCCAAATAAGCAGAATCAGAAATGACATTGCCACCAATCCCACAGAGATACAGAAGTCCCTCAGAGAATATTATGAACAACTCTATGCACACAAACTAGAAATTCTAGGAAAAATGGATAAATTCTTGGGAACACATAACCTCTCAAGATTGAATCAGGAAGAAAATTGAAACCCTAAAACCCTAAACAGACCAACAGCAAGAATGAATTCCAAAATTGAATTAGTAATAAAAAAAACTACTAATCAAAACAAACAAACAGCAAAAAAACAAAAACAAAAACAAAAAAAACCCTGGACCAGATAGATTCACAGCTGAATTCTATCAGACCTACAAAGAAGAGCTGATACCAATTCTGCTAAACTATTCCAAAAAAATCACAGAGGAAGGACTTTTCCTTAACTCATTCTGCAAAGTCAGCATCATTCTGATACCAAAATCTGGAAAATACACAATGAAAAAACTAAAGTACAGTTGAATATTTCTGATAAATGCAAAAAATCCTCAACAAAATAATAGCAAACCAAATTCAACAGGACAGCAAAAATTTAATTCACCACAACCAAGTAGGCATTATTCCTGGGATGCAAGGTTGATTCAACATATGTAAGTCAATAAATGCAATTCACCACATAAATAGACTCAAAAAATATGATTATCTCAATACATATGGAAAAACCTTTTGATGCAACTCAACATCCCTTCATAATAAAAACTCTTAAAAAACTAGGCATCAAATAAACATATTTCAAAATAATAAGAGCCATCTACTACAAACCCACAGCCAACATACTAGATGAGCAAAAACTGGAAGCATTCCTCTTAAAAAGTGGAATAAGACAAGAATGCCCACTCTCACTAAACCTATTCACCATAGTACTGGAAGTCCTAGCCAGAGCAATTAGTAAAGAGAATGAAATAAAAAGCATCCAAATAGGAAAAAAAGAAACCAAATTTCCTTTCTTTGCTGATGATTTCTATGATTCTATACCTAGAAAACTCCAAAGGCTACTTGTACTGATAGCTTCAATAAAGTTTCAGGATACAAAATCCATGTAAAAAATTCAGTAGCATTTCCATACGCAAATAACATTCAAGCTAAGATCCAAATCAAGTATGCAATCTCATTTACAATAGCCACAAAACCCAAAATACCTAGAAATACTCCCAACTTAAGAGGTCAAAGATCTCTACAAGAAGAACTACAAAACACTGTAAAAAGAAATTACAGATGACACAAACAAATGAAAAAACATTCTATGCTCATGGATTAGAAGAGTCAATATTGTTAAAATGGCCATACTGCCCAAAGCAATCTGTATAGTTTCAATGCTATGCCTATCAAACTACTAATGTCATTTTTTACTGAATTAGAAAAAAACTATTATAAAATTCATATGGAATCAAAGAATAGCCTGAATAGCCTAAGCAATTCTAAGCAAAACAAAGCTGGAGGCATCAAATTGCCCCACTTTACATGATACAGCATGTCTATATAACCAAACAGCATGGTACTTGTACAAAAACAGACACATAGACCAATGGAACAAAATAGAGAACCCAGAAATAAAGCTGCACACCTACAGCTGTCTGATCTGTGACAAAGTCAACAAAAATAAGCAATGAGGAAAGATCTCCCTATTCAATAAATTCTGCTGGAACACACCTGCAAAACCTGACTAGCCATACACAGAAGAAAATAACTGGATCCCCCACATTTCACCATATACAAAAACTAACTCAAGATAGATTAAAGATTTAAATGTAAGACCTCAAACTATAAGAATCCTAGAAGAAAACCTAGAAAACACAATTCTGGACATTGGCCTTCAGAAAGAATTTATGACTAAGTCCTCAAAAGAGACTGTGACAAAAAAAATTGACAAGTGGGACTTAAACAAAAAAGATTTTGCACAGCAAAAGAAACAGTCAACAGAATAAACAGGCACCCTACAGAATGGAAGAAAATATTTGCAAGCTATGCATCTGATAAAGGTCTAATATGCAGAATCTATTAGGAACTTAAACAACTGAACAAGCAAAAAAAAAAAAAAATTGTAAAGTGGGCAAAAGATATGAACAAATACTGCTCAAAAGGAGACATACAAATGGCCAGAAAACAACAGATGCTGGCCTGGCTGTGGAGAAAAGGGAACACTTATAGACTGTCTGTGGGAATGTAAATTGATTGGTTCAGCCACTGTGCAAGGCAGTTTGGAGATTTCTCACATAACTTAAAACAGAAATAACATTCATTCCAGCAATCTTATTAGTAGGTATCCATCCAAAAGCAAATAAATTGTTCTATCAAAAAGACACACACTTGTATGTTCATTGCAGCACTGTTCACAATAGCAAGACATGGGGTCAACCAAGATGCCCATCAATGGTGAACTGGATAAAGAAAATGTAGTATACATAAACCATGGAATAGTACATAGCCGTAAAAAAGAATAAAATATGTCCTTCACAGAAACATGGACACAGCTGAAGGCTACTGTCCTAAACAAATTAATGCAAGAAGAGGAAACCAAGTACTGCATATTCTCACTTATAAGTGGGAGCTAAACATTGGGTACCTATAGGCATAAAGATGGCAACAATAGAAACTGGGGCTACTAGAGGGAGCAAAGGTTGGAATACTTAACTATTGTGTACTATGCACAGTGCCTGGTTGATGAGATAAATCATACCCCAAATCTCAGCATCATGTAGTACACTCAGTAAGCAATCCTGTACGTGTAACTCCTGAATCTAAAATAAAAGTGGACATTATTTAAAAAAAAAAATCAGGAAAGAAAAGAAAACAAACCAGAAATGCTATCTTTTTCCTACAACTAATACACAAACTAGAATTAAAGAAAATGTAAATACTAAACTCATAGTATTTCTGATGGTGAATTTTATGAGTCAACTGGACCATGGGATTTCTAAATATATGGTCAAATATTATTCTGGGGTGTGTCTGTTAGTGTGTTTTGGATGAGATTAACATTTGAATGTGTAGACTGAATATAGCAGACTGCCCTCCCTAATGTAGGTCAGCATCACCGAATCAGTTGAAGGCTTGAATAGAACAAAAAGGCTGATCCTCCCCTGAGTAAGAGAATTCTGCCTGCCCAATGGCCTTTAAATTGAGACTTCAAGCCAAGAAAATCCTAAGCAAAAAACAAACAAACAAACAAAAAACAAAGCTGGAGGCATCATGCTACCTGACTTTAAACTGTACTACAAGGCTACAGTGATCAACATAGCATGGTACTGGTACTAAAACAGAGGTATAGATCAATGGAACAGAACAGAGGCCTCAGAAGTAATGCCATACGTCTATAACCATCTCATCTTTGACAAACCTGACAAAAACAAGCAATGGGGAAAGGATTCCCTATATAATAAATGGTGTTGGGAAAACTGGCTAGCCACATGCAGATAGCTGAAATTGGATCCCTTTCTTATGCCTTATACAAAAATTAACTCCAGATGGATTGAAGACTTAAAAATAAGACCTAAAACCATAAAAACCCTAGAAGAAAACCTAGGCAATACCATTCAGGACATAGGCATAGGCAAGGACTTCATGACTAAAACACAAAAAGTAATGGCAACAAAAGCCAAAATAGACAAATGGGATCTAATTAAACTTAGGAGCTCCTGCACAGCAAAAGAAACTATCATTAGAGTGAACCAGCAAACAACAGAATGGGAAAAAAGTTTTGCAATCTACCCATCTACAAAGGGCTAATATCCAGAGTCTATAAAGACAAACAAATTTATAAGAGAAAAACAACCCCATCAAAAAGTGGGTGAAGGATATGAACAGACACTTTTCAAAAGAAGACATTTATGCAGCCAATAAATGTATAAAGAAAAGCTCATCATCATTGGTCATTAGAGAAATGCAAATCAAAACCACATTGAGATACCATCTCACAGCAGTTAGAATGGCAATCATTAAGAAAACTGGAGACAACAGATGCTGGAGAGGATGTGGGGAAATAGGAACACTTTGACACTGTTGGTGGGAATGTAAATTAGTTCAACCATTGTGGAGGACAGTGTGGCAATCCCTCAAGGATCTAGAAATAGAAAAACCATTTGACCCAGCAATCCCATTACTGGGTATACACCCAAAGGATTATAAATCATTCTATTATAAATACACATGCACAGTATGTTTATTGCGGCACTGTTTACTATAGCAAAGACTTGGAACCAACCCAAATGCCCATCAATGATAGACTGGATAAAGAAAATGTGGCACATATACACCATGGAATACTATGCAGCCGTGAAAAAGGATGAATTCATGTCTTTTACAGGGACATGGATAAAGCTGGAAACCATTTTCAGCAAACTGACACAAGAATAGAAAATCAAACACTGCATTTTCTCACTCATAAGTGGGTGTTGAACAATAACACGTGGATACAGGGGAGGGGAACATCACACACTGGGGCCTGTAGTTGGGAGGAGGGGCTGGGGGAGGGGTAGCAGAGGGTGGGAGTATAGGGGAGGGATAACAGTAGGAGAAATGCCTAATGCAGATGACGCGGGGATGGATGAAGTAAACCACCATGGGACATGTATACCTATGTAACTAACCTGCATGTTCTGCACATGTACCCCAGAACTTAAAGTATAATAAAAAAAATAAAATAAATATTTTATCCCTTAACTTTCACAATCTAAAAAAAAAAATGAGACCAACTTTTTTTTTGCCTTCAGACTTGAACTGAAGCATTGACTCTTTGTGGTTACTGAACATGCTGGCCTTTAGATGGCACCATTTGCTTTCTTGGTTCTCAGGCTTTTAGCCTGACTAGAGCTACACTATTGTCTCTCCAACTTGCTACACCATTATCTCCAGGTTGCTGACTCACCTGCTGATCTTGGGACTTGCCCTGCTCCATAACTGCTTATGCCAATTCCTTATAGTAAATTTCTTTATATATGTAAATATACATGATTCTGTTTCTCTGGAGAACCCTAATACAGATTGTGGTACTAAGAATAATTCTGAAGAAGAGAATTTTAAGGATAAACTTAAATAGGTTCTGAGGTTTCTGGAATTAATTCTCTAATCTGATTAGATTTAAAGACTACTGACTCTGTTTCTAGTAAAGAGAAAAATGGTGGTTCATGACATAATGTGGCAATAAAGATGCATAAAATATAACCATTAGATGCTCCTAATGAAATACTTAATAAGAAGCAAGGGTCTGGATGATCTTGTATTTGATATTTTTTAAGATTTTTTGTCAAACTCATGAGTAAAATGAGGTGGACTGGTTGCTTCTAATGTTGCTGGACAAAGTGGAAAAAGAAAAGGATGACCTTAGGGGTCAAATTCCCAGCTGAAGTGCTCCGTAAATGACCTGAAAGTTTCTATGTGTTTCTTCAAAAGAGACCCTTATTTCCTGTAGCTGCAGGGCTGAGATTGCTGAAAATAAACCAGAATCTCATCTTGCAACTGGCTGAATTACAATGCAAGTTTACTGCTAGTCTTGCAGGGTAAGAGTGAACAGGCAACCAACAAAATGGGAAAAATTTTTACAATCTATCCATCTGACCAAGGGCTAATATGCAGAATCTACAAAGAACTTAAATTTACAGGAAAAAAACAACCCCATCAGAAAGTGGGCAAAGGATATGAACAGACACTTTGCAAAAGAAGACATTTATGCAGCCAACAAATATGAAAAAAGCTCATTATCACTGAGTCTACTATTAAAGTAAAGGCATTGATTGGAAGGGAATAGGGTGCAGAAAGTTGAAATGGAGATATGAGGGAAGACTCTGATGAAGCTGAAGACATTGAGCCCCTAAATTCTGTTTCTCTGTTAGTGGAAGAGGTCTTCACACCCAAGTAGAGGCAGAATCCCCAGTCCTAGTGGAAGCAGTCTCTTACCCCATGTCTGAGGGGATTAACCCTGCCTCCTGCCTTGCCTAAGAAAACTGTAATGTCCTACCATGAGGCAGTTGTCATGCAAGGCACTTCTGCTTCTCCTCAGAACCTACCCCCCAGCATTCCTCTTTCATTTCAGACCTATAACTAGATCTAAGTACCAGCAGCACCTAAAGGGGAGATATAAGGTACAAACCATGAGGAAGTGTGCTATACATCAAATGGACAATTTGAGTTTTCTAATTTATACAAGCAGAAAACTGGGGAATATGTGTGGAAATGGATATAAGGGTATGGGATAATGAAGGAAGGAACATAAACTTGGATCAGGCAAAATTTACTAATATGGCCTCACTAAGCAGTGATTCTACATTTAATGTGACAGCTCAGGGAGTTAGGAAGGACTCTAATTGATTGCTTGTTTTCTTGGCTGAAACATAGACCAAAAGATAGCATTATTCTGGGAGTTTCTGTGAGGGTATTTATAAATGACATTAACATTTAAGTAGGTAGAATGAGTTCAGCAGATGGCCCTCCACTGTGTGAGTGGGCCTCATCCAGTTAGTTAAAGACCTAAATAGAACAAAAAGTCTGACCTTCCCCTAAGTTAGATAATTATTTCTGTCTGATGGCCTTCATACTGGGACATTGACTTTTTTTTTTTCTGCAGTCAGACTTTATGGAAATACCAGCTCGTCCTGGGTCTCAAGTTTGCCAGTCTTTGGACGGAAACTACACTATTGGGTCTCCTGTTCTAAGGTCTTTGGACTTGGACTGGAACTACATCATTGGCTTCCCTGGGTCTCTGACTTGCTAATTCACATTGCAGATCTTAGGACTTGCCCACCTCCATGATTGTGTGAGCCAATTTCTTATAATCAATCAATCAATCAATCATCCCCATTGGTTCTGTTTATCTGAAAGCCCTAACACAGCATTGTTCCATGAAAGCAATGGATGAAATAATTTTTATTCCCTTGGCATAATTCTGGCACAGCAGCATAGAAACTGGCTGCTATGAACATAACATGAGATAAACCTTATGGTTGGAGGCTTTTTCTTATACTAGATTAAAATAAATTATGACAATTACCTGTAATGTGAGGTGTTCCAGATGTTATCTGCAAAGACAACCAGAGTAGTAATACTTAGGCAACCCCAAAGACCTTTGAGAAGTCATAGGTCAAGGGAGGACATCATATGGGGATCAGGCAAATCCACTTATGGGCACTGGGCCCCATTCTGCTAAGTAATGGCCTTCACTCTAGTGCTGCCAGTCGTGTAACAAAAAGTAAAATAGGTCTCCTTTAAAAAATAACTTTACAAAATAATTGAGTCAATTTCTTTGCTGAAGCCTGTGTTCCCTGTTTCCTATTGCAAAAGCCATTTATCGAGCATTCACAGCTTGTGAAAATTGCTTTATGAAATAGAAGACCACAAGACTGAGTTGCCTGAAATCCTTCTGACCACAACTGGGGGCAACAGGACTCAAGAGGGCCTGGCTTCCAGGACGATGGAGCCACCAGCTGGCCAGCTGAATCCATCATGCCACTTAAAAAGTACAAGTGTGCCAGAATCAAACAGGACTCAGAGGTAATCCACAGGCCACTTGCTGAGTCCTGCCACGTCTGCACCTGCTACCATCTGAAATGTAGATCCCACACCCTTTGGAGGAAATGGGTGAAAGAGAAGTATGAAGTGCAGGTGCAGTAGCAGAGTGGAACTTGAGTCACCTATTCCCCAAACTCCCCAGACACCAACGCTGCTTCCGTCTCCTTCCCTTCAAATTCTCTGCCATGGGACCACCAAAATGGTAATATTTTGGCAAATTAGTATAATAGCCAATGCTTCAGAAGAAAAAAGGAAAATTCCATCTAATTAATATACAGAAAAAAGGGAGGTAAATGGTAAATGTGGGCATTACTTCTTGTCGCACAGATCAGTTATGTGGGTTCTTGGAAAGGGTGGGTGCCCTCTGTGTGTATGCCTGAGAAAGTCCCTGAAGGCAGCTTTCTGTAACTCAACCCTCCCAAAACACTGAACAGCTAGTGAAAAGATTTCTCAGCAGACGCAGAACAAGAGGGGACATCTGATGCCTGCTTTATTCAGTCATGAGTAATCTCTCTTGCATCACTCACTTTTGTTAGAATTGACTAATAGGCAGCATGCCTTCACTTGAGCCCAGCAGATATAAGCACCATCCTTACAGACTGGCTTCCTGACTGAGCAGGGAGCAGCAGGCATGGGGCACACCGGGTGCCAGTTCCAAGCCCTGTTGTGGAAGAATTGGCTCTGCAGACTCAGGAACCCGGTGAGTCCTTGCCTTGGTTTTCCATAGAGTTCCAATGAGGTCTGGAGTGAGATCAGGGTCTGTTCTTGCCTGCCTGCCTCTGCCTCCTGGCAGGTACAAACACTCACACTTGCAGGGAATTTAGGGAGGTTGGATTATTTTAAATCAAAACCTGTCCCAAGGGCCAAAGTAGCTGAACACTTTAATGACCGGCATGAAATCAAGGCTGAAGAATTTATCAGAAAAGGGCAAATGTAGAAAAACTCTTAAAAAAAAAAAGAAAAAAACAAGTGGAATTTGAACTGTAATTTGTGTTCTAAGCATTCCTTGCAAAAACTGAGCAGTGACTTCTCAGGTTTAAGGAACAAAGCATTAGCTGCATTTAATGCATAAACAGAATGCTATAGGTACTGACTCCAAAGCAGGGACTACACAATGTGCCTTCGCAGAGCGGGGCATGACGCATCTGCTCAGTGTTATTCTGTAGGGTCACATCTTTAGTGTTAATTCACATGTATTTAGAACCGTATTCAAATTACATCAGCAAGGTTTTCCTAAGCAGATTGGAACTGCTCAAATCAAACTTGTATGAGTACTTAAGCAAATATCCTGTATGTTTTTAAAATCAAATAGAAATCAATTGCTTATTATTATGATTAACATTATTCTTGATGCCACTATAGAAACATTAACACCTATAAATGTCATTATCAGTGGAAGTAAATCTGCAGTAATTTACCTACATCATTTCTGATTTTAAGGTCTACAGTTAATCCTATGGAATTTTTCTGCTGACAAATGCTTCGGCTTGAAGAGATTCAGTAATTGACATTGAATTACATTTTGCTGAATACTCAGAGCCAGAATATTCTATCTCTCTGTCTCAAAATAAAATACATGTTAAAGGAGATGTTTTCTTTTTTACTTGATCTTTAGGATCAAAATAATTTCAGTTGAAAGTTTGTACAAAAGTTTTTAAGTTCAGGAAAAAAGGAGTGAGACACTCTTCATGAATTGTTAGTGTGTTGGTGTCTGTGTAGGTAGTTTTACGTTTATAAACAGTGTATTTCATTGACATGTCAGTTGGTTTTATGGAATTAGCCTATTTTCCCATGAAAGAGTGTTACAGGTGGAAGTTGGTTCCCAGGCACTGCTCCTTCTGCTTTCTGTATATCAACTTCAAAACAGTTCAGTGACAGAGGTAGCCAGACTGCCTACTCCTCCTTACTGGATATTTGAGTTTTAAAAAATTTTCACAATTACTTTTGCTGCTAAACATCCTCATCAGAAGGTTTTATTTGTTTGATAACTGTTCATTTAAAATGGTAACTCCTGCACTCCACCTTTCTTTGCCTTATTTTTCTTTAGTATTTATCATCTTGTACTACACTACAGATTTTCTTATTTGTCAATTGCCTCTGGATCCTACCTGTTACCTTCATAAGAGCTGGACATTTTCCCCAATTGGTTTACCAGTGTATTCTCCAGCACTCAGAACAGTGCCTGGCACACAGTGGATGTTCAGTAAATATTTGTTGAATAAGTAAAAGAAGGAAGGAATAAAGCATTTATGCACCTCTGTTATGTGCCAGATAGTGGGTGAACAAGAAAACTGAGTTTCCAGCCCACAAAGAGCTGTTCAGAGAAAAGCAACAAAAAATGCAATTAAATATGTAATGAAACCACCTCTTGGGATATATCCCACAGATGTCCCTGCACAAATGGGAAGTGATATTTGTGTAAGGTTATTCATTATAGCAATGCCTAGAATAGCAACAGAGTAGAAACCATGCAAGCGGTTCCATGCATAGAATTTGGAGCTGCCTGACTGGGTTCACATCCCAGCTCTGCCACTTGCTAGTTTACTTATTTAGGCAATTTCTTAACTTTGTTTTTCTTCTCTGTAGAATGAGATTGTTTGTAAGTATTAAATGAGCTTGTGTATGTGATGTGCTTGTAACAGTGCCTGGTATAGGAGTGGGAGCTGTTTTCTTATTTAGTAGAAATCGGTGGCCTCAGATATCTGTGGACATGAACTGTGGGCTGTGAGGAGAGGAGGCACAAGGCTAACTCTCAGTTCTTGGCTTGCACAATTGGGTTAGAATAGAACTCCAGGGGGGATAAAATGTGAATATGTTTACATATCTTAATGTTATTACAGTGGAAATATTGAGGGCAGGCCCCTCTGGGTGAATGCCTTTAAACTGACCTATTTTTCTTAGCATTCTCCCATTCTCCAATGATAATCTGTAAATTCTTTCTTCTGAATTGTGAAGTGAGGTGTTGGCATGAGACTGTGGAATAACCAAACTGCCTGAATGAATAAATGGCTTCAAATAAATGTTTATTTAGTGAATAAAGCCAGGAACTATTTGTTAGATGAAGGAAGCTTGTCTGTTTTTACATTTACTGGTTTTCTTGAGCTTTTTTTTTTTAAAAAAAATCATTGATGCATAATAGATGTACATAGTGTCAGCATACATGTGATAATTTGTAATAATTAGTATCATTCATGAAGAGCAAATCAGTACATGTTTTTACATTTACTTTTTAAAAATCCTTATTATATTTCATGATTATAGTTTCTTCAAAAAACATCTTATAGATTCAAACTAAAATTTAAAAAGAAGAATAATGGATGAATATTATCCATCATACTTATCTTAATACCTGGCTTTATAGATTGTTAAACTTCTACTATTCTTGGAAAAAATAGTTTCTTACCATTATTTTAATACCATTTATTTTTTTCTCTTGATTTTTATTTATTGTAAAAACAGCGCTAAAACAAGAGAAATTTTTAAAATCATCTAAAATTTTATTATCCTAATTAACTTACTTCTGTGGTCTTTTCTTATCCTTAGCCATCCATAATGCAATATTTTTACATAATTAAAAGCTTTTTCCCCCACTTAATATTGAAGCCTAATATTTTAAAAGTTAGTTTGGTCTTTATATTTAATGACTTTATTGAATAATAGGTTCATCAGTTGGGTACACATAATTATTCCACCATTTCCTTATGTTGAGCATTAAGGTTCTTTCCAGCTCTTATTGTTATGGAAAACTTTGTTATATGAAGGACACACCTTCTCCTGGATCATTTCTCTTGAATAAGTTTCTGGAGCAGATGCTAGGTCAAGGTAAATAAAAGTGCTTTGCTTTTGGGGAGGTGGAGAGCAGTTGATGATTATCTCAGGGGTGTCCCCACGGATAGTTCCAGTGTGACCCCATCAACATTGGCAAATATTCAGTGGCTTCGGGCCATGCTTTTCCACAGGAATTTATATTAATCTCTACATTTTATTCTAACTGTAAATCAGTCTAATTCATTATTTATTTTATGTTTTATTTCTTTTAATTTTATTTTTTTAAAATTAACATAATTGCACATATTCATAGGGTACATAGTGATGTTTCAATACATATAATGTATGGTGATCAGATCAGGGTGACGAGTGTATCTGTCATGTCAAATGTTTATCATTTCTTTGTGTTGCGGACATTCAGTATTCTCCTTGTAGCAATTTGAAGCTACATGATTTATTATTATTATTATTATTTCATACAGAGGTTTGCTCTTGTCACTGAGGCTGGAGTGCAGTGTTTTGATCTTGACTCACTGCAACCTCTGCCTCCTGAGTTCAAGTGATTCTCCTGCTTCAGCCTCCTGAATAGCTGGGATTACAGGTGCATACCACCATGCCCTGTAATTCTACTGTTCTTGGAAAAAATAGTTTCTTAAAATTTTTGTAGTTTTAGTAAAGACAGGGTTTAACCATGTTGGCCAGGGTGGTCTCAAACTCCTGACCTAGATGATCCACCTGTCACAGCCTCTACCCAAAGTGCTGGGATTACAGGCGTGAGCCACTGTGCCTGGCCTATGTATATATCATTGTTATCATATAGTCATCCTACAGTGGTATAGAGCACTAGAACTCACTCCTCCTATTTAGCTTTAATTTTGTATCCTTTAACAAATCCATCCCTATGCTCTCCTTTCCCCTACCTTTTCCAGCTACTTCTTAAAGAATTAACAACAACAACAATAACAACAACAACAAGAAAATCATGTAAGCCAAGTGTAAGCTCCTTGGATATCTCTTAGCTCTGCAGTTGATTTGGGTTCTCCCATGTTTTAATACTGAATAGAGCAGCTGAGCCTGTAGCATGTGTACTGTGGATGGCACACTTACCCTAATGTATCCTTCAAATCATGGAGCAGTGACCATTCTCAGAGTCATTGTCGTCTCCAGGAGCCTGCATCCATTGAAACCTTGGATCTCTGTTTCGAATCTCACCTCCTGTTTCTGCTACTCACTCCTTTCCCTCTCCATTCAATTGGACAGGACTCTGAGTCCTTACTCCATTAATGAAAGCTGACATCCTGTAAGTTATATCAGCTTTTTGGGTTTGGCCAGTTTTACTGAAGACTTGGGCTAGTGGAGGAGGGTTGAAGCATAGTTTGATACGAAGACATCAACGCTTTAAAAAACTCATAACCAGGGCGGGGCTCAGGTGCTTAGCTCTCTCTCCGTGCTTGCAAAAGATGTAACCGGGGGACGGGAGCAGAGCTGTGGGGGGCATCCCAAAGATATTTTCAGTTCTTGAGCTTACTGCTAAAATAATGCATAGAAGAGAGCGATTTGTGAGAGTGAGGTAAGGAGCCGCGGGTTTTTAATCTCGGAGTTATTCCCGCCCCATTCATGTCCTTGTTCAATGAGAGGAGTTCTTTCAAACTTCCGCTGGAGTGATTGATATTTGACTCTGATACCGGATTGGCTGCCAGGTCGGCAACAGAGGCCCTCTCCTTCCAGAGCTTTTCGCGGGCTTTTTGAACAAAGAAGCTCCTGGAATCTCTACCTAGCCCCGAGGGAAAGTCAGACAAAGAACTTTAGGTTGGGGACGTGGATGGAGGCATGGCCTGGGGAATTCCTGCCTTTGAAACCACGCCCCTTGTGGACTCGGTAAGAGAAGTTTTTTTTTTTCCTTAACACAGTCCCTCAGTGGTTCTCTCCCATCCATGAGCTGGGAGAGGATCATGGAAACAACAAAACTACACTGGCCATAGTTTTACCAGGAACATCCTTCTGCCCACGGAAACCACACCTCAGAACCCAGCGACAGATATCCAGATGTCTACCACACATAAAACACTGCATTTTTGTTTTTTTTTGAGGCAGAGTCTTGCTCCGTCACCAGGCTCCAGGCTGGAGTGCAGTGGTGCGATCTCGGCTCACTGCAACCTCCGCCTCCCGGGTTCAAGCAATTCTCCTGCCTCAGCCTCCCGAGTAGCTGGGACTACAGGTGCGCGCCACCACGCCCAGCTAATTTTTTTGTATTTTTAGTAGAGATAGGGTTTCACCATGTTGGCCAGGACGGTCTCGATCTCTTGACCTAGTGATCCACCCGCCTCGGCCTCCCAAAGTGCTGGGATTACAGGCGTGAGCCACCGCGCCCGGCCAAACACTGCATTTTTGATTTAAAAGGCCACACTGATAAATGCATACTTTCTTTTAGACATGAATCAGAATTATGGTCTCACACCAGGGCTCATCCTTTGGCCTGGCTTTTAGGGGATGGAGGGAAGCTTGTTACACTGTCTGAGTTCAAATGCATCCCTCCCGCCAGCATTAGAGAAACCTGAGTTCAAATGCTATCCTCCCACCAGCATTAGAGAAATCTGAGTTCAAATGCTATCCTCCCACCAGCATTAGAGAAACCTGAGTTCAAATGCCATCCCTCCCACCAGCATTAGAGAAACCTGAGTTCAAATGCCATCCCTCCCACTAGCATTAGAGAAACCTGAGTCAGCTCACCCAAACCCAGGCTGAATCCCTGCTGGGCTCTGCCACTGCATATCTACTTCCTAGCCATCTACCCTGGGGCTAGGTAGAGGAGCTTTCCAAGATCACTACCTTGGAAATCACTTTTTTTCTTTAAGATGTAAAGAAACATATTCTCAAGCTGAGTTTCATCTACTTCAAACCTCAGAGCTTTTGTATGTATATATGTGTGTGTGTGTTTCTTTTCTAAAACAAAACAATCTCATTTCTTTGAGATTTTTATCTGTCACTGAAATCAGGTGCTAAAAACTGAACTTGGTGTTAAAGAATAATTTTCTTTTGCAAACATCCTGCTAGCTACAATTTGTGTATTTTTCTGAAATGGAAACAAAATTTACAGATATCAGGTCTCAGAAGTAAAGTAGCTCTTATTTCTTTTGAACATTGTTTTAGAGGTTGGATTTTTGCTGGTTTTGCATAGTTACATGTTATAGCTCATCAACTATTTGTTGTCAAATTTGCTATAAGGATTTATTAAGGGAATTAGCAGATACCAGAATGTCAAAGGTGAGGTGACTGATCTCTCTCATAGTCAGGTTGGAAAAAGTCTTGAATTCTCTCCAAACATATTTCCTGAAAAGACGTCACTGTTGTTGTGTATAATAGGGTCAGGTGCTGTACTCATGCTGGTAATCCCAACACTTTGGGAAGTAGAGGGGGGGGAAAATTGCTTGAGCCCAGGAGTTCCAGACCAGCCTGAGTAACATGGTCAGACTTCATTTCTACAAGAAATACAAATGCAATTTTCTGAGCATGGTGGCATGTGCCTGTAGTCCCAACTACTCTGGAGGCTGAGGTGGGAGGATTGCCTGAGTCCAGGAGGTTGAGGCTGCAGTGAGTCAAGACTGTGGATTGCACTCCAGCCTAGGATACAGAGTGAGACCCTGTCTCAAAAATAAATAAAATAAAATAGCAGAAAAGCTTTATATTAGAAAAAACCTCAGAAAGTTTACATGTGCAAACATTGACTATATTGACAGAGTGCTGTTGGACGTGTTGCTAAAGGAGTTATAGTTAGAATGAATACCTATGAGTGGGTTTTATGAAATAAAAAAGTAAAACAAGTCTCTGGCATGGAGTCTTAATGCTGAAAGAGTGGCTGAGATTTGTTTACCAGCCCAGTATTCTTTCACTTGGAGTCCTACTGTGCTTTGGCTAGTTGGTAAGAAATTTCCCGTCAAAAGAGATTTCTCTAAATGAGTGTTCTCTTGTTGCCCTGCAAGGCAGGTGGGGATGCACCCATGGCCTGCCCATGGCGAGTGTATGACTCTGCTCAGGCTGCTGTAACAAAATGCCACGGACATGGTGGCTTAAGCAAAAGAAATTGATGGCCTAACAATTCTGGAGACTGGAAGTTCAAGGTCAAAGTGTCTCAGAGTTGGTTCCTCTGAGTGCTATGAAGGAAGGATCTCTTTAGGCTCTCCTTGGCCTAGAAGGATAAGATGGCCATCTTATCCTTGTATCTCTTCACATTGTTACGCCTCTATGTTTGTATATCCAAATTTCTCCTTTATAAGGACAGTCATATTGGATGAGAGCCTATCCTCTCCTACTCTAGGTGAAGACCCCATCATAACTAATTACATCTGTAATGACTCTATTCCCGAATAAAGTCAGTTCTGAAGTACTGTGGATTAGGATTTCAGTATATAAGTTTTTGGGGGAAGACAGTTCAGCCCATAAGAAAGTGTTAACATGACCCAGCCTGGGGCTTTATTCATGTTAACCCAACTCCAACCTCAGGGGACAAACCCATGTTTTGAGTGGCTTGGCACTTTTAAGTAGCTCAGCTGGAATCTCTGGTGCCACCACCCTAGGGGAAGTATGCTGTTTAACTCACTTAAGTCAAAGAAAAAAATTTCATCAGAACAAGGGCTCCTTAAGAACAAGCTTAAATTCTGTACTCAGCATGGAGTGAGCCATGACAGGCTGTGGTCCACTCTGCCCTTCCCTCCCAGACTGGGAGGTTAAGCTACAGCTTCAGTGCTGTTCTCAGGGCTCTGATAAATGAGCTGCCCAAGGGGCTGGGATGGCCAAATGGTCCCATGGTCCTGGCCTCTGCTGTCAGGCCTATCTTACTCCCAGCTGACAGTCTGTCCAGTTGCACATCCAGGAGCCCTCTGCTGTCAGCAGTCTGAAATTTAGTTGAATATCTGTGGTCTGTTTGAATGCAATGATGCTGAATTTCCTAGGCATTGATGAGTCTACTCTGGCCATCCTCAACTGGACTCACTTTCAACATCCCAGTTCCAGGTCCTCTGGCCAGAAGGTTCTGAGAGTCCTCTCATGGAAGGACCTGGGTCCTGTGACTCAGGACACAGCTAGGAGTCTGGCCCTGCTCAGACCCTTCTGATGGTATGTCCAGCATAGGCTGCAGGACTTGATGGTGACACTGGGCAGAGCCTGCTGGCCCTTCTGAGCCTCAAGATGGGCATCATGGTGGCAGTCAGCCCCATTCTCCTTGGTGTGCTGGTACTTCACAGAAGCTGCAAATGAGCATAGTGTTCCTATGGCTAGAGGTCCCTGGGCTCAGGGCATCCTCACTGGCTGTGAGTCAGAAGTGGGGCTGGGGTGCTGCTGAGTGGCCACCTGCAGGCCAGCGTGCTTTCTGCTCCACTTCTCAGCAGTGGCTCATGTCCAGGGGGAGCTCCATACACAAACGCACTCAGCTGCAGACTCCAGCACTGCGGAACAAGATTGGCAGAGGCGAGAGCGTCCTCAGCAGTGTGGGAGCCCTTGAACTATTCTCTTTTCCAGAACTTACATAGAAGTGACACATTTCTTGCAATTAGGCCACACAGATGACTGACATGATGGCTTCTCCCTTTCCGGCTGCAGTCATACAGTGGTGCCGGTGCGATGGTCTCCAGATAACTCGAATCTCCCACTGTGCGTGGTGGCTCACGCCTGTAATCCAAGCACTTTGGAGGCCAAGGCCGGCAGATCACCTGAGGTCGGGAGTTCAAGACCAGCCTGACCAACATGGTGAAACCGTGTCTTTTAAAAAAAAAAAAAGTGGAGTAATTTAACTTCTGTTTGGCTAGATGAGAAGATAAAGTTGATGATCTTCCTACTTGTCATTAAATCAGGAGCCCATGGGATCCTGGGGCTTGGCTTGGGCTGCCCTGGCCTTCAGGACTTGCCTCCCTGGGAGAAAACTGCCTTGGTCACTGCAAGGCCACTGAGGGCCATCTGGATGCAACTCAGTTTACTCAGAGCAATGATTTAGGAAAAGCAGTTCAGAAATCTAATTAATAAGAAGCAAACATTCTTTTGTATTTTTTTTTAGCATGGGCTGGCACCTACGAAGCTGTTTGAGGTTGGTTTGTTTGCTTTTCCTCATTCATAATCATGGTATCAGCAGTGCCGTTTCTTTAATTTTGATTGATCTTAATTTGCTTCTAAACCTTTAATTTTAGCTTTACTTTCCTCCTCCACTCTCTCTCAAAGCACTAGTGATGGAATCAACAACCAAACATGAAAAAACAACTTGAAAGGGAGTGAGGGAACTTCTTGCCAGTGAAAGTGTCTCATTAAGAGTCTGGCTGTGCGGTGAGCATCTCTTTTGTCCTGCATTGTCGCCTGAGTTTAATAATGTGAGAATAGTGGCCGGGAGCGATGGTTTACACCTGTAATCCCGGCACTTTGGGAGGCTGAGGTGGGCAGATCTGAGTTCAGGAGTTTGAGATCAGCCTGGACAACATGTCAAAGCCCCATTTCTACTAAAAATACAAAAATTAGCTGGGCATGTAATCCCAGCTACCCGGGAGGCTGAGGCAGGAGAATCACTTGAATCTGGGAGGTGGAGGCTGCAGTGAGCCAAGATCATGCCACTATACTCCAGCCTGGGTGACAGAGTAAGACTCTGTCTAAAAAAAAAAAAAAAGGAAGAAGAAAGAAAAATAATTTGAGAATATCCAGTCTTCTGAAGGTATGGAAAACTGACTGGATTTCAAAGGCAAGCCATCCAGTTTCTCATTTACCAATTTGACTGTCAGGCTGAAAAGAGAAAATAATTCTCTCTAGGTTGCTCTTTTGCTGAAATTGTTACCAGTATATTGGAGAGAAAATTACAAGATCATCAAAAAGCTAGGTCTGGGAGATTTTATTTAGGATGGTGGATTTATGTCGCTTCTGTATAAGATGAAAACAAAAAAATTAAAACAAAAAACAAAAATCCGCAAATATTTACTTTCCCAAGAGGCTTTTCCGTCTTACTTGCTAATGCAGGTCTCTTTGGGCAGCCTGGAGTTTCCTGGAGTAGTTATTTACTTTGGCCCAGATAAGGCCTGGGTTTTTCAATTACAGGAAAGGTTTTAAAAACAACAACAAAAACATCATAGAGACCAGAGGGAAAGGCAGCCTCAAGCCTTGTTTTCATGATATTGTATTGGAGGCTGAGGCTGTTTAATGGGGAACTGGTCCTCTGAAAAACACATTTCTTTTTCGATTTTGGAACTCTGGGGACTCCTTTGAAGGAAACCTTGCCTGAGGTCAGCTCTTCGTTTTCCACTCTGTGTGTCCTCTCCTCTCTCTGCTTCATTCCTGTCAGGAATGTTTTCTTCCCCCAGCTGCCTGCTTTGGCTAAGCCAGAGGGTTCCACTGAGGGGTAGTACCTGTGCCTGGTCCTACCCAATTCGGGGACTGTCCTGGCCAGACAGCACCTGTCATACTCCAGGTTTGAAGTTGGAGCTCCTGGGAGAATTGAACCTGTGTGTCCTTGTGCCCACCTACCTGGAAAATAACCATTCCTTAGGGATGAGAGGGAAGCAGCCAGGAGGCACAGTGCCCTTTCTTGGATCCACAGAATGATGTCTTTTGAGTGTCAGCTCACAGGGACTGCTACAAAAAGATCCCAAATGGAAGTTAAAATAATGCTGTGCTGTGATCCCGGTAGGCCCTGAGAGCAAACCCTCTCCCTCTGCACTTTGTTACATCAGCCAAGCCAGATGGTGTCAGGGTGTGCTCTTCTCTCTGCCAACAATCATCATGCACTTTAGACCACAATCCCAGTCACATTTCCCACACCCCTGCATGACAGAACTTCTTATACCCCTTTCACAGATACAGAAAATGAGGAAGGGTGATTAACTTGCACAGGCCCACTTGAGGGAAGCAGCGGGGCTGTGCTGAACCCCGATTTTATCTGATGCCTGAGACCATGGCACTCCTGGGCAGGCTCCTTGAGTAAATGGCACCAATACAGCACTCTGAATTTATTGATGAAGGCTCGAGTGGGTGAACTAGGACCAAATGCCACCAAACTATGATAATTAGGAAACTCTCTCTTGCACATACTAGGGACTGCCAGGAATTACTGGAGGCATTACCACAGGACAGCTTTGGTGCTGTCTACAGCACAGCCTTAAACTCCGTGTCCACAACACACACTGGCATGGGTGGTGTGAATCCCAAATTCTAGGTGGGGTTAGGTGCTGCCCTTACCACTTCTGTTTTGGGGTTTCCTTGTTTCTGGTGGTGTCTTGATTATCCTACATGCTACTCTTTTAATACATCACATCGTATTGATGCTGGACATCTTTTTACCCTCCCTCCCTCCCTCCCTCCCTCTCTTCTCTTCTCTTCTCTCTTTTTTTTTGACGGAGTTTCTCTCTTGTCACCCAGGCTGGAGTGCGAAGGCACGATCTCAGCTCACTGCAACCTCCACCTCCCGGGTTCAAGCAATTCTCCTGCCTCAGCCTCCTGAGTAGCTGGAATTACAGGTGCCCCATGATCATGCTTGGCTAATTTTTCTTTCTTCTTCTTCATTATTTTTTTGTATTTTTAGTAGAGACGGGGTTTCGTCATGTTGGCCAGGCTGGTCTTGAACTCCTGACCTCAGGTGATCCATCCACCTTGGTCTCCCAAAGTGCTGGGATTACAAGTGTAAGCCACCATACCTGGCCGATGCTGGACATCTCTCAATAAATTCTAAGTCAGGTGTGGTGGCACATGCTTGTATCACCAGCTACTAGGGAGGCTGAGGCAGGAGGATCGCTTGAGCCCAGGAGTTCTAGGTTGCGGTGAGCCACAATCCCCCTACAGCTATCCAGCCTGGGTGATAGAGTGAGTCCTCATCTCAAACAAAACAAAACCAAATGAAACAAACAAAAAAACTCACAACCAACAAAACAAAACCAACACACAAAAAACCCAAATTCTAAGTAGCAATATGGCTAAGCCCAAAGGGAACTCATATTACTAATCCTTTTTGGGTTCATGCCATCTGTTGGCTGGCTTCTTCTCGGAAGGGATGCACAGTTCATGTAATGCCATTCGATGTGTCCAGTGCTGTATTGTCCTTGACTGCGTGTGGTCTGTGCTTGCAAACTGAGTACACATACAATGGCATATTAAGGCTTATTTGGTTGTGTATTTTGAGGAATTAGTGTAAAAATGAACTTTTTATTTTTTTCCTTATGTAACTTGCTTATCAAATTATTTCCAGTTGTGCCATTAGAGGCCTAGTGATTATATGCATGCCAAGTATTTCTTTGGTTTGCTATCCTCTTTTTTCTTATTTTTATTGTTCAGACTTAAAAATTTATATATCTTAAATATTGTCTTTTCCGTTTCTTTGAAATATGTCTTTTGTAATTTCAAAACTGCCGAAATTATTCTTCATTCATCCGTAGCTTTGATCAATTTTTTGCTTTCTTCTTGTTTTACTAAAATTAAATTTACTCTGTTTTACACTTGAATTTACTTTTGAGTTGTATGTTTTAATTTATTATTATTATTTTAAAAGTCTCAATTCAGGTAGCCTAATGCCATTGTTGAATTACTCTTTTTTACCTCCTTGTACTTAAAAGATAATTTTGTTGTGTCTTTTTTTAAAATTACACTTTAAATTTTGGGGTACATGTACAGATCGTGAAGGATTGTTACATAGGTATACACATGCCATGGTGGTTTGCTGCATCCATCCCCCTGTCATCTGCATTAGGTGTTTCCCCCTAATGTTATCTCTCCCCAATCCCCCCACCCCCTGCTATCCCTCCCCTAGCCCCCCCAACCCCCAACAGGCCCTGGTGTGTGATGTTCCCCTTCCTGTGTCCATGTGTTCTCATTGTTCAACACTTACTTATGAGTGAGAACATGCGGTATTTGGTTTTCTGGTCTTATGTAAGTTTGCTGAGAATGATGTCCTATCTTTTGAAAGGCAGTAGAGCCTCTTTTGGACTTTCCATGCCACTGCATAGATTTACATTTCTGTTTTGCACTAATTTTATTTTATTTTTTAAGCACTGAAATGTCAGACTATGTTATAATAATTTGTAGGATTAGAATCTTTTATAACTCTTCTTTTTTCTTAGGACATTTTTGTTTTTAAAAACACATTTACCAATTATATTTTAGAGCCATTTTGACTTAAGAAATTATTCCACTTGGTATTTTGGTTATATTTCCGTTTCCATATAAATAGGAACTTGGGATGAGAACGTCCTCTCATCCTTCCCCTTTCCTCATTCCCTGAGTCATCTTGGCCGACTCCAGGGTCCCTGTGGTTGGAGTACTTGATGTCCTGTATACCTACCTCCCTGCTAGTCTCCTTGTGACTGTACCATCCCATAGAGTACCTGCACTCAACCATGGCAGAAAAAACACTGCGTCCTAAGTCACTAGTGCAAACATCCTAACTTGACCATAATAATTGTGGATTTAAAAAATGTCTGTAAATATATATATTTAACTCCATTAAAAATAGTTGTGTTTTGCTGAAAATGCTGTATCAATACCCTAATGGTTGATGCTTAATTTCTAATTTTTTTTGCAGTTGAAACAATATTAAAATAACTCTTCTGTACATATTTTAGATACTTTCCCAATTGTTTCCTTATGAAAAATCTATCAAATGAAAATCTTTGGGTTGAAGACTATACACATTTCACAATTTTAAAACATCTTGCTTACTTGACTTCCTGAAAGGTTATACCAATATGCATCTCCTTTCAGTGTTCATACTTAATTTTGATTATTTGTTTGTCTTCTTTGAGTACTTGAGTGGAGAAATTATTCCTCATTCATCTTTATATTGCCAAAGTCTTCAGCTGAATGTTTGACAAAGTACATGCTAAATAAATGTTCAATAAATGAACATTGAAAGGAAAGCAATTATTTTTCAATAGAAAGCCAAAAAAACCCTGTTCCCCACCAAAAAAGAGAGAAGGAAGAAAAGATTAGTTTATTTTTCAATAGAAAGCCAAAAAAACCCTGTTCCCCACCAAAAAAGAGAGAAGGAAGAAAAAATTAGTTTATTTCTTTCTGTCAGTATTCAGCTAATTAAAAGGTTTACCAGAAGTTCACTTGGGGGAAGGAATTTTGGACTTTGATGGAGAGATGTTTGGAAGCCTCGACTCCTAACCATAAAGGATCTAGGCAGATCAACCGTGACTGTAGTTGCTATCTGACATTTGACTTTCTGTTAGCTTTGACTTGTGCTTTGTTTGAGCCCCTTGTGTGAACATTGGACTATGTTTTCCTGCAATGATTAACAACAAGAACTTCAAAACACATCTGGGAAAGTCCCCTCTTTGAGAAGTTGGCATCTAGAAGCCCCAAATGCCACAAAGAGACACAATAGAATTTCATGCTTCCTTCAAAGCCCTTTGTCTCCAAAGACAAGGGCAACAGACTAATTATTTACTTTACTTTAGCTTCCCTGGTATTCTAAACTTAAGGTGTTTTCCTCTTCTCTCAGCCAATGAGATCTACTGGTTAGCTCCTCCCTTTGAAAAGCTCTCTTTCCTTCTTATTCACTTGCAATTTTATTTTTTGTACCTAAGCATTATATTCTTCGTGGTTTTAAGTTGCAACCAAATCCATATACCACATGAGCCACTTGGAGAATTTAAAAATATATTTAAACTTAGTCTGGAAGATAGTTTGTTCAAGACAGATGGAAAATTACATATTGAATCTGCAGGCCTGAGCTTCTGTCCACATACCATCACAAATTAGTTCCAAGATGCTGCACAAAATAATGATCTTCATGACATGCAAGTGTAAAACTGACATACTATTACCTATCTCACTGGTTGTTGTGAGAATTAAATAATGAATGAGCAAGTGCTTGCAAATGCTACATGGTTACGCAAAATTTAAGGATAGGGCTTGGCCTTCACATCTGAATTCCCAGGAGAGCCTCATTCAGGGGTTGTGGACAGCTCTGCTTCATTTATTTTCTCAAGGACATTTTTTCTATCCTCTTAGACAGAAACTAAGTCATGCTGGTTCACTGCTATTTCCCCAGTCCCTGTAACAGTGCCTGATGTGGTACACAATTCCTAATGAATGAATGAGTGAACACACTTCTTTTTATTGCTCTAGTACCCCAGAGTTTATTGATCTATTCTTCCATTGATGGGTTTTGCATAACTTCCAATTTTTGTTTTCCTTTCACAAGTAATGCTGTGTAAACACTTTTGAGCATTGAGCATACCTCTTGGTTCATGTGTATAATCCCTCTCAACAACTGTGTGTTTGGTTAAATCACATGGTTTTTTTTTTTTTTTTTAAGTTTGAAACCAGTCTAATCTAACAAAATTAATATGGTTCAACTTACTACATAGTTATTGAATTACTGAGCCACAGAATTTGCAAATCCTTAGCTTACTAATACTGTCAAATTGCTGTCCAAAGTTTCTATGTATCCATAAGGTCGCCGACAATGAGTACTATCACACTTTTTACATTTTCCCAAATTGGTGGGTGTAAAATGATGATCTCATTGGGGTTTAATTTGCATCTACTTGAGTACTACTGAAATTGAGCATCTTATAAGGTGTTCACATTTTGCTCTCGTCTGCTAATTTCTTTTCTTTTTTTTGGAGGGGTGGGGCATGGAGTCTCTCTCCGTTGCCCAGGCTGGAGTGCAGTGGCGTGATCTTGGCTCACTGCAACTTCTGCCTCCTGGGTTCAAGCAATTCTCCTGCCTCAGCTTCCTAAGTAGTTGGGATTACAGGCATGTGCCACCACGCTGGCTAATTTTTTTGTATTTTTAGTAGAGATGGGGTTTCGCTGTGTTAGCCAGGATGGTCAATCCTGACATCATGATCTGCCCACCTTGGCCTCCCAAAGTGCTGGAATTACAGGCATAAACCACCATGCCGAGTCATCTGCTCATTTCTTTTGGTTGTGCTCGATTCTATAATTTCCTTCTCATTGATTTGTAGGCATTTGTAGGTATTACAGATACTGCATTGTCAGTTATATATGTAGAAATGGATCCTTCAAGTCTATGGCTGCTCTTTCCACTCTTCAATGGCTTTTCTGAAGAACAGAGATTTTAAATTTGTAAATAGCTTAACTTTCCTATGTTGTTTATGATTTTTTGTCTTATTTAAGCATAAACAATACACAAAGAAGACTGTATGTTTTCTTCTGAACATTTTTAAAAAGTTTCTTTTACTTTTAGCCAGGTGCGGTGGCACACACCTGTAATCCAACACTTTGGAAGGCTGAGGTGGGCAGATCACTTGAGGTCAGGAGTTCCAGACCAGCCTGGTCAACATGGTGAAATTCCATCTCTACTAAAAATACAAAAATTAGCTGGGCATAGTGGCGCATGCCTGTAATCCCAGCTACTTGAGAGCCTGAGGCAGAAGAATTGCTTGAACGTGGGAGGCAGAGGTTGCAGTGAGCTGAGATCACGCTACTGCACTGCAGCCTGGGCAACAGAGCAAGACTATCTCAAACAAATAAAAAAAAAAGTTCTTTTACTTTTCATTAAGGCAGGATCTCACTTTGTCATCCAGACTGGGGTGCAGTGGTGAGAACACAGCTCACTGTAGCCTCAACCCCTTGGGCTTAAGCAGTCCTCCTGCCTCAACCCCCCTAGTAGCTAGGACTATAAGGGTACATCATCATGCCCAGATAATTTTTGTATTTTTTGTAGAGATGGGGGTTTTTCTTCATGTTGCCTAGACTGAAAGTCGTTTTTTGTTTTTTTTTTCTCCACATTTGGAGTTTTGGATGTCATAATGATAAAGACCTAATCTATCCCTGCCTCCTCCATTTCCACTCTCAGAATAACCAATTTTATGGCACAATTTGTTGCAGAAGAAATTATTGTGTACCCACCTTTCTCATACATCAAGTTTCCAAATATGCACAGCTCTGTTTCTAGGCTGTTCCATAGGTTACTTTGCTTATTATGGAACTAATAGCACGATGTTTTAATTACTATTATTTTATAGAAAGCTTTGTTATGTGAAAGGACAAATTCTTTCAACCTGTTGATGAAAATTGTCTTGGATATTTTTGACCATTGTTCTCCCAAATACATTCTAAAATCAGCTCATTAAGTACGACAACAGCAGCAAAATAAAAACAAATAAAACCAACCCAACAAAAAACTTTTGGAATTCCGTTAGAATTGCATCGAGACTATAGATAAATCTGGGTAGTATTAACATTTTTATGGTACTGAGTTTTTTAATGCAGTAATGATATCTGTTCATATATTTACTTCTCTTTGCTATCTTTCAATAAAGTTTTATAATTTTCTTTATGAAATAATTGCACACACTTTCATTAAAATTTTCCCCTGGATGCTTTATCTTTTGTTGATAATACAAATCATATGTTAAAAACATTTTTTTGATTAATACTTGCTGTTGTAAAGAGTTATTGAGAGGTAGATATTGGATTCTCCTCCTATGAAAGTAAATTCAGAATTTTCTTCCTGTAATATAATATTGTAATATAATGCAATTGTTGTGCTATGTATTTTGAGGCTAAATTGTTCAGTATACACATGCATAATATTATTATGCTTTTTTGTTATCAATCTTTCTGTTATGTATTAATCTTCTTAGTCATTGATTGATGTCCTTATATTTTGATAAGAATAACAAGATTCCTTGTCTTAAAGTCTCTTTGATATTAACATAACTAATTTGTTTAATATTTACCTACCATATCTTTTTTATCTCTTTTAAGCATTCTATGTCCTTACATCTTAATTATATCCATTCTAAACAGCATATAACATTTTCTTTTTGAAATCAAGCTTGGTAATCCTTGTCTTTCAAATAGTGAGTTTAATCTAAGCATTCTTTGAAATTAAAGCATATTATTTAAAAGTTTCTTTAGGGTATTTGTTGTTGGATAACTTGGTTTCTGATTATGTGAAAAATTTCTTTCGGCCTCATTCCGGAGAGACTGTTTTTCTGGGTACACAATTCTAGACCAATAGAATTTCTCTCAGCAATTTAAAGACATTTAACTATCTCTGGTTTCTCATTTTTGATGAGTCCTTGGTAGTTCTAATTTTTTTTTGAGGTAGTGTGTCTTTATTCTTGAATTGATATTGAGATATTCTCTTTTACTTAGTTGTGCTTTGTTGTTGCTATTGTCCAAAGGCCATTTGGTTGGACGTCATTTTTTTGTAATCCAACTTTCTTTCTCTTAGAAGTTTGTAAATATCGATGCATTAGCATCTAACATGGAATGTTTTGAGGATATGTTTAAGGGCAGACTGATTTTTTTCTCCTCTTGTTAGGGAGTTGCCATTTTTTTTTTTTATTTTGATCTGTCTAGACACCTGTAGTAGTCTTACTTTATTTTTGAAGTTCAATAGCTTGAAGTTTAGTGGCCATAGTTTAACCATGGCTTATTTTATTTTCTCTGAAATGCAGTATACTCTCTTAGTCAGCAGATGAAATTTTCTCTTTTTCATGGAAATTCTCATATCTTATATCTTTGAGGAATATCCTCAAAAAAATATTTTGTTCCATTCGTTGGGTTCTTTACTTTGGGGATGCCAGTTTTCCTTATGTTGCATAGTCTTTGTTTTTCAAATATATTAGCTTTTGTGTCTTAATATTTTTGCCTTTAAAATGTTTTTAAAAATAATTGTTGTTATTGTAAGCTGTTTCTTATTCCAAAAATTGAAATTTAACTAGTATATATTTTCTTTTTTATGGTTTCTAAATCATTTAAAATTCCACAGTGATGATTCTTTTGTGTTTTTTTCTTAGATCCATAATTTCTTTTTTTACTTATTTGTTTATATCTTTTTTCTGAACCCTTGTTTTCTGATATTTGTCCTTATTAAAACGTTCTTCTTAATGAGGCATTTGTAAGGAAATTCTTCATTTTATTTGAGTTGTTTCTTTTCCAGGCATGCTTTATGACTTTCTTTTTGTTCGCTTTTTCTTTTTTTGTTGGTTTGTTTCCTTCTAAATGTTTAATAGCTGCTGTGCTCTTTGTTTTATTACCACTCATACTTGGGGAGCTCCGCCCAGGTATTATATTTGTTCTTGACTCTCTTTTCAATAAACCCGGGACTGGTTTTATTTCTCCTTAATATCTAGAGTGATCCCTGAGCATATCCTGTATGCTGTAATCATCAATAAAAGGAGAAGATTGGAAATGGTCAGGAGGGCCATGGAGAAGAGTGAGGGAAATCATCTGAGATGCAATAGAACTTTTATTAGACTAGTTGAGCTCTGTGCTCTCCTATGAAAAACTGTCAAACGTTTTATGTAATGTTTCGTTCATCTAGTTGTGGAAATTGCTCTCCAGCTTTGGATTCTTTTCACATTTTTGTATGTAGTCCTGGAGGCCTCCCCAAGAGTCAGCCTCATTGATCACTTTCATTGTTTATTTGATCATTCTCAGCAGCAGTTTTTCCAACTCCTCTGTCAGAAGCGGGAGATAAGGAGACTCCTTTGAGGTGCTCATCTCCATGGATGTGGGTATTGGGGATAGTCACCAGGATTGTGAGGGGACATGGTTATGGCTTTAGAGATTGTTGCCTGTGTTGGGGTTGAGGTGTGGTGGCTTATTTGATCTACTCTAGAAACTTTTTTTTTTTTTTTTTTTTTTACATTTTGGTAGTTTTTTTGTATTAGGCAAATGCAAGTTTATTCCTGCCTCCTCTAATTTATTTTCTTTTCTCTCCCCGCATACCACCCATTTTGTCTGGAAGAAGAAAAATTATGTGAGGAAGTTTCAATGTATCATTTTACCCAGGAGTCCTTGTTGTGTACATGTTCATCTGTATGTATTGTTCATGTCTTCCCAAATGCCATTGTGGCTCAGCTGTGCTGACGGAACCATGGAAAGGTTTATATTTATGCTCAGGCCACAGCGTGAGAGGAGTGAGAGTAGGACAGGGATCTGGGCATCCATGAAATTCATGGTGAGAAGCACCTTAGGGATGGGAAGCTCCAGAGTACAGGACTGAACACTCCCACCCTCTGCAGGTTGGAGCTCCCCTCCTGGAACAGTAGGAGGGCTTTGTGGTAGTTTGGTAGTGGGGGGCATTATTTTGTTAACTGCTAACAGGTTTACCAGACGATTATTTTTCTTGAGAGGAGAGCCTGTGGCAGCATCTGCACCATTGCGTTGGACAGCAGAAATGCCAGTTTCTGCTTCTGCCTGGGTCACTTCCTGGTGTTAAGAAGTCGGCACTGGAGGGTCTGGAATGTGGGAGATACCGCGAAGCCCTAACATTGATCAGACAGCATTCCTGTTTAACAGGGATAAGATTCAAAATGTTAAGCCAAGTTCAAGGATAATAATGACACATAAGAAGAAAAACGTGACATAAAAACGTGATCAGAAAGGGAAGTCTGCCTTTGCACCCCTGCAGAGAAATGGTCTCATGAAAGAGTGATTCACTCGCGCACAATGGACAATGACACAGCAGAACTGGAGTCTGGCTACTTTTCTCTTGAATGGAGCAACTTCAAACTCTGAACAATGAAAGGTGTTTTTTTTTTTACTTGTGCTTTTCAGAAGGGTCAGTGACCAGCTTGTAAATAAAACACTCTGAGATATTCTGTTTTTTAGGTTTAATTGGAATTCTGTTAGTATTTCAAGATCGTTAGAGAAACTTCTCAACAATAAGCTTCAGGGTTTTATTTTCTTCCAATAGTATTTTCATTTGAAACTAGAGATTGGATGTTGATTTTTAAGACTGGACTGATAAATATTTGTGATTTTAGAGTTGCTACTATTATAATTTGGCTTTGGCAGGGTCCTTTAGATGATGTTGTCTGTGTGAAGGGAATAATATGTGTTTCAGGACTAGGTCAGAGAACTTTTTATCATTATGCACTTTTTGACACAAGAAATACTTCCTCATGGACTATTTCAAAGAGATTAATTTTTTATTAAAAAATTTCTTTTTGAGATGGCATCTTTCTCTGTTGCCAGGCTGGGGTGCAGTATGGTGTGATCTTGGGTCACTACAACCTCCACCTCCCGGGTTCAAGTGATTCTCCTGTCTCAGCTTCCTGAGTAGCTGGGATTACAGGTGTGTGCCACCATGCCTTGCTAATTTTTTTGTATTTTTGGTAGAGACGAGGTTTCACCATGTTGGCCAGGCTGTTCCCGAACTCCTGACCTCACGTGATCCACCTACCTTGGCCTCCCAAAGTGTTGGGATTACAGGTGTGAGCCACCACGCCTGGCTACGGAGGTTGATTTCTTTTCTTCCTTAATTATACCAGGGACAGAAAAACTCTTTTCTGCCTGTATTTTATCTTGATGGCTTTAGGCCACTCATCTGGTGACATTTAGATCTGCTTACAGGGAAGGGTTACTGCAATGGGATATGGCAGTTTAAAGAATAAAGGAATCAAAGTGACTAGAAGTTCATTTTAGTTCAAAGCATTATAACTGGGAATCTGAAACACTAAGACATCCTCTTTAGTGTTCGATGAAGCAGTGTTAACTTGCAGAATTTTAGGTTTTTGTTTGTGCGTTTATTCAATGGCTTGCCTATTTTTTGTCTGGCTATTAACTTTTGTATTTGCAAATGATGTCGCCTGAATTCAATACAAGATTATCTACCATAAAACAAGTGAATAATGATGACAGTAAAATTAATTTTATGATAATTGAGGCTTTTCTATTAATTTGGGGGGCTACATCTTATAGGTGGTATTTTTTTTTCTTCTCAAATGATTGAATTCCATATATCAATGGCAGTTCCTTTTCTTTTCTTGAAAATTTAAGGTTTTAAAAATTATTGCAATCTTTTTGGGTAGTTCTTATGTAGTCTGTGTCAAGAGATTTTACTCCAGTAATCTTAGTTTTGGAGTTTGTTCTAATCTTAAGAAAATAATTCAAATAAAAATTATTTATACACAAAATGTTCCTTAATAGAAGAATGTGTGAATTATGGGATATTCATTTGGTAAGAATGTTATACAGCAAGTAAGCTGATAGTTATGAACCTCTTGTGGCAATATTGAAAAATATGCATAAAATGAAGGTAAATGAGAAATGGGGGCTACCACCAAAGCCAGTAAAATATCTGTTTGTGTGAAAAAAAGTCAGAAATGTTAAAGAAATTAGAAAAATAAACATAATTGTTGTATTGAAGTGTGGGAAATATGGGGGAAGTTATTTATTTCTTTAATTTCTCTAATGTCATAAGTTCTGCAATAAATAAAAATGTGCAGAAAAAGGAAAGAAGTAAAAGCTAGGTCTGGTGGGAGAAGAACAAGGAGATGACACAGTCGCAGATCGGGATGCAATGATTAACAAACTAGGCCATATCTGTGGGCTCCTGTCCCAAATGATTGTTCTGAGACACATAGCAGGGATTATGATGACCTCCTTCAAGAAATGAAAATATTGTAATACTTTACAATTTATTCAAGTGGTATTATTTTTTTTGAAAAAATTTTCTAGGTTCTTTTCCTTGCTGAATTCTTCTGGCCTTGTATCCTGTTTATAATTCTGACAGTACTTCGTTTTCAAGAACCTCCCAGACACAGAGACATTTGTAAGTTTCACTTTTAAATATCCTTTTTAATTAACCTTCAGAGAAAAAACTCATAGCACTCTTTCTCTCTTTTTTTAAGTAAACTCTGAATACTCAGTGGAATGAATAGACAGGGTTTCATTATGACGATAACAACATATCTGGAGTATATACCAATAAGCCACGATTTAGGTTTTGTCTCTTAAGAATGATATTCACACAGGTTCACTCAATCTAGCAGATAGATTTATTCTTCCAATTAAAACTGACACAATTTGGGCATAAGTATATAGCCATTATAAATATAGAAAGAATAGAAGAAGAAGTAAAAGTGGGAGATGCATTTCATAGTTTATCAACATGATACTGATAGTAACGATGATGGTGATGATGATGGTGGTGAGAAAATAATGATGCTGATGATATGATCGTGGTGAAGATGGTGATGATGGAGATACGGTGATGATAGTTATAATGGTGATGGAAATAATGATAGTGGTGATGGTAGTGATAGAGATGATAGCAATGAAGGTGATGATGAAGATGATAGTGATGATAGTGATGATGATGGAAATGATATGATGATGGAGATGATAGTGATGATGATGATGATGATGGAGATGATAGTGATGATAGTGATGATGATGGAGATGATAGTGATGATGATGGAGATGATAGTGATGATGGTGATGATGATGATGGAGATGATAGTGATGATAGTGATGATGATGGAGATGATAGTGGTGATGATGGAGATGATGATAGTGATGATGATGGAGATGATAGTGGTGATGATGGAGATGATGATAGTGATGATGATGGAGATGATAGTGGTGATGATGGAGATGATGATAGTGATGATGATGGAGATGATAGTGGTGATGATGGAGATGATGATAGTGATGATGATGGAGATGATAGTGGTGATGATGGAGATGATGATAGTGATGATGATGGAGATGATAGTGATGATGGTGATGATGATGATGGAGATGATAGTGATGATGATGGAGACTATGTTAGTGATGATAGTGATGATGGAGATGGTAGTGATGATGGTGATGATAATAGAGAGGATAGTAATGGCAATGATTATGGAGATAATGATGGGGAAAATAGTGACCATGGTGATAATAATGATGGAGATGATGAAGGTGATGACTATGAAGATGATAGTGATGAGAGTCATTATGATGGAGATAATAATGGTGATGATGATGATGGAGATGATGATAGTGATGATGGTGATGATAATGGAAATTTTAATAATGATGGTGGTGATGATGATGGAGATGATGGAGATGAGAGTGGTGATGGTGATGATAATGGAAATTTTAATAATGATGGTAGTGATGACGATGGAGATGAGAGTGGTGATGGTGATGATAATGGAAATGATGAAGATAATAGTAATGATGGTGATGATGGAGATGACGATGAAGATGCTAGTGATGATGGTGATGATGGAGATGATGAAGATGATAGTGATGATGATGATAATGGAGATGATAGTGATGATGGTTGGTGATGATAATGGAGATGATAGTAACTATGGTGATGATGATGGAGATGACAGTATTGATAGTGGTGATAATGATGGAGATGATGGTAGTGATGATGGTGATGATGATGCTGAAGATGATAACAGCGATGAGGATATTACGATGAAGATAATGGTAATAATGGTGATGATGATGGAGATGATAGTGATGATGGTGATGATAATGGAGAAGATAGAATTGATGGCAATTATGATGATAATGGAGTTGATGGTGATGATAGTGATTACTGTGATGATGTTGACAATTGTTAGGATGATGCTGTGATAAACTATTACTGGTAACTTCCTCTGCTTCAGGAAAACAGTCAGATGGACCATTTTGTTTCTCTGGTTTGAAACCTTAACATCACTCTTTGAGAAATAATGGTCTGCTTTGTCTCTATCAGGCTATACCACTTAAAATATCTATAATGTGATTGACTCTGTAAACATTACATAAATAAGGAATTAAGTATTGGGATTTACCCAAAATAGTATGTCGGTTATATTTAAGTTTTACACATATTAGGACCATTCCTATCAGTTTTCTTTGTTGTTTGGGGATTCTGTTGTGTGTTGTAGAATGAAAAAATGTGAAATCATGTGAGTGAAATATTTAGGAGAAGCTGAAAAGCTTTCCAGTGGTCCTACTTCATTATTTACTTATTTGATAAATATGTATTGAGTGCCTTTTGTGTTTCAGGCTTTGCTGAGAGTAAAATGGTGTACAAGGCATTTTTCCTGCCCTTACAGAGCTCACTGTAGGGCCAGACTATTACAATGCAGTGGGAAAATTGCTATGATGGGGTTTTATACAGGGAGCCATGTGAGCACACAGGAGGGATGGCCAGTCCATTCTAAGGAAAGCCTTCTGAGGCAATGTGCAGCTTTGTCAGAACAAGGGAGTGCAGGGGAGAAATTGTCAAGGCAGGGCAGACAGCATGGACAAAAGCCTAAAGTGGAGCCAAAAGGCAGAGATGTGCTGGAGGAGTAAGCAGGGTCAAATAAATAAAAGGCTTTGTATGATGTTGAGAATGCTGAATTCTCAAAGAGCATGGAGAAGCCATTGTTTCAGATAAGGTCATAATAAAATGAGCATTTAGGGGTCACATTCTGGTTACTGGAAAATGTTGAATTTAGGGTGGCTGGATAGCAACTCTAGAGAAGGCAAGATCAACTTGTGGAGCTCTTGAGTAACCAGGCAAGAGATGGTTGTGCCCTGAAGCAGAAGGAAGAGGGCAGATTCAACAGACATGAAGGAGGTAAGATGTAAAGAAACAACCGGCTGGATGCATGAGGACAGGGAGGCCTCTGACTAGAACAGCGGAGTGGAGAGTGCACTCCCAATGAACTGAAGGGGCACAAGACATATCAGGGATTTGGGGAGCTGTGCTCAGCATGACCATCCTGAGTTTGAGGGACCCTTGAGATTGTCGGGGTGAGCTGCCTAATCAGTCAGATTATGAATTTGGAATGACATAGATGAGGACACCTAAGAAGGAGAAACTTCTAGAACATAGGCCTCAAGAAAACACATTGGAGGGACAAGCAGAGGAGACAATAAGCAGCAACCAGAGTGCTGAAAGGGAAACAAAGAGATTTGAAGTCTGTCTGAGAAGCATTGAAAGAAGGAGACATGGCAGAGTGACAGGTGCTGTTGCTGCATGGGTAGATAAGGGCTGACAAGTTCTCCATGGCAGTTCAGTGGAGGGATGGGATGAGGGGAGCCAGCCTGCAGCAGCCTGAAGAGCAAGCGGAGTGAGAAAGGGAAAGTGAGTGGTAGAAAACCAGGTATACCGTGCAGAAGAAACAGGCAATACAGGGCAAAAAATGTTGCACACAACCAGAGAATAGCATGGTATCCAGGACTGATAAGAAGCCTCGGAATGATAGTGGCTATGCAAAAGTGTGAATGATTTAGTTGTAAATTATAGAGAGCACTAAGTCTGTCATCCAGTGTGATACTAGCTCAGTCCTGCCCTGGGGAAAGAGCAGCTTACGATGTTGCTTATCCTCAGAGTTTTCATCCATCCCTTAAACGTTTATCAAGCTCTTGCTTTGTATCAGGAGTATAGTCCAACAAAGATGTGGCCCAAAGAAATACTGGAAATGTTTCCTAGAGGTATGCACATAAGCTTTCCTACAGAAGAGAAGGCTTTGTCAGAATCTCAGAGGGGCTCAGGAGTCAAAATTGATCAAGGACTGTATGTTGAAGCTCCATTAAGCCCCTCATCAGCTCTGTGTGAACGGGCATGGCCTGCAAACTTTGTGAGTCTCTTCTCCTCTATAAAGACAGCAAATTTCTCCTGGCCAGGGCTGCTGTAAGGACTTGGTGAGAAAGCCGGTCAGGAGCGTGCACTCAGCATGGGGCCTGGCATGGAGATGACCAAAAAATGCCCATTCCCCTCCCTCATGTTTCCCACTGTTTTGGGATAGTCTGATGTTAACATGCCAGGTCTTTAATCTTGGAGACAGAGTGTGTCCAGGGCTGAAGTTCTCAATCTCTGACACATTGATCACCCTGTATGGGGCCACCATTATTCCTGATGTGTTCCTGGAAAGATGGGACACGGAAGTCATGCCAAGGAAATGCACTTCTATCACTATCTGGATGCTGTTGCTGACCCCTGAAGTCACCACCATGTGGAAGCTGTTCTGTGCCTTTCTTGTTACAGGAAGAGCTGCCCCCTTCTTGTGCTGTGACTGAGGAGGACCTTAGAAAAGGTTATGTGGATCTTACAATTTTAGAATGAAGCCTGAGACTGCATATATGAGTATTTTCACTAAGAAGAAATAATCTTCCAAAGTTAAGATTATTTGCATAGGAAAGTAAAATTTCCTGTTAAGTACCTTGAGAGATTAAACAGGAAACTTGAGAAGCTTTATTTATCTGTCTGTCCCAGTACAATTCTGTTTGTGCTGGTGAAGTTAGGCTTGCGATCACCTATGGTTTGGGCAGGTTGCACATGCAGGTGGACAGGCACAAGCCCAGGGCACTGCAGCTTTCTCCAGCTGCACAGGAATGTGAAAACTGCTGTCAGGGCAGCGCTGCCTTTGTGTTCCTGCTTTCAGGGACCAGAAAAGAGAAAAACAAGAAGTGGTCAGGGATCCTGAAGAGACCTGGGAAAGTGCTCCAGGTTTCAGATGGGCTCTGGCAATGCTGGGGCCCTGGACAGGCATCTCTGTTCCAGGCCTGCTCCCTGGGGAGGTGATGATGTGCGGTAGAATGAACATTTGACCTAGAGTCATTCTTGGGTTTGTGTGTGATTTGGGGATAGACATACCTGTGATTCTCAGCATCCTCACTGTAAAACATATTTTTAATTGTATTCTATGAGATGTCCAAGATGTTCACACCTGGTTACTTGTATTACAGGGTGGCCCAATGATACCAAGCCAAATCTTTAGTCTTGGAGACACATTGTATTCCAAACTGGCATCCTCAAATTATCATCCACTGAACACCTCACCGTGGTGACTTCCATTCCTGATGTGTTCCTGAGAAAAACAGGACACAGAAATTATGCTAGGGAAATATACCTTTTATAGCTAGCTGGAATATAACTCCAAATCCTTTTATGGTCTATTATGCTAGAGCACTGAGCCACGTGTCTGCTAATAACCACATTTGTCCCCTTAGCTAAAAGCCTATTCATGTGTTTTTCATTCATCAAACATTTAGTCATTGTCTTCTACTTGAGAAGCACTGTGCTGAATGCTGGGCACAGTGGGTCTCTAAGTCCTGGATCATCTTCCTGACCAAAGCAGAGGTGAGGAGTAAGGCTGTCAAGCAGGGTTTCATGAGCTACATTGTATTAGATTAGGATGGTAAATGTAACGTACGTTTGTTCGTTTGTTCATTTTCTCTTTCTTTCTTTTCTTTTCTTTCTATTTTTTTCAGACTGAGTTTTGCTCTTGTCATTCAGGATGGAGTGCAATGGCACCATCTTGGCTCACTGCAGCCTCTCCATCCTGGGTTCAAGTGATTCTTCGCTTCAGCCTCCTGAGTAGCTGGGATTACAGGTGCCCACCACCATGCCTAGCTAATTTTTGTATTTTTTTTTTTTTTTAGTAGAGATGGGTTTTCACCACGTTGGCCAGGCTGGTCTTGAATTCCTGATCTCAGATGATCTGCCAGCGTTGTCCTCCCAAAGTGTTGGGATTACAGGCATGAGCCACCATGCCCGGCTGGTAATCGTAACTTTCAATTTGCTGCAGCCATCAGCATCCCCCACTACTCCCCCCCGTCCTGGTGGTGTGAAGGGAGGATATGGTTGGGGATGTGTAAACAGCATGTTTTTCACAGAGATGGCTTTTTGTAGTGACGTTTGTCCTGAAAAGTCCTATTCAGTGTAGAAAATTTTTTTTTGTATTACGTGATATTTAACAACTATGTTTAAACATTAAGAATTCAATTTACATTAAGCTTGAATTTTTTGACAAAAGCAAAAACTCCTAAATTTTTATATGATATAAGAAGAAGCATCCTTCTTACTCTTCCTGCCCACAGCTTGTTTACAGAGAGCCGCGTCTGGAAGCTTGGCTGTGAATCAGGGGTATTTCATTCTGTGATTGGGGAAGCTCACGAATCCTGCAGCTATGGCTGCTCAGAGCCATTCTGCCTTGAAGCATGAGTACTGACTCTGGAAGAAAGGTGTTAGATATAAACGTTTTTCATTTTATTTTTTATTTTTTTTTTGGTCTGAGTCCTTAGAGCTCCTTTAAATTAATATCATGGTTAATAATATAATAATCTGATGTTATATATTACAGTTCTAACTCAACAGGGATTCCATCTGTGGTAGCAGGTATATGAACTCATTTCTTCCTTGCATCTTTACCTAGGTTATTTGCAGCCCCGAGATCTGCCCAGCCGTGGCATTATCCCCTTTGTTCAAAGCCTTCTTTGTAACACTGGATCAAGCTGCAGGAACTCCAGCTATGAAGGGTCGATGGAACATCATTTTCGGTAAGAGAAACACAAAGATCTTTTTCAGAAATCTCAGAAAGCTGATACATAGAACAGGCATCAGCTTTTTGTAAAGCCTCAATAATTTGGGAGAGGTCAAAGATCATGAAAAGTACAGAAATTAAAGTTACAAGAAAATCAGTTTTATTAAATTCAGCATCACATAATCCTGGCTCCAACTAATGGTTAGCTTCCAGGAGGAGCTCTTTCCACTGTCACTTGCAGGAATCATAGAATAGTAACTGATTAGCAAATGCCATTTGCATGGGATAATTTGTTTTCTGTAGGTTAAAACTCTGACTTCAAAATTACTTGTCTAGCCAACTTTTCATTTAGACTTGTCTAGCCAACTTTTCATTTTAGTGCCACATGCCCCCAGAACAAGTATTTTTTGAGCTACCTACTGGGTGTTTTCTACTGTGCTAGTTGACCAGAATCCTCTCCCCAGGTGAGAGCAAATAGAAACTGGACAATAACTCTTTATTTGTCATAAACCACCTAAATGGACTACAAGACGGGTAACTTGCCTTCTCTGAGTCTCTGAATGCTGAGCTGTTCCTGTGGTTGTCTATGGTATCAGTTGGCATTAAAACTCAAGAAGAGAAGGAGAAGAAGATATCTTATGTGAGAAGAGACAAAGTGAGAAGGTTTCACTTGAGGGATCCCGAATGTCCTGGAAACTTCTCCCAGGTGAAGTTAGGAAGGGAAGGAAGTGACTAGTTGATTATGAGAGTTTGAATTTATCAGGTATGAATGATCTGAGTTTTATTTAATTTATATATCCTAATATTTAACAATCTCAGATGTTTAAATGTAAAGCAAATGTTAACAAATATGATCTTTATCTTCCACCTCTAAGTTACAAGAGGAAAATTAAAAGCTTCCAGATAATTTTTGATGTATTGGGTACAATATTTATAAATGATGTTGTTTTAGTTCATTTGGGCTGCTACAATGAAGTACCATAAATGATGTGGCTTATAAAAAACAAATATTTATTTCTCATAGTTTTGGAGGCTGGGAAGTCCAAGATCAAGGTACCAGCAGATCTGGTATCTGTTGAGAACCCTTTCTATCGCAAATGACACCTTCTAGCTGTGTTTTCACATAACGGAAAAGATGAGGCAGCTCTTCAAGGTCTCTTTAATAAGGACACTAATCCTATTCATGAGGGCTCCATCCTCATGACCTCCCCTATATCATCTTAGGGGTTATGTTTCAACATAAAACGTTGGGGATGGGGATGCCAACTTTTAGACCATAGCAGGTGCTTACTTTTTCTGAGACAAATCATATATAAAGAGGTTCATTTGAAAATACTGTAATGTTATAACCCTGAAAATTTCTTGAATGTGTGGAGAAAGAAAATATACAAAACTCTGTGTTTCTTGGAAGCTTTAAAAGAGCTTGAGACTTAGCGTCTTTATTTCAAATCTTTCTTATGTCTCTTCCTTACTTGGAACAGGAAGGTTAAATGATGTTGAGGTGGAAAGAATACAATTTTGTGGCTAAACAATACTGACTCTGTTACCTTTGGTTCTGTGAATCTGTGCAAATTAATTAACCTCTCTGAATCTGTTTACTCACTTCAAGGGTTGTGAATGTTAAAGACAGATATAGAAAACACCTAGCGCAATGCATAGCACAGAGGCATTCAACCAATGTGCCATTCAACCAGTGGCACAGAGCCATTCAAATTAACTCCAGACCCAAAGTTAATAACAAATTCTTATTACTATGGCTATAACAATTATAAAAATACTACTTGAAGGCCAGGCGCAGTGGCTCACACCTCTAATCCCAGCACTTTGGGATGCTGAGGCGAGCAGATCACCTGAGATCAGGAGTTCAAGACCAGCTTGGCCAACATGGTGAAACCCTGTCTCTACTAAAAATACAAAAAATTTAGCCGGGCGTGGTGGTAAGTGCCTGTAATCCCAGCTACTCAGGAGGCTGAGGCAGGAGAATTGCTTGAACCTGGGATTGGGAGGTTGCAGTGAGCCGAGATTGCACCATTGCACTCCAGCCTGGGTGATAGAGGGAGACTCAGTCTCAAACAAAAAACAAAAAACTCCCAAATTACTAAATATCAGGAAACAATTCACCTTTGCTTTTGTGTTTTTTTTCATGTCAACATCCTCACTTCAATGTGCAGAAATTCAGGAGTTATAAAAGCAGCCTGGTGAGATTCTTCACCTAACATACTGAGAGCGGTAGTCAGGTTAATACTTCACTGGCATTGCAAAGCCTTTAACTTGGAGAACCAAGAATGAAATTCCTCACCTTGCCTAGTAGCGCTCAAGGCAGAGGTATAAGAAATGCAAAATAAAATAGGGAAAGGGGATTGTAAGGAGCAAGAAAAGAGGGGAGAGGGGAAAAAGGAGACAAGGAAGAGTGAAGCATGCTGTCAGTAGTGTCTCTGGTTTCAGACCTGGCCCCTCAACCAAGCAGATTTCATGAGTTTTCATATAGGAGCAAGTGTGGATTCAGTTGAAGATCAAACCCATAAATAAAGACTCACTCCTGATTATTTTGTGGTAATTGTCTCAGTTTAAAAATACCTGAAAGTGGCGGGGCACGGTGGCTCATGCCTGTAATTCCAGCATTTTGGGAGGCCGAGGCAGGCGGATCACCTGTCAGGAGTTGGAGATGGCCCTGGCCAACACTGTGAAACCCCATCTCTACTATAAATACAAAAATTAGCTGGGTGTTGTGCTGTGCGCCTGTATTCCCAGCTACTCAGGAGGCTAAGGTAGGAGAATCGCTTGAACCCAGGAGGCAGAGGCTGCAGTGAGCCAAGATCATGCCACTGCACTCCAGCCTGGGCAACAGAGTGAGACTCTGTCTCAAGAAAAAAAAAATGCCTGAAAACAAGTTTTCATTTCAAGAGTAAACATTATCACAGTTAATATAGTTCGTAAGTTGCCATGACCTCTCTAATTCCCCAGGTAAGTTCACTTTGGGCAGAAATCCCAGGTACCATCTGATGTAACTTATGGTTATGAAAATCAGCTTCCTCATTCCTGCCTTTGTTGGAGGGTTTCCCCTTCATTTTAACAAGAGGATTTCGGAGCAGAAACATGAAAGCTGGCCACAGAAGTGGATATTCTTCCCAGGTGTTAGTGGTCACTCCTATTTTGTTTAGTTTAAAATGCTTTGTAATATGAATATGCCATCTAAATCTGCCCCTCACTTCCCTTTCACAGTCTGTTGACCCTAGGGAGTCCGATCTCTATACCCATGCCAGGGCACTCCCACCCTTAGTCTCCAGCACCGATGCGTTGCCTTCTCGGCTTTGGTTGGGTGACCTTTCATTTCCAGTTTCTTGAAATGTTTCCAGTCATTTTCTACTGGTCTCATTGGGTGGTCATCAATACTTTTTTTTTTTTTTTTGAGAGGGAGTCTGACACTGTCGCCCAGGCTGTAGTGCAGTGGCGTGATCTTGGCTCACTGCACTCTCTGCCTCCTGGGTTCAAGCAATTCTCCTGCCTCGGCCTCCCGAGTAGCTGGTACTACAGGCATACGTTGCCAAGCCCCGCTAATTTTTTTTGTATTTTTAGTAGAGACTGGGTTTCACCATGTTGTCCAGGATGGTCTTGATCACCTGACCTCGTGATCCACCTGCTTCGGCCTCCTAAAGTGCTGGGATTACAGGCGTGAGCCACCGCGCCCGGCCGATCATCAATACTTTTATTTTTATTATTATTATTTTTTTTTCTCTATTCCCAAACATACCCAGATCCCCCAAGGATCATCTAACTCTTTCTGCCTCTTTCCAACCGTATTGCCTGGTCCTTAGCCTTATTTGATTATCATCTGCTGCCACCTCACCTCAGCTTCTCAGTTTGCTTTTCACTTTCTTGACACTCTTTAGAGTGCCTCCTAGACTTATATATATATTTCTGAGATGGAGTCTGGCTCTGCTACCCAGGCTGGAGTGCAATGGCATGATCTCGGCTCACTGCAACCTCAGCCTCCTGGATTCATGCGATTCTCCTGCCTCAGCCTTCTGAGTAGCTGGGACTACAGATGTGCACCACCAGGCCCAGCTAATTTTTGTATTTTTAGTAGAGATGGAGTTTCGCCATGTTGGTCAGGCTGTTCTCAAATTCCTGATCTCAGGTGATCCACCCGCCTTGGCCTCCCAAAGTGCTAGAGTTACAGGTATGAGCCAACACCCTCGGCCTTCCATTTTATAATTTTTCTACCCCAGGGTCCAGCTTCTTTCTGGATAGCTGAATCTTCTTCCTCTGTTCAAAGCAACCTTCATGTGAACACAACTAAGAATTTGATCCTTCTTTCTTTTCTTTAGAGATGAACTCTACTTCTGTTGCCCAGACTGGAGTGCAGTGGCGTGATCTCAGCTCACTGAAACTTCCACTGCCCTGGTTCAAGTGATTCTCCTGCCTCAGCTCCCTGAGTAGCTGGGACTACAGGCATGCCCACGCCCGGCTAATTTTTTTATTTTTTTTTATGTTTAGTAGAGACAAGATTTCACCATGTTGACCAGGATGGTCTCAAACTCTTGACCTCAGGTGATCTGCCCGCCTCAGCCCCTAAAGTGCTGTGATTGCAGGCATGAGCCACTGCACCTGGCTGATTCATGTTTCTGTGACGTGGAGATATGTCACCATTAGAGACAGGGAGAAAGATTCCTTCTCTGCCTGCTATCCCATTCCCACACCTTGGACCCCTCCACAATGACCAGTACTCCCCTCCCCTTCCTTAGCACCTTCCATGGCATAGTTGGCCTTTCTCTTTTTGTGTTCTCCATCTGCTCAACCTTCACACAGCCCAGGGTCTTCCTCTTCTACATACAGTCAGCTCTGTCTTGGTCAGCTACCTGCTCACCATGCAGCACCATGGCCTCTGCACACTGAGGAAAGACAATTCTGGATGGGCCGGGGGTTTATTTCCAAGCCCCTTTCATAACTTAGTGGAGAGCTGGCCCAGGAGGGGGTGAATGAAGAACAGAAAAACCAATCCAAGCTCCTGAGCCCTTCCTGACCCAGCCACTTATCTAAGGAAGCCCTCCCCTATAACCTGTCTCTATAACCTGTTCCTATAACCTGTCTCCTTATAAGCCCTCCCTCACCTGTCTACCTGCAGAGAGCATTTTAGGGGGTCTCTGTCCTGGGGTTCTCTCCTTGTCCTGCCTAGGCATGTCTCTTGATGGACTGTTGAGAACTTGGGCGATTATGTACTTCTTGCAGTGTAGTTTGCAAATATTTTCTCCTATTCTGTGAGTTGTCTCTTAACTTTATTATTTTCTTTGCTATGCAGAAACTTTTGAGCTTGATGTGATCCGCTTGCCCATTTTTACTTTTGTTGCCTGTGCTTTTGAGGCCTTACTCAATAAATCTTTTCCCAGATCAATGTCATGGAGTGTTTCCCCAAAGTTTATCTTATTAGTTTTATAGTTTCAGGTCTTAAATTTAAGTCTTTAATGAATTTTGATTTTTTTTTAATACGGCAAGAGATAGGGGTTTAGTTTCATTCTGCATATGAATATCCACTTTTCTCAGCAGCATTTATTGAAGAGACTGTTCTTTTACCAAGAACATTCATTCTTGGAGCCTTTGTAAAAAAATGAAGACTCTAATGTGTGGATTTATTTCTGGGTTCTCTGTTCTGTCCATTGGTCTATGTGTCCATTTTCATGCCAATACCATGCTGTCTTGGTTACTAAAGCTTTGTAGTATATTTTGAAGTCAGGTAATGTGATGCCACCAGCTTTGTTCTTTTTGCTTAGGGTTGCTTTGGCTGTTTTGGGTCTTTGTAGTTGCATATACGTTTTATGATTTTAAAAAATGATTATTTTTTTCTATTTCTATGAAGAACATCTTTGGTATTTTGATAGAGATTGCACTGAATCTGCAGATTGCTGTGAGGATGATGGACATTTTAACAATATTGATTCTTCCAATCCATAAACATGGAACACCTTTCTGTTTTTGTGTGTGTCCTCTTCAGCTTCTTTCATCAGGGTTTTATAGTTTTCATTGTAGGGATTTTTTACTTCTTTGGTTAGGTTTATTCCTAGGTATGTTATTTTATTTGTAGCTATTATAAATGGGATTGCTTTCTTAGTTTCTTTTTCACATTGTTCACTGTTAATGCATAGGAATGCTATTGATTTCTCTCTGTTAATTTTATATCCCGAAACTTTACTGAATTTTTTTTATCAGTTCTAATAGTTTCTTGGTGGAGTCTTTAGGTTTTTCTAAATATGAGATCATGTTATATTCAAACAAGGATAATCTGACTTCTTCCTTTCCAATTTGGATACCCTTTATGTCTTTCTGTTGCTGGGTTGTTCTGGCTAGGACTTCCAGTATTATGTTGTATAAAAGTAGTGAAAGTGGGCATTCTTGTTCCAAATCTTAAAGAAAAGATCTTCAGTTTTCCACTGTTCAGTATGATAGTAGCTGTGGTTTTCTCATATAAGGTGTTTATTGTGTTTGGTTGTGTTCCTTCTATACCCAATTTTTTGAGAGTTTGTATCATAAAGGGATGATGAATTTTATCCAATGCTTTTTCAACATCTATTGATATGATTATATAGTTTTTGTCCTTTGTCTATTGATGTGATATATCACATTGATTAATTTGCATGTGTTAAATCACTCTTGTATCCTTGGGATGAATGAATCCCACTTGGTCATAATAAATGATCTTTTAAATGTAATATTAAATTCAGTTTTGTCAGTATTTTGTTGAGAATTTTTGCATCTATGTTCATCAGAAATATTGGCCTCTTGTTTTCTTTTTTGCTATTGTTGTGTATATGTCTGGTTTTGGTATCAGGGTAATACTGGCACAGCAAAATGAGTTTGACAGTATTCTTTCCTCTTTGATCTTTTGGAATAGTTTGAGTGGAATTGGTATTCTTGTTTAAATGGTAAAATTCAGCAGTGAAGCCATTGTTTGGGTCCTGAGCTTTTCTTTGATGGGAAAATGTTTATTACTGCTATTTTATTACCTTTTATTGGTTTATTCAAGTTTTAGGTTTTTTTGTGGTTCAATCTTGGTATGTTGCATGTATCTAGGAATTTATTTATTTATTTTCAGTTTTTCAATAGAAGAGGACACACAAAAAATAGAAAGATGTTCTATGTTCATGGATTGGAAGAATCAATATTAATAAAATGTGCTTACTCCCAAAAGCAATCTGAGGATTCAGTGCAATTTCTATCAAATCAATTTATTGACATATAGTTGCTCACAGTAATCTCTAATGATCCTTTAAATCTCTGTGGTATCAGTTATAGTGACTTTTTTTTTTGGTCTCGAACTTTATTTGGGTCTTCTCTCTTTTTCCTTTGTTGGTATTGCTAAGGTTTATCAATTTTGTGTATCTATTAAAAAAAACTTTTGGTTTCATTGATCTTTTGTATTTTTTGGTCTTTTAATGAAAATTTCTGCTCTGATCTTTATTATTCCTTCTACTAATTTTGGGCTTGGCTTGTTCTTGCTTTTCTACTTCTTTAAGATGCATAGTGTATTAGCCTATTCTTATGGTGCTATGAAGAAATATGCAAGATTGGGTAATTTGTAAAGGAAAGAGTTTTAATTTACTAACAGTTTTTCATGGTTGGGGGAGGCCTCAGGAAATTTACAATTATGGAGGAAGGGGAAGCAAGCACGTCTTTCTTCACATGGAGGGAAGTGTAGAGCAAAGGGGGGAAAAGCCCCTTATAAAACCATCAGATCTCATGAGAACTCACTCACTATTATGATAATAGTATGAGGGAACTGCCCCCATGGTCGAATGACCTCCCATAAGGTCCCTCCCCCCAACGCACGGGGGATTACAATTTTGATTACAATTTAAGATGAGATTTTGGGTAGGGACATGGCCAAACCATATCACATGGTTAGGTTATTTATTTGAATTTTTTTTAAAACTTTTATGATGTAGGCATTTATTGCTATCAACTTGCCTCTTAATACTACTTTTGCCGTATCCCACAGGTTTTGGTATGTTGTTTTTCTACTTTGATTTTTTTAAGCAATTTTGAAATTTCCTTCTTAATTTCTTCATTGACACAGTGGTCATTCAGGAGCATATTATTCAATATTTATGTGTTTTTATAACTTGTAAAGTTGATCTTGTTATTGATACCTAGTTTTATTCCATTGTGGTGAGAAAATATACTTAATATTCTAATTATCTTGAATTTTTTAGACTTATTTTGTGGCCTAATGTAAGATATATCCTTGAGAGTGTTCCATGTTCTAAAAGAAGAATGCAGATTCCCCAGCTATTGGATGGAATGTTCTGTAAATGTTTATTAGATTCATTTAGTTTATAGTGTAGAAAAAAATCTAATGATTCTTTGTTTATTTTTTGTTTAAATGATCTGTGCAATGCAGAAAATGGGGTGTCGAAGTCTCCAGCTGTTATTATATTGAGATCTATCTCTCTCTGTAGCTCTGTTAATATTTGCTTTTTATACATGGATGGTCCAGAGTTGGGTGCACCCAATTTATATTATTATATTTATATTGTATTTCCCTGTCTGAGAGGTTACCTTTCTGTCACTCCAGGATTGGTCACTGATGACTTATTTAGTTTCTTTGGTGAAGTCATGTCTTTCTGGATGTTCTTGATGCTTGTGGATGTTCATTAATGCCTGAGTATTGAAGAGTTAGGCATTTATTCCAATCTTTGCAGGCTGAGCCTGTTTGTACCCATCCTTCTTGAGAGGGCTTTCCAAGAATTCAAAGGGGAATGAATGTCGTGGCTTCAGTCTGTGGTCACTGCAGCTGGTTCAGCACTAGCTGTTTCATTCCTAAGCCCAGGAATGCTGCATCTCTTGGAGACTCTGAGATTATCAGCTTTGTTGGACTTAGGGAAGTTAAGAGAGCATTCTCTGGGTTACCAGTTGAAGTCTCTTTCTCTCTTCTGTTTCTCCTAATCAAAAGGAGCATCTTTCCACACTTGACTGCCTGGAATTGGGGGAGGGGTGATGCAGGTACTCCCATGGCCACCACAGCTGGCAATGGGTCACCTGAAGCTTATGTTCTTCCTGACCAGTACAGTACTGGGGGCTTACCCAAGGCTCATGACCGTTACTTCCTGGCTGCTGCTGATATTTATTCAAGGTTCTAGGTCACCTTACTCAGGATGTGGCCAATCCTGCTGGGACTGGGTTCATCCCATCAGAGGAGCAGATTCCCATCTGGCCTAGATGGGTCTAGAAATGCCATTGGGGGACAAAGGCCTGAAACTGGGGGCTTCAGAAATCTACCTGGTACTTTATTTTACAGTGGCTAAATTGGCATCCAGCTTGCAAGACAAAGTCTTCTGTAATATTTCTTCTCCATTCTTCAAGTAGAAGGAGTCTTTCCCCCCAAGCTGCACTGCCTCAAGTTGGGGGAGTGTTGATGTAGGCACTCTAATGGCCACTACAGTTGGTATTGCATTGGCACTGCAGGTCCTCTGCCTTTAAGACCAGCTCAGCACCGGGGCTTATCCAAGGACTGAAGTCCTTGTGGCCTGACTGCCACTCAAATTTATTTGGAGTCCCAAACGACTTTAATCAGCCTGTAGTGAGGCCAGCCAGGACTTGGATATCTCTTGCTGGGGTACAAGATTCTCATCTGGCTCAGGGCTGGTCTAAATGTTCCCCTCTGTGGGCACCAGTAGAATTCTGCCCTTTGTTGCATTCTGTTGTGACAGGGTAGCACAGAGTTTCAATACAAAAATTCACACTCAGTGTGCTCTCCCCTCCCTCAAGCACACAGAATATTTCTCCATGCTGCACTGCCTGGGATTGAGTGGGGAGTGTGTAGGCAAAGCAAGACTGTCCTTTGTATCCTCTTCAATGCCTCTTTCCTTTTTAAATGTTATGAACATTTAAAAATAAGTATTTGTGTGGACAAATATTTTGATTTTTTGGGGGGGTAAATACCTAGGAGTAGAATTGTTGGAATGAATGTTTAGTGTATGTTTAGCTATATAATATATGTCCAGGCTGTTTTCCAAAGTGTTGTGCAATTTTATACTCCCAACATTAATGCATAGGAATTCCAGTTGCTCCACATCCTTGCTAACACTTGGTATTATGTTGGTCTCTTTAATTTTAGCCATTATCCTGTTATATTGTGCTTTCCAATTGTAGTTTTTTTTTTTTTTTTTTTTTTGAGACGGAGTTTCGCTCTTGTTACTCAGGCTGGAGTGCAATGACGCGATCTCGGCTTACTGCAACCTCCACCTCCTGGGTTCAAGCAATTCTCCTGCCTCAGCCTCCTAAGTAGCTGGGACTACAGGCATGCGCCACCATGCCCAGCTAATTTTTGTATTTTTAGTAGAGACAGGGTTTCACCATGTTGACCAGGATGGTCTCAATCTCTTGACCTCGTGATCCACCCACCTTGACCTCCCAAAGTGCTGGGATTATAGAGTGAGCCACCGCACCCGATCTGTAGTTTTAATTTACATTTTCTTGATCAGGAATGATGTTAAGCATCTTTTTTGTGTTTATTGGCCATTTCAATATATTTTGAGGAAAGTGTTCAAATATTTTATACAATTGATTTTCTATTTTTGGTTTTATTGAATCCTTAGAGTTTTTATTTTTATTTTTATTTTTCATATACTGTTTACAAGTCTTTAATCATATGTATACATATTTATGTACCGTAAATATTATTTTCTCATTTCTGCTCTGTCTTTTGAAGAGCAGGGTTTATTTATTTTGATAAAATATCACTTTTTTTCTGTTTTGATTTGTGCTTTTTGTATTTTTCTCTAACAAAGAAGTATTTGCCTAGTATTTTAGAAGATCAGACTTTTCCTATATTTTCTTTTATATGTTTTGTGATTTTAGCTTTTGTTTACAGATACAACTTATTTTCGGTTTATTTCTTTATATGGTGTGATATAACTTTTGAGGTTTATCTTTTTACATATGTATATGCAGTTCTAGTAACATTTGTTGAAAAAACTATTCTATTCCATTAAAATACAATGGGACCTTTGTTTAAAATCAATTGATTTGTTAATAGTATGAAGGACTGTTTTTGGACTCTCAGATCCCATAGGTTTAGTTTCACAGCATCGAAATATAGCAAATATTGCAATAAAGTGGGTCACAAGAATTTTTTAGTTTTTCATTGCATATAAAATTATGTTTACACTATATTGTAGTCTATTAAGTGTGCAAAAGCATTGTCTAAAAAATGTACATACCTTAATTTAAAAAATAATTTATCGCTAAGAAATGCTTATGATCATCTGAATTTTCAGTGAGTCATAATCTTTTTGCTCGTGGAAGATCTCGCCTTGTTGTTGATGACTGCTGATTAATCAGGGCTATTTCTTTAAGTTAGACAGAAATGAAGTTTACCGCATCATTGACTTCATCATTACTTCATCTTTCATGAAATATTTCTCTCTAGCATGTGATGCTGTTTTTTAGCATTTACTTATAGTGGGACTTCTTTCAAAATGAGAGACAATCTTTTCAAACTCTGTCACTGATTTATCAACTAATTTTATTTAATATTTGAAATCCTTTGTTATCATTTCAATAACGTTCACAGCATCTTCACCAGGAGTAGATTCCGTCTCAAGAGACCACTTTGCTTGTTTATCCATAAAAAGCAACTCCTCATTCATTAGTTTTATTATGAGATTGCAACAATTCTGTCACATCTTAAGGCTCCACTTCTAATTCTTTTTCTTTTGCTGTCTCCATCACATCTGCAGTTACTTCCTGCACTGAAGTCTTGAACTCTCTCCAAATCACCCATAAATTTGAATGACTATCTATGACTCTATAGCTTTATGAAGTGCATTTATTAAATAATAAGATTTGAAATTTGAAGTTACTTCTTGCTCCATGTGCTGCAGACAGGATGTTTGTTAGCAGGCGTGAAAGCATTAATCTTGTACGTTTTCATTGGAGCTCTTGGATGACTGGTCGCATTGTCAATGAGCAGCAATATTTCGAAAATATTTTTTTCTGAGCAGTAGGTTTTGACAGTGAGTTTAAAATATTCAGTAAACTATGCTGTAAACAGAAGTGCTGTCCTAGGATTTTTGGAATGAGAAATGAACACTGGCTTCAACTTAAGGTCACCAGCTGCATTAGCCCCTAGCAAGAGAGTCAGCCTGTCCTTTGAAACTTTCAAGGCAGGCATTGACTTCTCCTCTCTAGTTAATGAAAGTCCTAGATAGCATCTTCTTCCAGTATAAGGCTATTTCTTCTGCATTGAAAAGCTGTTGTTTAGTGTAGACACTTACACCAGTTATTTTAGCTAGATCTTCTGGAGAACTTGCTTCAGCCTCTATATCAATGCTTATATCTTCACCTTGGACTTTTATGTCATGGAGGCAGCTTCTTTCCTGAAACCTCAAGAACCAACCTCTGCTAGCTTCAAACTTTCCTTCTGCAGCTTCCTCCCTTCTCTCAGCCTTCACAGAACTTAAGAGAATTAGGACCTTTCTTTAGATTAGACTTTGGCTTAAGGAAATACTGTGGCTGATTTGATCTATCCAGACCTCTAAAACTTTTTCCATATCACTTTCTTATCATTTGTGTTTTCACTGGAGTGGCACTTTTAATTTTCTTTAAGAACCTTTTCTTTGGATTCACAAATTCATCAACTGTTAGTGAATTGCATTTATTAACTGCTTGGTGAAAGAGGCCTAGCTTTCAGCCGATCTCAACTTTCAACATGCCTTCCTCACAGAGCTTAATCATTCTTAATCATTAATAAACATGGGAGGCGGAAGGTGCAGTGAGCTGAGATTTTGCCACTGCACTCCAGCATGGGTGACAAGAGTGAGACTCCATCTCAAATAATAATAGTAATAATAATAATAATTCTAGCTTCTGATTTAAAGTGAGACATGTGACTCTTCCTTTCACTCAAACAGTTAGAGGTCATTGTCAGGTTATTAATTAGCCTAATTTCAATATCATTGTGTCTCAGGGAACAGAAAAGCCCAAGGAGAGGAAGAGATATGGGGGAATGGCCAGTAAATGGAGAAGTCAGAATACACACAAAATTTGTTGATTGAGTTCTCCATCTTATAGTGGCATTCCCAAGCAATTATGATAGTAATACCAAAGATCACTGATTACAGAACACTATAGCAGATATCATAATGATGAAGGTTTAAAATGTTTTGTGAGGATTTCCAAAATGTGACACAGAAACAAAGTGAGCACATGCTGTTGGGAAAATATGGCATTCATAGACTTGCTCAATGCAGGGTTGCCATGAACCTTCAAGTTGCGAAAAACACAGTATCTGTGAAGCACAATAAAGCAAAGCATAATAAAACAAGGTACACCTGTACACAACTCAATAATTGTTAGTATATTCACAGAGCTGGGCAATTATCATCAGAGTCAACTTTAAAAAAATTTCACCAACCCAACAAGAAAATCTAAATGTGTTAGCATATGCTCCTCATTTCCTCCCAATCTCCCCATGCTTAATCCTGGGCATACAACTAAACTACTTTCTGTCTTTATAGATTTTACTATTCTAGACATTTCCTACATATAGAATTTGTATAAATTATAGGCTTTGGTGACTGTCTTCTTTCACTTAGCACAATGTTTTTAAGGTTCATTCATGTTGTAGCATATATCAATAATTCATTTTAAAATTGATGATCAACTAATGTTCTGTTGTATAGATATAGAACATTATCTTTTCCTCTGTTGAAGTACATTTGAGTTGCTTCTACTTTTAGGCTATTATGAATAATGCTGGAATATTCATGTACAAGTTTTAAAATGAATGTATGTTTTTGTTTCTCTTGAATATATACTAGGTCATATGATAGCTCTATGTCTAACATTTTGAGAAACTGTCAGATTGTTTTCCAAAGTGGCTCTACCATTTTGCCCTTCCATCATCAGTGGTATAAAGGTTCAATTTCTGCACATTCTCATCAATACCTATATTTCTGTTCTTTAGATTGTAGCCATCTAGGTGGGTGGGAGGAGTTATCTCATTGTAGTTTTGATTTATGTTTCCCTAATAATTTATGATGTTGACAATCATTTTTGTGGTTTTTGGACATTTGTATATCTTCTTTGGAGAAATGCCTATTCAAATAATTTGCCCATTTCAAATTAGATTATTTGTCTTTTTATTATAAAGTTGTAAGAGTTGTTCGTATATTTTAGAGACAAGTCCTTATCAGATATATGATTTCCACATATTTCCTACTTATTTTTTGGGTTGTCTTTCCACTTTGTGATTGTGTTTTCTTGAAGTAAAAGTTTTTAATTTTGATGAAGTCCAACTTACCTATTTTTTCTTTTGTTGTGTGTGTTTTTGTTGTCGTAGCTAAAAGGCTTAGCCTGACCTAAAAAGATTTACTGCTATGTTTTCTTCTAAGAGTTTTACAGTTTAGCTCTTACATTTTAGTCTATTTTCCATTTTGAGTTGACTTTTGTGTGTGGTGTGAGGAAGGGATACAACTTCATTCTTTTGCATGTGGATATGCAGTTATCCTAAAGGGTTACCTTCTATATATAGATAAGTTTGGAGGAAATTAACATTTTAAAAACATTGAATTATCCACTCCATGAGCATGATATAGCTCTCCATTTATTTCAAGCTTTTTTGAATTTCTCTCAGGAATGTTTTTGTAGCTCTCAGTTCTATGTACATATTGTTAAATGTATTCCTAAGTAGTTCATATCTTTTGGTATTGTTTTAAACATTTTGATTTCGCAAAGAAATAAGAATAGAACTACCACTCTATCCAACAATTTCATTACTGGATGTCTATCCAAAGGAACATATATCATTATATTAAAAAGATACTGGCTCTTGTGTGTTTATTGTAGCACTATTCACAAGAGCAAAGTTATGGAATCCACCTAGTACTGTCCTCATATCCTTCCTCTCTGGGACAGATAAATGGGAACAGTAATGTGAGTCAGCCATAATAGCCTTCCTAGGAGAATTATTTCTGCCTTTAGATCTGCTTAGAGATAATTCTCATTTAACAAGAACTTGCCCTGTTTGTCTCAGCAAAAATTAACAAAAATTGTAATAGAAAGAGTAACCTTATTTCTTCACATTTCTAAATTATTCTTGTAGCCCTTATGCTGAAAATGTGCATATCTCATTGTTAGTCTCACTATTGCTGCTTCCCTTCATGCTTATTTACACAGTGCTGGGTGCTGGCTGATCCTGACACCTCCCTAATAGGTGGGTAATATTTTGATCTTATTTTAAAGATAATCTCCCAAGGGTGACACTTCTTTAAAAACATTTTGACTCCAGGGAATCTCTCTTTGGGTCTAAGTTTTCTCATCTTCAGACGAGATCAGGCACCTTCAGGGTGTTCTAAGTCCCAACCACTTCTGACACCCTCAAGTGGGTCCTTCGCAGAATTGCAGGGATGTCTCTAGATACAGTGCTGGTTCCTTGACCTTTGAAAGGGTGATTCTCAGTGCCAGTCTGAGGGTTGAGAAATTTCAGTCATCTCTGCCAAGTGACCTTCTCTTGTCCTCCCCACTGTAATCTCTTTTACCTCCCCACCTTCCTTTTACAAGTGTTTTCCTAGCCTGGCAGGGCAAGCATTACCTGATAAAAGTCTAAATAAAGACCTGGACTCAGAAAGGAGGAAGCTGTTCTCTACCCAAATCCTATTATAACTCTGAGATTTCCCTGCTGCTCTGGAATTTACCCTCTCTCTTTCTCTGACACACACACAAATTAACATTTAATCAAGGATTTTTAATGTATTTTTCCACAATAAACATTTCTCATGTTAATGATAGTTCCTACTTTGGTCTTAAGGACAAATTGAGGTACTTTTGAGATAATAACTAGAAAAAGAACATAAAACCTGCTCATTATTACAGGGGAAATTCATCTTGAATTACATCAGTTTCTATAATCTGATAATTCTATGGTTTCCCAGGCAAATCTCACATTTGGTTGGGGCAGGAGAGTTTGAATCATGGTTCACAGGTTTCAGAGGTCATTTTTAGCCTTTAATATGAGGCCTCAGCAGAGAAGTAATTTCTTGTTGTGCTTCTGAAATTCTGATCCACTCAAGTTGAAAGCCACATTTAAAAGGCAAGATCTCTGGCTGGACATGGTGGTTCATATCTGTAATCCCATACTTTGGAAGGCCAAAGTGGGAGGATCACTTAAGGCCAGGAGTTCAAGATCAGCCTGGGCGATATAGCAAGATCCTCTCTCTACATTTTTTTTTTTTTTTTTAAAGCAAAGCAAAACAAAACAGTTGAGGTTTCTGGTGAGTGTAGCAGAAGTTCATCTGAGCCAGTGCTCAGTTCTCTGGGCTTCAGACCTGGCTTTGCTGCAAACAGTCTGCTTGCTTTTAACAAATTCACTTTGATTGTCTGGGCCACATTTCCTCATCTCTAACTGGCGGACTTGAAAGTCATCGAATTGATTTTATTCATCAATAAATGTTGAAACTGCTCTGACTTAATGATAGGTTGTGAGAATTAAGTGATAATATTTGTGGAAGAGATTTACTGTAACTCTTTGTCATGTAAGCTTTGTTATTCTTTCATGGTAAATTTACATGTTGATAACTTAATTCATTTTCACTGTCTTCTCTAATTTGTAAAATAAAGGCATGGAATTAAAAACTAAAACATTCCCTATAATTATCTCTGTCTCCTCCTCATGCAGAGATCATGTCTGTTCAGTGCACTGATGTATTTTTTCCCAGCTCTATGCACAGGGCATGTTGTATAATATGTGTTAAATAAAAAAAATGTGGGGGGCTTATAAACACAAAATGGCTGAGCTTTCAGATAATACAGAGAAGGAAAACAATTTTCTAATTTTAAACTTGTCAAGATTTTTAAGATAACGATTTCTCTTTTGGATGAGTGTCAGGTAAAATGGGCTCTCAGGGGTAGACAGTGGGAGTGTAAATTGGTACAAGCTTAATTGAAAATAATTTGGTATCAACGATCTTAAAAATGCCAAGGAAACTTATTCTTGTTAAAGAGTTTCACTTGCAGTATTTATTGTGTTTAAAGTTTGTCGAGGTTCCAAACTGCAGCTGACCCCAAGAAAGTCAACAACCTGGCCTTTTTAAAAGAGATACAAGACCTGGCTGAGGAAATTTGTGGAATGATGGACAAGGCAAAAAACTTACAAAGACATTGGGTAGAAACAACCAATACTCCAGGCAAGTATATCTTTCATAACTGTGACACTACCTACCTGGACACAGCTTAGGGAGAGCTGTGGAAGATGTGAGAGCCCAGAATGTTTAAAAAATGCTTAAATCCTTCCTGTGCTAGACTCTCATTGTAATTGTTTGATGGATGAAGTCAGCACTTGCAGATGGTTGTGGAGGGTGAAGAAGGATTCTTCCTCCTTGACCCCCCTGGGAAGGTACCTTGTGCAGTGTACACACTGTACAACCTTTAGAGGCTGCAGCCCATCCTGACTTTGTCTCTACAGTTACGTTCTCACCGCTCTGACTACTCCATCATGTTCTTCATCCTGACTTTGTCTCCACAATTACGTTCTCACCACTCTGCCTACTCCATCATGTTCTTTGGCTGTTTTCTTCCTTTCTTGCTTTTCCTTATTCTGTTTTTAAATATGTTCCCACCTTCCCCAAACACACACACAGACATACATACACACACACACACACACACACACACACACACACACACCAATTCATTTCCTCCTTCTTGTAGATTTGGATTGCTCTTTTTCATGTTACAAACCTTTTGGATTATTGGGGTAGATTATTCCCTAAACAAAGGTAATTTCTGTTCATTATAAAGAATATCCACATTGTAAATGGCTTTGTCTTATTTATAAATCTGCAGTAGGGAAAGTTAGGATGGATATAGATCTTAGAGAGTTTGGCTTACAAATGGAGACGTTTGCACCTCAGAAACAGGCAGCCAGTTGCCTCTCTTCACATCTGAGTCATTGCCTAGTGTAATATTTGTTAAATGAGGGGCATTCATTAAATTTGAAATTTAAATAACAAAAGTTTGTTAATATATGTATGTCCGAAATGTTACATACTTTGGTAAAAAATAATTTATTTTTTAATCTGAAATTGAAATTTAACTGGATGTGCTCTGTTTTAAATTTGCTAAATCTGGTAATCCTAAGTATACAGCTCCAAATTTTCTTCCTATGTATTTTTTTCTTTCTTCATGGAGTGTATACAAAAACATGAAATAAAGAGTTTGGCAGAAAAATGAAGAATGAGCTTCCCAGAGCAGATGGCATTATGTGTTATTTTTAAGAGACAGAATAGCACCTTTGTCCAGGATGGGGCAGGACTGGCCATGGCCTCCCTGAAGGCTGATTTCACAATGGTCCCAAAATGTATCAACGATAGACCAGAATGGTTTCAAACACCAAACGATGGCGGTCTTACGTTACACTCTATTATGGGGTCATTCTACTTTTATAAAATTTGATTTTCAAATGAGGTTTTTAACATGCTATTGAAAGAAGAATTAAATTTTTTTGAGATGAAGTCCCCACTTTATTTCTAGTTTTCTATTATTTGAACCATTTTCTAGGGTATATGTAATTAAAAATAATCTGAAAAATTATAATTTCACTTTTATTCTCTTCAAGTTTTTCCTTCATTTATTTTCTTTTTTTAAAAAAATTTCATTTATTCCCTCTATCCTGGCCTGAATTTTTACAATGCCTGCTGAAATTAGATACTAATAAAATAATACAATACCTTTGGTAAATTGTTGAAATTTGGTTTACCAGTTACTTTTTTTCCATGAATATACATACTTGCATTTGGAAATCTACGGTGATAGCTTTATTCAGAAAAATCTTATGAAGATAGATTTATTCTTCAGTTTTGGTGTATTTGGCTTTTGGGCCAGGGCTCTTGGATACTCCATTTGACTTTAGAATTAAGGTAGGTTTTTAGCATGTGCTTTTTCATTGATGATTGAACTAATAATATCTCTTAAATCTTCTTTATCATAGATTCTTATGGTTCCAGTTTTTTTACAGTAAGTATCTTAAAAATAGTTTGAAAATTAGCCTTCAAAGACAGAATAGTTAAGTTCACAACACTGTTTTTAAGTTTAATTTACATTTTCAAACACTTATTTCTAATGACTTGAGTTGTATAACAATTGTGTAGAAGCTGGATTTGAGAGAGCCAAGATCTTTGTAGAGATGGACTGAAAGATAAGTTTGAATTTTCTGAAGCAAGCCTCTGGTCTGTGAAAAGCAGGGGTGAAACCCGAGGCCAGCAGGTGGTGGATGATCCACAGAGTTGCTTTGTAAGATGGGTACAGAGTTTATCTGATCCCAGAGAAGGTCTGAGATTTGTGCTTGGCACATAAGCGGTGACTCCCTCGAGACATGAAGCCCTCAGTTAAAGCACTAGTTACCAACAGGGGATGATTTTGCCCTCCAGCAGATATTTGTCAATGTCTGGACACATTTTTGGTTATCACAACTGTGGACAGGTGGGGAGGGTAATATTAGTCTCTAGTGTGCTGAGGCCAGAGATGTTGCTAAGAATCTTACAAAGCACAAGACAGCTTCTACAACAAAGAATTATCTGACCCAGTAGAATTATCTGTCTCAGTAGTCTGGTTGAGAAACCTCAAGTTAAGGTGCAACCTTGAGAGTATTAAAAATTATTTTTTGCTCATATTGCAGCACCAGACACTGACTGACTGTACAGGCATTTGTTAATTGCACTAACAGAAGCACATGTGTCTGTATCTGTTAAATTCTAGGAAAGATTTAGACAGCTCAAAAAAACACATGCCATAAAATCATAAGAACAGGGGCCAGCTAATGAATAGCAGGAATGTCAGTGTATCCATTAAATAATTACACTAGCAAGGAGTATTGAACACTCAACGTGGAGCTTTCTGATGCGCCAGGTCAAAAGGAAAATGTGGGATACACACACTAAAAGTCTTACAAATAATGAAATAACTTAAAAATAGAATAAAGCATCATTTTAATGATTAAATTAGCATTTAAAAAGAAATTATAATACCTGATGCTTGTGATGTTTTAGCTTACTGACATAATCTCATATGGTTTGTGACAATAAAAAAAATGGATATAATAATTTTTAGAAAAGCAACTTGGTATTTTTGCCCCATAATTGTTGTGAAAATTAATCTTATATATAACATAATAGAAATAAAAAGCTGTATGCATAAAATATTCATTGATTATGATGGATAATTTGAATTTCCCAGAGTAAGATAAATTGATATTGATTGCCTTCTTAGTACAGTCACTTAATAGTAAGTATGTTATGTGGAAAATGAGTATGTTATTAGATCAAGTGTAAAAAGCAGAGGACAGCATCATATCTGTCATATGTTTGTGATGTGAAAACATTTTGGTACAAGGAGTTGAAGCAAAGTGGCTGCAGGAAAGCAGTTCCATTTGTTACAATGAAAGAATTCTAGGTCCCTTTTTTATTATAGAATTCTTATAAAGATGTTATACTGTTTGGTTTTCACTGAGAGTGAAATGGCTATCTGAATAATCTGAGCCGAGGAATGGTGGGACTTGATTTATGTTTTTGGAGGATTCCCTTGGATGTCATGTTGAGCAGAGACTGATGGTAGCCGGAGCAAAAGTGGGAGACCACATAGGGAACTGGCTTATCCTTCTGTGCAACAAGTGGAGGTCTGTTAGAGCAGATGCACAGTTAGTGAGGGAGGTAGTGAGATGTGATGGTGGTTTTGATATATTTTGGAGGTAAAATCAGTAGGCTTTGCTGATGAATATGAGACCCATATTCCTTCTATTTTGGCATTTTGTCATTCTTGGCATGTATATAAAAGCCTCAGGTATCTAGAGAAATCCAAAGTCTCTATACCACAGGCCAGCTGCATTCACCTTCTGACCAAGCCATCAGTACTCAGTGAAATGTTGGGTTTTCTTGTTCATATTTGAATTATTCTCTTTTCTTTCATCATTTACATGTAAAAAATAGATCATTACATTCTTATCCAGCATCTATTTCAAAGATGTTGTCGCTTCAAAAACTGCAGAACTTGGTACAGCTTGTCACAAAAACCAGCTTTCTTTTTCTTCTTGCCCCGTCCACACTTTTTTTCCCCTGTCCATATTTTTAAACCATTAAAAAAACCCCTTCAACTGAACAGAATAGTTTTAACATTGTGTTCAACTAGTGGCAAATCTGTTCAATGTAGTGACATTCTCCTGGGTTTCTACCCGGAGAATTTCTACAATTTTGCACCTTTGCAGCATTTCTGTCTCTCATTCACTTGATTAATAAAAGTTCAGAAGGAAATTTTTGGTATTTTTTTCCCCATCAGATGGATCTCAATAAGACAGAGGAGATAATATTGAAACTGGAAAGCCTCCACCAGCAGCCTCATATCTGGGATTTTCTACTTTTACTGCCGAGGCTACACACAAGCCATGATCACGTGGAAGATGGCATGCATGTTGCAGTGCACCTTCTCCGGGCTGTTTTGAAGTAAGTGAAAATGAAAACCATAAGTAAGTATCGATACGTTGTTTTTCACCTTATTTTTAAAATGGGAAATAAAAATTACTGAGTAACTGTTGGATAAAAAAAAACACCTCACAATAATGTCATCTTGAAACCACAGGAGCTTCTGCACCTCCACGTCTGTCCCTCATCTGTCTGTGTACATATTTTATATAGGGGCTGTGATGTTCTTCATAGTGTGTTCTCCCTGATTTAAAAAAGTTAGCTCCATACTTTAATATTTCATATGTTGTTATAACTGATAAATGGTCATTTTTAAGGCTGAAGCATATATCATTCTGGTAAAGTACTATATACCGTAATTTACTTAGTAAATTTAGCATTAGATTTTTGGTTGTTTCTAAGTTTTTCACTATTAGAGATAAGGCTTGAATATAAAAATTTTAACTAATTTCTCAAGAAATTATGCCACAGTTGTTCACATAGTATTCAGAACTGATAAGCTCACTTGCTTCCCTGGTGTAATTCAGTGAGTTGGATGTTGGTCTCCTATGCTGGATCTGACCCCCATGTTACCTGGGGTGACTTTTGGAAGCATCCCTTCCCATGGTGGGTTTCCCATGCTTTAATCAGCATGACCCTCTTTTATAAATACTTGAATTATTTTGTGTAAACTCATTGTATGAATAATGAATTTTATTATTTTTTATTAGCAGAAGTTTATATTCTTCTCTGATTTTTAACCGTTACTTATTTTATCTGCTGTTGGTGAGAGAAATCCACATTGCCCTTAGGCTAGGACAAAAGGGGCCCTGTCCTGGGGCCTGTGCTTTGGGGAGGTCCCTGTTCTGGCCCTTCTCAGACTGTGCCTCTGCTCATGGTTCAGAATACCCATGAGGTGAAGGGGATGTGTTCACAGAGCCCACACACCCTGATTCCCTCTCACCCTGGAGTTCCCTAATCTAACGGCCAGAGCCTGCTCAAACCTCTTCTCCTGGCCCCTCCTTCTGAGGGTAAATCTTACCATTGGACTGTGCCTCCTCCAGCCTAAGGGTGGTCTAGGAATGACTGCAACCATTGGCAGCAGTGTAGGGTGAGAGGCATGGGTGCTGTTGGGCTGTGTAGGCTGGAGGACTCACCTCTGAGCACTGAGGCCCCTTGAGGTACAGACCAAGCTGAGGGTGGGGAGCACATAGGGGAGGAGTGGGCTGAAGGCCGGGGCCAGGGACAGGTGCTCCCCTAAACTACTACATTCTGGTGTACAACTCCGAGGATCAGAAAATTCTTAATCTGAATGTAGCTTTCCAAGTTGTTATGAAGATCTATTGGGCAATGAATGGAACATATTTTGATAGTTAGTTAGCTTGATTTATAACTTAAATATTTGAACATATTAGAAGTGCCTCTTTTTGTATTCTTGCCTGAAGCCCTGACTCTGTTAGCAGTGAACAATGAGAACAATCGGGCTATTTGGAGAGACGCAAAATTTAAAATGAGAAGATATTGATGACAGTTGTTGAACCGTATCAACTTCAGCATAAATTGTATTTCCATATTTTGCTTCAGTAGCATGATATCAAGAAAATCTGCATTCATAGAGAGAAGTATTTGCAAGTGGTACCAGGTTTAATCCTGGGATACTCTTCAATACACAAAGTTGTCATAAAGTATTTTTCGTGATGAAAATCTACAAGGAAATCATCTGTTTGGAAGCACAGCTTATGGTTGTGTTGGTCTCACGTTGCCAAAATACAGATATATTCCACCTTCTGTTGAGTGCATTTTCTAATCTACAAATTGAAGTATATTTATTTATAAAATAAAATATTAATATTCTAAAAATACAATTAATACCATGTATATATGTAGACTCCCCCTCCCCCAAAGCTCCTTTTTCTTTGACACAATTTCACAGCCCCTGATTGAACCCTTGACCTATTCAGATCCATAGGTTAAGAGAGGGAAGGATTGAGGTACATGGCATTGCCCGCAAATATTAGACCTGTATCTGAACTTGAAGCAGCCAGGCTGACTGTTCATTTGCTTTTCTAATATGGCAGCCCTTTGCACCTTGCTGGCCTCATCAGCTGCCCTGCGGCAGGAAGAATCAAGGCTGAGTATAAAATAACACCTATGGCAGAGCCAATGCAAACTTGAGTTCTGTGTCAAAGGCAGAGTGGAAGATCGCCTAAGTTCTCAAGTGTTTCAAGAGAAGAACTTACCTCTTACATTTAGTTACTAGTCCAGGGAGTTAGAGTCAAATTAAAGCCATGAAGAATGCTGACATGTAAATGGTCCAGCCACATCTTGCAACAGTGCTAGGGGCCCAGTCCATGGGATGTTAAGTAAACCTTGAATTTATGGTATTTGTTTTGCTAACTACCCATTCATACTGCTTTTTGTTTTGTTTTGTTTTGGTTCTAGTTCCTTAATATCCCTAGAAGATTTAGATTGGCTGCCAATCAACCAAACTTTTTCCCAGGTTTCTGAACTTGTACTGAATGTGACCATTTCGACACTGACATTTCTGCAGCGACATGGAGTACCAGTCACTGGTATGGGTGCCTTGTAGCTATTGCTATGTTTCAAAAATGTTTAACTACTTAAATTCATTGACCATCAACAGAGAGCTAAAATGATGTTCAAAATGATTTAATTAGAATTTCAAATTGAAAAAAGAATCAATTGTTTCCGTTAGTACAAGACAAAAATAGAATAAAAATTTGGAACTCAAAACTGAATTTGACTTTCTACCACTGTTGAAATTCTGCAGTCATTGCTAACATAAATAACATTTTTAAATTAAAATAATTGATTTTAAAATTCTTTGACATTATTTCTTCTAATAGTAGATCTGTCACTGGTTCTGTGATTTTACTCTTTCCTCTCTCTCACCTCCTATTGGGAGGAAATATTTTAAAAATGGTAAAGTTAGTAAGAAGAGGCAGGTTGATGTAGACTTACAGAGTCCCCTAACTAAATAAGCATCCCTACCACAGGGGAGGGAATGGAATTATATAGCTCTTTCTTGACCCAGGATATTAGTTCCTGAATTGTCAACTGAGTCTGAGCATTTTACTTTTAATTCTTTTCTTTTCTCTATTTTTCTATCTTTGGCTATTTCTTTAAGGGAAATACAGTGAGAAAACAACAAAGTTAGAATTCATCCACTCATCTATTCATCCATCCTTTTATTCATTCATCTGTCCACCCATTCACCCACACATCCATCCATTCATCCATCCATCCATCCAACCATCCATCCATCCATCCAACCATCCATCTGCCTACCCATTCACCCACTAAACAACCCATTAACCCATTTATACCTCTATCTATCTATTCTTCCATTAATTCATCCATCCATCCACCCATTCACCTACTCACCAACCCACCAACTCATTCATCTATCCATCATCCATCCATCCATTCACTCATCCATTCATCCATCCATCTACCTCCCCATTCATCTACTCATCAACCCACCAACGCATCCATCTGTTCATTTATATATTCATTTTCTCATTGAATAAACAATGAGCACTTCCTATGAGCCAAACACTTCCCCCAGACAGTGGGAATAAAAAGCTGAATAAGACATAGTTCTTCAATGAGAACACATGGACATAGGGGAGGGGGACAACACACACAAGGTCCAGTTGTCAGGTGCAGGGGTGAGGGGGAGGGAGAGCATTAGGACAAATAGCTAATGCAAGTGGGACTTAAAACCTAAATGATGAGTTGATAGGTGCAGCAAACCACCATGACACATGTGTACTTATGTAACAAACCTGCACGTTCTGCACTTGTGTCCCGGAACTTAAAGTAAAAAAAAAAAAACAACAACAAAACATAGTTCTTGCTTTCAAAAAAGTCATCTTTAGTAAAGTAGAGAGATATGTCAATAAAAAAAAAAAAAAAAAAAAAACAAAGACCACAGAGTAAGGATCTGAAATCTGTTTCAGGAAAAACTTCAAGGAGGAATTTTGAAGGGTGAGTTGGAGTTTATCAAAGAGATGAGGGAGCATTTCTAGGAAAGGGGAGGAATGTGTGAGATACTTGGACTTGCTGAGAGCTGTGAAGTTTTGACACTCAGCTTGTCTGAGGTACAATAGGCAGTAGCAGGGGGTGGCATAGAAAAGAGCCCAGGCCAAAACATGAATGGCCATGGAAGCAGTAGAATTAGATCTGTGTTATAGAAAGATACTCCTGGGCAGTGTGAGGAGTGGATTGGAGGCAGGCCGCTCTGGGGTTCAGGATTCTGGGAGCAAGCCTTCCATTGGCCACTTTCTCCTGAGGTCTCAGTCCCCTGAACTATTATTATTATTTGAGATGGAATCTCACTCTGTTTCCCAGGCTGGAGTGCAGCGGCGAGATCTCGGCTTACTGCAACTTCCCACTCCTGGGTTCAAGCAATTCTCCTGTCTCAGCCTCCCAAGTAGCTGGGACTACAGGCACCTACCACCATGCCCAGCTAATTTTTGTATTTTTAGTAGAGATGGCGTTTCGCCATGTATTGGCCAGGCTGGTCTCAAACTCCTGACCTCGGTGATCCGCCCGCCTCAGCCTCCCAAAGTACCGGGATTGCAGGTGTGAGCCACCACGCCCAGCCCTGAAGTATTATATAATGAGATTGTTATGCACAGAGATTTCTATAATCCCATTCAGAATTTTGCGGCTTCATGGAGCAAACTAACATGAAACCCTGTATCACCCCAATTCTACCTGTTGCTTCTTTCTTCTCATTGCTTGTGCCCCAGCACAGTGAGATACACATAGAAAGGGTATTTTTTTGTTGTTGTTACTTATTTTTTTTTGAGCACTTGGTAAAAGAGAAGTTAGCTCATTAACGTTTAACTCGATTTTCAGGTTAGGTTAGTTCTACTGGGAACTATTTCTTATGCTGAGAACAAAATACAGAGGTGGGGTGTGGGATGAATAAAACACCTCATTGAAATCTTCCCAGTGACCTTAATTTTAACAAACTCATTTAGAAGCTCAAGTTTTTGTACATCATCCAAATTACAACAACCAATTTACCTTACAATTGGAAATGTAATTACCGCTAAGAATGTAATTAAAATAAACAATTTTCTATTAACTCTCCAGTGAGTCAAAGCTAAGGAACACTATTGCAAAACATACTTTGAGAGGTAGCTAAAAATTTGTCTTCATGTCTCTTGTCTCCAAGAAAAATTCTTTTGCCTGATGAGCTGATTTGAAGGGGAAGGGATGAGTGGCCTCATGTGGCTTTGGGCTACTGGTCCAATTATGTTATGCACTGGAATTGTTAATCTATACATTCTGAATTCTCTGTTGTTTAGCAACAAATTTCTGAATCCAAGGTGCATTTCACTTTTTGAGAAAGATTGTGTACTTTTATAAGTATGCTATATTGACGTCACTATTCTTTTCTCTCTTTTCTGGAACTCTGTGAGTAATTCTAATACTTTCTGAGACCAGTAGAGATTAATAGTCACAGATCAGCTTCAGGAGCCAGATTATTTGGGTTTGAATCAGAGACTTTATCTAACATATGTGACTCTAAGAAAAAGGGGATAATTATAGCACCTACCTCACAGTGTTGTTGGAGGACTATGTGAGACTTCCCATGGGATATTCTTAGTCTAGGTCCTAGTACCTCTTCAACATACAATAAATGCTAGTTTTAATCTCATATATCAATGCTTTTTCCTCTCATGGTGCCATGTAGAGACAATCAGAGTGGAAACAAAAAGTCTTGTATTCCTGGGATCTTTCCCATCTTCAGTACCTTCCTGAAGTCCTCTTTGACTTGGCCTTTCTTTGTAAATGTCATGGACTGTGCTATTTTTGTAGACCTCACTGCGATTATAAGGTTCCTATGAGATAATGCATGTGAAAATGGTTCAATAGTGGCTGGCAAGTACAGGGGCTGAGTCAATGGGTGTTGAATCATGATCTGAAACCATCTAGTTTCTAGATGAAGGTTCAAGGTTTAAACACACCTTGAAATTTGTGTGTTTTTTATGTTTGCGGATACTGAGGCATAATCCTCAGATATTTTGTCATACCTTGGGGGTCTTGGATTTATATTTTGAATATGTCACTTCTAGATAGTGTCACGGGTTTTTTGGGTAGCTCATGAATTTTATATGTTGACAACTTGAGTTCGGGGAACTTTTTCTTATGACTTCAAATAATTATTGGAAATACAGTTTTAAAGAACTCCATAGTATTTTATGCTATGAATATACTATAATTTATCTTTTCCCTTGATACTAAGCCCTTAGCTGGTTTTCAGTATTTTATCAGTATAAAACCAATAAAATATTGTTCTACAATAATTTTTGCTCAGATATCTGATTAAACTTCTTGAGAAAGATTTTTAGAAGTGAAATTATTGGATTCAGGGACTTGAATTTTATAAAGCTCTTGAAATATGTTTTAAAATTATCCTCTGGAAATGTTGCAACCATTTATGCCAGGGAGTGTGTGACACTTCACCATTCTCTCTATAGCAGCAAGCGTTTTTTTCTGCTTGCTTTTTCTGTTTGATGCTCAAATGGTGTTTTGTCTTCATTTGTTCTTCCTTTAGTGGTGAGAATGGTATTTTGTTTTTTCTGAATTACATTAGACATACCAAAATATTCAACCAACTGATGGTGTAAATCTTTTGTTGTTCCAACAGAGCCAGGTTACCACCAGTCCATGCAGAATATAGTGTGGGATCCACAGAAAGTCCAGTATGATCTCAAATCCCAATTTGGTTTTGATGATCTTCACACGGAACAGATCCTGAACTATTCAGCTGAACTAAAGGAGGTACACATGCTTGACTGCTTCTCACACCATTGGGTCTTTCCTGGAGACTGGATCTACAGCCTGTTGCTGGGGCAGGGTGGGCGGGTACCACAGGAGAGGCAGCCAGACAGGAGGGTTCCGTTAAAACCTGAACTCCTTGCACAGAAGAGACCCCTGCTGTCTTCAGCTTTTCTAGAAGTGTCTCTTTCTTCTTACCTTGAAGTTTTATCCTGGAACGGAAAGGCAGCTTGGAAGTAATATGACACTTGATTGCTCTGGGAACTAGCAGTGGGAGAGGCCAGGTCAAGTGAGGGTGTGAGATTCTGAAGACAAGACAGTGCTAGTAGGGTCCAGGTAGGAAGGTGGTGCACCAGCTGTAGTGTGTGAGGGTACAAGTGGGTGAATTTTCAGGTAAAGAGATAGTTTTCCTTAGAAGAGTAGGAGCTGTAGGTTATAGATGCCAGCTGGGTTCACTGAAGTTGAGCTTCTTCTCAAACTAGGTGAAATAAGGGGGTTGGACTGGATGATCCCCAAGACCCAGTTCACTGCTGGTATTGCTGAGATTCTGGGAGGTATCTTTTAATCACAGAGTCCCTTTGCCACTGTGGCCTGTTTGTAGGCACTTCTCCTTTGCATGGTGCAGGCCCAAGAACTATGCACCTGGAGCTTTGGTCCATAGACTTTACCTCCAGGGTTAGAGCATTTCTGGTGCAGCTCCTAGGTCAGGGTTGAGCTAGGCATGTTTGGAAAAGACCACTGTTCTGTTAGGATCTCAGTCCATGCTGGGTATGTAGATTTTGCTCACTTCTCTGTGAGTTCCCCACATCTGGTCTTCCCAGATGGCACTTTTCACATTTCAATGCAGCTACTGTTAACGTTCAGACTGTTGCTTTCAATATTTAGACTCTGGATCTGTGCTCTCAGTCTGAAGGCTTAGATGGTTGGCCTGTAGCCAGCAGACCCTCATGCTGGCTTGGTGTTTGAAAAACCATTTCTGCCAGGTAGGTTAGGGCTTACCACAGTATACTAAATTTTGTGCTTCTTGTACCCCCGGCACAATTTAATTTATCATCTTACAATTTTAGGAACTATTTACCTACTATATATAGAATATGAAATTGTGACTCTTGGGTTTTCTCATGGGTGCTGATATAGATGGAATATGAAACCCCAGTTGGCTGACTTTTATTCTAGTTTTCTCCATCTTTATGAACCCGTTTTCTCGTTATACTATAGTTGGAGTAAACTATGTAAAACTTTTACTTTAGAATGTTAAATATATTGAGATTAGAATTAAAAGGAAAATGATCAGAAAATGCCACTGTGTATATCAACAAAGCTCCATTTGTCATCTGATGATGTACATATGATGTACATATGATTGTACATCATATGTGTGAGCTTTCTATTTGCTGCTGTAACAAGCTACCCCAACACAGTGGCTTAAGGCAACCCACATTTTTTTTTAATCATAGTGTACTGGAGGTCAGACACCTGAAATGGTCTCACTGGGTTAGACTTAAGGTGTCTGCAGGGCTGCATTCCTTCTTGAGGTCAAGGAGACATACTGTTTTAGGGGAGGAAACATTCTTTTTTCTCTATTATTGTGTTCAACGGCTGGGGATCATAAATTAACCTGATAAAACACAGATAAACAAGAAGAAAACCAGTTATTATGTAGGTATGTAAGGGAGTTCACAAAGAGAAATATATAGATATTCCCTGACTTAGGATGGTTCAACTTATGATTCTTCAACTTCACGATGTTGTGAAAATGATACATATTTAGTAGAAACTGTACCTCAAGTACCCATACGATCATTCTGTTTTTCACTTTCAGTACAGTATTCAATAAATTACATGTGATAATAAATGCTTTATTATAAAATAAGCTTTGTGTTAGATTGTTTTTCCCATTGTAAGCTAATGTATGTGTTCTGAGAACAGTTCAGGCAGGCTAAGTTTGGTTATGTTTTGAGGTTAGCAGTACTAAATGCATTTTTGGTTTACGATATTTTCAAGTCATAACATAACATATACGTGGGCTCTTGGGATTGGGACATGGCCATCTTAGGGGACCATTGCCTGCTTCCCCACCCTTTGTAAGTGTAATTGCCTGGTGGGTTCTTCCTGCGCACTATATAGGCAAAACCAATTCACTGAGATTGCAGTCCAGAAAGGGTTTAATTAATGCAGAGCTAGCCAAGGGGAAGAAATGGAGGTATTACTCAAATCAGCCTCTTTGAGAACTCAGAGGGGTGGGGTTTTTTTGTTTTTGGATAATTTGGTGGGCAGGGGACTAGGAAATCGGTTCTGCTGATTGGTTGGGGATGAAATCACAAGGGTTTGGAAAATGCAAAAGTCTGAAAAACATCTCAAAAGATCAATCTTAGGTTTGACAATAGTGATGTTATTTATAGGGGCAATTGGGGAGGTCACATATCTTATAATCTTTGGCTCCATGACTCCTGAGTAGCAAGGGATTATAGAAGGCCAGCTAGGGGCCAATGGCTGGTTATCATTTAGCTACACCGATATTTTAGCAGCATTCAAGCTCCTCCCATAATCTTAATCTTGTGGCCTTTTATTAGTCTTACAAGGGCAGGTTCTGTTCCTGAGAAAGGAGGGGATTCATCTTAGGGAGGGATTACTATCACCCTTGCTAAAAAGTTAAACTATAAACTAATTCCTCCTATGGTTAGCTTGGTCTATGCCCAGGTGTGAGCAAGGACAGCCAGCCTCTGAGGCTAGAAGCAAGATGGAATCAGTCATGCTAGACTTCTCTCACTCTCATGATCTGCAAAGGGGGTTTCACAGGGCCCTTTCTATCTGGATCAGCCTGTGCTCCTAGGCCCTCCCTGGGGTCTGTCTGACTCCTGACCCCTCCAGTCTCTGGGCCTGCTGGAGGCCTCAGTACATGCTGCCACTGCAAAGAGCAGTCCTCCTCTCTCCCTGTCTCTGCTTCTTGAATTGGAGAATGATTTGTCTAACCTCACATCCTCTGTGGAGCCCCTGTGACCTCACTTCAGCCTCTGCCTCTACTCCTTCAACCTTCTATAATAAGGCATATCCAAGGGAACCTGATGGCTGTACGTCTGCCTCTCATAGACTGAGAACATCTGAGTTGGGACTCAGCCTTATCTATCTAACATGATACAAGGTATTGTTGATTTTTTTTTTAATTAAGGAAAAAAAATAGGACAAAAACATCAGGGACCCTGTGCTTTGACAGTCACAGGTTAATATTTTAAATCTTGTTCCTAAAAGGACCTAAAAGTGAACACAAAAGACTAAAATTAAGCTTTTTGACTATTGCCATTATTTAGTCAATTCAGTCTGTTATAACAAAAGACCATAGACAGGGTGGCTTGTAAACAACAGAAATTTATCTCGCTGTGTCCTCACATGGAAGAAGGAGTAAAGGAACTCCCTGAGTCTCTTTATCAGGGACTAATCCCATTCATAAGGGTTCACCTTCATGATAGTTCCCCAAGGCCCCACCCATCTCTTCATACCATCACCTTGGGGGCTAGGATTTTAAAATATGAATTTTAGGGGGCAGTCCACAAGCATTTAGACCATGGCAGTCATCGACAGAATCTCTTAAAGATAGCATTATAATTGTTGTAAAATGATGTAATAGGGAAATGTGGTTCATTATATTACAAACATAAGTATTTGTAAAGCAGTGTTAGAGGAACTGTGTTGAAGTTCACATGTAAAATAAAGGAGGTTTGTTTCAAGCATGTTCAACAGTTTCTGATCCAATACCTCAATTTGAATCTTTCCGATTTTATCTACTTTTGATAATCAGAAAAGAAAATGTTCTTGGCAAAACAAGTTTGTTAGTCCAAAGTATGAATTAAACTGGGCTGACCCATGTTCACTTTTGGCCTGAGAACAAAAGAAAAAAGATTTGATGTCATCTCCATGTCACTGGCCTGGAGAAACAGCTGTTCCCATTGTTTGCGGATGAAACTGAAAAATATAACCCCTTGTTTTAAACTACCAAGTCTCCCCTCAAGGTAAATCACATAGATACTGTCACTTGTTACTTCTTCAATCAAGCAAATGTAAGACCTTTTACTATGGCAAGATAGTGGTGTTATTTTTAGAAGAGGAAGGTTCTAGGAAAGGAGCTTTACTTCTAAATATTTTTTTGTATTGTTATCAGATACCCATAGACAGCTCTTTGGTGTGTTCAGTCTTGTCTAGCACATTAGAGGATAAAGCTGAGAGATGGGGCCATGTTGGAGACTGCCACCCCCAGTGGTCAGAAGCCAAAAACTATCTTGTCCATGCAGTCAGCTGGCTGCGAGTCTACCAACAGGTGCTGTCCCCTATCTATACGTTCTGTCCAAAGGCATGCCAGTTTGAGTGTCCAAATCCATTCTCCTCCATTGCCCCACCTGCACCATGTTGTTTACTGTTGGATTTCATGTCCCTCCCAGGAAAGGGCCTTAGGATCCCCACATCCTGGCCATTGAGTACACCTTGTCTCATGTATATCAGCTGGCCCCAGCTCCTTAGGCCTAGGCCCTCAACCATCATCACCAAACAATCCATCTTAGGCTTGCACACACACCTTGGCAACTCAGAAGTTCCTAGACCCATGCTCTGGTATTGGTGCATGAGATTCCCCTGGACTGCTTTGGCCAGCTCCTTGGACGTTTGCCTGCTGGCATTCAGCATCCCTGCAGCACTTTGAGCTCTGGGCTGGCCTTGTCCCTTCACTTTGGTTTTGACTAGAAGCTGTGTGCACAAACAGTGACTGTGATTTCGGTGACTGTAATTTAGCAACACGAAGGGAGACTCTAGTCTGTCTTTAGAGATGTCGCTGTAGGGCAGAGTGCCTGAGTGATTAGATCGCTCCTGGCCTCAGAAGCTCACCCGGCCCTGGCTGTTTCACAGCTTTGTGCTTCTTGGGGAGGTTTTGGAGACTGTGAGGCAGAGCGCCTATGGCAGTCACTTCCCACTTGGTTTATCAGGCTTTGTCATCTCCATCTCATGTTTTTCCTTAAAGAACACATCTCTTTAACTTTGTTTCCCCCTAGTGTGTGTCATTTATAAAGGCCAAATCTCAAATAGTGGACAAAACATCATTAAAAATATATAGGTGTTGTCATCCGCTTTATGGTACTAAAGTCATCCAGCACTAAGATAATCAAGGGACAGTGCTGAAATGACCAGCATCCAATGGTCTAGTGGACACCCTTGCTTTGTGCATTATCTGGGTACAATAACTCATGGTTATTTAAGGCGTAGTTAGCACACATATGTGCACATCATGCACCTCCCCATGCTATCAGGCTTGGGCAAGAATGATTTATTTTGGTATAATGTTGATGGTAAACCACATTGCTAATTGACATCAGTATCATGCTCCCCATGTCCATGTCATAAAATGACACTTAGTAACTATGTATTAACTTTGGTATACATTTAAAAATATGCAAATATGCTATCCTAAATATGTCAGTTTAGGTTTCAAATTATATTTCATTTGTTTTGAGGTGTATGTTATTCCCTTCTCTCTTTTTTTCTCTCTCGGGAGAATAACGAGGAATAAGGCAGAGGTTATAAAGTTGTGTGCATCTGTTGTTGTGACATGAAATCTTTAATTTCTGAGTAGAAATTAAATCATAATGCAATTGCTAACAGACATTCTAATTTTTCAAAAAAAAAAAAGATTGGCTGTTTGTCGTCTAGAGTGGTGGTCTGTTAATATTTCTTAACTAACTACTATTCTTTCCAGTTTTCTATTATTAATGCTAGTATTTTTGTTTCCAAATTTGTAGGTGTTTGATCAGTGGCAATGGGGTAGCCTGGCTCAGAAGACACTCAGAGGCATGGGCCACAGTCTGGAGGCTCTCAGGAATCAGTTTGAAGAGGAGAGTAAGCCCTGGAAGGTGGTGGAAGCTCTGCACACTGTGCTGCTCCTCCTGAATGACAGCTTGGCAGCAGATGGCCCAAAGGATAATCACACATTTCCAAAGATGTAAGGCACATTTCCCTGTTTGATTATTGATTAGGTAGACGGCACTGAATTTTAAAGAGAGATAATAATACTGTTAAAAACACATTCTGTAAACTACAGCTAGACAATGAATTTCTAGTTAGCAAATGGGATATCAAAGGCTTTCATTGTGGACCATCACCAGGACAGAAGTTTTTGCAGCACTCTGGATGCTTATTCAGAGGCTGAAATTGACCTAATATGGGAGCAATATTTGAGAAGGTGTCAGTTTCCTGGATTTTAGATTTTATGTCTTTGGCATTTGTTTAAAAATGAATAAATACACTTCAGAGGCATTTTCATATACAGAACGACCTTACATGAGTAGCTGTTTTCCTAGAATCTTCCTCCTGTAAAAATATGTTTTTATATTTACTTAAAGATTTTGTACTGTTGAAGTGTTTACATAAGGTCCAGAAATATTTTAGAAGTAGGAAATGGTGGAACTTGTTTCTTCCTTTTTAAGATAACCACAATTTATTCACCAAAATAGCCAACTACATATTTTTCCTCAGTAGGTGTAGCAGTTTGTAGTAACTTGAATCTTATTATCCTTCTGAAGTTAAGGCTCTCCTTGGAAAAGAACAATATGATTTCTCAATATTATCTCAAAAATGTTCATTTCAAACCAGGTCAGACAAACTGTTGCTCTCTGCGTACCATGAAGGAGAGCTGAGATGACAGAATTGGATGAGACCGTGTTGTGTTATTATGATTACTTAACAAATAGCAATTCTAAACACTTCCAGTTTTTTCACATTTTCTGGAACTGTTAGCAAACAGGATCTTGCTTTTGAAGGCCCTGTTTCCTAACTTTTACTTAAGAGATGTTCTGGGGCATGAGGTGCTGGTGCTAGAGGCGGCAGCACAGTTCTCCATCAGGGCCATAAAAGCTGTAGGAGGATGGTCGCAGGGCGCCAGCAAGGATGCCTTGAGCAGTGATCTTGGCAAAGGGCAGGGATGAAACATCTGTCTTAAATAAACAAATGCCGGGACATTGCATTGGGGGATGTTGAAAACCTCCCTGCTGGTCTGTTACTTAATGAACATTAGTAGAAACACCACATTAAGTCACCTTAATTATCCTACATGCCTCGAACTCCCCCTGGCACTTTAGCCTAGGATTCTGCCTGCTCTGTGCCAGGCCAGGGGATTGAACCCCCCAGAAGCTCTACCTGGCTCTTAGTCCTACAGAGACTGGGGAAGCTGAAGACTACATCACACTCTTAAGTACAAAGCTAGGACAGCCTGCATTCTTCTGTCCCCCATATATAATTTCCACACATTCTCAGTGCCAGGAAGATGAGGCCCAAACACTGGCTTTGCTGTCCATCTGCTCTGTGTGTGTGTGTGTGTGTGTGTGTGTGTGTGTGTGTGTGTGTGTGTGTGTGTGTGTGTTTGAGACAGAGTCTCGCTCTGTCTCCCAGGCTGAGGTGCAATGGCATGATACCGGCTCATTGTAGCCTTCACCTCCTGGGTTCAAGTGATTCTTTTGCCTCAGCCCCCTGAGTAGCTGAGATTACAGGTATGCCATCATGCCCAACTAATTTTTGCATTTTTAGTAGAGACATGGTTTCACCATGTTGGCCAGGCTGGTCTTAAACTTCTAGCCTCAAGTGATCTGCCCTCCTCGGCATCCGAAAGTGCTGGAATTCCAGGTGTGAGCCACCACGCCTGGCCTGAAGCCTCCATTTGTATTTGGATACTGCTTTTGTTGCATGTAATGGAAAACTGCCACCTCTTGGCTGTTACAGCTTTGGCCCTTCTGTTGACTTCCCTATGGGTTGGACTCCTGGCTTGGTAATGGCATTGCTAGATGATTGCTAAGGTCCTCGCTAGTTTTTAGTTCCTTGGTTTGCTGGAGACTTGGCACACAACTGCCCAATGGCCCTGTCTTCATTTGTTAAGAAGGGATCATCTGCCCCTGCTTGTTAGACTGCTACCGGGATCAACAGAGACTCCCATGCTGAGATGCCTCATGCTCTGAGTGGATGGCCTAAAACATCAGTCCCTGCCACCAGAATCTGTTAATCTCTCTTTCTAAACCCACCCCTCTATCCCGCCATCCTTCTTCTCTTTACAAATTCACTGATTTTCCTACATGGGTGTGAGATGGCACTTGATACCTACCTTTAAGACTAATCCCTTTTGTTAATTCTATTATTTTCAAAGTAAATTTTTTATCTTAGTTTTATATGGAGTCATGAGTCCCATCCCAGTAGGTGCCAGTTTGTGTGTGTGTGTGTGTGTGTGTGTGTGTGTGTGTGTGTGTGTGAGACATATTCTAATTGCTTTCTCCTCTGTGTTGTATGGTTTCTTATCTACCATCCCTATGGCACAAATTCTCTCCTCTGTTTTGCCTCCTAAGCATTTGCTGAGTGCCTCCTTCTCTACCTTAGTATTTTATTGTTGTTCTACATGTTGATACATCTATTAAGTCCTTTGTGAAGTTTAATCCTTGTTTCTTCAATTCAGTATTTCAAATAAAGCAGTCACTTATCTTCAGCTCTTTTTTTTTTTTTTTTTTGAGACAGGGTCTCACTCTGTTGCCCAGACTGGCGTGCAGTGGACAGTGGCATGATCTTGGCTCACTGTAACCTCGGCCTCTCAGGCTCAAGCGATTCTCCTGCCTCAGCTTCCTGAGTAGCTGGAATTATGGGTGCACGCCACTACTGCCCGGCTAATTTTTGTATTTTTAGTAGAGAAGGGGTTTCACCATGTTGGCCTGGCTGGTCTTGAACTACTGACCTCAAATGATTCACCTGCCTCAACCTCCCAAATGCTGGAATTACAGGCATGAGCCATCACGGCTGGCTGCCTTCAGCCTTCTTTAAATCTTTTTGAGAATCACATGCATTCTTAGCAGAAGACTGTGTATCTTTTATCATTAGCTTTGGTCCAGGAAACCCCATTTGTTCACATAGCCAATTGTTCACAGCTTTTTTTCTTCCTAAGCCACAATGTTCACTTAAAAGAAATGGAAATCACACCAGACCCTCAATTTTCTACTGAATTCTTTGTGTCATTATAGACTGCCTTTTCTTCTCCAGGTTCTGTCTGGTTCCTGCCCATGTCCCTGCAGTCAGGGTGGCTGAGGTGTGGGAGCTCTTCACCCAGGCTCTAGCAGATAGCATAGATTTTGGCAAGGCGAGGACTCACAGAGGTGCCTCCAGGCCCTCCAGCAAGGACTCACCCTTCAATGCCACATGTTGCTGTGAAGTGTCTGTTCACAGATGTAGGGGGAATAGTCCCTAGGGTCTGGCCATGTGGTGTCCTTACTTGTCAGAACTTAAAGACACTCGACAGGAAGATCCAGATTCCAAGTCACACAGCATTTCTTTTTTCCTTGGGGAAAATAAAATAATCTTCTTCCCACTTTCTGGTTCTTTCTAAGAGCCACTCTGCTTCCTTCTCAGTGTAACCCAAAAAGTCAGAGCAACGACTAACCTAAGACCACTTCATTCTGCAGATGGCCAGTTCCAGAAACCATGCTTCCAGCTTCACACCAGCAAATGTGCCAGGAATCTGGTCAGCAGCCAGAAAGCCCAAGCATGAGGATGTGATGGAGCAGTTGCTCCACCTTGTAGGGTGATGACATGGGGATGGGTACCTCTTCCTGCTGGTGTCTTGTAGGAGAATTATCACCGTGGCCTTGCTCACTCTCTCTATACCCTCTACAGTGGTCAGTTCCATCAGCCTTCCAGCTAGAGAATAGCAGCAACTGTTTATCAAGCCTGCGTTCAACCCCAAACTAGCAAGGTGCCGTGAAGAGACTGACCACTATGGGACAGAAGTCCAAATGGACACCAGGGGGCTCAAAGCTGTGGCGCGCCTCCAGCCAGTGGAATATTTTGCTTAGGCTTCAAGTAGCTCAGCCCTTTCTGCTTTTCTCTTTTTGTAGCTTGCCTTGTTTATTATGGGCAAGGATTCCATGCAGTTCCTTAAAGACACAGAAAGCTTGGACTCGTCTGCTCTGGGCAGTTCTGCTGCCCACGGTGTGGCTGTGTCTTGCTCCTCCCTGTCCCATATTTATTCCGATTTCAGGTTCTTTGCATTATTAAACTCATCTTCTTTCCAGCTTCTCTCTCAGTTATTTGTTCCCTGTCTGGAGCCCATTAGTCTGACACTCCGAGGACTATTTGTATTGAGCTGCCTGGCTCTTCATTCTTCCTTTGACCTTGGAGAATCCTACAGGCATTGCTAATTTGCCCAAGTTGGTACCACTGTGATGGTCCTGTACACCACCACACACCATCTCTGTATTTTGAAACTTTTCTCAAAATATTTTTCTGTATCTCATTAACCTCAAGGCAAATGTTTTTAGATCCCATGTGAAAGTTTATCCTAACCCTCACTTCTTTTAGACACTACTAGGAATATGCTTTTCCATTTTGGGGTAAAGAGAATGTTTAATCCATATTCAGTACCAAAAGCAACTCGAAATCAGCTGATTCAAACAATGCAGTTTGTCAAGAATCTGGTTGTGTGATAAAGTGAGACTTTCAGTCTGTGAACACACTTCTCAAAGCAGTGGAATATTTTCCTTTGAATGGAATTTTTATTTCCCTAGTTGGCACTTTGAACTACTTTTCATTTTATTTCATTTATTTATTTTTGCCCTCAGATTACAGCATCTCTGGAAATTGCAAAGCATGCTGCAAAACCTGCCCCAGTGGCCGGCACTGAAGAGATTTCTTCAGCTTGATGGAGCTCTCAGAAATGCGATAGCTCAGAATTTACATTTTGTCCGAGGTAAGCTAGTTCTGGTGTTATTTGTCCCTGACTCACTAAGTGTAAACGTGAAATTTATTGGAAAATGGACTTGAAACTCCCTGACAACATTGTAAAGTTGAAGATAGGTTTGCTGGTGTTGAATGCATATTTATGCTTTGCTCTGATGCCTTCTAGGGAATTTAAAATACGGCACACCAAGGCTAAATAAACAATGAAGGCACAGTGAAGAGTGCATCCTTGATGTGGCCTATGACAAGCAGTGTCCTAGGGCTGGGTTGACTTTCACATTCACAGCAGCATCCATGGTTTTCAGGCTGGAAAGAGACCAGAGTGCATTGTGAATAAGCGAATCTTTTGTATTCTGTTCCTTCTACTACCTCCTCTTACTGCTGCTCCTTGGGGTCTGGTAGGGATAGCATGTTTCCCGTGGGTTTATAGAATGCCCTTCTTTAAACTTCCTTGACTATGCTGAGCATTACTCCTTTTGCCCTCTTCTGAGGAAGTCAGGTTTGCACTTTTGCTCCCATGAGTTGCTGCCTTTGCATTTTCTCAGGGAGGAGAGTGAAAAAATGAGGGGGGGATGTTACTTTAGAAGCAAAACTCTTCTGTAACCAAAAACACATGCTCCTGAGTCTTCAGAAAGGATAAAATGATATTACCATGACTTCTGTTTTCCTTTCTGAGGAAGAGAATAAAATGTATAATAATAGGTAAAGTTTTTTAAAAATCTATGTGTTCAGAATTCAGTTTCTTGATTTGTGGCCATGTGTAGAAGTAGCCTACCTTAGGTGAATAATAAATGAATTTGTCTATTATGCAGAAGTCCTCATTTGCCTGGAGACATCAGCTAATGATTTTAAACGGTTTGGACTTGACCAATTGAAACTGGAAAAGGATGTGTTCTTTTGGGAGCTAAAGCAGGTAAAGCACAGCAAAGAATTGTAAATAAGTAATTTTAATAAAACATTCAAGAAGCTCATGCAATATTCAGTTTTGCTCCTGTTGTGAATTGTGCTAGCAAAATAAAGAGAACAATATGCAGGTTTTCCAAAACTTTATGTTGTGTTTAAAATGTTTGTCATTGCTTCTTATATTTGCAGTTCTTGAGCCCATGAAGAGGTGATCTAAGCCCTATAAATGTTATTCCTTCCCATTCTTATTAATCTTTTAGATGTTGATGAAGAATGCTCTCTGTTCAAATGGTAGTCTGTCTGAGAAGGAGGTCTTCTTGCCCTCTGGAAACTCCAGCATGTGGGTTCGTTTCCAGGGACTGTTGTGCTATTGTAACTCCTCCAAGACCAGTGTTTTAAACAAGCTACTTGGTTCAGTGGAGGATGCTGTAAGTATTCTACCATCTTAGCTCCTCTAAGAGCACCAATTGACTCATTTTTGAGATTAAATTCACCAGAGATGCTAATATTTAACCTGGAGTTTCGATGAGGAAAATGTTGCCATGAGCCCATACGCTTAACGGAAGGTGGCTCTCTGAACTCCAGCTGCCCTTCAATGCCGGCCCTCCTGTCTGACTACTTGAAAGGTTGTGTGCCACCCGTCTGGCCAGAACCTACTTGAAATTCCTCAGACTTTCAAACCATGCCATTTCTGCTTTTCTGGCTTCCTGGCTCCTTGATCTGCTTCATTCTTGGCTGCACATGCTAACAAAAGTAGAGGAATCTCTCTGGTGATCAGTCAATCCCAGCAAAACTGTGGCTTTAAAAGTCATGTTCTTCTCATGTAAAACTGCCGAGGACAATGAGCTGCTTCTATTGAGTGTTCAAGTGACACTGCAGAATGTTGAGCAATTTGTTGGGAAAGATTATTTTGTCAAGTTCTAGCCCGTATTCTTCTTACTGGGAATTAAAAATACAGTATTTATATTTTTAAAGTTCATTTTTCTCTCCAGTATTACCTATTTTGTTTTTTCATATCCTTCCTTATATACCATGGAAATAAAACCAGTGAAATAATGAAATTAGTGAAATATAAATGATATCTCAGCAAAATGAAAATTGAGATAGTAATTGCATAGTGTGTATAATTCAATCAGTTGTTTCTTAGCATCTACTCTGTGCATGATGGTATGCAGAAGGGAGTACAAACATGAAGAAGACACTATTTTGGTAGAGAAGGGCAAACAGTGATGATGTGGTGGCATGTGCCTGTAATATCAGCTACTCAGGAGTCTGAGGTGGGAGAATTGCTTGAGCCCAGCAGGTCAAGGCTGCAGTGAGCCATGATCACACCATTGCATTCCAGCTTGGGTGACAGAGTGAGACCCTATCTAAAAAAAGAAAAAAAGAAAAGAAAAAAAATAAAGAAGAAAAGTGTATATGAATGCATGCAGGCACAGAAAACACTACCTGTTTGCAAATATCTTTCTTGCTACTGGATATCAGCTCTTTCCTGGCAGAAATTTCATCCCAAATTCTATCTGTAAAGCTTAACTTATAGCCTCATAGAAAGCATGGAACTATATATTTATAGGTTACATATACATGAGATACCCTTTCTAATGATGCCTAGGATACATATCACTAACAAATCACCCCAAAGCTCAGTAACCTAAAACAAAACACATTCTGTTTTCTCTCTTCTGACTCTGGGTTGACTGGGCTCAGCGGGGTGTTTCTTATGATGGTCTTACTGGACATCATTCATGTAGTTGCAGTCAGATGGGGGCTGGAGTCTGGTCAGCTGGGACACTGAGATGAAGGCCTCTTATTCTCCTCTCAGACTCAAGGTGTCTCTTCTCCAGGTAGCCTCTCCATGTGGCCTTTCAGCAGGGTAGCCGGACTTCTGACATGGCTATCCAGAGATCCCCCAAACAAGCAAGAACAGGCAGGGAGGGAGAGCAGGAGCTGCCACTCAGAGAAGGTAGACCTGGAATTGGCACAGTTCACTTCTGCTGCATTTTATAGGATCATGTCAGCCAGAACTCAGCCTAGAATAATTGTAGAAGGTGGTACTAAGAACGAGACTCTCAGGGGGTCTGGGTCACAGGCTACTTGTTGCTACTAGCTAACACTGCTGGCTATGACACTGGGTCCCATCCTACTTTCTTATTGGATTAGGTTTTATTTTGGGATGTATTAACTTGAACCTGAGTAAAAATTCAAGTCTAGAACTGTAACTTACTTACCATGCCATAGGGCATGATTTTTGATGTATAGTTTGAGTAGACCCCTTGTTAAGCGGTACAAGGTAAAGGCTGCATCTCAAATACCCACATTTGAATTGGTTTATTTGTTATAAGCAGTATCTTCTTTTCCTGCTAAGGATCGTATTTTGCAAGAGATCATTACTTGGCACACAAGTATGCCAGTTTTAATACCTGAAGAATATTTGGACTGGCAGGAACTTCAGATGCAGCTGTCAGAAGCAAGCCTTTCCTGTACTCGGCTCTTCCTGCTGCTGGGAGCTGGTCCCTCTCCTGAGAATGATGTCTTTTCTAGTGACTGCAAGCATGAGCTTGTCTCCACAGTGTAAGTACATGTTTGGTGAAAAACTTATAAACGAATTGGACATCAAAATGATTTCAACTGCCATTTCTACACAAATGATAGATCACTATGGTAGATTATATTTCTAATAGAAAGAGGTTCAATATATTTTAAAAATATTAACCTACTGGTATTGTTGGAAAGCATCTTAAAAACTGTAAAATATGAAACAGTTCCCTTAATGTTTAACCACTGACTTAATCTTTCATAAGAAATCAAGGATCCCTGTGAAGTCTAAGGTGTGTATGTGATTGAAGTTCTTGTTTACTTCATTACTCAGAAATTGCGCATTAACTACCAATGGGAAGGAGCTTCTCTTGGGAGCTGTAACTCGACAGAAAATTTGCCTTGTTTTTATTTTATAACTCTGTGAACTATATATGTGATCAGTTTCCATTTTCCTTGACTGCTAGGAAGTTCTTTGTCAACTGCGTCAAATAGGGAATATATATTTTCTTAACCTAAAGTTTACTTCCTGTTATGGTCTTTAATTTCCCTCCATTTTTCCTTCTTGATTTATTCTGTCTTATATTTTATGTATTCTCATAAATTGATTTTCCTCATTTTTCAAATTAAGGTAGAGGAGTTTGTAAACAAACTAAAAAAATTAATAGAGCTATTGGACAGATTCTATTTCCTTACATAAGTGGACTGCCATACATTTGCATATATCTGTTTTTAGATAAATTTATAATGATCTGTCATCTGCAAGATCATTTTTAAATTTTAATTTTCTCTGGATTCTTTTTGACTGCAGGATATTTCATACACTTGAAAAAGCACAATTTTCCCTGGAACAAACATATTACTGGAAAGCCTTTATAAAGTTTATCAGGAAGACTTGCGAAGTGGCTCAATATGTAAATATGCAAGAGAGTTTCCAGAACAGACTATCGGGTAAGTCAGTAGCCTACACTACAGGAATGAGAATGTTCTCCCTTTTAGTGAGGTGGCATGATTTCCTGAGAGTCTATCCTATTTAACGAAGCGGGGCTTAATATGGTGGATCTCCAAGCAAAATTTGGCATTGTGATTACTTCATACAATTTTTTCACATCAATTATGACAAGACTTACCAGAAGTCCTTGTTTGACTGGGCCACGTTGTTCCTGTAATATTTCTAATAGTGACTCCTTTTACTCTCAAAACTGTCCTGGTTTGGATGATAAATACTTGTCTATGTAGACTAGTCATGATCCTACTCATAACAGTCCAGATTTTCTGCTGTGGGCCTTCTCACTTTACTTAGCATTAAGACTGCTGCTCACACTGGGGACAACACCCCATGCTCCTGTAGAAGAAAACACAAGCTGTTTTTCTCTATACTCAACACTTCTAACACTGCTGTGACCCTATGTGTGGATTTGTTCCACAACAAGCAATTCTCCACTTCTCCGTTGACACTAATTGGGTGTCCATCAATTCAATTCAATTCTGGCACTATCTACCTGGAATTAGCATCGATTCTACAGGTTAAGGCTTCAGTCCCACAAGACTGCCCCTACTTCAGACGCCAATGCCAAGTCCAGGTCTCCCTTCTCACTTCCGACCAACTGACTATAAATCAGGATTTGCATGAGCCCCTCGTTGTATTCAATAATTTGCTAGTACAAGTCACAGAATGCAGAAAAACAGTTTGCTTACTAGGTTACTGATTTATTAAGCAGATATAATTTAGGAACAGCAGATGGAAGAAATGCACAGGGCAAGGTATGGGGGGGCATGGAGCTTCTATGCCTTCTCCAGGCCTACCACCCTCCCAGCACCTCCATGTGCTCATCAACCTACAAATACTCTGAACACTGTCCTTTTGGGTTTTTATGGAAGCTTTTTTATAGAGGCATGATATATTAAATCATTGGCCATTAGTGATCTACTCAACCTCCCTCCCCTCTCTCCTTTACCTAGAGGTTAGAGGGAAGGTAAGGGAATGAGAGGAGGGAGAACCTGGAAGTTCCAACCTTCTAATTACAGGATTGGTTCCCCTACAATCAGCCCCCATTCTGAAGCTATCCAGCAGCCCCTAGTCACCAGTCATTCATTAGCCTGCAAAAAGATACCACTTCCTATATTCCAAGGGTCTTAGGAGCAATGTGCCAAGAAACAATGGCCTAGACCAAATATATTTATTCGTTTTTATGTTAACAGCTCATCTCTTTCCTTGTCAGCTTCCTCCCTCCCTCTCTTCCTCCCTTCTTTCCTTCCTTCCCTCCTTTCTTTTCTCTCTTCTCCTAACTGCTGTGGCTTGAACTTCCAGTAATATGTTGAATACCAGTGGCAAAAATGGCACCCTTGCCTTATTTCTGCTCAAAGCAGAAACACTTTGTCTTTTACCATTGAGTATGCTGTTTGCTGGGAGCTTTTCATTACGGTTTTATTATGTTGAGGTAGTGTTCTATTCCTAGTTTGTTAAGTGTTATGAAAGGGTATTAAATTTTGTCAAAATTTTTTTTGTGCCTCAGTTGAGATGATTATGTGTTTTCTTTCCTTCATTCTGTTAGTATGGTATATTGCATTGACTTATTTTTGTGTATTGAACCATCTTTGCATTATAAGAATAAATGCCACTTGTTCATGATGTCCAATCCTTTTAATTAATTCTCTTTGTTTTTGCTGTTGTTCTGTTTTTGTTTTGTTTTATGCTTGTACTTGTTTTTTATTTTCATAGATTTTGGGGGAACAAGTGGTGTTTCGTTACGTGAATTTCTTTAGTGGTGACTTCTGAGATTTTGGTGCGTCCATCACCTGAGCAGTATACACTATACCCAATTTGTAGTCTTTTATCCCCTCACCCCTTGCCACCCTTCCCCCAACCTCCAAAGTCCACTGTATCAGTCTTATGCCTTTGCATCCTCATAGCTTAGCTCCCACTTATGAGTGAAAACATACAATGTTTGGGGTTTTCCATTCCTGAGTTACCTCACTTAGAATAATGATCTCTCATTCTATCCACTGCAAATGCCATTATTTTGTTCCTTTTTTATGGCTGAGTAATATTCCATGGTATGTATATACACCACTGTTTCTTCAGCCACTCATTGATTGGTTGGCGTTAGGGCTGGTTCCATATTTTTGCAATTGCGAATTATGCTGCTATAAACATTTTGCTATTGAATTCTATTTGCTAGCATTTTGTTGAGTTTTTGCATCAGTGTTTATCAGGGATATTGGTCTATACTTTTCCTTTCTTGTGCTGTCTTTGTCTAGCTTTGGTCTCAGGGTAAAGCTGATCTCATAGCATTTGAAAGTGTTCTTTTTTCTTCATTATTTTGGAAGAATTTGAGGAGGATTGGTGTTAATTTTTCTTTAAATATTTGGTAGAATTTACCAGTGAAGCTATTTGGGTTCTGGGATTTTGATGGTTGGAAGATTTTTTTATTACTAATTCAAGCTCCTTCCTAGTTCTTAGTCTGTTCTGATTTTCTAGGTAGATGCATTGTTCTAGGATCTTACCTACTTCCTCTAGGTTATCTAATTTTTTGATATGAAGTTGTTCATAGTATTCTCCAGTAATCCTTTTTATTTCTATAAAACCAGTTTAATGCCTTTTTTTGTGTATGATTGTAGTTATTGGAGTCTTCTCATATTTTTATTTGTCAATCTAGTTAATAATTTTTCGATATTATTAATCTTTTAAAATAATCAACTTTTGGGTTTGTTGATTCTCTCTTCTGTATTTCATTTATCTCTGTTCTAATAATTAGTAGTTCCTTTCTTTTGCTAGCTCTGGGCTTAGTTTGTTCTCTTTCTACATCCTTAAGGCATAAAGTTAATAGTTTGTGATCTTTTTTAAAAAATATAAACATTCACACCTTTATATGTCTCTCTTAGTGCTGTTTCCTCTGTGTCTCATTAAGTTTTGGTATATTGTGTTTTATTTTCAATTATCTCTCACAATAGTTTCTAATTTTCCTTGTGATTTCTTCTTTGACCTATTTGTTTGGGAGTGTATTATTGAATTTCCCCCACATTTTCCAGTTTTGTTTCTACTATTAATTTCTAGTTTTATTCCATTGTATTAGGAAAACACAATTTGTATTATTTCAGTCTTTTAAAATATATTAAGACTTGTTTTGTAGCCTAATGTATAGTTTATCCTGGAGAATGGCCCATGTAGACTTGAGAAAAATGTGTATTGTGCTGCTGTTGAGTGGAGTGTTTTGTACATGTTTATTAGGTCTATTTTTTTTTTTTTTTTTTTAGTGTCGTTCAATTTCTCTATTTCCTTTTCTTTTTCTTCTTACTGACATTTTGTATGGTTGTTCTATATATTACTAAAAGTGGGGTACTGAAGTCTCCTTGTATTATAGTACAACTGTTGTTTTTCTCTTCAATTTTGTCAATGTTTGCATCATTTATTTAGGAGCTCTGATGTTTGGTGCATAGATATTAATACTTATTTTATCTGTTTTGGTTAATTGATTCTTTTATCATTACATAATGTCCTTCTTTGTCTCTTGTAACAGTTTTTGACTTAAAGTCTATTTGTGTAGTGTTGGTATAGATGCCTTATTCTCTTTTGGTTACTATTTTCATGAAATATCTTTTATCACTCTTTCTATGTTGATTTATGTGTGTCCTTAGATCCAAAGTGCTTCTTTCGAAGACAGCATGAAGTTGGATCCTATATTATCATTTATTATACTAATTTGTATCTTTTGATAGGGGAACTTAATCCATTTGCATTTAAATTAATTATTGATAGGGAAAGATTTACTTTTGTCATTTGATATTTGATTTTCGACTGTCTTACTGCTTTCTTATCCCACATTTCCTACATTACTCCCTTTTTAGTGTATGTTTAATTGACTTATGATTTGATTCCCTTTTCATTGCCCTTTGTGTGTATTTAGATACATATTTTATGCTCTATAAAAGTTGTGAAGATATAAACCAAAATTACAATAATAGGTTTGTGTATTTGTTCATATATTAATCTTTACTAGAAAACTTTATATATTTGAATGGGCTTTATGTTACTGCCTAATACCTTTTTGTTGGATGCATAGTTTTAAAATATTTTTCCCCATTCTGTAGGTTGTCTGTTTACTTGGTTAATAGTTTCTTTTGCTGTTGCATAAGTGTTTAATACAGGATCAACATTAAAGCATACATTCCTTGGTGTGTCATGAACTATACAATTTGTTCCAGGTGCTTTAGAAATAAAACTTGTTTTACGTTTCTACAGGGAGAGAAGCACCACAACTAATGAGTGAGAGTTACAAGGGCCCAAATTAGCCTTCAAAGGTTAAATACATATTTATATTTTTAAAATTTGTTTTTAATTTGTATCAAATTAGTGCATAGTACATTAAATTTAAGATATCAAATATAAGACAAAATGAAAAACAGGAGTCCTCTGCCCTACGCCTCTCCAACTCTAATTTTTGAGAGGCAGACTCATTCAGTTTAGGACTTTTACCTTTTTATTTCTAAGTAATACGCCTCTTCCACTAATCCTTGACTTTTTATATGAGCTATTATTTATTGACTTTCCACTGTGTAAAGTGAGTACTGCTTCTCTTACATGCTCCTCTTTCCTTGCATATTTCGCCTCTACCATCTTACCAATGTAGTTTAATCACATTTTTGTTAATTCAATGCTGCAGCCTTAGAGTGCCATGTCTACATTAATAGTGTTCATTTCTTAATTTTGTGGGGACCAGGATCACATATTCTTTCTGGTACACTGTTCTATTTTTCTTCAGTTAGTAATTGTCTCATAATTTTCATTTGATAGTTTTCTATGCGTTAATCACCAATTTAACCCACACTTGCAAAACCTGTACAATATTAATATGATTTAAAAATGTTAGATAGTCTATAAATGTATAAATGTCTTCTATTTTTCCTGTTGGCTTAATGCTTTGTGGTCTTCATGCTCCAATTGTAGTTTTGTGATCCCCTAGAGCCGGGGGGTTGCTCTCTGGTGATTCTTTTACCTCTATCCTGAAGAGTCCCTACTCTTCTTTTCTGTGTTGGAGCTTGTTTACTGGATTCTGTTTTATCTTTCTTGGTTTATACCCTTGTTCTAATGAAGCATATCTTCCAGCAACTTTTTCAGAGAACATTTTGCAGGTAAGTGATTTTTAGAGCTTGTATATCTTAAAATGTCTTTTGTTTTTTACTCTTAAATTTGATTGGTAATTTAGTTGGGCATAAAAACATAAATTTGAAATTAGTTTGAATCATGTACCATGGTATATTGAAGCCAATATGCCAGCATGTTGACTCTCTCAGTCTGAAACTTTAAGGCTGAGCTGATAGCTTTTAGCTATGAGAAACCCTTCTATTTACTCCAGTAAGCCTGACAAGTATTTTTATTTATTATATGTCATGTCTTCAAAAAGTTTGGGAAGAACTTTATTTAGTTTATATTGTTCTTGTTGAAAAGCTCTTTAGATAAAATTTCTAATTTTTTAATGTAGCTTCTCCACCCTCTTTACTTCTCACTGGTAAACTTTAGTATTCTTTAGTATGATACTTAAAAACATTTTGGAAAATATTTTTGTATTATTTCTTTGTTAATTTCAAACCCTGCCTTTTTCTTTTTAGAAGTCCTGTTAGCCATCAGTTGAACCCCCTGCATGAATTCCTAACTTTATAATCTTTTAGGACATTTTTTCTTCTACCTTTCTGGGATATTTTCTCCATTTTATTTAAAATACTTCTTTAAAGATTTTAAAAATCACATTTTTAATTTTTGAGAATTTTTCCTTATTCTAAATATGTTCACTAAAATAGTTTTTTTTTGCTCTTGTTGCATCTTTTTTTTTTTTTTTTTATCACATTGAGACAGTCCTTTATTTTAAAGTTTACATAAGCATTTTCTATTTCTTCTGGGTTTTTCTTTTTTTATTTTGTGTGAGCTGTCTTTTATGTGTAAACTTTCCCCAGTTTGTAATGATTCTAGGCTGTTCATTCATATTTAAGAACGAGGCACTAGAATGCTGATGGAAGTGCCATGTAAAAGGGAGTGATTTGTAAAGTGGAAGACGTCACTGAGGATAATGAGGCAGTAAGCCAACCTCCCATGAAATGATCCTTAGTTATTGGCATAGTTGCACATCTTTTCTTTTAGGTAGTTCAGTTTCTCCAAAGCCTAAAAATCTTCAAATACCTGCCAACACTACACAGATGGAAAGGAATAGACCTGACTGCCAGCATTATGGGAAATAAACAAAAAATGAGGTGATGAAAATATCACTGTTCAGAAATAACAGGTTAAATTAATCCCCAATATTTCCAGTAATGTTGTGACATCCATACTATCAATTGTGTCTATTACTGGAAGCTCTGTCTGAGTCTGTTTTATTCCTGCAAACTAGTCACCTTTTAGCTTTCTACTGACATAGGGGAGGAGTTGATGCCTGGCTGGGGTGATGGAAAGTGTGTGTTAGAGCTTATTCTTGCTGAAAATTTTATTTAAACCCATCTGCGTATTTTTAGTTCCACCTCTCACACTTATAGTCAGATGCTTATACCTCTAAGTCATGAGACTTTGGGGGATTCTGTGAAGGAAATAAGCTTTACTCTCTTTTGATTTCTTCTTGAAGTTTAAGCTTTAACTTTTCCTTGTCTGGTATGCCATATACTTCTGGTCCATTTGCTTTCTTCCCTCTAATTCTTTGTCATCTGCTGTTGTTTCCTTTTCCATTCATTTTATCTATATGGTTATATATTTTTTATATTATTTACTCTCATTTCAGTGGTGTTTTGGCTCTACTTTTCACTGGAGATTCCACAGCTTGATAGGGGAGTCCTAGAAAGTCCAAGTTGGTGGAAAAGATAGACACATTTAGAGGTGGATGTCAGCATAGAGCTCTGGTATACAGAGCAGATAACAATTTGAGTTGTTTGAACCAGAACTTGTGGAATGAGTAGAATTTGACAGGTAGCAACTGAAAGAAGAGTGTTCAAATACTTGCTTGGTATAATCTCCTCAGGGACATCAGACACAGATCTTTCCATATTGAACTTTTAAATATTAAAGCTTTGAGCAAATGAATGTATCATAAAAAATTTTTATCATCATACAGAGACATGGGTAAGGTGAGATGAATAATAACCGAAGAAAATTAATAGACCGTGTGTTCTCTTTTTTTTTTCCTTTTTTTTTGTTTTATTTTTGTTGTTTTTTTAAATTTTATTTTACTTTAGGTTCTGGGTTACATGTGCAGGTCATGCAGGGTTGTTGCATAGGTGCATTTCTCCCCATGTTATCCCCTCCCCCACTCTTCCCCACCCCCCCCACTGTCCCCTCCCTATCCCTCCCCCAACTGCCCCCAGTGTGTGATGCTCCTCTTCCTGAGTCCACGTGTTCTCACTGTTCAACACCTGCCTATGAGTGAGAACATGTGGTGCTTGGTTTTCTGTTCTTGTGTCAGTTTGCTGGGAATGATGGTTTCCAGATTCATCCAAGTCCCTACAAAGGACACGAACTCATCGTTTTTTATGGCTGCATAGTATTCCACGGTGTATATGTGCAACATTTTCTTTGTCCAGTCTATCGTTGATGGCCATTTGGGTTGTTCTTTTTTGCTGGTGTTGCATACATTGTGCATACCTGATTTGGTTACATCATTGCTACACAAAGTGTGATCCCTGGACCAACAGTATCAACATTATCTGGATCTTGTTAGATATGTAGAATTGTGGCCCCGTTTTGGACCTACTGAATCAGAGTATGCATTTTAAAAACATTCCTAGATGACTTGTAAGCACAGGAAAGTTTAAGAAGCACTGGCTGTTGTTATGCATTCATCATTAGGTTATATATTCTTTATTTCCTCCTTTTCCATTAAAACAACTGTGTATGATAAGACATGATAAGAATGTGGTATAATAAAGGCATTATTTATTCTAGTCAATAGACTATCTTACAGTTACTTAAATTTATGGAGTACAGTTTTATGATGCAGATAAATCATGGACTGTTTGGTGTTTTGGCATGGGTTTTGGAAGCAGATGGACTTGGGAGCAAACATTGCATCTGACACATTCTTAATTAGTTTTATCCTTGGTAAAATGAAAATTACATAGTTTATTGAGTCATTATGAAGATTAAATAAATAATGATTGTAAAATGCCTAGCACAGTATTGTAGGCACATGCAATATTAGTACCCTTTTCTTCCTCACGAAAATGAATGTCAAAATTTTAAGGCATTGCAACCAATGGCCAGGAAATTTGATATGGAAGATTTTATTTATTTATGTATTTTGTTTAAAAAATTATTTGATACTGTTTGACTTTTTAAAAATTTTTAATTTTTATGGGTACATAGTAGGTGTGTATATTTATGAGTTACATGACATATTTTCATACAGGCATGCAATGTGTAGTAACCACATCAGTGTTGACATATACATATATCCATAAAACTGTCATCACAATTAAGACAGTGGACATCTTCATCACTCCCAACAGTTTCCTCTTTATAGTCAGTTTTGGCCCCCTGCCTGTCACCAGCTACCATTGCTCTGCTTTCTGTCACTATATTTGAGTTTTTATTTTTTAGAGATTTTTATAAATGGAAATATGCAATATGTCCTTTTTTGTCTAACTTATTTTACTTAGCATAATTAGCATTAATTAGTTTGAGAGTCATTCATGTTGTAGTTGTTCATTCCTTTGATCACTGAGTACTATTCCATCATATGGATGTATCACAGTTTGTCAGTCGATTCATGCAATTCACAATTGGGTTGCTTACTCTTTCTGGCTATTACAAGTAAAGCTGCTGTAAACATTTACATACAAGTCTTGCTTGGAAATACACTTTCTTTTTTCTTAAAATTGAAATGGTTTGATTATGTGGTAGTTGTATGCTTTGCCTTTTACAAAACTCACAAACTGTTTTTTAAAGTTATTGTACCATTTTACACTCCCATGGGCAGTTCATGAGAGTCAAAATACCTTTACTTCCTTGCCAACACTTGGTATGATCTGTCTTTTAAATTTCAGTCATTCTAATAGGTTTGTAGCAGTATGCTACTATGGATTTAATTTGTTTATGTGAGTAATAATTTTGAACACCTATCTTTTCATGGACTTATATGCCACCTGTATTTTTGTTCATAAATTGTTTATTCAAATCTTTCCCACTTTTTAAATTGGGTTATTTGTTTATTATTTAGTTTATAATTTTCCTATATATACAGTATACAAAGTCTTTATCAGACATACGCTTTGTGAATATTTTCTCGCCCTCTCTGGATTGTCTTTTCATTCTTCTGAACAAAGTAATCCAGGAGCAGAATTTTAATTTTGATGATGTCTTGTTTATCTTCTTGTTTTTTTAATAGATCCTGCTTTTGGTGTTGTAGCTAAGAAAACTTTGCTAACTCACTAGTTCGTAAAGATTTTTGCCTATATTTTTTTCCATAAGTTTAATAGATTTATGTCCTAAATTTAGGTCTATAATTCATTTTGTGCTAATTTTTGTATGTGGTGTAGGCATATACTGAAGTTTATTATGATTACTTTTGCAAGCAGAATGGGATCCTGGTTGCTCCAGAAAAATTACTTACAATGGCTGTTCTTTCTCCATTGAGTTACTTTTGTACCATTGTCAAAAAGTAGTTGTATAAATATGTGGGTCTTTTTCTGGACTCTCAATTTTATCCTAGTGATCTATTTGTCTATCTTTATACCAGTATTGTCTACCTTGGTTATCATAGCTTTATAGTAAGGCTTAAATTCAGGTAGTATTAGACTTTTAACTTTTTTTTTTTTTAAATTGTTTTTAGCTATTCTACGTCATTTGCCTTTCCATATGAATTTTAAAATCTGCTTGTCGATTCCTCAAAATTCTGCTGGAATTTTAACTAGGGTTGAATTGAATCAATAGATGAATTAAGGGAGAACTAACTTTTAAATTATTTCAGTGTTCTAGCTCATGGTAACTCAGTGATAACTCCATTTATTTTGTCTTCTTTGTTTTTCCTTAACAAATCCTTGTAGTTTTCATTGTAAAAATCTTTCACATCCTGTCAGATTTATCCCTAATAATTTAATACTTTTAATGCTTTTATAAATGGGTTGGTTCTTAAAAATTTCAATCTTCAGTAATTTGTTGCTCATATAAATGTATATATAAATATATATTTCATTTTTGTATATTCATCTTGTACCCTGCAAACTTGGTAAATTGTCTTTTTAGTTTTTTATAGATTTCATCAGATTGTCTATAAATCAGGTTATCTGTGAATAAAGATGGTTCAATTGTTTTTGTATGTCTTTTATTTACTTTATTCATTATTATTATACTGGCTATAACCTCTAGTACAAAATGGAATAGAAATGATGAAAGGTAACATCTTTGGCTTTTCTTTGATCCTGGAAGAGGAGCATTTAATCTTTGGCAATTGAGTATAATGTTAGCGATAGGTTTTCATAGATACCTTTAACTGGGTTAAGGAAGTTTTTCTTTTATTTCTAGTTTGGAAGGAGTTTTTAATCAGGAATAGATGTCAAGTTTGAAAATGCTTTTTTGCATTTATTGAGATGATTTTTCTTTTTAATTTTTTGAATTTAGTTTTTCTTTTAAATTTCAGTCATACAGTAAATTGCATTGTTTTAAATGTTAAATTAATCTTGCATAACTGAGATAAACTCCACTTGATCAAGATATATTGCCTTTTTATCTGTTACTGGATTTAATTTGTTAAAATTTTGTTTAATGTTTTGCACCGGTTTTTATGAGGGACAGTGGTCTTTAGTAGTGTTTTCTTAATTTGTTTTTGTTTTCTGTTGATAGGTGATCATAACCTCGTAGAATGAGTTCAGAAATATTCTCTTATTTTCAATTTTCTGGAAGAATTTGTGTTGGATGGGTATTATTTCTCACTTAAATGGCTGGTAGAATTCACTAATGAAGCCATCTAGGCTTTTGGGGTTCTTTATTAGAAGATATTTAATTACAAATTCGATTTTAAAAATGGGTTAGGGCTATTCAAGTTGTTCAGTTCATTATCATAAGGCTTTTTTTTTTTTAAAAAAAAACAGTGTTCTATTATTATTCTCTTAATTTGTATAGAATCTGTGGTAAAAGCATCATTCTCATAGTTGATATTTGTAATTTGTGCCTTTTTTTCTTGATCACTCTGCCTAGAGGCTTATCAATCTTATTATTGATCTTCTCAAACAACCAGCCTTTGATTTCATTCGTTTTTCTCTAATGTTTTTATTTTTACTTCCTTGATTTCCACTCTTCTTTCTTTATTCTACTTAGTTTTGGTTTAACTGACTCATCTAATTTCTTTACATTTGAGTTGAGATTATCAATTTAAGACTATTTTCTTTCCTAATGTAGGAGTTTAGTGGTATACATTTTCCCCTAAATACTTTTTTTAGAGGCATCTCACAAATACTCAAATGTTGTACTTTCATTTTCATTCATTTCAAAGTACTTTCTATGTTTGCTTTTGATTTCTTTTTTCATCTATGAGTTGTTTAGAAGTGATATTTTTCAAATATTTGGGATTTTGAAGACATATTTCTGTTACTGATTTCCAATTTAATTTCATTTTCATCAGTGAACATTCTTGGTGTGCCTTTAATCCTGTCAAATTTATTGGGACTTGTTTTATGGCCTGGAATATGATCTACCTTGGTAGATGCTCCATATGCACTGGAGAAGAATATGTATTATGTTGTCTTTGGGTGGCATTTTTTTTATAAACAGCAATTACATCAAGTTGTTTAATAGTGTTCATATCTTCTGTATCTTTACTGCTATTTTATCTTGAGCAGTATTGAAATCTCTTGACTCTAACTGTACATCTATTTCTTTTTAGATTTTTATTAGTTTTTGTTTTATGTGTTGTGAAACTCTGTTGTAATGTTCACATTTAGAATTAATTATATGTTCTTGACTGATACTTTTTTCATCATGAAATGATAATTATGTTATCTGCTGAAATCTACTTTGTCTGCTAGCTTTCTTTGGATTAGTGTTAGGGTGGTATGCCTTTTCCATCCTTTTGCTTATAACTTGTTTATGTCCTTATGTTTCAAGAGTATTTCTTACATGTAGCATACAATTGGATCTTGTTTTATTCAATCTTACAAATTTTGCATTTTTTTGAGCATGTAAATTATATATTAGGTTGATGCAAAAGTAATTGCTTTTAAGTAAATTTGCCATAATTTTAAAGGCAAAAACTGCAATTACTTTGGCATCAACCTAATAGTATAAACTAAATAACATAAACCATTTTATGTGATTAATGTTCCTTTCTGCTAGGTCTACCATTGCTGTCATTTTTGATTGATTAGTTTTTCTCTTCATTATGGGTCATATTTTTCTGCCTCTTTATATGCCTGGTAGTTTTTTATTGGATTCTGAATATTACAAATTTTAACCTTGTTTTGTGCTATTTTTGCATGCCTATAAATAATCTTTAAACAAATTGATCAAAGTAATTTGATTCTCTTGTTTTTAAGATTTGTTAGGCAGGACTGGCAAAGTGCTCAGTCTGATTGTAAATACTTCCCACTCCTGAAGTAAGGCCACTTTTTGTACTGTACTCAATGACTAATGAATTATGGCTTATTTCAGTCTGGCTGATGGAAACAAAGTATATTCCTGGTCCTGACCACCAGACACTTAGCAGGCACCCCCACCACACTAGGCTAATTTTTTGTATTTTTAGTAGAGATGGGGTTTCACCATGTTGGCCAGGCTAGTCTTAAACTCCTGGCCTCAGGTGATCCACCTGCCTCAGCCTCCCAAAGTGCTGGGATTATAGATGTGAGCTACTGTGCCCAGCCACCTTTAATTCTTTTGGGTAGGTTTTTCCATGGTCTCAGGTAGTTTCCTCAAATTCATGTGTGGGTTATTACTCATCTGCATAGTAGAGAAAGGAACACTGTCAATTTCCTTGTCTTGTGCAGCCTTCTCTGGTACTGTATCCTGTGGTTTCTAGCTGTCTTTCAGAGTCTAAGCTTTTTCCCAATTTAGCATTTCTACTGGCCTCTGGCTCAGTTTCTCTTTCTTGTGCCATGGCCTGGACTGTGTCTTAAACCTGTGGGCGGGGATAATCATGGGTCTCGCCCACTGTTTACTATCTTACATGGATCAGTGTCTTACATTGCTCAATGGTCAGTGATTGGTTCCTCATCTTGTCAGGAAGCACAAGTCAAATTGGAAAGATTCCTAATTGTCCTTTTTTTTCTTTTCTTTTTTTTCATATTTTCAACCATATTAGGTGAACCACTTTAGCATTTTTCACTTTGTTAGATTTGTGTGTTATACCCAGCTTACAATTAATGCAGGAAATGTCTTTTTATCTAGCTTTTTCTGAGGAATCTCCTTGTTATGAAGAAAACATGGATTGGAAAATTATCAGTGATAATTATTTTCAATTTTTGAATAACTTACTCAATTCTCCAATACGTCCTTATCTAGGTAAGTTATCAGAATTCAACTTCCGGGTCTTGATTTAATTGTCATCTGAAGATAATCAAAACCTAATTACAGAATGTGCACTCTTTAAAATTTATGAGCCTGATTTAGGTATTGACACAATCTTTCATATGAGTTGTTCAATAAATATTTCTTTAATAGAACATGTGAATCAAGTTTCAAGATGTTTAATAGAATGTATGACTCAATGGATTTTGAAAGGAAATACAGATTGTAGTAAGAAGGTTTTCCTTCAATAATAACATGATTTATAATAGATGCTCCAAAAGTAAAGTATTGGTTTTTGAAAAATCATCTTATCTAGTTGCCTAGAGTTCAGACAGGAAATCAATAAAATAGATTCTGGTAGTTTCAGAGACTCGTGGGAGAGAGAAGTGGTCTTTGGAACTAAATTTTTCGGACTATTTTCTGCTCTCCTATTTCAGCCCATGTATTGAAATGCAGATTTTTATGTATGGTTATGAATAGTGTGTTCAGTTTAAAGGTACACTCTGTTATTTGTATGGTGTGTTGGAACATGATAGGAGACTAGAGCGTTATCTCTCAAACTTGAGAATGGATTAAATCTGTGAAGATTGCTAAAAATTTCAATGCCTGCACCTTGCCCAGACATATGAAATCCTACTCTGTGTAAAGGATTCAGGTTTCTATATATTTCACACATTCTATAGGTGGTTTTGGTGTACACCAAAGTTTGAGAACCATTCTTCTATATCTGTCTAGAATGGAGATTAGTTATTCAAATGGAACTTCTTAAGCCCAACTATTAGTAGGAACAAGGAAAGGCAATGGGATGAACCCTCTGGAGAATCAGTTCCTTGCCTATATCAGATTTTTAATTATTTCCTGAAAGCCTCAAAAATTTAATAGCCCTGGAAAAACAGCACAAAACTAGTCTGTATGTGCACAAGAACACGTTTAATTTTATATTTGTAGACCCATAGCAGTTGGCACAGTGTCTTTCATGATGGATATTAATTAGATGTTGATTTAATAAATGAAATATTGTTGAACATTAAGTGCAATTTATATTAAGAAAGCTGAACTTGAAATGAGAAAACCTGGGTCTTGCCCTAGTCATGCCGCGTAATAACAGTTTGAATCTGCTAATTGAAAAAATAAAGTTTCTTTTTTCATGAAATGGAAATAATGATGTATACTGTAGGAATGAACTAAGACTGTGGTTGTGAAAGTGCTTTATAAACTGTAAGGTAATATTAAAACATGCGGCAATAATACTATTAGTAGTACTATTTTTACTTCAATCTGCTATTCTATTGCTACTCCATAACCTCTCAGTTCCCAATACAAATAAGGATAGTTTTATATTCTCCTCTATCAAGGCACAATGACTTGGATGGTAATTACACATTTCTTTCTAGGCAGGGCTGGATTTAGGCAAAGTTTATGCTGAATTCTTAATAAAACTTTCCCTTTCCTGATGGGATTTTTTTCCCCCAGGACTTATTTCAAAGCTGCCATTCTGTCCTAAAAATAACAACTAACTAAATTAAGCCTATATTTTTGTGTGGTGTGCTCTGGTCTCAGCTATCAGAGAGGAAAACAGCATTCTTGCCTTTGATAGGTTTTTTTATCTGCCCTATGTCAGAGAATGTGTTATAAAACAGGAGCACAGGGTTAAAAAACTTAGGAAGTAATTTACTCTTTAAGGCATTAATAGCCAATAAAGGTGAAAAATTTCTTATGCACAATTCTGAACTCTTACAAAGTCTGAAAATAGATGCTTTCTTTATGGTTGACATCAGAACTCATTCAGCAGAGATTTAGCACGAACTGATGTGAAGCAGTTTCAAGTGTATTATCCTGCACCGTGAGATCATCCACAGGTATCACTCCTGAAGTGTTAATATGTTGATGATCAGGGCTGCCCCTAGGCCTTACTGAGATTCATGAATAGATACCTGATATCTGTAGCATGCTACGTTTTTAAAGGATGAACATCCCGAATTTTGAAACATGTATAACCCCAAGATGTCAAAAGTGGACTTGTAACTTCTGAGTTAGTAGAAGTTAGTTCTGCAAGTGTGGATTTCTATTACAATAGGAGACTTATAGTGTCTGAGTGGCTCTTCTGAGAACTCTGTATTTTAAAATTAAACACCTGGAGATAAATTACCCCATATATAATAATGAGTTTATAACAGTAGGATGTATATAGTAATGTTGAAAGAACACCGGAATTGCCTTCCAGGAAAGGGAATCCCCACACCTTCCTTAAGCCATACAGGCATGGTTTCTAATGCATTCCACTATTTGTGCTACCTTTATAGGCCAAGACATTTTGAGATGGAATTAAATCCTAAGACTCTTCTGTCATAAACAGTAAATTTATCTTTAATAATCATACATATTATTGTTACATATGCCAGGGGAAAATAATTGAGAATGCTTTCTTTTTGGTGGTAGGAAATATTTTAAGCTAAACGTATACAACTTCATTGTGGATTTCTAAAACACTTTGAAATGCTCACATTAGTTTAATTTCTGTTGGGAAACATATGTTTCATTTATGTTTTACTATCAATAAATGAGTATTAACTTGGAAACCTGATAAATTTATTTTTCTATCTAATGCTAAAATAATTCTATTAATGTTACAGGGCTTTAAATTTCACAAAGCACCTTCTAATGATGGAAAAGAAGTTGCACACCCTTGAGGATGAACAAATGAACTTTCTTTTATCATTTGTGGAATTTTTTAGAAATTATTGTCTGCCTAATCTTTTTGACTCCTCCCATCGTTCCCAATTTCCATAACCTCCCGTCTCTCACAGAAGATATTCTGAATATAAGTTATCTGTGGACAAATCATTTAAAAAGTGTAGAGAGAGATCCATCTGCCAATGATGCTCAGAAACTCTTGGAATTTGGCAAAGAAGTCATTGGGAAAATGCAAACTCTCGAAAGTCACTGGATAAGGAAGGAACTAAAAAATCTTTTAAGATTCATGGAATTAATACTTTTTGAAATTGATCCCAAATTACTAGAATTATGGCTCTATGGCATTTCAAAAGAAAAGAGATAAGTTCGAAAACTTGTTTACACTTTTAAATTTTTCTGTCACAGAAAATGAGATTCTGACTACAAGTTTTAACTTTTCCCAGTTGTTTCATTCAGATTGGCCTAAGTCACCAGCTATGAACATAGATTTTGTATATTTAAGTGAGACTATAATAAATAGTCTCTCTGAATTTGGATTTTTGGGGCATGAACAGGTCTCAGAAGCTTTGAACACAGTCTATGCTATAAAAAATGCATCTGATCTTTTCTCAGCCCTTTCTGAACCTCAAAAACAAGAAGTTGATAAGATGTTGACTCGCATATACCTAAATGTCTTCAAGGACAAAGATTCAGCTTTACTTCTGCAAATTTATTCTTCATTTTACCAATATATTTATGAATTCTTGAATATTCAGAGTAGAGGTTCTTTGCTAACTTTCCTTACACAAATCTCAAAACACATTTTGGATATCATAAAACAATTTAATTTCCAAAACATCAGTAAAGCATTTACATTTTTATTTAAGACAGCAGAGGTTCTTGAAGGAATTTCTAATGCATCTTATTGTCAGCAATTGCTTTCAATTTTTAACTTTTTGGAGCTTCAAGCCCAATCCTTCATGTCTACAGAGGGCCAAGAACTTGAAGTGATCCACACTACTTTGACAGGCCTCAAACAGCTGTTCATAATTGATGAAGATTTTCGTGTTTCTTTATTTCAATATATGAGCCAATTCTTCAACAGTTCAGTAGAAGCTCTATTGGATAATGAATGCTTCATTTGGGACAATAAACACATTTCTTCCATGAATTATTCAAGAAGTGAAGAGCCTTCATTTGTTCTTCCATTGGCACAACTTTTTTCAAACCTCTCAGCAAATGTCAGTGCATTCAACAAGTTTGTGTCCATTCACTGTACTGTTTCATGGCTTCAGATGTGGACTGAAATCTGGGAAAGCATATCTCAGTTATTTAAGTTTGACATGAATGTTTTCACATCTCTTCATGATTGTTTCACTCCACTTTTAGATGAATTGGAAGATGATGTGAAAGTCTCTAAAAGCTGTCAGGGAATATTTCCCATCCATAATGTTGCAAGACTCATACTAAATTTGTTTAAAAATGTAACTCAAGCCAGTGACTTCCATGATTGGAAGGACTTCCTGGATCTCAGGGATTTTTTGGTAACTTTAGGCAATGCATTAGTTTCAGTAAAAAAACTTAACTTGGAGCAAGTGGAGAAATCCCTTTTCACCATGGAAACTGCTCTGATCAGTTGAAGACGTTTCCATTAAACACAAGTACAAGCAGAGAGTTTTTAAATTCTCTGCTCGAAGTTTTCATTGAGCTTAGCAATATCTCAGAATATATAGATAGAAATGCAGGTTGGATAAATCACTTTCTTTCAAATAATCTCACAAATTATGAAGAAAATTTAGAAAATATCATCACTGAGCTAAGGGAAGCAATATTATTTCTTAGAAATATATCACATGATCGAGATTTGTTTTCCTGTGCTGACATTTTCCAAAATGTTACTGAGTTTATTTTAGAAGATGGCTTTTTATACGGAAATACCTCACAGAGAATGTTACATATTCTGGCCATGTTAAATTCCACATTTTCCTCTGAGAACACAATTAGCAGGCTGAAAGGATGCATTGTGTGGATAGATGTCATAAAACATTTGTATTTGGTGTCTAACACAAGTTTTTCACAAGGCTATCTTCAAAATACTTTGGAGAATTTCAGAGATATGGAAAACAAAATGAACTCTATATTGAAAATTGTAACTTGGGTGTTAAATATAAAAAACCTCTTTGTTCATCAAATGACTCAAATATAAATTGTGTAAACATTTACTTGAAAGATGTAACTGACTTTCTAAATATTGTACTTACTACAGTCTTTAAAAAAGAGAAGATACCTAAATTTGAGATTTTTTTAGCTCTTTTAAATGATTCCACAAAGCAAGTAAGGATGAGTATCAGCAACTTAACAACAGACTTTGATTTTGCATCTCAATCTAATTGGAAATATTTTACTGAATTAATTCTAAGACCAATAGAAATGTCAGATGAAATTCCTAACCAGTTTCAAAATATTTGGCTGCATGTAATAACACTGGGGACAGAATTTCAGAAGCTTGTAAAAGGTATTTACTCTAATATTCTGGAAAACAATTCCTCTCTAAAACTGAAAACTTGTTAAACATATTTGCCACCAGTCCAAAAGAAAAAGATGTAAACCGAGTAGGCAATTCTATTTATCACTTAGCTAGTTACCTTGCCTTCAACTTATCTCATGACCTCCAAAATTCACCAAAAATAATTTCACCTGAAATAATGAAAGCTATGGGTCTTAGTATTCAACTGATGAGGGATGTGCTCAACTCCTTAATGCCTGCAGTTCATCACACTAGTCCAACAAAATACAGGTTATGTGCAAATTTTGAAGAAGGTAACTTTTGTCATGCGTACTCTTAAGAAGGCAGACATAGACCTTTTAGTGGATCAGCTTGAACAAATTAGTGCAAGCCTAATGGATTTCTTTAAGAATATCAGCAGTGTGGGAACTGGAAAATTAGGGGTCAACTTGCTTCTTGACTTGATAGAAAAATTTATCAACAGCTCGCATTCTTGGAATGTTAATCACCTGCTGCAGCTCTCGCGCCTGCTTCCTAAAGATGATGTGGATGCTGTGATAAATGTGCACTACATGCTTCCTCAGGCTGTAAAGCTCCTGCAGGGAGTACTTGGTAAAACATCACTGAAGGCCTCAAGGATGTCTACAGCTTCACACGCCTTCATGGCATAACCATTTCAAACATCACCAAGGAAGACTTTGCAACTGTGATAAAAATTCTTTTGGATATTATTGAATTAATATCAGATAAACCAGATATTATTTCAGAGGCTTTAACTTGTTTTCCTGTGGTTTGGTGCTGGAATCATACAAATTCTGGATTTCAGCAGAATTCAAAGGTAGACCCCTGCAATGTCCATGGGCTCATGTCTTCTTCCTTTTATGGCAAAGTGGCTAGTATACTCGATCATCTCCACCTGTCTCCCCAAGGTGAAGATTCACCATGTTCCAATGAAAGCTCCCAAATGGAAATAACTAGGAAAGTTATCTGTGTAATTCATGAATTAGTGGACTGGAATTCTTTTCTTCTGGAGCTCTCTGAAGTCTTCCATGCTAACATTTCTCTTGTGAAAACTGTGCAGAAATTTTGGCATAAGATATTACCATTTGTCCCACTTTCAATAAATCAAACTATGAAAAACATCTCTGAACTTTGTCCTGGTGGTCCCATAAAGCAAGTTGCTTTGCAAATCATAGAAAAACTTAAAAATGTCAACTTTACAAAAGTTACATCAGGTGAAAATATTCTTGACAAACTAGCTAGTTTAAACAAGATCCTTAACATTAATGAAGACACAGAGACATCTGTTCAGAATATTATTTCCTCAAATTTGGAAAGAACAATACAATTGATTTCTGAAGATTGGAACCTAGAAAAAAGTACTCATGATCTGTTCTCTTTATTCATGATGTTTTTGAATGCAAATCTCACAGGTAGCAGCTTAGAAGCATTATCGAGATTTATTGAAAAAAGTGAAACAACTTACAACTTTGAAGAACTATGGCCCGAGTTTCAACAAGCTATGGAAGATCTAACCCAAGATTTTAGAGTCAGACACCTGCTCTCTGAAATGAACAAAGAAATCAAAAGTATAAATTCAGTGGCTGTTCAAAACATAACTTTGCAACTTGCCCATTTCCTGAAAATTTTGGATTCACCATCATTGAAGACATTAGAAATTATTGAAGATTTTCTATTGGTCACAAAAAACTGGCTTCAGGAATATGCAAATGAGGATTACTTCAGAATGATAGAAACATTATTCATTTCTGTAACCAATGAGAGTTCAATTAAAGATATAGCTTTGCTAACCAAAGCTATTACTACTTTTTTGGGCTCTTTAAAAAATATTTCTAGAGAGGGCAGTTTTGATGTTGCCTTCTTACTCATCTGCTAAATCAAGAACAACTAACTAATTTCTCTGTTGTTCAGTTGCTTTTTGAAAACATCGTAATTAGTTCAATCAATAGGATAGCTGGGAACTCTCAAGAAGCAGCTTGGAACTTAAATGATACTGACCTTCAGATAATGAATTTCATTAACCTTATCTTGAACCATATGCAGTCAGAAACAAGTAGGAAAACAGTTCTCCCTCTGAGAAGCATAGTAGATTTCATGGAACAGCTTTTCAAAACATTCTTCTCCCTTTTGCTAAAGAAAGATTCTGAGAATAAAATATCTCTTCTGCTGAAAGACTTCCACAAAGATGTTACTGCAGAGATGAGGTAAGTCTACTTTTGCTTGGTGTAGTATATGCACTTGTGATATATCTCAGACTCCTTTATTTTCTGGAATATATGCATGTTAATAACAGTATTTGTGTCTAATACCTTTGAAAGATCTTTGATGTAAATTTGTCAACATTTTATAAAAATGTCAAGGTTAAATAATTTTGATTACTGTCATCTAACTAGTAAACTTACAAACCCAGCCATGGTAATTAATCACATATTATTATTCTTACAGTTTTTGATTATGAAAACACTTATGAATCCTATTTTATATGGATCTGAAAAATTAGTTTTCATACCTGTACATGTATATACAGGATTGCCATAATTTGAATTGCTATACTATCACCAACTAGGGGCTTACATATTCTCAACCCAATGAATCTACTGTGATATTTGCATTTAGAGACATAAAAATGGATAGTCACATTATCTTTTTTCATATATCTTTAAAAATCTCATTTAAAGTTTGCCAGTGAAAAGGCTGGAGGGAAATTCCAATTATTCCGTGATATCTGCTTCAGTCAAGCTTCAATCCGAGTAACAAAACCATCAAAGAATTTAATCCAAGGAGATTGGCTTACACAATTTTGGGGGCTGGCTAAACAAGTCTGCAATCAGTATGGCCAACTGCCAGGAAGGGAGGGCCACAGTAGGCAGGGGCGCCGTGAGCATGAGTGGAAGCTCCTTGTCCTCAGGTAGTCAGGAAGGAAGAGCAGGGGGAAGGGAGAGCCACTGTGAATATCCAACTGTGGTTTTGTGCCTCTAAGTTAAAGAGGTCCTATGCCTTTTAGAGTTTTCCTGGCCCACTCAGAACGATACCCCTTCTGACTAATTTAGAATTAACTGATCAGGGACTGTGACTCCATCTGCAAAATCTCTTTATGGCAACACCTAGATTAGTGTTCCATTGAGTAGCTTGGAGAAGATGTATTTATATTACAAAATGGCTATAACTACCATTTATCCTCCATCTCTCATGAGGGAGTCTCCCCTGTAGCCCACCCAGATGAGAAAAATACAAGAAAGGGACTTTGAGGGCTATTATTCAGCCTAGTTACATTGATACATTGGTCTAAGTAACTTCCTAGTACTTCTAAAACTCAGAAAAATATAAATATGCTAACCATTTTTCAGAGACTTATCTCTTATATCAAGAATCACTTTCTAGTCATTTTACCTTCTTTCCTAAGTGAAAACCATTTTAACCTAAGTAAAAGCAAAAGTATGTGGCTTTTTAAGTTGCTACATTCAAAGAACTATAATAGAATTTGTTCATGAAATTCCTCACCCTTTTCATTATTTGGCAACAAAATATTGAGTTTCATCTGAAATTATTTTAGCATGTCATCTTTTTCTCAGTATTGTCCTCCCATGATGCTATTATAAAATAAATAAAATTATAAAAATCACTATATACTTTAATATTTCCACTGTTGATGTATTAAACAAAACATTGAAAGTATATATGTATATATATATTTACAGTTTTGTCCCCCAAAGATAAAATTCTAGAAATTCTGAAACTGGATCAATTTCTTACCCTGATGAAAGAAGGCAGATTGATGAACACTTTTTCAAGTTTAAAGGAGACTATATATCACCTAATAAAAAGTTTATTTATATTAGACAATGGAGAATTTTATTTTGATAGTCATCAAGGACTGAAGTTTATGCAAGATTTATTTAATACCCTTCTCAGGGAAACTTCAACTAAAAATAAGATTGAAAATAATATAGACTTTTTTACAGTGGTGAGTCAATTGTTTTTTCATGTGAATAAGTCTGAGGACCTGTTCAAACTCAATCAAGATCTTAGGTCAGCTCTTCACCTTGTAAGAGAATGTTCAACAGAGATGGCAAGACTTCTGGATACAATTCTAAACTCTTCTAATAAGGACTTCTATGCCTTTTATCCTACCCTCCAAGAAGTTATACTTGCTAATCTAACAGATTTGCTTTTCTTTATAAATAATTCATTCCCTTTAAGAAACAGAGCAACATTAGAAATTACTAAGAGATTACTTGATGCTATTTCAAGGGCTGGTGAAGAAAGTCGTGTCCCAGAACCCCTCTTAGAAATGTCTGGGACTCTGGTCATGCTGCTGAATGACAGTTCTGACCTGAGAGATCATGCCACATCAGTGGACTCCATTGTGAAACTTCTTAAGCTGGCCAAGAAAGTTTCGGGGATGATGGCCACAGTTTTTAAAACTCATTTTATCTCCAATACCACGGATATTATGACATTCTTTGACACTCTCTATTTCATCATGCAACAAAGTGTTCAACATCTTGTGAAAGAAGTAGCTACTTTGAAAAAAATTGATCATTTCACATTTGAAAACATAAATAATTTGTTGGTGCCATTTCTTGACTTGGCCTTTGAAATGATTGGGGTCGAACCTAATATATCACCGAACTCTGATATTTTCAGTATGTCACCTAGCATACTCTCATATATGAACCAATCTAAGGACTTTTCTGCTATTTTGGAAGAAACTGCTGAATTTTTAACAACTGTGAAAGTCAACTTGGAAGATGTGAAGAGTCTTGTGGTAGCATTTAATAACGAGACTCAAACCTTTTCTTTGGATTCTATCAACTTAATAGAAGAAATTCTGGGTTGCTTAGTTCCTATAAATAACTTCACCAATCAAATGGACTTCTTATACTCTAATCCAATTTCCACTCATAGTGGCCCTCAAGATATGAAATGGGAAATAATTCATGAAGTGATGCCTTTTTTGGATGAAATATTATCACAAAACAGCACAGAAATAGGGTCTTGCTTGAAAATGGTGATCGGTCTCACCTTAGAAGCTCTTTGGAAAAACTTAAAGAAGGATAATCAGAACATTTCTGATCCATTGATGACATTTACTCAGCATCCAAATAACCTTTTGAAAACCATAGAAAAAGTTTTAGAGGCCTCCAGTGGAATTAAAAGTGACTGTGAAGGTGATCTGAGTAAAAGTTTATATTTTGACAAACCTTTGATTCAGAATATAACTCATCATCAACTTGAAAAAGCAATCCATAATGTTTTAAGTAGAATAGGTCTCTGGAGGAGAGGGCTTCTGTTAAACAACTCTGAATGGACAACTTCCACAAGAACTTTGTTTCAGCCACTTTTTAAGATTTTTATTAACGCAACCACTGGAAAGAATGTCACATCAGAAAAAGAAGAGAGAACCAAGAAAAAGATGATTGACTTTCCTTATAGTTTCAAACCACTTTCCTGTTTTGAGAAATACCTGAGAAGATTATTTGTATTGACTAAATACTGGCAGCAAATCCCACTGACAGATCAAAGGTAATAAAAAGCCTAATTCGATTTGGTTTTTTCCCTACTGCAGTAACTATAAAGTAGAACCATGCAGGAATTACATTGAACAAGGGTAAGTAGTTCTTGACTTCAACTTTCTTTACACTCTGAAGTTGGCTTCAACATAGAGCAATTCAGGTCCAGTCATTCTTATCGCAATTTGACTCATTATTTGACATTCAAATATAATTAGAATTTATTCAAAAATATTTCAGAAGTAAGTTATTTTATTCTCAGAAGTAAAAACCTCCTAATTCTATTCACTTGTCCCAAGACTAGCTGCATGAACAAATTTTCTATTCATTTCCTCTGGCAGCCAAGGGTCCTATGATTCCATGTATATGCAGGAACATGAAGCTGCTTGCTTCATAGAACATTATGCTTCCAGTTGTAGCTAACCACAGGAAAGGGCCAGGCAGCTGCTGGCTTCTACCCTCTTTCCATTCTGCTAAACCTCACGTGGTTGATCCACCTCCAAGCCCTCCCATCCCTGAATGTTGTCAATGGAAACCTGTTCTTAAAAGCTCCAGTCTTGCTAGCTGTCATGCCCTGGAAGCAGTCTGTTGCCTTAGGTTGGAGACCCTGTGCCTCTTGGTGTGCAGAGTCCCTGAGCTGCTGCAACTGTCCCTACCTCGCCTTTCTGTGGGTGACAATACTGTTAGGGTGGTCCCTGGTCTCTGTTTCTCCCTGCCTCCCTCTCAGTGTCACATGGAGCTTGGAGATGCCATGTCCACCTGGTTCCTTTGCCAGGCAAGCTTATTTTCCATTGGTTCTGTTACTACAGAGCTATGCCTTGAATCCAGTCATGTTTTATGAGTTGGAAAGATGTCTTTACTTGGTGAAACAGGTAGCTGTTGGCACAAATAACTATTGCTACCTTGGAATTTGACTGCTAGTTTCCAGAGCTTCCTGCCTCATCTCCTCCTTGCTTCTGATCTCCAACTATACCCTGCTTGACTTTAGTGCTCTGCTCTGAATTTTCTTTTGAGCTGAGGTGGTCCTGGCAACCCTATTCACCAATCTCAGATTTTATTTGAAAATTTTCAGTTCTCCACAGAGAGAGTTTACACCTTAGCTCTGCATACTGTCATGTTTTGACACCCTTTCAACATTTACCTTTGCATTTCAAAAGAATGCATCAAAATAAGAAAGAAAAGCGAACATTAAGCTTACTGGCCACAAAATTGATGCTTTGAACCAATTCAGGAGACTTAAAGTTTTCTAAAGGTCCAGACTGTCTTATCTGTGTTTTTTTATGTTCCTATGAAGAAAATATGATTATGCAGAGAGGATGGTTCTTATATGTGTGTTATGACTCAGCCTACACAGTAGAAATGCACGTGGGTTGCACATTTTTACCCTTTCATGCCATTGTGTATTTTTTTTCTAAGTGTTGTTGAGGTGTGTGAAGTTTTCCAGCAGCCTGTGAAGCCCTCAGAAGCCATGGAGATGCTGCAGAAAGTGAAGATGCTGGTCGTGCGTGTGCTCACCATCGTTGCAGGTGGGCTGCTCATTTAACAAGTGCTCCACAATTGCCCTGTGAGAGTTTTCAGAGCTGGGGTGTCAGAGAGATGAACATACTGCACTTGAGCTTCTTTAGAATAAAGCACAGCTTTCTTAGCCTGGCTACTAGGCCTTGAGGGATCTGCCCCGCCCAACCTCATTCCCACCACTGGGTCTTTGCTCCAGCCAAATTGAACAGCCCTTTCCTGCCCCTTTGCTGGGTTTTCTGGTCTCTGTGTCTTTGCTCATGGAATGTGCTTCCCTTGTCTCCTTGACCCAAACTACAGCCATCCTTTGTAGCCTAGAGCTGGGCATATATTGTACAGAAGTGTTCCCCCATCTCCTTTGCTGGCAAAGACCTTGAGGAGACTAATCACATGTAATACTGTACTTTCTTCTTTCTTACGTCTCCTCCCTCTGCTACAGTCAATGTTTTTTGAAGATAGAAACTGTGTCATTAACTTCGGTGTGCATTTCTTGATGGGTGCTGTGTAGTCCCTGCAGTAACCCGAATTCCCTGCAGCCGTGGCACTTACTGCTTGTATCATAGTTTTTGGTATCTCCTTTTCCTCCTGCAGTCTGTAAGCTCACTGGGAAGAGGATCAGTCTCTTGTTAAATTCTGTGTCTCCATAACACTCAACATAGTGTTCAGCCATGGTGACTATATTGTAGATGGATTAATTCATCTACTGAGATGATACTTGCCAAATCCATTCCTGCACATTTCAGTGCAACTCCTTTTAATGCCACTGCTGAAGGAGAGTCCCACAAGCTGCCTTAGAGGGTACCTAGGTGATCTTAGGGCTTTTCTGAAAATGTGAGCATTAGATTTCAGAGCACACTTGAGTCCATGGAATAGACCACATTTGTTTAAGTAATTCACAGGTGCACAGAGTTGCTCCTCTGGCCCAATCTCCTGAGCAGGGCTGCCCAGAGCCCCCTCAGTGGGCTTTCAGGCCTGAGTGCTGTGCCTTAGCTGATGGCAGTGGGTTTTGGCAAGATGAATCCAAGCCCAGAAGAGGAGGGGCAGTGAGGAGAAATGGGGAAGCCAAGGGTGGATCTGATCAGAGCAAGAGGAAAGGAGAAAAGTGAGAGATCATCTGAGTAGGGCTTACCTCCAGATCCTGTGTGAGCTCCACTATGGCTGGCCCTGGACTCCCCCTGCCTTGGCTCATCTGATCCACATGTTCGTTCTTCTACCTTCCCCTGATTTACTCTTAGATTATTTTTATTTAGATTACTAGCAGATTGTTATATTATGATTGTAGATTAAGTGTTATTTCCTCTGGAAAGTTTTCCTTGACCTACTCTGTCTGGGCTCACATGGCCTTAGCCCTCTGTAATGGCTCTTATCACTGTGTGCTGTCCTGATGATGAACATGTGTCTCTTCTACAGTTTTGAGGACCTGAAGACTGTGCCTGTCTTGATCACTATAAACCTGGCACATGGGGGTTAGAACATGGGAGATGCTGATAGATGTTTGTTGAATGAATGAATGAATGCCAGGAGCCCTTCTATACTTATGTCATGGTTCATGGGTATTCCTAAATGTGAAATTTATTCATGTGGGAGTGCTCAGTGGTGAGAGGTACTGGGTGGGCTGTTGGCATGCTCTGGGCCTATTTTGTATGACTGAGCAAACCGTGGGAGCCTGGGGAGGATGTTGTGGAGAGACGACTCTGGTTTACCAAGGAGGGGGCACAGTGGACGTACTCCCAACATCCACTGTCAGAGAGGAAGGGTCACCGGCCCTGGGATGGTTAACTGATGGGTGTGGGCCACCGAGTCTGTGAGCCAGGAGTATGGACCAGCATCTCTTGGGGAGCGAAATGGAGGAGAAGTGAGCCTTGGGCAGAACTAGCATGTCAAATCCATTTTTCAAAAGCAACTCAAAGAAGATAAATTCTGATATTGGTAAGTGCTAGAAAGAAGCTAAAGTATTGCCACGAGGGTGAGAGTGAGGGGTGGAGGTGAGGAGAAGACCTTGGGAGTGCAACTCTGGGTGGGGACATTTCAGGTGAGACTTGCGTGGTGAGGATGTGTGTCTGCCCATGTTTACTGTTATATTTCCTCAGGGTTTAGAAAACATCCTGACATAGACATGATAGGCAATCAATATGTGTAGAAGGATTGGATAGGTCAATGCATGAGAGCTGGCACTGGGTTGGGCCCTTGTCACTGCTTGAGTTCATCTACACAACCACTGATGGGCTTCAGGCTAGTGTGCTGGGGTTCGTGGTCTGCAGGCTATCCTTACTATCATGATGGGCCACTTAGGGTTATGCACTGTCATGTCTGGTAAGGCTTTATTGCCCCAATGTCTTCAAGGGCAGAGTCAAACATGACTGTTACCACAAGTGATGTCGTGAGAAGTGGTGTAATGGAAGAAGTAGGCGCTTTGAGATTGAACAGGCTGAATTTCTCAATTCACGCTGAGTGACATGGGGTAATTACTGAATCTCTGTGAGCCTTGAACAAAAAATGGGGTAACCCCTATTTTAACCTATTTGAGAGGATTAAATAAAATGAGTCACTTCCATGGGGCCTTGCCCCTAGGGGACTCCTTGCGCCTGCTAGTTTCCCAGCCCTGCAAGTTGAAGATGCATCTCCCTGCACACCACTGGGAAGACCACTTCTCAGCTTACAAAGCTAGTTTATAAGTAAAAATTGGTAATTTAGGAACTGTCTATCACAGGGTTAACTCTAATCTGCTCACTCACCTCCTTTTTGTAATACAAATGGTTATTTGAACCAAAGAATTGATTGGCCATTTGGCCTAAGAAACATGGAAAAGGAGTAAGAAACAGAGGGAGAAGTGGGAAAAGCCTGATTTAAAAATGAAACCCCAACTGCTGTGTAGGTGTTTTGCATGAAATTTTTCTAAGATAATCCGTATTTCCAATTCGATGTTATGAACATTGGTGATTAGGACTATTGCTTTGTGTTGTCAAATAGAAAGCAGTAAAGCATTACAATGTGAGTATAAATTAGGATGGTCAGTACATGATTTCAGCATGTGGAAGTGTGCTCAGGTAAAATTCAAATCAAACTTCTTCCTCGTTCTTGAATGCCTATCTGGCATATTGAATTCAGCCATGTTTGAAGACATAATTATTTTGACATTTCACAGTCAGCTAACGTAATGGTTTTTAAATGAATTAAACATTGATTAATGCATGAATTTATATTTATTTTGCCATTCTGTATTGCAGCTGCTAAATTAATATAGCATACTTGAGATCACATTAGTAACAGAAAATTAATTTTTAATTTTTATATTTAATTTCGAGGAAACACAAGCATAACTAACATATAAACTGCCACCCCACTGTCCTTATTGAACTTTTACTCCATCCTGTAGAAATGGAGGGCAGTGACAGATCCCATAAAGCTGCAGGAGTGGGGTGGAATTGACCAAAATGGGCAAATAGCTCCTCCCCCTCCCACCATATGAAGGGAAGAACAGTCAGATCTGTTATTATTTTTGTTGTTGAAAATGCTCTAGAGTTTTGTCATTTCACAGAGTTGAGTTCCATATCTCCAGGAGGAAAGTTGTCACTTTCTTCCTCCTGATCTAATGCTTTAAAGATACGAAGCACAATTGCAGGAGAGCTCATGCAACAGAAGGAACCTCAGTGGGCAGCTGCTTTAATCTTCTTGTTTCCCTAAGTGATGAATTGAGGCCTAGAGAGTGAGAGTGAGTTTCCCAGGGTTTCAGAGAGAAGAAATCAGAGCCCATTTTCAGTTGAAGAGACCCAAGGGGGAAGGAAAGGGAAGGAGTCCACAGAGCGCTGGCAGACCTGGAAAACCTGCGTGGGTCTGAAAGTGTCTTCGGAGCCACGCAGAGGGGCCATAGCAGGTAGGAAGGGCTTGGGCCAGGGATCTGAAGAGGCAATGAGAGGTGGAGAAAGAGGGTACCTGGGGAAGCTGGAGGAGCCAATCCTCAAAACCAGCTCTTGTTAGTGTCAAGACAGTTGTCAAGTGTCCTTAAGGGTGGTGCCTTTGAGGGCAGGCCTCAAGACGTGTCAGCTGTGAGGCAGATGGAGACCAGATGGCCTGACAGCCCAGCACTGTGTCCATGATCATATCATCCCTGACCTAACCTTGCAGGAATGCTGGGCACGGTCACTGTCTACTCCATGTTGTCATTTTACATTGAGGAAGCAAGAGGCCGACACAGCTCACAGCTTGCCTAATGCCACATGTTATGTCAGCTTTTTCAGGGTGCATTCTCTGCTCTTTTAGGTTGGAACATTATAACTTATAAATATATTATTGTGTCTTCCCCAAAGCAGAGGATACGTTTATGCTTAAAGATAAGTGCTGTCATGTTTAACAACACTTCACTACCTTCATTTCAAATTTTAATAAGAGATTACTTAAGAGACACATTTTACATTTTCTATAATAAAGATACTTGTCTTCAAAATTGGTAAAAGGAGATTAATGAGCAAAGAAAAACAAATAAGGCATCTAGGTGTGTTGCACGACTTTGGGTATATGGTATCTACTCTGCATTTTATACAACTGAAAGCTGTTTTATTAATTAATACATTATATATATATATATATATTTTTTTTTATTAATCATGCCAGATGAATTTTAATTACGCATAAAGATCTAACATATCACCCAGGGACCATTTCACCCACTGCTCTGTTTGGCTGCCAGTCTTTTGTCTCTCTCTTCAGCAATGGTGAGGCGGATACCCTTTCCTTGGGGAAGAGAAATCCATGGTTTGTTGCCCTTGCCAATAACAAAAATATTGGAAAGTCGAGTGGCAAAGCTGTTGCCATTGGCATCTTTCACATGAACCACATCAAAAGATCCAGGGTGCCTCTCTCTGTTGGTAATCACACCAATTCTTCCCAGGTTAGCACCCCCAGTCACCATACACAGGTTACCAGTGTCAAACTTGATGAAATCAGTAATCTTGCCAGTCTCCAAATCAATCTGAATGGTATCATTCACCTTGATGAGGGGATCAGGGTAGTGGATGGTGCGAGCATCATGAGTCACCAGATGAGGGATTCCTTTTGTGGCCACAAAGATTTTTCGCACTTTGCACAATTTGTACTTGGCCTCCTCAGGTGTAATACGATGTACAGCAAAGCGACCCTTGGTATCATAGATCAGACGGAAATTCTCTCCTGTCTTGTCAATGCTGATGACATCCATGAAACCAGCAGGGTAGGTTATATCAGTTCGGACCTTGCCATCGATCTTAATGAACCGCTGCATGCAAATCTTCTTTACTTCATCTCCTGTCAGGGCATACTTAAGTCTGTTCCTTAGGAAAATGATGAGGGGGGGGAGACACTCTCTCAACTTGTGAGGACCGGTGGATGGATGAGGAGCAAACGCACCGGTCAATTTATCCAGCATCCAATGCTTTGGAGCTGCCACCCGCTTCAGATGCTTCTTGGGACCACGAGCCATGGCTGCGTTAGGAAAGGAAAGAGCTACATTTTATATTTTAGAGTAGTTTTACATTCACAGCAACCTTGAACGGAAGGCGCAGGGATTTCCCACATAATCCCTTCCCCACCATAGCCTCCCTTATGATCAACATTCCCCACAGAGTGGCACATTTGTTACAACTGATGAACCCATACTGACAGCATCATTCTGAGTCCACAGTTTGGGGTTCTTTCTTGGTGTTGTGCATTCTGTGGGTTATGACAAGCATGTAATGACATGTATTCACCATTATAGTATCACACATAGGGTTTTACTGCCTGAAAAACCCTCTGTGCTCTGCCCATTCATCCCTCCCTCCCCTCTGGCCCCTGGATACCACTGATCTTTTTACTGTTTCCACAGTTTTGTCTTTTCCAGCACATCATTATATAATATGTAGTTGAAATTATATAATATGTAGCCTTTGCAGATGGACTTCTTTCACTTAGTAATATGCCAGAACTGTTTTTCTAACGGACTTTTGAGAAACAATTTAAGAGTTAGGATAACATTTTTTTCTAATTAAAAAATATTTCTTATAAAAAACGTATTTTATTTTCTGTCATGACCAAGCATCTAGGAGGTATGAAGCCCTGTGCTAGGTGCACAATGACAGGAAGGCAGTGATAAGAAAAGTCCCTCATGGTGGGTCTTGTGCAGATGGATTTATTGGGCAGTGGGTGCCCACGTAGGGAGGTGAGCACACAGGCATCTGTGCAGCAAGGATTGTAGGGACTCTGCTTAGCCTGGGAAAGGTGGGTGTGTGGAGGCAGAGCTCTAAAGAGAGGTAGGTTCAGGAAGAGAGAAGTGGTGCCTTGTATCTGATGGCCTTGAGGAGACAGGAGGGATATAGGGCATGAATGCAGAGACGTGGAGGCACCTGAGGCTGTGGAAAGAATTTGGAAGCAACATGTAGCCTTTGGGCAGATTTCTGTAATGGGGGGATCTCCTTCGAGAAAGAGCCGGGTGGCCCAGAGCATAGGCAGATTGGAAGGGTGAGGTGGGGGGTGGGACTGTTAAGAGCACAGGAGTTTCCTGGGCGTGATCTGTGGGTGGTGGACAGAGGTACGGATGGGGGAGTCAATGGGGGAAGTCACGCTGAGCAGATGGGAAGGTTGGTTGGCTGTGAGGACCAGGGGGGAGGAGAGCCATGACTGGCTTCCAAGAAGTGACTTGAGAGGCGTGGGGCATGGAGAAGACCACAAATAGACAGTATGCTATTCATCCTTCAAATTGAGGCACTGTTGAGCATCACAGAGGGCACTGTTCATAACCACGTAAGAGCAATAGGTGGAAAGCAAGTCTGTCCTGGGCAAACTGGGGTGAATGGGTACCCCACCTATAGGGGGATACAAGGAAAGGAACCAGTTTGGGGAGGTAGAGGAAATGAATATCTACAAAATCAATTAGGCCCAGAAAAACAAAATCTTTATTTTATTAAATTTGGAACTCAAAAGGCACAGCTTTGCCCTCATCATCTGAATGTTCATCTTGATGATTTAAGAAATGTTTAGGAATATGTATCATTTTGAATCTTTAAAATGTGATTTTGTGAGAGTAGCTAGTTCAGGAGAGGACTGTCTACTAATTACTTCTCTGTGTGTTTCTGCTGGCAGAAAACCCTTCCTGGACCAAGGACATTTTGTGTGCTACTCTGAGCTGCAAACAAGGTGGAATAAGGCATCTCATTTTATCTGCTATACAAGGAGTCACTTTGGCGCAGGGCCATTTCCAGGTTTGTGCCTTTTATATTTCAGAGAATTTCATATTCATCACTATTGGCCCTTACAAGGCAGTCCAGTTATTCAAAGCTTGCGGCTTGGTTCTTATAACTACAGCAATGGTGTCACACACAGTCTTGTTGGAAGTTGGGGGTGTAGAATGGCAGCTCACCCTTCCTCCCTCTTGGCCTCTCCCAGTGGTATGCTGGGGTTGAGTGGCACTGTGTTGTGAGAGTTGATTGTTAAATTTTCAGGAATTTTGCAAACTGGTTGTTAAAACATAGATATTATCATTATAAATAAATTACACCAACTTATGATGAAATAAATCATGTTAGAAACACAGCAATAATTACCCACGATTCATCACTTCCTAATTATTTAAGTATGTTTTACTGTTATCTGTCTTCCTGCGATGATTTGCTCCTGTTGTATCCACATGATGGAAATACTGTGTAGTCTTGTGCTAAGTGCAGTTCTTCCCAACTCTATGTTTACTGACGTTATGGTGGCAACTTCAACTAGGCTATGTGGGAGCATTCGCATCATGGAAATTGGCAAATGCTACAAATCAGATTTTTTTTTTTCTGGAATGTTAGTTTCTAAATATTTACCAGCCCAGCACTGGCTCTAACTAATTGAATACACTGGCTAGTGCCAAAGATAGATGGCCGAGTGGGAACCAGCATGGCAGTTTTCTTTTTATTAAATTGGACACATGCCCAGTAGGCTCCCACGCAGGGTCTTCAACTACAGCTGAGTCAGAGAATGTGACTCTTATTTCGAGCCCACTCCCTTATTCTGGAATTAAAGATCCCTGGGCCCACAGACAGGCCTGATCTCCCTGAGAAGCTTGGACAATGGTGATGTCTTTCCAATAATGCAGCGAAGACCTGTGATTCTTCTAGGTCTGGTTCTGAATGTTGTTTCTTGCTTTTGTGATGCATATGTCTGTGAGCATGGGGTTATCACAGAAAGCAGAGAAATAGATGATGCCCAAGAGAGATGAGAGATAGTCATGCCAGACTCCCACAGCCAGCATGGCAAGGGTGTAGAATGCCATGCCTTGGGGAAGTGTCAGGAAGGAGTGAGAGCTGCTGATCCCTAATCAATGTCTTGTGGCCTTTGGAGGAGTGGTGCCTGTCAGCCGAAAGCCCTGAGCAGTCCTTAGTGATGACTGACTTTACAGCCCCAGTAGTTTGGCATTACTCACATGGATTTATTTAGAACATCGAATTCTTATTTCCTGGTTGTGCAGATCTTTTTCAGGTATTAAATGTGGATACAGAAAGAAAAGCTTCACAGACATTTTTTTTTTTTTTTTTTTTTTTTTGAGATGGGGTCTCGTACTGTTGCCTGGGCTGGAATGCAATGGCACAGTCTGAGCTCACTGCAACCTCCGCCTCCTGGGTTTAAGCAATTATCCTGCCTTGGCTTCCCGAGTAGCTGGGATTACAGGTGCTCACCACCATGCCCCGCTAATGTTTTGTATTTTTAGTAGAGATGGGGTTTCACTATATTGGCCAGGCTGGTCCCAAACTCCTGACCTCATGATCCGCCTGCCTCGGTCTCCCAAAGTGCTGGGATTACAGGCGTGAACAACTGCGCCCAGCCCCTCACAGAAAATTTTTTAGTGCTGAGTGAAGGTTATGATAATAGAATAGTCAAGAGACTCCAGCTTTCAAAGAATGGACTCAAAGACTGTATTTATAGTTCAAATTGTTATATGATTGTCAACAAGTCTGGCTGGTAACAGTTGAGTTACTTTTGATAAAAAGCAGAAGTTCCTGTCTTTAATGACAAAAATAGTATGTTGCTTATCTCAGGATGCAAAGCCTTTAGGATGCATCTGTGGTTCAAGGGCTTCAGGTATGTGAGACTTTTAGAAATATAAATCTTTTTCAGGCTGTGGGATATGAAGTGCCCATCAGAGGTGGGCAAAGAGCCTAATGCCATTTGCTAGTTTTCAATGTCTAAATAAATATTTTAACATAGTTTTCTCAGTAGCAACATGGAATAAACCTTGAAAGAGAACTTTTTAGCTGATTGAACTGACATGACAGAAGTTGAGGGCTGTCAACTCCTTACCCTTTTCCACACTCTTTGTTCCAAACAGTAGAAACTGGCAATAAGGAGATGAATGGGCAGCAGAAATTAAATTTCAAAAATGGCAGCAAGTGCCCACTGTATCTCCTGGGATACACTGAGTTGGAGAATGCAGCTGGAATTTCAGGTTGGGTGGGGGCTTCCTACTGCCTCTCCAGATCCAGGCCTTTGGGTCTACGTGTGTACACTTATCCACTGTTTATGGATTCCAGGCCTAATCTAGCCAGAGAAGAAGAGTGATAGGTGCTGCCTTTTCCATGGGGTGCTTTCACCCAGTCCCAAAAGTATAGCCTGATAAATGTCAGTCTCTACCTTTGTGCTAGATGTTTCTGCTTACCTGGAGCCTGGAACACCTGTGCTGAAAAGACTTGGAATTTTTCTTCTAGTAGTCCTTGCTACTGGGGTAGAATGTGCACTTTTCTACTTTATAATCCCTTCTATGTTAAAATTATTATTTTGTTAAATTTAAGCATAACATCCAAAGCAGGAATATTATAAATGCATTGAATGAAAATTAATTTGCATGCAGTTACAAAGTATGAACTAGACGTTTTTTGCTATGAGGGAATACTCCATGGCAGAGCCCCTGTGCAATGGGTTTAATTAGATCTACGTTCTCAGGAGTGAGTTGGCCCCTGAGGGAGTACTCACTTAAATCTGTTGTTCTGACCTAGTTCTATCTGTGCATTGGTATGCTACAAAAGGGATCTCTTTGGAGGAAGGAGAATATCAAGCCTGTGAAATGCTTGGTGAGAGAACTGGGGAAGGTTAGAGCTTCATGCTCAGAGAAAAAAAAGCACAGTGTGAAAGTCCAAGGGCTTCTATGTCTGTTATTAGAAATGTTCATGTAGCTTAGAGTTTTGAGACTGGGCCTAGGCATCTCTCTGCCTTGCAGATGCTGTACTTCAGTTTGCTGCCATCCTTTTCCTTTCTGCTTTGCTGTGGTTACATTCAGACAATAAATGGGGTCTGTGTGCATGAGGGACAGTGGCTGAGGGAAAGCTGGAGGAGGGCTGTGTCTCCTCCGATAGAGCAGGCAGTGGAAACTTAAGTGAAGAAAGGAAAGAAGTCTGTGCCCTTGAGTCCTGCCACATGACAGAGAATGGAGAGACTGGCTTGAGCTGACCACTCCCTGTGAGACCCCTTCAGGTGTTACCCACACAATACATGGGTTCGGTTGCTTGGCAGGTACCAACCCAATGACCACAACCAAGGAGGATTTAGTAATGGGATTTTATTACTTGTAACGAGTCAGGAGAACACCAGGGATGGTCTCCCAAAGTAGTGCCTCCAAGCTGGGGACTGGGTGAGGCTTTATAAACATAGTGTAATGAGGATCTTATTGACTGGATCCTGCCATGGGTGATGCCAGAGCTCAATCCAATTGGATCCTCAGTCCTGCCATGCATTGTCCCCTTCTTAATTCAGTCCCCCACTCCTCAGTCTGAGCACTCGGGCTCCCTCTGTGGTTGCACACTGGTTCACTGGGGCATGCTGGGGTTATGTGACCTGAGGGTCCATGGGAACTGAAAAACAACTCACAACTTTGTTATGTAAAAGTTGAACCAGATTGGCCTGGTGCAGCTAACACAGACAGCAGGCACCTCTCCAACTGCCACATGTAGCGTCTCACTCCTCACCTCTGGTGTCTGAGCCTGGCATTGACACAGACTCATCCACACTTATCCCCACGTCACTCAGCTCCTGCGACTTTCCCTGGGCTCCTCCTGCATCCACGGCCGACTGTCTCCATCTCCACGCCTGGCTCCTGTATGTGGCAGAAGGAACCAGGCTGTCTCTAGACCTTTTCTCCTCTCAGTCTGTGCTCACATGCTAGGAAATCTTATCCAGATTCCTTTGCAACCTAAAAGTCTTAATTACTTCCTGACAACTCCCAGATTTCCTTCTCCAGCCAACACCTCCCCTTGACCTTCATCCTCATGTGTTAAGTTGCATCCCTGCTCAGATGTCAAACAGGCCCCTCAACTCTACTCATCTGAAAAAAAAAAAAACCTCTTCATCTTTCCATGTAATTTTTCCCTGCCCTGGTGTTCTTTCCCTCTAAAGCCAGGGACAACAACCTTGGCATATTTGTTTAGTCTTTTCAATTTTTTTCTGTTAGAAAACTCTCCCTTCTACCTTCCAAATGTTTCCATGATGTAGCCATGTTCCACCACCTCCACCAGCACTTCCCAGATCCAAGCCAGCTCTCCCTTCCTTCTCCCCTTGCCTCGATCCCCCAACGCAGTAGCCAGAGTGATCCTTCCAAAACATTATCAGATCGTGTCAGTCCTTTGCTGAGAGTGCCCAGTGTCTTCCAGTCTTATTTAGAATAAGTGTCAGATTTCTAAGGGAGGCCACTGCTAGGTACTGCTGTCTGTGTGGCACATCCCTGCACCTGCCCTTCCTAGCACTCTCTTCTCCACCTAGCTGGCTCCTTTGCACCCACCTCAGGGCCTTTGCACAATCTGCTCCCTCACCTGCAGTGTCCTTCCCTGATGATGCTAAGGAGGGTTGTACACCTCCCTCTTGTACCTCCAGCACTGCCCCCACCCCTACCTTATTTTCCTCCAGGGCACCTTGTGACATGCTGAACAGTTTGTCCTACAGCTCTGTTGGCAGTGTTCCTGCACTGGGGTGGGGAACCTCATGGAGGCAGGAGTTTTGTCTCCTGTGTTCACAGAACTCTCAGTCCAGCACCTAGCCTGGGCTTGGCACTTGGCAAGTGCTCCATAAATATTTTTTGAATGAATGAATGAATGAATGAATAGTCCTATAGGATTTCTGTTCACGTTCCACTCCCAAATCACTTCGGAAAAAAAAGAAACTTAAAAAATGAATGACAATAATAGATGATTTGGAGGCAAGAAGTTGCATGCTTTGTAATCATCTACTGGTTGGTTTAGTTTCCCCACACAGTGAGATTTTGGGGTTTGGTTGAGGTGGTGGTGACAGTGGCATGGGTGCTCTCATCATGGGTTAATGTTCATCAGTTCCTGAGAAGTCTTCACCCCCCACTAAATCTACCTCAGCTGTGCCAGGGGCCCCACCTCGGGGTAGCCTCCAGAGCTCAGCACCCAGCCTTGACTTTTCAGCAGTCTTCACATTTAACTTTCCTTGGAACATATATTTGTTAGCTCCCTGAGGTCACTTGAATGATTCATGATTTTCCTTTGCAAGAGAAACCGACAGTGGCTTTGAAAAAAATATTTAAAGTTTTATTTCCACTGAAATATTATCTAAGTGTTGACCTACATATAATGCCTTCCCATAATTGGCATAACCTGGAACTATGTTTCTAATACTAGTAATATTATGGTAATATAAATAAAATGCAATGAAGCAAATACATTCTGATGATGTAAAATAAAGGGTTTGTGGTAAATAGCTGTGTCTAGGGAATGTGTATATATTCATGTGTAGTTTTATAGACATAGATTTTATATGTGTGTGGTGTTTTTCAGGTTGTTTTAAATTTTAAATTACTTATATTTGTCATTTAATTCCACATATGGTAAGTGTTTTACATTTTTTCAATTAATAGATATGATTCTAAAAGGTTTTTTTTTTTGGCAAAATGATTGGTCTTTTAAAAAAAACTGATTGTTTCTAGGAAGATACTGGTAAGATGTCCATGAAATCTTAGAGGTGGGGGCTGCAGATGCAGAGAGTGGGGACCTACTTCTGGGGCCTTTCCAGATGTTCCCCAGAGTCTTAGGCGCTTCTCCACCTGCAGTGGGGAGGACAGGAGCCTTCCAGGCTGCACTGCTGACCTTCAGAGCAGGACAAATCCAGGCTTTATTCACTTCACATTTGAATAACCACATACATTTCTTTTTAATTATTGGGTTTGTGGCTGTGAATTTTGTAAAGCCTAAATTTTCTTTAATTTTTAATATTTTCATATTTATTAGTATATATTTTAAGTGTACAACATGATGTTTTGATAAACATATACAAAGTGAAATGATTACTACAAACAAATTAACATATCTGTCCTCTCAGAGTTATCTATGTGTGTTGTGTGTGTAAGAGCACCTAAAATGTACTTTCTTAGCAGATTTCCAGTATGTAATACAATATTAGCAACTATAATTCTCATGCTGTATATTAATTCTCTAGATGTTTTCATTCTACATAACTGCAATTTTATACCCTTTGACCACCATCTGCATTCCTCCCACGTTCATCCCGGGTAACCACCCTTCTATGCTTTGTTTCTATGGGTTTGACTTTTAAAAAGTTTGACTCTACATGTAAATGAGATCATGCAGTAGTTTTCTTTCTGTGGCTGACTTACTTCACTTAGCATACCTCCTGGGTTCATCCGTGTTGCTGCCAATGGCATAATTTCCTTCTTTTATGGCTGAATAATATTTTATCGTATATAATGTCACATTTTCTGTATTCGTTCATCTCTTTATAAACATTTAGGCTGATTCTGTATCTTGGATGTTGTGAATAATGTAAATATCTCTTTGGGACATAATTTTATTTCCTTTGGATTTATACCCAGAAGTGGGATTTCTGGATTATATGGTAGTTCCATTTTTAATATTTTGAGGAATTTTCATACTGTTTTCCATAATGGCTGTACTGATTTACATTTGCACCAACAGGGCACAAGAGTTCCCTTCCCTGTACACCCCAGCAACACTTGTTATTTCTTGTCTTTTTGATAATAGCCATCCTAACAGGTATGAGGTAATATCTCCTTGTGGTTGATTTGCATTTTCCTGGTGATTAGTGAAGTTGAGCGCCTTTTCTTTTACCTGCTTGCCATTGTTATGTCTTCTTTGGATAAGTGTCTGTTCAGGTTCTTTGACCATTTTTTACATTGAGTTATTTGTTTTTCTCCATTGAGTTGTGTGTGTTCCTAGGAACAGAGATTCAGGAAGTTAGGAGCCAGGCCATTCACTGGAGAATCGCATGTTCTGTGCTATATGTTGAAGAACACACTGTCTTGCCTGGCTGGCTAACAGCAGAGCCAGGAATAAAATCTGGGCTTCTATATTTCCACAGCCAAGGGCTCTTTCTACTACTCTGCAATGCACAGAAATGACTGACATGATTGTTTGTTCTCTGTGTTTCCTGAGACTAATGAGAATAAACTAAAATCTTAAAATGCATGTAATAGAAATAAGTATATGTGTGTCTCACCTATATCATTGCTATGTTTTCTAGGAAATTGAAAAGATATGGTCCTCGCCCAATCAGCTAAATTGTGAAAGTCTTAGCAAGAATCTTTCTAACGCCTTGGAAAGCTTCAAGAGCAGCTTGGAGAATGCCACTGAACAGGACTGTGCATGCCAGCTGAGGCTGGAGACCATACAGCAGCGCTTGCACACGTACGCTCTAATATTCTTTCATACCCTCCCCAGAACTTCCATTCATATAGAAGATGTCTAGCACTTTTGAAATGTGAATTTCAGAGAGTAGTCTGTACAACATACTCTTAATGTACATATTAATATGTATTCTCCAAACATCAAAGTTTTCCATGATAGTTTTTGAGTGGTAAAATATAACAGCAGTATTAATCAGAAGGCTAACTTTATTGGCAATCAAGATATTACATATAAAATGTAATCCTCTATGCTTGGTGGCAAATGCCTGTAATCCTATCTACTGGGAGGCTGAGGTAAGAGGACAGCTTGAGGCTAGGAATTTGAGACCAACCTGGGCAACATAGCAAGACCCTGTCTCTAAAAAATAGAAGTAGCAAAAAGCATTTAGTAGGATGTGGTGCTGTGCATTTGTGGTCCCAAACACATAGGAAGCTGAGGCAGGAGGATCGCTTGACCCCAGGAGTTCAAGGCTACAGTGAGCAGTGATTGTGCTACTGCACTCCAGCCTGATTGACAGGTAAAGGGCCTGTCTCATAAATAAATAAATAAATAAATAAATAAATAAATAAGTTCTGTCTGAGCAGGTAAATATTTTTCAAATTACCTTCATGTTTGATTAATTTTGCTCAGTGTTCTAAAAGTGCAAAGCATCAGAGGGGGAAATGAGGGACTTTGAATTCTGCAAATGACTTTTTCACTGAAAGAACGATGTTCATCTTACCCTGGCTATGCTAATTTCTCATACATTCCATGATGTATCTTATCTATTCTTTTTACAGTTGTGAAAAGCCATTTATTAGGCATCCTCATTCCCCTGGTTCATCTTGCTTGGCAGGAGCTCTGAGAAAGAAATACTGGAGTGTGGGCAGTATTAATGGATATTCACATACAGATGGTGTCGGGGAGACACGTGTGTCTAATTGTTGGAGGAACTTTATGGAAATGTGATCTTGTTATCAGCCCATCTCCTGGGGAGCTGAAGCAGTATTTTTCATTCCAACATTGTTTCTGATGTTTTATCTTGCCTAATTTAGCTTTAATTTTCTGCCATTTTAGGTTGGCCAAAAGCCTGGAGGAAACTTGGTCATCAGGGAATCCGATCATGACTTTTCTAAGCAATTTCACAGTAACTGAGAGTAAGTATGTGGTTTTCCAAGTTTGCTTGATTAAAAATTAAATTTAGTTTCTCATGCAAATATATTATTAAAATAAAACATACAACAGAAAATTTATGCTATATGTAATACATAATCATTTAGAACTTGGCTGGTCTGATGTATTTGGCACTTGTAAAGAAAGTCCTGAAATCCTAGGCTACCATATTGAAGCAGGGGAACAAAGAAAAGCTTCTGTGGTCTGGATTTTGCTCTGGCCTTGCCTCCTTGGACAAGCAATTGATGTCTGTGTGTCTCTGTTTTTCTGGCTGTTCAATCTATCAATTCATGAAGCTTCTTGAAGCATCAACATGCCATGTCTGAAAAATTCTGGCAAATCCTTAAATGATGACCCTCTTGTTACAAAAGTGAGATGAATAGATGCATATCTAGAAGTGAGTTTCCTATAACACTTGGTCACTGCTCTCTAAAAAGCTTTCTTTTTCTTTTTCTTGAGATGGAGTCTTGCTCTGTCACCCAGGCTGGAGTGCAGTGGTGTGATCTTGGCCTCCCATTCAAGCAATTCTCCTTCCTCAGCCTCCTGAGTAGCTGGGATTACAGGCATATGCCACCACACTCAGCTAATTTTTTGTATTTTTAGTAGAGACAGGGTTTCACCATGTTGGTCAGGCTGGTCTTAAACTACTGACCTCGGGATCTGCCCACCTCGGCCTCCCAGAGTCTTGGTATTACAGGCGTGAGCCACTGCACCTGGCCAAAGAAGCTCCTTCTAAATAAATATTCTTAAGACACACAGGCCTTAGCGACAGTAGACCAGTAACCAGAAAATATTACGGAACCTGACATTTTGGTTTACTGTAGTATAAATTATTTAAGTTACTCCCCCGGGGAGTAAGATGTGACTTTATTTAGTGATTTATGGGCTGAATGGAGTGAAAGAAACTATCTTAGCCAGGTTGTAATGTCAAATTTTGTTTTAGCAGTTAGTAATTATCTAAACATTTATTATAAAATTTTCTTATTTTCCTTACTTTGCAGATGTAAAAGTAAAAGATTTGATGAAGAACATTACCAGGTTGACTGCAGAGCTTCGCTCTTCCATCCCCATCTCAGATGAGACTATCCATAGCATTCTAGAAGCAAATGTTTCCCACTCCAAGGTGCGTCGCTGCTTCTTGTCTGTTCTGCTCACACAAGGAGCCTTACTTAGCCTGAAGTTACTGGCATCATGCTGTCCTTTCTTCCTCCTTCCCTTCCTCTCCTTTGGCTAGTGAAGTGGGTTGCTGCACGAGCGATGTAACTGGAGGCAGAAAGGAAACAAGAGAACAAGCAAGGAAGGTGTCATTGTCCCATGCCAAAATCTTAGGGTTTTAAATTCCATAATATTTTCTTTATTTCTTTATTTGCAACTATTTATTCTGGTGATTTCCAGTCCTGATGTATGATACCTGGAGGGTCTCTGCTTGGTTCAGTAGGTGTTGCAAAATTCTCAAAATACCCAAAACCAAAAACAGCTAAAAATATCTAAGAATCAACTATGACTTCCTCTGATTGGAGAGTGACTGGGCACAGTCTGACTGTGTGCTACCATAGTGACTCGTTGTGACAGCAAATGAGTAATGGCAGGCTCTGTCATCTCCAAGCTGAAAAATGTGATAAAACAATCAAAGAGCTATTACAACAAACCAAGGGATGCGTAACACATACTGGCTGCATGGAGTATGGTTTATCTCTGAAAAGGGGAACAGGGACGTTTCATGTTGTCCACAGCAGATATCACCTGGATCCTTAGCAGATGCTTTTCTGAGACAGCTTTCAGTATTTCTAGTTGGGGGTTTTTACCTTACTGTACAGAGAACCTTCTAGAAGTAGTAACCGTGAAGCTGACTCATAAGTGAACATTGCAGTTGACCATCAACTGGGCCCCAACACACATTTAATTTCATGTCAATTTTGGTTAATTGGGGCTTATTGCAAACTTGACGGGTAGACTAATGAAGAACTAATAAATTAATCGAAATTAAAAAAGAGATTAGAAGCTGGGAACCCAAAATTCAAATGACAGTTGTCACCAAGTTACTTATAATAAGGCACTTAGTATTTATCTTCAAGGAAAAATGTCAAATTCAGCTTATTAAACATGTAAGAGCCAAAACAAAGCAGAGAGCAGTGCTGAAATTTTCTCTCCCCCACCTTGCATACTGCCTTATAGAGAAACAGTGATTATTTTTGGTTTAAAATCTTTAGTTATTGAAATGTGTAACAGGGGGAAAGCAGCAGCAGCTGGAGTAACTTGAGTAGCTACTTGGGAATGTTTTAAGACCAGGGTCAGATTAGCTAACTTCTGGGGTCCCTTTCAAATTCGAAGTTTATTTTATTTTATTTATTTAAGTATTATACTTTAACTTCTGGGGTACATGTGCAGAACGTGCAGGATTGTTACATAGGTATACACGTGCCATGGTTCTCAGCAAATTCCAAGTTTTATGATACTTTTTGGGTTTGGGCTCGGCTATTTCTGATGACCGCTGCCTGATGAAGCAAGTGGCCACTAGGTGTCACTGCTGTTCTATCATGGGAGGGCTGTGCGCAGAGACGGCTCCTGGGGTAATGTGATACTGTCTTGTGTAGACGGTTCCGCTGCGGGTTTTTTTGCACTCTGTGTATCTTCCTCTACCTCTTTGTCAGTATGAATCATTATGATCGCCTATACAGCTGGACAGTTAAGTAATTGGGAGGACTATTTAAAAAATTGCATTCTTGCATTTCAAATAAGTAATGAGATTATTTGCTTTGATGGTTAAGTATATAAATGCACATGTATCTGCAGATCCTAGGTAAAGAATTTATGTTAGGTTAGGTTTGCAACGATGGTCAGTGTTAAGAGACCAGAAAGTTCTATGACGCACATAGGAGGTGACACTTTGGACACTTGTTTTTTGTCTAGATTGTCAGGTTTTCAGCAGCACCATATTATTTCTAGTATCCTTTTCTTATCTTTCTTCCTGGGCTTCTCTACCATAGCTTTAGTCAGTTTGCAAATAATCACATCAGATTCTTAGTCCAGGCTGTTGGTGGCCTGCAGGGAATACTTTTCAGTGGTGCTAAAGCCCTGGCAAAATTGCAGAAATCTTCGTTCATTCATTTCTTCATTTATTCATTTAAGATGTTCTGATGTTTTAGGCACGGTCTCAAAAACTTGGGCTCAAAGCCAGTGCTCCAAAGGAGCCAATGATCTATGGGAGATGACACGGTAAATTTGCAGACAAACGATGGTCAGTGTTAAGAGACCAGAACATTCTATGACGCACACAGAACACAGCAATGAGGACAGGTGGTCCCTGTAAGCCTCCCTGAATCGGTGAAGATGGATGTCAGACTGGAATGATGATGAGCTTATGAAGAGCTATGTGAGAGTCACAGAGCTGGGGACATTCCTATCAAAAGACTAGAGGCAGGAGTGAGCAGGAGGCAAAGGCAGCAGATGCGTGGATACCATCTCATTTTTCTTTCCTGCCCTCTTTCCTGGCTGCAGACAACCTGCTGTGAGCATCCACCTGTAGGAAGTTTCTTTTTCTTGCAGAGCTCTATTCTCTAATACAAGCATCACCCAATTAAAACCACAGATCACAGGAGCTTGCTGGACCCTGGAGCCTGTCCTAGCCCAGCCTTCTGTCCTGAGCTTGGATCCTGTCCACCTGCCCTGTGAAGCACCCATCCACTTCATGCTGTGTTCCTATGTTTTAGGCACACATTAAAATCAACAATGACTTCTTTCTTTTTGTTGGGCCAAATTATTATTCTTCTAAAATTAACAATGAGATCAAAGTGTCAGGACTCAAATAGATTGAAAAAGCAATCAAAAAGTCTGTCTTCTGACCCTTTATTTTCTGTGCTAAACAATTGGGCAGTGTTCAGAGGACCTTCATCTTTTGCTTGGAAGATGACTATTTTTCACAATTCTCAGCGGATTTATTCTCCCTGCTCCACAAATCAAGCAGGAAGGGGAGAGGGCATGCCCAGAGAGTTCTGATCTCTTCTGGGAGACTCCTTCAGATGGAAAGATATTCTGAAATTTTCCCCCTGTTTCTTTTGAGCAGAAATGATTTAGTTTGGTGAATCTGGTCGAATTTCCTTATCTTGCTTGGGGCCGGTCCTGTGGGCTGGTTCTGTCTGTTGCTTCACTGACAGAGCTGCCAGGCACAATCTGTGGAGAGGGAGAGTTTTCTCTCAGTAGTTTGGAAACATTACACATTCCATTTGTTTTAGTACATGAAGTTTGTTTCCTGAAAACCTCCAACAGATAGTTCTTGATGAAACTTATTTCGGAGCAGATACTGGTCAAAATCTGCTCATTCTGTTTTTGTTTGTTTGTTTGTTTCTTTCTTTCTCTGAAGACAAGTAATTAATGTGTGACTAGAGTTACGGGTTTCTGGGATCATGAGGAGCAGTCTGGCCCGAAGTTTCCTGGAAGACACTGTCTGTCGTGTGCTGTGTCTCATCCTAGCAAGAGCCCTTCCTAGGCCCTAGGCTGCTCATCTGGCTCTGTCACCACATCATGAGGTTGGGGCTTATGGTCCTTATAATCCGTGGTGCCTGGAATAAAGTGCACACACCCATCCACCACCATCTCATTCTCTGGTGCTCTTAGAGTAGGAGTTTTCTCTTCTTTGATTTGTGGTTCTGCTAGAGTATTCTCAGTAAATGTGGTAGGTTCTCATTAAACATTCACCAAAATGAAGTGAAATTCCAGCTGCTCTCCTTCCATTAAGTCAACTAGTGTTCCTTAGGTTTATGAAAGCCACGTTACCTTATTTGCTCATTAGGAATTCTGAGAAATGAATATTGTGCTAAGGGCATTTGTGTCTCATTTAACCATGCCCTCCCAGGGCATTTCTCTTCTTTCACAGATGAATGTGGTGCTGTGGAAGTCACAGCTGGGAGAGGGCCTGAAATCAAACCCAGGTCTTTGAACTCAAACTGTGTTATTATTCCATCACATGATGTTATTGCTTCAATTTATTATAAATTAACAGTTCTAAGTAAATTACTGCTTGCAGATGGGTTTCCTTTTCTCCTACTTGCACTTAACGCAAATATTTTTAAACCTTAATTCCCCAATTGGCATTGATCTCTGTAAAAATACTTCTTGCTAGTTTTGGCTATATATATATATATATATATATATATTTTTTTTTTTTTTTAAATTTTATTTTCGGCTTAGAAGTGCATGTGCAGGTTTGTTATATAGGTAAACTCATGTTAGGTGGTAGTTTGTAGCACAGATGATTTCATCACCCAGATACTAAGCCTCTCCCTCTTCCCACTCTCCACCCTCAAGTAGGCCCCACTGTGCTTTGTTCCCCTCTTTGTATCCATGTGCTCTCATTATTTAGCTCCAACTTATGAGTGAGACCATGTGGTTGGTTTCTGTTCTTGCGTTAGTTTGCTGAGGATAACAGCCTCCAGCCCCAACCATGTCGCTCCCAAGGACCTGATCTTGTTCTTTTTATGGCTGCATAGTATTCCATGGTGTACATGTACCACATTTTCTTTATCCAGTTTGACCTTGATGAGCATTTAGGTTGATTTCATGTCTTTGCCATTGTGAACAGTGCTGCAATAAACATACATGTGTATAGGTATCTTTATGGTAGAATGATTTATATTCCTTTGGGTATATACCTTGTAATGGGATTGGTGGTTCAAATGGTAGTTCTCTTTTTAGTTCTCTAAGGATTTGCCACACTGTTGGTTTCCACAATGGTTGAACTAATTATACATTCTCAGTAGGAATGTGTAAATGTTCCCTTTTCTCTGCAACCTCGCCAGTATTGGTTGCTTTTTTGACTTTTTAAATAACAGTCATTCTAATTGGTGTGAGATGCATCTCATTGTGGTTTAGATTTGCATGTCTCTAATGATCAGTAATATTGAGACTTTTTTCATATGCTTGTTGGCTGGATGTATGTTTTCCTTTGAAAAGTGTCTGTTCATGTCCTTTGCCCACTTTTTAATGGGGTTGTTTGTTTTCTTCTTGTAATCTTTTTAAAGTTACTTATAGATACTGGATATTAGACCTTTGTCAGATGCATAGTTTGCAAAATCTCCAATTGTGTAGATTGTCTGTTTATTGATAGTTTCTTTTGCTGTGCATAAGCTTTTTTGCTTAATTAGGTCCCATTTTTCAGTTTTTCCTTTTCTTAAGATTGCTTCTGGCATCTTCATCGTGAAATCTTTTCCCATTTCTATGTTCAGAATAGTGTTACCTAGGTTGTCTTCCAGAGTTTTTATAGTTTTGGGTTTTACATTTAAATCTTTAGCCCATCTTGAGTTGATTTTTGTATAGCATAAGGAAGGAGTCCAGTTTTAATCTTCTGCACATTGCTAGCCAGTTATCCCAGTACCATTATTTATTGACTAGGGAATGCTTTCCCTATTGCTTGTTTTTGTCAGGTTTGTTAAAGATCAGATAGTTACAGGTTTATGGCCTTATTTCTGGGCTCTCTATTTTCTATTAGTTCCATTGGTCTATGTGTCTGTTTTTGTACAAGTACTATGCTATTTTGGTTAATTAGATATTCTTTCAAGGTGTTTTTAAATATCAAATTCTGATACTTTAATTTGCAAAATATCATTTGTTTCTCTCAACCTCATCAGTCACCAAAAGACGAGAGTATCTTTTATATTTTCATCCAAGTCTTTAGTGCAGAAAGATTACCATGACATAGGAAGATATCACCTACCACCTATTTATTTGTTTGGGCCCTTAAATCAGCTGCAACATCTGTTTGGGGTGTCTTGGTAACATATTAGCCTAATAATTTCACCGTTAAAAGAAAGTGACTTTATACTGATGTGGCTCATTGATCATGACTGTATCGACATGGTTTCCAGCAATTTTCTTTCTCTTCAGGGGCTTACACATAATCTTTTGGATAATCCATGATCAGAATTCTTCCAGGATTGATGTTATCATCTGTTAGTAATTTCTAAAGTCTACTTTAAAAAATAAAACCTAGATAGTTTTTGTTTCCATCATGACTTCTTAAAAACTGTAGATAGAAGAACTATCATCCTTTCTGAAGGCATGAAGAGGAAGCAGGGAGACAGGGAACTCGAAATGGAGACAAAGAAGGTGGTGGAGAGGGTGGCGGGACAGCAGCTGTGGCGTCACTGAAGAACTGCAGCCAGGCTGAATGGTAGATTTCTTTGAGAAATCCCCACACTGCTTTCCACGGTGGCTGAACTAATTTACATTCCCACCAACAGTGTATAAATGTTCCTTGTTCTACAATCTCACAAACATCTTTTATTTTTTGACTTTTTAATAATGGCCTTTATAACTAGTGTGAGATGGAATCTCCTTGTGCTTTTGACTTGCATTTCTCTAACGATCAGTGATGGAACAGTAGAGAGGGGGGACTACTGGGGGGGAGGAAGAAGGGGGAAAAAGGGTTGAAAAGCTACCTATTGGGCCCTTTTCTCATTACCTGGGTGATGTGATGGTTCATATACCAAACCTCAGCAACACATAATTTATCCATGTAACAAACCTACAGTACCCCGAAAACCTAAAATAAATTTTGAGAAAACAAGGAACTCAGCCAGCGGATGCCTACCTCACTGAGCGAGGACACCATTGGCACTGCCCTGGAGGCCAGCTGCCAGGAGCTTATCCACAGACCTCTTAGGCATCTTGTTTTGCCCCTGCAGTGTGAAGATGGCTCTCTTTAGGAATATGAAAACAAAGAAGGAATTAATTAGTTCTCTTATTTTAAGTGTAATCATCATTTTTAATCAATAAACCCATCTAATTCTTATTTAACTTTTCCTTTAAATATTCTGTAAGTCAAAACTGGGCTTTTGCTGGTAGTGACAGGCTTCTTAGTAGTAATATCATTTTTGAGCACCTATATACACCACCCCTGAGCTGAATGCTTGACATCTCATTTAATTCTCCTAACAACTCTTTGGAGTCCTTTGTCTTTTATTGTCATACCCGGTTGTATACACAAAGAAACTGAAGTATATAGCTGTTAAGCAGCTTTCAGGAAGTCACACAGTAAGAGCTGGAGTCAGGATCCGCCATCTTGCCACAGTGTGGCTTCAGTCCTTCTGGACAGGTTCTCGCAGCTCTCTCCTGCCCTCTGATGATCATCTCTTGTACTTGCCTCTTTATCCTGTGAGCAGCTCCAGCTCAAATGGATCCCTGACAGCAGAGAGCCACACTGCTCCTCTCTGAAGTGCACACGGTCTATTTTTAAATACTTGCCCTCCTTTCATTGTCTTGTCTTACAAATCCTATGGCAGAATTTCTCTCCCCCGACATCTCCAGTTCCCTGAGTCACTGTCAGTGTTTCCTTTCTGGTCACAACTGGGCTGAGGGCAGCCTTTCCTCCCATGCTTTGCTGCACCTCTGAGTCTACAATGAGCAGCTGGGCAACATGGAGGCCGTCTCTGGTGCTCTCCTCTGAATGCGATTAGGGTTTCGGCAGATGTCCAGTAAACAAAGCTCTTGCTAAAAATGCAAATGCCTCTCCTAAGGATCATTGTCGTTTTTAAACCACATACATACCCAGATAATTATCTAAGTGGCCATGTGTGTATGAGCCAGGCTTACAGGGAGGAGAGGCGTCAGCCCTGGATCCTCAGCCCCCTTGCAGCTTTTCAAGCCAAACACGGAAACACAGGAAAATCAGCAGGAACTTGGCATTCTGTTTCTGATAATTTGTAGCATTAGCCTATGCAAAGACTGAGTTAAAAGGTGCCTGTTTTGCTTTGAATAGCAATCACACAAGATGTTTCCAATCAAGCACAGCTCAGTGTTGTCTTTGCTTTTTAATCTTCCTCCCCTCCTACCTAGTCTCAAACAGGAACAACGAACACAATGCAATTTTTAAAAGATAAATAGTAATATTTGGAAAACCACAGGAAAGGAGAGGGAGCAAATGTGCTGCTGGGGCTGCTGCTTCTGTGCGTTGTGACTGCGGAGCTTCCACACGACAGGGTGTGGGATCCTCTCTATTTGGTAAAAGAGATGTAAAAAATTTCAGGACAAATATTTTTGTCCTGGGGCTAAACTCTAAAAAAAGTATTAATTATGATATTGAGTGGGGACCACAGTATGACACGCTAGAAGATAATTAAGACACATGTTCTATAGCAAATGCAGAACATTGGACCAGCTTAGGTTGATGCTTATGAAAAGCCAGGGCAACTCCCCCTGAGTTGGGGGTTTGGATGAGGCCCCTTTTCAGGGATGGTTTCATGCAGCAGTCTGCTTTATGGGACTGATCAAAGAGAGACAGCTCTTGTGAAAGCAAGGGTAGATGCCCATATTCTGCTCCCAACCTCCTCCTGAGAGCTTCCCCTTTGTCCAGAGACAGCATGTTTGAAAACAGTGGCATTAAGGAAAATTTCATCAAGGCGTGTTTGCACAATGCAAGTCCTATGTGAAAAAAAGGTCTTCTTGGTAAATTAGTGATAAAAACACTTAATATTCTTTCTTAAAGACTCAAAATGCACACTGGCATGCTAGAGCATCATAGCCAGTAGTGATGATTAATTCTGTGTGTCAACTTGGTTAGGCTGCAGTACTCAGATATTTGTTCAAACATTATTCTAAATGTCCCTGTGAAGGTATTTTTTGGATGACATTAGCGGTTGAAGCAATAGACTTTGAGTAAAGAAGATGACTCGCCATAATGTGAGTCGGCCTTAACCAATCAGCTGAAGTCCTTAAGAGAAAAAAATAACCAGGTTCCCCAAGCAGGAGTAATATCTGTCTCCAGACAGCCTGCAGACTTGAGCTATAATGTGAGCTCCTTCCTGGATCCCCAGCCTGCTGGCCCCACAGATTTTGGGCTTGCCAGCCCCCATATTTGCATGAACCAGTTCCTTAAAATAAATCTCTCCCCGTGTATATGTGCTTCGTTTCACTTAATAACTAGGATTCATTCTGAGAAATGCATCATTAGGCAATTTCATCATTATGTAAACTTCATAGAGTACTTACACAAACCTAGCTGGTATAGACTATTACACACCTAGGCTATATGGTATGGCCTATTGCTCCTAGGCTACAAACCTGTACAGCAGGTTACTCTACCGAATACTGTAGGCAATTGTAACACTGTGGTAAGTATTTGTATATTAAAACATAGAAAACACAAGAACATATTTTACTATACCTTTTCTACACATAGAAAAGGTACTGTAAAAATATGGTATAAAAGATTTAAAAAAATAGTATTCCTGTATGGGATACTTGGCAGGAATAAAGCTACAGGACTGGAAGTTGCTCTGGGTAAGTCAGTGAGTGAGTAGCAAGTGAATGTGAAGGCCTAGGACATGTCTGTATACCACTGTAGACTTAATAAGCACTGTATGCTTAGGCTACACTACATTTATTTTTAAAAATGTCTTTCTTCAATCCTGGATTAATCTTAGCTTACTGTAACTTCTTTACTTTATAAACTTTAATTTTTTTGTTTTTTTTTAGACAGGGTCTTGCTGTGTCACCCAGGCTGGAGTGCAGTGGCACGATCTTGGCTCACTGCAACCTCCACCTCCCTGATTTGAGCAGTTACCCTTCCTCAGCCTCCCGAGTAGCTGGGATTACAGGCGCATGCTACCACACCCGGCTAATTTTTTTTTTTTTTGTATTTTTGGTAGAGACGGGATTTCACCATGTTGGCCAGACTGGTCTTGAATTCCTGACCTCAGGCAATCTGCCTGCCTCGGCCTCCCTAAGTGCTGGGATTACAGGCGTGAGCCACCGTGCCCAGCCTAAACTTAAAAAATTTTAAAAACTTTTGGACTCTTCAGCAATAACACTTATATTAAAACACAAATACTCTGCACAGCTGTACAATTGTTTGCCTTTAGGTCTTTATAAGCTCTTTTTTAAGAATTTTTAACTTTTAACTTTTAAAGCTGTTTTGTTAAAAATTAAGACAGAAACACACAGTCTAGCCTAGGCCTATGTGGGGTCAGGATCATGAATATCACGGTCTTCACCTCCACAGCTTGTCCCACTGGGAGGTCTTCAGGGGCAGTGAAATGCCTGGAGCTGTCTTCTGTGATAACAGTGCCTTCTGGATACCTCCTGAGGGACTTGCCTGAGGCTATTTTGCAGTTAACTTTTTCTTAACTATTAGAAAGAGTATACTCTAAAATAATGATAAAAATATAGTATAGTAAGTACATAAACCAGTAATATAGTCATTTACTATCCTTATCAATATTGTGTACTGTAGATAATTGTGTGTGTGATACTTTCACTATGAATGGCAGTGCAGCAGGTTTGTTTACACCAGCACTGCCACAAACACTTGTGCCAGGCTACATAATATGCCAGGCTACAACATGACAATGACTGATGTCACTAGAAGATAGGATTTTTTCATCTCCATTATAATCTTATGGGACCACCACTGTATATGCGGTTTGTCATCATGTACCAGATAGGGACATTTTGGTCAACAATGGACTGCATATATGATGGTGGTCCCATAAGATTACATACTACTGTATTTTTACTGTACCTTTTCTATGTTTAGATATGTTCAGACACGCAAATACTTACCACTGTGTGACAATTGCCTACAGGATTCAGTGCAGTGACATGCTGTACAGGTTTGTAGCCTAGGAGCAGCAGGCCATACCCTATAACCTACATGTGTAGTATGATCTAGGATTGTGTAAGTGTACTCTATGATGTTCACAAAATTAAAAAATTACCCAGTGGCACATTTCCCAAATGTATCTTTATCATCATGAGACACATGACTGCACATGCGCGCACACACACTCACACACACACACACACACACACACACATTCTGTTGGTTCTGTTTTTCTGGAGAACCCTAATACACCATCATCTATCTCTCTCTCTCTCTCTTTTTTTTTTTGAGACAGTTTCTTGCTCTGTCATCCAGCCTGGAGTGCAGTGGCATGATCTTGACTCACTGCAACTTCCACCTCCCGGGTTCAGGTGATTCTTCTGCCTCAGCCTCCTGAGTAGCTGGGATTACAGGTATATGCCACCATGCCCAGCTAATTTTTGTATTTTTAGCAGAGACAGGGTTTCACTATGTTGGTCAGGCTGGTCTTGAACTCCTGACCTTGTGATCCGCCCTCCTCGGCCTCCCAACGTGCTGCTGCGATTACAGGTGTGAACGACATGCCTGGTCATTACCATGTTACTATTTTCTATCTCTTAATGTATTTTGGGGACATTTTATGGCATATGAAAGCATCTGATGAGTTATCCGTGCTCTTATTCAGTGCATATGGCTCCTATTCACATGGGTTCATACACTTCAGCCTTACTTGGCCTGAATGTTTCACAATAATACCCATCAGGAGCAAAAACATGGAGCAGGAAGTATGGTTTGTGTTTTATTTTATAGTAATAAACTAGAGACTCATACAAGCTGTCCTAAATGCCTCCTTCTGAGTTTACTTGCTTTAAAAAAATATATAACAAGCTTGGTAATCCTGTTTTCAATCTAGAAATGGAGGAGGCAAAAGATATCAGCTTCACACTGATGACAGTGAAAAGTGGAAGCTGATAAACTGAAAGCCAAGGGTAAGACTTAATATCGGACAAACAAGACACAGATGCTAACTACGAGGGTGGCATCGGAGGGTGGGGGCTGGGTGGGCATTCGGAGTGAGCACCTTAGAGAGCAGAGGGACGGAGTTTCAGAAGGGTAAGCCGAAGACCTCAAGCAAAGGTAAGTTTTACAAGAAGCCACAAAAAGATGTGCACATTTCAGAAACGTTTCCATCAAAATGTTGAGAATCTAACCACAGGTTGGGCTCCCTGCATCTGCAGGTCAGTCCCTGGAGCGGGGAAATCCACTCTTGGGCGACTCCCTGCTTTTGAAGCTCTGGTCTGAGGTGCTGAAGCACATGACGTTGTAGGTATGTTCACTTCTGATCTCCGTGCTTTGAAACAGGTTCTCTTCAGTGCCCTCACCGTAGCTCTGTCTGGAAAGTGTGATCAGGAAATCCTTCGTCTCCTGCTGACATTTCCGGAAGGGGAGAAATCCTGGATTGCGACGAAGAACTCTGTGGCCTGCCGGGGTCAAAAGTATATCCTCTGATTGTACTGATGAGTCGAAACCTGGATGTGCGGGCTTTCATTTACAAGGTATAGGGAGCGTGCAGTCTGGGGCGGTCCTCTGCAGGACTCTGCTGCGGTGGCTGTGGATAAGTAGTAGGTCCTGGTGGCGTAGCAATGGGAGACCAGCACCCTGCCACTCTGCAGCGGCCTCCACCAGCCTCTGGTGTCACCTGTTTGCTGACTCCAGGGTGGGGCTCAAGAAGACTTTGATGTAATAAAGGGATGTTCAGGAGACTCTTCAGGGAGCCCTTGGAGACAGGTGTCAGGGCATTGGCACGGACCATGCTCATTGTGGAAGGACCCACTGCAAAAACACACCACCTCTTCTTAATGCCAGATGTTTTCTCCTCTGTAAGGGGTGAGGGGCATCTCCCTGGAGCATGTTTTGGGAGGGATTGTGCATGATCTACTCCTGAGCGGCCCAAGTCAGGTGCTCCCCCGCACTGTGGCCCTATCAGTCAGCAGGAAGCATCCATCTCTGCCAGGGCCCGCCCTGGAGAGAACGTGGAGGGGTGGGCAACTCAGGAAGCCCAATCCCCTGTGGGTGCCAGCTCTATCCTTGCCCCATGATCCTCTGACAGGCAGCAGTGTGAGGGCAAGGAGGGGCCGGAAGAGGGTAAAGATGGTGCTGTCTGCAGGAGAGAGTGGAGAGTGAGAAGTGAGGAGGAGCTGGGACAAGCCCAGACCCCAGACTTCCAGAAGGCCCCAGAACTGGTGTAGGGGCCACCTAGCTCCCAACCATAGCTCCCTCCTCTCAAGCTGCTCCTTCCAGAAGCTCCTCCTCCTTCTGGCCTCCACCGTTTGAATCTTTACTTAAGTTTCCAGAAGTTTCCCCTTCTGCCGTTAGGCATTGATCTTGCTCCAAGCACCACTGTTTTCTCTTTAGGGAAGTATTTCACAAGCTCTGGGTTCCTTAGAGGGGCTGCAGGGTTTGCAGTATGGCAAGGTGGCTGTGGAGTCTGGGAGAACAGATTTAGAGTCGGAAAAGGGTAGGTTTGCCATTTCAGCCACCCATGGTTTCCTTACTTTCTATTATTCCAAGAGTCCAGGGGGTAAATGTTGGAAGGAACACACACACACACACACACACACACACACACACACTCACACACACTCTCTCTCTCTCTCCAAGAACAAATATTCATTTTCAGAATGATTGCATTTTAAACCCATAAAGAGGAGGATCATTATTTTTTGCGTTCCCATAATTTGCAAGCCCACCTTTATCTTGGTGGAATTCATATTTCTCGCTAACATGCGTTAGCTCTGCGTTTGCTCACCATAGCCTCTCTTCCAACTTTACAATTTGCCTTGTGGGGAACAGAGCTCCCATTGGCTGATACTCTAGTGGCCACTTTGTTATGTGCATAAAGGAACCCCCATTTGACATGAGTGCTTTTAGGGGCCCACATAATTATTGCAACAAGAGCTATCATCTATACCAAGATTCCTTTCAGGATAAGATAGTGGGTTGGATTTAGTCTCCCAGGCACAAAGAAAATGACATCATCATAAATAGCAACTGCTCTTCTTTATCAGGTACCTTCTATATGCAGGGCTCTATGAAAGTTAATTAAATACAAGATATTGCTCAGGATGTTAGGGCAGTCCCACCTCCACATGAGGGTCACATGCAGCAGCATCTCACTCCCAAGTCCATGTATTTTCTGATTCACTCAGCTGACAATGAATTTCTGAAGCCTTCAGCAAAGCACAATTTGCTATATTAATTCGGCACATTAATCTGGTCTGTTGGTGCTGCACTGGATCTCTGTCACTCCCTACCATAAGTCAGGGGTCGGTCACTGTGTGGCATTTTTATTAAAGGGCAGCTGTAATTAGAAAGGTGAGTAGATAAAGTGACAAAAGCTACACACCATTTCTCCTGCTTGAGTGTCTCTATGGTATGAACGAAGAACTCCATCATTATTAGTAGAGTGCCTCTGCGAAGGATGGAGCTGTGATCTCGGAGCCCTGGAAGTCATCTGCAGAGCTAGCAGCTAGAACACTAATGAGTAAAAATAAGAAGCAACGACAATTGGGTTCCTCCGCCCGAGCCTGGAAAATGGAAAAATTCAGTGTGCAAATGACAGACGGTGGAGATTTGCTGTGATTTTCCCTGCCTGTACAAAGAGCTGGCATTTCCTCCTTTATCCATTCATCCAACAAATATTTATCGAGCAGCTAATAATTGCTGTTGCTATTTTATTCCCAGTAACTACATAAATGATCAAGGCAGGAAAAACACACACACACACACACACACACACAAAACCCTGCCTCCAGTCTAGAACTGCGCATATGCCAAAAAAAAAAACAAAAAACAAAAAACAAAAAAACCATGTATAACACAGAGCATGGCAGGTGGTGATAGCATAAGTTTCAAAGGGCACTGATATTTTTAAAGAATCCAGGTTAAATTCACATCCCTGAACCTTTCTAACTGTGAGACTTCAGGAAGCCTTTTAATCTCTTCCAGCCCAAATTTTCTCATCCACAAAATGAACATTATAATGCACATCCCCAGAGTATTAGTAGAACTGAGATGACGTGTGAATGTTACGAATACCGTAAAGCAGTAGATAAATGTAAATTGCTTCACATATAAGCACTGCTCATATTTTGAGCCGCTTCTTAAATTTTCACCTTGGTCACCTCAAAGATACAAAGAAATATTTGACAAATGATTTGAATTTTAATGATGGATCACATTTGTTTCTGGTTTACATGTTAACAATGCTGGTTCAATTTAGTGTGCTCCTGAAACACCTGAGCTATGTATACTCTAATGAAGAGAACTTTCATGTGGTACAAAGGCGTCTCTGAAGTTCAAGAGAGAATAAAATCAAATAAATAAGTTTCACAACTCAAAAGATGCTTGTGAGGGTAAAAATACAGTGTTGCTTATTTCATGTTGTTTGTTTTTTTTGTTTGTTTGTCCTTTAAGACTCTGATGCCTTCTGAAGCAAATGGATTGCTCAACTACTTGCTGGATGTAGTTTCCAGCCTCAGCTCCTTGCTTGCCAAAGCCCAGCACGTCTTTGAGTATCTTCCTGACTTTCTTCACACCTTTAAAATCACTGCCTTGCTAGAAATGTTGGACCTTCAACAGGTGTGTGTTTTGTCTTTGTCCCTAGGGAAGTATTCATATTTGCCCCTTCTTTGTATTTGCCCCTTTTTGCTTTTATCTTCTCACCTCGAAAATTTGCATTAGACAACAAAATACAGGGATGGAAGTACCTTTTCATATTTCTGGAAGCAACAACATAACATAGAGTAAGGCCTGGCATCTCCCTGTAAACTGCATGAAACTGACATTTTTGATCCACATTTCACCAGTGTGGAGATTGGGATAGTACATGCATTATTTATAAAGTAAGAAATTATTAACTCAATTATTGCACAGATGAGATTTCAAGGGCCTGTTTAACTTAATTCAGAGAGCAGATTGCTTTCAAAAACCTTAAAACATTTATTTACATATAAATAATTGGCTTACGAATTACAGATCATTTACTACAAATGAAAACACAAACTTGAATTAGTTTAGTGGCTTGATATTAGTTTTTGCTTGAACTCTCTTTGCCTGGGATGAAACTGGGCGCAAATGAGGAGGAGTGTGGAATTTTTAGGGTTAGAGGTACAGGATGAGGAGTCAGATAACGATGTTCTCAGAACTGCCTTGGAGACAGAATGTAAGTCCATCACGTGATAGATAATTTGTATAACTGTAAAATATCTGGATATCTTTGTAGCATAGACACACATTAAGACTAGTAATTAGTCCGAATTAGTGATATTTTATGGATTAGTAATTTATAACTGGACAAATAATAAGGAGTTGTGTGTGCGTGTATGTGTGTGTGTTGTGTATGTATGTATGACATGTGTATGTGTGTATGTATGTATGACGTGTGTGTGTGTATGTATGTATGACATTTCCCTCTTCTACCAGGTATGTTGGCCAGAAAAATTACCGTAATGTTTCAAATGGTATCCCAAGGACAGAAAACTCTAAAGCATACATTCCATTCTTTTGACTTGTTGAATATCTTGCACATTCAGTGGAGGAAGGAAGAAGACTTTCAAAAGTGGGTGAAGGAATTGTTTTAAGTCACTGTGTAACTGCAGTCTAGTTTTCTTATTTTCTCAGATTTCACAAAATGTCCAGGCCAGAAGTTCAGCCTTTGGTTCTTTCCAGTCTGTGATGAAGATGGTTTGCAAGGACCAAGCATCGTTCCTTAGCAATTCTAACATGTTCATTGATTTGCCCAGAGTTAACGAACTCTTGGAAGATGACAAAGAAAAATTCAACATTCCTGAAGATTCAAGTAAGACAGTAGTAATATATGTATTTGTGTATTTAGATTCATTTGTATCTCAATAATTGGCCCTACTTTATACTAAGTATTCTGTCTGTGTATAAGGTTGCTATATACTGGCATAGAATCTTCGGTTTCCACCTCCCCAAATTCTGGCATGGCCGCTGACTTTGAATGGTCCTAGTGCCCTTGAGCACAGACGAATCCTCCCACCTGGGTCACTAAGGAACTGTGTCACCAAGGAAACATCTAAAACACCTGAACCCCAGCCCCATTGGTTTCTCAGGCTAACCAGTATTGGTGAGGGTCCAGGCATACAGACCATGAGCACAGCTTTGGTCCATGCTAATGGCTTTATTATATAACAAACACAACTTCTCTGTGGCCACCTACAAATCTGCTCTCTGTGAAGCTCAGGTACAAATGAATATGCCATAATAGGTACAAATGAATGCAAATTATTATGTAAATTTTTGGCCCATTTTAAGTGAAAACATTTTTATTAGAAGGGCAGAATAAACATGCTGGTGAGGTTTTGGAGTTTAGACAGTTCAGCTCCACTAGTTGTACATTTTTGGTCATGTTGTTTTATGTGTCTGCATTGTGTTAGTTTCATTTATAATGTGGAAACACTAGCACCTGGCTCATAAGCTTGTTATGAGATGCAATATGGCGCCTTAGCACAAGGGTATAAACGTATCCTAGTGTATTCATTTTCTATGCTGCATGACAAATCATTGCACACTTAATGGCTTAAGACAACACACATTTATTATCACATATTTTCTGTATGTCAGGATTTCTGATTTAAAATTTTCAGTTTTGTACATATCATGACTACACCTTTTTCTGCAATAAAATTGCTTCCGTTCATATTAAGCTTGCAATGTAAAGAGTAAGTTATTAAATTTCAGTAAGAACAACCTCCATAATTAATAGTTTTAAAATTTATTGTGTAGTCATACTCTTAATTTATACTTTAGGGGGAAATATTTCTATTGATTCTGTTGTACTTGTCAAATAATTTTTTTCCTTTCAAATGGGGAATTTGGGAAAATGAAACTAACATTTAAACTAATCACAACAATCATACCTTGAGTATTTATGAATCATAGTACCAAAATCTAAGATAATATGTTCATTTTATCCTTATGAAGCTAATATTTTCATTTTTAATGTTCTCTTTATGGATAAAGACATAATTATACTGAAGTACTCCTCACTAGCTTAAAACCTTCTAGAAATAGAAATTCCATTTGACCCAGCAATCCGATTGCTAGCTATATACCCAAAGGATTATAAATTGTTCTATTATAAAGACACATGCACACATATGTTTATTGCGGCACTGTTTACAATAGCAAAGACCTGGAACCAACCCAAATGCCCATCAATGATAGACTGGACAAAGAAAATGTGGCACATATACACCATGTAATACTATGCAGCCATAAAAAATGATGAGTTCATATCCTTTGTAGGGACATGGATGAATCTGGAAACCATCGTTCTCAGCAAACTGACACAAGAACAGAAAACAAAACACCACATGTTCTCACTCATAGGCAGGAGTTCAACAATGAGAACACATGGGCACAGAGAGGGGAACATTACACACTGGGGGTCTATTGGGGGGTGGTGGGGCTAGGGGAGGGACAGCGGGGGGTGGGGAGGTTGGGGAGGGATAACATTGGGAGAAATGCCTGATGTAGGTGATGGGCGGATGGAGACAGCAAACCACCATGGCATGTGTGTACCTATGCAACAATCCTGCAAGATCTGCACATGTATCCCAGCACTTAAAGTACAATTCAGAAAAAAAAAAAAAAAGAAAAAAAAATTTATAAGATTTAGTACCTACTTATTAAGGTGATGAAATCACTACCCTCATCAGATAACTATTGATTTAAACAATTAAGTTGAGTAAATCTTTAACTGAAATCAAGTAGCATCACAAGAACAATGAGAACCACCAAGAGGGATTAAATATTTGAGTGAAAATAAGGCAGTTTAATATGTCAAAAGTAGTAAGTTTGACAGTTCTGCATGGGTTGGTCAAATACGATTCAGTAGTAACTTGGAAAGCTGACTTCATAAGAGAAGCTCGGTTCTGGTGTCAATATTGTGACTGTTGAAATGAGAATTTTCTTGATGAGAAACCAGATTTGTTCTTCTAATTGTCATTTTCATTTTCAAGTGTCCATGTCATCATTTAATACTCTTATTGATTACTTAGTTTGAAAATGTGAGTCATACTTTCCTTTCTTTGAAGTCATTTAAGTGAACACAGTATAATGAAGTTTCTTACGAGATGAGAGCTGCTGAAAACTATAACAGGGAAAAAAAATCTTCTTGTACTTCCTGTCTTAGTTTATTCGGTGTTGCTATACAGGAATACCAGACACTGGGTAATTTGTAAAGGAAAGAGATTTGTTTGGCTCACAGTTCTGCAGATTATACAGGAAGCATGGCACCAGTATCTGCTTCTAGTAAAGCCTCAGGCTGCTTCCACTCATGGCAGAAATTGAAGGGGAGCTCTGCCATGTGCAGAGATCACAGAATGAGAGAGAGAGAAGCAAGGGGAGGGAGGAGGGAGGTACCAGGCTGGCCCCTTCTTCTTTCTTTCTTTTCTTTTCTTTCTCTTTCTCTTTCTTTCTTTTCTTTCTTTCTCTTTCTCTTTCTTTCTTTCCTTTTTTCTTTCTTCCTCCCTTCCTCTCTCTCTCTTTCTTTCTTCTTTTTTCTCTCTCTTTCTCTCTCTCTTTCTTTCTCTCTCATTCTTTCCTTTCTCAACCAGCTCTCTTGGGAACTAATAGAGTGAGAACTACACTCATTACTGTGACAATGGCACCAAAACATTCATGAGGGATCTGCCCTCATGACCTAAAGACTTCTTGTCAGGCTCCACCTCCAACACTGGGGATCAGATTTCAACTTGAGGTTTGGGAGGACAGACGTTCAAACTATGGCACTCCAATGTTCAGAGTTATGTCAGAAAAATATGTCTATCATTGAAAATGATGTAAATGATGTGATTCATTCACATCATGATATGTGAATGAATCTCCCTGTTAACGTAGGCATCCTGTATCATTAATAATACTTTTTTTTTTCTTTCTAATTGCAACAGCACCATTTTGTTTGAAGCTTTATCAGGAAATTCTACAAATGCCAAATGGTGCTTTGGTGTGGTCCTTCCTAAAACCCATATTGCATGGAAAAATACTATACACACCAAACACTCCAGAGATTAACAAGGTCATTCAAAAGGTGAGTTGAAATGAATGAGAATCATGTAGACCATACATGTACTAAATCAGAAAAGAATCTTTAAAAATGTCTAACATAATTGTTATGTGCCTTGGATTATGTAAAAGGCTCTTGTGTTGAATCTAATTCATTTTAGCCTAAGTGTTTTACCTGTCATTGTTGTTAAATCTGAATTTGCTGACTCCTTCTCTTAGAGGCTGCTTTGGGGCTGGGGTGTTATTTAGAATAATTAATGCAGTGAACTTATAGAACTCTAATATTAAAAGTCAAGGACAGTGAGGCAGAGAGGAGGGCTGTTTGGAGTAATTCCAGAAAAACTTGGAGAACAAATGCTAATCTGTTTTGCTTGGTGCATCCAGCAATTAAGAAACAATCAGACACAGTACATGCAAACTGATGTATTAACAATTAGTTAGTATTTTGGTTCGTGATGTTTCTGAATTCACTGTGAGGCTTTGCTTCACCCTGTGGAGAAGAAGGTGAGATGAAGACACCAGAGCAGGGTCCACCCAGGAAGAATTTAGACACTATGTGGCTCTGCTTGTTTTCCTTTTCTTATATTGTGTAACCTCTTGAATTTATTTACTGCAGGATTTGTTATTATTCATATTTGCAATTTCTTTTAAAATAATTGTGTTGTATTTTCCTGGAGTCTTTTCTTGCCTGTGTGGGGGCCTGTAAGCCTATAGGTACCTGAACACGGGCCATTTTACCAATGTCATAGGAATAATTGGTCTTATTGTGAAACACGGAAGAGAAGATACCCATACTATTCATGATAAACTTCCAAGCCTCAAATAGTATTAATAATTCGGAAACTGCGATCATATGATGTGGGATCATATGAGCAGTTAAGTCATTTTTGATGAAACTTGCTTTCACGAGTTTCATGCTCCTGATCATGGTTGCTGTGTGAGGTCATCGCAGTATTTCCTTAAGTTCCCTTTCCCCACCTTGCCACCCACCTCATGGGCTGCCCTTACCCCTGCCTACTCTGAATGGTATTTAAACTTTAAAACATTTATTTATTTTTAATTAATGTTTTTGTGTTTTGGAGAGACAGAGTCTGGCTCTGTCACGCAGGCTGGAGTGCAGTCACAGCTCACTGCAGCCTTGCACTCCTGGGCTCAAGCAGTTCTCCTGCCTCAGGCTCCCAAAGTGCTGGGATTACAGGTGTGTGCTCCCACATCTGGCTAACTTTTCATTTTTTTTTTTTTTTAATTGTAGAGGCATGGTCTTGTCTACTTTCTAAAAAAAAGTCTTGAAAGTGTCCTTTTGGAGGGATATTTGCCATGTCTGCACTTACACATGGAATGACATTGATCTCCATATATCCTTGATGTGAGCTGTTCTGTTGGACAGGAACTCTGGCCTCACAGCTGTCATCCCTGGACTGGAGTCTCTGCCCCCATTACTCGAATTTCCTTAGTGTAGTGAGCTTTTTGGGGTTTTGGATATTTAAATAATTTATTAGAAAATGGCTTCATATCACAACTCTATTTTAAATTCAAAATTTAAAAATGGGCCATGACTTTAAAAATGATGATATGTTACATTATTATGTTAATATTATTAATATATGATTACAGCATTGCATATTATGTGGTATTCTGTGGTATAACAATTAGTATGATAATCTCTGCTTTTAAAGAGCTCACCCTGTTGTAGGGAAGAGAAGGCAAATAGCTGAAGAAATAATTTAGATATACTATGCTGTAAGGCTTGTTCAATGTAGCAGAGGTACCTGCCTAGGGGCAGCTGATCTCCCTGGAAAGAAAGATTGAGCAAAGCACTTGGAAGGACGGGTTGTATAAGCCCCTGTGAGGTGGAGATGGGGGGACCGTGGGCCTGGACAGAGGTGTGGGGAGGTGCCAATCCCCACATGTGTGCTCTGAGAATGATGAGAATTTTTGAAAAATCACCAAGATTTCGCTGGCTCTTGCTAGCTCCTTTTTAGATCTTACAGGCAGTGTTAAGAGCTGATGTCTTTTTTACTTATTTAAAATTGCTAACAACTTTGCATGCAGGTGTCCTGGTTTTGCACTTATAAAGCTGACTTTATGGCATTGTACCTGGGATGAATTATCCTAGCAGTCAGCTATGCCTATTTGGTTTTATGAGAATTTTTTCTAGTCATTAGACTCATGGTCTAAAGTCCCGCAGAGCTGGGAGACGCTTGTAGCTTTGCCATGGGGCTATGTGAAGCAATATTATCTACAGTGTTGGAGTGGCCCACGATATAAATTATTTAAGACATGGTCTTTTTCTCTTCATTACTTCTTGTTAGGTGAAACTGTCTGAAGTTGCCATTTTTGCAGGAAAAAAATCGATGAAAGTTGGTAATTTCATTTGGTTTAACTTGTAATAGCCCAGGTGGCACCCAGAAGCATGATGCCATGGTATAAAATGTGTGTGTGTGTGTGTGTTGGAAGGCTGGATTTGGTCCCCTTTTTCCTAACTCTCCGTGACCTTGGGGTTATTGCTTTCTCTTTGAAGGACTCTTTTCCTTTATCTATGAAATGAAAGACATGAGCAGATCTGTGATTTTCAGTCATCTAGGAGATGGCTCTTCATGGGGAATGCATCAGAATCACTCAGGGGCCTTTAGTAAGGCCTTCCCCCTTCTAGGATCTGACATCCCCCTCCCTGGGGGCTTGTACCCCTCACATCTACCCACACCCTTCCACGGAGCTGTGTGCATCTCCATCTATCAGCCTCAAAGACAGTGGAGGTCAAGCGCTTTCATGAACTGGAAAAAAAATGATGACCAAAACTTCTAGAGAGTTTTAAAAGATAAACTTAGGGACATTAAAATTTCAACAGGTTTATTTGAGTGTTTGGTTATTCATGAATTAGTCAACACCAGACTACTCAATACTTCACTGACTATGTTGGGGTGTGGGGTGAGGGGTAAGAGAAGCTTTTATAAAGTGTTTGCTGCAACAAGATGAAGAAAATATGTTTGTTAAAGTCAAAAGTCCCTAGTTGGAGTTTAGTTGGAGGTTTCTGATTGGTTAATCTTAACTTTTAACTGTTTGCATTGAATTGGGTTTTGGTTTGCTTACGTAGGAACTCAAGGTGCTGTAGCTGCTATAGCTTCCCAATTAATTATTATAACAGGAGTTAATTTAACTCATACTCTGAGGATATCAGACTCAGTATTTGCAAAGGAACCAATGGTATTTCCATGTTCTTAGTCAAGAGATCCTAATGCGTTAGTATGCTCTTTTTATTTTATAGGTCAAAATTGTGTTTGGTTTTGACCCCAGGCTGATGCAAAAATGAAGAACGATGTGTAGACACAATGTGAGCTTGAAGGGAGGCTATAAAAGTAAAAACAGATAAAAGAATTATATTGTTTTCCCAGCAATAAGTATCATGCCTGAAATGATACTTCAGTGAGAATCACCAGGCACATTCTAGTCCCTTGCTGCACAAAGTAGGTTTAGATTGAGCTCCTACGGGATGTACAAGCCCACGACAGCAGACCATCTTGTTTTAATCTAGCTCTTTCCCTTGGCCAAGTTATTTGAACTGTCATGCTCAGTTTCCTCCTTTGTGAAACTGGGATAAATCATAACTCTCTATCTCAGTGCCGTTTGGAAGTGGAAAAAAATACCAGAAATAATATTCAGAAAATAGTAAACCACTGGGAGCTCCTCCCCTTAAAAATGTTATTCCCAGAAATGCATTCTGCCATTGTTGCCTCTGGGGAGTGGGGAGAACAGGTGTCACCTCAGAAAGAGGAAAGAGATGATGGAGGCCAGCGGTTCCAACCAGGGTGGGGTCTGAGAAATTTTACCCAACTGGGCATGTGTGACAGTATCTGAAGATATTTTTAGTGTCACAAGTAGGAGGCGCTGCTGGCATCTGGAGGCTGGAGGCCAGGGATGCTGCTAAACATCCTACAATCCACAGGACCGCTCTCAACCACAAACAAATAATCATCGGGCTTACGAGGTTCAGAAACCCCAGCACAAAGGGTGTATAATGCCAGGCGGGAGCAGGTGTGAGCAAGCCTCTGGGAAGAGATGGATGAAAGTAGAGGAAGCTGGTGGTCAGCTGGGCATCCTGGCTTCTCCTTTCCTAGTGACAGTCGCAAACAGGGGCTGTGGAATAATGGAGGAGCTGCAAGCTGAGGGCCTTGGCCCTGCCTGTGTGTCTTGGGGGATAATCTCTGTATAGGCCGGCCCTGAGCTAACATGTAGTCCTAGCAGTTTGGCTGAGCAGAAGGATACCTGAATTAGTGTCTGTGAGCATGGAGTAGAAGGGAGCCAGATTTCCTTGATACCCATGCCGTGCATCTGCGTGTAGAGCGGAGCCCTTGGAGACCTGCTATGAGCCAGCTCCTGTGAGAGTGAGGTGGCCTCCGCACCAGGCTGACGGAGGAGATGGCTGAGGCTCAGAAAGCCGGAGCTGAGGTGAGAAGGAAGCAAGGGAGAAGGTAGTGCTAGACCTCGAGGCTCCAGGTAAGATGTAGGCTGGGCAGGCCAGGCCCTGGCAGCATCACAGACAGGTAGACGAGGCACATGGCTTTGGGAGTCCTGGGCCCACCACGCCTGTCTGTCACCAGGCTGCTCCTGGAGAACACCAGGGGGGGTTGAGCATTCACCCTAAAGAGCCTGAACCACTCAGAAGATGGTGTTTGAACAGGGAGCCACTGTTAGCAGGCAATTTTGGGACTTTGTTCTCTCTTCACCACCCATAGGGGATGAAAACTGGATCAGCTATGGGAAATAGAGAACTACATTTTTTTTGCAGCCCCAAGTAGTGGGGTGCATCATATGTCTGTATGCATAATATCAATCAGGACACAGAGCAGGTCCTATAAAATGGCAGCCGTACCGTGAACACCTGCATGATCCTCTGTCTGGAAGCCACCTGCAGAGGAGAAACTCTGATAGTTAACGTTTGTTTCCAAGTCTTTCCATGCAGCTCAAGGTGGCAAAGTTTTTCAGTAATCTTGTGTATCACTCCAGACATATGGCAGCAGCCCACACATATCTGGAATTTAAATGCCACACTTCCTTGGGATCCAGTGTGGCTGAGAGGCATGTCCTCACCTGATCACAGTGTTGGAGAGGTCCTTCCTCCTTTCAGGTTGGTCTCAGCAGGTGGCAGAGATCAGAGAGGGGCCACCCGTGGTGACCCAGGGAGCCATGCCACGTCTCTCCCTGATCCTTCTCTTCCTGTCCTCCCAATTCCCAGGGCAGCTGCTGCTCCTGCCTCTAGCTCCAGCTGTGGGGGGCTCCAGCTGTCTTTCTCTTGCCTTCTTTGTCTCTGGAGCCCGTCCTCCAGCCTTCTTAAGAAGTATCTTGTCTCTTCAGGCACCCCGTAACAGGCACTGTGTGTTTTTGCTTTGTTTTTAAATTAACATAGAGTAAGTTTCGTGGGCTTTTTTGGGTCTACAGCTCTCACATTTTTCTGGATCAGTAGAAAGAACAGTTCTATTGACCCATCCACACCAAATCCCTCATTTTGTCCCTTGGTAGTCAGACTGTCTTCCCACCCTAAACCCATCTATTCTCTCACTATAGGTTTTTCTTTGTGAGAATGCCCTATAATAGAATAATCATCTGTAACCTTTGAAAGTGGTCTCTTTTACTCAACATGAGGACTGTGATTCACCCCGGTCATTGTGTGTATCAGCAGTTGCCTCCTCTTTTTTGCCAAGTGGTATTCTGTGGTGTGGATTCACTGCAGTGTGTTCATCCATTCACCTGTTAAAGGACATGTGGCTTTTTTCTGGTCTTTTGTGTTTATAAGTAGAGCTGCTACCTCGCTTTTATCACTACTTGAAATGATCTGATTGACTTATGAACATACTTGTTTATTATTTGTCTCTTGCTATAATACAAGCTCCATGAGGGGGCAGGAGTCTGTCTTCTTGGCCATCATCGCCAGTGCCTGGAAGAATGCTAGGAATACATTTGGTAATGGCTGTTAAATAAGTTAAAGAATAGCAATTATTTGGCTCTTGTACCCATTTGAGTCAAAGACGTTCTGGTGTTAAATATACAAGGGAGAGAGAGTAGACTATATGCCAAGCCCTCTGCCCCCTGCCAGAGTCCAGGGCCCCTCCATAATGGCAGGAGTCGGGGCTGAGCTTTGCAAATCTGCAATAGCTTTGTCTGAGTTTAGCAGTGGTGAGTGCCATCAAGAAGATTTATCTCCCATGGTCATTAATTTCATTTACTGAGCCTGCACCAAGCACCTTGCATAGATTATCTTATTTACTCCTCACAACCACTACTGCAGGTAGGTACTAATATACCCATTGTATAGCTAGGAAAACCAAGGCTGAGAGAGGATAAGTTAACTTGTCCAGAGTCACACCCCTAGCACGTGGTGGAGCTGGAATTCAGGCCCAGTCTATTATTTTGAAGTCTTAGATCTACTGGTTTGATATGGTTTGGCTGTGCCCCAACTCAAATCTCACCTTGAATTGTAGTAATCTCCACATGTCAAGGGCAGGGCCAGGTGGAGATAACAGAATCATTAGGGCAGTTTTCCCCCTCACTGTTCTTGTGGTAGTGAATAAATCTCATAAGATCTGAGGTTTTACAAATGGGTGTTTCCCCTGCTCAAGCTCTCTTGCCTGCTGCCATGTAAAACATGATTTTGATCCTCATTTTCCTTTTGCCATGATTGTGAGTCCTCCCTAGCCATGTGGAACTGAGAGTCAGTTAAACCTCTTTCCTTTATAAATTACCCAATCTCATATTAGCAGCATGAGAGCAGATGAATACAGCCTGTATTAGACAGGCTGCCATAACACAATACCACAGATCGGGTGGCTTAAACAACAGAAATTTATTTTCTCAGCATTCTGGAGGTTGGAGGACTATGATCAAGGTATTGGCAGGGCTGGTTTCTCCTCAGGCCTCTCTGGCTTGCAGATAGTCATCTTCTCCTTGTGTCCTCACGCGGTTGTCCCTCTGTGTGTGTGTCCTAATCTCCTGTTTTTATAAGGACACCAGTTATATGGATTACAGTTCACCCCAATGACCTCATTTTAACTTAATTGATGATTTAAATAGGATCTTTAAAGACCTATTTCCAAACAAGGCCACATTCTGAGGTCCTGAGGTTAAGACTTTAGCATATGAATTTGGGAAGCACATAATTCATCCAGCCCACAACAGCGCCTCTTTGGAATGATCTTTTACCACTTGTAGCTGGAAATAATTAGAGCTGTCTATGAAACTTGCAAACCCTGTCCTTATGGTTTTGCGGCTGGTTATGGAATCACATTGAAAAATAGTAGCCCAGGGAGGCTAGTTTGCTAATTACTGCAGGAACATAGGACTGCATACTAAAAAAAAAAAAAATAATAAGCAGGAGGCACTTGGAAACCAGTTGCAGGTCATCTCTCAGCAGCCACCTGTCCTTGGGACCGATATGAATTCCCCACTGAACAGTGGATGCTCCCAGTGCATGACGTTTGTTTCCTGGGGACATACCAGGGCAGGGTCCAGTCTCACCCATCTGTGTTAACTGCCTAGCACAGTACAATGATGCACAGTGTTTGATTGTGAAAAGCTTGAAACTGCATTTATGTATGAAGATTTTTGTTGCAAAGCCATTTGGAGGAGGAGACGATGTGGTTCAAATCGCTTTCTTAATTAAAATTTTTCTCTACAAATTGAGCTAAACGTTACTTCCTCCTTCCCTTTGGTCACCAGAGACCTCCTCTGTCAGAGAACCAACAATGCCTTTTTTATGCTGACAATAGTTTGCTCTAAAGTTACTGAAGCAGTAACTTAGACATGCCTATTCGTGAGAGGCCTGCTAATTTGTGCCTGAGTAAATTTTTGCAGACTGAGGATGGCTTGCAGCTGGTGGCAAGAAAGCTGATCCATAATGTCCGATTTTTAGTTTTCCCTGTAGTCCAGGTACATTCTGTAAATAGGACTTGGTGCTGGGTACATGAACTGCGGACTGAGAACCAGGAACCCAGTGGTGATTAGGACCACCCTGTGGTTATTGTGCAGAACCCTACCTTACATGAGGCATCAAAGCATTGGAATCTCTGCCTCTAGCCTCCTCGTACCCTTACGTTAACTTCTGTGGCTTCATACTTTTGCCAACATCACATCCCAAGAGGCTTTTTTTTCTTTTTCAAAAAATATCATGCTGTGTTTAAAACTGTAGCTTTTGGTACTTTCAGTGATCTTGACACATTTAGGAAATCTGATTACTTTCTCTTTTCATTCTTTTCATGGCATCTGCATTTTTTGCTGTTTCCTGAGCCCAGTGTCCATTTTGTTATTAGCCAATGTATCAGTCAAGATTCAAGAAGAAAAGAGAAAACTGGTTAAGTTTAATGTGAATAATTATTGCTATAGAAAGGTATTAGAGTAACGATGGATTGGTTAGCAATAGTGAAGAGGTCTCTAAAGAATGCAGCAATGGCAGATACAGGGAACAACTCCTGCCCCTAGAGCTGGGGCAGAGCACCCAAGGAAGAAACAGAACTAGAAGTAGTTTCCCCATCCAGTCTTGAAATCCAGACCCTACTAGAGTTAGCATAGCCATGGCCCACAGGATGGCAGAGAAAGTCACTGAGGAACCACTTCAATTTCCTGGTAATTGCCAGGAATCTGAACTCTGGGCTGCCAGGAGAAGTTCTACACTTCTCAACTCTGCAAGGCTATAAAAGGGCATGCCTGGGGAAGTCATCCAGGGGGACATGCCACACTAGCAGAATTCCCTAGGACACCACTTGTTGGAATGCTGTGGATGTTGCCTATGAGAAGGCGCCTTGTGCTGCTGCTTTGTGTACCTTGCAGGAGCGGAGCTTTAGAGAAGCTAGATGTGGGGGAATCCAGGAGCTTGCTCCATGGGAGCCTGTTGGAAGCAGCACACTGGAATCTGGACGAGAAAATCCCTCTTCCTCCGCTGTCCTTCCAGAGCCGTCTTCTGGTAACGCTTAACATTGTATCAATTGGCAAGGGAGAATGTCTAAAAGGCTCAACTTTATTATTTCAGAACAGGCAATGAAGGGTAAATTTCAAGTTGTGAGAAGGTATATTAATAACTGGCTAGCTGTAAATTGGTTTCTTTGTTTTAGACTATTGAAGCATAAAGGGTTTCCATAAAGCACCTCAGTTCTTAAATATAAGTTTTAATTTATCAAGCATATATTGAATAGAGTTAGAAGGAGAGATACTAGGGAAGAATTACCTGCTCTAATCCTGACACTGCTAAGAGCTAATGTTGGTTGGAAATCCCATTTATGCCTTATACCTACAATAGGAATTGGCAATTGTCATACTCATTTTGCAGGTAAAGAAAGTGAGTCTTAGGGGTAAGTAACTGTATCAAGAGCTCTCAACAGGAGGCACAGATGGCATTTGAAACAAGGTCTGTTTAACCCTAGGGCCAATGTTTTATTTTTTTCTGTTATACTTTACGATATTCTCTAAGTAGAAATTCACATGTGAATATACCTATTTTTGCCTCAGAGGAACTGCTTTTGGTGTGAAGGAGATATGGAGTCCCAGTGATAAGGGCATGGGGAAGACTGCTTCCTATGGAAGGAGCTGGCCTCAGACTTCCAAATTGGAATATCAGGTTATGATGGGAAGAGATTGGCTGCCAGTCTTATCTGTCTGGTATAGTGGATTCTGATTGGATCTAGAGCAACAGAGCAGGACAGATAAAGAAGTTTTACATTTGCTCATAGTTCCAGAACTCTAACACCAATAATTTTACCATTTTAAATGCCGATTGAATCACTCTTTATTGAGCTCTTACTTCTATAAGGTTAGAGGAACCATCATGTACACTGTCTTAGTCCATTCTCACACTGCTATGAAGAAATACCCGAGAATGGGTCATTTATAAAGGAAAGTGGTTTAATTGACTCACAGTTCCACATGGCTGGAGAGGCCCTGGGAAACTTACATTCATGGTGGAAGGCACCTTTTTTTCTGGTGGTGGGCAGCAGGAGAGAGAATGAGAACCGAGTAGAGGGGGAAGCCCTTTATAAAATCACCAGATTTCATGATAACTTACTGTCATGAGAATAGCATGCGGGAACTGCGCCTATGATTCAGTTACCTCCCCACCATGTTCCTCTCATGACACATGGGGATTATGAGAAATACAATTCAAGATGAGATTTGGGTGGGGACACAGCCAAACCATATCAGACACTTTCCCAAATCCTCCCTCATTTACTTCTTACAAGAACCCCATGGAGTAGGCATTATTAAATCCATTTTATAGATTAAAATAGTAAGAATTGGGAAAGTTTACATTCCCAAGTTTATTAGATGAAAAACAGAAGCTCATGGCTTGAATTCAAGTTTGGCAGACTCTGCAGCCAATTTCTTTTCATTGGCAATATTTATAGTATTAGTTACAAAATAATAAGGATCCTGTACACTAAGGCTTCTTTCACATGATCGGTTTGGGATACTGGGTACCTAATTTATCTCATTAAAAAAAATAACTTTGTGTAGCAATGCATGGCATTTCACCCATCCCCAGAATTATGATTGTCTTCACCTTTGGGAGAATTAAAATGAAGTCACACAGGTTAAAGGATGTTTATTGTGCCATTGTTTGTAAGCAGTAGAAATGAGAAACAGCTTGGCTATCAATACAGAATTTGATGAATCAAATATATGCTGATCTTCAGGAGAATATCAGGCAAAGTGAAGAATAAATACAGGCTATTGCTACTGTTATCATTAAACAGACACAAAGCCTGATAATTAACTTGCATAGAAATGAAAATTCTTGGTTCCATTATACTTATTAAAGATGAAAAATGCCAGTGAAGTGGAAGCTGCCTAAGCCTGGAGTCTATATAAATCTGTACAGGCTGGAAATGCACAGGCTCTGCACATATGTGAGACTTTTTACATGTGCAGAGCAATGGGGAAGGGCACTGGTGGGACCTTTAGGCAGGTCAAGATCTTTCCCAGGGAGCGCTACAGAGAGAACAAAATTCATTGCAATCCACTTTCTGACTGTAGGCATCGAATCACATATTGGAAAGCAAGTCATCAGTGGTTCAGCAAGGCTCTCAGGTGGGTGAAAGTGTCCAATATGGAACATTTGATCAAAACTCAGCAAAGTTGCCCAGAGTAGAAGTAATTACATTTTACAAGTGGCCTTGTTTGATATAATCTTCTATAAAATAACAGTTCTCTAAGATGACAGTATCAGTAGACCTGTGAATACACTTTTCTGTGAGACCAGGTAATATCCAAAACCCTTAGAAGAGCATGGATATTGCTCTTTTACTACCTTGGATGCCTTTGATTTCCCATCATTCCTCTTCCTGTCTGCTTGGAAATGGTGGTCTATTTAATACAATTTTAATTAATTTATTAGTGAAATAGCACATTAGAACATGAGCAAAAATATAAGCATATAGTTTTAAAAAGTAAAAAAGAAAACCAAAATGTATTTTAAACAAATGAAAAGATGTTCCAACTTAAGTAATACTAATAGAAATGCAGATCCCCAAAATGAGATACCCACAAATGAGATATATCAAAGTGGTAAAGGCTCAAAATTTGATATATTTTGTTGTTTGGAGGAATTAGGAGAGATTCACTCTCATACACTGCTGATGGGAGTATATTTGTGTGATGTCTTTGAGCCATGTTGGGAATATCTATCAATACTACAAAAACATCTATTCACACATGCAAACAAGGATATTTATTGTGCCATTGTATGTAAGCAGTAGAGACGGGAAACAGACTGGACATCAATAAAGAATTGGTCGAAGCAGATATGGACTGATCTTCAAGAGAATTTCAGGCAAAGTGAAGAAGAACATGGGTAGTAAGAGTGAATAAAAACAGAATATCAACATATGCACATGTTTTTATTAACATGTAGATAAACTGAGGGAGTCTACACTTCTCAAAAGAAGACATTTATGCAGCCAACAAACATATGAAAAAAAGTTTATCATCAAAACCACATTGAGATAACATCTCACATTAGAATGGCGATCATTAAAAAATCAGGAGACAACAGATGCTGGAGAGGATGTGGAGAAATAGGAACACTTTTACACTGTTGGTGGAAGTGTAAATTAGTTCAACCATTGTGAAAGACAGTGTGATGATTCCTCAAGGATCTGGAACTAGAAATTCCATTTGACCCAGCAATCCCATTACTAGGTATATACCCAAAGGATTATAAATTATTCTATTGTAAATACACATGCACACATATGTTTATTGTGGCATTGTTCACAATAGCAAAGACTTGGAACCAACCCAAATGTCCATCAATGATAGACTGGATAAGAAAATGTGGCACATATATGCCATGGATTACTATGCAGTCATAAAAAAGAATGAGTTCGTGTCCTTTGCAGGAACATGGATGAAGCTGGAAACCATCATTCTCAGCAGACTGACACAAGAACAGAAAACCAAACACTGTATGTTCTCACTCATAAGTGGGTGTTGAACAATGAGAACACATGGACACTGGGAGGGGAGCATCACACACTGGGGCCTGTTGGGGGGTGGGGACTAGGGGAGGGATAGCAGGAGCTGGTGGGTTAGGGGAGGGATAGCATTAGAAGAAATACCTAATGTAGATGACAGGGTGATGGATGCAGCAAACCACCATGGCATGTGTATACTTATGTAACAAACCTGCAGGTTCTCACATGTATCCCAGAACTTAAAGTATAATAATAAAAAAAAATCATTTTTCTAAAATCAAAAGTTAGTAGGTGGTGTATAAATGAAACCAAAACCCAAGACATTTCTCCTAATGAGGTAAAATGGAAATAAGACTTTAATCACAGGATATCTGAGAATCCTGACACACTTTTAGATGGGATTATGAGCTCTGAGCCTCATTGATTCCCTACAATTTTCTGAAGGTGATCAATTAAACAATATGATTATGAATTTATACATTTAAGCATGGTTAATATATTTCAGTCAATTACACTCTTTATTCTTTTCGGTGCTCAAATAAATGAACCCATCTGTGGTCAGTGAGCACCTCTTCATTTAGAATTCCGTGTTCTTTTAAAAATTAAGTTTTTAATTTTGAGACAGTGGTAGATTTACATGCATTTGTAAGACCCAACACGAAAGATTGGTGTAGCCTTCACTCAGTTTCCTAATGGTAACATCTCATGAAACTACCTGTAATGCAGTGTCACAAACAGGATTCTGCCATTGATACAGTTCACTTATCTTCCAATTTCCCATTTTACTCTGTGTGTGTGTGTGTGTGTGTGTGTGTGTGTGTGTGTGTGTGTGTGTGTGTATTTAGTTTATGCAGTCTTAGCACCTGTGAAGGTTTGTGTATTCATCACCAGCACTAAAGCAGAACAGTCAGAGGGTCTCTTGCTTTACCTTTCATAGCCACACCCATTAATTCCTATACCACTCCCCCCCAAGTCCCTGACCCCTGCCAGCCACCAACCAGTTCTTCATTTCTATAATTTTGTCATTTCTAGATTGTTGTACACTTGTACAGTACGTAACCATTTGGGATTGACTTTTTAAACCTAGCATAATTCCCTAGAGAGGTATCCATATTGTGCAGATATCAGTAGTTCATTCATTTTTATTGCTGAATAACATTCCCTGATATGCATGGTCCACAGTTTCTTTAACCATTTACACATCGTGGACATCTGGGTTGTTCCCAGTTTTTGGCTGTTGTGTCTTCTGTTTCTCTTTTCTTGCCTTCCTGTGGATTAAACATTTCTGAGCAACCTCACCCTAAGACATGATATTAGGATACCTATCCTAAAAAATAATTTATTGATAGTGTTTTTGAGTGTATCTTTTTGTATGATGTTCTTACAAAGAACATCTGGCTCTAGATATTACAATACAGACATACACACGTGGCTTATCACAGTTCATTGGCATTGAGATTTTTCCACTTCAAGTCACATGTGGAAACCCCACTTCAACTTAGGTCTCTTTACCTTCTCTGCTTTTAAATATCATCGTCTTAACTGTCAGGTGGTGTTATGATTTATGTTTTAATTATGAAATACATTTTATAAAATTAATGGAAAACAGGGTAGTCTGTTGCATTCACCAACATTTCTGCTCTTTCTGTTGTTTTTTCTTCCTTCCCAATGCTCCAAGATTCCCTCCCATATTTTCATTTTTTAAAGTATTTCTTCATCTGAGAATGTCTTTATTTTATCTTCCTTCCTAAAAGACGTTTATATTAGATTCAGAATTCACAATGACAATTCTTTTCTTACATCATGAGAAATGTTAGGCTACTTTCTTCTGGTTCCCAGGGTTTCAGATGAGAGATCTGCTAACCTTTGAGTGGGTGTTCCCTAGAGGTAACATGTCATGGTTCTCTGGCTGCTTTAACGCTTTTATTGTGTTCAGATTTTAGAAGTTTAATTATGGTTTGGTTTAATGTAGATTTCTCTTAGTTTATGATATTTAGTGCTTAGCTTCCTGAGTCTGAAGAATTTTGTATTTCTACAATTTTGGGAAGTTTTTCAGCCATTATTTCCTCTCACACTCTTTCAAGTTCCACTCGGTTTCTCCTCTCTTTCAGAGACTCCAATGACACCAATATGGAATTTTTTATTACTCTCCCACAGGTACTTGAGGCTCTGTTCATTTTCCTATCAATCTCCTTCCTCCCTGTTGTGCAGATTGGGTGCCACACACTGGTCAGCTCTCAGGTTCACTGGTTCTATTCTCTGCCCTCTCCATTATTCTACTGAGACCATCCAGCGAGTTCTTTTATTTGCATTACTGTGTTTTCTAGTTCTGCAGTATCCATGTGGTTCTTTTTTTATAACTTCTTTTTCTTCATTGAGATTTTCTGCTATTTTGTTTGTTTCGAGACAATTTGCAATTGCTTGTTGAAGCATTTTTTATGATAGGTGCTTTAAAATACTAGCCAGGTCACTCTAATATCTGACTTGTCTCAATATTGGCATCAATTGATTGCTTTTCTTAATTCAAGTTGTATTTTCTTTGGTTATTTTTATAATGAGTGATTTTCAATTGTATCATGGGTGTTTTGAGCATTATAATATGAGACTTTGAGCTTTACATAAAATTTTTTATTTTTGTGGGTGGTCATTCTACTTAAGCTTAACACACGGATCTTGGTCCACTTTGTGTGCTGTGGTTCCAGTAAGAGTTTAATTTTGGCTTAACTGATGCTTCTGGGATTCCCTGATGCTGCCATATGAAAGGACAGATGAGATTTCTCCAGCTGCCTCCATGTTAGGGAAATGGAGTCTCCAGCAGCTGGGGAAGAAGGGGACTCCTTAGAAGCCCAGGTCTTTGTTGCATCAGGAGCCATCCTGCTGTGGGGCAGCCAATGCTTCCAGGCCAGGTCACTTGTCATTGTGGAATACCCTTTGCCCTGTCTCTTGGGTGCTTGTTGTGGTTCCTCTACCCCCAGGGGAAGAGCAAACATTTCCCTGGCTATTACCAGTGGCATCTCAGCTGATCCCCCTTGTTGGTGTTTCAGGGCCAGCGTGGTTTGTTGGAAGGACTCCTGGTCCCTCCAGAGAGGCAGCCCAGTTAGGCTGCCTTCTGTCGCTAGAATGTTAGAAATGTGAGGTCTTTTGGGTGGGGGTTTTAATCTGTGTGTGTATGTGTAAGGTGTGTGCATTCTCTATTTGTAGTTTTAAAATATTTTACAGATCTTCTAAATTTGTTGCATTAATAATGTTATTCAGATATCTGTATGCATTTTTTGACTGGTATAGCTGGTGTTTACTGAGTATTTACTATGTGCCAGGCCTGGTGCCAAGATATTGGAATACTAATTTATCTTAATACTTGGAAGAATCTCTACCCCTATTTTTCCGGAAGACTGAAGCTGAGAGTTCAAGGTTTTTCTCTGCTTGCTGTGCTATTTCTCAGCTCCTATGCCACTGTGAGGGTCTCCTAGTGATCCTAGGCAGACGTAGTTAGTCCCTCAAACCCTCCTTAAACATTGTCTCTTTGGCATTTAGACTATTTTCAGTATTAAATATAATAATATTGCAATAGACATATTCATGGAAATAGCTTTATATTTTATTTAAACTATTTCCTTAGGATAGAGTTCTTTTATCTTGAGAAAGAAAAGCATGTACATTTTTACGGATCAGTGACTGTATTTTTCTGATACCCAAATTATTTTATATAAGTCTTATGACAGTGTACTCTGCCAGCAGCAATAAATGAAAAAATGTACCAATTTTATTCTATCCTCAATAGTGCTGGGTACCACAAAACAAATAAGTGTTAGTTGAGAATCCATTTTTGAGGAATAAATATGGGCAAGCATTGTTAATTTGGTCAGTATGTACTGGGGCATATACTGTTCCCAGCAGTGAGCCCAACACTGGAGAGACAGCGGTGAACAGGTAGGTAGCCCCTGGATGGACAGAGTCAAGGAGAGAGGTCTCAGAGGACTCACCTGTGTTGTGAGGGTATTGGAACTTTTCATTTTATTAAGGAAGGCCTGCAGGTAGATCTTTGCTCTGGTGGCCACGTCATATACAGTTTTTGTTGATGTCCTTGTTGGAGCTGAATATGACAGCTGAATAAGAGACATACCCAAATATTCTTCATTTTGCAGGCTAATTACACCTTTAATATTGTGGACAAACTAAAAACTTTATCAGAAACACTGCTGGAAATGTCCAGCCTTTTCCAGAGAAGTGGAAGTGGCCAGATGTTCAACCAGCTGCAGGTGAGTGGTTGGTCTTCGCCACCGAGAGATGGGGAGCTCCTGCTAGGGTGTGTCTGAGACATCAGGGCAGTCCTGTAGAGGATTCTACAGAGTCACGTCAGGCATAGTGGTTCTAGTTGATTCATCTAATTGGCATAAAATTAGAGATGTCTGAAAATTTTTTGTGACTTTTCAGTATTTTACCTGTGCAGGATGTTATAATTGGGAGAATAATTAATAATTTTTTAATAGTAATCTGTTCTTTAAATTCTATATTAAACTTAATGCTTTTTAGATTGTTTGTATACTTTTGAATTGTAGGTCTATTCAACGATTAATGATCATTTTCTCCTATTCTGTATTGACAACCTAAGATTTTAAAAAGAAATGACTTGCAGTTTAGAATGACCCAACTCCATAGAGCCTGACAATCATTAATTGTCAGACTTTAATTCAGGTGGATCACTTAATAATTTTTTGGGCATTTGTGTAGCTTCAACTTACCTAAACTCTGATAGGCTGAGAAAACATGCCTGCATTTTAATACATGTTTGGTTTATTTATTAACCACCAGGTGGGTAGTTCAGAGTACAGACTCAGGAGCTAGAATTGTTTGAGTTTGATTCCCAGCTCAACCCTCGACCAGTTGTGTGATCTTGGATGAGTCACTGAAATTCTCTGTGCCTTGGGTTTCTTCCCTGAGAAATGAGGAAGTGATAGTACTTATGAGGTATAAATGGGTCAGGATACATAGAGCACTTGGAATAGGTTTTGACACAGAGAAAATGCTACTGTGTGAGTCTGGGTTTTCCAGAAAGCAGATGCCAAGACGGGATTACATGTGCAAGAATTTGATTTTGGGAAATGGCTGCAGAGCAAAGGAAGGGGAAGCTCAGACAGGCTGAAAGTGAAGTTGTCAATGGTGACACAAGTCTGACCCTGAGGAAAGGAGAGAGGGAGAGAGTCGCTTGGAAGCATCTCGGTCGGTCCTGCAATTTAATGGACATCAGACAAGGCCGAGAGCAAGTCACAGAGCTAAAGTCGGTTATCAAGGGAGGGGTCCCATGTCAGTGGAGTCCTGTGGCTCCTGGGAGTGGTCCTGATGTGGTGGTCATTGGTGAGGGACACCCCATGGGAGGTGTGACCTCAGGCAAAGTGCCATAGATTCAGAGTGCAGCAGTGGGCCCTGCCATTTCCGTTTTCTGCAGTTGGAGGTCTGTGATGTTCATTCTCACATCAGCCCATGACCATATGTGTCAGCTAGTATTGTAATCTTCTTTAATTTGTTTGTGCATGGACTAATTTGTTAATACAGATTTCAGCAAACCTTTGCAGTTAATGGGCCAGATAGTGTTTTAGACTAGATAAGGTCTCTGCTGCAACTGTGTAATCCCATGCAATATTACAAATGCCAAGTTGAGAATGTACAAAGTTCTAGGAGAACATAAAACAGTGCCTATCTTGGCCTCAAAAATTGGGCAGCTGTTTGTGAAGTCTGTGGTGTACCTGAGTACTATTTACTAAGTAGCTATGTCAGAAATCAAAGTCACCTATTCCACCAGTTGAAGAACTTATCTTCCATAGGATAAGATGGTATAAAGTGTTCCTCTGTTTCTTAACTTTGGGATCATGCTCAGGGGAGCTCACAGTGCCTTGGGTTTGTAGTAGTCGATGTCTGTGTTCCAGGCCTGGTTCTGCCACTAGATTGAGTGGTTAGAGCCTCTGGGTAAGTCCTACGTTTGCTCTGCTTCCCTGCTTCATCAGTAAAAGGCAGCAGCAACCTCATGGGGGATGTTGTTGAGATTAAGTGACATGATGCATAATAAGTGTCTGGTACACTGACTGGCAAATAACTAATGCCCAGTGAAGGAAGATAAATAAGACTCAAAAGAGAAGCAAACACCAAGCTTTCGTAATAAAGTCTTGTCATCTGTAGACAAGATTAGTTAAAACCCATCACGTGTAATAAGGTGAATGTGAGAAATAAGGGAGCTAATTACAAAGGGTACATATTATTTGAGAATTCCCCTCCTGAGCTTCTGTGCTGGAACAAATCTGGATAGCATACAAATATACTCTAAGAAATTGGCAATTCCAAAATTAATCCCCAGTTTTGGATCCTGAGGTGGAGCCTGGATGCATCAGTGTTTTTCCCTCTTAATTTCTTGTTGGTTGTTGTATGTTGTAAGTGTGGAGCAGTGCAGTACAGGTACGTGCATTTCAATAGCAAAATAAAGGAGCAAGATGTCATTATGTCGATGACAAAATCTTGGAGAGCTCTCCACAGTAAAACCATTGACAAATGAGGCAAAGGCAGAACCATCAATAGTAATGAGAGAAGAATAGTACAGATGAAACAATGAAAGATGCTTCCGAAGATGATGAATAGCCAAACATTGAGAGAAGCTTTGAGAAATTCTGAAATCCTCCTTCAGAGTTTTTGCAATGAGGACTCTTTCTTTATAACTGGCGTCTGGGGAAGGCCATGCAAAGCAAAGGAAAGAATCTTATAGAAAGTAAAGGATCACCATATACGTTCGTTAGAAAATTTTGCCAAAAACAAACACTTAATTCAATCTTTGTTTTTAGTATGAATACATAATTACAATTCCAACATAAATTTTCATAATTGTTGATTTTGTCTTTCAAGGTAAAGGCCTAATCAAATGTTATCCTGTTATTGTGGTGTTTTAAAACTTACTTTAAGTGGATTTAGTTTATGTGTCTTTTTCCTGTGTAATGACATTGTGAATAAGTCTAATAAGTATTATTCAGTAAGACAAAATAATGCAATTATTTTTGTTAAGCTATATTATTTTTCCTTAGGAGGCCCTGAGAAACAAATTTGTAAGAAACTTTGTAGAAAACCGGTTGCACATTGATGTAGACAAACTTACTGAAAAACTCCAGACATACGGTAAGTGTGCTGATGGGTATGGCAGCGTTCTCCTGCCCAAATGGCTCTGCCACTTGGGTGAGTCCTCCCCCATGGGCCATGACGTTGCTAGGTGACTTCCAACAAATCACTTGTCCTCTCAGTTTCTACTTTCTTATCTGGACCCTGAAGGGCTTGAACAAAATACACTCCAAAGTTTGTTCATGCCTGAAGTTTTTTGAGTCACTGATTCAGGACTTAAGTAGTAAAAAACCTAGTTAAAAAGAAGTTTTCTGATTCAAACACAAGAATTGTGAGTTATGAAACAAGTTTATAAAAGAAATTATTATTGAGTTAAAAGTAAATTGAAAGTCATTGCATGGGTTTGAAAATGTGAAGCTCAGATAAAAACATCACCTATCAGTAAACATTTATTGTACCTCTGCAACTGATGACTCTGTGAATTCATTTAGGTGTTGAACAAACATTTGCTGGACACACAAGGAGAGCCAGTTCTATGAAATAATTCATAGAGGGGCATTTAATATTCCTATTCTGCCATGCAGTGCAGAGAGGAAGATGACCATGCTTAGAAACTGCAACACTGTGGCAAAATCAGCTGTCAGGGCCCTGCCAGAGAAGCTTTCAGGAGCCTAACCCAGTTGGTGGGGACCTGGAGTCAGAGGAAGGACGGGTGTCAGGCTGTTCCAGGTCCCTGGCTCCCTCACACTCTGCTTGTGCACGGGAAAGGGTTTTGGATTTGCCTTACATATGAAAGTTAGAAGAAGACAAGACATTTTATTAAGCATAATACAATACTTCTCTTTAAAAAATTTTCTAGGGAATATAATAATACTACATCAGAATGGTTAATCATATTTTAAAATGCTTCATATTTTAAAAGTGTTACATAATTTTTTCAATTAATTAAAACACCTTTTAAAAAAGAAGTAGCACTGAAAAGCTTATAATAATAGTGTCCCCATCTTCTGTTGCTGGAACCAAGGACTGACATGGGTCTGAGAGATTTCCTGTGTGGACCACAGGTGTCTCCTGAGCTTGCATCTACCACGGTGCTAGTGTTAATGTCTTGGAGTGTGAATCATACATGACATGAGCCACATTTGTTCAACATGTTGCTGCTTAGCCAACACTACCTTTGAATAGGTTTTCCTGCATGTAAACTTGTATTGTAAAATTAGAGAACGTTCCCCAGAAATTTAGAACTTTTCCTACAAGTGTGTTGGGACACAGAATATGGGCTTCACATGGAATTTAGAGATCTATGAAGTGTGGTCCTCTCTTCTTTGTGCTCCCGCCTGAAGCTGGAGACTGAAGACCATATCATCCAGGTGGCGGAATGTTGGTTATTCTCCATCCGACCCTGCACAGCCCTCCAGGAGCAGGCACAGTGTGGGATCAGGCGTCGCGGGTGGCGTGAGGGTGGGATTGATCGCTGACCGGATGCAAATCTCCTTTTGTAACTCTCTTACTAACAAATGAACTCACTTTACTGCACGCACTCTTTAAAATTTATACCTAGGTCATACTCACTTTTCTTCAACCTATACCCAGTATCTGGAAACTGAGGTAGAATAACTATTTGAAGAGGTATTGATGCAACTTCTTGGAATGTTTGCCAAATTATGCTGTCATTTTTATTCATTATACAACTTTTATTTTATTTTTATTTTTTTGAGCTGGAGTTTTGCTCTTGTTGCCCAGGCTGTAGTGCGATGGCGCGATCTCGGCTCGCTGCAACCTGCGACTCCTGGGTTCAAGTTATTCTCCTGCCTTACCCTCTCAAGTGATTCTCCTCTCTCACCCTCCTGAGTAGCTGGGACTACAGGTGTGTGCCACCATGCCCGGCTAATTTTTGTATTTTTAGTAGAGATGGGGTTTCATCATCTTAGCCAGGCTGGTCTTGAACGTCTGGCCTCAGGTGATCCACCCACCTTGGCCTCCCAAAGTGCTAGGATTACAGGTGTGAGCATCTGCGCTTGGCCTCGTTATATAATTTTTGAAAATAACCTTTTGCTTTATTACAAAAAGTATATGTGTCTGTTGTAGAAACATTAGAAAATACAAATAAGTCAGAAAAGAAATCCACCTATAATCTTACCACCACAGATAGCTATTGTAAAAGCCTTGGAGTTCTTTTTTAGATAAATTTGTATGTACTTATATGAGCATAGGAATATGTATTTTCACAAAAATGATTATACTGTTCATATAATTTTGTTACTGATTAAAAAATAGGATTACTATAAAAGTTTTTCATATCTGTAAATATTGACTGTTACTAAGAAAAAGTCCCTTCGTCTATCTCTGCATTCCATTTCACTCCATAGTGTGAATTTAAACTTAGGAATTTCTTTGGGATTAGTCATTATATATCTAACTGATATACCTATGGCAGTATTTCTTGATTCGTTTGTTACAGGAATTATCAATTGACTTCCTCTTCTGAAAGATGCAGATTTTGTTTTATACCACATCATTTCCCTGATCAGTTCCTCCCACTATGATTTATGACTATCTTAGTTGTCATAAAACATTATGAGGAGATAAATGTCATTCAGTGCAGAGCCAGGCTGTGGATTACAGTGACATTTCCTTATTTACAATGTTTCCCTTTTCCTAGAGTTTCATGCTGTCTTGCTATCATGAAACACTTGCTCTCCCATTGCACCTACCTCCTGTGTGCCAACACACCATCTTTATGTTGAGTCCTTTTGTCTGTGCAGTTGTCCATCCAGATCCCCTACCATGCTGCACCTGGGAAGGCTGCCTGCTCCTGCCATGACCTGGCTGCTTTCCTAGGAATTCTCTGCTCTGCTCTCCTGGGGTGGATACCCCGATTCCTGGGCTCTGTGTCCTCCTTTTTGTTTTATTACCATGTTTTGTGGGTTCACATTAATCAGTGTCATCCCAAAAAAGAGAATGAGAGAAAACATTCCTGAGTGATTTTACTCAGTAAAGTAAAATTATATCTGAATAACATGTGGAGATATCCCTTATTTCATTACCAATAATTTTGTCTCTCTTCTTTCTCTCTCCTTTTTGTTTTTAATTAGTCTTGTCAGAGGGTTATCAACTTTTATCAGTCTTAAAAAAACCCACTATATATGGCCTTGCTTGTTTATTTTATGTTTGTTTTGATTTCATTGATTTCTGCTCTCTATTATTTTCATCCTTTTACCCTATATGTGTGTATGTGTGTGTGTTTGGTAACTTGTTGAGATGAATACTTAAATTATTGATGGCCACCTTGTCTTCCTTTCATATATCTATATATCTCTCTATATATACATATGAAGTATCTAGTGGTGAGTATATATATAGATACTTCCCTCTGGCATTACCTTAACTGCATCTCACTAGTTTTGATATCTTGTATTTTCACTCTCATTCAGTTAAACACATTTTAAACATGTGGTGTAACTTCCTTTTTTTCACTTTAGGTTATTTGAAAGTCTATAGCTTGATTTCTGAGTATTTGGTGTTATTTATCTTTGTGTTAATGACTTACAGCATTACTTCACAGTGGTCAGAGAACGTACTTTGCCAGTACGATTTCATTTGTTTGACATTTCTGAAGACTCACTCAATCCTTGCACACACGGTCAGTTTTGGTTCTTGCACTGTTGGGTGCCGTCTTGAGCTTCCTCACTGTCTCCTTGTTCTATCAACTCTTAAGAGGTGTGTGTTTACATTTCTCGTTATGATTGTGGGATTGCCTGTTTCTCCTTGAGGTTCCGTCCACTTGGGCTTTATATACTTTAAGGCTGTATTGTATTTTCTATTGAGGATATGTTTGTGATATTTATATTTTCCTTTGTTTGTATTTAAATTATCTTCCTCTACCCTTTCCCCCTTCTTTTATTTCTTTATTTCTTTCCAGAAGTTTTTCTGTGGCTTACTTAGTTACATGGTTTCTTATGAGAATCCTTTTTTGGCTCTGTGGCATTTCTTGAATTAGTGGCCACATATCTTACATTTGGGGAAAGTCTTGGTTACTATCTTTTGAAGCATTGCTTCTGACCACTTTTCTCTCTGCTTTCCTCTGCAACACTAGTTAAACACAATGAAAACTTTTCACAGTGTCCAATGCTTCTTATATCTTTTTCTATACTTTCCGACCTATTTTCTCTTTATGCTTCAGTTTGTGAATTTTTTTCTTGGTAGTTCTTTAATCAACAAGTTCTCTCTTCAGCTGGGTCTAATCTGCCATTAAACATACCAATGAAATTCTTCAGTTATTTTATTTTCCACTTAAAATTTAAATTTTATTATTTTAAAATAGTTTTTAATTCTATTTTCATCTAATTTTGGATACAATACTCACATTTTAGACGTGCATGTTGTGAGCTTTAATACTTGCCTTTTGTGGGTATTTTGTTTTTAGTCTATTTTTGTCTTGGTTTTTGGTTTTCTTGTCTTGTCTCCAGGAATATTAAGGATTAAAAAAGAATGAAATCAGACATTATAAATGGAAAATTGTAGAAATAAGTTTGAGACTCCTGATGGTGCCATCTTCCTCTAGATAATGTTATTTGTCTGCTTCTGGCAGAGAGCTAGGGCAGGGCCATGTTTTCCTAATTCGGTCGGGGATGGAGTGGATTGATGGAGGTGGACTTCAGCCTTAGCAGGGAAATTTCCAGTTTCCTATACTCCTGGGGAGATCCCCTATTTGGGTGGGGTGGGGGTCTCACCTATAAAACTGGTATTAAGTGCAGTGGCGTGATCTCGGCTCACTGCAACCTCTACCTCCCGAGTTCAAGCAGTTCTCCTGCCCTCAGCCTCCTGAGTAGCTGGGACTACAGGTGCATGCCACCATGCCCGGCTAATTTTTGTAGTTTTAGTAGAGATGGGATTTCACCATGTTGGCAGGATGGTCTTGATCTCTTGACCTCATGATCAGCCCACCTTGGCCTCCCAAAGTGCTGGGATTACAGGCGTGAGCCAGCATGCCCGGCCTCTTTAAAGTCTTTATATGGATTTTCTTTTTTTTAAATTTCAATAGGCCTGGGGAACAGGTGGTGGGTGGTTACATGGATAAATTCTTTAGTGGCACTTTCTGAGATTTTGGGTTACCCATCACCAAGACCAGTGTACACTATACCCAATGTATAGACTTTTAAAAAATTTTAAACTAGAGTATTTTTTAGATTTTCTGGTTGTTCTTGGCAGGAAACTTCATCTGCACCATGTTGTCTTCCATTACTCTAAGTGGGGATTTCCTCAGTAGGGCCTTTCAATCTGAAGATGATGACTTTTCAATTAAGGGGAATTTTCTTGTCATCGTTTCTTTGATATTTTTACCTCTCTATAAAAATGCTATTTTTAACTTTATTTTAAAATCATTATTACTGTTTCTATTTGTATATTTTGAGTTCTCTCTTTCATGTTGGAGGGTTTGCTGAAATGTTTGGTGACATTATGAGTGAGGCATTAAAACCAGACTGAAAGTATTTTGGTGAGTAGAAGTTGTTGTGATTCAGTTCACATCAGCACTTCTCAATTGAGGATGATTTTGTCTTCCAAGGGATGTTTGGTCCTGTCTGGAGATATTTTTGGTTGTCACAGCTGGTCACAGCTACTGCCACCTGACAGGTAGAGGTGAGGGTACTGTTAAACGTCCTACGCTGCACAGAATAGCCCTCCACAGCAAGGAATTATGGGCCCAAAGTGTCTGTAGGGCCTTGGTTGAGAAACTCTCATTTAGAGCAATAGGATGGAGTCACTCCTTGAAAACAAATTTCAGGAGGAGACACATTGGAATGTCAAATTCTCTGGTCTGTTTTGGCTAATGCCTGCCACGTGTAGGGTCCTCAGGTATATACACAGAATGGGGAACAGTCATCGACTTGTATTATTATGTAGAGCTTGGCCCCACGTTACTGTAGAATTTTATACTATGTTGTTTTGTGTCCACCTATATGTGAACCTCAGTATTGTTTTTGCCCTTTCAGACTTAAAGTACCCTGTGCTTCTTTACCACGCCTCTTGTTCCCTGGGACCTGTGTGTTTTTCTTGGCCCATTTTTACTATATATTGTGAGCTGAAGAGACCTGATAAGAGCCGTGATTCTAGGACTCTCACCAGGGGGGCTTCGCCCATTCATGTCTTGTCCTCTGTACTCCATCTTTCTCCCATAGCAGTGTCCTCATCATTTAGGAAGAGTACTCCAGGTCTCCAAAGTGATACAACATGCAGTTAATACTAGATCACATTTTATTTTTATTATATCCACTTCATCGTGTAGGAACTGTTACCCAACAAGGATATATTGCTTTTTTCCTCCCAGAGGAGGGAGATCTGCCCAGTGTCCTAAGACCTAAGAGTTTTTGTGTGGAACTGCTTTTCTAATTTGTAATTAGTGCCACGTAGTAATGTTTTGGTCGACATTGATCTGCATACATGATAGTGTTCTGATAAGGTCATAATGAGCTGAAAATTCCTATCACCTAGTGACTTCATAACTGTGATAACATTGTAGAAGAACACATTGCTCACTTGTTTATGGGGGATGCTGGTGTAAAGAAACCTACTGCACTGCCAGTCATAGAAAAGTCTAGCACACACAAGTATGTACAGCACGTAACAAGCTCTGTGTGTGTAGTGCCCTGAATACCCCTTCCAGTGGGACAAGAGGTGGAGGTGGAAGAAAGTGATATTGATCATAATGACCCTGTGTAGGCCTAGGCTAATGTGTGGTTTTGTGTGTCAGTTTTTAACAAAAAAATTTAAAAAGTATTAAAAAAAAAAAAAAACCTAAAGATGAAAAGCTCATAAAACAAGGAAATAAAGAAAATATTTTGGTACAGCTATACAGTGTGTTTTGTATTTTCAGCTAAGTATGATTACAAAAGAGTCAAAGTTAAAAATTAAAAAGCTTATAAAGTTACAGTAAGCTAAGGTTAATTTATTTTTGAAGAAAAATTTTAAAAATAAATTTAGTGTACCTTAAGTATACAGTGTTTATAAAGTATAGAGTGGTGTATGGTAACGTCCTAGGCCTTCACATTCACTCACCACTTACTTACTGCCTCATCAGAGCAACTTCCAGCCTGCAAGCTTTATTCTTGGTGAGTACTCTATACAAGCGTATCATTTTAAAAAAATCTTTCACACTATATTTTTATTATACCTTTTCTATGTTTAGAGATGTTTAGATAAATACTTACCATTGTGTTACAGTTGCCTACAGTATTCAGTACAATAACATTCTGTACAAGTTTGTAGCCTAGGAGCAATAGGCTATTCCATACAGCTAGGTGTGCAGTAGGCTGTACCATTTAGGATTATGTAAGTCCACTCTGTGATGCTCACACAATGATGAAATTGCCTAATGCCGTATTTTTATGCTGCATTTCTCAGAATGCATCTTCAGGATTAAGTGATGCATGGCTGTAGATGTACCTATGTCTCGCAATTATATGCATGATAAGAAAGCTTACAGCCTTCTTCAAAGCAGCTTAGATTCTGCCACTGGAAGATAATGAAAGTCACACTATAGTGAGACCAAGTCACTCTTCACTGTGTTTAACATCTGGTATTTTATGCAGTTAAATTGTCTAACCATGCTTACTAGGCAAGCTTATAGTGCAGCCTATTGCAAACAGCAAATGGTCAGCAACATACAGATGCATAGAAAAATGTCTCTAGTTTGCCCTATCCTGCGAAATTTAACAATCTCCACTTGTCCATTAAAAAAAGCCCCGCACAATGCACAATTTACTTTTTGGTTTTCCATTTTCTGGTTGTTATGCTTACCTTCATGCAGAGAAATTAATTAAAGATAATTAGTTAGAGCCTCACTCTCTCCTTATAGCTGTTACATGATAATAGCACTTATCGTAAATCAGGTTATAGTGTATATATAAACTTCAACTACATTTGCTTTTCACAACAGTTTCATGGTAATTTTGCTTTTCTTATGCTACAGATGAGGAAACTGAAACTTTTACAGATTAAATAACTATCTAATATAAAACAAGATAAATAGTGCAGTTGCCACAGGAGCAAAGCCACGTCTTGTCGGCTTTGCAGCACCAGGGAACTGCACTCCTGTAGCAGTGACAGCAGGGTCGATGCCACTTCTATGCTCCCAAGCCAGGTTATCCCAGCCCATGTTTTTCATGAGTCTTGCTTTTTGACGCCTCCCAGGGCTATAATTGCACATAAGAATATCCAAGATCAGCCTCATACCCACATTATTTAGAAAGCAGAAGAACCCTCAAGGGAGTTTTCATCACAGCCATTGCATACCCGATAAATAGCAGCCCTTACAGTAGCATTTCACAGTAATGCTGTCTCCAGAACCTGATACCTCAATACTTCTAGCAGGTGCTAGGCAGTGTTCCAGGGCCCATGGAAAATCATGGAGTAAACATGATGAAATATCCAAAGGAATCACCTTTGCAACAACATTTTGGGGAAAGTGAGACATAATTTTATACTAAAACAAATGAGTAGACTAGTACAATATAACATTTTCACGCACAAAAGTCAGTTATTTCATGGAATTTTCTTAAGTGTACAGCTTAAGTATACAGTTCTCAAGGCTCATCCAGGATCCTGTCTTCTTCTTGCACACCCTTGTATCCACCCTCCTCCCTGGATGGAGTAGCCTGAGAAGTGCAATATAAGAAGGCACCGTCAGCACAGTATGATGGACTCACCAGCCAAAGGCTGGTTCTGAGATGCAGTGCCATCTAGGAGAAGGAAATAGAGGAAATGGACAAGAAATGTTAAGAACTGCTGGTGTCAGCACTGCCTCTGCATCAGCCAGTCCAGGCCAGCTGTCCAGCTCTGGCCCTCTGTGTCCCCACAGCAGATAAATTGGGGTGCTGAGTGATTCATTTTGGTTGGGTGGGGGCGGGACTGGAAATCTGGAAATTACCCTGCCACACAGAACATTGCTTTGATTGTGCTGTGTTACCTGATGAGCTGATATTGGAGACTTAGAGCAAGATAAAGGCAGTGGAGTTTGTCTCCTCTGCTAGAAACAATTTTATGTAGTATATTAATAACTGTGATACTAGGAAATAGTCATTGAGTGCTCTCTATGTGCCAGACACAGTGTTAAGCATGTTAAACATTATTTCACTTCATCTTTGGAAAAAGATCATTGAGCACATAATTATTTCCTTTTCATAAAGAGGATGAGGATTAAACAGCCTCAGATGCCCACTGAGGGGTGGTGAGCAGGCACCCAACTCCATCTGACCCATTGTCCATGAGGCCCAGTAGACGGTGGAGATTGTGTGCCTCCATCTCCAGGCCAAATGGGCACCATGCCAAGAGAAATTCTTTAAACCAAACGACGTGACCTCTTGTTGAGTGAGGTGGACTGGACCAGACTGCTAGCCACTCCCTGAGCCTTCCATGTTAGTGCCGAGGGAAAGGCCTCACTGGTGTACGTCACGGTGGCTCAGAGGCTCAGAACTTTTCCAAGGAACTCTGAGACACTGTGTCCCATTTGGGAGACTCGAGGGACTCATGACACTCTGAGGCAGAAAACTCGACACTGTGAATCCTTCTAGCTCCTCTTCAATTGTGTCATACAAACAGCCAAAGGTCCCTTTCTGCCTTAAACCTTAGAAAGTGTTGACTATAAAACTAAATGAGAAATGAAAACTGCCATGCAATTACATGTTTCTGCTATTGATGCCATTTGAGAACTCTGGCTTGAGCTATTTTATTCTCACTGATTTTTCCAATGAGCTTGTTTTATTCTTCTACGAATTCATTTTGACTGTCTTAACCAGGCCCTTCAGGCTCCACCAAATTGGGGACTGTGGGAGGATTTCTATGAGATGTGTGTGAGCTCCGATGGTAATAGTTACTTGATCTTCTGCTTTAGAGTTTACTAAATAGCTTTATGCCTGTTTTTAAAATATATTTTTTATCTCTCTTTGGAAAACAGTACCAAGATTTTCATTCTTTCTAAAATATAGATGATAAATCTGTATTTTAGAGACTGGCTTTTTCAAGGTTCTACAATATTTGGTGGAACCAAGAACCCAATTCTTTGAACTCTAGTTCATGTAGTTCTTCTACTATGTATTAGGGAGGGCTGTCTGGAATTCCTGGTGTTTGAATATTTTTGACACATGTTAAACAGCAGTTTCATAGGGTTCCACTCAATATAAATGCAGCCTGGTGTATTTGTAAGAAGGTGGATCCCAGAGCTAGATAGCATGTGTTTGAATCATGGTTTTGAAACTTCCTTTGTGCCTTAATTCCTAGACTTTAAAATGAACATGCCACTAGCAGTTCCCCATGGATATAAGGATTCAGTGAGACAATACAGAAGTGCCCAGAATTGTACCTGGCACAAGGCTGACTCTCCTACAATGCCACCTTGCTATTATTGTAGATATTTGGCAAAAGCTCAATTATCAGAAATCCAAATCCTTACACTCATGTCTTGGACTGAGATCTGCAAATTACTGGAATATAATGACAGCAGTAACAACATAATGAATAACAGTCTTTTCTCAGAAACTGAGCAATTCAGGTTGAGGAGATAAGGGACAGAAGGGATGAGGGGGCAGAAGAAGCTCGACATCTCTTGATGGTGTTTGGAAACTTACATGTTCTCAGTCACCTGAAGTTGGTGGATGGAAACCAATATTTCCTTACCAGGGAAGAAGTTGAGGTCAGGACGTGACAACTGATTTTTCTACAGACCTCAGGATGATGGAGATGGATCTTGATGTAATTTCTTATTCAGGATTGGTCCCCCTTTGCAGAGCCCCAACATCCCTTTCAAATATGGGCTCAATGCCAAGCAAGCAAAGCCCAGACTTGATCCAGAAACCTAGAAAACTGGGAGGATCTAGGAGCAGGGAAACCAGTAGAGGAGGGAAGGGAGTGTGAGAGGCAGAGGCCTGTTTGATGTCAGTGGGGACTGATGCTGCCATGTCTGGGGGATGGGTTGGCAGATAGGCTCCAGGCTTCAATGGAGGGTGGAAGTGAGCACGGGGGAGCAGCTGACTGTCATTTGGAAAGTTGAGAGTTCAGGAGGTCAGTGAGATACAGGAGGACCAACGGGAAGCAGTGCCTGCACACAGAGCCTGGGGTAGATTATTGTTTGCCACCATACAATGGAGGGCAAGTGGTGGAACCTGCAGGCAGAGGCTGCCCCCAGACCACAGAGGAGAAGAAGAAAGTCAGGCGCTGACACTGGAGACACACATGGAGAACTTCTGTTCCACAGAATATTTCTGAGCTGGACACTTGGAAGTCTGGTGTAGAGTATTGCAGTGTTCCTGTAAGAGGTGTTTGAACCACAGCAACTCCATTTTGAATGTGGGCTAGGAAAATTAGGCCGAGACTTGCTGGGCTGCATTCTCAGAAAGTTAGGCATTCCTAGCCGGTAGATGTTTATGGTTAAGGAAACAAATTAATAATGTTTACTAAACAGACCTAGACTTGGGAGCATCCAGATATCCTGATATCTGGAGAACAAAGCCTTTCTTAATAAGATCAATTCTTGTAAAATATAGTAATTAAGAAAATTAATCCTTTATCACAAACCCTTATAGTAGGACACATCTCTCCATATATGCAAGCATTGTACCTAGGGTGGACGCGTTCCCCCTCTTACTTACTTTTGGGAACCTCTGTCCTACTTTGTGGAGTAACTGTTCTTTCGCCACTTTACTTTCTTAGTAAACTTGCTTTTGCTTTGCACTATGGACTTGTCCTGAATTCTTTCTCGTATGAGATCCGAGAACCCTCTCTCTTGGAGTGTAGATTGGGACCTCTTCCCTGTAACTTTCCCAGGAATGACCATCAACAAACTGCTGGATAGAGAATGCACTCGTATATTCAATAGCAGAATAACATAGAACTGGAATGTTAGCCATTCAACATTCACCCCAAAGTACATCATTCTTTGGTAAAAGTAAAAGGTGCAGGAAAGATTAAGTGTCATATAAACTTGTAAGCGTGATCTTGGAAGATTCTAAATGTGCTTCCATTTCTTTCTGGCTTCGAAGATTCTAAACACACTTGCATTTCCCAGACAGTGGATGATTCTGGTCAATCTGATAGATTTGGGGTTGGGTGGAGGCTAGTTGCAACCGAGCTCCTTTAGGAGAGCTTTTTGAGAGGAGGATGTGTCAGGAGTTGAGATCTCCCCACTGCTTGGGACTGGATTAAGCAGCTCCCAAAGCTAAGAAGGTAATCATTGGCAACTCACAGCTGTCCCACACTGATTTTGTCTACACAGTTTTATAATTTGCGGTGTGTGTTTGTGCAGATTGTGGGTTTCTAAAAACACATTGATAGCTTTCATGTGTGTTAACTTCTTCTCAATTAATTTTTAAATTTTCTTGATAAAGTCCTGAGCCAAAAAATAAATTCTCTGGGTCTCATCAAGGAGGGGGTCCTAGGGTTGGTGGAGACTCCTTTGCTGTAAATGTCACACCAACTAGATGAGCCGGATCACTTCCTCTTGTACCATCGAGGGTGAAGCCACACTCGCCCCCACCTGATGTGATGGAGTGGCCCTCGGCAGTGACAGCATCTTCTGCTGGCAGGGTCTCCAGCAGAGCAAACCTGAGCAGCTTGGTTCCCCACACAGCTCCACCACTTATGGACTTTGTGATCTTTCCTGCTGCTTTCCCTCTTGAGGTCCCGTTCTGGGCTTTCTTCCCACTCTGCCTTGCTCTAGATAATTTGGTTTTTCCAGCTCCTTCCTGAAACCAGAGTGAAAATACTGAGATATCCTCAGCCTTTTGCCCTGAAAATGTTTGATGTCAGCATTCATAGCCAAGGTGTTGCGACTTTACTCTGCTGCTCTATTTCCATTTTGAATGCACATATCCGGGACAAAGACTATACAAGGATTTGGTTCCCTCAGTGTTGATACTCCTTGATAATTGCTTTTGCAAAATTAATGTAACAAAATGACTTTCCCAAAATGACTGCTTCAGGGAAGGCATTTTTTTTTAGAATGATTTGACTCCAGGTTGAAACTGTCTTTCCTATCACATGTAGACTTTCCCTCTGCTATTTATCCTGTTATCTTCAACTGCATTTCCTTAGGCTGCTGTATCACCCTTTGTGATTTTTTTTTTCCTCACGTACATGTATCAGTGTTACAGAGCATGCATATAAAACGGGAGAGTTTACACTCAGCAAGTAAATGGCAAATTTTGCGTATGTACAAAACTTGACTCCTTTGAGCAATTTTTTTAGTGGAAGAATTCATATTCATTTTCTGATTCATTTGGATGATCTCTATTATCTGAGCAGTAAACACTAGGGGGGAAACAGAAGTTGATCTGTCTTAATTTGTGCTTTTTACTCAGGAGGGCTGCTGGATGAGATGTTTAACCACGCAGACGCTGGACGCTTCCGTTTCTTAGGCAGCATCTTGGTCAATCTCTCTTCCTGCGTGGCGCTGAACCGTTTCCAGGCTGTTCAGTCTGTCGACATCCTGGAGACTAAAGCACATGAGCTCTTGCAGCAGAATGGCTTCTTGGCCAGTAAGTACTCAATGAAAAAACTATGTTCACAAAGATACCAATTCCCATAAGTTGTCATTTTGGGAGTTTCTCCCTCAAGGTGTCTTATGGTGGCTCAGAAAGAAAATAAGTCCTTTCCAGATAAAACATAAAATAAAGCAGAAATATTTGCCTTGGTTAATGAAAAGTTGTACCTTATGCCATTGCGACTCATAATGTTTTCACCATTCTAGGACCAATGCTATTTACTGCATCTGCTTTTACCATTTTATGACATCATGTTCTGGTTAAATCTCACATAAATTATATTATTCCTGATTAAAGTTATACTCTAATTTCCTGCATCACTTTTACTTTGATCAGAGTTCTTGATATCCTGGTTGCGGCAGAGAGCAGACAATGGTCAGCTCTCCTCCATTATTTAATTGTTCACCCATTCAAGATAAATATGGTGGTGCTCTCATATTCTTTTGGAATATACATTTAATTATTTTTAATTGACGTTTTGTATTCATTTGTTAAGGTTGTTGTAACAAGGTATCACAGACTAAAACAACAAAATTTTATTGTCTCAGAGTTCTGGAAGCTAGATATTCTGGATGGTGGCATACACTGGGTTTTTCTGTGGGCTGTGAGGAGAGGATCTTCTCCAGGCCTCTCTCATTGGCTTGTAGGTGGCCGTCTTCTCCCTGGGTTTCTGTACCTCATCTTCCCTCTATGTATTTCTCTGTGTTTAAGTTTCCCTCTTTTTGTAAAGACACCTTCATATTGAGTTAGGGCCTACCCTAATGGCCCTCATTTTAACTTGATTACTCTTTAAATGTTATCTCCAAATATAGTCACATTCTGAGGTACTAGGGGTTGGGACTTGACATATGAATTTAGTAAGCGACACGATTTAGCTGTAATAGGCTTTATGCATGCAATTCAAAGAATCCATGTGGCAGAAATTAGAATCCATGTGTTTAAATTACGAATGATAAGTAACCCTGAAGAGATGGGTTCTGCACATTGAATGCAAAAGAGATGGATTCTGTTCTTGATCTGCAATGAAGAGAAGAAATCCCTGCAAAAAACACCTAACAAATAATTTTTTGGGGGTTAATTTTACCGCAGTATGCTTTTATAAAAAATACAAAGCCGCGCTGGACAGGGAATTAAGAGGTCTTGGTTCAGGCTTACCACCAATTGCCTGTGTGACTGGAAGTCAGCTTTGCCCCTGGGGGCCTGGGCTCTGAGTCTGCAGGAGTGGAGGGCTGTGATGAGTCGCAGGGTCTTCCGACTTTCCCATCTCACCCAGTATAAACGTGGTATGACCAACTCCCTACAGTATGGTAATGCTTTGTTTTTCCTTTCTGCCACTAGGTATCATTTTCAACAATTCCTTATTCAGCAAGAACTTCAGCCCAGAGTCTGTCAAACTGCCACCCCACGTCTCATATACAATCCGGACCAATGTGTTATATAGCATGCGAACAGATGTGGTAAAAAACCCTTCTTGGAAGTTCCACCCTCAGAATCTACCAGCTGACGGGTTCAAATATAACTACGTCTTTGTCCCACTGCAAGACATGATCGAAAGAGCCATCATTTTGACGCAGACTGGGCGGGAAGCTCTGGAACCAGCAGCACAGACACAGGCGGCCCCTTACCCCTGCCATACCAGTGATCTGTAAGTAGCCTGGGGCTGGAGTCAAGCTGCCCTCCAGGGTCCACTGACAGTGAGAAGGGCCTTGCATTTGGCAAGCTGAGGAGAGAAAACTTTTTTTCTATGGTTATTTCAAAAAGCACTTTTGAAAAAGTTTACCCCCCTCCTTTTAATTTCCCAAGATTCTTTTTTTTTTTTTTTATATATGCTTGTACTCTTCAGGTAAAAGAAATATAATGCTTGAGATAATATGATCAAGTGAAGTTTTAAATTTGACGTTGGGCATCATCTATAGTTTTAAATACACTTAAAGTTGATGAATTATATTCACAAGGGCTGTGCATGTCCAACAAAAGAATCTACCTATCTAACCTTGGGAAAACCGAGGAAGGTTGTTTTCTCTGCACTGCAAATCCTTAGGAATAGGCTGTATACTGGACAGGGTGGTGAGGGATTCCACACAGGCCTTGCTCATGGCTTAGGTACCCATGAAGTAATATCAGAACATTTAGGAGTTAAATTGTGTAATTTGACTAGTGACATCTACAGGAGGAGAGAGGCAGCTCAGTGAAGGGCTGGAGCAGCTGGACAAGAGGACTTGGAGGGGACGTCACGGAGGCATTAAAGTAGCTATCAGGGAGGCCAGGAAGGGCATGTTTGTAGAGAGGACTGGAGGCTGTGGTCGGACTTGGGCTCAGTGAACCTGAGGGTGAGCTTGGATGCCTTGGCAGGGTCAGATGATGAAAGGACTGCAAAGCTCACCAAAGTAGGGTGAACTGTATTGCTATGGCCTGTGGGGTTCAGCCTGGATTCCTTACTTTCCACATGGTGGATGCTGTTCTCATAAGCATCCTGCTCCCACAGCTGGCCCAACCCTGGATAACGCAGGTCACTCATTTGGAGTCTCTGCATGCTGGCTGTGGTGCAGAGCCTCAGGAAGATACTACCTTCTCACACGCTCTCAAAAGCACACTAGGAAGTAAGTGGCTGAACATGAGGCTACTAAAGGGACAGGTTTGCATTTTCTTTCAGTTATGAGAACAGGGACAAGTACTCATCCGTCATCGAGATGCTGCCAGTAACGACTCATGACACATCCCATCCCTCACTAGGGCAGAGCCATGGACCACCAAGCTGAAGTCAGGACTGCCTCTCCAGGTGACTGGGGTACACACATGTAAGGACAGGTGACTTGATGTCTTAACCCCTCCTTCCTGTCTGGTGATATGCTGCATACATAATAGCACATCCACACATTTTGATGAAAGTGCTGGTGGTACAAGAACAACCTTCTGACAGTGGGAGGATAAAAGACTGAAGACCACCTGATTGAACTTGGGGTAGCCTAGTGTGGTGCAGAGAACAAAGGGTCAGGAAGAAAGAGATGAAGGTGATATTTTCACTCAGGGGCTGCCTTGTTAGGCAGACTGTTAGTAAGCCCCTTAACCTCTTTCTTTGTAAAATGGCAGCTTTTCTTTCTTTTCAAAGTGATGATATTTTTGGCTTTGAACATTTTCAACCAGTTTTTTTCAGCTCCTAAAGCATTTTTCCTGGAGGTGATAGCAGCGGGAGCAGAACCCAAGAAAACTGCTGCTGTTGGCTTAGCTAGGTGTCATGCACAACGCTTCGTGCCCGGCTCAAACACCCGAGAGCTCTGGGAATTAGCAATATGTGTTAGACACTGAAAGGAGCCAATGCTTTATTATGCTCATTTTCTAAAGGCAAACCTCAAAACTACTGCATTCTGACAGTCTCCTTCTAGCTCCAAAGTATGTTATGATCTCCACCCATGGAAGAGGGTGGTTGTGCTTACTGGATGGGAAGATGACAGTTCTCTCTGCTCCTGTTCACAGGAAAAGGCTGGGGGTTTACTTTGTCCACTCTGACATAGGATATTTCCCAGGAAGGCATGTTGTGAAGAACAGCATACACTCCTGCAAATGTATTGATGGAAAGCCAGAGATGGCCTGAACAGTTTGCAGTTCCTACTGTGTGTTTAACAGACGTTGCAAGAGGGTTGGGAAGGAGGCATTGAGGGACATGGATGGAGACATACCTTTTTCACCCCTTGAAGATACATTCTGATGTATGAGAAACATTCTAGCCTAGAATGCTGGAATGAGTGGAATGCCCAGGTATGATTCTGGTGTCATGGAATTACCTCTGTCATTCTACTACTGGGATACAGCAACATAACTCCTCAGAAGTACTGTTTTACTTCTTTGAGAAAGATGAAGAAGTATTTTACTTCTCTGAAAGGGTTACATCTTGAGATTTTTCACTGTGCTATATCCTTCTTTTATCTCTAGTTTCAAAGTCTCCCTTTCTGGAGGGCTTAGAGTACCTGCAGTGATTGAAACACAGTCTGAGATCTTGAAAGAACTCAGCTACTTGAGTAAAAATCCTAAAGGACAGTTTGTACTGTAGACAACATTTGTTAATTTTTTTAGTAGTTTCCTCCTGCTTACTGAATGAGCTGCATATTCACTAATTTATGAATTTATTCAATGACATTTATGTGCTATTTATCAGTCTCTAGACTGAATCAGTAAAGAAAATAGGCAAATCAGTAAACAAACTAGGTGAGCCAGTAAAGAACTTAGGTAAAAATCCCTGCTCTTATGAGACTTATAGTCCAGGGAAGCACAGATGCCCAATATACAATTAAGAAGACAATTGCATTGAATGTTAGGAAGTAGGAAGTGCCATGGGGTTGGGAAATAGGATGAACAGGGTCAGGGACACTAGGAGGGGGAATATGAAATTGTTAATGTGGATGGGGTAGACTGTATCAGGAAGGTAACATTTTAGCAAAGACTTGATGGGGTGCAGAAACACAAGCACAGCCCATGCAAAGGCCCTGTGGTAGGAGTGGCCTAGGGTGTGTGTGAATGGTCATCAGAGCAGAGTGTACAAGGGAAAGAGGATAGGAAATGACGTCAAAGAGCTGATCGTAGATCGTGTGGTTGCAGGTGATCAGAGTGGTATTAAAAGGCTGCTGGAGGGTGTTGAGCAGGAGTGATGTCATCATCTGACTTATACCATAAAAGATTTGCTCATGTTGTGTGGAAAAGAGCTTGTAGGAGTAAGTGTGGGACAGAGAGATAATTTAGAAGGCTGTTGTAATAACCCAGGTGAGAGATGATGGTGACTTGGCCCAGTGTGGTAGCAGAGAAGGTGGTAAAAAGTGGTCAGATTCTAAGTTGCATTCAGGAAGTAGAGACACAGAGTTGCCAAAATATTTGATCAGGGTGTGATAGAGACACATCAAGGAAGACTCCCCTACTTCGGTCCAAGTAACTGGATTGCTGGAATGATCTCCAACTATGATAGAAAAAACTGTGGGTAGAGGTTTGGAGGAGAAGGATAGAAACTCAGCTTTGAAGATGTCTAGTTGCCTTTTAGAAATCCAAAGGAAACATGAAGTAGGTGGATTTGTTCAGGAGCCTGGGGCAGCGTACCTGGATCGATTAATTTAGGAGTCTCCCCCATTTTGATGGTATTTAGACCTCTAAGATTGGATGGCATTGGCATGGGAAGGAGTATAGATAGAAAAATAGAGAGGGCAAAGACCAAGTCTGGGGCCCCTCTCGTGAAGAGGTCAAGGAGAAGAGGAGATTGAGAAAGTATCATTGAGGCAGGAGGAAAACCTACAGAGTGTGGAGTCCTGGAGGCCAAGCTGAGCAAGAGACTCCAGGAAGGGGGAGTGATCAAGTGTGTCATATGTGGCTCATGGGTGAAATAAGGTAAAGACAGGTAATGGACCACTGGATTTAGCAATGTATACATCATCCAGGACTTCATAGAGAGCAGCTTCCATGATGTGGTGAGAATGATGGCCAAACTAGAGTGGACAGAAAGGAGACATGGAGGGGTAGAATTGGAAAGTGAGCTCAGACAGCTCTCAATGGGAAGAAATGGGAAGAAGTGGCTGGAGGATAATTTGGGAAGAAGATTTTTTTTTTTAATATAGGATGCTACCTGGGGGGATAGTCCAGTAACATGGAAAAATTTGTAGTGTATAAGCAGGAGGTAGTGTACAGCTGTGTCCTGAAGTAGTAGAGGGGAAGAGAACTCAACAAGTGGAGAGACCTACTATAGGTAAGAACATGGCAATTCATCTGTGGTAACAAAACCTGTTTAACTCTATTTAACTAAAAACTTTCCATCTTTCTTGCACACAGATCTCTCTCTCTCCTACCTTTTTTTTTTTTTTTTTTCATATAGTATCTGCCAGCAGCTCATGGAACTAATGTCTTGAAGGGCATACATTGGGAAATGTTGCTGGAGATTGTAGAGTTGGATAGGCAGCAGGAGTTTTTGAAATTTCATGTTCCTGTTAACCCCGTGATTCATGGGTAGTTATCACAGGACAATTTTATGATTGGAACTATAGTGTACTTCATGAATATAAAGGATTTCAAATGTTAATGTATTGCTTCAAAGAGCAAGCCAACTTATTCAAAAGGTTTTCAGAAAACGAAAACCACAACAATATTCTGGAATTGTTTTATATGCACAGAGAATATTTATTTGAAAGGGCACCTGTTATTTCTTCTACTGCTTGTTGCCTGCTTCAATTCACATCACCCTGGGGTGGGTTCAAGAGAAGGAGAAATGGAGCGTGCTGGGTCAGGCTGAGTGATGGCTCCCGCGAGGCGTTGCATCTGGACTTTGACATGTCTTGGGCAAAGTGGAGAGTGAAAGGTTGACAGCCACTCATGCTTGAAATGTTGAATTCCTGCTTTAAAAAATCAGCTTGATCCACAACAGACCAGTGAGAGGACCTCTCATTTTATTTATTTTGATTGTTTCTCTTCCTTGAGCTTTACTTAGGTAACCTTATTAAATACCTCTCTCTTCCATTTAGTCAGTAGTCATTGTTCTCAGCAGAAATTCCCATTTCTGATTGCCCTCAGAGCTCAGAGCTGCTGGAAGCCCCCTCCGTTGCCTGCAGGCTTGTTCCTATCTCACCAACACAGGTAATTCGTTGGTGATACCAACTGTAGTGGGAAGGAGAAGAAGAATTCTTGTTAAATTTTATAATTCTTCATTTTCTCAAGGGCCACACAGGTCTTATAAACTTATCTGCTTGCTGGGCAGAGGAGGATGGTTTCTCGTTAAAACCTCAGTGAATCGTTTATCTAATTTGTCTATGTTCTTTCCCTTAACAGCAGCAATAATAATCTCTTAAAATTGTATCAATTAAAAAAATATCATTTATCCTCTAAGAACCTTAAAAGTACAGCAGAAGAAATTGAGACTCTGATAAGTTATTTCCCTCAAAGTCTCACAGGTTCTTAATGCCCCTCACTCCTCAAATAAACTATCAATTGCCACTTGCTACTTTTAAGCACTTTGTTTAGAAGCCTTGGTCACTTGGCTGCCTTTTCATTCCAGTGTATTTGAAAGTCTGGCATGTTTTCGGCCGGGTGTGGTGGCTCACGCCTGTAATCCCAGCACTTTGGGAGGCCAAAGTGGGTGGATCACGAGGTCAGAAGTTCAAGACCAGCCAGGCTAACATGGTGAAACCCCGTTTCTACTAAAAATACAAAAATTAGCTGGGCATGGTTGCACACATCTGTAATTCCAGCTACTTGGGAGGCTGAGGCAGGAGAACCACTTGAACCCAGGGGCAGAGTTTGCAGTGAGTGGAGATCATGCCGTTGCACTCCAACCTAGGTGACAAGAGCAAGACTCCCATCTCAAAAAAAAAAAAAAAAAAAAAATGTCTAGCATGTTTTCTTATATCCTAGCCAGAACTCAGATTTAAGCAGTAGTTTATAACCTTGGTTGGTAGGAGTTTGGAAATATGTGGGGTGTTTTGATGGTAACAGTGGGGGCCAGTGTATGTTTAGTGCCTGAGGGCCAGAGGTGACAACTGTTTTGTAACAAATGGCACTGTAGTGTTCAATGAAGAATAGTCCTAGCCAAATTCCAAAACACCCTCATTTAGATCCACTGTTTGCTTTGCCTCTGATAAATTATGTCAAGGCCTTTGTCATTCACTCATGTAGTTATTCCTCTAATCAACTATGTACAAACATTTTGTTTTCATGTGTTTCATATGTATGATACACATTATTCTATGCTGGGATGGATGCAGAGATGAGCACGATGCAGTTCTTGAGGTCAGGAAACTCACTGCTTAATGCAGTAGCTAGCATACATTCATAGTTTATAAGGGGTGAGAAAGGAGATACAGACACTTTAAAAGTGGCAGTACTGGATTGATCCCAATAGGCTTCATGCCTTCCTCTACCAAGTAAAATATAGGAGAACTTCTTGGTACAATTTTTATGACCTGTAATTCTGAATTAAGTTTTCGAAGTCTCCTTCTTCAGGTATTTTGGATCCTGATAGTGCCTCTCACCTTCTAAGGTTATCTGATCTCTTTGGAGTTCCTGGATCCCTTTAGAATCTCAGACTTGGAATGATGATGGAGCTAGGATGAAAAAACTGCATTTGGGTGCCAGCTTTGACACTTGCTGTTTCGCAGGACCTTGGGCCAGTTTTGCACCAGTTTTGAGTGTCAGTCTCCTCAGCTCACACGAGGTATTAATTGCTGCCTGCCCAGAGCATTGGCTCGTAGGGTGCAGTGAAGCTTCCTGCTTAAGGACACCCTGAGACTTGTGAGGGGCAACACCAGGCACTGTGAGTGGGTGGGATGCTCTGAGTGGCAGCCCTCTCCATTCTTGAGCAGTTTCAAATGTGAGAAAGTCTTCCATCTACTGATGCGGAAGGTCAATACAGGTCTGATGTTCTTGGATGGTGTTAGATTCAGAGAGGTAGGGATGCACGCGACTGTCTTCCCTTCTCCCTGGCTTTCCCAAGGGAGTTACAAAAACCAGGAACAATAAAATGAATGAAAGCCAATGTTCCTCTTTGTTTGTGATTAGGGAAGTGCACTTACTTGCATGCATGGCTCTGGCAGTGGCTGAGTCAGGAACAGTAGAGTCTTAAATGCCACTTACTCCACCTTCCCTGATCTCCACTCCCCTCCAATTCACAAATCACATCAGGCTCCAGCTGGCTGTGTTGCGGAAGGAGTGGAAGACAGAGAGCTAGCAAGTGACAGGGGTAACATCATTCTGTGCCTCTGGTTTCATGAAAAGGAAAGGGAGGATGAAGGGAGAGAGAGAAAGCAGAGGCCAAATGCACTGGTCCTTCTCTTCAGCAGCTGCCGCCCGCTGTGTCCTTTCTCCCCCCAGGATTGGTGAGGACAGGTTCTGGGCAGTAGTGGTGATGGGGGGTGGTGGAGAGGGGCAGGAGAAGGGCAGGCAGAGGCCAGGCTGGTGTGAGAGGTGATGACTGGAAATTCGCTACTTCCTGCACTTGCTTCAAAGTCCTACATCCTGAGCAAAAAAAAACAAAAAATAAAACAAAACAAAAACCCAGCTGATGTCTCACAGTGATTCTTTCTACAGCAAGACTTTGGTCCAACACACCCATCTCTTTTCTGTCATTGCACTCACTGATAGTGTTGACAGAGGCAAGTCACAGATCAAATACCATGAACAAGGCTTATTAAAATGGGAACCAAGCAGGTCCACCTGCAGAAAAGCAATGCTGACAATGTTTATGAAGATCAGATTATCTCTTTAGAAAGACTTAAAGAAGTAAGAGAGTTAAATTTCCTAATGGTAAAATTTATAGACAGTTCTTTGGTTTGGGTTCCAGAGAAGGGAAAACATACAGAGGAGATTCTAGATTCTTAGTCTGACTCATGCTCTCCTGATAAGAGGAAAATTCTATTTCTTAGGTCACTAAGACATCCTTGACCTTTGTGTCTTTGTTTTTTATTTTTAGTTCTATAAACAAGTGATAATCAAGAGTGAAGAAAATAGAGAAAATAATTTACACTTAATATCCTGTTCTAAAACTACGTTTATTTGTTTATTTATGTTTTGTTTTGGGATGAGTCCTAACGGCATTCTTTGCCTTTGTTATGCATGTTTTACCTACTAGAAATCGCAAAATCTTGCCAAGATTTAGCCTGAAAATTTTTGTGCTACATATTCATCTAGGAACTATTTATGAAGCACTCACTACGTGTCATGCACTGTAATAGCACGACATATGTAGTAGGGAAGGGGCAGTCCTTCCTCGAGGAAGCTTGGAGAGAAGGGATTGTTATAACTGTATTAAGAAAAGAAAACCAGCCTGGACAGCATAGCAAGACCCCATCTTTACGGAAAACAAACAAAATTAGCTGGGTGTTGTGGTGTGTTCTGTAGTCCCAGCTACTTCGGAGGCTGAGAAGAGAGAATTGCTTGAGCCCAGGAGGTTGAGGCTGCTCTGAGCCCAGATTGTGACATTATACTCTAGCCTGGACAACACAGTGAGTCCCTGTCTGGAAAAAAAAAAAAACAGATAAGAAAACTACGAATGACTTAAATCTGCTCTGCTGTCACCCTGCTCTCGTGGAGACCCCAAGGGATGAGAATCAGAGCACCTCTTTAGAACTTGGTACTCAGTGCAGTTGGTGGCGATGCATAATACATAATGCTTCAACTTTAATATCTAACCCTTTCCAATTATTAAGATCTTAGATAGGAATTAAAGTCAAAAAATGAAATCATTTTCTCCTCTCCCTTTTCCCCATTCGTCCTCCTTCATTTCCTTCCTTCGTATGGTTATTCCTCTATAACACGCTGTCTTTTTCTTATTTTTAAAATTCATGATGTGCAAGTTATTTCATTCTTTTCTTATTTAACTTCTATTTTTTCAAATAATCATATTTGGACTTTATAATTCTCTCTTTTGTCTCTTCTAACTTATTTCTACTTTTATTACTTCCTTACTTTTATGTATCTTCAATATGTTCTTTTATAATTTGAGACTAATGTTTAATTCATTATTTTTAGTATTTTTCTTACATATTTGTAGTTAAATATAATATTAGGTACCTAAGGTAATGACTTTTCTTTCAAACACTACCTTATGTCCCATAGATTTCATATGTAGCTAATAATTTATTGTTTTCTAGATGCGTGCAGTACAGGTTTCTAATTTTTTTTGACCCAAGAGCTGTTTAAATAAAGCTTCTTTTAATTTACACCTGGAAATTCTCAAGAATTTTAAACATTTGAAAAACTATGTTTATGCAGTATGCTTGTAATAAGAAACATACAAATTAAATCTACTCTGTGATAGCATGTTTTTACATATCAGATGGACAAAATACAAAAATTGCAACGTATACTAAATTGCCAAATTCTGTTGCTAAATCTTAATTTCTGAATTGCAGTCAAAATATTATTCTTATTATTTCTGTTTTGGTATCAAGTAGTATATAACCTACTTTTGTGAATAATTCATAGACACTTGAAAAATAATTTCTAATTCCCTATTTTAGGGCAGAGAATTTGATTTGCATTAATTTTGTTATTTAGGATTTTTGAATCCTTAATTTATGTTCTCTTGATCTTAGACTGAGATAGTAATTATAGTCCCCCATTACTTGGTTGTCCCTCTGTCTTTTTCCTGTGGAGTTTGGCTTTTGAATTTTGGTGGTTTGTTACTGTGTGCATGACTGTGAATAATTGTGCTCTGGGTCTTTTAATGCTTTGTGGACATAACGATACCTTGTATGATATTGAAATGGTAAACTCTGCTGTTTTCTCTTCTTCACTCCTTCCTCCTCCTCCTCTTCCTCATCTTCCTCATCTTCCTCCTCCTCCTTCTCCTCTTCTTATTTTTCCTCTTCCTCTTCTTCTTCTCTTTGCCTTTTAGTGTTTCTATTTGCTTGATATGCCTTTGCCTATCCTTTCATTTACATTTTTCTGAAGTATTTTGTTTCATATGTGTCTCTTGTATGCATTATATAGCTTCTTATATAGGTGGCATTAATTCTTTGATAGTATAAAATGCAAATATATATATTTATATATTGTCTTACCTCTATCTTGTATTTTTATGCTTATAATTTTTCTTTTAAGCTAATATTTAATAATGTTTTATTATTGTCTTATTGGTTACCTTATAGTTGCAACTTTATATAAGTAATATAAACCCTTGATTTTTTACCACAAGCAATAAAAACTTAAAATATGTTCTCTTATTTCATCACATACTTTCTCTTCTCCATTATGCAATTTTAGTTGGTATTGTTAATCTTACTTAATGTCATCTTTTGTACTGTTAAAGACACTTATACTAATATTCTACATTTGCCAATATTTAAAAAAATAGTATTTTAGTTTGGCATACACCAACTTTTTTTTTTTCCTCTGTCCCATTTCCCCTTATCCTTCCATTTGTTTTTCATATCACTTCTGCATTTCAGGGAATAGTAGCATTTCCAATCTGTCTTGTAATCTTAATTCCTATTTTTGTTTGAGCCTTGCTTTTACGGGAAAATGTATTCATTGCTTACCATTAGCCCTTTCGTTGTAAATTACCAGTCATCATTTGGCAGGATGAAGTTTGCCATGTAGTAATTTCCTTAAGATGCTCTCATAAGATAATATTACCTGAATTCTTACATACATAAAACTCTTTGTAGCATTTATATCTGAAAGACAGCTTGACTGAATATAAAACTCTTGGCTCATTCCTTCCTTAAGTATCCTGTAAAAATAGTAGCTCTATTGTCTTTGGTCTTGAATGTTACTATGGAGAAATCTGAGGCCACCTTGATATTTTCTCCTTTTTATATGACTTTGTAATTTTGACAAGCTGCCAGTAGCTTGAAAATTCAATAAATTTTATTAGGGTATGTTCAATTGTTGAACATTCTAGGACAACTTTCCATGATGACAAGGTAGGTCCTTTGGATGTGTAGATTTGAATTTTTTTTAATTGAGTTTCTTGATGTATTCTAGCTTTGCAAATTTAGAAATATTTAGTTTTTCTTTTTCAGGGAGTTTAATTGCCTGCATTTCTTTTCCCTGTGTTTCTAGTCAATAGATTTTATGTTTTTAAAAATTCTTTATTCCTGTTTCCTTTACTTGCATTTCTTGCATCTATTTTCTGTGTTCCTTACTGTATTTTGTGCAGTATCAATTTGGCTTGTGTTTCTTCCAATTTTATTCTCCTTTATCTGATGGTTACTCTTTTCCATCTATTTTTTCTAAGTTCTTCCAATTCGCATTTCCTATCTTTCTGCTACTTTATCATCTCATTAACTCAATTCTGTGGTGCTCTTTATAGAGAGGCTTGCCTTGTTTAAGTTGTTTAAATATGTTTAAATTGATAACAAAAAGTATTTCACTATTGTCACATGTTCAGTGTCATCAACTTTTTGGCATGGGTTTTTCGCTTGCTAGTAATTATGCAACTCTCAACCTCTTTTTATTTCTTGCACAAATGTTGTGCTAAATTTTTGTTACCTTGGTTGTTACTCATCTGGAATAAATTGGATATTCCTGCCGAGGTATCTGCAAGAGGATCCTGTTGGTGGTGAGGACCAGGTGCCACTAATGACCACACAGCTCAAAGGTTTACTTTTCCATTGCCACAAAGATAGAGTGCTTCCTGAAAACATACGGATTCCTCACATGGCCCTCTGTCTTCTGTTTCCCTGGAAATAGGGTGTAGGAGCAGGTGTGTCATCTCACACTACTTTTATTTATTTATTTATGTATTTATTTACCTTTCTATCGATACACAATAATTGTTCGTATTCATGAGTTATTTGTGGTAATTGGATACATGCATACAATGTGTAATAATCAAATCAGGGTAAATGAGTTTGCCATCACTTCAACGATCATTTCTTTGGCTTAGAAATATTCCAAAGCCTGTCTTCTAGCTATTTTGAAATATAAAAGTTATTGTTAACTACAATTCCTTTAGTGTGCTGTTGCATATTAGAACTTATCCCTTCTCTCCATTTGTACACACTAAGCAACCTATAATTATTTTCCCCCTCTCCTTTACCCTTCCCAGTATCTGGGTAACTCACCACTCTACTTTCTACCTCAGTAAGTTCAGTTTATTTTTAGCTCCCATGTGTAAGTGAGAACATATATTTGTTTTTCTGTGGCTGGCTTATTTTACTTAACATAATGTCCTCCAGTTCCATTCATGTTGCTCCAAATGACAGGATTTTATTCTTTTTAATGGCTGAATGATATTCTAATTTTTATATATGCCACATTTCTTTATCTTTTCATCCATTGATGAACCCTTAGGTTGATTCCATATCTTAGCTATTGTTAATGAGTTTACAATAAACATGGGAGTGCAGATATCTCTTTGATATACTGATTTTCTTTATTTGAGATATATACTCTGCATTGGGATTGCTGGGTCATATTGTAGTTATATTTTTTAGTTATTTGAGGAGACTCCATACCTTTCTCCACAGTGTCTCTACTAATTTCCATTCCCACCTAACAGAGTATGGGCTTTCCCCTTTCTCCATATTCCCCCCCAGCGTCTGTTATTTTCTCTCTTTTTGATAGTATTTTAAATGGGGGGTAAGATGATACCTCATTGTGGATTTGATTTGCATTATCTTGATGATTCATGAGGTTCAGCATATTTCTGTACAACTGTTGGCCATTCGTGGGTTTTTTTTTTTTGAGAAATATTGATTCAGATCTTTTGCCTATGTTTTAATTGGATTATTTGGGTTTCTTGCTATTGTATTTCTTTGAGTTTCTTATATATTCTGGCTATTAATCCCTTGTCAGATGGATGGTTTGCAAATATTTTCTCCCATTCTGCAGGTTGTCTTTACACTTTGCTGATTGCTTCCTTTGTTTGCAGAAGCTTTTTAGTTTGATGTAATCTCATTTGTCTATTTTTGCTTTTGTTGTCTGTACTTTTGAGGTCTTACCCAAAAAGTCTTTTCCAGAATCAGTGTCCTGAAGCAGTTCTCTGATATTTTCTTCTAGTAGTTTTATTGTTTCAAGCTTTACATGTAAGCCCTTTAATCCCATTTTGAACTCATTTTTGTATATGGTGAGAGATAAGCATCTAGTTTCAATCTTCTACATGTGGTTAGCCAGTTTTCCCAGCACCATTTGTTGAAGAGATAGTCCTTTTCCCAATGTATGAACTTGGAACTTTTGTTGAAAATGAGTTGACTACAAATGTGTGGGTTTATATCTGTGTTCTTTATTCTGTTCTATTGGTTTATGTGTCTTTTTATCCCAGCATTATGCTGCTTTGATTACTATGGTTTTGTATTAAATTTTGAAGTCAAGTAGTGGGATGCCTCTAGTTTCATTTTTTTAAAATTTTTTTATTTTTCTAAAGATTACTTGGTTATTCTGGGTCTGTTGTGTTTCCATATAAGTTTTAGGATTTTTTTCTGTTTGTGTGAGGAATGTCATTGGTATTTTAATAAGGATTGCGTTAGCTCTGCAGATTGCTTTGGTTAGTATAGATATTTCAACAATATGATTTTTTAAATCAATAAGCATAGGACGTCTTTTTATTTTTATGTCCTCTTTAACTTCTCACATCAATATTACATAGTTTTCTTTGTAGAGATCTTTCACTTCTGTGGTTAAATGGAATACCTGATATTTTTTATTTTGGTAGCTATTGTAAATGGGATTGCTTTTTTGATTTCTTTTTCAGATCATGGTGTTAATGTATAGAAATGCTACTGAATTTTGTATGTTGACTCTGTGCCCTGAAACTTTACTGAATTCGTCTATTAGTTCTAGCAGGTGTTTGGTGAAGTCTTTAGGTTTTTCTAACTATAAAATCATTTTATCTGCAAAAAAAGAAAATTTGACTTCTTTCTAATTTGAATATCCTTTATTTATTAGTCTTGCTTAATTGCTCTAGATAGGACTTCCAGCATTCTGTTAAATAAAAGTGGTGAAAGCTGTCTCATTCCAGATCTTGGAAAAAAAGCTTTTAATTATTCCCCATGCCGTATGGTATTAGCTGTGGATTTGTTATATTTGTTCTTTATTTTTTTGAGACATACTTCTGGGATAGCCAGTTTGTTGAGAGTTTTTGTCATGAAAAGATGTTGAATGTTATTAAATAGATTCTCTTTTACATCTACAGAAATGATCATAAGATTTTTGTTCTTGATTTTATTAAGGTGATGTACCACATTTGTTGATTTGCATATGTTGAACCATACTTACATTTCTGGGATGAATCTCATTTCATAATGATTAAGAACCTTTAAAATATGTTGTTATATTTGGTTTGTTAATAAGCCTGTAGTTTTTTTTTTATTTTTGGTCATTGAGGACTTGTCTTGTTTTGGTATCAGGGTAATCCTGAATTGATAGAATGAGTTTGAATGTACTCTTTCCTCTTTAATGTTTTCAATAGTTGGAGTAGAATTGGTATTAGGTCTTTAAACATTTGGTATTATTCAGCAGTGAAGCCCTCAGGTCCTGGGCTTTTTTTTTGATGAAAGACTTTACATTAGAGCAGAAATAAATAAATTGGAGACTAAAGCAAATTAAAAAGGTGAACAAAACAAAAAGCTGGTGTTTTTATTGTTTTTTTTTTCTTTTGGTTTTATATTGCCACAAATGACTTCAGGAAATTATTTATAAGAATTGTTTTCTTGGGCCAGGAGCGATGGCTCATACCTATAATTCCAGCACTTGGGAGGCCAAGGCGGGTAGGTCACAAGGTCAGGAATTTGAGACCAGCCTGGCCAATATGGTGAAACCTGGTCTCTACTAAAAATACAAAAAATTAGCCGGGCGTTGTGTCATGCACCTGTAGTCCCAGCTACTCAGTAGGCTGAGGCAGGAGAATCACTTGAACCCAGGAGGTGGAGGTTGCAGTGAGCTGAAATTGCACCACAGCACCCTGGCTTGGGCTACAGAGAGAGACTCTGTCTCAAAAAAAAAAAAAAAAAAAAAGAAAAAAAAATTGTTTTCTTAAAAGACAATGAAAATTTATAAATACATTTTTTTCTGAATACCTATTGTAAAACATTTAATCAATACTTAAAGGTAGAATTAAAAATAAATCTCCCATCCCTGATTGTGAGCCAGTTTCCTCTCTCTAGGACATTAGGACAGAATACTTTTTTTGGTGCATCCTCCAGTACTCCAGGAGTACCCTATGTGTAAGTACCATTTTATATGATTTATTCAACATTCATTCAATACACACTAAACACAAACATTAGCTCACTGTGCATCTTTTCTGTACTTATTTGTTTTACTTGATCGTATTTAGTGGAGAGTTCTCCATCTTAGGTTATATTGGCCTCATTCTTTTTTTCTGTCCAAATATATTTCATTATGTGAATATAGATTGCATGATGTTTTATTTAGTGAAGCCTCTAATTGATGGATATTAAATATGTTTTCCAGATTTTTAAAATATAATTTTAATTTTAATGTTAGATTCAGGGGGCACATGTGCAGGTTTGTTACATGGGTATATTGTGTGATGCTGAGGTGTGTGGGATACAGTTGATCCTGTCACCCAGGTAGTGAACATAGTACCCAATAGTTAGTTTTTCAATCCTTGTCACCTTCTTTTCTCTCCCTTCTAGTAGTCCCCAGTGTCTGTTGTTACCATCTTTATGTCCATAAGTACCCAGTGTTTAGTTCCTACTTATAATTGAGAACATGCAATATTTGGTTTTCTGTTCCTATGTTAATTCACTTAAGATAATGACCTCCAGCTGCATCCACGTTGCTACAAAGGACATGATTTCATTCTTTTTTATGGCTGCATGATATTCCATGGTGTATATGTACCACCTTTTCTTTATCCAATCCACTGCTGGTGGGCATCTAGGTTGATTCCATGTCCTTGCTATTGTAAATTGTGGTTTTGAACATGTGAGTGCCTGTGTCTCTTTGGTTGAACAATTTATTTTCTTTTGGATATATACCCAGTAATGGGATTGGGGGTTTGAATGGTAGTTCTGTTTTAAGTTATTTGAGAAATCTCCAAACTACTTTCTACAGTGGCTAAACTCATTTACATTCACATCAACAGTGTAAAAGCATTCCCTTTTCTCCACAGCCTGGCCAGCATCTGTTGTTTTTGACTTTTTAGTAATAGCCATTCTGACTGGTATAAGGTGGTATCTCATTGTGGTGTTGATTTGCCTCTCTCTGGTGATTTGTGATGGGAAGCATTTTTTCATGTTTGTTGGCTGCTTGTATGACTTCTTTTGAGAAGTGCCTGCTCCTGTCTTTTGCTTGCTTTCATTGGGGTATTTGTTTGTTGAATTGTTTAAGTTCCTTATAGACTGTGGACATTAGACATTTGTTGGATGCAGTTTGTGAATATTTTCTCCCATTCTGTAGGTTGTCTCTTTACTCTGTTAATAGTTTCAAATAGGTGTTTCTTTTTAAAAAGATAAACAAATTCAATAAATTTTTAGCTAGATTAAGAAAAAAAGAGTGAAGACTTAAATGAAATCGGAAACAAAAAAGGAGACATTATAACTGATATCACAGAAATACAAAGGGTCAGTAGACACTACTATGAATAATTACACACCAATGAATTGAAAAATCTAGAAGAAATGGACAAATTCTTGGACACATATAACCTATCACGATTGAGCAATTAAGAAATACAAAGCCTGAACAGACCAATAATGAGTAATGAGATCAAGGCAGTGACAAAGCTATCCAATTTAACATGTAACTTGACATCCACCTAACACAATCTGTTGTATGTATTTTGCCTCTTAGAGTGTGCTGCTTACTTTTAGATTTTTTTTCTTTCTTTTTTTTTTTGGAGACAGGGTCTTACTCTGTCACCAGGTACCAGGTTGGAGTGCAGTGGCACGACCTTGGCTCACTGCAACCTCAATTTTCTGGGCTCAAGTGATCCTCCCATTTCAGCCTCCCAAGTAGCTGGGACTACAGGTGTGTGCCACCACATCTGGGTAATTTTTGGATTTTTTTGAACAGACGGGGTTTAACCATGTTACTATGTTTCCCAGGCTTGTCTCAAACTCTTGGGCTCAAGTGATCTGCCTGCTTCAGCCTCCCAAAGTGTTGAGATTACAAGTGTGAGCCACTGCATCCAACCAAGAAATGTACTTTTGATGATGCATTCTGAGATCTGCAGAGGGTGGGGATTTGCTACTGAAATCTCTCCTATTTACATTTTTGTGTGACTCTCACATGAACTTGATTTTTTTAGCACCATTTTCAAATGCTTCAAGTCTCTTCCAAACATTTATAAAAATTTGAATTTATGCCTTTTTTCCTTCTCTTTTTGATTTTAGACCAATTTCCAGGCACATATAAGAAATAGGCTGAATTACATAGCCATGTCTTGTAATCTGTCATCTCCAATTTGTTATTCTATTCTATTTCTACCAAATGACTTCAGTCTGACATGTCTGTGCAGAGTGTCTGGGTATTCTCTTGTATCTGAGGTAGGTGCTCCAAGATTTTCAGAGTTAGGTTGATCCAACTCCAAACCTCTCATGACTTTCTCCTTTACAAAGCTTCAGGGGATCAACAGGACGCACACATGGTACAGAAGTCTGACCTAAGGTGACTTCTGAAGCAACAGCTTAAAAAACAACCTTAGATAATGCTTGTGCATGATGCTTATGGGTTCTTTTGTAAGATTCAAGTTGCTGTAAGAATAGAGTTCAGTAGTCATTGATTCCATTGCCATTAAGTGAAAAAAAGGGAAATATGTGAACAAATAGACAACCTTTTTCAACCCTCTTAATAAACTCAGTATTAGTTGTCTTTACAGATGATCGAAGCTTCCTTTCTGTGGTAAAGTATGTTACTCTGAGAAAACAAATGGTGTTTGTTGGATAGACACGTAGATAGAGTTTATGGCCCTTCCTGTTCATAGACTTCTACCTGCTCTGAGCACTACGAAAATAATGCTTAAAAAAAAAAAACCCAGACACAAAACTGGGAATCTAAAAGACTCTGCCTTCTGCAAGCAAACATTCACTGTATAGCATACAAGTTAACCATATTTAACTTCCTTCCTTCCTTCCTTTTCATTTTATTTTTATTTATTTATTTATTTTTTAGAGAGTCTTGCTCTGTCACCCAGGCTGGAACACATTAGCTCAGTCATGGCTCATTGCAACCTCTGCTTCCTGGGTTCAAGTGATTCTCCTGCCTCAACCTCCTGAGTAGTTGGGATTACAGGTGCCTGCCACCAAGCCCGGCTAATTTTTGTATTTTTAGTACAGACGGGGTTTCCCCATGTATTGGCCAGGCTGGTCTTGAACTGATCTCAGATGATATACCCGCCTCAGCTTCCCAAAGTGCTGGGATTACAAGCATGAGCCACCATGCCCAGCCCATATTTAACTTTCAAATGTGACTCATCAAGTTGACAGCTTGTAAAAGTTGTCTTAAGCAGAAAAGTGAATAAAAACAAACAATTTCCTTTTCTTTGTTACACATTCATGTATTTATTAATAAGCATTTGGCTTCCATTATGAGGAAGGCCCTTGCCAGGCCAAGGAGATGCAGTGGAAGGTCTTCCTTAAGGAGCTTAGATTCTGGTATGAGAGGCAGACATCAAGTCTTGAACATGTTCCATGCTGTTGTTAATGCTATGAAGAAGTTCTGGAGGGCCTCTGAGATGCTACTGCATCAGGGCAAATGTCCAATCTGGTCATTTCCCTGTCTCCAGGGCCACTATCTTTGTTGGGGGAGCCCTTGTTTTTCATCTTGACTGCTGAGTCTGCTGTAGTCTTCTGACCCCTCTCTTCACAGGCTTCCCCATCTGTAGCCCATTGTCTACATGGCATTTAGTGGTCTTTTTAAAAACAGTGTCCACCTGACTATGTCACTGCTCTGTTTCTCTCTCTCCTTCTTTTAAATTCTTTTCAATATACCTTCTTGTTCACTGAGTAAAATATAGAACTTACCCTGACATGAAAGATTCTTGCATGATCTGGCCCTTGTTTATGCTCTGACCCCATCTGCTGCTGTTCCGTGAAGGCCTTGACTGCTCCTGACCTGTACTCTGCTTGCTCCCACCTCTGGCTCTTGCTCTTTCTTTTCCTTTGCCTGGAGGAGTCTTCCTTCAGATACCTGTGTGACTCATTTCCTTACTTCATCTACTTTCTACTCAAATATTTTTTTCCGCTGTCAGTTCAGCTGATCACCCTGTCCGAAATAGCATTCCTTCCCACTTTTGTTTAAGCTGGTTCTTTTTTCCTCACAGCATTTATCACTACCTGACATTATGTGTCTCTGTTTTAGTCCTTTCTATGTTGCTGTTGAGAATACCTGAGACTGGGTAGTTTGTAAAGAAGTCTATTTGGCTCATAATTCTGGTGGGAGGTCTAAGATCAGGCAGCCTGTTTGGTTGGCTTCTGCTGAGGGCCTCATGCTACTTCAACTCATGGTGGAAAGTGGGAAAGGGGTGTGTGCTTCATACCTGAGAGGCAACCCTGCTTCATAACAGCCAGCTCTCTCAAGAACAAATCTAGTACCCTGGGAACTCACCTAGTCTCATGAGAACTACATTAATCCATTCATGACAGTGGAGCCCCCATAACCGAAACACCTCTTAAAGGCTGCATCACCCCTCAGTACCTTTACATGGCAATTAAATTTCAACATGAGTTTTGGCAGGGACAGAGCATAGCAATCTCTGCGTTTATTGAATTATTTTGTGTCCCTTTCCACCTGACTGACACACTAGACTGAAAGATCTTTAATGGCAGGAACTTTTTTCTGTTTGGCTCATTCATGTATCACCAGCCCAGTAACATGGCTTGCACCTTTGTTTGGTCTCAATGTTGATTACATAATTATTATGTGGATTTAGAGCTCAGAGATTATGTGGTGGGAAGACAGAGGGTCCAACTTGAGGTGAGAATGCCTACATTTAAAGGCAGGTAAAGGAGACGTTGCCAAGCTGTGGGTGCAAAGCTGGGAGTTGTTCTGGAAGCTAAGAGAAAGAGAGGAGGAGGGAATGACCAATGTCATCAAACATGTCTGAGAACTCAAGAAGGAAAATGACTGGGATAATTCTCATTGGATTTTGAGGCATGACTGTCACTGATGCCCTAGACAAGAGTCATTTCAAGTGTATATTAGAAATGGAGCCCAGTTAGAGTAGGTTGAAATATGAGTGTTGGAAAAATAGAAAGGAAGACTTCATTTGCCAATTTTCACATATGTTACAGATGATAATCTATGATCAGTTAATATCAATAATTGAACATAGATAATGGTTCTTATAAAGTGGGAGAAATGGTAGGTATGGATTAATTACCTGTTTGCTCCAACCTGCTCTGCCTATGGCAGGTGTCAGAGAGTATTAGGGCTGGGTTATGGCTATCTGAGAGACCTTGAACCAGTTGTGTCTCCTTTGTGGGTTCCTTCATGAGTTTGCACACCTTCAAAATAAGCACACCAATCATGGCTGTCCTACCTAAGTCACAGGCATGTAGAAATGACCAAAGGAGACATCACTCCTGAAAGTGCTTTGTAACTTGGAAGAAAAATGTAAAAAATCGGTAGAGTCATTTTGCTTGTCTCTAGATGCTGACCGAATTATGCCCTTACAGATCCTGAACAACGTTGGTTTCTTTTTTCCACTGATAATGATGCTGACGTGGATAGTGTCTGTGGCCAGCATGGTCAGAAAGTTGGTGTATGAACAGGAGATCCAGATAGAAGAGGTAAATATTCTTAAACCTTGCGTGAGAGGCAAAAAGAGGGAGACTGGGACTTTTGAAATGGATCTTGTCCCATAACTAACCTGAGCCTCTCTGTTTTGCTTCCCTCTCCTCTGCTGGGGTTCTGGTGTACAAAATAGCTGAGCCCCTGTCTCCGAAAGATGATTTTATGTTGAAGTCTGAAGACATGCCAGAGTCTAACAGATATTTTCCATTGACATGAAAGAAAACAAAAAAATAGCCATATGAGATTGCAAGAACAAATCAATGTTCCTCATTCAGCAAATTTTAAATAACTCAGAAAAGCATAGCAACAGATTTCCCATCTTAATTTATGCTTAGAATTTTTTATGTAAAGGCCTTGCAATTTTTTGTTGTAATACTGTTATAAAACTTGAAACTATAATAACTTAAATTTTTTTTATTTTCATAGAGTTTTTCGGGAACAGGTGGTGTTTGGTTATATGAATAAGTTCTTCAGTAATGATTTCTCGGATTTTGGTGCACCCATCACCCTAACAGTGTTCCTTGCACCCAATGTATAGCCTTTTATCCGTCACCACCCCCCATCCTTTACCCTGAGACCCCAAAGTCCAGTGAATCACTCTTATGCCTTTGTGTCTCATAGCTTAGCTCCCACATGTGAGTGAGAACATATGATGTTTCGTTTTGCATTTCTGAGTTACGTCACTTAGAATAATAGTCTCCAAATTCCATCCAAATTGCTGTGAATGCTATTATTTCATTCCTTTTTTATGGATGAATAGTTTTCCATGGTGTGTGTATATATACATTTTCTTTATCCACTCATTGATTGATGGGCATCTGGGTTGGTTCATATTTTTGTAATTTGCGAATTGTGCTTCTATAAGCAAATGTGTGCAAGTATCTTTTTCATACAATAAGTTATTTTCCTCTGGGTAGATACCCAGGAGTGGGATTGCTGGTTCAAATGGTAGATTTACTTTTAGTTTTTTAAGAAATCTCCAAACTGTTTTCCATAATGGTTGCACTAGCTTACATTCCCACCAACAGTGTAAAAGTGTTTCTTTTCACCACATCCATGCCAACATCGATTATTTTTTGATGTTTTGATTATGTCCATTCTTGCAAGAGTGGAATGGTATCACATTGTGGTTGTGATTTGCATTTCCCTCATAATTAGTGATAATGAGCATTTTTCATATGTTTGTTGGCCATTTGTATATCTTCTTTTTGAGAATTGTCTATTCATGTCCTTCACCAACTTTTTGATGGGATTATTTTTTCTTGCTGATTTATTTGAGTTCTTTGTAGATTCTCAATATTAGTCCTTCGCTGGATATATAGATTGTGAAGATTTTCTCCCACTCTGCTGGTTGTCTGTTTACTCTGCTGATTATTTCTTTTGCTGTGCAGAAGCCATTTAGTTTAATTAAGTCCCATCTATTTATCTTTGCTTTTATTGCATTTGCTTTTGGGTTCTTGGTCATGAAGTCTTTGCCTAAGCCAATGTCTAGAAGGATTTTTCTGATGTGATTTTTCTAGACTCTTTGTGGTTTCATTAGATTTATGGTTTCATTAGATCAAAGACTTAAATCTGAGTTTTAGATTTAAGTCTTTGATCTTATGAAAGATCTTATGACCTTGAGCTGATTTTTGTATAAGGTGAGAGATGAGGATCCAGTTTCATGCTGCATGTAGGCTGCCAGTTATTCCAACACCATTTGTTGAATAGGGTGACCTTCGCCACTTTGCGTTTTTGTTTGTTTTGTTGAAGATCAGTTGGCTGTAAGTATTTGGCTTTATTTCTGGGTTCTCTATTCTGTTCGATTGGTCTATGTGCCTATTTTTATACCAGTACCATGCTATTTTGGTGACTATGTTCTTATAGTATAGTTTGAAGTTGGATAATGTGATGCTTCCAGATTTGTTCTTTTTGCTTAGTCTTGCTTTGACTATGTGGGTTATATTTTGGTTCCATATGGATTTTAGGATTGTTTTTCCTAGTTCTGTGAAGAATAATGGTGGTATTTTGATGGGAATTGCATTGAATTGCAGATTGCTTTTGGTAGTATGGTCATTTTCACAATATGGATTCTAGCCATCCGTGAGCATGGCATGTGTTTCCATTTGTTTGTATTTCTTTTAGCAGTGTTTTGTAGTTTTCCTTGTAGAGGTCTTTCACCTCCTTGTTTAGGTATATTCTTAAGTATTTTGTTTTATTTTTTGTAGCTATTGTGAAAGGGGTTGAGTTCTTGATTTGATTCTCAGTTTGTTCGCTGTTGGTGTATAGCAGAGCTACTGATTTGTGTACATTAATTTTGTATCCTGAACCTTTGCTGAATTTATTTGTCACTTCTAGGAGCTTTTTGGAGGAGTCTTTAGGGTTTGCTAGGTATATGATCATATCGTCAACAAACAGCAACAATTTGACTTCCTCTTTACTGATTTGGATACCATTTATTTCTTTCTCTTGTCTGATTGCTCTGGCTAGGACTTTCAGTACTATGTTGAATAGAAGTGGTAAAAGTGGGCATCCTTGTCTTGTTCCAGTTCTCAGAGGGAATGCTTTCAACTTTTCCCTGTTCAGTATAATGTTGGCTGTGGGTTTGTCATAGATGGCTCAGACCATACTCCACTACATGGTAGTGGAGTAAAATTGAAAATCAACTACAAAAGGAGCCCTCAAAACCATGCAAATATGTGGAAATTAAATAACCTGCTGCTGAATGATTGTTGGGTCAAGAATGAAATCAAGATGAAAATTAACTGAACTGAATGATAATAGTTTGTATTACTATACAAGCTATCAAAACCTTTGGGATACAGCAAAAGCGATGCTAAAAGGAAAGTTTATAACATTAAATGCCTACATCAGAAACTCTGACAGAGCACAAATAGACAACCTAAGGTCACACCTCATGGAACTGGAGAAACAAGACCAATAGAAACACAAACCCAACAGAAGAAAAGAAATAACAAAGATGAGAGAATAACTAAATAAAATTGAAACAAAAAATACATTTAAGTCTTTAATCCATTTTGAGTTAATTTTTGTATAAGGTGTAAGGAAGGGGTCTAATTTGTCTTAATTCTGTGAAGAATGCCCTGTTGTTCAATGGGAATAGCATTGAATCTATGAATTACTTAGAGCAGTATGGCCATTTTCATGATATTGATTCTTCCTATCCATGAGCATGGAATGTTTTTCTATTTGTTTGTGTCCTATCTTATTTCCTTGAGCAGTGGTTTGTAGTTCTCCTATAGTAGAAGTCATTCACTTCCTTTGTTAGCTGTATTCCTAGGCATTTAATTCTCTTTATGGCAATTGTGAATGGGCGTTCATTCATGATTTGGCTCTCTGCTTGTTTCTTGTTGGTGTACAAGAATGCCTGTGATTTTTGCACATTGATTTTGTATACTGAGATTTTACTGAAGTTGCTTATTAACTTAAGGAGCTTTTGGGCTGAGATGATGGGATTTCTAGATATAGGATTATGTCATCTGCAAACAGAGACAGTTTGACTTCCTCTCTTCCTATTTGAATACCCTTTATTTCTTTCTCTTGCCTGATTGTCCTGGCCATAACTTCCAATACAATGTTGAATAGGAGTGGTGAGAGGGCATCCTTGTTCTGTGCCATTTTTAAAGGGGAATGCTTCCAGCTTTTGTCCATTCAGTATGCTATTAGCTATGGGTTTGTCATAAATGGCTCTTTTTAAAAATTTAATTTAATTTAATTTTAAGTTCCAGGATACAAGTGCTCATGAAAATCAAATATCAAGCTCTAGGAGGCAATGTCCTTCCCAGGTCCCTTCACAGGGCTGAATTTGCAAGCAAGCAGATTTACCTTTCGGCTGGCCCACTTTCTTTCTCCTACCGTCTGATCTACTCTTGCTCAAGTATGCATGCTGTGATAACCCTGGGTTTTCTCTCCTTTTGACAGTACATGCGGATGATGGGAGTGCATCCAGTGATCCATTTCCTGGCCTGGTTCCTGGAGAACATGGCTGTGTTGACCATAAGCAGTACTGCTCTGGCCGTCATTCTGAAAACAAGTGGCATCTTCACACACAGCAATGCCTTTATTATTTTCCTCTTTCTCTGGGATTTTGGGGTGTCAGTCGTCATGCTGAGCTACCTCTTGAGTACATTTTTCAGCCAAGCTAATACAGCAGCCCTTTGCACCAGCCTGGTGTACATGATCAGCTTTCTGCCCTACATAGTACTATTGGTTCTACATAACCAACTAACTTTTGTCATTCAGACATTTCTGGTAAGTAAGTTGTTTTGTTAAAATACAAAATCAAACAAAACTGTCATCTATCTAACAAAACAAAATCCACTATCCTCACCTTTTCAATTTGTCATGTTCGTATCTACATGGGCTTTCTGATAACTGCCTTTTAAAATCTTACCCTCAGATGCAAACCACCGAAATTGTAGTGTTTTTGCTGGACAGCAGCACCTTAAGAATGTCCAGTTTTTATGTAATAGAGACTTTCTGCAGACTCTGGAAAATAAGCAGCATCCTTAAGGAAGCATATAACTTTATTTTCTCTTTCTTTCATGCATGGAAAGAAATAGATTTCTAAAGCTATTTTAGAAGTGAAAAATAAGCATTTTTGAAGCATTGTGAATTACATCACATTAAGTGGAAAAACTCTCTGTTAGCAATGTCAGAGTCACACATCCATTTAAAATGTACCTCCTAAAAAGGTCTGATGACACTTTCAGGTCTGTAACATCAAATATGTAGAACATACAAATGTATTCATTGTTTTGTGACAGTTGCTGGCAAGCACAGTGCCTGACACATAGTAGGAACTGAAAGTGAGGGTGAACACATTGCTATTGAAACGATGGCATTCAGGGAGCCAGTGGCATCCCTGTAAACACTTGTGCTGTGCTCAAGACTTTATTCTCCCCAAAAGGTCAAGTGACTTCCTAAAATTGCAGTCTGCTGAGAGATATGACAGAGTCATTATCTCTTAGAGACTTTGGGGAGGTGTCAAGGAGACGTAGAACACAGGGATGCTCAGGGGTATTTAAAGGCCCTTGAAAGCCTTTTCGTCCAGCACAGGCTTCATGACAGCTCCAGTGCTTCATTCACTTACTAGGAGAAGAACACCTTCTCTGCTCATTTAGGGCCAAGAGTAAAATATTTTATGAAAGCCAAGTGATTTTTCTTCAACTTTAAAAAATAATTTAGAGCTCTCTCGTTTCTACTAGCCATATACACACAACATAGATACACATGCATAATGAAAAAGTGGTTATATTCCACTTGGTCTTAGCCAAAAGGCCGAGAAGCAAAAAAAGTGGTTATATTCCATCAGTATTTTATCTATTGACATGTGTTCATTGCTTTTGATTAGCTTATGTCACATTTGTAAAAACTCATAACCAATAATCTCATGTTAGTGTTAATTAGATGTTTTCAGAATAATTAACACAAGTGGGACCATTTGGTCCTTCCCCATATTTTCCTTACACATAGAAAAGTAGTCATTCATGATTTGACCTAATTTTCAAATGCTGTTATTTTTGGTTTTACTTCAGTCCTTATATGTGTGGGTTCTATGCATACAAAATTTGATTTTCTTTTTATATATTAAAATGTTTTCTAGCAAGTAAAAAAAATCTAACTCTGGTACATTGTATTGTTTAATGTAAGATTTTTTTTTTCAGTGGGGATTTGTTCTAACATCAGACCTCTCCACTGAGATAAAATAACATTTTTCTTCAATACACTTTCTTTCTAGTGTGGAATAGCGTATATTATTCCATCAGTCAGCCTGCAATGTGCTTCAGGGCATTCACTTAATAATAAAAATAGTAAATTGCTCTATTCCATTTTTCACTGTTTTGTGTTACACATTTCTGTGTATGATGCATTGGATTTATGACACTTCAAGCATCTCAGTGAACAGAAATAATTCCTTTTAGCGTTAAAAACTAGCTTGTTATCATGCTTTTCAGAGTGGACTGACATTCTAAGTTTTTCAGGTTAAAATATTTAAATGTCTGCCTGAAGCGATGGCTGGGCGTCATCAGAATGAGAAGTTGTCACAGCTTCTCTCTTTCAGTTAAGTGTTGTGGATTTTCTGTGGTTTCTATCAAACACTAACATGCAGTTTTTCTTTTCACTCCATGAATCTGTGTGCAGTGCCTTCTCTCCACAACCGCCTTTGGACAAGGAGTATTTTTTATTACATTCCTGGAAGGACAAGAGACAGGTAAGATGAAGGCATGTGTAAAAAGTGACTGTCAGTGAATCACCTTTTTGAAAATTAATAGTTAATTGCAAATGATCCAGCTGGAAGTCTTCATTGTCAAGTAGAGCATTCAGAATGAGATTGGTTGTTCTTGCTGTTGTAAACACCTCCTACCATCTGGTACCCCCCACTTTTGAGAACAATCAAGAATAATCATGGCACCCCTTGCTTCCGATGCTATCCAGGTTAGCCACCCAGCCAATGCCTGGGTCTTCCTTATACCACCCCTACGTCTGGTCAGGTGAGTGACTGTCTAAACCTTCCAAGAACAAGGTATGCAAATGTGTCCATCTGTTAGACCAGGGGTCCTCAACCCCCGGGCCATGGAGCAGTCCATCACCTGTTGGGAACTGAGCTGCATAGCAGGAGGTGAGCAGCAGGTGAGGGAGAGAAGCTTCATCTGTATTTGTAGCCACTTTCCATCACTCACGTTATCACCTGAGCACTGCCTCCTGTCAGGTCAGCGGGGGGCATTAGATACTCATAGGAGCCCGAACCCTGTGTGAACTGTGCATACAAAGGATCTAGGTCGTGCGTTCCTTATGAGAATTTAATGCCTGATGATCTGTCACTGTCTCCTGTCACCCCCAGATGGGACTGTGTAGTTGCAGGAAAACAAGCTCAGCTCTCAGGTTGGGACCTGCTGTGTGAGATGATTGTTGACTTGGGATCTGTCTTCCTGGATCTTCTACCCGTGTTTTCTAGTGCCTCCTTTCTAACGATCACTTTCACATGACAACCATCCACATATTTGTTGGCTCTCATCTTTACTCCTAGATTTACTAGATCATTCCTGGAGGTCAGGATCCAGAAACAGGTCTAATCAGCATAAAATAGAGGGCAATTATCTCCTACCAATGCATCCTAAAATGATTTTCTAAAAATCCACTGGCAGCATTTTTTGCTTGTATTGAGAATTTGACAACTAAAATTCTAAACCACAACAGACATATGTTTCTTAGATATTTGTATAGTTTTGGGGGGTATGTTTTGTAAACAGTAGTAAAACACATGCTATAAGTAAAATTTGACCCCAGCTATTGTCATATTAGCTCATTAATTTGTACTGGTCTTTCAGTTCTTAGAGTTTTTCAATAAGACATATAAAAATGTTCTTTTACAGATGAGTAATCCTCAATGATTTCTTCTAACTAATCTTTAGAATAAATTAAATCAAGAAGATAGAAACAAGAAATGGTCACTGTTAGACCATTTGAATATTTTGGTCTAAATTCCAGGTATACAATGATTAAAAGATATGCTTTATTGAGCTGTAGCCTAGTACCATAGGGAAATTTAGAAAGGGCAATATTTTTCTTAAATTATATGTTAATCCAGAAGTAAATCACAAACATATTGTATAAAAACACTAATTCTTTCCCCGCCCCAGTTATTATATTTCCTATTTATATATTTTCCAAGAGTACAGAGAGTTACACAGTTTAGAATTTGGGTTCTCAAGGATACTTTTTAAATTTTTTTTTTTCCAAATGCTTATGTTCCTTAAATATAAAGTCCTTCCTAGTAGGGTAAATAAAACTAGATGTAAGTAAGGTGACCTTTAAAATTTTTAAAACAACCCAAATACCCATCAGTGATAGACTGGACAAAGAAAATGTGGCACATATACACCATGGAATACTACGCAGCCATAAAAAACGATGAGTTCATGTCATTTGTAGGGACTTGGATGAATCTGGAAACCATCATTCTCAGCAAACTGAAACAAGAACAGAAAATCAAACACTGCATGTTTTCACTCATAGGCGGGTGTTGAACAGTGAGAACACATGGACTCAGGGAGAGAAGCATCACACACTGGGGGGGGCAGTCGGGGGAGGCTAAGGGAGGGACAGTGGGGGGGTGGAAAGGGTGGGGAGGGATAACATGGGGAGAAATGCTGGATATAGTATATACCTATGCAACAACCCTGCATGACCTGCACATGTACCTCAGAACCTAAAGTAAAATAAAATAAAAAAAAAAAAAACTTTTTAAAGTATTAGATATTAAAATATAGTTAACAGTCACCCCCACCTGATATCATGGAAATAGATGTAAGATTGCACAAGTTAACATTTCATTGGAAGAGTTATGGCCAATGGTATTGACCTTCCTTTTGTTTTAGCTGTATTCAATTTTACTTGAGCTTCCAGAAGTAATGAACTCATTGTGACAAAATCTACCATAAAAGAACCTGTGCAGTTCTAACTCTGACCTTTTTCTTCTTGCTAGGGATTCAGTGGAATAATATGTACCAGGCTCCAGAACAAGGGGGCATGACATTTGGCTGGGTTTGCTGGATGATTCTGTTTGATTCAATCCTTTATTTTTTGTGTGGATGGTACTTGAGCAACTTGATTCCTGGTAAGAATTTTGTATCTTTATAAGATAACAGAATAAATTTTTAAAACAGTTTGAATTAATATGCATAAATATTAAAATAATCACTTATTCTTTAAGGAAGAGTCAGAAAGGGAAGTCTTAGGTTATGTTTTAAAAGGAGCTGTACATTCTTGAGAAAAAATGTGATGCTTTTGTTTCCCAAGTGAAATGCCAAAGGCCAAGTGAGGGTTTAGCCAGGATGGAATTAGCATGAAAACCCACCAGGCCCACCAAGCAGCTTCCAACAGGTGGGCTTCAGTCTACACAGAAAAGATCCTGGTTTCCCTGATAGAGTGTTTGGGGAAGGCAGGCATGAGGGGTGAGGATGAGAGAGTCTGGGGGCCCATGGTGCTGCAGGCTCTTAGACAACAAAGAGGTCAGGTGGGGGTGGGAGTGCTCAGAGTGCCTTGGGCAGAAAGTCACTCCTAGTGGGGTTGCAGGGACCAAGCGCTCAGGCAGCAGCAAGTCAGTGGGTGGCAGGACCTGGGGAAAAGCAGGCAGAGCCCAAAGGCAGCTGGACAGGGTGGGCTGGGAGCGAAGGGCCACCTCCAACCACAGGGCTTTCAGTGTTGTCACGGATATGGGGTTTCCCAAATATGGCACACTACTCTGGTGTGGCAAGCAAGCCCCAGAGGTCTGGAGGACAAGTGTGTCAATGGCAGAAAAAGGCCACTAACGGTGATGGGTTTTCCTAGCTGTGCTGGGAGGAAAAGGGGCACGCATACCTTTTTACCTTATTGGTTCAGGCCCAAAAGCAGAAATAACACTTTAATTTATTTTATAAAATTATTTTATTTTTTAGAGATAACACTTTGATAGTGGTGTATTTTCTTGTGGAAATTACTTGCGACTCTGGTTCTATGCTTTTCAAAGGAAATGGCATCAAACTAAATTAAAATTAAAAATGGGAAGAAAGAAGAGTTTCTAATCTTATACAAATGAAAATGGAGGGATAGAAGGAAAACAAATGCAATTCATTCTGTTTGTGAAAACACATTCCACACTTGGAGAGCTCATGCATCATTTAGGGATGGGTAAACATAAAAATAATATGGGTCACTGAAAAGATTATTTTACATAAAAGTAGGAATATATGGCCCTCAAGAGATAGAGAACATAAATTGGAAATGTGATTCGTTTAGGAAAAACTTAGACTGCATAGTCTTGGTACTTTCAATAAACTTTAAGAAAATAAAATTTAAGAAATAAGATTCTAAGAAATAAGAGATAAAAAAATGAGAAGAGAAGGACAGGGGTTCAAGGAAACTGGATGAGAAGCAGTTGACTATTGAAAAGAAACAAAAATAAGAAAGTAATGTTACAAAATACGTTTGTGATGTCAATTTACAATACAAAGACCAGCAAAGAAGTCTACTCTCTGCAATGTTGAGATGAAGATAAAATGTATCCCAGGACCCAGAATGATCTGATTTCTCCCCTCAACCATCAGCACCTGAGGCAAGAGGCTCCTGGGGCAATATTTTTCTGTATTATAGTAAAGCAAATGAACATTGTATTCAACTGAGACTTTCCCTCCAAATCCCACTGTGGAATTCTAAATTGAAAAAAGAGACTGAGCCTCGAGATGAATGTCAGGTTTGCAGAGGGCTCACTTTCTAGATCATATTTGAAGGGAAGAAAAGGGAGTTGGAGGTACACTCATGTAGAAAGGTAACTGAGCTCAGAAAAACAGTGATGGTGAGAATGTCCCCACCAGTGGGACAATATTGAATCATTCCCTATCCTGTGGGTCAGGGGATGATCGACCAAGCTGGTGGCTTCTAAGAAGAGATTTTTTTCTAAAAGTTCAATGAATTCAATTTGAGGCTCAGAGGAAATTTTTAAAAAAAATTGTTTTCTTCAGGAAACCAGGAGATTCAAATGCTAGATTTGGTAATCTTTTGGAAGTACCTTGGCCGTTGGAACAATGCTGAACCATGCCACATTTGGAACTTTCATATATTTGACTGGGGGAACCATCACTCCTGTTCCTTCTTTCATTTCTTCCTGTCCTTCCATTTCTATAGGCTCCTAATTCCCTGCCTTCCCATTAGGTGAAGGTTAAACCAACAATCTGCTATCTTCATACACTCACACTGCAATCCTGCAGTCTTACATATGGCCCACGGTTAACTTGTACCCAATATGTTAAACTTCAGCTACTTCAGAATCAGCACTTACCCTGTCACATCCAACTGGGGGAAAAAATCAGCTGATTTTACTTTGCAAGTCTCCCTTAAGTTCACATGGATGTGCCTTTTCTAGGGAATATCTCCATGTTTTCATCAGGCCATACAAAGTGTTCTGTGACCTCTAATGAGTTATTGGATCTACACTGAGCTACACTGGATTCTACACCCTGCAAAGGGAAGCAAATGTAGGAGGACCTCAATGCACGTTTGAATGGAAAACACTCATTTCAACATTTTGTTTAGTGAATTTAGAGTGGTGGGTTTTTACATTTTCTCTTTGTGATTGTAACACTCATTTTAGCTACTGGCTAGTTAGGAAGAAGATCAGAATCTATTACAGAATTTTTTTAAAAAATCAAAGCTTGAACATATTTATAACACATATTTAAAAATATAAAGACAGAGCTGAATAAATGTGTCAATAAATATTTTTGAATTTATCATGAAATTCTGATTCTTTTATTTCAAAAGCCAAAAATAATAGGTGTTGGCAATTTACACATTTTTAAATTGTACAAGGGTATTTATTTTCAACTTTGACAAAGTTTGCCAAAAATAACAAAGAATGAAATTGCCAGACACCGTAAATGGGCTTTCAGATCCATAAAGAGGGTTATAATTTCTAGGAGTTTTCAAACCTTCTTTTTAAGAGAAATATTTTATATTCCCTCCTTTACTGTCTTGAAATGAAACTTACAGATAATGAAAACTATCTGCATATGAGTCTTAAAATTAATGTAATTTAATATTTTAATATAAAAGAAATAAGAAAGTAATTTCTAATAAGATAATATGTAAATTCTCAGTGCTCAGGCATGAATTCATGAGAACACAGAGTGAGATACTCAGTTGCTTACACTTTTGTGGAATAAGTTCGGATTTAAAAGAAGGAAAATGGTCAGAAACCATTTGGTACTAAAAGGAAAGAAAATGCACAAGATAAATGTAGACACTAGAATTAAAGCTAATGTTAATGTAAGAAATACTAGATCAGACTTATTTGTATGTGGTTAAAAAGATGAAAATAACTTGCATTAAAGTAGGAAAAATATGGGAAGAAATATTATACATGAATGAGGTGAACAAAAGAATGATATTTTTGTAAATGACCTGGGCCTTATTTAAAAGTAATCAGGAATTTCCCTATGTTAACACATGGGACAGGTGATGACAAAACAGAGCAGAAGATACATTTCCTATCCTGTAATTCTGTCTCATTTCAGTCTCTCCATTCAGCCTCCAGTCTTTTAAAGGCTTTCGAGATTTATTCCTTAGTAGTGACAGGAAATAGAGGACTGATTGGACAAAGAAATAATATTAATAATCTAAGAGGGTTTATAGAGAAGCCGAGGGGTGAACATCTGGGAACAGAATCAAAATAAGTTTGAAAGCTCATAGAGAGCCTCATATTAATCATTTCAATGTGTGATTTTTACCAGATGGTCTTATTGTGCTATACAATTTTAAAATATATATAGAATGACAATGTAAAATATAGTCACTAACCCTTATTAATACAATTTAGTGTATTGTGTGAATTTCTGCTAATCTAAAAATATTTGGTTTTAAGTTTGTTAAAAGCCATCTTTATATCTTTTCTCATATATTTGCATATAATGGGGCAGAGTGAAGGCTGATACAGCCATACTGCATTGCAAACTCAAAAGCAGTGAGTAGCATCACTACTGATGGCATGGTTTTCCAAAACAATAAGCAGTTTCTGCTTTAAACAGTAATCTTCCACTGGTTTACACAGTGGTTGCATTTCTGAAAAATTTAGAGTATACCGAAGCTGCACGGAAACTTTGAGTTTATATGTCCGAGGCTCAATAACCATGAAAGACTGCACTTGCACGGCTGCGATCAGGCTCACAGAAGGCAAGTCAAGGACAATTCTTTTGTTGCACTTTTTAGGATATCAACTAACCCAGGCATCTGCACACTAAAGGCAATTGTACCATCCCCATTGTATTAGTCATACTTTTTTATTTTCTGTATTTCTGATGCTTTGACTGGGGTTGGAGGGGTGCAGTTACTGACCCTAGAGGGACTGCCCCTTCCAGGGATAGCCAGTTCCTAGCCATAGTAAAGAACTCACCTGTGGATATGCCTTCCACATGCAAACAAACCAATCCAGAGCCCACACACCTACCACCTCCTTTTTGCCACCCAGAGCCACTGTCCACCTGGCCTGATCAACCCAGGGCAGGGTACCAGCCAACTAGGGACAGACCTTCTCCCTCACAACCTGCTGAAATGATTCACATTAGTCAATTAGAAACGTGCTTGCCCTTCCTCACATGTTCCTTTTCTTGGAAACCACAATAAAGGTTCTTGTTCACATTCCCACAACAGACCCCCCTACTTCCCTTCTCTCCTGACTGATGCTGGTGCTTCCCTGTGTGGTGTATCAAGTCTCCTTCGCTTGGGATCTGTGAGTAACAAAGTGTAGTTTCAATGAAAGTTATCTCCTGATTTGTTGGCATCATCATACTTGAGTAATAATAACATCTACATTTTAAAACACGTTTTCAAAGTCTCCTGTGGGTAGGAGGGTGTCTCCAGATGGGAGGTAGGATGAGGGTGAGAACTTTCTCTCTTTCACTCTCTGTCTCTCAAACACACACACACACACACACACACACACACACACACACACACCCACCCACCCCCCCCCCCCCCCACACCATGCGCCGAACAAATGCATTTCTCTCCATTTTCTTTCTTTGTTATGAAGTGACCCTGTGAGTATGACCCCAGCATTTCTCAGCCCTGCTGTCCGACTGGGAGACTCTCTAGATTTAGCATCAGATCATTACCTGGCCTGTGGCGCTCAGTGTCAACTGCAGTTCTCCACACTGGAGTCAAGAGCTCACAAGCAAACATCTGGTTCTCTCTTTTCATTGCATAAACTCTTTTTATATGCTTCCAATTAAATTTGATTCCGCTCAATCTGTCTAATTTCATTGACTTCTTCTTTCATCACTGTCAGTTTTGGGGGGGCAATGCTAATTAATTTCCTGGCCTGCATAAGCCAGCAGGCAGTTCCCCTTGAGGAGAAAAGCTCAGTGTAAATGGAGGGCCTTTGCACATATTAATGTGCCTAATTACTTCTGGTAATGTGAGCAGGTTGTATATGCTTCTAGAGCATGCACGTAAAACAAGTTTGGATTTATAAGCAAAAGCCGATTGCAGAGGCAAGCCGAAGAACCGAGTGGCCTCCATGCCAACTTGCATTTGGCAGCTCTCTGCTTTAGTTGGATTAGTAGATTAATTAGGAGGTTTTAAAAGTCCAGACAGATTATGGCCGAGATGGTTTAATTAGCAAAGCAACCCTTAATATTCAATTTATTTCTAATTTGTTTTTTCCTAACTCTGGGAAATATGATGTCTTTCATATTTTGTTTCTACTTCCCATCCCTGAAGTCACTGCCTTAGTTCAGGCCTCACTGTCCCTGATCTGGACTTACAGCAAGTTACAGTGCCCTCGTAACGCCTTCCCACTCCTCTAGGTAACCCCGACCCCAGCATCTCACCCCTGCAACCTACCTCCACGTTGTTACAAAGTTATCTTTCTTAAAAATAGACCAAATGGACCACATCCCTTCCCTGCATGATGGTCTTCCCTAACTCCAAAATGTCTAGAGAATAAAGACTAATATCCTCAGTGGCTCCCAGACCACCCGAACCTGCTCTGCTGCGGATTCACGCCTCTCTCTCCATTCTTGGCGTGCTGATGGGGAGTTGGAGGGTAATCTCCAATGTGTCCAGCACACCCACACAGGGTAGCCAGATAAAATACAGGGCACCCAGGTGAATTCAAATTTCAGATAAGCTGCAAACAATGTATGGTACATATTCATACTAAAACATTACTTGTTGCTTGTTTGAATTTCAAAATTAATTGGGCATTCCGTATTTGTATCTTCTAAATCCAGCATCCCTCCCAGCCTCTCTCTGTCTTTTCATCCTCGCTTCTTTTTATTGGGTTGAAGGGCCTGCTTTTGTTTTGCATAGGTGGAAATTCTACGATGACAACATCGTCTTGTATTTTTCTCTCAATGATTTTATTTTATTTTATTTTGGTCATCTGGACTAGAAGAAAGGTCATAAACAGGTGCAGTCTCTGCCTGATTGATTTGTGTGTTCCCTCGTCCCACTAGAGGGTGTGACTCATTGATTTCTGTTTGATGACTGACACCTCCCTGGAACAGGAAGGTATAAACTGGAGAACAGAAGGGCAAGGGATAGGATGATCCAGATCTAGGGGACCTCCTCTGCTCCTTTGTCCCTGTGTTGAGGCTTCTCCTGTCCTGCTCATTCTTGGACTGACAGCTGGAACTGTGAGCCTGGGAGATGAGCCAACTGCTCCCCTTCTACCTCTGTACAAAATTCTTAGTTATTCATTTCTCAGCAAAGCATCTCCCACACTAAGTCAGGGCTGGAGGAAGGTATCATTTTCCAAAGACTCAAGTGAGAAAACAAGGACACAACTAATAAGAAGTAATGTCTTAGCTCTATTGCAAGAAACTGGTGACTCCTGACGTTGTTGCAGTTGTCTGTGTGTGCACGCTTGTGTGTGTGTACATGTACATGTGTGCACGTGCTGCTTGAGGATGTGCATGTGTACGTGTGTACTCGTGTGTGAATGTCTGTGTGTGTGCATGCGTAGGTGGGTATACTATGTGTGTGCACACACGCATGTATGGTGATCCTCACTTTGAGTCATGGCCCGAAGTTTGAAACCATGTTCATCTTTGTACAACCTCCACTTATATCGAAGTGAAGCAGGGCTGAGGCTTGCTTCAGGATTTCCTTGTGTACACTCAATATGTAAAGGTGTTCAATGACTTCATTTGGAACAGGTAAGTTGTGCCTCATTTTACCTTTAGAATGTGCATGTATGAAATATTCTTTTCTCCCCTTATGGTTCTGAAAACTTGAGCTGTAAAACGTCAGATGGATATGTGCTTATTGTAAAATGTTTGAAAAGTTTATAAAGAAACAGGAAACATTTATGAGGAAGCAGAAAAAAATTCAATTATCTTCAGTTTCACTAACCAGAACTAACATTTCCCAGGCTTTTTTCCAGACAGTTTTCTGCACCTAGTTGGGTTTACACTGTATATGTAAATTTCCCTCTATGTTTTAAAAAATATTTTTATTCTAAGCATTTATCCACATCTTTGAAAGTACTGTTAATGGCTGCTCAACATTTCATTAAATGGAAGTAATAACTTCCTGTACCTTTCTCCTACTTTGCAAATTTAAATAATTTCTGCCTTTTCCCCCACTATAAGTGATGCTACAGTGAATATATTTATGTTCGGATCTATGTCCCCACTTTGTCATTGTGTCCTCTAGATTCCTAGAATTTTGATTGCTAATTCAAATCTATAAACACTCTAAGGCATCTGGATCCCATTACCGACTGTGTTTGCTAAGGGTAGTGCTCACTTAAGCTGCAACTGAGTGTGGTTCCCTGGGAGGCCTCTCAGCCTAAGATCTACAGCTTTGTGAGAATAATCTTCCTCATGTATTTGCTTGCTTTCTATCTTCTTTGATTTCCACACACTCATTTTTCATGTATGTGTCAACGGGGTCTTATTGTGTAATTGGTACTGGAAGAAGCTGTGTGCTTCTTTCTTATTGTAGAAGGCAACCCAAAGCATCCTGACTGCTGCACCTGTGTGTTCAGACAAGCAGGAGCTGCTAGAGGCTAGCCAGTGTGTAGCTTCTGGAGCCACCAACTGTGCATCATGGGCAAGCCTTGCTGTTCCTTCCTTTCTCATTGGGAAGGGAGAGGTGATAATTGTACCTGACATGTTGGTGGTTACAGGACTGTGTGAATTAATACAACCAGATACCCTGAACAGTGCCTGGAACAGAGAGTGAGTGCAATGCTGGCTGTGATGTGACCTGATTATCCAGCTGCTACTCATCCTCTTCCTACAGAGGGATGGTTATTGCTTTGCTAGGTTCTTGGAGAACACCTGCCTGCATTAATTTCTCAGCCTGCCATAACAAAGTACCACAAACTGGGTGGCTCAAACAACGGGAATATGTTGTCTCACAATCCTGGAGGCCAGACGTCTGAGATTAAGGTGTAGGCAGGGGTGGTTTCTCCCGAGGCCACTCTCCTTGGCTTGCAGATGGTGTCATCTCTTTGTGTCATTCCTGTGTATCTGTGTCCAAGTTTTGTTTTTATGAGGACACCACTCACATTGGATTAGTCCTTGCTCTTGTGACTTCATTTTGCCTTAATTACCTCTTTGAAGACCATGTCTCCAAATAGTCACATTTTGAAATACAGTGAGTTAGAACTTCAATATATGAAACCTGGGGGAGACACAACTCAGTCCACAAACAAAAGGCAGTGCTACACCTGACAGCAGGTCAACAGCTTTCCTTCACTTTGTTATTATTACTTTTTGTAACTTTTAAGTGCAGGGGTACATGTGCAGGTATGTTACATAGGTAAATGTATGTCACGAGGGATTGTTGTACAGATTATTTTGTCACCCCGATATTAAGCCTAGTACCCATCATTATTTTTTCTGATCCTCTCCCTCCTCCCATCCTCCACCCTCTGAAAGGCCCCAGTGCATCTTGTTCCCCCTCATGTGTTTTTATCATTCAACTCCCACTTATAAGTGAGAACATGCAGTATTTGGTTTTCTGTACCTGCATTAGTTTGCTATGGATAATGGCCTCCAGCTCCATCCACATCCCTGCAAAGGACATAATCTCATTCTTTTTTTATGGCTGCATAGTAGTCCATGGTATATATGTATCACATTTTCTTTATCCAGTTTATCATCAATGGCCATTTAGGTTGATTCCATGTCTTTACTATTATGAATAGTGACACAAAGAACATACATGTGCATGTGTCTTTATAAGGAAATGATTCATATTCCTTTGAGTATATACTCAGTAATGGAATTGCTGGATCAAATGGTTTTTCTGTCTTCAGGTCTTTGAGGAACCACCACCTGTCTTCTTCCAGGTTCAGTGGTTGAACTAATTTACACTCCCACCAACAGTGTATAAGCATTCCTTTTTTATCCACAACCTCACCAGCATCTGTTGTTTTTTTGACCTTTTAATAATAGCCATTCTGACTGGTGTGAGATAGTAGCTCATTGTGGTTTTGATTTGCATTTCTCTAATGATCAATGATAGTGAGGTTTTCTTCTTATGATTGTTGGCCCCATGTATATCTTCTTTTCAGAAGTGTCTGTTCATGTCCTTTGCCCACTTTCTAATGGGGTGTTTGTGTTTTGCTTAATTTAAGTTTCTTATAGATGCTAAATATTAGACCATTGTCAGATGCATAGTTAAGCATTCCTATACAGCAACAACAGTCAAGCCCAGAGTGAAGTCAGTAACAAACTCCCATTCACAATTGCCACACACACACACACACACAAAAATACCTAGGAACACAGCTAACAAAAGAGGTGAAAGATCTCTACAAGGAGATCTACAAACCACTGCTCAAAGAAATCAGAGATGACAAGAACAAATGGAAAAACGTTCCATGCTCATGGATAGGAAGCATCAATATCATTAAAATGGCCATACTGCCCAAAGCAATTTGTAGATTCAACACTATTCTCATCAAAATACCATTAATATTCTTCACAGAATTACGAAAAAATGTTTTAAAATTCATATGGAATCAAAAAAGAGCCCAAATATACAAGACAATCCTGAGTGAAAAGAACAAAGCTAGGGGCATCACACTACCTGACTTCAAACTATATTACAGAGCTACAGTAACCATAACAGCATGGTTCTGGTACAAGAACAGACACCTAAACCAACAGAACAGAATAGAGAACCCAGAAATAAGAACGTACACCTACAACTCTCTAATCTTAAACACACCTGAAAAAACAAGCAATGGGGAAAGGATTTTCTATTTAGCAAATCGTGTGGGGCTAACTGGCTAGCCTTATGCAAAAGGTTGAAACTGAACCCCTTCCTTATTACCATATACAAAAATTAACTCAAGATGGATTAAAAACTGAAATGTAAAATTTAAAACTATAAAAACCCTGGAAGACAACCTAGTCAATACCATTCAGGACAGAGTCACGGACAAAGATTTTATGAGGAAGATGCCAAAAGCAATTGCAACAAAAGCAAAAATTGACACATGGTATCTAACTAAACTGAAGAGCTTCTGCAAAACAAAGGAAACTATTGACAAAATAAACAGGCAACCTACAGAATGGGAGAAAAATTTTGCAAACCTTCCCTTTACTTTCAAAAGGTAATGGATACATCTGCTCTCCTTTGAGTACGTGAACATCTCTTTCTATTTTTCAGATTAGTCTGTGTGAGGGCTTGCATATCTCTCTTCTGCTTGATGATCAAAGTGCTATAATAGTCTTTATATAGGCCTTTTAAATTCTAATCAGTTGTAGAATTTAGGCCTTTAGGTAAGTTGCATTCATCAAACTTAAACTAGAATGGATGTGTTCAAAGAAAATTGGGAAGTGTTAATAATTAAATCCCCTTTCATTTCAACATGTAATGAGGGCAAAGTGACTGTTAAATGGGCTGAAATGAATTTGGAGAATACTTTTGAAGAATGGTAATATGTTTCATATGGAAATGTTAGCATTATAAATTATTCTTCTTTGTGGAAGTTTCAATTGATTAATCCCCTCATGCACTTACCTCATGTTCTTCCTCTTGTCTAGGAATTCATGCAAACATCAAAAATAGATAAAAGAAGAACAATCACAAAATAGAGGAGCAGTGTGGGGTAGGGTGGGACTTTACTCTGGGGAATATTCAGCAATTGTCCAAAAAGTGTTAATTTAACCCCTACTGTAAAGGCCTCTTTGGGCAAGTGGATGAGAGGTGGTTTTAGCACATGACCTTGGATTAGGCCGAGAAGGGAGAGTTAGGGCTTCACTGCAAAGCTAATAGCTATGCCCTGGGATATCACTTTTTTGTATATGGGGCATATATTAAAAATAATAACATGGAATGATACTTTATATTAATTACTTAAGATATTATAATACAGAACCTTCATCTAAATAGAAAAATTAAAACATTTTAATTGTCTCATTTTTTAGGAACATTTGGTCTACGGAAACCATGGTATTTCCCCTTTACTGCCTCATATTGGAAGAGTGTGGGTGTCTTGGTGGAGAAAAGGCAACACTCTCTAAGTTCTAGTCTGTTCTTTTTCAATGAGAACTTTGACAGTAAAGGTTTGTAACAAATAGAATTATTAGATGCATGTTTTTTTCCTCTGATTATTTTGACTTCTTTTTTCTGCTCTAGCTTTTGCAAGTGTATGCTGATTCCTAGAGAGACTTACATTTATGTTGTCTTGGGCTGGGAAACAGTTATAAGGCCAAGATGTGAGGCAGTATGCCTTGCCAGTGTTTGTTCTGTGAAACCCAGGAACCCCAGGGAGTTCCCATTATTTATTATTTAGCATCCTCCCCTCTATGCATTATGTGCATTTGTGTGTATATTACAATTTAGTAAAATTGAAGCCTTATTCCAAAAATGAATATGTGTAAGAAATAAAAGCAAAGATGGGCAGCTACCCTGTCATGCACTTTAAAATTTTTAAGTGTTCTAACCCATGCTGCTTTATTCAGTGTTCCTGTGTGAGGGACAACATCACTGTCCCTTACAAATAGGGATTATCGTTCTTAGGAGATAGGGGCAGGACTGTCCCTGGGCCTCTGCACTCCAGAGTCATGGCCTATTCCTGCAGGTGTAGGCACAGGGCACCTCTGCCAAAGGATGACTTCAGAGGGGATCTCCATGGAAATAGAGATGCATCACCCAGGGACAAATGAGCTCCCTCCATGGTGGGTTTAGATTACAAGTCAACATTGTAATCTAAACAATCTAATTTTTTTTTCTGAATTATGAATCTTTCAGAAAATATGGAACACATCGACAAGCACGTATCAACTCTCACCTTCTCAGGAGATTATTTCTCATGAACATTTTATGTGTAACTATTCTGCCTGTTGTTTTTTGTCTCAGCAAACAAAAACACATGTGTGTGTTTTTATTTTTAGTTTTTTACAAAATGGTTATAAGGTTCAAAACTTTGTAATCAGTGATATCACTTAATGTTTGCCATTATATAGTCTGCTTCTTTTTCTTGCTAAAGAAAGACTTTTGAGTTGATTTGTATGCTTCACAGGGCTGGAATTCAATTTCAAAGCAGAACATTGAATTCATAAATATGAGTATTGTTTTCAGGGCTTTTGAAGTCTTTTCACAGTGAATTTGCATCTCTCTCACAGGGTCATCACTGCAAAACAGAAAAGGAGAGCTTGAAGGAAGTGCCCTGGGAGTCACCTTGGTGTCTGTGACCAAGGAATACGATGGCCACAAGGCTGCAGTCCAAGACCTCAGCCTCACCTTCTACACAGACCAAATCACCGCCCTGCTGGGGACAAATGGTGCCGGGAAAACCACCATCGTGTGGGTCCCATTTTACCTTTATCAAACACTAGGCATTGGATTCTTAAAATTTCAGTTTACCTGTGAGATAGAAGGTTTGATTTATTTTCCTTTTTTAAAAATGCCGAGTCTCAGTGCAGAGTTTAGAGACACAGGAGAAAGGCAGAGCCCTTCCTGAGTGCCCATGTGAGGGAGGCCCTGTGTCTTCAGTCGCACAGGTGCACTTTAGGTCTGGGCTCCAGTCAAAGGCTTAGGGGTGAATGGGTTTTTAAAAGTCTTTCTTCTATTTTCTACAAATAATTTATGGTGTTGTACTTCAGTCTTTGAAAGTCCTTTGACACTTTCGGTGTTTGTCCTACTAAGTAGAATCTTGCTTGCATATCTGTAGGAAGAGGAATATCACAGTGGTATTTGCAAATTTTTTAAACTCCTGACTATTCTTCTTTTCCATGTTCTGATTTTTGTGTGGTTATTTTCTTGTTAAGGGTGAATGTTTGGTTTAGGATCCAATGACTCTAGATTTGATTAAAGAATCAAATCATGTGCTCCCAGAGAAACAAGGAATTCAAACATTCACAGCCTTGGGCTGGCTGTGGAAGTGGAGGTTTAAGGTTAAACTACTGAAATTATGAAGTATCTCTTTTGAAGAAATTACTTACTCTTTTGTTCTTTTCTCACTAAATAAGTAGCATTAAAGTGTGAATTGTTAAAACAGTGAAAAGGGTTTTGCCTCAAACTTAATAACAAAGGTAGAACAATAACACATGAAACTTCAGAAATCTCATATTGAAAAAATAGAAAGAAAGAATACGGACTGTTTTTATTTGTTCCTTGGATACAGAAATGGACCTGGAAATAAGTCTGAGTATTTTTTTGTGTGTTTGAAAACTGGGAAACCACAAGTTACACAGATAATGACTCATCCAGCCAGCTCCTCTAACTTTGCTTTTACTAAGACACATTTCTTGCAAGGAAAAGCTGAGCTGCTTGTTAAGCAGAATGATGAGAATTACATTTGGAGTTTCTCGATGATTTAAGGTTCAATGACTGCATTGCTTTTAGTGTACATTTGTAGTACATTTTGAGTCATCCTAAGCGGCTGCCTCTACCTGGCAGTTCTTAGATGAAAGGCTGAGAGGTCAGTCAAAGACAGGGTCTTCACTATTTAAAACAATAATCTTTGAGACTTCCAGGGAATGTATATAAACTATTCTATAGTATCCCCCAGAGAGGTTTGAAAATAATATAGCAAAGAGTTGATAAGTTCTTGGAGGTCTAATTTTTGTGCAGTAAACAGTGTCTGTTGATGTGTACAGTCTGATGAGTTTTGACACACTTGGTTAGTGCTGGCACAAGCACCACAAATACACAACCTTTCTATGCTGCTCCAAGGCTTCCTGTACTCTCCTTTGACCCTGGCCTTCACGTGACCACTGATCTGCTCTTTGTGACTATAAACTGATTTACTTATTCTAGAATTTCATGTAAATGGAAATGGGATCGTGTCCAGCTTCTTGTACTCAGCAGACTATTTTGCGGGACCAGGAATGGTGGTCGTGGGCCAGCAGCCTGCTCCTTGGTCCAGCTGAGTGGTATCCACTAGATGGAGGCACCCCATTTTCTTTATGTTTTCATATATGGGTTGCCATTGAGGTTGTTTCTCTTCGTCAGTGATTATGAACGCAGCTGCTGTGAACATTTGTGCGTACAGCTTTGTGTAGGCACACATGTAATCTCTCATGTGTAAATACTAAGGAGTGGATTTGCTAGGTCTTCTGGTAGGGGCATGTTCAACTTTTCAGAAATAAGAAACCAATTTAAAATGTAAATAATAAACCTCCTGAAACAAGGAAGCAGAACCAGGCAATTCTCAGGCTTCCGCTGGTAAAGTCAGACGTGTGAGCTAGTGGTGGCAGGCTTACCTGAGTTCTTGTTTTAGCACACGCAGACTATCCTGGTAGGAGCGGAAGGAAGACTGGCTCCAGGGCTGGGGGCTAGTTTCACATCTCTGTTTTGCTTATATTTAATGATGAGGATTTAGGTAAATGTGTCAGTTCTTTAGCATGTTTTCTCATCTGTAAAAAGTTGAATGTTATCATCTTAAAGTCTCATGCAACAATCATGCTCTATGATTGCTGTTCAGACTTACAGTGGTTCAATTTAATGATATTTTGACTTTATGATGGTGTGAAAGTGATACACATTAGGTAGAATCCATAGTCTGAGGACTCATACAGCGATTCTCCTTTTTACTTTCAGTATAATATTCAATAAATTATAAGAGATATTCAACACCTTATTATAAAATATGCTTTGTGTTAGATGATTTTGCCCAGATCTAGGCTAATATAAATGTTTTGGACACATTTAAGGTAGGCTAGACTACGATGTGATGTTAGGTAGATTAGATGTATGAAATGCATTTTTGACTTACAATATTTTCAACTTCTGATGGGTTTACTGGTAGATAACTTGATCGAAAGTCAAGGAGCATTTGTATTTCGTGTGGAAGCATAAACATTATGTCCAGCTCACATTTTCAAGATCAGCCAGCCAACATGCCCTCAAGCTCCTCATACCTTTTAACTGGTTGTGTAAAAACCAGATCAGCAGAGGGTGCATGCTCTTGGCAGGATGCATGTGTCATCCTGGAGCTGACTGGATTGCTGACATTCAGAGTATCAGCAGCACGTGTTCCCTATGCTGACTTATTTTCTCTGGCAGATCCATGTTGATGGGGCTCTCCCCTCCAACTTCTGGGACCATCATCATCAATGGCAAGAACCTGCAGACAGACCTGTCGAAGGTCAGAATGGAGCTGGGTGTGTGTCCACAGCAGGACATCCTGTTGGACAACCTCACCGTCCGGGAACATCTGCTGCTCTTTGCTTCCATAAAGGCGCCGCAGTGGACCAAGAAGGAGCTGCATCAGCAAATCTATCGGTTCGTAAACAGTTGTTTCTCTGCTCCTCCCACCTCTGCCCATTGTGTAAGGAAGTGAAGACACTAGAAAGAGACACTTTAAAAAAATCACTGGTATCTACATTTATAAGAGGAAATAATTAGCAAGTGGTTGTTAACTATGGAATTATGACACAGCCACCAACAGTGGGAATGGCAGAAAAGACTTCTGTGGAAAGGCATTGAATCTGATTTGATTTCTCTTCGAAGTGGGGAATAGATGAGTACATGTAAACACAGAGGCTGTTGGTGGAAAATTCGTGTGTCTGGAGCAGAAGGTCCCTATGGGTGCCCTGAAATGAAAAGAATTCAAAGGCAGCAGGAAAACTGGTTATCAAGAAGCGGATTAGTCTGCCTTCTCTCTTCTTGATCCCTAGCTCTTCCTCAACTCCTTCCTTTCTTCCTGTCACACACACAGAAAAAGATTAAGAAAAAGAGCCTTATTAGTCATGCTGAGGAGTTTGAACTTCACTAAGCAAGTAGGTGTTCATGAGTGGGGGATTTTGATTAGCTTGATATCTGGAAGATCTCTCCTGCCAGACCATAGCAGGTGCCAGGGGAGAGACTGGATACAGAGCGGCCACTGTAGGCAAGAGGTGGGGACAGCCTGATTTATGGTCATGCCATGGGGGTGCATGGTCAAGGAAGGCCTGTATTTGAAGATGATTCAAATTTAGAAGAATCAGGTAATGCTGTCTAACTGGTTGTACAAGGCAGGGAGCAGTGAAGTCCAGGTAGGGCCATGAAGAATGGGTAGGATATTGGTTGGTCTGTATGGAGGGCTGAAGCCTATATCAAAATGGAATAGCACGAGGAAGATCTGGAGTTGAGAACACGTGGGCAGAGGTGGAGACAGAAGTAGGATATCCAGGATGGGAAGCAAGGCAAAAGCAAGGCAGTGTCCCTTGTCTCATTGGACACTGATAGAAGTTTAGACCAGAGGGAAAAGGGAGAGACAGCAGGTTCCTGATTAGAGAACAAAGTGGTGTTTGAGGGTGATGACCATGGAAGCATGGATTGGAGGGGTAAGTGGAGGAATGAAAGTCAAGGAGAGTAGCTGGGGATAGAAACATTAATCCAGTGGTGGGATCATCGATTCAGCAAACAGTGGTAGTTAAGTGTGCAGGCCATCTGTCCTGTGCTGGGCTCTGTCCCCTCAGGAAGATGCATGGCTCTGGCCTCCTGGGGCTAGTGCTTGGCTATTTTAATGGATGGACTTTGCAAAAGATAACATCAACCAGGGCATGAGTGTGTGGGGAAGGGGCCCTTGGAGGCGAGTGTGTAAGTGTAACTGGTAATGGATTGCACATTCCTAAGAAGAAAATGTGAATGCAATGAATTCTTGTACATTATTGTTATTTTACAATATATTTGCAAGCTTTATGTTTATAAATAAGTATTTACAATCTGCATTTAATTAAGGTGAAAGCACACAGGGTTTTGGGTGTCTCTTTTGTATGGTGTAACCTTATTTCTTCATCACCTTTTCCATTATATGCTTCAGGACGGTGGCGTTCCTAGCCCTGGAACACTGAGACAAAGAGGAGGGAGTTTTAAAGTTGTCACACATCCCATGTGCCTTTGGCTGTATGTCCAGAGACCAAGCAAAACGTTTGCAATGAGAGTGCTCCACTCCACCCTTCCTTTTGCTTGGCCTCGCCATCTGCCATTGTTTGCTTCGCCATCCCTGTGGTTGCAGGTCACCCCTGCATCATGCCTCTGTGGAGATGCCTGGGCTGCTGCTGGCCTTCCTGCTTGCTATCGGCTTCTCCCTTTTCTTCCAGCCCCTTTGGCTCACTTCTGCAAAGCTTATCTTGCCCTCAAACCCAACCCCCAGTTGCTCTTCCCAGATCACTGTCTAGCTTCCTGATGTCCCCTGCTTTCAGCACTCCACATGGAGTGCTCCTTAGAAATGTACCCGGGTCCTGGCCCTTCTCTGCCCACCACCCTTCAAGTACTCCCCAAATCACCCAAAGGACAATCTAAAGGCTATGGGGCCTACAATTGTGTAATTTATATTGTTGTGCCTGTTGTCCCAGATTTATTATGAGTGCCCCCTTCCAACTCAAAACCCTCCTCTTTTGGATGATAATTTTATGAGGACTTGCCAGCCTCTCTTGCTTCACCTCATCCTTCATTGTGTGGTGCCAGCTGCACTGGTCTTATGGTGGCTCCCTGAGCACACTGAACAGGCCTTTCGCTACATTCATGCTCACTTGTACAGCCTGCCTCACTGCTGTCCTGGCTTTTCCCAGATACCATCTTACCAGAGCAGACTTCCTGAGCATTCTGTCCAAAATACCCTCCACTCACCCTCCTGAGCCCCCTCTGCTTGTCTGGCTTTTATTTACAATATTTATCACTACATGACATGCTCTGTGTATTCGTCTTCTGTTGCTTTCCACCAGATAGCAAACCCCTTGACTACAGGGACATAGTCTGCTTGGTTCACTGTAGTATAACTGTTTTTTTTTCAATTTTTCTTATTTTATTTTCCATAAGTTATTGTGGTACAGGTAGTATTTGGTTATAGGAGTAAGTTCTTTAGTGGAGATTTGTGAGATTTTGGTGCATTCATCACCCAAGCAGTATACACTGCAGCATATTTGTAGTCTTTTATCCCCTCAACCCCCCTCACTCTTCCCCCAAGTCCCCAGAGTCCACTGTATCACTCTTATACCTTTGTGTCCTTATAGCTTAGCTCACACATATCAGTGAGAACGTGCGATGTTTGGTTTTCCATTCCTGAGTTACTTCACTTAGAATAATAGTCTCCAGTCTCATCCAGGTCACTGCAAATGCTGTTAAGTCATTCCTTTTTTATGACTGAGTAGTTGAATAACTGGATTAATGAGTGAATAATGCTATTTTCCTACTAAAATCCCTCCATGCCATCTTATCTTCTAAGATAAGATTCCTTTAGCTTGGGTATATAAGGAACTCCCCATCTTTCTTCATCCTAACTTTCCAGCCTTTCATCCTAGTGCTCCTGATTCATTCCACACATTTTATTTATTCAACCAATGTTCAGCAATGTCTGAGTTTGCTACAGCTGCCATAACAAAATGCACAGAATGGGTGACTTAAAGAACGGAAATTTATTTTCTCACAGTCCTGAAGGATAGAAGACAAAGATTAAAACATCATCAGGGTGGGTTTCCCCTGAGGCCTCTCTCCTTGATGTGTAGACAGTTGTCTTCTCCCTGTGTCTGCACATGGTCTTTTCCCTCTGTGGTGTCTGTGTCCTATTCCCTTCTTATAAAGACATCAGTTATACTAGATGAGGCCCCACCCTAACTGTCTAATTTGACATAATTTTCTTTAGAAAAACCCTATCTCCAAACTTATTATAGGGTACTAGGGGTTGGGACTTCAACATATGAATTTTGGTGAGACACAATTTATCCCATAACAAAATGTGGTTGGGTTCTAGGAAACAAAGATGCAGCAGTCCCTGCTCTTGAGTTCAGAAAGAAATTTCAGGTGCAAACAATGAAGCTGAATGAACTCTACTGGGGTGTGTGTGAAGTGGGTGCAGGGGTCAGCTGCCCCTGATTCTCTGGGGTCACAGCAGAGGTAATGGTTGAGCAGCAGGCTACAGAATGAATAAAGATGACCTGAGGTTGACTGTAGTGGGTGGGCTGCAATATGTCACAGCATGTGCAGCCTAGAGGGACCACAGGCCTCCCTCTTGCAGGCACAGGGCAGGCTGGAGAAGCTGGACCACATTACAGAAGCTTCCTAAGCCTTGCAAGATTTTAGGTTTTGTGCTGTAGGCTGTCCATGTTCCTGAGGCCTCTGTAGAGTGCTGAGCACTTGGTACAATGGCAGCCCAATGGTGGGTCACACGCTCTCTACAGTTGCAGGTGGAGGATTGGGTGGGCCGGGGTGAGCCCAAGTCTCAGAGAGAGCTGGGGGGCTCCTGTATTAAGGACAGATTAGGCCAGGAGATGTCCAGGAGGGTGAGAAGGAAGGAGAGATGCAGACCCAATGGGGAATAAGAGAGGAGGGTGCATCCATGGCAATCCCTAGGTGTCTGGCTCAGGCAAGCACAGTGTTTTTCAACATACAGTCGATTCTTGAACAACACAGGTTTGAACCCTGAAGGTCTTACTTATGTTCAAATGTTTGCAATACAAGTAACACCCAGTGCACCTGCCTCTTCTGCTCCCCTTCCATCTCCTCCACCTGTCCTGCCTCAACCACCTTTGAGATAGCAAGACCAGCTCTCCCCTTCCTCCTCCTCCTCCTCCTCAGCCCACTCAATGTGAAGATGACAAGGATAAAGACCTTTATGATGATCCACTTCCAGTTAGAGAATAGTAAATATAGTTTCTTTTCTTTCTGCTTTTTTAAATAACTTTTTTTTCTCTAGCTTGCCTCATTGGAAGCATACAGTATGTAACGAATGTAACACACCAAAGAGGTGTCCACTGACTGTTTACATTATTGGTAAGGCTTCCAGTCAACAGTAGAATATTAGTAGGCAAGTTTTTGGGGAGTTGAAAGGCATATGCAGATTTTTGACTGTGTACAGTGTGGTGCTCCAAGTCCTTGCATTGTTCAAGGGTCAGCTGTATGTATAGAGAGAGCCTATTTGAGAAGTGGGGAGAGGGAAATGATGAGTTTAAGGAGCCTGGAGGTATCTGATGCTGAGGCCAGCTGTGGTGCTAGACTCCCGCCAGGGCACTGCCAGCCTGTGCTCCTGCCTATGCTGGTTTTTCTTATCCATTGCCCTCTCCTCCGCTGCTACCTGAGTTTCCTTGGTGCGTCCAAATCCTGATATTCTTCAAGGACCAGATCCCTTCCCACCGTGGCCTTGGGATGTTGTACAGGCCATGTGGGCCAGGGCAGGAAAGAAGCACCCTGTGGGCTCTCTCAGATGGCCAAAGGGGCCTTCTGCTTCTAGCCTCACCTCTGCAAGGGCTACCTACGTTGTATAAATTAAGCCTTTCATTTGTTTAACACCGTTTTTGCGCCAGCCACTGATGTGGATATGTGCCAGGAACTTACATGTGTGGTCTCATTCAAGTGTCTTTTCCCTGGGATACAGGAAGGGTAGAGGCTCCGGGAGATGGTGCCATGCAGTTCGTAGAGGGAAGCCAGGATCTGACTCAGGACTCTCAGATGCAAAGTGCCTTCTGCTGCCTTTCTTTCAAGTTGGCCATTGTGCTGTAGCATGTGGGCATGGCCTCTGGGAAGACAAGACTGGCGGGTGGAGAGAGGGTGGATTCTCTAGCACATTTCTAGTGTTGATGCCCTGATGGGAGTATGGACACCCATGGGGGATTCCAGGAGTCTGAGAAGTGAAGGTGATTTGTTAACAGGTGCTCTCTCTGGGGCTAGTGAATACAGTAGCCTTAAAATGTATTCTCAGAACCTGGAAGGCAGGGCAGGTGAGTCACTAGCACCCCACAGTGGGGAACGTGTGGATGAAGGATCCCTGGTGCGTTGTGGAACCTGCCTCTGGAGCATTTCTTTTGAAGGAGTCTCACCTGAGTAAGGGCAGATTGCACACATGAGATCCTAGAGGGGCCAAGTGAGGCAGTATTATGGACATTCTCTTGGAGATACAACATACAAGAAAACAAGACCATAGACCCAGAATATGGTAGAGGCACATATTACTCAGGGGCCAGGGTCAGAAAGCAGGGCACTGGGGAAAACCATGTTCACTTTACCCCTGAAAATGATGTTGTGGAGAGCAGCATTGGAAAATGACAAACTGGTTCTCTAGAAATGCACCACTGCACACTGCATTGCACAGTTTTATTTTTCCCATACTTGGATAGAATCAGTATTTGTTTAGATGATCTCAAGTTAAAATTCATGGCTGTGTTTAGAGACCAGCTATACTGCATAAGTGCATCTGTAGAACAAGCCAAACCTCCTTCTGGATGGATGCTGACAACATGAGGGCCATGTGCAAATTAAGCTTGGATTGATGGAAAGAGTCCTTGAGGGACAGAAGTCCATTGTTAAAGTGATGGATGATACCATGCATTTTATTTAAATCATCCTTTTTTCTTCATCCCCCCTCAACATTCACATAATTGGCATAATCTCTACTGGAGGGCATTCTCTACTGGAAGGTGGCTGGTTCATGTCTCATGCTGTCTTCAGAGAATGGCTGGAAATACTAATAATGTTAATGACAGTGGACAATGGGTGTGCAGGTAAAATATTTAGTTTGTACTATTCAAACCTGTCTTAAATTTGAGTGGGTACTTAATGAGAAATAGCTAGGTATATGGACTACATACTACTAGATAGTAAATTGGCTAGGTTCAACCTAATTTCTTAAAACAAGTCATAGGTCACCTATTATAATTTTAAAAAATGTCTCTACCCTCGGCCACAGTCAACTCTATTGTGATTAAGATTGGAAGCTTTAATCAAACACCTAACAATGCTACATTTGCTTCATCTTTTTTGGGTGCCAGGCAACTTTAATGATTATTAGTGCACCGCGTGTTACCTAGCAACAAAGCCAATTTGCAGAAACGCAATCAGAATAAGATCGTGTTTTAGGACAGTAGTCTTCAGTTAGAGAAAGGGAAAACTGCAAACATCTGATTTAGATCCAACATGCTCTCTGTTAGTCTCCTATACCACTGCTTGGTTTCCTTAATGTGTAGCTTCATTAAAATGTGAGTTCAAGGGAGGTGGCATCCCTGCTAAAATCTTTAGAGTAAACATGTGTCAAGATTTGGATCATTACTGTTTTGCCCTTAATTTGGCCTAGAGAAGATTAGCGTAGTCAAGAGAGGAACTTTGTCAGACCTTTAAGTCAGTGCAATGTTGTTATGTAGTTAATGTTATCACTTAGAATTCTGGAGTTCACCGTGCAACTCAGGTTGGAGGCACATTTGTTTGATGGTAATGAGATCATTGAGGGCATAAGTGCAGGAAGAGTAGAAGAGGGGACAAAGCATCGATCCCTGGACGCTCTAGCATGCAGTGTGTGGAGAGACGGGTTGAAACCAGTCAAGCAGACAAGAAAGAGAAACCAGTAGCAAAGGCAGAGGACAAAGAAGTGAACCAAGTCCACTAATGGTGAGGGAGTGATCAGTGCCTTAAATGCTGTTAAGGGTCAAGTAAAATGAAGACTCAAGAAATGGCATTTGGATTTAGTATGTAGAGGGCTCTAGTGACCTCCAGAAGGCAATTTTAGAAGTGTGAAGGGAACGAAGGTCTTATTGGAGTCAGTTAAAGAGAGAATGGAAGAAGGGAAGTTGGCAGCAGCACATCTTCTCAGGAGATTTTCTGCAAAAAAGAGCAAAGAAATATGATGTCAAAAAGGAAAAGTGAGGTCAAGACGAAAAATGCTCTTCTTCCATTCAAAGAATTCAAAGACAGGAATAACAGCAGCATATCTGTACATGGATGAGAATGCCCCAGTAGAGAACGGATAATTGAGTTGAGCTACAGAGCAGGTGGCTTGCTGGAACACTATTCTGTATGGGATAGGGAAAGGAATCTAGACAAGAGACAAGGGGCTGTCTCTCCTGAGAGCACAGCAGGCTCCCCTATAATAGAAAAGGCAAAGGCTGAGTTGGTGAGTGTTTCCATTCAGCTTCATTGTTTTTCAAAATAAAGAGTGCATGCACAGAAGTGACTATAAGGTTAACTAGTCAAAAGAGGATGCCTGGAATTGAGAGCCTGGAGGAGCTTTGGTTGTTAGAAATTACAAGGTCTAGGATGTACCTTGGTTGTGAGTAAATGGGATTGGTGGAGTGAAGGAAGGATATGCTACATCAAATACTAATAAAATCTCTAAGAATAATGACAAGAGTAGAGCTGAAGAAAGAGTGCACAAGAGCAGACTCAGGGATTGGTAGATGACAACAATGACTACACCACCCAACAGTGGATGATATGCTCAGATGACCTGACATTCAAGGCTGGGGGCTTTAACAGAGGTGGGGAAGGTCACAGTGAGACAAAAAGAGTTACCTGCCCCCTCATGGAGACTCGGTGAAGGAAAGAACCAGCAGTTATAGAACAGGATTTACGATGGGTATGTGTTCTGGTTCTAGCCTCTCTATCCTGTCTTATCTGAGGTTATTTTATGGTTTTCCCTGTACTTCAAGGACAGAATCTCTTTGTTTCTTGCATTTGCTATTCTTTCTCCCCCAAGTCCCGGCAAATGCTTCTCTTTTTTCTGGAACATACTGTTCAAGCATCCCCCACTTCGCTTGCTCTCACTACCCATCTGACTGATTTCATATGCCACTTTCTCTGGAGTTAGAGGGAATCCCCATAGCACCTGGGACTTTATCATTACCCTACGTATATTTTTATTATAATTTCTTGCCTGTCTTTTCCAATAGACCTTGAGTTTCTTGAATCAAGGATAAGATTCGATTTATTTCTCTATACCTAGCAGGTGGCAGGCGCCAGGCATTATAGGGGTTCAGTAAACATTCCTTGAATAAATGAATGGATGATTAAAGAGCAGCATCTGAAACACGTTCTCTGGTGCCTAATTGGGACTTAATAGGAGAAAATATCCTTTCCTCCTTTCCCTGCTGCCTAGCAATGTTCTCAATTAGAGGATTATCCTGTCCTTTTGAGAAGGAATTTGGAAATGTAACTTTGCAAAATTATTTGCTTCTTTTTGGTATGTATAAGATCAATAACTAGAAAAACACTAGCCTCTGAATAACTAACTTTCAAATTAAAAAAATTTTCAACAGGTTAAGAACTTCTGGCAGTGTTTACAAATTGCTGTCTTCTTTTAATTTTTAAGTGTGCTCTAAGCATCTGAACAATGCCCAGAAGCCAGTAGAGTGGAAATGGCTGGGTTTTGCAATGGGGTTGTCTTCCTGCCGTAACGATGGGTGTTCAGACATTGTTGTACTGGCCCCGACCAATGCATCAGTGGCTTGGAGTCCTAGGAATGTGTTATTCTATGCAAAATAAGTCAAGGACTTTTACTTGCATTGACCTTCGTGGATATTATATTCACTGATTAAAATGCCATGAGTGCCAATTATTTTCAGCCTCCATGTCTGGTTCTGGGAAAACAGACCTAATAAGACAAAGGGCTTGTTCTTGGGAAAGCCCAAGTCCATGTGAGGAATGACACACTTAGCGGACATCTGATGCATGTCACAGGGACCCAGTGGATGTCAGTGTATATTCTGGCTTCAGACTGCTAGTGTTTGAATGCAACTCCTCCACTTAGAGAGGTTTTTACAATATACATTATCTCTCTCTTGGGTTTTCCAAATATAATGTGGTCCTAATAACAAGAAGACCTTCATTTGGAGGTTATGTGGATTATACTAATATATATACTCAAAGCACTTAGAATAGTACCTATTGTATAGATATATGTCTAATAAATGTTAAATATGATTATCCAGGCCAGGAGCTAACATTTAAAAAATAAAGTGACTGGGACTTCCTCTGTGGGAAAGAGTTTATGAAATGAATGAATGATATTCTTTAAAATCACATATTCTATGGTGTTGTGATGTAAGGTTCTACTTTAAGTTAGACCTCTCCAAGACCAATAACTCACCTTCTCCTGTGAGCCCCCCACAGCACTTTGTTTATATGTCATCTGTAACATTTCTCTCATTGTGTCCTAATTGGATATATACACATGATTTCTCTACAAAACTCTTATTTCCTGAAGAAGGACCTGTGCTTTGATGTTCTTTGATGTCCCTACCCTTATATGTGATATGCAACCAGCACCTATAATGCTATAGACCATCCGTGCAATCTTGCAAGAATTTATAAAATACACGTGAATGAAATAGGCTCATCATTCACTTCTCCACCTATCATTATTACTTACCACTCTTGGTTTCAGGAATTTTAAAAACCACACACATACACATACAAAAGATTGGGAGCAAAGTTGTCCGTAAAATATGTTGTATATTGAAGTTCAAAATGCATCAGAAAAACAGGCATCTACTAAAAACAGAAGTAGAAGTACAGAGTGAACCAGATTGGTCAGTTTAATGCTAACCAGTTGCATAAGATATAATAGAGAGCAGGCCCCAGCCTCTTTGCATAAATTTGATTGTAGAAGCATGGTTGGTCCCTTTTGCTTACATCTTGTTTGACACTTGTGTGGTGAAGGTTCTGTGAAGGACTACACAGGTGGGGACAAAGTGGCAGGGGGCCAAAAGCATTCCTGAGGCTCAATGCCAGGTGTATGAAGAGGAGGTGGGCTTCTAGCTTGGCTAGGGTACACAATGAGGCAGCAGCAAGGGGCCACCCAAGATGGTACCATAGACATCCCGAGTGCCCGAGAGGTGCCCATGGAAGAAATGAAGAAGGAGGCGTTTGGGGTTGAACATAGAAAGGTAACCAGAACATGCACGTTTGAGAACATCTGACATCTTACTGACTTGTTTTCTTGTCTATTTGTCTTCTCTGCTGACTGATCTCAGGTTAATGTGCTAAGTTGGGCTTAATAAATCCACCTCTTCTGCTAGATTGGAATCTCACAGCTGGGAGGGTGTTGGGAGATTGCAGGGCCTGGTGAAATGGAAACATTTGTCTTCCTCCTTCCAAAAGGATGTTGTCCACACTGGGAACACCTGAAAAGCAGGAGCATAAATTACTACTATAAATTTAGGTTGTGATTTAACTATCAGAAAATGCACTGTAAGACTTGGATGAAACATTAAGTGCCTAGAGTGAGCACTAAACACTAAGAAGCAGGCTTGAACTCTTTCTAGGTCAGCATGGGAAGTATTTACATGAAAAATATACTTAGTCGTCAGGCAGACAATGGGATTCACCCAGTTCTTTGCTTGGGATGCTGGAATGTTCCAGACCCCAACTGTTCTTGAAGCTCAACTATATGGAACCAGTCCAATCCTCCTCTGCCTGTCTAGCCTCCTCTCTCTGGCTGCAGAATGGCACCTTGACTTCAGCAGCTGGGTATCAGGAAGGCAGAAACATGCCTGCAGCTCAGGGGGAGAGACCCCACTTTGGTTTGAATGGTCAAGGGAAGGTCTCAGAAAACCATTGTTTAAACTGGGTCTCTAACAATGAGTAAGATGGTAAGTAGGTGATGAGGGCAGTAAGCACTCCTGTAGAGTTAACAGGGGCACAGTGGTGAGGGAAGTTATTTGTGAGAAAGAGAGTAGGTCCATGGAAGAGGGGTAAAGTTTCACATAGGGAAGGCTTAGTGCTGGGTATCTGAAATCTGGAACTCCCAAGACTGAGCGATCCCTGCAACAGAACAGGAGACTTGTTCTGACATTATTAGCAAATGATAATTTGTACTTTGCACATGGCATTTCGTTGAAACATCTGCATTAATCAGGAAGGTGAGGTGATCCAGATTTAGTGCACAGTGGGCCAGGGAATGAAGGGCTTCTCTGGTGAGCAGTGGGGCTGGGCCTGCCTTGCTTCTTCTGACTACACTGGTGCATCAGCCATTCCACTATACTCTATACCCTGTAGAGGGATGCAGGGCCCTCCTTGGCAGGAGCTATGAGTGAGATGAGAGACATGCTTCTCCAGAGAGGAGACAGTGCAAGTATTTCCAAGCACAATTCTTGGTGAGTATTGCCGATCTGCATCACGGTTAGTCCCTTGGCATGATTCCATCTGAACCTGAAGAAGGTCAGTGCCACTCTGGTGAGACTCATGTTTGTGTGTAGCATCCAGGCCTCTGTGATAGATTTATGGTTTATAATGATCTCCGCCACTGTATGTCATTATTTTTGGAGTGAAATTAGAAGCAAAGCTTTCAGGTGTTCAGGGAGGAGAGTGATATTTTCTTCTAATTTCAGAACTCTGCAGGAGGTGGGCTTAACTCAGCATCAGCACAAACAGACCCGAGCTCTGTCTGGAGGCCTGAAGAGGAAGCTCTCCATTGGCATTGCTTTCCTGGGCACATCGAGGACCGTGGTTCTGGATGAACCCACCAGTGGGGTGGACCCTTGTTCCCGACACAGCGTGTGGGACATCCTGCTCAAGTACCGAGAAGGTAGGCCCTGGGCCTTGTTCTACCTTCTCTTCCCACAATGCTGTGTTTCAGGAAATGCATTACTATTGTATGGTAGAACCAAGGTGTATCCCGATGAGGCTACATTATCCTTTTCAGGAAAACATAAAGTTTTAAAAGTGCTTATAGGAGTATATTCACTGGATAACATCTCTATAGTGCTTAGAACTGCTTACTTTGTGTTTGAATTCTTAATAACAGCAATGACATCTATGTACGTTATACATTATCATACATGATTTCAAGGGAAATTGTCTTCTTCTGGAAGCGTAGTTTCTTAGAAGAGGCATCCCAGATTATAGGACAAGCCTTCCTTCTCTCAGATGAGGAAATGAAGGCTCAGAGAGATGGGCATGTGATTTATTCACAGCTACAGAGACAGTTTCCTGAACTGAGAGTGGATGTTGAGTCTCTGGTTCATATTTCTCACATCTATTATTGTTTCTTACTAATTTAGGGCATTTAATGGGCAGTTACTAATTTCCAACTTCTGAATCTTTCTGTAATCCTGACAGCTAGGAAGTGTTGCTCTACGTATTTACTATGAGAATACCCCCTTTTGGAAAGAAACGTTGCAACGGTAAAACACATCTTGGTGCTGGTAAACAAGTGTACCAGCATCAGTGGCAGGATTAATACAGATTTTTATAAAATGTTATTTTGCTTTTTCTTTTGCCTTTTGAATATAAAACTTTCTTCTGACTTGACCTGAAGCCTCCATTTTTTGGGAGGTGAACTAGGATTTGCAAATGAAGAAATAAAATGAAAAATAACAAGAAAGAGTCCTTCCTTTTCTTAGCATTTAGAGGGCTGAGCCCAGAAGTCTTGGACCATCAAATTCTATCTTTGGAGTAGAAAATATATTCCAGTCTGTCACTTAAAGCTTAATCATAGGCTGGAATCAGAAAGGAGAAAAATAACTAAAGGGAACATAGAAGAACAATTTGTTTCTTTCTGTCCCAGAGTTTTGGTGGAATTATGGAAGGAGAAGACACAGATAGAGGTGGGGAAATTGAGCAAGCAGATGTGGCTTTTTGTCCCATTCTGGGGTTTGGCCTGGCCTGGGCAATTGTACTAGAAAAGTGCAGGCCACATCTGTGGTGCTGGCTCCTCAATCATGGTGCAGCCACATCAGAGTTCATGAGGCTTAGCAGAATGCCAGGACCCAGTGAGGTACTGAGGACTGGTATTCTCTACATTTCAGCCCCATGAACTTTGACACTGAGAGACAGGGCTTGCTAGGGTTGCTGCCACAGAAGGAGGGGGTCCCTTGGAGCTAGCTGGCTGGAAGCCAGGGCAGAGATTCAGCCATCTGCAGTCAGCAGGACCTGCTGTGAGGCCTAGACAGCCTGGGAGCACTCTGCTCTGGCCTGACCCCTTTGGAGTCAAAGAGCAAATGCTAAAAATATACTTAGTCATCAGACAGACAGTGAGATTCACTCAGTTCTTTGCTTGGGATGCTGGAATGTTCCAGACCCCAACTGTTCTTGAAGCTCAACTATATGGAACCAGTCCAATCCTCCTCTGCCTGTCTAGCCTCCTCTCTGGCTGCAGAATGGCACCTTGACTTCAACTATATGGGACCTGTCCAAATGCCAAGGTGAGGAGGGGCACAGCGCCAAATGGTCTTGTCTAGCACCCAGACACCAGAGGAGGCTGACCACATTGCACCCAAAGATTCAAATCCTTCCCCCATTGCCATGAGATCACCAAGACTCCTGGCTCCATTTACCTAAGTGCCCCTTGGGGAAAGACATAGAAAGGGCAGAAATGGGACACTCACCACCACTTCAAAAAAGACTGATTGAATTTTGAGATGAAATAATTTAAACTGGACTAAATAATTCACCTGCTACCCTGGCTGGGGGCTGATGCAGAAGATCAGTGGGAGATAGACAAATAGATTACATTATCTCTGCAACTGTGAATTGCAGTGCAAATCAAATACTGTAAGCCCACTATCTTGTTTAGTTTAAAAATTAGAGATGGAGTCTCAAAGGTTTAGCTGACAGAATATTTTTGTAATCAGCATAAAGTTTATTTTAGACAGAAAAATAGATACAATGAAAGTCTCAGAAACAGACAGTTTTCTTCAGTTTCTGTTGTTGTAAACCAAATATTTTCTCACTGTTCTTCATTGTTTAGCAATGTTTTTTGTCTTTGGAGGACTTTTTGGAATCGTCCCTGTACTGATTTGAAGTGCAAAATCAGTAGCGTGTAAGCAATTAGATAGGCGGTATTGGAAGAAAAATGTGTTTTCAAGAATCAAAATGTATAGCCATTTCTGAAGGAGCCCAAACCTCTAGGTAATCATACAGCTCTGTGAGACAGATCTAAGGACTGTGCAGAAACAAACGTTCCCTGCTGAGAAGAAAGAGCTCTTCTGTTAGAACACCAGTGCACTGGGGGCTCAGTCTACCTGGAATGTTGTGTGTGTTTCTTGCTTAGTTATGTACAGTGAGGGCTCTTGATCAGCCCTGGTACCAGTATTTCTGTGTCTCCCATGGAAAAATAAATAAGGAAGCAAAAGATACTAGCGAAAACCGGCACATCTCAACTAAATTTCTGTCCTGGGGAATGCACTTGCTCTACAATTCCCATGCGACCCTGCAGAAATGATCAAATGCTTCTGAGCTTCAGTGTTTGCAAACAGAGAGAGATGTACCATCTCACGGGATGTGAGAGTGCACAGTTGTATGTGAAAGTGCACAGCTCAGTATCTGCCATGTGGGCGATCAGTCAGTGACAGGTTATCATTACTATTATTAAAATAGACAAGGGGTGAATGTGCGAAGTGTAGCTTTTGGAGGAAAGGGGGCAGAACATATCATCTGAATCAGAGAGAAACAGTCAAGCAGTGTCTTGGGGAAAACAGCAACGTTGCTCTTTGAAGCTGGATGCAGTGGCTCACGCCTGTAATCCTAGCACTTTGGGAGGCTGAAGGGGGGTGGATCACCTGAGGGCAGGAGTTCGGGACAAGCCTGACCAACATGGCAAAATCTCATCTCTACTAAAAAGACAAAAAAATTAGCCGGGTGTGGTGGTGCACACCTGTAGTCCCAGCTACTTAGGAGGCTGAGGCATGAGAATCACTTGAACCCAGGAGGTGGAGGTTGCAATGAGCTGAGACCATGCCATTGCACTGTAGCCTGGGTGACAAAGTGAGACTCTGTCTTAAAAAAAAAAAATCAGGGAAACAAACAAACAAACAAAAAAAGAAGTAATACAGATATAAAAAATAATACAAATAAAAACAATAGAATATTACAACTACTTAAATGGTATTTACATTATATTATTAGCAGGTATTATATGTGATCTAGAGATGACTTAAAGTATATGGGAGGATGTACACAGGTTTTATGCAAATACTACCCCATTTCACATAGGGATTTTGGTAGCTTCAGGGTCCTTGAATCAATGCCCCACAGATACCAAGGGCTAGATGTACGTATACATTGTGAAATGATTAAATCAAGCTAATTAACATGTCCGTCACCTCACATACTTATCGTTTTGTTGTTGAGAGCACTTAAGATCTAATTTCAGCAATTTTCTGGTATATAGTGCATCATTATTAACTGTGGTCACCGTGCTGTACAATAGATTACTAGAATTTATTCACTTGTGTCACTGAAACTTTGTATCCTTTAACTAACATCTCCCTCCTTCTCCCTGCCCCTTGCCTCCTTCCCCCCAGCTCCTGGCAACCACCATTCTACTCTTTGCTTCTCTTTTGGGGATTTAGATTCTAGTTGACTTTTAGTTTTAGACTTCATTGTATGGGAACATATCATCTGAACTACATGATAGCTCTAATCAGAGTATCTAAACTGCCTTTAATCCTAGATCAGGGATTAAGCAAATTTTCTTAGCCTCGAAGGACTAACATGCAAGGAGCTTGGCGTTGGGCCTGGGGACAGGGACACATATGTGGCAAGTGGTCATTGTGGACCTTCAAGCTCTGTTGCTCTTGGGTCCACCTTCCATAGTTTCTTTGTAAACACATTTTTTTTTTAAATGAAAGTTCTAGTTTTTTAAGATGTCTCCCCTATTGTTATTTTTTACTTGTATTTTGTTTTTAATTGACATATGATAATTGCATACATTGATTTATTTTTATTTTTTAACTTTTATTTTAAATTCAGGGGTACATGTGCAGGTTTGTTCTATAGGTAAAGTTGTTTCACAGGGGTTTGTTGTACAGATTATTACATCACTCAGGTATTCAGCCTAGTACCTATTCATTATTTTTCCTGAACCTCTCCCTACCCACTCCCTCCACCCACTGGTAGACCCCAGTGTGTGTTGTTCCCTCTGTGTGTCCATGTGTTCTCATCACTTAACTCCCACTTACAAGTGAGAATGTACGGTATTTGCTTTTCTGTTCCTGCATTAGTTTGCTAAGCATAATGGCCTAGAGAGCCATCCATTTTCCAATTGTGGGTTACAGTGTGATGTTTTGACACATGAACACATTGTGTAATGATCAAATCAGGGTAATTAGTGTATTCACCACCTTAAACATTTACTTGCATAGAGTTAGAGACATGTTTAGCCTTCTCTCTTTGAAAATTTACCTTTGGAACAAGAATCAATCAATGTGTTTCTTTCTATTCAATAGAATGGAACATGTTGAATGGGGTTCAGTGGAAGCCAATGGGCAATCTCGAAGCTTAAAGCAGCAGCATTGTTTAATGCAACTGAATCAACTTCACCAAAATGTCTTCTAGCTCCTCTGGCCTATGCTCTCCCAAAGCTAAACCTGAGACTTTTTCTTTCCAAGCAAAAGTCATAAAACTTGACAAGATACTGGAATGCTTCGAGAAAACATTTGAACTTAGTATTTGTTTCTGCCAAAAGAGGCCATGGGCGCTGGGCTCAGTAATCTGCCAGGAACACCCAAGTCTCCCTCCAAGTCTCCCTGGCTCCCCGTGCCTGTCAGTCACAACATACTTTCCTCTCTGTGGGTCATGGCTACTGCAAGCTTTTCCAGGGAGGCAGTGTGTGTTCTGATGCTGCTACATTGTAGACTAAATATATGTGGTTACCTCATCCCTGATTCCAAAGAGTATCAATGCATATCATGACCATTTCAGATCTCTTTTTTATGATTGATTTCTGCCTTAACTCAGTGCTGTGATTTTCTTATTCGATAGCACTTTCATAAAATATAGCCTTCTCCCTACATACATCTCCCTTATCATCCAAAGGAAAATGAGGAGGGCCGGGCACGGTGGCTCATGCCTGTAATCCCAGCAGTTTGGGAGGCTGAGGTGGGTGGACCACCGGAGGTCAGTAGTTCAACAGCAGCATGGCCAACACCATGAAATCTCATGTCTACTGAAAACACAGAAAAAAAAAAATTAGCCGGGCGTGATGGCATGCACCTGTAGTCCCAGCTACTTGGGAGGCTGATGTGGGAGAATCTCTTGAACCTGGGAGGTGGAGGTTGCAGTGAGCCAAGATCATGCCACTGTACACTCCACCCTGAGTGACAGAGTGAGACTCCCTCTGAAAAAAAAAAAAAAAAAAGAATGAGGGCTTTAGTATTGGAGGAGAGAGATGTCCACCCTGCTTTTTTTTTTTTTTTTTAATTTCTTGTCTCCGTTTATTCAGTGATCTGCCTCTAAGTCGGAGAGAACAGGGGGCTGTGCACAAGCACTCTGTGTTTTGCCCACAGTTTTACCCTCCATGCCTGGCAGAGCAGCCACTTTGGTTCATGGGGGTGGAGGTGGGAGATCCGTGGAAACAACTGTAAAGGAAAGAGTTTCAGAGCCTCGAATTGGCTAAGTGGCTTTGAGTAAGTCCTTCCTGCTGGACACATTTCAATTTTTTGTTTGAAATTGGTGAGGGTCTTTAAATTGTGCCCTGGATCTACCATCCCGAGGAAAGGAGGGAAGGCCCTTCTGGGGTCTTTGTCCTGCCGGTCCTGATGCACCCTATGCTTGAACCCAGGTCGCACGATCATCTTCACAACCCACCACCTGGACGAAGCTGAAGCACTGAGTGACCGCGTGGCTGTCCTCCAGCATGGGAGGCTCAGGTGCTGTGGTCCTCCCTTCTGCCTGAAGGAGGCATATGGCCAGGGGCTCCGCCTGACGCTCACGAGGCAGGTAAGGAATGCAGCCATTCCATCTCACTGAAGTCCCATTCCTGTCTGTGGCATAGGAAACAAGTGGCAACAGTTACACAGTAATAACGTCTCAGTAGAGGCTTTCTGTGCACAAAGGCCCACATGCCAAAATGAATGCCCCCAGGCCTGTGCAGGGAGCAAGCTTCTGGGAACCCAAGCATGCATTTTGACCACTAGGAGAAATATATGAGGGGGTCAGAATTACCTGATAGGTAACAGGAGCTGCTGTGAGTGTCAGGGCCAGGGCCTAGGTAGTCTACAAATATTTTTCCCTCCCTCCCCCTCTCTCTCTTCTCTTTCTCTCTCTCTCTCTCTCCCTTCCTTTCCTTTCCCTTTCTTTCCTTCTTTCCTTCTCTCTTTCCTTCTTTCTTTCTTTCTTTCTTTCTTTCTTTCTTTCTTTCTCTCGCTCTTTCTCTTTTTCTTTCTCTCTCTCTTTCTCCTTTCTTCCTTCTTTCTTTTCGAGATGGAGTCTCACTCTCTTGCCCAGGCTGGAGTGCAGTGGCACAACCTCTATTCACTGCAACCTCTGCCTGCCAGGTTCAAGCAATTCTTCTGCTTCAGCTTCCTGAGTAGCTGAGATTACAGGCACCTGGCACCACGCCTGGCTATTTTTTGTGTTTTTCAGTAGAGATGGGGTTTCATCATGTTGGCTAGGCTGGTCTCAAACTCCTGACCTCAGGTGATCCACCCACCTCGGCCTCCCAAAATGTTGGGATTACAGGCGTGAGCCACCGTTTCCAGCTTAGAAATATTTTTCTGACAAAGATACTCCCTCCTAGAGGCTAAAGCTTTGCCAGAATGCAGGAGAGTAGGGAGAGGATAGAGCAAGTGGAGTCTGGCCTGAGAGGCCGAATCTGTGTCACATCTGTAGTCATCATTACCTGTGTCAATGGAGGTCAGGCAGTGGTGACTCTTGGGCTGGGATTCGGGTGTGTGGGAAGTCACCTCTCCACTCTTGATGACTGTATTTGACCCTTGGTGGCCCATGAAAAGTCTGCCCCCAGCTCTGGGCCAAGGTTCCTGTTTGCTTCCTCTCTAATTCAGCGTGAATATCACCATCCCCAGGTGGATCCTTTCTTCTTTGGCTGAGAATTCTTGTTTCCCTTTTAAGAAGACTCAACCCAGTTTCCTGCTGTTCAGTGCTAGGCCCAGGACCTCTTTGTGACTCTGCCAGGGGATGGGGGCACTTCATGAATACAAACCCCAGGAGGCTGGCCATGGCATGCCCAGTAGCCAAGATGGGCATATTAGGGGCATTTGGGTATGTCCTCACCAGGTTTATCACTGCAGATTTATATTTTTAAAAAGAAACAAAAAAATACAAGATGTCATTGAAATGCCTACTGCTTAAATGTGATGTATCATTTAAGCTTTGAAGTGGAGTTTTGATATAATTTGCTTATGGATCTACATGAAATGAATTGATGTAAATTTGAATTGACATTCCTTACTGGTTTCTTTTTTCCTTTTTTTGGTGGATAGCCTTCTGTTCTGGAGGCCCATGATCTGAAAGACATGGCTCGTGTTACATCCCTGATCAGGATGTATATTCCACAAGCGTTTCTCAAAGATAGCAGTGGAAGTGAGCTGACCTACACCATTCCAAAGGACACAGACAAGGCCTGCTTCAAAGGGCTCTTTCAGGCCCTGGATGAGAACCTGTGTCAGCTGCACCTGACAGGCTATGGGATCTCAGACACCACCTTAGAAGAGGTACTGAAAAAACTGAAGCATGCTTTAATTATTTATGCTTTTTTGGCCATTCCACATTAAAGGAAGAGATGTGGTAAAGGAGAGAAGATGGAGAAGAGTGTGCACTTTTATTTACATTTACGTTCTGATTAGTAGCATAGTAGATGCTATGCTACTAATAGTAACTGAATTTAACATGCGTGACAGGTGACGATTGTTCTTTAACTGAAATGGCATTCTTTTAGCATTCTTATAGTTGAGAACTTGGTGTCTTTAATCTGGAATCATTCGGTGTTTAAACAGTTGTTAATAGTGGGTGATTGCTGGTTGTAATTCTTCATGTAGAGGTACCTCTCCTCTTTCTGCTTCTGTTTGGGAGCCTCTGGCCCCATGCTGGGTCTCTGTGATGTGAGAGGGTTTAGCATAGGAATGGTACAGATGCCTGGTGAGCTCCCATCCCCCAAATCCCCCCTTTCTCTACCGGATCTGAGGCGGATGAGACCACTCCACATGGGTTCTTCATGGAATGCACTCAATAACAGGCAGGATTAGGCATTTCCTCCACGAGTACATTGCTGTGTTGTGTGACCCAACCTAAGGCAAGCTTTGTTTGGGGTTCTTGAGGTTGGCTCTCTGTGTGGGCAGTATTTGAGCTTAATTTTACATTGCTATTATTTACATAAAATGTGGCAGATTTTAAAAAAATCAAGTGCTGCAAGTTAAAATTTTAAAAAATCTGCAAAAGCCAAAGTCTGAACATTCAGTTGTGTGTTGGAACTGATTCCTTGGGTTAGTGATGCAGGAGGAAAGGCAATCTTTTGTGTGATAAATCAGTGTGGTCCCAAGTGGATAGCAGCCATCACAAGTTTTCTCTGGAATAAATAGTCATAAAAGATCATGAAACAGAAAACTAACATTACAAAATGCTTTTATACATAGAATGTATTTGGTTCCCCCAAGATCTGTAACTTAGTATTCCTATTTTAAGATTGAGTAAGCTCAGGCTCACATAGGCTAATTTCTTTACCCCAAATCATGAAGGTCATAAATGGTGAACTATACTTAGACCTAGGGTTTCAGATAGTTAGTTGAAGTCCGTAAATGAGCCCATGCCTTTGTGGTTAATGCTCTGTATTCCATTCGTCATCCGGACTGGAGTCCATCAATTCCCACCGCTCTTTAGTAGAGCAAGTTAGAGTGCATGAGACAAACAAAAAGCAGCCCAATAAACACACATGATGAGTATGAGCTGTTTTCTAAAGCCAAAGGATGCGGTCACTGCATCTTTTCTTGTCTGGCTGTCTCCTATTTTCATTCTTCAAGTCTCGACATGAATGGCGCCTCTGCAGCGGATTCCCAGATTCCTCAGCATCAATTCTGTTCTGTGTTCCCCCCACCCGCCCTCACTGCACTCTGAAACTTTTCTTCATGACACTTCTCCAAACTTGTTATGCATGCCTTTCTGTCTCTCCCGTGGAAGTTGAGATCTGTGAGTGCTTGTATCTTCTCTGCCCACCTCCATGCCAGCAGTGCCCAGGACAGTTGCTGGCACTCATGGTTACTTAATAAATGTTTTCTAAATGAACAATGTGCAGGACCCTTCTAAAGATTCATCCAGCTTCTGGGAGCAGCATGTTACAGTGGAAAGGGCATAAACTGTGCCCCAGTCAGTTCTTTTTTTTTTTAAAGGACTTTTTTAAAAAATTGTACTTTAGGTTCTGGGGTACATGTGCAGATCATGCAGGATTGTTGCATAGGTACATACATGGCAATGTGGTTTGCTGCTTTCATCCCCCCATCACCTATATCTGGTATTTCTCCCCTCGTTATCCCCTCCCTACCCTCCCCCACACCCTGCTGTCTCTCCCCTAGCCACCCATGACTGCACCGCAGTATGTGATGCTCCCCTCCCTGTGTCCTTGTGTTCTAATTGTTCAATACCCGCATATGAGTGAGAATATGCCATGTTTGGTTTCCGTGTCAGTTTGCTGAGAATGATGGTTTCCAGACTCTTCCATGTCCCTATGAAGGACATGAACTCATCATTTTTTATGGCTGCATAGTATTCCATGGTGTATATGTGCCACATTTTCTTTATCCAGTCTATCATTAATGGACATTTGGGTTGGTTCCAGGTCTTTGCTATTGTAAACAGTGCCATAATGAACATACATGTGCATGTGTCTTTATAATAGAACAATTTATAATTCTTTGGGTATATATCCAGTAATGGGATTGCTGGGTCAAATGGTATTTCTATTTCTAGGTCCTTGAGGAATCACCACACTGTCTTCCACAATGGTTGCACTAATTTGCACTCCCACCAACAGTGTAAAAGTGTTTCTATTTCTCCACATCCTCTCCAGCATCTGTTGTCTCCAGATTTTTTAATGATTGACACATTGAGATACCATCTCACACCAGATAGTTCTTAATTCAAATCTTTGTCCCTCCTGAGATTTAGAAACTTGAATGAATGCCTCAACTTTTGTGAGACTCAGTTTTTTAACTCTTCATTTTATTTTTATTAATTTTTTTTTTTCTTTTTTAATGAACAGGGTTTCATTGTGTTGCTCAGGCTGATCGGGAACTCCTGGGCTCAAGTGATTCTCCCACCTTAGCCTCCCAAATAGCTGAGACTATAGGTGTGTGCCACTGCACCTGGCACCAGGCTTTTGATCTTTAAAATGGAAACAGCAGAACAGTTTGCATGGTTTTCCAAGGAGTAACAATAATGGTTAAATGTCTGGAATAAATCAGTCAAAAATGGTAATGGCTTTTCTGACTTGCAATGGATCGCATGAGATGTTGCCACCATATCTTTGAGTAACCACAGAATTAAATAACATCTATACCCACAAAAGACACCTTTCCTCCAGGGATTTTTGGCAGACAGCAGTTTTCCCTGAGCCAATGTAGAAGAACAAGGAATTTCCTAAGCCCCTTTCCCCTGGATTACGTGAGTCAGGATGTAGGTTTACAGGCCTGCTGCTGACTGAAGCACCGTACTTGAATGCAGCTATGTCAGGCACCACAGTTGTCACTATCTTCTTAAATGTGAATAGCAAGTCCAAATATTACATCGGAAGCTAATCATTTGGATAACTGAGCGTTGTCAGCTGGCATGAATCAGTTTCCCTACAGACAGAAGGAGGTGCGGCTTCCAGGGGTAGTTTTGCCATCCTGGGTCACTTGGAAAAGAAAAATAAAATAATATTTTCTGGGTTATAAAGAGAAATTGTCAAAAAAAGTCCAGACTTGTTATGTTCGTGTCCGTCTCTCTATTCACTGGGTTAATGAGGTTGTGTACTAGTTGTATGGTGTCTTGTATAGATAAATTGAACATATTCATATGCTCACTGGACTCTCAGGACAGGAAGGAAGACCCTGTGGGAATATGGACCAAGCACACTTATCAATGAAATAATGAGTGTTCACCCCAATTTATGTATGTTTACTGATTTACAATTAAACACATGTGTCAGGAAGAGTGGGTGTTCTTTTACATAAGTGGCATTTTGCTTGTTGCTAATAAAATAGAAAAGCTCGGTGATACTTTTAATTTTTAGTATTAAGCTGAATGAAATTTTGTGGAACATTTTGCTTGAATATTTTATGAATTTAAATATCATATAAAAAAAATTGGTGAGGAGAGTCTTTATATCCTGGGTAGATGTTTAGCCCTTAACTGCTTTGTTAATTATTGTAGCATATATGACCGATAAATAATATCTCAAGGTAAAACGTACATTTAGGGAGAGGCTTATTCATAACCATAGCACACATGAATAAGATACTTCGTTATTATTCTTAGTAATTCCCTTCCTTTTTGCCTTCCTTCCCTACCTCTCTCTTTTTGCTTCCCTTCTTCCTTGCTGCCTATATCCTTCTTTTGTCCCCCAATTTTCAGGTCTGTCTGAGTATTTAGTCCATCTGAGACTAAGATGAAGAGCCTACAGGAGTAAGAAAGTGTCAGCTGTGCTGTTTCGTGTTTGCTGAGCTTGCGTTACTCATGTTATTTGCAGAATCTTTTAAAGCCACTATTTCCTTTATAAGTGTTATTTTAGTAAAAACTAGATGAATCAATGTAAAAATCCACTTAGGCCTCTACAAAGTTGCAACCTGTTGGAACTTAAAGCACTGTCACTGTGGCCACAGAGGCCACCAGTGTTCCTACCAGTTTTCAATATGAGGACTTCTTCATGTCTGATAGGTTCCAGCTAGGAATAGAAACTGAGATTTCCTTGTTTCCTCCTGCACCTCCTGGGGTACTGAGAGAGCTGGGCCTGGATAGAGCCTGCAGGGCGTGCAGGGAGTGCTCTGCACACTTGACCATGCATGGTGCTCTCTCTCTGCAGAATGACCTCCCCATCTTGGCGCCTTCACCTGTAGATTGGGAATCATGGAAGGAACCATAGCATAGGGTTGAAGGGAAGAAACACCTAGTGCAGCGCATGACACAGACAGATGCCATTCGTTCCATTTGACAGGGACTTGCATGAGATGCCCCGGGGAGGATCCCCAGCCCAGGAGTGTCCTGGGACCAAGCGAAGCCGCCTGCAGGCACTCACACACAGTGGACAAGGCCTGGAGCTGCAACCTGGCTGTGTCTTGGGGGTTAGAGGCTGCCTCTTTTTCTCCCTCATCCGCCAGCTACAGGCCCAGCCTCCTGCCTCTTCCAGACCCTTGTCCATGCTTCTTCTGATGTCTGCCCCTTCCCCCACTCTCCTCCCTTCAGAGCTCCAGCCTGTGAAGTGCTTGCTGTACTTCACTCCTTCCAAGCCCAGAATTCTAAACCAGACTTGAAAGCTCACTGCATATACCATTTTTAAACAAGAGTTACCCATTTCACCATGTTTATCTTGAACAGTTTTCATTTTTCCCATTGTCATGATATTCATGGTGATGTAATTTCTTTTACAAAAATGTGGCCTCATGTAGATCCTCCCCTCCCTGCTTTAAGGCACTTTGGTTGTTTCCAGAACTTTAATTTTACCATTGAGATGATACAAGGCCGAAGAACAGGGTCCCCCAGCTTCCCCATAAACCGATTCCCAGAAGTACAATTACTGGGGCCATGGGGATAACCCTCAAGGTCTGTGATGGGGTCAAATGAGAGTCCCAAAATGATGACATGCATTTGTGTCCCAGATGCCTGTTTTCATATGCCTCAATCTTTTCATCACTTCAGAACAAACATATCACCTTCTAGTCACGTTTAGAATTTCCTAACTGGCCTGCTGCCCCATATCTTCTTCAACCCATGGTTGCCATGGGAAGGGCCTGGGAATCAGGAAACAACATTGACACCTGCGTTTATATTTCCTCACTTCCTGTCGGGGGGGAACCTGGACAAATCACTAAGGCTGGAACCACATTTATTTTAATTTAATTTTTAAAACTTTTTAAAGAGTAGTTTTAGATTCTCAGCAAAACTGAGCAGAATACACAAAGGATTCCTGTGTTCTCTGCCTCCCATGCCCCCAGCCTCCCCTACTATCAGCATCCCCCACAGAATGCTCATTTGTCACAATTGATGAGCTGACATGGATACATCACCACCCAGCACATTAGGCTTCACTCTTGCTGTTGTACGTTCTGTGGGTTTGGGTGAACGTATAATTCCATGTATCTGCCATTTTAGTATAATATAGAGCAGTTTCACTACCCTAAAATTCTCTTGTGCCCTGCCTAGTCATTCCTCCCTGCCCCCCGGCAACCACTGATCTTTTTACTCTCACTGTAGTTCACTGTAGTTCACTGTAGTTTTACCTTTTCCAGAATGTTGCAGAACTGGGAATCATACTACCCTGGTAGCCTTTTCAGTTTGGCTTTTTTATCTTAGTAACATGGATTTAAATTTTCTCTGTGTCTTTTCATGGCTTGATAGCTTATTTCATGTGGCACCGCGTAATACTCCATTGGCTGAATGTCTATTTTATCTATTCACCTACTATAGATAAAATAAATAGTCTATTTATCTATTCACCTACTGAAAGACAAAATAAATAGTCTATTTATCTATTCACCTACTGAAAGGCATCCTGGTTGCTTCCAAGTTTTAGCAATTATGAACAAAGCTGCCGTAAGTGTCGGTGTGCAGATTTTTGTGCAGACGTAAGTTTTCAACTTACTTGAGTAAATACCTAAGATCGCAGTTGCCATATCATGTGATAAGAGTGTCTTTAGTTGTGTAAGAAACTGTCAAACTGTCATCCAAAGTACCTGCACCATTTTGCATTTCCACCAGCAATGAATGAGAAGTTTCTGTTGTTCCATATTCTTGCTGACATTTGGTACTGTTAGGGTTCTGAATTTTAGCCATTCTAATAGGTATGCAGAGGTATCTCACTGCTGTTTTAATTTGCATTTTCCTGATGGCATATGATGTGGAGCAACTTTTCATATGTTTATTTGCCATTTGAACATATTCTCTTTTTTTTTTTTTTTTTTTTGAGACAGAGTCTTGCTCTATTGCCAGGCACCAGGCTGGAGTGCAGTGGTATGATCTTGGCTCACTGCAACCTCCTCTCCTGGGTTCAAGCAATTCTTCTGCCTCAGCCTCCCGGGTAGCTGGGACTACAGGTGCATGCCAGCGTGCCCAGCTAATTTTTTTTGTATTTTTAGTAGAGACGGGGTTTCACCATGTTGGCCAGGATGGTCTTGATCTCTTGACCTCGTGATCCGCCCTCCTCGGCCTCCCAAAGTGCTGGGATTACAGGCTTGAGCCACCACGCCTGGCCCATTTGAATATATTCTTTAGTGAGGCATCTGTTTTGCTCTCTGGCCCATTTTTTAAAAATTGGGCTGTTTGTTTTCTTATTGTTGAATTTTAAGAGCTCTTTGTTAAGTTCATTTTTCTCATCTCTTCAATAGGATTATCTTCCCTATCTTCCACACACAGTTTTTGTTTAGGTCAAATCATACAATTAACACTGAGTGCAGGTTACATATTGCTGGATTGTGACATAAATATGAGGACTTATCAATATTTTTTCTACCATTTATATCCAAAACACATGTGCAGTGGTGCATTTTCAGATTAAACATTGTTGTATTTTAACCTGTCTATATTTTAATGTTACAGTATACCTTGCATTGTAGCATAACTTCTGAAAATTCTTATGTTATGTGTTATTCCATTCTCACACTGCTATAAAGAAATACCTGAGACTGGGTAATTTATAAAGAAAAGAGGTTTAATTGGCTCACGGTTCTGCAGGCTGCTCAGGAAGCATAGCAGTATCTTCCTCTGGGAGGCCTTGGGGTGGAAGGTGGAAGGCAAAGAGGGAGCAGACATCTTACGTGCAGAAACAAGAGCGAGAAAGAGTAGGGAGGTGTCACACACTGTTAAGCAACCAGATCTCACAAGTACTCACTCACTCGCTCTTCAGTACCAAGGGAGGGTGGTGCTAAACTATTCATGAGAACTCCACCTCCATGGTCCAGTCACCTCCCCCCAGGCCCTACCTTCGACATTGGGGATTACAATTTGACATGAGATTTGGGTGATGACACAGATCCAAACCATATTATCCTATATTCCTTAAATATCTTATTTCTGTTTAGTAATCACCTATCTTTTACAAAATATTTGTATTTGTGCTTTACCCATTTATATTCCTTTTGGAAATTTCTCAATCTTCCTTCCTCCTCTTTGCCCTCTTTTCTTAAAAAAATATATTTATTACTTTATATGTAAAATTTCTACAGTGAAACCCACTATGAATTTGACAAATATGTAGAGTTGTGGAACTACCACCCTAATCAAAGTACAGAGGAGTTTCATCTCCACTACCTTCTGAAAAGAATAATTCTTCCATGTAACCTGCCTCTGCAATTTTTTAAATCCAAGATTCATGTTCTTGCTGTTAGTCACCCGGAACAGCAAGAAACCCTCATTAGTCAGCGAGGAGCAGCAGAGCAAGCTATTCAATTACTTTGGAGATGTAGTACGTGTTTCTTCCATTTCTTACAGTAATTTCTACTTTCTACGTTTACTAAGTGCTTTGCACATAATAGGTCTTAAATAAATATTCATTTACTAGATTTTCCATATCTCTCTTGTTCACGTCTCTCATACACAGATACTAAAAAAGAAATCATCTCTCCAAGGGCAACCAGGGACAATGAATCTGGAATATATACAGTGTATGAGATCTGACAAAATATAAACAGTATATTTAGAGCTGTTTGAGAAAGATATCTTAAATTGGAAAAAGATCAGGGACTTTTGAAGAACATTCTTTTGTTTGGTAGAAGCTATAAAATGTCTGTCTCAACCAATTTTGTCCCTTTACACTTGGCGAGCATTGACTTTCCTTTCTTATGTCTGTTATTGATCCATAGTTAGCATGGCTGCTGTAGCACTGAGCGTGCTTTTCCCTTCCTTCATCTGCATTTTGCCTCATGACTTTACAGGAGTGACGGGGACCTGCCAATTAACTCTCTAGTGTAGCTCTTTAGCTAAAAAGCATATTTCATTTCTAAACTGAAATTCATTTACTATAAATTTTGATCTCCAACTTTACCTACAAGCTAGTAAAATTGAGATTTAAAATGGAATCGTGGTAGTCACCAGTTTCATGAAGGCATTTGTACTTTCTACGCCATTGCTTGGATCTAAGGACCATGCTGGCAAGTCACAATGTTTACTTTGTGTGGAATGGGACCACGGAGAGCTAGAAGGCTTGGCTGTGCATATGGAATATATTTGCAGCAATCTCTGAAGCCAAGACAAAACTTTCTGGCATAATGCAGACAGTAAATTTTAGCAGTGCATTTTTTAATAATTTTGAAGTGTTTAGTGATATTTTAGAAAGATTGGAGAGCCTGCATGATATGCAAAGTTTCTTTTCTCCTGGCTTTGCTAAATACTGATTAGTGGGTTCCCTTTGTACCTTTGTCAAGGAGGTTCTGGAGGCTAGTTCCTCGGGTGCATGAACTCAGCTGCCCCATCCTACACAGCATTAACAGGTAAAGCCTGGGCCTCAGATGTAGGGCTTGATCTTTCTTTCTTTCTTTCTTTCTTTTTGACTTTTTTAGAACAATTTTTAAGAAAAAAGAATTCCTATATAATCTTTGCCCATTTAAGTTTCAATCGTGACCCTCGTGTACCTAAGAGCGAAAGGATCTGGTCCAGGGTCACGAGCTACATTCAGTTGCATGGCTCTTTAGTCACTGTCAATCTGCAAGAATTCCTCAGTTTCCTTGACTTTCATGACCTCAATATTTTTGAAGATTCCAGAGCATGTACTTTGCACAACACGCCTCAATGTGGGTTTGCCCTGTTTTGCTGTGATTGGTCAGGTTATGCATTTTTAGCTGGCATATTCCAGGAGTGATGCTGTGTTCCACTGCTCCTAGCAGCCTGCTGTGAGAGGCTGATCTGTCCCATGGTTAGTGGGGGAGATCTTTTATCCCAGGTAAAGTGGAAAGTGGTGTCTGCCAGGCTTAAGATTAAGATTAACTTAATCTGAAGTTAATTACCTTTTCTCTATTTTTTTTTTGAGGACATATTTTGAGACTCTCTAAATTCCACTTTTCTCACCCACCTGTGTTAGCATCTTCTGATATTCCTTGCCAGAATTAAAAATTATTACTATGGCATTTGCTAAGTGGTTTTTCTGATTCCATCATTCATTGTATGTGTTTTAGTTGGCATTGTCCAGTAAAGAAGAACTCTCTCTTTGCCCCCGTTGACCTATTTATAGCAGAGCCACTCATAGCCTCCTGTTCTACTCAATGAGTTACAATTCAGTAGGGTCACTATTTACTTTGAGGCTCAAATCATACCAGGTTGAGTCAGTGGGAAGTTCGTCACACTGGTTTCTGTGCCTTTTGACTCATGCCTCCATTCTTTGGGCATTTTCCTGCTTTCTGACAAAACAAGATGTTCCAGGATTGCCATTCTTTCTCAGGCCTGGCCCTAGAATCAACCATTTCTCCAGGACGTCCTGGCTGCTCAATATGTTCATGGTGACCAGGATATTGCTGCTCTGAGGTTCCCTCATGGATAAAGCAAAAGATTCACCTCAACTTTTGCTTCTCTTCTGCCCATAAATAGAAAACTAGGAGTTCAACTCCACATAGCATCTCTAATTCCAATCCAATGACGCAGCATTCATTTAGTGTTTCCTCTTGCCTTATTTGCCCTCTTGTGGGGAACCTGTCTCACTCCAGCTGCCACTTTGTGCTGGCCCCATACCCTAATCTGATATCTTCCTTACAAAAAAAAAAAAAAAAAGAGAGAGAGAGAGAAAGGAAAGAAGGAAGAAGAGAGAGAATAATAAAAGAAGCAGGTACTTGATTTGAGAACCTGTTTTCTTTTCCTTTCATGTGACATCCTGCTTTTTTTTTTTCCCTAAAGAACAATACATTCAATATTTTGAGGATTATCCATTTGGGGGCTACAGTCTTTTTAACTTAGAACAGCCTCAAGGTCTAAGCATTTATGCAGCCTGGTGTCTTCTAAACACTGAGTGTGCTATCAGTTCTTTGGTGGAGTGCTGTGACCCATTCTTTGCATTCTGTTTATAACAAGGTATTGTTGGATGTCACAGAACCTGAATGTGAACTAGAATTGATATTTTATAACTTATGTCTTTTAATCTTCCCCTTGTAGGAATAAGCAAACTGAGAGACTGAGAGACCAAAAAGATAATGAGTTGACCAAAATCAGAAATTGGAATTTTTTTCATTTTGTGTTGAGCTCCAAAATTTTCTACTCCACTTTCTGACTTTTACTGTTTTGTAGTGTCCAGGGACACCTCAGATCAACAGCCCTTGTTTCAAAGGTGTGCTGATGGTGGGATAGTTCTAGGATAGGCTGGATAATGGCCCCCCAGCGATGTCCACTTCCTGATCCCTGAAGCCTGTAAATGTTACCCACATGGGACCGTGGCAGGAAGATACCCCAAATTAGCTGGGTGGACTTGAAGTAATCAAAAGGATACATCCATGAGGGATCCATGAAGGTCAGAGAGGAAGAAGGTGACATGATGATGAGGCAGCAGTTGGAGAGACAAACTTTGAAGATCGAGGCTGGGGTCACTAGCCAAACAATATTGGCAGCCACTTGAAGCTGGGAAAGTCCAGGGCATGTATTCTGCCTTGCTTTTAGCCCAATAAGGCCCATGTTAGGCTTCTGACCTCCAGAACTGTAAGATGCTAAATGCATTGTCTTAAGCTACAACATTTGTGGTAATTTGTTACAGCAGTGATAGGAAATTCATATAAGCTCCTGTAAAATAACAAATCTTGCTGCATGCATTGTGTTAGCATGTCAGGGGGACAGCCCTGCCCAAAGTCCCATATTTTGAGAGGAATATCTAGTACCTCTAGTGTTTCTTATCATCTAAGTTGTCCATGTGTTTTCATCTGCTTCTTTAAAAAACAATCATGGCCGGGCATGGTGGCTCACGCCTGAAATCCCAGCACTTTGGGAGGCCAAGGCAGGAGGATCACAAGGTCAAGAGATTGAGACCATTCTGGGCAACATGGTGAAACCCTGTCTGTACTAAAAATACAAAAATTAGCTGAGCATGGTGGCGCGCACCTGTATTCCCAGCTACTTGGGAGGCTGAGACAGGAGAATCACTTAAACCTGGGAGGCAGAGGTTGCAGCAAGCTGAGATCGTGCCACTGCACTCCAGCCTGGTGACAGAGTGAGACTCCATCTTAAAAAAAAAAAATCATTTTTGGGAAATTGAACGAATAAATCTTATATTACATGTAGGTCAAGTTTGGAAATTCTTCCTCTGTTCATGTCATCACTCAGCTGGATTCCATTGTCCTTGTCTTATAGAAATTTGGTCAGCTTCATAAATTTGTCTAGCATCTAAGCAAAAAAGTACCTTTCACTGACCATCTCCAGGACACAGTCCATCAAACTGACAGTTTAGGTGTAGATCACATCTGGGGTCTCATGCTGCTTGATCCCTTTAAACAGAGAACTCAAAAGGATGGACCACAGGACTCCAGGCTGAGGGATTGATAGTACGATCAGTGTAGAGATGACACTGGGCTGTCATAAATGCTTAGACCTTGAAGCTCTTTTGAATTAAGGAGACATAGACCCCCAAATGAAGAATTCCAAAACTTTTGATTGTACTGTCCCTTGAAAAGAAAGATTAGATACACCATAGGCATTGGTTTTAAAGCCATAATTTTGTGACATTTTAAATGACTTTCATGCTGGTTAGTGTCCTTGAGATTTAATTTCATCATTTCTTATTTTCTTCTTATTTTGTGTGGTGAATTTACCTAAAAATTAATGAGTAGTTTAACCAACTTGTCTTTTGACTTGAGAAGCTTGTCATTTCAGTGAAATTCAAAACATTAGATAAGATCAAAAAGCAATATTCTAGTCATTTTGTATGAAAGTGGGAAAGCGTAGGTCTTATTTGGTCCATTTGATTTGGCTTATGGCCTATATTCAGTTACAATGATAGAAAATACCACCAAAAAGAGGAGGAAGACCTATGTATAAATGCCATTCCATACCAAATGCACAAATGCAGCATTCTTCTTAAACTGGAAAGTGTAGCCAGGACATTAGATGTTTAACGTGCATTCAGATAACTTCCTGTGCAGCTGCTTAACCCTTATTCCTATCTCTTGAAGGATTGTTTATATGTTTTGATCAGGACTTTTGTAATATTAATGAAAATCTTTTGCAGTATTTTGCATCTCCTCATAATGGTTGAAATGAAACAGAGCTAACATTCCTTTATTTGAGTTACTTTTAAAAACCTGAAGAATGCCTTTCAGTACAAATACTGATTTAAATATTGCTGGAAAGCATGTATCAGATAAGAAGGAATACAGTGGGACCTCAGTTAACATTGTTTGGTGGGTTCTTGGAAAGTGAGACTTTAAGCAAAACAATTTTTTCCCTCATCAATGTTATAGCAAAATGGCATTGAATGAGACGACATTATTCGAGGACCTGCTGTATATCCTTTTGCTTAAAGTTTCAGTTGTGACCAAGAACTTACTGATGACACTGAGGACTTACTATAAAATGATATAATGTGGAAATTCTATTTCCAGAATTCAGCGAAATGTTAGGAGCCTTCTTATAAGTTTTCTTTCATTAAAGCACTGGATGATGTTCTATTCTGGATATTAGGTTTACTTGAGATACTTGTCCAGCAGAGTTTTACAATTGCTACCTGACTGATTCAGCATGAGAATTATAGCGCAGAATCACAAAGGCAAAGTCTGCCATCAATACTCCAAATCTTTGATCAATATCATATTGCTTTTGAAAACAGTAACCTTTATTGGCCCTCTCTCTTACTTGGCAACTTCAGTATTTTCTCAAATTCTCAGAGCCTCCTGGACTGTGTGCCTGCAGTTAAGGTGAGCTGCCACTTGATGGCGCACATAACATTCTGATTGTCTTTGACTTGCCTTTCACCATTCACAGGCGAAGTTCCAGAATTCTCAGACACATTGTACCCAGGTACTTAGCGCTGTAGCATAATTGATTGTATCTCCTGCTGATCTGTGAGATTATTGGGGGCGAAACTCTGTCCTTATTCTTTTCCTCCTCCAACACACATATGCACACAAATGTGTGCATTCAAACATGTACATACACATTCACACATGTTCACACACACACAGCCACTCACCCTGCCACCGCCCCCCCCCCCCGCCCCCGCACATATAACTGCGGCCTTTTATGAGACGGGTTAGAAAAGGAAAATTTAAAACGAGAGATGAATTTATTGTTATCAGTAATGCCTTTGTTATTCAGATATGCTTCATATAGTCATAGTTAAATGTCACCGTTAAATGAAAATTCCATTTAGAATAAGATGCAAAGGAAAATCTTTAGTCAATGAACCATTCTTTATTCTCACTATTTCTATTGTTTTCAATTTAATTCCCTATAAAGGCACTAGGTGAAGACTTACTGCACTAAGCCTCAGTGTCCACATCTTAAACAGGGATAATAGTACTTATCAGAGTGATCTGAGAATTACATGATGAAACAGCACACACACCCTACTATACTTATTCATCCTTATCTAGCTACTGTTAAGCGTAGACATTGCCAGCATGCTACATGCCAGGCATCGTTTTCATAACTTTATATATAAATGCCTTTACTGCTTGCAACAATCCTATAATATGTCTTATTTATTACCATTTATCATGTGAGGAAACTAAGTTATAGAGTGGTAAAATAATTTGTCCAAGGTCACATGGCTGGCACACACTCAGAAATGTTATTCATTATTATTCTTCTTGTTATTATTTGAAATAGTAGTAAGGTTTGCAGCTTTTCCTTGGAGTCCTACTGAAAATCAGCAAAGGGTTATCTTTCACATGAAGGTAGCTGCATCTGACCCTTCACTAGCGCTAAGCATGCAGATTTTGCTCAGTAGGATTCCATGCAAACTAATTAACCACGTGCAGAGAGATTGCATGCCTCTCCTGAAGGCTTGCTTGCTCATAGCTTCTTCTTTCTGGTGCCTTCCCCCATCTTTCCTTATGGCTGGAGGCTCCCCAGGAACATCTAGAGACAGTCAGTACCTTTTTGTTTATTTAGAAAAATCAGAATGGTGAGGTTGTGTTTACAGAAATCAGAAGTGAGGCAGGTGCTCAGTGTGGGCTGAGCTCTGTATATGCAGGTATAGGACTTCACCACCCAGAGCATTGGGTGGGAGGTACCAGCTGGATGGACAGTGACACTGGCCCATCAGGAGTCACTTGGAGAGGGGCCAGGGCCAGGGCCCCATATCTCTATGTATGTGTGCAGAGGAAGGGGTGATGAAAGCACATGCATGGATGATGCCAAGCAGAGAGAGTGGCAGTGCACAGTGCCTAGCTTGGTGCAGGGCCCACAGAGGACGTTCAGAAAATCTTGGCTAACCACATGAATAATAGAAGACTTAATGGTGCTTCCAGAGTCTGTGCCTGGCACTTTACAGCCATCATCTGCTCAACTTTAGATACTGTGATCATCATCCCTGTTTTATTAATACAACGAGGCAGCCAGCACTCTGGGTGGTGCAGTCCCTATGCCTGCAGACACAGAGCCAGCCCACATGTTGCCAAGAGTGGAGCTCCAGCAGTTAGGACCAGGCTGCTGCAGGGCTATGTCTCCTTGACTTTTATGCTTCTTGTGCACTGCCCAATGTTTATTTTAGAGATTCTCTTTCCATCGCTTCATAAATCCCTGCCAGTGATCCAGGTGCAGCTCAAGGGCCTGGAAGTCTCCGGCCCACCTCATTTCCTTTCATCTCTGCTCGCACTTCTGCTTTCTCTTCTTATTTTTGCTACTTTAGTCATAGTCTTTTGCTTTGAATAAATTGAGGTTGGACTTCTGCCTCCACTATTAACCAAGAAGTGACTTCAAGCAGTTACTTAATTAACTGCCTTAGTGACATGATACATCATAGCCCATGGAAAGCACACGTTTAATGGGGATTTTCATGTTTGAGATCCCACCTACTGTAGCGAAACTGAGCATTGCAATTTTATTGTCTGATTCACCTCTGAATTCCTAGGATGCTGGTACAGTGAGTCACAAACTTGTGTTGCATTGGATACACTGTTTTAATGTCTGTCCCCTCCCCGCCTATGGCTCCACCGTAGGCAGCCTCCACCAGCCCATAAGGGTCTGGGAGTTCACAGTCAAGTTTCATTCATCTTTGCAACCTATAGGTAGTCTATCAACTGTTTTGCTGAGACTTAGATAGCCTTGGAGTTGTGCCAATTAAATAGATGGCTAAATGAAATATATGGGGTGTGTTTGGTGTATGTTGTCACAACTGGATTAGGCGATTGAGGCAGAAGAAAAAAAAATGCAGTGTGTGTAGAAACATAATATAATACATGGCTGATTTTTTTCCCTGAAAGGTGTTTTTGATGCTTTTGCAAGATTCCAACAAGAAATCTGACATTGCCGCGGGGGACTGAGTCGGAGCTGCAGAACCACAGGCCTGCAGGACATCTGCCTGGCAACCGTAAGTACAGAGTGGCTTCCTGCATTTCTGCCGAAGGAACAATAACACCAGCCCTATTCAATATCCCTTGTTTTAAAAGTTGAATAGCAAGATTCTGAAGTTAGTGAGGAGATGTGAGTGTATAGGGAGGGGACATAAGTAAACACAGGTCAGAGGCAGAAAACTTTTGAGTTTTAGCCTGGCTTGAAGAAAACAACTGTTTGTTTATGAGACACATTTATCTTTTCTTCAGGACTTGACTTTATATTAAAATTTCTCAGTGTATACAGTTAGAATAATGACCACCATTCATTTTGTTTGACCTTCATCAAACAAACTGATCCGGCCTACCTGTGTGGTGTGCCTCTTATGCGCAGGCACCTGCCTGGTAACAGGTTTGCATGGCTGAACAAAGCCCCGGATGTGGGCTTTGCCTTCATGCAACCTCTGTCCACTTGGGACCAAATCATGTGCTTCAGCCTTTGTATGCAGCCTCCTTTATAGGTTTTAATGATTAAACAGAATCCAGATTTGGTTTCTAGGTGTGTGACTAAAGCTCCAGTTCAGTCCAATTCCTGGCATATTTATTAGCAGCAAGTCAGCAAGGATCCCTGAGCTGAGCTCTAGGGAAGTGGAGGGTAATAAATATCATAGCCTTCCTTCGGAGATTTCAGTCCACCAGACACATGAATAAGGAACTAGAATTAAATATGTTATAACCTTTTATGATGTTTGCCAAATTGCATCCTCACCAGCAACTGTAGAAATTGCTATTGCTGTACTTCCTCTTTAGCTCTTAGTAGTATCAGATTTGAAAAACATGTAATTTAGCTATTGAAATAGATGTGTTGTTTCTCATTGTAATTTTAATTTGCATTTTCCTAATAATTATGTTAAGCATATCATTTTCTTTCCCACAGCTTTATTGAGATATAATTCACCTAACACACAATTCACTCATGTCAATGGGACCATTCAGTGGCTTTTAGTTTCTTCAGAGTTCTGCATTTGTCACCACAATCAACCTTAAACCATTTTCATCACTCTGAAAACTGGTGTCACTTAGCAGTCACTGCTCAAAATCCCCACCCCTCCAGCGGTAGGCAGCTCCTAACGTACCTTCAATCTCTTATAGATGTGCCTATTTTGGACATTTTATTTACGTGGAATCATAATACATGTGGCCCTCTGTGACTAGCTTCTTTCATTCAGCACAATGTTTTTGAGATTCATCCATGTCACAGCAGGCCAGTACTCAATTTATTTTGATTACCAAAATATTCCATTGTATAAATATACCACATTTTTGTTTGTCCATTCACCAGTTGATGGGCATTTGGGGTTATTTCCAGTTTTTTTTGCTATTGCAAATATACTATTATGAACATTTATGTACACATTTTTTTGTGAATATGTTTTCTCTTACATATATACCTAGGAATGAAATTGCTGAATCGTATGTTTCAATCATTTGAGAAACTGCTAGACTGTCATCTAAAGTGACCACACGTTACATTCCCACCAGTAGTATGTGAAGGTTCTAATTTCTCCACATTCTCCCAACACCAGTTATTGTCTGCTGTTTTGATTACACCTTAGGGATGTGACACACACCTTAGTATATATCTCATTGTAGGTTTTATTTGCATTTCACTGGTGGCTAATGATATTGAATATCTTTTTGTAGGCTTAATGGCCATTTGTATATTTTTTTTGGAGAAATCCATATTCAGATTTTGTGTTCATTATTTTGGGCAGATTTTATTTCTAGAGCTGGAATAATTTCTAATTATGGAATTGTGTGAGTTAAAAGTGTAATGGTAACTAGGTTTTCATAAATGCCCTTTATGAAGTTGAAGAAATTCTTATCTATTTCTAACTGTGGCATGTTTTTAATCATGAAAGGTGTTGGATATTGCCAAACGCTTTCTCTGCATCTATTGAGATGATCATATGTTGTTTATTTATTTACATGATATATTATATTTTTGATTTTTGGAAGTTAAAACAACATTGCATTCCTGGAATAAATTCTACCTGTCATGTCATATATCACTGGATTTTATCATGCTAGTATCTTGTTGAGGATTTTTGGATCTTTGTAACAGGTATTGGTCTGCAGTTTTCCTTTCTTCAATGTCTGGTATTGGCATCATGGTACTGTTTACCTCATAGAATGTGTTGGGAGGTGTTCCCTTCTCTTCTTTTTTCAGAACATGTTTGTGAATACTTGGTATTAGCTCTTCTTTCAATGTTTTGTAGAATTCAGCAGTGAAGGCATCTGGGCCTAGGCTTTTCTTTGTGGGTAGGTTTTTTATTGTTATTGTTAATTCAATTATTTAATTGATGTAGGCCTATTAGATTGTCTATATTTTTCTCAAATCAGTTTCAGTGTTTTGTGTCTTTCTAAGAATCTGTCCATTTCATTTCATTCGTTATGCTATTTTATGTTACTGGCATACAGTTGTTCATCATAATCAGTTTTAATTCCTTTTATTTTTTAAAAGTCTGTAGTAATGTTTCACCTTTCATTTCCAGTTCTAATAATTTGAGTCTTCTCTGTTTTCTTGGTTAATCTAGCTGAAACGTTGTCAATTGTGGAATGTTTTCACAGAATCAGCTTTTGGTTTTATTGATTTTCTGTTTTCAGTTTCATGAAATTCAGCTCGAATTTTTATTATTATTATTAATTTATTTACTTTTTTCTTACTTTAGATTTAATTTGCTTTGTTTTTCCAGTGTCTTCAGGTGGATGTTTACATTATTAATTTAAGATCCTTCATTATTTATAGTAATAAGCATTTACTGCTAAGTTTTTCTCTAAGCATTGCTTCAGCTGTATCCTGTATGTTTTGGTATGTTGTATCTTCATTTTTCACTCATCTTAAAGTATTTTTTAGCTTCTCTTTTATTTCTTTCATTGGTTATTTAGGTTGTGTTGTTTTGATTTCCACATATTTGTGAGTTTCTAAATTCCTTTTTGTTATTAAAATCCCATTTCATTTCATTGTGACCTGAAAAAAAAACAGAATGGGTTCATATTTTTAGTAGAGGTGGGGTTTCACCATGTTGGCAAGGCTGGTCTCGAACTCCTGAACCTGGGAGGTGGAGGTTGCAGTGAGCTGAGATAGTGCCACCGCACTCCAGCCTGGGCAACAGAGGGAGACTCTGTCTCAAACAACAACAACAACAACAACAACAAACAGAATGGGTTTACATCTTTTCAATTTATTTAGGCTTGTTTTATGGTCTAGGCTGGAGAAGGTTCCATGTACCCTTGAAAAGAATGTTCATCTGTTATGATAGGTGGTATGTTCTGTAGACGTCTGTAATGCTTAGTTTGTGTGTAGTGGTTGTTAAGTCTTTTGTTTTCTTGTTGATATTCTTGTAAATTATTTTATCTTTTAATAAAATTTGGGTATTGATATTTCTGATTATTATTGTAGAATTGCCTATTTCTCCCTTTAATTCTGTTGACTTCTGTTTTTATGTCTTTGAGGGTTCTGTTCGGTACATAAATCATCATAATTTCATTTCTTCCAGATGTAAGGCTTATTTCATATCTTTTATGGTCTTCTTTTCTTTTTGTATTTTTCCTGGTCTTTTTAGAAGTGCTGGCACTACATCTGATGAAGCAATTTTCTCAAGAACTTTGTGAACCTTTTTTGGATTTCAGTAATAGTCATCCATTAGACAAAAGCCAGGTGTTTTTGAAATAACCTCTCCTCTATTTTTTGGCTTCTGCATAGATAGCAGAGGGAACCACCCCATAAAGCTTCCTAGAGGTCCTCTGATTTGGTTGAGTAGACCTGTGAGACACACTTGATCTTTTAAAAATTTTTTTTCATCTAGAAAGTTTATTAGTAATATAAAATATCAAATGGAAAATTAATTAGTGAATGTTTATAATATATGTGATAAATATATGCTATATAGTACATATATTTATATAAATATATAATATGTATTTATGTATTATATTTAAGATATATATTTTTACCATGGTAAAACATATATAATACAGATTTTACCATTTTAACCGTATTTAAGTATACAGCTCATTGGCATTACGCACATTCACATTGTTATGTAACCATCACCCTCATCCATTTCCAGAAATTTTTATCTTCTCAGATTGAAACTCTGTACCAATTAGACAACAACTCCTCATTTCTCCCTCCCCTAGCTCCTGGAAACCACCATTCTACCTCCCATCTCTACGAATTTAACTACCTCACATAAATGGTATCATACAGTATTTGTCCTTCTGTGACTGGCTTATTTCACTTAGAGTAAGAGTTTCAGGGTTTATCCATGTTGTACCAAGTGACAGAACTTCATTCTTTTATAGGGCTGAATAATATTCCGTTACATGTATGTATCACATTTTGTTTATTAATTTATCTGTTGATGGACATTTGTGTTGCTTTCATCTTTAAACTGCTGTAATAATGCTGCTATGAAAATTGATGTACAAATATCTGTTCAGGCACCCAACTTTTGTTTCTTTTGAGCATATAAAAAGAAATGGAATTACTGGATCCTATGGTATGTTTAATATTTTGAGAAATTGCTGTATCATTTTCCACAGTGGTTGCACCATTTTACATTTCCACCAGCCATGAACTAGGGCTCCAGTTCCTCCACATCTTTACCAATACTTGTTATTCCACTTTTTAAACAATAATCATCTAATGGGTGTGAAGTGGTATCTCACTGTGATTTTAATTTGCATTTCCCTAATGATTAGTAATGTTAACACTTTTTTCCTGACTTTAGTATATCTTCTTTGGAGAATCCTCTAGTAAGGCCTTTGTCCATTTTTGAATGGGGTTGGTTTTTGTTTGTTTTCGTTGTTGAGTTGTAGAAGTTCCTTATGTTTTCTGGATATTAATTTCATATTAGAAATATAATTTGTAATTTTTTTCTCATTCCATTCTTTCTCATTACCTTTTTACTCTATTAATTGTGCTTTTTCATGTACCAAAGTCTCACCTTTTTATCCCATTGCCTCAAACGTTCTATTCTTGTGTGCTTGCTGAATCAGGTGAGACAGATACCGGTCCCTTGGGCATTCTACAGCCAGGCAAGGCAAGTATTTTGAAAACAATTTACACTCTGCTCTTTCTGTCCTGAAGGAGAGATTAGGAATTGGGCCTAATTCCTAATTCTTTTACCCCACCAATATGGGAAGAGGTGAGCAAAGTGAAGTAAAACACCAGAGAATTTATCCTACCATTTGAATGTGTTTTGTTTGTTTCTGACTGGGAGTTTGCTTGGTTGCTATAGATCTTAGACTAATTTCCAGAGCTCTTGTAAAGCTCTTGGTTTTAGTTGGTTTGTAGTTGTTTATTTAGTGTCTCCATGGGGGCAGAGGAGTTGTGGACTTCCTAATCTGCCATCTTGCTGATGTCATTCTATCCTCTTAATCCTTTTAGAGAGCCAATTTTGTGACTAAATACTGGCACCCTGTGAGTCTTTTGAGGTTTTAGCAGAAGGTTCTATAGTTACATATTCAACCTTTTCTTTCTGCCATGTTATCAATAGCTTTCTTAACTTTTACTACCTTTTCCTTTTTGTAATCTGCTGAGGCTGACAGTTATCGAAATTATCAGTTTATTTACTTATTTTTTGCTTGCTTGTTTAACACTTCTTTCCTCATTTTATCTCTCTCCTCTCTCATTTTACTAGAAACCAGGCAGTACCTTCAATTTTTCTTTGGAAATCTCCTTAGCTAAATATCCAACTTTATTGCTAACAAATTCTACTTTTCATGTAACCACATAATTGCAGGAGACCATTTTGTTAAGTTTTTTTTTTAATTGTTGTTTTTTTAAGTAATGATCTGACCAAGGAAATTTAGGTTTTTCTCCAGCATGCTTCTGAAAACTCTTTTACCCGCCACCTATTCCATGATTTCAAGTTACCCTGACATTTTTAAATATTTGTTATGCTACTTCTCAATTTCCGGTTCCCAAATTTTGTTTGAGTTTTCTGTTGCTATTAATAAATTGCCATCAACTGAACAGATTAAAACAATGCCTATTTATTATCTCACAGTTTCTTTTGGTCAGGGGGCTGGACACAGCCCAACATCCAATCTCTGCTTAGGATCTCACAAAGCTGAATAAGGGTGTTATTAGGACTGCATTTTTATCTAGAGCTTGGCATTCTCTTCCAAGATTGTTTAGGTCCTTGGCAGAATCAGTTTCTTGAGGTGCTCATTTTTTTGGCAGGCTGTCAGCTGTGGACTGCTCTCAGTTCTTAGAAGTCACTCTCAGGTCTTAGATAAAATGTTTATGAGAATCTAATAATCATATTTCCTTTAAATTCTCTCTTACACATAAAAGGTATTCAGAAGTGCATTTTAAAGGAACTGAATGCTCAGAAATTAAACCTTTAGGCAAAATGCTAGTAACTAAAAGAGAAAATAATGTGTATGTCCAGTAAGTTTTGACATAAACAGTATAATGTAGAGACCAATTATGATACTTGCAGGAGACTATTACTACATAGAAATTACATAAGCAAAAAATACATTTATAGAAATGGCAGACTTTTATAATACCATATAATTCCTTTTACATAAAGTTCAAAAAACAGGCACAATCATACTAAAGTGATAGAATTACCCTTGGGCATAAACAATTTTATAGGAGCTCTGTCAGAAGTAAACTGGCAGTTTACCTCTTTAAAGTGAGCAGGATAATCTGTTTTGATTAATTTAAAATAGGCAACTGATTAGGGCTCTTAATGAGATCTGTAAAGTATCATCACCTTTACCATATGACTTAGTCTAATTGAGGGAGTGACAGCTCTTGTATTCAAGGTCTCACTCCCACTCAAGGAGAGGGGATTGTACAAGGGTTTGAGTCACTGGGGGGTCACTTTACACTTCTTACCGAAACAGTATTCTAACAAGCTACACCGAATTTCCACAACTTGAGCCTCTCTTCATATTTATTAGCCATTTGTATTTCCTCTTTTGTAACAATGTTGTTCCTTACCTTTACACATAAATTACATATTTATTTAAGAACAGTGTTCTAAATTTATTTTCACTAGCGTAAACTACATCCATCTTATAGTAAATGGCAGAGATGTTAATTGTGCAACCAGATGGATTTTTCCATGGTACACACCTGTGTAACCACCACCCAGACTGAGCTAGAACATTCCTAGCAATTTAGCAGGTACCCCTCACATCCTCTCCTTGTCAAATCCCTCTCCACAAGGGTAATTGAATGAATCACTTTAGAATAATTACGCCTGTTTCTGAACTTCATATAAAAGGAATCATATAGTATGTACAAAAGTCTGTTTTTCTCTACATATGTATTTTGTCTCTGAAATCCATCTATGTAATTGCTTGTGTAATTTCTATGTAGTAATATTCCCCTGCATATATCATAATTGGTCTCTACATTCTGCTGTTTACATAAAAATTTATTTTAACTGGAGATACCCATTATTTCATTTTTGGTTATTAGCATTTTGCCTAAAGGTTTAATTTCTGAGCATTCAGTTTTAAAAATATATTAGCTAATAACTTTTATATGTAAGAGTGAATTTAATGAAAATACGATTATTAGGCTCATAAACATTTTGTCATCATGAGAATTTAGGATAATTTACGTTGAAAATGTATTGGCTGTAAATGTCCTATATATGGGCTATATTTATCCCCTTTATTATGGTTCTACATCTGTTTTAAAAATGATAATTTTATGTTCTGAATTTGGAGAACATTATAAAAAACCCATCTAAATAATTTGGAAGTAAAACATATGCAATAAAAGCTAATGCTATATGTAAAAGAGTGGTGTTTTGAATTTAAGAAAGAACCATGAAGAAAGAAAAATTATGTTTTTATTACCATATAAAATATGACATAAAAATGTAATTTTATTTATCATTCAAATTACAAATCTGGGAACTGGAATGTATATTATTTAAGAATCAACTTAAGTGTTTCATTACCAAATAACAAGTAAGTCCAGGATGCATTAAACAAATTTGGCATGAGATTGCCTACATTTGCCAATTTTATTATATTCTGCAAATTCCTCCCATAAAACTCCACATCCTGCCTCAACCTAAGTCCAGTTTACGTTACTTAGTAGGTATAACTTAATCACAACATTAGCTCAGGATATTGAACACAGTGTGCATTAATGTCTTCTAAATAAGGGATTTAGTTGCTTTTTGTGTAGTGTGTGTATGTGATCTACACTAGAGAAATTTCATTTCTAGAATAACCATTTACAAAGGCCTTTCTCCTCCTATTGGTGCCCTGGAAGATTATTCTTTTGTTATTGATTCCTGCTCCTGGGCTGCACCTGCCTGTGGGCACCCCTTCTCTCTACAGATGCCATATGTCTTCAGAAACAGTCTTTCAAGGGCTAGCTCTGAATTAGCTCACTCCTTGCTTCTCTGAAGGATTGATGAAGGCAAAATAAAATATAAAATATATACTTTTTAATCATAGGAATCCTAGTAGCTCTGTAGAAATGAGTTATGAAGACCGATGCTTGTAACTGCGCTTTTGTCCTTGTGTCTGCACTGCAGAGTGTGGAAGTCACCACTTCATGGAGAAGGAAACTATTTATTAGCTGCCTGAAGCGGATCGGACACTATGACAGGCACTTTCAATGATTTGGATTTTCTCACTTAATCATTACAGCCAGTTTGCAAACAGGCTTTCCTATCTCTGTTATTTGGTTGGTATAGAGATGTTACTTGGATTTCTGGGCAGTATTGAGAGTCCTGTGACTGAGAATCTACTATAGAGCCTGCAAACTCTAATGATAAAAATGCTAAACGTACTGAGAAAAAATGAAAACAGTGCGATGAGCAACAACAAATCAGCATGGTGAAACCTGCAAGAGAAGTGTACACTAACTGTTGGAGGAACATGTAGGACAGAGTGAATAACTGCTCAGAAGATGCTGAGAGGCTTCCACGGGAGGGACTGTGTAACCAGAGGCTGTGTGAGTGCTCTGCCATGGCCAGTGCCCGTGGAGGCCAGCTTTTACTCTAGATGAAGACACGTGGCATGAACACACAGAATGCCCCATCCCAGCACTGAGCTGCTGGGCTGAGGAATCAACCAGCCAAACTCACGTTGCCCGTGTGTAAGCTCTGCAAGGAAATGACTTCCCCAGTTGTATTATGACTTCCCCAAGTTGTAGTTGCATTGGCAGCTCAGGCTGCCAAACAAACTACCACAGACTGAGCGGCTTAAACAACACACATTCGTTATCTCACAGTTATTTTCTAAACCTCGAAACTGAGGTTTAGAGATGTTATCTGATTTGCCCAAACCCTCAGCAGATTCAGCATGAAACTCCTATCCAGGCACAATGCCTATATATATCCTCTTTCTTATGGCTATACATCTGCCATTACAGTCTCTTTGGGTCCTTTTTAAATAATTTTTATTTTTTGAAAGGACTTTTCCAAGGCCCGATAATCTAGTGCTTAGTATATGTAAAGAATACACATAAATCACTCAATTACCTAGTTGGCTTCCTGAGAAATTTAGTGATTTCACAACTGAATGATTATGTGGAGAGTTTATTACAACACAGATTATTGGGCTTCACCCCCAAATCTTCTGACTTAGGAGGTCGAGGATGGGGCCTGAGAACTTGCATTTCTAATGAGAGCTCAGGATATGCTGCTAGTCCATGCATCACACCTGGAGATACTGCTTTGGTGTGATGGAAAAGGGGAATTCTATTTACAATCATAATTGTATTATGGGCTTATGGGCTATTCTCTCTTTCAGTGGCTTTCTAGCTGTGTACTGGTGTTATGGACTGAACCATGTTCTCTGTTTGTCTTAACCCTCAGTACCTCAGCATGCGACTATAGTTAGGGCTTTAAGAAAGGTAGTGAAGACTAAGTGACATCAAATGGGTGGATGTCCATTTAAGATGTCCTCTTCCATAAGAAGAGGAAATTTGCACATAAAAGAGACACCAGGGATGCACACAGGTAGAAAAAAGACCATGCAAGGCAGAAGACCGCTGTCTGCAAACCAAGGAGAGGGGCCTCAGAAGAAACCAGCCCTGCCCACACCTTGCTCTTGGTGTTGACAACTGTGAGATAATGATTGTCTGTTGTTTCAGCCACTCAGTCTGTGGTAGTTTGTTTGACCGCCTGAGCTGACTAAGACAACTGGGGAAGCCGTTTCCTTGCTGAGCTTACACATGGACAATGTGAGAGTTTGGCTGGCTGATTCCTCAGCCCAGCCACTTAGCGGTGGGATGGGGCACTCTGTGTATTCATGCCACTTGACTTGGTCCAGAGTAAAAGCAGCTTCCCATGGGCACTGGCCATGGCATAGCACTCACACAGCCTCTGGTTACACAGTCCCTCCCGTGGAAGCCTCTCAACTCTTCTGAGCAGTTATTTACTCTGTCCTACATGTTCCTCCAATATTTAGTGTGTGCTTCTCTCATAGGTTTCACCATGCTGATTTGTGGTTACTCATCGTGTGATTTTCATTTTTTCCCAGCAGGTTTAGCATTTTTATCATTTAGAATTTGCAGGTTCTATAGTAGATTCTCAGTCACAGGCCTCAACACTGCCCAGAAATCTAACCCTGATTCCCTGGCCAACTCTCTCATCTTGTGCCAAGTTGCATTCAAATATCCCCTCTCCTCATGCCTCTGGCTCCTTCTCCAACTCCCATTGCAGGAGGGGGTTCCTGCTTCAGAGAGAAATAAGAGTGAATAAATCCATACATCCACCCCCCCATCTTTTCCCACCTGCATCCCCTTTCCTTCCTGTTACAGGAGAGAGGAGGGCCCTCTTCCCAGGTGAGGCTAATTTCTCTGCCAAGATGAATCCTTTCCCACTTTTGAAGGAAGAATTGTGTGCCCTCTGTTTTCAACACCTCCCCATACACTGAATCTTTCTCATTAGGGATTAAACATGTTCGTGGCTCTTCCTTTGCTAAAGACAAAGCACCATAAGAGACAAAACCGTTCCTTCAAACCATTTTCTTCCAGATAGCTCCCTAGCTCTCTCCCTTTACAGCCAAACTTCCATCTCAAGAGTTGTCGGGACATGCTGTGACCTGTGTTGTCTCTCACGTGAGCCCCGGTCAACTCAGATATGTACCGTTCTCCCAGCATCCCACTAAAAAGGCCTGTTTTAATTTCACTGGTGACCAGCACATCACCAGTTTCAAAAGGCATTATCCTTGATCTCTAAGCTATATCCAACTTCCTTTTATTGGGCAAAACTTTCTTGAGACCCTGTAACACATCACTTGTTTTCCTTTGATCATCCCACCTCACCTCCTTCATCCTGACCTTTGCCTGTTAGCGTTCTGCCATGCTCAGTCAGTCCCTGAGCTCCCTTCTCTCTTTATTCTTCCCAGGGGTCATTTTGTCCCTGACTGAGGTGTCATCATTCCCATGCTGTGGCTGCTCACACTTTTGGGGTCAGCTCAGCTCAGCTCACCTCTCTTGGCTCTTGGCTCTAACTGCCTGCTGAGCAACTTCATTCTAATGCCTCCCAGGTACCTCCATCTTAACATGTTTAAGCCCAATTCATGATTTTAACCCAGAAAGCTTTTCTCTGGCTCATCACTCTTGGTCTTAGAGAATATTGTCACTCTCTACTTAGTTCACAAACAAGAATGTCAGAGTTATTCATGAGCCTTTTCCTCTCGCCCTCCATATGTAGCCATCCCTAGATTCCAGCAGGGTATGCTATACGCTGCAGCCAAGTCTTGTCTTTGTGTGTGTGTGTGTGTGTGTGTGTGTGTGTTTTGTTTGTTTTTTGAGATGGAGTTTTGCTCTTGTTGCCCAGGGTGAAGTGCAATGGCGTGATCTCAGCTCACTGCAACCTCCGCCTCCTGGGTTCAAGCGATTCTCCTGCCTTGGCCTCCCAAGTAGCTAGGATTACAGGTGCCCACCACCGCACCCAGTGTGGTGTATTTTGTATTTTTAGTAGAGATGGGTTTTTACCACATTGGCCGGGTTGGTCTTGAACTCCCGACCTCAGGTGATCCATCCACTTCGGCCTCCCGAAGTGCTGGGACTACAGGCGTGAGCCACTGTGCCTGGCCTGACCAAGTCTTAAGAATAAGTATTTGATCACATTATTCTCACTCCCAAATACTTAATGGTTTTTCATCTTTTGGTACTCAAGTTCTGCTCATGGACTCCTAGGATGATACAAGGTCTGGATCCTGCCTGCACCTTGTCTATCCCAGTTTGACTCCTTTTAGTTTCTTAAACAGATCAAACTCCTTCTTGCCCCCCAGTACCTTCACAACAGCTCTTCTCCCTGCCTGGAATGCTGCCTCCTCTTCCCCCTTCTCTGAGCTAATCTTTGCTCATTCTTCAGTCTATGATTTATCTGACCCTTCTGCAGAATCTTCTTCAACTTGCCAGACTGAGTTAGATCCCTCCTGATAAATGCTCATGCTCCCCTCTTATGCTTCACAGCCCCCATGGCAGATTGTATTAAATAGCTAATTGCATGTGTTTAACATCTTTGCCCAATGAAAGAACGTAAATCCAGTGGAGCTATCTCATGTGTGGCTGTATTTCTGGCAGGGAATGCAGTTTTTATCATAATAAACCTGGAATACAGGTTGCTTGCCTGACTAACAGACCAGCTGACTGAAAAGGGAGACCTGCACATCAAGGCAAGTGGTGACCATTTGGCTTTACCTGGGTTTACCTCCAGGGCTTCTAGAATCCATGTGCCACTGCACATATCTGGCTTTTGGGGGCCCTGTCCCACCTGCAGAATGAACAGCCCCACAGTGTTGCCCATACTGATGTGTCACTGCCTTGGTTACTACATTCAGGATGTAGTTTTAAGAGAAGGAGACTTTTTCAAGAAGGTTTAAAAATCGCCTGGATACTTATTAAGATGGCATATTCTTAAGACTAACTTTCACAAATTTGGATTCTAAAGACTTAGGCATTTACATTAAGGAGCACCCTAAGTTCCTTGATTTAGATGGTCTATGACCACTACTGTGAGAAACATCCAAGTAGAGTCTCTTTAAGCTCAAAGTTTATGTGAAAGATCACAAATCTATCTAATACTGAATGATTTGGGGAAACATGATTGTTTTCTTTATATAAAGCTTTGTCATGCCCATTTTTTTTTAAAGAAACCTTATTCCCTGACGTGAGACCCGAGATTGCATTTGAATTTTTAGCTCTATGATTTGCCAATACCACTTTACATAAAATTCTGTTCCCTTTTCTCCCACAATTTAATCCTCTGTGTTTCATTCCTAATTACTGCTTCTTCTGATGATGGAAAGCAGTTTTGGCAGCGATTAATTTGAACTGTCTGCAACCTCTCCTTTGCTTTTTAAGACAATCCTATTTGCACAGCTCATCCTGTGAAGGCCTGCTATAACTCTCTGCCTCTTCAGAGAGCTGTTCCAAATTCCTTGTGTGTTTCCTAGGCTTAACCATGGTGCTAACCCTAGAGTGCTGTCTTTTCTTCCTTGTCCACATTTCCTCAAATCTCAAAAACCACCCTCCCTGCAAGCAAGGTGGGAAGGGACATGACTGCTGCCAATTGTACAGGCCAAAGAGGGTTTGTTTTCCACATCAGCTAAAAGCAGCAGAGAGCTAATGGCAGGGTGCTTTGCAGAAAAGAGTCTGCCAAAACAAAATGGAATTGAAATAGACTTGGGCAGAATAAATGCTGGTGGCAGGTGCCAGAAAGCAGCACCTTCTGTCAGGGGCAGTGAAAAGTGAAGAAAGTGTGTGAAGCTGTAATTCTTGCAGCCATGCAGATCAGAGCTACTAACTAAAGTCCCTGAGGTTAATGATAAATAGTTCCAAACCTCATCTCCTGTACTGGGATATCATATTCCTGTGAAATAGTTAACAAAAGATAAGCCTCACTCATCTTAAATGCAGTCATTGCTTCAAAACTGGATAATTCAGACAGGTCTAGCTCTGGGCAACTTTCACTAACATATCTACTTCCAGGAAACTAACGGCAAATAGGCCCTTGAGTGCGTCTTCAATTCCATTTCAACACGTGTCTCCTCACTGGAGCCTAGGAGAGTTTGGTAGGGCATCTTGAACTGGATCTTTCAATTCTATCTTCCTCTCGACTCCCGTAATCTCCTTTCTTTCTCCCTAGTGGATAGAGATACCTGGGAATACTGTGAGCAGCTGCAGCTATCTGTCTTCAGACCATGGTACAAAATCATGACTTTTCTTTGTCAGCTACTTTAACTTTGTTGTTTATTCTCTGAAAGTCATGCTGCAATGAAGCCCCTCTTAGTGACTTGACAACTGCTCCGGAATGAGGCCCACTAGGCACAGATGTCAAAGTTGAGAGTGAAATCAAGAGGTGAAAGGAGCTGCATAGGTGGTATTAGGTTTTCTGAGGAGAGGAAGAATGGACCTAGGAGAGAGAGAAGCCTCACCTCAGGAAGGCAATAAATAGGTAGGGATGCTGAATACAATATTTGGCCAGTATCCATCCATTCAATCACTCGTCAGACCTCACTGAGCATCTCATTTGGGCTGGGGAGTGAGATTAAAGCTGCAGATACTTAGATGAATTTAAATTAAGCTTCACTCCTTCTGGTTTCAAGGACCTCAGCACATATGAAGAAGGCAGGTAAGTGGAAGGTGATAGGAACAGTGAGGGGAGATGAACATTGGGCTCAGGTTGAAGAGATTTGGTAGTAGGGAAAATTTTCTTCTTTTTTAGCTATGTTTATTGGCCCTCACTTGTGCCAGATGCCACCGTAAGGGCTCCTACTTGCATTATCATCAATAACTTTTCCAAAAGCAGCTGTCTGAGCCAGTCTTCTAACAGGCAGATGCCTGACAACAGAGTCCACATGCCTGCCCCCCATATACCCTTGCCTCCCAAATGTAACTAAAATAGAAATCAGAGAGCAGTATTAAAGCTGAGAACACGAGTATGGTGTAGCAACAGTATCTCTCTTTCCCTAACAACACGTGACAACTGCGAAGGAAGCTCAGGTTTGGAAACTCAAGTATGAAGCTGTTTAGAGACTGCAGGAAGACCTGTCTTTGGTGGATATTTAGAGTTTGGATGCCTTGCCCAGGTGGTATAAGCACTTTAGTGATACAGCTGGGCTTTTATCACTATTGTACCACCCATTCAATATCCCTGATTCCCTGAATGTCAACTCACTGTCTTTTCAGTACAGGTTTAATCAAAAGGGTTTCAGCAACCTTTATTCCAAAAATGTGACTGAATTTAAGGGATAACCTTATTCACAAGTGAAATACTAATTCGATCTTTTGACATTTTGGCTGTTACAATCATAGGACATTGCAAAGAACCACATCAATGATGAATTAGCCACATAGCAATTGGAAATTTTAATGGTATGACATGTAGTGTTTTTCTTTTACCTATCTTTTTTTATTTTTAAGAAAAATCACATTTGAAAAAGCAGTATGGTTTTTATAAAAAATAAGCAGATAAAGCATCACATAAATTGATGATATAATTATGAGATTATCAATAAAACTGTTTAAACATAGCCTCCACTTATTAGTTTATTTAAATAATTAAGCATAATATTGATTTTACTTTTTAAGAATATATTTAACTAACCTAGTGGGTTTGTTTGTTTGTTTTGAGACAAAGTCTTGCTCTGTTGCCCAGGCTGGAGTGCAGTGGCATGATCTCAGCTCACTGCAACCTCTGTCTCCAAGGTTCAAGCAATTCTCCTGCCTCAGCCTCCTGAGTAGCTGGGATTACAGGTGCCCGCCACCAGGCCCAGCTAATTTTTGTATTTTTAGTAGAGATGGGATTTCATCATGTTGGCAAGGCTGGTCTTGAATTCCTGACCTCTGGTGATCCACTTGCCTCGGCCTCCCAATGTGCTGGGATTACAGGCGTGAGCCACTGTGCCCGGCCCCTAGCATTGTTTTAAAATTCGTGTATCTCTGTATTACCATATTTAAGAAATACTTGTTTTTCAGGTTTTATGTTGTGTTAATAAGCACCCACATGCCACAAAAACATTGTTTTATTTTTTCCTTTTCCTTTTGAATTATTTCTATTCTCTCTCCTATTTCTTCTCTCCTTCCTTCCTTCCTTCTCCTTCTCTCTTCTCTTCTTCTCTTTCTCTCTTCCTTAAAAAGATGTTTTATTTTATTGGCCCTCTAGAGTTGGGGGAAACAAAAATGCTTTGAATAAGACAATTTAGTAATGATTTGGGTAAATTTCATACAACTACACACACACACACACACACACACACACACACACACACACACACACACACATTTCTATTTATACCAGAACAAAGATTGAAGACTATCCTATCTAACAGGGAAGAAAATTACCTGTCCAAAATGTTCAGTGTATTCAGGGTTATCCAGGGCTGGAATTCAGGCATCCTAATGCTAGAGTGTGTGACTTCCCCTGTGGGACATTTACAAAGTTAGTACCCATCTTAATGGTGTCTGCCTATTGAATTAAAAGTATGTTTCCCAAGGAAACCTGTAGCACTGTTAGGCTTTCCGTGCAGCTCACCTGATTCTATTTCTCTGAGTTTGTGTAATAGGTGCAATGATTTATGCCTTTTCATGTCTGCCAATGATTCTGAAATCCAGCATTATGACTAGGGTCAGCAGAAAATAGCCCTCATACCCTTTCCTTAACCAGCTTAGCATATTCCTGTCCCACAATCCATGTATTTGCATGAGATACCTTTTATTTCTTCACATTCTGGTTACCCTCCCTACCCGTCACAAACATCTTTTTATGTTTGAATTGCTGGCATTGGCCAACTCCTTGAAGAAGCTTCCTCTGATCTGACATTACGTTTATATCACTGTGTTGTTCAGGTTTCACTGACACGTTTTGTTTACCTGTTTGACTCCATCACAAGACAAAGAACTTCTCAAAACCTTATTCAAATAGGTTACCAAGTACCTAGCACAGCACTTGCACTAGTAAATACTCACAGAATTTAATTCCCCAAATTTAACTCATTTCACAACCTCTCCCAAAAACTGGATTTATTTATAAATAAATGAACCTTTTGATCTACATCAGTTCAGAGATCCATTTCAGCACTAGAATTCTGTAACTCACTGAACAGGGAATTATGCTGTTTCTGTCTCATAACGCCATGCTTTATTTCCTAAATAAATCCACGATCTTTACAAAGTAATTTATCATTTACAAGATGATTAAGTGTTCAGTGCTGAAAATAACCCAGAAAATTGTGAAGGAGATTAAAGGAGTCATAACCTCACCACAAGAATATAAATCTTTAAGTAGGTTAAAAAATGCTTATACCACTTTCACTTTTCAAATTAAAACCCTCCATTTTATCAAATAGTATATAGGGTATATGAATTATTGGATAAATTGCAACTTTTCACTGAAAGCATAATATCCAAATATTAATTTTTATAGTTTAATATTGGTCATTTTAGCAAATTATGTTCATTCTATATGTATTACTTTGCAACACTTTTCATCTGATATATGATGAATATTTTCTCATAATTTCATATGTGATGTTTTAACCCTCTCTCATTTTTTGGTTAATACATGCTGTTAATACTTGGGTCATATTCTCTCTCCCACTCATTTTAGTGAGTAACCTTTCATGTTCATTTTTCAAAAGATTATATAATTTAACCTTAAATTGCTTTATTCACTTACAAAATGAAATAAACATTCTCTGTAAGTATTTACCTATACTATTACCTTAAGCAGATTAACATATTTTACTACATTATTGTATTGTAATTTGTTCAGTCAATACCTACATGTTAAATATTTAAATTGTTTCTTGCCTCTTACTATTATTATTACTTTTTTTTTTTCTTTTCTTTTTTTTGGAGATGGACTGTCACCCAAGCTTGGAGTGCAGTGGTGCGATCTTGGCTCAGTGCAACCTCTGTCTCCCAGGTTCAAGTGATTCTCCTGCCTCAGCCTCCCAAGTAGCTGGGATTACAGGCATGTGCCATCATGCCTGGCTAGTTTTTGTATTTTTAATAGAGATGGGGTGTCGCTATGTCGGTCAGGCTGGTCTTGAACTCCTGACCTGAGGTGATCTGCCCACTTGGACCTCCCAAAATGTTGGGATTACAGGTGTGAACCACAGTGCCCAGCAAGATGTAACAAATCAACTGGCTTCATGTATTTGATGACATTTTATTTTTTATAATAAAACTCTTGTATTGGGATTAAGCAGATTAAAGGTGACCTGTATTTATCTCCCACAGAAAGAGCACACCAATCTGTTCTCCCATCAGCAGTGTATAAGAAGATCCATTTCCTTAACCCTCAGTGACATTAGATGTTAACATTGCCTTAGTCTTTGCCATACTGATGAGTTTAAATACAAATTATTGCCTTAGATTATCATATTTACATATTGGCTGCTTAGTAGATCTTTCATTAACTGTATATTCATGAATGCTGTGTGCCCATTTCCTTTTGGAGTATTCATCTTAATTTTATTGACTTGAAAGCATTATGTTTGTAAAGCTTTATTTTAAAATCTTCAAGAACACTTGGATGAACTGGGTGATGTGGAGATCATATTCTTGGATGCTTGCTGAGACTTTGATGTTTAAGCTATTTCTCATAGGTGTTAACGTTTGAACAATTGAAGCCAACTGACCAAAAAAAAAAAAATCTTTGGACATTCTTCCTAGGCACTTTGATGGTCAAGGCAAATGGGAATGCATGATTATGGATGAAACTAGAGTCCTTGAATATAATTGCACTCATAAGTCAAAGAAGGCAATTCATAACAATTTGGCCCAGCATTTTAATTTTGTCTGGTAAATTATTCATGTGAATACTTTCATGAGTTAAGCCATGAATATTTGATTGGTGGTTGATTCATAATCATAAACTATATTAGCCCTTTATTTTTCTCATTTGTGTCCAATTAACATATATGGGAAGGTGGAGAAGATTTATTCTTCTTAATATGAGAAGCATCTTTCCCCACAGACTTACTGAGGCTGCCTGATGAACATTTACTATGACTGCAGGTCAACATTATGCCTGTTCTGGCAGTTTAATAATTGTTCTAATAATAATTCTCATTACGTAGAGAGAAAATATTACAAATCTCCACTTTACAAGTGAGGATATGACATTCAGGGAGGTTAATGTTCTAGAAGTCACACGATATGTTGGTGGCTGAGATTAGATTCAAATCCTGGATTAAAAAGTTGAATATTCCCCACCCCACAGTGGCTGTGATGATCACTCTCAATGAACCAGGCCAGTGTGCACATAAATCACTGCTCTCTGAGTCTGCTCCATACCTTTTCTCTTACCAGAGCAAATTGCTAAGTAGATATCCAATACCCGTTTAGTCATGTCAGTCTTGTATCACTTAATAAAAATCTCTTCTGTCAAACAAACAGGTATTTACAGCCCTCCTGTACACAAATATGAGAAGGTGCACAGTTTGGCAGGTGGCTAAGGATGGGTGGCTACATGTAAATGTCAAAAGCTGCTATGTAAAGGCTAATCTGTGGGTTGTGACATCTGGTAAACCGTGGGTATTCAATTCCTTTTAAGCCTGAACAGAGTATGGCATTTTACGTTGTCAGAGAACGTGCTCCTTAGTCAAAGGTCAATGAAGATGTCAAGTAATTATCCCGATAATTACTTTTAGAAATCCAGAGATGGGTCCCCAAAAACATCCCAATTATTTTAGCTTGAGTTAGAGAATTCAAATACTTATCTTAATAAATATGCAGACTTAATAGAATTTGTATTATCCAGCATTTATAACCTCATAAAATTGTCAAGGAGGGTGTACATATATATGTGTGTATATATATATGAAAGGGTCAAATTTAATGACATACATTTTTCCTGGTAGTATAATCTCTCTATATGCTGACTTAATAACTGCTTTATGAGAGCTAGATATGGATTGCCATTGATAAATACATTAAATCAGTAGTTCCATAGACCACTGAACCATAGAAGATTGAAGAATTTCAGTCTTCTGGGAAGTTATAAAAAACACATTTTTAACTCTGAATCCCTAGGGATTGGGATTTTTCTTCTGAGATAGGGCCTGGCAGCCAGCATTTAAAATCTTCCCAGGAGAATCTGATATGCAGCCTGCTTTAGAAACCACTGCTTCAACCACATAATGCCTCATTCTCATTAGAGCTTTGCTGTTAAAATTAAATACTAATATTTGCCTTATAATTTGAAAGTCTAACATGTAACTCAGCCCAAGTGACTCCTGGGATTGGAAGTCTTCGATGTCCAGCACAAACCCTGAAATCCTTAAAAATGGGTGTGCAGGTCTTTCTTGTCTTGGTTTCTGACCACCTTTAACTCTCATCTCCTGCCACTTGTTACACATATGTGCCATGTTCTGCTCCCTTGCTATTCACAGAGAATGCCAGGCCTGTTCATATCTCCTGTTTTGATCTTTAGACTTCCACATTTTCTTGTCTGCCAGTAAACTCCTGGGATCTCAAGGATTCTGCCTGAACGTCCAGGCCGATGGGCCTGTTTTCTCATTTTTTCCTCAACATCCCAAGGACTCATTCCTTGGTACTGACTTTCCAGCCTGAGGCTTTGTTATGCTGTGCTGGGTTATTTCTTTACATTTTTATCTCAATCCCTATGTTGGGGACAGAAACCAAATAGCCCAGTGCTTGCACACTCTGGGCACTCAGTAAATATCCCAGATGAAGTAGTTTTCTCAGATATGCATTTTTATCCCCCATGATGCCTCTACAACTCTCTTCTCAATGCTATGACAAATAATTTCTTTTTCAAATGCTATGGTTTCTTTAAAAATGTTCTCTTTTGGGTCTTCAAACTCGTTTGCTGCTCTCTATTAACTTTCAGTTTGGTATCTGAGCAGTACAATCCGTTTAGTACATCTGTTCCTTATAGGACGGCCTTTCTTGTGAAATATTTTGTATTGGATTTTCTGGAGTACTTTAGAGGCAATGATCAGAAAAAACTATCAGAACAGCTGATTGATCCGGCTGAGTCCTGCTTTGGATGTGGTTTAGGACTGCAGTCCCGAGGCAGCCTCTGTCTCTGCTCCCGGCTTCTCGTCTGCACAGTGGATAGGAAAGCTGCTCTCCACAGCTTGTTTGGAACGCGCAACCTCAACTCCAGGAGGTTTACTGAGATGCTTTTGTGGAGACCTCAAAGGGTCCCTCTTGAGGGGGCGTGGCGGGATGATCAGTGGATCAATGATGCACAGCTCACGTTTTCCTTTCGAATTTTGTCTGTGGACCGCTCTGATCGCTGAGGATGTTTTCACATCTACTGCGTTCCACAGAGCAGGGGAGCAGGAGCAGTGAGGCCCTGGGCATAGGCGCGGGGCTCGCCTATGCGCTGCATGGAAATGGAAGGTGCAGGGGGACTGGGACGGTGGAACTGAGGAAAAGCAGGCCGTGGGAATAATCCCTGAAAGAATCCTGACCTGCACATAAACTGGGGTTTCCTCAGGAGTGACCTGGGGTTAAGAACAGAGAGGAAGAGGACGTGGGAGAGGGGGAAGACGAAGCAGAGGCAGCCCAGGTGTGTCCTCCGGTCTAAGCACGGGGGAAGCCCACATGCCCTGCTCCTGCCACGCGTTGCCACGAGGCTTCCTCTTGCATTGCAGCCTTCCTGCCCAAAGCCTAGCTTCGGCACTTTAGGTGTATAAAGGGGGGGCCATTAAGGGAGCCCCAATACGGATGGGCCTGCATGGCATTCCCATGGCTGCGAGTTGCCTCAGGGTCACCGAGAGGGCAAACGAAGCGAAGCGCAGTCACCTCCGCGGGGCTGACCCAGCCGCCCTTCCTCCCTCCCGTCCTGCAGGTGGCTCCCTAGCCCGGCCTGCTCCTCTGCTGGGCCTCCCGCTGCTCCGCGCGCAGGTAGCCGCGCTGGTGGCCCGCAGGCTCCGCCGCACGCTGCGTGCCAGGAAGAGCACCCTTGCCGACCTGCTGCTGCCCGTCCTCTTCGTGGCCTTGGCCATGGGCTTGTTCATGGTGAGGCCCCTGGCCACCGACTACCCTCCCCTCAGACTCACACCTGGACATTACCAGTGGGGACGAGACCTACTTTTTCAGGTAAGTTGTTTTTGTTCTTTGACTTCAAAATTATGTCAAGGCAGATTATGAATTGTAATAGCTTTGATACTTTTGAGAATTCTAGATAAAAACTTGAAATATAAATGTTTTCATTGTTTCCAAGAGCTTCTCATTATTTCACGAGGAGATCCTTGAAGAAGCTCTTGCTCCCCTGAGCCTGTCTCAGGACAGGCGCTTAAGGCTATTGAGGCTGCCTGACCTCTGAATCCCGAGCCGCAGACCCCTCCTCATGGTGCTAAGTCCTTGCGCGAAAGGGCGCGTGTGGTCACCCGCCGACCAGCAGAGGGCTGGCACGCCCTGTCCCACAGGAGGGCCCAATGGACTCGGGATTAGTAGGATTCTAGAACGTATTAGATATATATGGCATAGTTAACAAAACCCTCCACAGTTGTTTCGGGGACAACGGCCACACAGTTGTACACACCTGTTTGCAGAGAAATATATGACAGCAGGGACGGGATGAAAGCCCTTAGCCTCCACAGGCCAGGGTCGGGCAGTGTCTGTTGCCTGTGCGTTCAGAAGAGCCTGGGTGTTTTCCCACCAAATGAATTTATGCAACTGAGAGCTTTCTGGATTGTAGATTCATACACAAGGGTTGGGAACCTACAACAGGAACCCATTAAGTAAGTTCCTTTGCTTCTGTTTAGTGGGCTCCTCTCTAGATTCAGGAGAATCTGTGCAGCCAGCGAGGCCCGGCCCCTGCCTGGCACGGCCATAGCTGTGATCACAGGCATCACTACACCGAGTATGCAGAGTCGTCTTCAAGGTGGATATAATTTTTCACATTTAGGGTGGGGGAGACAAATGACTGGGACTCAGTGATACTGGTTTACAACTGCACAACTGTACTGCCTAGGCTTTTCATCATGAAGACAACTAAGAGGATAGTATCAGTCCCGCTTCTGTCAAATATATATGCTTACTAAAATAAGCAGCTTAACCAGCTAGTCTCTAAGCACCTACTAATATTTGTGTGACTTTTACAGTGATGTGTGATTTGGAATTAGATTTAAACAAATACATGGACAAAGGAAAAATCTATGGTAAACTCTTCAGTTTGTTCCCTTCTCCTTTGGTTGATGATGTTTCTCCTCCTCTGGATGTCATGAGACATCGGGTCTGAACCAACAGGAAGAGTCCTGTGGTCACCGTTTGTCGACTTGCATCCATGTCCCTAGTATCCCCTCAGCTGGCTTTCCTAACTTCTGGGGCCATGTCTTTTATTACTCTGCCCTCATTCTTCTTTTATGAAGTGCTTAAAATGAACATACCAATATGTGAGAATGTCTGCTAATGCCTTTATTCTCTCCAAATGTTCAGATTTCTGTCACACTCCTCAACTATAAAAGAGCTGTCACATATTTTGATTATAAAATATATTTCTTGAAGAAAATAATACAAAGCACAGGCTAGCCAAAAAATAAAAAACAATCACATGTAATTTTACCAGAGATACCTACTGTAAACCTATTGCTATAATCTCCTGCATAATATACATAATACTTGTATCTACATACATTTTTATTTTTTATCACAATGACATCATTCTATAATACTCCATGTAACTCTTTTACATGCCATAATATGTTTGTATATCTTCTTATAAATCAGTACAACCATTTTACCCATGAAAACTACAGGAGCCTGACTACTATATGGCTGTATAGTAGAGCCACATTAATTTATTGGAGGCACATTAATTTATTTAGACAATCTCTTTTGGGGGCACATAAAGGCTTATTTATTTATTTTTTCTATTATAGGCAGTGCTATATAAGAATCTTTGTTTAGTTAGATTTATGTGACTACTTATTCTTACTGTCATACATTTCTATTAGAATTTTGGGGGGCAAAGTCATCAGTATTTTTATGGTAGATATTGCCAAATTACCCTTATAAATATGTGCCAATTTACAGTCTTATAAAGTCATTGATTCTTTTGTTCAACAAATATTTACGGTGCACTTACTATATGCTAGGTACTATTCTAGGTGGTAGTTATATGTATGATTAGAACAGGCCAAAACCCCTATTCTTATGGGAGAAAGGAAGCTTATTTCTGTAAACTGTAATGGTTTTGATAGTCCACACCTGATATTTTATTGCTTTGTTAGGCAGCTTTTGATTGCTGTTGAAGTTAAATATTTTCAAAGTTTTTTGGTTATTTAAAATTTTACTTTACATATTGAATATATTAAGCATTATCTATATTATAAGTGCATTTCCACATCATATTTTGCTTCTAACTGACTTCTCCTTCACCATCCTCCCCTCTCTCAACTTTACCTCTTTCCTTTGTCTTCTGAGACTGTTGAAAATTTCTCTACATGGTGTTTATTTCACTGATACCATTTTCAGTTGACTCCAAATAGCCATTCATTTTCTCTACTGCATTATTAATTTGGCGATTATATTTTTCATTTGAAAGCATTTTTCCTACTCTCCCAGTATTCATTTTTCATAGAAGTAATGTACTTTAAATTATTTTGTGTCTGAGAATCAAGATTTTTTTTCTTATATTTCTAAGAGTCACTATTTTAAAGTAAGACAGTTGTTTGTTCTCATTTTTCATAATGTTACTTAAATTATGAAACAGAGGAGTTCACATATCTGGAGGTTTATTTGCTCTTCCTTACAGAGGAGTCCTGCCTGCCATTGGCTGTAGTACCACTTTCATCAGTGATTGCAAGTGCCCCACTTGTAATGGTTAATTTCTATCTAAAGAGAGAAAACAGCAAGTTTACATTTTCTCCGTTTTTATTTTAGTAGCATGGAAGTTTAGTTAGTTATGAGGAAAAAGTAAAAAGCTACCAGAGAGCATCCACATTGATGGAACATTTTCTTGCTTTTTTATTATTATCTCTAATGTTTGTAGTGATAGTCAAAAATTAGTGGGGGGAGAAGAACAGCTGTCATCATTTTATCGCTGCTATAACTGCTAGTTAGGAACTCTCCACTGATATTCATTACTTTTCTTCTGTGTACTGGATCCTCTCTGAGCGTGTACCTTGATTTCTCTGAAGACAACCCCAGTTGTCTTACATTTGCATTAAACTTGCCTCTTTTCATTCTCAAAAGTGTCCTGGTATGAGTGATAAATGATGTAGCCATTCCTTCTATATTAAAGCTGAGCACCATGGTCTAAATTTTGGCACAGGAATGATTCACAAAGAGACCCAGATTTTCACGTCTCATAGTCCTCCTGACTCCCTGTGCACACAGGCTGCCCGTGGTCACCTAGCACCCATCCTTGCTGCTCCATATGTGGGACAACCCCATTTTATAACATCTGTGAGCATTCTCCTTTGGAAGGTATATAGGATTGCCATTACGCTCCCTTACTTGCTCCTTAGGGTAACTCCCTGTTGATAGGTGCATAATTCAGGCCTGCATATAGCTTTCAAAAATCATTAATGCATTAGCTTTGTGTTGATTTGGATGGCATGTATAAGTCTTATAAGTGTTTTGACAATTCTCAATAAAGCCCTGTGTTTCTAAAATTTTAGAGTTGAGAAAATGCAGCTGTATATCTACATTAAATTCACTGAAAATTTCTTGCAGAATACAAATCTTCATAAAAGCACAAACCAGAAGAAATGCACCAGAGAGGTTCTCTTCTACCTGAATCCTTCTACAAATGAAGGCAACAGATAGCACCCCCACAGTTCATAGAGGGTTTGGGCTTTTTGGGCCCGAACAAACCTGGGGCTTTGGCAACTCAGTCTCCAGTGGTCTCCAACTCACGTGCCTTGGGGGGCCAGGTGGGGAGTGAAGGCATGACATCCACAGGGCTGTAAAGCTGCAGGAAGATGCTTGCTTTGTGACTAGACCTTTCCAGCACATTGCCTTCACAGACTGAGAGGGAGGAGGAGAAGTATGGAGCATGTCTGTGCTGGTTTTGGGTCTGGCCAGCCGCTCATGACCCAGGCTTCTGACTCAGTTTTATTCTGAATCAACTTGCTCTCTGATTGCTATTTTGAGAGGGCTCCAGAAATTCTCCCTTCCCCCCGAGACCCGTGAGAGAAGGGTGGCAGGGCCTCTGTGCCTGTTCATGGTGGAGGTGAGCAGCATAAAGCAGCCCCAGAGAAACTAGGAGAGGGCAGTACAGCTCTGAGAGATGCAGTGTGAACACAGCTGCACCTGCTTGCACATATCTGAGGCTGCTGAGACCTGACAGACCTCCTGCAAAACCTCAAGCAGCTCCACATTGCCCAAGGGATGATGTCGGCACATCTTAGCGCACACTACAGGTCCTCCTGGTGCCTCTATTACTCCCTTTAGTTCATTCTCCGAACTTCAGAGGAACACAATCATACATGATGTTGCTGCATCTCTCAATGTTTAAGGAAATGGAAACTACCTTCCTGTCCTCAGTCCTCTGCCACTGCCACTCTGTACACTCTAATGTTCCCAGCAAAATAAGAACACTTTCAAAACCTGGCTCGGATGTCCCCCTCTTCCAGGGATCCTCTGTGGCTGCTCTCTCATCTGAAGATCTGTCATTGCTTTGTGGATGTCACTGTGGCTTAACTTAGTGCTGGAGATTCTTGCCCTCCCTCCTACAGGGAGACATCTTGGAGGGTAAAGATCAAGCCTTCTTCGTCTGTGTACCTTTAGTTTCTGCCACCATGTCTAGAAATGTTTACTTTCATTAAATCCTTGTTAAATTGAAACACTCAATGAAAATGAAATGTACCGAAAATGTCTTCCAGAAATTAACTTGGACAGGCAGCAGACAAACAAATGGAACATGGAAAGATAACTCTTTACATATTAAAAATATTCAGACTCCATGACCTCATCTTCTGGGATGGGACTCTTAGTCCTTACTGGAGGAGATGCTTTTAAATTCACTGCTAAGTTCACTGCATTGGGAAAACCTGTGAGTCCTCCTTGAACATGGACCTGACGCTGGCCCATTGCCTGCTGAGTCTGTTCCTACCCCCAAACTCTCTCTCCTTTTCTCCCAGTTATCCAATCAGAAAATGTCCTAGAAGGAGCAAGTGTGGGACTCCAAGTCCTGGTTGCTATACCAGTTCTCTAAGAACCCAAGAGGGCCAGTGTATGTATGTGGGCAGTCAGTGCCTGCTGTCACCATCCGCTTCTCCTGCTAACATGCCAGCAGAAACTGGATGCCTCTCCTAGTTTGCTAGGGCTGCTGTACCAAAGCAGCACAAACTGGATGACTTAACAGAAATGTATTCTCTCACTGTTCTGGAGGCCGGAAGTCCGAAATCAAGGTGTCAGCCGGACCATGTCCTCTCTGAAGGCTGCAGGAAGAACCCTTCTGTGCCTCCCTAGCTTCTGTGGCTGCTGGTGATCCCAGGCATGCCTTGTCTTATGGCAGCATCACTCCAGTCTCAGTCTCCCATCTTCACGTGGCCTTTGTCCTGCGTGTCTCAGTGTCCACATTTCCCTCTTAGAGGGACACCAGTCACATTGGATTTGGTACCCACTCTAATCCTGTATAAACTCAACTAATTATATCTGGAGAAACTCATTCCAAATAAGGGCACATTCTCAGGTTCTGAGTGGGCATGAGATTTGGAGGGGGAAATATTCAACCCACAACATTTCTTACCATCTTCCTTACAAATACCACTAAATTCAACCAATTTCTTGGCCACTTGCCTGTAGTAGAATCGCTTGGTGTTCTATAAAACTCATGCTTTTCTGTTATATGCAGAAGGATGATATAAATTAAAATTAATTGAAGACTGACAGTGATTGTTGGTGTATACTCATTGGCTTTCTGTCATCTCAAAAACATCCACCAGGTTTTACAAAATGGTCACTGGGATGTGACAAATGTGCACTTGATGATCCAGTGATGTTTTCATTCATAGAGAACATCTTCAATTATTTACATTCTTCTCCCCATATATGTACAACTTCCTTCTATGTCTGTGGCATCTTTATCACATGGGATAATAGTGCTTGCTTCACTTTGTTTCAGTAATTCAGCGAGAGGACGAATGGAAAGCAATTGGGCGATTATCTGGAAGAAACACAATGAAAGTTACTGTTCTTCCTATTCTTAGTAAATCCTGGGATTGACCTAATATATCATCTGTGCTTCTGAGTGGGATGGGGAGGATGTAGTACATTCTAAGGAAAAGGCTCTTGGAAGCCTTTTCTGGCAGAATAACATACAAAGTGCTAGCTGCCTCATCTCCTGGCTGCCCTTCCCTCGTCTGCAGGTCTGCTCTCACACCAGGCTTTGTCCAGGTCATGAAACACCCAAATTCTGGACCAACTTTGCATGTCCAGTTGGATCCCCCAAGAACATTCTTCCTCTCAGTCATGGCACAGAAGCTGCCTTCTCAATGCAACTCGCCCATAGTCCCTTTACAGGCCAGTGGGAAAAAAATAGATAGTAAACAAAATAACTGAAACTATTTGCTTGACTTAATTATGTATACATTGTATGGGAACAAAGTCCAGCACTGAGTAGGCATTTTAAAAATATTTACCATGAGTGAATGTATATCCTTCATGCTCTACCCAACCATGAATTTAAGATGTACTTCCTGGCCCCTCACGGTGAACTATTCTTTAGCTTGACCCACCTGAGATTGAGTAATTTATGAACTGCTGGTAGTCTTAGTGGGATGAAATTAAAAAAAGAGAGAGAGGATACCTGATGACAACATTCTCATTGTGAAGATACTGAACTCATAGATGTTGAATAAACTCCTCAGTTGGCACAGCCTAGCAGAAGCAGAACTGAGAATCCAGTTCAGGCCCCCTGACTCTAATTTTCATTCCGCAAACACTTAAAAGGCCATAAGATCTACCTTCAGAAAGTTTATAGTCAAGCAGAGAAATGATCCCTACAAACAGATGGGAACATCTTATAGATAGATACTTTGTGCAGGGGTTGTGCATGAGCCACGTGGGCAGATCTGTTCAGGGATGTCAAAGAAGGTTTTATAAGGATGTGACCCCTAAATTCCTTCTTCTGAGATAAATAGGTGTTTTCCAGTCATGGAAGAAGAAACTTTCTTCTCTTGTACTCTCTCTAAAGAAAGAAACGTGAGTAAATGTGAAAAGTAATGAAGGAAATCGAGCAAAAGTTGGGATGGTTTTCTGGCAGGTACTGTAAGGCATTCTAAGGAGAATTGACTTTATCCTGAAAATGCAATACAGGGAGGCATTAAGGAGTTCCAAAATCTGGGAAGTGATATGAGGGGGATTATTTTTGTAGCTTCCAGGTATGAAGTCTGATTTGGAGCAGTCTATCTGAGTCTTTTGCCCTCATAGGTAACTTTTTCTTTCTGGAATTGTGTAAGAGTTCTTCTTTATCCTTGGAGTAAAGAATTTTTCCCCCCACTGTTTCCTCATCAAAACTGCAGATTTTAGTCTTTTTTCAGTTCAGGGTAATTTTTTTTTTTTTTTTTTGAGATGGGGTCTCACTCTGTTGCTCAGGCTGAAATGCAGTGGCATGATCTTGGCTCACTGCAGCCTCTACCTCCTAGGTTCCAGCGATTCTCCTGCCTCAGCCTCCTGAGTAGCTGGGATTACAAGTGTGTGCCACCACACCTGGCTAATTTCTGTATTTTTAGTAGAGACAGGGTTTCACCATGTTGGCCAGACTGGTCTCAAACTCCTGACCTCAGGTGATCCATCCACCTCAGCCTCCCAAAGGGCTAGGATTACAGGTGTGAGCCACCATGCCCTGCCAGTTCAGGGTAATTTTATTCTATTATTAATCTAATTGTTTCATCACACCCATTATTCCTTACCCTCCTTTCTGAACTCCTATTACATCTCATGTCAGGGTCTTCCAAATCCAACTTTTAATTCTTTATCTTTCCTTAAGGGTTTCTTTTTCCTTTCTTTTCCTCCTGTGTGGATATTTCTCATTTATCACTGTTTGTATATAAGCAGTGACTATCATCTTACTCCATCTACACCTCTAATATTATCTTCAGGAAATCATTCTTCTTGGTTTCAGAAAGTCCTGTGTAGGTATGTGCTTCTCGTTTTTTTTTTTTTTTCTTTAAAGTGTGTATTCTTTCAGTGCCTAAATAACCTAAGCAGGATATTTAGGTATTTATCACCTCAAATATTTATGATTTCTTAGTTTTGGAACATTTCAAATCTTCTAGCTGTTTTGAAAATAGGATGAATTGTTGTTAAACACAGCCACCCTACTCTGCTACTGAACACTAGAACCTATTTTTTCTAACTGTATGTTTGTACCTATTAGCCAACCTCTCTCCCTTTCTTATTCTTCCTAGCCTCTGGTGCTTGCATTTCTTCAATGTAGCTAATGTTTTAAGTTCTTTAAAACTAATCACTTATGTACATTTGTTAATTTATGTAGTAATTCTTTCCAAAAAGAATTGAGGTCACCATGTATATCTATATAATCTATAATGCTGCTTATACATCTTTTTTTTATTTTTGAGACAAGTGTTTTCAAACATGCTTACTCAAAAAGTATTTTATAAATAACACAATGTAAGTTCTGAAAAGTAATAAATCTATATTTTTTCTAAATACTAATTTAGAATTTTAATTAATTAAATGAGCTCATTCTCATTCAATCCAATTTAGAAAATCTTAAAATGTCTTTTTCTCTACATTTGCTCAAGATTTTCTTACAATTGAGGTATAAAATTTAATGCCCAGTTTGTTTCTATAACTCCCCACAGTGACATGAATAGTGTTTTATTGCTGGTGGTATCTTCAGTAAGGAAATCATTCAGTATTGGTTTTTGGCTTTCAGTAATGCTGCCTGAACTACTAATAGACTTCTGAGGCATGTGCCAGTAAAATAAATATAATTTAATGTGTACTTAAAGCACACATAGGATGCTATGTTGAAAACCTCTTGTTAAGAAAATGTAGTTCAGTATAGCTCACATATAGAAACCAAACGACATAAATATAAGAAATTGTTTTATTTCAGGACTATGTAATATTCAGACCAAACTGGAACTCCAACTTTAAGAGTATAGTTTTACAGATTTTAATATATTAACACAATATAGTATTATGCAGCCTTTAAAATTTGTTTTTAAAAACGATGCAAATATGTGAAAAATGGTTGTGTTATAATATTAACTGAAAATGTTGAGGAAAATAATGTACTGTGAATGCAAGCATATAAGAATGCATATCTGATGGCAAAACTATGCTTTTAATAAATTTTCCAATTTATTAAAAACAGTGGAAAATTAGCTTTATCTCACTTACTAGGAATCATTAGGTGGATCAGCCTGACTAGAGCACAATGTGAGGTCAGCAGCTGGTTCTACATTCTCTGTTGGGAGCCACTAATAATCCCACTTTGTTTCCTTTGTCTCAAAATGCACAGCAGCAATGGGGGCGATGACTTGGACCTCACCCATGTGCTTCTGCAGAAGTTTAGAGATCAAGATCTGCCCTGTACAGATTTAAATCCAGACCGGTAAGTGTCAGGTGCTCTCTGCAAAAGTGAACACTCCCAACTGGTAACATTACAGCCTGGGAGGATCGTTTTTCTCCATGATTGGTTATTTCATGTCGCAAATTTACATTATAAAAAATGAAAATTAACCTAACGAGTAGGTTATTACTGAACAGGCCTTATGGGTATCGCCATCTAAAATGACCCGAAATAAACATAATTACCCCTTTCTCCCTTCGTACATGCATGCTTTATATTATTGCAAAATAAATTAATAACTAATAGCATTTAATTTGTTTAATAAAACCCAAAGCTCAAAAGAATGAAGTAGCAATTAGGTCTGACTTAGGTATTAGCTGTTATTTACTTTAGAGAATACTTACATATATCAAAAAATTAATTATAATTTTTTTAACTTAAAAGACTTAAAGGTCAGTACTATACATCAATGTGGGGTGAATTACTTTGAAAATTATATTTCTAGCATTTAAACATGGTTATCGTGATGACCTTTCTATGAAACCTGGATAGGGATGCTTTTCTTTGTAAACATTTATTTCCCTCCTATTTCGCTCAATTGTTATGTATTGAAGATCTACTACAAATAAAATGCTGCTGTGGGAACCAAGATTAATGAGGAATATGGCCCTGATGTCAAGGATTTTATAATTCTGGGTAGAGCAAATGATGCAAGTCATAAAAACCATAATGATATATTCAGTGCCAGAAGTGTATGTTTTTAAGTAGTAAATATTAAAATCTAACAATAATACAATATTGGCAATATGTTTTCTAATTTGTGATGACATATTTTGCCCATTAGTCATATTGGTAATTAGTGTGAGACTGAAAAACTATTAATGTTCTCAGTAAGGAAGAATTAGTAGATAATTAATTATGTTGCTTCACTGTAGTCTTCTCTTGCAAAACAAAGTAATTTATTTAACTGAGGCTTCAATGGTAATATTTTTATTTTTCTTTTCTCTGATGAAACACACATTGTGTAAAATACATCTACGTTTGAAAAGTTCAAATGTAACCTAAGGCCCCATGTGGTCCAGCCCTGGCCCAGGATGGCATCAAAGAAGAACCAGTTAGCCGAAAAAAAAAAAAAAAAAAAGAAAAGTTATTTTATCTAGTCTTTCGAGAGGAAAAAACAAAAGGGAGAATCAATGATGAAAGGACAGCAGAACACATTGGACATTTTGTTTGGACACATGTTTTACTTCCAGTTCCTTTTACATGGGTTACAATAGAGCCCCAAACTCTCCTCCTCTCCTCTCTTCCACAAGCTCCTGCCATCCAGCCCAGTGTGCAGATCAGCCTCATTGCTTTTCTTCTCTGTCCTTTCTTTTAGCTTCCTGGATTTGTTTTTGTGTTCTCCCTCTTCTTTGTGAAGTCACCTAATCTATCCTTAACTCATTTCTATTTTTAATCATTTCTATCTATTTTTGTGGTCAGCATAAAAAGGCTGGGGGAAGTGGTACATGAAAAGATGCTGTGAACACTTGTATTAATAATAATGTATGTCCAATTTATACAAATAGGACTTGATTCACTGGGACCCCAAATCAAAGCAAAAAGTTTTACTTAAAAACTGTAGATTTCCTTCTATAAGTGTAAAATATTGTTGAATTTGATTAGGTTTACATTTTACCTCCTTGGAAGACTTGGGCAATCACCTGATAATTAACTAAAGGAAGCATTTTAAAATAATAGATTGTATTCTGCTGATAGGTTGTTTTTCTGTTGAAATACTCAACTCTGAGTGTCAGCTCAAGGGTGCTATGTTGAACTTCTGATGTGTACCTCTCTCTCATATGAAGACAATGAAGAGCTCGAGAAAAATCCACCGTGGTATAAATCTGATCTAAAGTATGAGTTTATCACAGTAGTAGGTGATGCATAATTTAAAAGTTAAAATGTGTTAAAGTTGCCAACTTCTACATATTTAACTTCATTTTAGAAGGTTTGCATTTGGTGACACTTCAGTGTGAATTCTTTGACTATTTCCAATGCGAAACGGTCACTTTCCTCACCCATCCTTGTTAATGCTTTAATACAGAACAAAGGTGGTAGCAAATCTTCTATTTCTATCAAACTTAAAGAGCCCAGTGGGGGAGATGGGTAAGGCTTATTTTTGTAATTAAAAAGAAAGTTATGATTAGATTGCAGTGATATAATCATCTCGGCACTCAGGAAAATCTGGAAGGCTCATTATTAGCCAAAAGGTGGGATCTTCAGAGCCTGGTATGGCTGGTGACAGATTCCCTCTGAGGGGCCTGTAAAGATGAACATTGAGGCCAGGGATCAACAGTGTAGAGAGTGCATACCAGGCATCGTGATAGAGGGGTAATATGGGACCAGTCTACCTGAATCCAAATCTCAGCTCCACTACTTATTGGCTTTGTGACCTACCCAACTTGTTGAAAATCTCTCTGCTTTTCTTGTTTGCATCAATGTGCTCCCAGTTCTGTAGAAAGAACACTCACCTCAACAGCAGAGTAGTTCTTGTGGAGAGCTTTTGTTCTCTTAAGGCAAGTTCCTGCCTCAGAAACCTACTTTCAAGACAGTAGATACTTAGAGCTTCTGCCTCTCTCTTCGAGATTTAAAATGCACCTTAGGCAATTGAAAACTCCACACAGCCCTGTAGTAGAGAGCTATTTCATCCGGTCCATCCAAACCTGAAGGAGCAAATGACTCTGCTCCAGCAGCCTCACTGCGGCTGTGTCCCATAGGCCACTTTAGGGAAATGCTTTGCTTAGTCAAAGTGTATTTTTAGATTCCTAAGCTTTAAAAGATAAATTATGTAGATATGTCTGATTTCTCATAGATCATTTCCTCTGTTTGTCGCTTTTACGAACGTTCACACAGCTTCCTAGTGAATCTGTTTTAACACAAACATTGTTGGAGACTGAGAGGTGCTCAAAAAACTACCTGTCATGGGTCATTATGCACCTCTCATGGACATGTATTTTTACTCTATAAAAGGGAGGTAGGAGAAGAATAAGGGAGGATTTGGAAGAGAAAAGAGGACTGACCTTTTGAAGTCATTTATTATAAACACTTGTTAACCATCATCGAAGGTATCTGAAGGAAGAAGGGCCTGCTGAGTTTCAGCAGTATAAATGGATTTTTTAAAAGTACGCATCAGATATAGTACTCTGATTAAATACTTAACTCACTTAGATATTATTTCCATGTAAACTCTTAAGTTTCAAACCGGAGTCCCTATAAGCTAGTCAGCCAAGAAAGTAGTGTGGAGAAATCGCTACGTTATTTTTGTTGTTAAGACATTGTACTTTGCTAACCTGCTTAATAGAAATGGCAAGTTTCTTTTCACTGGACTGAGCTTTCTTCAATTGGTGTCATGCTGGCTTTCTCACTGGAGCAGCACACATTTTGCATAGAGCTGGGATCTTGACAGCTGCTTCACCTCTCCGGACCCGGCTCTTCTTTTGAAAAGCAGGGCTAGTAAGAATGCTGGTAGAAATATCTAGCCGGTGCTTGTAATTCAGTAAATGCTACTTTCCTTTCTGCTTTTCCAATTTTTGAGTAATTAAGAGTAATCATCATTACTAAAACAAATTTTGATTTACAAATGCTAGAAAAAATATTTTAGAGTATGGGACTCAGAATAGAATAAAAACAATCGGGAAACTATGGAATAAAAACGTGTTTTTGAACCACTGCTACAAATGGTTTTCCTGTTTCTGTTGCACAACCTTCCTGTAACAGAAAGTTTAACAGAAAGGTTTAAAATGGAAATTTAAAAATTGTTTTTCTTTAAGTGATGATTAAATTACTGTGTCTTGCCACAAAAAGGAATTAGCGTCTTGCTGTGTTTATTAATTGCTTCTTGGTACCTAGTTATGAGACTGGAAGCCTCAGGTTGCACCAGGAGCCCCAGCCTCCCCCCGCAACCCCTGCCCCATGAAAGTCCCAGGGAGCCCTGTGATACACTCAGTACAGTGAGAAAGTGAGCCCCATGTAATATAATGGAAATGCTGGCGTTGTAATAAAACATTGTCATCAGATTAACGGCTCAAGCTGTGAAAACAAATCTAAGAGCTCTGTCTTCTCTGCAGTAGGAGATGATTATCTTGTGAACTCTGCTCTAGTCTGATGGAACTCTCTTTATTGAAATACAATGGTTTTGTAAATCTGAAAGATCATTCCAATTCTCTCCTTTGTTTTTTAGGAAGAATTCTTCATGCTGGCACACAGATCCCTTTTCTCACCCAGAAATCCAGGATTCATGTGGCTGCCTGGTAGGTTTCTGCAGCACTTTTGATCTTTTTAAGCCTAAAATTTCAAGTGACAAAATTGTGTTTATTCCATCTATAAAATTTCCATATTTGTAACTGAGTCTCTATGACTTTTTGGTTTCCTGGATTAGCTGTTTCTGGGAAAAGTTTCATCACATAGAGTGAATATTTTTAGAACACAGATGCTGTATAGATTGACAATGCCCCTCTCCTTCATTGCCCACTGCCTTTGGTCTTTAATATCCCCTCTGGTATTCATTAAGAAAATGAATCCTCTTCAAGTAGTGATAAGGAAGCTAGAATTGCCCTATGGAAGGAAATTTTTCTAAATTTCAAGGCAGCATGACCTCAGGGCTCTTGCCATGTTTTTATTTGTGCTAGATATTAACAGCTAAGATGCCCCTTAGCTCTCTGAGTATGGCTGACTTATACAAAAACATGTGGAAATAGGTGTGCCCCTATTGAGGTGAAAGACATCACTGTCTAATCTGTGAAGGAGAATAAATTGAAATTTATTTGGAAAACTGGAACTCATCTCAAAGAAAATCTCAGACTCTAATTAATAAAAGGCATAGACCTACTAGCCACAATCAACAAACAAGTGTGAGAGTCCTAATTTACAGGAAACAGGGAAAAGAAAAAAAAAATTGAAGTTAATTGAGCATCTATAATGGAAATGGCCACTTGGAGAACATGTTTACAGGGCCTTCCTGTAATGGCTCATGAGATGCAATTCTTCTTAATAGTTGTCAGCCTAAGGGAAGAAACTGAGACAAATTAATATAGGTAGAGAGTTTATTTGAGCCAAAGTTGAGGACAGCTATGTGGAACACACTTCCAAGTTATCTTTGGAAGTGCCCCAGAAAACAAAAAGAAGCTCAAGTGAAATGGCCTCATTGTCTAGGATTTCACCTGAAGTTCTTTGTCTCATGGCCAAGGAAATCAAGGATGTGGACACACCAAAAGTGAGCTTAGAGCAGAAATTTAATAAGTGAAGGGAAGAGGGAAAGCTCTGTGCTGCGGAGAGGGATCCCAAAAAACGATTGTCATTTTAAAGTGAAGTGCAAGGGTTTTTATAAAAAAAAAAGCTAACAGAGAAGAGTGCTGCATTTACATAGGGCTAGAAAAACTGGTTAGGACTAGATGTGTCATTTGCATAAGGTGTGAATCCCTGGCAGTCCCCACCCCATCTGTTTAGTGTACATGGGGGTCCTTAGCCTAAGTTACTCCATATTGCTTATCTCCTCCTACTGCACATGCTTTAGGGGCAGAACCCTTTGTATTCGTCCACTTTCATGCTGCTGATAAAGGTATACCCAAGACTGGGCAATTTACAGAAGAAACAGGTTTATTGAACTTATAGTTCTGCATGACTGGAAAGGCCTTCACAAATGCAGAAGGCGAAAGGCGCTTCTTATGTGCAGCAGCAGAGAGAGAATGAGTGCCAAGGGAAATGAGTTTCCCCTTATCCAGCCATCAGACCTCGTGAGGCTTATTCACTACCATGAGAACAGTATGGGGAAACAACCCCCATGATTCAATTATCTCCCATTGGGTCCCTCCCACCACATGTGGGAATTATGGGAATACAATTCAAGATGAGATTTGGGTGGGGTCACAGAGCCAAACCCTGATACCCTTCAAGGTGGATGTGCCTGGCTCAGGGTAGCTCTTCTTATCTATAGTGTTGCAGGCTTGTTCCAAGCAAGCCCCCCATGCAAACTTCCTTATCTGAGTATGTCCAAAAAAGAAAGGAATGGCTCACTGGGGCCCACAGTATGCCGGTGAAACTTACTGACTACACAGAAGGCCCCTTTCTGTGCTGGAATTCATCTCCCTATCTATGTTTGCAGCTGGAGCTTTCAGGCTGCTCTTGGTTAGAAAAGAAATCCCGACAAAGAACTTGCCCTATCTATCTGCCTAGCCAGTTTCTTCCTTTCTTCTCTCTCATAATTTATTAAAGATAAAAGAACAAATCAGGAGAGTGGGTGATTACAAAAGTTGTTTATTGGAGATTCTCATTGACATTGTTAGGTTACTTTATAGCTCTGGTGGTGGCACTCAGCCTAGAGTCCATATAGCAAGCTGCTTAGAAATGATTGCTTAGCTTAAGGGGGATGGAGTGGAGTGTGACTGCTGTTTCACTCCAGTGCCTCTTTGGGCCTGATTATTTAAAGGGAGCTCACATTCCTCAGATAAAAAGTTTTTTTGGTTTTTCTTTTTCATAGTTTAGAGATTTTAGAAAGCTTGCTTTTGGAACAACTGATCTGCTTTCTTCTCTTAGACAAAAGATACACATGTAAGAGGGAATAATGACACAGCACCTTTAGTGGACACTCAGAATGTTGGTTGATTTGGAAGAGCTAATGGAACTCTGCGTGTTTCCCTCTTGGCCTCAGCTGTCGATATACTCAGCTACATTTAGTAATCCTTTGCAGTGACCAGCTACCTATTGTTTTTTTTTAAATAGACATAATTATTGTTTTTTTCCCTAGTCTTGTTTTTTCCATTTATTCACTTTAGGGGCAAAGGGCAAACTTCCCTTTCACCCTCTGAAGCTTCACTGAAAATCAATTGACAAAAGGCAGGTTAATTGGGGAAATATCATACAAATGTGTTAATGTGTATAGGAAGATCACATCACAGAGTAATTACCCCAAACTCCCAAAAAGGTACAGAAATTTCTATTCCATTTTCATAGGGTAGGGAGGAGATGGGGAGTGTGGATAGTTCTTTTGAGGGCAGGAAATGATTGTTAGAAGGAATGGGTCAGGGAGACAGAAATTAACTGTAAGTGATTCTCTTGGAATTTGAGTGAGCCCAAAAGTCAGGCATTATCTTGTGAAAAAGTCCATCCAAGCATGGTTGCATTCTTCACAATTCTTTTCTGAAATAGATAATGAGATTTCAGGGAGGGGATTGAGAACCTACTTTTTTTTTTTTTTTTTTTCTGGTACAGAGTTTTTTGGTCAGATATGGAAATTCCAAAGAGAATTGAAATGGAGGAGGAGCAAGACAAGGTTCTAGGGACCTTGATTCTGAGGTTTATTTCTGAGGCCTTTCAATTTATAAAAATGCCCAGCATGCACAAGCACCATGTTTTAGGGGATTGTTTCCTATGCCCCAACACTCATGAAATCTCTAATTATTTACACCACGTTTTTATTCTCTAGCCTTGATTTGATCATTCTATTATACTAGTAGCTTTTAGTACCACCAGCTACTTAAGGTCTATTGGGATTAGACTGGGCAAATATCAGAATGATTGGTGTTTATGTTTGTAAATTCACTTCAACTCACACGAAGTGTAAGATTTCAGTAATATGTAAGAAAGAAGGTTTTACATGAAAAAGTTCCATAGTCAAATAAGTTTCACAAATGTTGGATAAAGCAGTGTTAAGCAGGTATCTTTGCCATAGTTCTTCTAAGAAGCTATTTGGTGATAATGAAATTGTCCTTGAATTGACTGTGGAATAGATGCAGCATTTTTTTGTAAATTTGACTGAAGAGTCCTTCCCTTTTATGGCACCTATGTTTTTCGGGATGCACTTTGAGAAATGCTGGACCACATGTTAGAAATCAGAGAACTTCAGGCGAGAGGGAGTGGAGGTGGAATTAATGAAAGCTCTAAGGAATGGGTGTGGCTACTCTTCCGGGTTGGCTCAAAGGAGATGTACAAAAAGATGTGTGGAAGGAAAGCCTATACCCAAGGCCAGGTCCCTCGTCTTTAGTGTTCATGTTGAGCCAAGTTGACTGTGTTTTGTCAGAAGGAAAAATGTTTCTCTCCCCCTCAAATACATATGTGCTATCCAGAAGCCCTGGGTCTGCAAAGGCATGTCCATTTCCTCATATTTTATCAAAGACACTGTGACTCTCTCCAGACCTACAGAAAAGTTCCATGGTTAGTTCTTCTTCTGAGAATGAAGACATTATTTGGAAGAAACACGTTAGAAAAGGCTCAAAAGGGAACAGGAATTGAGCTAACCCTAAAGAACAAACAGGGATTTTTAGGGCCTGAGCTCCTGTAGATAACAACACTGTGACCCAGTACATCAGGAGTGAGTGTGGCTTTATACAGAGTAGGTGGAGGGTATATTTGTTTCTTATGGCTGAGGTAGTAAATTACCACACACTTGGTAGAGGACAGTCTGTCCTTTTCCTCCTCCAGCTTCTCTTGCTTCCAGCGTTCCTTGGTCTCTGGTCACATTAAACACATCTCCAGCTCCATTGTCACAGTGCCTCCTCCTCTACTTTCTCTGTCTAGTCCTCCTCTGCCTCCCTTTCACAGTGGCACAGGTTGTAACCAGCCAAAGGGTCCGACTGCTTGCTGCTTGTAGAAAGAGGCCAAAATAATAACAAGGTGATTAAAAGAGAGTAAGACTTCATTATCTGTACCAGCAAGGGGAAGTGCAGAAAGTAATTCCACTGTAACTTGTGGAGGGAACACGGGTTTTTAAAGAAGGGGTTTGGAATGCAGAAGAGGCAGGGGTGGGAGGTTGGGAGTTAGCGGGAGGGGAGAGCTAGGAGGTCCCAGGTGCAGTTACTTACTCCAATGGTTCATCTTGAATTATCCTTGCATTTGGTGAAGAGGCCGACACCATTGTGGATCCTGCCAGGTTATAAACTAATTACAGTCAATCTTGCAGTCAGTCTTCAGCTGGGAGTGGGTTCCAGGCTTGAAGTAATCTTTTGTTGAGGACAGGTTTTCAGAGATGTCTTGTCCATATCAGGATTCAACTCCTGAAGCTTCTAAGCATATAATATGACCAGATACGTGAGCACGGTGTGTGGTTAACAAGCGTCTAGGTAAATAAATGTGCGTAAGGCATGGGGGCATGAGGTGGGAAAGGAAAAAGAAAGAAAACATTTTGAGCTGTAAAGTTCATCTCAGAGCTACATCTTAAAACTAGAGAGGGGGAGGATGAAAAGGGAAAGGATAAAAAAGTTTTAAAATGCAGTTTGAGGCTAAGCTGCTAAGCAGCTGTGTTACAAGGTGACTGCATGAGGGTACACTGTCAGAATCCAGGATAATCTGCCGGACTCAAGATCCATAACTTAATAGCATCATCAGCCGGGTACAGTGGCTCATACCTGTAATCCCAGCACTTTGGGAGGCAGAAGCGGGCGGATCGCCTGAGGTCAGGAGTTCGAGACCAGCCTGCCCAACATGGTGAAACCTCGTCTCTATTAAAAATACAAAAAAATTAGCCAGGCATGTTAGCGGGCACCTGTAATCCCAGCTGCTCTGGAGGCTGAGGCAGGAAAATCACTTGAACCTGGGAGGCAGAGGTTGTAGTGAGCTGAGATTGCGCCACTGCACTTCAGCCTAGGTGACAAGAGTGAAACTCCGTCTCAAAAAATAAATAAATAAAAAATAATAATTTCATCAAGGCAGCATTTAAAGATTCCAGAGATAAGGGCCTGACATTTCGGAGAGGAGGTGTTTTTATTCAGTTTAATACAGAGAGTGTATCTGGCGATACTACACGAGACCAAGGACGTTTTCTAGTAGACCTGAATTCTTGATAAGAATTTGAATTTTTTTAGCAAGAGAATCATCTAACTGAAAACAGCATTTTAGAAGGCTATATCTTCATGGGTCTGGGGCGTTGTAAAGTGAATTGGAGAGAGGAAATCTTGAGGTAGGGAAACCTTAAAGGTTGTTATGTTCATCAAGTTTGGCTGATTTATTTATTTTAATTGACAAGCAGAAATTATATATATTTGTGGTTATGGCGTGATATCATATATCATATATATATATATACACACACATACACACATATACACACACATACATTGCCTCATGTACTTATTGTAGGGGCACAGGAAAACTTTCCCTTCATCCCCTATAGGTTTGCTAAAAAATAAACTCGTAAAAGGCAGATTAATTGGAGAAAAAACATATGAATTCTTTTAACATGTACAGGGGGAGAATCACAGAGTGCTTATCTACCCCACAGTGAAGTTCAGAAGTTTATATATCATCTCAAGTTTACAGAAAGAATAGGGCCTTGGATCCTGGTAAATCAGGTTCTGGAGGAGGAGAAGAGCTTTCTTACTAGAGCAATAAAAGATTTCAAGGGAGAATAAATGGATCTGGGAACAGACATTATCTGTTTAGGTATGATTACATCCTTGGTCTTATAGGGAAGAGAAGAAATAAAGCAAATATTCTCCTTGGTGGGTCTAGAGGTTAGGTAGGTAAAGGAATTTCAACTTCATCCTGTGCTTTGGGAGTGATAGTGGGTGGGAGGGAAGTCAGAGAGACCTTGAAGCTTCTTCAGCTCAGCATGTGAAAGCACCATATTTTGGGGTATTGTTTGCTGAGCCTCAGCATTGCTACTTGTGTACGTGTATGTTGAGGATACTTAAATCTACTCTTTTAGCAATTTTCTTTCTTTAGAAATAAAGTCTCACTCTGTGGCCCAGGCTGGGGTGCAGTGGCACCATCTTGGCTCACTGCAACCTCCATCTCCCAGGTTCAAGCGACTCTCCTGCCTCAGCCTCCTGAGTAGCTGGGACTACAGGAGTGAGCTACCACACCCTGATAATTTTTGTATTTTTATTAGAGATGGGCTTTCGCCATGTTGGTCAGGCTAGTCTTGAACTCCTGACCTCAAGGGATTTGCCCACCTTGGCCTCCCAAAGTGCTGAGTTTACAGGTGTGAGCCACCTCGCCTGGCTCTTTTAGCAATTTTCAAGTGTACAGTATGTTATTACTAATTGTAGTCACCATGTTGTACAATAGATCTCTTGTACTTTTGCCTCCCAACTGAAATTTTGTATCCATTGACCAACATCCTCTCTGGCAATCATCATTTTACTCTGTTCCTATGAGTTTGACTTTTTTAGATTCCACATATAAGTGAGAGTTTGGCTGAATTAAGATTTACCACAATTATTATTCTTTTTAGTTTCTTTCCTCAAGCCTTTCTATCAAGACCCTGAAAGCAGTACCTTAAATGTATATTGCCCTTCTTACTTTGCCACAGTTCTTTCATGTATATCTGAACCTAACAGCAAATCCATGCATTTAGGTAATGTGTTTTTATTTTCATTTTGCAAATCAGAAGACAAGTTTCCAAAGCTGTAAGGAATGTGAAACTGGCCTAAATGTCTCTTAGAAGTAATATTTACGGTTTTTGAATAAACATAGAAATGGACTCTCCCTGGTCTTAAAACTTGAAACTTACATTTGTCTTACCTAAGTTTCTTTCTCAAGAAACTGATCCTCAGGCAAGGGACTGAAATACATCAGATCCCTACATTCAGAAAATGAGACTCTGACCCCTCATCCCTCACGATTGCTTCCTTAACCCTCCCTCATTCCTGCTTTCCCCCTTTCCCCTTTATCTAACCCCACCAGTTTTAGTTGGTTGAGAAGATGGATTTGAGACTCTCTTCCATTGTCCTCAGCTCTAGAACTCAGTTAAAGGCTTCCTCCCTGGCAACACTCATTCTCTCAGTGATTGGCTTTCTGTGCAGCAAGACCAAACCCCTGGCATTGTGGTAACAAAAGATTCAGAGACAGAGTTGTTTCCTAATTTAATATATCATCTTTTCTAAAAGAATTTGAGAAATGGAAACAAAGCACATTAATTCTAAAGCTGGTGTGGCAGGTCAGGGCACATCACTGCACAGCCTCCAGTGGCCTGGGTTTTTTGTTGTGTTGACCACCGCCTCCTACCTTGTTAGGTGAGTATTCCATGATTCAGAGCTGGTGCTGGCATGCTGATGAGTTGCTGGAGAAGAGCTGTTTGATTTCTACTTTAGACACTTATGAAAGAGACACACGCCCTTGAATTCTGCTGCTTATCTTCCTCCCACTAGTTGTCTCTGGCTCTCTTTCAGGTTCATCAAATGCAAGATCACCCCAGTGAAAACATCTGCTTTTTCTTTTTGGTTTTTATAAACCTGCCCAAACTTACATACAGAAAAAGATTTGAAGTTCTCATATAACTGACTGCAAAAGTCACAGTGGTATTCTGGCATAATTCTCAAATGTAGGTGACTCTGAAAGAGATTTTAGAAATAAGAACATATAAAAGGCTGCAGATAATTTATTAAAAATGGAAAGCTAGAGAAAAAAGTGAACCAGTCTGTGAGTTATAAAAGTTTTTGTTTTCATCTTTTTGAAAACAATTTCAGAAGTGTCCAAATAGAAGCACCAGTGCTCCCTACCTGACCAACCACCTGGGCCACACACTGCTGAATCTCTCAGGCTTCAATGTGGAGGAGTACTTGCTGGCGCCATCTGAAAAACCAAGGTGTGTTCAATACTCTTGCTGGGTCTTTTCTGTTGTGTTTGGATTACTATGGAAAACTTATTGTTTTAAATGCTAATGTTCTTAAAAACTCAAAAATCTAAGATTGTCCTTGGTGCTCATAAAAATTCCAAATAGATACCATGGATCTTAATAAGATTCCTTACTGCTGACTTTCACTCTTTTATTGCTGGGGGAAATCTTATCAACTGAGATTTGTCAGTGGCAGAAGTGTGAGAGCCAGAAGCAGTTTTACTGCTTTAGGGAATAAGAGCAGATAAGTTTACAGCATAATAAAAGAAAGACCTTCTTTTAGAATTCCCTCTATTATGCAGCATTCAATATGGGAACCTGGGTACAACTAGTATCTTGAAATTCCTCTTGTGCAATTTTTGGGAAACCTTTTGTGTTGTGTTGAATTTCCTTGAGCCTAAGAGGGTGAATCCAGATGAGGAGGATGGGCAGTGAGTGCTTCTCATTGCTTTGAATCTTAATAACATCTGTCCACTGTAATTTTTCCATGTCCCCAAATGTATTATATCGCTTCATGTACGAAGGCATTTCACAGGCTGTCCGTATTGCCTGGGACACCATTCCTGCCCCACCGTGCTTTGCCTGCCTCTGTTCTGCTGTCCCACCTCTTCATGTCTTTCAACATATACTAGAATCTCTGATTTTCTGTTCTAACTCTGATGGTTAGCTTTTTTTCTTTTTTTTTGAGATAGAGTCTCACTCTGTTACCCAGGCTACAGTGCAGTGGCACAATCTCAGCTCACTGCAAGCTCCACCTCCCAGGTTCAAGCGATTCTCATGTCTCAGCCTCTCTGGTAACTGAGTCTACAGATGCCTGCCATCATGCCCAACTAATTTTTTTTGTGTGTTTTTAGTAGAGGTGAGGTTTCACCATATTGGTCAGGCTGGTCTCAAACTCCTGACATTAGGTGATCCTCCTGTTCTGGCCTCCCAAACTGTTAGGATTACAGGCGTGAGCGGATGGTTAGCTTTTTGAAGGTGGGAGCTTGTGTGCCCAGAACTTACACTATTATCTGTCACATCAAAGATGTTCAGTCAGTATCGAATGAATGAATGTATTTAATTGAGCCAGTTGGGAATGTGTACTTATTTCTTTGCCTGAACTTTTGCTAAGAGTAGAACACTGTGATAGAATAGAAAACTATTCTTCAGTCTCCTTTTGTCCAGTGAGTAGAAGATAAAATTTATTTATATAATAGTCAACATTATATTTTTAAAATGTTGACTATATTTTTTGAAATTTAATAGGTACAAGATACTGTGCAACTCATGGAGATATAAAATAAAAGATTTAATTTCCACCCAGGAAAATTCACAGAGCTGCTTAAAGACAAACTAGCAAATAGACAATTAAAACCCAGTGTGGTAATTGGTAACAGTGGATGGAAATGCAGGATATTGTGGGAACTCAAAAGACAAGGAACATCTTCCCCACCTGAAATTGTCTGGAATGCCTTCTTGAACCAGGAACATTTGAGTAGAATATTAAAGAAATAGAGTAGGGAAGACAAACCAGAGTGGCTCAAAAGATTATGTCCACTATTAAGAAATCCTTTATTTATTTATTTATTTATTTATTTATTTATGAGATAGAGTCTTGCTCTGTTGCCCAGGCTGGAGTGCAAAGGCATGATGTCCGCTGTAACCTCTGCCTCCCAGGTTCAAGCGATTCTCTTGCCTCAGCCTCCCGAGTAGATAGGATTACAGGTGCCTGCCACCATGCCCAGCTAACTTTTTTTTTGTATTTTCACAAAATACTAAAAAATGACAGGATTTCTCCGTGTTGGCCAGGCTGGTCTCGAACTCCTGACCTCAGGTGATCCCCCTGCCTTGGCATCTCAAAGTGCTGGGATTACAGGCATGAGCCACCATGCCTAGTCTAAGAAATTCTGAATAGTGGATTTGTAGAGGAAATGACTATTAATTATTAAAATAATTACAGTGCTGATGGTCAAGCCCTCTCTGTTACACGGCATGTATTTCCTAATAAGACAGTAAGGCGTGACAAGTACACTTTCTAATGTGGCCAGCCTTATCCAGACCTTCTCAATTATCAGTGGCTTCCATTTTACTTGGCTTGGGAGTTCGGCAACTTCCATCAGCACGGCACCTCTGCCTGTGTGTTCATGTCACAGACCACACATGCTCAGCTGGCTACTGTCCTAAGACTGCTGTACCTGCTGGGCTTAGTAATGAACACCCTCTGGTTAGAAGTCCTGGTGCTCTGTGGTTGAGGCACTAACACAGTGTTCATTGTTAACAGGCTTGGAGGTTGGTCTTTTGGAGTACGAATCCCCAGTGAAGCTGGAGGTGCATATACAAACATGTCAAAACCCCAAACTCTGGCAAAGGTAATCATATTCTTTTTATTTATTTTTTCTGTTTTAGGAAGTATTTAGGAAAAGTCAACATTCAAATATGTTTTTGAGAACAAGGTTGGGAAGGACCAGATTAAATGCCAGCATTTGTTACTAAGCATTAAGAAAAATTTTATGTAAACACTGTCTTGAAAAGAAAATGACTTGTTTTTCTTTAGAAATAAAGCAAATAGGTTTCTGCTTTTGTTAAGACGGGACTTCACCTAGTAGATATAAAGTGGAGGGAAACTCTATTTTTAAAGATATTCATAGTTGTGATAATTGGAAATATCACTAGTTTCTTTGCTGGCCAAGGAGTTCTTCCATACATGAATGTAAATGCCTCATCTTCCAGAAGGCTGGATAGGTAGCCTGGAGATGACAATAAGAAAGCAGCAGTTACACAGAGCTACTCTTAGGGGTCCTGAACTTTCAAGCCCTGCCAGAACTATTCCTATGAATTAGGAATGGTCCCCTTGGAATCAGAGAGACGAGGTTGGGGGGTTCTTCAGTGAGGGAATGAGGACTGCAACAGAGGAAAAATGCCTTGATCCATCAGTAGGAATACAGAAATGGTGAACCCAACAGGTTGTTTTGTTTAAGGAAAATAGCCAACACTGCCTTAAAATGGGGGAATGAATTCAAGGCATTCATTCTCCATGATGGGAGAAATAGTATTGTGTTTGATTGAGAGAGAAACTGGAAAAGAGTAGATTGTGGGAGGAAGTTAAGTCCACTGCGGGTGAGTGAGTGTGAGTTCTTGTTGGGACATCAGTATAGACATTTCATTCTGTAGGGTGTGGGTGTTGTGTCTACTCATTTGCCCATTGTGGAACTGTGGGGGACAAGAACAATCTCCATGAGCCCGGGAAGGTATTCTCTCTCTTCTGTAGTGGGGACTTTCATGGTTCATGTGAACCTGAAGAAGCTTATTGGGATAAAGACATGCACATGTTGGAGGTTTATTCAGTGAAATAAAAGTTCTTACAGGCACTTCACAGTGTAATCCCTGATGAGGCAGTCATACTTCACGATGTAATCCCTAAACAGAATTTTAACAGTCCTGTATTACAATGTAATCCCTGAGAAAAATTTTCAGTCATAGTGTGGACGATTCAGAAATTTCTCCAACAGCTGAGATTTGTTTAAATCTCTCTTCCTTCTAAAGGCAACACACATGAAGATTTAAAGCTCAACATGAAAATGTCATTATTCATAACTTGATAGAAAAATAAAATACATTTGCTGACATATATTGGAACACATTATGTGGCCATTATAAAATTGTACCTAGTTAGTAGAAGGAATCTGTTCATTTCCTCTATGAATATTCCTTTCGTAGAGGAAAGGTGAACTGTTTAGTCTATCCCAATCTAAACCCTTCTTATGTATTCATAGGAGACAGCTGTGTCTTTGCTTTGATGTGCTCAAGGCATGGATCTCTTGTTCAGTTGATGAGTGGCTGCGGATTTGTGTGTTCCCCTCACATCTCTCACTTTTTGCCTTTGTTTAGTTAGATGAGTCTTCTGTACTGACATGTTTGAGTGGTGATTGCTGAAGTTTTTAATGTTATTTATGTGTCTTTTGATAGGCAGAAGCATGCAGGCGAATTATACCTGACCTTTTGGGGACTGAGCTCCTCTCCAGCAAGCATGGAACCCAACATTGCTGTGGGGCATAAAGGGCAATCTATTATTTGAAATACCCACCAGAAGGGCTGATGGCTGATATTGCATCAAAGGATTGCGTTTATCTTTTTGTAATTAATGACCCGCTTTTTCTTTCAGCCTTTAGGCTACATTCATTGACATAGATGATATGATTTTCATAGGCTCTTTGAAGGAAAAATGAAAAATTTGTATATGAATAGGCTTAATGTATGGTTTATTATCCTGTAGGATGTCTCTTGTGTGACCTTTATGAGTTCTATCATTCACATCTTGAGTGTTTAGCTTGTTTAATCAAAACACTCTTTAGAATTTATACACTTCAGTTAAAGGAGCCAAAACAAAAGTCCCTTTTGTTTTTTTGCATACATTCTGTTCTCCCATGGAATCTTATACATTTGAATATCCACTGAGGGTTTTGTTTTCTTCTTACAGCTACTTAGTTACTTTTCTGAGGGGCTATAATTCCTGAGATGAAAGGATTGTTTTGTGGTGGGAAAATATGTTCGTAAAAGAAGATGAACTTCCTATTTCATTTATTGGACTTCATCCCTTCTTGACTTATGACTCTAGGTAGGGAAGGAAATCCCACAGCTTATTTCCAGAACACAGTCTAGTTTTAGAAAACCATTCTTGGGAGAAAAAGAAAAAGAAAGAAAAGCTTTTCCTTTGAACTCTGCTAAGTCCTGAATGCTAACTTTAAGATCATCATAAAGTATGCATTCATTACTTGAAGAATTTATAAAACCTTTCCCAAGTAAAGGTCAATTTATAAAGGAACCGATCAGGAGTTCAAGAACATTTTAAAATCTGTTCCTTGGAACTCTGCAAATCAATCATTTATTGCCAAAATGAGGCTACATAGCAAACAACTGCAAACTGTTAGTAGCATTGAGAGAAAACATGCATTTAGCTCGTGGGTCTGTGGGATTGTGCTGCTGTGGGCTGTGTATAATAGATGGTGCTAGGCCCTGCTAGCTGTGGGGAATTTGGGATGCTCCTTAGCCAGGCCCTGGTTCTGCGTCCTGGGAATGTTCCCCAGCTCATCATCTGCAATGACCCTTTACTCTACCAGGTGCTTCCCCTTCTGTCACCCTCCATGGCTATGTGTGAAGACACTTGAAAATATGCCTTTTGAGCGGCTCTCAGCCTGCTTCCTGCCTGTGGACAGCTGAGCTCTCAGAGCTATTTACATTTTAGATGTAGTTCAGCCTGGGGTACCTTCTTGATATAGCTCCCTAGAATGCACTCTAGGCTTTCTCGTTCTCTGAGGTCCACAAGCCACTCTCATGATCTTGTTGAGATATGCTGCTGTCTCTAAAATTAATTAGTGGCATTTTGGGATGGGCAGAGTACTAGAGGACAATACTCTTTAGGTTCCTAAAAGCCCTGTGTGCCCCTGAGAGGGTCCCTTAGCAGTATCGTTCTTTGAAGAGCTCAACAAAGTTCTTATAATTGCACCCTTGACATGACCTTTCTTCTGAGGCCATGTCTTTCAACATTCTCTCTAGAGATCTCCCTATCCAGGTCAAGATGTTTATTGGGCAGCATTTCCATCTTTGAAGTTAGTACAGGTGACAATATTACCCACTATTTTCACACTATAATATGCATCACCATTTTTTCAGTTATCTTAGCAGTTTGTTTTTTTATTATTTTTTCCCAGTATTCCTAAATATTTTATCATGTATTTCCAGGCTTCTGTAATTGTCTCTTTGTCCCCCGACTTGCTGGTCTCAGAAGCAGTGCCACCTGTTTTCAGTTTTTGGTACAGTAATATCCCATTCCAGTGTAAATTACTGTATTGGTATTCTATTGCTACACTAATGCTGTATAACAACAATTTCAAAGCTCAGTGGCCTCTGCAATGTACATTTGTTTAGCTCACGGGTCTGTGAGGTTTTGCTAATACAGGCTGGGCTGGGCTGATCTTTGCCAGGAACAATCATGTGTGTGGTTGGGCTGGCCGTTGGCTTCAGCTGGGATGACGGTGGAGATCTCAGCTCCACTGTTGCATCTGATCCTCCCGCAGGATAGCCTGCCCATGCTCCCATGGTGATAGCAGAGGCATGTGGGAGACTTCAAGTACGTACATGTGCCTCTCAAACCTCTGCTTTTGCCACTTTCTATTGGCCATAGCAAGTCACATGGTCAAGCACAGCATCAGAATGGGAGGACGTGAAAGTCATATAGCAAAGCATGTGGACACAGGGATGGTGAAAAACTAGGGCCCTTAATGCAATCAAGAACAGGTGCAGTAGCTCACACCTGTAGTCCCAGTACTTTGGGAGGCCGAGGTGGGCGAATAACCTGAGGTTAGGAGTTCAAGACCAGCCTGACCAACATGGAGAAACCCCATATTTACTAAAAGTATAAAATTAGCTGGATGTGGTGGTGCATGTCTGTAATCCCAGCTACTCGGGAGGCTGAGGCAGGAGAATTGCTGGACCCTGGGAGGTGGAGGTGAGCCAAGATCACACCTTTGCACTCCAGCCTGGGTGACAAGAGTGAAACTTTGTCTCACAAAAAACAAAAAACACAAAAAAACCACCAGAAGTCTCAGAGTCTACAAGAGGTGAGGTGAGGGAGGCTTGAGCAGGCAGCCTCCTGTCTTTCCAGCTCCATTCTGCCAAAGAAGCTCTGCTTTTGTTTCTGTACCGTAATGTGGTGTTAATTTTTTAAAAAATCACTCTACTTAAAAAAAAATTAAACAGTAAAACAAAATTTCAAAAACTTTAATGCAGGGCAAAGAACTGTCTCTTTTATTTTTTTCCTTCATTTGAACAGTTAAGGGAATCAAGACTTGGGAGAGAAGGAGGACACAGACAGGGCTAGTGGGGGGTTCCGCTTTCCACAGGCAATGGGCTTTTCTACTACATTAGCCTGTCCCTTGCCTTCATCAGAATCCTAAGTTTCTATAATTTCCAGAAATATGGCTAGTGCCTGTGCATGTGTTTGTGAGGGAGCAGAGTAGCATGGGTGAGACCCCAGAGGGTGACAGTACAGAACTGTATGGGCGGAGAGACATGGACACACCTCTGTTATAGGACATTAGCTCCTTCAGTTCACTATTGACTTTTCCATCAAGGGAACTTGGAATTTACCCTGCTTTGGAGAATTGTCTGTCTATGTTGCTTTAGATTTTTTTTTTTTTTTTTTTTTTTTTGGTCACAAAATCCTACTCTGTTTAGGCATAGCTTTGAACACTCAGTTCTGTAGTTAGTAGGTCCCAAGTTACACATCTTCCCCCTAAGGTTTAAAATAATGATTGGCAAGGATTTCTCTGTGAACTTAAGAAAATATTTAAAAATGTGTGGTGTGAAAGATGGGGTCTGCTTTCTGAATTGCCTGAAGAAGCAGACTATTTGAGAAAGAATTGGGGAACATTGTCTTGTGTAGCAGGGTTTTGTTTTTATTTTTTCTGTTTTTGGTTTTTTAGCTATATGGTCTATATTTTATTATTTAGCTGTTTCCATGAACACGATAGCTGCCACACAAGACTCTGGTTAAAAAATAATTAGTTATAGCATGAAGGGGTGGAAAGAAAATTGATTGGAAGCCCTCAAGTTGGAAGGGATTTGAGATCTGGTCCAAAGTTTGCAAAAACTATGAGAACTTGAATAGGTTTCTCCAAGCATTAACTCTCTATGGGGGAGCTCTAATTCTATCAAGTGGATTGTCTGTCACAAAAGGCAGCCTTTTCTAGAGAAATGAGCTGTTCAGTCAATTGAATTAATACCAAAATGCATCAGTTGGATTCATCATACTTCTTGAAGACACTTGCTTTTCAAATTGAGAATACATTTTTCATTTTTATTAAAATATTGATACTTTGAAATATAGATACTGATGGTTTTAGTAGTGTTTTTATGATACTTCTTATTCCAGCTTTAATAACATTGTCTTTCTCTTATTTTCACCTTTCTCCTCTCAGGCGTGCTACTTTATTCTCCATGCTCAGCAAATGTTCAGTTCAGTTTATTTTGAGAAATAATGTTCCATGCTCAGTTATTAATTTGAAAGTGATCCTTTTTTTCTGATCATCTTCCACACTTTTAATTTGTAGGTCAAATTTCATTAACTTACTAACTGAGAAAGAAAAAAATGATAGGGTTTGGTTCCTTTTTCTTGTAAGAATATAATTATAGAGCAACATCCACATTTGTTCTGGGGAAAATTAATCTATTTTTAGCTGTAAATTATATGCTTGAGATAAATATAAAATTAGCAGACTGGAATTGACTGCTCACTGTCAGCCATGCAGGAATATTACTTTGAATCCTGCACTCAGGTGCCTTGGAAGTTAATTGACACATACGTTCCTTGTACCCCAGAATAGCTGACAAACAGACTTAAGAACTAATTTCATGTGAGCCATTAAATTATTTTTCTTTTTTTAGGTGTGGTATAATCAGAAGGGTTTTCATTCCCTTCCTTCCTACTTAAATCATCTAAACAACCTTATTTTGTGGCAGCACCTACCGTCTACTCTGGACTGGAGACAATACGGTAATGTTATTTTTCATGCATTATGATTCACTGCTTTCAAAAGACAATGTTTTAAAAGTGAAGGAAGCAGAAAAGGTTCTGAGTAGAAATGTGAGGAGCAATGAGAAGGTTTCAACTTGGCAGCCAATCCATGTATAAACACAATACAAAGTTATAGGCTTTCTTTGCCTTTATTTGTGTGTCATTAAATGTCTTTACCTTCTTGAACCTGTGACCTCATCTGTGGGATGAGGGGGAACAAAATGTGACTTGAGAGTTTGCCCCTAAAATTATTTTGTTCTGTGACTTAATGTCTCACAGAAGCAAGAAAAATTTTACTTTTTAAAGACAATATTATACAATATTGTTATAGAGAATACAGACCGTCCCTCTGCCTTATCATCGGCAAGATAAACATCACATTTTGATTTATGCTGAGCCATCAATTCAACAATTATTTATATTGATCATTGATTCATTATCTATGCTTTCTTATTTTGGTAAATGGCACAGGTCCATTTCTGGTATCCATAGTTAACTTACTGGTTTAAGTGAATATTTATTTATTTCACTTGGGTGAGATAAATTATAATTTGTTAATTTAATTCAGTTTCTTTTTTAAAGAGAGGAAAGAAACAAGAAGTATAAGCAACGACAGGCCATGTCCACCACAATTTATTCTCAAAATGTGTTTCTTGAAACATTAATTCATATACAAATCAACACTAAACAATTTTTCTAATATGCTGTCACTTTGTTTCAATCATACCATATTTGTTTTTCCTTCTACACCGGTTTTTGAACGAAATAAATTTAATTATTTTGTGGCACTGTAATTATTTTGAAATGATAATAGGCAATATAAAAAATTAAAAGTGTACATTACTAAGAGAAGTACAGAAATAGTACAATAGTCATACAGAGTAGGGACAGCAGAATAACATATATCAAATGTCTGCAATGTGTCAAGAACTTCATTAGATATTTAACATCCATGGTCTTACCTAATTTTTATGTCGATTTTGTAAGATGGACAGTATTTGCCTACTTTACTGATTAGAAAACTGCTTTTCAGAAAACATCACCTATCAGCTATGGCTTTGAGCAAGGTAATAATGGGGCCATGATTGGATTCTAGGTCTAGCTGATAACAAACTTTTGCTTTTCTACGACATTAAACTGAGACGTCATTCTAGTGGGCATGAATACAGCATGGTTCATAGAGGGTAAGTCGTTAACGATGGAACTTGAACAATGAGCAGAAGTTTAACTGAGGTTAGAAAGCCATTCTAGGTCTTAGTAATGCAGTAACAATCATAGGGTATGTTCAGGTTATATGGAAGAGTCCGGTTTGACCTCGTGATAAAGCTGAACATAGAAGGATAATTGTTGAACTCTTCAGAACGATTGTTTAAGATCAAATGCTGCTTGGCTTTGACTGACATGATGAAGAGTATGGACTTTAGTAAGTGATAGACAGGTTTTACCAATATGTGAGAATAACAATGACATAATCTACGTAATATGTTAGGAAGAATGATCTGGAAGTCATTGATTAAAGGGAGAGGACTGGTTGTAATTCAGTGACCTGTTGGAAGGATACTGCTCACAATTTTGAGATCAAGGTCAGGATGAACCCTGAGGAAAAAAAAAAATGATAAATTTCAGACAGATGGGAGAAAAGATTGAGGTACTAGGGATGGGAATAAAAAAGATTTTAAGAAACTAAAATATAAATCTGAGCATTTTAGAGTAAATGTTCAATACTGATGATATTATAAGAAATGTCAGGGAGAAGAGATGTTTTCAAGGAAGGGGCAAGGTGATTTGTGCAGGATCAGAGATGCTAGTTTGGTTCACATATGTAGATGAAAATGTGCAGTAGAATTTAGAAAACTGGAGAGAAAAGTTCAGTAGAGTAGTCATAGGTAACCTAAGTTCTAACCTTAAAAACAAATGATAGATAAAGGTGTTGGTAATGTGAGATCCTGCATGGGTCAGGCACAGACGCAGAACAGAAGAGGGCTATGGGTAGAACAGAGGGAAGAAGACAAATATTCTGCAGCCTTCAAGGTAGGAAGATCTTAGCATGGAGGCCAGGGGAGGGCAGACTGTAAAGCAGATGGGCAGGAAAAATGAAGTATTACAGGGTCATCCAGCAGAAGGAGAATGCAGAGGTTTTGCTGCTGACCTCCAGAGGGCTAGTTCAATGGTGTTTCAGAAACAGAAAATTAAACTAGAAGGAATGAAACAGAGAGAGGTTATTTTAAAAACTTGAAACTAAACAGATAAATTCCAATTTGACTTGTTTGTGCATTATCACGGGAAAGGAAGGCTTGTGCAATAAATTGGGAATATACTATACATAGCACCACAGGAGGATGTGTTGGGAGTTATTATCAAAATATTGATAAAGAACTCCCACGAGCAGGACTCTGATGAAAATATTTTATCATATCCCTTGATGCTTGCTTGTTCCTATGGGAAATGGACAGGGCTAGAACTATTATCTTAATAATTATAGTGAAACAAAAGCTTGCCCTGATGTGAAACTTCAATAAATCCTGTGAAGGCAGAAGCTGTTTCTTGCTCACTGTTGGTCTCAGCAGTCCCACAGCACGGGGCTCAGGGAACATTCAGGCTGTACCAGGTAAATGCATGGATCATTGTACTACACGGACAATATGTCATACTTCTCATCACAGTGGTTTCTGATGGGGTTTCAGCAGATGTACACATTCTAATATTAGAGATTTCTAAACCCTGATGCAGGCCACTTGATAAGAAGCTATTTTCTTAGAACCCAGGCTGGCCATTTTTCTCTGCTGAGTAAATTTGCAGCTTGTCAGAGCCCTTAATTTTTAACATAAAACTCATTGTAAATCCGAATATTATAACCATTCAACTGGAGTCAGTTTCTGAAGTATTGGAAGGCTGGTAGTGGCCTAGACCAAATAGATGTGGTTTGAGAAGTGAATCTCCAAGGTAAATCATTTCCTCCTGCATGAGCATGACTGTAGTTGGGGTGTTCCCTGCTGAGTGAGTGCAAAAGATGTCAAGACTTTCTTGGGTGATGAGAGGGAGAGTTTTGCAAGTACAGCAGGCACAGATTTGGGAGTACATGTAAGGGATGAAAAGAACATGAACTATATTTTCATATCAGAGACCTCTTTTCCCTGTTTATGCTTACATCGGTAACTTAGTCACACTTAATGTCATGTAGTATGTTTCAGAATCTCAAGGAAACTTAAAGTCAGTTGAGGCCAAAATCCGAATCTTGATTGTGTTTTGTCCTGCATATTCCTTGGTAAATCAGCAAATCTTATCTCTTCTGCTCTTGAATTCCTGATGTGCATATTTTCAGTATGTTACTACCGCTTACTTGGCCCATGGTACCATCCACTCCTACCCCGGACGCTTGCACCAGCTTATTTGGTGGCTCCTTGGAGCCGCCCTTGCTCCCTACCCTAAAAGTCTCATCTCTGCATAAGTGCCCACCATCACTCCTGGAATGTGTCTGTCAGATCACAGCATCCCCTCTGGCTTCCTATATCTCTTAAAAAAAAAATCCTAACTATGACTTACAAGTTCTTCCTGGCCTGGGCCCTGCAGCCTCTCCAGCTTCATCTCAAACCACTTATTCACAACCTTGCTGAAATTTCAACTCCAGCCACACCTGACTCCTTGCTGTCTACTAAGTATGCCACCTGTTCTCCCATTTCAAATCACAGTTCCCTTTTCTAGAATTTTCTCTCCCTCATAGTTACATGGCTTGCTCACTCACTTTCTTTTAGGTTTTCCCAGCAATGTCCAACTAGGGTGAAATACTGAAAACACAAAAACAAAACACAAATCCAATTTGATATGCCCATCACAGATGACCTTGTGTAACTCTTTGATGATAGTCCATGTCTGAGCATCTTTCTATTCTGGTTGCTGTCTTCTGAAAGCATTTTTGTCAAGATTCCACTTACATTGATTCAGCAATAAAGTCACAATCAAGATGTTGACATTTCTCTGGGAAAATTATGTCTAAAAATGTTAACATTGCTCTCTTGCCCAATACTCAGGACTGTTAATGCCTCACATATGTATTCATGATAAAGATCACACTTCTGAATTTGCATGCACTAGCTGCTCCTGACCTACCATTTCAGTCTTATCTCTTCCTTATGGCCCCTCACTTTCCCATCAGTGCGGCTGGCCTTTGCATCACTGGCCTGTCATCCCTGTGAGCCTGGTAGCTGCATTGCCTCTGCTGAGACTACTTGTCTTTTTCTGCATCACCTTAAGCATTTCTGCTCAACTTTCAAAGCCCATCTCAGACATCACCTGCGTTGAAATACTCACCACCCTTGCAGAATGAGCTAGTGTCTTCTCTTTCTTCTCCCACAGTTATTTGCTTATAAAATATATCCATATTTTTTTGTTTTAGCAAGCATTCATGTAATGACAGATATTTCCCAGACACTGTGTTAGGGCATTGCTCTACTTTAAATGTGTCCCCCTAAAGTCTGTGTGTTGGAAACTTGGTCCCCAGTATAACAGTGTTGGGAGGAAGGGCCTTTGGAAGGTGCTTGGGTCATGGGGGCTCCACTCTTATGAATGAGTTAATGCCAGTATCTCAGGAGCGGGCTACTTATTGCTGGTGCCATGCCCTTGGACTTCCCAGACTCCAGACTGTGAGAAATAATTGTTTTCCTTTATAAATTACCCAGTCTCATGGCCAGGCATGGTGGCTTATGCCTGTAATCCCAGCACTTTGGGAGGCTGAGACGGGTGGATCACCTGACATCAGGAGTTTGAGACCAGCCTGGCCAACATGGTGAAACCCTGTCTCTACTAAAAATACAAAAATTAGCTGGAGTGCTGGTGGGTGCCTGTGATCCCAGTGACTTGGGAGGCAGAGGCAAGAGAATTGCTTGCACCTGGGAGGTAGAGGTTGCAGTGAGCTGAGATAATGCCACTGCACTCCAGCCTGGGTGACAGAGCGAGACTTGGCCTCAAAATAAATAAATAAATAACCCAGTCCCAGATATTCTATTATAGCAACAGAAAACAGACTAAGACAGTCATTAGAGTAGTTAATACTTTACATTATGATTATTTGTTTACATTCCTTTGTTAATAGGAATGTAAACACTTCATGAAGGTGTTTATACCACTGATGTTTGTATTTTCTAAAGTCTTTATTCATAGGTATTCAATAAATATGTCATTTAAGTGAATCAGCTTTTGCACTATTATTATAGGGTTACTGTAGTACATTCCATTGTGATACATTCTAAAATAAAGATAAATATGCAGCAAAATACATACTTGCTACTTTCATTATTATGACCTTTTAAGTTGGCATAATTTTATTAAAATATTAAAGATATAAAATAATGAACCTAAGAGGAAATTTGTTTTAATAGGACTAAGAATAAGTGAAAACAGATTAAATAGATAGTGCTTAAGTAGATAAGAAGGTATCTTCCTCTGATAGAGTAAAAATAAGAGGAGATAAAGCATTTCGTTTATTTTGTGTTATTGGATGTGATTATGGGTGGTGCTGATAGCAGTTGTAAAAGGCAAATTTCTTCAACTACTTACTGAAATTTCATCCAAGCCTTGGAATGCTAGTAATGAAATGCCACAATGTGAGAGGAATTAACCTCAGCAATGTCATGAACAAGCTAGATCCATGATCATTAAACTGTCTGCACATTGGAATCACCTGAGCATTTAAAAAATACTGATTTCTGTTGCCAACCCAAAAAGATTCTCATTTAGTTGATTTGGAGTAAGTCTTGAACAGTAGGCGTTTTTCGTGTTTTCAGGTGATTCTAATTGTAACTGAGTTTGAGAACCACTGTGTTAAACTGAAAAACTTCCCAGCTGATTCATATTTTGACCATCGAAGCAGGAAAACTGACAGAAGCATAAGTTAGGAGTCAGTTTAGAGATATCCACACTCACTTTCTCACTGTTAGGAAGGGACATGACAGATACCTGGCTACTGGGTGCCAGGGGAGGACTGTTCTGCATCTAGAACAAGAAAGAGCTCTTGTCTTTCTTTTCTCCCCCATTTGTATATCTCTTGGAATTCTCTGGAGGGCCACAACTTATTAGTATGCTGCAAACCCCAGGGAGGAAGGAGAAGGGTGGTGCATGTCGTCTGCTAGGATGATGGGGCAGAGCTGAAAAGAACCTGGGAGCAATGGATGACATGCATGGCAATTTTTCCTGCTTTGCTTTTGATGAAATGAGAAACCTGCTAAAATCTCCAAATCATAATGAGAGAGTATGAGCATGAGAACAAGGGAAAATCTCTCATCTGTAATAGAGCTACTGAATGAACAGCCATTGACTATTGAAAATCGGCTGGCATGTATAACTTTCCACATGCCCTTGAGAACTTTGGAGATACTTGAGAGAGAGAGATCTGGCAGTACCCAAGTGAAGATAAAGGGGCACTCTGGTAAGGGAGGATTCTGAAAAGCATCAGTACTAGCTTGCCCTTGCTTGAATCAAGAAGGAGTAAAAAACAAAAGAACAGCAAAGCCAGTTATCAAACCCAGTGTGGAACAAGGACTGATCTCCCCTGCCCCGCAACCACAGAGAGGAGAACATTGAATACGCTGAGAGGCTGTTTTCATGGGGGAGCATCTCATGATGTGTTTCTATCTGCATAATAGAGGGAAATGTGTGAACTCTATGAAACAGAGGATAAAAGCTAAGAAGAAAATGCCAGGCTGAGCTGCAGGGTGTGACAAAAAGGAGCTAGCTAAGATGAAGATGGAAATATGAATTTTCACTGGATGCAGTGAATAACATTATTGATTGATTACAAACCTCTCTGCTTCATTCAGAATTATTGACTTAAAGAGCAAACATGCAGTATTCTCTAAGAACACACAGGGAAAAGGTGGCACAATAAAACTGACCTAGGGGAGAAGCTAGGGGAATTGGGTAAAGAACAAAAGCAGAATAATGAAGTAACAAGGAATGATGTAAGAAGAAAACAAATTAAACACAAAACAAAACAGCAAAACAACTCTGTACCAGTGGATTGGAAGAGTTTGTCATGATTCTGCCAAAATTTATGAATTAGGTATTATGGCAGTATCAATGATTGATGCACAAATTTGGTGAATTTTCTAAAGTTCAAGTATATAAAAAAAGTTTTTACAAAGCTAAGTCAAAGCACATTTGTTTCAAAGGAATACAAATAAGACTGGCCTCTGACATTTTTTATAGTTTTCTTTGAGACCTCATCTTTGATCCAGGGATTATTTAGAAACAATAATGTTTAAATTCTAAGTTTTGAGATTTTCCTGTGGTCTTTCTATTACTCATTTCTGGTGTGATTCATCATGGTCAGTGACCATACTCTGCGTAATTTAAATTATTTTAAATTGGTTGATGTTTATTTTATGGTCAGGATATTGTTTATCTTGAAGCTTCCATGGGTGATTAAAAAAGTAGTCTACTCTTGTTGGTAGAAATGTACCTTATATGTCAATCAGATCCTGTTGGTTGATTGCGTGGTTTTGTTCTTCCACATCTTCACTGATCATTGAAGATTGCTGCATCTCGACTGAAGTTCATCACTGACATATCATTTGCTGAGAGGCGAGTAGTAAAGTCTCCAAATTGTGGCTTTCTTGTTTTAGTTCCATCAGTTTTCATTTCATGTATTTTGAAGCTCTGAGGTACTTGTCAAATGTCTGTACACCTTTGGGATAGTCACATATTTCTGGTGGATTGATCCTTTTATCATTTGGGGTGATTATGTTTTCATGGCAGATTAATACTTTACATATATGTAATGTCCCTCTTTGTCACTAGTAAATGTAGTTGCTGTGAGATCTATTTTATCTGATATTAACATAGTCACTTTTTGTCTTTTTCTTTTGATTAATGTTTACATGCTCTATCTTTTCCATTATTTTATTTCTAGTCTGTCTCATTGTGTAAAGTGAGTTTTGTGTAGAGCGTATATTGTTGGGTCACATTTTTTAAACTGTGCTGCATATCTCTACCTTTTAATTGGTGTTCAGGAACCACTTACATTTAAGGTAATTACCAGTATGTTTGGGTTTAAGTCTGACACTGTCATTTGTTTTATGTTTCCTCTGTTTGTCTTTTCTTGCTTTCCATGAGTTACTTGAGCATTTTATTTTTAGGATCCCATTATGATGTATTTATAGTATTTTTAAGTATATACATTTATTTAGTTATCTTCATGGTTCCTCTAGGTGTTATAATACATATGTATGACTTATCACAGTCTACTGATATTGTTATTTACTACTTTGGGTGAAGTGTAGAAAGATTACTTCGACTTAGGTCCTTTTACCCTGTTTACGTTTAAAATATTATTGTCTTAAGTAGCTCCTATTCATTGAACACCAGATCAGATAGTGTTCTAATTCTTACTTAAGTCACCAAATATGAGATGATAGTCTATTATATTTACTGCCTTTTTTAAAAACATATATTGATGTTCATCTTTCCTTTTGGAAGTTCTAAGTCTTTTCCTGTTATGATTTCCTTTGTGTTTACGTAACTTCTTTTTGCTATTCTTTAAGTGTAGGTTTGCTAATGACAAATTTGCTTATTTTTTTTTAACTGATACGAACTTCATTTCACCTTGATTCTTGAAGATATTTTCACTAAATATAGAATTCATGGTTGACAAAGAAAAGCTCAGTGCTTGAAAAATGTGCTACTTTCTTTTGGCCTGCATGGTTGGGCCCTGCTGAAACCTGAGAGAGTGGGGACAGTTTTGCTGGTGGTGTTTGCCTCGAGTAAGGCAGATATTGCTAAAAAGTTCCTTTGTTAGACCATGCTTTTCTGGATCCTTTGGTTTTTTATTTTTTGGAGGCTTTCTTATTTGTACTTGTTGAGTTTCAATTTGTAGGCTTTAGCAATGCTTTGTTCAGGATGTAAATGATATGATAAGGAAGCCAGGTTATTTATTGTTGAAGTCTTACAGTCTCAGGGGACCACCACCTTGTTTGTACCCCAGTATCTTTCTATTTCTGTTTGTTATGTCCAGCAGTTTTTGGATGTAAAAACGAGGACCTGGTAGAACTGGGTCTGCTCCACCTGGGAGGAATATCTCTGGCATATTAACCACAACTTCAAAGGCAGAGAATAATAGAATAGCACCTATGGAATATGGAAAGAAAAGGTTATCCTCCTCACATTCTGCACCTAGTGAAGATGTTGCCCATAAAGTACACAGGCCACAGAGATATGCTCACGTAGAAAGTGGCTCAAAAATATACTGTAGACATATTGTTCATTAAAAAGAATGCCAAAAGATATTAACCGAAAGGAGATCATGAAAATATTGAATGCACACAATGAAGAAAAGAACTTGGGCGAGCACCGATTGTAGTGAAGGCCATAGATTATGCAAATGTTTGCATCCATGTGGTGAAAAATTAATTGATGATTGAGAATTATCCATTAAACTGAAGATAGGTAACATAAAACTTAATAATAATGTGCACATGTAGAGAAAATTCTCAACAGAAACAATTAAGACCCAAATGCAAAGAGTGATTACTTCTGATTGGTTTTGGATAGGATTATAAGTTATTTTAATTTCATTCTTTACCCTATTTTAAAATTTAAAACCTTTATACAATTGGCATCTATTACTCATAAGAATAATAATTAATCTTAACATTGAGAAAAATACATTTTTCAGGATAGATTGATTGAGGAAGAGAGAGAGAAAGCCATCAAAATGCCTTGTAGTCAGAAGAACTCATATATTTCTTTTAATAGTTTGTTAGATTGAATTAACTTTTTACCCTTCCATATTTCACTAATGTGTCATAGTGAATTAATTAAAAGAACATAAACTTTCGCATATATTGATGGTAAGACGAGCTTTTCCTTTTGATGTGGATGCTTACAGACATCTGGGCATTAATACTTCTAAAGATATACATTTTATAGGAGTAATGAACCCGAAAGTGACTACTTGAGTTGGAGACATGTTAAGTATCTTGCTATCATAGTTGGATATTGGACAAAAGCACAGATGTGCATTTTTACCAATGACAAACAGAGTCTGGAAACCATAACAGATGTAGCCATAATGAGAACACTAAATGAGAAAACTAATTTTGTACATTCATACATTGCTGGGGGCCAATTCCTGGAAAGAAAAGCCAGAATATAAATGATAAGACTAATCAAACAAAGAAAAATTATTTAAATGTACTCAACATGTACATTCTGAAATGTCATTTATGAAAACTTGTAATGTCGTAAAGACTTGAGTGAGCTTCTTCTACTCAATTCTGGTGTTAAAACTATGCCCCTTTTACTTGGGAGCCTTGAACCTTTTACCAACATCATCATCTTAAGATTCTATCACAATATGATTGTTACCTAACTAGAGTGCTGAGTGCTCAACATAGAATGAAAACAACACAATTACAGAGATTGTCCATTGCAATAATGTGGTTTTTACAGCAAGGATATAATGATTTTCCTAGTCTTGTAGGAAATTTGTTAAACTGGTATCTAGAAAATCAGGGTTGTAGTTCTCACTCTGGTACCAATTATGCTTGACCTCAGATAAATTAGTAGAGTATGCTTATGTCTCAGTTTCCTTCCCTGCATCCATTCACCAATCTTCAGCTACACTTTCTCTGCAGTAGGCCCCATCATGTCGGATAGGATTCCTCCTTTGAGGCAGCGCATTGCCATCCTCTCTTTCTTTGGATCCGTGAAGAGAGCTCTGCTTTCTAACGTTTTACTCTTTTAAAGAACAAGGGGCATCATGGGAAGGTGCAGGATAGTGTGAAGGTGAGCTAGTGTGGTGCAATTGCTCCTACCTGCTGCTTCTTGCACACAGATCTAGGACAACCCAGAAACCTCAGGTAGGAGAGTAAGCTTCCACCAGTGTCTTCTTTCTTTATTTATACTCTTATTTTTGCGAAAATACACATTATTTATTTAAATAACTGCAAGTCCTTCTTCCTTTTTTGAAAAATCAGAATAAAATCTTTTTAGCACCAATTTAAGATATACATATTTGCTTGATTTTTATATTTGTTTAATTCTACACAGATGCTTCCAAAGAATGACTATGACTCTAAAAACATCTAATGTAGTGATTGATAAGCTAAATTGAAATATAAAAATGAAAAGGGCTGGGCGTGGTGGCTCACGCCTGTAATCTCAGCACTTTGAGAGGCCGAGGCAGGAGGATCACAAGGTAAAGAGATTGAGACCACCTTGGCCAACATGGTGAAACCCTGTCTCTACTAAAAATACAAAAATTAGCTAGGCATGGTGGCACATGCCTGTAGTCCCAGCTACTCGGGAGGCTGAGGCAGGAGAATCACTTGAACTCAGGAGGCAGAGGTTGCAGTGAGCTGAGAATCGTGCCATTGTACTCCAGACTGGTGACAGAGCGAAACTTCATCTCAAAAAAAAAAAAAAAAAAGAAAAGAAACATTCACCTCGTATTCCTAAACCAAAACACTGCATGGGTTTCACCCTGCAGCTCCCTGCCACCCCTCCAGGCTTCCCATTGAAGTTCCAGGGCAGCTCTGCAGGATCACACTTTCCTTGCACTCCAGCCCTGTGCTGGGGTATCCTGTGCATCTGGAATTTATCCTTCCTTAGAAAGGTCCCGAACTTCCTCCCACCCTGCTGGACCCAACCTCCTAGGCAACCTTACATGGGACATAGCCCTGTGAGTGGGCTGTAGTCCACCCACCCTGGTGGGCCCCCCCAAGGGAGGGCCTGCTTGTCCCTCCCATCAGACTGCTTTAGCATAATGGGCAAGGAAAAGATGCATGTTGAATGAATTCTCAGTCCCATGAAGGAAGAGGAATCAAATCTTTACTTGACCCTTGGTGAAACTCAATTACTGTCCAGTGCCCTGGCTTTCACCACCAAAGTCCTAACAAAGGACCATTTAATCAGAACATTCTTTGACCGTTGGTCTGACAGGAGCAGGCTGTTGTCTTATAAGAGCTGGTGGTCAATGCCTAGTGGAGGGAGATGGGAAGTGAACTCAAGACTGACAGCAGGTCCAGGGTTTTCCCTACTTATTGATGGCATTGTTTTCCTAAACACTGTGGTCTAAGGCCCTCTCTTTGTCTGTGTATTAGCTTTGAGAGATAATTTTTTAATTTCAGAGTGAAAACATGAGAATGTTAAGCCCCAAAGTGCTTAGGAATTGTCCAGGAGCACTGAGCACTGAGCAGGAAGGCCCCATTCCAAGGCCATGAAGATTCTCTGGAGGGCCCTGTGAGAGGAACTGCGGATCAGTGTGTTCTTCAATAGAGTGTCTTTAAATATTTACTCTGTGACAAATATGTAAATTATAGGACTCTAAAGCCAGTGCCAAATGAAAATCTGTGGCCCCTCTGAATTATTTATGAGTAGAGGACCTAGGAAGGGAGGGGCAGCCACTGTAGTTTGTGGGGTTCAATATTTGCACCAGTGGTTTTGTACTTTTAAGACCTAGGTAGAGACAGAGCTCATGGAGGATTATAGCAATGTGCAAAAATTAGAAGAGAAGGCAGGATGGCTGCCATCAGTGGGCTCTCTCCTGAAGTTCAGTATGTAAAACTTATCAGCTGCTCTCTTCTGCTGTCATAGTTGAGGTTTTCATTTCTATGTTATACTGTCATTGGGATCCATTGTGGATCACTGTAGAGGCAGGATTTTCAGTGCTCTGTATGTTCGTAGGTGATTTGATGAAAGAGGCACAGACCTGGGACTTCAGACACGTGGGTTCTGCCTGTGTCAGGAGCAGGTTCCAGACTCCAGGAAAAGTCACTACATTCCTCTGATTCTGTTTCTGCTTCTGGAACACACAGGTGTGTCCAAACTAGACCACTTCATGGGATTCCCTTTTCCTGTAAGAATCTACAATTCTAAAATGCTGAGAGCTGACTTACAGAGAACTGTGCATAGAATACTAGCTTCTTTAACACAATTTCACCATCAGATTACTGAATGAGAAAATGTATTATGAATACATCCAGGAGAGGATCTGGCATGTTGGGAAACTACTATCCGTAGGAACAGTCAATCATTTAACCAGCGAGATGGGAGACCAGATGTACTCTCGCCTCCTAGATTAAAACCCTAAAAGAATGACACAAAACCAGGAAATGTGCTAAAATGAAGGGGAATAAATTCATAACAGAGGAAATAGGATACAGAAAGCAAATAGGAAAGCACTGTTTTTAATCTTTCAGCAATGACTGTCACGGTTTAAGGGAAGAAAAGTATTTATGCAACTTGATCAAATAAAGATCCAACCTTGGTAGTTTAACATTTTATTATTGAGCTCCTCACAGAAACAATAGTGTTTTTGGCAGATTTTCACTGCAGAATGAACAGAACAGAGGCCTTCAACCTCCAGCCCCGTATCGTTCCCACTATATGGCTATATTCTTTGGAAAACCAGATGTGTGCTTAAGAAAGATGTATGGTATGCTAGCGGGGAAATGGTTGTGGTGTCTGCAGACCAAGGTCTGAATCTCAGCTGTGCCATAACGGTCAGTCTACAGGAAGTCTAAATACAGTCTAAATACCTGTGCTTCAGATACTGCTTCTGTAAACTAGCATAATAATTCTGATTGGACGTAGTTTCTTTATCAGAATTTATACAAATAGTCTAATGTTCTAAACAGCATACAATGCATGGCTACAGGCTAATTTTTGTGTATTTCTGGCTATCAATCCTTTCTTTCTGCTCATAAGCGTGAAAGGACTTAGAGTTTGAGATTTTCCTGTCCTCCTTTTTACCCATCTTCATACTCCTGAAAATTTAATTTCTTTTTTCATGCATGGTGAGGATAACTAATGTTATCAAACATCATCAAATGTTTAGTGTGCAAAACATTATTAACTATAGTTTCCATGCTATAGATTAGGTCTCCAGAACTTATTTATATATTTACTTATGTATATTTTTATTTATTGAGAAAGATGAGGTCTCACTCTGTTGCCCAGGCTGGAATGCAGTGGTACAATCATGGTTCACTGCAGCCTCAAACTCCTGGACTCAAGCAATCCTCCCACCTCAGCCTTTCAAGTAGCTGGCACTACAGGTGCATTCCACCATGCCCTGATAATTAAAACAAATATTTTTATGGAAATGATGTCTCTCTATGTTGCCCAGGCTGGCCTCAAACTCCTGGGCTTAGGTAGTCATCCTCCCTTGGCCTCCCAAAGGGCTAAGAGTACAGGTGCACACGCTACCATGCCCAGCCTTTGTTTATCTTATGTCTGGAATTTTGTATCCTTTGACTAACATCTCCCCATTGCCTCTTTCCTCCGGTCCCTGGTGATAGCCTTCTACTCTCTCTGTGAGTTTGACTTTTGAAAATTCCACAAGTAAATGAGATTTTACAGTGTTTGTCTTTCTTTGCCTGGCTTATTTCACTTAACATAATGTCCTCTGTGTTCATTCATGTTGTCTTAAAGACAGGATTTCCTTCTCTTTTGAAGCTGAATAATGTTCCATTATGTGTATGAATGTCTATCTGTCTATCCCATATTTTCTGTGTCCATTTATTTGTCAATGGACACAGGTTATTTTCCTATCTTGGCTATTGTGAATAATGCTGCAATGAACATGGGCCTGCAGATATGTCTTCAATATAATATTTTATTTTACTTTATTTTTTTTTTACCTATATCCAGAAATGGGTTTGCTGGAGCACATGGTAGATCTATTTTTAATTTTTTGAGGCACCCCCATACTGTTTTCCATAATGGCTGTACCAATTTACATTCCCATCAGCAGAATAAAAATTGTGATAATCATTTTATAATGTATACATAAATCAAAACATTACATTGTATACCTTAAATGTATACAATTTTTATTTGTCAATTATACCTGAATAAAGCTGGAAACAATACAAACAAAATGAGAGCAATAATAATTGAAAACAAAGGAAATTTAATTCAGCATCAAACAGACGTGAGACAGGAGTGGGTTGTCAGCAAGGTTGGACGGAAGCATAAGGAAATGATGACGCATGCCTGCAGCCATAGAGTTTGGGGAAATGATAGCAATCCAGCTTTTCAAATGGGGGCACTGGGAGAATATAGAGATTGGACTTGATTTTAAAGAGATGTGTGTCTAAGTAAAGAACATGGGCTCTATGTTTTTCTGTTTCTTTCTGGAAGTTCTCTAGGATTTCTGGATGGGGGAATTCATGGGTGTGCAGAGAGGCAAGCTGAGCCAGGATGCACGTGTTTGGGAGGGAGCCCTGGCACTGTGGGGATGGAGTTCAGGTGTAAATAATAGGACGTGGCAACTTATTGGATGTGTAGGGTGAACAAGAGGAGGGAGATGAGGAGGACTTAAAGTTTTTATGAGTTTGGGTGACTGGGAAGATGATAAGGATATTTGCCCCAGGGTGTGTGTGTGTGTGTGTGTGTGTGTGTGTGTGTGTGTGTGTGTATTTAGGTTAAACAGTTTCAGTATTCTACTGTGTTCCTCAAATAATATAATTCTAAGACATGTTCTCAGCTAACCACATTTCTCTGGATCCTCTCTAATCTAGAATGTTCTCATTCTTATGTAGAATCTAGAAGAGCCCACAACATTGCAAATATATTCCCACCGTCTATAGCACCACTGGGGCACGGGTCATACTTTGGCAGAATCTGATACTTTATAAACACTTTCTAATGTCACTTGGCTTTTTCTGACCCCCTGATAGGGTTGGTTGACATTGGGCTGCACATCAAGTGAGAAGCTGCCTGTGAGTCAACACATTAGCTAGGAAGGATGGGACTGGCTGGCCCCATGAGGAGTAGACTAGAAGTCAACTTGGTGAAGGAAAGACTAGAGGAGAAAGACTGGTGAGTGTTATTGGTCCAGACAGGCAAGGGATCGAGACCACACAATTCAGTTCACAACGAATGTGTTAAGTCCAGGATCCAGGAAGTGACACAGCAGGTGTCAGGCACACACACTGCAAGCCTGGATCAGCATATCTGGACAGCATTTATTTATAATCAAAGAAATTATTCTGGAAAACTGTACAGTGGATTTGCTGAACCAATAGCTCTCGTTGTTGCTTCTGAGTTGGAACTTGCCTTAGTGTGTGGGTGAGTCCACAATGGAAGGGAAAAAAGGCTGGCATAGCTGGGGAGAAGAGCAGGTGGCAAAGGGACAGAAGTCCAGATGCCTGGTGGCAAAACTGTTGGAATTTTGGAGCACTGTAGCCTGTTTCAACTCTTTACCTTTTATGTATGCTTACTTATACCCTGTGGTGTTTCAGTAAGGATTTAATGTGCTCTCATAAGGCAATGCATAATATCAATGATAAGATAAAATACAGATGATGGGGTAAATTAAAGATGAGTCAAAGAAAAATAAGCAAAATCTAGGACTGGCAACGTGAAATGGAGCAAGGATACCTGCCTTGGGTAATAGCCTCCATGTACAAGCCACACATTTGGCTCTCATCACTGACACAACAAATTAGGAAAAGGAAACCTGATTACTTTCACAGTCCACAATGTCTAAGATAGAACATGAACCAATTTTATTTATGGAGTTCTTCTTAACACAATATTGACTGGAATTCTCTGGGGAAGTGCTATCCCACTCTGTGATATTATAAACAGCTCTCATAATAAGATCCTTTTAATTGATGAACTGATGGAAATTTCTTCATTTTGGCTGCTGGCATCACACACATGCAAAAAGCCCAAGAAAGCAAACCAAAACAAACAACTCCAAAATCAAAATTGATTCAATGAAAGAGTCCAGTTCTCTATCTGTCTAGACCTGGCTTGATCTTGAGGTGAATATTGTCCTGATTTCTATCAAATAGTCTTCTTTGCATATTGTTACTTAGCCTGAGTATGTTTCCTCTCTGCAAACAGGCTGTGGGATACTTAGGAGGATTAGACAATAAAATGTAAGAACCTATAAACACAGTGCCTGTCATGTAAAGCATGAACAATTCATGCTGGTTATGTTTGACAACTACATCAGTGACAGAAATCCCAGCACATGTTTGCTGAATTTCAAAATGGAACTTGCCATTCTTTTCTGCTAATTGGTCAGGGCCTGGGCAAAGCAAGCAGGAGACATCGTGATGGCACAGGGAATCTGTGTAGCTTGCAGATAAACTGCGATTCACCATGCAGGGGCAGGCTCCAGGCTCACTTTCCAATTTGTCTTTCACAGGAATAACACTCTACAGCCACCCATACGGAGGGGCCTTGCTGAACGAAGACAAGATGTGAGTTGATGGCATGCTGAGTGAGGGGTGTGTGACTCTGACTATGGAAGAACATCTTTGGGTTACTTAGGGATGACTTTGATTACTCTTTTGCATCTGCCCCAAGAGATGACTTATAGAATAAGAAATGCCCACAGGAATTGGGCATTTCTTTGCAGAGTATGAGAAAAATGGCTATTAAGAGAGGCAGTACATTGACTGAGCTTAAAACAGACGAGTATGTCATGCAACTGTACTTCTAAGCAGAAATTATTCTAAAGGAGTGATTTACCAGAAGCTTATGTGACTGTACATCTTCTGAAGACTTTTTTGGGTTAAAATCACAAACATTACATTCATGTAGGTGAACATAGTAATGCCTCCTTGAATATTTATCATGCAAGATTTTCCTCATGATCCAAATGGAGTCATGGGTGGTGATAAGCAAAAGCTCTTCAGGTACAGAATTCAGTGTCAGTTCTCACTGTCTCTGTAAAGGGTAGCATGCTTCTACCTGTTTTCTCTTTCCCCCCCATCTCCCTTCTCTATTATGTGGTTGACAATTTTTAAATTAAAAGTCGACAATAAAAGTAGGTATTTTTAAAAACTTTTTATGACCTACCAAATTAAGTTGGAGAATGCAAATCTGCTTAATGGGCGTCTCTGCTCAAGTCATTAATCTGGCAGGAACCAGCAGGAAGCATGTGTTGGGTTGCAGCTTGTCCTCACATTCACATAATGATTTTCAGGATTCTAGCTTTAACAGTGTCAGACACCTCCTGGAAGTCCAAGAGTAGGCTAGCTGACATCTGTTGTAGAATGAGACACAGGGGGAGCAGAAGGCATGGCACAGCAGATGACTTGTGCTGAGGAGTTCCATTGTGTCAGCCTCTTGAAAGACCATCTGTGGTCTGACTGTTCCTAAACAGGGAGTTGAGAGGAGGTGACAACTGACTTGAGTGAAAGATGTTAGCAGTAGGGCTCCAGGTAAAACAATTACTAAGAAAATGTACAGTGTATATTATTACAAAGCACCTCAATGTATTGCAGAATCTCTTTGGCATTTCATATGACTAAATTCAGAGATGGGCAAGTGCAGCATGGGACTGTAGTGAAGGCTCCTCTCTGGCGAGTGCTGCTGTATTGCAAAGCAGTTCCCATGTGGGCAAAGGTCACTGCTTACCCGGACGCTGCTCAGAGGATGTCTTTCATCCTAATTGGGAGTCAGGCTCAATGGTGAGAGCAGACTTTGACACAAGCAGACTCCGGAATGCCCTCAAACTGTGCTCCTCAGTTATGTCTTCTGTAAACTAAGCTTAGTCATCCATGTCTCAGAAGGTGGCTGAGGGGATTTAATGTGGGAAGCCATGCCCTTAGCCAACATGCCTGGCCAATTATGAATTTTTAATTAGCACTTCTCACTGCTGTCATCATCGCTGATTGCTATTAGTAAAGAAGGCTTGTGTTCTTCATCTGGCGCCTGAGAGTTGGTTGCTCTGTTTCGCCTGCAGCCTGGAGAGCATCCGTCAGTGTGGAGTGGCCCTCTGTATCGTGCTGGGATTCTCCATCTTGTCTGCATCGATCGGTACCTCCGTGGTGAGGGACAGGGTGACTGGAGCCAAAAGGTTGCAGCACATAAGTGGCCTTGGCTACAGGATGTACTGGTTCACAAACTTCCTATATGACATGGTAGGATATGGGAATGAGATTCTGTGTGCCTCCAAGCTAGTGATCTAAATAGTGTGTGTGTATGGAGGGGGTGCGGGGCCCTGGCTGCCTTGGAGTGTCCACAAAAAGGGGTCATCTTATTGGTAAGGGCCTTTTAGATTAAGTCACCTTTACTGATCACCATAGAATTGGTTCATAAGGGGTAGACTGACAAGCTTCAGGCTGGAGAACTGGGAAATAATAGAATCTCACAAAGACACAAAGTTTCTTATTGAGGAGATGAGAAAACAATCACCTTTACTATGCTCTTTTCAATGGAGTAGCAGGTGAGGTGATAAAAATCATTAGAAATGGTCTTTCATTTGCATGCCTAACTCCCCGTGTTGTGAGACCTGTGCCTCATTGCCTAATAGGTATGGCAGGTATTATTAGCATTTCCGGAATACACTCAGTTCCCCGATGGAAATCCTCTGGATCAGTGTCTCCAGTCCTAAGGGACAATAATAGATGCAGTGTCTAGTTGTTCCCCTCTTCTTCAGGACATTTATCTTAAGTAAAAAAATGCAGCTTATAAAGTAGGTTGTTCTTAGTGGCCAACATCTACTGCCTTTGTTCTCTGGAGCTGTCTTTATTTTTTAGGGAAGTGATATCCTTGCCCTCATAAATATGATTTATCCTGTGATACAGAACATTGTACGTAAGTCAGTGGAAGGCCAGAGGGCTGCCATTTACTGAGCACCTTCCATGCCCCAGGTGCTGTCCTGGCTGTGCGACACCGTGCACAAAATCCCATGTATTAACATGTTGCTTTCCTGTGAGATTTATTCTTTTGAACTGGCTTAGAATTAGCTAATTTATTTCCTTTTGATCATGTAACTTGGATTTTTGTTTTGAAAGTACAGTTTATGGGGGTCACACTTAAGTTACCTAACATTTCAGGAGTTTATTTAATTTAATCAGAGGTTTCCCTGAACCTACCTGGTGATAGATGTCACCAGGGACATTTGGTAACAATGAGGATTCCCAAGGGCCTATCCTTCAAAATTCTATTCAATAGGCCTGGGGGGACTTGGAGGTCTATGTTTTACTAGGTACTTAAGGTGATTTATGAATCTAAACTAAGATTGACAAATTCTGGGTCTCCAAACCTTTATCTTTACTGAGGGACACTTGAAGGTAAGCAAGTGGAAGTAACTTGTCCAAGATTTTACATCTAGTTGGTACAGAGATGGCTTCTCAGTACCAGCTTCTGTCTCCTGGTCCAGTTTGGTTCCCAGCACTACACACTGCTGGCTACTCGACTATCTTCCATGTGTCATTTAACAGTGTCTAAGGGCCACAACTTTCCAAGAGAAAAGGGAAGAAGGGTGTGCCAAGAGAGAATCCCAGCATACAGCAGGGCATGCTTCCAGGACACCATGGGGCTTTCAAAGTCTCCAAAACCCCAAGGTCTTCCTTCTTTCTGCACCCTTAGTTTATCTCTCTCTCTCTTTTTTTTTTTTTTTTTGAGATGGAGTTTCGCTCTTGTTACCCAGGCTGGAGTGCAATGGTGTGGTCTCAGCTCACCACAACTCCGCCTCCTGGGTTCAAGCAATTCTCCTGCCTCAGCCTCCCGAGTAGCTGGGACTACAGGCATGCGCCACCATGCCCAACTAATTTTCGTATTTTTAGTAGAGACGGGGTTTCACCATGTTGACCAGGTTGGTCTCGATCTCTTGACCTCGTGATCCACCCACTTTGGCCTCCCAAAGTACTGGGATTATAGGTGTGAGCCACTGCGTCTGGCCCTAGTTTATTATCTCTTTATGCCTCCCACTCAGTCTGGCTCTTCTTTACTTTGTGATGTTTGGCCTTGGGGATTAAGGACAGGGAGTGTTCTTTGCTTCTTGGTTGGATGGTTTTCCATCTTCATTCAACCATTCTCTGCTTATTCTATTCAATCACTAATTTAATAAATATTTTTGAGGATCTGTTATGGGTCAGGCTGTGTCCAAGGTTGCTATAGACTAATTAATTGTGTCTCTCCAAAATTCACATGTTGAAACCTAATCCCCAGTGTGATGGCATTTGGAGGTGGGATCTTGGAGAGGTAGTTAGTTCTGAGGGTGGAGCCCTCCTGAATGGGATTACCGCCCTTGTAAAAGAGGCCTCAGAGAGCTCTATGTGAGGACATGGTGGGAAGTCACAGTCTGAACCAGGCAGGTGGCCCTCACCAGACACTGAATCTGCCAGCACCTTGATTCTGGTCTTTCCAGTCTTCAGAACTGTGAGCAAAAAAGTTGCGTGGTTTATAAGCCACCTGGTCTATATGATTCTATCATAGCACCCCAAATGGTGTTGGCCATAAAGCCATGCATAAAGCCTCAGAGAAGATTGTTCCCCTCAAAGAAAGGAGGAAGCAGAAAACAAGCAAGTAAACAAACAAATAAGCAAATGCACAAGATACAGTTGGCCCATGACGGGGTCTATTGAAAGAATGAAGAGAACATTGGGATGGGGGGTGACTTCAAATGTGGAGGTCAAAGAAGACAGTGAAACTTAAGCTGAGATCTGTAAGGAAAGAAGGGGCCCTTCCAATGGATGACATCGAGAAAGAGCTCTGCAGCTTGAGGCTTTAAGAGAAGAGGGAACCAGATGTGTGAGAGCCCCAAGGAAAGCCATGGCTGTTGTTGGCCAGTGGGGGAGCACCTTAAGGTGAGCCTGGATAGGGTGGTAGCCCGAGGAGTCTGGCCTTGGTTCTACATGTGTACGAGGAGGCTGTGTTTCATGCAAGCTGATTGGATTCCTTGACCCTCCTCAAAGGACACGGGTATGCGTGACAGTAGTAGTCAGCTTAGGCTGCCATAAAAAAATACCACAGGCTGGGTGGCTTAACCCCGGAAACTTGATTCTCTCACTGTCCTGGAGTCTGGAAGTCTGAGATCAAGGTGTTGGTAGGGTTGGTTCCTTCTGAGGCTTCTCTCCTTGGCTTTTAGACGACCATCTTCACCCTGTGCTCACATAGTCAGCCCTCTTTGAGTGACTGCCTGCTGATCTCTTCTAGGGACACCAGTCATGTTGGGTGACAGCTCACCTGAATGACTTCATTTTACCTTAATCACTTGTTTAAAGGCCCTGTCTCCAAATACAGTCACATCTTGAAGTACTGAGTGTTCAGTGTGTACATTTTGCGGGGATACAACTCAGATTATAACAAGCAATTTTCCAGACTTAATTCCATGGCTGCAGAGCTCCTAATGTGCAAAATAGGAAATATATTTGTAAAGCTGAAAGGAAATTTCGGGTTAAGTAGATGGTAATAAATATGACCATCTGATGTAACAGCTCTCCCTATTTCTTTTTATTTTCTCAGCTCTTTTACTTGGTTTCCGTCTGCCTGTGCATTGCTGTTATTGTCGCCTTCCAGTTAACAGCTTTTACTTTCCGCGAGAACTTGGCAGCCACAGCCCTCCTGCTGTCACTTTTCGGGTATGTGATGAGAAACTCTGCTGCAGAATTACGGTTTGTTTTCTGAAAGAGAAAACCCTTAGGTTGGCTTTGAACCTGCTGTCGGCTTCATGATTTCCTCTCTTTTGAAGCAATTATGTTGCTTCTACAAGGGACAAGGAGCAAACAAGCCTGAGCAGGATGATGAATGCCCCGTGGAGGAAGGAAGGGCTGACCCAGTCGTGATGAAGACAGCAGTGCCCTGTCTCAGACAGACCCTCAAGCTGTTTGACAAACTTGTGCAGCTGGAAATGGATTCTCTATTATGCTCACTTTGACATTAATCAGGGGGCTCAAATATATAATCCAGTTAGCTCAGAGATTACATTTGTGGAGGTTCTCTTAGCAAGCTGTCTGGCATTTTTTCACCTCTCCTGTGATATTAGTAGTTTGAAAATGTTTTATCTAACTTCTATCAGTTTTTTCTCAGATGAAAAAGTAGCAAATGGAGAAGAGTCATCTTATGAATTTCTGATTTATGCATACTAGTCAAGATCATTCCTAGTGGCCTCAAAATTATATCTATCTGGTATCAGGATATATATGTCTTCTTATGTGCGATGCACATATGCTTATATACAGGCTAACTGTGTAAGATATACTTAGTAGGGAAAATCATTATCATACTACTGTATTATAATTCAAGGCTATTTTTAAAGATAAAACAGCTTGCTTTTATTTAAGAGGATTACAAATAAAATGATTTTTACAGTTTGCATTTATGTAAGTGCCCAGAATTATTCAAAACATCTAATTAAAAGACAAAGTTTCACTTAAATATACACCATTACTAGATGAATATATAGGTGGGTGGGTGTGGATGGATGCATGGATGGATGGAAGGAGAAATTAATATGTAGATAAGAGAGAGAGAGAAAGAGAGGGAGAAAGAGAGTAAGAGAGAGAGGGAGAGGGAGAAAGAGAGAGAGAGAGAAACAAAACAGACAGACAGACTTTTGGGGGTAATATTGATATTACCACTCACTAATTTCACTTCTGTGACTTTGGTAATATTATGTATTCTGTCTAAGCCTCAGTGTTTTCTTTGTAAAACTTCATGTCTTTTGCTATAAAGATTAAATTGAATAGTTTATATGAATATCATGGACAATGACTGGTACAAAGTTCCCATTAAATTAATTTTAGCCATTAATGTTACTCTTCAGAATTATTTTACTCTTTAGAAGATGTAATGTCCTAAGCTATAAAACGTAGTAGACACATGTTTATCATATCCAACTGGAAATTTATGAACTTGTGTGTGAAGATCTAATGTGTGTATACCCAGCTCTAAGAACACAGTTTGAGTTCAGTTTATTGGTCCAATTGAATGGATATTGACAAGTGGATTAAAGCATTATTTAAGAAAAACAAAGAATCAGAGACATAGTCCTAAATGATACCACACGGGAGTTTCTATTGCTAGATGAATGAAGAGTCTTCCAGTGTGGTTTTTCAACTAGCTATGATTCCATCACTTTTTTTTATTACATTTTCATTAGTTATCTTTCAAATACTTGTCTTAAATTAACATATTAGCAGCTCCAGTCTCCTTTTTAATAAGAAAAAAATTAAATTGGCTTATAGAGCATAATTTATTTTTTTGTGAAAATTACAGTGAATTTTAATAATCTCCAGTCTTTTTTAAAATTTGCTAAGATTGGCCTACTGTTCACAACATCATGGAATTTATGGGGGGGGAAGAAAATTCCCCTTTTGAAAATCAGCCACTTCCCCATGCTTTGTGAATTTCCCAAGACACCAAATAGGATTCTGCAACCTCATCTTTTAGTATTAAATATACATCAAATATGTTCTTAAGGTTTCAGTTTTTATGTTCAGTTTCTATGTTCAGTTTTATTTCATATCTCCCTCTATTTTGAGTAAGATAGACTTTGCTATAAAATTATTTTTGAATTTTTGGAGAGTATATCCCAAAAACCGAATTAAAACTTAGATGAAATGGTTAGAAAGCCTTAAAAACATGCTTTTAGAAATTTTTATTAACATTGTTTTGATTGTGAAACCCTTTAAGGCTTTGAATTAAACTAAGAATTTTCTTCACATACAGAAGTATTACGCTTTTTAAAGAATTTCTAGAGATTCATGGGTCTGTTGAAACATAATCATAGGTAATAGGGGGTTACACACTTCTGGTTAAGTTGGTTGCAGGGACTGGAAAGGTGTGAAAGATAACTCAGACCGTGTTTGTGATCACGGCTAATTCCAGGGAAGAAGAGCCCTCGAGGGAGGTGGACCAGGGTCACCGGGTGACATCCAGGGGGATGCAGCTTTAGAAGGTAGCTCTTTCTTCATTGGAGCACAGCCAGTGGAACTGGTGACCCTCCACTGTAACAGGAGGGGCAGTGAGAGACCCGGTCTGGGGAGCCGCTGTCCCCTGTGTGCCTGGCAATCTCTGGGTGAGGACAGCAGCGTTGGCTCATGCCTGTTGTCCCTATAAAGACCTGTGGGTACAGAGAGCCCAATGGCAGGCTCAGGAAAGATGAATCCTGAGCTGAAACCTAAGAGCACATCCATGCCTTAAATGGCTACTTAAAGGCAAGAATCTGAAGGAATAAGGGATAGTATACACAAATTGATTCTTTGAAGAGAGAGAGACAAGAGAAACATGCCCAATAGCTGTTTTGTTGTTTTTCTTCTTCTGCTAAGGACAATTTATTCTTTAAAATATGAAAGAGAGAGTGGGGGAGAATTAACATCCAAAAGAGGGAAGTAACACCTAAAAATGAACGAAAGAAAAGAAAGCCTAGCTTACATAAAAACTGAAACCTTAAGAACATATTTGATGTATATTTAACACTAAAAGATGAGGTTGCAGAATCCTATTTGGTGTCTTGGGAAATTCACAAAGCATGGAGAAGTGGCTGATTTTCAAAAGGGAATTTTCTTCCCCCCATAAATTCCTTGATGTTGTGAACAGTAGGCCAATCTCTAGCAAATTTTAAAATCATTAAAATATTATATTTTAATGAAAGACTGAATGGAGATTATTAAAATTCACTGTAATTTTCACAAAAAAAATTATACTCTATAAGCCAATTTAATTTTTTTCTTATTAAAAAGAGACTGGAGCTGCTAATATGTTAATTTAAGACAAGTATTTGAAAGGTAACTAATGAAAATGTAATAAAAAAAGTGATGGAATCATAGCTAGTTGAAAAACCACACTGGAAGACTCTTCATTCATCTAGCAATAGAAACTCCCATGTGGTATCATTTAGGACTATGTCTCTGATTCTTTGTTTTTCTTAAATAATGCTTTAATCCACTTGTCAAATATTTAAATTACATAGCCCAGCATGGCAACCTTATGTAATAAGTAATAGAGTACCACTCCTAAACCATCTCAAAGGAAGCAGAGCCTAGTGTTGAAGTGGTAATTAGTCCCTTAAGTAGGGATCCAGTATGCAGACTCCACAGCATGACAGGGAGGCCGCTGCACCTTAGATTGGCTTGTTGGATGTGGAGATGCGCTGATCAAAGCAGGTGATAATCTTGCTGTGTGTTGTGCCAGGCCAACCACATCATATCCTCTGTGACGTGCCCCTATCTAAACTCCCCTAAGCCCTACAATGCAAAATTTAACAGAGAGAGCTGGTTGAATATTGCGTTATTAAAGGAGCAGAGAAAGACCCAGCCTTTTATAGTGGAGGTTTAAGCAGAATAACATGGCAATCTTCAGCTATTTAAAGGACTGTCACATGGAAAAGAAAAACAATTTGCCATGTGTTGTTTCAGAATATAGAGTTTGAATCAGTAGTTATAAGTTGGAGAGATTTTTCATTCACTCCTAGAATGAATTTTACAGCAATTACAGCTGCCCCAAAATTCAGCTCACAGACTTTTACTACTGCTTATGTTTCAGTTGCAAAAATACTTGCAATTCTGTGATTTCATTTGCTTCTCAAAACAGCCACATGACGGAGTGTAGCACTTAATTATTGCCTCAGAAGGGACAGTACAGGGAAGAGGGTAGGTGTGTGGTGTAGGTGACTATGTGTTGGGGTTGGAATCCTCTCTGTGGTAGTTTATTTCAGACAGAGGTGTTGATAATGTACAACCCCAAGAAGTCATGACTTACCTTTCTAATAATTATATTGATTTAATTAGTTGATTGTCTATGCAGCAACTGTTTTAGAACAACTCTTGCCTCCATTGTGTGTTTTGAAATAATTGTCGTCATGTCTACATTTTGAGGCAGGTTACTATTGAGTAGGGTGTCTAAAACACTATATGATTTCATATGTCATAGTATGTCTGTCTTACGAACTATGCGAATGTATCTTTTAACCCAGGAAAGCATTCTAATATCATAGATATTATATGAAAGAGGATGTATACTAGACTAAGAGATAATTTGAGGGCCTGGCATCTCTTATATCATTTTGAAGTCTCATACTTTTCGGAACTTGTTAACATATTAAGAAAACTTCAGACATTTTGGAGGCACTGAAGTGTTTCAGGTTAAGCCAATTATTCACCGTAAGGAAACAGCGATATGAGTGAGCAGAGAACATATTGCAGCTCCCGATACATGAGAGTCTTTTGGGAAAGTTGTGATTCAAAATCAGTGACTTCTCTGCTGATATTAGGAACCATTCATTTAACATGTATTTCCTTTATTGGGTGCAGTGGGATTATTTCAGGAAGGAGCTGGGGAAGTTGCCGTGAGTGAAACCCGGCTCTAGAATTGAAGAAACACAATAAAGAAAATGAGATGTTTTCCTTTTAGGGACATTTGGGTGGTATTTTAGATCCTGATGTCATCTGACACATATAGAGACTGCTTGTAGGGTTCAATGTTTAGTAGTGTCTCTTACTCCCCCAGATTTGGGGCCACATGGAAATGAACCCCATGTTCAGCTTCATCTACTTATCACCTGCAAAGCTCAATCAAGCGTCTGAACTCTGCAAAGCCCCATTGTTCTGCCTGTGAGATGACAGTTACAGTGCTGTCTCCTGGGTTGCTGGGGGCTAGAGGAAGATTAGGGTGCTGTGACTGAGGAGTTACAGATAGTACTCCTACGCAGTGGATGCTGGAAGAGGGCTTTCAGTTTTTATTTTTAGGCCTTATTTTCTTTTGTAGCTGTGCAGCTTTTTATGTTCTTGATATCTTTTAATTCCCGGTATAACAAGTAAGTGTAATTCCTGCTTTCCTGATGAGAAGCAGAGCAAAGAAGCTTCCCTTTTGGGGAAGAGAAGTTGGAGAAGTCAGCTGACTTCTCCCAGGCCGCAGAGCCAGTGAGTTCAGGCCCACATACGACCCATGTGTTGTGACCCCATTCAGTGTTCCTTCTATTGCATTGCAGGGTCCTCTAAAGCCTGAGGGCTTTGGAAAATACCATGGGATGTATTACATAAAGTGTATTTCTGTTCACCAAGTAAGGAAAAATTGCTGGACCAATAAAATTGCATCTGTAATTCAGTCATTATGCAAATACGGCTGTCCCCTTATCTGCATTTTTGCTTTCAGAGATTTCAGTTACCCACAACCAACTGTGGTCTTAAGATATTAAATGGAAAAATTCCAGAAATAATTCATCAGTTTTAAAGGGCACAGTGTTCAGAGTAGCATGATGAAGTCTTGCATTGTCTACTCCGTTCTGGCAGGGACATGAATTTCCCTTTGTCCAGCATATCCTCACTTTGGACCTGGGATTCAGTGAGTTACCAATTCGACTGTAGCAGCATGGCAGTGCTTGTGTTCAGGGAACCCTGGTTTTACTTGATGGCCCCAATGTGCTAGAATAGTCATGCTGGCATATTGCTATGATTGTTCTATTTTATGCTAGTCATTGTTCTTAATCTCTCACTGTACCTAATGTAAATCAAACCTTATCATAGGTTATATGTATGGGGAAAAACATAGTATATATAGCATTCAGTAATATCTGCAATTTCAGGGATTCACCCCAAGGTCTTAGAATGCATCTGCCATAAATAAGAGAAAACGACTGTAAATGTTACAGTAAATCAAACATGACTTTTCACTTTACTTTTCAGATATGCAACTCTTCCGTGGATGTACCTGTTGTCCAGAATCTTCTCCAGTTCAGATGTGGCTTTCATTTCGTATGTCTCACTAAACTTCATCTTTGGCCTTTGTACCATGCTCATAACCATCATGCCCCGGTTGCTGGCCATCATCTCCAAAGCTAAGGTCAGTAGCTTCGTAGCATCACCTCTACACCTCTGCACCTCTAGTGCAAAGGCGGTGTTAACTCATGCCTCTTTTGTTGCTTTTCCAACTGGAATTCAGTGGAAATGCATTGGTATCCACGGTCTTTAAACTCCAGAAAGATAAATTGGTTCTAATTTGCAAAAAACATGTTGCCATTATAAAAGCCATGCCCAGGCTTAGCAACAGTTGATGAAAAGATGTGCTGTTTTGGCCACTCCATTCTTGAGGTAGAGCCATGAAGATGTTCACTGCCACATCCATAGCATTTTCATCAGAAACTATTTGTTGATGAATTACTGATGAATGGTGGAAAAGTGAGTCATTGAAACATGTCAGTGTTCACCATCGTAGGGGCCAGAGACTACAAGGGCCACAGCACAGCTGAACATGCTCTCAGGACACAGCATGTCTGGATGATAATCTCGGGGGATCTCTGCCCTCTTCTCTGTGATTTCTGGAACAAATTTAATTTTGCTATTTTCCAAGCATGGCAGCCAAGGGCTTTCCTAAGCATGAGCCCCGTGGTCAGGAAGAATTTCTCTTGCGATACCAATGCCATTCTCCAATTGCTGTTCCCCTTAGCAAGTCATTTTTTAGGTGTCATCTTCAGCAGGTGTCTAGGTCAAGCTGAACTCATTCATCCTGTCACATTCCTTTCATGCCTGTCTCCTTCCTTGGTGAGGCCTGCCTAGGTCTTTGCCTCTGCTTTTATACATCTTTCAGCCTCTCAGCATCCCCTGTGCTACCTGGAGATACGGACTTCAGATTTTGCACTTTCCTCTGCCCCAATATTGCAGTCCTTTTCATTTGTTATTTTTCTCAGCTCTGACCACACTATTCTCTCCTGATTCCCTGCTGTTTGCATGGACTCTGATTCCTCAGTAGTTCCCAAATGTTTGGCCAACTCAGGGGCAGAAAATATGACCGGAAAAAGGTATTGAGCTCCTAAGTTCTGAAGCATGTGCTGCAGTTCTCATTTCAAATCAAACAGGGACTGACACCTGCTTAACTGGGATGAGTCTACTTCCTCATGGCTGGACTTTCAGAGACTTAGTAGACTTGCCAATGATAGCTGATACTAGTTTTTATAATTGTGCTTCATATTTGGATAGAAGCAGTGAACTCTATAAATGTCTATTATGCATTCAGTGATGGTAATCATCTATTTTGGTGATTTTTACAGATTGATTATTGACACTAATCTGTATTAATGTGTCTAAACTTTAAATAGAAAACTTGCAGAACAATTAATTGGCTTTAGCTTGAGGAGAAAATTGAAATCGTTAGAGATAGTGTACAATTTCCCTCTTCCCTCATCAGATCTCTAACATGACATGATCCATCAGGATGTCAACCATGAACCATGACGAAACCAAAAACAGACTCACAGTAGATAATCCTCGTGTGAGGAACTTGGAAGCAGAGAGCTGCCCTGGGAAGTAGAGTCACAGAAGTGAGATTTAGATCCAAAAGAAAAAGGAAGAATTGTCCATATCCAAAGAGGAAGCTGACCAGGAACCTTTCCACTCATGAGAGTCTACCAGTGTGGCAAGCGGAAAGGCATTGCTACCTTTAATTATAAACAACATTGCTTACTTGTTTAAAAAAATCGATAGGCAATGAGGTGTTTGCAGAAAAATGGATCTAAATAAATTGGTAACAAATAATGAAAAGCAGCTTACTGCTTTTCTTTGGGTCTTTCTTTTCCTTTGCTCTTAATTTTGATATTTGTTTAGGAAGCAACATTATTCAAATGTTTATTTCAAATAATTTCAAATTTTCATTTGTAGGTTATGGAACATTGTTCTTATAGAGTTAATGAAAGAAACCAAGAAAAGTGACTGGATTCTCAGATCAGTCTTTTTTTTTTTTTTTTAATTATTTTAAGTTCTGGGGTACATGGGCAGGATGTGCAGGTTTGTTATATAGGTAAATGTGTGCCATAGAGGTTTGCTGGACCTGTCAACCCATCACCTAGGTATTAAGCCTAGCATTCATTAGCTATTTTTCCTAATGCTCTTCCTCTTCTACCTAATTTCCCAACAGGCCCCAGTGTGTGTTTTACCCATCCTTGTGTTCATGTGTTCTCACTCTTCAGCTCCCACTTATAAGTGGGAATAGGTGGTGTTTGGTTTTCTGTTCCTGCATTAGTTTTGTAAGAATAATGACTTCTAACTCCATCCATGTGTCTGCAAAGGACATGATCTCCTTTTCATAGCTGCATAGTATTCCATGGTGTGTATGTACCACATTTTCTTTATCCAGTATATCATTGATGGGCTTTTGGGTTGATTCCATGTCTTTGCTATTGTGAATAGTGCTGTTGTGAATATACACATGCATGTATCTTTGTAATAGAATGATTTATATTCCTTTGGGTTTATACCCAGTAATGGGATCGCTGGGTCACATGGTATTTCTGGTTCTAGATCTTTGAGGAATATCCACACTGTCTTCCACAATGGTGAATAGATCAGTCTTAATATCTAGTGTAACCAGCACTAACTATTGTGTATACAAGCTATAGTGTTAATGTGATCATTTCCATTGTTGCCAAATCACAGTTGATATATCATGATACATTTTGAGTTCAAACGCAAGATGTGGAGCATCTGTCTTTCCCACTGGTGAGGCTTCCTGTTGAAGTGAGGGGATATAGGGGGAGCAAAAATTCGTGTTTTCTAATTTATTTCTTTGTATAATGATCATTGTCACATAATCCTAATCCAACATCATGGATTGTTATTCTTTGAGTTTGTGCAGCTGCGTCCCCCTTATGTGTATGGGTTATTTGTGAACTCAGTGTTCATATATTGCTAACACCTTTGTTCATACTTGTGTAGAGATCACTGTGAATTCCTTAAAATTAGATGTAAAATCATCACTGTTCTCAAGCAAGTAAAATCTTGAAAGGCAAATGTCAGTAGATCGAGTATCTCAAGAAGGATTTGCTTTGTTTTGATGGCTGTCTGTCTGAGAATATCAGTGAGTAGTTGGGATAGGGAGGACCTGGAACACAGAACTAACCAAGGAGAAAAAGAAGTTATTGGTATATGTGATGAAAAGGGGAATAGCTTTTAACTGGATTTTTTTTTCACTCTACAGAATTTACAGAATATCTATGATGTCCTCAAATGGGTCTTTACTATTTTTCCTCAATTCTGCCTGGGTCAAGGACTGATAGAACTCTGCTATAATCAGATAAAATATGACCTGACCCACAACTTCGGCATTGATTCCTATGTGAGTCCCTTTGAGATGAACTTTCTGGGCTGGATCTTCGTGGAACTGGCCATGCAGGGCACAGTACTTCTCCTCCTGAGGGTTCTGCTACACTGGGATCTTCTGCAGTGGCCAAGGTGGGTTCTGAAGGGCTCATCCTGGAGCTGCACTTACTCCTGCAAAAGAGAGGAAGAGAAAAATGCATCCTGGAGGTTGTAAAATAAAAATTGTATCTGATCAGCATTATACATAGTTCTAATGAGTTAAGATTTTATTATTTTTTAAATGTTGATTGGTGTGAGTCACCCACACCAGGAAGGAAATTTTCAAAAGATAAGGTGCCAGGCATTGAGATAATCTTTCCAATTATTTGTCTCAGTCTATTTTCACTTTGAAATTGCTGAATTTCTCTGTTACTTTGAAGCAGCTAAGGTAAATTTGGTTGATACCATAACATTATTTTTACGAGTAAATGCTAAGAACTCTGGAAGCAGGAAGATAGGAAAGTTCAGTGCAGATGTCTGTGTGTCCCTTGCTGGATCTTGCTGCTTATGCTGCTGTGTTCTCATCTTTGTCAGGCGAGGTCGAAAGTCAGTAGCAGGGGTCATATGTAGACATGTAGATGTATGATGTGGTTTATACACATGCACGCACACATATACACGCACATGCATTCTTACTACTCTACAAAGGATTTAATATGGCCTTGCAAGGATATCTGAAATATTGTAAGATAAAACATTTGAACAACATAAGGAAGCAGTGTGGTTTCCTGTGTAGGGTCCACAATCGTATGGCTTTCCCCTCCATGACCCAAGTGGCCTGAATTCAATGGCCTGCTCTTTCCAAGGCTTATGTATTTCCCTCTGACCTCTACTTGAGGGAAGGATCCTTTTGGAGAAATTACCAATTAAGACCATGTCACTAGAAAATCTGTTAAGGATTGTAAAGACACATGATTAATATTTTATGGTGATCCCCTCATATAACGTTTTTTCCTTTCAGCCATTTCCTATTTTCTTACCTAACCCCTTTTAATAAAGTAGACAACCATTTTGAATATATATCCCATGTGCTTTTGAATTGGCCACATCACCCTGGAGTCTGCAGGTTTCCAATAGCTGACTGAACCTGGAGTAAAATGTGGAGTGCCTTTTAAGCATAATTTGTTCTCTGATGTCCCTTACTAGTTTAGTCTATTTAAAAAACCTGTAATGTAGGATCCCCTTGGGCAGATTTCAGGGTACTCCATTTTCCCATAATATCAAAAATTTTTCTTTGAAGAGAAAAATCTGTATTACCTTTACTTTCTAGAGTTGTAAGTGTAAGTTGAATTGTATTTAGAATAATGTCCTTGTTATCCACAGTAAAGAGTCAATTTTTTTCTCTAAATTAAAGTTACAGAGCATAGAAATTTAAGTGAATTTAGACACTAGTTGCCTACTACTGTTTTATGGATAATTGTCATAATGACTGCATGACCTAGTCAATTTACTTTTAAAACCCAGATCTAACTAAGTCACTAGTCATTGTTTGAAAGGTAAAGCCCAAGGTTCATAGGTCCCCCTCAAGCGTGGTGCCTCCTGCTTGGTGAAGCTGTCTGTGATCCTCCTCCCCACCCCACAGGGACATTTTCTGCCCTGCCTCTGGGGCTGGACTGATGCCTTCTCAGTGTTTCTATTATGTCCTCTTTATTAGGGCACATCTGTGTTGTTTTATAGTATTGACGTGCTATTCATAGTTGAATCGTGGAAAAGAATAGGCAGACCCTGCCCTCTGCAGTGGGGGATGGATAGATCCTGCCTTCCTGGCCTGTGCAGGGCTCCTGTCACCTGCACCCACTGCTGGACGTGAGTGCTGAGTTCACACTTCCTTGCTGTCCTTTCCTAGCCTATGCTGGCTCCTGTCCAGCTGTCCCACTCTCCTGCTGCTGGCCTTGGGTTGTTTGCGAAGAATTCAGCTTTCCATTAGGACCAGAGCCCTAGTTCCTGTCTATTCTGTCTCCTGCCTGGAGCTGCACTTTTGCTCTGTATACCCTAGGTGCTGGCTGGGTTGGAGCCACCACACTGAGATATGCTGCATGTTGGGAAAGTTCTGCTATACCTAGGGCCCATGTGGATTTTTCCTATCTAATATAGAGATCATTTTTTAGTGATTTTCAGTTAGAGGATAACTAAATGGCACATTTCTGGGCACAGCTGGATTTCCGTATTAGGACACTGGATTTTTGTGAGTGGGTGGACCAGAAGTAACCTCAGTCAATTGTCCCCACCAACTAGAATGACTTGAGGAGATTTAAATGAATGTGCACACCTGGGCCCCTCCCTAGAACTCTACGATGAGAAGCTCTGGAGATGAGACCCAGGAGCTGTTCATAAAGCTTCCCAGGTAATCCTCCTGAGGATAGGATGAGCAAGCTGATGTGGGTTACCGTGAGGACTGATCTGCCAGGCAGGAGGGAACACAGGTGGCATAACTTCCTGTTGGAGTGGGAAGACTTCTGGAAGTCCAGGACAGGATGAAAGGTCAATAAACATACCTTCAGCTTGAAAAGGGAAATACCATTCAAGCAGAAAAGTGTAAAATTTAATGCATTTTCACAAATTGAACACAGTTATGTCACCTCCTCTCACTAATAAACTGAATACTACCAACACCTCAGATGGCCCCTCATAAACTTCTCCATCAATAGTTGCACTCTAGGTAACTGCAATCCTGATTTTTATTTTTATTGATTCATTTTTTATGCCTTTGAATATTATACAAATGAGGTCATATAAGATAGACTTCTGAGTATCTAGCCATATTTTCCTCATCATCTGTGTTCTGTGTAGAATAAATTGTATGTTTGTCAAATGGTGATTTCAGGTGTGGAAAAATAAGGAAAAGTTGCTGTGGAGAGTTGCTGGGGATACTTGGAGCTTGCCGTGGATATTGAATTTTATTTTTAATATCTTTTTTATTTTGAAACAATTTAATAATCAGAAGAAGTTGTAAAATTAGTAAAGAAAGTTGCTATGTACCTTTCACCCAGCTTCTCCCAATGATAATATAATAATTCATGGTAATTTACACTGTCAAAGCCAGGTAATTGATGTTGGTTGTGATACTAACTCAGGGGTTATCATTAAAATATAATCATTAAATATATTTTAAATGATTAAATATAATAATTAAAATGTTGGCATATTATAGTTTAAAGGGGAAATTGAAATTTATTTGAAAGTCAAATGCATCCGGTTGGAAATTATAAAGAAGATTAAAAAGTGAGCAGCTCAGATTTAGAGAAAATAAGGGTTGAAAATCAAGTTTGCATTCCTCTGATAGATACTTATTGAATACTTTTTGCAAAGTATTGTGCAAAGTGCTGGCTATATGATCCTTTTATATGATTCAACATGTATTATAAACTTACAGTATTGGAATACTTTTATATACAATTTACTTTATTAAATGACTTGTTTAGTAAAAGTGCTTAATAAGTAAATTCCTTATAATTTTGTGATAAATTATTTTAACATGTAGTACAAAAGTCTGACTTTATTATTTATAAAATTAAAAACTGGGCCTAGTTTAGTGTCAATGCATTTCAGTATCTTTTAGGAACATGTATATTTTGTTTATGTTAGAGAATAAAAACGGATTGGCAGAACTAAGGTGCCCTAGGCAAAGCAATTGTGTGGAAGTGTGAAGGCAGTAGCTTTCATTTTTCACAAATCTCTGGCCTTTTTCCCTCTTATAGACTATTCTGGTATCATTTGCCAGGTGTGAATTCACTCTGATTTCATCTTCCCAGGGGTCGTTCTACTCTCCAAGGCACAGTCAAATCTTCTAAGGATATAGATGTTGAAAAAGAGGAAATGAGGGTGTTTGAAGGAAGAACCAGTGGAGACATTCTTGTGTTATACAACCTTAGTAAACATTATCGACGCTTTTTCCAGAAGATTATTGCTGTGCAAGATATTAGTTTGGGCATACCAAAAGGAGAGGTAATGAAGCTCCTATTTTTATCTTCTTCTGTTGTGAACCTGTGCAACTCTAATTGCTGAGCTGCTTGTGTTATTCTTAGGATATTTGAAATCAGAGACAAAAATAGCCCTCAAATTTCAGAAATTCCTACAAAATCAGTAGAAGCAGAACCAATAGAGGGTCTATTGACTATTTTATAGTGAAAACTTAGCTGATTGATAGGATTTGTTTTGTTTTATAATTTTAAAATTTTCATGTGATTGCATAGTTTTAATTATGACTTCGGCTATGGGATAACTTTTTGTTGAGCAAATATTTTGTGAATCTAATTAAAAAAACCACTTTTGTCTCTTACTGGGACATTAATACTCTAAAGTCCAATTAAGCCAATCTGGCAAAATGCTACTCTGAAAAGGTAGAGAACACTCATTTATCCCAGCAATAGCTCAGGAGGTTTTTTTTTTTTTTTTTTTTTTACCCCACAGATAAGACATTAATTCTAGTTATAATGTTTAATCAGAACTGACAGAAGCCATATAAATTGTTCTGATTTGTGCTTAATGTGTAAAGGGAAATCAGTTCTGGAAATGATTGCCTTTAATTAACTGTTAAAAATAAAAGAGCACCTTGCATTCATATTGTTCCCAGCTCCTGAGAAATTCAAAACGGGCTATGTTGTTATCTGATTGGTATCTGTGTTCTACATGTGATCTGACAGTAGGCGTTTCAGATATGACTATTCTGAGGTAAAGGGAAGCCGAGAGATCAATCTGAAGTAATGCAGGCATAGTCTTACTCTTTGAACTATGATTTCAGGTAGATTAGGACAAAATGTTAAGAAAGGATTTTTTTTTTTTTTTTTGGTGGTTGTTAGCTTCTGCTGTAAGACTGGCTACACAATCTTACCCATCTTATTGAACTATTTTTTTTTTTACCTTTGCTTTAAAAATCTTAATTATTTTAGTTTTCCCAGTTCCTCTTCATACTAGTTAGAAGCAAACGAGTGTGGGGGCCAAGGTTCACTGAAAATCAGCTGACAAAAGACAGATTAACAGGAAAAAGGTGTATGAATTTATTTGATTAAAGTTTTATGTGCTATGAGAGCCTTCAGAATGAAGACCCAAAGATATGGGGAAACTGTCTAATTTTATGCTTTCGTTGAACCAAATGTGGACAGCCATGTAGAAGAAATATGGTCGGACAAAAAGGGTATGACTCAATTAAAGCTATTAGACTGAGAGGGGGAAGCCCAGCAAGGCCTCTCTGTTTAGATTCTTTTTTTTTTATTTTGGAGTTATTATCTATATGTTTATGATATTTTATTTTTATTCATTTTTTAAAATTATATTTTATTTTAAGTCCTGGGATACGTGTGCAGGATGCGCAGGTTTGTCACGTAGTTGTAAACATGTGCCATGGTGGTTTGCTGCACCTCTCAACCCGTTACCTAGGTATTAAGCCCCACACAAATTAGCTATTTATCCTGATGCTCTCTCCCCCGCTGCCCCCTGACAGGCCCCGGTGTGTGATGTTCCCCTCCCTGTGCCCAGGTGTTCTCATTGTTCAGCTCCCACTTATAAGTGAGAACATGTGGTGTTTGGTTTTCTGTTTCTTCCTTCTGGGTGTGGGGCAGGACCCTCTCTGGGATGTAGGTCTGTCTTGTAACCTACAGTCAAACAAGGTAAGTCAGACAACTTCTTTAGGGCTAGTTTTTATGCTGAAAAATTTGTAAGGGGGAGAAGTTAGGGTAATATTTTTAGGTTTTACGGCAGGCTTTGGGGAAAAGAGGTTCTAGTTTCTACGACCAGCCTCAGGGGGAGGAAGAGAGGCCAGAGACAGCAGGGCAGGAGAAGGTCAGAAGAAAAACTTTTGATTCTGAGGCTGCCTTTGAGGCCTTCACTTTGGGGTATTATTTTCTGAGTCCCAACACGGCTAAGAGAGAAACTTGTAAATCATTGATAAGAATGATGCTCCAGGTATGTTAAATGACCCAAGATGCCATTTAAAGTTGGATTTTATTCTCTTGAGCTCTTACAGGCATTACAGTTTAATTACCTAGATGGAGAGTGTTATTCAAGAGTCTGTGGAAAATACATAAACGACCAAGATACAGTCCCGCATTGCTTAACAATGAGGATATGTTCTGAGAAATGTGTCATTAGGTGATTTCATTATATAATATACTTTCACAAACCTACATGGTATAGCCTACAACACAGCTAGGCTGTCTGGTACAGCCCATTCCTCCTAGACTACAAGTCTATGCAGCATGTGCTGAATACTGTAGGCAGTTGTAACATAATGGCAAGTGTTTGTGTATCTAAACATAGACAAGGTACAGTTAAAATACGGTATTGTCATCTTGTAAGATGACCATTGTATGTGCAGTTCGTCATTGCCTGAAGTATCATTGACTGTATGTCCTTCTCCATCTAGAAATTAATGATCAGGAAACAAAATATCATAAGCATATACTATGTTACATGGGAGCATAAGCATTCTCCCAAAGCAGGGACAATGATAAAATAATATATTCTTTGGAAGTCATATCATCATAATAATTATTATCCTCCCAGTTTCATTTTTGTATATATTAAAGTACTTTCTGAAAAGAACTGGAAGGTTCATGAGTGGTATTGTCTTCAGTGCTGTAAGTTCAGAGAGGGTGGCTGGGCAGGGAGGGAAGAAAAGGTAGGAGGACAGGGTATGGGGGGGAGAGCTTTATGAAAAGGTGGGTTTATAGCTAAGCCTTAAAGCATAGGTAGAATTTGGATAGGCTGACGGTGGTGCACCCTGGGACATGGACAGGGTAGGCCTGGATGGAGATGGTCTCATATTGCAGATGGTGGGAAAGATGCAGGGGAAGTGGGGGAAAATGGTAATTGAAGCAGGTGGCAACTCGGGTGTGGTGAAATCCAGAGGTCCAAAATAGGGTTATGTGATGGTTAGGTAGGGCTTGGTGGCAGAAATCCAGAAGCAGTCACTTTCCAAGATTTGAGAAGCCAGGAAGCCAGTTTGTATCCATAGATTGCAGCAACTAGCCATCAGAAAACAGTCTTGGAAGGAGACTGACAGAACCAGAGAGACACAGTCACCAAGATGGACTCTCAGGCACTGTATATGCTGAGGCACATGATAGAGACAAAGTGTAGAAAAGACAGCAAGAAGGCCATTTTTCACATTGGCTGTTAAGGTGAGATTGGATCAATAACTGAATTGACTCTATGCTCAATGTCAGAATATAGAACGAGAGGTTATCTTTTAATTAATATCAGGATTAGCCTAGACTCTGAGTTAGGAGTGAAGTTACAGGAATTTTTACAGCTTCTTCAATGGAAACAGAAAGTATATAAGGAAGCTGTGAGCTCTACACAAACATCCACACACACACACACACACACGCACACACACACACACACACACACATATGCATATACAGTAGAAGATGGAATCTTCTAAGAAAGTACTTTAAAATATACAAAAATGAAGTTAGGAGAAAATAATTATGACGTATCTTCCAAAGAATATTATATTATGTTTGCATAATTTGGGGTAGTTGGCATTTACTTCTTATCCTCTTGAGTTTTCCAGACATGAATTTATTATCTGTAAATTACTGCTGAAATTCTTATACCACCCAAGTGTCGTCATGATTTGGAGAGGACTTTGCAATCTATACAGTGTTTTATACAATATTGTGATTTTAAAACTCCACAAATAACACAAACCAACAAAGTCAACTCAAAGCTGGCTAAAAGCAAGTGCTGTTTCTAATATAATTTTGATTATTTAACTTGTTCTATTTGTTGAGCTTGTTTGATTGAATGTGGTTTACCTAACTTTATTTCCTCTTAGTGCTTTGGACTTCTAGGGGTGAATGGAGCTGGGAAGAGCACAACTTTCAAAATGCTGAGTGGCGAAGTTTCTCCAACTTCAGGACATGCCTTCATCAGGTCTCCCATGGGGTAAGATCCAGATTTCATCACTTTTTCTGCTTAAAGAGACAGTGAGCCCAGAGAACCCCCAGCATTCCCTCAGTCCTGTGGAATAAAATTTGAAAACCAAATTTTCCTCCAAATTTACCTTCCGATTACCACTTCTCTGAAGGAGGGAAGTTTCCAAATATGAATGAACTGAGCTCAGTACTTCCAGCTGGAGTAGAGGGTCATGGAGGTCTTATCACAAAGCAGCCAAAGGCCAGCCTCCCTGGGAGGTATCAGAGTGGACTGCAAGTGCCCTGCTCCTCTCTGCAGATAGAACTCAGGGGAACAGGAGATGGCCAACAGGTCGTTCTTCTTTATTCTCCTCTGGATGAAGCTTTAAAGGTTCCCACCAGCTTAAGTGGCCAGATGGTTTCCCTCCTTTTACCACCCAGACTTCCTCTTTCAGGTGGTCATGACTCCTTCAGGGTGGGAGCAGTGAACACATTCAAAACCAAGAAAGCGGCCTCTAGGAGAGTGAGGAAGACATTTATTCCCCTTGCTCTAACATATGTGAGGTCCCTGTGCACCCTGCACACTCAGTGGCTGCCTGAGGCCAGATAACCCCTACAGGCTCTGTGGGTAATGTGCACTCATGCACTCCTGTATGTCACTCTGACCTGGGCCCTTTCACTCCTGTTTCACAGAGCACCTGATTCTTCACCTCCTTCTAAAGTGTGTGCTTGATTGGGAAGATTTAGGGCATGGTGCCTTCATGCCTCTTTCTGCTCCTATGTGGTAGTGTGTCTTCCCTTTCCCCAGTTTTGATCAGGACTAATGTTAATGATTTTTCTCTCTACTGCAAGAAGAAATTTCCTGCTGTAAACCTTTCTGTGCTCCATTTGCTCTTTGATTTGTGTGCTAGCAAGTTTATCCTAACAGCAAAGTGGGCTCAATATCACAAACCAAAATCTTAGACTTAATTTTACAGCAGTTTCTGGCGATTCTTTCTTCACACATCACTCCTGTGCTATGTCTCCTAATATGGATGTCCTGTATCCCATTCTGTTTCAGTACTGTGGTACAAGACCCCAGGCACCTATCTTTCCTTTTTCCCACTATACCAAACTCATTGTAACTTGATGGGCAGTCAAATTCACAGCTGTCTTTATGAATTTAAACCCAGCACCCAGCAGCCAACAGGTTGAGACCCGACCTCCAACTTTCTGTTCAGTTTCTGATCCACAGAAATATTTAGTTTGAAGAGTGGTTATATGTTCTTGACACTAGTTTTGTAGCAATGAATATGGTAAATAAAAATCGATTAAACACTGTTTTCTGGATGTAGAGAAAGAAATATAAAGAATTGGGTCTACGTTTTCCCACTGGAATTTTAATCGACTTTATGTTGCATTTATAAATTAATTTGGAAAGAACTAACATTTGACAATCTTTTTTTTTTTTTTTTACAATCGCTTGCTAAAATAAGTAGAATTCATTTGTAAAAGTATTTTAATCTTTATATTCTATTAGATGAGAATGCTCTTATCAATAATTAATGAAACATTTTTCTATACTTTCTCTACAGTAATGTTTCTTTTTTAAAATTTATTTTTTATTTCAATAGGTTTTTTGGGAACAGGTGGTGTTTGATTACATGAATAAATTCTTCAGTTGTGATTTCTGAGATTTTGGTGTACTTATCACCCAAGCAGTGTACACAGTACACAATGTGTAGTCTTTTATCCTTCACTCCCCTCCCACCCTTTCTCCCCAAGTCCCCAAAATTCACTGTGTCATTCTTATAATTCATTGTATCTTTCTCATGCCTTTGCGTCCTCATAGCTTAACTCCCAATTATGAATGAGAACATAAGAATGTTTGGTTTTCTATTCCTGAGTTACTTCACTTAGAATAATAGTCTCCAGTTCCATCCAGGTTGCTTTGAATGCCATTATTTATTTATTTATTATGGCTGAGTCGTATTCCACACACACACACACATATGTACATACACACACACATATACACATACATACATACATACATACATCTATATCCACTTGTTGATTGAGAGGCATTTGGTGCTGGTTCCATATTTTTGCAGTTGCAAATTATGCTGCTATAAATATGTATGTGTTAGTATCTTTTTCATGTAATGACTTTTTTTTTTTCCTCTGGGTAGATACCTAGTAGTGGGATTGCTGGATCAAACAGTAAATCTGTCTTTAGTACTTTAAGGAATCTCCACTCTGTTTTCTATGTTTTCTAGTTTACATTTCCACCAACAGTGTAAAAGTGTTCCCTTTTTACCACATCCATGCCAACCTCTATTATTTTGATTTTTTTTTATTATGGCCATTCTTGCTGGAGTGAAGTTGTATCACATTCTGGTTTTGATTTACATTTCCCTGATCATTAGTGATGTTGAGCATTTTTCCATATGCTTATCAGTCATTTGTATATCTTCTTTTGATAATTGTCTATTCATGTCCTCGGCCCACTTTTTGATGGTATCGTTTGTTTTTTTTTCTTGCTAATTTGTTTGAGTTCTTTGTAGATTCTGGATATTAGACTTTTGTCAGATGTATAGATTTTGAAGATTTTCCTCCCACTCTGTGGGTTGTCTGTTAACACTGCTGACTGTCTATTTGACTGTGCAAAAGTTTTTTAGTTTAATTAAGTCCCATATATTTATCTTTGTTTTTGTTGCATTTGCTTTTGGGTTCTTGGTCACGAAGTCTTTGCCTAAGCCAATGTCTTGAATGGTTTTTCTGATGTTATCTTCTAGTATCATTATGGTTTCAGGTCTTAGATTTAGGTCTTTGATCCATCTTGAGTTTGTTTTTGTATAAAGTGAGAGATGTAGCTTGCTAATTATCCCTGCACCATTTGTTGAATACAGTGTCCTTTCCCCACTTTATGTTTTTGTTTGCTTTGTCAAAGATAAGTTGGCTATAAGTATTTGGCTTTGTTTCTGAGTTCTGTATTCTGTTCCATTGGTCTATATGCCTATTTTTATACAAATACCATTCTGCTTTGGTGACTATGACCTTATAGTATAGTTTGAAGTCAGGTAATATGCCTCCAGGTTTGTTCTTTTTGCTTAGTTTGCTTTGGCTATGTGGGCTTCTTTTGGTTCCATATGAATTTAAGGATTTTTTTTCCTAGTTCTGTGAAGAATGATAGTGGTATTTTGATGGGAGTTTCATTGAAGTTGTAGATTGCTTTTGTCAGTGCATTCATTGATTCTACCCATTCATGAGCATGGGATGTGTTTCCATTTGTTTGTGTCATCTATGATTTCTTTCAGCAGTGTTTTGTACTTTTCCTTGTAGAGGTCTTTCACCTTGTTTTGGTATATTCCTAAGGTTTTTTTTTTTTTTCAGCTATTGTAAAAAGGGTTGAGCTCTTGGTGTATAGCAGAGCTACTGATTTGTGTACATTAATTTTGTGTCCTGAAACTTTGCTGAATTTATTTACTAGTTCTAGGAGTTTTTTGGATGAATCTTTAGCGTTTTCTGGTATGCAATCATATTGTCAGCAAAGAGCAACAGTTTGACTTCCTCTTTACCAATTTGGATGCCCTTTATTTCTTTCTCCTGTGTGATTGCTCTGGCTAGGACTTCCAGTACTATGTTGAACAGAAGTGGTGAAAGTAGGCATCCTTGTCTTGTTCCCGTTCTCAGGGGAAATACTTTCAACTTTTCCCTGTTCAGTATAATGTTGGCTGTGGGTTTGTCATAGATGACTATTAATACCTTAAATTATGTCCCTTCCATGACTATTTTGCTGAGGGTTTTAATCATAAAGAATGCTGGATTATGTCAAATGCTTTTTCTGCATCTGTTGAGATGATTATGTGAATTTTGTTTTTAATTCTGTTTATGTGGTGTATCACATTTATTGGTTTGAATATCTTAAATCATCCCTGCACCCCTGGTATAAAACACACTTGATCATAATGGATTATCTTTTTTATATGCTCTTGGATTTGGTTTGCTTGTATTTTTATGAGGATTTTTGCATCTATGTTCATCAGGGATATTGGTGTGTAGTGTTCTTTTTTTGTTATGTCCATTCCTGGTTTTGGTATTAGGGTGATGCTGGCTTCATAGAGAGATTTAGGGAGGATTCCCTCTTTCTCTATTCCTGTGGAATAGTGGAATCCTGTCAGCAGGATTGGTACTAATTCTTCTTTGAATGTCTGATAGAATTCAGCTGTGAATTTGTCTAGTCCTGGACTTGTTTTTGTTGGCATTTTTAAAAATTATCATTTCAATCTTGCTACTTGTTATTGGTCTATTCAGAGTTTCCATTTCTTCCTGGTTTAATCTAGGAGGGTTATATATTTCCAGGAACTTATCCATCTCTTCCAGCTTTTCTAGTTTATGTGTGTAAAGGTATTCATAATAGAATTGAATAACATTTTTTTATTTCTTTTTTTTCATGTAAATTTCTTTCTTTTTTTAAAATTTATTTTACTTTTGGTGCATACTATATCTGGCATTTCTCCCCCTGTTATCCCCTCCCCCACCCCCATTGTCTCTCCCCTACCCCCACAACTGTCCCCTGTGTGTGATGCTCCTCTCCCTGAGTCCACATGTTCTCGTTGTTCAACACCCACCTATGAGTGAGAACATACGGTGCTTGGCTTTCTGTTCTTGGGTCAGTTTGCTGAGAATGATGGTTTCCAGATTCATCTAAGTCCCTACAAAGGACACGAACTCATTGTTTTTATGGCTGCGTAGTATTCCATGGTGTATATGTGCCACATTTTCTTTGTCCAGTCTATCATTGATGGGCATTTGGGTTGGTTCCAGGTCTTTGCTGTTGTACACAGGGCTGCAGTGAACATATATGGGCATGTGTCTTTATAGTAGAACGATTTATAGTTCTTTGGGTATATACCCAATAGTGGAATTGCTGGGTCAAATGGAATTTCTGTTTCTAGATCCTTGAGAAATAGCCACACTGTCTTCCGCAATGGTTGAACTAATATACACTCCCACCAACTGTGTAAGAGTGTTCCTATTTCTCCACATCCTCTCCAGCATCTGTTGTCTCCTGATTTTTTAATGATCGCCATTCTAATTGGCGTCAGATGATATCTCAGTGTGGTTTTGATTTGCATTTCTCTAATGACCAGTGATGATGAGCATTTTTTCATATGTTTGTTGGCCTCATATATGTCCTCTTTTGAAAAGCATCTGTTCATATCCTTTGCCAACTTTTGAATGGGGTTGTTTGTTTTTTTTCTTGTATATCTGTTTTAGTTCTTTGTAGATTCTGGATATTAACCCTTTGTCAGATGGGTAGATTGCAAAAATTTTTTCCCATTCTGTTGGTCGCTGATTCACTCTAGTGATGGTTTCTTTTGCTGTACAGAAGCTCTGGAGTTTAATTAGATCCCATTTGTCTGTCCTGGCTTTTATTGCCATTGCTTTTGGTGTTTTAGTCATGAAGTCCTTGCCTATGCCTATGTCCTGATGGTTTTGCCTACATTTTCTTCTTGTGTTTTTATAGTGTTAGGTTTTATGTTTAAATCTTTGATCCATCTGGAGTTAATTTTAGTGTAAGGTGGCAGGTAGGGGTCCAGTTTTTGCTTTCTGCACATCGCTAGCCAGTTTTCCCAACACCATTTATTAAACATGGAGTCCTTTCCCCATTGCTTGTTTTTGCCGGGTTTGTCAAAGATCAGATGGTTGTAGATGTGTGGTGTTTCTTCTGGGGTCTCTGTTCTGTTCCATTGGTCTATGTCTCTGTTTTGGTACCAGTACCATGCTGTTTTGATTACTGTAGCCTTGTAGTATAGTTTGAAGTCTGGCAGTGTGATGCCTCTGGCTTTGTTCTTTTTGCTTAGGATTGTCTTCGCTGTGTGGGATCTTTTGTGATTCCATATGAAGTTTAAAGTTTTTTTTTCCAGTTCTGTGAAGAAGGTCATTGGTAGCTTGATGGGAATAGCATTGAATCTATAGATTACTTTGGGCAGTATGGCCATTTTCACAATATTGATTCTTCCTAACCATGAGCATGGAATGTTTCTCCATCTGTTTGTGTCCTCTCTTATTTCATTGAGCAGTGGTTTGTAGTTCTCCTTGAAGATGTCCTTTACATCCTTTGTTAGTTGTATTCCTAGATATTTTATTCTCTTTGTAGCAATTGTGAATGGGTGTTCACTCTTGATTTGGCTTTCTGTTTAGTCTGTTATTGGTATATAGGAATGCTTGTGATTTTTGCACATTGATTTTGTATCCTGAGACTTTGCTGAAGTTGCTTATCAGTTTGAGAAGATTTTGGGCTGAGATGATGGGGTTTTCTAGATATACAGTCATGTCATCTGCAAATAGAGACAGTTTGACTTCCTCCTTTCCTAATTGAATATGCTTTATTTCTTTTTCTTGCCTGATTGCTCTGGCTAGAACTTCCAATACTATGTTGAATAGTAGTGGTGAGAGAGGGCATCCTTGTCTAGTGCCTGATTTCAAAGGGAATTCTTCCAGCTTTTGCCCGTTCAGTATGATATTGGCTGTAGGTTTGTCATATATAGCTTTTATCATTTTGTGATACGTTCCATCAATACCTAGTTTATTGAGAGTTTTTAGCATGAAGGGCTGAATTTTATTGAAGACCTTCTCTGCATCTATTGAGATAATCATGTGGTTTTTGTCTTTGGTTCCGTTTATGTGATGGATTACATTTATGGATTTGCATATGTTTAACCAGCCTTGCATCCCTGGGATGAAGCCTGCTTGGTCATGATGGATAAGCTTCTTGATGTGCTGTTGCAATCTGTTTGCCAGTATTTTATTGAAGATTTTTGCGTTGATGTTCATGATGGATATTGACCTGAAGTTTTCTTTTTTAGTTGAGTCTCTGCCTTCATTTCATTGTTTATCCAGTCAACATTCAGAAGCAAGTTGTTCAGTTTCCAAGTGGTTGTGTGGGTTTGAGTGTGTTTCTTGATCCTGAGTTCTGATTGTGCTGTGGTCTGATAGACTGTTATGATTTCTGTTCTTTTGCATTTGCTGAGGAGTGATTTGTTTCCAATGATGTGGTCAATTTTAGAGTAAGTGCAATGTGGTGCTGAGAAAAATGTATATTCAGTGGATTTGGGATGGAGCGTTCTGTATATATTTATTAGATCTGCTTGGTCCAGCTCTGCATTCAAGTCCTGGATATCCTTGTTAATTTTCTGTCTCGTTGATCTGTCTAATATTGACAGTGGAGTATTGAAGTCTCCCACTATTATTGTGTGGGAGTCTAAATCTCATTTTAGGTCGTTAAGAACTTGCTTTATGTATCTGGGTGCTCCTGTGTTGGGGGCATATATATTTAGGAGAGTTAGCTCTTCCTGTTGGATTGATCCTTTTACCATTATGTAATGTCCAATATTCAACATCCTTAAAGAAAAGAACTTTCAACCCAGAATCTCATAACCAGCCAAACTAAACTTCGTAAGTGAAGGAGAAATAAAATCCTTTATGGACAAGCAATTATTGAGAGATTTTGTCACCACCACTTCATGGTTTTGAGGGTTCCTTTCGGAGTTGATTTTCAATTTATTCCACTGTGGTCTGAGAGAGTACTTAATATAACTGTGGTTTTCTTAAATTTACTCAGGTTTGTTTTGTGCTCTATCATATGATCTATCTTGGAGAATGTTCCATGTGCTGATGGATAGAATGTATATGCTGTAGCACATGAATGTTCTGCAATTATCTGTTGAGTCCATTTGTTCTAGGTTATAGTTTAAGTCCACTGTTTCTTTGTTGTCTTTCTGTCTTGATGACCTGTCTAGTGCTGACAGTGGAGTATTAAAGTCCCCCACTATTATTGTGTTGCCATCTATCTCATTTCTTAGGTCCAGTAGTAATTGTTTTATAAATTTGGGAGCTCCAGTGTTAGGTGCATATATGTTTAGGATTGTGATATTTTCTTGTTGGACTAGTCCTTTGTCATTATATAATGTCCTCATTTGTCTTTTTTTTAAACCACAGTGGCTTTAAAGTTTGTTTTGTCTGCTAAAGAATTGCTACTCTTGGCTTGCTTTTGGTGGCGATTTGCATGGAATATCTCTTTCCACCCCTTTACCTTAAGTTTATGTGTGTCCTTATGTCTTAGGTGAGTCTCCTGAAGACAGCAGAAATTTGGCTAATGAATTCTTATCTATTATGCCAGTCTATATTTTTTAAGTGGAGCATTTAAACCATTTACATTCAATGTTAGTATTAAGATGTGAAGTATTATTCTATTCATCATACTATTTGTTGCCTGATTACCTTTTTTTTCATTGTGTTATTGTTATATAGGTCCTGTGAGATTTATGCTTTAAAGATATTTTCTTTTAGTGTATTTTAAGGATTTGTTTTGAGATTTAGAATTCGTTTTAGCAATTCTTGTAGTGCCGGATTGGTAGTGGAATTGTCTCAGCATTTGTTTGTCTGGAAAAGCCTGTATCTTTCCTTCATTCATGAAGCTTAGTTTTGCTGGATACAAAATTCTGATAATTGTTTTGTTTAAGGAGGTTAAATATAGGACCTTGATCCCTTCTAGCATGTAGGATTTCTTCTGAGAAATCTGCTATTTTTCTGATAGCTTTTCCTGTACAGATTACCTGATGCTTTTGCTTCATAGCTCTTAAGAGTCATTCCTTCATCTTGACTTTAGATAACCTGATGATTATGTGCTTATTTGTATGGTTTTGACGGTTCCTTGAAACCTAGGTGATAATCTTCTATCAATGAATTTCCCAGGTGTTCTATGAGCTTCTTGTATTTGAATGTCTAGATCTCTGTCAAGGCCAGGGAAGTTTTTCTTGATTATTCCCTCAAATATGTTTTCAGACTTGTAGATTTCTCTTCTTCCTCAGGAATACCAATTATTCTTAGGTTTGGATGCTTAACATAATCCCAATCTTCTTGGAGACTTTGTTCATTTTTTTAAAATTCTTTTTTCTTCGTCTTTGATGAATTGGGTTAATTAGAAAGCCTTGTCTTTGAGCTCTGAAGTTCTTTCTTCTGCTTGTCCAGTTCTATTGCTGAAACTTTCCAGTGCATTTTGCATTTGTCTAAGTGTGTCTTGATTTCCAGGACTTGTGATTTTTTAAAAAATTTATGCTATCTATTACACTGGAGATTTTTCCTTCCATGTCCTGTATTATATTTTTGATTTCTTTAAGTTAGAGTTCACCTTTCCCTGGTGACTCCTTGGTTAGCTTAATAATCAACCTTCTAAATTATTTTTCGGGCAATTCAGAGATTTCGGCTCAGTTTCAATGCATTGCTGGTGAGCTGGTGTGATCTAGAGGTGTTAAATAATTTTGTTTTGTCATATTACCAGAATTGTTTTTCTGGTTTCTTCTCATTTGGGTAGACTATGTCAGAGGGAAGAACTGGGACTCAAGGGACTGCTATTTAGATTCTTTTGTCCCATAGGGTTCTCCCTTGGAGTGGTGCTCTCCCCCTTCTCCTACAGTTGGAGAGCCCAACTGTAATGATTATTTTTGCTCTTCTGGATCTAGCAAACCCGCAGAGCTACCAGGCTCCAGGATGGTATTGGGGAGTGTCTGCAAAGAGTTCCGTGATATGATCCATCTTCAGGTCTTTCAGCCATGGATACCAGCACCTGTTCAGGTGGAGGTAGCAGGGGAGTGAAGTGGACTCTGTGAGGTTCCTTGGCTATATTTTTGTTTAGTGCTCTGGTTTTGTATTGGTTGGCCTCCAGCCAGGAGGTGACGCTTTCAAGAGTGTATCAGCTGTCCTAGTATAGGAAGGATCAGGCAATGGTTGGGGCCATAGAGCTTCCAAGAGATTGTTCTTTGTCTTCCACTATCTGGGCGGGTAGAGAAGGACTATCAGATGAGGGCAGGGTTAGGTGTGTCTGAGCTCAGACTCTTCTTGGGTGGGGTTTGCTGCAGCTGCTGTAGGGGATGGGGATGTGGTTCTCAGGTCAATGGATTTATGTCCCTCAGGGGATTATGGCTGCCTCTGCTGAGTCACACATATTGCCAGGGAAGTGTGGGGGTAAGCCAGCAGTCACAGGCCTTACCCCACTACCATACAGCCTGCAGTTCTAAAGGTGAGTCTCACTCCCACTGTGGCCCCCCAATAGCACCAAGTCAATTTCCAGGCAGTTGGTGGCCAGGGCTGAGTACTTGCACCAGAGAACTCAGCCTCCCTGCTGAAAAAGCAAGTGGATTCATAGTTTCCTGGCATCCCAGGGAGCCAGCAGCAGTGATTGAGTTCCTTCTGTGGATTCTCACATCTTTCCTGTGTGTTCCTGGGGTAGTTCTTATAGCAAAAGTTCATGATATGAGTCTCCACATGCTGCTTTGTTTGTCTGAGCAGGAGCTGCAGGCTAGTCCTGCCTCCTATCCCTCTATGGTAACATCTCTGATTCTAATTTTCCTTATTGCTTTCCCTAGAACTACCAACACAATGTTAAATAACAATGCATTTTCTCATTTAATGGTAATATTTCCATTTATGAAGTATTCTGGAGCAAAAATTATCTACAAATTTTCATCTAAAGTAGGCATTATTTTGTTTGCAACTTTATAATAAGATCTTATAAGAACATCTTAAATTTATCACTTTAAGGCCAGGTGCAGTGGCTCACACCTGTAATCCCAGTACTTTGGGAGGCCAAGGTGGGTGGATCATCCGAGGTCAGAAGTTTGAGACCAGCTTGGCCAACATGGTGAAAACCCATCTCTACTAAAAATATATAAATTAGTTGGGCGTGGTGATGTGTGCCTGTAATTCAAGCTACTTGGGAGGTTGAGATGGGAGAATCACTTCAACTCCAGAAGCAAAGGTTGCAGTGAGCCAAGATCACATTACTGCACTCCAGCCTGGGTGACAGAATGAGACTCTGTATCCAAAAAAAAAAAAGTTATCACTTCAACATTCAACATTTATAAAGTTGCATGTATTTTATAGTTCTTTTCCTTTTGACCTATTTGTTATAAATAAGAGATTTTTGATTACCCTTAGCTTTCTGTGATAAATTTTATTTTTGTTAGATTTTTAATAGTTTTTGTTAAATTTCACATGCTAATAGTCTGTATAGATTTTGTATTTATTATTCATAAGAAAAATTAATTTGTTGAAAACTTCATTTCCAATTTTTACTATTAACTACTCTTCTGAATTTTTCTAATTTTGACAATTTATGTTTCCTTAGAAACTCATTAATTTAATTTAAAATTGCAAATTACTGACATATGGTTATAACTATGATTCTCATACAGTGTGTATATCCTTTCTGTACCTGTATCTGTATGTTTGTGTTTTATTTCTATAAAATTATATTTTCCAGACGCTTAACTTTTATTTTTAAAAGGATGAAATATTGAATTTATTTAAAAATTCAAATTATTTTTAGTTTTCAAATTTATCAAATTTTGTCATTCTTTTTAATCTCCCACCATGCTTTTCTCAATCTAGTTTTGTTGTTTTATTTCTAACTTTTTGATTTAAGTGATTTTTGCATTTTTCATCTTAAATAATCAAATTATGAGGACTATCAATATACTTTTTTGTACAGCTTTACCTCAATCCTAAAAATGTAATAAGTGAAATTATTATTATTCTCTAAATGACATATATGATTTTAATATAGTATTTTTCTCAAAACTTTAGAAGCCTTTTTTCAGATATTCATTATTTCTTTTTTCTTTTTTATATGTTTTGAGACAGAGTCATTCTCTGTCTCCCAGGCTGGAGTGCAGTGGCGTGATCTCAACTCATTGCAACCTCCACCTCCCAGGTTCAAGCGATTCTTCTGCCTCAGCCTCCTGAGTAGCCGGGATTACAGGTGCACGCCACCCGTGACTGATAAGTTTTGTATTTTTAGTAGAAACAGGGTTTTACCATATCGGCCAGTCTGGTCTTGAACTCCTGATCTCAGGTAATCCACCCACCTCAGCCTCCCAAAGTGCTGGGATTACAGACCTGAGCCACCACACCCAGCCTATCTTACTTCTTGCTTCAATATTTTTACAAGAAATTTTTAAAGACTTTTGAAGTTTAATTTACATATGAAAAGGAGCATCCAGTGACTTTTCATAAAGTGAATATAATTATATAATCAATACCTACCTCAAGAAACAGAACAAGACCAGCACCCCATAAATTCCATCTAATCATATCCCTGTTGAGGGTGACTCTTATTTGCATCTTTTTTTTGTTTTTATTGTTAATAGAGCTTAATGTATTATTATAAGGCAAACTTGTAAACAAAACTCAGGACAAGAAATAGAACTTTGGCAACTAACTTATAAGTCATTCTATGTATTCAGTTCCAAACACAACCTCTTCCATGTAAATGATTTTTTATAATTTGTTACTCAAGAGTGTATTTCTAGACACCATAGTTTAATCTTGCTCATTTGTAAGATAGTTGATATGGCCTTTAAGTTACTCAAATCACAGGTCATTTCTCCATTTTTTTCATTTCTTTACAAACTCTCTGTCAAAGAACCTGGACTGTTGAACTGGGAGGGTTGCCTACAAACTGCTGACTGCATACTGATGATGGAATTTAATATGTTCATTTGTTCTATTTCTTGAAATTGCCTTTATTTAGAGGTTTAGTTAGGCTCAGGTTCAATCCTTTGGCATGACTAAACAGGGGGATGATGTTCTCCTTCATCAAGAGGCACATAATTTCTGGACCCAGGTGAGGCAGCTCATGCCTGTAATCCTCAAACTTTAGGAGGCCATGGCGAGTGAATCACATGAGCCCAGAGTTTGAGACCAGCCTGAGAAACATGGTGATACCCAGTTCTACCAAAAATACAAAAATTAGCCAGTCTTATAACCTTGTGTCAAAATAAATAAATAAATAGATAAAAATTATAAAATAAAACTAAAAAAGCAGCACATAACAGCTCATCTTTTGTCTTTTTTTTTTTTTTATGTTAGCAGTTTTGATGGTTAATGCTTAAAATTAATCCATTGCAAAAATGGTAACGTTTTAACCTAGTCTCTGTTTTCATTTACTGGTTAGGATAATTTTGTAAGAGATGCTTTAACTGTCTTTCATTTGGCTACTCAGAAGTACAGTTCATACAGGAAAAGAGACAGATAAAATGCTTAATTCTTTTCTTTTAGTTACCCAGTTTTCAGGATAATCAACTGGTTTTCAGCTCTCCTCAGAAAGTGACAGATTCGGTTTTCATGTATTTGTTTCCTTGTATCATTCTGACTTCATTCTGGTAGAATTAGAATCACTGGTGTCACTTTGTGCTTAGTATCTCTTTTACTTCTTAGGATTTCCTTTTTTGGTTCTCTCCTTATTCTCCTCTAGTCATTTCTTCATCCATATGCTAGAAATAATTACTCAAACGTTTAATGAAGCTTCAATGCTATACTATATAAAATCCACCCTGTGCAGATACAGACATGCTGTTGTCATTTAAGAAATATTTTTTCTCCTAACCTACATAAAGAAAGTTGCAGACCTGAAATCATATCTATATTGCTCCAAATGCTACATGCTATATCTATTCTGTCTGTGAGCAGACAATGCAGCTTTACTTTGGTTAATCTATGTCAATAGATGAAAACTCAATATTAAGAACTAATTATGTTTGAGAACAGAAAGTAGAGAAAATTTACTAGTTGAGCAAGTGTTTGAAGTTGATATGTGTAAAGAGAGTTGTTTTACTACTTATTCTGAAAAGAAATCATCCTGTATGGGATTGAATCTCTCTCAAGTGTTTTGTTGGTTTTTCCCTGCAGTCATAGAAGTAAGAAGTAAGATATTTTTGTTGAATTTGGAGGTGGGTTTTGAAAAAAAAATTCTAACTTCTCTATTTACATATAGACAAAAGAATCATAAGTTATAAAGCAAAATTAGGTTTATTTCTTCATCCCTAGAAGACTGACTCTCTCCTTTATAATTCTATTTCATCATTTGCAAAATAATTGGAAAATGAAATTCAAATAACTTCTCTTGAAAAGAAGAATAAATTTACATCCAAATAATGGTCTGCAAGTCCCTTATTATACTACATATCTGTGTAATTAGTTTAATTATAACTGAATCACAGTTGCATTAATTATATTTTAACCTTGATTTTTTGTAATGTTAATTGTACATTGGTATTCAAAGAATTAAATAGGTAATTAGAAGCATAATGGAATTTTTCACTGCTTAGAAAGTTGAAATGTACCTTCCTGCCTGTGAAGCCCATAGCTTATTGCTACATAATTGAAACACATCTACTCATTCATTCATTATATTAAGGTATTTTTGTGTCTTCTTTGAGGTTATATTATCTAAAACAGTGCTCTTTTACTTTCCTGTTTAATTTATTAATTTCCATGAATGCACATCTTCAAACTTGAGAGTAATACCTGTGTAAATACATTTCAAAATTGGCTACTATAGTTTGGTTCAGAGCATGTCATGTTCTCCTGATATGCTGATGGTTGTCAGAAATTGACCACAGGCCAGAAATCACATGCATTTTTATTTGGCCAGCATAGTGTTAAAATTTTGGATTTGAATCGGCGTTGGTCAGAACATATACTTCCCATTTTGTCACAGTTGCCACCATTGCTTGTTGCCTTATTGATGGACACCATCAAATGTTTTTTTGGACTATTACATCCAGAAATTATTGAAATTTGTGGCTCCTGAACACCATAAATGTTAACATCATTAGCCATTATTTCCTGTGTCTCTCTTTTTCACCAAGTATTAAGTTAGGGCTTTACATTTTTTATATTGTTTGATAATTATAATAACATAGAGGTTGTTAAATTAACTTTACTGACAAGAATTTAAGATTCAGAAAAATTAAGTGGCTCGCCAAAAGTCAAACTTCTAGAAAATAATGGAGCTTTGAATCCAAGTTTTTGAAATTCTAAATCACACACACTTCCTACTCACCCCTTGACTATTAGAGAAAACCTGCAAAGTAGTCATAATCAATGAGACAGAACATAAAATATTTAAAAAGGAGAAGGAAAAGGTATAAATATGTGTATATGTAATAGCATGTATGTAAATATATATATCATAATTATATATAGAAATATATATATATTAAATGAAAGTTGACAGATACCAGAGCAGGTATATATTTTTACTCTAATAAATAATTGAGAAGATATTGTTCCTATATATTTAACAATTACATTAATTACAAAATGTTGCTGCAAAATCATTTAAAATAATATTCAATAGATTAAAATGGAAGATTAGGATAACTTAAAAATGCTCTCATTACTAGATAAGAATTGTCTAAAACTATTGTATGAGTACCTATCTGAGGCCACAAGAAAGAAAGGAAATGTCCAGATGCCATAAAAGAAGAAACCAACAAACCTGATGTGATACTGTGTAATATATATTTTTGTCGTAGACCCATTTCCAAGCCTACAACTCTTAAAATTCTTGGAATCTCCAAACTGATGTCTTTTTTTATGCTAATGAATAATGGGACTGGCAGCTTCTAGGTCACTTCAGGATGGGGCTGTTCACCAGAAAGACCAAGACAGAATTAGAAGGTTAGGACTTTTAGCCGCACCTGTCGGTCTCAGAGGAGGATGAGGGGCTGAAGTTAAGTTGATCACAAATGGCCAACGATTTATTCAACCATATCTATGTAATGAAGTTTCTGTAAAATCCCCCAAAGACTGGGTTCAGGGAGTTTCTGGATAGCTGAACATATGATGGTTTCTGGAGAGTGGTTTCCAGAGAGGAATGGAAGCTCCATACCCCTTCCCACATGCTTTGCCTTATACACCTTTTCATGTCTATCCTATCTGATAGTCTTTATAATAAACTGGTAAATGCAAGTAAGTGTTTCCCTGAGTTCTGTGAGTCATTCTCACAAATTAATCAAACCCAATGAGAGGGTCATTGGATTCCTGGCTGATCCTAGAAGGTCAGAAGCTCAGGTGAAACAACCTGAGGCTTGTGACTGGTGCCTGAAAGAAGGCAGTCTTGGGGACTGAGCTCTCAACCTGTGGGATCTGATGCTGTCTTCAGGCAGACAGGGTCAGAATAGAATGGAAGTAGAGAACACTCAGATGCTGTCTGCTGCAGAATTGATTGCTTAATTGGTTGTGGGGGGAGAAATCCCCACATATTTGGTCACAGAAATCTTCTGTTGATTGTTGTGTGAGAGCAGAGGAAAAACAGAATTTTCCCACTTTCATTCCAGAGTAATTGCTTGTGTTGCCACTAAGAAAGAGGCAAAGCATATGTGGATTTCTGATTTGGAGGCATAGGTTTTAATGTCCCTAGTGGTACAAGAACTATGACTGCAGCTCTGCAGAAGGAGAGCATTGAACTGAAACTCTGTATAAAGCTAGGATCATTGAAGGGCTACATCATTACTGAAGGGGTAGGATCAAGAAAGTCCTTCCACTGGCACAGAAAGATGATAGGAAAACACTGATTTCCGTCTAGGATTAAAGGTGAAAAGAAAAAATAATCTCCCCTGGAATTTTGAAACTCTGAGCTTATACCCTAGAATTTAAACTCTTAGAATTGTGGGAGTTTAAACTGAGATCTGAGAATGACAACTCCCCCTACCCAGGAATATAACATAAAAATTGCCCCCAGTTTGATGGTACCCATGGGCACCTTTAAGAAGAAAACACAAATCTTTGCAAGAATGCTCTCACAGCTCATATTTCGTTTTCCAAAGGGCCCCATTAAAGTGGAGTGCCTAACCAAACTTTACAAAACACTCAAGACAACTATTTACTATAGATACAAATTAATGCCTATAACAAAAAGGAGAATTGGCACACCAAGAGTGTAATGTAAGAGAACTACAATCACAAAGATAATGTAAGAAGTACCATGATATTATGAGAGATAATCGATTTGAAAAAAAGTAATATGATTAAAAACTATGGCTGTTAAAAAGAAAAACATAATGATTGGGTTAAAACAAATAATATACTGCTAATAAAAATATGAAAATAAAATTATGTAAAATATGGAGGATAGAAAGAGGTCTAACATGATTAGATTTCTAATCTGATCCAGTTAGATTTCTGAACCAGAGAATAGAGCAATGGGAGAGAGGCATGATTTGAAGAAATAATAGGTAAGGATTGTCTAGTATTAGGACAGTTGATTCCTTCAAATGAAGAAACATTACATTTATTGAGCATAGTAAATAAGACATTCATACTTAGGCACTTTGTGTTGAAACCAAGAATTCCAAAACAAACTCTTCAAAGAAACAAGATGACAGATCACCATAAAGTAAGAAGTACCCCTGCACCTGTTCACAGTAATAGCCACTAGCCACGTGTAGCATTTAAAATTAAATGTAAATACATTAAAATCAAATCAAATTATAAATTGTTTCTCAGCAGCCACTAGCAACATTTCAAGAGTACAAGAACTTTCTGTTCAGAAGGCACTGATACAGAACATTTTCATTGTTGCTGAAAGTTCAATTTGCCAGTGCTGAATTAGACCAAAGACTAACTTCTTGGCAGCAAATTTATAAACAGAATATAGTAAAATGAAAGAGCATAATGAATCAAAATGCATTAATAGGTCAATGGTTGTTACACCTAGATAGAGAATTACAGGTAAGTTTTATTTTTTTCCTTAATCCTTTCTGTACTTTCCAAATCTAGTGCTATGATCATGTGTTTGTTAGATTATCAGGTAATTAAATAATAAATAGGATGTAAACTCTTAAGACAAAAGCCTTTTTCTTCACATTTCCAACTAGCATTTTTTGGATTTGCTCCATTTTAATGTATGCAACTGGGATAAACTGTTTTTTCCTTTGGTTTTCCTGTTTCTTAAGTGACCTCATCATAGAATTTATGTGAGCAGTAACTATGAAGTTCTATGGCACCATCAAAATTCTAAGTATTATGTATATAACACTTAAAAATTTATGCACAAATCACTATACGTCACATAAACCAATACACTACCCATATATACAAAAAGACGTGGGACTCATTTATTGCTTTTAAAGGTTTTATCTTTTTTTAGACTAATATGAATCACAAATTGGAGTAGTTTTAATCATAAATCCACCAACTAGCAACTAGTTGACAATTTAATTTTCTCCCATTTTTAATTAAATGAAAATTTAATAATAATAGAGTTAGGAAAACAATGAAAGAAAATTCTCTCTAATTTTACATCAAAGTGTTTTTTATTCTTGCATACCCCAGTTTAAAAAAACTAACTATACCTCTATGTATGGATCAATCATCTGTCTGCATGTACATGTGCTTACAATGCTTACATGCACATATACACAAAAATGATCATATCGTCAGTGCTCATGTATAATGATATATATATATATATATATAACACACATATATATTTCATTCGTTTCATCCAGTTTTTCAATTTACATCATCATATCAAAATGTTTTCAGAACTGCTGTATAGTCTTCACATTAATGCCTACCTTATATTCTACTGGTTTTCTATGCCAGGATATACAGAGTCATTTCTCTATTACATAGTTACAGTCTCATTTGAATTTTCCTTTACTGGAACTAAGTATCTCCTAGCTGAAAAAAGTCTTATTCTGTGAAAGAAAATTCTACCTGTTCCATGCTATGTCTAAGATATGGCAGAATGTACGAACTAGCAGAAAGCATCTGTATTTAGCCACAGGCATTGACTTCAGTGGGACCCACATAGATCATCACTCCATATTAAATGGGTTTCCCTGCTGCTTGCTGCCTCAGGCTTCCTTGTGGAGTACCCAGAACACAGTATGTGCAGAGGTGTTCTTAATTTTGTACTGAAGATGGTTCCACTTATGAAATATAGATATGCATGTTACCTACACTGGTGTCGTATGCACCATTTATAAGATAAATTTTCAAAATACTCTGTCCAAAATGATATAATTAATTTGGTGAGGGAATAATGATGTAAAAGGTTGTTTTTAAACTTAAAAATTAGTTATTATTCTTTCCATTGATGAACTGATTATTAAATCCATAAGGACTCTTTTCTAAACCTAGATTTTTGCCACCATCTGGCTATGTAAACTTGAGTAAGTGTTTATCTTTGTAAAGTTTACAAAGATAATCCTTTAAATGAGATGCTAGTACTTACCTGAAAGGTCGATGTGAAGGTGTATTAGCTAATCCATGTCTGGAACGGAATGAGTACTCACAAAATTTTGTTTATTATTGCCTACATTGATGTTTTATTATTGACATGTCTAGAAAACAAGGAGAAGTTCATGACCAGGTAGGTTTCCAGGTCACAAGGAAACTTTTGTGCTTTCTTTTAGCCTCTCAAGTTCATAGTCAGATGAAGCATAGCTAACATTTGTGTCCTATGCTTACCACAAAATAGCTGAATATTTATTTTTATAGATAATTCTGCCTTTCATATATTTTGTTTTTTACCAAACTCTTTGAAGTCTCTATTTTCTTTTTTGTTTGGAGATGGAGTCTCACTCTGTTCCCTAGGCTGGAGTGCAGTAGTGTGATCTCAGCTCACTCCAACCTCTCTCCACCCCGATTCAAGTGATTTTCCTGTCTCAGCCTCCCCAGTAGCTAGGACTACAGGTGCCTGCCATCACACCTGGCTAATTTTTTTTTTTTTTTTTTTTTAAGTAGAGGTGGGGTTTCATCATGTTGGCCAGGCTGGTTTTGAACTCCTGACCTCAAGTTATCCACCCACCTCAGCCTCCCAAAGTGCTGGGATTACAGGCATGAGCCACCATGCCCGGCCTCTGTTTTCTTTTTTATCTTTGAGTAACAGATCTCCTAATTTATGTGTGTGTGTACATATGTGTTATTGTGTGTTCTTTTTTCAGTGGATGATGCCACTGGCTGAATCATACTGTGAATCAGTCTCTCTCTCTCATCTATCTTTAATCTGTCCATCCATCCATCCATCCGTCCATCCACTTATTTACAGACCTTGGCACAGGTCATCCATGCTGTGCCACCTCCCCACACTATCAGTGTGCACCAACTGGCATCCCAGAGACTGTTTTTAATATTTTTACAGATAAGACTAATAGAGGCCAATTGAAAAATATTAGTTCTCTTTTTTTCTTTTCTTTCTTGTCCTTCTTTTTTCCTCTATTCTATCTCTCCTTCTTCTTTACCTGTCTTCCTCCTCTTTTATAAAACAGTTAAGATGGTTAGGTGTGTACCACATAGAAATCCATGTCCACTGGGATGTGAAAAAGGCATTGCCCTTTCCCTGTTTTTACATATTGATATACTCACACCATCTTTTCCCTTGTCACTTTGGTGCAGGTAACTATGATACCTATTTTAGCTTTTCTCTGCATCAAACCTGGCTGAATAAACTTGGGAACTCAGAAAACTTTTGCAGTGCAGCAGTGAGGGACACGTGACAGGCTCAGCCTGTGGGCTGTGTTGGTGTGTGGACTGCACCACAGAGCCCCAGCAGAGCCAGACACTTCTCATGTAGTATAACGTCACCATATGTATTATTGTCCAGTCCCATCTTCTGCACCAGGAATTCTAAACTAATACAGGGAAAATGCATTCTGAAAGTAATATTATTATAAATACTTTCTACAAAACTACAAAAACAGGCAAACGAGACACATACTACATTTTCATTTAACATCACATTGGACCAATTAATGTTATTGACATCTAAATTCTAAGATACAATTTGTGATTGGGTATAGGTGAGTTCAGTGAAATTTTGATTTCTAGTTATTCAAGTGGTTTTATCTCTACCTTGAGTAATTTACTTGTAACTCTAGAGTAGTGCTTAGGAAAGCCTTTCTCATTTCAATAGGGGTCTTTATTGCAGATGAAAATTCTGATATTTTAATGGTTTAAGTATACTCTTAGTTATTTTAAAATGTACAATTAAGTTATTATTGACTACCCTGTTGTGTTATGAAATGCTAGGTCTTATTCATTCTTTACAACTAGTTCTTGTACCCATTAATCATCCCCACTTCCCTCCCCCAACACCTACTACCCTCCCCCAGCCTCTGGTAACTATTCTTCTATTCTGTATATCCATGAGTTCAGTTGTTTTAATTTTCAGCTCCCACAAATAAGTGAGAATATACAAAGTTTGGCTTTCTGTACTTGGTTTATCTCACTTAACACAATGACCACCAGTTCCATACATGCTGCAAATGACAAGATTTCATTCTCTTTTATGGCTGAATAGTACTCCACTGAGTATATATGCCACATTTTCTTTATCTATTAATCTGCTGATGGACACTTAATTTACTTTCAAATCTTAGCTATTGTGAACAGTGCTGCAATAAACATGGGAGTGCAGATATCCCTTTTATATGTTGATTTCCTTTCTTGATTGCTAGGTCCTTTGGTAGCTCTATTTTTGGTTTTGAGGAACTTTCAAACTTTTCTCCATAGTGGTTGTACCAATTTACATTCCTACTAATGGTGTATGAGGGCTCGCTTTTCTCTCCATCCTCTCCAGCATTGGTTGCTTGGTGCCTGTCTTTTGGATAAAAGCTATTTTAATCAGGGTGAGATAATATCTTTTTGTAGTTTTGATTTGCATTTCTCTGATGATCAGTGATGTTGGGAACCTTTTCATATACCTGTTTGTCATTTGTATGTCTTCTCTTGCAAAGCGTCCATTCAGATCTTTCACCCATTTTTAAATCAAATTATTAGATTTTTCCTGTAGATTTGTTTGAACTTGTTACATATTCTGGTTTTAAATCCTTTTCAGATGGATAGTTTGCAAATATTTTCTCCCATGCTGTGGGCTGTCTCTTTACTTTGTTGGTTATTTATTTATTTATTTTTCCTGTGCAGAAGGTTTTTAACTTGATGTGATCCCATTTATCTGTTTTTGCTTTTGGTCACCTGTGCTTGTGGGGTATTACTCAAGAAATTTTTACTCAGATCTTTATATGGAAATTTCTTATATAATTTAAAAAAGTTAAATATATCCAACATTAGAAAAATTTGAAATACTAATGTTTACAAACCCTTCCTGACAACATCTATTATGGAATTAATAATGCATTTAAAATTTCTGAATATATGTATATTTGAAAAATAATACAAATATATGTAAGCTATATTACGGGCACTTGTTATGTGAATTCGTGGCTCTCATATTTACTATCCAGATTCTATAAAACTTACCAATGATTTGCTTGATTACTAACAATGACTTTGTGGAAGAATTAGATTTGGTAAAGGAGTTCTGAGAAAACTGTAACTGCTGTTTTCTGGATAGTTTTTAAAACTGAACCTGTGTGTGCCATAAATTAAGACACCAAATGAAAGAAACATTAAATGAAAATTCTGAGTGACAGTGGAACAGGTGATAAACCTAAGCCACCATTCGTTCTTAAAAGCATGTCTTTGATACATTAGTCTCCTCCTCGAATAAATTATTAAGTGGGAATATTGGCATCTGCTATGCACAGAGCATATGTGTAACTTAATGAGCTGTATTTTTGTCAGAAGTTTGTAACATTTTCTTCTTGGGCAAGAACAAAAAAAATCTCAGGAGTAAGAAAATATAATTGTGTGTTAAATTTTCTGTTTTGAAAAATGTAACTTAATCAGATTTGTGGTGTCTCCCTTAGCCAAATACAAAAGGAAGAAAATGAATAAAACTTATTGCTTAAGTCCCTAAATGAATGACTATGTTCTCTTATGTTGCAATTGTACTGATGTTTAAATACTAATTTGAAATACCTGAGAGAACTTCACATGTATTAGATGGTTAAATAGGAGGGTGTGTGTGTGTGTGTGTGTGTGTGTGTGTGTGTGTGTGTGTACCTTTAAACCAGGAGAATAAACTTACTTTACCTTTCAAAGGAGAAGGTAAAAAGGTATCCCTGATTCATATGTAAGAAACAAAGCAGCATGAGAGCATCGTTATTTTTCTAAAACTGTCAAGCTGTCATGGAGAGTACGCTCCCTGAAGCTGTCTTTGGATTCAGTTTCTTTGATTTGGGTCACAGGCTCAGGGCCTTCTCCTAAAAACACATGGCTTGTGTCCAAGAGCCAACAAGACCAGCAGACAGGAGCATGTGACATTCCTGTTAACACACAGAAACAAATCAGAGATTTGTTTTGGTAAATTGGAGGTTAACCTTGCAATAAAGTATGGACAGTGGCAGTAGAAAATTCAGCAGTTTGGAAGCAAATGAATTTAAAATACTAACTGGAAAGCAAATCAGATCAGGACCTGTTCTGTCTTGATTCTCGTTGACCTCCTTTCCCAGTTTACAGACTGCTGATAATATAAAGGAAGTTAAATGCCTGCAGTGAGAAGGTTCTTGATTTGGCAAAGACCCCTCAGAGTGCTCCAAACATTTTATTTAATTTCCAAAATTTCTTGATCTGTTATGTCATTAACTAAAGGGGGAGAAACATCTGGTCAGGATGCATCATGATAAAAACCACTTGGAGCTCACTTTTGTGTTAGACCCAGCACTAAAAAATGTCTTGCCTTTCCAAGTGGTGCTGAAGCATAAAGCCTACAGTTATGACTTTCACTGTTAGGTTGAGATAACTAAAATGCAAATGTATGGAAGCTGTAAAATGGCTGTGAGCATTTTCTAATAATATCAATAGGATTGACAGTTATTTTGATTAAGGAGGTGTTGGTTAGCATCTCACAGAGATAGATTAGAAGATTTATATAGATGAGCTCACTTCTTCTAGGTCAGTCAGAATGAGCTCTGGTTTAGATATTAAACTCTTGAAAAGCTTTATCATCATATGACCTTCTTTTGTATGCAAATCTGCACAAGGCTGTACCCACTTACTGCTTCCAACTGGATTATAATAAGACACCATGGAAAATGGGTCCTGTTCACTTAAACTTAGTTGTCAGGTTGGTCTTCATAGATTCTTATTTTCCTCAAAATTCAGATAAAGAAATTTAGCTATTCACAGAGCAGCAGATATTTAAGCTAATAAAATAGAGCATAGGAAATCACAGTACAGTTTGTCTTAACATGTCTTTAAAATACTGTCTGAATACCGACCTCTACTGTGGTTTAGCACACCCTGGATCCTCTCTGAAAACATTCTACCAAACTACCTATAGTGATAGACATCAATGCTTAATAAAATCTGCAGAATTAATAGATATACTGTGTGCAGAAGTTGAGTGAGGTGATTTCCACTAACTGTAAAGCAAATGTTTTAATTGTACAGCGTGCAGAAGATACCCTGCTCTGAAAGTGAAAGAAAAGGTTCTGCATTTGTTTCCATTATAAAGTCACGCCGTTAGTTTAAAAATATATCTTAAGCAATTAAAAATTAGGCAGCCTTCATTGAACTGGATGATGTGTTGCTTTGAAGGCAGAAAGACCTTTTCCATTGTTGAATCCCTGTATTCCCAGAGTGCTCTAATTCTTGTTTTGAAGTTGAAACATATAGAGTAGAAAAAACGAGTATGGATCTTGGCCAGTGCAGAGGCTGGAATGCAAAGAATATTTGAATATGTATTCCATATCTTTATATGTTTTACAATATTTAAAATCTATATTATATGTCTTTAAATTGTCATAGAGCTCATTAAGATTGGGGGACTAGTTGGTAGGAGACCATTCAAACAAATTTTAGCAGAACTTATGTAAAATCTTTTTAAACATGAAAATTTGTGCTAGGTGATTTATGAATTAGTGTGTGGAGATTACCAACATTTACAAAATATCAACTTAAACAATGAAATATATACTAGTCATAAATCATAAATATATGAGTTGACAAACTTTTATAACTAGCATCAGGAGAGAGACCTTTGGCAGACCCCTAGAAATTCCCTTCATGACCCTATTTAACTCAAACACTATTCTGGCTTTTATTACCATAGGTTAGTTTTACTTGTTTGTGAATTTTATGTAAATGGGATCATACAGTTTGTATTTTTATATGAGTGATTTTTTCCTAAAAATCATATTTGTGAAATGCATTTATATTGTCACATGTTACAATAGTTTTATTTTCGTTAATATTGACTGACATTTGTTATGAACAAATCCTGATACACATAGAAATGAAATTGCTTCCATAGAGCATGTGTGTGTTTAGCTTTTGTAAATACTGGTAGTGTTTTGACTAAGATATAATTCACATACCGTAAAATTTACACTTTTTTAAATGTAACAGTTCAGTGATTTTTACCATATTCATAAAGCCGTACAATAATTTCCACTATCTAATTTTAGAACGTTTTCATTCCTTTGAAAAGAAACCTTATGCCAATTAGCAATCATTCCCTATTGCTTCCCCCCACCTCACCAGTCTTCATCAACCATTAATCTACTTTCTATCTTTATGGATTTGAATATCCTGGAAATTCCATATAAATAGGTTCATACAGTAATTTCCTTTTATCTAGAGTTCTTTTACTGTTTTATTATAAAAAGGTATTGGACTTTGTCAAATTCCTTTTCTGTGTTTAATGAGATATGTGTATTTTTGCACTTTATTACCACGGTATAGATAATTGGTATAATCAACAAATGATTGATTCTTAGATATTAAACCAACTTTAAATTCCTGGAGTCAGTTATACTTGAGCATAGTGCCTATTTCTCTTTATATGGGCTGGATTAGATTTACTTGTATTTTGTTGAGGATTTTTAAACATCTGTTCATAAGAAATACTGTTATATAGTTTTCTATCGTATCTGGTTATGGTATCGGGATGATACTGACCTTAATTAGTTTGGGAATTTGTTTTCTCTTCTACTTTTTGAAACAGTCTAGAAGCATTAGTGTTAATTCATCTTTAAATGTGTGGTAGAACTAACCAGTGAAACCAGTTGGTACTGGATTTTTATTTATGAAAAGGTTTTTGGCATTGTTTCTATTCTTTTTTATCATTATTGTGAATTCGGCATCTTTACTTGTAGATCTGTTTAGATTTTCTTTTTCTCATTTGGTCACTTTCAATAGTTTGTGTATTTCTAGGAATTTGTCCATGTTTTCTAAATTTCTTAGGATTTTGGCATATGAATATTTAGACTATTTACTTAAAAATTTTTCCATTTATTTAAGATTGGCAGAAATGTTTTATTTCTTATTTTAGTGATTTTAATATTCTTGTTCTCTTTTGTTGGTAAATGTAACTGAGTTTGTAGGGTTAATTGATCTTAAAGAATCACGTTTTGAGTCTATTTTTGTTATTATTTTTTCTTCCCTTTTTATTTATTTCTGCTCAAATCATTATTATTTTCTTCATTCTGTTTTCTTTAGGTTTAGTTTGCTTTACTTTTTCTAATTTCTTAATGTAAATGCCTAGGTTATTGTTCTGACATCCACCTTTAGAAAAATAATACAGATATTACAGCTATATCTTTCTCTTTATGCACCTTTTTAGCTGAATACCATGTTTTGGTATGTTGTGTTTTTATTTTCATTCATTTCAAAGTATTTTCTAATTTTCTTTTTTATTTCTTCTTTGACCCATTGATTAAGAAGGAGTATGTTGTTTAATTTCTATACATTTGGGATTTCCCAAAGTTTGCTTCTGTATTGACTTTTAATATTTCAGTCCATTGTAGTCAAAGAACATACTTTGTATGATTTCACTTCTTTTCATTTATTGAGGGTTTTTTTTTTTTTTTTAATGGAATCTTGCTCTTTCACCCAGGTTGGAGTGCAGTGACATTATCTTGGCTCACCGCAGCCTCCACCTCTTGTATTCTAGTGATTCTCCTGCCCCAGCGTTCTAAGGAGCTGGCATTACAGGCATCTGCCACCATGCCTGGCTAATTTTTGCATTTTTAGTAGAGAGTATTTTTCACCATGTTGGGCAGGCTGGTCTCGAACTTCTGACCTAAAGTGATCCACCAACCTTGGCCTGCCAAAGCGCAGGAATTACAGGCTTGTACCACTTTGTACCACTGCACTCAGCTATTAAGGCTTTTTTTTTTTTAATATAACCACACACTTGTTCTATACTGGAGAATTTCATATATATATATATATATATATATATTATATATATGAAATTGTATAATATGATTTTCTTATATTAAACATTCTTCATATATATATAAGAAGAATGTGCATTTGCTCATTTTGGATGGAGAGTTCGAAGTCTCTGTAGTCGCTTAGGTCTAGTTGTTCTGTTGTATTGTTCCAGTCTCCTATATTTTTGTTGATCTTCTAGCATAGTTATTCTCGGAAATATTGAATATGGTGTGTTAAACTTTCTATTATTGTTGAATTGTCTATTTTTCGCTTTAATGCTGTCAGCATTTGCTTTGTATGTTGTGAGGCTCTGTTCTTAACATCATATGTTTTTATGATTAGTCTGTCTTCCTAAGGAATTGATCCTTTTATTGTTATACGATTTTTTTGTTTTGTTTTTAGTATCAATATTTTCTTCAAGGCTATTTTGTTTTACATTAGTAGAACCACCTCAGCTCTCTTTTGGATACTGATTTCATTATATATCTTTTTGCATCCTTTTACTTTTAAACTATTTGTGACTTCGATTCTAAAGTGTATATTTTATAGACAGCATACAGTTGGATCATTTAAAAAATCCCATCTATGAATGTGTTAAATGGTAAAATTAATTGATAATTATGTGGTAATTACATTAAATGTAAATGAGCTAAATAATCTAATTACTGAGATGGTAGGATTGGGTTTCACCATTTTACTATTTGCTTTCTATATTTCCTCTATATTTTTCATTCCTCTTCTATTACTGCCGTCTTTTGTGCTAGATAAGTATTTTCTAGAACAACACTTTAAGTCCTTATTGTGTTTTTTTGCTGTATGTTTTTTTGAGTTATTTTCTTAGCAGTTTTCCTGGGGATTGTAACTAACATTTTGAGTTAAAATCCTCTAATTTGCCGGGTGCGGTGGCTCACGCCTGTAATCCCAGCACTTTGGGAGGCCGAGGCGGGGCGGATCACGAGGTCAGAGATGGAGACCGTCCTGGTCAACATGGTGAAACCCCGTCTCTACTAAAAATACAAAAAAATTAGCTGGGCATGGTGGCGCGCGCCTGTAGTCCCAGCTACTCGGGAGGCTGAGGCAGGAGATGCTTGAACCCGGGCAGGCGGAGGTTGCAGTGAGCCGAGGTCGCGCCACTGCACTCCAGCCTGGCGCCTGGTGACTGAGTGAGACTCTGTCTTAAAAAAAAAAAATCCTCTAATTTAGATTAATACCAACTTATTTCAACAGTTTATAAAATTGTGTTTCCATATAGCTCCTCTCCCATTTATGCTATTATTATTGCAAATTACATTTTTATAGATTATGTGCTCACAGCATTGATTTTTAAATTATTCTATTATAAAAGTGCGTTTAACTACAATAAAAAAAGGAATTATAAACAACATGTACATTTATCTTGTCATTTATATTTCTTTAATCAGTAATCTTAACCAGTGCTTTTTGTTTTATGTCATTATGTGGATTCAAGTTATTGTTAGTACTTTTCACTTCAGCTTCAAGACTTCCTTTAGTATCTTTAGGCAGTTTCACTATCAACAAACTCTCTCAGTTTTTGTTGAGCTGGGAATATCTTAATCTCTCATTCAATTTTAAAAGATAGTCATTTCTTCTTTGATATAGAATTCTAGGCTAGCTTTTTTTTTTTCTTTTAACCTTTCAACACTTTGTGTATGTCATCCTATTGTGTTCTGGCCTCTACGATGTCTATTAAGAAAGCAACTACTAAGCTTCCTGGAGACTTTTTGTACATTATGAGTTATTCTCTCATTGCCATCATGATTCTCCCTTTGTCTGAAGCCTTCAACAGTTTGATTATGATTTGTCTAGCTATATATATTTTTGTATATATTATACACATAAGGATCTCATTCCTGAACATATGCAACATTATTATTTTCTTTCAATCTTTATAACTTTCTTTTACTTGCCTTATTGCATTGGCCAGCACTGACATTACAATGTTGAATAGAAGTGGTAATGGGGACCTTACTTTTGTTTTTGATATGAAGGGGGAAGACTTTAAATGTTTTAAGATTAACATAGGCTGGGTACAGTGGCTCCTATCTGTAATCCCAGCATTGTGGGAGGCCGAGGTGGGTGGATCACTTAAGGTTAGGAGTTCAACGCCAGCCTTCCTAATGTGGCAAAACCCCATCTCTACTAAAAATAATAATTAAAAAAAATTAGCTGGGCCTGGTGGCACATGCATGTAATCCCAGCTACTTGCGAGGCTGAGGCATGAGAATTGCTTGAACCCTGAAGGCAGAGCTTGCAGTGAGTCGAGATCATGCCACTGCATTCCAGCCTAGGTGATGGAGTGAAACTCTGTCTCAAAAAAAAAATTAAAATAAATAAATTTTTATTATTAACATAAATATATAGTTTCTATGGACTTGGCATACATACTTTTAAAAATCAAATTAGGAAAATTCTTTTATATTTTTCTTTCTGGCTTGTAACTTTTTTTCAATTTTTTACTTTTATTTGTTTATTTTTATAAAGAATGTATTTACAGACAGGGTCTTGCTCTGTCACCTAGGCTGGAGTACAGTAGCATGATCATAGCTCACCACAGCCTCAAACATCTGGGCTCAAGTAACCTTTTTGCTTCAGCCTTCTAGTAGTTGGGACTAGATGCACAGTTATTTTTATAAGCAATAATTTTACCATTTTACTATTTTTCTCATTTTTTCTTTATACTTTTATTATACTGTTACATTAAATATTTTTTAAATTTTATTTTAAAAATATTGAATTCATGGATAACATTGACTTGGTCAAATGTTAATACCCCTTTTATATATCACTTGATTTAATTGAGTAATAATTATTAAAATTTTGTGATGACTATTATGAGAAATTATCTTGTGATTTTACTTATTGTAACACATTTGCCGGGTTTAATTGTCAAGGAATTATGGGCTCAATAAGTAACTTGAAAATTGTTTCCAGCCTTTCTAGTTCCCAGAATAGTATGATCCATGTAATTTTTACGTGTATATTTCAAAGAATGCTCTAATGAATGCATTTGGGTCTGAATTTATCAAAACAATTTTAATTAATGATTCAGTTTCTTTTTTGAATTAGAAATTTTGAGGCTTTCTATTTCCTCTTTTTTTGGTATGTTGTATTTTAAGGGATTTTTCTATTCCATCTTAATTATTACATTTCTATGTAGAAATTTGGTGTATCATACACTAACATTTTATTTTTAATATCTATTTTAAGTGATATTGTTAGTATTTTTGAAATTGGTATTTTATCAAATTATATTAATGTTACTATATATTACTATGTTTAAAGTACTCTTTTACTGTCTTGATTTTGCTTGATATAACTTTCCAGCTCTAAAATTTTTATCTTATTTTTAATATAGATTTCAGTTTTCTGATGTAATTCACCTCTTTTTCCTCCTTTTTGTTCATTTATTAATTAAACTATGTTAAAATCTCTGTCAGATAACTCCAATATCTGTATCATTTGTGGGGTGTTTTTTGTTGTTTGTTTTTTATCTCAGTTTTTTAAATGATATTTCTGATGTATTCATTTGCTAGGACTACTGTAAAAATATACCATTGGCCTGAAGCAGCGGCTCATGCCTGTAATCCCAGTAGTGCTTTGGGAAGTTAAGGTAGGAGGATCATTTGAGGCTAGGAGTTTGAGACCAGCCTGGGTAACATAGCAAGACTCCATCTCTATAAAACAGAAACAAAACAAAGCAAAACAACAACAACAACAACAAATGTTTAATTAGGCAGGCCTGGTGGTGTATGTGTGTACTCTGAGCTACTTGGGAAGCTGAGGTGGGAGGATTGCTGGAGCCCAGGAGTTCGAGGCTGCAGTGAGCTGTGACTGCACCACTGCACTCCAGCCTCAGCTACAGAGTGAGACTCCATCTCAAAGCAACACCACCACCACAAAAACACAAACTTAGTGGCTAAAACCAGGAAAAAACTTACTCTCTCATGGTTCTAGAGGCTTGAAGTCTGAGATCAAGCTGTTGCCAGCATTAGTTCTTACTGACTGCTGTGTGGGAGGGATCTGCTCCAGGCCTGTCTCCTTGGCTTATAAATGGCCATCTTCTCTTTGTGTGTTTATGTAGGCTTCCCTCTATGTATGTGTCTGTGTCCACATTTTCCCTTTTTAAAGGACATCAGTCATACCAGATTAGGGCCCACCATAGTAGCCTCATTTGAATTAGATTTTCTCTGTGACATTTTATCTTCAAATAAGGTCATATTCCAAGGTATGGGGAGTCAGGAGTCTAACATTATTATTATTACTATTATTATTATTTTGGATGGGACCCATAATAACTGATAAAGTTTGATTGAATGAAAACAATTAGAGACTCTGGATGATTCTGTTTTTCTTCAAAGAGAATTCTCTTTATCTTTGATATGGAATTAGAATAGATAAAATTGTCTCAGAAAATTTATCTGAGAAAATGAGATGATCTTATTAAATTATTTTTTTAAAGAGCTTGTCTGTTTTTGCATTTCCTGAGGCTTCACTGTTGAGTGGCCCTTATTAAAAGCCACGGTTATTTACCAGAGTCCCAAAACCTGAATGTCTGCTTAATGACAGTTTACTTACTTTTTAGATTCTCAGAGTTGTGTCTTGATTTCCCTCTTCAATTACAGGCCTGCATTGTTCATACATTAATGAACATCTCAAGAATGAGACACCTAAAGTTACAGAGTTTATCTTACTTTCTTCCCTCTGGGATTTGGCCCCTCAACTCCTATCTGCTGTGGTAGCCCTGAACCTCAATTTTCATCTCTTCTAAAGACTAATGACAGCTTTGCTTGGCTCCTTTGCCTTTTAGCAGTCACTTTCTCCATAGTATCACTACTTCTTCCTCATTTTATGTGACTAATACTTCAAGGAAAAACAAACAAACGTATGTCTTATCTCAGTGAGTTTTCTTCTTTTTGGGGTTTGAATCTTTAATTCCTAGTCTTTAAATAGATTTTTCTGCATTTTATCCAGCTGTTCCATTGTTTTATGGGCTATTGAAAACGACTCCCCTTTTAGCTTCAATTTTGATAATAAAGCACAAGGATAATATAGCACATGGATGGTATGTTTGAAGCCATAGATAATATATACATTAACCTTTACAAATATTCCCCTATACAGAAAATACTTGAAACTTGAATTTTTAGTAGACTTTTTTTTTTGCATAACACATATAAACATTTAGTGGTACATACTTACACTTAACATTAATTCATTGTCTATCTGAGTTACAAATGTAAGTGGATATTCTGTATTTTCTTCTGGCAATCTGGCTCTCCTTACAAGAATGCATAAACAATAATACATCAGAGTAATTATGGTACAAAAACTGACTGGAGCACTATGGAAAGATTGTAACTAAAAATTATACGTGAATATTTTTATTACTTAAACATAAGGGAATGCTTTTTTAACAGTTGATACTCTAAAGACTTAAAGGTTAAAATTTTATGACACAAATGTGGAATCTTTCATGACACATGTACTAGCTGAATTTGAAAGATAGGAGAATATGGATACAATAGGAACTAAAGTGAAGGAAATTAAGTACCCAGTAGATCTTAAATTCAGTTTTTCTCTTATATATATCACATACAACAGAATTAAAAGTGGAGAATCTTAAATTAGTGCTGCCATTGATAAACTTGAGAAATTGTTCCACGGTACGACTAGAAGCCATTGACTCAATGAGTAAGAGAATGGTAGATAATGTGCAGCATGGTGAGATACATTTACAATTTATAGCTTTTCCTGTGGGGCAGAGATGTGAAACATGAAAAAAATGAAAAAAAAAACTCTAGTGAATAAGGTACTGAGTTGTGGTTTTTGGTACAATATTTAAAGAGCTTGCAAGCTGTCGCTTTCATTTTCACAACAGGAAAATACCTTAAAAACTAAAAATGATCAGCTCTTAGATCCATCAGAGACTTGAGGTCACAGAGCAAACTGCTACCCTGGTACTGGAGAGATAGTCAGGGGACCCCCTACATCCTTGGGTTCATATCCATGGATTCAACTAACTGCATTGAAAAATAGTCAGAAAAAAAAGGGGATCATTCTGTACGTACTAAACATGTACAGACTTTTTTGTTGTTGTTAATATTCCCTAAAAAATACAGCATAACCACCGTTCATATACCATTTACATTGCATTAGGTATTATAAGTCACCTAAAAATGATTAGAGTATTTGGGAAGATGTATGTAGGTTATAAGCAAATACTACATTATTTAATATAAAGGACTTGAGCATCCATGGATATTAAGTATCGAACCCATCCCCAGTAGATACTGAGAAATGACTGTACTAGAAAGAAGCCCAGGACTGTGAATCAGGATACCTAGAAGCAGAAGTTGCTAGATGGAGCCAGGATGAGTAGGAACACATGTAATCAAAAAGCGATGTAGGCTCAGGGTGGACAACTTGAAAGCACTGTCAGGGGCTTCTCACTGGTAAGTATTACCCACAGGAGACCCTACCAGATTCTTAGTGTGAAGGCTGGGGAAAAAAATCCCTTCATGCTTTCACCAGAATGTAATTATGTGGAAATATGCCCAGACCTCTCCATAAGCCTTAGAAAGACCAGCCCTAAAGGGAAACTGTTTTTACCAGAGCCTAACTGACTGGGATTTTCCCAAAGCCTAACTGATCTGGATAAAGGAGAATGCCCAACTCAGGCTCTAGAAGACTGAGACATGATTGTGGTAATATAGAATTCTTCCCCCTCAACCAACTCCTCACCACCACATCAGTGGAACTCCTGTGTAATAACCAGGGACTATAGGAATTACAAGCCTCGGACTCTATTTAAGATGAAATCTCTAGGCAAACCCAAAGACAACTGTGGAGATAAAAACAAGGACGCTAGAACTAACAGCACTGAGACAGCCACCAGTAAGCACAACATAACTCCTAGTCAGATAAACTCAAACCTCACACTAAAAGCCCAAATACATCTTAACAATAAAAAAAAATAGACATCATCCAAACTATGCTGTCAAACCACAATGTAATAAAACTAGAAATAGAAAATAGAAGGGTAGCTTTAGAAATCCCCAAATATTGGGAGATTAAACAATACATTTCTGGGTAACCCAAAGTTTCAAAGAAATCAGAAAAGAAGTTACAAAAATTAAACTTAAATGAAAATGAAATTTAAGCCTATCACAGTTTGTGGGATACAGCAAAAGTGATGCTCAAAGGAAAATTTATGGAATTTAATGTGTCTATTAGAAAAGATGAGACCTAAAATAAAAGATGAGACCTAAAATAAATAACCTAACCTTATACCTTACAAAACTAGAGGAAGAGGAACAAATTAAATGAAAAGTAAGCAGAAGAAAAGAAATGATAAAAATTAAAGAAGAAATCAATAAAATTGTAGAAAGGAAACTAATAGAGAAAAATCAATGAAACCAAAAGCTGAAATCAATGAAACTAAAAGATGAAATAGATAAAATTGATAAACTCCTAGTGAGATTATCCATAAAAAAAGAAAATACAAATTACTAATATCAAAAATCAAATATGTCATCCTTACAGATCTCATGAACATTAAAATATTGATAAGGAAATACTTTGAGCAACTGTATGCCCACATCTTTGATAACTTATTTATTTGAAATGGGCCAATTACCTAAACACACAATTTACTTGAACACATACAAGGAGAAATAATCCAAATAGGTGTATTATCAATGAAAGAAGCTGAATCAGTAACTAATGACCATAAAAGCAAAGCACTAGACTTAGGTGGTCTCCCTGGTGTATTCTACCATTTAAGAAATAAATTATATCAATGTCCTTTAGAAAATAGTAGATACAGAACAAATATGTTTAAACTGTTTATATTGAGGCCAGCATTACCATAATACTGAAACCAGGCAAGAACATTATAAGAAAGGAAAACTACTGCCTGGTATCTCTTCTGAATATACAAGCAAAAAATTCTCAACAAAGTATCAAATTGAATCTAACAGTGTTCAAAAAGAATTATACACTATGCCAAAGAAGGATTTATTCCAGGTAAGCAAGGTTCATTCAGTAGTTGAAAATCAATTAATTTAATACATTACATCAACAGAATAAAAGGAAAAAATAGTTCGATCCTTTTAACAGATGCATAACAAAATCTTTCACAAAAACCAGCACCCATACATGATACTCTTAGCAAACTAGAAACAGAAAGAAAATTCCTCAACTTGATAAAGAACACCTATAATAAACCTTCAAGTAATATCATACTAAATCATGAGAAGCTAGATACCTTTCTCTTAAGTTTGGGAACAAGACAAGAATGTCCTCTATCTCTATTCTTATCTCAATACTCTGCTGGCAGTCCTACATAATGCAATAAGAGCAGAAAAGGGAGTAAAAATCATACAGATTGGGAAGGAAGAAATAAAACTGTTATTGCTTGTAGATGACATGATTATCTATGTAGAAACTCCCAAAGAATTGTCAAAAAAAAAAATGCTCCTAGGACTAATAAGCATTTTTATAAAGGTTTCAGGATACAACATTAATATAGAAAAGTCATATGTTTCCCTATATATCTACAATGAATAACTGAAATTTGAAATTTTTAAAACATATCATTTATATTAACAACCTCCACAATGAAATACTTAGCTATAAATCTAAAATTATGTGAGGAAAACTACAAAATGCTGATGGAATAAATAGTTCTATAGTCCTTATTTTGGGATAGAAAGACTCGATATCAATAAGATATTAGTTCTTCCCAACTTGAATGTTAGATTTAACACAATCCCAATCAAAATCCCAGTGTTACTTTGTGAATATTGACAAACTAATTTTCAAGTTTATGTGGAAAGACAAAAGATCCATGATAGGCAACACAATACGCAAGAAGAAAAAAGTCTAAAGAATGACATTACCTGACTTCAAAATTTACTATAAAGGCACAGTAATTCCCAGAGCTAGCCCCACACCAATACAGTCAACTGATAGTTGACAAAAAGAACAGAGGCAGTCATGTGGGGAAATAATCATCTTTGCAACAAATGGTGCCAAACAAATGGACATCCACATGCCACACAATCAATCCGGGAACTTAACTTATACCTGTGACAAAAATCAACTCCAAGCAGACCTATGACCTGACTGTAAAATGCAAATTATAAAATTCTAGAAAATAACATAGGAGAAAACCTAGGTGACCTTGGATTTGACAATGGCTTTTTAGATACAATATCAAAAGCATGATCCATAAAAGAAAATGTTGGTACGTTTGACTTCATTAAAGTGTATTTCTGTTCTGCAAAAGACACTGTTGAGAAATTAAAAAGTCAATCCATAGCTGGGAAAAAATTTTTTTGTAGACCCATGTCTCATAAAAGCCTTCTATACAAAATACACAAAGAATCCTTAAAATTAAACAATAAGAAAACATACAGTTAAAACATGGGCAAAAAATATGAACAGATGTCTCACCAAAGAAGACAGATGCAAATAAGTTCATGATAAGATGCTCAACATCATATGTCATTGGATAATTGCAAATTAAAGTAACAATGTAATACATCTGTATACCTAACAGAGTGAATAAAATGCAAAACACTGACAGTACCAAATGTTGACAATAATGTGGAGTAATAGAAACTCATTTTCTGTTGATGGGAATTCAAAATGGTACAACCACTTTGGCAGACAGTTTGACAGAATCTTATAAAACTAAATATAGTCTTTCCATCTGATTCAGCAATACATATTAATAAGAAAATAAAATAGTTTGAACATAAACTAAACATAGCTTTTATTTTCTTATTAATATGTATTAATTTACAGGAGTTTCACACAGAAAATAAGACTCAATTAGCTGGCCAGGTGATTGAGGCTTATGCACCCTATAAGGCTAAACAAAGGAAAAAGGATTTGGGGATTCTGGGCAGGGAATGCCAGCTATGGGAAGGTGAAGGGAGGAAGTGTATGGTGAATTAGGGTTGTCTCTAATTTAACCCTAATTGAAGGGTTGCAGATAAGAGTTTCTCCAGTTCAGAGTTATCTGGCAAAGCAGCTGTCTTTCTGGTAGGGAGACATCTTTACAAATGAAAATTTACTTTGTAAATGTGAATTTCCTTTTCAAAAGAAGACATTTATACTCAGTTTTTAGGCAGTTAAGGAGAGGTAAAGAGCTTTTCCTGTGTCTTCTGGTTCTCATTTGCCTTTAGGTCAAAATAATCCATATGCCAAAGAGGCATGTTTTGGGGTGACTTCTTGTATCCTTTATTTCTCATGAATTGAACCTATTCTTGTGAGATGAACTAATTGTTTTAAATAAACTGTGGTGGGCTTGTTAGTGATGAGCAGCATTTTAAAAATGGGTAATGCCAGTTTGGGAAGCTGCTGTTCTCAGCTTGTACTGCTTCTCTCTGCAGAGACACTGTGGATCTGTCTTCTGCTGGCGCCGCAGGCGTGCTCATTGGCTACTGTCCACAGCAGGATGCCCTGGACGAGCTTCTGACTGGTTGGGAACATCTCCATTATTACTGTAGCTTACGCGGGATTCCAACGCAGCGCATCCCTGAGGTAAATGTCCCTAGGGTCTTCTAGATAAAGGGACCCACTGAGGAATGCTTGATGGCCACCTCGGCTGCAAGGGAGCTCTCTCACCCTATGAGGAGAAGGAACTGTAGTATTAGATAAACTTACCTGCAAGAGATTTTTCAATATGATTATACTGAAGAAAACATTAAATATATTTGCCTTATTTACAATTATATATTTGAAATGTATCTGTGTGAGGCAGTCATGTGGTCAAAGTTAAAGCATAAATACATCATTTATAACTTTGTATCCCCCTTGCTGTTTTTTTCTCTCTAAAGGCCTTTTACATATATTGAACTATTTGTATTCAGGAAGAAATATCATAAACTCTGTATTTTCAGGGCTTATGAGGGAGTGGGCACAAAATATGTGTGGAATCTGGGGGATTTTTGGAAGGGATGACTTCCTGATGGACAGATTTCCTGTCCATGAATTCCTGATGGACAGAGTGGATGGACAGATTTCCCTGCCAGGGGATTCCTTTCTAGGTGGCCTTAGGGAAATGAAGGAGTGGCAGAAACTGCAGATCCCATATCCCCAATACCCGACATCATTGCCTGTGACAGGAGTGAGGCAGGTGGAGCAGTGAGAGAGCAAGAGACAGCTGCCACTTCTCCTGTGTGAGGAGAGTCCGCGAAGCAGAGCAGACAGCTTTGATTGACAGCTTAGGACGCTGTACCGTGAGCCACCAAAATTGCAGTTATTTAAACACAATTTTACTTTTTCTGCACCTCATTATAGAAAGTCTGGGGTGCGTGCTCCTTGGATTTCTGGATTCTGAACTTGAAGCAGAAATAAGTGGCTTCTGTGATGCATTTGCAATTTGATTCTGTGGGAGTGGGAATACTCTAGGACTCACGGGAGATAAAACCAGCAGCCTTCACCTTCACTGGTCCATGAACATACATTCTCTGTTGTGTTTATATAATCCTTCAGCCATTGTTTCTTATGCTTCTAACTTTAAGTGAAACTAAATAGAATGCCTGTACCTCATTGTAAGTACTCTGGTCCCTTTCCCCATCACCCATCTTAATAAAGCAAAGATAAATGACCACTTCACAGAGACCTGCTGTTGTAGTTAAACAGTTATTGGACTCCAGGACTAATTGTTGGCTCAATTTTTAATCAGTGTTCATCTCTGTCCACTCCTCCTTGTTAGTTTTTGATGAAAGAGGTGAGTGCTTGGCAAAGACGTTAAGCTGGTGCCTTTGTTTTTCGAGGGAAACATGCTTATGAAAAAGCTCTCATTAGTATAGTAAGGATTGGTGCTTCCTGTCCTTCAGGGCAATTGTGTCTTGATACTAAGCTGTCTTACAATTTTGTTTTTCTGAGTTGTTCTACCAAGAAAAGTTATTTAAATGGTAACCAATTAGGAACTAGCTTCATTTCCTTTATAAAAACTGAAACTGATTTTACAGACAGTATTGCAGCTTGCTCTTGTTTCTAAGATGTCAACACACTTTTGCGTCTGCTCCCAAAGGAGTTAGCTCCTTTTCTGGAAAAATTCTGTCTCCTATGTATTTGGGGAATATTTAAGTTATAGAACAGGTATATCCATTCTGAGGTGCTTATTACAAGATGACCAGAAAGAATTATTATAAAATAATGGAAAACAATAGTTTTATCTTTCAGTATTTATTACATGTCAGGTACTGTTCTAAGTATTTTACAGCAACTGTATGAAGTAGATGCTTATTTCCACTTAAGAAACTGAGAATTAGACACAGTTTAATTGAGACACAGAGACACAGGAAAACTGAGACACCAGAGAAATTAAGCAACTTACCCACGTTCACGTGGCTAGTATTTGGCAAGGTTTTGCTTTGAAACAACATAAACCAGGTCCAGGGTACAAGTTCTTGATTAAGACGTTACTCTGACACTTGGTTTATTCAGGTTGTTTGTTGTATAAAATGGAATTCCTGGTGGTATCAACAGTTCAGTCTTATTTTTAATACCCCTGGGGTGGCCAAGAAGTGGGAACTGTGTGGGGTTAGTGCATGACTTCTCTAACATGGAGCTTCTCCTGCTGACTGGCTTTCCATTGGGCTGGAGTTGGGCTCAACATGTGTGCTTCACCTCCAGGCTTTCAGAACTCATAGATATGGGGGTAATCTTTACACATATCTGCTGCTCACCTTGGTTGTTTCCTTCAGTCTGCCATCTATTTTCATTGTAACATGGACAGCCACCATTGTACGCTCTACGATTCTAGCAGAAGACCCTCTGTGCTTGCTGGGAGGCTCCTTCGTTCAGCCTCACAGCCCCTTCTCCCTCCCTGGGACCCTCAGAGCCCATGCCTTGGCTGAGCCACCCCACCTGTGCTCCACTTGCTGGTCATTTCTATGTATGGTCAAATTACTCACTTCTCCAACCTTTCAAAAGTTTGATGAAGTAAGAATAAGATGCCACTTGATAAAGCTTGACATTAGGTTCATCAAGTTAACATAATGATTTTCAGTTTTCCCGTGATTTACACTGCACAGTTTTATGCAGTTACATATTTGAGCCTGAATTTAATTAACCTGATAAAAAATTTTACATGAAGTTCTATCATTTTGTTATTACCAAATCGCAAGAGATAAGGGCTACATAGTCTGGGATGCTAGAGAAAATGTGTAAAAGTTGATCATACTAGGTAGTTTCAATGTTAGTGTCATACCAAAAAAACCAAACAATACTTCTAATTGGGAAGAGATTTGGTGAATTCTGCGTTTTAATTCTCCCTGGTATAGAAGAGGTATGACCCCTCATCATCTTAGTTTTATTAATACCTGTGCATCCCCTACCAGGGAATATCCCTATTGTGTCTTGCTTCCCCTTATCTTCTCTAAAGATATGACTTTTATCTTTGGTTTTTTTTTTTTTTTTTTTTTTTTTTTTTTTGAGAGAGTCTCACTCCGTCGCCAGGCGCCAGACTGGAGTGCAGTGGCACGATCTTGGTTCACTGCAACCTCCGCCTCCTGGGTTCAAGCAATTCTCCTGCCTCAGCCTCTTGAGTAGCTGGCATTACAGGCGTGCGCCACCACGCCCAGCTAATTTTTGTATTTTTAGTAGAGACGGGGTTTCAGCATGTTGGCCAGGATGGTCTCGATCTTCTGACCTTGTGATCCACCTGCCTCGGCCTCCCAAAGTGCTGGGATTACAGGCGTGAGATGACTTTTATCTTTAAGTCTTCTTCCATTCACACAGTTTAGCTAGAAGGAGCTAGAAGTTATAAGATAGTAGGAGTGGGGAAAGGAGGTCATCCTGAGGAAGGGCCAGGAAAAAACAATTCCATCTGAAATCCTTGGTTCCCTTTTTCTACTTTACTACTCAGTTTGATCTTTAATCTCACAGAAAATGTTGACCTGGCCATTATGTGTTCTAGTCGAAACATTTTGGCCTTGGAATCCAACAGATGCATGTGTGAATCTCTGGGCAATTTATTTTGGCTCCAGTGATGTTGATAGAAGCCCCACTATGTGCCAAACATGAATAAGCACTGAGAATATGCATCCCAGTGCGGTTTCCATTCCAATGCATCCCAAAATGAATGCGTCCCAATCTCTTGCCTTAAGTGTGGTACAACTTCTAGAGCTCCATGAGAGAAAAATACCCATCTGCAGGGAGAGATTCTGTGAACTTTTGACATTTTGTGATTTTAGGCATATTTTCTCAGCCAAGATTGCTAAGGCATTGCTTTTGCCATTACTTTGACAGTAGTGCTGTGTACAGAAAAGACTGTAGCAAAATACTTCTTATTAGGCTATCTTCAGTTATTTTCTGACAACATGACATTTAGAAAACATTGGATCAAACTATGCATTTGTTCCTGTATACTCTGGAATCCTTCCTATGGTTGACCAATCCAGAATTTGCAGGCTATAACATTTAACCTTTTGTGAAATTGGGAAAACATGGCATATGTTTCCTAACTTCATAAAAATATGCAATAATAATTTGGCAAGTTCATTCAAAATGTATCTTGCATTCTCAGGTGCATTTCTCCAGAACCAGCTGCTTATATTATTGTTGTTTTTTTTCATTTTTCAGTTTATCAGCTTTCATTTGTGTATTGCTAATCTTTGAATAACATGAATGAGAGTAACTAAAAATGTCTAATACATTCTAATACATGCACACACACACATTTTCATTATCTTTTTCTTGTAATATTTATAGATCTAAACATAACCAAAAAAATCGTTTTCACAATTTGTCATTTTTGCCAGCCTCACCACTGTCAGTACAGCAGGTCCCTAAATAGGGTTGTTTAGTTCAACATTGTTTTATTACAATGATGGGAAAAATAAAATTGATTTTCTGCCAGGACCACTGTTGGAGAGGAGTTTGCACGCTCTCCCAGGTCTGCATACATTTTCTCTGGTATACTTGTTTTCTCCCATGTCCCAAAGCCGTGTACATTAGTTTCTTTGGTGCATCTACATTGAGCCCATGTGGGTGAGTGTATGTGGGCGAGTGAGTGTACCCTGCGATGGAATGGCATGCTCTCCAGGGCTGGTTCCTGCCTTGTGCCCTGAGCTTCCAGGATAGGCTCCAACCACCCTTAACCCTGAACTAGAATAATTGGGTAAATCACGTTTTTAGCTCACATTTATTTCAGTGTTTGCTATTAGAAGGGTTATTTTTATTTAGAAGTTTGGAGATGTTTTTGTGACCAGAAATATGCCATAGGAACTTAACTCTCATTTCTACCAGTCAGCTTATGGTAAAATTGGTTTCATTAAATGTTGATTTGGTTAAAGTGGTTTCCAAGAACATATAGATGTCATGAAGTAAGGACTGCATTGGCTGTTTCCTGACAAATAAAGCTTTCTAACAGGGTCTACCATGCTCTTGGTTTTCTTCTCTTTTATGTGACATGTGCCTTCTTTGTCAGGAAGCCTCCCCTGGTTCCCTTCCTTCATCTCTCATATGAGTGTTTATCTAGCACTGATTTACATTTCTTGGCCATTCTTCTTTGAGAAAAATTTGGATGAAGATACATTACTACTTCTTTTATCTCTTTAATTTTGGAAATGCCAGGCATCTGCATTTCTTCAATTTTATGGCACTTCCCTTAATATTTGTGTTTGTTTGCTTGTGATGAATAAAATGTTTCATCTTGGTACTTTAAAATTCACTTAAATGAATTTTTATTCAACTTGTGATAATTGAAATAATTGGTCTGAATGGAGCCCGGAAAAGGGATGATTCATATAAAACATTCTGGGGAAAATGATTTTACTTTCCATAAGACAAACTACTGGCCTTGAGATGATCTTTGGCAGATAGTAGGAGATTAAATATTTCGTCTTTGGGCCTTGAAATCTGCATTTCCTAGAATTATGCTATTTTACCATAAGACCAGTCCTTGAGCTGCTTCATTCATTTGTGATATATTTTGAAGTGGCACAAATAAAGCCATATAACAATTTCTGTTGAAAGATTTTACTGGGAGGCATGATTATCCTAATATTTGTAGAGGTTCTTAACACTTCATTATCGTTATTATTATCCTAACTTTTATGCACTTGTCAAAAAGAGAATGCACATTAGTTTAAATTTATGTTTTATTCAGTTATTTGGGATTCACGATTATTAACCTATCTTCGTAGTCCTATAGAATTTTTCTCTCTTCTCCTAAATGTGAATTAAGATGTGATCTTGGTCAATTTGGCTATATGATGATATCTAAAAATGAATTTATATTAATACCTCTATGGTCACAAGAGTTAAATAAAATTGTCTGCAAAATTTTAAAATTATGCTGAGTTGGAAACAAAATGTTGCTTACCTTAGACATCAGGAAGAACTAATCCAGCATAGGAGACGGAACTGGAAACAGAAAATAGAGTGTGGTATAAATTACAATGGGAAACGCTAAATTAAAGTGTTCTATAGACACCTACAATACACAGAAGAGGTGACACATATACCACACAGAAGAGGTGACAGTTATTTTTTCTGAGGGCAAATGTGGGCTGGGCCTTCAAGGATGTGGGATAAGATGGCTGGGTGGAAAGGCAGGGAAGAATAAAGGAGCTGTGAACACCAGGCTCTTGGATACAGTCTGAATTCACTCCCCTGTGGCGGGAAGGGGGGAGGTTTGATAAATGCTACCACCATCTTTGGGACTTAGTAAAATGTTTTTCAACCATTGCAAATAAGAGACATGCCTCCATTCTCTTCCCCCACCTCTAATTACTTTATAAACCAAACTCTGAACTTGCAAACATAAAGAGTGGCTTCTCAGTGTCAAAGAGACATTTTCTTCCTTGTGTTAATATTGAAAATTCCCTCCAGCCATAAAAACAAAATCACATACTTTGCAGCAGCATGGATGCAGCTGGAGGCATCTTCCTAAGCGAATTAACATAGGAACACAATACCAGATACCATGTGTTCTCATTTATGGGGGAGCTTAACATTGGGTACACATGGACACAAAGATGGCAACAGTAGACACACGGGAATCCAAAAGTATGGAGGCAAGGCGTGGGACACGGGGTGAAAAACTGCCTGTTGGGTACTATGCTCACTATTTGGGTGATGGATCATTAGAAACCCAAACATCAGCATCACACAATATACCCATGTAACAAACCTGCACATAGACCCCTTGAATCTAAAATTAAAAACATTAAAATAATAAAAAACAATTTTGTACTTCAGTTATCTCCTCCCTTGAAGTTTTGACACCTCTGCCTATTAGTTTCATTCCCATTTATTTCCTTCTCAGTTTTCTTTTTGGCATACCCTTCTCTGCTCACCTCAACGTGGATATTTATCTGGACCCCCAAACTTGAGTGTGTTTCTTACCCACCCTGCTCCCTGAACTCTAGATGTGATTATTCTGACCATTACTTAGATGTCTCCAGCTACAGAAAACTCCCGCATGTTCACTCTCAATTACTGCCTATATGGTGAACGGGGATGTTTCAGGAGATATACCTGATTGTATGTGTGAAGTTGGGCAGGGTTAGTGGGAGGGAGAAGCAGGAGTCAGGACTGAGACGAGGTGTCTGGTGGACACTTTGGTGAATGGCAGTGTGCACATGGACATTCCTCTCTTCCAGGTTGCTGGAGACCTCGTTAGGCGCTTACATCTTGAAGCCCATGCAGACAAACCTGTGGCCACCTATAGTGGGGGAACCAAGCGGAAACTCTCTACAGCCCTGGCCTTGGTGGGGAAACCTGACATTCTTTTATTGGTGAGTAGTGGAAATATCAGCAATATGTCAGTGTCTTGGAATAAGACACATATTGCATATGGATTTATAAACTGATTTTAACTGACTTTAGGAGTTTTTCTGGAAAATAACTTCAGAAATTGCAAAACTGGTTCATTGAACTAATAAACTGTTTTGCAACAGTTTATTTTGGGAAGTCAACATTTCCCAAACATCATTTGAATTTTATAGAAATAGAACATTTATCTTTTGCTAGATTTGCTTGTATTTATCAAGTTGAAAATTCTATACAATCTTAACATTAAAACAGTGTTTTAAAAGATTATTAGAATTCATCTGTTATCTGAAAATCAATTATGTTTTCCTCTAGAATATTGCTTTTAAGTCTTTTTCTGTGTGCAGATGTATGTTTATCACAGCAGCAGTGACACCAATCATGGTGAATCTTGAAGATGGGTGTTGAAAGTGAAAGATACGGTATTGAGAGTAGGGAAGAAACTCCAGCAAGAGTGTAGAGCGTATGCAATGGTCTTGAGACAGGTGATCTGTAATCAGTCTAGGAACTGCAATTAATTTGAATTGAATGAATCAAAGCATTAATTAGGGGCAACAATTGTCAAGAAATGGAGCTAATTGTCTTGCATTTCAAAAAACAGCGATAATTGTTAATACAAGTATTGCTATTGAAACAGTAAATAAAGGCTATTGTTACATGCCATAAATTAGATTCTAATCACTAGAGTGCACCCTTGGACTTCACACCAGTGGAGAGTCTGAGGGGAGTCAAAAAGCTTGGAAAACAAAACAGATTCCTTTTTTTATCTTTCTTCATCAAATGAATACACCCTTTTAGTGGGGTAGTAAATGGGGATTGAGAAGGTCTGTGTCAGAAAATGGTCATCGTTTGCTGGTTGTCTCCTGGAAACTCATCTAAATATTCTTTTTATGTGTCGTAAATTTGCTTTTGCAATGTCCAAATCCTGGACTATTGTGTAGTTTAATATTCTGGAATCTGATAATAAAAGCTACCATTTGCACAATTCTGAAGTTTACAAATTGCCTTTTATTTTCAACATGAGGCAGGATTATGTTGAGTAGTTAACAAGATGTGGGCGTTCATTACTTTCTGCAGAATTTCCCTTTGCTCAGCCTCTTACAGTGCATCTCCTCAGTTGGGTAAAGAGGCCTCTGCTCTACAGCCATGACCTGGCTCACTGCAGACCCTGACATTCTTTTCTTTGATACATCCTTGCTCTCAGATTCCCATGAATGCCAAAACCTGTGGCATAGTGGTCAAGGTGGGGACTCTGGAGTCTGACTGACAAGCATTGAATTTTGTTCTGGAGCCTCCCAACACTTGGCCTTGTATGTTCTATGCCTGCTTCCTTGTCATCTGAAAATTGTCCTGATAATAGTGTCTGTCTCATGGAGTCATTGAAAGCAGTAAATGAAATAAACTACATTAAACATATAGCCCAGTGTCCAGTACATGGTAAACCACAGTAACTATTTGTGACTAGATGGTTACTGTTCAGAGAATTAGGTGAAAGAGATTTGTTGCTGGGCCTTTGAAGTTCTCAACAGAGAAAATAGAAGTGACTCTCAGAGCTGACATCAAGGAGGGAATCAGGAAAATGTAAACTTACACATCCAACCCTGGTACGGAGCATTGTGTAATCACACCTTTATTTACTTATTTTTATAACTAGTACACATATATTGCTTGATTTGCAGAAAAGACTAGATATTTATTTTCTTGTTCAGTGCCTCTGCCCCCACCCCTACTTCTTCCCATCTGTTTCTTTCCTTGGGGAAGTTTATGACCCTAAACTTTTAAGAAATATGTGGTTAGTACTCCCTGGCTAATAAAAGCACAGAAATACATCTTGCAAGATTTGGCAAGATTTCTCTAAAAGTGGTTCATATAAGAAATGCTTTGGTGTCTACTGAAGGAGAAAGCTTCAAGTTCTAAGAAATATCAATTTATTTGATTTTGCTAAATAAATGAAGCCTTTTTCTGCTATCATATGTCTTCCTAGGGGATATCATTCTAATATTTATGGAGGTTTAAAATTCATTTTAAAAACATCAACGTTGGCTTACCCAGCCAGATCATGAAGGAAAAGCAACCTGACGTGAAAATATAGACCAATTCCCCACCTCCCAGTTTTATGGAGGTATAATTAATTAATAAATATTGTATATTTAATGAATTCAACATGTGTTTTGATATACATAAACATTGTGAAGAGATGACTACTAATTAACATATTAACCTCATATAATTACCATCTTTTTCCTGTGTAGTATGAGAACACTTAATAACTACCCTCTTAGCAAATTTCAAATATGTAATACAGCATTGTTACCTACAATCCCTGTCTTATTCCACTGTGCTGCTATAACAGACTGGATGATTTATAAAGAACAGAGAACAGAAATTTGAGTTTTGGAGTCTGGGAAGTCCAAGATCAAGGCGATGCCAGGTTCAGGTGTCTGCTGAGGGTGCCAACTCTGCTTTCAAGATGACTCCTTGAACCCTGTTCCCACCAGAGGGGGGGAATACTGTGTCCTCACAAGGCAGAGTCAGAAGGGCAAAAAGTGGTGAATGTCCTTCATCAGGTCTTTTTGCAAGGTCACTTAACCTCATCAACTTGTCCATTTCCCAAAGAGCACACCTCTCAATACTGTTTCATCGGGGATTGAGTTTTAACAAGAATTCCATAGGGGTCAAAACATCCAAACTATGGCAGCCCTATATGCTGTATATTAGGTCTCCAGAACTTGTTTGTTCTGTATAACTGAATTTTTCTGCCCTTTGACCAGTATCTCCCCATTTCTGCAGGCTTGTACCTTTCTATTCTCTGTTCCTATGAGTTCAACTTTTTTCATATTTCATTAAGAAGTAGTGTTTTTCCATGCATGGCTTATTTCACTTTATGCTTGGCGTGATGTCCCCCAGGTTCACCTATGTTGTTGAAAATGGCAGGATTTTTTTATTTTTCAGGCAGAATAAGATGTAATATTCCATTACACAGACACACATTCACAGAGGGAGGGGGGAGGGAGGGGGAGGGAAGGAAGGAGTGAGGGAGGGAGGGAGGGTGGGAGGGAGAGAGGGAGGGAGGGGGGGAGAAAGAGAGAGAGAGATTTTCTTTTCCTATTTATCCACTTAGGGATGCTTAGGTTGTTTCTATATCTTGGCTTTTGTAAATAATGTTGTAATGAATATGGTAGTGCAGATATCTCTTCCAGATATTGATTTTATTTTTTTGGGGGGGGTATACACACAGATGTGGGATTACTGGATCACATGGTAGTGGTATTTTTAATTTGCAGAGGAACCTCCACACCGTTTTCCATAATGTATGCACATTTACATTCCCACCAATTGTGTATAAGGGTTCACTTTTCTCCAAATCCTTGCCATTGCTGGTTATCTTCTGTCCTTTTGACAATAGCCATTCTAACAAGTATAAGATGGTATCTCATTGTGGTTTTTATTGGCATTTCCCTGATGGTTAATAATGTTGAGCATCTTTTCATATACCTGCTGGCCATTTGCATGTCTTCTTTTGAGAAAAGTCTGTTCAAGTTTTTGTCCATTTTTAATTATTATTTTGCTATTTAGTGTTATGAATTCCATATATAGAATATAATCTGTTATTGGATATATGGTTGCAAATATTTTATCCCTCTTTGTAGTTTGCCTTTTTTGTTGATATTTTTCTTTCTTGTACAGAAACATTTTTAGTTTGAAATGGTCTCACTTTATGTTTGCTTCTGTTTTCTGTTTTTTGGTGTCTTATTTAAAAAACGAACAGAAAAACATTTCAAGGAACTTTTTTCTTCTTCTTCCCTACAAGTTTCATGGTTTCTGATCTTATGTTTAAGTCTTTAATACATTTTCACTTGATTTTTGTGTATGGTATAAGATAAGGACCCAGTTTTAATTTTTTTTATGTAGATATTCAGTTTCCCAAAGCCATATATTGAAGAGGTTGTCCTTTTCTCAGTTTTAATTTTGGTGTATTTGTCAAAGATTAATTGACTATATATGTGTGGATTTATTTCTGGGCTGTCTATTCTTTTCTATGGGTCTATATGTCTGTTTTTCTACCTGTACCATACTTTCTAAATTACAATAGCATAGTAGTATATTTTGAAATTAGGAAATGTGAAGCCTCCAGAACTGTTCTTCTTGCTTAGTTTCTTTAGCTATTTGTGGTTCTTTTGGTTCTTTCTTTCTCTCTCTTTCTTTTCTTTCTTTCTTCTTCCTTTTGTTTTTTCTTTCTTTCTTTTCTTTCTTCTTCCTGTTTTTTTTTTCTTTACAAATTTTAGTGTCTGCTCTTCTATTTCTGTGAAAAATGCTAATGGAATTATAGGAATAGTACTTAGTCTGTAGATTGCTTTGTGTAACATGGGCATTTTAAAAATATTAATTCTTATAGTCCATGTACATGGATAGCACTCCATTTATTGTCTTTAATTTCTTTAATCAAAATGTGATAGTTTTCAGTATACAAATCTTTTACTTTGTTACAATTATTCCTAAGTATTTTATTCTTTTTGATCTTATTGTAGATGAAATTGTCTTAAATTTCCTTTTCTGACTTCACTGTTATTTTATGGAAGCACAATTGATATTTGTAGGTTGATTTTGTATCATATGATGTTATTAAATTTGTTTATTAATTCTAATGGATTTTTTGGTGGAGTCTATAGTGTTTTCTGTATATTAGATCATGCTTTTTGAAAAGATAATTTTGCTTCTTCCTTTTTGATTTGGAGGCCTTTTCTTTGTCTTGACTAATTGCTGTGGTTAGGATTTCTAGTATTACGTTGAGTAGAAGTGTCTAGAGTGGGCATCCTTGTCTTGTTCTTCTTAGAAGTTTTTAGCTTTTCACTGTTGAATTCATGATGTTAGCTGTGGACTTATGATATATGATCTTTTATTATTTTCTTATTTCTGCCAACTTTAAGCTTAGTTCATTTCTTTATCCAGTTTCTTCAGTTGTTCTTCTTAGATTACAAGTTTTTAGCTTTTCACTGTTGAATATGATGTTAGCTGTGGACTTCTGATATATGGCTTTTTATTATTTTCTTATTTCTGCTAACTTTGGGCTTAGTTCATTTCTTTATCCAGTTTCTTCAGCTGTAAAGGTAGGATATTTATTTGAAATCTTTATTTATTTTTAATATTGGTGACTTCTTCCTCAAACCTGCTTTTACTTCATCCCATAAGTTTTGTTTTGTTTCCATTTTCATTTGTCTCAAGATATATGTATTTTATAATTTTCTTTTTAATTTCATTTTTGAGCCATTGATTGTTCAGGAGTGCATTGTTAATTTACATGTATTTGTGAATTTTCCAGTGTTCCTCCTCATTAATGAATTTTTAAAAATTTTCTTTTTAATTTCATATTTGACCCTTTGTCGTTCAGGAGTGTTTTTTTTTTAATTTACATGTATTTGTGAATTTTCCAGTTTTTCCTCCTTATTAATTTCTAGTATCATACCATGGTGATCTGAAGTGATACTGGATATGATGTCAATTTTTAAATTGTTTAGACTAGACTTGTTTTGTGGCCTAACATATGGTCTGTCCTGGAGAGTATTTTATATGTGCTGGGGAATAAATGTGCATTCTGCTACCGTTGGATGGGATGTTCTGTGTATGGCTGTTAGGTTCATTTGGTCTAAAGTGTAGTTCAAGTACATTGTTTCCTTAATAATTTTCTGTCTTGGTTAATCAATGTATCATTGAAAGTGGAGGCTTGAACTCCCCCATTCTTATTGTTCTTATGTCTTTTATTCCCTTCAGTTCTGTTAATCTTTGCATTACACATATAGTTACTCTAGTGTTGGGTGCATATCTATTTATAATTACCCTTTTATCATTTTATAAGTTGACCATTTTACATTGTATTTTTCTCTTTTACAGTTTTTGACTTAAAGTATATTTTGTCTGACATAAAATATAGATAAACATGATCTCTGGGTCATCATTTGCTTGGAATATGTTTACCAATTGTTTCACACTCAGCCTATTTGTATCCTAAAAACTGTACTAAGTCTGTTGTAAACAGCATAAGGTTGGATCTTGTTTTTTTATAGATTCATTCACTTTATGTCTTTTGATTGGCAAATGTTGTCTATTTGCATTTAATGTAATTATTAATAGGTAAGAACATACTCTTGACATTTTGTTAATTGTTTTCTGGCTATTCGTAAACTTATTTATTCTTTTTCCTCTATTACTGTTTTTCATTTAATTTGATAATTTTTTTGTATTGATATGCTTTGATTCATTTCTGCGTGTGCATGTGCATGCATGCACATCTACAGGTATTTTATTTGTGGTTACCATGAATCTACATAAAACATCTTATAGTTACAAAAGTCTATTTTTAACCTGATAGTAACTGAACTTACATAACATTAAAAAAAAACTACACTTTTACTTCCACCCATCTTATTTTATGTTTTAGATGTCACAGTTTGCAGCTCTTTAGATTGTGTTTCCATTAAAAAATTATTGTAGCTTTAGTTTTTTTAAATTTTTTTTTGTCTTTTAATCTGAATATTATAGTTATAATTGATTTACACACCAACATTAAAGCATTAAAATATGCTGTATTGGATGTATACTGTGAGTTTTATAATTTCATGTTGCTAATTAGAATCTTTTTATTTTGTTTTGAAGAACTCCCTTTTAAAATTTTATTTACAGCATTTTAAAATTTTATTTAAAGCATTTTTTATAAGGCAGGTATTGTATCAATGAACTCCTTCAGCTTTTGTTTGGGAAATTATCTCTTTTGTATTTCTGAAGGGCAGCTTTGCTGGGTAAAGCAGGTAAAGTTTTCTGATTTGGCAGGATTTTTTTCTTTTGGCACTTTGAATATATCAGCCCACTCTTTTCCCGGTTCTCAAGGTTTCTTCTGAAAAATCCACTGATAGCCTTGTGGATGTATGTAATGAGCCTTTTTTTCCTCTTGTTGCTGTGAAAATTCTGTTTTTCATTTTTGACAGTTTGATTGTTTTGTATCTCAGTGAATAATTCTTTAGGTTGAAGCTGTTTGGGAATTTTTAAGCTTCATGTAAATGAAGTTTTCAAATGTCTATCTCTTTACCCAAATTTGGTAAGGTTCCAGCCATTATTTCTTTAATAAACATTCTGCTGCTCCTTTTTCTCACCCTCTTTTATTTGTAAATCTCATAATGTAAAAGTTAAGTGTCTGGATAATGTACCATAAACCCTGGAGGCTTTTTTTCATAATTTTTTTTGTTTGTTTTTCCTTGGCTGGATATTTTCAAATAATCTGCCTTCAAGTTCACAGATTTTTTTTATCTGCTTGATCAAATTTGCTTTTGGTGTTCTCCATTGTATTTTTTATTTCATTTATTTTATTTTTCTGCTCCAGTATTTCTATTTGGTTCTTTTTATATATAAATAATTTTGATCTCTTTTTTGAATTTCTCTGGATTTGGTGAGAAAGAAGTGGAGCTCTTGGGTAGCATGCTGCATGGCTGGGGAGTCAGGCACTCACTCGTTGTTCTCTCACATTTCCCTATCATTCTGGCTTTGTTGAGCAGAGTGCAACAAAGCCAATTGGAGAGGTGCCTGTTAGAGCCAGAGCAGAGATTTTTCTCTCACCCAGGGTCTGGCCTCCCATATCATTGTGTATATTTCTGTGTGTGTTTTTCAAATGCCAATGACTATGTGTTGTATTTTCTTCAGGATGAACCCAGCTCTGGGATGGATCCCTGCTCTAAGCGCTACCTGTGGCAAACAATAATGAAGGAGGTTCGGGAAGGCTGTGCTGCAGTGCTGACCTCCCACAGGTGAGCTACAATCTCTCTTGTGGTGATTTCCTGAATAAGACTGAGTAACAAAGCTCAAGAAGTGCATTTAGGCCCCTGCACACTGCACAGTGCTACACATAGACATTTATTAATCTTAACACTATAATGGTGATATTGTGTGGGAATTCACTAGGGTGGTAGCAAAAATATTAAGGGAAAAATATTAGAGAAAGTTATGGAATATAGTCTCAAACTCTTTTGGAAAGCCTAAGGGTTTTTTCTATAGTTCTTGGCTGAAGGCAGCCACAGTCTCTTTGCAGGAGCCAGAGAGACTAGGGTGCAAAGACAAAGGAATGTGGGAGTTTACCTAAGTAACTTGGTTACTCATGTGGTCTTAAAACTAACCTTTGAGCTGGATAACCCTGTCATGGGGAGGTTGACCAGGGATATTACCCACTAACGGTGTTTGCTTTGGACATCAGAATTTGTCCTTTAATCTTTCAACCTCTAGTGGTATTGACTCAAGCCTTTGTCAATTAAACTTTACTAAATAATGTGAGTCTTACTGGCAGGCGGGGACTGGTGGTTACAACTGTTTACAGCACTCTTCAGGGAATCCGTAAGTGGCCACGCTCACTCAGTTGAACTAACAAAGCATAATATCTGTGTGTCAGTGTACTTTATTCATCTATCACTGAGTCAGGGTCTGCAGGACAGACCCCCGCAGGTGGCAACCCCAGCAATATTAATGTTAGCCTTCATTGTATAAATTGAGACTGAAGCCATGAGAGATTACATTATGTAACCATGTTTACATAGCAAACAGCTGGCAGAGCTAGAATTTCAACCTAGTATTCTGTGTCCAAAGACAATATTCTTACCTCATCCATTGCTACTGCTGAAGGATGAATGCTAGACTACCTTTTTCAGGTTGTCCTGAAGGGTCTTTCAGATTCTTTTTTATCTAATGCCTCTTATTTCAGCAGGTAGAATTAGCTAAACTAAAATACGTTAACAGGTTATTACATCTGCTTTAATATTTTCTTTATCACAGAATTAAGTTTGTAATTAGATTTCAAAACCATTGGCTTCTTTTTAACTCTCTAGTACACTGTTCTGGGCCACACAGATATACAAATATAGATTTCATAAAACCTGCTTATGGGGAGTGAGCAATATGATTTAACTAATACAAATCCTAATGATGTAATGAAGATCAGGCTTTAAAGTTTAGACTTGTTTTGTCTTTATGCTTAAGTAAAATATACTGTAAATAAGATGTCAAGAGCTGCCAAAGATCTGACATTTTGCTCTTTTGCAAGCTAACAAATTTAGATTGATACAGTTTTATGGAAGAAACTATATCAGAAGAAATGAGACTTCTTGGTTGGAGATGAAAGACTTTATTCCTCACAGCAAAAGCAGTAGCCAGAGTGTTGGCATGGTTTCTCATTCGTTCCCTAAACCCCAGTTTCTATGGGACTAATGGATACCTGCACACGCAGGAGAGGAATGCCAAATCTAGTGAAATTACTACCTTATGACACCTGATAAGGAAGCCAGCTCTTGGTTTGGGAGGAGGTGTCACCTCTTCTGTGGGTGTTTGCTGCAAGCACAACTTGAGAAATGGCCCAAGTGAAGAGCAGTCAGGGCCTTACAGTTTTGGAATTCATGGAAAGACATGTAGGAACACAAGGGACCAATGGAAGTATGCCTCCCAACAGTCTAAATCATTCAGTCTATGCTTGAGTGGCCCAGCCCTTGTTACCAGAAGTGAAATATAAAGCTAGCCCTATCATTTGAAATGTGAGATTTCTGAGAGGACCTCAGAAGACTTTGCTGATTACTGCAGCATTATTAGTTTATATAAAAATACTATTAAATGCTATAACTCAGCATGCATAATCCTATTACACATAAATCTTACAGCCATTTTCTGTAACAAGTGTTAGTGGTTGCAAAGCCAACTTATTGTGAAGAAATCACCCATTCACACATTTCTCATATTGCTTCATGTTAAAGTAGACTTTTCTTCTTAATTTTCTATCTCTGGGCTTTTTATTATTTTTTAAATTCATTCACTGGTAGGTGTGTCTATATTGCTTAACATTCCCCAATTTTCACTGCCAGACTGAACTTTACACTGTTATTTTTTTAAATAGCTTTTTCTGAAGTATAATTTACTTTTCATACAAGTTAACCACTGTAAGTATGGAATTCTATTATTTTTTTTAGTGAATTTATAGACTTTGCAAATGTTACCATAAATAAGCTTTAGAACATTTCTGTCACCTCCCCCAAAATTGTCTCATGCTTATTTTCAGTTAAATTACCATTCAAAACCCCCACCTAGGAAAACATTGATTGCTTTCTGTCTCTGTAAATTTGTTTTATATGGTTATTTCATTAACTGAATCATCTAATAAGTAGTCTTCTGCATCTGACTTTTTTATTTATCATAACATTTTAAAAGTATATCCATATTGTTGTTTATGTCAATAGATTGCTCCTTTTCGTTCTGAACAGTGTTCCATTGTATAGCTATACCACTTTTGTCTATCCATTCACCAGTTGATAAACATTTGGGTTGTTCCAGTGTTTTGCTATTATGAGTAACATGTTATGAACAGTCATATAAATGTCTTTGTATGTAAATACATATGTTTTAATGTTTTAAAATTTTTCATAGAGTCCATTTGCTAGGTTGTATAGTAAGTTGTGTTTGACACTTAAAAAAACTGCAGAGTTATTTTCCAAATTGGCCTTATCGTTATATGATCCCAGCAACAATGATGAGGCTTCTTTATTCCACACCCTTTTCACTACTATCTTTTTTGATTATAGGCATCCTAGTGAAGTGGGGTTTTAATTCACATTTTCCTAATGACTAATGCTGTTAGAATCTTTTCATGTGCCTATTGGTTATTTGTATTTATTATTTAGTAAAATAACTATTCAAATATTTCCTTCATCCTCCATTTTTTTTAATGGCTTTATATTTTAGAATAGTTTTAGGTTCACTGCAAAATTGAGGGGGAAGGAAATATTTTTATATTCTGAATACAAGTTCCTTGCTGGGTATATGATTTGCAGATATTTATTTCTAGTCTATGGCTGTCTTTCCATTTTATTAATGATATCTTTGGAAGTGCAAACGTTTTAAATTTTGATTACATTCAATTTATCAATTTATTTTTATATGGTTTGTGCTTTGGTGCATCATCTAAGAGTTATTTGTCAAATAAAGTCGTAAAGATATTCTATCTTTTTTTCCTAAAAATTTTAGAATTTTAGCTTTTATATTTAAGTTTTTGATCTATTTCAAGCTAAATTTTGTGTATAGTATTAGAAAAGAGTATAAATTCACTTTTATGTATGTTCATATCCAATTATTTCAGCACTGTTTCTTGAAAAGATTATCTTTTATATCCCACTGAATTGTTATAGCACCTTTATTGAAATCAGCTGATTATAATTGTATGGATTTATTTTTGGACTCTCAATTATTATGCATTGATATGTATGCCTGTTTTCTCTCCAATATAGTATCATGTTGATTATGGTTGTTTCCTATTAAGTTTTGGAAACAGGAAGTGTTAGTCCTTTAGCTTTTCCTTTCTACTACAAAATTTTTCATTCTCTTAAAATATTTTACAATTTCTTTTCTGATTGTCTCTTTGACCCTTAGTTTATTTAGAAGTGTTGTTCAATTTTCTAATATTTGGAAATTTTAAATATTTTTTTCTGTTATTTCTTTCTGATTTAATTCTGCTGTAATTAGATAAAATGCTTTGTATGATTTCCATCCTTTTAAATTTGTTAGGACTTTTTAATGGCCTACCAGATGGGTTACAGTTTTTGTTTTTGTTTTTTTCTGGTAAAGCACCACATTTTATATATATATATATATATATATATATATATATATATATATATATATTATTTGCTTTAGCAAATCATATGATGTGTACTGTACTATCCAGCTCCACTGTTGTAGTGTGAAAGCTTCCAACAGCATTAGGTAAATGCATAACTGTGGTTGTATTCCAATAAAACTTTATTTATTCTTCTCCTCCAACACCCCACATAATACTAATAGGCTAGATTTAGCCAATGGGCTACAGTTTTCTACTCCAGGCCTAACATGTGGTCTATCCTACAGAACTGGCCATGCAAAGTAATATGTATTCTATAGTAGTTAGATGGAATATTATATATACAGTAAGTTAGTTTGGTAGTGTTGTTTAAGTATTCTCTATTCTTGTGGAATTTTTCCTGGTTATTCTATCAATTACTGAAAATAAGATGTTGAAATCTTCAAGTATAATTGTTACATTTTTCTTTTCCTTCTTTAAATTCTGTCACATTTTGATTCCTGTGTTTGGAGTCTGTGTAGTTAGGTGAACATGCATTCTTAATTGTTATTATACTAATATTTTGACTTTCTTATTATAAAATGTCTTTTTTGGGTTTATTAGTATATCTCAAAGTCTGCTTTGTTTTTCAAAATAGGCATTGGCTCTGTCTTTTGGATACTGTTCAGATGGTGTATCTTTTCATAGTCTTTTACTTTCAAATAATTTGTGTCTTTGAAGAAAAGCAGTGTTTCCTGTAGATTGTATATAGCTGGATATTGTTTTTTTTCCCAGTCTGACAGTGTCTACCTTTTGTGTGAGGTGTTTAAACCATTCCACATTTCATGTAATTATTAATATGCCTGTAGTAACTTTGGCCATTTTGCTATTTTTTATATAATGTCTCCTATGTTTCTTGTAACTCTGTTTCTACTTGACAGTCATTTATTTCTCATATAATTATTGTAGATTGTTCTCAGGAAGACTGCATATCACTGCAATTTCTCTTTTATATCTTCCTATTCATTTGGTTTCACATTATATATATATATATATATATATTAATTTCCATAAATCTGTCCATATTCATGCAGTACAAAGATCAAAATTACTCACTGTTAATGAAGAGTGGGGAAACTTATGATTTATTCTGTGATTCTAAAATGGCGGCCTTTAGATGAAAGAAGTTTCTGTATTGGATATTTTCCTCTTAACTTAGAGTTCATTTATCATTGCTTCTTCTGGTTCCTTGCCCCAGAGAATCTTGGTATAGCATGAGCATGGAGCAAGAAACTGCAGAGAAGAACCTTATATACTACTTTTCTTAGTAAGAGAAGTTGAAACCAGTACAATCAAGAATGACCGACACTACTTTTTCTCGCACATCCAACATCATGAGTTCCAATATAACTCCTGAAATCTCTGCATTGCCTAGCCATATTTCTGAACTACTTAGATTAACCAGACACACAGGAAATTTTGTGTTTGTCTTTTGAAGCTGGCACATCTTACATGGCCGGAGAAGGATAAAGCACATCAAGGGGAAGGTGCTACACACTTCTTAACAACCAAATCTCATGAGAATTCACTCATGATCACGAGAACAGCAACAGGAAAACCTGCCCCATGATCTAACCACCTCCAGCCACACCCTTCCTCCAACACTGGGGATTACAATTTGACATGATGTTTCGGCGAGGACACAAATCCAAATCATATTATTTCGTACTTGGCTCCTCCCATATCCTCATGTCTTTTTCACACTACAAAACACAATTATTCCTTCTCAAAATTCCCCCGTGTCTTAACTCATTTCAGCATTAACTCAAAGTCCAATATAACTCCTGAAATCTCTGCATTGCCTAGCCATATTTCTGAACTACTTAGATTAACCAGCCATACAGGAAATTTTGTGTTTATTTTTTGAAGCTGGCACATCTTACCTGGGTAAAGAAGGATAAAGTGCGTCAAGGGGAAGGTGCTACACACTTCTTAACAACCAGATCTCATGAGAATTCTCAACTACTTAGATTGAAACTTAGTCCGAAGTTTCATCTTAGAAAAGGCAAGGCCCTTCTGCATGAGCCTGTAAAGTAAAAAACAAGTTAGTTACTTCCAAGAGGCAATGAGAGTACAGACATTGGGCAAATACACCTGAACCAAAAGGTAGAAATCAGCCAAAAGAGAGAGGCTACAAGCCCCAAGCAAGTCCAAAACCCAGCAGGGTAGTTATTAAATCTTAAAGCTCGAAAATAATCTCCTTTGATTCCATATCTCACTTTCAGGCCACACTGATGCAAGGGGTGGATTGTAAGGCCTTGGGCAGCTCTGCCCCTGTGGTTCTGCAGGGCTCAGCTCCCATGGCTGCTCTCAAGGGCTGGCATTGAGTGCCTGTGACTTTTCTAGGACTGCAGTGCGAGCTGTCGGTAGATGTACCATTCTGAGGTTTAGAGGATGGTAGCCCTCTTCTCATGGTTCCACTAGGCAGTGCCCCAGTGGGGACTCTGTGTGGGTGCTCCAACCCCACATTTTCCATCTACACTGTCCTAGTAGAGATTCTCAAGGAGGGCCATGCCCCTGCAGCAGACTTCTGTTTGGACATCCAGGTGTTTCCATACATCCTCTGAAATCCAGGTGAATGCTTCTAAGCCTGAACTCTTGCCTTCTGTGCACCTGCAGGCTTACTGCCATGTGGAAGCCACCAAGGCTTACTGCTTTCACCCTTTGAGCGGTGGTCTGGGATCTATCTGGGGCCATTTAGCCATGGTTGGAGCTGGAGCAGCTACAACACAGTGAGCAATGTCCTGAGATTATGCAGGACAGTGGGGCCCTGGGTCTAGCCCACAGAATCATTCTTCCCTCCTAGGTTTCCAGGCCTGTGATGGGAGGGGCTGCCTAGAAGGTCTCTGAAATGCCTTTGAGGCGTTTTTCCTATTGTCTTGGCTATTAACATTCAGTTCTTCTTTATTTATGCAAATTTCTGCAGCCATTCTTCCTCAGAAAATGTGTTTTTCTTTTCTACCACATTGTCAGGCTGCAAAGTTTCCAAACTTCTATGCTCTGTTTACCTTTTAAATATGAATTTTAATTTCAGGGCATCTCTTTCTCATGCCTAACAAAAGTGAACTTTGTTCCATTTCCCAATAAGTTTCTCATCTCTATCTGAGATCTCCTCAGCCTGGACTTATTGTCCATATCACTATCAGCATTTTGGTCACAACAATTTTGTAAGTCTCTAGGAAGTTCCAAACTTTCCCTCATTTTCCTGTCTTCTTCTAAGCCCTCCAAACTGTTCTGACCTCCACTCATTGTCCAGTTCAAAAGCTGCTTCCACATTTTCAGGTATCTTTATAGCAATGCACCTCTGTCAGTACCAATTTTCTGTATTAGTTTGTTCTCACACTACTATAAAAAAAAAGTTTAATTAGCTCACTGTTCCATAAGCTGTACAGGAAGTATGGCTGGGGAGACCTCAGGAAACTTACAATGATGACAGAAGGCAAAGGGGCAGCTGGCAAGTCTTACATGGCCAGAGCAGGAGGAAGAGAGTGAGAGGGGAAGGGTTACCCTCATTTTAAAAAAACAGATCTTGTGAGAACTCACTATCATGAGAACAGTAAGGGGGAAATCTGCCACCATGATCCATTTAGCTCCCACCAGGCCCCTTTTCCAACATGGGTGATCACAATTCCACATGAGATTTGGGTAGGGACACAAACACAAACCATATCAGACCTTCACTTGTCTGAACTATGTTTAAGAAACTAATGTATAAGTGACTTCATATTCTACCTATTTAATTAGAGTACCTACAGTGTACCCATAAGATAATTATTTTAAATTGAAATTAATTAAAGAAATATGTGTTTCTACAGGAAAATATATAAGGCATATTTGGAAAATTTATGACATGTATTTCTTGGACTTCACACTAAGCAACTATAACAAAGAAACTTCAATTTACAGTGGCCCAGACAAGGCATATTTTTTCCTCTTGCTTAATTCATGTCAGTGGGCTGTGCATCATCAGGCCAACCAAGTCCTTGGGTTCTTTCCCACCATGCCACCATCACAATCATCATGGTTGATGTTGACTCATCAGCACCATGCCTACATCCCAGCTCAAGGTCAAGTAACTTGCTGTATTTCAACATGATCCATAAATTGTACATTCCATTGACCTGAATTTGTTGCATCTCCACATTGAGCTGCATGGAAAACTGAGAAGTATCTTGATTTGAATGCCCATTAATCCACCTAGAAGACTACTTTATGACCGTTCTCCAATAATATAAATAATACATGCTCCCTCTAGAGTATTTGGATAATGCAAAATGCTAAAAGAACTAAAGAAAATCCATCATTAATTGCACTTTTGAGATATTGACAGTCATACATTTTGTGTGTTTTTTTCCTAGGAAGTTTTTTTCACATAACCTGTACAATCCTCCTAATATGCATTGTCATTTTATCATTGCTATATTATGAACTTTTCTCCATGTGATTAATTGACTTTGGTGAACTTCATTTTAATAGCTAACACATGGATGAACGCTCACTTATATGAGTGATATATTCTCTTACTGTGGAACATTAACCTGTTTCCAGATGTTTACTATTGTAAATAAGTTGTTCCATGCATTTATATTTTCAGTGTTTTCTAGGGTAAGTTCTTAGGAAAGGAATTTTTGCCAAACTGGTGTTCAAAAAGTTATGCCAATTTTTAACTCCCACCAGCAATATATAAGATGACACATTTAGAATTACTCAGAAAATGGCCTTGACTTTCTGGGTATCTGTTTGATCTGAGAACTCATTGTTTTTTGAAGTGAGGACTGGAAAAAAAACAACAACAAAAAACTCATTTTTGTCTACAATACACAAAAGCACACATGAACACTTTTCCAGCAAGAAAATAGTTTTAAAATCAATTGATTTAATGGTTTATATTTTATAATTTGTTGGTATGTTTATTAGCCACGAGCAGTTCTTTGAGTGGTCTCTACTTATTATTTATCCCTTTTTATCTATTATATTTTTATTATTTTGTTTTGAACTAACATGTATGTGTTCTTTATAGTAGATATATCAACCGCTACCCAGTATGTCTACTTGAATTTTTGTTTTTTTTAGAGAGAGTCTCACTCTTGTCACCCAGGCTGGAGTGCAGTGGTGTGATCTTGGCTCACTGCAACCTCTGCCTCCCGGGTTCAAGTGATTCTCCTGCCTCAGCCTCCTGAGTAGCTGGAATTACAGGCACACACCACCACACCCAGCTAATTTTTGTACTTTCAGCAGAGACGGGATTTCATCATGTTGGCCAGGCTGGTCTTGAACTCCCAACCTCAGGTGATCTGCCCACCTTGGCTTCCCAAAATGCTGGGATTACAGGTGTGAGCCATTGCGCCTGGTTGGAATTTTTAAAATGTTAGTTTGCTGTGTTAAGACACAACTAGTACAAACCCCTTCATAGTTTCTTCCATTGCTTTTCAGCTTAGAAAGTATGTTCCCATATTCAAATCATTACATATGTAAGATAGTAACATCTCGTTTGGGGCTCTCTTATCTTGTTCTAATGACATCTACCTTGTAATTCTTTAGTGTGTTACCGAATTGGAATTATTTTAGTTATATAGAAAATATTTATGTTTTCTGGAGCAAGTCTTCTTTCATGATTCTTCTTTATTATTTTTCTTCCTTTCACTAAGTAATTTTAAAGATATATGTTATAATTGTTTTAAAGTTTTCTCATGGGAGCCATAAAAGTAATTTTATTTGGATTATACTATATCTGTATTATAATATATTTTCATTAATATAATAATATAAATTACGAATTTTGTAACATATTTTGAATTGAAATGTCAAAATATAATATAAATTATCATTACACATTAAAATGTTATAGTATTGTATTTTATATTATCCACTATATTAAAATAGAATTTATATTTTACATATAATTAATTTACTTATATTTTATATTTATACTTAAGATAACATTTTAATTTACACTAACATATTAATATGATTTTATGTCACATTAATTTTCGTATCATAACACTTTTTCCATTTTCAAAATATCCGTTCTTTTCTTCCTTGCCTCCTTCCATTGATTCAAGATTTCATTTGTGCCTATTAGTAAAGCTTTCTTGTTTCTTTTCGTAAAACGTTCACATTGCTTTGTAAAGATTATTCTTATTTTTTATTTTTGTACTATTGCTAAATGCTTCTCTCCTACATATTTTATAGCTGATCTTCCTGATGTAAGAAAATATTAATTTTTTGTTAATTGTATAATTGGCTGTCTAAATAAAACCTTATGGTTTTTAAAAGTATTTTATTTGGTTAACATGAGATTTCTGTATAAAAAATTAAGTAATTTGCCCTAATGGTATCTTGTCTCCTCTTTGCTTTGAAAAGTTTGACTCAAGCCTCCTTTCTTCAGGAAATGGCTATTTATGTCTCTTTCCTTTCCTTGCAGCATGGAGGAGTGTGAGGCTCTTTGCACGAGACTGGCCATAATGGTCGATGGCAGCTTCAAATGTGTTGGTTCTCCTCAGCACATCAAAAATAGGTGCGTTGAAATTCTCTTTTTGCTTAAATATTTACTATGAAATCAATAGCATGATGCAGGGTTATGACTGGAGATGCCTTAGAGGCAAGTGTGTTCCAATTGCCTGCTGGCATAAAATAGGAGATGAAGGTTCTTAGGAGATAAAATACTGTAGTTAGTAAGTGAGAGACACAGCAGCTCCCAAACACAAAGTCTAGTGTTCTCCCTGTAAGGGAGACATTTTGCTTTTCTCTTCCCAGGAGGACATTGCATCCTCATTGTAGTGACATTGGTAGGGGTGAGAATAAGATTGCAGAGTTGAGATGATGACAGGACACCAAATGTCCTCTTTACGCACAAAATGCCTTATGAAAAGGCTGTACCAATATGTCCCTCATCCACAGTGAATCAGAGTTCCCGTTTTATCCTACCAAACACTATTCTTTTGAAAAAGATCATCAATTTAAGAGGGTAAGAGATGGTTGTTATGGTTGCTTTTCATCTGGAATATGAAAGACTAAAGACTTCTTTCCTGTGCTCATTGATTCTTTATATTTCTTCCTGGATTTATTTCCCTTCATGTCTTTTCTTCAGGCACTTTTTGGAATCTTAATGATTTTGTTAATAATTTATGTGAGCATCGTTACATCCTGGTATAACATTTAAAAAATAAAGTTGCCTAAATAAATATCAACTTGTTTAACCTGTCATTCTTATGTAGAATAATTTATTCATTTATGTTGATAAATCTCTTATTTTCATGTATTCAGTGTTTTAAGGTTAGGATTCTCAAGCAAATATTTGGTAAATAGTCATGTGTAAATTTTAAATGCTTTTAATTTATGGAGAAAATAGCTGTTGCTCAGGATTGAGATGACATAGTAGTGGGTGAGTGTCCATTTTTAGAGTTAGGCACTGCTGCAATGGTCAACCTCACAGTTGCTTGCCGCTTCAAGTCAACCACTGGTCAGATGCACCTACTGGAAACTATTCTCGGTATGTACTCTGTCCACTTTTAATATGTATCAGCAAAACAAAAATAATACTTTATGCTCTCTAGCCTTTATGAATGCCTACATAAAATTTTATAACCCATTCCTGATTGTTGGGTGATTTATGTCTGATTTATGTTTACAAAAGTTTGCTACAAGAGCCAGCAGGATGAAGCACATGGGGATAGGTTTTCTCTAGCTGGTGCATTCTACACACTGGAAAATCTCTGCCTGCTTCTGAGTTTTGGTTCCAATAATGTGATACATGGGTTGAGCATGAATTGTTAGTGGATATGAACTATAGGACTATTTAAAACAAGAAATGGCTTGTGGGTTATTCACTGAAACATCAAACTCAATAAAATTTAAAAAATAATTTGTGGCCAGATATGGTGGCTCACACCTGTAATTCTAACACCTTGAGAGGATGAAGTGGGAGGATCACTTGAAGCCAGGAGTTTGAGACCAACCTGGGCAGCATAGTGAGACCTCATCCCTATAAACATTTAAAAAATGATTTGTAAAAATGAAATCCAGGCATGGTGGGGTACATCTGTAGTACTAGCTAGTTTGGAGGTGGGAGGATCACTTGTGTCCAGGAGGTCGAGGCTGCAGTGAGCCATGATTGTGCCACTACACTCCAGCCTGCGTGGCAGAGCAAGACCCTGTCTCAAAAATAAGTAAAATAAAATAATCTGTAGAGTGTTTATTCTCCTATAACTATAAACCTATAATAAACAAACATATGATGATGTGTATTTCTATAATATTGAAATAAAGAATGAAGGATTGATCATGGCATAGATGATAATAATAACTAGATTTTTCATCATCTTGGACATCCACACCTGGGAGTCAGCCACATCTGAACCCATTTCTCTGTGTGTAACACGGAGGTGTTGAGATGGACTAGAAAACTTGTAGTGGAGCTCCTTCCCCCTCCTCTCCATCCCTTTCTTCCCATGAGCATTCACTGTGGCTGATGCCCCTTAAACAGTCTTGTCCGGGTAGCATTAAAGCACACAGAAGATGGACTTTTGCCTCAGATATTGTTGTCCTTAACTTAGCAAGCATTACATGGTCACCTGTGACAATCTTGCTACAAGGGCAGAAAGGCGACTACCTCCTGCATGTTCTGATGACATCACCATAGGTCGTGCTCCTCAGTGGTGACCTCGGATGTTCACTTTGGAGTGATTTCCAGGAGGACTCTGAGAGCCAAGGCACCCTCTGGGCTCCTGCAGATGGTAACACCAGCGGAGAGATGAGGGCCTGGCCCTAGTTTCCCAAGTGCACTCATCACATGACCTCTCTGTTCCCATCTGCTCAGCTGTCACATGGGTCCTTGTAAGCACTAAACAAGCATGAAAGCACTTTAAGAGAAGGCCTTGCACAGTCCATGATTTAATGTTTGCTGCCATTATTATTGCAGGCTATCTGAACAGAACTGACTTTCACCACAGGGCTTCCCACTGGCACTTTGCAAGGGCCAGAGGAGTAGGGAAGGAGGATGGTCCATGAGTAGGCTTATGCAACAGTCCCTTTGAGAAATAAGAAAAGCCAGAGCTGAAGGTGTGGGGATGCATGTGAATGAGTAGTGACTCTGAATGATAGTGTGCTGGGAGCAGTGGCCAAGTTTACGGTCAGGAGATGCCTGACACAGAGAATAGGAGAAGCCAGAGATGCTCTTGAGATTTGGGATTGGGGGAATTTGAAAAGAGCAAGGGAAGAATGAGGAAGAGTAGGGTCTGGGTGTGGAAAGAGGTTCTGAGGAGATAAGTCAGGAGAAGGCAAGGGTTTTGGAGCAAAGGTTTTTTGGGAAGGGATCTGAGTGTCAGGATTTCCCCATGGAGAGACAGGAGGCTGGTGAGTAGGGTCCCTGGCTTGGGCTGGGTGACATCAGCCCAGAGGGAGAACAGAAGAGAAGAACTATAGAAATCCCACAGAAGTGGGATCCAGAAGGCAGGGCTGGGGCCTCAGAGACCAGCTGCCCACTGGGAAGGGCAGGTGCAACAAGAGCCCGAATGAGAGCCGAATGAAGTGAGGCCGGGGGAGCATGAGGGTTTAGCCACCTTTAGCTTCTGAAGTGCAGTGCTGACTTTGACCTCCTGAACAGTCAGGAACCCTCAGACTTCAGTGCAGGTCTCATCAAATTTGCCTGGACAGGAAGCTGAGGCTTGCACCTGCTATGGCAGTTTGCTTTGGCAAAGCAGCCATCTTTTAGGCTAAAGGGGGAATGTGGAAAAGGAATGTAAGGAAGAGAAAAATGAGGAGCCATAGAATATAGAGGGAAGAATGTATGTGACAAGTAGGGACAGATACAAAAGAGGAAAAAACAAAATGGAAAGTGAAGTAAAATTGCTCAACCAAAGAACTCTCCCTACCTCACTCTCTGGCGCAGGCACAGCCCTCAGAGAAGTGGGACCTCAGATGAGAAACAGCTCCTCCTTGGGACTTCAGACCCCCCTGGGCTCCCTGAGTTCATCCCACCTTCCTGAGCCTGGGGAACAAGACCCAGGCACAGGGATCACGTCCTACCCCAATCTGCAGGTGACACTGTCTTTCCTTCCCCACCCTCTGTCAGTTCAGTTGACCCCATAACACCCATGCCTGACTATGCTCTGATTCTCTTCCCCTCCTGCTGTGCTCATTTAAATTCCTGCCTTGTGTCCTAAGCACAACCCACATGCGCTTTATCTTCAGAGAAGGGTTTCTGCAGAGGACACCAAATCCCATTCCCATGCTCCTAACAGAGCATTAAGGCCCCAGCATCCTGCTTCATGCCCGGACTGACCTCCTCCCTAGCCCACTGTTTTAAAATATAGTGTATTAATAGAAATATTGAAGTACAATAAAGCTAACAGATCAGGAGATGACTGCCTTTGAAAATACCAGATATTCATTTCCAAGAATAGGGGCACAGCACGCAGGGTCACATGAAGAAATATCAGGTCAGCCAGGAGGCAGAGGGCAGCTGGAAGGAAACATGAGCAAGAGCTTGTATTGTGGGTTCCATTGGAAGGAATGGGCAAAACAAGGCAAACAGGCCTAGGGTTTGCTGGTTTGAATAACTGTATTGGGCTGTGCAGCATAGGGGTTGTCCCTAGTTGTCTAGGACCTGTCTCTGGGGTGACTGCGGGAGGTGGATTGTGGCTTAGCATGTGAAAGCTTCTTAGAGGAGGTGATTGAAATGATGTATGCTCTGGGTCAGCTGGTTTGTATCTGAGAAATGAATTTATGTACAAGTTGTTCACTATCTTTAGAAATTGGCTAATTCTGGGAGGGGCAGTTCTTCCAGAGTCAGCAAGTCTCCACATTTTCAAAGTATTAGAATACAGAAGATAGAAGATATGGTTAATACACCCACTCCAGGACTCACTGAGGCTGAGTGGAGCCACAAGTGCAGGGTCCATCACATTCTCCCTGCCTGGAGGAAGCCAGACTTGCCCACTTTGCAGAGGAAAGCAGGGAGCTCTGGCTTTGCCAAGGGTGCTGAAGTCCCCATCTTCTTCCCTGGTAGAGTTTTGTTCTTTCTGGAAATCTTTTTGATAGCTGGTTTCAGAGCTATTATCTACATAATTAATTTTCAAACAATTTGAGGTTATAGAGGTGTATTAAAAAATAAGTTCCTTGGACCTCTTGTCTATTGATAACCTAAAGCTCTGGGTGACCAGTCTGGACCAATCATCCGTGGAGAAGGGCCTTGAAGAAAAATAATGCAATAGGCCATTATCCAGTGTGTATGTCTGTCTGTTGAAATCCAGCTGTTATGTTAACTCTGATGTCGTTTCTCAGCTGAGTAACAATTTAGGAAAAGTCAATCAATATTGGATCTTTTGCTGGTAAAATTGAGGCTATTTGCTTCTGACACTCAATACTTCTTTAACAAATGTTTATCAAAACCTGGCAAGGGGATGCAGGGGTAGGTCTGATGCAGTTCATGCTTGCTTTGATGCTTATAAGTGCAAAGAGTGAGCCCTGCAGACACCTGGTGACATCACAAGGCCTAACAGGGCAAGCAACATAGAAAAGGTATCAACTAGAGTGTTCAGTGAAAGGGCCATATATGCCAAGTGGCCTCCAAACCCAGGAAAAGCCGAGAAACCAAAGAAGGAGCAAAACAAATTCAGTTTGTTGGTAAAGGGCAATTTCCTGGGATACTTATAAACGGAAGTGTGGTCGTGGGAAGCAGCAAGACAGATAGAGCTCTGTATCATTACAGCCTAGACTCAGGGCTCATATTTCACAGGGAAAGGGCACCTACTCTAGACAGACAATTAAAGATGCCCTCTAGAACAGGCAAGAGTGCTGCATGCATCATGGCCTATCATTTGTGCAATAACGTCAGGGTCGCCTTGATCTAAAGGCAGGAGCACATGTTCTTACAGGAAGGACAGGAAGTGAAGTAGGAATCAAGAGGCATTTGTGGGACTGGGCTAATCAGAAGTTAACGTGGTAGATTAGCGTCCATGATGGAGTCACTTTGAAAATACCAAGTATTCATTCTTTCCACGTGGAAGAAGGAGGAGGAGGAGCCTTTTTTTAGTTTGAGGAAATGGAGAAATATCTAGGAAGTACAGGCAAAATTTGGTTAAAAGGGGATTTAATTCTAGTTGTATTTAGCAATGGAAACATCACTACAGAATAGGAATTTGAGAGGGACAGACATATACAAGTCAAAGCAAAGTTTAGATTTCAACATGAAAAATAAAGGAAATCCTCAGGCTAAGTAAAAGCAGCATGACTATTTTAAATGTTCTTTGAGCAACCCTTGGCTTTGTGGTCTTAACTTTGTTTCTGCAGCTCAGCACTATTTCATTTGGGGTTGGATAATTTTTGGTTGTGGGAGGTTGTCCTGGGCAGGTAAGATGTTTACCATCATCCCTGGCATGTGCAGCACCCTCACCCCAATTATGACAACTAAAATGTCTCTGGATATTGGCAAATGTCTTCTGGGCAGCAAATTGTTCTGGTTGAGAACCACTGACTCAGCTGTTACTTTGTTCTATGTCCCCCAAAGACATAGAACTTACTGGGAAACCTAGTTACAAGAATAGTTAGACCATATTCCCAAAAACACATTAGCCAGTCAACCCTGCCTTTCCTATGGCCAGATCTCTTGAAACATGTCCTGCTCAGTGGTTAAGAGGAGGCAGGTGTATGAAGTAGGAGTATGTCAGCAAATGGGCATAAGGAGGTGTAGAGGGCATTGCACACAGGGTATTGTCTTCCCTCTGTGTGGAGTGACCTCATTTTGCAGAAGCTCCCAGGTTCATGGGAAAGGAGTGCCCTCTTCTTTCACTCTCAGTACAGCTCCAGTATGAGATGTATGAAGTCATAGCAGAAAGTCAGAGGACCTGAGAGGAGCTGCAACTCTGCAGGCCAGGGTCACGCAGGTGCTTTTTTATGCTCCTCTACATATATCCGTATCCAGTATCTGTTCTCACTTGAACACCTTGCCTGGACCACTCCCCATCATTGACTGTACAATACTCCCACCCACGGACACCCATAATGATTCTTCCTTTTTCCTTGAGACTTCTCTGGCTTTTCCAATACTTGGCATTTTCTTCCCTTTGCTTTTGTGTCTGTGTTTTTTTTTCTTTATAGCAATAACCTTTTCCCCTTCTTTGGCATAAATTTGCATCCTGCCTGCCAAAAGATCTGTTTGTAGAGTGTTTAATATCCACAATCTTACCTCGTTCCAATTCAGTGTTCTGCTCCTGGAGAGTGCAGACTTTGTCTCTTATCAGTCCTAGTATTGTGGTATGCTCATGCATCCACGCAGTTTCGGAGGTAAAATCTGAGGGCAGTGACAACCAGTCCAGTCCTGGAGGCCTTGGTGTCCAAAAACCCAGGAGTACCACAATAAAGAGGATGTGTGCAGTCCTGAAATGTTTAGGTTTGAGTTCACCAGGAGGTTTCATACTGCCAGATTCTAAATTCACTATTTACTAAATTGGTGTTCTATGCTCTTCTTGAGCTCTAAATCTCCTTGTTATAGTTCCTTAAATTATCTTTTTGATATTTCTAAGTAGTTAAACAATGTTTTTAACTTTAGAGTTGGTATTCCAATGTATTTCTAAACTGCTGTATGTATTCATAAGTTAAGAACCAACATATTAAAGTTTAAGAATCATGTCTATGGTTTATCCTTCAACTAAAGAAGCCAACGATGGATTTCTATTAGTGGGATTTAGCTAAAGGGATTTTCCTGACTCTAGTTTGGGACCTCACCATGCTCTTCCTGTCTTCAGCCAATACCAACTGCCCCAATCCTGAGTCTAGTGCAGATGGAAATATTTGTTGAAAATTGGTAACTGATTTCCCAGAAGGACAGACAGCATCTAGAGTGTAGAATTTTAGGGGCCCAACCTCACAGGGAAAAGTGAATTGCTCCCCTCCATGGACATCTTGACCTCATCCCGGCGCCTCCCCTCCTTTTCTCCCACCCTTGTGACTTTCTGGCCTATTTCAGCCTGGAGAAATCATCAGGTCCTTCCTTGTCCCCCTCTCTAGGCTGCAGGACTCTTGCTAAGCTTGCAAGGTCCTCACAGAGTGCTCCTCAGATGCATTCTTCTTCAGTTGTCCTTCCTGTGGCATTACTAAAACACACCCTCAAAGCATTATTATTATTTGTTCTTTCTGCAGAACCTTCTCTCCCCTAATCCATTTTCTACTTCTCAGTTTCCCCAGGCTGGACCCAGTTTACACCTGTGGGCTTCACCTGTGCCCTGTTTTCCTCTTGGAGCAGAAGGGGTTAGAATGCTGCTGGATGGCCTCCCTTCGGTTAAGAAACTCCTGGAAAATTCTCCTCTCCTCTTTTGTTATCTGGCAAAGGAAAATTTACCCCTTATAAAATCTGTAGAGTGTGTCCTAACATGCAATCCTGGACCATCTCTTAGTGATGATGTGTCCCCTTGTCTTGCATTACTGTGTTCCCTTCTTCCTCGCTTTCTAGTCTATAGGTATTCCCCTTTCCTAATTGTCCTCATACTCATCTTTCATCTCTTTTATTTTCACCATTTGTTATAGTCTCTTACCTTTTGTTCTGAGTAAGGTATATAGATTATCTAGCAATCTGGACAATAATATTGAGAACAATTCTTATATAGTGCTTACTGTATGTCAGCTCTAAGTGCTTTATACATATGAATCAATTTATTCCTCATGACAATCCTACAAAGTAGCTGTTATTATTACCCTTCATTTTATAGGTATAAAAAAGTAGTCGTAGAAAGGTTGAGTGACTTTTCCAGGATTACCATCTAGTAAGTAGAGGGGCTGAGATTTGAATCTCAGCATTCTGGTCTGCTTTGCTCTATGATGCATCATCTCATGATTGTCCTCATTTTAATAAATGAAAGAAGTGAGCCTGCTATCTGTGGTGGAGCTGCCTTTCAACTGCAGCCAGTCTGACTCCAAGCCTGCAGGTCTGGTCACCATTTCTGCTTCCTCCTGCTGGAGCACTTCCCAGAACTGTCAGCATGGATGTGCAAACTCTCTCTCGCATCTTCAATGGCATCTGCACCAGCCACTCTCTCTTGCTGACATGTCTCTTGGCAAAGTTTTAACATCTTTTCCTATTGAGACCTCGTCACCCTATTCATTTAGTAGGTAATTCCTAATTTCTTGAGAGACACCCCCAGTCAACTAGCTTTTTGATGGGCTCTCACAAAGTTTTTATTTCTTGATCATTGTTGTCTTTCTTTGTGTCTGTATCTGAGAAAGAAATCTGCCTCTTTATTAAGTGTTTTTCTTCTGTTTGATGATAACATGATCACTTTTTCTTTCCTTCTGTCCGTGGTTTTATTCTCCTTTATACCCTTGATCTTTTCACAGTTACAAGCAGTTATTTGTCTATTATAACAGAACATCAACCACACTGACTTTACCATATTCATTGTTATTTGTAGTAAGAATCCGGAGGTAACTGGTTATTGGCATTCCTTAAGAGGTCCTAGGCCTGACGGTATGGGTGTTCCCAAAGTGGCTGCTGTAGCTCCACCCAACATATCTATGTTCTGGGCAACAACTAAGAGGAGAAGAGAAAAGCAAAAAGAGCACATGCCAACTGTCTCTTTCCCCTTAAAGTAGCTTTCTGACAGAGTAACACCCAGCAACTTGTACCTAGGTTTATTTGTTACCCTGGCTACAAAAAGTCTAAGCAATGGAGACTTTAGCTGGCACCTTGCCACTTAAATAAGGTTAGGTTTCTGTTCCCAAGGAAGACAGGGAGCATGGATGTGGAGTGGGAAGCCTGCAGCCTCACTTATTCACTTGACTGGATTCTTCTCCTCAGTTGAGGGTAGGTCATTAGGCTGAGCAGTTGAGCTGAACAGACTCTTGGGCTTTCAATTTAAGATTGTCATACACTATGAAAGAGCCCTATATGTAATAGAGATTCATGAGTTTATGTGTGAGCACATGATAGTGTGTGTGTCTGTGTGTGGCTCAGTTAACAACAGAGGAGAGCTGGAGAGAAGTAATACTCACCTAATAGCCGCATGTGGCTAAACAACCCTTTTGGGCACTGAAGTTATGTCCCAGGCAATTAGAGTTATATCCTCAAATCCTCTGCATGTAATAAATTGAGCACATAATGGTGCCCTGGTAGCTAGATGCCTTTGTACTTGCAGGCACTGGGGTGTATTTGTAACTCAGCTGGAGAAAACCATTAATAGCTGCATGTGGCACCTGTTTGCTTTTCTCCTCTCTTGGACCTGACTGACACAGGAGGCTTAAGTCTGACTGGTAAAAACACTCCTCTCATGGAGAGGAAATAAAGAATGCTTCTGAAGCACAGAGTTTCTAATCTGAAATACCCAGGCCAATTTATGATTTTGGGGTGAGGGAGGATAAAGCCTGTTTTTTTGCTTGTCTGTTTGTTTTTTGTTGAGACAGAGTTTCACTCTTGTTGCCCAGCCTAGCCCACAATGATGCAATCTTGGTTCACTGCAACCTCCATCTCCCAGGTTCAAGCGATTCTCCTGTCTCAGACCAAGTAGCTGGGATTACAGGCATGTGCCACTATGCCCAGCTAATTTTGTATTTTTAGTAGAGACAGGGTTTCACCATGTTGGTCAGGCAGGTCTTGAGCTCCTGACCTCAGGTGATCCACCAGCCTCAGTCTCCCAAAGTGCTGAGATAACAGGGGTGAGCCACCATGCCCAGCCTGGGTTTTTGTTTGTTTGTTTTTATTTAAAAAAAAAAAAAACAACAACACACAGCTTCAAATGATTTAAAGATTATGAGAATTTACATTTCCTTGAATTGTCAACTGAAAATGTTGGGAACCAACAATAAAAATAGAATAAGCTTCACAGGATCCCATCATAGATGTGTTATATAGCTGTTAAAGTTAAAATATAGTTTTAACTTTAAGTCTAGAGGGGTTTGTTTGTGTATCTTTTTTTCTTAAGAAAATGAAAGGAGGCAGAATGATGTTTGAGCTCTCAAGCTACCACTATCTGAGTAGCTGCAAATTAATGTATCACCTTATGTGGCACCATATGCTTTAGTGTGGCCACTTTGACTTAATACATCTATAAACCATTACTATAATCATAACATCTCAGATTAAGATTGCATCACCAGATAATGAAGTGGATCATTTAAAAGTGAGATAGATAATGCAGTATGTTTATGTCATTTTCACAAACGGGGAAGGAAGTTTGTACGTGAGCACATAAAATAATTTCTACCGTAATGTGGAACTATGGAATGATGTGCTACTGAGTTATATTTTTCTACATTTTACTTCAGCTTAAAGCATCATATAATTTATCTGCTGCTACTAACCACTGAATTAATTATCTTTACTAGAAATGATTATGAGAAAGAATATAGCACACCTTCATATCCTCAGTGTGTTTCACCACAACCGCTGTGTGGTATTTGTCATCTCATTTGTTTTCACAAGCATCATGTTGTATGAACACAATGTTGCTCTAACATAATTATCTGGGAAGAGTTTCTGATTCTCATGCCATTCTCATGCTGGGCATTTTGCTTAGCTGCCTCTGGTCTTGGAAATTCAGGTCATGACCAATATCACCCAGAGCTGTCACTTTACCAAAAGTAAACATTCTGCATTCATTTTCTAATATTTTCTGTAAGAACAAACAGAATGCTTTTCCTTCACAATGAAGATGGAAAATAGAAGTGTTGGAGATATTTTTAAATGGACGAAGTTGTTGGAAACTCAGACTCACATCATAAGTCCTGTTCATTCATTTACATTTATTGAGTAACCACTTTGTTAGAAATGATGAAGATGTGATTCTTAATCTCAATAAACTCGGCGTAGTGTCAGAGACCGAAACATAACAATGAGTGCAACACAATGTGATAATTGTTCTAAGTGACTGGTGAACAGAATGCTATGTGATGCACTGCATTTGAAACCTGCAAACATTACTGAATGTTTACATAATGCCAAGTCTTAGGATTAAGTGGGTAATAAGGCATAAGCCCTGTAAGAACTGGACTAGACACACAAATACAAAATTGTATAAGAAAGACCATTAGAGCCACAAGAAAGTTTCAAAGCCCATGGGGTATGAGTTAGGAGGAGGAAGAATGCACACCCATTGTTTTAGGGGAAGGATTGGCACAGGTGGTTTTAAGGGTGAGGAGGAATTTAAACCACATGTATGCTTAACCAGCTAATCAACTATGAATGCCTTAGGGGTAGTGGCACAGAGATGAACAATGCAAACCATGTTTGGAGCAGCTTAACTGTAAATAGAATATAGGTGGAATTGTGAGGCATACACTTGAAGAGAATCTTTGGGATGAAATCATGGGAAATATTAATTCTAAGGTAAAAAAAAATGACAAAAAAAAATGGAGGAACAGGGGAAGCAACAAGAAACAGGAGAATAAATGGACTATTAAACAGAAATTTTTATTCTCTAGCAGTAAGTTAAATAAGAACAAACTGAAGTTAGCTGGTGACCGAGCACATGGAGCAGGCAGCATGGATGCAGGAGACATTGGAGAACACGATGATAAAACTTTACCGCTGGCTGACCTGAGCTTGAGACAAGGAGGTGCCTTTGGGTTTGGGACAAGGAAAGATAGTGATGTCATTAGAGAAATAGAAGTTGGGTGGGCTGTGAGGGTGAGGAGGATTCTGGGTGTTGAGTATGTTCCTAGGGAAGCACTGAAGGGCTGTTTGGAGAATTCCTATGAAGAAGGGTTATTGATACTCATGTCCTTTTTGCTATGGCAAGGGTCAGGAAAGAAAATCTAAAGTTGGAGGTTATTATTGCATATGGTTGAGACAGAGGCATAAGTAGCTGAACTTATCACAGTTTTGAACCAGTATGTATAAACTCTGAAGTAAAGTGAGCTGAGCTCAGATTCATGCTGTTGCATTTATTTTGTTTATTACTAAACATAGGCAATTTGCCAAATGCTTTCTGTGTATGGTCTTATTTAATTCTTATTACATAATGGCTATTATTGTACCCACTTCAACATAAGGAAACTAAGACCTAAAGAATTTAAGCAGTTGGCCCAAAACAGAGTTATTATTAAGAAAAGCAGTTTTCAAACTCAATTTTTTGACACTAAGTTTCTTATTTTTTCCATACTACTTCAATAGTCTCAACCAACTTTGTTTGTAACTGACTAAAGAAAAGCTTTGCTTCAAGTACATGTCATGGACACCTACATGATGAAACCTACACACTTTACTCTTCTGTTGAATTTACATCCTTGTATTTACTGAGAAAACAGACTATCTTCTTTTAAAAGATGTGCAGACTCCTCTTTGAAAGCCTGGTTTGATGAAATAAAGAGATCTAGAGTAAGACTTTTACTCATTTACTCATTTACTACCTATATAACTTGGAAAAAGTTAACATTTCTGGAGGTACTTTTTTTCTTTAATGGAGATAATAATACGTATTTTATAGTATTTTGAAAAAGAAATGAAGGAATATACCAAGCATTTTCCCACCTGTGTTAATCTATTTGCTGTTACTATAACAGAATACCAGAGACTGGGTAATTTTTTTTTTTTTTTTTTTGAGACAGAGTTTTGTTCTTATTGCCCAGGCTGGAGTGTAATATCTCGATCTCAGCTCACTGCAACCTCTGCCTCCCAGGTTCAAGTGATTCTCCCGCCTCAGCCTCTTGAGTAGTTGGGATTACAGGCATACACCACCATACCTGGCTTGGCTTCTCCATGTTGGTCAGGCTGATCTTGAACTTCCACCTCAGGTGATCCACCTGCCCCGGCCTCCCAAAGTGCTGGGATTATAGGTATGAGCTACCGCACCTGGCCGAGACTAGGTAATTTAATTTACAAAGGGAAGAGTTTCATTTAGTTCAGAATTCTGGAGGCTGGGAAGTCCTAGACTTGGTGGCTGCCTCTGGTCCACTTCTGGTGAGGGCCTAGTGCTGCTTGATAGCATGGCGGAAGCACAGAGTACGAGTGCAAGCTAAAAGAGACAAGCACAAGGGGTCAAGCTTGCTATGTAACAACTAACTTTAATGAGAACTAACTTAGTTCCCCCGAGAACTAACCCAGTCTCTTAATGAACAGCATTAATCCATTAATGAGGGAAGAGTCTCCTTGATAGAAACACCTCCCACTTAGTCCTATCTCCCAACACTACCACATTGAGAAACTGAGATTCCAATATGTGAACTTCTGAGGGACATGTTCAAAACATAACACCACCTGAACGTGTCATGCTTTCTCTCTTCCCCCACTGTGAAGTCTTTCCCAAGAGAAACACATGACTAGTTCCTTCAGTTCTCTGCTCAACTGTCTCTTCTTCAGAGAGGTCTCCAGTATCAATTCTATCCATTCGTAGAAGCAGAAGAACACCTGGATGTTAGCCAACAACATGCCTCCATAGGAATAAGACTGTTTTCCCACTTTCCCTACAGCTACTTGTGGCCAAAGAGTTATAGTGAGAAGAGATGTCCACAATTTCAGGTATATGAATTTGCAAAGAGAGAGACATGCATGTTTCTTCCCTTCTTTCCTTTTGGTTTATGCAGATGTGATGGCTACAGACGAAGCAGCCATCTTGAGCCATGAGGAAATCTTAGCAATGGAGACCTCTAAAGCAGAGCAATAATACAGAATGAGCTAAAGAAATGCTTTTTCTGCTCTGGCTGCCTGACTTCAGACTTTAAACACTAACATCCCTACTATTTTGGGTCTTCTGTCACTGTACATGAGTCTGAACAGACTAATATTCCCTGTGACATATTAAATATAGCATTAATTTATTTGCATGGTTATTGTCGTCTGCCCAGTAGAATGTAAACTTTCTGAGGGTAAAACCTTTGCTTCTGTTTACTTCTGTATCCCTACCATTTGAAATAGTGCCAGGTCCATAAATGTTCTCAACATATTTGTGAACAAATTCATTGAATGTATTAATAATGAATGTAAAATTCCTAGTATATGGAAGCTTTTTGCTTAATGGGAATTCCTTTCAGAATGCTGTGACTAGACTCTAAAAGATGAATCAGATGAGGCCACTCAAGCATTCAGCTTCTGCCTAGCTTAATAAACAACCACTACTAAGAACAGTAACTCACCCCTTTGATGGAGGCTTTTACTCCAATCCCATTTATCTTTAGACAGGGTGAAGCCTGCTTTCTCTCAAAACAGTCTGCATTATTCATGATTAGTTTGTTGCTTTTCAAAAACTGGACTCTGTCTATCTTCAGCATCTCCGCTAACAGAAACTATCAGGTGTGTGATTCAGGCCTAATTGCTGCCATGGCCTTGGCAATATTGTGCTGTCACCTTCTCTGCTGGATAGCCAGACTTAGTGATGGTGCACAATGGCTTGCCAAGAATTAATGTACACTGTTGACAGCAAAAATATGCCATTCCAGAATCCAACTATACACTATGGTATTATGGTTTCCTATTGTAAATGCAGCCTAAGCACAAGAGAACATAGCCTCACAAGGAAATGGATTTCTATATTTCAGGTTTAAAATGTATCTGGATTGGGATTTGGGAGAAGATTTATTTACTCTGAGTTCAAACTATCAGCCTAAAATGTGTGCATATGTGTGTGTGTGTGTGTGTGTGTGTGTGTGTGTGTGTGTGGGTTATTTTTTTAAATGTACCAGTCCACATTTCTTTGTTTCATAGTTATCTTACAAATTTTACATTTTCATTCTATTTTCATAAAAGAACAAAAAAAAAATTCCTAAACATCATTTACATTTTGGTACAAAAAATAATGCAAAGTTTATAAAAACTCAGTGGCTTAAAAAAATCATCATTTGCCCTCAAGGATGTGCAGGTTTTATGGAGGTGAGCTGGCCCAGGGTGGACTCTGCACCTGTCCCTTGTCATCCTGGGATTGGTGTCTGGAAGGTTGAGGCACCAGAAGGGACAGGCCAAACTGCACAAGGATGAATCAAGCCTCTGGTCACATCACAGCTACTAATGTCCTTTTAGCCAGTCAAGTCACATGGCTAGCCCAAAATAAAAGCATAGGATGGTACTCCTGCTCATAGAGGAAGAACACTGCATATAGCTACATGGCAAAGGACACAGAAGTAGGAAGGAAAAGAATTGGGGCCATATTTACAATTGACTACAATCTCCAAACATTTCGTAACCAGTTTTTTAAATTATTGTTATCTATTTCTTGGTCTTTTTGTTCTACTTTTCCTTTTAGGAGAATTTCCCAGATTTAAAATTTTTATTTATTTTAATTTTGAAGAGCTTTTTGTTTCTAGATTACTACTCTAAATCTTTTATGTAATATTCTGTTAATATTTCAGGGATAAAATGTCTTTTATTACTTTTTAAAAACTTTTAGTTTTAGGGGCACATGTGCAGATTTATCATATAGGCAAATTGCGTGTCATGGGGTTTGGTGTACAGATTATTTTATCACCCAGGTAATAAACATAGCATCCTATAGGTAGTTTCTCAGTCTTCATTCTCCTCCCATCCTCCACCCTCAAGTAGGCTCCAGTGTCTGTTTCTTTCTTTGTGTCCATGTATACTCCTTGTTTCGCTCCCACATATGTGTGAACATGTGGTGTTTGTGTTTCTGTTTCTGCATTAGTTCAATTAGGTTAATGGCCCCCAGCTCCATCCATGTTGCTGCAAAGACATAATCTTGTTCTTTTTGATGAGTGCACAGTATTCTAATCTATAGCATGGTATATATGGAACACATTTTCTTTATCTAGTTGATGGTTACTTAGGTTGATTCCATGTCTTTGCTACTGTGAATAGGTGCTGCAATGAATATATACATGCATGTGTCTTTATGGTAGAGTGATTTGTATTCCTTTGGGTATATAACCAATAACGGAATTACTGGGTTGAATGGTAGTTCTGTTTTAAGTTTTTGGAAAGTCACCAAACTGGTTTCCACAGTGGCTGAACTAATTTACATTCCCACAAACAGTGGATAGGCATTCCCATTTCTCCACAGCCTTGCCAGCATCTATTATTTTTTTTTTCTTCTTAATAATTGCCATCCTGACTGGTGTGAAAAGGTATTTCACTATAGTTTTGATTTCCGTTTCTCTGATGATTAGTGAGGGTGAGCATTTTTTTCATATGTTTTTTGGCTGCGTATAGATCTTCTTTTGAGAAGTGTCTGTTCATGTCTTTTGCCCTTTTTTAAATGAGGTTATTTGTTTTTTGCTTGTTAAGTTCCTTATAGATTCTGGTATTAGACCTTTGCTGGGTGCATAGTTTGAAAATATTTTCTCTCATTCTGTGGGTTGTCTTTTTGTTTTTTACTCCATTGATAGTTTCTTTTGCTTTGCAAAAGCACTTTAGTTTAATTAGGTATCACTTGTCAATTTTTATTTTCATTGGAATTGCTTTTGAGGACTTAGTCATAAATTCTTTGTCAAGGCTGATGTCCAGAATGATATTTCCTAGGTTTTCTTCTGTGATTTTTTTTTTAGTTTGTAGTCTTATATTTAAATATTTAATCCATTTTAATTTTTATACATGGTGAAAGATGGGGGATGCAGTTTCATTCTTTTACATATGGCTAGCCACTTATCCCAGCACTATTTATTAAACAGGTGGTCCTTTCCCCATTGTTTATTTTTGTCAACTTTGCTAAAGATTAGATGGTTGTAGATTTGTAATTTTATTTCTGGGTTCTCTAATCTTTTCCATTGGTCTATGTGTCTGTTTTTGTACCAGTACCATGATGTTTTGGTTATTGTAGCCTTATAGCATAGTTTGGAGTCAGATAATGTAATGCCTTCAGCTTTGTTCTTTTTAATTAAGATTGCTTTAACTATTGGAGCTTTTCTTTCTTTTTCTTTTTCTTTTTTTTTTCGGTTCCATACGAATTTTAGAATAGTTTCCTTTAAATTCTGTGAATAACGGTATTGGTATTTTGATAGGAATTACATTAAATATGTAGGTTGATTTTGGTAATATGGTCATTTTTATGATATTGATTCTTCTAATTCATAGCATGGGATGTATTTCCATTTATTTTTGTCATCTATGATTTCTTTCATTAGCACTTGTAATCCTTTTGGTAGAGATATTTCACCTTCTTGGCTAAGTATATTCATAGGTATTTTATTTTCCTGCGGCTTTGTAAAAGAATTGAGTTTTTGATGTGATTCTCAGCTTGGTTGTTGTTCATGTATAGCAGTGGTACTGATTTGTGCACATTGATTTTGTAAACTGAGACTTTACTGAATTCATTTATCAAGTCCATGAGTCTTTTGGAGGAGCCTTTAGTGTTTTCTAGGTACACATTCATATTATTGGCAAACAGAGATAGTTTGACTTCCTATTTTCTGATTTGAATGCCATTTACTTTTTTATCTTGCTTGATTGCTTTGGCTAGGATTTCTGGCTAAGTCTTTGTAGGTCTGGAATTACTTGTTTTACAAATCTGGGTGCACTTGGCCATTTTTATATGGGCTTATTTGTCTTTTATTATTGAATTGAAATATATATCTATATCTCTATTTATCTCTCTTTCTGATGCCAATTTCTTATCAGGTGAATTCTCCCCATTTTGTGAGTTGTCTTTTCACACTTTTGGTATTGTCCTTTAAAGCACAAACATGTTTAATTTTGATGATACTTAATTAATTTTTCCCCTATGTTTTTTTCCTTAATGTTTTATAGTTTTAGCACTTACATTTAAGTCTTTGATTCATCTTTAGTAATTTTTTTTGTATTAACTGTGTGTGGGGTAGGGTCCCACCTTCTTTCATTTGCATGTGGTACTCACAATAGGATTTGCTTGTAGATCAATGAAATAGAATTAAGAATCCAGGAGTAAAGCCTGGGTTTTATGGTAAACTGATTTTTGCAAGGGTGCCAAGAACAGTTGACGTTGAAAGACTGTTTACACATTTGCTTGGCTGAGGAGCCAATGGGGCAAATAGAATTTTCAATAGTCTTTTCAATGAGTGGTGCTGGGAGAACTGGGCAGTCACATGCAAAAGAATGAAGTAGGGCCTCTCTCTCTCATGCAGTTAATATAAAAAAACATTACTAAAGATGAATGAAAGACTCGAATGTAAATGCTAAAACTGTACAATTCTTAGAAGAAAACATAGGGGTGAATCATCATGACCTTGGATTTGGCAGCAGATTCTCAGATATGATACCAAAAACACAACAAACAACAAAAGAAAAAAATATATTAATTAAATGTCATCAATATTAAAAATGTTTGTGCTTTAAAGGACACTATCAAAAGTGTGAAAAGACAATTAACACAATGAAAAAAATTTACCTGATAATAAATTTGCATCCGGAAGATAGGTAGTTGTAGATATATATCTCAATTCGATAATAAAAAGATAAATAAACCAATATGGAATGACCAAAGGCACCCAAATTCATTAAACAAATACTTTAGAACTATGAAAAGACTTAGCCATACAATATCGGGGGGGACTTCGATACCCCACCAGCAGCATTAGACAGATAACTGAGGCAGAAAACTAACAAAGAAATTCTAGACTTAACTTTGACACTTGACCAATTGGACCTAATAATCCTCCACAGACCACTTTACCCATCAACCACAAAACATACATTCTTATCTGCTCATGGAACATACTCTAAAATCAACCACATGCTCAGCCATAAAGCCATTCTCAATAAATTCAAAAACTTGAAATGGTATAGCCATACTCTTGAACCACACTTGAATATAAAAAAAATAAATATCAGGCTGGACACGGTAGCTCACACCTGAATCCCGTCACTTTGGGAGGGTGAGGTGGGTGGATCTCTTGAGGCCAGGAGTTTGAGACCAGCCTGGCCAACATGGTGAAACCCTGCCTCAACTAAAAAAAGAAAAATACAAAAATCACTCAGGCATGGTGGCATGCACCTATAATCCCAGCTGCTTGGGAGGTTGAGGCAGGAAAATCGCTTTAACCCAGGAAACAGAGATTGCAGTGAGCCAAGATTGCACCACTGCACTCCAGACTGGGTGACAGAGTAAGTGAGACACTGTCTCTTTCTCTGTAGATAGATGGATGGATAGATTGATAGACAGATAGATAGATAGATACATACATACATAGCTAGCTAGATAGCTGTAAATAAAATAAAAATCAATACCAAGATTTCTCAAAACCACACAATTACATGGAATTTAAACAACTTGCTCCTGAATGACTTCTGGGAAAACAAAAAAATTAATGATTTTGTAATGATAAACAGACTTGCATTTCTAGGATAAATCTCACTTGATTATGATGTGTGTGTGTGTGTGTGTATATATATATATATATATTTTTATTGAGAAAAATATTTTAATGGTATTAGACCTTTGTTGAGGTACATCGTTAATTTAAATTCCCTAGTTATAGCATATACTTAAGTAAATCCAAGGCTAGCCAGAAAAATGACAGAACACAGAAGAGTTCTGAGCATGAGCATACTTTCTGAACTAAAAAGTGGTAAATTACACACACATACCCCCCCAAAAATAAAAAACAACAAATACCCAACCAACAGATGTATACATATATTTTTCAATGTTATTGGATTTAATTTTCTAGTATTGTGTTTAGGATTTTTGTGTTCATATTCTTAAGAAATATTGGTCTATAATTTTTTTTTTTGAGATTGTGTGTGATGTCTTTGGTTTTAGTATTGTGGTAATACTGGCCTCACAGAATGAGGTAGAAAGTGTTCTTCCACTTCCATTTTTTAAAAATGTTGGTGAAAAATTGGTATTATTTCTTAAAGCCTTGGTTCACCAGTGAAACCATCAAGGATGGCTTGTTTTTGCAAGGCCAGCAATAATGGTTTCTCTTTATTTCTTATTCTAGTAATTTGAATTATGTCTCTTTCTTTCTTGGTCAGTTATGCTAAATATTTGTCAATTTTGTTGATTTTTTTATAGCCATATTCCATATGGCATTCCAAACTCCCACAATCAACTTTAGTTTCATTTTTCTCTACTGTTTTTATATTCTTGATTTTATCAATGTCTACTCTAACTTTATTATTTCCTGTCTTCTTGCTTAGGTTTAATTTGCTTTGTTTTTTCCAGTCTCTTAAGGTATAAAGTTAAGTATTATTTTGTATTTTTTCTTATGTTTTAATGTAAGCATTATTACTATAAATGTTCCTCTAAGCTCTGCTTTAGCTACATCTCATAAGCTGTGGAACATTGTGCCTTCATTTCCATTCATCTAAAAGTATTGTAACTTAGAATTGCTTCTGCCTGGTTGTTTTACCCACAGCTAGCTAGTAAAATTCACTGATTGCTGTATTTTTTCAACAATATCATGGGCATAAATTGTTCTATATACAAATCTTGTCAAATTTAGACTCTGTTAAAGGGCTCTTTCCTGAGACCAGTATTTAAGATTTGTTTTACTCACAAATTAGCCACTGGTAGGGCTCCTTCCAATGGTCTCCCTGGTCCTCTCTGATAAATTAGACAGCCTATAGTTTAACCTATATCTCCAATGAATCTATCAATCTCCTGATTGCCTTTCACCACAACTTCCAGTTATTAAGAACACCCTTATGGTTGAACTTCTCCACTCTTTGTTGCCAAAAAAAAAAAAAAAAAATCAGTTCCTTAGGGATAGATTAGCAGTTATCTGTTGTATGGCTTGCTTCTTCAGAGGCAAGGAAACACAAATAAGCCACATCTCTGGAGCTGGAAATGGCAGCAATGTTATGTTTCTTTCTGAATGATGCTCCCGCTTTAGGAGCTGAGCACTCATTGGAGAGGGAGGACAGTGACTTCAGATTCTCTCAGCTTGCTTCTCCCAGGGTGGAAACCCCACACCATGATATGAGGCAAGAACAAGGGGCACCCCAATATTCTCAGCAATGCTGTTCTAAATTTAAAACTTCTGTCTAATGAGGTAGAGCTGGGTAAAAAAGGGCACCATCACCTCTCAGCTGTATTCTCTGGCAGCTTAACTGCATGAATAGGTAGCTGGGGCTGGGATGAGAGGGGAAGACAGCTCACTCATGGGGAGCTAAGGCAGGAGGGAGCGCTGTGTTCTTGGATGCAGCGGTCTGGAGTGGAGTTTCCGTTTTCCTAAGCTGGGAGATAGGAGAAGAGTAGGTCTTGTTTTAAATACCACAGACATTCACTGTTCTTAGTTTCAGTAGAGTTTCTTGAGTAAATATATTTTTTAACTTGCTGTATACAGAAAAATACCATTTTGGAGACTATTGCTTTTTTAAAAATAATTTTCACCAGTCTTACTGGGAAATGAGTCTGCAGAGCTCCTTGTCCTGATGTGTCTTGGCTAAATTCTTTTAAAGACGTCTATTTATGTCTACTTCATGCCGGTATTCTACCTACATCTAAAGTGACTGTGCCTGTAAAATGGGGAGTCAAGGTCCATTGATTTTTAGTTCAATTTTAACATCTATCTTGATTTTTTGATGGCCCCTGCTTTCTTCTCATTATTGTAAACATTTAGAGTATTAATTTTATTGTGTACAGAGGCACATTTGAATGATTAAAGGGCAAGCACCAGCCTTTTGAGAAGACTTTATCAATCATTTCGGCACAATTGTTCACAAAGCAGGGAGTCAGCTGCCTGCAGTATAGGCATCCCCCAACCATATTGTGGAGAAGCTGATCCCAGTTAGTACTTTCTTTGTTACAGCTCCTCTAGTTTGTAATTAGTGTTTAAAAGGATCCAGAGTAACATGGAAAAGATTTACTGTCTTGATTCATTTTCATAACTCAGCTGTCACTATGGTCTTTCCTGCCTATGGGAGATTTAGGAAAATGTGCCTGATTTCACGCCAGGGGGTCCAGGACCCTTGTCTCAAGGGTTCTGTGAACTCCTGATGCGTCGGAGGCCTGTGTGGCCTGCCCTATCTTTGAGCCTGCACAGGACATGTGCTCCAGTCCTGCCTGGGCATGTGCTTCAGTGCCAGGGGAGCCAGCCAGGTATCACCACCCATACACACAAATGTCTCAAGAATTCCGTGAATTTAGTAATTTTCTAATCTTTTTGAATGTGAGCTTGAAGAGAGAAGTGATCGGGGATCCCTGGTCTGTCTACCTGGCCCCTCCCTGCATCCTCAGCTGTTTCCTCCCTTGAGTCCCCTGGCTGCCAGGGTGCTGTCCTTACCCAGGCATCCAGCTGGAAAGTTCCAGCCACATTTCAGCCCAGTCTCTTACCCAGAGCCTGGCTTATCAAAGCCTTTTCTTAACAATAGGAGGGAGGTTGCACCTTAAAGCAATTCTTCTCTGTTAAGGCAATTATGTATTTTTTTCTTATTATTTTATTATTTATTTAAGGGCTATATTACATGGGATATGACTGGAGTCCATAGAGATTATTTGTGAAGCCTTTGAAAATGATCTCAGAAGAAGTTTAATCCACTCTCCCAAGGGAACCATATCCCCATAAAAATGTAAAACTGCAACAAAACAGAATAGAGAGGATTTGCTTGAGTGCCTAAAGCAGAAGACCCCCTCCCTTATGGTAACACTTACAAAGCTTCCATCTTTGCACAGATGGTAGCAGAATGGGGTGCTGGCTTTGAAGGCTCCCTGTTTTAATATTGTTTTCCTCCAGGTCTCACCCACTAAGTATTATAGGCTTCTCTATGGGTAGCACTCATCAAGCCAGATAGTAGCTTGCTATGGCTTCTTCTATGGGGTGTTTTCTTTATTATGTTCAGAGGCTCAAATAAAAAAAAGAAAAGAAAAGAAAATCAGAAAGAAAATGACTACTTTCACTCTCTTGGCCTCTCAAGGTGACTGGTGTGAGAACAGCTTGGCAGCCGAGGACAGAAAATCATACATAGAACTTATTTCAACAATATCAGGTTTTTAGACCCTCCTGTATGCTCCAAGCAAAACTTTTCTGCCACTAGCTACTCTTAGTGGAACTCATGTGTAAGAATTTCAACTTCATGGATAATCATTTATTTCCCAACTTTCTCTTTAAAACTTCGGGGGGACTGAAATGCTTACTTGTCAAGGTTGAGGAATATAGCAAATCACTCTTGCAATATTGTCAGCTGTAAAAGGCATATTTTCTTTATATAGACTCTAGGGTATTTCTGAAATGAAGGGAAATGTTCAGAGACCATTAAAAATGCAAGAGGCCACATAAGGGGCTGAGTCATATAGCTGTCACCTCACCACCTTGGAAACAAAATGCTCTATCATGCTTGTTTAGCCAGTGACAGTGATACAATGCTGGAGATGAGGCTATATATATTTTTTCTCCTGCTGACTTGGCTATTGTTCCTTGCTTTAAAATGATCCCTTTTCATTGCTTTAAAGAAGGAAGGAGAAACAATAGATATACATTTTGCTGTTCAGTTAAGAAAGAAATATTTTTTTCCGTTACACCAAAGCCTAATGAGAAATTTAATTCACTCATTACTCCATTAAATATGAACTGGGCCTCTGCAGGGCTGTTAGAGTCAGTGGCAGAAGGGTCTATGTGTCCTATCATCTTGGAGTTCTACTGTAACAATTGATGGCATTGAAGGATGCACTCTACACCTGGATGTATGCAGGAAGGACTTCAGAATAGGGCGTTGCACAGCCAGAAGAGGGCCTTGCACAACTGAGCACTGAGTGAGTACGGAATGGAGGGAGCAAAGGAGATTTGGTGTGGGTAGCATGAAGGATACTCTTAGATGCAAAGTCAGAGAGGAAGGCACTAGTTACATTAGAGAGCCTTGTGGACAAGCTGAAGAGTTTGATTTTGAGTCAAAGTCTTTCAGAGTTGAAGCTGACATGGTCTCCAGACTTCTGAGACAGTTCTGTTGGCCTTTCCTAGAGGCGACATTGACCCAAGCACTTTAATCTGGATCTGTGACTGGTAGAGTCATTTAAGAAAGTGACACATCTAGCCACAGAGAGTGATGTGTATTAACATGAATCAAGCTTCTTTTTTATTGTGAAGCTGTGTCATCTCCCCATATGATCTTGTCTTTAAACTCAGAAGTGTATTGAGGCTCTTTTCAAAGAGGGTTTCTTCCCCCAAGAGGAGAGCAAGTGCCAGCTGCCAAACGCTGTTTTGTTGTTGTTATTTGTCAAAGGCTCTCTTTATGTTAATACCTTTGGTCTATAATCCTCACAAACATTCTGATTTGCATATGCAATGATTAGAAAATGATCCAAATCAAACTTAACTGAAGTTGAAATAATAAAGGTACTTGCAATGAAGGGACATGGTTTTGAGGTAAGCCCCATGGTCTCAACTCTGCTAGCTAATAGCTGAGTGACAAAGGAAAAATCCTCTGATCTCTGGGCCTCAAATTTTTGCATTTAATAAAGAGGAAATGGTATCTGTTCTAGTCAGTGTACAGGTGTGATAAGAGTAAAATGAAATTATTGATGTGAACGTATTAATATAAAGGATGTAAGAGTATTACGATTAGATGAGATCCTGCTGCAGGCTGCAGTTTTGAGGTTAAGTGCTCAGCATTGGAACTGTACTTCCCTCCATTCCCTTTGAGTTGTGTGACCCGAATGAGTTATGTAGCTTCTCTGAGATCCACCTTACTTCTGTAAATCAGAGACAGAGATAGCAACATCAGCATTTTGTGGGGATTAATTGGGGTAATGTGTTTGGTGCCTCACTCACTGAGGGTGCAAGACGGAGCTAATGTCCTCAGTCTTCTCTCTTGGTTTCCTTTCTTTCCAGTGGGTAATCATGAGGACTGAGATTACAATGAGGAATTTTCTATTAATAATACAGAGATAGCTGGGGCGTAATGGCTCACGCCTGTAATCCCAGCACTTTGGGAAGCCAAGGCGGGTGAATCACGAGGTCAGCAGTTCAAGACTAGCCTGGCCAACATGGTGAAACCCCGTCTCTACTAAAAATACAAAAAATTAGCTGGGCATAGTGGCGGGTAACTGTAATCTCAGCTACTCAGAAGGATGAGGCAGGAGAATCACCTGAACCTGGCAGGCGGAGGTTGCAGTGAGCCAAGATTGTGCCACTGCATTCCAGCCCAGGTGGCAGTGCGAGACTCCATCTCAAATAATAAAATAAAATAATAATACAGCGATGCCAGCTAAACATCAACTGCTCACATACATGTTTGCATCCCGGTGTTTGCTTGGCCACCCTTCCTCAGTGCCATCTGCTCCTCCTCTTCATGCATCCAAAGACAAGCTATTACAATTCAGTAGGACCAATCACTGGAATTTGGTACATTGTTAAGGCACCAACCTGTGAGGAGTGGGGTGTGATGAGGTGAGGCAGGAAGATGAGAATCAGGGACCAATGTAGTCTGACGCAGTGGGGGTCCCATATTCCACAGTCAGTGCTGTAACATTTGTGCTGGATGAAAGCTTAACCTGAGACCATGGGAGGCCTGGTCCCCCCTGTGCTGTCTGCTCTCACTCTGTGGTGGATGAGGGAGAAGTCATCTTTAAAGATATTTCCTACTCAGATATGTGTAGGGAAGGGCACATGCATGGGGTTGTGGATGTGAGTGTGACTAGACTCCTTGTGGGGCAGATGATGGAAACCAGTGGGCATGTATCTATAAAAAACAAATAATACAAATATTACATATTTTGCAAATCCTATTATTTTCTAAAGTCTAAGATTAGTTTCTATACCAAGAAGAGTTTTATGCGTTTAATTTTTAGAGGCAGTGTGACAAAAAGTACCTAAATAAATGATTTTTAAAATCAGAAACTGAAATACGGTTGTAGTACATGTTCCTTTTATTTTCTTAGAAACCATGTATATTTTTTCTTTCTAATGATAAAATTATATGTGCTCATTATTTTAGAATTCAGAACAGCATAAAGGAAAAAAACCAACAGTCATATGATTATTGTCCAGATAGCATTCCAGAATTTATTTCATTCTGACTGTAAATATATGCAAATATATTTACATAATTAATATAATAGTGAGTCTATGATTTTCTATTTTGTACTTAATATAATAGCCATTTTCTCTATATAATAGCCATTTTCTCTTTACAAAAATTATTTGTAGAGATTTTTAATAGTTGAGGCTGATTCACCACAGATTCCACAGAAATACAAACCATCATCAGAGATTATTACAAACAACTCTATGCACATAAACTAGTAAACCTGGAAGAAATGGATAAATTCCTGGACACTTGTATCATTCCAAGCCTAACCAGGAAGAAGTTGAAACCCTGAATAGACCAATAACAAGGGCAGAAGTTGAGGCAGCAATTAAGAGCCTACCAACCAAAAAAGCCCAGGTCCAGATGGTTTCACAGCTGAATTCTACCAGACATACAAAGAGGAGCTGGTACCATTCCTTCTGAAACTATTCCAAACAATCCAAAAAGAGGGAATCTTTCCCAAATCATTTTATGAGACCAACATCATCCTGATACCAAAACCTGGCAGAGACTCAGCAAGAAAATAAAACTTCAGGCCAATATCCATGATGCACATAGATGCAAAAATCTTCAATAAAATACTGGCAAACTGATTGCAACAGCACATCAAAAAGCTTATCCACCATGATCAAGTAGGCTTCATCCTGGGGATGCAAGGCTGGTTCAACATATGCAAGTCTATAAACATAATTCACCACATAAACAGAACCAAAGACAAAAACCACATGATTATCTCAATTGACGCAGAGAAGGCCTTTGGCAAAATTCAACAGCCCTTTATGCTAAAAACCCTCAATAAACTAGGTATTGATGGAACGTATCTCAAAATAATAAAAGCTATTTACAACAAACCAACAGCCAATATCATACTGAATGAGCAAAAACTGGAAGCATTCCCTTTGAAATCTGGCACTAGACAAGGATGCCCTCTCTCACCACTCCTATTCAACATAGTATTGGAAGTTCTAGCCAGAGCAATCAGGCAAGAAAAAGAAATAAAGCATATTCAAATAGGAAAGGAGGAAGTCCAGTTGTCTGTATTTGCAGACAACATGATTGTGTATTTACAAGACCCCATCGTCTCAGCCCAAAATCTCCTGAAACTGATAAGCAATTTCAGCAAAGTCTCAGGATACAAAATCAATGTGCAAAAATCACAAGCATTCCTATACACCAATAACAGACTTAAAGAAAGCCAAATCAAGAACGAACTGCTATTCACAATTGCTACAAAGAGAATAAAATGCCTAGGAATACAACTAACAAGGAACATAAAGCACCTCTTCAAGGAGAACTACAAACCACTGCTCAGCGAAATAAGTGAGGACACAAACAGATGGAGAAACATTCCATGCTCATGGTTAGGAAGAATCAATATCGTGAAAATGGCCATACTGCCCAAAGTAATTTGCAGATTCAACACTATCCCCATGAAGCTACCAGTGACCTTCACAGAACTGGAAAAAACCACCTTAAACTTCATATGGAACCAAAAGAGAGCCTGTATAGCCAAGTCAATTCTAAGCAAAAAGAACAAAGCTGGAGACATCACACTACTGGACTTCAAACTATACTACAAGGCTACAGTAATCAAAACAGCATAGTGCTGGTACCAAAACAGAGATATAGACCAATGGAACAGAACAGAGGCCTCGGAGGCAACACCACACATCTACAACCATCTGATCTTTGACAAACCAGACAAAAAGAAGCAATGGGGGAAAGGATTCCCTGTTTAATAAATGATGTTGGGGAAAACTGGCTGGCCGTGTGCAGAAAGCAGAAACTGGACGCCTTCCTGACACCTTACACTAAAATTAACTCCAGATGGATTAAAGACTTAACATAAGACCTAACACCATAAAAACCCTAGAAGAAAATCTAGGCAAAACCATTCAGGACATAGGCATAGGCAAGGACTTCATGACCAAAACACCAAAAGCATTGGCAACAAAAGCTAAAATAGACAAATGGGACCTAATCAAACTCCACAGCTTCTGCACGTCAAAAGAAACAGTCATTAGAGTGAATCGGCAACCAACAGAATGGGAAAAAATTTTTGCAATCCACCCATCTGACAAAGGGCTGATATCCAGAATCTACAAAGAACTAAAACAGATTTACAAGAAAAAAACAAATAAGCCCATTCAAAAGTGGGTGAAGGATATGAAAAGACACTTTACAAAAGAAGACATACATGAGGCCAGCAAACATGAAAAAATGCTCATCATCACTGGTCATTAGAGAAATGCAAATCAAAACTACATTGAGATACCATCTCACGCCAGTTAGAATGGCGATCATCAAAAAATCGGGAGACAACAGATGCTGGAGAAGATGTGGAGAAATAGGAACACTTTTACACTGTTGGTGGGAGTGTAAATTAGTTCAACCATTGTGGAAGACAGTGTGGCAATTCCTCAAGGACCTAGACATAGAAATTCCATTTGACCCAGCAATGCCATTACTGGGTATATATCCAAAGGATTTATAAATCGTTCTACTATAAGGACACATGTACACGAATGTTCACTGCAGCACTATTTACAATAGGAAAGACATGGAACCAACCCAAATGCCCACTGATGATAGACTGGACAGGGAAATGTGACACATATACACCATGGAATACTATGCAGTCATCAAAAATGATGAGTTCATGTCCTTTGTAGGGACATGGATGAACCTGGAAACCATCATTCTCAGCAAACTGACACAAGAACAGAAAATCAAACACTGCATGTTCTCACTTATGGGTGGGTGTTGAACAATGAGAACACATGGACACAGGGAGGGGAGCATCACACACTGGGGTCTGTTGGGGGGAAATAGGGGAGGGACAGCGGGGGGTGGGGAGTTGGGGAGAGATAGCATGGGGGAGAAATGCCAGATATAGGTGATAGGGAGGAAGGCAGCAAATCACACTGCCATGTGTGTACCTATGCAACAGTCTTGCATGTTCTTCACATGTACCCCAAAACCTAAAATGCAATTAAAAAAATTCGTCAAGCTGTACTCTTAGGATTTGTACACTTCTCTATCTGTGTGCTATACTTCCATAAAATAAAAAATATAAACAAACAAAATAAAAAGGACTTTTATAAGGGGAGCCTTAAGCCCAGGAATGCAAAGCTTCATAGGCAGTTAGTATAACTTGACAAGTGATTTTTCAGAAATGTCTCTGCAGGTGCATTGCCACCTCTTTTGTTCTGCTCTTGAAGTGTCTGACTTTTAAAATATATGTGTGTATTTTTGTTCTTCCACTCACGTATTACTACTGCTTCTGTTTTAGCATTAATTAATATATTACATTTAATGTCTGTGGTTCCAAAATGTAGTACCTCAAAAAATTGTAGAAAATTTCTTATTAGCCCCCTTACCTACAGATAATGCCATTTGTTTATCTCTATTTAATCATTGATTATACAAATAATGTGGACATAATGTATTACCTGGAAATGTTAGATCAATGAGTGAACATAGAAATAAATGACTCCTTGGCTATTTTGAAACCTTGTTTCAGTGGCATAGATCACCCTTTTATTCTATAATGAATTTAATAATCTTCAAAGAGTGTCTTAATTGTTCAAGGTGCCATGCTTTTATAATTTTATGTTTAGAAGTCTTCTTAACTATTAAATGTTCTGCAGAGATCCTGTGTAATTTCTTTCAACCTATTTCCTATCCATTTCAGGAATATTTTCTCTAGAGTTTTTATTATTTTTGAAAAATGATGTGATTTACTGTTTGTTTAATTTTTTGTGTAATTTTTCTTTTTGTGTAATTCAGCTTCCTCACAGTAAATTTGGAAATGTTTTAGTTCAAATGAAACTTAATTTTGAAAGAATTTTAAGTATTAATATGCATATGTGCTTATATAGAATTTATTAGATAATTATTGTTATTTAGCATGAATTTGTCAAAATTATTAGCAAAATACACCCATAGGTCTGCAATTTTTACTAATTGTGAAAGTGGATCCTAATATGCATAGGAGCATATAGTCATCTCTCTGCCCACTGTCTCTCATATCATTATATTTTTATGTAGTGCTTACTATTCATGTTTGAATTGTTTTATCTGCTTTCATCTAAGTTCTCCAAATACCTAGTGGGCTTCTTCACTCCAAAAAGAGCATTTTTCTGTTTTCGTCATATTCTGCACAGAGCCTAAATTTCACTACTTATTTATCTACTTATTTACACAGTGCCAGACATTGTCCCAAGCAATTTGAAAGGATTAATTCAGTCAGTCTTCTCATAATCTTATTAGGCAGCTACTATAATTAATCTATTTGCTAGATCAGGCAACTGAGGTTAGAAAAGTTACCTGACTTTCCAGGGTCACACAACTAGTATGTGGAGGAGCTAGATTCCACATCAGTAGTACAAACACTACATTTTGTCATGCCATCAGAATCATTGACAACCATGAGACCTGGACACATCTCCATCCAACACATCCCCTCTGTCCTGGAATACAACATTATGCCCAGACACAGCTGAGAGCTCTCCCAGGAATAGTTACAAAGCTCCAGTGACATGGTGGTTGACCTTGGGAAGCCCCTTCAACCACCTTGGCCTCAATCCCTTCTTTTCGTGAAACACTGACATATACATCCACTTTGGGGATTTGTTGAAGTCACAGTGGGTTGATTGTGTTATTCAGCAGCACAGCTTGTAACGTACTGCTGAGAAGAGAACAGCCACAGAATATATACCTCTAACCAACCCAATGTGTTGGCCTTTAACAATTCTTAGAGATAGCCAAATAGAAATGTTAGAGAGGTGCATGTCTGTATCCTTTTATGTATATTTTATCAGTGGCCTCAACATCCTCTCAACCACATGAAGATTAGAAACCATCAACTCGAATGATGGGAGGCTATGGGGACACACACAGACCTCAAGGGGAAATGATATTTGACAGCCTGAAATCAAGGCAAGAGGCATGAAACAGAACTCCAGGGCGAAGAGCTCCATGGGTGCTCACAAGGGTGATATATGCCACTGAAACAAGGTCACATTTTCTTGGGTATTCTGTCTCTACCAGACAGACTTGAAAAATAATTTGACCATAAATGTATTAGGAGTCAGCCTCATTTAGGGAAAATTTACTTAAGTGTAGCACATTTTCCCCCAGCAACACTTTGTAAATGAGATGATATGATTGCTAAGACTGGGCATGCAATTTGCTCATTCTTCATTCATTAAACTAATATTTATCAGTGCTAGGTACTAGGTACTTATACTGTGCTTGGTACTTACAAAAGATACCTTAGTGAACAAAACAGAAATTTTAGTCATCAGAATATATTCATGTATTTATCTTTTATTGAACAGATCTTCATTGGGATGATATGATGTGTCCGACACCAAGTGAGATAAGGCAGTAGAATAATTCATACAGTTTTTGGAGACCCCCTACATTCCTGGAGATTGCTATTTGAGGTTACCTTAGGGTATGAGTATAAGCTTGTGTCTTGCTGCTGGGACACCAGTGGAACTATTGTTGACAGCTCTGCAATGTGAGGAACAGAGCCCCTTAGGCAGGAGACTTTCTTTGCAGTCATAGGGCCTGTCCACCTAGGCTTGGTTGAAGTACAACTGGGAGAATTATTTTATGTAGCAGACAAGTGCCTGGTTAAGTTACATATGTAATCTCTTTCATCTTTTCCCAGCCAAATTGTAATCAGTACAGACCTTGAAGCAATAAGGCCAGCAATAATAATGCTTCCCAGGGCCAGTTTCCAGCCCAGCTTCCCACATCCTCTAACTCAGGACCTTGCTTTCACTGTTTGCATTTTCACCTTTACTTTTTTATTGACTGGGTGTTGATTCCAAGACTTGCTGATAATTTTTTTAAAGGTAAATCAGTACTTGTGTCAAAATAAATGGAATAACAACCAACTGCATAATTGACTTACAATTAATTTCTGTATCTTATATTGAGAATCCAAACTCTCAACAGTTTGGAGTAGTTATTTCCTTTTTCTGCCTCTATGTGAAAACGGACTTAAAATTTACTCATCTTAGGTCAATATAATAATCATGTTTTTATTTTATTTAACTCTCAGGTTTGGCGATGGTTATACGGTCAAAATTTGGCTCTGTAAGGAAGCAAATCAACATTACACTGTTTCTGACCACTTGAAGCTTTATTTTCCAGGAATCCAATTCAAGGTAGTGCTAATATTCTGTATTGTTTCTTTATTTTCAGCTACAAAACTAATAAATGTACCTATCTATTTCTGTTTTTATTCTATGCCTTTATAAGTTACTACTTGTTACCTTAACCTCTTTGCAAAGTATAGGCCCTGCCTCCCTACCAAAAACAGCATGGATAGCTGTTACTGCTTGACCACTCTGAAGAGTGACAAGTCTGCTTGGCTACTTGCTAGATTGGCCAGAGCAGTCTGTGATTACATATTACCCTTCTTATCTGTGGTAACAGGTTCATTGCATAGCTCACCTTGTTCAGCATGGATGATTGCAAAAGCTAATCTCTTCCATATATTTGCTGTAGGGTTTATAGGCTTGATGGTTTGAGCATTGCTTCACAAAAAGAGCCCTATGCTTGAGATCACAATCATCTACAAACTTGCTGTCATCTCGTATGGTCCCTGAACCAGCAGCATCTTCATAACCTGGGAGCCGTTAAACATGCAGAATCACAGGCCCCAATCTATTGAATGGGAATCTGCATTTTAGCAAGGTGACCCAGCGATTCCTATGGACGCTTAAGTATGAGAAGCACTGTCTAAAATTCTCTTGGATAACTGGGATGCTAGCTTATTATAACTTCTAGCAGGTTGTAGTCCATAAAGTAGCTATGTTCTATTTATTTCAACAACTGCCATTTAGTTAAATCCTACTATGGAAGAAGCATCTGTGTGAGACTGCCTTTCATGCTCAATTATGACTTTGAGCCACCCTATAAAACAAATATCATTGTCTCCATTGGCATACATGAGGACAAGGATCAGAGGTTTAAATATCTTTCTAAGAGTTGCTCAGCTAATGATGAGAACAGCTGAGAGATAAGCTCAAGTCCCAGTGTAAAGCTCAGGGTTCCTCCATCCATTTCTGTTAGGCCACGTTAACTTCCTACATCTCAGATATCTGTGGGCATCTTAGGATTCCTTAAAGAGTGCTTCCCCGACGCTATGGCAAGGTGGGAGCATATCAAAGGGCAATGCCATTCAGGTGAATGCCATTTGTCAGATATGCCCCATGAAAAATTGTCATCAACAAGCATTCATTGGAGACTCACAAAATTATGTCTGTAGGTTGAGAAAATACAACCGAATTTATTTGCCAATTAAATGTAGTATGATCAATTTTGTTTAATAATGTTAATTATGTGATACTTTTTAAATTTTTTTGCTTTTAGGGACAGCACCTGAATTTATTAGAATATCATGTGCCAAAAAGATGGGCATGCCTAGCTGACTTGTTCAAAGTTATAGAGAACAATAAGACCTTCTTGAATATTAAGCATTATTCCATTAACCAAACCACTTTGGAGCAGGTATAGTATCTTGAATGATTCAGGAGGTTGCATTTTGTTCTGTTCATCAAACCTAATCCAGCCAATTTTAAAATTAATTTAATTACTTCTATTCACCACTTTATTCAACTCATCTTGTTCCATTTTATAAAATTATGATAAGGATGGAGAGTGTCAGAAAGTTTGTTTATTGTATACCCTTCTACTTAAGATAGACATTCAATAGAGCTTCAATGTGTTCATGATTCTATTGGACATTCAGCAAGTTAAATCATGTCACATTAACTTTCCTTTCTCCGCATTACCCAGCCTCACAAGACTTGTGGCGATGGGGGGCTCTACTGTAATCAGTTGATAGCTAACTTCTGAAGAAACAAAAAGGGTTTGATTTACTAAGAGTTGCAGAAATATAAAAATACATCACAACATCTTTCTAAAACCAGGCTTAAGGTATTGAGAACTTCTAGGTGATTTATTATTATAATTGTCTAGAAATATGAACATTCTTAGAGTTGTGTCCTCAATGGATTTACATGTTTATGTGATTTGGGAGGGAGTGGTATAAATTAATGATCTGTAGCTTTTAGGACAAGTTGGCCAGTGTTCTGAGAGAATGTCTTTTTTCTGGTAAGTGAGACCAAAAGGTTTTATTCTTATACGTTAACAACAATTTTTATGATTTTTTCAGGTATTTATTAATTTTGCATCTGAGCAGCAGCCGACTCTACAATCTACTCTTGATCCATCCACTGACAGTCATCACCCACATCATTTGCCCATCTGAGCACTAAAGAAGTTTCCATAAGGAATAAAACCTTGTCTTTCATTGCAATTAACAGTCAAGGATAAAACAAGCACATGCACAACAAAGGAGCTGAACACACTCTCCAGGCAGTCAAATTACATTCTCTTGTTCATTTTCTATTTTGAAACTCCTTGTTAGTTAATAACCAGCAAATGGAAAGGTCCTTCTTTCTGTAGACTTTTGGGGAGTTGCTCCAAGATATTTGTTCTCTTTACCACGCCAGATGGACACCAGCTTCTTTGTGACAAAGGCATGAATTATTTGACAATGTCCAAACCGAGACATTCCAGAGCTGGAAAGGCTGTCACAGATTGTCCACTGTAAACATGTCACTTTACTATTAAGAAAACTGAGCACCGCAGGTTAAAAAACTTCACTACCTTATTTCTATAGAAAATAGTAACAAGGACTATTTTCTCTTGCTGTCATCTTTTTACTAGGTACATGTTTTTAATGATTTTAATGTAGGCTTTTACTAATACTGATGACATGATATGAAAAAATCACCAATTTCTACATATAAAAGAAGCCTTTTTAAAAAACAGGATTTAATAAGCTTTTTAGTATATACTTTAGCAAAATTAATTAAATTGAACTAGTTATCCTGCATCAATTACAGCAGTTTTACCAGAATCTCACAGATTATGATTTTTGAGGGTAGAGAAATAGAATGTAGATGCATTTTCTTTTTCTTAATTTGGGTGAATAATTCCTGCTTTTTGTTATTCTAAGTCAGTGGTTTTCAAAGTGTAGTAGTCTCCATATTAGCTGGATTACCATCTCCTGGGAGCTTGCAAGAAATGGGCATTCTCAGGATCCACTCTAGACCTAGTGAATTTCAAATTCTGGAGCTTAAACAAGCACATTCCAGTTTAAGAACCAATGACTTATGGGAATGTCTAGTTACTTCTTAGTTATACAAGCAAAATCGACATAGTATGTAGTTTATTTTTAAACATATTATTAAAAACTTGGTAAAAATTATGTCATTCTCAGAATTGTTGTCTTCGAAGCATTGTCAGATATGAAGTGCTCAGATGTGGCTCTTAAAGTCGATACAAATCCGCTATTTTGCATCCTATAGTTAGTAAAATGTATAAAATCAATCCATTACTGAAATAGTTTCCAGTCAGACATTTCTGAATTCAGATATTTCTCAACATTCTTTTACAAGATTTTTCTAAGCCCTCAATAGAAAACCACATTCATCTTATTTAAAAATTTGATATTTTTCAACACTAGCATTGAGCACCACTAGCTTGTGATCAAAGGAATGTACTTCATGATGAGATTTCTTTACTAAAGCAAGATTTCATTAAATCTCTCTTTCCTAAATATCATTCTACATAAGAGATATTTTTAAATGGTAAGGATTAAGACAATCACAGATAGCTTTGTTGTGAGCAATTTTGATTCTCATGGATCATGTGAATTACACTTCTTTAAATAAATTACAGTTTATGGCTATATGATTTATTCTCTAATTCTGACATAGTCGAGTTGTCATAATGAAATACATAATCTTTTTTATGATCGTTGAATGAATAAATACCAATTTGTGAAACACGAACGTGTTTAAACTGCAGTGAATAAATGAGATGTGCTTTAATTTAACCCAATTCTTGGAATGTAATTGTGTTTTTTGCCAGTATATTTTCTTGTATCTTTATTTGTGTCTTTAGGGATCCAATTTAATTTAGGTAAGCAGGAAATGAAGTTACTCTAGATCTTTTAAAGTTTGAAAGGTTAAAATTTAATTGCGTTTTACTCTGCTATATTCTGCTCTTAGGGGTTCTTTTCTGGTTTTTGAACTGCTGTATTATTGAAGTTTATGCTTCAGGGTATGCCTTTGAACAATAAACAGAAAGAAAGAGAAACTCAACATGCTGAAACACCACATCCCAGAAGACTGGACACAAAAGGTCAAATCTTATGTTAATGTTGAAAATGTCATTGCATTTATAAGTCATGCAGGTATTTTATGCCTTTGGAGTCAAACATTTGTCTTAAGACCTTTGGGCTTAAGGTCACACAACTGAGACTCTTAAACAAACTACCTTCATTTGAAATCATTCTGAGTAGAGTACTTTATAAAACAGAAATAACAGTGATTATTCCAGTTCTAGTAATCTAGCATTTACTATATAGTTTATCTTTACTCAGATATTTAAACAGATGATGTATTAAAGCTTTCATGCAAAATCAAGATAGTAAAAAGCAAATAGAAAGTATATTTTTAGAATAGGAAAGACTAGGTGGCTTAAGGTCATAGGTAGTTTTGTTTAATAAGCATTGAATTGAAAAATAGCTCAACATGGCATCTTACAAAACATCTTAGAAAATATACAGCCCCATACACACCTTGCAACCTCTCCCCATAGGCACACTATTAGCGTTAATGAGAATGACATGAATATTGGCATAATCACAAATGTTTCTGTCCAAGTGGGAGTTACAGACACTTCAAATTTTCAAACTGGGTTGACTATGTTTCTCCTTTGGCTTTTGCTTTGGACTGCTGCATTATTTCAGCTCAGTGAATTTTTCTGATTACTTGTTACAACTCAATTTCACACACTTGAATAATTCAAAGCCCTTTCATACATGCACACAGCCATGCATACACACACATCATCCACATACAAACATGCACATGCATACATGCACATGTATGCACACTCAAACACACGTTCGTTCCTTCAACTAATACTTTTGATCTCATTCCATGAACATAAGTAGGTGGTGGGTACTGTAAACATGGAGTGGTGGACTAATCAATGGAAGAGCCACAGTTGTTGTCCTTGAGGAGCACTCAACAGGTGGAGATGGCAAAGTGAGATCTACAAGCAAGGAGTACTCTCTGACATGGGGTCAGAATGATTCACTCTCACGGGGAAAATGACATCTGAGGCTAAGAAGATCAGAGAAAATGGAAAATATTTAACGAGCAATGGATGCTTGCTTATTATGTTGGAGATAGATGGCTAATATAGTAGTTCCCGTAGACATCAAGAACCTAGGTGTCTCATTTTCAGAATTTCTCTTACATTCCAGAAGAGCTGCTAGATCTCTAGCTATCACACTCTTCAAAGCTGAAATAAAAGAGAAATTGGACTAAGGGGACAACAGCACATTATTTGAAGAGCTTTCCTGGCAACCTCACCTGCCTACTTAGGCTTATATTATATCACTTAGAAGTATTCACATGGCCCTAACTAGCTACAGCAGTGTTTGGTTAATGTAGTCTTTATCCAGGCTTCTGACCACCCTAAAATAAAATGAAGGCTCTGATTCTATGTGAGAAGAACTAAGCAGATACTGGATAGATAACCAACAGTCACTACTATAGAAACACAGAGAAGTTTTGTGGCCATTTTGCTTGGGAAAAGAATGCATTCAATTTTGGACATGTTGAATGAACCAGGTAATGTTGAATTATGTGACCATTTTGGGTACTCTAGGCTCTAAGAGTGTAACTATTTTCAGGATTAAAGTTTATGCTGAGATCTGTGGAGCAGATATCATTTATATTTATAAACATTACTGTCAAATTGCATGTGGTAGATAAAGAGAAGAAAATTTTATGGATATTTTCCATTTGGGCTAAATAAATAGCATTGTCATTTTCTCACAGTGAGAATTCCTCTTGAGAACTTTAATGAATAAACGTCTCTTGCGAAAAGGGTTGCAAATTACAGAAAGAAGTCAGAAGCATTTTTCTTAATTATTTGCTATTGCTTGCCATCACAAGAGATGTTTCACTTCCACTGTAAGTGAATCTGTCATGTTTTTTATCTTAAAGTGTTTTAAAGAAACACTCTTACATTAAAATGTTTTAAGGAAAAATTTGGTCCACTGAGTTAAAAGTACATCATAAACCTAGCAAAACTCAATGGTTAGAAAACACATCTGGAAATTTTATGAACCTATTCCTCTTTCCAAAACAAGGCAACATTCTGAACTCCAAGTTTGCCTTCACATTTATGTTCCATGGGTGTGGCTTGGTATTAATGTATGACAACTGTTGTTGGTGGGGGTCTGTTTGTTCTGTGGTTTTGTTCATGAAACCCTGGGGACTCTTTGTAGGGTGCCATGCAGGGTGAGGAGTCATTGCTTTCCACCTGTTTACACTTTTACTTAGTGTCACATTGCAGTTTTTTCTACCTACACATAACCAAGTAAAATCTTTGTTTGCCTGAGCACAAGTGAATTAGAGTAGTAAGCTAGGGCATGGCAGCAAGTCCAAGGGAAAGTTCATAGGCTGGGCATCCAGAGACCTGGCTGTACTGCCAGTCATGTGTGATCTCCAAGCCCCTTTGCTGATGTGTGCTTCCATTTTCCTCACGTTTGCAATCATGGCAAGATCTTTAAGAAGCCTAATGAAATCAGCAAATTTCCACAGAGAGCACACAAATATACAATTTTAGAAAAAAAAGTGAAGAGTAATGAGAGAATAATATGAAAAATGTAATGCAAAATATTTGAAAACAGATAAATAATATTTTAAGCAAATAATTAGGAATCAGGATTGTCTCAAGAAAACAATAGCCACTCCAGAAATTGAATCAACCATGAAATGTCATCACAGGTATATCCCTATCAGTGTCCCATCCCAATACAGCAGACCCAGATGGTTTTACAAATGTGCCATTCTAAAGGAGATAGACTCCCTACTACACAGGCTATTTCAGAAAATAAACAAATTCTATCTCATTTCAGATACCAGTATAACATCGGCACACAAACTTGTCCAGGAATGAAAGAAAAGAAAAATATGGAGAAATTCATGTATGAACATGGACACAGAAATAATGGTAAATAGAATCAGTAGTATATGTCTCATAATGAAATGTGATTTATCTAGAAAATGAAATTGTGTTATAAACTCAGAAACTATTAATGTAATTTATTGCATCCAAAGGTAAGAAAATAAATAGTCTCAAATGCAGGAAAAATATTTCATAAAATTGGTTATCTATATTATAAAGTTACAAGTATATTTTCACAAACTGATATGATACAGCTAGTAATATTTGTGAAATTTTAAAAGCTGAATTGTGTTACACTGTCAGAATATAGCATGCCCTTCTCAGGAAACTTTATTATTTCTCTTCTGTCATGTATATGTGTTCTCTCTCTTAGAGGTAGGCTTTTTCTAGCAACACTTAAGATGCTTTAGTCTCTCCCATTGTATAGACACTGTATCAATGCCACATCAGTGTCCACTCAGTTATCCATCCCTCCAGTGTCTATTCCATCTTCACCTCCCGCTGCCTCCTCTGTCTATTCCTCTCTGGGTGCTGCTCTCTCTATGCCACCAAAACAGTCCCAGCTAAGATCACCAAGGCTCTCCATTTTTCTACGTCCAAGAGATAATTCAAAATTCACACCTACTCACCTCTCTATTAAAATACTTTTAATTCCTTGGATCCCATGATACTACTCTTTCCTGGTTTTCTTTCCCTCTCCTTAGTTTCGTTTTTAGGCAAATGCTTCTTCACATGGCAATGAACTGGGGGCCTTTGAAAGCCTCGTCCTTGGCCCTTCTGATTTTCTCTCTATCTCTTCCTCACCAATTATCACCCATGAGCTGCTGACTCACAGATTGGTTTATCCACAGCAGCCCTCTCTACTGAGCTCTAGACATGCAGCAAGGCCTACTTGGCATCTCCACTAAAATCTCATGGACTCATCCTTCTCACCAAGAGAACAGATGAATGTGCCTTCTCTCCAAGCCAAATTCATCTCCTTTGTGTTCAATATGCCAGGGAATATTACTACGAACCTTCACGTTTCATGAACTATCCTCTGAGAGCTGTCCTTAACATCTGCTGCTCCCTAATGTTCCAGAATCAGTCCTTTATGAGTCGTGGTGATTTTCCTTAACATCTCTTGCTAATTATGTTTTCACTTCTTCTTTCACTATCTTAATGAAAGCCTGTATAATTTCTCACTTGGATAATAGTTTTACACTGGTATCTTAACTGGTTTCCCTTGATCTAATTTTGCCTGTCTATCATCTGCCTTCTATGTTTCTGCTGCGGTGATTTTTTTTTTTTTTTTTTGTAATGTAAAGCCAAGAATGTTATTCTTTCAATTAAAACTCCATGCCTTCCCAGTGCTCTCAGGATAAAGAAAACGTTTTTAATAATGCCTGAAACACCTTGACTGGTTTTCTTCCACATACCTCCTGCTTCAGCTGTTAGAGCTGCATTAGCCTTGTGTTCTTCCAATGTGTCCTAATCCCCTTTTATTACAGTGAATGTGTGTGTGTGATTTCCTCTGCTGTGTTATTCCTCCTTGCCCTCTTATTTACCAAGCTAACTTCTCCTCCCACTGCATATCCCAGCACAAATGTCACTCCTCGTGGGAGCTTTTCTGAACACTGCCCAGGGTCCCTCCCTCTGCTAATCCCTCTCATTTCACCCAGTACATCTCCTTTATAGCAAGTACCATGATTATAATCTTACTTGTGTACAATTATTTGAAAAAATGTTTATATCTCCCTCACTAAATTGCAGATTCCATCAGGGCAATGACAACGGGGCAGAGGTGGGGAGATGTTTCCCTTTCTCCATTTTATTCTCAGTGCCTGGCACTGAATAGGTGATCAATAAATATCTGTTGAAATGATCAGTGTATATATTAATTCATTTTCACACTGCTATAAAGAAATTACTTGTGACTGGGTAAATTATAAACAAAAGAAGTTTAATTAATTCACAGTTTTTCATGTCTGGGGAAGCCTTAGGAAACTTCCAATCAGGGCAAAAGGAGAAAGGAAAGCATACACTCTCTTCACAAGGCAGCAGGAAAGGAAGGGAGAGCATAGGGAAAACTTATAAAACTATTGGATCTCGTGAGAAGTCACTATCACTAGGACAGCCTGAGGGGAAAACATCCTCATGATTCAATCACCTCTGACCAGGTCCCTCTCTAGACACATGGGGATTATGGCAATTACAAATTCCAGATAAAATTTGGTGGAGACACAGAGCCAAACCACATCAGTGAATGAGTGACTGGCCATCAGTTAGAGTGCAGACTTCCTTAGGCCTCCAGGGTCATGTTTAGTGTGGAGGCAAAGTTGGCAGCATGAAGTGCCTTGGGAGCACTGGGAAAGTCAAGGAAAGGAGACAGAAAAGTGGCATTGGAGCTGATAGAAGATCTGATGATACAAATAGCCACATTAGGAACAGGGAGTGAGGGTAGTTCTGGGAAAGGCACAGAGGCATGAAAGAACTTAAAGTGTTTGAGAACCTGCAGATAATCCACTCTGGTTGAAGCTTAGCATGCCTATGAGGAAGTATCAGAGAAGGCAGATGAAGATCTGGTCCTGGGCTTACCCTTTAGGCCTGCAGGAGCAGACAGGAAGGTTTGCAGCAGGCGCATATCCTGATTAGGTCTGTAATTTAGCAAGACAGCCTGCCATCCTGTCTCCCTCTCATTGTTCACCTGTGTGTGTTTTATAGAGTAGCGTCTGGTTGGACTCCCATACAGCTCTCCATGCTGCTCCAGATTGGTTTTCCAGAATGAAACTTGGTCATAAAAGGCCTCTCCTCACAGGTGCTTTGCTGATCTCCAGGCCATCTCCCCCTTCCTCCTTTCAATGGAGAGTCTGTCTCTGCTCCCCCCGCCCTGGCACCACCTCCAGCTAGAACACCAGTCTGCTCTTGTGCAACTGTGTCTGTGGGACAAGCTCTTTTCTCTGCTTGCCAAGGCTCATGTGTTGCCTTCCAGGGAATGCTTTTCAGGACACTTTACTGTTCCCCTCTTATTCTTCTTTGAACCCTTTCCCAGCTCAGAGAGTTAATTGTGACCTCCTTTGAGTATCTCCATTATTATATATGCCTTTGTTGCCAAAAACTGCATTTTTTCATATTCATTTCCTTGTATATGGTGGAATTTTTCAAAAATAACTTCAGAATCAAATGCATCATTATATTCCTAGAGCCTCATAGTAGATCCAGTCTTATAAATGTTTGCTGAAGGAGAAGAACAATGTGGAGGATGGAGGCAGGAAGCACATTAACCTTAAAAAGTGCCTACTTACTATTAATCATTGTTACCCGAAACTAAGCAATAATAAGGGAATAATTTAGTTTATGTAAGAGGCTCCTCAATTTCCTGTTAGGCTATGTCAGTTCTCGAGATGGTCCTGTACCCAACCCTTTCAGCAAATTCTCATAGACACAGAGGCAGTGTGCATTGCTCCACAGCCCTGGGATGTAGGAAAGTTCCCCTGATTATAAATGTCTCTGCGTGAATCCCATGGTCATGTGCAATACTGAAGTCCTTGTCCTCCAGAGTTATCAAGGCCTCCCTAACTATTCTTGTATTTTCCTTGAAAACCCTACACTCACTTGCTGTTTTCTAAGAAAACATTTGCGCATTTTTAGATGCATGAAAAGTGTATTCATTTTCTTTCAGTTTCTGCAAAGTGAAAAATGTGGTTATTCCCCATCTAACTGTAATGCCCACAAGGAGAAGAAAATGCCCAGACTTCATGTCCCAGGGTTATTTAATAGGGTGATTAAGACACACTCGCCATACATCAACTTAATTTCATTTCCCTCAAGCAAGTTGGTAACAAAATCTTAATAGAAACTTGGCACCTTTAGGGAAGGAAATGTTTTGTCCATCAGATAAAAGCAGAAAACATGATTACTACTGATATAATACTGATAATATCTCCTATGCTTGATTGCAAATAGAGAAGGGATACTAATCTGTTTTAAAGACAATTTTCACAAAGATACCTGTCATCACAAAACGAGGACTGAATGCTACACTAGTCTGGGCAAAATTTCTTTCCGGGGCTTAGAGTGTAGTTACTGAAGCTTGTGAGATACTCCCTGTCTCTAGGCAGGAAATTAGCATAGGGGAGAACAGAGAGAAATAAGCATGGCCTGGCAGCCAGAGGAAGCTGAGCAATGTGTAATAGCAGCCCCATTAAGAATATCTCTCCACCCTGAGATTGTTATTGAACTGGACTGGAGTCTGTCCACCCAGTGAAGCAAAACCAAACACTGAGATTGGGAAAGGTGTGAGAGAAAGTGAGGCATTTATTGCAGGGCACCCAACAAACAAAATTGGGCAGCTTATGCATGAGAACTGAGCTTCAAGGTGCCTTACAAGTAAGGGTTTTTAAAGGTGGGGAGACAGAGGTTACAGGAAAGTCATACATCAATATATGGAGGCTCTACATTGGTTTGACATTGAAAGGCAGGGCAGCTCTAGGCAGGGGCCAACAGGTCACAGGTGGATTCAGAGATTTTCTGATTTGCTATTGGTTAAGGAAGTGAAGCTTGTCTAAGAATTTGGGATCAGCAGAAAAGAATGTTAGCTCTGGCCCATGGGCACGGCCTCCTCCAGGACCCTTAGCAAGAAATTTAGAAGAAAGAACAACCATCAGAGCTCAGCTCTCTGGTTTCCCCCTTATCTGAGGTCTATGTGTCATAGAACCCATGTGGTGGGGATCCAGGTTTCTGATTAAAAAGAAAACAAAAACTCAGGGACATATGTTAAGATGCCATCTTTAGTTTCTGTGGGGGAGCCAAGCATTCTTGTGACTCTAACTTCCATGGCTATTGTTTTAGGCTACTATTCCATTTTTGCTTACCAAGTTGCTCATTTACTTCTTAATGCTACCTAGGTGCCTGGAATTTCTCTTGAAGGTGCTCAAGAGTTTCCTGTTTGGCCCCTAGTAGGGGTCTTGACTCCATCTCAAAATTTCCTGCTGGACACTGGGTTGAGTTGGAAGTGGAGGGGACACGAGTCTGGATCCTGAAGAGAAACTACAGTAGCATGGGATTTATGACAATAGAAGAATAGGGAGGCAGAAACTGGGAACCTGGCAGGCCATCATAGGGCTAACTTTGCTTCTGAATCTTTCTTCTTAAATCTCAATTTTTATTTTTGCTTCACTCTACCATTACCCTCTGGATTTTGTAAATTCCTCTTTATCTATTTATTTATTCATTCATTTATTTAGAGATTGAGTCTTGCTCTGTCGTCCAGGTTGGAGCACAGTGGCATGGTCTCAAGTCACTGCAACCTCCACCTCCTAGGTTCAGGCGATTCCCTTGCCTCAGCCTCCTGAGTAGCTGGGACTGAAGGCTGCTGCTATCATGCACAGCTAATTTTTGTATTTTTAGTAGAGACAGGGTTTCACTATGTTAGCCAGGGTGGTCTCGAACTCCTGACCTCAGGTGATCCTCCCATCCTCCCACCTTGGCCTCCCAAAATGCTGGGATTACAGGCATAAGCCACCATGCCTGGCCTAGATTCCTCTTTTAATTTTTACAATTTACTCCTTTATCTTCCTTCTAGTCTTAGGACTCATATTGTAAATCAAGAGTGCAATAAACATTATCTTTGGTACTTCCATTGCTCTTACATAAATAGCAACTACTCCTTTTGTTCCTGTGTTATTCTGCCCTCTTCTGACTGAAACACAGTGACCTAAAATAATAAGCTAATTCTTAGCTTGGTATGTGCAGCCTTACTTTGTCCAGCAACAGCCAGAAACTGACTTCTGCTTGGTCTTCCAAGTTGTTCTTGGTAATTGGGAAAGTCCTTGATGAGAACAAAATGCTTTTACCCATCAGTAATAGCTGCTCGTGTCTGAATGGGTGTATGTCCCTGACTCAAAATTTATGTATTGAAGTCCTAACACACAAGGTAATAATTTTAGAAGATGGGGGTGGTTCGGTTATGAAGGAAAAGCCCTCATGAATGGAGTTAGAACCCTTGGGAAAAAAAAGGCCCCAGAGAGAACCCTCAACCTTTTCACCACACGAAAACACAGAGGGAGGGAATTGCCTATGGGGAAGCAGGCCCTCGCCAGACACTGAACCTGCTGGTGCTTTGGTCTTGGACTTCCCAGCCTCCAAAACTGTGAGGAAATAAATATCTGTTGTTTGTAAGCCACCTAGTTTATGGTATTTTCTTATAACAGCCTAAATTGCCTAAGACAGTATCCATGCAAACTAATTTACACAACACACACACACAAATTCCAAATATTTTTTTCAGAAGTGGAATGGTCTATGTAATAAAAAAATTAGATTTTGAGGTTAGACTGGGTCTTGTGTCTTGGCCCTAGAGTTGCTGTAACAAAGTACCACAGCCTGGGTAGCTTAGAACAACAGAAACTAATTCTCCCACAGCTGGGGGTAGAAATCCAACATCAAGGTGTTAGCAGGGCCATGTTCCCTCCAAGACTCTAGGTGGACTCTTTTCCTGCCTCTTCTAGCTTCTAATGGTGACCATCATTGTTTTGCATTCCTTGACCAGAAGACACATCCTTTGAGTCTCGGCCTCTGCTGTCATGTGGTGCTCTCCCTGTGTACATCTGTCTTCATGTCGTGTTCTCCTTTTCTTACAAAGATATAAGCCATGCTGGATGCTGGTCCACTCTAATGGCCTTTTCTTAATTAACTCTGCAAAGACATTACAAATAAGATCACATCCACAGCAACTGAGGGTTAGGACTTCAACATCTATCTTTTTGGGGAACACACTTCAATCCACTTAAGCAGGTTGAATTTCTATTTTATTAAGCTGGGGATAATAATGCTGACTTCATAATATTTCCGTGAATTGAAATGGAACAGCAAATGTAAATGAATACCGTGGTGACTGATTAATATTAACATATCTGTTTATCCCCTCACCTCCAAGAAAAGGTGTATTCATGCCTTTTTCAGTCACTCGCTTTTCTCTACCTTCTTTGCTGCTACATGAGGCATAGATGACATTTCAATAGCCTATATCTCACACTTGTTTTGTGGCCAAACTGCTTTTTAGTTCTAGATCTCTTTTCTAAATATCCACTTGGAATCTCCCTTTGAATGACCTTAAGGCCTTTAAGCTCATTATCCAAAATCTAATCAATGCACTTTCTTGCCAAACCTTAATCCCCTTCAAAAATAACTATCACACTTTTAGGACTCATATTGTAATTCAACAGTGCAATAAATATTGTCCTCGAAACTTTCATTACTCTTCTCAGATCCAGTCCACTATGAAGTCCTGTCAACTTTGCCTCCTAAATCTGTCTCAAACCTTTCCCTTTATGTCCATCTCCACTGCAAACATCCTGATCCAAGCAGCCTTTATCTTCCCACCTGGCTGCTGCCTCTTAGCTTTTCTACCTGTGTACCCGTGGTGGTGGACAAAATAATGATCTCCCTGCTGACAATCCCTAGAACCTATGAATATGATATCTTACATAACAAAAGGAAATTTATAGATGAGATTAAGTTAAGGACTTTGAGATGTGGCAATGGCTGCATTATCCACGTGCGCTCAAAGTAATCACAGGAATTCTTATCTGGGAAAAGGCAAGCTGTAGAAGCACAGAGAAGAGAGGTGATGATGGAAGCAGAGATTGGAGTGATGAGCATTTTAGATGGAGGCAGGGACCAGGAGCCAAGGAATGCTGGTGCCTTTAGAAGCTGGAAGGGACAAGAAAACCCATTCTCGTCTGGAGCCTCCAGAAGGAGTACCTTCAGGCCAATGTCTTGACTTAAGCCCAGAGAAATCCATTTCCAACTTCTGGCTTCCAGAACTATAGGATCATAAATGTCTGTGGCTTTAATCCACTGTGTCTGTGGTAATTTCTTACAGCAGCAACAGGAAAATAATATGCTACTGTTCACCTGTTCCTTGACACAGACATTCTTGACACAGACAAAATAATGCTGTCTTCGAGAATCAGATCTGATCATGTCAACTCCCATAGTTGCTCCAGTGATTTTCAATTCTTTCTGAAATCAAAATTTGATAATCTTCCTGACACATTGTTGGTCAGGGCCACATCCCTGGTCCACACTCGTCCGAGCCTTCTGTAGCATCAAGCCCTCCTTGTTCTTCACATTCTCCGCACTGAGGTCTACCGATTCCTGGATCTCACTGGCTCCTTCCTGCTACAAGAATTTGCTCATGTTGTTCCCTGTCCTCAAAACAGCAGAGCAACCCTGTCATCACTTATAATGTATTATAATGTAAGTATTATAAGAATATCACTTCTTATAATACTCTCATAGTATCACATGTCTTCTCTTTTAACCCTTGTCATCATTACCATTGACATTTTACAGTTCTTATTCTCTAATTTGTGTCTTTTTTTCTACCTAACTTTATATTTACTCCTCCGTAAAGTCAGGGACAGGGCCTTTTCTCCTCCTTCTTCTTCCTTTACATCATGGTGTCTCCACCCTCCAGCTCAGTGCACATGTCTTTGTGAGTGCTGAAACTAGTTTAGGCAAGGAATGCACAGAAGAACCCCAGCAATATCCAGGCTGGAGGATGTTTGTATTGCTGCCTGGACTGTTAATAGCATCTGTAGCTTTGTAATGTATCTAGTTGACTAATTCTACATTGACAATGTTTCTACCCATATGAAAGAAATAAATGAACTTGCATCATCATTTCCTAAGTTCAGGAAAGGTATTATGGAGTTATCATCATTTGCTTGTCAGGATATTTTGAGACACTAAAGTCATTGACAATTCAGTGTAGGAAGTGACAGTGTTGCATTTAAAAAAAATCTGTAACAGTACACAGCCAATGTGTTCTAAATCTTTGTGTCTCAGAACAGTAAATTAATACAGGTAAATAAAGCTAAAAAGAGAGAATAAGAGTAATTTCCAGTCTGATGTGAATAGGAGCATAAGGTAATGTTTAATTCTCTACCATATTCAGTTATAAGCCAAACGGAATATCAACAATCTGGAAAAGATTAAATAAAAGGTTTAAAGCACGTTTTTCAGCTCAAAAATAGGACCTTATTTTCAATGCTCCTGATACTTATAATTCCTTAGAAATATTCTGTCCCTTTTTATGTTACAATTGTGTGAGAGATGGCTGTTTCACACAAGAACGAACCTGGTTCAGACCCTGTTGTGAAGTGTTTCTCATTCAGAGAACCCAAATCCACAAAAGCCCGCTAATTCTAATCACCCAGCTAATCCCTCTGAGAAGAGGATGGAGACAGGGTGGAAGGTGAAGGTGCTACTCAGGGGGATCAGTTACACTTTCTGTGTTCCCAGAAACGTGGCCTCCTCCAGGAAGAAGGATTTACTAAGGATTTTCTGGTTGTGGAGGGGAAGCTGGATGGGATGGGGGGGGGGGGCAAAGCAATGGGTGCTCAACCCAAACCCTGTAGAATCTACTCCAAAATCTTCAAATTAAAGAGGACCAAAGAGAGACGCTGTCATGATTGACATGGAGTCATCTGAGAGGAGGGCCTGTTCAGGGCAGCAGGACAGAGGGAGGGGCAGGGGCTTGGATTGTGTTGGAGGGAGGAGGGGGTTTGCTGCTTTGTGAGCTTGACCTTATGCAGAGGACAATGGCTGCATCCACATGTTCAGGCGTCCCACCAGTACCTGCAGGGGTTCTTCTAATTCAGTATGTCGTGATGGTAACAAAAGGGTTAGTTTGGAAGGGCCTGCTCAATAGGATGCAGGATTTTGTCTAGGTGGCTGCTATACTTACTGGAGCACAGGTTGAGACAGGCATGGTGAGAGTTGGAGCTGGACAGGCTGGTAAGGCATGGTTATGAAGGGCCTCCAGGGCCATGTTTTGGATTTGAGACTTCACTCCAACAATGAATTCTATGGGACCTTCCTCCAGGAGGTTTTTTTCCTATGGTTCCTGAGCAAATGCACTGTGCATGACCTCTCCCAATGCATTCTAGGTGACACCCTGTTGGTCAGTAGGAAACTGCTGAGGAAGGTTAACAATGAAGTAGAAATGTCCTATTTTGGACAGACAACCCTGGTGTCCTACCAGGGTCCAGTTAGAAATAAAGAGAAGCTAAAAGCGCCAGCATCCTCCAGGTGACTTTGGCCATCATTTGAGTAACAATACTGGAGGGCCTTAGCTAGCACGGGTGAGTTGGGAGAGATTTAGAAAGCAAAATTGGCAGAAGTTCAGCAGGGAAATGAATATATACACGCAGCAGAGAGATCTGGACTGGGAGAAGACATCTGGCAAATATAGAGAGCTGTCACATCAAAACTGTGGAGAGATTGACATTCATTAAAGATGGAGTGTGGAGAAAGAAGAAAACACACAAATGCTAAGGAGACTAAAATGCCAAAGAACAAAGGGAGATGAGCCCTTGTTGAAAAGTGAGAACCAAGCGGAGGTAGAGGAAAGTCAGAGAAGGATAATCAGAAGTAATGGGAGGAAAGCGTTTCACCAAGGGAGATGGCAAAATGCTGCTGTGAGCAGTCTGCTAGTGCAAGCCTCTTTTCCAGACTACAGCCCCCGGCTGAGAGTTTTGGTTACTGCTGTGGATTTCTTCTGTCAGATACACTGCCTCCTGACCTGTATCACCTCGGTCCTTATCAACGGGATTGGCAATGTATTATTCCTCTTGCCTCTTGTTTTGGGTGGACATCTCTATTCCACTTCCTAGCCATGGCCAGAATCCTTTCTTCTTCCTACCCGCCTCACTTTGAAATCAATAAGATGGATAAGGCCCATTATTCTGAGAACATCTATCATTTGTTCAATGAGCCTTGTCTGAGCCATTTACTCTCTGTGTCTAAAAAATACGTTGGGAAGGAGGGAAGTGCAGCCACTATTGCTCAGAGGTGACTTCACTACCACCCGATGGACTGCTCAGGAATAGGTTGGCAGGTACCAGAGGCACTGGCCCTACACTCTGCCCTGGAAGGTTGAAGCCAGATACCAGAAACTTCCAGGCTCACTTGCAGCAACAAGTGAATGAATGAATGAATGAATGAATGAATATTTATTTTGAGATAGAGTCTTGCTCTGTCACCCAGGCTGGAGTGCAGTGGCACCATCTCGGCTCACTGCAACCTCCGTCTCCCAGGTTTAAGCAATTCTCTGCCTCAGCCTGCTAGGGCTTTCACTTGCAGCAGCAAAGTGAACATCAGTATCACATGACAGGCTTTTGAGGAAGTTTGCATGGCTCACTTTACATTGTTGTTTCCTAGCAATAGATTGATGATGGTCAAACCTGTGTATCTAGACTACACCATCTTGGGTGGGATGTGTGTCTCCTGGAGTGACATACAGAGGAGTTTTCCCACTTCTCCAAGGAATGGAGTCACTGAGACCATTTGACATCTGGAGTGAAACAAAGGAACTTTGCAAGCCTTGTTCAAGAGAAGGATGAGGGAGCCTGTATGTCCAACCGTTTTACCCTCTCTGGACCACTTCTTTGCATTTGTGCTGCGTCTTCTGATCCAGCAATGTTCTTTTTCAAGATGGGATGGGAGTGGGGACCCATGCTCCTTGCTGCCAGCACCTGACCCAGCTGGCACATGTAGAGCAGGGCTAGTCCCAAGTAGGAAAGCTGGTTCCATATTGTGGTGAGAGTGGGGGAGTGGCAGAGAGTGCTTTAGCCTCAAATCTACCCTAGCTAAGCTCTGGAATGCACTTCACTTTTAAGTGATTCAAAAGACAGAAGATGTTTCTCTAAAAATGGCAGGCCATCTGGTCAGCTTCGAATGGCTATCCCTCATGATGGTTACATCTAAGTAAGGTATGGAGAGGAAAAGACAGTCTCAGAGTTTAAAGTGAGGCTTCATTTTTGGTAATGATTTCAGGACACTCAGTAGGAAAAGGAAAGTGAAACTTGTGGTCCTAGATTTCAAACTTCCAAGTAACTGTCAGGGTTTGTAAAATTTCTGGGATTTTAATTCTAATTGCAACCTAATATATTAACCTGTTATTACTCTTTTTTTTTTCACACTTCTCAGGGTGAAAAGGAGGTGGGAGTATGCCTAGTCCCCAGGCCTTTTTTTTTTTTTTTTTAACAGAAAGAAGGAAGGAAGGAAGGAAGAAAGGAAGGAAGGGAGGGAAGGAAGGAGAGGAGGAGGAAGAAAAAGAAAAAGAAATAGAAGTATCTTTAATGACATCTGTTTGCCCCATTACCTTCTACTTTTTTTTTTAAAGAAAGAAAAAAGAAAGAAAAGAGAAAAGAAAGAGAGAAAGAAGGGAAAAAAAGAGAATGAAACAAAGGGAAAAAGAAGAAAAAGAGGGAGAGAGAACGGGAATCTTGCTCTATTGCCCAGGCTAGAATGCAGTCTAAAAATGGGTATTGAAAAGCTCTTTTATACTAATAATTGTGTTATGCAATGGAGACAGGAAGGAATAAGGGAGGAAAATAACAAACAAACAGCCAACCAATATTTCATTTAAACTTATGAAATGCTATGCAATTGCTGGGGAGTGATTTACTCCCAACCATGTGGTCACTTTTAGAATAGATGTTATGTGTTACTGAAGAAAATGTATGTTTTGTGGGTTTGGAGTAGAGAGTTCTGTAAATATTTATTAAGTTTACTTGTTCGAGGTCTAAGTTCAAGTCCCGGGTATCCTTGTTAACCTTCTGTCTCATTGATCTGTCCAATATTGACAATGTAGTGTTAAAGTCTCCCACTATTATTGTGTGGGAGTCCAAGTCTCTTTGTAAGTCACCAAGAAGTTGCCCTCTGTATCTGGGTGCTCCTACATTGGGTGCACATAGACAGGATCGTTAGCTCTTCCCATTACATTGATCCCTCTCTACCATTATACAATGTCCTTCTTATCTCTTTTGGTTTCTATTACTTTAAAGTCTATTTTATCAGAGACGAGAATTGCAACTCCTGCTTTTTTTTTTTTTTTTTTTTTTTGCTCTCCGTTTGGTTGGCAAATCTTCCTCCATCCCTTTGTTTTAAGTCTCTGGATATCCTTGCATGTGAGATGGGTCTGGATGCAGCTTACCGATGGGTTTTTTGGAATGGCTGATACTGGCTGTTCCTTTCTGTATATAGTGCCTCTTTCAGAAGTTCTTATAAAGCAGACCTGGTGGTAATGAAATCTCTGAGTACTTGCTTGTTCATAAAAAATTTTATTTTTCCTTCACTTATGAAACTTAGTTTGGTTGGATATGAAATTCTGGGTTGAAAGTTTTTTTCTTTAAGGATGTTGAATATTCGCCTCCACTCTCTTCTGGCTTGTAGGGTTTCTGCTGAGAGATCTGCTATGAGTCTGATAGGCTTCCCCTTGAGGGTAACCTGACCTTTCTCTCTGGCTGCCCTTAGTATTTTCTCCTTCATTTCATCCCTGGTGAATCTAATGATTATGTGTCTTGGGGTTGCTCTTTTTGAGGAATATCTTTGTGGTGTTCTCTGTATTACCTGGAGTGGAGTATTGTCCTGCCTTGCTAGGTTGGGAAAGTTTTCCTGGATAATATCCTGAAGAATATTTTCCAGCTTGGATTCATTCTCTTCGTCACATTCAGGTACACCTATCAAACGTAGATTAGGTCTTTTCGCATAGTCCCATATTTCTTGGAGATTTTGCTCATTCCTTTTTATCCTTTTTCTCTAATCTTGTCTTCTCGTTTTATTTCGTTAAGTTGGTCTTCGACCTCTGAAATCCTTTCTTCTGCTTGATCAATTCGACAGTTAAAACTTGTGCATACTTCCCAAAGTTCTGGTATTGTGTTTTTCAACTCCATTAATTCACTTATATTCCTCTCTAAGTTGTCCATTCTCTTTAGCATTTCGTCAAACCTTTTTTCAAGGTTCTTAGTTTCCTTGCATTGGCTTAGAACATGTTCTTTTAGCTTACAGAAGTTTCTCATTATCCACCTTCTGAAGCCTAATTCTGTTGATTACTCACATTCATTCTCGATCAGGCCTTGTTCAATTGGTGATGAGGAACTGCAATCCTCTGTAGGAGGAAAGGCATTCTGATTTCGGGTGTTTTCAGCCTTTTTGCGCTGGTTTCTTCCCATCTTTGTGGATTTATCCACCTGTCGTCTGTGTAATTGCTGACGTTCAGATTAGGTCTCTGAGTGGACGTCCAACTTGGTGGTGGTAAAGTTTTTTTCTGTTTCTTAATTTTCCTTCGGCGGATGCCCCTCCCCCCACAGAGCTGGACCTTCCCGGGTTCAGCTGTACTTGCTGTGAAACTCTCAATCCTCAGCAGTTCCAATTGCTGTTTTTTGTGGGCGGGGGGGACCAGCCTTCCCTTGTGGCGACCCACCACGCCGGCTGAAACAGCGGCGTTGAGATTCGTGGCGCTTTTTCTGCCCGGGAATCTCCCGGTCTGGTTCCCCACTTCAGTCTGCTTTTCAATCAGCTCAATGGGAGACTGCCTTCCCAGAGCTCCAAACGCCAACTAAAAGGGCAGTCAGTCCCGTATACTCCGGACTGAGAACCGCCGCGCCGGGGCACCTGCAAAACGGCCGCGCCAGCCAAAAGAGTCGCGCTGGCGACCTGTGGGGCTCCAACGGCGGGAATCTCTTGGTCCGTGGGCAATAAAAATTCGTGTGAAAATGTGGCGTCCACTCACTCTCTGCGCTTTCAGTGGGAGCTACAATCCTGAGCTGCTGCTAATCGGCCATCTTGGATCTCTCTCTAACCTGTTATTACTTCATGAATGCTGGCAGAAGACATGGTAGTCCTGTATGAGAAACAAAGGACTTTATCACTCATGGCGAAGCAAGCAGCATGATCTTCACTTTGGTTTACATTGGTTTCTATTTCTCCCCAAGTTGCATGGGCCGACACAGGTGGGTCTACATGTTGCCTGTCTATGAAGTTGATTGGGTGACAGCAACGGGACCTGGAGCCTGGGGAACTTACTGCAGGTTATGCAGCACTGGGCTAAAGTGCAGTAAAGCAAACCATGCATGGGACAAGAGGTGATGTCAAGTGACCATCTCACACCTCTCCTCTCCCCCTTACTCCTTCCACTTGCAATGTTCTTCACTTGCTTACTGGCACACCCCAGGTTTCCAGATCCCTGATTCGTCTCTCACTTCATTTTCCCTCTTAGGTTTATCCATTCTCTGGATTCCTTATGGGATTGTTTGCTCAGTGGCTGTCAGCTCTGCCTTCAATCTTCTCTGCTCACCTGGTTCTTCTATATCTAGGTATGTAACCATGGTGGGTGGGGGAAGTGGTTTTGTTAATTAGAGAAGAAGAAATGCTCTCCTCTGGGATTCAGGAAGTAGGAGAAATTCCTTCCAGGTAGAGGTCAGGGAAATACTTGTGGAGGAGAAACCAGCTGCCTATAATCTTGGAGACAGTTTGCATTTCCAACTAGGAAGACATCAGGAGGGGCTGGGCAATAACTGAAAGGCCCAGAGACAGTGCACTGAGGGCATCATGAGCAAGGGTGAGAAGCTCAGTTTAAATGAAACAGGACACACTTATGTGCTACTGAGTGCTGAATTCTCAGATGTTGCTTTTCTAAAAATTGTGCATATAATTTTCCCTCTCTCTTTTCACTTTGCAAGTGTTTTCTTTTCTTTTCAAAACTGCGATGTGGTTTGCCACTCTGAAAGCTCAGTGTTATCTGGAGAAATATATGCATTTTATAGTCCCCATTCCTGACTCTTCCTTAACAATCTCATCTCTGTGGTTTCTCCAGCAAATTTATCTGAACAGCAGCACATTATTTTCTATTTATCTCAGATCATTTAAAAATTTTCTCAAAGGGATTTCTTCAAAGTTCACTAGTTTCTTTCTCTTGCCATTTGCCTGTATTCTTGGAAGCATCCCAGCATTAATGATTCTGTGATTGCTGGACCATAGAAACTCGCCCCTTGCATATTTGTTTTCATCATTCTTTGTTTATTAGGAGAAAATCCAGTAAATAAATCAAGAAATTAAAGCATTCTCTGGAGTTTTACTGTGGCTCAGCATTCCTTAAAAAATATGTCCTGCTGTTAACCTATTCCAGAGTGTACTTGATGATTCTCTGGGAATTCACTGTCCATCATATGTTAGAACATTGCACCATTCAAAAATTCATCCCTTAGGGACATAAATTTATCTGGGAGAGTTTCATTAGCTGTTTTTCTCATTAGTCTTCAACTTCCCAGAAACTGCCTTAAAGAAATCTTTAAATGCTCACTATTTAAACTACAAGTATACAGCAGTGTTCTTTCCATTTTGTCAAAAACTTCCAATGGCTGCTGACAGAATTGGTTCTGCAATAAGAAGAAGAGTGAAAGAGATGGATCAGAAAACATTAGACTGAAGAATTTAAAGGATATATTTGAACATACTGTCTGAATAAAAAGGAATTAAGCCATAAAGTTGAAAACGTTTATGTTGCAGCCCTTCTTTCCAACCACAGACTTGGTCATGCCATTAATTTTTCCATTGAAATTTCCTGAATTAAATACTTAACAAATATCAATTGAGTGGCTACAGTGTGCTGAGTACCTAAGACACAAACAATGCAAGCAGAGTCTCCAGCTTCAAGCATATTACAGATTGTAGTGGAATAGCAAGATTTAGCAAATGATTTTGATAAGGAGCCAAATAAAGATACGTGGCCAGATGTTCCCACCAGTGGAGGAACTCTCCATGCCTAGGCACAGGCTAGGATTGACATGTTTATTGCAAAGGGGTGGATTCCAGGAAGTAGCACCCAGATGGGGGAATATAGCCAAGAGCAATCAGGATCAATGAAAAGAAGGTGAGTGGTCAAGAGACTGGAGAAAGTGTGTGCTATTATCAAAGTGGCACAGAACAGCCCTTGTGAAGATACAACAGGAGGAATTCAGGTTCTCATAGCATGTTTTTCTGTGTTGACCCACCTTTCATTGTATGTGCTGGGGGCAGTTAGAAAGTAAATTGCAAAATGGAGTTGGTTAATGTGTGAAGAATGATAAGAATAAAGAGCTTGTTCAGCTCTGTCTGGGGAAGCAGTGAAGGGACCGCAGGATGAATTGAATTCTGAAGGATGAGTCATAGACCAATGCTGGTTTTCTTGTTTGAAATGAAGCTGTCATCAAAATATGTATTAGATCATCAAAATATGTCTTAGAGATTTTCCTTCTAAGATTTTTTATGTGTGTGTAAGTGTGTGTGTATATGTTTGTGTGTGTGTATTATATATATATACATACATATATTTGCATATACATGTGTTTATATATGGGAATATATATATATTAGAGAAAATATGTATATTTCTTGTTTTCTGAAAAACAAAAGGCTATCTTGAAATGTTTTTTTTTATTTATACAGTTAAACTATATTTATATCAAATATACAATGAATTTGAAAACAGTTTTGGTTAATCTAATTGGTTGAGAACATGGTTCTGTTTCTGATTACATTATTCTTTTTCTACAGAAAAAAAGAATTAATTCTTTTGGGTTCAAATAAAGGGACTTTAAGAAAGAGAACAGTTACAGAGGTGAGGTCTTTGTAAAAACAAGGGTACTCAGAGATGAGCCACAACAGCAGGAGAAAACTGGCATGACTTGTAATGCCTGGGAGATGATGGGGGGAGGGGATAGGAGATGGTTGTTGAGAGCAGTGATCAGGCAGAGAGATGGAGAAAAAGGTCCGAGAAGGTTTGATGCTGAACCAGAATACCCAAATATACATCTGGACAAAATATATTTGTATTAGTGATATGGTTTGGCTGTGTCCCCATCCAAATCTCATCTTGAATTGTAGCTCCCATAATTCCCTCCTGTTGTGGGAGGACCCTAGATAATTGAATCACAGGGGTGGTTTTCCCCATACTGTCCTGATGGTAGTGAATACGTCTCACAAGATCTGATGGTTTTATAAGGGGAAATCCCTTTCACTTGGCTCTTACTCTTTGCTTATCTGCTGCCATGTGAGATGTACCTTTCACCCTCTGCCATGATTGTGAGGGTTCCCCAGCCATGTGGAACTGTGAATCTACTAAACCTCTTTCTTTTGTAAATTGCCCAGTCTCAGTCATGTCTTTATAAGCGGCATGAAAACAGACTAATACAATTGGGTTATCTGTAATTTGTTAGCCTGGGTACAATTCTACAACAGTAGAAATAGCCATTCCATTCAGAGAAGAAGTCTGTATAAAGGCAAGAAGACAAGAAAATGCATGGTGACCTGGAGGATGCTTCAGTGGACTTCAGGTGATGGAGGGAAGAAGTTGAGTCTGCAGGGGGAAGATTTTGAGAGAATGCAGGCCTTGTGCCATGGTTAATGGGACCTAAAATTAGCATCGCTCTTCACTAGCCTACACATTAAAAATATATTCCAAACTGAATGTGAGACTCCATCAGAGACAAGTAAATTGGACTTAACTTGTTAACTGATGAATGGAACAACTTCTAGTTACTTCAGATTCTGTCTCAGGAAATAGAAATTGAATGGAAACTTTGTGAATGACTTTTATATCATCATCTCTCTGGCATGTTTTGAAAATTATTTGACTAATTCAGAAAGAATTTTCTGAATCTTACTATATGCTAGGCTCTGTGATACAAGATATAACTCTGATTTTAAATTTTAATGGCAGGCATAAGAGAAATACAAATGCTAGGAACTGAACTAGAACAGTGAAAAAGATAAATAGAGTCCTTATCTTCATGGAGTTTATATTTCAGAAAGAAACACTGAGAATTTAAAGTGTTTATGAGCACATGACATTTTTGAAAGACACGTGGCAGGTGTTATATGTGGAGCCGGTTCATGGTACACCAGTTACCAGTCCTAGGGGAGGGCTCCCACTGCAGGGAAAACAGCAAAGACATTCATGAAGTCAATCACCAGGAACAGGAGTCCAAACGCTTTCACCTATTGCATTTTGAGCTGCAATTTCTACAACTTGCACAAGTCTGGTGAGAGAAAAATCATACACATGAAGCAATTCTATTGCTTGCAGACGTGCAGCAAGAGACAGTAGAAGCCTAGGATCCTTGGTGAGCCGATCCCTCAAAGCTCAGGAAAGCTTCCTAGGATAGAGGAAGTCTCACCTGCATCTTCCCTACATTACTTCATAGCTGAGGAATCCAAAAAGCATTCTGCCCCTGGAGTTTATACCCCAGGGGAAACTGGGATCACTGGGCTAAAGCATTGTGGGACATCCTGTTCAAGGAGGGTTAGAAACAGAACTCAGGCTACTCCAGCCAGTTCCTCCTTATCTCAAGATGGTGCATTCTCAGAATGTTCAACTGTTATTCTGAGATCTACAAGGGAAAACTGGGGGAAGAGCTGGGTCAGCCAAGGCTATCTTGGGATGTCCTGCACTATGAGCAAAGTGGAACTTTCATCTGTAGGTGATAATTCAAGGCTCCCCCGGAGGAGAATGATAAAAGCCGAGACTTGAAGGTGGAAGACTGAACCAGGAAAGAAAGTGGTGAAGATGGACATGTCAGTGCAGAGTCCCATTTCAAGCAGGGAAACAGTAAGAGAGTGGGGCTTATTTGAGAAACATAAGATCATTTTGTTTAAAGTACTGACTGCAAGAGAGAAAGCTAGGTTGCCTTGTGCGAGATCCAACCATAAATGTGGTTTGCAATACGCTGACCCTGAAAGATAAAGTCCTTCGTAATGCTAAGTTAGTTGGCACAAACCCAGAAATTAATTCCACACCTGGTGTTACGAGAGACATCCAGTAGTTAGAAGCTGAATGAGGACACTGTCATTACTTTGTGGAGGGTGTTATTTCTAGTGTACCTATCCTGGCTGTCAATGTAAAGTGCTGTCTATTGAAAGTTAATATGTATCACTCTGTCTTCACTTGGATGTGAAACTGCTGGTGGAAGTAGCAAAGGATTTGCAAGTTTAGTCAAGTCTAACTGACACTCCCAAGGGCAATGAGGCATTTGCCCCTGATTTAGGTGACTAGGCTGGTACTCCCTTCCAGGGTCCCTTCATTTCCCAATAGATAATTATTGGGTACTTGCCGTGTGCTGGGCCTTGTACTTAGAACTGGGTTGATTAAGTTATAGCTCTCAAGGCAGCCACAGTCTATTAGGAAAGCAGAGAAGATTATACATCAGAGATAATACCACATGATAATACTTCACAAAAGGAAAGTACAATATCTTAAGGGAAATGAGGCTACCTGAGGAATCTGAGTTAATTCATCTGAGCCAATTTCAAGGAATAAACAGGAGATTTATAAAAGTGAATTGCCATGGCTGAAATTTCAACTGACTTGGAAGTTTGGAATTTATGTTAGATTCAAAGGTGTTTAGTGCCCCCCACCCCCCACCAAAAAAGTGTCCAAATATTTTCCAAAAATTTATGGAACACTTGCATCAGAAATAACGTTTATGGTTGGATATAAGGATATTGATCAAATACACTTATATCACTGAGTTTTTAGAGAAGTGTCAGACTTTAAGCAAGAAGAATTAGGATATCTACAGAAATAGCTGAAAGGGACTTCTTAATGCCATCATTTATGACTGTATTTTATGACTGTATTAACAGCAGGGAGACAAACAAAAGGGTTGTCCAGTGTTTACTTACTGAAATCTCTCTGGAACTTTCATCAAAGAGAAGGACTAAATACATTCAGATCTTTGAAATGGGATTTTTTTTAGTAGCTCAGTGGATTCTGATATTTTCCCAGATAGATTGAGGCAGATTTCCCAGATAAATTCTCTGTGCTAAAGAAGTCTTCAGCCAGTGAGATTCTGTTCCTTCCCCTCTATAAGAAAAAGGGTTATTAGGGCTTCAGAGGACTGAATTCTAGATCTTTGGGTAATTGCTAAGAAGCATAGTTATAAGCTCTCCTATCATAAAAATATTAAAATTTTAATTAAAAATATTAAAATTTAATATTAAAATATTAAATTTCCAAAACCAAACAATTCCTTTATGTATAGGTACCACAGATGGATGGCTGATCAATGTGAATAATAAATGACTGTAAGTAAGCTCTTTAAGCAAATGCTAGCCTCTAGGTGGGATGTTATAGGAGTCCCATTCAGAAACGGAGTTTGAATTGAGCTAGCCATGAAATCTTACACTTGCTTTAGTCTGTGATACTGCCACAGTTTCATCTTTGCCTTCAATGACTGATTCCTTGAAAGACATAAAGCAGCAGAACCAAATGTGCACTCTCTCTACAGCACTTGAGACAGCAACGTTTGCAGCCTGCTTGGTATAACTGCAGATTTAAAATTACGTTAGAATATTTTTTCTTCTCCTTCTTTTCCCTTTTTTTCTGAACAATTCAGATCAAAAGTTGTTAGGTGGGTCTGAGCAAGGTTACTTTCTGCAGTGGGTGGTAGATAGGATGCAGGGTCTTGGCTTAGGTTGTCAGAGACCTAGCAGTGTGGAAGACTGTCAGTGGGTTGGGGAAGAAGGTGGCAGCTCAGCATGGGTTATTGGAACTCTACTGGAATAAACAGGATGTCTGAGGGGCATGAGTGATAGCAAGAAATTGGTTCCATACAAAGGAATCCATTAAACAGGTAATAATATGAGGATATTGAGAGACAGACTCTCACTGTCAGAGAAGAAAGTTAAGTATCCTAAAAGGGAGCAAATTAGAATGAACCTTATTGATTTGGAGATAACTGTGTAAACTAATTTTCAAACATCTATAAATAAATTTTAAAAGTCTTTATTTAAAAGTAAAATAAGAGAACAGCAGACTAAAAAACAAATAATGAGCCCTAACATAAAGAATGAAAATCCTTGCTTCCAGAATCTCTGTAGAACTGACCTGAAAACTTGAGGGATGCAACTGCATGACCTTGAGAACAAATCAAATTTGAGGTCACCAGTAGAGACTCAAAAACAGTAGACAAAGTTGGAATCCAACAACAGGTATACAATAGTTTTTTTCCTGAAGCTTGTTTTTCTCCCCAGTTCCCCATTTTTACCAAAGACAAATCATAGCAGCACCAATTTATTTGCAAAACGAGTTTCAGTTCCATTGTATTTGTCTTAATTATTTGCATGAAATGAATTCTTTTCATAAGGAATTTTAGATTTGACCTTTCAAAACACTCTTGAGCCCAGCCAAGGATTTATCTGTGCCTACAGATACTTGTATGAATTGGGCAAATTCCTCTCTTCTTGAAGTCTCAAAATAACTTTGGGTGTCTAGGCCTGTCAGAAAGTAATATTCTTTACTCACCACAGGTCAAGAACCCTGTACAGGACAAGATATAAGGCCAGTTTCTCCAAGGGGCTTTTATTGGCTCTATAAATCAACGTCAACTCCACAAAGCAGTCTGAAAACATGTCATTCCAGTCAAAATCTTGGTAAAAATAAGCAGTGTCTCCAATTGTGTTCTGTTACAAAAGCTAATACCTATATTGCCATAAATTAAGAATATTCACCAATAGTAAAGTATACTCCCGTGAGCAAAATTTGGGGCACATTTCTCTCTACCTGATTTCTACAGAATGTAGAAACTATTGGCTTTGAAAATCAAAACCAAAATAATCAGCAACATTTCAAGTAAAAAGTAAATCTCTTAACTCCTGTTCTACTCGATATTGGGCCAGCAGTTCTTAAAAACACATGAGCTCTCCATGACAGTCCTGGAAGTTATTGTTTTCTATTCCAACGACTCAATTTTTAAAGTTATCAGGAACCCATGAGAGCACCCAATAGTGTCTTATAGCTGGTTATAAAACCCCCTTTTGAAAAGGATTAAAGTAAAACAATATATATATATATATATATATATATATATTTTTTTTTTAATTAAAAATTGAATGACACCCTTGTATAAATATCTAAATATTCTGAAAATTTTCATGTATTCGAAGATAGGGAACTAGGGATCATCAAACTTTTTGTAACATAAGATACTGGAAATACCATTATCATATTGGAGAGTAAAATCAGTGTAACTATTGCACTGTACAACAGAATTACTTACTCTTTGACTTCATAAAGCTCAGAGAAAAGTTAGGGACTGTTGTGCTCCTCAGATCTAGGAAGAAGTGTTGTATCACAAAGGATGGGCATGATACCCTGAGGGTCCTCACATGTGCTCCAAAAAGGGGACTGGTAATGTAGTGAAGCTCTAATGAGACTAGTATGCTACTTAGAAGGTTCTGCAGTACACTCATATTTTAGTGAGCAAGATTTTGGAGAAAGGTGGAATGATAATCCTATGTGAGGTAGAATAAAGAGAACCAGTCTATTAGAGCCTGTATCTATGTTGTTTCTAATTTTGGTGAAAAGGAGGACAAACCATCTTCAGACTGGAAAAGATAGATCAAACATGAACAGGAAGGAGTAGATGAGTTACTTAGGAGACATAGTGGGTATTTGTAGAGGCAAAGACACAAATATTGGCTCTCAAAGCTGACCCAAATGGTTTTTTCTCCAGGCACAAATAGGATCCTTGTAAAACTCTGTGGCATTCTGAGGGATCAGGAAATCTTGCATCACTGTGAACAGAGGTTCACAAGACGGGTAGGTACTGTTTCAATCTTTAGAAAGGAAGGAAAGTGTGAGCTGAGTAATTTTACATTGGATCACTAAAAAGGTGGTTTGTGAGAATATATAAAAAGAAGTCAGGAAAAAAGGAATCTGTGAGGACAAATCACATAAAACATTCTACTTTTATGATGCACGTAAAGAACTAGTAGGCCATGGGTTAGTCTTCATATTGTAAGTTAATACTTCAAGACACCATACTGTGGGATATGCCTGTGGAAAGCTGGAGAAATGGACAAATGTGAGCCGATTAACGTTAAATAGTTGAAGCCTTACAACACAGATGATAATGCACTGAATTACTGACTTTAATTTATTGATCTGGGTGATCCAGTAACAAACCTGTAAAGGAGAAATAAGGCTTTGTGGTTGAGCTAGTCCTCTTCAAGATGTTTTCAAAACATATAAGCATCCTCTGCATGTGAGATTCCACAGTGTGTCAAACAAACTGGCTCTGTGTGAAGACTCCATGGCTTGCAGCCTGCTCACCCTTAGAGACTCCATTTTTCACACTTGCTCGCTGAGTAGCCCCAAGTAATCCCTCCTATGATGAACTTTGCTCTTTCATACATCCGAATATTTTCTCTATGTCTTCTCTGTTTAAAAGCTTTTGTTCTTCTCTACCCCTTGAATGAAATGCTATAAATGTTTGAGAACTAGTAGGAAGACAGGTTTTGAAATTAGAAAGACCAATTTTCAAATCTTGCCCCTTTTGCCTGAAAATAGCAGGACAACTGGAGTTGTTACTTAAACTCCCTTGACCTTAGATTTCTTATCTGTACAATGGATATGGAGAATGTCTCTGAGAGTTGTTTTTTAGGATCAAATTAAGTAATTAATATAATGCTTTTATCACAAGTGCTCATGTAGTAAAGATTAATAAATATTAGCTGCTCTATTGTCATTGCTATTATCAGACCCGAGGCTGGATCACGGTATCATTAATAGTCTGGGCTTTGGCTAGATGTACCAGCTGTGTGACTGTGGAAAATTTATTTAAACTCTGACTGATTCAGTTTTCTTATCTGGAATATCCAGACAGTAAGGGTTGTTTTGGGAATTAAATGAGATAACGGACATAAAACTGGCATTTGTCAAGCACTTAATAAATGTTAACTATTTTCATTACTAGTTGCATTAGTAATGAATGGGGGGGGGGGCACACAGATCAGAAATTTCTTTCTCACAATTCTGGAGACTGGAAAGTCCAAGTTCAAGGTGCTATCAAGGTAGGTTTCATTCTGTATGTGTTTCTCTTTGCTTATATGCTGTCCCCATCTTGCTGCATGTTCACATGACCTCTTCTTTGTGAACACAGGGAGAAGGAAGAAGTTCTCTGGTGTCTCTTCTTATAAGGGCACTAATCCCATCAGACCAAGTCTTTACCATATGGCCTCACTTAACCTTTACTTCCATAAAGAGCCCTCTCCAAATATAGGCCCATTGGGGGTTAGGGCTTCAACATACAAATTTTGGGGAGGACAGTAACGTTCATCCTGTAACACTGCTACTATTGTTGCTGTTATTTTTTTAAGGGCCAACATCAATATCCCCTTGTATTTTTACTCTCTCAAGATGCTTTCCTCTCTGCATTTATGTCTTTATGTATAGATGTATTTCCTCTTAAAAAAAGTTAAAGTTGTTGGCGTCACAAATAACTGGCTCACAAGAAACTTCAATAGACCTTTAATGAAAAAATGATAGAACAAATACATTCATATGGAATCGATATCACACTTATTATATGTGACTGTAGATAGCTGGAGTAGTTACAGTGGGTAGAAGTTATGTGAATTCTGGGTTAATATTGAAATAACTTTCTTACAATTAATGTTGACTGAAATTGAAACAGTTTGCCTCTGTGGTAGCATTACCAATGTATTTAGTTACTTAATTATAAATACGCTGGCCCCTATGACATGTTCTTGGCTGAAAACTACCTAAGTTACCTGGGGCAATGCACTTCCTCTTTATGGGCCTCATGTGTAAAATGAGAAAGTTGGTATAGGTGTTTCTCTAAATTGTTTTTCATTTCTTCTTTATTGCCATGGAGATGACTTTTTGTTTTTGGTTATCATGTTCTACACTTTTTTTTCTAGAAGTCAAATATGCAGGTGAGTGTTCTTCTTAATCTTAAGCCCTATGTTACCTGCTTCTTTTACTCAGAACACATTTACTTAAAAGAGCAGAAACTCACTTGAGCTAACTTAAGTAAAGGAAGGTTTATTGTAAGGACATAGCAGGCAATTCTTGAGCATCCAACACTGAGAAATAAAAGAATTGTGCCTGAAAAGTCAGATTCCAAGGCTATGTCTTCTTCCCTCAATAAAGATAGCATTAAATTTAATCTCCATTTTTCTCCCCTTGCCTGTTCCATCATCTCTCTTTTGAGTCACTAGCCTTCTCTGCTTCTTCATGAGTGTGCCCAGCCAATGGTGCTATGTCATTCTGGTGATAGCTGCCTGCTCAACTCAAGCAATAATGACACAACAACAATGGCAAATTAAGACAGACTAGTCTCTATACCCCTACATTCAGTTGGTAGAGATGAGAAACCTGATTTTTTCAGAACTAGCCTTGGATGGTGACCCTTGGGTTAGGCCTCCCTTGTACTAAGTAGTTGTGATTGGTGGTATGTGGAAATAGAATCACAACTTCCGGGGACTACATGTAGGAAAATAAAACTGACTGATAAAATAGCCACAGAGGTGGTCCATAAATGTGCAAAGAGTCATATAATGAACTGCTGAATTTCAAAGAACTTCAGGGAATGAAACATGGTCCAGGGAAAAGAGAAAGATTCTCAAGATGCTAGCAGGATAATGTGGACCCTCAGAGTGAAACCATGTGGTTCCCAGCAGGGCTGACTTGAGAAAGTGTGCATCTGTTGACATGCTTTTTCCTTTTATTCTTTAAGGTATAACGTATATACAATGTAATTCCCCCATTTTGATGTATAGTTCTGCAAGTTTTGACAAAAATGTGTAGTTGTATAACTACTAACATTCAGAATGCTGTACAGTCCAGTTGCCCAAATCCCAAAATGCTCAAGTGCTCCTTTGTGATCAATCCCTCCCCATCCTGAGACTCTGGCAACCACTGATCTGTTTTCTGTCTCTAGAGTTTTGCCTTTTCCAATATGTCACATACATAAAATCAACATTCTCTAACTGTGTTAATCTGTCTTCTCTTACTTGGCATAATGCATTTGAGGTTCATCCTTGCCAAGTGCATCATAGTAGTTTGTTCCTTTTCATTGCTGAGTAGTCTTCCACTGTATATATACACCATCACTTGTTTATCTATTTGCAGGTTAAAAACATTTGAGTTATTGCCAGTTTTTTCTGCTATTAATATCCTGCATAGGTTTTTTTTAATGTATGTAAAAGTTTCCATTCAACCTAGATGCCTAGAAATAAAATTTCTGGAACATATGATATTTCTTTAACTTTATAATAAATCATTAAATTATTTTGCATAGTGCTTGCAACATTTTACACTCCACAGGCAATATATGAGAATTCCTCTTGCTCTGTATCCTCTGGATGCGTCAGTTATTTTTATTTTAGCAGTTTAAATAGATGTGTAGTGCTATCTCTCTGTGGTTTTAATTTGCATTTCTCTAATGACTAATGAAGTTGAAAATCTTTTTGTGTGTTTATTTGCCATCTCTATGTTGTCTTTGATAAATTGTCTGTTGGAGTCTTTCACTGATTTATATTAGATTGAATATTTTCTTATTTTTGGGTTTTCATAGTTTTTAATGTATTTCACACATGCATATACACACTCACTTGCTTAATCAAATATGTTATTTACAGATATTTCCCCCCCAAAGCTTGTATTTTTTTAAAAAAATATTTTCAACTCATTTTAGACTTACAGAAATACAGAATCAGTTTCCTTATGTTCTTCACCCTACCCGGTCTAATGTTACCATCTCACATACTCCCTTAATAGCATTATTTGAAGAGCAGACGTCCTTAATTTTGATTAACTATTCCATTGTAAAACACATTTTTGATTTCCTAGCTAAGAAGGCTTTACCCAACTCAAAGTCACAAAGGTTTTCTCTGTTTTCTTCTGGAATTTTTAGAGTTTTAGAATATATGTTTACATTGACCATTTTGAGTAAATTTTATATATGGAGTGAAGTGTGGATTAAACTTCATTTTTGCTTTTTTTTCTGCAAATAAATATCCAAGTATTCTAGCACTGCTTGTTCAAGAAACACCATTCTGTTTTCACCAAATTTTATTTGCAATTGTGTTGAAAATCTCTTGACCATGGGAGCTTATTTCTGTATTGTGTTCTGCTGCATTCATCTATATTCTTTCACCAACACTATAGTCCTTTGATTACTGAATGTTGTAAGTCTTAAAATCAGATAACATGACTTCTCCAAATTTGTTCTTTTCAAAGTTGTTTTGACTCTACTCTTTTTGCATTTTCACATAAATCATAGAATCACTAAATCTGTTTCTACAAATCCCTGCTGTGATTTGGATTGGAATTTTGTTGAATCTATAGAATCACTTTGGGACAGTTGACATGTTAACAAATAGTTTCTAAAGTAAGAATTTTAGCCTATTGATATGTGACCTTTTTTCTTTTCTAATGTATAGTTATGTACTACCTAATGATGTTTTGGTCAGTGATGGACTCTGTATATGATGGTGGTTTCATAAGTGTGCAGTATTTTATTTTTTCCATGTTTACATATGTTTAGATGCACAAATACTTACCATTGTGTATAATTGCCTACAATATTCAGTACAGTGACATACTGTACAGGTGTGTAGCCTAGGAGCAACAGGCTATACCATGTAGCCCAGGTGTGTAGTAGGCCCTACTGTCTGGATTTGTGTAAGTCTATTCTATGATGTTCTCACAATGGCTAAATCACCTAACAACACATTTCTCAGAACATATCCCTGTTGTTAAATGATGCATGACAGTACATGTACACTGCTATAAATTTACCTCTATTTGCATCCAAAATTTCATATACTGTAATTTTTATCTTATTCAACTTATTTTCTAATAGCCTGTTTAATTTTTTAACTTAAACCACATAGTAATTCGAAGTTTGCTGTGTAGTTTCAAACTCAGAGGTTTTCATTGAGACTTTTGTGTTATTGATTTTTAATTTGATTTTTCTTTACACAATATACTTTGTAGAATTCCAATCTTTTAAAAGTTATTTAGAATTGTTTAATAACCTCAAATATGTTCTATAATATACACTTGAAAAAGTGGATTTTATATGGCTGTGGGACAGAGTATTTGACAAATATCAAAGGTCTTTTAAAAATTAAGCTTATAGCTATTATTTCTTCAAAATTTCTTCTTCCCTCACTTTTTAAAATTGATTCCAAGTATGCGTATATTGGCCCAAATGAGTTGTCCTATAGTTACTCATTAGTAGTCTTTTTCTGGCCACATATTCTATTCTGTGTTTTGTTTTGGATATTTTAATTGCTGTGTCTTCAATTTACTAATGTATTCCTCTGCAGGGTTAAACTGCTGTTCCTTTCATTGAGTTATTTTTAATCTCAGACATTGTAGTTTTCAATTCTAGAAATTCATTTTTGGTTTTATTTTTTATGTCTTCATGTCTGATGATTATTCTCTTTTCTACTTTATTATATATATAAAATAAAGTTATAAGCATATATATAAAGTTATAATAAGCATATTAATGTCATAATAATACTAATAATATATACTAATTTAATGTCTGGACATTTTTAACTAGATACCCAATATTATAATTTTATGTTAATTAGGTCTTTTTTTTCTTTAGCTGTAAGTTATATCTATCTGACAGTATATTTCTAAATATTCTCCTATTATTTTTTAACAATTATTAATCCTTGTTCAAATTACCTTTTAACAGCTTGGCTTTTTGAAGCTAGATTTTAAGGCTTATTAGATTGAATGAGACAAACATTTAGTGCAGGACCTATTTTCCCCACTTTTGAATCAAAACCCTTGGGCTAATTCTTTCCAATTCCTTGCGTATTATTTATTTGTTTGTTGGTTTGCTTTACTTGGAACAGTGCAAACAGTAGCTCTTCCTGGCCTTATGTTAGCTTTGGAGATTCTTCCACCTGCTCCTTTCATGTGCTTGTCTTCCAAGCTTTGGGTGTTTTCTCCACATGCATGCACTAAGCAGTGCTCTGTTATTCACTTGAGGGAGACCTTCTGCAGACTCTGGAGCTCACCTACCATGCAGTTCTTTTCTCTAGAATACCTTGCCCTAAAATCTCTAACTATTTTTGTTCTATCCAAACTCTGCACTCCGTCTCCTGACATCCAGGCAATCATTGGGCTCTGTCCTTATTTTTCCTTTTTGCTAGTACCCAGAGGCTCTCTCCAGGCAGTAAGCATGGGCAATTGCAGAAGTCTTACCATTTGCTTTCCCACTCTTAGGGATTTTCAGTGTCTCAGAAAATGTTGTTTCATATATTTCTTCCATTATTTTTAGTTGTTTAAGGTGAGGGGACAAATCTGGTTTTTGTTACTTCATCTTGTAAGAAACAAAAGTGCCTCTGTAAATATAATTCTGATTGAGAACAATAAAAACCAAATAACAAAAGTGTTTTCCAAAAACAAGGTGTGATGGATCTCTTAATACTGGTATAATAGAATATTTTAGAAGCAGAGCAAAAAGACCATATGGAGAGAATACACAACTATTTGGATTACATATAAATTAAGTAGCAAAAAATATGTCAAAATGTCTTTTCATGGGGTTTGACTCAGATTAGAAACTTTAATATTAGGAATGGAGGATGGCGATGTTCTGCAATTCTGTTCATTTTCTTCCTTTAAATTCCACTTTTTTTAATCAACAGTGGTTCGGGAATTATTAATCAGGCAGTTAGAGAGGTGACTTACAAATTACAGTACAACTTTCAGAGTGTATTGTGATGTACAGGGGCTTCAAAACAAGTTATTCTGAATATTGAATTGCCTGTTTTTTTTTAGTCTAAGGGAAGTATTCTTGAAATTGGAATTCTGTTTTTAAGTAGAAAGCAGATGTGTAATTCCAATATAGTGTTTATTTATCTGAAACTAGTATCAAAATTCAGATTATTTAGTGTTTAGTCCTTTCTGAAATATATTTTCAAGCCCTAAAAAGAGTTAAGCTTCATTTTGTATGCATATTCTCAGAAGAATACTCCTCAAGTAAATTTCCACCACATCCTCATATTTACACTGCTTTTAAATAATGAAGCAATGCAAATTGTTTTTCATGCATATGGATTAGAACATTCAATTAGTTTTCAATTATGTACCCGACTGCTTTTAAGAAATTCCAAGTTTGTATTATGATAGTACCAGCTACTTCTTCTTTTCTTTTTAACCTTAAGCAATTTTAAGAAATCATCTGGCAATATTACGGCATCTCATGAACTGAGGAAGAAAGAGTTCATGAAGCTTCAAAATAAAAGAAGTTTGGCAGAACTGAAACATTATAGCATAGGTCTCCTGTCTTGTCTACTGGATTCAATTCAATTAATGGCACTATTCGCAGAGGAAAATAAAGAACACTTCAAGGTGTTTACAAGCCAGAAGAGCCAGACAATAGGGACCAGGAGACACACCCTGAGGTTCATTATCCACTTACTCATTCCTGTCTTTAATAATTCACAGGATTTGTACTCTGCTGATACTTACTAAGCAAAGAGCTGGAGACTGTCAGGAGAAGAGTATGAAGAAAGGAACCCAGCCTCTAACAAGTCTACTGAGCTACCACACTGATCATAATCAACCAGTCATAATGAGCATTCCCTTTTGTTAGATGCTTGCTCTATGACTGGCACTTTCATACGGCTTAACTAGTTGACTCTTCCCAGTGACACTGACCAGAGGATGTTATTCTTCCAATTTTATAGAAGAGGTAATAGGAAAAAATAACATTCACTAAATTGCCAAGGAAATAGTGGAGTTGCAGTTCAAACCAAGATCTATTTGATGCTAAAATGATTTTTTTTTCCCACTATGAGGCATGATTCCATTTTATTCAAGAGATCTCTTATAAATTAGTATCTTAGATAAACTTGAAAAAGAAGGAAAAGGACAAAAATAGGAGTAAAATTAACCATATGTGCTGGCCTCATCCTCTCTCTGTGTAGGGTAGACCCTGCTGGACCTCACTCAGATGTGTCCATTTCAGACATGACCCTGCCCCACCCCAACCAACCTAAGGACAGAACTGCTTTGCTCACCAGCTTCCGTGCACTGGCTTAGCTGCTCACACTGGCCTCCTTGATTGCTCCAGGCACATTCTCATCTAAGGACCCTTACCTTTATTGTCCACTTTGCCTTGGAGCTCTTTCCTCAGAGATTCTTATAGCCACCACACTTACCTACCACATGTCTATCTAAATGCCACCTCGTCAATAAACTCTTTCATGACGGCACTATGGGAAATTGAAACCGTCTTACCAGCATTTTCCATCATTCTTCCTGGCTTCATTTCTCCATTGCATGTGTTAGCTTTTAATATATACACTTTGCATATAAATGTCTTTCTTATTTTGTTTATTTTGTCTTATCCAGTTAGCAAATAAATTTCATGAGACTGGATATTTTGTTTAGTGGTATAATCTCAGCTCTTAAAACAGTGGATGGTGCTTAGTAGATGTCATTTATCAGAGTTGCTATAACCAATTACCACACACTGGGTGGCTTGACAAGCAGCTATTTTTTAAAATTTCACATGTAAGTGAGATCATGCACAAAGACAGAGAAGGAAGCAGGAGTTATGGGTGGTAGGGGGAGAAGAAATGGGGAGATGTAGGTACAATGATACAAAGTAGCAGATACGTAGGATGAACAAGTCTAGAGATGGAATGTACAAAATGACTATGGTTAATACAATTGTGTTGTATTAGGAATTTTTGTAAAATAAGTAGATTTTACCTGCTCATGCCACAAAAAAGAAATTATGTTAGATCATATGTTAATCTGCTTCATCAGTATACTCTCTATTTTATCTATCTACCTACCTATCTATCTATCTATATCCCATAGTATCATGTTGTAAACCTTAAATGTATACAAAATAATTTATTTTGAAATAGAAATAAAAAAAAAACACAGCAGGGATTTATTCTTTCCCAGCTTTTCAGGATAAAGATCTGAAATGAAGTTGTCAGTCTGCAGTGCCATGCTCTTTCTGAAGGGTTTTGAAAGAATACCCTTCCTCGTCTCTCCCTGGCTTCTGCTGATTCCTGGCAAACCTTGGTGTTCTGTGGCTTGCAGCTGAATCCTTTCAGTCTTTGTGTCCACTGTTATACAGTGTTTTCTCCTTGTGTTTGTGTGTCTTGTGCCATGTCTTCTTCCTCTACGGCACCAGCCATTCAATTTAGGACCCGCACTAATCCAGAATGACCTCGTCTTAACTAATTACATCTATGATAATTCCGTTTCCAAAAAAAGTACATTTTGAGGTTTCAGGTAGACATAAATTCTTGAGGGGAGGGAGTGTTTATTCAAACCACAGCACTTGGTATACAATGCATGCTTGTAGAATGATGGACTGTATAAATGTCCTGCACCTGCCCTACATGGCAGCATAGGAGACTCTTTGTCTATGGCCAGTTGATTAAAGAAATGGGCTCAATTTGTTCATACTCGACTGTGTCCATGCCTTTGAATCTCAGTTTAACTATTCAGCTGGGATTAGCCGATAAGACATTGCAAACATGATGCAGAGATTGGAGGTATTTGTGCGTTAGGGCTTGTTAGCTGTGTTAGGAACCCTGAGCCCTTCATATGAACATGGTTTGTGCAGAATGAGGGATCATATGGAGGGCTCCCATCATTCTAACTGGCCCACTTGAGACCAACAAAAATCTGCCAGCTCTAGACAGCCTACCAGCTGATCACAGATGCATTGGCAAGTTTAGCTGAGTGCACCAGGGCCTGATACTGAATAAAGCAACTGCTTAAGTGAACCCTGCCTAAATGACCAAGCTGCAGAGTTATGAATTCAACTTTTGGTTGATTTTTTTAACCCATTGAGTTTAGGGGTATTGTTATGTAGAAATTATTACCTCAGACCTTGACCTTCAATGGCTCTCTGTTCCACTTTACTAGGAATAGCACACACATGCACACGCACACACACACACACACACACACCTATATCTAACTACACGTATATATACACCCTACTAATTCAGAATGAATTTAATGTTGTTTTAATTTTATTGAAGAATTCCAAGTATAGGCAGATAATTAAGGAATATTACCAATCTAAATTTTAATTATCCTTATTTTTAGATGCCGTGCACACAAGTTCTAAGACAAGATATTTACATAGAATTAACCTTTCGAGATCCATTTACTTTGAATAATTTTGGAATGCATTCACTTTCTTGCCAAAGAGATTATCATACACAAAAGAGAAAATTTACACTGCTGTTATCAGATCACATGTAATTCTATGTCTATGTGCATTTATTCAGTTATGGAAGGAAGAGCCCTATGAGTCCTATTCTAACAATCTCAAACATAATTACTTTTTATAGAAATCACATTATACAATGAATAGAAAATATATTTCAATTTTTTTTTCACATACAACTTTCAATTTAGTCTTGAGATTGTAGAATTTCCCTAAGGGACAATAAAATCCTAGCAGAAAAAAATTGTGATTGCAAAAGTGTAATAAATTTGATAAAGTTAGAAAATGCATCAAGTTCACAAAGTATTTGTAGCTAGTGCAATTTTGGTGGAGTGAATTTTTAGAGGTTCAGTCCTTTCTCTGGAACTCTTTGAAGACAGTCAAAATGCCTCATTGAAACTTGGATTCTGCTTAATTCTTGATCAACGCTTTCTTTTTAAATGTAACTATGGTTCAGCTTCATCAAATTGTTAGAGTGAAAAAATGCCAGAGAAAATTTACAAAAAAATTTTCTTAGGCAGGAAACTTCACTCATGAAATCAAGAGAGGAGTCCAGACTTCCTGAGAAGATAGGAATTTTAAAAAATGTTCCCAACACCAGAAGGCACACCAGGCACACTATCCTTGGAGAGATTTTAGGGTGGGAAAAGCATTGTAAAGGGTGAGCTTAACTTGACTCTTCTACTGACGCTGTTCTTGAATAGAGGGCCTTCACAATGAGCCTGAAGTGAATAAGAAACATTTGGAGCAGACCTTGAATATGTCTTATTGCAATTAACAGGTTGCCAGTTTTCACATGTAGGAGTTTGTCTAAGTGATGTTTTTACATAGTTTTATCAGAAAATGATAATTTATGTGCAAGATCCACCCAAAGTTTTTTTCTGTCAATCTTATTCACCTTTTTATGTGGAAGCAGCAGAAAAAACATGTTAGGATTCTTTTTTATGCCATGTTTTCATCAGCTTAGCTCTGTCTGAATGTCTGTTGTAAGGGCTTGTGGCTGATTCTAGCAGGTACCATTGTTAGGGAGGAATACAGACACTTTCCGATTTAAAGAACCCCATCTGTTTACAAAGATAACTTTTTTCTCTAAAGTTTTGACTGAGAAAGGGGTTGAGGCCAAACCTGAGAAAATGCTTACATTGTACTGTCTTCCTGAATTCAGAGCTATCTCTAAGTGGTGGGGGAGGCCTCTTCACAGCCCCGTGTTGCTCCACAGTTTTTGTGCTCCATTGCACTTGGGTTCTTATCAGAAGATGAGGAAACGGATGCTGTGAACAGAAAGCTCATTGGACTAACATGATTTGACTTTGGGCAAGTATTCAACCAGTGCTTACAAAGGCAAGATTGGGCATGCAGTGAGCATCCTAAACCTTAGAGAAATTCAGCCCCTTACTCTTGTATATCATCTTTTAATAAAAATATGTATTAAAGCCAGTGTGCAAAAGTTGAAATAGGGGTGTCTGCATTGGAAAGAGATTTATTTCTCAGGAGCAAGAATGATAACAAAATATGGTAAAACAGCATTTTATCATAATTACAATCATCTAGTGAACACTTGCTATGAGCAAGCTCTCTGAGGTTCTGCTCACATCACACGTACTTTTTCACTTCTGCTTACAACAGCCCTTTTGGGTAGATACAATGTGCCCTTTTTTACTGTTGAGAAATCTGAGTCTTGGAGAGGAAGAGTTCCAAGCAGAGCTAGGGAGTTGCACAGCCTAACTTCAAACATGCCAGTGTGTCTCTTAATCTCATTCTGTAACCATATACTGTTTCATATTACATTTTAAATGTGCATTTCAGTGTTCTTTTTATGTTTAATAGCTATATTTAAATTTTGTTTTTGTTTTTTTCTTAATGATTTAATGCAATAATAGAAGCAAGAAAATGGTGACAGGAAAACTGGGCTTCAGAGAGGTTAGTAAATTGCTAAAGGCCGTGCAGGTAACTGGAAAGATAGAATTGGAACTGAGCTCTCTCTGACCACAAACCTCATCTAACATATTATAATGATTTTGAGGCAGCCTGGACTAGAGCTAAATTATTCTGCTCCTATTTTAGAAACACCGGACCCTATATGAAGATTATAAGTGACACTGCTTTTCCCTTTAGATAAATTCAATAAGGGATGCTTCACATGGTGTATGGAATAAAGGGGAATAGGCAAAATGTTGGCTGCAATAAAGTTTTGACATTTTTGAAGAGTAACTTATTAATTGGAACCTTAACTAAGTTTAATTTAGTTCTTGGATCCCAGTTCCATGTCCATCAACACCCACCCCACAATCTTTTTAGAACAAGAGCAATGAACAAGACTTCAGCAGCTAGATGATCTTTAAGAAAGCCTAATATTCCATGATAATACGTTTTACTTGAGGAAGTTGAACTTATTATATGTAACATGAATCAAAAAAACTTTTAATTTTGACCATTATGTAACTGATAAAATAAGGAAAAGGGCAGAAAATTCTCATATTAAAAAAACCATAACTTTACAGTAAAATAAATCCTTGTATTCATATGTAGTAAATAGTTATCAATCTATTTGTTATTTTGCTTGTTGCTTGCTTATAATTCTTTCCTACTAATTCAAAAATACCTGAAGAATCATGCATTAATACACCTTTTGTACTTTAGGGGAAACGTCCAGAACAGTGACTAAAAAGATTAAAAAGAATAGATCACATTTTATTGAAAAAAACACAATGCATGATTTCATAGTCTAAAAATATGATAGCATTTGATGAATGTCAACATACACCATCAGAAATGATTATATCTTGCATTGTGAAATGACTTCTTTTGGACTTTGTATCATCTTGGGAATCACAACAGCAAATATGTATTTGGAAGCAAACATTACCCTCATTTACTACCCTCTGTACCCTCACACATTCTAGGTGTCATGTAGCACCACAAAGGCACATGTTCTGACTTCGAATTTCTAAAGGTTACCTATTAAATTTAATGGGAAGGTGTTGTACAATGAGCGTATTTGGTTGAGTTCTACAAAATATCACTACACATGTATTTTAACAAAGACATTTTAATCACTTCTTTAGTTGTCCACCCTTTATGTATTCATCTCATAAAAAAGAATATAGATTTGTCTCTAAAAATTTCCCAGGAGCAAAAACACTATTCAAAGTCCCTAACTTTGAGGCTTTATTTTTAATTTACACCCAGGGATGGTGTTATAAAACTGGTTTCATTTAACACATGTATAGTCTGTTTTTGAAACTATCTAGATATATTGAGCATCTGTCTTAATCAGATTAAAAATGTTTTCTAGGTCAAAAATTTTCTGCAAAAATGTCATCCATTCATTCAACCAAAAAATACACTGGACTCTTACTGCATTCCAGTCAGAGTAGTGATTAGACAGGTGGGATGCCTGCATTAAGGGTGTGTTAATTCTAAGAAAGAGGATAGTCACTGAGCAACAAACTTTAGGACAGGGAAGCCCAGTTTGCCTGAAATATGTGAATCTGGGACCTAACTTTATGTAGTAATATATCCATTCCTCCAGTGTTCTGTGTTTACTTAGTCACAGCACAAACATCCTTGCATTTTAATTGTCTGTTTATACTTTTGATATGAGAGACAAAAAATTAGATTTTTTTTTCATCTAGTTTCTAGCAGTATCTAACATATATTAGGTGGTCAACATATTTTCTTGAACAGAAGTTAGCAATGGATGTGGATACTTGCAGAGTATACCGTGGACTTCACAATCAATCATCTCATGAGCAAGTGGGCGAGGCTAGGTTAGCAATTTAGCCTAAATTCTCTTTTACCTTATTCAAGGTAATTTTTATTCTCAATAGTAGTGTTTTCTTTAATTGTGCAGAGAAATCCATGGCCTAACATTAAAGCAGGTCACAAAATTCAAAGATTTAGAAATTCCTATCCTAGATAAATAAAACTGAAGAAATTGGTTGTGGGGGAGCTTCAACTGAACAGCAGTAACTTAGACCTTGCCATATTTGAACAATTAGAAATAAAGAAAATTGTGTATACAATTGCTGTAGAATACTTTGTTTGTTTTGAGCAAATCCTAAGTAGAAGAGTCATCAAATTTACCTAGTTCTGGATATATAAACTTACTTAAGGAAATCAGAAACCTTTCTACTATATGCTGATGAGAAATGCTATTTAGAGAGGAGGTGCACCACAAGGCACTATGCTATCACGCACTTGCCGGATAAGTACCACACGGGTGTCTTAGCTTGGGGTCTACCAAAAGCACAGCCTGAGTTAAGCAGTACTGGGGCAAGGGTTTGTATGAAAGTAATTCATTTGATCAGTGATCCTAGGAAGCAGTGTGAGGGAGTGGGAAAGGAAGACCAGAGAGGGAGGGATGTCAACAAGGAGTGCAGTAAGGGACAGGAGACCTCTGCAGACATCTGCAGCTCAGTACCCCTGGGTTCTCCCTAAGAGATTGTGTGGAGCTGTCTCACAGAGAGAAAGGAGGACTGGGGCTTTTGAACTCCTGCTTATTCCTTCTTGGTTGAGGTCTGATCCTGGGGTGTTACCTGCAGTCTGTCCCTGTGTGTGGCTGGCACACTCCTAGGAGCAGAGAGCACCCTCAGGTAGAAAGATGCTGGATGCCATCAGCAGAGCTGGGAATTATTCAAGGTCACCTCCTGGGTAGATTGAAAAGACGTGGACAAGGACCAACAGCATCAACTACATATATTTATGTCAACTCTCAATGAGCTGGTGAGGCTGGCTATGTTGCTCCATTGTTATAATTGAGAAAAAGCCAGAGAAGTTAGTAACTTACCCTGGTTTATCAGTATAATAAGTGACAGAGCAAAAGCTCAAACCCACCTATACAGAAATCCAGGACTTTTTGTCTTCCCATTATACTATGCCTAATATATAGGGATTAAACAAAGAAAATGTTATAATCTTTTACTGATACACAACTGCATCAAAAATGCTGAACTCAAAGCCTGAAACATTAGATTTCTCAAACTTGTTATATTCCGCTATCATAGCACAAAGATAGTCCCTAAATCCAATGGCTGGTGTCTCTATAAGACAACTATTTATAATTTACTGCGTAATATTTTTGAGAAGAAGAATTTGATTTAGATATTAACAGATACTTTTGAAAGAAAAACAAAGGGAACATTAATTGCAAGAATTTGGTTTATACAAATCATAATTTTTATAAATGCATATGTTTGTTCATTATATGCACTGAAAGGATTTTGTTATTATTTATTACTTATTTTTAAATAAATTCAGGGCTCTCTAAATGGCATACTGTATGATCCTTTCCAAATTATTTGAAATTTTATGGTATAAGTTAAGGGACCTTTATTTCTTTGTGAATCCCTGCTGCACCTCCTTGTTACTCTGGCAGTCCATCCAAACAGCTGTCTTTCTTAAACTATGTAATTTTTCATCATTAATTTATTGCACATCTTGCAAAAATCAACATGGAAACATTAATAATGACCAAAGCACAACCACTGAGCAATAGGGATGCCCAGAACCCAGGCAGGCACGATGGAGTGAGAGACTTTACCTTAATAAATGGCCATTTTGCCTCTTCTGAGCAGTTGTCATAAAAACACACCTTAGAGGGGTAATTTTTCTTTCCACCAGAACTTTTTATTGTTTATAATTTAGAGCCTCAGTAATTGAGATGTTGAGTGGGGAATTGGTGACAGAAAGGTGAGAGCTTGGGGAAAGGAAGTTTTGACCCACATGTTAATAATGCACAATCACACCTTGAGAAGATGGTAGATCCTGTTTTTAATAGAAGAAAAAAAGAGACTTGTCTTTGTTGGAGGCTAAAATACCAGCCCTGGAAATTGAAGGGGAAGGAATGGATATTAAATGAAGACACTGGGACTGTATTTGTTAAGAAAGTTGTATTAGGCTTTGGTAACAAGAAAATCTATGCACTTGGTTTAACCTGACACAGGATCTTTGAATTTTGAGATCTCTTCTCTTTCTCCAACTGCTAAAAAGCCAGACCTTTATTGTCTTGCAAATTTAACAAATGCATAAGGCATTATATGGTATGCATTTCATAATTAATCTTTCCCTCGAATGAAAATTAATTTCCTACTTTTCTTCCTTCATCTTATAAATTTTGTTTAGTATTGTGCATTCTTCTGGTCTCAAAGCCTTCACAGACACATGCAGGATGTAAATCAATCTGTCAATTTATTTTAATGAACATGGTAGGCTAATAAAGTGAACTAGACCATCAACCAATCATAAATATATTGCATTATTTTTAACTCCTTTTATTTACAAGAAGAAGAGGTCAGAAATGCAGTTTTTTCCTTTTAATGTTTATCGTTGTTTAGTTACCCCTTTCTTATATTTATTCATTCAAAAATGAGGTTACATTCAGCTTACAAAACATCTGGCTTTAGGCAAACAACTAGGGTTGCCCATCCCATAAACTGTCAAAAAAGGGTCTGAGTTAATACATTTTACTTCATGATTACTGATTTGAAATTTTGAAGTCCTAGTTCCAAGTTTCATCCCAGATGAAGCTCTCAGCAAATGTAATTCTGACCCATTTCAGACAAGAATAAGAGGATGTGTGTCTGTAGACATGGTGAGCACTGCTGCTTACAGGGTCCATACAACGCTGAGCTCTGACCCCTCTCAAAGCTGGGCCACAGTTATAATGGCATTTCGCTCAGTATTTCAGAGTCCTCTTGCCTCCGAGGGATTTGACTCTATGTTTTATTGTCTGTGTGGTCCCAGGGTTTGCAGATAGTAGAGCCTCAAGGAACAGCTGATAAAGGAGTGTGGCGTTTACTCCTCCATAAACTGCTCTTCTTTTATTCCTGTAACCCATTTCACATTCTTTCATTTTCCCAGGCCAGACATCTTTTATTTTCATTAACCGTCTACTTTATTTGGAGGAAGAAAAATGATAAAGACTTTTGGATTCTTCCTTAGAAATGTATTCTACGGCAAATCTCTCCAGACTTTCTTTTTTTTCTTTTTCTTTCTTTCTTTTCTTTTCTTTTCTTTTTTCTTTTTTTTTTTTTTTTTTGAGGCAGAGTCTTGCTCTGTTGTCCAGGCTGGAATGCAGTGATGTGATCTTGGCTCACTGCAACCTCCGCCTCCTGGTTTCAAGCAATTCTCCTGTCTCAGCTTCCTGAGTAGCTGGGACTACAGGCATGCACCACCACACCCAACTAATTTTTTTTTTTTTTTTTAAATAGAGACAGGGTATCACCTTGTTGGTTAGGCTGGTCTTGAACTCCTCACCTCAAGTGATCCACCCACCTCAGCCTCCCAAAGTGCTGGGATTGCAGACTTGAGCCATCGTGCCTGGTCAGTATTTCATTTAATATTATCTTTATCTGTGGTCTTATCATACTGGGTGCTATATACTAAAATAACTATGGGACTATTTTAGCTGTCTCCAACTGTCCCTTTCTTTGTGCCATTGGAATATACCTAAAATACGTTTTTTTGTTAAGTCTTTTCCCTGATGAATAATTTCTGCCATTTAATATTTAGTATGTCTTTTTTGGGCACTCATCTATCTCCACAATCTGGCTTCACCTCCCACCCACATTCTTTTCACCAGACTTCTTATCCGTTTTTGGCCTTCAGAAAATCTGTTATTACAGTTCAGATTCTGATTTTACAACCCATGTTTCTCCCTTGCAGAGGCATGTAAGCATCAGTCTTTATGTCAACAAATGCACCACCAAGAGCATAACGTTCTTCCTCATTGCTCAGATCCATTTATGTTTTTCATCGTGACACCTGAGACTCTAATATACATAGTGAAGGAGAGATGGAAGGATACTGGCAAGACATTTTATTTCACACATGCAATAAAATAAGGATGTGAGATTAAAACATAAATATTAGACGGACTCACCAAGCTCAAAATTGAGATTCATTTTCTCCCGATTATACCATGACTTAAATAAATATTAGAATTTTTCTGGATTCTATCTCATATTGCATTTCTTCTCTTGCTGGACCACACAACATAGTTCTTAGTTTCACGTGTCGCTAATATGCCAGTTACACCCAGAGCTGTGCCTCTTGTGTCTATCTCTCTGTCGCATGTTGTCCTAACTCTACCTAGGTGTCTTCAAACAAACTCAAATGTTTTAAGTCATTGTAATTTTCACCGAAAGGGTTTATCCTTCAAAAATTTCTGTTAAATATTCACCTTGAAGTCTACCTTCTATAGGAGACCACAAAAAAACAGGAGACTCTGAGCAGAAGTATGAGAACAAGAATGCACCAGGCAAGGGGGAGGACGAGGTGGTAGCTTTAGATGGTAAATAAACGTACTACAAGGCACAAGAGTAATGCACAATGGAATTGAAGTGGAATGGATATGTTCCAAAATATTCTAAAATAAGGTGGAAACATTTAGACCACCTCCCCCTCAAAGAATGGAGGAAAGGCAAGAATCGAGGTGGGGGATAGAAAAAGAAGGACAGAGGCAAAATGTATTGTTGAAGATTTAAAAGGTGATGTATACCGATGATCAACAAATAATAATGCCCTGGAATCACCTATTGAAATAAAATGAGCAAAACTGTCCTCCAGAAATTGCCAGCTATAATTTTATGTGAAAATAAGAGGCCTACCACTAAAGCGTAGTTGAAAGTAAGGGGTTAAACTTAGAAAATACTAACCATGAGGAAGTTATGAAATATAATAATTTTAGACAAAACAGACTTTAATAATAAAAGCATTTTGGCCAAGCAAGCTGGCTCATACCTGTAATCCCAGCACGTTGGGAGGCCAAGGCAGGCGGATCATGAGGTCAGGAGTTTGAGACCAGCCTGAAACCCCGTCTCTACTAAAAACACAAAAATTAACTGGGTGTGGTGGCGTGTGCCTGTAATCCCAGCTGCTGAAGAGGCTGGGCAGGAGAACAGCTTGAACTCGGGAGGCAGAGGTTTCAGTGAGCCAAGATTGTGCCATGGGACTCCAGCCTGGGCAACACAGTGAGACTCCATCTCAAAAAAAAAAAAAAAAAGCACTTTTAGGCATTTGGAGGATAAAATGTGTGATAAAAGGTTCAATTTAGCAGGAAAATATAACAGTAATCATCTTAAATGCATGGAATAAATTATTATCAAATAAGATAAAGGAAAAAATTGTATCATTACAGGGAGAAATATAAACTACACTAACAAATATGGGGGTTGTAAAAGAATTCACTTGGCAGTCAAGCATTTAAGTAACAAACATACACCTAAATAAGCAATCTATATAGCATAAACTACATGCTTTTAGGTTTTTTTTCTACCTTAAAGGAGAACTCAGGTTCTCAAGAACATATGCAATTTTCAGTTCGCCGTGGTCTTTGCATTGCATTTTTTTTTAGAAATAGAATTTGAGATAAATATATTAGTGCCAGCAGTTTACTTATGAGGGGGAAGGAAACACTGATAAAGAAATGGAAAGTGAGATAGGAAAAGGAAAAACTAAAGCACTCAGTTTTAAAGTAGTTATCAGCAAGAGCAAATGGAACTCGTTCTTGCTGAGAAACTGACAGTTGGCATAAAACATGCATCTGAGTTATTCCACACAGGGACAAGGGAAATTGATAGACCAACTCCCATCAGTCATTGGTTGAGTGCTGCTCCTTGGGGATGCAAATTCTCAAACACCTCTTGTGCCATCTGGTCCATAGCACAGGTGGGTGGTGGCTGAGGCCATGGCCGTCAAAAGATGCTTACAGGCCAGGAGGTGCTGGCAGTTGGAAATCAAAAGAACTGAATCAGAAAGGAGGAGGGAATAAGGCTAAACCATAGGAGTGTTGCTATAACAGCATTCTAACCAATATAACAAATATCAGCACATTTAAGGAATCTGTTCCGTATTGTTTTAAGTCTTGGGTACAGTGCAACTAAAGTATAATAGCAAGGATATTTTAAACCTGCATACATTTGAATTTTTAAAATAAAGTTCTAAATAACGACACATCAAAAATAAACTCAATGAAAATTTAAAGAAATACTCAGAATTGAGAGATAATGAAAATTATATATAGCAACTTAGGAGATGCAGTTACAGAAAGATTTAGGAGAACATTTACACAAAAATGGCTGAAAGTTAATAAGCTAAGCAGCTACATTATAAAGTAGTAGAAGTACGGTAAAATAACCTAAAAAAATCGAAGGAAGAAAATAATAACCAAGAGGACAGTAGAAATTAACAAAATAAAAAAATCACAGAAAGAGTCAGGAGAGCTAAATGTTGATAGAAAAACAAAAACTAGTGGAACAGATAAATAACTGGGAAGACTGAAGAAAAATAAAAGAAAAAAATTCTAAATAAACCATATTAGAACATTAGCTATACATATACTACATAGAGAGCCCATATAATTGTATATATATAATGGTGTGTATATATAATGTTTATGTCCCATATATATGGAAGTAATTCAGCACATTTTAAAATGTAGATGAAATATCTGAGCTTCTTTTAATTTAACATTTGAAGTGCCTCTCAAGTCATAAACTAGTTTTTCGACACAGGTTTGTATACATAACAACAACAACAACAAAACACTCCCCTTGAGATTAAACATTCCTCTGGAGACACTGTTGACATTTTACATGACTCTACAGAAGCAAATCAGAACATTGACGTTGATACTACACTTTTAGCTGGATTTGAGACTTTTGTCGGTTCCATCTTTACATGCAAACTTGTGTGTAGTATGCTGTGTCCAGTTCTATAGAATGAAATTATTTTTAGAAAATTTAAAATTAAGTAAAATTAAGTTATATATGGATATATTTTAAAGACGCTTATGCATATCATAAATATGTATCATAGAATATATATTTAAAAACATGACAACATAGGTGAGGAGATATGTAGTGACGAGGAGAGGTCATTTTAATGTTTTAATTTTTAGATGGGTGGTGAGTTCACAAATTGCATTTTAAATTTATCTTTCTAATTTACATATATGAAATATAAATATATCAATTATTGTGTAATAAAATATTTCATTGCTTGTAGAAATTTGGAGGCTGTTGTTGATCTCCCTAGGACTGTTGCAGAAGGTGTCCCCAAATGCTGACAGAGGGATGATAGAGCAAGCATTGCTCTATTGAGTGGATGGGAAGGGAAGAGAGAAAATGCAGGTGTGAATGGGGCATAGCAAGCAAAATGGCTTTTGCACACATTTATGCTCCAGCCTGGGAGCCGTGCACAATGGATGATACTTGAATGACTAAAGATGGAAGAGACATCCAGTGCGGCCACAGGGGAGGGGATCCCTCCATGGGCATCTGATTGATCACTGTTAAAGGAGATTAAAGAAGGTTGACCTCCAAATCTTGGTTGGACATTTTTGTGCTTGGGGGAAAGTTGGGAGAAAAGATCTGAAATATTTTCTGTTAGATTACATGTATCTTTTCAGTGGTACCTTCCAAAGGTCAAGGGTTGAGAGAACAACAGAAGCTAGTCTGCTATGTGGATAGCAGACACAGTGCAAAATAGCTACAGGGGGAGAAGGAGAACAAAAGTCATCTAAGAGAGAATGAAGACTGACTGTGGGCCCTGCTGGGATCAGATTACACAAGCATGCAGGGGAGGTTTATTATATACTTTGAGGGGGAGCCTGACAAGAATTGGATATTAATTAGTCACTGATGTATATTAAATGACATATACTTGTTTCCAGGCTATGGCGATTTGGAGTGCATGTAGATTGGTAGGAACAAGCATCCTACCAGTTCAGCTGGGAGAAACATTACCTTCCATGGGCATCATATGTTATGCATTATGAAGACATACCCAACACACCTTCTGTCTACACAGGAGTCCGCTAAGCTGAGGGATATTGAAATGTAAATGTTTTGATTGAGATAAGAGAATTATTGGAGGAGCCCACTTATATACTACCCTGACTGCTCTCCATACTGTGAAGAGGGCTTTTTTAAAAGAACATCATGATCTGGAGAAAGGCAAGGATTAGGTTTGCTGAGCTCTACATTGAGAAGATGGAGAGTGAGAGATTGGGTGCTCCATACACTAAGTAGTATAGGAATTAAAAACAAAAGCCTAGAAACTATGAAGAAAGAAACTTTGGAATATGCCTTTGATTCAATGACCTTTAAAAAATATGCTGTATGCAAATTTACATCTATGTCTATATCGTCTACATCTGTTTCTAGATCTATGTATGTATGTATGTATCTATCTATCATCTGTGTATCTATCTATCTATCTATCTATATCTGTTATGTGCCATTATGTATTTCATTATGTATAATGAATACTGGCGAGCAAGTTTGACATAGAGAATATCCCTGATTTTAAAAGGTGCTTACAGTCCACAATGGGTCGGGGGTGGGGCTGGTGACAGACAGGTAGAGAAACAATTTAATGCTATCTAAAAGAAGGGGATATTGCTGGGTGTGGGTTGTGGGTAAATGTGGCAACCCTTAACATCATAAAACATAATAAAATCAATAATAATCATAACAGATATTGTTTCTGAGCACCTAAGTTAGGTGCTTTACAGTACTGTTTCAACCACAATGTTCTTATTTTGTTGAAAGCTGCAAACTCTTTAAGGGCAAGAACCAAGTCTGTTCTCTTCATCAATCTATACCAGAGACCTACTCTAGTGCCCAGCTCACTGTAAGAATAAATAAATAAATAGATAATAATAATAAATAAGCTGTGCTGGTGGTAGGGAGAAATATGTTAAATCCTTGCAAAGGCCTATCAGCCCTTACCCGCCATCCCAGCCTGTAGCAACCAAGTCAAGTAGACTGTATTAAGTCCTGTCCCACAGGTTCTGTCCGTGGCTTCTCCTCTTTGGCTGGATACTTGAGAGTATCTAATATTAGCACCTGACCCAGCAGGCAAACGTTCAGAAGCCAGCTCTCCCATCAGCAGCAGCACTTACGCCCCAGCCTGGGAGCCGTGCACAGCGTCTGGCATTTGAATGACCAAGAATGGAAGAGACACCTGCAATGCCATTTGTGGTGTATATGTCCTTCTTAAAAAGCAAACATGGTAATTTGTGCATTTTAAAGTATATAACATGTTGGGAGGTTTCAAAGCAAAGGGGGCAACTTGGAACACCAAGTAGATGACAAAGTCATAAAATCGTTTTAAAGGAAATGCATGAATAACTGATTTTTAAAAAATCAGTAAATAGCTCTTTCCCCTTCTAATTTTAAAAGTTGGGTTATTCATTTTCCCCAAGACTTTCATTAGCCTTAGCAAAATGCGTGCTGTTCAAGCCTCAATTCTTGCCATAAGTGCTATTCAGAGAACATCTGCGTGTATCGGTTCTTTCTCTGTTTCTAAGCGGAGCTGCGACACTTGCTGAAAGGGAGCTGCCACACTGTTGTGTCATTGATAGGCCCAATCAGCCTGCCTCTTTCAGATGTTGAAATCGCATGTTTTCTGTACAAAGCAGATGCTTCCATCACACAGGACTAAATTATCCTAAGGGGTTGAGGGAAGGGTCTTAGGATGAGCCAAAACAGGAAGCTCTGCAGTAGGCTTCAAATGCTGCTAAATTCTGGCATTTGTTTATGTTGAAAAGAAAACAATGAGAGAATGGGACAGATGATCAGTGGCATAAAATTCCAACCAAACTGAGGAAAAAAATGAGCTCATAGTTAGGTTTTCTGTCAAATGGCCCTGTGTGGGTTAGTTAGCAGAGACTCTGGGCTGAAACTGTGATCCACGCTCTAAGGGGTCCCCCAAAAATGTATCTTCCAAGGCAGAACTGCCTACAGAGGATCCCTGGAGGCTGATCTTGCCAAGCAGATACTCTGAGTTTTTAACTCTAGTCAAAGTGGCTTTGCTATGAAAAGGGTCTACTTCAGTGAAGAAAATCGGGGCCTGTCAATGAAGCTTGGCATAAGTCAGTTGTGGTTAGGGGATCTGCCCTGGCTGCAGGACTGGACTGTGGTAATGGGGCTTCCTGTCCAGATTAGGATGTCAGAATGTGCACTGTGGATTCAGTGGGTCGATGGATCCTGTCCAGTAGGGGAGTCTCCCAGCAGGTGGATTTTTGACTCTGAGATTCTTCTAATCTTGGGAATGCTATTGTTTTTGATCCTCTAGCAGTCTTAAAGAAAGACCTCAGCAGGCAACTGTGGTTACAGAAGGCATGCTCAGCTTCTATGGAGATAGGACAGGTGGTCAGGGACCCAGCAACGTATACTGATGTGTAGGGGCCCAGCAATGTGGTAAACAAGATCTAGCAAAAGGAAAAGTTCAGAAACACATTTGTAGAGCACTATAATGAAGTCCTAGGCTACCTCATTCAATTCCTAAAATCTTCTGAAGGGTAACTATTATTATTATGCCAGATTACATATAAAATACAGAAATTCGTAGTGGTGAAGGAACTTGTCCAAAGTCATGTGCCTAGTAAATGGTTAGGGAAGAAGTGAGTTTCAGGTGTGGATTACAAAGCTTCCATCTTTATGCCATGTCATACAACCAAACTGGGGTGGCGTTACCAGGTACACCTTCGATACTGAAGGGCCCTCATAACAGACAATCTGGATATCGTGGACACAGCAGCACATCTTGGAATCCAAAAATCTTGTGAGCCTGATTCAGATAGGCTGTGAGACCTGAGGTTTAGCCTGTGAGATCCAATAGTGATGGCAGCAGACAGGAGTCATTGGTTTTTTTTGCACATGAGCCCATATGCAAAAGGCAATTTTTAGCCACCTGGAATACCAGGTGAAGTCCCTGTTTAGCTGGTCCTATGCCATGCAGGGTTGACAGCTCAGTGCTACAATATCACCAGTGTGATCCAAGATGGGACTTGCCTAATAACCTGGAATTTTATCCAGCCCCTTTTACTACAGCTGAATACTACAGTATTCAGCCAGGCGAGCTAATGTACATTCACACACCTTTCGGATTGTCCTTCAGTTATAAAAATCAGCATTTGTCAGACAAATTTATTAATGTCTTCCCCAAGATCAGAAGCTAATTTCTAAATGAATTCCATGACTTTTGCCTTGCGGAACAGGGAGTACTGATGTGCCAGCTCTCTCAGAAGGTGATCAGGAAGTTTGGGGAGAGAAAATAATTCAGGTAGGAAGCTTCCTGCAAAATAGAGCTGCAGGGTTTCTGCATGTTGCATCTCCAGCCTGTTTAATGCATAGCTGTGTGTGAAGAAGGAAGTGAATTCATTCTCATTTAGGTATGTTGGGACATGATCTATGTGCCTGTGGGGTTCTAGGAATATAAGAAAACTCCAATATTTAGTTAAACTGCCTGCAAACATTGATTCATCTACTACCACCTGAATGGATTGGTCAGTGAATGTCTGCAGCTCCTCAGGAGAACTCTGGAAAACTGATAAATCAGGGGTAGAAATCTGATGTTAAAGGACCACAGGGAGAATGGGAGTTGCTTCTTCTAGAAATGCCTTAGGGAGGAGCCGTCCTACAAACCTTTCACAAGTGTGCAAACTTGGGCCAGGATAGCAATGTAAGATCTGGTAGGAGGTAAGGGGAGTGTGAGAACCGTTGAATACTAAATATGTCTTTGATTCTTAGAAACAGTGGTTTTATGCAGCGATTACTTGAATTTCTCTCCTAAATGTTTGAAAGAAAAACTACTGGTTAGTTAGGATTATGCTGACTTTGAGTTAATTTTCTGAATAAGTGTTCATCCAAAAAATTTATTGAGAACATGTAGTAGATGCTTAAAAATGGAAACATAAAATCGTTGGCTAGGGAAATAGCTATAGGAAATTTTGCTCTTTAGTTTTCATGCCTTTACCTATATAGGTTATTAACTGCAGTAATCATCAATGTTCCACGCAGACTCAACTTAAGTATCCATCATTATATGAATACGTTTATTAAACTTGGACATTGAAAAAGAAAAATCAAAATTCAGTTGAGAATGCCTGAATGCATACTCTGATATGAGGGTGGTATTTTTCAGTAGCATAACTTTGTGAATATTTGTTTATGACAGACTCAATGTTATGCACTTAATTTTCTCATCAGATTTTCTTTTTGTGCACTCATTTTTGGTATGACTCTTTAACCAGTGCAATCAGGGGAGTAGACCCTGTCTTGGCTTATCCTGAACCTTGATTCTCAACTTCAGGAGCTTTGACTCTCTTTACTGAAAGGGCCATTTGTCAATGTGGGTAGAGTACAGAGGTGCTGCTAAACATCTGTTATGCACAGGAAAATCTCCCACAATAAAGAAATATACAATCCAAAATGTCCATTGTGCCAACATTGAGAAACCCTATCCGGACCAAGATCTCCATGTTTAGCAAATAAAAATACAGGACACCTAGTTAAATTTGAATTTCAGATACACAACAAATAATACGTATCTATTATGTAACATACAAATAATATGTTATTGTATATATATGTTCAATTGATTATGAAATGTGATGCTTAATATGTCTGAAATTTTGCATGAGATATACTTTTTCTAAAATAATATATAGTTCATTTGAAATTCAAATTTATTTGACATCCTGAATTTTTCCTGGCATCCCTAGCTCTATGTCTTATACAAGAATGTGACCTACTCCATGAATTCTAAGCTTTTCTGCAACAGAAAGAAATTTTATTTTGTTTGCAGTTTTTTGTGCAATTGCATAGGTTTTGGAATAAAGCATGTCTCAATTCTGGTGCCTACAACACCAGTGCCTGGGTTTCCAGCACAAAACTGGGCAGCCGTTTGGGAAGATATCAAGCTGGCTGCAACAGTTTTTTTTTAAATAACCCAGTGGTGCCTGGAAAGCCAGTGAGACAGAACTGCAGATCTCCCAGCACAATGCTCGAGCTCTGATAAGGGAAAGACTGCCTCCTCAAGTTGCTCCCTGACCCCCGTGTATCCTGACTGGGAGACACCTCCTAGTAGGAGATAACAGACACCTCATAGAGGAGAGCTCTGGCTGGCATCTGGTGGGTATCCTTCTGGGACAAAGCTACCAGAGGAAGGAACAGGCAACAATCTTTGCTGTCCTGCAGCCCCCCATTGGTGATTCCCAGGCAAGCAGGATCTGGAGCAAACTTCCAGCAAACTCCAGCAGACCTGCAGCAGAAGGGCCTGACTGTTAGAAGAAAAACTAACAAACAGGAAGAAATAGTTTAACATTAACAGAAAGGACATCCACTCAGAGACCCCATCCAACAAGAAAAGCTAACTATCCTAAATATATAGGCACCCAATACAGGAACACCCAGATATATACAGCAAGTTCTTAGAGAACTACGAAGAGACTTAGAATCCTTCACAATAATAGTGGGAGACTTTAACTCCCCCACTGTCAATATTAGATAGATCAACGAGACAGAAAATTAACAAGGATATCCAGGACTTGAACTCAGATCTGGACCAAATGGACCTAGTAAACTACATAACTCTCCACCTCAAATCCACAGAATGTACATTCTTCTCAGCACTGCTCATTCCTCTGAAAAAGGGGGCTGAAGCCAGGGAGCCAAGTGATCTGGCTCAGCGGATACCACCCCCATGCAGACCAGCAAGCTAAGATCCACTGGCTTGAAATTCTTGCAGCCAGCACAGCAGTCTGAGGTCGACCTGGAACATTCCAGCTTGGTGCGGGGGAGGGGCGTCCACCATTGCTGAGGCTTGGGTAGGTGGTTTTAACCTTGTCTGTGTAAACAAAGTCACCAGGAAGTTTATACAGCGACTGGGCGGAGCGTGCAGCAGCTCAGCAAGGCCACTGCAGGCATACTGTGTCACTAGACTCCCTCCTTCTGGGCAGGACATCTCTGAAAAAAGGCAGCAGCCCATCAGAGACTTAGAAATAAAGCCCCCACCTTCCTGGGACAGAGCACTTGGGAAAAGGGGCAGTTGTGGGTAGAGCTTCAGCAGACTTAAATGTCTCTGCCACACAGCTCTGAAGGGAGCAGTGGATCTCAATAGATGCAGAGAAGGCCTTTGACAAAATTCAACAGCCCTTTATGCTAAAAACTCTTGATAAACTAGGTATTCGCTGGAACAGATCTGAAAATAATAAGAGCTATTTATGACAAACCCACAGCCGACGTCATACTGAATGGGCAAAACCTGGAAGCATTCCCTTTGAAAACTCACCACTCCTATTCAACATAGCATTGAAAGTTCTGACCAGGGCAATCAGGCAAGAAAAAACATACGGTATATTCAATTAGGAAAAAAGGAAGTCAAATTGTCTCTATTTGCAGACAACATGATTGTATATTTAGAAGACTCCATCATCTCAGTCCAAAATCTCCTGAAGCTGCTAAGCAACTTCAGCAAAGTCTCAGGATACAAAATAAATGTGAAAAATCATAAGCATTCCAATACACCAATAATAGACAGAGAGCCAAATCGTGGGTTAACTCCCATTCACAAGTGCTACAAATATAATAAAATACCTAGGAATACAACTAACAAGGGATGTGAAGGACCTCTTCAAGGAGAACTATAAACCACTGCTCAAGGAATTAAGAGAGAACACAGATGAAAAAAAAATTCCATGCTCATGGTTTGGGGGAATCAATATCATGAAAATGGCAATACTTCCCAACATAATTTAGAGATTCAATGATAACCCCATCAAGCTACCATTGACTTTCTTCAGAGAATTGGAATAAACCACCTTAAACTTCACATGGAACCAAAAAAGAGCCCACATAGCCAAGACAATAAAAAAAAAAAAAAAAAAAAAAAACAAAGCCGAAGGCATTACACTACCTGACTTCAAACTCTACTACAAGGCTACAGTAATCAAAACAGCATGAAACTGGATCCCTTCCTTGCACCTTATATAATAATTAACTCAAGATGGACTAAAGACTTAAGCATAAGTCCTAACACTATAAAAACCCTAGCAGAAAACCAAGGCAATACCATTCAGGACGTAGGCATGGGCAAGGACTTCATGACTAAAACACCAAAAGCAGTGGCAACAAAAGCCAAAATAGACAAATGGGATGTAATTAAATTTAAGAGCTTCTGCACAGCAAAAGAAACTGTCATTAAAGTGAACCAGCAACCAACAGAATGGGGAACAATGTTTGCATTCTACCCATCTGATAAAGGGCTAATAACCAAAATCTACGAAGAACTTAAACAAATTTACCAGAAAAAACCCAACCCCATCAAAAAGTGGGCAAAGGATATGAACAGACACTTCTCAAAAGAAGACGTTTATGCAGCCAACAAACATATGAAAAAAAGCTCATCATCACTGGTCATTAGAGAAATGCAAATCAAAACCACATTGAGATACCATCTCACGTCAGTTAGAATGGTGATCATTAAAAAATCAGGAGACAACAGATGCTGGAGAGGATGTGGAGAAATAGGAATGCTTTTACACTGTTGGTGGGAGTGTAAATTAGTTCAATCACTGTGGAAGACAGTGTGGCGATTCCTCAAGGATCTAGATATAGAAAGACCATTTGACCCAGCAATCCCTTCATTGGGTATATACCCAAAGGATTATAAATTGTTCTATTATAAAGACACATGCACACGTATGTTTATTGTGGCACTGTTCACAATAGCAAAGACCTGGAACCAACCCAAATGCCCATCAATGATAGACTGGATAAAGAAAATGTGGTATATATATACCATGAAATACTATGCAGTCATGAAAAAGGATGAGTTCATGTTCTTTGCAGGGACATGGATGAAGCTGGAAACCATCATTCTCGGCACACTAACACAAGAACAGACAACCAAACACCACATGTTCTCACTCATAAACGGAAGTTGAACAATGAGAACACATGGACACAGGGAGGGGAATATCACACACCAGTGCCTGTCAGATGGTGGGGGGTTAGGGGCAGGATAGCATTAGGAGAAATACCTGATGTAGATGACGGGTTAATGGGTGTAGCAAACCACCATAGCATTTGTATACCTATGTAACAAACCTGCACATTCTGCACATGTATCTCAGATCTCAAAGTATAAAAATAAAAAAAAATTGTTTTAATTATTTTATTTTTATTTCTTTTTTGAACCATGTAATATTTAATAGTGTATTGCTTTATTTCCAAAGATTGAGATTTCTTTGTTATTATTTTGTGAATTATTCTCACCTTAATCATTTTAAACATTTATAACATGTTTTGACAATATTTTAATTTGCACATAATCAGATTGACATGTTATTTTTTTAGACTTCTGTTATAGTTTAGCATTTAATCAATTTTAGTACACATTCACATTGAAAAAAAATAGTCTTCTCTTGATCTGTGTTCAAGTTTCATATGTGTGTGGGCTTGGGTGGGGTGGCACACATTTGTAATCCTGGGAATTTCTCCCAAATTGAGGTAGGAGGATTGCTTGAGCCCAGAAGTTTGAGACAAGCCTGGGCAACATGGCAAGACTGCATCTCTACAAAAAATACAAAAATTAACCAGCCATGGTGGTGTGCACCTGGGGCCCCACCAGCTATTGGGAAGGCTGAAACAGGAGGATTGCTTGCGCCCAGGAGGTCCACACTGCAGTGAGCCATGGTGATGCCACTGGATCCTAACCTGGGTGACAGTGAGACTCTCTCTCTCTCTCAGCGAAAAGGTTTTATGTGTGTTAATTATATCAATGTATTAATTGCATTGTTCTAATATTTTATATTCTTTCTGATTTACTTATGTTGCTCTGTAATTTACTGAGAACATTACTTAAATATGAAATTATAATTATAGATTTGTCTATTATTTTCAATTTTTTTTCTCATTTTTCTGTTTACCTTAATTTTATTAGTAAGCAGAAAAAGTTTAAGCCTTAAAAAGTATGTAATTGGAGACAAATATATTTTCCAAGACATTTTTCTATTTCTCTACACAAGTTTAATAATAACATCCATTCCTGTCTTCCTACGGTGCATGACATTGTTAATTATAAACAAGTGTGGGGAGCCCCCGATAAACCACCAACAGATTTTCTAGGACTACCCTTGACATAATTTTTGAAACTTAATGTCAAAATATGACTAAGTTAGTAGGTATATAATTTTTGTCTCCCCTTAAATAGAACAAGAAAAGGCAGAAACATTTGAATATTTAGGCAGATAAATACAACTACTACAATCTTTATTATATCAACCTGTTAGAACATATTTCAATTATAAATGCCACAGAGAGGTTTCAAAGTCTAAATGTTCAATTAAGGCAACTAATTTCTATTGGATTAACATTTGCATAATCTATCTTTGTCTTTTATTTTACTTTAAAGCTACTTAAGTTATTGAGTTTAAAGTGAATTTCTTATAAATAGCATATCATTGAATTCTGTTTGTTTATACACTCTGAAAATCTTGTTACTCAGTGTAATGCCTATATGACCTAGCTGAATTTCTACGGGACCTTAGCTCTGCTTTGCTTTAGGAGACAGGATGCCTGAGGTCAGAAGTTCCTCTTGGTGACCAAACTAGTTGAGACTAATGGGATTCAAGTTCCAGTTCACTTGACCTTTGAAGAACCTCTAACTTCATTATAATTTAATTTCCATGCTAAATGACACTCCCACCCGTGCCATGACAGTTTATAATCACCATTACAATGACTGGAAGAAACTATGAAAGGATAAAAAGTAAGCCACAACTCCAACTCCAAGGAATTCTCCACCAATTCCCAGAAAAGACAAGAATATTCCTTCCCTTGTTTTTAATGCCCAAACCCTTCATTAAAGATGCCCCGTATCTGTGACTTTCTGCCTCTCATGAACTGAGAAGTTAATTTGTGAGCCAAGCTCCTGCTTCTCAAGTCCATGGCCATTGAATAAAGCCTGCACTGCTTGATGCCCACTTTGATTACATGCACTGACTTCGCAGCATTGAAAAGATCCCATTTAAAAATCAGTAATGTTCTGACTTCTAACGGATTAAGTTTGCCATTTTATTATTTGTTTTCTGTTTGTTTGATTTGCTTTTTGTTCTTCCATTTCAAGTGGGTTACTTGAACAGTTTTAAGAATTCTGTCTTTATTTACAGTGTTTTGGAGTACAACTCCTTGTACAGTTTAATGTTGTAGGTTTCACAGTATACCTAACATGTGACTTGTCAGTCTATCAGTATCAATGTTGAGTCCTCTGAAAGCTGGTTTCCACTTAGGTCTCTTTACATTCCTCATTTTTAAATATCATTATCTGGAGAACAAGATGATATAATTTTTATTTCACTAATCAAATATGGTTTATAGAATTCATAAAGAAAAGGATAATATATTGTTATGTATCTATATTGCATGTCCAGTTTTTTTCTTCCTTTCTGCTAAGATTTTCCTTTATTCCCTTTCTGTTTGAAGATTCCTTTAGCTAGGCTTTAAGAGTAGGTCTACTAGTGACATAACCTTTTAGTTTTCTTTTGTCCAAGACTGTCCCTCTTTCATCTTCTTACCTTAAGGATAAGGTAAGAAGTTATAGAATCTGTGGTTCAGTTTTTTTCTTAAATATCATTTGAAAGTTTTGTGTCACTTTCTCTGTTTTCCAGGGTTTTGGATGAAAAATTCATGGCCGTTTTAATTGGTCTTCTCTTGTAGATAATATGGTTTCTCCAGCTAATTTCAAGTCTTTTCTTGTCAGTAGTTTTCAGAAGATTAATTATGATCTTTCTTGATATAGATTTCTTTGGATTTATTCTATTTGGGGTTCATTCAAATATTTAAATTTGTAAGGCTTATATATTTTGCTAACTTTAGGAAGTTTTTATCCATTATGTCTTTAAGTAGTAATGTTGAATATTTTATTTTTCCATATACCTAAGGCTGTGGTCATTTTTGTGGGGGTTCTGGGGGGTGGGGAAGGTCTGTTTGCTATCTGTTATTCAGACTGGGTGAATTTTAGTGATTAGTCCTCAAGTCCACTGATTCTATTCACTGTCGTCTCTGTAATACTAGGAAGCCCATCTGGCAAGTTTTAAAGTTTCTGTTATTTGACTTACCCTTGGGTAATTTTGATGTGGTCTTTTTTGGAGCATTTTCTTTTTTATTTTCATTTTTGGTGAGATTTTCTACTATTTCATTTGTCTCAAGAGAATTTATAATTGCTTATTGATTCCTTTTTTTGATAGCTGCTTTAAAGTCCTCATCAGATATTTCCAACATCTGTGTCATTTCAGTGTTGGCTTCAGTTGATTGCATTTCTCAGGTTGTGATTTTCTCGGTTCTTGGTAAGATAGGTTATTTTCAGTTGTATTCTGGGCATGCCTATTATATCTATTATGTTATGAGATCTGGATCCTGTTTAAATTTCCTGTTGCAGCAGGTATGTTTTCTGTTTAGATTTAGTAGTACTAGTATTTGGTCAACTTGGTTTATATGGTGTGCCTGGGGCTCCTGCTGGACCTTGCTGGCATCTTAACGGGACAGAAAGTTATTTCTCAGGACAGGCCATATGTCCCTCTAGGTGGGGGAAGTGATTCTCCACCCTGGAGGGACGACAGGTCTTTCCAGGCCAGGTAGCTTGTTAAGCCAGGATCCCACTTACCTGTGCTTTATGGCCACCCAATGTCTCTTGGTGACAGAAGAGATTTTCATGCCTTGTGGGGATAGAGAATGCTCACCAGCAGATTTCCATCTGCTAAAGTTAAGACAGTCATTGCTTCATAGCAAGGATACAATCGATAAGAAAAAAGGCAGATAGTTTTGGCAGATGTCAGTTATGTGAACCAAAAGTCAGACACATTTGGTAAGTCAGACTCTTGCCCTGTCTACTGGAGCATCATCTGAAGAAGCTGCAAGTTCTCAGAGGTCTCATTTTCAGAAGAGTCATGGTTTTCATCAGGGTGTAGGAGTAGAAGGGGTGACTGGGGAAGGTGTCATCCCTTTCTTCAGATATGTATATTGTTCCCAACAGGACATTTCAAGGGCTTAGTGGTACTTCCAGGAGCTGAGCAAGGGCCAAGGCATCCTTTGAGCAGTGTTAATCCTTCACTGTGTGGTTTGCTATTGTCATTCCTCTGGAACTGTGCACCAGTTGGTATGGCTCTGTTTATGTCTCTAGACTTCCTCTCCTTTGGTGGGAGAGACTGCAGAGTTACATGTCAAAAGGCACAAAATACATAGAGGAGCAAAAACTTTAGAAAATAATGTATTCTATCACAGTGAGCACCCTGGAGCTTAGCTTAGGACATCAGGGAAAATGATAAGGGGAAAAAGATACTCAAAGACTATCTGTGCCAAAAGGACCACTTTGAGATAAAGTGTGACTGTGATAATAATGTTTGAATTTAACAGGAAATTCAAAGAATTGAACTAGAAATATAGAGATACCTTATATATATATATATGAAGATGGAGGTACTTGTAGGATAGATGAGTGTTACCAATATCTGCATTACAGAGTATCGAAGAGAATGGAGAGGAGGAGACAGATCAAGATGACATCAAGGTTGTGGATGTAGGCAATTTGAACAAGGCGCAGCTGAAGAGGATGCTATTTTTCAGTTGGGTGCCGGGATTCTAGGAATGATATTAACAAAATCAAGAGAAGAAAGAACAATTTTGGAGAGAAATATCAGCTCACTAGGGCTCTATCACAATTGTGTTTCTATTAATTTCTCATATATTTCCAAACTCTTTTTGGAAATGACATTTTTTCCAGACTGTTCCATGCTCCAAGCATATTTGTTCCAAGCTGTTTTCCTGGCGTTGTCCTAACCATGCACCAAACCTCAACCTAAACATCACTTTCTCTGGGATACATGTGTTAACTCCATATATTAAATGAAACATCCTGATGTCACCCAGCCCTCCTCTTTCATGACATTTTTCCTTTTATTTTTTGGTAACAACTTTTTTTTTAATAGCTGTTTTCATTTATTAATGGTAATACCAATAAAGGTGACTAGGAAGTTCATCTGGCTTATCGTATATTCCCTGTGCTGAGCTCAATGCCTATTTCATAGTTGGCACTTAATGAATACATTTTTGTTTGAGATGGAGTCTTGCACTGGCCCCTGGGCTGAAATTCAGTGGCACGGTCTTGGCTCACTGCAACCTCCACCTCCTGTGTTCAAGCGATTCTCCTGCCTCAGCCTCCCAAGCTGGGATTATAGGCATCCATCACCAGGTCCAGCTAATATTTTTTTGTATTTTAGTAGAGACGGGTTTCACTGTGTTGGCCAGGCTGGTCTCAAATTACTGGCCTTATGATCTGTCCATCTCAGCCTCCCAAAGTGCTGGGATTACAGGCATGAGCCACCGAGCTGGACTCACTGAATACATTTTGAATGAGTGAGTAAATGACAGAATAAACAATGCTATTATCATTGTCAGAATGGTCCACCATTCTGAATTTGGTCTTTCCAGAGATGACTTCAAACCGTTTCTCACAAATCTGTCATCCTTATTCACCAGGGAGTATTTTTCACAGTGTAGTTTCAGAGTACTGCATATATAATAGTATTAACATGAATAATATTTTCATCCACTTGTCTTTTGATTATAGAGTGAGCCTAGAGGTAATTCCTGACTTTTGAATGTTTAAAAGTTCATGAGAAAACAGTATGGTGTAAGGAAGAGTAGACTAACCTCAAACTTAAGACAGAATCCATTCTGCTTCCCCCAACAGCCATTTTCCATTGGAGCAAAGACCGTTTATTTTTAAAGTGTCCTCCAGATAAAAATTGATAATTGATTGAATTATCAGTGTGCCATAATTAAAAAAAAAAAAAGCAATGAAGAAATCTCTATAGTAAGTAATGTAGAGAGAGATCCAAGATGGCCGATTAGCAGCAGCTAGGATTGTAGCTCCCACTGAAAGTGCAGAGAGTGAGTGGACACCACATTTTCAGATGAATTTTAATTGCCCACGGACCAAGAGATTCTTGGCGGAGGAGCCCCCACGGGTCGCCCAGCGCGACTCTTTTGGCGCCCGTTTTGCAGGCACCCCGGCGTGGCGGTTCTCAGTCCGGAGTATACGGGACTGAGTGCCCTTTTGGTTGGCGTTTGGAGCTCCGGAAAAGCAGAGTCTCCCATTAAGCTGATTGAAAAGCGGACTGAAGTGAGGAACCAGACTGGGAGATTCCCGGGCAGAAAAGCGCCACGAATCTTAACGCTGCTGTTTAGCTGGCATAGTGGGTCGCCGCAGGGGAAGGCTGGTACCCCCCTCCACAAAAAAAAAAATAAATAAAAAACAGCAGTTGGCACTGCTGAAGATTGAGAGTTTCACAGCAAGTACAGCTAACCTGGGAAGGTCCAGCTCTGTGGGGGAGGGGCGTCCGCGAAGGAAAATTAAGAAATAGAAAAAACTTTATCACCAACAAACTGGACGTCCACTCAGAGACCTAATCTGAAAGTCAGCAATTACACAGACGACAGGTGGATAAATCCACAAAGATGGGGAAGAAACCAGCGCAGAAAGGCTAAAACACCCGAAATCAGAACGCCTCTCCTCCTACAGAGGATTGCAGTGCCTCATCACCAATTGAACAAGGCCTATAGAAAATGAATGTGAGGAATCAACAGAATCAGGCTTCAGAAGGTGGATAATGAGAAACTTCTGTGAGCTAAAAGAGTATGTTCTAGCCCAATGCAAGGAAACTAGGAACCTAAAAAGGTTTCACGAAATGTTCATGAGAATGGACAATTTAAAGAGGAATATAAGTGAATTAATGGAGCTGAAAAACAATACGAGAACTTCGAGAAGTATGCACAAGTTTTAACAGTCGAATTGATCAAGCAGAAGAAAGGATTTAGAGGTCGAAGACCAACTTAACGAAATAAAACGAGAAGACAAGATTAGAGAAAAAAAGGGTAAAAAGGAATGAGCAAAGTCTCCAAGAAATATGGGACTATGTGAAAAGACCTAATCTACGTTTGATAGGTGTACCTGAATGTGACGAAGAAAATGAATCCAAGCTGGAAAATATTTTTCAGGATATTATCCAGGAAAACTTTCCTAACCTAGCAAGGCAAGACAATACCCAACTCCAGGTAATACAGAGAACACCACAAAGATATTCCTCAAAAAGAGCAACCCCAAGGCACATAATCATTAGATTTATAGGGTTGAAAACGAAGGAGAAAATACTACGGGCGGCCAGAGAGAAGGTAGGTTACCCACAAGGGGAAGCCTATAGACTCACAGCTAATCTCTAGCAGAAACCCTACAAGCCAGAAGAGAGGGGGCCAATATCAACATCCTTAAAGAAAACAACTTTCAACCCAGAATTTCATATCCAGCCAAACTAAGTTTCATAAGTGAAGGAAAAATAAAATTTTTTACAAACAAGCAAGTACTCAGAGATTTCATTACCACCAGGCCTGCTTTACAAGAGCTTCTAAAGAGGCACTATATATAGAAAGAAACAACCAGTATCAGCCACTTCAAAAAACCCATAGTAAGCTGCATCCAGATCCATCTTACATGCAAGGATATACAGAGACTCAAAACAAAGGGATGGAGGAAGATTTGGCAACCAAATGGAGAGCAAAAAAAAAAAAAAAAAAAGCAGTAGTTGCAATTTCATTCTGATAAAATAGACTTTAAAGTAATAGAAACCGAAGGAGATAAGAAGGACATTGTATAATGGTAGAGGGATGAATGTAATGGGAAGAGCTAACGATCCTAAGTCTATGTGCACCCAATATAGGAGCACCCAGATACATAGGGCAACTTCTTGGTGACTTACAAAGAGACTTGGACTCCCACACAATAATAGTGGGAGACTTTAACATTACATTGTCAATATTGTACAAATTAATGAGACAGAAGGTTAAGAAGGATACCCGGGACTTAACTTAAACCTCAAACAAGTAAACTTAATAAACATTTACAGAACTCTCTACTCCAAATCCACAAAAACATACATTTTTTTTTCAGTAACACATCACATTTATTCTAAAAGTGACCACATGGTTGGGAGTAAATACTCCCTAGCAATTGCATAGCATTTCATAGGTTTAAATGAAATATTGGTTGGCTGTTTGTTTGTTATTTTCCTCCCTTATTCCTCTCCTGTCTCCATTGTATAACACAATTATTAGTATAAAAAAGCTTTCAATATCCATTTGTGGACTGCATTCTAGCCTGGGCAATAGAGCAAGATTCCCGTTCTCTCTCCCTTTTTTTTTTTTCTTTTTTCTTTATTTCATTTTTTTTTCTTCCTTCTTTCTCTTTTTCTCTTTCTCTAAAAAAAAAAAAAAGATAAGTAAGTAATGTATTAGGGTTCTCCAGTAAATGGAAACAATAGGATATGTAAATACATATATATCATGAAAATGATACAGATATGTGAGAGAGGACCTGTTAGGAGAGATGACTCACATGATTATGAAGGCTGAGAAATCATGTGTTGAAAATGGAATCCTCAGTGAAACAGTGTTGGGAGGTGGAGCCTAGTGGAAGGTGTTTGGGTCATAAGGGCTTCACCCTAGTGAATGAATTTATGCCAGTTGTAAAAGAGCTTGAGACTGCCAGATGGATGTCTTGCTCTCTTTTGCCCCTCTACCATAGGATGACAGCCAGAAGTCCCTCACAAGATGTGGACTCCCTGACATCGGACTTACTAACCTTCAGAACTATAGGAAATAAATCTATGTTTTCTTATAAATTATCGAGTCTCATGTCTTCTGTTACAGCAGCACAACATGAACAAAAACAAGTATGTGTGACACTTTTTAATTTAACAAATATGTAACACTTATGGTGTGGCTAGCATTATTCTAAGCACTACACACGCTAATTTAATTTTTACAACAACTCTATGAGGTCATTGCTGTTATTGTGTCTGTTTTATAGAAGAGAGCTGTGGCACAAAGAAGTAAGCTCCCCAGTGATCTTGTTTGTCTCATGATCAAAACCAGTGTTTTCTTTCTTCCCTAGCTTTTAAAGTGGTCTGTGTAGTAAAACAATTTTAAAAAACAGAAACACAATCATTGTTTTTTCTTCCAGAATGTCCAACTGAAAAGCAGTTGTTTTTAAGCCAGTTAGGAAATTCTAGTTTTGAAGTGTAGCCCTATTGTTGACAAGAAGAGAACACCAAAGGAAACCCTTGGGACTAGCCCCATAATGTTGGCTGTCTCTAGTTTTCACACAGAAAGATAATTTTAAATTTGAAACCAGTTACTAACAGAGCAAAACGAAAAGGCTCCTTGAGACGGCATGACACAGAATGGGCAGTTACTTTTAGAAGACTTTTCCTCCATTATTTCTAATAAACTGGAACTTCTTTCCTCAATCCTCCTCTGAAGAAAATATTACTAACCTAAATCATAATAATAACAATCCATAATAAAGGAAAGAAACCACACTTTTCTAGTTTTCTTTTATTTGCATTTAATAATATGGCAAAGCTTCAGAGATCTTTTCCAAGATTGCTTTAGCAAATTTGTGCCTTTGATCAAACACACCACACACACACACACACACACACACACACACACACAGATGCATGCACACATGTCTGTTTTGAAGTCCAGTTGCCTTATTAGTCATCATAATGGTGCTGTCTATTCTCAGCTTCCCAATACTTCTTTTATGACCAAGAACTGGAAAATTTTCAATAAAGAAAAGGCAAATCCAGGAGGTAAACCATGTGACAAAATGTAAACAGGTGTCTAATAACAAAATCTCATGAAAATTACTGGTGGTAGAACAGCAAAAGGATTTGAGATCATCTGAAGTTCACATCTCTATGGCCCTCTTGCCTATTTGGGAGCTAGACTTAGTGGGGGACATGCAATAATACATTTGTTTAACAAATTTATGAGTATGCCAATAAAAAACTAAGGCCCAGGGAAATTAAACAACTTAATGTCATGCAACTACGAGATAACAGAGAGAAACACTGAATCTAGGCATTATGCCATTATGTCTTCATATACTACATTCTTTCCCATATGCCTTGGCTATTATTTTTACACAGTGCAGATATTTATTTTGTTGTTTAAAATAATATATAATGCAACTATTTATGGAGTATAAATCAGTTTGGCTGTTACATGTTTGCCTAAATGAATTTCTGACATTTATTTTACTACAAAAATGTTCCTAAATAGCAAATAAATTTCTGTTATTATTTTATTAGAATTATTTTGGTGTACCTACTTGCTACTCCCTCAAAAGTGCATGGCTGCAAAAATGCTTGTGCAGGCAGTCCAGGGTGGACAGAAAGGTCTATGGGAGAGAAAAAATTGTAAAGATTAAACCTGAATGTGAAGTTTGAAATTGATGTGCTTTATCAAGAAATTTCAATAGGAGTAAGTGTGTGCCTTTACAGAACTAATAAAGTAATCATGGTATTTATTTTCCTTTGCCTATAATTGATTTATTAGTTCATATTAATAGATATCTTAATTTAAAAGTATTGGGGAGTTCTCAAGTTATGCCCTAAATGATCAAAGCATAATACATGCTGTTTCCACCCAAATCTTATTTTGAATTGTAGTTCTTATAATCCCCACATGTCATGGGCAGGGCCCAGTGGAAAGTAATTGAATCATGGGGGTGATTTACCCCCATGCTGCTCTTGTGATAGTGAGTGAGTTCTCATGAGATCTGATAGTTTTATAAGGAGGTTTTCCTCCTTTGCTCTACACTTCTCTCTCCTGCTGCCATGTAAACAAAGACATGTTTGCTTCCCCTTCTACCATGACTGTAAGTTTCCTGAGGCCTCCCAAGTCATGCAAAACTGTGAGTCAATTAAACTTCTTTTCTTTATAAATTACCCAGTCTCAGATATTTCTTCATAGCAGTGTGAGAGGAGACTAATACAGCAAATTGGTACCACAGAGAGTGGTGTACTTCCTTAAGGATACCCTTTGGAACTAGGTAATTGGCAGAGGTTGGAACCGTTTGGAGGGCACTGAAGAAGATGGGAAAATGTGGTAGAGTTTGGAACTTCCTAGAGACTTATTGAATGTCTTTGACTGAAATGCTGATAGTGATATGGACAATGAAGTCCAGACTAGGGTGGTCTAAGATGGAGATGAGAAACTTTTTGGGAACTGGAGTAAAGGTGACTTTTGCTATGCTTTAGCAAAGAGACTGGTGGCGTTTTTTCCTTGCTCTAGAGATCTGTGGAACTTTTAACTTGAGAGAGATGCTTTAGAATATCTGGCAGAAGGAATTTCTAAGTGGCAAAGCATTCAAGAGGAAGCAGAACATAAAAGTTTGAAAAATTTGCAGCCTGACAATGCAATAGAAAAGAAAAACCCATCTTCTGGGGGAGAAATTCAAGCAGGCTGCATAAACTTGCATAAGTATTAAGTTGCCAAATGTTAATCACCAAGATAATAGGGAAAATGTTCCCAGGGTATGTCAGGGAACTTCATGGCAGCCCCTCCTATCATTGATTCAGAGACCAACGTGGAAAAAATGGTTTCCTGCGTCCAGCTCAGGAACCCCCTGCTCTGTACACCCTCAGGACATGGTGCCCTGCCTCCCAACTGCTTCAGCTCCAGCCACGGCTAAAGGGGGCCAAAGTACATCTCAGACCATTGGTTCAGAGGGTGCAAACCCCAAGCATCAGTGGCCTACACATGGTTTTGGACCTGCAGGTACCCAGAAACTAAGAATTGAGGTTTGGGAGCCTCCACCTAGATTTCAGAGGATGTTTGGAAAACCCTGGATGTCCAGGCAGAAGTTTGCTACTGAAGTGGAGCCCTCATGGAGAACCTCTGCTACGGCAATGCAGGAGGGAAATGTAGGGTTGGAGCCCCCACACAGGATATCCCCTGGGGAACTACCTAGTGGAGTTGTGAGAGAGAGGGCCACCATCTTCCATAGCCCAGAATGGTACATCCACCAATAGCTTGTAGTGTAAAAGCTGCAGGCACTCAACATCAGCCTGTGAAAGCAGCTGGGATGGGGGCTGTACCCTGCTAAGCCACAGAGGCAGAGCTGCTCAAGGCTGTGGGAGCCCACCTCTTGCATCAGTATAATCTGGATGTGAGACATGGAGTCAAAGGGGATTATTTTGGAACTTTAAGCCTCAATGAGTGCCCTATTGGATTTCAGACTTGCATTGGGCCTAAAGTCCCTTTGTTTTGGCCAATTTCTTCCATTTGGAAAAGGTGTATTTACTCAATGCCTGTACCCTCATTGTATCTAGAAAGTATAATGACTAACTTGCTTTTAATTTTTCAGGCTCATAGGCAGAAGGGACTTGCCTTGTCTGGGATGAGACTTTGAATGTGGACTTTTGGGTTAATGCTGGAATGAGCTAAGACTTTGAGGGGCTGCTGGAAAGGCATGATTACATTTTGAAATGTGAAGACATGAGATTTATGAAAGGCTAGGAGTGGGTATCTGATTTAACTGTGTCACCACCCAAATCTCATCTTTGAATTATAGTTCCCACAATCCCCACATGTCCTGGAAGGGACCCAGTGGGAGGTAATTAAATCATGGAGGCAGTTACTCCCAAGCTGTTCCTGTGATAGTGAGTGGCTTCTCACAATATATTATGGTTTTATAATGGGCTTTTCCCCTACCCTTTGTTTGGCATTTGTCTCTCCTGCCAACATGTGAAGGATATATTTGCTTTATCTTCCGCCATGATTATAAGTTTCCTGAGGCCTCCCCAGCCATGCCAAACTGTGAGTCAATTAAACCTTTATAAATTACCTTTAAAAATTACCCAGTGTTGGGCAGTTCTTTATAGCAGCATGAGAATAGACCAATTTACATCAAGCCTATGTGCATTGTGGACACTACTCTTACTCTGCAGAGATCTCTGGCTCCCCAACTGCAAGTTCTGTTCACCCCCTCCCTTCATTACTATGTGCTTTTGCTTCCAAATATCCTTTGCCTGGAACTTGTTTTGGAAACCTGCTCTTGGACTTCTAGAAACTCCTGGAGCCACTTTGCAGACCCAAAAGAAGCAGAAGTGCCTGCAACTTTATGTTCACGTGAGCAACCCATAGCCAGTGCCTAACTTGTCAAAGTGTGTGAAAACCCAGCTCCTTGCCCAGTCTTGGGACAAACTCTCAGATATCACTTATACTCCAGCATCTACCTGTAGGATCTGGCCTAACCTTTCCTGCCTATGACTCTGCCTAAAATTTCCCTTTACTCTTGCATGGCTTCATCTTTTCATTTCTTTTTTCCTTTCTCTCTTAAACATTTTTTCCTGGGAGCACTTGTAAATCACTTGCCCAGTAATCTTTGTTTTATTGTTTGCTTCTAGGGAATTCACCTAAAATGTATACTACATGATTTGCTAATGTTAAATTCTGATTTTAGCTTCTTTATTAATTTTCTAAAGGGGTCTATATGTTTCTTCTGGATGCTCTGGGGAGAATTAATTCCTCAGGGGTTCTAAGTATATTCCTTGTCTTCTGGCCCCTTCTTCAACCTTCAAAGTGTATCACCCAACCTCTGCTTCCATCAGCAAATCTCTCCTACCTCTGTCTTGCAAGGACCCTTGTGATTACCTTGTGTCCACCCTGATAATTTATGCTGATCTCTTCATCCCAAAACCTTTAATTAAAGCAAATCTGCAAGTTCCTTTTGCTACATAAGATAACATGTTCACAGGTTCTGGGGGATTAAAATGTAGAAATTTGATAGGGTAGGTTACTCTCTTTGCCATAGCAACTTAGAAAGATGCCCTTCTCTGAAATTTTATTCACCTCATTTTTACTGTTTTCTGTTACTTATATTCATAAGTGAGATTGATCTATCAAAGGTTTTTTGTGTCAAGGTTTTGTTTAATATTGTTGTTAGTATAATAGCCTTTACTGAGAAAATTACTTTTTACTTTTGTCTAAAATTTTTTACATTGCAAACATGATCAATGTGAAAAAAACATGTGTTTATAAAATCAAAATGAAAGGACAATGATTGAAAGCTGTTCTTAAGATTAAGAAAACTCACAACACAATTTTTCCAATTATTTTCAGTATTTTTTCCCCATGAAAGTTTTTTATTTCTTCTGTGTCAGTTGGAAGTCATTTGCATAGCATTTTACAGGATGTCATCTATTTTCTTTTAAAATATATCCTGGATTCTCATATTTTCTAATATAATGTTCTCTTTTTTTCTTTCTTTCTTGATTATAAAGTGCATGGAATCTTGTTACTATGCCTTTAAATGTCCTAGCTCTTAAATTTATAAATTCTTTTATTTACACTTTTTCTCTTTTAAATATCTTTCATATAATGTATTTAGGCTTGCTCATTTTTCATTTGCTAGAATTGAATATTTATCTCATATTTTATATTAAATGATAATTTGTTTTAGTTTTTTGCAAATAAGATTATTAGTTTCATGCTGCCCTTTAACATTTCATTCAGCTAGATTTTGCATTATTTGGAATAGCTGGAGAATTTTTTTTTTTTTTTTTGCATTGCTTATACTCAACTTTATTCTCATCTCACAATACCCAAATGTCCTAATCCAACTAGAATAAGGTAGAGGTGAGAGAATCTTGACAGGCATGTGTTATCTGTGTGTAAAGTTCCCTATTATTTTGGGGCCATAATGATGTAAAGGGCCAGATTTTTAGATTTCTAAAGAAATACTTCCCCAAAATTAGGAGGCTACAATAGCAATGCTGATTTTTTTTTTTTTTTTTTTTTTTTTTTGAGACGGAGTCTCGCTCTATTGCCAGGCTGGAGTGCAGTGGTGTGATCTCAGCTCACTGCAGGATCTGCCTCCTGGGTTCAAGTGATTCTCCTGTGTCAGCCTCCCAAGTATCTGGGATTACAGGCATGTGCCACCACGCCCAGCTAATTCTTGCACCTTTAGTAGAGACAGGGTTTCACCATGTTGGCCAGGATGGTTTTGATCTCTTGACCTCATGATCTGCCCGCCTTGGCCTACTAAAGTGCTAGGATTACAGGTGTGAGCCACCATGCCCAGCCTGACTTTTTATTTCTACCAGATACAGCCAATAAAAACAAGTATCACACCACTGTCTCCTGTCACCATCATTTCATTTAACAAAAGGATATTTCCACTCAAACTATTTGAAAGAACAGAATCTCTCACAATAAATTTTATTTCTTAGTTTTTTGAGATGGAGTCTTGCTCTGTCGGCAGGCTGGACACGATCTCCGCTCACTGCAACCTCTGCCTCCCACTTTCAAACTATTCTCCTGCCTCAGCCTCCTGAGTAGCTGGGACTACAGGCGTGTGCCACCATGCCCAGTAGCTGGAGAATTTTATAGATATACCATATATAACTGATCTCTTACTGCTAGACACTGAGATACTGTTCAAGATTTTTATATCAGAAAGAGCACTGTGATAAACAAATTTACATTAACTTCTGTATACTTTTGTTTAAATTTCCTTAGAGAATTTTGACACAAATCTTGAAGGAGAAATTGTCTGAGTGTAGGGAGAAATCATCGCCATCCCTTTTCTAAAGACAAAGAATCTACCAAAGATTTGACTTCCCATTTTAAGAGCCTCTGTTGGCTCCCCCACCTTCAGTATGGTCCCACAACTCAGCAAGTTTTCTTTAGGGACATGTGTTTGTGGCCCCTTGGTTTCCTAGAGCCCCACTCCATCCCTGTGTGAGTGAATTTTTGTTGGGTTACATTTCCCCAGCCGAGACTTTCCAAGTTGGCCAAGAGTGACGCTTACTTGTGCCAGAATCGGCAGTTGCCCTAGGGAAGACCTGGCTAGAGACTGTCAGCTTCTTAGAAAGATGTCTGTCTCTAAAATTTTGGTTCATGTAGTCTTTGTTGCTTATTCTGTCAAATAACACTGATTGGGCATCTACTCTGTGCCAGAGACCAGGAAGTTTCTATGAGTGCAGAAAATACTTTATTGCTCTTAAAATAACAAGGACTTAAGCTACTACAGTGAGAAGTAAGATAAGAAGACTTTCCTAAGAGGGGCCATAGACTGCTTATAAATTGGAGAATTCCAGGCATCAGTGCACACATTTGCATCCTAATCACTGTTTCTAGTAAAACCTACAAATAATTGAAAGCGAAAGTGTCTGGGGGCTGGATTAACTGGGTGTATTTTCTCAGTTCAGCACTTGTACTTGAGGGTGTTGACACAGTGCAGAGGAGAATTGTAATTCTATTGACAAGGCTTCTGTGAGAAAGAACTAATAAAAATGGTGTGAAGACAAACACCGAAGTTCTGTTTCCCAGGGTTTCCAACATTACTATAAATGAAGTTCTGTTTGCAAAAACTCGGCTGAATCTTTATGTCAACAAATATACCAGAACTGATGTTTGGTACACACAATCTTGAGGGCTCCGTGTGTGTGTGTGTGTGTGTGTGTGTGTGTGTGCATGCAAGCATGTATGAGAGTCTGGCAGTTTACTGTATTCAGGAACATATATGTATGTATGCATGGGATGTCAGGGACTTGGGATCAGAGCACATGGATAACCTCTCTGCAACCGAATAATGCTGTGGCCTCTGACAAGTGACACAGGAAATCCAGGCTTTCACTTACTTTTCTTGGTATTGAAAATAATTATTTGCCTCATGGAGCCATTTTGAAGTTGAGATGAAATAATGCCTGTCATAGTGGAGCTGTCTCCAAGAAAAGTAAGCACTGGAACAGGCTCCTTTTCAGAACAATGATACTTACCTGGGCCTACAGTCCTTCTTAATTACATTTAATTATCATAATAAGTGATAACCACAATAATTGATGGCCACGGTAAGTACCATAATAGTACCAATTGCTAATATCTACTCAATGACTCGTTGCACACTCCCAGTACCCAGTCCGGCCAGTCACCGCCCACTTCTCCGCACAGTAAGGTTACAGTATTCTGCCAAGGTCACTACAACCCCAGCTGAACTAAAAATGCAGAGATAAGGAGGGTGGACCCTGTTCCCCAGTTTAAGAGCCAGTTCTGGAGGTGAGACCAACTGGTAGAGCAGGTAAACAAGAAGAAATGGACTGAAACTAATTCAATCACATGGAACCATCTGTAGAAACACCTGGAAGCATCAAGCCCTCAAAAGGTCCATCAGTTCTTAAAATATGGGCTTAGATTTGCACATTATACTAAAAAGCATACTCATTCCTTTTCTGTTTCCTTTTTTCTTTGTCTTAAGGTTTGTGATTACTGCCGCCCCTGTTGAAGGCACCATGGTTTTCCCTATTTGCTGCCTAAATTGAGTTGTGGCACTCCCTCCCTACTGAAAATTCCAACACTGCTTCTAAGAAGATTCAAACATTCCTTCTCCATTTCTCTATTTTTCATGCCTCACTTACTTAGGAGCTCTAGTATGATACACAGTACAACTGATGAGAGTGGAATTCCTTCTTTTATTGCAGATTTCAAAAGCAAAGTTTTCAATATTTCACCATTAAGTGCTGAGAAATGTAAAAGAAAAATCCATTTACAGTTCCGCTTGTTTGACAGATAGCAAACTTGAATGTTGTCTTTTACCACAGTTCTTCTATTTACCACCAGCTGCAGCTCTTTAAAGACCATAAACTTTGGTTGGTTTTAGTATGTCAAACACTTTCTGAGCCTACGGAGTAATGAATGATGAAAGTTCTTTAAACCAATGGTATACAAATGATGGCACTGATTCTATCATCTCCAGAGCATTAATTTTCGGTGTTTGATTGATATCCCATCAAAACATGGACTCCTCCACTCTGCAATATCTACCAATGAAATCTTCTAAAGTTTCCCTCCTCTGGATGCTCAATGAAGTCCTCTACTTGTCTGTATCCCTTGCTTGGCAAGCTACTGAACTCCTTTTTCAGCTTTTCCTTTAAAAAAAAAAAAAAAAAAAAAAAAAAAAACTTCAGGAAGAACTCCTTTATTTCTAGTTGTCTAAACATTTTTTATTACGAATTGACAACTGAATTCTATCATATTTTTCTCAGTACAATTTGGCCCTTATAGGCTTTCTTTTTGTCTGGATTTACTTTGCTAATATTTTGTTTAGAATATGTGCATCTTTATTTATGAAAGAGATTGGTGTGTAATATCACTTTTCTTGAAGAATGGTCACCCTTTCAATTTTCTGGAAAGCCTGGTATATGAATGAAATATTTCTATATTGAATGTATGGCACTATTATCTAACAATAGTATGTAGTGCTGGAGTTTTTTTGTGGGAGTAATTTGGATAATTAATTATTTTTTAATAATAGATGATTTTTCAAGTTGTTGATTTTTTCTGAAAGGTTTCCTTTTGATTGCTTCTATTTGCTTGGTGAAATGAAAAGTGAGGTTAGGAACTGACAGTGAGTAGGTATCAGGTAGTATTAAGGACTGGAAGAGAAGAATGAGTTGTAGAAGAGTTGTCCTAGACAGTAAAAGGATGAAGTGACCAGGAATATGTTGTATGATTTCCAGGCAGCTTGAAGTAGTTGTTGAAGGCTTATGGTCATAAAATCCAAATGATATCAATTTCTGTGGCTGTGTGTTCTCTGGGTATGGAATAGGTAAAGAGCTGGATGTAACTCAGATTGGTATTTTGACCTGTAAGAGTGCGATAAATAAATAATGCTCATATTCTTTTGTTTTGTTAATACTTGCTGCCCTTAATTTTATATTATCCAATAATAATTTTCTTAATGTTCACTTTTGCTTTATATTTTAATATATTTGGCCATCCTTTAATTTTTAATCATTTTGTGCCATTTGGCTTTAGAAAACATATCTCTTGAAAACAGCACAAAACAGGTGGTGATATGCTCTTTCTTATTCTCCCAAATTATGTTGTGTGCTTCCTTGCTGTTTTTATTTCCTTTTTATGATATCTTAAATTCTCATGTCTTCTCCATTGGTTTTAAAATTATAATTTTAATATTTATTCTCTGATGGTTTCAAAACCTGCTTGATACTTTATGTCTTCAACTACATTAGAAATAAAGATAGATAACACAATGTTTTCCAAACGTGAAAATTTGCTATTTTTGTTCTTCCTATCCTCTTTCTCTCCAAAAGTATTATTTAAATGTATTAATTTTTACTAATATGAAATCTTTGAGTCAGGTGTTTACTATTACATTTTTACATTTTAATAGTTACTTTCTTCACTAATCAGGTAAATAGAATTATTTTTCTCTTATTTCACAATTCATTATTTATTATCTTTGAAATACTATGTTTCTCCTATCTTTGAATAGTATCCTGATCACCTAAAGAAAAAATTCCCAAACTTAATATGCACACAACTCACTGGGATTTGTAAAAAAGCAGATGATGACTCATTAGTTCTGGGTGGGCCTGAGATTACACATTTTTAACAAGCTCCAAGATGGTACAGATCAGGAGACTGTCTCATTTGCTGATCAGTTTGTATAGCAAGGATATAGAGTGTTTCCTTGAAAACCTTCTCCTAGGAACAGTGCATAGCTGGTATAGTTTCTGAGTTCTGGCAGAAACTGAGACTATTCCAAGACTACTGTATCATTACCCTTATGCAATGACAGTAGTCTGCCTAGCTAATTGTCTTCTGGTGTTACAGCATTTTTTTCTCATAATTTTCTTGTTGTCATTTTTCAGAAAGTTTTTTTTAGAAGATGAAAATAGATCATGTGAGTAAGAACATACACTCAGTGAGACATGGAATTTTGTGTCAAACTATTTCATTAAATCATGTAAAATTTCTGCATTAATATTTTGAAATATGTTTAGTGTTTGAGGTATAAAGTATATCCCACTTGATGAGATGTTTCTAAAGATGTTTATTTTAATCCAACACACATGGAAAAAGAGACAGCTCTGTGAATAGCATCCTTCCAAACATATGTGATACAGCACTGATTATAATCAGCAGAATTCCTACCTTCACGGAGCTTAAAATAAAGAAAATCCTAGAATTAAGCAGTAATAATGGAGATAAAGAGATTTGAATACATGCAAATGCTACTTAAAATTAAAAATTGCAAGAACAATTTGTAAGTATTTTAGTCTTTGGTGTTATATCAATTTAGCTTGCCTGCTTATTACTGAAAATTATGGTTGATTTTATTAATTTCTATGCTCTCTTTATATGCTGTTGAAAATAATTGTTACATTTAAATATTATGTTTATTTTTTAAAAATTAAGTTTGATTTTTATTTAACCAAAGTTTTAAATATTTAAATGGTGGAATCTTTTGCATCATGTGTTTGCCTTTTCTTTTCTGTTTGGGAAATCATGTTGTACATGTAATTTTGGGTCATAAACTATTTGGTTCACTTTAAATTGTGTAAACTTTCTGCATTAATATTTTGAACCATGTTTAGTGTTTAACGTATAAAGTGTCCATTTTTATACTTTGAATGCCATTACATTGTTCCAATGTCTTTTTTTCTTTATATATTCATATTTATTTTGTCCTCTTTAAACCAGTTTGCCTAAAGTCAGATTAAAAAAAAAAAACAAAATGAAGAAACTTTTAAGTTCAGGGATGCATGTGCAGGTTTGTTATACATTTAAAATTATGTCACAGGCTTTGATGTACAGATTATTTTGTCACCCAGGTACTAAGCCTAACACCCAGTAGTTATTTTTGCTGCTTCTCTCACCCTCTAGTAAGCCCCAGTATCGGTTTTTCCCCTCTTTGTGTCTCTGTATTCTCATCATTTAGCTCCCATTTGAAAGTGAGAGCACATGGAATTTGGTTTTCTTTTCCCACATTAATTTGCTAAGGATAATGGCCTCCAGCTACATCCATGTTCCTGCAAACAACATGATTTTGTTCTTTAGTCCATGCTTAGTATACTATGGTGTATATCTACACTTTCTTTATCCAATATGCCATTGTCTTTGAAAGTCTCTAAGAACTTGCTTTATGAAATTGGGTGCTCCTATGTTGGGTGTATATGTATTTTGGGTATTTGAATAATTCTTGTTGAATTGCACTCTTTACCATTATAAAATACCCTTCTTTGTCTTTTTGGTCTTTGTTGGCCCAAAGCTTCTTTTGTCTGAAATTAGGAATGTACCCTCTGCTTTTTTATGTTCTCCATTTTCTTGTTAGATTTTTCTCCATCCCTTTATTTTGCAGGAGTTCTCTGCATTTCCTGAATCTGAACATTAGCTTCCCTAACCAGGTTGGGGAAGCTATCATGGATGATGACCTAAAATATGTTTCCCAAGTTGCTTCCATTCTCCTCATCTCTTTCAGGGACACTAATGAATCACAGATTTAGTCTCTTTACATAATCCTGTATTTCTTGTGGGTTTTGTTCACTTTGTTTCATTCTTCTTTCTTTATTCTTGTCTGACTTCTTATTTCAGAAAATCAGTCTTCAAGCTCTGAGATTCTTTCTTCAGCTTGGTCTATTCTGCTCTTAATAGTTGAAATTGCATTATGAAATTCTTGCAGAGTGTTTTTCTGCTCTATCAGGTCAGCTATATTCTGTTCTATACTAGCTATTTTGTCTATGAGCTACTGTATTATTGTATTGTGATTCTTAGCTTCCTTTGATTGGGTTTCTCTGTTCTACTGAATCTGGATGATCTTTGTGCCTATTCATGTTCTGAATTCTGTTTCTGTCATTTCAGTCAGCTCAACACTGTTGAGGCTCTTGCTGAAGAACTAGTGCAGTCGTTTGGAAGAAAGAACACACTCTGGCCTTTTGAGTTTTCAGAGTTCTTGTGCTTGTTCTTTTTCATCTTCATGGTCTCATGTTTCTTCAGTCTTTGAAGATGAGTATTTTTTCTTTTTATTTTATTTGATGACCTTAAGAGTTTGATTGTGATTTAAGATGAATTCAGTTGACTGGCCATTGTGAACGGAAAATTTTAGGGGGCCATGGCTTAGCTCAGGACCCCTGGCTCTATGCTCTAACTCTGGGGTACTGTTATTGTCCTGGCTCTTATCTCTGGGCCCTAGAGATTAGAAACCTGCTGCACTGGAGGGGCAGTTGCTCCTGGATTACTGGTCATAACACTTCAATAGGTGTGGCCAAAGTACTTCATAGGGCGGTGGCAGTGGAACCTGTCCTTGTTGGCATGTGCCAGCAGCAGCAGTGGCAACAAAAAAGGGTGCACACTTGTTGCCTGGGCAGGGTGCTAGTGGATGCTAGGGTGCCAGCTTCTGTGTGGACATTCACAGCAGCAGTGGTGGCAGTATGACTTAGGGGGAATGGGAGCCCCCATTGGTGACTGTGTGTGTTCATGCTGGTGGTGGTATTAGCATGGGGGTGGGTGCTGGTAGACACAGGACTGTATGTCATTGAGTGTTCAGGCTGGTGGTCATGGCTGCTCGGGGCTGGGGTGGTCTGCCTTTTACCCTTGTCTAGTTTGTGGCATCAGTGTCAGCGCAGGGATGTGGTGCTGCTGGGGAAGGTCTGGCAGGCACCATGCTGGCGAACACTTTCACATCACTGGTGGTGCTGCGTGGGGGTGGGGGTTTAGGGTGCACTCACACCTGCAGCAGTGGCACTACAGTATGCTGGTGGGGAAGGAAAGGTTAGGTCCGTCAATGTACGCATGCTCTCGCAGAGCAATATTGGGGGTGGCCATGGGCAAGTGCCTGCAGATGAAGCAGCATGAGGGAGGCTGCAGTGGCTGGGCTCGTGCACGCCCACAGGGGCCGCTCTGCTGGAGCACTCTGCCATCAGGCAGTCCTCCAGCACAAGAGCTATGATGTGGGCCCCCAGGAGGTAACTGGCCTGCACCAAACCCTCTGGGCTCTGCATCTGCTGGAGATCTGCCCTTACCACTCCTCAAAGCATCTTTTCCTGCCAACTCAAGTGTCCGTGGTGGTTGGGAGTTTCCCCCTGCCAGAATTACGGAGGCCCATGGTGAGATAGAGTTGCTCCTTGTCTGTTCAACTCACTTCCACTGCAGGAGTCTTAGGGGGCCAGGAATGAGTCCTGGTGTACAGTAGCCCCATTCAGGGTTCCCAGCCTCTTCCACCTTCAGCCTGTGCTCTCTGTCTTTCCTCTATCTGCTGCTGTCAATGCCTTCCTACTGAATATCTGCTAGGAGTGCACCGGTCTTTCAGATGTCCCGGTCCCTTGGTGTAGGATGTTATTCCTGGCTACGTCTAGTTGGCCATCTTCCAAGCATTTTCATATTAAGAAATTATTAGACTTTTAATTATTTCTTTATGTCTTTTAGTCAATTGGTTAGGCTTAGGCAAGTTTACCTAACAATCAACTGGATGTGCTATACCCATGAAATTAATTCAATCAGTGATCATATATGCATATTGTGAACACATAAACATCACACTCTTTTAATTTGTGTTTTTGAAAACAAACACTTCTTAATTATATAACGTGTTATTAGGCAATTATTTATCCAATTTTTAAATAAACAGACTTCCTGCAATGCATACTTTTCAACATTTAAAGTTAATGCAGGAATTAATTGCCTGTGTTTCAAATTGTAAGTTTTATTTTAATAAATGCTTGCAGAATTAACAAGTCTACACTGTTAGAGTGATCCTAGACTTGTTAGTGAATCAACAGGAGAGGATTAAGATGCCCAAACACTGAAGAGACAGTGTAGCAGGAAAACATCACACAGGAATGGGAAATCAGAAATGAGAAGGGGAAAATGTCACAGAATCAACAACACTGAACATTTAGTGTGTGCTTAGTAAGACTTACTATGTATGAAGGAAGGTAACCTTCAGCAACTAGCATCTGGGAAAGAGCATAAGACAGAACAGATGGAGGAAAATTGGAAGCACTTCAGCATACAATACCAGAGTCAGGAGTTAAACACATTGCACTGATATTCTAAATGCCGTCACAATGAACGATTTAACTTAGTTCAGTGTTTGAGTCATCACTATCATCATAGCTAATTACAGGGGAATCAACATGAAGCAATAGCTACTTAGAACATATTCAAGGACCAGGACTGCTTTCATCTGTGAATTTTGATTTTAAGTCACTGCCTGTAAATAATCACAGCCAAATATTTCTCAAAATTTTGCTGTTGGATTCATTTACTGATATGTCTCAGTTGCATGCAGTTGTTAATTATGTTCACAATAAATATGTAAATATACAAAACACCATTTTGATGATAACGTCACAATGTTATAACATAGTTTACATACTGTATATATGCCTCAATATATAATTGAATTATTTATGCCATTTATTTTAAATGTTAATAATAATCTTTCATTAAGTCACTTTCACTCTTCCAGATGACTTCCAAAAACAATTTGCTAGGTTACAAAAGTATTTTCCTTTGGATTTTTGACTAGTATTTCATTAAGGTATATACGTTGGCTTTGAAACATTGGTGTTTGATCACCTCATTCAAGAAAATGCTCTGTTTCTTCAGATATCCAAGTCACTTTTATGTCCACTTGTAAAGTTTTACAATCTTATTTTGTAGTTTATGCATCCTTCTCACAGTATATCCTGAAGTATTTTAAATATTACTTGCTATAGTGAAGGAGATCTCATATATTCTATCTAGCCAGATGGGGCTCATCATGAGGGTATTAATTTTTACATATTTATAATATGTGCACTATTTTATTGGACTTTTCTAATCATATTTGGCATTGATTAGAGCCTTTATTGCCTTCTCATTCAATACCATGGGTATGTCTGTATTGATATGGAATTGAGTCTCAGCAGACTATAAGACTCCAAAATATCTGTCAGAAACTAAAAACTTGTGGGAATGCCTGAAGTGAATCTCATTTTTGGAAGGGCAAGAAAGTGAGAAACTGGTTAATTTTGGACTCTCCAGTGGATACTATTAGATTTTACTCTTGAAACATCTGGGTGGCAGAGGTCACTTAAGCATGGTTATTCCTCCATTGGGAAGTTATTGTTGTAGTCTTTTGCTGTACCATCTACCTATAGAAAGTATTATTTTTAAACTTTTGGTAATGTAATTTTATTTTTTCCCTAATTTATATTGCTGCCAAATGGGAGAGCACAGGTCTAAATTATTGCACCTGCCACACCTACATGACATGAAAAATACTCTAAGAATATCTTTGTGCATAAAGGGAGAATTCATGGTGCTTTCATCTGTGGACCTCCAGTGGCAGGAGGACAATCCAGACCCAATTTAGAGCATGGTGGGAGACATGTCTTTCTATTTTATATCTTTACAGTTCTATGGAGGGCAAGTAACTGATTCTCACAATTTAGACATTGATTTATCCTGTTTACTTGGGCTGCTCAAATAGGGCATATAATTCTTAATTCCAAGGGAGGATGATAAGGTCTTCTTTTCTTGCAACCCAAAGAGGTTGAACATTCATATATGTTCTTTTCAAAGTCAAAAAAATTACCCATCTGGGAAAACTCAAACAAGCTGTGAGATTGCTCTTAGTTAAATGATTATCTTAAGCATAGATATATACATGGAAACATATGCAGTTGCATTTGCCCACTCTTGTTTGGTATATTAATTGTTCTTCTCTTATTAGCATAATAGTGGGACTTCAAGTAGGTAGTCCTTGATCATGCTATATATTCATTATGATCTAGGACAGAGGATACATCTAGCCCTCAGACACCTTGGTTTTGCCTTCCTATTTCATTTTTTTAACATTTACACTGATATTAAAATATGTTGTTTGTGTGTCTAAGTTTATACCACCATTTAAATATTACTAATCAACATTTTCAGCTTTTCTTAGAAAGAGAAAGGCTGCTCTGCCTATGGCTTGAACTCACATCCACAGGCCCCCTTTAGATGGGCATGTGCCCCTGGCATCTGCCGTGAATTCTCAATGTCTTAGTCCCATTTCTATCTGTCTCTTCCACTAATTTTAGTTTCATGTCTGGTTCCTGAAAGCAGGTAGAACTCTCATTTTCATTTCTCTAATTCATTTTTATAGACTATTCCTGTATTTCATCAGAGGCAACATACAGGTTAAAAAGAGTCCTTCCCTGTCAGTTCTACCGCTGCCTGAGGAAGTTTTGTCTTTAATATAAAACAAATTATTTTCTATCTTCTATTTTCCTTTCCTCTTGGCAAAGATCCAAGCAATAATGAAGTTTCAGGAATCGTTGATATGCTAATTTCTTCTCTATATATGTACGTATCCTAGACAATATGTGGAAAGGAGCAGTTAGATACCTCCCGTGTCAAAGAATGAACATTATCATTTCTGGGTTAAATTTGATTCAGATAGATTATGGTTGTAAATATTTGTATAGCATTATGGAATATATAAAGGATGATTACATGTTTCTTATTATTTAAAATAACTTGAACTATGTATTATGCTGTTGAGCTCAAGAGCACCAGAAGGGTCAAGCGGACAGGCGAATATGTCCAGGCATATGTTTTGGGTGGACAGGGCTGCACTTCCAACCAGCTTCTCCGATGCTGATTCCTGGTTTTCTCCACAATACCATGACTTCATGTTTCTATCATGAAGTGCTTCTCTGGTCATTGAAAAGAAATGTAAAAAATGAACCTCCCAGGTTTATGGTTTAGCTGCTATGCAGCTTAGGGAGATTTGGGGGAGCTAGATCCTGATAGAGGATAAAATGGTTAAATAGCTTTAGAACAGGTGACTAGCTCCAAGGTTCTTAGGTTACCATAAATGAGAAAATAAATTCTTTTTTTTTTTTTTTTTGAGACAGAGTCTCGCTTTGTTGCCAGGCGCCAGGCTGGAGTGCAGTGGTGTGATCTCGGCTCACTGCAACCTCTGCCTCCTGGGTTGAAGCAATTCTCCTGCCTCAGCCTCCCTCCCGAGAGGCTGGGACTACAGGCGCATGCCACCACTCCCAGCTAATTTTTGTATTTTTAGTAGAGATGGGTTTCACCATGTTGGCCAAGATAGTCTCAATCTCTTGACCTCGTGATCCACCTGCCTCAGCCTCCCAAAGTGCTGGGATTACAGGTGTGAGCCACCGCGCCCGGCCAAGAAAATGAATTCTTAAGCAAAGAGAAGGAGTTTGCTTTGGAAGAAATCACTTCTAAAGAAGTCTTGATATGTAGAAGGAACTTAATAGCTACTTTGTACCAATTACTATGTATTCACAACCTTTCATTTGTGATCTTGTTGAATAATTTATAAAGCTTTATGTCATCATCAGAAAGCCATATGAGGTAGAAAACAATACTAAGTGTTAATAGATGAGCAAACTGAAGCTTTGTGTGGTTAACATACTCAGTTAATACTCTGAGTATGTGACTGAGTGAGGGTTTGAGCCCAGGACTCTTGAGACTGAGTCCATCACAGCTGTCAGGGATGCTAGAAGGCAGCTTTTCTCAGAACTGTTCTATTTCCAAAGTTTCTTCTTTGTTTTTCCAACACACTCTGCTCTACCTCCATGAGACTTCTCTGATTAAAGACACCTACATTGCACGATCAGAATCTGTCAGGCAGCCACAGATTGATTTTCTTGCTGCTAGAGCAGAAAAACACATTTTCTATTTCCCATATAGGTTTTTCAGTGGATCTGTGCAGGTAATAAATTATTGGCACATTCAGATTACGGGTAATGCACAAAATCTAGATGTGTTATATATGATCTTCCAAAAATGCAAATTGAAAGTGTATTTGCCTCATCCTTCAGCTCTGGTGTTTCATCACCCAATGTCACTACAGCCCTCTGACAGAAACCGCAGGAATAGGCAGAATAGAAAATGTTAGATTTGGAAATTCTGGTAAACTTTATTTAATATGCACCCTATGCGGAGAGACATGGAGAAGATATACCTGTGTTTGGAGAATATCTTTAAAAAATTAGCAGGACAGAATGAGGCTAAAGGCATGACACGTCTTTTCGTCCACAGCCAATCTGTAGCTCAGAGTTCTCTGGCACTGGGGTTAAAGGAAAGACCATATCTGGCTATTCAAGAGACAATATTTACAAGAAGGTGTCCAGTGGCACATCAGTGCCCATGGAGGTAACATCTTTCCCTCTCCTCATGTTTCCATGCTGGTCCTTGGTTTAGGATTTTTATCAAATGTTTCTATACTCTGGGGAAGTTCTGGTGGACTTTTGTCATCATTTTTGCCTTCTCAGGAAAGTGTTCAGAAGGAAGGTCTGTCATTTCTTCTAGCTCCTCATTTTTTTTCCACAAAGGAGAAGGGGTGGTTACATATTGGAGGGGTCTGGGGTAAAACTCCCTTCATATGTATGATATCCTCTCCCACTTACTTTCTCTCCAGTCTGCCTGACAGAAGGAATCATGCCTCTAGATAATATTTCTCTAGTCTGTTAGATAAAAACTAAGTCAGGCCAGTCACAGTGGCTCACGCCTGTAATCCTAGCACTTTGGGAGGCCGAGGCAGGTGGATTACAAGGTCAAGAGATCACGATCATCCTGGGGAAACCCCGTCTCTACTAAAAATACAAAAATTAGCCAGGTGTTTGACAAGCGCCTGTAGTCCCAGCTACCTGGGAGGCTGAGGCGGAAGAATTGCTTGAACCCGGGAGGCGGAGATGGCAGTGAGCCGAGACTGTGCCACTGTGCTCCAGCCTGGCGACAGAGCAAGACTCCATCTCAAAAAAAAAAAAAAAAAAAGGTAGAAAACAACAACAACAAAAAACTAAGTCAGTCGTGGTCCTCAGGGAAGTTGGTTGGTTTATTGTCTGCTGTTCATATCCTAGCAGTATCTCACTAACTTAAAATACTGGTCCCATGACACACTTTAGGGGAGAAAAAGGAAGCATTGGCTTTGGCCTGATACTAAATCTCATTTTCCAGATCACCTTTATCATTGACAGTACTGACATTTTTATTCCTGTCTGACTGTGGTTTCTGTCTTTGATTCTGACCATAAAGGAAGATAAAGTATTTCAAGTGTAGTGATCCATTGTCTTACTGACGTTAGAATAGAAAGAGCAGAACACAGCAGAAGGAAGGTAAGCCTTGCAAGAGGTCACCACAGTCTAGAAACTAGGTTTGCTAGGGCAGCTAGAGCTTATCAGGACCTCGGAAATGGCATTCATTAAACAAATCATAAAGCATTAGAGCTTACTCATGTGAATATATCAGCAGGCAGTGAGAGAAAAAAATGTTCAGGTATCCCACTCTCTGGGACCCATGTTCATCTCTTGTAGTGATATCTAAATGGCATTCCTACTGGAAACAAAGATGGCCTTGACTGAGAGGAAAGGCAGTGCACTGGATGATCCCGCTGGCCCACATTAGTAAAGTTGGCAATCTACCATAGACTCACTATTGGGATAAATTATCTCCATGTGGCGGTACTGGAGACAAACTGAAAAGATCTTGGTGGTGTGGTGGAGGGAGGACTTTATCTAAAGCTCACACCAATGACTTCTCTCCTACTACTTTATTATCTCTCTAGACACAAGAGTTTAGGGTATGGGCTCTTGGGAAAGACAAGACCTGTGTTTAAATCCTGGATGTGTCATTTACTAGCCGTGTGAACCTTGGACACAAACTTCATGAGGCTCAGGTTGCTCATCTGAGAAACGGAGATGACAATTACACCTACCTAACTGGTGTGCTGTGAAAGTCAAATTAGCGCTATGCATGTAAAGTACAGTGTCTGACTAGGGATAAATAAGCAGTAATTATAAACTACAGGGCTTCAAGTGAAAGAGCCTTTGACAATAGCTCTAGTAAGAGCTTTAGTGTAGATGTTGTTTGAACAAAGATTCTGCAGGGAAAATGCGAGAAGAAAACTAAACCTTCCCTTACAATACAGGAATAATAGTTCTAACTATGTTCAGAGATGAGAGGCAAAGTTGCTGCCTTTAAATAACACTGCTTTGTAAACTGATGGGCTCTATCCTGTGTGGCTGCAGATGAGTGTGTCAAGAGCACAGGCTTTGTAGTTACACAGACACAGATACATATTCCAGATCTCCTGCTTAGTAACCCAAAGCTTGTGCTTCTTTAAGATTAGGAAAAATAAGCATAACTATTTTACAAGATTGCTTAGGATAATAAATACAAGGTGCTTAGCTCAATTGCCCAAGAAGTAGTTGGCCCTTACTGACTACAAGAAAATACCATGCCTGCAGCAGCTACCACAGGTGGCATGCCATAGCCTAGTGAATCCCAAGTTTATCTCTCCGTTATCCTTCTGTCCTTCCATCCTCCCAACCTGTCATCCTTCATTTCTTCATTACTTTCATCCTTCTATCCTTCCTTCCTCCAATCTTCCCAATCTACCATCCTTCCATTCTATCTGTTCATCCATTTATCCTTCGATCCTCTCTTCCTCGCATTCCCTTATCTTTCCATATGTCCTTCCCTCCATCTTCCATCCCTCCAACCTTCCATCTGTTTATTCATTCATGCTTCCATCCTTCTATTCTTCCATACCGACCTCGTTGGGATTTTTGGCTATATTCACACAGAGGCTTCACACTAAGGTTCTGGAGTCACACATCTTCCAGGTGACTAGGGGACGCTGGAAGTTCTGGGTATCTAGAAAGAGTAAGGAAGGAATACTAGGCATGACAGCTCATGCTAAATCAGAGAGGTTTCTGATTTGAAGAAGGAAAGACTTCTTTGAAACCTTAGGACTACAGTATCCCCAAGCATCCTTGGAGCTGTGTTCAGCTTTTGCGTGCTGGGATGGTGCAATGGTCACTGTGTGGACTAACGTGCTGTTGTCCGTGCCATCCCTGTCATAAATATCTAATTAATCCATTTAGGATCTGGAATCTTCTTCAGGAGGCTGAAACAAATTCTTCTAGACCTAATAAAGTTCTTAAGCAAAATTGTCTCCTTACCGTTTGGAATAATTCAAACTACAACAAGACAATTAGTAGCATGAAACAAAATGGTTATTTACTCTATTGGATGGCTTGGTTAACTCAAAGTCAAGTCTGTTGTGCTGTGTGTGTAGTTGTAATTTCCTGTGGTAAACTTATGTGTTTACTTATAGGGTCACCAATCATGAGAATCCCAATTAATTGCAAAATCTTAAAGTATGTATGAAACTTACATGCTATTTCTAATGGAGCTTTAGTTTATTTAACATGATATGATTTTAGTTATTTTTATCAGTCACCATATTATTATTACTTTTGTTTTTTACAATTTTCAAAATGCTTTCTATTCTACAAGTATCCGTTGGCTCTCAAAACAACTTTTTGCAGCGAAATCCCTGTCAGAAGAGAAAACTGAAACTCAGGGACTTATGTAAGGTTTTGTGGCCAACACATGGCAAAGCCCAGACTGGAACCTGGTAGTTAAGAGGGTTGAGTATTAGCCACACACAGGGAGCAGACAGCAAGAGGTCTGAGGAAAGGAGATACTCAGGATATCCACTGAAGGTCAACGTAGAGGAAAGATGTGCTACGGCTCCAGATATGTCACCTTCAAGACACCCCTGCTAGTCTCTATGTCTCAGAGCACTGATCTACTATGATGGCTCATTTTAAATATCAGTTTGATGGGGCCACAGGATTCCAAATATTTGGAAACATTCTTTCTAGGTGCTTCTGTGAGGGTGTTTCTGGATGAGATTAATAATTGAATCAGTAGCCTGAGTAAAGCAGATAGCCTTCTTCAATGTGGGTAGGTCTCATTCAATCCTTTGGAGGTCTGACTAGAATAAAAGACTAAGAAAGAATTCCCTCTGTCCACCTGACTGTCTTCAATCTAGGTCACTGGTCTTCTCCTGCCTGCAGACTTGGACTGGTTAGAACTCCATCAGCCCTCTTGGTGCTCAGATCTTTGGACTCAGATGGAAACTACACCACGGGTTCTCCTGGGTCTCCAGTTTGCTGATTACAGATGTTGGACTTCTCTACCTCTCTAAGTGTGCCAGCCAATTTCTTATAGTATATCAATTTCTCTGTCTCTTTCTACGTGACTCTCTCTCTCTTTCTTTCTCACTTTGTACACACACACACACACACACACACACACACATCACACACATACACACATGTGTCCTTTGATATCTCCAGGGTGTCGTTTCCAAAACCCCCATGGATATTAAAATCCACACATGTTCAAGTTTGTTATAGAAAATGGTGAAGTATTTGCATATAACCTGTGCCTATTCTCCCATATACTTTAAATCGTCTCTAGATTACTTATTAATACCTAATAAGATGCAAATGTTATATAAATAATTGTTATACTGTATTTTAAAATAAATAATGACAAGACAAAAAGTCTATACATGTCCAGTGCAGACACACTATCTGTTTTTTATTTCCTTCCAAATATTTTCTATTTGCAGTTGGCAGAATCCACAGATGCCAAATTCACAGATATGGGGAATTCACAGATACATATACCCTTGATTCTGTTTCACTGGAGAACTCAGACTAACACATTTACTATGTACTAACCCAGACTAACACATTTATTATGGCACTTTCTGTCACATTTATTATGGATTATTCCTTTTGTAAATTCAACACAATAGTTGTTTGGCCTTAAGGCATGCTTTATAACAGTAACAATTAACATTTGTATGGATTTTTTTTTACCTTCTATTATGTGTATTTTCACATTTAATCCTGTTAAAAGCTCTCATAACAAGGCATTTATTATCATCTCAATTTACCGATGGGGAACTCCTGGCTAAAAGAAAATGAAGTAAGGGCCGTATGCGGTGACTCACACCTGTAATCCCACCACTTTGGGAGGCCGAAGCAGGTGGATCACTTGAGGTCAGGAGTTCAAGAGTAGCCTGGTCAACATGGTGAAAGGCTGTCTCTACTACAAATACAAAAATTAGCAGGGCACGGTGGTGCATGCCTGTAGTGCCAGCTACTCTAATCTGGAGGCTGAGGCAGGAGAATTGCTTGAACCCTAGAGGCAGAGGTTGCAGTGAGCCGAGATAACTCCACTGCAATCAAGCCTGGGTGACAGAGCCAGCTTCTGTCTCAAAAAAAAAAAAAAAAGAAATGAAGGAAGGCGCCATAGGTCACATCTCCATAGGGTTACAGGTGACGCATCACTGAGCAGGGCAGAGGCCTGTGCTTGCCCACTCTAGAGCTACCTCTTTAAAGCAGGGCCCTCTGCATTTGACAGCAAAGGCAATTGTGCTCAGCAAGATGGCATTGAGGCTTAGTCCCTCGATTTTTTCTCTATCAAATTCTGTGATGTTTCTGGTTTTAAAAGATCATTCCAAATTTAATAATATGAAACGTGCTATTAAAGAACAGTCTTTTCAGTTGCATCACTTTAGAATGGACTGCATTTTAAAATGTGCCTTTTTATTCAACTACTTTCTACTTATTGCTCACCATTTATTCATAATATGTTGGCAAAGGACTGAATCTTAGTAATTTATATTTTCAGACAGAGGCTGGAGATTGCCTTTAACAAATTAAACATTATACTAATGCATGCAGGCAGCCACTGTTTGAATGAATTGTGAGAACAAGAGCACCTATTTATTATTATTTTCTTTCTAGATTCCTGTATCAGACTTTAAATTGTTTCAGAGCAAGAAATCATGAAGTACATTACCTATGTATCATTTTTTCTTTTTGTTTACATGCACAAAATTTAGATGGACGTGTGTGTGCACGCGCGCACACACACACACACACACACACACACACACCCTTTCAGGAACTATGCTAAAATAAGGCTCAGAAACCAAGAGATAATTACTTCCCTGCTGCAGGCTCCTGCCTGCTCTTCCTCTCTCCCCCAACAAACAGAAACACTATCATTATTTTATCTTAACTATCCCCATTTTCTTTGCTCTCCTTCCCCTACCGGAAATAGATGCATCTCTAAGCAGTCTATTATTTGGTTTTAGGAGGTCTGGGGCTTTGTCTAACAGAATCATGCTGCTTGCATTATTCTGTATCTTCGCTTTTTATCCAACCTGTTTTTGAAGATTCTTTTCCACATGTGCCATATACACAATTTGCCCTAGAAATGAACAATTTAAAAATTGATTAGTAGGGGGAATCATCCACTTTCAACTAAATGGACAATCCATATTGCCTGGAAAATTACCTAAGGAGATAAAAGCTCCAATTATCCCTAGTTGAACAAAAGCCTTCGACAGAGCATTGAGGTCGTGGGCAATCTTGGCTTCTGGAACCTTCAGTCTTGTGAGTTGAAATCCTCTGTGTAATGGCTGCAGCTTTTTGAAGTTCCACACCACCTGTCTATGTTATACATGACTGTTATTCTTCTCCACACTACCTAAATGAAAGGTAGAAGCTCGTGCCAGAGAAACAGGACAAATAGGATGTGTATGAGTACACACACACACATACACACACACATACACACACAATTATAGAGAAATTTATTATTATAAAGAATTGGCTATGTGATTACAGAGGCTGGCAAGTCCAAATCTGCACTATGGGTGGCAAGCTGGGGACCCAGGGAAGCTGCTTGTGCAGATGAAGTCCCAAGGTCATCTGCTGAAGATTCCCTCTGGTTCAAAGGGATCAGTCTTTTGTTCTATTCGGGCCTTCAACTGATTGGAGGAGACCCACTCACATTATAGAGGGCAACCTACTTACTCAATATCCACCAATTTAAATGTTAATTTTATTCAAAACACCCTCCAAATTGATGTATGAAATTAACCATCACAATGCTGAAGAGCAGAAATTCAGAGTTTTGAAATGTCTACCTGAAATTATTTCTGCTCCATAAATGTAGATGACATTTGTGACAGCTTCTCTAAAGAGTCCTCTATATTGTTATGCTCTCTGATTGATATTTTGTGAACTATCTTAATGCCTGATGTGTATCACCTTGTTACTGTTATTAGTTTACCCTTTCTTCAGGTAGACTAATTTCAGGTCAGACAATGAGTCCCATTTACTTTTGCATGTCTGGGACCGCATACTGTGCATGGCACAAAACAAATATGCAGTAAGTACTTGCTGAATGCAAACCAACACAGTCCTGATAAATCACCCTCATTTCAATATTAAGTATAATGATATTAAATAGAAAGAAGCCTCTTTAATAGAGCATTGTGAAAGAAAAGGCTATTTTCTTAGCTTTTGCTTTCTGATAGTAAGAGCGTGACTCTCAGTGTCTGGAATGATCCACTTAATCAGAATATACGTGTGAATAAGAGGGCTAGACTGGAAGGTTCTCTAAAGTGCATCTTTATAAAAAGAGTAAAAGGATTGTCTCTCTTGACTGAAATCAAGTAGCACTCTATGTGCTTTGCTTACCAGTTAGCTTAGGCAGAGCTCCAGACCACTACACATGCTCCATTGCGACACTCTTGTTCCAGCTCCGACTTTCTATGGGATTAGTAACAACCACAGTGACAAAGAGAGGAAACTTACCTTAATTTCGTCCTTTTTTTCTAGATTCTGCTCATACACCCTCAACTAGAACTCAGTTCATGACTCTGGGATGTACACTTCTGGCTAAGAATTCTTACAATCAATTCCAGAGAGTTTGCAGAGTGTGCTTGACCATTTTAAGCAGCATGCAATGGGTAATTGTTATTTCTGGAGGCAAAATAGGCCCCTCCACGGTAGCTTCTGCCACTCCAATCATTTGCCACAGAAGTCATTCTGAGCATGTCCACCCCTCTAACAGTTCACTCTGGAAGTGGAGTTGGTCTCATTATTCTCTGTCTAACTTTAGCACTCTGTGTTTGCAGCAGACTCTGATTCATATGCATCTTTTGCATTAGACATGAATAGCACAGGAGGATCTGAAAAACACATTGGGTGTGGAGAACCGTCTCTTTAATGTGTGAACATGCACAGCTCTTTGTGTGATTTCATTTAATCCTGTGAGGTAGGGTAACTTATCTCCATTGTGCAGATGAGAAAAGAATCCAAGAATGGCTCAGATCACAAAACTTATAAAGGGTTCAGCTGAAATTAAAATCCAGATCTGTCTATAAAGGCCATGCTTTCTCCTTTTCACTCCTCTCTGGATAAATGAACACAGGAAATCCTGGTGTGTCTGCTCCTTATCTGGCCCCTGAAGGCACATGAGGAAGATAGTGATTAAGAGACTTAGTATGGCTTTTCTGACACTATGCCTTCCTCGTCATTCTGACCTCCACCACTGTCATTACCAAGCACACAATGAACCACCTTTAGCCGTGGATGAGGAACCAGTGCTAAGGGCTGAACTGGGAAGACCTCTGTCATTGTGCCTCCCATATATCCCTGTAATCATGACTCCATGCATTGACTCCCATTGGGAAACCTCTAAAAACACAGCTTGATTGCAGGCCAGGCCAGAAGTTCTGGGGACTACCCAGCTCCACACCTCAGGAGCAGCCCTCAGCCAAAGGGCTGACCACGTACCTTTCTGTTAGATTGGTCTAGTTGCAATCAAGCCACAAAATGCACGCTGTGGAACAATGGAAGTTCACTCATTCAAATCTGACCAAGAGAAACTGCAAGTGATAAGGACACTCTATAATGTACTGGGAAAGTGGAAGAATAAGGAGGATGAACAAATTTGGAGGTAGCCCCTTCCCCCAAAGCAGGGATTCTGACCTCACTAGAGAAGGTGCAGTTGCAGCCCAATAATAGGCAAACCTCTTAGGTTTCCTCAGCCAGAGTTGATCCACAGTCGGTGAGCAAGCAGGAAGCAGCATCCTAGGGCACAGGCCAGATATGTGGTGGTGTGTAGAGGGCATGGGCTGCCCTAGTGGGCAGGAGGCCTGAAGTGCTATGTCAACATTGAGGGAGCCACAGGAATGTGATCACCTGGCCGGCCTGGAGCTATAAGGTCACTGACAGACCATGCATTTTGCACATGTGGCCAGAGCAGAGCCCCATCAATGTCCTCACATCTACACTTCTGAGTGGCCATATGGCACTGCCAACAGCGGGAGAACTCCCTGATCCTGCATTGTCCCTTGCAGAACCCTCTACTGAGAAATCTCAGAATCTGTCATGCTCAATGTAAAGGAGGAAGGCATACAGAAATTTCATCTATTATTGCAGTGTGAGTATTGAAGGGTGAATTTTGACCTAAGAGGATGACCCATTGGTTAGGGTGACTCTCAGGTATATTTTGCAATGTCTCCCAGAGTCTCCCAGCATGTTAAAACCCAGTTGTCCACAGATCAAATTTTCATCTTTCATGGCATCCGTCTATTTATTTTTCACCTTCACATTTACTGACATTTGTTTCCTGGGACTGCTTCCATGCACATTCTTATCTCTTCACGTGGTTCTGGAAAAACACAACCTTAGCAGAAAAATCAAGTAGAGAGTTCAAGAATGAGTAATATATCGCAGGTTTTTACTATGACGAGTGTATGAGGTCATCCTGAATGAGTATGAAGCAAGTAAAAGACACACATTGGGATGAAAAATTGGGAGTCACATAATAATTGTATAATACTAAAAAATTATAAGAGCTTTGAGTAAGTCACTTGCAATATGCAGAAAGCAACTCAAAGGGCTGCTGGGAGGATTAAATGAAATGATGATTGAATAGATGTTAGAATGCTCACAAGAAAACCTTTACCTTCAATCAAACTTTCACTGGAGTAAGGCAATGTGCATGGTTTTAACAATAAAGAAAAAGAATGATATTATCAATGTTTAAGACTAAAATGGGCAAAATGTCTTGGCGATCACAGGTTTAAAGTCAGTACTTTTGGAGGAAAGTTAAAGAAAGCTAACTCAGGAGAGGGAGAGAGAGAAAGAGAGAGAGAGAGAAATCACAAACCTGCTGACCCATAGTACTGTAAAGTCCAGTGGTAATGGCTTCAGGCATACATGGATGGAGATGCTTAGGAAGGCTTTCACTATAAATTTTTGCTTACTTTTCAAATGGCTTCATTTTAAACTCAGGTCTTCCTTTATGAGACCCCAACATCTCCAGATTGAGATTTGATATATTTTCTTTGTATTTAGTTTTCAAATAAATTTGATTATGATGTGTCTGGGGATAATTTTTTTTGGGTTCATCTTGTTTAAGAATGACTCAACTTTTTGAATTTGTGGGTTTATGTCATTTGCCAAATTTGGGGTTTTAAACTATTATTCCTTTGATTTATTTTCAGCACAGCACTAATTCTCCTTTTCTTCTAAAACTTTGATGGCATAATTGTAAGATATTGTGTGTTATTGCCCTGCAAGATCCATGAGGCTCTGTTAAATTTATTTTTCATCTCTTTGTTTAAATTGGATTATTTCTATGGATGTGCTGTCTCTTATGCTTTCCTCTGTCATCTCTATACACCTAGTTAGCCAATTCATTGATTTTCTTCACTCTATTGTTGTATTTTTTAGTTTTAACATTTTCAGTTTTATCTGGCATTTGCTATGACTTTTTATGTTTTAATTGGTTTTAAGAGTGTTCGTGATTGCTTGTTGGAGCATTTGTGTGAAAGGTGCTTTAAAGCTCTTATCAGATAATTCTCACATCAGTGTCATCATGATGTGGGCATGTTTCTTACTGAAGTTGAGATTTAACACATTCTTGATATGCTGTGCAATTTAAGTTTTTTTTTTTTTTTGGACATTACAAGACTAGATTCTGTTAAAATATTTTGTTTTATCAAGCATTCAATCCATTTTGGCTAAGGACATTTTGTAGTCTATGGCTTAAATGAGAAATTGGTTTTCAAAGCCTTGCAGTGTTATTCTGCTGTTCCTGTTGATATGCAGCCCAGTGACAAGTCTGAAACCTGGACTATTCCATGCTGCAGCTAAGTGTCTTAAACTTTCAGTATGAGGATTATAGAGTGTTCCAGAAAGACTTCAGATACACCCTTAACCACTGTATCTGGCTTTCTCTCCTTCTTGTTCTTTTTTTACTCTTTACTTGGGTGAGAAAGGGGCACTCTGCTGGATTTTGTCTAATGTAGGGGAGGGATAATAGTAAGTATTCAGCCCCACATGTCTCTGGCTACAGTACAAGTGGAGAAGGTAGGTCAGCCCTCTGCTTATCTTTGCTAAATGCAAGGTGAGAATGGTTGAGAGGTCTCTACTTGTCCTTAGCTACTGAGTCAGTGGGGGAGAAACAGCACTGCTTACATGGCATTCAATCCAACTGATATATAGTAGGTATAATCTAAAGGGTTCCATCCTGTAGGGCCACACTCTTCTGTAGTCTCTGGCAAAAATGAAATTTTTGTGGGGAGTTTTTTTGTTCTGTGTATTTTTTGGCAGTTCTGGCTTGTAAATTCTTCTAACACTCAGGTTGGGATATACATATAGCAAATGGGAACAAAACAAGCCAACACACAATCAAGCAAAACAACAACAACAACAACAAACACATGAATAAACAAACAAACAAGAAATCTATAGGAAATTACTGTATTTGTTCCTGAATCCTGAGGTCTTATTTCTTTTCTTTGTATTTCAGCATTTTCCCATTGTTGTTACATTGATTTTGTCCAGGGTTTCCAGTTGTAATTAGTGGGAGATACAGGATAGAGTGTGCTTGTTGCATCTTAGCCAAATCTAGAAATACCTAGTTTTACATTATATTGAGATGACAGAAATAGACATTATATATATGTTAGGTATACTTGTATTCAACCAAACTATCATTGGATCGATAATTCCAATTGTCTTGAATTTAGAATGGTCTGAAGCCAATTTAATTTCACAATTAAACTGTAGATGATTTCTTCCATCTGAATGGTGGATATGACAGATTAACCAGAAAAAAATTAAGAAATAACTGTTAGTTCACAGGTTACACTTTCCAGACCTATCATCTATTTCTGCTGCCTCGTTTTGACTCAGAGATGGGGGAACAGATCTGTTGCCGTAATATAAAATGTATTCCAATTTTGCTTTTTTTCTCCTTGTGGTTAAAGGGACCGTAGTCAGTATTCTACCCTCAAGCTGTCTGAATTTACAGAACTATAGAATATTAGAGATGAATGCGATCTTCATGATCAACTTTATGTTTACTTCAACCTAATGTTTCTCTCTGGAACTGTATTTTCCAACACGGTAGTTACATTTCAATTGCCTAATAGCTACATGGGGCCAGTGGGTATTTTATTGAACAGCAATGATAAAGAATATTTTTATCCACATGGAATCTCTACTGGAAAGCTATGATCTAGAACCTTCTTTGTTAAGTTGCCAGGCAGTAGCTCTCTTATCTATAATTGAATATGTCTCTTTCAAACTTTAATACTTCTATTTCAGTAGCAAGAATTTTAACTAGAAATTATCGCAGTCACTGCAGAGAGCAAATGTATTCGGAAGATCAAAGGCTCTCAAGTCAGAATGATCTGGGTTCAAGTTATGTTTAGAGACAGAAAAATATGGGATATGTCAATTTACTGTATTTTCGTGAATCTCAAACGTATTATCTGTAAAATAGAGAGAACAAAGCTTCACACAAAAAGTTACCATGAAAATTAAATAAAATAAATGTGTACAAACAATTAGAAGAGTTACATACCTGATTGCTTGTTTCCTATTCTGAATCACACTGAGCTTCTTAAAACAAAAAGAAAACCCTAAGGTGTATGATTGTGTGTGTGTGTGTGCCAGAATGCTGTATTTAGACATCATTGTTGCAGAAGTATTATCTCCCTCATTCTTTAATTATACCTTTACTATTTTTGGACTCAGGTGTAGGATTTTATATTCATTTATGTGGAATTCTGTTCTACTCCACTAAGCCTATTACTTTATAAGCCTTTGAAGGACTTTTCAATCCACATATAAGGGTCTTTTTAAGCCTCACATAATGAACACTTAGAGGATAGTTTTTTTATTGCTATGTCCAAAAGGTTTGTGCACATGTTGAACAAAAGATAAAGTTGGGCCCTGGGTGTCTTTTAACTAAGTCCTCTTGACCCCAGCTTAAAGTGTGCTCTCATTACTTGGTATTCTCCTGTTTACACAAGTAGCAATCCAAATCCTAACAATATGAAGTCTTCACAGAGATATCTCTTTCTAATAATAGGCAAAGGTTGTGTACCAGTAAATTTAGTGCTAGTCTTTACTTGGTTTATAAAATAATGGCCCCATTAAAAAGCTCCGTGTCCTAATCTCTGGAACCTATGAATACATTCACTTACAAAGTAAAAGGAACTTTGTGGATATGGTTATTTAAGGAAATTGAGATAGAGAGATTATCCTGGGATATCTGGGTGGGCAAAGGGTCTTTATAAATAAAAGAGGGCAGCAGAGAGTCAGAGAGGAATTCTAAGATGCTGCGCGGCTTTCTTTGAAGATGGAAGAAGATGCCGTGAGCTAAGGAATGAGGATAGCCTCTGGAAGTATGAAAAGACACGATACCGATTATCTCCCAGAGTTTCCAAAAGGAACACAGCCCTGTGGCAACTTCATTTTAGTCCTGTGAAACATATTTTGGACTTCTGGCCTTCAGAATTTTAAGATAGTAAATTTGTATTGTGTTAAGCCATGGAGTTTGTGATAATTTGTTACAGCAGCAAAAGGAAACAAATACCTTGTATTCAGAAGATTTTCATTCCACCATGATCTCATCCATTGAGACAGATTCCTCCACTGCTATTCCTAGTGCTTGCTGCCATCTGGGGACTACATTATGCAACAGTTCTCTGCCAGATACTTTAAAAGACTATGCCATTTAATTTTCACAACAAATCTATATGCCAAAGTCATTTTTCTAAGTTAATTAATTAATTAATTAATGTATTGATTTTGAGATGCTGTCTTGCTCTGCTGCCCAGGTTGGAGTGCAGTGGTGTGATCTCGGCTCACTGCAACCTCTACCTCCCGGGTTCAGCCAATTCTCCTACCTCAGCCTCCTGAGTAGCTGGGATTGCAGGCATGTGCCACCACACCCAGCTAATTTTTTGTATTTTTAATAGAGACGGAATTTCACCATGTTGGCCAGGCTTGTCTCGAACTTCTGAGATCAAATGATCCACCTGCCCTGGCTTCCCAAAGTACTGGGATTACAGTCATGAGCCACTGTGCCTGGCTTCTAAGTTTAAATACAAGAAAACTGAGGACGGGCGCTGTGGTTCATGCCTGTAATTCCAGCACTTTGGGAGGCCAAGGTGGGTGGATCACAAGGTCAACGGATTGAGACCATCCTGGTCAACGTGGTGAAACCCTGTCTCTACTGAAAATACAAAATTAGCTGGGCATGGTGGCATGTGCCTGTAGTCCCAGCTGCTTGGGAGGCTGAGGCAGTAGAATCACTTGAACCTGGGAGGCAGAGGTTGCAGTGAGCCGAGCTCGTGCCACTGCACTCCAACCTGGCAACAGAGTGAGACTCTGTCTCAAAAATAAAGATAAATAAAAATAAATAGATTAAAAAAAAAAGAAACCTAAGGTTCAAAGTTAGGAATATATCAAGTGCCTCAGAAGTAGAAGTCCTGGCAACTTCTCCCTGGCTCTTCGCATATCACTGTGTTACTGGAAAGAACCTTGAACATTTGCTTTTCCTGCATTTTATTTTTTTAACCTGAGATTCTAATTTTGTTTTCTCATAAAGTAGTGATAATATAACCGCCCTATTAATGTCACAAAGGGATGTTATGATTTACAATCGGGGGAAAAGTATATAGAAATGCTTACTTTTATAAAACACTTTACATATGTATTCTGTTTTAATTGCAATTTAAAGAATTATTAGTATTACTTTAATCCTATATTTTCACAGAATTTCCAAGAGTCTAAGCTTCACAAATGTTACACAGCAATGATAAAAATAGCAGTATTTGTGTATCCCAATTATGCATATTGGAAAATTAGTACCATTTTGGAATTAATGAAATACTAAATTGCCCAATTAAGGTGAGTGTTAAATTCATCTCTAACGAGCATTGTCTGTGCATTGAATTGTTCCCCAGTGAACACAAGATTTCACCGGAATAGTTACAATTATTAAACAGAAAATTCATAGCTCTGTCTGAGATATTTTTGTTAAAATCAGTATGAGAAAGTCCACCTCATTGCAGCAATTATACCTTTCTCAACTTCAAATCGCTGAACTCCACATGGCTACAATCACCTTGTAAACTGTGATGCTTGGGGCATTGATTGTACACCTCAGCAGAATTTATTTTCTGATATATATTTTTTTAATTTTCATTTTTATTAGCTAGAAAGATAGCACAAACTTTCTGACCTGATGACTGAAGTCCTTAAGCAACTGACAATTTTCTCCTAGAAGAAAACTGAAAGATCTGCCCTTTGGATTTTAGCTCCTTTTGAGCAAATGCTGCAGCCTGGATTTGAACCTGGACCTAGATGAGCAAGTTGCTTGCAGGTCAGACTGGCTTGTGTGAGAATATGTTGGCACTAGAGTCAACAATGCATCAAAAGGAGAGGCACAGATACTGCGGAAGCAGCTAAAGTTGGTAAAACCTGAAATTATTCTGCTAATGAAACAGTCCTAGCATGATAATAGCAGGAACTATAATAGCAGGAAGAATAGAAATGCTTTATTTTAAAACAATAGGCACTTAAAACTGTTTATTTGGAAATTGGATGGAGAGGTCATCAAGAATGAGTGATAGCAGATGAATATATGTTTTAGAGTCAAATTCATCTAGATTGATATTTTGTTTGTTTTGAGATGGAGTTTCGCTCTTGTTCCCCAGGCTGGAGTGAAATGGCATGATCTCAGGTCACTGCAACCTCTGCCTCCTGGGTTCAAGTGATTCTTCTGCCACAGCCTCCCGAGTAGCTGGGATTAAAGGCATGCGCCACCACACCTGGCTAATTTTTTGTATTTTTAGTAGAGACAGGGTTTCACCATGTTGGTCAGGCTGGTCTCGAACTCCTGACCTCGTGATCTGCCAGCAGATTGATATTTTGGATGCACCTTGGTATTTGTGGGTTCTTAGCCTGTGTTTCTTCATCTGATAAATGATTGTCATGCCATTTGCTTTAAAGTGTGGAAATGAGATACAGGAGTGTAAAGGATCTGTGTGGGGCACACAGGCAAATAGTGATAGCTATTACTACTATGACTGATATTAACATAAAACATGGGTGGCCAAAGTGGAGGTTATAATGAACCATTGTCTCTAATTTGATCTTCAAAGTGGAAGTAAAACTGATATCCCTAGTATTGACCTGGGGCATATTGAGATTATTTTCTATTTTATGCAAGGAGAATTCATCTACTTAGAGCCCAGGCCCTGCCTAACTGCAGTCTCTACAGATCTTTGTAGCAAGCCATGCTTAGTCCCAGGGAAAGTTGAGAAATAGTTAAATTTTGCATTGGGCTCTTTACAGTCTCTGTGGCTCTGCCCTCACCTCCACTCTTAATCATCATTCTTATCATCTATCCCTATTGTCTTAGGCACCCCCTGGCTTCTATAACAGAATGCTGCACATTGACTGGGTGGCTTTAACACTAGGAATTTAGTTCTCACAGTTCTGGAGACTAGAAATCTAAGATCAAGGTGCTGGCCAATCTGGTGTCTGCTGAGGTCTCTCCTTGGCTTGCAGTAGACCTCTTTCTTGCTGTGTCCTCATGTGACCTTTCTTTGGTGTATGTGGGTAAAGAGGAAAGGAGGACGCAAGCTCTCTGGTGTTTCTTTTTATAAGAGCACTAATATTATCATTCAGTCACCACTGTCCTGGCTTGATCTGAACCTAATCACTTTCCGGAGGCCCCATCTCCAAATACCATCACACTTGAACCCAGGAGGCAGAGGTTGCAGTGACCTGAGATCATGCCATTTCACTCCAGCCTGGGGAACAAGAGCGAAACTCCATCTCAAAGTCCATGGCACCTATTATTTTAAAAATAAAACAAAACAAATAAAACCTCACATGTTTTCTCATGTGCTTTACTATTAATTCTCTCAACGCATATTTGTTGATCATCAGAGCCAGGCAATCGGCTGGCATCTGGAGCCTCTGGAAGGACGCTGGTTGACATGTCCAACCTTTGGGAGGCAGACAGTCTGGCAGTATAAATAAAGATAAATCAATTAACAATAGCAAATTGAGATAGTCTAATAACTATGGATTCTAGAAATGTCCTCTATAGGTTTTCAACTATGGATCTGACCTATTGAGAAGATTACAGCAATAAAGTGACATTTTTTATTGAGCACGGAAGGATGAGAAAGAGGCAAGTCTAGTACATCTATGGACTCTTCAGTAAAATTTCAACTTACATGTTGAACACCTACTATGTGCTAAGCTCTAAAGTCAGCACAGAAAAGCTGAATGGTATATATGTTCTGACCAGAATATTTAGCTTTAAATTGTAGTATCCATTTGCCATTAAATGCTAAAAACTCTTATTCATGGACTGCGTATGGGATACACACCCATTCCATCTGCTAGAATTTAAGTAGTTAAATATTATCCTTGGAGCCATCCAAAATCACCAGATAGCTAAGGTATTACTCATCATCTGGTCTCTTAAAGAAGGGATTTTCCCAAATAGCATCTCTGATGTACATTTAAGAACATTAAGAAAGATAAGCTTAGAAAACTTGCTCTCCCCTTCATAAGACTTCATGGAAAGAACTTTTTTGGTTTATTCCTTTATTTGTTTCAGCACAAGGAAACCACTCTATTTCTGTACAAATAGTTTGATTTTATAGTAATTAAATTCCAATTATATTTCCATCTTTGCTTTAGCCAAATTTGTTGTTCATTTTAAATAATATTTCAGGATATTATCACATGCATTTTTGTATATTAACTTTACGTCACATTTGGAATGTGTGTACTGATAGTAAACTGTTTGACTTACAGTAAAGAAACTAAGGGGAAGGTGTTACCTTACACAAGAAGTACGGAGAGAGTACATGGCTCTGATGCTGATTAATTCATTTTCTCAACAAGGATGCACTCTTTGCTTGCTTCCTCCTCTGAATGTTACTGGAGTTCTTCTCATGGGTGCAGGATGGTTCTATCACAAGGAGATGTGCTCACATTGAAAGGAAAGAGAGGAGCTTACCTGGAGATTTGTCTTCATGCCTCTGACCAAACTGCATCCCATGCTTTTTATAATCCAATAACCAGCAAAGAGGAATGAGATTGGCAACATTGTTCTAGATTTACCAGTATTCACCCCTCTGGAACTGGAGGTCTGCTCCCTTCACACACACAGTGGAGGAGACAAATGAAAGTTAGTGTTCAGCTAGCAAAGAAGGGTGAATTGCTAATAAGTACATATCAAATTTGTATTACATCTACCTGTGATTGATATGGATTTTTTTACTCTTACGTCTTTCTTTGATGCAATGCTGTCATCTAGTCATTCTATTCTATCTTATGTGAATGCCCCCAATCATTTATTTTAATGTAAAGTGGAGGCATAATCAAATTACAAAAAGAAATAGATATTAAAAAGTCCACATACTCATGTGATAAGTCCTGCGTTTGGTATTAAAGCTATAGATGTAAAAAAATAAAAGGAACAAAATGATTAGGGCTCAAGGAGTAAAAATCCAAGAGGCTTTTCTTATGGACTTGTTACAGAACCCAGAGGTGAGGGGAGTGTGCTGCCACTCTGAGTCTGACAGGAGACCCCGTAGGTAGTTTCTCACAATTGTGGGGGATGTAAAGGTGAAAAAAGTATTCACGAGCGGCACCATGAGTCAGAAATACTATTAGGTAGTTAGGTAGTTATAGCAAATGTCACAGAGGGCTTGTCGTGAGTTTAGGTTCAAACAAGCTGTGTTTGAGGTATCCTGATGAGGAAATCCAAGAGGCACTCGTGTGCATCTATGAAAGCATTTTGAAGTTCAGAAAAATGTTTCCTAATGATTATCTCATTTGTTCTTTTGAATCCTGCTAAGCACTATGCATTATATCTATAAAGAAACTGATCCTCTGAGAGTGTGTGCTTTGTTCCACATCACACAGCTAACAAGAGTCCAAGACCTTTTAGACATGTTGTCATTTATTGAGTCCAAAGCCTCAGACTAAAATTTTAGAATTCTACAGCCACAAGACTTCAGCTGGATAAGAAGATGCTTTGGGGTGGAATAGGTGGAACTGAGGTGAGTTCATTGTTTCTTAGTGGATCATTTGATGAAGAAGCCTCATAGCACCTGGTTCGTGTAACTTACTGACTTTTGATTTGTCCATTTATTTCTTCATTTATTCATTTATTCACCCATTCAATAAACATTAAATGAACACACCTATGCTAGGCCTGTACTGGGTGTGTTCAGATACAAACCACACAATTCAGAACAGAAGGCATACGCGAGAAAAATGTGTGTATTGTGCTGAGGGGCTGTTTCAAGGATGTCTGGAATTTAGGTTCAATCACTACTAGTCATTTTTTGTTCTCTAGATTCTCAGTATCCACCCTCATCCCAAGTTTGATACACATGGTAGAAGAGGACAAGGCAAAACTATTTTGTCTTGCATTAGAAGCACATTGTAAGAAGGGGCATGGAGGGAGAAGATATTCGATGTTTATTCTATGGGTCTATGGCTAGACAGTCATTTACATGTTGCCACATAACCCTCACAACATTTGTGTGAGTGGACATTATTCGACTACTTGGCTGACTTGATAATTGGGGCTCAGAGAGGTTAAGTACCTTGCCCAAGTTTGTATTCATTTAAAGTAAATATATTAGTATATATTTTATAATAAGTATAATAACATAAAATATAAAAGGCTAAAGAACTTTTTTGCTGATAAGTCTATCGGCTTTTCCTAAACACAACAATGTTAATTCATAAGTTTTATAAACTTAGATTAAAAGTGACTGGGGAAATTCTAAGAAATGGAAGAAAATATTTTAAAGAGTAAAAGAAGCATTTTAGTGGATCTCTAGAGAGAAACACATGCTGTTTTTCTCATGTCACCAGAGGAGATCCTGGTGAAGAAGGAAATTGGAACAATAGGTGAAAATGTTGAGGGTGAGAATAGTAAAGCTGTGGGGGAAATGAAATAAAGTTGCCTGGAATGCCCTTGCTTCAAAGGTCTCTGCTACCTGGCCTCATGTATGCATTCTCCTGGCCAATTTCCCTATTCGTGAGCCAGAAACGTCAAGCAATTTGACAAAATAAGAGCCTTCAAGCCTTTGGTATCAGATTGAACTTTCTTAAAGGTTATAATAAAAAAACTATTAGGTGGGTACATAGTTACAGCCAGTGTCAGAGAGGGCTTGTCAAGTTTCACTAAAGGTCCAGAAAAATTGGTAAGTTGCCAACAGAATAGCTATTTATGAGGAAGAGAATTCCACAGTTAATTCAGTGCTTGTTTTAGTGCCTTTCTGCTTAACTAGAAACTTACTCCCACCCTCCCCCATCTCCCACTTTGCAGAGAAGACTGAAATTTTGTGGCTTACCCTTCAGTTTTATTCCTTGCCAACCCAAAATGGTGCAACAATTTCAATCCAGCACTAATCAATGAGGCAGCATAACTTGAAGTGGGTCAAGCAGGTCCCTGGATGCAATTGTATGGAATGATCACTTCCTAGCACCATCCCAAACCCCAAGCCCTGTGGCTTTTCCCTTGCTTGTTTCTGCTCACTGGATAACCTGGACTGGGGCATTCTTGCTTGCTGCTCTTGGGGACATTACCTAAGTAGATAAGTAGGTGCATGCTTCAGCCAATGCACCATTTTTCAGTATCCTGTCCACACTCACAGTTTTGTTCATATGAGCCATCATTGCTTTACTTCTGTAATGAAGGGATCTTGACAGACATAAAAAAAATTACTTATGTTAAAGTCTAACCTTATAGAGTGTTACTGGATGCATTTTAAGAAATATTTAACACATGGTAAATCACAAACCATGTAAAAATGACCCATATTATAACAGGTTCTAATACATGACATAGTATACGTAACAAAATGTCTCAACGATTTTAAAAAGAAAATAGTCACACCAATTAAAAAAAAGATATCCAGTCTTTTACTCCTGTGACTGAATTTAGGTTCTTTCTCTCAGCCTATTATACACCCACGGCTTCTCCATCCAAGAGATGCTATAAATTCTCCAGCTACCTTCCTTCTTCTTATGCTCTCACTTACCAAATTAGTTAAAAAGTTGTCCATATTTCTGATTTCCTATCCTCACCATACATTCACCTTCATTTCATAGTGATCAACCTGCTGTCTACTGAAACTACACATTCAAGAGTCACTGGGATCACTCTGGTTTTTCATTTAATGGGCTGCTTCTCAAATTTCTCTCTATATACCCCTGGCAGGAAAGATGTTTTTCTGAAACCTATTTTTTAGTTAGTGATTAAAGCCTTTTATTTTGAGTCTGGGTTGGGAGATTTGGCTCTACTGCTTTCTAAAATTATGAGTTTAGGTAGGTTATTATGAATTTATAAACCTCAGTTTCCCTTCTCTAAACAAAAGGTTACTAATTCCTACTTCAAAAGGTTTGTGTGAGGATTCCAGGAGACAAGGCATGTAAAGCATTTAGTGAGATCCCAGCTCGAAGTAAACATTCCAGGAGTGCTAGCTTTTGCAGCCAGCTTCTTTTCATTTCCCTTTGATTGCAGTCTCTAGGTTCTTCGTCTACCACTCTAACTCCATCACCTTAGTTCTCCTCTCCCCTGGGGGCTTCTAAAGAAACATTCTATAAAAGTTACTTCCTCTGCTCACTTTTCTCAATATCCTCATGTTTTGCTTTGATTACATAATTATTCCCATTGCTAGTATCAACGCATCTATGCTCTTAACTCCCAAATCCACATCTCTATTTTAAGACTCAGCCTCCTGCATCCAATTCTTCACTTTACCATCACATCAAAATGTCTGTAGGACTCTTCAGATTCACCACAACAAAATCTGACCTCACCTCTCACTTTCTAAACTGCTCTGCGCTCCCAGTGTCATATTCCAGAAACTCAGAACACACTCTGCAGCAGCTTTACACCCCCATCCCCCAGTTCCAAGGGAATCAGCCACCAAGTCTCTTCCCAGCTTCCTCACCTCTAACACCTTTTCCCGTATCCTTACTTCTTCTTCTTTTCTTTTTTTTTTGAGAGGGAAAGATGGAGTCTTGTTCTCTCGCCCAGGCTGGAGTGCAATGGCACAATTTCGACTCACTGCAACCTCCGCCTCCCTGATTCAAGCGATTCTCCTGTCTCAATTTCCCTAGTAGCTGGAATTACAGGCACCCACCATCATGCCCAGCTAATTTTTTCAGAGATGGATTTTCACCATGTTCGTCAGGCTGGTCATGAACTCCTGACCACAGGTGATCAGCCTGCTTTGGCCTCCCAAAGTGCTGGAATTACAGGCATGAGCCAACTCCACCTGGCCCCATGTCCTTACTTCTTCCATCATTTTCTATCTCAGTATCTCATCATTTCTTGCTTTATCTCTAGTAATAATGTCTAAAGTATTTTTTCTGCTTTCACCTCTGCCTCTCCTTCACATTTTCACATGAACTGCCTTTCACATTGTAGCTTTCATCATCTTTCTCCTCTGTGCAGTTACTAGGGAAACCTCCCCTAGGCTACAGATAAAGGCCAGATTCCAATATCCAATTACTTGGTATAAATCTGAACTTCCCAGCTTCTCATTTAAAAATGTTTTCCGGGCCACTGTCCTTGAGCTTTGACTACCACAGCCTAGTCTCCATGTCCTGAAAAATTTCCCGCCTCCACCTCTTCTGTCCTAATGCATATTCCCCCCATTCAGGTCTCTTCTCTGAAATGCTCTCTTCTCCTGTCCTCGTCCTGTCTCTGTCCTTAGAGATCCTTCATGTCCTACAAAACCCTTCCTCTTCCAAGAAGTTGTCCAGAAAGAAAATAGTGTATCCCTTTGTCTGCTCCCTGGGCACCTGGTTTTATCATGCCATTACAATGGCTTCACCCTAGTTACCAGCATGCACGTATGCCTGTGCCATTCACTCCTTCAAGTCAGAGACCACATCATTTTGAATTCCTATCTTTCTTCAGTGGCATGAATATGTTAAAAATGCAATTGATGCTTATTTTATTGAATTAACGATTGTTTAGAAGTTACAAACCAAAACCACAACACGTTAGTGTTGTGAACATAGAATTTGTTAATTGATTTTAAAAATCACAGTTGAGAACAGATCATGTGACAAATGTTAGACATTCAAAGAAAAACTTAATCTTTCTCCTTGTGCTGGATAGTATCCCAGTCTTTAGACAAGTGGTTCTCAAACTTTGGCATGCCTCAGGACCATCTGAGAGCTTGTCAAAAACTCCAGTTTCTGATTTGGTGGATCATGGATGATACTACAGTATTTACATCTCCACAAATTTACAGGAGGTACCAATGCTGCTAGTTTAGAGACCACACTTTAAGGACCATGGTCCTAGATAACAAGTCCAGAACTGACTTCACTACTCTTGGTTCAGGTAAAGTCACTTCATTGTCTGAATCTCACTTTTCTGTTATATAAAAGGTAATCACTGGATAAAGTAATAACTCGCCCAGCTCTAATATTGTACATTGACTTGTGTAACACATTTTTAATGAATAAACAAAATCTAGAAATCCTAGAAGTATTAACATTTCTTTCAATACTTTCAATAAGAATGGGAAATGAGTTATTTTCATATCTTGAGTTGTGGATTGATTTCCACAAGAAATCTTTTAGGAAATCTAGATTATGTTTCAAGGCCAATGTACAGTCATGTCAACCTTGATTTGAAATAGGATATTTTGTTAACAGGCAGGCATGACTTAGTTAAGTGGTAGTTGTTTCCAAAGAATTCTAACGTGGATAAAATCTGTTTTGTTTTTTGCATTTGTATAGGCTGAATCTGGAACAAGTAATTCACAGACTATGAGCTCTGGGCCATAATTTGAACAGTATCACCTAGAAAGTAATTCTCAGAAATATTTGCAATGGAGAACCAGGGGAACAGAGATAATTTATGGTAAATTGTCTGATAAGTGTTTAGTGTAGTTTTTTTTTTGGTATTATGAGCCTAATTTTTGCCCAGGAGGCATGAGGTCTGGGGGAGATGGGACCGTATCATCTTCACTAGGTAACCCAGACCTTTACCTGAGAAGTGGAGCAGAGCGGGAAATAGCAGGTGTTGTGTGGCTGCACTTCACTTCTCTCAACATGTTCATGTATTGTTTTTATCTGAGAATGTGGCCAAAAATGAAAGGAAACCAAAGGATAAGCTGCCCATAGGCCAATCTGTTTAGTTTCCCAGAGGACAATAGAACTTGGCAGGGCGTCCCAGCCTGAGTCTCTCATTGAGGACATGCTCAATGGCAATTAAATTTATGCTGTGAAGACACAGCTTCATCCTATAAAGAGTCAAGCTGGGATAGAGAAATCTTGCTAGATTCTCATTCTTTCTTTCCTCTATCTTAAAGATACAAATAATTTCTATAGAAAGCATAGTCAACATATGGGGTTGCTGTCTATATGTAAATGTTCTGTACTCTTAGAACACCACATACACCTGTAGTTGAGCAAGTTGAGTTTTTTGCTTGATACATCGAGAAAGAACACACACCATGGGACATCTCAATAAAGGATAGAGGGAAGGACTTATAGGATTTGGGCTTCAGTTAGATAACATTTGATAGGGTTAAAAAATAGAGCTCTATTCTGGAGTGGATGCTGTTGGAAAGTAGTAAAATTCAATGATTAATAACTTAATATAACTTATCTGTATGTTTGAATGAGTCTATCCTAAAGCTCCAATGGGTAAAGAAGCAGCAGACACATCACTCATAATAGCCAAAGAATGAGGCTACTTGGCCATTTTTGTGGTTAGGAAAATGTTCATAATTGTATCTATGTTCGAACTGATTTGTGAAGTTTTCTTATATCTTTCATGTTCTATTACATTCACACTCTGGCTGTGTGTATTGTTGGTATACTGTGAAACTGTTTATGCTAAGCAGGAAAATACCAAATCCTAGATAGCAGTACCAGGCTGGCTCCTGAATGCCAGAAACTGCTTTATTCTTTCTTATATCTAAAACACTAGCTGTGCTTATTATAAGGTAATATATGTCTACAATTAATTCCATATTCCCGAAGTTTATATCCAAAATAAAAAGCATACTATATTGTGCAAAGGAGACTTTTTTCTTCTTGTTCTTCAAAGCAAAATACAGTTTCAAACGTAAAAAGACCCTTAGAAATCATCTAGTAATCTAATCCTATGTTGGTCAGGACTCTCCAGAGAAACAAAACCAATAGGACGTGTGTGTGTGCGCGTAAATGTGTGATTTATGGATTTTTTTTTTGTAAGGGATTTGTTCTCACAATTACGGAGTCTGAAAAACATCAAGATTTATAGCTAGAAAGCAGGAAGCCCAAGAGAGCTAAAGCTGTAAGTTATACTCTGAGTCTTAAGGCTCTGAGAATCAGGAGAGACAATGGTATAAGTTTTAGTCTGAAAACTGGCAGACTGGAGACCTAAGAAGAATCCACGTTTTAGTTCAAGTCTCAAGGCCCAAAAAAGACCTAAGTTTTAGCTCACCCAGTCAATCTCTTACTCAGATTTGTTTTTCTATTCAGATCTTCAATAGATTGAATGAGGCACACCATATTGTGGGAGCCAATCTGCTTTACTCAGATGCAAATATTAATCTCATTCAGTAACACCCTCACAGACACACCTAGAAGAATGGTTGACCAAATTGTTGGACATCTGTGATCCAGTTAAAGTGATATGTAAAATTGACCATCAAAGGCCAGGTATGATGTCTAATGCCTGTAATCTGAACACTTTGGGAAGTCAAGGTAGGAGGATTGCTTGAGGCTAGGAGTTAGAGACTAGCCTCAACACCATAGCAAGACCCCATCTCTACAAAGTGCAAAAACAATTAGCTGGCTGTGGTGGCACCTACCTGTAGTCCTAGCTACTTGGGAAGATGAGGCAGAAAGATTGTTGGAGCACAGGAGTTCAAGGTTGCAGTGAGCTATGATCACACGCCTACACTACAACCTGTGCAACAGAATAAGACCCTGACTCTAAAATAAAATCAAATTTAAAAAAGGAACTATCACAAAGTCCAGCTGGGAAACAACTACAAGTAGTAGTTTAGAAATCAGGGCTCCAAGTAAGGTTTTCTGGATCCTTAGAGAGTAATCATCTCACTAGCGCACTATTGTTAAGGGCCGAAAGATTACAGAGACACCTGATCTGCTTAGAACCAAAGTTTAACACTTCATTCCAAATTAAGAAATGTTGACAAAAAAGAATCTAAATTTGTAAAATATTTGAAGAGATTTACTCTGAGCCTAATATGAGGACCATGACCTGTGACATGGCCCCAGGAGGTCCTAAGAACATGTGACCAAGGTGGTTGGGCTATGGGTTGGTTTTATACATTTTAGGGAGATATAGGACATCAATCAATACATATAAGGTATATATTGGTTCTATCGGGAGAGTCAAGGCAACTCAAAGTGGTGGTGAGGGGTGGGGCAGGGGGCATCCAGGTCATAGGTGGATTTAGGATTTTTTGGTTGGTAATAGGTTGAAATTGTTAAGTTATTATCTAAGGACCTGGAATCAGTAGAAAGGAGTGTCTGGGTTAAGATAAGGGGTTGTGGAGACTGAGGTTTTCATCATGCATATGAAGCCTCCAGTTAGCAGGCTTCAGAGAGAATAGATTGTAAATGTTTCTTATCAGAACTAAAATGGTGCCAGACTCTTTAATTCTTTCCTGGATCAGGGAAAAGACCAGGAAAGAGAAGGGGATTCTCCACAGAATGTCCATTTTCCCCACAAGAGATAGCTTTGCAGGGCCATTTGAAAATATGTCAAAGAAATATATTTTGGGGTAAAATAATTTTTTTCAGGGCCTTCTATCTATCAAAAGTATGTTTTGTAAGCCTTAAGGTCTGTTTTAATGTTAATGCTGGCCCGTTGTGCCTGAATTCCAATGGAAGGAGGGTGTAGTGAGGCCTATACTCATTTTTCAGGTTAATTTTGGAATGCCTGTGGCCAAGAGTGGGGGTTCATTCAGTTGGTCAGGGGGCTTAGAATTTTATTTTTTGGTTTACAGTCACAACCTGTCACTCTCTATTCTTAATAAGTATGTCTACTCTGAGGAAGTTCAAGAGATGGAATAGACAATATTATACCTCTAGGCAAGGAGATTTTAAATATTTTCTAAGTTTATTAAATACCTGAATTTTGAGAGATTAACCTGAGATCCATTCTGATTCTAAGGAATTGGATCTTGCAGATTGTTGACAACCATTTGGGACAAATAGCGGACAACAGAATGAAAACTGGGTTTAAGACAGTGCTGACCAGGGTGGCAGTTAAACTGATATAGGTATAAGAGAATGAGTTGGGAGAAGGAGACTCACAGACCGAAGTGAAGGATCTCTTTAGAGAAACAGGGAAATTAAATTTTAATCCTGTATTCACATTCCTGATACAAGCTGTGCCCTAGGAAACGTGGGTAGCATTTCTACCAGAGGCTAAGAAGGGATCAGAGAAGGCACATGACAAGAACCTGGAGTTATCAAAGTGTGAATTGAAAAACCCACACACTATGGCTAATCTGATAAGAAATTTGATGAAAAAAGTACACAATATACAAGAACAGTTGGATAATGTATGTAGGATGATGAAAATTCTAACAAAAAGGAAATTCTAGAGATCAACAGCACTGCAACAGAAATGAAGAATGTCGTTGTCTCTGAGCTTGAGGATATGACAATAGAATCTTACAAAAGTCATATGTAACTCCAGTTTTGATGTTTGTTAAATTTCTTCAAACTGTGTATCTTGCCTTTTAGTATGCCTGGTAATTTTTTGTTAGAAGGCAGACACGATGTAGTAAGTAAAAGGAAGTGCAGTAAACAGATCTTTAGTGATGTGGTGGTAAGGTTAGGGAGTAGGGGGGAACATTCTATAGTCCTAAGGGTAGGTCTCAGTCTTTTGGTGAGCCTGTGCCTCTGGACTTGGACTTCACCAGTGCTTTTCAGTGTGTTGGCTCCTCTTCCCTTTAAATGGTACAGGGTGTCTATTGCAGCCAGGACTTGGGTATTTCCCCTGTCCCATGTGGAAGGGTATAGCTGGCTGAACTTTGGTATTTACCTTTCTTCATGTCAGTTAGGCTCTGATAAAACCCCAGAGGAATAGGCTGTGTTTGACTAGTTTCTCCAGCGGGCAGACATTATTAAGAAGAAGAGGACACTCTGGCGTATTTCAAAATGGGTCCTTCTCTCCTCCCGCTGCTGGAAACACAAGGTAATTTCTCTCCACTATTCACTATGATATCTAGGCAGTAAGTCTCACTAAAGCATGGGGGTCCCCCCTAGGACTGGGCTCCCGTGGAGTTTTTGTCTCTCAGACTTGCTCCAACTGAGCCTTCAGCAATTCAGCAATTACAGCAATTCAGCAATTACAGTTCAGTTTTCTCTGCATCAACGGTGGTTCCCCAGGGTGTTTCTGCTTGTGGGTTTCTGCTCTGGTTAAGTCGTGACTTTTTGTATCCCCTTGTCTGTCTCTCCAATTCTGGGGTTTAGCAGTTTGTCTTGTGACCTCACTTCACTGCTGGATCTAAGAGGAGCTGTTGATTTTTCAGTTTGTTTAGCTTTTTACTTGTTAGGTTGAAATGACAGCTTCTAAGCCTGTTACCTGCCAGACCAGAAACCAGATGTTGTCTTGTCATATTTAATTGTATTCCATAAATTGTGTATTTGAAATGTTGTTTGTAAAAAAATAATGGTAAAACTAGGATAATGCTATATTTTTTTCAAAGAGCGTTTGATTTTCTTTTGCTGGCACTTGTACAAAATTGTAATGTTATTACTGCAGTCCACTTTCAGGAAATGAGATGATTAAAAGTTAAAGATGTTCCTTTGTAGTTCCAACCCAAAGAGTGGGAGGTTCATGAGGAGCCTTTCCACGGTGGATCCTAAATGGCTTCAGATGTTTTCTCTAGACTTTCAGGGCTGTGAATTCACCATTCAACTACTTGTCTTCTCAGACACCCTAAAGACACAGGGAAAGGCAACTCTAGATGCTGGGTTTGGGATTTTGCGTGTTTTCCTTCTCCTGTATCTGGGTTGGCTGTTTCTTAAGCGCTTTCAATAAAATTTCTGAGATATATTTTTTTGAGTAGCTTTCTAAATCCTCATTAGGACAGTTGATCCCAATCATCTGCTATACCACTACCTGGAAGCCAAGCATGTTTAAATTGTGTTTGCCCTTCCACATGATCCATTGAATTCATGCTCTGTCAGACACTATGTCCTGCTCATATTTATTTCCAGAGTCTAGCACAGTTCCTGGAATGTATTAAAATAAAGAGTGATGGAAAGAAGGAAGGAAAAAAAGACAACATCCATCAGTCATTTTCTAGGAGGCTCACAGGCAATTGTTTCTCATAGTAATCCAAAGTCAATATGATTCTTTTTCCTAATTCCAGGTCTACCCATCTAATTCTGCCTCTGAAACATATCATTCCTTGCCTTATAGATACAGCCTATCACTACCTATACCTATGTATCCATCTTTAGAAACCTCTGATCTTCACAGTTTACTTAGTTTCCAGTTAGGAGCCTGAGGTTTGAGATTTATTTCTGATATACAATTAATCTTTAAAAACCAAGTCAGGTGCCTAAAACCTCAAAATATCTTTAATTTTCACATAATTCCATGCTCGGATCACATTAATACTATATTTATAGTATTTAGAGTGAAGCATGTCAAAATCATTAACCAAATGATTGTACTTATTGGTACAGGTGTGAAAATTGAATAGATGGACTGTATTTCATAGGTGAAAGAAAAAATTATCTATTTTTTCTATTAAAATATCGTAATTTTCCTGCTCTTTGTTTAGTAGCTGTTAAACTTCTATGTCATAATAACTCTTTTTTTTTGATTTACCTCTTCTATTTTGAGGTATCATTTACCCTTCAAAACACTAGAGTGTTCATTATACCCTTTGGCAAAGGGAAGTTTTCTCAGTAAGCAACAGTAGTTAAAAGTCTATAGTTTAAGTTGCTGAAATAAGGTTTAAATTCATGTTTTAATCAATACAGAGGCTACAGGTAACATGGTTATATTTGCAACATTTCTGACTTAATCAGTGAGTTAAAATGGCTCTGCTCTTTTAAAACCATACTTCAAAAAATACCCTAAGGTCTTTGAACATTCTAAGACATGAAGCTCATAAACTTTTCATTTTCTAGAATCAAGAGGAACCTCCAGCATACTTTGACTGATAGGATTCTACATTTCAAGTACCCATTTGGTACCTAATTCACTCCTGGCCATCAGATTCTCCTCCCATAACACTGTCAGGCACAGGTGAAAAACTACTGCTTCAGAAAGTTATAGTCAGAGGGCAGACAAATTTAACTGTTTTCTACCACTATCATTGCCAGGTGAGAACCTAGGTCCACATCAAACAACATCATGACAAATATGAGAGCACATGCATGCTCCATTTCATCAACAAGGGTGTGCAGGATATCCATCTGTGCTCATGAAAAAGACCAACATAAACCTGCCCACATAGAAATTATCATCTGATACAGGAACCCAGAAAACAAACCAACAAAAAAAGCATAAAAATCAGTAGATAAAGAGGCTACGCAAAGGTTCGCCACAGTGGTGACTATTGAACTGGGACTGAGACAATCAATTAGAGGTGGCCAGGAGAAAATGGCGATGTAGACAATGGCTTGGATGCAGCAGTTAGAGCAACAGACAGAAAAGCAATGTGTCTAGAAAGGGATGGAAGACAAGGCCAGCAGGGCTGAATGCACCCTGTTCAGGGGTCTTGTAGAACTTGGACAGTAAGTCCAGATTTGATTTTAAGAGCAAGAGAAGCTTATGAGGTTTTAAAATCTAGGATGTTACTTTCCTTTTAAAAAGTTCTCTGTGCTGTGAGGAGAAAGTTTTATAGGAGGATATAAGTAGAGGGGTGTACTGGTGGCCTGGGGAAGTGGTCATGGTGATTTGGGCTAGAATGATGTGATGGTTAATTTCAATTTTATGTGTCCACCTGAATGGACCACCTACCCAGATATTTCGTCAAACATCTGTCTAGATGTGTCTGTGAAGGTGTGTTTTTAGATGAGCTTAACTTGCTTTTATTTTTTTTTAAGAGACAATATCTCACTCTGTTGCCTAGGCTGGAGTGTACTGGTGTGATCACAGCTCACTGCAGCCCCCAACTCCTGAGCTCAACTGATCCTCCTCCCTCAGCCTTCCAAGTAGCCAGGACTAAAGGAGAATATCACAATGTCTGGCTATTTATTTATTTTTTTATAGAGATAGGGTCTTGCTGTGCTGCCCAGACTTGTGTCAAACTCCTGGCAGTTAACATTTAAATCAGTAGACTTGGAGTAAAACTTGCCCTCTATATGTGAGCAGGACTTATTCAGTCAAGAGAATCTCTTAAGAGAAAAGGTCTGCCTTCTCTGAAGGAGAGAGAATTCTGACAGGAGACTGCCTTTGGGCTCTAACTGCAACTCTTCCCTGAGTCTCCAGCCTGCTGGCCTATCCTGAAGATTTTGGACTTGCCAGTCCCACAATCTTTTAAAATCGTTCTCTCTCTGTCTTTGTGTGTGTGTGTGTGTATGTGTTTGTGTGTGTGTATGCATGCACATGTGTATGTATATATACATCCGTCTCTCTCTATATAGACATATGCAGCTATAGATATAGATATATCTTAAGTACATAGATATCTTCTATTGATTCTAATTCTCTGGAGACCTCTGACTAATTAATATAACTGGTTACAGAGACATGCAGAGAAAAGGGTACATTCAAGGGATTCAGCGATTAGGAACACAGATATTTGCTAATACATTGCTGGTGGGGGATCTGAAAAGAAAGAAAGTGAGCTTAGCTCCAAAGTTTGGACCCAAGCAAATGAAATTTAGTGGTGCCATTTGCCAAGCTGGGGAAGAAAGAGGAGAGCCAGAGTGTGCAGCGGGGTTTAGGGGAAGAATTAAAGACTGCTGTTCTGCACATGCTGAGTTTGAAATGCTGATCATTCCATATCCAACGCACATATCTAGTGGGCAGTGGCATGCATGGAGTAATATATAAAAGGCATCCTGGGGCTTTAGAAAGAGCATGGACTTTGACATTCATTATCATGGGTTCAAATCTTGGCTTTGCCAATTTGCCTTTTGATGCCGATACCATTTTTATATTTGAGATAAAAATAGCATCCATGTCACATAGTTTTTTTGAGAGAATGTATTGCAAAAAATATATCTTAGCATAGAAAGATTTAAAATGCCACATACATGTCAATTATATGCTCACAGGAGTATTTGATTTGATGGAAAATAAACGCCTGAGACAATGTTATGTGTTGTCTTCCTCATTGCTTAGTTGCTACAGGTGAAACCTGGATTTTTTTCACAAGTATAAATTTAAATACTTACATAGATGACAAGAAGCCTCTGATGTTAAAGTATAGAAACTGGTCACCTTCTCTGAGAAGGGGACAATCACAGTAAAGAGTCACCTGATGAGTTCCAGGAAAGAGAGGCTGGGAAGCCAGTGGACAGGACAGGTAGGGGCCATTGTTTGATGTCTGGCCTCAAGGGAGCAAAAAAGTTCAGTATCCTTGCAGAGAGCAGGGTAGGAAGAGCTCCATCTGAAGGATGATACATAATCAGCGTACGACCCATGGGTTTCTCATTTGTGGTACAGTATCTTTTTCCTTCATTTTTTCCCTTAATGTAAGTGAATCAACACTTTAAAAAATAGAATAAAAATAAAGCACAAGAAACATAATTTTAGAAAACACAAAAATGTGCAAGACAAATCCTAATTATTTATAATTAGATTTATCCCACTGATACGGTTTGAGCTATGTCCCCACCTAAATCTCCTCTTGAATTCCCATGTATTATGGGAAGGACCCAGTGTGAGGTGATTGAATCATGGGGGCAGGTCTTTCCCATGCTCTTGTCATGACAGTGAATAAGGTCTGATGCTTTTAAAAATGGGAATCTCCCTTCACAAGCTCTCTTCTCTTGTCTGCTGCCATGTGAGATGTGCCTTTCAGCTTCCCGCATCACTGTGAGGCCTCCCTAGCCATGTGGAACTGTAAGCCCAGTAAAAACTTCTTTCTTTTATAAATTGCCCAGTCTTGGGTGCATCTTTATCAGCAGCATGAAAATGGATTAATATACACATGTAAAATGAGTCTCAAAAATTGCTGTAAAATATACTAAATGATTTGTCTGAAGTTTTGCATTTGTTTGGGTCTGTACTCATAACAACTAACTTGCCAACTGTGAGCTTTGGCTATAATTGGGGAAGCATCATGTAGGAAGTAATTCTCAGAAATATTTGAGGTGGAGACCCAGGGAACAGATAGAATTTATGGTAATTTGTCAGATAGGGAGTTAGTATTGCTGTAATTTGGGTATTAGGAGGTAGATGACCCTATGTTTCGGCCAAGGGCAAGTGATCTGGGGAAGTTGGGTCTTACATTCACTAGGTGTCCTAGGCCTTCATCTGAGAAGCAGGGCAGAGTGGGAGGTGGCAGGTGTCCTGTGGCCACACTTCACTCCCGCCGTTGTGCTCCTGTTGTTTTTGTCTGGGAGTCTGGCCAAGAATAAGAGGAAAGCAAAGAATACACTTCCCACAGGCCAAACCTGTTTATTTTTCCAGCAAAACTTGGCAAGGTCTTCCAGCTTTGGTTCTTCAAGTACATGATAAAAGATAATTATATCTACACGATGGAGACCTGGCTTTATGCCATCAAAAGCCAAATTTCTGGACTCGAGACAAGCATAAAATCTGATGAGCAGTAGACAGCTGGCCCTTGGTCAGCCCAGAGCCTCGCCCAGGGTAGGCCAGCACATAGTCAAAGGGGATGGCCAAAGGTTAGTGAGGTGGGGGTTGGTGATACTTACAGCTCATGTTTCTATGGCTCCACAGTTTACTTTCTTGGTTCTAGAAAACTCCACTGTTAACTAATTAAATCTCAATTAGAAGAATCATCCTAGTAAAATGCCAACAAATATTATCACTTTCTCTGAAAGAAGGCTTTACTGGCTAAGAAAGTTAATTATTTGAGCCCTCACAATAGTAATAGATTTGTGAACAAGAGCAGGTAACCAAACTGGTTGTACTGAGATTAGAACCAGAAAAGTTCAATTTTGCCCCTGACATGCTGAGCAGGAAGCTCCATGGATTTGTTTCCTCCCACAGGTCATGGGGCACCTCCCATTTCCATGCTGCTCTATCCAGCGCTTACTCTGTAGGGGTTTGGATCTGATCCAGGCCAAGTGCAGAAAACCAGGTTGGGTCCTGAAGTACCGAAATCATCTCTAGGTTCCTGTTTATTAAAACGTTAAAACAGATTTCAGTTCATTTGTTTCTTCACTTCAACTTGAGGCAGCTAAATAAATAAGTAGATAATAACAGAGTCAAGGCAAAAGTAGGAAAAGTCCAGATGGTTATAAAATAAAAACAAAAACAATCAGCAAGCTCCTGATGGCATATGAAATGCGTAGTATAGAGTCATGTAACATTTCTAGAAGTTGGGTCTGAATCTATTTCTAAGACAACATCAGTGGGAAATCATTGTTCATAAACGGAGTCTGGTAACTACATGCACAAACTAGAGAAGTCCCCCCCGTATCCATAGGAAATATTGTCAAGGCCCACAGTGGATGCCTGAAACCACAGATAGTATCAAAGTCAATAAATACTATTTTTTTCTATGAATATGTATCAACAGTAAAGTTTAATTTATAAATTAGGTACAGTAAGAGATTAACAGTAACTAATTATAACATAGAACAATTATAACAATATGCCAATATCACTACTGTTGCATTTTGGGGCCATTATTAAGTACAGTAAGGGTGACTGACACAAATACCTCATTACTATGACCGTCCATTTGATGGCCAGATGGCTGCTAGGTGACTAACAGGCAGAAGCACAAACAGCCCCGGATCCTCTGGGCAGAGGTGCAGTTCAAGTCCTAGGACAGACAAAGTGGTATGGAGCAAAATTTCATCACTGGACACAGAACAATGTGCAATTTAAAATGTATGTATTATTTCTGGAATTTTCCATTTAGAATTTTCAAACCGTAGTTGACCATAAGTAACTGACACTTCAGAAACTGAAACTGTGGATATGGGGGCATAGAGGTGTTACTATAACTAAATATCTAGAAACATTGGTTTCCTGAAATGAAGACATGAAGACATGAGAATTTTGTGTGTGACTTCATAAAGGAGATACAGGGTGATGTAGAGATATTTGACTTTCTGTTCTTTTAAATCCTAAACAAAAGTGGTTTTCAAGTTAATTGATCTCATAGAACATTAAAATGTTGTCATTTAGCTGCATGATTTATTGTGTACTCTTTTAAAGGCAGTAACTCTTTGTCATGCATTATGTCAAACTAAGAAAATAGTGAAGAGATTATATTCTTATCTAAGTGCATTAAAATGCCTATGTAGTTTAGAAATGCAAATCATTTAGACAGAGTCTATGACAAACTGTGGCCTTATTTTAAATGGTTATAATGGAATCCCTTTCACATAAGTAAAATATTATGATTTCAAGACAAAGACCTTCTGAAAACATTTGAGGGCTCTGACCTATGGAAGTGGTGACATAGAAACGTGGGCTCTGTTTGAATGCACGTTGAAAAACTAGCAGCATGAAGGACTTTTTCTTCTGCTGACACCCCAGTCTGAGGAGGACTCTGTGGGTATCTTTTTCCTCTCATTCTAATACACAGGCAGTTTTGTTTTTCTAATGCATCTGGTGGAAAGCAGGGGATGGTGCATCACTTTGATTTATAGTTCTAGTAGCACATTTTCTTCACTGCTACTGCTCTAGCACTTCTGGATGAATTTTAATATGGTCTCCAAGTGCCCTTTTTAGCAAAGTAGATGTGGAAGACAATGGATTTTTTTTCTTTACTAGCCAAATGTGCAGAAATATAAAAATACCTTTAAATATAGGTGTGTGTGTGTGTGTGTGTGTGTGCATGTTGATAGCTGAAATCAATCGTCTGTCATGAAAAGATATTTTATTGTCTATGCTTCAGTTTGTGATAGTTTCTTTATTCATTTAAAAAGTTGTAAAAAATAAAATGTGCCATAGTTCCTCTATTATTAGATTTCTTTCCAAGCTGTATCTGTGTGATTATTTTACATAATTATAACTATTACATACTACATAATAGTAGTTTAATAGTTGTTTTATATGATTTTTTTATTGCACTTTTGTTATATAATACTCCACAAATGTTTTTTCATGTCTTTCTTAAAATCATTTTAAGGGGTAACGTATCGTAATTTACTTACATATTCTAGGAGCGCTAAGATTGTTTTCAGTGTTCACTTCCACAGTGAACGTTCTGTTGCATGACCATTCACTGTGCTCAGTGGCAGCTCTCCTCCTGTCATTTCGTTTAGGACCTGAATGATGCAGAACACTGCTGGTTTCAAAAGAGGAAATAAAAGAAATGACTGAACCCCTCACTGCCTCCTAGAGGCTCTGCTCAGAAGTGGCTTCCATAACTTCTCATATCTCATTCAGCATAGCACTTCAGATGGCCAACCCTGAAGTTATCAAGGCAGAAAGTAAAATCCTTCCCCACAGAGAGGAAGCGACTCATTTGAACAAAAATACAATCTAGTACAACCACTACACTCTACTGCTTCTTTGAGACATAACTGATTACATTTTAAGAGAGCCTTCAATGGCCAACTGCATTTATTGTGTGCGAGATCTATCTTCTTTCCTTTCCCACTTCTCAGCTATAATGTTCAGATAAGCAATATCGTGATGTCATCTTTCATATTAATATTAAATTTATCTGGTGAATTGTGCCAGACATTGCCACTTAATTAACAGTCTATGAACCATACTAGGCTTAGACACATTTGGAAAAAAAATTGAGTATTGCAAAAACTGTATTAGAGATTTATTAATTTTCCAACTAAAGTTGATATGAACACAGGTAAAAATCATATTCAAAGCACAACAGAGTCAAGATTTAAGAGAATGCAGAAAGCAGAATTTCTGTGCTTCTTTTATGTATTTACGCCACATTTCCGTTTAGGATGCAGTCCTTGCTTTCTCAATCACCAGTAAAAAGCAGTGTTCATTATTTGAAGGCTAAACTTTATTTTTTTTTTACTTTTAGTCAGTCTTTTCAAAATATCAATAATTTCTAAATTCATCATTGAGACCCTTGAATAAAATGATGCACAAGAAATTACATAAAATTGACAGTGAACTAATATTTTCAGTTATTTGTATTGTCTAAAATTTTACTGTATTTGAGGAATAGTCAGGCCTAAATTTCTCGATGACTATATTTGCTGAGAACTGCCACTTATTTTCTGACCTTAGTATTTTCTTTCCCCTTTCCAACAACAGAAATTCTGTCTTCTGCAAATGTTTTCTATAATATCACAGGCTAATTCTCAGTGTTTTTTGGTCATCTTTCTGAATTCAAATTGTATTAGTTGTAAAAATAAGCATTCGCAAAGTTACTTGCAAATTCTTTGTAAGCAGTGCTATAATGATTATTTTTATTTCTATTGGTGTTTTTAGTTTTTATTTTTGTTTAAAAAATGCTGTTATGTAGATTCTCCGGAATGAGAGTACTGAGTTTGAACACGTTTTCAGCTCTTGAAATCTGTGCCAAATTCCTTTTCTAAGTGAGATGTACGAATTTACAGCCACAATTTGTATATTAGAATGCGTGTGTTATTGCAACATTGTCAATCTTAATTATTAAAAATTGGCTTATGTAATAGATTAAAAAACGTCATCTAATTTTGACACTCCTGGGTTTACACAGTGTTTTCTATTGCCTAAGGTTGTTACTATCATTGTTAGTGGTAATATTGGTAGTAGGTGACATGTTTCCTTATGACCTTTACCGCCCAAGGTCTTCACCTTCTGCCACATGTAAGCTGATCCAGCAATCGTTTGTCTCTTTTAGAAATAGTCTTTTAATTGTATAGAAGTTTAATCATTTTATATATTTAAATGTTTAACAATTTATTCGTCTATCAGTCAGAAGATGAAAATCCTTTCAGTTATTTGAACAGAAAAAATTTAGTATTAAGAATTGTTAGGACAGGGGCGGTGGCTCACGCCTATAATCCCAGCACTTTGGGAGGCCGAGGCAGGTGGATCACGAGGTCAAGAGATCGAGACCATCCTGGTCAACATGGTGAAACCCCGTCTCTACTAAAAATACAAAAAATTTAGCTGGGCATGGTGGTGCGCACCTGTGGTCCCAGCTACTCGGGATGCTGAGGCAGAATTGCTTGAGACCAGGAGGCGGAGGTTGCAGTGAGCCGAGATCGTGCCATTGCACTCCAGCCTGGGTAAAAAGAGCAAAACTCCATCTCAAACAACAACAACAACAACAAAGAATTGTTAACTTGGTATAAAGATGTTAACTACTGAATAGATAAAACAGTGGACACTAAGCTGTCAGGGAGTTGGCAGCTAAAGGAAGCCATGCTCACCTCTAAAGCTAAGAGGACAAAAGGAAAAAAGAAATATGGAGGTGGGCACCACAGAGAGAAACTCAGTCTTACATGCTCTGGTCTTGAGTCCAGAGAAAGTGCTGAGAGCGGCGACCCTGACCTTCCCAAAGGAACTGCAGCCACAGGAGTGAAGATGTGATGCATTAAAGTTGTGCTACAATGGGAATTAAAGGGGACAAAGGACTCCTGTCACTTCTCCAGACTTGCAGTTCCTTTGAATGCCCTCTTTGGTGAAACATAACAGCAGTGAGCTGGGGAGCAGAAATGTGGCTTGTGGTGTTCCAGCCCCAACACCACAAAGCAGGGTATAGGAGAGTATGCTCGAGCTGAGGGTCAACAACAGAATGACTAATTACATACACTGGAAGAGGTTGGGTAATTATTTGAACTCTGTTAAAAACAATTATTCTGACACTCCTTAAAAAGGTAAGAAGGCTTTATTCAAGACCGTCAGAATACAGGAGAGAGATCAGGCTCAACTCAAACACAGCGAAGAAAAGTGGAGGTTTACAGCCAACAAACAAAGTGAATGAGTTCATGAGTGGAAACTTACTAGGAGAAGACATCAAGGGTATGGGGATTCTTGCTAAACCAACTTGACAGGATTCTTGCTCGGGGCAGGTCAAGGATTTGTACACCAAAGGTGAGGGATGACAAATTTTATTAGATATCAAGGATGGGGAGATCCTTGCTAAACTGACTTGGCAGGATTCTTGCTAAAACTGAACTAGGAAGGCCAAAGACAGGACAGGGACCAACGTTAAGGCTTAATTTAGAAGAGGGTTCAGCAGAGCCTTACTAAAGTTTAATCAAGGAGAGAATCCCTGCCAGGAAAAGGCTGAGGGCAATTATTTGGACTTCTAGAAATTAATATGGCCTCTATGTACTCCTTCATCCTACAAGGAGAAAGAGAGAGAAATACACATGTAATTGCTTATTTATGATTTTATAGCTTCCTTGTATTACAAAGGATTTGATGTCACCAAGTTAGTGAAAAAATCATTGTGTATCTAGATCTGTTTGAGATTTTCAGTATTTACATTTTCTTGAATAAATTTCATATCCCTGATTAAATTTCTGAAGAGATATTCAACAGGGCACATACTAGTTTAACATATTGTTATTTCCAACTAGGTATTCTGTCTATTGTCTTTTTAAAAAACTCTGTCTTGGTGAATTGGGCTAGATACTTTTACACACAAAAGTGGTACCAAGTTTAAACTAAGTAGTAGGCACTGAGCTAAGTATATTCCTTATTACTGCATACATTTTTTAGAGTTTTATGTGAATATTGGGCTTCAAAACACCACAAGCCACTGTTAACACCATTAAAATTTAAGAACTCTTAGAATTAGCAAATTCTCCTTTATTGCTCCTAAACATAAAGATTAATTGAGTAAATAAAGTAATGAATGAATAACTGGAACTCTTTTTGTTATCCAACCACTAACTGCTGGTTTTCTGTTTCACCCCTTATTCCTTTGATTATACACACACATATTATGAAATAGTGTGATACAATATATTTAATCATATGTTTTAAACACATTGCCAGGTCAATAACGATTGTTCTGTTTTATCATTTAAAGTTTTCACAGTGTTTCAGTGAATTCCATTTTGGATGTTAGTATTATTTTTAATTGTTTTTATTAAAATATGGCCACAGAAACTTTCAGTTTTAGCTCCACATGAAAAGCACTTAAAAGTTGTCACTCTGTCCTTAAAACAATAATGAAACTGAATAAAGTAAAAGTCAACAGATTTTTGGGTCCTATCAGATAAATGAGGTCACAGGGCAAATCACCACCACCAAATCTGGAGAGACAGATAACTAGAGAAAATCATAGTTGAGATCATCTTATGATGAGCAAAAGACACTGGAACCATACATTGGTAGGAAAAAGCAATAATAACTTACACCAATTGGTAGAGGAGGTGTGAACATTTCTGAGGTTTATAGTCTTAGGATGACACAGTTTTATTGATTTTCCTCTATGAACCTCACAAGTTCTAAGTAATCATTTTGAAATATATTCCGAGTTTTCTCCATAGCAGAGACCAAAACTCTTAGGGAAAGGACATTTCTAGATACTTATCTGACATGGAGAAAGGACAGTTTCCCAACTCCAGCCCCATATAGGCTTCCAGTTACTCCTAGGGAGGGTACAATCTGTGAAACACTTCTGAAGATATCACAGCCTAGGGAAGCAGGTGCACTAAAAGTCTGAGATTTAGTTATAAGAGTATAGAATGATCCTCTCTGCCACTCCTAATCACAGGGCTTCAACATAATAACAGCAGGTTTCAGCAAGGCTCCGACTCTAAGGAGTTTTTAGGAAAACCCAAAGATAACAAGGAAGACAGAAAGACGGATAGTAGACAGAGGACACTGACAGCTCTGGAACCTACAGCTACCACAAATGTGAAGCACATCACAACTCATAGCCAGAAGGACATAAAATTCCACCCCCAAAGGTTCCTCTTATCTCTCTTTCTAGTAGCTGATGTGTCATGTCTGGCTTGCACAAACAGTTGTAAAACATTCAAAGAGACAAGAAATAAACATTATCTGAAGAGAAAAAGTTACCAGGCTCAGATAGGACACAGAATTTGGAACAATCAGATAGTCAATTTAAATAATTATAATTAATATATTAGGCACTCTCATAAGAAATGTAGACAATATGCCAAGAATAGATGGATAATGTAAGCAGAGACATAAAAATGCTAAAAATAATTAAAAGAAAATACTATGAACTAAAAAAAATGCTGAAACAGAAAAGAATAATGCCTGTATTGGCTCGTTGGGAAACTAACAAAGCCAGAGAAAGAATGAGTTTCTTGAGGACAGGTAAAGGAAACATCCCAAACTTATATGTTTTATATATATAACCTATATATATATATGTATATATATATATATATATGAGAATATACATATATAAAGCAGAATATCCAAGATCTGCATAATTTCAAGAGGTGTAAATTAGAAGTTATTGGAATAATAGAAAAAGAAAAAGGTAACAGAGCTGAAAAAAAATTGAAGTATATAATAACGCTAAAAGTGTTTCAAAATTAATGATGGTCATCAAACTGTATTGCCAGGAAGCTCAGAGAAGGTTGAGGAGGATACATGCCACATAATTTAAACTTAAGAATATATTTATTTATTTTTATTCCCAGATTTGTTAAGGGATAATGACAAGTAAAAATTATATATATTTATGATATTCAACATAAAGTTTTGATTAATTTATATATTGTGTAATGATTAGATCAAGCTAATTAACCTATTCATCACCTCACATAGCTAATTTTTTCTGATAATACAATGCCTAATTTCTTAGCAATTTTTAAGTATATCATATGTTGTTTTATTTTTAATTTTATCTTGTATATTTGAGGTCTACACATGTTATGGGATATGTATTGATAGTAAAATTATGGTAAAGCAAATGAACACATCTATCACCTCATGTTACTTTTTTGTGTGATAACAGTAGCTAAAATTTTATTTAACAGAAATCCCTTATAAAAGTTTATTAACTATAGTGCTCATGTTATACATTAGATTTCTAAACTTATTTATCTTACACTTCTATTACTTTGTATCCTTTGACCTACACCTCCTTCTTGTCCGCAAACCCCATCCTACAGAAACCATTGTTTCACATTGTTTTATTCTCTCTGTATCTTTGACCTTTTAAAAAAAAAAAAAAATTCCGCGTATATATGAGATCATGCAATGTTTTTCTACTGGTAGTTTTTACGTCTTCTTTAAGGAAATATCTGTCTAGATCATTTGCTCATTTTTGAATCAGGTTATTTGTTTTTTTGATATTGAATTTTAAGTATTTTTCACATATTTAGGGTATTAAGTCATTATCAAATATATGGTTTGCAAATATTCTTTTTCCCAGTCATAGGTTGCCTTTTCATTCTGTTGATTTCCTATGTTTGTTGAGGCTTTTTAGTTTGATGTAGTCTCATTTATTTATTTTTGCCTTTGTACTCTTGGCTTTCAGTGTGATATCCAAAAAATTCATTGCCAAGGTCAACGTCCAAGAGCTTTTCCCCCATGTTGTCTTCTAGGAGTTTGAGGATTTCATGTCTTTAGTTTTTTTATCCATTATGACTTGATTTTCATGTATGGTATAAGATAAGGTTCCAATTTTATTTTTTGTCTGTGGAAATCTAGATTTCCCAGCATCATTTGTGGAAGTGACTGTTTTATCCTCACCGTGTCTTTTTGGCATAATTTTTAAAAATTATTTGACTTTGTATGCTTGGATTTATTTTGCTTTTCTGTTACAGTAGCCAAACAAACTAGGACACATACCAAGTATCATTTCTGACCACAGTACAATGAAGTTAGAAATCAATAACAGAAGGAAAACTGGAAAATTCGAGAAATACGTGGAAATTAAACAACACCCTCTTGAACAAACATTGGGTCAAAGAAGCAATCAAAATGAAAATTAGAAAATATCTGGAGTCAATGGAAGCAAAAAACTTACCCAAACAGATAAGATATAGAAAAAGCAGTACTAAGAAGGGAAGGACATGCCAATAACTGTCTGTATTAAGAAAAAAGAAAAAAACTAAATAACTCAATTTTATACCTCAAAGAACTAAAGGAAAAAGAACAATCTAACACTGAAGATAGCAGAAGGAAGAGACTTTTAAAAATTACATGAGAAATATCAAATATAGCACATAGAAAACAGAAAAAAACAACTAAGATTTGGGCTTTTTTTTTTAAAGTAAAAAATACTGGAAGAAAATACTCAAATAAAATCAGAAATGAAAAAGGGGGCATCACATCTGATGGCAAAGAAAAAAAAGGTTCATAAAAGACTACTGTGAATAATTATATGTCAACATGTATAAACACAGTGTACCAAGACTGAATCATGAAGACATAGAAAATCTCTTTAGTAAAGAAAAGTCCAGGACCAGAAGGATGAATTCTGATGAATCATACCAGATACTTAAAGCATAAACACTAATCCTTCTCAATCTCTTTAAAAAATATTGAAGAGTGGAGAATCCCAAAGTCATTTTATGAGGCTAGCATTACCCTGACAACAAATACAGACAAAGAAACCTTTACACGAAGAGAAAACTACAGGTCAATCAATATTCCTGGATGAATGTAGATGCAAAAACCCTCAACAAAATACTAGCAAACTTAGTTCTATAGCACATTAAAAGGATCATATACCATAACCAATTGGGATGTATCTGTGGGATGCAGACTGTTCTAACATATACAAATCAATAAATGTGATATCACACATTAGTAGAATTAAGGATAAAATTACATAATAATCTCAATAGATGCAGAAAAAGCATTTGACAAAATCCAACACATTTTCATGATAAAATATCTCAACAAACTATATACAGAATTTTTGTGTATGAAAAGCCCACAAATAACATGATATAGAACATGACATAATAAAAGCATTTTCTCTAAGATCAAAAGAGGCAAGATGAACACTTTTACCACATCTATTCCTCACAGTACTGAAATTTCTAGCCAAGGCAATTAGGAAAGAAAAGCAATAAACTATATTAAATTAAGAAAGAATGAAGTAAAAACTGTCTTTTGGCAGAAGACATGATCTTATATGTATAAAATATGAAAGACTACACACACAAATTTTCAAAGTGATGTTGGGGAAAAAACAAACCTGGAGACATCACACTTTCTGATATTAAAATATACTACAAATGTAAAATAACCAAAATATCATGGTACTGGCGTAAAAATAAATATATAGACCAATAGGACAGAATATAGACTTCAGAAATAGACACACGTACATGTGGTAAACTTATCTTCAACAGGATGCCAAGAATACACAATGGGGAAAGGATAGTTTCTTCAATAAATGATGCTGAGAAAATTGGATATTCATGTGAAAAAGAATGAATTTGATCTTTATCTTATGACATACACAAAAACCAACTGAAGATAGATTAAAAATTAAAAGTAAGACCTAAATCTATAGAACTCAGAAAGAAACAAAAGACATAATCATCATTTTAGGCAATGGTTCCTTAGACATGGCACCAAGAATGCTGGCAACAAAAGCAAAAATACACAATAGGGTTACATGAAACTAGAAAACTTCTGCACTCAAGGGAAATAATCAACAAAATTAAAAAGCACCTACAGAATGAGAGAAAATGTTTCTAAACCATATGTCTAATAAGGGGTTAATGTCTAAAATATATACAAATCTTTCCCAGCTCAATAGCAAACAAACAAACAAAAAATGAACTGATTTAAAACTTGGCAAAATATACAGATATTTCTCTAAAGAAGACATGCAAATTGCCAAGTATATAAAAAGATATTCAACGTCACTAATCATCAGGAAAATTCAAGTCAAAACCACAATGAGGTATTACCTTATTGTGTTTAGGTGGCTGTTATCAAAAACTAAAAGACTTTGGAAAGAATTTGGAGAAACTGGAACACTGGTAGTGGAAATGTAAAATGGTACAGCTGCTATAGCAGTTTCTCAAAAAAGCAATAATAGAACTACCATATGATCCAGCAATCTCACTTCTGGGTATATTTTTACAAAATTGAAATACATATTATAATGAAATATTAACACTCCCACATTTATTTCACTGTTATTCACAATAGTCAAAATATGGAAGCAACCTAAATGTTCGTGGATGGAGTGGATTAAAAAATGTGATATAGATATTTTTAATGTCATTATTTTAATAATAAATGTTATTAATTATTATTAAAATGATTGCATTAAATGTATTATTTTAATGTAATTATTATTACATTTATTACTATTATTAGTATTATTACATTTTAATGTAATTATTTTAATAATATAATTGTTTTAATAATATACAAATAGATTTTAATATAATGTATTATTATTTTAATAATAATTAAATAGTATTAATAATTATTATATATTAATAATAATAATAAATATTATCTAGCCCTAAAAAAGGAAATCCTGCCATATGTGACAATATGGATGAACCTGTTGGTCATTATGCTAATTGAAATAATCAGGTCACAGAAGGACAATAACCTATTGTTTCACTTATGTAAGAAATCTAAGATTATTAAACTCATCTAAAGAGAGTAGAATGGAATATGCCAGAGGCGGGGAGAGGAAGGAATGGGAAGTTGTTGTTCAATGTGTATAACATTTCAGTTATACAAAATAAATAAGTTCTACAAATGTGTTGCACAATATTGTGCCTATAATTAACAATACCAAATTTTTCACTTAAAAATTTTGTTAAGAGGGTAGATTTCATGTTAAATGTTCTTTCCACAATACAAAACAGAAACAAAGATAAAATTTTTTTTTATTCTTCATTGATCCAGTAGATAACTCTTAGTTTAAAAAAATATGGCAACATTGTACTTGGTGACTATAGCAGGTGGATAAGTGAAATTAACCACATCAATATAATGAACAAGAGAGAGGAATGGGAATCCTATATTAAGGTATCTGCACTGCCCATGAAGTGTTATAATGTTAATTGAAAGAAGACTTTGATTAGTTATAAATAGGTATTACAAATGCTAGAGTAATCACTAAGCAAAATTTAAAGAGATAATTATTAATATGTTAAGATAGGAAAGAAAATTTAATTATACAAATGCTCAACTAAAATCAGAGAAGTTAGAAAAAGAAGGAAAAGAGAAACAAAGAGTAAATAAAATAAATGGAAAAAATTATTAACACAGTACATACTAAACCAACTAAATAAGAATCACTTACATATAAAGGTCTAAATACACCAGTTATATGACAAAGATTGTCAGAGTGGTTCCAAAATAAGACCCAACTTTATGTTGTCTATGATGAAATCCACTGTAATCATAACAGTACAAATAGATGATAAATGAAGAGATGGCCAACTTATTTTTAAGAATGATGCTAAAATAATTCCATGGGCAAAATAATAGTCTTTTCAACAAATAATACTGAATAGAAACATGCAAGAGAATTAAATTGTACCCTTTCCTCACACCATATACAGAAATTAACTCAAAGTGAAAAGACCTTAATACAAGTCCTGAAACTTAAAATCTTAGAACAAAATTAAGGGGATAAATCTTTATGACTTTGAAATCAAATATGGGTTCTTGGATATGACATCAAAAGCGCAAATTTAAAAAATAGAAAAATTGGATATCAGCACAGTTAAAATCTCTTTTTGCTTCAACAGACAGTATAAAGAAACTGAAAAGTAAAATTCACATATTAGCAGAAAACAATCACAATATACATCTGATAAGATATTATATCTTGTGTATCCTCACATGAAAAGAACTCATAGAATTCAATAAAAAGACAAGCAACCCTTTAAAAAAATAAGTGAAAAGATTGAATAGACATTATTTAAAAGAAGAGATGTAAACGGCCAAGAAGCACATGGAAAGATCCTCAAATTTATTAGCCATCAGAAAAATGCAAATCAAAACCACAGTGAGATAACATTTTACACCTACTATGATAAATAAAATAAAAAATACAAATGATAACAAGTGTTGGTGGCAGTGTGAAAAAATTGGGATCTTCATACAGTGCTGCTGGGAATGTAATGTTCTAAGTCAAGAACAGGGTCTTGAAGTTTCTCAAACAGTTTAACATAGTTACTAATATAATCCAGCAATTTCATCATAGATATCTATCCAGGAAAAACTGAAACATATGACAAACACAACAATTAGCACACAAAAATATATAGCAGCCTTATTCTTAATAGCCAAAAGGTAAAATAAATCTAAATGCTCAACAACTGACAAGTGGATAAACAAAAATAGGATATCTACACAATGGACTATTATTCAGCCATAACAAAGAGTAAAATACTAAAACATGCTAAAAATGAATTAACCTAGAAAACATTATGCTGAATGAACAAATAGAGTGACAAAAGATCACATATAATTCAATTTATATGAAATGGCTCTCATAGCCAAATTTCTAGATACAGAAAGTAAATTAGTGGCTGCTTATGAACTGGGATAATGGGTGGATAGAATGGTAATAGTTAAAGGGTATGAGGTTTCTTTTTGAGGTTATAAAATGATTTAACCTCAAGAGTGGTGATGGTTGCACATACCTTTGCATATATTAAAAATGATTAAATTGTACACTTTATGTTGGTGAATTGTATTTCTCAATATAGCTGTTTTTAAAAAGTAAAGAATTGGAGAAAGATACACCAAAAGACAACTGGAGAAACTATATAAATTTCAGATAAATGAACTTAATATCAAGGAAAAACACAGAGATAAAGAGGAGTATCACAAAATGACAATGGACAAATTCTCCAGGAAGATGTAAAATCTTTAACATATATATACCTAATAGCAGAGCATCAAAATATATGAGGCTACAATTAACAGAACTGCAAGGCAAATAGACAAATCTAATACTATGACCACAGACTTCACCATTTCTCATCAGTAACTGACAATTTCAGCAGGTAGAAAATCAGTAAGGATATAGTTAACTGACCAACACCATCAATCAACTGGATCTAATTGACATTTAAGGAATACTTCATCCAACAAACACCAGAACCCATATTCTTCTGAAGTTCATGTAGAACATTCACCAAGATAGACTATATGCTGGGCAGCAAGCATATCTGAACCAATTTAAAAATAGAAATAATATGCAGAATGCTATTAGACCACAATGAAATTAAACTAGTACTGAAAAGCCAAAAGTTAGTGATGAATCCCAAAGTATATAGAGATTAAACAATGTTCTACTGAATAAATAAACAATGTACTACTTCTTTTGGCATGGGCCAAAGAAGAAATTTCAAGATAAATTTAAAAAATATTTTGAATTAAATGACAATGAAAATACAACATCATAATTGTGCAACACAACGTAAGCAGTTTTTAAAGGGACATTTATAGCCTTAAATGAATAAAAAGAAGGATTTAAATCAACAATCTAAGCTTTCATTTTAGGAAACTAGAGAAAGAAAAATGATGCAAACCTATAAAAAGCAGAAGAAAGAAATTAAGACTTAAAGTAGAAATCAATGAAACTAAAAACAGAAAACGAAGAGAAAATCAACAAAACCAAAAGCTGTTTCTTTGAAAAGATCTGTGCAATGTATTAACCTCTAGCCAAGCTAATCAAGAAAAAAGGAGAGAAGACATAAATTACCAATATTAAAAATAAAAAACATATGTTTCTCCATTGAGTATATGTCCTACTTGAACAATTTTATTGTTCATCTTCAATGATGTTATTTTATTGTAACATCTTCAGTTACAAAAATATGTGATGCATTCAATTTAAATTTTCATTAAAATAAATGACATTTGGGTTTCCCTCCAAAATTCTGACCCCCTGTGGTTTATCCTTTGTGTATTTAATGTGCTTGAAGATCTTTGCTCTTTCCACCATGCAAGTCATTAAAGCCAGGCCATGCTCCACAGCTTCTCGAAAAGTCATCATCACACAGCTGAGAAATGACCCCGCAACAGATGACAGAAATCCCACCGCCTTATTATTCATATCTTTCAACTCTCATTACAGGTCAATTTTAAGCCCCACAGAGCTATTTTAGTGTGGCCACAACTGCCACATTGGATGATTGTCAAATATTCTAACTGTGGCTGTCAGGAAGACAAATAAACAATCCCTGAATCAAAAGCCCACCAGGCTGTGCTGGCTGTCATAGACTTGGTGCTTTGCTTTGAGACAAACCTTTTTCCATTTGTGACTTGTTATGTCCTCCAAAATTTATATGCTGGAAATCCAATCTCCAATGTGGTAGTTTTAGGTGGAGGGGCCTTTGGGTGGTGATTAGGTCATGAGAGTGGAACCTCATAAATGGGATTAGTGCTCTAATAAAAGAGGCCCCAGGAAGCTGCCTTGCCTCTTCACCATGTGAAGATAACAGCAAAAGGACAGCCATCTATGAAACAAAAAATGGTTCCCCTACAGAACAGCAAATCTGGTAGAACCTTGATCTTGGAATTCCCAGACTCTGGATCTCTGAGAAATACATTTCTATTGTTTTAAGCCACCTAATTTGGGATATTTTGTTACATTTGCCCAAATAGAATAAGACAGGGCTCGAACAGTAAGATTTTGTTTTGTCTGTTTGTTTGTTTAACTCTGGGCAAATTATTCAAGCCTGTCTTTCATATAAAGTGGAGATACCTGACACTTTGAGTAGAATGATACTTCTTTGTATTTAGTTCACCAGAATTATAGCAGAGATTCAACAAGTCTTAGTTCTGAGTCTCTGACCATCAGGTCTAAAGAAGGTCCTACCTTCCTTTATTTCACAACATTTATTAGTAGTTGTAATTAATTATTGTTCACTTTGTTTATTGAACTTTAAATTTCAAGAGTGATAAAATCATACCTTTCTTATGTAACCAGGTGTACCTGGTCCCTAGAACAGTTTAATGTACTTAGTAAATGCTTAACATTTTCTCAGTGAGTTTGTTTCCTCTTTTCTTAGCTACCATACATGTGTTAAATCCATGACAATCATTCCTGAGAAACTTGCTCACCGAAATTATGAGCAATGCACACATATTTAAACTTATTGCCTGAATTATTGCTGATGTCACCTGCTGGAATTAGACAGTGTAAAGGAAAATTTTCTAGAAAAATTTAAACCCAAGACCTGAATTTAGATAACCAGGCATAAGAGAAAAAAGATAAATTCCTGTCTTTCCTTAAGACTGGAGGGATTTCTAGGCTTTATGAGAGGATATCAGAGCAGAGTCAGTGCTCTTGCTTGGGTCAAAGCAATGTGCCTGCTTTTCAGCATACAAAAAAAAAGAATATGCAGGATGCAAAGAGGAAATCATGTGGTTGAACAATTCTGGAACAGGTAAAACCTGCTTAAGCATTTAATTGGAAAGTGAAAATGAAAATATCCAAGGAGCAACACTACACACTTGAATAGATTTAAATAATTAACACATGTATAACCAAAATAGAGCTTACTATTGTAATTACGTTTTGAAACTTGAAATCGTCATTGTCCAGGTCCTTTCCAAGGTCGTAAGAGTGGCTCTAGCAATCAGTTTACTTGATTACTTGTTTTGTAAAGTTTTCAATTCCATACTTTATTTTTTCTTTCCACCAACCCCAGTAGTTTAGGTAGTTGGGCCCATCTTTTCCTCACATTTTTGTTTCAACCTGCTGGATTATCCAGAGAAGTTCCACTTCGAGACTGAGCACAGCATTATTTCAAGCCAGAAAATGCCAAGGTACCAAGTGCTGTGTGAGCAGATGTCTGCTAGGCTATGAGACTTCCCCTTGGGCGTGTATTTTCGGGGCAATAACAACCACATCCTGAGGAGAATGACCAAGATTTTAAGGAGATTTGTTGTTGTTTGCTCAGGGAGAGAATATTTGAAAGAACAGAGAAAACTTGACTCAGAGGTTAGACACTACACAACGACACTCTAGGAAGATGTTCAACTTGGACTAAAAGAAATAAAACTGAAAATAATTCTGTCTTATCACCTTAAATAAGTCAGTTCACATTTATGGTCTTCTGTTTGCTTAATTTTTAAAGCACAAAGTCAGAAATTGAGTCATAATTATAACATGAAACCAAGTGTTCGTTAAGCCTTTACTTTGTGTGAAGCACAGTGATAATTACACGTAATCATCAGAGCAAACTGAATTAACTCAAAATGGATCACTGACCTAAATATAGGAGAAGAACAATGAAACTACTAGAGAAAAACAGAGATAATTCTTTATGACCTTAGATTTAATAGGTTCTCAAATTTGACAACAAAATCAAAAGCAACAAAAATAACAGATAAATTAGTCTTCATTAAAATTAAAAACTTTTATGCATCAAAACACATTAGCAAGAAAGTTAAAAGACAACCTACAAAATGGGAAAAAAATTGCAAATAATATTTCAGGTAAAAATTTAGTTTCCAGAATAGGAGTACCGTATCACATATACTAGGATGGTGAGATAACTATAACAACCACCACCACCAAAGGAAAGAAATGAAGAAAAGAAAAACAACAACTGATATTAACAAGTGTTCAAGCAAATGAAGAGAAATAGGAGCCCTCATGCATTGCTTTGGGGGTATAAGATAGTGCAGTTTGGCAGTTCTGCTAAAAGTTAAACACAGAATTACCATTCGACATTGGAATTTAATCCTAGGTATATACCCAAGAGGAATAAAAACATATGTCAAGTTACCATGTTCATAAAAAAACTTGTAAGGCAATGCTTACAACAGCATTATTCATGACAGCACAAAGGTGAAACACCTGTTCTGCAAGGGAGGAATGGATAAACAAATTTTGGTATATACACACAATGAAATATTATTCAGCTGTAAAGAGGATTGAAGCATCGACACATGCTGCAGTTTGAATGAACCTAGAAAATAATATGCTAAGTGAAAGAATCCAGCACGAAAGCTCTCAGATTTCATAATTTCTTTCCTATGAAATATCCAAAATAGGTAAATCCATACAGACATAAAGTAGATTAGTGATTGCCAGGGGATGAGGGTGAGAGGGAGGAAGGAATAGTCATTACTTAAAAAGTATGTAGTATTTTTCCAGCATGATGAAAAATTTTGAAACTAAAGGTGGTGGTTTACAGCATCGTAAATGTACCAAATGTACTATTTGAAATAGTTAATTGTATATAATGTGAATTTTGCCTTAAGAAAATAGTAATCATAATTTAGTATATAAACACCTTAAAAAGGAAGAAAAAATTACATTGTTATCTCTAACAAAAGTGGAAAAATCGTTGGGCAAAATCCAACATCCGTTTCTGAAAATCTTTCAGCAAAATAGTAACAGGAAAGAACTCCTTTAGCTGCATAAAAGTCCTCTAAGGACATCCTATTGCTACCATCTTAATGCTGAAAGATTGAGTGCTCCCCTCCAAAATAAGGGGAAAAGGCAGGGCTGTCTACTCTCTCAGCATACATAGGCAACCAGCTGGCAAAGGAACACCACAGACATGTCCTCAGCACCTCCTAGAAAAAGAGCTGGGTTCAAATAGCTGCCGGGTCCACAGAGCCTTGCAGTTATATCAGCCCAACAGCACTCATCAAGCAGGAACTTTCCAGGAAGGTTGCAAACAGGGTTAATGTGGTTTTTGGAGAGCGACTAGAAGCACTGGATGAGACTTTGTCCCCTCAACTGACTGCCATCTCCCACTCATACGTGGAAGGAGCATGTCCCCAGGTCAGGCTTCCGTTGGGGGATGTGGAGAAGTATTTCCTTTAAAGCAAGAATAAAATATTGACTGCTACAAAACAAAACAGGACATATGTCTGAAAGGACCAGAGTCAGGTGTATGTGCCCTAAGAGGGAATATAAATCTCTGGGGCCTATGGAGGGTTTCATCCAAGAATCCTCATCCCACACAGTGGGTTAAAAGAGCAGTGCAAGATCAAATCACGTTGCTTCAGGATTAGATCCTGGAAATGAGCCCACACAAGGGCAGGCTGCTAACAGCAGAGAGAAAAAGGAGCAATTGGTATTGTTCTGCCTACCTAAATAGGCATTAGTGAGGCCAGGTACCAGGCATGGGGAGGAATGGATGTTCTTCCAGGTCTTTGGTCCCTCACTCACCCAAGAATGGGAGAGGGGGACCACGCTGGATGCAGCCGGCTCATTTAAGTAAATATCTGACCCCAGAGAGTTTTGCAGAAAGTGATTTATTTAGACAGAGAGAGAAAAGGGGAAAGAAATAGAGCAGCTTCCATGAGGTTGTGGAAAGGGATCCAGAAATGGAGTCCCCCACGGATGAGAGAGATGGGGACTTTTAACCTGGGGGTAATTCCCACCCCATTCAGGTTTTCTGTCGTATGAAAGGAGTTCCTCTGAACTTCCGCTGGAGTGATTGACTTTTGATTTTTTTCCCCCACGCATGGGCGAAAGTTAAACAAAGACCTTTAAGCTCCTGGATGGAGATGGGGGGTGGAGGTATAGCGCAGAGAAGTTCTTGCCTTTAAAACTACTCCCCTTGTGGACCCGGGAAGAGAATACATTCCCTCATTAGTATTGTGACTTGGGGTCAGAATTTCTCATATAAATTGCCACATCATCTGTCTTTCAATGTTCTTTCCATTAGGCAACTCACAGCAAGGGAAGTAATTCTGGAGAAGAAATTAAACATTTCTATATTCCCTGGAAAATATTCCATCAAAATAACACCCACAGTAGCACCCCAAAATAACACCCATAGTAGAATCAGTTTTTTGAAGCCATGATTCCTAATGATCAGGCTTTTTGGGATCCTCAGCTATCCAGTTCCATCTTAGACATACATCCTTGCCTCCTGTTGCCACTGTGCAATGGACCATGGATAAAAATCTAAACAAGACTGCTGACTGCTCTTTAAAAAAAAAACCCTCTTGTGTCACTGCTTCAGTCTCTTGGCCTGACATGCTCCTTCCACGTATGAAGTTAATAACTTGCTGCCAACACTTAATTCAAAAACCACCATCTACCATGAAGCCTCCTATCATTCTTACAGCCCAAACATCATTTTTATCTATTTTAAATTCTGTATCAGTTTTCTCATCAATTTCTATCATACTTTTACTATTCTGCCTACATTGCAAAATTCTCTATGCTTAGAGCCATATTTTATATGCCAAATTGCCTGCTACAGCAGACGGTGCTCAATAAATATTTGTTCAATGAATGAATGAATAAATGAGTGAATAGAGCTGAAGGAGTGAATTAAGGAAGACAGTTACAGCATTTCCCTTTACAAGAGTAGAAATAATGAGCCCCATTATGGATTGAAACTTTGAAAATATAAGCAGTAGAAGTACTGTGTAGCAACAAAAGTCTTAAAACCACAGCCTTTGTTCAAGGTATTTCCCTTGTTTCTCTACAAAGCTAATAATACTCTGATTCATCTTCCTAAGAGAGTTATAAAATAAAAAGGAATGATCAACTAATTGAATATCTGATGTAATTCCAGTGATGCATAATTTACTAGCTTCTTAGCCCCAAACTGTTTTTTGGTGTTAGTAATCGCATCTGTTCTGCACTTTTAGAGAATAAAGCACTGCCAATCAATATATGATAATGATTTTATTAAAATGTTCAAAGCAGAAAACGGATCTTACTTACTAAATACTTCATCAGTTCTAAATTTATTCAGAACTCTTTCCTTAAATAAGTAACATTTTAAACAACACTGTGGTTTGCTTTCTCCAATATTCCTTTCATTGCATATGTGTTAGTTCAAGATCGCCAAAGCACTTTCCTTTCCCCTGCCCTGTGGTGATGACCCTCAAAATGAGGAAACAGACATCTGGACGTTGATTTCTTTTATCTGTTTGGCTGATATTTATTAGAAAAAATGATAATCGCTAACTTATATTGATGATTCATTATGTGCCATGCTTCTAACATTTATTTTATATACAGTATCTCATTCAGTACACATTGCCAAGGACTGTGTAGAGTGATGGGCTAAAATATGTTCCCCCCAAAATCATATGTTGAGATCCTAATTCCCATAGTTCAGAATGTGACTGTATTTAGAGATAGGGCCATTAAAAAGGTCATTGAGTTAAAGTGGGGCCCTTTGGGTTGGACCTAGTCCAATCTGACTGTTGTCTTTATTAGGACATTGTCCCCGGTACACAGAGGGCTGACCATGTGAAGAGACAGCAAGAGGGTGGCATCTATGAGATAAGGAAAGCGGTCTCAGAGGTCATCTACCCTGCCGGCACCCTGATCTTAGATTTCTGGTCTCCAAAATTGTGACAAAATAATTTTTTGCTATTTATGCCACCCAGTGTGTGGTATTTTGTTAGGGCAGTCTGAGTAAACTAACGTAGATACAATTACCATCTCAGTTTTACAGACGGGAAGACAGAATCATGAAAAGATCACAGTCTAGCTTGTGGTGGAGCAGATGCTAAAACCACAGTCTGAGTTCAAAGGCTATGCCCTTTGATATTTTCTGTTAGCACCTCCCTTGACATTAAGATTGAATTGATTTAACTATAAGATTATGGCAGGCACTGTGCTAAGAGCTTTGGTGCTTTATCAAACCTGGGTTGCTGATACACTTAAAAAATGTCTGAAACTTTGCCATTTGTGTTTTTTGCTGCTGACAACATTTTTCCTCAGAGCTTCTCCAATTCTCTTAAATGGACTGTTCTCTTTTCCATCCTTTTCTCCTTCCCCCATCGGTATCTATGACAAAGTCACAGTAATTTTTCTTGACTTTTTAAAATTTTTTATTATACTTTAAGTTCTGGGGTACATGTGCAGATTGTGCTGAATTGCTACATAGCTATACACATGCCATGATGGTTTGCTGCATCCATCCCCCCTGTCATCTACATTAGGTATTTCTCCTAATGCTATCCTTCCCTAATACCCCACCTCCTGCTATTCCTTCCCTAGCGCCCCCACTCCCCCAGTAGGCCCTGGTGTGTGATGTTCCCCTCCCTGTGTCCATGTGTTCTTGTTGTTCAGTACCCACTTATGAGTGAGAACACTTGGTGTTTGGTTTTCTGTTCTTGTGTTGGTTTGCTGAGAATGATGGTTTCCAGTTTCATCCATGTCCCTGCAAAGGACATGAACTCATCCTTTTTATGGCTGCATAGTATTCCATGGTGCATATGTGCCACATTTTCTTTATCCAGTCTGTCATTGATGGGCATTTGGGTTCTTTATCCAGTCTGTCATTGATGGGCATTTGGTTGTCATTAATGGACTGCATAAATGTCTTCTTTTGAAAAGTGTCTGTTCATGTCCTTCACTCACTTTTTGATGGGGTTGTTTAAAAACAAGCCCAAGTCCTTTAAAACTCAGGCATCCAGAGATAGATACTGGCTTCTTAATATAGTTGTGGCCACTTGTGGACTGTGACTGAGTTTTCTGTATTGAAGCCCAGCTCACTGCCTTTCTTTTCAGGTCACTCCAACAACGTTCTCTGCACTGTGTCCAGGTTCAGCAGTTTTGTCCCTAGACACATGATTTATTGCCACCTCCACTTCTGGTCCTTGTGAAGACAGTTTTATCTTTATTCTTGGATGCTTCCCCTGTCTTTCTACTGCTTCAAAGGCCCTGCCATTTCTGTGATCCTCTGGGCTGTCCCTGTGGCTTCCATGCAGACAAGCACAGGAGGATCAGGTTAAATGATCAGTAGTGGGTTAGCCTATGCCACATGTGAGCAGAACAGGCTGTGACCTGAGAGTGAGATGCTGAAAAATTTGGGAGGTGAAAGTTACCGCATTTGAGAATTCCAAGCATCTCAGAAGACAGAAATCTGTTGAAGTGTCTACATGGACCCCTAAGTCAGCAAGTATGATAGTGCAACATAAAGGTGAGTCTCTCAAGGCCCCCCAACTCCTCCTACTGAGAAGAAGATACAATTATTTCTAGAATTTTTATATATTTTTAGCAAAATAATAAGCATGTATTAGTATAGCTTGTTTTATGATTTTCAACTGGGTAAACTCTATGCAAAATGATTTTCCATCTTATTTAAGATTTAAATAGTCATAACTATATGACTATACGAATATCACCAAAAAGGAAAAAATCCTAGCATATGTATACCTAAAGTCTTAAACTATAGAGCCTATAAAAACTTATAAAGTCCTCCACAGCCCCCTGCCCTCATCACCCTGTCCCCTTGCTAACAGGCCAGGCATTTTCCTCCCTGCCTCAGGACCTTTGCATTTGCTCTTTACTCTGCCTTCAATGCCCTTTGTTCATGTATCTGCATGACTCATTTCTTTTCTTCCTTCAAGACTTTGCTCAAATATAATTTTCTCCTTAAAGTCTTTTCTGAATAATCTGCTTAAAATTGCAGCTCTCTGCCCCCAAATCTTCTTATTTTTCTAGGGGTTGTATCTCTTCACAGCATCTATTACCTTCTGTCGTGATATATCATTTATCCATCTATTTTGTTTATTTGCCCTTGTCTACACTGTTCAGAATGGCTTCTCTCTTCCTTATTGTATTCTTTAATGTATCCTCAACAATTAGGTGAGTGCCTGGTGCACATATTAAGTAGTCGTTACTGTTTTATTAGATGAATGAATAAATGACGTAAGGAAGGATCTTTGTATCTGCAACTTTTTGTCTGCTATAATCTGTTAAATTTTTAATTTATTACACAGTTCAACTATTAAACTTACCTTTCTTAATATCAGAAAACCCCTTAGCCTCTTTAATCTGTAAATTAACTGGATTCTTCCAGAGATTATTAAATCATTCTGATGATTTTATCATGGACCTCTGTTACCCTATGATGGATGCATTTGCTACGGTTCATACTGAAGACTTCTGAAATGCTCCTAACCCATGCTATAGCTTCCAGACTATATGAATATCACCAAAAAAAAAAAATCCCAGCATATGTACGTTAAGATATTATCAAACTTGAGGAAGGGAATTAGAAAAACAGAAAAAAAGGGTACAAAATAGTGATCACCCATAAACCACGTAGCTCAATAAATATTACCATTTGAGTGTACATACCTCCCTACCAGCATACACAAAATTGCAATTGCTCTACTTGTTGACCTTATTCCTAAGCCTTTCCCCTCCCTTTTCAGAACTCTTCCTGACATCTCTAATCAAATGCCAGTGCTGCAGAGGCTGCAGTGAATTGTGGCTGTTGGCTGGGGCAAGCCTCCTTTGTTGACCCTTGCCATTCATACTTTTGCAATTTATCTATTAGAGAATCATCAACGTTTAATACTTAGAATTTTAAAGATGTAAAGACATAAATAAAGGCAGAAACATCACATGTAATTCCAAAAGTCAGAAATGACATCTATTTCTTGAAAAATTTTTAGCATTTACTTCTAGAAATCTATTCATGCATTTTCATTCGTATATGCATCTTTTCCCAGAATTGGGGTCACATAGTACATTGTGTTTATAACCCACTTTCTTTCATGTAATATTAACTGCCAAGATTTTCAAAATGCAGTTAATACTCCCACTTATAGCCTATGTGCCATTTTTCACCTCCACCAACAGAGTTATTAAGAGGACTGCCACAAGTAAAGTTACAGAATAATCCATCTGAAAGCTAAATTAAACCTAAAACACATCATATTTTCCCTCCTTTATTCATGGTAAATGCTGTTATCTCTACCATTTGGCCTTCAGCAGCAATTTATGTCCATAAAGAATTTCTATCCAGGAAAGAAAAATGACACTCCACCTTTCGCTCTCAATGTTTTATAATGTGTGATGTGCTTAACAGCATTTCACTGCTTTCCTGACCACAAACAAACATTGTAACCGAATGGCCCGTGTCTACTGCCACCACACTCTGTACTTCCCAGCTTTCCTTCATGGCTGTCTTTATACAGAAGACATGTAAGCATGGAAAATGTTGGTGTAGTAGAGCTGTCACTAGAATTTCAGAGTAACCTTTTTCTCACTCTTAATTGCAAATTAAGTTTGTATAACTAAATTTTTGGAATTACAAATTAAAACCACCAGACATAATTTCACACTCATTTTGTTTAGGAGAAAGTACTAGTCAGATGTTGAAAAGATGTATAAACTCTTACTTAGAGACTGCGTAGGAGATACATTTGTTACAATGACTTTAGAAGTATTTTTGGCATTATCATTTCAATTTTAAAATGTACATAGCCAGAGATGCAACATCTCCAGGCATACCACATTATCTTACTTGAACACTTGCATATTTGTGAGGGCTAATTGTAGCATCGTTTACAATGGCAAGAAGTAAGTAAATAAAGCAGATGAAGATACATAGACACACATATGGATAAATAAATTGTGGAGTATTTTCTCAATGGATTGCCACACAGCAGTAGAGATGAATTCTGCCCAAAAAAGGAAAGAAGATAAATATCACACACCTTTGTTGAGTGGGAAAAGCCACACATGTCTACAGATTCCTGGAAGGTTCATATGCCTTGCCCCACATGACTGGAACAAATAGGACTTGAACCCAAGGCCTCTAACAGAAGGGTGTAGCTGCTCAGCAATATACTAACCCAGCTCGGGCAGATGTGCATATTAACATACAAGTGGCAATGGGAAGGAGCATCTTGAGAATGACAAAGAGAAAGGAGGGGACTCGTGGAGTGCAGTTCTAAGATGGGGCAGGTGCATGGTCAGAGAAAACAGCTGTGCCACTCCGGCAGCAGGAAGGCTGACCATGGCATGGGTGCAGACAGAAGAAAAAGGTCGGAGTGGGGGCAGAGGGATGAAGGTACTTTGTTAACTTAATTTGGTTACAAGTTATGCATTCAAATGCTAAAACTGTCAGAGTACCACAGCATTGTGATAAAACATTAACTGTAATTCATTCTCCATATCATCCCAGTCTGGAGTCTCCTTCTCCAGACTAAATTTTGTAGTTCTCTCTTCTGATATTTATTTGCATAATTACTAAATATCCTATATCATTGTTTCTTATGAAAATTTTAATTATTATCTATGTACTTTCATAGAAGATAATGATTGTATACTCATAAACCAACCTCACACCAGCCCCCTCCATTACCTATCATAATTTTTAAAACAATATTTACCATTTAATTTATAGAAATATGATTCTTACCTGATGATCTTTAAAGATAATGTATAATTGAATTTTCTTTCCCATATTTTCTCTTCTGTAAAATGGCAATGACAAAATAAAACCTACTTCATAGCGCTGTTAAAAGTAAAAGTGGGAATGTATAAAGGGTCTTAAACAGTGTCTGGAATATAATCCAATAAATCTTAGCTTCATTTACTATCAAAAAGGCAGAGGAAGATATAGAAATTGACAGACTCAGGTTAAATTCAAAGTTTCTTGACCTCCCATTCAAACATTATCCACAATATGCCATATTCTTGCTTTTGTCATATATAAGTTTAAATGTTTAAGAAAGTAATTGCTTTGAAATGTTAGAAACAACTTGGCCTTGCACATAAAGGTCAACAAGACATCCCAAGTGCGCCTTGATGAGTACTTCCATATTCTCGTCAAATTTATTTTACTGCCTTGACCTTTACTCCCAGCCTCAGCGGAGTGATTTTCCTGGTTTGTTGAATATGTTTTGCAGTGATGTTGTGCTTTTGTGAAGAATGAACCCTGTTGTATGTCAGTACAAATACCAATTTAACGTCAGAGTGATTCTGGAGGGAGTTGTGATTATGAGTTTATTTATGAAATAATGAGTATTACTCATTAGTCTGGTGATGATTTATTTGAAGGGATAGGTTGGATTAGAACTTTGGTGGTAATAGGGCTATCATAGCATATTCTAACTGCAGGAGCATTGACAGAATTGCAGTTACAGAATGGAAACTGCAGCTCTCTTAACTAAAGAAACCCAAACACTTTCTTAAATACTCAACAACAATTATGTTATTTAAACCGTTCCCAGTAGTAGCCCACATACTGAACAGGAGAGAAAATTATGCTGAGCCAGGCTGGGCAAGGTGGCTCACACCTGTAATCCCAGCACTTTGGAAGGTCGAGGTGGGCTGGGCACTTGGGCAACATGACGAAACCCTGCCTCCACAAAAAATAGAAAAATTGTCCTGAATATGGTGTGTGCCTGTAGTCCCAGCTACTAGCGAGGCTGAGGCGGGAGGATCAATTGAGCCCAAGAGATAGAAGCTGCAATGAGTCATGAACAGGCCACTGCACCCCAGCTTGGGTGACAGAGTGAAATTCTGTCCCAAACATAAGAGAAAAGATTTATATTCCTTTGGGTATATATATACCCAGTAATGGTATTGCTGAATCAAACTGTATTTCTATTTCTGGATCCTTGAGGAATCGCCACACTGTCTTTCACAATGGTTGAACTAATTTATACTCCCACCAACAGTGTAAAAGCATTCTTATTTCTCCACATCCTCTCCAGCATCTGTTATCTCCAGATTTTTTAATGATCCTCATTCTAACTGGCATGAGATGGTATCTCAATGTGGTTTTGATTTGAATGACCAGTGATGATGAGCTTTTTTTCATATGATTGTTGGCCACATAAATGTCTTCTTCTGAAAGTGTCTGTTCATATCCTTTGCCCACTTTTTGATGGGTTTTTTTTTTCTTGTAAATTTGTTTAAGTTCTTTGTAGATTCTGGATATTTGCCCTTTGTCAGATGGAATATAAATCATTCTATTATAAAGACACATGTGCATGTATGTTTATTGTGGCACTGTTTACAACAGCAAAGACTTGGAACCAACCCAAATGCCCATCAATGATAGACTGGATAAAGAAAATGTGGCACATATACACCATGGAATACTATGTAGCCATAAAAAAGGATGAGTTCATGTCCTTTGCAGGGACATGGATGAAGCTGGAAACCATCATTCTCAGCAAACTGACACAATAACAGAAAACCAAACACTGCATGTTCTCACTCACAAGTGGGTGTTGAACAATGAGAACACACAGACACAGGGAGGGGAACATCACACACCAGGGCCTGTTGGGGAGTGGTGGGGCTGGGGGAGGGTTAGCAGGGGGTTGGAGGATTGGGGAGGGATAATATTAGGAGAAATACCTAATGTAGATGACGTGGGGGATGGATGCAGTAGACCACCATGGCATGTGTATACGTATGTAGTAATTTTGCACAATCTGCACATGTACCCCAGAACTTAAAGGATAAAAAATAAAATAAAATAAAATAGAAAGAGAAAAGAAAGAAAATAATGGCTACCCAATATGAATGCCCCAGATCTGCTAAATGATTCGTAACAATTTGTAACTTTTGTTTCCCAGTCCACAAAGCATGCACTAAACTACCACTATTACTGCCATGAGGAACTCTCTGTTTTTGCTGTCATGAGCATTTAATATCCTCTAACAATATAGACAATGTCACCTTCTCATAGGGTGTATTTCTGACCTTTCATACTCAGAGGAAACTCTCAAATACTCTTGAACCTGTAGAGAACTGTTATTCTCTTCAAAGCCTATCTATCTGAAATTATATCATTTTGTTTATTTGCCTATATGTTGTTTCCTTCTCTCACTGGATTTTAATCTCCATAATATCAAGAATTTTGTTTTTTTTCATGACTCTATTCCCAGTGCCTAAAAAATTTTTCAGCGTAAGGCTGTGCCCAATAAGTAGCCACTGAATTACACAGTTGCTAAATGATAAGACACAGCTAGTTCGGTTCTGGACTCATGGGAGCACTATATAAATTGCACACCTAGCTCAAAAGACTCCATAATTTTGAGAATCCACATATCAAAATGTGGAGCTGGGGGATTATTAGAGGACTGAAGGAAGCAAGCTTAAAAATAAATTCTTAGCTGTCAATTTTAAAAGTTTGTCTTCAGGAACCTCATCTTGATTAATTTATTCTCTGATGGGGTTTTGGAATTTTGTAATTTATATCATTAACAATTAGGCAGCAAAAATTTTACAAATAGCTGAGTTATAAGTATTTGAAACTACACGTTTTTCATTGCAAAAATTCCTTTTCATTTATTCAGCATCTATGTGTAAAAAGCAATATTACATAAACACTCTACAATTTCAATGAACACTCTAATATTTTCATCTCCATACAAATCTACCAAAAAATGTCTTCAAGGCAAGGACTTCTGAGGCTTTCCTTTGAGATCAAAAAATGTATGCAGATAAAAGAGAAGGAATTTCCCAGCATAAATATGTTTGGCCAGGAGATTTATGATGGGAAGAATGTCTTTCTCTGAGGTAATATATCTCAGTTTTGACTGAGCTATGATTCTCTCCATTAGTTTACATTGTTCTATGAGGAAGCAAACTCTTCTGTTTCAAGAGGACACACAAGTGTTTGAAAGCACTAAGTTGTTATACAGGGACATCAATCATTTGCAGTAAGTTTTAAATTCATAGAGTATTACAGACATCACAAAATCATAAAGGATTGCAGAAGACTCATTGCTGTTGCATGTGGGGTGTAGTAGAACCAGAAAAAGAGTGCCTGGGCCATCTTAGCACTCTATAATTGTGCCCCAAATCCTGGAAGAGACCCACATCTCTAGGAAATGTGGTGGAAAAATTATAATTGTGAAGGCATATGTGCTTGATGTTGGGGAAACAGTGATGCTAATTTTTACTATATTTACTTGGGCTATATTGGGCAACTTCAACAACCTCTCTGAGCCTTGGAATCTTCACCATTAAAGAGCAGAAACTACAGTAGTAACTTCCTTAGAGATTACTGAAAGAATTCAACACCTTATAAATTCTTTAAACTATGGCAGTGCACCTGCTACAAAACAGTTTCATGCTATTGTCTGTACGTTAAAAGGCCATAGAGACAGATGAAAAAGGAGGTTAGAATTAATAATCCTTTCTTACTAATTCTCATTTAATAAATTTTATATTCATTCCCATATGATACGATGTAAAATATTTTATTCTTTTCCATTAGATAAATTACTACTACATGATTCCAATAAAGTCTGGAGAAACACTTTTATCTTGTGATCTCAGCTCTGAAAGATGACAAGATGTAAAACTTATCCTAGAGGGAAGAAATGTCAAATATGTAGATGCATTCATTGTGATTTTTTTACCTCCTGTATTATTTACACTTCTTGTCATTTATATTTTTCTACAATTTTGATCTTAACATGTTTTTAAATGAAATTTAAACTTTGAACAATTTTGATTGTTACTGCTATCTGTATTGATCACAACAAAGGCACAAAATAAAATGAGAAGCTGGATTAACATGTATAAGTTCTAGGTAACTTTTGAAGAGCTAACATCTGATGGTAGATTTCTGAATCAGAGATTAAAATTATTGTAAGAAGTTCTACTAGTGTCAATTTTGGGTTAGAGTATTCAGACAAATGCTAGCACTGAGATCAAATTGAAATTTAGACCAAATATTAATAATAAAGTTAAAGACATTGAAAAGTTTTCAAGGCATTGAAAATTTGTGACCTAAAATCTGGGAGAAGAGGGGTACCAAAAGTTAAATAAGCCATTTGGAGCCTCTTTTAGCCTAGAGGTATTTGCTGATTTCAAAATGCTTGATAGAAATGCTGAGGAGCCAGAAAGAACTATCAACAACGTACTGGAAACAGGCCATCAAAAACTGGAGTTCAAGGACCACAAAGGAGGAAGGGCATGGATCAACCCTCAGCTTTTCTGTTGGGCTCTACAAAGCTACAAGCTAAGAGTAAGAGTGAATATTCAAGAGACTATGCCTCACAAGACTGAAGCTCAGCTTAGAATCATTTTGATCTCTAATTGGATTAAGATGATCTGGGATCCTAAGTACCCCTGCAGGAAGATAGCATCATGTAATGCTTCAAACCGCTTGTATAGCATTTCATATTCAATGTTTAGCACTAAAAAATAACCAGTCATTTGAAAAGACAAGACCATGTGGCAGAAAATAGAAGAAACTACAGCAATTAAAAAAAAAAATCAGAAATGGATAGTTAGTGGAAATAGAAGGTGCAGATTGTAAGTAGCTGACCAAAAAAAAAAAAACAAAAAAAAACACACACAGTGAACTAGAAGCCAAGACAGAAGAAAATATCCAGACTGATACATGAGAAGACAAAAGGATGAGATGCTCAGGAAAAAAAAAAAAAAAAAATGACATATGTCAGATACAGTGCAAACGATTACATACATTTGGGATCCCAGGGGGATGATGATAATGAGACAGAAATAGTAGTTGAAGGAATAATGGTTGATAATTTTCTAAGATTGTTTAAAGTTATCAAGCTACAGATTTAAAAAGCACTACTAGAGGTTTAGGAAGAATACATTCCAAAAAACATGCCTACTAACACCATTTTAAACAGTTGTAAGTTCAGACTAACAGAAAATCCTTAAGAGAGAGACAAAAATAACAATAAAACTAAGACCTTCCAAAAAGCAACATTAAGAACTGAAACTCACTTCTGATAGATTAATGACAAAAAACGATGAAATATATAAAAATTCTGGAAAGCAAGGGAATAAAAAAATCATCAAACTAAAAATATCAATATCCAAGAAAAAGATATATATCAGTAATAAACTGAAATAAATACATTTTCAGCCAAACAAAACCTCAAAGTTTGTCACCCACAAACCTTCAACTAAAGAAATAAAAACATCCTTCCTTCAAAAGGAAATAATCTCAGACTAAAATGGAAGGTTTATTAAACAACTAATATGTATGTGAGTAAATACTAATTTGATGTATTTATATATGTATTATTTCAGGACATAAGTATATATAATATCTATTTCTATAATGCATAGTGCAATTATAATAAAGAGAATTAATATGTAAAATAATAAGACTATAGACTAAGTCTTTACATATACTAATTATATGTAAAATAATAAGACTATAAAGAAAGCTAAAATAGTTAACATAGTTAATGTCTTTGCCTTATCCCTGTGGTATGTGTATATGTTTGTGTGTATTTGTCTAACTCTATGTGTACTTATGAGTGTACACAGTAAAAGTTAAGGATACATGCTGTGTTCTTTGGAAAACCACAAAAAATTGTAAAGGAATAGATACTGATATTGTTTGGCTATGTCCCCACCCAAATCTCATCTTGAACTGTAGTTCCCATAATTCCCACATGTCCTGGGAGCAATCTGGTGGGAAGTAATTGAATCATGGGGGCTGTTACCTCCATGCTGTTCTCATAATAGTGAGTGAGTTCTCATGAGATCTGCACTTCTCCTTGCTGCTGAAGGAAGAATGTATTTGCTTCTTCTTTTGCCTTGATTATGTTTCCTGAGGCCTTCCCAGTCATGCAGAACTGTGAGTCAATTAAACCTCTTTACTTTATAAATTACCCAGTCTTGGGTATGTCTTTATTAGCAGTATGAGAATAAACTAATACATATACCTGTCACACAGAGGGGAAATAAAATAATTTTAAAATTTGTATTAAATTAATCAAAAATCAAACACAATAACACAATAAAAAGAACATTAAAAAGGCAGGACAAATTTAAATGAATATTAAAGTAATAGACTAAATCCAAATATTTCAGAAATTACATTAAATATGAATGGATTTAATACTCAATGACACATCTTTCCAGGTTTCTGATAAAACACACATCTAAATATAGGGATATCAAATATATGAAAAGCATATGAATTTGGGGAAACATAAATGTTCAGAGCATAGCAATGTTATATATTTTATATATTGCATATTTAGCATATACTTTATATAATTTTATTTTATAAACAAAAGTTTAAAATCATCAAGATGATATGACATTTCTAGATTTGTGTTGACTTGTTAACATAACTTTAAAATACATTAAGAGAAAATAATCAAAATAAAAGAGCAGAAAAATTTCTAATTATAGTGAAAATTTTAAATATACATTTTCAGCAACTACAAAATCAAGGACATAGGAGATTCTTTAAACATTTTCAACACGTTTGATACCATTTCACTGCATTTAGTACAGTGAAATCTTCCACTAAACTACAACAGGATACTTACTCTTTTCAAAATATGAAATTATTATATGGTCATAGTGCTATTAAGGTAGAAATTCATGTATAAGTTAACATTTGAAATGTCCTACTTATAAGACATTAAGAAATTCACTTGAAATAATCCGTTAAAATGAAATCTGTAAACTTAGAGAATATTTGTATTATCTTAGAAATGCTAAAAATGAAACAAGTGAGGCTTAATTAAGCCACAATTACAGAGGAAATAGTGGTCAAAAACATAAATTTTAGAAAAGACAGAGGCTGCAGATCTATTTGTAAGAATTCATTCTAAGAAACAAGTAAAAGAATAGTTAATAAACACAAAGGAGGCAAAAGGAAGGAAATAATACCATATGAGGGAAATCAGATAAAAGTAACCTACATAGAGAATTTGAGGGAAAACAAGAAGGAGAAAAGCGATAATCAACACCATGAATGGTAAAAGGGCAACATGAGGATCCAGTGGATATTAAAAATATACAAAGAGTCTGAACAAATTTATACAAGCAAATGTGAACATTTGAATGGCATGGACAGGTTCCTAGAAAAACACAGCTTATTAAAATCAACACAGAAAAATGGAAAAATATGAAGTGTTTATTATATATTAATGACATTGAACTCATAAGCAACAATCTACCAAAGATAAAAATAGAGTCCAAAGGCTAAATTACAGTTTATCAAAATTACTTTTGAGGTTAGCATAACCTTGGAAATCATAAGACATCTCACCCATGAATATAGACAAAAATTCCCCACAGAAATTATTTACAAACTGCATCTAGCTATCTATGGATATAAATACAGTTTTAATTTTAGATGTAAATATAAATTTAAAATATAAATTATAGGATAAATAAATCACAACCAAGTTGCTCCCCCAACCTAGAAATGTACTCTCAGATTAACAGTCAAAAATTAATCATTGTAACTCACTGTATTAACAGTGGAATTGAGGAGAAAAAAATATGATCATATTAATAAATCAAGATAAAGCATTTTGTAAAATAGCATCTATTTACAATTTAAAAAACCGTTTGCATAGTTACAAGATAATAGCTTTAATCCTATTATGTTCATCTCCAGTTTATCTATTTCAAACATTACACTAAATGGCAAAGTATTGAAAACTAATGTGTCTGGGATTGAGAGTGGGCTACCACTCCTTCTATTCAAATTTGTACTGGAGGATCTCTGTAGTATGAAATTTATTAAGTAATGTACATAATAATTGGAGAGAAAAGTAAAACTCATTAACAAAGGATATATTGAAAAAATAATTTATATCTACAGATGATAGTTAAAAATAAACCTCTGGATTCAAGGTGAAAAAGCAACATCAAATGTATTCCTTTATAGAGAAATAAGCAGCTATTGAAATGAAGTTCAAAAAGATATAGTTTACATTAGCAACAAAGTCACATTTATGTAAAAATTAGCAAAATATGTTAAAGAACATTTGCATTATACTGCATTGTAAAAATATTAGAGTAATTAATAAAAAGGAGGTTTGTTAGATAGAAAGAAAACCACATTTATACATGAGAAGAGTAAATATTTCAAATTTGTTAGTTTCTTCAAATCAATAAATTAACATAACCATAATAATTGTTCAGCCATTTATGTCTTTGTGCATATGTGTGTGTGCGTGCCAGAGAAAAAGTGAGACAGAGAGAGAAAGAAAGCATATGTGCAAATTAACAAACTGATTCTACAATTTACATGACATTGCAAAAGAACAAGAATAAACAAAACATTTTTAAGGAGAACAAAATGAGAAGACATGCTCTACCAAATATCAAGAACTATTATGAATCTATATAAATAATTCAGTATGGTGATAATACAGTAAGTGGGAATTGGACCAATGAAACACAAAGGAGAGATTCCAAAGTCAGATGCATGCCTGTATGAACAGTTTATTTATGATAAAGCTGGAACTATATAATATCGAGGGAATATATATGTATGTGTATGTATACATATATTCATATACACACACACATAGTTATGGTGCTGAGTCAACTGGCTATCAAAAATCGAACAAATAAAGAGAAAAAAGAAAATCCTTACCTCATACCAAATATAAATATTAAATCACAGTAAATTATAGATATAAAAGTAAAAGGCAAACCAATAAGGCATAGATAATATTATAGGAGAATATGTATGGACATCGAGATGGGGAAGATTTGTTAAACAATACACACAAAAAGCCCTATTATAAAGGGAATCAGGATTGGTCTACAACATCTGAAAGTTCTGCATATTAAAAAACACCACTGGGATAGTGAAAATGTGACCAAGAGAGCGGGAGAAAATACCTGCAACATATATAACAGTCAAATAATTTGTATTTGGAAATATATAAATAAATATTACTAAGGCAACAATGCAATTAAACATGTGCATTAGATATGCATATGCCAACTCACGGATAAGAATGTTAATAACGGCACAACTTATATTAGCCCAGATCTGGAAAAATTCTAATGCCCATCAACTGTAGAACAGATACAATCATTCACAAAATCGAATATAATATATGCAGTGAAAATAAATAAATTATAACTCTATGCAACAATAAAGATGGATATCACAAATGTAAGGTTGAGTAGAAGTAGCTGTACATAAAGGATTGCATGTGTTTAATTCCATTTATATACAGGTCAAAATGGGTTGGGAATTAAGATGGAGGGTATCTTTGCAACTGGGGGATGGAGCCAAGGAAGAGGCATGAAGGGATTTTTCTGGGCTGTGGACAATCTTTTTTTTTGACTTGTGGTCATCTTTGCGAAGCTACATGTATAAATAGATCTAGTTGGGGTGTGTTCCCTGGAAGCAGAGCCTGGTTGTGTGTGATTTATTGAGGGCAGTGCGCTTTAAGGAAAGCAATGAAGGAGGAGACGAAAGAGAAGACACTAAGAAGAATGTAGTGTTAGTCAAAGGTGAGGCTTAACTAGAACTTAACTTAGCCCATCCAAGGAAGGGTTCTGGACCATAACTCATATCCCTACCTGCCTTCAGAAAAGGGGCCAGCTTTTACCCAATGTCGATCAGTTAGTTACTGAGCACACATCCTCTTCTGTGGGTTGTTGCTGAGGATTATATCTTCTCCTCCGAGCTAACTCCTGGTCAATTCTCCAGAGAGGGACCAGTAGCTAGAGCAACTGTAAGCACTCAACTGTTAAAGCAGCAGAGGATGGGTACCCCCAGTGGTGAAGCATGGAGCACCATAGCATCTACCCTGACATGAATCCTGCTGTTACAGAACTTACGTACTCAAATGTTCTCAGTATTCATGCCATGGGCTAAAGTCATGAATCTCATAAAAGAGCACTATCCAAAGAGCAGGAACTAGCTAATCAGGTTCACTTAGGGATATTCCTTATCCACAGCCTCTTCCAGTAACCCAACCCTCCAAGCATTTTTCTGAATGCTTTTTTTTTCTCTCCATTGGTTGATTTTCAAGAATGCTCCATCCTATCTTTATCATGTGGATTCCTCCTTGTGAGTTTTATAAATTTCATAATCTCTGGCATCCATTGACTAATGAAAGTCTTTCCTCCATGGTTTTGTTTTCTGCTGGGTCTGCAGAGGGGGACAAGTGTGCATGGATCTGTTGATATGAAAAGAAGGAAGAAGGACAGTGGGGGCATCTCCCTATGAATGTATTCTTTCTGAAATCTTTCAAAGGCAAAACACTTAATGTCTCCAAGAAAACCTCTCCTCTAGGCTTGATGAGAGTCATACTCTCCCATTAATGAAACCGACAAACCTTCCTGCTCCCTCACCTTGTTACATTTAAAGAGACTGGCTTTGACCAAATTACTTTCCCTAACCATAAACTGCTTCTCTGGCCACAAATAGGAAAGGCCATCTCATTTATCTACAAAAACATTTCTTTGAACTTTGAATATTCCCATCTCTGATGTAATGAAATGTGATAAATCTCACATTGAGGGGGAGGCAAAAATTATAGAAGGCATGAAGAAATTAATTTTCCCTTTAGCATAGTGGGAGATGAAGCTAAAGAGATGTAATACGATGATATTATTGAGTGTCATATTTCCAAAAATATTTATTAAGCACCTAACGCTTATTAGGCATTGGAACTAGAGAAATGAGTATTTTCTCTGAGAAAGATACTGGAGTGGTATATTGTTTGGATTTTACTCTTAATCAGTGGCCACGTTAAGCAAGATAGTCATGTTGTCCTGTGTGTGGTTAAGATGCACAACTCTCTGGACAAAGTGAAGGATCGATTCAATAGTGGGTTGGAGAACAGATAATAAAGAATCGTTGAACATTATACTGCATAATGTAAGTAGGCAGTGATAGAATTGAAAAGATGGTGAAATTGCAACCAAGATAGTGATAGATTACAAATAAGCTGAGGCAGGGAAATTCAATGGATTTTGTGATGAACTGAAGGTAAAAAGTGAGAAGGAAATTCAACAATGACTGTATTGCTCTTGGATTTCTCTCCAGTGTAACTTTTGGTAATATTGAAGGTCAAGTCAGTGAAGGTAGGCAGAAGAGATTTGAGGAAGAGATGCAGGATTTGATTTGTGGTAACTAGAATTTGTTATACTTGAAGAAAAAGATATTTGACACGTTTAAGAATTCTAAAACTCTGCTGAGGGAAATGCATCGATCACTCTGTTTAATGTATTCTAGAAAATATCTGGTTTTTAAAAATTTAATTTAATAGCAAAAATAGGTTTCATATAAAATGTTTTATAATTCATAACTATTATGACATCTATAAAACTTGTCATTTTCCAGTAGCTGGCAATGCATTTTTCTAGCCTTTAATCCTGTGAATTTATTTTAATTGTCACTGTAAAATAACAAAAATGATATCCGAATAGGGTATGTGACTGTGTCAAGTTCAACAGAAAAACCGGGGATTGTACAATTTCATCTAGTGCCTGGTTCAACGCTCTTTTTTCCACGTCACTATTTCCCTCATGGATTTTCTTTCTATTTTTGTGGGATCGTTTTCTAATTAGAAAATTCATTTTAACATTATTGTTGTCATTTCAAAGGTTAATTAGCCATGCACTGTTGCATCATCTTCGTATCTGTTGAATTTCTTCACCTTTAATAAAGATCGTTAAAGGGAATTAATGGCTTACTTGTAATTTCTAAATTTTTATACACCTGAGATCAAAACAATCATAGATATTACCTCACATTACAGGTGAAGAAATTGAGTCAGAAAGAGGAATTCAAATCTAAAACCCATTTTTTCACTCCACTATGGTGTTAAATTATTCTCTCATGTTAAGTCTAAGATACCTATCTCCTACTCTGGCTGTCAAATATAAATCAGCTAATACAGGTCACTGTAGGGGCAAGCAAATACCCTTGTATAATTCATTCGTAATATAATGACATTAGCCTCTAATCACAGAAATCACTAAAATCAAGTCAGTTTCCAGTTTATCATGGGGAACATAATTTTGTCAGTATATGATTCAGTAAGTCTTTTTTGATGCTCTGTCATACATGTGGCACACATCCGCATACACGCACGCACACACGTGCACACACACACACACACACACAGACACTAAAAAATACAGCTCTTAGTATCTCTTCCAAGTAGCCCTCAATGATACAGTACACACATTTAAAGTAAAAGAAATAAAATTAGAAAATGCAAACAATGCAGAAAAATACAAAATTGCAAGGAAAGTTATTTAACCTACCTCACACCCAAGACCACTTCCCAAATTCAAACACTAACAAAAGATTTTTTCTGTTACTCCTTTCATAAGCACATGTCCATATTTATATAAATAGGCATTTGTTTATATATTTATATATATTCACACCCATATTTGTCTGTTTAATAAACATTATCATAATATGCAGACCTGTTTTCCTCACTTAATGTCAGATCTTAAAAGATATGCTCCTAACATATATATCACTTTTGTCTTTGGGTCAGCATAATTACAGCATAGATTTAGAGCTCATTTCAGTCATTTTGAGAGTTGCATTGTCTTTAAAACAGAACAGATTTTCTAGTTAACTGATTTCTAACTTTCACACATTTTCAGGAAAAAAAAATGGTTAATTGTTTTTAAATATATCCCTCTAAGATTAAAACCTGCTGGTCCGAGTAATTGGAACACATCACCAATAAATAATTCAATATAATTTCTCCAAAAACCAGAAAAGTATCATCACTGCAAATATACCCTAAAATTACAGTTTGTTTGTTTGTTTTGAGACAGAGTCTTGGAATCTTGCTCTGTTGCCAGGCTTGAGTGCAGTGGCGAGATCTGGGCTCACTGCAACCTCCACCTCCCGAGTTCAAGTGATTCTCCTGCCTTAGCCTCCCGCATAGCGGGACCACAGGCATGCACCACCACGCCCAGCTAATGTTTGTATTTTTAGTAGAGACGGGGTTTTGCCATGTTGGCCAGGATAGTCTCGATCCATTAACCTTGTGATTGGCCCGCCTTAGCTTCCCTGAGTACTGAGATTACAGGCGTGAGCCACCATGCCTGATTACTGTTTTTAAACGTCAACAATTAGTATTTCCACTCTTTAATCATTTTTAATTTTACATTCTGTATTCGTACTTCATTGTGTATTCCAGGAAATTTTGCTGTTGTCCCAAAGACTTCACTATTATCCATGCAAGGACTACATTAAGTGGAAGTATTCTAAACATTACCTTTGAACATGATATATTGATAAATTTTAATAGGTTCAAATAATCTATGTTGAGTAGCTGTATATGTCTTTGCTTGCATCACTGATCATTTAAGACAAATTCTTTTAAGTGGGATTGTTGAGTCAGGAATATGAATCCCAATGTTAAGACACATCAGAGACTTTGATGTAGGGGTACAGACATTACTGATGTTTTTCTTGTTGAACAAGTTTCTCTCTATGAATAATGCACAAACCACTGCTTGCCAAGTCGAAAAAGAGAAATGCCACTGGGAAATGAAATACATGGGTAGACTGAAAAAAGGAAGCTTTTGAGATGTGTTAGTGGGGGGATAATAACTTAAAATTAAACATTTATTTAAAACAAAAATTTTGATCGTATTTTGTGGAATTCCACCCAAGGGAAAGGAAGAGTAAAGGAGAAGCTGGACATGCACAATACTGCTCTGAGCAGAAACCCTAAAACTGGTTTAGGGTGTGAGTCAGAGTAGATAATTCCAGCACATGCTATGGGCTAATATTTGTTCCCCACACCTCACAAAGTTTTTTATGTTGAAGTCCTCATCCCCAAGGTGATAGTATTTGAAGGTGTGGCCTTTGGGATGTGATTCAGTTTTCATGAGGTCATGGGTATGGAGAGTCCATGATAGGATTGGTGCCCTTTAAGAAGATTTCTGTCTCCCTCGGCCCATTTCCCAACAAGGAAGAGGTCATCAGTAAGCCAGGAAGAGAGCCTTCACCAAGAATAAGACAAGGCTGGCACCTGAATCTTGGACTTCCAGCCTCCAGACTTTTGAACAATTGTTGTTTTAGTCACCCAACCTGTGGTATGCTGTTATTGCAGCCTGACTAGGACAGTATGTGAGCTGGGAACAGGGTACACGTGAGCTGGAGAATACAGTGGAAGAGAAGATATGCATGTCAGTCTCTCATGAGTTGTGCTGGGCTTCAGCAATGCAACAGGGAGAAGCCCACCTACACTGAAAGACAGATGAGTCCATATGACTGCAACAGCAGAGGGCTCCAGAACTTGCTAATGCCCTCTTAGAAAATGCTGCGGAAGGAGTTTAAATGAAGCTGCAGGATTTGCCTGGAGGATCCTGAGATCCTGTGAAATATATTATGAGAGTTTACACTGCAGGGCTTGCTAGAAGTAGATATTTCCAGTGAATTTGAACAGTTTCATGAACAGAACATAAAGAAGATTTGGCCCCAGAAGGCTGAAGCCTGCAAAGGAGGGAAGAAAAAAAAGAAAAGAGAGACATGGAAGCGAAGGCTGAGCTGAAAGCAGAATTCCTGTCCTCTTCCTTTTCTTATACTCCAAGGACAGCACCAACTGACCAGCTGTGTCATCCCAGCAGCTTCTAAAGTGTTGTGCTCTATTTTTATAAGAATCATGCAATGCACAGCACTACCCAGGCCACAATTGCTCCACCTCTTCCCGCAATGATTCCTCCATCTAACGGGCACCAAATAGGTGTAGCTTGTCTTAGTCATTTTGGGCAGCTTGAACAACAGACATTTATTTCTTACAGTTCTGGAGGCTGGAAATTCATCAAGGCACCAGCTGATCTAGTGTTGGGTAAGGGCCCACTTCATGATTTGCAGACAATGCTTTTGCTGTTCCCTCACATGGCAGAGATAGATGCAGAGAGAAAGTGAGCTTTTGTGTCTCTTCTCATAAGGGCATTTATCCCAGACAGGAGGGCTCCACCCTCAACCTAATTATCTCGAGAAGGACCCACATCTCCTCACACTGGGAATTAGGATTTCAATGCATAAAACAAACATTCACTCCGTAACACAGCCTCTGCTCAATATAAACAATGTTATTTTTTTTTTCTGTTTGCAAATGAAAGGGTTGTATTTTTATGAAGATTTATGATAAGGACATGCACAATAAGAGAAATAATTTGAAGGTGAGTTCCTGTACTGCTCTGTGTGAATAAGTAAGGGTTGAAGGATACTTATGTAGGTCTCTCCTTTTGTGCTGGTGAGACCCTGGCATACTGTCTTCCTAGGCTCTGTGCAGATAATGTGGACATTAAATACGCTTAGTTTCCTCCCTTCCACCTTGGGCTAAATCTCTCTATTTAAGAAAAATGAATGGATAACATATCATGAGTGCTACAATTTCTTGAATTAAGGAAGGTGTACAAAGACAAGTAAGAAAAATGCAATACTCTACTGTTTTAAAACTATTTTGTGAATTTTGGAAGAATAATACAGCTAGAAAATAAGGTGTAAAAATAAAAGACTTGAAAACCTTTGACAAAATAAGTAGCAATGCCAAAAAAAAAAAATACTTTCATATAACTTTTTTTCTGTTAAAATACAATTTTCCATTGCATGATATTTTAATCAAATTATACCAGGGAACTGAAATGAAACCGTCAGACTGTAGTGAGTGTTATTTATCTGACCAGGTACCACACCAGTTTCAAAGCAATTTTGTTGCATTTTCATATCTTGCTGTGTCATGTCGCATATCAGAGATGCAATTGAAAATGAAATTATCTGTAACTACATCACCTTAATAGTATTTATTTAAAATGCAAGCATTTCTGGCACTTTATTAATTCTAAAAACACAATGTGGTAATTTTAACTAAGGACTGTGCATAAAATTAAATTTTAAGTTGGGCTGAAGATCCAGTTGTCAAGTAACGGATTGTGAGTATGCATGTGTAACGAGCAGCACACACAGACACACTGCACCCAGGAGAGGAAGTATTCTGAAATAAAGGATGCTTAGTTCATTTTGCTCTCTCAAAACAGAACACTCTGACCAAATGGGCCAGAGTGGGTCTATTTGCCTCATTTACCTACATGGAAAAAAATCTGAAGGGTTCCTTTAACATGTAAGAAACTAACAACTGGGGTTCTCAGAAGTGAATAACTCACACTGGGATGTTAACAACATTCATTTTATTAAACCATCACCTTGAGCAAAATATTTACCTTAAACTACAAAGAACACTGAGTCAGATTTTTATTTTTATTTTTAAGAAAAAATCAGGTATAGTTCCTCATCACTGCTTCTCAGCTGGACAGAATCTCTCTCTGTAGGATGGCCGTGGAAAGAGGCTCGTCCGCACTGGGGATTCTCTTTACTTGAGCATGTCTTACTTTCTGCAGTTTCTTATCTCAGTGTCCCATGTTCTCATGTACAGAAGCCTGTTCAAGGTTGGTGTGTATGTGTTGGGGTGGTAGGTGTGTGCCTCTGTATTTGTGTGTGCACATCTGCATGTGTCTCTTTGTGAATGGGTGTGTGTATGTGTGCCTGGACATGTCTAGGTGTGTGTCTGTGTGGGTGCATGTATATTTGTATGTCTGGATTTTTATGTGTATGTGTTTATGTGTGTTTGTGTGTAGGGGTATGTGTCTCTCTGTGTTTATGTGCGTGCGTATTTGTGTCTGGGTGTCTGGGGGGATGGGAAGGTGGATGTGGATATGTGTTTGTTTGTCTCTGCTAAAAATTGTAATCCAATTACTACATAAGAACATGTCCACTCCTTAGTTATCATCTTTCTAAGTTTGTACCTGGAAATTTTTGTTTAAAGTAAATGACCTCAGCAAAATGCTTCCAATTCATATTAATTCTCACTTCTGTTTATTTGCACACGTATGTTTTCTAATGAAAGAATTCTGAACTCTTAGTTTTGTATGCATCTTTCTGTATCTGTGTGCTGATAGGAAATATATTTTATTTTGGATTGGAATATAAGCAGAAAAGGATTCCCAGAGGCCTGGAGCCCCAGTGCTGAGGCACCTGCTTTGTACAATCCCATTACACGGCTATCTGGCCTCAGGGAACCTGGGACCGGTCCAACCTAATTATTCCACCCTCAGTCTTAGGTGCACTACAATGTGCTCCTCCTGGCTTCTTTATTGTTTGAAGACTGCAGTGAGGGCTTTGGATTTAAGTGACCCTGTCCGACACAAAAGTAATGGCATTAAATATATTTTAGAGGACCGTGTTATGTAGGAAACCCTTATCCGCCACATCTAAAAACTTTGAAATCCCAAAAACCTCATATAGCAAAGTCAAAAAGTACTATATTGGCCTGGTGCAGGGGCTCACACCTGTAATCCCAGCACTTTGGGAGGCCCGGGGGGTGGATCACCTGAGGTCAGGAGTTTGAGACCAGCCTGGCCAACATGGTGAAACCCCATCTCTACTAAAAATAGAAAAATTATTCAAGTGTAGTGGCAGACATCTGTAATCTCAGCTACTTGGGAAGCTAAGGCAGGAGAATTGCTTGAACCCAGGAGGCAGGAGTTGCAGTGAGCCAAGATCGTGTCACTGCACTCCAGCCTGGGTGACAGAACGATATTCCATTTCAAAAAAAAAAAAAAGTGCTGTATCAATGTAAAAAAACTATATTTACTAATTTTAATATTTAAAATGGCCAATTATTTTATATAATGATATCAGTATGGAAGCTGAAAAAGAAAATGGTATTAAAAGAATGAGAGAGAATGGTAGAAAGGGAAAAAAAATGAAACAAATATCAATTTTATAACAAGAACAAAAATTCTTAGTAGCAAAAACAGGAAAAAATACTGCAAAAATAAAAGATTATTTTATGTGAAATAATATCTATACGTGAAAATACTATATAAGAAAAAGGAAAAGTGAATAGAAGAGTACCTGTGGCAAGCTGCATAGAAGAAGGTTCCTTTTTTTTAAAAAAAAATTATTTATTTAACTTTAGGTGCATACTGTATCTGGCATTTCTCCCCATGTTATCCCTCCCCACTCTTCCCACCTCCTGCTGTCTCTCCCCTTCCTCCCCCAACTGCCCCAGTGTGTGATGCTGCTCTACCTGAGTCCACGTGTTCTCATTGTTCAACACCCACCTATGAGTGAGAACATACAGTGTTTGGCTTTCTGTTCTTGTGTGCATTTGCTTAGAATGATGGTTTCCAGATTCATCCAAGTCCCTAAAAAGGACATGAACTCATTGTTTTTTATGGCTGCATAGTATTCCATGGTGTATACGTAACACATTATCTTTGTCCAAGTCTATCACTGATGAGCATTTGGGTTGGTTAATACCCCCACCTCCTGGAGAATGGTCAATTATTCCATGTAATAGTAACATTATGGAAGCTACAAAAGAAAATGATATTAAAAGAGAGTGTGAACTGAATTCAGTTACTCACTTATGAATAGAACATGCTAGAAGTGATGAGATGTCACTTTCATAATGAAGTTACAAAATACCCTGGCTTCTGTCTCGGGAGGCCTGTGTCTTGCATGTAAGAGTGGACAGAGGTGGCTACCATGTGGGGGAGGTCCATGTGGCAGGCCCTGGGTGGCCCTTGTTGGGGGAAACTGGTACAGCCATCAAGGAACCGAATCCTGCCCAAAATCGCTTGAGTGAACTCAAAAGCAGATGTTCCCCCAATCCAGTTTTCAGATGGTCCTGCAGCCCCTGTTGAAACCTTGACTGCAGGTTTGCGAGAGACCTTGAGCAGAGGCACCCAGCTAATAGCACTCCCAGGTTCCTGACTGACCTACAGAAACTGTGGAATAAATGCTTGTTATAAGGAACAAAGTTTCTGGGTAATTTGCTATGCAGCAAGAGAACATTAATATAGTAAATTATCCTTCATTCTCTAATTTAGCTAATAAATTCAAGGACTTGCAAAACTCATCAATTTATTCACAGAACAAAGCAAATTGTAGAGTGTGTACCATACACTATATGAAAGTGAGATAAGAGGGTTCCGCCCTCAGAGACCTTCTGCTGTAACTGGAAAGATGACCTACAAGGACTTTCGGTGAAACTTCTTCCTTACTTTGCTTCACCTGATATGTCTTGATTCCACTTCCCAAAGTGCAAACTGGATCCCTTCCCACTGCATCTCTCAAACATGGGTGCTCTCTGTGTGATGTGTCTAACTTCCTAACGTGGATTGCGTTTTAGGTTTTGAAATCCAGGGTCAAAACTTTAGAGACAAAAGGTCTATTCCTGGTCCTGAGATGCTGTGAAGCCACATGGCCAAGCAGGATTTTCAGCAACAAAGTATCAGGTTTGCTTGGTATCCATTGAGAACTCTGAAAGGATTAATGAGAATAATATGAAGACTCACTACATGATTCAGAAGAAAAATGCAGCATGACAAGTATTCTTATGTTCAAAGGTAACCTATTTTTTCTTAAAATATATCACAGGGACATAAACCTTTGAAAAAAGTATATTTTTGATCTCTTTTTAACTGTAATAAGACTGGTGAACAGCTAACAAAAATCCAGGATACATAACTTTTTTGTCATGATGCCACGGTGTCTCAAGCCCTATTCAAATCTCATCTCCATCACACATTGACCTAATGATTTGGGGCCAGTCTTTTGACCCCAACGTTTGAGCCTTAGTTTCCTCGTCTGTGAAGTAGGCATAATAATCCCTGTCCTGTCGCACCACAGGGTTTTGTCAGTGGTTCCCAGAACTTGGCATCACAGTACCACCTCCACAAACAGATGAGGGGGTGTTGTGGACCAGACCAGGAAGGTGTGGGAATGAAGCTGGAAAAGCAGCTTAAAGTCTGTTGGGAGTCTCTCGCTTTAGAACACACATTAGTGCAGAATTTGCTTTCTAACCTGTGTACAATATAGTTAGTTCAGATATTTCCCTACCTTGGAGAAAAAATCGGAATCATAGGAAGACGTGTGATAACCCCAAGTCACCCTAAATCTCAGTGCTGCAGCAGTGGGTACCTGTGCGTGCTCTGTCAAAGTCCAGTGAACACTGCCAAGTGTACTGGGCAGCTCTTTGTGATGACCACCCCTACTACTGTCCAGACTCCTTCCACCCCACACACCTCTGTGTCAACAGATTTCTCTAGCAGGGAGAAATCAAATTAAGAAGGTGAGTACCATAAATTAAATGCTTCTATGAGGAAGGGAGACCCATCAATTCTGTTCCCATTTCATTGGCCAAAGCAAATCTCATGTCTATTCAACGTCACATAAATGAGCAGAGGGTCCAAGAAGAATTAGTGAGTGACTGAATTTTGTCAGTGAAAAAAATGCCCACCACACTGTGTCTAGATCTCGCCCCCTTCCTCTGAAATGTCTGTATGAAGGTTCAAGCAGAGTTCATTACCAAAACAAATGCAATCAGATTTATGGCCAAACAGCATATCCAGACCTGGTTTCTCCTTATACATAAAGCATCTGCTGCCCATATGAAAGCATCTGTCCTACTCACCTCCCTTGGTTTAGACCTTATTGCCTCCACATCAGTTTCTAGACCCTTCTGGAATGCTCTTTATGCTTCCCAGGAGTCACAATGGCCCCTTAAGCCAAAGCTGTGAGGATATACTGTCCTTGCCTCTCACAATTGAGGGCTGGGATAGAGTCTTCACATCTTTAGACTGGGGTGCTTTCTGAACACTCACTCACTAGAATTCCAGAACCACTCTGTGCTGTGATGCTGACATCTCCTTGCTGGGGGGGGTAAGGATGGAAAGGAAAGCACAGAGTAAAGAGCAGAAGGTGCCTTCTATGTGCCCTGGCATTCACTTTAAAGGAAAATAAGGTGTAAGTGAATTTATTTTCTCAAATTTTATTTATTGTTTTATAAGTTAATATGATTGTTAACTTAATAAGGTCACTCTGTCTGTGAGCAAAGTACCATAGTGAATGCTGGGAAATCAGTGAGGTTGACACTGTCCCGTGCCCTCTAGCTCTTGCTGGGGGCTCTCCCACTGCATTTTAAACCTTCTATAAAATCCTGTTTGTAGATGCCCTCCTGTAGCTTTTCCATGCACTGGACCTTGTACTCATTAGACTCATCAGGGTTCAGTGAGAGACCCCTGCAGAAATACCTTGGCCATGGGCAAATATAGAGACATGAAGAAATGTCTTTCAGCTGTAGTAGTTCCAAGACTGGAACTTACAGCAGGTATTACATAAAACAAGGTCAGTAACTCTGCATCTTTGGTATATAGTGTGGTTATTAGACCCCTCTCGTCTTTAATTACTCACCATTTAAACTCCCTCAGACTTTAGATTAATAAATAGATCAAAACTCATATCAGCAAGGAAACTATAGAGCTCCAGCAAAGTTCTATATGACAAAAGGAAACATATAGGCTCAAAAGGAAAAGTGTTTAATAAACATATTAAAATTTAAACTTGTGAATATTCAAATAATTAAAACTATAACCACAGCATACATGTTCATCAAAATGGCATTTTCTTTTTTTTTCTTTTTTTTTTTTAGACAGAGTCTTGATCTATTGCCCAGGCTGGAGTGCCGTGGCAAATCTCGGCTCATTGCAACTTCTGCTTCCTGGATTCAAGCAATTCTCCCACCTCAGCCTCCCAAGTAGCTGGGATTACAGGTTTGCGCCACCTTGTCTGGCTAATTTTTGTATTTTTAGTAGAAACAGCGTTTTGCCATGTTGGCCAGGCTGGTTTTGAACACCTAACCTCAAGTGATTTGCCTGCCTTGGCCTCCCAAAATGCTGACATTATAGGCATGAGCCACCACGCGTAGCCTCAAAATGACATTTTCAAAAATGATGATATTTGCTTTTGAAAAATGTGTGGTTAAATATATAAACATGCTGTAGAGGTAAATGCCAATATATATCAAGCATAATTAACAAATTTATAATTTTTGATCACAAATTTCACTGCTAGGAGTTCTTGCTGGGAAATAAATGGTACCAGAAAAGAGGGAGGGTGGTGAATAAAGTTTTTAAAGTGTTTAGAAGTTTAGGAGTGGTGAGCCTGAGATGCAAAGGTCAGTTGAGCCTGTAGTTTGAGACTGCAATGAGCTGTGATTGTGTCATTGCACACCAGCCTGGGTGACAGAACAAGATTCTGCCTCAAAAATAAAACAAAACAAAGTTATGGAATGGTTAATTAATCTGTGGTACATCCATACTGAGAAAGTTTTGCAGCCATTAAAAGGACTGTGACATTGGAAATATTCATGTCTTATAGTAAAATAAAAAGGAAGAATATACAACGACAGCTTAGGTTGTTGAGTTATTCACTCTTTAGACTTTACTGTCTTTTCTCAAATATTCTACAAAAATCATGAATTTTTATTAATATCATAAATAACCAAAAACAGCATTTGGGCATGTCTTTCATGCTGGAGGAAGTGATTAAATAATTTTGCACAGGGTTGTGTTCTGTCCAGCTGCACTTAGGTATAAATTTCTCACGCAGAAGTTTTATTGATGATTGTCATTGTTGGCAAATTCTTCTCAATCATTTTGGGGAAAGTTGAAACATGGGAAAAGTACATCTGTCACGTTTCTTAACAGAACTCTTACCACAAATTTCCATGAGTAGAAATTAAATCAGTAGGTAGATGCAACCATCATGAATCACTGAATGGAGCATATGGGGAAGGTGAAATATTATTCTCTGTGAATGTCCTTTGCGTCTCTCAGGGTGGTTGAATAGACAGGGAGGCTTTTATGGCCACTGGTATGATTTGCTTCCCCACTAATCTAGTGCACTTGGACTTTCAATTCCTAGGTCTAGATTTAGTTTACATATTGTATTAGTCAGAGTTCTCCAGATAGGTCAATAGAAGAAAGACTGATAGAGAGATAGAGAGACAGATAAAGGGATTTATTGTATCCATGGCTCACACTAGCACAGTAGCTCAGAAGTCCGATGACACGCACTCTGCAACCTGGAGAACCAAGAAGCCTAGTGGTAATTCAGTCCTGGACCACACTGTTAAGAACCCAGGAGCCACTTGCATAAACCCCTGAGTCTGAAGTCCTGAGAACCAAGGACTCTGATGTCCAATGGCAGGAGAGGATGGATGTGCCAGCTTCAGAGGTGAGGATAAATTTGTTTTCTCTCTACCTTATCTATTTGGGCCCTGAATGTACTGGATGATACCTGCCCACATTGATGAGCATGGATCTTCTTTACTCAGTCTACTGCTTCAAATGCTCAGTTTTTCTGAAAAAAATGTCTGCAGGCCCAGAAATGTTTACCAGCTACTTTTGCATCCCTTAGCCCAGTCAGGTTAACAGATAAAATTAATGATCACACTTGCTGTATTCGTCCTATGATTCTTTAGTCTCTGAATTGCTCTTCAATATGTGCTTATCTCTGGTATTAATACCACATCTCTTCAATGCAAACTATTGGGATAAATGAGCATGTTTTTATAAAATAATTTTTTGTCTACTGTAGGTGACCTACAGTAGAAAAATCTTCTTACATTTCTGTCTATTTAAACTTTAAAAATTATTTATGTAAATCACATATGCTTGATTAAAGGTGATATTTTTCCTGTTTTAGACTCCTCTTCAAACAATTAAAATTTCTTTCTGTCCTTCTTAATCCTTCATGCACCATCTCCCCATCCCAACCAAGCCTACGCAATGGCTTTCTTAAGGCTTACACCCAAGCAAGAGTCAAGTCAGAGCTGAACGATCAGTTAATATCTATTGGTTAACTGCAGCCTACATTTCTGCACCTTAGAAATGTCATTTCAGCCCAAGCATGGAGGAGAGACTAAGATGTGAGGAGAGACAGAGGCGTTTATAGGCTGTTAGCAGCTCAGATGGGAGAGTGTAAGGGTTAAATTAGGGCAATAACCTATGTCTGAGTCATGTTGGTTGTGCAAGAAGGAGAAGAGTAAAGCTCCTCTTGTATGTGTATGAGACAAGGACTCAGGGCTCATGTGAATAAAATCTTCCAAAGTCTCTCCCTCATGGAGCGTCCTGGTTGGGTAGCCAGAATAGGCACCATGATTGAGTCTCTTGTTGGCTAACTACGAAAGCCATTGGTCTCTAAGAGTATTTCACTAGACTGTAAACGCTACTCCAGCACACACACTGATCTTTTAAATTTTGTATTCGCTGTGCATAATTTATAGTCTGCCACATAGTAGGGAGCATCTATGAAGATCAACGATGGAGAAGCTTATCATCTTCACAAGTAGTGTAATTCCTTATGAGGCCTAAAACCTGCCTAAGTGGAGGTGAAATGTAATTTTCTGTAATTTGCGTTAACAAGTCTGGGACACATGCTGTTGCCACAGTGTCTACCACCAGCTGTGTCTTTCTCCCACCCTCTTTCTCCCCTGGGTGTCTTTCTCCATGGAGGTGAGCAAAGCCAGGTACCAACCTCCCTGCAACTGGTGAGGAGATGTGAAGAAATGATTGACAAGGGGGGCTCCTGGGGTAAAGTGGAGTTTCTTCCAAGATTGTTTCTTGCAAAGAAAAGAGTAGCCCAAGAAGGAACACTTCTGTCCTGCACTCTTCCTAGTCTCCTGTCTTTGAGTGTGATTGTGGACATGAAGCCCAGAGTTATAGAAAGACTTGGCAATCATAAATGCTCCATATCACCCAAATGCCAACCCAGAGCACAGACAGTTGAACAGCAGCAGCTACCTTCTCATAGATGTCTTGCTATAGGAGAGCAGTAATACCATTTTTGGTCAGGGATTCTGTTACTTGTAACTAAAGCATTCCTAATTGGTGTCATATCCTACATATGTATACCATTTACTCCTCTGTTGGGCTTGGGAAATGGAAACATGGAAACCAATTCATCTGTTTCTTTTATTTTTTTTTGAGACAGAGTCTCACTCTATCACCAGGCTGGAGTGCAGTGGTGTGGTCTCTGCTCACTGCAACCTCCGCCTCCCAGGTTCAAGTCATTCTCCTGCCTCAGCCTCCCAAGTAGCTGAGACTATAGGTGTGTGCCACCGCTCCCAGATTATTTTTGTATTTTTAGTAGAGATAGAGTTTCACCATGTTGTCCAGGATGGTCTCGATCTCTCAACCTTGTGAACCGCCTGCCTCAGCCTCCCCAAGTACTGGGATTACAGGTGTTAGCCACCATGCAGGGCCCATCTGTTTCTTCTAAGATTTTATTTAAATGCTGTGAATTCCTGGTTCCAAATGCTTTAGTACAGTGGTCCCCAATCCCTGGGCCACAGACCAGTACTGGTTAAGAACTAAGCTACAGAGGTGAGTGGCTGGTGAGTTTTATCACCTGAGCTCTGCCTCCTGTCAGATCAGTGGCAGCATTAGATTCTCATAGGAGCATGAACCCTCTCGTGAACTGTCCATGTGTGTGATCTAGGTTGCCTGAGCCTTATGAGAATCTAATGCCTGATGATATAAGGTGGAAGAGTTTCATCCCATAACCATCTCCCGACCCTGTCCATGGAAGAAGCATCTTCCATGAAACTGGTCCCTGGTACCAGAAAGTTTGGCAACTGCTGATTTAGTAGAACCAGAGTAAGACATATCAGTTCATTTTTGTTTTTACTCACCTGACATTTGTTTATTGAGCACATGCTACTTATCAAGCTCTATGCTAAAAGCTACTTTACTTAGCTTGTTAGTCTGAAGTTCCTAACAGGCCAAGTAAAGCCTTCCTAACAGGCTTAGTAAGTAGCATGTGCTTAATAAACGTGTGCCATTCTTTTAATACGTTATGTCCTCTGTCACATCAATGGATCTGAATGCACACAGTATTTCTTGTTAGTGTCACATAAGCAATAGCCTGAATTCAAGAGCCTCACGAGAGACATCATTGTCATAGAGAGGCTAAGCCTTCTTAACAGGTTAAGTAAAGTAGCTCTTAGCATAGAACTTGGTAAATAACAGGTGCTCAATAAACTTGTCCATTCTTCTAATACGTTTATGTCCTCTGTCATATCAATGAATCTGAATGAATACAGTATTTCTCTTGTTAGTGTCACATAGGTAGTAGCCTGAATTCAAGAAGCCTCATGAGAGACATCATTTGTCATAGAGAGGCTGACTGTGGAGACAGGTGTCTCCTGTGAGGATTTCAAAAATACTAGGAATGATGGATGAATTTTTCAACTTTGCTGTGATTTTATTAACAAGTGTATTTTCAAAGGCTTGTCTGGTATCTGCTTTGTAGATTTTCCCTTTGCTTTTTTAAACCGTGAGCTGAAGGGCTATATCATACTGACAGCAACAAAGCATTAGATGAATAAGTTATAATGTTCTTCTCATAGCAGCCACCCGGATCTTAACCTTCTCTCCAGTCTCTGGAAATTCAGCCAAACAAATGTTACTTTGAGTATGACTTTATTACCAAATCACAGTATTTTTGAAATACTCATTTAAGATGCATTAAAAGTTGGAGATTGTGATCATTGGTATTGAAAGTCGTTCCTGCTTGGAGGCAAGTTATTGTTGACATATTGCTGTTTCACCAACTCTCCCAATACCCCAGCCTTAGAAACATGGGAAAACAGGATAGTTAAATAGATAGCTTAAAAGATGGCATTTCTTTTTTTCTTTTCTATGTCGGCTTTCCAAAGCAAAGTCTTGGAGAAGCTAAACAATGTGTGTAGAAGATCACACATGGATAAGTGTCAAGTGATAAATTTTATACCTAATCAGTGTCATCCCAAAGCCAATATGCAGCTCTGCACTTCTTGGGAATGGAACAGGCCTCTCTTCCTCAGCCAGGAGAGCTTCATGAAGCTTCATCCCTAAATTCTGGGTTGGGGTAAAATAAAGAATAGAACTGATGGGTTGCTCCTAAGCTTATTACTCATTCATATATCTTCTTGCCCTTTTTGTTTGGTGGGATTTTCCTTAATCATTTGTATCCTCTGGTGTTCACCAGGAGTGAGACCTAAATTCCCAATTAGATAGTTTTATGAAATTTTAAAAGTAAATGTATATATTGGAATTAGTTCAGGAGAAAGAGAGAGTAAAAGGAGATAGGTAAAGATTCATATTTGGCCTTAAATATTCAAGCTTCTGGATGTCATAAATATTTTGATTGATGGGGGACCTCAAGAATCATTTTGTTCACCACTGCCCCAACACTTGCCTCCCATCCACAATATTTCTGTCCAGTGACTGTATTTTATTTTTTCCAGTTTCTGTTGGAATACCCATATCTGATAGGAAACACATGACGTCTGAAGGAATGCAGTGAGGATATTGATTTCCCTTGCCTTTTCTTATCAGTTATTAATAGATTCAGAAACAATTTACTGATGTTTGCTCTTTGCTGGAGAACTGGTTCTTGCTAAGAAATGCAAAGTTTCATATGAGACAGTCTTGCTCTTGGAATTTGCTCGTATAGTCAGCACACTATTCATGAGCACTTAGAGTCCTGTTTATAATAATTTAAAAAATCCTAAACACAACTGATTAGAAAAGGCACTTCATCCAGGTTGGAACACTCAGATCCCTTCTTCTATGAAGTGGATGTGAGTCCCAGATCCCCCTCCTTATTCTTTTTGGGGTCCCTGAGTGAAATGCTCATGTAAAATTTGATCTGCGTAGCCATATCTGAGACAAGTGAAAGGTGAGTTGAGAAGACCACGCTTCTAAGAAAAATAATAAAACAGACTCCTAGAGAGAAACAACAATGATTGACCATGTGGCACTAGAGACGATGGAGACTGTTATCTACTCTTTCAGCCTGAGGTGGTTCCCTTCTAGTTACTGGCATCTGCTTCTCAAGAGATCTTCTTCTTAAGTTCCAGAGATACTCTCTTATTCTTCCTTCCCCAGGCCTCCTGCAATTGTCTGGCTAGTTTGAGAGTGTTTGTATCTACAACTCAATGATCCTGCCTAGGTCTTTGCTATTCAAGTAACCACAGGAACAGGTTCTTTTGACATACTGAAAGGATGCATCCATGGCCACCTCTCTGTGGGAGGAAAGTAAAGGGCTCAATTTTTCTCAGACAGATTATTTACTTTTCACTGTTGAATCCCTTTTGCTCCTTCTACCTTTACTGTTGAACTCTAATGTGGGTGGAGGGTTTTGGACATGAAGAAGGTTTTATTTTCCCACCCAAATTAGCTACCGTTTTGACCACCATTATTTCTGCATAAGGCAGGATATACAGACAACTAGAGGAAGATTTGAAGAGCAGTGTACTAATTGTCTCCAGGATCATCTAAATTTTACGGAGGTAAGGCTATGTGGAAAAATAAGCTATTCTGTAAGTTTGGATCAAGCAAAATGGGTGGTTCTCACTGGCGATACTTACTGGAAACAAAACCCAACAAATGAGTTTAACTAAATTACAATGGCCAAAGAGGGCAGTCATGATGTCACAGTTACTCCCCTGAAATTCCTGAACCTTTTGACTTATATAAGGAATTCCACGAGCTGGGTTCATCACAAACTGATAATGACTATTCCCGGAAGTGCTGTAGCCTTCAGCCAATCACCTGTTAGCTTCTTTCTGTTTACCAGTGGTATTTCTATATGAACACGCTGAGAACACCTTGCTGTATCTCTTCATTTTGTCCTTAAAAATCTGCTTGTAACCTCCCTAATTGAAAGCACTTCTCTGAGGTAGTTTGCATATGTGTTTCCCAGGTTGCAATCCTCAAATTCTTATGCTAATTTTGCCTTAGATTTTTCTTTTCAGGTCAACATTATGGATGCTCTAGATGGAGGTTTTTTAGGTGACCCAATTGTTCAATGGGTGACCTCCATTCTTTATCTCTTTCTGAAACCTCTTATTCTTCCCTTAGTCCTATTCTTTTAAGTTTTTTCTTCATTCTAAATTCTAGCCCTCATTTTTTGTCTATTTTAGTAGCCCTACCCTAAATACATATCCAATTCCAAATCTCCTCTGAATTTTATAGTGACATTATTATCCTCAGATCCTCACAGCTGCTTTTTTATGCTCCTGGGAAAAGAAAAACTATGGCATCAGCCATTGAGTTACCTATGCAACCTGACTTTCTCCCTTCCCTTTCATTTGAGTTCCAGCTATAAGCTTCTTCCCAGAAACTATACTTGCTTTGGAGCTCTGCTCCCTGTACATACAGTAAATACTCTCCTATATTTCTTCATTCTGTTGCTTACAATCCTCTGTTCAAACTTGGTGTCTTCCAGAGTACTTGTATCTTATTTTATTGTTTGATCACTGCACCTGAGAATTTGCCTTGTATAATTCTACATAAAGAAATACTGTATGGTAATATATTCAACATACCATCTCGTCGGCTTATCTGTTACAACTGTTTGTATGTCTATGAAGTTCAAATAACTTAAAATACAAAAAATAAGGGATATTGGATTTGGGAAATACAAGAGTTGTAGAATGATTGACTAATTAAAATAATACAACAGTAAATGACTTTATGGCTTCTAGTTATTTTTAAGCTGGGAATTATTTGGGATATAAGAAAATAGAGGAATACAAACAAGATATTTGTCATAAAATAAAATGATTAAGGTGGGGATTTTATGTGGTTCTTTTATTCCCTCCTCTTGCATCAGAACAATTTAGGGGGGTTCGTGCTTATGAGAACCATTTATAACACATAATTTGTCTTTAAATTAAGACATATTTTCATGCCAGGATTTTTTTCCCCTCCATACAACAATAAAGGATGGATTCTGTTAGGCCTCTGAACAGTTTAACTAAGCTGCCTGCCCTTCATGCCAGTGACAAGTAATGAGTAAGAACTATTAGATGTCGTTGAGAAAACAGACATTGTAATGCTAGTGCCAATCAAAATTATCTGGTGGTGAAAATTGGACTTTAAATTTTAAAAATATGTGAGAGCTGCTAGAAAAATTATGAAAAATTGAGTAGGGTCACAGCGCTCAACAAATCTTCCATTTTCTCTGCCACAGGCTTAGTGTCGCTTGTACATTTTCTAGTCTAACAGAATGTAATAGTCCAAGAGGGTCAGCAGTGATATGTACCTCTCCCAAACACATTTCCGTTTACATTCCTGAGGTCCAATTATAATAACAATGCCATAATTTGAATTCTAAACACATTTGTATTGCTGATATAGTATGAAATTTTTCAAATAATTAGAAAATTCTACCTTTAAAAATGCACGGTGAATAAATAAATATAACACATACACATGTGCTGCTGCTGTTTCTGTTTTTTGTTTTATTTTTTTCCAATAGCTAAGTCTATGACTACTACTTCAGGTTATATTTATCAATTTAATATGAGCTGAGGACCATTGCACTTCTAGCCTTCAAGCTTGTATTCTATCAGGAAGATGGGAGAGAGAAGAATTGGTAGATAGCATTGTGTGTCTTTGAGGGCACACGCTTATAGTCCCAGATACCTGGGAAATTGAGGTAGAAGGATCACTAGATCCCAGGAATTCAAGACCAGCCTGGGCAAGCATAGTGAGACTTTGTCTTTAAAAATCAATAAATACAAGCAAGTAAGTTTTCAAATAAAACAAAATATATGTTTTTAAAAAAATTGTATGAACTCAGCACATGGGTAATTTCCTTCATTTCTTTCATCATTAGTGAAATTAAGGAAATATAAAGATTCATTTTAATACGGGTTTATTACTTAGAATAGAAGTGTTTGAACATCTTTACACTATTTACTCTTTTATCACAAACCCTTCATTGCTTTTTATTCTTGATACAATTCTTAGGAAAATTGAGACCATAGCTGCAGCTTCTCCCTGCAAATCTCCATTTGCGGTTTAGCAGCCAGGTGGTTCACTGCCACATTCAGAAGGAACTTCATTCATTAAGCCAAAAATAACTGAGAAATAATAAAAATGTTTCCTATAAAGTCTAAAAATCATACTAAAGGGGGGTACCGTTTATACTATTGTTATGAATTGAATTGTATTCCCCCTTCCAGATTTCTGTGTTGAAGTCTTGAGCCTCAGAACCTCAGAATGTCACCATATGGTAATACTGGAGTGGGTTGGGCCCATCATCTTATATGACTTGGGTCCTTACACAAATAGGAAATTTGAGTACCTCAAGATGAATGAAAAAAATGATAATCAATATATACCAACTTTAACATGACCCAAATGTTAACACTGTCTAACAAAGATTTTAAAGCAGCTGAACTGAAAATGCTCCAACAAGCAACCAACCACAGATGAAAATATTAAATAATAACAATAGCAATACAATAAAAATAATACAAATAAGAAACCAGTACAGTATAGCAACTATTTACTTTGTATTAGGTATTCTAAGTAATCTAGAAATGATTTAAAGTATGCAGGAATATGTAAATAGGTTATATGCAAATATTACACCATTTTTTGTCAGGGACTTGAGCATGCTCATATGTTGATATCCGAGAAGGGTCCTGGAACCAATCAGTCACCCACAGGTACAGAGGAATGACAGTACACAGTGAAAAAAACAACCAAAACAAAAAGCTAGAAAGCATCAGCAAAGAATTAAACAACTCGGCAAAGACACAAAAACATAAAGACTTTGAGAGAAAGGAGATAAGTTGGGGACAGCTGCTCTAATGTGATAAACAGAGCTTTGAAAAACTAGGTAATTTTACATTTTTATTTGTGGTTACATTAGTTTGCTAGGGGCAATCACTGTAATCTTTTTTCTTCTGTGTATGATGTCCACCTGTATTTCCAAAACAGTGGGTTTATGTCATAATTTCTCATTTTTCAGTTTTTTTGTTTTTGTTTTTTTTTTTTGAGCCAGAGTCTTGCTCTGTCACTCAGGCTGGAGTGCAATGGCATGATCTCAGATCACTGCAAACTTTGCCTCCCGAGTTCAAGCGATTCTCCTTCCTCAGCCTCCCGAGTAGCTGGAATTATCGGCACCCACCACCACGCCAGTCTAATTTTTGTGTTTTTAGTAGAGACAGGGTTTTGCCATGTTGGTCAGTCTGATCTTGAACTCTTGACTTCAGGTGATCCACCTACCTCAGCCTCCCAAAGTGCTGGGATTATAGGCGTGAGCCACTGCACCCAGCCCTGTTTTTCAGTTTTACGAATTGCCTGTTGACTTGTTGCTATGCAAAATGAGGATATCATTGTTGAATACACACACACACCTCACCATCTCCTTCCATTTTCTTAGGGTAGTTTTGGATTAGAGCAATATCCTCTGTTACATTTCTATGATGAAATATCTATTATCTGCTTGAGTAGTGGAGTATATTTTGAGTTAAATTACATCCCATATGCATTTCTGAAATTCCCACCATACTCTATATTTTTACTTTTTCTTTCTTTTAGGCTTCTTTATTGTTTACTATCCAAGTTATAGTCTAATTTGAGATTCTGTGAAGATTGATCAGAGTCTGTCCTTGGTATTGGAAAAATGGAATGGGAAAAGGCTTTTTGCTTTATTAGTTTTGTTTCCATTTTAAATTCCGTGTGTTATTTTTATAAAAATAAAAATGTTGAAGGAGAAATAAAAAACAATTACTAGGAGCTTAAAAGAAGTGAACACTCTTTTAAGTACTTGAGATTATTATATGGTCCCACTGTCCATCAATTTTATAAAGAGAAACCAAGGACAAGAGAGACTGAGAAAACAGCACCATTCCCCCAGCTAGGGAAGCCAGGGCTTCAGCCCACATCTTTCTGACTTCCAGTCCAATCTTTGCACAATACCCTATTGAGAGGTAGGGGAAGAAGACAAGGGTGACTCGGGTTGGCATGCTGGCTGTTCAGAGGATACCTTCAGGGCTTTGAGAACAACACTGTGGTGAGCCACCATGATCCAATTTGCAGCTAGAAAGGTAATCCACGTCCCAAGGATGACAGCGCTGAATTACAAAGGGTTGGGAGCTCTGTCAGGGTTAATTGGTGATCTGAGTAGAAGAAAAGACACTCAACTGTGAAGAAAAATAAGGCAATTATGGTAAGAAGGCCCCTCTTAGGTTCACTCGCAACTACGAAGCACTGTTTTCTAGACATGAGCTTAGTTTGGGCAGATTAGCAAACTCATATATGAGTGAACAAAGGAAGACGGTTTCTTGGTCAAATTAGTCAATCCAGTGCTGTATGTCTTCCTTGCTAATGTTAGTTTACTTAAAGAAAGGATTCTTTATACTAATCTTTCATCCATCACCCCCAAGTGAATTAGCAACGTGCACAACTGCTTAACAAGTAATGCCTATATTATCAAATATTCTCAAATACGTGTGATGATCTATAAATGTTGGGGTTTTATTTGTACCTCTCACTATGCCTTTATGTTACAGACAATAATAGAGCAGGCCATTAAATGTCTATTTAGTAACTGCTTGTTTATTAAGCACTTAACTGAAGCGCTTCTCATTAACACATGGGGAATTTAAAGAAAGTAATAGGAAAATAAATTGTTGACAAATGGATGTCATGGCATACGGATAGTGTTGCCAAGGACTACAGTCATCAGCATCCAACTTTTTTTCTTCTTTCAAATACTTATCACATTTCTTTTGTGTTCTAGTGTCTGAGCTAGGTGTTGAGGGTGCAGAAATATTCTACAAGCAGTCTAATCCTGAGAACACAGAGGAAAGAGCCATCACCTGTCTGTCTTCAGCGGAAACGTAATGCTTCAGTGAGATGTTAAGCTTGAGTGGAAGTTTTACAGCAAAAAGAGGGTAAAAGGCCTCTGGAAGGGTACAAGGCCATACCAAGGCTTGCTTCCTTTGCCTCTGAAGTGCCCAGTCATCATGAACAGGTCTTGCTGTGGCAGTAAGTGTTTTATTTATGAAAATTTTATTAATTAGAAGTATTTGTTCAACTCCATTTTTCCTGGTCGTTATAATAAACCCTTTGAGATTTTAATGGAATATAATGTTACTCTAAAGCAAGCTTGTCCAACCTATGACCTGCAGGCCGCATGTGGCCCAAGACAGCTTTGAATGCGGCCCAACACAGATTCATACATTTCATAAAACATTATGAGATTTTTTGTAGATTTTTTTTAAAGCTCATTAGCTATTATTAGTGTATTTTACATGTGGCCCAAGACAATTCTTCTTCTTACAATGAGGCCCAGGGAAGGCAAAATTTGAATACCCCTGCTCTAAGGCCAACAGATCCTCATATAAATCCCAAATCCTCTGCTCTTTACCATGTGACTTCAATGTGCTGAATCTACTTGAAATTGCCTCCTCATTTTGAAATTAGAAATAGCATAGCCTATCTGCTAGAGTTATGCTGAATATTAAATGATAAAATGACAGTAGCTAGCACCAGATAAATGTTGTTTCTCATCTCATTTTGCTTTATTTCGTGTGATTGTGTTATAATATCTAGTGTGAACAAAAAATAAACAAGATTTGGTTCTTTGCAACGAAGAATGTTCTAAAGCCTTAGAAATTACAGTTTCAAGCTTTTATGGCCTTTCAAAAATTTATTCATGGAGCAATAGATATATTGAAAATGGATAACTGTAAACATCATTGCTTATGTTTTTTTAAAAAAGAAAAAAAGTGATATTAACAATGGTTGTTGCATGAGGTATTTCATTGTAGAATCAGAGCCATGAAAGTATTTCTGGGATAAAGAAATATTTATGAGACTGGGCCTTGATATAAGCTAAAACATGGCTTAAGTAGGCCTTTCTCTGGGCCAGGGACACATTAAAAATCTGGGAATAATATGCATATAGTAGCTATTTAGGTCATGCATGGCAAGTATTCTCTGTATATATTTCCTTTAAGAACATTAACAGCCGGCCATCGTGGCTCATGCCTATAATTCCACCACTTTGAAAAGCCAAGATGGGTGGTGGACAGAATCACTTGAGATCAGGAGTTCAAGACCAGCCTGGCCAACATGGTAAAACCCTGTCTCTACTAAAAATACAAAAATTAGCTGATTGTGTTGGCCCATGTTTGTAGTTCCAGCTACTTGGGAGGCTGAGGAAGGAAAATCACTTGAACCTTGAAGGCGGAGGTTGTAGTGAGGCGAGATTGGGCCACTGTACTCCAACCTGGGCAACAGAGTGAGACTCCATCTCAAAAAAGAAAAAAAAAAAGAACATTACCAGTGGGGATTTGCTTGGGTGCTATAGATTTGGCTGGTATTCATTAAAAAAAAGAAGAAAAGTAGACAAATAATTTAAATTATGGGTGAGATCTGCCGAAAATTATAGGGCTGAGATTTCCTTTTCAGTGAAAATAACTTAAGGAGCTCAATTACTAAGTTAGTATTTTCTAATGTTCTTTCAGTTCCAGCACACACACACACACACACACACACACACACACACACACACACAACTTGAAATTTTCTCTTCCAAATACTTATAATGTTTTATAATTTGAATGCTAATCCAATAAATATTTTCCAGAAACTGTTCTGAATATTCACTGCAGACCCCTCTTTAGCTAGCTGAACATTCCCAGCCAGTGAGTAAGACCAACATGGTACTGACTGGTGTTTTGGTGTTAAAATGTGCTATTAAAAAGATTGTCATTATTGACAAGAAATTAGTCTCTCACTTTTCCCTATTGGACACTACCTGAATTGTAGCCAAGAATAGCCTTCAGACTCTGTGCTTGAGGATAACCACGACCTTGAGTAGCCATCTCTAAGCAGTGCAGGAAACAGGAAAGGAGGTATGTGGAGTAGAAGCTCACGTTTTTCCACAGTACTGATTTTTGGCCACTGTCCACCTTGCAGACTCTTCTGGGAGGCTTCACAGACCAGACCAATGATGGCTTGTGCTAATGTTACATGTTAGGAAAGCAGACTAGGGATTGGCCAGAATAACTGACTAGAAACACCAATATTATAGGTCACCTACTAAATTTCAGCTTTAATGATGTACTTTTGGAACAACATAAAGACGTTTTCTGTTACTTAATGGCAATGGATAGATTGCTTACTTTACTTTTATTTGAAATCTTTCAGAAAAGTTCCACCCATGTGGGCTCCAGGACAGAGTGGGCTCTTTGCAGGATTCCTCTAAAATAATCGTGCCTGTACTGGGCACTCTCACCTATCATAATCTCAATATTTCAGTATTGGGCCTATAAGCTGATATGTTTCATAATGAGTCAGCACTTAGCACTTCTATGACTCTCTTAGCTCTTTATATTCTCTTGTATTTATGCATCATTCTCTCATAAGCCACCAGGATGGTAGAGTGTATTCTCAAAAGCATCTAACCATGTTTAGCATTTAATTGCCATATAAAGTACTCTCTAAATTATAGAGGCTGATAATTTGTATTTTACCTTTAAATTATCTATCTTGAGAGGGCTAAAATAAACATGATTTTATATGCAGATGATTATTTAAATAGTAACTGATTTGCGGAAAATACAACAACTTGAAAGCAGGACACGGGTTGTAGTCTTCATTCAAAAGTCCATGTAAATCCAGCTCGTCCGAAGCTCTTTTACTACTTCATTGTGCAGCATGGGTCCACCCACTTTGTCTCCATGTGATTTAGTCACATATGTAGAGCGAGATTACTAGATAACACTCTTTCCAATGGAAACATGGTCAGGCTCCTTGTTTAAGAATTTAATTTCCTTGATTGTACTGAATGTAAAATGGAGTAACATTAAATAGAATGTTTATTTTTGCTACTATTATGAGGACTCCAGTTTCAGCTCAGACATGTAAAGAGCTGGGAAGTCATCACATCTACCCACAGCAACAAGAAATCCAAGCAAACTGAAAATCAATGACTTTTTGGACCTATCAGAAAACTGAGGTTGTAGAGTTTGTTAGTCTACATTGCTATGAAGGAATACTTGAGACTGGGTAATTTATTAAAAAAATAAGTTTATATTGGCTCACAGTTCTACAGGCTGTATGGGAAGTGTGGTGATGGCATCTGCTTTTGATGAGAGCCTCAGGAAGCTTACAATCATGGCAGAAAGTGAAGGAAGCCATTGTCATGTGACAAGAGAGGGAGCAAGAAGAAGGAACTAATTTTCTATTTTTAGTAGAGGCAGTGTTTACCATGTTGGTCAGGCTGGTGTCAGACTCCTGACCTAAGGTGATCCTCTCATCTTGGCCTCCTAAAGGGCTGGGATTACAGGCATGAGCCACTGTGCCTGGAGTGGTGGTGCACACCTATAATCTCAGCTACTTGGGAGACTGAGGCAGGAGAATCACTTGAACCAGGGAGGCTGAGGTTGCAGTGAGCCGAGATAGTGTCATTGTACTACAGCCTGGGCAACAAGAGTGAAACTCCATCTAAAAAAAAAAAAACAGAGAGAGAGAGAGATACAGGGAGTTCCAGGTCCTTTTAAACAAGCATATCTCACATAAACTAATACAGTGAGAAGTCACTCATTATTGTGATGACAACACCAAGCCATTCATCAGGGATCTATCCCCATGACTCAAACTGTCCTCAGTACACCCCCACTTCCAAAATTGGGGATCACATTTTAACATGAGAATTGAAGGGATCAAACATCCAAACTATATAATAGGGAAAAGTGATATCCCAACACCTGGAAATAAGGTCCCCAGCATTTTCTTATCTGAAACAGAAACCACTGTATATTATATAAGCCAATCAAAAAATTAAAAATCTTACAGAATTTTTGGAGGCTCAGGGTGGCCTAATGTGAGAATATGAAGCTCCCAAGGGCTGTATCCTAGGAGAGAGATCCACTCTCTTACAAGCTTTTTGTCCAGGAATTCACCCAGCATTTACAAAGAAGACCAAGAAAGAACTTAGAAAAAGTTCACCCTCACCCCTTTCCCCCACATACACCGTAGTGCTGGCTGGGAGTGGTGGAAGCAGCAGCCACCACCAAATACACCCAACTATTTCCAACTACCCACTTCATAGATAAAAGGCTAAATCTGCAGGAGAAATTATCAAAGTTTACCCTGAGACACTGGTTCAATTCATTAAACTGAAAGATGAAAGTAGAGAGCACCACAAAATCTCTAACCAGAAGCATAAACCTAGTCTCTCCCTGAGCAACCAAAGTCTTAATCTGCAGGAGAAAATGCTTCAAAACCACTTCAATTTGGGAAGAAGAATAGGAGGAATAAGAGAAGAAGAATATTTACCCCAGGAAAAGGGACAGGAATAATTGTGAAGGCTACACATCCAGGACATAGGTTTTGATACCTGCCAAAATCTTTAGCTTAATATGAACATTGAATAACTTTCTTTTAGCCAGCACCACCACCACCATAACAAACAATAGTAAAAGTAGCGGTGGAATACAACCGTGAAGCAGCACATGAGGAGACTCAGTCAAGTGGGAGACAAAAAAGGGCACCAATGGAGTGGTCAGAAAGCACTGATGCCCACAGCACAAATGGCCTCAAATGCAGCTCGTCTTCTGACCAGATTAGCATCCATCTCTACATTTAAGGTCTCACACAAGGAAACTTGTGCTTTTCTCTAAGCATATAAAACTTATCTAATATCTGCTATTCTTTTCATGTCTAGCTATCACCAAAAAATTACAAGAAATATTAAAAAGCAAGAAAAATATTCAAAGTGATAAAGCAATTGTTAGAACTAGACAGAGACATGATACAGAACTTGGAATTATCAGACAAGGAATTAAAAAAAGAAAACTCTGCTTAACATGTTAATGGCTCCAATGGAAACACTGGACAAAATGACAACACTCAAAGCCAGGTGGATAATTTTAATAGAGAGATGGAAATTATAAGGCAAAATCAAATTGAAATGCTAGAAAGAAAAATACAGCAATGGAAATGACAAATTCACTTAATGAACTCACTAGTAGACTGGACATGGCTGAGGAAAGAATCAGTAAACTTAAACATAGGTCTACAGAAACTTTCTAAACTGGAAGCCAAGAGAATAGAAGAATGAAAAACAAAACCAGAACACTAATAAAACATCCCAACACTGTGGGACAAAATCAAATAGTGTAACATATGCATAGTTGCAGTTTGAAAATAAGAAAAGAGAAAGGGGTATAAAAAATATTTGAAGAAATAATGACTGAGAATTTTCTAAAACCACCAAACCAAACTACAGACCTACAAAGTTTAGAGAACAAAAACCAGAATTAATACTGAAAACACATACCCACACCCACCCCATATCCTTTTCAAACTCCCAGAAGCCAGGACAAAAAGCAAATCTTGAAAGAAAGTGGAAAAAACAATCATGCTAGTCACAGAGAAACAAGGATAAAAATTACAGCAGACTTCTCATCTGAAATTATGCAAGCAAAGAGACAATGGTATGGCATACTTAAAGTGTAGAAAGATAAAACACAAAGATAAAAAAGTCTGTCATATATAAAGCAAAAATATTCTGGAAAAGAGAAAAAGAATGAAGACTTTCTCAGTCAAAGAAAAACTAAGTAAATTCATGGCTAGCGCATATGTCCTGAAAGAAGTGGGAATAAAATGGAATCACAAACATAGAGACACGGAATTTAAAAATAAATTTGATCTCTGCCAGGATAGGGCAAGACCGCTACTTGTTCTAGTCTCCAATACGTAACAGAAGGACCACCCTCTGACTCCAGCAGGAGCTTGGGTGCCTCTTCCAAATCCAGATAAGAGATGAGAGCTTTTGCACGAGCTGCAGTCATGAATCCAGGGGATAAGTAGCAGAGATGAGAAATCAAATGAGGAAATAGTGTTCAAGATGGAAATTAAATTGGGAAACAATAGGATGTCACAGAGACAGGAATATCGGAGTCAAAAAAAGGGGAATAAATGTCAATGCAGAGAAGTATTGAGATCTGGGAGACTTCCAGACATGAGGGGGTCTTTTCTTAATGACATGTTTGCACAAAGGAGTTGAATCCCCTTAAATGAGGGTATAAAAGTGTCATATCCTAAATGCACATCAAAGAATCATCTTTAATTCCTGAGATTGCTCTTCAGCTTCTTTCAGTGATTTACAGTTGGTATTAGCATCTGTTGTTCTGCAGCTTCTCAGTCTCATTCATTTTAATTACTTTATCATGCTCAGTGAACAGATTATAAAATATTGAGCACTTAAATAAACACTAATTAATGACTCCTTTGCCATAATTCAAAAAAGTGGTCAAACAGGGAAACATTTTCTTATATATTTAATAACAGTATTAGCAAATTTTACAGTAGAATAAATATCCTTTAGAAAAACGGCCCATTATACCTTGGAAATAATACTCAAAAGAATCCTCCAAGACAGACAAAATCTGTAACAGTTAGCATTGTATTTTTAATGATAAAAAATTCCCCCTGATGTCTAAGATAGATTCTTGACTTAAAAGAGTGACAGACACTTTATCCTGATTGGCTGTGTTGAGTAGAATGGTATGGCAAATGAGTAGATCAAGAAGAGAGGCAAAGAAAGAATGTGGTTTATGGTTCTTGCAAGTCTCAAAGCCCCTGTGTGCCACAACTTCCTTCTCTCCAAAATAGAGAACAAAAAAACTGCTGGTCTTCACACTAGTACTGAACTAGAATGGAAAATGACCCCTTTAGTTTCAGATAAGAAGTCCCCAATCTTGTTTCAAGATAAACTGACTTACTTATCTTTTCTATTCTATGAGGTGTCTATGAAGTAAGAACAATTATGCCTCCCTGACAATTTATGAATGAAAAAGGCTGTATCAGTTAATGTTTTCAGCTGTGTGGAGAGAGACACTCCAACTTCACCCTAAACAAATATGGCTTTATTTTCCTCACTTCACTGGGATCCCAGAGATGGCTGAGCCAGAGCTGAGGTAGCACATTCACAGCAAGCTTCCCATAACTCTGAGTGAAGTGGCTGGGTTCACAACCCCACAGTCACAATCTCTCTCTGATGCAATTCTAACATCACATTTGCATTCCAAGCAGGAAGAAAGAATACAAAGAGGAGGCAGCAGCAGAGTTCTGCAAATGCTGGACTGAGCACATTTATGTTATGTGACCATCAGGAGCTGCACTGAAGCCTGGGATCACAGGCACTTAGCTTTTTCTATCTTTATGATAAAATCATAGTAGGAAAAATGGAATTTGGTGAGCCAATTCTCGTATCAGAAAGAAAGCCAAGGGCAGGGGAAAGAAGTAGCCTAAAGCAAGACCTAATGGGAAAATAGGGCATACCCCTAGAATATTGGAAGAGGGGCAGTGATTGATGGTCTAGATCTTTCTTTTCTCTGAAGGAAGAGAGCACCTGGGTGCATCTGGGATGGACTGGACAAAACTGGGAATCTCATTTAGAACCCAGCTGCAAGTTGTTTCTTTCCCCTGGGAATGATGAACTGTGCAAGTAAACATTTCAAAGTATCAGTACCAAGCCCCCACCTCATCCATTTTCATAAAGACTTTCCAAAGACCTCTGACTTGACTTTGCCTGTGGCTTTCATGTTCATTCCTATGTTACTCCTGATACAGTTTCCAACCTGCTGTACCTACCTAGGGTTGCCTAGGCTGGCACATCCACCATTAAAGTCTGGGCATGATGGCAAATGTTTTCATGCCATAAAATGTGGCCTTTATCCTGTAGCAAATGTGGGTTTTCAAGCAAGGGAGTAGAATGATCAGATTTGAAATTTAGAAAGCTTCCTGTGTGTGCTCCACAGTGTGGAAATACATTTGGATGGGTGAAACTTGGGGATATTACAGCAATTCAGGTAAGAAATGATCAGAGCTGAGCCAAGGTAATGTTACTGGAGTGGAGAGGAAGGGTATTAGAGACAACAGGTCATTGCAAATTTGTTGTGGAGGACTAGGGTGTAAAACTGGTCAAAGGTGCCTATAAGACTTTCAAGCTGAGTGGAAGGTCCAGCTTTCATTGTAGGAAAAAAAGTTTTGGAAGAAAGATACTGAGTTAAATTACAGACCAGATAAGTTGAAATTGCCTCTGAAAAATGCAGGTAGATGTGTTCAACAGAAAGCAACACACGGTGGTTGAAACTGGCAATAAATAATGCTTTTCTGGATGGACTTCTGAATTTGAAGAAACTAAGACTAAGGAAATAAACTGTGGAACATTGGTATTCAAGAGGCAGGCAGATGAAAGTGAATCAGGAGAGGAGAGTAAAAAGTATAGAAGAGAAAGGGAAAGGTAAAAAATGAAAGAGAAGAAAAGAAAAGAAAAATAACAGATGCCACGGAAGCCAAACCAGAAGAGAACTTATTTGTTTATCACATAGCATGGTTGAATGTTAATAGCATGTAGTAGGTGAGAGAATAGTCTCCAGAAATATGCTGTCTGCATCAAATATTGCCTTTATCATTTATTAATTCTGTGATTTCAGGCAAGATATTTAACCCCTTTAATGTTGGTTGCAATAAAATGGTTAATACAAGAAAGCAATTAGAACCTTTTAAGTGTGTAGTTGAGTGTAAGTAGATAGCACTCAGCAAATGCAACTTAATATTACAAAAGATGCTCTAGCTCCCTTTTAGATGGTGAGATTCTTAATGTGAAAGTCCATTTTTTCTTGTCATTCCTGTAGCCTCAGTGTTCAATGAGGGAAGCATAGTTGACACTGCATAGTTATTTTGATATCAAAACAATTGTTCACTTCCAGCATTTAAACAAACGAGAGAAAGAGAAGGAGAGAGAGAGGAACTCCAATGTACAAAACCTAATGCTAATGTCTTGTGTTGTTTTGTTTTTAAGTGCACTTTAACTCTGTTTTTCAAATTCTCTTGGCTGTATATGTTAAAAATCCTGCATTTTTTCATAACGTCAGGAAAATCTCTGGAATTCAAACCACTGAGAAACATCCACTACTACCATAGGGGTCACCATCTTCTTTCCTTTGCCTTTAAAAATTGAGGTATGAGGTAAATACAATGCAATGTGGAAATCTGAAGTGTACATCCAGGTCAATTTTTAGCTGTCTGATTGTCAAAGAGATAAAGATACAGAATATCTCTGTCACTCAGAAAGTCCTTCCTTCCTAATTCCTAGTCAATCTTCACAGCAGAAATATTCCTCATTCTAACTTCCATCACACCATGTTTTACATTTTCTTGAATTTCGTAAGTGGACTCATGCACCACATGCTTTTCAACACCATTGAATGTGTTTGAACTTTACTTTGTGGTTTTATGGCCCACTGCCCATTCCTTTTCATTGCTGTGTAATAGTCCCTTGTGTGATTTATGATGTATCTGTTGAGATGAAGCAGCTGTCCTTTTCTGCTGCTTCATCTCAATAGACCCATGAGGCCTGATCATAGTGCACTGTGCGATCACTGAGAATCATCCCAATCCTTCGAAAATTCCTGGCGTCAAATTATAGTGTTGATCAACATGTGACCCTATTCACAGAAAGAAAAAATAAAAGGGATTGGGGGTGGGAGTGGGCAGGAGAGACAGCAGCATTGTCAATTTCATTTCTCTGCAGAACTTACATACCCTCCTCATCATCTTCTTGTTTTAAGGAACATTAAAGAATAACTTTCTGGGTCTCTTGGCTGTTTTAATTAAGTAGCCACAGAAAGTACTAGCTAGAAAAGTCTGTAGTGACTCATATACAGAAGTGATAATATTTTAGAAAAAGGAGTTTTGGTTTAGGGCTGGAAAATAACTTCTAACCCAATACCTTTTTTTGGGTAAAACTCTGATTTGGATAACCAAATATGTCTAGTTGTACTCTCTTTTATGTTATTTTATGCCAGAAGCTCAGCCTAGCCCTTGTGGAGTAGACATCTGTCAGAACAGCTGCCTGGGGGCTACATGAGGGGGTGGATGGAGTCAGGGGTGCAGAGAGGGACTGCACATTTACCTCTGAAAGGCTCTCATGAAAGATTGTCTGGATTTCTGCTTAAAAGTAGTCTATTTATAAGATGAACAAGCTGAATTTGATATAACTGCATATATTCATTACCAAAAATTGATGTCATCTTTCCAAGCTCACCTTTTAATTTGTAATCAAGGCACATAGAAATAGGTTTACAAATGTAATATACACACAAATGTTGCATGTAATTGCAAAATCTCAGCACGTTATCAAATTGGACATACTCTATGGCTTCATTTGGATGATACTACTTTAATTAAAATGAGAAAGCATTGAATAATCTTAGAAGTCTGGACATGCAGCAAAGAGTAGAATGGGTGAGAGTGAGCCTTCTGTAATAAACTCTACTGACCAAAGTGGGACTTAGTGGCATATACAGTGATCCATCAGGGATGTCATCTGTCTATGGGAGTTCATTGCTAAAGCAAGGTCCTCTTAAGTTAATCTTTCAGGGCTCTTTGAACAAAGGATAGTTCTTACCACTGATGTTTTTGCAACACAGTGGTCAAACACTTCATATATGAGACAATAAAATGACTTAAATTCCCTTCTCCAATTTTATGAAACAAATATCACTTGAGATGAGCTGTCTTAGGGGAAAGGAAACTGTACACTAAGTACCTACCACATGCAAGATACAGTGTTGAACATCATCAAATTATATGCAAGTTATATCATTTTGTTTTTATTTTTATTTTTTTTCTATTTTTTTATTGCATTTTAGGTTTTGGGGTACATGTGAAGAACATGCAAGATTGTTGCATAGGTACACACATGGCAGTGTCATTTGCTGCCTTCCTCCCCATCATTTTGTTTTTATGACTATTATATAAATATTAATATTCTCAGTTCACAGATGAAACTAAGCCACATTCTTGGGTTATATAGATACCAAACATCTGTTTTTCACAGTCAGGAATGATGTGATTCTGGGCTTGATCTTGTTCCCTAACTTCTGGTTATTTTTACTTTAGAAGCTTAAAGAGAAAAATCAGTTAAATCTTTGGGAGCAGAAAATGTTTCTTATGAACATGCATGCCTTATCTCTCAATGCCTTAGGTAAGGACACCTATTTATCTTGGAAATAAATGGTACTAGTTTTCTTAATAGCAGGACTAATGATGTGTGGATAGAACACAATCAGAAACCATATTAGTAATAAAATCATGGTGTACTTTATCAAATGGGTCTTTGATATGCATAGTCAACAATGTACTGAGGATGAAAAATGGTGCTTCACAGGCAGGACTAGTCTCCTTACAGGAAAGCAGAAGTACAGGATAAAAGTAGAGCCAAGATGGACTTTCATAGGATGCCTTAGGCAGAGGGTAAGAAGAAAAGGGAACCGAGGCAGCAATTGAGTTTTGAAGGGTTTATCTGGACTGTGGAGAAAGGACAAGAAGTCAGAAGGGCACTATTGGTATTGGAAATGATAACATTTTATCATTATTATGTTTATAATGCTAAGGAAGGCAGAAACTGGAGATAATGACAATGATTAAGAACAAACATGTTTATAGGGGATGAAGACATGAGAGAGAAACCTGAGATTATGTCAGAGAAAAAAATTAGGTTCTAAAATAAGTGTAGAGCTTTGACTGTTAAGCATTTGGGGAACAGCTTCAAAGTATCACCCTCCAAATGGGTTACTAAAGTAAGAGGTAGAGACCATGAGAACATAGAGAGATAAGGCCCAGTGACTGGGGACTCATTTGCAGGAGATCAAGTTGAGTGGAAAAGTGCAAACCAGGTCATTGTAGTCAGTGAATGTCTGACAGTAACCCTCAGTTGTAGACTGTAGGTGTGGAAGTAAGCATGGTTTTAGTTTGATATACACCAGGACGCAGATTGCTATTAAATACAGAGAGTGAATAAGAATCAACAGCTTTACTGTGTAATCACAGCATCTCAATTTTTAAAAATTACAATGAATAAAGTATTAATAGTGAAGTTGGCTATGTTGCTCACATGCTGCATTTTATTATTCATGTAACATTTCTGACTGGCTAAAACGTTTCAGTGTATCAGGCGGCATACTCAGTTCTAGAAAGACAGAAAAATTAGTCGCAATTACTGGCTCACAATCCAATGCATGTGTTTACATGAGCAGGGAGAAGAGGCAGACCATACAAATACCATGCATGCTGCAAAGGAGCTGCAATGTACAGACTGTGGTGTTTACCAAGGAGAGCAGAGCTAGTTTAGTGGCTGTGGTAAAGAACAGATGTAGTCATTGAACTTCCCATTCTCCATCAGCCTCCAAGTGTCCTTGTCTTTCACTTAATTATTTACATGCGATTGATCACATGTAACCAATGCCTTAGTTCCTCACTTAGGTGATCAATTTGTAGTGTCTCCACATAATAAAATATCAAAGAAGAAAGCCATGATAGTCTGATGAAATACTATCTTTTAAGGACCACTTATGTTGGCATCTAAAGGGAGAGTGTAAAACACAGTTCTTAAATCTGTGCTCTAATATACAAATCAGAAGACATTAATCTAATAGGGCAGTGTGAGTTCATTCCTCAAACAGCAGTGTGTGCACTCAACACTTGGTCTACACCAGTACATTTGCACACAGTTGAACTTCAGAATTATTTGGAGAGTTTGATCTTCAAAGTGTAGTTCCTTAGGATTTATCATAGACTTTCTGAATCAGGAGTTTCAGGAGAAAGTCCAAGGCTCTGCAATTATAGAAGCCTCAGAAGGAGACACTGATGCTCAGCCTAATGGAGTGACCAATGTTCTAGGAGGGTCTTAACACTCAGACTGAAGCAGCATGGCTATTTCTGTGAATTCTATCCATACTGGAGCTGTCTCAGCCTCTGGTTTTCCTGCTGCCACAGTCCTGATGCAAACCTGTTGGACCATTCTTTCTAAGTGCATCCTCTGATTATGCTATGTGCCTTCTCAGAGCTACTCAGTTTCCTCTGATCTACAGAGCTGTCCAACACACTCTACACATTCTCCCTGCCTTGCCTTTGACTGTGGTCTTATGCCTATCTGTCCATAATGACAGCCTAGTTCTGACAGCTGACTCATGGAAGCTAACTCTTACTACCCTTTATTTTATGTTGTGACATTTGACTGCTCACCTGTATCATAGTTCTTATATGAAATCATAATTTTTGTTTTTGAATATTATAAATATTTGCTATATGAAAGAATGAATTTTTTTTTCTGTGAACTTTTCTGCAGAACATAGGCTTCCATAACAAGTATTTGAAAATATCAAAAGAACTGAGATCCAGTAACTGGATATTTGAAAGCACTAAAAGGGAGAGTGATGGGTTTGACTGCCTTAGAACACTTCAGAGGACTTGGCCCCAATCAATCCCTCTTTCTAATACCAGCACTTTCCCTGGCTATACTCTCTCTCAAACCACCGGCTTTCAAGTTGTCTTTTATCCTAAGCAATTTGCATAATATTACCTAGGTTTCTCAGAAAGATTTGGAATAAAGGAAAAGAAATTCATCTTCTATCTTGAGTTCAGCTCTATAATTGCAAGATTTGCACAGAGGCTGAAAATTTCCACAAAGCATTTGTTTGCCCTTGGGTGAGTTGCTGATTCTCTGGAGCAATCTTCTCTTTTGCATGCACAGAGTAAGGTAGCAGAGATGAAAGTCAGCTTTGAGCTTCAGCTACAAATCAGAGCAGAAGAGTGTCCTGGACAGCCTCAGAATTATAACTGATCCAGCTTGGTTCAGCAGTGATTGGAAGTAGGTCAGAAAATGGCAATGCTGGAGTCCAGAATGTGTGGGAGAATGCTACATCTCCTTTAATATTCTAACAGTTCCTTGTCTTGTTCTCCGACTTTTTACTTCTTTGTGCTCTTCCTGTAGTTTTTAATCTTTATATGCATAGAGAGACAAAAGTAGCTGAGAAAATTTTGATATAGAAAAGTGATGAGAAATCTTGATTTATAAGATAATAAATGTATTTAAATCTTAACAATATTTATGACACTGAGGTCATTTTTCAAGAAGAGACAAACAGATCAAAAGCTCAGAATGTGAAGCCCAGGAAAACAACTTAGTGTAAATAAAAGTTAATAACTGATAAGTGAACATCTTTAGATAGTGTAAATATGAACTATTTAATAACTTTTCGTGGGGCAATTTTCTATCAGGAGAATTTGGTTAATTTGCCACCAGAATAAATACATGCTGGGAAAAAAAGTCAAAATTTACTTTTTAAAATGTAGTCACAAAACAACATGAGAGAAAACTAGAATAATATTTATTTGCTTTGGCAGATGGGCTAACATTCAAATAATGAAAATTATAAAAGACATGACAGAAATGGATGAATAAAACAAATGACATTAAAAAACACTTGTATATGAAAAGCAACATAAAGATAATTAAAATTCATGAAGAAGACAAATACAAAGATTGGGAAATTATTCTAAAAATGCATAGAATTTATATACATGGATAAGAAAACACTTATGTCCAGAAATGAAAAGGACAATGGAGACACAAAAATAATCCACAAATGACTAAATTCAAATGGCTAATAAACATATGAAAGACTTTGTTTTGGTTTGGTTTGATTTTGACTTTTGAGTTAAAGAAAGCAAATGAAAATAACATTCATGGTAGTTTTCAGTGCTAGCAATGGTATGGAAAGATTAGCGTACTCAGACACTAACGTCAGAGAGTGCATAAATTAGTAGAAGCATTCTAGATGCAGTTTGGTATTAGGAGTCTCAATAACATACAACTCCTTTAACCTTATAATCCTGATAATGAGAATTTTAAGTTTCCATCAAATATTTATAAAACTATTCATTGTGCATCCATTTTAAATAACAAACAATGGGAAACAACCTAAAATATGGTGCATTAATATAAAAGAGTATTATCTACCTACTCATGAAGATTTCCAGTATGTTTCTGAAGTGTTTTACGTCCTCCTAACAAGCAGGCAAGTTGACAAAGGCTAGCCAATGCCATTATGGTGGAATGGAATCACAGCATCTGCTGCTGAAATACCAGCAGTGGCTATGTCTGCAGAGAGTGGCTATCATCTAGCAAGAGATGGTGCAGGTAGTCCTCCTGGACCTAGAAATAATTTGAGAAATATTTCTGAAATAAAACTTGCAAGGCTTGGCAGCTAACTGTGGATGGTCTGGGAAAGAGATGGAAGGCATTTAAGAGATGCTGGCATTTATAGGTCAATGAGCTGAGCTGGTGGAGACAGTAACCAAAGCTGTGAGAATGAGGAAGGTAACTAGGCAGAAACCTCCAGTATTCAATTCCTTTTGGAACTGACAAATGAGAAAACAGCTACAGAGAGACTTGAGAGTTCACCTGCATGAAAGAGGGATGGAATTAACATTTGGGGAGGTCTCTACTCTGTATGTATCAAACATATTTCTTATTCTGTTTTATTTATTTCTCATGGCAGATAAACAAAATGTTTAGATTTAGGCATTCAACAAACCTTTCTTGCTTCACTACATAAGTGAAGGAGAAATAAAATCCTTTACAGACAAGCAATTACTGAGAGACTTCATCACCACCAGGCCTGCCTTACAACAGTCCCTAAAGGAAGCACTAAACATGGAAAGGAACAACCAGTACTAGCCAATCCAAAAACATACCAAATGGTAAAGACCATTGATTCAATGAAGAAACTGCATCAACTAACAGGCAAAACAACCAGCTAGTATCAAAAATGACAGGATCAAATTCACTCATAACAATATTAACCTTAAATGTAAGTGGCTAAATGCCCCAATCAAAAGACACAGACTGGCAAATTGGATAAAAAGTCAAGATTCATCAGTGTGTTGTATTCAGGAGACCCATCTCACATGCAAAGACACACATAGACCCAAAATAAAGGGATGGAAGAAGATTTACCAAGCAAATGGAGAGGGGAAAAAAAAAGCAGGGGTTGGAATCCTACTCTCTGACAAAAGGAACTTTAAACCAACAAATATCAAAAGAGATAAAGAAGGGCATTACATGATGGCAAAAGTATCAATGCAACAAGAAGAGCTAACTATCCTAAATATCTATGCACCCAAAACAGGAGCACCCAGATACATAAAGCAAGTTCTTAATGACCTACAAAGAGACTTAGACTCTCACACGATAATAGTGGGAGACTTTAACACTCCACCGTCAATATTAGACAGATCAATGAGACAGAAAATTAACAAGGATATCCGGGAACTGAATGCAGATCTGGACCAAATGGACCTAATAGACATCTACAGAACTCTTCACTCCAAATCCACAGAATATTCATTCTTTTCAGCACCACATTGCACTTACTCTAAAATTGACCACATAATTGGAAGTAAATCACTCCTCAGCAAATGCAAAGGAACGGAAATCATAACAAACAGTCTCTCAGACCACGGTGCAATCAAATTAGAACTCAGGATTAACAAACTCACTCAAAATCGCACCACCACATGGAAACTGAACAATCTGCTCCTGAGTGACTACTGGATAAATAATGATATAAAGGCAGAAATAAAGATGTTCTTTGAAACCAGTGAGAATGAAGACACAATGTGCCAAATCTCTGGGATACATTTAAAGCAGTGTCTAGAGGGAAATTTATATCAATAAATGCCCACATGAGAAGTGAGGAAAGATCTAAAATTGACACCCTATCATCACAATTAAAAAAACACGGGAGCAAGATCCAACAAATTTAAAAGATAGCTGAGGACAAGAAATAACTAAGATCTGAGCAGAACTGAAGGAGATAGAGACACAAAAAACCCTTAAAAAAATCAATAAATCCAGGAGGTGGTTTTTTGAAAAGATCAACAAAACAGGCCACTAGCTGGACTAATAAAAAAGAAAAGAGAGATTGAATAGATGCAACAAAAAACAATAAAGGGGATATCACCATCAATTCCACAGAAATACAAACTACCATTAGAGATTACTACAAACAACTCTATGCAAATAAACCAGTAAATCTAGAAGAAATGGATAGATTCCTGGACACTTACAGCCTCCCAAGACTAAACCAGGAAGAAGTTGAATCCCTGAATACACCAATAACAAGGTCTGAAGTTGAGGCAGCAATTAATAGCCTACCAACCAAAAAAAGTCCTGGTCCCGATGGATTCACAGCTGAATTCTACCAGATACACAAAGTGGAACTGGTACCAATCCTTCTGAAACTATTCCAAACAATACAAAAGAGGGAATCCTCCCTAACTCATTTTATGAGACCAACATCATCCTGATACCAAAACCTGGCAGAGACACAACTAAAAAAGAAAATTTCAGGCAGTTATCCATGATGAACACTGATGTGAAAATACTTGATAAAATATTGACAAACCAAATGCAACAGCACAAGCTTCATCCCAGGATGCAAGGCTGGTTCACATATGCAATCTATAATCGTAATCCATCACATAAACAGAACCAAAGACAAAAACCACATGATTATCTCAATAGATGCAGAAAAGGCCTTCAACAAAATCCAATAGACCTTTATGCTAAAAGCTCTCAATAAAATAGGTATTGATGAAACATATCCCAAAATAATAAGAGCTATTTATGAGAAATCCACAGTCAATATCATACTGAATGGTCAAAAACTGGAAACATTTCCTTTGAAAACTGGCACTCACCGTTCGTATTCAGAATAGTATTGGAAGTTTTAACCAGAGCAATCAGGTAAGAAAAAGACATGAAGTGCATTCAATTAGGAAAAGAGGAAGTCAAATTGTCTCTATTTGCAGATGACATGATTGTATACTTAGAAGATACCACCACCTCAGCCCAAAATCTCCTTAAGCTGATAAGCAACTTCAGCAAAGTCTCAGGATACAAAATCAATGTGCAAAATCACAAGCATTCCTATACACCAATAATAGACAAACAGAGAGCTAAATCATGAGTAAACTCCCATTCACAATTGCCACAAAGAGAATAAAATACCTAGGAATACAACTGACAAAGAATGTGAGGGACCTCTTCAAGGAGAACTACAAACTACTGCTCAAGGAAATAAGAGAGGACACAAACAGATGGAAAAACATTCCATGCACAAGGTTAGGAAGAATCAGTATCGTGAAAATGGCCATACTGCTGGAAATAATTTATAGATTCAATGCTATCCCCATCAAGCTACCACTGATCATCTTCACAGAACTGGAAAAAACCACCTTAAACTTCATGTGAAACCAAAAAAGAGCCCATATAGCCAAGACAATCCTAAGCAAAAAGAACAAATCTGGAGGGATCTCGCTATCTGATTTTAAACTATACTACAAGGCTACAGTAATCAAAGCATGGTACTGGTACCAAATCAGAGATATAGACCAATGGAACAGAACAGAGGCCTCGGAAGTAATGCCATACATCTACAACCATTTGTTCTTTGACAAACCTGACAAAAACAAGCAATGGAGAAAGGATTCCCCTGTTTAATAAACGGTGTTGGGAAAACTGGCTGGCCATGTGTAGAAAGCTAAAACTGAACCCCTTCCTTATGCCTTATACAAAAATTAACTCCAGATGGATTAAAGATTTAAACATAAGACCTAACACCATAAAAACCCTAGAAGAAAACCTAGGCAATACCATTCAGGACATACGCATAGGCAAGGACTTCATGACTAAAACACCACAAGCAATGGTAACAAAAGCCAAAATAGACAAATGGGATGTAATTAAACTTAAGAGGTTTTGCACAGCAAAAGAAACAATCATTAGAGTGAACCAGCAACCAACAGAATGGAAAGAAAATTTTTGCAATCTACCCATCTGACAAAGGGCTAATATCCAGAATCTACAAAGAGCTTAAACAAGTTTACAAGAAAAAAAAAAAACATCAAAAAGTGGGCAAAGTATATGAACAGTCACTTTCCAAAATAAGACATTTATGTAGCCAACAAACATATGAAAAAATGCTCATCATCACTGGTCATTATAGAAATGCAAATCAAAACCACATTGAGATACCATCTCAAGCCAGTTAGAATGGCAATCATTAAAAAAATCTGGAAACAACAGATGCTGGAAAGGATGTGGAGAAATAGGAATGCTTTTACACTGTTGGTGGGAGTGTAAATTAGTTCAACCATTGTGGAAGACAGTGTGGTGATTCCTCAAGGATCTAGAACTAGAAATACCATTTGACCCAGCAATCCCATTACTGGTTATATACCCAAAGGATTATAAATCATTCTATTATAAAGATATACACACGTATTTTCATTGTGGCACTGTTTACAATAGCAAAGACCTGGAACCAACCTAAATGCCCAACAATAACAGACTGGACAAGGAAAATATGGCACATATACATCATGGAATACTATGCAGCCATAAAAAAGGATGCGTTCATATCCTTTGCAGGGACATTGATGAATCTGGAAACCATCATTCTCAGCAAACTGACACAAGAATAGAAAACCAGACACTGCATGTTCTCACTCATAGGTGGGTGTTGAGCAATGAGAACACATGGACGCAGGGGAGGGGAACATCACACACTGGGGTCTGTTGGGGGTTGGGGGGCTAGGGGAGGGATAGCATGGGGTGGGGGAGATTGGGGAGGGATAACATTGGGAGAAATACCTAATGTAGATGACGGGGGGATGGAGGCAGCAAACCACCATAGCATGTATGTACCTATTCAACAATACTGCAAGATCTGGTATAATAAAATACATATATATATATATATATATATATATATATTATATGTTACTTTTTCTGTGTTGTAATTTGTTGATTTTTTCTAATATATATTCTAATTTATTTTATTTTTTCAGTTATGTCTAATCTACTTTTCATCTCAGCTCTATTTTTATTTTAATGTTTATATTTTTATTTCAAAAATCTTTTTTAAACAGTCATAATATTTATAATAATCTTTTATTCATTCCTGTAGTATTCAATTACTTCTCTTATGTTTTAAGCATTTGGGACATATTCCTTTTATAGTCTGTTTTTGTTCATCCTAATATCTGAATTCTTTTGGCTCTAAATCTGGTTTTTGTTGTGTTTGCTTATTCTTTCTCACAGTTGCTTGTTTCGTTTTATTAACTTTTCATTTTTTGTTTAATTCTGACTCATCTAAATCTTTGGGAAAATTGAAAGCCTGGATTGAGGGTGTGTTTGTCTAAAGAGAATTGGTGTTTTATTTTTCCAGAAGCAATTAGCCTTGAAAGTAATAGGACTGATTTCTGATGAGTGTGGGGTTTTTTTGGTGGGGTTGGGTTTGGGGGAGAAAATTGATCTAAAGTTAGATAGTAGTGGTGTTTACATAACTCTTGAGTATACTAAAAACTGCATAAACTTCATACTATAAAGAGGTGAATTTTATGGTATGTGAATTATATCTCAATAAAGCTGTAATACAAAAATTAGTCAAGAGGACATTGAATCAACTCTACATTCTCTGTCAAACGTTCCTTCAAATAGTACCCAGATGTGGAGCTGTCCAGTGGAAAAATGTGGGCAAAGAGTACTTAGTAGCTGTCTCTGATGTAGAGATGACAGTATGATTTTCCTGCTAAAATAACATCTGCAAAGGCAATTTTGGGTTGCAAAGGATTATGTGTTTTTATTTAGTTGCAGAAAATAGAAATAGAAACATTTTTATTTTTAATGACTTTTTTTTTTTTTGTCACTGGCCGTTGGAAGGACTACAATGTGAACGCTAAGATCAATGATCTCATTAGTGACTGCTGATAGGAATAGGGGTCCTGGAATGTTCTGCATCTACTTGGCCCGCCTGGCATCTGACTTCATCTACACTGTCTGGGCAGCATCAGAGCTGAAGACAGAAAGAAACATATTAGGCAACTTTTAATTATGGATATTTAAAAAGCCTTTGGTTATCAGAGCCTTTCCTACTTAATGATGGTATGAAACAGCTTCTAATGGAGAAAAGCAAAAAAGAAGTGGCCTAGTGCATGACAACGCAGGTTTTAGTCACTGCAAGTGTAGGGAGGGGAAGACAGGGGAAGAGGAGACTAGTAAAAACATGACCACAGATTAGCAAAATCCTAAAAGTTGATGAGATTGCTGAGCAACAGGAGTTCTCATACATGGATGGTAGAAGAGCAAACTGATGAAAAACCTTTAGAAAACTCTGGCAGCATCCACAGAAGCTGAGCGTCCTTATTCAGCAAGCCCCCTCCTAGCCATAGTCTTCAGCCAGCAGAAGCATACGCCCGTACAAAGTAATGTCCATGTCTACAAAGAATTAGTACCTCTCTGATCCTTTAACTTGATTTCACAGAGCATGATACCTTCAATAAGATTCTTAATGACAGAGAACGATTGATTAATGTTGCTATTAGAAGGCTCTATTTATTTTATTTTATTTTTTCTCGTTCACCAGAAACGGACTCACAGAAATAAACTGCTGGGATTTCAAATCCAACAATCTGTCATGAAGTACTTGAAGACAGCAATCATGCCTCACTCCCTTATTGTTCATCCCAAAATCTAAGAAAGTGCAGATATTTTTCAGGGACTCAATATATAAGTAAGTACTGAATATAAGATTCTTAGGAGACAGGCTTATACACTTCATTAAAACCAAAGAGAAAAAAAAAGAAAAAAAACCAAAGCAAAAACCTTCAAATTTTCCTAAACTAAAATATAAAATTAAGGAAATTTTGTGCATTACAATCATTGTGGTATTTATTAAGTTTGCCATAAATATTTTACAACATTTCTACTAGTAATTCATGACTTTTACTATGTTTTTAATGCCTTATCATGAAACAAATTATGTGGTGGTAACAATGTATTTTAAATTATCGTATTGAATATCTTTTATACTGTAACAGAAATTTTTGGAAATGAGGTGAAAATTTGCTCTAGGTTTCTTTATGATGTAAATTTGTCATGTGATTCTCTTCAATGATGAGCTTGGCAGGGTAGTTGAGTGGCAGGTCTCTGTTTTAGTGGTGCTTTTCCCAACCATCCCTCCCAAAGTAGCATCCCTAGTTTATTCTTCTGCAACCTTACACTATATTACATATTTTTTATTTGCCTATGTTATCTCTCCACTAGTAGAAATATAAACTCCTCGAAGACACTTTGTCAATTGTGTTCACTGATGTATCTCAAGCTCCTATAAATGCCAGTGACCTAAGAACTTACACGTCTACCCTCAGAATATGTCTCTATGCAGTTTCTTTTAGGGGCCTTGAGATAGGCCTGCTTCCAGCAGCTCTCTTAAGTTCTCAGCTATACAGTTTATTCTGTCCTTGGCTGTAGCAACAGCACTCTTTATTATTATTAAACTTTAAGTTCTGGGATACATGTGTAGAATGTGCAGGTTTGTTGCATAGGTGTACATGTGTCATGGTGGTTTGCTACACCCATCGGTGCTCTTTCTTAGTAGTTGACAGTGCAGATGTTCACAATACTGGTATCAAATTGGAAACTGCTGACCTCTGCTGGTCACCAGGTTGCCAAAGCGAATGCTAGTGCGTTTCTTCCTCTGGGTCCAGCAGAATTCCTTTGAGCTTTGAGCAATTCTTTCAGAGAAAGGAGTCTTCTCCCCCACCTTTTGTTTAATTATAGTCCTAGAGAGGCAGGGATACAGCCAGATATAGCCTCCCATTATTCCTGATGCTGTTTCTCAAACCACATGCCTGCAGCCCCATCTGACACTCTGGGCTTGATTTCTTGACATATGATGATTTTCTCTAAAAGATGCTTCTGTCTTCCCATGAATCTGGCATTTTTAGGAGTTGTCCAGGCCACTTGATATCCTATATGTGTCTATACCCCAGTCATTACCAAATTCCATCAAGTTCCTTGCCACTGGGTTTCTCAACCCAGGAGATGTGAGTGGACAACTAATTCAAACTCCGGGGGCATTCTATTAGGGTTAAGAATTTCTCACATATCCCTGGCAGTTAGGAGCCTCCTCTGCCCTACATACACTGGGGACATCTTTGGTGTGTTGTGGTGTCTCCCCATCAGTAAAGACAGTGGATCACACCACAAAGAACAGAAGACTAGGCAAGAGTTCTACTCTAGTGCTCTTTTCCAAGATAATTGGTTCTTGGAGAGGAAATGTAGAGTTCATATGAACAGATATAATGGACTTATTCTATGCCAAACAGAGCCTATCATGAAGGCTCTGTAGGAAATCTCTTCCCTCCTGTCCCCCACATTTGCATTCACCACCAGGTGTCTCTTTAGGTGTTTGAGTTACAGTTCATCTGTTCATATGATCTCTACATTTCCTCCCTGAGGACCAATTACCTTGGAAAAGAGCACTGGAGTGGAAGTCTTGCCTAGTCTTCTGTTCTACCTTTGCGATTGTGAACCACTGTCTTTACTGTTCTGCTTGATACAGATTGAAGACCTCATTTGCTGATGGGGAGACACCACAACACAACGAAGCTGTCCCCCACCGTATTTAGGGCAGAGGAGGCTCCTCACTTTTTGGACCATCTTTCCTGCTGCCTCAGGAGAGCAACACGCACACACAAAAGCTTTTCTAAAGCAAACACACAACACATTTTTAGGATTGTGATACATAACTCTTTTATAAAAACATATTCATTTTAAATGTGAGTATGCTAATTGCAGAAATTTTAAAACAAAATATAGGAAGGAAATGGTTTCCTAGATCGCTTATAGCCATAGAAACCATTGTTAGCACTTGATTATTTTTCCTCTCCGTTCTAAGAGCGGTGCTAAATCATGGTTGCTCTCATGCTTTAATTAAGTTGTGTATCTTGGTTTTCCATTTAGTATGAAATCAGTATTTCATTCGATAAGCATCATTTTAATAGGTTGCACATTACTTCTTTGAACAATTCTACCACAACATGATAGCCTCTCACTTGGGGAATTTTGGGTCTCTAGTTTTAATTGCTCATACTGATATTGTTATTTCATATATAATACTATAATAATACTCACTAGGGAAAATGAAATAGTAGGCAATCTTCCAATATATATTGCTTCGAAGTTAATAATAATACTAATAACCCTTGCTAGTTTAAGGCCTACAATGTGCCACTCAGCTATTTTCGTATGACCTCCTTCAGGTCTTAAAACAGTGCTGCAGATACACACTGTGAGTCCACATTTCCCAGATAAGCATACTGATGCTCACTGATTAAGTCACACTCCCTGAATCATACAGTCATCACAGGTAGGAGCTGGATGTTAGAGCCTAGTTCATCTGAATCTAAAGTCTATGCTGTTTCCATTGTTCAGTGCTGCCATAGATAAGCATGTATATATAAAGTTTTCCCTGTTCCTGATGTGAAGATAAAAGCGATTTTTCTACACTGAAATATGTATCAACTAGGTAGAAAAAATGACCAAGAAGTACACTGGGTATGAGGAAATATCGACGTGTACATAATCCCTATAAGTATAAATGTCCCCCAGCATTTTGCACTGTGGGGAACGGAGATGCAGGTGACTTAGATTGGGTCTTGCTGTGGCCAGGCTCAATCAGGACTATGCATAGTTGAGGTACTGCCCAAATGAATGCTGAGGACTTCCCATGTGTTGAGAGCCTCTTTGTGCTAGGGAAAATAGGTAGTACTGATAAAAGGTGTGAGGAGCACATTTTCACAAAATGTGACAAATGTCATTGGATCCAAGAAGAGGACCAACAACTCATTCTCTAGAGTGAGAAGCAAGTTAGAGATGGCTTCCCAGTAAATGGGTCAGAAGGATCCAGCTGCATGAGAAGTTGAGGGAAGCAGTGGGTGAAGAGAGGTGGTTTCTCCTTAACACTGTTAAATGAGACCCTGAGTGCCTCTTGAGGGCAGGAACTTTTTTTGTCAGTACCTGTTATACTTCTCACAGCACCTGACTCACAAGAGCCTGTCAGTGCACATAAAGTAGATAGATAGACAAATAGATATGGAGATGCGGATGGATAGATTAATAGGAAGATACAGAAAATAGATGTATGTGTGATAAAGAGAGTCAGAGATGAAGATAGAGATCAAACAACAGATATATAGAGATGATAGATTAGAGAGAAGATAGATAAGAGATGAGGAAAAATAGATGATAGATAGATTTAGATATAGATAATAGATGTGTGGGAAAGTTAGAGATAGAGATACAGATAGATCAATCAGTAGAGGTAGATGATAGACACACTTATACATGATTTATCTGTCTCTCTACATGGATAAATGATGGCTAGATGGATGAATACAAAAATAAATAAATATAAAGATTTTCTTCTTTCTATTGTTACTGCAAGCCTAGAGCATATTAAGTGCTCAACAAATAACTAAGGCTCAGGAAAATAATTGATTAATGGCTGATATGTCTTCTCATAAACCTTGGGCTGTTGGCACTATGCAGTCTCTTTCAGCACCTCATGCTTTATTCCGTAGCCTGGTGTGGCACCGAGCCCCATGCTGCTGTGAGGTACACACCCAGGGCAAGGATTTTGGGCAGCCTAGATGGACCATGTCATCTACATTAAACTCTGCCTTCTCTTTGTATTTTTTCTTTCTTTTAAACACAGCCTGAACATGAATGAGACAAACATCTGTAATCTTTTCTAGCAAGATCAGAGGATGTCCTTTTTATATTTAGAAGGTGGATGAGATTGAAGTCAAGAAGAGACGCAGGGAGAAGTCATATTATTCACAAACAACATCATCACTGTGAAAATACAATCTCTTTTTCCCCCTTTGGAGACTTAGTTACTATATTTTAAAAAGCGCTTGTGCAAGGAAATACAGCTTATTAAAAGGCATGAGTTCTAGCTTGCCTACAACAATAATCAGAGTAATTTTATCTGCTGTCTATACCACAATCTCATGTTGACACGTAAAGAGGCTCTTCTCAGTTTTGCAAAGATGACACTACTGTCCATTTGGTTTCTCCATCACCTGCTGACCTACTTCTGGTTACTCCCCCAGCAGGCCCTCCTGAGGCAACCTGCTGATGCTCTTGTTGGTTCTTCGACCCCTTTATCTAGTAGTCTATCTGCTTCACCCTATGGATGGTTTAAATTGCCACCGACTGGTCAATAGATGCAACTTCTTATATATCAATACACCTGCTTCCACAAATAGCTCTGACATCATTTCTCAGATAAATTGGTCTCTCTCTTTCTTCCTATTTTGTTCTATGATGCCAAATGAAATGTGAATTTTCTTCTCCCATTGGAGTACTACCTGTGCTTACATTTAATCTCCATTTATTTTACTCATACACTCCTACCCCAGAGATTTTCAGAAAATGAGAAAACTATTAGAGGTTTGGAAATGAATATACATGTCTCCAAGCTTTTGAAAACTTGTTTCCAAACATAGAGCTTACTTCAGTAGAGAGAAAGAGAAGTATTAGCAATATTCTTAAAGGATGACTTTACAGTGATAATCTGAATTTTATTCTGTGGGCAGATTTCTTCAATGGTGATTCAGTTATTTATACTAACAACTATATGAAAACCAGTGATCATGAAAGAACAGTGATCATTGTTCATGTGAACACAGTGTAATGGGATTATCTTCAGAGACTCTAAAAATTACAACTTTCCCAAGATCCAGTGTGTGTGGTGGATATAGACCAGCGCTGAACTGTTTCATTGAGTTATCTTCCTGTTTCCAGCAGGTGGAGGGCTGGAAGTCTCTGGAAGAGGACTTGAAACTCTGAACTGGCCCTCCTCACACAGCAACAGGCCAGGCAGCCCTCACTTTATTCCCCAGCTCCAGGTCACATCTGGTAGAATTTCTCCTTAGCCCCCAGAAGTTGTTTGGATCTTGCTGCCCTGGTGTTGTTTGGTCTTGAGGAATGGCTGTTTTCTCACATGAAGGTTTTCTCACATGAAGGGAAGAGCTGAGTGGATTGCCTCCCAGGGCTTCTGTCTTCCCCTGTATCCATATTGGTGTGAGGAATCACGGCAGAGTCTGTGGGAACTGTGAACATGTAAGAGGACAGAATATCACTATGTAATATGACTGTGTTTTCTTCAAGAAACAGAAAGCTATCAGCTGTCTGAAACTAATTTTTAAAATACAAAACAAAAAACAGATTCTTTTCTCCAAAGGCAGGGAGGAAAACTGAAGCTCAGGGTTTCCAAAAGCTTCTTTGAATTTGATAAAGTAAAAAGCTGAATATTATTGGGAAAAGGGCGAGTTAGAAGCTCGTGGTGATATGCTTTCTTACTTAGGAGATTTTGCTAACTACACCTTATTTTCAGGAGGTGTGCATATACTGAGTGTCTCTATTATTTTTTGATTTTCTGCAGCAATAACATAAAAAAATTCAAATTCCCAGACCACATCAATGTACTTACTTGTTCCTTGGAAAATGAGTTCAGCAGAAAGGAAAAGAATCATATATGTGATATTTTTAAAAGGTGTTTTATTTAAATATTTAATAATGATGAAAGCCCCAAATAATCAAAATTGGCACATTTATATTTTAATTTCCAACCAACCAAGGGAAGGAGAAATTCATAGACTTTGGCAAGGATATTTTAAAGTGTCTTGATGAAGCTTGTGGTGAGTGTGCACTACTCTTCACCCCGGAGTGAAGAAAGGACAGTCCTGGGAACAACCATGTGGCCGTGATGAATGAAGGGCCATGCCCTAACTTATGATATTGACGTCTGGTCCTAGAATTGCACAGTAATTAAAATCAATGTGCCAAACACTGCTAAATCAGAAAGACACTTAAGAGAGACCCTCCCTCTCTGCCCTATTTAATTTAACACCCTACTCCAATATACCCTTTCCCCTTTCCTACCTGTTTTTCCCTGGCACTTCTGTAGCCATATATTCTATGGTCACATGTAGCCACTGTGTATGACACTTATTTGTTTGTTATCTGCTCACACACTAGAATGTAAGTCCTTACATATCTGCAGTGACTGCAAAGTGCGTGAAACACAGCAAGCACTCAATGCATATCTGCGGCATCAATGAATGAATGTGTTTTAATTACATTAGTAAATATTTATAATGAGATAAAAGAGTTCTACTGACATTGCAGTGTAAATATCTTTAATGGCAGGGCAAATTATGTAAATTGAATTATAGAAGTTCAGTGCTGAAACAGAAATTAGAAAATTAGAAATTTTCCACATGACAAAACTGAGTTCAAGAAAAGCTCTTACTTGGCAATGGTCATGTTTGTAGTGCACAACATAATCTAATTCTCTTGAGTCCAAATGAAGTCCCAAATATAACCCATTATTATTATGCATTTGGTTGCCTTACTGTTATTAGCATATAGACTATTTGAATTTATATACTTTTAGGCTCTGCTATTTGCATGTGTCAGTATTCAACTGTTGTTTATCTCAAAATATATATTCCATTTGCCTCATACTTAAATGTAATGGCTTTATAACTTTATTATTTTTTTGTCAATGTTTTGAAAATATTTTTTCATAATAAACGAACCCTTCAAATACTGGAAGTTTCTGTTGTATTTAACTTATTTGAAAATCGTAGTCTCTGTTATTTAACAAACAGTGTCTTAGTGTTTTTGTACTGATATAACAGAGCTCCGCAGGCTAGGTAATTTATAATTAACAGAAATGTATGTGGCTCATAGTTCTGGAAGTCCAAGATTGAGGGGGTGGCATTAGGTAAGGGCCTTCTTGCTGAGTCACTCCATGGTGGATATAAGAGGGCGAGAGAGGGCTGAACTTGTCCTTTTACAAAGAACCCACCCCCTGAGATACTGAACCTACTCCTGAGATAATGACTTTAATCCACTCATAAGGGCAAATGCCCCGTGACCCAAACACCTTCCACCAGGACTCAACTCCCAACACTGCTGTATTGAGAAACAAATTTTCAACACATGAACTCTGGGGGGACACATTCAAGTCATAGCAAGTATTATTCTAAAAATAAATAAACTAAATATTTAATAAATAATTGAAAATTATTGGGGAATAAATTATTGTCTTTGTGGCAGAAATTAAACATACACTTTATTTTTTCCATTAATTAAAAGTTTCCAATTCAAGATAACAGATACCTTAAACTCTATAAGTTTCTAAAACAATGTTCAATATTTTTTATAAATAAAACATCATTGTTAAAAAATTTCAGTTTCAAGAACATTTGATTTTTCAACCCATAAAGCCATAATCATTTAATTATGCAAGGATTCTAATTAAGCCCAGAAGGAGAGGCAATCTACTACTTGTGCATATATACTTATATTAGCCAGGGAAGATATTGATTAAATTTTCATATTAACATTGTTTACTTTCTCCACTGATTATGATATTTAATGTACTTGCTGAATTGCAAGTATGCCATTTTACAAAATCAGACTTTAAGGACTAAAGCTTGGATGTGTTGAGCTAAATGATCAAAGAGAAAAAGCACAGACAATTTGGCCTAGGGAGAGCCCCAGCAATAGATAAGGCAGACAAATCAATCAGGAATAATGAGCCATAAAAGAAACAATTGATCATTTTATTTGACTGTTTGATTTAAAATATGCATATGGCTTGGGGGGCTCCCAGTCACATTTATACACAGAAATTCCCTTATTTTTTTCACTCCTTCAGCACATATTCATTGGTTCATTGGGGGTTTATTAAGTGGCAGTCACTCTGCCTGTCACAAAGACATCTAGAAATTATAGTAAAAGATCTCACCAAGGAGGATTGGGTGTGACCATCTGAGGGTCCCCTTCAACCTCCTGTAATATGGCCACTTCATGTTTATTGTGTATGTTAGGGACTGCTCTAGAATAGCTACAATAAGAAACTGAGATAAGTGAGGAACTAGGAGCTCTAAGAATGGTAACACAGGTCAGACACGGTGGCTCACGCCTGTAATCCCAGCATTTTGGGAGGCTGAGGGTGGTGAATCACTTGAGGCCAGGAGTTTGAGACCAGCCTGGCCGACATGGTGAAATCCCATCTCTACAAAAAATACAAAAATTAGCCGGGTTTGGTGGTGCGTGCCTGTAATCCCAGCTACTCGGGAGGCTGAGATATCAGAATTGCTTGAACTTGACAGGTGGAGGTTGCAGTGAGCAGAGATTGTGCCACTGCACTCCAGCCTGGGTGACAGAGTGAGACCCTGCCTCAAAAAAAAAAAAAAAAAAAAAAAAAAAAAAATGACAATAATACTGACTGACAAGTTCACGTGCTATTTGAAAGGAATATTTACCAGGAAATCGGATTAATGAGGCTGGTCCAGAAAGGCTATAGAGGTGAGGTGACTTGAGTGTGCCCTGAAGAAAAAGGATCCTTTCCCTGCAGAGAGAACAAGGGACAGAGAGAAGGAATGGTGCATGCAACACACAAACCAGTAAAAGGGCAGATGTGGGGGGTGCCCTGGAGTGGACTGCCCTTGGTCTGTGGTGAGGGAGAATGGTGAAAGACAGAATGAAGAGGAATTTGGAATTTGTCACTGGGATCTAGTTTTGAAGATGGGAACAGCCACAGCAGCACAGAGGAGCTAGGAAGCATGGAGAGGCAGACCTTCAGGAGATGCAGGCTTCGTGCCAAAAACATTGTAACTGAAGGTGAGCTCTGGACAGGGAGCAAACCTCTTGGACTCTCTGCTTCCCAGGTAGATCTTTTTTTCTTCTTTCACCTGAAGCTACTTAAGAGATGTAGCACCCTCAATGAAGTTAGGGGCATGGGAGAGATCAAAAATAGATAAAGGGCTCTTTTTTTTTTAGGGTTGAATAACAGAGTTTATTGAAGGAAGATAAAGTACATTCCTCTAGAGAGGAATGGAAAACAGTTCTGTGCTGTTCCCGCTGGAAAAATAGTAGTAGCCGTGTTTATTTAATGAGATAATATGCTTTGGAAGAGGAGACAGAGCGGGCTGCTCAAAATAAGGAGCCAGCCAGGGCTTTTTATTCGGAAAAAAGCAACAAATAAAGTGAGTCAAGTGATTCATACGTGCATTTGAAGGGGAACGTTGCCCATTTTTAGGCAAAACTATACTGTGTGATTCTTTCTTTCTTTTCTTTTCTTTTTTTGAGACAGAGTCTTGCTCTGTTGCCAGGCTGGAGTGCAGTGGCATGATTTCTGCTCACTGCAACCTCTGCCCATGAGTTCAAGTGATTCTCCTGCCTCAGCCTCCCAAGTAGCTGGTACTACAGGCACATGCCAGCATGCTTGGCTAATTTTTGCATTTTTTTTTTTTTTTTTAGTAGAGACGGGTTTCACCATGTTGGCCAGGATGGGCTCAATCTCTTGACATTGTGAGCCACCCACCTTGGCCTCCCAAAGTGCTGGGATTATAGGCATGAGCCACTGTGCCTGGCTACTGTGTGATTCTTAAGTTCCCCCAGCAAAATTGTCCTTCTCAGAGGGTTTGTGATTTGAACCCTTTCTTCGTGGGAGTAATAAGAGCCTTTCCCATTTCCAGGGCAAGTGCCCTGTTGTGGCACCATCCTTTCCCCCTGGGCCAGGTATTCTCCCCCTGGAACATCTCTCCTGGAACATGCAGTCCTCACAGTCTGGGAGACTAGGTCAGAGAAGGTGTCTGAGCAGGGCCCTGTGAGCAAAGCGGATGTTTTGATGTGTCATCCCTTCCCTAGGCACTCTCACTGGGAAACAAAGTCACAAACACTGTGTTCAATTCTCCTTTTCAATGTGCTTGTTAAGAACTCTGTGAGCATAAAAACTGGGGTGGGGGGGAAGCTGAATTGTATAAAATCCTGGAAACCAGGCAGCTTCAAGAAATGGCTTGTAGGAAAAGGGAGCTTGGGACCTTTTTTGAAGCTTACAGCAGGCAGAGGAGCAATTCAACAGGTGTGACTCATCAGGCGGCTGCTGACTCTGAAGACACAGGACTTGTGTCTGAGTCCAAGCTATGGTTAGTAGGTCCCCATCCCCAGCTGCCAGCCCAGAACATCCCTGAGGATATGCTTTCTGGGGGCTGTCAATAATTAACTCCCAGTTTGTTTCTGCAATAAGAAATAACATTTTACTCATTTGGAGTTTATTACATCCTTGCACTTAGAGAGGTGGTTATTATTCCCATGTTACTGCTTGTGAAAGGGAGGTTAGGGGAGCATAGCCAGCTGTTCAGCCTCACCTAGCTGGTAAACCACAGATCTCTAATTTGAATTTGTGCCTTTAAGTCATTACTCTCAGGCTCCCCCAATGCCACTATTCTTTCTCTAAGAGCCCTTTTGAGGATGTGCCTGTCATGGCAACTGAGCTGTGAGAATTGTGTGATGAGCAGCAGTTCCAGGCAGGAGGGGCCTGAGAACAGGGAACAGAGAGTGAGCAGAGGGATAGAGATGGAAGGCTCTGAGGAGGTCAGAAGCTGCTAGGAGAGAGATTTTCCCCCCAAGTCAGCAACCTTGCAGCACTGGTCTCCATGAGGAGCAACTCGAATTCAGTTAGTTTTAAAATCCTAGAGTCTTACAGTATACTAGCAGGGTTCTACACAACAGCCTGAGACAAGAAAAGACAGAAGGAAACACTTATCAGCATTCTTGGGATCACTCACCCACTCTCATTCTCCTAACGGTCGTTCAGCTTTTGATTTCAGCATTGACCAGTTCAGCAGAAATTTCTACCCAGCATCGGTGATTTCAGGTCTCTTAAAAGCCCGTGGTATTTATCTGGGTTTTGCCTTCAGCAGCACCATCATTGCCTGATTGCTCCACAGTTCTCAAGGGGAGGCTGGCAGCTGCGACAGCATCTTTATCATAAAGATGATGTACCTTTCTTTCTCCTGATCTCCCCTTTGGCTTTTATCTAGTACTTGAAGGTGAAGTATTTTGTAGAACATTATGTACAGTATGTTCTCATTTCTTCAAAACACAACACAAGAAAGCAACTTGTATATGCACATAGACTACCTGGGAATCAGGTTAACAGGGATTCCCTCTGCGGCTGCAGCTGGGGACTGGGGTGCTGCTGGCAGGTGGTGGGGGTCTCACATTTTCTTTTATACATTTTATTATGTAGCATTTTTTAAACCTTGAATTACTTAGCTAGTAAAGCAATACTTTATGATGTAAACGGAAAATCTAGTTAGATACATGAAAATTTTTAAAAATAGAACTTTAAAATAAAAGAAAACGGATTTAGATTCCTTAAAAATTTGCATCTCAGCATCACCCAATACAACTTTGTAATAGACCTGCATATGTACCTCCTGAACCTGTAATAAAAGTTGAAAAAAATTTAAATGTCCTTCTCTGAATGTTGTAGGATATACTGATAGATTCCAGACGCATGTCCAGGTCAGAGTTCTGTTTTTGAGTTGGAGATGTCCCGGCTTAAATTGTCTAGAAAGATGATATTTTTTTTTACTGTTTCAGTGCCAGGAAGATGTGTGTAACGTATCATCTTCCTCTACCTCCCATTCCAACACCATATGAAGGACACATTTTGTTATGCAAAGAATATCATCTGAAATGGCTTAAGAGGACTTGATTGGCTAGGAGCTGTCAATGGCAAGCAAAACACATGAATGTGAAGATATGGACCTGCTAGGAGGACCTCCCAGACACGACTTTATGCAGTAGCTCCTTCTTAGCTGTGGAGGATATGTTCAAAAACCTGCAGTGGATTCCTGAAACCATGGATAAAACCGAGCCTTAAAATACACTACGGTTTTTCCTATGCATACATACCTATGATAAAGTTTAATTTATAAATTAGGCATGGTAAGAGACTAACAACAATGACTGGTAATCAAATGATTGTAACAATATGCCAGCATCAGTACCTCCATGCTTTAGGGCCATTCTTAGGTAAAATAAGAGCGACTTGAACACAAGCACTGTGATACTGTGACAGTCCATCTGAAAATGAGACATATCTGAAAAGCAAGACAGCTTTCATCACACTGACAGATGCAGGAGGCAGATAAGGGGGGTACCCCGCCAATCTCTGACCCATCCCACAAGTGGTTACATTACATGCTTTCGTGCAGATGACAAAACCTGCCTAGGGTCTTGTCTGTGCATGTCTGGAAGGGACTGGGGACCCAACTGTGCACTGGGAAGATGGGGTGGAGCCACAGGAAGCTCACGTCCTGTGCAGGGGAAGGAACCAGGCCTCTTCACCTCCTGTATGATGGCCTGGTATTCAATCTGTAAAGTGGGAGCCCATTGGCAGAACTCCCTCTCGCTTTGCTGAGTGTTTTCTTTCTGCTCTCCTCACCCTCCAAAGTGTCCATGTGCCTAATTTTTTTTTTGGTCATGACACAAGAACCTGGATTTAGCTGAACTAAGGAGCCAAACTTCTGCATCATTTAGGTGGCCCATATGGGGACATAAGGAAGGGTGAGTAAAGTGTGGACCAAAAAAATCTTTTTCCCTTTTATTTCTAAGCTTTTTTGTCCTTGGACTTCTTCTGAGGGTAAGGAAACTGTGCCTGCCACCATGCACATCACTCTCGGGGGTTGGGAATGGCAGTGTCGGTCCAACTCAGCCTTTCTGTGGCATTTTTCTTCTTTCCGGGATGGATAGGCAAGCAGTGAACATGGCCTGAAGGACCCGCGTGGCAGACTGGCCAGCATTCCCCACCACATGTCCATGGAATCTTCCGTTCCCCCTGGCCAAGAAGGCCAGCTCCCTCTGACAGCAATTAAGTTTTTCTCCCCTGTTGGAGGAAACTGTTTGCTTAAGAATAAGTGGTTATTGTCCCAAGCATCTTCCCCACCCTGCATTTTAAGCTGTTTTTTTTTTTTTTCCTACCCAGTTAGCAGTTAACACAGCCCTGCCCTTTAAGTGCTTTTTTGTTCCTCCACCAGGTCAGGAGTTAACTTTAAGTGAGAGGTTTTTCCATTTAGAAAACATTTTACTAGGCCAGGACCCCCAATTATCACTGTTTATATTTTCTGTAAACAGTGATATTGTTTTTGTGAGATTGGTCTTAAGCTGTAGCCGATCTGGTGTGCTTTGCATGTCTTTCTGTATGTCAGTAGCAAACTTTGCTGCAGGCCTCCATCTTGTTTTATGTCTTTGTGAAGTTACCTGTAACCATGTGGTAGTACTTTCTTTAGGCCTCCACTATTTTACAGTGACAGCTCAGGTTCAGTCCTGGCTTAGGGAATGAGTTCTTTCTGGTTTGGTATCTGGCTGACTGTTGCCATTTTTTGATTCTCTTCCTCTCTGCAAACCACCTTGGATTTTCCTTTCTCTAAGTCTTTAGTAAAGTTTGGAAGCCAGAAATATTGGCCACTTGGTACAGCTAAAGTTGGGTAATAAGAGATTTGAAAAAATTTTCTTAAAGAACACTCAGCTTAATTAAAAGTGGATATCCAAGTTACAGGTACATTTAAAAGGCTTTTATGTTTTTCTCTTCTTGGGTCTTGTTTTGCTGAAAATGTTTTTTCTGCATCACCTGAATTATTTTTCCCCATTTAGCCTTGCCACTCTTACTGCATGCATGAAAGGAAGAGACCTCTGTTTTCCTCATAGAGCCCCAGGAATTAAAAGCAGATAGATCCCTCTAAAAATCTGTTTTTGTCTTTCAGCTATGCCTGTTCATTAGGCCCTAGAAACCATATTTTTCTAGCCTTGCTCTTAAAGCACTCCACCCACAAGCCAGTAATCCAATTAGTAAATGGGCAAATGAAAAATCTTCTAGCTATTGGAGTTTTCTCTGCTGGTCTGTGTAGTTATATACGTATTGTGTGTGTGATGTCTATGAAAAAAGAGCTCTAATTAATTGACTTAAAGAAGGAAATCTGTAAAGGGAAAATAAAAATTGTGGTACCTTGTAGTTCACATGATTTTAATATTTGAGAAATAAAAGCAGGCTTAAAGATTATTGGTAAAATGCAGATATCATCAAAATTTAAAGTTTTTGCCTAGGGTTAAAGGATTGTTTTGAATGAGATAAGATAAAGGTGAAAGTTCAAACAAGCTTTTGAAGGATTATAAAAATTAATCTTACAAAAGAAATTCCGTGTGTGAACATACTGGCTAAATGCAAAAGGGTATGATATGGTTTTTCTGTAAATTGGGCATTGAAATAAAAGCACAACAAGCCACTCTTAAGGCAGTAATCTGCTCTTTGGCAAAATTTGTAAAGGACTAGAAACGGTTTTTGCTTTTTAAAATTTCTGAGTCATCATTTTAGCAAAGTAAATAACTTATGACAATCTGGAATTCTATTTCATAACATAAAGTGTTTTAAAACTCTAACACATTTAACAGGTCTCCCAAAGCAAATTTCAGTTTCAAAATTCTCTTTCCTGTCACCTGGCTTTTGGATGCTGTAGAGGGAGCCTGAAGCATCCAAAAGAAAAATAAGCAGGATTATTTGACATGTTTAGGTACATGGGAATGCCAAAATGATGTTTAATCTTCTTTAGCCTATATTACAGAGAAACTATTAATATATGTTCCAATTGTATGGGATTTCTAAAGTTCTAATGTCTGATTATATGCTATCAATCACAATTATAGTTGTTATATGAAGTTATTGTAAACCCCTGAGATAACCAAATGTCTTTATCGATTGTGTTTCTCACTGTAACTAACCTGGATATGTTGTTATTTAGAGACAATTGTCTTGTTTTGATCCTCTTCATAAGATGGTTTATAATCAACTATAGAACTTTGACACGTTCTTTCAGATGCAAGTTTCTGATACCTTTGGAGACTGACATTGGAATAAAGGAAAATTGTATAGGACTCATAAAGAGCTGAAGTGTTCAGGAATATCAAGCAAAACAGGAGTTACGTGAATGGACTGAGCTAACAGAAAACCGAATTAATCTTTTTGACTTTTGCTAGCAAAATTTCTGATCCTTGTTTTGTTTTTCAGAGTCAAGGAAACTTACCTTGATCTATTTGTGGCCTTTAATAACTGAGTCAGGTATACTCCTGTAAACAAAATTTGGAGCATATTTGTCTCACTGGCTTCTCCAGAATTTGTAAATAGTTGTGAGTATTCTTAACTTACGGCAATACAGTTGTTTGCCTCAGTGCAATAAAAATCCATTTTCTTTTGCAACAAGATGCAATTGGAGAAACTGGTTGTCTCACCAAGTCTGACTGGAAGGGTATGCTTCTCTTTAAGGAGTCAAGCTTGACTACCAGAGCCAATAAAAGCCCCTTGGTAAAACTGGTCTCGTACCCTGTCTACACCATCCCTGTACAGGTTTCCTAACCTGCAGTGAATAAAGACTGTCACTTTCTAAAAGGTCCAGGAACCCCATTTTCTTGGGACCTCAAGAAGAGAGGAGTTTACCCAACTCACAGGAATTCAAAGGTACAAAACCATAGCTGCGTTCAGCTTTAGAAAGTCCTATCTAGATACTTTGTGAAACAGAGTTCCATCAAAGCCAGTCTAAAAGACTTATGTAAAAATAATTATTGTTGTGGCACTTTATGCAAATATCAGGCCAAGTATAAGACTAAAATCTGTTTTTCAAACAACTCAGTCATATCATGATTTGTTTTTAACAAAAATTAGGACTAGCAAGACAGAAATTATGTTTTAAAACTTACCACACATTTGTCATTAAATTCTAGACTCGTTAGTTGTTTTTAAGTGTTTGCCTACATTTCAGGCTAACCCTGTTTATTCCTGTAAACCAGCAATCTCCAACTCCAGCTCAGAAGGAACAAAAGAGGATGAGTAATGTAAACATCTGGATCAATATTCTAGTTCTGAACAATTATCCTGCAGATCCTGCCAGGTGATGGGAAAAAAACAGGATGCCCATCACCCAGAGGTTTCCTTTTTGGGAAAGGAAGACCAAGGGAGCTAACCAAAGCCACGCCCCATGCACCAAAATCTTGGCAAGCATAACTATAGCCACCAGTTATCTGGGCATGTCACAAGACATCTTTTTCTCTCTCTGTTGAAGAAGGACTCAATTCCACAGCTTCATTTTAGCATTTGGCTTATAATAAGGAGTCCATGTGCCCCCTCAAAACCGATTTTTTGTTCCAAACTCAATTTTAAGCTTCAGGTAGCAGCCTCATGAAAGCAAACTGGATCTGAGGGATCCAGAGGCAGATGGTAACAGAAGTTAAAAGGTACAGTGAAGGTGAGCCTGACTGATTCCTGCTGATTAAGTCAAGCTTCCCATTTCTTGGACAAAGCCATACTAGTATTTATAGCATAAACGAGGTGTAGGGAATTCTAAGGCTACTGACAGCAGGGGAGATATGGTGTACAAAGCCCCCTGGCCCCCATTAACATGGGTGAAAGGCTTTTTGATACCCATGGACGGCACCCTGTTGCACTTGCTGGGACTCAGGGGATATAAGAATGGAAGAAAGAAAGAGAAATGCCTCACTTTGTCTCCCTCACACACCCTTGGTGTCTGCTAGAAGAGAAGGAAACCTGGGATGCCTCACTCCCGCCTTTCTGCATCAGTAACCATTCATCACCAGTCTGTACCGTTTTCAAATGCATCCTGAAACCCTGGGACTCCACTGAAAGGAATACCTTCTTTTTTTCTTTTTCCTCCTGTCTCCTCTCTTTAAAGAGGTAGTTTTGTCTCCATACTACTGGACACTCCCCTTGGATACATCCTCCAAACGGGGGAAAAGTTAATTTTCCAAACCTTAAACTGGTTGACTTAGGATTGGGCTTGGGGGAAGGAAATCCAGAAGTCTGAAATGCTGGCAAAAGGTAAACCTTTTTTTTTTTACCAGTAGGGATTTTTTCCTCCCTCTTCTTGTGCAAATTGGTAAAAGACCTTGGGATTTTTGAGCTGTCCTTACCCCACCTTGTTTCATTTTGATACATGTTTTCTAATAACCCAGTTTGTCTTTTCTCACCTTCAAGCCATCAAGCTTCAAACCATCATGCAACCAGAGCCTCTGACTATAGCCCTTCTGCGGGGTACCCTTAGATCAGCCTCTGAGTGAGCTCTGACTGCCATTTCCCCAAAATAGTGCTCTCTGTCAGCAGGAAGCAGTTAAGATTGGTCTTCGTCTTTATCCTTATCCTTACTGTAATGGCATCTAGATGTACTTCTTTAGAGGGGGGAATGATAGATACAGGAAAGAAATAAGGGGTGTCCCTGGAGAATCTCCCCACCTTCCCTTTCAAGGATTTACATCAGATGCTTTTACGCAGGTGAGGGATCCTGCCCCAGGGTCTTGTCTGCACATGCCTGCAATGGACTGGGGACCCACCTGGACACTGGGATGATGGGGTGGAGTCATGGAAAGTTCATGCCTTGTGCAGCGAGGAGGAGCCTGTCCTCTTCAGTTCATGCGTGGTGGCCTGGTATTCAATCAGTGAGGCAGGAACCAATTACCAGGGCTCCCTCTTGCTTTATTTTATTTTTTATTTTCTTTTTCATTTTTTCCTTTTTGCCCAATAAATTCTTCTCTCCTCACCCTTCAATATGTCCACTTGCCTAATGTTTCTTGGTTGTGGCTGAACTAAGGAGTAAAAATTCTACATCAACACTATGCAGAATGGCGAACAATTTAAAGCATATGTTTATTTCTGAAATATTCCATTTAATATTTTAGGACAACAGTAGATCTTGGATAACTGAAATACTGCAAAGCAAAACCTCAAATAAGAGGGGATTACTGTATATAGGAGGTGCTTGGCTAAGTTGTATTTTTAGTACTGAAGATCAAAATCAAATTAACTCAGTGAAAGGTCCTATTTTATTTGCAGAACAAAGAAATAATATTATGTGTTTTCTCATTAATTGACAGTTTAAAGACAAAGAATTTCTCAGCCTAATATACTTCTTTATTTTAGGCATCCTTAATTAATTCTAGAATTTGCCCATTTCTGACATATTCTTAAAGCAAACAAACACTTCATTCCACAACTAACACCACGGCAAGGCTATGACTTACTTTAAGAATCCAGTAGGAAAAAACTATTGGAGCATGGATGTGACACATCAGCCATACACAGGAGATAGGGGCTAGGTACAGCTGTGGTGGCATGCCTGTCATCTGTCTCAGGCATATAAATGGCTTTAGAAACATCCAATAACTTACATAACAAGGCAATCTATTTTTTTGGTTGGGAAAATAATGTTTAAGTAACTTGACTAGAGTTTCCCAGGTAGTAAAAGCTGAAAGAATTGGCATTCCAACCCAGAAAAGATGGCTCCAAGACCACACTCATGTTTAAACTTTCTCTATTAATTACCTCTTCATATCATATATACATATGATATGTGTGTGTGTATATATATGTATATATATATGTATTTATTTATAATGAAGCCACTGGCTTTATGTTTGGATGGCATGCAGTGAGGAAGCTTCCCTGAGACTTAAACAATTGAGACTCATGCTATGTGGTGAAACAACAGTTGGTAAAGCCAAAAGTTTAATATCTTGTAAATTATTGGCTGAAATTGTAGCTCTGGTGGAAGAAGTTGGGAAATAGAATATTTTCACCATGTATTGGTTGCTATAAGCTCTATTTTTCAAGGTATTACAGAGCAGGAAAGAGAGAAAGAGAGAGGCAGAGAAGAGGAAAAATAGTGAGAGAGGGGGAAGAGTGAGAGCAGCTCAGGAAAAACTGATCACCCTGCAAGCAGGAAGGAAAAGAAATACAGAGGTCCAAAAATCTGTTGCTATATGTGGCAGAAAAACCATTTTCTTATGTAGCCCAAATATTAAGGCATGGATCTGAGAAAAAAGCTTTGAGTGGCAAAGACCCAATTAAACCTTTAGGTTGGTTATAACAAATGAAGGCAAGATCATACTAAGGATGATGATGTTCTCACCTCTTGCTCCAAGTAGCCCAATGTAGTCTGTAGTTGTGGAAAGAAAGACCTGGAAGCAAGATATTTTTAAAAATACCAAAAATTTGAAGACTTTCTTGAAAGAATTTAGGCTGTGATTATACACACAGACTGACTGGAATACATTAATTTCCCTGGTTCTAAAAAAAATATTTTTCCCACATTTTAACATTTGTGAAATGGTAGATGAATGTCAGAGTATCAGATTATACTTTTTTTCATTTTATTTAGTAATACATAAAGTATTACAATAGTAATTTTTACAACAGATTATAGTGCAAATTTTTCTGAGGAAAGTGTGTAGAAAATAAAGCAAAATAAGAACAAAGGCAAAAAAAAACAAACAAAAACCTCTTTGACTGATTTGACTGTTAGTCTTTGGGTCTTCAGTTTTTCCCAAGCAGGAATCAGGCCGGAAAGCTGTGCGGTGCTCCAACACCCACATAGCTCTGTGGCCCAGGGGAATGATGGAAAAGAAAGACCCTCCCACAGGACAGAGAACAGGTACCTCTGCCAGTAAGGTAAATCTGAGCCTCATTGGACAACATTGAGAAATTGCTCCTCACCCAACAGAAGGCATTTGCTGCCGAGACATGAGACTTGTTCTAGGTAGAGATGCAAAAAGCACAGTGTTGAGTAGCATAAATGAAGAGGGCAACATTTTTTTTTCTTTCCTCAATACAATTCTCCATGGGATTTACTATCTTCCCACATTTAATAATGTAGAAGAGAAGCCTAATGCTAATTTATTAGTTCTTTTTCTTTGCAGACAGTTGTGTTTTCTGTAAATCATATTATAGATATTTTTACATTGGTTCTTCTTATTTTCAAAAAATCAGAAATTTTACTGGATGTCAGTCTTTTTTTCATTATTTGTTTTCCTCTTCGAGAACTTTCTTCAGATCGAGAATGTCTTTTCTATGAATGCTATGACTATAGCTGTTGGTTGTCTTCCCTTCTAGTTAGGTATGAGCACACACATGCACACAGATACACACGTGCATACAGGTACAGGCACACATACACGAACCCAAACACATATACACCGATGAGTTTTTTTATTCTCTGGACTCTATAGCTTACATTAATAGCTTGTAGTTTTTCAATTTGTCTTCCTCTGTTAATACTTTGTCTTTTAAGTAGGAGAAACTTTCCTCTGAACAACAAATTGCATTTCCTTCTTGTTCAGTATCATTGATTCCAGCTTTGGAAATTTTAATAATCATATTTTCCATCTGAAAGCAATCATTTGTCATTTCTGATTGTTCTGATGTTCTCACTAGATAGCCACTTTTCTTTCTTTAATCTGCTAAAGAATATGAATATGAAACAGACATTTTTGGAAATATTCTTTTTTTCTCATGGACTGTGTCTACAGTTTAATACAGTAACATTTAGATTGACCTGTTACTCCTCACAATGGTTTTTTTCTGCAAATTTTTCTATATTAAGAGCTAGTTCTCTGCTGTCATTTTTGTCCAGTCATAGGATTTAAGTTTTTTTGTTTTTTAAATTTCCCAAGGTTACAAAAGTTGCTTTTAAAATGTATATTTCTTATAATGCAGCCATGAAAAAGAATGAGATCATGTCCTTTGCAGGGTCACGGATGAAACTGGAGTCCATTATGCTTAGCAAAGTAACACAGGAACAGAAAACCAAATGCCGCATGTTCTCACTTACAAGTGGGAGCTAAATGATGAGAACACCATGGACACGTAGAGAGGAACAACACACATTGGGGCCTTTCAGGAGGTGGAGGGTGTGAGGAGGGAGAGAATCAGAAAAAATAATTACTGGGTACTAGGCTTAATACCTGGGTGATGAAATTGTCTGTACAACAGACCCTCATCAAATAAGTTTACCTATGTAATAAACTTGCACTTGTAGCCCTGAACTTATTTTAAAATATAATTTTAAAAAAGAAACACACACAAATAAAATAAATAAAATGTTTATTCCTAAATATTTCCAGTGGCTTTATTTGGATGGGTTAGGCAGTTGAGTCTGAAGTGGGCTTTTGTGTCATAGCCACACACGTGCCACTTTCTACTTCATGAATGCAGATGGCAGCAGATCATAATTGTTCACCAGATGTTTCGTTTGCTTGGAGGGATAATATTCAAAACCATAAGAGAAAAACACATGCTTATATCTGTTTATATAATCAGCTTGTTATCACTTTGTGGACTAAGGACCAATTTGCCATGTTCCCGGACAGAGTATGTTCCACTTTTATAAGCTTCCACACAGCGTCTTCAGACTTTCCTGTTCCCAGCACTGGAACAGATGAACTTTCAGGTATTTTGAGTTTCTTTAGTCAATTCTGAGTGTCAGCTCCTGCCCACAGGTCAGGTTCCCAGCTAATGTTGGCTTCCAGGTGGGCACCCCACTGCCTCTCCCCCACTTTTCTTCCTTCACTCTCCAGAGCAGCCCATAGTGCTGGAAGTGGGGCTCTCTCCTTAAAACTCACAGCGTATGTATACTTCTCTGAGGTGCAGATATCGGTCCCCTTCCTAGGTAAGACAATTGGAGTTCAGGGAGGTGAAATCACTAGCATAAGTGGTATGGCAGTTAACTGTCAGGTCCAGAATTCGATTTTAGGCCAATCTGAAACCATGATCTCTTGCCCTTTTGTATTTTATTTTCTCAAAATAGAAATACAGAAAGCTTGAATCAAACATGGTTTTTATCAGTTTAGAAGTTAGTTCACAGTTCTGCATTGTTCTTTTCTCCTTATGTGTTGGGCCCTATGCAGAGAACACAGACTGCCTTGGTATGAGTTAATAAAAGGACATTTCAGTGCTATGTGATGCTGGTCCCCAGACCCTGGCTTGGAGTTGAATAAGGGTGATAGCTCTTAGCTCTCCACACAGAGGTAAATGGGCAATGCCCTGGCCACCTGTGGTGTCTGCAGCAGTGCCAAGTCTATCTTGCAGGTCAGTGGTCAGTGATGGAAAAGGACTCCTGCTTGCTTGATGTCAGAGCTACACATGAGACAGGCTGCACAAGTTCTGACATCAAACTGCCTCGAGAGAACGTACACAAGACTAAGTGGGTGTGGGCCTGACCCCCCTCTTAAGTCATTGACTAATTTTTTAATTGGTCATGCCACTCTTTCTAAATCTAACCATAACGTTTAGAAACAACATTTGTTTCCAAATTCAACCCGCTGCACTAGAACCAAGTTAGATCATATTGCTTGTGACTGGGGGCCCAGAGACTGCAATGAACAAAGCAAAGATGTGGTTGGTGTCCAAAGGGAAAAGTCCCTCATTTCAAGGCAACATCTGCTTGACGGACCTGGTGCCCCAGAGAATATTTTACCAGAAGGCCATTAAAGATACAAATGGTTTCTAAACTCCAACTTATTTTATGTTTCAATTCAGCAAGCAGAGTCATCTTTTTTTTTTTTTTTTTTTTTTTTTTGGTCTATTCAACAACATGAGTCGGGGAGGCAGGTAAACGTGAAATTGGCAAATGATAACTCTAAAAACTAACCCCATATAGTAAAGCCAAACTGAAACCTTTACAAGTGTTCTTATACTTGTGTGTTGGTTCATTCAAAATAGAGATTTCTTTTTTGATTTTTAAATAGATACTAGTTTCATTCCCATGACAGTTTTATTAAATATAAAGAATGTTTTCCTGTACATCTTCCAAAGGACAATAAACAAATTGAAGTGCAAAGTCATTCCACTCTGAGAAGGGAAATTTTAAAATACATTTTAGAATCCAGGATCTTTTGCACTGCATGTGAATTAACTATTTTTAGCCTAAACATAAGACTTATATTTAGAGACTGAAATCAGCTGATACAGCCTTATTTATGGTCTGACCCAACTGAGAGATGAAATCCACTGTGATCATGGACTCAGGCACATAAATTCAAACTTAGTCTCTAAATATAAGGGGCTCCTGATGACCAAAGATAACATTTGCTGGAGTATTCAGACTTAACAAAAGAGTGTCCCTTTTGACTCTTTTAGATTACATTTTTTAAAAATTGAATTTTTTTAATTTAGCAGCTAAATTCCATTTAAAATGATTTTGTGTCTTGTCTTGATTACTAATGGGAGTTTTGAAATCATATTGAAAATTTCACTAAGTTCTTCATTGACATTTCACCAAAAGTTGCCTCAATTGACTTTTATATGTATTTTACAAACTTAGATTAGTTTTGTCAGAAAGTCTTTGGTAAATATTATTGAAATCTTTTATTTCTTTGGAAAAGATAATGTATTAGCCAACCTAGTGTGCTAAATCAACTGTGGTTTTCTCAGTAGAGTGATGGTCCATTCTTTTCTTTATTCTTACAAGCAGGAGAGATCAGATGCTTCCCCAGCCATAAGAATTCAGAATTACTCATTTGAATGAGAGGACATAATCTCAAACTTGCTTTTGAAGCTAGTAAATATGGTCCTAGTCTAAATCAGTTCTGTCTAGAGATAATTAAATGAATGACATGTCTTATAACTGGATTTTACCTTCTTTTCTAGTGAAAGTGCCTTTTAAAATGTATGGAGTAGTGAAATGAGCAGATAAAGAATCTAAAGACAGGAGAAATAGTAAAGTGGTAAGAATTTACCAAACCATGAGTTCACTGTCACTTTCTTCACATATTTGATTGGTTTGTAGAATTGAATACCTTCACAACTTAGAGCAATAGAAAAACTACTTCTCCACTTTTGTTGTTGTTGTTGCTGTTTGTTTGTTTGTTTTCCAGAATTTGGCTTCATTTTGTAGTACAGAAATAATTTGGAGCCATTTTGAGACAAAAGCAGGGGCTCTGTTAAGTCAATACTGCATTGCGGTTTGGTCCATTGAAGAAGCCACGCCTGAGATACAAAAGAGGCTTCTACACTTTACCTGCTTTATGTTTGCTTCTTCTCCCCTTTTCTATCATCAACTTCACTGGGTTAAAACACCACTTACAGGCTTTCTCTAAATGACTCTCTATGTCTAGAGTTTGGTTAGAATTTTATGCCCACATAAACCAAACTTGTGGCTATGCTATTTGGTCCCTGCCATAATACTTGACATAATACAAAATACAAAGTCATAGGAAAAACTTGTGGATGCTATGCCAAACCATGGAGTAGTCAATTTAGAATCTCCTGAATGTCAGGATGACAGATGGCATACAACCTGTATGGATCCAGCTCTTGAGCAGCAGAAGCACATAATTGCAAAGGCTACACTGATTAAAAGATACAAGCACTGTTTCAGGTTGTCTGTATCAGTTTCACAACGTTTGTTTAAAACTGATCCTTCACTAGAAAAAAAGCCAGTTTGGTTAAATTGAAGACAGCGTGGTAATCTGTCAATTCTGAATAGCCACTCCACGGAAAACAAGTTAATACATGATATTAGAAAGGTGAAGGGGAGGCGTATTTACTGGCACAGCAATCTTCAATCTCTCCGTTTTGATGACAAAAGCAGGCCTTACAATATTGATTTCATATAATATGCATTATTTGCCAAATTTTAAATTTGTCCTGATTAGATAATAGCATGTACTGCTGTTAGTCTTCCCCACAGAAGTCATTTTTCTTGCACTTCATTTCCTCAAAGTCAAATTCTAATCCTGTAATCTTCTTTGTTCTTTTTTTTTTTTTTTTTTTTTTTTTGGAGACAGAGTCTTACTCTGTCGCCAGGCTGAAGTGCAGTGGTACGATCTCGGCTCACTGAAAGCTCCAACTTCCTGATTCAAGCGATTCTCCTGCCTCAGCCTCCAGAGTAGCTGGGATTACAGGCACACGCTACCATGCTTAGCTAATTGTTGTATTTTTAGTAGAGACGGCATTTCACTATGTTGGCCAGGATGATTTCTATCTCCTGACCTCGAGACCCACCCACCTTGCCCTCCCAAAGTGCTGAGATTACAGGCCTGAGCCACTGCACCCGGCCTCCTGTAATCTTCTTACAGATGCTTTTAATGTCATCACACTTGTCTCAAAGTGATTGTAACATCATATGCACGGGAAATAAAGATCTGGCTTTCTGTTCCTAAGTTTGTTGGTACCAGGAGGCCACTGAATCTAACAAATTTCTGTTCAGTTGGTTCCAAGACCTCCAAAGCTGATCTGACTTCCTTCTCGGGCTCCTTGATTTCCACAGCTGTACTAACTATGACAATGTACTTCCCTTGTGCTGCTACACTGTGCATGGAGGAGATTGTGCAAATCCAGATATCTGACTTTTGATTGACTTGGTTTTTTGGAATAATGACCTGACAGGAGTTGACATCACTGGTGTTCTTGATGTGGTGGCTGAGGATCCAGGTAACTCTGATTACTGGGTCTACTTTTTCTAGCCAATCTTTTACATAGCTGGGGTCACAGATGTGTTACTTACAGCGAGCAACTTCTCCTTCGGATTTTACACCAATTACTTTTCCATTCTGCACAATGATTTATTCAATCCATTTATTTGGCATATAGGTACCTCTATAAATAGCGCTTAGCCTTGCAAACAGCCATGTGGCAGTTCTCCAAGGCCATAGAGCGGATAAAGGGATGGACTTTTGCCATATCTTGCAAAAGATTCACTGTCATGTTTAATTCCATTAATGGTTTCACAACATGGTTGATCTAAGTAGTCATCAGTTCTGTAAAGTGCAAGGGCATGACCAGTACAATCCATAACATCTTGACCCAAATCAAATTTCTTATACACCTCTCACATTGGGTTTTCTTAGGATCAATTCCCTCAAAAGTTCTCAGATCTTTTCCATCTAAGTTGGCAACATACACTAGAGATTTCCTGAAGTGACATTTTTTAAACAGTCCCATTAAGCTAGATGCCAGGGCTTCTGCTTCAGTGGAAGAATCCTTGTAGATTTGTCCACCCTTATAGACAAAGCTCCCTTTAATCACTAAAATCCAGATAGTGAGTTACCTCTGCATAAAGCAGCATCTTAACCAGCTGACCATTAGGTATAAGGAACTTGGGAATCAGGTCAACACTTCAGTCTCTTCCTCTCCACATTGATGCTGGTGGTGATCCTGGTATTTTAAATCTTTTGTATAAATCTTCCAGTGGTGTTATAGAGGCACTCTCTCCTCCATAGTAAGGGTTTCAATTCATATGAAGAACTTTCTTTCCCTTCACTAACATTGTACCTGAAAGGATACATTCCATCAGGCCAATGCCCAGCACGATCATCTTGTACTCTTCATTCATGATGGGGGCAGGCGTGAACGCAGGACCGGAGAAAGGATAAGGCACCCGGACTCCGTAACCACCCTTCAAGGCTGTGAGGTGTTCTCTGGAATGAGGGAAAAGGGAAGAGCACCTCTCCACTTTTTAAGGAAAGATTATTTCTAGTTAAGTTTACACTATGGATCTTCAATTTTATGAAAATCGTGTAATTTAAAAATATCATCTTCAATACTTTGATTTCATTTTCTGAAGCATGTATTTCCCCTGCTTGAGGATAGCTTAAATGTATTATTTTGTTTACACGGTTTGAAGGATACTGGATTTAATGTTATCAACATGTAAATCGCTGCTCTGCTATTTACTCAGTTGAGTGAAATGGGAATAATAATGTCTACCAAGTGAAATTGCAGAAAGGGTTACTGATATGATGGACAGGAGATCCGTAGCACACACAACGTCTGGTGGACAGCTATCTTCCATAAATACGTGGTAAACTGAAAAATCAAGTCATGCAATCTTTGATTTGTTTTTTACAAAGAATATGAAACAAGATAGCACAATTAATGATAGAGGCAGGGCTTGTACCCAACCCCTCTGTTGTTTCAACCACCTTTTCAGGCCCAAAGGTACAAAGCTGAAACATAAAAAGTAAAAGTAAATAACATAGATAACACAACAACTTTTTTTCCTTCTTCCTTGAAACATATTCCTGTTTGGTCACACATTTAGTCTGATGCAAGTTTCTCTGTAGAGAGTCATTGTCTGCTGTTTATTGTGCATATGGGTGGTTAAAAATGAATTTAAAATTCTCAGCTCTTGCAAACCAACTGCAAAGACAAAGAATGACAGCAAAATGGGGAGGATAGGTGTCCCATGAGAACATCTCACAGAATCGCTAACCAATATGCCCTGCAGTATCAGAATCTATTGATGTTGTTTCTAAGCTGAGCTCCACTGCCATTTGCTCTTTATTTTGGCAAGCAGTGAAACCATCAAGAATGTGCTGATTCATCACCCCTTTGATAGGAGATCATGGGGCACAGGGGACAGTTTGGTGAGTAGGCTTCACACTGTACTGTTTTTTTCCCAGAAGGATTGGTTTATCATTAAGAAGCAGGGAAATGTGGCAGAAAAAAAAAATGGCCTTGATTATAGGACACTCTTTTTCTAGCCCCAGTTCTGCTAAAAATTCTCAATGTATGGGCTGGAATAGTTAATTTTGTGTGACAACTTAACTGGATCATAGGGTGCCTTGATACTTGATCAAATATCATTCTAGGTGTACCTGTGAGGGCGTTTGTGGATGTGATAAACATTGAAATCAGTAGACCGAGTAGAACAGATTGCCCTTCCCCAGGTGGGTATACAGCATCATCTACTCAGGTGAAGACCTGAATAGAACAAAAAGTTGAAGGAAGGAGGAATTCACTCTCCTCTCTGTCTCAAGGCTTGAGCTGGAACATTGGTCTTCTGCTGCCCTCAGACTGCAAATTATACCATTGATGCTTCTGACTCTCAGGCCCTTAAACTCAGGCTGGAATCATGCAACTGGTTTTCTTGGGTCTCCAACATGCAGATATCAAATTACAGGATTTCTCAGCATCCATAATCAGGTGAGCCTATTCCTTATAATAAATATCTTTATATACATTGTATATATAGATACAGATATATGATATCTGTTATATTCTATCTATATAGAGTATATGCATATCTATCTTTAGATCTATATCTATCTATCTATATGTATGTATGTATGTATCTATCTATCTATCTACCTACCTATCATCTATTTTATTAGTTTTGTTTTTCTGGAGAAACTTTGCTAGTGAAGCGCATCCTTAGGCAATTCATCTTTGTATAAACGTCATCCTATGTACTTATACAATCAAGGACGGTATACCCTACTGCATACCTCAAGTATATGGTATAGCCTATCGCTTCTAGGCTACAAACCAGTACATCCTGTATGAAATATGGTAAGCGATTGTAATACAATGGCAAGTATTGGTTTATCTAAACACAGAAAAGTTGGTGGAGTATTAAATATTAAAAAATGATACACTTTTATAGGGCACTTATGAATGGAGCTTACAGGACTATGAGTTGCTCTGGGTGAGACAGTGAGTGAGTGGTAAGTAAATGTGAAGGCCTAGAACATTACTACACACTACTGTAGACTTTATAAACACTATACACTTAGGCTACATACAATTTATTTAAAAATATTTTTCTCCAATAAAAAATTAACCTTAGCTTCCTGTAACTTTTTACTTTATCAACACCTAGCTTAAAATTCAAACATATTATGCAAGTGTACAAAATTATTTCCTTTCTTTATATTTTTATTCCATATGCTGTTTTCTGTTTTTAGATCTTAATTTTATTTATTTGAAAACTTTTTGATAAAAACTAAGGCAGAAACACACATTAGCCTAGGCCTGTACAGGTCAGCATTGTCAATATCACCATCTTCCACCTCCTCATGTTGCCTCACTGGGAGGTCTGCATGGGAAATAACATGCACAGAGCTGTCATCTCCTGTGATAACAATGCCTTCTCTAGACACCTCCTGAAGGACCTGCCTGAAGATGTTTTACAGTTAACTTTTTTTAAAGTAGAAGTAAACTTTAAAACAACAATAGAAGTATAATATAGTAAATACAAAACCAGTAACATAGTTGTTTATTACAATTATCAAGTATTATGTACTGTGCATCGTTGTATCTGCTGTGATTTTATACAACTGGCCACACAGTGGATTTCTCCACACCAGCATGTCCCCAGACATGTGAGTAATGCTTTATGCTATCTTACCACAGTTAGGATGTCACTGGGCAATAGGAGTTTTTCAGCTTCATTGTGATCTCATAGGACCATCCTCGTACATGCGGTTTATCTTTGATGTTTGGCATCATCATGCAGCACTCGACCATAGATGGCAACACTACTTCCAAATCATACTCTGGATTCTCCCACTTCTCCCCGCTGCCTCATTGTGTTAGCAGTTTTCCTATCCCCTTTCACCTGGATCACAGCAATAGCCACCTAGCCTGTTTATTTACTTCCTTTCTTGACCTCCTATACTATACTATTTATCTCCACCATAGCCTGGGTTATAATTTATAAATGAAAATCAGTTCACAACTTTTTCACTTATTTATTTTTTATTTTTTTTGAGACAGAGTTTCGCTCTGTCACCCAGGTGGGAGTGCAGTGGCATGATCTTGACTCACTCCAACCTCCGACTACAGGGGCATACTACTACACCTGGTTAATTTTTTGTATTTCTTTTTGGTAGAGACGAGGTTTCACCATGTTAGCCAAGATGGTCTCGATCTGACCTTGTGATCCTCCCGCCTTGGCCTCCCTAAGTGTTGGGATTATAGGCTGAGCCGCCATGCCTGGCCCACTTTCAGAGGCTTCCCAATAGAACATAAACCCTACCTCCTTGCCATGGTCTGCCCCTGGCTACTGCCCCCCACTTCACTGCACACCATCCTTGAGCTGGCCACCAAACTCATCCACGGTGTCTTTTGTTATGTGTGGACTTTTGTACTTCTGCCAGAGGGGCTTCACACTAGGAGGTATTTCCAGCCGGAGACACTCTTTCCTATGACATTCATGCCACAGATTGCTTCTTACAATTTAGATCTCAGAAACAACTTTCCAGACGATCTCAACCAGCTGTCCTGATTCTCTTGTCCACTCCACAGCATTCCCTGCTCAGTATACATCACTATTTCCTAGTTTTCAAATGACTGAATGAATTTGTTGATGTGTTTGTTGGTTGATTTGCTCCCTCTCTGTCTGGCTCATGAGGCTGTATATTCCCTGAGAGAAGAAAGCAATTATTCAATACTATTTCTCCAGTTCCTGGTATGGAGGAGTGTCTAATATAGAGGAATCATCCCAAAGTATTTGTTGAATTAAGCAGTGTGAGACATTTATTTGAATAGTGTACATCAAAGGAATTCGGTACAAATGCACAACTTCTATGTCAAATCTACCTTACTTCTTTACTCATTAATATACTACAATTAAAATACATGTGAATGTAAGGAGTTCAATTATGCAACAATACTGCATTGTGTGATGGTTTTCAATGCTTTATGATCTTCTTTGTCAGCTTGGATGGCTATAACACATTACCATAAGCTGGGTCACTGATATACAACAAAAATTGATTTCTCACAGTTCTGGAGGCTGGAAAGTCTAAGGTCAAGGCAGCAGCAAGCAGGTTTACTGTCTGGTGAGTATGTACTTCCTGGTCATATATGGTTTCTTTTCATAATGTCTTCAGATGGTAGAAGGGGAGTTCTCTGGGCCTCCTTTATGAGGGCACTAATCTCTCCCATGAGAGCTCCACCCTCATGACCTAATCACCTTCAGGAGGCCCCACCTCTAGCCACCATGATATTGGGGATTAGGTTTCCTTATAAATTTTTGGGAGATAAAAACATTCTGTCTCTAGCAGATCTCTTATTATCATCCACAAAATGAAAACACAGAATAAAATAATTATCATGAGGAACTCACTGCTTCCTGAAACATATCTGGGTTTCAGTTTTTGAATGTACTAGGCTAGTATTGAGTCTGTCACCTCTGAATGTCTGGATTCAATTGAGTTTCCAAATGCAGGATTTTGAGATTAGTGGTGACTGAAGGAACTCCTGATTTCCTCCTTGAGAGGCTTGGACTGAGCATACACAATCTTCTCTTCTAATGTCTCAATAGAATCATCTAAGTACAAAGCTGCTTTCCTGAAGAGTTTGATAGAAGAGTTTGTTATAGTTAATAATTTAACTAGCTCTCATGATTGGAGTCTAGGGCTCCTAACTCATAAATATAAAGGTATGTGCCAATAAGTTATTTTCAGATAAAAAAGATGGATGTGTCTATGTTTTTTTCTTTGTTTTTATTTTATTCTAATTTGCAGGGATGATTCACTACTGTATTAGATAATATTGCTATTGCATGAGCAAAAAATTCTGTATTGCCATAGTAAGTGAAAAAGGATATATAACCTCAATATTGATAAAATGCCATTGAATTAGTTGAAATGCAATGAACATACAATGCCTTTGGCAAGGCTGGCCACCCTCATGGGAACTGAAACTTGATGTGAAATTAACATATTGTATTAGTTAATGCACAATGTATTGACACCTCATGGGTAATTTGATTTGATCCTTGTCTATCAGAATTTTTAAAATGATGTTTTTATAAGAGAAAAGCAACTTACAAAGAGCCAGGAAAATTAAGGCCCCCGACTGTTACTGTGAACAAGCCCTTGACATCATTCTATCACACCCTATTCTTATACTGGTTTAAGAAGTTAGAGCTAGAAGTTTCAATATATAGAAGAATGATAAAACTATCAGGCCTCTATAGTGTGTATTTTTTTAAAAGATTGCTATTATTTTATCTCAGAAGAGACAAACTCGTGGAATGATATTTTGTTAACACAAATTCCCTGCTTGCTTGAGTTTGCACTTATAAAATTTTGACTGAGGGTTGGTCCACAGAAAGAGCTAAAAAGAGAAATCTTTCATAGAATCACTGCCAGGCCTATAACAAAAGCCACCCTGCTGGTTGTAGCTCTAATAATAAACTCTCTTTTATACAGGCCTTTCAAAGTTACAGGGTCACAAAGTGCCTTGAAATAAATTTCAAAGGGAACAGCAAATTCTGGAATCACACCCAAACTCTTTATGTTCATGACTGTAACAGAGTTAATAAATTGTGGGCATAAATGAGTAACTGCAGTGTCCTGCTTGGCAACCCAGTGGTGAGTATGTTCATCAGATAAAAATGACCAGGTGTTGACAGGCAATAGAAAGGAATTATGAGCAGCAGGGGTTTAGTATCGATACCTCAGGAATTTAACTTATGTGTCAGAAACAAGGTTAGGGCCCTGGGAGAGGGAGGCGCGGAGATGGATGTACTTTGCAGACTATTACTGCGAAGTTTGGCATAAACAGAGACAGGAGACTGAGCTGATTATCATATTCATGAGCTTGTCAACAATAATTGGCAAAAGCCTTGTTAAAATAGAAACTGTAAGAGTCTTGACTGTTCATTTTCTGGGATTATCTCCTATGCAAAGCCCGAGGGAGCCCAACCATCCCCTACTTCACATAAAGACGATTTATTTTCTTTCTTGTCTTTTTTTCTTCCTCTTGTTAGTATTGAGAAAGAACAAATAATTTGAATGGAAGACTTAGCATGTTTTGGGTCCAGGACAGAGACTCTGTAGTCTCGGTTCTCTTCCACACATAAGGGGACTATTGATATTTGAAATGTCATGAAGGAGGGTGGAGTGGAGTCTCTAACACATGTGAGGACCTGGTTCTCTTAAAAGGGAGACATTTTCTTCCCTCTTCTAAACTCCCAAAGTCTTAGCATTTTCTGTTTTGTGTTATACTTTACATAAATGTTATTTTACCTACATGTTCTCTCCTCTAGTCACCTCTAACCACCTTTAAGAGAACTCTGTATACTAATTTCTCGTCTCATCCACTAGTATTTTGTGTATTGTACAGTATCAGTAAATATTCCTTTTTTTCTGTATTTTTATCTCCATGGTAACAAATTCTAAAGTATGCTTTGTTAGTTTCTTCATTTTTTACTTTTATTAGACGGAAAAGGTTTTTTTTATGTCTAGCTTACTGTATATTCATTTGCTACAATCTATATTTATTTTAATTGAGTTATTCTCCAAGACAGTGAAGAAATCTTCTCTGATTTCTGCTAACCTATAAATCACATATCTGAGTTTCATGTATTGGCATTTACAAAGTTGCCTTTATTGTTAGCACACTGTAAAATCTATTGTAGGTAAAGTTTAACTACTTAAGGCAACTTGGAATTATGTTCATATATCATACCTCTGATTGCTTCATTAAGTAACTATTGATTTGGAATTAGGTACCATTTCCTGCTTTACTATGGGGTCTTTTGACCCAAAGAAAGATTGTTAGTCACCTAAGCCACAACTTTCACTTAATGCTAAAAATTTTGCCAATATTTTGCCAGATTATAATCTTTAATCTTCAACATAACATTTCCAGGGACTGGAGGTCGAAATCATCCTGTTCCAACTCTGGGCATCTTTTCTGATGTAAAGTGTTTCCTGAACTAAAACCAATATGTATTTAACTTTTCTTCAGTGGTCTTTGTCACAGACGTTGAAGGAAAAAAAAAGGAAATATCTTAACTCTACGATAGTCAAAACTATTTTAAAGTAGTTCCATTTTCCCAGAGTTTTCTTCATTTAATGTAGTTTGGAGACTATTTGCTGATGTAAACACTGCCTGCTAAATGGGTTTGCTCGTGCTGCTGAGAGCAGCCTGCAACGAGGTCAAGTAGTGCCAGGAGTGGGACAGGACATGTTTTGTTCTGAAGTTACGGTCTCTGTGAAGCTGACGTTCACAGTAGGACTTTTTAAAATTGCACAACTCTGTTGAATAATATTGAGCTTACAACTGAAAACCTTGCGTGTTTGTTTTTAATCTATGCATTTATTCATTCCTTGAAATATGAGGTTCTCTGTAAATACACTGGTGAATTAGGTCAACATAGATCTTGCTCTCACTGATCTTAAAATCTAGAAGGCAAAAAGGTCAATTAACTCAGTGGCATGTAGCTTCACAAAATATAATATGATAGGAGCAGCATGGGGACCTGGAGCTACAGAGAAGGAGTGTGTATCCCAGGGAAAGGCCAGTTATGCTGACTCAGAGGATTGGGGGAAAAGCTAGTATCTTGATTCCTGGAAATGGTGGTCTCCTGCAGAGGGTGGTGATAAAACAGAGAGAGGTGGGGTTAGGAAATACATATGTCGAAGGCAGATTTAGCAGGGTTTGGTGATTAATCATATGTGGAGGAGTAAAGGAAGGGAGAAATGTAAGATGATGTCAGATTTGTGGGTTGGGGACCTGGCTAGACAGTGAGGCTATTCATGGACCTGGGTAGACAGTGAGGCTATTCATGGACCTGCGCAGACAGTGAGGCTATTCAGGGAAGGAGAGGAGAGGAGAGGCAGCATTGGGTAGTACCTGAGATCACACAGGAACTGGGAGAATGACAATAGAAGAGGTCTCAGACAGACACAATCAAAATAGAAAGGATGATCCCAAGGTCAACATTCAATGATTCCAACACATTGGCTAGAAATACAGAAGAAAAAGTCTGGTATCAGGAACCCAGGGGCGAGGAGTTTATACAGAAGGAGAGAGTCAACAGTGTCAGAAAGCGCACAGAATTCACAGACACCAAAGCCTTATAAAATTAATTTCATTCAATAATAAGAAAGCTATTCATGACTTTAAAAAAATAGTCATTTTGGTGAAATGGTGGAGGCAGAATGTACTATATCCAAAGGTCAGGGGAAAGTAAAGAGGACAGGAAAGTGACTTTGGCAACAAAGTTCAGAGATCAGATCAGAGGGAGTAGCAACACCTGTGAGGGGAAGGGTATTTTTAAGATGAATAGATTGGGCTATGTTTCCATACTGATTAAAGGGGCCTGGCACAAAAGAAGACACTAACAGCCTGCGACAGAAGAGGAAGTCAGTTGCATTCTCCCAAGGGAAACGTTCTCCATAAAGCTTCTTCTTTCAAAAAACATTTAAACAGCTTATTGAAGGATAATTTGCATATCATAAAATTACCTTACTGTAAGTGTGCAATTTAGTTATTATAGTCATTTATAGACCTGTGCAACTGCCTCTGAAATCCAGTTTCAGAACATTTCTGTAATCTCCAGATGTTTTCTCATGCGGGCTTGCAGTTCTGCCTTGCTCCCATCTCCAGCAACCACCAATCTGCTTTTTGTCTTAACAAATGTGGCTGTGCTAGGCTATTTATATAAATGGAATTATATAATGTGTATCGTCTGTGTCTGTGTTCTCTCACTTAGCATAATGTTTGTAGACTTATTTGTGTCCTAGTATGCACTCTTTTATTTAGTGAATAGTTTTCAATTTAGTGGACACAGTACACTTTTATTTATCTCCTCAACTGTTGATAGATACTTGGATTTTTTGCAGTTTTAAGGTATTAAGAATAATGATTGATATCATGAACACACATATGCGTATTTTCATACAGACATGTTTTCTTTTCCCTTGGATACATTCCTGGGAGTATAACCGATGGTTATATGATAAGTTTATGTTTTAAGAAAATGCCAACCTGTTTTCAGAGTGGTTGTATCATTTTATATTCCCATCAGCACCGTGTAAGTGTTCTTAGTCCTCTGTATTTCGTCAACAGTTGGTACTGTCTGTCTTTTAAAATTATAGCTATCTTAGTGGGTGTTCAATGTTATTTCATCTTGTTTCGATTTTCACTTTTCCTAATGACTAATAATGTTAAGCATCCATACGCTTATTTACCATTCCTATATTTTCCATGATGAAATTTCTATTCAAATTTTGTGTTCATTTGTAATTGAGGTGTTTGTTTTGTTATTGAAAAATATGAATTACTTACAATCCCTTTATTAAATATAATTTAATTTTACAGATGTTTTCTTCCAGTTTGTGACTTGTCTTTTCATTTTCTTAATGATGTCTTTTGAAGCACAAAGTTTTAAGCTTTTTGGTAAAGTTCAATTTGTCCATTTGTTCCTTTTTAGGGATAATGCTTTTGGTATTCTATTTAAAACTTTGTGCCTAAACCAAAGTAATGAAGATTTTCCTCCTGTTTTCTTTTAAAAGTTTTATAATTTTAACACTTAAATTTATTCTAATAATTAATGCTGAATTAATTCTTGTATATAATTGTTTTGTTCTGGATATTCAATTGTTCTCACACTATTTATTTGGAAACACACACACACACACACACACACACACACACACAAAAATACTGTTCTTTACCCATTAAATTTCCTTGGAATCTTTGCCAAAAGCCAAATGACCATAAATGTTTCTCTTTATGGTTTTTTTTTTAATTACTAAAATTAATTGCAGCATGTAACACTACTGCTAAATTTTATCAAAATTGAATCAGTTGCTTAAGAATTAAAAGTTAAGTTAGAAATAATGTTTTTTTGAAAATACTTGGAATAAAACATTAACAAATCTTAAGAATACATTTATCTTCAAAAAGGAATAAAGTATATATGAGCGATTTTGAAGTACACAGAAAGGCTTTTCAATGATAAATTATCCATAGATATTGTTATGACATTAAGTATAAACTTGAAATATGTTCTTAGACAGAAACGTCAGGAGACCCACAAAGATTGGGGAACACAATATTCCCCTGAAAAACAATAAATCAAGTCCACACAGAAAGTGAAGCAGTTAAGGCCGGGCATGCTGGCTCATGCCTTAACATCAGCACTTTGGGAGGCTGAGGTGGGTGGATCACTTGAGGTCAGGAGTTTGAGACCAGCCTGGCCAACATGGTGAAACTCTGTCTCTATAAAAATACAAAAATTAGCTGGGTGTGGTGGTGTACACCTATAATCTGAGCTACTTGGGCCGCTGAGGCAGGAGAATTACTTGAACCAGGGAGGTGGAGGTTGCAGTGAGCTGAGATCACGCCACTGTACTCCAGCTGGGTGACAGAGCAAAACTCCATCAAATAAAAAACCGAAATGAAATAAAGGAAAGAAAAGGAAGAAAGAAGGAGGAGAGAAAGAAAGAAAGAAAGAAAGGGAAAGAAAGAAACAGAAAGAAAGAAAAAAGAAAAAGTAAAAAAGATGAAAAAGAAGGAAGGAAGGGAGGGAAGAAAGAGAAAGAAAGAAAGAAAAAGGAAAGGAAAGGAAGAAAGGAAGGAAGGAAGAAAAAGAAAGAAAGAAGGAAGAGAAAGAAAGTAAGAAAGGAAGAAAGAAAGAAAGTGAGGCAGTTAAAAGTGGAGTTTCTTTAGTTTACAGACCTTACATGGAATCAGCTAATGGCATCTGCCTGGTACATGCCTGATGAGTGACTGAGGCAGTGATTGGTAATGGGGCTAAATATCAGAGCCAAGAGAAGAAAGCACAGCTCAGCAATAAGTAGACAAGAAATGTGATAAAAGGATCAGTTGAGAAAAAAACTCAGTGTTGAAGACCAAAGATAAACAGTTATTCTTACCTAGGCTTTCCTGGGTTTTGAGATTAAAGGAAGCAAGAATAGTTTTTGCCAAATATGACAGAATCCTGTTGAATAATATTTTGCTGTAGTCTAATCCTAAATAGGACATAGAAACATTTTTTCTTGAGTTCCTACCATATGTTGGTACTGTTTTGGGTGTTTTCATGCAGATTTTCTTCGTCTGCTTTTAGATAGCATATTGTGTTGGTCCATTTTGCATTGCTATAAAGGATTACCTGACGCTGTGTAACTTATAAGGAAAGGAAGTTTATTTGGCTCAAGGCTTTTCAGGCTACATAATCATGGTGCAAGCGTCTGCTAAGTGAGGCCTCAGAAAGCCCTCAGTCATGGTGGAAGGTGAAGTGGGAGAAGGCATGTCACATGACAAAGAGGGAGCAAGAGAGAGGAGGAGGTACCAGGCTTCTTTTAACAACCAGCTGTCATGTGAATAATAGACTGAGAACTCACTCATTATCATGGGGAGAGCATCAAACCATTCATGAGGGATCCATACCCAAGACCGAAACACCTCCCACCAGGCCCCACCTCCAACACTGAGGATCATATTTCAACATGAGATTTGGAGGGAACAAACATGCGAACTATATATGAATAATAATTTTCAAAAAAGTGAAAGAAAATTGCCCAAGGCACAAAGGACCTGAGTCCAGATTTAAGAACAATCATCTTTCTTTTTATTTATTTCAGCCTGAAAACTAAAGAAATATAGTAAGATTTTTTTGCTCTGCCCTCTAACTTTCAAAGTTAACACACCCAGCCCCTGTGAAATTAAAGAATGACCCATCAAAATGTGATGGGCCGTTCATACCAGCTCTAGTTCATATTGTTTGGTGATGACGGATCATCAAAATGTATGCAGCCTCCAGGTCCCTATATATTTCTGCTGTATGTGAATTATTAGGAAAGAGTTGCAAAGTGGCTTTGGTCCAAAACATTTTACTTTTGTTTTACCTCTGTCACTTGCAGTTTAATCTAAAGAAAGCAGGCTCTTAATCCCACAGGTGGAAACCTTATCTAGATTAATATCTGAGGACAGTGAGCAGAGCAAAGATGACTCTTTAGCTTCTTATCATCAAATGCATCAAAATTCATAGTATCTATGTACTGAACACTGTGTAAACACTGAAGGCACACTGACTGTAGTTTCCACCAGTAGTGGAAATTATAACCCCCATTTAAAGAACATGGTCTCAGATCTTGTGTGCATAATGTTCACAAGGGAAAAATTTAAAACATAGGTTCCTGGTGGATTTAATAACCAATGATTCTGATTTAGTAGATCAGGGATGGGGCCCCACATAAGGGTTTAAATAAATTTTTACAACAAAGAAAAAAAAACTAGTGATTTATGCATGTTGTCACAGATGAAATTTTGAAATTTTTCTCTGTGCTTCATGTTTATTTTACATGTGGGTAACAGAAGATATTAAGAATTGATTCAAGGATTTAGATATCTTAGGTCTGGTTGCAATTATCACAGGTAATGTTAATGGAAATCCAGAAAGTTAGACAATGAGAACCACAACTAAGATTCAGGAAAAACAGGTCAAATCAGAGAGCCACTCACTGGGGAAGCCCAGATATGCATCTAGTCTGATTACCCGCTGGGGAAGAAAGAGTTAAACAGTTAGCTTTCCATCCATTTCTTCCCTGAAAAGCAGACTAATGATCTAGTCTGACTCTTTATAAACATACGTTGATAATTTGACCTCTTGGCAATAAGAGAAATAATAGTTAATTAAAGTCATTATGGAATGCTAATGGTTGGGTGTCCCTGTTTTAGGATTGTTTATAGAAAGCAAACCAACAATCTGTGGATTTTTGAGGGCTGACTCTTCAAAAAATGTCATATAAGATCTATAACTCTCTAGATCTATAAAATGGAGATGCTTTCTATTACAAATACTCATCACTCTGTGAGGTGACCCACAAATCTCTGCTAGAGACCTCATTTCAGCCCGGGACAGACAGCCTGTGTCCAATGTGAGGAAGGAAAGATTTAGAGAGCCACATGGAATGCCCCCAGTTTTCTCAGCTTTGCTTTTGTTTTTGATTGCCTGGGTCCTTGAAACTACTAGTATCTTGATTCTGGGCAAGATCTCTGATTAATTTGCTTTGAGATGACAACCCAATCATTTGTGTTAGATCAATTAGTCTTCACAGCGTTGTCAGAGATGGTTTCATTGGTTAAAGTTTCCCACCAGAGTACCCTGTGGCACACTGATTTACCCATTAATTAAATGATATAATGGGAGCCTGAAAACTCACTACAGTTTCCAAAGTTTCTTAGACTAGTTAAGGAAAATAGTTGGTATACTTACACAAGCTAAGTCCTCAAGTGCAATTGTTCATTGTAAGAAAAGAAACCAAAATTATAGTTTGGATTGTCAAAATTATAGTTTGATGTTATAATAGAAATTTGAAACTTAAATATTTTGAATATTTTACTTCGATTATATTTACAATTGGTAAAAAAAATTGATATTTTTCAGTTGTGGATAACAAAAAATAGATACTCCAAAAAATGGTTGGAGGAATAAAATTACGTTATAATTATCTGGCTCATAAATGTACAAAGCCACACTCCTCCGAGTGGATACTATATACATGTACAGTTTCAATTATTTTCCATTTAGTACTTACCTGACCTTGGACAACTCTCTTAATCTGTTTGACTCAGTTTCTTTATTGGTAAAATGAAAATCGTGAAGGACCGAAGGAAGAGGAAAGTAAGAATGAAAGATGAGGAAAGGGAAAGGGTAAGAATGGAGGATGAAGAGGAGGAGGATTAAATAAGGGGAAGATGAGTGTATATGACAGCACTTAAAATAGACTCTGACACCTTATAAGTACTATATAACTGTTAACTGGTATAAGTTTTAATTTTTAAAAAATTTGACATTTTTAGACAAAAATTTAAAAATTTTTAGACATATAATTGTACATATTTATGGAGTACAGTATTCTACACATGTATGCATGTGTAAATATACATATATATAAATGTATTTTATCCTTTTTTATCAGAAAACAAGCATACACATATCTACATGCAGTACCATGAGTATTCTAATGTTCATCCTTTACCGAACTATTAGAAAAGACTGTATGTAACATTTCTTAATAAACGTATAAATAATTTTCTTATACATGCCTAAATTGTTGAAATATAGGAAGGTAGAAGTTTGCTGACAGTGTTGGAAAATAATTAAAAGCAAAATCTCCTGCTCTCTCAGAAAATCTCTCCATAAATGAAGCAGAGTTTTGTTACTGAATTAACATTGAAGAAGGTGGTGATGCCCATCACAGGGAGTTGCTAAAGGTAGCACAGAATCAGAAAGAAATCTGACCCTTTTATATAGTCAGGAAGATACAATCCAATACATATATTTTCACAGGATAAACAACTAGTACTAGTATTCAAATAAGAGGAAGTAACAGCACCATTTGCAATATACTGTTGATTCTAAATTCATCTAGCAATAGAAGAGGCTTTCTGTGTTGGTTAATTGCCTTTATCCAGAAGAAAAATGGAACTTAAGTCTCTTTGACAAGCAGGTAGTTTTACACCTAGACATCTAACACCTAAATGAAAGTCTCACTCTCCCGCCTAGAAGGGGAGATAGAGACACTAATGTCGTTGACATTTACATTTCAAAGAGATGGCGCCAAGCCCCTGAGGAAAACATTTCTGGTTATAAAACTGGAGAGAGGCTTATTTAGCATTTAAACAGGTTTACATACCTCTCAATGGGACAGGGAAAGGATTTAGAATTACCGGTTTCCTAAGGGAAATGCTCTTAGCGAGGAGGAGAGGTCTCTTTCCCCTTTTTACCAGGGAGATTTTCAAAAGTTCTTTTCAGATTCTTATTTGCCCTTATGGTAGCACAGGCTTCTGACAAAAATTAGATTTTGTTAGAGTTTAGAATAAAACATGTGTTCTACAAATGAGGTTGTTACTGATTTACTAGTTCCTCGCATTCATTTACTTATTCTTCCCAGCTTTCAATTCCACAACGGCTTGTTAAAAAATCTCCAGGGAGCTGTTTGCCTGTGTCACCAAAAGTCTATAGAATGTTCTGTGATTAACAAAAACAGATACACAGAATCTTCTGTATAGAAATTCAGAATCCTAGCTTGTCCCTTCTTCTAAGATATTTTAGATGTTGCTAAGCATGAAGGCTATGGGCTATGGCCATTTCATGTTTTATTTTTGATATGAGGTAACGCTGTTTTACAAAATGATATATTTCTAGAAAAAGGTTTCAGTGGAAGAGATTAGATTGATGTGACACAACCAGAGTTTTTTTCAAAATGAGCAGAGAAACTGTTCCAAGATCAACATTAACAGTGGTGTCCTGATCATTTCCCCTGCTAACGTTGGAATGAACATTGATTTCCTCCTTCATTAAACACAAGCATTTCTATAATTTGCCAGAGAATATTAGTCACTGGCTTCATAGAAGGCTCTAGGAAGAGTCAGTGCTCTCCACAAGTCCAGTCTGGTCATTGTGACTGTTTCCAGACAAATGAGGTCCAGCTGCTTATTCTCACTGCGCAATAACAAAATGCAGACAAACTGGGAAAGAAAGTTTATTTCTACAATGGTTACAGGGAGAAGGTCGGAATAACTAACCAGACCAACTAAAAGTTACAACTTTTTTCTTTAGCTTATGTATACAATTCCGGTTTTTGCCTACGTGTCAGAGTCTCATCTCCTTTCCTTTCTCCTTTTCTTTCCCCTTTCCTCCTTTCCTCTTTCCTTTCTCCTTTCCTTTCCTTTCCTTTCCATTCCTTTCCTTTCTTTCCTTTCCTTTCCTTTTGTCTTTCTTTCCTTTCCTTTCTTTTTGTCCTTCTTTCTTTCCTGATGTAGTTTCACTCTTGTCACCCAGGTTACAATGCAATGGCATGATCTTGGCTCACTGCAACTTCAACCTCCCGGATTCAAGCAATTCTCCTGCCTCAGCCTCCCAAGTAGCTGAGATTACAGATGCCTGCCACCACTCCTGGCTAATTTTTGTATTTTTGTGCCTCTTAATTAACTGCATGAAATTTCAATTTTAACTGTGTTAAATTTCAAATTTCTCCCTCTTGGCCAGGCTGGTGTCGAACTCCTGACCTCAGGAGATTCGTCCATCTCCACCTCCCACGGAGTGTTTCTTAATCAATCTAATCTTAACTAAGGGTCTGCATGTAGGAAAGTTTCTTAGATTTGTTCTTGGACTAGACTAAAGAGGTTGAGAAAGTCCAGGTGTGGTTTTAACACATTTGTTTTTGCATTCGAGGGCATTCCAGGCCTCGTACTCAGGCAACAATTTCTCCAATTCTTTAATGTCAATCTTACATATTCATTATTCCAGCAAAGGGCTTATGCAGACTTGGCTGCTTGCGGAGCTCTGGCCTGCCACAAGAGAACTGAGCTCAGAAAGAGTACCTCTGCCAAAGGACAGGACCCCTGGAAGCCTCTCCAAAAGCTGATGCCTCAAATAGATATTGAAGAGTAATTTGCCAGGTGGGAAAGCAGGATAAGGCATTTCAGTCAAACCAAAGTTATAAAGACTTGAAAAAAGATATTTATTTGGAAATAAGTGTTTGTGTGTGTGTGTTTGTGTGTGTATGTGTGTGGTGGTGGTGGTGGTGGTGATGATTTAGTGAGTTAGAGGAGAAGTGTCAAGAAAACGGCTAGAATGTGAGTTAGGAGCTATGTCATCCTGTCTTAAGGAACAGTATGCTATGTAAGGCATTTTGCATTTTATCCTGAAGAAGGTTCTGACAGATTTCAACAGAGATGGAAAATCATTAGTTGCATTGTTATAATAAAATCTTCTCTTGTGATGGATTGAAATAGGTACAGGAGGCAGCACCGAGGAATCTGCGCAGTACAAGGCCGGCAAAATGGCAGGGCTTGTGCCACCAGCAGATTCGGTGGAGGGAGGAATTTAGTGGAGTTTGTTAAAGGTGAGAGGTTGAAGGACATCACATTTGAGAATTAGGTCTTACAGTTGTGAATTTAGCCTTGATCAAGCAAATTTGTAGCTGATTGTTTTTAAAACTTGCGCTATTGAAAGCAGGATTCCTTGGTGGGTGTTTCTTATCTGAAAAACAACAACAAAAAAACAGTGACTGTTTTATAGCCAGCCTTCTCTCTTGAGAATGCGTGCCAGGACAGTGAATGAGAAACAGGTAGCTGTCAGGTGACTGTAGAGGACCAAAGAGATCACCTCAATGAGGGCTAATTTGGCACCGAGTCTGATGGGAAAGGCACCTTGTTGTAGTCCCTTTGTGCCTCTTAATTAACCGCATCAAATTTCAATTTTCTTAAAATGCAGGAATTGAACAGAGACCACTAAGGGCACTTTGAGCCCTCATGGTCTAGGACTCTTGACTGACATCGTCTAATTTGGAACTCATGGACTAGTTTTCAATTTTTAAACCTTCTATTTTTGATTTTCATGAGAAAAACTTTCTATTTCTGTTCACATACACTTTATGTAAATGAATTAAGTAGAGAGAAATATAGAGTACCTTTCCTCCTTTTGTTATTAAGATAATCTTCTTCATGTCAACAAAACGATAAAGATTATGCTTGTCTGTGAAATGGAAATGAAATTCTAAAACTCTTATAGATAACTTTTTTTTTTAAAAAAAGAACATGATGTGATTTTGCCTAACCGGTAAGGTGCCATTTTGCAAGGCACAGGATGTCATCCACAGTGAGAGCTTCCAGCTTCCTATGCTCCACCTCAGATTTTCTTCTTGGCATGCTCCACTTCAGTTTTCAAAGCTAATTAGAAGATATTCACTTTTGTCTCAGTTATACATTCAGGGAGAAACCATATATCTATACAAATGAGGTAGACGTCAATTGCCATTCAAGTTTATTGAAGGTCCCAGGCAGATGAGGACCTGTCAGAGAATTTTCCCCAAGGAAAGCACAAGCAGAGATTGGCATCCTGTGCACGGGCCCCTACTCTGTATGCTGGAGGGTGTGCTGGAGCCTGCTTAACAGTCCTTCAATAATTATATCAGTTGTATAAAGATTTGTTCCAAGGTTTAGGAAAATTGATCTCATAAAAATAAAATAACTTACCCAACATCATGAACTAGTAAAAACTAGTATTTTGGGGGAGTCAGGATGGGAACCCAAGTTTGATTCTCAAGCCATTACCTTTCAGCCTCACTCTGATTCAAAATGAAACAATCCATCACTCCTACTCTGGAAGCAACACCACAAAACAAGAAATAACCACTCCACCCTTGACTCAGAGCAATGAGAGAAAGGCCTGGCCAGGACAAACTTTGTTAAAAGTCTAATACTGTAGGCCCTGCTAGACTCTTGTATTTGTTCATCAGATTTAATTAGCAAAAGAATACTCATGAAATAGTGATATCACCTCTTTATGGATGAACAGTAAGTGGTGAACGTTACATCAAATATGAGTACGCTCAACTTCAAAGCCACTTCTACACCTAGAGTTTTGGATACACAGAAATGTTGTGATAAACAACCATATGAGTCGATATTGTCTCTGCCTTCTAATTGAGGAACCAAAGGTATGGGGGAAATTACTGTCTCAACCACATCTAATAAGTTGGAACATGCCAAGTGGGGATTTCAACCCAGTTCTCCCGTTTTTCTCCAGTGATCTTTCTCTACCTGATTTCTGAAGTCACTAAAAATGCTGTCCTCTTCACTTTTATTTAGGATTTTCTTTCAGTCCAAAATGCCCTTCCCTGAATGGTAGCAAACTTAATCTTCAAGATCTTGGATCTTTAATTTAAAAACCCAAAAATCTTTAGGAACCTGGAGTGCACCTGGGCATTGTGCTACATGCTGAAGAAACTCCAGAGAGGAATTCTGTTGCCTTTGTGAAAGTCATCAGAATCAAAATGAAGTCAAGAGTGCCAGGAACAAAAAACCTTCCCAAAACAACAACAACTACAACAACAACAACAAAATCCCCAACTTTGACAAATAGAGCTGCAGAAGGCCATAAAATAAAAAGAGGGAGAACTATGTGCATATGCCTACTAACAAAAACTATCACAAAAAATGCAAAAGTCACAACCTTGCAGAAAAGCCATCACTACTTTACACAAAAGTTACTTCTGCAAGGACATCTTCCCAGCAACTGCCTGTCCAACCTTGGACTGGCATCATCTTTGTTATTGAATGTGTCAAGCTGTTCTTGCCTTGCTACAAAGAAATACCTGAGACTGAGTAATTTATAAGGAAAAGGGGTTTAATTGGCTCATGATTCTGCAGGCTTTTTAGGAAGCATAGTGCTGACATCTGCTCAGCTTCTGGGGAGGTCTCAGAAAGCTTACAATCAAGTCAAATTGGAAGCAAATGTCTCACATGGTAAGGGCAGGAGTGAGAGAGAGAGGGAAAGGAAATGCCCCACACTTTCAAACTCTAGATCTTGTGAGAACAGCACCAAGGGAATAAGTGTTAAACCATTCATGGAAACCCATCTCCATGTTCCAATCACCACCCCTCAGGTCCCATCTCCAACACTGAGGATTACATTTCAACATGAGATTTGGGGTGACAAATATCCATACTCTATCATTCTGCTCCTTGCACCCCAAATCTCATGTTCTTCTTGCATTGAAAAATACAATCATGACTTTCAAATAGTTCCCCCGGTCTTAAGTGTTTCAGTATTAACTCAAAGTTCAAAGTCTAATGTCCCATCTGGAGAAAAGTTTCTTCTACCTATGAGCCTGTAAAATCAAAACAAGTTATTTGTTTCAATGATACTATGCAGGTTCAAGCATTGGGGAAACATTCCCATTCTAAAAGGGAGAAACTGACCAAAAGAAAGGGCAATGGATCCCATGCAAGTCTGAAACACAGCAAGGAAGCCATTAAATCTTAAAGCTCCAAGATGATTTTATTTGACTCCATGTCCACATCCAGGGTGCACTGGTATGAGGGATAAGCTCCCAAGCTCTTGGGCAGCTTCACCCCTGTGGCTTTTCCACATTGAGGGTGCAAGCTGGTGTTGGCTCTACCATTCTGAGGTCTGGGGACAATATCCCCTTCCAACAGCTCCACAGTGCCCCAATAGAAAGTCTGTGTAGGGCCTCCAATTTCACACTTCCCCTTGGCACTGGCCTAGTAGAGGTTCTATATGAGGGCTGTACCCCTGCAGCAAGTTTCTTCCTGAGAACCCATGATTTCTGATACATCCTGTGAAACGTAGGTGGACACTGCCAAGCCTCCTTCACTCTTGCACTCTGGATGCCTACCAGGCTTAACACCACATAGAAGCCACAAAGGCTTATGGCTTGTGCCCTTCGGAGTGTGGTGCAAGCCATATCTGAGGCCCTTTCAGACTTAGGTGGAGCCAGAGCATCCAGGATGTGAGGAGCAGCTTCTTGTGGTGATGCAGGGTAGTGGCACCACAGGTCTGGCCTTAAAACCACTCAGTCCTCCTGGGCCTCTGGGTATGTAATAGGAGGGGCCTCTTAGAAGATCTCTGAAATACCTTCTAGGCCTTTTCTCCATTGCCTTGGAAATTTGTACTTGGCTCCTTTTTCATCATGTGAATGTCTCAGCAAGTGGTTGATCCACAGCTTTCTTGGATTCGTACTCTGATAAAGCATTTTCTTTGCCAGGTGGCTAGGTTGCAAATTTGCTAAACGTTTATGATCTGCTTCCTCTGTAAATATAACTTTCAACTTTAAGTCATTTGTTTGCTCTCCCATCTGATTTAGGCTGTTAGAAACAGCCAGACTACATCTTTAACACCTGCTGCTTAGAAATTTCTTATGCCAAATACCCTAGGTCATCACTTTTAAGTTCAAATCTACAGATTTCTATGGCATAAAAACAATGCAGCCAAGCTCTTTGCTAAGGCATAACAAGGATGACCTTAGCTCCAGTTCCCAATAAGTTCCTCATTTCCATCTGAGACCTCATTAGCCTGGACTTTAATGTTGATATTACTATAAGCATTTTGCTCACAACCTCTTAGTGCTCTCTGAGAAGTTCCAAACGTTCCCTCATATTCCTGCCCCTCTTCTGTGCCCTCCAATTTTTACCAACTTCTACTCACTACGCAGTTTCAAAGTTGCATCCAGATCATCAGGTACCTTTGTAGCCATGTCCCACTCCTCAGTGACAGTTTTCTATGTTGTGCTGTTATTGAAGTGCTATAAAAAATCTGACACTGGATAATTTATAAAGAAAAGAGATTCAATTGGCTTATGGTTCTGCAGGCTTCACAGAATGCATGGTGCCGTGGCATCTCCACAGCTTTTGGGGAAGCCTCAGAAAGTTTACAACCATGGTGGAAGGCCAAGGGGATGAAGACAACCCACACTGAGAGGGAAGGAGCAAAAGGGAGAGCAAAAGTACCACACACTTTTAAACAGCAAGATCTTGCCAGGACAGGACCACAGGGATGGTACTAAATCATTCATGAGAAATTCACCTTCATGATCCAATCACCTCCCACCAGGCCCTGCCTCTCACATTGGAGATTACGTTTCAACATGAGATTTGGGAGGAAAATAACCAAACTCTATCATTTATCTTTGTAGCCAAGGATATTTGTTTCAAACAATTATATAATTCTTCTCATTTTATTCTTTAAAAGCCTTTGTCTTCATTTACCCCACAGAATATGCACATATTTTATTATGGCATATGTATTTCCATTGTTATGCTTTATTCCCAAATAAATAACCTTTTATTCTAGAGCCTCTCTTTTTGTTATTAATGTTGACATCTTGATCAGTCTAATAGAGAATTCTCTTGGATCATGGTGAAATCTCACTCCTCTTAAGCAGCCCTTTTATGTTTCTCCAGGTAAAATAATGTCTGCCTTTTCCTCACCTTCCCAGCTATTTCCCTGTGCTTCTGTTTTGACATTTATCAAAGCTACCTTTTGATTCTACCTATATGTAAGTCTGTGATATCTGCAAAATTGAGTCCTGGAGGCAAAAAATGCTATTTTGGGCCCCTGTCCTCTTTAGTCTTTTATGTGAAAATCAATAAATGTTTGTTCAATTTGGGAAGTGGGGTAAAAATTCTCATGAAACACAGTGGAAAGAAGGAAAAGAAAAGCAAAAGCTCATTAACCAGAAAGAATAATCGATGGCTATTTGCTCAGTATGGTATAATGATTCTCCAATGGCAGATGACATTTGGGTAGAAATATGTTAAATTTTTGAGCCAGTAATTCTTTCTCTGTTCTTCTCTTTCGTCACCTTTCCCGGCAGAATTTTCATAAAAACAGCTTGAAAGTTCAGATGCCTTCTGCGCTGTCATGTTGTCACTATGATAATTACTGTGCTAATCACCAACACCTTGCAGATTAGTGGAGATTAGCAGTGGGCCTGAAGAGTGAGAAGGCAGACTGACTCAGAGGCAGGATTTACAAAATCCCTCAAAGGAGTCCAGGTTAACAGGCTAGAAGAAGTAAACAAAATATTTTGAATTATTTCTCAGGAGGATCTGTAGAAGCCACTGTACTCTGTGAATCAATGGAGGGTATGAAGATTGACCCTGTAGTTCTTCAAATAGTGTCTCAAGAGAAAACATGGGACATAGTTTTACCAGAAATTAAGTAAAATGAGATGAGAAGAAAATGTTCCAAGACTCAATTAGTTTGGGATTATCAAGATTAAATAAAGCAATTGGGATTTTGTTACCTGAGAATTTTTCAGAGCCCTCAATAAGCCAGTAAGCATGGTGAGTTCTTAAGCATAAAATACCTAGAATTTCCCTGCCTTATTTAACCATAGAACCCTGAACCCTACTCATCTTCTTTTTATAGGATGGAGGTTCTGCACAGCACTCTGGGAAATTCTGACTTAAATGCAGAATTTAAAAGACAGAAGGTAAACTGTTTTTCTTTGGGAAGACATAGGTACCCACTTATGTGTGTTACATGTTTTTATATATATTTTTCATTGAATCGACCAAACTCAGTGATATAGAAAATACTATTTTCTTTCCACAGATGTAGAAATGAAAGTTCAAAGAGCTTAAATGGCATGCTAGAGATGAGCAGAGTTATGATTAAATCAAAGCCTGGCTGGTTATATCCCTATATTGACAGTGATGATGCATTTCCTTGACAAGAAGAAATAGGTCTCCGATGAGCTTGAAGGCAACACAGGATCTCCACCATAATTAGATTCCATTGAATGGCTGACAAATATACAAAATAGTTTTAGCAGTTACTGTAGTCATATTAAAATGGAATAAAAGATTAGGTTGAAGATGGGGCAAGGACTCTTGGAAACTGAAATACTATTCTGATAGCTTTGCTTCCTTGTTAGTTGGAACAAACAAACAAAATAAAACAACAAAAAAAAATAGAGACCATACATATGCAAATCTATAAACGTATTCCATCACATAAACGGAACCAAAGACAAAAACCAAATGATTATCTCAAAAGATGCAGAGAAGGACTTAGAAAAAAATTCAACAGCCATTTACGCTAAAAATTCTCAATAAACTAGGTATTGATGGAATGTATTTCAAAATAATAAGTTCTATTTATGACAAACCCACAGTCAATATCATACTGAATGGGCAAAAACTGGTAGCATTCCCTTTGAAAGCCAGCACAAGACAAGGGTGCCCTCTCTCACCACTGCTATTCAACATAGTATTGGAAGTTCTGGCCCGGGAAATCAGGCAAGAAAAAGAAATAAAAGTATTCAATTAGGAAAATAGGAAGTCAAATTGTCTCTATTTGCAGATGACATGATTGTATATTTAGAAGACCCATGATCTCAGTCCAAAATCTCCTTAAGCTGATAAGCTACTTCAGCAAAGTCTCAGGATATGAAATCAATGTGCAAAAATCACAAGCATTCCTATATAACAGACAAACAGAGAGCCAAATCATGAGTGATTTGTTACATAATTGCTACAAAGAGAATAAAATACCTAGGAAAACAACTAACAAGAGATGTGAAGCACCTCTTCAAGGAGAACTGTAAACCACTGCTTAAGGAAATAAGAGAGGATAGAAACAGATGGAAAAACATTCCATGCTCATGGTTAAGAAGAATCAATATCGTAAAAATGGCCATAGTGCCCAAAGTAATTTATAGATTTAATGCTATCTCCATCAAGCTACCATTGACTTTCTTCACAGAATTGGAAAAAAACATCTTAAATTTCATATGGAACCAAAAAGGAGCCCACACAGCTAAGACAACCCTAAGCCAAAAGAAAACAACAACAACAACAAAAAAAAACCAAAGCTGGAGGAGTCATGCTACCTGACTTTAAAGTATACTACAAGGCTACAGTAATCAAAACAGCATGGTACTGGTACCAAAACAGAGATACAGACCAATGGAACAGAAGAGAGGCCTCAGAAATAACACCACACATCTACAACCATCTGATCTTTGACAAACCTGACAAAAACAAGCAATGGGAAAGGATTTCCTATTTAATAAATGGGAAAACTGGCTAGCCATATGCAGAAACTGGACCCCTTCCTTACACAAAGTTATACAAAAATGAACTCCAGATGGATTAAAGATTTAAACATAAGATCTAACACCATAAAAACCCTAGAAGAAAACCTAGGCAATACCGTTCAGGACATAGGCATAGGCAGGGACTTCATGACTAAAACACCACAAGAAATGGCAACAAATGCCAAAATAGACAAACAGGATATAATTAAACTAAAGAGCTTCTGCACAGCAAAAGAAACTATCATTAGCGTGAACTGGCAACCAACGGAATGGGAAAAAATTTTTGCAGTCTACCCATCTGACAAAGGGCTAATATCCAGAATCTACAAAGAACTCAAACAAATTTACAAGAAAAAAAAAAAACCCATCAAAAAGTGGGCAAAGCATATGAACAGTCAGTTTTCAAAAGAAGACATTTATGAGGCCAACAAACATATGAAAAAAAGCTCATCAACACTGGTCATTAGAGAAATGCAAATCAAAACCACATTGAGATACCATCTCATGTCAGTTAGAATGGTGATTATTGAAAAATCAGGAGACAACAGATGCTGGAGAGAATGTGGAGAAATAGGAGCGCCTTTACACTGTTGCTGGGAGAGTAAATTAGTTCAACCATTGTGGAAGACAGTGTGGCAATTCCTCAAGGATCTAGAACTAGAAATATCATTTGACCCAGCAATCTCATTACTGGGTATATACCCAAAGGATTATAAATCATTCTATTATAAAGACACATTCACAGATATGTTCATTTCAGCACTGTTCACAATAGCAAAGACTTGGAACCAACCCAAATGCCCATCAATGATAGACTGGATAAAAAAAATGTGGCACATATACAATATGGAATACTATGCAGTCATAAAAAATGATAATCTCATATCTTCTTTGCAGGGACATGGATAAAGTTGGAAACCATCATTCTCAGCAAGCTGACACAAGAACAGAAAACCAAACACTGCACGTTCTCACTCATAAGTGGGTGTTGAACAATGAGAACACATGGACGCAGGGAGGGGAACATCACATACTGGGGACTGTCAGGGGGTGGGGTGTAGGGGAGGGATAGCAGGGGATGGGAGGATAGCGGAGGGGATAGCATTAGGAAAAATACCTAATGTAGATTACAGGGTACTGGATGCAGCAAACCACCATGGCAAGTGTATACCTATATAAGAAAACTGCACATTCTGCACATGTACCCCAGAACTTAAAGTACAATAATAAAAAAAAATAAAATAGAAAAAAAGAGAAAAGGATAAGAGGAAAATCTGCCATGCAAACATGAATGAAAGGAAGGTTTTATTGATATGGTAATATCAGACAAAGTAGACTTCAGAACAGGAAAAATAATCAGAGATAAAAAGGGACATTAACCATTAGAAAGGCAAGAATTCACCAGGAAGCTATAATAAACCTACATGAGTATGTCCTTCATAACAGAGCTTTAACATGTGTGAAGCAAAAACTGTCTGAATAGAATGGAGAAATGGACCATATCCCATTCAGTGATAAGCAGAAAGAAAATCAGCAAGAACATAGAAAACCTAAACAACTCCAAGAGACTGAATTGATCAATGGGAACACACCACACAGCAACAGCAGGATGCACATTCTTTTCCAGTTCTCAAGAAACATGTATCTAGTTGGACATATCCTGGGTCATAAAACAAACATTCACAGGTTCAAAATAATACAATCCTGGGCAACATGGTGAAATCCCATTTCTACAAAAAATACAAAAAATTAGCCTGATGTGGTGGTGTGCACCTATAGTCCCAGCTACCAGGGAGGCTGAGGTGAGATAATTGATTGAGCCTGGGAGACCAAGGTTTCAGTGAGCTGTGATTGCACCACTGCACTCCAGACTGGGTGACAGAACGAGACTCTGTTTAAAAAAAATAAATAAATAAAAAGTAAAAAGAATAAAATAATAGAAATTTTAGTATATATATTCCTTGAAAATAATGAAAATTAACTGAGAGTCAATAACAGCAGGACAACTGGAAAATTTATCAGTGATTTGGAAGTTAAACAACAAACTTTCAAATAATCCAAATGATCCATAGTAATTCAACCAAAACATCTCAAAGGAAACTATAAAATATTTTGGAGTGATTTGAAGTGAACATAAAACAAAATGTTGAGGGATTGGGTGAAAGCAAAGCTTGGCTCTCATTGCCATATGGAGGACCCATATGGAGGATTTGTAGCGTGTTTCTGTGTTAACACTCTCATTATGCACTAATTCTGTGAAAGTAAGAGGATATGTGTCTATTGCCTGACTATTAGAAAAAAAAAGAGGTCTAAAGATTTCAAAATATGTTTAAATTGGATACGTTTAGGGAAACTAAATCCAGCAATATACAATTGATACATATGTAAGATAGGGACGGCAGGAAAAGTGAAGTAGATTGGCACTTTATGACAGGCATGTTACCATTGTCCATTTGTATTTGTATCACACTTTATATTTTCAACACATGTGCACATCATTTCATTTGACATTCATCACAGGCCTGTAACACCCACCTTATTTTGTATTTGCAAAAGTTGATACATATATCTGACTATCTAAAACTCTGATGACGATGACGCTACTTTTTCTGACCCCTCTTTCATTACATCTCATAAGTTTTCCTAAATTATACATGAATATTAATTTATTCTAAATCAGACTTATGAAGGAGAGTAAACAGCCATATAGTGTTACCTGATATAATAGAAATTAAACTGCATGGTTTGTTGAATAAAAACGAATTCATTGCATTGATAGTCTATTTACTGGTTACTAGCCTCTCAATGCCTACCAATTATATGTTAGCCCTGTATAATTATATTTTTAAATGATTTATCCATTTGTTCTACCCAAACAGCAACAGTTAATTTTAAATTGATTAAATATACTATAGGCATGAGCTTATGAACTGTATTTCAAAGAATAAATCACACTTTTAATTAATAGAGTTGAGTTTAATTAATTAAATTGAATCAAAAATATAGTCAGTGATCTTTCTGTCTTCTAAATTTAGTAGCTATGGTCATCAGAGCAAGATGTTCGCACTCATTGACATTACATAAGTCAATCCAATCAGTTTCACATACATTTAAATAATTTTGATCATTTTTGTAATCATTACTGAATCATATCACTTGAACAGTAATATTCAAACATTGATATTCATTTAAATGCCATGACTGATGGTTAAATTCAGTAGCTATGAAAAATTCATTGAAAATAATTTTTTAAATTATGGAGAAATGAAATTGTGATCTCTGTTGGAATAACATGAAATAAATAATAATAGTTTAATTCGGAATAATTACCCATGAATGGAGACTTCGGGGCATTTATTTATTTTTGAGTAACACTGCATATTGGCATATGGCACAGATTTGAAACAGTTAGACCTGCCACTTTATTAGCTGCTTGATTATAGCCCAGTTTCTAAATTTCTCTAAACCTCATTTTCTCATTCTATAAAATGAATACAGAACAGTACCTACCTACTAGTACTATTGTGGAAATTAAGTAAAATGTACGTAGCACAGTGCCTGGCAGAAAGTAAAGACACAATAAATATTACTACTGTTGTAATAATTTTTATTAATATTATTATTAGCATTACCAAGACTCTTTATTAGGTAGAAAAATGAGATTAGTGCAGACAAGCAAAGGGAAAGAAATGAAGTTCTCAATACCTTGATATTATTAAAATACAAGCATCAATTCTTGAGACAGAAGTCATAGGCTTGCCACTTTTACAGAAATTCCCCCATCCAAGCTGGAAGGCAAATGGCTGATTGAAACCAATATCTTGGCAAAGAAATCATAAATTAGGAAACTGTGAGGCATTTAAACTAAAGATAGCCCAATTAGGTGTCAGGTTAAATTATGAGGTCTAATTGGTCAGAAATCAAGGGGCGGAAAATTAAGAGATGCTAAGTCTGGAGGCAAAGCCATAGCAACAGGTTTCCATTTGAAAAAACTCTTGTTTCAAGTAGTTATATTATTCACAGCCAGTTAGGAGACAGAAAGTACACTGGGAATGTAAACACGGAAATTTCAATATGAATAATTATTACCTGGAAACGTGTCTTCAGTAGTTGGTACAATAGCATGTATGCCAGCGACTAGCAACATCAGCCTCCGGTTGGTTTTTCAGCATTTCTGGAGGCTTCCAGCACACCAGAAAGAATACATGAAAATTCTTAGGACTGAGAGCGCAGAGAAAGGGCTGACTTGGGAGGGAATCTCCTCTCCGATGTTGAGTTTCAGACAACAGGATGGGGGAAGTTGGCTGGGTTGCCTTGGGATAGGCATGGTCCATAGGCTCTGGGGTGAGGCTAGAATGCAGGAAGCCGTGAGCATGGACTGGTGAGCACAAAACATTCTGCTGGGGGTGAGGACAGCATGGGTCTGAGACCCTGGAAGGCTCTTGCTGGAATGGTGAGGGTGTGCAGAAGGGGAACACTGCTGGGTAGCTGTTTCTCAGACATGCCATTCTGCCAGCTACCAAAGAGAAATGACACTGGCTCCAGCTCCAGAATCACAAATCAAGGCAATGAGGGTAGATTTGGAGTTCAGTGACAACAAATTGATAACCTCCCAGTAGCAATAGCTCATATTATTAAAACTCACTTTGTGCCAGGTACATAAGCTTATTTAATTTTCGTAATAGCCTTATGATTTAGAAACTATGGGGCCTTCTGGCCAAAAACCATGAGGAACACAGTTAAAGTAAAACAATTACAGAGTTATTATTTCTTGCAGAGAAGAGAAGCACATACAAGAAACTGGGGCATCTCAAAAGAGGGGTATGCCATCAAAGGTTTGGAGTGTGAGAGTGAATCACAAAGCAGCCTTGGTAGTTACGTTCAGAATTTAGAAACCAGACTAATCGCTGGAGTAGTCAGTGGACTTATTTTCAATTTGTATTTTGTCTCATGACCCCACAGCAGAGTCATGTGGTGTCTGACACATCCTTTGACCCCGCCAACAGAAAAGTTTGTAATAATGCAGGCGGTTATAATCTTAGACTACCGGAGCTAGACTCTTCTAGCTCCAATAGTCTAAGTTTAGCCTTTAAAGTTGATGACCATTGTCTCTTCTACTGCACTACACAGTGTGTGCCTTCACATTCAGAAAAAATAAAAGAATGCCCTGTATTGGGGCCACCCTCTATGTTTTGAAAATCAAATAAACTTGATGATTTACATGTAAAGGTAAAATTGGCTATAAATGCCCTAAATTGCCTATTTCTTTTACCAGCAACAGCTGCTGCTTCTCCTTTTAAAAATAGTGCATTAAAAATCATCCATGACACAGCTGTATCTTACCCTGGCAATGGAAGCGAACATTTAAATATCTTGATTTAAGGTGACAGATATGGTATAATTCTATTATTACATCTTCCGATCCAAAGATTTAGTCTATTATATTTTTTTGTTTAATATCAATAAAATGTCTTTCCCATTGATCTTACATTACAATAAGCTCAGATTAATTCCATGAGTCTCACCAGATTTATAACTGGAAGAGAAAGTGGGGGATTGGATTGAATTTATTTGAATTTTGTCTGATTGAAACCAAATCTCCCACAAGTCTTTACTAAAAACAGCTTATCTGACAGGGAAATATGTACAGTGCATATCTGAGTTCTTATAAAACTTTAATTCCCTTTTCATGCTCTTTGTGTCAGGGAAATATATTGCATTACGGAAAATTTATCATCTACTTTTGAAAACTTAATGACTAAAAGAAATAAAGGTAGATCCAATTTATGCAGAATGCATTTTGCATCATAATCAGGTGTTACTTAAGCCCATGTACCAGTGGATAATCTAGAATTATGTTAAATGGAGAATTTCTCAGTAGGTGTACAGTGGTTTGGAAAATTTCCAGCTCTGCATTTATGGAAGTGGCAGCACTATATTCACATATCCAGTGTTCAAAGTGAGCCTAATAGGGTTGAAACGGGAGAAGCCACATGGCAACATAGACTCTCCCACTGTGTAAATATCCTACAGGATGTGATGTAAGTCATTTACAAATTCCTAAATGCTTCTTGCATATTTAAAAAATTAGGATCAAGGAGCCTGTGTTTTATTTTAGAGTAAAACACATACTATGTGTGTAATATGCTGTTATTTGAAGCTGGGGATAAAAGGATGTGTCAGACAGCACATGACTGGAATGGATCTTAGCATGCTGAAAGAAAGATTCATTAAAAGATCATTTCATTTCACTGTAATAAGAATAATGATAGAGACAAAATAGAATATGGCACAGACACAAACTGCGTTCGTGCAGGTGAAGAAATGGAAATACCTGTGCCCTTAGGAGGTTGAGTAGCAGTTACCACGTGGGTAGTAGAAGTGGATTTACTGCTAGCAGATATTTTAATAGTTTGGGTACTGCACCCATTGTTATTAATGGGCACTAAAGCACAAGACAGAAATGTCAAGAGCTGAGATTTGAAAGGGAGGTGGAAGCCAGATGTTGGAGCAAACAGAAAGTAGTGTGATGTTATGGAGCTTGAACTCTTTTAGACTGTTCATCCAACATCTGTGATTGCTTTAGGAAAAAATGGGTTTTAGGGACTGAAATGGAGAAAGTGAAACAGTCGGAAAGTTAATACACAGTCAAAACAAGGTATCATGGTGTTCTAAATCTGGGCAACTATGATTAGAAAGGAGAAGAGAAGGATCCAAGAAAGGATTTCAAATTCATTCTACAAAAAGAAAAGAAAAAAATTCAAACAGGAGACATTGAGGAAGCCTCAGAGTTTTGCTTTAATTAAGTAGAGGATAAAATCAGTAGGGTAAAAATAATCAGACTTACTTACCTTTCTGCTTCTAAGTCTTAGAACATTGCCTGCCACACTCACTAACTTTTGAGGAGTTGAAGGCCACATCAGAACTGTGTGTGTGAACTACAGGAAATCAGCAATGGAGCTGATTATGATGACAATCCACAGCCTTAATTGGACCTAGCTTTCTTTTTTTCAATCACTAAATGTTCAAGAGTAAATAATTCTTTTTTCCCAATACCAATACATGTCTATGATTAATAAACTAAATGTTGAGATGTTTTAGTGATATATTAGCATGCCTAGTGTAATAAGTAATCTTTATAAAGCTATCGAAATGTACACATTGCTTTCACATTTATTAACCATTTCCACCCTCAGAATAATGCTCTAAGTTAAGTGTGTGGCTACCCCCATGTTACAGTGCAAAATGCCCAGGGTCCCAATTCCCTAGATGCCTAATCTCTGGAGGTTGTTCTGTCTTTGTGATTGCAATGTTGGTGTTTGAGGAAGCAGAACTCAGCACTTAACCAAAAGTTCTTTCTTTTCTGTGTTTCCTCACAAAGCACCAGAGTTATAAATGTTAGAGTGATTTGTTTGGCTTTTTTAGTTCTGTATTATTCATTGTTTATGACTCTCAATTCTTTGAGGCTGAGCAACATGTCTTTGCATTTGATTAAATATCTGTGCCTCAGAAATAAGAGGGTAAAATCTGAGTGCCTGAGGAGGGCCTTGGAGAGGAGCTCCTGAGGTCTCTGAATAAAGTGAGGGAATACACATTACTATTTTATTGAGTGTGTTTTAAGGGCTATTTAACATTAAGTTACTGCTCTGAAGATTATGAATAATAAGTAGATTACTTGTTTTGAAACAAAGTCTATAATTCTATAAAACTGGCTGAGTTAATGCACTAGAAACCTATTAAGCAGAAATCCTGTTGCAACCAAAGTGTTGTTATTTCAACTAGCAATTCATGTAAAAATCACTGTTTTTAGACACCTGCTTCCTCCAACCTCTTGGTATGGATGCTGTTTTAGTTAGCATGGAAGAAAAGGTTGCATTTATGTTCACCGTGCATTGATAATTGACTAACTGATGAGGGTAGAAGACAAAATAAAAAAAAAATGAATAAAATGAAATAATCCCTAGATCATCTCCTAATGCCCACATTCTTTAGTCCTAGGAAATCCAATTTTGACATTTATCTGTCTTAGGATAATGCATCAAGGTCTTTACTCATTTTTCTTGTTTATTTTATTTAGTCACAAAGTCCTCTATAAAGAAATGTCAAAAGCATAATTCAGTATATTAACCAGCATAATTAAACATATAAACAAAGGATGGCAAGCTAGTCCTAACTGGTGGGAAATGTGTTCCAAGGGAGCTTTTACACAGAATTCAAACCCATGTAGGCATGTAAAAACCAAGATTGGAGTGCAGCTATAAATCAGGCAAAGGAAGCTAAATGTGCAAAGACACATGCCTTTAACAAAATGCTAAACTGAGTAGCAGCCTCCTCAGCTAGACAAGCAGACTGTTTGAAAAGTGGCAACGGCCACCTTCTCCAGCTGTTTAATCTGCTGCCCGCCATCCCTCCCCCCACCCCATCTGTCTTTGCCTGTTCTCTGCGTTCTGCATCCTGGATGGTGGTTCCTTTTCACAGCATCACTGAACTCTGTTGCACTCTTTCCATCTGGTAGTCTGTTTTGCACAATGGAAGCACCACCAAGAGATTTGTGTGAAAAGAGAGAATGTATGGTTTCCCCGTCCCCATTTCCTTCTTTACTTAAATGGGCCTGGCAGAAGCTTCTTCGCTTCTTCTCTCCCCTCACGGCCTTTTTTTTTTTCTTCCTAGATAGAGTCTTGCTCGGTCATCCAGGTTGGAGTGCAGTGGCATGATCTTGGCCTCCTGGGTTCCAGCGATTCTCCTGCCTCAGCCTCCCGAGTGCCTGGGGTTACAGGCATCCACTTCCATGCCCCGCCAATTTTTTAGTAGAGACAGGGTTTCACCATGTGAAGTGTAGTCTCAACTCCTGACCTCAAGTGATTTGCCTGCCTCTGCCTCCCAAAGTGCTGGGATTACAGGCATGAGCCACAGTGCCCAGCCCCCAACGTGCCCCTTTTTCTTGCCAGGAGCTCTGGCAGCCTCCTTGCAGACCTACAGCTCTAGCCAGCTCCAGGTACACCCCTTCCTCACTTTGCCCACTCAGATTTCAGAGTATTAAGGTTTCTAGTCCCTGGGGTCTTCTTTCATTCTTGGTTCTCCTTGCCCCACTCCCACCACTGCAAATAGTCATTTCATTAGATTTTTTCAGTCAGTCCTTTCAGTGTGCCATCTGTTTCTTCCCAGGATGCTTCCAGAATGCAACTGTTTTCTAAGCTTTACACCATAATAGATTTTCCTCATATGAAACTAATTTTGTGCTTGAATGACTCACTGAAGCCTTCTGATGACCCTGCTAAATAGCCTATGAATTATGTTGGTTTTCAACATTGCTTTATTAAAGGTGTGATAGAACAAATCAATGTCTCATCCATGCACAGGGTCAACAAACTTTATGAACCTGTGAAAAGAAAATTAAAACTTGAGACCCCAATTCACGCTGCAAAAGGAAAAATTTAAGCTGAAAGCTGAGTAATGCAAGGAGCTGCCTTTCCTTTTGTTTCTAAGCAGAAAGCTGTAGATAAAAGGTTAAACATCTCCATGGGTAGATACTCTATGTTGACCTTATTCTGTGTAAAGAGCCAGTTTACTTAGTGTGAGATAAATACATCATTGACTATTCCCCTACCTGCTCCTTTTCTCTTCCAACACATGGATTTAGCAATGAGACCATACCCTCCTTCTTTCCCCTCCAACCTCTTTTTGCACTTTACCGAAGCCCTCAAAATCATCTTTGGAGAAAAACACAGACCTTGAACTATTTCTGTGATTCCCATTTCTTATCTCCCAGGCGTTGTCTTTAATCTTAGCAAAACACATTTCTAAATTGATTGAGACCTGTCTCAAATACTTTTTGGTTTACAAACCTATAGAAATCTTCCAAAGTTATATTAAATGTGGACTCTCCATACCGTCTAGCATGAATCACTGGATTTATGAATATGCAATGGTGAAAAAAATGTCACTTCAGTTTTGGAAAAATAAAATGCACTTTGGAAAAAGCCATATGTCAAAATGTTGTAAGAATAATGACATAATTGAAATACTGTATATTTTCTCTTCTGATTTCTATGATTTTAAAACTCTCATTATCTCTTGCCAGATTATGGTCATCCTTGACTTTCAACTGTGGGTGACTTTTGCCTGTTTTCTGCTTTCCAGGTAGAACTATCCAGTAATGCCGTTTCGCCAGCTTTTAAGACTTTAGTATTTTGGACTAAGAAGAAAGTGGAAGGTTATTAGGATGGTTGACAAGGCAGTTCCTGATCTGCTCCCTGACTCTTCCGCCATACTCTTCTGGACATACAATTCTCCCACAAGAACAAACTTCTCCAAAAGCATTGAGCTGTGCAGACTTCCCTGAACATACCATTTTCACTTCATTCAAGTCCTGCGTAATGTGTCTTTATCAGCCAGAGTAAATTTTACTTTTTCTTTAAGTCACAGCTGAAGCAGTTATCTGAGAAGACTTTTCCAACATTTTTATTTTTATTTCTATGAACCTTCTGTTTTCTTCAGTTACAATCTACTCATACCCTCATGGCAGAATATGTCATTTTGTATGTGATTATTCATTCATCTGCCCTTATTCTTCCTAATGGTGTAACCTCTTTGAGAAGGGAAACTAAGTATTTTCATCCCTGAATTTCTGGTGCAAAGCATAATGTCTGGCTTCCAAGAGGTGCCAATCAGTCTGTTGAATTCAAGACCGTAAGAAGTGCCACTAAGCCCATGATTCAGCTGGGATTGTGCATAGAAAAGTCAGTGCTGTGTGTGAAGCCCTTCTATCCTCCAGCTGCCATAATATCAGTCAAAAGCCACTGTCCTGACATCTACAAAGTCTACTGAAGAGGCCGAGTGCGGTGGCTCAGACCTGTAATCACAGCACTTTGGAAGGCCGAGGTGAGTGGATCACCTGAGGTATGGAGTTTGAGACCAGCCTGACCAAGATGGAGAAAACCCATCTCTACTAAAGACACAAAATTAGCCGGGTATGGTGGCACATGCCTGTAATCCCAGCTACTTGGGAGGCTGAGGCAGGAGAATCACTTGAATCCAAGAGGTGAAGGTTGGGGTGAGCAGAGATTGTGCCATCGCACTCCAGCCAGGGCAAAAAGAGCAAAACTCTGTCTCAAAAATAAAGTCTACTGAAGAATTAGAGAAATTGAAAAATGCTCCTGGAAACTTATTAGTCGATAGCAAATCATGGTTGACTAAATTTTAAACAACAAGGGCACCGATCTAGTAATGAATAACATGGATGGATTGATTCAAAGAAAGATTAATTTTATATTACCATAAAGAAACTTTTACATTTCTTATGGAGAAATTCACTTAGATCAATTTTCTGCTGATTTTAAATGAAAAGGTAACATAAGTCCTTTCAATTTATTCAACTGTAATACAATCCAGTAGCTCCAATCAAATTCAATTTTATAATGGTTTAATTGAAAGTAAATTAAACAAGTGTATGTCGAAGTCTTATCACACCAAATACTATTTTAAATTACTCTGAAAACAAATATTTCAATTCTGATATGATGACTTTAAACATGATAATATTTGATTTTCAGAACAATCAATAAGAATTTCACAAACATTTGGGAGCTATTTTCTATTGATTTTGCACAAAATTAAGTCGAATTTCACTTTATGCCCATGTGATCATGGTAAAGGAAGAAGACTCTGCAAAGCAGATTTGAATTTTAAGTATTTTGTCCAATGCCTTCTATGGTAGTAGCAAGAATAGATTTTCTTTCCCATTTTACTCCTGGTAACCAAGACTGGACTAATGAAGCAGAGCATATGCGTTGAATCATTTTGCAAGTTAGTCATGGATTTACAGAGGAAGGCGGTTCTATAACGACCCTTCTACATCCTTCGAGTATTGTCATAGATGTGTATTATTGGACAATATATTTTTAAAGAATTGATATTTTATAGCTTATACCTCAAGGAATTTGAAGAACATTAGAAAGTGAAACACACATAAATCAGAACAATTAAAATTTAAAAGCAAATAAAAAACCAATTAGGAAGAAGATAAAGGCAAATGAAGTAGTTTCCTGGAATGATTTAGTTTCTGCCAAGCACTGCCTTTTGCCCTGTGGTTCATTCAGCAGCACAGACAGGGAGGAAATAGATGTCAGCTCACAGGATTCTAATTCTTTTGTTTCTTTTCATAGAACATTTCTTGGCTCAGCTAAAAAGTCACTGACACTGAATGCACTGGTGACTTTGGAAAGTTGTTCTCTACTATATGGATAGTGCCCACGGCATAAATTCTAGTTTGAAGGCAGAGAGACATTTCCAGAACAGATCTCTCTACAAGCTGAGATGACTACATTGAAGCATAATACCGTGAAGATAAATAAACTATAATGAAGTTTATCTCTTCTAATCTAAGTGTACATCTTTCTGATCTAACTTAAAACAGATACAATTTATGCTCTGGGCCATGTCAGTAGTTGAAAGTAAAACACTGGCTCCTAAATATGATCTGGGTAACATCTCCTGCACCCAGTGAGTTTGGCTGGCGGAGGCACCTTTCTGACCTCTGCAATCTGTCAGCTACTCAGAAAGAGTTGATGTTAGTGTCATCTGCTCAAGAGATACTAGTTTACTTGTTCTTGACTGGGTATGTTATGTCTACACATAACTTGAACTGCAAATAGTAACTGGGGTAGCAGCCTGTCATGAACTGAAAGACCCTCTTTATCTAAGTATTGTTCTCAGAAGCTGAAGGAACTCCATTGTCTCCTTAAACATTTATTTAAGTTTAACTTTGTACTGGCTTAGACTCAAATTCTGTCTCTAGTTCCTGCTATGTATGTGACTGTTAGTAAATTAATTAATCTCTGGGTCTCTGTTTCTATACTTGCAAAATATGGATGATGTCTGCCTAATGAATGTTTTGTCGTGAGAATCAGATGTGTTATGTGCCACAAAACACCAGGTGACACCAGGTGTCCGATGTCAGTATTTGTTGGTTCTTTTCCTCCTTCTTTATCCTAGGGTTTGAGTTTCATGCTTATAGGTACCTAGAGACATGAGCGGTTTTATACAAATCTACTGTCAACCCCGAAGACTCAGCTGGCTGCAGTTTTTAAGTCTTATCACTTTAGAATCTCTACCACTCTGAGTGTCACTTTTGAACTTCTATTTTCATTTGACATAGGAGATTTTTGAATGATCAGTGTTCTAATAAACCGGGTGATGGCTTACTTTCACCAGCTTCCTTTCCACTGGAGAAATGTTATGGATGCATATATTACCTGCTATAAAATCATGGCATATGACAGTGGATGGTAACTTCTTTATTTGCCCAACATGCACACCATGCTCTTCTACCATGTCTGTCTGCTAATCACATTATGAATTTCTGAGTTGTATATTGCCCAGAGAAAAGCCTTGTAGGATACATTATGTAACATAGGACTCTTGACAAGTGAATGAATGTTAAGATTTTCTGATTATTTTATAAATTATAGTTACTATTTGTTACTTTAGTTACTAAACAGACAGGAAGCAAAAATAAAATAAGATGATTTGAAGCATTATGAGTTTGTCTTAACACTATGCCCAAAACAGGGTCATGTTGCATCTCAATGGAGCTGAGTTGAAGGAAATCTTTTCTCAAAATAATTATTTCTTTAATTCTGTTAACAGGGTTGTTTTAAATCAATGAATTTTATAAAATCAATTGTGTAAAGCTTCATTTTCAGTCTAAAAAGTAGATGTTACCTATTGACCAGTTATTAACCTTTATTAAGGCTTTTTGTTGGTGTTCTGTGTAGGGGATGTGCAAGGGGAGAAGAAGAGACACACACACAGTATTTTCAGGGTAAACAACTTTTATTCCATGTAAATAGCAATGCAGATATCATAAGCAAATGACGAGCAAATTTATATAATAAGCAAATTGCAGTGGGAAAGGGAGAAGGGAAAGATATATATACTTACACTCATCAGACTATGAAGCAGACTGGGAAGCGACAGCCTGGGCTCCAGAATCGAACACTACACTCACCAGACTATGGAGGACCGATTCATCACCACAGCGGGAAGCGACAGTCTGGGTCCAGAATCGAACACTACACTCACCAGACTATGGAGGACTGATTCATCACCACAGCGGGAAGCAACAGTCTGGGCTCCAGAATTGGCCAGTCATCCGTGTACAGACAAGGAGAGGACTCGTGAAGCTTCCCCATGGTCTGAGTTTCTAGCTCTTTTTGTAATGAGTTGTTTGGCATGAGGTCCAGTCATGAGGGTCCTTCACTACTGGGCTCAAGGAACACAAAAAGGTCAACTTGTTTTTGTGATTGTCTGTTTTTTTTTTGTTTGTTTTTTTTTGTAATAGCTACATATAGGAATAGATTAAAATGGAGATTTCTCTGAAACAGTGCTGGATGAATGCCTCAAGGGCTAACACAACCTGTTCCAGGACTTGGTGATTTAATAGATTAAAAAAATCAAAATCATATGAACCATACTCTCAGAGTACAGTGGAATAAAAACAGAAATTAATCCCAGCAGCAATAGAAATGAATCCAGTAGCATATCAAAAAGATCTCTCAAAACCACAAAACTACATGCAATTTAAACAACTTGCTCCAGAAAGATTTGGTGGTAGACAATTAATTTAAGGGAGAAATCAAAATATTATTTGAAATAAATGAAAAGGGAGACATAACATACCACACTTTCTGAGATGCAGCAAAAACAATGTTAAGAGGAAATTTATAGTGCTAAAAGCCTACCTCAAAAGTTAGAAAGATCTCAGATTAACTAACGTCACATCTAGAGGAACTAGAAAAATAACAAGCTAACTATATTATAAAGTTGGCAAAAGGCATGAACAAACGCTTCTCAAAAGAAGACATAGAAGTGACCAATGAACATATGAAAAAACGCTCTACGTCACTAATCATCAGAGAGATGCAACTCAAAACCATAGTGAGATACCATCTCACACCAGCTAGAATGGCTACCATGAAAAAGTCAAAACACAACAGATGCTCATGAGGTTGTGGAGAAAAAGACATATTTATGAACTTTCAGTGAGAATGTAAATGAGTTCAGCCACTGTGGAAAGCAGCTTGGAGATATCTCAAAGAGCTTAAAACTGAGCTTCCATTCGACCCAGCAATGCTGCTACTGGTTATATATCCAAAGAAAAAATAAATTGTTCTTCCAAAAAGCCTCATGCATTTGTATGTTCATTGCAGTATCATTCACAATTGCAAAGACATAGAATCAACCTTGGTGCCCACTAACAGTAGAATGGAAAAAGAAAATGTGGTGCATATACATCATGGGATATTTTGCAGCCATAAAAATGAAGGAGATCATGTCCATTGCAGCAGCATGGATAGAACTGGAGGCCATTATCTTAAGCTAATTAATGCAGGAACAGAAAATCAAATACCACATGTTCCTACCTATAAGTGGGAGCTAAACAATGTGTACCCATGGATATAGAAGTGGGAACAATAGAAACTGGGGGACTACTAGAGGGGGAAAGGGGCAAGAGGGTAAATGTTGTAAAACAAACTGCCTGATACTAAGCTCAGTACCTGGGTGGCAGAATTAATTGTACCCCAAACCTGATATCCCACAATATACTTGTGTAACAAACCTGCTCATGTACTCCTTGAATCTAAAATAAAAGTTGAAATTAAAAAACAAAGTTTAAAAATTGCACCTACTGCACAGCCTTGTTGTGAGAATAAAATAAGATGATGTGGGTAAGGCCTCCAGTGCCTGGTTAGTACAAAGTTATAAGAAAACCAGCTTCTAGGGGAAGGCTTCTTCAATCAGAACACTTAATTAGCTATCTAATGTTTAACAAAAGAAATATAAAGAACATAAAAATTTCAAAACAAAGATTTGGCAATTTTCTTGCAGTCTGGAAGGTGACGCTATTTTTATTCTAATAAGGATTAAAAGGCAGGTTAGGAATCAATAAAATATAGCTTGAAATAATTAGTTTAGCTGAGTAGATTGAATATTGACCTAAAATCCAAGGCATGACCATGAAGTAACGTGACAGAAGTAAAAGGATACATTGAGGGCCCAGCATGGTGGCTCACGCCTATAATCCCAGTGCTTTGGGAGGCCAAGATGGGCAGATCACAAGGTCAAGAGATTGAGACCACCCTGGTCAACATGGTGAAACTCCGTCTCTACTAAAAATACAAAAATTAGCTGGGTGTGATGACGCATGCCTGTAATCCCAGCTACTGGGGAGGCTGAGCCAGGAGAATTGGTTGAACCCATGAAGCAGAGGTTGCAGTGAGCCAAGATCTCACCACTGCACTCCAGCCTGGTGACAGAGCAAGACTCTGTCTCATAAAAAATAAAAAATACATTGAACACCTAACTTGACGTTGAGGTCTACAACTTTCCAAGCAATCAATATTGCTTCAGGAAACAATATTAATACCCAATTTAAATTTATTATCCTTGTTAAATACTTCAGAACTTTTCCATAGGAACCACTAGTCCTAAGGTCCAGAAGGTCTTCAGGTATAATCTTCATACCTTGAATGCAAACTTATATTTTCTGAGAAAAAATAATGCCCTAATTTATTAGATTTAGTATCAAATCTAGTAAATTAGGTGAATTATCTGTAAAATATTTTTAAAGTGAGATTTAAAAAAATCGATTCTATAATTTAAATTGAGGGATATGAGAGAGACACAGATGTATTCAACCTGGAGCCAGTTAGGCTGCTTGAAAGGGAAAGCTATATATACACTGCTTAGGGTTTAGCTACAGTAATGATTGGTTGGGTCAGTGACAATGCTGGTGTTTTATTCAACTATTTGGATTGAAGATCTGTTTCTCATTTAATTTATCAATATTGGTGGGAAGCAGGTGAATAACCTGCAGCGGGGAACAGAGCCTGAAGCAGTGACTCCAAACTCAGGCCAGTCTGGAGTCTGAAAAGAGAAGGACTTGGAGCTCCTCTTGGTGCTTCCTGGGCAGTCTGTTCTCCCCTGCAGGTGTCTTTCAGCTGCTCAGACAGCTCCAGAACCAGTGTAGATTCTGAGAAGTTACAGAGAGCACTGGAAAGCAGAAGACCCACATGCAGATGTGGTTGGAGGGTTCTGTCCTTTCTGAGGTTGTACTTTTGGTGCCTGGGGCAGTTTCTGGACAGTGTTTTCATTTGGGCATGCATACCATCACTGGAGTTGATGCAGGACACGTGAGCCCCCAAGTGGTGCTTAGCCCACTAGGGTTCATGGTTTTGCCCAGGAAAGAATTCAAGGGCAAGCCGAATGTAGAAGAAAAGAGCTTTATTGAAGTGGCAGTTTTATAGCTCCAGCTGTGTCACAGCTCTGGGACTGCTCCTGCAGAGCAGGGCTGCTCTGTAGGCAGGAGAGTAGCAGCTTAGGGAAGTTTTGCACAGTCACATTTAAACCCACTTCTAATAACATGCAGATTAAGAGGTCTTTTATGCAGAAATTTCATTGCAATAGAAAGAGGCAGTAACTTGTGGATGCTGTCATGGCAATGGTAAACTGACATGACACACTGGTGGGCGTATGTGATGGAAAGCTGTTTCTGACCCCACCCTGTTTTAGCTGGTCTTCAATCTGGTCGGATGTCTGAGCCCCACAACCTACCTCAGAGTCAGACTGTAATTTACATGTGAAGATCTGTGAAGGTCAGACTTAAAGCAAGACCCTTTGGGGTGTCCCCTGGAGAAAAAGTTTATGAATTTGAGTTTATTTCAGGCAGAATCTTAAACCGATTCCACATGAGATTGTCCTGCTATTAAAAATGAAGGTCTTGAAGATGGAAGTTTTTCTACACCAAGAGAGTGGGAAGTGCAATTTATCAGTTCTTTTATGAGTCATGTTTCTGGTGTTTAATCTAAGAAATCTTTGTTGAAACAAGGGTCACAAAAAATGTTCTATATTTTTTTCCTACAAGTCTTATTATTTTAGGCTTCACATTTGAGTCTATGACACTTTTCTAATTAATTTATATATATATGGTACATAGATCCAAATTAGTATTTTGCAAATGGATATCCAATTGTTCTATCACTATATATAGAAAACATTACCTATTTCCACTGAATTAGATAGTATTTTGCATACCTAAAAAGATCGATGTCCGTATTTGACATATAGGACTATTTCTGGACTTTCTATCCAGGTTCATAGATATGCTTGTCTATCTTGAGCCCTATTCTGCACTGTCTAAATTATTTTAACTTTTTCATAAATCTTGAAACCCACTTATTTTTTGTTGTTGTTATTGAGATGTGGTCTTGCTTTGTTGCTCAGGCTAGTCTTTAACTCCTGGCTTCAAGTAATCCGCCAATCTTAGCCTCAAAAAGTGCTGGGGTTATAAGTGTGAGCCACTGCTCTTGGCCAGTGGTTTCTTTAGAGTTTATATTGCCCATCTTCAAGTTATCACTATCTTCCTTCAAATGATCTTATATTACTTTATTTATAGAATGAGAAACCTCAATTTATTTTCTACTGGATATTTATGCTATTTTTGCCACATATTTTACTTATATATCTATCATGAAGCCAATAAATACATTGTTAATTTTTATTTAAGTAGTCAACTATCTTTAAATATTTACCTAAGACGAGAGTAATCTTATATAATTACCCATGTAGTTACCATTTCTGATGTCTTTACTTATTTTTATAAATATACATTTACACAATGTCATTTATTTCTATCGGAAAGACAACATTTGATCAATTATCTCAACTTTTGCATATATAATAACTTAATTCACCCTCCTCCCACTTTTTTATTTGAGACGGAGTCTCGCTCTGTCGCCAGGCTGGAGTGCAGTGGAGGGATTAGTAGAGATGGGATTTGACCATGTTGACTGAGATGGCCTTGACCTCTTGAACTCTTGATCTCCCGAAGAGCTGGGATTACAGGCATGAACTACCACACCCAGCCTGTTTTTGAACATTTTTTTCTGGGGGATAGATTTCTAGGTGGACAAGTTTTTGTTTTTCCCTTTTTACAAACTTGAAAAATGTTGCTACATTGTCTCTTCACTTGCATTTTTTTTTGAGAAATTTAATCTGTTTTCTCCTTATCTTTGCTCTTCTGTATGTAATGTGTCATTTAATTTCTTTTTCCACTGATCTTGAGCAATTAGATGGCAATTATGTACTGATGTAGCTTTATAGTTATTGAGGTTTGTTGAGATTTTTGGAACTAAGGAGTTATACCATTAAATTTGTAAATTTTTCAGTTATAATTTTTCAATTATTTTTTGTCCCTTTCCTTCTCTCCTCTATTTTTGAGAATCTAACTGCACGTATTTTATACTGCTTGAAATGTCCTCTAAACTCTTTATGATTTTTCTTTTCTTAAAAAAGATTTTCTTCTGTTTTAATGTGAAATCTTAAATTTCTATGTGTTCTTATTTACAAATCTTTTCTTCTGCAATGTCAAATTTTATGTAATTTTCCTCACAGTATTTTTCACTTCATTCATTGTAATATTCATCTCCAGAACTTTGATTTGGGTCTCTTTCGTACTACCCATGTTTCTCCTTAATATTGAAATGTGTAAGAAATACATGTAGTAATTGTTTCAATGTCTTTGTTTGCTAATTCTAGCACCTGTGGTTCTGAGTCACTGTTCATTAATTGTTTTTTCTCTATATTATGATTCCTATTTTTCTACCTCTATAAATATCTAGTATTCATTCAAATGCCAGTCACAGTAAATTTTTCCCTTGGTAGATGATTGCTTTTCTACAATTATTATTGTGATTTCTCCTGAGATACAAAAAAGTTACAAATATGTATATAAATATATGTATATCTGTGTGTGTGTGTGTGTGTGTGTTTAAGTGTTGTTAAGCAGGGCCAGAGAAGCATTTCTTTATCTATAATTATTATCTGCTACTGGGATAAGTCTATTTTGTGTATCCTGTTTACCTATAAACATCTTGGTACCTTTATATTTATAGTGCATATATTTAACAGAGAGAAAATTGTGGCATCTTACTTTTCATAATGACTAAAAGTCTCTACTTTTTCACTGAAAGGTTTATTATGTTCACACCTAGTGTAATTATTGATATGTTTTGATTTATTCTTTTGGTATTTGTTTTTATTTCTCCTACTTAATTTTTGTTTTAATCAAACATACTCCAATATTTATTTTTATCTTCTTTATCATATAATATAACTTGACATAATGTAGTTATATTTAACCTCCACATTTTGGTTTATTTTTCTTACATGCTTTACTTTTACATGTATTATAAGCCCCATATTAATATTACCTTTATAATTAAAAAAAAATAATACTAAGTCTCTCGCTGTCACCCAGGCTGGGTACAGTGGCACACTGTAACCTCAAACTCTTTGCCCACAGAAATTCTCCTGCCTCAGCCTCCCGAGTAGCTGAGACTGCATGCACATACCACATCTGGTTAATTTTTAAATGTTTTTATAAAGATGAAGTCGCACTCTGTTGTCCAGACTCTCGAATTCCTGGCCTCAAATGATCCTCCCACCTTAGCCTTCCGACGTGCTTGGATTACAGGTATGAATTACCATGCTGGGACTCATATCTTTTCTTTACCAAAGTTTTTAAAAATCATTTTCAGTACTCTTTAATTCTTCTTGTTGATTCTGGTGTTACACGTTTCCCTTTATCCTTCACTTCCTTTAACATATTATCTAGGGCAAATAGGATGGCAACAAATTCTTTCTTCTTTCACTTATTACTCGTTCTTTGTGTCTTTTCCTTTAAATTTTAAGTACACTGGGGAACTGCTTAGTGGAGCGGTGAGAAGAGGCACACCATCCTCCAGACCCCAGAATGGTAGATCCATTGACAACTTGCACCATGTGCCTGGAAAAGCCACAGACACTCAACCAGCTGTGAAAGCAGTGGGATGGGAGTTGTATCCTGCAAAGCCACAGGGGCAGAGCTGCCTAAGGCCACGAGAGCCCACCTCTTGCTTCAACATTACCTGGATGTGAGACATGGAGTCAAAGGAGATTGTTTTGGAGCTTTAAGTTTTAATGACTGCCCTTTTGTGTTTTGGACTAGCATGAGGCCTGTAGCCCTTTCTTTTTGGCCAATTTTTCCCATTTGGAATGGGAATATTATCCAGTGCCTGTACCCTCATTATATCTAGAAAGTAGCTAATTTGCTTTTGATTTTATAGGCTTATAGGCAGAAGGGACTTGCCTTGTCTCAGATGAGAGTTTGGACTCTGGACTTTTGAGTTAATGATGAAATGATTTAAGACTTTGGAGGACTGTTAGGAAGGTATGATTGGTTTTGAAATGTGAAAGGACATGAGATTTGGGAAGGGCCAGGATCAGAATGATATGATTAGGCTTTGTGTCCCCACCCAAATCTCATAGTGAATTGTAATCCCCAGGTGTTGAGTGAGAGACCTGGTAGGAAGTGATTGGATTATGGGGGTGGTTTTCCCCATGCTGTTCTCATGATAGTGAGTGAATTCTCACAAAATCTGATGGTTTTATAAATGGTAGTTTTTCCTATGCTCTCACACTTTATCTTCTGCCACTATGCAGTATGTACCTGCTTCCTGTTCAGCCGTGATTGTAAGTTTCCTGAGGCCTCCTACCCATGGAAAACTGTGAGTCAATTAAATCTCTTATTTTTATAAATTACCAATTTGGGGTATTTCTTTATAGCAATGTGAAATTATCCAGTCTTGGATATTTCTTTATAAAAGTGTGAAAACAAACTAATACACTCTTCATCAGATTTATATATTTTTTCTGATTATTAAATCAATGTATTCTTATTATATAAGTTTTCAAAGTGCAAAAGAGCAAGAAAAACACTGATAATCACAGCATTCACAGAATACTAATTACTTGTTCTTGATAATTGTTCTGTGCTTATGTAAGATGTTAACATCACAGTTCTGATGAATGATTGAAGAGAACTCTACACTATTTTGCAGATTTCCTTTAAGATTAAAGTTAGTTCAAAATTGAAAGTTTAAAAATCATCACAATGTTTTTTATAGACTTTTAAATATTTGAGACTATATTATATATCTAATTTTGTATCTTGATTTTTTTAAAACAATATACCATTAGCATTTACTTAAGTCAACAAACTCATAATAAGCATTTTGTTTAATGGTGTCATAACATTCCAATTAAAAGATACATCACAATTTTCTACACTATTACCCTACTCTTGAGTTATTTCTATTTGTGCTATAAACATTTTTACAATAGACAAAGTTATTGATAATTCTTTGCCTTAATTTTGGATTATGCTCTGCTGTTGGAAATCAGGGTCAAGTGTTTAAACATTTAAAAGAATAGGATTAGGAATACATACCCCACCTTACTGAATGTCTACCAGGAGTCAGAGAGTAGAAAGACGGAAGGGTCCAGCTGAGGTCATGGACCTACCTAGATAGTAGGAAATTAGATTAGTTACATATTTGGGTTCCCATATGAGTAACTTTAGGGTCTGATAAAATATTTAGTTGTTTGATAGTCTCATATTGGTTTCTAGGGAAAATTGGTGGTAATTAATGAATAAAGTAGGTAATATATCCAAGTTGTTGTCAAATGCCTTGGAACCAGGTTCTTTAAGCTCACATTTTGGGGTGAGGTGGGTTATAGGAATACAAGTTGAATTTGCAGGAAGGAAAATAGTAAAACGTAAGTGCTGCAGAGCTTCAGGAGTGTATATGTTAGGATTCCCCAGAAAAACAGAACCAATAGTACGTGTGGTATGTATATATATATAGAGAGAGCAAGAGAGACAAAGAGAGAGAGAGAGAGAGAAGGTGAGGGTGGAGGTTGGGCTGTTTTGTTTAAGTCCTGGAATCTGAAGCCAGAGAAGGAGGAACTTGCCTGTGTGAGGGCAGGAAAAGTTGGATGTAACAGTTCAAGAACAGAGAGACTGAATTAACTCTTTCTCTACTTTTTTTATTCTATTCAGGCCCTCCACTAGTTGATGCCCACTGATAAGGGCTGTTCTTTAGTCAGTCTGTTGTTTCAAATATTAATCTCTTCTGGAAACACCCACACAAACCCAGAAATAAGTTTTTGCCAGCTCTACTGGTACACCTTAGCTTGGTCACATTGACATGTAAAATTAACTATCTCAAGGGCTAAAGCTAAAGAAAGAGGCACTCACTATTCTCGAAGGAATGTGAATGACTGGCGTACTACAGAACTTAATGTTAGGCTTTGGCCCTCCTAAACTTATCTCAGAAGGAATGAATCCATTAGAAACAAGGAGTAAATGCTCTCTCTGGGCTTCCATTCATGAACAATGTTCACATTGATGGCCCGAGAACATTGCCCTCTTAGAGAATAATTTGTAGAAGACAATGACTTTATCTTTGAGTTTTAGGGCTTGGCTGAGGCCATTGTAGGGCTAGAGAAAATTTCATATAATCCTAAAATTATTAGGTTCAAGACATAGGGCAAGTGTGAGCCTGCACACTTGCGGGTAGGCTTATAACTAAGGTGGAAATCACTTTTAAAATATATAGATTCTCAAACCCCACTATGACCTACTAAATCAGAATCTTCAGGACAAGAGGAGAAAATCACTGCTTTGATGGCATTCTAAAGATATCTAGAACATAAATCCAAATTTGAAAAGCACTAAGCTAGAATCTGGAGGCAGCACTAAGGGCTAGCAACTGAAATCACCAGACTGCTAGGAAAGGATAACAGTAACAATAATAGCAGCAATGAACATAACCAAAGCTCAATTAAGAGAACAGAGATAAAAGGCAGAACCTGGACTCATATGGGAAAGAACTCTACCTAATCTTGGGCTAGGCGAGTAAAATGTGCTAACAGGGAAGAAAGTGCAGTTGCCTAAAAACCACTGAGTAATCACTAAATGTTTAGTTAGAGACTGGGCTGTTTTGATTGATTCAGTTATGAAACATTGGCCCCTATGATTCCTTCACTGAGTAGATAGAATTCATCAAGGACTTATACTAAAATGAACTAGATAAGATGAAGGAATAAAACCTAAGGAATCTCAGAAGATTTGTCAATGCAGAATGTTCATTTTCCTCCCTCAAACTTTAATCCAGTTCTGGCCACAGAAGGAGCAGCAGAAATGTGAGTAAATGAGCCATGTGCTGGCACTGTTCCATTTGTCGTGGGCTATAAGACCATAATCACCATTCTGCAGCCTCCTCCATTGATTGGTTAACTGTCCACAACCCTACTCCTACAATTAACCATACCACTTGTTAAGCTGAACCCATTATTACATAGATATATTTCCAAGTAGCCGCTTAAATACTAACTCAATTGATATTCCTATCAGGTAAAATAGATCTATTATGTTTCAAATTCCCTACTAGAGCCTGTTACAGTGTAAAAACAGTGAATGTTGGTTGAATTTGAGCATCCAAAAAAAATGTCATCTGAATGAATGAAAATGTGAGCATCAGTGATATATTTCCTTGATCATTTGGGAGTTAAACATCAAGATGTTAAAAAAACATAAGGGTTAGAGGAATTTACACAGGGGTGGGGCTATGCTGGTGTAATTGAAAAAAAAATTATCTTAATTACTCAAATCCACAAACCACATTTAAAGAATAGATTAGGAATAATACCCCACCTTATTTAAATAGTTTGATTTAAATAAGATCAAGGAATTTGAAAATTGGATAAAGAGGTCCAGGGCATGAGATTTATTGTTATTATTATAAATCTTGATTGCAGATATGGAGTCGATATTTAAAAAGTATTTTCAGTAATAATTGGAGGGAAATTAAACTTCCTAAAGTGGGAATGTAGAGAGATGGCACCAATCAGAACAGGCTGGGAGTAGTTACGTTAGTTGTAGAAAGCAGCTTGACCTAGCACTTCCACTCCTGGGATTTATAAACAAAAGAAAATTTCAAACAGGGTAACGAGTACATTCCTTAGAGAGAATTTGTGGTGGCAAGTTGTTAAAGGTAGTCTGGGTGAAGAGGTAAAAAATAGTAGATACACAGTGCAGAGCACCCCTGTCTTAGGTGAGGCTCTTAGATGTGAAATCTCTTGCAATGATTTATTGACTGACTGCTCTCAGGAAAAGTGAGAGAAGCTTCATATGGCAGCGGAAGAAATGTGTTTCGAAAGGTCAAGCCCTAGCCTCATTCTATGGACAGCTCTGGAGTATAAGTGTTGTCACCATTTGTCTTAGCCTGACGTAAGGGACTGGGCTGTTAACACCTCCATTTTGGTCAGTTGAAGGCTGCCCTTGGTGGTGAGAAGCAAGCTACAGCCAGATCTGAATAAGTAGTCTTTACTTATCCTCATTTGGGTGGCCTTTATTTACTTCCACAGTTAATCCTAGGGGTCCCACTGACACCCAATCTGCATTGCCCATAGTGGTAGACACCAGCTTTTTGCCCTAATGCAGTACCACAGAGGCCTTTTGTGCCCTGCTGATGGTGGCTTGTCAAGTCTATGAAGACATATTAAAGCAGCACCAGGTCTGAAATAATCCACTTCCTTTGCGTTGAGTTCCTCAGCTATTTATTCTTAGTTTGGTAACAGATTTTGTTATTGGTTCTCATTTGTTTGGGATTCTTGGTGGAATCAGCCCATTCCTCTTTATCCTTTTTTTGCAGCCTTTTGTTTCCTGTTCTGTGTCATGTTATCTGGAAGTGCTATTTCTCATAAGAAAAAGAATTATAGGAAGAAAAATAGCCATAGACCCTATAAGCCTCTTGTTTGAGCTGCCCTCACAGACCTGTGGGTTTACAGTTCTCACCTGACAAACTATCTTCTACTTGGACAAACTTTGCTGCAGGTCACCAATAACACTAAATGAGATTCTCTTTCACTTGATTTTGCATTCTCTGGATTAGGCATTGATCCAGAGAGAGGAATTTCTCCGGTTTTCCACTTGCCAGGGCAAGCAGACTGTCAGGTCTGGCTTTGGAGGCAGACACTCACTAGGTTGGGGGCCCAAGACACTGAGGGCCACAAGCATTTTTGCCTATCAGTTGTGGCCAGCACTTACAGGGTCATTCAAGTCTTCTCTGTTACAGGAAAGTCCCTGCTTCTTATAAGTACTCCCTCGACAATTCTAATTCTTCCACTAAACTTTCTAAGCTGCATAATTTTATCAAGGATGATTTGGGAATTCACTGGCCATGCTGGGAAATATTTGATTTGAGGACAATTGTTTACTTGAGAGGCACCTTAGGAAAGACAGGGAATAAGAGTTCACAAGCCCAATGGGCAGTATTTTTTTTAATCGGTATGCAGAAATCTCCAAAAAAAAAAAAAAAAACAGCTGTGAATCAGTAATTACTTCACTGAAAGACTATTTGGCCAAATTTAAAGAGCAAGTTGACAATCTTAAGTAGAACAAAACTAGGCTCCTTTCCTTAGTAAATTCTCCCCCTCCTCTTCCCTCCAGTTGCCTATTTTCAGCCCTCCTCTCTTCTGTGATTTCTCTCCTTCACGCCCCTTCTTTCTTCTTGTCCAGATCCTCTTTCTTTTCCCATCACCTCTCCTAAAACCCTAAAATTCCAGTTGCTTTTAAGAATCCCTTCCTCCCATAAGCCAAGTATGCAAACAACTGTGGAATTTAAACCTTAAACCTGAGTTTAATTGAAGTGTTATACTTAAAAATTTCTCTAACCCCCCGCCCTCAAAAAACAGTAGATATATTCACAGGAGAATTTAGAATTCCTGTGTGTATATAAAATCCAGACTTAACTGACCTATGTGAACCTGAGCACAATGCTGATCTGAACCTTGGATGCTAAATCCCTGAGAGAAAAAGCTGATGAGACTGAACCTGGAAGGGACCTATGAGATCTTTCTTTCCACAATATACCCAAAGGTTAAAAAACAATGCCAGAAAAGTATATTAAAGTTTCTTAAAAGTCATACCTGAAACATTTCCCATACAAATTCTTTGACCCATAATTCAATTATGCAAACCAAAAGGATGAAATTGTAGGAGATTTACGGGATAGACTAGAAACATATCCAACAGTTTTTGGGAGTGAAATGAGTACTGATGGAACAGCAGCCCTTTCATTTCATTTTAATCAATGGAGTTAAAACTAAAACTGAAGCTCCAATTCAAAAATAAAAATCAGAATGAAAAATGGGCCCCTTAGCAGAACTACAACACCTGACAAAACATTTTAAAAGGACTTTAGAACAAAAACAAGACTCAAAGGGAACCCATGGCCCAGCCCATCAAACAGCTATGTGGTCCACTCACCAACCAATCCCCTACTAACAAAGACACTTGTAAATATTGTAAACAGAAGGAACATTGGGAAAAGAAAATTGTCTCATCATTCAAAGGAAAAACAAGACAAAACATTTTCTTAATTCAGATCAATGAGAGTGCTTTCAGGAAAGAAAACATGCCCAATATCGTGCTATATCCTTAAACATTCAAGGTGTTTAACCACAAACATAGATGGACATTCTTATCAATTCCTGGTAGATATGGGTATCACTCTTACTGTATCAAACCCAGACACATTTGCTCAACTCTTCCCTGGAGTAAGCATACCACATAGATGTGCTTCTCTGTGTGTGGAACTCACAGATTTCCCTATTTCCCAGCCCTTAATCAGAACCTTTGAGCTCTTGGCTGAAAAACATTTCTTCCTGCTTTGTGATATTACTCCTGCAAATTTAATAAAGAGATGTACTTTCCAAATGAAATCATGATACTAAATGCACAGCAGAGGGATAATTTATTCAGGTCCCAGATGATGTCCTTTTTCATATCAAGTCATGTCTACTCTGAATATACCTGTTCAATTATATTTGATGAAGAGCCCGGATAAAAATCTTAATAGTGTGTGCCTAATGCTCTGTGAGCTAAAATTCTGCTGACATAGGCAACAGAGAAGAGAAAACATGTAAGAGTTCAGATAGATTTGACCGCACCATCATCTATACATTCCCAATATCCCTTGCAGCCAGAAGCAACAGGGAATCACACTTGTACAGTGGACCCTTGAACAATGAAGGGGTCAGGGGCACCAACTCCTGCACAGTTGAAAACCTGCATATAACTTTTGACTCCCCCAGAAACTTAACTAGTAATAGCCAGCTGTCGTCCAGAAGACTTACGCATAGCATAAACAGTTGATTAACATGTATTTTGTATGTCATATGCATTATATATTATATTCTTGCAACAAAGCAAGCTAGCGAAAGGAAATGTTATTATGAAATCACAATGAAGATAAAATATATTTACTATTTATTAAATGGAATCAGATTATCATCAAGGTCTTTATCTTTGTCCTTCCTTAGAGTAGGCTAAGGAAGAGGGAAGAAGAGGAGAGGTAGGTCCCCCTGTCTCAGCAGTTGCAGAGATAGAAGAAAATCTACATATAAGTGGACCCATGAAGTTCAAACTTGTGTTTCTCAAAGGCTTACTGTAGTTGAAAGCCTTAATCCAGAGGTCTTCTCATACCCTCCACCAGCCCTTTCAACACTCCTATCCTGCTAATAAAGAACCCAAAGCAAATGGGCAAAAACATTAATTTGCTCAAGAGCTCAGGGCCATCAATAAAACTGGTATTTCTTACTTCCCAAACCCAAATGCCATCCTGCCATCAATTCCTGCTAATGCCACTTGTGTCAGTATAGTGGACCTTTTCTCTGTCTTTTCTAGTATGCTCCTAGACCAGGAGAGTTAGCACCTTTTTACCTTCACCTGGAGGCAGATGACAACAGTATACCTGGACAGTTGTGCTCCAAATGGTCACTGAAGCCTCCTTCTAACGTCTCCCAGTTCCGAGATCTACATAAAGGCCACGGCTGGAAGGACATAGGATCAAAAACATTGAGATATTTTCTCTCTCTCCACTGATGTGCTGCTTGAGCTCCTCTGTACCTCCTCCAAAACAATCATTTTCTTAATGTAATGACTTGATTCCTTTTCTTCTAGTAATTTTTATTTTTCTATTGTGTTTTCTTTTGTCAACTTCTCTCTCTTGTTTCGCTCACCCTCTTTTATTCTTTTTCTTCTACTAATCTCTGCCTTTCTTTTTAATAAACTAGGCCAGTGGATTTTATTAACAGAGGAAGGAACACATTTCTAACAATGAGCACAAACATTCATACTCACTTAAACTTTTTCCTACTGTGAATCAAAAACTTGCAATAGCAAAGAGCCTATCCCCTGGCTATAGCAAAAATGTATACTTCTATGATCTGATATTATGAAGCAGTTTATGGAGTTCAATATATTATCTTGTTGAGATGTCTAATCTTTGGTGAAAATGTTACCTTCTTCTAAAAGATATTATACACTTAATAATAATATCCAAATCTGGTTACATTTGAGAATATTAGTATATCCTGGCATAAATGGATATCAATTGATCAGAATGTAGTAAGGACTACATAATTAATATTCATTTTCAACTACTTATTCTAAGAAAAATAATCTAAAAATGTTTTGAGCACAAATATTTTAATTTAACTGATATTTATAATAGTAATACGAATGTAGAAAGCAAGCCCAAATAACAAACGTGGAATGATTTATCTGTTGCACTAAGTTTGGCATTTAGCATAGCTTATAACACAGAGTAAATGCTAAATTTAAAAGAAACTAACCGAATAAAACATAATCTATGGAATAAAGTGAATAGAAAAATAATTTATTTCATGGAATATATTTATAAAACATGCTAGGTTATTAACTTCAATAAAGATATGTGGATTAGCTATAATTACAAGCTCCTGTGGGCCTTGTTACTTCCTAAGTGACTAGATTTTTAGGATGGAAGGATTATAGAAAGCTTTTTTAAAAAATTTGCTTTCTACATGTCAAAACCTTGTATTTAGAACATGAAATAATGAGAAAACTAAGAGAATATTTACCTTTATATAAGTCATAAGTGTAAGAAATCTCTCAATTGTGATTTTAGTTGTTTGAAAATAAGCTTTTATAGCTATTAAATTTTTCTAGAGCCAAGATCATTTTTGTATAACTTTTTATTTGGTCTGTAAAGTAAAAAATGAGTGAATTCAGTTGACAAACACTTGATCCACATACATATTGGCACATTCTTCAAGGCTCTGTTTTTTGTTTAAGTTCTCTGGAATAAAACTATCACTGACAGTGATGGATTCCATGTTATTTTTTTGTTAAATCCAAAGCTCAGCTGTTACTGGTTTTGCTAAATTGCCGTCATTTCTTTATTGCTGAGGATTTTATTGTGAAATGAAAGTTTCCAGGGCATTAATTGCTCCCTTGAAATGCTGCATTCTCATTTGTCTCTTAAGTCTTCTTTTCATGGCATTTTTACCTCCTCGTAGTTGTTGATATTAATGACTAATATATTCAGACTTGAATGCATTCCTGCAACCCATAATAGTGTTAATTAGTGGCTCAATTTGACAGGGTATAATAAAAATTATGCATATTGTTTTCTGTAAAGAATGACATGTATGGAATTAGAAAGTGCATGACATTTACTCACTTCATAAAACATACAGTAACATGATATGGAAGGCATTACCATATTTAAGTTAACAAGGAACAGAAGTCATTTTGAAGGTGGCCTAATGCCTTATCTCAGATATTTTCTGACAGTTCATTAGTGTGCAATTTTTACTGGCATCAGAAAGGCCTTTCATCCTTAGCAGTGAAGCGCTAGTAATGTACAGTAACAAATAAGATCAAGTCTAGTCTGCTTGGCAGATACTTAGGCAAATTTGATTAGCCTTATGGTGGCCTGCTTGATCAGAAATGCCAAGAGTATCTCTCGTCCAACTCAAAAATGAATTTGCTAAATCAACTGTTCATTAAAGAGAAAAATGTTTTCTTCTGCCATGATTATCCCTTATAACCTCCCTGGTTGGAGAAGGAAGCTTGTCCTCAGGGGTTACTTCCTTTATTCTAAGAAGTTTGCTTCACTGGAGTCCTTATGCCTTCTCTTTCTGTTTTTGGATCCTGACATTTTCAACTCCACTCCTGAACACATACTGTCTTCTTCTTAACTATATCTGTGGGTTAGGAAAACATACTCATTATTCATCACATACACACCATGATATTATGATATGTATATTTTGATTTTCATCCATTACTTCTGTCTCTCAGCTCCTGTGAGCCTTGTCACTTCCTAAGTGACTAGAGCAATAAGAATAACTTTTGTTCAAGTGTTTAGCCTTCGTCCTTGGTTCCTGAAGTAGATCTTGAATAATAAAGGTTAAAGGCAGCCTTCTTTAATTTACAACAAGCCTTTTCAAAGACACCTGAATTTATGTTAATGAGGTGATTTTCAGAAAGCCCTGGAAACCACTAGATGGGCAGGAGAATCAGCAAAGTGCCCGGAGCGATTAAATTTTCAGGGGAGGGAAGAGGGGTTAAAGGTCTAGTTGATCACTGATGGCCAATGGTTTAATCAGTCATGCCTACATAACGAAGCCTCCAGAAAAACCCAACAGGACAGGGTCCAAAGAGCTTCTGAACACACAGAAGCTGACCGGAAGCTGCACAACAGCTCATTCACATGACAGGAGGGTGGCACTCCCCAGCTCCACAGGGACAGAGGTTTCTGTACTTAAACCCTTCCAGATCTCACCCTATGTATCTCTTCATCTAGCTCTTTATTTGTATCTCTCATATCCCTTATAATACACTGGTAAATGTAAATACATGTTTGCCTGAGTTCTGTGAACTGCTCTAGCAAATTAATTGAAGCTGACAAGGGGGTTATGAAAACCCTGATTTGTAACGTTTAAAATAACATGGGGGCTTTAGATTGGCATCAGAAGTGAGGAAGGAGGGAAGTCTTGCAAACTGAGCCCTCTATCTGTGAGATCTGATACTATCTCCAGATAGATAGTGTCAGAATTGAATTGGAGGATATCCAGCAGGTGTCTGTTGCAGAAATTATTGCTTGCTTGTTGGTGGGGAGAAATCCCCACATATTTGGTCAGAGAACTCTTCTGTGTAGATGCTTATTACTGTTGTGGAGTGAGAGCAAAGGAAAAAAGCCAGTTTGAGTTGTTTTTTGTTCTCAGACATGTATATTAGAGGATGGTGTAAAGATTTCTATGACCCTAAGTAGAAAGTCTGAGCCATTGTTTTTTTTTTTTTTATCATTGACCCCTGTTAATGAAGATACATTCAGTAAAATGTATTTTTTATGTCAATCAATCATTTATGCCCACTTTCATTTGTTATATTTATATATAATCTTGCCATTTCCGAACTGCATTCACTTATCTCATTTTCAGTTATAATGGAAGAATTCTGTGTCAATACCATGTGGTTTCCAATGAAGAGTTCTGTTGTGCTCCACCCCAGTCAAACCCTTATGGGATCCACTTACTGCGTTAGTATCTACTGTCAACTTTCCAATCACGAAATGATCAGGAAAACACATAAACTAGAGGACATCTTGTTCTACTCAGCAATGCTGGAGGGCTAGATATAAACCACAAAAGAGTTCTGAAAGAAGGCACGTGGGAGAAGATAGACGTTTGTTCTTTTGTTGCCTCCCAGAGAGCTTGGAATAGGGAGCAGCAGACTTAGAGGGTGTGTCTTTCTCTAGATTCCAATACCCCTGCGGAAGATTGAGTATAAGGAATATTTCTGAAATTATGGAATGGATTTCTGAATCTCCTCTGGAGGTGAGAAGCTTGAAATGTCATCTGAAGAGCAGGCATTGCCCGGCAGGTGTTCCTGGAAGCTGCTGTCCACCTGTCTGTCCCCTGCACCTGCAAGGTGGAGGGCACAACATGATCTGAAGCCACGCTCCAACATCAGCGGTCACAATATCAGACTGACTCAAATAATGGCCAGGGAAATCTCTAGTCCCTCATTTTTTGCAGCTGTCACTGCAGCCTGGTCACCTGGTAAAGACCACAGCAGCCAAAGATGCAACTGATGCTGCTGCTCTGGGGCTCGTTTTGTGACAGTCACTTTACTCCCCCATGAGACCCAGAAATCCCATAATGTGGAAGCATCTCTAAAAAAGGTAAAGAGAAAACCTTTGAGAAGGGGAAGAAATCAGTGAGAAGTAGGTTTTGAATTGGACAGTGATTGAGATAATAATACTTGAATTTGAATTAAGAATTACAGAACTAGACAAAGTGTACCAGATTAGACTAAGTTAAGTTTTCCTCTATTAGTAAAATGGGTGCTCTGGAGCTAGCATAATCATGCTTTTATAATTTTTTAAAAATTCCTGGGTTTGTAGAATACAGCACTAGTGAAACATCGTATTCTTTAGATATATGAATATTCACACAATCTTGATGAAATGGGAAGATAAATTATCATTATTATCATTTAGAAATGAATAATTTGAGCTTCAAAATAACTGGGTTTAGCTTGGAAACCATGGTCTACTCATTTCAAGACCGGCATTTGTCCCATTCCTCCAATAGGCCTCCCAAATGTTCACCAAGTATACTCACTATGTATATTAATTATGGCAGAGAATACACCGATCATGCTTCTTTAAGACTGAGAAAACCTTCCATAACAAATTACTATTTTATTGCATTTATAATAAACTTTGAAAATCAAAATTTGGTTATATAATATCCCAGCCAGAGGCCTTACCCTCAAAAAGAATATAGACTGATAAGGTGATGGAGATATCAGTGTCTTCAGTAACTAAGAGATTTGAAGAAAATTTGGAGTGGTAATAGATTTATAAGGATTTTCTGAGGGGGGGTTAAACTCTTTTCAATACAGAAGGACACAGAGGCATCACACCGACTCACCCCACCCCACCCTTACTCTCAGGAGGAAGCAGGAGGGGGTGAATGACCACCAAGAGCAAGACCCTGGACCAGAGCTGTAGGACTGTGGCAGGGGGCAAGACAGGACACCATTATGGAAGAGTCTAAATCCGACTAAGGTTTTACCTTTATGAAATGTTTAACACAGCTTTTAATGACTTTATTTAGGCTATCACGTTGACAATACCCCTTTATTTTCTGGTTCATGATAATTTTGACAAATATTAAGAGTAACAATATTTTTTAAGTTTTCGCTTAAAATGGATGAGATTGAAACATTAAAAAATAAATCTTCCAAAACGCATTCACTTGAAAAATCACATTTACTTTAGCATATAATTTCCTCAGTTTATATGGTAAGAAAAAAGGCATTGAAAACTCTGAAAAGCATCTATAGCATTAAGCTAATATACAAACATTTATTGCATTCTCACTGTATACAATTCATGTGGTTTTAAGTCTGCATATTTGTAAAAAATTAAGATAACACGTGTTTTGTTCTCAAAGGATTTGCAAAACAGTGGTGGTGATAGATCATTGAGCAAGGCTATCAAACTGAAAACAGAGGTAGAAGAAATATGACTAAAGTGTTTAACACTGAATGTGACAATGCAGCCCTGCTTTATTGAAGCAGTATCATTTAGGTCATTTTGGTATGTGTGCTGGTCATCCATGTTTTGCCTTTCAGCTCTAAATCCTTCTTTGCCCTGCTTTGGGGCACTTGGAGCTGGACCCTGTAAATAATTTTCCTTTGACAGCTGGCACAATGCTAAGCATTGCCAGTAGAGGGCTCTGGAGAGACACTGCCCCAGGAAGATGCTGTCTTCCAGGTTCTGCTGTGTTTCTCCATCCTGCTCCTGTGGTGCCTAGCTGACAGCCCCTGTGCATTGTACCAAGTGACAGCTGTCCTCACCCAGGTAGAGGCTTCACAGCAAGTTTCTCTTTTCAGTGGCATAAAAGTGGATGGCTTCCTAGAGTCTTGCTGGCCACCCAGTGCATGGTTTTCTGCTTGCCATTTTGGCCTGGGCCACTTCTGTGAAAGCCTCTACCATCTAGCTGGCCATAGCCACACTGTCTTCAACCTGACCTGCCTGACACCCTGAGAGGGTGGGGACTGTTATCCAAGTTTGTTCCTTCTTTGGGGTTCACTCCAAATCCCTGCCAACTCATTTCCCTTGCTGTGAGGAATTCTGATTTATATCTGTTTACAGCCATCATTACTTTTCTGATATCTATGCTATTCATTTCATTCTGAAAGCCCCAAACAATCCCAGAATGTTTTATGATTAAGAAGCAACCAGCTCAACATCGCTGTTGAGACAGACGGGTGACAATTCAAGCCATCCCTCCCAGGATCAGATGGCCTATCCTAATGACCAACCCATGGACACTATCGGGGTGTTGAGTACACATTTTTCTCTTGTGTGTATCTGTTTATTTCTAACTGTGCTACCGTTTGTAGTCCTATACACTGTGCAAAGATGATGTTTTCAGGGAAAAGGGAACATGGAGGAGGACGCAGCAGAAATATTGGAGCCAGTTAGTCTATATTTGAACCCTGGGCCTAAACTTTACCAATTATCTTTTTGACCAACTTAATTTTTCTGAAGATCATCTTTATGAAATATATAACCACACTGTCCTGCCTTATCTCTGTCTTTCCAAGCTCCCCTAAATGGCTTAATTTTATCTCTCCTTTAAAACTATAGGTTGGTGCAAAAGTAGTTGCCATTTTTGCCATTACTTTAAACAGCAAAAAATGCAAATAGTTTTGCACGAACCTGATAATTATAATGAAATTCCTAAGCTAATTTTGATCAGGCAGAAATGGATGAGTTAATTCTATCTATTGATGATTTGCAGCATTCTTTATGTATGTTTTCACTGGGTACTTAAGAGATTTTTAAGTACTCATTTAGCCTGCTTTAGCACTCAGGAGTATTTTAAAGAGTATTTATTTATTATAGACATTTTGAAACCCATATAAAATTAGAGACAAGGGTATAATTGACAGCCTGTTAACTCATAACCTATATTTGTAGTTGTTAAATTTCTAGCATATTTATTTTATCCTTTGAATTTTATTGTTACTGCTAAAAGTTTTTAAGGTAGGCTGTATGTATCATGTTTCACTCATAAATAATCTAACATCCATCTACAAAAATGAAGACATTTTCTAACACAAACATGGTGCCGTTATCACAACTGACAAAACTGCAGTTACTCTTTACTAATGTCTAATACCAAGCCTGTTTTAAAATTTCACATCAAAATAAATATCTTTATTAGAAATAAGAAGGTATATAGGCCCACCCCAGTAAATTTTGCTGTTTTTTTTTTTTTTTTTTTTTTAAGCAGGACTACATCCCTTCTGTGCATATGTACTTTTTCATGATGTAAACTTGAAGAAGGCAGTTTTAGTCAGTTTTTCTCATGGTGACATTTATCATGTTCCTCTACCCTTTGTATTTTAGATACACTGTAAATGAGCTCTAAATGCTTTTTAAGATAAATTTGATTTTTTGCAAGAATATGGTATAAAGAGTGTTGTGAATGTCAGTTAGCCATGAACTTTTTATTACACCAAACATCAGTTAATTTCCTGAAGACTGGCTTTTGAAGGAAGTTCAATGAAACAGTATATGATGACTCCTGAATTAAAATAAAAATAGAGGTCGGTTATCTCTATTATACTGTTAAACAGGGCATGGGATTTTTCCCATTGAAACAAAGCTTTCGCTTTAAATGAGGAACAATATGTTTACTCTAAAAAAAGGAAAAATATAATGTTAAGTAAATGTCATTTTACACATGAACATTAGCTGTCTTGTTTTGATTTAGAAAACAAATTCCTTTCACTCCTTGGTTCTTAGGTTCTAAAAGTTCACATAGTTTCTTGGGATAACATATTGGGAAATAGAGTACAAAATGTAAAAAACAGCAATGGAACACTTTGATAAATGGAATTACAAAAGTTATAACTAAATATTCCTAAAATATAATAGAAATTTTAAAATGTACCTTGAAGATGTAGAAATAAATATTTCTTGGTAAATTTCTTGTGAATATGTTTATACTTTTTTGTTTTGTTTTGTTTTTTGAGACAGAGTCTCGCTCTGATGGAGTCTTGCTCTGTCACCCAGGCTGGAGTGCAATGGTACAGTCTTGGCTCACTGAAACCTCTGCTTCCCAGGTTCAAACGATTCTCCTGCCTCAGCCTCATGAGTAGCTGGGACTACAGGCACATGCCACTACGCCCAGCTAATTTTTGTATTTTTAGTAGAGACAGGACTTCACCATGTTGTTTAGGCTGTTCTCGAGCTCCTGACCTCGTTATCCACCCACCTTAACCTCCCAAAGTGCTGGGATTATAGGTGTGAGCCACCACACCCGACCTGAATATGTGTATCATTTTTAAAGTAAAACTGTGTATCTACTAGATACACAATTCTGTGCAGGAAGATGTAATTGTCATGGGGAGAAATACAAATTTACATACAGCAAAGCTGGGAGCAATTTAATTTCTTCTTTTCTCTAGTAAAACGATGCTAGCAATACACTCAATCAAATCTAATCTTATGGTGACAGAAACATATGCTTTGCTTTAACTTTACAGCTCATGTAAAACCAAAATCCTAACACATACTTCTAAATGCTTAAATGATTTTAAAATTATTTATACATTTTATAGCACTCACAATTGTAGCAACTAAACTATGTATTTTTTATTTCCTATTTCTTGCAGGTAATTTGTTAGCTCATTTTATTTTGTCTTCAATTACATTGCCAAAATTTTTATATTTTTAATGCTCATAACAAGATTTCCTGCCATGATATTTACAGAAAAAATAATGGCCTACAAGATCACATTAACTAATGGACAGGTTGATTTCCACATCTCAATTGTTGCACACACATCTCTCTGGAGAAATCTCTATCAGACTTTATTTGTGCCATTCTTTTGCTCAAAAATGTCTTATTCTTTTAAATATCTTAGTAGGTATCACAGTCAAACTATAAATAATTATTTCCAAGAACTTCTGTTATCTAAACTATACTTCTGTGGGGTTTTTTTTTTTTTTGTATCAAAACTCCCTTTTATCTCTTTAGTATATTTCATACTCTAGAATTTGGACTAGTCCTTATTATGTTCTGCATCATCTTTGTAATTTTATAACCTTTTGAAACTGGACTGTTTTTCCCATAGCATCATTTGTAAAATTCCTACTCATTTTCAAAGCTTTTGTTTTGTTTTGTTTTTTTAATGTCAGGATAGTCTTGATTTTTCTGAACTTCAGATATCTTGGTTTGTACGTCTCTCTTTGGAACTACCTCATTGTGACCTGCTCTAGAGAGTAGAATGGTGGCCTTAAGCACACATCCACATTTCAATCACCAGAATCTGCCTCTTACCTCAAATGGCAGATGGTCTTATTAAATGAAGGTGCTCGAGAGGAAGAGATTATTCTTGATAATTATCTGGATTATTATCCTGGATTATTCTGTGCTAGGTGAGCCCTAAATGCTCACCTAGGGGCAGAATAATACAGGATAATAATCCAGATAATTATTCTAAGAGGAAGACAGAGTACATTATTCTAAGAGGAAGACAGAATTAGATCCACCTCCCCACCCAAGAGAAGGCAATAGGAAGACGTGAAGATTGAGTAGAGAGAGTGATGTGATCACAAGCCAAGAATGCTGATGGCCACCAGAAGCAGGAAGGGGCAAGGAAGGTGTTTTCCCCAAACTCCTGAGGGAGCACAGACCTGTCCACATAGTCATTTCAGAATTTCATCATCAAAACTGTGAAAGGATAGGTTTTGTTATTTTAAGCCTCCAAGCTTGTGGTAAGTTGTTGCTTTTGTTTTGTTTGCTGTGTTTGAGTCTTTAAGTTACTTCAAAAGTTGTGAATGGACCTTATTTACATTTTCTCAACCATTTAGATTAGCATTCAACACACAAAACTAACAGTATCCTGGGGTGCCAGATACAATGTTGAACAATGTAAAAACCCCCTGCCTCTATTCACTTTTAATGGGATACAGTCAAGTACATTGGTTTGTGTGACAGAGTGTTTATCTTATGTAAGATACTGTGCTATTGAGTATACTGCAGTGATCTTGACCCATATTTGGAACATTTGAGAAAGGAATTTTTGAGAAATGAGATCTATGCTGAACCTGGAAGCTGAATATAATTTAAGCAGGTATGGTGACGGGGGATGAAAGTTTGGGGCAAAAAATTAAAAAAAAAAATTAGGATAAATAGCCTGAAAAAAAAAAAAAAGGCAAAGCATGGGTGATGTAAGGTGACTTCAGGTGTTTGAAGTTCTGGAGATTGAATGTGAGGGTGTAGGATGCAGTGGTGCCTGGTGGAGAAATTACATATGATACTCCCAAAATAAGAACGAAACAGATCACAACCATTTTCAAGTGGCATAGTAATTAGTTTTATTGGAATTCCAAGTACAGCTATTTCTGTGTTTTACAAAAAGCACTGAATCTTCTGTACCAGAAACAGAATAAGTGGAAGAAAGACAGTAAGAGTAAAGAAAGGAATGCTGGCTATGAGGTACCTGGGACAATATAAACCAGAAAAAAATGACATCCTTAATAAGGTTATTGCCCATGTATATGGCAAATTCTGAAAAGTTGTAGAAATATTCAGTGACAGCAACCACAGAACTCAAACCAAATTAGGAGGACACAGAAATTAAAATATAATAGTAGTGTTCACAGCCATGATGGAGTAACCAGCGCAGAATTAGTTCTCTTGCCATAAATAGCTGCAAAACTGGACAAACTACATGACATAAATGCTTATCTTATTGGATAGTCAGCAAAATTGTGATCTATGAGGGAAGGGAAACAAGGGAGGTAAGCCACACAGTATATCTAGCACTGGCTCTTTGTGCATCACAGCAGCAGGTTGGAGGTGGGGCACAACAGGCTGGTCCTATAGAACTGAGGAGGGAGAGATGAGAGTTCAGAACTAATGAACTACTGTAGGTTAGAATCCGGGGACAGGTTCAGAGGGAAGGGAGCTAAGTGGAGAAAACCTCTAGAAAGTTGCATAAGGCTCTTCTTGAGTAGTTGGTAAAATATTAAATTGTGCATTTGTAGGATGGATGACTATTTAGCTAGCCGACGAACAACTGTTAGTGGGAAAAAAAACAAAAAAAAAAGTTCTGAGAAGTTATGATACAAGAAATACCTGGAGCACCCACAGAACTGGGAGCTCCTCCACTCCAACCAGCCAGAGTGATTAAGCACCTAATCATAAGAAAGATACTCCAGTAATACCACATCTATGGACAGTGCTAATGCAGCTCAAAAGTAGGGACTACTCAGCTCATCTTGTAAAAGGTTACAAGCAATATTCAAAGAGAACAAACTCACATGAAAATCTGCAACTGCTTTCATGAAGAAACAAAACAAAATCTAGACAGTCTGTAAGATAACATCTATAATGCTCAGAATAAAACTAAAAATTATTAAATGTGAAGATGCAGGAAAATTGAACCCACAATCAGAAAAATAAAACTGTCAGTAGAAATATATCAAAAATGTAGAAATAAAATGTTAACTTAAAGTAGCTATTAAAATATATTGAGGATCTTAAAGGAAATATCAACCTAGTAGGAAAAAATAGGGATATTAATGATAAACTTGAAACTGTACCAAGAACCAAATGAAAATTATAGAAGTGAAGAATAAAATATTTGAGATAAAGCACTCACTCTTTGAGGTTAATAGCATAAATTATCAGTGATATTGAGGAAAAATCATTTGAACATATTAAAATACAGGAAAAAAAGCTTAAAAATTAAAAAGAGTCTCAGTAAACGGTGTGACAATGCCAAGGCTTCTAACATATGAGAGAAGACAAGAGAGAAATTGAGTAGAATACATGTTAACTAATATTGGTCACAACTTTTTAAAACTTGAAGAAAAATATTAATCTAAAATGTTCAGTGAATCCCAGGCAGAATAAATACAGAGCAGCAAACCAAATCATGCCCATAATCATATGACTGCAAAACAAAATAATGAAAAAATTTCAAAGGAGTTGAAGAGGAAAAAGACATAATCATTAGTTACTGCAGTGGGGCATGGGAAGGATAGAATGTCTGTGAACTTAACATCAGAAGCAAAAAAACACAGAAGACAATTAAACAACATATTTAAGGTGCAGGGAGAAAAAAAAAACCCCACAAAAGCATCAGCAACCTAAAATCTATTTGGGAAATTTCAACATTCCACTGACAGTATTAGACAAATCATCAAGGCAGAAAATTAACAAAGATATTCAGGACATGAACTCAGCATTGGACCAAATGGATCTGATAGACCTCCACAGAACTCTCCACCCCAAAACAACAGAATATACATTCTTCTCAATGCCACATGGCATGCATCCTAAAATTGACCACATAATTGGACATAAAACAATCCTCAGCAAAGGCAAAAGATCCAAAAATCATACCATACACACACTCAGACCACAGTGAAATACAAATAGAAGACAAGGCTGAGAACTTTGCTCAAACCCATGCAATTACATGGAGATTAAACAACATGTTCCTGAACGACTTTTGAGTAAATAATGAAATTAAGACAGAAATCAAGAAGATCTTTGAAACTAATGAAAACAATGATAGAACATACTGGAACCTCTGGGACACAGCTAAGACAGTATTGAGAGGGAAATTCATAGCCCCCATCAGAAAATTAGAAAGATCTTAAATTAACAACCTGATATCACAACTGAAAGAATTAAAGTACAAAAGCAAATCAACCAAAAGCTAGCAGGAGACAAGAAATAACCAAAATCCTAGCTGAATGAAACTGAAACACAAAAAATTCAAAATATCAACAAATCCAGGAGTTGGTTTTTGAAAAAGTTAATTATATAGGCCACTATCTAGACTAATAAAGAAGAAAAGAGAGAGAGATCCAAATAAACAAAATTAGAAATGATGAAGAGAATGTTATCACTGACCTCACAGAAATAGAAATAACCATCAGAAACTACTATGAATACCTCTATACACACTAACTAGAAAACCTAGAAGAGATGTTTCAATTATTGGACACATATACCCTCCCAAGACTGAAACAACAAGAAGAAATTGATTTCTTCAACAAAACCAATAACAAAGATCTGTAATAGCTTAATAACCAAAAAACTCCCAGGATCTGATGGATTCATAGCCAAACTGTACCACATATGCAAAGAAGAGCTGGTACCCTTTCTACAGAAACTATTGTAAAAATTTAGGAAGACGGACCCGTCCCAAACTCATTCTATGAGGCCAGCATTATCTTGTTATCAAAACCTGACAGAGACACAACAGAAAAACAAAACCTCAGGCCAGTATCCTTAATGAACATAGATACAAAAATCCTCAAGAAAATACTTGCAAAACGAGTCTAGAAGCACATCAAAAAGCTAATCCACCATGATCAAGTAGGCTTCATCCCCCGGGATGCAGGGTTAGTTTAACATTTTCAAATCAGTACATTTGATTCATCACATAACAGAACTAAAGACAAAAAGCAGATGATTATCTTAATAGACATGGAAAAGACTTTTGGCAAAATTCAACATCTCTTCATGCTAAACACTCTCAATAAACTAGCTATTGAAGGAACATACTTCAAAATAATAAAAGCCATCTATAAAAAACCCACAGCCAACATTATACTGAATGGGTAAAAGTCAGAAGCATTTCCCTTGATAACTGGCATAAGATAGGGATGCCCACTTGCATTTAAAACATATATATATTTTAAAAATTCAATATAGTATTGGAAGCCCTAGCCAGAGCAGTTAAGCAAGAGAAAGAAATAAAGACCATATAAATAGGAAGAGAGGAAGTCAAACTATTTCTGTTTGTGTGCGATATGATTTTATATCTAGAAAACCTCATAGTCTCCACCCAAAAGCTCCTTCAGCTGATAAACAAATTCAGCAAAGTTTCAGAATACAAAATCAATGTGCACATATCACTAGCATTTCTATACACCAAGGACAGGCAAGACAAGAGCCAAATCAGGAAGGCATTCCCATTCATAACTGCCACAAAAAGAATAAAATACATAGGAATACAGCTAATCAGGGAGGAGAAAGAGCTCTACAATGAGAATTACTAAACATTGTTTAAATAAATTAGAGAAGTCAAAAGCAAATGGTAAAACATCCCATGCTCATGGATAGAAAGATTCAATATTGTAAAAATGACCACACTACCCAAAGCAATTTACAGATTCAATGCTATTCCTATCAAACTACCAATGATAATTTTCAAAGAATTAGGAAAAACTATTTTACCATATATATGGAACGACAAAACAGCCCAAATAGCCAAGGCAATTCTAAGCATGAGAAAAAAAAAAACAACAAAAGCTGAAGGCATCATGTTACCTGACATCAAAAAATACTACAGGACTACAGTAACCAGTGTTATACTGGCACAAAAATATGCGTATAGACCAATGGAACAGAATGGAGAGACCAGAAATAAGGCCAGATACCTACAACCACCAGATCTTTGACAAAACTGATAAGAACAATCAATGGGGAAAAGACTCCCTATTCAATAAATGGTGCTGGGATAATAGGTGACCCATGTGCAGAAGATCGAAGCTGGATCCCATCCTTACACCATATACAAAAATCAACTCAAAATGGATTAAAGACTTAAGGGTAAAACCCAAAACTATAAAAATCCTGGAAGACAACCTAGGCAACACCCTCCTGCACATAGGAACAAGGTAAGATTTCACGACAAAGACATCAAAAGCAATTGCAACAAAAGCAAAAATTGGCAAGTGAGATCTAGTCAAACTAAGGAGCCTCTGCACAGCAAAAGAAACTATCAACAGAGTGACAGACAACCTTCAGAATGATAGAAAATATTTGCAAATAGGCATCTGACAAATGTTTAATATCCAGTATCTATAAGGAACTGAAACAAATCAAAACAACCATCTCACGCCAGTTAGAATGGCGATCATTAAAAAATCTGGAGACAGATGCTGGAGAGGATGTAAAGAAATAGGAACACTTTTACACTGTTGGTGGGAGTGTAAATTAGTTCAACCATTGTGGAAGGCAGTGTGGCGATTCCTCAAGGATCTAGAACTAGAAATCCCATTTGACCCAGCAATCCCATTACTGGGTATATATCCAAAGGATTATAAATTGTTCTATTATAAAGACACACATGTATGTTCATTGCGGCACTGTTTACAGTAGCAAAGACCTGGAACCAACCCAAATGCCCATTGATGATAGACTGGACAAGGAAAATGTGGCACATATACATCATGGAGTACTATGCAGCCATAAAAAATGATAAGTTTGTGTCCTTTGCAGGGACATAGATGAATCTGGAAACCATCATTCTCAGCAAACTGACACAAGTACAGAAAATCAAACACCACATCTTCTCACTCATAGATGGGTGTTGAGCAATGAGAACACATGGACATAGGGAGGGGGAGCATCACACACTGGGGTCTGTTGTGGGGGGGATAGAGGAGGGACAGCGGGGGTGGGTAGGGAGGTTGGGAGGGATAACATGGGGAGAAATGTCAGATATAGGTGATGGGGGAGATGGAGGCAGCAAACCACATTGCCCTGCATACACCTATGCAACAATCCTGCATGTTCTGCACATGTACCCCAGAACCTAAAGTGCAATAACATATATATATTTTAAAAAAGACTTAAATTAAAAAAAAAGTGGGCAAATGTCATTAACAGACACTTTTCAAGAGAAGACATACATGTGGCCCACAAACATGAAAAAAGAGCTTCATATCCCTGATCATTAGAGAAAGGCAAGTCAAAACTGCAATGAGGTACCATTTTGCACCAGTCAGAACGACTATGATTAAAAAATAAAAGAATTACAGATACTGGCAAGGTTGCAAAGAAAAAGGACAACTTAGAAAGCAATGAGGAACATCAAAAACCATAAATATGTTTAAAAATGAAAGTGTACCACTTTATATTTAACTTATATATATGCTAATTGATGGCTTAAAGCATCACATCATTGGCATTTAGACATATGAAGTTGAAACAGTCTGGTGTTCCTCAAAGAGCTAAAAGAGAACTATTCTTCAACCCAGAAATCCTATTACTGGGTACACACCCAGAGGAATATAAATTGTTCGATATCATTCTATGATTATTCTGCAGACAGAAGCTTGTGTTTCAGGGTAGTTGAGGGTGTGTGTGTGTGTGTGTGTGTGTGTGTGTGTGTCTGTGTCTGTGTTTGTGTTTCAGGATAGTTAAGAGTATATGTATATGGGAGGGGAGGGTAGTGCTGCTTTTAGTTCTTTGAGGAGTCACCATACACTATATCAATAACATCATGTGTTTTGTGCTTTAAAATATATTTAGAAGTAAAATGTAAAATAACAACAGCTGAAAGCACAAGAATGAAAACAATGAGAAAACACAAGTAATAAAAACTGACCAAATAGAAAACTATGTCTGCATCTATTATAGAAATTGAATTTGTAATTTAAAAATTCCCACAAATAAAAATGTGAGATTTGACAGCTCTAAAAAGAAATTCCATGAAATAATTAAAGATAAATTAACACCAGTTTTAACTAAATTTTTTAATAAAATAGCAAGACATGGGTTTATGTATAAAAGTAGCAATGAATAGTTTGAAATGAAATAAAAAAGGTTATCACAGCAGCATTAAATATATACAATACATAGGAATCAATATAATGAAATATATGTAATACATTGTCCCTAAAAAGTCTAAAAAATGCTGGAATATATAAATAAAGATCTAAAAATAGAAAAAGAAATATGTTATGATCATGGATTAGCAGACACAAAGTTGTTAATGTGTCAGTATTCCCAAATTGGTGTATACATTCAGTGTGGTCCCATTCAAAATCCCTGTAGCTTGGTTCTAACCAATGGCATTCTGATTTTACCATGTATATGAAAATGTAAATGACCTAGAAGAACACAGGCAATCTTTAGAAGGAATACTAGAATTGGAGAATTAACACCACGTGATTTCAAGAACTACAAAGATACAGCACTCAAGATAGCCAAACAGATGAATGGAACAGAATAGAGTCCAGAGATATACTCATACTTGTAGAGGAAATTGGTTTTTAATCATAGTGCCACAGTAATTTCATCAGCAAAGATATCTATTCAACAGGCCAAGTAAAAGCCATATATATGTCCAAATAAAAACTGGAGGTAGCTTTTTATGTAGCTTTTTATAATCTTTGCAGAGTAAAAACTGGATATCTATATGGGATAAAAATAGACAAAATGAACTTCATTAATAGCATTTATTAATGAGCTAAATGAGTTGTCTAATAAATAGACAACTCATAGACTGGAGGAAAATATTCTCAATTACACATTTTACAGAATGTTTATACCCAAAATATGCCAAGAAATTAGGCAACTCATTAGGGAAAAATATTAAACAACTTAGTTAATAGATGGATACATGTACTTCAGCACAGCTCTCTCAGGCAGCATTTACAGCACTGTCATTCTGTAGTAGTTCTGCAAAGATGGAAGCTTGTGTTTCAGGGTGTGTGTGTGTGTGTGTGTGTGTGTGTGTGTGTGTGTGTAGTAAACCAGAAAGTATCTGAAACAGGTCTCAATCAATATAGAAAGTTTATTTTACCAAGGTTAAGGACCCAGTCTCAGGACGTCCTGACATGTGCCCAAGGTGGCTGAGGAACAGCTTGATTTTACACATTTTAGGGATACATGAGGGGAAATCAATATACGTAAGATGTACATTGGTTCAATCCAGAAAGGCAAGACAACTTGAAGTGGAAAGTGGGCTTCCATGTTATTGGTTAAGAGACAAATGATTATGTTCTTTTGAGTTTCTAATTAGTCTTTCACTGAATGCACACACAATGTACAGGAATAGTCACTTATGCCTTAGTCTGGCTTAGTGCAAGGAAGCGATCACATATGCATTTGTCTCATGTGAGCAGAAGGATGACTTTTAGTTCTGCTGGTCCTTTATCCACAAGAAATTTCCTTGTGGGTAAATCGTGAGAGGGATATGTAGCTTTTTACAATGTTTGTAGCTATCTTACCTAGGAATAAAATGGGAGGCAGGTTTGCTCAACGTAGTTCCCAGCTTGACATTTTTCTTTAGTTTAGTGATTCAGGGGCCCCGAGATTTATTTTGTTTCCCAATATTTATATATCTTAATCAAAAGGGATCACAGACCTGACAGAGTAGAGACCCTGCACTGAAAGAAGCTGCACATTCATTCAGCACGTTCACCCTGAAAGCTAAGACAAGTCAGAACTGGCTGTGACAGGCAGATGATGGAGGAGGCAACGCCCAGCTTCTGAGCCAAGCATCTGCATGCACTCTGGTCAAGGAATGTGGACGCTTAGAAAGCACGGAGGACCGGAGGAGGCCTAGTTCAAGAATAAGAGTGTGAAGTGTGTGTGTACTTTGTGAGTGAAGGAACATGGCTGTGGCTGTGTCCTAACATGGACCTCTTTTCTCCTCCTAGAGGCCAGCTGGCAGCCTCCACGTGTGTTTCTTGGCTTGTCATGTTGCTGTTGTTCTGTGTCTTTTCCATATCTAGAATGGCCTCACCATATATTTTGAGGTTCAAATCCTGTCTGTATCTTAAAGTTCATTTGTAATGATATCTCTTCCATAAATGCTTCAGGCTAGGCTCAATAAATATATTCTTTCTTGGTATTTAATCTTTTCAGCATTTTAATGCTGAAGACTAAAACTTTTGCTAACCTTTTAACTGCTGTTTGCCTTTACTAGCATATAAGCAGATGTCTTACATACGCTGTCCCTTCAAGAATTGGTCTAACACACTGCCTAGCAAAGAAAAGTACTCCAAACACATTATTGCAGAATAAATGGAATTATGACAAAAATTGTGCTCGTTTGACATCAACAGTTTGCTTAGTTCTTATATTCCTGTATTCTTTTAGAACATGGGAAACAATATAAAATTCCTGGCTCTACCTTTAGGCAAATCAGGATTTAGTGGGATGGGGAAGCATAGAAATGAACAAATGTTTAATAGAACAAAATATCCTCATACAACTGGGTCTTTGGGTCAACAGAATGCTCCATAGACAGATAAAGGTAGAAAATCCATTTCAGGAAAATGAATGAATATTTACAAGGTGGAGAAGCAAAAAGTTGCAAGTGCAAGAAAAAAGTGCCTAACTTTATTTTGTCAGATTTCAGTGTCATGATGGCAGCAGACTGAACTGGAAAGAAAGGTTTAGAACAGATTTTTAAAAGCCATTAAACATTAATATTAAAAATGAGTTGTTGAAGGTCAAGAAGAAAATAAAAGTGAGATGATTAGGTCTGTGCTGCAGAAGCATCTCCAACAAGCAGTGGATTAGGAGTGGGGAGACAGGAGGAGCAGAACAAGTTAGAAATCAAGGGACATGGCACAAGTGGTGGCTGCTTCCATGCTGAATTCCCCATGGGACTTATATAGTAGAAAAAGCAGTTGGTGAAAAGCTTTATAAAAATTATTTCTAGGCTTAAGATCGAGCTCCTGAATTTCCTTTAGGATGGAAGCCATAAAATTACATTGACATTTGGAAATTCTTTACGGCTTTCCTTGGTTCTTTATGAAAAATCCATTACTGCTATCATTTTCTGAATTTATGAGCATTTCATCTCTGGTATTCATATTTACTATTTCAATTTGACTTGTTTATTATGTTACAGAATATGATTGGCTACTTTATAAGTTTCGGAGGTTAATCCATCACAATGGGTTGGCAAACACAAATTCAAAGATTGTTTTCTAAAGGATAAATGCACAACTAAATAGGGAAATTTTACTGACCAGGATATTTTTGAGGAAAACATGAAAATAAAGAAATAATTTGATAAGCTGTTTATAATGAGGTATAAGGCTCCAAAGTACATGTGCTGATAAGAAATGGTTCTGAAAGTGTCTTTGGAAGACCTTCTAAGGAGGTAGATAGCTTTCATTGGGTGGCTACCAGTATAATTTAGGGCCAGAATCAGGCTTCCTGTTAATTGCTCTGCAAAGTAGAGGCTCTCAAAGGTAGTAGCTGCAATCTTAGAAGAAGGAGAAAAGAGATGCTGGGAAGCTCCTTAGGCAAAAACAAGAAAAATGTAAGAACTGTAGAATATGGATTTTGATGTTGAGCTGTGGGTGATGGACATCTTGTTCTCTCTCTGACTCTTGAAATGATTGTATTCTCTTCTGGTTTTATATGAATGGACACTTCAAGAGGAATTTGAAGAAGTGACAAATGTTATCTTCACAGTAGTGAGAAAAACAGAGTGGCAACTAAAATCATTTTAAATTACATGTTAGTTAGGTAATAAAATGATATGTGCCTAAAAATTACAGCTTTTTTTCCTAAATGATTTAAGCATGTGTGTATATATTTATTAATAATATGTATTATATTAATATTTATTATTATGTATTTGTTTGTGTATATATATATAAATAATTAATAATAATTAAAATATGTGCCTAATGTTTACAGGTTTTTATTTCCTAAAGGATTTAAGTGTGTGTATATAGATATAGTCAATAATAATTATTAATTATAATTAATACAATAAATTATATATGATTAAATAATTATATTAATAATAATAATATAATAAATCACATATTATTAAATAATTAATAATTGTGTATAATTAATTATATATAATTAACTATATGATTGATTAATATATAATTAATAATTATTAATTATATATAATTATAGATAATTACTAATTATATATATAATTAATAATGATTATATATAATTATATATATACACACACTTAAATCCTTTAGGAAATAAAAAACTGTAAACATTAGGCACATATTTTATCACCTAAGTAGCATGTCATTTAAAATGATTTTAAATTACATTTAAAAATATATAGAATAAATTATATACATTTATTTCCATAGAAAAATATAATGAAAGCTCAAATCAACCAAGAACATCAGCTGGTTGGGGCGATCAATTTTGGATCCATGGCCCAGAGGCAGGTTCCAGCATATTCAGACATCAGGCATGGGTTCACGGGTGCCACACTAGAGGGGCTACATACAGAGTTATAGCATGAAGGCAGCCTTTGCTTATCAGACCCATCAGGATTCACATCTAAGCTCTGACTTTTCCTGCATTAATGTGGTTGCTACTTGATCTCTTTGAGCATTAGTTTCTTTACTTTTAGAGAGAAGGATAAGGATAGTTTATAGGACTTATGTATACATACTTTCTGCATATATAAGATTAATGGTGATGATGCATGTGGCTCAGCTTCAGTAGCTACTCAATAAACATGCTCTTCTGTCTTCTTGAATGAACCACCAGCATTTGAGAAGTTTAGATCCTCAAGTGTTCAAAGCTGAAATGGTTGGAGATCACACTGGATATCACATAATTAAAATAATATTGACCTTTTTTTCCCTTGTACTCTTTGCCAAGTACTTTACTCTTTTTTAGCTCATTTATTTTTCACATAACTTTTTGAGGTCAGAGTTATTTATGTTCTTGATTTTCTCTAGGAAAAAAACAAGATATAATTTTCTTGGTAAGTTGTGACCACTAGTAAGAAGTGGTACAATTAGGATTAAAACTACAAACTATGTCTTGGAATTCACGATAAAATACAATTAGTTAATTTCCCCCAGAAGACAAATTTATTGCTGGTGTCAATTGCTTAATCTTAGCAAAAGCAATGGAATATGAATGCATTATTGAAGCCTAAAACTTTTGTTTCCCTTTCTATTATCTATTCTTTTTATTATTCATCAAGTAATGACACTCCTCCACAGTAAATGCCAAAACATTCAAGATAAAATATACTTCCTTTTGTTAGATATGGAAGATATTTGATATAAATATCTAATATACCAGTAGTTCTTGGATTTAAAACTGTCCCTCTGTTTTTCACCCTATAGTGAAATACCAAACGTCTGTCCATGGAAAGTGGAGTATTAATTTTAATTTCATGTATATTGCATCATACTGCAAGTATTATTTATAATTGGACTTTTATTTGTGCTACTAGAGATGTGATTCTTTCAAGTAGTAAATCATTGGCAAACACTTGGTAGTTAACTAGATAGGTTGCCCTAATCATTAAGCATTTTTATTTGTTAATAAATCAACTTTACTGACTTCTTTAGGGCTCTATTCCTTTTCTGATTCATCGTAACATTCCTGATGTGTTCATTAAGATAAATAGTAGGACTCTGCCAGTCAGGTGGACCCAAGCAATAAACGTATTTCTGAAAATAAATATATTTATATATTTTATTTATATGGCTTGAATCTGGTATAAAACGGAGTGTACTAGGATTATGCTTTTGCTGCCAGGATCGAGACTACCCAGCCTGCAGCATGTGAATTACTTGGTAAAACTAACAGTGAGGCAGGAGGTTGTTGACTGTGGTGGAAGAGACCTTGGACCCAAAGTGAGGGAGAGAGCACAGTCTTGTTCAGGTCAACAGAGCTCACACTTCCTCTGCTTTTGACTCACAGTCTGTCTGATCTTTTGCAAGTCACTTAACCCTCTGCTTTTCTGTTTCCTCAGCAGTAAAATCTGCTGTAAAATCTTTCCTCAGCAGTAAAAACCTACTAATGTCTTGGTAAAGATTGCAAAGTTTATATGCAAATCGGTAAAACATAGCAGGGATGCAGTGTGGTGTAGTTTTAATGTTATCATTGGAGAAAAACACTTGAGGGCCAAAACGCTTTCCCTGGCACTTTTTAGCTGTGACGTATTAAGTTGGCATCAGGTCCCCCAACTTCTTATTTACAGGTATCCTCCAGCAGCCATTTTAAGCACATATTGCAGTGTGGCTACACATGCCTCCACCTTCTAGCTTCTCATTTTTCTCTTATTTGGCAACGTTGATATTTGTCTCTGCTGTGCCCTGCTCCCTCTCAACTCTCATCGGCACAGACACTTGAGAAGCACTGCCATTACTGGGGCCTATAGAGCTCACTTGCTAAAGTCTTCCCTGATGCCCTTAGAATTAACATATCTCTCTCTTTGGAACTTGCAATGCACGATACTTACACATTGCTTTTTGTACTTGTATTTGGTCCTCTATTACAATTGTCTATACATGTTTCTTTCACATCTATTAATCTGTGATGACCTTAACCATAAGTGTTGACTTCATTTCAGTTTGAATAACAATAGATACTCCTCAAATCCTGGGCTTTTTTTTTTTTTTACCTCTTCATGACCACATGCAGGCAAATTAAAAGTCCAGAGAGCACATTTTCCTATGTTGGAAAGCAATTAACAAGGAGTAGGATTTTAAATAATAGCTATAGTCATCTGGTGGATTGCAGAGGGGCCTGGGGGAGAGAAATGCACAGGCCAGACTCCGACAGTGTTTATAGACACAGAGGGGTTATATAACATGATGAAATGAGAAGAGGCAGAGCCGTGGGGGACATTCATGCTTTCCTGGCTGAATGCTCAGCCACGCAAGGAGCATACTCCAAGCACTAGTGAGCCTGGCAGGAATCCCAGATGCAAAGGACAAAGGCAGACTCTGCCGCCAGGGATCCAAACAGAACGCAACAGAGCTCAGTTGGTCAAGGACTGCATACCACCCTTTCACCTGACTGGTGACTGCTAAAAGAGTTCTGCTCATAAAACTCTGCTCAACCAATTTTCTGCTGTCTACTGCTTGAACTACTTGTAATTTTTTCAAAGAAAAAAACAATATATGTATTTGTCATCTAATTTATGCCATGCAAAAGCATTCTACATTATTGTGCATTATTGTGTGTGTGTGTTTCCACATTTAAAAAATTTGAAGTTAAGGCACTGATTTAGTAAATAAATTATCAAAGAAATTGAGTCGTGCTTAGGCACCACAGAAAGTTAGAGGAATCAAAATTTGAATGAAGTCTTTTTTTTCCTCTCTACTTTCCAAAGCCATTGTTCTTTTTAATTTAGTAGGCTCCTTTCACATTGCCTGTAAAGTTGTCTGCAAAAGCAAATTAAATTGCAATTATTCAACTCCTGGAAAACTCAAATGGCTCTCCAAAGCTTTCAAAAGAAGTCCAAACTACTTGATTTGAAAAACAACACTTTGCATAGTTATGGTTTGGTTTATTGATCAGCCCTCACCTCTTGTCACCAAAACCAGCCCTTCTCCAATTTTCTGTGTGCCATTTATTGTTCTGAAAAAGTATTTCCACATCAGCATCTTTGCATATGCCTTGGAATGCTCTCCCACTCTAGAACATGAAAGAATGTAGCTCACTTTATCACAGCTGGCTAAGATGCACCCCTTACCTCTGTATAGGGACAATCATTCTCACCTGAGCAACTCTCATTGCATTTTGTGCTGGTTCATTGTTTATGTATGTATGTGTACACACATCTTAGATATTATATATACATATTATGTATGTGTATGTATATATACACACACACACACACAATATATATATATATATATATATATATATATATATTCCTGGCTAGAATGGGGGCAATATAATGACAAGAAAATCTGCTTATCCTTCTCTGTGTTGCATTTTATGATCCCAGATGCATAGTAGATTACAACCTATGTCTGTTGATTAATCATTGCTTTTTTCCCCTTTATTTTGGTGCAACACAAATCAGTTTATTAGTTACATGTATCATGTTTGTTTATCTTTAAAAGAATGAATATGGAAAAGCCTGAAACTGTCCTCATAGAATTGAATAAAACTAAATTGCTAGCTTTTCACCAAAAGCATATTGAATAGAAGCATAGCTAAGCATTCAGCTGTTGCCTGTAGCCCACTTCCTTATAGCTGCTTACAGCTTAGAAGTATGTAGCACCTGTCACAAGGCCCTAGCATATACGGATAACAACTTTGGCTTTAAGAAACCTCAAGTCTTCTCTTTGAGACATTTTCCAGATTCTGCATTTCAGTAGGTCCACTGATGTCAGTCAGTCTGAAGACCCCTCTGAGGAAACGACCAAGTGCTGAAATGTGGTTTCTTCATGTCTTTCTGATGACTTCACCTTTCACCTCACCAGTTAGCAACCCCAGCTCCTCAGCCCTGCTACCTGCCAAAATTTCCTTAAAAAGCTCAGTCCGAAACTCCTCAGGAAGCAGATGTGACATTCCCTCCCTCCCCCCTCATTTGGCTGCCAACCAATTATTAAACTGTCTCTGCTGAGACTCCTACTGTTTTGGTGCATTTGTCTATCACCAGGAAATGGGCACAAACCTCATGGTCTTATAACAAGTTCACTTACCCTTTTAAAATATATGTGCAATATTAGGTTCATAAATGCCAACTAGAAGTGAAAGAATTCTGGAACTCACATGAGGAACAAGACAAATCAAAGCCAGCCATACGGAAGCCTCACTGCCTTCTCAGCCTGGCCTCAGGAATTCATCTGAAAGTATATTTAATTCTCTCCTTCTCTAGTTTATTTACATGCCCCTCTCATTGAGGAGTGATCCCTGAAGAAGAACAAAAGAAAGTCTCTCAATCATACGAAAATACAAAGTCAGAAGAAAAAAAATACCATATTATTTGGGGATCTTGAAGAAAGCAATTCTCATTGGTTTTTTAGGTGTGTGGTAGTAGAAAATAGTTCAAGGTTGTCAGTGAAGGGAGCAATAAAATCTACTTTGTAAAATATTCCCAAGGCATTTTCTCTTGTCTTATGGTCTTCTTTAGATACTTCCCTTACTCATGGCTTGAGCTCAGAAGCACTTTTCTTATTTCACCACTTCAATTTAATTTGATTTGATTTTTAGTGTTTCTTCAGATTTCATTCTGCATGCTTACCATGACTCACCTTTACTTCCTTATCAATATGGAAAGTTATATGTTAAACATTTAAACCACTTCTGATGAATTCTGACAATTTTTACAAGTTTTCTACATATACTACCTTGAAGCTGCATGATGATTTTGCTTTATATCCACAGAATTATAATTTTAGAGTCAGAAGGTATCCAACTAGAGAATATCTAGGTCAAACACCTAATTTCACAGGCGAGGAAGCTAAAAACCTGGTTGCTACATGTGTTGCTCAAGGTTACAAAACTAATTAAGAAAACCCTGAGGACTAAAACACTAATCTCCCAATTCCCAAAGTTGCTCTCAGACTATTTTGGCTTTTCATGCTAGTTCACATAGTTATTTGATTGAACCCGTCTCATGTTCTAAGCTGTAGAGGTTTCACCCTTGGGCTAGGCCTGATGAAACTTTAGGATATAATGAAACTGAATTCAGTATCAGAAACAGTCGTATCTACAGCTCCACTCTTCCACGTATGAACAATAGCTTTCCGTTGTGGTTCACCTTCTTCAAACACAAGTTCACTATCTATAGAATGGATATTTTGATTCTTATACCACAGGATCATAGTGAGACAAAAATGAGAGAATAAATATAAATTATTTGGTTTAGTTTTCAAGAAAAATAACATAATCAGGAAATAGCCTCTTTCTCATCATTCCTCTCTGGATTAAGGATATTTCAATCCACATATCCAAATATATATTATCCAAAGTTTATATGATAATCTCTAGCTTACTATATTCAATTTTGTCCTATAAAGCTAAGCCATATGGCTTTGTTTGCTTTTTCATGGTTTACCAAGAAATGCCTTCATTTATCAAAGTTCTCTAACTATACAGAAATGTTTAAACATTTTTAAAAATTCCCCCATAAATCAGCCTTCTCTCTTTAGGAAAAACATTAAGCATTTAAAATGAAATCTGGCTACATTATAAAATCTGGGAACATATGTTTCTATACTTGTTTCTGTATCTGTATTTCCCTCTGTCACTCTCCCTTTGTCTCTCTTTCTCTTTCTCTCTCTCTTCTCTCTTTGTCTCTCCCTGTGAGTGCATGTGTGTGGGTTTAAATTTATCTGTTTTTCCACAGTGAAAATGCACTACGTAATAAAAACACTTGACTTGTTTTATTTAACAATAAATTACAGATATTTTATTAGTTTGTTTTTTTTCTGTAAAACAGAATCATAGACAAAGACTTATATGTATTACTTAATTAGAAAATGTAATCTCAGAGAGCAAGAGAGAAGGATGGGGAAACAAAACAGGCTATGAGAAGGTATCCATGAAATTAAGAGTTATTGTTGATTGTCATATTGATGACTGATGGCTTTAATCCATTTGCACTATATGAAAAGGGTATAAAATACATTTCATGACTATTTGTCTCAGGAAGAGGATAAATGATTCATGTACCATCTCCCATCTCCGAATCATAACTGCCCCACATTTCAGGTTCATGCAAACACAGCTCAGAGAGAATTTCCATAGCTTCCCATGCCTTGGTGTCAATCAAGAAGCCCTAGATCATGTAGCAGAATCCATATGGCACAGGCGGAGGTCAGGGTGAAGCTGACGGATGCCCACACAGAGCAGTAGTTGTGGGAATAGAGGCAAGCGAGACTGGCAATCTCAAATGGTGCAGAGGAGTTGTCTGACACAGTCCACACCTTGACCATTCAGATCTGCTCCTGACCTCCATTTGAGCTGTTTTATTCATAATATTTCTGACACCAAATGTATAAGTTTTTTCCCCTTATATCCACTAGTTTTTAAACTGTCTGGACACTAAATGTGTGTCCTACAAATTAATTCAATTCTAACATAAACTATTCAAAGTTGATGTCTGGTTCCACAGGTTTAGGGAATCAGTCCCACAAGAGACTGCCCTCACTTCAGATGACAGTGGCAAGTATAGGGTCCCGAGATTACCCATTCTTCTGTCTGATTTGGCTACAGAGTTGGAAGATTCCCTCCACACTCTTTCAAGTTTGATAATTTGAGAGAATGGCTTATAAAACTCCAGAAAAGTTTATTTACCATTACTTTTTATAATAAAAGATATAACTCAGGAACAACCAAATAGAAAAGATACATAGAGCAAGATATTGGAGCAGAGTTGCAAGACCAAACATATTTCTTATCATTCCACAGCTTGTATCCAACTCCCATACCAATTTATTAGGTCTCAACTGTGAAAACAAGATGCCCTTACTTTTCTGAGATACAAGTGCAACCACTGCAGAGTCCAATTTGAGATGCTAGTCAGCCACAGTCTCTGCAAATACTCAATGCATACAGGTAAATGAAACAAGCTACAGTCCCTGCTGCTAAACCTGGTCCTGCGCCCTAAATGGTACTTATTGCATACTTCCTATAATGCCCATTTTCTATTTCACTTAACCTTGACTAGTGATTTAGCCAATGTGGCTCATCTTTAGATATATCATTAAGTTGATCCCTAGGGGAGGTTTTTGTTTTGAGCCTGTTCTGGTATGTTAAGTTTGTGCCAAAGTAATTGCCGTGTTTGCCATTAATAGCTTTAGCAAAATCACAATTACTTTTCCACCAACCTAACACTATTAACTCAGGATCAGATACAAAGAGATACCCCAGGAGGTGTATGGCTTCCTGACATACTTTCCTGGGTATTAATCAGGATAGTTCATTCTTACTATTCATTCCACTGGCATGAAGAACCCCAAGTATAATTTCACCTATTGATAGAGTACCTCTCCTGGGGCTCAGAACCTCTAATCAATCTGATTCTAAGGTTTATTTAGAGAACAGAAAATGCAAATTCCTTAAGTGAGGCACCAGGAGTGATTGTGAAAGGGCACAATTTTACCTTCATGCCTTGGCTTCTAAGTCTATGTATTCCAATTAGTAGGGACAACATATTGTATGTCAGGTATTGTTTCAGGCTGGGTGGATTTTTCTTCACCACTGCACCACTGCTCTTTAGAGTATAGTACACCCCTAAATGCAGCTGTACTGTGGCCATAGATTCTTTCTATTGCTAATTCCAAAATATCACACCAATTTAGCTCGGAACCTGATCCTAGTTTTTTCTACTTTGTCAGTTGATGTTTGAGACCCTTCTTCCAATTGAGCCATAGATGTGGGTTGAGAGAGTTAATGGTCAAATATAAATAGGAAGAGATATAGGAGTCTGGGCATCTTGGGTGTTATTTTATTTTATTTTCCTACTGTGGACTCAGTGGTCCATTTCATTATATAGTCTGGATTGCTGATACTAAAACATGAAGATACATAATTTGGATTGCTTGTGTTTAAATATACTTAAATATAGGATTAGGTGAATCTGATAATATCTAGCTCACATCAGGAAGCTCCAGTCACATTAATACCCCATGCCCCATGGTTAAGTGCTCAGTCTATACTGGGACCCAGTAGTAGAGCAGGAATTATTTTATAATACAAAAAAGTTATTTGTTGTTGCTATGGAAGACAAACATTTCTTCAGAAATACAGGAATCAGCATTAATAGTCTCTTATTGAAGCTTTCCAGAAATACTAGAGAGCACCTTTATTCACTGTGGATACCTCTAGCACTAGCAGATATAATAAACTACATATCATAGCTATGTATCATATATGCTATATATGATATATGATAAGCTATATATGGTAAGTTATATATCATATAGATATATCATAGCTTAGATATGATCACAGCTTATCATATTTAAGCTTGCCCTAAGGCAAGCAACTTGGATCAGGGTTTCCCTTTGGTGCAGAATTATCTCTTCTTCTGGGTCTCACTCAAAAATAAATGCCTGGTGAGTCATCCAGAAAAAGTGTTAAAGATTTATTCTCAAGTATTGTATATTCTGTCTCTAAAATACAAAGATACCCAGTGCTGTGCCTCTTTCTTAATAAAAAGTATGAGGTGGCATGCCACAGAATATTGCATGTTAAAAAACTTCTCACCAATGACTGGTCAGTAAATGTGTTTGGTGCGTGTGTGTGTGTTTTCTCCCTCATGTTGTAGGATGCATGCGTCACCCTTGGTTATTAATGGTACCACCTCCTGCTCACCATTTCCCATTACTATAATGCCATTAGTGCAGTGCACAACCCCCCCCGCCCCTTTTTTGCCCTCCCCAAACCGGGAAAGGGGCCGCGCCTCTCGGGCAAAAAGTGTGCCATGGCACCTTCTCAACTCTGCAGCTATAAACAATGCATAGACTAATGACTGTGGCTATATTCCAATAAAAATTTGTTTCCAAGTGGAGGCAGTGGACCAAATTTGGCCCATGGGGCATTGTTTGCCAAATCCTGCTTTAGGTCTTCGATCATGGCACTAACTTGTACAATCACTCTTGAAATACAATAAGCTACTGATTTTCTCTCTGTGCTGGTTGAATGTGAGAGCTACAGGTACTTCTGTTTAGCCCTTTTTTTTTCCTTTACTGGGTTGACAGCATCCTTCCAAAATACATGTTCACCTGGAATTTCTGAATATGATCTGACATGGAATTGTGTCTGCAGTTGTCATGACTAAAGTTAAGATGAGGTTACACTGGATTAAGGTGAGCCCTAATCCAAGATTAGTATCCCTATAAGAATAAATGTGGAGACAGACAGAGATACACACATAAAAGACCACGTGATGACGAAGGCAGAGCTGGAGTGATATAGCCACAAGGATTGTTAGCAGCTACCAGAAGCCAGGAGAGAGGCACAGGATAGATTTTTCTTCAGAGCCTCCAGGACAAACCAACCCTACCGACACTCCAATTTCAGACTTCTGGCCTCAACCACTGTGAGAGAATAAATTTCTGTTGATTCAAGCCACCCAGTTTATGTAATTTGCTACAACCACCCCAGGAAACTAACATATATTTCCATTTTTCCAGTTCTGATTAGAGGGGTCAGGGTCACAGTTTGAAGGTACTGCCTACTGTTAAGTATATTTATCTTAGTTATATACTCAGGGACAAGATGTTGACCATCTGGTGGGTCTGCAATTATTTCATCCATCACTTTATCACATGGCCTCCATTATTTCCTACCCTAGCCATGTGACTATGCATTAATATTAGCTCAAACCCCATACTCACTAGTCCTTAAAAAGTCTAATCAGTCTGCTTTATTCAGGTATTGTTAGCTTGGAAAGAGTCCTGATCTTCTTTAGAAGGACACGAAGAATATTTGTTTCAAAAATTTGCAATGTTTTTGTGGGATCTTTTGACAAAGAAACATAGATGTCCTTTTATTTATGGACTCTGGCTCTGACTTACACCTGAAAACTGATAGGAAGGAAATGATTTCCTATTGTAAATGGTAACATAAGCTTTCTGATCACAATATTTTGATTATTTTATCCACATTCAGCAAGAAGCTATTTTTCGTCTATATCACCTCATCAAGCTCCGTAATTCCTTAGCCACTGACATTTCCCTGCATATCCAATACACTGGCTACATCCTATTACAGTAACCAGATCAGTTTTGGCTCTCAATATTGGTTTATTCCTTTTTGTTGCTGATTAGTATTTTTTAGAATGATTCTATGAGAAGTTAACAAAAACATTTTTCTGTGGAAGATATTAGGGTTGTACTTTTATTTTTTATTAGTTCAAATTAGGCAGCTATGAACTCTCATGTAAATCTTTTGTATAGAAACATGCTTTCATTTTCTTTTGGTCAGAGGGAAGAGCTAAGACTGAGATAGGTGGATTACATGGTAGATATCTGTTTCATATTGTTTGAAACTAGCAAAATATTTTATGAAGAGGTTTTATCATTTTACAAGCACACTAGCAGTGTATGTAGCTTCTTGATCCTCCACATCACTGCCAAAAATAATTATGAACAATGTCTATAAATTTCAGCTTTTCTAATGGTCTTTAGTGGTATCTCATTTTATTTTTATTTTGAATTTTTCTAATGACTACTGATGTTGAGAATTTTTTTCATATACTTTTTTTCTACCCATTCATCTTCTTTGGCAAATTGATAAAATCTTTAACCAATATTTGTTGAATTATTTGTTTTCTTGTTTTTGAATTTGGAGAGACTTTATATATCTAGGATAAACATTGCTTGTTAGAATATGACTTGTAAGAGGACTTTTTTTTCAATATGTGGCTTGACTTAATTATCTTAATAGTGTTTTCTACAAAAAAATACATTTTAATAAAGTCTGCTTTATCAACTATTTTATAAAAAATTATAGATTATGCTTTGATGTGGTATCTAAATTATCTTTTCCTTACTTGAGGTTATAAACAATTTCTTCTATTCCTTTTCTTTTCTTTTCTTTTCTTTTTTTTTGTTTTGAGCTGGAGCCTTGCTCTGTTACCCAGGCTGGAGTACAGTGGTGTGATCTTGGCTCACTTCAACCTCCAGCTCCCGGGTTCAAGTAATTTTCCTGCCTCAGCCTCCCGAGTAGCTGGGACTACAGACATGCACCACCATGCCTGGCTAATTTTTGTATTTTTGGTAGAAATTGGGTTTCACCATGTTGGCCAGGCTGGTCTCAAACTCCAGACCTCAGATGATCTGCTGGCCTCGGCCTCCCAAAATGCTGGGATTACAGGTGTGAGCCACTATGTCCAGGCTCTTCTATTTTTTCTTCTAGTAACTTTATAGTTCCACATTTTATACTTTGTTTCTGATTAATTTTATATTACTTTTGTACATAATCTGAGACATGTATTGAAGTTGGGTTTTTCTTTTCAACCACATGGACATTTTTTTTTTTTTCATATGTTGATAAGACTATTTTTCCTTCCTTGAATTACTCTTTCATGAAAGTCAGAAATCAGTTATGCGTATATCTTTGGTCTCTTTGTTGGCTATCTTTTTCATTCATCTGTTTATGTGTCATTAGACTAATACCACACTGTCTTGATTACTGTAGCTTTAGAGTGGGTCAGCCTTGGCCAGGCGCGGTGGCTCACGCCTCTAATCCCAGCACTTTGGGAGGTCGAGGCGGGCAGATCACGAGGTCAAGAAATTGAGCCCATCCTGGCCAATGTGGTGAAACCCCATCTCTACCAAAAATACAGAAAAATTATCTGGGCGTGAAGGTGCATTTCTGTAGTCCCAGCTACCCTAAAGGCTTAGGCGGGAGAATTGCTTGAACCCAGGAGGTGGAGGTTGCAGTGAGCCAATATCACGCCACTGCACTCCAGCTGGTGACAGAGCAAGACCCTGTCTCAAAAAGAAAAAGGAATGACCTTACAGAATATTTTGTCTTGTCATTTCTATTTGTAATATTGCTATATTATTTTAAACATAAAATATTTTGTTAATCTTGAAATTAACATGACACATCAGTTCTTCTGGTTATAAAATATTAGTGGACAAGTATTGATTCAAGAGTGTTATAAATACATTATATAAAGTCATATAAAACAAAAGGTGAAGGAATAATGAGATAACTCTAAGATGGATATGATGCAATTATTATTAATTTATTACAGGACAGAAAATAGAAAATGTAAAAGTTACCTTTAGATACATTTATGCTAAGAAGAAAAACTTTATTAAGGGCAACTGAAGACTAGAAAAATATATACACGGATAATCTTGCTTTCTCCACATGTAAATACATCCACACACATTTGCACATATAAACAAGTGCATATTCATGCACCTAAATAGAAATTATCATAAAGTGAAACTTGCAAAAATTTACAGCAATATATTAGCAATGACCATCTCTACTTAGTAACATTGTAAATAACAGGGGATTCTTCCTCTTTATAAATGCATTTATTTCTATTTTTTTCTGAAATGTTCATGTGTGAGTTGTGAATTGAGAAACTTTAGAGAAGAAAGAGAAATGTTTAATTTCAAATAGTTGGGCAACTAGAAAAGAATGGAGAGGACAGAAAGCTCAGCTCTACCACTTTCCTCCACACTGAACTTTAGAGCGTTTTAAACCTGTGAAGGAGGTCACAGTGCATCCTCTGCGGGCAGGTGAAGAAGGCAAATCAAACGCTGGGGGTGAAAGCACTTCATGCAGTCCCTGGAATTTATTAGGGCCTCAACAATTGTTGGTTGCATTAGAATTTGAGCTGCAGGTTTTAAACTTTAAACACTCTATTCTTCCCATCTTCATTACAAATTGATCACCAAGGACATTCCGGTTTGTTTTTCTTCTTTATTTTATTATTATTTTTAAGTAGGCATTTCCACAATTTAACTACTTTGCCTCATTTTCAGTACTTGTATACTAACCCAGACTCCCATCCACATGTTCAACGATGATTAGTAAAATACAATATGGGACAGCATGAATTTACATAATCTAACTAATCCCTGTGGTCCCTGGTGGAGGTTGGGAATATTGCTTTCTCTCTTGGGCTTCTGTTTTCTTCTGGAGGAAGGGCATTGGTCATATTATTTTATATGAATGCACACATTTTTATAGCTGAGCTGTCATGCTGCTGTCAGGATGATGTCTGGACAACTGTCACTTTCTCTGCTTTGGAAGTTAAAACCCTGTGTTTTAAGGACCACTATATGTCTTCTCCTCTGGAAAGAGCTTCTGATATCACTCCAACACAAAACATTCACATTTCTTGTGGCTTTATTCAGCATTTACAATACAATATACCAAACTGTCTCACCTGGTGAGAGGGCTGAAACACACAGAACATTGAAAGAGAAACAAATAAGCCTCCTTGGATAGGGCACAGTTTAAGCAGGGCAGCACTTCCCCGTCCATGATTGTTGGGTTGGCAGGTAATGTACTGACATATTTATATTGTATTCATTTATTTATTTACTTTTAGAAACAGGGTGTTGCTCTGTAGCCCAGGTTGGAGTGCAGTAGCCTCATCTTGGGTCACTGCAGCCTCGAACTCTTGGGTTCAAGCAATTCCCCACCTCAGCCGCCCAAGTAGCCAGTACTACAGGAACACATTACTGTACCTGGCTAATTTTTTTTATTTTTTAGCAGAGATGGGGGTCTCGTTTCATTTTCTTGCCCAAAACAATCTCAAACTCCTGGTTTTAAGTGATCCTCCTACCTCAGTCTCCCAAAGTGCTGCAATTATAGGCGTGAGCCACTGAGCCTGATCCTGTTTTCATTTTTATTGTTACTGTTTTTTAAATACCGTTTTCTATACTCCAGTTCAGGCAGGGAGACTCTATGACATTTCTTTCCTTAAGCAGAATATATTACAGCAGGGAAGCCTAGAAAAGATGCTTTTAGACACAGAACTTGGAATATAAAAAATAAATTTGGTAAACACACATAGTGAATAAGACTAATGCTTTGCACACCCTAAATTACATGTGAATCCTTATGGTTTTTGATCTCTGAGAAAGACAGAGCTATGCCCTACTCCCAGTGAGAAGACTAGGACAGCAGTATAGCCATCAGAAGAAAGCTGTGTCCTCACACTCAATAATAAGACCAGGGAGTGGTAAAACTCCAGAAGGGAAAGGGTGGCTGTAAAGGGTGTTTATGCAGGTGGACCTGACGTGGCCTCCCAATTTTCTGCAGTCCCAGAAAGGTAGGATGATGTTTTCTATCCCATTATGAGAATGCATTAAATGATCAGAAACATTGGATGGAGCCTTAATGGTAGGAATGTGTGCAACGCAATGACTTGTGTGCACCAACAAATGAGAAACAGGTGGAATTTTGCAAATCTCAGCATCAGTGGAGTAGAAAATGATCCAGAAGATCCTCTTCCCCAGTGTGTTGGTACCAGACTAGTCACGTTAAACTCAGATGCAACCAAGAGGGCCAGTGGGTAACAGAAGTTTTTTTTATCATACAAAGGAATGGGGAATTGAAGTGGAAATTAAGCTGAACTCCAGAGAAGCAGAGAAAGTTAAACTTTTTCAAGTGAGTTTATGGGCTGGGATTTCTATGGCTATCAAATATATGGTGCTTATTTAATTTGGTAAGCTAAGGAGACAGCACTTAAGGTTTATCTGGGCTTAAGGAAAATTAATGTGGTAAGAGTCAAGGAATTACTAAAATGCTCAACCACACTGGACTGTAAGGAGTGAGATGCAATACGTTCACTCCGAGGAAGGAGGAGAACCAAGCAAGATTTCTCATCAGAGAGTTTTGACTCTGATATAAGCAACCATTTGACCACATATTGTTATTTGATCTGCAGGTTTTTCATTAGTTTCTGTAAAATTAACTTAAAACAGAATTCTGTAAAATTAACTTAAACAGAAACTAATTATTTCTAAGAACGTATCAATATCTTGGAATGTAGGCCAGTGATTTCTGAAGCAGTACCAACAGCACCAACTGGCAACTTGTAAAAATGCAAATCCTGACCTACTGAATCAGAAACTCAGAATGGGGCCTTACTTTCAGCCTTTTAATAAGCCCTGCAGGTGGTTCTGATACACAGTGATGTTAACAACTACTGGTCCAGAAAATGAAAGCTAAATTCTAGCAGTTGCTGTGAATGAAATGTTATGATAAAGGAATATTACACTTTTACAGCAAAGAAAAAAAAAAGATTGACAGTGATATAATTACATGCTGACATGTATACTAAAACATTTTCAGTAACTGTGGAGAAAGCAGAGCAAGACAGCAGAAGAGAAATCTCCACCAATTGTACACCACTGCCCCCCCCAACTGGAAGGAAACCAAGTTAACAATTATCTGCACAAAAAAAGTACCCTCATAAGAACCAAAAATTAGGTGAACACTCATAGTACCTGGTTTTAGCTTCATATTGCTGAAAGAGGCACTGAAGAGATAGAAAAAACAGTCTTGAATTGCCAAGGCCACCTCTCCCTGACCCTGGCAGCAGCAGCTCAGTGCTGAGAGTGTGGCTGGGCGTTACGGGTGGAATAACACGGCAATTGTCAAGCATTGAGCTCAGTGCCATTCTGTTAGAGCAGAAAGGAAAACCAAACCAAACTCAGCTGATGCTTGCCCATAGAGAGAGCCTTTAAACCAGCCCTAACCAGTGGGCTTTGGACTGATCCTAGCAGTCCAAAGTTGAGTCCTGCAAACCTCACTGCTACCAAGGGCTACAGCTCTCTGTGTCTGTAAGTAAACTTGAAAGACAGTCTAGACCATAAGGGCTGCAACTCTTAAGCAAGTCCTAGTGCTGAACTAGGCCCGGTGACAGTGGACTGGGGTGCACGTGACATATTGAGACACAGGCTGCAGCAGCCAGGTGAGTGCTGGCTTACCCCGTCCCTAACCGCAGGCTGCACAGCTCATGGCTCCAAAAGAGGCCCCTATCCTCTGCTTGAGTAGAGGAGAAGGAAGAATATGGAGAATTTTATGTTGCATCTAGAATACCAGCTCAGCCACACCAAGATAGGTCACTGGTCAGTCATGAGGCCCCCGTTCCAGGCCCTAGTTCCTGGATGATATTTCTAGACACACCCTGGGCCAGAAGAGAACCTGTTGCCTTGAAGGACAGGACCCAGTCCTGGCAGCATTCATCACCTGCTAACTGAAGAGCTGTTGGGCTCTAATAACCAGAAACGATACCTAGGTACTACATCAAAGGACTTGGTGAGCCTTTGAGACTTTCTGGCTTCAGGTGAGACTTGGCACATTATGAGTTGTGGTGACTCTGGGTCAAAATGCCTTCTGCTTGAGAAAAGTAGAGGGAGAGATTTTGTCTTGCAACTTAGGTATCTGCATGGCCACAGGCAGGTAGAACACCAAGCTTGACCAAGCCAGTCTAGAAATGTCATCCAGGACCTCACTCCTAGATAACATTTCTGGACCTGCCCTGGGCCAGAGGGAAGTCCACTCCCCTGAAGGGTGAGTCCCAGGCCAGGCAGTATTTATGACAAGAATAAATACGAGACCTTGGATTTTAAGGGGACATCAGTTGTAGTATGGCAGTATCCTTCATGGCCTGGGGTGGCGGTGGCTACAAGGTAAGGATCTTATGCCTTTGGAAAGGGAAGGGAAGGGAAAGATTGTATCTTGTGGTTTGAGTGCCAGCTCAGCTACAATACAATAGAACAACAATTAGATTTCTAAGGTTTTTGACTCTAGTCCCTGACTCCCTAAGCACCCAGAGCCTGGGGGGACTTTGCCACCCTGAAGGGAAAGGCACAGGCCTGGCTGGCTTTGCCACCTGCTAATTTTGGGGCCCAGGGCCTTGAGTGAACACAGTTGGTAACCAAGGAGTGGTTATAGCAGGCCTTGGGTGAGACCCAGTGCTATGCTGACTTCAGGGCTGAGACCCAGGTCTGCGCTGGCTTCATAGTAGTGGTGGCCCCAGGATGCTTCTGTCACTCTATCCCTAGCTCCAGATGGCTCAGACCAGACAGAAAGAGAGAGGAAGAAAATAAGAGAAGAGAACAGAGTCTCTGCTTAGCAATCCAGAGCATTCTCCTGGAATATGTCCAAGATTATCAAGGTGGTACCTCTATGAGTCTGCAAGAACCACGTCATTACTGGGCTTAGGGTGCCCCTAAAGCAGATACAGCTAGATCACGCAGATTACTTTTGCACTAACCGATAGCTGTGCTGAGGAAATTCAAAGATACTCAAGACAGCACAGAGAAGGAATTCAGAATTCTATGAGATAAATTCAACAAAGATATTGACATAATTAAAAAGAATTAAGCAGATACTGTAGAGCTAAAGATGCAGTTGGCATACTGCAGAATGCATCAGAGCTCTTTAATAATAGAGAACTGATCAAGCAGAAGAAACGATTAGCTTAAAGATGGTCTATCTGAAAATGCACGAGGAGACAAAAGAAGTGAGAACAAAAAGCAATAAAATATGCTTACAAGATCTAGCAAACTGCCTCAAAAGGACAAATCTAAGAGTTATTGGGCTTAAAGAGGAGGTAGAGAAAGAGATAAGGGTAGAAATTTCATTCAAAAGGACAATGACAGAGAACTTTGAAACCTAGAGAAATATACCAATATCCAAGTACAAGAAGGTTATACTACACCAAGTAAATTTAATCCAAATAAGACTGCCTCAAGGCATTTAATAATCAAAATCCAAAGGTCTAGAATAAAGAAAGGATCCTCAAAGCAACTAGAAAAAAGAAACAAATGACATACAATACATTTGGCGGCAGACTTCTGTGGAAACCTTATGGCCAGAAAAGAGTGGCAAGACATTTTTAAAGTGCTGAAGAAAAAGAAAACTATGGTTGTAGAATGGTGTATCTAGCAAAAATATCCTTCAAACATAAAGGAGAGATAAAGATCTTCCCAGACAAACAGAAGCTGAGAGATTCCATCAATACTAGATCTGTTCTATGAGAAATGTTAAAAACAGTACATTTATAATAAGGACATCAGTGAGCAATAAATAATCACCTGAAGTTACAAAACTCATTGGTAATAATAACTAGACAGAAAAACACAGAATTTTTTTTACAAGTTTTGTCTTTATTTTTAATAATGGGAATGGCCTACAATTCAGATAAACCCACAAATTCATACTGTTTATAAACAGCAGTAATATTACTAGAAACAGTTAATTCCGTTACCTTAGGAGCCTTACCATATCATTAACCTATTCACAGAACAAAAATATTTCTATGAAAGCTGATATATCCTTCCATGTTTGTTTGTTAAGTATGCTAAAACAGAAAAAGAGGTAGAATCCCATTTTTCTTAAGTACCATTCCATAAGCCAATTCCACACAATTAAGTTATTTTTTGCAATCTAAAATAGTGATGCTAATACTCCTTCAGTAAGCTAGATTTACTAATTTAAGAATCTCAATTTACTAATTTAAGCCACATAAGAAATTATGTGGCTTTCAGACATCCATGTTAAGCTATCAACTCATCAATTTGTGGAACATTTACCATTCTTGAATGACCATAAAGCAGAGTGTTAAAATTTTTTCTAATCAAAGTTTTCTTTGTAAGTGATTATATTTCACCATTTCTAACAGGCAAAAATGAAACCTACTTGACAGTCTGCATGGGCTGGTTGAAACTACAATCAGAGTGTAAAGACAAATCTTCAAATGTCTCAAAAATGTTTGTAGATAACTCAGAATATAATCTATCAGGAACTATGGAATTCCATTTTGGTCTTCAAATAACAAACTCCATTTAGCAAGGATAGTAAGGTTGCTCTTAAAATTATAAATTTATAGAACATAGTGGCCTCAGCACAAAATAGCTCACTCTAGACATCACTACTCTCCACTCTTCAAAAAAAGTATACATATTCATTTTAAAAAAAACACCCAAAATATCACCAGAACATTTTATAAAATTAAATCCAAATTTTATTAAGGATTTCAAGTTACATACTTCAAATTTCTAGAATGGAATGGAATCATTTTGGAACTGGAAAAATGGCATAAACACTGACATCCCTTGAAACTTCAATATTATAAAGAAAATTCTTCTGCAAACCACATCTCCATTATATAACAAGACTAGGTACTATCTACACCTTCACTTTGGCAATAGCTATTTCCTAAAAGAATGAAAAAGATGATTTTGCTACTTCAGTTCATTAAAAATGGGATTCTATCTTTAAAGTTCAGAAAAAGCTGTGTTTAGATGAACTACAGTTACAGAAAAAAACAAAAACAAAAACAAAAACAAAAAGAGCAAGAGTCTCTAATCAAAGCAAAGGAAATCATTTAAAATAAAGAGAAAAAAGCTATTATTATTGGTTAAGGATTTCCAGTAGTAAGTTAAAATCTCAGGAGAGGAATGGATAGCACTACAAACAATGTGTTCACATTCCAAGACCTTAACACTAACTTCTCAAAAAGGAAGTTTTCATTACCTCTAAAAATAAATGCAATGTAATTTTATTAAGAGCAGGAAATCTAGGGCTTCCTCTAAGGACAGTCCAATAGTCCACCCTTGCTGTCATCAAAAAAACTTCAACCCCCAAATTAACAGTAATTAGCCTGAGGTATTGTAAATGTGGCTCTACAGTCTGAAATTTAATGGCATCTTTTGTCAAAAATAGTCTTATTTCCACTTTAGTCTCGTGACTACAATACCATATAGTGCTATCCCTGTATATTATAGCACTGTAACTGCGATGTGCCAACTACTGTTATTCTAAGTAGGAAGACAAAATGATCAACCAATGAAAAATAACTACAACTTTTCTAGACATAATCAGAACTAAAAGGTATAAATAGAGACAACAGAAAGTTAAAAACTAGGAGTACAAAGTTGAAGTGCAGAGTACATATTCACTTTCTTTTTGTTTGTTTATGCAAATAGCCATAAGTGGTAATTAGGTTAAAATACTAGTTTATAAGAGAGTGTTTGCAAGCCTCATGGTAACCTCAAACCAAAAAAACATACAACAGATACACAAAAAATAGAAAGCAAGGAATTAAATCATATCATCAGAGAAAAATCACCTTTACTCGAGAAAGACAGGAATGAAAGAAAGATGAAGACAAGATCAGAAGACAACCAGAAAACAAATAACAAAGTGGCAGGATTAAGTATCTATCAATAAAGCATTAAATGTAAATTGACTTAACTCTCCAGTCAAAAGACATAGACTGGGTGAATAAATGACAAAACAAGACCCATTGGTCTGTTGCCTACAAGAAACATACTTCACCTACAAAGACACACATCAACTGAAAAGAAAAGGATATAAAAAGATATTCCATGCCATTGAAAGCCAAAAAAAAAAAAAAAAAAAACTCATAAGGAATAGCTTATACTTACAGAAGACAAAATAGATTTCAAGACAAAAATGACAAGAAGAGACAAAGTCAATCAGTATATAATGATAAAGGGGTCAATTCAGCAAGAGGACATGATAATTGTAAATATACATGCACCCGATGCTGGAGCAGCACCTAGATATGTGAAGGAAATATTATTAGAGCTAAAGAGAGATATAGCCCCCAATGCCATAATCGCTAGAAGCTTCAACATCCCCTTTCAGCACTGGGCAGATCTTCTAGACAGAAAATCAACAAAGAGACATTGGACTTAACCTGTACTATAGAAGAAATGGATCTGATAGATATTTACAGAACATTTTATCCAATGTCTGCACAATATACACTCTTCTCCTCAGACATGAATCATTCCATAGGATAGACCATAAGTTATATCCCAAAGCAAGTCTTAAAAGATTCAAAAAATTAAAATAATACCAGGCATCTTTTCTCACCACAATGGAATAAAACTCGTAATTAATAAAAAGAGGAATTTTGGAAACTGTACAAATAATAGAAATTAAATAAAATGCTCCTGAATGACCAATGGGTCAATGGTAAAATTAAGAAGAAACTGAAAAATATCTTGAAACAAATGATAATGGAATACAACATACCAAAACCTATGGAACACTACAAAATCATTATTATTTGAAGTAGAGAAAGCAAAAAATAATGAGTCTCTAACCTACGTAGAAGAAAATTAGAAGGGTTCTTGATTTATGTAGGAAATTGTCTCAGAAAATAGACTTGAAGTCGGCTGGGATGAGGGAGAGAGAGGGATGAACACGAATAGCATCCAGGTTTGGGGCTTGGTTAACCATGAGAAATTGGATCAGAAATACAGAATGAATTATTTCAAGTTTATGAGCCATAGAATGAATTCAGTTTGGCATTTGTTGGTTTTGAGATGCCATGAAATAGCCTAGAGGATTTGTCTAATAAATGCTTACACATGGGCCTGATTGTTCATGGCTGGGAGTAGGATTGGGGGAACAGCAGTATAATGCTGGTAATTGCAGCCTTGCCTGTGGGAGAGAGAGAATACAGAGTGATAAAAGAGCCACACTAAAACTTAGTGTGAGGCAGAAAGGATGAAAGTGTGGACAGGACAGAGTGCTAGTGTTAGAATCCTACCTCCAACATCAAGTTATGTCATAGGGATGCTCCTTACCTTATCAACACCTTAGTTTTCTCATTTGAAATAAACAGAATGTAACTGTCACAGGGATTTACTCTGAAAATTAAAAAAGATTATACACGCAAATCACTAGGTATATGGCCTGGAACCTTGTAAGTACATAGTTTATGGTAGCAACTATCAGAGGATGAGGACTGGAAGAGAACAACATTTTGGAATCCAAGAGAGGTGGATTTTTGTTTATTGCAGCAATAGTTACAAAAATGGGCTATGTGTCCGTCCATGGATGATTAGATAAATAAAACATGGTATATACAATGAAACAGTATTCAGCCATTACAATTATGAAATCTTGTCTTTGTAGCAATATGGATGGAACTGGAAGCCATTATCTTAAGTGAAACAACTCAGAAACATAAAGGCAAATACCACACGTTCCCATTTGTAAGCGGGAGCTAAATTATGTGTACACATGGACATGCAGAATGGAATGATAGACACTGGAGATTTGGAAGGGTAGGAGGGTGGGAATGAGGGGAAGAATGAGAAATTACTAAATGTGTACAATGTGCAATATTTGGGAGATGATTACACTAAAAGCCCAAACTTTACCACTATGCAATATATGCATGTAACAAAACTGCACTTGTACCTCCTAAATCTCTAAAAATAAAATCAAGATAGAAGGAAGATTGAGTCTCAAATAGGATAACAGGTTAAGCATATCATTTTAGTTTGTTAAATAAATGTGTTAAATGCATTTAGGAAGCAACTTTTCAGTGCATTAGTAGTAATATGGGCTAATGGATGATAAACTGGTAGATGGAAGATGGTAAACTGATGATTCAGTTATCTGAGCTATAAAGGAAATGTGATAGAGGTCAATTGGTAAAGAATATGGGGTCCTTATACAGCTTTTTTATTGTGTATTTGTCATACACATGTTCAAAGAGAAAAGAGTCAGCAGAAAGAATAAGACTGAAGACACTGATGATAATAAATGATGAATGCAGAGTCAGATGCATCTCTAGTTGAGGGACTGATGCAGATATAAATTTTACATGGCATTGGATATGCATATATGCTGGAGATATGAATATAAATGCAAATATATCTCTCTAAGTAAAAAATCAAATAGCAGAAATTCTCAGATAATGAGATAAATGACAAGTACTTCAGAAGTTTAATTGGATCGGATATATAAGAAGCTTAAAGGGGCTTTGAAAAATAATATAGCAATTGGAAAGTGCTTCCTAGGACACTTATTAAAGTAATTAGTGATTAAAATGTAAATCTTAGATTGCCTCTAGTTTAGACAGAATATATATTGAAAGATCTTTTTCCTTAAAAACTATTTCCAGAAAGTAGCAGGGTTCAAAAAGAATAACTGAGCACTTAAATTGTAATACAACCAAACTACCTGCTGAAAACTAATCATACACACCCCAGGAGTTGAGTCCAAAATTTCTTTTGTAAGTAAGCTCTTCAGAAAGCAGATACCACTTTCTGATTTAAAAGTATCTACAGATATGCATGTATGATGAATTAGTAAATAAAAAATGTAAATTATATATGTAAATGTAAATTAGGGAAATAATAACAGCTCAATATAACTCAGGTGCAAAATGTTAGAGTTTGAGCTGTAGCAAAGTATATTTCCCTAGGCACATCTAATGGATATTCTAGGAACAGTTTCTGACTCAGGAATAGGAAGTCTCAAGATTTTCCAGATATACTCTAGCCATACTTAATAGTTGAAACCAATTATGGCCTGTCCTGATATCAACACAACTCTGTCCATAACTGGACAGTTGTTATCTAACATTGTGATGGAAAGGTGGGTTTCTGGGTCTTCATCACCAATACGATGGAAAATAAAAAGGAGGGAAGAACTGCAACAAGTTCAAATAAGGAACACACTGGAGACAATGATTACATTGAGCTCCTCCTAACAATCTAGGATAATCCCTCCTTCAAGACTCTTAACTTAATCATATGAGCAAAGTCTAACTTGTTAAGTAAGATTAAATATTCCCAGGCTTGGGCATTAACGTTTGTCCATCTTTCGGGGAGCCATCATTGTTCTATCACAGTACTTCACTTACATTATCATTATTCAGGAGGACTATAATTCATGATCAGGAAAAATAAATTATATATTCTACATGCAAATAATTTGCAGAGAAAAAATCTGTGCCTTAGTCCATCTCCCATCCCAATTCTCTCCATTAAACTGTAGTATCCCTATTCACAGTATTTAGGAGTATTTAATGTTATCATCAAATAGATCTAACATCTAAAAGGGGGGGAAACCCATACCTTATTGCACCTTTCTAGCCAGAAGGAAAGTTTGAATTGGCCAAACCAGAAGGAAAAATATGTCAACCAATCAATACAAAGAATAAGATGAGTTTTTCTGAGCAGATAACAAGCCAAGAAAGCATGCACATGATTTTCGTAAAAAGAAGTATTATTGGTAAAATAGATTCTTCAGTTCAAATTGGTTCACAAACATTTCTGAATGTAGGTAATGCTAGTCTTAAACTATAAAGTTCTCTAGTGCCATTTTTCATTTTATAAATGGGATCTGAGTTTATTTTGAGGGTGGTTTCCCATAGCTTTCTATTTATTGAAATTTCTGAGCACAAACAGTTCATGTGTTAAAACTTATTTTCCTCAGTCAAATTGGTCTGAATCTCATTATAGAGGCATGGCTTCAGTGAGAACAGTTTCCTTAGCCATGGGTAACCTGTGCGCCTTGGAGTCGCCTAGACCAAATTGGCTGCAAATGAGTGCAGAAAACATTCTCACACTGTGTTTCTTCATTTGAAAATCTGCCAAAAGGTTTCCATTGGGATTATATATAATACGATGAAAAGCAATTGCTACCTAGTAAAATACACCCCTAAACCAATATGAGTAAAACAAGAAGCTCTTAGAAGAGAACACACATACTTTCAAATAATTTGTAAATTTAAAAATATGTAATCATGTTCTTTTATCTGTATAAATGCCTTTTTCTTTAAACTTTCCTAGTACTTACACCTTTTCCTCACCAAAATACCTCAAACTAGCCTGTGTACTCAGTTCTGTGCCACCCTCTGTTTGATATTCATGCTTCAACTAATAAAACAAAATTATGAGACACCTCTTTAATTTGTTAAGAAATATAATTTTCATTTTGATATTATACTAATTATTTGATATTCATGACAGAAAAGACTGCATAATAGGCAATTACATTTATATAAAATTCTAGAATAGATAAAACAAACTTGATAAAACTAATCAGAGAGTGTCATTGTCCAGGATGTGTCAGAGTGAGAGTAACTTCAAAAGACTAGGGGGAAGCTTTGGGGGAGTTGCAATTGCTCTCCATCTTGGATGTGGTGGTAGTTTCATTGTTCTGTGCATTTATCCAAACTATTGTATTTTATTTTATTTATTTATTTATGATGGAGTCCCACTCTTGTTGCCCAGGCTTGAGTATAATGGCACAATCTCGGCTCACTGCAACCTCTACCTCCTGGATTCAAGCAATTCTGCTGCCTCAGCCTCCCAAGTAGCTGGGATTACAAGTGCCTGCCATCACGCCCAGCTAATTTTTTTTTTCAAAATCTTTTTTATTTTATTTTTTATTGTACTTTAGGTTCTGGGGTACATGTGCAGATCATTCAGGATTGCTGCATAGGTACACACATGGCAATGTGGTTTGCTGCCTCCATCCCCCTGTCACCTACATCTGGCATTTCTCCCCATGTTATCCCCTCCCGTCCTCCCCACCCGCCCACTATCCCTCCCTTGGCCACCTCCAACATAACCCAGTGTGTGATGCTCCCTTCCCTGTGTCCATGTGTTCTCATTGTTCAACATCCACCTATGAGTGAGAACATGCGGTGTTTGGTTTTCTGTTCTTGTGTCAGTTTGCTGAGAATGATGGTTTCCAGATTCATCCACGTCCCTACAAAGGACACAAACTCATTGTATTTTATGGCTGCATAGTATTCCATGGTGTATATGTGCCACATTTTCCTTGTTCAGTCTATTGTTAATGGGTATTTGGGTTGGTTCTGGGTCTTTGCTATTGTAAACAGTGCCGCTGTGAACATACGTGTGCATGTGTCTTTATCATAGAATGATTTATAATCCTTTGGGTATATACCCAGTAATGGGATTGCCAGCTACTTTTTTGTATTTTTATTAGAGATGGAGTTTCACCTGTTGGCTAGGTTGGTCTTGAGCTCCTGATCTGCCCGCCCCAGCCTCCCAAATTGCTGGGATTACAGGTGTGAGTCACTTCGCCCAGGTGAATTTTAAATTGGCAACTTTTATTTTATGTAACTAGCAAAAAGGAGCAAAGGTGACAATAAGCACCTCAATCGTCTGTCAGTTTTAGAAAGTCCCAGTTGCTGGCTAGACCAGGGAGCCTGGTCTGGCTTCCCATGGAGGAGTTCAAAAGGGTTTCAGTTTTCAGCCAAACAGGCTGTCTTTAGTCAGAACATGAATGCAAGTGGTTTTTTAATGGCAAAAGTGGAAAATGAAACTAGGGTATAAGTGGATCAAAAGTGGCTGAGGATAAAGAAAGAAAATACTTTATAAAAAGCATAGCCATCTAAGCTCTGTATGAGGGGCCATAAATACCATACCTTTCTTCAGTACACACTAATTCCAAGTTGACCCAGATTCTGGGATTAAGATTGCTGTTGTTTTCTTTACCTAGAACCAAAATTTGTCCATATCTGGGGCATGCCTAGGTCTTCAGGCAAGCTGAGGAACGCCGGTACTGAGGAACTGGTCAGAGCTCACTTCTTTGACACGTCTTAGTCTGTGCCTACTTGTTACCCAAGAAACTACCAATTTTTCATTTTGCCCCGGGTTCATTGTGAGTCACAGAAAAGATGTGAGGTGCAGAGGAATTTGAGAAGGTGTAATCCTACTGTTTTTGGTTATATTCCTTCTGCCTTACCATTCAGAGCAAGGTCTCTGTGAAAACACAAGCTATTTTTTAAGTTTCCTCTCTTCTGACATGTAGTGATGTTGGTAATGATATTATTTGGATGGGTCTCATTAGAGTAATAAATAATAGAGGACAATGGTGGAGGCAGTGATCAAGGGGTAATAAAGGAAGGACGCTTCAGCTTGGGAGTTCAGAGGGTTTTCTTTGTGTAAGTAACTATTGTCTTTATTATTGAATTATGGGGAATCAGCCACAAGAAGCTCTGGTAAGAACATTTTAGGCACAAGAGACAGAATAAGTGCACAGGGATTGAAAGAGAGACTAACATGAAAAGGTTGACGAACAGGATTATTTTCCAACACTGTTGGAACGTAGTGAGCCAAAGAAACAGTTCAGGTAAAGAGCTCACGGAGTGAAGGTGGATCAGCCCAGGCAGCCCTGGGGGCCACAGCAAAGAACTTGGATTTTATTACATTTATGACAGGGATGCATTAAAATATTTTAAACGGCTGAGTAAAATTAATTGTTTTATTTTTTTAAAAAAGTAACTTTGGTTATTTTAGAAGTAAACCATAAGTGGGCTAGAGTAGAAGCATGTGGATCAGTTGGAGGGCCATGTAAATAATCCAGTCAAGGGCTGATGTGCTGGGGTTGAGGTAGATAGCAACAGTTCCAAAAAGACATGCAAACCCAGAATACATTTGATCTTGATGTGGGCCCAGTCTGCAGGACTGCCACAAGTCCTCAGATGATAAGAAGCTGTAAACACAGAGTAGTATTTCCCCCTACAAAGCTCTACTCACTCTTTCAAGGAGCATCCCCAGATGCTTCTCTTTGGAGCAGTAGCTCCTGACTCCCCTGGGTAGAATCCTTCAGTTCTCCTTTCATGCTACCGCATCACTATTTTTGCCCTTGTAACGGGGCATGTTTTACTTTGCCTTTTGGTTATTTGTACATATATATATACTTTCTGCAAGAACAAAAACTGTCTCATTCACTACTTAAAAACTTCTGTTTCTTCACGTTAGGGTCTTCTGCCAATTCTATGTATGTGGTGTGGCATTTTGGGTTGTCAGTGGGCACACAGACAATTAAATGCAATACCACATTATAATTTAAGCTTCGATAATTTCACCAAGTATTTATTTAATAAATATTTATTATACAACTATTATTTGCCAGGCCATGTATCACACCTTAGTTGTAATTAATTTTCTGGCAGTTATAATGGAGAGAATACTGGCTGGAATCCTAAGATCTTCACAATTGACTTTCCTGAATATAAAAAGGAGTTCCTATTACCTCACTAGAGGATTGTGGAAAACATTGAATATGTTAATATAAGCAAAAATACCTATTGAATTCTAAAGTCACATAAATGTCAAGGATTATTGTAGATAATCCAAAGTCTAATCCAAAAGAAGACATATAAATGGTCAAAAAGTATATGAAAAAATGTGCAGCATCATTAATAATCTAAGAAATGCGAATTAATACTTCAATGAGATACTGTTTTCTGCCAGTCAGAATGGCTACTATTAAAAGGTTAAAAAATATCAGATGTTGGTGAGGATGTAGAGAAAAGGGGATGCTTATACATTGTTTGTAGGAATGTAGATTAATACAACCTCTATGGAAAACAATATGAAGATTTTTCAAATACTGAAAATTAAAACTACCATTCAATCTAGCAATCCAACTACTGGCTATCTACTCAAAGGAAAAGAAATCATTATATTAAAAAGATGCCTGCACTCATGTGTACTGTAGCACTTATTCACAATAGCAAAGATACAGAATCAAGCTAAATTCTCAATGATTGGTTAAAGAAAATGTGGTGTGCATATATACCATGGACTACTGCTCAGCCATTAAAAAATAAAATCAGATTTTTTGCAACATAGATATAACTGGAGGCCATCCATGAGTTATTAAGTGAAATAACTCAGAAAGTCAAATATTGTATGTTTTTATTACTGGAGGCTAAATAATGTGCAAACATGGACGTAGAGTGTGGAAAAATAGACATTGGAGACTGGGAAGAGGAGGAGAAGAAAAAGGAATGATAAATTACCTAACAGATACAGTGTACACTATTAGAGTATGGTTACACTAAAAGGTCAGACTTCACCACTATGAAATATATATATCATGCTACAAGACTGCACTTGTGCCCTCTAAATCTATACAAATAAAAAATGCTTTGTTGAAGTGCAATTGTGCCTAGAGAGCCCTCTTTCCAAAATCTATATCTGTTATTTATGCTTACTTCTGCTCTGACGCTATGTGCGTGGCTTGAGGAACATTCTCTAATTTTTCTGTACCTTTTCTCTCCTGATCTCTAAATTGGGTATTTATTAGCACTATTCTATTGGATTTTAAAAATTAAAAAGTTAATAAATATAAAGTGCTTGAATAATGCATGGCACAGTTTACCATATTATGTATTTGTGATAATTATTTATATTATTATAATTAGATAATATACTCAGGACAGAAATACTTTACCTGAAGCACTCAAGAAACAAGAGAGAATGAATTTAAGACTCTGTATCATCCTTTTCCTTGAGTCGATAGCTCAAGGAAAGTTTATTCTGAACTTTAGAGACAGTTTATTCTGAAGACATAAAGAATTACATAATTGGTTTCAGGAAAATTTTAAGGCAAAAATTAAAGATTTTAAAAATAAAACTTGAAGTTACATTAAAAGTGAATCATATACACTTGCTTACTTATTTATTATTTATTTTAATCCTGTAGAAATGTAGCTTCTTTTGCCTGAGAAAATTCACTGTATGTTTATAATTTAAAATGATACTGGGTCAAGCTGTGTTTGAGACCTCAAGCTTAAGAAATTTGCCTTCCCAGGTTGAAAATTCAAATTATTCAATTGTCATTAGAACACCTTTATGGGAACTGATTTTTTCAAGAAAATTTTTGTAATTACCAAATCTCATTCATTGGAATATTGCTTGCAATTAAGACTGCTTTATAAAGATGTTTGTGTTCTTCGAGGCTTCAACACTGACACTTCCAGATGTGTCACTTCCACTGTTTATTGAATGAGTAAAACCACAGTTTATCAAAAGAAAAGTGAAACTTAAAAACCTGCTGTTTCACAGGCTGCAAAATAATAGCAGTGCTTTTCTGTGCAGATAGGCAAAAAATCTTCTATATTTTAAAGAGGATGAAAATTACAGATATTTTCAGATCCTCTCCAACAAATATCTTCAAATGAGTGTCCATCATTTGCACTGTTATTCATCAGTTTGTTTCACTGCATAATCTAATCTTTTACCATTAAATGCAAGATGATAAATCTATTATTTTTATTAGAAAAGGGAAGAAAATATAGAATTTTTTTGTGCCCTGCTAATTAGAAACAGACAGATAATGAGGGCTTTGTCTGTTGCAATATTCTTCACCATGAAAATGATCTGTAGAGGAAGTGCACTGAAGTAAAACTGTCTTAACTTTCTGGTTCCCAGCAGTCACAGCTCTGGAAGTTCCTTTCCTCTAGTATGGAGGTCTGAGTACAAACACTCTATGGGGAAAAGGGTATCCTTACTATATACCACAATAATGCTTAGATACTCTCATTTGGGTGGGGTCACTAAACAGAAGCATTTCGGGTCATTGGTTTTACACTCAGACAGTTCAGGACATTAAAATTCTGACTTTTTTTTGTGACTACATTTATGACTTCCAGCCAATTTCTTAAACTTTTTGAGTTTATTTTAATCAATTGCAAAATAAATAACAAAAAAGTCTTAACATGCTTCATAGACTGATGGTGATTATTAAATTGTAGAAAGTCCTAGCTCAGTGCTGAGCACATAACAATAATAATTAGTAATATTCGCTGAAGAAATATGTACCAGAGCGATTTTGATCCTTTAAATATATGATGTGGTTTAAGCTTTTCAACAACTGTGATGAGTTGTTGAAAAGTACTGTTTGCTCCTCCAGCATGCATTTCTCCCCCTCTTCTAGTCCCAAAACTATCTGAATTTGTTCCATTTCTTCTGTGTCGGAGGATGATCCCTTCCCAGCTCCAAGAATCGAGGATAGTTCACGAAGCCAATTGTGGCAGCCCTACTATCTTGCTAAGGATTAATTTAGGCAACAGGCTGTGATTAAACTCCAACCACTGGAGATTCAGTTCTCTCAGTGTGTAGCATCTACATGTCCTTCTGAGAAACAATTTCTCACTGTTCATGAGTGGCAGGATGGCATGGTCTACTTCCGTCCTTCAGATTCTGACAGGTCTGTGTGTAATATCACGGGATGGCTACCTTCCTAAGTCAGAGGAGGAAGACGACACAGAGGAGGGCAGAGCCAAGAAAATAGCAGAGACCTGGAGCCAGGCATGATTACCATGCCTGGCACCTGCCTTTCCCCCAGGTTCTCTGTGATGAGAGGAACCATTTTATTATTGATTGAGACAATCTCAGCAATAAAAATATTCCACAGGGAAATGTACTTTTCTATATGAAAAGACTAAGTTCTAGGTAAGTTAAATACTTTTCTTAAGTTCATATACCAGCATAAGAATCCTGAGAGTCTACTTTCACGCCCATGTGCTTAACTACTGTGATCTGCTGTTTCCCAGTGATTGTGTTTGGTTAATGTAAAAGGTAAACTTTATTTTATTCTCCACCATCATCAACATCTTCCTTAGTTAATTCTTTCTAATATTTCTTTCTTTTCCAGTACTTGCCTCATTTTCCCCACTTACGGCTGTATCGCTTTCACCATAGCAGGCACCACTGACTCCTTCCCATGTCCTAGAACAAGAAAATGCTTTGGTCTCCAGCAGTATTGAGTAAAAAACCTAGGTGGAGTATTCATTGCCTATAAGGCATTTATTTTGTATATTAGTCTTGGTTTTCTTCAAGTTTGAAATGGTTATAACTACGAGTAAGTACTGGAAGGATGATCACAAGACAAGGTATATATATCACCCAGCACAGTTGCTGAGCAGCCTCCCATGTCCTGGCTCCCTAATTTTGGTAGCTGTACTCTTCATATTTTCCAGTGTCATAGCCCTGCCATTTATTTGCTCTGCTCTGACAGAGAATCCCTATACTTTGTTCTTCAGCTTAAATATCCCCTCTAATTCCTTGCTCCTATAATTAATTTTCTGCCTTAGTCATTGCTAGAATTTTTTGGTTTCCACTTCCCATTTTTTTTCATCAGTCTCTAAAAACCTTAAATCTCTTTTTGCTGAAACCAATATATGGAAAAACCTCAATGTTGAGAAATGTCCAAGATTCTGTCAACTTTCTTGAATTTCAGATTAATGCTTGCTTTTCTACCCATTATTATACCTTAGGCCTTTCTTGCTGGATATTTTAATTTCACTAAGGTCCCTGGTATAATGTAGAATGGGGACTATATAAATATTAATAAAGACATTTATTAAAATGGCCTGCAATGTCGAGGAGAATAGGAGGTTATGATCCCCTCACACTATTCATATATCTAGTGATACCATACAGCCAGTTGTTACACTTCCACCACTCTAATTATCATTCTGATCAGATTCTGTAATGTTATCACTACCTCCAAGGTATTGTATACTCAGTTTTGCTGAAATAAAAATCATTTTTTTCTGAAACTAGAAGCTTTTTAATTAGTCTCTATCATTTATTTTCTTTTGTCTCCTTTAAAAAATGAATTCCACCTTTTTCTCTTTTTCTTTTTATTGGTGCATATTTTGGGGGCACATGTGATATTCAGTACATTAGTATAATGTGCAAGGACCAAATCAGAGTAATGGAAAGTCTATCACCTTAAATATTTATGTTTTATTTATGCTAGGAACATTTGAATTATTCTCATCTAGCTTTTGTGAAATGCATGATAGATTATTGTGAAAGATAGTTACCTACCAATCTATCAAACACAAGGTCTCATTTCTTTTACTACCTGTATATTTGTACACATTAATCAGCCTCTCTTTATCCTTCACTTCTCCCTACTTTTTGTAGTCTCTGGTAACCACCAATCTACTCTTTATTTTCATGAGATCCACTTTTTAGCTCTCACATATGAGAACATATGATATTTGTCTTCTGTGCTTGGTTTATTTCACTTAAAATAACAGCTTCCAGTTTCATTTACATTGTTGCAAAATGACAAGGTTTCACTCTTTTTATAACTGAATAATATTCCATTTTATACGTACACCTTTTTTTTTTGACCCATTCATCCATTGTTGGGCTCTTAGCTTGATTTCACATGTTGGCTATTGTGGAAAGTGCTGCAATAAACACGATCTCTTTGTATATTGATTTTTTCTTTTATTTATATACCAAGCAGTGATATTGCTGAAACATATAGTAGTCCTATTTATAGATTTTTGAGAAATCTCTATACAGTTTCTCATAATATCTGCACTAATTTACATTTTTACCAACAGTGTCCTGAGGTTCCCTCTTTTATCACATCCATGGCAGCATTTGTTATTCCCTGTCTTTTTGAAAAAAGCCATTTTAACTGGTGTGAGATGATATCATGTGACTTTGAATTGTGTCTCTGATGATTACTGATGTTGAGCATTTTTTATATACCTGTTGGCCATTTGCGTGTCTTCTTTTGAGAAATGTCTATTCAGATCTTTTTTCTAGTTTAAAATCAGTTCCTTCATCTTTTTACTACTGAATTGTTTGTGGCTCTTAGATATTCTGGTTATTAATCCCTTGTCAAATAGATAGTTTGCAAGATTTTATCCCATTCTATTGTCTCTTCACTTTGTTGAATGAAGAGGATTTTTAGGTTGTTGTAATCCCATTTGTCCGCTTTTGCTTTTGTTGCTCGTGTTTTGAGGTCTTACACAAAAAATATTTGCCCAGTCCAATGTCCTGAATCATTTCCCCAATTTTTCTTCTAGTAGTTACATAGTATCAGGTCTTATATTTTAGTCATTACTCTATTTTAATTTGATTTTTGTATATGATGAGACATAGATGTCTAATTTTATTCTTCTGTATATGGTTTCTCAGTCTTTCCAGCATTATTTATTAAAGAGACTTTCCCCATTGTGTATTATGGGCACCTTTGTCAAAGATGAGTTGGTTGTAAATGTGTGGATTTATTTCTGGGTTCTCTCTTCTCTTCTATCATTCTTTTTGCTGGTTTTCTCTCAATATCATACTGATTTGTTTATGATAGCTTTGTAGTATATTTTGAAGTCATGTAGTGTTATCACTCCAGCTTTGTTCTTTTTGCTCACGATAACTTTGACTGCTCTGGGTCTCTTGCAGTTCCACGTAAATTTTTGGATTTTTTTCTTTATTCCTGCAAAAGATGTCATTGGTCCTTCGATGGTGGTTGCATTGAATCTGTAAATTGCTTTAGGTAGACTTGTCATTTTAACAACGTTAATTCTTCCAATCTGTGAGCATAGAATAACTTCCTATTTTTTTGTGTCCTCTTCAATTTTTTTCATCAATATTTTATAGTTTTCCTCGTATATACCTTTCACTTATTTGGTTAAATTAATTCTTATGTATTTTTATATTCTTTGTAGTTATTGTAAATGGGATTGCTTTCTAGATTTGTTTCTCAAATTGTTTGCTGTTGGCATATATAAATGCTATTAATTTTTGTATGTTGATTTTGTATCTTGCAACTATACTGAATTTTAATCAGTTCTAATAATTTTTTGGTGAACTCTTTAGGTTTTTCTAAGTATAAGATCATTCCATTTTTGAGCAAGTCTAGACGACTTCTTTTCTAATTTGAATGCCCTTTATTTCTTTTTCTTTTCTAATTGCTGTGGCCAAGATTTCCATTCAATTCCATTCCATTCAACAGTATTATATTGAATAGAAGTGGTAAAAGTGGACATCCTTGTCTTGTTCCAGATCTTAGAGAAAATAACTTCAAATTTTTCCCATTTAGTATGATGTTAGCTGTGGGTTTGTCATATGTGAATGCTATTATTTTAAGATATATTCCTTCTATATTCAGTTTGTTGAGGGTTTTTATTGTAAAAAGGTGTTGAATTTTATTGAATTTTTTCTACATCTATTGAAATTATTATATAATTTTTGTCCTTGGTTCTATCAATATGATGAATCATGTTCATTGATTTGCATATATTGAATCATTTTTGTATCCTGGAATGAATTCCACTTGATCATGGTGACTGATCTTCTTAATGTGTTATTGAATTTGGTTGACTAGTATTTTGCTAAAGATATTTGCATCTATATTCATCAATTATATTGGCTATGATTTTATTTTTTTATTGTGTCCTCATCTGGTTTTGGAAACAGGATAATGCTGGACTTATAAAATGAGTTTAGAAGTATTCCCTTTTGTTCAATTTTTCTTGAAGAGTTTGAATACAATGTCTATTACTATTTTAAATGTCCTGTAGAATACAGCAGTGAAGTCATCAGGCCCTAGCCTTTTCTTTCATGGGAAGACTTTTATTACAGTTTCAACCTCATTAGTCATTATTAATCTGTTCAGGTTTTTTATTTCTTCATGATTTAATGTTGGTGGTGTGTATGTGTCTAGGAATTTATCTGTCTTACAGGTTTTTTCTTTGTGGTGTATAGTTCTTCATAAAAAGCTCTAATGATTCTTTGTATTTCTGTGATCTCAGTTGTTATGTCTTCTTTTTATTTCTGATTTTATTTGAACCTTCTCTCTTTCCTTATATAGTTTCGTTTCTCTTTAATATTTTTAGTAGAAATAAGTAAAGAAGAAACAAAGCCTAACACATATTACAAATATCTAGGTAATTCTGTTGGTACATTTTGAACAAAAAATAAAATAATAGAAGTGTAAATTACATGGAAAAGCACAAAGTGAAAAAGAAAAGGTCTCCTGTGTTCTGCCTTTCTTATTTATCCAAAGTTGATTAGTTTGACTTTTACATTCCTTCCTTAAAAAACAATAAAAGTTATATTATATAATGCTGTATTTATATTTTTAGTGTACACACACAACACACACTTCTTCCTTTACCCCATCCCTGATTGCCTATTTATTGATAGTATCAAATGATATGTAATTTTCAAAACCTTGCTTTTAAATGTTAAAATATATATTTTTGAGGTATATCCAGATCATCACATAGAAAATTATTTAGCCATTGTTAATTTCATTGGATAAATGCAATATAATTGTATAACCAATTTCCACTTGAGCATTTTGCTTTTTTTCTTGCTAATACATACTTGGGGAATATAGCCATAAGCAAACTCCTAAAGGTAAAATTTTTGGACAATACACATACTTGAAAAAATAAAGAAAGGCTGTAAAATTGTCTATGTATTACTGATAGTATATAAAAGTTTCAGTTTCTTCATATTCTCTTGAATACTTGGTGTTATCAATTTTGTAAAAAATGAGCCAATGTGATGGGGACAGTGTATTTTGTCAATTTAGATTACAGGTCACTGTAGTAAGCTTGCTGAAAGGTTCACTAAGAAAAATCTAGCACGAAAGCACATGCTGAGAGCAAATCACTATCTAGTTTCCTGTTTTCTTCATTATTTGAATTTCTCTTTCAAAAGAAAACAAATAAAACTTTACTCGAAAAACCCTGGAAACTGAAAATCTTTCTAGAATAAAAAAACTTCAGAAGCACAGAGTGAACTAGATCTCAGGATTATTCCTTTGCCTCTAGCTGATCAAAATAATAGAAGTTTGTAGAAGTAGTGTTTAAAGAGACATGTTTTATACTGCTTTATACTACCCTAGTACAAGTTATCAGACCTGAACAAGAAAATTCTACATACTTTGACATCTATAGATATTAAATGAAAAACAGGAACCAGAAACCTGCAATTCTAATTGTACACTAATTGCATTGATTGGTTTACATATATATTATTTATGTCTTCATATTGAAATTTTTTATTAAGCCTTTGAATTACCACTGCATTAAAGAAAGCATGCCTAATGTAGATGATTAAAACAAAGAGGGTCATGTTGAAACATTGTACTACAGGTTTTTGCTAAATTAGGTGATGTATTGCGTTTTGTCTTTCCTAATGTCCAAAATAATAATAGAAACACAAACTTCACAACAAAAGGAGTAATATTTTCCTGGATGGCAGAGATGGTCAAGTCTACAGACCACAGAAGAACGGGAGTTTTTCAGTTCTATTCCCAACTAGACTGCTTTTATAATGACTAGATTATAATAAAACACTACATGGTCCATCCTTAGAAGACCTCTAAGAGACAGGCAGAACATGCATTATTTAGGAACTTTGTTCAGGTATTTTCCACACCTCATCACCATGGGCCTCCTTTTAGCAAGAGCAGATTCTTAGGGTTCTTTTTTTCACCCAAAATTCATTAGGGACTAGAGGATGAATGTTGTCTTTATGAAGCTGCAGATAATAGGCTCATTTCTTTTATTGGGTAGATTCTGGGGGACATTGAACATCTTCTATTCCAAGTGGTTAGTTTTCCTCTGAAAAAATTCTTCCAGAGTTTTAGAACCAGAAGTAATCACTTTTGAACATCTTTCATGAATATATAGGCTTTGCGAATGTCCAGAGTGTTTTTCAGTATCTGAGGGTTTGTAGCATGTTCAACAAAATACCAAGTTAAAATTAACTTTAGATTCTTTAATATAAAACTAAATACATGACCTGGAAGTGCCTGTCTCTGTGTGCACGTTTGCATAGTTTCTAGTGTTCACATAATGTAGGACCAGAGATGCAGAGATGATCCAATCTCCTAGTTTTATGAGATGATACCTAATTGTTCTATCCAAACTGGTTGGAACAGCAGTTCCTGATAGTTCCAGCTCATCCATTCCTCTCCACCATTTGGCATTTTTCAGCTTTTTCACATTTGACAGTCTGGTGAATCTGAAATGGAAACTCACTGTGACTTTCATTTGCATATCTTCATTGCTAATGAAGCTTAGCATATTTGATATATTTCTTAACCATTTTTGTTTCTTTTCTGTGAATTCCTGCTTTGTCTATTTTTTCACTAAGATTTTTAGAGTATCTTTATGAATTCTAGATACTAGCACTGTATTAGTAATATACATAGGAAAATCTTTCTCACAAGCTTTGTCTTTTAATTCTTTTGTCTTATTTTTGTGAAATAAAGGCTTTGATCTTTAGAGTAGTAAAATATTTTTTATTATGACTTTTGCTTTGTGTCCTTTTAAAAGATGCACTTGCTACCAAGAAGTTAGAAAAATGTTTGTAATTTGAATGTTTTGCCTTTATGTCTACCTTAGTTGGCATATTTGTAAAATGAGGATGATGATTGTATAATAGTTATATTAATAGTTTGAATGTTACATTAATAAAACATGTAAAGCACTTGGAACAGTGCTTTCTGATCATCTAACTCTCTCTTCTGACCTCCTGGACCTCCCAAGGAAACTTTAGTTAAAAAGTTTATGTCACATCCAGAAATGAGCCTTAAGAAACATGGTGCATGCATTGGCAGAATCTGTTCTCATTGGTTAGTGTCCCTGCTGTGCCAGATGTCAAATATTTCAATCACTCTGAAAATTCATTTTCTGGGGATATTGTCTGTCTGCCTACTTTTTGTACTTATATTACATTTGTATAACTAAGACACATACTTTATGCATTTAAATTATTTTATAAAATTTAAAATATATGGTTGGACTCTTGAATAACATGTTAGGTCCATTTATACTCAGATTTTTTTTTTTCAGTAAAATTCATACCAATGTTCCTGCCTATCCTGACTCCATTTCCATCTCCTTCACCTCTTTTGGTCTGTTATTCTCAAGACAGCAAGACCACCAATCCCTTGTCTTTCTTCTCCTCAGCCTGCTCTATATGTGAGGATGATGAGGGGGAAGATGTTTGTGATAATTCATTTCCAATTAAAGATCAGTAAATATATTTATAGTTTATATACTTACAAACTTTTCTATATATTAAATCCTTATTGTTTTTCATAGCATTTTTTCTCTACCTTACTTTCTCTAAGAATATATTATACAGCACACAAAACATTAAAAAATGTGTTAATTGATTGTGTTTTTGGTAAACTTTAAGGTCTATAGTAGACTATTAATAGTTATGCTTTGGGGGGATTTAAAAGTTAAATGCAGATATTCAACTGTGTGTGGGTCATCATAATCCTGACATTCAAGGGTCCAATGTATTATTATGCCATAGCATTTCTAATAGAGATGTATCCATTTAATGTGTGTGGATCTACGCTGTTTAAGTTCTATGCAGAATTTTATCACACTAGTTTTCAATGGATCAATTATCCATTCTTCTGCTAAAAAAATGTATTTCTAGTATTTTACTACTATACTCATTAGAGTAAGCATATTCATATATGTTTCCTCACTCATTTATGCCAGAGTATTTCTGTAGCATGTTTGCAAAAGTGAAAATATTAATACACAGGAAAAGAACAAACTCAATCAGAAATCCAAAGAGCCTATCTCACTAATTGGTGGAGTCTAAAAGTCTAAATTGGCTAAAATTCATAATGGGATAATTTGAGGTTATTTACATGACTAGAGCAAGCGTGGTCAGCTGGATAGCAGAGAACTCTAAGGGATGGGCTGTTTAATTTCAGTACAACCATTATGCAGCTGTGTTTTACCCTCACATGGTAGTAATTGTCTCTGTCTTAGATATTGATGAGACGATTTGAAGTCCTTCTAGCACATCTACAATGGATTCAGTTAATCTCCTTGTTAGTTGATGCATTTATTTTTCTCTAACCAGTGAGACCGAGCTGGGAAAATATTGAGACCTGAAGATACAAAGTCTGTCTCCAGGTTTCCCAAAGAAGAAATACTAGTTCCTTGCCCTCCCCTCTACTTTAGTTCCATGTTTAATGCTACCATTACCATCACCCCCAGAGATAATAATCTAAGCCTAGATCAATTTGATTTGAGGCTTGTGCAAATCATGTTTTTAGTTTCTGTAAGCCTGTTACTTCAACATCTATCTGTCCTCCATGCATATGCTGGACACACATTGTTCTGGACAACCTGATGATGTGCCTGAGTCACCTTGCCTTGATGCCTTGTCTCCCTCATGATTCCTTTCCATTGCCACGGTGGAAGTATTTCTTCCAGAAGTGTGCTTTTGAAAGTCAAACCAATAAATCCAGAGTCAACACCTAAGCCCCTCCTCTATGGGGCTTTCACAGTCCAGGCCACTGTCCACCTGCCCTGATGACCCAGGGCCAGGTACCCCAAAATTAGGGACAGCTCTTATGCCCAAGCATACTTTGTGTTTTGTTTCCATTCATTTTAAAGTATATTATCAGCTCCCTTAGGAGTTTTCTCCCCATTGGTTATAGGAGTATATTGTTCAATTTCCATATGTTTGGGAATTTCCCAAATTTCTTTCTAGTGTTGATTTCTAAATTAATTGCATTGATGTTAGAGAATATACATTGTGTGATTTCAATTTTACACAAATCCATTGAGAATTGTTTGGGACGAATAACTGTTAAACCAAATCCTCCAAAAAAAATCATACAGAACAGGGGAAGGGAACAAAACCAAACACCCGCAAACACTATCAACAACAACAAAAAAATAATATTACAATGTATCTCTATGAAGTCAAGTTATATAAGCAAATTTAGACATGACACCAACAGCCACAAGATTCACATGACGTCAAATTGTTTGAGAAAAAACAGAGTCAAATGGACATATGACAGTCCCAAAGACAAAGGAACTAAAAATCACCAACAGAGACTCTTGGAAAAGGTCCAGGGGTACTTAAGGCAATAGTATTTGATACTTAGTAACTGAATTTCAGGGGGCTTGAGGAATGTCTGATGGCTACTGTAATATATACTATCTATGTTATGCTAAATAAATATTTATATTCAAAATTATGCTTATATATGATTATTTGTCTGCATTGAGTACCTTACTACCAAACAAATCGTTGTCTTGCTAGTCAGTAACAGATAATATAGATAAACACGAAGATAACAATCAAAACAGCACCCATTACATTACGGAGCTCTAAAAAGTATCCAACTGGGGGCTAAGAATCTTCAAAAATTATCCACAACACTCACTGTGTTGTGGTTCATATTATTTCCACCAATGATTAGCTGGTCTCCATTTCTGCTTGCTCACAAAGCTCACATTTAACACGGTGTTGTCTAGGTATTGATCAGTTTCAATTGAGTAGAAATAATTAATCTAATTTTGTTGCTGTTGAGTGGCTTTGCTCCATCTCAGGAAATAATTCACTTCTTGAATACACATCTTCCCAATTGCTTGAAAGAGATGACAAATTGAAAACTCTCTGAGTAATACATTTTACTGTCTGGTTACATTACATTTTAATGTGGGACCCTATAAAAGATTACTTAGATTTTGTTCTGGCTTTATAGAGGTATAAGCTGCACTCAATAACCCCTATCAAATAAAGGTGAGAAGACTAATTAAGCAATAAACCTATACAAATTGTTACAGAAAAGTAATGATTTTCTTGCATTTTTTATAATAGCAATACTGTATTTAAAAAACATTAGCTAGTATATCAAGCCAGATTTGAGTCTGAAAAATAAAAAAGGGATCTTTTGCTCATTGGGATGTATATCATATCTACTCAGTTTGGTTTAGAATAACTGAGCCCTAAGACCCATCTAAATAATTTCAGATGCTTTAAGGTGTTTTTGTAATATAATTTAGAAATTAGGTTCTACATATGTTATTACTAGGTATAGTTATAAAAAAGAAGTAAATTTGTAATTGTGGAAATAAATTTGAGTTAGGATAAAATGATCAGAAACTAAGATGTATTCAACAAATATTTATTAAACAGAAGCTATTGAAATGTTGTGTGTATATCAGTGGGTATAGAATTAAGCAAACTAAAAGAAGGACAAGGCCAGGATATTGCTCTCAACTAAGTTACGAGTTAGTAAATTTCCTAACTGATTACTTTCCTTTTTAATGATTACTAGTTAATGTAATTAGATAACTAGATTGTGTTTCTTAGTTCATCGCTTCAGAATCCGTGATAGAACTGCAGACTCTGCAGGTTTAAAGGTACCATAAATGACCTATAAGTAAGAAGAAGTGGAAGTGACTTTACAGCCATATAAATAAAAACAAATTAAAGAGGCCTTTAAAAACATATCAACATGCAAGGAACAAATACCATAAAGCTTATTGAAAGTTGCAAATTTATCCTGAATCAATTTTGCTGATTATATAACCAAATAAATTTGGGCTCACAACAGATTTTATTTTAACATGTAAAGCATATATCAAGGATCAAAGAATGTCAGCGTTTAAAAAGTCACTACTGGTGAGGTAATATCATCATCTACCCAATGCTTAAAATAACTCCACCCTTGAACATCTACAAAATAGTGCTTTGTGCATAAACTTTCTGTATTTATTATTACAATAAATTTTTTGAGTTTTGCATTAGTCACAGGAAGGAACACATGGTATAAGAAAATGATATTCAAATGTTTAGGAATATTTTGGACTCTAAATATATATTGAAAAGGCATTTTTAAAAATGTAATAATTAGTTTATCATACTCAATTTCCTAAAAGCAGTCAGAGATAGCTAAATAAAAATTAAAATACAAAGAATATTTCAGTAAGTGGGAATGAAAAAATGCATATATAAAATACTGCAAAGTAAAAATATCGAATGAATCACACTCTCCAATCAAAGAAAAATTTTATAAAGCTTCTGTTGTCTAATTCAATAAATTGGATGTTTCTTCAGAATAAAGTGATAATTCCTTGATTATAAATTCTGAGAACAATTTTCAGTAATATCATTTAGATGCATAGCTTTCTGTGTAAGAATAGAATATCTAACACTATGTGAAACAAAGCTTAAAGAATCATGCCAAATAAATTATTAAAGTATCTAACTTTTGACCCTATTCAAAAGTCAGTATTCTTAACTTGAACTTTTACTGGTGTTTCACAGAAGACTATTTAAAATTGAAATAACTAACCAGTACCTGAACTGTGAGTTACATCTTACAGTTTGAAAATGATATATATACTGTACATATTGGCAAATAATGTATCTTTGCAATAAAAGTCAAGTAGCTTGTTTGGCATGTTGTATTAATACATACCAAAAAATGGAAAGCACACAGGGCAGACATCTGCCAAGACACTCTGTGTCTATTAAAAGGCTCAAAGGGGAAAAGAAAAACCACAATACTAGGGATTAGAAGAGAAAAGGTATACAGTATAGCAGAAATCAATTATATTTTTACAAAGAAGTATGGGGGAGAGAAACACAAAATTACAATCCTTTTTGGGAAGAAAGGTGACAGACAGTAACAAATGGAAATTATATAGCCAAGAGACAGCACCCTACTGGACCCGTGGTCCGTCTTTTCTATCTGGTGTTCTAGAGCTCAGCACCATCAACCAAACAATCAAAGATGCTGCCTCTTCACATCTAACAGTAAGTAATGGTAAATCTCTGCCTACTATAGAAATTCAATGTGATTTATTTGAAAAATTTTATTTAAGCAGGATTATATAACAGTTATTCAATAAGTAATCTTACCACAAATCACAAGCCCTTCAAGCCAAATTATCTCACTTCTTGATATGATTTTTAACATTATCTATTCAGATAGTGAAAGGAGACATTGAAAATAAACACAAATTTTAGAAAAAATGTACATATTTAGCTGGATAATCATCATTTACTCTGCTGCTTCCTAGGGTAACTTGTGGCTGACTTAGCAAACATGTTCTCAGTGAATCTTTAGTTATCTGCTCTCTTTTTAAACATGGGAGAATGTAATTTGCTGAATATCTAAATGACTGGATTGAGTTCCATTGTCTGTCATTTTTCACCATACAATGTGTTCTCATCTTCATCAAGACATATGTCAGTATGTCAGAGGAGTCCATGACCGATTACCTATATTCACAGCTGACAGCGCAAATTTCAGTCTGTTTATATGATCACTCAGAATATGATATCCAAATATATTTCTACTAATCTTACATGGCTTCAAAAAGTAAAATTAACAAAATCATAAGTGTGCTTATGGGATCGAATATTTGCCATGTTAATCTCACCCTTATTAGTCTCCTGATTTTTTACCATTTAGTTTTGGATACATTGTGGAGGGACGTGATGACAGCTATGGGCAAGTCATGCTGTTCCCCTGGTCTGACATGTGCAGTTCACAGAGTTCACAAAATACACATGGGTATGCCATAGGGAATGACTACTCCGGCCTCTCTACTGGAAATGTGAATAAATCTAATAGAGTTTCCCATGGGCTGACCAGCAAACATGTTATAATATTGTTTTAGAGGGGTATGGATTTTTTCCCTCTGTAAAACATTAAACGTTGCTCTCTAAATTTGCACACTATTAAGGCTCTCTTATCCTAGCAGTGACCTTCTTTACACTAGGTGAAATTGAGGCAAAATTATTTCTGAATCTTATTCTTTGTATTATATATAATAAGTACATCTGCTAAGAGATGCACTGAAAATGTGAACTTTTTAAAAAGCTTCAAAATGAGGTAGTCCAGTGTTCTTGTCAAAGTACATAATGGCTTAATTAGATGTTTATATGTATTAAATATTAATTTTCATCAGGTTAAGGAAATACGTGGATTGAGGCCTTATGGAATCTATAAGGAGACTGCGATCAGTATGGTCTAGCTATCTCTTCCCTATTTCTGGGATATCCTACAAGTACAGTTGACCCTTGAACGACAAGGGGGTTAGGAGTGCCAACCTCTGTGTAGTTGAAAGTCTGCATAAAACTTTTGACTCCCCCAAAACCTAACTTCTAATAACCCACTGTTGACTGGAAGACGTACAAGTAAGTTTATCAACAAATAATTTGTTTATTTTATGTATTCTATATTATACTCTTATAGAAAGTTAGAGAAGAATAATGTTACTAAGAAAAGCATAAGAAAAATATATATTTATTATTTATTAAGTGGAAGTGGATCATTATACACATCATCATCCTTATCATTTTCACATCGAGTAGGCTGAGGAGAAAGGGAATCAGAAGGGTTGGTCTTGCTGTCTCAGATTGGCAGAGGCAGAAGAAAATCCTGGTATAAGTGAACTCATTCAGTTCAAACCCATTCAGTTCAAGGGCCAACAGTAGTTATTCTTAGGGAAAAAAGTGCAATTTGTTTTAAGTACAAGACTAATCTTGAGGAAAAAGTAAAGATACAGATAGACATAGATGATTATCAAGCCTTTTCATTTTGTTTCCAAATTCAAATGCAAGTGCCAGTTTCTTTCATTCTTTTACATTCCTGGTAGAAAGAGGTGGATTTTTGGCCTTGGTTGCAATGCCATGGAGGCATCTTTACACCTATTTCTACACTGTTTTGTTTTTAGCAGAATTGAACCCACCTCTGGTAGCTTAACAGGGACTTTGGCTAATGTCAGCACCCTTGGTAAGAAGACACTCTGGGACATTCTAAGGGGTTGTAGGATCATTTTCAGGGACACCTGGATGTGGCCTCCGTAGCTGTGTTTTCTGTACCTGGAGATACTTTTGATACATATGGGGTGTTTCAACCTTCTTGAGTTACACTACCAATATACAACACTGAATGAGTAGGAGTTCTCTCTTGTACATTCATCTTTTAGTCAATGAACTGTGGTAGAATAGAAGCTGGGAGATATGGTTGTGTTACTCTTTCTTAACTTGTAGGTTTGCATCAATAAATCATATTATAAATAGCAGCATGTGCTCTTATGCTGTCGGTTATCTTTTACCTCATGCACCTGGGTTATGTACTTACTCAGGAGCTGATTAAATCACATGGCCTATAAATATTTGATAGTATATATTTATAGAACCAACTAACCGTGTTATTTTGTTTCACAGAGTTTGCTGTTTAAATGTGTTAAATAAAAAAAGTATTCTCATTTAAATAGACGGGATTTACTTTCAGCATGAATTCCAAACAAAAAGTAGATCTTTCACCTAAGAGTAGCAACTGGGTCTTCCCAGTTAACACATCAGGTCAGAAAGCATGCATGATTCCACAAAATAGAGCTCTATCCACATGCAAATGTAATAAAAGATTCATCACTGGGTTACTAACTAACATCAGTAAAATTATAATTTGTTGGGGGAAATAACCCTTAGTATCATTACTGACAAAGTCTATGTTTATGATCAGAACTTTTGAAGCCGGGTGCGGTGGCTCATGCCTGTAATCACAGCACTTTGGGAGGCTGAGGCGGGGGAATCACAAGGTCATGAGATTGAGACTATCCTGGTCAACATGGTGAAACCCTGTCTCTACAAAAAATAAAAATAAATTTAAAAAAAGATCAGAATTTTTATCAAAATGGTAAAATTAAAAGTCTTGGAGGATAGAGTGTAGAATACATCCAACCTTCTTGGTTTGATATGTAAAATATTTAACAGCTGCTTGAGCTGTTTCTTTCTTTTCCACACTTTAAATATAAGATTATAAAGAATATAAAAATATATTTGAGATTTCAATAAAAGGGGGTATTTTCAGAAAAACATTCAAGTACATATAAATAAAATACAACTGCATCAAACCTCAAAATGAAGTTTTAAAGCAGTCAGTCTTGAGATAATGAATAAAGATGTCACAGCACATGGTGTTTCTTCAGAGAGAGGCAGCTGAAGGCCCCAAGTGGACTTCGAACTCCTGCAGAGAGCATGTGGTTGCTATGTTACACAAAACAATTGGAGGCTGCTGCCCTTTGAACAAAGCATGCACACACTTTATTTCCTGCAAAACTGGGCCACATTCTGAGCTACTGGGTTAGAATTTCAATATATAGATTTTATCAGGGGCCACGATTCAGCCCATAATTATACTTCAGTATTATCTATACTCAAATAAATGGTTGATTATCGAACTTTGCAGATCTCTCAGTGAGATAGACTACAATTAGAAAAAAAACTGAGCAAAGACATCAACATCTGCACATAAAAGTTGAAGTCCAGGCAAACCACTTAAGTAAAAATAACCAACATTTCTCCGGAAAATAAAACAGAATTGATAGTGCTATATTATCTAGAACATTTAATTTCAATCAAAATATTCAACCTCTGTACAAACAGAAAAGTGTGATCTATAATCAGAAGGAAAGAAAAGCTTTAAATAGCATGTTTATATGCTGGATTTAACAAATACCTCAAATTATCTATTACAGATAAGTTTTAAAATTAAATAAAAATATGATTAATAGAAAATATGCTAATGAGTCAGGAAGCAGGGATACAATCTATAAAGCATGAAAAATCTTGAATTAAAAAGTATAAAATCTGAAATGAAGAGTTTAATATATGCCTGCTTTGATATCTTTGAATCAAGGTATCAAAAAGGAACCAGTAAGCCTGAAAGGATATCAATAGAAATTATCTAATCTGAACTAAGAGACAAAAAGTTTGAAGAAAAATGAATAAAACCTTAGAGACCTCTGAAATAATACCAAGTGTTTAAGATATGTATATTGAGATTTTTAGAAGTAGAGCAGGAAGAACAATGACCAGGAAAAAGTACATGAAGTCTGAAACTGTCCCAAATTTGATGGAATATTTAACTTGCATATCCAAGAAGCTCAAGGAACCAAATACAGGATAAATACAAAGGGAAATAAAACTAACACATCATAGTCAAATTGATAAAGCCAAAGACAGAGAATATCTTGAGGCAGCAAGAGAAAATGACTCTTCACATACAGGAGAACAAGATTCACCAAATGGCTGATTTCCATCAAAAGTACCACAGACCAGAGAAAGTGAAATGGTAAAATGACACATTTAAGTGCTGAAATATTTTAGATATCTGTAAAACAAGAATTTCATATCTGCTAAAATTATCCTTCAAAAAAGAAGATGATGTGGACATTCTCATGTAAACAGAAACTGAGAGAAGTCTTTGCTCACAGACTTGTTCTTAAAGAAGTATTAAAGCGGGGCTGGGCACTGTGGCTCTTGCCTGTAATCCCAGCACTTCGGGAGGCGTACATGGGAGGATCACAAGGTCAGGAGTTCGAGATCAGTCTGGCCAGCATGGCGAAATCTTATCTCTACAAAAAATACAAAAAATTAGCTGGACATGGTGGTACGCGTCTGTAGTCCTAGCTACTCGGGAGGCTGAAGCAGGAGAATTGCTTGAACCCAGCAGGCAGAGGTTGCAGTGAGCCAAGATCACACCACTGCACTCCAGTCTGGGCAACAGAGCGAGACTCAGTCTCAAAAAAACAAAAAAGTATTAAAGCAAATCTCAGACTAAAAAGAAATCCACAGAATAAATAAACAGCATTGAAAATGGTAATTTTGTGGATAAATATAAACAATGTGTGAATACATACACACACACACACCTCACAGCAAAACTGTGATTGCATATCACTGGGTTCATAAAGTAAATAACTGATAGGTACATAGTGATGATAGCATGGGGGACGGGTATAAAACTGTGTTAGTGCAATGTGAAAGTAGATTGTGATAAATCAAAGATGTATATTATAATCTCTAGAAAAACTACCAAAATTAATGTTTAAAATATCAACACAGGAATTAAAATAATTGACAATTGTTTTAAAAGGAAGACAGTAATGGAAAATCAGAGCAACAAACAAACACGTGGTGTAGAGAAAAAGAGAGCACATGAAAGAAAGAAACTAAAGCACATTAAGAGCTACATTAGGCCGGGCGCAGTGGCTCACGCCTGTAATCCTAGCACTTTGGGAGGCCCAGGTGGGTAGATCATGAGGTCAAGAAATCGAAACCATCCTGGCCAACATAGTGAAACCCGGTCTCTAATAAAAATACAACAATTAGCTGGATGTGGTGGCATGTGCCTGCAGTCCCACCATCTCTGGAGGCTGAGGCAGGAGAATCACTTGAACCCCGGAGGCAGAGTTTACAGTGAGCCGAGATCTCGCTACTGTACTCCAGCCTGGTGACAGAGCGAGAGTCCGTCTCAAAGAAAATAAAAGGAGTTTTATTAAATTCGTGTGAACTAAAATTTCAATCAAAGGCAGAGATTGTTAGGCTGGATTAAAAATCAAGATCCAATAATATCAACAATAAGTAATCTACAAGAGATGTACCTTAAATTCAAAGATACAAGTACACTGAAAGTAAAATAAAATAAAATAAAAAATATGTACTATGCGAATATCACCATAAGAGAGCTGAAGTAGCTATATAAATATGCCCAACAAGAAAAATGGATAAACAATTTGTGCCGTATTCACGAAAGTCAGTTTTGTAAAAAAGAAAAAAGGAAATGAATATCCATTATGTACATAAATATGACTAACTTCATGTATTAATTTCAAATAAGAAAAGCAAGTTATAGAAGAATACACAGAGCATAATTCCATTTGTGTAAAATGAAAATAATATAGACAACCTACAATGCATATTTCAGGAAAACAAAGGCATTAATAAAATTATAAAAATGCAAGGGATTATTAAACACGAAAATCACATTAGATTAATTTTATACATGAACTAATTTATATTTTAAATGTTCCCCAAATCCATATTTTTATGCAACCCCTATACTATTCTGATTTTTTGATTTGTAGGAAAATTGATATTTTCTCTTTATCCTCCTAAAATTTTTAATGATTTGTTCATGACCAATACTCAGGTTTTTAATCATAGTGTGTTTATATATGTCACATATTAATTTTGATTTTGTTTTTTCTTAGTTAAAAGTAGGGACTCAACATACAGGTATTTTTTCTCAATTTAGAAATTTTTATACATTATTTATTAAGGTAACTTCCATCTATCTCATGTATTCTTTCCCTCTGAATCGCATACTGGATTTCCTCAAGCTTCTCTTTTTACCTTGAAGTTTTCCCAGTTTTCTTTTTTAAAGATGTTACTCATATTTACTTGAATATTTAGATTTTTTTAAAACTTATTGAATGCATTTATTTCGTATATACCTAAGTTTTCTGTTGTTCATTTATTCTATTGATTTTTGCTTTTTTTGAAATTGTGATTTTGGTTTCCAAGATCACTTATTTTTCTGTTTCCGTCTTTAACTTCACAGTATACTGTTTTATAGATTTTATATTCCCTAGGATCTCCTGAAATGTTTTCAAATTGTCTTTTGTTTTCTACTTTATTTCTGAGTTCAATTGTTTCATTTGCATATCTTGCTTCTTTTATTTCACGCTCTTAGGTTGTTTCAAGTACTGGGAAAACATTTCTTATTTTGCTTATAGATCTAAGGAAGGTGTGGTTCAATTAGCAGATTGGTTTTCCATGCAGCTAAATAGGTCAAACCCGCCTCTCTCTGAACTGTTAGTTGTATAATTGGTTACTGCTTGTCTAAGAGCAGGTTTCAAGGATACAGTGCAAGAGCAAGAAATAAGAAATGACAAAAGTGATAGTATAGAAACTTTATTAGCTGCTTGGGAATGTTGTTATGCTTGTTATCTATATGTGTTTTTTGTTTTGTTTTTAGTTATTGCAGCAAAGTGAACTTACTCAACTTCTTCTCTGTTACCCTCTCCAGATTCTCACCTCAGATAGAACTTCTATTGATTTGAGGTTCCATTTCTCTGTTTCATCCTGGCGAGAAAGCATTACCATGCTATTTGTCAGGAAGGGTATAGATCCTACTGATTCAGCTTTGCTGTGTGTAGACATTCAGTTAATGTTTATAAGATCGTCCTACAACCAATATTAAATTTTGAATTACTTTATGGAAGATTTTATAAATAAAATAATGTAATTGAAACATATCTGTAAGACAACCACAGTGCTGTAAGATCAGCCACCCTAGACCAAAGTTCATTTAAAAATGAAGCATTTGGCCAGGCGTGGTGGCTCAGCCTATAATCCCAGCACTTTGGAAGGCAGAGGTGGGCAGATCACCAAGTCAGATCAAGATCATCCTGGTCAACATGGTAAAAAAATACAAAAAAATTAGCTGGGCCTGGCTGCATGTCTGTAGTCCTAGCTATTTGGGAGATTGAGGCAGGAGAATTGCTTGAACCCAGGAGGCAGAGGTTGCAGTGAGCCAAGATTGAGCTACTGCACTCCAGCCGGGGTGACAGAGTGAGACTCCATCTCAAAAAAAAAAAAAAAAAAAAAAAAAGGAGAAAAATTTGAGGATATCTATAGGGCTGGGTTTGGGACTTGAACTCCTGAGTTCAAGATATCCTCAAATTCTTCATTTTTAAAAAGAGTATGTTATTAGTATCTAACTCACTGGACAGTACTATAGATTAGTTGAACTAACAGGGTCAAACAATTTGAAGAGTGCTTGGTACATAGTGAGCAATAAAACACAACTAACCAGACAAACAAATAAATGAAAATGACAATTAGTGTATTGCTACACTATTCATAATTATTTTTAGCAAGAAATTATTGGATTATGTATATATATATATATATATATACACACACACATATACACTATATATTTTACTTTGGAAGGTAGAAGGAACTCTGCATCACAGAAAAATTCATATTCTATTTATTATTTCTTGAGAAAACAATATTAGAGAGGAAGACAACTCTTTTTTTTTTTTTTTGAGACAGAGTCTCACTCTGTCACCAGGCTGGAGTGCAGTAACACCATCTCGGCTCACTGCAACCTCTGCCTCCCAGGTTCAAGTGATTCTCCTGCCTCAGCCTCCTGAGTAGCTGGGACTACAGGCGTGTGCCCCCACACCTAGCTAATTTTTTGTATTTTTAGTAGAGACCGGGTTTCACCATGTTGGCCAGGATGGTCTCGATCTCTTCACCTCATAATCCGACCATCTTGGCCTCCCAAAGTGCTGGGATTACAGGCATGAACCACCACACCTGACCAATTTTTTTTTTTTCAGAACTAAATTAAGTCTCAGTTATGCCTGTCTATTTAAACTTGAGCTAATTATCTTATGACTCTGGGTCTGTCATTTTCATTAAATAAAACAAAAATAACCATGTAGCACATTCACAGGATTACATGACAGAAGGTGAATAAACACCCTTGAGGCATCATCTATTTATTAATGAAAGTTTGTCTGCTTCCTTCCAGTGAGAACATAAGCATTAGTGTAACCTCCTTGATTTATTTACATCCTTGGGCATATTATTGTCTTCTATCTGCATGCACCAAATGACTACTTACCACTGTGAATCCTCAGCGAAATCTAACTGAAGACCAAAGTAAGAAACATATTTGATACCAAAATTTAGAAGAAGCGCTAGTTAATTTATAGCTTGACATCGAAACCAACCCTTTTATTATTGGGCCAGCTGACTTACGCAATTTTAGCGAAAAAATGTGGTCTATGTTTTTCTATCTTTTAAAAAAACCTGAAATAATTTGTTTGCACGTATTGCACCATGCTAATCATCTGAAGTTAAGCAACTCCTCCATAGAGTCAATGTCACCAAAGAGATCAATATTGAATAAGGAAAAGTGTTTCTGATTCACAAGACCAGATCTCTCTGTTCTCTTTAGAAAGAATTTAGTGAAATATTGCTTTTGTGGCTGAAGATTGAAGAATGAAAGATTTGCTTTAAACAGAAAAAACTTTTTAAAATGTAGCAACATCTTATAAATTATAAAAATATTTTTTGCACACACTGAAATTCTTTTTTAATAATGAGGTGATGTCACTCACTGAATTAATGTAATTAATTGTTGATTTATTTCTTTGTCAGGAGAATTCACTTTAGCTGTATTGTACTTATGAGCAAGACATGGTTTTCTTCCCATACCAAATCTTAGTTAATGAAAGCTTTCACATTGTATGAGCAGAACTTATGTTGCTTTCTATAACAGTTTATTTTGATTAGAGTTGGAAGTCATGAGATACTGCAGGTGTCTCATTTCATAACTGAAATCTGATGGAATACCTAGTCCAATGATGATATTGGGAAAACGAGTTTAAATCACTCACTTATCTCCTTTCTCAGAGCTTTCTCATTGACTTAGAATAGATTTAAAAGTCTACTGAAATAACAATATCATAAATTATCTTGTAATGTGCTATTCTTTGTGTTTTGAGGTCTTTATATACAAAAAGGATATGGTTTAGAAGGGTCATTCTTAGCTTAAGTGAGTAATACACAACCTGTAATGTTTGGCACTTGCTTCGTAAAAGTGGTCCTTTTATTCTCTCAACAGTGAGGAATTTTGATCATATATTTTAATAATATAAATATCTTGAGCAGTATTTTTCAATACCTCATTTGCCTTCTAATAATATTCTGATAAAAATACATGTTTCATATTTCATCCAGTTCATTGGGTGATAGCAGTATGGTTTGAGCATAACGACAGAATTGTATAACAAACAGGTTTTCCCTGTCATTTCATTCAACCTTCAGATAAAACATGAGTAAATGTGGATCAAGACATGTTATAATACATCATAGGACCACAAGTAAGTGAGCGAAAATTGAAGCCACATTGCTAATTATGTAGAGAAAGAAACATGGGGGAAAATAAAAAAGTTAGTCAAAAAGTTGGGACCTCAGGGGGCTGTCCCATCAGTGAAAGGGGAACTAAATAAACTATTTCTACTAGTCTGGGTAGGTGGTCATAAAGAATCTCTCTGCTTAAGATTATGAAAAGGAAAGATAAAGATTGTCACTTGATAAATTAAACCTTCAAATCACTCCAAATAAATAGTGATGGTCTAAACTTACACTACTCACTTTATGCTAGAATGACCTAGAAGAAGAGGATGTATGCAGGAATATAAGGTGGTCATGTGAAAGAAGCAACAAGAAAGCCTCTCTCTGCAGGAATATAAGGTGGTCATGTGAAAGAAGCAACAAGAAAGCCTCTCTCCAGGAGGAACTTCCACATTCAGGTCAAGAATCTCACGTAAAAACAAGTTCCACCGAAAGTGAACTAAACAACAACAAAAATTAATAAAAAGGAAAATATGCCAAAGCAAAGATATACCATGAACAAAACTAGCAGAAACAAAATAACAGGAATATGTGCATGTATGTGTGTTGTGTGTGTGTATATATATATGTTGTATAAATAAATACATATATAAAATATATAATATATAAAGGTAAAAAATAAGATATGAAAGATAGGATGATAATATCTGAAATGTAGCCAATCAAATATTGGAAGAGAAAAATGAGTGAATTGTATAAAAATAGCATTTGATAAAAATGCCTGAGGATTTTATAAAAATAATGAAAGATCACCTTCATCTTTAAAATTTTAAGTAGCCCTCTCACCACAAAAAATGATAAATTGGTGAGGTGATGGATACATTAAGTACCTTGATTGACTCCATAATGTATTCAAAGATCAAAACATCACATTATGCCCCACAAAGATACACATTATTATTTGTCAATATGAAAATTACAAATAAATAAATAAATAAAATTTAAGTAAAATTGCTGAATATTAAGGACAAAGAATGTCAAAAGCACCCCTGTTTACTTAAAAGGATCACAACAGTGCAAAAAGAACAAATAATAGAAACAAAAAATTGAATATTATTTCTAAATAAAAGAATTTAATTTTAAAAAATTATTAAACTACATACATATGAAAATTGTAAAACATATCAATATAATTTACAATTCTAGGGCCATTTAAAATTTTAATAACTAAATTAAAAGAAATTAACAGTAAATTGATAATTTAAAAACACTTTCAGCTTGAAGAAGGATTAATATACACTAACATATAAGAAGCACAAAATTCAGTAATGAAAGACAATGGAAGCATAGCCTTTAACATATTTCACTTGTAATATTCAATAATATTCTAGAAATCTCAGCCAGTATATTATGTTTTTAAAATGTTTAAAAATAAAAAACAAAATAACATTTCATCACTTTCAAAGAAATTTTCTAAATATATGTATGAAACCTAGGAGACAGTATTCATCTTCACTGTCTTTAGCTTCTCTCAAAGATAGATCCCATTTACCTGTGTTTAGATCATTTTAATTCTACTGAACAATTTACTCTTATAATTGTATTTTTCTCATTCTTGTTGCTTCATAGTATTACAAACATAAATATACCATAGGTTACTTTTTCTGCTGTTGATATGTGCTTTCTACCACAATTTTTGGCTATTTCAAGTTAAACTGTTCTGTGTTTCTTCTGTTGAACAAATCTATACAAACATGCCTAGGAAGGGAATAACTAGGACATAGAAAATGAGTATGTTCAGCAAAAGTAGATGCTGCCATTTTATCAAAGTGTTTGTACTCTGAACTTCACTGTGAGAGTTTTCCCACCAGTATCCTTCAACAATAACGTGATCTGCTGCTCATGCTTCTACTTGCATTTTTTTAAGGACTAATGAAGTTGAGAAGCTTTGTGTATTTTAGGCAATTTTATATCCACTTAGTGAAGTGCTGATACAAAACATTTGTCTATGTTTAAATAGAGTTAAATTATTATTACTTACTGATTTTGAGGACCTCCTTATATATTTTGGAGATGTTTCCTTTGTAAGCATATAAAGAAAGTCAGTCTTCATTCACTGATTCTGTATTGGCACATTCATCTACTCATTAAAGTTATTAGTAACCACAAAATCAACACGTAAATTTGTGATCATTCACATACATATGCATGGTGATAAAAAATGTGAGAGGAGCTTTTTACACACGTGTTATCAGCTGAGGTTGAAAAAGGTGATGCGCTGTCTCCCTGTTTCAACCTCATGCAGAGATGAGCAGAAGATAGAGAGGGTATAGGCCAGTGCAGTGCAAGGAACTCTGTATCTGAGGTCAGTTGGACAAGATGTGAATTGCAGTTCTGACACGTATTGGCGTGGGACCTCAACCAAGTCACTTTAACACTTCCGAACATCATTTTCTTTTTTGTAAAATAAAGAAAATAGCATCTATCAGGATTTAGGATTATAATGCAAGTGAGATTATATGTATGTGTATGTATATACGTATATTTCCCACTCCTTATGAACAATAGAGTAATGGTATAATATTCACTAACTGTAACGTTCTATAAAACATGACTACTTTGATTGATGAGAATTGAGGCTGATATAGAAATAATCTCATAATCTATGCTTGGCTTTTGACTCTTGTAATGATATCCTTGATTAATAGAATTTTATAGTAGTTTAGAGAAATATATAATTTTTTTATCCTTAATGGTCTGTGCCTTTTGTGAATTGTTTAAAAAAATCTTGGCCTATATCAAGGCATGAATATATTATTCTATGTTTTATTATAAAAGTTTTATTTTTATCTTCTAAATGCAGATACACAGTCACCAAAAACTGATTTTTATATATGGTGTAAGATAGAGGTTAAGTTATTTTCCTCTGCTGGATGGATATCCAATTAACCCAGCTTAACTTACTGAAAGGACTGTCTTTTCTGGATGACACATCAGTATTATTACTGCCATTAATCAGGTGACTATATTTGTCTGGGTCTGTTTCTGGAATCTGTTGTGTTTACTGGTCAATTTGTCAATTCACACACTAATACTAGACTTTCTTACTAACCAAAAATTCTAAAATAAGATTTAACATCTGGTCTTGTGAGTCCTATAGTTTTGTTCTCCTTCCTCATTTCCTATGCCTTTCCCCTCCTCTCCTCCTACTTCTCTTCTTCCTCCTTATTCTATTTTTCCTGTACAGAATTGCTCCAGACACATTAACTTTTAATTTGTATTTTCATAAAAAATAAAAAAAAAAATTTTAGATTTAAAAGAATACCTCCTGTAAGTTGACTGCAATTGCATTGTATCTATACTTTAAGAAGAATTGATACCTGTATGATATGAAATCTACCAAACCTTGAATGTGGTATATCCTCCATTTATTTATTTATTTTTAATTTTCTTATGTTATGATTTGTATTTTTCAATGTGTGGGAATTCTGCATATGTCTTTATATGTAGCCCTGGGTATTTGATGTTTTCTAAACTCTGTTAAAGAATGTTTTGGACTCAATTTTTTATTTGTTGCTAATATATATAATTAATTTTGCCACATCAGCATTTTTTTGTATTGAATTTACTAATTTTTTTTTTTTGAAGTGAGGTCTGTTGCCCAGGCTGGAGTACAGTGGCATGATCTCAGCTTGCTACAGCTCCAGGTTTAATCGATCTTCCCACTTCAGCCTCCCCTATAGCTAGGAGGCTAAGTTAGCCACCACGTCTGGCTAATTTTTGTATTTTTGGTAGAAATGGGATTTCACCATGTTGCCCAGGCTGGTCTTGAACTCCTGAGCTCAGTGATCTGCCCGCCTCAAAGGGCATTGCAGACGTGAACCACAGTGCCTGGCCTAAATGTTCACGTATATTTGTTTATGTGCTTCTTTGGATTTTCTTTGTGTATAATCTTGTCATCTGTGAATAATAATTATTTTATTTGTTCTTTTCTAATCTGCATGCCTCTTCCTTCTTTCCCTACCTCATGGCACTGGCTGGGCCGTCCAGTGCACTGTTGAATACAAGCAAGAGAGGGAGCCTCCCTATGTTGTCCCTGGTAGTCAGGGAGATAGCTGCCACTATGTCAACACTGAGACTGAGGAAGCAGGACTGTGGGGCCAGACATCAAATTAAAGAAAGAACCTTCTATTTTAGTTCTCTAAGAATTTTTATGCTGAACTATTGGATTCCATCAAATAATTTTCTGCATCTAAACTATTATCAGAGAATATATTAGTTTTCTATTTTTGCTCCTGGTGGGTCAGGAACTGTAATATGCATTTAACAATATTTCTGAGAGGACTTTTTTTTTCACTGCGACTGTCCGCTGAAAATTTTAATCTCCTCATGCTATGCAACTCCAGAATTATTTTTAAAATCATGTGTCCGAGTTCTCCAGTCGACACCTGTATGCCTATAATTCTTCTGAATTGTGTCTCCCTGCAGTATGTGCAATACCTTCCAGCCTGTCAGCCTCTGGCCTGTTGCTCAGATCAGCAAATGCCCCCAGGGTAAGAGTAGCCCCAGAAGCCATTTCATCTTGCTAAGTTCCACTCTTCAGAGAATTAGCTGTTCAGTTCCCATTCTCTCCATTATTCTCCACTGACTTCAATCCAATGATTTCTTTATTTTAGCAGACATTTTCTATTGCATGTGACACTTCTGCATATAGCCAACTATACTTCAAAAGGCAGAAGTAAAGAATCTCTATTTAATTTATTTCAGACACCCTATTCAACTATCAAATATTTTAGAGAAAATATCTGCATAATTTTATAGCAATTACATTAATAGTCTTATTGCAAATATTTTAATATTATTCGTGTCACTATTTTCTTGATTATTAAAGTACATGTTATACTTAAACACAGAGGAAATTAGAGATGGGATGTGGCATTCTACATTTTCGCTTGATATTATTTTATGCATATTTATCTACTGACTAATCTGTAATATCCACTCCTCTTTCTTTGCCCCAGCCCTGTATAATGAATACAGGTATATATATATATATATATATATATATATATATATATATGTGTATATATATATATTTTTTTTAAACTTTCCTATGCTTATATATTGTAAAAAATGTGCTTCCAGAAATGGTTGATTGGCTGCCTTGTTTTAACCTTCTGTTGACAACAAATATAAACTGAATCAGATATATTTAAAATAAGTACTTTTCAAAGGATTACAGAACTATCATAGCGTCAAAGATTTTCAGGGCCACAGTCTGAGAGGGAAAGGAAGTTCAGATTGGTGACGCCAACTTGGCACCGTCTTTTTCCCAGTAAAACACTTGATGACTTATTAGTGATGATGAAAGGTAGACAGGGTACAGGAAATAATCCAGTTTGGGAGAAACAGAGAATGGGGAAATTGTTTGAAAGAAAATTTTATAATAGGTATCAAAATTTGAAATATGCAAACATTTTGAATAAACTTTGAACAAATAATTTCATATCTATAAATTCAAATCCATAGATCAGAAGTTTGAAAAAGGGAAAAAAGGTATGAATAAAGTTGGCCACAAATATAAGCAATATATACAAAATATGTACAAATGTGTACAATATCTTAGAGCTTTTTGCAAGAGAAAGAAAAACTTTCATGAAATGATTATGATTTAAGGGAAAATGTGCTGTCATAAAGGTACTTTATCTCAATATATGTATTAACATTTGTTATTTAGGAAAAATACTAGATGATGTAGATATAAAACAATAATTGTATATGTGCCTCTGTATATGCACTTGGATGAGAAAGACATTGCACCCACCAGCCGTAAAACGTAGCATGTCACCTGTATGGATGGGGAGAGTGTAGTCAGAGTGATTAACGTAAGGAAGGGCCCTAACCTTTTTATCCTATGCATTTTGGTGTTGCTCAAACCTTTTATAATCAAACATGAACTCCTTGAGCATTAACATATATATTTGCAAATAAAATGTTGTTCTTGGGAATGCTTTATTTTTCCCTTTTATTTTTTAAATAAGTCTCCGTTTCCACTATTCCCAGAGGAGAAAACTCACTGAGGTTTACAGTAACAGAAAATTATATGTATATTGTGTTTAGCAAGTTTCTTTTCTTTTATTTATTTTTTGTAATACTTTAAGTTCTGGGGTACATGAGCAGATCGTGTAGGATTGTTACATAAGTAAACACTTGCCATGGTGGATTGCTGCATCTATCCCCCCCATCACCTACATTAGGCATTTCTCCTAATGTTATCCCTCCCCAATCCCTAGACCCCCTGCTATCCCTCTCCTAGCCCCACTACCCCACAACAAGTCCCAGTATATGATGTTCCACTCCCTGTGTCCATGTGTTCTCATTGTTCAACACCCACTTATGAGAGAACATGTGGTGTTTGGTTTTCTGTTCTTGTGTCAGTTTGCTGAGAATGATGGCTTCTAGCTTCATCCATGTCCCTGCAAAGGACATGAACTCACCCTTTCTTATGGCTGCATAATATTCCATGGTATGTATGTGCCACATTTTCTTTATCCAGTCTATCATTGATGGGCATTTGGGTTGGTTCCAAGTCTTTACTATTATAAACAGTGCTGCAGTGAACACACGTGTGCCTGTGTCTTTATACTAGAATGATTTATAATCCTTTGGATATACACCCAGTAATGGGATTGCAAGGTCAAATGGTATTCTATTTCTATATCCTTGAGGAATCGCCATACAGTCTTCCACAATGGTTGAACTAACTTACACTCCTACCAACAGTGTAATAGCATTCCTACTTCTCCACATCCTCTCCAGCATCTGTTGCCTCCAGATTTTTTAATGATCGCCATTCTAAATGGCATGAGATTTTATATGTTTGTTGGGTACAAAAATGTCTTCTTTTGAAAAGTGTCTGTTCATATCCTTTGCCCAGTTTTTGATGGGGTTGTTTGTCTTTTTCTTATAAATTTGTTTTAATTCTTTGTAGATTCTGTATATTAGTACTTTGTCAGATGGGCAGATTGCAAAAATTTTTCCCATTCTGTTGGTTGCTGGTTCACTCTGATGATAATTTTTTTTGCTGTGCAGAAGCTCTTAAGTTTAACTAGATCCCATTTGTCTATTTTGGCTTTTGTTGCCATTGCTTTTGGTGTTTTAGTCATGAAGTCCTTGCCTATGCCTATGTCCTGAATCATATTAGCAAGTTTATTTTCACTGTATAGTCCTGTAGATCATGTAACTGATTGTGTTTTCCTCTTATGGTCTGTTGTCTAAGCCACTTAGATCCATCTTTGTGGTCTAGTTTGCAGGTGTAAAGTGATTACTAAAATAGATCAGAAAGAAAAAAAAATAGAAATTGTAAGGTAATAAGATTTTATGTATTATGATCATGGATCATTTGAATATTTAGAAAGTTTACTATCTTTTGGCAGGAATAGAGTGAATTGACTAATGAAACTGAAGAACATGTTGACAGTAAGAGAAGCTTCCAGTAAGATCCCCCAGAGACACAGATATGGTCAAGACAAATCTGTGGCACTGTCCTGGTGTTTTTGCATCCCAGAAGGAAACGGAACACCTGGAAGGTGTTTGAGAAGAGACTTTGTCTCAGACTCTGGAGGGAGGATAAGCAATGCACTGTGCCTCTTCTCACTGTCCCCTTCCCTAACGGTTCAGACCATTGTGACTGCACCATGTGAAGCAGGACCACTGCCTGTGCCCCATTGGAGAGTTCCAAGAATAAAGACCTTCTCTAATGTGAGATTTGAGCCAAGCACCTGCAGGGGGCTGGGCAGGCCTCATAAAGAGAAAAGCATGACTGAAAAAATTACCTGCTGAAACTAACCAAACTTACTTTTTAAATGTTTTTATTTATTTTTTACTCTTTTATGATGACAACATTTAATGAAATGAAAGCAAATCTTTTTTTCCATTTATAATACAGTCTTTTTTCAAATTTATTCACTTATTTTTTTTAAATTGACAGATATAATTACATGTATCTATTCAGTACAACATGATGTGTTGAAGTATAAAGTTCAAGAGATCTGTCATACAGCATAGTGACTATAGTTAATGATGATATATTTTATTGTTGAAAAATGTTGAGAGGGATCATAAATGTTCTCACTATAAAAATGATTATCTGAGGTAATGCATATTTTAATTAACAAATTTTGTACAAAACCAGGTTACAGAGACCCAGTGAAACTGCAGTTAAGTAGGCATGTGCCAGGAGTGAGGCTGAGAAAGCAAGCCTGCTCTCACCTGGCCAGGGAGAGAGGCCGGCAAGGTTGCTCTGGGGTTCCCGATGTGGCAGATATGTCTGTCCCTGAGTTACCCAGGGAAGGGGGCCTGAGCTGTGGAAAAGATACCGCAAACAGGTCCCCATGCTAGAACATTTGGACTTCAGGCCCAAGAGGATACACAGCTTCTGTGCTGGCTGCTTTCCTTGCAGAAATATCTACAAAGGATTTATGAGGATGCTGCAGGAACTCTTTCATGAGTTGAGACTTCTCTTCCCTCCCTGACCAGAGTTTGACCACGTGGCTCACTCAACACAACAGGAAATTTGCAACTTGATGCAGGCAGAGACTTGAGTGCTTGAGCTGTGGGACTCACCCTATGGTCTGCTGCTCTGAGGCCACATCTTCAGCAGCAGCAGCATGAGGGAATACAGACATGGGGAAAAGCCCATCAGATTGGGAGAATTCCTACACATACACTGGGGTCATTTGAGCCACTTAGAGTTGGCAGGTTTGATATGCAGCCATAGGTAACTTAGGCCCCTTGCTCCTACCCTGGAGAGCCACTGGCATAGAGTACTCAGCTCCAATGCTGCATCATGGCCTCAGCCCCTTGAGCCTGCTGCCTCCAGGGAAGAGTTCAAAATGCGTCTGACCCCTGTGTGTTTCTGATATGGTTTAGATTTGTCTCCCTGCCCAAATCTCCTGTTGAATTAGAGGAGAGGCCTGGTGGGATGTGATTGAATCATGGGAGCTGATTTCCCCCCTTGCTGTTCTCATGATACTGAGTCATTTCTCACAAGATCTTTTGATTTAAAAGTTGCAGTATGGCACTTTCTCCTTTTCTCTCTCTCTCTCCTGCCACCATGCGAAGAAAAGGTCCTTGCTTCCCCTTTGCCTTCCACCCTGACGGTAAGTTTCCAGAGGCCTCGCAGTGATGCTTCCTCTTCAGCCTGTGGAAATGTGAGTCAATTAAACCTCCCTTCTTCATAAATTACCCAGTCTCAGGTAATTCTTTCTAGCAGTCTGAGAACAGACTAAACAGTTCCTTAGCAGCACTTAAAGTCTCTGCCAAGAGATCAGGACCATGACTTCTCTTCTTCAACTCCCACATCCTCTGCCTCAGGAAATTCATACTTATTGGTCCACCATAAATGTTCTCACTATAAAAATGATTATCTGAGGTAATGCATATTTTAATTAACAAATTTTGTACAAACCGGGTTACAGAGACCCAGTGAAACTGCAGTTAAGTAGGCATGTACCAGGAGTGAGGCTGAGAAAGCAAGCCTGCTCTCACCTGGCCAGGGAGAGAGGCTGGCAAGGTTGCTCTGGGGTTCCTGATGTGGCAGATATGTCTGTCCCTGAGTCACTCAGGGAAGGGGGCCTGAACTGTGGGAGAGATATTGCAAGAAGAAGGGTTTGATAGTATTGGGGTCACAGGCTGCCTTTGGATATCAAGGGCCCAGATTGTGACTGCATTACCACTTCTATTCAACATGGTACTGGAAGTCCTAGCCAGAGCAATCAAACAAGAAAAGGAAATAACATACAAATTGGTAAAGAGAAGTCAAACTGTTGCTGTTTTCTGGCTATATAATTTTATAGCTAGAAAACCCTAAAGACTCATCCAAGAAGTTCTTAGAATTGGTAAACAAATTCAGCAAAGTTTCATGATACAAAATCAATGTACACAAGTCAGTAGCACTGCTATATACCAACAGTGACCAAGCTGAAAATCAAATCAAGAACTCAACCCCCTTTACAATAGCTGCAAAAAAATAAAAAATAAAATACTTAGAAATATGCCTAACCCAGGGGGAGAAAGACCTCTGCAAGAAAAACTACAAAACACTGCTGAAAGAAACCGTAGATGACACAAAAATGGAAACGCATTCCATGCTCATAGGTGAGTAGAATCAATATTGTGAAAATGACCATGTTGCCAAAAGCAATCTACAAATCAATGCAATTCCCATCAAAATACCACCATCATTCTTCACAGAACTAGAAAAAAAAATCCTAAAATTCATATGGAACAAAAAATGAGCCAGCATAGCCAAAGCAAGACCAACTGAAAAGAGCAAATCTGGAGGCATCTCATTACCCAACTTCAAAGTATAGTATAAGGCCATAGTCACCAAAACGGCATGGTAGTGGAATAAAAATAGGCAGATAGATCAATTGAACAGAATAGAGAACCCAGAAATAAAACCAAATACTTACAACCAACTGATCTTCATCAAAGCAAACAAAAACATAAAGTGGAGAAGGACAGCCTATTCAGCAAACAGTGAAGAGATAAATTCGCAAGCCACATGTAGACGAATAAAACTGGATCCTCATCTCTCAGCTTATCCAAAAATCAACTCAAGATGGATCAAAGGCTTAAATTTAAGACCTGAAATCATAAAGTTTCTAGAAGATAACATTGGAGAAACCCTTTTAGACATTGTCTTAGGCAAAGACTTCAAGATCAAGAACCCAAAAGCAAATGCAACAGAAACAAAGATGAATGGACGGGACTTAATTAAACTAAAAAGCTTCTGCACAGCAAAAGAAATAATCAGTAAATAAAATCCCACAGAGTGAGAGAAAATCTTCACAATTTACACATCCAACAGAGTACTAATATCCATAATCTACAAAGCACTCAAACAAATCAGCAAGGAAAGAAATCTCATCAAAAAGTGGGCTGAGGACATGAATAGACAATTCTCAAAAGAAGATATACAAATGGCCAAGAAGCATGTGGGAAAATGCTCAACATCACTAATTACCAGAAAAATGCAAATCAAAACCACAATGCCATACCATTTTACTCTTGCAAGACCGACCATAATAAAAAAATCAAAAATGTAAACTAGTAAAACCAGAATGGAAAATGCTGTGGAGATTACTTAAAGAACTAAAATTAGATTTACCATTTGATTTCTCAATCCAACTACTAGTTATCTACCCAGAGGAAAGTAAGTCATTACACAAAAAAAGATACTTGCACACAGATGTTTAAAGCAGCACAATTACAATTGCAAAAATATGGAACAAGCCCAAATGTCCATCAATCAACAAGCAGAAAAAGAAAATGTGACATGTATATGCCATGGAATAGCACTCAGTCATAAAAAAGAAAATAATGGCATTTGCAGCAACCTGAATGGGCTTGGATACTATTATTATAAGTAAAGTAATTCAGGATTGGAAAATCAAACATCATGTTCTTACTCATAATTGGGAGTTATGTTATGAGAACACAAAAGGCATAAGAATGATACAGTGGGCTTTGGGGACTGAGGGGAAAGGGTGGGAAGGGAGCGAGGGATGAAGACTACACATTGGGTACAGTGTGCACTGCTTGGGTCATGGGTGCACCAAAATCTCAGAAATTACCACTAAAGAACTTATTCATGTAATCAAACACCACCTGCTCCACAAAACCCTATTAAAATAAAAAATAAATTAAAAGAAAAAAGATTGTAACCCTGAAGCAGTACCCAGCTGACCTGACAGTTTTTCTTCAGAGTCAAGATGTTTACAACAAATATTTGAAAAAAACAGAGAGAGACTTCTGGGCTCCTATCTAAAAAGAATTGCTGAATTGTGTAGAGAGGACAGAGAGTATAGTGCAAGATATATCATATTCCTGAACCGTGCATCGAGCTCCAACTGTGTTTCCAGGATGGACCACTGAGCAGAATCACTTGCAGGGCCATTCCTCATATTTTCTCGCATTTTCCTTGTTTGATAAACCTACCGAATAAAGCCAAAACAAACATCTGCCTGAGCAGTTTTCCGCTTGACAGTATCTAAACTCTAACATTATTGAATCCAATTTCTTGATAATTGTTTCCATCATTAATTCCCTTCTATGGTTGTCATTTTCCAGAATTAAAGGTAACATTATTATGTATATTTCAGACCCAATTACAATGAGAGCTTTTTTGGACACAGTGCTCAAGGCATCTTCAGAAGACTAAGTTTCTCGATAAATGGACATACAGTGGGGTTCAACATCCACATCCTGCAAGGGAGGATGAGAAGACTGTTTAATGAAGAGGTTGAAAATCACAAGAAAAGTGAGGTTAAAAGAATGAGACATTGCATAAACATCCTATGAATCAGCATACATAAAATAATGCCAAGGTGTTTACATTCATTAGCAATAATGAGATAATGCTATTGTTCTTTCTGACTTAAATGTTTAATCATTCATGAGAAGACTTTTATAACAATTCTGTCCATGTTCATGGTGCTCTTTATGAGTTGGAGAGGAAGGAACACATGAATAACTTCTAAAGACAATGGACACTTGTTAGAGAATTTCTGTCCATGAGGGGATTTTGGAAAACCCCCTTTTTGCCTCAAGGAAAAACCCTGTTTAATTAATCTTGGACAGATCAGCTTCGAAAGGCAAGAGTGCTTAAACAGAGGCAGAAGGCTGCAGGGGGAGGCACAACCTTCTCAGCTGTCCAGCAAGCTCATCTGGCAGAAAATGTTTCCCTTCCTTTTCTGTAATCTTCATGCTATTGTCTATCATCTTTTCCCTCAGATTTCAGTCCAGGTTTGGACAACTCACTTACTCTCTTCTGAAGCCTCTCTAGTACCTGAACCGGAGTCAGACTTCACCAAGACTCAAGAAGAAACTCCTCCACGTGGTCCAAATCAGGAGGCAAAAAAAAAAAAAAAAAAAAAAAAATCACCACTGTAGACCATACCCTCGGATGGCCTTCAGGAACTTCCCAGACCCCTGTGTGTCCACAGAGTTGCCTTGTCTCCTATCCTTCACCTTGTTATTTAAAGAAGTCAGGAGCCTGTACCCTCAGGGCTGCCATCTGCCTGAACTCTGTTCAACTCTGCTGAGATCCTTGCAGACAAGTCAACCTGCCTTTAATTTAGCTCTCAAGATTAAGATTTGCAAACTTTCCTTAGCAAAATGCTTACTCTGAGATAAATTGTGTCTTCTGAGAAGAAACTGTGTATCTAGTAGGTTAGGGGCACCAAGAATTTGACCTAGGGATCTATGTGGAATTTTAATAACTCTGCCTTATGACACATTCTCCAAAATTTGCTTCCATTTTTTATAACTGCTGCCTTAACCAAATATTAATTGGGACTTATGATATTCCTATAAACCATTTTTGTTTCAAGTTTGTATGCAATGGGCTATAATAGTTCTAGAAACAGGCATTTATTGGCTCTATAATCAAAAGGATTGTGAAAGTTTGCATGTTACCAGTTAGGAAAGTCATAATGCCTATTAGTATATTAAAGACATGAATACATTTTGCAGAAGAAAAACGTGTTTAACTCATTGAAACCAACATTGAAAAATTTATTTTTGCAATAACCCAGTAATCCATTAACTACTAGGCCAAGAATAGTATTCTAAGAACTATTTAGGAAGCAAATTTCTAGATCACTTCTTGAGCTTACTATTTTGACTTTTCTCAGTTCATGACAAACTCTGATTACTAAACAGGTTAAAACTTTTCTACATTCATTTGCCTATATCTTTCATGTCTATATTTCTTCTTATAAAGCTGTCTACTCTTGAAGGTTAACCTGCACATATGTATGTATTTCTCATAATGCCATCACATCTATGGCATGTTTAGGACTTCCTCATCAATGTCTAACTTGGGTACCATCCTAGCATGGCACCCACTCAATTGTGAAGATACGCTGTGCCTGTGATGCTCAGTTTTCTAGTCCTGAACACAGAGCTTCTGTTATATTTTCTTTTGTTAATTCTGATTAGTACCTTCTCTCCATTTCAGAATAATGAGAGGTTCAGAGCTTCTCATTTTGATGGCTAAATGACCTTATACTCAGCTTCCCTCTTCAAAGTTAAGAGAATAAATGAATAATTCCCATTTCTTAACATTTTCTTTCCTTCAGATTACACAAATCAACTTTTGTACTGTGGTATAGCCACTTTCTTTCTGCCTTCCCAACCTGAGGTAAACTTATTTCTAACTTTGTCTTCAAGTTTTTGGATGTTATAAATTATAATCAGTAGTTCATTTCAATCCTAAAGTTTTAATAAAATACTTACAGATTACTTGTCACAGCAGTAGAAAAAGAAATACTTTGTTTTGTCTTTCCAAATGTTTACCTAGTTTCATCTGGTTACATGGTTTCAAAAGTATGTCTTAACAAATATGCATCATCTTTATAGAGAGAGCTTACCAGAAGTTAGTCAAAAAACAAACGAACTGCTAAGCAACAGAACTTTTCCAATTACTTCGAAAAAAGGAAAGAAAGCAAACAATGAAAACTTGGTGATTTATCATCTTGTTTGTGGAATATCCAGTCTGTTTTTAAGGGGAACATTCCACTCCATTTATGATTGTATAAATTATGGTTGAAGGCAGGTTTTGTTTCTCTCGGTTGCTGCAGCTGTGTGGGAATATGTTGAGAGAAATTTGATATAGTATTGACATTATTTTATGAAAGCCGTGTCAGGTTTTATTTCTGCAAATGATAGCTGAGAGACCCAAGTGACTATCACTTATTACTGAGAACATCAAAGGAGATAAACAGATGGGGATGAAATAGACTAAGCTTGGGCCACAAACTAAAAAGGAGGAGGAAAAAAAATTATGCTAATTTATGTTATGTAACAATAATGCTTACTGAGTAGTTCATTCTCTAATCACCCTTATCAAATGTGGCAGAAGACTAGTTAGTAAGAATTAATAAGCTCTTCAAACTAGTTTCAAACTAGACTTTATGGAAACACCTGCAGAACAATCTTTAGTGTGTCTGATTTCTTTCTAATTTTATATTTCTAAAAGAAGTTTGCTTTTCTTTTTGTTTTAAACTGATGTAGCTCCTATAGGACTTACACGTATTCTCTAGAAGGGAAAAATTGGAATATTTTAGAAACATTATAATTAGCAATTCTGGGCATAGTTGGTTTATTCCAAAAGTACAGATACCCACATCACATCATCAATAAAAATTTTCAAAGGTGCCCTATTACTAATGCTGCAGAGCCTCTCTGTTTCCAAAGTATTCAAGACTATCTGAGGTCTGGCATCAAACCTGACCCTATGCTATTTCTTCAACTAAATCACAGCTCTTTCCCCTTACTCCATTCTTTCCAAGACATCCCCAACTTCCAGTCTCACCTGATTAATTTCCATTACTAAGAGAAACTTGCACTTCTAAGGGTAGATGTCTTGTGTAATTATGGCTGAGAACAGAGCGCCTCTTTGTCTACTGTGCACCTCCCTGCAAAATCTGACTTATCCTTCTCCTGGGGCTAGAAAAACTTTTGGGAATTCTTTCCTCAATCACTGTTATTATCATCTTCATAATCAGTTACTATTATCATCATCAACCACAGAAACAGGATCAAAAGAGGTTTCACTTTCATCATACTCATACTTCTACTCCAAACTATGAAGTTTTCCTGAGGATTGGCATTTAAGAAGTTTAGATAATCCCTTTAAGAAAAAGAACAAAAAATTACACATAAAATCATCTTAGGTATAAAAACCAAATATAAGTTTAGAATGAGAAAAAATACCACAATGAACTAAAAATTAACCTGAAAAATACTAAAAACATTACAAAATCTGGAAAAATAACTTATTTTCTTGATAAATTACTTGAAACCTTGTTTTAGATTTTTCTCCTTTTTGGTTGTGTATACTTTGTTTCTTCATATGCAATTATTTTGAAATACAGTTCTTTGGTTGGGTAGAATTTTAAAAAAATCAGTCTTCCTCTAGAATTGCTGTTCAAAAAATATTACTGATAACTTGAATTTTTTTCCAGCCACATAGTTTCTTATTGGTAAAGCTATATAAATTTCAAAGGTTTTGTTAATTTAGGAAAAACCCCAAACAAATCCTGTTTTCAGATCTTCTTTCCCTTCCTTCATCACACATGTGCAGTGCTCTCCCGTCCCCTGATGCAACACCAGGTGAATCCACAGAGGGGTAGGTGAGCATTCTTGGAACTCATCCTTCCAGAACTCACTAGCAAAGACCTAAATATTCAGAATGTAACAGCAAAGCACAAAAGGAATAAAACCAGACTACATACATCCTATTTAAGCGTTTCAGAGTAGCTCCCAAATGCCCAAACCTACTGCAACACCAGGAATATATGTATGCCTATATATGTACACATAGGTACATACATGTTTATGTATACATACTTATACATCTATACACAAATATGTATGTAAATATGTATGTGTGTATATATGTATGTTTGTATATATACATATACATCTGTGTTTATGCATGTATATACACAAATGTGTGTGTGTGTGTATGTGTGTGTGTGTGTGTGTACACATACAGAAACTTGGAAACGTATTATAAATTTCCAGAAACTTGGAAACATATTTTAAATTCAGTTTAACATTTAAATTACACACCATTATTTTTACAAATGGACAATAAGAAAAATCATATATATATATACTTGTGAACAATTAGACTTTATTTTGCATTTACAAATAGACATTATTTTTACAAATACACAGTAAGAAAAACCATATATATACACTAGTGAACAATTACGGTGGTGCCCCCTAGAGCCTTGAAAGGTTGAAAGATGCAGGCAAAATCAGAAGCTCTGAAGCCTAGGCCTCATTGGCAGGGCAGTCTGTCTAGCACTGGAAGGTTTAAAGCCCTCACCTACACAGGAGGCTGATAAATGGAATGCCTCCTCCCCTGCGCTCCACTGCCCAGAGTCCAGAGCCTTCCTGGACCCTCACTTCTCAGGTGGTGGAAGGTGAGTGACTCAAGCCTGCAGCCATTCTTGGCATTCTCTCCTTCACACTCTGGTCCCTGTGCCAAGTGCAGTGAGTGAGTCTCCTCCATGGGTCTGGCCAGCCCTACTCCCCAACTAGCAATGTCAGTAAAAGAAAGTAGATACTCAGCCACTTCCTAAGCAATAAGAAAGAACGTATACACCTCGGGGCACCAGAGTAAACATCATCTAGATTGCAGTATAAAGCCATCTTTATTTTATATTTGCCTATTGATAATTGTGCATGTGCGACTTCCTTTCAACACAGGTCGTTAAAGAAAAAAAAGGGGCGGATGCTGTAATTTCATTATTAAATGTACCCTGAGCTCCCAACAATTTGTGCAGGTTCAACTCTCAGGTGTATGGGACGTGTCAATTTATGTAGTCACAGCACTGAGACAGGTTTTTATCAATTTTTTATTTACCAGCTAGTGACGATTCAGCAACTGGATAGATCATTAGAGAATAACAGTGTATTGAGATTACTAATTAAAATACTGTCTTATTCTACATTGTATTTCCTGCTTCATTAAAGCTGAAGCATTTTTAAACCTGTGAGACATACTTGGGTTTTCTGAGTAATAATAAGTTAATACTAGGATTTAGCTGTTTTAATTCTTCCAGAATTTCAAATTTATTTGTATAAAAATTTTCTATTTTTTTAAATCACAACAATTTCATTCAAAATTGACAAGCTGCAAAATTCATCCCTGAGGGGGAAAATTCATTAGCTAGTAAAGAAAACTTGTTAGTGTCAGTGTTTGGAGCTCCTTGAAAAGAAAAAGCGAAGTCCAATCCTCATATTCTTTGTAGTGATAAAGCAATTTAAAATGTAATATGCATAAGATGTTATAAAATATTTGATAAAATAAATAGCTATATTATTAACAAAGCTTGTAATTAATAACAGGGCATGGTACATCCTCAGAAACTTGGAAACATACTTTAAATTCGGTTTGACATTTAAATTACACACCATTATTTTTACATATAGACAATAAGAAAAACCATATTACTTTGTCAAATGACCTACTTAAATTATGATTTTATTACTAAATAATTATTGTATCATTTACTGATTTTAAGGTAACAATTATAGGATAAGAAATTAAGTTTACTGAGTACTACTATTTTCAAAGAAGTGGCTCATTTCAACACAGTGAGGAAGTTAGCTATGAAAACAAGACAAGTCAGCTAATACTCTATCGTTGAACAACAATGGCTGGTATAAACAAATATGTGACATGCAGATTTGTATTGGAAAAATAAGGACAAAAAAAGAAATAAAGGAGGGAGATTGATTATCCCAAAGACAAGTATTTGATGAGAGATCCAGGTTTCAATTTTTAATAACTCAATTTTGCATGTTTTTTACTAGAATATAATATAGGGAACAAACATGTTATTGCTATATTTGCTAATGTGAGGGGCATTTGTGAGACTAAGAAAGTTCTTGCTGTTGAAGGACTACCCTCTGGTCAATTAAATAAATCACTACGTTATGAAGCAAAATGCTGTAATTTTCCAGGAAAATGTAACAAGTTGAGTGACACAGATGTACAGAGCAGAGTGGGTGTCAGCACTTAAAGAAATTAAGGAAGGCCTCTTAGAGGTGGGGATTTATTAACTGGGCCTTGAAACTTTGGAAATGGAAGAGGCAAAACCAGAGCAGGAGCCTGGGAGATGTGGTAAGAGTCAAAACAGGAGAGACACATTAGCGCAGTACTGTATTCTTTTCTAGAATAAAATAAAGAAGGAAACGTGAATGTGCTGAAGTCCCATGAGAACTGGGGTGAAGGGGCTGAGGAAAGTCACTGGATGTAGCAAAGACAGATGAACGAATGAGAGACTGGATAGATGGCATCTTAAAGGAAACCTCATTTTAATCCCATTTAAAATGATATTTGTTCTTAATTCATTCTCAGCTAAAAACCAAGTGTTCAATACCGGGATGTTCAACTACTATGGACTCAATGCTGGGCTCGCAGGGAATTGTTCCTTCTTCCATCTGTTAAAGAAATTTATTATTAGCATTATTATTTCCCCCTAAAAATGTTATTTCTGTACAAGTGAGTTTAAGGCATTATCCTTTTAAATTGGTGATTTGTTTTTGTTTGCTCTTTATCCATTACTTTGGAGGAGTCTGGGTGAGCCCAGAATCTACTGACATAGGCAGGTGGATGGTCCCTTCAGCTTTGATCAGGGCAGCAGCCTGGAAGACTGAGGGGACACAGAACCTTCCCCACCAAGCTACAGCAAAGGACAGCATGTATTCTGTGGGGCCTGAAACACGTCCTGAGAGTTTGATGCCTGCTTCATACTGGTGGTCACACAGCTGGAATTTCATCTTATAGTTTATCTATTATTTATATATATATAATCAGATCTAATATGAAGTGTTTGATTTTGTACTTGCTAACATTTCTGCTGTTCTGCAGTCTTTTACTGCTTGTAATTCCATCTGCCTGAGGAACAATTCCCCTTAATCGTAATATCTGGTTCACTTAGCATGAAGAATCTAGTTTACTACTTACTGCATAAGTTAAAGTACTATGTAAGTCATAAATTCATCTCTTCAAAAACAATGGGTTAGGCACACACAAACAATTGCACGCGTGTACACACACACACACACACACACACACACACACACACACACCCTCCCTTGTAAACACAAATCACGCCATCTACTTTATCCTTCCAGGCTCTGCAATTTCATCTTCATTTCACCCAGGAATTCAGGAACTTTTACCTAGGTTCAGCAGCAGACTCATTACGTTTCTGGAAACCGAAGTAACTGAACCAGTGCTGAAGGAGGATTATCCACAGATGTAATACGCTGGAGTGGGGACATGGTCCAAACTCCCTGGGAGAGCACTGTCTATTTCTGTCTTGGCTAATTAAGCCCCACTTTTTGACTAAGGGTACCACTGAGTCTTGGTTGGTAGAAATTTCTCTAGCTGTATGTCAGCTGTGCCACTGGAAGTTTGCTTTTCTTTTCATTGTAGTGCATATTTCTACAGTTGAAGGGTGTGGGGGATGATTCATGTTTATAACTTTATGTCCATTACTCTGAATTTCTTGACTAATGCAAATATGTATCAATCAAGTAAAATATTTTTGTTATTGAAATAGGAACTTTAGTTCCATTTTCCTACTTGATAAGCTCCGAGTATTTTCTTTTCTTTTCTTTTTTTTTGAGACAAAGGCTTGCTCTGTAGCCAGGCGCTAGGCTGGAGTACAGTGGCGCAATCTCGGCTCACTGCAATCTCCACCTCCCGGGTTCAAGCACTTCTCCTGCCTCAGCCTCCCTAGTAGCTGGGACTACAGGCGGACACCACCACGCCCAGCTAATTTTTGTATTTTTTAGTAGAGACAGGGTTTCACCATGTTGGCCAGGATGGTCTCAATCTCTTGACCTCGTGATCCACCCGCCTCCGCCTCCCGAAGTGCTGGGATTACAGGCGTGAGACACCGCGCCTGGCCGCTCTGAGTATTTTCTTATCTGCTGTCTCCTTTAGGTGTGGTATATTATTACTACAGCATATTAATATTCTGGCCAGGTGGCACTCTGAAACAAAATAGACTTAGGAATATTTCCATTGGTGGAATCGCTCCCAGTGGTACCATGGAGTCAGTCCCTCTTAACCTTGAAGCAGAAATACGTGTGATGTTTTTTTCTTTCTTTCTTTCTTTCTTTTGAGATGGAGTCTGGCTCTGTCACCCAGGCTGTAGTGTTGTGGCGTGATATCTTGGCTCACTGCAACTTCTGCCTCCTGGGTTGAAGCAATTCTCCTGCCTCAGCCTCCCAATAGCTGGGATGGTATTACAGGTGCATGCCACCATGCCCAGCTAATTTTTTGCATTTTTAGTAGAGACTGGGTTTCACTGTGTTATCTGAGATGATCTCAATCTCCTGACCTTGTGATCTGCCCGCCTTGGCTTCCCAAAGTGTTGGGATTACAGGTGTGAGCCACTGTGCCCAGTAGTGATTTTCTACTTTTTTTTTTTTTTTTTTTTTTGGAGGTGGAGTCTTGCTCTGTTGACCAGGCTGGAGTGCAGTGGTGTGATCTCGGCTCACTGCAACCTCTGCCTCCCGGGTTCAAGCGATTCTCCTGCCTCAGCCCCCTGGGTAACTAGGACTACAGGTGCCTGCCACCATGCCTGGCTAATTTTTGTATTTTTAGCAGACATGGGGTTTCACCATATTGGCCAGGCTGGTCTCGATCTCCTGAGCTTGTGATCCACCTGTCTTGGCCTCCCAAAGTGCTGGGATTACAGGCATGAGCCACCGCACCCAGCGATTTTCTTACTTTTATACTCGACAATGACGTCACATTTCTCCAAACTGAAGTCTAGTCAATCCCAGGATTTGTTCAAAAAGTTTGAGTACTTCTTTTCAAAGTATATTGATGTATTTTCGAAAATCAAACACATTTTTTTTTCACCTGTGCTTTTTTTTTTTTAAAACTAAATTGCCTTCAGCATTCTCTGAGAAAACAAAAATCTAGTGAGAGAGAAACATACAGCAAGGAGCAGGACTGACAGAGGCTGTGGTTTCAGAATACTTGTGGAAAAGTAGCAGAGAATGATGTCTTTTCAAATATGACAGAGCTTTATAAACTATCAGCAAAACATGCTTTTTGTACTGGTTTTTGATTGCTATCATTTATACAGGCTTACTTTTCTGTATTGTTTGGTAACTGTGGACACTATTAACTTAGTTAGCAATCTTAAAATAACACACCACAAGGTGACAGGTATAAAGTGGGAGAACAAAGTAAAACTTTCTATTTAGAGAATGATTCTTAAAAATAGTTTCAGTGTGGTGGCTATTCTTATGCATTTATCATAGACATTCAAGAGCCATCAGGATGATGGCCACCTTCCAGGGAATGTCTGGAGTTCATACCTAAGCTGGCCAGAGAGTCATGGAATCGTTATGGCCTAAGAGTGACAGCTTGCTTACCTGTAGCAAAGAGAGCAAGTGGCTTCCTCCATTTCACCCTCCCTCCTTCTCTTCTTTCCTTCCTTCCCTCTTGTGCTTTTTCTTTTGGCTTCTTCAGTTAAATTCTATCTTCAAATCCTAGGAATACACTTGATATATACATAACCACAAAGCTTTCATTAAAATCATAAAGGAGGGAGAATGATGGATATACTCCTTCCATGAGAAATAATGTAAAAGAAAGGAGCCCACAGCAGTTTTTATTTACTAACATCTAAGAAAGAACCAATATATATATAGACAAGGACCACTGCCATCTTATATTTTGGTAAATCCTCCAAGCATACTGTTCATCCTAACCCCTGTTGTTTCTGCTTAGTACTTAGCAGTGATGCAAAGGGCTTCAAGTACAAACATAAATTTGATAAAAAGAAGAACCTCCATACCTTCATGGGAAGAGTGGGACATGACCACACTAAAAGATAAGAGGGAGGCTAAACTGCTGAGGTCTGCATCCAGAAATTAACATTGGAGAAAATATGAGAGCTTGTGTGACTGAGAATTTCCAGGAGAAAGATCAGAGGGAAATTCCCACCCCTCACTTTGTATAGGTGAGAAATCTGAGGATCTAGGGGGGAGAAACCCTGTCCTATATCACACTGATAAGAGCAGGCTTCATGGAACTTGAGTGTGAGTTTGATATCCCATTGCATCCTTTTTTGTTTTAGATGGAGTCTCGCTCTGTCACACAGGCTGGAGTTCATTGGCGTGATCTCTGCTCACTGCAACCTCTGCCTCCCTGGTTCAAGCAATTCTCCTGCCTCAGCCTCCCTAGTAGCTAGGATTACAGGTGTGCACCACCATGCCCAGCTAATTTTGTATTTTTAGTAGAGATGGGGTTTCACCATGTTGGCCAGGCTGATCTCGAACTCCTGACCTCAGATGATCTGCCTGCCTCAGCCTCCCAAAGTGTTCGGATTATAGGGGTGAGCCACTGCACCCAATCTGCATATCATTTTTTTTGCTACAACATATGAGGGAAGACAATCAGTTCAGCTGTTTGTGGTTTCCATTCCTCTTTCCCGTCAAGCAGCCATTCCTATTGAGTTTCTCTGTCTTAGGGAAAGTAGGGTTCCCTGGCATGAAGGACATCAAACAATCTTCTCCCTTTATTTTTATAAAAGCCAAACATAATGAGAAGATTGCATTAGGTTTGTCTGAAGAAAAAGAGAGGGCAAAGGACTTTGGAGGACTGTAGGTAACAGCTGAAAAAAATTGGACAGTCATAGGTGAACCAAGTTAAAATCATCAAAGGAAAGGAGACATGAGCCCCCAATAACTTCTCTGAACTTCCCGGACCCTTCCTGCTTATGTGAGAAAATCGAAGAACTGACCTAATCACATACTGTAACGGCTATTTCAAAACACTGTAACCTTTAGTCAATCATCTGCCAGCTTATCTCTGTTAACAAATCGTATTTCTATGTGAGCAATCTGAGACTGCCTTGCTGTACCTTCCCATTTTGTCTTTTAAAACATGCTTGTAACTGCACTAACTCAGAGAACCTCTCAAGCCTAGTTTAGCAGAGTGTTTCCTGGGTTACAATCCTCAAATTTGGTCCAAATAAACTCTTTATTATATGCATTCCCCTTTATTCTTCCTTTCAGATTGACATTCTGGCATACTCAGTAGGATTCAGCATGGGATTTCTTTTTGAAAGTGATGCTTAAAGCCAGCATGGACCCATTGTATTCTTCATCTTCAGAAGCCCCATTGGGCATTGTGAGCGAGTCCTCCTGAATTCAGACCTCCCTTTGTTTGCTTGAGATCTAGATTTTATGTGGGTTGTTTCTCTTTGACACTTTCAGAATGAGGGTCTCTGTCTCTGCCTTTCCTATTTACATTAGGAGATAACAATATTTTTCCACCAACATATAGGTTTTGAGTCAGAAGTTTGCTTTCATCCTCAGCTGAGATCTTGTTGTGTTGTGACTTTTCATTTTGGAAACCTGGCTTGTTTCACCCATGATCAACCTCTGTTGGATTTCCTTTCCCTAATTTATGAGAGTGGGTTCTTCACTCCAAAGATTAGGGCACTCTCTGTGATGAAAGACTTAATAGCTATGTCAGGACTTTTGTACATGACATGCAGCAGCCTTACAGGGCTTCGTCTCTCAGAGGAACATCTGTAACTTCTCCCACTCTGCCAGCCAGTGCACATAAAGACTGGACACTCAGCACTTGTGAGCCTTTTGTGACCCTCTGGACACTTGTGAGACTCTGTGATCCTCTGGAGACTTAAGAGTTTCTGACTGACACATGTCCAAGAATGGATCTGCCTCAGTGGCAACACCCTGAGGAGCCACACTCATAAGCAGCACATTTCCTAGAGCTTGGTTGTGAGTGATTCAGGCCTCTAAACTGTGGGTAGCAATTGTCCAAGTCCTAGGGCTCCCTGAGGAGGCAGCTCCATTTGGAGACACTAGCTGGTTTTATGTTTCACATCTACAGAGCTTTGTCTTACAAATATTGGACAAATGCTCCCTCATAACTTGAGATCACCCCAAATTACAATAGCCATAATAGGGGTCCCTTTAAATTCCCAAATTAGTTAATTTGCATGCACAATTATAAAACACTGGGTTCAGAATCTGTCAAAGTGAGTGGAAAGCGTATTTTCAATGCTATGCTGACGCTTCCAAGTGAGGGATAGACAAGATTGCCTCTCTCCAAGAAGTTAACGAAAAACTTTCTGAAGCCATTTCTGAACTGAAGAAAACCTCAGAAATTCCTTCTCTCTGTCCCACAACCATTTCTTATGCTTATCTGCCTGGGTATCCTGATCTTCCTGAACTCTCTTGCCTGACTTATCTTCTCTCTCTCCTCCCTCTGCTCTTCAGCTAGCCTTCTTTCCCTTCCTGAAAGTTATTCCAAGTCCCCTGTCATAACGGTTCCCTTTGAAACCAAACACATAATGAGGTGAGGGGAATCAGCTCATATCTATAAAACCTGGACTAGAATTGAACTTAAAAATATTGTCAAGAATTTCTCAAACCCTACAAAAACCCCTTGGGGTTTCCCAAAAAAATATTGATTTGAAATTGTCGTAGTAAGTGTCATAGTAAGAATTTCCCAAGCCCTACAAAAGACCCCTTGGGGTTTGAAAAATAATCTTATTTGAAATTATTGTCATAATAATGTCATTGCAATGTTTGCACCTGGATGATCCTGGATACTTGAATTTTTATCTGTTAATGCACATGTTAGTCTCAGAATGAAAGGCCACAGAATGGCTGAAGTGAGCTAATTGGGTTAATCCACAAGATGATTTTAACAAAATGCAGAGGAGGATCAGGAATGGGTTTTTTGCTTAGGTAATGCTATCCACTGGGCTATACTGCAGATTTTTCCTAAGCATGTTGACTGGAATAAGAACCAGCCATGTAAAGAGGCCAGATGAACCCATCCTTGATAACTGTGAATAATTTAAGAAAGCTTTTGAGCAATATTTTGGTGTGGCCAATACCAGCCTTTAGAATTATCACTTTGGCATTCTTTTAAATTTTGCCTTTCCTAATGGGCTAATTAAAAACTTAGCCATTTTAGTAAACTGGCACCAAAATAATTGGATGACAATCCAAATGCATGACCTTGTCTATCTAGCTGACCAACTCTCTAAAATTCTGAAGAATTTTAGAAGGAGAAAAACAAGACTTTAAAGGCCATGAGCATACAGTTCCAGCAGCAAACATGTCAGAATAAGCCCCCTGAGAGAAAGCCAGCAACCCCTAATGACCAACAGGCATCTTCTTTTATTACAGAGAACCTGATCACTTCAAGAGGATTGTCAAAACTTAAAATGGCAAGTCCAGCAAAAACCATCTTCCAAGGAAGAATGAGGCTGCTTGAGAATTAAAAGGAGGCTTTTCTACTTCTACTTACCAACTAACACCCTTGGGAAAATAGTCATGTTAATAAATGGAGAAGAGACCTGCGCCCTCATTGATCCCATCCCAGTTTCTCTGTTCTCAACCCAACTGCCTTAAAACTGCCTCCTTCTTCAGAGTAACAAATTCTTTCTAATGGTGGGCATATGTAGACAACCTAAGACTGTCTATCAGTTCCAACTTTTGGAATTTCAACAAGATATACTTGCTGGTATTCTTCCCACTTTGCTTGTTCCTTCAGCTCCCATATATTATCTTAGTAGAATTTATTATTTTTTATTTTAGAAATTTCCAATGCACATATTTCCTTCTTCCAATAAAGGGAAATGGTTGTGAACATGGAATATAATTCAAAGGGATAGAAAACTCAACCTACAGATATTGAGAGTGCAGACACTGGAAATGTTACTATACAAATCCAATGAAACATTTCAGAACCAATGAATGATACTAATAACCAAACACTACCAGATCATTTATGGCCACAATCATCCACAAACACTGGAAAAATAATTTCAGCCACTCCTATTAATGTTGAAGTAAATCCACCTAAACATTTATCTAATATAATCTGATTTTACGTAAAGAGTAGAAACCTTTACCTAAAACCAGATACAATTGAAGGAACAAAGCACCTAATGCAAGATTATATAAAAAGGTATGTAATTATATTTTCTATTAACCCTGAAACACTACAATTCTTTCATTTAGAAAACCAAGTAAGAAGGGTTGATGTTTTGTTCAATAGTTGAGGGCAACAAATAGCATTATAATTCCAAGACATTCTATGGTTACATAACCCCCATACCTTCTTATCAACAATACCCACCAGAAGTCAGGCATTTATTTGTTTTTTTTCTATGCAGTGCTTTCTTAGTATTCCAGTGGATAAAGACAGCCAATACCCATTTGCTTTCAACAGGAGTAACCACCAGTGTAGCTGGACTGCCATGCTTCAAGGATATACTGAAAGTCTAGCTTATTTTCCCAAATGTTGGTATCTGACCTAGAGGATCTGGACTAGTCAGGAGGCTCTACTCTTATGCCTACAATATGTAGATAACATCCATCTGTGTTCCTACAGCTTATTGGTTCTTAGAAATAAAAATATAAAAGCAATTGGCCCTAAAGGGACATAGCTCTTTAAAGAAAACTTCAGTGTTCCTAAAACCAATTAAAACACCTAGGACCTTTGATTTTCAAAGACAGGTTGCTAATAAATCCAGAAAGAATAAAAAGAATTCAGATCTTTCCTGAGCCTTCTGCCAAAAAACAACTCAGAGAGTTTCTAGGTCTGGCCAGATATTGTTAGAGTGAGATAACCAATTTTTATTTACTACCTCTGCCCCTATACACCTTGCTAAAGACAATCCAACTAGATCCTCTTATGTGGATCCCAGAAGGACTGTTAGCTACAGAAAGCATTAAGGGTAGTCTTATGACTGCCTTTAGCCTAGGCACTCTAATTACAACCTCCCTTTTTTCTTATTTGTACATGAAGATAAGGGAAGAGCTCTGGGGATTCTAACTCAAAACATGGGGACAATAATAGACCTATAGATTGCTGTAGGTTACTACAGACAACAGATGCAGTAGCAAAAGTTTGCTGCTCTGCATGAGGGCAATTTTAGCTGCTATCATGCTCCCCAAAGCAATAGAAGAAATTATTATGGGTTCCTCTCTCACTCTGTATATCCCCCCCGGGAAAAATCTGAATTCTCACTATGCCCAGCATTTTTCTGTCAGCAGACTTGCATCACATGAAGTTATCCTTTTGTCTTTTCCAAACACTACTATTTCTTGATGCAGCAACCTTAACTCCGCCACCCTGCTGCCATTACCCTCCAATAAAACATCTCACAACTGTGTGTTCTCGACTGATTAAATCCTTACACCCAGACAGGACTTATGAGAGACCCATATCCACAATGCTGATAAAATCTGGTTTACAGATGGTTCGTAACTTTGGAATGATTCAGGAAAATACTACACAGGCTATGCTATTGTCTCCTTGGCTGAAATCACAAAACGCAACCCTCTTCCAGAAATAAAATTAGCTCAGCAAGTAGAACTAATTACCTTAAATTGAGCATGTCAATGGGTGGAAAATAAAATTGCAAAGATTACAGATAGCAGATAGTATCAGTAGCCCCTAATATTGGGGATGCTCTGGAAGCAATGTGGCTTTTTCACCTCTTCAGGGCAACCCATCAAGAATGGCCAAGAAGCTGCTGACCTCTTGGAAGCTATTCCAAGGCCTAAATCACTGGCCATTGTGAAAATTCCTGGACATTTTAAATTAAACACTCCTAAAACCAGGACAATCATTTCACTGGTATTGCAGCCAAAAGCGCAGCACTAAAGAACTTTTCTAGCCCAAACTTTATCCATGAAATGCCTTTCAAGTGCACATTCACATTAGGACCCTGTTGAAGGAGGTACAGAAAAAGTTTCCTGAAAAGAAATGAAATATTTGACAAAGCAAGGAAGCGATATTCTCTCCTGAAACAGGTTTATGGTATGGGCAAAATGATAAGTCAGTTCTTCCCATAAGACTTCAGTTATGCTTTTCTCAATATGTTTATTAGCTAGCTCATTGGAATCCAGATACAATGATAGCATGGGGAAAACAGTGTTATTGGGACCATTACTTATAGCTGCTCAAAAGGTGTACTCTTGTCGCACTATTTGCCCTAAACACAATCCTGGGAAACCATGCCATGGACCTAGGTGGGCATTTTCCTTTGCCATCAGTGCCTTTTGAGATATGGCAACTGGGTTTTATCTAGCTGCCACCATCTCAAGAATACAAGCATGTTTTAATTATAATTTGTGTGTTTTTACACTGGGTTGAAGGATTCCCATGCCACAAAGCCCCAGAACTATAGAATAAGTTTTATTAGAACAGATCATCCTATTAGAGGTATTTCTTCTGCGCACCACAGTGACTGAGGTATACATTTCATCAGTCAGGTAACATGGCCAATATTACAACATATTCACTGTGCATGCCACCTGTAGTTTTCTGGTTTGGTGGAGCAAACCAACAGGATAATAAAAACCCATTGGCAAAATTAACTGAAGCTTTTGGCATTCCATTGGCCAAAGGCTCTTCCACAAGTGTTGCTCACCCTATTATTTACATCCTTTGGAAAATACCAACTTTCTCCTTTTGAAATAATAACATGAAGATCCATGCACCTAGACAAAGGGACATATGAACTAACATTATTAAAAGTAGAAATTTTTCACTATTGCAAAGGACTTACTAGACTTTCTGCTAAAAACAAATCAATTGTTCATAGATTATTTTACAGCATAGAGTGAGATAACCAATTTTTATTTACTACCTCTGCCAGGAGACAAAGATCAACTGAGTCATGATTTACAATCTGGAGATTTGCATACTAGAAACATCACCAAATACAGGACTTCCTTCAACCTGGGTGGAAGAGACCATATCAGGTACTTCTAACAAATCTTTGTGCAGCTAAGTTGAAGGGTGTTGACTCATGGCATGTTTCTCATTTTAAAAACATAAACTCACCTGGATAGACCCCTTCTGCCACTGGGGAGCTCCAATTAAGGCTGACCTGTACAAACCATATCAGCTTTTCGGCCAGGGCGAGAGAAAAATGACATCTGGGTAGATAGCTCTCCCAAGATACTGGACCTAACTTTAAGAAACCCATGAATTGCATTGCTAACATATTTGGACTCTTGTTTCTGATTTGGGGGATCATTGTACTTTTAGCCTTTTGCCAAACTGTAGAGCTTAGCACTTGACTTAAGCTATAAAAATGTCTCTATTTCTTCCTATTCTCACCATTCTTACATTGTCCCTAGCCTGTCAAGATAATACTTTGATCCAGCTCTCTCAGGCATTGGTCTCCACTAGAAACCTCTCAGATTTGCCACCATTTTCCCACTGCTGGTCTTAGCAGGAACTCAGATCATATTGTAACCCCTGTTACTGACTTGTCCACAGTTCCCAACTTCACTGTGACACACCATAGGGTTATAACATCACCTGTGAAGACCACATTTTTCACTGGAAAACAGAGACACCATAATTCAAGCTGACTCCATACATACATTGAGCCAAGTCTTACTTCAAGAAAGGGGGAGATGACAATTGCAACCCATCTGCCAGCACCTATAATAAAGGAAAAAATCTACCTTACTCTTCGTGATAATTAAACTGTCACCACCTGTAAGGTAAACATCAGCCACATTTTCAACCACCTATCACTTTCTTTTTTGCATCACCATTGTTACAATCAGCCCTATGCCAATTATTAGTCTACCATCTGCCAAAGGCACAAAACTGCTCTAATATACAGAAAAGGTACTCTCACCCCTGCTTGAAGTTTGCAACTCTTCAAACTACTCATAATCTGTGGAGTCCCCCCTCACACTGACTTAGTTTAATTTCATTCCCGCTTCTCTCCCCTAACAATCAATAACTTAATTTCAAACATCTCTCCAGGACCCTGTGTACATCCTTAGGGATACATCGTTGTATATGGCTATAATGGATACCTTTGGGCCTACGCAAGATTAGATTGTTGGAGAATCAGTGGAATGTGCCTGTCGGGCCATGTCATGGCCCCTTTTCATATCTTTCAACTGATCTCCAAGAAAACTAAACCTCCCCAGTGATCCAAATAACATCAAAGGGCCAAAAGAGCCCTATTTATAATAGACGATTGTCCAGACTGGTGTTCTAATCACTATGAGAACAATTATCTCAAGCACTGGCAAGAATGTGACCTCCCAGCTGAATACTCAGGGGATCAATGTAATGTGTATCTCATGGTTACTTTCTAGGGATTTGGGGAAGCCAATTTTGATGATATTATAAGAAATTTAACCCACGCAGTAAATAGAATTGCCCAGTCCATAACTAGGGCCATCAAAGCCCAACAAAGTCTAGTCATCCTTGGGCTTTGATGGACATCCAGTCGTCCTTGACAGTAACATTGTACTGGATTATCTCCTTGCAGTGCAAGGAAGTGTTTGCACTATTGCAAATACGTCTTCTTTTGTCTGGATTAACACCTCTGCACAAGTGGAATTTGAAACTCTTAACTTATACAGCTAGCAAAAATCCCTTAAAGGACATTCTGAATTTGCCCCCAGATGGCTTAATCTGAAGTTCTTTGATACATTTTTCTGGTTGCCCCCAGGAATAGGAGCTCAGCTAAGGTCAGGATTACAAATTGTTGGTCTCATTATTATCGTCACTCTTGCATTTTTTGTCCTTATCAAATTTATCCTAATTTGTTTCTATCTGTCTGAAATCAGCCACAAAAACTAAAGTCATGATTGCCCAACAATTAGAATTGATCCAATATATGTCTGAAATAACATAACAACATAAGTTAAGGCCTAACTGTGACTTCAGGCCAATACTTAGGTTGCCAAATTAATCTGACCTTAAAACCTCACCAGCCCTAGCTGTCTGCTATCTCCTAGCATGGCATATGACTCTTTGAGAAAGAGCCTTCATAGTACCGAGAGGCTAGAAGGATTTATTTATCATCAATGCTTTACAGAAGAGAGATCTTGATTAAAAAGAGAAAATGAGAATAACATTGAACAATCAGAGGTTAGCTAACTTAAAATTGCCAAAGAGAAGGATGCATGAGGCCACAGTTTCTCCTCTGACTTTCCTCAACCCCCTCCTGCTTATGTGAATAATTCCAGGAACTGGCCTAATCACATATCCCGGTAATGAAAATCCTGTGTTAACTTATCTCTGTTAATAAATGTTATCTCTACGTGAAGAGGCAGACCCTCCCCTGCTAACCTTCTCATTTTTTCCTTAAAGCTCTGCTTGGAACTGCCCCAGCACAGAGCACCTCTCAAATTTAGTTGGAAATATCAACATCAAAATGAGACTCCATCTCAAAAGAAAAAAAAAAAAGAAAAGAAAAGAAAACAAACAAACACGCATTAGTTCAGGTAAGCCTCCTCATTACAGTTTTGTTATTTGGCTGTAGGGGTATTTGATACTTTGTCATGAGTGGATGCCAAATATATATATACTACTTAATTGTAAAATAAATGCATTTGGAAGTTTTGTAATTTTTCAAAGCACTCAAAAGCAACACAGAAGAGGACTTTTTTAGTGGGAAAATTCTGTATTCCTTGAGACAATGGAGCCACCAATAAATGTCTTCCCTGTTTTCTATTTCTCTTTCACAGCAGTGAGTCCACAGGGCAAACGTCTTAAGGGCACTTTGGGAGCAGGACTTCTTCCAGTTTAACAGCAACTTGGCTCATGTTTCTATTCTCCAATATGAAATCAGCCCTTTTCTGGGGTACCTGATGTCAACACTGACAAAATTAGTTTCTCTGCTAGGAGCAGAGCCCTGTTACTTTTCATTTGGGGTACTGAGAAAATTTTCTGAGGGAGAAAATCAATGCGCTCTGGCAGAAGACTGGCAGCCACCAGCACCCAAGCACCTGCTTTAAGGAAATGACTATTCATAGCCCTTCAGCTTGTCTCAAAGACATGTTCTTTCCAGAAAGCAACCAGCATTGTGTCTGTCAGTTTCAAGCAAGAAAACAAGGAGGTTACATATCTAATGTGAAAATAAAGTAAATCTTTTATCTTCTGAGGTAAATATTCATTATTGTTCAACATCTGGTAGGGAGCAACTTGCTTGACAACATTTATTATTTCCATCTGTCTCATCTGAACCTCACCTGGTGGCCAGAAATAATCATTTGTGAGGCTTATTTCATTAGAGTGATATCATGCCTCTTTTATTGGCTGTCTCTGACGGAGGTTTTTAGCAATAAATTGTTGCTCATTCCATATTAGCTCTCTGTCATAATACAAAGATCAAAACAAAAATAACCTTCTTTGCTGTCAGCAGGCTGTTTAGCATGAACTCTAAAATATTCTCATTAGATTGGGAAGAAAATGTAGGGACAAGCAGCTTATTAAATCTGAGAATAAACAATCCTCAATACTTATTTATGTTTTATATAAAGGACTCTCTACAGATGTGCTTTAATAAGAATGGCTTCGGCTCTCCAATTCTTGAAAGATGTTCAAGAATACGTGCTGAAATCCACTGAAAAAAATGAAAACTCTGGTCATACCTTCCCCTTAATCTTAATGTCATCCAGACACACAATCCTGTAATAAAAAGTAACTGAATAACCTAAGCGTCATGTGGCCTAATTTTATATGTGAAATATAATCAGATTAAATGTGTGTTGAGATTGCTTTATTTAATTCCCGAGCAAAGAAAAAAATAGCTTTGCTTTTCATAGAGGAGTTTATTTAGTATGTACTTATTTAAACTCTGCTAACAGTCTCATGCTCTTCCCAGGATAAAATCCCAGCTCCCAGCAGTAGTTTGCTCAGTTGGTTGGCAGCTGGTGAAGGGAAAGGCAAGTGCTATCTTGGCCATTTGTTTTAGAGACACTAGTTTAGTAACTACAGCCTGCAATTGCCAGACTCTCCCAAAGGAAGGCCAAAACCTCTCTCAAACATATATCCTACATTTACCTAAAATCTGTAGGATGCAGCTAAGTCAGTGCTAGGGGGCATTTTATAGCAATACATGCATACAGTGGGAAGAAGAAAAGTCTAAAATCAAGAAAATGAGCTCCCACTTCAGAAAAATATGAAAGAAACAGCAAAATAAACACAAACTGACAGAAAGAAGAATAAAGAGAAAACCATGAATAAAACTCCAGAGAAAAAAAATTGACACAAAAAGTTTTTAAGATTGTTAATAAGAGCACCAAATCTCTAGTAAGACTAGCGTTAAAAGAAAAAACGTGAATTACCAGTAGCAGCCATAAAACAGGCTATCATTAGAAACCCTGCAGATATCAAAATGATAAGGGAATACTATGCACAACTCTGCACACAAAGATTTTACAACCAATGAATGAATTCCTCTAGAAGCACCAACTATCACAACTCACCAAATGTAAAACAAATAATTACCAAGTGTGAAACAAATAAGTATTAAGGAAACTAAATTCATAATTTTAAAACTTATGGAAAATAAACTCACAGGCCCACTAGAATTCATTGAAGAATTCAACCAAATATTCAAAGAATTAACAACATAAGTAAACTAAATCCAACAATATAATAAAAATACAGCACAATTAAGTGGGATTTTTTTCCAGTTATGCAAGTCTATTTCATCCTTAGGAAATCAATCACTGTAATTCACCATATTAACAAGCTAAATAAGAAAAAAAATTACATAAATCGCACAGAAAGCATTTCATAAAATCCATCCATCCGTACAGTAGAAGTAGAGGGAAATGCCTGAAACATTATTTTAAAAAATCGACAAAAACCCAAAGCTAACATCATAATAACGAAAGTCAATGCTTTCCCCTCAAAGATCAGAAACAAGGCAATGATATTTGCTTTCTGCCCTTATTCAACATCATACTGAAAATTCTAGCCACTGTAATAAGCCATGAAAAAAATAAGTCACATAGTTTGGGAAAAAAAGAAATAATGCTCTTTCTAGTTGCAGAGGATAAACTGATTATATACATAGACTATTCCAAATAATTAACTACACAAAACTTAGAAGTAACAAAAGAGTTCAGTAAGGTCATGGGATGCACAATCATCACACAAAATTTAATTGCATTTCTATTTACTAACAGAGAAGTGGAAACAAAAATTTAAAACCCAATACCACTTATAATTGCTCTAACAAAAATTCTACGTTTGGGTATACATTTAAGAAAGAATGTCAAGTATTGTATGCTAAAAAATACAAAATGTTGATGAAAAATGACCTAAATAAACAGAGACATCGTGTATTTATGAATTAGAAGACACAGCATAGTGAAGATGTCAATTATCTCTAAACTGATCTACAGGTTTAACGCAATTCTTACCAACATCTCAGAAAGGGTTTTTCTGGACAAGGTCATCCTAAATGTAAATGGAAAAGGAAATCCCTGGGATATCTGAAACAACTTTGAAAAAGAACAATAAAGTGGGAGGAATCATTATTTCTAAAGTAATGAGACAATGTGGTCCTGACAGAAAAATTGGGAGAAGTTACGTTTTCAAAGAGGTAGTATGAATGAGGTTTCTGGGGTGATGGAACTTTCTATTTTCTGATTACAAGAATCTACCTATGTATCTATCTAAATGTGAAATTATAAAATGCCTGGAAATTTCTGTAAAATAATTCAGCAGGATAGAATGGATTGATGTATCAAAATATTGCTATTCATTAAATTTGGGCGATGGGCATTGGCTTGTATTATTCCTTGTAGTTTTTGTACATTTGCAAATTCTCCCTCTCTTTCTCTTTCACACACACACACACACACACACACACACACACACATTTTTTCTGAATCATTTGAAAGTGAGATGCAAATACGTTGCCACCTAACTCCTTAATGCTTGTATTTACTTTCTAAATAACACTCTCCTATGTAACCATAGTGCAAAATAAAAATTAAAAAATTAATATTACTCTCTAACCCTAAGACCACATTTAAATATCACCAATTTTCTTAATAGTTTTCTGTATTGATTCACAATCCCATCTATGATTATGTTTTATTTGTCATGTCTTCTTAGTCTTCTTCAAAACAATTTCTGATATTTTTTGTTTTCTGCCTTTCATTACTTTAATATTTTGATAACTACTGGCTATTTCCCCTGTAGCGCATTCCTCATTTGGGTTTGCTTGATGTTTTCTCATACTAACATCATGTTCTCCAGATGTAGTGAGAACATGATGTTGGTTTGTTCTGTTATTAGCGATAAGTTTTTCACTTTGTAACCCACGATATCTTGGTTTTTCTGAACTAGAAAGCTAACTAATAATTACATTCGAATGACTGATTAATTCGAATTAAATAAAAATATATTTTGACACTGTATAAATAGCTCATTCCATTTCAAACTTATTCATTGATTTCAGCACTTGTTGCTGATTCCTCACCAGAACCTAATGTTACAGTCATGGAAACCATATGGTTGTTTTAAATTCTACTATTCCATTTAAATTTATTTGTTGATATTCTACCATAAGGTAGAGTTTACCAATCTCCCTTATCCATTGATTTATATCAGTGTGGACTCTTAGATTTCTGTTTAACTCAATGTTAAGTAGAATCGTTAATGCCACAATTTGTTAAGATCATTATTTATTTTGAAATTCAATATTTCCCAGGCTTGGCTAGGGGGAAATCCATCAGGCTATGTCTTATGTTCCTTTGATAGGCCCTATCACTCTTGGAGCACTTCCTTACATTCTGGCACAAAACGTTCATGCTCATCTTATGTTTGCTCTGCCCAGTCCTGAAATCAAGGATCCCTGACCCTTTGTTACTGGGGTGTTATTATTTTTAGTGCCCCTCAGCAGAAAGATCTAAAAAATAAATGCATGTACATGCACACACACACACACACACACACACACACACTTACACAGATCTGTATCTATGTATATATTTATCTTTTATATAAATATTAATCATGAGATTACATCTAGACCTGGATTATAGTCAAGCACCACAGGGTTAATTCTAGCCTTGTTCATTTTCTGTGTTCTTAACTGCATTCTATAACCTGACTTCCATTACATTCAATATATTTACTTATAAACGTTATATTTCTGTACATAATCTCTTAGTCACCAGGGCCATTTCCACAGTCCCAAACATTCTGTGTAGATACTACTATCCTCTAGAAGTGTTGCTGTAATACTTTTTTCTAGACATGTATCCCCCCTCTCACACTAGGTAGTTGGCCAAATGCTTAGGCCCAATCAAGTGGAAGATGTTTGAAAATTTTATGTTTAAAAACTATACTTAAAATTGCAAGGCAAATAGCAATTTTCAGAGCACATTGAAACTATTCAGTATATTTTGGTGACAAATGTTAATATTTTCCCAGAAAATATTTAATAGGCTGTCCTCAAATAGATATTTCATTTACTTCCCAACTTCCGAAGACAATAATTGCATGTTCATTGGGTTTAACATTTATCTTGTTTTCTCCAAAAATTTACTTTAAAAAATCTATTAGTAGCTAGGTGGCTCCAATTTTATTTCAACATGTATTTTTTTTTAGTACATATTTTGACTATATTTTGCTACCTACCAAAATCAAGAACAAAGTCTGTAGATTTCGAATCTTTTCTAAGCACCACAAAAATGTTAGTGAAGTTTTATTAGTACTACTCTTCCCCAACTTGCTTATTTCTATCTAAGTTTACTCATTCATCTTCCTATTGTAAAATGTTTTACTCCAATAAAAACAAAACAAAAACATGTTTTGTCTTACCTTCAAGATTTGTATTTTGGCTTTTGCTTCAATATAATGACTACATTTACAGTGCTAATTTAAACTTATGTTTGCATACTTAATTTATGTCATTGTCACCTTCAAAGATACTTGAGAGGTTTTTGTTTTTGACTCACTAATGAATTATATGACCAACTGAAAGAGAAATAATGTCTTTTAGTGGCCTTTATATTATTCATGATAAAAAATATTTATTCAACATCTTCGGAAAATATTTCCAGAATTATGAAATGGGTAAAAGTTAGTTTTCTAAAACTAGTAAAACTAGTACTTAAGTGTTGTCTTTTTTTCTGTAAATTATGACTTTATACATATGGAATTATTAAAGCAACTGTGTAAGGTCAAGTTAGTTCATGCCTTGACTGCTTAGTATTTCCTTCCATAGAATTCTCCCTACAAATATAGTGGAAGGAAATTGGTTCTGAAGATAAAAGCTAAATGGAGTGCTTAGCTAAGGATGATTTAATGTGTAGCAACTTAATATTCCTCCCACAGACCATCATTGAGTGATGGACTAGATATTTTGATTAAAATGTTTACAAATAGGTATTTTTGAAGGTTATTTGCATGAATATCTCTAGCAGTAAAAGTCAATAAATCTTTGCAAAGCTCTAAAAGTGTTATTTAACTGATTGAATAAATCACCAAGTTTTACAAAGCAATTTTAGACTGGTAGATTTACACTGCATCAGAGCCGATCTCTATTTAAATTTTCCATTATAAGATAAATGTTTATAAACAATTACAAAGAACTAAAATAATACTGATAATACATCTGGCCGAACAAGAAAAGGTACTTAAGAAAAGAAACTAAATCTAATTTGAAAATGCCCTCCAAGTTATGGCTTTGGGTCATGTATCATAGTACATCCAAACCTTAGATTTTACACACTGCTATGTATTTGTTTGCTTTTTTTATTTCCCCTGTGGGTTGTAAGTGAATTGGGTATTTTCAGAAATAGTAATAATAATATATTGGCTTTAGAAACAATATCAGTAATATTAATACATATTTTATACAAGCAATTAAAAATATATCAGTTCTTTGTCAAGTTAAGCCACTAACAAGCATTGTTTGTGTATATAGACACACAAATACCTTTTATTTCTTATCCCAAAATAAAGACATATTAAATGGTAATTTTGGGTTTGCTATAAGGATGAGTATTATATTTGATAGACCTGGCTTTGGTGCTGGAATTCTTTGGTTGCAATCTCAGTGTTATCCCTTGGTATATGTGTGAGTATGGGTGTGCTATTTAATATTTCTTTAACTCTGTTTTTTTGATAAACAAAAATTGAGAAAATGGAAACATTGACTTCAATAAATTAACCAATATAAACCATTTAGAACAATAACAATTGTATTGTTCATTTTCACACTGTTGTAAAGAACTACCTAAGACCGGGTAATTTATAAAGGAAAGATTTAATTGACTCACAGTTCAGCATGGTTGGGAAGGCCTCAGGAAACTTACAATTATGGCGGAAGGTGAAGAGGAAGCAAGCCACCTTCTTCAGAAAGCAGGAGGAAGGAGAATGAACGCAGGAGAGGCTACCAATCACTTACAAAACCATCAGATCTCCTGAGAACTCACTCACTATTACAAGAATAGCACGAGGGAAACTGCCCTCATGATCCAATTACCTCCACGCAGTCTCTCCCTTGACATGTGGAGATTATGTATTATAATTTAAGAAGAGATTTGGTTGGGGACACAAACCCTAACCATTTTAACAATCAACATTACTATTTTTTGAAATATGCGTTATTTGCATAAATATTATTGAGAAGTATTAGTCAAAACTGGAGAAATATTTCTGTGTTCCTTACTTAAGTAACAGAGCTTTATAGAAAAAATCTAGTTTAGCTGAGAACCATTCCTCCATTTTCCTCAGTATTAAGTACTGTTATGGCCCTCTGCCATTCTGAATTTTTACCTAGTGACAATATAAACTCTATAGTGTATCAGAATGTTTTATATATTAATTTTTGAAAACAAAAAACCATGATTAATTGTTGCCTTATTTTCTGTAGTTGTAATAAGTCCTTCAATTTTTATTTTAGACTTGCCTAATGATACAGGACAGGAAATCATGACTCAAAAGTTCACATTTGTGTTGAGATATTTCATATTTCCTTATGGAAACTTCTTAGAGTTCATAAATAAAGTCTGTAGTCTTATTAATGTATTTGTTCATACATTCACTCATCTATTCATGTAATAAATATATATTTGTCAACTTCCATGTACTAAACAATGCCAAGTGCTGTGGATGGAATGGCAAACAACACAGATGAATTTCCCACTCTCTTGGAACTCATTCATCTCTTGTGGGATAGATAGGAGAGGTAAGATAACTTTTTACATGGTATCTGGAGACAGGGAAGAGGTCATAAGGGTGGGACCCTAACATGATAGGATTGGTGTCATTACAAGAAGAGGAAGAAACTTCAGAGAGTTCTCTTTCTTGTTCTCTCTCTCTCTTGCACCCAATGAAAAGGCCAAACGAGGGCACATAAGGAAGGTGGCAATCTGCAAGCCAAGACGAGAGCCCTCACAAGAACAAACCCTGACAGCACTTTGATCTTGGGCTTTCAGCCTGTAGAACTGTGGGAAAATGCATTTCTGTTGTTTAAGTCCCCCCAGTCTGTAGTACTTTTTATGGCAGCTCAAGCAGATGAATTTAGATGTGTGCATAGGAAATATGAATTACAAATCTCTTTAGTGGTATGACTTATAAAATAATTAGTGTCAGAAGGAAACATTTAAGATGGCATCCAATACCATATCAAATCCCCAGGCAAAACTTCCTAAATTGAAAGCCTCATGCAGGAAACGTAATCATTTCTTAATGATGTCAAATGAGTATTTAGAGTATTTTAATAAATAATTATTGTCTAAAAATGGATAATCTGCAGCAAACATTGTTCTTAATGTGTTTTGTCTCCAAAGGGGGAGAAAAAAGGCAGGGTAGGGAAAGAGTTATAGAGAGAAGAAGGAGAAAGAAGAGGAAACGGAGGGGACAAAGGAGAAGGAGGAGGAGAAAATGAGAAGGAAAGAAAGAGAAAAGGAAGGAGAAAGAGAAAGAGAAGAAAAAGAAGAGGATGAAGAGGAGGACGGGGGAACACTAGTTGGTAGGCAGTCTACCTTCTCACTGCTCCTCATCCCTCTCATGCCTTAGCTAAATGATGACTAATCAGTTTTGCTCTGAGTTCTATTATTATAATCATTCCCTTGCCTACATCTTCCACTGCTTTGTTTCTTATTTACTTCATAATGTTCACTGGCAAATCTAAATTCCAGTTATATCCTCTTGTCAGTGAATTCTGTTTTAGAGGAATTACCCCTTATTTTGGCCTGTGATTTCATTTTCCCCCGTGGGAATAGTATGTCCTGAGTAGCTATGGAGTAGGAAAGTAAAGATGTGTTGTGCATACTTGAGGCAAAACGCTTAGCAGCAAGCCAGTTTAGGGCTTCCTGGAAGTGCTATTCCAGCCAAGACTGCCAAGACCGAGGGGATGAAACGTAAGCAGCAGAGTTGTCTGCTCTAGTCTACCTCCTGCATTATCGAGATCCTCACATAATCTTAAGTACATCACTCTATTGATTAAACTTCTGATACTGGATAGCTGCCATCTCTTTAGAATGATAACTACCGTTAAAATATATAAGCTACAATCTCCTTTGTTGTAACTGATAATTACCATTTCCTACCTCCTCCACCACTCATTCTAGTTGTCTTTATCTTTAAACAACATTTCAGTTGGTCTAGTTTGCTTTTCTGGTGGGATGACCCAGATCTTTCCTGAGAAAAATATCAAAGACCTGGTATCTTGCTCTTGTAAGGCACTGGTTGCTGTAATTGTCTATTTCTGTTATCATCAGAGAACCCTCATTATTTAACTAGTCCCTGGTTGTCGTCTTGATCAACTACTCCTATGATCGTATTTTTTTCCTATCTTAGCCTGATAATCGAACATTTTGAGTAGCTAGAATGATTAGGTAGTAGTCATAGCTGAAGCTCAATGGAAATGTCACTGAGATTTCTCTCAGTGAATTTAGTGGAAATATTACATCAGTAGGAAAAAGGAATATATTTTCCAGGAGACCCTAAGGATGAAATGTGTGATTACACATGTAAAGCATAGGCATTTACAATGACAACTCCACTTTCCATCCTTAAATTTCTATATTTCAAGTATTGTAGCTTTAAAGGATATTTCTCTTATATCAGTACATATTCCATTTCTTGAAATACGACGCCTGCCATCAATCCTTGATGTGTTGCTCCCAGACTGAAACATTAACTAAGTCTTCAATATTTTATACCATTGTTCTATGAGACCGAATGCTTCAAGTGAGACAGTATGTGGTAGAACCAGTGGCACCTGTGAGCAGATATTCCTAGCTAGTAGTTGTCCTTAGGTTATATCTCTGGTTTTGAGGTCCCTACACCCACCCTGAGACTTTATGATTCACTAGAATGACTCACAGGAATCAGAAAGTTGTTATATCACAATCTGAGTTGATGACATTTGAAGGTTACAGATCAAATCAGCAAAGGGGAAAGGAAAACTCCAAGAGAAGCCGATTGGGAGCATCCACATGTCTATTCCCCAGTGAGATTGCAAAAGACATGATTGATTCTCCGAGAAATGATGTCTGACAACAAGTTGAAAGTGTTACCAATGAGAGAAGCTCAACTGAGTCTTGGCATCCAGGATTTTCATTCAGGATTAATTGTGTAAACATTTAGCAACCCCGTAACTCACCTCAGCTACTCATATCACAGCATCCAAGGACACAAATAGCATCAACCATAAATCACATTATTAGGATAAACTTCTCTGGTCACACTGGTATAGCGTGGCCCAAAGCCATAGGCATACAGATACACTATTATTAGGCAGAAAATTTTGAGAGCTCAGGAGTTACCTCCTGGGAGTCAGCCTGAAGACAGGTCTTTTTTTTCAAATGTGCATGGTTTGCGCAACACAGACCTGCTGTGTTAACTGGTGCCTGTACAACCCCTTAGGAGACCAATGGGTCTCTTAGCCTAATCTTGATATTATGTAGCTGATAATATTATTAAGTATGTAATTTCAGTATTGGCAAATGGGACAACTGATGCTAGCAGAGGCTCCAAATGTGCCGAAGGACAGAAACCACATGGTCCATACTTAAGACAACATGATGTCAGAGTGGAGTGGGTGAAAACCTGCCCAGAATTGTTAACTCTGGTCATGACTGAAATAGGAGATGATGGAAGAGGATTTGAGTTGGAGAACTAAAGGTGTGATATAGAGGACCAACGGAAGTTGAAGAATCACCGACACAATCTCCACCAGGTTTCTTCAGCTTGTCTCTGGTTTGAGAATCTGACACCAGCTCTGATTGTCCTAAAGAACTGTTACAGGAGAGGTCAAGAACAAAATCGCAAGCTACTCTTCTATTTGATTCTTCCACAGATATAAAGGAAGCTTCATTCCAAGCTGAAGCTGCCATAAAACCTCAGATAATCACATTGAGGGTTGACTGGGTAGCATGGAATGAAACATTTGGCTGTTCAGCATATTGATAAGAACCAGAATAGAACTTGCCAGCTATACCTTTAGTAAGGTTGAAAGTGAGGACTATATTGTTATGTGCTTTCTGTACTTCAGAAAGAATGCAGTTATTTCAAAGAAAGATACATTTTATAGACAGGATTGGAATACCTTTCTTCTATAATAACAGTTCCTGAGAGAATAAAAAGTGATGATTGCAAACTGCAGAAGAGTAACATGGGATATTGCAAAACGGGCACAAACAGAAACCAAATAATGACAAAAAATCTACATTATCAGCAATAGCTAATTGGTCTGTTAGATGAAACCAGCAGTAACTAACATGCCTTCTCATTTATCCTTCTCCAGGTAAGATATGTTATGCTTCAGAGTCCTAGAGTTCTGTTGCAGTTTGTAAATCTCTGTCCAGTGCCTTCAGAGGAAACTCAATATATCATAGCTATAAAATACTCAGTTAAACTGCCCAGATGCTACCATGAAAGAGTTTTCCAATTATAAAATATTTATGTCAACACCACATTTTATCTGTACTTTTTATTGTGCAATGAATACAAGGTCTCTGGAGGTTTCCTTCATTGGCTGCTATGCAGCAGTTATTTTCACTACAAAACACGTGTGCACATTCACTCAGGTGCACATACATACATATACATGGTAGGAATTCCACAAAGAGGTCATTTAGAGTTTTTACACAGTAGTGATAATATGGGAACTATGTGTATACCTGCTACAATTCCCTGATAATTTTCACAGTGTGCTGAATTACTGATTTCACTTTGTAAATTATAATTTATGAAATAAATTAGTTTTCTTGTTCTGTGTTCAAACTATTCCATTATTCATTTTGGAGTAATACATATTCTTAAATATGGGTCTAATCCATTATTTTCATATCCCTGCCATACCCTAATTTGTGTTGTACCTAATTAAAGATTATATGTTCCCAATTTACCACCATGCCTTCCTGTCTTGGCTCCATCTATAATCAACAATGTACTTTGGCTTCCATAATAGAGACTTTATGGGCCTTTATATAATTTCTATCCTCTGAATATTCTTATGCAGCATCCAGTCACATACAGAGTAAATCCTGAACCCATCATAACCCAACCCTATCCTGTCTTTTTCAGCCTATGCCCTGAACTACCTAGTCATAGTGCTCACCAGCCACTTGAGAACAAGAGTGTCTTTGTAGAGCTCAGACTGCCATCTTCATAATGACTTTCAGCTTTCAGGTCATCCATGTTTGCTCCTTTTATTTTTCAGGCAAGTCTATGAGCTCCCATACTCCTGCTGCCTTTGCTCATGTTGGCATTCTTCTACAGCAATTGGCTGATATTGCCATGACTTACCTTCTGGTATCTCCATAAGTTTATGGACTCCTGAAGTAGAAGAACCACACCTTGTTTTTCTCAATTAGCACCTTTACAACTTACTGGTGTGTCTAACTCCAGCACTTTATGAGAAGTAACTATTCACTGGCCTTTGTTCACACCATGACTAAGAGGGCCATAGAGGAAAAGGTTTATGATTCTTCTGCCTCAATGATTTTACTGAGCAATTCTGTCAAATTTTCAGAAAGGAGGATCGAAATTATGTCTAACAAATTTGCATGTATGCAATGCATACACACAAAACAATTTTAAACCCAGCATCTCACTGTCTCACCAAAATTTCAGTGAGGGTTAATGTAGATGTTATTATCACAGGTTTTATGAGGAAAAGACTGAGATGTGAAGAGGCAAATGAAACATGATATGACCGTTAAGAGGCAGTTTGAAGTTAGCTTTGTCCATGTCAGCATATGGATCCTTAGTGCAGTCAAGAGAAGTCTGGGAAATTATAGTGAGCTGATACTTTATATTTTGTCAGCAATTTTCCAGAATATTGTATTATGTTATTAACTCACAGTATATGCATCCTTGCTACTCCATAAACATATGGTTATTAGATTTAGAATATTATTAGAATATTGTTAGCATAAATGCAATCTCAAGTAATTTGAAAATTAACAGGAGAAGACTCAGAATCAACCAAGAAACACTGTTTACATGGGCTCAATGGAAACTTTGCCAATTAGCATAAAGGAAAAGTCAAGTGATCAATGTTTCAGAAATAAGACAACCACACTGTTTATAGGGAAATAACATTATGCAATAATAGGAAGCAAATTGTACTCTGGTAACTGTTAAAAATGTCCCTTACCACTGCTTCTCCAAGGTTCTTGAATTAAATGTGTGACATTTTTGGGCAGCCATATTATTATTCCATTTTACTATTCTGACCCTCTTGTAGGTCCTCACAGAGACTGATTGCCCAAAGGTAAGAATTTAGAAAGGATATTTTATCTTCTATACCATAGCTCAAAATTATTCTGGTACCCACTGACCTTGTCTAGCACTTTGCAGACTTTTCAGAAATGAGATTTTATTACATTGCACTGCACCATAAGCCTGGTTTTCTCTTTCCACTGTGAAAACAAGCTGGTGGAATCTTAAGTGGGTAAACTATGAAACTGGAAGCACATTGACTTATTGTGCCAATGAAGGAATCAGATTATTTTTGAGAGAATAAATATTATGCCCAGCCTGATATTATTTTTATTTGACAAGAGGGAATATAAGCAGCCACATCTGAAAGTAAATAAGAATGTCTAGAAATTATTGGACAGTCATGCTTGTTGGCGTTAGTCTCAGAGGTACTAAAAGAAAGAAGTTAGATGCCAAAAAGTAGCATAAGGAGTTAGGAAAAAAAATAAACAATGTTCAGGAATTTCAGAAAAATGGAATTTAAATAAAAAGATGTTTGACATTTTGGAAACTGAGAAACTGATAATTAATATCAAAATTAGGTGTTATTAAATTGGGAGAATTTTTAAACCAACTTTTCAAAAAAAGTAATCGCTTAAACATATTTTACAGAACCATTATTCAAATAATGATAGTCTTGTGGCTAGTGAGAGAGACACTCACCTCTTGCGGACTCTGAACTTTTAAATAAATGAATGAAACTTTAATGTTCTTTAAAGATATCAAAAGACCAAAGAAAGTTCAATATCTCTAACTTGAAAAAAATTTCTCCTTGGCTCTTGACTTTCTTTCTCAACTTCTATAATTTCTCAGGTGATTTCTTGTTTATAGTTAGTTTAAAAGTGTTTTATGCTGTCTTATTAACAATATTAATGCTAAAAGTTATTACTTATTAGTATTTTATATGTACTAGACACTACGTGAGGGACTTCAGATGTGTGACTTATAACGTATTCTATCTTCACGCTACCATTTTCCAAGAGAAGCATTACCAGGGAAAGACAGTATGGCATTGCTGAGGATGTGGATTAGTATCACTCAAGTTCACTGGTCTGGATACACTGGCCACTAGCTATTTTGGGAATGAGGCTTTACTTTTAGTATGTTCTTCAACTGTGAGTCAATCATTGAATTAACCAAATATTTCCACTACAAAAACTATTTAAGTGGCAATATTCAGTTTTCTTTCTTCCTTCCTTTCTTTCTTTTCTTCTTTGCTTCCTTCCTTCCTTCTTTCTTTTTTTTTTTTTTTTGAGATGGAGTCTTTCTCTGTTGCCCAGGCTGGATGGCAGTGACATGATCTCGGCTCATTGCAAACTCTGCCTCCAGGGTTCAAGAGATTCTCCTGCCTCAACCTCCAAGTAGCTTGGATTACAAGCATGCACCATCACACCTGACTAATTTTTGTATTTTTAGTAGAGACCGGCTTTTACCGTATTGGCCAGGCTGGTCTTGAACTCCTGGCCTCAAGAGATCCACCCACCTTGACCTCTCAAATGCTGGGATTACAGGCGTGAGCCACCGCTCCTAGCCTCAGTTTTAATCAATTTAAAATAGAAATAGAAATAAAGGTCAACATGTGAGATTTTTAGTTTTTGTATATGAACTCCTAATACATGTTCACTGTCATCCTTACTTTGTATTGCTTATTTTATTGAGCCATATTATTGTATTTTTCCATTATAAAGCATATAAATCATTTGCAGATGGAAATAATATATACACATATAGATAACCATATGTATATATACATATAAATCAAAATGTAAACTTCATATACATATATATGAGGCAAAGATGGTATCTGTATATTGGTCCCATGTTGCTTATTTCTTCCCAGGAAGCCAACACCTGTTAACTCATAATCCTGCTGGTACCAAACCTAACTTTTTAAACATTCAGTTGTTTAGAATACAACCTGAATAAACAGATTTTCAGCCATTTACAGCCCACTTGTTTTGCATACTACACAAAACTTACCAACCTCTATTAGCCATAGATTAGATAAACCCCAGGTTTGAATAGACTACATGCTGTCCATCAGAGCCCTCTGCCACAGAGATTTCTCCTGGGAAACTAAGTGATACTACCTAGACATGTGAACCCCCCCCTCAATCTTCATTCTTTTTGAGAATTCTCTTGGTCCCTTCTTCTAGGTGGTGGCTCCTGCATGGTTTTCATGCTGTAAGGGACTCCCCCTGCAAAGAAACCTGTCACAGCATCACCTAAATAAACTTAATTGTGTTCTTCCACCACCTGGTGGTTATCCCTTTTTTCTTGGTTAGCCCTTGAATCCCTTCCACTAACTACTGTGAAATAAAAATAAGGGATGGAACCAACTATATATTTCTTACGTTTTCTATGTAATAGGCATTGTTCCAGGCATTTTTCATTGACTTTACAATTTTATCTCATAAAATTCTTACCCACTGGACTAAAGGTATTATTATTGCTTTACAAATAAAAAAATCAAGACTGAATGAACCAACATTTCTAACAGGGAAAGCATGTAACTTGGCCAGTGATGAAAAGCAGACTCAGCCTTCACATCTTACTGTTTTCTGATTATAAAACTCCAACCTGTTAGAACTCCAGCACTCTACCACTAATCTTGAATCCAAAGTCTTTTTCTGAGGTGCTACATCTGTGCCACATCCTGACTTGCATCAGGCAGCTCATTTTTACCAAATCTGAGTTTCTTTACTTAGAAAACTGGTGCAAAAGCAAACCTATCCTAGATTTTCAAGACCAAGTGAGATAATGCGTAGACAGTTGCTTTATTATCTGTAAAGAGTTTATGCATAGGAAATCATTTTTTCCTCTAATTTTTAAATTAAACTGGGAAGTAAATCTATACATTATGGACATTATTATGCAGACATAAAATAAAATAAATACCAATGTAAAACATTAATATACGATTTACTCATTTCCAAAGTGATACTAAGGGCTTAAAGGGTAAGAATTCATTATTTTGGATCCATTGCCAAAAAGTGTACTGAATAGATCTCTGGAGAGAAAGAAAAACAGTGTTTCCATGTGTGTGTGTGGGGTGGGGGTGGGGGGCAGAAACAAATCACTTGTTAGCAATCTGAAAAAAAGGGTACATTTTCCAAATATAACTGAAATCCAACATTTAAATTATTTTTTTCTCAAACAGAAAAAAATGGTAATATACAAGCATCTAACATTTTCATTATTTTAAAAGTATTTTTAGATGGGCGCAGTGGCTCATGCCTGTAATCCCAGCACTTTGGGAGGCTGAGGTGGGTGCATCACGAGGTCAAGAGATCGAGACCATCCTGGCCAACATGGTGAAACCCCACTTCTACTAAAAAAATACAAAAATTAGCTGGGCGTGGTGGCATGCACCTGTAGTCCCAGCTACTCGGGGGGCTGAGGCAGGAGAATTGCTTGAACCCAGGAGGCGGAGATGGCAGTGAGCCGAGATTGCGCCACTGTGCTCCAGCCTGGCGCCTGGCGACAGAGCAAGACTGTCTCAAAAAAGAAAATAATAATAATAATAATAAAACAAAATAAAATAAAATAAAAGTATTTTTATTTTATTGGTGACTGCTATGGTTCGCATATAATTTGTCCCCCACTAAATCTTTTGCCAATATGATAGTGTTGGGCAGTGGAGCCTAGTGAGGTGCTCCAGGTCCTGAGAGCAGACCACTCATAAAAAGGTAATGCCCTCTCTCAGGAGTGAGTGTGTGTGGAATGGGTTTGGTCCCTCAAGAGGAGATTGTTAAGGATTCTGGCTTCCTCTGTTTCTCCAGTGTGGCTCCCTCCCTTCCAACGTGTTTGCACACACTGGGTCCGCTTCAGCTTTCAGTTTTCTGCCATGAGTGGAAGCAGCCTAAGGCCCTCACCAGAATCCCAGCAGATGACAGCTCCATGCCCATGAACTTCCAGGCTGCAGAACTAATTAGGTAAGTACATCTCTTTTCTTTATAAATTACCCAGTCTCAGATATTCTCTTAGAGCAAGAAAAATAAGATAGTACCATATACCTAGCAGCACAGGTTAAGAAAGATGATAAAATTCTTTTCAAAAAATTTAAATTAGGGAGAAAACTTAAAAAAAAAAAATATATATATATATATATAAAATTTGTAAAACTAAAGTGTTTCAAATACAAATATTCTCTAATTATATTTTCCAGTCTGGTTTTATTATCTGTTTTATGCAGAAGTGAGAGGAAGTAGATGAAAACTAGATTTCCAGCTGCTGCTGCAGTTACAAGTCCTTATTCCACCAGACACATGATTAGGTAATTTATGAAATAAGGAAAGAGGAAGTCATAGTTTTTTTAAATAGTAAATTTTAGAAAATGTATTTGAAAAATCATGGAAACAAAAAATTAACATACTTTTCTATAGAGAGGTAAAAAGGTACATCTACATCAAACATTTAAAGTTTGCATGTGTGCACATGCACGCACGTGTGAGCATGTGTGTTTGCATATTATTAAGAATACTTATATTTTAAGAAAGGTCTTCTAAGTAATATTAAGTCATTAATTTGCCTCCCACTGGAGATTCTGTTAGAACACTGAAAACTCACATAGCACGAGACATAACTGTTGAACTCATTGACTTGTCTTTATTTAGACTGGAAATAAAATACAAAGGATTAAAATACTATCATGTGTATTGCATGACCTCATAGGGAAATATATCCGATGTGGACTCTTAATTTAGAGTCCATCACTCAAATTTTGGTTTAGAACCCTATTGGAATTTTGTTCCCAATAAAATTTGTAAAATAACTTTTTGAATATAATAAATGTCATACCACAGTGGCATGACACTCCTGAGGGTTTCCACATCCCTAAAAAGGTGACTCCACATGGAAAGGGTGGAATTCTGGTAGGTGACACTGTAATGGCTGCTTTTCTCCAACACCGCCTGACAGACCCTGGCTTCCATGTCACAATGCCGGTTTTCCTCCTACCTCTACCTAGCTCTTTCAATCCGCTTTATGGGAGACTGTTCTGCTGGATGCCTCTTAAATGTTAGTGTTTTCTTACTCTTTAGCCTCACATTTGTACCCAATTTACATATTCTTGTGGACAACTTCGTATATTCCTAATTCTACAACAGCCACCTATATGCTAGTGATTTCCAAATTGTCTCCTATCTACTGTCCTTTTTTGAACTACAGGGAAACCATCCATCTTCCACTTCTTGTATTCTAAACTTAGTACTGTCATGTGCTGCATAATGACCAACTTTTCAGTCAATATCGAACACACATATGATGGTGATCTCCTAAGTTCATGATCCTGCCTTTTTACTATACTTTTTCTATGTTTAGACACACAAAACCTTAGCACTGTGTTCCAATTGCCCACGTATTCAGGATAGTAACATGCAATCCTAGGAGCAATAGGCTAGACTGCATAGCCTAGGTGCTATACTATCTGGGTTTGCACAAGTACACTCTGTGATGTTAACACAACAAAATTGCCTAATGATGTATTTCTTATCACATATCCTTGTCATTAAGTGAGGTATGATTGTATGTGGGCCCACCAAGGAAGGGGTAGGAAAGAAACAGAGAAAGGGATAGTATCCCTGGGCAAATTTCATAAGTGATATCTTTCCACTTCCTTCTAAACTTTGGCTTCATTTATGCTAGCCTATTTGCAGTTATTTTAATAGTTTATGTTCTCTTTTTAGATGTATGTGCAGTTTATCCTGCCTGGAATACATTTCCTACTTATTTAATTTGTTATTTATATTCATTCTTTAAATTTCAGTTCAAACATAATCTTCTCTTGGAATGTTGTTTAAAATCTCATCCACTGTGGGCTCAAGGACACTGAGTGTGTCTCTTTTAAGCCCTTGCACTCTATATGCAACTGTCTGGGTAACTGCATATTTCTGCTGCCCCCTAGTCATTTGGCTATTTGATATGAGTTACCACATGGTATTCATATTGCTATCCCAAAGACTGTACTCTATTTGCATGAGAAAAAGTTACTAAATATTACTTAAAGAAATTAATAGACCACAGAATGAATAAATCAGTACATGTGTATATCTGCCAGATACACATTTCTTAAGAAATCATTTCTGCTACTACAGATGTGTAGGTGTGCCCCTAGGAAATAATAATTATCTGTGAAAGGTGCTTGAGATATAGAGAATTATTTTTTAATCCTACCTTAAAATAACATGGCAAACACTTATTAGAATAATACCTCTGGTTAGTTATGGGGTACAAGTGGAATAATCACTGGTCTGCAGCATAAAGATCCTTTATCCATAGACTAACATGATTTTCACGGAAGTGATTGCTTGCCTTGATGGTAGTTAGTTTGCCAGGGTACTATTTAAGGTTGCAGCTATCATGTAAAGCACATAGTTCTTCCTAATGTATCAAGGGAGATTAAAAAGAATAGATGACACTTGAGAGAGAGTCCTTGAAAAAATGTTGGAATGAATAGATAACAAGAGGAGGATTTTGGGAAACAGCTTTTGAAACCAACCAGACAGTCCCACAGACAATTTTTTTTTTTTTTTTTTTTTTTTTTTGGTAACTGTAGGAATTGATCCTTCTGGTCTTAAAGCCTGAAACTTATATTTGTTTTATCTGAGTTTGTTCCTCAGGAAAAGACCTTCAGGCCTCTCAAAAAAAAAGTATCAAAGAATGGAAACCCACCAGATCACTACATCCCATCCACACAATGAGATGCCAGACCCTTTATTCATTATGATGTCTTCCTTCTCCCGCCTTAGTTCCTATTTTCTTACAAATTGTTACACTTTTTCCCTGTTATATAAACCCCTAGTTTTAGTCTGGCAGAGAGATGGATTTAAAACTGAGCTCCCCATCTCCTTGGCTGCAACACCTGATTAAAGCCTTCTTCCAGGCCAAGCACAGTAGCTCACACCTGTGATCCCAGTACTTTGGGAGGCTGAGGTGGGTGGATCACAAGGTCAGGAGTTCAAGACCAACCTGGCCAAGATGGTGAAACGCCGTCTCTACTAAAAATACCAAATAATAATAACAATAATCGGCCGTGGTGGTGGATGCCTGCAATCCCAGGTACTCGGGAGGCTGAGGCAGAGAATTGTTTGAACCCAGGGGGCAGAAGTTGAAGTGAGCCAAGATCACGCCACTACACTCTAGCCTGGGTGACTCCATCTCAAAAAAAAAAAAAAAAAAATTAAAGGCTTCTTCCTTGGCAATACTCAGTGTCTCAGTCATTGGCTTTCTGTGTGGCCAGCAGCAAGGCCTAGACCAAACCCCTGGTGTTTCAGTATCACTTTGAAGGAGGGAAAGTAGAATTGATGATATAGAAATACCTGAAGAATTAAGAGATGTAGCAGGTCAGGGTGACGTTACCATAGAAATATAACATGCATGATAGTGAGTGTGCAAGGCTTCTATTGGCAAGGAGAGAGAAACAGAACTGGATACTAAATTTTGAAGTCCATTCATGGTGCAAGATGAGGAAGACTATTTTAACTGTCCCTTGACTACTATCTACAATCATTGAGGTTTTACTACAAGCTGGAGACAAGGTTAAGATGATTAAATTATTGCCTCATTTAATCTCCTAATGAGTCATACAAGGCCCATTTGATTTTTATGGGTGCTTCATAGGTGAGAGAACAGAGGTTTTGCCACAAGTAGCATCCTCCAATGTCCCACTGCTAGTGTATGGCAGAGTCAGAATTTGAAGCCAGTGCTCTGGATTAGGACATTCTACACCCACATTTCCTAGTCTGGCTGATTTATACTCTTTCTGTGGTCAGCAACACTGTTGTTCAATTAGGCAATTGACTTAAATTCATGTTTAATAAGACTCATATAGATCTCACACACCAAAATCCAGACACTCACACTGACCCATTGCTTCTTCATCCAGAAGGATTTTTACTTTCTGGAAGGATTTTTTACTTTATTTTCTCTAGAACCAAGTTTTACCCGATCTGTGAGGCCCTCCTTGGTCCCTGTTTTCTCAAGAGGTCTTCTCTGACCACTTATTATTTACTTATTTATTTTTTATTGATTTATTTTTTCTTCTCTGACCACTTTTTATTATTTTCTTGTTTAGCGTATAGCAGGAACAGAGGTCACTAGGCTTAGTGAATATTGAGTCTTTAAACTCAAATTATTTTTAGAGATATGCTTTGGAGTAAGCCACATACGTCTAAATTTCAGACAGAACTTCAGCCAGCTGTGTGGTGTGAAGTACCCAACCAAGACCACAGTCTCCAGTGCCTATAGGGTTCTCCTGTTTCTTGGACCCACATGACTATTATCATTTGTTCCTTCCACTGGTACCATTAGCCTTGTAGTTTCTGTTATCATTGATGCTCCTTTCATCATCTTGCCTTCCTAGTTACTCTCAAAATAATAAAATAAACCTATCTGTGTTTAGAATGAATGCTGATGTTTAGTGTGTCAGTTATACTGATGTTGATGCTGATAAATACATTTTATGTTTTAAGCAGGAATTTTCTTGAATTTTCTGTCATCTTAGGAAGCATAAAATAAAAATTATCTTGGATTAGATACACAATTATATTCATTAACTATGACAACTGAAAGGTTAGATTACTGAACATTTTTCCCTAAGAAAGTGAAGTATTTTAATCAATGAGAATGCATCTGCTCTACTCTTAATAAGATTGTCTTGGGAAGAAATGAAGACAATTATATGGGAACATTATTTTTGTTGTAGTTTCTGTGGAAAGCATTGTTGATATGACATTTATGAACACAAAAGCAGAAGAGTAAAGCCATAAGAAGACACAAGACACATTAAAAACTGCTTAGAACCGAAATAGGTGGCAGAGACTTGACTCTGCTTCTCAGTTTTCCCTTGAAGCCAGGTGGAACCTCATGAGAGCCAAGCCTACACTCCTACAACTACGTCTTCTAGATCAATGACATTCACAATGAAGAACAACACTGAGAGATGAAGTGTGCTTCGCCATGGGACCGGCAGTTTAGTGAATGAGCGACAGATAATATTTTCCTCATTGTTTACTACACGTTAATGCATCTGTACAAAAGAATTATTTTTAAAAACATGGGTATTGTACATACTTAATTTAGTTTCTCCACATACTTGGATTAGGGACAGACAGATGAAAAACATGTTTCTTTTTTCTTTTTTTTTTTTTCTGAGATAGAGTCTTGTTCTGTTACCCAGGCTGGAGTGCAGCAGCATGATCACCGCTCCCTGCAGCCATGACCTCTAGGCAAAAGCAATCCTCCTGCCTCAGCCCCCCAAATAGCTGGGTGTAAAGGCATGCACCACCACACTTGGCCATTTTTTGGGGGCGGGGAGTGGAGATGGGGTTTTACCATGTTGCTCAGGCTATAGATATCTGTTTCTATTGAACAGATTGGGCAAAATAAAATGCCTAAAACAAGGTCTACTTTTCCAGGTGAAATTATGCTCTGGAGAGACCAAGATGCTATCCTATTAAGATAAACGGGCATTAGTTACTCTAGGGAATTTTTTTCGGTGAAGAGCCAACATTAGTGCATAAGATAGACTTTGCTGGCATGGTAGTACATGCCTAAAGTCCCAGCCACTTAGAAGGCTAAAATAGAAGGATTACTTTGAGCCTTCAGGAGTTCAAAGATGCAATGTAATGTAGTCACGCCTGTGAATAGACACTGCATTCCAGCCTGGGCAACGTAGTGAGACTCCCATCTCTAAATTTTAAAAGAAGCAGAAAAAATAGAGGGCTTTGCTGCTTGGGACTAGATTTTATCACAGTGACCCAGAGAAAGAGTTTCAGGAAAACTGTGGTTTTTCTGTAATATCTTAGGAAGTTTGTATTTCAAAGTCTTGATTGTATCTTGAATTTGCTGAGATACAGAGAAATCTTTCCTGTTCTTGTCATCAATTTGGGACCACCTAGAACAAGGTGTGAACAGTCCTTTGTGAATCATTTTACTCTACATGTAGCAGAGCTTTTAGAACGCCCAGTGGCTGATGCTGCATGCCATAATACATCCAGGGGAAATACAGAATGAATCAATTGTTAGGTGGAATCATGTCATCAAACGTAACAAGACTGAGAGAAAAGCATGCACTGAAAATCTCTCCTCAATACTTTTGTTGGTAACTATCCTGGCTAGTTATTACGGCATGGAATGACTTAAGGTAAAGAGAGAAAATTACTGGTCTGGGAAAGCTTTGAGCATGATGTTTTACTGTGCATGTGGGTCAGACTGAACACATTCCTAAAATCCTTCTTTTCTATCCCTGACTTACACGACACATTGTGTTAGCAACAACCATTTTTTCTAAGAGTTCCAGAAATGTCTCACTGTTCTCTAAAGTACTATGTAATTCTTCAGTATTCAGGACTTACCATGCCAAAGGGAAGAATGTGCTGCTCGAAGAATAGGTTATAATCTTTCCAATGCTGTGATGTGGTTAGGAAAAAATTACTGATATTCAAGAAACTCACTGTATGATGCACGTTTCTGAAGAATCCTTCCTGGACTTATATGAGACCTATTTACTCTACCAAATCTTCTCTTACATCTCAGCCCAGTGTAGCAACCATTTACTGAATGTCTGTTACATTCCCGATACTGTATTTAGTGGTTTATAAATATGATCTCACTTTATCTGCTCAATGACTCATAGATGAATCAAAGGAGATTGCATATACAGAGCAATGCAGATGAGAGCATCTTTCTTGAACTGAGCTGATATGATCATGCTTAAGGAGTCATTTGACACCCAAAACAACGTGGTTCCTTCGAGCACTCGTTGAGGTGAGGCATCCATCTCCTCACATGTTCTGAGGAAATAATCCTATATGCATGAGTGGGCTGTGTCCATTTCTTTGTCCTCTTCATACAACTCTTATTGAGGTGGTAAACTGAGTGAATGTTCATCTCTTACGCCTCACTATAAACTGTTTAAAGTAGAGCCAACTTCATCAGGAAACAGAAATGGGTGACTACACGGTCTATGTTTAGCATTCTATATTAGTTATTCAGAATGAAAACTTATTGATTACATCTCTCTGGACAGATTAGGGATTAGTCTGTGACATTACCCAAGTCATGAAACCTACCCTCTGTGTGAACTGATTGAAGTGCGTCCCGTCCCTAGGGAGAATGTTGTGCTGAGAGAGAAGAACTCTTCACACACTGCTCTCAATCTGAGTTTCTGGAAGGCTATATTCTTCATGTGACTCTGTTAAATGTAGATTGGTCCTCAGCCTAAGGATGGCCCAAACTGAAGAGTAAAATGGTAGGTGAGGAGGTTTAGGGTGTTTCCAGCATGTGTTCTGTTCCTGAAACATGCCATTCCCTTCTCGTAGGTCATCAAGTCAACTTGTCACATGAATTCTTACTCAAATATTCTAAATCATATTACTTTTAGGCCTTGTCTTAACTGGAGAGACACAAGAGCTCCAATCACTTCAATCCTAGCTAAGATTTGAGATTACTAACACATAATCCTCACCCATGCTTGTGGGCCCTGTGTAATTTTTATTGTTCTCCATGCTTAAATCATAGCTTACATAGGATGGAAGGTCTTAACCACATCTCGTCTCTCTGCCTAACACCTGGGCAACATTAGCCTGCACTGGGTTTGTGAAAATCTTTAAACCCTCGCTCACCTTTTGCCTTAAGCAAGTTTCCTCCACCAGGAGCATCTTTTCCCCCTTCCCATGGTTGACCTAACTCTTACCTTCTTTTTAGTTCTCAGCTCAGGTGCCACCTCTTTCAGGTAGACATTCCTGGTGTTCTCAGGTCAAGTAGCTTTCAATATGTTTTCCGTAGTACATATTTCTAGATCTGAATCTATATCATGATCAATATTTTTACATATGCAGAATTTACTTTATTTTGCACGGAAATTTGTTCCTTGAAATCATGAATATGCCTCATTGTACTTTTCATCCCGAGTCTGTGTTTCAGGACCACTCAGTAAGCTTTGTTTGTTCATTTGTTTTCAATGATTTTATTTCTTTTTATTAAACCTGTTCATAAACATTGTCTTAGTCAAAAGAATAATATGTAAATATAAAAACAATAACTACTAACCTGTTTCTAATGTTTTCTTCTTACATCTTTAAGTGTCTTACATGTGTCTCACCCAATCTTGCTATTAGTCACAAAAAAATAATTTCTAATAGTCCCATTTATAGATGATAAAAATGGGATACTTAAACAACTCACCTGTTACTTTATGTCAAGTAAGTAGTTGAGCTGGGATTTCAGTCCAAACACCCACTAAATAATAATTTGTTTGAAGCCAGCAGAACTTATGGGAGATCAATTTTCATATCTTGCTTTGTAAATATACAATTAATTATTGAGACATGTGAAGTGCTGGTGAATCAGTCAACAATTTTCTTCTTACATGAGTATTTTGTAATAAGAAAGAGTATAACACATGCAATCTATATTCAGATGCCAAGTTTTAGTTGTGCTTTCATCAGATGAATCAATTTTATATCTGTGTCCTGAATTAGTTGTGAATTCTTTGGTCAGTAATTAAATTGCGTTTAATCCATTTAAGAGAGGAAAGCCATCTGTCAGGTGTGTGAACCTAATTAGTCACAGTGTTTTGAATAGACCATCATATAATGGCAGTGATTTTATTATTAAGAATTACAATTCAAACATAGAGAATTTTATTGTTTCACTTTCTGTGAATCACAACAGCTCATCGAAAGTCTATTCTGTGAGAGCTTCATACTTTGGCTTAATAAAGACTATTTTAAGGGAAATTACATCTGAATGAAGACCCGTGTTTTGAGGCTAGAATTTACAGAATGCTCTTGGAAGCTAATGGCCAGTCCATCCAAACATGTCTATGTTTGACACATATCTTGATTATGTCACACACATTTTTTAGCACCCTTATAGTGGGTGCTGTGCTAGACACTAGAGAATTCGAGAATGAACAAGATATTGTCACTGCATGAAACATTTTATACTATAGTTGAGGAGGCTATTGTAAGCATAATGCAAAAAACCTAACACCTGAATTCAGTGTGTCAAACCATGGTCTAATAAATTATCAGTAAATCATCACAGCCTGCTTATAAATGGTCATTTTTTTAAATTTCATCTTAAGACACTATAGTTGATGAGGGCAGAGATTTCCTTACAAGTGATAGAGCCAGCAAGGTTAGTTTCCTAAATGGAATCAAGATCTTCTAAGTCATGTTAAAAATCCATTTAGATTGCACAAAATTAGGAAGTTTATTTTAGTGCCTAAAGGTGTCAAGGTCGACAGAACCCCTCAGAAAGGAGCCTGAAGAAAAGGAGTGCTCTAGTGGGAATGTTGCTGTTGTTTGCTTGTTGTTTTTTAATCACTAGAACAAGGGTAAGTATGGTTCCAGGATTTTCACAGACTTTTTTTTTTAACAGAAAAGGAATTATGTATACAATTGGCACATTTATTACATCTGAAGTTTACAGGCTGAATTTTCGAATTTTAGCCAAATAGACTATTATGGAGATAGAAAATGCTACTCTAAAACCAAAAAAAGAAAAAAGACTGGTTTTATGTATAAGAACATGTACAAGGGAAGGAATAAAATGGAGGCATAGATGACAAAGTAATAATGCATCGGAAAGATAGGAAAGTCTGGCATTCATTATCCTCAACGCTCATCTATGTAGTGCTTTGCCTTCAGGGGCAAATTACAAAATCCCTTAAATGGCTTATAAATTTTTTCATCTGTAGCCCCTGTCTCCTTCCCCAAAGGCTTGCTGCCTCTCAGCAATTCCAAATGTCCTAAACCTAAACAGTAATTCATTTTTATTTGATGGTCAATCCATTGCTCATTCATTCATAAGAATCCTTAAGGTACAGAGGAAAGCTCATTGGAATGTCTTGAGCAATTCATCCTGAGAGCTGAAAGTATCCCCAAATTTGCTAATGTTACAATATTCTAGGTTACTTTCATGTATTATTTATCACAAAGATACAAAGTTTTTAGCATGTCAAGAGTTACTGCCAGCCTTTGCAGTGCAGGATATTCAAATTCATACCTCAGCAAAATTACAAATTACAACATGACATATTGGTTCATGAATAGACAAAACTCGGAACACTAAATCTGCAAATGTCAAGGGTCTACTCTGTTGCAAATGCCAACAGCTGAGCATAATTCCAAGTAACTTCTTTCCTTGAAATTTTAAGTCAATGCTGATATCTTCCATATATTGAAGAAGAGGCAGTCAATAAGAAGGGCACTTGTCCATGTTGATGGTATCCAGCTACATCACATTGGAGCTGAAACGTATGGACCCCCTCTGTGAACTTATGGCTTTCCTTTTCAGAATAAGAGTTTCATTAATAAGAAATGTAGAAATGTAGCACTTCTAAAATTTTGACCAAAGGAAAAAAGTTCTGCCAACAATTACAAATGCAACAATGGGGAAAAATTGAGAGACAAAGGTGCACAAATTGGGTTAGGGAGTGCAATAAAGAGGATCTTGGGTATTTACAAAAAATGGGGTATTTACAAAAAATGGGGTTGACTATAGCTTATTTTTCATTGGTGGATGGCCATTTTGGGCTGAGGTAGCAAAACACATCCATGGATGCCATTCTTCAACTTCCCAAATAATTTTCTTATTCTGGGTTCTTCTTTTATCTAATACATTGTTAGAATTACATAAGAAAACCTGAGCATGCACAATGCTGTGTTTACGTTTTCAGTTTTGGCCTCATTATCTCACTTCTGGGGCTCCTGCAGGACTTGTTCCCTACAGCCAACTTGCACACTAAGTTCTTAGGGAGCAATAAAGGACTTCAAGTGGGCCAATCAGAAGTCATTTATTCCTAAATACCATCACGAACATAATATTTCATAACACTTCAATTATACTGTACTTGACTTAATTCTCCCTTTCTGAAGAGACACCCATCTGATTTGAAGCATGTATACACTTGTCACCTGTCAGTAAGGTCTTCTACAGCCCCTGTTCCTATTGCTTTCTCAAGAAGGATCTCTTCTGAAACGAATCCATTAATGCCCTACATCTAAACTCTCATCCTCTGAGTAAATTTTCTTCTGCGATAATTTTCACTTTAGCAAACCCTCTTTCTTTTCAGCTGACTCATCTTCTATCTTCAGGTTTTCAAGACCTCCACTTTTGAAAGAAGCTTCCCATCCTTTCTTCCTACAATTCTAAGTTAGCAAAATAAGAACACCACTAACATGCTTTATCTATCTCACTCAATCCTCACATAACCTCACAAAGTAAGCTTTTATCAACTTGGTTACAGGATGTAGAATTCAAGTCATAAACATCAGTCAATCTCTTTCTCCTTCTTCCCTGTTTCCTCCCTCTCTCTCAATTCATCTCCCCCTCCTTCTTTTCCTTCCTTTCATCTTATCTTCCTGTTTTGTATTATTTTTGTTGTCATGAACTTTTTCATAGACTAAATTTAAACTTAGATGATTTGTTAACTCTGCTAACTTTAGTTAGAAGCAGCAAGATAATATTAATATAAGCAGGGTGAAAAGGAGAAGTTGTTTGGCCTAGAAAGAACAGTGTATTAAGAAAAATATAATGTTGAGTAGGGTCATAAAATTGAGAAATAAAAGTGAAGAATATTTACATTGGTGTTGCAACTTGAGAAGATCAACAAGGTGAGCTCCTCTGAGAACATAGCAGGCTTAGATCCCCCAAACACTGTTAAGTATTAGCAACTATACCTCTGGTCATACACACATGACCCTACCAAGAGGCAAATGCATGGGGCTCCAACTGTGCAGTAACACACACAGGTTTGAAAGAATTCTGCTTTAACTCTTGCTTCCTCTGTAAGCTACCTTCCTCAGGCAGCATTGCTTTTGTTCTCTCTTTGGCCCTTTGCTCAGAAAACCAACAAGAAAATCAAAATAAAAATAAGCATTTATGACACATTAAAGCAAGAGTCTTTTGTTATCTGTCTCCATTCTAGTCCTTAAGATACTCTCAATTATTTGAGAGTGATGATTTTTGAAGGAGAGTAAGAAGCAAAGGAATCTGAAGTGTGGACAACTTTGTAGTACTAACTAGTCCCACATTGGAAAGGCTTCTTATTTGCCAGGGAGGGAGAAGAGCTATCTGGAGCCAGTGATAATAGAAAAGCTAAAACTCTTGCTAGACTTCAGTTGAGCTAGTGCAGACCAAGGGACTGAAAAAGACTGGAGAAAATTACCAGGGCCATTTCCTTGGAACATGGAAGTGGCAAAAGCTGTGTCTTTTCTTACTTATTTCAATCTTTATTTTCTATCCCTCTCCTACATGAAAAGTTTACTTTCCTCAGAACCACCTTATTTCGGGGTCACTTACCAGAGGTAACATCTGAATTATTCAGTTTTCCAGAAAATTTCTTTATAGTGCCAAATTCATTTACCAGATAAATCAACTTTCTGTTTGATTTATTCAGTTATGAATATAATCAATAAGTTGGCATTTTGGTTTAATAAATTTTCTGTCATTTAGAGAGTGTTTAACATGTTTCAGGAATTATATAACATCTATATTTATACGATATTTGCATAACATACAAATACACAAATTGGGTCTATGTAACACACTATATATATAACATCTATATAAGTATAATTGCATATCATTGTGCTAGTAATCTTAAATATTATTATCCCCATTGAACACACATGAGAAATAAAACAGACTTAAATAATTGCTCAGGATTCATTACCATCACATTGCACAGCTGGAAATCAAATGGCTGGCTGCCTGATTTAGAATTAATATGCCTAATTATTTTATGTTACTCTCTCCTATGAAAATGAGTTGAACTGATATATTCCCAAAAGACTGGTATACAATTTAATATCATCTTTTTGTTGAACCACATAAATATTTTACCTATTTAAAAATATATATGTACAGAAAATAAAACTTGAACATAGACTAAAAATAAATTCTATATCAAATTGATGTGACAGCTATGAGGAAGAAAAAAAATGTTTCTAGTAATCTAGAACATAGCACCACATCCATGACAATTTAGTGGGTTATATATTAGGTTACAGAAGAACATCCACATGAAATTACACTATATCCAGCAAGCTTGTTATAGAATTATTGGTGTCATTATTTGGAAATTATTTGTATAGTGTAGAATGAAGTAAATAAGTAATTATGTTAGTGTTATTTGTAAAAGGGAGAAGAGCTACAAGCATACTACTAAAGAGTTATGTCAAATTCTCCCAGTGTTAAACTTTAAATGGAATTATTATGAATTTGAGTTTTTAAAATTTTTATTTCCACCCGAGGAGGTGCGCCAAGATGGCCGAGATAAGGCAACACCGGAAAGCAGCTCCCCAGCACATGAGATGCAGATGGCTAGAGGACTTCATGATTTCAAGCGAGGTGCCTGGTTCGTTTTGGTGGAACTTGTAGGACACTGAAAATAGCCCAGGGAAGGCCATCTGAAGCAGGGCGAGGGCTGCCCAGGAAGGGTGGAGCAGAGACAGGGGCAGGGTGCGTCCCCACCTGGAACGTGCAGCCAGCTCGGAGGGTCGGGGGACGTCACCCCGTCGGTGCTTGATTTGGATCCTGTGCTCCCTCTTGCCTCCTGTGCTTCCCTCATGCCTCCTGCAACCCACGGTCCACGAGAGCCCTGCTGGGCTGAGGGGCACAGTGGGTTGTTGCTCAAATCTGAGCGACAGCCTGGTGCCGCAAGTTGTCTGCACGGACCCGGGCAGAAGTTTGGATTAACACCAGCGGGATGCAGCTCCCTGTCCCACAGAAAGAGGCAGAGTTGAAAGGGAAACAGGCCGTAAGACCTGGCAGGCCCCACCCTCACAAAACTCAAACCGAAGCCCGCGAGATAGAGAGCTTTGGAGCGAGGCAACAGTTTGACCCCAACCGGGAAGACTGAGCTCAGGGAAGGAGACACGCCACTGGGAAGGCGGGGCTCATCTCACTGGTGTAAACAAACTCCAGGGGAAGACCACCCACCCCAGCAGCCTGACTGACTCAGAGGTGGGTGATGAACAATGAGAACACTTAGGCACAGGGGAAGGGAACAACACTCACTGGGCTAGGTGTGGGGGGTGGAGGGAAGGAGAGGGGAGGGACAGCTGGGGGCAGGGAGGATGGGGAGGGATAATATCCGGAGAAATGCCTGATGTAGGCAACAGGGGGGTGGGGGGTGCGGGGATGGAGACAGCAAACCACCATGGCATGTATGTACCTATGCAACAATCCTGCAGGATGCAGGATGTACACATGTACCCCAGAGCCCAAAGTACAAAAAAAAAAATTATCTATTTCCACCTACAGAAAAGGCCTAGAAGCTTCTGACACTCCAGTAGCCATGAGCATTCCAGAAGACCACACTTCATTTTCCAAACATATTTTTCCACTATGATAAACAAAAGCTTCTCAGAGACATCAATTCAAGTCTGCACAGGAAAAGTGTAAGGTGATGCTTAGATGTCCTATTGCGCCACAGTACAAGGGAGTTCTGCTGTGCCCAGCCAAGGGTCTGCCTAGGTTCCTCTAGACATTCAGACTCACCGGGTTATGACAGGTCACATATGGGCAAGTATGTTTGTAGAATATAGGACAGAAATCACAGCTTGTCAGCAGAGTGAATTGGATGTTCCTTTTTAATAGCAGTCCTGCAGGCACGCATCAGACTGCTCAGGGACCAGAAGATATGACCACCACAGGAGGGTGTGAAAGTTACCCTGTCTTAGCTTCATTCACTACAGGAGCCGAAATTTCCTGGACATAGTTTTGCTTTGTAGACATAGTTTCCAGGGTCTCAGGAGGAGACTCTCCCAAAAGTGATTGCATGCAGGAATGACAAAAGATATGGCTTCCTGTCATGTATTTATTATTTTTCTAGTCCGGATGCAATTTACTAATTAGTGGTAATTTTTACTATAAGCATTGTTGCTTAGTAGCTTTCCCTCTATTTGTTTCCAGGAAAATATAGCTAAGAGATTAACTGAAGGTCAAATTTTAGGCAGAGGGGAAAGAGTTTTGTTATCCTTTTGCTAACAGAAGTATTCAAATACTATGTTTTAAAAATAGAAAAATGATGATTTACTACTATTGGAGGTGGCTGTTATTTCAACACTTTGATCAGAAAGTTAATAATTAAAGGAAGGCTCACCTGTAATCCCAGCACTTTGGGAGGCCGAGGCAGGTGGATCACCTGAGGTCAGGAGTTCAAGACCAGCCTGTCCACCATGGCAAAACCCATCTCTACCAAAAATACAAAAATTAGCCAGCATGGTGGTGCACACATGTAGTCGCAGCTACTCGGGAGGCTGAGGTAGGAGAATCTCTTGAACCTAGGAGGCAGAGGTTGCAGTGAATGGAGATCCTGCCACTGCACTCCAGTCTGGGCAACAGAGCAAGATTCTTTTTAAAATAATATAATAATAAAAAGTTCTTCAGTGAGGAATTCAAGTAAGACCAGTTAGTAAGAATGCCAGTTAGTGAAAATAGAAGTATGAGAAGATATTATTAGAATAGTATGATTTTGCCATCCTTAAGAAAATATTTGTTTAGGGCAGGGATCATCAATGGATGGTAAAGCCATCAAGCAAAGGAGGATAGGGAATTTCATATTTGCAGGGTGTATCAATGCCATCACAGATTACTTGATATTCCCAAGGAGCATACATTTCTTTACAGTACAGAATTTGGCAATTCCTGTTACAACCCAGTGACTGAAATACTCTCAGGTTTCTTGGCCTCTGCTCAGGGAAGAAAAGTACTAGATGTTTGGTGTACCTGTAAAAAGAGATTAAGTTCCTTCCTTCTCTACCTCTAGGAAGTACATTTTCCATACTCCTCAATGTTATACTGTTGCAGAATATTCAGGAGAGTGGAGAGACCAATGGATGAAACAGGAGGATCTTATTAAGGTGGCCACCTGCTCAGCGGGTTAGCATCCCAAGGCTGAATGCCCAACAAAGACAGGGCTTGACTTTTGTACATCCAGGGTGAGATAGCAGCTAACAGGTTTAAACAAAGAATAGTTACTTAATTTGTAACATGTCTTGTGATGTACATTACATTTGAAAATAGCATTTTGAGAAATATATTGTATATTCTTTGGATGTTATCTTGCCCTGTGACCTTGAAGCTGGTCTGCAAGAAAAACAGGAGTCTTGAGATGTCTGGGAACTTTGCTGAGAATGTGGGGAGAATAGATAAGGCAGATTTTACACAGAGTTAGTTAATTTTAAGCAGAGTTGGGGGTTAGGTTTTATATTGAACACAACACAGTAAACTTTATTATGCAGCAATTACAGACTACTATTGTTATTCTTTAATTTCCCTCTTCAAACATTTTACAACAGTAACCCTTAAAAGTTAGGAGAGGATATCCTGTGGTTTCTCAGCAATGTGCATAATGAGGTGGGTCAATCAAATTTGGAATGCAATTTTGACACAAACCTTGGGCAACACATTACTACTTTTTGGTAGAGTAGCAATACTTCTGGTAGAAACCTTCTATTTGTCTCTTCAAACTAACTCCCCCAACTTCTTCATCCTGAACCGCATTAATATTTTGAGTTGCATTAGTTGAATGGATTGCATCAACTGTCACTTAGTCCTCTAGACTCTGCTAGCATTCAGCCAATGGTAAATTTTTACAGACCAGATAATGGCAAGGAACTGAGGTGAGGTATTTATTTGCCTACAGCCCTCGCAGCAGTACTGCCTTGGGCTGACTTCTTCCTCTATCAGAGGTCCCTGGGATTCATAAAACATGAGATTTTCACCACCTGAAACTTGCTGTTTTTGTATTGTTAAAGCTCATGTCTTATAAGTATTCTGATAAATTCTTCTTTTTTAAAAAAAATAAAAGCAAGTTTATTACAAAAGAATGGCTACTCCATAGACAGAGCAGCCCCGATAAATTCTATCGTGTTTTTTCTTAAAAAAAAATATATACATATAGTATGTTTAAAATCATGTATGATGCTATTGAAGATATTTCTAAAGGAACAGAATGCTTTCTGACTAGGCATCAATGGAACCTGCATCACATGGTTACAATTGTACCAGCTTAATTTGATTCTGGGAAGACTGTGAACAGAATAGTGTTAAACTATAAAGATACTTGTTTGTGCTTTCCCAAATATGAGAGTATACTGTTATATAGTTGTTTAATTTTTTTTTAACTTCAGGCAACCTTTTCTCACAGTTAAAAACAGGAGAATAATAGAAGTTACGTTTATATTTTCGGATGACAGTTTCTTTTTCTTTTTGAAACACATCTTTTCTAATTCAGTGTTTTTAAGTTTTAGATGCAAAATTTGTTCGATGTAGAATCTGTGGGCTCTTGGCCTCCTAAAAGTTCACTGATGATTCACTGATATGAGGCAGACTGATTAATAGAAATAGAAGAAAAGGCATACAAAGTTATTAAATGGGTCATTTTCCACTGAATTTAGATAAACAATCCTAAAATTCATATGGAACAACAAAAAAAAGAGCCTGAATAGCAAAAGCAATTCTAAGCCAAAGGAACAAAGCTGAAGACATCACATTACCCAACTTCAAACTAAACTTACTACTATTGTCTATAGTAACCGAAATAGCATTGTACTGGAACAAAAATAGACACATGCACCAGTGGAACAGCATACAGAACTTAAAGCCACACGCTTAGGAGCAACTGATCTTTGACTGAGATAAATAATGCAGAAAAGTCAGCCTGTTTAATAAATTATGCTGGCAAAACTGGCTGGTCGTATTTAGAAAAATGAAAGTGGATCCAGGCCGGGTGCGGTGGCTCACTTCTGTAATTCCAACATTTGGGGAGGCTGAGTCAGGTGGATCTCTTGAGGCCAAGAGTTCAAGACCGGCCTGGCCAACAAGGTGAAACCTCATCTACCATAAATATAAAAATTAGCCAGGTGTGGTGATGCACACATGTAATCTCAGCTACTTGGGGGGCTAAGAAACAAGAATCGCTTGAACCCAGGATGCTGAGGTTACAATGAACTAAGATCACACCATGGCACTCAAGCCTGGGTGACAGAGTGAGACTTTGTCTAAAAAAAAAAAGGACCCCCTACCTCTCACCATATACAAAAATTCAGGTGGATTAAAGACTTAAATGTAAGATCTCAAGCTATAAAAATCCTAGAAGAAAACCAAGGAAAACTTTTACACCTAAGCAAAGAATTTATGAGTAAGACTTCAAAGACAAATGCAGGAAAAACAAAAATCGACAATTGGGACATTAAATTAGGAAGATTCTGCACAGCAAAATGAACTATCAACAAACAGACAACCTAAAAAATAGGAGAAATATTTGCAAACTATGAATCAGACAAAGGACTAACATCCAGAATCTATAAGAAACTTAAACAAATCAACAAGAAAAAAAACATTAAAAGTGGGCAGAAGATGTGGACAGACACTTCTCAAAGGAAGACAAACAGGCAACCAAGAAACATGAAAAAATGTTCCACATCACTAATTGTCAGATATAATGCAAATTAAAACTACAATGAGATACTGTCAGACACCAGTCAGATATGGCTATTATTAAAAAGTCAAAAATAACAGATGCTGATGAGGACATGGAGAAAAGGAATTGCTTACACACTCTTGGTGTGAATATAAACTAGTTCAGCTACTGTGGACAGCATTTTGGAAACTTCTTTAAAAACCTAAAAATAGATTTACTATTCATTTCCACAGTCTCAGTACTGGATATCTACTCTTCAAGAAAAAATTATTTGACCAATAAGAACCCTGCACTCATGTTTATCACACTACAATAGCAAAGTCATGGAATTAACCTAGGTGCCCATCAAGAGATTGCATAAATAAAATATGGTATATATATGCCATGGAATACTATATAACCATTAAAAATAATGAGATCATGTTCTTTGCACCTGGAGACCATTATCCTAACTGAATCAACCCAGAAACGTAAAATCAAATACTGTGTGTTCTCACTTATAAATGGGACCTAAACAATAGGTGCACATGGGCGCAGAGATGGAATTAGACACTAGAGACTTCAAAAAGTGGGAGGATAGAAAGGAGATCAGTGTTTAAAAACTACCTATTTGTTACTATGTTTACTATTTGGGTGAGAGGTTCAACAGAAACCCAAATCCCGGCATTATATAATACACCCATGTAAAAAAATCCTGCCCATGTGCCCCCTGAATCTGAAAAAGAAGACAAAGATCTTTCTTAGATATAGATAAGGCAAGGGCTCAGAGCAATGTTAATGCAATTTTTCTACAGATGCAAATCTCCCCCACAAAAGATAGCTTTGCAGGACTATTTTTGTTTGCCAGCCTTCTCAACAGCCACCTCAAAATATAACAAAAAGATATATTTTGGAGTCAAATATTTTGATTCTTCTCAAAATAAAACACTTAAATAGACATTTTTAAAAGTTGACAGTAATTCCATCAAGTCATTATAAAAATTTTCATGTTATTAAGTCTTTCCTATTCATATTTTACATAGATGTAAAACTCTATATCTCATTTTGTCTTTTTTTTTCTCTTATTGTGATAAAACACATTTTTTCAAATCATTTGCACACAGGTTTTAATGAGTATTATTGACAGTGTGTATGATAATTTATTTAAGTATTACACCTAATTAAGACATTTAATGTATCTCAGGTTGTTAGCACACATAGCACTCTAATAAATACTCTTCTATATCAGCTTGGTGTTGTATTTTTAAATATTGATGCAGATAGAGTACAAGTAGTAGTTATTTGCTAAGATAAATTTGCAAGTAGAGTTCAGGCTTCCAGAAATAATGTGAAAAATAGAGCCCCCCTCCCCCCGGCCAAATAAATCATTATAAAGTCAAACCCAGATGAAAAGATGAGACGGGATGACACAGTAAGTGTGGTAAGGCCTGAGTGACTAAGCAGGTCACAACTGGGTAGTAGCTCTTTTGGGACAAAGGCAATTCAGGGAAGAATCATATGGGTTGTCTGGATTTATGTCTCTGAGTTTCACCTTTCCTTTTGAGCCTATGTGTCTTTATTAAGAATATAAACTATAGATCAGAAAATATGCCAGAACCCGTTAACTAAAGTCCTTCCCCTCCCTCCATTTAACCATATCTTAACACCATCTGTAAAAAACTATCTCTACTTCCAGCTTTGCCACTCTTTTGGGATGGAGACAAGGAATGGGCCTCAGTTTTTAAGAGCACCTCATGAACAACATTGTAAAATTGAATAATTCAAGCTTAAAGCTCCTGAAACTTTAGGAGTTTTAGGAATTTCTCTCTTGTGCCTTGAGAGAAATGTGGCTATGTAGTCTGAGTCATGGTGCATGTAGCTGCGATTTCTGCCTTTTTTTCTGTAAATAGGAAAGCCATATGGTGCCAGAGATAAGATCACCTCAGATCACAACTCCTTCTCATGGAGTAATAATTTTCTTGGAATGTAGTGATCTGTAAACAATCAAATTATTGTAACATATGCATTTGTTTCATACAGATGTAATTTTGCTAAAATGTCTGTTTATGCCCATGTAAGTGAGACTTTAACTTCTCCACATTGGAATACTGGTCCCATTGGTTTGGAGTAGGTATTTCCCAGGTGGCCATACTCAAGATTTGTGCTGAAATAAACTCTTTATTTAATCAGGTTTTCTGAATCTCATTATTTAAGGTTTCTAAGGGATCTGAAATGAACCTCCAGTGAACACTGTCACTTTGCCAATAATTAGGGCCTTGGCACCAGCATGAAAGACAACATTGACCCGACCTTGCCAGAGTCAATGGGGATCTCTGGTAGATACCCTCTCAAGTCCAGACTCATGGTGTGATTGAGGATTCAAGCTTCATTCGAGCTACACACGTTCCTGAATTAACAAGGTTGGAACTGAAGCTCTACTGCAAGATAGGAGTTTCATTTGTTATTCTTTAGAGATTTTGCTAATTGAAAATTGTGGTTTTTCACTTTTCTTTGAGGCTTAGGTTTTGATTGGAATTACTCCTTAGAGTTTTTCAAGGAGAGTTTTTCCTCTCATTTGACATTTTGATCAGGCAAAGAACAGTGTCTCTTTGAAAACAGGAAGTCAATACCTGTGGCTTAAGAAAAACATTTGTAATATTTAAAACTGGCCAGATTTTGAAGCTGAATCCAACTGACTTTCTTCTTGACTAACCAAAATTATAAAAGGCTCTCTATAAAACTGACGTAAGTCCTGAAGGTATGAGACACTCCTCCATGCCAAAATGAACCTTAGGCTGCTAAGGTCCTACAGGAGTGTTGGAGCTTATCACCCATGATATGAAATGGTCTCACAGGAAATCTTTTAAGAAAACACAGGGAACCTTGCATAATCTGGCGGACACACATAAAGCTGATCACCTGGTGCCTTAAGTACCCAAGTCTCTTGGAATCTCTGAGATGTGTACAAGAGAAGAACTGACTCAAGGGTGACACCTTGTGGAGCTTTTCCAACAAGTGGCTCACTGGATCCCAAACAACACCTACTAGCTCTTTTTGGTCATTCAAAAGGAAACGGAAATCTAAATTATGGTCACTCACATTTCTAAAACTGACTCTTCCTCCTTAAGGAGAGAGCCACCATTAGAAACACCAGCTGGATTTATGTTTGATCCTAACAGGGCATTTTCATGCAAATATTTAGGCAAATGGTGTCACTTAACTTATAATGACCCCAAATTACGATGGCCAAAATGAAGTGCCTTTGTAATACTTAGACTAGTTAATCTGCATTCTCAATTAGAAAAAGTCAGTTCTAATATGAAACCAAATATATGGGAAAGCTATTTCCAGTGGTTCTTAGAAGCTTCTAAGAGCTTCTGATAAAGTTATTTGTTTGCCAAAGGAAAACAAAAGATTATCTGACAAGTTTGAATTGAAACAACAACAACAGCAAAACACTGCTGAAATGATCCTCCCTCCTTCAGCTCCTGTCCTCTTTTGTCAGTACTTCCTTGTCTGGACTGGCCTCCCCCAACCGTCCTCCTTGTTCCGGCTCCATTTTGGAAATATCCTATTTGTTGGAGGAGAACCTGCCTTGATTTCTCAAACATGGTCAAAAGTAAAATTTAAAGGTATAATGAAAGAAATCCTGGGCCCTCTTTGGGGTACTATTCGATTTGCTAAAAAATTTAAATTAAACATTTAAACTTATGACTTCAGATTCTATGGCTTTTATCAACTGGTTCACATGTTCATGTCAGAAAGTAAAGCCAAAGTTTGGTTGGCTAAGGCAAGTTGGAGAAATTCTCTAGAAACGTTCCATAAATCTTCTGAAGAAAATCATGCAGAGGCCCACAATACTGCCAAAGGTTTGCTAGACACTATCCCCTTAGTTTTTCTAAGAGTAGTTTAGTAGAATGAAATACAACAATGCTGACAAAATCTCGAAAACTATAAAGGATTTGAGAAAAATCTTAATATCCAAACATATCAGAAGTAAGTTATGCTGACTATCAAAGTGATACTCTCCTTAACTTGAACTTTATACGTTGGAGATTTGATGAGTAGCTGGCAATTATAATAAAGAGGCAGTGTCCCAATTAGACTACCTCTCAAACTCATGATCTAGTGAATGCGGATGACCAAACATTCCACACCCCAACCAAGGTGAAAAAGAAGAGGGAAGTTAAACAGAAAGGAAAAGAAATAAGATCATGAGATTACAACTAAAACAATTGTCCAACCAATTTGTAGCCCATAAACCGACTAATACATTTCAAAACTGAACTAATCTCCTGCTTTGCAGTTACTACAAAAAGCCTGAGCATTTCAAAAGGGACTGTAGAAAATTAAAATGGAAAAGACAGCAACAGGCCAAAGAAAAAGAAGAATGGGTATGCTCTGAGGAAATCAAAGAGAGCTTCTCGTTTTTCCTCATCAACACTTTAGGGGAAATTAAAGTTAATTTAAATGGAGAGCAAACACAGGCTCTTACTGACACTGGAGCTACGTTATCAGTGATAAATTCCACATTATTACAAGGTCCCACTTGTCAGGGTAAAAAGAAAAGGCAAATGGTGCGTATAACAGATAGTTCTATATCAGTATATGAATCTCGACCAACAGTTTTCAGTTAGGTCTCCTACAGAAAATGCGTGCTTTCCTCTTAGTTCCCTCAGCTCCCATTCATCCGATGGTGTGAGACCTTTTAGAATTATATAATACCTGTATCTCTTTCTCTCAAAAAGTGGAAATGCATTTAGAAATAGAGATAAAATAGAATTATTAGGTCCAAAATTTTTTCAAAATATTACACTTTTAATTTACAAATTGCAATTCATATTGTCATGGAGAAAAACAAATTGTTAAATAGTGAAGAATGACTAAAGCTATTAAAAATAGTACCAAATAAATTGTGGCCAAAATCTCCCACCAGTATTGGAAAAATAATTTTGGCTGCCCCAATTAAAATGCAAATACGTCCATCAAAGCTTCTTAACCTTAGCCAATACCTTCTAAGATCAGAGGCCCTGTAAGGGGTGAGTCCTATAATTTGGGAGTATATAGAAAGGCTTAATTATAAGAAACACTCCAATTATCCCCATGAGGAAACCAAACTGTAGAGGGCAGAGATTTGTACAGGATCTGACAGCAATTAATAACGAAGTTATTTCTTGACATCCAATTAATAACACAGTCATTTCTTGACATCCTATATGCTGTTGACTGTTGAGTGCCATTCGAAATGAAGATGACTTATTTACTGTAATGGAGCTATGTAGTACGTTCTTTAGCATTTCTTGGATAAATAAAGTTAATATCTCTTTGCCTTCACTTGGGAGAAGACAGATAATACACATGGACAGTTGTGCCTTAGGGATATACTTAGAGGCCAACTTATTTTTCAGAAATGTTAAAAGCAGACCTCTCAGATATCAGCTTTCCTAAGAAATCCCCATCAATGGAGTGTATGAAGTTTACTTCTCTGCTTAGAAGATAAGCAAGCCCCCACAGAAGCTGAACTGTATTACAATTAGTAGTCAAAGAGATATAAGGTCTCAAAGGAAAAACTTCTGTCTGTCAAAAACAAGCAAGATATTTGGGTCCCCTAATGTAGCTGGGATTACAGGCATGCATCACTACACCCAACTGAATTTTGTATTATTAGTAGAGACGGGGTTTCTCCATGCTGATCAGGCTGGTCTCGAACTCCCGACCTCAGGTGATCCACCTGCCTCAGCCTCCCAAAGTGCTGGGATTACAGGCATGAACCACTGCGCCTGGCCTATATTATTCCTTATTTTCTTTATGGACAGTGGCCTTTTCAGATATTTTACCTCCATTGCAGTCAGTTTGGGTAACTTACATTTTTCCCAAAATGATTCATCTCGTCTGTGTTTACAAATTACTTACATAGATATGTGCAAGATGGTCTGTGTTTCTTCGTTTGTTTATTTGATAATTATTTCTCATGTTTTGTAAATTTATACTATCTATCTTTTGTGAATTAGTCTTACTAGTGGCTTTTTTATTATATCATTTTTTCAGAAGCAGCTTTTTACTAAAGTTTTGACTTCAGATTTTCTAACTTATTAATCTCCACTTTTATTTCAATTACTCCTTGCCATCTAATTTCTTTTAGTTTTCCTCATTGGTATTTGTTACATCTTAAATATTTTATTTATTTTTTTATTTATAATAATTATAATTATTTCATTGATACACAATAGATGTACACATTTCAGTATACATATTATAACTCCATACATTCATATAGTGTATAAAGATCAAATTAGGTTAATTGGAATATCCATCACCTTAAATATTTACCTTCCCTTTATGCTATGAACATTCAAATTGTCCCCTTAAATCTATTTTGAAATATACACTAAATTATGGTTACAGATAGTCATCCTACTGATTTATTGAACACCAGGTCTAACTATATATAGATATACAGATATGGATATAGATATATAGATAGACCTCACCTAATTTTATATATATTATATATATATAGATAGATCTATATATATGTCTATAGATAAACTATATATAGATATAAAGATAGGTCTTACCTATCTAAGTATATACTTGCATATTTTTTAAAACTTTTAAATTACATGTTGGGTTTTGTCATTTTAAAAGTTTATATTGATATAATTATTTTAATTATGTGAATTTTTCTCTGAGCACTTCCTTAGCTGTGTGCCAAAAAATTTTTACATGTTTGCTTTCTGTTATTATTTACTAGAAATTTTGCAACTGCATTTTGCATTTCACTTTTGATCCAAGATATATTTAAAATTGAAATTTCCATGTGACATAATATTTTCTTTTTTTAAACTTTATTTTAAATTCGGGGGTACATATCCAGATTTGTTATGTAGATAAATTGCATGTCATGAGGAATTGGTGTACAGATTATTTTGTCACCCAGGTAATAAGCATACTACCTCATAGGTACCTTCTTGATCCTTTCCCTCCTCCCACCCTCTACTCTCAGGAAAACTCCAGTGTCTGTTGTTCCCCTTCTTTGTGTCCATGTGCACTCGGTGTTTAGCTCCCACTTATAAGTGAGTACATGCAGTATTTGTTCCTGCCTTAGTTCACTAAGGATTATGTCCTCCAACTCCAATCATGTTACTGCAAAGGAGGTGATCTCATTCCTTTGTATGGCTGTGTAGTACTCCATGGTTTATTTGAACATTTTCTTTATGCAGTCTGTCCCTGATGGGCATTTAGGTTGATTTCATGACTTTACTACTGTAAACAATGCTGCAATGAACATATGTGTGCATGTGTCTTTACAGTACAATAATTTATATTCCTTTAGGTGTATATCCAATAACGGGATTGCTGGGTCAAATGTCACTTCTGTTTTAAGTTCTTTGTAAAATCTCTACTCTGCTTTCCACAGAGGCTAAACTAATTTACATTCCCATCAGCAGTGTATAAACATTTCCTTTCCTTTGCAACCACACCAACTTCCGTTATTTTTTGACTTTTCTAATAATAATAATAGCCATTCAGACTGGTTTAAGATGATATTTCATATAAATGATTTTTATTGTTTTAGTTGTTAATGTTTCTAATTGGTACTACATTGAACTGAAAATGTTAGTGACAGCAAATTCATATGGATCGCAAGCAACCTCCCTCCTGGCCTCCACAGAAGAAAGAATTCCACTGAGGGGCATAAAGCAGAAGAAGAAACTGAGGTAATTTTTAGCACAGGAGTGAAAGACTATTAAAAAAAAACAACTTTAAAGCAGAAATGAAAAGTACTCTTGGAAGAGGGCCAAGTGGGCGTCATGGAGGTCAAATGCCCCCTTTGATCTTGGACTACTTCCAGTGTCTTGCATCCCTTTTCCAGTGGAATACACCTAGGAGGTCATGTACTAGTTACACTCTGCCATTTTGCTTCTCCATGTGCTTCCTTGAGTCACTCATCCAACTTCTGAGATCTTACTGAGAAGCTGCCAATCACCAGTTAAAATTGTTTTTTTTTTTTTTGATGGAGTTCGCTTTTGTTGCCCAGGCTGGAGTACAGTGGCACAATCTCGGCTCACTGCAACCTCTGCCTCCCAAGTTCAAGCGATTTTCCTGCTTCAGCCTCCCAAGTAGCTGAGATTGCAGGCACCCACCACCACGCCCAGTTAATTTTGTATTTTTAGTAGAGATGGGGTGTCTCCATGTTGGTCAGGTTAGTCTGGAACTCCCGACCTCAGGTGATCCGCCTGCCTTGGCCTCCCAAAGTGCTGGGATTACAGGCATAAGCCACTGTGCCTGGCCTACAGGTGTTTTTATCTATTGGAAAACTGCCTTTCCCTGGTGCTGGGTGTGACCAATTATTATTTTAAAGAGGCAGTGTAACAACTGTCTGACCATCATTTGATGGTTGCCTGACTTTCCTGGTCAGATGTGGAGGTAACCCTCTCCTGGCCTTCTCATGCCTGACTAACTACCTACTATAACAAAAGGGATCCCTTCTACACCAGGTGCTCTGCAAAGTACTTGCACTGATGTGGCTCCTGACTGCCATCTAGAAAATGACACGCTTATTATCTCTTTGCCTTTCTTTCTCTTTCTGTCTTCAACAAGGTGTTTGCTGAAGTACTTTTAGATATACATAATGTAGATTTATTTGGAGATTTTTAAGAGTTCTCTAAAGTTCACAGATTTCCCTAGGATCATCAATGCAACCTCCTTTTCCAGGATTCAGAAAGCCTTTGCTGATATAGTTACTTTATGTATCTCCCTATAAAACATTTTTACTTTTGCTATAAACTGTCTTGTGAAGACATTGGTGTGGACTACATAGGTATTAAGCAAATATGTACAGATTTTCTAAGTAAAAAATAGGAACATTGAAGCATTGGTGACATCTGTAATTCTCTGTAATCAGGATAAAACTAAATCATTAACTGCTATGATATTGTTTTGCTGTCAGAATTTTGTAAAGTAGTACGCAGGTGTTATGCTGAAAAATACACCTTCCCACATTCTGGAGCCCTAAGTATTATTTGTTAAATCAACCTAGCTGAAACAAGCTATTTGATGAAAGATGGAAAGATAAGTAAACATCAAAGATATTTCAAAGTGCAGGAAATTGTAGCTCCATTATACTACTATAATTTTAAAAATCCACAAGAGAAAATAAAAAAAAAATCCATATAATGATAAGTTGTAACTGGTAGAATTTCTAGAATTGTTGTTATTAAACTCTTGTGCTTCTAAGAATCACCTGGGAAGCTTAGGTAGATCCCCCAGGTGCTGTATCAAAGATTCTGCATTCGGAAGTTTAATTGTCTGCATTTTAACAGTACCTTCCAGTGACTCTCTGAATGGTAGTTAACTGAATGTACTTTGAGAGCACTGCCCCCAAATATTTCATAGAAATGCTGAGGTTAACAGTCTGGGTTGTGTGATTTCTGGGCTCCTTAGCTCAAATGGCAAATTAAGGCCTTTTCTTTTTCAACCCTGGTGACACTTAGAATCTTTCAAAAGCATTGGCCACTGCCAATAAATGCATTTTAATGGCATGCTGTGCTTATTTAACTACACACTCGCCGTAGACTGCGAGTCCCTAGGTCTCAGTGCTGCTGAAAAATTCACCACTCCATTCTTTCTTGGTTTAATTGTCTTGGTCCCTGAATGATATCTCCATACATGTAATATGCACACTATATGAGGTCTGTCACCTTAGTTAGTGTAGGTATTCTAATAGCATGAAAACTAAGCCTTGAAAAGCAAAGAAAAATTAGGAAAACATTCTAGGAACTTAAAAAATGTGCAGATTTAGAATCGGGAATCTAGTTATAGTTCAGTAAATTGATCTATGTATGGATCAATGAGATAGAAGAGAAATACGTATATACATATAGATGCAAAAATAGATATAGACATACACATAAGTATTAGCATGTTTCTTTACCTTTTAGAAATAACAGTTACATATTTAGTTTACCTTAGCTTTACAATATCACATTTCTTCTATAGATAATATTTTGTAACTACACTTGTTTTGTATTTTTCCTTCTAGATGGATACCTAAAACAGGGATGAAATCTTATTCAGACTTGTAACCATAGAGTTGTACCAGAAAATATCCTCTATTTCTTTTTCATAAAGACTATGTATAAAGACACTTTGTATGCCTTTTAATATCTGAAAATATTTTGATTTTGTCTTCACTCGCTTGAGTGATTAGTCTTTGGAAAATGGCAGACATTTTTTAACAACTGCAATTTCATACAGAAGTTGAAGCTCAGAAGTTAATGTACTTGCCCAGTGTCACGCAAGTGGAATGCAGTGGATTTTAGATACCCAACTGAAATCTAGTCTTTGGACTAATTATTCATGAAACATTCATTCTTCTACTCAACTTAGAATTGTTGAATATCTATTATTCTGGAGATTCTAGTAGAGCTTACAAAGATGAGCAGAGTTATTGGTCAGATGCTGCAGAGAATTTCATGGCATGATAATGGAGACAAAAATGTTTTTACCTTAGTATCTTTCATTTATCCTACCCTACAACCAAAAGCAAACAACCAGGTTGTTCGCTTTCCAAGTCCCATGCTTTACTCAGCCTAATAACATGCACTCTAATATTTTCTCTCAACCTAGTTCTTCTTAAAATCTGTGCTTGGCTTTTGACTCTCCCTACCTCCTGTTATGTGAAACTTCTCATAACGGCATCTCTCTAAACTGGAAACTTTCTCTTCCTTTACCGTATCCCAAAACATTATTTCTACCTCTCGTATCACCCATCAGTTTCTAGTGCTGTGACATTTATGAATTTACTTGCATGTAGCCTCATGATATAGACAAAGCCCTTAAGAATTTAACCATGTCTGTCCACTGTCTCTTCAACCGAGCTTAGCAAACACCTTCTCTTATACATTCACTTTCCAGTACTGTTAATCCAGTAATACTTCATACTCTCTCATTTCTCACTCTGTTAAAATGACAGTTCCCCAGAGAGGCCTCTGCTGACAAATCAGTCTAAAAGAGTTGTCACTAAATTATTTATTCCCATATACTGCTAGTTTTCTTTAAACCCATGATATAATATTATTTGCTTTCTGTAATATACAGTAGACTTTATATCCCTTAAGGTAAGATCCTAGTTTAGTTCATCACTTTATCTCTTGTGATGCTAACAGCATTTGACAATTAGAAGGTAACTGAAAAATATTTATAAATAAACAAATCATTATTAATATACGTGAAAAACTTAGAGTAATGATAGAAAAAAATCTGACTCCTAGTAATGACTCAGTGTTAAATAAATTCAACCATGGATACAGTTGAATTACATTGGCTAAACATTTTCTCTGTCCTGTTCTTCATTATTGGGTATGGGTTGAACACCTGCTGATTTCCACCTGGCAAAGCTTTCTTGATGATTGAAGAGATTTCTTTGTGTAATTCAATGATTGCTTACGTTTTTCTATTCAGAGATAGAGGCACTATGCATGGCAAATACAAGTTGGAGTTTGTAGTAACACAAAAACTACAATCACAAAGGATTCATGTATCAAAATCCATTTTTTTTGAGACAGAATTTTACTTTTGTTACCCAGGCTGGAGTGCAGTGGCATGATCTCGGCTCACTGCAACCCCTGCTTCCCAGGTGAAAGCGATTCTCCTGCCTCAGCCTCCCAAGTAGCTGGGACTACAGGTACGTGCCACCACACTCGGCTAATTTTTGTATTTTTTTGGGGGTAGAGATGGGGTTTTACCATGTTGGCCAGGCTGGTCTCGAACTCCTGACCTCAGATGATCTGCCTGCCTAGTCCTCCCAAAGTGTTGAGATTACAGGTGTGAGCCACCATGGCCAGTCAAAACCCATTATTTTTTAAAAAGTAAGTCTAGTATCTACTAAGATATTCATGGAAAGCAGCACCAGAAATAATAATAGTTCTCAGAAATAATAAAAGTAAATATTCCTCAACAAATATGTATTGAACACATGTTACGTGCAATGATCTTAATATGTTATAAGCATATCATCTAAGTGTTCAGTAGTCCCCAACCTTCACATGTGGACCTAAACCCAGTGAAGTTAACTGACTTGGCAGTATTCACAGAACTACTTAATGGCTACAAAAATGGTCGTAGGGAAATTTCCAAATTAACTCTTTAGCATGCTCTTAAATCAATCAGCAAACATTTCCTAGTATTCATTGTAGTAATGCTACTGAAAAGTTCTGGTAGGTGGCTATTAAGAAAACCTGAAGTCAGTAAGTGAGCCGCTGAGCCCTCCGGGGATCTCTGGAGTAGAATTTGTTTTTATGTGTTAGGAAATATTACCAGTGATACTGCTATGGCATCATAAGGTAGTCCTATCAGCAGATAACTTAGGTCCTGGATTCATCAGATCCTGTCAATTTTGCTTTTCTTGCGTGTGCTCACCTGCTTGAAGCGTTGTCCCCTACACTGACTCTAACAAAAATGCATAGCTTGATGGATGAACATGTCAAGGTGAGCTAGTGTTCCCTCAACAGCCGAGTGCATTTGCTGAGCTACCTGTCTCAGTTTGGGTTTTCACAGAAGCTGACCTAGAGGTAAGAATTTAACATCAAGTAATTTATTTAGGAAGTAATCCTTGTCATAAGAAAGTGAGGCAGGAAAGAAAGAAAAGCCCATAACCAGGTGCATTAGTGAGCATGTTACTGTGGAATATCCCACTGGGGTCCCGAGCAAAACAATCCTTAGTTATCCAAGCTGGGAGGCAAGAAAGCCCAGGCATGGACCCTTCATTGGTTGAGGGCTACTCTCTGGAGCATATATGGTGCTTCTAGCCTTCCCAGTGCTTGGCTTGAGCCTGTTCATGTGGCCAGGAGAAGACTTCAGGCAGAAAAGCACAGGTGCTTGAGAGAGGAAGTGAGCAACGTACCTGGCCACAGGGGAAGGGAGTGGGTGCCACGCCACCTGCATGAGCTGTGGTTCTCTAGCTTCTCTCACTTCTGCTCTTTATATCATTTACTTCTGCTTGAAAGCTGACTCAGTCAGTCTGATCCCTGGCTCCCCAAGATCCTTGTCAACCACAACTTCTTCCCTTCAAAAAGCATTCAGAATGTGTTTATTGAGTTTTACACCAAGCCAGTCTGTATTGGGCCTTAGTGCTATAAATATGAATAAAACTGCATCCCAAGTCATATTACTAATCCTCACGTTAGTGTTTTAGAAAAGCCAAAATACTGGCCTGAATAAGCTGTAATAAGGTATTGAGGGAGAAGACATGACACTTCTGTGGGAAATCTGGGATGGCTTTTTTGAGTTTACATTTAATCTGAGTCTGGAAGCCTAAGTAGCAGTGTCCAACGTGCACAGTTTGAAAGAACGTTGGAGATGGATATCAAATTGTCTATTAGTATATAAATATGTTCAAGAAATTATACAGCAGGATTTTAGACTAGAAAGGGAGTCAGGAGCAAGGCTATTCAGAGCATTGGCTACCACTGCAAGAAGGTACGACATCAGCTGGAGTAACCGAAGGCCACTGGAGGCTTACATTGCAACAGCATGCACAAAATAATCCCCCTGCCTCAGTCACCTCTGTTGGAAGATGAAGTAAACAGATTTGAACCAAGATGACTAGTTTGTAGGGTAAGGCCATAGACCTCCTCTCAGGCAGGACCTAGGGGCAAAGAGCAGGAGACAGAGTCTAGATTTTTGGTTGTTGTTTACAGAAAATTTATTTTCATGTTTCATAAAGCTGCCTGAATTCAAGTTTAGTTTCTGAAACTTATTAGCTATGTAAATTTGAAGAGAATAATTATTATCTCAGTTCCCTCACTGGTCACATAGAAATAAGAACAACACTAACCTGATAGGGTTTGGGGGAAGGTTCGATTAGATAAAAACCCTCATTTATCACTTGGCGTGGCATCTGACACATAGTAAGTCATTACAAGATGTCATATAATGCTAATGTGAGTACCATTATCATATTTATTTTCATAAGAACTCTCATCACATTGAAATTTCCAGTACCATATGCACATTAATTTTGCAGAGTAGAGCCTTATTTTCCCAACTAATTCGAATTCTTTCTAAATCAGACACAACCATACAATTGTATAATCACGTATCAAATGAATAAAAGCAAAAGTAAATTTGATTAATGTGTTTTTGCTTAATTAAGAACAGCATATTTTTCATGACTGGTATAAAATGTTTACCGTTAATAGAGCATTAAAATTCTCCAATGTGGTAAGAAAACACTATGCATCAGTGGCTCATTCACTTCCCCAAGTAAAATCCTTAAGAAAAAATGAGTACTATAAATTAATTGCGTCATTTAGATATTTTTCTATTCTTTGAAATAATTCATAAATATTTCATATTCAATTATACATTTCAAGTGATTTATCCTGATGGCTTAGAGTCAGGGATATTTAAATCACTTAATGGTTAAATGAGTTTCTACAACCTCAACTACTTTATTTATACACTGACTCTTTGGAGCTACATTAGAGAAGCTCAAATCAGAAACATGTGAATCAAGATATTAATAAAATGGCCATTGACATAAAAATAAAAGATTCAGAAAAGAAAGAAAAAGCAAACTTTCAAATAAATTAATGCATCTATACAAATTATTACATGGGGTATAGTTTCATGGCAGCCAACACAAAACTAAAATAAAGGAATATAAAACAAAATGAGTTACTACCTTTCATTATTAGAGGCCTTAAGCGCCTTAATTTGCCAAGTTGTATTTTTCTTAAAACCAATCAAGACACAAATTTCTTTGGAAATATGATCAATTCCTGTGATTGTTTCTTAAAAATCATTGTGTATGCCCCATCAAAGTGTCCGTGAGCCTGTGACACTGAATCCCAGCATGGTGTGTGGAAATTTCTACTCATTACTGGGACATTTTCTTTTCTTTCTTTCTTTTTTTTTTTATTGTACTTTAGGTTCTAGGGTACATGTGCAGATCATGCAGGATTGTTGCATAGGTACATACATGACAAGGTGGTTTGCTGCCTCCATCCCCCTGTCACCCATATCTGGCATTTCTCCCTGTTATCCATCCCCAATCTCCCCCACCCACCACTGTCCCTTCCCTTCCCCCACAATAGACCCCAGTGTGTGATGCTTCTCTCCCTGTGTCCATGTGTTCTCATTATTCAACACCTGCCTATGAGTAAGAACATGCAGTGTTTGATTTTCTGTTCTTGTGTCAATTTGCTGAGAATGAAGGTTTCCAGATTCATCCATGTCCCTACAAAGGACATGAACTCTTCGTTTTTTATGGCTGCATAGTATTCCATGGTGTATATGTGCCACATTTTCCTTGTCCAGTCTATCATCGATGGGCATTTGGGTTGGTTCCAGGTCTTTGCTATTATTGCAAACAGTGCTGCAATAAACATATGTGTGCATGTGTCTTTATAATAGAACGATTTATAATCCTTTGGGTATATACTCAGTAATGGGATTGCTGAGTCAAATGTTAGCAATACACATGCTCTACCCTTCACATCTTACAAAAACAATACAAAGAAAATATGCAAACATAAACCCATGACAATAAGAAGTGCTACCTTGGGCCCTCGTCCCTACCTGGCTGCTGTCTCAATCTTCTGCTCAGTCCTGGGTGTTGCCTCACTGCTTCCACCTCTGACTTCTTCAGGCCAATCTGACTTCTCAGGCCACTCCCTTGACATTGTCCTGGAAAAGTCATTTGTTCTGCCCTCTGACAAGCTGTATGGATCATCTTCCTCCCTTTTCAACCTCTGGTCTATATTCAACATGGCTGCTAATTCTGTTGTTCCTGAAAGACTCTTCTTTCTTGGATTATTTCTTGTCTAGTTTATTATTATTACTTCTCAGTCTTTATTTCCCTGGCTCCTTTACTTTGCTTGTTGGGTCCCTTCTCCACTTGTCCCCTCAATGCACCTTTCATCCCTTCCTGGGATCTCCTGTTTTCAAATGACTTTTCTATCCCAAAAACTCCCACATGGACATAGCAAGTCTAGGTATCTTTGTGGTGTTCATGATCATATATGCCTCAGTATCTCAACAATCAGATTTCCTAACCAAAACAATCTCAAACCCATTTTATATACATAAATAATAAAACCAACAAAAACTAGCAGCTTTATCTTAAAACCAGTGGGACAAGCTTTCCTGCTCCACCTCCCTACCTAGACAACCCATATCCAACTTCATGAGACTTGCCTCCAAAACACATCTTGAATCTGTGTTTGTTTAACATTTTCTCATAATTAGACTGGGCTTATGGGTGTGGGGAAAAATACCACAGAATGAAGCATGCTTATCAACACATGATATCCTGGAGTCTGTGAGATCAACGGGACTCATCACTGGTGATGTTAACTTTATGGACCCCTTGGTTAAGGTGATATCTGCTGTCTTTCTTTTCTCCAAAGTTAATACACTTTTTTTCTCTATTTCATTTTATAAAAATATGTTTCTAAATCCAGTCCACTCTTAAAGGGAAAGAAATTGCACTTTGTATCATAGAAGGAATAGTACCTACGTATTTTATTTGGAATTTTCTATGAGGAAGATTAAAACACCCTTTCTCATTCACTTTAGGCTTAAATTTTAAGATCCCCTTTTTACCTGTTCATTCACCTGTTTATTTTCTATCTTCCCTAATAGTCTTTATGTTCCCTGAGGGCAGAGATTGCCTTGTTTGCTTGTCACAGAACTATAGGCCTTTACCCAGTGGTTGATGCATAAGTAACACTCAGTCAATATTGTTTAAAAATGAATCAGTGTATGAGTGGTTGATAGAAATACTAGAAATGCATAAATATATTTACAATATATTTGGTTTTACAACTAATAGTTTTCATGTATTATTTTATTTAAAAACTTTCTGTTGCCAGTGACAATAGTATTGAAAGCTATTGAGGAATTCTTTTTATTGTTTTGCATGCATTTCATTGTTGGCTAATTGACCAGGTTGACATTGTTCATATCCCTCCTTTGAATGTGCTGAGCCATGTAGAGATTGGGTCAAGTAGCAGATTTTTATGCACCCTTGAGACGTAGCAGCAAAGTCTTTATTTAATCACACTACTTGGAAATTCTACAACAGGAATGCATCTCTGATTCCTCCAAAAACAGCTATAAAAGCATTGCTCTGATGAAGAACTTCCAGGTCAACTTCGAGTTTGGGTAACTGTTGTAAAATTGTATTGTGGATATTCTAACATGTGTTAGGAGAAAGAAGTGATGCCTGGAAATGCCTTCTTACAAATGGATTTAAATATATGCAAGTTGGGGAGAGAAGCCCTATGTAAATACCTAGGCCTTTAATAGAAACAAAAAACCCTATTATATAAAAAAGGTGCTGAAATCGCTATTGAGTGCTCCCCTCTGCTATGGTAATCCAGAAGATTACATAGCGAAACTCTTGTGTAGTCTTAATTTCCCCTTATTAATATTCAGAATAATATCTACATTTAGTTATACATTAACATTTTTAGTACACTAATAATTTAATTCTAAAATTCATAATATTTTCATACAAAAAACTTACAGCTTCTAGAATGTTTCCTCGTCTAATTTGAACTATTTATTTTCTCTTTGTAGAAATCTTGACCTCTTAGGTCTCTTAACTCATAGGTAAGGAGGAAGGAAGGGAGTGAGACCTCCAGAAATGGGAAGACTATTCTCTCCTTCTTCCTGCTCTTACACTGCCCGTCTCCTTGACAAGAGCATGGAGCTCAGGAAGCTGCCCTTTCCTTCCTTCAGGGATGTACTGAGAATTCCTGCAGAGAATAATGCAGGTGTCCTGAGGGAGCTGCACCTATTATCACAACTTTCTAGCTCTTAATGGGCTCAGCAAGGTTCAGGTCATTTAAAGCTATTTCATGTGCCAGTGCTCCCACGCTTGATGTCATCTTCATTTTGTTGTGACAGTGCAGTAGTCGCCAGAGCCCTTGTTAGAATCTAAGAAGGATTCTCATAAAGAAAGTGAAAAAGCTTAATTTTAAAAAATCCCTCCTCTGTCCAAGAGACTATATTCAGTCCAATCCTACTGCCTTTGTCATTAACTTTCTACCAGAATTAACTCTAGGTAAATTATCATGATGGTAAATGGAGAAAATTGAGTGTGACAAACCTCGGTTTCTTCTGACCCACTCGGAATTAACGGCTGGCTCTACACTTACTAGATATTTGTCCTCAGTCTGCGTCAAAACCCACACCATCTAAGCAATGAGGCATGTTCAACCTCCAGCAGAGCTGAGGAAAAAAAAAAATTCATTCAGCCAATCAGCCAATTCAATTTATTGATTCCAAGCATGTACCCATTAGTGTTCAAACAGGCTGAGGCAGAGCAGTGAACGCAAAAAACTGCAGTGCCAACGCTTGAGCAGTTTCCATTCTGTGGAGGAAATAGGCCATGAAAACAAACACCAGGAATAATGCTGAGTACTAAGATGTGAAATAAAGCAGGGAATGGAGGCAGAAATGTGGCACGTAAAGGTGGGGACATTGCCGCTTTAGAGAGGGTGACATTAAGAAAGACCTGAAGGTCGGGCGCGGTGGCTCAGGCCTATTATCCTAGCACTTTGGGAGCCCGAGGTGGGTGGATCACGAGGTCAAGTGATCGAGACCATCCTGGTCAACATGGTGAAACCCCGTCGCTACTAAAAATACAAAAAAAATTATCTGGGCATGGTGGTGGCACGCGCCTGTAGTCCCAGCTACTCGGGAGGCTGAGGCAGGAGAATTGCTTGAACCCAGGAGGCGGAGGTTGCGGTGAGCTGAGATCACACCATTGCACTCCAGCCTGGGTAACAAGAGTAAAACTCCGTCTCAAAAAAAAAAAAAAAAAAAAAAAAAAGAAAGACCTGAGAAATTGCGTTATGCAGAGATGGGAGCCAAGGAGCAGGTGTCTGGGCAGCAGGAAGAGCATATGTGAAGGGCTGGTGTGAGAGTGAAACTGATCTGCTCCAGGGTGCTAAGAGGCCTGCGCGGCTGAAGTGAAACTGTCTGGTGGATCTGCAGCAGAAGATGAGGTTGATGACCTCCCATGGGAACCAGACATGAGGGCATATGCATTTTGCTTTTTATTCTCCGTAAAATAGGATGTAGCTGAAGAATTCTAAAAGAGGTTGACTTAACTTGATAAGTTTCAATGTAATCACTCTGTCTGCTAGTTGACAATATAATCCAAGAGGCAGGGGAGAGGCAGGGAAACCAGATAAGAAACTAGCTTCCGAAGTATGGATGCTAACAGGGGGAGGCACCTAGCAGGGGTGAGAATCTAAACATTTCTGGAAGTTACAGCCGGTGGGGTGTGCTAGTTTACTTGTGCTAAGCTGTGCATAAGGAGAAATAGGTTCAAAGATGGCTGAGTTTTAGGGCCTGGTCCACTTGAATAGTGGATTTATATTTTCTGTGAAGAGGGGGGATGCATCAGGGGAAGATATTGCAGACACTAGGGGGTGAGCAACAACCACAGCTCAGCTTTGGACATGCTAAGTTTGAGATGCTGTCACCCATTCAACTGGTAATGGGGAGGAAGATAAAAGTTGTTTGGAAACAGAGGTAGAAAAAGGCATCTGTGATAGGGTCAGCTAGTAGAAAATATCATAATATTTAAGAGAAGATTGCAAGAGTTGGCTTAATTCAGACTATTGTTCCTTGAATTTTGTAATTAGTTTTAACCTTATATGTCTTTTCTCTATTATTTGATATATTAAATGTGTTTCTTTTATAAAAGCATTACATTTGTTATTCTAGGAATCTATGACTTTTACTAGTTTACATTTATAATGATTTATTTTCTAGTGAAAACATTGAAAGCTACATATTTCCCTTAAAGTATTGCTTTGACATTCTGTGTTTTTCTTATCATTCAGTTGAAAAAATTGTGTGTATATATGTGTGTGTGTGTCACTATGTTGCCCAAGCCGGAGTGCAGTCGGAGGATCATAGCTCACTGCAGCCTCAAACTCCTGAGTAGAAGCGATCCTCCCACCTCAGCCTCCCAAGTAGCTGGGACTACCCACGTGTGTCACCACACCTAGCTAATTTTTAAATTTCTTTTTAGAGATGGGAGTCTCACCATGTTGCCCAGGTGGGTCTTGAACTCCTCACATCAAGTGATCCTCCTGCCTCAGTCTCCCAAAGCACTGAAATTACTGGCTTTAGCCACTGCCCCTGGCAAAACATTTTCTAATTTCACTTGCAGTTTCTTTTTTGACTTGTAGGTGATTTAATAATCTGTTTCATAAAGACTTCTGCCTCTGACCAGGACATATAAAGCTAGAAGTAATGGTCTCTCATCCTAATAATGGGGCAAATCTAGTTAAGAAACAAAATCATGCTTCCTGAGTCCATTTGAGAATGGAGCTGCTGAGATTGCAGGGCATCTCAGAAAATTGACTACTAAAGAAATACTAGACTCTCCAAGAAGTGGTAAAAAAGTATGCGTTACCTGCAGGGATAGAATAATAAAACTGACAGCTTATTTATTAACAACACAAAATACAGAAGCAAGAAGATAATGGAACGACATGCTTCACATTGTGAAAGAAAAATAACTGCCAATCTAGAATTCTAGAGCCAGGAAAACACTCTTCCAAACTAAATATGTAATAAAAATCATAGTAAACAAAGAAAAATAGAATTTATTGCCAGCAAGCCCATCTTTTTTTTTTTTTTTTTTTTTTTTTGAGACAGAGTCTCACTCAGTCACCCAGGCTGGAGTGCAGTGGCACCATCTTGGCTCACTGCACCCTCCGCTTCCTGGGTTGAAGTGATTCTCCTGCTTCAGACTCCCAAGTCACCACACCAAGCTAATTTTTGTATTTTTAGTAAATACAGCTTTTCACAATATTGGTCAGGCTGGTCTCAAACTCTGACCTCAGGTGATACACCTGCCTCAGCCTCCCAAAGTGCTGGGATTACAGGCGAGCACCCAGCCACAAGCCCATCTTAAGAGGAATATATGAGAGAGTTCTGTAAGAAGTAAAATGACATCAAAGTGTTGAAGTACAGAAACACCTGAAAGAAAAGAAAGCACCAAAATCTGCAAAGAAGTAGGCACATTGTGAAAGTTTTATTATATGTAGTATTAGAAACACAGGCAACAATACTGCAAAAAAATGGTAAAGGAGTAACCCACTGGTTTTAAGTATTGTAAGATTCCAGCTTTATTGGAAAAGTAATAAAAGCAAAAATTTATTAGAGTGTAATAAGCCAATGATGCAATTTGTGGTCTTCAGACAACAATAAAATAATAGAGAAATAATATGCAAATAAGTTCATAGATTTAAAAAATTAATAAATACTTTATCATTTCAAAGAAAGCAAAAACAGATAAAAAATATCATAACATAATATATTCAAATAGACAACACAAAGTAACATGATGAATGCAAGGCCAGTGATAGCAAATCTTACATTAAATGTGAGTAGAATAAATATTCCAATTAAAAGATTAATATTGTCAAACTGTATTAAAAAACTAACCATGTGCTGCCTATTACAGAAATAGCTTTTGGACATGGAAATTTTGAAAATAAAACATTGAGGAAAATATGTCACAAAAGTACTAACCAAAAGAATGCTGTAGTAGACATATCCATATTATATTACTAGTTATAGTAATACTATTGACTTCCTGGAGATGTTGTGAGGATTAATTTGTTTGATACACAGTCAGCTCTTTTTATTAAAGGATACTATCTGGCAATCAGTAAAGTTTCAGTGAGTCTTATTTATTGTTAATAAAGACACATCATCTTTATTGTTGCCTAGAATAAATATACAGTTAACTATGTCATTTAAAAGCCTATATGTAATAACTTATATCTAAAATTTAATATGTGTATCTTAGTAGAAATAAGAAGCAGTGAAGAAGAAAAAAAGTAATATGACTAAATATATCAACTCCTCCAAAATACAGGAAAAATGCATTAGGATAACAGATTTTAAATCAAAACATCAACAAAAATGACAACTTGGTTAAGCTCCTCTATTCCAAGACAAAGACTCTCAGGTATGATTTTTAGAAATACAGTTAAGTGGGGTGTTCAAAGACCCTGCTTAAATAAGAAGGATTTTCTGATGATTACCCCAGGAGCTTTCTCTGCATTGCCAGACAGTGAGCTGGTTGGGCCTGAGAGCTTTCTTAAGGCCTTCCAAGTCCAGGTGACCAGTTTTCCTGGCATTCCTCTAAACTGTGGGTCCATGAGCTTACATTGTCTGGTGTCAAGGCAGGCTTAGAAAGCCCCTCCTTATGTGCTCTGTATGAAGCAAAACCCACCAAAGAAGTTCAGCCCAGGCTACGCTCCCACAGGGCAAGCCTTTCTACAGGATACCTGTATTGAATTCTAACCCATAACAAAAGATTTTTGATGACTTTCACTCAAAAACCTTTTCATTACACATACCACATACAAATCATATGCATAAGAAGAAAATAAAATAAACAGTAAAAATGGTAAATAAAGACAAAAGCAGCTGGGTGTGGGGACTCACGCCTATAACCCCAGCACTCTGGGCAGCCGAGGCTAGAGGATCACTTGAGCTCAAGAGTTTGAGACCAGCCAGTGAAACATGATGAAAGCCTGTATCTACAAAAAATACAAACCTAACAAGTCATGGTGGCACACATGGCGTGATGTGGAACTTAAGTCTAAAGCTTGGGGCATGGAATAGCTGCCACTCCAGAGTCTGGGGCATGCGTGGATTTAGAAGGGTGGTGGTCGGGGTTCTGGGCAGCACAAAAGTTGCTCCTTTTGGGAGAGAAATACACAGCATCTCCCTTTCTAAGGGGTTTATGGTAGCAATGACTGTTGGTTACCTCAGTGCTGAAAGCTACCAATATCCTCTGTAGAGCAGGCCACTGGGGACCATGGTGGCACCTGCCACGTGGCTGATCCTGAGAGCCCCTCCCTTTGTTTTCTTCATAGCCATCTCCAGACATCCCAGTATGCGTTCTTTCAAAAGATCTTTTCTGTGTGGCTTTTGTTTGTGGTTTGCTGCAGGTTCTTAATTAAAATCCTTAGCCCTCTCAAGACTGTTTATTTTCATGTTAGCTATCTAATTTGTTCTTTGCGGGGCATGAAGGCTGTGTCTCCTACTGTGCCATCTTACTGATGCACTTCTCTACCTAGAGATATTTAAATGTCAAAATATATGAAAGGAAACACTTTACAAAAATAAATTGCGTGTGTAAAAAGCTCAATTATTCCCTGAAATTTTTACAGAAATTTCTCAATCATAAAATACCAATAAGAGAATTGTTTTGGAAATGAAAGTGCTGAGCTAGGCAGCCATGCACAGCCTGACAACCATTGCACAGTTGCATGAGTGTGGCCTTGGGCCTAGAACAATATCTTGCATAAAAATAAGACATCCTGGGCACGGTGGCTTACGCCTGTAATCCCAGCACTTTGGAAGGCCGAGGCAGGTGGATCATCTGGGTCGGGAGTTTGAGACCAGCCTCACCAACACTGAGAAACCCCGTATCTACGAAAACTACAAAATAAGCTGGATGTGGTGGCATGTACCTGTTATCCCAGGTACTCAGGAGGCTGAGGCAGGAGAATCGCTTGAACTCGGGAGGCCGAGGTTGCAGTGAGCCAAGATTATGCCATTGTACTCCAGCCCGGGCAACAAGAGCAAAACTCCAACTCAAAAAATGAAAGAAAGAAAGAAAGAAGAAAGAGAAAGAAAGAGAGTAAGAATGTAAAACGATATTGCCACTCTGGAAAGCAATTTGACATATAAAAATAATTTAATCATATATTTACCATAACATATAGCAATCAATCACACTTCTGATAATTTATTCTAGAGAAATTAAAACTTACATTCACATAAATCCCATATTTAAATGTTCATAGCAGCTTTATTTGAAATAGCTAACGGGTAGAATCAACTTAAATGAATTTCAGTGGGTGAATGGATTAAAATAACGTGGTATGTCTACACAAGGTGATATTACTCAGGAACATAATAGAATGAGCTATTAATGCAAGCCATAATACAGGTAAATCTCAATGGTATTATGTTGAGTAAAAAAGCCAATGTCAAAAGGTTACATATGATATGATTTCATTCATATACCTTTCTCAAGGTTAAAAATTGATAGTGATGGAGAACAGGTGAGTGGGTTCTGATGTTAAGGGTGGGAAAAAAATGCAGCCATTAAAGGTTGACATGAGGGAGTTTATAATTATGGAATATTGCTGGGTTCTGATTGTGGCAATGGTTACTTGAATGTACACACGTGACAAAATTTCATAGAACTGCATACATGCATAATAATTGTGCATAAAAACTAGTAAATGTTGACCTGTATTAGTTTATTCACGTAGCTTTGTCCTCCCTCCTATAATAGAGCTATGAGATTAGGTAGAAGTGGTAGGTCAGAACATTGAGAGATAAAAGAAGTAAGGACTTACCAAGTCCTAGCACCTAAAGCGTAGTAAAGCATTGCAAGAATACTTGCTTACTGCATCTAAGTAGTATTTCCTGCTGATAAGATAGAACATATAACCTTTTCAAGCATCTTCTATTTACATTCTCTACCAGACTAAAGGGTGAGCCTGGTGGCAAAAATCAGATTAAATAGGGTACTTCTGTACTTGAGACTAATTTCTTATGCTTGTATGCAGTGGTCATTAATTTAAAGACTGGGGTAATGAAGAGAGAATCAAGGCCAGTGAATAAAATGGAGCGAGTTTTAGGCATTTGCAATATGTCTATACAATATTTTGGTTGTGCCTACAAGGAAATAGAGTTGACTGGAAGCAAACAGACCAGAATTTTACCATGTCTGATGGGCAGTATTCTGTGATTAGCCAACCTCTAAGCTGATCCTTCAGCTGCAGGATCCTTTATCATCAGGAGTGGGCTGCAAAAGTTATGTAGGCCTCAGGAAGGCCATGCCCTCCAATGTTTCAGATATGGCCATGAAGGTCACAGGACGGAGAAACCGTCCACTATTGCTACCTTTGCCTATCATTGGGCACAGTGTGAAGATGTAATGCCTTAAGTAGCTGAGGTAATGAAAACAAAAATTATCCAGTCTCCCTGAGGCCAGGGAGGAAGAAGGGAGCTAGACATCAGTTCACACTGATAACATGGAGTTACTAAGGATCTCTGCAATGTCCACCTCAAGTATCACTGGTGATGGAGTGTATAAACGCCGCCCACATTTAATCCACCCTTTGGCAGTTTACTGCTAAAAAATATAAAATAAAACCTAAAACAAAAAACTCTTGTTTTTTTTTTAAACCTCTGCAAATATTAGTTTATTAGTATCACCCAGGACTCAGACGTTCAGTATTCCTCCTGAAATTACATAAACAAATGCAAATGGAAAGAATCCAAGTCAAAATTATATAACAAAACAGCACTCCATCACAAAAGCATGTAAAATTACAAGAACTCTATTTTAAAATACTGGCACTTTAGGAGAACTACAATCTCAAAAACCACAAAATTGCCAAATTGTTCCCTATGAATGAGTTTGGGTTTTCTAAAGGAAAATCATTGAAATAAATTGAATAATTCATACTGAGATGCAAAGTTTAAGTGTCTTTTTTCCTCCTATCTACTTGGATTTATAAAGGGGCAAACCATAATATAGGAAAATATACCCTATTTTTAATGTGGCATCTTCGTTTTAAAAGCTGGCCCAATTAATTAAAAATACTTTTAATGGAAAATCTTGTTTCCTGAGCAGTTTATATTTAGATAAATGGGAAAAGACATCTATAGCCACCATTTTCATAGTCTTCACTGAGACTAATGTGAGCAAAAAATTTAATATGGCAGTCTTGTATTTTAAGCTCACACTTTTGGGGATACATTCTCAGGTCTTCTTTAATGTAGGAACTGCAAATTATAACTGCCATTACATGGTAATGGGAGTTAAAGAATAGAGTCATGTAAAGATTAGAACATACTTTTCTATTAGTCCTTCAAGGACAGACTTTCAAAACATTTGATTCTAATAATCCCATGCTGTGAGTAGATTGATTACTCTTCAGTTTGTAAATATTAGTGGGCTACGTGAAATTTCTTAACTGATCAAGATTTTGGATTTTCAGTTATGGATGAAAACTATCTTAACTTTACCCCCATTATGATATGCAGGGTGTGTAGACAGAAGCTTTTTATTAGCTAGATATATGAAAGGATAAACACTGTAATAATTCATGTGATTCAAAATGAGCAAAAGCAAAAGACTAGCTTCCCTCAAGAAGAAAAATTTCAGACCTATGGAAAGGACAATACTAATAAAAAAACTGTATTTAATTAGAAGCATTCAGAATGTCATCAAAACAGCTGCAACTTTTTTTTTTTTTTGCAATTACAGAGTGGTATTCAGTTAACAGAACAACAATAATCTCGTGTAAGCTGCATCAGAGACAACTGAAGATGAAAAAACCACCATCGCCATATATAACTAATTTGTACTGTGCACCAACGGAACCTGCTTTAAATTTCCGTGCCAAGGTACAACCCCCATGCTGTACCAGGCAAAGTTAGTGGCTACCGAGAATACCACCAGGTCAGAGCCATCTAAAGACACATTCGGTAGTGTGTTAACCATACAAAAAACGACACTGTACAGTTTAAAAACAAATCTTACACAGCCTTATATTTCAATTTTTTTCTTTAAAAGGAGTGAGTTGTGTACAGGGGGGGTTAAATGCTTTGTAGGCAAGAAAAAAAAACTGCGCTAGAACCCACTTCTCACCATCATGATCTTCTTCATCTTCCTCTTCCTTCTCCTCCTTCTTTTTCTTGCTTTTTTTCAGCCTTGACAACTCTCTTTTTTGCTGCATCAGGCTTTCCTTTAGCTCCATAGACAGCAGTATCCTTTTCGTATTTTGCCTTCAGCTTCACAGCCTTCTTTTCATAAGGCTGCTTGTCATCTGCAGAAGTGGTATCCCACATCTCTCCCAGTTTCGTCACAACAATAGACAGGCCAGGATGTTCTCCTTTGATTTTTGGGCGATTACTCAGAGCAGAACAGGAAAAAGCCTGAAGGAGACCTCTTGGGTGCATTGGGATCCTTAAACTACTTTTTTGTCTTCCCTTTAGGAAGGATATAGGTTTTCATTTCTCTTTCATAACGGGCCTTGTCTGCCTTTGCCATATCTTCAAATTTTCCTTTCTCTTTAGCAGACGTGGTCTTCCAACTCTCTGAGAACTTCTTAGAAAACTCTGAGAAGTTGACTGAAGCATCTGGGTGCTTCTTCTTATGCTCCTCCCAACAAGTTTGCACAAAAAATGCATATGATGACATTTTGCCTCTCAGCTTCTTAGGATCTCCTTTGCCTGTGTTTAGTTATTTTTCCTCAGTGAGGCACAGAGTCACCCAGTGTCCGTCCGGCTCTCACTTGCCCTGGTACTGTCTCTCATAGAGCTGGATGTACTTCAATGGCTGTCAAAAAAAAACAAAACTCTTAACTGCCACATCTCATGCTCTACATTGTTTTAGCTTCTATGTCCCTTGGTCTTTTTACAGTTATTTTAATAGGGACTTTGTTAAGAGGAGGTCAACAAGTATACACTGTGTGATATAGTAAAAAGAAGCCTAAGAATCAAGCATATAATGAATGTGTCTTTTTGATCACTGGAGAAAGGATGAGTTAAAGAATACTCTTTGAGATTGGGTTTGCCATTTGAGAAAATGGGGCTTTATAATATTTTACCACAATTTTATGATTAAATTTTATTTCTGAACTGACAAACACTGTAATTTGTGAATAAATCTGAAAATTTGAGCTTAAGCAAATTTGGCTCTTATTCTAATGGTAATTTAGCAAGTCAGTCATTCTAACAGAAACTTGCCCTAAACCTTAGTTTCATTTTCTAAAATTTGTGAGAATTCTATTTATATTACAGGGCTTGTGTGAAAATTTAAGCACATGCACACATGTGCTTACCCCCTAAATCCTGGTCCTCTCCATAGGTGTTTGCTGTAGTTGAGACCTGTGAAATGAAATTTGTGTGTCTCAAACAAAACATGCCATAGTACAGAGAACCATCTACCTCCCATCTCTCTTCCTGCAATGTTTGCTGTCATGAACCTCAGCTGCCTGACCTAGCATCCTTTTCACCAGAATTGCCCCAGCCAACACTGCTGTGGATACCTCATCTCCAGTGAGCAGCATGTGCCCACAGTTGGCCCCTGAAGCTTGTGATGACTACACCAGCTTACACTTATACAGGCACATTCACTGCTAGACTCAGGCACCACCCAGAACCCCAGCAACCCTTGCAAGTACTGCAGGACTCCTAAATCTTTTACCACCAATTACCAAGCAATTGATAATGACATGAGTCCCAGCTGCCTAAGCCATCAAGCCACCTCTCTTACTCCTAGACCCAAACCTGATACATGTCCCTGCACATGGTCTCCACTAGACCCTGTGTTGCACCACACTCCAGCATATCCTATCTGTCAGTACCTCCATGCTGTTCACGTTCTTCAAAGCTGGAGGTCTTTCCTAACTGGAGTCAGTCCATAAAGTCTGCAAGAGGTGATTACCTCTTCAAATGTGAAGATACCTGTGCAAAGCTAAACAGATCATGAAGAATCACAGAAACATGATACTCTCCAAAGAACACAATAAACTTCTTGCAACTGATTGCAAGTCAATAGATATCTATGAACCATGCAAATCAATAGATATCTATGAACTATTTGTTAGAAATAGTTTTTCTAACAAAGCTTAATAAGGTACAATAGGAGAGAATTAAACAATTTAGTAATACCAGGAAAACAATACAAGAACAAAATTTGGGGCTCAACAACAAGATAGCAAAACAAAACAAAACAAAACAAAAACTCTTAATAGCAGACTTGATGGTGAGGAGGAAAAAATCAGCAAACTCAAAGACAGGTTATTTTAAATTAATGCAATCTGAAAGAAAAAGGAATGAATAAGAGTGAACAGAGCCTACAGAAATTATGGGACACAATAAAAAATATATATATATTTACACAGACATTATGGAGTCTCAGAAGGAGATAAAAAGAAAGAAAGATGCAGAAAACTTATTTAAAGAAATACCCTAAAACTTCCCAAATCTGGGAATGAAAATAGCATGACTCAAGAAGCCAGTAGAATTCAAAATAGTTGAACATAAAAGATGTTTACATCAAAACATATTAAAATTACATTGTTGGAAATCAAAAACAAAGAGAGAGATTTGGAAAGAATTAGAGAAAAGTGATTTGGCACACACAAAGAAACCTCCATAAAACTATCAGTGTATTTCTCAACAGAAATCTTACAGATCAAGAGTGAGATTACATGTTAAAGTACAGAAAACAATTTCAACTAAGAATCCTGCAATGCTATCCTTTAAAAATGAAGGAAAAATAGAATCTTTTCCAGACAAACAAAAATTGAAGGAATTTGTCACCACTAGATCTGCCTTACAATAAATGTTTAAGGGAGTTTTCATATAAAATCAAAAGTATGCTGAAGAGCAAGGTAAAAGCATATGAAAGCATACATCTCACAAGCAAAGATAAATATACAGTGAAATGCAGAATAACATAACACTCATAATGGTGGTATGCAAATTTCCCATAACTCTAATGTAAATTCAAAACACAAAAGTATTAAGAATAACTACTAGAGTGAAAATTTGGTAATTGGTTCATATTATAAACAAGAAGTAAATTCTGACTTTAGAAACACAAAGTGTGGGGAGTGGTAAAGTGGAGATTTTTGTATACAATTGAATTGAAGTTATCAAATCAAAATAGATGGTTATAAATGTAAGAATATTTGCACAAGTCTCTTAATGACCACAAAGGAAAAACCTATACTAGATACACAGAAGATAAAGGGAAAGGAATCAAACCAAAACACCAAAGAATCCACCAAATAATAAAGAAGATAGTAAGATAGGAAAAAAAAATGCAAAAGAGGTAGAAAACAATTAGCAGAATGACAATAGTAAGTTGTTACCTAACAATAATGACTTTAAATGTAAATCAACTGCACAATCACAAGTCACAGAATTGCTAAATGAACAAACAAGATTTAGTGAAATACTTCGCGCAAGAGACTAACTTTAGATATAAGGACACACATACTAAAAGTAAAGGAATGGAAAAAGATATTCTATGTAAACAGTAATTGACATAGAGCAGGGGTAGTTATGCCTGTAGCATACAAAATAGACTTTAAGTCACAAGCTGTCACTGGAGACAAAGAAAATCATTGTATAATATCAGTTTGACAGTAAGATATAACAATTATATATATATATATATATAACACACACACACACACATATTCTGACTTTAGAAACACAAAGTGTTGGGAGTGATAAAGTGCAGATTTTTGTATGCAGTTGAATGTGTGTGTGTGTGTGTGTGTGTATATATATATATATGCAAAATCAGGATAACTAAATATATAAAGGAAATGTTGACAAGTCTTTTGGGAGAAACTGACAACATACAACAAGAGCAAGAGACTTTTACTTCACTTTCAAAAATTGATAGAACATCCAGATATGAAAACAACCTGAATGCTTTTCAATGGATAAGTGGATAAAGAAATTTACACACACACACACACCACACACACACACACACACACACTCAGAGACAGAGAAAGAAACAGAGGGAAGGAGAGAGAGAGAGAGAGACATAAAAAACTTATTCAACCTAAAAAAAAGAAGGATATTCTGCCACCTGAGGCAACATGAATAGAGCTGGAAAAGAGTATGTTAAGTGAAATAAGCAAGGCACAGAAAATACTTCATGACCTCCCATTTTTGTAGAATCTATAATGATCTAACTCATAAAAGCAGATGTTCTATGATTGTTAGGAGTTGAAGGAAGGGAGAAATGGAATGATATTTGTCAAAGGGTACACAATTATAATTATGCAAGATGAGTCATTTCTGGAGATATAACATAGAGCATAGTGATGATATTTATCAATATCTTATTTGTACTTGAACTTTGCTAAGAGGACAGATCTTAGATTTGATTTATCATACAAATAGTAACTATCAAGAAATGATAGATATATTAATTATCTAAAATATGTTCATTTCACAATGTATATATATATACATCTATATCAAAACATCAAGTTGTATGCCTTAAATATATATAATATTTATGTTAATGCATATTGATGATATAATAAAGCATATGATTTATTGCTATGTTACTAACATAAACATTATGTATTATAAAATAAGTATCACTCATTTCTAATAAAAAGTTGAAGATTGTAAAATCCATGATGGATCTTTTTGCTGGATTGCATGTTGTCAACACAACATCACCTTGTCTTCCTCCCAAGGTTACCTCTGTGTTGCAAAAAACAACACAGGAAATGCATTACTAATGTGATTTGGGGTTTCAGCTGGCCACTGTGAGAAACTGCATGTGATTTGGGAGGCTGAAAGAAAAGAGAGGATATTTTTCTGACACAGCTGTTTGTAGTTTCCAAAACTCTCCCGAGAACCACCCATTTTACCGCTTTCACTGACATGTTTGGTGGGAGCGATCCAGAAATTCGTAACTGTTCAATTGGCTTCTTGAGAACTGCTCATATTAACAATCCTAGCCGAGATCATCCTTAGCAGAATGCCTGACCTTCACTCCTTCAACTCTTCCAACATGGTGTACACTCCAGTTTCTCTGTATTAAAACTATCAACACTTGATATACCTGAACTGAAGTCCAAGAGCAGGTTTCATTTTCCTGACTGAATTTTGACAAAACTACCATTACTGCCATACACAGTGTTACTGTATATATTAGCATGAAAAATCTCTTTAATTTCTGGTTCCCTGCAGATCTTACAGGCCAGCTGATGGCATTAAAATTCTTTACCATCCCCCTTTACCATTTCTATCTGCTAAAATCAAGCCATTCTTGAGAAATTCTTCAGTGTTCCTCTGTGCCTTGTTCTACGCTTTCCCTTTCTGCACTCATCATTTCTCGTGAGCTTCCACAACATGCTCTCTCTTCACAGCTATACTCATCAGTGATAACTTTCTACGCATCCAGACTTTAATCAAACATTGTCTCTTTTCCAAGTTTACTGGATCATTTGCAATAGGGTAAAAATTCAGCTATAACTTCATTAACCAAAAAGCTTAAAGGAGCTTACACTTCTCTTGACATTGAAAAGTAAAACCAATCAAGTTTTTTCTCTATCTACTCTTCTCCCACCCCTTCAATAGCATCTCCAGTAAATCACTACACATAACTCACAGGATTTCTCTATATCATAACAACCACCTTAGTTTTGAGGTATAAGTATTCATTTTGATGTGTATTCAACACCCTATACATACAGATTTTGAGTTTTTCAACTTCAAGAGATGTTTATCTACATATCAGCCAGACAGAATCCCGTAATAAGAATTTCTCATATTTCCTGAGGTCTCCAACTTTGAAATCATACAGAGTTCTTCTCTTTACCATCACCATCAATAATTCTGTGCTTTTCACCTTCTTATATTCAATATGTCTCTGCTTAACATTATGGAAACATCAGGTTTCTGCACAGTTCTTTTTTTCTGCCTTCTTTTAGCTTATTTTTTACATAAATGCTTTTTTAATCCAGTTAGGGTACATGCATCCAGGACATTTCACACCATTTCCCAGCACCTTTTAAGTTTTTATATTTCTACTGTAATACTCTGCCAAAGCCTAGCCCTAAGCCCATCCTGGGACCTCACATCTGGGCTGCAGGGGAGATCATAATTATCACAATGCGATGGTGTGTAATCTCCAGGAGAGTGTGAAAGGACTCATCTGCTGTAAGTGCACAACCAGCCACTTTGCCCATTCCCACACCAGGGTGAAAGATGCTCTAGGTCAGGCTGTTGGTATTTTCTTTCTCTATATTCCCAGTGTTCAGAACAGTGACTAACATATGCTATGCACTGAGTGAATCTTTAGCTTAATTGAATAAAGATCATTTTACCAGCCTTTCTAAACTTTTACTTCTCACTCCTAACCCCTCTATACCCACACACTCTCAAGAAGATGAGCTGTCCTCCTCCAGTGCTGACAAAAATAGAGCTATTTGACAGAACTCCCTCAAATCTGACAACTACACATTTACATGGCAAATATGAGTCTCACTTTAAAAAACATTTTCAGGAAATGCCTTTTTTTGTTCTTTGTTATAGATTGGGAGTATTATGGCAATGGTTGAGCAGGAATGTTATTCTTGGTTATTTTGAGGCTCACTTAGTCTGACCCATGTCTCAAGGGTTTCAGTGAGGTATCTCCTGCGTTCACCAACTCCCACAGGAGTCCACACTGAGACCACTGTGGTGTCCTTTATAAGGCGTGTTTAGCTCAGTGCGCTTATGTACCACTCTTGGGACAAGCAGGGGCTTGGTGTAACTGAGGCCTTGCTGAGGACCTGGCTTCCTGGTGGTCAGTGCACGTTCCTCTGAGGGCCTGTGTTGCAGCTTTCTTGCTCTCTGGCTTGTCAAATATCTCTCCACTCCCTCCGTCCATCTCATATTCTTCCCAAAAACTATTTCCTCAAACACTTACTTAGTCAATGGGCACAGGCTTTAGAAACAAAATCAGAAACAACTTTCTCCTGAGTTGGAAAGCACAGCTAAAGTCTCCTGATTACTCAGGGAAAATGAAGGGAAAATACATGAAGGCAAAAACGAATATTTCAAAAATAATCACACACAATAGTTTATGTAAAAATAACCATGTTCATTTCTCCTTCCCTTTCTCCTGTCAGAAACCTCCTTGCCTGAATCTAGGATCCCCTCCTCAACCACAACCTTGGGAATTGCTCCATTATTCATGAGCCCTTTCTCTTTCATTTTACATCCCCTTCATTTTTACTGGCTTTTTTCTTTTAACATATTCATGCTTGCATTAGTACAGTACCTCCAACTCAAAAATAGCATCTCTCAATCCTGTCCATCCAATGTCATGGCTCCTTATTCTCTTCTGCAGCTACATATAAACTGTTTTCTGAATGTGTCCACCCAAATTCATATATTGGGATCCTAAACCCAATATATGAAGTGATGGTATGAGGAAGTAGGGCCTTGGGAGGTAATTAGGTCATGAATATGGAGTCCCCAGAGAGCTCCCTCCTCCCTTCCAAAACATGAGGCACTATGTGGTGGAAGAAGCAGGACACACCATCTATGAACCAGGAAGCAGGCCCTCATCAGACACAAAATCTACTGATACCTTGATCTGGGATTTCCTGACTCCAGAACTGTCAGCAATAAATTGCTGTTGTTTAAGCCACCATCTATAGCATTATGTTACAGCAGCCTGAAGGAACTAAGACAGTCTTTAAAAGAGAGGTTGACAACTTCACCCTCCATTTCTCACAACTCAGTTAACTCTCTGTTCACTACAACTTGGGCACCACTTAACTAACCTTGCCAAGCCAAGGAAGCTTCCTCATATTTACCAGGCACTTTCTCTATTCCTATTGCTATGGTTCATAACATGATTAAGAAGAATAAGCACCTTTATCCTTGGAATCCTCTGCTCCACCATCACTGGTAGCAGCCATGTCCCAGTCTCCTTCCTGAGTCTGGCTGGCTCTCCTCAGGTTTGGTCATAAAGTCTTATTTCTCTGCTTGTCCCATGACTATGCGTGTTATCTGGGGCTCCAGGCTCCTTTGTTATCCTCCCAAGACACTTTCCTTCTGCAGCCTCTAGACAGGTCCAGATGGTTTTCTTTTCTTTTCTTTTCTTTTCCTTTTCCTTTTCTTTTCTTTTCTTTTCTTTCTTTCTTGCTTTCTTTTCTTCTTCTCTTCTCTTTCTCTCTCTCTGTCTCTCTTTCTCTCTCTCTTTCTTGTTTTCTTTCTCTCTTTCTTTCTCTTTCTTTTCTTTCTTTCTCTTTCTCTCTTCTTTCTCTCTTTCTTTTCTTTCTCTCCTTTCTTTCTTTCTTTCCTTTCTTTCTTTCTTTCTTTCTTTTGAGTCCCACTGGAACCTCTGCCTCCCAGGTTCAAGCAATTGTCAGCCTCCCAAGTAGCAGGGATTGAGATTACAGGTGTGTGCTACCCAGCTAATACATATATTGGCCAGGGTGGTCTTGCACTTCTTGTCTCAAGTGATCCTCCTGCCTTAGCATCCCAAAGAGCTGAGATTACAGGCATGAACCACCAGCCTGGCCAAATGGTTTTCTGTCACTTTTCCTAACCGCACAAAAATTTTCAGAAAGCTATAAATCTCTGATGAAAGAAGGACCTAGAATTCTTTTATGATTATAATTACTACTATGATTATTGAGGCAGGATCTAACTCTGTCACCCAGACTGGAGTGCAGTGGTGCAATCATGGCTCACTGCAGCCTCATCCTTCTGGGTTCAATTAATCCTCTCACCTGAGCTTCCCAAGTAGCTGGAACTACAGAAACATGCCACCGCACCTGCTAAGCATTCATGTCAGCAACCTTTTTCCAGTATATACTCTGCTAATATCAATATCCACTTTTAAGTTATTTTATTGTTTAAAACATGTTTTCTATAAGAAGTAATTGACTGTACACATGTATACCGTGTGTATGTATGTATGTGTTTGTTTTTTATAAAAGAAATTTCCCTTTACATTCACATTCTCCCCAGGTATCCTAGAATTTAGACCTGTCTGTCTCTATAACTTGTCACAATCAACCACTAACAAGTTAGAGTTAAGATGTGTGGGGTTTTTACTTTATTTGATTTAATTGAGCTGCGTAATTGTTCATTTTAAAAGTTTTAAATAAATGTTCAAACAAGTTTTTAAAAACACACCCTAGCTCTATTTCTATCTTACATTCTCAATCCTTTGGTGTATGAGAAAGAAAAGTGACTTTAGTGCTTATAGAGGAATCAGGACACCTCTCAGGAAATTTGCATGAGAAAATGGACCTGGGGGTGCAGAGAACTGGACTATTCCATTACATGCTTTGGTGGGGAGTTGCTGTTGGGACCAGTTACCCTAATACAGAAGAAGCCAGGGCCACCAGGTGTCAAGACCTTTTCTTGAGCAATTCCAGTGGTTGAAAAAACATGGTCATCAGGGTGCACTCAGAAAGGGGCTGGATGGGCAGGAACTATGTGTCTACAACAAACTAGGTCTCTCCATAGGAGCACAGCTGCTCCAGCTTTGTCCACTACACTTTACCTAGATGTGCCCTGATGTTCTGTGCCCTGGAGGAGGGAACTCCTCTTTAATTTTTAGCCGAATCATAGTGCTGCCAGGCCAGTAATACCCACAGGAGAAGAAGTTCACTACAAAGGTACTTCCTGCTGGAATTGTTGGATAGTTACTATAATGAACTCCTTAAAGAAAGTAAAACTGCAAAGTTCCCTGTTTTATCAAAAGCAGAGAATGAGTAGGCTATTTAACAAATGTGTAAGTTTCAGCAAACTCAGTGACTTGCCCATAATAACAGAGCTGCTGACATGAAGCCAAGAGACTGAACCTAGCATTCCTGGTTCAGAGATTCACTGGGCTGCATACCTGGTCTGCTTGTCTCTAAGAAGCCATGGTTTTGCATCATAGCAGTGCAGTGGATGACTCAGGGCATCACTAGAGGAGACTAGCAGGACCTGCATTCAGATATTAAGCTTTTCCATAACTTAGCCTCAGTTTTACCCTCTGTAAAAATGGGAGTAATACGTGTGTGTGCCTGTACCAGATGGCCTTAAGAGACCCCTACCAGGTAGCCTGGGTGAGCAGGTGCAGGCAGAGGTGATGAAGTGACCAGCTGTGTTGAGATTCACTTGGGGTGGCTGGCAAAATATTAAGGGAAATATTAGGGAAAAGTTACAAGATTACAGTCTCAAACATTTTGGAAGGCTGAAAGGTTTTTATTAATTTATGGAACAGGCTAAAGGCAGCCAGTTCTTAACGTTAGAACATTAAGTCATAGAGTGAAGATTAAGGATAATAAAAGCTTCTTCAATTAAGTCTGTTTACCCCACATTTCTTTGTCCCTACTCTGTTTACTCATGTAAACTTTGTGCTGGATGGTCCTCTAGGGGGAGATCAAAGAGGAATTACCCATTAATAGTGTTTACTCTGGGCCCTGGAACCAAAAGCCTTTATCATTTGTAAAACCACTCTTTTAACCATGTTAATTATCCATAAGCATGTTGACTTAGAACCTCTGTTATTAAATCTATACTGAATGAATACGAGGAGGAACAGGGAGTCGGTTAGCTGCAATCCCCCCTCTGAAAGCAGTTGATGACCATCCCTAGCCCACTCAAATCACTGTATTGGGTGTGAGAGTGTTGCTGAGTCAGGGTCTGCAGGACAGACCTCTACAGATGGTGATCAATGTCTCAGGTGGTGACCTTGACATGACACCTGTCACAGCTGGTGCCCAAACCGGAACCTACTGACATGATCAATGACACAGCTAATGCCCCTGAGTGAGGAGAACCGATGCGACTGATGCCTCACAGCTGCATGAGTAAGGTGCAGCAGGGCAGGAGGTAGCCTCTTAAAGGGATGTGTCCTGTGACCTAGGACACAGATGAAGGTATAGATTTCCTCCTATGACTGAAGGTTTTCAGGAAAGATGGTTCTATTGCCAGAAAACTGACTTTGAGCACATTTCTCATCAGGTCTTAATCACAACGTTCTTTCCTGCATCAAACAGAGATAATGACAGGGCCCACCTGATTAGATTGGGAGAGACTTAGGTAAGATAACCCATGAGAAGTTTTAGCATAGTGTTTCTGAGAAACAATAGAATAATAATAGGATAATATTGTTAATAATTAGAACAGAAAAATACAGTCTATTATTGTTTTTATCGTTACTAATATTACGTAACACTCAGTTGAAATTGGGAACCCAGAATTATTAGGGAAATTTGTTACCAAGAGGTAGTCCCAGATGCCAGGTTTTGGTTTATAAACAAAATTCTAGATTTAAAAGATGAGCCAGATTCAGGGAACTGTTACTCAGAATTCCATTACAAGAATCAATGTAAAGGGTAGGACGTGGAAATGAGTCCCCAGAATGTGGCCAAAGCCTAACACGTTGGGCTTAGATCTGAGTTCCATGGTGTTATGCTAAGATTGTAAAATCCTTTTAGTGTGAGGGCAGGATTCCAAAGCCTACAGTCTGAGCAGGGCCTGACACCAGTGGGGCACGAGGCAGGAGCTTCTGTGGGCATAGCCTTAACCATGACCCTAACCTGACTACATGTTTTAAGTTAGTGCAGAAAGCCAGGTTTAAATATGAGAATGAGGCTGGAGATGAGAAAGCCTTCTGGGATTACACTCTGAAAATACCTTATAAGTTGACACTAAGACTGAACATTAAAAATGGAAGAAACCACTGAAAGTCTATGTCCACAAAAAGGCCTGCACATGGATGTATTTAGCAGCTGTATTCATAATTGCCAAATATGGAAGAAACCAGTAAGTCTTTTAGTATGTGAACGAATAAACTGTGGTACATCCAGATCATGGAATATTATTTTGTATTAAAAAGAAATGAGCTGCTCAGGCCTGTAATCCCAGTGTACACACGGTAGGGGGAGGGGGCAACCTGAGACACTCCCAGTTTCTGCCTCCAGTGTGCCCAGGTCCTTGGCCTCTCTTACCCCAGGAATGGGAAAAGGGCCCCAGAGATGCAGTGAGCTTACCATTTGAATAAATATCATGGACCCAAAGCATTTAGCAGAGAGTGATTTATTAGGCAGAGAGAGAAAGAGAAAGAGAGAGAGACAGAGAGCTCCCACACTGCTGTGGGAAGGGATTCAAGGAAGGAATCCATATAGGTAAGGAGCTGTAGAATTTTAACCCTGAAGTTATTCCTGCCCCATTCATGTTCTCGTCCAATGAGAGTTCTTTCAAACTTCCTCTGGAGTGATTGATTTTTGACTTTGATACTGGGTTCGACTACTTGGTCCCCCAACAGAGCCCCTCCTCCCAGAGCTTTCCAAGGACTTTTTGAACAAAGAAACTCACCTGGATTTCTCTACCTAGCCCACACTCAGGAAAGTCAGACAAAGAACTTTAGGTTCCCAGATGGGGGCGTGGATGGAGGCATGGTGCTAGAAATCACCTGCCTTTGAAACCACGCCCCTTGTGGACTCGGGGGAGAGAAGTGTTTTTTCCTTAACACAGTCCCCCACCAGCACTTTAAGAAGCCCATGCAGGTGGATCACCTGAGGTTAGGAGTTCTAGACCAGCCTAACCAATATGGTGAAGCCTCATTTCTACTAAAAACACAAAAATTAGCAGGGTGTGGTGGTATGTGCCTGTAGTTCTAGCTACTGGGGAGGCTGAGACAGGAGAATCACTTGAACCTGGGAGGCAGAGGTTGCAATGACTGAGATAGCACCATTGCACTCCAGCTTGGGTGACAGAGAGAGACTCTATCTCAAAAAAAAAAAAAAAAAAAAGAAGAAAAGAAAAGAGCTATCAGACCATGAAAAGACATGGAGTAACCTTAAATGCATATTACTAAGTGAGAGAAGCCACTCTGAAAAAGCTACATATTGATATGGTTCTAACTATATAACATTTTAGAAAACTTTGGAGAGAATAAGAAGATGAGTGGCTTCTCGGATTGCAAGAGAGGGAGGGATGAATAGGTAGAGATGGGATTTTAGGACAGTGAAAATACCTTATATGAGAGGTATGCATAAATGCATACATGTTATGATGCATTTGTCCAAACCCACAGAGTGTATAGCAGTAAAAGTGAACCCTGACCAGATGTGGTGGCTCACACCTGTAATCCCAGCACTTTGGAAGGCTGAGGCGGGCAGGTCACGAGGTGAGGAGTTTGAGACCAGCCTGGATAACATGGTGAAATAACGTCTCTAAAAATACAAAAATTAGCTGCGCGCAGTGGTGCACGCCTGTAGTCCCAGCTACTTGGGAGGCTGAGGCAAGAGAATCACTTGAACCTGGGCAGTGGAGGTTGCAGTGAAACGAGATTGCACCATTGCACTCCAAGCCTGGGCAACAGAGCCAGACTCTGTCTAAAAAAAAAAAAAAAAAAAAACAGCAAAAATGAAAAATGAACCCTAATATAAACTGTAAACTTTGGGTGATGACAATGGATCAGTATGGGCTCATTGAATGTCAGGAATGCACAGTTCTGGTTCCAGGTTCTGATAATGGGGGTGCTGTGCCTGTGTGGGAATAGGGCATATGTAAGAAATATCTATACTTTCTTCTCAATATTGCTCTGAGCCTAAAACTTCTCTGAAAATGAAGTCTTTTTTTTTAAGTGTCATTGCCTTAAAATAGCACACTTTTGTTTTGCACTAGAAATTACCATCTATAGTTGTGGCAGTTCAGGCCCCTGCTCACAATTTTTGGGGGGCTCCAACCGTGTCCCAGTGCCCATCACTGCACCCATCTTCTGCCACCCTCTCCACAGGCCCAAGCCACTGCTGCCGTTTTCCTCTTACTCATCTTTGCTCCTTGTCATCTGACTGGAGGGCTTCTTACTTACTGTGCTCTTGTGTTGATATATTATGACCCAGGAGTTTAATACTAGGGTTTTATTTTTCCTTTTACATTAAGTTCTCAGATCAAATGGCCTCTCTTTGGAAAGCTTCTCAATCTGTAGGTCCCCCTCTCTTCCTCCTCTTGCCTTTGTCAGCTACATCGTGCTGCATGCTACTTTATTTGCCTGGAGGCGTATATGACTGTCTGAAATTGTCTTGTTCATTTATTTGCTTACTTGTGTTTTTGCTTTTTCCCTACACTGGTATATGAGCTCTGAGAAACCAGGGGATTCTGTCTCAGGAACCCCTACAGCCCAATGCCTGCTTACACCAGCATCTAGAACTGACCTGTGAAAAAGACAGGTAGTCCTGCCTGTGCACTTTGTGGTGGGGAGGGAGATTATCTGCTATTTAGTTACCTACATAGGTGACAGCATTTACTAAATACTATTTGACCTTAAAAAGGCAAAGTACAATTTAATCTATGATGAGACCAAGGTAAGACCACCTTTCTTTTGTAAAACCTACCATGGCAGATTAAGCAGCAGAAATCATCATCATGGCAAAGAGTACTGACATCACTTTATGGAAATAGCCTTCTTTTCAAAGCAGTGAGACTTCAAAACTATGTGGTATGCTGGCTTTAAGTCCTACCTACAACACAAGATGAATTAAAAGAGAGAAATAATGAAAAATAAATCCCTTGAAAACTTCATCAGATACATCAAACATTGTAGAATCCTTTCACGTTGACTGAATGTAGCACTGGAACAAACTCCAACCTTTCAAGGGATAGAGGTCTTAATTCTGGCCCCTACATATACCAATCAAGTGATCCTGAATAATTTTTGAATTTCTTTGATCCTCAGTGTCCTTATTAAAATTGGGATGTTCATATGGCCTTGATGTAGGTTGAGAAGCTGATGTGATTCCGTTTTTAAATGCCTGGCACTGTATCTGGCTTGGAGGGATGAATAATCAATACAAAACAAGTAGCAGTCACAGTTGCTGAATTTATTCTCACCCCAACCTAAGGAGGTAGGAAGGTCAGGTGTTATAGCTGATGGAGACATAATGAAGTACAGAGGTTCCCCTTGGCAGAAAAGCGTTGTAGCAAATTCTATTTTTTTTTTTTTTACCCTCCTAGTGACTCATAGGACAAGTGTTTCACATTTTTGGAAGTGTCCTTAATGCACCAGCATTTTTTTCTTTTCTTTCCTTTCCTTTTCTTTTCTTTTTTTCTTTTCCTTTTTTAACTTTTAAGTTCAGGGGCACATGTGCAGGTTTGTTACATAGGTAAATTCGTGTCATGGGGGATTGTACAGATTATTTCATCATGCAGGTATTAAGCCTAGTTTCCATAAGTTAATTTTTCTGATCCTCTACCCTCTTGTACCCTCCCCCCCTGCAAAGGTCCCAGTGTGTGTTGTTCCCCCTCTATATGTCCATGTGTTCTCATCATTTAACTCCCACTTATAAGTGAGACCATGCGGTATTTGGTTTTCTGTACCTACATTAGTTTGCTAAAGATAATGGCCTCCAGCTCCATCCACATCCCTGCAAAGGATATGATCTCATTCTATGTTTTTAATGGCTGCACACTATTCCATGGTGTATATGTACCATATTTTCTTTATCCAATCTATCATTGATGGTCATGTAGGTTGATTCCATATCTCTGATATTGTGAAGAGTACTGCAATGAACATACCTGTGCATGTGTCTTTATAATAGAAAGATTTATATTCCTTTGGGTATTTATGCAGTAACGGGATTGCTGGATCAAATGACATTTCTGTCTTTAGTTCTTTAAGGAATTACTACATTGTATTCCACAATGGCGGAACTAATTTGTACTCCCAACGGTAGCGTATAAACATTCCTCTTTTCTCCACAACCACACCAGCATCTTTTTTTTTTTTTTTTTTTTTTTTACTTTTTATTGTAGCCATTCTCACTGATATAAGAAGGTATCTAATTGTGGTTGTGATTTGCATTTCTGTAATGATCAGTGATGTTGAAGTTTTTTCATATGCTTGGTGGCCACATGCATGTCCTTTTAAAAAAGTATCTATTCATGTCCTTTGCTCACTTTTTAATGGGATTGTTTGCTTTATTCTTATAAATTTAAGTTCCTTATAGATTCTGGATATTAGATCTTTGTCAGATGCATAGTTTGCAAAAATTCCCTCCCATTCTGTCTGCTGTCTTTTTATTCTGTTGATAATTTCTTTTGCAGTGCAGATGCTCTTTTGTTCAATTAGATCCCATTTGTCAATTTTTGCTTTTGTTGAAATTGTTTTTGACTTCTTCATTGTGAAGTCTTTGTCTATGTTCTAAATGGCATTGGCCAGGTTGTCTTACAGGGTTTTGATACTTTCAGGTTTTACCTGCAAGTCTTTAATTCATCTTGAATTAATTTTTGTATATGATGCAAAGGAGAAGTCCATTTCAATCTTCTGCGTATGGCTAGGTAGTTATCCTAGCACCATTTATTGAATAAGGAATCCTTTTCCCATTGCTTGTTTTGTCCAGTTTGTTAAAGATCAGATAGCTGTAGATGTGTGGCCTTATTTCTGGGTTCTCCATTCTGTTCCATTGGTCTATGTGTCTGTTTTGTCCTAGTATTATGCTGTTTTTATTACTGTAGTGCTACAATATAGCTTGAAGTTGGGTAATGTTGTGCCTCCAGCTTTGTTCTTTTTGCTTAAGATGGCCTTGGCTATTTGAGCTGTTTTTTCATTTCACATAAATTTTAAAATAGTATTTTTTCTTAGTTCTGTGAAGAATTTCAATGACAGTTTAATAGGTACAACTTTGAATCTATAAATTGTTTTAGACACTATGGCCATTTTAACGATAATGATTGTTGATTTTTCCTGTCCCTGGGCATGGAATGTTCTTCCATTTCTTTGTGCCATCTAATTTCTTTGAGCAGCAGTTTGTAGTTTTTGTAGAGATCTTTCACCTCCCTGGTTAGCTATATTCCTAGGAATTTTATTCTTCTTGTGGCAATTGTGAATTCCTGATTTGATTTTCAGCTTGGCTGTTGTTTTATAGGAATGCTAGTGATTTTTGCACATTGAATTTGTATCCTCAGATTTTGATGAAGTTGTTTATCTGCTTAAGAAGCTTTTGGGCTGACACGATGGGGGTTTCTATGTATAGGATCATGTCATCTGCAAACAGGGATAGTTTGACTTCCTCTCTTTCTATTATATTTGTATGCCTTTTATTTCTTTCTTTTTCCTGATTTCCCTGAGCTGGACTTCCAATACTATGTTGAATAGAGTTGGTGAGAGAGGGCAGCCTTGTATTGTGCTGCTTCTCAAAGGCAATGGTTCTAGCTTTTGCCCATTCAGTATGATATTGGCTGTGGGTTTGTCATAAATGGCTCTTATTATTTTGAGATATATTCCTTCAATACCTAGTTTATTGATAGTTTTTGACATGAAAGGATGTTGACATTTTTTGAGAGCCTTTTCTACATCTATTGAGATATTAATATGATTTTTGTCTTTGGTTCTCTTTGTGTAATGAAACACATTTATTGATTTACATATGTTGAAGCAAACTTGTATCCCAGGGATAAAACCTAATTGATTATGGTGGGTAAGCTTTTTGATGTGCTGCTAAATTCAATTTGCCAGTTATTTTGTTGAGGATTTTTGCATTGATATTTATCAAGGATATTAGCCTGAAGTTTTCTTTTTGTGTCGTATCTCTGCCAGATTTTGATATCAGGATGATGCTGGCAACATAGAATAAGTTATGGAGGAGTCCATCATCCTCAATTTTTTGGAATAGTTTCAGTAGGAATAGTACCAGATCTTCTTTGTACATCTGGTAGAATTTAGTTGTGACTCTATCTGGTCCTGGACTTTTTTGGTTGGTAGGCTACTTATTACTGCTTCATTTTCAGAGCTCCTTATTGGTCTGTTCAGGGATTCAATTTCTTCCTGGTTCAGTCTTGGGAAGGGTGTATGTGTTCAGGAATTTATCCAATTCTTCTAGATTTTCTATTTATGTGTATAGAGATGTTCACAATATTCTCCAATGGTTGTTTGTATTTCTGTGGGGTCAGTCATTCTTTGGGGTCAGAAATGACATATTCCCTTTGTCATTTCTGATTGTATTTATTTGAATCTTCTCTCTTTTCTTCTTTACTAGGCTGTCTAAAGTTCTGTTATTTTATTAATTTTTTCAAAAAATCAGTTCCTGGTTTTGCTGGTCTTCCAAGTTTTTCTGTGTGTCTCAAATTCCTTTAGTTCACCTCTGATTTTGGTTATTTATTTGTTCTTTTTCTGTGAGCTTTGGGATTTGTTTGCCCTTGGTTCTCTAGTTCTTTTAATTGTGACGTTAGGATGTTAACTTGAGATCTTTAACTTTTTTTTGTGAGTGTTTGGTGCTATAATTTTCCCTCTTAACACTGCCTTAGCTGTGTTCCATATTCTAGTATATCTTACTTCTCATTAATTTCAAAGAACTTCCTGATTTCTTCCTTCACTTCATTATTTACCTAAAGTCATTCCAGAGCAGGTTATTCTATTTCCATGAAATTGTGTGATTTTGAGTAAATTTCTTAGTCTTGAGTTCTAATTTGATTGCATCATGGTCCAAGAGACTGTTATGATTTCAGTTATTTGCATTTGCTAAGGAGTGTTTTATTTCCGATTATGTGATTGATTTTAGCATATGTGCCATGTGGTGATGAGAAGTATGTATATTGCTTTTGGATGAGAGTTCTGTAGATATCTATCAGGTCCATTTGATACAGTGCTGAGCTCAGGTCCTGAATATATTTATTTTCTGTTTCAATCATCTATCTAATATTGTCAGTGGGATGTTCAACTCTTCCACTATTTTTTTTTTTTTTTAGATGGTGTTTTGGTCTTGTTGCCCAGGCTGGAGTACAATGGCATGATCTCAGCTCACCACAACCTCTGCCTCCCAGGTTCAAGTGATTCTCCTGCCTCGGCCTCCCCAGTAGCTGGGATTACAGGTGCCCCCACCAAGCCTGGCTATTTTTTTGTATTTTTCGTAGAGACAGGGTTTCTCCATATTGGTCAGGCTGGTCTCAAACTCCCAACCACAGGTGATAAGCCTGCCTCAGCCTCCTAAAGTGCTGGGATTACAGGCGTGAGCCACTGTGCCTGGCCTGTCTCCCACTATTATTGTGTGGGAGTCTAAGTCTCTTTGAAGGTCTTTAAGAACTTTCCTTATTAATGTCCTTGCTCCCATGGTGGGTGCATATATATTTAGGATAGTTAGCTGTTCTTGAAGCCTTTACCATTATTGTTTTTTCTCTATTCTTGTCTGCCTGCCTTATTTCAGAAAGCCAGTCTTTGATCTCTGAGATTATTTTCTTTGCTTGGTCTATTCTGCAATTAACATTTGCAATTGTATTAAGAAACTCCTGTAGTGTGTTTTTCAGCTATATCAGGTTTTATGTTTTTGTTTTTGTTTTTTGAGATGGAGTTTTGCTCTTGTCACCCAGGCTGGAGTGCAATGGCATGATTTCAGCTCACCACAACCTCCGCCTCCCAGGTTCAAAAGATTCACCTGCCTCAGCCTCTCAAGTAGCTGTGATTACAGGCATATGCCACCACACCCAGGTAGTTTTTGCATTTCTAGTAGAAATGGAGTTTCTCCATGTTGGTTAGGCTGGTCTCGAACTCCTGACCTCAGGTGATCCACCTGCCTTGGCCTCCCAAAGTGCTGGGATTACAGGCATGAGCCACCGCACCTAGCTAGTTATGTTCTTTTCTATACTGGATATTTTGTCTGTCAGCTCATGGATTGTTTTACCATGTTTTTCACCTTCCTTGCATTGAGTTTCAATGTAGTTCTGTAGCTCAATGATCTTCTTATCTATCCATATTCTGAATTCCATTTCTGTCATTTTAGCCATCTCAGCCCAGTTCTGAACCCTTGCTGGAGAGGTGATTCAATTGTTTGGAGGAATGAAGGTACTTCAGCTTTTTGAGTTTTCAGCATTCTTGTGCTGATTCTTTCTCATCTTTGTGGGCTGATGTTTCTTCAGTCTTCGAGGCTGCCGACCTTTGGATTTTTTTTCCTTTTTTCCTGTTTATGACCTTGAGGGTTTTGATTGTGCTTTAAGGTAGATTCACCCAACTGGTTTTATTTCTGGGAGGTTTTAGGAGGCTAACACTTAGCTCCCAACTCCTGCAGTGAGTGCTGTAACTCTGGGGGACTCGTATTGAACCTTACCTTTGTCTTGTGGCTCCTTGAGGTTTGGAGTCCACTCTGCTGGGGCTGGGGATACAGGTGTGCTTTGCAGCAGCTGCAGCAGAGTGCTAGGAGATGCAGGGGTACCTGCCTCCCTGCAGGCATTCACCACAGTGGTAGAAGCAACGCAGCTGGAGATTGGGGGGATGGAGAGGGAGCTCCTGCTGGAGACTGTGCACAATTACACTGGACATGGTGTTGGCTTTGTAGCAGAGTGCTGGCCAGTGCTAGAGTGGGTGACTTCTCTGTGCCCCACAAGCAGGAATGATCTCAAATTCCATATTCAAACTCCTGCTGCACCACTTATCCTCTAAAATATAATGCAACAAGACCTTTTTTAAAAATTGTATGTACACATATATGTGTCTGCATGGGTGATTTTTGTGAATATTTTACATAAATAGGGATTATATAAGCATAATTGTAAGGTCCAGAGCACAATAAAGGAAATAGCACAAGTGAACCTGTATCCACTATTCAGTTTAGGAAAAAGATTATAAATATAACTTAATGTTCCCCATAAGCCCCATTCCAATGCTATACACCTCTCTCTTCATTTCCCCAGAAAGTCCATTATTCTGAAATGGGCGTTTAGAATAAACTGAATTTTGGATATAGTTTTCTTACCTCTCTATATATCTTTAAAGTTGTATTGTTTCATTCTGACATTTTTGAATTTAAATGGATGGCTGCATGCTTTATATATTTTTATTTGGCTTACTTTTTCCTGTTCACTATTGGATTCCTAAGATGCCAGCATGTTATCAAAAATGGTAGTTCATTCTTTTTTATTGTTTTAGGTGGTTCCATTGTGAGAAAATAACACGATGAATTTATTCATTCTAAAAATGATATATTTTGTAGGTTTTATTTTCCCTCATGTGGTTTTTCTCTATTACAAATAGTATTTTCACAAGCTTTCTTATAAATATCTTCTAGTGTGTGTGTACATATATGTATTAGATATAATTATACTATGTAAATAGTATACTATATACATGAAATACATATATTATATATTAAAAATAATATACCATATATAAATATATATATTAACTAGTATGTGTGTGTGTACATATATATGTGTGTGTGTGTGTATGTTTTTTTTTTTTTTTTTTTCTTGAGATAGAGTTTCTTGTCACCCAGGCTGGAGTGGAATGGTGTGCAATGGCATGATCTCGGCCCAGGTCAACCTCTGCCTCCAAGACTCAAATGATTCTCCTGCTTCAGCCTCCCAGATAGCTGGGATTACAGGTGCCTGCCACCACACCCAGCTAATCTTTTTGTATTTTTAGTAGAGATGGGGTTTCACCATTTTGGCCAGGCTGGTCTCAAACTCCTGACCTCAGGTGATCTGCCCACCTCGGCCTCCCAACATGAGGGGATTACAGGCATAAACCACCACATCAGGTCTATATCTTCCAATATAGATATGCAATAATTACTTTAGGGTATCAGACTGTTTGTTCACAGGGCATTTTTTCAATTTTCATTCAACTATTGAGTTTTGGCAATTGTCTATATGGCAGGTACTATTTAGGCACAACGGTAGAGAAGAAAATATACACAAAACTTCCTTTCTTTATGGTGTCTTTCTGCAGGGAAAGGCAAATAGTAAATAAAACAAACCATAAAGTATTATGTTAGTCAGGATAAACATCGTTATGCCGCTATGATAAATAATGCCTTTATCAAAGTAAAAATAATTTAAAATATTATGTTTTAATCATGTTACATGTTGTTTATATTATATGTTCCATGTTATATGTTCTTCCAAGTTTGCCAGAGATCTTTCTCCACATTGTCATCTTTCTCATTTTGGGATCCAAGATGACCCAAAATGTCATTCTCTGGAATGTGCCAGGTACGGAGGACAAGGGAAAAGAGAACGCTGTGAAGTTCATGCAGGCTTTTCAAGGTTCTGCATAGAATCAACACGTATTGCTTCCTCTCCCACCTCACTGCCAAAAGAAAGTCACAGTAGCAGAGGACAATAAACTCCTACCATGCACCTGGTAGCAAGAACATAATCAAATATTTGCAAGCAGCCCTAGTGATTAGCACACATAAAATTTATTAGATGATGATAATATGAGGGAGAAATACAATAATATGAATATACCGGGTTGGAAACAATGTTGGGAGTGTGATTAGTCCCTTTTATATGGTAATCAAAGAGGATCTCATGAAGAAGATGGCACTGGAGTAAATAAAGCCATCATTGTAGGGACACTCAGGGGTGAAGACCACTCACAGAAAGAACAAGTGTAAAGGCTTCATGCAGAAGCTTAAATTGTGTGTTCTAGCAAAGAGGTAGGAGTTGAATTCCAAGAATTAAGCTGGGGATAGATTGGGAAAGGACTTTTGGAATTTGACATTTACTATGAGTTTAAAAAATTGAAGTAGAGGCATTTAAACACATATATTTTAGCTATATAACCATGGCTGCAATGATAAAACATTCAGAATGATGGAAGAAGGGAGGATTCCAAGCCAGGAGCCAGGGGAATGGTTAGGAGGATATTTTAATAATTTAGACAAGAGATGAGGGTGACATAAATTGGGATGTTGGAAGTTATGGTAGTAAAAAGTGGTCAGATTTGAAGATCTGAGAGAAAAAGAGCAGTTAAAGAAGACTTCAAGGTTTAGGCATTGAAAAAATGGCATTGCCACTTACCAGGAACCAAGATGGGTATGTCTGGCTTCAGCAACAGAAAATAGTAATAACATGTTTTCTAAAGCAATTGTATCTTTTACCCATCCCATCCACAAGATATAAGCATCTCTTTTGTCCCAGTATTTGCTATTTTAACTTATTTGAAATGTTATCTTGTTTTATTTTTCATCCATAATTCTCTGACTTTTAATGAGATTGGGTGCTTTTCAAATATTTATTTGGCAATTGGGATTTCTTTTTTCCTCAGAAAACTGATTTTTTTTTTTTTTGCCCACCTTTGTGTGTGTGTCTATGTGTATGTGTGTGTGTTGGGTTGCATGTGTTTTTTTGTTTTGTTTTGTTTCAGAGCTGTTTATATATTCAAGCAGAAATGAAAACATCTTCTAATTTATTGCTCACATATTTTCTTCCTTCTTTGTTGTCCTTTATTAAATGCTTACAAATTTGCAATTTTAAATTTTGTCTCTTATTGACATTAAATAAATCTAGGCTACAGTAGTACTTTCTTGTACTTTAACCTAAAGTTTTAGATATTTCCTGTTTCTATTTGTCTTCAACAGAAATTGATTTTTTTTTCATGGTATGAAGTTTTCCCAAGAACATTTATTGACTAGTCCATCTCTTTTCCTGTTGTTTTATTTATTGCTAATAACAATTACTTCAAAACTTGGTGGCTTAGAAGAGCAAACATTCATTTCAAAGTTTCCATGTATCATAAATTTAAGAGCAACTTAGCTGGGTAGTCCTGGCTCATTATCTCACATGAGGTTGAGGTTAAAATGTCTGCTGAAGCTGCAGTCAACCCAAGGACCTGTGGTTTTTGGCAGGAGGCCTCAGTTCCTTACCTCATAAGCCTTTCCAGAGGGCTGTCTTGTGTCCTTACATGGTGGCTAGCTTGCCTGAGGAAAAGTGATTTAGAGAAAAGAACAAGCCAGCAGCAGTGTCTTTTATGATCTGTTATGAATGTGACTTGTTAGAAGCAAGTCACTAGGTCTAGCCCACATTTAATGGGCTTCTAGAAGATACAAGTATAAACAAAAAATGGGGATTTTTAAAATCTCCCTATCAGTGGTTTGCATGATCAATTCTGTCATGTTTCACATTTACTTATATTCATAGGTCTTCCAGTAGTTTCACTGGTCTATATGACTATTTGTGCACCAGTTCCTGACTGTTATAATTACTATGAATTTATGGTAAATCTTTACCTATGGTAAAGCAAGATTCTGTCACATCATCATCCTCATTACATGTTGCTTCTTTTTTCTTATTTTCTTTCCTCTTCTTCTCCTTCTCCCTCCTTCTCTGTTTTTGTTTTTCTACTTATCCTCCTTATACTTCTTCAGGAATGTTTATCCTTTACTCCTCTGCATACATTTTAGAATCACCTTTTCACCTTTCATGAAGAAATCTGTTATAATTTTTATTAAAATCGTATTGACTTTATAAATTTGAACAGAAGTACTTCTTGATACTGAGTTTTTCTATTCATGAATATGTTACATATTATATTGATTCAGTTTTACTTTAATGTCATTAAACAAAATAATGCAAATATATCCAAAGAATAATTTGTATAATATTTACACTTACTTCCAGTCACCTAATATTTTTGGTTGCTACATCAAATACATTTCTAATTTTTTCCTTAAGTTATCTAACTTTTTGTTGCTGATATGTGGAAGCTTTTGATTTTAAAAACAGTTATCTTACTTGGTTCACTAGTGAAAGTATCTCATGAATTCTAACTCTGTTATAGACTTTAGAGTTTCTTATATTTACAAAATGTTACTTGTGAACATCGGAGTTTTTTATTTCCTTTTTAAAATTCTTATAACTTTTATTTACATGTTTAAAAGTTTAATAATACTGCTTACCCCGGAAGAGTAACATCAATTGTGCCATCACTTTTGCTTGATTTATTTTCAGGAAAATGTTACAGTATTTGAAAGTAAAGAATTGTAGATCATCTTAATTAAGCTCCATGGAGTGAGAATTATTGTCAATAATATTAATACATCCAGTTAAATTCAGTGGTAGGGTTTTTAATGGTGTAGACATCATGTTTTGTGCCTCAATAATGCCCTCCACTGGCACACAGTAAAAATAGCCTTGAATGGATTTACTGAAAAAAGAATGGCTCAAGGAAAAAAGAAAGAAGCAATGAAAAAGATACAATGTTGAACTCTTCTTTCAATCTGAGAATATATCCATTTCATCAGTTTAGCAAGCCGCTCAATCCTTTCTCACCATCTGTTTTAAATCCCCACTCCAATGTTCACAAGACTACTTCTCTAGGGGTGATAAATAATGTAATATGTTTATTGTGATTTCTTGCCCAGTTTGGTTCATTAGTAGCATTGATGTGTGTACCTTGATGAGAGGAAATCTACTCATTAGTCCAATTGAGGAAATAATGACTACTACAAATACTTTATATATTCTTATTTTCATATTTGCTATGGTTGCTTCTGTTTCTGCTGCAGAATAAGCAAGGTGTAGATTAGAGCAAGCATCAATTTTCGCCAACACACTTTTGCTGAGTGCCCCCTTCCCCGATCACCAACACACAGACAGAACTATGTTCAACTGAATTCTTCTGCCAGATATGCACTGTTCTTTGTCCTCTGGGGGAGTTCGCCCTGGAGCCGTATCAATAGACAATTTATTGAATTCAACTTCTTTCTACATTAATTGGTTCAATATAAACAAGAGGACTATGCCATTATTTGTTCCATCTCCGCCCTGTTTAGCTTACACATGTGAGCTCACTTAATGAACCCAGTTGCAAGATTTGACTAAAGTATCTGCTGTATCATTCCAATTTTCTTCTGAACTGGCATAGGCATAATCCACCTAAATTATTCTTCCAAATTCTCATAGAATTTACTTTGTGTGTACTTTATCATATAATCTTCTAGGGACCTGATCACAATGGCAAGTCTGTAGGCTCCTGGCTGAAGCATCTTTAAAGAAGAAAATACTATGAAGTTTTAATTCTCCTTTGCTCTCTACCACTGAATGTGTGGTTCTCAGCTCCCCACCTGTTGAACAGATTTACTGCTACCTTCCACTACCAAAGGAAGGAATGCACCTCTGCTGGGTCATTTCTATAAAGTGACATGATCCTCATTCCAGAAACTCTCATTTGTGAAACAAGCTGTTTTGTCTAAACTGAAAATAATTATAGCCTCCTACTAGCTGGGAGTTGGGTCAGGAAGATTTTGGAGGACTCTATCTTTGTCTCCAGAAGCAATAAAACTCCCTGTTCATGTATGAGGCAGACTCTTCATGCTTTCCATGTCTGAAATTTTGAATATACATTTCCCTTGCATCAATAAGCTCTACTGAGCCTTACCATTTGTATGCAAACATTTCTCTGAGCTGATAGGCATTTCTAATCTCAAGGTTATCTGGAAGCTTTTTTATGGTAGAAACATTCTCTCCTAACATCCAGGGGCAAGCTAGAAATTGTCTTCCAATAAGGCTATATCAAGTAGCTACATCAGTCTACAGCTATTGATCTGCTCAGTAGCAGTATTGTTTTTCTGCCTGAGGCTCCAGTCTGCATGCATTCTAGTTGCAGACACTTCAAAGAGCATCTGAGTGATTGAATATTTACATCCCAGCTACATTTTCTCCTCAGTAGCCCCGTTGTAAACATTGATTGTTATATCTTCTCGGGGCTCAATGTAAATTTATATTTCTTCCTTATGACTTTGTGAATAGGACCCAGTAGGACTCCTGTGAGGCTGATGTGGTTGTCCCAAACCCAAACAAGCCTAGGAGTCTACTGGCTTCCTTTTTAAAGGTGGATTAGTCAATAATCATTTATTTCTTACAGTTTGAATGCTGTCCCGGGCTGTTTTACCCCATGAGATTCACAAAATTTCTCAGACTAAACTGGACATTTAGTTTTAGCTGGGTCTGTTCTCCAGCTTCTATTTGTCACATGGTTGACTGCGGTTCTTAAATCCACCTGCTTTTTTTTTCTCCAGGGAGGCCATTGTAACAACAAATCAGTGAAGCAAACCAACTTATGTTTAACAGTTAGCTACCAAAACCACATCTCCCCACACTCTCTGAGAAGATGCTGGTGTATTTCAATCTCTCTGATGAAGTTGTAAAAGTGGATGGCAGATAACTCTACATGAATGCAAATTGTGTTGGCTAGTTCCAAAATAGGGTGAAAAAGAAGCAATTATCTAAGTCTACTATGGATCTCAGTTAGCCTTGACCTATTGCATTTATGATGTAATGTTTATCATTTTGGGCACGTGCCTGAAGCAGCGTCACATGCTACAGCATTTTGTCATCAGTGTTCAACTGTCAGCCTCGAGAAGTCTTCTACCTTGATCCCAGCCAAAATGGGTCTGATAAAATGGGATTAGTAAAAACTAAGTCTCCTAATTCAACCATTTTCTTCATTAGAGAAGTGGTTTCTTGTTTCCAAGTAGGAATTCTATATTGCTTAACTTTTCCGCAGAAGAAATCTTGGTCCATTCCACAGGTAATCATGGACTGGGCAAAGGGTTGACTTCGTTATCCATGTTGATAGAACTATAGGGCAGAGCTCCATAACATTAATTTCAGTTAGGCTTTCAGGAAATAGCAAAGCAACCATATCTGCAGTTTATTTTCCATTTTGCAGTTGGACCATAAGCTTACTGCCTTCAACCACACCTTTGTACCTTACAGAGTTCACATTTGGGCCATTTATAGTGCATGGACCTCCCTGTGCCTGATTCAGTGATCCCCAAAATTATTTCTTACCACAATTGGGTCACTGAATGCACATCACTGTAACTGACCTCGATCCCCCCAACAAGGCTTAGACAAGCAGTTCCCAGGTCTTCTGCTAATTATTTTAGGACTCCGTGAATTAAACTGAAGGAGAACATTCTAGCCCTTCTTCAGATATTCTCATTTTAAATTATGACTCCCATAAGTGGATATGAATTCACCCAGCTCGAGTTACATGAAGCAAGTATCATGTTCAATATTTAAATCTTTAAGAGGTGTGTCATATTCAGTATTTACATCTCCTTCTCGCCCTCCATCCCCCACTGTAAGTAATTACTACTATTCTGTAGCAGAAATCCCATTCATTTTCTTCTCTAAATTTTGTTTGCAATAAGATCCACATAATATATACCATTTTAACCCTTTTTAAGTATACAAGTAGTAGTATTAAGTACATTCACAATATTGTGTTACCAAAGATTACCACCATTTCCAGGAGTTTTCGTCATCCCAAACACAAACTCTCTATTCTTTAAGCAATGACTTCCTATCTTTCTTTCTTGACAGCTTCTTAGTAACTTCTTTTCTACTTTTCATCTCCATGAATTTGCCTATTCTAGACAATTCATTTAAGTGAAATCAGATGATCATACTCTCTTTTTTTATCTTATTTTTCAGAAGTCGTGTAAACCACTTCATCTATTTAAGCTGGTTATCTTCTCTTTCCCCCCATTTTTGTACATTTTTGCTGTTGGTGGTACCTTTCTTTTATTTTTTCTTTAATTAAAAAAATTTATTTGAGACAGAGTCTCATTCTGTTGCCCATGTTGGTGTGCAGTGGCACAGTCTTGGTTCACTGCAATCTCCGCCTCCTGGGTTCAAGAAATTCTCATGCCTCAGCTTCCTGAGTAGCTGGGACTGTAGATGCATGCCACCATGCCCAGCTAAGGTGCTACCTTTCTTTGAGATAGCAGAAATTTCTCATTGTTTTGCTTGGTGAATGGTAGCTGAGTTATCAGATGACAGTAAAGTACTGACTACTGAATGTTTTGATGGCCCTCAAAGGAGCAAGGTTACATAAGATACTCAAAATCTGAGGTGATCCTTGTATGACAACATTTGCCATGGTCTATGTCAATGGCTTTAAGTGGTTGTGTCTCTCAGATGGTCATAGAACAAACATCAGGTTTCCTGCAAGGTTAACAACTCCACTGTTTCAGAAGGAGTATTCCATTTGTTAGTCCTGATGGGAATGGAAGAACTTCTTCTCAGGGCAAGTCAGCTAAGTTCTACCACCTTTATCTGTTTTTCAAGTAAGTTGCTATGCCATTTGGAAAAGTTTGTGTCCATTTGGAAATTTTTAATAAATTCAAATTACCTCTTCCACTTACTAGTTTATAAAATTGGATATCCCAATCCCTATCCCCCAACCCTGGTTTCTATTTTGAGAATCCATTATGACATGAGTTCATAGGTTTTTATCTGACAGTGAAAGAAAACAGCCAGCTCTTTCACTGAAAAACCTCTGTGTTCTGTGGTGATCTAGCCATGGCCCTGGATACTTCTGTATTCTTTGGGGGTGATCACTGCTTTACAAGTGAATGTGTCTGCTGGAATAGCCATAGAAGCAAGACCATGCCTTCCTGAGATGAGAAGAACTGGTCTTTCTTCTTTTACTTTTATTGGCCTTCTTTAGATTTAGCTTCTGCCTAATTTGTTTTTAAGTTTTGTTTGTTTTGTTTTGTTTTTAGTTGTTGTTGTTGTTTTCAACCAGGCTAATAGCATTTAGTGAATAGTATTTGCTAACATGTCCTCTTCTTGAAATTCTTTCTCTGTCCACTGAATCACACCTCTTTCTCTCACTCTCTACGTCTTTTAAATTCCGCTAGTGTGGACTTGTCCCAGCCACAAGCTTCTGCACCATTTCATAGTAAGGATGCATAGGAGGCATTCCTAGCATCAGATTCCCATCATGCTTTTGTCTGCTCCTCATACTTTTAACCAAAAAGTAACTTTGCCCCTAATTTGTGGGCCTGAAAAATAAAATAATCCCACTATAGGCAATAATCTGTGTCTCTAAAAATGGTAAAAGAGTGAAAACAAACTCACGGACATTACAGATTTTTCCCAATCTTGAATTTTATTAATGATTCAAAGACTATAAGGCAAAATGCAGTCTAGGATTTGGCATTTCTTGTTGGGCATACATGCTCAAAATAGTCTGCAAAATCTTTCAAGTTCTCCCCTTTTTGGAACTGGAGCTCATTCTTGTTTTAGAATAACAGGCAAGAGCTAAGAAAGTCAGCACTACCTGCCAGTGCAGTTGAAGCCATTTAGATTTAAGATGCTTCATTAGCCACACAGGGATAAAGGGATTATGTGACTAACTTCCATTCATAGATTTGCTTATTGTATAAATTTTATGTCATGAATTTATAAATTCCATATTTAGTTAAAATCAACATGTCTTGACATACCAAGCATATGCTGATAAAAGTAATTTTTAAATTGAAAAGTCTCTGGTCAATAATTTATCTGCTAGCAAAATACTGCTACCATATTCACAAAGTTGTCTGTTCCAGGTCAGCATTTCATTGGTTGATCCAAGAAGATGAGTGAATTACAGAACTAATAATTTACAGACTTAAATATAGTTTTTATTGAATTACAGATCGTTGACACTTCTGTATTAGAATACATACCAGTAGTGCAATAGCGACATCATAGGATACATGTATGCTCTAATTGGGAGATAATTCCCAACAGATTTACAACTGGTTGCATCAAGTAACACAAATGTCAGCAATAGTATATCTGATTTCCTATTTTTATGCCTGCTCAGCAACAGCTAGATCTTGCCTTTCATTCTCGTGCTCACCATTCTGATGGTGTATTATAGTATTTTATTTTGGTTTAATTTCCCTGATGTTTAAAGAGGTGTTTATTTGTTTATTTGTTCTTTTAGTATTCTCTCCTTTGCCCTTTAATGAACTGCTTGTTCAAATCTATTGACTATTGCCTCTCTTGGGATATATGTCATTTGATTATTGTTGTGAAGTATTTCATTTTCTATTTCTGATAAAAGCTCTTTCCCGTGATATCTAAGGAAAATATCTTCTGCTAATCCATGGCTTGTCTGTTTCTTTCAGTAGTGTCTATTGATGGGCAGAAATCCTTGATTTTCATATGCTTCAATTTGTCAGTAATTTCCTTTATAGTTATTTTTTCCCTAAAAATATTGGTCTCAGGATCAAGATAATATTCTTCTAAGTGATCTTCTAGAAATATTGTTGTTTAGAAAATAAATATTTAAATTTATCTTCTCCATGTAATTGATTTCTGTATAGAGGTAAATGTTTAAATATCTTTTACATGATTATCCTCTTGATCCACCACCATTTATTAAACAGACTCTCTCTCTTCTGCTCTCAAGTGTCACATATGCCATTAATAAAAATGGCCACTGAGTAGATCTGTTCTGGACTCATGAATCTGTTGGTCTATTTGCTATCCATGGTCTAATATAATACCACATTGATTAATGTCACTTTGTAATATATCTTGGTAATAATGATTATAGGCACCCAGGCATTGTTCCTCAGCTTGGTTTTGACAATTTTTGGTTCTTTGCACTTTCATATGATTTTAGAATCAGTTTCTCATTTTACATGCACACACACACACGAAAACACACAAATGTTTTTCTAGCTTTTTATTAGGATTTAATTGAAAATGTAAATTAATAGGAGAGAACTAATTTTTTATAATATTGATCTTTCTGTTCTTTATAAAAATTACACGTTTCAATTTAGGTCTTTAAATATAGTAATAACATACAATTACATATAATTTTTTATAATATATACAATAATATATAAATATAGAATATCTTACAAATATATAAACATCAATATAGTATATAATAAATAGAAAAATACATGTATTGATATTTAAATATAATTTTATATATAATATAAAATACTTTTCTAGAATAAAATATATACTAAGTTGTATTTTTGTGTAAAAATCTTGTATTTTTCTTCAGATTTATTTTTATATGTGTGATGTTTCTTGATGCCATTATAAGTGATAGAATGTAAAAGTTATTTTATAATTGCCGATATCCAATAATATTGCATCTAGAGACATTGCTAATTTCATGTATATTCTCATAGTTTATCCATAAATTTGCAAGGGAATTACTTCATGTTATTTGATTATAATTATAGCAACATTTTTACTTCTTAATTAAAAATTCTTATAAACCTAATTTCAATTTCTTCTCTTATAGCACTTACCAGGATCTCCAATAAAATGTTTAAATAAGGTGGCCATAATAAGCATTCTTGTCTCATTTCTGATTTCAAGGAGTAGGCTACACATATTTTATCATTAAGTACAATGACTCACGGTTTTCTGTAGTTATCCTTTGATTTTTAAGGCACCTCCTGGTATACACATGTATACAACCCCTTCCCTTTGAATGTGAGCAAGGCCTATGAATAAGAGTGATTTTCCCTTTACCTCAGGATTGTAACCCACACACATGCATCCATCTTTAGTTATTTCTGCTTTCTCTCTCTATGCTTTCACACAGATACCTCTGATTCCATTCCCATAATTCAACCTGTCATGAACCTTCCCTCTTGCACATGTGTAACTTCTTTCTCTGAGAGTAAAAAACTGTGACTCATCATCTCCAACATGCTTACTTTGTTCAATCCTAGCACACGCATAGCTTCAGAATACTAACCTATACCTTTTTAAGAGATAAATTTACTGAGTACAGTATTTCTGTGTAGTTCTTTTTGTCTTTAGACTCAGAGTATTTAAGCCCAAATATTGTTGCAAAAAGTTACTTAGGTATGTTCTTTCGGTTTAATTATTCACTTTAAATCAGGTAAGTTTATTTTTTAAATTTACTGTTCTTCCTAGTTTTATTTGTCAATATGATTCCTCATGACTTGAATGTTACTATAAAGCCATAATTGAGGGTCAAGTGCTAACAGTGGAATGTGTTACTTTTGGAGATACATTTGGCTAATAAAGAAATGAAATATCAAAACATAAACAGCATTAAAAGCACAGCATAAATAAATAAGTTCAAAATCAAAGATTTAGCTGAAAGAAGAGTATTACATTAAAAAGTTAACAGAGCAGTTGTTCAATATCTGACGTCTAAACATTGGTGCTTTAGAGATTCCTGGACATAGCATTTTATCTATAATGTAGTTGCTAAGCATGTAAAGTTGCCAAAGCATTATTAACAAAAGCTGTTTCAGAAATACTTGTTTAGAAAAGTTGGGTGGCTCTGCACGTTAGGGCATCCTACCAAATCCATAGATATTGCTAACATGGCCGTTCTTTTGGTATATATTATTTGAACACGATGGTGAAATGAAGGAAACTTTTTTTTCCCAGTTTTGATTCTGAAAAATACAACCAATTCTGAATGAGCTAAAGATACAAAATATCACTTTGTCATCAAATGGGGTTTGGAGTTTAAGTATTATGTAGCATATGTTCAAGTGACGTGGATATACTGAAAAAAAATATTGTAGGTGATCAATCAGACTATGGAGCTTGTGTCAAAATGTAAATCAACACAGAAAGGTCTTCATTGAGAAAGTCTTGCCATTCATGACAAAAGAAGCTGAACAAAAGAGTGTGCACAGTGCCATAATAAAATTTGTAAATCCTGTAAAGTCTAGTGACTGGAATTTTAGATTTTTCTTATTGTCATCTGATAATATAGAAACTGATTTAAACAAATATTGAATGTTAAACCATGATAGTTATCACTGGAAAAAATTCTTTCAAGAATGCTTAAAATAAAGAATGGCTTATTGCTTTTGTAAGATAAGAAAGAAGTATAAATAAGTAGATGGAATTGCAAGATATTGCTGATATCCTGGACATTTTTGATGATCTGAATATATACATGCCAAGATGGAATATGGTTTTCAATGGAAAATAAGATCAAAGAGCAAAACAAAAAAGCTTTGAAGGACAGAATTTCTACAGATTGTCATGACATGTTTTGTAATTTAACAAAAATTTTAGATCAACTATGTGAGGTTATGCTGTATATCTATGAGAAATTGTTAATAAACACTTGAATTTGATAGATTCCTTTGAAACTTATTTGTCATCAAAAGAGGATCTAAGGAGAAGAAATGTAAGGGTGTAGAACTAATTTCTTTCACTGAAGGATAATTTAAATTTAAGGATAATTTTACCAGGATAATTTGTTTGAACTAGCTACTAATGTATTGAAAATAAATTTTGAAATTTTAGCATACTTGGCTTTATTTTGGATGAAAGGTATTTGTGTGTGTGTGTGTGTGTGTGTATGTGTTTTTAAAGGTCCTTTGCTTGCAGAAATTGCTTTAAATTTTATTAACTTTTCCATTCCTTTCAACAAACTTCTGAAAGATCATGTAGAGGCACTAATTTTTATTTTAAATATAGACTTATAGGTGTATCACTTTTTGTTAATAGCATGTTGTCAATTTAACCTTGACTAGGTAGATTAACAAACAGGAAAGAGGTTCAAAGGTCATATAGAAACTTTAAATATCAGTGTTTGTTAAAAAATGCATATGTATGAATTAATATGGGAAATAAAATTTCTATTATAAGTTTTGTTTAGTTACTATTGAACAATGATAAAAGTTACAAGTTTGTATACACTTCTCTATGTTGATCACCTATAAGCATACTTTCAAGGAATGAGCTGCATACTTTTTGCAAATTTTTTTGTTTCCCTATGTTATGTTTGGTTGAATTACACTTAATTAAAAGTACATTTATTTTTGTTAAATAAAGTCATAAAGTTATCATAGCCATTATTTGTTTGTCTTTAGGGGTTTTTAAAAAATTCTTTATTAATCTACTAATTCCTTTGTAATGTTTCTTATAGATTATCAGTTCAAAATAGATGGGAAATAAAAACACAAAATTTAAAACGGTAACAAAAAGACAAAACAAATTTCCAAATACCTGTCCTTTAATACAGATGGTTTGGGAAAATAAGCAAGGTCTTTCTTATCATGGCATGACATTTAGTTTTAGAGCTAATATCTGATCTCATCATTGCACTGTCAACAGAAAAGGTGAAGGGAGCAGTTTCTAACAGACCCATCCACTAATCTGGCTCACAGGTCGGTGAAATTGACTCTTACCAGCAACCGCTATGGCCTAATATTGAAGTACAAGCTCTACCTTAGGCCTGGTTCCTCAACAGTCATCATTGAGAGGTTCAGGTGAGAGGGAGATAACTTCAAGAGGACAGCCATTCTCCCAGGTATCTTGGTGTGGCTGATAGGCTCTCAGTCCTGCTGTGGCCATTAACTATCCATGGGACCTGTGGAATACTTGCAGTCTCTGGGCCTTTCTGTATTTGTCTGTGCCAATTGTTCTAGCTACTGTCTGATGAACTGATGTTCTGTGCTTGTCAAAAATATAATGTATTCTGGCAAATGGGGAGAAGAGGAACTGGGGATGAAAAGAATGACAGAGTCCAATCGAGTAAGACAACATAATTTACTCTCAGGTAAACTGAGACAGTCAGGTTTGATTCCTGCCTTTGGTTTTCCTAAATCGTATATTTTCTGGAAAGGGAATGATTAAAGATCTGCATTGGATTCTCTTATTCTATAATATTTACTTTATCCTCCAAATAGTCCTACTGGAAGCTGTATTACTAACGGTTCTAGTATTAGAGACCAGATCTTAAACCTGTTTTTTGAAATTTTCTCTGCTCATTTCATGAGTTTATTCAGCCATCTGACACTGTTGTATTGTTGATTTTATATTAGTGACAGTGATAAGTCTATTATGTCACATCTAATATATAAAATTAATCTAGTAAACATTCACAGAATGTAAATATCCCTAAATTATTATTTGCTTCTGGTGAAGAATCTACACTTCATTTTAATTCCTGCTTTCAAAAATGCTTTTAAGCTTAGTTGTGATTTATTTTATTGTGATTTTTATATACTTCCAGGAGTTTCATCTTAATCTGGTGTTTGAAATGGTAATTGATAGGGGGAAATCATTCAAGATAACATGCTCCAGAAGGAAAATATACCCTGCTGTTGTTCCAGCTCCTTAAATCATGTTGTACCTCGTCTAATAAGAAGGCTAATTTGCCTTGGAAAGAGCAAATGTGTTTGCTGCAAAGTGGATTTTTTATTTCCAGGTAAGATAAATGTCAGGCTAAGGAACAGAGGTGTAGCATTCCTAGATTTTAATGTCTGAATAGAGAGATTTGAAGCACTACAAAATGACATTCTTCTAGAAAATGATATTAATAAGAGGAGAGTAAAGAGAAGTTATTTACTCATCAATTGTTCATTGAAAACCTAGTGCAGGTCAGAAGCTGATCTTGAAGTTAAGGGCGCAACAATAAATAAAACAAGATTTCTGCCCCTGGCTTACACTGAACCCAAATAATGATGTCTTTGCCATGAGGAGCCTAGGAGTCATTCACATCTTCCACCTCAGTAATTTACATTTTTCTACATCAAGAAAAAATTGTATTTCCTGCTGAACTTCAACCAGTCTTGAAATGTAACTGTGAGATATTGAGCATCCTCTATGAGTCAGCTGATTTACTCATTCTGTCTCACTCTCCTTGTAACTAACCCCACCAAGTAGGAACTATTATGTTTTTGTTACAGATCACTGTAGTCCTAAAGGAATAAAATAGTTTCATCAAATCACATAGCTTGTGACAGAGCTGAGGGTTTCCCTCAGGTGCTAGAGTGATTTTGAAAAAGTCTGTCATAGAAACAGTATTATTTGAAATTTGTGGCTGATATTTCTGCCACTTAATTGTACCAGAAGATCTAGAAGATTCAAGGATTTCTGGAAAGTGTTCCTACACTGGCAGCTCTAGCACTTACGAGAAGTCATGTGCTGCAGATCCCTGTCTAGGATCCAGTTAAAGGCAGGAAAGAGAGTGTGTTTAATCCTGGAGAGGATTTTTTTTGTGTGTTTTTGTTTTGACAGAAATCTTGCTTTTGATTTATGTGTTAAATTTCCTTGTGGGTCTTTTATTTAAGAATACAAATGTTGACCGAATGCGCTGGCTCAGGCCTGTAACCATAGCAATTTCGGAGGCTGAGGCGGGCGGATCATGAAGTCAGGAGATTGAGATCAGCCTGGCCAAGATGCTGAAACCCCGTCTCTACTAAAAATACAAAAGAATTAGCTAGACGTGGTGGTGCATGCCTATAATCCAGCTACTCAGGAGGCTGAGGCAGGAGAATCACTTGAACCCGGGAGGCAGAAGTTGCAGTGAGCAGAGACCACACCACTGCACTCCAGTCTGGGTGACAGAGACATTTTACATAATTATTTTGTTATTATTAAATAATTATATTGAAATGTTGATTTTATTATTTACAAGTAATAATGCTATAGTTATGTGTTACTTAAGTATGAGGATAAATTCTGAGAAATGCATTATTAAGTGATTTCATCATTGTGTGAACATCACAATGTATACTGACACAAACACAGTTAGGATAGTCTACCACACATCTTAGCTACGTGGTATAGCCTACTAATTCTAGGCTACAAACCTGTTCAGCATGTTATTGTACTGAATACTGTAGGCAACTGTAATACCTATGGTAAGTATTTGTGCATCCAAACATATAAAGTACATTACAAATATGGTATTATAATCTTATAGAACACCATTGTATATAAAATTGATCATTGACTACATCTTATTTTTGTATTTACTACTAATATTATTATATAATATTACATAATATGGAATTACATTACTATGTAATATTTACTATTACAGTAAATTATAGCTATCATTGGTTATTATATATTTCAATAAAATGATGTTTTAGAAATTTAATTTTCTCAGATTGATGAATATCTTGGCCGAGAACTCACAAGTAGATGATAACAAAATTAAGACAAAAACCTAGGTCTCTACTCTCTCTTTTTTTGTTTTTTTTTGAGATGGAGTTTTGCTGTCATTGCCCAGGCTAGAGAGCAATGGTGGGATCTCAGCTCACTGCAACCTCTGCCTCCCAGTTTCCAGAGATTCTCCTGTTTCAGCCTCTTGAGTAGCGGGGATTACAGGCACCTGCCACTACACCTGGCTAATTTTTGGTATTTTTAGTAGAGGCAGGGTTTCACCATATTAGCCAGGCTGGTCTTGAACTCCTGACCTTGGTCTCCTACATTGCTGGGATTACAGATGTGAGCCACTGTACCCGACCAACACTTTCCTAATACTGTAATCTTCAGGAGAAACACGCCATTTGAAAAGAAAATCAATGTTTTGAATTTATTTTTTAGTACCAAAGTAAACAAATATTTAGTAAGTAAATCTGATGTTTAAACTAATCTCAAATATTTAAACTATACAAAACAAAAAGGAATTAAAGAATTTTTTTTACCAAAAGGAAATGTCTTAATGAACAAACTTTCACAAGGCTGGCCTTAAATAAGAAATCAAAGCTGCTCCTCTGTTCTATTTACTCAGTAATTCAAACAATAAACATCTGCATTCTTTTTTTTCTTGAGAACCCAAGAGCCATACGTATCATCCAGAAATGAGTCCACCTGCAAAAATAAAACAAACAACAAGGCAAAACAAAACAAGCTAACCTTACTAACAAAGGCTAAACATAGAGTTTGATAATGCCCTGCTCTCTTAAATAGCAAGATGTCAGGATGCTAAACAAGTAGCAGTCAGAATTGGTGCTCTGCCTGTTTGACAGCCCACTACTGCTCACTCTTATTCTCGACTCTTGTTGCTGTACAGTCTTGAATTCTTAGGTCATTTGGTAAGTCATTAGTAATCACTTTTCTACAGATAACAAAAAGACTGATCTGAAAAATATTCTAGATAGTCAGTCTAGAAGAACTTGGATAAGATACTTTTCTTTTTAGTACAGACAATTGCATTTTGATTAACTGTATTTAGAGCAATTAGATCTCATGTACCAACATATTCAAATAGTAAGATCTTTAAAATAAGATTATGCAAGTAGATAGGATCTTTCCAGTGTGCAGAAATCATAACTATCAGCCAGACTAGATACACATATAACAAAATACATTATTTTGGGTTTAAATCCCATGTCTGGTATTTTACTGGCTTCACTGAAAACCAAGTGGGTTAAGCTTTTAATGTTAACACAGTCACTTGCAAATAATTATTTCTTCTAGATTTTGCATTAACTATATTCTAGCTTTGTTTTTATAGTATCTTTACCCTCAAATATATGCATAAATAAATTTCAAACCTTTATAAGAATACTTATAATATTTAGCCTCCATTTGACTATCTAATTATCTAGTAGTTGTAAGGAACAGTATGTAAGAACTATTCCTCTCTTCTTCCCGTAGCTATTACTTGACAGTCTAGTGAATGAATACAGAGATTCAGTAAGACATTGTCTTTTCTCTTTGAGTTTGGGTATGGCTTTAATATCTAGTCTTCGAAGAACCCTTGTGTATGCATTCAGTGAAACGGTGTTGGTTGGGAAAGCCAGCCTTCCTTGTATTATGCTCAAGATACATTTAAATTTACAAGTGGGATTGGGGACAGGACATTTTCACCATCTTTCAAGTCATCACACATACTATTATTTTCTTGCCTCTGATTGTGTACTTGAACTTGTGATATGGAACTTGGTCCTACTGAATTTTTGTAGAAGTCACTTTTATTTCCAATTTCATAATCTCTTCTGGGATATTGTCCCAATCTATTAATGATTGATCCAAAGGTGATGATTCTATGTCAATGCTCTTCTTGGTTTTTATATTTCTTACAAAACGAAGCTGGCATACAATAGTATTCGCCCTGAATTCTGGAATATCTTTTTCTTTTTGTTTCTTAGCCAGCACTGCTTTTGCTTTCATCTAATTGTACCATTGCTAAAAATTTTAATTTCTCTTTCAGGATCTGGTTTTATCATTTGAATCTTGGTGCTTGTACCTTGACTGTCTCCTATTTCTGACCATCATGGGGGCTTATAGAGCTCACCATGTTATTCTACAGCATAAAGCAGATGGAAGGTCTATAGAGGTCCCCTACCAAGGCATCTGCAGGACTCTACAAGCATCCCCTGGCCAGGACACTGTCAAGGTGGCAGTGAGGAATCTCACTCAGTCATGGTCATCTGGCTGTTTCCTGGCCCAGCTCCATCCCATAACAATAGCATCATAGGATTTGTTTAGTGGCAAAAAGCTTGTGTGGGGGATATATATGAATGTGTTAATTTATTCTGCTTACAAAACACATAAAACTGCATTTTGTAACTTTGGGGCTAAAACCGTTATCCTCTTCTTCATATGCCAGCAGGCATATCTTAATTTTAAATAAAGAAAGAGGGTCAGGTGCAGTGGCTCATGCCTGTAATCCCAGGACTTTGGGAGGCCGAGGTGGGCAGATCATAAGGTCAGGAGTTCGAGACCAGCCTGGTTAACACAGTGAAACCACATCTCTACTAAAAATACAAAAAATTTAACCAGGCGGGGTGGCAGGTGCCTGTAATCCCAGCTACTTAAGAGGCTGAGGCAAGGAGAATCGCTTAAAGCGGGGAGGCAGAGGTTGCAGTGAGCCAAGATTGTGCAACTGCACTCCAGCTCATTCGACAATGCGAGAGTCCATCTGAAGAAAACAAAAACAAGGAAAGAAGAATGACACCAAATCAGAGTAGGCTGGGGAAAGATCAGAAACTACAGAAAATTCTTGATTGTGAGATGCAAATGGTCTAATCCAAACAGGAAAAGATCCATTATCACTCATGCAAACCCTCCCAGGCAGTAAAATGTGCCTGTAGCAGGCAGGAGTTCCAGATTTTATCATGTTTTCACAATTAAGGACAGCTACAGCTGAGTGCACAGCATGCGGTCATGAGCCAGATAAAAGTACATCATTAAGTGTTCTACTTAGATTGGGTACTTGCCTGTTTGAATAGTTTATAAATTTCTTGAGAGTGCTAGTTATGGACAGATATTTTACTTCATGCTTCGTTTTCTAATGCTTTGCTCTGTCTTGTGAGACTGAGTACTTTCTGCCTATATAAAAAGTTTCAGCAGAGCATTTAGAAGTATCATTTTGCAGTGGGTGATGAAGACCAGACAGTAACAGTTGTAGTTTTTGGGGTTATCTGTAAGAGGGGAGACTATTTACATGCTACATATAGTGACTAATAAGCTGGGAATTTATCTAGGCACCTGTACTGCCCCAGTTAAACCTGTGAATCAGTTTACTTTTACATGAAATGAATAAGAAAAAGGCCATTTGTTTTCACCCTGCAATTGAGTCTTTTGAGAATAACTTAGCAGAATCCTCAAATTTGATTTATTATGTTAAAATATGTATTTAGCTTCAGCTATATTAAAAAGACTCTGATACACAATTTATAACATTTGTTTCTTTCTTGGTAGGGGGTTGTTCTGTAATGGAGTGCAATTAACATAACTGTATTAGAAATTGTGGCTACTGAAAACAAAATGAAGAGTTGCCTGCATTTAGCCTCTCTGCCTAGTTACCCATCAATGGGAATAGCCGCCTATCGTCCTGACAACATGATAATTATTGGAGTGACTGGGTCATGAGGTGATCCCCTCTCCATCACCTCCTGTCCCCAGCGACTCAATTGGGTCAGCATGTGTAGCCGACATCAGTAGGGCCAGCGACCTTTTCTTTCTTTAATTTTTATTTGTTTGTTTTAGTGCTATTTCTCATTGTAATTAGAAATCCAGAAAGTCAAAGTTGACTCTCTGCAAGTGTTAGGCAAGATGAGAGGAAAATTTGGGGAGCTGTTGGCCCCTGAGTCTCTGATATGGGGAGTGCAGGTTGGAGGATGAGTGTGAAGCCAGGTGCTGGGAGCCAGGAGACGCAGAGTGCTGGGCACTGAGGCAATGATACCCACAGAGGTCCTGAAACCACAGCAGGCCTCCCCACAGCTCAGCTGTTGACCATTCTCTGGAATAAAATGCAGAAATCGTATAAAAACAGGACCATAAGGCAAAACGTCAGAGTGTTTCCTCTCCTTTGAACTATGCCAGCTTAAGGAAATATGAATATCTAGAAGACAAGAACAGAGAGACAACAGAAAGGAGAAAATTCATGACAGAGAATTAAACTAAGCATGATGTCTCTGGGCAAAGAATGGGCAGCAGCAGCAGCAGCAGCAGCCCCGGCAATGCCAGGGAGGTACCACTGCGGGGCTTCTCCAGGGGTGATGGTTCTGGCGTTGTGCAGGCAGGAGGTGGGAGGTGGGGAGAGGTGGTCCAGCTGGGTGAATGCCCAGCCAAGCCTTGCCCCTACTTAATACTGAACTCAATGGTTCTGTCCCAGAATCAGCCCTCAAAATGCCACGTCTCCACAGCAGTGGGTCCTGAGAACTGGGAGAACTTGAGGGAGCAATGCCCCAAAGCTTAGGGAGTCATTGGACCTGAAGCTCTAGAGGCCTTCACCTTAGGTGAGGAGGGTGGTCTGGAACTGCTGAAGCAGGCTGTGGGCCATGTAGGTAACAGCATCAAGGCTTTAAGAAGCATAGTTTGAGACACCAGGACTTCTCCCTAACTTGGAGGGGATTTGGGAAAGTTAGAAAGCCACAGGACACACTAAAGAGACCTAGATGGGGTGTGTGTCCATTGTGCCCACTGTTAATTGTAATATGTAGACTTGTTTGTTTGTCCACTTTGGTTGGTAAGTCCTATGGCTAATAATTTTATCTTAGATTTTATCTAAGATTTTTATTTTCCTTGGCCTATGATTGCCTTTTGTTATATTTTTTCTTTTTCTGGATTCTATTGAAGAACTCTCTTAAAATGAACTCTGATTAAACAAAAGAAACCACAAACATCAGCCATTATCTGAACATGTTATAGATCAAATTGCAATTTCTATTGAGGTGACAGAGCTAAGTGAAAGGGTAATTAACTTCAGCATATTCATGATGTTGTAAAAGGAGAAATTTGCAAAGCAGTAGAAAATTGATTTTAGCAGACTGCACCTATCCTGGTGTTCCTGATCTTTGTCTTCCTCAGAAAAGTCTGGGGGATGCATTCAGCATCCTTGTTCAATTCCATTGCTTCTTGGAGAAGAGTCTATTCCTTGACTTTTCAACATCAGTCTTTCCTTTAACTCCTGGGACACATAAGGTACTTAGACATCATGACAGCAGGTTAAGGTCGAGGCGTGGGATGAGGGATGGGGTTTATTGCAATAGCAGGACCCTTTACATCAGTGAAGAACTATAGGGGATATTTAAAAATCCTTTGCCCCATGAAGATGTTCATCTTTCAGAGATGGTCAGAGTAAAGCGTAAGCTCTCGACCCGCCACTCCGACATCTCTCCTGTTCAGCTCTCACCAACAAATAAATAGGGGGCTGAGTGAAATTCTAGGTCTGCTCCAGTTTCTATCTAGAAACAACATCGTATTAACAGCTTTATCCACCTTGGATTCTAAATATCAAATTTGGGGAATCCAGTAGCACTATGGTGCCCGTATTTCATTAGTCAAATCTATCTGACTCCCCAGCCATACCTGGTATTCCAATAGAAGGAACGTTCCAATGCTTTTGCAACAGTACCCATGTCCACTAAACTTGAACACTTCATTATTACTCCCTTCCTTCCCTAATAGTAGAGATTGAATCTGAATTCTAACTCATTGGCTAATACAGTCATCATATATTTATTAATTCAGGCAATAAACAACTATTGACATGTTTATGGACTTCACATTATGCTAGGTGATAGGGGAAATCTAATCTAAGTTTTTATTTTCAGAAGCTTAATCCTGAACCAAAAGCTCTGATCAAATGGAAAATATACTGAGTCCAGTAGAAATATTGCAACATATCACAATGTATTATAAAATTAGAAAGTTAATTCTTTATGTCACTCATTAAAACTTTAATACTTTGATGGTAAGTTTTTACCAGCTAGTGTGTTGCCTAATTTCTCACCTACCTGTCTGTCGTCCTATGCCAATCTGATCCAGTTAAAGAAATATTTAATGACTGACTTTGATAGAACACAAAATTCCTGGTATGCCAACTGTCTTCCATTTGTCCCTCTCAAAAGGACTGAAGGCTGCACGAAGATGTAAGCCTGGCGTTATACTTCTCCTTTACCAGCCATTTCCCTTAACACAATACTGAGTATATTGCAAATGTTCAGTAAAAATACTCTTAAGTATTTATTGATGGGGAAATGTCCTTAGATTTCTGATATTGATACTTAAACTTGATAGTGAGTCTTTCTCACTGTGGAAAAAATACAGTACTATCCAATGAGACTGCTGATGTTTTTTCTTTGTCTAATAATATGTTACTAAGTTCTAATCAGGCTGTTTTAAAATAAAGGTCTGTTTGGGGTTAAAAATAATTTTGGAATGTGGTTTCATACTGCTCATTACAGAGTACTTCTTACAGTGACATTATATGGCTTTGAAAATCTCCGTAAGTACTTCCTACTTCCAGTGAGTTGTTACAGAAAAAAAATCCAGTAAGCACATTTCAAGCAATATATTCTCTCCTTTGCTCCTGCCAAACCTCCTGTAAATAGAAATCTCAGAATATTTCTGCCTATTTCCTGTGCCCGTGCTTTCCACTAGCAAAATTCTATTGCAAGAGTAGATTAAACTATTTTTCTTCAGTGTTGGCATTTGAGGTTGAGTCAGCATAATTATTCTGAATTTCCCCCCAAATAACTTTCCCTTTAAAAAACAAGCTCAAAGCATTTAATCTGTTCCAGTCAATGTGAACGATATCCTGCACACTGGCATGCCAATCTGCTCCAGGGCCAGAGTGGGAGCATCCTGGCAGAGCTTTGACCTCCACTGGTCAGCCCTCCGTGACCAGGAGCATTTACACTACAGAGATCCTCTGGAGTCTTTTCCTGCATGTAGATGTGGACTACAGCTGATGTCACTGCACTCATAAAAGACCCTGGCAATATTAGCAGGGCTGGTATCAGGTCATTGGCTCTGTCCTCCATGGAGACTCCTTGGTTAATAAGGAAATATCTATGCTTTTGCTCTGTATTGTGGTTTCACGAGCAAGAATCAAAGTCATGGATTTCCATTGCCCTTTATATGACTCACCCCCGCAGTAAGTGTCATCTAACGTTTAAGTAAAAACAAGGCCATTTCAGCCACGTTATCTCTAGACAGAGCAGGCCTACTTCCATGGAGGACTAGCCTATTATTTCACATTAATTCACTGAAAATTACCTTTTATATCCCACCTTCTCAATCATTCTTCTGCAAAACTCCTCAGTGAGAAATTGAAGAAAGAAAAAATTTAAACTGCAAATAACCCTGCTATTTTCAAGTGTAATTCCCACAAGAACCGAACTAATGTTTTAACTGATGAGCAAAATAAGACTCAAAGTGATAAATTATCTTTAACAGAAATTAGTTAATGATTTGTGCAATTTAGATGAAAACTTTATATTATCTTTTGTGAAAGCTTGAAGCTTCTCCTAGACCCCTCTCCCTAGATGGAATAGCACATGATTTGTGGAGCAGCACACTGGGAGAGAAGAAGGGGAAGGAGGAAGAGCTATTGATAGGGGTGACTTCAGAAAAGAAATAGCCAAATTGTATTTTATTTACTTTTTTCAAAATAGTTTGAATTCCTGACCTGAAGCTGTGTTATTAAAAAAAAAAATGGTATGACATTTTCATGTTATGGAAAAGGCACATAAAAATATTTGGCAACAAGGTAACAGTAAAATTTTGAAATAATTGTTTGTGTGATAGAAATTTACCCCACAAAACAAAACACACAAAACAAAACAAAAAAACAAATAAGACATATAAAAAAAGGCACTAGGATGAATGAAAATTAAAATAATCAAATAATTGAAAAGCATCAAAGTTTTAAGTTATGATAAAAAAAAGTGAGATAAAGTACAATTAAAATATAGGAGTGGTGGGGGGAAGACACCACCACCACCAATATTAGAAAAATATTAATAGGGACTAGAAATCCAAACTTTATTTAACACTAGAAAGCAGTAAGTTGAAAGCAAATATATTAATCAGTAAAATTATTTGGTGATAGAGTTTCAGTTGTTATCATGGAAATAAATAAAAGTTATTGACTTTTTTGATATGTTCCATTTGTTTTATAATTTCTTCTTCCTTATATCACAATAAAATAATGTGGAAAAGAGTTAGAGGATATTTCCTGTAAGAGAAATACCTCCTTTCTAACATGTCTGAGGTACAGTGGGACATTTTGGGTGGAGAGAACTTAGGCAATTGCATCAAATCTTAGGAAAAATTATTCTTTTTCCTTTGAAGGACTTCGATTTCATCTTTGCTTGCCTCTTCTCTACATAAGAAATATATTATCTGAATTTAGGGTAATAAAATCAGAATTACATGAGGCCATAGTGCTGAGAATCAAAACTGTGTGTGTGTGTGTGTGTGTGTGTGTGTGTGTGTGTGTGTTTGAGTTTTTGACCTATATCCTTTATTGTGTGGCATGTTCTTGGTTTACTCCTTCATAGCCACACTTGGCTCTGTGAACTATAGGCTGATACTTACGGGCTGCATCAAAGAAGCTTCCTTGGCCTCCAGTTAAGCATCTACAGGAGACTGAAGGGGGTTGAAGGAGTGTTTGATGTATTTATTCTGCCAGCAACCTCCCTGCCAGTAGGAAACTTAGTAATGTCCTCTCACTTCTACAAAAAGTCACAGCTCTTGAAAGGTAGTTATCATTTACAGATGTAGCTCTTGCTTCATTCTAGTAATGACCTTTTGCCTTTGCCCTTCAGCTGTGAGGCACAAAGTTTTCTTTTGCAGTTTGTCTATGGGTAGTTCATCATTTCTTGTTGGTTTCCCATGACCTTATCCTTACCTTGGTAAAGATTTCCTTCACTGAAGCCCTCCCCCGACATCTACAGAGTGTGACTTATCTTTCCTACCAGAACCTTGACACCTTCAGTAATGAGTTGAATTGTCTTTCTTTTGTTAGTCTATTACTTGATGTAACACACAATTGTCAGTCAAAGGCCTTATTGGAGACTCTATACTAGAAAATGAAAATAAGAAGAGTACAAATAACAGTAGCTAACATTTATTAAGCATATTCCATGTGTCAGATACTTCTCGAAGCATAAAATAATTTATAATTTAATAAATCATGTGTGTAACCCCATGTGGTATGTCTATTAGTCAGAATAAGCTAAGGTATATTGCAATAGAAAAGTAAGTTCTGCCGTGTGCAGTGACTCACACCTGTAATCCCAGCACTTTGGGAGGCTAATGTGGGCAGATCACTTGAGCTCAGGAGTTCAAGAGCAGCCTGGCCAACATGGTAAAACCCTGCCTGTACTAAAAGTACAAAAAAATTAGCCAGGCATGATCTCAGCTACTGGGGAGGCTGAGGCAGGAGGATCATTTGAACCCAGGAGGTAGAGGTTGCAGTGAACCAAGATCGCACCACTGCACTCCAGCTGGGCAACAAGAGTGAGATTCTGTCTCAATAAATAAATGAATAAATAAATAAATAAATAAATAAATTTATTTCAAGTCTCAGACACTTTATCACAACCAAAATTTATTTCTTAGGACCATCATAATTAGCTTGTAAACAAAGATTCTCTAAACACAGAGGTGTGTACCTCTTGTACAGCATACACACATGCAAATTCACACACACACACTCTTACATCACAAGCAAGAGCTGTACTTTTTTTTAAATTATACTTTAAGTTCTGGGATACATGCGTAGAATGTGCAGGTTTGTTACATAAGTATATATGTGCTATGGTGGTTTGTTGCACCCATCAACCCATCATCTATATTAGGTATTTACCCTAATGCTGTCTGTCCTATAGTCCCCACTCCCCCAACAGACCCCAGGGTGTGATGTTCCCCTCCCTGTGTCCATGTGTTCTCATTGTTCAACTGCCACTTATGAGTGAGAACATGCAGTGGTTGGTTTTCTGTTCCCATGTTAGTTTGCTGAGAATGATGGCTTCCAGCTTCATCCATTTCCCTGCAAAGACATTAACTCATCCTTTTTTTATGGCTTCATAGTATGGAGCCATACTTTTAGTCACATTTTTAGTTTAACTTTTAAAAGTAAAGGTGAAACATGGCCAAAGAAATTACAGATATATATATTTTTAATCATAAGGATTTGTCTATACATGCTCTGAGAGAATAACCTCATAGTTGTGACGTATGCAAAAAGCCCACAAGACTACATTACAAAGAGCCTATGCTGGAATTTGTGTGTTAAAATCTCTGAGTTAATTATTGTTGACCTTAAGGCAAATCTTCAAAATGAAAAATGTAGCCATCCCTCCAGGTAACATCGGCATTAATTTAATAATATTCTTTCCTCCCCCACATTAGGTTGATTTAAGATAGGAAATAAAATATAGCCTAAGGCAAATATCTAAAGTCAGTCCGTCTTGTGAATGATCCACCCTCAGAGTTCACAAGGCACAAGAGATTGAACAGGGAGCATACTAGAGATGGACACTACTAATAAAAGTTTTTTTTAAGAGGGACCGTGGCTCAAGTAAGTGAAAATACAGCCATGGAATAGAAATTGAAAATGCTCACGTGAAAAAAAATAGCTCATCTGAAACTTCTAGATCCAATGAACATAATTATTGTCGGATATGAAATACAAAATAAAATGGCAGTAATTCTGAGGAAAAACAATTTTGTCTGTGATATTTCAGGAAGTCATTCAAGTAGCTAAAGGAATTTTACATATATGCTATGAAATGGCCACTAATTTATCCATTTTACTACTTCATAAAATAACATTTTAAAAAGCAATCAATACTGTCAATTAGAATTTGGATGCATGACGTCAAATCCCACTGTTTGGAAAAGTAATTGGAAAATGCACCAAAGAAATTCTAGCTGAAAAATAATAACTCCATTTTATTTTTCAGAGTATGTTCAGATGCAGTTCAATCATTTTTATGATAAGAAATGGTTAACATGTACTTTCATTTTCAGGGCTAAATGAAGAGTTAAGAACAGTGACTTTTTTGTAGAGCTACTCAATAGGGATTACTTTTCCTTATTACTACCAGAACCACTACCATCATCATCATCCTCACCACCTCATCATAGAGTCAGCAAAACATTTCTTAGAAAACAAGAAATAAAGCACCCCAGTATCTTCACGTTTGAAAATGGTGCTGAGTGAGTTGCTGTAAATCATCATCTCTACTAATAATACAGAAAAAGCCTACCTCATTTTCTTCGGTTCAAAAATCACAGGCTGTCAATGATCAGTAGAACCTTTTTAGAATTTGTATGCATGTAATTTGTTTTGCAAACTCCAGTGTTTCCAAGCCACATTGTCTTGTCCCTGGTGTTTCATTCCCCTGGACTCGCTTCTCCTCTCAGCTTTGCCTCCTAAATTTCTGTCCATTCTCAGCATGCAGATTACATACAATTCTCAGCATGCAGATTACATGCAGATTACATACATACCTTTCACAGTTACTAAAGTTTATTCGCCTACACATTCCCATAACTGACTATATTTCCTTCTAATCCAATGTCTAATATTGTGCATTTAAAATGTGTCCATGTATTTGTTTGCCCCAATATCCTTTTTAAAAAAAAATACCCATACTTTAAAAAGATGAAGGGGTGGCTGGGTGCCCTGACTCATACCTATAATACTAGCACTTTGGGAGGCTGAGGTGAGAGAATTGCCTAAGCTCAGTCAGGAATCTGAGATCAGCCTAGGCAACATGGTGAAACTTTGTCTCCACAAAAAAATACAAAAATTATCCGGGCATGGTGGCATGCACGTGTGACCCCAGCTACTTGGGAGGCTGACATGGGAGGACCTCCTCAGACTAGGAGGGAGGCAGAGCTTGCAGTGAGCTGTGACTGTGCCACTGCACTCCAGCCTGGGTAACAGAGTGAGACCCTTTCTCAAAAATAAAATTAAAATTAATAAAAATAAAATAAAATTATGAAGGGGGCTTCTTTTTGCCTCTCTATCCCTAACACATAATTTAAAAATAAGCACACTAAATATTTCTTGTGGCAATTTTGATAAATGTCTATCAACATAAGGTGAAGCTCATTCATACTCTGTTCTAGTTAAAGACATGTTTTTTCCTTAGATATCACTCATTTATTTTTTCACATAAAAATAGTTTAAAACCTTAAGAACATAAAGCAGATGCTGTTTCCAAATACCACCCTTGCACCTTAAATTATTTATCATGTCCTAATGATTACACTTCTGAAGCCCCTCACATTTACACCCTCCTGTTCATCTTCACTGCACGAACGTGGTCAAAGATCTCAAAACCAGTTTTCTTACTTCCTGAAAAGCTTTTCAATTAGTCCGTAAGCTCAAATTGTCTCCTTTTTAATTTCACTGTCCCAGTGATTTTTCAAAATAATGAAGTAATTCTGTCACTCCCAGATTCAAAGAAATCCAGTAAAACCACATTGACTTTGGGGTAAAGTCCAAAGTCCTTAGAGCCTCAATAACTTTCTAAGAAACATCAACAATTCTTTTCAATCCTCCAAAATCCTGATCATTAGACAGGCACTGGGCAAAGAATTATACATTTTCCCACTAGTTGTCACAAGCACCATATGGTGCAGATACAATTGTTATCCTGGAATTGTCCCTTTGTCATAAATGTTTCTTTGAAAATGTCCAATTATTTTCCCTTTGTGTGGTAACTCTTTTGATTGTTCCATGAATGCTTATAGAATTTGAAAACTTTTTTTCAAAATAACTAATTTCAAGATTCAAAACTTGCTCTTCAACATTTCATTTTATGATGTGAATAAGCATTACATTTCTCCTCTCAGCTCTGCTTTCCTCATAAGTGTGTATGTGTGTGTCTGTGTGTGTGTTTATGTGTAGGGAGAGAGAGAGTATATATATCTCTCCACCATGTCTGTTTTGTCTCATGTTGTTATACTTTTGTAATTTTCTTCAATGTTCCCTGGCAAGTTCATTCATTTTCATATACTGGTTAGAAGTTCCTCACATCCAATCTGGCTATCCGTGCTGCTGGTGTGTAATTTTGTTGGTGATCATGTATGTGATGGTAGTTGTTGTTATTGTTGCCATTTTTCCTAAGAACACTTTTTTAAGCTGTTTGTCATCTTTTAACTTTCCAGTCAGACATCTCTGCTCTATTTTTAAACAAGTTCAGCATCCCCTTTAACCTTGCTGATGATACAAATTTGTAGTGAGTCTTAATTTTTTAATTTGTCTGTTCTTCAGTTACTCCATTTCTGAAATGAATGTTAATACTGACTTTTGCATTTGGTGTTTGTTGAAGGAAAATCATTCCATTTCACCTGTTCTTGTGGAAGGACAGAGCAGGGTGTCCCATCTCCCACACTATTGACATTTTGGCCGGGCAGTTCTTTACTGTGGTGGCTGTCCTGTGCACTGTAGGATGTTTAGCAGTATCTTTGGTGTCAGATCTTTAGATACCAGTAGTGGTCACCAAACATACATCCAAATATGTCTCTAGACGTTGTACCAGTTGAGAATCTGTATTATAGAGAATGGCTCTTCCTAGTTCTTAACCACATCCTTATTAAGGTAATTTTTGCTGCATTTGAAACAGAAATACGGATTTAAAATGTTATCACCCATCTTTTAAGAGAACTGAAGCATAAATGGTCTTTCTCAACCATACAGTGGCATGGCATACCAGACTTCAAGCACAAAGGACTGAGAATTGGGGGTGCTTTGACCATATTTCATGAAAAGTTGGCATTTCATTTGCCATATATCTGACATAATCGTCTTTTAAACTGACTCCCATCCCTCCAGCAATCTCCTTCCTTTAAACTGCTTTATTTGTGCATAAAACTACTCTATTTTTTCATCCCCAATGAGGCACTTTTATTTTTAGTCAATTTCATAATTGAGATAATGTACATTAGAGATGATGTGCTGCTCGGTTTAAATATATTGACTGCTTTTGAAGGCTAAAGAGCAATGTTTCGATTGACGATAATGTTTCTCACCACTGGAGTTTGAGAAGGCTGTGGATGTAAGCAGTAGTTAGCAGAACCGACTATCATATCAAATGTTTTCTTAATTTTAGATTCCTGTGGTAGTTTGACATGTTTTCTTTTAAACTAATTCATCCAGAGTCAATTCTTCCAAAATTGAGTCTGTTTAAAGATTTAGTTCCCTGATAAATAGTCTCTCCAAAATCTAACACTTTAGAACATTTGAACACCCATCATGAAAAATGATTGTTTTATACTTTGTGGATGTGCTTTTAATGTTTTATTCACCTTTGAATCTTTTAAGGAATTTTTATTCAGTTGATTTAAAAATATTTTTCTTCATAATATCATGTTCTCATGTTATATTTATCTGGCAGTGATATTTTGAGATATTATTTTCTGTTTGTGATCTATAATTATTTTTCTTCAAATTAAAAATACCAAAAATAAAATAAAGTTTAATAAAACTATAACCTAGTCATCACATTTATTAATTTCTGTCATCAAATGATCAATGCTTCATAGAAGACCCTGAAAATTTAACCAACAAATACATAAATTGAAAGTAGTTACAGGAGGAAAAAATAAAACAGCAAAAGGGAGGCTATAAATTCAGAAAAGACATATAATCTGAGTAAAATTATCAGACGTATTATCTTCCATTTCAAAAAATTTATTTTATAGGTATGAACTATTGAGAGAAAATTATCTTATAACCAACAAGAGCTCAGTGAAATACTTTTTTGCAATCCCAATGATAGGTTATTATGAAGAGATTAAATCATCTTTTCAATGGCCACATAATACCACGAACATTGCATTTAGACCTCCTAGTACCCTCTGTACACTATAATTCAGGATATAGTAGTGCCCAAAGCATGAGAACATTATCATAATTTTCCCCTCAGGGAGCCCAAAAATGGTCCAGCAGTGAGAAAAGTTATACAATCATCTGCAAATGGCAGATCAGTCATCAGATTGCAGGACAGTGAAATAGAGCTGTGAAAAATGTAAGGAACATCATAGGAAAATTGAATCAAAAGAGACAAAATGACTTCATAAAAGTTATGAAAAACACTTAAAGCAATTGTGAAGTACAGTAAGGAAGAGGGATTTGGTCACACAAAAAGAAGGAGATTTCGGATTTATAGTGAAACTACAATAATTTAGATCCCACGGAACAGGCACAGGGATGATACTACAGACAGTGCGACACACAGCAGGGTCCCAGATATATGGAGAGAGTCGTGAGCACACACGCAAATTCTTCACCCACCTAGAAGCCCACTCCTTCACCATCTCCTTTGCTGAATTCTTTGTTGAGCTCTAAATGTTAGATTTTCCAAGCCTTTAATGCCTGGACCTCTTTGTTCTTTAGCTATAATTACTCCCTGCACCTTACAGTCCTCTTGCTTTAGATTCCATTTCCATGCTAATGCTTTTTTCCCTTATAACTCAGATCGTGCTATTCCCCTCAGCTCCGACTCTCATATCCAGCTGCCTACTCTAGTCTTTTTTTGTATATCTAATAAAGATATAAAAGACACCAAATCAACTCCTGATCTCCACCTGCACACTCCTTTCTCACCCCCCATATTTTCCCTTCACAATTAAGGGTCATATTATTCATCCACATGCACAAGCCCAAATCCCTAGAAATTTTTTCATTAGCTTTCATAGTATGGAATTATAAGCAGTAGCTAAATTGAATAAGTTAGATAAATATACATAAATATGTAAAGAGCTTAAATAAATAATTTTAATTTTAAAGACAGAAGGATTTGTATAATTATGCTACTATAGATAAAATTTTTAAATGTGCTTTTCACAAGATAATATTTATGAATATTAATGTAGTTAAATACAACAATTTTGACTTTGTTATTTTCTCCACAGAGAGATAATTTTAAGGTTGGCTATTAAGGAAAACTTTAAATGTATCTATGGTTTTACTTCCTAAGAACTGTCTAAACCAAAACTGGCAAAATGTTACTGTATATGCAACTCACATGGATATGATGTTAGTTACTTTCTGTCCTTTTATTTAGCTTTAACTAATATAAAGCATAATGTAAATCAAGATTGAGGAGAAATGAAAGGGCATTGTCACAGGAATCCCATTCTCTGGGTCTTCTAAAGTCTTCTAAGGAAGTAACTTTGTAGAACTAAAAGGTTTGCTGAGGGCAGACAAATAAACCCAGAATGGCATCACTTGTTTATTTAATGGGCTGCAATGTTATAAATATTTCATTGAGCAACACTCAGGGAGGAATTGTTCTGAATGCACAATAAAACTCAAACAAGAAATACTATGCAGGAAAACACTGTGCTAGGCAAGCCAATCTCTACCATATATGAGCAATATATTAAGAGTAGCTAAGGCAGTGGGCAGTATGCTGCAGAGGAAAAAGGGTGAGCTGTAAGGTTAGATAAATGTGCATCTGTATCCTTTAGTTTGCTCGTGGGTAAGTCATTTTACTGTTTTAACCCTCAGGACTTGAATTTAGTGGGCACTTGTAAGTTTTATATCAGTGTAGTACCTCCATAATTGCAGACAGTCAAAAAAAAGCTAAGATTTGTTTTTGTTGTTTTTGTTAATTTTCTGCAAATGTAGTTCCAGCCACACTATTTCATGACACTGGGATAGTATTAATTTGAAATGATGGTGGGCAATAGTTATTCACTAGTTCATCTTTTTATTAAATACAATTTCTTGTGCTGTATTTAATAAACACCATCTATCCAGTATTGTTGTCATAAAATTTGCATTCATTGTTCAGAAATTACACTTGCAACATATAACTCTTGTAGGCAGAAGTATATCTGGCTAAGGTGGCACTCAAATAGGATAATGTTTAGTTGGTTCTCTCACTTCGGGCACCATCACTGGGATGTGCCTGTATTTAGTGAAGTATTTATCTTAACTCCTGGAGGTGTTAGGAATATGACAGAAGAAGTTTGTGCTACTGAATGAAATTAATATACACATTATTATAGATCTGAATAAACATACATATATATATTATTTGCAAAGGCTGTTTGTCAAGAATCAGTGATAAACTTATTAATTAGTATATTACTCAAGCCAATTCACATTAGCTGATGTAAAAACAAAAAAAAGTCAGTAGCTTAATGCAGCAAAAATTGTATCTCATTTATCTTATATCCAGTATGGGTTGACAGCCTCAATGGGTGACCATGAGATGCAGGTAATAATGGTTCCCTGCTCATCTTATTCCCTGGAAATTTCTCCAATACCTGTTCATCTCCTAGTCCTGCCCACATCTCTGTATCTGTCCCTTCATTAAATTTTCATCAACTGAAGGTTTGAGATACTCTCAATGTCCCATTGAATACAGCAGACTACCTCACATTAACTCACACACCACTGTCCAAAATGTATTCAGATGGTCCAACCTGACACACAGGTCCCACTTGTAATTTTTCTGTTCTCCCAGGAAGAGGCAATTGCTTGGTGAGCATCTAGACAGTCTCTGCTTTTCCAATGTGTCTTCCTGTATTCTGGTATATTAAAATAATTTAATTCCTTAATAAATGTGTCAGTGATCAAACACATCTGAGATATGCTGAGCTGAGGAAGCTTTATGTATCTCAAATATTTTCATCATAGATGTACAAGAATGTAATGTGCAAGAGTCAGTCTCCCAGATTGAAATGTTGCCTGCAGAATTTTCCCTTTGGAAATACATATTTTTTATGAAGCATCTGATGTGACTGGAGTTCTTTCCTTGGAAGTCAGTTTGGGGAATACTATTCTAGTCACTTCTCAATAAGAAGCTGGTGGGTCTATCAGCAAATTTGTCTAAAGGAATATTTTCTGAATTCATCAAAATAGATTCCACCTTTTCCAATCTCTGCTTAATTTCTTCTACGTGTCCTGTGCTCTTTCCCTACATCATCTTCATTGGAACATATTGCTGCATTTTGCAGCATGTGCATAATTAATTTTTAATTCCTGTATTTGCAACTTGTTATATTTACACTCAACACACTTGTTATCAATTCTGATACACATTTGGATTTCTTCAATATGCTCGATAAATCTTGCCTCTTGGCTTCAATTGTTAATTCATCATTTTTAGGCCACCAAAACTAAGAGAAGAGAGTGAATATCATAATTTTAAAATAATGTCTGTGTTTAACCCAACTTAGGAAGATCACTTCCTTCAGAGACATTTCTACTAGTTCAGAAAGTCAAGAATCAGATTCATAAACAGCATCACAATAATAGCTATGTTTTTAAAAGTAGTTATTTTGATCAGATACACTCATATCCTTGCACATGTATTATCTCAGTTAATATTCCAAATACTGTATGAAGTAGGTTGTAGTATTGCCTTCATTTTACAGAGTCACTAATCAAGGCTTACTGATATTGACGAAACTGTCCTAGTAACACAGCTAATTAATGGCATACTGGGGATTTAACCAAGGTAAATGATCCCCCACCACAATACTACTATGGGAGACGGATGGATTCATGCAATCTGGAGAAGGTAGAACAACTTTTAAAAAAATAAAATAAAAACTGGCCTGGGTAACATAGCAAGATCCCATCTTTACCAACAACAACAACAACAAAAGTGCCGGTGTGGCAAACACCTGTAGTCCCAGCTACCCCGGGAGGCTGAGACAGGAGGATCACGTGAGCCCAGGAGTTCAAGGCTTCAGTGAGCCATGATGATGCCACTGCACTCCAGTCTGGGCAACAGAATGAGTTCCTCGGCTGAATGCGTTGATGTTGCCAGTCGTCTCCGTGGCTTTACAATCCATTTTGAACTCTACTTGCTTTTTGTTGAACATCATTTCCATAGCCTAAAATAAACATGAAACAAACTGCAAGGAATATGTTATTAGCAAAAATAAGATAAAGCAAGAAATGGCCATTAAACTGATGTATAATGCAACCACATTTATTTGAGAATGTATTCCAATATCAAACAGTAAATTCCAACAATGCAAAAACCACCACTACTTTTGCACTCACCTAATAAATCATCTTGCTCAATTTTATATACTTAGCACTCTGTAAACCCTGAGGGTCTCCATGAATAGGCAACAGGGACAGCTTGGAGGAAGAGGGCAGCTAAGTGCAAGCAGTGTGGGTGGGGATGGGTAAGTCCCTCAACCAGAACATTCTCCTTAAGGTCTGGTGCATATAAGAGGACTCCTGAGAAGATTCATTTTGAAAAATGGGTTCAAATTTAATTTCAAAATAATTTTTGAAACCCACAATGATTTTATGATGAAGTCATATAACTTCATTATTTTCACTCTCTGAATTAAAACAACTTAGGTGAAATTAAAATCTAAGTGTTTTCATTCTAATTTTCTTGAGTGGGATATTTTAAAATATGTCTCTGAAATGTTTAATTTCTGCTTATCTTTCCAATTGTATAACAAATAGCAAAAACATGGAGTATATCTGTGATTTAGAGTAATATTCAGTTTATGTTACCTGTTTTATCTTTTTTTTTTTTTCCTTGAGATGGAGTTTTGCTCTTGTTGCCCAGGCTGGAGTGCAATGGTGCAATCTTGGCTCACTGCAACCTCCACCTCTGGGGTTCAAGAGATTCTCCTGTATGACCCTTTGGAGTAGTTAGGCATGCGCCACCACACCCGATAATTTTTGTATTATTAGTAGAGACGGTGTTTCACCATGTTGGTCAGGCTAGTCTTGAACTCCTGACCTCAGGTGATCCACCCGCCTCAGCCCTCCAAAATGCTGGGATTACAGGTAGGAGGCACTGTGCCCGGCTGCCTGTTTATCTTAAATTCAGAATATTTTTATAATGATGAATGGTTATCTCAGGCAATCAAATGGTTAGAGGGTGAAAAAGGTACTTAGCATTAAAAGTTTATAGAATAAATTTTATTTCTCTTTATTTGTATATATATCTCATTTTATTCCTCTTTATTTGTATATATATCTCACTTGAATCAATGAAATGTTTTTCTTTACTTGATTTCAATTTAAAATCTGAAATTTTGGAATAAATTTTAGTGCCTGAAATCTGCATTTATTTTCATATACTGGAAAAGCAAAACAAGAAAATATTTGACTAAATTTAAACATATGCCTCAATCAGTTATTGCTACTGTACAACAAACAATAGTTTCCAAATCTGAAACATCATATTGAAAGAGACACCTTTATTCCCATTTTAAGCATGAGAAAATGGAAGCTCAGTTATAGTGATTTCCCCTCAGTAACCCTGTAAAGTGATGAAACCAGGATTCAAAATTTTTTGTTTATTTGAACTTAAAGCCAATTTTCTTCCCAGGACACAACTCTACTTTTTATTTTCAAATGAAGCTGATATTAACATTCATGTCTGGCTTTGAATGCACTGTTCAGAATACTATTTAATTAATTTTATCTTAAGATATACTTTGGGGACTTCAAGGCTGAGGTTGAAGCAAAGGAAAGCAAGAAGTGAGACAGACAGCCATTTGTTAATGAGCATGTGTCTTACCTTCTCCCCCAGCTGGTCTAGCTGAACGGACAATCCATTTGGTAAGGTAGTTGATTGGAAAATATCCATATTCCATTTCACTCAGCTGCTTTTAAGATATCTACAGTTTACCTGGAGCAACTATAAAAAGCATTAGGTTGAGATGTTGCTGTCATTTCACCTGAATCATCCCAAGCACCACTGACTCTCTGCTGTAGCCAGAACTTAATGGTTTAGAAATCCCAAGCAAGTTAGAAAGCAGTGTCACATATTCCTGTTTTCAGCCAGGACAGTCAATCGAGAGAGCAAGAGATTGGATTTGCTTTCTGGTTGAATTCTTGGTATTTTTTTATTTTAAATGCTAATCATTCTTCAAGGCCAAATTCAAAAGTCTCCTTTTTAATGTCCTCCTTGATCCCCTACAGCAGAATTAATTGATCCCTCTGTGTTTTTATAGTTCTTTGTTTATATCTTTATAACAAAAGCTCAAAGGGAATCCCAAGCCTTTGAGTCAAAGCTGCTGATGGGACTATGGGAAAAGCAGATGGGAAGATGTCTGAGGAGCCCAAGGAGGGAAGATCAGCTTCAGAAAGGAAGCAGTTATGGGGGAGAATAGGAGTTCTATGGCTCTAGTTCCTGTCTCTTCCATATGTAGTGGGAATGTTAGAGTAGGTAGTTAGGCTGACATGAGCAGGGCAGAAGAGGGCCCCCCCATCCCCAGTCCCAGGAATTTTAGGTGCCCATCAGGTGTTAGGTGGTTATTAAACTGTCTCTCTAAAACAGTAATTGATCACAGCCAGCAACAGGGAAAGGCAATCTCACAAAAGATAGAAAACAACTAAAGCTGGTGATCAGCAGCTTCCTGATAAGATGTAAGGAGGTGGGCAAATGGGCTCAAGCATACGAATTAAGAGGCAAACTGGCAGAGTTAAATTGGTATATGATCTTCCTATAGGAATACTCCGCTGGTAAGGGGGAAAAGGCCTCATGTGAGCATGCGCACAACCTCAGTAAACACGCTGCACATGTGGCCTCTCCCAGCTGCTGGCAGGCCACTGTGCAGGCGGAGAGCCCACCCCAAGAGAATAATGAGGGGAGAAAAAGCTCAAACCTCAGAACCATGCCAATGTATAAAACCCCAAGTCAAAGGCCCGATGGGTCACTTGGATCTCTCAGTCGCTCGCTTGACCCTCTTCCAAGTGCATTTTTCTTCCTTTTGTTCCTGTTCTAAAACTTTAAAATAAACTCTCCTGCTCTAAAACTTGCCTCTGCATTAAAACTACTTCTGCCCCCTCCAGTGAATGATTTCCCCCAAGAAAGCAAAAATCGAGTTTGCTGCAGACCCATCAGATTTGCTGCCGTTAACAGGCAGAGTAAAAATGGAATGGCAACAAATTAGACAAAATGAAGTGAAATGCAATTTGGTTTGCACCACATAAGCAGTCTCTGTCCCTGGGAGTCTATGTGGAAATGCCGAGAGACATGCAGGTTGTTGAACCAAACCAGGGATAAAGATTGGTGGTGTGATTTCAGTGAGGGTGGACCCAATGGCTTCAGAGACAATGGACACACCTGTGGGCACAGAGGAGCTCAGAGTTCAGCACAGTAGGAAGGCTCTAGGCTAAGGCAAGGATAGAAACATTCCCATGTCCTGGAAGCACCATGAAGCTAGGCAGAAACCTGAGATACAAAGGCCAGGAGCCATTTGTTTTGTACCTCAAGAATAACCATCCAAATGTACATTCTAAAGTAAAGAAATGAGTGGTGATAACCCTCCAGCCAGAGTGATCTCATTTACACAAAAATGACTGAAATCCATGCTCAAAAAGCGGGTTGATTATAATTTTAAAAAGTGTAAATGGTGAGGATTGACTTTGGAAAAAGATTACTCTGGTTTTCGACTTCAACCTTATTATTCCTAGTGGTGTGATCAGAAAATAATGCTTCTTTACTTCTTTTTTTTTTAATTGTACCTTAGGTTCTGGGGTACATGTGCAGATCCCACAGGGTTGTTGCATAGGTATTTACATGGCAAGGTGGTTTGCTGCCTCCATGCCCCTGTTACCTATATCTGGCATTTCTCCCTCCCCCAACCTCCCCCATCCCCCCACTCTCCCTCCCCAGTCCCCCCCCCCCCCCATCAGACTCCAGTGTGTGATGCTCCGCTCCCTGTGTCCATGTGTTCTCACTGTTCAACACCCACCTATGAGTGAGAACATGCAGTGTTTTATTTTCTGTTCTTGTGTCAGTCTTCTGAGAATGATGGTTTCCAGATTCATCCATGTCCCTAGAAAGGACATGAACTCATCATTTTTTATGGCTGCATAGTATTCCATGGTGTATATGTGCCACATTTTCCTTGTCCAGTCTATCATTGATGGGCATTTGGGTTGGTTCCAAGTCTTTGCTATTGTAAACAATGCTGTAATGAACATACGTGTGCATGTGTCTTCGTAATAGAACAATTTACAATCCTTTGGATATATACCCAGTGATGGGATTGCTGGGTCAAATGGAATTTCTATTCCTAGATCCTTGAGGAATCGCCACACTGTCTTCCACAATGGTTGAACTAACTGACACTCCCAATAACAGTATAAAAGTGTTCCTATTTCTCCACATCCTCTCCAGCATCTGTTGTCTCCAAATTTTTTAATGATCACCATGCTAACTGGCATGAGATGGTATCTCAATGTAGTTTTGATTTGAGTTTCTCTAATGACCAGTGATGATGAGCATTTTTTTCATGTTTCTTGGCCTCATCTAGGTTGTTATTCTATTATTTGTAAAAATGGAAGAAAAGTTTGCATCAAAGATTGTTTGTGAATGTAAAATAAAAAAGTATGAGAGTTTGCTGTGTAGAGTTACGAGAATGACGGTCAATTAATAAATGTTAAATTCTTCCTCTTTCCTGATCCCTGATATGTTTTGCCTATCTCCCTGTCATCCCTTCTGTTTTCTCTTCTGTACCAATAAGGAAAAAACTATTTCTATCTAGATTTTCATTTTCAAAAATTTTGAACCATTCTCCAACATACAGAACAGAATATTACATATCAGGCATTTCTTTATGTAGCACTTGTTTAACTTTAATAAACTGGCATTTTTGCTTCAGATCTCTATAACTTTTACAGTCTTTGCAAATACAACCGAAACCTCACCACTATCTCTTCCTTTTGCTACGCCCCAGAGATAGCACTATGTGGAAATTGCTTTCTACATTTCCCATGCATACCTTGGTATCTTGTACCATAAACTCTATACCACTGTTCAATGCACTTTAATTTTTACCTGAGTAACACTATATATAACAAAATAACACAGCCAACCTTTTGCGCTTCTCTTATCTCAGTATTATGTTTTGAGGTTTATTTCTGTTCATACTTGTAAAGCAAACTTATTCACTTTATTTTGGATGTGAATCTTCATTGCAGTAAACAATTACTGTCTTCATCCCTACACCAAGAGACAATGAACATTTTTTTTTTCTAAATTTTTATTTCTATATAGAGTACTGCACTGGACATGTTTATCATGAATTTTGAGAATGCATGGGAATGTCTATATAAACCATTTAAAGTGAAAGGATAATGTAACCGAAATGCAGGCTAGTTGCTCCCCCACCTGGAGAACTCAATTAACAAGAGTGAGGTCCAATTCAAACCAGGTGAATTTATTCTGAAGCTAGCTTGGGGAATGGGCACAAAGTGTCCTGCTTTTAAATGTGGCACTTTGCGTTTGTGGCAGAGAGTGGACACCTTTACAAGGTCAGGGGGGAGTGAGCAAGGGAAAAGGTCATCCTAACTTGGTGCCTTATCTACCAGGGCAGATCAGTTGGCACCTTTCTGGTCAGAGATAAGTTGTAAAATCGGCCAAGCAGGCATGCTTTTGATATGCCCTCCTGGTAGATGAGAGTTCTGGACAAACCCTGGAGGGTGGAGGGTCCCTGGCAGGTAGGCTTTGGTCTGCAAATCTACTGTCAACTCTCCAGGAGCGATCTATCTTGGAGCCTGCAGTTAGAAAAACTTGCCCTGCGGGGAATGTCTGCTGAGAGGGAGGTGAAAGCTTACATTTGCATTTCTGAAAGGCTAAGTAGGAAACAGGGAACAGGAGAATGTGAGATAGGAAGAGAAAATAATTTTTTTAAATATTAACTCATCCCGTTTTTCTTAGAAAACATGAGGGCACTTGGTTGCAATAAGGTAAAAGGGTTTGCTTATTTTAATTTTCCTGGATATACTCAATTTGCTCTTCTAAATACTTGTACAATCTCAGTCAGTTCTGACACATAAAAAGCGTGGCAGTTATTACTACAGTCCTTACATACCTCCCCCTCCCAAAAAAAGCAATACAAACTGGAAATCAGTGACTTTTCTTAGACCTGTAAGAGAAGTAAGAGCAGGGCAAATGGCCCCTCTGAAATCTGAAGACACCAGCAAATGCAAAGAACCACAGCCAAGGTTAGCTCACCAGGAGCAGATTCTGCTTGGGTCAGAACTCATGGGAATCATAAACTGTCATTTTGATGAACAACTGGAGGATGCGTGTAGAGTAATATGAGAGAGAACCTGCTGGGCCCCCCCACATTTTTATTTATTTTTACCTCTAGGAACCCCACCAGGTTCTCACAGCAAAAAGCCGTAAACAAATAAACAAACAGTCTTGTCTCTGACAGATGGAGGGGAAAAATAACCATTATGAAGTATGTCCAGAATGTTATCCGTAACAAGGGCCTTTACTTGAGAAAACACTTTCCTTGAGTTTTACCTCACCCAGGGTAAAGGGGAATTCACCCAACTCCGGCCCCCTCTAGCCATTTTTTTTTACCTCAGTGGGGAATAAAACAGAAGAAACATAGCTCAAGGACACAGTTAAGAGACAGACTTTGTCATCAGATTATAAAACACTCTCCCCTACAGGTTACCTCTGTACCTGCAGGAATCAGGTATTCATAGCAGTAGATTTCAGAAGAAAGAAATGCAAGATTCAGTTTCCACATGAAGAACTTCTTAGGAAATCATAGTCCAATGAAGCTGGCGCAACCTTTGGAAAGGAACTGGGCCTAAATGGGCTTAACAATTTTATACTAATTCTGGTTGAGTTTTATAAAAATGCCATTTTCCTCACCCTTCCAGATGAACTGTATACGTGAAATTAGGAAATAGCTGGCAAAAGGTGAAGTTATAGTCACTGAAATGGGACATCCTAATTTTGTAGACAGTAACAACCCCAGCACCTGGGGAGAGAAGGCCTTAGACACCAGGACTTATTGAGGAAGGAGGGACATTGATAAGTCACATCTTTAGAATTGCCCTCTGGAGACTTCCTCATAAAAGAAAATGGCCCTTTCTGCTCTCCTGAATTGCTATCAATTCCCTAGAAATAGCTGACTGTTGGATGTGCCATGCCCTTGCTGAGAGAACTCTGACCATGATTTGACCATATGCCCCTTAACCCTCTTGCAAATTCTATTGGAAACACCAGGAGATAGTCCCAGTTCCTGCGCCTGTGAGCACCACTGCATGTCTTTCCCATCCCATCCCCAGAGTGGTCCCTCAGTCATTTGGTGGGTTAAATGAATGTCATCTGGCTGATGTCATGGACACACGGACCAGGACAGACTATCTGATCTCCCTTACCCTTACAAAAACAAGGGCTAACCTCAATTATTTAAAGCAAACTAGAAACAACCTAAAGTCCACTAGCTGGCCAAGAGACCACAAAGGGGACACTGTCAAGCTGTGCCCACCCAAAATAATATAGGTCTCATGAGGGGAGAAAATTGCAAACAACACTTTTTTTTTTTTTTCCTAGGAGGCTCATGTGCTTCCTGTGACTTTTCTCTGTGAGGGTCAGCTGTTAACTTGTCTCCCCTTCCAAGAACACAATGACTGGCCCTTAGAGTGGTTATAAAAGATGTCTAAGTGTTTAAGTAAATGCCAGCAGTAGGCCATGTAGCCCCAGATACCAAAAAGATCTCTCCACAGTGGAGTTTTCCTGGTTACTGAGTTTGAGAAGGGTTTCCAGAAACCGAGCCAACTGGTGTTTTATGTGGACTATTTGGACAATTTTTTTCCACTTTATCTAAATTAATTAATGGGAGCATTTCGGTCCTGCCATGCATTCAGGTCAGTCTCACCTCACCAGCCAGAGTGCATGAACTAGAGAATTGCTCTGGACTGTCTCCTTGAAGTCTAAGGCAGAGTCTGTGCATCCACTAATATGTCCTAGACCCAGACCAAGTGGAAAGGCACTGAAAGTGAATACTATTTGGGTTCCTAATGTAGATCCTCGACATTTTAATAAATTATTAAACGTGGAGACATAGTTGAGGTCAATATTGACATGGGATGGGCTTATCCTGATGTTTGAAATCCTATTACAAATACCCTTAATTAAATACTGTATGAGACACATTAATCAGACTTGGTCCTAGCCTTTGTTGGTCAGATAAATCAAAGTGTCAGAGAAAACAACATTTTATTTAAAAAATTACCAGAAGAAAACATGGTGCAAAAATGAGTGGCAAATATTTTGAGGGATGATTCTTTTTGGATCTCTCGCATTTTCACGTGTCTTGGGAGCAGAAGAGTTGGTAGGCTTTTGCTGTAGATTACCTTTCCAAGATTGTTCATTTAGCGAATAGATCGGAAGAATTGCTCTGGACTTTCAGCAACTCTTTCTGAAGAAGGGAGTAGGTGGTTTCTGTCTAGCATAATAAAAACATGTCCCTCTGGGAAAAAGTTTAGACAATTGTACTTAACTTGGGTTTCCCAAGCTTGAGGTTTGTCACCTGTGAAAGGAACAGACTCAGTTCATGCACGAAATCCCCCTCAGGCCATGTTGCCCATGTTTAACTTGGGGGAAAAGGGATCTGACCGAAGCATGGAACTCAGGCTGCCTGCTGTGTTATGTAGAAAAGCCCTTTGTGTCTGATTCAGGTGTCTGGTGTCTCCTCCCAGCATCTGTGAAACTGTGGCAGTCTAACTCACTAACTGGAAAGCAGGGTAACAACTCAGATCCTCATAGTTATTTTCAGCATGTACTGTCATATTTGGAGAAACAGTTGTGGAATTTATGACTTAAGGCAAGAGAGCTTTTTACCCACTACTGCTCAGTGAGTTCCTGGTTCAAGAGCCAGTTTAAATGACACTTCCTCTTCATATCTTTCCCCAATTACCCTTACTGCCTGCGTATCATGGAGTTAACTTTGCCTCCCTTTTTAGTCCATTATATCACTTACAAAAAGTAGCAATATGTATTTTTCTATTTTATAGTTAATGATGTCATTTAGTTTTATGGTTTTAAGTGACAACTTTTTTTTTCTTTAAAACAAGGAAGATGTTCTATGCATGTTTCTATAATCAATATTAAGCAAACTGCATGGTACAGAGAGAGCATTTCACATTCTAATCCAAAAATGAATGAATAATATAGCAAATATTTTCTGATTTCCTTTTATATGTGAGGACTGTGCTAAGGTAAGTTTAGCCTAAGTAAAATTTAGAATCTGCCAATGAAAAAGACATTGTACTTCTCTTCAAGAAGAACTTTTAAAAGGTAGATGGGTCAGACCTCTGTGGTCAAAAGAAAAACATATGAAAGATAAAATAATTCTTGTTCGAAAAACACAGAAGTGAAAGACATGAGGTGGAAAGATCATCAACATTTTAACTCAGAAAATCTACAGTGTATTGCTCAGGAGTTTGAGCTTCATGTTTAAGACAGCAGACATTTGAAAATGACATGGTATGGTACACAGAATATATGATTCTATGCTGTTCACATATCAGGTGGTCTAAATTATTTTTTTTATGTGGTTTATTGCCTGACATTTGGAATGTAAAATTGGTGTGGAAGGTGGAAAAAAAATGAAGTGAATCATATATATATGTATAAAAATGATCACATCTAAGAACAGCTTACTTAGTTTAATCAATGCTAGCTTATGTAGAGTTATTATTGCTATAAGAGAAGGGGTAGGATGAATGGTTGTTTGAGGGAAGGGGAGTCCTACAGGAAGTTATATAAACACCTGTACTGTGGTCCAGCACCCTGGGAAATAAGGGAGAAATCTACCCTGAAGAAAAATGCTTCCACATTTACCTGTCCTCAACCACCATCAACCCTATGTAGATTTTTATACTGAAGTATCAGGTGCAGGAAAAATAATTACGAATTTTGAAGTTGGGAAGACTTAAATGTTCATTTAACTTTGTCACATAGATTTTTTGTTTTTCTCATCTTTAAAATGTAATAATAATATCTACCTCATAAGACAGTAATGCTAATTAACTGAAGAAAGATATGAAAGCACATATTAAATTGCAACATGCTTTAAAATCTGGGCCTTTTTTATTTGCTATTAAAGTGTATTAATATCTTTAGCTTACTGCTTAAATGTTGCTAAGTGGTAAGCTTCAAAGTCAGGAACTTTTGGAATGTTTCTCATTTTGAGTGAAGTCTGACATAGTCAGTCTGTCTTTGAATAACTGGTCCCGATTCCTTTAGTCATTCATTCATTCAGCCATTCATAAATTTACTCAACAAGTATTTATTGACAAATTCATCCTTCATCAAGAATAGCAGAGAATAGTGAGATACAAGACAAAAATTGATATTCCCCCAATTATAAAAAAGGGTAAGTGTGGTGTTGGGTAGCAGATACTGAGATACATGTGCACAGATGATGGTTTATTTCCATGTATGTTAAGGCCTAGAAAATAACAAATAATGTTTAAGCTCTCTCAGGTTTCCATGAGAGTACAAGCTTCATGATCTTCAGCTTTTAAAAGGCTAGCGTCTGTCACCACACAATTTGACATGCTTGTTTTTTGGCCAGGCCCTCTAGAAAACCTCACGCATTTCTGTCTGTTGTCAACATTTAGCAGTCCTTGATTTCTCAACTCCTCTGTAATAGTATACAAACCTCTAGACCCTGTCTTGTGGGGCCTGGGGTAAAGCAGCCAGGCAGAGTGTTTTTACCCTCCTTCTCAGGCTAAGGTCTTCCCTGAAGATCCCCTGTATTGAGATCTCTGCACACAGCCCTCTGGGTTGCTACCTGTGTCTGAGAAACCCCACAATGCTGGACTCAAGCAGCTCTGCTACTGGACTCCATAGCTATGGACCATGGCATGGGATGTTGGAGGCCTACTTTGAGAATTCATCCTTCATGATAAAGCCCCTTTTTGCTCAGTTTCCTTAGCTAAGTCCTGATTTCCATCAATTCTGGCTTCTCCTGAGCCTCCTGGTGCAGTATCTCAGCACACCCAATGGTGAGAGCTGTGGCAGTCAATACTGTGCTTTAAAGTTTTATAAAAGTCCATGAGCTTCTCAATGAATGGCCTTCATTTAGTATGTTTAAAGTGTTCACAGTTGTTATTCAAACTCCTACCTAAGTTTTGACTCTAAGTGCTTTCTCCTAAATAGAAATTATAGGATTAAGCTGGGTGTGGTGGCACATGCCTTTAGTCCCAGCTACTCAGGAGGCTGTGGCAGGAGGATCACTTGAGCCCATGAATTTGAGGCTACAGTGAGCTATGATTGTGCCACTGCACACTCCAGCCTGGGTGGCAGAATGAGACCCCACCTTTTCAAAAGAAGAGAGAAAGAAATTATAAGATCCACTCTAACTTGGGGAAAATGCAGCCCTGATAGTCAATGGAGAATCCTAGTATGACATATTAGAGGTGTTCCTTGAAAGATTCTTCAAATTGTGGTACATCTTCTGTTTTCTCTGCTTTTCCTTTATCATAGGAAGAAGGAAACTTTTTGTTAAGTTATTGATTGACAAACACACAAAAATAAATTAGCGATTTAAACAAGACATATTTTTCTGTGGATAATAAATATTAAAAAAACAAATTTAGTTTCTAAAGACTCATCATGTTTATTCCATCCTGGAAGAAACCACGAAGATATAACATTTGGTAGCAATAAATTATGCTCTTAGTGAAGCCTCTCTCTATTCATCAGACTTCTTGCACGTAGAAATCTAGTTTTTATGTGAATTTGTACAGCTTTTCCTGTGAAGCTGTGTTATTGATTGAATTATAGAGCTGTACAGAGCTTTGGAGCTCACATAGGCTGAACTCTTTATTTTGCAAATGATGCTATTGAGGTCTGGAGATGTTAAATAGCTGCGCAGGATTACGTACTTGACTGTAATGTTACCCCCCACAACACGAGTTTAAAATTGATTTGTGAGTGTCTACAGATTCTCAAGTAAAAGGAGCATGTGCCATACTACAGATGTACTTACCCTTATACCTCTCCACCCTGTTACATATGAAATACTCTAGAGGAATCGTGAAATCAGAAGACTTGAGTTCAAAGTGTTGGAGAACTTTTTGACCTTTTAAACTTTAGTTCTTTAAGCTCTATCAGCATTAGTTTTTCAAATTGGAAGATGAAAAGGATTATGCATAACTCAGAGAGAGGAAAGGTTAAACTCAGTAATTTACATGACAAGACAAGACAATGCACAGCAAACACCAAGCAACCAATAAATGCTACTCTGTTTCATTTTTATGAAATGACTTGAAAATTGTACCCGTCCATGAAAATTCAAATATTATATATTGTGTATTTGTAGTAAAGTAAGTGTTCTTATTTAAATATTTCTCATGTATGATCAAGTTTTATTAGTAGAAATAAGTGCCTCTTACATGCTCCATTTTTGAGAACTTTTCTGTGAACTAAACCCCTCTTATCTCAACATAGGGGAACCCTTCCTACTACTAAATAAGCAATCAATGGCTACCTCTTTAGCATGCTGTGTTAGTCAGGGTTCTCTAAAGGGACAGGACTAATAGGATAGATGTATATGTGAAAGGGAATTTATTAGGAGTGTTGAATCACATGATCACAAGGTGAAGTCCCTCAATAGGTCATGTGCAAGCTGGGAAGGCAGGAAGCCAATCTGAGTCTCAAAATCTCAAAAGTAGGGAAGCTGACAGTGCAGCGTTTAGTCTGTGGCCAAAGGCCCAAGACCCCTGGCAAACAACTGGTATTAAATCCTAAAGCTGAAGAACTTGGAGTCTGATGTTTGAGGGCAGGAAGCATCCAGGACCGGAGGGAGATGAAGGCAGGAAGACTCAGTAAGTCAAGTCCTTCCACATTCTTCCGTCTGCTGTATTCTACCTGAGCTAGCAGCTGATTAGGTGGTGCCCACCCAAATTGAGGGTGGGTCTGCCTCTCCCAGTCCACTGAACCCAGTGTTAATCTCCTTTGGCAACACCCTCACAGACACATCCAGGAACAATACTTTGCATCCTTCAATCTAATCAAGTTAACAGTACTAACCATCACACATACCATTATCCAAAGTTTTCTCATAAATTCAGTGTTCGAAAACTTCTGGAGGCAAAAGATTAATTATAGTATTATGAAAATGTAATAGAAAATGAAGGTCATCTAATCCAAACCTTTACATTTAGAAATGCTACTGACAAATGTACCAACCTGAAATAAATCCCTCAGGGATTTAAAGATAGGAGTGATACTGGAGGTCAGAATCACTTACTTAAAAATCATAGAATTTGTGACAACCAATCTATCCATTTGTCCTTACAATCACCTTGCAAGTAATTTCAATCATTACCTATTTTTAGGCCATGGCATATGAAAATATAAACGTAACACGTCTGAAATAAAACACTGACATATCTGTTCAAGGTAATGGGCATTTCAAGTTGGCAGGAATTATTTCAAAAATTTAGCAGGAATTATTTCCAATTATGAACATGAGGATGGAGAAGATAAAAAGGAATGGCAAAAATAATTTGTGATACGTTAATCTCAGTAGAAGAAATTGTACTTCATCTTTGCCAAAGCCATGCATTGCAAACGTGAATTTAGCTTCAGCTAATGCAGGGTATGAAAAGGAAAAAAAATCTTGAGTGTGAGTGATTATTGTTAACGTGAGTTATCTCATTGGGAGTATGTATTTTCTGGTTGTAGGGCAAATGTTACATTGAGTAAAGCATAGGTTTGTTTTCCTGTCTATTCATATTTTTCTGAATTCCTTAAACAAAGCCTTAGAAATGTCTAATATCTGTGATTATAATTTGCTTAAAGGATATCATGGAAAATAAGAGACTTTATTGTGTGCCCTCTGCATTCCCCAGGTAAGCGGAGGAAAATCACTCTGAATGTATGATTTAAAATAGTTGTAACATAACACTGCAGTGTGGAAATAAGGGAAAATGTTTACAGAGGAAAGGGATGTATGTGAGGGCAAGGGTCAGGGAACAGTTTTCAGGGAAATGCTGAACAGTCTGTCTCCCTGGTAATTTTCTTAAACTGCTATATGAAATAATAGCCAAGCAGAGGCTGAAACTAAAATGCAGAAAATGTTAACGTAGAGGCACATGGTCAAATGTGTAGGTTCAAAAGTAATAAGAGCAGAATAAAAACGGCTACCTCATTGAGACCAAAATCTTGGAATTCTCTATGATTTCTGAGACCAAAAATTGAGGACTATGCTATACTTCCGGACAAGCTAAGCTTTTGTGTCTAAATAAAGCCCTTATGCAATTAATTCTCTCCATGTTCTGCTCACATCAAACATCTCTTCAATCAGATATGAGAATCAGAGATCATGTATCATTAGCTCAATGTCCCACACATAGTAATCTGCATCTTGAAGAGTGGGCAAGCTGTGTGAAATGTATATTCTGCTACTGAAATGACTAGAGAACTGTCGGTGCACATTTATTTAATTTTATTATTATTATTTTTTTGAGACAGGGTCTCACTCTGTCACCGAGGCCGGATTGCAGTGACACAATCTCGGCTCACTGCAACCTCTTGGGCTCAAGTGATCTTCTTATTTCAGCCTCCCGAGTAGCTGAGACTGCAGGCACACATTACCAAAGCTGGCTAATTTTTGTACTTTTTGTAGAGATGGGGTTTTGCTATGTTGCCCAGACTACTCTCCAACTCCTGAGCTCAAGTGATCCACCCGCCTTGAACTTCCAAAGTGCTGGGATTACAACTGTGCCACTATGCCCAGCCTGCGGATACAAATTTAAGCATGCAAACTTGTTAAGGTGAATTACTTTACTTCACTATAAAGTGATATTTTCTTACTTAAAATGTAAACTTCTGATAAAATCTGAATATTAATTCATATGCTATATAGTGATAAATAAGAGCCTTGAGAAAGAAAACGTGATAAAACAGCTTTTAAAACTATTTTATGATCATAGACAGGCAATCTTAACTAACAAATATCCAATTTACAAATTGTTTGTTCATGTGAATGCCGGGTTTAACACCAAAAATGAATAATTTCTCTTATCTTTTCTTGTTGTAACCTGTATTAATTTTCTAGTGCTGCCATAACAAAATAATACAAGCTAGTTAGGCTAAAAAAACAGACACTTATTGTCTCATACTTCAGATACTAGAAACCCAAGATCAAGGTGCATACATGGATGGTTAGTTCTGGTGATGTGAGGAAGAATTTCTTCCAAGCTTCTATCCTAGCTTCTGGTGATTGGCTGGCAATCTTTGGGGTTGGGCTTCACAAAGTGTTCTCCCTGTGTGCATGTCTGTGTCCCAATTTCCGCTTTCAGTAAAGATTTTGGTTACATTAGATTAGGATCCCAGCCTAAGCCAGTATGACCTCATCCTATCTTAACTAATTATATCTGCAAATAACCTATTTCCAAATACAGTCACATTCTGAGGTACTGCAGGTTAAAAGTTAACAAGTAAATTTTGGGGAAGGAGCACAATTCCATTCTTAAGACTACCTTCTGGCCCCAAAAAATTCCTCCTATGCATAATACATGCATTCTATCCCAACATTTCTAAAAGCTTAAACTCCTCCAACATCTGCCAGAAGCCCTAAATCTTATCTAAATATTATCAAAGTCAGATATGAGTGAGACTTGAGGTGTGATTCATCCTGAGGCAAAATTACCCTTGAGCTGCAACCCTGTGAAACTAGAAAAATAATCTGCTTCCAAAATACAATAGTAGATCAGACATAGGATAGGCATTTCCATTAAAAGAGGGAGACTCTGAAGGAGGAGGAGAATCATGGATTCCAAACCAGGCCAAAATCTAGTTGAGTAAATTCCACTAGGATTTAGGGCCTTTAAGTAATCCTTGTTGACTCCATGCTCTATGCTACAGATCTACTAGGGTGGTGACCATACCTCCTTGGCCCTGGGCAGTGGCTACATCCCCTTTAATTTAGGTCTTCAGTCTATGGTGACAGTGGTAGCCCCACAAGCCCTAAAAATTATTCTTCCTCTATTTTGTCTTTTCTCTGCCTCTTTCAGTCTAAGCAGGCTTGCAGTGCTAGGCTGGCATAAAATTTTCAAAAACCTTGTTGGCCTCATGTGCTAGACGTGGGGAGTTCAAACCAGTAGACAAAAGTGGATATTTCCTGTGTAATCATATCTCTATTTCTGGCTTTTGCTGAGATGGTTTACTGGATGCATGAGTCACACAGCAAATCTATCTAGCAAATGGTTGTCCAGCCACACCCTTGGCACTGTTTCAAGAGTATCTTGTTTGGGTAGGTTGAGAATCTCCAAATTATTAAGTGCTAGTTTATTTTCGCTCAGCATTTTCTTTTTCAGTTTATTTCTCTCCTCTTGCATTTTACTCTAAGCAGCAAGAAAAACTAGGCCACACCTGCAACACTTTGCTTAGAAATCGCCTCAGCTAAAAATCCAAGTACATCACTTATGTGTTATACTCTCCCACGAAACACTAGAACACAACATTGCTAAGTTATCTGCCATTTTATAACAAAAAAATTATCTTTACTCCATTTTTCACTAACATGTTAATTTTTATTCAAGTTATCAACAGAATTACTTTTAACATTCATAACTATACTAAGAATTTTTTCAGAAAAATCTGGTGATATGGTTTTGCTGAGTTCCCACTCAGATCTCATCTTGAATTCCCACATGCTGTGGGAGGGACCTGGTGGGAGGTAATTGAATCATGGGGGCATGTCTTTCTTGTGCTGTTCTCATGATAGTCAATAAGTCTCATTAGACCTAATGGTTTTATATAAAGGAGTTTCCTACATAAGCTCCCTCTCTCTTTGCCTGCTGCCCTCCATGCAAGACTCTACTTGTTCCTCCTTGCCTTCTGCCAAAATTGTGAGGCTTCCTCAGCCACATGGAACTGTTAATCCATTAAACCTCTTTCTTTTTTAAATTGCCCAGTCTCAGGTATGTCTTTATCAGCAGCATAAAAACAGATTAATACAGTAAATAATCTAGTATTTTTTTTAGTCAAGTTCCTCAAACTCTTTAAGTCTCTATCCATTACTCAATTTCAAAGCCACTTCCACATTTTTTAGATACCGTTCCTAGGAGCATCCCACTTTCTAGTCCCTCAAATCTGATATGACTCTTACAGAAAATAATAATAATAAATTTAATTCCTGTGGTGAATTTCTTTAAGAATCTGATAGGGTTATTGGTGGCACAGACTAGACCAGATATGAGCACAAATCAGTTGACAATGAGAGTAGTTGGCATTATAATAAATTCTATGTTATAGGCTTATATGGTTTCCTGTTCTACACTTTCAAAATGTCAAAACTGAATTTAGTTAAGCTAAACACATTGTTGATTCATTTCTGTCAGTTAAAAGTTAACAAATATGCCTACATGATTCTTCTTTAACTAATTAATATCTTTGTTACAGTTATAAAGTTCTTTTCATCCAAGACTCCACATTTTAGTTTTTCTCAATAGCTGGGTTTTTTCCACATAAAAAGTCCCTGTGTTGTTTACTGGTAGGAGTTGTTTATAAGAAACAAGAAAGTACAATTTCTCTACAGTTATTGAGGCTTGTTTCTGACTCTCAGTTATACCTTAATCTGGGACCATATTATGTTGGAACCCAAAGAAAATCTGAGTGCATGGGAAAAAACTAATTAGAGATAATTGAATACAAAAGGGAGTCAGACAAACATGTAAGTGTCCCAAGAAAGTTATGTCTTTGGTTTTCTACTTGTTAGGAAAAAACAAAAACAGTCATAACCAGTACTGATAATCCTGAAGTTTATGATAATGTATAAAATGTATTCAAGAAACAAAAATGTATATATAAATAAATAAAATATAGAAACAAAAATGTTATCTTATTATTATAAATGCCCAGAAGATTTCTATCGGCTCTCTGAAGAAATATCATTCTAATTCATTATCATTCCCTAAAGTTTAAAAAAATTTTCTTGATCATCTACCAGGATGGGAAAGTGAAGTGCTCAGTTAACTTGTTCTTCTTCTAAAACAAAAGAAATACAAGCAACATAAACAAAATAAACTATTTTAGAAATTTTGAATTTATTCAAAGCCAAAGAACAAACTGAAAATTATCTACCAAAGATAATGAACCTTGTGTATTAGTCCATTCTCATACTGCTAATAAAGACATACCCAAGACTGGGCAATTTACAAAAGAAAGAGGGTTTAATAGACTTACAGTTCCATGTAATTGGGGAGGCCTCACAATTACATGGAACCTGCCCCCCAAGGTTCAATTACCTCCGAACGGGTCCCTTCCACCACATGTGGGAATTCAAGATGAGATTGGGGACACAGCCAAACCATATCACCTTGATAAGACAATTTTAACTTAGATTTATCTACTTTCCCTAGCAATGTCTTAACAATGAAAGCTCAGTGGTAACATAGCAAAGAGCTGGCAGCATGGCAGACAATGGAGGGATATGGCTACTTTCGAAGTTTCATTAAAAGGACCATTGCCAGGGCTCAGAACAACAAATACGTTTTCTGAACTTGCAGCTCTCTCAGAAAGCAGTTGCTATTTTATTTTACTGAAAGATCAGCCTAATGAGGCAGAGTGTTGTACCCTACCCCCAGAACATTATCTAAACAATAACAAACTGCTGGCAGTATTTCAGATACCTATGGTTGTGTTCTCAGCTGAAGCAAAGAAGAGCCTAGCTGGAAATCTAAAAAAGAAATTCTGGGAGAATAGACAATCATAGGAGATTGTGAGAAACTCTAATATATTCCTGAGGATCTAATGGGTTGCGGGTACGCTCAGGAAAGATCTAGGAAAGGAGAAGCACCAGTCACTCAGCTTTAGCTGGTCTGCACAGGCAGGAAGAAAGAGCTAAGGCTGTCTCACAAACTTTCTGAAATCCAAAGGTTTGCTTTCTCACGCAAATCTACTTGGAAAAGGAGAGAACGCATACAGGTAGGGCATTGAAGGCAATTCCCTAGCAACTCATTGCTTCCCACTAAATTAAAATAACATAGATGTGACCCCTAAAAAGCTAATCTTAACAATGAAACATTAATTAAAAATTAAAAACTAACAGATAATTCAGTGGCTCCACACTTCAGAGAATACGTAATGTACATAATTATCTAGGAAAATGCTAAACAACTCAACAGCAACAAAAAAATTACAACACTACCACAACCAGAACTAGTCACAAACTGATGACAATAAACCTTGAAGGGTGGAGGAATTGAAAGAATTTTTAAATTATCTAAAATATCAATTTTTAATAAAAATATAGAGAAACAGAAAAATATGTCTATACATAGAAGCAAGAAAAGCAGCAAATAGAAAATGTCTTTCAGGAGGCACATATTTTGAATGCAGCAGACACAGTCTTATAGCTAATATAAATATGTTGAAAAGAATTAAACTAAATTATGCTTAACCAATTAAAAGAAAGCATAACAATAATGTCTCACCACATGGAGAATACCAATAAAGATATAGCCATACAATTCAATCAATAAACTTGAATAGAGGTTAATAGAGATTATTTAGTCTGAGGGGCAAAAGAAAATGAATGGAGAATAATGAGCAGAGCCTCAGAGAGCAGTGGTACACCACCAAGTATAATAATACACTCAATATAAATCCCAGGAAAAGAAGTGAAAAATAGAGAGAAGAAAATTATTTGAAAATCGCCAAGATTTTCAGAAAGTCAATGAAAAATATTAATCTACACATCTAAGAAATTCTAAAAGAATTTTAAAAGAATAAACTAAACAATTTAAAAACTAAACAATTCTAAAAGAATAAACTAAAAGAGATCTGAACCTGGACACATCATAATCAATTAAAAACAATCAAAGTTTAAGATAAAGTCTTAAAAGAAATGAGTGAAAATGAGTAATCACATAAGAGATCTTTCATGAGGTTAACAGCTCACTTCCCATCAGAAAGCAAGAAGACTAGAAGACACTGGGATGATACCTTCAAATTATTATAAGAAATATTCTCAAGCGATTCAATAACCAGACAAAATTTCTTCAAAAACAAAGAAAAAATTGAGAAATTTTCAGATGAATAAAACTTCAGGGAATTCATCACTAACAGAAATGTTTTATAAGAAATATTAATGAGTTCTTCAGGCTGAAGTGAAAGGATACTAGAGGTTAACTAGAGTGTACATGAAGCAACAATAATAGGTACATAAATCTTATGAAAAACAATGCTTCCTCAGTTCCTAGCTATCTCCTGAAATGTTTTCATTGGTCCTACTGTAACTTAAATCAAGATAATTCCACATATCTTCAAACTCTACTTTAAACATTGCCTTCACCTTCTAGTTCCAGATGAATCCTATTCCACCATTATGTTCTTATTTATAAATGTATTTTTTGTTTGAGACATTTTCTCATAGCAATAATTATAAAACTGTGTTGATGGCCTTATACTATATTAAGAGCTTACTTGTATGATCATTATAATAAAAAGTAAGGGGGTGAGAATGAAGATATATTGTAGAAAGATTTCTGTATGTAAATCAAATTGTTTGTAATAATCTGAAATAGATTGATTTAAAGCCTTTGTATAGTAAATCTAATATTTGATCTTCCTCAGGGACAATTTCTATTTTTTTCTCATGAGTGAGCTATATTTTTAATTGCTTTGCATGCCTTATGATTTTTTGTTGAAAGCTGAACATAATTAGTATCATAATGCAGCGACTATGAGAGTTAGTTTACCTCCCTTCCCCAGAATTTCCTGTTGCTGCTTATTGTAGTTGTTGATTGTTTGCTTAGTGACTTTTCTGAACTACGTTTTTAAAGCGTGTATTTTTTATTGTGTGTTGCCACTAAAGTCTCTGTTCCATTATCTTATCTTATTGGTGAGCTAGTGATTGAACATTTCACAGATGGGTTGTGTGGATTTTTTAGTTTTCCCTTCGACATTTAGTCAGGGAGTTTTCCGTTCTTCCTCAGTTTCCATTTTCTGCTAGCTCAGAGACTGAAGATGAGCCAGAAGCAACACGTTACAGGTTTTTTCTATCTTTCCTGAACATGCACACAGCCCTTAGCGTGTACCTGGCTTAGAAATTACCAGAAATATATTGGGATACATGAAAACTCATTCCTCAAAGAATCTGATAAAACAGACTTTCCTCTCAATCTTTTTTGTTTGTCTGTTGTTTACAACCGTTATTTATGGGTACATGCAGCAATGACTAATATATTTACCTATAAATATTTTAAACAAACTTTCCCTAGGGCATAAGATTAGGAGAGATCTGGGTAAGAAGAGATCTGGGAAACCCTTTGAGCTGGTAGTCCAAGGAGCCAATAGACAGGTAAAATAAAAAAAAGAACAACAACAATATTTTTGCAAATGAGATCTGTTCTGCTTCTTACTTTACTGGTGTCCAATAGTAGGAGTGTGGAATGTACTATTCAAGACCACCACCAAGTTAGGGAGCAGGATACAGTCCCATATACATATATACAGGATACATAAAACACCTCAAAATGTGCTCGTCTTTTTATGATTTGAATCAGCTGTTTTATTTTTTCCCTAATTAATTGTTCCCCTACTTGCTGCAAGCTGCTGATTAGTCTACAGAATTCTAAAAATGTTTATTCTGATTGCTTTTGCCAATTTTTGTTGCTTTACGAAGGAAGAAGCTATTGGCATTGTGTATTCTGCCATTTTTGCCGACATCACTCACTAGTATATTTTTGAAGTGAGGCTTAGTTTCCTTTTTTTTTTTACATAAAATAATGAGACAACATTTTTCTCAAATATTTTAATAATTTTAAACATTTTAAGGCAGACTTAATAAGACTAAAATCTTAAAGCAATAAGTTCACTGTTTTCTTCACAAATATGTTTTAGTGCCAGTTCCAAAACACAACATATTCTCTTTATTCTTTTTTTTTAATTGTTGTGTATCTATTTTTTCTTGGAATTTTGAATTTTGTACATGAAGGATGATCTGAGATCTTTGATGTTTATTTTAGACTTTCAAATATGCCTGTCAATTAGCATATTTCTCACTGGAAAATCTCTTTTTACCTTCACAGGCTGTTCAATTGCCTTACCTCCTTTACTTTGAGGGATTAGAGCAAACACATTTTTACAAAAACTGAAGGTTATACTTTGAATTGGACTTTATATAATTCAACTGACCCCTTTTTAAAGTGAAATTCTTACTTTTGCTTTTGTTGTGTGTTAGAGGGGATAAATTAGTTTGTATATTTAAAAACTTTAGAAATATTGAAAAACCTTTCAGAAATAATTGAGTTGACAAAGTTAACTCTACGAAGCTTTTAGAACCCTCCATATTGAAACTTGTTCAAGTAGGCATAGCAGTTACTTGGCAGATAGTTTATAGCTGCCTGATTAGCAAGAAATATTAGAGAAATAGCCATTTAATTCAACGAATATTTAGTGAATGTTTTCTGTGTGTCAGTTAATCTGCTAGGCACTAGAGAAATAACAAAAGAAAAACTATATTCCTTTTCTTCAAAGGAGCATGCTTGCTGATAGTAGGTGGTTTTATACATGATTCAATGCAATAATGAAGTGGCCACACTGTCCTGGGTATATACCCTGGGGTTCGTTGTCACGTGCCGAGAGAGAATTCAGGACATGGACACCTGTGGGTGGTTTAAGGAGTGGAAAGTTTAATAGAAGAAAGGGGAGAAGAGAACAGCTCCTTGCAGGAGAGAGAGACTTCTGAAAAAAGGAAGAAGCGGTGGACTGCAGTAGATTTTTTAGGCACGTTGGAGAAGGCAGTGCCTGATTTACACAGGGCTGACAGATTGGTTCCATCAGGTATGATGTCTACACAGTGCACGGGGAAGGATGGTCATCCCACTCTAATCTTCTTATGCAAATGGTCTTTCCAGTTGATTGGCACCATCTTGTCTGCTCCTTTACAGTACACGAGGCTAGCAGAGAAGCGAAGATGGAACCGCCGTTTTGAAAATGTCTAGCCCTTTGTTCCTGCGGTATTCACCCATGCAAGCTCCCAGCTTGCAGGCTGCTCTTTGTTAGAAAATGATTTGGGGCTGCTTTTCATTAAAAAGAAAAGCCTTACCAAGCACTCCCATGCCCTTGCTATCTACCTAAGTAATTCCTTCTTAACTCCTATATCAATAGCATGCTTGCTGCCAGAAGTGCTTGGGGAAAGCACAATGAACCCAGGGCAGATGGATTCAGAAAGATCGCATTACCTCTCATTTTAGGGTTTTTATAGTTTCCTTGTTTGTGATTTATATTTAATTAGCCATATCTCAAATAGGTACTATTTACATAAAATTCACATTTGCCAATTCTTGTAGGAGACTGCAAGAAAAATAGCCTTACCCAAAATTTGCACCTAGAAGTTTGCATGTTCTATAAAGGTGAGTCTGTCTAACATGGTCAGGACAAGGATGAAAACTGGTGTGGCTATAGTTACGAGAAAAGGAGGAAAATACTCAAAACATTTTAAGGTGGTTTGTATCAGTTAACTGTCAGGATGATCTTAAATGGTTAGGTACAACTATATCCATAGTTGAAAATAGAACCAACTGGATTTTCTAATCGTCCAGATGTGATGTTAAGAAGTTAAGACTTGTATGAGCAGCTGTAAAGATGAACTTGCCTTCAACAGAGAAAGCTGGTGAGAAGAGGCTGCTGAGTGACATCAGGCGCTCCTATTTCAACTGGTTAAATTTGAGGCACTTATCAGATTCACACAGGAGCCATCAATTTGACAGTAGGATTTGGGAAGTTGGAGTTCAGGGTAGGAGTCAGAGCTGAAAATGTAAATTTTAGAGTAATCAGCATATAAATGGACATGACCATCAAAGGAATGAGTATAGGTAGACTCAAAGGAGAATTCAAGGACAGATCCAAGTGGTATTCACGTGTTTAATGTTAAGAGATGAAGTAACAGTGAAGAATAGAGAGATTGGAATGGAGCTCACAAAAAAAGGGAAAAAGAAAGCTAACTACATAATGTCTTGAGTTAAAGTGAATTTCCAGTTTGGAAAAAGTCTTCCATTGATGGTCATTTGGGTTGATTCCATGGTTTTTGCCATTGTGAATAGTGCAGCAATGAACGTGTGCATGCATGTGTCTTTATGATAGAATGATTTCTATTTCTTTGGACATATACTCAGTAATGGGACTTCTAGGTCAAATGGTAGCTATGAGTTTAGCTCTTTGAGGAACTGACACACTGCCTTTTTTTACAGTGATTGCACTAATTTACACCCCTATCAACAACGGATAAGCATTCCCTTTTCTCTGCAACCTCTTCAGCATCTGTTATTTGTTGACTTTTTAAATAATAGCCATTCTGACTGATATGAGACGATATCTAATTGTGGTTTGGATTTGCATTTCTTTAATGATCAGGGATGTTAAACTTTTCTTCATATGCTTGCTGGCTACATGAATATCTTCTTTTGAAAACTGTTTATTTCCTTTGCCCACTTTTTAATGCAGTTATTTCTTGTCAATTTGTTTGTTACTTACAGATACTGGATATTAGACCTTTGTCAAATGCATAGTTTGCAGATACTTTCTCTCATTCTGTAGGTTGTCCATTTACTCTTGAAAGTTTGCTTTGCTGTGCAGACTTTTTTTGTTTAGTTAGATGCCATTGTCAATTTTTGCTTTTGTTGCAGTTGCTTTTGGCATCTTCATCATTAAATCTTTGCCGGTTCCTACACCCAGAATGTTATTGCCTAGGTTGCCTTCCAGGGTTTTCATAGTTTTGGGTTTTATATTTAAGTCTTTAATTTCTTTTAAGTTGATTTTTGTGTAAGGAAGGGGTCCAGTTTCAATCCTCTGCATATAGCTAGCCAGTTTTCCTAGTACCATTTATAAAATAGGGAATCATTTTCCCATTGCTTGTTTTTGTCAGCTTTGTTGAAGAACAGATGGCTGTAGGTGTACAGTGTTATTTCAGAGCTTTCTGTTCCATTGGTTTTGGTGTCTGTTTTTGTACCAGTGCTATTCAGTTTGGGTTACTATAGCCCAGTTTGAAATTGAGTTACATGATGCCTCCAGCTTTGTTCTTTTTGCTTAGGATTGACTTGGCTATTCAGGCTCTGTTTAGTTTCTATGTGATTTTTTTTTTTTTTGAGATGGAGTCTGGCTCTGTTGCCCAGGCTGGAGTACAATGGCGTGATCTCCACTCACTTCAACCTCCACCTCCCAGGTCCAAGTGATTTTCCTGCCTCAGCCTCCTGAATAGCTGAGACTACAACCACCATGCTGGACTAATTTTTCTGTTTGTAGTAGAGACAGGGTTTCTAGTAAACCTGTTGATCAGGCTGGTTTCAAACTCGTGACCTCAGGTGATCCACCTGCCTTGACCTCTCCAAGTGCTGGGATTATAGGCATGAGCCACGACACCCGGCCTCCATTATGAATTTTAAAATACATTTTTCTAGTTCTGTGAAGAATGTCATTGGTAGTTGATAGGAACAGCATTTAAACTGTTAACTGCTTTGAGTAGTATGGCCATTTTAATGATACTGATTATTCCTAGCCAAGAGCATGGATTGTTTTTTCGTTCATTTGTGACCTTCTCTGATTCTTTTCAGTAGTGGTTTTTAATTTTCCTTGTAGAGATACTTTAACCTCCCTGGTTGGCTGTATTCTTAGGCATTTCATGTCTTTTGTGGCAATTGTGAATGGGATTGCATTTCTGATTAGGCTCTGAGTTGACTATTGTTGTTGTATAGGAATGCTAGTGATTTTTGTACATTTATTTTGTATCCTGAGACTTTGCTAAAGTTGTTTATCAGTTTAAAGAGTTTTTGGTCCAAGACTATGGGGTTTTCTAGACATAGCATCATGTCATCTGCGAACATGGATAGTTTGACTTTCTATCTTTCCATTTGGATCTATTATTATTTTAGTACTTTTTTTCTTTTATTGATTGTACTTTGAATGTTATAACAATATAGGCCAAATCCAAAGTCACTAAATTTTTCTTGTAATTTTTAATATAAGTTTTATATTTTTGACTCTTACGGCTATAATCCATGTCAAATTAATTTTTGTGTATGTTGTAAATGAAGCTTATATTTTATCCCTATTTATTCAATTGTTCTAGCACCATTTGTTGAAAATATTACACCTTGTACCCATTCATTTGGCCTGGCACCTTTCTTAAAATATCAACTGAACTTGTAGGTGTGTGGGTATGTTTTGGGTCCTCTTCCCCTGTTCTATTGAACTAGTGCCTCACTTTATATTAATGTCAAACCCTCTTCATTACTTTAGCATTATAGTAAATCTTGGAATCACAAAGGCAGCTCCTTCAACCTTGTTCTTTTTAATAAAATTATTTTTGTATTTCCATATTAATTTTTACATAAGCTTGTCGGTTTTTACAAAGAAGGCTGCTGGGGTTTTAATTCTGATTACACTGAAATTATAGACCAATTTGAGAGAACTGGTACCAAAACAATAATGAATTTTCTTAATGTGACCACACTGTATCTCTTCATTTATTTGGTTATTCTTTAATTTTCCTCACTAATATTTTGTAATATTCACTTTCATGGTATTAAGAATATTAAGCAAATTTGCTAAACTGAATTATTTGGTCTAGTAGTATGATAGTAGATTCAGCAGAAGTTTTTCTATAGATGTCATAGAAAAAGCGGCTATTACATTTAAACTTTTAATTTATTTTGAGTAGATTTTTGTATATAATGTGAGAACAGTCCAATTTCATTCTTCTGCATATGGATATTTGATTTTTCCAGCACCATTTGCTGAATAGACTATTTTCCCCATTCTGTGTCATGATCTATAGAAAAAAATTATGCTGAATCTACTGTCATATTACTAGAACAAACAAGTCAGTTTAGCAAGTTTGCTTGTGAATATGTGAATAAAGAGAATTTTAATTTTTTCTTGCAATCTAGATTTACTTAATCCATTTTCCTTGTTGCAGCAGGTAGAATCTACAGTACAATGTTGAGTAGAAGTCATAAAAGCACGCGTACTTGCCATGTTTGGTATCCCAATGGGAAATTATTTAATCTTTTACCATTAATTACAATGTTAACTATAGATGTTTTTTGCATAGATGCCTTCCGTCAGGTTTAATTGATATGCTTATATGCATATATTTCTGATGTTTTTGTTGTTATTTGTTTGTTTTAATCAGGATTGGATGGTGGATTTCTCTAAATCCTTTAACTGTTGAGATGATCTTTTTGTTCTTTTTAGTCTATATACACTACAAATTTGATTGACTTTTTTCTTTTTTCTTTTTTTCTTTTGAAACGGAATCTTGCTCAGTCTCCCTGGCTGGAGAGCAATAGCGCGATCTCAGCTCATGCAACCTTTGCCTCCTGGGTTCAAGCGATTCTCTTGTCTCAGCTTCCCGAGTAGCTGAGATTACAGGCACTCGACATCATGCCTGGCTAATTCTTGTAATTTTGTAGACAGGATTTCATCATGTTGGCCATGCTGGTATTGAACTTCTGACCTCAGGTGATCTGCCCCCTTCTGCCTCCCAAAGTCCTGAGATTACAGGCATGAGCCACCTCACCCAGGTTCATTGATTTTTTTTCTAAACATTTTCTTTAACTTTTCAGTTTATTGAGGTATACTTGACAAGTACAAATTGTGTATATTTGAGGTGTACAACCTGATGTTTTGATATACATGTAAAAGGATCACCATAATCAAGCTAATTAACATATCACATAGTTGCCATTTTCTCTCTGTGTGTCTGTGTGTGTATGTGTGTGTGTGTGTGTGTGGTGAGAACCATAGATTTGCTAAGATCTACCTCTTAGCAAATTTCAAGTATTGCTAACTTAGTGACCATGATGAACATTAAATCCCAGAACTCATTTGCCTTGCATAACTGAAATTTTGTACACTTTTATCAATATCTCCCTATTTCCTTCTCCTTGCCATCCATAGCAACAACCGTTCTACTCTCTGCTTCTGTGACTCTGAATATTTTCATTTCCACAGATTGTGAGATCATACAGCATTTGTCTTTTGTGTCTGTCTAATTTAATTTAGTATAATATCTTTTAGTTTCATCCACACCATTACAAAAGTTAGGATTTCCTTTTTTAAGACAAATTAATATTTCTTCATATATATATAAATCATATTTTCTTTTTTCATTCATCCATTAATGGTCATTCAGTTTTCTTCCACATAATTCCTCTTGGAAATAATACTGCAATGAACATGAAAGTGCAAATATCTCTTTGGGGTCCTAATTTCTTTTCTGTTGCCTATGTATTCAGAAGGTGGCTTGCTGAATCATATGGAATTTCTATTTTTAGTTTGCTGAGGAGCCTATATACTGTTTTTTTAAAATGGCTGTGCCAACTTACATTCCCACAGACACTGTATAGGGTTCCCTTTCCTCCACATCTTTGCCAACACTTGTTATCTTGATTTTGATAATAGCAGTTGTGAGGTGATATCTCATTGTGATTTTGATTTGCATTGCCCTGATGATTACTGATGTTGAGTGCCTTCTTATGTATTTCTTGGCTATTTGTATGTCTTCCTTGGATACTGTTTTTAACTTTCAGTAAGTGGACCTAATCTCTATAAGTGAGCTCTTTGGAGACATACATTGAAAAAATGAATCTTAGAATGTTTCTTCAAATAAAAGTTGTTGCTTGTGTTAATTCAGTGAATTTAGGAGTGTACTAAATTTTTAACTGTGTAACTAACTGTTGAGACTTCTTTTTTAAATTGACAGGTAAAATTATAGATATTTATTGTGTACAACATAGTGTTCTAAAAACATATATACATTGTGGGGTGGTGAAATCTAGCTAATTAAAAAATTCATTACCTCACATAGTTGTCATTTTTGTGGTGAGAAGACCTAAAACCTATTCTCTTTGCATTTTTCAAGAATACAACATATGTTCACTGACTATAGTCACTATGCCTTTCCTGAGATCTTTTAAGGTTATTCCTTCTTTGTATTCTTTGACCAAAATCTCCCCAACTCCTGAAAAACTTCCATCTAAGTCCTTCGTCCACTTTTTAACATGGTTATTTTTTTGTTTGCTGTTGAGTTTTATGAGTTCCATATATATATATTAAACTCTTATCAGATATGTGATTTGCAAATATTTTCTCCCATGTAAACACATGTATACATTCTAGCTCTGTTGGTTTGTTTCTCTGGAGAGCCTTGACTAAAACAGAATATGGTTTTATTGCCTAGAATATTGGCTATCTAAGAAAATATTCAAATAGACTTGAACAGAATATGAATTTTTCTGTTTTTACAGAAAATCATTCCATACATTGTCTTTTCACACTGTTGTTTCATTTGCTGTACAGAAACTTTTTAGTTTGATGTAATCTCACTTTATTTCTGCTTTTGTTATCTGGGTGTTTGGTTTCTTACTAAAAAAACATTGCCAAGATCAATGTCAAGATTTTTTTTTTTTGAGATGAAGTCTTGCTCTGTTGCCCAGGCTGGAGTGCAATATCGTGATCTTGGTTCACTGCAACTTCCGCCTCCTGGGCTCAAGGGATTCTCCTGCCACCGGCTCCAAACTGAGTAGCTGGGATTACAGGTGCCCACCACCATGCCCGGCTAATTTTTGTATTTTTTAGTAGAGACGGGGTTTCACCACGTTTGTCAGGCTGGTTTTGAACTCCTGACCTCAGGTGATCCACCAGCCTTGTCCTCCCAAAGTGCTGGGATTACAGACATGAGCCACTGCACCTGGCCCAATGTGAAGATTTTTTACTGTTTTCTTCTAGCAGTTTTGCTGTTTCAGGTTTTATATTTAAGAGTTTAATCTATTTTGAGAAGATTTTTATGTACAATGTGAGATAATAGTCCAGTTTCATTCTTCTGCATGTGGATATTTGGTTTCTTCAGCACAATTTATTGAAGAGGCTACTTTTTCCCCATTGCTATTTTTGGCACACTTATCAAAGATCTGTTGACCATAAATGTGTGGATTTATTTCTGGGATCTCCATTATGTCATTTTTGTCTGTATGTCTGGCTTTATGCCAGTACCATTCTGTTAATGTATTGATTGATTCTTAAACACTATATCTACTTTGCATTCCTTGGATTAATCTCACTCAGGTGGATTTTATTTGCTCAACTTTATTTTAAGAATTTTTGAATTTGTATACACAAATTTTAATAATCTGTAGTTCTTTTTTTCTTATGTTTTCTCCTTATTTTTTCTATTGGAATAACACTGGCCTCACAGAAGAACTTTGGAAGTATTCATTCTTCCTATGATTCAGGAATGTTTTGTGTATAATTGGTATAATAGCTTTATAAATATAATTCACCAGTGAAGCCAACTTTGTGTGGAATTGTCTTTATTAGAAGCTTATCAGTTATAAACTCAGTATTTAAAAAAAATAGATATAGTGTATTTTAAGTTTTCAATTTATTTTTAAGTGAGTCTTGGATGTTTGCATTGTTATGGGATTTGTCCATCTCATCTAATTTGTTGGTAAAAGTTATAATATTCCTTTATTTTTGTTTTAATATCTGTAAAATCTATCACGATGGAAAATCCTAGATTCTTTATATTGAAAATTTTTCTCTTCTCTCTCTCTTTCATGCCCATGTTGTGTTTTTAACAATTTTGTTTATCTTCTGAAAGATTCATCTATTTGTATCATCAATTTTATTTATTGTTTATATATTATATTTCATTGATTTATTCTCTTGTCTTTATTGTTTCCCATTTGCTGTTTACATAGAGCTTAATTTGCCTTCATTTTTCTAATTTCTTAAGTTAGTACTGATATTATTTATTACTCCTCTTTTCTAGCATAGGTACTCAATGCTATAAATTTCTTTCTTACTACTGCTTTACTTTTCTCACAGATTTATATATGTTATATTTTCATTTTAATTAAGATTGTTTCTTATTTTCTTTTGATTTTTTTTAGACTCATGTTTTATTTAGAAATATATTTTGTTTTCAAATATTGGGGGATTATCTAGATTTCTTCCTTCTGTTGAATTTTAATTCAATTTCATAGTTGACAGAAAACATAATTCGAATTATTGGAATTACATTTATTGATTCTGCCTCCAAATTTCCTTTTGACCTGAGCTGTCACATCAATTATTTCTAGGGTTTCCAGCCTACTGACTGGCCCTGCAGATGAGGAACTTGAAGCACCCACAACGTTATAATCCAATTCCTCATAATCTATCTCACTCTCTCTCTCTCTCTCCACTCTATTTGCACAGACACACACATATATTCTAGCTCTATTGGTCTTGTTTCTCTGGAGAGTCTTGACCAAAACAGATTTTGGTTTTATTGCCTAGAATATTGACTAAGAAAATATTCAACATAGAATTGAACAGAATATGAATTTTTCTGTTTTTGCAAAGAGTGATGATAATTGTCAGCTACTCAAGTTGATTAATATTGTTGTTCGTCTGTATTCTGATTTGTTTTCTCTCTTATTATATCAATTATTGAGAAAATGGTTCTGAAATATCCAAATACAATTGTGGATCTATTTACTTTTTATTACCATTTTTATCAGATTTCAATTTGTGTGTTTTGAACTCTATTATTAGATAAATAAACATTTATCACTAAGTCCTCATGACAAATTCACTCCTTTATTATTTAAAAAAAAAATGGTCCACTTCATTCCTGGCAATCTCTTTCTCTGAAAACTACTTTGTTTCATATTAATATAGCAATTCTAGATTGCTTTCCTTTAGTGTTGAAATGGCACATATTTTTCAATCTTTCTATTTTAAACTTCTTTTTGTCTTTATATTTAAAGTTGGTTTCTGCAAGAAGAATATAGTTGGAGTATGGAGTATGTTTTTCATATAATATAAAAGACTCGTATTAATTTTATGTTTAGATAATTTTTATCAATGCAATTATTGATATTTGATCCAGATCTACCATTTTGCTACATTTTCCCATTTATTGTTTGTTTCCTTTTTCTTTGTTTCCTTTGTTTTTGTTTTTTTGGATTGATCAAGTATTTTTTATTATCACATGTATCTCCCTTTTTGGCTTATTAGCTATTATATTTTTGTTTTGTTCTTTCACTGGTTGCTTTGGGGTTTATAATACATAGGCACACAGTCTATTTTCAAGCAATAATATACTTCCTTACACACTGCAATAGAATACCACAATGATATATTTTTGTTTCTCTCTCCCAAAACTTTCTTCTGTTGTCATAACATTTTCATACATGTCATATATCTTAAGGTGCATTCCTATTTTATTTCATTTAAATGATTAATTATATTTAAAAATGTTTTAGGAATCAGAAATAATGTTTACATTTATGCATGTAATGATAATTTCCAGTGTTATTTATTTTGCTTTTAAATGCAGATTTCTATTTGATATAATTTTTTTTTTTGAGACTCGCTACAGTATTTATTTTAGCATAGGTACCTGGTAATAAAAATTTCTAACCTTTCATAAGCCTGAGAAAGTCTTTGTTTTACATTTATTTTTGAAAGACATGTGATTGAGGATAGTATTCCGGCATGACATTAGTTTTCTTCAATACTTAAAAGACGTTGCTCCACTGTCATCTGACTTGAATTGTTTGTGACGAGAGTCTGTTTTTATTTTAATTTTCTTACACCTCAGTGTAATGTGTCTTTTTAAAAATCTGACTGTTAGTAATATTTTCTCTATATCATGGATTTTAAACAATTAGATTTTGATGTACTTCAGTGTAGTTTTGATTTCCCATACTTTCTCCGCCTGAGGCTAATAGTTTCTGACAAGTTAAAAAAACAAACAAACAAACAAAAAACATGATTTCTTCCAATATTTACACCCCCTCCTTTGGAGATTCCAATTACCTAAATTGAGTTGTCTTTTTGAATTGTCCACAATTTAGTGATTCTCTGTTCATCTTATACAATTTGTTTTTATTATCTATTGCTATGCCTTCAAGTCCTTTTGCAAGGCTATGGCAGATCCCCATTTCGAATGCTGCTCTTCTGCCCACTGTCTCTTGCTGGGTCAGGGGAGTTTCAGGCTTAGTGAGAAGGAGAATGTGTCCACTGGTCTCCTGTACCTATCAGGGTTCCTGATGCATTTTCCTAGCCAGCATGGTGCCAGGTTTGCCTGATACTGTCAGTGGAACTTTTAGGTTTTTTTGATCCAGAAGAGGAATAAAACTACCTGCCCACCTTATTCTGCTATACTGGAGGTCAGAAAATCCTAGGTCTAGATCATATTTGTTGGATATGAGACTCTGCTGCTACTGTGTTTCTCCAATCCTGTCCCAAATGGGTTCATCTTCTTTTTTATCATCATTCAATGTTCTTTGTTCTCCTCTTGCTTTATTTCCAGGGCTTTAGTTGGGAGGAGAAGAATGGAGAAACAATTCTGCACCATCTTGCCTGTATTTGAGGTTCTCTGCACAATTATTTTCATTTGTAAAGGGCATCATAACAGAATATATCTCATGAAGTTACAGAAATAGTGCTATGTCTGATACCTTTTCTTATTTTTAACATTTATTTGAAGTTCAGGGGTACATGTGCAGGATATGCAGGTTTGTTACATAAGTAAATGTGCGTCATGGGGTTTATTGTACCAGTTATTTCATTACCCAAATGTTAAGCCTAGCACAGATTAGTTAATTTTCATGATTATCTCCCTCCTCCCACTCTCCACTCTCTGATAGGCCCCAGTGTGTTGTTCTCCTCTGTGTGTCCATGAGTTCTCATCATTTAGCTCCCACTGTACATGGTGTTTGGCTATCTGTTCCTGTGTTAGTTTGCTAAGGATAATGGACTCCAGCTCCCTTCATGTCCCTGCAAAGGACATAATCTTGTTCATTTATTGTGGTTGCATAATGTTCCATGGCATATATGCACCACATTTTCTTATCCAGATGATCACTGATGGGCATTTGGGTTGATTCCATGTCTTTGCTATTGTGAAAAGTGCTGCAATGAACATACACACACATGTGGCTTTATAATAGAAAGATTTATGTTCCTTTGGGTATATACCCAGTAGTGCAATTGCTGAGTTAAAGGATATTTCTGTCTTTAGATTTTTGAGGAATTGCCACACTGTCTTCCACAATGGTTGAGCTAATTTACACTCCCACCAACTGTGTAAAAACGTTCCTTTTTTCTCCACGACCTCACCAGCATCTATTTTTTTTTTTTTTCACTTTTCAGTAATAACTGTTCTGACTGTGTGTGAAGGTATCTCATGGTGGTTTTGATCTGCATTTCTCTAACGATGAGTGATATTGGGCTTTCCTTCATACGCTTGTTGGCTGCATGTATGTCTCCTTTTAAGAAGCATCTGTTCCTGTACCTCTTCTATAGTCATTGCTCATTACTGCCTTTGTCACCACTTCTCACTTCATTTACATGTGCAATCCTGTCTTATTTTCAGGTATTTAACATTCTCCAGCTAATCTACTATATACCATTCCACATTATTCTGAAACCATGCTGCCTTTATTCTCTCACTGTTAACCTACTTTAAACTGTATCGACAGTGTTGCACTAGGACTAGAAGCGCAAAGATAGAGGGAGATGGGGAAAGCAAATTTACCCTTTGCTACATTCTCTGTTACAGAGCATCTGTGACTTCTAACCTATTATTTTGATGTCTTTACCACATTTCTTCTGCTACCCTGTACCATTTACATATCTGAGTACACTAGGAGGTAGATGGAAATCTTGGTCCAATAAAACCAATACAGTTTTTTGCTTATTCTCATGAGCCTTTCTCTTCTATATGTTCTCTTTTGTTCTCTTCTCCCCTCTCTCCTCTCTCTTCTTTTATCTCTCTCTTTCTCTTTTATTCTTTTAAAGTCTAGTTGTTCTATGGGGCTTACAACAGAAATTCAAAAAAGCCAACTACCAATGTGATAAGTAATGATTTTCTACTCAGAACTTTATTTTTAGTGCAGAAATTTTGCTCCGTATTATTTTGAAATCCAAATAAATAACTCATAAGCTGTATTTGAAGTAGCAATGATTTTCCATTCATTAAGCCCTAAGAAAGGGATAAAAATGAATCCTAACATAATTATGTGGCAGAGAAAGAATTATGTCAGACATTAAAGATGCCCTGATACCCTGTCACTTGGTATTGGTTTCCTGTCTTAAGTTCTGTGAGGTGTGTAATACATTCTGATGGGCAGATGGAGGTGAGAGTTTGATACATTGACACAGCACTTATAACCCAGCAGACTCCAAGATTAATGGCACATTATGTTTAGTGCATGCAGACACCATTCATCAGGTACTTACTTATCTGAATTCTGACAGAGAAGAAGAAAATGAAGGTACCTCAGAAATTATTTTTAAATTAGTTGAATATATCATTTTTCTAGGTAATTACTGGTACAATAGGACAATTAAAACACTAGCAGCAAACTCTCCACATTGATTCTTGTAATTAATGATCTATATACTTATCTCTGAGACAGAAGAAAGGTAAAAGACATAACATGTTTTAGATGTGTATTAAGTATTAAGGATTCTACCAGGACTTATTATATTTTACATTTTATTTAGTTCCTACAACAAAGCAAGATGGAATGTATTATATTAGCTTAACCAAAACAGACAATTAGCTTAACTAACTACTCATGTGTGAAGTGAATTTCTCAAGGTAACCCAGTTACTAAAATAACAGGTTTAATGTATAACTAGTGAAGTCTGCAATTAAAAGTCATGACATTTGAGGCATGGCAGACAATGAGTCTGTGACAAGAATATATACAAAATAATCTAGGCTGTTTTATAATACTATAAAACAAAAAATTCAAGCAAAATAATCTTTGCATCAATATGAAAAAGTTTTCCTTGAGCAAATATGGAATAATATAAGCATTCAAAGAAGAAAAATGCAATATATGAAAACACTATAAATATAGAAATGTCTGTCTTCAAAATAGACTAATGTACTGGATTCATTCTTGTACTTGACGTAAAATAATAGCAACAATAATAATATGTACACAGTCTGAAACACTGGTATTCAGGCATTACATCAGGCAGAAAAAGACAGCAATCTATGAGAGTCAAGAAAAGAAATGGGGGGAAACCTAATGATGGTCCCAGCTTACTATCTAGAAAGAATTTCCAGGCCATCTCACAAAGAGAGGAAATCCAAGCAGGGGGTGCCTGGGTTACTTTGAATTGAGAAGATACAGGTAGAGGCACAAAGCAGAGTAGTGAAAAGATGGAACCTGCCAAGACAGAGCACCCAGAGCTCCACAGAGTTTCTTAAAGTCTTCAATTGAGTACTGGTCAGTGCATGCATATGAAAAAAGTCACCCGAGGTCTGGGGGAATAAAAAAACTACCTTAACAAATTACAAGGGATAATCTGTAGAGTTCACAAAGGACTAGAAATAATGAGTGTCCCCATTAGCTACAATGTGTGAAAAAATAACTACCTAAGGCCAAGAAAAGAACCAATGGAAAGAGACACATGTCCAGTGAGGAAATACAGGGCCAGGAAGAGTTCATGGTTCCAACAGCAGCATCAGATCAACTGCCTGGAAGGTGACCGTTCCTGTGGTGCTTTACAATTAGTCCTACACTAATGCAGTGCTGCTCTTTCCCAACAAAGTTTAAAAGCAAACACTAAAACAACCAAACTATCTTCAAATAAGTTAATCAAATTTTAGAATAAAGGTCCCTAATATTTACAGAGTTTTTTTAAATACTGCATGTTCTCACATATAGGTGGGAACTAAATGATTAGAATACATGGACAAATAGACGGAAACAACACACACTGGGGCTTTTCTGAGAGTGGGAGGAGGGAGGGGGATCAGGAAAAATACATAATGGGTACTAGGCTTAATAGCGGGGGGGGATGAAATAATCTGTACAAAAACCTTCCATGATCACAAGTTTAACTATGTAGCAAACCTGTACTTGTATCCCCTGAACTTAAAATAAAAGTTAAAAATAAATAAATAAAAATACTTTCCTTGGATGAAAAGAAATCTACTATACAAAAGGTACATTCACAACATCACCAACTGAGAAACAATTAACAGGACTACAAAAAATTCAGGAAAATAGAAACTGTGATAAGAAAAAAATACATGCAAACTAAGCCACAAATGGCACAGATGTAAGAATGAGTAGACAAGGACATTAAAAAGTTATCATTAGTGATATTGAACTTCAAAATTAGTAAACTTGAAGACAGAAATAGAAACTATCTAAAATACAATGCAGAGTGAAAAATACTTCAAAAAAAAATTAACAATGCCTCTTTGAACTGTGGGACAATTAAAGAGGTCAAATGTATTTGTAATTTGTGTGCCTGAAGGAGAAAGGATGCAAATATTTGAAGAAATAGTGATTGAGAATTCCTCAGTTTTTTCTCTTGAAAATACTGATAAAAATAGCAGTTATTTTAAAAAGAACCAAATAGAAATTGCAAAACTGAGAATTATACTAACAAATTTTAATATCTTATGAGATTGGCTCAATACCATAGTGTCACAGGTGACAGAAAATGGAATTACTAAAGCTGAATACAGATCGATAAGATTTACCCAATACACACAGCAAAGAGAACATAGGGTTTTTAAAAACAGAACAGAGGCTCAGGGACCTGTGAAACAAGGCCAAAATGTTAAATATTTGCACTTTTATAGTCACAGAAGGAGAGGAGCAGGGCTGATAGATAATTTGAAAAAAAATGGCTAAGAATGTTCCAATATGGCAAAAGATATACAATTGCAGATTGAAGAGTCTAAGCAAGCTTCAAACAGTATTAAACCAATAAAAACTCCACCCCAGAAAGCTCATAATTAAATTTCTGAAAACTTAAGACCAAGTGAAAATCTTCAAGGCAGCTGAAAGAAAAAATAATGAATTACCTATAGTGGAACTATTCAGTTTTCAGTGGCTATCTCATATGAAGCTTTGGAGTCCAGAAAGAAGTGACATTTTAAGTGTTAAAAATAAAACAGACCTATCAACTGAAAATTCAAAATTCTGTATCTAGCAAAACTATCCTTCAATGATGAAGGCAAATTAAACATTCTCAGATGAAGGAAAGCTAAGATAATTTGTTACTAGCAGACAACCCTAAATTTTAGTTAAGAAAATTTTTCAAATAGAAAGAAATTGAATAGGAGAATAATCTTGGAACATCAGGAAGAAATAACAGAACAATTAAAAATCTGTATATATACATTAGATTAGATTTCAACTCACACGTTTCATGTCATATTAGTTATTGAAACAAAAATATTAACACAGTGTGAAACTCATGACAAAGATCTTTTTTGTTTTGCTTTGTTTTTTTTTGTTTTTTTTTTTTTTTGAGAAAAAGTCTCACTCTGTCGTCCAGGCTGGGGTGCAGTGGCGTGATCTTGGCTCACTGCAACCTCTGCCTCCCAGGTTCAAGTGATTCTCCTGCCTCAGCCTCCCAAGTACCTGGGACCAAAGGCGCCCACCATCACGCCCGGCTAATTTTTGTACTTTTTTAGTAGAGACAGGATTTCACAATGCTGGCCAGGCTGATCTCAAACTCCTGACCTCAAGTGATCCGCCCACCTTGGCCTCCCAAAGTGCTGGGATTACAGGCATGAGCCATCCTACTTGGCCCCAAAGATCTTTAAAAGTGTGATTATCTGGGGGAAGATAAAATAACCTAAATGGCAGTGATAGTTGTATAATTAATTTGAAATGGTAAAATGTTGATACCAGTAGACTGTGACAAGTTTCATATGTATAATGGAATACTAAGAGCAACCAAGACCAAAAATAATATAAAGAGATACACTCAAAAATATTACGATGGGATCTTATATAAAGTTGATTAATCCACAAAAAGCAAGAACAGAGAAATAAAGGAACAATAACCAGAGGAAATAAGCATAAAATAAAATATTTAAATAACAGACTAAGAAATAATATGTCAATAATTACTTTAAATTTAAATGATCTAAACACACTTTTCAAAATAGAATGACAAAGTAGATATTTAATGTCTTTTACAGAAAACTAATTTTAAATTTAACTGCTTGTAATTTACTGTAAATATACAGTAAAATGAAGGAAAAATATGTATCATGCCAGCATTAATAACAAAAAAGGGAGCGAGTATATCCATATCTAATAAAATGGACTTCAAAGTTAAAAATAAATTCTAGAAGCAAAGAAATACATTTAATTAAAATAAAAGAAACAATCTATTAGGAAGACATATTGATCCTAAATGTGTGTGCCCCAATCAGTGGAGCTACAAAAGATATCATGCTAAAACTGATATACTCAAAACATAAATAAACAACTATATAAATATAATTGAATATTCAGTAACTTCCCTTCAGCAACTGATGGAACTACTAGACAGAATATCAGCAAGGATATAGAAAATTTATAAAACCACAATCAACCAAATTTATCTAACACATTAACGTAGAATACCCAACAATAGCAGAATACACATTTATTTTCAAGCATACATGGAACATTCACCATAATAGAACAAATCTTGGGTCACTAAACAAAATTCAACAGCTATCAAAGAATTGGCATTATATAGAGTGTGTTATTATAACGGAATCAAACTAGAAATTAATAACAGAAAACAGAAAATCTCTTAAAAAATAAAAATTAAGTATATTTTAAAATAATTTTGGTGTCAATAACTCTGAGGGTAAATAAAAAGTATATTAAACTGAACTAAAATAGATAACAAAATATACCAAAATGTTTGATATACTAATGAAGTACTGCTGAGAGTGAAGTTTAAATTTATAGCTCTAAATTTGTACTTTAAAAAAAGAAAAACTCATATCGATAATATAAGCTAATTTCTCAAAGATCTAAAAAAAAAAAAAAAGAAGAGCAAAATAAACCCAAAACAAGCATTAAAAAAGTAAAAGTAGAACTCAGTGAAACTTAAAATATAAAAACACTAGAGAAAAATTAATGTAACAAAAACCCTGTCCTATAAAAGAATTGTTATAGCTGGTTCTTGTTGGTTCCAGAAAGACAAAAATTTTTAAAAGATGCAAGTCACAAATGTGCAAAATGAAAGAAAAAGTATTATTTTATATTCTTTACATTAAAATAATAGGGGTTTATTATGCCACCTTTAAGCCCATAAATTAATGAACTTAGAAAAAATAGAACAATTCCTAGAAAGCCATCAAATACCAAAACTCGACCAGATGAACTAGATAGTCTTATGGCCCGATAAGATTAAAGAAGCTTAACACAGAAAGTCTCTGATAAAGAAATCCTCAGCTCCAGATGGTTTCTCTGGAGTATTCTATCAAAAGGTTGAGGAAAACACCAATTTTAAACAATCTATTTAATCAAACAGAAGCAAAGAAAGCACTTCCTATTTATTTTATAAAGGCAAAACTTTAATGATATGAAAACTTGTCAAAGATAATACAAGAGAGAACAGAAAAAAAAGAGTCTAACATCAACTTATGTGCAAATTTCCTCAACAAAATATGAGCAAATGAAATTCAGCAATGTATTAAAAAATCTGCTTTATGACCAAATGAAGTTTATTCAAAATGTATACTAGTTATTTAACATTTAAAAACCAAGCAATAGAATTTTTCCTACCAATATGCTAAAGAGGAAAAATTATATGACCATCCCAACTGACACAGAAGAGCATTTGATAAAATCCAACACCTGTTCGTGATAAATATTCTCAGCTACTTAACAACAGAAGAAAATTACCTCAGCTTGATAATTTAATTTAAAAATCTATAGCAAATGCCATACTTAATGGTTAAGAACTGAATGCTTTCCTAATGAAAGCAATGTCAAAGCAACATACATCAACATACTACAGAAAGTTGAAGATACTGCAATAAGATAAGGGAAAAAAATACAGATTGGAAAGGATAAAATAAAACTGTATTTAAAGATGACACAATTTTCCATGTAAAAAATTTCAAAGAATCTACAAAAAAATTACTTTAACTACAAAATGAGTTCAACAGCATTGTATGACACAAGATTAACAAAACATTAACCACAATTCTATATACAAATAATGAACATGGGGAAACCAAAAGTAAAATCTCATTATCATCCACAATCACCCTCAAATTAATAAACTACTTCAGTATAAAATGAACAAAGCATGTAAAGAACATGTATACAAAACTACAAAAGATGCTGCCAAAAGACGTAAATAAATGGAAATACATTTTTATGTTGTGAAGAGGGAAAAGAATAAAAATTAGTAAAACCAATATAATAAGGGGTCATAATAACTTTAGTTAGCAGAGTGCTGCTTGTAAGGAAGCCCCCTCCAGAACTCAAGTTAAAAAAGTAATTTTAACTGTCTTTCTCTACAAACCATTAACCTTATCTATTCTCTATTCTGCATATCCCTTGTAAGTTCTGTAAGTTCCCGTTTTCTCACGAGAGCAGCTGCAAGGCCACATGCAGATAAGCTCGAGGTGTGGACATCCTTTTCAAGATGTAAGACATGTCACAAGACATGCCAAGGATGATTACCTGCCTTTGTGCCTGCTTCTCTAAACCTGCATCCTGCTTGATGTTTTCATGCCCTGATGAGCATAAAAAGGAGCCTGCCTCCTTTGTCTGGTGCTCAGCCATTTGGATCCAAATGTGAGCTGACTGAGTGTGCACCCAAAATAAATCCTTCTTCATCCTCAAGGGTCTCTTAGGTCTCTTGAATCCCACAACATTTCTGGGGACTCATCCAGGATTGGAAGACAGGCTTGCTGTCTCCTTTGACTGTGGGGGCAGGGACCCGGGTGGAGGGAGATCCCAGACCCTAGACACCAATGGGAAGATTTCTCCCCCGAGAGGGAGATCAGCTCTTCAGAGTCCCAGTGACCTCTTCTGACAGTGCAAAGGAACCGGGAAGACGCTGCAGAATGACTCTAGAATCAGCCCCCTTTAGGAACCGTGGTAACACATTGAAGGCCAAAAGGAAAAGGAAAGGAAAAGGGGAAGAGAAGTCTGTCCCAAGGGGGCAGAAGTGGAGCCTGATCAACTCCCAGGGAATGACCAGTAGTCTGACCCAGAAGGGCTGATGGAGGCAAGTGAAAGTGCCTGAAAGAGACTGAGGGAATGTGTTCTCTTTCCGGGTCCACAAGGGGGCGTAGTTTTAAGGGCAAGAACTTCCCAGCACCATGCCCCCATCCCATCTCTCTCCATCCAGGAGATTTAACGGTTTATGTTTAAATTTCGTGGGCGCAGGAAGAAACAAAGAATCAATCACTCCAGCGGAAGTTCAAAGGAACTCCTTTCATTGGCTTGGGGCCTTAGAGAAGGTGGGGGTTCCTCCCAGGTTAAAAGTCCCCCTCTTCCACACCCCTTTGGACTCCATGTTTGGGTCCTCATCAATGAACACTTCCTTAATGGAAGCCATCTTTCTCTCTCCTGGATTTCCCTTCTGGGGTCCCCTTCCACACTCCTTTCATGGAAGCCTGTCTTCTCCCTCCTAAACTCCATCTCTATTTCCTTCCACTCAGTGTGGAAGCTGCTTTCCTCTCCTGAATTCCATCTGTCTGGACTCTCTCACTCAGTGTGAGAGTTAGCTGTTTCTTTTCTCTCTCCTTCTCCTGTTTCTCTCTTTAAACAAATCACTTTCTACAAACACTTTTGAGTCGGCATTTGCTGTGCACTGTGCCATGGTCCCCCTCTCTCATTCTTGAGAGGGCAGGAAACCAAGAACCTGGAGAAATGTCCTCTCAGGGGAGCTGAGGGCACCCTGAACTCCTGGAACCCAATATTACAAGATGGTTCCAGGAGGAGCCAATGTGGGGAGTGACGTGTGGGAGCTGCAAATCTCTTAGCGCAGACTGTTTGTTCCCAGTGAAGTGTGTGGCCTGTGACCAGGGGTGATCTACATATGGCTAATAGGAGCCACCCTAAGACTGTAACAGTTGTAGTGGGAGTAAGGTACTCTCCAATGCGAAGCAGCACCTGAAACACCCCGTTCTGTTTGGGTAAGGGGGACAGTTTAACCAGTACAAAGTGAAAGTGAGAGTGATTGTGTGTCGCAAAGGGAGGGAAAGGGAGGAAAGGTGTCAAAACCTACACCACTGGAATGCATGTTAAAGAACTTTAAGAAAGGTTTTGAGGCTGGGCGTGGTGGCTCACTCCTGTAATCCAAACACTTTGGAGGCCAAGGCGGGCAGATCACCTGAGGTCGGGAGTTCAAGACCAGCCTGACCAACATGGTGAAACCCTGTCTTTTTTTTTATTTAAAAAAAAAAAAAAGGTTTTGAGAGAGATTATGGTGTCAAACTGACCCCTCAAAAGTTAAGATCCCCTTGTGAATTAGAATGGCCTTCTTTCAATGTCAGGTGGCCTGCCAATGATACAGTAGATGGTGAATTAACTGACCCTGTGTGTAAGTAGTAACTGGGGTCAGAGGACAACCTGGGCATCCTGATCAGTTTCCATATATTAACTTCTGGTTGAGTGTGGTTCAAACGTGTCCCAAATGTCTACAGCCCTGTCTGGCAATATATTGCAAGACTCTATCTAGTAGCTCAAGCAGAAACAAGAGCAGCAAAGGAGACCACAGTGCCAACCACTCAAAAAGTGGAAAGGGAGGAGCAGAGAAGCAAACAAACAAACAAACAAACAAAAACCAGTTTTACAGGCCCCTCCGGAGGAGAGAGAATGCCTACCCTCTTATGTATCAATATATGCATCCCTGTCTAGCCAAAGACGGGGTGAAGGGCAAGAAACAGCAGAATCAGGCTCAGACAGGAGTGAGACTCCAATGTTAATCCTTGGCGAGGAATGGAAATCAGTGCCCTTAGAAGCCAAGGAGGAAAAGGGGGAATCCCCCAGCCAACTTCCTTCTGGCTGCACCCAAGCCTTACGTATGCCTCTCTGAGAGACTAGGTCACAGATTTACCAGGACGCCAGAGGCAAGATGAGAGGGGGAAGAGAGGCTCTTTTCCCAACAAACTTTCTCCATCACCGACCTCCTGAATTTGAAGCAGCACACTCCCTCCTACATGGAGAAGCCCCAGGCCTTCTTTGACTTAATGTAGTCTATCTTTTTAACCCACAACCCCACACGGGCAGACTGCCAGAAGCTTCTGTTAACGTGGCTTAACACAGAGGAGTGGCTTAGGGTAACCCAAGCCACCCTCTGGTGTCTAGAGAATAATGCCCCAGCAGGCACAAATGATGTCTGATGGTATGCTGAGGATCAATACCCAGTGATAGACCCCCAGTGGGGCTCCAGTGAGGCAGAAGAGTTATGACGCCATAAGAATACTGGGAAGCACTCCTAAACGGAATAAAGGCAAGAGGGAAAAAGGCAGTGAATATAAGGAAGATTTCAGAGATTCACCCAAAGCCTGATGAAAGTCCAAGTGAGTTTTATGAGAGGCTCTGTGAGGCATACTGGCTCTATACCCCGTTTGACTCAGAGGTTGCTGAAAATCAATGCATGGTAAATACAGCTTTTGTCGGCCAAGCACAGGGTGATATTAGACAGAAGCTTCATAAATTAGAAGGTCCACTCAACTCATACAGAATTATTCTGCCCCTGCTGGGTATAAGGATGTTATTTTTTGCTTTGCTGTTGGTAGTTCCTGTGTCTGTGCAGGAGGAAGGGCTACCCATAGAAGGATGTCCCCCACTGTATGCATACTACCTGAAGAGGGAACACAGTAGTTAGAACTCTATTGCATCAAACATATTATGAATGTATAGGAACCCATTTAGGAATTTGTATTTACAACCAAACAACCTCTTCAGTTTGTGATCCAGGAAATAACCAACAAAACCAAAGTCCCTTCCTCCCACAGAGGAGTCGTATCAAGATACTTTGATATTTGCTGGTTTAATATCTGTGGATTCCATCTTTCACAACATCTTCCTTTCAGAAGAGTACTACAATGATTGCCACAGAAATACCTGTGCACCTTCTGTTTGCCCCACCAAGCCTCCGATAACACCTTGCTGGGACAGCATGACATGGTCCACTTACCTACAATTATGGGAATCAGTCATGCTTATCCAGATACCATTAGATCCAGAGTCTGTTATTTCACTCCTAATCTGTGTTCCCACTGGTGCCTTTAGACGTGTATATATATATCAAAAGAACTCAGACCCAATCGGCCCAACAGTTCCACATTTTTAAGTCATTCTATAAAACTTATAAAAACACCAACCAAGAGTTACCTGAACCCCTCCAGTAGCCAGTAAGCTGTTTGCTCAACTGGCTGAAAATACAGCCAGCGATCTAGGTGTCTCCACCTGTTACGTTTGTAGGGGGACTAATATGGGAGATCAATGGCTATGGGAAGCAAAGGAGTTAATGCCCTAGAACACTTTACCCTAACTCTCACCTCCCCTGAGCCAATGCCAAAACGCTCAAGCATTTGGCTCTTAAAAATTTCTATTGTTGGGAGGTACTGCATTGCATGCTAGGGAAGAACCTTCACTAATGCAGCAGGAGAACTGGATTGCTTAGGACAGCAATATTATAATGAAACAATAGGAAAAACTCTATGGTGGGACAAAAACTAGCAACATAAAATTACCACCAGATTTTCACCCTACAACCCATTTTCTCGCTTCCCTCCTTTAAACCATTCCTGGTATCAACTTGAAGCACCCAATAGCTGGCAAGCACCCTCTGGCCTTTATTGGATCTGTGCACAATGAGCTTATTGGAAGTTACCTACCAATTGGTTGGGGGCCTGAATACTAAGGACAATGAGATTATCTTTCTTCTTACTGCCACTGCAACTAGGGGAAAACTTTAGGATACCCCGTTTATAAAGAAATCACTGAAAGAAACAAAAGGGATGTAAACAGCAAAGGAGGACATAAAAATAGGAGATTGGAAAGACACTGATTGGCCTCCTGAAAGAATAATTCAATATTATGGGCTGGCAACCTGAGTACAAGATGGGTCCTGGGGATGCTGTATCCCTATTTACATGCTTAACCACATCATAAGACTGCAAACGGTACTTGAAATAATTACTAATGAAAGCAAGTGCTTTAGATCTATTGGCCCAGCAATCTACAAAGACAAGAAATGCTATTTACCAGAATAGTCTAGCTTTAGACTATCTCCTTGCCCAGGAGGGAGGAGTATGTGGAAAGTTCAGCCTAACTAATCACTACCCAGAAATTGATGATAATGGGAAAGTTGTCATGGAGATAACTGCAAAAATGCAAAAGTAGGCTCATGTCCCAGTTCAAACTTAGAAATCTGGATGGTCTCTAGAGTCCCTCTTTGGAGGCTGGTTTTCATCCTTTGGTGGGTTTAAAACTCTAATAGGAGGATTTGTACTTATTCTAGGTGGTTGCCTAATACTTCCATGTGTCCTGCGTCTTCTTTAGAAGCATACACACAACAATAGAAACAACAGTGGCTAGACATACTAACTCCCAAATAGTGGTCTTATATAAATATCAACCTGTGCCTCAAAAAGAAAATTCATCACCCGTGTCATTTTGCCAATGACATCTCAGCAAAATTGAAGTGCAGTCTACCCATAAAACAATTAGATATTCATTCTACCTAGGCATTCCCCTTCATACAAATAAAAAAAAAACTATATTAGGCACATAGTCTAGTAATACTTTCTATTATAAATAGTTGCATGTTCTAGTAAAGGTATTACTTATATAAAACATGCCAAGGGGGGAATGAAGAGGGAAAAGAATAAAAATTTAAAAAACCAACATAATAAGGGGTTGTAATAACTTTAGTTAGCAGAGTGCTGCTTGTAAGGAAGTCCCCCACCAAAACCCAAGTTAAAAAAATAATTTTAACTGCCTTTCTCTACAAACCATTAACTTTATCTATTCCCCCACATTCCTTGCAAGTTCTGTAAGTTCTTGTTTTCTTGCAAGAGCAGCTGCAAGGCCACAATGCAGATAAGCTCAAGTTGTAAACATGTTTTTCAAGATGTAAGACATGTCACAAGACATGTCAAGGATGATTACCTGCCTTTGTGCCTGGTTCTGTAAACCTGCATCCTATTTCATGTTTTTGCACCCTTACGAGCATAAAAGGAGTCTGTCTCCTTTGTCTGGCACTCAGCCATTTTGGATCCAAATGTGTGCTGACCGGGGTGTGCACCCAAAATAAATTCCTCTGCATCCTCAACAGTCTCTTCAGTCTTGTGAATCCCGCAACAGTTCCTGCTGTTGTTTTTGTGTTGGAAAATTCAACATACCAAATGCATTAATTCTTTCCCAATTGACCTACAAATTTAAAACAACTTATATCACAGTTTAAGGTTTTTCATAGAAATAGTCAAAATTATTTTAAAATTTGTATGGAAAAAAGAAACTAAAGGCATTAAAATGACTGGACAATGAAGCATAAAGTGAGAGGTAGAACTCAATCTGATATCAGTACTTACTATATGCTTACAGTAATCCACACACTGTTAATGCAAGAACTAACAAGTAGATCAATGGAAGAGAATACAAAATACAGTGGTCCTCCCCTTATTTACGAGGAGACATTCTAAGAATTTCAGTGGCTGTCCACAACTGAATACTGAACATTACTACTATGTTTTTACATATATAAATATATAAAAAAACTATTTTTATATCTCTGTATAAAACCTCTCTATAAAATATATAAAGACATTTTATGAGAGTGAGAACATTCACATCACTTTTATTATAGTTTATTTATATACTGTACCTAGTTTATAAATTAAATTTCATCATAGGTGTAATAACTAGGTACAATAAGAGGCTGACAACTAATAATAAAATAGAATAATTTTAACAACATAGTATAATAAAACTGATGTGAATTTGCATGCTCTCTGTCTCAAAATAGCTTAATAGTTTTAGACTGTGATTCTTATTTGTCCCCTGGAAAACTAATGTTGTTACTTAATTCCCAGTGTGGCAGTATTAAAAGGTGGGGTCTCTAAGAGGTGATTAGGTCCTGAGGTTTCTTCCCTTATGAACTTTCATGCATTCATGGATTAATGTATTAACTGGTTAATGGAATAATGGGTTATAACAGGAGTGGGAATGGTGGCTTTATAAGAAGTGGAAGAGAGACCTTAGCTAGCACTTCAGCCCCTCACCATGTGATAAATCCCTGTGGTACCTTGCAACTCTACATAGAGTACCCACCAACAAGAAGGCCATCACTAGATGCCATCATTTGAACTTGGACTTCCCAGCCTCAAGAACTGTAAGAAATAAATTTTGTTTCTTATAAATTACCAGTTTTAAGTGCCCTTTTCTAAGCAACAGAAAATAAAGGCAGTTATTGACCACAGGTAACTGAAACTGTGGCAAGTAAAACCGCAAATGGGGGGGGGAATATTTACAGGAAAAGACCCACACAAATATGGCAAAATGATTTTTGATAGAGAAGCAAAAAAATAAAGGGTGGCATAACATTTAGACATTATATATAAAAATAAAATAATCTTTGACATAAAACTCATAACTTATACCAAAATAAATTCAAAATGGATCTTGAAGTTAAACAACATTTAAAACTGTACAACTTTCAGGGGGAAAAGACGTAGAATAAAATCTTCACAATTTAGGCACAATCTATAAAAGATCAAAAGGATAAATTGGACTTCATCATAATGATAGACGTTTGCTCTGTAATAGATCCATTAAAAGGTTGAAATATCAAATTAGAGAGTTAGAGATTTTTTCCAAATTATATTTGTATCAAATAACTCATGTCTGAATATACATTTAAGTAAAAACATTTCAAAACCTAACAGTAAGAGAACAAATTGGAAAATGAGAGAATATAAAATACAAATAAGTGTATTAAAGGATGTTCCATATTATATTCCGTAAAGAAATGTAAACTAAAACCCCAATGAGATATCTCTACAAGGTAAATTGAATTTTGAAAATTAAAAAAAAATAGTAATGCCACCAGATTCTGGCAAGGATGAGAAATTGGTTAGTCTATACCTCACTGCTGGAAGTGTAAAATGGTGCAGCCAGTCTAGAACAGTTTGGCAGTTTCTTATAAATGTAGGTATGTGATTATTGTATAGTCCAGCCTAGTAAATACACTCCTAGATATTTATCCAAGAGAAGTAAAAACTTATGTTCACATAGAAACATGAGCATATATGTTTATAGTAGTTTTATTTGTAATAGCTCAATGTTGGAAATAGCACAAGTGTCCTTCAATGAGTGAGAGGTTCATCAAACTTTGGTATCAACACACTGTGTGTATCTACTCAGCAATTTTTAAAAAATGAACAGTATAAATGTAACAATCAGAATGAATCTCCAGATAATAATGCTGAAGCCAGTCACAAAAGTTTACATACTATATGACTATAACATTTAAAAAAATAGTATTTTGGAAATGGTAAATATATTGGTATTTGTCAAAAGTTAGGTACAGAAGTGGCGGAAGAAGGCAAGCCAGTCTGGTTGTTAAAGGACTACACGAGGAGTTATTGTGGAGATGAATCTCTTCAATATTTTAACTATGCGACAGATATGAAAACCTATGCCTGTGATAAGACTATATAATAAAGAAATAAATACATATAAATATATAAATTAAGTAAATAAATCTGGGGAAATGTGAATAAGATAGGTGGATTTTATCAATGTCCTTATCCTGGTTGTGATATTAAACTGTAGTTTCGTAATACATTATCATTGGAGGGACCCAAACAATGTATACTTGGAATCTCTCTGTATTGTTTCTTACGACTTCATGGGAATCTACAATTATCTCAATAAAATATTCAACAAATGAAAGAGACAGTACAGTTAACATGGAAGACTTAATTAATTTTCTCAAGATCAACCAGAAATACAAAACCGATAATCTTGTCTCCAGATGTTCTGCTTCTAAGTCTTACATCATACTCTTCTCTACCCGGATGCTAAAGAGAATGTCAAAGAAGGTAGTGTGGGGGTGTAGAAGACAAGTGTCCGCAGAGAAGTCAGGCAGGGCCAGATACAAGCAACTTTTAATCCACATTTCAGATGTTTAACCATTATTAGCATAAAATTTAATATTTTTGCAGTTTCTGAAAATATTCATTGATACTAAAATGCTCTTTTCCAATATTGCTTCTATGTACAAGATAAAATATTAGAATATGTGCATAAATTTATTAAAGAGCTAGGGAAGATAGAAAAATAAAGTAGTGTATGAGAGTTATCCCAAAGGCATTTAATAATTTCCATCCCACAGACTTTGAATGTTTTATTTCTATGAGAATTTAATATCGGTACCAACTTCAATAAGTTATTGAGTCTCTCTGTTGGACTTAAGTCCTTACATTTTCTGATGTCTGCTTTATCTGTAGGCATTTCCTCCACATAGATCTGGCTGCATTATGATGCTTTTAATTATGTCACACATAATGGAAATTATAAGCACAAAAATTGATTTCCTTCAAAAACTTTTTTTGTTTTTTACTGTAACAGCATGCACCTTAGCAGAAGTCTCACTGTTATGGAAATTGCAATGTTCACATTGAAATTACTTTTTGTTCTTGAGATATCTCATTGTAAAAGCCCCTTCCTAACTTATGAGTAATTTCTTAACTTTTTCCATTTTTTATAAGACTGATTGCATAGACAGCACTGAAGCAGAGTTTTGAAAAGTAATTCTTAATGATATGGAATTAAATTGCCTGTTTATTCTATATCTGCACAACTTTCACACTTCAGACAAAAATTAAGATAACATGTTATTACTAATTTATGTAATAGAAGGTAAATGCCCTCATATGAGTCCATCTGGAGATAATGACTATAACATCTATTTCTAAACTATACATGTTGCACTTTTATGTTACACCATATGATACCATGCTATGATTTATTTTCAATATTAAATTACATACTTAGAATTTGGTAAATGAATATAAAATCTAAATACCTTTCTAGTGACATAAATAAACTATATACAATTTATTTTATGCTGTGAAAACCATTATTGTATGATTAAAATAAGGGTAGATGTAAATAATGACCAGATAGTTTAAAGGAATGGTCATTGCAACTTGCAAAACTCAATAGAAAATTTGGCCCATTAGTATTTTTTTTAAACTGAGGCACATGGGCTATCCAGAAATAAATATTTCCATTTAATTCACATAAACTTTCTTAATTCATTTCCCAGGAGTTGTCACAAATAGCAAGAAAACTGGATAATATTTCTTATAACCAGCCTCTATTTTGTACCCAGTGAGGATTAGGCATATGACAGCAACAGATTTGTGGAAATAAATATGGCTTAGAATACTCAGTCCTTACTTTCAAGAAACCCCAATCCCCGTTAAGTTTAGGGGACCAACAAACAACCGGACATGGCTACACAAGTGCAATTGTTGCCATAACACATGTAAGCACCCAGTAAAAATATGCTGAAATGCACAACTTTGGGGCTTTGAAAGATGGCCAAAAGTAGCCTGCAGAAAGAAAAGGTGGGTGAAGAAGAGGAAGGATTTAGAAACTTCCCGGCAGAGTGCTGACTCTTAAGATTAAGCCACATTACTGCATCATCGGGACAATGAATATTAAATCATTAATGTTTACAGTTAATCACATTGCTAAAACATTTTAAGAGGGGGGTAAAATGACATATTCAGAAACTCCATAATGTAAAAACTCATGAAAAATTGACGCTAATTTAGCTAATATATTTTATAAATTCACATCACTTTTCTCTGCTGCTGAATTCATTACAAAACGAAAAAACTTCTTGAAGAAAAATGACACTAAATTAACATTTATAAGAAACTTTCTATAAAGCTGATAATAGAAACTATCACTGCCTCAGTGTAGCCATGAGTAGTCCTAAGCATCTTACACTTTTGAGAAATGTATTTTTGATATGCAAAACATAAATGAGTAAAACAGTACTCACAATTAAAGTAAAACTATGAAAAGTAATTTACCAAGGTGTAATAGACACTTTCATGTGAACTGTTTGCTTCAGAATGAAACCTGCTTGCAGCAATGAGATCACTATGCCCAGTCAGTATACACCATGAGGTAAGTCCCAGTCTCAATGAACCAAATAATTTTAATTTTCAAAAAGTTATGTGAATAATCATTGCATATACTGAATGTAATTCATTTATAAGAACTTAACATATTTCACATCGAGACAATCAGAAAAATCAGAAAATTGACCATGATTAATTCTTTTAATGTGGAATTGAAATGCTATTCTGTTGGAAAATATGTTTTTTCTCCAAAATAATAATTGAAAACCTTTGTTTTTACTAAAAGTCATAAGAAAACTCCTTTCTGTTTACTATATATTAGATAAAAATTCATTACATATATAATATTTTCCTATTTAGGTCTGCAGATTTCTATAATTTACTGTTTTAAAATTTTGCTAGTTTAAGAAGTTGTATTTTTGCTTTTACATTTATATTGGTAACAGAATGAGAGTACTAGTAATATTGCTGATGATGGATAAATTTTATATTCTTAAGTCCTCAATTTTCATCATCATTTTAATTGTGGTTTTAAATTATACAAGCAAATCATATTTTTGGTAAGTTTTTATGAATTTGACATAAATTCATAACATATATTTAGGAATATTTTCATGTTTGTTTCATATTTGAAATCAAATTTCCCGGGCATTAAAAGAGTTGCAAACCTCTTCCCACGACACATCATGCTGCATTATTTCTGGACATTTAATTTACAAAGAACTCACAGAAGAGCTTTTGCTTCCAGAATTTTGTGGTAGGCATATCTGTTCCTATTTCTCCTTGCTAAGCACAGCTAACATCCCTAAAAATTATATACAAAACAAACATAAAATGACTTTGAAAACTGAAAAGAAAAACTCAGGCTTCCTAGGGGGCTGGAGATCTGAGGAATAATACAATGATGAGCATCATTTGTTTTCTATTTTTCCTCATATATTTCAGGTAGGAACTGAAGAAACCAGCCACCCCAGAAGTGTCAGTGGCGGCAGAAACACAGCCTAAACAGATGCCTGCTTTCTCTAATCAAAGAACCAGAGAAGAGGCAGCCTAGAAAGATAGAAAACTTTTAGAAAATAACGATTCTACTCTAGCCAAACACCACAGATAAAACTGTGAGCCCCATTCCCACCTACACAAATCAAGGTAGAGGGGGCAGTTTACACTCACACCCTCATAAAACTATAATGAAGTTATACAAAGTCACTGCTAAAGCTGTTACTGGAAAGGGGTCTCAAGTCAAACCCCAAGAGAGAGTTCTTGGACCTCATGCGAGAAAGAATTTGGGTTGAGTAAAGCGAAAGCATGTTTATTGAGAAAGTAAAGAAATAAAGAATGGGTACTCAATAGGGAGAACAGCAGCTTGGGCTGCTCGACTGATAATGTTTGTAGCTACTTCTATATTATATGCTAAAGAAGGGGATGGATTATTCCTGAGTGTCTGGAAATAATCCAGAACTGAGGGTTTCTCCCCTTTTTGGCCCATATAGGGTAACTTTCTGACATTACCATGGCATTTGTAAACAATCCTATCACTGGTGGGAGTGTTTTAAGCATGCTAATATATTATAATTAGAATATAATGAGCAATGAGGACAACCCGAGGTCACTTTCATTGTCATCTTGGTTTTCCTGGGTTTTGGCTGGCTCCTTTACCTATCTTATCAGCAAGGTCTTTGTGACCTGTATCTTGTGCTGACCTCCTATGTCATTCTGCGACTTAGAATACCTAACCCCCTGGGAATGGAGACCAGTAGGTCTCAGCCTCATTTTACCCAGTCCATATTCAACATGGAGTTGCTCTGGTTCAAATGCCTCTGACAGAGTGGTGTCAGAGAAGACCAAGAAGAGGACTTCGACTTTTATTCCTGCCATCCATTAATGAAGTCTCTCACCCCCAACAGTGTAAGTAAGGATTACATGAGGAGCCAGGAATTCTACCTCAGCCCCAAATTAACAAGGCTTTCCTCTCACTCCCTGCTGGGGTATAAGAAGAGAAGGCCTAGTGGACAGTTGTCAAGACATTAGTTGCACCCAGCAGTAATGAGGCCACCTGCACTTCTGGATCAATGAGGATAATGTGCGGAATTGGAACTCCCACCCTTGCCCAGCAGTAATGAGGAACTCCTCTCTTGGATGTCAGTGAGGCTGAATGGACAATGTGGACGACTACTGCCATCTCGCAGTAATGAGACAGTGTGCCCCTTTCCCTAGCAGAAGGAGTCAGAGAAAGTAATCTAAAACTGAAGAATTAAATAAGGTCCAGAGTCTCAGGATGTAAACATGTGTTTTCAGGTTTCAATAGAAAATCACTCAGAAAACAATAACCAAGAATATCTCTAATTAAATAATAAAGATAATAGATGACAACACTGACATGACAGAAATGTTAGAACTACTGACAAAGATTTTAAATCAGCTGTGATAAGAATGCGTCAATGAGCAGTGACCAAAACCCTTGAAACAAATAAAAAGAGAGAAGGTTTCAGTAAAGAAGTTAAAACATATCAGAAAAGAAATAGAAGTTATAAAGAAGAGCTGAATGGACATGTTAGAACTGAAAATTACAGAAACACAAACTAAAAACTGAGTAGATATGCTCAAGATTTTAATGGAGAACACAGAGAAAAGAATTAACCAATAGGAAAATAGAAAATTATGAATTGCATACCCTGAATAAGAGAGAAAACAGACTTAAAAAAATAAACAGAGCATCAAAAATGAATTAAAACCAAAAATCTAACATTTATATCATGAGAATTACAGAGAAATGGAAAATGAGAGTGGATATATTTCTCAAAAAAATAATGGCTAAAACTTCCCAAATCTGGCAAGAGACGTGTTTCTCCAAGATTTAAGAAGCTATGTGAACAGTAACTTGAAAAATAGGAAATACATGCTGGTAAACTTGGGAGAAGTAAAGACACAGAAAAGCCAGCAACATGGCCAGAGAAACATAAAATCTTACTCATACGGGGGAAAAAAACATTAGAGGGACCATGGATTTCTAATCTAGAACCATAAAACCAGAAGGAAATGGGCCAATATTTTGTATGTGCTAAAGGAAGAGGCCTGCCAATGGAAAAGTTTACACTCAATGAAAAATATTCTTCAGGAATGACAAGGAAATTAGATATCAGATGTAGGACAATTAAGAGACTGTTCTTAGTATATATATCCTAAAAAATGGATACAGAAGATTCTCTAAGTATGGTAAATGAAGATGAAAGACACTTAGCAGAAATATAGATTAAAGTTATAAGCTTTTCTATCCTTTTGTATTTTCTAAATTATGCTTTATAGATAAAGCAAAAATATAGAACAATGTGATCAACAATGTATGTGGAGGAAATAGTTAATTGTATTATAAATGGAAAAAGGTACACAGACATAAAGGGAGATAATCTTTCTGTTCTTCACTTTATTTTACAAATCAATATTAATAGAGAAGTGTCTTATACATAAAATTGGTATACATAATGTAATAGTATAAATATTAAAACGATTATACAAAAAACACCCCAAAACCATATATAGATAAGTCAAAATTGAATTCTAAAAAATTATTCAAGTAACTTACATAAAGGTAGAAAAAAGAAAATAAACAAAAAACAGAGAAGAAACGAAAAATGAGCAATAAAATGGCAGACTTAAGCCTCAACACAGGAATAGTTGCATTAAACATAAAATATGGCCTAAATACACCAATTAAAATAGATTGAATTATTTTTAAATTATTGAACTATGTTGTGTAGTGAGTTGTATATGTTCACAAACTTCAGATATAACATATGCATCTTGAAAATAACAGAATGAAAAAAGACATATAATACAAGCATTAATCAAAGGAAAGTAGGAGTAGCTCTGTTAATATCAGATAAAGTAGACTTCAGAACAAATATATGTAATATATATGTGTGTGTACAGACTCATATTCACACATACGTGTGTTTACATATGTGGAAATGAGAGGGACATTATACACTGATAAAAAGGCCAATACACCAGGAAGACACAGCAATCCTAAGTGTATACAGACCAAATAACAGAGCTGCAAGTTATAAGAAGCAAACATCAACAGAACTGAAAGAATAAACAAATCTACAAATATAGTTGGAGATTTTAACACCTCTATCTCCAAAATTGATAGAACATCTACACAGAAAATTAGCAAGAATGTAGAAGAAATCTATATTATTATCAGCCAAAATATTTAGCCAAAATATCTAATCGACAATTAGAAGACAGTTGGACCAACAATAACAGAATCCACAATCTTTTCAAGTACTCCTGGAATACATCCCAAGATAGCCCATGACCTGAGCCATAATCAAGCCTCATACAGAATCTGTATTTTCACCACAGTAGAACCAAAGTGCATATCAATAGCAGAAAAATAATAGGATAATCTCTAAACTCTTGTGTCTTAGTTATTTAGCATTGTTATAAAGGAATACCTGAGGCTGAGTAATTTATGAAGAAACAAAATGTATTTGTCTTGTGATTCTGTTGGCTGTCCGTGAAACATGGTGCCAACATCTGATTTGGGTAAGAGCTTTAGGCATCTTCCACTCTTGGTGGAGGCAAAGAGGAGCCAGCATGTGTAGAGATCACATAGCGAGAGTGGAAGCAAGTGAAACGGGGGGGGAGTTCCAGGCTCTTTTTTGGAATCAGTTCTCACAGAGACTAACAGAGCTACAGCTCGCTCATTACCATGACACCAAGCCATTCATGAGTAACCTGACCAATGACCCAACACCTTCCATTAGGCCCCTCCTGCAACATTGCAAATCAGATTTCGATATGAAGTTTGGGGGGGAGAAACATCCAAGCTATAACAACTTGGAAACTAAAAATAAACTTCTAAGTAATCAATGGGCCAATAAAGAAGTCCCAAGATAATTTTTAAAAATTACATTAAGCTAAATGAAAATAAAAATACACATAGCAAAATTTCTGAGACACAACTAAAAAATTTTGAGAAGGAAATGTATAATTACTAAAAGCCCACTCATTATCAGAAAAAAGAAAAAAATTCAAACAAGAGCTCTCAAGTGCCTCTTCAAAAAAAAAAAAGAAAAAACAAAATAAACACAAAACACCCTGAAGAATGGAAATATATATAATAGCAAAAATCAGCCCAGTGTGGTGGCATGTGCTTGTAATCCTAGCTACTCAGGAGGCTGAGACAGGAGGATCATTTGAGTCTAGGAGTTTAAGGTTATAGTGCACTATAATTGTGCCTATTAATAGCCACTCCACACCATCCTGGAAAACATAGCAAGAGCCCATCTTAAAATAATCATATTCATAATCATAACAAAGAAATGCAAATTTATGAATTAATTCTCAAATGTAACTCTTTTTCAAAAAAGAAATCAATGAAGTTGAAAGAAAAAGAGTAAAGGGATATAACAAAGTTCCTTTGATTCTTTAAAGAGATCAATGAAATTTACAAAACTCTATAGCAAGAATGACAAAGAAAAATGTAAGACAAAAACTGCTAACATTGAGAATAAGACATATGCTATCATTATAGACCTGGAAGACATAAAAAATATATATTAATAAGTACCGTGAACAACTCTATGCTCATAAGTTTGACAACTTACATGACTAGATTAGTTATTTAAAGAATCCATCACAATTCATCCAATAAAAATATGTACTTTGAATATTTATTTAAATATTAAGAGAAATGAATTCAAAATTTAACAGAACCCCCAAATCAAAATCTATTTCTATTTTTATTACATATAATTACGCTGGATAATTCTGCTAAACATTTACAGAAGAATTAGCTCCAATTCCACACAATCTCTTCTATAAAATTGAAGAGGCAAGAACTCTTCCCAGTTTATCTTAGGAATCTGGTATTACCCTAATATAAAAACCAGAAAAATACAATATACAATTTTATAAACTATTTTATAGTTACAGGAATCAAGATTATGTGACATAGGCAGAGAAATGGACATGTAGATCAGTGGAACAAAATAGACAGCCCAGAAACAGTCTAACAAAAATATGCCTAACTAATTTTTGAAAGAGATTCATTGGAACAAATGAACATCGGAAGGCACAAAATGTACATCGACCTGCCTCACACTTTACACAAAAATGATCACAGAATGAAACGCAAAATACTGAACTGTAAAACAATTAGGAAAGTATAGGATAAGAGGCCTGGCGTGGTGGCTCATGCCTATAATCCCAACACTTTGGGAGGCTGAGGCTGGCAGATCACTTGAAGTCACAAGTTCGTGACCAGCCTGGCCAACATGATGAAACTCCTTCTCTACTAAAAATACAAAAATTAGCCAGCGAGGTGGTGTGCACCTGTAATCCCAGCTACTCGGGAGACTAAGGCAGGAGAATCCCTGGTGAAGTAGGTCATCTTTGCCTTGTTCTTGACTTCAGGAAGTATGTGTTCATTTTATTCCTAAGTAAATTTGGTATTATTGGTAACTGTTTTGTAATGTTCTGTATTAAATTGAGAAATTTCTCTTTATTTCTAGTTTGTTGTGAGTTTTTTCATAAATTAATGTTAGATTGTATAAAATGCTTTTCCTGCATCTGTTAATATAATCAGATTTTCTTCTCAGCCTCTTAATATGTGGTGGATTAACAGGCTGAGAAGAAAATCAAATTGATTTTTCAGTGTTGAACCAGCCTCATGTACTTAGAAAAAAACCTGAGTTGATCATGAGTATCATGCATTTTATACAGTTGGATTCAATTGCTAATATTTTGTTGAAGAATTTTGGATTTACATTCATGAGAAATCTTAGTCTGATTTTCTTATAACATCTTTGTCCTGTTTTAGTATTAGAGTAATTAAGGCCTCAAAAACCAGTTAGAGTCTATTTCTTTGCTTCTGCTTAGTGGAATTGATTTTGTATAATTGGCATGATTTCTTTTTCCTTTTTTTTTTTTTTTCTGAAGACGGAGTCTCTGTCTGACACCAGGCTGGAGTGCAGTGGCGCAATCTTGGCTCACTGCAACCTCCACCTCCAGGTTCAAGTGCTTCTTGGCCTCAGCCTCCCGAGTAGCTGGGACTACAAGCATGCACCACCAGGCCTGGCTAATTTTTGTATTTTTTAGTAGAGACGGGGTTTCACCATGTTGGTGAGGATGGTCTGGATCTCTTGATCTCGTGATCCGCCTGCCTCGGCCTCCCAAAGTGTTGGGATTACAGACATGAACCACTGCACCCAGCCAGTATGATTTCTTTTGTAGACATCTGATGGACTTCACCAGTGAGACAATCTCGGATTGATGCTTTCTTCACTGGAAAGTTATTAATTGTTGATTAATATTTAATGCATATGGATAAATTCAGATTATTTCACTTTATGCAAATTTTTAGTTTGCACCTTTTCAAGGAATTACGACTATTTAAGTTTTTGAATATGTGGGCACAGTCCCTCATAATAGTCCTCTATTATCACTTTGATTCCTTTGAGATCACTAGTCTATTCTTTCATTTCTGCTAATAGTAATTTGTGTCTTCTTTCTCTGTTTCTTGACTAGACTATCTGAAGTTCTATTACTTTTATTAATATTTGCAAAGAACGAATTATTGGTATTGGTGATTATTTCCTATGGTTTTCTTGTTTTCAACTTTATTGACTGCTATTCTTGTTTGTATCTCTTCAGCATGCTTTAGGCTTAAGTTCCTTTTTTTTCTTAAATTTCTCAAATGGAAGCTTAGGTTATTGCTTTAAGATCTTCCTTTTTCTAATACATAGTTTTATTGCCATGAATTATCCTCTAGGCACTAGTGGATACATCTGACAAATTTTAATAAGTTAGATTTCCAATTATGTAGTTTACAATATGTTTTATCTTTTCCTAGAACTTCTCCTTTGACTAATGTGTTATTTAGACGTGTGCTGCTTAATCTTAAAATATTTGAGAAATTTCCAAATATCTTTTCGTTATTGATTAAACCAATTATGCTTTCATAACATATTCTGAATTATTTATATGGATTTTTTTTGCCTAGAATATGGTGTATTTTGGTGGCATTCCAGATGAATTTTATAAAAAATATATATTTTGGGGATGTTCGGTAATTTTTTTATAAATGTCAATTAGACCTGGTTGATTTACATTGGCCGTTCAACTATATCCATACTGATGTACTGTTAGCTGACTATGTCAATTATCCATAAAGGGATACTGAAGTCACCAATGACATAAGAGGATTTGACTATTTCTCCTGCATTTTTAAGTGCTTTTATTTGTTTGGTTTTGCCCCACACATTGTGATTCTCTGTTCACATATAATTTGAAATTAGGAAATGCAGTGACTCCAAATTTATTCTTCTTTCTAGTGATTGGTTTGGCTATTTGGAATCGTGTGTGGTTACATACAAATTTTAAAATTTAGTTTTTTACTTCCGTGAAAAATGCCATTGGAATTTTGGTAGGGATTGCATTGAATCTTTAGATTGTTTTAAGTGGTATATATAATTTAACAATATTAATTTCTTTGATTTATGTATGTAACATATCTTTCCACTTAATTGCGCCTTCTTCACATTCTTTTATCAATATGTTATACTTTTTATGTACATATCTTTCACTTTCTCTGTTAAAATTATTCCTACATGTTTTATTCCTTTTGATACTATCATAAATGGGACTTAAAATTTTTTTCCAGATAGATGGTTATTGATGTAAAAAGTGCAGCTGATTTTTGTGTATTGATTTTATATCCTGCTGTGTTCTAAACCTATTTATTAGTTGTAATAGGGAGGTTTCTCTGGTGGTGTCTTTAGGGTTTTCTACATACAGGATCATGTCATCTTCAAATACAGATAATTCTACGGTCTTCTTTTCAACTTAGACACTCTTTATTTCTTTCTCTTGTCTGATTGCCCTTGGTAGAACTTCTAGAACTATACTCAATAGAGTGGGCATCTTTGCATTGAACCATATCTTAGAGGAAAAGCAGGGATATTTCCCAGTTAATTATAATATTAGCTTTGAGATTTTCATAAATAGGTTTTATTTGTTGAGAAAATGTTCTTTTATACATATTTTTTATTGAATTTTGTAAAAGGCTTTTTCTTCACCTAGTGAGGTGATCATGTATATTCTTCATTCTGTTAATGTGGTTTATCACATTAGCTGATTTACATATGTTAAACCAACATTGCATTCAGGGAATAATCCTACTTGGTCATGAATATTGCATTTTTTGTGTGTTGTTGAATTATGTTTGCTAACATCTTTTTTTTTTAAATGGATGGTTTAACATGCTTTATTGCCATAATAGGGGAAACGATTACTTCAAGAAATCCTATAAATTGTTACATGAATTCCTTTCCTTGGCCAGTGGCTGGGATGGACTTCAGATTTTTTTTTATTGTACTTTAGGCTCTGGGGTACATGTGCACATCCTGAATCCTGCAGGATTGTTGCACAGGTACATACATGCCATGGTGGTTTGCTGTCTCCATCCCACCCTGCCCCCGTCGCCTATATCCGGCATTATCCCTCCCCATCCTCCCCGCCCACTCCCTGTCCCTCCCTTCCCCTCCCCTCCCCCTCCACCCCCCGCCTAGCCCAGGGAGTGTTGTTCCTTTCCCTGTGCCCAACTGTTCTCATTGTTCATCACCTGCCTATGAGTGAAAACATGCTGTGTTTGGTTTTCTGTTCTTGTGTCAGTTTGCTGAGAATGATGGTTTCTAAATTCATCCATGTCTCTACAAAGGACACAAACTCGTCATTTTTTATGGCTGTAGAGTATTCCATGGCGTATATGTGCCACATTTTGCTAGCATTTTTTAAGGCCTTTATCTGCATCTAGGTTCATCATCAATGTTCTAGACTTGATATCAGGGTAATGATGGACTCATAAAATGAGTTTAGAGATATTCCATCTACTTCTAGTTTTTGGAACTGTTTGAAAAGAATTGATATTGATTCTTTTGAATGGAATTCAACCATGTAAAGCCAGGTAGTCCTAGGCGGTGGTGGCCTCCTCCCCCCTCCTTCCGCCTCTCCTCCTTCCTCCTCCCCCTCCTGTCTCCTCTCCTCCTCCTGCTCTCCCCCTCCTTCTTATTCTGCTTCATCTTCTTCTTCCTTCTTTCTTCTTTTTTGAGATAGGGTCTCATTCTGTCACCTAGGCTAGAGTGCAGTGGCATGATAATTGCTCATTGCAGCTTCAACTTCCCAGGCTCAGGTGATCCTCCCATCTCAGCCTCCTGAGTAGCTAGTACTGCAGGTGCCTGCTACCACGCCAGGCTAATTTTTGTATTTTTTGTAGATACAGGTTTTTGCTATGTTGCCCAGGCTTACTTTAAACTCCTGGGCTCCAGGGATCTGCTCCCATCAGCCTCCTAAAGTTCTAGGATTACAGGCATGAGCCACCACACCTGGCTGTCCTGGGCTTTTCTTTGTTAAACAGTTTTTATTACTACTCCAATCTCTTTATTTGTAATTGGTCTGTTGAGGCTATTTATTTTTTCTAGATTTATCAGTGGCATATTGTATGTTTCTAGGAATTTATTTGTTTCTTCCAGGTTGTTCATTTTGTTGGTACAAAATTGTTGATAATTTTATCTTTTTATCCTTTTTTGTGTGAGGCATTATTGTCTTCTCTGTCATTTCTGATTTTATTTGAATTTTCTCTTTTTCCTTAGCTACTCTAGCAAAGATTGGCCAATTTTGTTTATTTTTTTGCCAACAAACATGTCTTAGTTTTGTTGATTTTTCAATAGTTGTTTAGTTCTCTATTTGATTTATTTCTGCTCTAATATTTATTATTCCCTTCCTTCTGCTAACTTTGACCTTAGTTTTTTCTTTTTTTCTTTGTTTTCTAGTTTCTTGAGCTGTAAAGTAAGATTGTTTATTCAAAATATTTCTTCTTGCTTAATCTATATGAATGACCTTAATCTATATTAATATGACCTTGCTTAATCTATATTAATATAATCTATATTATATTAATCTATATTAATAAATGACCTAACATTTATTGCTGTAAACTTCCCTTTTTTCATGCATTTGCTGTATCCCACCAATTTTAGTAGGTTGTGATCTTGTTTATACTCACCTTAAGATATTTTTTAAATTCACTTTTGATTTTTTCTTTGAGCAGTGTTTGTTCAAGAGTGTGTTATTCAGTTTCCACATATTTGTAAGTTTTTGTTTTCTCATGGTTATTGAATTTTAGTTTCATTCCATTGTGCTGAAAAAGGTACTTAGTGTGATATTAATATTCTTAAATTTGTTGACCTAACGTGATCTTTTTTGACCTAATATGTGATCTATCCTGGAGAATGTTTCATGTGTACTTGACAGAAAATACACTCAGCTGCTGCTGGATGAAACGTTTTATAGATGTCTGTTAAGGCCATTTCGTCCTTGTATTATTCAAGTCCATCCTTTTTGGGTTAATTTTCTATTTGGAAGCCGGGTTCAATGGCTCATGCCTATAATCCGAGCACTTTGGGAGGCTGAGGCGGGCAGATCACCTGAGGTCAAGAGTTCGAGAGCAGCCTGACTGACCAACATGGAGAAACCCCGTCTCTACTAAAAATACAAAATTAGCCAGGTGTGTTGGTGCATACCTGTAATCCCAACTACTTGGGAAGCTGAGGCAGTGGAATTGCTTGAACCCAGGAGGCAGAGGTTGCAGTGAGCCAAGATTGCACCATTGCACTCCAGCCTGGGCAAGGAAAGCTAAACTCTGTCTCAAAAAAAAAAAAAATTCTATCTGGATAGTTTTGTTTAGTATTGAAACTGGAGTACTGAAGTCTTCTGCTGTTAGTCTATTGCTGTAAATTTTTTCTTTCATATTTGTCAATATTCGCTTTGCATATTTAGGTGTTCTGATGTTGTGTGCATATGTGTGTGTGTGTGTGTGTGTGTGTGTGTGTATGTGTATAAAATTTACAATTGTTGTATCTTCCTGTAGAGTTGACCAATATTTTATTATGTAATGATCCTCTTTGTATCTGGCAGTGTAAATTAGTTCAACCATTGTGGAAGACAGTGTGGCGATTCCTCAAGGATCTAGAACCAGAAATTCCATTTGACCCAGCAATCCCATTACTGGGTATATACCAAAAGGATTATAAATCATTCTATTATAAAGACATATGCACATGTATTTAATAGTGTTTATTGCAGCACTATTACAATAGCAAAGACTTGAAACCAACCCAAATGCCCATCAATGATAGACTGGGTAAAGAAAATGTGGCACATATACACCATGGAATACTATGCAGCCATAAAAGGAATGAGTTCATGTCCTTTGCAGGAACATAGTGAAGCTGGAAACCATCAGCAGCAGCAACAAACTAACACAGGAACAGAAGCCAAACACTGCATGTTGTCACTCATAAGTGGGAGTTGAACAATGAGAACACATGGACGCAGGGAGGGGAACATCACGCACTGGGGCCTGTCAGGGGCTGAGGGGCAAGGGGAGGGAGAGCATTAGGACAAATACCTAATGCATATGGGACTTAAAACTTAGATGATGGGTTGATAGATACAGCAAATCACCTTGACACACGTATACCTATGTAACCAACTTGCATGTTCTGCATGTGTATCCCAGAACTTAGAGTAAAATTTAAAAAAGAGAGAGAGGGAGAGAGAGCATAGTTTCTTAAAGTCGACTTTGTCTGATGTAAGTGTAACTCATCCTGCTTTGTTTTGGTTGCCATTTGCATGAAATATGTTTTACCATTCCTTCACTTTCAGCTTGTGTGTGTCCTTGAATGAATAATGAGTTTCTTTAAAACAGCATATAGTTGGATCTTGATTTTATAAATTCATTTAGCCTCTGTTGTTTTTATTGGGGGGTTTTAGTCCAATTACATTTAAGTAATTATTGCTAAGAAACTATTTAGTATTGTCAATTTGTTAATGGTTTTCTGTTTGTCTTGTAGTTCTTTTGCCACTCTGTTTCTTATGCTGTCTCCTTTGTCTTTCATTTTTTAATTAATTGGTCTCGTTCCTTATTCTCTTTTTCTCTTACATAGCTTCATATGATTTTTCTTTCTGGTTACTAAGGGGCTTGCATAAAATATGTTATAGTTATAATTGTCTTTTTTTAGCAGATAATATCCACCTTCCCATGCATGCAAGAATTCTCTTTATACCTTTTCTCCCCCCCCCCACAGTGTAACTTATTGATGTCACAATTTATAACTAGCTACATGCTGAATCTATTAAAATAATTTTTAATAATTGTTTTTAGTACATTTATCTTTTGACCTTTATAATAAGATTACAATTTACTAACCATTATTACAGTGCTATTCTTTTTTGTCTGTATCATTACCTTTGCCAGTTAGTTTCATACTTTCTTATTTCTTTATTTGGTACATATTTTTCTGTTTCTTTATTTTTCTTGACTCTTTGTATTGGTTTCTGTATGTGAGGTAAGGCTACTGCCTCTCTCAGTCTTACCAGTCTGGAACCATGTCAGAGATGGATCTTATCAGTGAAACCAGCAAGAAATTGCAGGTGTCACTCAAAACTTTGTGAGTTGTCCAAACCACTGTCTTTACTATTAGAGAGTCCTAGGAAATTAGGATGTGCTAAGTCTTATTGGTGCCCCCAAGACATATGGGATAAAACTCTGTTCTTAAAGGTGCAGATGGAGTGGTTGGGGTGATAGATGAATGCTCTACATTTTTCTATTGGGAAGATGATGAGAGTAGATTATCTACTATTTGTTCTGCACTTTACCTTCTTGAGCTCAATTATGAGCATACCTTTAATGCTTTATAGAGATTATAAAAATATTTTATAAGACATTTTTAATCTGACAATTCCAGCATCAGAGTCACTGTTACGTTTATTGTTTCTTCCCTTGAAAACTAGTCACATTCTCTAGTTCTTTTGATATTGAGACATTTTAGAATGCATTCTGGATATTGGTAAATACTGTAGACAACATTGATGTATTCATTTAGCAGAGAATAAACTGGCTTAAAATTAGACCGTAGTTCTGTCTTGCCTTCCACAGGTGCTGGTATGAGTTTCAGTTCAGTTCCCTAAACATTCACTATACTTGTTTAGGTCTACCATGTGCATGCATGCATCCGCAGTTATACTGAAACTTAGGTTAGGTAGATAGTTAAAATCTCAGTTCTGTGCTCTTAGCCTTTGATATGTTGCTTGTAGTTTGCCCAAAAATATGTAGTTCAGGAGTTGAGTTCATAAGCTGAGCCTTATGGCAGTGTATACACAAAATCTCAAGATTAAAAAAAAAATTATTTCTCTAATGTAAGTGCTTCCTTTTCCTTTTCTTATTCTGGTGATAAAAATGAATTTAGTTTTAGAATTTTAGCCACATGTACTACCTGATGCTCAACAAACAGGGTCTATCCTCAAGGAAAAGACACAAGACAAGAAAGTATTCAGGTTGCTTTCTCAAATTTAAACTCCCATCTGTAATCTGCCTGCATTTGTCTACATTTCAGTGTCATCAGGGAGTTGTTCACTGTATTCTATTCAGGGGTTTAAGTTAAGGTCAGTGGGCAGTGTGGCCACAGTAGAACTAAAAAACTCCATTGCTTTTTATTGTTATTTCTATTTATTTGATGAAATTTTCTTATTTTTATTCATTGTGAAAATATTTCATTTTTTTATGAGAATAGTTATATCAACCACTGTAAAAATCCTTGTCAGCTTATTCCAATAGCTGTTTCGTCTTGAGGTCACACTTGTTTGATTTTCTTTTCCTTTGAGAATGTATTCCATTTTCTTTGGTTTCCTGTGTTAGATAATTTTGAATTGTATTCTAGCTGTCATGAACGCTAATTTGTAAAGGTTTTAAAATCTGGTATTTTTATTCAATGGCTGCTTTTTTTTCCTTTTATGTAAACAGTCAATTAACTTGGTCTAGTTTGTGATGCAATTATATTTATTGGGTGGCAACTTGAGTCTCAATTCTGAATTTTTGTCCATAAGCAACTTTCTTTGAGTCTTTTTCTTATACCCATGGTTCAGTGATCAGTCAGATATGTGGGTAGAATAAATTTGTGAATTCCTTCTTGGCTCTTTCTCTTCTGAGTTCCCCTTACTCTTTGATTCCCTGGTATTAGTTTGCTGGTCTCTCAGCTGCAAAGACTATGAGATTTTAAAAAATGATTTATCCTGCCCCTATCTCTACACATCATGCCTATGTTTTACACCTAAAACTTCAAAAGAGAAACATACACTGTACAGGTTGACTTTCCTCTCTTACAGGGTTCTCCCAGGCAGATTCTGTTTACTCCCATTCACACTGCATTTTCTACAAGTACTTGCTATTATATTGCTTCTAGAATTCTAATTGTTTTCTACAGGCAAAAAAAAAAAAAAAAACCTGAGTGGAGGTTGTAATCCATTGTTATTAGTCAGAAGCTGATTTAAAAAATACAAGAGTTAATTCACAGTAGCAAAGATATGGAATCAACCTATGAGCTCATCAGTGGATGAATTGATATAGAAAATATGGTACATATACATAATGGAATACTATTTGGCTCTAAAAAAGAATAAAATCATGTCATTTGAAGCAACACAGATGGGGTGGCCATTAGGCTTGGTGAAAAAGCCAGGCACAGAGGAACAAATACCACATGTTCTAATTCATATGTGGGAACTAAATAGTTGCTGTTATAGACACAGAGAATAGAATAATATATATCAAAATCTGGGAAGCGTGAGGGGAGTGTAGATGAAGACAGGTTGATTATGGGTACAAACATACAGTTAGATAGAAAAAATAAGACCCAATATTTGATAGTGGATTAAGATGACTATACTTAGCAACAATATTATGTCTATTTCAAAGTAACTAGAAGAAAGAACTTTAAATAATACCATCATATAAAATGATAAGCACTCAAGGTGATGGATAACCCCAAACAATAATTTTTAAAAGGCTAAAAATTATATAGCTAAAATACATAAGTAAAAATTGTAAGATATTATCAGAGAAAGTATTCTAGCGACCTTGTATTGTTTAGGAAAATGAAAAAGATACTGAGTTTTTTGTGAATATCCAAGTTAAATATTATGGTAAATATGAAAGCAATAGAGGTATAGTGGGCTTATCTATTCACCAGATTCTTTTTTTATGGCTATTACTGAGTCTATAAAAGTAATCCAACTATAAAACAACAACAAAGAAAAAAAAAACAAACATTGTGATGCTGATAAAATAAATGAAGAGTGATTTCGAAAAATATTTTGAAAATTTGAATGCTCAAAAAAATTGTTTAGTCTCTTTTTAACTTTATTATGGGAGTAATGCTTATCTAGTAAAATGAGCTTGGAAGTGTTCTCCCTTCTTCAGGTTTTTGGAGGAGTGTGAGAAAGATTATCATTAATTTTTCTTTTAATGTTTTTTAAAAATTACCCATAAAACCAAGTAGTTTTGAGTTTTTATTTGTTGGGAATTTTTTTTATTACTGCTTCAATCTCCTTATTTGTTACTAGTGTGTTCAGATTTTCTATTTCGTCACAATTCAGTCTTCATAGGTTTTATGCTTCTAGAAATTTATTCATTTTGCCTAGTTTACATAATTCAAAGGCATATAATTGTTCATAGAAATCTCTAATACACTTTGTCTCTCTGTGGAATCAGCTGTAATATCTCATCTTTCATTCATAATTTTGTTCACTTGAGTCTTGTGTTTTATTGCTTAATTATATTTGGCAATTGTGTCTGTCTTCAAAAAAAACAACTCTTAGTTTTGTTCATTTTTTTCTGTTGTCTTTCTAGTCTGTTTTAATTTATATTAAATTCTTTCTTCTACTACCTTTGGACATTTTTTGTAGTTTCTTGAAGTATAATGTTAGATTATTTATTTGCAATCTTTCTTTTCTTTAATGTAGGCATTTATTACTGCATAATGTCCTCTTAGAACAGCTTTTGCTTCATCTAATCAACTTTGCTATGTTATATTTTTATTTCAGTTTCCATTTTAGACTGGAGTTGGGTCACAGAGCACTTCAGGGTCCACTGTCAGGATCAAGATTAGAGAGCCAGTTTCCTAAGTCATGGGTGAACGTGACTCTTCTTGGGTTCCTTGGCAGGTGGTGCTAGTATCAGGCCCAAGGCCAAATGGGGCTGTACCTTAGTACACATGAGGATGGAGCTATTTCTGGGTCTGTAGCCAGGACCATGGTTGGTGACCTTTCTTCCTGAGCGCAGACCTGACTTATCAAAATGGCCTTCTATGGTCTTGGCTCCACCATGATTCTGCAGCCTCCTGTATGGATCCCAAAGCTTGCTGCTGTGGAAGAGTATAATTGGACATATGAGGTTTCTTAGGTTTTGTTGTTGTTGTTGTGATGTTATTTTACGGAGATGTTATTGAATGCCAAGAGTCAGAGAGAAAAAGAGAGTGAGAAAATGACAAAGAGAAGGAGAAGAAAAAGAAGACCATCTTACCGAAGTATTCTGTCTTTTTTGTAATTTTGATCTATTAACTGAAATTTATATTTTGTTTATACATAATTTTTCATATTTCTTTTTGTTTTCTGACCAGGTTTTTATTTTGTGCTTTGAGGATATTTAAGACAGTTGTTTTAAAGTCTTCAGCATGTCCAATGCTAAAGACTTTAAGATGAGGTCATCCTTGGCCTCACCAAGGATGGTTTCTGACAATTTATTTTGTTTCTGTTTTAAATGTGTATAAATTTAAGGGATACAAGTACAGTTTTCTTACATGGATATATTGCACAGTGGTGAAATCTGGATGGACTGTCTTTTTGTGTGTATGTGTTTGTTTGTTTTTCCTTTTATAGGCCACATTTTCCTATTTCTTTCTTTCCTTGGTATTTTTGTTGTCGAAATCCGAACATTTGAATGTTAAATATAGTATGTTAACTCTAGAAATTAAATTCTCTCTCTTCCACATTTTTTTCTTTTTTATGATTGTTGAAGGTTGAAGTAGTCCATTTGTTTAATGACTTTTGCCAGCTATACTTACAGGGTATATATTTTTTGTTGTGTGTGGTCACTGAGTCTCTCTTAGGTTGTTTTTATTTGTTGTTGTGATTTTACAGAATTGTTATTGAATGTCAGGAGTCAGAGAGAAAAGAGAGTGAGAAAATGACAGAGAGAAAGAGAAGAAAAAAGAAAAGAAATAAAATCTCTACTGGCCTTTGCAGATTGGCTGTATACTGAGAACTTGCTTCAAAATTTAGGCAGGCTCCACTGAACCTAGTGATTATCCTAATATGAAACTTGCAGTCTTCTTAGGTCATTTCTGAGCATGCATCTTGCCCTGGGAGTGCATGGCTTTCTAAATTCCCCCATATGCACAGATGCTTTTGAATGCCCTACTTTCCAAATGAATCTCTCTCGTCAGATTTTCCTTTTAGGCTATAGGAAGCACATTGTATGTCTCAATCATAATCTTTTGCTCTGGACAACTTCAAATTATCTGATTACGTACAATGTTTTTGAGCAATGCCCACTGCGTTTCCAGCCTTTCTAAGTTGTGCATTAGGCAAAACAGACAATCACCTTGTGCAAGTTCTATAGATAGACCCCAGGCAGGTTATAACAGACATAAGCCAGAATTGCCAATAAGATCTGCTCTGCTCCCCTCTGAAACAGGGGACTCATACCACTCAGGGAATATGGGTTGATGTCTGCAAGACGGGTGCCATATTATAGATGGGATGAGAGACCTGGTGAAGGAAACATGCTATAAAACTTTACTTCCATTTTTTTATTTTGCCTTTTTCTAGATTTAGCAGTTACTGGTTGCTTAACCTTTGACTGTTTTCCAGAGTTCTGAAAAAGTTGGTTCTGATAGTTTTTGCTTGTTTTTTGATGTTTCTGTGTGATGTATCTACTCCATTTTGCTGATATAATGTTGTCAGGGATTTTTGAGTAGTTTATTTTCCTGTATCTTGCAAAGATATGAGAGGTTGAAGAAGCTAACTTAGGACACAAGACCACGATGAATATACCAAAATAATATCTTTAAAGAGATCTTGAAAGCTCCCTTATTAAAACTTTATTGAAACAGATAACAGCATGACTGATATAATAGCAAGAATCCCAGATTCAGAATAAACAGAACTGAGTTACGCCCCCGGTCTCCCCTGCTCACTACTTGAGTGTTCTTCCTTACATATGTCATTAAGCCTTTCAAGCCTATTTTCCCTTTTCTAAAATTTCAATAATATTAATTACTTAACACTCTTATAAAGATGAACTGAAAATTAAGAAGAAAAAATTGAAATCATGGTTAACATATAAAATTCTATTAAAAGTAATTTATAAGAATAACCACAATAATACATTCCTTTACCTAAGTGTTGTCACAGTTTCCATCATAGCACATTAACTTATTCATTTATATTTTTCAACTTTAAAATTTTTATGTAAAGCTTATTTTAAAAAATCCAAGTGACTTTGTTAGAATTACACAATGTTTTATATGTTTTTCCTCCGTTTTTGTAAAGAATCTGGTCAGTTTATTAAAATGTCTATAGCTACAGGAAAAAAAAAATACACAAAAGGAAAAAGACTCAATGGACCTGTTCCTGAATCTCTGAGTGCACTAGTTCCTCACACTTTGACTCTGTTCTACTCGGGTGCACATAACTAAAAGTAGGAAAAAAAAGTAACGTCAGTATCAGTGACTTATTTAGGTCTGGCTCAGAAAAGCTCATTTTAATTCACTTTAAACTGCACAGGGAACTTATCTCAAATAGCTCTCAAATTTAAATAAAGAGATTATATTTTTTTGAGTTTACATAGAGCAAACAATCCTTTCCATATATGAGAAAATCAAAGGCAATGTTCTCATAAAATTTGCAATACTTAAAAAATACCCCAGAAACAATTTTAATGCAACAAAAATAAGATTCCTGGTTTATAAATGCTTCACTGTATGAGGGATTACTGTATAGCTGCTGTGCCTTTATTGATACATGAATTAAATGAAAGGACATTTCATGAGATCAGCAGGAGGTGATTGGCCTGTTGGGTTCAAATCACAAAGATGATTATTTCTAATAGCAGAGAGTACTATTGGCATACCAGTGTTACAGTCGGACAATAAAGGATATTTTTTCAACTTTCTACTTCAGATACATTTTAAACACCCTAATATTCACATTTTTATTATAGAGGAAATGCTGAAATAGTTTCCCACCAATGTATCTCCAAGATTCAACGATGATTTACAAGGATCAATCTTGTTTTGAAATGAACTAACGTGACTCCATCATAGAAATCAGCCTGACAAGCTCCAGCTTAGCTTCACTCTCCCTGCCACAGCCCCCTCAGGTGCATTACTGGGTCACGCTGTACTCAGAGCCCTGAACCGCTGAGGTTTCGCCACTCTATTCTCAGTACCTGTAACTGTTGTAACCGCATCCTGCCTGGCAAGTCTACCTGCTATTGTGAAAATCACCCCTTGGTGATTGATTGTATGGAACCCCCCCCCCTGCTACCTCCCTTGATGATTGTATGGAAATACTCTTAGTAACCAGCAACGATGGGAACCTCCTGCCTCCTGGTTACCAGCTTCCTCCTACTAACTTGCTTGTTCTGTTTGTAAAATTCCACTTCAGCTAGAATCTCCCTCCCCTCTCTTCCAGGTTAGGTATAAAAGGAAATCACATCCCCCTATTTGAGGCCGAAGATTTTGAGCAAGATCTGACTCTCAGTTGCCAGCAATAAAGGACTCTCAATTGGAACTCAGAGTATGACGTTTTCCTTCTAACTTGCTCGGGTATAACAGTTTCATCTTGTCTTTCTTATTCACCTCCACCCCCAACCCCAGCATTCACATACACAGTGGATTATTTTGAAACAAATCCTAGAAAGACAACCTAGTAATTATATAACTACTTCAAAATGTGTCTCTTATAAATCATTCTATTATAAGGACACATGCACACATATGTTCATAGCAGCACTGTTTACAGTAGCAAAGACCTGGAACCAACCCAAATGTCTACTGATGATAGACTAGACAAGGAAAATGTGGCACATATACACCATGGAATACTATACAGTCATAGGAAACGATAAATTTGTGTCCTTTGTAGGGACACGGATGAATCTGGAAACCATCGTTCTCAGAAAACTGACACAAGAACAGAAAATCAAACACTACATGTTCTCACTCATAGGCGAGTGTTGAACAATGAGAACACATGGACACAGGGAGTGGAGCATCACACACCGGAGTCTGTTGGGGGAGGCAAGGGAGGCACAGCAGGGAGGGATGGGGAGGTCAGGGAAGGATAACATGGGGGAGAAATGCCAGATGTGGGTGACAGGAGGATGGAGGCAGGAAACCACATTGCCATGTGTGTACCTATGCAACAATCCTGCATGATCTGCACATGTATCCCAGAACCTAAAGTACAATTAAAAACAAAAAAAAAAGATAAAAGATCTATTTTCAATACAAGGTACATACCATCATAACAACAAAAAATAGTATTTCTATATTGTTTAAAATATTTAATTGGTACTTAAATTTTCCCCATTGTGGCTTTTTTTAATCTACAGATTTCTTCATTCTTCTTTATTTTCCCTTGTAATTTATTCATTTAATACATTAGACAGTTTTCTTGTAGGATTCCCTGCCATCTGAATTTTATGGTTGCATGTCACCTTGTGTCATTTCGTAAGTTCTCTGTCACATGTATTGCTTGCAAAATTGTTGTTAACTTTATAGTCTTGAAATGATTCAGTTTGATTTTCATTACTAGGAGTTTCTGGATTCTACTAAGTCAGAAAAGTGTAAAAGTATCCAATGCAGACTTAGTAGATCATTGATGAAGGTTCAGGTAGTAAGGTCAACAGTGAAATAGTAATTCAATGTACAAGGGAAAAAAAAAGATGATCTGCTTTTAGAGAATACAAATCTCAGTTCACAGACTCCAATTTACAAAAAGGGACTTTGTTCTTTACAATTCAGCATTAATTCTGACTTAAGCTTTCTGTCTTTAGGCTGGCAAAAAAGTTAACTTTATCATTTGCAAGCAACTAGGCAAAATAGAGAATTCATAGTCACAAGTAACATTTCTTAGAATAAACAATGTCATATTTCTTGTACACTTACATTTGCAAATGAGTCACACTAACTCATGAGCAATATTTTCCTACATTTTTACCCAAGCTCCTTTTCACATTATGCATATATTTATGTAATAATTACCTAGAAGTAGAACTACTATATTTCAAAGGTTGTGAATCTATGTATTTATTAGCTTTATCTAATATCTTTCTGAATAGTTGCTTCGGTTTACACCCCATTCAAAATTATCCCCATTTTTGGTAACAGTATTCACTGTTAAATTTTTAATTAGAAAAGAAATTACTAAGGGTCAATTTCTTTCAAATATGCCATCTCATATTGTTATTATAATAATTTTATGAGTTAGATTACAAAGTCAATTTGTAACTCCACACAACCTCAAATTTTTAAAGTGTTAGTTGAATTTTAATCTGTCAACTCTAAACTCATACCCTAGGTACAATCCTTGGCTACTGTCTTAGGGCTAACTGCTAAGAAAGTTTTTGAGAGTAGAAGAACAAATAGGCTAGGCTTTTAGGAGTTGCTTTAGAAATAACAAAGTATAAATATATAAGTTTATAGACTTCTATAATGTAGAGGACCTGAGGTGATAGTAATAACCTTGACCTTTATCTGACCTTCCAGGTTAGGGATTTAAGTAAAGGATCAAAATTCCACATTTACAAAACTCTAAAGACCTTTTCATCTGGCATATACTCTGGTCAACAAAGAGGTCTCTGTGTGTGTGTGTGTGTGTGTGTCTAAGAGACAGTGTTTAAGATATTTACTGCTTTATTCCCTCATGGAAGTGATTTTTTCCGTTATTTTTTGAAATAGGTGTTCTTTGAGAGATTTCAGACTATTTTTCCTTTTGGTCCCTACAAACAAATAAATCATTCTTTCCCGCAAGTTCAGCTTTTCATTTGTGACAAATTAAAAAACGCTGACTGGCTGAAAAATGGGAGGGTTTATTTTTCTTTCCCTTTTTGTGAATGAGGCATTAAGTCTAAAATTGCCTTTGATGACAAATTCCTTTCATCCCTAATCCTTCATAGAAATACCTTAGTGAACTATAAGTGACAGAAAGCTTGAAAGAAAGAGGTGAGCTCAGTCTTGTAAATAAACACAACTGAAAAATAGAAGTAACAAAGATAGGCTTACCTTACAGGTTTTTATATTTTAATTGGGCTTAAATGGTTGAAAATGTAAAACAAACTATAGTTAGTTGCATCATCTGCTAATTATTTTGTCACCTGAGCTTAATTTTTTACCCTCTTTCTATTATTTATTTGGGAAGATGAAGAAAAAATAGCCATGACTTTTAATTTCCTCTAAAATTGTGTCATTTACAGAGGAAAATCCATAAATGTTAGTATAATGATCAGCTCTGCTAAAATCTGATTGATTTAACTAACGTCTTAAGCAACTTTTATACACGTTTACTTATTGAAAGATGTGTTGTTGACCTATTATGTGCCAAACATTGTGCGAAGCCCTGAGAGATGTTGAGATAATTAAGATGATGGCCCTAGTCCAAGAACTATACCACTGCTTACAGACTTAAACATGGAAAATTGACTAGGAGTAGAAATAAAAAGCAAGTATAGTGAATTGTTTTCAATGGCAATCAAAAGTTTGTTTTTTTGCTTTTAACTAGACCTAAAGGAATGAAGAGGTACATGTACTGAAATTAGAGTAGAAATAAAAGTAAGGCAATATAGACCAAGAAAACACATCTGTAAGGTAAAATGAGTTTTAAAAGCACTGCAGAAATTGTTCTCTAAGACTGTGTGAAGTAGTTGATAAAGTGGACATTCATGTTAATTTTTTAAGGTCAACTTGAAAACAATTTAAGGAGCAAAACGTAAATTTGAACTTGATCTCTGACAAAGGCATGCAAAGATTGAAGTAATCGAAGAGAATCCCAGACTTCTTTATCAATATACTGGTTTAAATTGGCTTAAATTTTGATAAAGATTATTTTCAAATATTCAACTTAAAATCTTGAAAAAAAAGTGAACATAAGCGACATTTTCTTTCATTTTTAAATATTTTAATTGGTAAATGAGCACTTATGTTTTCTAAATGGTTTGAGATATAATTCACATATAATAAAATTCTTCAACTTAAAATGTATAATTCAATAATTTTTAGTATATTCACAAAGTTGTGCAATTATCACTAGGACCTAATTTATAACAACTTTTTTATTTTAAAATGAAACCCCCTACCCATTAGCAGTCACTCTCCATCCATTCCCAACCTTCAGCTACAAATCTGCTTCCTTTCTCCAAAGATTTGTTCATTCGGAACATTTCATATACAGAAATAGTACAATATCAAGTTTTCCTGTGATTATTTTACTTCACTTAGCATAGTGTTTCCAAGGTTCTTCTATGTGGTTGTATCATATAAAAGTACTTCATTATTTGTCATTGCTTAATCATACTACATTATTTGAATACACTGCATTTTATTTATTCATTTATCAATTGATGGACATTTGATGGGTTGTTTCCATTTTTTGGTTACTACGATTAATGCTCCTGTGAACATTCATGCACAGTTTATTATGTGAATGTCTGTTTTAATTTTTCTCATAGTGGATTTTCTTGATCATGTGGTAACTCTATGTTTAACTTTTTGGAGGAATTGCTGAGTTGTTTTCCAAAGTGGCTACACCATTTTACATGCCCACCAATAATGTAGAACAGTTCTAATTTCTCATGTCCTAGCTAATTGTTACCATTTTGTTTTTATTATAGCCATCCTCATGGGTGGGAAGTGGTATTTCCGTGTAATTTTTGTTTTCATTTTCCTAATGACTAATAATATTGAGTATCTATTTATGTACTTATTAGGCATTCATTTTTCTGATTGACATGAGTCTATTCATATAAAAGGCTCATTTTAAACTTTATTAAAATCCATTCATACAACAAACAATGTATCCATGTAAATGTGCAGTTCAATGGTTTTTAGTAAATTATATTATTTTTAGAAATGTTTGTGAAAATATCTATCACATAAAATTTCTCAACTTAATCACTAAGTGTATAATTAAGTAACATTAATTGCATTCATAATGTTGTCAATTTGTATGTTGAAATCCTAACCCCCAAAGTGATGGTACCAGGAGGTCAAGTGTTTGGGAGGTGATTAGGAGCTAAGGGTAGACCCCTACTGAATGTTTTGTAACCATCACAGCTATCCATTTCCTCACATTCTTAATAACCCTGAAAAGACTGTAATCATTAAGCAATAATTCCCTGTTACCCTCCCCCTAAACCTTGTAACGTATTTTGTAGTTTTTGTCTCTAGAAGTTGCCCATTTATGTACCTATATAAGTGAAATAATAGAATATTTGTTTTCTTTGTCTAGTGTATTTTACTTGCCATATGTTGTCAAGGCTCATCAAGTTGTAGCACATATCAGAACTTCATTCCTGGAGGATCCAAGATGGCTGAATAGGAACAGCTCCGGAGTGCAGTTCCCAGCAAGAACAATGCAGAGGGTGGGTGCCCACCGCATTTCCAAACAAATTTTTACTGCCTATAGACCAAGAGATTCCCGGGATGAAAAGCAAGAATTTTCAGCACAGAGGTTTCAGCCAGTGCCAGGCTGGCACACAGAAACTCAGACAAATCTGGGCAGCCATTTCAAGTGGTGCCTGGAATACCTGAGAGACAGAGCGGCCCATTCAATTGAACAGGAGGGGGCAGAGACAGGGAGCCAGGTGATCTGGCTCGGCGGGTACCATCCCCCACAAAACAAACAATCTGAGATGCTCTGGATTGAGAGTTTCACAGCAAGCTCAGCTGGACACAGGATGGTCCAGCTCAGTGCGGGGAAGGGAAACCACCACTACTGAGGCAGTCTGCCACTACAGAGGCAGTTCTCACAGCAGCTGGGCAGAGCCTGCGGCAGCTCAGCAACACCTCTGCTGGCAGACCATGACTAGACTACTCCACGTGGGGCAATGCATCTATGAAAAAAGGCAGCAGCACAACAGGAACTTATAAATAAAGCTGACCTGCCTAGGACAGTGCACCTGTGAAAAGAGGCAGTTACGACTTCAGCTGCAGCAGACTTAAAAATACCTGCCCAGCAGCTCTGCATGGAACAACGGAGCTCCCAGCACAGCACTTGAGCTCCTATAAGGGACAGACTGTCTCCTCAAGCAGCTCCCCAATCCCCATATACCCAAAGAGACACCCCATAAAGGAAAGCTTAGGCTGACATCTGGCTGGAACCCTTCTGGGACAAAGATAACAGAAGAATAAACTGGCAGCAACCCTTAGTGTTCTGCAGCCCCAGCGGGTGATCCCCAGGCAAGCAGGGTCTGGAGTGGACATCCAGTAGTCCTGCAGCAGAGGGGCCTGTTAGAAGGAAAACTAAGAAACAGAAATAAATAACTATATTATCAACAAGAAGGATGTCCACTCAGAGACCCCATCCAAAAGTCACCAACTACAAAGACCACAGGTAGATAAAGTCACAAAGATGGGAAGAAACCAGCCCAAAAAGGATGAAAACACCAAAAATCAGAACGCCTCTCTTCCTCCAAAGGAACACAACTCCTCACCAGCTAGGGATCAAAGACGGATGGAGAATGAATCTGATGAATTGATAGAAACAGGCTTCAGAAGGTGGGTAATAACAAACTTCTCAGAGCTAAAAGATCATATGCTAACCCAATGCAAAAAACTAAGAACCTAGAAAAAAGGTTAGATGAAATGCTAACTAGAATAAACAGCTTAGAGAAGAATGTAAATGACTTGATGGAGCTGAAAAACAAAGCATGAGAACTTTGTGAAGCATACACAAGTTTCAATAGCCAAATCTACCAAGCAGAAGAAAGGATATAAGAGATTGAAGATCAACTGAATGAAATAAAATGACAAGGCAAGAATAGAGAAAAAGAGTGAAAAGAAATGAACAAAGCCTCCAAGAAGTATGGGATTATGTGAAAAGACCTAATCTACATTTGATAGGTATACCTGAATGTGAAAAGATAAACAAAATAGACAGACTGCTAGCCAGATTAATAAAAAAGAAAAGGGAGAAGAATCAAATAGATGCAATAAAAAATGATAAAGGGGATATCACCACAGATTCCACAGAAATACAAACTACCATCAGAGATCACTAAAAACAACTCTATGCACATAAACCAGTACACCTGGAAGAAATTGATAAATTCCTGGACACTTGCACCCTCCCAAGCCTAAACCAGGAAGAAGCTGAAACCTTGAATAGACCAATAACAAGGGCTGAAGTTGAGGCAGCAATTAATAGCCTACCAACCAAAAAAAGTCCAGGCCCAGATGGGTTCACAGCCGAATTCTACCAGACGTACAAAGAGGAGCTGGTACCATTCCTTCTGAAACTATTTCAAACAATCCAAAAAGAGGGAATCCTTCCCAAATCATTTGATGAGACCAACATCATCCTGATACCAAAACCCGGCAGAGACTCAACAAAAAAAGAAAACTTCAGGCCAATATCCGTGATGAACATAGATGCAAAAATCTTCAATAAAATACTGGCAAACCAATTGCAACAGCACATCAAAAGCTTATCCATCAGGATCAAGTAGGCTTCATTCCAGGGATGCAAGGCTGGTTCAACATACGTAAGTCTATAAAGGTAATCTATCACATAAACAGAACCAAAGACAAAAACCACGTGATTATCTCAATAGATGCAGAGAAGGCTTTCAACAAAATTCAACAGCCCTTTATGCTAAAAACTCTCAATAAACTAGGTTTCGAAGGGACATATCTCAAAAAAAAAAAAATAAAAAAGCTTTTTTGACAAACCTACAGCTAATATCATACTGAATGGGCAAAAACTGGAAGCATTCCCTTTGAAATCTGGCACTAGACAAGGATGCCCTCTCTTACCACTCCTATTCAATATAGTATTGGAAGTTCTAGCCAGAGCAATTAAACAAGAAAAAAAAAAGAGTATTCAATTAGGAAAAGAGGAAGTCAAATTGTCTCGATTTGCAGATGACATGATTGTATATATAGAAAACCCTATCATCTCAGTCCCAAATCTCCTGAAACTGATAAGCAACTTCAGCAAAGTCTCAGGATACAAAATCAATGTGCGGAAATCACAAGCATTTCTATACACTAATAACAGACTAACAGAGAGCCAAATCATGAGGAAACTCCCATTCACAATTGCTACAAAGAGAATAAAATACCTAGGAATACAACTAACAATGGATGTAAAGGACCTCTTCAAGGAGAAGTACAAACCACTGCTCAAGGAAATAAGAGAGGACACAAACAGATGGAAAAACATTCCATGCTCATGGTTAGGAAGAATCAATATTGTGAAAATGGCCATATTGCCCAAAGTAATTTATAGATTCAATGCTATCCCCATCAAGCTACCTATGACCCTCTTCACAGAACTGGAAAAAAGCACCTTACTTCATATGGCACCTAAAGAGAGTCCACGTAGCCAAATCAATTCTAAGCAAAAATAACAAAGCTAGAGGCATCACAGTACCTGATTTCAAACTACACTACAAGCCTACAGTAATCAAAAGAGCATAGTACTGGTACCAAAACAGAGATATAGACCAATGGAACACAACAGAGGCCTCACAGGCAATGCCACACATCTACAACCATCTGATCTTTGACAAACCTGACAAAAACAAGCAATGGGGGAAAGGATTCCCTGTTTAATAAATGGTGTTGGAAAAACTGGCTAGCGGTGTGCAGAAAGTGGACTCTGGACCCCTTCCTTACACCTTACACTAAAATTAACTCCAGGTGAAAAAAAAGACTTAAACATAAGACCTAACACCATATAAAAACCCTAGAAGGAAACCTAGGCAAACCATTCAGGACATAGGCATAGGCAAGGACTTCATGACTAAAACAACAAAAACATTGGCAACAAAAGCCAAAGTAGACAAATGGGACGTAATTAACTCCAGAGCTTCGGAACAGCAAAAGAAATAATCATTAGAGTGAACCGCCAACCAACAGAATGGGAAAAAATTTTTGCAATCTACCTATCCAACAAAGGGCTAATATTCAGAATCTACAAAGAACTAAAACAGATTTACAAGAAAACAAACAAACAAACCCATTCAAAAGTGGACAAAGGATGTGAACAGATACTTTTCAAAAGAAGACATATATGAGGCCAATGAACATATGAAAAAATGCTCATAATCACTGATTATTAGAGAAATGCAAATCAAAACTACATTGAGATACCACCTCATACCAGTTAGAATGGCGATCATTAAAAAATCTGGAGACAACAGATGCTGGAGAGGATGTGGAGAAATAGGAACACTTTTACACCGTTGGTGGGAGTGTAAGTTAGTTCAACCATTGTGGCAGACAGTGTGGCACTTTCTCTAGGACCTAGAAATAGAAATTCCATTTGACCCAGCAATCTCATTACTGGGTATATACCCAAAGGATTATAAATCATTCTATTATAAAGACACATTCACAAGTATGTTCATAGGGGCACTGTTACAATAGCAAAGACCTGGAACCAACCCAAATGCCCATTGATGATAGACTGGACAAGGAAAATGTGGCACATTATACACTATGGAATACTATGCAGCCATAGGAAACGATGAGTTTGTGTCCTTTGTAGGGACATGAATGAATCTGGAAACCATCATTCTCAGCAAACTGACACAAGAACAGAAAATCAAACACCACATGTTCTCACTCATAGGCAGGTGTTGAACAATGAGAACACATGGACACAGGGAGGACAGCATCACACACTGGGGTCTGTTGGGGGGGGCCAAGGGAGGGTCAGTGGGAGCGGGGGAGGTCAGGGAGGGATAACATGGGGAGAAATGCCAGACGTAGGTGATGGGGAGATGGAGGCAGCAAACCACATTGCCATGTGTGTACCTATGCAACAATCCTGCATGATCTGCACATGTACCCCAAAATCTAAAGTACAATAAAAGAAAAAAAGAACTTCATTCCTTGTTGTGGCTGAATAATACTCCCTTAGACATAAATGCTATATTTTGTTTGCCCATTCATTGTTTGACAGACACTTGGGTTGTTTTCACCTTTGGAGTACTATGTATAGTACTGTAGTGAACACTGGCATTCAAATATCTATTCAATTCCTTGCTTTCAAAACCTCTGGACAAATATCTAGGAATAGAATTGCCAAATTGAAATGTGGTTCTAGGTTTAGCTTTTTGAGGAGCTGTCAAATGATTTTTTTATAGTGGTCATAACATTTCATGTTTTGAGCAGCAGTGTATAAGATTCCAATATCTCAATATTTTTGCCAATACTTATTTTTCATATTTTTGCCAATAGACATCCTAAAGGGTGTGCATTAGTATCTCACTACAGAGAATCTTTTGTTGTGATTATTGGCCATTTGTACATCTTTTCTGAAAATGTCTACTCAAATCCTTTTTTTTTCAGATGGGGTTGTTTGGTTTTTCTTGTGGGTTGTAGGAGTTCTTTATATATTCTGGATATTCATTCCTTATAATATACAGATTTTTGAATATTTTTCCTCATTTTTTGGTTATCTTTTCACTCCTTTGATAGTACCCTTTTAAAAAAATGAAGTGAAATTAACCTGTTATTTTCCTCTATTGCCTGTGCTAATGGTGTCATGTGAAAAAAAGTTGGCAAATCCAATGTAAAGATGCTTCTCTATGTTTTCTTGTAGCAGTTTTATAGTTTTAGCATTTAAGTTTAAATTTTTAATGCATTTTTAGTTATACTTTGTGTATGGTGTAAGGGAGTCCACCTTCATTCTTTTAAATGTAGATATCTAAATTTTACAGCACCATTGCTGAAAAGACTGTTCTTTTCCCCCACTGAGTCATGTATTAGTTTGCTAGGACATCCATAAAAAAATACAACAAATTATTTTTTTTAAACAGCAATTTGTGTTTTCACAGTTTTGTTGGCAAAACCATGCTCCTTTTGAAGGTGTTAGTGAAGAACTTAATTCAGTTCTTCCTCCTAGCTTCTGTTACTTTCTTGACTTGTAGTAGCATGACTTCAATCTATACAGTGCATTATCTTGTTATCACTATGTCCATATTTTCCATTTTTATAAGGATACCAGTCATATTGCATTAGGTGTCCACTCTATTCCAGAACGGCCTTATCTTAACTCATTACATTTGCATTGGACTTGCTATTGTGCAAATGTTTGTGCTCTCCCTTATAATTTGTATGTTGAAATCCTAACCCCCAAAGTGATGGTACCAGGAGGTGAAGTTTTGGGAAGATGATTAGGAACTGAAGGTGGACCCCTACTGAATGAAATTAGTGACTTTATAAAAGAGGCCCAAGAGATCCCTGCCCCTTCCACCATGTGAAGATACAAGGAAAAGACAGCTATCTGTGAACCACAAAGTTGTCGCTCACCAGACACTGAGTCTGCTGGTGCCTTGATCTTTGACTGCCCAGTCTCTGAACTGTGAGAAATATATGTGTCTTATTTATTATTTGCTATTTATTTCTGTTATATTTAATAAATTGGTTATTTATTATTTATTATTCTCTTGCTTATAAATAGTATAGCATACTATATTTATATAGAGATAAATATATAGTATAGTATACTATAGATATGCAATCTATAGTAATTTGTTAGATTAGCTCAAATGAACTAAAACAGGCCTTATTTCTAAGTAAGGTCACATTTTGAGGTACCACTGTTAGGATTTCTACAATTAATTTTGGAAGATGCAGTTCAACCCCATAACAGTCTGCACTCTAGTCCTCCCAAATTCATGTCCTTCTCACATGCAAAATACATTCATCCCATTCCATCATCCCCCCAAATTATTAACTTATTTCACCGTTAACTCTAAGTACAAAATCTCATCCAAATATCTTCTAAATTAGATGTGGATAAGACTCAGGTCATGATTCTTTCTGAAGCAACATTTATCTCTATCTGTGAAACCAGGCAACAAGTTAATCTGCTTCCAATGTACAGTAGTATTCAAGGAGGATTGATTCTAGGACCCTTGTGGATTACTAGGCCTGTACATACTCAAGTCCCTTAGCTGGATCCACAATCACAGCTATAGGAGGCAGGTCAGCCCACTGTATAATGGTAAGACAGATATAGATAACATAGATATTCTGATTCATTTCAGGGTAAATTGGAAGATGGAAAAAAGATCATATGTCCCAAGGAAGTCTGAAAACTGTCAGAGAAAACTCCGTTAGATTTTAAGGCTTGAAAATAATCCTCTTTAACGAAATGATCTGAGCTCAGGCTCATGATAGTGACAGCCACCCCCTGCCCTGGGTTGCAGCCCCACTCACTGGAAGTGAGAAGGTAGCTCCACTCTCATTCTCATCCTTCCCTTTTGTGAAGGATAACATGGATCAGCCTCTTTCTTACCAATAGAATCCCCAAAATCTAGCAGCCTTCCTTCATTGTGTCTCAGTTCTCTCTCCTTAGTCCAATGTGTCAGGGTTTCTGTTGAGATGGTTGATTAAATCCCCAGGTTACAGGTTATATGCCTAATCTTTAGTAAATGGTTGTTCAGCCACACCCTTGGTGTTTTCTCCAGAGCACATTCTTTCAATTTTTAAAAAATGGTGATAGACTGATAATTGGCTATTTACATTACAAAAATCTCCTAAGTTCTGGTTTCTTTTTGCTTGGGATTTCTTTTTTCAATTTGTCTCTCCCTCTCACATACGTAGCAAGGAGAACCAGGCTATGAATTCAAAACTTTGGTTATAAATCTCCTCAATTAAATATCAAAGTTCTTCACTTATATGTTTTACTTTCCACAAAATAGTAGGACACACATCAACCTAGTTCTCTGTTACTTTCTACGAGGATCACGTCTCCTCCAAAGTCTAATAAAATTTACCTTATTTCTGCTTGAGACCTTACCAGAAGTAACTTTAACATTCATATTTTAGCAGCATTATGTTTATGATAATATGTGTATTCCCTAAGACCATAAAAACTTTCCCTCCAGCTTTTTCATTTCTTTCTGAGCCCTTAACAAAATTGCCTTTCACATCCATATTTCTATCAACCACCTCTTTATGACAATATAGGCTTTTTCTATCATGAATCTCAAAACTCCCAGGCTCCATTGATTACCCAATTCCAAAGCCACTTCAATATTTCTAGGCATTTATTAGAGTAGTATCCCAATTCTTGCTACTAAAATCTGTATTAGTTTTCTAATTAATTACATCTGCAATCACCCTATTTCTAAACTTGGTCACATTCTATGGTACTGTGGATTAGTACTTGCACATATAAATTTTGGGGAAGACAAATTTCAAACCATAACAAATTATCTTGGCATCTTGGTGAAAAATCACTTGACTATATATTTGAGAGTTTATTTCTGGGTTTTTTAATTCAAGCTTTTGGTCCATATGCCTATTCTTATGCCAGGACCACATGGTTTCAATTACAGTTGCTTTGAAGGAAGTTTTTAAATCAGCAAGTGTGTGTTTTTAAATCTTGTTCTTTTGTTTCAAGATAGCATTGGTTTTTGAGAATTCCTGTATATTTCACATACATTTTGGACTGGGTTTCCTTAATTCGCAAAAAAAAAAAAAAAAAAAAAAAAGTGTGTTTTGATAGATATTAAATTTAATTTGTACAGCATTTTGGGTAGCATTGTCATCACAAAAACATAGAGCATTCTAATACATAAAATGGGATACTTTCCCATTTATTTACATCTTTAATCTCATTCTAGAATAGCTGATAGAAGTTTTACCTACCTGGTTATATTTTATACGTCTCACCTCCCTGGTTAAATTTATTTCTAATTATTTTATTTTTTAAATTAGATGCTATTATAAATTGAATTGTTCATTTAAAGTTTTTTGCAGATTGTTTCTTTCAAGTGCATAGGAATATGATTATTTGTGTTTTGGTTTTATAATCAGAACTTAGATTAATTTATTTATTAACTCTAATAATTGTTTTGTGTATTTTTTGGGTATTCTACCTATGACCTATAAGATCATAATGTCTGTATCAATTGAGATAATCATGTCATTTTGTTCCTTGATTCTATTAATGTTATATTTCATTCATTTTGTATATTAATCCATTCTTTGCATTCCAGGAAAAAATCTCACATAATCACGATGAATTATTCCTATAATATGCTGCTAAATTTTATTTGCTAATATTTTAGCAAATATTTGCAAATTCATAGGGGATATTAATCTGAATTTATTATTTTTTTCCTTGTAATATCTTTGTCTGGCTTTGCTACCAGAGTAATGTTGACATAATAGAAAAAAAGAAGTGTTACTTTTTCTTCAATATTTTTGTAAGAGTTTGAGAATAACTGGTGTTAAAGTTTTCTTTACCTGGCTGAATTCACCAGTGATGCCAATGACCCTGGGTTTTCCCTTCATTGGGCAGGCAGTTTTTGATTATTGATTCAATCTCTTCACTCATTGTATGTCTGTTCAGATTTTCTATTTCTTCTTGAGTTAGTTTATATAGATTGTATATTTCAAAAACTTTGCCCATTTCACATGTTATCCAATTTTTAGTGTATACTATTCATAATATTCTCTTAGAATCCCTTTTACTTCTAAAAAACTAGTGGTAATTTTCCTACTTTTAGTACTTGTTTGCTAATTTGAGTTTTCTTTTTTTAGTTTAATGTAAATAAAGTTTGTAATTTGCTTTTCTTTTTCAAAGAACCAAATTATTTTTGCCTATTTTCTCTATTGCTATTTTCTCTCTTTTTTATTTGTCTCTTCACTAACCATTATTTCTTTTCTTCTTCCTTCTGCTAGATCTGGGTTGGGTTTGATTTCTCTAGATACTTAAGATTGTAGTTAGGTTATTGATTTGAGATTTTTTAAAAGTCTGATTGTGATATACTATTTTGATTTCCTTATTTTTCCCTTTCCTGTATATTTTTCCAGCCTTAATGAGGAATAATTGACTAATAAAAACTGTATATATTTAAGGTATACCAATTGATATTTTAGTATAAATATGCATTATGGAATAATCTCAACATGATGCTAATAAACATATCCACGCCCTCACATAGTTATCACTTTCATTTTCTTTTCTTTTTCTCATGGTGAAAACATTGAAGATCTACTGTTTTAGCAGATTTTAAGTATACAATACGATATTGGTAACTATAGTTACATTGCTGTAACTTAGCACTCCAGAACTTTTTCATCTGACATAACTAAAACTTTGTACCCCTTAGTCAACATCTTTCAATTTTCCCCTCCCAAGCCCTAGAAACCATTATACCACTCTCCGTTTCCATGAGTTTGGCCATATAAGTGAAATCCTGCAATACTTACCTTTCTGTATCTGGCTTATTTCACTTAGCATAATTTTCTCCAGGTTCATCCATGTTGACATAAATGACAAGATTTCCTTTCATTTAAAGGCTGAATAGTATTTGCGTGTGTGTGTGTGTGTGTGTGTGTGTGTGTGTGTGTGTGTTGTTTACATAACATTTTCTCTATCTATTCATCCACTGATGGATATTTAGCTTGTTTCCCTATCTTTGCTATGGTGAAAAGTGCTATTGTGAAAAGATATCTGAGAGCCCAGATATCTCCTCACGACAGTGATTTCATTTGGATATATACTTAGAAGTGAAATTTCTGGATCACATGCTAGTTTTATTTTATATTTGGTTAAGGAATCTCTGTACTATTTTCCATAACGACTAAACCAGTTTACTTTCCCCACCAACAATGTATAAGAATTCCCTTCTCTCTCCATATTCACATCTTTTGTCATTCTGCTGTTGAGATTTGGTGGTATTTCTGGAAATGTTTCTTATACAGAGGTGGATAGCAATGATAATCTAATTGTGCACAGAAGTGCCTGTATATAAATTTAAGTCCAAATTAAATGGATCTCAATTCAGCTTCCCTTAGTGGATCTCTGAAATGAATTCTGAATCATTGGTTGTGGTTACAAAAGAACAACACAAAAGATGCCGTGTTGTTGGAACAAACTATTTTTACTGTAGTGGTAGTCATAAGTGAAAATAATATATACAGCCAAATACACAGGGGAGAGAGAGACAGAGAGAGAGAGAGAGAGTTAGTACATGCAAAACTGGGAAAATCTGGACAAAATCAGTGCATTGTATCAGTGTTAACATCCTGGTTGTGAAATTGTACTGTAGTTTTTCAAAACAGTCCCCTTTTCTCCACAACCTCAACAGCACTTACCTTTTGTCTTTTTGATAATATTCACTCAAACAGGGATGAAGTACTATCTCATTGTGGTTTTAATTAGCATTTCTCTCATGATTAGTGATGTTGAGCAGATTTTCATATACCTTTTGTCTATTTGTATGTTTCTTTTGAGAAATTTCTTCTGAAGTCCTTTGCCCACTTTTTAATCAGACCATTTGTTATTTGCTATTAAGTTACTGAAGTTCTTAATAAATATTTTGGACATTAACACCTTATCAGATCCGTGATTTGCAGGTATTTTGTCATTACCTTTTCAAGCTATTGCTTGTCTCGTTTGCTGTGCAGAAACTTTTTGGTTTGATGCAATCCCACTTGTCTATTTCGCTTTTGTTGTCCATGCTTTTGGTGTCATATCCATGAAATCATTGCCAAATCCAATGTTAAGTAGTTTTTCCTTACTTTTTTATTCTAGAAGCATTATGGTTTCAGGTCTTATATTTAAATCTTCATTCTATTTAGACTTGACTTTTGTATACAGTGAGATATAAGGGTTCAATTTCATTCTTTGACATGTGGTTATTCAGTTTCCTCAATACCATTTATTGAAGAGACTGTCATTTCCCCATTGGTGCCCTTGTCAAAAATCAATTGATCACAAATATATAGATTTTTTTCTGGCCTCTCTATTTTTTTTCCATTTGTCTGTATGTCTGTTTTATGACATTACCATACTGTTCTAATAACTCAATTTTGAAACTAATAAATGATCCTCTAGCTTTTTCTTTCTCATAATTTCTTTGACTATTCAGTATCTTTTGTGGGTTCATATGGTATTCAACTTGTTTCTTATAATTCTGTTAAAACGCACATGTACTTTGAAAAGGATTGCATTAAATCTATAGATCACTTTGGGTAATCTGAATATTTAAACAATGTTAATTCTTCCAGCCTGTAAACACAATATACCTTTCCATACGGCATGGATTCCAGGCTATTTGTTAGCTGAGGATTTAGATGTGAGATTTAAATCTTTCCGCAGATTTGCAAATTTTCAGCCATATTTCCTCAAATTTTTTTTCTTCCCCTTTCTTTCTCTCCTCCCTATCTGGTATTCCTATAATGTATATGTTGGCAAGCGTGACAGTATTCCACTGGTCGTTCAGTTATGTTTATTTTTCTCATTCTTTTTTCTTTTGCTCCTCTGACTGGATAATTTCAAATGTCTTATCTTCAAGCTTGCTGCTCCTCTCTTCTGCTTACATGAATATACCATTGAATTTCTCTAATATGATTTTTATTTTCGTTTTACTAAAGAAATTATCAAAATTTCCAGAATTTTTCTGTTTGTTTCTATGTATTTGTTTTGATATCGTCATCTTGTTCAGAAGTTTTCGTCTGATTTCTTTGGTTATTTGTACATGTTTTCCTTTAACCCATTAAACATATTTAAGGCATCTGACTTAATATTATTGACTAATAATTTTAATGTCTGTGCTTCCTCAGGGATTCTTTCAATTAAATTCTTTATTTTCTGTAAGTGGGTTGTATTTTCTTATTTCTTTATGTTTTAAAATGTTTGTTTATTACTGGAGAAAATTCTGAGTAATATGTGTGGTAATTCTGAAAATTTAATGCTCTTGTTTCTCAAGGAATGCTTGTTCCTTGCTTGTTTATGCCTGAAGCAATCCTACTGTGATTTTCCAAACTCTTTTGCAATTATATTTTGCAAACCATTTATTTGCAAATGATTTTACATATTTGTTGTGTATGGTTGCTAAAGTTTCTGTTCCATTCTTCCATTTTATCTTCAGTTATCAGTGACCTGCCAATAATTCCCTTAAATTTCTGGTTTCCAAGTTGGTAGGGAGTGAAATTCCTGTCTCTTTGAATCTCTTCCTGTCTGTGAATCAATTTCACCCCTTTGAGATTGAAACAATGACCCTATGGGATCACAAGCAGCAATCAGCTATCAAAACACACAGCCTTGATTCCTGGAGGACAAGGTTTTGATTGCCCATCCTGACTCCAGCAAGATGACCTGAATGTGGTTTACAGTTCCATGCTGTGGGATAAGGGTTGGAAGCTGAGAGACACTACTGTAAGAGCTGAACCTGACCAAAATTTGCCAGTCTTCTCTGGATGCTCGGTTTCTTCTCTGGATGCCTCAAGTGTTCTATTAGACCCTGAGTTCCAAAATAGTTGCTTCAGACAGTTCGTGTGAATCAATTTTTTTGATGGTGAAACAGATTCTTGAAGCTTTCTACTTCTCTGTGTTCTGTGAAGTCACTGCTGCTTATTGTTAATTAGATACTTTTCCTTTTGTTTTTAAGATGTAACTGAGAGTTTTTAAAACATATCCTGAACAGCAAGTACCTTATCAATGTAGAATTTATAAATATCTTCTTTTATACATGAGTTGTATTTTCACACTTTATTGATGGTATTTGTTCAGTAAAAATATATTAATTTTGATGAAGTCTAAATTATCTTCTTTTAGTGTCATATCTATTAAACCACTGTATAGTTTAGAGTTATGAAGATTTACACCTATGCTTATTTTCTTTCCTTCTTTTCTTTTTCTTTTTTTTTATTATTATTTTTTAATCTAACCATACCAAAAGAAAGCATCAAAAAATTAGTTAAAAACTCATGTTCCTCCCCATGGAAATCTTTGATAAAAGGTGAAAGATTTATGCAATCTGAAGAGAAACTAGAGTATTACACCTATATTTTGTTAGCTGGGCTGCAGTGCAGTGGCATGACCATGGCTCTGTGTAGCCTCAAACTCCTGGGGTCAGTTGATTCTCCCACCTCAGCCTCTGGAGAGTAGCTGGGACTGCAAGCACAGGCCACCATGCCTGGCTAATTCTTTGTAGTTTTTGTGGAGACAAGGTTTTACTATGTTGTCCAAGCTGGGCTTGAACTCTTGGACTCAAGTTATCTGCTTTCCATGGCCTCCCAAAGTTCTAAGATTACAAGCTTGAGCCATGGCACCCAGCCTACACCTACACATTTTACAAATAATTCTATAATATCATCTCTTATATTAAAGTGTTGATCCATTTTGATTTAATTTTTTTTTATTTTGTTTGCTAGCGGTTCAAATTCATTCCTTTGTATGTGCATATCTCATTGTCTCAGGACCGCTGGTCAAGAGAGTATCCTTCTATCACGGAGTGATCCTGGCACTCTTGTCAAAAATCATTTGACCATAAATGTTAGGGTTTATTTTTGGACCCAATTTTATTTTGTTTTTCTGCATGAGTATGCCGTTGCAGTACCACACTGTCTTGATTACTGTTGCTTTGTACTAAGTTTTGATATTAAAATGGGTGATTCCAATAGCAAAGATATGGAATCAACCTAAATGCCCATCAGTGATATAGTAGATAAAGAAAATGTGGTACATATACACCATGTAATACTATGCAGCCATAAAAAACAATGAGATCATGTTCTTTGCAAGGACATGGATGGAGTTGGAAGCCATTATCCTTAGCGAACCAGTGCAGAACTAAAAACCAAATACCACATGTTCTTACTTATAAGTGGGAGCTAAATGATGAGAACACATGAACACATAGAGGGAAATAACACACAATGGGGCTTATTGGAGGGTGGAGGGTGGGAGGAGGAAGAGAAACAGAAAAAACACCTGATGGGTATTGGGTCTAATACTTGGGTGATAAAATAATTTGTACAACAAACCCCCATGTCATAAGTTTACCTATGTAATGAACCTGCACATGTACCCCTGAACTTAAAAGTAAAAAAAAAAAATGTGAGTCTTCCACCATTGATCTTTTTGAAGATTTTTGGTTACACTGGGTCCATTGAGTTTTTATACAAACTTTACCATGAGTATGTCAGTATTTATAATGAAATCAGCTGGCATATTAATAAGAGTTGCATTAAATCTGTAGATAAAGTGGTATGGTACTACCATTTTAACATTAAGCTTTGTGATTCATGAATATTGGTTGTCTTTTTTGTTTTTTTGTTTTTTTTTTTTTTTTTGAGTCAGAGTCTCTCTCTGTCACTCAGGCTGGAGTGCAATGGCATGATCTTGGCTCACTGCAACCTCCATCTCCTAGATTCAAGTGATTCTGCTGCCTCAGCCTCTGAGTAGCTGGGATTACAGGCACCAGCCACTACAAGTGGCTGATTTTTTTTATTTTTAGTAGAGATGGGGTTTCGCATGTTGGCTAGGTTGGTCTCAAATTCCTGACCTCAAGTGGTGAGACCACCTCATCCTCCCAAATTGCTGGGATTACAGGCGTGAGCCACAGCTCCTGGCCTGGTTGTCACATTAATTAATGAAACTTAGGTCTTCTTTACTTGATTTCAAGACTGTTTTGTTGTTTAAATTTTGCACTGCTTTCATTAAATTTATTCTTAATTGTGTTCTTTTTTGTGTGTCAATGTAATTGTTTTTTAAATTTCTGGAGAGTTTATTGCTAGGATAAAGAAATAAAGCATTTTCATATTAATCTTTTAATTCCTGAAACTTTGCTAAACTCATTTATTGCCTCTAATTTTTTTAGTGGATTCTTTAGAATTTTCTAGGCACAAAATACTATCATCTGTAACTAGGTGTAGCTTTTTCATTTTTTTTTCAATCTGGATATACTTTATTTTCTTTTCTACTTACTCTGGGAGAACTTCCGGTAAAATATTGTATAGAAATGGCAAGAACAGAAATTTTTCCTCGTTTCTCATTGCAGATAAAATGTTTCCAGTCTTCCAGTTTTCAGTATGAGGTTAGCTGCAGGAGTTTTTGTAGACGTCCATTATCAGGTTGACGAAGTTATCGTCTATTCCTAGAAGATGTTTGTTGCATGCTTTTTATATGAAAATGTGTTGGATTGTGTCAAATGTTTTTTCTTCATTTGTTGCGATGACCCTGTGATTTTGGTTTTTGCCCTTTATTTTATTAACATGATTTATCATATTGACTGAATTTTAAATGTGAAACCAACAGTAGATTATCAGAATACATCCCTCTTGGGAATGTTTTCTTTTATGTCTTGCTGCATTTCACATGCTGATATTTTACTGAGTTTGATTGTGTCTATACTCATAAGGGATGTTAATCTGTAGTTTTCTTTTTATTTAATTTCCTGAAACTTTGCTAAGTTTCAGGAAGTTAAATAAAAAGAAAACTATTAATAAGAATAATACTGAAAATAAAATAAGTTGGGAAATAATTGTTCATTTTCTATGTTTTTGGAAGAGCTTATAAAGAATTTGTATTCATCTTCTTTAAATGCCTGGTGGAATTCAGCAGTGAGTCCATCTGGGCCTGAACTTTTCTTCATGAGAAGTTTTAAAGTCATTAATTAAATCATTTTAGTCATTATAATTATATTCAAATTTTATATTTCTACTTGAGTCCATTTTTCTAGTTTGTGTTTTTCCAAGAATTTTTTTTTTCTTACAGTTGCTTGTAGCATTCTCTTACTTTTTATATTTCTTTAAGATCAGTGGTGATATTCCCTTTCATCGTATATTATTTTAGTTATTTGAACCATCTCTCCTTTGTTCTTCATCAGTCTAGCTAACAGTTTATAGATTTTGTTGATCTTTTCAGAGAAACAACTTTAGTTTTCATTAATTTCTCTGTTTTTTATTTTTTACATTTTCTACTTTATTTATTTCTACTCTAATCTTTATTATTTCTTCCTTATTTCATTTGGATATAGTCTGTTTCTCTTTTTTTAATTTTTTTAGATGGAATATTATGTTATTGATTACTTATTTTCTAACACAAGCATGTACAGTCATAAATTTTCCTCTGAGCTCTGCTTTATCTCTATCCATTAAGTTTGGTATATTGTCATTCTTTTTTATTCAACTGAAATTATTTTCTCCTTTACCTTGTGATTTGTTCTTTAATTATTATTTCTACATAATTGTGAACTTTTTACATTTTAATATGGCAGTGATTTCTACTTAAATTATATTGTTGTTAAAAAATACCATATGATTTCAATTATTATAAATTAATTGATTTTTGTTTTGTGGCCTATGCTGGAGAATAATTTAGGTGCACTTGAGAACCATGTTGTAGGACAAAGTGTTTTATTTTGTTGTTGCATAGAGTATTTTAGAGATATCAGTTTGTTCTAGTTAGTTTATAGTGCTCTTCAATTTTTTATTTTGTCATTATTCTTCTGCTTAGTTGTATCTGCTACTGAAAGTGGGACTCAAAAACTTCCAACTATTATTTTTTATGTTTAAATTTCTCCTCAAACTGCGTATATGTTTATGATTTTTATGTCTTCTTGATGGAAGGAGCCTTTTACAAGAAATTTGTCTTTTAATTATTAAAATATTTGTTATGTTTAAACTTTAGTTTTAAATTATTTATTGAATATCTAATATGTGCCAGGTACTGTTAAAGACTTTAAAGTATAAACAATGAATAAAGATGTAAAAAATGTTGTTTTTATGGAGCCTGCATTTCAGTTGAAAAGCCAGATTTTAAGTATTATATATAAGTAAGTAATACGTTAATGTAAAAAAAATAATGAACAAGATCAGGAGATCATCACCACTAGATAGAAATGGCTGAAGGGTTGAGAGTGCTGCAGACTACACTGGGTAATGAGGATAGAACAATACAAACACAACTGAAATTTATTGTTAGGATAGTAATTGTGGATTTATTGTTTGCAATACTAGTGCACATGGAAAAGAAATGAAGGTATAAGAAAAAGAAATGAAAATTAATTTGAGTAACTCATACCTGCAGCATTGTTTTAAGAATATCATAGGCACCATTGTACTGAATTTCCATAGCTCTGTGGGATGGTGCTCATTATTATCCTCATTACATTGGATAGATTAAGGCTTAAAGCATTTGTTACTTGTTCATGGCTGCAGTATAAAGGAGGGGTTAGTTGGGTAAGTTAGGCTGCTAAGCTTTTGATAGAGGCAGGAGGCAGACAAATGCCTAGGCATATAAGGAAGGGTCCCCAGAGAATCTCCATCCCATCAAATAAGTGTTTAAACCAGATGTTTTGTGCAGATACAGGAACCTGCACAGCATCTTGCTTGGGCATGCCTACAACAGACTGGAGGCCCACATACACTTAGGGAACAGGGTAAAGCCACCAGGAATTCACACCTTATGCAGAGGAGGAGCCTGGTCTCTTCAGCTCTTGTGGGAATTCTGGCATTCAATTTGTAAGGTGGAAACCTGTGTGCTAGACCCTGGTCTTTGCTGAGAGCTTTCCTTTCACTTAATGAATTCCCGACTCCTCACCTTTCAGTGTGTCTGCGTGCCTCATGTTTCCTGGTTGTGAGACAAGAACCCAGATTTAGCTGAACTAAGGAACAAAAAAATTCTGCATCACTTTTACATGATTTTGTTAAATATCAAATGTGTTCCATACATATTCTATAATATATTCCAAAAATTTGGTTTTAGACAAAATCTCTCATCATGTTTATTTTAAATGAGTCTCTCAAAAGGGAAATAAAAAAGCACTGGAAAGCTAAGTTTCCATTTAGAATAATTTTAGTTAAAGTAAGATTCCAGAATATGTCTACATTTTGTTTAATTATTATTTATGCAACCTTCTGTTTGTTTCAAAATATTAAAAATAGAATGTGAGTCCCAGTAAGTAAACAGCCTACATATTTAATGCACCTACTAGTGTGTCCAAAAATTCAGCCTAGATATTATTTGTATTTTAAGTTACTTCTATAATACTGAAATTAAGAAATAGTAAAGTTTCCATTCCAAGAGATAATATTATTCACATTTATTAATTAGGTACAGATACAGAACAATCTTGTGTGTGACTAGATAAATTATTTTTGGCATAATCTGACATGTCTGCCTCTTTCAAACTTTTCTTTGTAGATATTCCAATACTTTTAGACATTGGATTTCAAACATATTTTCAAGCACACATTTTTTTCAGTCTGAAGCTTCTTAAATTATTCATTAGATTATCATGCATTAATTTGACTTACTTTCATGAACAAGTTAATTTATATGTCATTAAATGGGAAACAAGATAAAGTCTGAAGTATAATGAAATCACAACTTTAACTCATTATATTAATACTCTTATTAGGATAAGAAACTTCAATTAAATCTATAATCTGTCAGAAAGAAATAAACATAATGAAAGAAAGACTTTACAAGTTACGTATGTATAAAAAATAGAGACATAAGATGGTAATTATATTTTAATACTAGCTAATCTTCTTTAGGACCTGAAAGAAGAAATGAATACTGTCAATATTATTATTCCATTTAGAAACACACAGAAAGAAAGAAATATATAGGAACGTAAAACTTTAAGGGACCTTCATTGTTTTATTACCTTGACTGTTTACTTCTGGAGGAAGAGTTCTTCATTTGAGAGTGATGTTGGTGTGTCTTCAATGCAATTGGTAGGAATTTTGGTACAATACTACCATATCTGAAAACCTGTCAAAAATTGATGTATAAATCTAAACAATAAAAATCAGGTACAAATACTCATTTATTTATCAATTTGCCAAGGGAAGGCTTTGTTAGATTCTAGGTAAGAATGTGGGGGCAGAGCTGGGTTGGGATAATAAATAAATATGCATAAAGATCATATACCTCTTCCTCCAGAAGTAAACAGTCTAGGTAATAAAGCACATGGCTTCACATCAAAACAGCATTGAAGATGAACGTTGAAGGTTGGTATGGTCTAAAAATGCATAAAACGGTAGGAAATAATGAAGGTCCCTTAAAGGGACCTGGGATTCAATCTGTGAGATGGGGGCCTGTGAATAGGAACCCCTCTTCCTTTGCTGAGTTTCTTTTCCTTTTTTCTTTTCACCCAACACATTACATAACCCCTCATACTTTGAAGTGTCTGCAAGCCTAATACTTCCTGGTTGTGAGACAAGAACCTGGTTTTTACTACAATAATTGGGTCTAAGAAACTTTGGATAGTTTCTTTAAGCTTTCTGAATATTAATTTGTTCAATTATGTGACTCTAGTTATGCCCACTTCTAGTGCTATGGTGATTAAAATATATTGTAACACGAAGTGCCTAGTGCTTGCAATTACCGTTATTCAAAAATAATGATTTTATTTCTTTGAATGATCCTCACCACTCTCAGAGTTTGCATTGTTGTTTTAAATGAGGGAAGGGGAAAGCGGTGAGATGGGGTGGAGAGAAATTATAAAATTAGTGTAGTTCAACAGAAACCAAGTAATGAGGCACTTCATTAACCCATGAGTTTGGAATGGGATCTTATCACTGTATGAATTTTCTTTTCCTTTTTGACTAGATGTACGTATCTAAGCAATCACAGAGGAGAAATTAATACATTCAAAGGAGATCCAAAATTATCCTGTTTCATAACACAATTTTTCTATTATTTGATAGGCTGTACTTTACACAAATATTTAGTCTTTAAAATTAATTAACCGTCCATGACATCAACATTTCTGAGATAAGTCATAAAAAATGTTAGCTAAAAGCTGCTTCAGCACTTTTAAGAAGACAAAAAGCCTGAAGGAAAATTCAGACTTTATTTTAAACTGAAAGGATATACCTTGGTCAACTGTTAGAAGTGTAAAATAAAATGTTTTTCTTCAAAATATATTCATATTAAATTATAGCACCTTCCCAATCCCTAAAGAAGCACCAATGATATATAACAGATTGAAGTTTGTGCCCTTACTACTTTCTGCACTGTCTAAATGCTTATGTTAGCATGTCATGAATACATGTTTGCGGAATTGAACTGAAAACAATGTAATTGAATTGAGGAAAGAATCACTACACAGTTACCCAGTGGCTACACTCCAGAGTCTGAAAGCTCAGATAATTTTATAAAAATATTCTCATTGTCTTTCAAAGTGTAGATTAAGAATGACAACATTATCCTGTTTTATTTTTATTTTAAATTCTGATTCCAGAGATTCATTAGAAACAAAGGAATCACACTTGGGCCTGATGGGGGATAGGGATAGGGGAGAGATAGCATTAGGAGAAATACCTAATGTAGATGATGGGTTGATGGGTGCAGCAAACCCCCATGGCACGTGTATACCTGTGTAACATGCCTGCACATTCTACACATATATCCCAGAACTTGAAGTATAATAAAAAGATAAAAAGTAAATAAAATAAAATCTATTTAGCAAAAACAAAACAAAATAAAAAACAAAGGAATCAGAATCTCTGGTCATCAGTCTTTTAAAAAGCTCTTCAAGGTGATTCCTGGGTGAAGGGAAGCTTGAGAACTGTCTTGTCATAAAGGATCTCTTTTATAATGGAATAACTTGCTCTCCACCTTTACAACAGCCATGATGAAAGTCTAAGACAAACATACCTTCACATATATTTATATACATGTAAGTGTGAGTGTGTATCATGTGGTATATGGAACCAAATATAAATTAAATGCCTGTCTTTGATGATTTTATAATATACCCATTCCCATGGGTAGCAGTGTGCCTACTGCCCATGCTCAGGCTCTGGTACCACTGCCTTGCTGTCTCCTGCCTGCAACATTTACATCACCGTGAGCATCGTCCTCTTAAGGCTGGCCCTGAGCTGTGTGTGTGTGCATGTGTTGGTTATTTCCTGTAAAATTCTAAACGTTATTCTCTCTTTTATATACTTTTTCCTTCTACTTTCATTTTCTTTAAATACTAAATAACACAAGAACTGCTGCTGCTCATGTATTTACTGACCACCTCCCATATGGATGCATTTTAATTAAATATTTGGTCTAGGTTGAGATTCTGTCTCTGACTCTAATGCTTAAGTAACAAACGTATAATAAAATTGAATAAATTGATTGTGATACCTCCGCAGCCAACTCAGTGAGTATGCCTGTACTTGGACAAGATTCTAGACTCAACCAGAATACAATGAATATTCCTAGACTTGGAATAGATTCTAGGCTTCAACTAGATTCTAAAGACCTGCCAGTTAGTCAGTGGAAGCTACCCGTTGGATAAAGAACAGTTACCTAAAAGTTAAACTAGGGGTGATATGGAACTTCAACCTGGATTTGTGTAATATGATGTTAATAGCCACATCTTTACTACTTTTCTCTCGTGTATAATTCTACCCCTAACCATCTGTTCCACATCTCCACCTATTTGCATGACACCACTATCATGCCAGCCTACCTGATTATTATTATAGAGCCTGACAGCTGCTCCTCCTTATGATTTCTTGATTTCTTTTTAATCAACTGCCATTCAAGATATCACACCATTAATTTCAAACATTATTATTACTTTTAATTGAAAGATTTTTTTCTCATGTTTAGGCTTACAGTAAAATTGAATGGAAAGTACATCACCCTCCTCCTCAAGTTTTTTCTATTACAAACATCTTGCATTAGTGTGATACATCTGTTACAATTGATGAGCCAATATCAATACAGTATTAACAAAATTATATAGTTTACATTAAGGCTACTTTATATTATATGGGTTTTACAAATGTGTAATGACATATATCTGCCATTATGATATTTTGCAGAATAGTCTCATTGTCCTAAAAATCCTCTGTGCTTCCACTATTCATCTTTCTCACTCTATTTCCCTATGTCCTTGAAATCCACTGATCTTTTGATTGTCTCCATAGTTTTGCCTTTTCCAAATGTCATGTAGTTGGAATAATACAGAATGTAACCTTTTCAGATAGGCTTCTTTCACTTAACAATATGCCTTCAAGTTTTCTCCAAGTCTTTTCATGGCTTGATATTCATTTATTTTTATTGCTGAATAGTATTCCATTGTATGGTTATAATACAATTTGATGATCTGTTCGCCTATTGCAGCATAAATACCTCAGTTGTCTCCAAGTTCTGGCAATTATGAATAAAGCTGCTATAAATATTTATGTGCACCTTTTTGTGTGGACAGAATTTTTTACTCATTTGGGTAAACACCAAGAAGCACCATTGCTGGATCCTATAGCGAGACTATGTTTAGTTTTGTAAGAAACTGCCAAACTGCCTTTCGAAGTGACTATATCATTTCCCATTCCCACTAGCAATGAGTGAACAATCCTGCTTCTCTACAACTTCATCAGCATTTACTGTTGCTAATGTTTTTGGATTTTAGCCATTCTTGTAGTTATGTACGATTAAGTCTTCACTGTTTTAATTTGCATTTCTCTAATAACACACGATTTTCAACATTTTTTCACATACTTATTTTCCATCTGTATATATTCTTTGGTGAGGTGTCTATTGAGATATGCTGCCCATTTTATTAAATTAGGGTTTTTTTGTGTGTGTGGAGTTCAGAAATTTGTGTAAATCGTGGTTACTAGTTCCTTTTTAGTTATGTGTTTTGCAAATATTTTTCTCCTAGTGTGTGGTTTGTCTTTTTATCTTAACAAATAAATTTTTAATTTTAACAAAGTTGGATTTGTTAACTTTTTTATGTATTGTGCTTTTAATGTTGTATCTAAGAAATCATTGCAAAACCAAATACACCTAAATTTTAGAATAAGTTTGTTAATATCTACAAAATAACTTTCTAGGATTTGATTAGGATTGCATTGAATCAATAGACCAAGTTGGAAGGGACTGATATGTTTACAATATTGAGCCTTCCTATCAATGTACATAAAATATCTCTCTATTTATTTAGGTCTGTGATGGATCTCGTCTGAATTTTAAAGTATTTCTCGTTTGGATCTTGTACCTGTTTTGTTTGTTGTATGCCTAAGTATTTAATTTTGATGTTAATGTAAATGACACTGTATTTTTCATTTGAAATTCCAGTTAGTCATTGCTGGTATTCAAGAAGGCAATTGACTGTTTTGGTATTACTCTTGTATTGTGTAGCTTCTCCATAATGACTTATTAGTTCTATGAGGATTTTCTGTTGTTGATTCTTTGAGTTTTTTTTTTTCACATAAATAATTATGATATCTCTAAACAAGACCAATTTTATTTCTTCCTTCCCAATCTATGTTCCATTTATTTATTTATTTATTTATTTATTTATTTATTTTGCCTTATTGGATTCACTTGGAATTCTTGTACGACATTGAGTAAGACCAGAGGGAGTGGCATCCTTGCCTTGATTATGTTCTTGGAGGAAAACATGCAGTGTTTCACCGTTAGACATGATGTTAGCTGTACATTTTTGTAGGTGTTCTTTATCTAGTTAAGGTGTTCTTTATCTAGTTATCTCTATTCCTAGTTTGCTGAGCATTTTTACAATTAATCAGTTTTGAATATTGTCAAAATTTTTTTTGCTTCTATTGATATAATTATATTTCTTCTTTATTCTCCTGATGTGATAGCTTGAGATTTTTTAAATGTATAATTGACTTTTGAATATTGAACCATCTTGCATACCTGGAAGAAACCCCCTCTTGGCTGTGGTGTGCAATTTTATTTAGCTATTAGATTAGCTAAGCATATTTTAACTACATATGGTATTTTCCTAGTCAGCATTTATTTTTAGTAAATTCAGGTTTAAAAATCTTTCCTGTTTGTATGCGGTGGCTCATGCTTATAATCCCAGCACTTTGGGAGGCTGAGGCAGGAGGATCACTTGAACCCAGGCGATCAAGAGCAGTCTAAGCAACATAGAGAAACAATATGTATTAGTCCGTTTTCACCCTGTTGATACAGACATACCCAAGAGTGGGCAATTTGCAAAAGAGGTTTAATTGTGCTTATAGTTCCACTTGGCTGGGGAAGCCTCAGAATCATGGTAGAAGGCAAGGAGGAGCAAGTTTCATCTTACATGAATGGCAGCAGGCAAAGAGAGGATCAGGAAGATGTGCGAAAGTGGAAACCCCTGATCAAACCATCAGATCTCATGAGACTTATTCATGACCCTGAGAACAGCATGGGGAAATTGCTCCCATGATTCAATTACCTCCCACCAGGTCCCTCCCACAGCCTATGGAAATTATGGGAGTACAATTCAAGCTGAGATTTGGCTGGGGACACAGAGCCAAACCATATCACACTGTCTTTAGAAAAAATAAAAAGAATTAGCTGGGTGTGGTGGCATGTGCCTGTGGTTCCAGCTACTCAAGAGGCTGAGATGGGAGCATCACTTGAGCACAGCAGGTTAAGGCTGTCATGAGCCATGATGGCACTACTGCACTCCAGCCTGGGCAGCAGAGTGAGACCATGTCTCAAGAAAAACAATTTTTTTTTTCTCTTCTTTGCATCACCGTTATCACATTTTGGTACATATAGCTTCTGTAAACCGAAAATATCTGAGACAGGTCTCAATCAATTTAGAGGTTTATTTTCCAAGATTGAAGGCATGCTGAGGAAAAAGAAACACAAAACCAGGGACAATCTGTGATCTATGCTTTTACCAAAGGGGGTCTGTGCCCATCAATATTTAAAAAGGAAAGGCCAGGCCGTATGGAAAAGAAGAAAGAAGAAAAAGGGAAGTGTAGATAAAAGGGGAAAGTGGTTGCATTTTTTTTTTTTTTTTTTTGAGGCTTCCATCAGCGTTCACTGAATCCACATTTTAAATGTGAAAGGAGGGGAAAGAGGAATAGCCGATTATGTATTCCTCTCATGCTCAGTAAATGAGCACTTTATATAAGATAAAGTAAACACAGAGTAGCACCTGTGGAGACATCTGGGCTTCTATCTGCAGCTATTTGTTTGTGTGACTCAGCTTTCAGTTTAATGTTTTCCTTTGGCATAGTGCATTTAGGGTCCTGAGATTTTATTTTCCTTTCACAACTCCTGAAACAGTTTAAATCAGACTCATTACAATAGCTTTTAATCACGTTCTGCCCTTGCCTCATCTTTCTCTCTGCCCCTGGACATTAATTGTTTCTGCAAAGCAACATGTGTTGCAATGTCTTATTCCTCTGTCTGACATGCTTTTCCCCGATCAACGGGATTCCCCTACCCTGACTCCCGCTTGTCTTCTCCAGGAGGCTTTTTCTAACCACCCTAAGGAAAACTGTAACATCATCTGCCACCAGCATTCCCTTTTCTCTTCTATGTGTTATGCTTCTGTAATATTCTCAGCATCTGAATTAACTTTCTATTGCTGTCATAAGTAATTTCCACAAACTTAGGGACTTAAGCAAAGTAAGCTTGGAACTCATTGCACTGAACCGAGCGCTGCACAAGGCTGTGCTTCTTTCTGGAGGTTCTAGGAGAGAACACACCCCTTGCCTTCTTCAGTTTCTAGGGGCACTCATGCTTGTTGACTCATGGCTCCTGTTTTCAAAGCCAGTGATGTATAATCTCTTGGATCCTGCTTCTCTCATCACGTCTCCTTCAACTGCAGCGGAAAAAGGTACTCTGCTTTTAATGACTTATGTGGTTAGATTGGTCTCAACTGGATGATCCAGGATACATTTCCTATTAATTTAAAGTGCATAATCTTAATCCTATCTGCAAAGCTAAGTTTTCCTGTCAAGTAACATCTTCCTTGATTGTGGGATTAAGAGATGGTCACTTTGGTGGGGGGCATTATTCTGCCTACCATCCCATGTAGAATTCTAAGCTTTCTATATTCATTTTTATTATATTTCACCAACAACTAAAATGTAAATGGATGAATGGGTATAAAAATGTGATGTGCCCAGACTTCTTGCACCTTTGGAGTATTAATCTAGATCTTGAACTCTATGTGGTCCTGGGCACCCACTTAAAGGCAAAGTCTGTTGTCTTATCCACCTAGAAGTTTGGTACACAACAACAAAATAACATTATACTCACTTTAGATGGAACCATTTAACCAAGAGAATCTTAGAGAAACTTTACTTTGGATGCACAATAGGAATTCCGAAAAGCTTGCAGGAGGAAGCTGTAAGTTCTGGGTAATGTAAATTTTATAGAGACAGGGTAGTTGTTTTAAATTTTGTCTGTTTCTGTCTTGATTTTTGCTGTAGTTCTGGAAAGAGCCTGGCACATATAAATAAGGTACTTAATAAACACTTGCTGAGTGAGTAGATATCACTACTTTGGGTCCTCGTGCTTTGGGTACATGTCTAAATTTGCCATTGATTTGTACATTTATTAAGGTCAAGGCTACGCCTTATGCTAGCATGTCTTCTTCATATCCTGCTAAATGATCAATATGAATCAGTGTGTGCTGAGTAAACAAATTTAGAATGTAATGAGCTAAAATATCTTCTGAATTAAAAAAAATGACATTAAAATGCCAACCACAATATTATATTTGGCTAAAACCAAAATGCCAATAAGCAATAGGATTGTTTCTATGAGAATAATGCAATCCAAAAATTCGTTCAAAATGTTTTGTAAATTATTTGGAGGTTGGTATTTTATATCTTCTTAAAATCATCTAATTTTCCAAAGACTTCCAAAATAGCTTCTCTATGAGTATGCCCACACCCCAGCAGTTATTTATATCTTTCCAAGGCTCTGAGGTCACATTCATTTTTTCTCTAATGGTGTCTCCTTTAAGTGAGCCTGCTTCTATCTCAGGACGTCAAGGAAGAGCAAACATAGTTACACTTTTAATTTGTAAAATGCACTTAAATCTACATTATGCATCTTGCTTAATAGCTTAATTTCCCTTTTGGTAGAATCCCAGGTACTTAGTTATCTATTGAATATTAGGTCTGAGGGGAAGACACACCTGGTGTATATAAACCTCCTCGTTCTGTGCCTGCACTTTTCACTTTTTCTTGTCTCTGTTGACACCTAGGTGAGGACATATATTGACTGGGGACTCTGCCCTATTAGCTGAATTCAGTGAAAATGGAAACTGATGTATTCATCCCAGCAAGGAAGGGCCTTTCTGTTGCCATATATTCCATAATAAACAAATGCAATATTTGCAGCAAGAGCAACCTCCATGGCTTCAAAGGAAACTGTTATTACCAGAACATCCTCTTTCTCTGACAGAACATATCCATATTCCTGTTACTTTAACTGTAGCACAAGGAGGAGAAAGGAGTTGAAGACCTTTTGAATATGTAATATATTCCAGCATCCTATGAAGTTTAAAATAAGGAACTCTTTATTCAGTGGCTTGTGGGAATATTGGTGTCAACTATTACATATCTGCATTTGAAACTTACTGCTTCCAAAACTTACTGTATATATGTCCTTAAGTAAGGTTTTACCAGTCTTCTGCAAGCCTCAGTTTCCTCATCTGTACATTGAAAATGTAAAATGATTCTTACTACATAATGTCTTTATTAGAACTAAATTAAATAATTGATCTAAAACAATTACATGGCTCTGCTCAATAAATTGCATATTTATGACTATCTTGTTACTTTGTGCAATTTTTCACACAATATAAAAAAGAATTCCATCAATTCACTTTACTTACTTGGTTTTAACATACATATTTTAAAAATTATATGTCAGTGTTCTAAAAAAGTCCTCTTTTCTTTACACACCGTGAGGGTACCACACCCATTCCTGTTGAGAAATAATCTGAATCATTTTGATTGCTCAGTAATGGTCACATTGTCACATTATTTTCATCAAGACTGATCACCTCCAGTAAAGGACGAGTTAGAGGCTAGAAATGATCTCTCTTAAACACACACACATGCACATACACACATACACAGTCTTGCTACCAGAATGATAAAGAAATATAAAACAAGACTGCAACGCATACAAACAAGCATCTTCTTTTCAAATAGAGACCCAGAACTTACAGCTTCCTCCTGCAAGCTTTTCGGAATTCCTATTGTCTATCCAAAGTAAAGTTTCTCCAAGATTCTCTTGGTTAAATGGTTCCATCTAAAGTGAGTATAATGTTATTTTGTTGTTGTGTACCAAACTTCTAGGTGGATAAGACAACAGACTTTGCCTTTAAGTGGGTGCCCAGGACCACATAGAGTTCAAGATCTAGATTAATACTCCAAAGGTGCAAGAAGTCTGGGCACATCACATTTTTATACCCATTCACCTGAGATACGGAAATAACTGTACCAATTTATAGCCAACCTCTTACCTCATATATAAACATCACTCACTCAGTTATGAAAAATTATTCCTATTTGCTGTCATGCTAAAGACAGAATCTCTGATGAAGGTTGAGATAGCAGGAGTTCAAGAACTTTAGAGATAGAAATCCTTATGCTAACTGTCCATCTTTGGTGTACATAACCCTGATTAGGATAATCCAGGTTTCAACTCATCAACCTGGATTTGCAGATTAAGGTTAATTTACAAACAAATATATTGCACTATTGTCACTTACTATTTTAAATTATACATTGTTAAAGTGAATTATAGGCATTAACAACTTCCAGAACCTGAAAATATGCTATCTCACATAGCAAAAGTAACTTGGCAGATGTGATTAAATATTCCATCCCTGAGGCGGTGAGATAATCCTGGGTTTTCCAGGTGTGCCAAATCTAATCATGCAAGTCATTAAAAGCAGAGAAGCTTTACTAGCAGTAGTGAGAAGGAGAAAGAGAGGTGTGAAAATGGAAGAAAGGTAAGAGCAGAAGAGGTTTTGAAGATGTAATAACAGAAAATTCTCATTTACACCCAGCTTTCGATATCATGAGTATCTTATGAAATAGTTACCTATGAAGAGCCATGATTATATGGTAACACATTTAAGATGTGTGTTATGAATTTTAAATGTTGAGATGGTGAAATCTGCAATGTCATTTCATACCTTAGGAGGCATTAGTGAAACTGAATTGCTTACAGAAAAATGGGACAGTTCTGGAAGAAGTCTTAGATCTTCCCATCAGTGCGGAATCAAATGTGGGAAAGGATACATTTCCAGTTCAGGCAGAGGTGTCAGTGTCCATTGCTCAAAATTGTGTTAAGAAACCTTGAGTTTGCTTATTTTTCCTTTTATAAAAGTTTCTAATTGAAAATATAGTGCATATTAAATAATTTCTGCTTAGTAGTTTTAAGCTGGCAAATAGTCATGAGTCAAGAAGATGTTAACTTTAAAGAAACCCAATTAAAGGAACATAAATTAATGTGTCCAAAGGATTATAAATCGTTCTACTATAAGGACACATGCACACGAATGTTCATTGCAGCACAGTTTACAATAGCAAAGACCTGGAACCAACCCAAATGCCCATCGATGATAGACTGGACAGGGAAAATGTGGCACATACACACCATGGAATATTATGCAGCCATCAAAAACGATGAGTTCATGTCCTTTGTAGGGACATGGATGAACCTGGAAATCATCATTCTCAGCAAACTGACACAAGAACAGAAAATCAAACACTGCATGTTCTCACTCATAGGCGGGTGTTGAACAATGAGAACACATGGACACTGGGAGGGGGAGCATCACACACTGGGGTCTGTCAGGGGAAATAGGGGAGGGACAGCAGGGGTGGGCAGTTGGGGAGAGATAGCATGGGGAGAAATGCCAGATATAGGTGATGGGGAGGAAGGCAGCAAATCACACTGCCATGTGTGTACCTATGCAACAATCTTGCATGTTCTTCACATGTACCCCAAAACCTAAAATGCAATAAAAAAAAAATTAATGTGAAGAGTGTATGGCCCAAAGAAGGCTTTCCTGTAAGTAAGAATGCAATTCATTCTGACAATTGCAAGAACATATTTATTTTGTAAATTCAGGGAAAATTAATCTATCCAGAATTAATCAATTGCTACTCCCTTTACCTCATGGAAATGCTGCTGCTCTCATTGTAAGTTTCCCACTGCACCGGGATGATCTGGGTTATCTTCCTATGTCCTCCAAAATGTAAGAGAGATGAAAACCCTGGAAGTCCATCTTAACAGAATTACCACTACTGATGAATGATTTGTCAATCACTCCGTGTTGAATAAATAAATTCTTCAATACGTAAAAAGTAAATTGAATTACCACACAATACCGATCAACTACAACTACAGTTTCTTTCTAGATTTGTATTGGTTAGCTGAAATAAAGTGTGACCTACATTACCTATTTTCATCTCTCACCAAGAAGAGCTCATAAATTTGTTAGTGTTCTTGTTTATTTTTAATGTTTTAATTTTGCCGCATTTTCAGTCTATTTTCAAATTCTTTCCTATAGATGGGAAAAGTTTCTAGGTAGATATCTCCACTTGCCCCTTTCTTCAGACCATTACCTGATCTGTGATTGGAAATGTCCGCTATGATTATTTGTGATTTTTGTCTCCAAAGACAGATGCCCAAAGTACCACCAAAATCATTCATTTTACACTGATGCAAAAACATCTGGTGAGATTAGAGTTTATAGAGTGATGGTTAACAGAGGCAACAATACGTCAACAGAATCTTTACAAAGCACTATAATTGGTAATAAAAATGCAGATTTCAATACACTTTTATGATGTCAAATATGATGATGTTGCTGTAGTATTTATCAAGATGTTATTCTGCAGTATAGCAACGTTACTACAGAATTCATCATGGCAAAGTTTGGCCTTCCAAGCCATAGCCCACCTTTCCTATTTTCTGCTCTGCCCATATCCCAGTACAACCAGTGCTATGAACACAGCAATCTGTTCACAAGTGTAATGAACAATGTTTCTGCCTGCTTTGAGGTTTTGATCTCCTTGCCTTGATATCTGGGATATCCTTCCATGTCTTACTCTTCTGTGTGAAATCTCTCTAAATTCCCAAGACTTGGCGTAAAACACCACTACTTTTTTGAAGAATTATTTTCCCCAGATTGAATTATTCATGAGCACCTGTTTCTCAGGACATTCAACATATTTCTATATTATTATTATTAATTTCCTTGAGAGTAGGAAATAAATATCTTGATCATGTCTGCACCTCTGCTTTGCAGTAAATCTTGACACTAAGTAAAAAGCCCAGAAAATACTTGTCGAACATTTTCAAATTGAATCAAATTGAAGTGAATTGACCTGATTAAGGTTTATAGAATTGCCTGGGATGAGTTGGCCTCCTAAGAGTTGTTTTTCTTTTTTTAAACAAATGAATGCAGACTTAATTCAGCATTAATTTCATTTTAAATATTATTATTGATGGGTCTCTAATTAAAATTGCTTCACCTTTACATTTACTGTAATACTGTTCTTGTGTAGTTATCAATTGAAAATATTTATTATTTTCCCTGTAGAGGTAAATATAAAATTATAAGAACCCAGAAGATGCACTGAATTTTAGAGGCTAAAGTTATTTTGGAACAGTCAATTTTGTTCTACTTTGTTGCTTTGCATAAAGTGGTAGACACGATTAAATGTGCTTTAGATATTGAGATTAATTTAAAGGAAGAGAACACCAGTATTCTTGTCTCTCCATGATAAAAATATAACACATCCAGGACATGCCTTCTGAAAGGAATAGATAGGGAGCTCTGAAGTGGCTGCCATCTCAGATGTGACCCTTACATCTCACAAAATCCAGAGAAATCTCCTTTGCAAGTTACTACTTGACTTTCAGAATTCTTCCTTGGCTCTTTCTCTGTGTGAAGAACCTGTACTCTTCCTCTAACCCCAGCTCCCCAAACTCTCCTCCCTGTGGGCTGGATCTGTTGGGGAGAAGCCATTCCTCAGCCTGCTCACAGGTCCAATGAAAAACTCTTTGTACCTTGTTTATAGGGTCCCGTACCTCTTCATTTGCTTCTTTCGTTAGAACAGAGCGTTCCAAAAGAAGAGATTTAGTTATTATGGTCATTACCTACCACATGGTAGTCATTGCCTACCACAATGCCTATAATCTTTTTACATTTTTTGTGTGAAAATGAGTGAATGCCTGAGTAACGACGTGGTCTGCTAAGGTGAGCTTGCCATGGCATGTAGGTGCTATATCTGACATTCCAGATATTGGCAGAAGTAATCAGTAAGCAAAAGAAGAGCCACTGAACCAGGCAAATACTGTCAGATACATTTACTCTCCACCATCCAGAGGGCAGACAGCGGAGAAAACACTGCAGAAATGGACTTCTCCAGAGATCTAAGAGGTACTGATTGCAAATGGACTCCAGGCCCTCTGGGTATGTACTATATTTGCTTTTCTGCCTAAAGCAGGCACCAATTATTGACCCCATGCATTTGTAAACCAGTCTTCCAGCTAGAGGAGAAAGTTTCAATCTAAATAGATACCTCTATTTCAGCCTGGAGGTAGTTTTGCAGATTTAGGGACTAAACCAGAAAGAAAATAAAAAAGAATAGCATTATGAGAAGACTTAAGAAAATCAAGACCAGTTTTAAGGGTATGGTGAGTAAAAAGACAAACACAAGTAGGGACAGCTCATTCCCACTGTCAGTCATAGGGAAAGGCCATCCACAGACAGCAGGAGAAAGGTACCTGGAGACAGCCGCTGTTTGAACTTCTCAAACTGAGTTCCCATTTTACACGTCAGAATGTCTTGAAATGTTTGAGACCACTCTTGGCTAACACAAAAAATAGGTCAAGATATAACCCTTGCATAGAATACATGCTGAAGATGAGTGAGCATATTTTCTAAAGAAGTTCATCTACTTAGATGGAACTGACTGAATTTATTTACCTTTTGCTTGGCACTAATGATCAGTAAAGTCTTACCTATCATTCTCAATCTGGCAATGCCCTGTCAGAGATAATTGGAATACTTGCCTGTGTTCACAGTTAGGCCAGATTGACAAAGGGCAGTATGGTGTCGCTGCCTTATTTTTTATTTATTCATCTACATTTATTAATTTAAGACAGGATCTCACTCTGTCACCCAGTCTGGAGTGCAGTGGTGTGACATAGCTCACTGCAGATTCAAACTCCTGGGCTCAAGCTATCTACCCATCTCAACCTCTGTCGTAGCTGGGAATGCAGGCGCACGACTGGTTTAACTACACAGAGATGTCCAAAGCACTCATGCAAGACCTAGTACCTAGGCGGTCTGCAAATGTTGATCTTTCAATTCATTTTTGCAATTTTATTATTAAAGGAAATATGTCTTCCTTAAAAAGGATACAATCTTAATTAAGTCTGGATGGTTTATTTTTTCTTGATTAGATTTTTGTGAATCTGATTACAATAATAGATCCCAATAAAATAAATATTCTCACAAACAAATTTTGCATGAATTTCATGATATTCATAGATCCATAAACTTAATCATGAATAACAAGTAGAAGCACTGCCCTGGGGTGAAAGAGGAACCAGAAGCAACAGTTGCAAAATACAAATTCAAAGTTCTCACAAAATTAAAAAATATATTATCCTCCATTCCAAGCATTAGAAGTATGTTTGGTGAACCAGGGGCTTTGTGCTAGAGAAATGGAGGTGAACCTGTGTTCCTCTGGCAGTGTCACTCATGTCTCAGGCTGCCTCTCTAAAAGGGTGTCTGACAGAGGATGGTATCCTAATGGCTTCATCTCTGTCATATTCAACACATAAAGAAAACATGGTGGAACTTGAATAAATAATCTCTACACAACTAATGCAAAATTAAGCCAAACTTGTAAAGGGAGAGAAAGAGAGAGAGATTCTCTTTCCTGGCTTTAATCTGAATGAAGAAAAGAGCAAATTTCTAAAAATATACTTAATGTCACCCATATAATGATGAATTTGGGAAGAGCAAAGTTGATAATACAAGATTTTTGAATCAAGGAAACTGAAATAGCTAGGGATATAAGCAGCCGACCCATCTTTCTTTCCAGAAGAATTTTTAGAATGTGAACTACACAGTCTGACTCCAAAATTGCCTGGGGGAACAGTTACTGATTTACAGAGAAAAGTTAAGCAATGCGCTGAGGGCCTTCCAGACCATTCATTCCCAAGAGCCTGTGGAGAGGACTCAACAGCAGCTTGAGGTTCCTTGGCTTCTTTTCTCCAGAAAGCACAGCATCAGGGCTCAGCCATGTGCATCCTCTGAAATATACTGCACCCCTTCCTTATCCCTCATCAGATCCTCTCCATGCTGAAGACATGCTTTGTGAAAGCATGTGACCTGTCCACCTGAATTCCTGAATTGGTTGAGGTTTCGCTGATCATGTTGATGCAAATTCTCTCCTCTTCTCAAGATTGGGCAGGGACTTTGCCTCCTGGAGCTGGTAGCAATAGAAAAGGCTCAAAGGCTGTTCAACACCAAAGCAACAATTGACAAGTGAATGATTATGGACATGCCAGGGCACTGGGCTTTATGAAAAGTATCAATTTTTCACGGAGGAAAGGAAAGCTGCTTTGGGTCATTGTAAAAACATGTAAGATTGTGACCAGAATTTAATGGGCAGCATATGGAGTCATAGCAAATGGAATGTCTCAGCTGCACATTTGCAATCCTCACCACACTACTGCAGCCAAATTATCTGACTCATGCAGAGGCTGGTGGGAAGCAAACAGGTATTATGGCTTCCGGAGAAACATCTCAGCTAGCTGCAGCAGCAGCTGTACAGCTGGGTGAGAGATGAGGATATATACCAGAAAATAATAGAAGTAGGGTGCAGGCTGTATGCCAGAAATGAGATCACATCAAAAGGTGGTAGAGGATGGGATCAAGCCTGGAAACTACTAATTGGAACAGAAAGAGCAAAGGATTGGAACAAAGAGGAGTCATAGCCAAATTCAAAGCCTGGGATCAGCCTTCCATATAATTTAAATATAGTTTACAGGAGCCTTGAAAGTCATTTGCAATTTTTCTCTTCACATATAATCCCGGCCTCATTCACTGCCTTTCAATTATTTCTTTTTCACGAGCTATGCTAGTTACATTCAACATATTCATTATAAGTTCATGATACTTCATGTGATAATAGTTTTCCATGCTAGAAATTACCCTTCTCTATTTCCTAGAACTGGCAGTACTCCCACAACACTTTATAATCCAGTTCAAGTATTTATGTCTCACTTAAGACTTTCTGCCTCTTCCACTGAAAATTCAAGGATATGTCCTGTGTTCCCAAGAGTTTTTTCAGTGCCTCTCTGAATAATTATATTGCACATTCTCATAAATAATTGAAGCATGAGATGGAAGCTTGTATGTGCGCATATGCACACATGTGTGTGTGTGAGTGATGGAGTGCATGTGGGTGTGCCTGAGTGGTTATGTGTAAATCAGTGTGCCTGCATATGTGTGTGTATCTGTCTGCCTTGTCTCTTCTAGAAGGTAAACTTTCTCAAGATAATTCCTGTGTTTTATTTATCTCTGTTTCCCTAAACATTTCCATAGTACATTGCACATAATAAATGTTCAACTCATGTTCATTCAATAAATAAATAAGTTAATACATTAGACATTTTATATTCTAGAAATGGAATTTTAAAAATATTTGCACCCATACATGAAAACGACAATCCAATCTCTAGTCTCCTAATTTGAGAGCAAATCTTGATTGCTTTCAAATGTCTATTTTTTTTTACGAGCAGCTCTTTGAGTCAATTTCAGTTATCTGATTTTCCCCTGCCAAAGTTCATGTACTCACATACTTTCACGATTTCAAATATGTAGCAACACCCATCTGTCAGGGTGAAGTCATGGAATAGCCAAAAAAAAAAAATTCCCCAACTCTATTACACAAAATTGCCATTCAATAATGACATAAATAATATAAAATCATTCATATAAATAATATAAGACCAGAAAGTAATAAGTTGGAAACAGAAAAAATATAACTAATAAATGAGTAAACATTAAATCTCTTTCTTGGAAAAATCAACACAATAGAAAAACCTTCACTACACATTAAAAAATAATAAGTTTGATGAATGGCGAATGTGTGGTATAAGAAATAGGAATATCAAGCATTAAATAATTAAACAAAGAGAGAAATTATACATAAGCTTACATGTACTCCAAAATGCAACTCCATAAGTATTTACATTACTTATTATTAAACTAAATAAATTGGTAGTATAAAGTATAAAAAATCCAATTTCCATGGAAAAAATAGTGAAAATTTTTAATTATTTGTTTCTCAATGTTTTGTTTGTTTCTGCCTGGATTTTAAAGGGGATATAATCTTACTACTAAGAAAATGGTTCCAGATCATAGACAAAAGTAAAAACATTTTAAGTTGTTTATTGATGTGAGTCTAATATTGATATGAAAACCTATAACCATTGCCTAAAAATGAAACTCAATTCTCATTTTTAAATGTCAGTGTAAAAATGGTAAATATCATCAAACAAAATCTAATAACATATATACCACATTATAACCAAGTAGAATTTATTCCAGAAATATAGCCCAATACATCAAGCAAATTTTGTGAACACAGTTCTGAGAAGAAATAAAAATAGCCTTGCATTTTTTAGATTTGAACTTGGACGTGTACACAATTGGAAAGACTATCAGCACCATCCTAAGGCCAGGAAAAAAGATAGAAAACTGCCAAGTAACCAAGGTTTTTGAGCCCATTGGAAGATTAAGGTAGAAAGGGTTCTGAGTTTGTGTGTTTGGCCCCCAAGGTTAGAGCAAGCATCTTCCTGACAGCATTTTATCATCTAAAGTCCAGCGAGATGGTTCCCCGTGGTGGCCGGTGGCTGGCTGGCTCACCTGTCCATTTAAGCTGTTGCAAGGAAAAGAGGAAACATCTTGGCCCGGTTCAAACCTTTTCCTCAAAGCCATCCCCAGCCAGACTGCTTGGTGTCTGAGATCTGCAAGAAAAGTCCTCTGCCCACACAAGCAGGGAGCTGGGGCCACAGAGAAATGGCCTCAAGGGGACTCTGCTCCATGTGGGACCAGGCGCATGGCTGATGCTGATTTGTTAGCACTGAATTATTGAAAATGTCAACCAGATTCTAGAATCTGTGGCCATCTAGTTCTTCCCAACGTCGGGTGAGTGTTTTAGAAATGTTTGAGCCTTATAGTCCAATACTCTTTGTTCAGATTTTAGATTCTCAGAATAAATGTTTTTCACAGAAAAAAAAATGCCGACATACAAGCTTCCATCTTATGCTTCGATTATTTATGATAGTGTGCAATATAATTATTCAGAGAGGCATTGAGAAAACTCTTGGAAACACAAGACACATCCTTGAATTTTCGGTGGAAGAGGTAGAAAGTCTTAAGAGAGGTGTAAATACTTGAACTGGATTGTAAAGTGTTGTGGGGAATACTGCCAGTTCTAGGAAATAGGGAAGGGTAATTTCTAGCATGGAAAATTATTATCACATGAAGTATCATAAACTTATAATGAATATGCTGAACGTAACTAGCATAGCTGGAGAAAAAGAAATAATTGAAAGGCAGTGAATGAGGCCGGGATTATATGTCACTAACTCTAAATCTGGAGCGAGATTGGCAACTGCAGAGAATAAGAGCTTGACAATTGCTTATGGGGATAGATGCCTCAGTGTGGTGTTACCCAGCAAGAAGGTTCAGCTAGGAATATTCAACGACTTGCTGAAGGTTTAGAGAGCTAGTACAAGAATGGAAGTTTCTAGGGGCTACACACATAATAGGGTTTGCAACTTTTTGGATAGTTTTTCTTCAGGAGTCCCACCAGACGTTCCCAGGAAAGAATAAGGGGAGAGAAAACACTCCCACTGTGGCACAGCCACTGCTGTGTTAGTTCTCCTTCCTGGAGTGTCGATTGGCCTGGTGATCCGCTTCTAATACATAGAGTATGAATCAGTAAAGTAGCAGCTTTGTGATAGAGAAACCTGGCAGACACCACCTTATCCGAGTGTTCATTATTAACACCCCTAATAATGTCATGTTGATATCATATACCCCTCGATAAGAAAAGCACTTCCCCTTTGTGATCATTTTCTATAGAATACATAAGCCCAGTCTAATCACAAGCCAACACCAGAAACAAACCCAAATTAAGGAAGATTCTACAAAAATATTTGCCCAGTACATTTCAGAAGTATCAAGGAAAAACAATGAGCTAAAAAGCCATCTCCATTTGGCAAAAACTAAAGAAACAGGAAGAGTAAATGCAATGTGGTATCTTGGAAAGGATCCTGAAACACAGAAAAGAACGTAAGGGAAAACAGCAAAATCCAAATAATGTTTGCCTTTTAGTTCATAGTATTATATCAGTACTAAGAGCTTTGATAAATTAACCACAATTATGTGAAATAACATTAAGGGAAGCTGGATAAAAGGTATACTTGGACTCTCTTTACACTCCTTACAACTACTTTGTGAAGTCTAAGATAATTTTTTAAACTAAAAGTTAACATAATTGTCTTGACAATATGGAATAGTTCTCAAACTCAGTTATTGTGGAAGAGATACAAGTTAAAATTACATAGAAATAACAGTCATCATCAACTGGCAAAAATGAAAACCTGACAGCAGGTAATACACACTTAGGTTGTATAGGAACTGACACTATCATATATTTCTGGTAAGAATGTGAAGTTACACATTCTTTATGGAAAATATGTTGGTGATATCTGGAACAATGGCATATATATTTACCTCTTAACTTACAAATCCTACTCCTAGAAATTTGTAACAATGCATAATAAACAAAAGTAATAGTTTCTCTTACAACTTTATTTAAAAGAGCAAAAATTAGAAGCACATCAAATGTCCATGAAAATGAAGTTGATTGTGTAAATAGAATCATGCAGTGGTGTATTATGCATCTATTAAAAAGGATGAGAAGAATCTGATATAAGCTCTTGGTCACTAGAGCACTGAATTTTATTTAATTAAAGAGAGTCAGAACTTTATACAGCATACTATATTTTGTATCTGTAGATGAAAGAGAGGATAGTAGAATGGAGAGTGTAGATTTCCAATAGAAAATCTGTAATCAAATGAATAAATATTACTTTAGTAGCCTATAATAAGTGAATGAACTTCATTACTTCCAAATATGGAAAGAAGGAAACCATTTATGAGTAGTTTTATTTATTACCTTATTAGTGCTTATAATAAATAATAAAATAATTTTATATATTATATATTATATATATGGATTACATCAAATAATATAATTTATAATAAAATAAAGTAATAAATGGAATTTAGAAAGAAGAAGATATAAGGAACAGGGATGAAGGTGAGACTTCTTTAAAAATATTTTGCTAAATAATGTTGACTTGAAAATCCTTTAATTTTTTTACATACATAAAAAATACGATTTAAGAAGAAATGACATATAAGTTATTATACATTAGAAACATGCTGAAATGAATTTAAATATATATTTTGTGGTAACATAACAATGAAGAAAAATCAAATTTCAGGAAACAACATTTTGACTATGTATCCTTGGTGGAATATAAGCTAGGGGTACAGAGAAATCCTAAGCTTTAATTAATAAACTTATTAGTAATATTAATTTATTATTCTAAAACCATTTTATTTTTATGGTAGAAAAATATAAATAATTAATATGCTATTCTTGTTGGTTACCAATATTTTCAGTGTAAGAGAAAAAAGAAAACAGCACAAAACAATGAAATTAAGTAAAACATATATATGGAAACTTTGAATTAAAAATACTAATATGGACTTGTGCTTTATTTTAAAATACACACTTTCTAGCTATGTCTGCTGAAGAAGTATAGTGACCATGGCAACCCAATGGCACAAATCATACCTAGTGACAAGTTCATGGCCTCTAAATAACATTTCTTCAATCAAGAGCACAGACAGAATACTTTGGATAAATGATTAATTCCATATCTGGGGCAGAAAATATATGAGATTAACTGGTTACCTTACTATGCCAGAAAGATAGAAGGCTATCAAAGATGAATAAGGTCATGAGAAAAGGACACAGGATTCAGCAGAAAGGGTCTCACTACAATGGAAATTTTGTGCTTGTAAAATGTTAAGTGCATAAATAACCTCTGAGGAGTATAGCATGGCATTAAAGAAGAGAGAAAAAGAAAGGAAGAGAGAGAAAAGAAGGGAAGGAAGGGAGGATGAAAGGAAAGAAAAAAGGAAGGAAGGAAGGGAGGAAGGATGCTATGTTGGTTTTAAAATGTGTCCACAGTACTCTCCTCTCTTAAAAGGTGATGCCTAATTTCCCTTCTCTTGAATGTTGACTAGACTCAGTAACTCACTCCAGATGAAAAATTTAGAGCACAAGTGGCAGTGTATGACTTTGGAGACTAGTCATGGAAGGTACAGGTGCCTCCTCCCTGCTCACTTTCTCTTTGGGATTCTTCACTCTGGGAGAAGGAAGCCATTATCTTCTGAGTAGTCCTGCAAAGAACCTTCAATGGCAAGGAGCCAAGGTCTCCTGCCAACAGCCAGCAAGGAGCTGAGCCCTTCAGGCAATAGCCATGAGCTTTCTTGAAAGGAGGTCCTTACCTCCCAACCAAATCTACTGATGCTGCCAGGCCTGGCCCACAGCTTGGCTGTAACCTCATGAGAGCTCCTGAGCCAAAACCTTCAGTGAAGCTGCTCCCAGATACACAACACTCAGAAATTGTATGACATAACAAATGTTTGTTGTTTTAAGTTGCTATGTTTGGGGATAATTTACTACATAGGCATAGATAATAAACGGCAATATGGTTGGAAGCAACTAAGGTATGGAGCCCTCACTCATAAAACTAGGCTCAACAGGAATGATTAAGGCTTTGATTTACAATTCAAGTATCAACTATATTTCTGGGTAATCAAAGGCCAAGTTGATAGAGAAAGTTAATTTTTACAGAAGCATTTCAATTAACAAATATGGAAAGAAAGAAACCATCAGAAAAACACATTTTGCAAGTCCTAGGGTAATGATTGATTTAGGCATCCATCAATAACAAGTGCCAACATTAGATTAGATGAGAAAATTTTCAATGGTGGCACTATTGCTGTCACCAAATGAGCCCACTGATTAGTTTTAGCATAATAACTAAGTTGATGTCTGGCCTATATTTTCTTCTTGTTCTAACCAACCAACAGAAAAAGCAATTTTTTGACAAAATCAGTGAAATTTGAATATAGTATGAGGAATTACTAATAATATTACAAGGTATGAACCTGTCATTGTGGTTACACAAGAAATGCCCACAGTTTTGTAGATGCAGATTAAATATGTATGCATGAATTTATATAATATCTTGAATGTCTTTTAAAGTAAAGAATCAAAGAGATTAATCTATATTGAGACAGGTAGGTATACCTGTTGTTAAAATTATATAAAAATTAAATATAGAATTATCACCAAATTCAAGAGAGCTTTTACGACTCATATGGGGGATCCAGGGAGCTACAAACACAAAGGAGTATCTCAGGGCTTCTGGAGCACTGGTTGCATTCTGTTTCTTAGTGTATTAGTCTGTTCTCACGCTGCTCATAAAGACAGACCCAAGACTGGGTAATTGATAAATGAAAGACGTTTAATTGATTCATAGTTCCACATGGCTGGGGAGGCCTCACAATCATTGTGGAAGGCAAATGAAGAGCAAAGTGACATCTGTCATGCCATCAGGCAAGAGAACTTGCATAGGGGAACTTCCCTTTATAAAACCACCAGATCTCATGAGACTTCACTATCACAAGAACAGCCTGAGAAAGACCTGTCTCCCATTATTCAATTACCTCCCACTGGGTCCCTCTCAGAATTATGGGAGCTACAATTCAAGATGACATTTGGGTGGGAACACAGCCAAACCATATCACTTAGCCTGTATTATCTGGACATTTAATATATATTTATTTGTTATATGATACAGGTTTTACCTACAATCCTCTATGTGGGCTCTAGTTTATAATAAAACTAAAACTGAAAACCTGCATTTGGTTATGAAATATAATTTGAACTGATGGTGAGATGTTCGTAAAAGTTCAACTTTTCTTAGCAAGAAGCGAATCTATACTCTCCACATCTGAAAAATGAAGAAATAGGTATTTAGGATTTGAATTTCCAGTTGTACCATTAAGAACGTGAAAAACTAAAACTAAAAATATAAATAGTTTAAAATATTTACTTCTGAGTAGTGAATCTAGGAGTGAATGAGATTTTCTTTTTATTTACTACCTTTCTGTAACATTGCATTGTTTTTTTTTTCTGTATGTATTTTTTCTTTTATAAACAAGCAAAAACATTCACAAGGTAAAGATAGGAAGAGACTCCAGAGGAGCTGTCATGGCTGGCCAGTCAAGCTTTATGATTGTAGCACTGGCCTATACGTAGCATCTACCTGGGTTATAGAGAACAACAATATCAGGATCATCCTTCCACCTGAGACTTCATCCATTCCCATGTTCTTGCCACAAACCTGTTTTTTCTGCGCACTTATATTTGCCATCAGCCTTCCCTTAGTTTTTTGTTTGTTTGTTTTTTGTTTTTTTTTTTTAGACTGAGTCTCACTTTATCGCCCAGGCTGGAGTGCAGTGGTGCGATCTCAGCTTACTGCAACCTCCGACTCTCAGGTTTTAATGATTCTTGTGGCTCAGCCTCCTGAGTAGCTGGGATTACAGGCTGCTGCCTCCATGCCGAGCTAATTTTTGTATTTTCAGTAGAGACGGGGTTTCATCATGTTGGCCAGGCTGGTCTTGAACTCCTAACCTCAAGTGATCCACCCACCTGGGCCTCCCAAAGTGCTGGGATTACAGGGGTGAGCCACCGCACCCGGCCTCCCTTAGTTTTTATAGTCACTGCTCAGCTTGAATTTTTTTCCAAATATTAGCTCTTGCACAGTTTTTTTCATGGATTAGACTTTTCCTTGGTTCTCCTGATTTCCGGGATGCCTGGGCTCCAGCCAAGAACTCACTTTTTGGCATTACTGCACGAAAGAGCATCTTATTTGGGGCAAAGTGTCTGGCTTCCAGAGTCCTACCAGAACACAGCAGCTGAGAACCAAATAAGCAAAAATAAATCAACACAAACTTCCTGGGCCACACAGGTTTTTCTGCCTGGCTGTTTTATGCTTCAAGCAATCAGTTGAAGAGTTAATTCGTGAATTATTCTATGGGTAAAAAATAAACAAGCAAACACAAACTTATGTTATATTATGGAAGCTTATTTAAGAAAGACATAGCTACTTCAATTGAAGCCCCCCTCTCTAGGGAAAATTGATAGGTGTTTATTTCATTATTGTCACAAAACTTAATAGGTCACTAATTTTTGAGATCATTACATTACACAGCACTGATACAATAAAATGTCTTTTATTGGAAGAATGCAAGTCTTTTTAATTGTTAGTCTCAGAGAAGCTTTAAAATGAAATCGTAATCTTACTTTTCCTTGAGCAATATATTCATCTCTTGAAACTGATTGCTGTTATTGTCACAAGTAGTATGAATTAACTTAATACTGCCACACTGGACACTATAATCTGCACCCTGTGGCTTAACAATGTAGAGCCAATCCCTACTCAGGGTTATTTCTGACAAATAGCTTTGTATCAAGTGACAAAGCTATTTGTCAGTGAGAATTCCTGACAAATAGCTTTGCATCAAGCCATTCTTCATCCCCCTTTTTTGCTTTTAAAAATCCACTTTTAACCCCTGCCAGTCAGAGTGTGTATTGAGGGCAACTTGAACCTATGTTCCCAATTGTAGTCTTTACACTTGGCCCAAATAAACTCTCTACTTATATTAATTTTGCCTCAGCTTCTTCTTTTTAGGTCGACAGAACCTTTGTATAAAATTACATCTTCCTGAATTATTCATGAAATAGTGTTGCGGAATTGTTAAATATTTAGGAAAAATATTTATATTTATATGACATTGAAATGTTCATTTTATTTTAAAAATTACTGAAGAAATAATACCCAAGGTGAAAGTTTCCCATCCTTAAAGAAAAGCACAGCTTTAGTTTAAAAATTAGTATTTACTTATTTATTTTTAAGAAGGCATCTCACCATGTTTCCCAGGCTGGTCTAGAAACTCCTGGGTTGAAGCTATTCTGCTGCCTTAAGCTCAGTGTGTAGCTGGGATTACAGGCATGAGCTACCATGCCTGGCTCAAACTGATATGGGAGTGGGGCAGGGAAGTGCTGGGTAGAAAAAGGTGGGGTCCCTGACAAGGACTCTACCCTCAGGCTTGTGCCCATGGAACTAGGTGAGGACAGGCACTCCTGTTTTTGGGCCCAAATGTTGCATTTTCCAAGATCACCCTGGCCTGCCACATGCCCCCATATTGTGCCTATAAAAACGCTGGGACTCTAGTGGGCACAGATACAAGTGGCTGGATGTCGAAAGGAACACACTGGCAGAAGAACACACAGGCTGCTGGACCTGGAGAGGAGGAAGGAGCGGAAAAGCACACCAACAGTCACTAGCAAACATTTACAGGCCTTCGATGGTGGGACAACCTGGATCTGGGCCAGGGCAGTCAGAGGAGAGTCGGGGAGAGTCCAGTCACCGGGCGGCTCCACTCCAGGGGAAGACGACCTTACCACTCCATCCCCCCTCCTGGCCTCCCCATTCACCTTGCTGAAAGCTACCTCCACTCAATAAAACCTTGCACCCATCCTCCAAGCCCCTGTGTGATCCGATTTTTCCAGCACACTAAGGTAAGAACCCGGGGATACAGAAAGCCCTCTGTCCTTGCAGTAAGGCAGAGGGTCTGATTGAGCTGATTAACAGTAGCTGCCTGTGGACTGCTAAGCTGAAAGAGTCCACTGCAACACAGGTCCACTGGGGCTTTGGGAACTGTAAACACTCAACACTAGATGTTGCCGTGAGGTCGGTGCTCTCCACGACCTGCCTGTCTGTGTGCTCCTCCTAGGGGTATGAGCAGCAAGGCACCAAAAAAGCGAGCCACACCCCATTGCATGCCCTGCAATCGGGATAAGGGAAATTTTCCGGTTTCAACACGTTGGGATTTGTTAAATCTACTTTGAAATTGTTTTTTCAACGTTGCATTATCCTCCAGAGCAAAAAAAGGAGGTAAGTTAAAGGTTTGGAAGAAAGTTTAATTATTATTATTTTTTAAGCTGGAAAAACTATAGAAACTGATTTTTAAGTGACAAAATGTTTTGCATTTGTAAAATTAAATAAAGAGTAAAAACAAATCTGTAGAGACAGAAAGCAGATTAGTGGTGCCTGGGACTGGGGGATAGCAGTGGGGATGGACCACAAACAGGCATGAGGAGTGCTTTGAGGGTGTTGAAAATAGTCTACTACTGCACTGTGGTGATAGTGGAACATGATTGTGAGGCCTTCCCAGCTGGGTGGAACTGTGAGTCCATTAAATCTCTTTTCTTTATAAATTACCTAGTCTTGGCTATGTCGTTTTCAGCAGCATAAGGACGGACTAATACAGAGACGTTTTACAAAATGCCTGAGTAGTACTTTTCAAAACTGCTGTGGTCATCAAAAATAAGAAAAGTCTGATAAATTGTCATAGTCAAGAAGAGCCTAGAAAAATATGGAAAACAAATGTAATGTGATGTCCTGGATGAGATCTTCAGAAAAAAGAATATTAAATAAAAGCTAAGGAAACCTGAATAAAATATTAGCTTTAGTTAATAATGTTAATATTAATCCATTAATTATAGCACATGTGCCAAAGGAATGTAAGAAGCTATTAATAAGTGATACTAGGTATATTGTATGGAAATTCTTTTTGTGTGCTATTTTCTCAAACTTTCTACAAATCTAAAACTTGTCTAAAAACAATATTTAGAGAGGTAAAGAAAATTGGTAAACAAATGGAATAAAAACATATATAACTGAAGAAATCTATATTGACAAAATATACTGCCATTTTTTCCTAAAATAATCAACATTGCTTTAAACTTATGAGATTATGTAGATATCTACATAAACTGATACAAAGTTTTTGAAAATAAATGTAAAAATATAAATTAGAAGCTTTAATTGTATTCATACATTTACCTAAGTATTCTACTTTAAAATTTCTGATCAAAAATTCTGACATTCTGTCATTATTTTATTACTATCAATAATAAGGATTATTTTAGGAAATTCCACTACATTTGTATGATGGAGCACTATACCTATTAAATTGCCTGAAAATAATTCTTTACAACAAAGGGAGATGCTAATTACCCAAATGGCTATGGTAAGAGTGGTGTGTATCAAGTGATCCCAAATAAGTATAAACCAAGGACAATGGAATATTTACAGCATTATTTCAACATGGGTTTTCTTAGGATGTTTGGATTGTGACTGGTGATTGTTTTCTCATTTATAGTTTCCTGCTATGCTACAAATTATCATATTTTTTGTAATGTAGGAGGAAAAGTTAGTGATTCTAATCAGATTCTAATCTTACTGAGTTGAAAGCCCCAGGCCATTCTTTATTAATAATAGATTGTGTCGATAAAATTTTTAGCAGAACCTTTGTCTTAAGATGATTTATTTTTCTCCTGAAAGATCAGATACCCTGCCAGAATACAAAATTAATTGCAAATTCCAATGGTCAACCCAACCAGACCTCTGAAGTAACAAATTGTCTCCATCATCTCTTCACTCCTCCCTGATCACTGTTTTATCTCTGTCAACTATAGTTTCCCTGATCCCCCTCAAGGACACAGGTGGCTTCCTCCCCAAACCCGCAAATTCCAGATCATCTAAGCATGCATCTGGGACAGAATTTTACAATAAGTATAGAAAAAATAGAAAAGTCCATTTAGATGAATAATAATACAATGCCATGAAATTGGAAAGATATTCAAAGATTAAAGACAGTGGTAACTTGTGACCTATTTTTTTTTAATTGTACTTTAGGTTCTGGGGTACATGTGCAGATCATGCAGGATTGTTGCATAAATACACACGTGGCAATGTGGTTTGCTGCCTCCATTCCCCCGGTCACCTACATCTGGCATTTCTCCCCATGTTATCCCTCCCCCAACCTCCCCACCCCCCAGCTGTGCCTCCTTTGGCCCCCTCAACAGACCCCAGTGTGTGATGCTCCCCTCCCTGTGTCCCTGTGTTCTCATTGTTCAATACCTGCCTATGAGTGAGAACATGCAGTGACCTGAGTATTTAGCAGAAAGTACAGTTGGGAAGTTGATTTGAGAGTAAGTGTGTGTCAAGGATGAGTCTGCAATATTTTTTAGGATACTCAAGTCTTGGGAATTCATTTACTCAACAATAAATTATTCAGCACATACTGCATGTAATACTCTTCTGGGCACTGGAAATTACCTAGTTCAGATGTGTAAGTCAGGACCAAAACAGAAGAAATATGGTGACAAATACATAGAAACATCTGTAGATGGAATAAGTTTTAAAAAGTTATAGTAAGTACCTTTATAAACTAAAAGTAGAGAACAAGAGAAAAGGAAGTATTGAAAACAAAAGAGAAGGTAGTACCTATTGAAAGGAAATTTCATTAGAGAATTATATTGGTCCGGGTTGGGTCTGGTGATTCATGCCTATAATCCCAGCATTTTGGGAGGCCAAGTCTGGCATATCACTTGAGGCCAGGAGTTTGAACATGACGAAACTCCATCTCTACTAAAAATACAAAAACTAGCAGGGTGTAGTGGCGGGTTCCTGTAATCCCAGCTACTCGGAAGCTGAAGCAGAAGAATCACTCGAACCTCGGAAGCAGAGGTTGCAGTGAGCCAAGATTGTGCCACAGCACTCCAGCCTGGGTGACAGAGTGAGACCTTGTCTCTAAATAAATAAATAAAATAAAATAAAAAGAAGTGTATTAGTCTATTTTTGTGTTGCTGTACAGAAATACCTGAAACTGTGTAATTTATAAAGCAAAAAGTTTGTATTTAGCTTATGGTTCTGCAGACTGCACACCAAGCACAGTGCTGGCATCTGCTGCTGGTGAGCCTTCAGGAAGTTTATAATTACGGAAGGTGAAGGGGGGTCTGATGCATCACATGGCCAGAGCCAGAGCAGCAGAGAAGGGGGAGGTCTCAGGCTCATATAAACTAACTGAGTGAGAACTCACTTATCACCAAGGGACACTAAGTCATTCATGAGGGATCTGTCCCCATCATCCAATGCCTCCCACTAGGCCCCACCTCCAGATTTGGAGGTCACATTTTCACAAGAGATTTGGATGCAACAAACATCTAAACGATATCAAGAAGAATGTGGTCTATGGCAAGCTGCTAGATGTTTAACAACATGAGCAGCCTTTGATGTTCAGATTTTAATGTCTCATAGTCGATGGCTAAATACGAAACAATTAGCAGTGTGCCTGGCACAGTGGGTGATTGGTGAAGGGTAACACCAGGACCTGGATGCCTAGGAGCAATCCCATGGGGAGCTGAGTTGGTTAGCTCTATTTACTTGTTGTGATGCACGCTGGTTACTAATTGTCTCCACTTTCTTTTCCAGAATTAAATAAGCCATGCTTTCAATAATCTATTTGATTAATGTTGCTGTCGTCTTCATTTTATTCATTTTCCTAATGTCTATTCCTCCTCAAACATCATCTCCAACTTGGCTATCTCAGCTGCAGGGGCTCTCCTCCTCTTGAGAAATAATCTTCAGGGCCTTGGGACAAGAATGCACTTTGAGAAAGCTGGTGTCCTCTTAATAAACTTCTCTCCTAGCTCAGCTGAGAACTTCTTGTTCTTAATATTGTTTTCCATTTCCAGTGTGAAGATCAATCTCCTTGGCAGGAAAGACAGAAACCAAATAGGAGTTTGAGCAGCTCTGCTTTTCTGCAGTCTGCCTGTTAGTGCTGCACTTGTAGTTACACCTGGAATTAGAGACTGTAGCCAGGTGTACGGACTTTGGGGTCAAGCTGCCTGTAAGAAGTTGCCAGCACTGCTGCTTAGAAGCTGTGCAACCTTAGGCACATTACTTAAAATTTTTGTGTCTTAGTTTTTTCTAATACAAAACAGGAATGATATTATCATTATTGGCTATCTAGAATTTAAAAAATCGAACTGTAAAGCATCCAGATGTAAGGTCATTTACATGTAATTTTAAATATTGTTACATTCTGGGTTCCCACAATCACCTCCATTTTGTTTCCTACAGATTTTGAAAAAGTATTAATTGATATACTATTAGTAAGATATTATGTTGGATAGGTGGTCAAGCTGTCTTCTATATGTTAAGTTCTGATACTTGGGGTTTCTCATGTCTTTTTATTTTCCCGAAAGCAAAGGACTGTTGTACAGAAATAAAAATGGACACAACTAGAGATATTGGACTCATAATAGTTGCTAGTTTAATATTGGGAAAAACATGGGTTTGTATAGAAATTTATAGGCTAATTTTGCAACAAAATAATTTGAATAAGTATAGAGCTCTTGAATATTCATGAAAATCTGTTCATTTTTATTTCTTTTATTACACTATACATTAAATATTATTAAAACACAATAATAATTTATATAAATGGATGCTTTGCAGTTGACAAATATATTTAAGTAAATAAGACACAGAGAAAAGTTATACAATGTATAAGGAAGACATTTAAAATTAACATCATAAAATATAACAAAATAGTAAAAATATTAATAAACTTTTATGTCCTGCATTAATATATCTGTAAAACAGTTGAAGGTGAAGAGAAAAAGGCCGTTTCTTTATTTATATTTTCATTGTGGATTTGATGGAAATAGAAATTTAGGAACAGTATCCTCATTTAATGCGGCAAGTGTTTTGAATAATCAGAAAAGCATTTAAAGAGATTTTCATATTGAAGCATGTGGGGAAGCATGGATTGAAATGAGGAGACGTAAACAACAAGCTGGGGGGACTACTTGACAAATGAGAACATTTCCGTTCTTTTGCATAGGTTCTGACAAGTCTGTTGATGAACTGCTCCTTTGGAGTGTGTAGGGTACTCTCCAGGTAGGAGTTTAGCATTTGGAAGACAAATTAATCTTTGACGTTTATGGAAGTAACCTATTCCTTCATTTAGCAACATCACTTTCCTGGATATGTTGTGTGGAATGGACAAGCTGCTGGACTTATGGCTTTGTGTACTGACCTATGAACTGTGCGATAGATTTAAAGAAAAGCGATTTCACAGCAAGGTGGATGAGGAAAGTGAATGACAATAGGAACCCTTTACTGAGATGTATTATATGCTAATTTCTCCAATAAAAACATACATGGCTTATTGTATTTAAATCTTCCATTATTACTGTGAAATGTGCCCAATTAAAGATGAAGAACTGAGTCTGTGAAGACCTTGTAATGGTACCCACCACCCAACTAGTGAGATGGAGCTTCAGACAAATGTCCATGAACATGTCAGTATATTGTATTTTACTATACAGATTTAACATTTTATGCAAAATGCTTACAAATCATTCTGTGAAAATTCTTTAAATACCTAACCTATCTATCATTATTTTCAAGTATATACATATAACATATCTGTCACTGTAGGTTATTTTGTATCTTATACATATTTAATATTTATATGTATATACTTGAAAATAGTGATAGGTTATATTAATAAGTAGATACATATTTTTCTGCAACAGAATCCCAATTTTGGGGTCATGAATCACCTTTCCCTTCTTATTTAGTGTGATCTGAGTTTAACAGACACACCTATTCTAAGGGTAATGGGTGTGATTCAGCTAGGGAGATGAGAGGACCAGCTTCCTCTGGTCTGAGGGATCATTTAGATATGGGCACATGTCTCACATTATAAATAAGGTAATACATGGAAATGGCACTATATCTATTGGAATGAAGCATGCTCTGTTTTCTTCTGCACCTTTTTTTCTGCATTGCTTAATATTTATTAATCTGCATTTCTAAAGCTTTGCACTGTAGTCCATGAGGAACAGAAAGCTGGGGCTGAGATTTTGATGAAAGAGAAACACTAGGTTGTGGAGTAATATTAGAGGAACACATTTTGTTGTTGTTCAATCACCTCATTACTGTGGATATCATCAATAAAGAGATGTTGACACTGAATTTCTCTGTGCTTTTCTGGTCCTCATAGTGAGACTCAAAGCTCTGTTCTTTGCACACATTTCCAGCACCCTTCTATTGTTAGTGCACAGCAGCCATTGTGGGACCCCCTTTTATTTGTCTCTGCTCTTTGGTCTCCTGTTTCCTGTTCCTCACATGTTCATTCCTTCAGTGGCACATGCTCTTCAGCGGCACCCTGAGACATGGTGTAAGGTAACTGCGTTTTTGGAGAACCTGCCAATGTAAACGTATCTCTATTCCACCCCCCACTTGACTCATGCCAGCTGGACATAGAATTGTAGGTAGGAAGCCGTCTTTCTTCAGAATTTTGAAGGCATTGCCTTACAGTCTTGTAGCTCTTATGCTGCTGTGGAGAAGTCTCATCTTTTTCCGCTCTTGTGGAAACTTATCAGATCTCTTTGTTCCAGGTATCATACAGTTTCTTAAAGGTGCACCTTCCTTTATGTCTATTTAGAACTCCATGTTGGACAATTCGTGGACCCTTTCAACCTGCCTATTTAGGACCTTAAGTTTGGGGACATTATTTTGATTGCTTCTTGTAACATTTTAAAATTTTGTTTCTTTCTGAAACTTCTGTTATTTAAATGCTTGTGGTCATTGCTTATCCTTTCATTCATTACTTTGAAAAAAATATTTTTTAATTCTTCTTTACCATTTCTGTATCTTTTTGCTTTATTTTCTGGAACATCTTATCAATCTTACCTTCCAAATCTTCTTTTGATTTTATATGTACTTTATTATTAATGATGTTTTTAAAAATTATTTAATAGTTTTTTCATTCTTAAGTGTTAACTTAAAAAAATCTTGTTATTAATGATAGTTTCAAAAACTGTCTACTCTTTGTAGTTTTTATTTTCTTCACGTCACAATGTTTTTTTCCATTTCTTTAGACCCCTGTCTTCCAAAAAAAGAGACTATCCTAATGTATCTGGTAAAACTTGATGCCTTCTCCTGAGTTAGAGTGAGCAACTAGAAAGCTGACATAATGTTCTGAACATATGGATGAGGGGATGGCTTCTGTCTCTGAACTTCACATAGGGTGATTGAAGAGGCTCTTCTGTTGGGGAATCTTTGTTTCTCTGGGACAAGGTTGAGTTCTCTAGAGAAGTGTCTTTTAATCTGTGTGTGGATGGCAAAATCTAATTTCCATTGTTCTGGAACTTGAGTGGTAGGAAGGTGCTGGGGGTACAACATTTAACACACATGTGGACATGTGATCCTCTTGGTTTAGGTGAGGTAACTTGGCCTCATCTGTGCTATAGCACCAAGTAGAGTGATCATCTGTATTATCTTCTTTAGAGAACACTCCAAATGTTTATTGCAGGCGAAAGGACAGTCATCAAGGAGCATGGAAGAGTGAAGGTTCTTTGTGATCTTTTCAAATAGCTTTCGCCTATTTCTCCTTACTTTAGGTTCTTAGTGCTTCTATCTTGAGTGCTTTAATGATTCTATGGGGAATATAGTGATTGTCAACTAACCTCTGATAGTGGTGGTTTAGGAGTGCTGAACTAGTTAGAACCTGTTTCTCTGCCTCCCAGATCAGAGGTGTTACCTCCTCTCCTGCGGTTGTATCCTCTCCTGTTCCCTTCTCTATTGCTACTGTGGTAGCAAGATTCACATACTAAAGGCCTAACCCTCAGGATGACTGCATTTGGAGATAGAGTTTTGGGAGGTAAGCAAGGGTTAAAGAGTTCATAAATTGTGGGACCCTAATCTGATAGGACTCCTGGAGTTGTAAGTGGAGGAAGAGACACCAGACCTCTCTCTCTCTGCGACATAGGGACACAGCAAGATGACAGCCATCTGCAAACCAATGACAGCCATTGCCAAACACCAGCCCTGCAGGCACTTCGATCTTGGACTTTCAGTCTCCAGGGTGTAAAAACATGAATCTATGTTATTTAAGCCACCCAGGTTAATTGTATGTTATTATGGAAAACTAAGAAAACTAATACAGTGGCATTATGAGATTTTATAAAAATATATAGTTATTTGTAAAATACGTAAACTATATATACACATAACTATACATATAGTATTAATATATTACTATGAATTTCTTCCACCTGTACTTTGCTTTCTCTTCAAGTGAGGTCTTCTGTAAATATCTATTATATGATAGATAGATGTATATTTATGAACTTTGGTGAGGATTTGAGAAGAAATGAGACCAGATGACTGTATTCAAAGTGGTGTATTAATTTAGATCCCGTAAATACATTTTATTAAACCTTTGTATTTTGAGACATTGTTGGGGTGTGTTTTAAATGTATTTTTAATTGATTATGCTTTTTAAATTTAATTTTATGAGTTGCTTAGATTGCAGTGATTGAATTGAAGCTCTAAAAATTTATAAGAGATTGAATTAGACTATAAGCAAATGTTGAAAAGAAAATAGTAACTAAATTTTACTGAGTACCTGTTGTGACTGATACCATTAACATATAGATGCATTATGTCAGCATTCTAATTATCTAAGTGGTATTTAACACAAAATACATGCTCAACAAATATTTCTGAAATTTAGATTAGTAATAAATGAATAAGGATAGATACCACATTCATATAGACTCAAAGCTGGCCCCTTAATTCTTCCCCTTTACCATGACCTTCGTGGCTACAATCACAGTTGTTCCCCTTTTGATGAACTTTCTAGCTTTTCAATAGATTTGTTCTGATTTCGGTGGGGGGTGTGGTATGGTCAAGTGAAATCAATTTTTATCCCCTTGTGAGTTACTTTTGCTCACACACTTACAAACATCTAGCCAATATTGGACAGCTAATATCTAAATATATTTATATTTCTTTTCTCTTGATCTCCTTACTACAAGATGGAAGCTGATTACTTGAAGTCCCAAATAATTCATTTCCTATTAAAAGTCAGATAGTCTAATTGTGTGAACTAGGACAAGTTTGTCAGCATCTCTGAAACTCAAGTTCTTTCTCTGTAAATATGCATGGTTAGATATGTCTTACAGGACTTTCAGAGGATTAATGGAAATGACATTTTAGAATATATTTGTAGGATTAGTCACCCAATAGGATCTTAATTAATTATTCCAGAATTAATGACAGGCATGTTTCTTTTCTTCTTAAACTTTCTGGAAAATATTATAATTCTATTACTCCATTGATAATTTAATGTATTACTCTGAGTTTCTTCTACCTGTATTTTGCTTTCTCTTCAAGTGAGGTCTCTTGCACTGGGGAGCATTTGGGTATCAGGATTAAAAGAAGAAATGGAGTTCATAAATCTTTTCTCATCAAAGGCAAAAGCCACTTGAATGTATTAATCCACAGTACCTGCAAGTATCAGGAGAAAGGGAGTCTTTGAATTCCCTTGTGTGTGTGTGTGTGTGTGTGTGTGTGTGTGTGTGTGGTGTGGTGTGCACATGTATTTATTGGTGGAGGTGATGTTTTTATAAGACTAAAGAGAGGCAGATTTTCCTCCATCTGGTGAATTTGGAAGCATATTTCCTTGACTTACCTCCAGGAAGAGGCAAGTCCTAGGGATACTTAGTGCTCACTTCACTTGAGAGTCTGTGCATGCCCCTCCACCTCTTGTTTTCCCCTTAGCCTTGCACATCCTTCTGTAAGTGATACTTTTCTTCATCCTTTAAGGCAACCATGATGGTTTTTGTGGAAATGGGATATGGCCAAGTATTTTCCCCCGATTATGTATTTTTCCTCATTTTTCAAATATTACCTAAGCCATAGGGATTATTACATTACCCTACAAAGTGGAGAGATCTAAAAAGTATTTAAAATTGAATATATAACCAAAATATCAAAATGAGAGGTTTTTTCCAAATGTGTTGAATAAAAACAAAATTGTGTTTGTATAAATTTGTAATTTCAAATCTATATCCACTCCACACATAGAAGTATTCAAATAGCATAAGATTATTATAATCATTAAACAAACAAAAAGTACATTCATAGCACCTAGTATAAAACCTTAGGCGTATTATTTGACAAGTAAATGGAAGCTGTTCTTCTTGGATTTTTATCTTATACAGTAAGTCCTCACCTAACCTCATCAAGAGGTTCTTGGAAATTGTGACTTTAAATGAAACAATGTAGTGTACAAGGAAACCAGCCTTATCATAGGCTAATTGATATAAACAAGAGTTATGTTCCTATGGCATACAGTACATTGTTTCACTTAAAGTTGCAGTTTCCAAGAACCTATCAACAAAATTAAGTGAAGACTTACTGTATTGTGGTATGTAATGGTACAAATAATTTATTGTCTGTTTTAAGAAAAAGAAAGTGAGTTACACCCATTTACTTAACTGAGAAAGTTACATGGAAGCCGTTTCAAGATCCAGATGCAGGTTGAGGCTATGGTCAATGTGGACTATCCCTCACTTTGATTCTGAGGTGATACAGAGCCAGAAAGTCAGGGGGTCAGTTGTTTTAGTCTTTACTTGCATGCTTATGGCTTTGATAATCTTTATTATATATTTTTACTGTTAAATTGACTCATCTTGCAGAGCTATTTAGAATGGTTTTCTTGATATTGCCTCAAGTGTATGTGTATACTGATTCATGTATGATGTGGTATATCATGTGCAGTAATAGTACCAGGTGTGCTGTGAGACAGCCGGTAGTAACAGGGAGGGTGGGTTCTTCTAAATAAGAGGAAGATAACCACATGATATACTATGAATAGCAGGCACTGAATTTAATTCAGTGTGAGACAGAGCTGTCTCATCTCTCCAGGTCTCTGTTATCTGTAACAGTGTAATAACAATACCTTACACAGAAGCTAACTTCCTGACAAGCTCACTGCCTCTTCTCAGCGAGGGCTTTTGAGTTCTGTGTGCTTTTCAAAGTGAAAACCGTGGGTGAGAAATCCACCACTATTATCTTAGATGTCCATCCAAGATGCCCTTGAACAACACAGTTCTTTAACCATAAGTTATGGAGAAACCATACAATATTGTAATAATCTTAATTCAGTAAGTGGAAGTATATTTCAGCCACAGAGTAATTCCTTTCCTTTATAAGGCCTTTTCATGGAGTTGCCTGACAAACTCAAGATGTTACCTGACAATCATATCTCCAGTCAATCTCAGTATGTACACACTCCATTCTCTTTGAATGCTGAGCTAACTGACTGATTATGATAAGTCATCTGACCAAGAAGTACTTGTTAGGAAATCACTTCTACATTGAAGACAGTGATGACTTACAAATACTGAAGGGTAAAAGAAAAAAAAAGTGCACGGTTTCTTTGTCACATCTGAGGAAAGAAGCAAAAGAAACAGCTGATTAATGTTGGATGAGTCACACTGTATGCTGGTAAAGGGTGCTCCTCAAGTAGTCGTGCCTGTGAGAAACAAACTTACCTGTCCAAACCTGAAGAATGGACTTAGAGACTCGGAGAAGGGGGAGAGTGAGACTTTTAATGATGGCCTTGCAAGATCAGGTGTCTGATCAGCAGGCACACCCAGCACAGTTTCAACAAGCAGTTTATCCCCTAGTGCACAGGTCCCTCCCCCTGGTTCCTTATAGGCTGAGTACTATGGGGTTACAATCTTTCCTGAAGTTGCCTATTGATTGTGGGGTAGAGCCTTTAGATGTGTTTTTTTTTTTTTTTTAGGGTTGTCTGGCTTCATTTTTTGCAGCCCACAATGCATTGCAATCCTAGTTAGCTCAAGGGTTCTTTAAGTATTTGACTTATGACCTAAGTAGCTGGGCAGGCTGATAAGAACAGACAAAATGAGCTACTTTGCAGGCTAGTAAACTTTTGACTACACTTCTTTGGTTCAGGTGAAGGCAACTAAGAGGGGGCAGGACGGGGGAGGCCAACAAACAAGCACCGGCTATCCAAGCAGGGGCCTAGTGTATCCTGTTTCTTCTGTAGTTTGCTGACCTAGGCCAATTCAAGGTACTTTGTCTTGGAAATGGACCACTGTATACATTATTTCCTTCAGTGTTCAACCAGAAGTAGGAGGAATACACTCTACACTCTTTGTAGACAGCATTCCCATAGCAGTCAAAAGATCGGGCTAGATGATGTCTGCAGTCTGCAACATTTGCAAGTCTGTGTGATTCTGAAATGGGAGATCTACCTAGACATAATATAACATTGACCCTGACACATGCATGCTCCAATTAAAAATTAAATTATATCTATTATAATAAAATACAAATTTAGTTGAAAAACAAAACAACAAGAACAGAGCATGTAACTTTATATTCTCTAGTGATCTGTGAACACCTCTTCTGAAGTTAGACTGTCTGAACTATCAGCAATTTTTTAAACTTTCTGGCCTTCAATTTTATTATTCCTTACCTGTGAAATAGGGATAATTCTAATATATTCTCCTCAAGGTTGTTGTCAGGATCAAATGACAGAGTTTTATCAGCACTTGAAGGCGGTGATGATATATACTAAGGTGAATAATTATTCTCTTCAATAAATTATAAACATCTACAAAACTGATGGTGACATAAATGCAAAAAAAAAAAAGGTTTTGGAGTGATTTTGAAGAGAAAAATAACATAATACTGGTGAGGTGTTAGGTGGGAGAAAGTTAAGAGAGCTGAGAGATTAAAGTAGACTCAGATTCATGCACCAGAGTTGAGAACTTGAATGATCACGAGCTAACATGGGGTCCAGAATGTGATTGTGAATAAAGAGGATGGGGAGGCTCAGGAAAAGGAGAGCTGAACCGAATGGCCCAGCTTAATTTAATGAATACATTAGCTTCAGACAATAACATCCAAGCATCACCCTGTCTTCTCTTAGGGAATTCAAGGTCAAGTCTCTCAGTAATATCTGTAAGGGAATTGCTTTTACAGATAGCCTGATAACACTAGGAAATAGGCTACAGGAACATGATAGATTAATTTTATTAAGCCCTAAGAAGGTTATTTGTTTTATGATGAGATTTTCAAATACTTGAGATTTTTAATACATATTCTATGTGTAAGAAATCATCATAACTTAGCATCATAATAATTATGTGACTAAAAAGTGAAAAACAGGCCTGTCATCTCAATAGCAAGTATATTTACTTCAAATATCAGCAAGTCAACTACTAAGTACAGATTATGAAAGTACATAATATGGCAAATGTGAGAAGGTAAATGACAGGGGCTTAATCCTTTAAAGAAATATTGGAAAATTCAGGTAAAAAGGTTCAAGAGTCTACTAGTTTGACTCACGGAATTAAAAAATTAATATTAATATTTTGACAATTTATAAAATCTGTTCACTATCACCAGTTTCCAAAGCACTTTCACAAGTTGGAGAGAAAAATATGTTTCTTTTTTATGGTTGACTAAATTATTTAGTAAATCACATAGTCACAACTTAAAACTAGGTCGTCTCAATACAAATTATTTATCTATGTTATTCTCTACCTCCTGGAATGTTTTAAGTAACCTGAAACATCTCTCTTTCTATTAGCTATCTCCTAATGGAAGCCAGTTTTCATGGAGACAGACATTGATGAGTATGCAAGAGAGTGGGACCAGGTATAAGAAATTTGGGTTGCAGGAGTCCCAGTGAGGATATTGCAGAGGGAATGTGCGTACTGGTCCTTTTGTTGAGTTTGATTAAGAGGAAGGTTTTAAAATTCTTTTCGAGGGGCTAACATGATTGATTTTCTCAAAGACAGATCAGAAATCACTCACTACCTACTCAACGTCAGTGGTAACGATGACAATAACAACAACACTAATAGTTCACATGTTTGAATCCTCACTCCCCTCTTCTAACATGTTTGAATCCTCACTCCCCCTCTTCTAAGTGCTTCATCTAGAACAACAGCTCCTTTAAGTCTCACATCAAACCTTTGCATTAGTATTAAGCCTAGTTTTCAAAACAAGAGACCAAGGCAGAAAGAGGTTCAGTAACTTGCCCAAAGCTACTCATTTAAGCAGAAGAATCCTTAATTTAGATCCTGTACCACTCTGTACTATTTCTTCCTAGTATGTGGACTACTATAGGAGTCTTTTATGGAACTTGAACTAGACTCACTCCTTTGATCTGTTTATAAAACAAATGCGAAAAGCAAATGTAAAATTTCAGAATAGTATTATCCTTGAAGAAGGAATAGGATAATTTTTTTGAAGAAATAAATGTCTTTGTTAAAAGCATATAATATGGAAGAAGGCTAGGAGATCACCGTGTCTAACTTCATTTTACAGGTACCTAAGTTTCCCAAGCTAAAGTTTTCTGCACTTTCTTTGCACTCTCCATCCCTCCCACCTCGTGCGATGGCCAGAAGAAAGTCTGCTGGAGAACACAGCTCCACTACTTGGCTTCTGCCTGGCTTTAAATTTTGTTTCCATAACATCTGGTCACCAAAAGCCACAATTAGCCTTCGTGCCCAAGTAGCTTCAATTCCACAGCATTTGTAGCCAATTCCCCATTGTGTCATCAAGTTCTGGGAGACTTAACTTATACCTGTGTTTACCCTCTGGGAGACAAACCCATTTGGAAATCAGCCTGAGTGACTGAAATGTTGATTCTCCACCTATATGCTTCTCTTTTATTAAACATGTTCCGTGTATCTCTCTGTCTCATACACATACAGACACACACACACACACACACACACACACACACACACACACAAATGGGCCTGCTATGAATAAACAGTTTGCCTAGAGGCTCAGTGCTCTCACCCAGCTGACTTGTATATTTCCTCCTGACTCAGTTCCCCTCTACAAGAATAAACAGAGTGCACAGCATACTTTGTGTTGGAGTTTTTCTGCAATTCTTGCCAGGACAGGCCCCAGACACAACGAGATGACAGCAGGGCCTGTCATATTTCGGCTGGGAAAGTTTATCTATTACTATATATTTTTAAAATTTCCTTTGCCATTTTTCAAATAAATATTAAGAGTTGAAAAGGAAATTTCTGTTTGCTTCTGTACTGGACTCTCCCTGGGGAACAAATACTACCAAGTTGTTTTTTACATGCATCACTATCTGAGGACAAAATCAGCAGGTGAAAAGAAGAAAAACTAGCAAAGAGTATAAGCCTTGAGGGTTATACAGGAGAAAATATCAGCAAATTTGGTACAAGGAAAAAAACTAGGAAAAAAGCCAGTGTTTTTCCTTAGAAAGGCAAAGATCATAGACTGTCTATTGGTACCAACCACTTATAGATATTTGCATAATATATACTGTATGTATAGCATTTACTGTTTGCAAGCTACCTACACAATCTCTCTGGTTTCTTACCAGAGATGTCAAAACTAGAAAGAGCATTTGGCATTAGGCATAATTTGAAAATGAAGAAACAGTTGTAGGAAGGTTGTGATTTATGGCTATCAAAGAATTGGATATTTTGAATGAAATCTGAGCCTGTTCTCTGACAGGAAGAGGCTTATCTTGGCAAGTTTTGTCCTTTGACCTGTTTGAACTGTATCTTGCTTGTCTCTCATAGACATCATGGTTGGCTGAAAATTTAGTGTCTCACTTCAAAGGAGACTCATATTCCTAGAGGGGCTATAGATGCCTCTGGGAAAGTGAACTTTCCACTAGACTCCTAACAATGGGAAAAGAAATATTAGAAATCAGAAAAAGTACAGTATCTCTAATCCCTTGATACACGATAGTTTTATTTTGGTTAATGCTACTTTTTAACTCAGACTCAGATATGGCTATTTACTGATTGATTTCCTTGATGTTTCCCTATGAGAGAAGCCTTTGCCACTTCTCTTTGGAGCTATCATCATAGATCCATAATTAGTCCTCCAGTTTCCAGGTTGTCCCTCTCAGACCTGAATTCTATAGTGCTGCTACATGGAATCATGCCACTTTACTGTTGAAAATGTTACATAGCTTCCTATAACTTTGAGATTAAGCCAAACTTAGCTAATCATGACAAAGAAAACAAGACCAAAGACCGAACAAAGAAGGCTTTCATCATACAAAACCATTGTTTCCCCCAGAATCTTTCTTGTCCCCCTGCCTTAATACACATGGTCTCTTATTCAGTTTACGGACAGCCCTCCATACTGTCTCCTGTTTCCACGTTATGCCCATACCCTCTCCTGATAATTCTTTCCTCTTTACTGCATGACTCTGTCTCATTGGCCCTTCGGAATTTATTTTAGACCTCATGGTCTCCAGGAAGTCCATAGTTGGCTTTAGGTGTTCTGTGTTTTCTACATATTTTGTGTGCCTTCATAGAGACTATTGAACTGGTGTGGTGATTGGTTTGCTTTCTGCTTTGCCTGATGGAATGTGATATTCTTTATGACAAGAGCATTTCATTCTTATCGAATTATCTCCAGCATCAGAGTTAGTGCCTGGCATTTAAAGATGCTCAATAAGATTTATAGAATTAAATTAATTTCCAAATGTGTAATATTTTCCTTCTTTGGCTCAAAGAATAGCACAATTAAATCTATTTCCCAAGAGTAAAATAAAGAAATACAGGTTATCAGGATTGACATTAAGCATACTACAAATTACTAGAGGCAGAGTTGGACAAAGAGGTATTACAGGCTTACGTTTAAGGTGTAAAAGGGGCAATGAAGCTGTGAAAATTGTTAAATTTCAACAATAAATGATAACAAAATGTGAATGTGAGTGCTCTTGTTTTATAACCCAAAAAAAGTCAAACCAGCCAGTAATTCCAGAATTTTCTCAGTCTGATATTAAGGCGAATATATATTAAAGTGAGGGAAGTGCAGGTACCCTACATACTCAGTTGTTAAAATAACTTTTTGCAGGTGAAGTATCTTAAACACAGGGACCACTTCCTAGAATGAACTCCTTCCAGGATTCTCCTAATCCTCATGGAGATGTCGGTAATTACCAAGTTAACTGAGGCAAATCAGTAAGTCATTCTGAGAAAAAAAAAATTTCATTTATAAAATTGGGGATTCTAATTTGATGATTCTTAGGTTCTCAAACAACTCTGCGCTTTGTGGAGTTTGCAATTCTAATCATGGAGAGGTGCCTCAGCCATAATCAGGAAGCCAAACCATTCAACCTCCTCTTTAATTCTTAAGTAATGTCAGGCACAGTAATCTGTAATTAACATTTATGACCCAGTATAATCATCAGATGAACATAAAAAGGTTATTATTTTCCTCATTTTGCAGGTAACTGAAGGCCAGAATGTTGAAATGAACTGCAAAATTTCTGTAGCTATTTAGTCTGTAAAACTATTTGACTGCCTCTCTGGATAAAATTTATATTAGATTCAGAAATATAGCACAGTCATGGTTTCAAAGAAATTTATTTTCAAAACAACAATACTGTTCATAGTGATAAAAATAACAACTACAATGTTACCTGTGCTGGTGGACAGGTCTTCTCTGGAATCTCGACGCTGGCAGCCACCTGACCTCCCAACATGGATGAGCATTTATGGAGCGAGCCCTGCTTATCCCATCCTGTGCTAGTCACACACGAGTACCTCTCTGGTTTCTTATTCATGACACACTGTCTGTGATATGTGCTATTTCCATTCGCCAGTTGAAATGTCACTTAACCACTTGGAGTTTCAGATTTCTCATCTATGAAATAAAATAGCTCAATGAGATTGATCTTTAAGATTTCTTCCAGCTATTATATTAAGCTAATAAATTTGCATTTTAATTACAGCCAAACCCTTTGGCTTAAGATTCGTAAATCTATTCTTACTTTGGATAGGGAACATTCACTCATTTGCTAAACCACATGGAAAAATGGGGCTGCTACTTACCTTTAAAGAATCATAAAATAGACTTTTAACAAAGTTACACATCTATGCTCATTTCTTTTCAATCCTGGAATTAGAAACTATATTAAAATTACTCCAAGTGAGTTACTAAGCATACAAAGATTAAGTGTCCCCATTTTTAACTTGAGCTATTAGCACTAAGATAAGCAAATTAGACAGACATGTGATAAATGGAACCCCAAAATAAAAGGAACAGCAAACTACCACATAAAAGTTCCATTTTACTAAACATAGATTTCCTATAGTCTGACTTTAGTCTTTTTTCTTCTTAACTGCCAACTTTTACACTTGGAGGAACAAGAATTACATTTTACTCAGGAAATGTTTTCTATTGCCAAAGGCTGATTGGCAGAGCACAGTGAAATGACTCTCATGGCATCTCCATATTTCTACTCTGTTTCTACAGGGGCTCTTTATATTTCTCTCTGAATATAGATGAAGTTTCCTAATTAATTTCACTTTCTCCATCATTGCCCTGTCAGAATCTACCATAAATGTATCCCATGATTACCACCTGTGTCACTTTGTTGATACAACACACACACACACACACACACACACACACACACACCCCTCCAGTGGCTCCTTGCAGAGTGCAGAATGAGCTCCATCGTCCTGAGTCACACGTTCAAGGTCTTCACCTTGACTCTGGTCAAATCATTAACCCGTCTTCAGACTTTAGTTCCTTTTTTTCCTTTTTTTATTATGTACTCAACTCTATACCAATGCTAATGACACATATCAATTGCATCAGTGTTATGTTGGAGCTGGCTTGTGCCAGCTCATAAGAACTATTTTTTTTTTTTTTTGAGACGAAGTTTTGCTCTTGTTGCCCAGGCTGGAGTGCAATGGTGCGATCTTGGCTCACCGCAACCTCTGCCTCCTGGGTTCAAGCGATTCTCCTGCCTCAGCCCCCCACAACTGTTTACTAAATTTTTCAAATTTTGTAATCCAGCTGTAAACACATCATCATTAGAAATTAAATTATATAAACTTACAAATAAACTGATGTGAAGAAATAGTAATGCATGCTTAGTAGTCATCACTTTCAAATTATTTTATACCCTTCACTACTGTCTAAGCTGTTGAGGTATATCAGCAATGCTATATAATTGGTGTGCTACCATATATCACTTCCCAATGAAATAGTGAAATCACAATTAAATTGGCATGATGGGATAATTACACCATGGAAACTGACCAATGCTACAAATCATTTTTTTCTTCCTCCCAGAGAGACAGTTGCTGACCTTTCTTTTGTCTCTTCTGGCCACCAGTTAATGAGTTAGCAAGTATCTGAACTTCATTGGCAAGCTTTCTGTTAACTTTGTGAAAACAGCACAGTAGGAAGTGATATCAACTGTTTATAGATGACAACACAAAAGGTCAGTCAAACAACTTTCCTGGCTCTAGAGTAGGAAGTGGGACCAGGGTCAAAGAAAAGGTTTGTTTCACTTCAAGATCCGTAGGCAACAGGTGCCACAATAGTAGATTTGGTGGGTTGGAGGAATGCACTAGAGTTTGTGAGACTGGGTTTAAGGAGGATATTGATCAATGTATTTTACTTTGTCTTGTGATTTTTCCTGAGGACAAGATGAAATGTGAGCTGAGGGAGAACACAAAGAACAGGATTTATCAGAGTTGAATTACTATAATCCAGCCATTGTTCAGTTTGTCATTGTTTAATTTTGCAGAGAAGTGGTTCTCAAACTATGTGTGTCAGTTACTTGCAAAGCTTGTTGAAACACAGATTTATGGGCTTCAGTCCATGAATCTGTAGGGTTCAGTAGATCTCTGGAGCCTGAGAATTTGCATTTCTCACAAGTCCAGATGACGTTGATGGGTTGGTCCAGCCACACCTTGCTCAACACTGCTCTCCTGTACATCCATGTGCTCTGCCTGACCTGGGCTGGGATTTTGAAGATTTACTATAATATTTAAATTCGTAAATGACATGAGCTTTGTTTATAAGAGCAGATCATTAATATTTTGAACAACATAATTTTGACCCAAATATTGTTTCAAACCAGGAAATATGATCCAATTATAAACAAGTTAAATAAGTGGATAAAAATGTAAAGTTCTGACTTTATATATTTTTTTCTAATGGGCATTTTGTTTCTGTTCTTGTCATAGTGCTCAAAATGTTTCACTGTAGAATGTAGCTCATGCTTAGAAAATAACAATTATTTTGTTAACAGTTTTAGGTAACTGCCAGAACAAGTCATACCTTCTTAATCTCCAGGATGAAAAGGACAACTTGTAACTTGGAAGTGTATATTGGTAGAGGGCTGTCTATATTTACAGCTAACACCAAAGTGTGTGGGTATTTGTCTCTCTATGTGAGGAGGGGAGAAGGGAGTATCACATTCCAGAATCAGGTTTCTTATGCTTTAGAACATAGAAGGGAAAGCTGAGAGGAAAGAAGACAGAACAAAAGTTACTAAAGGGTATGTGTAAATAATGAAAAGTCAACTTTAAAATATAGAGTGACAGTTTGCATTCCTAAACTACTCAGACGGACAGAATTGGACGAATAACAGAGGAAATACAAGGCATACAACTCTGTGTTTGTCATTCAGATTTCTCTCTGCTCCAGCCAGCCAGGTGCACACTCACACTCCCTGAGTGGAGGATTGCCAGCAAAATCCAAATGACCTTTCCCTAAAATCCCCCAAAGACAGATATTGGGACCACAGTAGTTGCTCCAGGGCCAAAGTAGAAAGATCTGGGGTCACATGGAATGGTCTAAAAGAAGTGGGAGAGAAGAGAGGCATTTTTTTTTCCCACAACTTCCCAGAACATTTTATAGTTTTCAGTTCCTCCCACACTGAATATTACCAGAAAATATACACTGGTACCTTGAGGAACCCAAGAGCCTGCACACCATCAGGGGGAAACAGTGCCCAGGTGAAAATAGCCTTCTGCCTTCACCTGTGAGAAGTGACTGGTATTTAATTAATGAAGCAGTTTTTGAGGCATTTTCATTTCTATAACTAACAATTTTTTGTTTGTTTATATTTTTGAATATTTGTGTTTTGTTATTTGAGATGTGTTTGTTTTGTTTTCCTTATTTTTTCAAGTTCTAGGCACTGTTGTGTGCATGGATAGACGGCAAATATTAAAGCAACAGAGTTCCTTTTTTCTTGGAGGTTACATTCTAGTGGAAGAGACTGATGATTAACCAAGCCACACACTGAAGTACCACAGACTACAGGTGCTCCTGGAGAGACTAAGTGTTCCATCAAGGGGGGCTTCAGGGAGCTCTGAAGACAGCAAAATTATCCATAGCAGTCATGACTAAAAGGTAAAGAACAAAAGAAAGAAGGCATTTATGCAGCCAAGAAACATATGACGAAAAGCTCATCATCACTGGTCATTAGAGAAATGCAAATCAAAACCACATCGAGATATGGTCTCACGCAAGTTAGAATGGTGATCATTAAAAAATCAGGAGACAACAGATACTGGAGAGGATGTGGAGAAATAGAAACACTTTTACACTGTTGGTGGGTGTGTAAATGAGTTCAACCATTGTGGAAGACAGTGTGGCAATTCCTCAAGGATCTGGAACTAGAAATACCACTTGACCCAGCAATCCCATTACTGGGTATATACACATAGGATTACAGATCATTCTGTTATAAAGATACATGTACACGTATATATATTCCAGCACTGTTTACAATAGCAAAGACTAGGAACCAACCCAAATGCCCATCAAAGATAGACTGGAGAAAGAAAATGTGGCCCATATATACCATGGAATACTATGCAGCCATAAAAAGAATGAGTTCATGTCCTTTGCAGAGACATGGATGAAGCTGGAAACCATCATATTCAGCAAACTGACACAAGAACAGAAAACCAAACACTGCATTTTCTCACTCATAAGTGGGTTTGAACAATGAAAACACATGGACACGGGGAGGGGAGCATCACGTGCTGGGGCCTGTTGGGGGTGGGGGTATAGGGGAGGGATAGCAGGCAGTAGGGGGTTTGAGGAGGGACAACATTAGGGGAAATACCTAATGTAGATGACAGGGGGGATGGATGCAGCAAACCACCATGGCCCATGTATACCTATGTAACAAACTTGCATGATCTGCACATGTACCCCAGAATTTAAAGTATAATAAATTTAAAAAAAGAAGTTTAAAGCTACTAGGAAGGCAAGATATATTACTTAAAATATAATAACATCTTAATATTAAGTATTAGTTTATTATGTATTGCCCTTTCTTGGTTTGTGATTTTCTGTTTATGAATTTTGCACTCATGTTTATAAGTAAGATTGAGTTTAATTTTCCTTTCTGGTTGGCTTTTGGTACAAAGGATATGCAGACCTCATATTGAGAGGAGTTTAGACTTACTTTTTTCTATTCTTAGAATTGTTCGATCAGCTTGGTTATTTCTAATGTAACTAACTGATACAGTTCAACAGATATCAAATCATATCATACAACACCAATCCACACATCACAACATACTATACCACACCTCCTCACACCCATCCACACCAACCAAACCATCCCATACCACACCATACCAATCCATATAATAACCACATCATACTATAGCACACCACACAAGATCACACCGCACCACACCATATCATACCACACCATACCAACCTATATCAACGATGTCATACCATACCACAACACACAACACCACACCATCCTACATAATACCACACCACACCACATAACACCACACCACATAACATCACATCATATAACATCACACCATACCTTACCTTACCATACCATACCAACCATACTATAACATACCACACCAATTCATATCATACCAAATTATACCATACCATGCCACATCACATAATACCACACCATACCATATTATACCACACCATACCATACCACATCACGTAACACCACACCCCATCATACTACTATACCGTACCACACCATTTCATAGCTACCACATCATACCATACCACACCACACCACATAACACCATGCCATACCAAACCATGCTATATATCATACCACACCAATCCATGTCATACCACATTATACCAAATAACACCACACTACACCACAAAATACCACACCACACCACATACCACCACTCAATGCAACACCACAGCATACCATACCACACCACACTGCATCACACCACACCACACCACTCCACACCATACTGTAGAGTACAATATCACACTATACTATGAAAATATAACATCCATCAAGTCTAAAACATCACTTGGTGAATTTACAGCAATTATGAACTTTAATAATTTAGTGGAGGGTATGGACTAAAAGAAATGTACAGTCAATATTATACTGGAGAAACGTTGAAAACTTTCCATTTGAAATTAAGAATGAAATGTGGATGCTCACTATCATTGCTACATCCAATGCCAGTACCATTGTATTTTAGGTACTAGCCATAGCAGCAAGAAAGAAAACTATGTAAGGTTTGTAAAAAGTGAAAATATAATAATTAGATCAAATGCTCATTATTGATAGATAACGTATTGTAATTTTACAATCAATATGTGAGTTGAACAAAGTTGTAAAATACACATTTAATATACAAATTGAACTACATGTATATATTTTGACAATAGATAGAAATGAAATAAATTTGAAATATGCCACTTATAAAGACAGAAAAATATTAATCTAAAGCATATCTAAAGAAAGTTGTGCAAGGTATCTATTCAATTTTTGTCAAACTAATTTATAAATTAAAGTCAGTCCAAATCAAGATATTAGTAGGTCTCCAACCCAAGTTGATAGAAATGCTAATTATGAGGTTTGCATGCGAAAGACCAAGAAAAGCCTAGATAATCTTGGTGAAAAAGAACAAGGTAGGGGAACTTATTCACCAGAAGTCAAGACTTTTTTTTTTTTTTTTTTATACTATCAGTCTGCACAGTTCAATATGGTAGCCACTAGCCACATATAGCTCTTCAAATTAGAATAAAAAAATGAAAATCAAAATTAAAATTCAGTCTCTCAGTTGTAGTAGCTACACGTCAGGTGCTCAGAAGCTACACATGGCTTTTGGGAAACACAGATAAAGAACATTTCCATTAACATGGAAAGCTCTGCGGGACAGCACTACCATAGATATAGTCCTAATAATATTTTCCCATTGCGACCAGTTTTTCATGTTATAAAATACGACTGTGTAGTATCGTATCATTTTTAATGACTGTATAGTATTCCATTGTGTACACCTAGAATCACTTTTTTAAAACCATTTCTCTAAAGTTGGAAATTCAAGTTATTTCTAGTTTGTCACTACTATAACAATGATCCAATAAACTTTTTTTTTTTTTTTTTTTGAGATGGAGTTTTGCTCTTGTTACCCAGGCTGGAGTGCAATGGCGAGATCTTGGCTCACCGCAACCTCCGCCTCCCAGGAGGGTTCAAGTGATTCTTCTGCTCCAGCCTCCTGAGTAGCTGGAGTTACAGGCATGCACTACCATGCTCAGCTAATTTTTGTATTTTTAGTAGAGACGGGGTTTCACTATGTTGGTCAGGCTGGTCTCGAACTCCTGACCTCAGATGATCTGCCCACTTCAGTCTCCCAAAGTGCTGGGATTACAGGCGTGAGCCACCACACCCGGCCTCTTCTTTACTATTACTACTGGAGCAGAATGCAGCTTTTATACATGTTTCATTTCTTTCTTTTTTTTTATTTTTTTATTTTTTATTTTTTATTTTTTTTATTTTCTTTTTTTTTTTTAAAGAAAAAGAGAAAGAAGGAAGAAAAAAAAGAATGAAATAAAGAGAAAGAGAAGAAGGAAAATAAAAAAGGGGAGAGAGAACGGGAATCTTGCTCTATTGCCCAGGCTAGAATGCAGTCTACAAATGGATATTAAAAGCTTTTTTTATACTAATAATTGTGTTATACAATGGAGACAGGAAGGAATAAGGGAGGAAAATAACAAACAAACAGCCAACCAATATTTCATTTAAACCTATGAAATGCTATGCAATTGCTAGGGAGTGATTTACTCCCAACCATGTGGTCACTTTTAGAATAAATGTGATGTGTTACTGAAAAAAAAATGTATATTTTGTGGATTTGGAATAGAGAGTTCTGTAAATGTTTATTAAGTTTACTTGTTTGAGGTTTAAGTTCAAGTCCCGGGTATCCTTCTTAACCTTCTGTCTCATTAATCTGTCCAATATTGACAATGTAATGTTAAAGTCTCCCACTATTATTGTGTGGGAGTCCAAGTCTCTTTGTAAGTCACCAAGAAGTTGCCCTATGTATCTGGGTGCTCCTATATTGGGTGCGCATAGACTTAGGATCGTTAGCTCTTCCCATTACATTGATCCCTCTACCATTATACAATGTCCTTCTTATCTCTTTCGGTTTCTATTACTTTAAAGTCTATTTTATCAGAGATGAGAATTGCAACTACTGCTTTTTTTTTTTTTTTTTCTCTCCATTTGGTTGGCAAATCTTCCTCCATCCCTTTGTTTTGAGTCTCTGTATATCCTTGCATGTAAGATGGATCTGGATGCAGCTTACTGATGGGTCCTTTGAAGTGGCTGATACTGGTTGTTCCCCTCTATACATAGTGCCTCTTTCAGAAGCTCTTGTAAAGCTGGCCTGGTGGTAATGAAATCTCTGAGTACTTGCTTGTTTGCAAAAAATTTTATTTTTCCTTCACTTATGAAACTTAGTTTGGCTGGATATGAAATTCTGGGTTGAAAGTTCTTTTCTTTAAGGATGTTGAATATTGGCCCCCACTCTCTTCTGGCTTGTAGGGTTTCTGCTGAGAGATCAGCTGTGAGTCTGATAGGCTTCCCCTTGTGGGTAACCTGACCTTTCTCTCTGGCCGCCCGTAGTATTTTCTCCTTCATTTCAACCCTGATGAATCTAATGATTATGTGCCTTGGGGTTGCTCTTTTTGAGGAATATCTTTGTGGTGTTCTCTGTATTACCTGGAGTTGGGTATTGTCTTGCCTTGCTAGGTTAGGAAAGTTTTCCTGGATAATATCCTGAAAAATATTTTCCAGCTTGGATTCATTCTCTTTGTCACATTCAGGTACACCTATCAAACGTAGATTAGGTCTTTTCACATAGTCCCATATTTCTTGGAGACTTTGCTCATTCCTTTTTACCCTTTTTTCTCTAATCTTGTCTTCTCGTTTTATTTCATTAAGTTGGTCTTCCACCTCTGAAATCCTTTCTTCTGCTTGATCAATTCGACTGTTAAAACTTGTGCATACTTCTCGAAGTTCTTGTATTGTGTTTTTCAGCTCCATTAATTCACTTATATTTCTCTTTAAATTGTCCATTCTCATGAACATTTCATGAAACCTTTTTTCAAGGTTCTTAGTTTCCTTGCATTGGGCTAGAACATGTTCTTTTAGCTCACAGAAGTTTCTCATTATCCACCTTCTGAAGCCTGATTCTGTTGATTCCTCACATTCATTTTCTATCAGGCCTTGTTCAATTGGTGATGAGGCACTGCAATCCTCTGTAGGAGGAGAGGCATTCTGATTTCGGGTGTTTTCAGCCTTTCTGCGCTGGTTTCTTCCCATCTTCGTGGATTTATCCACCTGTCGTCTGTGTAATTGCTGACCTTCAGACTAGGTCTCTGAGTGGACGCCCAGCTTGCTGGTGATAAAGTTTCCTCTATTTCTTAATTTTCCTTCGGCGGATGCCCCCTCCCCCCACAGAGCTGGACCTTCCCGGGTTCAGCTGCACTTGCTGTGAAACTCTCAATCTTCAGCAGTTCCAACAGCTGTTTTTATTTTTATTTTTTGTGGAGGGGGGTACCAGCCTTCCCCTGCGGCGACCCACTACGCCGGCTGAAAGAGCGGCGTTAAGATTCGTGGCGCTTTTCTGCCTGGGAATCTCCCGGTCTGGTTCCCCACTTCAGTCCGCTTTTTAATCAGCTGAATGGGGAGACTCTGCTTTCCTGGAGCTCCAACGCCAACCAAAAGGGCACTCAGTCCCGTATACTCTGGACTGAGAACCGCCGCGCTGGGGCGCCTGCAAAACGGCCGCGCCCTCCAAAAGGGTCGCGCTGGCGACCCGTGGGACTCCTCCGCCAAGAATCTCTTGGTCCGTGGGCTATGAAAATTCGTCTGAAAATGTGGCGTCCACTCACTCTCTGCGCTTTCAGTGGGAGCTACAATCCTGAGCTGCTGCTAATCGGCCATCTTGGATCTCTCTCGACTTTTTTTTTTTTTTTTTGCATTTTAGGTTTTGGGGTACATGTGAAGAACATGCAAGATTGTTGCATAGGTACACACATGGCAGTGTGATTTGCTGCCTTCTTTATTAAGCCACAGTAAAGACACTGGTTTTGACTACATGATTGCAAATACTCCAGTGGAATACAATGGAGAACCCAGAAGCAGAGCCACATAAGGATTGACACTTGTCCCTGACTAAGATGACACGTCAGAGCAGTGGTAAAGGATGTTCTTCTCAATACATGATATAGGGTCCCCTGGATATCAGTGTGGAGAAAAATGAGCTTGACTGCTAGATTATATCACAGAAGACTGAATTTCAGGTGCTTTTGAAATCTACATAGGAAAAGTAATATAATCCAGTTTAGAAATATAAATTAATATTTACTTGATTTACATATTTTGTAAACAGGACAGTGAAGTATCAATAGCAAAACAAAATATTAGTAAGTTGCACTGTATTAAAATAAAAAATTATTTATCAAAAAACATCACCAAGTAGGTAAAAATGAGAGCAGTCAATTATTTCTAGTAAATCACCTCCAAATTATTATACCAATTGGCTTCCCCAAGAGTAATCACTATTCAGTAGCCATTAGCCAGTCAGAAAATCTTTGTGACCTTGGGCTAGAGAAAAATTGCTCACATTTGACACAAAAAGTGTAACAATAAAGACATGACACACGAATTGTCTCAAAATTGAAAACTTTTTCTATTCAAAAATGCTACTAAAAGAGAAAAAAGATAAGCCATAGAAAAGGAGAAAATATTTGCAAAGTATATGTGATAAAAATAACTCTTTACAACTCCATAATAATTCCAATGAAATGTAAACAAAATTTTGAGCAAACATTTTACAAAGTAAGATATGTGAATATTCAGTAAGTACATGAAAAGAAGCTCCACATTGTGACTCATCAGAGATTCAAATTAAAAACACAGTGAGTTCCACTGCACACTCAGTAGTATGACTATAGTTAAAAGATTAGCAATATTTTATGTGGTGAGGACATTGTTATGGTGAAGATAGAAACGTTATGCTAGAGAATGAAGCCAAACACAAAACAATGCATACTGGTTGATTTCTCTTCCATGAAATTTGGGGGAAAAGCAAATCTATTCTGAAGTGTCATAAAACAGAACAATGATTAATTGGAACTTGGTGGGGTGTGTACTGGGAAAGGGCACAAGGGGAGTTGTTGGAATAATGAAAATATTCTGTATCCTGATTGTAGCAGTGACTCCTATATTTCTTAAAACTTGTTGAACTGAATATACAATTAAGATTAATTATTTATGGCCGCGCGTGGTGGCTCACGCCTGTAATCCCAGCACTTTGGGAGGCCGAGGAGGGTGGATCACAAGGTCAGGAGATCGAGACCATCCTGGCCAACATGGTGAAACCCCATCTCTACTAAAATACAAAATTTAGCTGGGCGTGGTGGCATGCGCCTGTAGTCCCAGCTGCTAGGGAGGCTAAGGCAGGAGAATTGCTTGAACTCGGGAGGTGGAGGTTGCAGTGAGCCAAGATCGCACCACTGCACTCCAGCCTGGCACCTGGTGACAAAGCAAGACTCTGTCTCAAAAAAAAAAAAAAAAAGATTAATTATTTATAAGTAGATTATATTTATTATATGTAAATAAAATTTCTTAACAAAATAAGAACATACACAAATAATAGATTTTAAAAGAAGTTTTAAAGAGAAAATGAATATAAATGGAAATCCTTATACGTTTTTTCTGTTATCCAGTTGAGTTCCCTGCACAGCCCTCACTTTGAAAACAAAGTCCAAGTTTTGGACTTTCCGGATGATGCAATAAAACCTCATCTCAGGCCAGCAGCTTTAGAGAATATTGGACTATCCATCATAATAGTTATCTGAGTGGTGACCAGACATTCTGTAGAACTCATCTTGATAAGTAGTGCTCCTCAGAATAATCTGGATCGTAACCCTCTGTTTCTTCGATTTGGAATGAAGCCAACAACTACCACCTGGCTGACTTCATGCAGCTTAGCCGCTCAGATTTCCTGTTTTTCCTTTCTTCCACCTCCGTACTGGGTCATCATATGCTTTGTAGCATGTTTGAGTTGCCATAAACTTTATTTGACATTTGACTGCACCAGGTCATACCTTCTGCACTTTCCTACATGCCCAGGTAGTTATTGTTGCTGCCTTTAAAAGGAGAAAGAGAGAGAGAGAGAGAGAGAGAGAGAGAGAGAGAGAAGCTCCAAATTATTACAGTTCACTAGGACAAAATGTTATCACAAGGTTATTATTTAAAATATTAATCTGTAGAGTTCTGATGTCTGCTGGCTACACTGTAGAGTTCTGATGTCTGCTGGCTATAGATCTGAATTAAAGAATATACTTAGGAAAGATGATAGGGACCAATTTATCCACCCAAACTCACCTTAGGCTTTGGCTTTTTCTACTGTTCCTATGGAAACAGATACAACACCAGCAAAGGTGATGTCAGGTCCTTTAATATAATTGTTCATCACCAGTGATTTTAAAGTATCAGACTTTATTTTTTCCCTAATTGAGATCATTACCTTATGTTTCAAATTAACCAGTGCCCTCACTTTCATAGAAATCAAAGTATAGGTCATTTAAATGCAGGATATATGTGAAGCTATTGCTTTAGAACAACACATCTTGACTTTCTGGTTTAAAGGACATCTGACTCACAGTTCTGACACAGATTCTCACAGGTTGTTAAAAAGATACCTATGTAGAGACAGAAAAAGACAAAAATATTGCAGCAATATTGAAAATTGGGACTTAACATTTAAAGTACCTGAGATGAATTTTTATTAACTAGGCCAAAGATTGACCTCAGACAAATAATCAGTAATTTGTCATGCCATGTTCCAGGAAAAAGCAAGTCAGTTTGGCCCTCTTTTATCTTTTCTTATAGCCTTTACCTAACAGAAATGCAAGATGTCCTTTGTTACAAGACTGCTATGTTCTTTGTTTTGTTCTGAGGCATCTAGAGCCTCCTCTTCCCATTTCTCCACTACGGGCAGACACTGTGGCCCTGGACTAAGTGTTAGAAAGTTACCATGTGTATTCTGTACATACTTATACATGTCTTTTGTGTGGTTGTGGAATGGGATAAATGGAGAAGTTCTTGCTCTATTTTTACAAGCAGAAGTTCTAGTAATAAAGGTTTAGAAGGAGGAGCTCCTGTGGCAGTGGTATCCTACTTTAGAGAAAAGGATAGGGGCTCAACCAAAGTGAACAAAAAGCAGAGTGAAGGACAATTCACACTATTGCCATATTCTCTGAAGCCGCGGCCTGAAATGAGGTCTTAGTCCATCCTCAGGGTCCAGCACTTGGAGGACATAAAGAGAGTATAACTCACCAGTCATATTCTTGAGTCAGGTATCGTATCGCCACTAAATAGTATGGCAAATGTCAGTAAATTTCATTTATCCTGGGAACTTCAGTCACTTTTTTCTCTTTGCTGTCAAATGAGGGGTTTGGAGTTGAGCATTTCTCACTCAGCACCCTCACTCCCATCCCCCACCCAGCCTTCACCATTCAGTTCTATGCACAGACAATCAGTCTCATGCCAGGTGAGTCTCCTTCCTCTTTTGTGGCAGACCTCAGAAAGGCTCTCACTTGCTTCCCTTGTACACCTCCACCACTATACACTCTATCCCTTAGAACACTCACCTGCAAGCCTGGTTACAAAATGTGGCACATCCTCCTCATCTACCCACCATAAACTGGAGATAGCACCCACATTCACCCACTGAAAAGCATTTAACATAAAGGTAATTTTTCCTCATTTTTCTATGGAAATAGAGTGATAAGCTAAATAAAAGAAATGTAAAGGTTAAGAAATAAATTTCTAAGATATTGACCCTGGTCAATTATCAATACATTAGTCTTAATTTATAATGGTTGCTCTATTTTAGTTCCGTTCATAGGTAGAAATACAAATTCTGAAGAAAGGACTTCCAATTACACCCTCCCTAAACCTCTCCATGCAGGACCTTCTATCTGTGCTCAGCCTTATAGCAGAGACCGACGTAGCACTTAGAGTCCTTCAGGTACCTACTCATCTCATGAAAGAATTTGCATTGTGAGACCTCTGCACCAGGGATTCACATCTCTGGTTCAGGAACATCTTAAGTTGCTTCTACCAGGTTCTTGTTTCTTCGGTCATGTCCACCCAGTGATTCTGTGATGTCAGCTATTGGGACTACATTTTGGATACATTGTTAAGAAGTTATCTCTTTTACACAGTATTTTTTGTTGGTTTTAAAGGAAAATATTAATTGGATTCTTAAATCTGGTACTTGGTGGGAGCACAGACTCCAGGGAAATCCCATACACTTGACCAAGATTGGGACACAATCACCAAACATGTCATTTGACACGACCATTTCAATTGCTTCTGCTGCTTATGCTACAGAATCTATCAACACCTAAAAGATCACTTTGACAACCACAGGAATTAAAAATAAAGTTGAAAGAGAGGCAGTATTGGCTACCCTGAGGTTAAATAAATGACATTCAAAGAATTTTCTTTTGGTCTTTTCAACTATCCACCTTACCCTGTACTCCAGTAGTAATGAACATCCAGGGATTAGGTTACAAAATTACCTTTTTAGATATCAGTGTTCCCTTAAAAAAGAGATATTAAATAGATATATATCCCTACTGTGCTTGTCAGATGTTAAAGCTTCTAACTCTGAAAGCAACAAAGGGATAGAAGTCCCTCATAGCCAACTTATGCATATATATCCCTGGGTTTTAGCTCCGACCATATAATGTAGGATCACTAAGTGATTTGAATTGCACAGAAGCACCCATAACATCAGTAAAATGGTAATATTTGTTATGGATGTTTCCAAAAGCAATGTTTTCAGAGCTAACTTTCACACATAAGGGAAAGACAGAGCTTAGGACCCCTGGTAAAGTGAATTTATCAGGCTGACAGAACACTCACAACACTCCCACTGACTCCTGGGACTCATAACTCTCCCAACAACAGTAAAGATTATCTGAATAGGACTTGGGAATTGAAGTCCTCAAATTCAGGAACTTAATATAAGTTACTGAAACCTGGCAATTTACCACTGCCTTTCAAAACTTAATGAGTGACTTCAAATAGTTCTGGGCTGTGTTTGTGTGTGTGTGTGTGTGTGTGTGTGTGTGTTTGTAACAGCTTTATTCAGATATTACAAAACTTATCCACTAAAGGTGTACAATTTCTGTTTTTAACATATACACATATTTAATTGACTATCAGTGCAATCTATTTTCAAACCATGTTCATCACCCATCCCCGCCAAACCAGAATCCTTTAGCAGTCTCTTTTCCTCCTAACTCCAACTTAGCAAGCACTGACCTACTTTCTGTCTCTACAGATTTGCCTGTTCCAGAAACTTCATATAAATGGACTTATGCAATATATGTACTTTTTTATTTAGTTTATTTTACATAATGTTTTCAAAGTTTATATCAGTATGCATCAGTATTCAGTTTCCTTCTGTGGATGAATAAAACTCCATTGTGCAGATGTGCCATTTTTATTTATCTACCCATGAATGGATGGACATTTGGGTTGTTTCCACTTCTTTTCTACTTATGAATACTGTTATTATGAAGATTCACTTACAAGTTTTTAGGTGGATGTACTGTTTCATTTCTCTTGAATAAATACTTAAGAGTAGAATTGTTGGGTCATATGATAATATTTAGTTCCTCATCTTCAGAAATTGTCAAACTTGTACCAATATACATTCTTGCCAACAGTATTTGAGGGTTTCAATTTCTGTACAATTTCCTCAACACTTGTAATAACCTGGGGTTTTGTGGTTTTATTATTATAGTTATCCTAATGGGTATAAAGTGATACCTCCATTATAGTTTTGATTTGCATTTCCCTAACACTGAATGATACCAAGTATCCTTTCATTTTCAACTGGATTTTTTGTATGTATTTTATGGAGAAATAGCTATTCATATCCTTGCTCATGTTTTAATTGGGTTATTTACATTTAGTTCAATTAGTTTTTATATATTCTGGATACATGTACTGTGTAAAATGTAACATTCTATCCTATTTTTGTAGACTGTCTTTTTACTTTATTGATGGTATTATTTGTAATACAAATTTTTGTTGGTTTATTTGCTTGCTTGCTTGTTTTATGAAGTTCAATTTACCTGTTTATCATTGGTTGCTTAAGTTTTTTAATTTCTGTATTGTTCTTTTTGAATACAGAATTCCTAGTTGGTTCTTCTGTATAATTTTGATTCATTTCATGACATTTTGAACCTAGTGAGACATCATGTGATGTTGTCCTTTAGTTCTCTAGGCATAGTTTCCTTTAGCTCTTTGAACATATTTATAATTGTGGATTTAATATCATTTTCTAATTAGTCCAAATTTGGGCCTTCTCAGGGAGAGTTTTTTAAAAAATATTGTTATTTTGCAAGTCTCATAATTATAATTTATTGTTAAAAACTGGCCCTTTCAATTTATATAATGTGACAACTCAGATTACGTAATACCCCCTTTTATAGGCTTTGATGTTGTTGCTGTATTTCTTCTTGTTGTGTTTTTTTGTTTTGTTTTGCTTTTGTTTGTTGTTAATGTTTTTTTTATTTTTTATTTTTCTGGCTGTTGTTTATTTGCTCAGTCACTTTCCTGGACTAATTCTGTAAAGTCTACGTTCTTTGTCATGTGTAGCCACTGATGTCCCTGCTTAGTTAGTTAATGGTCAGCTAATAATTGGCCAGATATTTCCTTGAGTGTCTTAAACAAATAGGTTTTCAAACCAAGAACCTACAAATGTCCTGGTGCCTTCTTTACACATTCAATTTATGACTCTGCCAGCCTTCACTTACTGCTTGCACAAGACCCTAAGGTCAGTTAGAGGTGAGAGGTAAGAGCTTTATACAGCCCCCAATGGATATCTCTTTCCCAGGTCTTTCTTACAAATTTTTGATTAGGCCCTTATTTCCTGTTGGTATCATAGGTTAAATAAGTGACCTAAAAACAGGGTTTTCAAGAGCTGTGATACTGATGCTGTGATAATGAGATTTTTGAGGTGCTTTAAGCCTGTCCATGCTAGGAGTAGTAAGATTTCTAGTTTTTAAGACTTCAATGACACTAGGAAAGGGAGATAAGAAGAAGTCAAGTTACAGAGCCACACACCCCTTTATTTTTATTGTGATACAGCAGGATTTTATGAGTATATGCTCTTCAGATTGTTGGAAGCCTGTGATTAATATTCAGAGTTCTGATAAGGTTTATTTCAATACTTTTTGACAGTGTTTTTATTGCTTTTATGTAAGAGTATATTCATATAAGTTCCATGGATCAGCATTCTGGAAGTCATTCCCAGTACTGGCTTGTCTTGTCTGTGTAATTTAGTGTGGAAATAATTAAATATCAGAAGACTTGACAGATTCAACTGAAATGTCGTTATTCTTGTAATAATTAGGGAAATAATCTAAACTTGTTGGTATTTAATTTCCCTAATATATAATAAAAAAATTAATAGCAAATTCAAAGGTTTTTTGTGAGGATTAGATCATTCACTTCAAACAAAATATTAAGCATACAAGTTCAGTGTGTCTGAAGTGTGTATCATGAGATGTGGAAAGCAGAGGTTAAGCTACAAAGATAAAAAATGACAAGATTTTAAGGCCTTCAGAGGTAAAAAGTCACTGAACTTTCTAAAGAAGAAATGGAATATGATCACATTTGTACTAAAAATTATTTGCAGTGTAGAAAGCAAAAGTGCCTTTTCATCAAAAGGTATTTTAATGGAGAATATTAAAATTAAAAGTATTGTTTAAGAATTGGCACCAAAAGACTATCTTTAGATAAAAGAGGTTCTAGAAAATCAGATGAAAGCAGGAGTAGATACAGTTACCTCAACCAAACTTCTCCCTAAGGCTCTCCTGGTCCCTAACTTGCACACAGCATCCTGTGACGGCACAAATCTGAATAATTTAATTTCATATGGTCTCTCAGTTCTGTGGTACACATTGGTTGCACTAATATTCAGGAAGAATTTTCAAAAAACACTGTGCACTTAATAGTCTGATTTAAATAAAAAGTAACATGTAAGGAATGCTGCCTTAGTGTTTGAACTAACTTGTTGACAGTGAGGACACTCAAAGGACAATGGCCACCATCTCTGTCTTTTACCATTGAGCTTCCCAAAGAAAATTCCTACATGCATATCTGTAACTGTTTTTACCAGTGGTTTCTGTTTTTCAGCATAGACAGTGAGAAACTGTTAGCAGATATAGCCCCTTTCTCCACACTTAGAAACAAAAGGTCTTTAAGTCAGATCCCAACACCCACAGAGTAAAGGGAAAGTGCAATTGTTGAAGCTATACCAAAGAATCTGGAAGGGGCGTAACTTATAGTTCCCTTTATTTTTTACAAGATTATGAAGTCTAGAGTATAAAATCGGTATTGTAATCTCCAGTTTATGTATGAAGACACCAAATAATTCAGGCAAGTTGAAAATGAGTATCAGAGCTTATATTTGAATAAAACTTGGTGTGTGTGCCTCCCTTTATGAGGAAAGTGCAGATACCCTGACCACAAGGCACTTTTCAGTAGCTGTGTAAGAAGAAATATACATAGAGAACATGTAAAAGAACTTTCTTGTCTGCAGAAACAGATACCTGGAACAGATACCTATGCTCCATGAGAGGCAACTATCAACTTACCATTCAGCCTCTCAGCCTCATTACAGAGATATGGTTTAGAGTCTGTGTTAGTCTGCTCTCACACTGCTAATAAAGACATACTCAATTCTGGGTAATTTATGAAAGAAAGAGGTTTAATTGACTCACAGTTCCACATGGCTGAGGAGGCCTCACAATAACGGCTGAAGGTGAACAGCAATGTATTGGTGGACGTTACATGGTAGAAAAGAAGAGAGAGCTTGTGCAGGAGAGCTCCCCTCTTTAAAAGCATCAGATCTGGCGGGACTTATTCACTATCATGAGAACAGCACAGGAAAGACCCACCCCATGATTCAATAACCTTCCACTGGGTTCCTCCCACAACACATGGGAACTGTGGGAGCTACAATTCAAGATGAGATTTGGTTGGGGACACAGCCAAACTATATCAGAGTCCATCCCTAAAGATATATGGGTTTGTTTCTGATTCTTAGGGTTTGTTCAGAATATTCTTATCCAAGCTCATCATTATAACTTTTCCAATAAAATACACTGTTTTTTTCATGCAAGATAACTTAGGGTAAGGTCTCTTAACAAAACATGATGAACAAATATACTTGTGAACCTATATTTCTATAGCCAATGAAGGTCAATTTGTGGCCTTACAAAAGTCTGGGTCCTCAAACTGAGCAGGTACAAGGTATATTAACTAGAGAGGCCCCAGACTGCATTTCTATATTTTTTACTTTATTCAAAATTCATAGAAAACTAGAGAAAACCATTCTTACAGCAGTAAGAATATCTAATAAGGCTTTAAAAAAAAGTCCCCGTGGGTTAACAAAAACTGGAAAAAAAATTATTGAGAAAAAGGAATTAAGTTCCCTTAGTATTCAGGCCAAACATGATCCAATGTGCATCTCAAATTTATGAAAAGCAGGTACCAAAAAGTAAGAGAAAAACAAGAAAAAGCCTGTAACTGAAAAGAAGTTTTATGACAAAAAATCGTAAAATAGGAAAGTATTTTTTAAAGGTTAGGAGTATACTTATGGTGGCACAAAAGATAATAAATGAAAGAGAAGTTGGAGAACCCCCAAGAAAATAAGGTTGTTACATTAGAAACACTCAGATAGAATCAAAGTAATATCTGTAAAATATTTACCTATCGGTGGAATTTTTAGAGAAGTATAGTCCAGGCAGAATAAAAGAGGATTAAATAAACCTTAAGAATACTTGAAAACTGTAAATAAGCAGACATTATAAAATTTCTGAAAGCAACAAAATGAGTTGTTAACTTTAACAAAAGCAGAACACATGCCCACTTTTTAGGTCTGAATATTAAATGATAGTAACAACAGTTACTGCTCACTGAATTATTGTGCCATACTAGCCAGTTTATAGAATAGCAGTAATAATAACAATACCGACAGCGGCACATAGAGAGGTGAATGAAGTTGTAATTTGACCATATATAAAACTAAAGAACAGACCATTAATAAATGTTGTGGTTCCCTTAGCATAGAACAAACAATCATTAGGATGTGATTTGAGGTCAATAAGTCACCATTGCACTAACTCATTTCTCTTTGAACAGGAAGCTAGAATAGGAAAAGGAAAATGTACAGGAAAACCTAATCTGCCTAGACATCAGCAAGTATTACAGAGAATTTTCCTGTGTGATGTCTACATGACAAGGCCATTTAAAGGTCAGAAACAGTAATGCATTGGTCACTGGACTTTTTCTTTTAAAATAGTCTGCAGGGTGATTATTTAAAGCGGCAGTATAACAATGCTGAAAATGCTAATGAAAGGAAATTATATACGTAATTTGCAAACTTTGAAAATAGTAAGCACAATTTTCCATAAATTTGAGCATCCATCTGTAGCGTGTGTGTGTGTGTGTGTGTGTGTATTTGTGCTTGTGTTTCCTTGAAATAAAATGTTACAATGATTATAAAATGACCACATCTACATTCAAAGGAGCATATTTTAAAAATCACCAGAGGTAGACAGTTCATTATTTTTTTTTTCTCTTGGCAAAGGTTATCCTCAGATACCCTCTGCAGTGAGTGTATAACCAGCCACACATTTTGGCATGACTTTGGGTTGTGACTACGAAGGTGCCTTCCAAATCTGAGACTTCAGATAACTTTTGTAAAAAATACAGATATGTTTATTTATAACTACTTTCTTTTTTCTTGAATTTAAATATCCCTAAGTACTAGAACAGTATTTTGAAATCCTTTGAAAATCTCAGCACCTCAATCAGGTAATGCACTCTGTGATAGCTTCATACATATTTATTAACCAACTGACTGAATGAATGAGGAAGAAGATAAAATATCAGAGATACTTACACACTCAATCTGCTGGTAGTATTTGCTCTTAACTCAAAATTATTTGGAAAACGCATGGAAAGATGCCTGTCTCTGTGGCACTCTGTTGACTAGAAATTTAGTTCCTGCATCTCCGTATGCTACCAGTACTTCCTCCAAATAGCATTTCTGAAGCATTGGCCAATTTATGGCTGCATGGTGCATTTGCCCCTTCTCATTGGGTGTCATAATCTATGTTCCTTACCTTTCTCTGGGCGCCTTTGTCCCCTATGAATAAGACCTTCTTTGTCCCACAGAGAGAGAAGTTCACATTCTCTTTTTACTCTGAAGTACAATTCTTATAGATGACAGATTTCTTTTTTTACTTGAGCCTAAGGTTTTCTTTTATCATTAACATACATTAAACATGCACCCTAAATGGTTTTAATTAACTTGGCAATATGAAGCAAAAATTTAGTGATAAGCTCATGAGTCCAGTTTTTTATTTTAAAACTTTGAACCCTTAACTTTAGGTGATCCCATACACTTACTGGACCTAAGCAGAGATTCCTTCTTGATCAATGAATAAGATGAATTGTTTTGAACAATTTTATGCAGACCTATGGACTAACTCTGACCGTAAGAGTACTAGATTTTAATACTTAACATAATCTCACGAAATCTCTGCTTTATGGCATTAAAATACTGAGTTCCCTGTGTAGTTAATTATTCAGTGAATTTCTACACTGTTGTATTTTCCCTTGAATAGCAAGTCAGTGAACTCATAGATGTGTTATATGGGTGTGTGTGTCTACATATATGTATGTGTTTACAAATGCCTGTATAAATATATGGGTGTGATCACTGTATATTAGCTCTGGTCATCTTTGCTCTACTGACCTGGTGTTAAACATGAGGTTAAGATATAAGAATAAGCCATGCACAATTTTCCATCCCCCAAATTTTTCTAATAATTTACTTGAAACAATGCAATAACATTTTAAAAATTATTTTCTAATTTGCTCTTCTTCTTCCTCTCCTTTTCCCCCCTCCTCCTCCTCCCTTACTACCCCACCATCCTCATCCTCTTTCTTGTGTTAATGAATATATAACATATACACAAGGCACAATATTCAAAAGAGACAAAGTGGTTATACATATACATATATATGTATGTATGTATAATTTTTATAAAAATGCTTTCTTCTTTATCTGAATCCCAAGTACTCCGATTGCCCTTCTAGAAGACAACCTCCAATAAGAGTTGTCTGTGTGTCTTTTTATAGTGTGAAGGTATACATGTACTCTTCCACAAATACCTACATTTTTACTTAAGTGGAGGCATACTCTATTGCTGCTTTGTGTCTTGTTTCTTTTACTTGTCACATAAACACGTATAGACTTGCTTTTTTTTTTTAATATCTGTGTTGATACACCATATTTTATTAAGCAACTGACCTAAAATAAATATTTAGATGGTTTCTAATGTTTTGTTCTTATGAGCTATGCTGAAGTATTTTGTAATATGTCATTTCTCATATTTCCCATACTGGTGAGAAAGTTAATATTATTTTCCTGTACCCCCCCAAGATATGTGTTTCCATTATACGGCATTTTTAAAACAAACATCTAAATGTACAAGAATATGTACATTTATTGCAGTAGTCCTTTATCAAGGCATAATTGAAACTCAATATATTACACATAATTAAACTATACAGTTTTAAAAGTTTTTGACATGTGCGTAAATTTATGAAACCTCAATAACCACAATCAAGATAATGAGTGTATTTTTTATGTCCCTTTGAATTCCTTCTGTCCAACCTCTCTCCATTCCTTAATTCCTTCCCTAGGCAACTACTGAGCTGCTTTCTGTTACTACAGATTATTTTGCATTTTCTAGAATAAAATCGATATGAGTTTATGCATTATGTGTTATTTTGATCTGGCTTCTTTTTACTGATAATTACTGTTTTGAGATTTATGTGTGCTGTTTCATGTACCAGTAGTTCATTGATTTTTATTTCTGGAGTCCTACTCCATTTCACGGAAATGCTACAATGTTTCTCTATTCAGCTGCTGATGAGCATTTGGATACTACACATAAAGATGATAAGAATATTCATGTACAATCTTTATGCAGACATATGCTTTCATTTGTCTTGGGTAAATACCTAGGAGTGGAATGGTTGAATCATGTAAGTGTGTGGTTAAATTTTTAAGAAACTGACAAGATCTTTTCCAGAAATAATGGCACCATTTAATGCTTCTGTCAGAAGTAGTTAATAGTTGAAATGCTTCCATATCCTCATGAACACTTGGTATCATCAGTCTTTTTAAATTTTGGCCATTCAAACAGTTGTGTAGTAATTTCTCACTCTGTTTTTTATTTGCATTTTCCTAATGACTAATGATGTTGAGTATCTTTCAGGTACTTAATTGTCCTTGAATCAACTTTGCTAAAGTATCTTCAAACATTTTTCTAATTTGTAATTGAATTTTGAGAGTTAATTATTTAATCTAGTTCTTTATTAGATATGTGACTGGAAAATATTGTCTTGCTGTGTGTGATTTATCTTTACATTTTTTAACTGTCTTTCAAAAAGAAATTACAATTTTGATAAAATCAGTTTATAAATTTATTTTTAATGGATCATGATTTTGCTGTTGTAGCTAAGAAATGTTTGCCTAACCCAAGGTCACAAAGTGTTTCCCCTATGTATTATTTTAGAACTGTTGTTGTTTTAGATTTTACATTTAATTCTATAATCTATTTTGAGTTAAAGTTTTAATTTGGCAAGAACTATGAATTCAATTTCTTCTCTTCTTCCTTCCTTTTTTCTTCTCATGTTCTATCTTCCTCTTTACCTTTGTCTTTTCTCCTCATGAAAATCTAATTGTTCTAGCAACATTTGTGGTAAAGTCCATTCTTTTTCCACTGAATTGGCTTTGAACTTTTGTCAAAATTCAATTGTCTGTATATGCATGGGTCTAATTCTGAACCCTCTATTCTGTTCCACTGATCTATTTATCTCTGTTTAAACAAATTTCACAGTCTTGTTTGCTCTAAGTTTATACTAAGTCTCGACAAAATATATAAACAAAAATTTTCAAGACACTGGGAAGCAAAGAACTAGGATCCCTGAGAGACAAGAAACAAAGTGAGTCCTACAGCTGCCCCACCCTACTGCTTTCCAGGCTATGGTGCAGGGAGAGGGAGCCCAGGAAGAGCCTGTAGATCCTTAGAGTTGAGAAGACAAAGGTGGGAGTTCAGGGAAAATAAGCTGGCTACAGTTCATAGAGCTGAGTACTGGAAAAACCAGCAAAACATAGAACTCTGGAGATGTGTGTCTTGAAGCCTCCCCTCATGTTCAGTTGAGGACTGATCAGTGCATGCACAGGAGGAAATCACACAGATAGTTAGAGAATAATGAGAAAAGGTTAGAGGTCACTGTATCTGACACTCTTACAGGATAGGCAATATTGCCCATATCCGGATACTGCCTGTGATTTAATCAACTAAGGATTTAAAGGACATTAAGTAACATATTCAGAAAGAGTCATGACTCAATATTGGGAAATAATGAGTCTGATAAGCATAAAGAGAACATGCAAAGTACTAATATGAGGAATGAGAGAAGTAAAATCACTACTGATACTACAATATTAAAGGAATTATAGGAATATTATAAACAACTTTATGTTAATAAGTCAAAATTTGTAAGATAAAGCTATGTAACTTAAAAGAAAATTTATGCCATTCATATGTATTTTGCATCTGAGATAATACTAGGAATGAAGAAGCTGAAAGTCCAAATCGAAAAATTAAAAAGAAAAACATTAACGAACAATATTGAATAAAGAAAAAAATGAATAGATGCTACCAAACTAATTCATTAGAGAGATACTAAGAGACAGAGACATAGAGATTGAAATCCAACAAATACAAAGGGGCTGTCCAAAAAGACATAAATAAGCCGATCTCTACCAGTATCATGATTGGAAAAAAGGGAAAAGCATAAATAAATCAAGGTAAATTAAAAAGAGCTATAACCACAGCTAATTTAAGTATTTAAAACCCTCAAGGAATTTTTATGAAAAAACCTTATAACATTGAGTATATTTTAAGTTGCAATGGATAAATTCCTAAAATATAAAATTTATCAAAGCTAACTCTAAGAGGAAAACATGAATATATTCAAAGAGTAAGCAAATCAGGTAGATAAAGCCTACCCACTGAAAACATTAGGTCTATGCAGTTTTACAAATAATTTTCGCTGAAACTTCAAGAAAAAGTAGTAGCTATTGTTTATAAACTTTTCTAGGGGAGGAGGAGGAAGATATTAAACATCTTGTTAAGTATCTAGGCAATTTTGTGAGAATACCATCATTAGTAGCTAATTATACAATAAAGAAAAACACAATTATGGAGAAATGTTTTTTCTATTGAGAAACAAGCCAAATAATTTCAAATTGACACAAGAAAAGAAAATCAAACACCACGTGTTCTCAATCATAAGTGGGTGTTGAACAAGGGGAACACATGTACAAAGGGAGGGGAACATCACACACTGGGGCCTGTTGGGAGTGGGGGGCTAGGGGAGGGATAGTAGGGGTTGGGGGGATAGGGGAGGGATATCATTAGGAGAAATACGCAATGTAGATGACAGGGTGATGGATGCAGGAAACCACCATGGCACATGTATATCTATGTAACAAACCTGTACGTTCTGCACATGTACACCAGAACTTAAAGTATAATTTAAACAATTAAAATAAGGAAAAGAAGAAAAAAAGAAGAAAAGAAGAGAAAGGGAGAGGAAGGAAAAGAAAGAAAGGAAGAATCAGAAAGAAGGGAAGGGAAGGGAAGGGAGGAAGAAAGAAAGGTAGGAGAGAGTGAAGGATAAGATGGAAAATAAATAACTATCATAACTCAGTAAGTTTAATTCCAGTAAAGCAGGGGTATCTTCACTTTAGAAAGCTTTAGAATGTCTGTTTCTAACAATATGACAAACAAGATATCCTAAAAACACTCCAGCATAAAACAGAAATAGTGAATAATATAAATTTCAAAATTTTCTGAGCAAGTAGGAGCTTATCTCAAATGCATATCCATTGGTTGCATAATAAGCAGGAAGGAGAGCAGCTGCATGAGGAAGCATGAGGCAGGTCCTCCATGTGGCTGGCAGTATTACGGAAGTTGTCACCCACTTTTGCTTCTTACTCCTCTTAAAGTTCTTACAATCATGTGAAGCAGTTGGCATCATAGTTGCTACTTTAAAGTTATTTATTCCAATTGCTTTCAGGAATGTGTTCTAAAGCCCAAAAACATTTTCATTTTTATTCCTCTGCTTTTATTATTTCATATGAATCCTTTTATCCCTAATGAGGATCTGTTCCTACTTCTCTAAAAGTAGTTGAGTATAAGATTAATAATAAGCTCTTAATAGCAAAAGAGTACAGTATTTGCACTCATAGGTTTGTGAACAGAAGAAAGGAAATTAAACCAATGTTCAATATAAAGACCTTAATAGTTTTTTCTCTGATTAGCCAATTTCTATCACTTAAAAATAAAACTATATGTGAGTAGCTACTTTAGGAAAAAAAGCAGTGTGTTAGGTGTGCAGAAAGTCTGCAAGGCAAGTTGATTTTGGGTCTATTTGAGGAAGGATAGCTATACTGTGGAAGTAATTGTAATACCAAACAGGCTGTTCTGAATCTGTAATTTTGAGTGAGTAAATTTAACCTAGAGACAGGATTATTATTGTGATGGTGGTAAAAATATACATAACCTAAAATTTACCATTTTAATCATTTTTGAGTGCACAGTTCAGTGGTATTAAATATATTCACATTGTTGTACGATCATTACCACCACCCATCTCCAGAACTTCTTAATCTTCCCAAAGTGGAAGTGTGTCTCTATTGAACATGAACTCCCTATTCCTCCCCAGCCCTCCAGTTTCCAGCAGCCACCCTTCTAGTTTCTGTGATTTTGATGACTCTGGGTGTCTCCATCACTAGACACTGGAATTCAACAGTATTTGTCCTTTTGTGACTGGCTTATTTCACTTAGCATGACGTCTTCAAGGTTGGGACAGATATTTAACTTCCCATCAATCAATATTCTTCCATACCATCAACTCTCATCCTCTTCTGTCCCACCCATGAATACTTCAACACGTCTTTTTAGGAAGTCATTTCTACCATGCTGTGGAAAATGATATCTGCGAAACATAAAACCAAATTGTTTTGTTCTTCACTAGGTTAACATTTGCAAAAGACATCCTTGATCCTTATTTGGTCTCTAAACATAACCCTCATTATGGAGGAGTTTACTTTTCATTCTTTATATTACTATGTCATTTGAAATTTTTACAAGAATACTTAGATTTTGTAGTACTAGCTTTAAATAAAGATGTATTCATTAGGTAATGAATTGTGCTTCGCAATTATTTTCCTTCTGATAAATGTTGTGGGTTTTATTTTTCCTATTATGCACTTATTCAAGTATTCAAAAATGACTAGACATTTATATAATAGCTCAAATATATTTTAACCAATTAAACTGTTGTGGCTTAAAATTTGTGATGTTCCTAATGAGAAACTTCTGTGAGCTAAAAGAACATGTTCTAGCCCAATGCAAGGAAACTAAGAACCTTGAAAAAAGGTTTCACGAAATGTTCATGAGAATGGACAATTTAAAGAGGAATATAAGTGAATTAATGGAGCTGAAAAACACAATACAAGAACTTCGAGAAGTATGCACAAGTTTTAACAGTCAAATTGATCAAGCAGAAGAAAGGATTTCAGAGGTGGAAGACCAACTTAATGAAATAAAACGAGAAGACAAGATTAGAGAAAAAAGGGTAAAAGGAATGAGCAAAGTCTCCAAGAAATATGGGACTATGTGAAAAGACCTAATCTACGTTTGATAGGTGTACCTGAATGTGACGAAGAGAATGAATCCAAGCTGGAAAATATTTTTCAGGATATTATCCAGGAAAACTTTCCTAACCTAGCAAGGCAAGACAATACCCAACTCCAGGTAATACAGAGAACACCACAAAGATATTCCTCAAAAAGAGCAACCCCAAGGCACATAATCATTAGATTCATCAGGGTTGAAACGAAGGACAAAATACTACGGGCGGCCAGAGAGAAAGGTCAGGTTACCCACAAGGGGAAGCCTATCAGACTCACAGCTGATCTCTCAGCAGAAACCCTACAAGCCAGAAGAGAGTGGGGGCCAATATTCAACATCCTTAAAGAAAAGAACTTTCAACCCAGAATTTCATATCCAGCCAAACTAAGTTTCATAAGTGAAGGAAAAATAAAATTTTTTGCAAACAAGCAAGTACTCAGAGATTTCATTACCACCAGGCCTGCTTTACAAGAGCTTCTGAAGGAGGCACTATGTATAGAGGGGAACGACCAGTATCAGCCACTTCAAAGGACCCATCAGTAAGCTGCATCCAGATCCATCTTACATGCAAGGATATACAGAGACTCAAAACAAAGGGATGGAGGAAGATTTGCCAACCAAATGGAGAGAAAAAAAAAAAAAGCAGTAGTTGCAATTCTCATCTCTGATAAAATAGACTTTAAAGTAATAGAAACCAAAAGAGATAAGAAGGACATTGTATAATGGTAGAGGGATCAATGTAACGGGAAGAGCTAACGACCCTAAGTCTATGCGCACCCAATATAGGAGCACCCAGATACATAGGGCAACTTCTTGGTGACTTACAAAGAGACTTGGACTCCCACACAATAATAGTGGGAGATTAACATTACATTGTCAATATTGGACAAATTAATGAGACAGAAGGTCAAGAAGGATATCCGGGACTTGAACTTAAACCTCAAACAAGTTAACTTAATAAACATTTACAGAACTCTCTACTCCAAATCCACAAAATATACATTTTTTTTTTCAGTAACACATCACATTTATCCTAAAAGTGACCACATGGTTGGGAGTAAATCACTCCCTAGCAATTGCATAGTATTTCATAGGTTTAAATGAAATATTGGTTGGCTGGCTGTTTGTTATTTTCCTCCCTTATTCCTTCCTGTCTCCATTATATAACACAATTATTAGTATAAAAAAAGCTTTTAATATCCATTTGTAGACTGTATACTAGCCTGGGCAATAGAGTAAGATTCCCGTTCTCTCTCCCCCCCCTTTTTTTTTCCTTCTTCTTTTCTCTTTATTTCATTCTTTTTTTCTTCCTTCTTTCTCTCTTTTTCTCTTTCCTAAAAAAAAAGAAAAAAAAAAGGGAGGTACCAAAAAAAAAAAAAATTTGTGATGTTCCAAGATCGCAGTCAGCTATGTGAAACATACTTGCCTTTCTTAGATGACTGCTTGCAAATGATGACCCAAGATACACCTATGGGTGAAGCTCTCCAGAATGGCAGACAGCCCTGCACCTTGCCCTGGAGTTCTGGCACACCTATGGATATAAGACTGCAACTATTCTCCTTTTCCTACTGATGCAACAGATCCAATGACAGCTGAGTTCCTGCCCAGACAGGAGATAATTTTATTGCACTTTTAAAGAATCTTCTATTTTTTTCTCCTCATTGATCTTGGAAGTTTCCATCTCCCATTGTGCCCTTTGTATTAAAAGCTGAGTTGTAAGAAGACACCCGGTCTCTTGGCTTCATCTTCACCATGTACTTGATATCTTACTTGTCATTTTAGATGTCATTATCAATCGTTTTCTTGTTCTTTTCCTCTGTACTCTTGTCCATGACAAACATGACCAGTTTTCCAGTAGCAACAATGTAAAAAATATCCAGAACCTACTCTCATGTATCTAAAAGTGCATGTCAACATGACAGATTACCTGAAGGTCTGTCTTTCTGGTAGTAATAATGTCATGATGTTTTGTCAAAACACTCATAAATTCAAACTAAGGTATTGAGGTTCCCTGACGCTTCAAATTTGTCTCTGAAGAAGACTATTCAGATATTGAGAGCCTGATCATCAAGAAGATCAAGGTTGATGTTCTTATTCAATTCCTTGTCTTTGAAGATTTGGGCTGAAGAAATTTTGAAATCTTGGAGATGTGACAATAGGAAGCTATCATGGCTGTGAAACTTGTCTGCTTAAATGTAATGTAAAGAGCCTCATTCACTGGGTCTAACGTGCATGAAAGACATAAAAATTTAGTTTTTCAGATACATTGTGGTTGGGTGAAAGTTGTGATAATGTGATGTGAGTAAGAAATATAAATTGATTTTCATCTGCATTTCATGCTCACATCTCCTAAAATTCTTGTAATTTCCTGTGTGCTGGAAGCATCTTGTTTTGTAATATTTGGTCTTTGACCCAAGTTCTTAACACAGAATTCCTAAATGCTTTGGAAGCTTTTGTTCTACCAAAGTAACTCTTGGTGGCCTTCTGAATAGGAGTTGCTTACTGGAAAGACCAAATCATAATTAGAAGCTTGGAATATTTTAGCCCCTCCCTTCATTCTGTAGGAAGAAAACTAAAAGCCAGAAATTGAATTAACAATGTGCCTACGTGATGAAGTTTCCATAAAAATCCCTGAAGTACAGGGTTCAGATAGCTTCCTGGCTGATGAATACATCCATGTGCTGTGAGGGTAATGTACCTCAACTTTACAGGGATAGAAATTCCTGCTCTTGGGACCCTCACAAACCTTGCTCTCTGTATCTCTTCATTTATCTGTTCACTTGTACTTGTTTATCAAATTTTTTCTACTAAACCAGTAAAAGTAAGTGTTTCCCTGTGTTCTGTGAGTCATTTCTAGCAAATAATCAAACCTGAGGAGGGAATTGTGGGAATCTCTGATTGGAAGCAATTCAGACAGACATTGTGGGTGACCCAGGGACCTACCACTTATTATTGGCATCTGAAACTGAAGACAGTCTTATGGGACTGAGCCCTTAACATGTGGGGTCTGTGATTACTCCAGATAGTTGGTGTCAGAATTAAATTGAATTATAGGACATCCAGTTTTGTTTGGAGAGAGTTGGAGAATTTCCTCACACATTTTGGTGACAAGAGTGAAAGAATCTGAGTAAAGAGAAAAACAGAGTTTTTCTATAGAGAAGGGTAGACATTAATCTTTCAGAATTAATTTTAATTCTAGCTTGAGTGCTGTAAGAGAGAATGTATTTGCCTGGCTTAAACATGATGGAACATTCTGCTCATAATGAAATTCTAAAATTGTACTGGAAATTGGTTGTCTTTCCTTCCTTATCTATCCAGGTGTTGTTTTGCTTTGGGGGGGGGTTGCTTGTTTGTCTGTTTTTATCTCCACTCAGTAAAATGGGTGGCCAAATTGTAGAACTGAATTTCAAATTTAAATTTCCACTATAAAGAGGCACTCAACTAAAGTGATAACTCCAAGATCAAGTTTTAAACATTTCTATCCATACCAAATTTCCTTTGCAAGCTCTAAATCATAACGATGAATATGATTTTCACATTCAAGAAGTATCCCATTCAAATATAGGTGATAATGAGATCAATGTTATTATGAAATAATACTAAAAGATTTTGTCTCAACTCTGCCACTTAGCAGCTGTTTAATCTTGAGGAAGTCACTTCACTTCTCTGAAATTGTTTTCTATAAAATGGAAAGAGCATTAAACAATTTACAATTTTCTTATAAAGAATAAAATGGTACTTTGATCAAGAAAGTTGTAATATCTTTTATGTACCATTAATCTGTTATTATATTGTTTCAATAAAAGACTCTCTTGAAAATACAAAATCAGTATTCTGTAGTAATGTATTCCTAGATCATTTATTTCTGAAACACAACAAAATCTTTAACTTATACATTTTATAAACTTTTTTATTTTTTTGAGACAGAGTCTCACTCTGTCCCCCAGCCTACAGTGCAATGGCATGATCACATCTCACTGTAGCTTCAACTTCCGAGGCTTAAGCAATCTCTGCCACCTCAGCCCAGCCTCTGGAATAGCTGGGACCACAGGCACACACCACTATGCTGGGCTAATCATTTTAGGTTAATTTTTGTAGAGATAGAGTTTCCTTATGTTGCCCCAGGCTAGTCTTAAACTCCAGGGCTTAAGGGATCCTCCTTTCTCAGACTTCCAAACTGCTGGGATTATAGTCATGAGACATGGTCTGCCACCCTTGCAGACCTTTTTCTTTAAAAAATAAATTTTGTTCTATTTTAATGATATCAACTGTTAATATACAAGAAATTACAAAGTTATCTTAATTTTGTTGTTGTTTAAATATGTTGTAACATAATGGAATTGAGATACACAGGTTAAAATATAACACATAATTATATATTTTATATAATGTTGAATATTTTATTTAACATATAAATATTATACTATATTTATAGTATATAGGAGTATACATTCTGTATTATATAGTATATATTATATTATGTTACTCTATCATGAAGATTATATAAAGATTAATAGAATTTGTATCTTTAATCTTCCAAATTATTCTATTTTTTATATGAAGATTAATAGAATTTGTACCTTTAATCTTCCAAATTATTCTATTTTTTCATAAACTTTTATAAAGCTAACCATATAAAAATGTAACTCTTAAGGCAAATTTAACAAAATCTTCAGCTAGTAGCCAATGCTAAAGTGTTAAGATGGTTTAAACTAGCAGCAGTTTGTTCTCTTTAGTAAGGTCTTTTCATGTCCTTTGGCTCTTAATGTGTTTGTATCTACATGAAATTATGGATTAACTGTTGCGTTAAAATTGGTCTTTCATTTCAATGAATCAGGCAATAAATGTAACCAAATGAGATGTTTCCTATTTAAGTGATAGGTGGATTGATTGAGTTGCCAATATTGACTATTCAAGCACTAGACAGATTGTGGAACTGACAAACATTAAAACAAAAGAAAACACCACCACCACCACCACCAACAACAACAAAAAAAAACCATTCTGAATTCCTGTTATCATTTTTCTTTTCTTTGCAAAACAGTTGCTATTCAAAAATTTAAAATATGAAATCTTAAAACAATATGCTTAAAACCAATGTTGTTTTATTATCTAGATAATAAATCATGTTAAACATTTTTAAATTTTAGAGCCATAGTTGATTAATTTCACACATGGACACAGTCAAATGCAGTAAGAAACTTCCTAATACTCAGATACTTTGATATTCACATGCATCTGTCTTCAGGCTACTGTCTGATACAAATATAACATCAGAGACAGGAACATGGCAATCATAGCAAGCAGACAATTGTGTTAACCATGACTTGTTCTTCAAAGACGATAAAAAGAATGTTAAATTAGTCTATATTTGTACACACTGCCTTTTAGTAACCACATACTAGAGGACACTGGACAAGTCTCATGATTGTGTGTTGGAGAAGTCACAAGGATTTGCTCTGACCGTTCCTATTTCCCACTGCTGTTTTGCCTTAAGCCTCGGCTCTGCTAAGGTTCCAGAGATCAGACCACCAGCAGAATATTAAATAAACTGTAACATTTCCTTTTCCATTTTCGATCAAATAATCCAAAATTTGAAACTTAAAGATTGTTATTAATTTGCTCTCTCAAACCCAGAACTCACCTTTTGCAGTGTTCTCAGTCCCTTTTGCTAAGGATTTGCTGCCCAAAGGATAGCCACCTGGTGAAACTGAAGGCTATCTCTGAGGACAGAAAGTAAATATGGTGGGAAGAGGGGTAAATATCAGAGATTGTAGGTTTAAGGTAGTGGTCTATATTCTGGAGAACTTACTGAAAATGGACTTTGTAACATAGACACAGAGTATAAGGCAGACTAAATATTAGTCTGAATACACGTTTGGAAATGTTTTAGGGCAGGTCCTAGTTATTCTATTAGTTCATTCTCACACTGCTATAAATTAAATGACTGAGTAATTTATAAAGGGAGGAGGTTTAATCGACTCACAGTTCCACATGGCTGAGGAGGCCTCAGGAAACTTACAACCACGGCAGAAAGGGAAACAGGCACCTTCTTCACAAGGTGGCAGGAGAGAGATGAGTGAACACAGGAGGAACTTCCAAAACACTTATAAAACCATCAGATCTTGTGGGAACTCACTGACTACCATGAGAACAGCATGGGGGAAGCCACACCCATGATCCATTCACTCCCCCACCAGGTCTCTCCTTCAACACCTGTGAATTACAGTTGAAGATGAGATTTGGGTGGGCACACGAAGCCTAAGCACATAAGTTATAATATGAGACTGGGTTCATATTTTCCATGATATGAGGCTTATTGATGATTCAGATCCCAAAGGTGATGGAGGTTTCTGCTGATTAAATCACATTTAGTATATCTCGTTAAAATTGAACTATGACATTGTAAACGAAACACAAATAGAATCCATATGATCACAAGTATGATTTCTAAAACTTGAGAAACAGGATAGTAGAATATTAACAAAACGTACATTTAAATTGTACAAGTACTTCAAAATTAACCTTGGCAAAGGGGGAATAATCCACTAAATAATACACTTCTCCTAAACTATCATATGACTACATAATGCCATTATAACTCCCACATCAAAGATCTTGTTGACTTTTATTTTACAAATTGACTTTTGATGTGTTTGTTATAACAAATATCACCCATAGAAGAGTGCATAAACCCACACGTGTCGCTCATTAATAATTATAAAGTAATCAGACATCTACCTCCTGCTACGATAAAGATGTCTGGTGTTGCAAGACAACAGAAACGTATGCATGCTTGTTCAATCACTACCTCCTCTTAAACTTGTGCTAGTCAGTTTCTTTTATGATGAAAATATTTCCTTATGTCTTTAAAATAATACTCTTTCTCGATACATCTTAAATAATATTCAATGTAATTGTCTGGTTTTGAATATTATATAAACAAAATATGCTCAATTTATTTTTTTATTTTTAACTTTTATATTAGAGTCATGAGTACATGTACAAGTTTGTTATTTAAGTAAATCATATGTCATGGGGGTTTGACGTACAGATTATTTCATTGCCCAGGTAATAAGCATAGTATCTACTAGGTAGTTTTTATATCCTCACCAACTCCCACCCTTCACTGTCAAGTAGGCCCCAATGTCTGTTGTTCCCTTCTTTATGTCCATATGAACTGTATGTTTAGCTCCCAATTATAAGTGGAAACATGTGGTATTTGCTTCTCTGTTCCTGTGTGTTAGTTCACTTAGAATAATGCCCTGCAGCTCCATACATGTTCCTGTAAAGCACATGTTCTCATTCTTTTTCATTGCTGTGTAGTATTCCATGGTGTATATGTTCTGCATTTTCTTTATCCAGTCTACTGTTGATGAATATTTAGGTTGAAGCCATGTCTTTGCTATTGTGACTAGTACTATGATAAACATGAGTATGCATGTGTCTTTGTAGTATATACTCAGCAATAATAGGATTGCTGAGTCAAATGGTAATTCTGTTTTGAGTTCTTTGAGAAATCAACAAACTGCTTTCCACAATGGTTGAACTAATTTACAATGTCACCAGCAGTTAATAAGCATCCCTTTTTCTCAACAGTCTTGCCAGTACCTGTAATTTTTTGACTTTTCAATGATAGCCATTTTGACTGAATTTTTCTAGTCCTGCAATGAATGTCATTGGTAGTTTGATAAGAATAGTATTGAATCTGTAAATTGCTTTGACCAATATGGCCATTTTACTGATATTGATTCTTTCTATCCATGAGCGTGCAATGTTTTTCCATTTGTTTATTTCAACTCTGATATATTTAAGTAGTGTTTTGTAATTCTTATTGTGAAGATCTTTCACCTCCCTGGTTAGCTGTAATCCTAGGTATTTTATTCTTTTTGTGGCAATTAGTAGACAATATTGAAAGAAATTGCACACAAATACCACCTGGCTTAGACAAATCCTACTTATTTCCTGCAACTAGATAAGTGGCAAGTATGAATAAGAGACGAAAGAAGGTAGAAACCAAGACGTCCAGTCCCTCAGTGTCCTGACTGCCATTCACTATCAGCCGGCACTATCTGTCACAGTGCTTAGCGAAACAGTCCTCCCTGCCATATGGTAAATATTTGTTATGTGTTTGACAGTGTTAAACTGTGCACTCTAGAAAGAGGCAGGGCTTTGATGCAGTGGTTTGGAGAGCTGGACTTATATCCTACCTGGAAATCCTCCCACTCTATCAGCTCAGTTTCTCAGCCATATTCTGAGTAATAGCAGCCATTATATAATTGGTTATATAAGTTGTTTACTGCTTACATATTTCTTTATCACTACATTCTAGGTTGTTCGGTATTTTAAAAACATATTTACCACTTTCAGTTTAGGGAATGTGTTTATCTTTTTGGGGTGAGGCAGGCATAAATGCAAACAACATGTATTTCCCAACAGTGATATACTTATCAGTACTGAGATAAGCTTGTGTACAAATTTAACCATTTTGAAAAGGAAACAACTATTTAACTGCTTTGAAAAAAAAGCATGTTTGCCAGTTCACTTTGAGGAAATCGTGTTTTCATGCAAAGGATCAGTTCTGAGCTAAAGCTTGTTTACTACTTTAAATCACAGCTACACAGCCATTGAGTTATCACTTTGCTGCAACATGCACTTCTTTTTTTAGCATCTTTCCCAATGGACTATCGGTGCAAAAGCTCTTTCCTTCACATTCATGTCTTCAGGAACCAGCATGAAATCCTGAAATGTAATAGAGCCACTGAATAAGTTTTGAAAGAAAGATGATATTTAGAATACATATCACAGGAAAGATGATTTAGAAACCTTATGATGACTTTCTTCAAACGTCCAGAGAACATATTTGGAAATAAAGAATAGAGAACTCATTCTGTGGTAGAGTTAGAACTAGTAGGGAAAGTTTCAAATAAACGATTTGTTTCTGAGTTAAATATTTCAAATAACAAGCACAGTTCCAGGATAGGCTGTGGTAGTTCCTAAATTTTGAACTCCTTTTTCCAGTGTAAAAATGAAGATTAGTGGATATGATTATAGGAATTCTACTTCAGTAGTAAAATACTGTAAGTGACCGTTGGACTCTGACTCTTAGGAGCCTTGTAGTCTTTGTACATGGGAGCAGTAAAAATGTTTAAAGTTTCAAAATCAAGGTTTTCTTTTTATAAACCAGATAACTTTATTCATTTCTCAAAAGATTTTTGTTATTGTTTCAGAAAGAAAACCTGAATTTACTCTGATATATCAAAAAACCATCACATTAAAACAGTGTCACTGATTGTGATTACAGAAGATTTGCTGTCCTAGTTTTCTTTTGCTTTAAAATACAATGTCTTCTAAAGAGCAAGACTTTTTGTAACTAATATGCAAACATGTTAAATCTAAAAATGTCAAAATAGTGTATATGAGAGCAGTATCTTCTTAATAAAATTTCAGAGGTAGGAAAACATAACCATGTTCAAGAGAAACATATTAAAACTTGACTAGGCATTGTTTGCCTTTTGTTAAAGAGTCAGACATTAACAGATAAGGGTGAGGTTGTGGAGAAAAGGGAATGCTTAAATGCTATTGGTGAGAATGTAAATTAGTTCAGTCACTGTGGAAAGCAGTTTGGAGATTTCTCAAACAACTGAAATTTGGACTACTACTTGACATTTGAACTACCTCATCAATCTCACTGCTGGGTATATACCCAAAGGAAAATAAATCATTCTACCAAGAGACACATGCACTCATATGTTCATTGCAGTACTATTCACAATAGCAAAAACATGGATTGAACCCAGTTACCCATTAATGGTGAACTGGATTAATAAAATGTGGTACAAATATATCGTGAAATACTATGAAGCCATAAAAAAGAACAAAATCATGTCCTTTGCAGCAACATGGATGTAGCTGAAAACGGTTATCCTAAGCAAATTAATGCAGAAACAGAAAAACCAATACTACAAGTTTTTACTGAGAGAAAAACATTGGACACAAATGAACATAAACATGGGAATAATAGACACTGGGGAATACAAGAAAGGGAGGAGGGGGGAGAGAGGGTGTAATGGTTGGAAAACGAAAAACCTAATTGTTTGATACCATGTTCACTACCTGGGGGAGCAGATTAAATTGTACGCAAACCAGCATCACACAATATGCCTGCTTAAAAAACTTGCATTCTAAAACAAAAGTTGAAAAACAAGAAACAGGCAATTAACAAACAAAGAAAATGAATAGGCATTATGAAAATACAGCAGGGCTTTGCAGTTATTATAGTGGTGTCAAGAAGGAAGTGATCTACCTTTCTGCATAGCTAAAAATGACTGTATCCCTAAAGGCAATGATAAATATGTATGGAAGAGAAAAAAGAATGAACTAATAATTAAAACTAACTCTGGCATTGATGTATGTTATACATGAAAATGTTGATCTTTGAAATGTTACAATTTCCCTTAGCAATAAGATATAAATCTTGTCAGTCATCATTTATTTTATGCATAAATGGATATAGGACCCAATATGGAATTTTGCCTCAATAATACATGCTCCATCTCTTGCGTGGTTGTCCCACTCCCATGGAGCTGTCAGCCCATGCATCACATAGCCCCTATTCCCATATGAGAAGGAGATTACACTGGAGGGTCAGGCTACCCCAGCACTCACTCAGCAATGTGGACACATTGCTTCCTCACTCTGTTTGCTCCATCTAATATCGTATCACGTTACATTACTGCAGAGCAGATGTGCAAAAGCTGGTATTCTCATAGTATCTGCTTGACATCTCTCAGTCAGAGAATAGCTCCTGAGAATATTCATGTATACAAACAATCATATTCCCAAATGGACTGATAATAAAGAAAGGGTGGCATAGAAATTGGGAAAAAGAGAAATAGGAGGAAAACACAGAGTCTGTGGCTCTTAATCACAGACTCCACGCTCAAGTGTCCCCAACAATTAATTAACTTTGTGATTTAAAAATGAGATAATGGCATTCAAGTAAATGTCAAGAAAAGAGTGAAGACTTTGCATAGATTGAAATGGGAACCATGTTTATGGTTTTTTTTTTCTCCTTAGAGAGACATGGCTAGAAGAAAAAATGTCTTCCCCAAAAGGCTTATGTGTTTATTTATTGCTAGAATACTTTCCGGCAGGTACTCTGCCCAGCAGGTTGCAGGATTGAGTGAGTCAAAATCTCTGACATTCAGGAACTCATGTAACACACCCACTCACATCCTCCTCAGTATTCCAGTTGGCTCACAGCACAGAGGCTTGCCCTGAGAGGAATTCCTTCTAGTAGAGCATTTAGGGGAAAGGGCTGTTAATACAGCCATCTCCACCGTGGGGGAAGGTTTTGGGGAAAGGGAAATTCCAAAAGCAGTAAACATGACCCTGAGAATAATTCAACTCTGCATTCCTCCTTTCTCAAAAACATTGGTAAACATCTCTCTTCCTCTCCATACCTCATAAGGGCTCCATACATGGTGGCCTTATTTTTATGCTCACACAGCAAACTAAGACAAAAATTTCATAACATACCTGCAACAAACCCATACATCTTCTCTTCAGAGACTCTTAATTTCTCTAGCCCTACACACAATATATTCCCAGGAACATAGGGAATGTATTGCCCATTCCCCGGCAACAGCTTGCCAGTACTAGTAGTGACCGTGCTAGAACATTATTTTGACCTATGAATTATTATTTTGCAGTATCAGTTCTTGTCCCCACTGTGGCCTCAGAGTCCCACTTCAAGCCTGTCTGAATTTGATGGCATATTTGAACCTTCCCCAACTTTGACTTTCTTAGATGCAGCATAGTACTGCATACTCACGCAGCCATTGGCTCACTTATCACAGCTGGTGGGAGTAAGAGACAAACTGCCCCACCCAAGACTGGAGAAAGCTGTCGGACTTGGGCACTTGCTTTCATCACTGTGAAAATAAATATTTATTATTCCAGTGAACCTGATCCAAGGGTACTCACTCTGAGACAACCGATGACATGGAATCTTTATTCCATTCTGTGGGGAAGGCATCACTGCACCATCACTCAAAACACAAACATGGGGCTTATGTCATGTGCCAGTACCCACCAACTGTCTGCCAGAATACCCAAGTTTCTTCACAGAGCAGGCATTTCAGTTATCTGCACATAGGGTGCTATGCTTTGCTTTATTCTTATTAGGAAAAGTATCTTATTATGTTAGATAATCTAGAGGCCTGGTAGATGAGGATTATATGGGTTTTCAATACCATAGAGAGGTTTGTTACAACTCTTCCTGCAAGGCAAGAATAGCACCAATGACTAACTAGCTTTCTTCTACCTGGAAGAAGCCCCAAGTAAAGTTCTATGAATAAATGAATGAATGAATACAAGGCTGATGGTCAGCACCCATTCCAAGGAAGTATATCTTATTAGAAGACTTTCTTTACCCTTAAAAAATATTTGGTCTCCAATTCAGCCATAATTCCCTGGTCATGCAATTTCAAATGCATCTTTTCATGCATATTTGCCTTTACTTTGCTTTCCTTAATCTTCCATTCTCTTTTTCACAAAGACTCAAGAATTCTGCATGTCTCAAAGAAATAACTGCTCCCTGATCTCACTGTAGCCAGTTCTTGGTTCTGTTTTACAGGGAAAGTTACAGCCAAAGAATATGTGGAAACCTGGTATAAGAAGACATTAAGCCTTTTTATTGCAATTCAAGAAAATCACTAATACTCTGACTTGTGGACAAGGTTGGGAGAGACTGGGAAAACTACTGATTCACCATTTCATCTTGTCTTTTCTGGATCTCAGGTCTCTAGGCTCCAAACTACAACTGACCCCAGGACCCATTTCAAATATTATACTTGCCGGGCCTCTTGTGTGTGTTACTCAAGCCCTCTCCCCCAAAGACTCTCCCAGACGCACAAGGGTATTTGTCCTTAGACCACACTCTTGAGGCCAAGGTTAAGAGATGGTCCTATAACTGGCATTGGCAACTTAGAACTCTTTCTGAAGAGACCTTACCAGTTTTCTCTACTGGGGGAAGTTGGAGATTTGAAACCAGAAACCCGGAACAAATCAGTAGAAAGCTCACCTGTGAGTATATCCTGCCACACTCAGCATGCTGGTTTACCTGCCGTCATTCAGAACAAGAGTACTAGCTTGGGGTATTCCAAGAGATGCTCTGGTCCCAGACCTAGGTAGAGTCTAGTCCTCTAAATGGTAATGAGAGAAACTTCTATGCCATGATAGAATGATGTGATATGTTGTGGTTTCATTATTACCAGAACTGGACGGTGCTGAGGACCACAGATTACAAGACACTATGCTTTTGTTGTTTGCCATTTGTTATGTGGAAGAAGAAGAATATCTACTTCTATAGGACTGTTGTGAAGCTTTGTGTTCATAAATATCTGCACAATCTTAACCTGTTGCCTGGCACATACTGTTTATTGTACATTTCCTCTTACAATAACCTTGCAAATAATTTTGCCAAAACAGCCTTTCTTCTAATAAGACAATTTTTAGAAGGTGAATATTTCTGACTTTGCTCCCAAATTCTGAGAGGGAGAAATATCTTATTTTGGATTAATAGTCTCTTACATATGCTGATGTGTGATCTTACTATCCCTCAAAATTATTTTCTACACAAAAGTGCAATTAGAGCTTCATTTTTGTTTTATACAATTACTATTCTACTTGTTAAAAGTACAAAAAACTAGATATTTATTAATATTTAACATTCAATGTATAAAATATTCTATTTATATATCTTGCACATTTTAGTGATCACTTCAAATGAGCATTTCCACAATATTTGATTCCATGTACAAGATTTTTCAGTCACCTTTAAAATCTTTTTATACTTAATTTCATGTTAGTTTCTAGCTTAAGTATTTGCATTTTGTAGCCAAAAGAAGTTCTTCTCAAGAGTGCAAATAAACGTTTTAAATTAATTTATATTTTTTACTTTATATGCTTTGTACTTGATGCCTACTTAAACATATCTTACACATAAAGTTTAATTAGGTAATTCAATACTATACATTGTTTAGTAATTAACTTACAATTCTCAGACCTAAATTAATTATTCAATACATATTTTAAAATTGTAGCTGATACAGTTTCTAAATTCTTTTAGCTATCACAATTTTATAAAATGCTAACTAATAACAGTTCTTTCTGAACTAAAGAGATCTTAATTGATTTTGATTCTTTTAGATTCATCTATTTTTAATTGTAAATATTTCCATTCTTAAAAGAGAAGGATCCACTTACAAAAGTAACAACAATCTAGTTAATCACATTTAATTAAAAGCAAAAAATTGTGACTAGAGTATTTTTATGTAATTCTGATGGGACAGGCTGACTTCAATTTTTATTTCTATGCCAGTGATTAAGGAGGTGGAACATAGCCCGAGATCTTAGGTCTTATTTATAACTTGGTATCTTATTGCCACAAAGAGTCTGTTTTCAGTCATATGATCTCTGTTTTAATACTAATGATGCTCCCTTGAGCCTAAACTTCAGAAGAGAGGGAGTTTAATGAGGTGTGTCCAACCTCCCTTCCTGCCATGGCCAAGAAGTCAGATTTTCAGGTTTCCCTAGGGTCCCCTTGACCAAGAGGGGGTTTGTTCAGTTAGTTGAGGGGTTTAGGATTTTATTTTTAGTTTACAGTGTGGTTTGTTTCTAAGAACTCTTCCATTTTTATTTGCTTATGATAATAAAATTATTGGTTCAATCAAATCTAATCTAATTTTATTGTCTGAGGAGAAAATGACTGTAGTAAATGTTTGTGTTTCAAAATCCACATCTATAAATTCTACAGTATAACTACAATGAACAGGCTGTTACAGAAACTCTGGCCCATCATGAGATTTTGAATTTAAAATACACACACACACACACACACACACACACAAAACCTGTTGCTTGTATTGACTGTTTAGGTAAGTTCTCAAGCACCTCCTAAGCTCATCAAGGGAACTATTAACACATATATTTTTCACTCTCCCATTTGTAATTTCTCTCCCCCAAGATTTCTTTAATTAACCTACTTGTATATTTGGGAGTCTGTTTTTTTATTTGTTTGTTTGTTCTTTTCAATTGACCACAAGATTCTGGTGTACACATAGTTTGGGGCACAATTAGCACAAACAATACCATTGACAAGCAGATACCATGAATATAAGAAACTAAAAAAATATTGCGAGTGAAGGGACCCAGAATACGCCACAGTGGCGTAAAGATTATGTTAAGCTGAAGACATTGAGAATCAACAGCTGTAGGAAGAGGCTTTTTCTGAAGTCCCCTTATCTTCCTAAAAACAAAGCCTTACAAATAATTTAACGGTCACAAATCCCCTCCCTGGGGTTTTGTAGCCAGGGAAGATTGCCTTTTATCAACAAAGAGAAGTCCACACCTAAGTCAGCATTAAGATAAGAAATCACCTAAACTGACATTGTCATAAAACTATCATATTTCTAATCTAGTCTCCTAAGGGCCCAATTATTTTTCCTAAAATCTATTTTTTTTCTCCCAGAAGTGCCACTCTGCCCCTCTGCATTCCCTACTAAAATGGTGTATGCTCCAAATTCTAACCATCTCCCTCAGAATCACATTTCTTTGCGACTCCCATGTGCACATATGTAATTAAATCTCTTTTTTGTTCTCTTGTTAATCAGTCTTCTGCAAGTTTAGTTTTCAAATCCCCAAACTGAAATAAGAAGGTAGAGGAAAACTTTCACCTCCTAGAAAAAATGTCAAACGTGACCAAGTGTAACAGGCTATAGAAAAATCATCATGCCTTTAAAAACTTGCAAAAATGCAATGTCTGGCATATTACAATTGTCAATATTGAAAACAAAATAATCACATAAATAATTTAAATATAACAAATGGAACTTAAATACCATAGTATATGACTATCCACACATCATCCATCTAAAATTTATTTGAACAAATTATTTTTCTAGGCAATGATTTTAAATCTTTTGTTTTTGTTTTTATTCTAAGCAATTTTTTTATTCCACATCTTCCATATTTCAATGTAACAAGTTTTGGTCCTGAAAGTTTATTTTATGTTATCATCCTTTTATCTGAAAAATTACATATATAAATAGAAATTTCAATATTTAAAGTCCTTGAGGCACTAAATAATAAGCAAATCTTCTGGATTGAGTTATATTTTCAAATATCATAGGCTCACAATCAAACAATGAACATATATTCAAATATTTTTTAAAAGTAAAATTATATTGTGAATATATTCCTCAGTGAGATGTATGAAGAAATTTCCTATTCAATTAGTTCAGATTAATTAAAACATTTTTCACATATATAAACAAATGGGAATAGAAGGGAATTTTTTCTAGTAATAATATTTAATTATTTGAACTCATTCTTAAAATGTCACATTGTTAAATATTATCAAAACCCTCAGCTGTCAATTTAATAAAGTCTCATTTAATTTTTTTGAAAATAAAAAATGGAAACCAATCATATTATATTGTAAAAGTGTCAGCGGCCCACAATTAGTGTCATTCACTTTCTCAATTTCTCAGCAATACCAAAGAGACTTTAGTAAAAAAATTATCAAGTTACTAATAATATTTATGTTATTCTCTTACTTAGAAGCATATTAACATAATATACTCATAACATTAAAATATCATTAAGTACAATACAAATTTTTAAAAAATGTTTCCCAGTTAAAAACACATATGTGTGTGCTTTAAGACCATCAAAAAATATGTGTCATTGCACGTTGCAATTGCTTATTGTAGCCAATGAGACCTCACATCATTGGGATCTGCAGATGTTACAATTATAGTGTGTTATATATCTAATAAGTTTTGTGGAATACAAAATCAACTAAAAATAAATTATATTTCTGTATACTATCAATGAATGTTTGAAATTCAAAGTTAAGAAAAAATGCAACTATTATAGCAGGAAAAAGATTTAGTTATACATGTAACAAAATATATGTACTATCTATATATTGAAAAAACTCTGATGAATGAAATCAAAGAAGACAAATAAGTAGAGACAATTTTCATGGACATTCAATTTTTTAAGATGTAACAACCTCTACACTTACTATGAAAGTATTCAGCTTATACCTGTTAGTAATAAAGCTGGAGATGTCATAGGACTTCCAAGTTAGGAGTTGGGGCTTTGGAAGTATCACAGAGGAAAAACATTTTCTGTACTCTCTGACATTCAGTTTCAAGGGCCTGCAAATTAAACTGACAAAACACAGATTAGCAAGAGGAAAAAAGCAGATTTTAATCACATATACATGTATGGGAGTTCCCAGAGAAATGTGAATCAAAAAAGCAACTAGAACTTGGGGCTCATATGTCATCTTAGTAGGTAAAGGTAAGGAGAGGTGAGGTTGGCTGGAGAAGGGCACATATGGGACAACAAATAACTTTTAGCCAGGATAGATGGGACTTTAAGAGAATACATGGAAGACATGATAGTTTTGTGATGGTATAGTGACTGCATCTTGTTGTCTCCTAGGATAGGAGTCAGTCTTCTCTGGTTGTGCATAGGGAGGGGATTTATCACAGTTGAATTATTGTGAATTCCTCTTCTTTTGGGTAGATGAGGGATTTCATGACATTAAATACCTTCAACTCAAGAAAAATTTTGTCCCACAATGACTTATTCTGGACCCCTTCAGACATTTGAGAGGTTTATGAGCTTTAGTGAGTTTAGTCGCTTACTTCTTCTATTATATATGTTTATTGCCATATGTTTATTGTTTATTTATGTTATGCCATTTATTTTACTGATGTTTATGAATAGTAACGAGAGATTAAATTGGGAGTAAAAAAGTAAAGCTTTCGGCGTTCTTTATCACAGTTCCAATAAAATATGTGGCCCCCTACTGGGGGAGGAAATCTGGGATTCAGCATGTTAGAAAAAATAAAATACAGCATTTGTTATTTTTTTAATGTTTGTGATTTTAAACTTAAATCTACTCAAAGAATAAATTACAATAATGAGGATGTCATCCTAGTCCACTTGGGGCTGATCATAATGGACTTTTGATTGTTGTTTGTGTTTAGTTTATTCTCTTGCCAGGGTGGTGCCATTGGCAGATGGGCAAGCATAGAAACCACCTCTGTAATACTCTTTAAGTTACCCTGTCAGTGTTGGTTTAATGACATGTTCACATTTTTCCTGCTATTGTGGGGGATACCAGGAACCACTATTGCTAAACTCTACCTTTATTGTGGTTATCTTCTTAGGTGCTAGTAAAGCCTCTTAAGACTGTAATAATTTATGGCTCATTTCATATGGGTTCCAGAATTAGGAAATCTTTGTTTCCAAGTAATTTTAAATTCAAATTATTCTTTGGAATAATACAATATTATATACTTTCTATCAGTATAATGTTTGCTCTTTCATCTTTTGTCAGTGGGAAGGTCTGGGGAAAGATAATTTAATCATCTGAACTGCTTTACATTTTATGAAAAGCTTTCATTTCAAGGGTAAAGATATGTCTGTAATAACATAGCCTGTTTGGCAAGCTTTAGTTTTAAACATGTGAACTATCAATACACAGAAATCAAGATTATCCAAAAGAATCATATCTGGAATATTCTTGCAGGACAGAATGGTTCCCTATCAGAGGTTAAGCTATCCTAGCAATCTCCTTATTCACATAAAGAACACAAAATGGCTAGGTTTAAAGTGCTGTAGTAAGGGATAATTATGTATAAAGAGACAATTATGTATAAAGAGACAAAGAAAAACAACAGAACTTGAAAGAAAGTTAGGGAATAGCTCAAAAGTATTAAAGGCTTTATGTCAAGAGAAGAGTCTCTACAATATGAAGACCCACTAAGGTTATTGAAGATTTTAGGACTAAAATGAAGTTTTCACACATTTCACTCTTGCTGCTGCAGTTCTTAAATAAGGTGACTATATCTTCCTACTGGATCTCAGGGGAAGCTGAAACAAGCAGTTGCTCCCTGATGGCATGCTTGTCATTGAGTCAGTACCCTAGTACTTGCTCAGAACTCTCAAGAACAGAAAGTAAAAGGAGTTTATGGAACTGAAATCCTTAAAACAAACCTTTTTGCTGATAGTTACTATTCCAGTCTCTGTGCAGATTGTAGGCAGGCTTCCAAAAGGCCCTGCAAAGTTCCTGACCCCTGGTGCACATCTAAATAATTCCTGCCTTTGACTGTGGGTGGGCCTGACCTAATCAGTCAAACCCTTTAAAAGAGGATCTGGAGGCCAGAAGGGGAAGAAATCAGAGAAAGTAAGAGAGGGCCTACAGACAGGTTGTTGATAATAAAAGCTCAGAGTCACAAAGAAAATGAACACTCAAGCAAAGGATTTCTCAGCAAGGCAAATTTACTTCTGCAGAAGGGTGCTGCCAGCAGGTCTGGTCACCATGAAAGCACACTGAACAAAGAAAAGAAGGTGTTTTTATGTCTAATGCAGCTTGTCCCTACTACTGTGTCTTGCCTCCATTGGGTGGAGTTGGACCGCACACTCTAAGCTGAATGCAATTGGATAATTTGAACAGTGCAGGGGTGTAGATTATGCTAGGGGGAAAGGCAGTTTCTGCAGGAAGAGTCATTGTGGCGGGAGTTGTAATCTACAGAGTGAGTAGCAGATGTGGGATCTGTAGATGAGGACTGGTGGGAAAGTTGTTTACTGAAACCAGGGCAGGGAGGCACAAAGAACAGGAAGTCTGGCCTTGAAAGTAGGCAAAAAAGAACAAGGAAACTAAACAAGTCAAACCTTTAAAGAGGAACTTCTTACTATATCTAACACAGGTTTATGTGGCAAGGACTTAAGAATGTCCTTGAGGTCCCCAACTGATAGCTATCAAAACAACACTTCATATTTGTTTAACCTATTATCGTTTCAAAAAATAAAGGTCAATTAAAATTATGTTTAGGAGCCAGTGTTTTTTATCTTGTTCTTACTTATAAAATATCCAGCCATTTAAAGATTATTTGTGTATTGACTTAATCATTTGCCCAAGATCTGAAAGTTAGTTAAGGATCTGGAAATCACAATTTTAGCTAATACATTAAATTTTTATGATTTTTAACATTGTGAGAATAGTATAACATTACTCTCCTTACAAATACATCCATTATTATCCCATACAGCTGAACGCAACTTTGTACATATAATTTTTAATTTTAAACAAGTTATAAAAAATAATAATTTATCTCACAAAACCAATGTAGAAATTTTAGACAGCTCAAATCAGGAAAAAACTTAACCAGTCATATTCAAATCCAAATACTGTTAGACATTATTTTTAATTTTTATATGGTAAAGACTTTGAATATTTAAAAGCTTTGAATTATGCCTGGAATTTAGCTTTTATCTTCCATTAAAGCTAGTTTTTTACACTTGTAGTTATAGTGACAAAGACTACTTTGTAAATGTACTTTTATGGATCCAAAACAAAGAAATAAAGTTGAATAACTTTTTTCCTTATTTTAGAGAACTTTTATTATTTGTCTGGACAAGGTATTTATAGAGTATACACATAAAAAGTGAATTATTTGCTTTTTCATCAGCCACCTTTTAAAATTTCACAAGAGGAGTAAGGAGAAAGGAAGTGTACTAGAAAATAAAATAAAAGAGGTGGCAATATAAAATTACCATCGCAGAAGCCTAATTACGTCCCTGGGAAGAATGTTTAAATACAGAAAAAAAATAATTTTTTAATGTAAGCACACACACAAGTGATAGACATGTAGCTGGTTTTCTCCTAATTTGGGCTTTGACAATTTTTTCAAATCATACAATTTAAAAATTACCACTATTGATTTTCAAAGTACACAAATGCAGGAGGGAAAGGTGCCTATATTTAAAAAAATGATCTCTTTTAAACAAACAATCTCTCAATCTCATGAGATTCTTTTATTTTTTTTCCTAAAGCACTTTTCAAATGAACAAAGTTGTTCATGATGAAAGCTTCCCAAAACACCCCCTGCAATTTGAAATGGTCTCTGGTGAAATTGGGCCAGTGACAGAGAAGTACAAAAGTGAGCGTGATATTAAGAAAATGTGAAGCAGACAGGCGTTGGCTTGGGCGAGACTCAGTTTTAGATGGAGCAGACTGAAAATAATTGAGCAGTCCATAAGGATAGATCTTGTGTTATTTTGTATCCTCACAACTTGGCCAAAGGCAGCTCAGAGACAAAGGGCAGGAGTAAGCCAGTGATTCCAGAAGGATGAAGCTACACAGTGCAGCTTTCAGAGAGACAAGGCTGAGGAAGGCATGCTTGTTTGAGTGGTGACCTGAGGCAGGTTTCTAAGGGACACCAGTCAAGGAGACCTTCTGAACTCCTAGCCTCAGAGACCTGTATAATGACAAATTTAACAGACCTGTGCCCACATTTTCTTGTAGAGTTTCTCTAGTAGACAAACATTCAACACACTGAACAAGCAGACACATACTGTGAAACAAGGACTAGACTCTGAATGTGTTAATAAATCTTATCTATAAGGATAAAGGATTATATGGTTGTGATTGATAAACAAGCAGCAGTCATTCATATTAGGCATAAAAGGGAGGTTTAGTCGTTTTTGTGTTTGGACAATGTTTACGTTTTTCAGTGAAACTAGAACTGAACTCTCGTGCTTAAAGTTTGAAATTAAGGTTACTTTGCTTTTCCCCCAAACCCCACTGTTTATGACATTGCCTATGAATCACGCCATTATTTTGTAAAATGCACTTGTGAATGCCTTTGTTCCTTGAGTCATTTAAGTTTGGATACCAGTTTTCTAATTTGGAAACTATGACAATCATGCATTCTAGCAGAGGTGTGGGAGATGGAGACTTGACGCCTGAGATAAGGTCCAGCAGACCTACGGTCAGCAGGTTTCTGGGGGACAGCCCCTGGAGAGAGTGAGAAAGTGTGTGCAACAGAGACCCTCAAGTGCCCAAAGCTCCTCAGAAGGTAATTGTTTTATTAAATACAGGATTATTAACTTTTTTGCTAAAAAAAAAAAGGGAAAAAATATATTAAGAGCTAAAACTGCATGATCAAATTGCAATAATGTTTTGAAGAGAGGATCATTCTAAATAGATTTTTATTTAAAAACCTATCTTCCAGAAACGTGAGTGCTTTTTCTCAGATGTGAAGTCTATCTACCTGTGATATGTAGGGTCTTCCTTTCAAAATGTCTGACGTAATTGCCTTTTTTGTCCTTCTCATCTTTCCTTGAACTCTGTGATAAACGATTTATAACTATTTCTCCCTAAATTCCACGAATAAATAATGAGAAATATGTGTTCCATACTGGAAGTAATGATTCACTTGACACATTTTTTTTTTCTGATTAGTTAACATGATAACTATATATAAAAAACCCCACCTTTTGTTATTATCAGGTTATGCTGTATATAAGCTAAATCACATTTTACCAGTATTTGATATACAGTTAATTTTATAACTAGAAGAGGTAATGGACACTGGCATGTATTCTTCTTCATTAGGATTTTTTTAAATGAACATTTAAAAATCTGAAAAATGCCGTCAATACTAAAGGCCACACTGGGATTTTATATTCTACCAAGAAATTTCTTAGCTAGTAATATTAGCCTTTCTTTGAGGGAATATGAAAGTATGTTGCAGTAACAAATTAATCCAGAAACCTCAGTGACGCCATACCACAGGTTTATTTCTTGCTCATACTGTACCTTCAGTGCAGTTTGGTGGAGGATGCTCTTCTACCTCATTGCTCAGGGACTGAGCTGACTGAAGATTGCTCAATCTTTTCATGTCAGTGCTTCAACATGCAGTTCTGTACTTGCTGCAGCAAAGGAAGAAGAGATGGTATTTTTTTTTAAAATCACCTTTGCTGATAATTATCTTCAAATGTCAATAACACAAGTCTCTTTAACTCAGGGCTTTCTAGCAGAACTAGAAATTCCCACAACCCCATATTATCTAGTCAGGGGTATGGGAGGTCTTCTTGTGTTCCCAGGAGGAGAGGAACATGGAATTTGGTGAGAACCTATCACCCCACCACATAATTAAATAGTAGTAAGCTGGGTGATGTGTGATGGAAATACATAGGAACAACTACGGAATCCATGTCATTCATTGTTTAATTTGGAAACAACATTATTTTATTTCACTGTCTATAGAATACTTTATTCAGAGAGTATCTAGAAGGATTAGAATGATCTCCTTTGTTGTATTTTTTATTTTCTGCTGCTCTGAAAAGCAAACTTTCATAAATAGCTTTCATACTTGCTTCCAGCCTGGTGGAATTGTGTCCCTTTTAGACATCTTTCTCTGGTCTCTGCAGTATGGCCACCTCGGCTGCCTTTCAGGACTTTTTACTTGGTCATAAATTACTGCTCTTGTTCCTGCCCACTGGTTTCAATCTCAGGTCATAATAATAACACCCAAAGAGCTTTGTTAACACACTAGTGCTATGGCTGCCTGCAAGAGATTCTAATGCAATGGGTCATGGTAATACAGGAAGCATGGGTTAAAATCTGCATTGATTCTTAGAAAGCACTGGTCCCTCTCGGGACCTGCATTTCTGGATCTATTGGGATTGACATTGTCATAATATGTTTAATATCTGTGTGTAATCAGTTACAAAATCTTTTCAACTGGATGGATAAGGGATTTTAGTACTATGCTTATTTTATCTTAAACCATTAAATACATTTATTTTATAAAGTAGATGCATGTTTACTGTAGGAAAAAAGGCAACTACACAAAACACACCCCACAATCCCCCACTCAAAGGCTAAAACAGATGAGATTTGATGCTTCCTCTCCAGCATTTTTTTTTTTTTTTTAGATGGGGTCTCACTCTGTCACCAAGGCTGGAGTGGCAGTGGCATGATCGCAATTCACTGCAGCCTTGACATCCTAGGCTCAATCAATCCTCTCACCTCAGCCTCCCAAGTACTTGGGACTACGAATGCAGCACCACACCCAGCTAATTTTCTTTTATATTTTGTAGAGACTAGGTCTCCTTATATTGCCCAGGCTCAATATTTTAATTACATATTAATTTATTCATGCAAGTTAGAAAATAGTGTACATACAATTTGTACATGTTTCCAACTGACATTATAGCTTTCATTTTTCCAGGTCATTTACTCCTCTTTTTAAACATGATTTTGATTGAATTTTTAGTAGTCAATTAAAATTAGTCAACTTAATAAGAATTTTAAGTTAATTATTTATGCAAAGGGGGATTTATTTAGTACACATTCTAGGTAATATTGTTATTTTATTTTTTAAAAAAATAAAGTTAGAGATAAGGCCTTTCTCTGTCACTCACACTGGAGTACAATGGAGCAATCAGAGCTCACTTCAGCCTCGAACTCCTGATCTCAAGCAATTCTCCTGCCTCTGCCTCCTGAACAGCTCATATTTTTATTATTTCTTTAGGCAAGAATCTCTGCTAAGGAAATTAGGGAATAGAGTATAATAATTTTAAAACATTTATTGAAATATACTGCAACATTACTATTAAAGCTTTTACTAAATTCTAGTTCATATGCAAAAACAATATAAATGGATATGTATTTACATTATTAGAATTTTCCACTTATTCACCTGCCAAGCTATGAGACAAAGTAAATAAATGTCAGTTGATTGATATTCATTTGTTTTTGATGATTAGAGTGCCTGAATTTATTTTCAGGTGTTAATTGATCAAGAATATTTTATCTTTGTATACTTTCATTTGTTTTGTTCGTATTTCTTCTGTGGATTTGAGAATGAAAAGCAATAAAAAGACAAGGCAGAGGCTCATGCCATGGTTTAACAGGTGGCCTTTAGCCTTAGAAACTTGAGGGTAATATTTCTAGGCACGAGCTCACATAAAGGCCAGGGCTAGTCTCAGCAACTCAGTAAAATTAGTAGCACAATCTTTGGTATGCAGCCCAGCTGTACATTCCAGCTTAATTATGTTCTATTTATGAATTCTTTGTTGGTGGTGGTGGTTGTTTTTTTTTTTTTTTTGACAAGTTATTTAAGTTCCTTAAATTTCCATTTTTTGTTTTGTTAATAGGGATAATTCTAGAGAGAATACGTAAGGTCCACTCATTGTAGAATCAAGCAAATAACTCATCTCCATACACACAGGTATTATTACTCTCTACTGTGAACCAAGACAGTTAAAGTCCCAGGCTTGCAGTTACCTAGACAAGTTGATAAACTTCAGGACTTTTTAAAAGTAAAATTAAGAATAATAGCCACTTTAAACAGCCCTGGTGAGGTCCAGTCAAATACCATTTGCAACACCCCATAATAATGACTGTTGCAGTGAGGTATTCACAAAGATCCCAGCGACCCTCGGTCTCCTCTTCCTCCTTGATCCATTTATCCTCAGCTGTCAGCTTTCCAGAGCTGACACTCTCTCTCACACAGAAGTCAGATAACTGTTCTCAGATTCTAGTCTGCACCAAACTGAAGCTAGGAGGACACACACACACACACACACGACAAAAGATTCTAACTTCTAGGATGTCTCCCAGTCTCCCAAAAACAGTTCAGCCTCCTTGACGTTAAGAAGGAAGAGGTGGAAAATTGTTCGCAGATGGCTCCACTGTGTCCTACCTAGAGGTGGTTTGGGGGAAGGGAAGAAGGAAGAGGGCAAAGCATGAGTCTGGATGAAACTGCCTTTTGGGATTTCTGTGCCAAACATGATTGGATGTCAGAATAATGACAGTGATTTTTCAGAAGTGAATCTTTCCTCCACTGGAGATTATAAATACTGATTACAGCTGAAGGTCTGTGAAACCCATTCCAGTAAAAATAAATGACAATAATCCTGAGAAAGACTGATAGCAGAGAATTTTGTAGTAAAAATTTTGCAGTAAAGAGAGGTACCATTTGCTTTTTCATTCTAAAGGATTTTACTCCTTTTTTTAGTGAAATAGCTAAAAGGAGATATAGGCTAAAGAGAAACAGCAGTGCTGTTTCCATTTTTATGATTTTCCTTCTCAGCATACAATTTGCCAATATATTACCTTTCATAAGCATCCTCTGGCAACTTAAGAATGATAGGTATGTCTCAGAAGTTCAAAAGAGAGCACACTTCTAATTTTCAGTTTCGGCAGATAGAAATAACACAAATTACTTTGACAGTAGAATATAAAATCAGAAAATTTTCAAGGTAGCTTTATAAAATGATGTATTATAACCCTTGAAATAATAGAATTTCATTCCATAAGATACCTTGAGTTCATGTAAACCAACCTATTATGTGGTACAAGTTTTGGGATACAACCCTGGTGTGGATTCCAGATTAATTACATCCTAATTAGTAGATGTTTTCATTGTTGGTTTATTGAAAAGATAAGTAAAATGTGGCCTAGAGAGTCAAAATGAGTTCTCCGAGTTTGTGTTAACTTAATTGACTGACTTTCCTTCTTCCTACTCTTCTAATCCCATAATTATTTGTTGTGACTGTCAGATCCTCTTTCATGTATGATAGAACCCTAATATCCTACGGTAACATAGTTTAGGATATGCATTTCATTGGCCAACAGAACTTTTAAAAGTTGTGAAGAGGATATAAGCTGCCTTTTTTTTCTTTTTTTATAACAGCACATCACTGCAACTACAATCTTGATGTCAGGATACAGGCACTGCCATTGTTCACCATAAAAGCACTTCCCGCAACATGGACCTTGTGACCGAAGGTGGAATGTGGATTCCAGCCCCTTTGCACATTCATGCCTTGTAGGTCTGATACTCAAGACAGGCAGTGGCTGCCACCTCTCTCTTCCCTTCTACACTTCTGGTGAGTATATCTCATTGGCACAATCTGTATTACACACAGAATTCTACCTGCAAGGGATTTGGGGAAATAAGTTTTTGCCTTTCCAAACACTTTTATGCACAAAGAAAAAATTGGGCTGGATGCTGATTGCGGTAACCATTATCTGGCACGGTCTGTAAACGGAATTTTAAACACCTTCAAGATTTTGAATTTTTTCCACTTTCAATTTTTTTTTTTTTTCTTTTTTTTGAGATGGAGTCTCCCTTTGTCACCAAGGCTGGAGTGCACCAACGCGATCTCGGCTCACAGTAACCTCTGCCTCCTGAATTCAAACGATTCTCCTTCTTCAGCCTCTCAAGTAGCTGGGATTACAGGCATTGCCACCACACTTGGCTAATTTTTGTATTTTTAGTAGAGATAGGGTTTCACCATGTTGGCAGGCTGGTCTCAAACTTTTGACCTCTGGTGATCCTCCCACCTCAACCTCCCAAAGTGCTACTATTACGGGTGTGAGACACTGCGCCTGGCCCCACTTTCACTCTTTATTCACCTTTTAGGTGAGTATAGAAGCCGGAATGACCATTATTTCTCCTCAGCACTGAGAAAATATCATTATAGCATTCTCAGGAGTCATTTTCCTTTGGAAAGAGTCCATTTGGTTTTGTTGGCTGTCGTGTAGCATCTACTGGTTCTTTAAGACAGTGGATATTGTTAAGATTTGTATTGTCATAGTGGTCACTGGCTCTCTATCATGTTTCTTCATTTTTACTAATCCTGTTTAGCATTTACTGTGTTACTTCAAACTTAAGATTCATAGTTTTTCAGTCATGTAAAACCAGCGACTTCCTCTTTGAACATTAGCTATCCTCTGCATTTTCTTTTTCTCTAGAACTCTTATTTTATGTATATTTAACACTCTTGTTAGGTCACATGTATACGTATAGCTAATATCTCCCCTTCTGACCCATTATGGTATTAAAACTCATGTGCTAGCCTGTAAGCTGATTACGTTTAGGAATGACAGGGGTTTTCTGGCCCAAAGGCATTCAATCCTTCCTTAGAATTAAATGAAAATTAATTGATTTGAATAGTGCTGATATTATATAGTATCAGGAATTGCTAGGTGCTGAGGTAGAAAGAGATCCAGCTTACCTAGTCTTACTTGTTACAGGAAACAAGTATTGTCAGCCACTGTTCTATTTGCTTAAATATGTCCCTTTACATTATCTTTATGTTGGTCCTATGCTGATTCCTCATTGTTGGATGAAAATTTTTTCTGAATAGTTTTTTCAAAAATATGCTAGTGCAGATAGAGGGAAGTGAGTTGATTCACAGGCACCTTTGCTGTTTCTTCTATACATTTTCCACTTCGTCTAAGCAGTTTCTCTCTGATAACAGTAAAGTCTCTGTTCCACGTTAATCAAACGTGCATGTAGCTAGCAGCAAGGCCATGAAGTTGTTTGCCTTTCATGCAGTGATTTAACATTTGTCTCTGCTCAGCTGATCAGTCTCATTAGCTATGGAGCAGATTGCCACCCACATTTTTCTCCCCACTTTTCCATACTGGCAGGCCGACAGCTTGCTTCTCTCACAGATGTATGACTATGAAATTCTTCATTTGGATCTTGCTTTCCTGAGGCCACATCAAAGAAGGCTGAACCATCCCCTGCAACGCCCAAACTCAGTCCAGCTTGCTTGTCCAACAAGATATGGCCTGTTGATACATGGAGGTTTTCCAATTCACTTTTATAGGCCATATGCAGAGGTCTCATCCATCCTCAGTTTTCTCACTCCCAAAACCAGATCCAACTGTCATAGCCTTTGACAGCCTCATGTCATCTTTGGCTCAGATATATGTTTTTTCCCCTAATTTTATGCTTTTATGTTTTTCTTATTACTGTCAGTTTATAATGCAAAAAAAAAAAAAAAAGTAAATGCTTTTCTAAATTTTAACACAAACATTACTTTTATTGGTTTGGGAGTTTTTCCTCAAGCTCAGTCTTCCAGCCGATATTTAGGCATGGCTAGATGAAAAAGAATTCAGAAAGAAAATTGCATCTATTCTGAGCTAAGTGGCTGAGGTTGGCCTCAGCTAAACAAAAGAACTCCCTTTGCTTTATAGTGGTCAGATTCGTTCAGGCAAACCTTGTGGAAATACTTAAAGTTATTTTGCCTGATAAAGGTTAAATGTCCTCTTTTGAGTTCATGATAGGAGTAGGCATCTGTTTGAGAACCTGCAGCTTCAGGATCTTAGCCATTTTCATACTCTCTATCACAGATAAGACTTAATAGTTGGCAGATTTCAGCAGTTGCATAAGATACACATATGGAATCTGGGTTTGGAAATCAGTTCCTGGAGAACCTCAAGCTGTAGGAACAGTGAACTGTTCTGATAAGCAATCCTTAGTGAAGAACAAAGCTGTCCAACTGGATCAATTCTAGTGGATATAATCTTTGATGGGTAGATAAGAGCTTTTCAGTGCTGAGCAAGCAATTCAGAAACTCACACTCCAGATGCAATCGCACTTCTTGCTGGCAACATCTGCTACAGAGAACAGTGTTTTGCAGTGAAATAACCAGTTGGTTGGAGGATTCTATTTGGGATGTCCTCCTGATATCTCTGAGATGCTGCTTTTAGAACTTCACATAGCACTATTTAGCCTCCAATTTAAGGGCCAGAGCAACCATGACAGCCGGCTAAAGCAAACAGGCTGGGGTTCTGGCAGGGGAGGAGTGCCACAGAGGCAGTATGACAGTCTTTCAGTCTGGAGAGGACCGGACTGTCCTTCCTCTCTGTGAGCAGTCCAGTCCTAGGCTCTAGCAGTAGTGATCTAATACTTCCTGCCAATCTGAATGTGTCACACACACACTCACACCACTATACCACAGAGCTGCTGGAGACCTAAGTAAAAAGTGACATTAAGTAAGTTTTATTTGCAATTGGTTCAAAACTATTTTGCATGTGAATCTAGACATATAGAAATATGTTACCATTATTATCAAAGTGAGCTTCATATAAAGTTGGCATTAGAAAGCCTAAAAATCCCTGACTATAAACTTGAGTAATCATGAAAAAATAGCAGTCTCAGGGGATTCACTTCTCTCACTTTCTTTACCAATTAGTTATTCAGGAAAAGTTTGAAACATCACCTTTGAGAAGAATTCTCTCTGGGGAAGAGGAAAAATTGTTTGTCCATGAAAACGGAGAATAAAAAGCAGGTGTATGATTGATGGGCTCAAATCTCAAGGCTGCAGAGAGAGTGCCTCTTTTTGCACCTCTCCTCGACGGAGATGGTTTTTCCTGCTGAATTTTGGCACTTGCTAGGAGATCTTCTAACACAAGGGGAGACTTCAAAAAGAATTTGATGTAAACTCTAAAATGAGCTTAGGAAACAGCAGAAAGGAATAGGGACTGTTATAAAGAGTTTGAATTCAGAAAATAAAATCCTAGAAATTAATCTCAGAAGATGTTGCCTCCTGGACCAGAATTACCATTTATTTATTTAAAATGGAAATGATTCTTTCTTTTATTTTTTTCACAAAAAATAATACGTGAAATATGATATAAATACTGAAGTAATATTTATATTGCATTTTCTTCTGCTCCCTTCCCGAATCCCTTAAATCACTGATCTGTACTCTATCTCTTTATGACTGTCCTTTTAAGAATATTATATATGTTGAATTACAGAGTAGGTAATCTTTTGATGTTGGTTTTTTCACCCTAAATAAAGCCCTGGAGATTTATAAAAGTTGTTGAGTGTATCAATAGTTTATTTTGTTGCTATTGAGTGGCATTTTGTTGGATGAAGGTGCCACAATTTGTTTATCCATTTAGCTGTTAAAAGATCATTCAGATTATGTTCAGTTTTTGACTATTCGAAGTAAATATGCTATAAACCTTTGCATACAGGATTTAAAGTAAATGTAAGTTTTTATATCTCTAAGATAAATACCCAGGGGTGGTTTCTAATCAAATATTTTATAACTCTAAGATAAATACCCAGGGGCGGTTTCTAATAAAACAAAATTAAGCTAAACTTACTAATGACACAGGGATCTCAGTGTCATTGGTAAGTTTAGCTTAATTTTGTTTTATTAGAAACCACCAAACTATTTTCTAATATGTCTGTGGCATTTTACATTCTCATCAACAATGCATATGAGGTCTGATTTCTCTTCATTCTCCTTAGGATTTGATACCCTTAGTTGTTTTTATTTTGTTTGGTTTTGTCCTTCTATTAAGGGTATCGTGCTACCTGATCACAATTCTAGGCTGCATTTCCCTAATGGCTAAACATGTTAAACCTTGTTTTATGTGTTCATTTGCTATCTGTATGTCTTCTGTGCTGTATTGTCACTTTGTGGGTTTTTTGGCAAATTTTTCACTGGACTATTTGTTTTTACTTTTGAGTTTAGAGTAATCTTCATATTACAGGAGTGCCTTGTCTTATATGTGATATTCAAATAATCCCTCCTAGTTTGTGACTTGCCTTTTCATTTTATAATAGTTTGTCTCAGAGAGCAAAAGTTTCACATTTTAATGCAGTCCAGTTTATTATTTTCCTTTGAGGGGTTATGATTTTTGGGTTATGTCTAGAAACTCTTCATCTACATTTAGGCCCAGATATTTTTTTTATATGCTCACTTGTAAAGGTTTTACAGATTTTCATTTTAAATGTATTCCTATCATCCATTTATATTCACTTTTATGTTTCTCTTACAGGTGATTTTTATTTTTATTTTTATTTTATATTTCTTTTTTTTTAATTTTAATTTTAGGTTTGGGGGTACATGTGAAGATTTGTTAGATAAACACGTGTCACAGAGATTTGTTGTACATCTTATTACATCACCCAGTTAACTCAGTACCCAATGGTTACCTTTAAAAATTATATCAAGACTGGTTTATTTATTTATTTGCTTTTCCTACTTGATGTACAATTGCTCCAGCACCACTGAATTGCTATTGAAACTTTCTCTAAATCACTTGGCCATACTTCTTTGGATCTATTTCAAAACTTTCCATTCTGTTCCATTCATCTACATGTCCAGCTCTCTGCCAGTATCACACTGACTTAATTACTGTAGCTATAGAGAAAGTTTTGAAGTTGGGTAACGTGATTTTTTTTTGAAAATTTTCTTTTTTTCAAAATTGTGTTTGCTAGTTGTCTTAGTTTGTTTTATGCTGCTATAACAGAATACCATAAACAGGGTAATTTATAGTAAACAGAAATGTATTTGCTCAGAATTCTAGAGTCTGGGAAGCTCAAGGTTGACAGGCTGCCATCTGGTGAGGGTCTTCTTGCTGCATCATTGCATGGCAGAAGGGCAAGAAAGGACGAGAGAAAGCAAGAGATTGAACTCACAGCCTCAAGCCCCTCTGTAATTGGCATTAACATATTAATGCTTGGCAGAATACTTGTGACCTAAACACCTCCCATTAGGCCTTACTCCGAACACTGTTGCACTGGAGATTAAGTTTCCAACATGTGCTTTTTGGGAAACAAATTTGAACCATAGCACTAAGCTAGATATTTTGCCTTTTCATATTCAGTACCATTAATCATTAGGAAAATGTAAATGAAAACCAAATGAGACACCAGTACACACATACTAGAATGGCTACAATCACATCAGCAATACTAAGAATTGATAATTATGTGGAGAAACTTGAACTCTCCTACATTGCTGGCAAGAATGTAAATGTAATTTCCACTTGAGCGAACTATCTGGCAAATTTTTTCTAAGTTAAACATAATATATTACCCAGTAATTCCCCCTTCTAGGTATTTATCCATGAAAAAATGGAATCTACACAATTTTTTTTTTGGTGAATGTTCATGGCACTCAACATGTAGAAACAATCCAAATATCCATCACCTAGTGAGGAGATAAACAAATGTGGCATATGCACACAACGTATTGCTGTTCAACAATGGAAGGGTTGTTGTTAGTGATCCCTAACACAACATGGATGAACCCCACAAACAGTGTGCCAAGTGAGAGAAGCCAAATACAAAAGGCCACATATTGTGTAATTCCATTTACAGAAAAATGTCCAGGAAAAGACAAATCTACAAGATAAAATGTTGGGTAATGATTGCCAGAGTTAAGGTGTGGGTGTAGATATAAACTGAAAATGAAAGGGAAAAGGGACATGGGGGAAAAATAGAACTTTTCTAAATCTTAATTGTGAAAATGGTTGTGCAACTATTGTATGAATTTACTACAAGTCATCAACATATCCACTTACAGTGGTTGAATCTTAATACTATGTAAGTGATATCTCAATAAACCTCTAATAAAAATGCATCATCAATACTGTAAGCAGATAACCGCAGTTAAATTTATTTCCACAGTTCACTCAGTTCTTTGCAATTAATTGTTGTTTTGGTGAATTGGGGGTCAGCAGTCTACTTTCATGAAGTAACTCTGACACTAAATGGAAATCTAAACTAGAACATTCTGAAAAATTTCTAAGCAAATTAAGTGTAGAATTGTTTCCCTCTGGTCTGTTCTTTGAAGTATCAGTAGTTTAAGTCCCTAGAACAGTTGTTTACTTAGGGTACTAAGCTGGCTTTTGTTTACATTACGAATTCCAGCTCAGTAACACATAGTAGAGCCTTGGGGCAAACATAAGAGGAAACCTGTTAAGTAAGACTAAATAACTCTTGTCAATTTATTACATTAATCAATAATATAACAGAAGAGAGTAAAAATACGTGTGAAGTATAGTACATACAATAACATACAATATAGAACTATTTCACAAAGTTTTGATTAATGTTTCTGCTGTAATAACAAAGTATTCTGAAAAGTTGTTACTTAACAATTTTTTAAACAGTTAAGTAACTAAACAAACTTTGCGACTGTTTTTAAGACATTGGATAGCATATTTTCAGACTCACATATTGTAAAGCTATGCAAACAAAATTCATTTTCCTCAAATGATGAAATTTCTCAACCTGTTGTTCTCTATTTATTTTTTATATTCTGGAAAAAAATACTACTATTTTAGAAAAACCTAAAAATCCCCTCGTTGTTAGCAAAAAAAAGAAGCCTATTGATAATACTGGGTACAGAATTGTATTTCTCTGTCACCACTACTCTGGTTATCACCTATGAGAACACAATGTACAAACATGTAATTTGAGGCAATAACAGCATGAAGAAGGGTGGAAATGTATAGAAACAATTTTTATACTATTAAAACTAAGTTAATAGAAACTGGATTGCTATAAATTTAAGATGTTAATTATAATCCCAAAGTAAACACCTAGAAAATAAATTTTTAAAAATACAGTAAAGGTAGAGAGAAGGGAATAAAAATGGTACTTTCAAAAAAATTGTTGAACACAAAATAAGGCAGTAATGAAATAATTGAGAAACATATATATATATATAAACAAATAGCAAAATTGCAGAAGGATGTCCCCCCATCAATAATTAGATTAAATGTAATTTTAAGTCCCAAAGTAAAAGGCAAAGATGGGCAGATTGGATGGAAAAATAGTATCCAACTTTGTACTGTCTGCAAGAAGTTCCATGGATACAAGTAGATTGAAAGTGATGGGATAGTATCTTAGACCACTTTCTGCTGCTATAACAGAATGCCACAGACTGGGTAATTTATGAAGAAAAGAGATTTATTTGGCTCATGGTTCTGGAGGCTGGGAAGTCCATGACAAAGGGGTTGCATCTTGTGAGGGCCATCTTGCTGCATCATAACATGGGGGAAGGGAATCATATGGGGAGGAAGTGATCACATGAGACAGGAAGAAAATTGGGCCAAACCCATTGTCTTTTAGTAGAACCCCACTTCCATGATAACTAATGCACACCTACAATAACAACCTTAATTCATTCATGAGTCTGCTGTCCTCATTATCTAATTACCTCATAAAGGGCTCACCTCTCAACACTTTTACATTGATTAAGTTTCCAACACAAATTTTGGGGAGATACATTCAAACCATAGCAGATGGAAAAGTATATTCTATGTAAATAATAATCAAAATGTGTCTGGAATGATTAACATCAGAAAAATATACACTTTATGTCAAAAACTGTTATGAGATAAAGATATTAAATATTAATAAAAATGGCCAGTTCATCAAGAAAAGATGATAATTATAAACACCAATGCATCTAAAAACAGACTCTAAAATATATGAAGCAGAAATTAACAGATTTGAAGGCTAAAATAGTCAATCCTACAATAATAGCTGTACATTTTAATATTCCACTTTTGATAATGGACATAACATCTAGAAATGAAATCTATAAAGTAACGGAGAACTTGAACAATACTATAGACCAATGAGCCCTAACATACAGGGGCTAAAAAGAGTAAAGTGCACATTTTCTCAAGCGTGTACCTCAGACTTTTCAAGCTTGATCTTTTTATCTAAAAGATCCTCTTTGAGGTGAATATTACACCATTTAATGAAAGAAAAAGAAAATTAAGCTACTCTTAGTGCTGTTTCTTCTTCTGCCATGCCATCCCCTACTGACTATGGGAATTGGAAATACTGGACAACCTTCAGTTCTCAGAGACTTACGGAAGTCATTTGGGGTGAATGTCACTTTTTATACTGGGATTTTGGCTACATTCCATTATGAGACAGCTGGCCTGATCCTTGGATATGTGCTGGCTAATGTCTGCAAATGGAATAAATGTTTTGTGCTAATTCCGGGTCATATCATTTATGGGCTGCTGAAGACTACAATTATGTTAAGTGGTATGACCAAATTTCCTGGGACCATAGATCATTTCTTTTGTTGTTGACTCAATATCTGCCTTGTAACTTATATTCTAATCTCCTAGAAGACGGCTATATAATACATAAATCCATTCAGTATATACTTGGACAGTTCTTTCATTTCCTATTGTTGTATAATACATTATCAAAAATTTAGCAGCTGAAAACAACACCTGTAGTTTCTGTGGGTCATAATGATGATCACAGCTTAACTGAGTTCTCAGCTCAGGGTGTCACAAGAATTCAGTCAAAGGGTGGTTCAGCTTGTGCTCCTTCTGGGGCTCAGCATTCCCTTCCAGGCTTACATCATTGTTCAAAGAATTCAGTTCCCTGTGATGGTAGGACTGAAGCCTCCATTTCTTGCTGTTGTCTAAGGACTACTTTCAGCTTTCATAGAATGCCCTCAGGTCCTTGCAACATTAGTACTTTTTCTAAAAAAAAATTTTTTTTAATTTATTTTTTTATGTATATATTTTTATTGTACTTTAGATTCTGGGGTACATGTGTCGATCATGCAGAACTGTTGCATAGGTACATACACAGCAATGTGGTTTGCTGTCTCCAAACCTGTCACCTATATCTGGCATTTCTCCCCATGTTATCCCTCTCCAATGTCCCTCCCCCCAGCTCTCCCTCCCCCTAGTCCCCCCACAACAGACCCCAGTGTGTGATGCTCCCCCTCCCTGTGTCCATGTGTTCTCCTTGTTCTACACCTGCCTATGAGTGAGAATATGTGGTGTTTGATTTTCTGTTCTTGTGTCAGTTCACTGAGAATGATGGTTTCCAGATTCATCCATGTCCCTACAAAGGACACGAATCATTTTTTGTGGCTGCATAGTATTCCATGGTGAATATGTACCACATTTTCCTTGTCCAGTTCATCATCAGTGGGCACTTGGGTTGGTTCCAGATCTTTGCTATTGTAAACAGTGTCACAGTAAACACACGTATGCATGTGTCTTTACAATAGAACGATTTATAATCCTTTGGATATATACCCAGTAATGGGATTGCTGGGTCAAATTGAATTTCTATTTCTAGATCCTTGGGGAATGGCCACACTGTCTTCCACAATGGCTGAACTAATTTACACTCCCACCAACAGTATAAAAGTGTTCCTGTTTCTCCACATCCTCTCCAGCATCTGTTGTCTCCAGATTTTTTAATGATTGCCATTCTAACTGGTGTGAGATGGTATCTCAGTGTGGTTTTGATTTGCATTTCTCTAATGACCAGTGATGATGAGCATTTTTTCATATGTTTGTTGGCCTCATATACATCTTCTTTTGAAAAGTGTCTGTTTATGTCCTTTGCATACTTTTGAATGGGTTTGTCTGTTTTTTTCTTGTAAATCTGTTTTAGTTCTTTGTAGATTCTGGATATCAGCCCTTTGTCAGATGGGTAGATTGCAAAAAATTTTTCCCATTCTGTTGGTTGGTGGTTCACTCTAATGATTGTTTCCTTTTGCTGTACAGGAGCTCTAGAGTTTAATTAGATCCCATTTGTCTATTTTGGCTTTTGTTGCCAATGCTTTTGGTGTTTTAGTCATGAAGTCCTTGCCTATGCCCATGTCCTAAATTGTTTTGCCGAGATTTTCTTCTAGGGTTTTTATGGTATTAGGTCTTATGTTTAAGTCTTTAATCCATCTGGAGTTAATTTTAGTGTAAGGTGACAGGAAGGGGTCCAGTTTCTGCTTTCTGCACATAGCTAGCCAGTTATCCCAACACCATTTATTAAACAGGGGAATCCTTTCCCTATTGCTTGTTTTTGTCAGGTTTGTCAAAGATTAGATGGTTGTAGATGTGTGGTTTTGCCTTAGAGGGCTTGTTTTTTTGTTTCATTGGTCTATGTCTCTGTTTTGGTACCAGTACCAAGCTGTTTTGATTACTGTAGCTTGTAATAGTCAGGTAGCATGATGCCTCCAGCTTTGTTCTTTTTGTTTAGGACTGTCTTGGCTATGTGGACTCTCCTTTGGTTCCATATGAAGTTTAAGGTGGTTTTTTCCAGTTCTATGAAGAAGGTCATAGGTAGCTTGATGAGGATAGCATTGAATCTATAAATTACTTTGGGCAGTATGGCTATTTTCACAATACCGATTCTTCCTAACCATGAGCATGGAATGTTTTTCCATCTGTTTGTGTCCTCTCTTATTTCCTTGAGCAGTGGTTCATAGTTCTCCTTGAAGAGGTCCTTTACATCGTTGTTAGTTGTATTCCTAGGTATTTTATTCTCTTTGTAGCAATTGTGAATGGCAGTTCGCTCATGATTTGGCTCTCTGTTAGTCTGTTATTGGTGTATAGGAATGCTTGTGATTTCTGCACATTGATTTTATATACTGAGACTTTGCTGAAGTTGCTTATCAGTTTAAGGAGTTTTGAGCTGAGACGATGGGGTCTTCTAAATATACAAACATGTCGTCTGCAAATAGAGACAATTTGACTTCCTTCTTTCCTAATTCAATACCCTTTATTTCTTTTTCTTGCATGATTGCTCTGGCTAGAACTTCCAATTCAGCATTAATTCTTATACACCCTCTGAAAACAGGGAGCCTTATTTCTTCAAGGCCAGCAGGAGAACCCCTTACTATAATATGCTTGGATGGAGTTTTAGTATGTAAAATAATTATGAGAGTAACAATCTCATCACCTTTACCCCCTTCTACTGTCTGAAAGCAAATTTCAGGCTTCACCCATACTCATAGGAAGGGCACTACGCAAGGGCATGACTGGCTAGGGTTAATCAAAGAATCCTATCTACCATGGGTACGTGGACATAGCGCTCTTGGATATAGGGCTCTTTTGGCAGATGATCAACTGTCATCCATATGCTGGCTTGGGGCATACGGATGTAGGAATTTTAGATAACCTTCATGATGAATCTTAGACTCTTCCATCAAAGCCCAGTCCTCTGCTCTTGCTGTAAAATTTGCCCCTCCTTGATTTGGTTCAGAGGTAAATTGTGCAGTGATCTCTAACACCTAAGCAGATTTTAGTGAAGGAAGAAATGATCAGGACACATATTTCATCAATTGCTTCCTTAGAATTTTGCATTTTCTTCCCTACACCTCCTAAGATAAAAACGGGAGATTTTTACAACTTGCTTTTCCTATATGATAGGAATATTTTACTAAGTCATATCTCACGACTTCCTTGAATAGTTCTGCCTTTCTCTCTTCTCTGAAACTTATTATTAAATAGACAGCAAGGAAGAAACAGCTTACCAATAAGAGAAAATTTATAAATGCTATCATCTGCCCTTCATTCTTCATTTTTGCTTCATTATCTCCTACATTTGAGTTCTTGATGGTAACTGCTTTATCTTACAAAGTCCTAGTAGTTTAGTTGTGCTTTCCAGCATGAGTTGATCTTTCTAAACTTGCCTTCTGGCTTTTCTGAATTGCTATATACAGACATGGCTATGATTTTTCTTGATATTATACCAGGAAAGAATATGGGCTGTGTTGTCTCACAAATAAGATTTCAAAAGCTACCACTTCATCATTTAAAAACTGTATGACATCAAACAAGTTACTTAAATCTCTATCCCTTGGTTTCTCTGCTGTGAAATTGTTTGTAAATGTACATGTTATTTCAGTTTTAAGTGCTTAAAATCTTATGTGTTTTCCTAAGTTGTAGAGAAAAACAGAAGAGGAAAATCATGGGTTGTTACCAAATGCCATTTGAGAATAGAATACATCACAGTGATTCTGAACATGACTGGTCCATTGATTGAGTTCAGAGGCTTTTAAATCACAGGCTATTTAATTCACTTGTATACATGTCTCAACCCTTCCTCTGGACAGAACCTTCTCAACAATCCCATTGTGGTTTTCCTTTATATTAATTACTGTATCTCATAAAGAGGTAGTACTGTTCAGCCAGTGGCAGCAGGGATCTATCATCTAAGGAGCAGGTTCATAATGTCACTCTGAAGAATGTTCTATTGTTCAGGTCATCTAAGAGCATCCATTAGTAGCAATTTTCAGCCAGGATAAGACTAAACACTAATCCAAAATATGTCTTCTTGTCTCCCTGAGAACTGCACTACTCCTTTTTCACATAATAGCCTTAGTGTGTAATCGTCAGCATTACTTAATACCAGAGAACCAGGAAGTTACCAAGGCAACACACAAAACAACCCAAAAGTCCTAAGAGAAAAAAATCGTCGGGTAGCTTTTCTGGCCATCACTTTTAGTCTTTTCTTAGTTCACGCTGACATCTAAACAGTTTTTCTACCCATGATCATAAAAGCTCACTTGTCGTTCCTATGTTAACTGTTGTCTTCATATCTCTTCTTCTAGTTATCTCTAACAAGTCTTTCTCCTGATCAGTGGGACTTAAACACTTCATTTCGAGAGTGAAGGTGAAAATTATATTTTAGTGATCATCAATCATGTGTCAGACATTATGCTATGATTATTCATACACTTAGGCTTTACAATAATTATCTATAGAAGGAATACTCATCCCCATTTTACAGGTGAAAAAAGAGAGGTTCAGAGAGATTAAAAACTTGTCTAACGCTACTCAACACAATTGGGATATAAATCCAAGTTTTTCTGATTCCAGAGCCCAAACTGCCACAGAGCTGTTTATACCCAGACAGACTAAAACTCAGACAAAACACAACATTATGCTAGCTAGTGCCCATCCATTCCTCAACACCAGAACTGGGAATTTTCTTAAAATTTATTTTGCTTAACTGTTAGAAAATTCTATTTTTTATAACCCAGATTAAATAGATGTTTGGATTAGGCATTTACAGTAAAAGTACCTAATATGCAAGATGATACGCAGTAAAAAATAAATTTACTTCCCTCTCCTACCACTCCTAATTACTATCACCCATTTCTGCTGAGAGAGGCAACCTGTATTTTCCCAAGCAATACCCAGCCTGAGGTCATAAAGCCTTCCCTTCAAGATGTCTACAAATAAACAATAAGAGAAATTGTCCACATACTTATTTGGCACAGCTTTTACATATCTATTTCTGGTTAGCAGCAACTGTGAGCACACCAAGGGAAAGTGGATAGAGGATGCCTACTATCTAGTGCACGGACTAATCATGGACTGCTTATGCACTCTCTCTCTCTCCCCTGCTGCTATTCTTTCCTGGCTCATGTGTCTATCATGTAGAGACCTCTACTCACGGGTGTTATCACAGGGGATTAGAGATGCTTTATGGTCAGCACGTAGCCCTCTGCACCCAGCCCAGCACACTCTCATGTGTGTAGAGAACCAACGTTCTGGGCCAGTTAGGAAGGTCGAGGTCATGTAGCACCTAAAGGGATCCTGATCTCTCTGAATGCACCTCACATTCTATTGGCCCACAGTTGCATCAGCTACATTCTTCTTAATTCTACCCCAAATTATGTATCTCATTGCACAACTAGATATATGACTCCTTGAAGTAGTATAATAGCCTTCACAATACATTCCAGAACTCATTGGTACAAAGCACATTTACTACAACTCATCTACAACTTTGAGGTGATCAGCTCCAACAGAAAAATATATTTATCAGCAAAGTTACAATTCTGGTAGAAAATCTAGTTTCAAGTTTAACAAATACATTTATACATGTACATTAAAATGTAGAGTGGGAGAGCATGTATAAACTTCAATTCTCACTTAACACAACACGCCCTAGGATGTCTCATTCTTAAATCTTCTTATATCATTTTATGATGATTTCTTCTTTTTGGTAAATCTTGAAAATGGAGTGTTAGGCTGTATAGCACTATTGAGAAAGCACTGAAGGATGTCTAGCCTCGAATATACATATGTAAACTGATGAATGGATCATTGTAGGATACCCATACAATTGAATGTTTTCTTATAAAAATGAAGTACTTGATACCTACCACATCATGGATGAAACTTGAAAATATTAAGTAAAAAAAAATCTAGTAATGAAAGATCACATACTGTGTCATGTCATCTATAGTAAATGAATTATATATAGTAAAAATACCAAAGTTGAGTTCTGTTTGCCCAGAGCTGAGGAAGGTAAAGTGGGGTGCCAGGCATAGAAGGAGTAATAAGGAATGTCTGCTAACCAGTATAAGGTTTTGAAAATGATAAAAATAGTCTAGATTATGAGGAGGGTTGCATACTATAAATATACTTAAAGGTATTGAATTGTCCACTTTAAATGGATAAACTATGCATATGTAAATTATATCTCAATAAACCTATTAAAATATGCCTTTAATTAGAGGATGTCATGATCATTTCTGTAAGATCAATTCCCCTTCCAATCTGGATTGCAGATTGAATGGACCACAACACAGTGCATGTTTTCAATCTATAGGATTTAAGAGTCTTGTCTCTGCTTATTATTATCAATAATATTGTCATGGTGTCTATCAGAATAACATACATTATTGGCCGGGTGCAGTGGCTCATGCCTGTAATCCCAGCAATTTGGGAGGCTGAGGAGGCTGGATGACGAGGTCAGGCATTTGAGATCAGTCTGACCAACATGTGAAACACCGTCTCTACTTAAAATACAAAAATTAACCAGGTGTGGTGATGTGAGCCTATAATCCCAGCTACTTAGGAGGCTAAGGCAGGAGAATTGCTTGAACCTGAGAGGTGGAGTTGGCAGTGAGTGGAGATTGCATCACTGCACTCCAGCCTGGGTGACAGAAGAGACTCCATCTCAAAAGAAAAAAAGGAAGAAGAATATGTATTATTAACTCAGTAATATAAAAAGGATTCCAAATGGTCCAGTGTTTTCACTCATCCAAATCGAGAGTTGATATAGCTACACACAGTGGATCTGATGTCTACCTTTGCCAGGGTACTTTCCATCATTACAGTTGTATGTGTGGTATCCATTTCTGCCTTCTTGGTTATCTCCTCCATTTGGTGCCCATAGCTCTTTATAGAAATGTTTACCTTCATATGGTATTAAGCTAGGAGGAGGCTATGCTTACAATTACTTCATTTCCCCAGAAATCTTAATGTTATTATGGTAGGAAGATACACCTCGGGAAAACCCAGATTTTCTCTTAGTATTCCAAGTTTTCTGTTTGCCTGGGCAATACAATGTGTGCGCCTTGTCAGTCATATTCATAATTTGATGTACATTCTAACACCCCCACATCAAGTTCTTTTGGCTTTGCTTCTCATCTAAAGAGGGGAATGCTTTCATAATTTCCAAGTCAATTTTGTGGTAGATTTAGGATTAGAAGCAAATTATAGGAATCATTTCTCACTGAATATATCCATAAATGTTATCCACAAATTTAATCCAATTACATCTAGAGCAGAGTTTGTCTTCTCTTATCCAATGATCAGATGGCAGAAGTGATTGTTTAGTTATGGGTCTAACGGAAATGCCGCGTGTGATCTTTCTTATTTCTCTCCAAAAATTACTTCTAAATATATTTGACAATTTCCTGTATTATCACAAACATTATTATTAATTTTAATTCTGGTCTGCTTAAGAACACCTATGCTTGGGTTATGTGTCTCATTCTGTTTCATTTTGTCCTTTCATACCAATTATTTTTAACCCACTGGCTAGCTGGCATTGTATCTTTATACAATATTTCTTTTATATTAAGATTTTACATATAATTGCTTTACATGATGTATTGCTCTGGTCGTGTGAATCTTTAAGGTTATATTAACAATCTCGTGGTATGATTTATCATGCCTCCTACATCGCTTAACACTTTAATTAACTTTATCATCACTTGCATGGCATAACTACTGAAGCTCAGGTCTAAACTTGTAGCCAACCCATTTAGTCATGCCCTATGCTACATTGTTGTCTTAAGCTTTTTATATTCCAGTCCTTATAACTGGCTTTCTTGGGAAAGACAGGATCTAATTCTGTTTCTGCACAATCAGTGAGATTTCTCACTTTCTCTCTCTCTCTCTCTCTCTTCACATTAGTTTATATTGGGAAGAATCTATTAACTTTATCCAATGTCCTATATCCCTACATTCCAACTTTTTAGGAACTTCAACATCTTGTGTCTTAAACTGTATTTATTGTTTTTAGTGATAATTTAATCCTCTGTCTGCTCCTGACGCTGTACAATCAGTGGGGTTCCAATCTTTTGGGCAAGTAGCATTTATGTGTGTTTTTATATAATTCTACACATCATTTAGGCCAATGCTTAACATTGAGTTCTTCAATTTCTCTCCTGATGGCAATATTCTTCTTTTAGAAAGTCAAATGAGGAAGTCATATTAATACCTCCACAGGTATTTGACCATAAGCGATTGATATATTATGCCATTTCATCAAGCAACAGGTACATATTTTGGGTATTCTTCATAATGAGTGCCATTACTATTTTGGTTTCAGTCATATTCTATAGTCTTGTGAGGTTTCTCTCCTTCCTCAAAGGTGTTGCCCTTCCAGTTAAAACCTTTGATGAACTGTCTTTGCACCTTATATTCTGATGCATTTGTTTTTTCCATGTTTGTTTTTACTGATTTTTTTCACAGGTTTATTTGTATCCTAGGAAATATGTTTTGGCTTAACTTCTAGTATATTTTAATGAATGGCTTCAATTCCTTGCACTAATTTTTGTCAGGTATATGTATCATCTATTTTTCTAGATTAGTGAAATCTAAAAACTTCTTATTGCCCAATCTGTAAGAGTTATTTGTGGCATAGCTAAATTAAGTGTATGAGATTCCAATGTCAGTCTTAAGGATTTTATTCCACTCCTGCTGCTTTGAGAACCTAGTTAGTTTCCAGTTGTGGAGTACCTGAATGATACAATTACATCTTTCAAGACAATTTGGTCTGAACCTATCTATCAAGTTTCAAAATATTTCCCTTAACTTCAGAGCAGACCCCACACCCTGTAACCCTTCATTAGCCCTTCTCCCCAGCCCTTGGCAAAAATAAATCTGCTTTCTGTATCTAAGCAATGTGACCCAGCAACTCCACTCGTATGCATATACTCTGAAGAACTGAAGCAGATATTCAAATACTTATTCATGGGTGTTCACAACAATACTACTGGCAATAACCAAAAGGTAGAAACAACTCTAATGTCATCAACAGAAGAATGGATAAACAAAATGTAGTTTATGTATAGAATGAAATATTATTCAGCTGTAAAAATGAAGTACTAGCACGTGCTGCAATATAGATGAACCTCTGGATTCTTCATTTTGATCACATTCCCATTGGAGTGTTATGAGGTCTTCCAGGGCCTGCCATTTGCAGAGTTTGTGAGGAAGAGAGAGAAGGCCACGTTCCAGATTGGCAGCAATTCTCTCTGGTCCACATCACAGATAGCTATGTCCATGTAAGTTATTTAGCCTGTATTTACCCTCAGCCCAAAGCATCAAGCACAGTACACAGGACAGAGCTGTTCTCCTCCAGCTGGCATCTCTGTTTCCAGGGAGAATAGCACTCTCCAGTCCTGCTTGTCTGAAATCTACATCTCTACTTTAGCACCCTCCCAAACCCCTACCTGAACTTCACTCTGCTCAGCAGGCTTTTGTTCTGCTCATATATTGTTTCAGGATTTTGTGCTGCTCATATATTGTGTTTCAGGATTGTGTATCTTTCCTAGTATTGTTGAATATGGAGTTGAAAATCTTCCTTCTCATTTGTCTTGTTTTTGAACGATATTCTAGAGGCAAAGGTGGCCACATCATTTTAACTCAACCATTTTTCTCAGACTAGCTGCACGGTGTTTAAAAAGTACTTTCTTATGAATAGTCACCTTCTGCTTGATGACACCTCTGTGTGGTTGGGATATTACCTCCAAGGTTATAAATCGCTCAGAGTCAGTGAGGTGGTAAATGGCAGCAGGTTGACTAGAAATAAGTTCTTTTGTTTCTCAAAGACTTCTCTTCAATATTTTGTAATGCAATCTGTCAGACTTGGAGAAAATTAACTAAGATATTTGAGCCTAAATTCCCCATATACCAAAAAAGCATTATCAGGTTATTGAGAGGATTTGATGAAATAATATGCATCAGGTATTAATTATATAGCACATGCTCAGTGAATGCTGAATTGAGTTGAATTTAAGTGAACTGACCACTGAAATGAAAAAAACTGTTACTTTTACCTGTGAATGTGTAATTTCCAAATCACTGTGCCAAAGACAATCTTTAAAAAATCTTAAAAGCAAGCCTTAGTTAGGACCAAACATCTCACTTGGCCTCATGAGCGCCGAAGGGTGGCACTGCATTGACCAGTGTTTTAAGGCAGGTATGGTATGTGGATGTTCATTTGTCTGTGTGCTAAAAGTTAAGAGAGAGCTAAAGTCAGGCTGCTGCAGGTACAACAAAACCCACCACTCACTAGCTCTGTCACCTATGGCTGACAAAAGCCTCCATTTCCCTTTGGAAATTAGTGATAATAACAATATCTACCTTATAGATTGTTGACTTTTAAATAAGATCCAACATTTAAACTTAGAGACCTAGCACATGGTCACAGCTTGATAAGCATCTGAAATTCTTTTATTGTGAGTCCACATTCACGCTAACATGGATGAAATAGCTTCACAGGAGACAGAGCATCCCACGTAGTGGGAAAGGGTCTCTCCCATTCAGTTTTGCAGATCAGTCTTTGGTGGATAATCCAGTCTCCTGGTACTTGCTTCAGTGTCTGTTTTTCTCCTTGCATCTGATCAACTCTGGATGTCTTTAAAACTGCAAAATGCTGAAACTGCAAAGCTGGGAACAAGAATCCAGATCACAAGAATCCTATAAATGGCACAGCCTAAGAAGACAGCTGGCCTCCTTAGATGACACGTCTACTCCCACATAACCCAAATTCCAATGGAAGGGATTAGTGTAGAAACCACACCGTTCACAGTGTCTTGACTGCATGCCTATGTTCTTGATGAGCTAAACTTCTCTGGAAGGATGGAGGCTCTCTCCTTTTGCCTCAGCCCACACTATTTATTGAATACCATAACAACCCTCCATTTACTCAGAGGAAGTGCTTTGCATTTGCAAATCATTCTGGGAAGCCAAGTGAATTGGCATTTCTAAGTTAAAAAAACTTTTTGTTTTTTTAAAGGATGCTTATCCATTTAAATCTTGAAACAGATCCAAGTCTTTACTCATCACATTAAAAAAGAACAGCATAACATAGAATTCTCCCATTCAAAAAAAAAAAGTACTCTCCTACTACTTGTCCTAAATCCAACATACATACCTCAACGATTCAGATTATGACATCTGAAAGCTGACAGCATGAGTTCGAGGCCCATTGATTGTCATGATGTAGGTGTATATAACAGAGTTGGAGTGTGTTCTGCCTAGCAAAACAGGTATGAATGCTACCATTGTTCATTTGTAAGGAGAATACAGAGGCCTAGACTTATTCTGAAATCAACTCCGTGAAATTTATGAAGGCTCAGAGGAGTCACCTCAGGAAAAGGTGTCAAGAACACAACACATGCAAATAAACAGGGATGAGTGCCTTGCTTGTATAAATAACTCCTGTGTTCCATGCAGAAGCCTTTCATTTTGAAAATACACCCTGCCACATTGGCAGGGGGCGGGGGGGGAGGTGGGGGAACAAGATAATCAAATAATAATAAAAATCAGCGAAGAGAAATCTAAAACACTTGAAAGTTGAAAACTTTACTAGCAGGTTGTGATTGTTATTTTCAAGGAACGGTTAACTACATTAAATAACATCACACTTGCACTTCCTAGGTTACCCTGGCAATTTCACAGATAACAACCAGCCAGGGGGCCTTCCAGTGGTCACTAGAGCATCTTCCCTTGCCCCCAGTCGGGAACCTCTTTGATTTGCTTCTTCCCTTTTTCCAATTCTTGATTCTATTCTCATTTATATTCTGCCTTTGATCAAAGGGATCTCTCTGACCCTGATTTTCAACTCAGTCCCAAATATTTCACATGAACTTAAGTTTCTGAATCCATCTCATCAATCTCCCCTGAGAATTTCACCTTCAGCCACTACTCTGGGAATCAACCTCAGGCCCAGCCCTTTTCCTCTGAGTCACCCAAACTATTTGTTGCCCGAGAGCAGGGCTATGTCAAATATCACCATTGCACACTGGGTTTATACACTTTCCAACAGATCAGCAAGATGAATGTAATCCTGAGCCTTGGAAAAATGATAGTGAGAGTGAGAACACACAATATGTTCTCCTACTGCCACGTGTGACATTCGTAAGGTGTGAAATTTTTACCAAGATTGATATTAACATTGCCCCAGGAAACCCAGTCTGCTCTGAGACTGAAGATTGCTTCAGAGCAAGTCCTGCTGATACACCAAGTGATCTGCAGATTAATAAAAATTAACCCTTTATCTACATATAAATCATCTCCAAGAGTTGCCATGGGCAGCATCTCTAAAATGAGGCTTATTCCCTTCTCTAGAGGACTTGGAATGGCCATCCATCAACAGATACGCTCTCCCAGCTAGACCTTCTGTCAACAATGGGCCATTGCCTCTTTTTTGTAAATAACAATGGAATGGTTATCCATTTTTGTATTTTCTGTGGCTGCTTTCCCATTATACTGGCAGAGATGAGTAGTTGAAACAGAGACCAAAGTCCTCCATATCTAAAATATGTATTCTTTGGCCTTTACAGTAAAACAAACAAATAATTGCTGACTACAACTCAAGATCATGAGGTAGGTGGCTTTTTGATAATGCTGATATTTATTTCCTCTTGTGTGGTGCTCCTCTCTATTTTCAGTGGTCCTGTTCAATATCATATGGTGTTCCTCTGACAATGAGGCAGGTAATGGCATACCTCACAGTTAGCTGCTTCAGAGTGGGAGCCATCCCTAACAGAATGTGAATGGTAAATGTATAATAGAGTTTACAGTCAGATCACAAAGGAGTTCATCAGAATCCTCCTAACTTGGGATTTTACATTCATAACATGAATTAAAATCAATTTTATATTTTAAACACTTTTGTTATTAATGTAACAATTTTTCTTGATTTTTATAAAATGTCAAAGGGAATTAACAATATGGAAACCTCTGTTGCCTTCTCCTTTCCTTTAAAGCCTGGTTTATTTTGCAGGAGAATTGCTGCATGTCATCACTCAGGCTATGCTATAGCAGAACCAACTGTCCATAGTCTACAATGTAAATAAAGACCCCTAGAGTTGTGCAGTACCCAATCTGCACAATTGTAAATGATGGGCCCATAAATTTCGTAGCCAAATTTAGGAAACAATGGAGATAAAACAGGATTAGGTTGTCAAATAAGACTCAGGAAAATCTCAGATCTTTGTCAGCACCAAAGCGTATCCACAATTTCAAGTGCACAAGTAACCAGAAAGCGTAGTGAGGCATAGCAAGGTCTGGAGTGTTGCCCACAGGTCTCTAGGTCTCTTCTCGCTACGTTAGACACTCTGGTTCTATTCGCATAGAAGGTCTCTAAATAATATATATAGCTACATTCTCAGGGGAAAAAGGCATCTGGGTCATGAAACATCTTCAATTCATGCTCAAATAGTTCTCTAGCTTAAGTGTCATTTTCTGCAGTATCATACCTTATAACCTCATGGATCCTAGGTATATGTATCATGAGCAATCCTAAACAACCCCAAGCACAGCCCACTCAAATCTTCCCATTGAGAAGGACTTTCTCCTCTCCCTAGAAAACACCATTAGTTTGTTTGCTAATGAAGCACATTTACAAGGAGATTTAACCGAGTATCCTTTTTTTCTCCCCCCTGAAGCAGCTCCTTAACTTCTTACTTCCCAGAAGTGTTTGCCTGAGGCAGCCGAAGTGAAAATGGCCAGGATAGAGTGCCTGACTCATCATCCAGAATAAGCAAAAGAGCCTGAGAATTTAGAAACAGGTCAGAAGCTATTTGAAGAGTGACACAGAATTGAGTTTGAGACCAAAAAAATGTGTGCTCTAAATCATGTTTTTGCGGGACGGAAGTGGAAGTTTCCAGTGTAGATGTCATTTTGGTTGGGAACACACATTTTCTTAGGAAAAGCAGAAGGTTGTGATGGAAGAAACTAAGGATCTTGGAATTGGATAGACCTATTTACCATCTTCCCTAACTTCAAAGTACTGCAAATAAGTTGTTTCTTCTTTTTAATTTAATTAAATTAATTAGTTAATTTAATTTTGAGACATTGGAGTGCAGTGACATGATTTTGGCTCACTGCCACCTCTGCTTCCTGGGTTCAAGCAATTCTCCTGCCTTAACCACCCATGTAGGTGAGATTACAGGTATGCTCCACCAGGACTGGCTAATTTTTGTATTTTTAGTAGAGATGGGGTTTCACCATGTTGACCAGCCTGGTCTCGAACTCCTGACCTCAAATGATCCACCTGCCTTTAAGGAGGATATGTGAATGTAGAGCAAAGTTTGCAAAACGAACTCTTTGTCTTGCCACAAATTATAGTGATTTATCTTCCCTCAATTTATAGTGATTTATCTTAGATGGCAGGGTGCTAGGATTACAGGTGTGAGCCACTGCACCTGGCTTAGTAATTTCTTTAAGCCAGAGTTTCTACACCAATGAAAGTGAGTTTGCAATGCCCACTGTGCAGTGAGGAGTAAATGAGCTACAGCATGTGACGTTCTCAGCACAGTGCCTGGCACAATGAAAGTCTCTTCCTTTGGTTCCTTTGCTCCCACCACTTCATGTAGACTTTCAAGCCAAACAAATATACCAAACTACTAAGAAAAATCATCTGAAACTTGGCAACAGGCCAACAAAAATGACTGGGTTTTCATTTAGTGCAGCACTGGTGTTAACTTTCAAATCAATGGGCTGTTTTACAACTACGTGGGGGCTTAGGATAACTTGGAGATTTTTATACAGTAGAGCTGCAAATAATTTCTATCCAATGGAATATATAATCCCAAATAGCATGGTTTATAGCCGTGTTGAATATTAACAATACCGCACGTTAACCCAGGCACCTAATAAATTGTCTGTATATCTATATTTTGGTTATCAATTGCTTTTTGGACTGCTGTTAACATCATATGTGTTTCCTCATTAACTTATGATTTGAGGAAGATGTCTAACACATGCTCAACTTATATTTGGATGGAAGACATATGTTTTAATTTTTTGAACATCATTATTTAGCAAAATGTATCTAATGGTTTACAGTGGGATTCAAATGCTATGCTGTGTCCTTTGTAACATGTGTTGTCAGTCAGAGATTAAGAGGAAACATTGACTCAAGATGGTGGTAGAGTGCACAGTGTGAGAGAAGAGGAGAAGGCTCTGAATGTGCTCAGCAGAGGTCTCTTTATCACCTTAGTTACCTCCTACCCTCTTTCTCCAAGTGGTAAGTGTGGCATGATGACCTGTGATATCCATCTGGTTTAGTGAGACTCATGAGGGCAGAGGAAATCCACTCTGTTCTAAGCCTCTGAGATCAACCCCGTCTTTTGCATTTAGCCTGCCACGATTTCCACGAAATCAGTTACCTTTCTCTTCAGAATACCAACATCTAACAGGCCAAAATTTGGGTATAGATTTAGGATCAAAAAGGCTCAAATTGTCTCTTGATCTTCTCTTAGTTATTTTAAGCCACTTAGGCTAGTTACAAGCTAAACAAAACCGGATACCCTGCCATCTAAGATAAATCACTATAAATTGAGGGAAGATAAATCACTATAATTTGTGGCAAAACAAAGAGTTCGTTTTGCAAACTTTGCTCTCCATTCACATATCCTCCTTAAAGACTGCAATAGGTGGCTGTGTGAAGACAGAATTATCACATACGAGACTTGAGAGTCCAGCCAAATACCATTTCTTCAATGGCAGCACTTGGTTGAGATGAACATTTACCTAATTTCTTCTCATGAGAACGCTGTTGTCTTTTTTTTCAACAGTTTCAGAGTTACCATTATCTCACCCAACCCCTTCACCTTTTACATTCTATCTTCAGGAGTCATCTCATTCACCCCTGAAGGTTTCCAGTCCATCCCATTGACCTCAAGCTCTCTAAAGGACATAGCTTCTGTTTCCCTTGCCTTTAACTTCTTATATCACTTCAACTAAGACTTAACATTGCTCCAAATAAGCAAGTTTTCTGTAGAAAGCCTATGGCTATACGTAACTGGGAATATTGGGTTGAATATTAAAGGGAATTAAAGATTATACAGGTCAGGATAAATTGCTATATTTGCCACTTGGGAATGACATTAAGAAAAATATTTCTTATCACATTTAATAGGGGGTATTTAGGGTGGAAGCACTAGAGAAAGTTTGCATATTTCTGACTTAGTGTGAAATCTATTTAACTGCTAAAATTCAAATTATACAGAAAGAAAAAAATCATATTCATAAATAAAGTGTATTGTAAAATCCTTAAATTTATGCTTGGAAGCCTATATTCCTTTTATAGTGTTTCTCCACCTTAGTCATACTTTAGAACCCACTGAGGAGACTATAAATGTCCTGACACTTAGGCTCTCCTCAAAATCATTCAGTCAGACTTTCTAGGGATGGACTTACAGATCAGTATTTTTCCAAACTTCTCTGGATTCCCCTGGGGCTCTGCATTAACATACTTTCCATATGTCTACAAGTTAAAAGCAAACTAAATTAAATAATGGATGTAGTGTGTTCAAAAGAAATCGTGAGGCTTATGTTTTATAAAAGCATATGCAATTTTAAATGGCATATTTCTAATTTATATCTCATTTTTAATTAAGTATAATACTAAACACCTTACAAGAGTTACTCACTTAAGATAAGGCCATCTTTTGGCAGCTTTAACCTTGACATAACTATATTTGGTAGGACTGTAACAGTACTTATCCTTTCCTAGAAACAGCAACCCGTCTTTGAACTCTGAAGTGGTTATAATATCTCTCTGGCTTTTTTGTATCTTCCACTCTCATAGTCCCTTATGTACAAATGCACACATATGCCACAACCTCTGATCATGCCTTTAATGTGTATGTAGAAGCATGATATTTTATATGTTTAAGGATATTAAATAGTTTTATTTGGTTATACTTATTTCAAAGGAACTGCTGTATCCAATATTGAGCTTATAAGAACATGATTATTCTCTCAGACTTCCACTGTAATTCTTTCAGCATCTCTCAAAATGCACTGCTGAAGCAGAAATTACATTTCCAATAATGTCTGTGTCCTGGATGAGTTATGTTACTTAACTTTCCTTCCTGTTGGCTCTGGGGCTTGATTGCTTAAATACCTTAGAGATATTATGACTCATTCTCTGCTTGGTTGGTGTTTATGAGAACAACATCCAAAAATCAGAGCCTATATTCATTTAAACTATAGTGATTGAATTAGTTGATTTTTAGCTGAATCATCTGGTGGAGATTAAAACATAAAAATAACCTATACTTCCTAAATGTTAAGTCAGGTTTTTGAGAGATTTGAAGAGGTTAATTAGGATAAAAGATAAAGAATTATATTATTCAACAATGTGAGTGCTAAGGTCTAAATCAGCTGATTTTTCTCAATTCCAAAAATGATTCTTCAAGCACACTGAGTTAGTCCATTCTCAAGCTGCTATAAAGAACTTTCTGAGACTGGATAATTTATAAAGGATAGAGGTTTGTTGGCCAACAGTTCCACAGGGCTGAGGAGGCCTCAGGCAACTCACAATCACGGCAGAAGGGAAAGCAAACATGGCCTTCTTCATATGCCGCAGGAAGGAGACGTGCAGTGCAAAGGGGAACAAAACCTTATATAAAGCCATCAGATCTCAAGAAAACTCACTCACTGTCACAAGAATAGCATGGGGAAACCACTTCCATGATCTAATCACCTCCCATGAGGTCCCTCCCCCAACACATGGGGTTTACAATTCGAATTACAATTCAAAGTGAGATTTGAGTGGGGACACAGAGCCAGACCACATCACACACAGTCCAGTGGACTGCTTTATCATTGACATTTTCAAGGAGGTCAGAAATTAAAATATGCTTAACGTTTTTTTCTTGGGTAGGAACTTACTTGAAATGCTCCAAAAAAATACATTTTATAATTTCACAAATAATTGTTTCTGGGCTTTTGTCATGCTTTATGAATTATGCTAGGGTAACAGGGTATGATAAAAATTCTCAGCCAACCCAAAAGGAAATCACAGTCAACATACAAATGAAAAGTTAAGCAAGCAAGCAATGAAAATGCAATGTTACATGATGCTATGTTGGATAAAGTATAGGCGGTTATAGATTTTGAAAAGAAGGGCACTTAAGTGGTTTTGGTGATCATTGAAGGTTTTTAAAAGAGGCATTTAAACTAAGACTTGTAAATACAATTTCCCCTTAAACAGTATAGGGATTTGGGGTGTAGATGCCCTTTATAGTTGAAAATTTGGGCATGAGTTTTGACTCTCCCAAAACTTTACTAATAGCCAAATGTTGACCAAAAGCCTAACCAATAACATAAACAACTGATTATAATATATTTAATATCCTATATGTACTATACACCGTATTCTTAAAATAAATTAAGCAATAATTTATTGTAACTTATTACAACAAAAGAAAATGTTTTCATGAAAATAAGAAAAAGAAAATATATTTACTATTCATTAAGTGGAAATAAATCATTATAAAGGTCTTCATCATTGTTTTCACATTGAGTTGACTGAGGAGGAGAAAAGAGAGGGGCTTTCTCGGGGTGGCACGGATGGAAGAAAATTTGCAGATAAGATAAGTGAACTCATGCAATTCAAACTAATATTCAAAAATCAATTGTATATGTAAAGTTAGGTAGCAACCAACCAATGGAAAGAGTATGCTAAGCAAGGATCAAAATGTATGAATGAAGCAAGAATGCATAATTCATAAACTGCAAGTACTTCAGAAACTTTTGTGAGGGGTTTGATAATTCCCCATAGGTAGAACTATTGTGGTGTACGTGCATGTTTGTAGGTGTGCATTTTGCCGTAAGATTGGTTAATCTGATTAGCAATATAAAAATGCTGCTTTAATAACAAACAATAGATTGGAGAGACACTTTCAACTAAAATGAAATAATGGATACAGAACTTAACCTTTTTCCTGAAATAACCAAAAAATTGATAAACTATATCAAGTGATAGTTTCAAGACAATGAACATGAGAAAGCAATGGACAATTAACCCTAAAGGATGCTAAACAAATGAAGTAAGGGCTACAATTGGCCAGCTCACTTCACTGAGAGAATAGGTACAAATTGGAGCCACCTTCAAACTTAGCACCAGGCCTGCACCTATCTACTCTGACTATAGGCCCATCTGAAGAACCTGGCAATAGACCCACTCTCCCATAGACTTCTACAGCCAGCTTACCCAGAACCTCCAACTAGACCAACTGGTCAAAAGATTTCCCTACTGAAGTCAGTCTGTAAAGGCTGTAAGAGTTCATTGCTTCTTCAAATGCATAAATACCAGTGCAGGATATAAAGAATGAAAGAGGCATGATCCTAGCAAATGAAAAAAATGAAGCTGCAGTTATTGACCCTAAAAAAAATGGAAATCAAAAAACTGTCAAGAAAGAATTCAAAATAATCATCTTGAAAAAATTCGATGAGCCACAGGATGACAGAAAAGCAATGAACAAAATGCAATCAGGAAAACAATACATGAACAGAATATGAAGGTTTTTTAATTTGTATTTTCTTAATTTTATTTAATTTTATGTTCCAGTATGTATGTGCAGGATGTTCAGGTTTGTTACATAGGTGAATGTGTGCCATTGTGGTTTACTACACAGATCAACCCATCACCTAGGTATTAAGCCCCAACGCATTAGCTATTTATCCTGATGCTCTCCCTTCCCCTGCCCCCGACAACAGGTCACAGTGTGCTTTGTTCCCCTCCCTATGTCCATATGTTCTCATTGTTCAGCTCCCACATATAAGTGAGAACATGTGGTGTTTGGTTTTCTGTTCCTGTGTTAGTTTGCTGAGAATAATGACTTCCAGCTCCATCCATGTCCCTGCAAAGGACATTTCTTATTCCTTTATATGGCTGCATAATATTACATGGTATATATCCATGGTATATACGTACCACCTTTTCTTTATCCAGTCTATGGTTGCTGGACATTTGGGTTGATTCTATGTCTTTGTTATTGTAAATACTGTTGCAAGGAACACACATTTGTATGCAACTTTATAATAGAATGATTTATATTCCTTGGTATATACCTAGTAATGAGATTGCTGGGTCAAATGGTATTTCTGGTTCTAGATCTTTGAGGAATCACCAAACTGGACTCCATAATGGTTGAACTAATTTACATTCCCACCAACAATGAAAAGCATTCCTATCTCTCCACAGTCTTACCAGCACCTGTTGTTTCTTGACTTTTTAATAATTGTTATTCTGACTGGTGTGAGATAGTGTCTCATTGTGGTTTTGATTTGCATTTCTCTAATGATCAGTGATGTTGAGCTTTTTTTCATATGTTTCTTGACCACATAAATGTCTTATTTTGAAAAGTTTCTGTTCATGTCCTTCACCTACTTTTTAATGGAGCTGGTTTTTTTCTTGTAAATTTGTTTAAGTTTCTTGTAGATTTTGGATATTAGACCTTTGTCAGATGGATAGATTGTGAAAATTTTCTTCTATTCTATAAGTCGTCTATTCACTCTGATGATAGTTTCTTTTGCTATGCAGAATGTCTTTAGTTTAATTAAATCCCATTTGTCAATGTTTGCTTTTGTTGCAATTGCTTTTGACTTTTTCATTATGAAATCTTTGTCCATGCTTATGTCATGAATAGTATTGCCTAGGTTTTCTTCTAGGATTTTTATAATTTTGAGTTTTACATTTAAATCTTTAATACATCTTGAGTTAACTTTTGTATAAGATGTAAGGAAAGAGTCCAGTTTTAATTTTCTGCAAATGGCTAGTCAGTTTTCTCAGCACCATTTATTAAATAAGGAATTCTTTCTCCATTGCTTGTTTTTGTCAGGTTTGTCAATGATCAAATGATTATAGATTTATGTTCCTATTTCTGAGATCTCTACTCTGTTCTATTGGTCTATGTGTCCATTTTGGTACCAGTACCACGCTGTTTTTATTACTGTAGCCTTGTAGTATAGTTTGAAGTCAGGTAGCGTGATGCCTCCAGCATTGTTCATTTAGCTTAGGATTGTCTTGGCAATATGGGCTCTTTTCGGTTTTCATATACATTTTAAAGTAGTTTTCTTTCTAGTTCTCTAAAGAATATCAATAGCAGTTTGCTGGGAATAGCATTAAATCTACAAGTTACTCTGGGCAACATGGCCACAAAATGTGAAGTTTAATAAAGGGGTAGGACCAAGCAAAAATTCTAAAGCTGAAGAATATGATTATTGAACCAAAAAAATTCAGTTGAGAGTTCAACGACAGATTCAATCAAATAGAAGAGATAACTGGTAAGCTAGAACACAGGTCATTTGAAATTACCCAGTAAAAGGAACAAAAATTAAAAATGAAAAGGAGTGAAGAAAGCCTATGAGACTTACGGAAAACCATGAAAGGAACTAATCAATATATGCATGACTGAAGTCTAAGAAGGGAGGAAACAGAAAGGGGAAGAAAGCTTATTTTAAAAAATAACAGCTAAAAACTCACACACCTAGAGAGGGAAATGAACACACAGATTCAAAGATCCCAAAGATTCCCCAAATAATCTGAATACAAACAAATACACCAAAGCTAAAATTATAATCATATTTTCCAGTCTAAGAGAATTTAAAAGCAATATGAGAAAACTGACTCATTACATGCAAGATAATTCACCTAAGCCTATAAGTGCATTTCTCAGCAGAAACCTTGCAAGCCAGAGAACTAGGATGACATATTTAAAATGCTGAAAGAACAACAACAATAAAATATCATACAAGAGAACTGTACCCAGGAAAACTGTCCTTCAGAATTAAAGAAGAAATCAATACTTTCCTAGACAAAGAAAAATCGAGACAGTTTATCACCACTAGTCCAGCCTTACAAAGAGTGATAAAGGGAAATCTTCAAGTTGAAACAAAAGGATGCTTAACAGCAACATAAAAGCATATTGGAGTATAAGTCTCATTGGTAAAGGTAAATATATACATAAATACAGAAAATATAATACTATATCATTGGTGTATAAGACAGTGGTCTATAAATCACTTTTAACTCTCGTATTAGTTTTAATAGACATAGTATTAAGAATAGATATAGCCAAAAAAGCTGGATCATGAATAAACGATGTAAAAATAAGTAAATTCGGACATTGATAATATAAGGTGTGTGCTTCAAGGATGAAACTGGAGAGTTTTTGTGTGTGATTAAAGTCAAGTTGTTAGCAGTTCAAAATAGACTGTTCTAACAATAAGAAGTATGCAAGCTTCATGGTAACTGTACACAAAAAAGAAAAATGTGTAGTAGACACAAAAAAGATTAAAAGAATCAAAGTATATTACTACAAAAAAAATTATCAAATCATAAAAGAAGACAGCAAGAGAGGAACAAAGAACTGCAAAACAAACAGAAAACAAGATGAAAATAGCAAATCCTTATATATAAATGATTACTTTAAATGTAAATGGATTAAACTCACTGATTAGAGGACATATATTGGAAGAATAGATAAAAGAAAAACAAAACAACATTCAGCTATCTACTGCCTGCAAGACACTCACTTCAGGGTTTAAGACACATATAAGCTAAAAAATGAAATGATGGTGAAAGACATTCCAAGAAAATGGCAACCAAAAAGGGGAGTGACTATACTTTTATCAGATAAATTAGACTTTAGGTCAAAAACTTTCACAAGAGGCAAATAAAGTCATTACATAATGGTAAAAGAGTAACTTCAATAGAAATATATAACAATTATGGATATAAATGCATCCAATATCTGAAGGGAGAAATGGCATTAAAATAGTAGGAGACTTCAATATTACACTTATAATAATGAACAGATCAACCTGACATAAAATCAACAAGTAAGTAACAGACTTTAACAACTTTGTGGACCAAATGGACCTCACAAACATATACAGATCATTTCACCCAACAGCAGCTAAATACACATCTTTCTCAAGTTCACATGGAACATTCTCTAGGATAAATCATATGTGAAATAACAAAGTAAATTCTAAGAATTAAAAAAAAATCATTTGGCCTATTCTTTCCAACCACTGTAACGTAAAACCAGAAATCAGTAACAAAAAGAAAAAAAAAATGCATAAAGACAACAAAGTATTAAACAACCATTGGGTCAAAGACAATAGCAAAAGAGAAATTAACCCTATATCAAGATGAATAAAAATAAAAATAAAAATACAACATAGCAAATTTTGTAAGATGCAGTAAAAGCAATTTTAAGAGGAGAGCTTGTACTAATAAATGCCTACATTACAAAGGGAAATAGATCTCACATATAAAACCTAACATTGCATCTCAAAGAATTAGGAAAAAAACAAGAATAACAAATTAAGCCCAAACATAGCAGAAGTAAGGAAATAATAAACATTGGAGCATAAATAAGCAAAAATAAAGAATAGGAAAACAGTAGAAAATACTGAAAAAAATGCATTGTTCTTTGAAAAAATAAACAAAAATGACAAATAGTTTGCTAGACTGAAAATAAAGACAGAAGATACAAATAAAATCAGAAATGAAAGAAAAATATTATAATCAATGCCATATATAAAACAAATTATAGAGAATATGAAAAATTATACATCAAAAATTGTACAAAATTGCTAGAAACATACAGTCTACCAAGATTGAATTTAAAAAAAGGAAGTTTGAATAGATCAATTAGAAATTTAAAAAATTGAAATGGTAATTAATACCCTTCCAAAGAGAAAAAGTCCAGGACCAGATGGCTTCACAGATGACTTCTGCCAAACCCTTACAGAAGAATGAATGCCAATTCTTCTCAAACTCTTTAAAAAGTAAATAGGCAACTTTTTCAACTCTTTTGATGAGGCTAGCATTATGCTGATACAAACCCTAGAAAAAGACACTATAATAAAAGAAAACTATAGGCCAATATGCCTGAGGAATATGGATGCAAAATCCTCAACAAAATATTAGAAAAACCAAATTCAGCCACATATTAAAACACATTTATGCCTAGTGTTCCATTATTGGAATGCTAAGCATGTGAGAGTTATTTACAGTCTACTCCCTAACGTCCTCACCAAGGTCTGATTGCAAAAATTGAAAAAATTGCAATCTCAAGCATAAATTGGTTAGAAGAATCATACACCATGACCAAGTGAAACATCCCTGGGTTATAAAGATTATTTATCACATGGAAATTTATCAATATGATACATCAAATTAAAAGAATGATGGATAAAAATCAAATGACCATCTCAATAAATGCAGAAAAAAACATTTATCTAATTCAGTAGCCTTTCATAATACAAATTCTCAACAAAATAGGTATAGAAGGAACTTCTCTCAACAAAATAAAGGCCATTTGTGAAAAACATCACACCCAGCAATGCAAAAATGAAAAATTTTCTGCTAAGATCTAGAATCTTAGCAAGGCAAGAATGCCCACTTTCACAACTCCTAATCAACACAGTACAGGAAACCAGAGCAATTAGGCAAAAAAGACATAAATGATATAAAAATAAGAAAGGAAAAAGTGAAATTTTCTTAGTTTGCAGATGACATAATCTTATATGCCGAAAACGCTAGAGATTACACATATGCACAGATAGAACTAATACACAAATTCAGCAGTTGTAGGATAAAAAATAAAAATACAAAAATCAGTTGTGCTTTTATACATTAATAATGAATTATCCAATAAAAAATTAATAAAACAATCTCATCCACAATAACATCAAAAAGAATAAAATACCTAGAAAAAAACTTAAGCAAAGATGTTGAAATACTTGTACATTGAAAACTAAAAAGCACTGATGAAAAAATATTAAAGCAGACAAAGATGAGTGGAAAGACATCCTACATTCATGGACTGGAAAAATTAATACTGCTAAAATGTCCATGCAATCAAAAGTGATCCACAAATTTAGTGTAATCTCTACCAAAAATCTCAGGAGCATTTTTGGCAGAAATTTTTTAAAAATCATAAAATTCATATAGAATCACAAAGACACCAAACAGCCAAAGCAGTATTGAGCAAGAACAAAGCTGGTGACATCACAATTCTTGATTTCAAATTACATTTCAATGCTAAAGTAATCAAAACAATATCATACTGGCATAGAAACAGACATATGGACCAATACAACAAAATAGAAAGCCCCCCGGCCCAGAAAACCCACTCATAGGTAGTTAACTAATCTTTGACCAAAATGTCACAAATATACAATGAAGAAAAAGACAGTCTCTTCAATAGTGTTTGGAAAACTAGATATGAGCATGCAAAAGAATGCTGTTGACCCTTATTTTATCCCATTAACAAAAATCAACTCAAAATTAACTAGTCACTTAAAGCATAAGAACTGAAACTGTAAAAGTCCTAGAAAAAAAATAGATAAAACTTTTCAACATTAGGCTTGGCAATGATTTTGCCTATGACACCAAAGCATAGGCAACAGAAACAAAAAGTAATAGGTGGGATTACATTAAACTAAAACGCCTCTGCACCAAAGGGTGCAATCAACAAAATAAAAAGGCAATCTCCAGAATGAGATAAAATATTTGCAAAACATATATGCAGCAAAGTATTAACATCCATAATTTATAAGGGACTCCTACAACTTAATAGCAAAACAACAAAACAAAATGAGCAAAGGAACTGAACAAACATTTCTACAGATATAAGAATGGTCGCCGGGCGCGGTGGCTCACGCCTGTAATCCCAGCACTTTGGGAGGCCAAGGCGGGCGGATCACGAGGTCAAGAGATCGAGACCGTCCTGGTCAACATGGTGAAACCCCGTCTCTACTAAAAATACAAAAAAAATTAGCTGGGCGTGGTGGCGCGCGCCTGTAGTCCCAGCTACTCGGGAGGCTGAGGCAGGAGAATGCTTGAACCCAGGCAGCGGAGGTTGCAGTGAGCCAAGGTCGCGCCACTGAACTCCAGCCTGGCGCCTGGTGACTGAGTGAGACTCTGTCTCAAAAAAAAAAAAAAAAAAAAGAATGGTAACGGTTATATGAAAAGGTACTCAACATCACAAGTAAGCAAGGACATGTAAATCAAGATCAAAGTGAGATACCACCTCACACCTGTTAGAATGTCTGTTACAAAATAAAAAAATAAATAAATAACATGTTGGCAAGAAGGTAGAGAAGAAGGGCCCTTGTATGCTTTTGGTGGGAATGTAAGTTGGCATAGCTAGTACAGAAAACAGTATGTAGATCTCTCAAAAAATTAAAAATAGAATTACTGTGTGTTTTGTCAACCTCAAATCTGAGTACTTATTCAAAGGAATTGAAATCAGAATTTTTAAGAGATATCTGCACTCACATGAACATTGCAGTATTATTTACAATAGTCAAGACATGAAAGGCACATAAATGTCCATTGATGGACAAATGAATAAATAAATGTAGTCTACACCTGTAATGGGATATTCAGCCATTGAAAAGAAGGAAGTCCTTTCATTTGTGACACATGAACGAATCTGAAGGACATTGTACTAAGTGAAATAAGCCAGACACAGAAGCAGAAGGAGATGGGAAGGAATTAAGGATGGCTCTCAGACTTCTTGGACTTTATAGGATGAGATCATAGAGTTATTCACCTGTGAATGTATACTATTCCTCAAGACGATAAATGTTTGAAACCTCCAGTCTGTGGTACTTTGCTCCGGCAGTCTTAGTAAACTCATACGGTATCCATTCTAAATCACAAAAGGAATAGAAAAATTAAAAAGAAAAAATGAACAGTGATCGGCCAGGCATGGTGGCTCATGCCTATAATCTCAGCAATTTGGGAGGCTGAGGTGGGTGGATCATTTGAGGTCAAGTGTTCAAGACCAGCCTGGCCAACATGGTGAAACCCCGTCTCCACTAAAAATACAAAAATTAGCCAAGTGTGGTGGCACATGCCTATAATCCCATCTACTTAGGAGGCTGAAGCAGGAGAATCGCTTGAACCCAGGAGGCAGAGGTTGCAGTGAGATGAGATTATGCCATTGTACTCCAGCCTGGGTGGCAGAGGATGACTCTGTCTCAAAAAAAACAAACAAACAAAAACAGAACAGTGATTCAGGGACCTCTGGAACAATAACAAACAGATAACATTCATGACATCAGAGTTTCAGATTTAAAGGGGGCAGAAGGCAATTCTGAAAAAATATTTGAAGAAAAAAATGTCAGAACAGTTTCAAGTGTGGCAAATGTCATTGCTATGGACTGAATGTTTGTGCCCCCCATGCCAATGTGGTAGCATGTGGAGGTGGGGACTCTGGAAGATGGTTATGCCTTGAGGGTAGAACCCACATGATGGGATCAGTGTCCTTAGAAAAAGAGACCAGAGAAAGCTTACTTGCTTTTTCTCCACTTTTCACCACGTGAGAATACAAGAGAAACAAACATCCGCAAATAAGAAAAGGTGCCCTCAGCAGATACCACGTATGTCAGCACCTTGATATTGGACTTCCAAGCCTCCAGAATTGTGAGAAAAAGGTGCTTGTTGTTTAAGCCACACAGTCTATGGTATATTTGTTATAGCAACCCCAAATGATGAAAACAGAAATTGGTACTGAGAGTTGGAGTGCTGGTATAACAAATGCCTGAAAATGTGCAAGCAGTTTTGGAACAGGGTAGTGGGTAGGGTAGAGGCTGGAAGAGTTTTAAAGTTCATGCTAAAGGAAGCTCAGATTATCATGAAGGATAATTAAAGGTGACTTAGTGAAAACTCAGAAAAGAAAACGTGTAGCTGCCGAGAAAGCATCTGTCTTCTTTGAGAATCCCTAACTAATAATGTTCTGAATATTGGTAAAAATATAGACAGTACAGACCATTTTGACAGGATCTCAGAGAGAAATGAGGAACATGTCATTGGACACTAGAGAAAAGATAATCCTTGCTGTAAAGTGGTGAGAAACTAGTCTTAGTTGTGTTTGTATTCTACTGTGTTATGGGAGAACTTGCAAGCAATGAAATTAAACATTTAGTCCAGAAGATTTCCAATCAAAATGTTGAAGAAGTGTTTGGTTTCTGCAGACTGCTCATAGTAAATGCAAGAGGAGAGCAGCGACTTGAAGATGGAATATTAAACAAAAAGGAACTGGAAGGTAAAAAATTTGAAAATTCTCAGTTTATCTTTTTTTATTTATTTTTCACTTTGAGTTACATGTGCAGAACATACAGGTGTGATACATAGGTAGATATGTGTCACGGTGGTTTCCTGCACCTATCAACCTGTCACCTAGGTTTTAAGCCCCACATGCATTAGCTATTCGTCCTGATGTTCTCCCCTCTGCTAGTACCCCCAACACCATCCTGTGTGTTGTTCCCCTCCCCATGTCCAAGTGTTCTCATTGTTCAGCTCCCACTTATGAGTGAGAGCATGTGGTGTTTGGTTTTCTATTCCTGTGTTAGTTTGCTGAGGATGATGGCTCTAACTTCATTCATGTCCCTGCAATGGACATGATCTCATTCCTTTTTGTGGCTGCATAGTATTCCATAGTATATATTTACTACATTTTCTTTATCCAGTCTATTGTTGATGGGCATTTGGGTTGATTCCATGTCTTTGCTATTGTGAATAGTGCCACAATAAACATATATGTACATGTATCTTTATAACAGAATAATTTATATTCCTTTGGGTACATGCTCAGTAATGGGATTGCTAGGTCAAATGGTATTTTTTGTTCTATTTGCTTGAGGAATTGCCACACTGTCTTTCACAATGGTTGAACTAATTTACATTCCCACCAACAATGTAAAAGCATTCCTTTTTTAACATTAACTCAAGATGAATTAAAGATTTAAATGAAAAACCAAAAACCATAAAAACCCTAGAAGAAAACCTAGGCAATACCATTCAGGACATAGGCATGGGCAAAGACTTTAAGATGAAATCACCAAAAGCAATTGCAGCAAAAGTTGAATCGATAAATGGGACCTAATTAAACTAAAGAGCTTCCACACAACAAAAGAAACTATAATCAGATTGAACAGGCAATCTACATAATAGGAGAAAATTTTTGCTATCTAACCGACACAGGTCTAATATCCAGAATTTACAGGAAACTTAAATTCATAAGAAAAAACAAACAATCCCATCAAAAAGTGGCCAAAGGAATACGAACAGACCCTTCCCAAAATAAGACATTTATGCAGCTGACACACACATGAAAAAAAGCTCAACATCATCGATCCTTAGAGAAATGCAAATCAAAACCACAGTGAGATACCATCTAACACCAGTAATAATGGCAACTATTAAAACTCAGAATTAATTTTTCAATATAGTTATTGAAAAAATGAAATAGAACGTTCAGAAGAGAACACTAAGCTTTTGGCAAAACAGCCATTTGATAAGATTGTATAGATATGAATCACAGACTTAAATCAGACACCTCATAAACTGCCAGTTTGAACTGAAGCAGAGGAGATGGGAAGGAACTAAGGAATGCTCTCTGACTTCTTGAATTTTACAGGAAGAGACCATAGAGCTATTCACCTGTTAATGTGTACTGTTCTTCAAACAAGTGAAGCATGGCTGCTAAGAAGATTCAGAGATCATTAGAGGTGCTCCCTCTGTTTCAAAGGGGCCACTGTTGTCTTGCTTTTTAACAAGCCAGATGCTGTCAGCAGTCCAGATAGACACCACTCAAAGTTTTGGGGGTGCAATCCCTTCCCGGCCCCAGTGGGTCCAGGTGGGACCACCATGCCAGTACGTCCTGGGGGTAGTACTTCTGTCCCCCACTGGTTCTGAAAGGCAGAGACTCAAGCCAAACAAGATTATTTTCAAAGCTTAAGCTCTAATGGGATTACACTTGTTAGGTTTTGGGCTTGCTTGGGACCCATCACCGCTTTCTCTTTTCTTCCTTCTTATGTTTCCCTTTTAGAATAAAAATGCCTATCCCGTACTTGTCTTACCATTGTATATTGGAAGCACATAAGTGTTTCAGTTGCCCAAGTTTGCAGCTCAAGAGAAATTTTTTCTCAGAACAAATTTTACCTTGAATCTCGCCCTTATCTGATTTAGATGATGTTTAGATGAAATTTTGGACGTTAGACTTTAGAGTTGGTGCTGCAATTAGTTGTCAGTATTGGGGTTGTTGGAATAGAATGAATATACTGTGCATGTAAAACGACATGAACTTTGAGGGTACTGATGCAGAATCTTATGGACTGAATATTTGCATTCCTTCAAAATGCTTATGTTGAAGCCAAATTATCAATGTGATGGTTTTAGGAAGTAGGATGGAGCTCCTCTCTCTCCGTTCTCCACTGCGTGAGAATACAGATGGCTGAGAAAACAACCATCAGAAAACCAGGAAGAATGCCCTCAGTAGACAGCAGATCTGCCAGCATCTTAATACTGGATTTCCCAGCCTCCTGGGAAAATAAATGTATGTAGGTTAAGCTGCACAGCTTACAACTCTGCCTCTACCTTTACTTCCTGTTTGCACAGAGCTTAAAGTGAGAGGTTGGGGTCCAAGGTGAGAGCTTGGGTCACTCTCAGACATTTCTGTGAATGTACCCAGTCCTAGACTGGCACATGGCCTTCTAGATTCCCAGAAATCTGTGGGAACTTTCAAAGCCTTTATTTTCCAAACTTTTTAATTCCCTAGTCTTTTTTCTTGAGCCTTGCGGTTAGGCAATTATTTTCCTAATAAGTTATTTCTGCCTTAAGTGGCAGCAGCTAATACATTTGTCTTTAAATGTTTTAAAAAAAACACCTCCACGTAAGTTAATTAACCCCTCAGGGAGAGTTACGTAAAATAAAGGCAAATCTCTTGAACCAGTCCTTCAAGGACTTGCAAGACAGGCCAAAACAAACAACCACAATTCTGTGAGAACAGGATCATGTTTCTCTATCTGTGTTAATTTTGGGTACTGCTAATACAGGCTATTGTCCTCAAAGCCATAGTGAGTTGGGAAGAGAAAAATGGTACCCATATCAATTAAAATAATGCAAACGTCTCTTATTTATATTCAGATGGCTTCTTTTTCTTGATTAAATATTCTCCTTGTTTTTATAAGCTTTTTATTGAATCCCAGAGTTCTAAGCAAGTTTGTTCTGGCAGACATTGCCAGTTGATTCATTGCTTTGTGGAGTCACAGACTTCTGGAACTCCCTACACTGCCACGCTCACTGATGTCTGCCTAGAAAATCTTGTGGAACTAGGAAGCAAGAGAGTACTTTATTTATTTATTTTTTGAGACAAAGTCCTGCCCTGTGTCCCAGGCTGGATTGCAGTGGTGTCATCTTGACTGGGCAACGTCCACCTCCCAGATTCAAGTGATCCTCCTGTTTCAGCGTCCTGAATGGCTGTGATTACAGGCAAGCACAACCACGCCTAGCTGATTTTTGCATTTTTAGTAGAGACGGGGTTTCACAATGTCGACAGGGCTGGTGTTGAACTCCTGACCTCAAGTAATCTGCCTGCCTTGGCCTCCCAAAGTGCTGAGATTACAGGTGTGAGCCACCGCACCCAGTCTCAAAGGAGTACTTTAGAAATAAATAAATAAATAAATAAAGTCGCCATTTTTCATTTGTGAAAACCCATAGAACAGTGTAACATAAATAGGCTAACGTAAATGATGGACTTTAGTTAATAATAATACATCAGACGTAGTTCATCACTTTATTTACAGATAAATGTACTTTGTATCTTAAAATTTTAACGATAGAGGAATCTGGATGTGAAATATGCAAGAACTCTACTATCTTTACAACTTCTGTAAATCAAAGCTATTTAAAAACATAAATCTATTTTAACAGTAAATTAATCCAAATATAATGAATACAAGATTAATAGGATTCTATTTAATACTCTATTCTAATCGATAGGATTTCTAAGAAGAGAGATCTCAGTAAATGGAGGTAAAAAAAATTAAGCAAGTTTTAAAAGACAATTTTTCAGAGTTGAACACATGAACATATTTAATTGAAATTTCCTAATGAGTGCAAACTCTGATGAGTCACAAAATAATCATGTTTGCTCAAAATTGCCAAATCGTAAACAATCTAAGATAAAGAGAAAATCTTGCAAATTATCTGGGAACAAAATGGGTCACTCCTCCAAGAACTAAATATTTGTCTCACTTCAGACTTTTAACTGGCAGCACTGTATACCAGAAAACGTAGTAGTATTGATTGTAAATTCTCAAAAAATATAATTTTTAACATAGGATTCTTCACCTAGACAATGCACTAACACATTTTGAAGCCAACATAAACACATTTTATTAACATAAAATAATATAAATTTTATTTATTATACCTTTACTTACATAGATACACAATATATATGATGTAGAACATAAGAAAGTAAGTGAATTTGGCTAGGCATGGTGGTTCACCCCTGTAGTCCCAGCACTTTGGGTGGCCAAGGTGGGTGTATCACTTGAGGTCAGAAATTTGAAACCAGACTGGCCGACATGGTGAAGTCCCAACTCTACTAAAAATACAAAAATTAGCCAGGTGTGGTGGCAGGTACCTGTAGTCCCAGCTACTCAGGAGGCTAAGGCAGGAGAATTTATTGAGCTAGGAGGCCGGGGGACAGAGAGAGAAGGAGAAAGAGAAAGAGAGAGAGAGAGACAGACCCACGAAATGAAGTAGAACACTATTCACAGATTGGAATTATCAGTATTGCAAAAGTTCCAATCTTTACATGGAATGATTATATTCAGTGTAATCCCAAAAGCCTAATATTTTAATGTTTGTTTTTGGTGAAACTGACAGAATAATTGTAATTTATATAAAAATGAAGACGGCCAGCATAAAGAATCATCCTATTAAAAGAATAACCTACTTCATGGACATAATCTACTCAATATCGAACTTATTTTAAGACTACTGTAACTAAGATATGATGGCATTTTTTCTGCAACAATAAACCAATCAAGCAATAGAATGGAGTGGAGATAACAAAAATATACATTCACACAGATGAACATTTGATATGTAACTAAATTGGCACTGCAGAGTAATAGAGACAAATTTGTTTTAATTTAATGTTGAATTAATTGAATATCAGCATCAAAATTAATAAAAACTGATACGCATTTCATACCATAAGAAGTCAATTTTGGATCAATTTTTATCAAAATGTCAATTTAGAAAATAAAATTCTAGAAAAATGTTAGAAGTACCTCTATATTCTTGGCATAGAGATATCTTCTCCGTATAAGACACAAAAGCACTAATCATAATAGAAAATATTGATAAATTCAACTACATTAAAATTAACAACCATAGTTTCTCAAAGGACATCATTTTGAGAAGGAAATGGCAAGTTATAGAGTGACAGAATATGTTTACCAATCTTATAACCATCATAAAGTTTGTGTCTGGAACATACGGATAACTTCTAAAAATAAATTACTCAAAAATCAATAACACAAGAGACAAATGGGCAAGGTATGTTGAAATGGTGCATAAAATACGTGGTATATGAATGGTAAACGAAAATGTGAAAGGTGTTCTAGCTCATAAGTATTATCAGAAATGAAGGTTTAAACCACAGGAAGATTTTCACTGCCACCTTCCATGGTGTGCCTTGTGGAAGACCAATGTTCCAGTTGAGAATAACTAAATAGGCAGAATTTTACACACACACACACACACACACACACACACACACTTAATTTTTATAATTATATTTAATGTGTTTGAAGTCTTTGCACACCGAGGCACCAAGGATTTGAGAAGCAAGAGCATGGAAGGAAATGAAGCCTTCAGAACACTGCTTATTCCTTCCACCACATGAAGTTCTCGGAGCAAGGAGACAGGCCAGAGTTTTCTAGAAACTCCAAGTATCTCTCAGAGCTTCCGGCAATATCATGGAGGCATAAAGGAAAATAAATTAGGGTTTCATTCTGTCAAGGCAGATAGAACATGAAGGCCCAGGATCCTAAGGAGAAAGAGGGACTAAGAGAAATGATACCAGCACTCCTATTTTCCCTTGAGATGTTTAATCAGCCTTCCATGCCAAGAAGCAAAAAATTCAAGCACAGTGACTGAATAGCAAGCAGAGATTTTAGCAACCTCATGTTGGTGGTTGGCAGAAATGGAATTCAGGAACCATCAAAGGAGAGGAATAACAGAAAAGGCCATAGAAACTCAGCTGGGACCCCTGAAACACTAGATTCTAGGAGCGGGGGTAAACCAGACGTAAACCAAGTTATGAAAGGATAGCAAGCTAACCCAAAATGGGCTCCAAGACTGTATGGATGGAGATAGTTTGCCTCTTTGGTGCCTACCAGAGGAATTCTATTCCCAGATATAATAACCTTCCTATGTGAAAGCACCATAGACTTTTAATGGGAATGATTTACATGAGCATAAAAACAGAAACCATGATGGTAGACTTAAATACAAATATAATAGTAATCACTTTAAACTTAAATACACAAAAAACTCCAGCTGAAAGACAATTGCCAGACAGATTAAAAGACCAGAACTTGTGCTTACAAAAGAAACGTTTAAACAAGTTTGAAAGTAAGGTTAAAAAAAAAAATCTTACATAAACATTAACCAAAAGGGGTACTGTAAATATATTAGTAAAACTAAGGAAAAATATTTTACTTAGATATAAAGAGGGACATTTCAAAATAACAATAAGGTCAGTATTAAATATGAAAGTATTCAAATATTAAAATCCCCTGTGTCTATTAATATGGCTTGAAAATATGTAAAACAAAGTTGAGAAATGAACGAATTCATAATCGTCACTTGAAAATTTAATATACTGGTCTCAAGAACAGAAAAAGCAAAGAAAAAGTCAGTGAAGTTATTGAAACTATAAAGAAAAGGGTTAACAAACTTGATTAATTTGGTATATATACAGAACACTTAAACCAACAACTTCAGAAATGCATTATTTTCAAGTGAAAATGGAATATTTACAAAATTCATTAAAAGCTTTGCCTTAAAAGCAAGTCATGAGAGATTTCAGATGACTTAATTAAAGTGACTTTGTTATCTGACCACTTTGGAAATAAGGTAGGCAGAAATTTATAACTAAAAGTATAAAATTCCTAAATGTTTGGAGACTAAACAATAAATAAGTAGTAAATACTCATAGGTCGAAGAAATTAATTTAAAAATACCAAATTAAATACAATGTAATAGAAGAAAGGAGTTATGGTAATAAGAATAGAAATTAATGGAAACATATGCACTTTGAAGAAAAAATTAACAAGGCTGTAATTTAGTCCTTTAAAAATAACTTAATAGTGAACTGCTGAAAATGTTTCCCTTGAGATCAGTACCAATAAAACGTATCCACTATAAACTCTTCTTTTCCTATTGTACTGTATCTTCTAGAAAATGAAATAAGGCAAATAAAAAATATCGTATGTGGAATATGCAACATACTCTTCAGCTAAACTATTAGAATTTAGTAAGTGGCTTTAGCGGTTCTGTTTATACAAGATCAATACACACACATACACACACACACACACACACTCACACACATACACACACACACACACACCCAGTTTTGCCTCTTTATGCGAACACTAACATGTTGGGAACTGAAATTTGGAGAAGAAATTATTTATGAATGCATTAATCAACATCAAATACCTAGGAATAAATCCAAATAAAGATTTGCATGACCTCTACCCAGGAGATGGAACTCAGTGGAGGGACATACCATGTTTGTGGACTGGAAACATCAATATGGCATTTTGAAAATGTCACTTCTCACCAAATTGATGTATAGATTAGATATAATCCCAATGAATGTCTCAACAACCTGTACGTATCTGTGTGTACAAACTGGCAAGCTATAATAATTGTAAAATTTGTATGAAAATGCATAGAGCCAGTAATAGACAAGACAGTCTTGGAAAAAAACCAAGCTAGAGGACTTATACTACTAAAGAGTGATCCTTATTATAAACTGTAGAAATTCAAACACTGTGATTTTAGTGTTATTGTACCAATAAAAAGAATAGGGCTCCAGAAACAGAAAGACACAATGTCACTTGATACGTGATAAAGATAAAACTGCATAATGGATAGTCTTCTCAATAGCAACACTGGATTAAATTCCCAGTTATAGAAGAAATAAATTTTGATTAAATAGCCAAAAATATATTCTAGATGAATTTGATTATTAAAATCTTGTTATAAAGGTAAAAGAAGCTCTAGAAGAAAACAAAGAACATCTTAATGATGTTTGTGTAAGCAAGATTTGTATAGTAAAACATTAAGTGGAAATCACGCAATAGCTGGATAAATGGAACTGAATTAAAATTATGAATATGTTTATGAAAAACACAAGACAACTCAAAGAAAAGCCTCTGATTAGAGGAATTACTTGTAACAAATAGTCTTTGAAATTGTTTGTAATAGCTATTTAGAAACGTTATAAGCATATTTATATACTTTATTCTTTTATAATGAAAAATTCAGGGATATTAATTCACTCACAAATACTGAGCAGATTTTTATTTCATTTATTTTAATATATTCCAGAAAGTCTATGAATACAGACACTATTTCCTCTCTGACAATATTCTTATAGTTGTGTGTAATCAATTTCTAAGTAATTCATAATGTCAACTATTCACTGTATATTTCTAAATACACTTCTAGTTGTGTTCATTTTGTTAAACGGGATATCCAGTACACTTATTATTCTTCAAACTTAATAAGGTTACCTTTGGAGAACTATTATATAATGCAGTTGTCATATATTTATTATATTTGTCTTCAAAGAAAATGTTACAGCATCTTATTAGCTAACCAAAATTTATTATATTAATCATGCAAATTTTACAAATTAATTATATATAGCTGTTCATAATCATTAAATTTTCTCTTCAAGTCCTTCATATTGCTTTATTTCTGTTTCTTTTCTCTGGCAAAAATCTATAAATTACATTGTTTGGGACCCAAATGTTCTGGATTTTTATAACTTTTTGTGATAATATTTTTTGGCTTATTAAAAATAAATTCTGTACAATTTCATGCTTGCTGTCTTATAATTTTATTTTGTCTCATTTAATTTTCTTTTTAGGTGTGTACTTTATGTAGTGTACAACACTGGATAATGTTTCCAGAACTCCATTCTTTCATGGGGAATTCTGTTCCCCCATTCTACACATGTATTTGTTGGGAAACAATTCTTAGGTCTCTGGTGTTTCTGCACATCATGTAACAACTTTTGTTCCAGAATGTCTTTGCAAAACTGTTTGGGTAGCATATATCTTTGAAAACAGAAACAGTGTTTCCCTTTGGAATAGAGTATAACTTAGTTTGCCTTTCAAGATACTTAAAATTTCTTTTTCTGGGAGAAATACTGGGAGGGGTGTGTTCACACTTCTTATAAGAATTGGCGTTGCCTAAGCCTGCGGTTCATCATCTGTGATGTATACTTAGTGTGTATGCAGCAACTTTCAGGGCTTTGGTGGCAAAGGGAACTGATACAAATGTGAATTTCAGAAAATTCCATTCATATTGGCTTCAAAAAGAATGAAAGATGTAGAAATACATTTAACAAAAGAAATACAAAACTTATACTATGAAAACTACAAAACATTATTAAAGAAAATAAAGATCTAAATAAATTCAAAAACATTCTACATTCACAAATAGGAAGACTAAATATTTCTAAATGGCAAAAATCAATAAACCAATTTACAGATTTACCACAGTCTCTGTCGGAATTCCAGCTTTCTTTCTTGTAGAAATTAACAAGCTGATTCTAAAATTCATACAGAATTGCAATGGATTCAGAACAGCCAAAATAATCCTAAAAAAAAAAAAAAAGAATAAAATAAGAGACATAGTGGAAAAGCGAAAACTTTATAATGCTTAGGAAAAAACATGGGCATCAATCATTATGATCTTGGATTTGACACTGGAAGTACCTAGATATGACATGAAAGGTCCTAGCAACAAAAGAAAGAAAAGGAAAATTTGACTTCATCAAAATTTTAGAAATTGTACATCTAAAGATCTTAAGATCATCTTAATGATGCTGGTGTAGGCAAGATTTATGTTTCATAAATATAGAGATTTATATTATCTAAAATATCTATACTATGTAATAAATCTATATATGAATTTAAATTATGTAATTAAATAAATGTAATATATAGATATTTTTCCAGAGGAAAGAAACAGAAATACAGCAATACAGAGAACTTGAAAATTGAGTAACTATGAACAAATATATATAATTAATTTGTAAATTTTATATAATTAATGTAATGAATTTTGGTTAGCTAATAAAAATACTGTAATATTTTCTTTTAAGGTAAGAAAGTGATTATTCAAGATTCTCCAAATGATCCTCTCACTATCAAGAAAATGAAAACACAAACCACGGACTGGTGGAAAATATTTGTTAATCATATGTCTAAGAGACTTTTGTGTAGAATGCATAAGGGACACTCATAAATCAAAAATAAAAAGAACCCCATTTAAAAATGAGCAAAAGACTTTAGCCATTTCTCCACTGAAGATAAACAAAAGATGGTCAACATCACTAGTTTTGAGGGAAATACTAAAAAAAAAACCCAAAAAACAATTAAATACTATTTCACACCATTAGGATGACTAGGACCAAGAACACAGATCATAACAAGGATTGGTGAGTGTGTGGAGAATTTGGAATGCTTATAAACTGTTGGTGGGAATGTAAGTGGTACAGCCACTTTTGAAAACAGTCTGGCTGTTACTCAAACAATTAAATACAAAGTTACCATATGATGCAGCAATTCCACTTCTAGGTGTATAACCAAGAGAAATAAAAATCCATGTCTACATAAAAGCTGCACAAAAATGGCCATTAATCATAGTAGCCAAAAAGTAGAAATAACTCAAATGTCCATCGACAGATAAATGGATAAACAAAATGGGATATGGCCATACATTGGAATATTATTTGGACATAGAAATAAAGTATTAATGCATGCTACAATATGGCTGAATCTCAAAAGCATTTTGCCAAATGAAAGAAGCTAGTCAAAAATTTTACAAATCATTGTTTCATTCACATAGAATTTAAAAATGGGGAACTATATAGAGACAAAAAGATTAAATGCTTTTTTAGGGCTAAGGGAAGGGGAAGGAACAGTTGGAGGAATGGAAAGCTAAACGTTTCAGAGTTCTTTTTGAGTTAATGAAAATCTAAAAGTGACTGTGAAGATGATTGCAGATAGCTGTGAATATATTGGAAAACAGTCCATTGTAGACTTTAAGTGGGTGAATTATACGGTTTGCAAATTCTGTATCAATAAATCTATTTTTACAAAACACGAAGCTCAGGCTGCTGACTGCACCACTAGTAATGATGTCGTTTGTTTAACCCTGGAACCTTATGTCTTTTGCCAGCATCTGTGATTCCGTGGCAGCCTGACCCTCGTAAGTAGGATAAAAACCTCAAAATCTTCACCTTTCTTAATAATATTTCCTTAAGAAATTGCCAACATTATTTCAACATTTCTCCCTTTTCTGAGCAGAATGATCTGGAGTGGAAACCTGGCTGGAGTCAGGACAGAGAACTTTCTCTGTACTCTGGAGCTTAAGCCTGTGCTAAAGCTGTACAATATAAATTTAGAAACTTTGATGGGCTACATTTCCCTGATTGTGGAATAAATTAGTTTTTAATGAGAAAGAAGAGCTAAAAGAAAATAATATTGCAGTGTTCCTGAGGTCCAGTCTGGACCTGGCCCTTACTATTTATGGCTTGATTGTTTCATGGAAATACCCCACATTCTTCTAATAACCACATATTTTTGATTCACGTAACTACTAAAAGAACCTGTACTGTTTTAATTTTAAGCAATTATTTAAAATTAAGTGAAAACGTTTACATATCCTTTTCTTCCTCCCATCATCATCCTAACCTTTGCCCAGGTATTACCTTTTTTAAAACATTTCATTTATGTGTATTATTCTAAATATCATAGTTGTTATTTTGTTTAATTTTATTGTCAGAGATATAAATAAAAGGCTAAAACTTTCTTCCACTGCTGTGAATTATCACGGTAGTCTTTCTACAGTATAACTAATTCAATCTTGAACTACTGCTTTGGATTTATTCATCAACATTCAGATAGGTTGAATTACATATTTAAGCCAGCTCTTTGGGAAGAAAAAGTAGACAGCATAATTTTTTAATTGTTGTATATTGTCAACACTCTTTATTTTAACATCTAAATCTGCTTTAATTATACAGGCATTTATATAAAAAGAACATCAGCAGTTCAGCAAAAAACACTAACTTAATACCCAATTCTGATTAACTGTCAGAAAATAGAATGTGTTGATGACAACCGAAAATCCCCAACCAGTTTCTTAATACAAAGTAAAAGCACTGTGTATAACAAGGCTTCATGTTAAAATGTAAAAAGCTTAACCTTTTCTTCATAATCAACAAATTGTTAACAAGGCTATTTACTGTTACCTCATGTGTGCTAACAAGGTCTCTCAGTGCCCACAGCATTAGAGAGACACATATACTGTTAATACTGTAACAAATTTTACAACGTTACCCTTGGCAATGATGAATTAACACTTGCATTTGGAATGAAATGGGAGATGATTTTTTCTTTCACATTGTTCACCATGGAATATTATGCAGCCATCAAAAACGATGAGTTCGTGTCCTTTGTAGGGACATGGATGAACCTGGAAACCATCATTCTCAGCAAACTGACACAAGAACAGAAAGTCAAACACCACATGTTCTCACTTATAGGTGGGTGTTGAACAATGAGAACACATGGACACAGGGAGGGGGAGCATCACATACTGGGGTCTGTCAGGGGGAAATAGGGGAGGGACAGCGGGGGGGTGGGCAGTTGGGGAGAGATAGCATGGGGAGAAATGCCAGATATAGGTGATGGGGGAGGAAGGCAGCAAATCACACTGCCATGTGTGTACCTATGCAACAATCATGCATGTTCTTCACATGTACCCCAAAACCTAAAATGCAATAAAAAATTTTTAAAAATTAAAAAAATCATACAGTGGTAAGCCAGTGATCATACAATTTTCAAAATATACGTCTCAAAGATGGTGCATTATAAATCATATGTATTTTATGTAGAACGGAAATTGAAGACAAGGACTACAGTACCTGGAAATAACTAGAGAGACTTACTGCAGTATGTGCCTTTATTACCTGGTACAACAATTTATCTTCCAGCCTTTGAGTGTACATTTTCTAACTTTGATTCAATGATGTCATATGTAAGCCAACTTCATTTTTATACCTTTGTAAATAAACTGTAGGATTTTGACCTGAAAGGAAATTGACTATATCTGGAGATTGTTTTTAATAAATAACACATTAAAATATTTTTTAATAATCTTTTTTGAGTATCTCTTCTCTGCCAGATACTAGGCAGCGATGCAGTGGCCATCAAAGTCCCAATAATTACATGATTATTTCTGATTAGTTGGTTGTTTTGTGTTTGTTTGTTTGTTTGAGGGTTGTTTGGATTAGTTTTTCTTTGCATGTTAATCAGTATCTTAGTACAGACTTTCAGAAAAAAATTTCTTTCATGTATTTTGTAGTACAAAGAGCTAAAGCTCTAGACTCAAAATATTGAAGTATAGGCCAGTTTTCCCACCTTTTCTTTGAGAGGCCTTGGCCATTGGATATGATGGTCCGAGACTCAGTTTACAAATGTAAAATGGGGACAATAAAGATATTCATATGTCTAAAGAAATAAAACATATATAATAGTAAATATTTAAAGGAAGAACATAATGCAATGAATAGAGATTAAGCCTTAGAATTTGAAAAAGTGTACATGGTTCTCCATTAATTACTGTGTGCAAATTTTTTGCCTTTTATTAGCCTCATTTTCCTCACCTGTAAAGTAAACCTAGTTTGCAGAGTTGCAGCGATGATACCGAGAATGAGAAACCATTTCCTGTGCCCAGTAAACTGATACCTAGAAATTTCAATGTTATGTATCTGCAGTCAGTCATCATTATTTTCATTTTTGTTAAGGTGAAAGTTTTAATTTATGTAATATACTATCCAAATGTTAGACATCAGTGTGGACATAATCACAAATGAAATTTAAAATGCTTCGGGGCTAAAATTTTTCTGTAATTCTTAAGTGTGTGAAGGAGTGTGTGTGCATGTGTGTAGTACCTCTGCAGGGCATCACTGTCTATTCTTGTTGTTTGGGGAAAAAAATAAAAAACAAAACAACTAAGGGAAGTGGGTTACAGAATGACACACAATTATATATCATTAGGAAAATACACTTTCAAAAAACATAGTAATTAGAAGAGTAACATTAAGTCAGATGTTATGGAGACCATTATAATCTGTTTTCCAGATAACGCTCAAATGAGCAATGATGATCTTGGGTTTGCGAGGAAAGCAATTTGGTTCTCACTGGGTCCTGCCTAACTGAGCTGTTGAAATGACTCATTCTGTCTCTGCCAGGGTGCCTTATTTGTAGGTCATGCTGGCCTAAGAACACATACATAGTTATCGGCCATTCACAAAGAGAAATTTGGCCTTTTTGCTCATGTCAGGAAGTAAGTGATGTCTCTAATGCTTTAATCCATTGGAAGCCAAGGCATAGCTCCATGAGGCTACTTTCAACCTCTCTTTTGTTTTAACATAAGCCTTGATTCAAAATTTGGTAAATGCCCCATGGAAAGGTCAATAAGAAAGTATCAGGATTTGTTTCAGTTAAATCAAAGATGCCTATCTATTGTCATTCAATTTGAAATTACACATAGTTATTAGGAAATAAGACAAATTTATGAATAAATTTACTTGGGAGAAATTTGACAACTTTTAAATCAAAACTATTTTAAAACATTTTAGTTAACATTAAACTTCTATGGCATATTTTCTGTGGTTTTATATTTTCAAATGAAAAATCCAGCATATCACTGAAGTTTGTTTCTATAGAAAGTACTATTTTAAAATTTGACTTCATTTAAAACATAATTATGGTTAAAAATGAATATTTGAGTTCTTCAGTTTCCAGAAATCTACCCATGTGTCATTATTACTTTTTAAATTTCCTTTTCTGAAACAATAAAATGGAAATGTAACCATAACTGGGAATATCTGAATAAGAAGATAAAAGTCCAGCGATCAAATATGTTTTTAGTATTTCATGTTTCCTACAATATTTTTACAATCTATTCACTCTACTCATTTTTAAAGTTTCAATTAAAATGTAGATATGACCGAGCACAGTGTCTCACGCCTGTAATCCCAGCACTTTGGGAGGTCAAGGCAGGTGGATCACCTGAGGTCAGGAGTTCAAGACCATGTTGGCCAACATGGTGAAACCACATCTCTACTAAAAATACACACACACACACACACACACACACACACACACACACACGTAGTTGGCTGTGGTGGTGGGAGCCTGTAATCCCAGCTACTTGGGAGGCTGAGGCAGGAGAGTTGCTTGAACCCAGGAGGCGGAGGTTGCAGTGAACCAAGATCATGCCATTGCACTCCAGCCTGGGCGATGGAGTGAGACTCCATCTCAAAAAATAAAAAAACAAACAAACAAACAAATAAATAAATAAATAAATAAAATGTAGCTATGACAGCTTGAACCCAGGAGGTGGAGGTTGCGGTGAGCCAAGATCGCACCATTGCCCTCCAGCCTGGGTGATGGAGTGCGACTCTGTCTCAAAAATAAATAAATAAATTAATTAATTAATTAAATGTAGATATGTTGCCATCCCATGGAATAGGAGAAATAATGAACACAATAGTAACGCAGGAGCAGCATGTTTCAAGGGCCAAGAGGGGGAACATTTTCTATCCAGACTTTTCTGTTTTGCAAAACTCTGCTCAATCCTAACTCTATCTAGGGATTTAACCATACAGTGGAGTTTGTTCTGGAGAAGGTATCACCTTATATCTTAAAAACAGAAAGCTTTATGTCATTGCACATTAAGTCTATGCCAAGTAAATATAATAAAAAAATTTAATTAATCTGTGAAAGTCAAAAGATTGTTTAATTTTGCAACAATTTCACATACATTTCTTACAATAATTATTTGATGGAATTACAATTGCCTACATTTAACGGTTGAGACGTTGTATCTGCATTTGAGGATACTGAGCCTCAACTAATTTAGATAACTAGATCAAATTGGTTAGCAAAGTGTAAACTTCCATGCAAAAATCCATATTCCCAAGATACTGGGCTCTCGCTTCCACATTTTCTAAGGATATATTAAATGTATGAGGTTCCCTAGGTCTTTCTGATTTTGTCTGTTAGAGATAATTTCAAATGGTACTTAATTTCTAAGCTAATTAACTGTTCTTTTTTTCTGCTATGAATACATGTTTGTCTCTGAATTATTTTAATTTTCATCACCGTAAAATGTGTCTACCTTAAGTGGACAAACATATACTTAGTACAGACAAAAAGTTAAGGAAAAATAAATCCATTCTTAAGGGCAAGATGACAAAGAATATAAAACTCAAGAACAGAGCAGGTAGCAGAGATGTTTAATTTGTAAATAAATAAATGACATAAAACTTAAACATTTTTATAATGAAATCAATTGCCCAGAATATCCTCAACTAAAATTATAGTATGGAATAAAATAGTACTCTAAAGCGTTTATGGATAAGAGCTTTTTAAGTCATAGGATTAGATTTGTAACAAGCCAATTAAAAGAAAAGTGTGAAATTAGATAAATGTCATAATCTATATGTCGAAGTAATTTGCACTTGGGTTGAAGTTTTAGTAGAATATGAAAACACAAAGCTATACAAATGCTACATTACATGAATGAGACAGAGAAGTATGTTCAAAGAATCATTACCTCATAGGCAAAAATTATACAAGAAAAATGATCAATAGGTGCAAACTATTTTGTGTCTAAAGTTGCAAACTCTCTGTATTTAAAAGTTCACCAAATATAAAACTTAAAAAAATGAAATATATTTTCAAGTATTAAGTATTCCTTATAAAACACTCTTATAAAAGAATGTTAAAGTTAGTTCAATAGAAAGTGAGCAAAGATTTTGAACAGATAGTGTGCGAAGAAGAAAACAAAAAAGAGAATCAGGTTATAAAATGTTTATTAACAATTAAAGAAAAGTATGATCAAGCTGAGAACCAAATCAAGAAGTTAATCCCATTTACAATAGCTACAAAAAAATAAACAAAATGACTAGGAGTCCATTTAGTCAAGGACATGAAAATCTCTACAAGCAAAATGACAAAAGCATGATAAGAGAAAGTGTTGATGACATAAGCAAATGGAAACATTCCATGCTCATGAATTAGAAGAATCAATATTATTAAAATGACCATCCTGCCCAAATCAATCTACAGATTCAAGACAATTTCTAAAAAATACCAACATTATTTTCACAAATATTTTTAAAAATCCTAAAATTCATATAAAACAAACAAAAAAAGCCTGAATAGCCAAAGCAATCCCAAGCAAAAAGAACAAAGTTGAAAGCATTACATTACCTGACTTCAAATTATACTACAAAGCTGCAGTGACCTAAACAGCATGGTATTGGTTTAAAAGTAGACACATAGATCAATGGAATAGAATAGAGAACCCAGATAAAGCCACATAGCTACAGTCAGCTTATCTTTGACAGAGTTAATGAAAACATATATTGGGGAGTAAACACTCTATTCAATAAAGGGTGCTGGAAAAATTGGATTGCCACATGCAGAAGAATAAAACTGGACACATTTCTCACCATAGGCAAAAATTAACTAAAGGTACATTAAAGACTTAAAAGTAAGGCCTGAAACTGTAAAAGTAGTAAAAGAAAATCTAGGAAAAATCTTTTCTGAACATTGACCTTGGCAAATAATTCGTGATTAATACCTCAAAAGAAAATACAACAAGAACATAGACAAATGGGTCTTAATTAAACTAAAATGTCTGCACAGCAATAGAAATAAGCAACCAAGTGAACAGACAATCTGCAGAATGGTAGAAATGGTAGAAAATATTTACAAACTATGTATCCAACAAAAGACTAATATCCAAAATCTGCAAAGAACTCAAACCTCTCAACAATAACCAAAAAACTTATAAATAACCCCATTAAAAAGTGGGCAAAGAGAAGAACAGACATTTAGAAAAGAAGACATACAAATGGCCAACAAACACATGAAAAAAATTATCATTTAGCATCACTAATCACCAGAGAAAGGCAAATTAAAACCAAAGTGAGATACCATATTACACAATTCAGAATGGCTTTTATAAAAAATTCGAAAAAAGAATAGATGTTGGCAAGGATATAGATATAATGGTGTGATTAGATGCTATTGGTGGGAATATAAATTAATACAACCTCTGTGAAAATGTATGGACAGTTCTCAAGGAGCTAAATATAGAACTACTAATCAATTCAGTAATCCCACTACTAATAATCTACTCAAAGGAAAATAAATCGTTATACCGAAAAGATACCTGCACATGTATGTTTAGTAGAGTACTAATCATGAGAGAAAATGTATGGAATCAACCTGTGCCCATCAATGGATGATTGAATAGAGAAAATGTGGTATGTGTATATATGTATACCATAGAATATATGCTATGCATATATTTTAATGTGCATCTATACATTAGAATATATCTTTGTGTGTGTGTGAGTGTATGTGTGTGTATATATATAGAGATATAGATATCATTCCTTTTACAACTGGGTAGTATTCTGTGGTACACACAGACACATACTCCAGCATACTACCCAGTCATAAAAAGAATGATATCTATATCATTTGCAGCAATGTGGATGAAACCTATTTTCACAGGTGAAATAACTCAGAAACATAAAGCCAAATACCACATGCTCTCACTTACAAGTGGGAGCTAAATGAGGTGTACACACGGAATAGAAGGTGGAATAACAGACAATGGAGACTCAGAATGGTGGGGGGAGTTGGAGGAGGGTGAGAGATGAGAAATAACTTGATGGGTACAATACACACTATTCGGCAAATAGTTATACCACTACGCCACCTATATATGTAACAAAACTGCATTTGTATCCCTTAAATAAATAATGAAAAAGAAAAAATGTTAAAAGAGCAAATTGAAATAACAAGGAAGTCCATAATGTTCCAAAGACTATTTGTCAAAGGTGACATCACCTAAATAGCTGAGTAGGGAACTAGAAAACAGCATCCCACCACAATAGCAATAAATAAGTTGGTAAAAACAGAATTAAATATTTTAGAATTCTAGAATCTAATAACAAAACTTACAACAACCAGGGGAATGTTGAATGAAGAAGGAAGCAGCTGGATTTCAATAAGAGAGCACTGTGGTATCATTCCTTACCCACTTACATCCCCTAATCCCCAGCTTGACAGTTGCCAAAAAGATGGCAGTCAGCATTTTTGATGCAGGTTACTCTAACCAGAGGGAGCATGCAGGCCTTAGTTTCAAATAATTGTGTGCTTTGATCTGTCTCATAGCTCCCTGAGCTATCAGCTCTAGGGTTAGCCCTTGTTTCGCCTGCCTCAAAGATTCCCCAGAAATGAAGTGGTTTGTATTAGCGATGTTTGCAGAATGAATTTAAAAGCAAATCAAATAAGAAATGATATACATGGTAAGCAACAGAGAGAACGAAAATATTTGAAAGCAAAAGTCTGGGGAAAGCAGTAGTTGAGAGAGCGGGCTTTAAAAGGCAAATTAAAACTCCCAGAAGATATCCACTTATACTTGTGAGTTTGGCTATCATCAAAAAGTCAAAAGATAACAAGTGTCATTCAGGGTATGAAGAAAAGAGAAGCATTGTACACTGTTGTTGGAAATATAAATTAGTACAGCCATGGAAACAGTATAGATACTCCTCAAAAAATTAAAAATAGAACTACCACATGATCCAATCCCTTTCTTGGTAGGTAATCGAAGGAAAAAAATAACAGTTTCAAAGAGATATTTGCACTCCCATATTCATTGCATTGTTACTCACAATAGCCAAAATATGGAAACAACAACCTAAGCATCCATCAACAAATGAATGTACAAAGACAATTATATATATATGTGACACATTCCTCTCTATATATATGGAGATATATTTATATACATACACAAACACATACACACAAATATTACTTAGTCTTGAAAAATAAAAATGATTCTGTCATTTGTGATAAATGGGTTTACCTTGAGAACATTCATTATGCTAAGTAAAATAAGTCAGATGTAGAAAAACAAATATTGTATTATCTCATGTATATGAAAGTAAAAGAAAAAGAGATAAACATATACTATAAGAAATGAGAATGTGTGTTATCAGAGTCTGAAGGCTTAAGGGGAAAAGGGGAAATATTTGTCAAAGGGTATAAAGTAACAGGTATAAAATGAATAAATACTAAAAACTTAATGTACAATAGGGTTACTATAGTTAATTATGATGTATTGTTTACTTGAAATTTGAAATCCGGTGCTAGACAAGGATGCCCTCTCTCACCACTCGTATTCAGTATAGTACTGGAAGTTCTAGCCAGACCAATTAGGCAAGAAAAAAAGAATAGGGTATTCAATTAGGAAAGGAAGAAGTCAAATTGTCTCTATTTGCAGGTAGCATGATTGTATATTTAGAAAACCCCATCATCTCAGCCCAAAATCTCCTGAAACTGATAAGCAACTTCAGCAAAGTCTAGGATACAAAATCAGTGTGCAGAAATCACAAGCATTCCTATACACCAATAACAGACTAACAGAGAACCAATCAAGAGTGAACTCCCATTCACAAATGCTACGAAGAGAATAAAATATCTAGGAATACAGCTAATAAAGGACGTAAAGTACCTCTTCAAGGAGAAGTACAAACCACTGCTCAAGGAAATAAGAGAGGACACAAACAGATGGAAAAACATTCCATGCTCATGGTTAGGAAGAATCAATATTGTGAAAATGGTCATACTGCCCAAAGTAATTTATAGATTCAATGCTATCCCCATCAAGCTACCAATGACCTTCTTCACAGAACTGGAAAAAACCACCTTAAATTTCATATGGAACCAAAATAGAGCCCACATAGTCAAGACAATTCTAGGCAAAAAGAACAAAGCTGGAGGCATCAAGCTACCTGATTTCAAACTATACTACAAGCCTACAGTAATCAAAACAGCATGGTCCTGGTACCAAAACAGAGATATAGACCAATGGAACAGAACAGAGGCCTCAGAGGCAACACCACACATCTACAACCATCTAATCTTTGACAAACCTGACAAAAACAAACAATAGAGAAATGATTCCCTGTTTAATAAATGGTGTTGGGAAAACTGGCTAGCCATGTGCAGAAAGCAGAAACTGGATCCCTTCCTGACACCTTACACTAAAATTAACTCCAGATGGATTAAAGACTTAAACATAAGACCTAATACCATAAAAACCCTAGAAGAAAATCTCGGCAAAACCATTTAGGACATAGGCATAGGCAAGAACTTCATGACTAAAACACCAAAAGCATTGGCAACAAAAGCCAAAATAGACAAATGGGACCTAATTAAACTCCAGAGCTTCTGTACAGCAGAAGAAGGAATCATTACAGTGAACTGGCAACCAACAGAATGGGAAAAAAATTTTTGCAATCTACCCATCTGACAAAGGGCTAATATCCAGACTCTACAAAGAACTAAAACAGATTTACAAGAAAAAAAAAACCCATTCAAAAGTGGGCAAAGGATATGAACATACACTTTTCAAAAGAAGACATATATAAGGCCAACAAACATATGAAAAAGTGCTCATCATCACTGGTCATCAGAGAAATGCAAATCAAAATCACATTGAGATACCATCTCATGCCAGTTAGATTGGTGATCATTAAAAAATCTGGAGACAACAGATGCTGGAGAGGATGTGGAGAAATATGAACACTTTTAGTTCAACCATTGTGGAAGACAGTGTGGCAATTCCTCAAGGACCTAGGAATAGAAATTGCATTTGACACAGCAATCTGATTACTGGATATATACCCAAAGATTATAAATTGTTCTACTATAAAGACATATGTACACATATGTTCATTGTGGCACTGTTTACAATAGCAAAGACCTGGAACCAACCCAAATGTCCATTGATGATAGACTGGACAAGGAAAATGAGGCACATATACACCATGGAATACTACACAGCCAAAAAAAAAAAAAAATGATGAGTTCTTGTCCTTTGTAGGGACATGGATGAATATGGAAACCATCATTCTCTGCAAACTGACACAAGAAAAGATAATCAAACACCCCATATTCTCACTGATAGGCGGGTATTGAACAATGAGAACACTTGGACACAGGGAGGGGAGCAAGGGACAGTGGGTGGTGAGGAGGTTGAGGAGGGATAACATGGGGAGAAACGCCAGGTATAGGTGACAGGGGATTGGAGGCAGTGAACCACATTGCCAGGTATGTACCTATGCAACAATCCCGCATGATCTACACATGTACCCCAGAACCTAAAGTACAATAAAAATTAAAATTAAAATTAAAAAAAAAAACACCTAACACCATAAAAACTCTAGAGGAAAACATAAATGAAACCATTCAGGACATAGGCATGGGTAAGATCTTCATGACTAAAACACCAAAAGCAGTGGCAACGAAAGCCAAAATAGACAAATGGGATCTGATTAAATTAAAGAGCTTCTGCACAGCAAAAGAAACTATCATTAGTGTGAACTGGCGACCAATGGAATGGGAAAAAAAATTTGCAATCTACTCATCTGACAAAAGGCTAATATCCAGAATCTACAAATAACTTAAACAAATTTACAAGAAAAAGACAAACAACCCCATCAAAAGGCGGGTGAAGGATATGAATAGACACTTCTCAAAAGAAGACATTATGCAGCTAACAAACATGGAAAAAAATCTCATCATCACTGATTATCAGAGAAATGTAAATCAAAACCACATTGAGATACCATCTCACGCCAGTTAGAATGGCAATCATTAAAAAATCTGGAGACAACAGATGCTGGAGAGGATGTGTAGAAATAGGAATGCTTTTACACTGTTGGTGGGCATGTAAATTAGTTCAACCATTGTGGAAGACAGTGTGGCATTCCTCAAGGATCTAGAAACAGAAATACCATTTGACCCAGCAATCCCATTACTGGGTATATACCCAAAGGATTATAAATCATTCTGTTATAATGACACATGCACACATATGCTTACTGTGTGGCACTGTTCACAATAGCAAGGACTTGGAACCAACCCAAATGCCTATCAATGATAGACTGGATAAAGAAAATGTGGCACATATTCACCATGGAATATTATGCAGCCATAAAAAAGGACGAGTTCATGACCTTTGCAGGGACATGGATAAAGCTGGAAACCATCATTCTCAGCAAACTGACACATGAACACAAAACCAAACACTGATGTTCTCACTCATAAGTGGGTGTTGAACAATGAGGCCACATGGAAACAGAGAGGGGAACATCACACACTGGGGCCTGTTGGGGGGGTGAGGGGCTAGGGGGAGGGATAGCACGGAGTGAGGGGCTAGGAGAGGAATAGCATTAGGAGAAATACCTAATGTAGACAATGGGGGGATGGATGCAGCAAACCATCATGGCACGTGTGTACCTATATAACAAACCTATACATTTTGCACATGTACCCCAGAACTTAAACTATAATAAAAAAATAAATAGTGACTGTGATGTGATGGATATGTTAATTAGTTTAATTGTGTCATTTCAAATGTATACATAAATCAAAACATCACATTTTGCACCCTAAATGTATATAATTGTTATTGTTAATTATACCCCTACAATGGTGTGAGGAAAACACTCATGATACCATGAACCCTTGAAACCCATCTGCATACTCATCAATGAACACATGCTAACATTACATTCATGAACTACTGAGCCCAGCCTAAATTTCAGCATGAGATTGGAGGTGACAAATATTTAAAAGCAAAAATAATATGATCATCTCAATAGACACATAAAAAGCTTTCAATAAAATCCAACATCACATCATAATAACAACCCTCAACAGACAAGGCATCAGAGGAACATATCTCAAAATAATAAGAGTCATCTATGACAAACCCATAGCAACATCATAGTAAATGGGGAAAAGCTGGAACCATTTCCCCTGAGAACTAGAATAAGACAAGGATGCCCACTCTCACCATTCTTATTCAGCATAATCCTGGAAGTTCAGGCCAGAGCAAGAGAATCAGACAAGAAAAAGAAATAAAAACCATTCAAATATAAAAAGAAATCAAATGATATCTCTTTATTAATGATGTGATTCTATACCTGGAAAACCTTAAAGACTCTGCCAAAGAATTCCAGAAACTGAAAAAGAACTTTATTAAAGTTTCAGGATACAAAATTAATGTACAAAATCAGTAGTATTTCTATATACCAATAATATAACAATAATGTTCAAGATGAGAGTCAAATCAAGAATGCAATCCCATTCGTAATAGCCATAAAATATTGAAATGCCTAAAAATAGAGTCAGCCAAAGAAGTGAAATATCTATACACTGCTGAAATATCTAAACACTGCTGAAAGAAATCAGATACAACACAAATGAATAGAAAAGCATTCCATGTTCATGGATTGGAAGAATTAATATAATTAAAATGACCATATTGCTCAAAGCAATTTATAGAGCAATTCTTATTGAACTCTCAATGTCATATATCACAGAACTAGAAAAAAAATTCTAAAATTCATATGGGACCAGAAAAGACCCTGAATAACCAAAATAATTCTAAGAAAAAATTGCAGGCTGAGGGCACCACACTATCCAAAACTATACAATAAGGCTATCATAACTGAAACATCATAGTATTGGTAGACAAATTGACATACAGACCAATGGGACAGAATAGGAAACTCAGTAATAAGGCTGTATACCTACAACCATCTTATCTTTAACAAAGCCAACAAAAAAAGCAATAGGGAAAGGACTATTCAATAAACGACTCCAAAATAACTAGCTAGCCATATGCAGAAAAATGAAACTGGACCCCAACATTTCACTATATACAAAAACTAACTCAACATGAATTAAAGATTTAAATATAAGACCTCAAACTGTGAAAATCCTAGAAGACAACCTAGGAATTCTCAACATTATCCCTGAGGAAGAATTTTTGACTAAGCCCACAGAGCAATTTCAACAAAAACAAAAGTTGAAAAGTAGGATGGAATTAAACTAAAGAGTTTGTGTACAGTCAAAGAAACTATCAACACAGTATACAGACAACCTGCAGAATGGGAGAAAATAGTTGCAAACTATGCATTTGACAAATATTTAATAACCAGAACCTATGAGGAACATAAACAATTCAACAACAAAAAGCAAGTAACCCCTTAACAAAATGGTCAAAGGACATGAAAAGACGGCTATCAAAAGAAGACATACAAACAGCAAACAAGCATATGAAAAAAATGCTCATGATCACTAATCGTCAGAGAAATGGAAATCAAAATCACAATGATATCTCACACCACTCAGGATGGCTCTTATTTAAAAATCAAGCACTAACAGTTACTGGCAGAGAAAAAGGAACATTTATACATTGTTAGTGGAAATGTAAATTAGTTCAGCCACTTTTGAAAGCAGTTTGGAGATTTCTCAAAGAACATAAAACAGAGGTACCATTTGACCTAGCAATCCCATTACTGGGTTTATATCCAAAAGAAAATAAGTATTAATAATTCTACCCAAAAGACGTGTGCACTTGTATGTTCATCACAGCTACTCATTATAGCAAAGACAAGGAATCAACCCAGGTGCCTATCAATGGTGGATTAAAGAAAATGTGGTACATATGCACTATGGAATACTACACAGACATAAAAAAACAAAATCATGTCCTTTGCAGCAAAATGAATCTGGCTATAGACCATAATCCTAAGTAATTAACACAGGAACAAAAAACTGAATACTGCATGTTCTCAGAAGGGAGAGCTAAACATTGAGTACTTATGGACATAAAGATGAGAATGATAGACAATGTGAAGTAACCAGGGTGTGGGGCAGAAAGATTGAAAAACTACCTATTAGGTACTATACCCACTACCTAAATTATAGGATCCATGCTCCAAACCTCAGCATCACACAATATACCCATGTAACAAACCTGCATGTGTACCCACTGTATCCAAAATAAAAGTCAGTATTTTTATTTTTTGATATTTATTTTTTTTTAGATAGAGTATCACTCTGTCACCCAGGCTAGAGTACAGTGGCACCATCTCGACTCCCTGCAACCTCCTCTTCCTGGGTTCAAGCCACTCTCCTACTGCAGCCTCCCCAGTAGCTGGGATTACAGGCACAAGCCACCATGCCCAGCTAATTTTTTTTGTATTTTTAGTAAAGATGGGGTTTCACCATGTTGGCCGGACTGGTCTTGAACTCCTGATCTCAAGTGCTACACCAGCCTCGGCCTTCCAAAGTGCTGGGATCACAGGCATGAGCCACCGCATCTGGCCAATATTTTTGAATTATAAAAATAATATGCTTAATTTATAAAAAGAACAGAAATAAAGAAAACCCAATGGGCTTTATAATGGTAGTATAAATTGGTATCAAATCTGGATAAGGAAATTATGAGAAAGACCAGAAAATACCTCCCATTAATATAGACTTGAAATTAATAAAATTTTAGCAAATTTAGTTTCCCAATATATACAACTATAAGTACCTCATGACTAAGTGGTGTTTATCCACAGTTGGTTTAATAAGAAAAGGGTCAATGTAGCTCATCACATTAAAAAGATAAAGGCAAAATACTGTTATACTCACAGTCAAAAAATAAAACATTTGATAAAATAAAGAAGCTAGAAATGAAATTTAGAAAACTAGAAATAAATGGAAGCCTTCTTAATCTGTTAGAAAATATTTACAAGGAAATGATCTTAGCAAATTGTAGAACAGGAAACTCGAGACCTCATTCTGCCACAAACACATTGACTTAACTGCCATGTCTGGTCCAAAGTCTTAATGAGAACTCCAGAAATCAATTAAGAATGTGTATCCCAGGCAATTTTAAAGACACAAACATTCATAATGAAATGGTCAAATCTCAGGAAAAAATAAACAAGGCATATGAAGAAATGGCACAATATGAGTTAAACAAAGCATTAAGATAAATCTTCAGAAACTGGCCCTAAAGTAAAGTAAAGGTGGTATATAAATTACTTGAAAAAGCATTCAAAATTTAGTAAGCTCAGGAAACAAAAAAAGTAGTCAATAAAATGAGAACACCAACAAAGAGGTATTATAGAAACTATTAAAAAGCAAAGAATTCTAGACCTGAGGAATACAATAATTGAACTGAAAAAATCACTAGAGTGGTTTAACAGCAGACTTGATCATGGAGAAGAAAGAATCAGTGACCTTGAAAACAGGTCAATTGAAATTATAAAGTCAGAGAAGAAAAAAGTAAAAGGAATGAGGGAAGCAAAGAAGGCCTAAAGGATTTTGAGACACCATCAAGCATACCAAGCCATGAATTATGGAAATACCAGAAGGAGAAGAGAGAGAGAATGGAACAGAGAGTTTATTTGAAGAACAAATGGCCAAAATCCTCATAAATATGAGGACGGAAATGAGAATTCAGTTTTAGGGAGTTCAAATGCTCCAACAAGGATAAGCCAAAACAGGTCCACAGTGAAAAACATTAAAACAAACTGTCAAAATTAAAGCTAGAGAGTATTTTGAAACAGCAAGGGGAAAGCAATATGCCACACACAAGGGAGCTTTCCTAAGATTATCAGCAGATTTCTCCGCAGAAACATTTCTTGCTATAAGGACATGGGAGCATATATTTAAAATACTGAAAGAAAATACCTGCCAATCAATAGTAGTATATCTGTCAAAGGTGTCCTTCAAAAATGAAGGCAAAATAATAACTTTCTCAGAAAAAAATTTAAAAGTCTGAGGACTTTATCACTACTAGATCTGCCTTACTAGAAACGCAAAAAAAAAAAAAAAAAAAGAAGTCCTTCAGGTGGAAATAAAAGGGCAGTAGACAGCAATACAAAAACATAAAAGTATAAAACTCTCCAGAAAGGAAAATATACAGACAAATACGGCATATGTAATACTCTAATGGTGGTGTATACATCACGTAATTCTAATATGAAATTTAAAAGACAAAAAAATCACTACATAAAAGTAGTTAATGGATACAAAATAGAAAAAGAATTTGTAACATTAACATAAAATGGAAGGGAAGATGTGAAAGGAGTAGAGTTTTTGTATCCAGTTGAAATATAGTTATCAATTTAAAATAGATATTTGTAACTATAAGATCTTCTATGTAGCCCTCATGATAACCTCAAAGAAAATACCTATAGAGGACACACAAAAGAAGCTGTTAAAGAAATCCAAGTAAATCACTACCAAAAAAATCAACAAAATATGAAGGAATGCAGGAAAAGAAGAAAAGAGGAATTAAATAACTACAAAACATATACAAAAAAAAAAAAAGAAAAAAGATCAACAAAATGGCAACAGTAAGCCTTTCCCTATCAGTAATTAGTTGAAGTATAAATGGATTGAACTACCCAATCAGAAGACACAGAGTGGGTAAATGAACAAAAGAACGACAGCAAAAAAGATCCAGCTAGAAATTATCTTGAAGAGGTACATTTTACATAAGGACACTCAGAGGCTATAGGCAAAAAGTGAAAGGACAGAATAAGATATTCCATGCAAATGGGAAACAAAATAGAGGTGTTCATGCTTATATCAAACAAAAATGAATGTAAGTCAAAAATAATTCCAAGAAACAAAGAAGAACATTATACAATGATAAAGAGTCAATTTATCAAGAAGATATCACAATTATAAATATATATACACCTAACAGCAGAGCATCTAAATATATGAAACAAACTTGGACAGAATTTAAATAGACAATCAAACAATAACAGTAAGAGATGTTAATACCCCATTTTTAGTAATGGATAGAAAAACCATGAAGATCAATGAGGAAACAGAAGACTTGAACAACACCATAGACCAATTGCAACTAACAGACATATACAGGATACTCTACCTAACAACAGCAAAATGCACATCCTCTCAAGTACACATTGAACATCATCCAGGATATGTAAGGCCGTGAAAATGACTTAACAAATTTAAGAAGATCAAAATTATACCAAGAGTCTTTATAGACCACAATGGAATCAGTAGCAAAGGAATTAAAAGAAAAGGGGAAATGGTAAAATTCACAAATATATAGAAATTGAACAACACATTCTTAAACAAGAGCAATGGGTAAAATAATAAATCACCAGGAAAATTAGAAAATATTCTGAGGCCAATTAAAATTAAAACACAGCATACCAAAAACAGTGCAGCAAAAGAACTTGTAAGGGGAATTTACGGAAGTAAACACCTACTTTAAAAAGGAATATCTCAAATAAACCACTTTTAAATTTCAAGAAACTAGAAAAAGAATAAATTATCCCAACAGTTGCAACAAGAATAAGATAAAAAGCAGAATATTAAGGAATAGAAAAACAACAGAAAAGTTAAGTGTTTTAAAAAAAAGAAAATCAACAAAATTGACAAGGTTTTAGGTAGATGAACTAGAGAAAAAAGAGAATGTTTACACAGCAAACACCAGAAATGTAAAAGGAGACATAACTGATGCCACTGATATAAATAGGACTATAAGAGACAAACTGTAAATAACTATACATCAATGGACTGGATAATCTAGAAAAATGAGTAACTTTCTAGAAACAGACAACCTAACAAGACAGTTGAAAACCACGAAAACACCCATCAAAATTAAAATGGAAAAACCAATTGTGTTATATTATTATAATTGACTACTGTTGAGGATAAATGAGTCACAACTACAACAACATGCTTATCTACAACCAATATCATGATGAGCAAGGGCAGCCAGACACGAAACAATGAATTTTGTCTGATAAGTACAAAACAAAGAAAATTTATGTATGCTGTTAGAAGCTGGGCCAGTGCTTATTTTGTGGAGGGTCATGGGACTGAGAGGTACATGATGTGTGGGTTCTGATAATATTCTGGTTTCTGATGGTATTCTGACAGTAATTATAAATATGGCTTTTCAGTTTTGGAAACCCCTTATGATAAACATGTGCAATTAAACAACTTTCAGAAATTTTAATAAAGTTGAAATAGTTAATTAATACTATCTATGCTGACAGTTCGCTATCTCTCTAGACCATATGTGATTTTTCCTGACCCCAGATTCACATATCTACATAATAGCTCAATATTTTCATTTTCATTGGGTATCAAGTAGACATATCAAAAATAGAATTTCTAAAGATTAAATTCTGAAATTTAATTCTAAACATACTTTACTTGCAACCACTCCCATTTCAGTTAATGTCAGCTTCATTCTTCCATTCATCATGGCAAAAATCATGGAGTCAATATTGACTCTTCTTTTTCTCACTTGCACTTGACTCCATCTGCTCAGGAAATAGTGTTGGCTATACTTTCAAAATATAGTCATATTTCTACCACTTTTCTCTTCCAGCATTTACACGCTGGTCAAGTCACCACAATTCCTTGCTTAAATCACTGTAATTGGTTTGGTATACCTCTTTTTCTCATGTTCTCTCCCATTTATTCTCGGCACTCTGGATATGATCCCACCAAAATATGAGTTGGAGTCAGTTAACACCTGGCATTGAATCTCGTTTTCACATCTTGCAGAGGTTTGCAAAGATTGGCACAACCTTTTGGTCATATCTCCAACTTCCCTCTTCATTGTTTTACAGCCACATTAGCCTCTTTGCTTTTCCTTAAATATGCCAGACTTAAGTATCCAGCCCTTCATGAAACTGCTTCCCCAATCATTGTTGTTGTTTCTTCTACACATTAAGTATCAGTTAGATGGACTAGCCCATCTTCAGACATGTTTTTTTAATGCTCATTGGCCTTATGTCCTTAAACTGTGAAATAGATCAATGTATTAAATTATTTTTAAAATGTCTTCCCAAAGAGAACACTGATATCAAGGTAAAAAGTAATCCCAATTGTATTTTTCCATCATGAAATTTGACTCAATTTACAACATGAGATTGCGTAACATGTACCAAATGATAGTGTTGTCCAAATAATAGGCTTTCAGAATTACTATAATGAACTAATACCAAAACCCCATTCGTCCAACTTTCCATATGTAAATCACTGTAAAAAGGTTTAAAATATAATTAGATAATAAATGGGATATATTATCAATATGTTATCCGAAACACAGACAGATAGTAAGCCCAAATCCCCTATATTTAATCCTATCCCACTTCTGCCCCTTCAGAATGGAAGAGAGAGAGATATATACACAAATATCATTATGTCTAAGCTTCGGCCCCCAAACTCAGGTTAAGAAGCATTAGTAATTTTCCTCTACAGTGAGAGACTTTAATTACATATAGTCTCTGTGTTAATCACAGTACTATGATTACTACCTCTAGAGGCTCAGATGAGCCATGCAGAGCAGAACCTGAAGAAATACTACTTGTCTAGGTTAAGTAGATGTAAACTACCTGCCTCAGGATGGGTCCCCTTTTGTCTTTCTAAAGTGTAGAGAGAGGGCATGTTGCATAATGAGAGGGGTCCAGATTTATTTTCCCACCAGCTCAGAAACTGAAGAAATGGAAAGCACTAGAAGAAAGATAAAGGAACAATGAGCAAAAGTGAGTCTGTACATGTGACATGTTATCCTCCAAGACCAGCACCAATGTAGGCTTATTTGCAATCTATCTCTGAATTTACATCACTGATAAGATATAACAGCCTGAATATCCTTTGAAGGATATAATTCTTAATTTAATATTTTTATGCAATAAAGCATAAGATGAGGTCAAGGAAAGTAAAGGAAAGTAAGGGCAGTGCACCAAAAACTTGAGAAACACAATCATGGGTTAACCTTATTCTTTCTCTACACTGTCTAATAAGACCCAATCTTCGGGCTAGGTCTTCCTTGCTCCCTGGGTGAAATGAGGGTATGATTGAAGTGGCCTCTTCAATCAGCCTTTTGTCTGTGGATATTTTTCAGCCATAAGTCTGATCCCTGTCCACTTTGTCCCCTGAAACACAGCAAATATATTTACTTTTCTTCAAACAGTTTCCTTGGAGTCCTTCTAAGAACTTTGAGGTGATACAGACATGCATCTCACAGCACACAGGCAAATTTTACCAAGGAAATCTCCCTTCTGATAACCTCAGTTTCAAGATTTTGATCCCTGCAGAGGGCATGAGATTAGGGGTTGCAAAACTATTTTTTGATCATTGTCTTTGCAAGTATTGCATCAGTCATATTTGGGGATGTGAGAGTACCTGCTGCTCTTCTTGCCTAGGGGCACTAGGCCAATCCTGCATTCCATTTTAATGTCCTACTCACAGGCATAAGCAAATTCCCCTAGTTGGGCTCATTATGTGAGCCAGTCAGAATGGCCTATAGGAACAGGGTTGGGATGGACATTAACCTTCATACATATTCACAATTTTGCCCAGTCTTGTGGGGTGGCAGGGTGGGGAATGCATTTCTTTTCAATGGGTGTGTAACCTTGGGTATATCTAGTACATCTCTGCACTTCGGTTTCTATATATATATATAAATTGAGGCTTACAATATCTGTTTATTGCAATGTCAGTGAATTTAATTGACCAACAAGCATTAGCAGTTTTCCTGTACAGTGAGAGACTCTAATTACATATATTCTATGTGCTAAACATGGTACTCTGAGGTGTAATGAATGAAAAATAAGTCCTAAATTCACAGCATAATTAACCTAGCAGAAATTTTCATCTAATGCAATCATGTAAGGAAAATAATCAAATGTGTGTGTGTGTGTGTGTATTCAGTGTTTGTATATACACAATTATATATATATATATATATATATATATATATATATATTTTTATTCAGTTTCCAAATAAAGAATATTAACATTTTATAACATTTTATCCTTTCCTTTAAAAAGTGACAGCCCTGCAGAGGTGACTGGTTTATAACTTTATAACTGACTGTGCCTACTCCAGCCTTTCCTAAAACACTTTTCCAAATTCCTCACAAAGAAAAGAAAGCACCCTGTGTTTTAGATCATGTTTCCTTATTCAAGTTCCCTGCTTTCTGTCAGTGAACAGGAACTGGAATGAAGTTCTGGAAAACTAGCAGATGGCAAAGGAAAGCAGCAACTCCCAGTTTCAATCTCTCCCAATTCTAAGAAAACATTTTTTCTACATTTTTCTTAACCTCAATATCTCTGCTTAGGAATGTCAACAAAGTTTTCTCTCAAAATGCTCAGGCACTAGAAATGAAAACGTTCCTTTTAGCAAAGTGACAGTACATTGTCTAGATAAGCGGCTATAACTAAACGTTAAAATGGTAATATGACACACTCTCCTTTATCATTCAGTCTTCAGTAAGTAGTTTCAAGGACATTTCCCTTATTTTTCTAGAGAGGAGTATTTTTAAACTAGATGCTATTATATTCATTTGTTAAATGTCACACTGTTATAAAGCCTTTGAATATTTAAATACTCAGTCAGAATTTGGCACAATGTATTCTTCAAAATCAATGAAATGTTTAAAACTACCAAAAAAAAAGTGTAATTTTTTTTTCACTAGAACAATGGTTAATGTTTTAGTTTGATATCTTCATTTTTTGGTTCTCAATTTTAATGGTTCTTAGATCCCTTTTGTGTAGAGCCAATGAGAAGAACTGGGGAGACAGAAGGCCTGTGTCCTGGTTTGGTATAAGAAAGTTAGTACAATTTTTAAGAAATGAGGAATTCTAACTGGAATATATGAGGTGTAGGGCTGGGAAGCAATTACCCTCTGACATTAATCCTTAATGCTTGTCAGGGTTTTATGATGTCTGAAAACAATGTCATTATTAAGCTTTATATGTCTGTATAGCGATGAGATTGTTTTGTTTTCTAAGGCTAGGAATAGAATTTAGATTTCTGGGTAAATATAGATAGTTTTTCTTTCAAAATATGAAAGAAAGGGTTGAAACTATTCTTTTATTTTTCATGTTTTTCTTCCCCCTAATCCAACCAATTTTTCTATGACCTGAAATGAGGTGCATCTTCCATTGTTCATGCACTAATTGTTTCATTTATCCACCACTTATTTATTGAGTTCATTGTTTCATGTAGGGTCCTAGACACCGGAGATATTTCATGCTGTTTTTAGATTCTCTGAGGCTTCTTTGTAGATTCATGATCTTATCTGAATGCTGCCTCAATGTTTATCTTGTTTATCAAATTCAGGCAATTAGACTCTAGGCTTTCTACTCCTGTGTGCCACCTGCATCAGCTGTACTTACTTGGTACCCACATAAAAGAAGTTTAATCTCCAAAGAATCATCAATTTCCAACCTGGGTGGGCTATGCGTGGTGATTCCAGAGCTTCTGTTCTGTCATTTGGTGGCCTCCCTCTGCAAGAGAAGATGTGAGGGGAGAAGAGGGGGAAGGATGGAGTCAAGCTTTTACCCCCTCCACTTTTCTAATTGCTTACCTCAACACTTTTAGCAATCTTCCAAAGAGAGGAATAAAACTGTGTGCTACAAGAGGAAAGAAGAGGAAGAATGAGATAGAGAATGTTCTGTACATCTCTGTACATATTTTCAGCTCCTGTAAGCCCCAGGTGTTGAGACCGGAAGTTCCCGGTCATGAAGAGGGTGGAAATTCTGAAGCCTTTTTGCACCTGTTGTCAGAGTGGTTTTGAAACTCACAGAAATCATAAAAGTGACACCTTGACACATGATAGGACTAATATTGGATAATTTGAAAACAGGAAATAATTTCAGAACCCAAGGTGAGAGGAGTCAAAAAGAATTTACTTGCCTTAAATGTGTTCGTCATTTTTCTAATTTCTTATAATGAATACTTTACTGTGGTCATTCTTAATAATAGAATGTGCCTATTTCTTTTGGTAAAATAGGTTTGTCTGATAAATTGAGGTAGGAAGTATTCTAATTGCCACTGGTTTTTCACAGCTTTCCTCTCTATTCTCTCTCCCTGGAACTTCTCATCCATGCTCACGACTTTAACCACAACATTTACACAGCAGACTCGTCAAGATATATTGCCAGGCTAGATGGCTCTTCTATGATCTAGATTCATGATCAAGCTTATGACCTTTTCCCTGAAAAGAAAAAAAATCTTCCAAAGTGTTCTATCTTGATTAATGCCACCACCATCCATCATTTTATGCAATTCAGAAAGCTAGAACTAGTTTTGACACCACTCTCTACCTCAGCTTTCAATTATAATCTATCATTAGGCTCTGGTATATTATTTCTAACAAATCTCTTCCCTTTTTTCCATCCACCTATGAGTTTCCTGGTCAAAGCTATTGCGGTATCTCTTCTCTCCTGGAACAATCTAAGAGCCTCCAAAAGTCTCATAGACTAGCTTTATTCACCCTTAATTCCTTTCTCCACATACACCAAAGATGTCATCTCAATCTCTAATGAGAATGTCCAAAGGTCTTAATTGCTTATTATGATAAAGATCAAAAAACAGTATCACATGGGATCTGATGCTACAACAATTATATTCTGATCATACATCGTGCTCCTAACTCTCAAACCTGGTCAGTTTTCCTAGGGGCTTTCCCTTTCCCTAAGACTTCCCAATCCTGTCATTATTTTGGGACAGTGCAATGCATACTTTTGTCAGAAATACAATATTTGTAGCCTGCTTGTACATTTCCCCCTTTTCACATAATTTGGTCACAAATTGGGTATGGGCTAAAACTATTCCCAAAATTCTGAGTTTAAGGAACTTGCTGTTAGTATCTTTACATAACAACAACAACAACAAAAAAGCACAGGCCGTCAGAGCACTGGCTGTGTGCCAGTAGGTTTTTGTGTTTATTGCTAGGGGAGGTGACAGTGGTGACATGAGCAATAGTTGTAATAGCAGCAGCGACTGCAGCACGTTTCCCACGGAGGGGGGTGGGGCAGGTGCAACGCTAGCGCTCCTGTTTGTGCTTCCACTCCCGCCCCAAAGCACAACTGAGGAACTGAGGGTCCCTGCCCATTTTAGAGGCTGGCAAACAGGGCCAGAGCCATTACACAGCTATAGAGGTGCAGGGTTCTGTACCGCTGAGGCCGCAGCACTCCCCTGCAGAATGCTGCTGGCTGCCCAACACTGGGAGCAAGCCGACCTCAGAAATGGACACGGGGGTGGGGTTCTGCGTAGCCCAATGCCTGCCTAGGTCCAGGGAAACTCGGGGAGTGGGAGAATAGAAGTGACTGGCGGCTAGCTCCTCACACCACTCCTCCAGCCCCTTCGGGGAGAGGGGCAGACTCAGGGGAAGCCAGGTCCTGGGGGACGGTACCAAAGTGCCCTCGGGACGCGGAGCTGAGCTTCTGATGCCGGGTTCAGAAACGCAACCTGAGCGGGAAATAAGTGATAAGGGGGTTGTTTCGCGGTGTAACTACCAAAGGTGACAGATGGGCTTTACTTTCGATTCCGAAATCTCACTTAATTCAGGTGGGAGTAACAGACTCGATCCCTCAGCCCTCCCAGGGTCCCCTTTTTTCTCTGCCATGGCACCTACTGATTTAGTTGTCATGTGTACAACTCTGACCTCAGTAAACTGTCAGCTCCCTGGAGGTAGGTTGGGACGTTGCCTCTTGGCAGCATGGGTGTCAGTCAGCCAGAGAGCGTGTCCTGGGATTATGACTCAGAGTCTCGATGAAGATTGCTGGGGCTCTAATCCCAGCTGCGCCATTTACTATGTAATCTTGGACGAATATTTCAACTCCTTGCCTCAGTTTCCTCTCCTGCAAAATGGAGATCACAGTATAAACTTGTTATGGTGAGGGTTTCACAAAATGACGCCTACAAAACACAGCAGACTTTGACACATAGTAAATACTTAATAAATGTTCTATAAATATATGCAACACAGTGCCCAGCACAGAGAGAATGTCAGAAACTATTTGATGAATAAAGCAATCAATCAATTAATCATACAAAGAAAAGCTAGGAAGTAAGAAGAGGAAGAAACTTAATGAGTTATAAAGTATCCACATACTTGATGGAGAGGCCCTAAGAAATATAAATGAGCTAGGTTTCTCTAATGCCAACGAAAGCAAGCATTTGAGAAAATTCATTTTCTCTTCTAAATTGTATTTATAATTTTGTGCCCATTTACTCAAAATGGCTTCAAATTATGTAAGAATCAGGAGTCTCAGAATCTGGATATACCCAGCCTGACACCTTTTGTTAAAAAACTGACATTTTTGGAGTTCATTCAGTGCCTATTTTATAAGCACAAAATGAGGAGCTTCCCATTTCCCCATTCTTTGCAATGGCCTTGAGTCTCATTTACTCTTGGTGTTTGGGTGACACTTGCAAAGGAAAGAAATACTTGATGAGCTAGAAGCGTGTCCTGAAGGGCATGAAGGATGCTGCTGTGCAAGTCAAGTCAGAATGCCATGCGGGGTGCCAGGCATTGTCAAGGAGCTGGAGTTTGTTTGTTTATGTGACTGCAAGCACTCTCAAACAAAACCTTAATGAGATTGGACTTCCATTCATTGTTACATTGGAAAGTCACATCTCACGTCGCTTCCCCACTCAACACATACAGACAATAAATGAAATTTAAAACAAACAAGCAAATATGGCCAAAGATTACTAGACAAAACAGATCTGCGTACTCATACTGCCACTTTCATTCCAAACCCACAACAATTATCAATAAAATCTAAGAAGAGAAACTTGCCCATTTTTAATCTAAAGTTCAAATTTAATTGTGTGTGCTATATTTAACCTGTTAAATGTAGTAACTCATCAAGCAGATCTTATTTAATAAGAAAGTGTTGATGGGCAGTAGTGAGAGGGGGGACATTCAGGATAGTTAATAAAAAATATGATTTTGAAGACATTAAACTGGAGGAAGAACCAAGTGTGGTGGCTCATGGCTGTAATCCCAGCACTTTGGGAGGCTGAGGAGGGCGGATCACGAGGTCAAGGGATCAAGACCATCCTGGACAACACGGTGAAACCCTGTCCCTACTAAAAATACAAAAATTAGCTGGATGTGGTGGCACATGCCTGTATTCCCAGCAACTCGGGAGGCTGAGGTAGGAGAATCGCTTGAAGCTGGGAGGTGGAGGTTGCAGTGAGCAGAGAGAGCTCCATTACACTCCAGTCTGGCGACAGAGCAAGACTATGTCTAAAAAACAAAAAAAAAAGAAAGCAGGAGGAAGACATATAAATAAACAAGAAAATATGGGGAGGAAAAACACAAGAGTAGTGGTGGCTGTAGCTTTTTTTCAGTTTTTGTACTTCAAAATTATGGGGGAGCACAATTAGTGTAGAACAAATTGAACACAAGGTTCATTGGGAGCTAACTGGCATTTTCCAAATAGTATACTAAGAGTAGTCCAGTAAGGAAATAAGACACACACAGGAAATAAACTACAATTAGAAGTAAGTCACCACCCACAGACTAGAGGCTAGCACATTGATGGCAGGTATAGGGAGGAATTTTAAAGTTCTCTGCGCCACAAACAACAAATAAAGGAAAAAATGAGTCATGGATGAAAGGGTTAACTCAAGATTGCTATTCAAGGTGTTTCTGTGACTGATTATCTATTTTTTCTCCCACTGACTCTGTTTATCTATGTTGGTGAACATTCTAGTGTATGTGTGTGCTTTGTCTTCTATCAGCATGGCTGGCTAGAAACAACTTGAAATGAAACAGCCAAGGGCTCATTCTCCTGGAGACTGTGCCTACTGGTCTGGGGTTACAACACCTCAGGCCACCAGTGCCTTCCATGCCCCGCAGCCCTTTAGTTGCCCAAAGCAGAGAAGAAAGAGAGAGTTACCATCTCCCATTTTACCCCTAAGTACATATAAAATAATGCTAACAACATAACATAATATGACATAATAATCCTTTTAAACTCCAATGACTGTATCTAGTAGTTTCATCACTACAACTCATAGGTAGTGACTGGTAAGCCAAACCCACACAGCTTGTTTGAAATGCTCACTCATGTTATAACTCTGCATATTCAAGGTTTAAAGAAAATATTTACCAGGGTCACCCACAGTTACCTCCCTGTCAAAAAAATGTGTTTATCACTGTCCCTCAATAGTTTCATTTCCAAGCAACTAGTTAACAGTCTTACAACATCTACATGTTCTAGATTTACCTTGAAGGCATATTTGATCTATTTCCTATTCTTTTCCCCTTGATATAAGTAACTTCATTTTAGGAAAAAGTTGCCATCTTACATTTCAAAAGGCATCACACCAACAAGGACCAGGTGTTAGCCTAATACATAGAGACTTCACCCAAACACTAAAGAACATAAAGGGACATCAGCCCTCACCAGAGGACTCAGTGGCCATAAAAACAGCAGGACTTCACCAACTGATGATGGCTGACTTGATAGACCCCCAATCTGGCTGTCACTCTTGATCAGCATCTGTCAATCGAGGGTTCTTGCCCAAATCAAAAATTCTTCCTTGGAAGCCATTGACTTCCATTCAGATCAAGCCATGGCATACTCCTTGTCCACGTCACTCTTCTTGGACTAGTTCATTAATCCTTTTTCCAATTTTATTTTCTCTTTACTTTAAATGTTACTTTGTTTGATGTGAAATGCTTTTATATATTGATTAAGTATACTACTATATATGGTTTGCAACATTGACTGACTTGTGGAGTGGCTTGAGTCTATGTGCCCACAGTTCTGACTACTGAGTGAACTGATGGTACCAAGGAAAATTGCTTCTTTGGAAATTCCATGTAGTTCATGGCTTTTATGATTGAGATAGCATCAGTGAAAGTCTGACCTCATGGAAAGACACAAATGTGCATGGATCTGGTTATGTCTGATGTGCCGCTCACAACATTCATGAAATGACCTTAATTTCTGTTTGAAACATTTTGAAAATTGAAGCTGTCTGACTGCATTCCCTTCACTGCTATCTCACTCTCATCACCTCATCCTGGATTACAACCATAAACCTCTTCACTGGTTTATCTCTCTTTGGTTTTCTCCCCTTTACTCATTATTTTATTAATTCATCCTATTGCTCATTGATCCATACATTTGCATATTAGCATCCATATAATATGTAGTGTGTCTACTATGTATCAGGTACTGTTACATGCTTTAATAATCATAATCATACTTAGTCCTTGTGTAAAATATTATTAATCTCCCCCAGTTAATTTAATTCTATCATATAAGAAAGTTTTCTGTCTACTCTGTTAACAATCTATTTCAAAAGATTCTAGGAGAAAAAAACAAACATGCAGACAACCCATAAATTTCAAGAACACATGCATAGGGCAATAAGTTGATAACAGGTATAACTATCCATAATGGGCCGAATTGTGTGCATCTTCTCACCAAAAGTTATATTCAATTCCTAATTTTCTATAACTGTGAATGAGGTCTTATTTGGAAATAGGGTCTCTGCAAATGTAATTAAGTTAAGGATCTCAAGACCATGCTTGTTGAGTTAGATTTTAAATCTTTGGTATCCTTGTAGAAGGCAGAAGGAAATTTGAGATGCAGAGAAACAGAGGAAGAGGCCATGTGAACATGGAGGCAGAGGCTGGAGGACAACTATGAATTAAAAACCACCAAGGATTGTAGAAGTCACCAGAGGCTGGGAAAGAGGCATGGCATGGATTCTACCACAGAGCCTCCACATGGAACCAATGCTGCCGAAACCTTGATTTCAAATATCTGGCCTTAAAAGCTGAATGAATAAATTCCTGTTAAGTCACTTGGTTCGTAGCTATTACTCATGACAGCCCTAGAACACTAATATGCTGTCTAATAGAAAATGTGTAGTTCCTTCTCCTGGAGCAATAGGTTGGATACATAATTTGTGTGATATTTGAACTCAAGAGAAGGCCACCACCTTGGGAAGTAACAGAGAGCCATTCTCTTTCTCCCTTCCTGTATTTCTGTCTCTGGTCATATAATATTGCACTCTGGCACACTGCTGTCTGTACTAGAGGGTGTGAGGCTGGACATTCCTGTTCATGTGACTGTCTAGGTGGCTCTTTTAAAAGTCCACTTATTCCTGTAGGTGACTTTATTGAGTGTTGAAGTTTCTGATAAAGACACCATTGTTTTCTTACGAGAGTGTTATTTAAATTTTTAAAAGTTTATTTATAAGATAGACAGCGAACAAAATAAGGTCTTTATTCCCTAGGAATTCTAAATAGGAGGATGTAGAATACGGTTACTCTGGAGAAAAATGGGCTAGCTGACTGACATGCCAAGCTAAGCAGATGTGCACACACAGTTACAGGGTCAGTGAGACTTCCTCCTCCTCAGGTACAGCTAATGGAGAAACAGACAGCTGCTCCCCTGTATGCACTTCCTGGAGCAAAGTGGAGAACTGAAACCAGCATGCCCACTTTAATCTCTCTAAAGATGCCAATTATAATTGGGGCAGAACAAGAGAAAGGGTAATGAGATGCCAGGTGGATCTGACCAATGAAGTTGTCTCACCAGGGAAGAAGAAGAATTTCCTGCTGTAAAGTCACAAGTCTACATTCGAGAGGGAAAAGCCATGGAAGAGCTTAGTGACCTTTCCCAAGATAGCTTTAACGTAATTATGATAATTAAAGTATGCTAAAGTGCTTAGTGAATGAATGATCCACTTAAAAAATAGTCAGTCATTCTTTCCTCAGTGTCCTAATAGCTTTTTGTCTATATTGTATGGTAGAATTTTGCAAATGGTACTATATATATTGGTTTCCGTGTCTGACTTCTCCACTAGACTATGAGAACAAGAACACTTACGTATTTTATTGATCTCTATATTTTTAAACACATTGCATGATTTTGCAGTTCTTTCCTTCATCTAAACCTTGTCTCTCTCACTGAAGTATTAGCTCTACGCAGCTTCTCTCACACCACCTGGAACATTGAGAGCAGTAATCAATAAGGCTGATTGACATCTTGTTTTCTGCTTGCTTCTTCACTTTTATCTGGGGTTTCTGCTTAGATTTTGATTCACATTTTCCTTGTATTTTGCAGCTCAGTGATATGAAAGTGGAAGCAGAGTCTTGGAAATTAAAGACACATATGAGCATAAATGCTTGGAACTTTTAAATCATAAAGTACACTTGAAACTTTTCATTTAAATCATAAAATAGGTGCATAAGAGAACATGAACACAAAATGTGAGATTTTTATGAGAGAAATAATTAAATGATATATAAGGAAAATATATACACTGGGATCATGGGTGGGTATGAAAATGTTAAAAATGCCCAAACAGGGGTATATTAATTCAGTAAAAACCACTGGCTCCCAGGGTATTCAAAAACAGTATGAGTAGGAGAAACGTCAAGTTGATATTTGGAAGGGCCAGCCACTCTTATGTGGTGATTTATATATCCTAGTTTGACTGATTTGATCTTTTCATTTATTCACTCATTCATTTACTTATTCAAGAAATACTTTATGGAACATTTGTTATGTGTCAGAAATTAGAATTATCTGCATATGGGGGGTGACTTGGCATGCAAGTTTATAAATTTTGTGCCCTAGGCAGTTGTTAAAAACGTCTGTTTTCTCCCTAGTTTGCCTCTTCTATGGTATGATTTCTCTCCAGTTGCAAAGAGCTGATGACTTAGACCACCTCAAACCCTGCAATTCCTATTGGCTCACTGGAAGGGCTGGTTATTCTCAATAAATTGTAAAAACATTTTCGTCTGATTCTTCTATTAAAATATCTATTTCTGTTAAAAAATAGGATAACTTTGCTTTCATAAAAGGTGTTCACAATTTGTTTAAAGCTTAGGAATATATGTTATTTTTAAATAAACGAATATAAAATTCCTAAATTTGAGCAAGGCACAGTATAATCACAGCACTTTGGGAGGCTGAGGAGGATGAATCACTAGAGGACAGGAATTCAAGACCAGCCTAGCCAATATGGTGAAATCCCATCTCTACTAAAAATATAAATGTTAGCCGGGTGTGGTGGCACACGCCTGTAATCACAGATACTCAGGAGGCTGAGACACAAGAATCATTTGAGCCTGGGAGATGGAGACTGTGGTGAGCCGAGATCATGGCACTGCACTCCAGACTTGGTGACAGAGCAATACTCTGTCTCAAATAAATAAATAAAATTCCTAAATTTGTATTGTATTAAATTTGTCATGTGAAATATGGCCTGAGTAATAGTATAATCATTTTGTGAAGCTTAACATAAATTAAATGTAAACATATTTCAAAGTAATATTTTTCATGAAATATAATTTATATTTTTAACTGCAGACCTCAGATACATGAATAAAATATTTTAAGTAAATATTTTTGTATTTCTATATTTCATGCTCCCACTGTTTTGATTCCCTATCAAAGTATTCAGAATTTTTATTTCTAAAGATCATAAATTATTTCCTAATAGTAATAAAGACTGAAAAATATATGCAGATTTTCAAAATATTGAAATATAGCTTTATAAGTTGACAAAATGTGGGCTTTCAGGACAAATTTCCTTCATAGAGTCACCCATTCTGAATCTGACTGAAGAACATTTTAAAACTAAAATATTTCCATCAACAGAAGTGAATAAAGAAAATGTGGTACATATACACAATGGAGCACTAATCAGTCATTAAAAAAAACACAAAAAAACATAAGATCCTATCATTTGAAACAACGTGGATAGAACTGAAGGTTGTTATGTTAAGTGAAATTAGCCAGGCACAGAAAGACAAACTTCACATGTTCTCACTTATTTGTAGGGCTGAAAATTTTAAAACGATTGAACTCATGCAGATACAGAATAGAATAATGGTTACCAGAGGCTGGAAAAGGCATTGGCTGTGGGGGATGCGGAGATGGACAATGGGTACAAAAATGTGGTTAGAAAGAATGAGTAAGATCTAGTATTTGAAGTATAACAGAGTGATTACAGTCAACAGTAATTTATTGTATATTTAAAAATAACTAAAAGAGTATAACTGGATTGTTTGTAACACAAAGAAAGGATAAATACTTGAGGTGATAGATACTCCATTTACCCTGGTGTTACTATTAGGCATTATACGCCTGTATCGAAATATCTCATGTACTCCATAAATATATACACCTACTATGTACCCACAAAAGTAAAAAAGACCTTATTTTATGGTAGGAGAAAATTAATGTTATAAAGTGAAAAGAGGCATTATCATGGAGAACTGAGTTAAATATGAAATATACCATTAATAAATTATAAGAGTTTGAGTGGGCATTTTCCCCCTTTAGCCTGGGTTTTTCTTCTATTACGATGTCTATATGCCCAGTTTTGTAGGACTTCCCTTGTACATGCTTCTGTTTTGGGTTCCATCATTTTTATAATTTTTCTTGTTTTTTTTTTCTAGTTTTTATAAAGTTGGTTTGAAGTATCACTGAAATAGAAAAGTATATAGATAGAAGTGAACTGCTTTATGGATTTTCACAATGAGAACACAATCATATAAAAGTTCCCCAGATAAAGAGATAGAATATTAGCGCTTCAGAAGTTCGCTTTTTCCCCTGCCTGTCCAGATTACAACCTCCTCTCTAAATGGCCCCTATCTTGACTTATAAACATATACGTGCTTTATCTCTTTTTAATTTTATGTAAATGTCTTTGGATTCATGGATGAAACAGTATGAGAAGATACTTCCTTAATTCGTCTCTTTGCCATTACAAAAACACACTAATGATCTTTTAAGTTCCTTGCCTCTGTGATGAGCCTTGATCCCTGTTCCAGTTGCTGTTGTTTTACCTTTCTGTCTCTTGGGTTGTAATGTGGTTAAGTTTCATTAGAATTTTCAAATAAAGTGAATAAAACATATACAGTTAAAATACCTTTTTAAAATTCAAATTTGTATCTTAAAATATTATATTTATGATTACTGAGCTATTGAAAATAATGTGCAACTATAAGTTCTATGCAAATTCAGTTAAAATACATCCATAATTTGAATGTGCAAACAAATACAAATCACTCATAATGTAAAACAAAACAAAAGCAATGAATAACTGAAGTTGAATAGAGAAATGAGACATTTAGGATAAATGTGAGCACTGAGAGACTCAGCTCATTTCTTTCTCATGAATGAGATGTCCTGCATTATCATATATCAGTATGAATTCATATATTATTTTAGAAAGCTCAGTTATAATGGATCAAAAGAGAAGCTTAAATATATGCTCTGATTTTTGTTGCATTATTGTTATTTTTATTTCTGGTTTACAAAAGTAACATAATTTGCAAAAAATGGAAATATTTTACCACAAAAAAAAATTGGTTTTAGTACCAGATCCATATAATCACTGTTAGTATTTTTGTATGTCTTCTCTATCTCTTTTCTTTCCTTAAATATGATATCATGAAACTGCACTGAAATAGTCCAGTGGGATTTGGGAGAGGTGAGTGGAGAAAATAGCAGGGGCTGAAAGTTGTTGAAGCTGGGGGAGGGAAACATAGATGTTCATCATATTATTCTTAAATTTGAATTTTAAAAAGGTATTTTAACTGTATATATTTTACTCACTTTATTTGAAAATTCTAACGAAACTTAACCACACTACAACCGAAGAGGCAAAAAGGCAAAACAACAGCAACTGGAACAGAGATCAAGGCTTCCAAAGTAAAAATTAATTAAAAGATCAAATGAACATATGCGTATCAAAAACATGTTTCACTAAGTGAAACATTTAACATACAATATTTGAAAATTTTTAAAGCACTTAACTGTATTATCATTACTATGAGTATTGACTCCTCATCTCTGGAGTTAGACTGTCGCTTAGACTATACATCTAAGCCTCTGCTTCTTGTATTTTTTTCACTGGGTAGCTAAACTACAATTAGTTCTTTGTACCAGATTCAGATTCATTATTTTTTTCCTATACCATTAAATAAGCATTACTTAAATAGTATCTATGTGCCATGTGCTATCATGTACTAGCTCTTCCTCATTTGTCAGAATATTTTATTCATGCTTTTTTTTAAAAAAAAATCAATTTTTAGTACTTTTATATTCATCCTTCAACTCTAAGCATTCTGAGGTTAGTTCAGAAAAGTTACCTCTGTGCCCACCGCTTGGCAAAGTTAATCAGCTGACTTGATCTCTTTTCTAGCTTCAAACATAATGTAAGCATCTAAGAAACAAAAGGAAGAGATATGAAACAATAATGTGCATTAACAGGGAGTTCCACAGATTATTTCAAGGAAACTCACACAGGCCTAGAGAAGAAGAAAGGAATTCTGCCTCTTCTATTTTCATAACAGAAAGTGTCTATGCCTTCTGAAATCCTTGTGGATAGAAAGATGATAGGGCAAAGCAACTGAAAAAAAAATGTTAATAGAAGGCATACAATTGGTAAATACAATTGGTAAAGACAAGCTGATATTGAATTTATGGAAATTGTGATCTGAAGACCAGATTGACCCTTTTGTAATTAAAAGGTTTATTTTCATACTAGGAAGCATGCAGACCAGTAGAATGCAGAGCATCGGGCAAACAGATGCAATGCCTTAGGCAATCAAACAAACAATGTGAGCATCATGGTTATCTCAGTTCTACCTGCAGGCACTTCCCTGATGGCAGCACTGGGACAGAGAGCCTGAAGAGAACACAGCAAGGTTTCTGAGCTGAGGGGACAAATCAGGGCTTTAGAGATACCGAGGTAGCTGGGATTTGCAACAGACTTCAGAATTCTGCAAAAGGATCTCCTATGTATTTCACTATGTCTGTACTGGTCAGGATCCAAAAGGTCAGGTGAAAATAAAAGGTATCCGAGATAAAACAATTACAGGGAAGCTGTAAATGGAAAAACAAAGTTTGTACAAAATGATGTTCAAGTTCCAAGCAGGCAGATAGGAGGAACCTTGTTAAGCACCTTGGTAATTCACAAGAGAATCCAGAGAGTTTATACCACAGGATTAAGGTTAATCTAGCCCTAGACGGAAGGCTACTCAGAGCCAATTATTTTTCTTTAAGCCTTGGGACTCTCAAGCCGATTTACAATAAACCTGAAAAAAAAAAAAAAACTAAAGAATTTGAATGTTAGAACATGCAATATTTAATGTACAATGAAAAATATTAGAAATGCAAAGAAGCAGGAAAATTTGGTCCATAAACAGGAGAATTGCAAATTAACAGAAATAGGCACAAAAATGGAAGGCATGATGAGATTAGCAAAGAAGCACATTAAGCAGCTATTAAAACTATGTTTGAAGATTTAAAGAGAAACATTAATGTACTTAGGAGACATAGAACACATAAGAGCCAAAAGTAAAATCTAGAGCTAAAAGATGCAATATGTAGAATAAAAATTTTATGGATCAATGAGCATAAAGGCAGGATAATACAAACTCACCAAAAAAGAAATACAGAGAAACAAAGAGGAGAACAATGAATAAGCAGAGTCTATGTAAACTTCAGACAATACTAAGTATAATATATATACATTGAACATTAGAGAAAAAAATGAAAGGAAGATTGGAACAGAAAAATCATTTGAAGAAATAACGGCCATACATTTTCGAAGTCTGATGATCCAGGAAACTCAGTAGACTTGGGCATCGTAAACCAAAACCACAGTATATTATTGTCAAGTTTCTACAATTCAATCAGAAAGAAAAATGATAAAATTAGCCATAAAGAAAAAGACAGATTGTATACAGAAGGACAAAGATAATCATTACCACCGTATTTCTTGTCTAAGACAACACAAGCTAGAACATAGTGGAGAAGAAAAATTAAATGCAAAAACCATCTGTTAACCCAGGATTCAACCATTGAAGATATACTTTAAAAATAATGATGGACCTTCCAAATTCACCCTGGAGATGTAGACAGTTGAAAGGAATCTCCACCCTATACTTATAACAAGAAAAATATTGGAAAAACATGCAAATTAATGCAAATTTAATAATTAATTTCTCATCAGAAACCATGTAAGCAAAAACAAAATGTAGTAAAGTCTTTAATGTGCTGGGGGAAAAATGCTGTACTATATTCAGTGAAAATAAACTTCAAAAGTAAGGCAGAAATACCATATTAGGCATAATCTTAAAAAAATCTTTGCCATCAGAGGTACTCTACAAGAAATGTTCAAATAAGTTCTTTGATTAAAAGGAATACAGTATAGGTGAGAACCTTGGCCCTACAAAAAGAAATGAACAATGTTGAGAATGAATGATGATAAAATAAAATGTTTCCTTATAATTACTTTCAAGGAACAGACTTTTTATCTCTTGGTCAGGAGACCTAAGTACATAAGAGTAAAGGATATAACTTCATTACATAATGTGCTGTGCTGAAGCATGCCAGGTGAGACAGGTGATGTCTTTTCCACCTTTCTTTTATCTGGGAGTCTAATAAGAATAATGAGGTGCAGGTGGTAGCAGAGGAGACCCTATGTCACCCACACTTATGTCAAGCAGGGATCAATTTGGAGAGTGTGAGCAAAATATGGGGTTGCTTACCCTGCTATTTCATTCTTTTGTCTGTGCTGTTCTCACATCATTGTACTTCTGCTAGCATTTGGCACATAGTGTTGGACATCGCCATTGACCAGAACTCTTTGGAGGTATCAGTATTATTTAGAACATGATCTCTGAGTCTAGACCATTTGTCGTAACTTGGCAAGCACTACACCATTATGAGAATCCATTTTTCATATGCCTCACAAGGTGCAGTATCATGGTTCCTTCATGACTCAAATACCTTTCATCTGAAGGCATTTGTCAATAAATACTTTCAGCATAGAGGCCTTAAATATCTCAGCAAATATTTTTTGTGGGATTTATGTGGTTAAGCTGCACCACCAGTCTTTACTGCACAGAATATCTCTGAGAATGCCATGATGCTGGCCCCATTCTCTAGAGGGGAGAAATGAGCAGCCAGGGGGGGTTGCATGTTTTCAAGTCCATTAACAAGTCTCAGCTATCTCAGCTGTTGTGTTGGAATGCCCTCATTGAGGATTGTAGAGAAAAGAATTGCACAATTACTTATGACAATTGCCTTGGGAAAGCTATTTTGACATACACAGTTACCCAGACCTTATGATTGTGATTCAAGAGAGAGCTTAAAACTGATACACTTTTAACTAACTCCCTTATTCCCTTTCCTTCAAAATTTATTGAGCATTTGCTATGCACTCTTAAGTCTAGAGATATAAAGATAAATGAACCATAGTTTTCAGCCGTGGATGAAGAAGAAAATGACAGAGGGGGTGGCCTTGTTTTCACATCCTGTTTTTGTTGGTTTATTCCCTATAGTCAATGGGAAACTCTTGGTGAGTTTTAGTAATTGGCTTTCTATTTTTGTCTGTATGGAGGTAACAATTTTCCCAGAACAATTTATAAATCATTACTCATTGCAAATATATGGAGGATTCAAGCAGTGAGAGCTACATGAAGTAGCAGGAAAATATTATCAAGAATACTTCTTACAATAGTATTCAGGTTAAACTTTTTGGCTCCAGATAAATGAAAACATTGCAACATCTCCATAAAGGAAGTAGTGGTTAATATTCAATACAAAGGATGTTAAATTGCTTAATTCAAATTACCTCATAGTCGTCTTCCCTTTTCTTTAAATCAATATTAGGAAGTTTATTTTCTTTAATCCTCTAGTGAAACTAAAAAATCAATAGTACCAGATAATCTAAACACAAAAAGAAATGTAAGCAAATGGAAACTATTCATCAGTTTGGAGCTCCAGCTCTGAGCAAAGGAGTAGTGATACAGCCTTCTTGACACTCTCCAAAATTCTCAATCTACTAAATGCATCCCATTAAAAATCATTATTGTTATTCTAGGTATACTAATTTGTGGTTATGTTTTTTAAAGGTTCCTATCTTTTGAAGATTCATAAGACACGGATAAAATGATATGATGTCTACGACTTGCTTTACGTGGTTGACGGAGATGGAAAGTGGGTAGGGTTAGTAGATGAAACAAGACTGACCGTGATTTGATAACTGCTGATGCCAGGTGATGTGTAGGTAGAAATAGAGCCTACTCCCCAACCCGATACTTACAGAAATAGAAAATCAGACGGTGATCTGGAGTACTAAGAGATGCATTCATGAAGATTCTAGCTTTCAAATGATGGAAATTTAACTCCAACTGAAACAAACTTTACCTCAATATTCAAGGTAGGGGCTGGTTTCAGCCATCACTAGGTGTAAGATCTCAAATGACGTATTTGGAATTTTTTTTCTTTGCCCATCTCATGGAACTATTTTCTTCTCCAACAACTGTATTCTTAAGCTCCTTGCATGTGACAGAAAATACAACCACTAGCTGTTCTAGCCTTACAGGTTTTTTTTTTGTTTTTTTTTTTTTTGAGATGGAGTCTCGCTCTGTCGCCCAGGCTGGAGTGCAGTAGCACAATCTCAGCTCACTGCAACCTCTGCCTCCTGGTTTCCAGCAATTCTCCTGCCTCAACCTCCTGAGTAGCTGGGATTACAGGCACATGCCACCATGCCAGGCTAATTTCTTGTATTTTAAGTGGAGATGAGATTTTACCGTGTTAGTCTCCATCTCCTGACCTTGTGATCTGCCTGCCTCGGCCTCCCAAAGTGCTGGGATTACAGGCGTGAGCCAGTTTGCCCAACAGGCCTTACAGTTTTTTCACAAGTATGAATCTCACAATAACAAGAATAACCTCTCCCTTCCACGTGCCCTTACATGCTGAGCTATGTCTATATTAAACTCATGAAAGGGTGCTGACTGGTTCTGTCGGGGCCACTATATTCAAGAAAAGAGGTGAAAGGTTTGGCCAATATAGTTTCTATTCATCCAGCTCAAGAGAGAAGTCCCCCAAGATTCACAAGACAAACCCTTACACTAGCCTCCAAAACCCTCCTGCATGTGTCCGCTATTAACTCTGTGACTTCAACTCCGACTACTCTTCCACTCACCCACTTAGCCCCAGTCACACTGGTCTTCCTACTCTTTCTCTACCCTCTAGGTATTTCTCACCTTAAGACTTAGGATCTTGGCTGGAATGAGTTTCCACCAGATCCCCTATGGTTAACTCTCTATCCTTATTCAAGTTTTTGATTGGAACGTTCAAATGCTATATTCTACCTTCTTTTCTCTCAGTCTCTTTTATCTTTTTCCAATCCTCATGCCTACAGCATTTATCACCTTCTAAAATACCATTTAATTCACTTTTATTTTATATTTGCTGATTCTTTGCCTACTCCCAGAAGAAAAGAAAAAAGAAAAAGAAAAACTTCATGAGAGCAGGAATTGTTTCGTAGCCCACGCACCTATTTGCTGATCTCTGAACCCTTGAAGAATACTACCTGATAGGTGTTCATTCAATATTTGCATATAAATAAACGAATGAGTTCATCTAACTAGAACTACTAGTGTTAACCATAATAAGCTCTCAAAAAATTGGATCTCCCGGCCGGGTGCGACGGCTCATGCCTGTAATCCCAGCACTTTGGGAGGCTGAGGCGGGTGGATCACCTGAAGTCAGGAGTTTGAGATCAGCCTGATCAACATGGAGAAATCCCCTTTCTCCTAAAAACACAAAAAAATTAGCCAGGTGTGGTGGCGCGGCCTGTAATCCCAGCTACTCTGGTGGCTGAGGCAGGAGAACTGCTTGGACCTGGGAGGCGGAGGTTGTGGTGAGCAGAGATCATGCCATTGCACTCCAGCCTAGGTAACAAGAGCAAAACTCCTTACTCTCAAAAAAAAAAAAAAAAAAAAAAAAAAAAAAAAAAAAGGTGGATCTCCTGCAGCAAAATACCTGGGGCTAAATGCCGCTGGGCATACCTCATCAAAGGCTATAATACTGCGGGTGGATTTCCTCTTTGCCATGCTTGAAGGCTCCTTCATTAATGGAGGAAGAGATATCTAAGGATAGGTCAGAATTTTTAGGTAAAGATGGAAGTGTAATTGACAGAGGCTAGTGTGTGATGGTGTCATGAAAGAGCACATCTTGCTCTTGGAGAAGTTTCTTGTGGTTTGCTGGCATTATGCACAGAGAGGAGTGACTAGAGATGAAGCTGGAAGTGGGGCAAGCATGTGCTATAGTAACAGGTTACAGTAACAAGTTTGGACTTCAACCTGTGGGCATTGGAAAGCGGTCGAGGGGTTTTACAAACAAAAGTGACATAATTGGGTTCATTTAAAAATGTTCTCTCTGGCTGTAGGATGAAAACTGGACCAGAAGAGACCAAGACAGGAAATGGGAAGATTCATTTGAAGCAATGCGTGGAGAAATGACTGGCTCAGATATTTTAAAAGGGCCATCCTCTGGGGCCTGCACAGGCCAAGAGCAGACCATCTGAAGTTCTTTGCAACATATACTCTTCAGAGATTTTCCTTCTATAAATGAAAGATGACTCTACAAAAAAAATTTAAAAAGTAGAGTTATCAGTTTTTCGTGTAGTTTTAGAAATTTTTAGTTATATCTCAGCTGAGAAGTCCACATTTAGAGAACCCTTCAAGACATAATTACAGGTAGGTATCAGGACTACGGCTATCTTAATTGAAGGGAAAATAAATTTTAGAGTCTCAGCTTGGAATGCCACAGTTAAGCAACACCTAAAGTCGAGCTAAGCCTGATTATATTTTATAATACATAACTAAAAAGCTCATTTTGGTCTTTGGAGAGCATAGCAACAAAGAGGATAAAATTCTATTTTTTACACCAGTTTTCAACATTTCCTTCAGGATTATGAGCCAAAAAATGTGTGCCAGAAATCCTTTGGAAATCTTTCATAAAATGTGCAATAACATTCAATTTAACACAAGCCAAGTCCTCTGTGTATTCAGGGTGTGAATTGCTGACTGCCAAAACATGATGTTCACATGGGATGATGTAAAAGACCTCTCTAGCAGAGCGAGGATCTCCTCACCAAAATCAAACCTACCACCTTAAAGTCACGTATTTCAAAATGCATTTCTTTCCAACTTCATTTTTATTTTGCAAAGACTAAGATATACCTTTGACATTAATGACTTTTTTAATCCTATTGATTTATATTAAAAGGTAGATACACTCTAGAGTTTTACTCTTCAAGGGTAGCAACTTCTGTATAGAGTCTTGAGGGAGAAGACATTGCAAGGAGCTACAAGGAACAGAATAAAGAGGAGGAAATCATCTAAATGTGACCTCTGAAAGCCCTTTTGGTATGTGGTAAAATTTATTTAGAACACTAGACGTAATTGTATGTAGCTAGATATTATCGTTATACTAACACATCTGTTACAATTAATGAATCTATTATATTGATAATTACTAACTAAAGCCCATACTGTTTTCAAATTCCCTTATTTTTTACTGAGTTCCCTCTTCTGATCTAGGAGTCCATTCAAGATATTACATTAGCTTTGGATGTTCTGTCTCCTGGGGATCTTTTTGGCTGTGATGATGTCTCAGACTTCTTACCTTTTTGAGATAACTTTGGGAGTTTTGAGCCTTTGTGGTCAGGTGTTATGTAGAATGCTTCTTCACTGGGATTCATCTGATGATTTTCTTATGATTACACCGGGGTTATAGGTTTGAGGGAGTGGGACCGCAGAATCAAAGTGGCATCCTTATCATATCATATCAAGGTGCATGCTATCAACATGACTTACCACTGTTGAAGTTGACCTTCATCACCTGAATGAGGGGGGTTGTCAGGTTTGTCCACTTTAAAGTTACTCTTTTTCCATTCTTTCCAAACTGTATCTTTTGAAATAAGTCACTATGTGCAGCCCGCACTTGAAGAGTCGAGGATTGTGCTCATAATTCATCAGTGGCTCTGTAAGAATACAGAGGAGAGGAGCCAGAAGGTTTCTGCTTGATGCATCTTGCCTCATCTTTTTTTATTACTATGTACAAAGACTTTTTTTAGACATAGAAACTTAGTGCTGTATTAATAAATTCAGTGTGTAGCTTCAAAATAAAATAAATTATTAAAGTATTTGGAACTGTGTCTACATAGGAGATTTGTCTATACTCCTGAATTCATTTGGTTATATTAGCATGAGCTCATAGCCATGCACTTTATACGTTAGGTTATAACCCCTACTACTTACCGGGGCCATTATTGCTCAAGTTTTTCCAGCCTCGGTGAAGGGCAGTGCTTTCAGTTAGCTCCGGTCCCTTTGACATATTCTCATAATTGTGGGAGGTTTATTTGAACACATCCTTACCTTTGGGCACTACAAGATGCCCCAGACTCCTCTTGTCTATTTCCTGTCCCAGTCTTAGAATCAGTGATTTATCTAAGGAGCTCTAGTTCTCTTCACTGGGTAATAGTATTAGAAACCAAGATCTGGGCACCAAGTGTGTTCACTGCTACTAGGAGAGCCCAAGCTCTCTCAGCTGACAGCAGGAAAATATATTTGCATACTAGCCCATGTATAAATACATGTCTATACACATTTCTGTTTATACACATCTGAATCTATATTAAACTAAATGTGAGTTCATACTGACAACACTAACCCTAATCCATTGCCACATAAGTCATCCCAGGCTTCTCCCCTTGCTTATTTGTAAACTGTCTTTGACAGTGAGAAACCTGGCTCACATCATCAGCCAAGAGCTTACTAAATTGATCATTCTAGATTAATCTAGAAAAACTTCCCAGGCCATGCTAGAGATCTAGACATCCAAATAGAAGCAGCTCCAAGAAAACCAGGGACATTTACTGCAATAAGATCACTGCCTAGGCACATAGACATCAGGTTATCTAAAGTCAAGATGAAGGAAAGAATTTTAAGAGCTATGAGGCAAAAGTATCAGGTAACCTATAAAGAAAAACCTATCACATTAACAGCAGATTTCTCAGCAGAAACCTTACAAACTAGAAGGGATTAGGGACCTATCTTTAGTCTTCTTAAACAAAATAATTATCAGCCAAGAATTTTATATCCAACAAAACTAAGCTATATACATGAAGGAAAGATACAGTATTTTTTAGACAACCAAATACTCAAAGAATTCACCACTACCAAGCCAGCACTACAAGAACTGCTAAAGGGAGCTCTAAAACTTGAAACAATTCCTTGAAGTACACCAAAATAGAACCTCTTTAAAACATAAATCTCACAAGACCTATGGAACAAAAACACAATGAAAAAAAAAAAACCTAAGGAATTTATGCAACAAATAGCATAATTAATAGAATAGTATCTCACATCTCAGTACTAACGTTGAATGTAAATGGCCTAAATGCACCACTTAAAACATACAGAACAGCAGAAAGGATAAGAACTCACCAAGCAAGTATCTGCTGCCTTCAAGAGAGAGTCACCTAATCCATGAGGACTCAGATAAACTCAAGGTAAAGGGGTGGAAACATTTCGTGCAAATGGACACCAAAAGTGAGCAGGAGTAGCTATTTTTATATCAGACAAAACAAACTTTAAAGCAATAGCAGTTAAAAAAGACAAAGAGGGATGTTATATACTTATAAAAGGACTTGTCCAACAAGAAAATAATTACAATCCTAAACATATATATATCACCTAACACTGGAGCTCCCAAATTTATAAAAGAATTATGACTAGACCTAAGAAATGAGGTAGATAGCAACACAATAAGAGTGGGAGACTTTAATACTCCACTGGCAGCACTAGACAAGTCATCAAGACAGAACATTAACAAAGAAACAATGTATTTAAATTATAGCATAGAACAAATGGATTTAACAGATATTTACAGAACATTCTACCCAATAACTACAGAATATACATTCTATTCATTAGCACATGGTACATTCTTCAAGATAGAGCATATGATAGGCCACAAAAGAAGTCTCAATATATTTAAGAAAATCGAAATTATATCAAGTATTCTCTCAGATCACAGTGGAATAAAATTGGAAATCAACTCCAAAAGGAACCCTCAAAACCATGGAAATTAATAACCTGATCCTGAGTGATTGTTGGGTGAAACAATTATTCAGGATCAGGTTATTTAATTAATCATGAAATCAAGATGAAGTTTTAAAAATTTCTTTGAACTGAACAATGATAGTGACACATCCTATCAAAACCTCTGGGATACAGCAAAGACAGTACTAAGAGGAAAGCTAATAGACTTAAATGCCTACATTGAAATGTCTGAAAAAGAGCACAAATAAACAATCTAAGGTCACACCTCAAGGAACTAGAGAAACAAGAACAAATCAAACCCAAAACTAGCAGAAGAAAATAAGTAATAAAAATCAGAGCAGAGTTAAATGCAACTGAAACAAACAAAAACCAGTAGAAGAGATAAATGAAATAAAGAGCTAGTTCTTTCAAAAGATAAATAAAACTAATAGACCATTAGCAAGATTAACCAAGAAAAGAACAGAGAAGATTTAAATAAGCTCAATTAGAAAGCAGAAAACCTAGAGGCATTGGATAAATTCCTGGAAATATACAACTGTCCTAGGTCAAACCAGGGAGAAATAGAAACTCTGAATAGACCAATAACAAATAACAAGCAGTGAGATACTTGCACGTGCATGTTTATAGCAGCACAATTTACAATTGCAAAATATGCAAAAATATGGAACCAGCCCAAATGTCCACTAATGAATGAGTAGATAAGGACCTTGTGGTATGTATGATATCATGGAATACTACACTGACATAAAAAGGAATGAAATAATGGTATTTGCAGCAACCTGGATGGAGTTGGAGACCATTCCTCTAAGTGAAGTAACTCAGGAATGGAAAAACAAACATCGTATGTTCTCACTCATAAGTGGGAGCTAAGATATGAGGTTGCAAAGGCATAGAATGACACAATGGACTTTGGGGATACAGGGAAAGGGTCAGATGGGGGTTAGGGAGTACACATTGTGTGCTGTATAGAAATTAATTAATTTATATAACCATTAGGTTGAGCATTTTGTGGGCTCTTTCGCCTGGAAACTCAAGTTGTTCAGTTCTGAAAATTTTTCCTTTATTACTTTTTTGATAATTTTCATCCTTCTAATTTTAAATTTCTCTTTAAAATTAAAAATTTTTTATTTTTTTAACTTTTATTTCAGGTTCAAGGGTAATGTGCAGGTTTGTTATATAGGTAAACTCCTGTCTCAGGGGTTTGTTAATACAGATTATTTCATCACCCACCAACTAAGTCTAGTACCAAATAGTTTTGTTTTGTTTTGTTTTTCCTGATCCTCTCACTCCTCTGATCGCCCACCCTTGGGTAGGACCAGTGTCTGTTGTTCCCATCTGTGTCCATGTATTCTCATCATTTAGCCATTAAAAGTAATGGCAAAGACCGCAATTGCTTTTTCACCAAAATAGTAATTCTGTTTTTAGCTCTTTAAGGAATTACCACAATACTTTATGGAATGGTTGAATTAATTTACACTCCCACAAACAATATGCAAACATTCCATTTTCTCTGCAACCTCACCAGCCTCTTTCATTCTGGTACTAATAATAAAATGAAATGTATCTTCTCTCTTCTTAGTTAGCCTGGATAGAAATTTATCAATTTTATCAATCTTTTTAAAGAACCAGGTTTAGGTTCATTGACTTTCTCTATAATTTTCCTATTCACAATTTCATTGATTTCTGTTCTAATTAATATTTTTTTCTTTTCCTTGTTTTACCTTAAAGTGCTCTTCTTTCTGTAGTTTTCTATGGTGAAAGCTTGGATTTCTCTTTCTCTTCCCCTATATGCAATTAATGCTATAACTTTTCTTCTAAGCATTGCTTTCAATGTATTCTATAAATTATGATAAATTGTATTTTCACTTTCATTTAGTTCAAAGTATTTTTTATTTCTGTTAATACTTCATCTTTGATAAATGAGAAATGTAAGATCTTATGGAAAAAACAGAGATTTAGAGAGATGCTCACAGGGTAGAGATAGGATAAAATAGAAGAAAGACAAAAAGACGAAAGATGGACAAGTGTCAACAACAAGAGAAAACCTGAGAATGCTGAAGGATGAGTTTGGGGATGGAAATCCAGTGACCCACTAATACAAGGACACTGGTTACTCCTCAGATCTTGGTGATAACTTGAAAAACTGGAGGCATCAGGTGCTCTGACAGGTAATGCCAGGATTACCAGATGTGGAGGAAAACAGAAGGACTAATGGAAAGTTTATTTAAGGAGCAGCTGGATACTGAGATATACCCTACCATCATAAGCAGTAACACATTTACCCATCCCTGCCCTGGAGAATTAAAAAAAAAAAAATGCTGGTATAAACTTTACTTACTAAAGAGGCTAACCCAGAGAAGTTTAGGATACAGACACCAGTCAGAGCTAAGAGCAAGAATGAGCCACGTTTGTACAAAAAGGGGACTGAATGAAAATGTGCATATTCAATTACTGTCTGTGTGCTACAATGCCTTGGGAGCTCAGTAACACAGGAATAAATGAGTGAGTAAATGAATAAACGATATACCCAGTTGGTTTCTAACTATTTCAGATTTATGGGTTTTAGATTTTATAATTGACCAAATATCTTTCTGGGAAGAAAAATCAACCTAAGATTAACTGTTAATTGGAGGAAAACAAGCATAGGGGCAATATAATGAAAGTGAAATAAAAGAGCATGCCCCACATTCTCCTCACTGGTAAGAGGCCTTTGTATCCTATTGGCATTGTAATTGACTGGAATGTTTCACTAATGTACACTGCATGTACATTAGAGACATGGATAAGCTGACTCACTTAGCACCAGTAGCCAGTGAGACAAACAGCAGAAGTCGATGATGATTTTAATAAAAGAGGAGCAATTTTGTTCAGACTTTTTCCGAGCCCAGAAATCATAATTCAAATTACATTTACTATCTCAAGAAATATGCTAGTTATGACAGGATCCAACCTCATATTTAATGCAACAATTACCGAACCTCTCCTCACATGTCTATACATCTCTCAAATTAATAAAGGCCATGAGTACTTCTTTAGTCATTTACATTGATCTGCACTGAACTTCTTGTTAGTAGTCTAAATGTAAGTTTGGGCAGGTAAAACAGTATAAACAAAAGGCAGCATAAGAAAGGCCAATATTGCTGATTAATATGAATGCAAAAATCTGTACATAATATTAGTAAACTAGATAGAAAAAGGTATAAAAAGATTGATGCTCCATGATCAAGTAAGTTTAGTCCAGATATGTAATGTAGATTTGACATTTTAAAACATCAATTAATATTATGAACATTAACAGATAAATGTATCAAATGTTTTGGTCATCTCAGTAGGTGAAGAAAAAAAATCATAAAATTTTATCTTAACTTTATAATTTAACAGACAAAAGTAAAATAATGACTCTTAGCAAATTAGATTAAAAAATAAAGAACTTCCTTAACCAGACAAAGGATATCAACAACAAAAAACTGCCTTTGAGAGTAAGGAACCAGATGAGGATGCCTGATTACCACTGCTATTCAAAAGTATACTAAATATTTTAGCTAGTACTATAGAGTACAAAAAGGTTTTTTAAATAAATTTGGATCAGAAATAAAAAAACAAAACTGTCTCTCTTACAGCTAATTTGACTGCATAATAGAAAATAGAAAAGATGATACAGGTGAAGCATTATAACGAATATAAGTATATAACAAGGAAACTGGAAATAAAAGCAATGTCCAAAAAATATTTGCATATTTACCTATCAGATAAAGAAGTTTAAAAGAGATACAGTTAGAATAATATCAAAACTATAAAGTATCTAGGAATAAATCTAACATACATGTGAAAGATATTCATAGAAACCGTTATTAATACTATTCAATGTTATTAAAGAGATGTATTTACAAAAGAAGTTATATAAATGAAGAAGCTGATGGTGTAATTTTCAGTCTCAGCCCAAAGGCCTGAAGACCCAGAGGGCTTCTAGTGAAAGCCTAGAGTCTAAAGGCTAGAGAATCTGGAGTTCTGATGTCCAACGGCAGAAGACAAAGGCTTTCGAGCTCAAGGAAGGAGAGAGAAAACAAATTTGCTTTTTCTTTGTCTTTTTATCTGGGACTGGAACCAATTGGATGGTGCTTATTATCACTGAGGACAGATCTTCCACACTTAGTTCCCTGATTCACACACCAATCTCCTCTGAAAATGTTCTCAGAGACACATCCATAAATAACACTTTACCAGCTACCTAGGCATCTCTTAATCAAGTCAACTTGACATATGAAATTAACTATCACAGACATCTTATGTGAAAAAGCATTAGAATATGGAGCTATGGCAACTCTATTCAGAGCAGATGAAGTGTATAAATTGTCTTAGTATGTTTTGTGCTACTATCACAGAATACCTGAGACTGTGTAATTTATAATGGAGATAAATTTATTGGCTCATACATAGTTCCAGAGGTTGGGAAGTCCAAGACATGGGGCCAGCATCTGGTGAGGGCTTTTTTCGTTGTGTCATCTCATGGCAGAAGGCCAAATAAAAAGTGAGAGGCAGAGCGAAACGGAACCACACTCATCCTTGTATAAGAAACCCACTTACACTATAACAAAACCACTCCCGCAATAACGACACTAATCCATCAATGAGAGCAGCTCTCACAGCCTAATCACCTCTAAAAGTTCCTGCCTCTTAATATTGTTACAATGGCAATTAAAATTCAACATGAATTTTAGAGGAGACAAACACTCAAACTGTAGCAATTGTGCAACTCATTTAGCAAAAACCACCACTTACATGTTCTTCACTAAAGATATTTCAAACCTAGGTACAGATTTTAAAGAAACTCTTGTGTTACATATGTGAGCTATAAGACCTGTACAAAAATATATCAAACAGCATCATTTGTAGCAGCCACAATCCGAAAACAACTTAAATTTCCACCAACAGAAGATTCGATAAATACATTGTAGCATACTGTAAAATGGAATGTTACAAAGCAATGAAAAGGTTAGTAATACAGCCAACGGCATCAAAATAGCTAAATCTTAGAAATATAATTTTCAGCAAAAAAAAGGAAGTAACAGAAGAATACTTATAGTATGATTCTATTCATATTAGTTTCAAAACCAGGTAAAATCAAATATCCCATCTTTAAATATCCATGTATAGGTGATAAAGTTATATTTACAAAAAGCAACGGAGTGCTATTAAAATGTCAAAAATAGCTTAATGGAGAGGGTGGGAAGATAGAATTGGGGAAGAACATATACAGGTTGTATGCTTGGTAGTTACAATGTCTTATTATTAAATCTTAGTAGTGATTACAGGCATATTCACATTATTATTGTTCTTTCAAATGTGTATATAGATATGCATATTTCTATTTCTTCCTGTTTTGTGATGTATTTCTAATTAATAGGATCCTTATCAGACAATAGAGTAGAGAGTAATATGGCATGAGTGTTATTATAAAGGCATAAACAGTCTAGTGTGCTGATGAAACCATGCACTGATTAGAATAATCAGATAGTGAGTTGAAAAAGTAGAAGGGGTTTGGTGTTGATTTGGAAAAGATAGATTCTAAATAGTGTGAGGGGCTTTAGTTGCTATCCAAGAAAACAGAATCACTCTGTGATCAGATAAGAGAAAACAATAGTTTCTGAAAAAGAATGACATATAAGAATATATGTTCATCACAAATCTTTGGGAGTATACACACACACACACACACACACACACACCATGAGAAGTGCAGAAAGTACTTAGCTCATGGGGTGCAGAGTGTTCATAAACTGTAAGTGGTCTGTTTGGGGAAACGGAAATATATGCTTCTGCAGATATTTGTGTTTATTTTTTGAAAAAGCTACATTTAAAATGCCTTAAAAACAACCAGGTATTTCCAGCCAGGTGGCTGGGCATACAAGTGAGGAGATGAGAGAAAGTGAGGAAAACAATGTACGTTGAGAGTCTCTCTTCATGGAGTTAAAGTGTAACTCTCAGCGAATAAGATTCTTGAGGGGTTTAGTATAGGTGAGGATGACAGAGGGATAAGGCAGATCTCCAGCAAAAACCTACACACATGAGAGATAGTAAAGAAAAACACATTGAGGAGCCAGAGAAAGAGGGCTGTTAATGGTATAAAAGTAACTAAAATGGATTAATGCCCAGAATTCCAGGAAGAAGAAATGTCTGGGGGAAAACCCAAAGACTTAAAATAGGCTTTTTCAGGCTCCTTTCTGTGGAACTGCTGCCCTCTTTGCAAAGGCCCAGCGATGGATCAAGGCAGAAACAGACCCCTTTGCAACTGTGGCAGACCAACCCTAAGACTAACCCCTAAATCTGTAACTCTTTAAATTCATACTCTTCTTCAATGCCCTCCTTCTGAGTGTGGGTGGGACCCTTGACTCACTTCTCAGCAGTAAAATCTGGCAAAGGTGGATGTCATTCCAAGGCTACTTTGCCTCAGATGGTAACTTGTCTTGCTAATAGATTCTCTTATCCCTTGCCAATTTTGATAACACAAGCTGCTGTGTTGCAAGCTTCCCTAGGGAAATGACCTAATCATAAAGAAAATCATAAGGAACAATGGGGTGGCCCCAGCCAACAGCCTAAGAAGACACTCAAGTCCTTAAGCTTACAACTGACAAGGAACTGTCAGCAGCCAACATTGCATGAGCTCATAAGGGACACACCAGCTGAGCTTTAAGATTAAATCAATTTCCTGATCAATATATTGCTTATGGTCTTATGAGAGATAATTAATTAAAGGATTCATCTAAGTCAGGATTTGACAGCTGACATCCAGAAACTGCAATGAGTGTATGTCATTTTAAGCCACTAAAACTGTGATATTTTGATATCTAACAATAGATAACAAATACCCCAGTCAAATGAACCAAGTCCACTTGGTGATAAAGGGTACAGTGAACATCTCAATCCAATGGCTGTCATGTCCATGTCAGAGTCATCCATGTCAAGTGCAAGTGAAGACGAAAAGTTTACGTCAATCTTTAGAAGGAAATAGGACAAAATAAATTTGAAAGGAATCACAGGGAATTCCACTTCCAGCATGGCAGCAAAAGGATCTGGGCAGACCAACTCTTCAGTGAAACTTGTGAAAATTTTTAAGAATATAGCTAATTTGCATTTATGGAACATGATGGAAAATCTAATAAATCCATGCAAGTCTACTAAAATTGAATAAGAATATGAAAGTCTATGATATTTAAATTATAATGTCCTTCCTTTCTTGTCTTCCCAGCACAATGTAAAAGAAACTTCCCTCCAGACTAGTGCAGCCAAAAACCAGTGATTCCCATTTCCCCCAGCTGCAAGTCAAGGACTAAGATATCTTCCCAAGAGGAGTAGCACATCAGCATGTCTCATCCTGTCCTCCAGCTACTTGCAGCAGAGGCTATGTTCTAGGCAATTTCAGCCAAGGTGTCATTAATTACTTCTTCCATCCAGTTCCCACTACTAGGTGTATGCTCTGCCTCAGACGTGGAGTGCTGAGAAACCTGGAGTCCCAGTCTTATCCTGACTCATTCCTAAGGCAGCAGTTTCCAGTCAGGAGAGTCAATGTGAATACAAGAACAGAAAAACAAAATATACAGTTAAAAGTGAGTAGAAGACTTCGATAGCCATGACACAAAATAGAAAACTTTGAAATGAATGAAAATACTGCTATAGCTTTTAATGTCTATATTTTAGAAAGAAGAAAGTTATTAAACCAACAACTTAACTTCTACATTAAGGCACTGGAAATAGAAATACAAACGAACTCACTATAAAGTATACAGAAGGAAGAAAATAATAGCATGTAAATTAATGATACATGGACATAAAAATACAGAGAAATAAGTAAAACCAAAAGTTATTTTTTTGGAAAGATCAACAAAATTGCCAGCTTTTAGTTAGGTTAACAAGGAAAAAAGAGAAAAGATTCAAATTAATATAATCAGACATGAAACAGTGGACAATACTATCAAACTTCAAGGAATAAAGAAATATTATGAAGAAATATACACCACTAAATTAGATAAATTAGATAAAATAGAAAAGGGCATAGGGCTGGTCATGGTGGCCTCCATCTGTAATCCCAGCACTTTGGGGGGCCAAGGTGGGTAGATCACCTGAGGTCAGGAGATTGAGACCAGCCTGACCAACATGGTGAAACCCCATCTCTACTAAAAATACAAAAATTAGCCAGGCATGGTGATGGGGCACCTGTAATCCCAGCTACTCAGAAAGCTGAGATAGGAGATTCGCTTGAATCTGGGAGGTAGAGGTTGCAGTGAGCAGAGATTATGCCACTGCACTGCAGCCTGAGCAACAAGAGCAAAACTCCATCTAAAAAAAAAAAAAAAAAAACCTAGGAAGACACAAACTACTTAACCTAATTTAAAGGAAATTAGAAAATCTCTGTAGGCCTTTAACAAGTAGTGTTTAAAAGAATAATTAAAAAGCTACCCACAAATAAGCCTAGGCTCACATTGCTTTACTGATGAATTTTAACAAATATTTAAAGAATTAATATCAATTATTCTCCAGGCTCCCAAATAATAGAAGAGAATGAAAACTGCTATCACATTCTGTGAGATCAGTATTGCCCTGATAGTAAAACCAGAAAACGACATTGAAAGAAAAGAAACCTAGAGGCTAATATCCCTTAATATAACCTTTACAAAATGCTTACAAACCAAAGTTATTGATGTATAAAAAGACTCCACACCATGAATAAGTGAGATTTATCACAGGAATGCAAAAGTGGTTTGCTATCCAATAACCAATTAATTCAATAACCTATATCAATATAATTTAAAAAAGCAAAAACCATAAGCAATCATATGTGAAGAAAAAGCATAGACCAATCCAATACTCTTTTGTATTAAAAAACACTAAATAAACAAGGAATAGATGTAAACTAACTTAACCTGATTGGGGACATATGCAAAAATCCCCAAGTAACATCATACGTAATGGTAAATAATGCAATTCTAAGACTGGAACTGTAAAATCGAGAACTGTAAAATCAAGAACAAGAACAAGAATAATCCACTCTCACCATTTTTACTCAAAACTGTATTGGAGATTTTAGCAAAGGCAATCAGGAAAGAAAAAGAACTAAAAGGCAACCAGAGAGGAACAGAAGTAAAACCATTTCTATTTGCTACCATCTCTATTTTCGTGTATATGGAAAATCCTAAGGAATCTACTAAAAATCATTGGAATGAATATATTCAACAAGCCTAAAGGATCCAAGGTCAATATACAAAAATCAATTCTATTTCTAGGTACTTGTGAATTAGTCTATTTTGAAATACTATAACAAAAATACCTTTAATCAGGTGACTTATAAATATCAGAAATTTATTTCTCACAGTTCTGGAGACTGGGAAGTCTAACATAAAGGCATCATCAGACTGACTGTCTGGCAAGTGCCTGCTTCCTTATAAAATGCACGTTCTCCTCTTTTTGTCCTTACATGGTGGGAGAGGTAAGTTGCTCTCTTCAGCCTCTTTATAAGGGCACTAATCCTATTCAGAAGGGCAGAGTCCTCATGACCTTGTTACTTCCCAAAGGCTCTACCTCCTAAAACTATTAGCTTGAGTAGCAGGATTTCAACATATCAATTTTGGAAGGACACAAACATTAAAACCACATCAACTTGCAATGAATAATCTATAAAGGAAATTAAGAAAATAATTTTATTTACAAAGCGTCAAAAATAATATAATACTGAGAAATAAATTTAACAAAAGTAGTGAGAAACTTATACTCTAAAAACTACAGTGTTAAAAGATTTTAATTATAGAATCAATATCCATATTCATGATTCAGAATATTTAATATTCTTCAGATATTCATACTTCCCAAAACTGACCTACAGTTTCAACATAATCTCTATCAAAGTCTCAGCTGAATTCTTTGTAAACTTAACAAACTAATTCTAAAATATATATCTAATTGAAAATAATTCATAATAGCTAAAAATCTGAAAAATAAAAAATAGGAAGACTCATACTTCATGATTTCAAAACTCAATATGAATCAACGGTAATCAAGACAATGTGATTCTGCAATAAGGACAGATACATAGATCAATGCTATGGAATTGACATTTCAGAAATATATCCATATATATATATATATATACACACACACACAATCAATTGATTTTCAACAATTATTCCACGATTATTTAACAGACAATGAAAGCATTTTCAACAAATAATGCTGGCACAACTGAAAAGCCATATACAAGAGAATGAAATTTGATTACTACGTCACACCATATATAAAAATTAACTCAAAATGGACCATAAATGTAAATATAATAGTTAGATTGATAAAACACCTAGAAGGAGTTTAGGCGTAAATCTTCATGATCTTGGGTCATGCAATGGTTTTTAGATATGATGCCAAAAACATAAGTAACCAACATAAAATAGGTAAATTGTACTTAATCGAAATGTAAAACCTTTGTGTTTCAAATAACTTTATTGGAAAAGTGAAAAGTCAAAGCACAAAATGAAAGGAAACATTTGAAAGTCATTTATCTGACAAGAAACTTGCATTTGGAATATATATACCCTACAATTCAATAATATAAAGAAAACCCAATGTTATAATGTGCAAAGGATCTGAACTGACTTTTCTCTAAAGATGTACAAATGGACAGTAAGCACAACAAATGATAATCAACATCATTAGTTATCAAGGAAATGCAAATCAAAATCACTGTAATATATCACTTTATACCCACTAGCATAGCTATAACCTTAAACATGTAAAATGAGTAGATAACCTAATATATATTGAATACTTCTATTTATTTAAAAGGTATGCTTTGACATGTGTGAATATATGTATACAAAGAGAGACTGAAAAGGATGCTAACATTATTATCTTTGAGTTATGAAATTTATAAGGGATTTCTCTAGTCCTAATATTTATGGTAAATTTATAATTTCTGAAATAAATATAAATCATCATTGTAATCATTATAAAACTAATTTTGCAAAGAAATAAATAATTAGGTGATGATGATTTAAAATGTTACTTAAAATAAATAGGCCAAGCATTGGCCAGCAAAATTTAGGCTCTTTTTCCTTGAACTAGACTTCACAGTAAGTACAGCATGTGCATACCACTCATTGTCTAAGAGTTTGCATATGAGTAAGTTGAATGTTCTTTCTTCAAATGGATGAAGAAATCGAAACACAGACAAGTAAACTTGCTCAGTGTCACTACACCAGCAAATTGAAATTCAGGACTTTTACTTGGGATATCTGGCTCCTTCATCAACTGCACTGCCACCTCTAGAATCACTATGCTATTAGATTTAAAGCTTACATGTGGATAAAAGTAGATGGTTTTCTCATTGCTTTATTTTTACCTTTAAGGCAAAATATGTCAGGCGATGCATGTGTAAATGAATGGCTTGAATTAAATACAATTCTGAATATAACAAGACAAACTGTTTGCAACAATGGCTTGTATGTGTGGTTTCTATAACAGAGTAAAATATGTTATTACAAACAAGATTTAGTTATGGTTCTGTCAGATTATCACTAATTTTCTTATTATCTGCACAAATTATACTTTCATTTTTAAGAATGTCCATAACTTTTGTTGAGTGTAAACTGGCTCGTTTAGTCATCTGGAAAATTTTCCCATAAAATGTAAATTGAAAGTTGTATTTGACAATCAGTGGATTTTTTTTCCCTTTGCTTAAATCTAAATGAACAGTAAATATAAAAGTAAAAAAAAAAAAAAAAAACTGGCAAGCATTGATGACTATCTGGGCCAGAATTAGGTGTTTTCATTAAATTATTAAATACCCACAATAATCCCAGAGTAGAAACTGGAAATTCTGCTTTACAGATGGGAAAGTGACTGGTTTCCATTGTTGGAAGGAAGTCGGGTCAGGATGAAAATGCATTCAGCAGTTTTCAAATATATATTATTTTTTTAAACTGTCAATTTTATAGCATGCCAAGTTTAAGAACAACACATTGAAAACTAGGTAAATGAAAGAAAGAGAGAGAGAGCAGAGAGAGACAGACAGACAGAAAGATAGAGATGAGAAAAATCAGATAGACAGTTGGTTACAGACTGAATTGTGCTCCCACCCAAAATTTACAAGTGGACGTACTAACATGCACCACCTCAGGATGTGTCCATATTTGGAGATAGGGTCTTTAGTTAAAATGAGGTCATTCGTGTGGGCCCTAATCCAATAGGACTAGTGTCCTTGTAAGAAGAAGAGACCTCAGGAATGAGCACACACAGACGTAAGGCCACATGAGGACAGAGTGAGAAGGACCATTTGTAAGCCAAGGAGAGAGGCCTCAGGGGAAACAAATCTGCCAACATTTTGGTCTTGAATTTCCAGCCTCTGGAACTGTAAGAAAATGAATTTTTATTATTTATGCTACCCAGTCTGCGGTGGTTTGTCATGACCACCTTAACAAACTGAAATAGATAGAAAAACAGACTTTTGAATTAAATACAACTCTGATTATAATAAGACAAACCATTTCCAACAATGGCTTGTATATGTGGTTTCTATAATGGAGTAAAATATGTTGTTACAAACAGGATATCTTACTGGTTTTTGTTTAAAACAAGTAAACAGTGTATGTGTGTATATATAGGTATATAGATATGTGTGTGTGTGTGCATATAGACACATATGTGTGTGAATATATATATATATTTCAATTACTCTGGACTCTAATTTTGCAGTTCCAATTATTTTTTTGAAAAATAATATAAGGTAGGCATTCAGGGAAGAGCATATTTTTAGAAGTTATTTTTGCATTGATTCTAGCTGCACAAGTAATCTTTATTGATATATTGCCAGGATAATTTTTGTCAGAGGTTTATTTGTCTGGAAATAATTTAGTTTGCAGACAAATTTCACCTATGTTAATATCATTCTGCTTGGAGTTTCATCTTCTGAAAACAAAGCTTTCCTTTTGGTAGTAATGAATAGATGTTATTGTTAATGAGCTCTCCTTGGTACTGAAAGAGTTTCCCCTTAGCAATAACCACCACAAAGGGTAGGAGGCTCACATTATCACAATTACAGCGCTTAGTGACCAGTTAGGATCCAGCACGTTTTCAATTTTATGAACATATTCTTGAATAACAAAAGTTTTCCTCCATGATATGGTAATCCTATTTTAATATTTGCATGTAATGTGGATTATGATGGAATTTTTGTTTCTTACATGAATTGTTTGGGCCTGTTCTAATAGCTATTCTTCGTTCATTATGTTCATTATGTTGCATTTTAAGCTAATAATTCCATTAATGTTAATGGGAGCTGCCAAGTTAAAACCCATGGAAGCAAATTAATATGCCCTGCAGTCCTTGGACATGACTTTGATACATTTTATATTATTAGTCTCATTCACAGAAGGATTTTATATCGTTATAAATAGACATAATGAGACTGGATGCCTTCAGCATAAGGGGAATGAGGAAGCTAGCTTGTAGGTTGTTAATTTAGGAACTGTAGAGAGCCAATCCAGAAAATTCAAAAAGGAAGTTCATAGAATGTTATGGAGTGACAGTGCATTTGTAAAATGTCAGGCTTCCTGCCTATGATTTGGGCTGGATCACTCATACCTCCAGAGAGTGTGACCCTCCTCCAGGTGCTTTCAAAGAAAGCTTACAGCCTCATTCTGTGCTGAAGTCACTATGTACTTTTCTATTTCTCCAGATAGGATGAGAGCCATTCAACGGTCTTCACCTGCTTTCATGGCTTTTATACATTATTGGACCTAAGGCTTAGCTAAGATATAGTAGGCTCTTCATGCAGGCTAAGAAGAATCTGACCTTCAGAGTGATATTTTTGAGTCTTTGGTCAACAGGGAATCAGAGAACAGACTTGGGGACTGTGGAAGCAAAGTTCATGGTGTCCACCTCTCATCTGGTAGACCCCACACAATGCAAGCAAAATACAAGCCGGCACATAACTGCCTTCGCCTTAGGAGGCGCTTTAGCAACATGTGAAGGTTGTCGCTGGACCATATTCTGAGCCAGCTGCCTACTGGTCCTGCTCAAACCCACCGGCACATCTCCAGCCTTGCAGGCCATTCTGGAAACACCACCGAGTCTTGTCTCTTTCTTCTCTTTTCCATTTTTTTTCCATCTCTTTTCTTGTCTTCTCACTTTATTTCCCTTCATTTTGTTTATTGGAAAGATGAGATAAAGAGCAGTTCAGAAAAACAAAAGAGACAAAATCTTCAGACAAAGCAGTGGTGATTAAAACACCAGACCCTGCCGTTTGTGTACCACTCTGCAATGTGCTGAGTGCTTGACTGCTTGGTCTTATTTAACCTCAAGGAAGGAATGATCTCCCTACTTTTAACATCAAAGAGAGTAGGTATTACCATTCATTTCCACCTTAACCTGACATGATGAGCTAACACAGATGGCAAATTGCACCATGGCAGTAGAGCAACAGCTCAACAGTCCCAGCTCCCAGCTGAACACATGAGAATTCAGGAGGAGGAAGGCTGGAAGAAGCACTGGAGCTCTTTGTGATCTCAGAGAACAAAATAAATGCCCCTTTATCAAATAAGAGGGACTGCAAGGTTAAAGAAGCAACGTTACCTATACCTATAGGTTGAGGGTTAAGGAATTGACTGATGTGACAACTCCGTAAATTCCTATGGCTACAAGAAAAACCACATGCTTGCTAAACTCCCTGCAATAGGATTTATCAGACAAACGACCAGACCTGTCTTGACTCTCACTTACAGCCCAGACCACAACAACTGTGACTGGACAGAGGACCACCATGACGAACACCCTTTCCCGACAGGCAGCTGCAGACTTAGGCCAGTTTCAGCCTGATTATAGAGACTGTGCACAAACTGTCTTTGTGTCCTGTGGTCCATCTTTTGATGTAATCAGCCAAATTCTACCTCATTTTAAAGCTAAAACCCCATCGGAAAGTGAACCTTGGATGTAAGTTACACACAAGTTTATTCATTGCACATATGCTCAGTTCCCCTTATAAATGTATACAGCTTTTCCCCAAAGCCTGTGAAATATCTCAGACTCTACTGTGTGATATGGGCCCTGTGAGGCATAAAGGCCAACTGCCCTTTCCCTCCTTGAGAGAGCAACTTTGGCACATGTGGGAAACTGTGTCTTCCTGGTTTACAAACAGGTATCACCAGGAAAACTTTCCTTTCTCCTCTTTAGTCATCCTCGTGTTCTTTTAGATGATACTCTTTAACCTTTTGATATTATTTAATGCATTAGCAGCCACTGACTGGCCAACACAAGTAGTAAGTGAACATCTCTCTAAATTTGTGAAAATAAATTTATTCTGTGGCTTTTTTAAATTTTAAAATTACTGGCCAGGAGCAGTGGCTCATGTCTGTAACCCTAGCACTTCGAGAGGCTGAGGTGGGAGGATCACTTGGCCCTAGGAGTTTGAGACAAACCTGGGCCACATAGCAAAACCTCATCTCTACAGAAAAATATAAAACTTAGCCCACTATAGTGGCATGAACGTGTGTTCCCAGCTACTTGGGAGGTTGAGATGGGAGGATCACTTGAGCCTGGGAGGTCGAGGCTCCAGTCAGCCATGATTACACCACTGTACTCCAGCCTGGGCAACAGAGCAAGATCCTGACTCAAATAGTAATAATAAATAAAATTAAAATGACCAATAATATATAGATAGTATTTACTATGTGCCAGACCATATTCCAAGTTTAATACATTAATTTAATCATTTAATCTTTGAGGAAAATACCATCACACAGCTATTTTACACACACAGAACTAAAGTGTTGGAGAGGTGAAGAGACTTGCCAGAAGCCATATGGCTAACAGGCAACGGGGCTGGGTTTCAGGCCCAGACATCCAGCCCAGAGCTGCCTTTCCTTGGTGACCAGTGGTCCTGCCCCACACTGGAGGACTTACCAAGGCTAGCAATCCCTGTCTAGTTCATTTGTGGTATCTTTTTAAGAACTTACAAAAGATGCAGTAGTTGAATCCTTGAAAGAAAGAGATAAACTTAGGTAAAAATTATTAACCTTTATGAAAGTAATTACAAAATGAAAAAACATACTTTTTATACACTGATAAACTTGGTGTAAATTATATATATATATTATATACATGCATGTATGTAGGTATTTTCCTCTTTTGTCTTTTAATATGAAATATTTTTACTTATAGAAAAAACATTAAAATAATTTTAACAAAATTCCTGCTTGTACTACCTAGATTTTTTAAATATTAGCATTTTAATATATTTACTTTAGATTATTCCTTTTCTTTCTTTCTTCCTTCATCCATTTCTTTCTTTACTTTCTTTTTTTTTTTTTTTTTGCTTTGAAAAAATAAAATGTTACATATACAGATGAGTTTCATCACCCAACTTATTCACCCTCTCTAGAGTTACCTGAAGGGCTGTGTTTACTTTCTGGACATTTTGCTCCTTTACTGCATGTTAGTGTACCCTTAATAATTTAGAATACTGTCTTGTTGTGACTTTTTAATTTTCCAGGATTGGTGTATGTGTGTGAGTCTGCGTCTAAAATTCCTATTTTCATACTTTCATTTTAATCCCCACCAGGTACACTTGGGGCCATTGTAGACACGTCTCCCTACTGCAGCCATGGTGGGCACCCAGCTATATTAATGCATCTCACCTTCCTGCCGCAAGGCTGGAAGGCCAGGCCCCTAATCCTATATATCCCACACTCTCATCCTACTCCTGGCCCTTCATGATTCAACAGCACCAGGTCTCCAACCCTCAAGTCTGGTTTTAAAGGACTTCATTTCTGGCACCTCTACTACTCTTTCTTTCTCTCGAACCCAGCCATGGATTTTGGTTTTGGTTTTGTCGTTATCTTTTATCCAGCATATTTACGTGTCGTGAACAAGAGCTATGTTGCAGTAGCTCATTTTACTATGTTACTGGAAACAAAGTCACATTTCCATTTTTGTAGATGTAAAAATTGAGGCTTCGGGTGATTTGGCAACTTCCCTGAAGGTGCTGGAACAAGCCACATTGGCATGTAGCACTAGAGCACAGCTCTGCCTCCAAAGCCCGTGTTCTCACCTCCCTCCCCACACCTGTTACAAATTGCCTCATTTTAAAGGTTAAATAGTGGTAGTTTATTTTAATTCTGTCACTCTTCCCAAAGCAATACAAGTGGGAATATGTTATTTCAGCTTTGCTAAGACCAACACAGAAAGTGTAAATGGACACATGCCAGAGGATTATTTTATGTTAATTCCAATTTGGGGTTTTAATGGTAGGCTTTTAATAGTCCTCTCAAGGAAAGTCATCTGCTAAGGGACAAATAAAGGGTTGGGGATTGAAGTCCAGGACTTCTTCTGCCAGATCCCTCCACATGCACCTTCTCCATCCCCAGATGCACAGTCGGAGGCACTTTCTGCCAAGATCCACATCCATTTCCCTATGTCCCTCATGTTTTGAATCATACATGTGCTAACCGCCACAGCTTCCCCCAGTTGAGGTGTGATTTCTGTCTGAGTGCCTATAGCTTCCTGGATTAGTCTTAGAGGGCCTTGATTGACTGACTTTAGTCCTCACTTAAAGCTCATGAAATGTAACCTACTTCTTTCAGTTGAAGAGTTTTCTCTGAAAAAACATCCTGAAGAAAACCCATGGGGATCGGTCAGGTGACTCAGACTTGTTTAATTTCATTTTGGTAAGCCAGAGCCAGTGCCAGTCTTTGAAAAATACAAAAATACATATATACAAGGATTAAGAAAGATTCTATTCAGATTACGCCCAACTTTATAGATTCTCTATAATGTGTCGGGTACTGTGCTAATTAGAAATGTGCCACACACTTTTATTTGGGAGAGTACCTTGCATGATCCTTGGAGACATTCTTCTTCTTGGTAGGACAATCAATGTCCAAGTAATTCATTCCTCCATCCAAATGCCCCTCCTTCCATCCATCCCTCAAATACTTAGGGTCTACCATGTGTCACACATCATCTCTTAGTAACCTCTGATGTTAACTTGTTTCCCTGGCCTACTCAGGGTCCATATCCTGCTCAAAGATCCTTCTAGAAGTTGATAGCTGTATTAGCCTTCACATGCTACCCTAGAAAAATACCCCAGACTGGGTGTTTTAAACAGCGGAAATTTATTTCTGAGAGTTCTACACACTGGAAGTCCAAGACCCAGGGGTGGGCAGCGCTGGCTTCTCCCGAGGCCTCTGTCCTCGGCTTGCAGATGCCATCCACTTGCTGTGTCCTCACACGGCCTTTCCTCCATGCATGCGCACTCATGATATCTCTTTCTCTCAGAAGGACACCAGTTCTTTGGATTAAGTCCCCACCTTATGACCTCATGTAACCTTAACTACCACTCTAAAGTCCCTATCTCCACACACTGTCACTTTGGGAGTTCAGATGTCAGCACATGAATTTTGGAGGAAGATCATTCAGTTCCTAAAAATAGGTTTTCTATTTTTGTTTTGTCTCCTACCACAAACTGAGTAGGATTCAGTTTTTGATGTGATAGAGCTCCTTGACATCTATGGACCTCATTGCTGTTAATATTGGAGAGTAACCTTACACCCTAACACTTTTAGTCTGAATTCAATAAGATTTCAGTTACTATAAGAGCTTGTAGCTTCCTTGGGCAGGAGAGAAGGAAAGAAATTAGTTTTAGAGGAAGAAAGAGTGTAGTTGGTCCTGAGGGTAGGCTGGGAATGGGGGTGGAGGGGGATAACATACCACACCACACAGCACAGACGCCACAGCTCTAGAATACATATGCAAGGGAGGAGAACTAGTCAGAAACAGCTAAGACTGCAACAGGAAAGCCAGGAGTAGCTGCCCCAGGTGTGCAGCCTCACTTGGCAGGCTGGGCTTGTGTGGAGTCAGGCAAAGATTGCATGTGAGAGGGAAAGATCGCATGGGAGAGGGAAGGATCACATGTGAGAGGGGGGCTCCTGCAGCCTCTGCTTCTGGATCATGAGTCAACAGCAAGGACTCATGAGCCAAACCTGATTACAGCAAACCCCCTGTGCTTTCTGCTTCCTAACTTGCTAAAAGGTTGTAGATTGAGCTCTCAACCTTGTTAATCGACGAGGTGAAAAACTGTGGCCTGCAAATGTGCCTTAATCACATGCTAACTTTGGACCGAATCTATCTGAATGTTCAGGAAAGAAAAGGCTCGAGTGTACTTGGGCAGCACCTCCAGAAAAGGGAACTGGGCCAAGGGCATCGTGTTCTGACGATCTCTTTGGCAGTGACCCAAGGACAGAGTTCAGAAGGTTTGGGAAGAGCAAGACACCAGAAAAAATAACTAAAAGAAATACAACTCTCAAAAAAGAAAGAGTGAGATACTGCCTGAGACCCCAGGACTGCTGGGGATAAACCCGCAAGTTTACCTGCCTCTGAAGAAAATCAGCCAAGGCAGAGAGGAAGTGAGTGCTCTCAGCATCCCCGAGGCCGCAGGACAGGACCTTAATGAGCACTTGGCTTTGGACGCCCAGTCAGGCACCCTGCACATATTAAGATGACCTCTCTACTCCAACAAATGCATATGATTATTCCTAATCCCAGAATCATCCTTGCAGCTGTTTTCTAATTCCGTAAGTTTGTAGAAAATAATTTGTTTCTTCATATGCGTGTTCTTGTTCCCACAGAAGAACCAAAAAAAGAAAGAAAAAACCCTCAAACCCTTTACCACACTGAATTGCAGGTCTGCTTGAGGCCACTGAGGCAATAGAAATGGGAATTAATCCAGCAGCAAAAAAGAGTTGCTGGCAGCAGGTGGGATGCAGGTGGAAGAGATCAGAAAAGCGCTGGAACCCAGAGTCAGAAGAAGGGCTCAGATGGAGAGTGCAGAAGTGAGGAAGACAACCAAGGAGGAGCGGGCCTAATGAAGGGCCAGGGTAGGAGACACTCCAGGAGAACGTGAGCCCTGCCCAGATAGTGGAAAAAGGGATACCACGGACAAGGTACACGCATGTCCTCCAGGTTTATCAATAGCAAGTATTCCTTTGACCTTAATAAGTCCTTTTAAAACTTACTAAGTTTATTGAGCATCCGCCTCTGCAGTCTGAGGCCATCTCAGTGGGAACTGTGATGCCCCCACTACTTGCAGGTCTGCCCTCCGCAGGGCCTGAGCTGCAAATGGCCTTCACATCAGTCTTGCCTCCAATGACAATATGCTAAGGATCCCTGCAGAGAAGCCAAGACTCCTGTCTGCCCAGCAAGGGGAAGCACTCAGCTTCCAGAGGGTTGAATCTTTGTATCTTTTCGTCACACCCAGTGCCTTATATTTGCATTAACAGCAGTTAGTATTTGACACATTGGAAAACTACAGTACGTCCCCATCTATAAGACCATCTATGATGCAAACAATTCCTACCCTCCTCCCTCACCCACTTGCTCCCTGTATACGGAAGTTACCTAATGTCAGCCAACACGACATGCACAATTTCTATAGGAGCCTGTTGGAGGGGCAGGGCCTCTGCTTCTGTCTAAATAAACTTTAACTCCCTTCCAGGATTTGGACAGGTACCCAGAGGACAAAGTGTTTGGCTCAGCAGGGTAGAAGGGAAGAGGAAAAGTTTCAAGTTAAACATTCTTGAGTTTGAATGCCAGCAAGTTAAATATGCTCTTACCCTAAAGCCAATGTGGAGGAAATTAGTAACAAGGGTTGTAGGGGTCTGTCTCCTAGTATGTAATTAAAAGTTGCAATTGTTATGTTTATTGCTGGCCAGTTTTCCAAAAGCTTGTATTTTGATCCTCTCAGGCAAGACACACATTAAGGTAGATGCTGCTTTACTTTTGAAAGTCTCTAGTCATCTAACCACCAGAGTGGGCTGCCTATGACATACAAAACTATATAGAAAGAGCTCTAGAAACACATATACACAGACCTGCTCACACACAGATCCACATACACAGACTTCCTTAACACAGATACATATACACAGATCTCCTCACACACGCATCCATATACACAGACCTCCTCACACTCAGGTCCACAGACACAGATTCATATACGCAGACCTCCTCACACATATGTCCACATGCATAGACCTCCTCACACACATCCATAGAGACAGACCTCCTCACATACACTTCCATAAACAGAGACCTCCTCACGCACACATCCATATACACAGACCTCCTCACACACATCCATATACACAGACCTCCTCACACGCATATCTATATACACAGTTCTCCTCACACACACATCCATATACACAGACCTTTTCATGTACACATCTATACACACAGACCTCCTCACACACACATTCATACACGCAGACCTTCTCATACACATCCATATACACAGACCTCCTCACACACACATCCACATACACAGACCTCCTCACACACATATCCATAGGCATAGACCTCCTCACACACATCCATATACACAGACCTTCTCACATACACATCCATATAACAGACCTCTTCACACACACACATCCATATACATAGACCTTCTTACACACACATCCATATACATAGACCTCCTCACATACACATCCATATACACAGACCTCCTCATACACATCTATATACACAGACCTCCTCACACACACATCCATATACACAGACCTCCTCACACATGCATCCATATACACAGATCTTCTCACGCACACGTCCATATACACAAATCTCCTCACACACACATCTATACACACAGACTTCCTCACACACACACATTTACATACACAGATCTCCTCACACTCACATATATACACAGACCTTCTCACGCACACATCCATATACACAAATCTCACACACACATCTATACACACAGACTTTCTCACACACACACATTTACATATACAGATCTCACACTCACATCTATATACACAGACCTTCTCACACACACACATCCATGTACACAGACCTCATCACACTCAGATCTGTATACACAGACCTCCTTACACACTTATCCATATGCAGCAGTCTGCTCACAAACAGCCAGAATGGATCACTCCTTTTCACACCTCCATTGGAGATGGTCCATAGATAGCCCTTATCCCACCTAAGGCTAGCATCAGAATCCAACTTTATCAAACTGCAGCACCTCATTTCTCTAAAGTGATTATGGAGATTCATAAAACCTATTGTTGAACCTAATATTATTCTTAAAATATGGAATGAACATAATAAATTAAAACTATTATCTGGATGTCAGAGGCTCCATTGTTCATTTTTTCCAACCCCACAGAGCCCTACAATTATCCTATCATTCATAAACATGTGTTATTTGTGATACAATTTTCATATCATCACAGGCTTTGTATTCATGTTATTTTTGACAATTGTAAATAGAAATGAACATGTTTTAAAATCAAAGAGACCTACCTTCAAATTTTGCTTTCTCCACTTTCTAATTATTCAACTTTTGTGATCCTGCTTCCTCATCTAGAAAAGGGAAATGATAATAACTGCTTTAGCTTCACAAAAGGCTGTGACCAAAAATTGAGATCCTGTGTATGAAATTCCCCGCACAGTTCTTGTTACAGAGTAGGCAATAATCAAACTAAAGTTCTTTTGAGACACAGAGGAATAAGAACATTAGCATTTAGTCTCTTTTCTCAAGCATTAAGTTCTGTAGGTTCTCATTTTAGCACTAAATCTCTCATAACTAAAATTAAATCCGAAAAATTAATTTCATTTTTTTTCTGCGATGAATTAGTATAGTCTGATTTCTGAGGCAGTAAATAGAAACTGTAACATAGAAGAGAAATTTAATTATTTAAATGAATGTCTTTGTACCAGCTTATGAAGTAAAAAGAATTAAGTGGAGACAAGCATAAACAGTAGAGAGAATCCAAGGAGAGGAAGTAATTGGAAGAATAAAACACCTTAAAGGTGTGTTACCAGTGCCGGGAGCTACCTCCTACAGGTAGACAAATGTTTGCTTTTCAATTGCAGTATTTTACTCCATGCAGATATTTCTCCCAGGCTTGTGTACTTTGGCACATGAGCAATGGGGTTCTATGGCTGCTCTCCCAAAAAGACCCCATGTGAGGAAAAGTAGCAAGGTATAATGGAACGAATAACTGAAATGGAGTGTATGAGTGGTTGGTCCCGCTGCCCTTCTTCCTGCTCCTAGAGCCATTTTCTGACCCTACTGCACATTTCCAACCATGTAGGTGCCCCAGTCCCAAGAGAAAGAAAAGTGAAAGTAAACTCTTTGAAGGCAGACATATATTCAGATTTTCTGCTCTGGCACCCAGACATATGGGTGTGATAGTGCCTATGGTTTTTTTTTTCCCCTTGTGTTTTTTAGCTTTGACTATGTCATAATAATCATTTCAGGCACCTTGCATGAATATTTTCATTTAATCCTCAAAACTACCCCATATGTTGGTATTCTATCCCCATATTACAGCAGGAAAGCTGACGCTCAGAAGATTCAAGTCCCTTGAGTTGAATGCAGGCTTTCAGACTTAGAGACCCATGCTTTTGTCATCACTGCAACCTTGCATCAATTTCATTGTCCAGACTTTATATTTTCATCTGTGACTGGTTGCATTCCTGGATTTCTCTCCAGTATCCACTTTCTTCAAGACCACAGTTCCACTTGGCACCACTCCTGTTTCTCATCAATTGTAAAGAGACACCGCAACCCCGAGTACTTATGAGCACACACTTCCCCCATCTCTTGCACTCTGCCAGCTTCTAGACCCAATCCTCCAACTGCCTGCTGGGAACTCCTAAATGGAATCCTATGTGATATAGCAAACAACACCTACCACAATTTTCCAACTGGAAATACAGCAGCAAGTTCCATGCCATTCATTAAGTAAATTATACACAGTGATACCAGATGACACGAACCAAAAATGCAAGTAGAACTGCCTAGTTTGGCAGAAGGCCCAGTTCACCATTTCCCAAGCATGCTATCTCATAGTGGTCCGACTTAAACCAAGAGTCAAATGGGGGGTTGCTGGAGGAATGGGCGAACTGAGTCTTCAGACCATATCTGTGAATATGAACACTTGCCCCTACACGGGAAATACATGTCAAAGGGTTCGAGATTATGTTCCCTGACAAGAATCAAATTCCACATCGCTGCCTAAGGCTACATCCATATGTTGGAATAGAATTGAGACCAGTATCTAAATCTTATCTTCACTTGTATTTGAAGGTATGTGGCCCTGGGAAAATTACAGTGGCAGAAGGTAAAGGAGGGGAGTAACACTCCCCACGCCATGCCTTTATGGTTTGAGTGATAAAATGAAAGTCATAAAATTTATATTATGCGGTTCTTTGGAAGCTTAAGTAAGCTCATGTAAGCAAACGTATATAGCTAACATCTGACACACACCAAGTCTGTGATGGATAACTGCTGACTCCACATCGGAATCACAGCCGTCCCCAGTCTAATGACTATAGCACCACTGCACCTCATTTACCCATGGGGAGCCAGTCAGGGCACCTCTTACAACAGATTTTTTTTAACTGCAGAGTTTCACACCAGCATGGGGTGATGCATTGCACAGCAGGGAACATTTCCATTGGAAATTTTTATAATAAATCACTTCTGCCAACACGACATTGACTAGTGCAAGTGAAAACTGTTCCCTTTTGCTTTCTCTGAGAACCTTACCTAGTAAAAGCTATAATTAAGGAAGCTGTGGACAGGAGATCAATTGAGAGGAGTCATGGTTGGAATTATTAATAATGCGCTATCATCAGAGTGTCTTTGTCACTCAGTAGGCATCTTCATCCCACAAAAAGATGAGCGGGAAACTCCAAGAAGCAGCCAAACACGAGCAAAGCAGCTCCCTCTGTTCTCATGGCACCTGCCAACAGCAGGGTAGAAGGTGAGCCATGGGCCGTTTGTTAGAGAAGGAAAGGAAGCAGTCAGAATCCAGGGCAAACCTCCTGGAAGCATTCCAACTTCCCTTGTCCCCATAAGGGGACCCTAGAAGACACATGGCAGCAAACCTGCTGGGCAGGAAAACAGGGCCACCAAGAGCTTTCCTTGCCATCTTCATTCTGCCACCTTTAAGCAGTTACTCCCCCAAATAACTTACCCTTATCTCCTTCTTCATTGACAACCACCATGTTTTGTATATATCACTTTCCAGTTTTCTTGAACATTTTATCATAATTCTTCCATCAGTTCTTTGTAGTACTTATTTGAGTAATTAATTTCAGAAAATGTAAATGGCAGCTAATAGTTTTTGAGTTCTTGCTAATCCTAAAATATTTTCTTCTGATGTCACTAGTGAATAATAACTTGGAAGGATATGAAACTTTAGGATTAAAATCCAGCTTCCTTTAGAACTTTGAGTACTGATCTGTTGCCCTAAGGCATTTGGTGCTAAGAATGCTAAGGCTGGAGATACTGACTTTTTTCATGTTGCTTCATGACAGTTTTTTCTTCTGAATGAGAAACTTGTGGGATTTTCTTCTTATTTTTAGAAATCTTAAATTCTCCTGATTTAAGATGTAGCTCTGTATGTGATTCCCTTCAATATATTCCAATTGTCCTTAAGTGAGTCCTTCTGACATGAACTTAACTAAATTTCTTTAGTAAGTATTTTTCTTTTTTTTAAATTTTGGCTTTATTGCTTCTTTTCCATGTCCTCTGTTCTCTCACTTTGGAGCTCCTTTCAGATAGATACCAAGCCCAATATATTACATTTATTCACATACACTTAAGGGATACACAAAAGTGGCCCTGAGTTTCACCCATATGCTGAGGTTTACCAAAAACTGTCCTAAATCATTATTTCATTTTTCTGCAAAGTTCATTAAACTCTATGGTTTTTCCAATTTTATTAATCACAGGTTGGAATAACAAGAATTCTTTCTTGCTTTCAATATTCTAGTTCTTTTCATTCGTCATAGCTGCCTGTTCTTGTTATCTGGGTGCCACACTCTATAAATATCACTGAGGGTAATAACTGTTTGTTCTTTATTATTTTGGGACAGTTTCTTTCCTTTGATCAGTCTAGCTAGCTTGCTTCTTCTGAGTTGTTGATTCTCCTGCGGTGATGAGGAATTATTTTCTTGTGTAAACACATACGGAGGTCTGATTTGATCAGAATCCCCCTCGTTGCTGGCCACCTGGGGTTCATCTTCTACATCATCTGGCATCACATCCCCCACAGGTTGCTCATCCTCTCAGCCCCACTAGGCCAGAGTCCCATCTCCGCATGCAGGGCTTTCAGAGAGCCTAGCGTTGCACCCTAGTCACTGTCCTCCAAGCTCTCATGTGTCCAGCCCCTGCTGGTGATTTGTGGCGCTATCAGAGAGGTTGTCACTGTTGGGAAGTAGAGCAGGCATTGCTTTGGAGATGGGACTATTTAGACAATTTAACCTCTGAGCTGAGTCTAACAATAGCGGCTTGATGTGGCACAAGGTATTCTTCCTTCTCTATATGGCTGTGCTACTCATGTTTCTGTCACCCCACAAATCCCCTCATTATGTAGCAAGAAAAGTGAAATCTGGGTATGAGAGCTGCTTGCAGGTTGAAAATTCACATTTGTGCTAGTCAGCTCCAGCTACCATCACAAACAACCATAAGCTGGCTGGTTTAAGCAATAGAACTTCATTTCTCACAGTTCTGGAGGCAGGGAAGTCAAAGATCAAGGTGCAGGCTGGGCTTTCTTCCTGGTTCCTGGTTTGCAGATGGCTGCCGTCTCCCTGTGTCCACACATGGTGGAGATTAAGAGAAAGCAAGCTCTCTGGTGACTCTTTGTATAAGGGTGCTACCCTCATCACGAGGGCACTACGCTAACAACCTCAACTCAATATAATTAGCTCCCAAAGGTCCATCTGCAAGTGCCGTCACTTTGGGTGATGAAATTCAAATTCAACATATAAATTTTAGGAGAACACAAGCAAGCCTAGAGCAATATCCATCGCTGCCTTTTTGAATGACTGTGCTGAGGCACAGTCTTGTTGCTATGATTTTGAAGGTGTTTCTGTCCACTATTTAAAAAGCTGGTCTTTGTCCCACATTTCCTGAGTGGGTTAGTAGGACACTGTTGGCTTATTCTGGAAGATCAACTCTGATCAGTTTTTCTGTCCCAAGGCACCACAAGGGAGTCAGCTGGCCTGTGATCCACTCATCTCTTTGGGGCAGGGATGCCCTGGGAAAGGAATAGAAGGCAGGATATCATCCAGTCCAATCTCCTTGGCAACTGTATCTCTGAGTAAACATTTGCGAGGGGAAATAGTACTTATCTGCAGCATGCCCATAGCAGGTTGTTCCCAGTACCCAGCTAAGGGATAACTTAGAGTAAATACACAAAGATTATCCGAGACCTGGCCCCTAGACAGTGTCTCACAGGCACTCAGTTGTCTGTGAGATAACCTGGAGATGTTTCTCGTTTCACATCCTCCTCCTGTTATGAAAGGTATCCTGAAAACCTCACCTAAAGACTTCATCTACTATTGTGGTCCAGAGGTGCATGTCCAAAGGAGGAAGGGAGGATGTGAGGAGCCCTTGATGCCTCAGACTGCTCTTGCATTTGTCTGAGCCTCCTGGTTGTCTGCAAGCCTGACATTATTCTCAGAGCCCAACACTAGGAAACTGATTTGTGTGAACCTCATTTGACAGCTGGATCCCAGGTAGCTCCCCAGCAGAATCAAAAGTTACAGAATTTCTCAAAATGTATAGCCTATTGATGTCACTCTTTTCTGTTCCTTAGCACTTTTGAGGATATTTAAATATCATTTTTTATATCTGTTTGGTCTTGTCTCTGGGCCCTTTGGAAGGAGGAGCACTTGAAATATGGATTGAATGTGTCTTCTTGAAACTGGGGCCTCCCCCATGGTCTTTAATAAGTTCCATAACTTTTCTTCTGCTGGGTGACAAACAGTTCCTTTCAAATGAAAGCAGAATTTGTCACTTTTATCAGCACCATTTTTACTAGTCAGAAACCAGTGATATGAGTCAAAATGACGCCGCCCTACAATGAGCCAAGGATCAAAGAAATTTTTCATGCTGGAAGGCTTAACAGAGAAGTTCCTAGTGTAGACATAATATGGACTCAGAAGAAGTCAGAAATGACAGACCAATAACTATGCACAGAACGACCTAGCATGCAAGTGTGTCATACCTAAAGGTCTGATTTCTTCCATGTTTCAGGACGTCCTCCAAGGGGAGTACACCCTTCCTTTTTACACTCCTTTTAGCTTGTTGTTTTCTCCTGGAATCCTTGAGGCAGAGCTGTCTTCTGGCCACCCATATGGTGAAATAAAATGAGAGGGAACTCGTTGCAGGACCCGTGGCTTTGGAGAAGTCACTTTGTTCATTTCAAGGAGCAACACATTACTGGATACCTGCCAATGTGTTACATGTTTTGCACATATTTTTTGTTTCCTTTTTGTGTTTTAATTAATAGACTTTATTTTTTGGAGCAGATTTGCAGAAAAATTGAGCAGAAAATATAGATTCCCATATATCTCTCCCTCCTCCCCCACTCCACAGTTTTTCCTATTATTCACATCACATTACTTTAGCACATTTGCTATTGGTGAACTAATATCGATACATTCTTAAAAACTAAAGTCCATAGTTTACACCAGGGCTCACTATTTGTGTTGCAGATTCTCGGGGTTTTGATAAATGCATAATGACATATATCAGCCATTTCAGAATCATACAGAAAAGTTTCATTGCCCTAAAAATTCCCTATGTTCTAGCTATTTATTCCTTCTTCTGAATCCCTAGCAAACACTGGTCTTTACAGTATGTAGGCTTTTAAAATTGAATTCTTAAAGTTAGTGATCACATTTAAGAGTTCTCCATGTTTTTCCACAGCATCACTGCTCATTTCATTTAGTACTAAATAGAATTTCCTTGCATGGAGGCACCACAGTTTATCCATTCACCTGCTGAAGGGCATTTTGATGGCTTCTAGGTTTTGGCAGTTATGAACAAAGCTGGTTTAAACACTTCTGTCAAGATTTTAGTGTGGATAAGTTTTCAGCTCCTTTGGGTTAACACCAACGAGCATGATTTCTGGATCATACGGTAAGAGTATGTTTGGTTTTGTAAGAAACTGCCAAACCGTCCTCCTGAATGACAATACCATTATGCATTTACACCAAGGATGAATGAAACTTTCTGTTGCTCCACAGCCTCACCAGCATTTGCTGTTGTGCTTACATCTTGGCCATTTACTGGATGTATAGTGATATCTCATTGTTATTAAATTTGCAATTACTTAATGGTATATGGTGTTAAGTATTTCCCATTTGTATGTCTTCTTTTGTGAGGTATCTGTTCAGACCTTTTCTCTCTTTTGTAATTGGGTTATTTTCTTATTGTTGAGTTTTAAGAGGCTTTTAAAAATATTCTGGATACAAGTTCTTTATCAGATATGTGTTTTAGAAATGCTTTCCCCCAGTCTGTGGCCTTTTTACTGTCTTGACAGGGTCTCTCATAGAGCAGAAATTTTAGTGTTAACAAATGCCAGTTATCTAATTTTTTCTTTCATGAATTATGCATTTGGTATTGTATCTAAAAACTTATCACCATACTCAAGATCATTTGAACTTTCTCCTATGTTCTCATCTAGAAGTTTCATAGTTCTGTGTTTTACATTTAGGTCCATGACACATTTTGAGTTAATTTTTGTGAAATTCTAGGCTTGTGTCTAGATTCTTTTTTTTTTTTTTTGCATGCGAATGTTCAGTTGTTCTGGCACCATTTGCTGATATTATTCCTTTTTACATTGTATTGTCTTTGTTCCTTTTTTACACCTTTTTAAAATTAGGTTTTCACAAAAACAACTCAAAATTGGTTATTTTATATTTATTTTACCAAAAAAAAAGACTTAGATGCTTAAGTCATTTACCCTTAAGAGTAAAACAATGGTCAACCAGCAAAAGGTTTACCAGGGTGTGAGCCAATGTCTGAGCCTTGTGCCTTCACTGAATCAGGTGTTTTCCAGTGGGAGGTTCTTGGGAAAAAAATTCCTTGGAAAGTTAAGTTTATGAAATAATACATAATTCTTTCTCAGATATTCGAAATGTGCATTTCCTAAAGAAAAAATCTTCTGCAACTGTGTGCAACACAAGATTTTCTGTTGTTGTAAGTACCAAACTTGGCTTCTGCCGCCAACATAACTCACCTCCCACAGAGCATCTTCAGCAGAGGCTGCCCCATGATAAACATTCTTATTCTATTCTGGGCTCTGGCCAGGGGTGGGGGTAGGGGGGGGTTCTTAAGACACTTCTCTCTGGCCACAATTTGCTCATGTCTAAAATTAGGAAACAGATGGAATGGAGAATGGAGACTTGGAAGGGTGAAGAGATGGGAGAAGGGTGGTTGATGAGAAATTACTTAATGGGTACAATGCACATTGTTTGGGTGATGGATACCCTAAAATCCCTGACTTTACCACCAAGCAATCTATGTATGTAATAGAATTGCACCTTGTACCCCATAAATTTATACAAATAAAAGACCAACAATAATATCTTCTACATTCTCCTTTTGTTCTGACATTCTGAAAACCCTGTGACATATCACCTGACATTCACACATTTCTCTACACCAAGGTTTTCCGGACAGACAGTTTTTCTTGCTTATTGAAAAAAACTGAGTCTGTGAAGACCATGTGAAGGCAGAGTGGGAGGAATGTATCCTTTACCAAATAAGTGGTCCCAGGGCACATTATTCCCTCTGCACAGCAGCCACATTCCCATTAGGGACAGTGGGCATTTTCCCATGCAGTCCATGCACTGCACCTTCAATAAACTGCCATGGACTAATGTGAACTCACCATGGCTGCTGCAGTGATGGCTGTGGTGGTAGTGACCGGAGGTGCTGCCCAGGCTTTCTCTCCTTAGCAGTGCTGGAGAGCCGGCATCGATCTGGGCCTCCTGCAGAGGAGCTGCCAGCAGCTGGGCAGGCTGTGATTAGCAGCTCCTGAAAGGATCCCTTTCAAGGCTCTGGAGTCCTGCTTGGCAGCCCGCACTCTGTTTGCCTTAATTGGAGCAAATAATTTGTGCTTTCTCGTCTCAGAGATTGATCCTTGCTGAGGACCACAGGCACAGAAGTCAGGTGAAAGAGAAGAATGTCCTAGCTAGCTCCAAACATAGACAGAAAATGCTTCAGTTTCCTTGCAGGGTGAAATATTGATGCTCAGCAATAACTTCAAATGCAATTTTAAAACATCTCTTTCAAATTCAGAGATTTGTGTGTCAGTTCTGCTCACTGTAGACACCATCAAACACAATTTGCCCTGGGAATCCAAAAACAGAGCTTACAGAGAAATGTCAGGATGTGAAGGGACTGCAGGCAGAGGCTGACCCTGCAGAATCAGCAACAAGGGCTGACACCTCCAGAGCCTCCCAATAGACAGGGGCAGTTCCCAGCATGCCCTATGCATGGCCTGCACCTCCCTCACATTCCTGGTGGAAGGCTCTAGTATTGCCCTCTTGTATACTTGGAGAAATTGAAAGATAAAGAAACCTGTTAAAAATCTGCTTCAGTGAATGACAAAGCATGGTTCCCAACACATATTAATTAATTAAATACTATTAGTATTAGTAGTATGTATTTGAAAATGAACAGATGAACACATCAATCAATGACTCAGTGAAATCAATGAATCAAAAAATAGTTAGGACATCACTTGAGGCCTCCATGGGGAGAACAGGAATGAATGTGGGTGGCGTCAGTGCACGAGGCAGAGCGCCTCATCAAGGCACCAAATCACCAAGATGTTCCCTTGTGGATCACCAGAATAGCACCGCACCTTAGGGTATCTAGGTGAGAAAGTCATAAGTATGTGTGAGTGATGAACACTAAACTAGTTAAAATTGATGTCTGAGTATGGAAGTAGAAGTATATTGCAGGACAGAGCTGACCGTGAAGGCCCATCTGGGGCCCTACACTCCATCTGGGGTAAGCTCATGCTTGTGTTAAGGCTGCAATGCTCATTGGATGCCCATCTGACACATTAGCCACCTGGAATGTGGGCTGACATGGAGACTTCATTATGAAATGGCAGAGACGTACCTAAGGGATTTGGGGTAAGAGGAAGAGCCAAATTGCATTGAATTCCTTTTCTGTACTTGGTGCTAACATCAAGCAATTACACAGAAAGGCAGTCCTCATTTTGTTCAATTCTGACATGCATAGATTCCATTTACTGTGGATGATAAAATACTTGTCCCTCCAACAAATGACTTTGACTTCACTGTTAGCTCTTCAGTTCATACATCCCTACATAAATACTAGATGTGCACCATGATCAGTGACCAATCCCTTCACTTCTTGCAAAGTCTGCCAATGGTTTGCCCCTGAACACCTGTTATTCAGGTCACACTTGTCAGGAGCTAGTCTAGCGGGAGACTTAGCTGAGCAGCCAGGTGCCTGAGTGGCTGAAACAATGCAACAAGTCAAAATAGAATTCACAATTAAGGCTTTAATCACTTACTGCAATGGTACACGCAGAAGGCTGAACCAGAAAAAGTTCTGACTCCCCCTCTGTTCCATTTTCTCCCATGGAATGGGTTCCAGTTGAGGGTCAGCATAGACATTTTGGGGCATCATTTTTATAGTTAAAGGCTCTCCAAACAAATGGCTCCTATAGTTTTATTGACCCAAGGTCTAGGAGGCAAGATGAGAGAGGATTTGGAGTGAAAAAGTACTGGGTAGGGAGTTAGAATGGAGAAAAAGGTCTTCAGGTCTTCCCCCTCCTCCCCATCTCTACAAAGAGACCTCAACAGAGGCTCCTGAAGAGAACCTCAGATAAACAGACCTAGGAATGAAGTCATCTGGGCTGGCAGTGCAAAAACGCATGAGAACATGGCTGGCCAGGGTGTGAGACCTTGACTGCAACTCCCTACAGGGACTGCAAAGCACTGGCTGATGATGTAGGGAGCAAAACGTTCCCCTGAGACCTACCAGGTAAAGCCTTCGTAATTGCCTGTGGTTTGGCCTGAAAATTTACATATAGGTTCTGTTTCTTTTGTTCTGGAGACACACTCTGCAATGCACAGACAGGAAAGCATGTAGTCATATCGTCTCTTGTCCCCCATGATAAACTGGCATGATATTTTACCAATGCGCTGGGTACTACATTTTATTTTCCTATATACAACATTGGTAATCAAAAGAGGGAATTGACCAACAAAGATAAAAGTGCAGCAAGGAAATGGAAGGTGATAATGCTGGAAGTGAAACTGGATAAAATGCAAATCAGGTTGTAGAAGAAATAGCTGACAGAGGGAACGTGAACACTAGCCTTCGATACACTCAGATGTGCAGCCGGGGAGGGAGCTCAGAGACAGAGGATAGTCGACATCAGTGGCAAAAAGTCATTTCCTGGAGGAAGGAAGGCTGGCAAAAGATCTCCCACTAAAGGGACTTGCAGAGAGATGTTTCACAACATGGAAAGCACAAAGAACAAAACACTGGAAGCTGATCCAAACTTAGAAAGGAGTATGGCTTTCTGCCAAGGCATGGAAAAGATGCTTGCTCTGTACCGTAAGGGATGAAAGAAGGCAAACACTGTTCAAACGCTCTAGGCAGGTTTCTAACGAATAAACAAAACCTTGTAATTCTCCATGTTTCTGATGTTTTAAAGTGCAGTTTACTAAATAATATTGGTTTTACTATGTTTTATTTTCTTATACATCTATGAGTGACAGTAAGAAAGTTTTGAATGTTTTGGCAAAAAGGTTCAGATGTTATGAAACAATCATAACTTTCCCATTGCTTTAAATTAAGATTGTGTGCACAGTCAGATTTGTGGTCTTGCATTTACCTTGCAAAGTGAAGACTGCCCTGTATTACCTAATTTCATCTTTAAAGAAAAAAAGGATATTGTATTGTTTCTACCATGAAGACACAAGCAAAAGCAGAGTAGTGGAGTAACCTGTCAGAGATCACAGAGCAAGTGAGTGATAGAGCTTAGATCTGAACACTAGCCTCAATAACACTTCACTTTCTGCCCTCAACAATCCCCTAGGAAAGCAGAGAGGAGTCTGCTACCTGGGAAATGTTAGCGATGGGTCAGATCTGGGGCTAGACATTCTACTGTGCCAGTAAACACATAATTCAAAACTGCTGGAAGGGCATTCCGTAAAAGAATTACTTAGAGTTTAGAGTAATTCTGATTTTAAAAAAATTAAGTGTATATAGCACACCCTCTGTATAGTGCATGCACTATGTAAGGGCTTCACAAGTGTTAACTCTGTTTTTTGTTGTTGTTTTTTTGGGACAGTCTCCCTCTATGGCTCAGGCTGGAGTACAGTGGCACTATCTCGGCTCACTGCAACCTACATCTCCCGGGATCAAAGGATTCTCCAGCCTTAGCCTCATAGTAGCTAGGATTACAAGTGTGGTGTGTGCCACCACAGGCTAGCTAATTTTTGTATTTTTAGTAGAGACAGAGTTTCACCATATTGGTCAGGCTGGTCTTGAACTCCTGACGTCAGGTGATCCGCTCACCTCCGCCACCCAAAGTGCTGGGATTACAGGCATGAGCCACTGCACCTGTCCAGTGTTAACTCCTTTAATGCTGACCACAACCTAATGAGGAAATTTCCATATTATAATATTCATATATATTATTTTATTTTATTTGAAATATACAATTTACATGGTTTTGAATATTATATATATATATTATATTTTATATTTATGGGAAAGGAAACTGAGGGACATAGAGGTAATGAATTCCCACAGGACACACAGTAATACCTAGCAGAATGGGGGTGAAGTTTCAGGTCCCAGCTTCCCACCTGGATGCCTGTGCTCTGGGCTTACACCCTCTCACACCCTGCCTGGCTTTAGTACCCCTCCTTCAAGTGACTCACCCTCCACCCCTCACCCCTCAAGGCTTCAGTGCCTATCATGTGTTCACTCCTGCCTGACCGTGACTCCCTGTTCATAGGCTTGCTTCCTGATAATTGCTTAGACCTGTCCTGGGTCCTGTCCTGCAGATCCCAGATCTGTCCCATTTCATTCCAGGACAGGAGTCTTGTTCCCACACCCATGCCTTCTCCAGGGACCCTGGTGGTGCTGCTATGAGTGGCTTCCTAACAGAACCCCTATTACCTTCAATATGGCCAATGGCTTGTAAAAGACCATTTATTTTACACTCTCCAGAAAAAAAGATTCCCACTCCAGATGTTCAGCACCATGGTGCACAGTTTATATATATTACCCAATTCAATTTTCATAGTAACAAGAATTGAGTTTGAGTTTTGTTTGTTCATTGGTCTTTAGTTTTTATTTTGATTTATTATTTTCTCTATGGATTTCAGGTGCTGTATTAATCCATTCTTGCATTGCTATAAAGAACTACCTGAGGCTGGGTAATTTATAGAGAAAGAGGTTTAATTGGCTTACAGTTCTATAGGCTGTACAGGTAGCATGGCTGAGGAGGCCTTAGGAAACTTTCAGTCATGGCACAAGGCAAAGAAAAAGCCAACACATTCTCACATGGCAAAGCAGAAGAGAAAGAGAAGAGGGAGGTGAAGCCAACACATTCTCACGTGGCAAAGCAGGAGGGAGATTAGAGAGAGGGGGGATGCGCTGCACACTTTTAACCAGATCTCATAAGAACTCACTCACATCACAGGAACAGCAAGGGGGGGAATCCGTCCCCATGATTTAATCACCTCCCCACCAGGCCACTCCCCCCAACACTGAGCTTTAGGTGGGAACACAACTCCAAACCATATCAGGTGCCCAGGAAATAATTAATAATAATCCTGGGTCATGACATGCATTCATCATTGTTTTGACACAGTCAGCGAGTTTTGTTTAGTTAGTTACTGTAATTGTGTATTAAGCCCTAGTGTACCCACTGCCCTAAACAAAACCCAGGACCTTGACACCCTGACAGCAACCCATCCTGAGCAGACCATGGTTCCTCCTGTCTCCCTTCCTCTCCCCCACTCAAAGTGATCATCATTCTGATTATCATGTATGATGGTTATTTTAGATAACAACTTGACTGGATTAAGAAATAAACAGAAAAATGGTAAATAATTTTCTTGGGTGTGTTTATGAAGGTTTTTCCAGAGGAGATTATCATGTGGGTCAGAGTGGAATAGGTAAAGAAGATCTATCTTTAAGGTAGGCAGGCACCATGCAATCTACTAGAGACTTGGAGAGAAGAAAAATTTTAAAAAGGTCAATGTGTCAGTCTATCTCATGGAGCTGGAATACGCTCATCCTCTGCCTTCGACAACAGAAATCCGAGCCCTCTGGCCTTTCAACTCCAGGGCTTATACCAGCAGCCATGCTGGGTTCTCAGGCCTTTGGCCTCAGAATGAAAGTTACAGCATTAGCTTCCCTGGTTCTGAGGCCTCTGGACTTGGACTGAGCCACACTACCAGCATCTCATGGTCTCCAGTTTGCAATTGACCTGTCCTGGGACTTCTCAGCCTTCATAATTGTGTGAGTCAATTCCCCTAATAAATCCCCTCTCATCTCTCTGTATACAGATATATCCTATTGGTTCTATCATTCTGAAAAACCTGGCTAGTATTCCATGTCCATCTTCCCCTTTGTTTTTCTTTTACTTTTATATACTTTGATATCATTTTTATGTATTCTCACAAAATATGGAAATGTTTTGGAAAAAATATGGAAATATGTATGTATGTATGTATACACACACATATATTCCTACACACATATATGTATTTGTCTCTTCCCACATTGCTATAAAGAAATACCTGAGACTAAGTAATTTATAAAGAAAATAAGTTTAATTGGCTCACACTTCTGCAGGCCATACAGGAAACATGGCTGAGGGAGGTCTTAGTAAAAGTACAATCATGGTAGAAGGTGAAGGGGAAACCGGCATGTCCTACATGGCTGGAGGAAGAGGAAAAGAGTGAAGAGGGAGGTGCTACCCACTTTCAAACAACGAGGTCTCGTGAGAACTCTATCACACGCATAGCAAGGGGGAAGTCCAGCCCCATAATTCAATCACCTCCCCACCAGGCCTCTCCGCTAATCCTGGGAATTACAATTTGATATGAGATTTAGGTGGGGACACAGAGGCAAACTACCTATGTATGTATATATGTATATATGTATGTATGTATCTATTATTTATATTTTTAAGATTCACATCTGTTTAATGTATATAAACTCAAGGAAAGGACAGTCCCAAATTCAGTAGAAATATTCTGTGCAATTCATATGGAGGGGTTGAGGGTGAAGGGAGGGGGCTTTAGAACCCACATCCGAGCATGTACAAAGATAACTTACACGGCAACCCCCACCTGCAAGGGTGAGGCAGCTCTGCCAAGCCCCTAGGGCTGAGGGGCATATTGCAGACATGTCACTATGGGAGCCAACCAGTGTGGGCCCCAGGTGCTGGTGGGAGTGAAGAGGGCACCAGTCTGGAGGAGAGGGTGGTTATTAGGAGGACTTGATATACATATATTGCAATTTTATAATATACATATGTGAATTTGGGTGGGGACACAGAGCCAAGCCATATCAACATATCAATATATCATATAAAAATATGAGGTTAACACAAAAGACTGGGGTAAAGATGGGATTAACAATATATATTGATATGATTTGGCTGTGTCCCCACCCAAATTCACACAGACCTAAACAATATTATTCATATTGTTTTAAATTGTGTATATCAGGTATCATGCCAAGTAGAATCCCTGGAGATTTTCACTTACACTACTTTGCTAGGATTTATCCATAGTTTCACCTGTCACTGGAGTATATTGGTTTGGATTGCAGAAAACTATTTCATTGTGGGAATACACAGCAATTGATTAGTCCACTCTTCAGTTGATTTGTTCAATCATTTCTAGGTTTTCTCTTGTAAACAGGGAAGCTGTGAACATTCTTGCATGTCTTCTATTGGCTATGCGGTGTTTTCTCTCAAGTCATTCCGAGTGGAATTGCAAATATTACAAGGTATTTAAGTATTTCATTTTAGGGAATAAGTGCCCACCTGTTTTCCAAAGAAATGGTACAAAGCTTAATCCAGCAGGAAGAAATGAGAGAACCTGTGTGTCCATATCCCCCTCCAGATTTGACATTTGCAGATTTTGTATGTGTGCCTACTGAACGAATATAAAATACTAAATCGTCCTGTTCCTGATTTTCATTTCTCTCGTTACTAACAGTGTTGAAAATCTCCACACAGGTTTTGTGGACGCATGTGTTTTTATTTTTTAAGACACCTGTTCAGGCCTCTGCCCAACTTTCCATTGATTGCCCATGCTAATAATGAGCCTGTCACCAGAGAAATTGCCTCTGCATCTCACCCTGAATGAGCATGGCTATTTCCAGGACTCTGACTCTGTGATTTCCCCCACTACTCTTATCGATGATGAACTCTACTGTTCTGAGACTTTATAAGGCAAACCATCATCATACTAAAGGAAACTTTAGGCAGGCAAAGAGAATGGGGAAATTAGAGACCAGCCCAAGAGATGCCACTGGAATGAGGCCTTATGTTAGACATCTGATCAGGTTCCAATGATTGACTTAAATGTTTCTGGTGGGTGACCTGAGCAGAATCTTCAAGTTGGGATGAATCTAGATGTCATTCAGGTAACAAGAAGTTCACAGGGGAGGGGATCCAAGTAATGTGTTTCATGGGAGTAAATTCATCATCTTCAAGCCATGCCACTGGACTAGGATAAAGTTAGGAATACTCCCTTTGAGGGGGGGCTGGTGGAAGCAAGATGAGACTGCAGAGCCCTCTTTAGGTAGGAGCTACAGGCCTGGCAGATGTAGCAAAGAAACTGGCTGGAACTGCGGCATGGGGATTAATGCAAAAGCCTATAAAAATATCAGGTTAACACAAAGAGGCTGGGGTAAGGATGGGATTAACAAGCTAGCATGTAGCGAGAGACTGAGATACAATTTCTAAAACTAAAGAAAAAGACCCAGGTCAAACTGGAAGCAAAGAGTCTTCTGGGAGCTATTTTGGGTTCTCAGAGTCATGAGCTGCACAAAGGTCCTGTTGCATCATTCAAAGACCCAATTACTAAAAGACAGAGCCGGGAACATAGTTTCTGTCTCAGTAGGAGCTGACTTAGGAGTCAGGGTGAGTCTACACCTCCAGGTAGGAAGCCCCTTTGCCAGAAACTAAGGTGGAGAAGAGGATTTTATTTAATGAACATTTATATACCTCATATATTCCAAGCACCTGACTTCGTTTACGGGAACAGAGTTAAACAAGGTATAGCATCTGCTCTGACATTGCCAAATAACATGAATTTCCTTTTCAGTCAGCATGACTCACTGTACTAAACACTTCACACAAATTCTTCCACTTAATTCTATAACAACCAGCTGGGCATGGTGATGCATGCCTGTCATTCCAGCTACTTTGGAGGCTGAAGTGGAAGGATCACTTGATCTCAGGAGTTCCAGGCTGTAATGAACTCTGATCGCATCACTGCACTCCAGCCTGGGCGACAGAGCAAGATCTTATTTCTTAAAACATAAAATGAGATAAAATTCTATAACAACTATATAAAGTAAGTACCAATACTTTTCCCACCTTACAATGAGGACATTGAGGCTCAAAAAGTTTAAGAAATGTTTCTAAGGCCATTCAGAGAATAAGTAGAGGAGGAGGAATTTGAAACTAATCAATTAGACCCTGGAGGTCATGTGTTTAACCACTCAGTGTGTGTTTCCTAAGCTTCCTTTTATTAGAGAGGGCAGGGGCTCCCCAGTCTCCTCATCATGTAACTTATTGTGCAGTGATGGTAACATCTAAAGACCTAAAACTAAGCACAAATGCCTTCAGTTCTAATGTAAGATACACATCTCATAATGTGGTATACATCTTCAGATAATATGGAAACCACAAAACCAATGGAACTTAAATTAAAATTGCATGTTAATGAGGCAGAGGATGAGATTTTGCAACCGCGAATCTCATAAAGTTAGGAAAATCCCTTTGAGGAGGGCTCATCTGTGTCCTGGAGCCCCAGAATCTCCCACCAATTCCCTCTATTTGAGCAGCTACAAAACTTTGCTAGTACTGCACACCATGGTGCCATCTGGCCTCCACTAGGTGAAAGCACTTCGTTTATTAGTTACTTCACCCCATAGTTTCCTATTAGCTTGTGACAGTGAAAGAAGCCTTCCTTGGCACCAATTCAGTTATAAACACAAACTCATGGGCACTAAAATCCCTAGCTATGCTCAGGAGTAGACTAATAATGGCCTAGAAAATTGTGGACCTCCATTTGAGAAATACCTTATTATGCTCTTCAGCCTCTCTCCAACCCCAGTCCTCATCAGAAGGCAATAACCTCCCTGTGTGATAAGTGTGAAGGCAGAAAAAAAACACAGGATCCATGGGATGGGAGAGGGCACCCACCCCTCTGCGCAAAAAGTACAGGAAAGTCTTCCTGAAAGTGTGACTGCTGGTTGTAACCTGGAGAGGAAGAAAAAAGTTTCTCAGGTGGAAGAAATGACATAAGGAAAGGCAATAGGACAAGAAGCAGCATAATATGTGCACAAGAGACAAAAAAATATATAATCCATGAAAAATAAGAGAAAAAGGGAGCCACAGAAGCTGGTAGAAGCAAATCATTGGGTACCTACACATATAACTACACCTATATCTGAGTGTCATCAACATCTACATCTACACTTACACACTTACATCTACATCTGAGTGTCTACATCTACATCCTCTACACCTACACCTACATCCGTATATCTATGTCAGCATCATCTACACCTACACCAACACCTGCCTACATCTGCACCTGTATGTCTACATCAACATCATCTACACCTACACCTATATCTGAGTGTCTACATCATCATCTACACCTACACTTACATCTGCATCTGAGTGTCTACATCTACATCCTCCGCACCTACACCTACATCTGTATATCTATGTCAGCATCGTCTACACCTACACCAACACCTGCCTACATCTGCACCTGTATGTCTACATCAACATCATCTACACCTACACCTGTATCTGAGTGTCTACATCATCATCTACACCTACACTTACATCTGCATCTGAGTGTCTACATCTACATCCTCTGCACCTACACCTACATCTGTATATCTACATCAACATCACCTACACCTACACCTACAGCTACAACTATATCTACATCTGAGTGTCTACATCACCATCTACACCTACACCTACATCTATATATCTACATCAACTTTATCTACACCTACACCTACGTCTACATCTCTATATCTACATCAACATCATCTACACCCACACCTACACCTACACCTACATTTACATAATTAACTCTGTATCATCTCCAGCTCCAAATATGCCTACACTGATTTCTACATTCATATGTCTATACCCACATCTACAGCAGCCTTTACATTTCTCATCTATATCTATATTCTTGGCCCGTCTATGAACTCTTTGAGAAAGACAGGAAAGCATTAGAATTCTCTAATGCTCTTTCATTTCCTTGTGCACTAAGTGTATAAGAAACACCTCTGCTTGGATTGAAATGGAAAGATCATGACTATGGATGAGGCAGTCTTCACCAAGTTGCTGTGGACATCTACCTTGGTTGCCAGCTCCCTACATCCTGGCATGGCAGGGCTGCAGGAAGTGCTTGAGTTGATGAGAATAACACGAGACTCTTTTTATTTGCCATCACCAGAATTAGCTTGTATTGTGCAGCCACGGTTTGCTTGGTCTTTTAAATTACATTCCCATTTCCCTGTGCTCTCATCATTGCAGCTCTCATGGCTACATTTCTTAAAGCAATAACTTTCATTTACAATAATGTTCCTTTAATAGGGGCATGTTGGCCAATATTCATGTGCACTCACTTGGCATAGCATTTTTCATCCAACCTGTGCCAACATTAAAAAGGTGAATTTAGCAAAAGCAGAAAAGCATAAAGAAGAAAATAAACATGACCCATGAACCCACTTCCTAGAGTAACTGTTTATGTCGGGGTGTGCTTTTCCCAAAGAAGTTCCTCTTTGCATATTAAGAACATACTGAATTCTGAGTCTTACTGTTAACATTATAATATAAACATTTCTATATAACTTTGGATATATTGGAAAATAATTTAATGGCTATGTACTTTTTCTTTATATTTCCTCATATCATTACTGACCATTTCTACTATAGTTTGATCCTTCTTTTCTATTTATTCATTTATTAAATATCCATTGAGTACTTACTTGAATGAGCAAGACATGCAAGGTCCTTGTTTTTAAAGAGCTTACAATTGAATGGGCAGACGCAGATAGTAACAAGCGAACGAAAGTAGTAAGATCTAGATTTACAGACAATATATTCTAACTATGTGTGGAGAAAAAAAAATACGGCTTTCAAAATTCATTTACAGTCCATCTTTCACTTAGTCTCCCATCCACAAGAGTGTGAGCAGAAAATAAATAAGTAAAATAGATGTGAGTACCAACCAAGAAACCTAGACTCATTTACAAAATTAAAAAAATGTTCTTAGCTAAATCTTAGCTTCTTCAGTCAAAATACTCCCCTCACTTAGATTCCTACTCTGTCCCCCAGAGCAGAACTCATTCCTGAAGTGCCTGCCTCCAGCATTCATTCTCAAACTCTCTGCCTTCTGGGTTAACTTAATCCTAACCCCAAGTTTATTTAGTCCACTGTATTCTCAGCATCTCTAAGTGAATTCAGAGGAATTTCCAGTTTCTTTTTATGGCATAGAAAGACCAAGGGGATACGGAAATGGTGCCAAAAAATTCTTTTGCCCCTTGCTTCCAAAGTTGTTGACTTATCCTTGTCCTGCATAGGGCAGAGGTCTTCCCCGAGAGCAATAATTCTTTTAGTATGGTCCCCAGACCACCAACACCAGCATCACCCAAAAAACTTTCAGAAGAACAAATTCTTCTCCCCAGATCTACCAAAGAAGAAACTATGGGTGGGGCGGTGGTCCAGTGATCTGTAGTCTTAAAGCTCTTGAAGCTCATTCAAGGAGATTCTGATATATACTCAAGTTTCAGAGCCACTGCCCTAAATGACTGCACATCCAGCAAAAGCAGCTATGCTCCTGATGTTCTCACATGCAATATCCATCAATATGTTTTGAGAATCCCCATTTCAAGGCACAAGCCCCAAGGAGTGTACGAAACATCAGTCTTTCAGGATTGTTCTGTCTCCTTCCTCTAAACCATCTTCCAAGGTTTGAAGGGGGTTGGTTTTCAGAGTCTCCCGGCCCTACATTGTGTGCTGCTCCCCCTTCTCTTTCTTCTCTTCTTACCCCTCTCTTCCCCCCCTGACTGCACAGCTCACTTTCCTGCTGGCATAGTTGCAGGTGTCCACTCCACGTTTCTGGAAGGAACAGGAATGCCATAATGCGCTGCTTCCAGGTTTGGTTCCTGGTATTCTAAAAGGCCTCATAAAGTTTTCTCTTTCTTTCTCTCTCTCACTCTTCCTTTTACTGAAGCTCCTGTTTGTCCTCACAAAGTGTGATTTACAATTCTTATTACCTTGATATAGATTTAAACAAAAAAAAAATCTATTTTGACAAACTGGAGAAACGAGTTTATTGATGTTGCAGGTATGTCTTCTCTAAAGCACCACAACTCATTGCTTTAGTCAGGGTGAAGTCTCCAAGGCAAAAATCATCAGAATATAGAAATAGGTCTAAAAATGTTTCCAAAATAATGTCCCTGTTGCACTAACACAAAACTCAAAATGAATTTTTTGATTCAACAAGTGTTTGTTGAGGGCCTTCTATGTGAAGAAACCATTCTAAGCACTGGGGGACTCATCAGTGATACGAGATGTTTTGTACAAATTGTTACATCATTTACAACATTCAATTCTAAAACAATCTTAAGAGTATAAACTATGAAGCTATTTTCTTAGAGAAGAGAAATTGAAGGAGCAAAGGATCTATGTCTCTAGCCCATGAGTACTCATCCATGCAGTGCTGGCTCCCCAGGCTTAGCTCTGTGCATTTACAGAAAGTACACATGGCCCTGCCATGGCTCAGCACAGATAGCGCCTCTTCCAATAGACTTGTTCTAAGTCTCCCGTTTTATTCTCCATCACATCATTTTCTTTGCTTCTGTCAATATGCATTCCTCGATGTGAAGTTATGTATATACAAATGCATGTATACACAGAAATGCATGCAATTCACTTACCTGTTCATCTTGTCATCTGGCTTCCCTCAGCACAGTGTATGATGGGCAGAGAGACACCTCCTTAGACATGCCTATCCATTATCCTCAGAATCTGTGAACATATGATAATACATGCTAAGGGAAAATTAAGTTTGTGAATGGAATAAGGTGAGTAATCTGTTGACTTTAAGATAAGAAAATTACCCAGTATCATCTAAGGAAAGCCAATGGAATCTCAAGCATCCTTTAATTGTGCATGAGAGAGATAGAGGAGTCAGCGTTGGAGAGACGTGGTGTGAGACTCAATTCCCACTGCCGGCCTTGAGGACAGAGGCAGGGGCCACAAGCCGGCGGTACAGACAGGCTCTGAAAGCTGGCAAAAAGGTTATCAGTCCTTCCCTGGAGTCTCCAGAAGGGTGCAGCCCTGCCCACACCTTGATTTTGGCCTTGTATGACCTATTTCAGACTTCTAACCTCCAGAACTATAAGATCATAAATTTGTATTGTTTGAAGCCGTCACATGTATGACATTTTTTTACAGCAAATAGGAAGTTAACACAGGGTAAGCTTCATGAAGGCAGCCGCTGTAGCTTCTTCACTGAAAGTGCAGTGCCTGCCGATAGCATAGTGCACAGTAATGTTTATAAGGTGAATGGACACATAAGAACCTCAAACTGCCTCTCCAGAAGGATGCCTGTTTCCCACCTCCAGTACCATATAATCCCACTCACTGAAATAAGACCTTTTCCTATGTCACCTGGAACACCTCTGCAGCCTCTAAACATGTACCCTCTGTATCTAGGAGAGGCTTGGTAAAGTTTAGGTCTAGCAATGCAACTCTGTTATGCAAAATCCATCGACACACGTTCAAACCTCTCTACACAGGCTTCAGAGCAAGCTGCAGTACAGCCTCACCTACAATTCCTTATTTTCTATAACTTCTAGTTTTGTGCACCAAAACCCAACCTCTCCATGTGTCAGACCAACACATGTGCTCCTGATGGGCATGAGAGCTGTTTAGAGCTCTGTGTTATGCACATGGCCCTGCCGCACCCCAGACCAGTAGGTTGGAGGTGGAACCAACTATCTTTACTATCTAACAATCTCCACATATGGCAGCCAAGTTGAGAACCACTGGTCCAATTATTACCTCTCTAGACACCCCACAGACTTCTGTGATGACATCTCAGCCTGGGAAATAGAACAAACAACAAATCTCTCCCTCCTTTGAAACTCAATGTCATTTCAGCTATACTTCTAGCTATTAGCACTTTGCAGGTTTTAGTTTTTACTGTGGTTACCTAAGTATTTTTCCTATTGTGACTACCAGATTGCAAGCCCTTGATCACAGGGAGCTATACCTCTGCAGGGAGCTCCCTGAAAGCACAAGTGTATATTAAGAGGCTTCTTCACAGGTTCACGTTTCATTGTGTGATAAACCTGATTGAAGTCATCCAAAGAGGTTCTTAAATGAATGACAACACACAACTATCACCAAGCTAGTCCTCTACTGCCTTTATAAATTGTTTCACTTAAGGATCCCCCAAATTGCCCAGGACATCCTGATCCTCACCTAATTTTATAGATGATGAAACTGAGGCTTCATGATATTAAATCATTTGTGGAAGGGTCTGAGGCAGGACTCACATTGGAGGATTGCCTAAGCCACTGCTCCAGGCTGGTTTGGTGAACAGATCTTCCCAGCGATACGGAGAGGTAGAGAGCAGCCAGGCTGCACTGGTCCACACTGGTTGCCTTCCTGCCCAGGAATAAGCAGGCAGCTTTAGATTCTCTCTTTTGGGTCACTGGGGAATTTCTTAAGGTGCTGTTTCCAACCCTAACTTGAAACTTCTGACTTGCAGTATTTCCCTAATTTTCCTCTGGTGTCTCCTGTCTCTAGCCCCTAACTGCCCAGTGCCCTCAGATTCATAACATCACTGAAGTTTGTTCCTCTCATATGACCTCCTGGATCTGGGTATCTCCCACCCCTATCCTGTCCTGGGTCAGGAGCCCTTAAGCTTGGTTTCTCAGGGAGAGCATTTAGCCAAAGTCAATTCCTTGCCCAGAAGTAGGCTCAAGTAGATAATTGTTAATCTGGCAAATGTTTGAAAAAAAAAAAAAAAAAAAAAAAACTGGTGTGCAGCTGGGTCCAAGCATTGTAAGGAATGATCTTCAACCCCCTCACATAACACACCACATCATTGGATCCATAGCCCCAAACTATAAGCCTGGAAAAATCGACAATGAAACAGACATTTTTTTATGGTTACAGGGACCATGGCTGAATAGTATACTATCATCTGTTGAAATTATATTGCCACAAATCTGGGCATAAAATAAATGAAATCAATATCAAGGCAAGAAGTGAGTAACAGCCAGCTGAGAGCTAGAAGCAGGCTTAGCTCGTGTCCTCAGAGCATCCTGCCTCTGTTCCTGGCTTCCTACTTAAAATGCAATAGACACAAAAGTGGGCAGCTTACTCAGCACCAGTGTTCACTCTTCCCTGGGAATCATACAGCACCAGGAAGCATTAGCATTGAAATGCATGCTTCTAGGTTAAAGCTTTGGCTGCAGCTGCGCCAGGAGGGCTGCTGGGAAAGCCTACCCCCATAGTCAGCGCCATCTAATCAGCAGCTTGAATCTTGTTTGTTTGTTTGTTTCCTAGCTGTTGTTCAGCCTTTTGCAATTAATCCATTCATTCATTCACTCAGCAAACATTTACTGAGCATTTCCTCTGTTCCAGTGCCATACTACTTGACAGGGATTAAAAGATACAACACGTAAAACCCTGCCATGGAGGAACCCAGGTTCTAATTTAGGGACCCTGTACACCCCGGTTTGCCCAGGCCTGAGAGGTTTCCTCAGTCCGATCAGGAAAGTTCGGGGCAAGTCAGGTCACCTCGTCACCCTGTGGTGGAGGTAACAGTGCTGACAGATCATCGTGATGGTGTGAAAATGCTAAGTGGAGATGTTCCAGGAGCGTTTCGAAAGTCCCAGAGCGGCTCAGCATGTCCAGACTCCACCACAGCCTGGACTCAGGAATGAACACATGAGCTGAAGACAGCGCCAGGAATCCCTCTGGGAGAGTGAGGAAGGGCGGTGGAGGACGGAGAGGATGGCCACGCACCTGCAATCCCAGCACTCAGACTTCTGAGTCTCCGCAGAGACGTGCGCCCATGAAGGCTGAGTCCACCCTGCGGAAGGGACGGTGAATAGAGATGCTCACCCCCTTCCAGGAGTCCGCGGTGAGGTGGAAGGACAGAGGCCTCACTGTGCAACACTGAGCGCTGTGATCAATACCTGTCCAATGCAAAGAAACCAGGAGGAGCAGCCGTCTTCCCGTGCCAGATGGGAAAAGGGAAGCTGCGGCAGGAAACAAGATGAGATTCATAAAGACCAGTCGGCACAGGCTGGGACCGAGGGTGTGCAAGAGCATTTTAGGTCACACAGAAAAGAACATCAACAAGGGAGGAATGAGAGGGACTTTCAGGAAATGGTGTCTAGACCGGGAGAGAATATTAGGCCTGACGGGACGCGAGCAGAAGCAGAAGGTGGCCGCGGCAGGAGAGGAGGCGCCTCGGTGAGAATTCCCCAGGCCGCCCTCCCTCGGTTTCCCGCGGTGACTCCAGCTCCCCAGAGCCGGAGCCCAGGGATAAGGCGCCGCGATGGCGCTTCCTGCCCTCTAGCGGCGGCACCTACAACCCCCTCCTCCCAGCTCTCAAATGGGTCACACTGACCAGTGTACCTGGCACCCCGTAAATGCCGCTGCTGCAAGCCGTGGGAATCAGTGAATGAAGTTTTAATAGCAAATCCATAGGATCAATGTATATTTATGAAGGGTAATTCTGTCTGAGGTGCAGAGAAGAGACGTGAAAAGAGAGTAACAGGAATCAACTCCAACGGGGGATGATGGGGAGATCCAGAGGCACTTCTGGAAGAATCTTCAGGAATCTGCAGCCAGCCTCCTGGCAGCGGACGGAGGATCCACCCCTGGCCTTGCCTGGCTCACCATTGCCACACACCATCCTGGCAGACGTTGGCTGCAAAACCCACCCAGCCCCCTGCTCCTGCAGAGGCCCCATTCTTCAAGGTTCCTGGATTGATCTGGGACAATGACAGTCCATTCTCCAAGTGTGAAATCACTTCAGGATGGTCTCTGGTAATGTTTGTACCTCATGACTTGTAGCAATGTCACCACAGCCTACTGGACACAGGGGAGACATCTGACTCAGACCAACCCATAGAGTGGGCTAAAGTGCTCAGATTCCACTCCCAGGAGCTGAACTCTCCTATGAAGCCAAGTCCGGGCAGTTTGTCTCTGGCCATGTGCAAACAGAGGAGAATTAGGAGGAGAATTGATGTGTAACACACATGAGGGATACAAATGCAACCCATAAAAGGTAAAAAAAAAGGTGGCTCTACACCCTAATTTTCCATTTCTCAGGTACTAAAGAGAAGCAGGAATTTAAAATACCATGCAATCCTGAAAGATAGTCATAAGGACTTCAGATTCCAATTTTCTTATGGTCTGGCTAAGTTGAATTTATTAAATGAACCAATATATGTAAAAGTTTAGGAGAACCCTGGCAAACATTAGTGCACATGTGTCAGCCACTATTGTTTTGGATACACATGAAATTGTTTGTTGTAATGTTAGAAAATAAAGATATTAAGGCAATCTAAGTGAATTCTATCTTTCTTCTGCTTTCAAATACCATGATAAACAAAGGAATACATTGTATGAAAATTTAGAGATTTATGGATGGTTCCTATCAAACTAATTAAATACTCTGAAAAGCTGTTTTCAGGACCCATTGATCTTCATCCATATATCAATTTTAGTGTTTCATTTTCTTTGTCAATAATATAACTCTCTATGATTTTGTTTGGGGCCAGATCAGAGAACATTTTACACTCTATAGAAGATGGCAGACCTTATTTTTAACGTCCACTAAGCTTTTGCTAATACCCTTTAATCCGATCCAAAAGCTTCTGGTCTTGAGTTATAAATTAAACCTGAGCAACAAAAACTACAATTTTATTCTAATACCCGTACCAAAACATGACAAAATTTATAACTCAAATGAATCTGTTGGTGCCTATAGCAAAATTTGATTCAATGCAACTTACTTCCTGGAAGTCATATGCCAAGAGGATTTTAGGCATTTGTCTGTTTAAAGAAAGCATTTCTTTGGGTTAGTGTGTGCATGACTTTATTCCAAAGTCAAAATAGGGTGCGTGCTAGGTTTAAACACTCTGGAAGGATTGGGTTCTCCTGATCTTGGCATGATGACTTAAATAGAGCCAGAGGGCCAAGATCAGGAATTACTGGCAAGAGGTGTCAAGTACAACCAAGTGCAAGCCTGAGTCACAGTCAGAGGCAACCCAAGATGAGGACCAGGAGGGACTGATGAAAGAAAGGCCCATTCCTCGTCCAGCACAATCTGTAGTGGGGGGTGCCACACATGGCCACTGCGATTGTGACTTGCACAGAGATCACCACTCAGTGGGGCTGAGTCCAGCCCCCCTCTGATTACTAAGCTGTGCAGGCAGGCACTGCCTTTTCTAAGTCACTTGAAGATACTTTAAGGGGCCTTGAGGCCTTGGCAGGAGGTCACTATATAAGTGTAAAGCCAATCAATTAATCAATAATTAAACAAAATACTTAGTAGAAATAGAATCAGTTCCCAGAATTTGAACAATGGGTTTAAAGAAATAGCCCAGGCCAGGCACAGTGGCTCACGCCTGTAATCGCAGCACTTTGGGAAGCCGAGGTGGGCGGATCACCTGAGGTAGGGAGTTCGAGACCATCCTGACCAACATGGATAAAATTCGTCTCTACTAAAAATACAAAATTAGCAGGGCGTGGTGGTGCACGCCTGTAATCCCAGCTACTTGGGAGGCTGAGGCAGGAGAATTGCTTGAATCCGTGAGGCAGAGGTTGCGGTGAGCCGAGATTGTGCCATTGCACTCCAGCCTGGGCAACAAGAGTGAAACTCTGTCTCAAAAACAAAAAAAATAATAATAGCCCATAAATTGAGAGAAAGTATGTCAGGAGGAAGGAGGCAAGAGCTCTTCCTTTGTATTATGAAGTACTATATACCATTCATTTTATAAACTTATGGATAGATCACTCTATTTAAAATTTCAAATTTACAGGAGGATATCTCAGGAGTTTCTCATAAAACAGTTGCAGAGCAAAATAGATACAGGCTCCAGCTCTGCCAAATATTGAAGGTCCCAAATACGTTCAACGTGGCAATGCTTCCCCCAGCACAAAGGGGTTACCACCCATGCTAAGGATCTAGTGCATGGACACTAAGGGAAGAATTTCAAACTGGGAAGGAGGGAATTCTTGTCATCAGTTCCCAAATGCCAATGTGTCCTCAGTCTAATAACACACAGGGTATTTTGCCATGAAATTATTTTCTTTACATTTGAATTAATATTCTTAAAACCATAACGTGGCTAGGATAAAAAAGACAAATTACAAGACTCATGGAGCCAGATCAGATTAAGAGGAGCACAGGAATGGATTTCTGCTGCAACCAAGCTCATTTGTGTGGATTTAAAAAAAAATTCAACTTAATTAACTTTTTCACAAAGTTTAAAAGTTAGGAAACTTTTTTTGTGTCCCTGTTTTGTTTGCTTTAATTACTTTAGCCCTTTGATTTCAAGCACTGAAACCACTCCATCAGTTGATGACTTTATGAATCCAACACTAAGAATGACTGGGCAAAAGCAATAGAATTAGATCACCCAACTGTTCAAGTCATGTTGAACTGTTCGAATAGCTTGGGAGGGAAGAACCAAGAAGGATCTAACCAACTGATTAACCATCCTGATGATAAATCTGGTAACTAGTTTCTCACACATAAAACGCATGTACACACATTGATGCATTCATTGCTCCATTCAACAAATTTTCATGAGTGTTTGTTCAGGGGCTGGGTGCTAGATTTCAACAAGGACACAATAAATGAGAGAAGTCCCCCCCCGCTACAAAAAAAAATCTATTATATAAAATAGAAACCAGGACGTAAGACAAGTCCAGAGAAGATCCTATAAACAGAATGTAAAGGATGACTTGATATATATCTCTTTATATCGTGTAATGATATTATGAACTATTTTAAGCATTATTTGGTATATCTTCCTACAATGGGGGAGCAGGCACTATGAACTTTCCAGAAAAGGATACCCTTTAATTTCTTTAAAATATTTCTGGAGAAGTAAATATTTTAACCCATAGACAAATAGATTCTTATTATCTGTTCTCCCTAGAAACAGGGAGTTCCCATTACTTCCAGCAAATCCTGGCTCTCAAAACTGCTTTGACCAGTGAACTCTGTTTGTCCTCAAATGTACTCATGCACACCTGGTCATCCTAGGACTTCTCACTCCCTAGGGTAATGGAGGGAAATATGATGACAAGAAAGAATTCCTTCCAGTCTTTGTTAGGGTCAGGGTGTCAAAGAACCTTACAAATAATTGTATGAATCCATATCAATTTAATGATTTAACTCAAAAAGTTAAAAATTTACAACATCTTTTGGGAACATAAAATCAATAAAAAATTTTCTGGAAAGCAACTTCAAAATATGCTTCAAGAATCTTTAAAATTTTTTTCAGAAGCTGTTCTACAATTTTTTTAACTTTTGTTTTAAGTTCAGGGGTACATGTGCAGGTTTGTTACATAGGTAAACTTGTGTCATGAGGGTTTGTTGTACATATTATTTCATCACCCAGGTATTAAGCCTAGTTGTTTTTCCTGATGCTCTCCCTCCTCCCAGCCTCCCACCCTCCGATAAACCCCAGTGTGTGTAGTTCCCCTCTTATGAGTCCATGTGTTCTCAGCATTTAGCACCCACTTACATGTGAGAACATGCAGTATTTGGTTTTCTGGAGAACCTTGAAAATTAAGACACCCTGTTACCCAATAATTTATTTTGCTTATAGCCAAAAAATACTTTAAGCAATTTATCAGATTTACATATTTGCCACATTTTTATAAACAAGAGCAAAGATGTAGATCTCCAATATAGAATAATGGTTAAAAAATCATAGTGAATCCATAATGTGCAATCACAAAATGTAATTAACTGTATTTTTAAAGGCAAGAAATTATGTAGAAAAATTCATATGATGGAATGTTAAGTGAAGAAAGCAAGATGGAAAATTCCTATGCTGAAGGATTCCAATTTTGTGAAAACAAATGAGACTCTAACTTGGAAAGATGAGAACATGGATGATTTTTTTTCTTTGTAACTTCTATGGCTTTAAAATTGTTTACAACAAGCACATAACTCATTCAATGCTAGAGGAATTTTCTCTTTCTGAGTATTTGCTTATCCAAGCCACGCACTTATACAGCCAATTTCATAAGGAGAGAAAATTTCCTTTTGCTTCCCTAAGGTCAAAGCTTGGTCATAGTTTCCAAGAGGCAAGTGGCATCACGTTTCCCCATGATACTCTATTTGAAGTGTCAGTTTGATGTAAATCTCTGCCCAGTGTGCGCCTTCCTAGCCAATATGCTTGTTTTAAAATCCATGTTAGGAAAAAAAATGCTTCCTATTTTTTGCAAAAATGGCTTCCAAGTATCCAAATATAGTACAAGTGCTAATAATTTGCACAGTTTTCAAACAACTGACAAATTGGCAAGCACCGAGCTTGCAGCTGCTCCAGCTCCTATTTGCTTTATAAAAGTATACATTTCATTACAGAAAAGACCATCAGGCATAAAGCTAACTCCGATTTATATTTACAAGCATGTATTATTTGAATTATCTGCTTGATGTTCAAGTTTGCTTGTTATTGACAGATTATGGTTATATCATAATTTATCCTAAAGCCCCATAAGAATAGTTTCCACCTATGAAAAATTGTGAAGCAGTTACATCCATGAGGTGAAGGATCAGATTATTGTCTTTCAAATCAGAAAAGGAAAAGATGTCATTGTTATCCTTTGTGTCGAATTGTAGAGTTGCAACTAGGTTGGCTCATAGTTAGATGCCCCTGTTCTATGCCTTGTAAAGCATTATCCGGTGTGCCAATGAGAAAGCCAATCTACAAAGAAACTGTACGATTTTCCCATAATTTTACATTGTATTAAACAGAGATCTAGTACTTAAATCCTCCTGTCACCAATTCACTGCCTTCAACATTCTACATCTATTTTGAGAAGTCCATAAGGGAAACGTAAATCAAAAAAGTAACGATATCTTGGTAATTGGCAATAATATTAGTGTATGCCATTTATTAAGGGCATTAGTATTAAAAATTCTAAAATATATTCACACATAAAAATGCAGAAAATAAAGAAATCCTATTGTCACAAATAGCCTTCATGTAAATAAAATTATGAAATACATATTTTTATGTCTGCTTCCTTCACTCAATATTATGTATGTGAGCTTGATCCATGTTCTCGGAGTGTAATTCACTTATATCTAGCACTTAATTATTTTTCATTGTATAACTATGTCGCAGTTTCTTCATTCATTTTGTTGAAAACAATATGTTTCTTAATTGTATACAATTTTTTTGCAGTTGTCACAGGAATTGATCAGTTACATTAGTAGGCAATTCTAGAGGTTCATTTATTCGTTTATATCTGGATATTTTCTCCCAGTTTACCTTGCATAATATATTTTCACTTATTTCCTTTCTTTCCTCTTTCCATCAACACTTTCTTTCCTAGATTAAGTTATTTTATATTATTTTTCTATATTTTCTAAAATTGTTTTGATTCACTGTGTTTCTTAATTTTATCTTAAATGTCACAGATTAACTTTTCTGGAGGTTTAATTCTAACTCTTTAATTGTTTCCAAATCTAATTTATTTAGTTTGTTAAGGTCTTCTTTTCAGTGCATTCTCCTTCTGGCTCTGCCTATTTGTTTGATGTATGAAATACTCTCTAATCAAATTGAGAATAAATATCAACCACTCTATAATCTTATTTTATGAAATAAATATTTTTCAAGGGAAGATTTTCTTTGTGTCTCTAAACATTATTCACTTGATCATTTCAGATGAATTGTCTTATTGAGAAAAGACCATATTTTGTTCATTGTTGTTGATGCTGCTGTTGCTGCTACAAATTCTCTTACCTTTGAATGCTTTTCATGGAATAATTAGCATTGCCTCTTATTCTATCATGATCTCAGAAGGACCTTTTCACTGGGGTTTTTTTTTTTTTTTTGGTTCCTTGTCATATTCTAGGTTTCATTAAGTTAGTAATCAATTAACACTCTGAGATGATATTTTTCGTTGAATTTTGCTATCAAATTGGGTGCCATATGACTCACAGAAACTATTAAATAAGCAAATTGTGAGCTTTAAAATGTGAAACAACATTGACTTAGCTACATCAGCCATGTAAGACTAGTGTTACAACAGAACAAAAGCAACCAACAAACTGGTTATTTTACACAATAGAATATTATTTCTCGCTCAGGTTGGGGTCAATATTAACATTCCTGATTGCAAAACAACCGTTTCAGATGGTCAGTGTTCAATGACCCCAGTGGACTTCATGAAATGCTGGAAATTGTCATAAGAGACATATAGCGGCTACAGGATTAATGATAGCCATAAGGCCCACCCAAACATTTCCCAGGCCAAGGCCAATACTACATATCACTTAACAGTAAGATACAATGTGGCCTGGGAATTTTTAACCCTGGCCTGGGGGATTTCCAGAAGGTAAGGCAAATTCAGCAGAGATTCAACTCTCTTAAGTCTTAAAACTAAAGCTTATTCGTGCAAAAATAGATTAACTCTCTTAAAGAAATATGTGGTAACTGACCAAGACTGAATACAGTTATAAGTAAGGGGGAAGAAGCCTCCATAGTCTGAGAATGGTGTCCAGATGGAGATCCTCTCAGCCAGGCCATCACCTGACCTCTGTCTGAGACTGGCCCAGGTCTCAGCCTGCTCTTACTATCTGACTCGTAAGAACATTGCCAGAATAAACACTTGAGCGTCTGGTGGTGTCTAAGTCTCATCTTTGATGTGAATCAGACAGAAGGGGAGAAGTCACCCCTGGGAGGCTGGGTAACTGGAACCACCTGGGAGCCCTGAATATGACAGAAATATAGCTCCGCTGTCTGCAGGGGAAAGGAAGCAAAATGGGAGGAGCACTGTCTCTGCCATAGACCACTCTTCTTGTGCCCAAGTATCCATTTCATTTTTTCACTTAAACAGAAAATCACTTGCTCTTATCCAAGGAAGGCACTTCAGGTTCCATCTAAGTACCACATCAGCTCAAGTTTCAAAATAATATAGATAATATGCAACCTCATTCACCTTCTGGTGCAGATATGGCCCTTCATGGGTTGGTGACATTGGTTTGCAATGCAAGTCATGTGGTCATCACATGCATGTGCAATACATGTGGGAGAGCAAAGCCTGGGCAACCGCAGTAAACCCGCACCCTCAGAGTGTGTAAAAACGTTGCACACAGGTCCATACACCCATATGCCTTTATGGGTAACTACTGTCTCCTGGGTTGGCAGAGTTTCCCTGATTAGCTCCAGGTTTTGTTTTGGAGAAGAATCTTCATAGTCCATTATTATCTCTCACTTAGCTCTACCTATTCACAGATGCCCCCTTGCATTCATCTTTGAGGGCCAATCTGACTTGGACATTATGTTTTCTGCTTTCTTTGGTGGCTTCCTGGTTTTAAAATTGACCTAAAGTTTGTGAAAATGTAAGTGCCTCAAGCTTTTACATTTCTTATTTTTTTTTGAGATGGAGTCTCACTCTGTCACCCAGGCTAACGTGCAGTAGTGTGATCTCAGCTAACTGCAGCCTCCCTAACCAAGCAATTCTCCTGCGTCAGCCTCCCAAGTAGCTGGGGTTACAGGCACATGCCACCATGCCCAGCTAATTTTTTTCTATTTTTAATAGAGACGGGTTTCACTATGTTGGCCAGGCTCGTTTCGAATTCCAGACCTTTAGTGATCCACCTGCCTCGGCCTCCCAAAGTGCTGGGATTACAGGCATGAGCCACCGTGCCAAGCCAAGCTTTTTCATTTCTAACAGTTAAAGGAAGATTTGCGTAAGCCAGTGAACCAGTATTTTCCAAATGACCAAATCATCACGTAAAAAAATCATGCATGGATAATAGATATATCCAAATACAAGACAGAGCAATGGACTTCAATGTCATCATGTATGTAAAGTTCATTGCAACTAACCTTTAAGAAATTGCCTCTTACAGTTTTGATCTAGAATTGCAGGAAAATGTCTACAATTGTAGCTCCAATTAGTAGCTATAATAAGAATGCTTTTAAAATCCTACTGTATTTTCCAACTACATATCTGTGTGAGGGCACATTTGCTTTCATATGCTTCAACCAAAACCACAGATTGCAGCAGATTGACTATATTAATAGAAACAAGCTATCTTCTGTTACTTCAGATAGCAAAGAAATTTGTAAACATAAAACAATGTAACTTTTCTCATATTTTTCTGTTTTGATGAATATATTTATTTTTCATGAAAAATTGTGTTATTTACATTAAAACATGGTATATTTATTATTTTTAAATGAATACATTTTCAAATTTGTTTAATTTCTAATACAATTGATTTCGATACTCAGAATACATATAAACAATAACATTTTAAGGATCATCAATAATTTTTTAAAGAGTAGAGACCCTAGACCAATTGGTATACAAATTGTCCAAGAGGACAATTGTTATAGAAATAAGCCCAGAAAGAAACAGATTTTGGTAAATACGTAGTGTTCCCCATTCACATTACAGAATTCTTACAAGTAGAATTCTGTCATGTAAAAATCACAAATACTAGAAAACAAATAGTAACAAACAACTGTAATATGATAATACATCAACCAAAAGTAGCTGTCCTGAGTTATTTAATACAGAAAAGACTTGTGAAGAGGAAAAAAGCAGCAGAACATGTGAAGCTATGGCTCTCCTCATTATTTAACCTGTAATGGGAATGGACAGCACCTGTGACCGTCCATCCAACAGCTATGGCAGAGCAGGCAGATTTCTAGCTGTTCCTAAATTTAGGTGCTGTGATTTCTACTTTATACAGTATTTTCAGAGTTTTGATATATTTTCTTTGGTCTTTTAAATGGTTCATAATGGGATATAGTTCATGTACATATGTACTTACTTTTAAAATATTTTTGAAATGCTATATTCTTTGTTGTCATTATTTTTTGAGACATATACATAGAAATAACAGATCTCAAATTTAGCTTAATGTCTGTAACAGAACAGTTGCTTAATAATGCTTGTTATTGCTTTCTAATATTAGGTATAATAGCTAGACAGAAATTAGTAAGGAAATAGTTTATTTGAACAACACTATAAACCAAGTAAACCTAACAGACATCTATAGAACCCTCCACCCTACAGCAGAAGGCAGATTCTTCTCAAGCACACATGCGACAGTCTCCAGGATAGACCACACAAGAATTCTTACAAGCATCAGTCAATGTAAAAGGTCTGAAGCCATACAAAGTCTATTCTCTAGCCACAATGGAATAGAAATTAATGACAGCAGAAAGTTTGAGAAACTCATAAATATGTGCAAATTAAATAACAAACATGCTCTTAAATAATCAATGCATCAAAAAGAAATCACAAGGAAAATTAGAAAACATTACCTAAACTTCGCTAGCAATTCTACGTGGGTTGCTGGTGATCAATCTGCCACACGTGTGTCTCTTTCTAACACAAGGAGTGGCCAACCAGGCAACTGTGTGCGCATCTTTCCTTTCTCATTTCTTCATATGCTTCTGCAAAACTCAGTTCAATCTTAAAAAGGAAATTTTCTAGTTCATGGGTCACTTTAGGAACATAATCAGAAAATAAATTTGCCTGTCTCAGATTTCACATATTCATAGTTGACCTATGACTATGTTGATTATATCATTTAATATATTTAATATAAACACTATAAATGCAGTTATAACATAGTCATAGCATCTAAAAGAGCAATTTTATTACCATTTAAGCTATTGAAACAATTGTTATCAAGCTTTTGAACATAATTACTAGAGAAGCAATTAATGCACAGAGACAAAACTCATATCTCAGAAATAGTTGACACTTCAAGTGAAAATTATCAAAAATACTTAAACAAAAAAGTAATCATTTCCATTAAGTGAAAGTTTAGAATGAGGCACTAGGAAACTCCACAGCAAAAAAAAGTAAGAGTCAGTCAAAAGATTTAGAATGTGTTTCAGAGTTGTCATTGAATCTCACTCAGATTCATTAAGAATTGTCCCCCTACTCCCCAAACATAAAGAAATATGATAACATTGGTATTCACAGCAGTTACTGGATTTTTGAAAAATGTATTACAATCACATGGTTAAAAGTCAAACAGTAAAATAATAGAGTAAGAAATTTCTCTGGCTTCCATGTCCCATTTTTCAAATTACCATCCATCTAATCTTCAACCAAGTAACTACTACTGTTATTACTTTCTTGCGTATGCTTCTATACATATGTTACATACACACACAAGCAAAAATTACATCTCATTTTTCAGCTTCTTTTTTTTTTTTTTTTTTTTTTTGAGACAGGACTTTGTTCTGTTGCCCAGGCTAGAGTGAGGTAGTGTGATTATATCTCCCTGCAGCCTCGAACTCCCGGGCTCAAGTGATCCTTCCACCTCAGCCTCCCAAGTAGCTAGGACTACAGAGGGGTGCCACCACACCTACCTAATTTTTCAGTTATTTTGTGGAGACCAAGGTCTCACTATGTTGTCCAGGCTAGTCTGGAACTCCTGGCCTCAAGCAATTCTCCCACCTCAGCCACCCAAAGTGCTGAGAATATAAGAGTGAGTCACCATAGCCAGAAAGCTTCTTAATACAAATGGTAACATGTGATACACAGTATGCTGCATCTTAACTTATTAACTTAAATATGTATCCTGATGATATTTCCATTTTACTGCATAAGGAGCTCCCTTTTCTATAGTTTCATATTAGTGTTAGAAAAAAAGTACAGAATTTATTTTACCATCCCATACAGATAAAAATTTAGGATTTTTTTCATTGTTTTGCTGTTAAAAACAATGTTGTAATGAATAATACTGTACATACACTATTTTTTAAATGTGTGACTATGTCCATTACATAAATTCCTAAAAATAGAATTCATGGCCCAAAAGGCATATGTATTAATAATTTTGATGAATATTGATAGCTCCCTCTCCCATAGTGTTTAACTAATTTACATTTCCATCAACAGTATATGTGATTCCCTGTGTCTCACAGCCTTACTGAAAGAGAATAGTAACAAACTTTAAACTTTTTGTCATCATGAGCTTGAGGGAGCTTGATCACTCTGTCTGATACGTGAAGTCACTTACCTTTATGAGAATTTCAAGAGGGCAATAGATTTTTTTTTATTGCATTTTAGGTTTGGGGGTACATGTGAAGAACATGGAAGATTGTTGCATAGGTACACACATGGCAGTGTGATTTGCTGCCTTCCTCCCCATCACCTATATCTGGCATTTCTGCCCATGCTATCCCTCCCCAACTCCCCACCCCCCACTATCCCTCCCCTTTTTCCCCGACAGACCCCAGTGTGTGATACTCCCCTCCCTGTGTCCATGTGTTCCCATTGTTCAACACGCGCCTATGAGTGAGAATATGCGGTGTTTGATTTTCTGTTCTTGTGTCAGTTTGCTGAGAATGATGGTTTCCAGGTTCATCCATGTCCCTACAAAGGGCAATAGATTTTTTAAAGTCACATTGGCTTTTAGGATCAACTGATATATAATGAAATCATCCGCTTCTTTGTGAACTAAATTGAAGCATTTCTCCAATAGTTTGAATTTTACTATGCTTAGACTGAATTTGTTTGTTGTTTTTACCAAGTATATGTTTTGTGCTTGTGCTTACTGACTTCTGTGTAATAGAATATTTCATCCTGTTCCTCGGTGTCTTTTGAATTATGATTGGAAACTCCTTTTCCACTGTAACGTCATAAATGAATTCTAATTTTCATTAATTATATTTAAATCTTTGGCTCATGTAGAATTATTTCAGCTGTTCAGTGTGTTCAAATTAATTTATTTCCAGATGGATAGCTTCATCTTCTCAAATAATATATATTAATTAGTCCATATATTCCCACACTGATTTGAGATGCCAAATTTAATTTAAGCTAAATTTTCATATGCATGTATAAGTATTTTTGAATTATCTTACATCAGTGCCATACTTTAATTTTTAAGGTTCTATAATATTACAACCTATTTTCATTTAAATTTTAATCACATCAAGACTTTAAGATTATTTTTCCAAATACTTTTTCAGAATATGTAGGTAGTAATTATCATTTCAACCATGGTTCCAAAAATATTTGCATGGAATTGAGCAAAGTACATGTATCACTCTTCTAATTCCTTTCTTGTGGTTATTATGTCCTCATTGTTTATTTTGAGCATTTTTCTTGTAATAATCAGCTAATGGTTTATCTTTTTACTGTTTTTATAACAGGCCACATTTAGAATTTTTATCCTAATTCAGAATTATCTGTTCTGTCTTAGTTTCTCATTTCATCCCTATTAATTCCCCCCCTACCCCGCCGCCTTGGCGTTCCTTTAGTTTATATGTTTGTCCAGTCTTTCGAGTCAGATATTTAATCACTTACTTTCATCCTTTGTTTATTGATGTAATTATTTAAGCTCTGTAATTAATTTTATTTCAATGCTCATTAAGCTGTATTCTGGAAGGTTTTTACTTTCAATTTCATTGTTTTCTTTCCCAGTTGTTCTTCCATTTTTGTTGGTGTTTGTTTCCTCCTTGGCCACGAATATAAGAATATTTAAGTAAAAATACTTAAAATTTTAGGACAAAAAAATGTTCATTTCTAATTTTAAAATTTAATTTCTAGTTATATTACCTTTATGTATGGTCAATTTTTGTGAATACAGAGGCACTTAAATGTACATATATATATACGTATATATGCATATATATTCTTTTCAGAGCACATATTTTAATAAATATTAATCAGATATAACTTGTTCATTATATCACATTGGAATTCCATAGGCTACATTATTTTTGGCTCTTTTAAATCTGTTTTGTACTGAGGTAAGTGAATAAAATTAATCTATTTCCAGTGTGTTTCTCTTCCATATTTTATTTCCTGGAATATTTATTTTTAAAAACTTTATAATCTGCTCTTTCTTCAAAAGTATTTATGTTCTATATCTACTCATAATTGTATTATTCAGCATAATTATATATTTTTATTTTTCTCATTTAATAATGTTAATTGGATTTCATTTTGTCTGATGTTATCATTATGTATTCTTTTTCTTTTCCACTTTATATTTGAATATCATTTTATTTTTCTCTTTTTATTTGTTATTATTATTATTTTGAGAAAGAGTCTCTCTCTGTTGCCCAGGCTGGAGTGCAGTGGTGCAGTCTTGGCTCACTGCAACCTCTGTCGCCCAGGTTCAATTCTCCTACCTCAGCCTCCTGAGTAGCTGGGATGACAAGTGCGTGCTGCCAAGCCCAAGTAATTTTTTTATTTTTAGTAGAGACGGGGTTTCACCATGTTGACCAGGCTGGTCTCGAACTCCTGACCTCAAGTGATTTGCCCACCTCGGCCTCCCAAATTGCTGGGATTACAGGCATGAACCACCGCCACTGGCCTGAGTTATCATTTTATTTTTAACCATTTGAATCCCATGGTATCCTCAGCAGAGGCCTGGGTTTTGTTTTATGAGCTGATATGAAAATTTTACTTTTTTTTACTTTTGTGAATTAAGCCCAATTATGACAGATATGTTCAGTCTAAATTTGTTATATCTTTTAATGTTATTCTCTGTTTTTTCGTATTTTAATATATGCCTTGGGTACGTTGTGTGTGCACGTTTGCGCATGGCGTGTGTGTGTGTGCGTGTGTTTGTGTGTGTGTGTGTGTGTGTGTGTATGTTGCGTATATAGTTCTGCTATTTAGAAGTTTTATATTTCTTTGTAATTATAAATGATACGTTATCCTTATTTCTAATTATTTAGACAGCATCTGTGAATTCTAACTTAACTATGAGCCATGGTGAAATTGGCTTATGTCATCTTCTAGCCTTTCTAAACTCTCTTCTCAACCATCCAATTAAACCATAAGTTTATCTTTCTTGGTGTATTGTTAATTATGCTCAAATTTCCATTAGAGGATTTGTAAACTTTCTATGTTGTCCTTTGACTGGCAGCTCTTATTAGTGAGGCAACTATTGAGTTTCCTTCCCATCGTCTTCACCACTTTCTGTTTCAATTTCCTGCATCATTACATGACATTTCCATTCTCCTTTGTAACCCTAAAATCTACTTTTTGTCTTATAAATTTAGTTAAATGTATTCCAAATTTACAGCCAGCCTTTTTATCACCATTTTTAGGAATGTTTTAGTTGGCTAAAAGTGTGTCTCACAGAAATTTTGTCAAGAAACAATATTTCCTGACTTCTTGCATGTTGAAAACCCTTGTTTTGCAACCTTTATTGTAGCAGAACAATGTGGCTGAATTTCAAATACTAGACTCTCAGTTTATTTTCTTGCAATATTTAATGCCATTTTACTGTCTTCCCACCATGAATGTGTTGATTGTTGCTGTAGAAAAGTAAGAGACTAATTTTTTTCCATTATAAATGACTTGGTCTTTTTTGTAAGAGTGCCCAAGTAATTATTTATGCATGAGTTCCATTCTATGCCTCAATATCAACCACTTTAGGAAACATTTCACCTGGTATAATCTTTCAGAGTGTAAGCTCAAATCATATTTATTGAATTGTGTCTTTAAATGTTTTTTGATTTTGTTGTTTCAGTTCTGTTCCTTGGAGATTCAAATTGTGCATATTTTGGATCTCCTTTCCTTGTGTTTTGTGGGATTTTTAAAATTTTCTTTTTGTTCTGTTTAATTAAAAATGTTTTATTTTGCTTATTCTTCTCATTTCAGTCCTCTGCATCCCCTATAAGGATTTTAATACATTATATCCTCTCCTTTACTGTTTTTATTTTTATGTTGACTTTATTCCTTTATTTTACTTCTCTCCTGATTTCCCCCAGTTAATGTTGCATTTCCTCCTTTGCTGTGCCATCTCTTTCTGTATTTTTAAAATTTCTCTTGTTTTGTGGGCTCTCTTTATAAAGTCTATTGTCTACCAAGTTTCTGGTTTTGTTTTTTCAATTTAAGCCAAAATTTTTTGTCATAATATTTTTCTCCTCAGGGCAATACTTCCATACTGAATGTTCTCTATTTAGCTATTTTTGTTGATCTATTCTTCATTTTTTTCACACAGTATCTTTCTTCCAATATTATACTGAACCTTTTATATGTCTTGTCATTTAATATGTAGGCTTTCCTCAAACCAGATTCCTATTGGCTGAGGAGGGCAAGTAGTTTCTAAAGCTTTCTCGTACTCACAACACAAATATGCTCTTTTTTCTTGCTGCCTTCTCTGCTCCTGTGAACTGAAACCAGTTTACAATGTTTCTGCTGTAAGGCTTTCACACTTAAAGCAGTGTGCTTCTCCACCTGAGATGGCACTTCTCTGTGATAGATCTCATGCCACTGAGGCCTCTGTACTTTCTTCATTCCTTCTCACTTCTTTCTCTTCTCCCCCTCATTTTCTTTGTCTCATGTATGTTGTTACAGACTAGGAATTATATATAGCTTCACTTTACTAAACATGGAGCTTCCTGATGATTTTAATTAATTACTAAAATTAATTTAAATAATTTTTTTTTAAAAATTCCTTTAAATTCAATTTTTGAATACTCTCCAGGAGGAAAAGGAAATGCACACTTTTGCAACCATGATCCCAATAAAAGTCCTGCTTAGTGATGTTACAACCACCTTTGAAGATTGGTATTTTAACCAGAACAACAGGATACACAAATTCTCCTCCGTGAAATGCTCCTTAGGAAATGTATTTTAGCTGCGAACTCAAAACCAAATCAGAAGAGATACTATAAAATGTAAATTTTCTTTTGAGACAAAATATACACACAGCAAAATAGATTTTAGACAAAGTCTAGAAAAGAAAATTTAGCTATTCATGTAATCCCAGTATCATACAAAAGATGAAACAAATTTTTTTCATTATTTACTACGTTTATCCAGGAATTGGCATCATAGAAAATCACTCGGATGATTGCACTCCACATATATAATGTGCTACTACTAGATTTACATTTACTTAAAATGTAACAGTGACTATCAGAATCCTGAATGAGCTGACAAATCACCTTTCCCATTTCTTCCATCCATTCACTTCCCAGACTTTTCAGCCTGTCTTGAGATAGTTGGTGATGGAGATTCTTTCTTCTTCTCAGGTACTCTCGACCATGTGAAATGCTCTCACATCAATACACATATACTCTCCTCCTTCCAGAAAAATTAACATCACACAGAGCTCTGTCCACCTTCAGTGGAAACCCTTTCCTATTTTCAGAAATGTGTGGAAAATGACTGGATGAAATCTCACCAGAGTTAATACTGGCACCTGCTCAGTCAGACAATGTTTGTGTTGTGTGGGAGAGGGTAGGGTTATTTTCTTTTACCTCTCTCTCTCCCTCTTGCTCTTGACAGGTGACAGATAGATAGTTAACTACCTAGCTAGCCAGAGAGAGAGAGAGAGAGAGAGTTAGCAAGATAGATAGATAGCAAAATAGCAAGATAGATAGATAGGTAGATAGATGATAGATAGATAGATAGATAGATAGATAGATAGATATCCACACTGTACCTATAGAAGATTTTGCAATGAAAATATCCATTTGGTGAAATATCCATGACATCACATGGACAGTTGACCTTTTGTCTTCCATTGTTACCCTCTTGTTTCTTCTTTTATCTCAATAAATTTTACTTTTCTACCCGAAGTTTCACACTTCAAGTCTTCTCTTCCCATCTTTCCTGCACTACTCTTACATGGTGGAATATTGTGAAAAAATAGACCATATAAAAAAGTCTAACAGTTGCCTATGGTGTTGGCCTGGCTCATGTCCTCTTCTCTCCACCTAGGTTGTCATCATAGTTGCTCCTATCTGCCCATTAAGGAGTGGCGCTCATTGCCTACAAGTTGACAGCATCCCTCCAGGCCTTCTGGGCCAGGCTGGAGATGGCTGAAACAGGAGTGGACTGTGAGTGCAAGCCAGGAAACTTGGTTTGTTTCTTCAATAATTTGGAATAGGGACAAAAAAACTACAGCTAGTCCATTAGTCATTTAAACTGAGAGGCTCCATAAATCTGAGTCTGGGGCAGCAAGATTTATGAAAAGAATAAAAAGTTAAGCAAAGGAGAGAGAGAACACACAAGTGAATAATGAAGCCCAGGTGAGAGATGAGGCTTCTGATAGAAACAGGGCAAGAAGGAGCAAGTACCACATTGTCGGATTTCACAGGTCCAAGCCGGCTTTCTGATACTGGGATCTGTGAGGTTACCAAACAATTATTCTCTCAAGTTTCCCATTTTTGCTTAAACTAATTTCACTAAACCTGTGTTTTGTAAAGGAACAGTTCTAGGATTAAATATACGCATTATTTAAATTGGGGCAACATAAAGATATTTGTCAAAAAAAGCAATGAAAAAAGCAACAGAAATATTTGAATTAATGAAATTACAACAGAGATTAGAATTAAAGGTTAGGAAAAAAAATGAAACATATTCTATCGTTTGCAGCATTAACCTACGTAAATAACTTATTTGTGCAGGTTCATCAGGCTTTGAGGAATTCTCAGTGGAGCTTATTATATAGAATAAAATTAGAACAAAATATCACAACCTCCTACATTTTCAATGCAGCTATGAAAATTGGAAGGCTATGTTTTTGTAACTGCTGACACATCAAAAATTGTAATCAGATCCTTGAGACCACACCAGACCAACTAATTCAGATTCACTAACATGTGGCTAAGACAATCTCTTCTAGGCCAACTGGGGACCCTTTCTAGGATATAGAAACCACTGCTGATTAGAAGCTATATTATATTTAAAACTTAAAAACAAGAGGCAGCATACATAATGATCATGGCAAGAATGACTTCCATGAACTTAATAGTAGGTCTGCTTTTGATCAGATCTGAGGCATGAAGTAAGTGTTAAGCCTCAGCCACCTCATCTAAAAAAGGGAGTATAAAGCTTGGCTGAGGCTAAAGATTGATGTTAAATTCTAGTCATGAAAGGAATAAACCGCCTTATAATGTTTCTATATCAACAGCTCACGACCCAATGTTTGCAATGAATGTCTATGGTTGTTGAATCAGGGAACCCAAGTGTGTGTACGTGCACACATACACACAGGCACGCATGTGCACACTTCCTAGACATCTGCCTTGTGTTCTCCTTCAAATACTTAGTGTCGTTAAACCCTTCAAGGTTTGCGTGGAGGCTTTCAGTCCTTGCCTTCTTTTCCAATTGTGGCCCATATGCAAATTTAGAAAAGTTGAGGCACTATAAAAGAAATTGGATCATTTATTTTTTAAAAAATAGGTAATTGGCAAAGAAAAAAATGTATATATTCAAAATGTACCATATGATACTTTATAATACTTTTGCATGCTGTGCAGATTACAACAAATTAAAATATTCATCACTACCCATAGTTACCATTTGTCTGGAAGGGGATAAAGACACTTAAAATCTGCTTTTTTATCAATGTTTTTTTGAGACAGTCTCACTCAGCCGCCCAGACTGGAGTGCAATGGCACGTTCTCAGCTCACTGCAACCTCTGCCTCTCAGGCTCAAGTGATTCTCCTCCCTCAGCCTCCCAAATAGCTGGGATTACAGGCACACACCACAACATCCAGCTAATTTTTTTTTTTTTTTTTTTTTTGTATTTTTAGTAGAGACAAGGTTTCACCATGTTGGCCAGACTGGTCTTGAACTCATGTCCCCAGGTGATCCGCCTGCCTTGGCCTCCTAAAGTGCTGGGATTACAGGCATGAGCCACTGTGCCTGGCCTCAGTTTTTAACTAAGCAGTAAGATATTATTAATTGTTGTCACCATGCTGTACATCAGATCCAGAGAATCTCTTCATCTTACAACTGAAAGTCTGTAGCCTCAAACCAACGTCTTTCATCATTTTACTCTGCATTCAAACAGTGCTGCACATTTCTTAATCAAATCATTTGTTTTCCTGCTATTGAGCTGTTTTAGTTCCTGTTAGATTTTGGATATTAACACTTTATCAGTGATATCGCTTATAAATATTTTCTCCCAATCTGTAGAATGTCTTTTCACTATGTTAATCGTTTATTTTGCTGTATGGAAGTTATTTTAGTTTGATGGAACCCCATTTGTCTATTTTTTGCATTTGTTGCCTGAGTTTTTGGGATCAGGTCCAAAAAAATCATTGCCCAAACCAAATTCATAGTTTTTCTTTTATTTTTTTCTTGTACTTTTACAGTTTTAGGTCTTACACTTAAGTCTTTTATCCATTTGGAGTTGATTAGTGTATATAATGTGATATAAGGATTCAATTTTATTCTTCTGCATACATATATCAAGTTTTTCCAACACACTTTATCAAAGAAACTCTTTCCCCCATTGTTTATTCTTGACACCTCTGTTGAAATCTGTTGACTATAAATGCATGATTCATTTCTGTGCTCTCTATCTGCACCATTGGTCAATATGTCTACTTTTATGCCAGTAGCATGTGCTGTTTTAATTACTATAGCTTTGTGATATAGCTTGAAGTAAGATTGTGTGATGGCTCCAGGTTTGTTCTTTTTGCTCAAGATTTTCTTGGATATTTGAGAGGTTTGTGAATTTTAGAATTTTTTTTCTATTTCTGTGAGATATGACATTGGAATTTTGTTAGGGGTTGTATTGAATCTGTAGATTGTTTTCAGTAGTATTAATATTTTAACAATACTTGTTAACAATTACGAAGACAAAATATTTTTCAATTAATTTTTGTCTTCCTCAGTTTTTTCCATCAATGTTTTATCATTTTCACTTACAGGATCTTTCACCTCCTTGGTTAAATATATTCTTAAGTATTTTTATACCTATCATAGATGAGATTATTTTCTTAATTTCTTTTTTGGATAGTTTGTTGTTGTTAGTGCAAAGGACTGAAAAGACATTTCTCCAAAGAAGACATATAAATGTCAAAAGAAACATGAAAAAAAATGCTTAACATAACTAATCTTCAGGGAAATAAATATTAAAATCACAATGAGATTTCATCTTACACCTATCAGAATGGCTACCTTTGAAAAGATGAAAGATACCAATAGTTGATGAGCATGTGGAGAAAAGGAAACTCTTGTCCATTGTTAGTGAAAATCTAAATTAGTATAGCCAATATGGAAAACTGTATGCCTCAAAGTGCTAAAAATAAATTGCCATGTGATCAGCAATCCCACATCTCAGTGTATATACAAAGGATTTGAAATCAGTTATGTCAAAGAGATATCTGTGTTTCCACATTCATTGCAGAAGTATCAACAATAGCCATGTTACAGAATCAACCTAAGTGTCCACCAAGGGATGAAGGGTTAAAGGAGATGTGGCATACATATACACAATGGGATTGCATTCACCCTTAAAAAGAAGGAAATGCTGCCATTTCTGACAACATACATGAACCTGGAGGACATTATGTTACGTGAAATAGCCAGGCACCGAAAGACAAATACTGTATGTTCTCACTTATACGTAAAATCTAAAACAAACTCATAGAAGCAGAGTAGAACGGTGGCTACCAGAAGGTAAGAGTTGGGAGAAATAGAAAGATTTTGGCCACAGGATACAAAACTTCTGTTAGACGGGGGAAATAAATGATAAGTATTCAAGATGATGGATATGTTAGTTTCATGTAATCATTCCACACTGTATACATATATCATAACATCACTTTGTACCCCATAAATAAATGCAATTATAATTTGTCACTATAATAAACAATGCAGAAAAAAATGGCTGCAATATCCTGTCTTTAATTGTATACATAAACAAGTTCATTTGACTTATATGACCTTCTGTGGACGTGAGGGGTTCACACTTGCATTTCAATTCTTGTAGCTATATAATATGAACTAACATGCTTACATTAATGCTTTCCTCTATTATTTTGATCCCCACATGATTAGTATGCTAAATAATATTTGAATGTGGATTCAATGTGAGTCATGTAAATATGTTGTTGTGTAGCAGGAAGCCTCCTAGGCTAGAAAGAAATACATACATTGAAGGTTTTTCTTGGGTGGGGGCATTGTCCAACTTCTTTGGTCCTTGGAGCCCTGCACCCAGGGTGGGTCTCCTTCAGCCTATTCCATATCTAGAGCAATAACCATGGCAGTGCATGTCCCTTGTAATTTAGTACAAGGTGACAAGTAAAGGATTTGTTTTGAGTCATTGGATCCACTCTAGAATGGGAATAATATATATTTACCCTTAAGCTAGTGGCTTCCCAACTGCTTTTGTTTTTTAAGCACCAGACACATTTTTCTTTAACAACAAAAACATCTGATTCAGAATCCTCATATGTGGAATAATGAAAAGCAGAGTTTCTCTGGCTGAAAGAAAAATGGCTCATAGCAGAGAGAAATACTTGCCTTTAGACCCAAAGAGTTCCAAAAAACAAAACAAGGGTTGAGGAACCAAAAAAAGCCTTTCATCCCGGATGGATTCGGGAATAAAACTCAGGTTTCCCCTCTAGCAGAAATTATTGACATCATTTGGTTTATGTGGTTTTGAGCATAACCTCCCTTATTGTCCCAGTCTGAATTCTTGAATTTTCCTCTTTACAAAGCTTCTGTGTCCACAGTGATTTTCCTCTGTCAGTTAGTCCATACTAGTCTGAGACTCACATCAGAGATCTGTCCTTCAGCTTAAATATTCAACATGAATCTTGTTCCGTCTTATCTACAGAATTGTGAAGGAAGCTTTGATTTCTGCTGCCGTGTAACTTGAATATCTCCTACTAATTAAGTACAATCCCCGGAAGGGTGTTATTTAACAAATGTCGTGGTCAGCAATTATTCTCTGCTGCTCCCATGATAGGCATGTTTTGTCCTCATTGTGGTTGAGTCTGTTTCTGGCTAAAGTTAGAACTGGAGAAGGTTTCTTGCCAAAGGGCAGCAGGACAGGACTTGTAGCCTGGTCAGTGGAAGGCCCTGAAAATCACTCCCAGCCACCATGAAGGGTCATTTCCTCTCTGTGTTCCTATTCAATCCTTGTTGCCTCTGTGGGGTCCACATGATTTTGCATAATTTTTAGTCGAATTTAAATATATCAAATAAAATTGGTATAATTTTGAAGGTCTTTTTGGATTTTTTCAACCTTAGCCACACATTGGAATCACCTGCGGGAATTTTTCAAACGGCTAAAATATCACCGATGTCCAACATAAATTAAATCAGAACATCTGGAGGGGAGCCCAGGCATCCGTTGTTTCCAACACAACTCAGGTCATTCCAGTAGGCAGCCGAGCCCTGGGAGCTGCTGCAGTCAAGAGAGCCAAGCCCTTTCCACCTGGCAAGCCTTCCGTGGGTTTTCATGACAGCTTGTGGGGCCTTTTCTACTGTGTTTTTTTAAGCAGTTCTACACTACCTTTCTCTCAAAGCAGCGCTATGCAAAATTAACATTTCACTGCACTTTGTCAAATGCCCTTACTCAGTTCTCCTAAACAGGGTGCTGAGGGTGTGCACGGCCCTGCCTTCTCCCCCTGCATTGTGGCAGCAGTGCTCTTCTCCTCACTCCTGCTCCTCGTTAAGCAGGAGAGGAAGCTGGGCAGGCCCTGAGGGCATGAACGGTGTGTGGGCAGGGCTCGCGGTTCTCAACCTGGGCTGCCTGTGATTTCAGCAAAGAGAAGAAAGCCCCGTCGTACGGCCTAAGCTCTTCATCATCACTACCCTTTGACTCGTAATTCTGATGTTTTCTTCCTGCCTAACTACCAAGCCTGTTTCTCAACTGTGGTTCAGAAGCTAAGAAACACGGAACTGAGTGATTTCCACATCTAATATAAATCCATACAGGACGGGTTCCTGGGGGGTGGAGTGTGGTGATGAGGACCCCAGCCTGACACCCTCCATGCTCAGCCCTGTCTGAGGAGCTGCGGAAGGAGCTGGCAGCGCTGCGGCGGACCAGCAGCCTCTGACAGCAGCACCAAGTGCGGGAGTGAGGGCAGGGGAAGTCACCTGCTTCTGGGCTCCACCGTGGGGACCTTAAAAGGGAACAGCACGCACCACTGACTAAGTGTGGGATTCGAGGATAGGTATGAATCATACAAATCATCACTAAAATCATTTTTGTTTTTATTTTCTAAGGATTCTAACTGTTGATTTTCATTTTAGGTATTTTCTTACCTGAATTTTCTAAACTTTAGTCAGAGACATATTACTTATAAAAGGAGAAAAAGAATGAAAAAGCATTGCTAAAATGATTGTTTTGTATTTCCTTTTAATACTTGCACAAGTTTAGTTTGTGTGACCTATCTCCAACTTTTTGTTTTAGCTTTTAATATTTTGCAATTAAGCCAAATCACCATTTAGATGTTAAAAATGTTCAATATATTTGAAAACCTACTACCAGTCAGTAATATCCTAGGTATTATTCTAGCAATATACTAGGTCTTTAAGTCATTTCAAATGTAGGTAAATTTCCTCTGTTTTACAAATGGAAAATTAAATACTCAAAGACTTTTATACTAACTCGTTCTAATTCTCAGCTTCATTCTAATTTTTTTGTCATTAATTTGTAATTGTGTTTTGTACTCAAAACTATGGTCTCATTTATTCATGCTAAATTGGGATTGATTTTTTTTAATGTTAAGTGTTTAGTATTATGAATATTTTAAAAATAATATAAACTCCACTTTACTAAAGTACAGTATCATCTTAGTGTACCATTCTCTTCTACTGTATATTTTTATTTCAATTTCTTAAGCAAAGAGTACAGGTTTTGGAATCTCAAGAACCAGACATAAATCTTAGATTTCCCTACCATAAGAAGGATGTGCAGTAGCTTTGAAATCAGAAACATGGGTTTAAGTCCAATATGTCTTTTCCTCAGCTGTGTTATTTGTCCTCTCAAAAGCTTATTTTCCTTGTCTAGAAATGGCAGCAATAATGCTTTCGCCATAAGATTATTGTGAGGACAAAATTAGGTGATGGTTATAAATCCTCTTGCAATGTGACTGGAACATTAAAAAGGCTAAATTACTCTTGGTTCCTTTTTCTTCCTCTTAATCACACATACAAATAATTCAAGTTTATGTAGCTGAACCCCTACACAATGCAGTCACCATCCATATGTCTCTGTGATCGCTTGACCGTCAATTGAAATTTTTCAATCCTCCTTAATGAGTCCACCTAAATCAAGGATTGTATGTCAAAAATGATAGTACAACAGAAACGTGAAGTGAAGTTCTTTTTTTCCAGAAAAATGCATTTGACTTTTAGTCCCTAGAGTGAACCCTGCTACAGGTGGAAGTCCGCAAAGTAAATGATTTTCTCACAAGAATTCCCTTGTGTCGTCACTTGGCAGGCACTTTCAGAACACCTGCTGCCAGGATGCTGGGGGCTGCAGATGACAATGTTACCATCTACTTCCAGAATTAAATCCATACCCAAAATATTCTGCCCCACTGAATGGTTGATGTAAAAGAGTTTGACCAGCTCTAGAATGTTCAATGAAAGAAGAATACAAAATCCTAAGACTTCTTCCCCCCATGAAGTATTTATCAGCTCTGTGCTGCCTTGGATTTAATGCTTGTGCCTTTTAGTCATCTTGGGGGGGGTGTTTATACACCCGTGTTTGCACCCATGTACAAAGTTCCCAATGCCCAGCTGAGCCAGACCCCTAAACAGATGAATTTCAACTTTCATTTGTTTCTGGTTATAGACATTGAGTGTTGGCTGTGAAAGGGAGTGTCCTTCCAGAATATTTAATTTGCAAACCCACCCATTGCAGAGGTAGCTTCTACATCTGCCCTTATAGCTGGGTGTTGGGCTGTGAATGGTGATGAGGCAAATGTTTAGTAGAAAAAGCATGGAATTGATAAGACCTGGGCACAATTCCTGCCTTCATCACTTAATCAATGCTTTAAATTGGATTCAAAAATTAACTTGTCTGAGCTTCAGTTTTTTTTACAAGGGACAGCAAAACCAGCCCCACAGAGTGTTCTCACCCCCTTCCATTTCCCTTTCCTATATAGATCCTGTCTGTTTTTCTGTGACCTCGGCTTGCTGGTCTTTTCCATCCTGGTGGCCATCTCTCCTTACCATTATTTTTCTTCAGATAACCTCTCCTCCTCATGCCAGCATGACCCAGCATTTCTGTATCACTACAATCTTTGCAGTTGGAAGAAATAAGAAAGTAACTAAACTATCTTAGATCATGAGGGAGCTTTATCAGCTGAGTAATTGAGTAGTCTGGAGGTCCGCAGGCTTCCTGTCCTCTCTGCTAAAAGCCATTAGAGCTCCAGCTATTTCCCTGCGATTCCCCCTGCCACCCACATGTGCTGCCTTTACCCCAAGACAGAGGCTTTCAGTAGTAACAGGGCTTCAAGCTTCACATCTGGGGGAAAGTATATATCTCTTCTCATAGCTATTATAAAAACATGTTCAGCTTCACTGCGCATGGATCATCTCAAGACACGAACTCTTCCCCTAACCCATCACTAAGGCTGGGGCACATATTACCTAATTGGTCTAGACTAGGTGGGATCTCTCCTGAATGGCTGGTGGGTCTTTCCACCTAAGAACACGTGACTGGCATACACAGTGACAGGAATGGCACCAATTTGACGAAGACAAATACAACTTCCTCTACCTTCCCTCACCAGTCAAGTCTCCTCTTTCAACATTTCCTGGTTCTATCACTTTTATTCTGATGCTACGGCCTTCTCACCCAGTGTCATCCCAATGGACACCTGGAGAAAGGTCCATGGCAGGTCTGCTTCCAGATGGACAGTGACTCTGCTTCCAGAGAAGGCCGCCCATCTGGCTTCCCTGTAATGTTTAAAGAATTTGCTTACATTGTGAGAGAATAAAACCCCATAAACCTCTTTATAAATCGGATATCAGTATGAAAGACTTCTGACTGGTTCCAAAGTAAACCCATCTAGAAAACTAGACTTGCCACTGGTGAGATGAACTACACTGTAGAAGAGAATACTTACGGGGAAAAGTCCCATAACAGAGGAAACCTTAATTACGCTATGGCTTATTACTCACTTCATTATGTCCTACTACAAAGGCATTCCAGATGCATAGTATCATGGAATTTACTAATGATTTATATTAAAAGGGTACATTTTGATATAAAAGGCTCTTTACAATAGTGCTATACTTATACAAAACAAATGACTCACACTTGTAATCCCAGCATTTTGGGTGGCCCAAGGCAGGTGGATTGCTTGAGGACGGGAGTTCGGAATAGCCTGGCCCACATGGTGAAACTCTGTCTCTACATTAGCCGGGCATGATGGTGCACATTTCTAGCCCCAGCTACTCAGGAGGCTGAGGCACAAAAATCACTTGAACCCAGGAGGCGGAGCTTGCAATGAGCCAAGATTGTGCCACTGCACTCCAGCCTGGATGACAGAGCAAGACTGTCTAAATAAACATTAATTAATTAATAAATTAATTAATTAAATGCCATGTGTGGGTAGTAGAGACAAAGGAACACATAAACAAATTAGAAGTATTCACCTTTGGGATAGTGGACACATTATTAATAGTAAAAAGGAGAATAAACATGAGTTTTTACATTACAGCATATCCTATCAACACATTCTATAGAGAGATTGTCACCTTATAATGAATATTCACAGTCTCTCAAGGTGACTGTTTTATATGAGTAATACCTGTTCTCTTTAGTTGTTTTTTAAAAATACTATCAATACCTAATCCCTCAAATATAGAAGATGGTACCTGTAATATTGGTCCTGTCAGTGATTTGTTAATACAGTGTGATTTATCATCTCACACACTTTTAGAATGTTTTATTTAGCCCTATCAAGGTTCCACCATGTAAACAGTCCTGCAAAAAAAAAAAAATAGCAAATATGCTACATATACACACACAACAATGAATTTTAAAACTTCACAAATAAACATAAATACATCTCTATTTGGAAAACTGTCATTCTCATCAATGAATAGGGCCACACCTAACAGAAACACCTACTACAGGACACCCGATAATTGTATTTTTTCCTCAGGAAAAACTGGAGCTACGAGCATCTTCCTGGCTAAATTCCCAAACATCTGATGTTTTAGTTTTATTACAAACCTTACCATTTTAATCTGATTCTCTCTTCATGATACATGAGCCTCTTCTTGCAGGGTAAGTTCATTTGAGAGCAGTTCTCTCATTTTAAATTAATCGACTGCCTTCAACGTTATCCAGATTGAAGTGTTGATTGTGTACTATTTATCTTCTTAATAACAAAAAATTAATCTGCAAAGGAAATATCAAAGGAGATGGTCTGCTCTCCACTGTGAGAGATGAAGTGGTCTGATGTTCTCACTGAGAGTCATATTTAACTCCTTATATTTATTTCTGGGTTGTCATAATTTTATTTAAATGTGATTGCTTTCTAGACTTTATGTTTTTGACATTTTTCCCAGAACACCCATCAGCTTCACTCCAGGTTTCACTAAGACCAGAACAGCCCACACTTGGGAGTACCAAAAAGCCCTTCTTAGTCTCCATATTTAATCCAACCCCCAACATCCTTTTTAGAGCCACAGATATAACCTTCATACCAAAAGCAAATGTTGCAGAGATGCTCAGAGCTACAAAACACTCCTTCCTTCCCGACTGATCAATGCAATCCCTTCCTAATACCTGCTTGCTCTCTTACTTTTCACACCAACCACCTGCCCACTTCCTTTTCTACAGTATAATATGGGAAGGCATGCTCATTCACAGATGCCAGATAGAGCAAGGGAGCATATACCTACCCACGTATGGCTAAGAAATCAGATCAGATGTTCAGGATTCTACTTACTAAAAGATCATGTCTGTGTTTCATTTGAGAACAGCAATCTAGAGTTCCTCCAATGTTAGGGTAAGATGCAAAGAGACCTTAAAAAACTATAAAACTCTGCTCAAAGGAATAAACAAAGATGACAATGGAGTCATGGTAGAAATGTTAACAGAGCCCTAACATGAAGACCTGGTCTACATATCATTTCTTCGAAGAATGATTCGGCCATTCAACTAGTGCCTGCCAAGTACTGACCCATGCCAAGTCCTAGGAGCCCAGCAGTGAACCACAAAGTCCCAACCCTGCCCTCAGGTGACTTAGAGGACATGATCCATGAGCCCAGCACTAATTCAGACTGTTAGAGAGGCCTTGTTAGATGCTAAACATTGCTCCGAATGATTTATTAGCTCTTTTAATTCCCACAGAAATATTTTACAGAAGTTATTGCAGTCCTTATTTTACAAATGAAAAAAGACATGCACAGAAAGTCTAAACAATTTGTTCCACAATGCATGGCCAGGAAGCTCTAGAGGCAGGATCTGTGCACAGGCACCAGGGGCGCCAGAATCCATGTTCTAACCCCCAGCTGTATCAGGAGTCCCTGACATCCTCCACATTCCTGTTATAGTTTATCCTCACTAAACAAGACATGATCACTTTAGGGCTGAAAGCCAAGGAAGAAATTATCTTATCCAAAACTCTAGTTTCTGTGGAGACTGAAGCCCAGAGAGGGTTGCTCACAGAATAGGCACCATGTGCCACGTCCCTATATTTCACACTGCTGTCTGCATTTAAAACCAGCTACAGCAAACGTGGTGTTTGTGCCAACAGAACCCCGCCTGGTTCCCCAGCCTCCACATAGCAAAATGAATATGTCTGAATAAGCTGTCTGTGTTTTAACTAGAGATTCTCTCTGTTTTTCTTTTCTTTATCCTCTATGTCTCCTAATGCCCTGTCTATGCACTTGCAGCCTTGGGTCTTGACAAGGGCCGCCACACAGCAGAAAGTTTTTTACCAACAAACAATCTCCAAATCTCCTAAATGCAAGGTAATTTCTTCCCCTGTGTCCATCATGGATAAGTAAGTAGCTGGCCTTCTGGAGAATTCAAGAAGTTTAGAATGTGCCCCAAGCCTTAGTTACCTCCTGAGTGCAGCTGGGAGCCTCCAACAGTGTGGACCAGTGGAACAGGAAATTGAAGGTAGCAAGCAGATGATCCCAGCTCAGACCAAGCCAGAGATGCATACACAAGGCTCTGCTTCAGCAAATGTTGGCTTCATCCTTCCCGTGGCCTACATGTCCTCACTTCACAACCTGAGTAAAAGTGTGTGATCTCTGGAAGAGTAGACTATTTCCTAACGAGTGCCTGAAACTATAACTTTCATTGTTAGGAAGATTTAATCTGATGTTGGTTACCTAAGTGCTTTCACTTGGTGAAAATGTATCACTTTTGATTTGTGCACTTTTCTGTATTCATGATATACCTTATGAGATCTGAAATCACACAAACCTAAGCCTAAATCAAGCATTCATTCCTATCTTTGATCCTGGGCAAGTTTGCTTATCTGTTCTAGACTCTATTTATAAATAAGAAAAGTAGCAACCCCCAGAGCTCTCCTAGGAAAATAAGAGATTTTCACATACCCAAAAACACCTGGAATGCAGCCGCACTTCTTGATAATTCTCGTAAGGAAAGAACTTGAGTCTTTTTTACCTTTTTCCCAAATGCCTACAATGGAAGATCTTAACATGTTTTATTTGAATGACCAATTTGCTTATTTTTCTCAAAGAGACAAATCACGTGGTATAAAAATGACAAGAGAAGTTCACTCAAGACAATACTGAATTTGAGAGCACAGATATTCTTTACACGACCCAGTGGTAGACAAGAGTCACAAGGATGGAATTAGAGGTCGATTCTCTTTGTCACTGAAGTTTCCCTTTTTAGTGGACCCTAAGAAAAGAAAAGCCATGACAAAGTAGGGAGTATAAACATGTCAGGTGTATGCTATTAAGTGTACATGTCTAAGGAAGCCAAATATCTTGATTGCCTTACATAGTGAATACTCACTTTCAAAATTATCTGTAGGGGGATATAATCATTCCCCTATTGATGTTGAGCCACAAAGTCCTGCTGAGTTTGTTAACATAGTCGTTCAAGACCTGGCTCTAAATGGGCCTTCTCAGGCCAGCAGACAGGGCGTGAGACAACGAGTATTTATTTCTGTAATTACCTGATTTGCATAACTAATTGCCCCCTGTTGCTTGTGCAGCTTGGGCTGTGCCAGTCGTCTAGATTGGGGCTGAGAGCCAACAACAGCCTAGTGCAAACTCTCTCTCTGCAATTCATTTGCTCAATGGCCTAAATAAATCACTTAGTGCCTCCACATCTCAATTTCCTACTCTCTGTAACCGTGGCAATGGTTTATACTTGTTTACCAATTAGCTGACTTAATTAATAAATTTAAATTGCTTTGTAGATAGGTGATATCCAGTGCGAGTAATATTAATTATTGTGATTTGTGAACACTTCTCAAGTAGTGAGTCTTGTATGCAAATGAGGCAATAAGTAGCCTAATTTGGTAAAAAGAGAAATAAATGCTAAGTAGAAGTTGTGTCAGCAAGTGCAAATGTTTACATGAAAGCAGAAAAGAAGAATTAGAAGACTCGTTGGTGGGGAAATTGTCTTTGGGCTGCCAAATTAATCTTAAGAAGATTAATTTGCTTATGGAGTCTAAAATGCATTGTGAGAATGAATAAGTTAGTGAGAGACTCTGGGACAGCTTCATCCCTTGGGGGATGAAGTAGAAATCTACACGATTGGACCTGGGAAAAGCAAAGGCGGCCCCCCAGGGTTTCTAAGGCCTTCCTTGACAGGAATGAATCACTCTGTTCAGTATTCCCGGATTGAATGTGTGTTGTGAACCACATCCTCTGCTGGATGATTGGTAGGGGGAGTGAGACTAAGAGTGACAAGTGCTGATGAGTTATTTTCAGCCTTTGAGGAATTCATAATCTAAGAGAGGAAAACCTACACACACAAGTAATTAACTAGCTATGACAGACACACAGATAAGCAACTAGAGTTAGGAGAAATCAGAAGGTGATGTTTGAGCTGGGTCCTGGATAATTAAGTAGCCGTTAGTGAGGAAGAAAGGGATGGTGGGGGCAGAGCACATAGGTGGCCTTTGCAGCAATGGGCTGGCAGGTCATTCTGACCACGCTATTGAAGACAGAAAGCACAGGATGAGAGACAGGCAGCCAGGCAGGAGATGGTGGCAGGAGAGGTGGGGATGTAGCCTGGCGAAGGCTGTGATACCAACCTGTTAGCACACTATCTCCTAGAAAGCCAGAACCTACACAAAGGACAGAATTAGAGGTCGATTCTCTTAGTCACTGAAATTTCCCTTTTTAGTGGACCCTAAGAAAAGAAAAGCCATGACAAAGTAGAGAGTATAAACATGTCAGGTGTATGCTATTAAGTGTACATGTCTAAGGAAGCCAAATACCTTGATTGCCTTACATAGTGAATACTCACTTCTGCAATTATCTGTAGGGGGATATAATTATTCACTCATTTCTTCATCCACCCACCTGACACACAGACCACCAACCTAGGATTCTTCACTAGGTATTTGTCATTTGGAGACTCCCGAGAAATGAACCCTCTTCCTGTCTGAGGAGTCTCTTATTGTTTGCCCTTGGAAGAGGCAGGTCCCTACCTTTCTTCTAAGGTAGCCATCAGAGAGCAGATAATTCCCCAAACATTAAGCAGCCAGGAGATGAGAGGTGACCTGGGCCCAGTCATCATCTAACTCCAGACATAGCCAAGTCTATGAATATGGGGATGGGGAGGCTGGTGAGGCAGAGGCCCAAGGCAGCTAGAGATTCAGGGGGGTGGCCACAGATCATAAATGGTGTGGTCATGCCAGTGGTGCAATCCCAGCCAGGCACTACCTCAGCTGCCTGACCTCCTAAGTTCTAGTCCTGGCCATTCTCTCAGGCTGGACCACAGCCCCTTAAGAAGACCCTGAAAATTCCCAATATCTACTGAATATATTCATTTTCTTTCAATTTACAACCAAGAACACACACTCCACTACACACCTTTCCATCCTGAACCTGGAGGTGTCTGAGATAGATCTGCCCTGTCACTCCATTGTGTTCTCTTGATTCCAGCCCTATCATTAATGTCTAGTACTGTCCGGTAGTTCACCCAGTACCAGACTGGTGGGGTGCCATGAACCACTCCTGAGTTTCGACAGAGCAGAAGGAAACTGAAAGTTGTACCATAATTGTTATGATTATTTTTTCTATATTTGTACCCCATGGCCCAAGTAAGAAAGGATAAAAACAAACATTTATTTATTTCCTTTTATGTGCATAGCCTTGTGCATATATATATATATATATATGTATATCCCCTTTACATACACCATCTCATCTAATCATTATCTTTGTAAGGAGAGTATTATTATCTATGTTTACAGAAAAAGAAACTGAGGCTCAGAAAAGCTGGGGTGATTTGCAAAAACATAGAGTCAAGTATATACGTGCCTAACTTCCAAATCCTACTCTTTCTATCTGACAAAGCCACAGTCAGGGAATTTTAGTAATCTGTGATAAATGCCATGTAACAGCTTATGCAACAAGGCAGGGCAGGATAACAAATGTTGAATTAAGAAGACAAGTGTTTGAATGGACATTTCTCCAAAAAATATACTAATGGCCAATAAGCACCTAAAAAGATATTCATCCTCATTAGAATTGAGGTAATGCAAATCAAAGCCTCAATGAGATCCCACCTCAGCCCCACTAGAATGACTAAACAGAAAAACGAGGGTTAGTAAGGATGTGGAAAAATTGGTATTCAGTGTATTGCTAGTGGAAAAGTAAAATACCTCTACCGAGTAATGAAAATGTTCTAAAATTAGATTATGGTGATAATTTCACAATTCTGTATTATATACTTCACATGGTAAAATTTGCACTGTATAAATTGTATCTAAATAAAGCTATGCAAGAAAGTAATGCTATTAATTTGATTGATAATTACACCATCTGACATATTTCCTACTCAAATAACTCTATAAAGTTTGTTTTACACCCATCTTTCTCTACAGCTGACAAACCTGAGGTTACAAAAGTTAAGTGACCTCCTCAAGGTAACACAGTGAATGAAAAGCATTTAAGCTGACCCAAGCTGAAAGCAGCAAACCAAGGTGCATCTGTCCCTCCAGTCACAGAGAAATAAATTCTATATGTTTCTCAAATATTATTCAAATGAAGGAACCCAAAGGTTTTGAAAAGTTTCTGTTTAGTCCCACAATCAGTTTGTGACGTCCAAACTGTTATTTCCATGTTATAGTTGAGAGGAAGCTCAGAGGAGATGTTTTTACATTTTTCTTACACAATTAATGAGTAAATTTTCCAAATGCACTTTTCTTTGGCTTTAAAATGGGAACTCTTTACTACTGTATACACCATGCTTCCTTCTGCAGAAATTCAAATCTCTAAAACCTATTTGCTTCTGAGATGTCAAAAAGGTATCATAATACAATTATTTCTTCATAATTTGTACAGAGAAACAGGTACTAAAAGACTGCAAAAATTGTCAGAAGTACTATGTGTATCAATGATGATCCTCATTCAGTTCTCAATCCACTATTCATGAAAGTGTTTAAATTGTACAGCACTACCTAGAAACTACATTTAATTTGGTTTCCTAAAATTCTTGTGAAAGATATTTAATCTTATCTTTTCTTCAGTAGAAATGCAATAAGACAAATGCACTGATGGTACAAAAATAAAAAACATTTAAAAAATAAATTCACAGACCTGTCCATACAAGAACAGGTGTTAAATTAGCCACAAGAGAAATCTCATGTTACTTCCCGAATGTAATACAATAGAGTTACAGGGAATGCGTCATTAAAAAGGGAAAAGCTTTTTAAACTTTCTGTTCTCCAGTCTAAATTAATAGCTTCTAGGTTTATTGGTTCCCAGAAGGAAACAAGCTGGGTTTGTTTACTCCTACATATGAATAATCATGTCCATCATGTCCCATTGGAGGAAAACATACAAAAATGATTAATGTTCCTGGTTATAAGAAGTAAACAGAATGCACAGTCAGAGGTAAGAAGGGAGAGAGGCTTGAAATGGAACACAAGTAATGGAGTTTGTTCTAGGAAATTTGGATCTGCAGTTAGGGGCCCCCCAGGAGACAATAATCCAAGAGCAAAGTTCAGTTCAGTACAAGAAAGACAGAACCCCTACTATGTGCCAACCAGCATTGAATAAGAAATATATTCCTGCCTTACAATGTTTAAGTTCTCACACCAATACCAATGCAGTACAGAGATTTCTACATTTAGAGAGAAAGGATCCAGGAAAGTGGGAAATAGAATAAGCAATTGTTAAGATAAGATGACCTTTACATGGCTCTTATGTAAAAACACTTAACATTCGCAAATCTTATTGAGCAGGTTAAACTAGAGCAACAAGTGATTTAAACACATATAATCTTCGTAAAAACCCTATGAGATACTGTTGCCCATGTTTTCCAGATGAGAATACTAAGGTTGGAGCACTCATGTGCCCAAAGCTTAGGTCTGTGTCTACCAGGCAGGGCCATTTGATACCCAAAGTCAATCCCTAAGCCCTGTGGTTATCATCTTCTCTGAAAGGAGTAGGAGGACTCAAGGCTGAGGAAAATCACAGTGGGAATGCAGGCTGGCAGGAAAACATGAGCTGATGAGGCATGCTCAGGAGCCACAAGCCTGCAGAAGTCACTGGGAAAAAATCACCAGCCAGGAGAGGGGAAGCAACTGGATCAGAAGGGGCAAGACACTGGAAAGTGCTCCAAGAATTTGTAACAACCTAAGGTCCCTGCATAGCAAACAATCTCAAATGTCACTAGCACACAAAACTCAGCAATGAGTTTTGTTCACATATTAGTGGATCAGCCAGGATGACTCTCCTCCACGTGTCCTTCAACCTTCATGCAGGGCCAGCTGGCTACTGCAGAATGTTCTTCCCATGGCAGTGGCAGAAGCATGAGAGAGCTCTCCCAACTGCCCAAGCCCAAGGGAAGCCTCTGCCTGTGCCAAGTCAGCTGTTAGCCTAGCAGCCAAAACAAGTCACAGGGTGCAGCCCAGTGTCGAGGGGTGAATGAGTACACTTTGCTTTTGTGGTAGGAATACCTCAGCAAAGAGGCAGAGGGTACGATACAGTGAGGGGTGCAGAACAGGGGCCAATCATCCAGTTTACCACAGCATTAAAGGAGTTTAACAGCAGGTAGCTTCTGGGGAACCACTGACAGCTTTTACTCATGGGGTTGAAACAGTCAGACTACTTTTGTTGTGGGGGATAGATTGAGAAGAAATGAGTTCTTGAGATGCATAGTTAGGGAATAACTTTTTTTTCTTTCCTAAAAAATGTATGAAATAGAAAGTTTCCATTCTGGCTGAGAAGAATAAATAGAATCCATGTACTTGACTCAAGCAGATGACTTCCGTGATTTGGTACTGAAGATTTGTCAACTCCAGGAAATTTGTGAGTCTATAAATGTTCCTTTCGTTTTTATGTATGTGTGTTCAAAGCAAAAGAAACCAAAAAGGAACTAGGATCAGATTTTAAACTTGCTCACAGTTAATCAATGTGATTATATCTTTTTACGTGTTTTTCCACTTTAATCAAATGAACAACTGTTTAAATAACCACCTGCCTAATTTTTATTTAATATATACATTTTCATCCAATAAAAATGTGAAATCCTATTGTTGTTTTTAAACTGACACAAGTATTTTTACACCTCTGTACCAAGCTTATCTCACATGTAGCATGCTTCGTTACCATGCTATGTTTGAGTTTGCCTGTTGGAAAATGGGCTGTTATCATTGTATAATTGGACTTTGTAGTTATGTAGATCTGAACATGTACCTCTTCTGAGCTTCCACTATATTTTTAAAAGAAAAATATGAATTCCTACATAAATAAGGAAGTTGTGGGTTCTAAAGAAAGTGTATGGTAGACAAGCATGATGCCAGGCATGAGCTTTCAATAAATAGGAACCGTGATTATTATTACTGTATGGCACCACCCAGTTAAAAGTGCACACACAATTATGGCACACCAAAAGCTTCTCCACTTAGGCATGCGCCACTATCAATCCTTTTGAAAACACAACAATCAGGAGGAAAATTGGGTTGTTTCTTAAGAATCAGGGACTCAAGGAATAGGTTTTTAAAAAGCTACAGCATTTTCTCCTTGTTCACTTTGTATATAGCTCTGCACTGTGAAGGCTGAAAGTTATTACTACCTGATGACCTGCAATAAAGAAGGTGGGAGCCCTGATCAGTGCTGTGGAGACATGTGTCTGGCCCAGTCAGATGAATGTCCTTAATTGCCATCCATCTTCACATACCCTGAGACAGGTTAAGAAGCTGCTAACTGTACTGAATGGGATCCCTGGCCTCTTCTGGCAAGGCACTGAGGAAGGAGGGGAGATAGAAGGGAGAGGCCATACATCTCCTTTTCTCCTTCACCCTCTTCTTGAAAGAGACTAGATTAAGCATCTCCATCCAGAACATTGTCAGTTTAGGTAAACATAAACTTGGCATTAGATTCATATTATGCTAAAGAAGAGCCCATGCTAATAAATGCAGCTCACATTTGACAAAGGTTTTGTTACATACATTTTCATGCTGTGTATGCTATCACCTTTTATATTCCTTCCAAAATTAAAGCCTAAACACCTAATCATCCGTTAACCATAAAGAAACAGAATCAGTATATTTGGATGTAATTTCTTAAGCACAAGAGTCTCAAATTTCTCTCAAGCTTTTGCATTAAATGTTAAGGCAAATCTTCTAGTTGTACATGTTTTAAACTATGTGGGAAAAAATGTGTTGAATTTTTAAACTACGTTGGAGAAAAAGACAATATTTTGTCTAGAGTTGTCCTACAAAAGTATCATGGATGTGAATATTTGGGCAGTGTATTTATCATTTTTTTCAAGTGGACAAAAGCCAGGATGATTAACAAATTATTGAATGCCAGCATCCTGACTGACCTAAGAAGCAGTCACAAGGATAGCAGAATGAAAACTAACAAGCATACAATTCCCTCCACTAGTTCAGCAGGTGGGGGAAAACTAGGTTGTTTTTTTTCTTCCTTGAAACTATTTGAAAAATAGATGTTTCTTACACCTATTCCTACAATAAAGGACACAAGAAAGGGGTTAGGTACAGGCAACACTGGGCCAGGACCACTGGAGGCTGCCCATGTGACATATTGCTAGAAGGCTTTAGGATATCAGGCCAAGGAGATCTAATGCATGCATAATATATACCAGACATGCTCAACAGGAAGTCAGGGAATATGCCAGGAGCCTGCAGGTAGAGCAATAAGATGGCCACAAAACTTTGGGAGGCCAAGGCGGGTGGATCACTTGAGGTCAGGAGTTTGAGACCAGCCTGACCAACATAGTGAAACTCTGTCTCCACTAAAATTACAAAAAAACTAGCCAGGTGTGGTAGTGGGTGTCTGTAATCCTAGCCACTCAGGAGGCTGAGGTAGGAGAATCGCTTGAACCCAGGAGGCAGAGGTTGCAGTGAGCTGAGATAGTGCCACTGCACTCCAGTATGGACAACATGAAGGAAACTCCATTTCCAAAAAAAAAAAAACAAGTCACAAAAGCCTCAATGAACTGTGGTACCAAAGCTGGAGACAAAGAGGAAACTAATGAGAGGGCAATACAGTGAAGCTATGGCAGATGGCAGGTGCAGGTAGGCCTGCAGGAAGACTCAGAGCAGGTGGCAGGTACAGGTAGGCCTGCAGCGAGGCATGGCGGGCTCAAGGTCGCACTTGTGAACACAGGCTCCATAGCACAATGCCTGTGTATGTGGGTCTTCCACCAAACTGAGGACAAATTCATAAGATGCTCTGTTCTCCTGAGTGATTACAAACAAGGCAATTAGTTTAGGAGACATCATCTAATAGAACCATAAAGTCTTCTGGAAACACATCACATTACAAGTGAACCAACTTCAATCATGCAGGGAACATCTCCTTGGCCCTATTCTGTTGGATAAAAGTCCAGACTCAATAGGGAAATCTAACCAAAGGCTGTGAGCCCCAGGAGACAAGGATCCTTGGGTGCTATCTTAGACTTGGACAGCCACATTGGTCTTTCTTACCTAGAAAGAAGTGGGGGAAGGAAATGTTACAACAAACAGTCAAACAAAAACCGAACTTATAGCTGGGTTTCTTCTAACCATTAACTTATTTCACAGCTACAATTTGTGCTTCATGATGTATGAGGCTAATTTAATCTCTTGCCTGTTTCAAACTTTATTATGAAACTCTCAGGCATAAGAGAGTTTACAATCTTTCCCTTTTCAGGGATGATGGGTAATGTACACAGAAACATCAAGACTTTACCCTGGGCCATCAGGGTATAAAAGCAGAAGGCTGAGACATTTGCCTACAATCCCTGACCAATGCTACTCTGTCTATTCAGCTGATGCTAAGAAAGATCTCTCTACTATTATGGTTTAGAATAGACTGCCATGACGTGCAGAGGGTTACTCAACACTGGAAGTTTCAAGCAAAGGCAGAAGAGCTAGTTGTTTAGGATACTGGAAAAAGACAAAGTGCTTACACTATGTGAATTTTTGATGTCTCATTTCTAGTGTAGACAATTAGCAAACACATTAGCACGGCTGGAACACTTAGTATTTGCCGGACACTATCAGAGATGCTTTATATAGGCAAATGGTTTTGATGGTGGTGGTGGTTGTTTTAATTAAATAATGACACAGTTCCTTAGTGCCTCCATTTTATAGGAAAAAGAAAGAAGATTCAGAAAGATAAAGACACTTTTCTGAGATTCCATATCTAAAGAATGTCAGAGCTTGGAGTTAACCAGAGCCAGTCAGGATTTTTGTTTTATTTCATAGGAGGGTTTGTTTGTTTTGCTTCATTACACAATACTACCTTACAGCCCTCGTACATGAGAAGTGATTCCGCATGATCAGAATACGAATTTGATTCAGTCTGGCCTTTTTCACGAGCGACTAATCACATCACCCTATGATTCAGAAGGCACAGCAAATGAGGAAAGAGTTTCTGTGGAATCATCTTATCCCAGTAGCTGGGCTAGAGAGGAATGAGAAAAAGCAAAAGCTATGAAAACGGCTTTGAAGGTGGAAATAAAAAATACACTTCTAAATAGGAATGGTACCTTTTCCTGGCTCCCAAATCTTTTTCAGTCAAGAAAATGGTAACTTGGCAGGGGTTGAGATGAGCAATGTGAAAAATAGAGGGTTTAGCTGTAGCAGGGGTGGGGATATGAAAGACTGCCAAAATCTAAGTTCCCCAGACTCGACAAAGTATCTCTACTCAACTCCTCAAACTCCATGGCTTACTTGAAGACAGAACTTAATATTTTTAGAAGTATGGTGTTACCATGTTGCTTGGACAGGTCTAAAGATTCCCTAAATCTTCCCTATGATGTTCTTGATTTCTGGAGGAATCAAGAATGAAGAGAAAAAATAAAGTAACAAAGAAAAAAAAAGATCAAAGTTAGACAAGAATCTCCTTTAGCTATTGTCATTTAAAAAATGCCAACCACCATCCCCATTACAGCCACCAAACAACCCCCCACCGCACTTTCATTAAAGTCCCTGAAACCATCTAAACTAAAAAAAAACAAAAAAAGGCAAGCCCCCCCCCAAAACCCGGTGGGGGGGGAGGGCGGCGAGGCCCGCCGGGCCCCTAGGGAAGCCGCGGTTCCTCCCGCCCCCCCAAATAAATGCAAAAAATGCCAACCACTAAGAATGAGGAGACTGCAAAGAGGGTGGTCAACAGTGACATGAACATGGAGAGGACATGGAAGGCGAGGCTGGCAGAAGTCAAATTTCAGGAGAGCAGGGGGGACAAGACCTCATTTTAGATCTCCGAATTCTAGTTTAGAATTACCCACAGTCCTCCAGCCACCTTTTCAGTTGATGTGTGGGAGGTGATTTTATGTGTTAGACATTGTTCTAAAGGCTGTATCAGATTTACAGCACTGTTGTCTTCAAGAGACCCAGGACTGAAGAAGAGAGAAGGCTGGTTAGCCGATGGATAAACCCAATGTTGTAAGCAATGCAATAATGGGGTATTACCTAGGGTGATACAGGAGTAAGGAGGAGAAGGGTCTTAGCTCTTCATGTGGTGAGTCAAGGGTTACAATAGTTTGTATTAACCAAGCAACTAATGCCATAATGTTAACCTTCTTAACCTTCTGGACTCAGGTTGGGTAACCTTCTTACCCAACCTGAGTGGGAATCTCAACTCCAACATTTACTATCTATGGAAACATGTGCAAATTATTTAAATTATCTAACCCCCAGTTTTCTCAAGAGTGAAAGGGACATATCAATAGCCTTTCCTCATGAAATTTTTATGAAGCCAATGAAAGAAATATATTTAGCATGGTACCTGAAATATATTATGCCTTGTATAAATGTTGGGAGTTGTTTTCACCATAAATTAGTGTCTTAGTCTGACTGTGTTTTATAAACAAATATGTAGGCTGGGTAATTGATAGAGAAAAGGAGTTTCTTTGGCTCAAAGTTCTTCAGGCTGTACAAGAAGCATAATGCCAGCATCTGTGTCTGTTGAAGGCTTCAGGCTGCTTGCACTCATGGTGGAAGGTAAAAGGGAGCTGGCATGTGCAGAGAACAAATGGCAAGAGGAGAAGCAAGAGACAGGGGGTGGGGTGCCAGGCTCTATTTAATAACCAGCTCTCACAAGAGTTAATAGACCTAATAGCTGGTTACTCATTATGTGAGGATGGCACCAAGCCATTCATGACAAGTCTGTCCCCATGTATCCAACACCTCCAACACTGGAGAGCAAATTTCAGCATGAGATTTGGAGGGGACAATCATCTGAGTCAGAGCAGTTAGACACAAATACTTGAATTTGTTCTCTCCATTGAGGGTTTGTAAGCCTCATAATCTTCTGGATAGAAATCTTCTTCACAGAGTGGATGGATCAAGATGATGGAGGCAGGAGCTTCAGCTTCAGAATATGTGTCTTTGGAGGCAATGCCACTGCTGGACATTTTTTTGGCTCAATTGCAAAATACTAATTTTTTAAGGACTCATTCCTGGTGTAGGTACAAATATTAGTTTGGGATATCTTGGCCTGCTGGGCTACAAATTGAAATAATTGTCCATGTTTCTCAGATGAGCCAATAATAGCATTAATATATGTGGGAGAAAAACCCAGGTCTTTCATACTATAGTGTCTTGTCTTTAGAAAAGAAAATAGGTTGAGCAAAAAAAAAAGTGTGAATTTTAAGATGTTCAGGTACCACAAACACTGGATCCGAAATATCCTTGCATTGCTCATTGTCTAGCAAAACCACTGGCACTACAGCAAGGAAGTGCCCGTTCTCCCAGCTTCTCACTTGGTTATTCACAATCTTGTTTATAATCTTACCTCACCACCTCAGTCATTACGCTCTATGACACTTTTCTGGTCACTGTCATTGCTTCTGCCCTTGACAGAAGCTTTAGGTTACCCTTCTGTCTACATGTCAGAGTGAACAACCCACCCCATGTGTAGAGGCCTTGGCAAGTGACCTGTCAAGAACAAACCCCTTCTAGATGTGCTCTATTACAGCAAGCAATGCTAAGATTTTCCACACGTGTTCATCAGCAAGACTGTCTGCACAATCTGTGAGGCCTGGAGCAAAATGAAATTGCAGATTCTTTTGTTCAATACAGCAACAGCCTAACACTAAAGCAAGCACAAGCCCTTCCTAGAGCAGGTCCCTGTGCAGTTGCATAGGATACATACCCATGAACCCAGCCCTGTTAGTTAGGGCCCAACCAGGAAACCAGAAGCCACCTTCTTAAGTATCTGAAACAAAGAGAACTGAGTTCAGGGAGTTGGTTACTCAGATTATGAAAATGCTGAATAGACTAAGAAAGACAGTGAAGCAAGCCAGAAATGAGTATTAGGAAGCCATCATTTCCAACCCTTAGACCAGAAGGACACAAGGAGTAGGCTTTTCTGAAGCCCAGCAGCTAGAGCCATCCCACAAAAGCTGGACTTCCAGTGGGTCTGCCTGCCAGAGGCCTCAATCACAAAGCAGATGTTACTATTGCCTATGATACTGCTCTCTCTTCCTTCCTCCTGTCCTCTAGTATCCCCCAATGCCTCCTTACTGACTGACTCAGACATGAGGCAGTTGACACAGAAGCCTTCACACTCAGCATGTAGGAATCAGCCCTTCTACAAGACAGAGCAGAGGAGGTGAAAGACAAAGGGTGGTCTGAACGAGGCAAGCTCAGCACATCCCACATACTTTGTTGCTCACTGCTTGCTCTCACCAATTTGCCCTTATTTAACATTCTTCTTCTCTGTGTCACAGGGCCACCAGTTGCACAAATGAAGACACATTCACACTTTTCCCCAACAAGACAAGCCCCCTTGCTGCTCATCATCTCCACTTCACACCCAGTGTCCCATGGATCTACAGTTCCCCCCTTGAGGTATGAATATGACTCTACATGATCTGATAATCTTCGAACTAAATAGCACCAACACTCCTCATATGCAGGAGTGCAAAGGAAATGTTTGGCTATTGCATATACAACAGAAACATGCAATTGTTTCGATCCTCTTTCTGTAACTAGTAAAGAAGCAATAATTAATATTTATTATTTCTGTCACCCACATCTACTCCAGGTTATTCTTGCCCTCAATTAGCACTTCCCTGATTTGTGTCCTTTACCCCAGTAGAGTCCCTAATGGTCCTCACTTTATTGAGTCATGAAGTTTTCCATTGATTTTTACCATTAAACCTGGAATTACTGAGATGCACTCTAGAGAATTCCCTAGTTTCCAGATCTAATCATGACTCTCATTGTGAACAGCAATCCATTTTTACCCTTAATAAAATAACTTGGTTTGATCATTCCAAGTAGTACAGTAATCTCCTCATGTGCCAAATGGTTTACAGTCATGAGGAGCCAAAATAGCCAAGTGGCAGTCTCAAGGTCCAGCTGAAGGGAGCCAGTGTTTTATCCACAGGGAGAAGCATTCCTCTCTTGGAAACAAGGATCGCTAGACCAGCAGATTTTAGGATTTTAGGCACATAAAGCAAAACTCCTGCAAAGGTTATTCATATCCAGGTCCTGGCTCATTATTTGCTCCATCTGATAAAATAGCAATCCAATCATAAAGGTGATTCTCTTCCAGTCATAAGCAAGTTATCTGTTGACATAACATGGCTTGATTAGGCTACTTGCTCCTGGATGATGTGTACACGTCAAGACCAGTGAAGCTGGAATAAGCATTCTGGGCATGTACATGAACTTTGTACCCATTTATAGTCACTTGGTACTTCATGGCAAGTGCCAGTCTCTGCCGGGACTCAATGGCAAGCAAGAAGCTGAGTATTAAAAGGGGTATTGTCATCAACAGAAGAAACTGTGACTTTGTTCTAAACCCCCAGGGTCTGCCTTATGATTTTTCTTTCAGGAACGGCCGGGACCATATTATTTACTAGAGATCTCTCCTTGAGCATCATTAAATCTACTGGATCATAGGGCTCAAGTCACAGGAAGGTTCATATCACAGCCTGGAGCTGCTACAGAACTTATTTCAGTCTGGGCCCCATGCAAAACTAGCAGCCTTGTGGATTTTTCTACGCCTTGATTGGAGAAGTAAATTTCCAAAGTTCCCAGGACTGGGATCTGATTAGAGTATATATGCCTCATGAACAATCCCACTAGAGTTTTAAAGGATTTCCAATATCTGCCTGTTCTTTTGTCTTAGCCCCTGCTCACTACAGATACACCTGCATTAAGGCTTACCAAAAAAAAAAAAAAAAAATTAGCTGGGCATAGTGGCACGTACCTGTAATCCTAACTACTCAGGAGGCTGAGGCAGGAGAATTGCTTGAACCTGGGAGGCGGAGGTTGCAGTGAGCCAAGATCATACCACTGTACTAAAAAAAAAAGTAATTTATGCTATTGTCTCTAACCCTGATCCATTACCACATTTATCACACTAGCCTCCTCCTCCCCCTTGTTGATCTGTAATTTCCACTCCAACAGTGAAAAACCTGGATCCACCCATCTACCACACATTTACTTAGGTATTTGACTCCAGCATACATGCATAACAGTACAGATGCTCCTCACCTTATGACAGGATTACATCCTGATAAACCAATCATAAATTGAAAACATCATGTCAAAATTCATTTAATACACCTTACTGACCGAACATCATAGTTTAGCTTTGCCTACCTTAAACATGCTCAGAGCACTTATACATTAGCCTATAGTTGAGCAAAATCATCTAACACAAAGCCTATTCTGTAATAGTAAAAATTAAATATAAGAGATCAAAATTAAATGTATGGTTTCTACTCAATGTGTACTGCTTTTACATACTATAAAGTCCAAAAATAATTAGTCGAACCATCATAGTCGGAGTCCATCTGTATGAGAATGGTTAACTCATACCCCAGTGGCAAACAACCTTATCAACTAGACTGCAATTCTTATATAAAATTACTTTTGCATTTAGTCTTACAGACTTCATTCATTTTCAGTTATTTGAGTTAGCACCTTATTCATCTATCACTTCAGTGGGATGGTTTCATTTCACTTCATTTGTAATCAAGTTAGATCGCTTTTTCACATTCTGCATTCCATCCTGGAATCCTCTGATCTCTTAAGTGGTTTTCTTTGTTTATATATTTTTCATACATTAAGGTTAACTCATTGTGCTGTAAATTTCTACAGGTTTTCACAAAGTCATAATGTCATGTATCTACCATTACAGTAGAATACAGAATAGTTTTACCATCCTAAAAATCCCATGTGTTTCACCTATTCAACATCCCTCTCCATTCCTGCTTCCCCCAAACCTCTGAAAACCACTGATCTGTTTACTCTGTATATAATTTTGCACTCCATAATGTCTTATGATTGGAATCATTTAGTATGAAGCTTTTCTTTTACTTAGCAATATGGATTTATAATTAATTTGTGCCTTCTTATAACTTGAGAGCTCATTTTTTTCTCTCTTTTATACCAAATAATATTCTATGGCATAGATGTGAAAAGGATTTTATCCCTTCACCTATTGAAGGACATCTAGATTGCTTCCAGTTTAGGGTGATTATAAAGTTGTTACAAGCATTCTCAAGCAAGTTTTTGTATGAACATGTGTTCAAAATAACTGGAAAGCTACCTAGGAGTGTAACTGCTGAATTATATGCGTTATGGTTTAAATGTGCCCTCCAAAATTCATGTTGAAATTTAATTTTCAATGTGCAACATTGAGAGGTTAGGACTTTAAGAGGTGATTGGATTATGAGGGCTCTGCCCTCATGAATGGATTAACACACAAATGGGTTAATTGATGAATGAGTTATAATGGGATGAAACTCCTGGCTTTATAAGAAGAGGGAGAGAGACCTGACTTAGCATATTAGTTCACTCTACCTCTCACCAGGGGATTTCCTGCACTGCCTTAGCATTCTGCAGAGTCCCCACCAACAAGAAGGCTTTCACCAGATGCAGACCATGGACCTCAGACTTCTCAGCCTCTGTAATTGTAAAACATAAATTCTTTTTATTTATAAATTACCTAGTTTCAGGCATTCTGTTATAAGCAACAGAATATAGACTAATACAGTATGGTAAGGCTATTTCTAGCTTCGTAAGAAACTGCCAGACTGTCTTCCAAAGTAACTGTATCCTTTGAATTTTCACCAGAAATGGTTGAGGGTTTCTGTTGCTCTGTATCTTAAAAAGCATTTGGTATTATCTGTTTTTTTTTTTTTAAGTGTAGCTATTCTAATAGGTGTGCAATGATATCAGATTGTTATCTTAAGTTGCATTTTTTAATGACAAATGATGTTGAACATCTTTTCTTATGCTTATTTGCCATTGCATTTTTCTTTGCTGAGGTGTCTGCTCAGATCTCTTGTTTATTATTTAATTGTGGTGTTTGATTTGCTCTTTTGTTTTTCTCGATTTTTGTATAGTTTGGATATAAGACGTTTGCAAATATTTTCTCCCAAAGTATGGCTTGTATTTTTATTCTATTAATGGCCTTCCACAAAGCTGAACTTTTTAATTTTAGTAATATTTAAATAAAAAATAGTCTTCAAAAATGAACTTTTCACAATATATTTAAAAAATTATCACACAACTCAAGCCCACTTAGATTTTTGTTTTCTATTTTCTTGTGGATCATTTATGGTTCTGCATTTTGCATTTATATCTATAATTCATCTTAAGTTAATTTTTTTTGAAAAATGTGAGGTCTATGTCTAGATTTACTTTTGTTTGCATGTGGCTGTTCAGTTGTTCTGATATTATTTGTTTAGAAGACTACCTTTTCTCCATGGTATTGCCTTTGCTCCTTTGTCAAAGATCGGTTGACTATATTTGTTTGGGTCTATTTCTGGACTCTCTATTCTGTTCAGATGATCTATTTGTCTATTCTTTCATCAGTATGGCACTGTCTTAATTATTGTAGGTTTATAGTAAGTCTGTAAGTCAATGAGTATCAGCCCTCTTTGTTTTTACTCAATATTGTGTTGACTGTTAGAAACCATTTACATCTTCTATAAACATTAGAATCAGTTTGTGATTAGATATTCCACAACTGCTTTCTGGAATTTTAATTGGGATTGCATTGCATCTATATATCAATTTAGGGATGACGGGCATGTTAACATCATCTTCCGATTCATGAACATGGAGTATCTATCCACTTATTTAGATTTAGTTTGATTTCTTTCATCAGGGCTTTGTAGTATTCTCCATAAAGATCCTGTATATATTTTGCCAGACATAGGCCTAAATATTTTATTTTTTGGTGCTATCGTATTTTCTATTTCAAATTATAATTCTTTATTGCATATATATATATATATATATATGGATTTTTATATATTTTCACTGAATCCTAAAATCTTGCTATAGTCATTTATATTCCAAGAATTTTCTTGTCAATTCTACATAGAAAATCAGATAATCTAAGAATAAAGACAGTTTTTTCTTCCTTTCCAATTTGTATATAATTTCTTTCCTATTCTTGTCTTATTGCACTAGGCGGGACTTCCAGTATGATGTTTAATATGAGCAATGACACTTTTCTAGATTTTTCACACTCTTTATTTCATCATCATCATTCTGGGATGCAAAAGTAAAAATGGACATCCACAAAGCAATCTAAGAAGCATGCTTTTTAAATTCATCTCTTCAGTTCCTGCATTGGCCAATCATCTTTGTATCTTTCCTATTAAATCCCAGGTCGAATATAACTAATACAAACAACCTGAACTCATCCTATATCATCATGACCAAATGGACTTTGTTTTCTAATTCTCACTGAAGAAAATGAAAGATTTTAATGGTGGTAATTGATATCAAGAAGAGAGGGAACAACTTCAGACACTGGGCATGTAAGGGGCAGCCAGGGTACTTGGGATAAAAGAGAGTTGATTTGAACAGGATGAATTTAGGGACTAGGAAGTGAGGCACAATATAGAAGAAAAATGAAATAACAGCAAAAGCAAAATGCATACACCTTAAATTTTACTTCAGTTAAAGGGCTGGGTAACCCAGGTTTGCATCTTTCTTTTCCCCTCCTGAGGAAGGAGTTGTCTAACCTGAGGCAGCAATAAATCTCTCTGCCAGCACCCCAACTCTGTGCCTTGAACTTTACTAAGACTGTCTTTTGAGAATTACTACAGACAAAAATATAATAAATGAGGATAGCAAGATACACGTTCATATAATGAGACTGAATACAAAGAAAACATTTGACCGATATGTTATTGAATTCAGAGGGGGGAAAGTTTCCTGTAAAACGTTTGGTCAGCAATGAAAGCATTAGAAATGAAGAACCAGACTTCGTAGGACTCATGTATCCTCCCCAGAGAAGGAGATGTCTGGCAATGGAGTTGAGCACACTCTGCTCCTAGAAAAAGATAAACACCTTCTGTGAATGTGGAGGCATGACGATAGCCTAGTCAATAAAATCATCTCAGTTCTGAGCTCAAAAAGCAATCTTCTGACTGTACAGGGCTTCCCATGCCACTTTCTGACCTCGGAGAGTAGTCACCAGCAATGCATGCCACGGGGAAATCCAGTTATTGAGCATTATTTTATTCCTCATTACAGATGAATAACTGGTATTTATTGTATAAAATTCTTTCTCTCTGGAGTTTGGTTAACATGACTCTGCATTCCTCAAGCTTGCTTAGTTTTAAGATTCTGACAATGTTGAGTGTCCAGGGCATAAAGGGCAAGCCCTGAACTCAGTGAGCACTCCAAGTCATATATGATTCTGTTTACAATATGACTGTTTTCAGTTAACGTTCCTTGTTGAGAACCAACCACAACGCTTTCCTTACAATATCACTAAACTCACTGACAATATTTCTGTTCCAAAAACCTTAATATGATGAAGTAAGAGAAAAGAAAGATTACCCTGGGCCAGTTTCTGCTGAAGAATGAGCCTTCCCCTAAAGCCATTACCAGCTTTTCCAGGTGCCATGCTTCTCCATCTTTTTTGCTTTGTTTTGTTTTTTTGTTTTTCGTTTTTAAGACAGAGTCTCACTCTTTCACCCAGGCTGGAGTGCAGTGGTGTGATCTGGGCTCACTGCAACCTCCACCTCCCAGTTCAAGCAATTCTCGTGCCTCAGCCTCCCAAGTAGCTGGGATTATAGGTATGTGCCACCACACCTGGCTAATATTTGTATTTTTAGTAGAGACAGGGTTTTGCCATGTTGCCCAGGCTGGTCTCGAGCTACTGGCCTCAAGCAATCCACCCACCTCAGCCTCCCAAAGTGCTGGGATTACAAATGTAAGCCACTGCACCCAGCCTTCTCCATCTTTTTCATCTTATGCTAAATAAACCACTCAACATCTCCTGGCCCAAGTCTCAGGGAAGGTCTCATGGTTAGCTACACATTGCAATAGAGGTAAGTGCTGAGGAGGCTATTAGATACCTTGGTCAAAAGAAATCCTCCAGTCTCTTCCTAAAGAAGACAATGCCTAGAGAGGCATAGTCAGAAAACAGATTGAGTGAGTGACTGGTGTAGTAAAAACTACCTTAACTCAGTGCTAGAGAAGAAAGTGTAGTTTAATTCACACCTATTGCAGGAGCAGCAAACATCAGGGTATCTGGTGTTCTACTGACTTCAGCTAAATGACACCTCCATGTTGCATTTGTCTCTGAATGTGATGTCCATAATCAGACATATGAAGGGCAACTGTAAATAATGGATGCAGGCATGACATCACTTCTTGCAAAAAAAAATCACATAAGGATGATTAATGGCTTAAGAGTGTAGGTGAGTGAATTGCAGTCAATCTGGTAAAATAAATGGAAAGTCAAGAAATAAAATACATATTCAGCTATGTTTCCATTCTTCTCAAGGGAGAACTGTGATAAATTTGTGTGTGGTTTGGGTGCTCACAAAGGTTACTATTGTTGGAAAAAGAATCTTTTCTGGTAAATAAATGATGGTGTGGAAGGAGCAGCTACCAAAAGAGGGTCTACGAAGCTTAGCAGTTATAACTCAGCATAGACCTTAGTTGAGCCTGGGCGCTTTCAGGGACGCTGCATGTTGAGGTAATATTGAGCTTCTCTGAACGTTTTCTACTTTCCTGTGTATTTTCTTCTAATGACATTGACAAAGCTCAAAATGTTTCTTAATTCCATTTTATTTATTGAATTACAATGGTAATGCAATATGTTATAGAATTTTGAGTACATATGCAAAATTCAAATCAAAGTGTGAATTGGTGGTGGGGAGCTCATTCTTAAAGAGTAAAGAAAACCTTGAGAACTGATACATGTAAGAACTTCAGTTCTTAAAATAATAGGGATGTATGGGTATAAAAAACACAGCAAATCTTATGCAAAATGAAAGAAGAGCTTCCATGCGTTTGACTATTTTAGATACCTCATGTAAGTGGAATCATGCAGTATTTGTGACAGACTTATTTCACTTAGCATGATGTCTTCCAGGTCTATCCAGGTTGTCACAAATGGAAGGATTTCATTCTTTTTTAAGGCTGAATAATATTTCATTAAGGAATACGCCACATTTTCTTTACCATTTATCTGTTGATGGACAGTTGCATTGATGGACATTCCTCCATTATGAATAATGCTGTTATCAAGAGTGCAGCTATTTCTTCAAGAAAAATAGAATGATAATTGCCAGGAGCTTGGGGTTTGAGGAAAATAGGAAGTTGCACAATGGGCATAAAGTTCCAGATAAACAAAACAATTAAGTTCTACTGTCTGCCATATAACCTGATGCCTACAGGTAACAATGCAGTGTTACACACTCAAAATTTTAAGAGGGTTGCAACAGTTTGGATGTTGTCCCTGCAAACCTCATGCTAAAGTTTGATCCTAATGTTGGAGGTGGGGCCTAATGGAAGTTGTTTGGGCCATGAGAGCAAATCCCTCGTGAACTGACTAATGCCCTCTTTTCATGAGAGAATCAGTGAGTTCTACTGTTATCAGTTTCCTTGCGAAGTGCTTGTTAAAGAGGCTGGCATCTTCTTTCTCTTGCTTCTTCTCTTGCCATGTGATCTCTGCACATGGCAGCTCTCCTTCCCTTTCTGCCATGAGTGGAAACAACCTGAGGCCCTCACCAGATGCAGATGCTGGCACCATGTTTCTTGTACAGCTTGCTGTACCACGTGCCTAATAAACCTCTTTTCTTTATAAATTACCCAGCCTTAGGTATTTCTTTATAGCAACACAAACAGAATAAAACAAAGCTAGATCTCACGTTAAGCGTTCTTACCACACACAAAAAAGCAAAGGAACATAAGGAAACTTCTGAAGGTGATAGATACATTTATTACTTTGGTCGTGGTGATAGTATCACAAGTGTATGCACATGTGCAAACTCATTAAATTGTATACATTGAATATGTGCAGATTTTTATACATCAATTATACCTTAATAAAGCTGTGAAAAATAAAATGAGAGATATTAGAAACAAAATACAAAATACCTTCCATAAATCAGATGAGAAAGATTCCTAGGTTACACTGGAGTCACACAGAAAGCTTAAAGATCCTGGCTTCAGAGACTGAGAAAGATGGTCCTATTAGCAGGAAACTGTCCAGAGAGGATCTCTAAAGGAAGGCCACAACCCAAAAGCTCATTTGTGTAAGACTTAATGTCAGTCAGCATGGCAAGTTCTTAAATTCATGGCATTAACATTCAGAAGTTTGATTTATCACCAGGAAACCCATAAAATATCATAATAGATCACAATACTCAGAGTCCTTAGGAGGATAAAAAGGAAAAATGTATAGAAAGTACCCAGGGCACATTTGAATTATGTAGGTGAGTGAGTCAAGCAGAAACACAATGTTTCCTTTTTAGTTTGTCACCTTATTGTTTTGTTTAAGTTAAACAATAGTGAATGCCCATGTGCATTCCTTGTGAAAGGGAAAATTAATTTTCTTTCCCACTGCAAATGAGTCCGTAGTGCCTAATGTACTTCCAGGCTTGCCATTTATTGCTCTAGTGCCTAGGTACAGGTTAACTAGTAGCAAAACCCTCATTTGGATATCAGAGGGCAGCTGAGAAAGATGGGGTTGTCTTAAGATAGACAGACTAGGCTCTAAAAAGAGTGAGTAAAGATTTGAAGAAAACTGAAGAGGTTGACACAACTCAGCAGGACACAGAGAAGTCAGTGCAGTTGCTGGATGCAGGTAACCCAGGAAAGGTAAGTGGGTCTGCACCAGCTTCCATAAGAGCAGAAGCCTGGACAAGAATTCCAGGCACAGCATCAACCACGAAGAGTATGAATGTGAGTCCTCAGAAGATAGCAATGGCTCCAAGCAGAGTGCAATTGGTGAACAGGGTCTCCAAAGCTCTTGGAGGTGGCTGAGTGAGCAGGAGTCAGATCCCAAAAGTTGCAGTGAGTGTTTGCATGGAGAAGAACTTGTCTTAAATAAGCAAGCATTTAGGGAGGAGCAACTCTGGCTGAGGGCTTCCCAGATATGGCAATAGGAATTGCTGGATGAGATTAGTAGCAGGATTTGGTTATAGTTAGCTGATGTCCATCTTAGAGGAGATCCTTCGCATTTTTAAATGAAATTTTATTCTTTTGTCTTGATAACAAAAACAGTAGGTGATTATTATTGAAAATATAGAAAAAAATAGAAAAGTATAAAAATACTTTAAATCACCTACTTATCACCACTCAGAGACCCATTGAAACATTTTTATGTATATTCCATTCAGCATTCTGGCCAATCTTTTATACAAATTGAAATTCTAACATACAAATGATCTTGGCTACTACTTTTTCAATGAAAATTATATGCATATAATGTTTTTAAAATCCCTCCTAAATATTTGAATCACTAGGTAATATTCTAACAGATGGATCTTTCAGCTTCTATTTAATCCATATAAATTGATAAAGAGGTTGTTTACAATGTTCTGCTACTATAAATAGTTTGATGTTAAACATTTAATACTCTAATCTTTATTTATGTGTCTTATCATTGCCTCATAATCAATTACATGATGTTGAGTCTGAGTACAGAACCTAGGATGTGGCCTTGGAGTGTACAAGGAGAAATGAGGGAAGTGCTGCTTTTAACATTAATCTATAGGCTGGCTTTCCTTAGGATACAGCAGAGAATAAAAGAATTCTCTGCAGTAGAAAATAGCTATTATTGCAATGTGATAACTCTATTATCATTAACATTCCAATCACGAAATTTAGATGCAATAATTGATCAGAAGTATAACAATGTTAAACCATTCAATTCTAATAGTTGAATTTTAAATTTTTGATATCAGGATTAAAAAAATTGCAGATAGAATTCAGGAACCAAAAGACATTTTGAGAGAAAATAGTTATAATAATAATTTATATTCAAATAATGACTGATTTGTTTTTAAGTAATGTTCACATACATTATACTATTTGCCTCAGAAATTAACTATTTCTCCTGATAGGTTTTTTAAGACAGTGGACACATGACCCCAGTTAAGCAAAGTGGCTCCTGGACTAGGTAAAAAGAAGCAAAGCAGATCCATTCAGTATACTGTACCATCACACACTGAATTCTAGAATTGTGTTTCTAAGAGAGAAACTGGTGGCTAGGCCTCACCATTGCTTTCTGTTTTCTGCACCTGCTATGCTTGCACTGGGCCTGATTGCTTATATTTTCTTTTTGATGACAGGCATTTGGTTCTTCTAAAGCAATTAACAACAGGCTTGATAAAAAGGCCAAAGTAGCGTCTGAATTGAATAAAATCTAGCATTTCTGTAACACTTTACAACTTACAAAGATCCAAACAAATGTTACAACATTAACTATTTGCCACTGGATTATATAAAGTATTTGTCAATAGATTATAATCCTATGGTAATGTTTCCATAGGAATTATTTCCTTTAATTATTCTGTAATTATTTCCTTTAATTATTCTGTACTGTAGGAATTATAATTCATTATATGTTCATGTTTTAAAAAATTATTTTGAAATGTGATTATACTAAACTGTGTAAAGAGATCTTCCTCATTCAAATTCACAGAAGAAAAAAAGATAATTTGTATAACTAAACTCAACTGCAATCAATTCAATAATAACTCTCGGGGTTTTCCATTTGTTGATCATCCTCAATTTCGATAGCCACTGGATAAACAAAAACAAAGGGTTAAATTTCCAAAGTGGTGCAGTTGCTTTTAATAGAGAAGTAGTTTAGAACAGAATATAACATTTTCAGTAGATTATTAGATTGAGGCACAAAATTTTAAAAAAAACCAACAACGGAAAATTAAAATCCACATTGGGAAATGAGGTTTTTTTGTTAAAGTTCAGTGGGGTCTCTATACCTTAAAATTGTTTAAAATGAAATAAAAACATTGTATACTACATAGTTCACAGCCTATAGCAATCAAAGCTTTCCATAACATTTTTATAAATTTGTCAAGGGCCTTATACTGTTAAGGTTATCTCTGGCTCTGAACTCCTATTTTCACTGATATAATTAATTTAATAGATTGATGTCTGGAAATCCTACAAATGTCCTCTCATCTGTCTTACATGCATAAAGTCTCAGCTTATACATATAAACAGAATGCCACAAAAAAAACTAGTATATCTACTAAACCAGCTTAACTGGAGGCTTCTTAGGAAGGACAGAGAGGCTCAGATCTTAGCAACATGAAGAATTACAATTTAAACAATATTGTTCTTAAAATATTTATTCAAGAAACAGGTGTTGAAAGCTAGGGTGGGCGCAAGGTTGGGAGTCTAAAAGGTGACCTATATTTATAGGTGAGATGTGAATATCACACTATCAGGTTAAATGTTGATTCACCAAAAAACAAAGCAATCCTGAAACACAGAAGGAGACAACAGGAAACATGTCTGTTTTAAGCTGAAGGTTGCATGGAGAACCTTTTTTAAATGTCTCACCAAACCTAATGAGAGTATATAGACAGAATTCGTGCTACCTGGGTTGCTGAAAACCCTCAGATGAAGAATTTAGCTGAACATAGTCTTGGGTTGGGGCATTAGAGGTACTTTACAGAAGTAAATGTCCTTGAAGGTCTATATATTTCAACCCACAGATAAATTTCTGAACTGATCTAAAAAATTCAATCAAAGAAAAAAGTCACAAAACCTCCAAGAAAACAAGGCATTGTGTATAAAAGCAAAGACTTACAATGCAGTTATTAAAAGGAATGGAGATAGAATCTACATACATACAACTTGTCTCCCAAAACAAAAGTGGTGTTTTGAAATATAGCTACAGAGCAAGGAATCTGGTAGATTTGGGAAAAAATGATACATTTCGTTCTCAAAATTTTAAAAAAAAATTAAATTATTAAAATTGGACATCAAACTAGTAAATTAGTAAACAAGAATATAGATCATCAAAAATTATTCAGAACACAGCACAAGAAGAATATTGTATTAGTCTGTTTTCACATTGCTGATAAAGACGTATTCCAAGACTGGGCAATTTACAAAAGAAAGAGGTTTAATTGGACTCATAGGTCCACATGGCTGGGGAGGCCTCACCATCATGGCAGAAGGCAAAGAGGAGGAAGTCACATCTTATGTGGATGGTGGCAGGGAAAAAGAGAGCTTGTGCAGGTAACTTCCATTTTTAAAACCATCAGATCTCATGAAACCCATTCACTATCACGAGAACAGCATGGGAAAGACGAGCACCCATAATTCAATCATCTCTCACTGGGTCCCTCCCACAACATGTGGGAATTATGGGAGCTACAAGATGAGATTTGGGTGGGGACACAGAGCCAAACCATATCAAATATAAAGTATTAAAACATTATAAAAAAAGAGAGGTTAACCTATTTGGAGAGTTATTAACAGTTCTAGAAAGTTGGTAGAATAATTAGGCGAGGAAGAATAAGCAGAAAATATTCACTATGAGAAAATATTAGCCAACAATATATTTCACAAAGGACTAGTATACAGCCTGTATAAATAAATCTTACAGCTCACTAATAAAAGGAAGACTTCCAAGAAAATATGGGTAAAAAGCTTGAGCAGACATTTCACAAAGGAAGATATATGAATGGCCCATAAACACATGAAACTTTGCTCACCGTCATTAGTCATCAAAGACATAAATAATTAAAACTAAAATTACTCATCACTACATAGCCACCACAATGACTGAAATTTGAAGACTGAAAAATACGTAATACTGGCAATGACATGGAACCCTGGAATTTTTTTTTTTTTTAAGACGGGGGTTTCACCATGTTGGCCAGGCTGGTCTTGAACTCCTGACCTCAGGCGATCCGCCCGCCTCAGCCTCCCAAAGTGCTGAGATTACAGGCCTGAGCCACCGTGCCCGGCCGGAATTTTTACCTATTGCTGATGCAACTACTCTGGAAAAAGGACTGTCTATTTTTTAAGTGATAAACATGCATCCAACAATTCTACTCCCAGATGTGTCCACAAATGAAAAAGATTATACTAGAATAAAGCAGATTTATTCACATTAGCCCAAAGCTAGAAAAATCCGTTAAAGGAGAAATGAACAAAACAATACACAATGAAATTCTATTTAGCAATTAAAAGGAAAAACTAACAAAATCTCAAAATAATTATACTATGTGCAAGAAGCCTTTGGAAAAGAAGTACATGCTGTGTAATTCCATTTATATGAAGTTCAGAAATAGGAAAAACTGACCTATCATAGAAAAAAATCAGAAAACTTGTTGCCTGGGGTTAGCAGGGATTTACTAGGAAGAGACATTACAGCAATGGTCATGTTCTGTATATTGACAGCTTTTGGTTGTCACAGGCTCATACCATTGTTAGAACTTACCAGGCCCAACATTTCCTGACACCCAGCCCAGCAACTGAAGGTGGCCCAAGTAAGCTCATTCCTCCCAGAGACTGAGTAATAATTCATTTACAGCATCATCAAGCCTAGTAAAACCAGCAAGAAGAATCGACAGGAAGACCTGTTGACAATAAGTGGCCAGGAGAAAAGCTCTCCTAATGGAAAATTAAGTAAACACTTCCATTTACAATGGCATTCAAAAGAAAAAAAATAGCTAGGAATAAATTTAATCAAGATATAAAAGTCTTATACACGGAAAACTACACATCATTGTTGAAAAAAAAGAAAGAAGACCTAAATAAACGGAAAGAAAGCCTGTGCTCATGAATTGAAAGACTTAATATTGTGAAGATGGCAATACTACCCAAAGCTTTCTACATAGTCATTGCAACTCATGTCAAAATTTAAATGACTTTTTGATTTTTGGCAGAAATGGAAAAGCTGAGTCTTACATTCGTATGTAATTGCAAAGGACCCTGAATTGTCAAAACAATCTTTAAAAGATTTTTTTTTAAAAAAGCTGAAGGGCTCACACTTGCTATAATGCTTAATATTAAGTGTCAGCTTAATTGGATTGAAGGATGCAAAGTATTGTTCCTGGGTGTGTCTGTGAGGGTGTTGCCAAAGGAGATTAACATTTGAGTCAGTGGACTGAGAGAGGCAGACCCACCCTCAATCTGGGTGGGCACCATCTGATCAACTGCCAGTTCGACTAGAATAAAGCAGGTGGAAGAAAATGAAAGGACTTGACTTGCTGAGTCTCCCTCCTTCACCTCTCTCCTGTGCTGGATGCTTCCTGACCTCGAACACCAGTTTTTAGACTCTTGGACTTATACCAACGGTTAGCCAGGGGCTCTCTGGCCTTCAGCCATGGACTAAAGGCTACACTGTCAGCTTCCCTACTTTGAAGTTTTGGGAATCGGACTGGCTTCCTTGCGTCTCAGCTTGCAGATGGCTTATTGTGAGACTTCACCTTGTGATCATGTAAGTCAATACTCAATAAACTCCGATTCATGTATGTATGTATGTATGTATCCTATTAGTTCTGTCCCACTAGAGAACCCTGACTAAGACACTTTCCAATGTTACAGAATTTAGTAATCAAAACAATATTGTATTAGCATAATGATAGACATAAAGACCAAGAGAATAGAATTGAGTCCAGAAATAAACCCATACATCTATAGCCAAGCAATGTTCAATGAAAGTGCCAAGTCCATTCAATGGAGAGAAAGAACAGTCTCTTCAACAAATGGTGCTAGGACAATTAGACATCTATATGCAAAGTAAAGTTCAATTCTTATCACACATAATATTCAAATTTTAACTCAAAATGAATCAATGGTGTAAATAACAGAGTTAAAAACATAAAAGTCTTTGAAGAAAACATGAGGCTAAATGTTCATGACCTTTGATTCAGATATGGCCGTAGATAATTAGATATGATGCCAAGAGCCCAAGCAACACAGAAATATTAGACAAACTAGAATTCACCAAAATTAAAATTTTTATGTATCAAAAGGTATCATTAAGAAAGTGAAAATACAACCTACAGAAGAAAATATTTGCAAAGCACACGTATAATAAGGGTTTAATGTCCAGAATACATAACAACTCAACAACAAAAATACAAACAGCCCAGTCTTAAAATATGTAAAGGATTTGAATAGACACTTTTCCAAAGGAGATATACAAATGACCAAGAAGCATATGAAAGAAAAATCATTAGTCATTAGGCAAACACAGATTAAAGCTATAATACAATACTACTTCACACCTCCTGGGAAGCCTACAATTGTTTAAAAAATTGAAAAATAAATAATGGTAACAATTTGAGGAAATTAGACTCTGCTGCATTGCTGGTGGGAATGTAAAATGGTTCAGTTACTGAACTGAGCAATTTGTTCCTAACAAAGTTAAGCAGTAATTACCATGTGATCCTGCAATTCTGCTCTTAGGTATATATTCAAAAGAATTAAAAACTGGTACTCAAACAAATACATGTGCATATACATATTCTCATAACAGCACTAATGACAGTAGCCAGAAGGTGGAAACAGCCCAAATATCCATCAACAAAAAAATGACTGAACAGATTTTGGTATACAGATACTATGGAATGTTATACTTCCATTAAAAAGAACAAAGTATTGACACATACTATAATGTGGATGACCCCTCAGAAACTTTATGCTAAGTGAGGAAAACCCAGACACACAAGGTCGCAATCATGTGATTTCATTTATATAATATAGAGAAGGTAAGCCCTAGAGACAGATAACAGGTTAGGGGTTGAGAGAAACTGGGGAAAGGAGAGAATGGGGAACAACTGCTTATGGGATACAGGCTTCCCTTTGGGGGTGATGAGACGGTTTTGCAGCTCTATAGAGATGATGATTGCACAACAACGAATGCACTAAATGCCACAGAATTACACACTTTAAAATGACTAAATTTACGTTATTTGATTTTCAACTCAATAAAAATACCAAACACACACCTTCACACACATGCACACACACAGAGAAGAAAAAGACTAGTAGTTACCAAGGGTTGAGAGTAGTTGAGAAGTATGACAATAAAGGGGCAGCAGGAGTGCCACCTGTGAGCTCATGGAATTGTTCTGCATCTTGATTGCGGTGGTTGTTACACACATGGGCTTACACAGTAAAATGACAGAGAACGTGCACTTGTCATTGGCACTGGGCACCAAAGTCATCTTCCTGGTTTTGATATTTTACAAGAGTTGAGTAAAATGTAACCACTGGGACCAGGTGCGGTGGCTTACCTCTGTAATCCCAGAACTTTAGGAGGCTGAGGAGGGAGGATTGCTTGAGCCTAGGAGTTTGAGACCAGCTTAGGCAGCATAGTGAAACTCTGGTTCTACAAAAAATAAATTAAAAAAAAAAATTAGCTAGACATGGTGGTATCCACCTGTAGACTCAGCTACTTGGTAAGCTGAGGTGGGAAGATCACGTGAGCCCAATTCTATAATTATTTTAAATTTTTAAAAAATAAAAAGATGGATATATTGACTACATTAAAATTAATAGCTTCTTTATTGACTATGTCAAAATTAAGAGCTTTTGTTCATCAAAATAAAAGTTCATGAAGAGTGAAAAGGCAAACTAAAACTTTGGTAAAGATGTGAAATACGGAGAGAGATCCAAGATGGCCAATTAGCAGCAGCTCAGGATTGTAGCTCCCACTGAAAGCGCAGAGAGTGAGTGGACGCCACATTTTCAGACGAATTTTCATAGCCCACGGACCAAGAGATTCTTGGCGGAGGAGCCCACAGGTCGCCAGTGTGACCCTTTTGGAGGGCACGGCCGTTTTGCAGGCGCCCCCGACGCGGTGGTTCTCAGTCCGGAGTATACGGGACTGCGTGCCCTTTTGGTTGGCGTTGGAGCTCCGGGGAAAGCACAGTCTCCCATTCAGCTGATTAAAAAGCGGACTGAAGTGGGGAACCAGACCAGGAGATTCCCGGGCAGAAAAGCGCCACGAATCTTAACGCCGCTGTTTCAGCCGGCGTAGTGGGTTGCCGCAGGGGGAAGGCTGGTACCCTCCTCCACACACAAAAAATAAAAATAAAAACAGCAGTTGGAACTGCTGAAGATTGAGAGTTTCACAGCAAGTACAGCTGAACCTGGGAAGGTCCAGTTCTGTAGGGGAGGGGGCATCCGCCGAAGGAAAATTAAGAAATAGAAAAAACTTTATCACCAACAAGCTGGACGTCCACTCAGAGACCTAATCTGAAAGTCAGCAATTACACAGACGACAGGTGGATAAATCCACAAAGATGGGAAGAAACCAGCGCGAAAAGGCTGAAAACACCCGAAATTAGAATGCCTCTCCTCCTACAGAGGATTGCAGTGCCTCATCACCAATTGAACAAGACTTGATAGAAAATGAATGTGAGGAATCAACAGAATCAGGCTTCAGAAGGTGGATAATGAGAAACTTCTGTGAGCTAAAAGAACATGTTCTAGCCCAATGCAAGGAAACTAAGAACCTTGAAAAAGGTTTCACGAAATGTTCATGAGAATGGACAATTTAAAGAGGAATATAAGTGAATTAATGGAGCTGAAAAACACAATACGAGAACTTCAAGAAGTATGCACAAGTTTTAACAGTCGAATTGATCAAGCAGAAGAAAGGATTTCAGAGGTCGAAGACCAACTTAACGAAATAAAACGAGAAGACAAGATTAGAGAAAAAAGGGTAAAAAGGAATGAGCAAAGTCTCCAAGAAATATGGGACTATGTGAAAAGACCTAATCTACGTTTGATAGGTGTACCTGAATGTAACGAAGAGAATGAATCCAAGCTGGAAAATATTTTTCAGGATATTATCCAGGAAAACTTTCCTAACCTAGCAAGGCAAGACAATACCCAACACCAGGTAATACAGAGAACACCACAAATATATTCCTCAAAAAGAGCAACCCCAAGGCATATAATCATTAGATTCATCAGGGTTGAAATGAAGGAGAAAATACTACGGGCGGCCAGAGAGAAAGGTCAGGTTACCCACAAGGGGAAGCCTATCAGACTCACAGCTGATCTCTCAGCAGAAACCCTACAAGCCAGAAGAGAGTGGGGGCCAATATTCAACATCCTTAAAGAAAAGAACTTTCAACCCAGAATTTCATATCCAGCCAAACTAAGTTTCATAAGTGAAGGAAAAATAAAATTTTTTGCAAATAAGCAAGTACTCAGAGATTTCATTACCACCAGGCCTGCTTTACAAGAGCTTCTGAAGGAGGCACTATGTATAGAGGGGGAACAACCAGTATCAGCCACTTCAAAGGACCCATCAGTAAGCTGCATCTAGATCCATCTTACATGCAAGGATATACAGAGACTCAAAACAAAGGGATGGAGGAAGATTTGCCAACCAAATGGAGAGCGAAAAAAAAAAAAAGCAGTAGTTGCAATTCTCATCTCTGATAAAATAGACTTTAAAGTAATAGAAAGCGAAAGAGATAAGAAGGACATTGTATAATGGTAGAGGGATCAATGTAACGGGAAGAGCTAACAACCCTAAGTCTATGCGCACCCAATATAGGAGCACCCAGATACATAGGGCAACTTCTTGGTGACTTACAAAGAGACTTGGACTCCCACACAATAATAGTGGGAGACTTTAACATTACATTGTCAATATTGGACAAATTAATGAGACAGAAGGTTAAGAAGGATACCCGGGACTTGAACTTAAACCTCAAACAAGTAAACTTAATAAACATTTACAGAACTCTCTACTCCAAATCCACAAAATATACATTTTTTTTTTCAGTAACACATCACATTTATTCTAAAAGTGACCACATGGTTGGGAGTAAATCACTCCCTAGCAATTGCATAGCATTTCATAGGTTTAAATGAAATATTGGTTGGCTGTTTGTTTGTTATTTTCCTCCCTTATTCCTTCCTGTCTCCATTGTATAACACAATTATTAGTATAAAAAAAGCTTTTAATATCCATTTGTAGACTGCATTCTAGCCTGGGCAATGGAGCAAGATTCCCGTTCTCTCTTCTTTTCTTCTTCTTCTTTTTCTCTTTATTTCATTCTTTTTTTTCTTCCTTCTTTCTCTTTTTCTCTTTTTTCAGGAAAAAAAAAGATACTAAATGTTGGGATGATCAACTATGTTTTTCTTTTTTATCTACTTGGTTTAGAATTGTATACGTGTCGTTCTTTCACCTTAATAATAGATTAGGGTAATTTTTTTCTCTCCACCCTTTCACTTTTAGATTTTATAATTTAAAAAAAAAAAAGATGTGAAATACATATTGTCTCAGTAACAGTAAGAAAAACAATCTAAGAAAAAATGGGCAAGCAAATTAAACAAATATTTCTGTGAAAATGAATCATGAATGAAAAATATTTCTAAAAAAAAAATAGATAAGCATTTCTCAGCATCATTAGCAATTAAGTATTAATTAAGCCATGTTAAATCATTTACAACCCCTAGTGTTGAGGGGGAGACATGAAGCAAAGGGACCTTCTACCTGCTGCTCAATTCAGGCTAAACAGAAGCAAGCAGCAAAACACTTCCGTAGTAAAGGAGTTCAGTCTGACAACCAGATTTCCCAGCTATGTGCTGTGTCCAGTGGTTGCAGTGGAGTGATGTCAAGAAGAACATCGTATGCTGTAATGAATGTGTAAATCTGGCTGTTTTCAAGCCATACCCCAAGCACTCCCCATACCCCCACCCACTCCCACTCCACCTCCATCCACGTGAGACCACAGACTTGACACCATACTAAATCAAACCATTCACCGTATCACCTGACACAATTACCTTCTTCTTCTTGTGGTCCCACCCCCATTCAGCATGTAAGTCACTCCAGAGCAATGACTGTGTCATATTTCTCTCTTTATTCCTAGCACCAACCATAGTTCCTAGAATAAATGTGACATACTAATAAAATTTGGTATCACACTGTTAAAAATGAGAATAAGCTTTTATTCCCCACAAGCACTTAAGGTATTTAAGGATCATCTGTGCTTGACATCCTTTTTTTTTTTTTTAATCTTTTCTTTGACAGGGAAACAATTACACTAGAACGGACATTTCACAGTTCCGCTAAAGTGGCAATTGTGTAGACATTCCTCATCTTAGCTGCAGAAGAAAAACAATTTACAGCTCCTATTAGTCCATCTAGAAAAATGGTGCTTGTCAGATAACTTTTGTGGAAATGAAGATACCCTTACAGGGAAAAAAAAAATCATGTTATAGATTACTAACTAAGAAACTTAAGTTTTCAAATTGTAAACTTGTTTGTATTCACCTTTTTCTTAAATGTTCACGCAACTGAAGTCTCTAAGCTATTTAAATTAATGTGCCAAATTTTACTATTATATAATTCATACTTAAGCAACATATTTTGAAGTTACAGAAAAATATATATTTTAAAAAATCAAGTATACTGAGAATACCTGGAAATACAGAAGGTATGAAATGTTTTTGAACACAATTATTTATTTTTCCTAATTTTAATCTACTGCTTTTATTCTGAAAGTTATTCTCATCTTATCAGCTATTCACTTACTTTTTATAATCATTTTATTTTAAAAAATATAACTTTAATATGATTTTATTTCTAAGATTTTATTCTCTCTTGCTTTGCTGATTTATAATTCTTCCTTGTAAATGTATTAAGTTCATATGGGTACTGAAACCCATTTCAAAGAACTTCTTTCTCGCTGATTATCTGGGATTTCTCAATTGCTATACATTTATTTGTTTTAATAAAAGTAAGACAAGTTGTCTTTTGTTGCCTTCATTTTCAAAATGTACTTTGTAAGTGGTGGAGAAGTGGAGAAGATCAAGCATGGTGTATTCAGCTTCTGGATTTTGACAGAAGATCAAACACAGGCATCCAAATTTGGTCCTTCTAGATATATCTTTAAAGGTTAACTTGAAAAGATATAAACTCAAAGCAACGGCGAAACCAGGAAAGGAGATAAGAACAGAAAATGCCAAAAGCTAAGATACATATGGATGAAGTGGTAACTGACTTTGCAGAACCTCAAAAAGGTGAATCCCAAGCAGTGGGATAAGCTGAGAACTAACATGATTTACTCTGCAAAATCCTAAAAATACGAATGAACTGGAAAATTTAGTACCTCTGTAACTAGAGCTACTGTTGAAATGGGGCTTACATAGAGTATGTAATGAGATAGTGAAGGTGAGATGAGAAATACTGCTGCACTGAGATCCCTAATGCACTGCATATGGATCAGCCACAGCTTTTTCCTCAAAGATAGAATCCTGGAAAATATGAGAACACAAAGCATAACTGAGGGCACAGGCCTGTATTCACCATCAAGGGAGGATTCAGCAACTGTGCACACTAACGCTGAGAGTCTCCAACCCACACCTGCAGTGTGCTCCCAGAATGATGAACGGAAAGAAGACCCTTACCTCCACGTGGGAGTTGTTAAGGCCCTTCTCTGGGTAATTCAAGAAATCCAATGGGAAAGTCCTAAAGATACTGTCGTTAGTTGCCTCTACAAGTAGCTCACATGACAGTTAAGGTCACAATTAATGAGCACACATTCAGAGCTTACCATCAGCTTTTCAGTCCCCTACTCCTAATTATGAGAAGACAGCCATGTATTATCTATTATATATCTAAAGAAAGTCTTATTAAGGAAGAAGACACTTCCCAGAGAAAAGGAAAGATTGGAGGAGATAGAGAAAAAAAAGCACTGAAAGAGGAAAATGAAAATAAAACAAAAATAAATGTTCTCAAAACCATTCTGTTGGCTAAACACAGTGGCTCACGCCTGTAATCCCAACACTTTGGGAGGCTGAGGCAGGCAGATCACCTGAGGTCAGGAGTTTGAGACCAGCCTGGCCAACATGGCAAAACCCCATAGGTACTAAAAATACAAAAATTAGCTGGTCATGGTGGCATGCGCCTGTAGTCTCAGTTACTCAGAAGGCTGAGGTAACAGAATTGCTTGAACCCAGGTGGCAGAGATTGCAGTGAGCCGAGATTGCGCCACTGCACTCCAGCCTGAGACTGCATCTCAAAAAATAAATAAATAAATAAATAAATAAAAATAAAAATCTGCCAATGAAATAAGTAATTATATACAATTAGGATATATGTCATATATGATATACCTCACTTATAAAGAGATACACAATATTTTGTTAATTATATAATTCTAATAAATAAAAATTATATATACATTCATACATATATATTTGACATATAACATTTATGTCGCATATATGAAATTCAACAAAGATCAAAGAATTCTTAAGAATTGAAGACATAATAGCATGAATATATATAATGAATAGATGAATTTAGAAGTAAAGTCAAGAAAATCTACACTTTTCTTAAATATTAAGAAATTGAAATATAAAAGATAATAAATTAAGTTTCGGTCCAGAAGATCCAAAAGCCAAGTAATAGGATTTCCAGAAAGAGATAACTAAGAGAAAGTCAAGACAATCATCACTGAAATCATTCAAGAAACCTTCCAAGAACTGAAAAATAGGAAGGATTAATTAAATGACCTTTTCTCTGGCTTTCAATTAAGATGTAAGAAGTTGAAAAGTATTAATCTGAATCTTACAACAATAAGAAAAAAAATCTACAAAATCAAACTTTTTCTTCAATCCATTAGAGAGCTGAGCTAGCAGGCAAACAAATAGCTGAAACCAAAGGCTAGGACATGAGCACTTGGTAAACGCTGGAGTGTAGGCTAGCGTGACAGCATAGAATCCCGGAACCTGCAGAAAAAAGAAACTTTTCACCTACTCACAGGCTCTTCTCTGGAAATTTCAGTGGGAACTCAAAGAAAATGAGCAGTAGAGCAAGAAACAGGAGAAAGCCTGTCTTATGCTGCAGGCCTGGGGAGAAGAGTAGTGGCTGCTGCAGGAAAGACGACACATAGTTCCACCTAAAGCCTTGTCCCCCACCTCCTCTGCAGAACAATAACCTTAAACTGCTGGGAGAAGGGCAGTTTTCTAAACTTTGTATAACAATAACACTTAGCTTAAACACATTGTATAATAATACTTAGCTTAAACACATTTTACAGCTATACAAAAATATCTTCTTTCTTTATATCCTTATTCTGTAAACTTTTTCTATTTTTTAATTTATTTAAAACTTTTTTGTTAACTAAGACACTGTTAGGCCATTCTTGCATTGCAATAAAGAAATACCTCAGACTGGGTAATTTGTAAGAAAACAGGTTTAATTGGCTTATGATTCTGCAGGCTGTACAGGAAGCATAGCGGCATCTACCTCCAGGGAGGCCTCAGAAAGCTTTTGCTCATGGCCGAAGCAGGCACATTGCATAAGGAGAATGGGAGCAAGAGCGAGGTGGGGTGGGCACCACACACTTGTAAACAGCCAGATCTCAGAAGTCACTCACTATAACCAAGACAGCACCAAGAGGATGGCCCACCCCCATGATCCAAGCACCTCCCACTACGCCCCACCTCCAGCACTAAGATGACAATTCAACTTGAGATTTACATGAGATTTAGCGGGGCACAAATATACAAACTCTAAAGGACACAAACACGCTCATTAGTCTAGGCCTACGCAGAGTCAGGGACATCAGTAGCACCATCTTCCACCTCCACATCTTGTCTCACTGGAAGCCCGTCAGGGGCAACGACAGGCAGGGAGCTGTCATCTATAACAATGCCTTCTTCTGGGTGCCTCCTGAAGGGCCTTCCTAAGGCTGTTTTACAGTTCACCTTTTTGTTTTTTTTTTTAAATAAGTAGAAGCAGTAAACTGTAAAATAAGATTAAAAGTTTTGTGCAGTAATTGCATAAACCAGTTAACACAGCCATTTATTATGATTATCAAGTATTGGGTAATTTACATAATTGTATTTGGTATACTTTAACACAACTGGCAGTGGAGTAGGCTTGTTTACATCAGTACCACTACAAACACATGAGTAATACATTGTGCTACAACATTTTGAGGGCTAAGATGCCGCTAGTCCATAGGAATTTCTTGGTTCCATTATAATCTTATAGGACCACCATAGTGTATACGGTCCATCGTTGACCAATATGTCCTTACGTGGTGCATGACTGTAATGCTCAATCTATGCAAACTCATCCAAAGTATAAAAGACGAGGGATACTACAAGTTAAGAAAGCCACAGAACAATATCATTTGTGCACATAGATGCATAAATCTTCAATACATTCTTACAAATAAAATCCAGCAATATGTAAAAATGCTAATATGTCATGATCAGATATGTTTGGCTGGCTCAACATCTGAAAGTCAATCAATGTAATTCATCTTATTAATAGACTAAAGAAGAAAAAAATGGATCATCTCATGCATGCAGATAGAACACATGACCAAGTTAAATGTACATTCGTGATAGAAATGCAAAGCAAATGAAAAATTGAAGAAAACTTCGCCAGTCTGGAAAAGGACTCTAAAAACAAACAACTACAACAGAATACTGATGGAGGAAAGCCTGCCCAGTTTTGTCCTGAGTTCAGTCAAAAGGCAAGATGTCCATTCTAACAACTTTGACATTCCAGGTGTTAAAGTAACTTGAAATTAGAGAGGTTCCCTAAACGCCCTCTTCTTCACCACCTCCCTACTTCATCTACAATCCTCAATCAAGGGCATATAAGCAAACAAGGACACCAGAAGGACCTGTGGCCTCCGGGAGAACAGGAGCATGATGGGACAGAGGAGCAGGTGAATTACCCATCAGGCTGAAATTTTGTATCTTGGGCCCACTAAGAGAGTTGTGGCTTTGATTCTGTCAACTAGGGTATTACCATAACGGGTAAGACATGATGATTACTACAGTGCACTGGATAGAATGCGATTCTTTAAGAGTGATGAGTCTGGAAATTCAGGAAGGCCTATTACTAGTGTTGCTAGAAGAGAAAGTGAGAAAAGCCAGCGCAAGGTGAAAGGCTTCCCTGGACATCTCCCTGATGAATAGCTGTCTGATGATGATGCCTGTGGGACCGGGGATAAGTCACTGCTATCGCCTGTGTTAATATCTTCATCTGTGCTATAGACATTTAAATCAAGGGAGGCACTGCTGCTTTAATATGCCACATCAATAGGCTGAATAAGAATCATTACAGGAATTTAAAAGAATGAGAGGAAAGAGGTGAGCATTTAGTTCCTAATTTAAAATTTAAAAGGGCATCACAAATAGCATGGTATTTTATAATATATAACAGAATATGCTAAGATGTTTCTGCATGCACACATTCTTTTCCAGGCAAATCAATGATCAGGAGCACAGACCTCCCAAAATTGCCTCTTAATGAGGCTTTCAAAGCATCTAGATATATTTCGGTAAGAACTAAGAAAGCCCAGCATACAGTTTTTAATTAAAACCAAGTGTTTAAATGTGGCTGCAAAATAGAGCTCCCCCCCCACCATGGTTACATAAATTACAGAGGATAAAAATGGTACAAACATCTCCTGATTTCTGACCTGAATAGCAAAGGTTGTTTCACTCTGCACAAAGCCCCCACAGGAGGAAGTGTTATAGGTGGCAGTAAGAGATGGCAATAACATGATCAAGAATTCGCAAAATGGCATTCAGGTAAGCAACAGTCTAGTACTTCTTGGGTAGTTTCTGCTTAGAAAATATAACTCTACTTTATGTCTCATGCCAACTTTATTCAATGTTGAAAAACATGTCCAGTTCATAAACTGTAGACTTCTGTGAGTTTTCAAAGGTCAATTTTCCTTGCTTGTGCTATTACATATAATATGGATGACTATTGGCATTATTTCTGTGTATACTGATGCAGCATTAGGCAGATGTCAGGCCCCCTCAGTAGAGCTTTACTTCAATTTACAAGCCAGCCAGGCACAGCGGCTCACATCTGTAATCCCAGCACTTTGGAAGGCCGAGGCAGGCAGATCACTTGAGGTCAGGAGTTCGAGCCCAGCCTGGCCAACAGGGTTTCACCAATCAGTTTACTTAAAACCAATTTACCCTGTCTCTACTAAAAATACAAAAATTAGCTGGGTGTGGTGGCACATGCCTATAATCCCAGCTACTAGGGAGGCTGCGGCAGGAGAATCACTTGAACTCAGGAGGCAGAGGTTGCAGTGAGTTCAGATTGTGCCACTGTACTCCAGCCCAGGCAACAGAGCAAGACTCCATTTAAAAAAAATTTTTTGAGAAAAGCCTTGCAGGGTTGAAGCTGTCATGGAGAAGGTACAGCTTTGAAAACTCATGGCCCCTTCTCTAGGAGGGGAATCCCTGCTGGTCACCCAGGACTGCATAGCAGCAGCTCCTTACTCCTTGAAAAAATGTGAGTGTTCCCAAATTATAGTATTTCTATTTTCTTGTTCATACATATGAGCAGTGGCATTTCATTTTGTTCCCCTTTTTTTTTTTTTTTTTTTGGTAAACTCAAGTAATATAGTCATTGTAAGACAACAGGAGGAAACAGATAAACAAATGTGAAGAAAGTCACATAAAAATCCATTTACCAGAAAGAACCACCATTCATATATTAGTATGTAGCCTTCCAGGCTTATATATATATGCATTTATAATAATTCTATACCTTTAATACTCTACTTTTTTTTTGAATGCAAGGCCTTCCATGTAATAAATAAAACAGCATTATTATTTTTAATAACTGCTGCTTTGAGTATGCCGTAACTTATTTGAACATTTTTAGCTAGAGGCTAGAGAAAGACCTTTATCAATAAAAATGGACTTTTAGGAACATAAGATGGCAAAAGATCCTGGGAGACTGTAAGAGAAAGTACTTTATATTTTAATAAGTGAATCAATTTACTTAAAACCATTTACAGTGTATCTTCTGCATATATGGCAATTTTCCAAGCTCTGTGAAAAAATAAAGATGGATCAGATGAAGATTCTGATCTCACAGGTTTACTATGCAATGGGGAAAGAGACCAACACCTCAAATACACAGTTATTTAACAGCTATATAAAATGTGAGAAAGAATTTTATGAGTGGATGAGTGGAAGAAGGTGGTGCAGGAAAGTGTCATGTTTATTCTGAGATGGTACTTTCTTCAAATGAGTGAGTTGGAAAAGGTTTTGGGGAAATGATGGCATTTAATTGAGGCCTTCTAATGGATGACTCTCAGGTCACAATCTGTAGAAAAGCCTGAGGTAAAGAAAGAACAGACCATGCAGAATACAACCCAAGACAGACCATGGTAGAGTCTAAATCTCGGGTAAGTGCCGGCTCCAGTCTCAGAGAGCCAGGAGAGGTCTGGACCCTGAGGCAAAGGACTGAATCTTGCTTCTCAGAACTCAAGGTGGAACAAAACATTGCAACTAGATCAGAGCTGGTGGTAAATCAATCGATGTTCCACACACCAAAATCCCAACAGCTTGTAAGAGATTAACTGGAGAAAATAGAAGAAGAGTAGGAATATAAGTCCTCTGCAAATTCCTTCCTTGCATGAAAAAATATATGCATTAAATCACATAATCTTCATATGCATCTGTTTGAAGTGGACATGACTGACTCCAGTTTGTAAATAGTGAAAACTAAGACTTCGAAGAGCACCAAATTTGTCCCCTAATCACATGGGTAATAAATGACGGAATCCGGTGTAAATTCAGCCAAATTTGTTTTCGAAAACTATTCTCTTCCATCATGTCATTGCCACTCTGAAAGTGATTAAATGCAGGCAGGAACTAACAATGAACTTTTTAATAAAAGAAAAGCCCTGAATTTGTGCAGGAAAATAAAAGCAAAGGTGAGGGGAAGAGAGAGGCAAAAAAAAAAAAAAAAAAAAAAAAGGAGGGTGGAGGCCGGGCACAGTGGCACTTTGGGAGGCCAAGGCAGGTGGATCACAAGGTCAGGAGTTCAAGACCAGCTTGGCCAATATGGTGAAACCTGGTCTCTACTAAAAATACAAAAATTGACTGGGTGTGGTGGTATGCGCCTGTAGTCCCAGCTGCTTGGAGGCTGAGGCAGGAGAATCGCTTGAACCCAGGAGGCGGAGGTTGTAGTGAGCCGAGATGGCACCACTGCACTCCAGCCTAGGTGACAGAGCAAGACTCTATCTCAGGAAAAAAAATAAAAGGAGGGTGGAGATCAGAGCTTGACAGGCATGGAACATTAAATGATGCTGCTTCTCAACTCTACTGTCTAGAAAAGGGGCCTCTTAGGAGCCACAGGGTATTAGTAGAACATCTTGTCTTCAATGCTCGCCACCCTTCCTACAGCATACAGCTACCACTTCTGATTGGGAAAGACCAGAAATTTCCAGGAATGAAGAGTGGAGCCCCTTTCACTTCACAGCTCATTCCAGGACTAATCTAAGGGAAGCCAGACTTGGAGAAAACTATGAGCTCCAAGACCCAGCAAATGAATGAGGAAGGGGGAGCCAGCCTCTACAGCATAACCCGAATTGCTCCAGCAGGGAGATTCCAGGCCATATGTGTGGCTCCTAAACACCCTTGGCCTAATTTCTCCATGGAGCTCTATGGGGTCTTTTGGTTCTGGGAAGGAAAAGGTATAACTAAAACCCCTGCCTCACTTGTAGCCCAAAGAGTTCTGCTATGAGCCCCTTCCCTCAAAGAACTGGACATGCAGAGGGAAGAGCCATTTCTGAAGGCTGGAAAAGAGTTACAGCAGGAGAGAAGAAGGATGGCTCAGTCCCAGATCCTTGTCAGGTGGATCTATTTTACTCAGTGAATTTGAAATCAACTATAGAAATGACTTTGCCAGTTCCCCAAGGAAGGTGGATCTGTGAGACATGCAGTCATCCCTAAGAATTTTGAAATTATTGGGTAGAAAATGTTTGGAACATAAGAAAGGACTCCCTGCTAATCAAGACTTTCAAAATGTAAACTCTGTCTTTGCCGGTGGAAGTACCACTCTCTTTTAAAAGCATAGGTCTTCTTAATTTTAAAGACCTGTGATTCCCTAACCTACATGATCTGTAGATTGATTTCTTTTCTTTTGATGAGTTTTTCCAAAGCCAAGAAATATGCCCAGGCACCTGTCACCTAACAATATTGATGAGTAAAATAGAAAAACTTCATGTAACAATTAAAGATAAGGCCACAGATACGAACTGCATGTATCACCAGATTGTCTCCAGCAGTCCCTATTTGTCACTGTGGAAAATTGCTGTAGAAGAGAATTCATCTTCCAATAAATCAATAAATCAAAGGCTGTTTCTGGACTCCTACGATGGCCTACCCTTAGCTCTAACAATTCCGGTGTCTTCCTTGCTAGGTCAGTTTTATATATTCTTCAGTGATGGATGACTGACACTCGAGATGGCCCTTGTTCACTTTGGCATGGAGTGGTGAAAACAACTCTTCCAAGTGACAGCAAGTGACTGTGGACACTAAAGCCAACTATTGGCTTGGCTCAAATTTGCAAAAACACAAGCAATTAACTGCTGTTATTGTAACAGATGGGCATTCTGTAGGGGGATACTAGGGAGATTATATCCTGGAGGTTTGCAATTGAGTGTATCATTCCAAGAAACAAGGAGTCTAGTGTAACAATTACTAAGACAGAGCAGAGTGACATCTTAGGCTTTGCATCTTTAGGCAAATTTGTGTGTAAACATACATATGGAGTCATTATTTAAAAGTTGCTTTGCAGGATATTACAAACAGCTGCTTCTTTAAATATGACTATATCTGTGATCATGGGCTGGCTGCTTGAGTCTGAGACATAGTGATTCTACAAATATTTTACATACATGTGCATACACACACACACACACACACACCGCCCTTCTTATATCAATAAGAAGAATTAAAGGAATGCATTAAAATGTGAAGGAGCTTCTCTTAGGTGGTCAAATTATTATTGATTATTTTCTTATATATTTTTATAATTATTCAAATGTTCTTTAATGAGCATATATTATTTTTATTAAATGTCCTTAATGCAAATTTTAATATCAGTAAGAACAGTGCATTTCTTCTCTCAATGAGATTACAGTTTAATAAGAGAAATTTTAGTTCCACAAATCATTATATTTGCTTATGTCCTTTCTCTAGAATCCAGGATCATAAAGTGATTCCACTAATTCCACTGCATAACAAAACCTCTATCAGCAAAGCTCTGATCACATGTAAGAACAGAAAGTTAAAATACTCATTTTTTATCTTTTGATTTGGCAAAAAAGGAAAAAAAAAGTCATTTTAATGTCTTGTTATAGAAATCCTTAGCATAAAGCAGTCAGCATTATGCAATGGAAATAGGGTTATCAGATTTTTCAAGGAAAAGTACAGGATGCCCTGTTACATTTGAATTTCCAATAAACAGCAAATAATATTTTTAGTATAATTATGCCTCATGCAGTATTTTATGAATTTTATCTGGCAATCTCAAATGAAGAGAGTCCAAGATAAGAAACCTGGCCACTTACTTATTGGCTCAGACTCCAGCCCTGGCCCTAAGGATCTGGCTTCACTAACCAGAAAGACTGGCTACTGTCTGTCCCTCTATTCTATTTAAAGCCTTGGAGGGTGAGGAAATACTCCTATGAACTTCACCTCCTAAAGGGCCATGATTAACTAAAACATTTTCTCCAAACTGGGACCTGAGAACTCTGAGAATTTGGGGACATAGCTTTTGAGGTCTTATTTGTTTCATTGATTTTAAGTGTCTTAATTTGATTTTTCTAATAATTTTGAAATCATATAATTAAGTTTCACTTCCAGTTAGTATTTAGAAGGATATTGAAGAAAAAAATCACTCTCATCTTAACCAAAAAGGACAGGAAATGTTTTAACATTTTTTTAAGTCACTGTGGAGCTGTGAAAGCAAAGAAACCAGAAAGAGCTAAAACCCCTGCAGGCAAGTATGGCCCAGGTGAGCAAGGGGCACAGTGCACTTTCCCATGATGACTGGGGGTGGCTGCAGTCATGGGAGAGGCATGGGCTGGCCATGGAAAGACAGCTTCTGGGATGAGGAAAAACCATCCAAATTATTGACACCCCTATGGACAGGCAGATCCGCTCTGAGTCTGGAAAAAACACAAAGGCAAAGATAATCTCTTCTACCCAGTAATTCTGTAACCCAAGAATTTTATAGAGGATGGAGGAGGGCTGTAGAACAGAAATTATAAGCTCTCACTGTCCAAGTCTCGCAGTCCTGCAGCATCCAGATCTCAGCCTTAAGGTTTCCCAGTTTCCATAGCTGGACATCTCTGAGCCATCCATTTTTGCAATCCAATGGTCTCTGGGTCTCCCAGCTTTGAGGTGTAGCAGTCTTCCCCTGATTCTGGAGCTCTAGAATCCTTCATGAGGAAGAGCCTGAGCTCACCCTGAAAGCATTTGAAGTGCCAGGTAAGCTGAGTTTAAGCAAATATGCAACCAAATCCCAAATGAATTAAACTTCTGTGAAAACTAAAGAAAAACAAAGAACGCAACTCTTGGTGCTTGAATTTCAAGGCCCTGCTATATACATTAAAGCCATAATACTCTATTGAACCAGCTCAATTTCTGATCAGCTCAAACCGATCAATTCTAATGTATAGATGCCAAACAGAGGAAAGGGTATTTCCTGAAATAAGGAGGATATATCTATATTACACCTAATCAATCAATAGAAACAAGCCAACAGATGGCTCAGATTTTAGAATCAGCAGATATATTCTTTAAAATAACAATAAGATGGATTTGAAAAATATATAAAGAAAGATGGATAAAGAGACAAAGAATTTAGGAGACATGGAGACTATATACAATAACATGAAAACTAAAACATACAATATCTGAAATAAAATGTTACTGTATGGGATTAATAGCAGATTGAACACAGAGAAATGAGGAATAAGTAAATTTTAACACAAGTCAATAGAAATCATTGAAATTGAAGTAATGGCTGAAAATTTTTTTTTCTTTTTTTTTTTTTTTACAATTTGTATTGCCTTTATTACAGTACCCAAGGTAGTAACAAGGAAAGAAAGGGAAGGACAAACCACATGTGTGTTTCTACCCACCACTCATATATAACTCCTTACTGTAGGGTATATCTTAGTATATACCGAGTGTAATTTATAGTGTAGTATATAATACAGCATATAAAGCCTCGGTACCTGGGGACAATATCAAGCATTCTGAAATATGTGTAATTGGAGCCCCAGTAGGAAGAGAGAAAGATTGGGAAAAAAAAATGTTGGCCAAAACTTAAAAATCTGATCAAAAACAGCAATCCAGACACACTGCAAGCTCAGCAAACTTTAAATAAAACAAATACAGCATTTTCCTAAGTATTGCTTCCCTGTGTCTACTGTAGGAGCAGAGGCTCACACATGTAATCCCAGCACTTTGGGAGATGAGGCGGGTGGATCACCTGAGGTCAGGAGTTCGAGACCAGCCTGGCCAACATAGCAAAACCCCATCTCTGCTAAAAATATAAAATTAGCTAGGCGTAGTGGTGGAAGCCTGTAATCCCAGCTACTCAGGAGGCTGAGGCAGGAGAATCTCTTGAATCCAGGGGGCAGAGCTTGCAGTGAGCCGAGATCGTGCCACTGCATTCCAGCCTGGGAGACGAGAGTGAAACTCCATCACAAAAATAAAAAAAATAAATAAATAAATAAATACGAATAGGCCAGGTGCGGCTGCTCAAGCCTGTAATTCCAGCCTGGAAGACAAGAGCGAAACTCCATCAGAAAAAATAAATAAATAAATACGAACAGGCCAGGTGCGACTGCTCATGCCTATAATCCCAGCACTTTGGGAGGCCAACACAGTGGATCACTTGAGGCCAGGGGTTCGAAACCAGCCTGGCCGACATGGCAAAACCCCGTTTCTACTAAAAATACCAAAAATAGCAGGGCATAGTGGCAGATGCCTGTAATCCCAGCTATTTGGAAGGCTGAGGCAAGAGTATTGCTTGAATCCAGCAAGTGGAGGTTGCAGTGAACCAAGATGGCACTGCTGCACTCCAGCCTGGGGAAATGACACCTAGGAATAGCATAGTTAAGTGGTTGACTTAAAAATAATGATATAAAGAAAATCTTAAAGAGGCTAAAGAAGGAGGCACAGGAGACACAGGGAACCAATATTTAGGAAGATGCTGAACTTTTTGTTCAAAGCAATGCAAGATGAAAACACGGAAACAGCATCTTTAGAGTTCTAAGGAAAATAAAAGCCTGTCAACCTAGAGTTTAATTTCCTGTGATAAATATTTTCAGCAATGAAATAAAATGTTCAGATAAATAAAAGCTGAGAGATTTTGTTTCCAGAGGACCTATAGTATAAGGCATGCTAAAGGAAATTTTTCAAGTCAAAAATGAAGTGAAATGGGATACTAGATGGAGACTCCAGTGTACAAAAAAAAATGAAGAATACTGGAAAGAGAAAATGTGTGAGTAACTAGACATACTATTTTTCTTTTATTCTAACTTAAAAACTTAGTTGACTATTCAACAAAAAATAATATTAACTATATATTGTGGCCTTTATAACATGTCAGTGTAAGACAGAGTGCAGTGCACTAATAGCCTTAGGAATAGGATAGAGTATGTATTAAGTTACATTGTTATTAAGTTCCTACATTATTCACGAAGTGCAATAACATTAATCAAGGTGTAGTGTGATAAGGATAATACTGTAATTCATATGGCAACCATAACAAAAGTAAAACAAGCACATACAGCTAAAAAGCCAAAAGAAGAGATACTTTAAAATAATTAACTCACAAGTTGATTGTGAAATACTTTTAAAAATACTTTTAAAAAATTAACTCACAAGAACACAAAAAGAGAAGAACAAAGGAACACAGAACATAGGCACAAAGAGAAAACAAGTAGTAAGGTGATAGGTGTCAAACCAATTATACTGATAATTACAGTGGACCAAACACTTTAAATAAAAGCCAGAGATTTTTATTTAAACACAAGAAAGAATGGGGTATAGATGTTTAGGCCATAGGATTGCCTAGTTGGCCTTTCTCACTTTATGCTGTTTACCAGATGAATTTTAAATATAAAGATACATAGAAAGATTGAAGGAATGGAAAAAAAAATATGTTAACACAAAGAGTAAGCACAAGAAAAATAGTGTGAGTGTATTAATAACAAACAAAATAGGGTTTTATAAAAGGAGTAGAAGTATATATAAGCAGGAAGGTTTTATAATAACTGAAACTCAAATAATTGAAAATATTAGCAATCCTATATATGTGCAAATAGTTTCAGAAATACATGAAGCAAAATTGACAGAACTAAAGGTATTAAAAGCAACTCCACAGTCATAGTCTGAGATTTCAATGTCTAGCTTTTATAAGTGATAAAATATATAACAAAAAATCAGTAGAAATATAAAAGATAGGAATAATAGCATCAACCAACCAGCTATGATTGCCACTTGCGGAACACCACACCTAATGTCAGCAGAATGCGCAATCCTTCGCAGGGCTCATGGAACACAGACCAAGGTGGAACATGTGATGGACCTCGAAACCAGTCTTAACACATTCTCTAACCACATTTAAAAATTAAAAGTAAATGTCAGTAATTATAAAATTATCTAGAAATGATGTAGAAACTCTCCAAATATTTGGAGATTTTGCAGCAGACATTAAATAAGAAATAGGTTGAAGAAAAAAATCCTCCAGAAAAATAAAAAAATATTTTGAACTGAGTGTTGAGAAGACAAATATCAACATTTATGGGATGCAGTTATGGTGGTCCTTAAATAAAACCAATAGCTTTAAATTTTTACATTTCAATAGAAGAAGAGAGTACGAAACTAATTACCTAAGTTTCCAATATAAAAATCTACAAAAAGACAGCAAGATTTACCCACCCCCAAAAAATCAATGAAATAAAAAACAAACTACCGAACACACCAACAGAGCCCAACTAAGATTTTTTTTAATAATAATGAAATTATAAGAAAAGTGAGAGAAAACAATTAACAACAAAAGGATGAAATTAGAAAGATAACCACAGATTTTTCAGATGTTGAAAGGACAGCAAAGGCATATTTTTAATATTATGCCAAAACAATTTGACAACTTAGATAAATTGATCAAATTTCTTTAAAAAATAATTTCCAAAATATTAGAAATTCTGAATAGTTATATGTTATTTTAAAATTGAATTTATAATTAAACATCTACTTATAAGGAAACCTCCAGGCTCAGATGGCTTGACTGGTGAATTCCATCAAACATCTAAAAAATAAATAGTATCAGTTGTATACAAACCCTTTCAGAAAAGACAGGATACGAAAATGTTTCCCAATTTCCATTGTGAAGCCAGAATTACCTTAAAAGCAAAAGCTAACAGAAATCTTACAAGAAAAGAAATTATAGACCAATATCTCTCATGAACATAAACATGAAAATCCTCATTAAATATTAGCAAACTGAATTCAACATTATAACAAAGTGGAGTTTATCTCAGGAATGCAACATGTGTTCCACATTCAAAAATCAATATAATTTATACACTAAGAAAAAAATGATCAGGTTATTAGATACAAAAATAAATGCACTGGACAAAATTCGACACTCATTCATTATAAAAACAACCAGCAAAGAAAAAAAGAAAGAAATTTCCTCAGTCTAATAAAGGACATAAATAAAACCTACAGACAGTATTACAGTTAATCATCCATTTTGAATGTTTTCCATGTATGAATGTGAGCAAGGCTCTGAGTCCTTTTCTTCCACATTGTGTTAGAGATCCCTAAAGAATGAAATAAAGTATTTAAAAATAAAAATAAATAAAGATTGGAGAAAAAGAACTAAACTTGTCTTTATTTGATGTCCATACAATTTTTTTCTTAAAAAAAAAAAATCCTAAAGAATATGCAAAGCAATTACTAGAATTAATAAATGAATTCACCTAGATGATAGGACATCAGGTCAATACGTGAAAACCAACTTCATTGCTATGCACTAGCAAGAAACTATTGGAAAATAAAATTTTAAAGTATTTATAATAACATTTAGAAACAGAAAATACTTTGTAATAAATTTTTTAAATTGTGTGTTAGAATTTTGTATTTAAAAATTCACAGAAAAAAATCAAGTTAACATGTAGAGCGATATCCTATGTTCATAGATTAGAGATTGAATGTTATTAAGATGTCAAGTCTCTCCCAGTGGATTAGTGGACTCAATACCACCCACCAAGCATGTCTGCAGAGACTGACACATTGCCTCAACTACTCATGTGGAAATTAGAAGCAATATACTTAATAAATTCAAAGCTAATACAATTTTTTAAAATCAAAAGGACCTACACTGCCTGATTTCAAGGCTTATTATAAAGATATTTAATTAAGGCACTAATGATATTAGCATACAAATCTATCTTTAAAGCTGTGGAATAGAACAGATATCTAACAAATACACTAGAGAGTTGATGGAATTTTGACAAATACTGAAAGGGAAGTTATCTTTTCTAGGATATTTTTGCCTTCTCTGAGGTTGAGGACAGTCCTCAACAAATGATAATGGAAAGGTTACATATCTGTATGGAAGAAGAAATCTTGACTTCGAACTCTGGATACACCACGAAATTGCCTTCAACTAGATCATAGACCTAAATACAAAATCTAAAACTATACAGCATCCAGCAGAAAACATGGAAATCATGGTTCACGACCTCAGAGTAGGCAAAAATATTCTAGAAAAGACAGAAAGAAATAAGAAATAATGAAGAAAACACTATTTTATAAGTTGGAATTTGTTAAATAAATTATTGCTTTTTAAGATACTTTAAAATGAAAATGCAGGTGTTTTTAAGTCTTGTTTTCACTTCATTGTTAAAAAATGAAAGAACAAGATTTGAAAACTTTTTTTAAAAAGAATGAAAATAGGTCAAAATATTTATATTTATGTCTAAGGATATCTATCCAAAAAATGTGTAAACTACAGAAACTCAACAAAAAAGACAAATAATCAATTTGTTTTTGTTCAAAAACAGGCAATTGTAAATAGACTCCTTATAACATAATTTATACAAAAAGCCAAAAGCATATGGAAAAGTGTCCAACATTGGCTAGTTAAAAGGCAAAGACAAATTAAAACCAAGCTGAAGATGCTCCTTCACATGGACTAGTTTGTCTAAAATTCAAAAAGAGTAAAAACATCAATGTTGACAAGGAATTAGAACAGTAGGAATTCTCAAATACTGCTGATAGAAGTATAATACATGTACAGACATTTTGGAAAGTAATTCAGTAATTTCTCATAGAGTAATATATATACCATACATACAGCAATTGCACTTCTCAGAGAGCACATACCCACAAGAAGACGCATCAGCTTTATTCCCAATAACCAAATCCCCAGAACAACCCAAATGTCCATTAACAGGTGAACAGAAAAACAAGCTATTGAAGAGCCATGCAATGTCACACCACGTAGCAAGAAAAATGAACAGCTTCCTAACTACGTAATCACATGAATTGGTCTAATCTATCAGACCACTCAGTACTCTAATCACATGGAATAGAGTACTGAGTGAAAGAAGACAGACGCAGAGACTATATGGTACAATATGATTCTGTCTATAAGAAGTCCTTAAGCAAAATGGAAGTGATTTTTCTGAGACTGGAGGTGTGAAGGGTTGGTTTGGCAGTATCAACCCAAATAACAAACAGAGTCAGGCTCTCTAAAAGAAGAGATATTTATCTGGGAATAGGGCATTGTAGTGGGAATACACATGTCATACTAAACTATATGTGTATTCAGGGAGGTAAGAGAAAACTAGGGATTTTAAAGGGAAAATTAGAAGAATTTCATAACTGCATTCAAGTAATTGTCTTTGGTTACAAAAATTAATAGCAGGAGTGACACTAGCCAGAGGGTGGACAGGCGTTGCTGGGCAGATGTCCTGGAAGAAGTATTTTTTGTGTAGGGTTGTGACAGCCTTTGTGCAAAGTTGTGGTTTGGTAGCCTTTTTTGTTATCAGGCATACAATCATGAGAAGTCTCTATTCATAGACTTTCTCAGCTCTATTTGTCAGTGGTTTCTTAACATTAGTGACTCCATTTTGATTCTGACAACTTTCACAACAGTCAGATAGGATATTGACTGAAATAGGTAACAGGAAAGTTACTGAGGGGTAACAATGTACATTTTGATTGGTGTGTTGGTTACAAATGTATGTATTTGCCAAAATCCATCCAAGTACGTTAAGTCTGTACATTTCATTGTATGTAAAGTATTCCTTAATAAAGTTGATTAAAAATTACATAACGAAATCTTCTAGATCTTTATATGAGCACCTTGCTGAGGACCATGACGCGATTTTATTTCTCACAGTTCAAACATTTATTATTATGCTGATACTGCATTTGGTATGATTTTAATAGTCACAGATTCAATAAGAAACAGCAGAGAGTCTCCATAAATAACGGCTATAGTTATGTTAAGTAGAGGCCAGTGACTTTATGGGAAGCCATGCTAATGAAGCACTGAAATAGTCTAAATACAGAAAAATGTTGGAGAATCCAGGCCCTGCCAGGCAGGAATCCTCTGACAATGCTGAGCTCAGAACTCAGAGTAATTAGAAACATTGGCCTCCCAAGCTGTGAGCAGCCATGGGGCTTCGGGAATACTCTCTGCTCTGTCCTGGTAAGCTAATGTAGCTCATTTCCATTCCATTGGTTTTGTAGTTTATATTATAACTGATCTGTAAACTTAATTTTATAGTTGTCTAAAAGTGATAAGCTTAACAGTTTGTTGTGTTTTATGTTTGTGTATATATTTAAGTAAAATTACAATAGAAAGAATTTAAGTCAACATTGGGGGTCTGTGAGAATATTTTCTCCTTTAAGAGATCAATACATTATTCAAGGCTGGAAAATGCTGAGTATTTCCAAATGGTGTTATAACTGGAAAAGATCCAGAAATCTTGATTGGATGCTGGGTCTGCCAGAAAAAAAATGGAGCAGAGCTGGCAACGATGACTCTTTGCACAATTCAGAACCAGTTCTGCCTCTGAGCGCATAGAGGCAGATTTGCTGGGATGGCATGAAAGGAATTCTTGTGTAGAAAAAAGCGGTGGCTTAATTTCTAAGAGAGCACTTTTGAGAATACTGAAAATAGGACTAAAAACCATTTGTAGTCTAATTATTATGGTGGGATTTGGATATCTGCAGATATGTTGTCAGGCCACCACTTAAATTGTGATATAGCTGATTCAATTAATGAACCATTTTATTTGTCAGGGCTTCTGAATTTGCAAGTGACAAAAGACTTCAATTCAAATCAGCTTGGGGGGAAAAATAGAAAAAAAAAAAGATGTACATTGGCTCTGGTGACTACAAAGAGAACCAGCTGGAGACTTCTTTGAGCCTGCGAGGACCTCACACCTTGTATCACATTATCAGGAGTTGATTTGTCTACTTTTCTTGCTTCAGTTTTCTTCAATGCTGCCTCCATTTCAGGTAGAACCTGCTTACAATTTGTGGTGACCCTAGCAGGTCCAACCTTAAGTTTTATAAGATTCAAGTCTAGTAGGTAAAAGAAAAGGAAATATTTTAGTTTCATATGGTTCAAGACGGACCTGGCTCTTGCAGTCTCAATGGGATTGATCACAGGAGCATCCCTGAATATCTAGAATGACCAAATAGCAATGATGCTGGCCAGGTGGGGTCCCCTGCTGCAGCCAGCAGCTCCAACTGAAAATCAGGTATGTTGAGACTGGGGCAGGCGTTGGTTCTCTAGAGGAAAATCAGGACACTGTGTGTTATCAGAAGAAAGAGAATGGATATTGGGTGGCAAACCTTTATATATCTGTTGTGAAATAGATATCAATATCTATCTTTCAGTGCACAATCTCCAACAAAACAAGCATTAGCATAAAAAATAAATCTATGATGAATTAACAGCAACAATATCTTTGAGACACATGGCAAAAATATGACTGGAATGCAAGTATAGAAGGTGGCTTTGAAACTATCTGAAAAATTTTGCTCAAACGATACTCATGAACTTCTGGTTTCTGGTGCTGCACATAAGGAGCGAAGTCCTCTCACCACCCTTACAAGTCAAAAGCTGAGGGAACTGAAAAAGCAACAAACAGCTCTTCTTAGATCTGTCAGGGAAATGAGATCACAGATCAAACCACTGCCCCTAAACTAGACAGACAAGTGAATGACTATTTACCAGAGCAGAAATCCATGGAGGAGCAACCCCCATGGAACCAGTGCCAGGGTAGAAACACCTGAACTGTAATTGACGAAGTGCTGGGGGCTCATTGCGGACAAGTCTGGAGGTAAAAACTCTGGCTAGACCCAGTCACCAGGCACGGGGTGGAATGGGGCCCATTTTTGTGAGTTTTGCCTCCTAGAGATCAAACAGGATCCTGCTTCCAGCAAGGGGAAGGGAAAAGGAACTATTTTGAAATACAACAAAGCATTCTCTTCTTAACAAAGCCCACCCTCAGAAGAAACTAGTTAACCAGAGCCTAGTCTGCCAGGGTTTTCTCTGAGTCTAACTACCTTGGGTGAAGGGGATATCCAACTCTAGCCCACTCCAGCCATCCTGTGCCACCTAAATGGGGATAAAAAATTGGGAAGTACTTGATGAAGTTTACAGTCCAGAGGCACAGGTTTACCACATACTGAGACCTATTCACAGGACTGTAGCGTGTTTCCCCTCCCCCACACATTAAAGGCCAATTTACACAGTTCCTTTCACCCATGACAACATGTCCTGCTATCAAGAAAAAATTACCAGGCACACCGAAAGGCAAACAAACAAAAAAAAAACAAACAGTTTGAAAAGACAGAGCAGACATCAGAACCAGATATGGCAGGGGTGTTGGAATTCTTATACCAGAAATTTTAAAAAACTATAATTAATATGCAAAGGGCACTAATGCATAAAGTAAATATCATGCAAGAACAGTTGAGCAATGTAAGCAGAGAAATGGAAATTCTAAGAAATAACCAAAAAGAAATAAGAGAGAAGAAAAACACTATTACAGAAATGTAGAATGCCTTTAATGAGCTTATAATTATTAAATAGTAGACTGGACACAGCTGTAAAAAGAATCCCTAAGTTTGAGAATATCTCAATAGAAATCTCCAAAATTAAAAACCAAAGAGAAAAACAACTGAAAACAATAGAATGGAATTGAGACAATTATCTGGAACAACTGCAAAAGGAACCACATATGTGCAATGGAAATTCCCGAAGGAGAAAAAACAGCAAAGGGAATGGAAAATATATGTGAAACAGTAATAACTGAGAATTTCTCCGAGTTAATGTCAGATATCAAACCACAGATCCAGGAAACTCAGAGAACCCCAAGCAGGGACTGTTTATTTAATTTGTTGGAAGACAGAATGTCAATTATTAGAATAATAGACCAAATTGAATAATGTGATATAAAGAAAGAAGTTAAAGGCCAGTGTCTAGGAGGTACACAATACCAACTCCACAGGAATAAAATAGAGAAGACCTCGCCATTCTCAAATTCCATGGATTCCTGAGCATCTCTTCGCTGGCCAGTGGTGGAAACCAGGTGCTGAATTCTTCAATAGTCCCTCAAAGGATTGTTTTTTGAACATCACAAGGGAGTAGGGAATAATTAGGACGCATATGGTATGAGAAAAGCAATATAACAAGAATTCTTGGCCCAGGACCACAGAGAAATTTCAGGCTTATTTATGCCTGGTACTGAAAGGAAGGAGTTTCTTTCAATAGATGGAGATAAAGCCTCACAAGCATGTTCCTGAGGGAGGGGGGGAGAAGGAATGGTGCCTGGGAAAGCCTGGCAAATGGCAGAGAAGTCCAGAAGCCTGTGCTCACTCCTTTCCTTAGAGCTCAGTGTATTTGCAGGACTGTTTTGCATGACTAAGCACAGTCCTAGTGGGTTGGTGGTGAGGAGGTGGGGGGGTTAAGGGGGAGGGATGGGGGAGTGGAGGGAGTTGGTAATGGTAAACATTTATCTTGCCCTTGCTGCATGCTACAGATGCTATGTGCTCTAGATGCTAGAAACACAGAAGTGAGATAGAGTAGGGGTGGTCACTGTCATTGTCTTTGACCCTTAAGTCCTAGATATCTGCATGTACTCATGTTTAGGTCCCATGAAGAAGTCGTTTGAAATAAGGACTTACCTCCTTGTGATAAGGAGCCCAGGATTCTTCTGAAGCACACATCCACTGTCCCAGCCCAAGTATGAGGCCCAGTGTCAGAGCATCAAGCAGTGTCAGGGAGAAGTCAGGTTCTTGACTATCTGTTCACAGAGAGAATCCCTTGTCCCTCCCATCCTCAGGTTCTGCCATCCTCCAGTATAGCTGGTGATACCTGGGAAAGTATTGAGGGGCCCCAGAAAATTTCAAAGTCCCTTTGGCATACCAGGGAAGGTTCTAGAGGCCAAGGAAATAAGTCATCCCAGCAGACCCACTTTCCTGACTCTCCACCAAAGATGCATGTGTCCCTGTGATTTTATGAAATATATATTTGGTCTTTGACTTTGCTTCCTGCCATATATCTGCTAAAATTTTTAGTGACTCCAAAGTAAGATCTTTTTGTATTTTAACGAGTCGGTCATGATTTAAGCCATACACCTTCCGAACGAAGCCTCTGAAAAAAAAACAAAAAAGATAGCATTTGAAAAGTTTCTGGATAGCTGAATGTGCAGTGGTTACTAGAGGGTGGGGTACCTGGAGAGAGCATGGAAGTTCCATGCCTTTTCCCCTATATCTTGCCCTATGCATGTCTTTATCTGTATCCTTTGTAATATCCTTTATAATTAACTGGTAAACAAAGTAAGCATTTCCCCTGAGTTTTGTGAGCCACTCTAGCAAATTAATCAAATCCAAGGAGGGGGCTTATGAGATCCCTGATTTATAGCCAGTCAGTCAAGCACAGGTAAAACAATTTGGGCCTTGAGATTGGCATGAGAAGTGGGAGCAGTGTTGGGGACTAAGCTCCTAACCTGTGGAATCTGAGGCTATCTCCAGATAGACAGAGTCAGAATTGAATTGAAGGACAACCTGCTGGTGGCTGCAGAATTGATTGCTTGCTTTAGGGTGGGGAAGTAGTCACCAAATATTTGGCCACAGAAGTTTTCTGTGTTGATTGTCATGGTGTGAAAGCAAATTAAAAATAGAGTTTGGTTTTTTCTCTTAGCTACTCACTCATTATGAGCCCATCTGGAAACACTCTCCCCTTCCTGCACTGCTTTCTGCTGTGCTCAGGCAAGCAAAGCATCCCCCATATAGACCACAGGGTATAAATAATACTCCATCTCTTGTGGTATCCCAGCCAGGTCCAGTGCCTGCCTGGCTCATGGGAAGAAGATGGGTCAGAGAAGTCAGGAGAAAACACATCCCAACTCAGAAGGGCTCCAGAGCGAATTTCAGGTTCCCTTTATTGACTCCAAGGAAAATGCTGCTGAAATAGGGCCACATGGCATGCAGCACTATACAGAGATTTCCTCCTTTGGAAATCTCCAAAGGTAAGAGGAAAGACCTTTAAAAATGCAATTCTTACCTCTGCTTTATAGACCATTGTCCTGTCCCACTACTGCACAGGGCTATGCCATCTGCAATTCCAACCATTCTGAGCCAACTGCTTATTGTACTTCTCAGAGTAGTAAATTCCAATAGGCCTTTGTTTCATAATAATTGTTTCTGAAACTTTTTTTCCGTCCATATCTATGGGGTCTGTGATGCCAGCACAGTGGATGACTTTATAGCCTACTAAAAATGGATCCCTGGAAACCTCTTTTCAAGGAGTAAGATTTTGCCACTGATTTCAGAAGAATATGTGTGAGTCATCCATTTGATTATCTGAACAGAAGCTGCTGACTTTTGGCATCATAGCAGAAGGGATGAGTCCCCAAGGTGTGTTGTAATCAGGCAGCATGTGCGGCGGGTCGGCCCAGGGAACAGTAACTCTCAACTGCAGACATGTATCAAAAGGGGAAGCAGTAATGGAGCTGTTGCCCTGCCGACTGGTAGCCCGTTCCAGGGCAGAACTTTAATTAGTGGCTCCCCTTAACAGCCAGGCCTAAGCGGTGTACATCCATAAAAAGCCATCTGAGCACCAAAGTGGCCTTTGCCCGCTCATTAATTGTCACCTTTCTGCCTGAACCATAATAATCCTGCTGACCCTTGATTTCAGGTGGAAGTGGCTTTTATTCCCTCTAACCCTCAAAGATGAAGGTTTCACAGCATTTCCTTTGCTGGCCCAAGCCCAGAATTCAAGTTAAATGGCTTTGCCAAAGGTGTGAACTAAACGAAGGAACACTCTTCTCTGTGGGCTCAGGCAATCTGCAGTGAGCGGGAGGACTGAGCGCATGCGCAGGAGTGGGGGGGGGCCCCTTGTGATTTCTGCAGGCACTGCTGTAGCTGTGTGCCTGGAACACGAGTTCCCGGGAGGCCCCCCTTCCCCAGGGCAACCACACTGTCTCCTCACCCGCAAAGGTGAGGCACGCCAGCAGTCTGCCAGTTCTCTCCACTGCCACCTGTAAAGCTGGCTCGCCTCAGCATCACAAGCAGTTCTCCCCATAGAGCAAATGTGCAAGGTGCTTGTTCCCTCACTGAATCTGCGTTCCATTAAGGCCTTCTTGGTTTCCCGGTCAGGTCTGCAGTCATCCTAACTTCGTTTCTGTTTTATTCCACACAGTCTCTTTTCCACTTTCAAATCACAAACAGCTGGCACCGCAGTTGCAGCAGATGACCTTGTGAGCAGAGCCTAAGCTCCTCACTTCTCTTCTACTTCACTTGCAAATGGGCGCCCTGAGGGGCCTCTCCTCCCAGGGCATCTTCTCTTGTGTTTCTTCCCAGGGGAACCTGCTCCTTGACTCCTTCCTCCTCTGGGTCTGAGAAAATGTCCATCCAGAGATCCTTTCTCAGCCATGCATGTGTTAATGTGTTCTCTCATTTGTTGGTAAACATGAGTCCCTGTTAAAGGGGGGCCTGGCCTGAGAAAGTGAAGATGTAGCAGACTCTCAGGACTGCCCCCAAGGTCCCCACAGCCCACTCTGGTCCTTGCATGACCTGTTGCTTCTCTGCCATGATGAATGTAAAGTCCAGTGCTTGAGGTCCTGCAGTTCTGGCTGGATAGAGAAACTGGGGAGAGCCAGTTAGCCCAGAATAGTAAGTCATTCACCCACAGCCCACCTGGAGGAGACAGCAGTGGGAGTTTGCTGGGACAGGACCCTGGGAGTGCAGTCACAGGTGTCACTGTCAACCAGACTCTTGCCTTATTAGATGGGTAACCTTAGTCAAGTCTAACCTCTTTCAGGCATGGTTTTCCACAGGCAAAATGGAAAACAATAATGGTTCCTAAAACTAGTGGTATTGTAAGGAATTGAATGAGATGGTTGTAAACTTGCCTGACATTGTGTAAATAATAAGGGAATTTCTCCTAGTTTTGGCTTTCCTTCCTTCCCTCCCTCCCTCTTCCATCCTCCTTCTTTCCCTCCTTCCTTCTTTCTTCCCTTTCTTCAATCCTTCTTTTTTCATCATTCTTTCCTTCCTTGTTTCTTTTCCCTTTCTTCTTCCTTCCTTCCCTCTCTCTCTTCTTCCCTTCCTTTCCTTTCTCCATCTCCTTACTCTTTCCCTACCTTCCTGTCTTCCTCAATTCTTTTTCTCCTGCCCTCACTCCATTCCTCCCTTTTCTCTTTTCTTTTACTCTTCCTTCATTCTTTCTTTCCTTCCTTCCTATGTTTTTCCCTTTCCTTCATCCTTCTTCTTTCCCTCTCCCCCTCCCTCCATTCCCTCTACCTCCTTCCATCCCTCATTCCCTTATTCTCTTTCTTTACTTCCTCCCATTCTTTCTTCCTCTCTTCCCCTCTTCCCTTTCTTCCTCTCTCCCTTCTTCCCTCCCTTGCTCTTCTTCTCTCCCTCCTTCTGAATCACTTTCCCTTCCTTTCTCCTCTCACTCTCTCCCTCCTTCTTTCCTTCCCTCCTTCTATTGCTGCTTCCTTCCCTCCTTTTCTCCTTCCCTCCTCACTTGGTCCTATTAGCTCTAAGCGTAGAAGGATGACTAAAGCATAGCCACTGCCCTTTAATAATCTGCCATTTCAGAGGTTGGTACAAATAATCTGGAGCTATGAAAAAGTTGACTGTTATAAGGGTTGTACAAGAGGCATAAACCATGCTCTGGGGGAGAAAATAAAGGTAAGATTTAATTCTACCAAAAGGGACAGGGGAAGGCGATTGGCCTAGAATCCTGCCTGGAACCCACTTGCTCTGCATTGCTCAGGGTTGGCCCTGTGGCCAAGCTCAGACTCTTAGACTGGCTTCTAAATAAGAACTACCTCAGCAGATGAATTTAACTCTTGCACACATGGAAGCAACAAACTCAGTTAAAACAGGGCATGGTGGCAGAAATGTGCTATATCCCTAGAGTGCTTTGGGCTTCCTTTTCATTCAGAGAACCTCTCCTTTTTCCTTTTAAAGGTGAGAGACAAAGAACCTGTAACACTGAGTGACTTGATCAAGGTTGCAAAACTGGCCCCTGGTGGAACTTGGATGGCACCCATGTCACCTCACTCCCTGACCAGAGATGTTTCTGTGGCTCTTTGCACTCTGCAGCCTGGAAGAAAAGAAAGTAAAGAGGAAGGCAAAGGCAAAAGGGAAGGGGAAAGAGAAGGGGAAGGGAAGGGAAACAGAAGAGAAAGAGGAGGTAAACAGAAGGGAAAGGAAAGGCATAGGAGGGGGAGGGGGAGAGGAGCAGGGAGAGAAGGGAAGGGAAAGGGAAAGGAGAAGTGAAGGGAAGGGGAAAGGAGAAGGGAAGGGAAAAAGGGGGGAAAGAAATTAAAGAGAAAAGAAAAGAAGGGAAAGGAAAGCAAGGGGAAAGGAAAGTAAGAAAGGAAGAAAGGAAGGAGGGAGGAAGGGAATAAAGAAAAGAAGGAGGTGTGTGGGTGTGTGGGTGTGAAAAAAAGAAATGGAAAGAAGGAGGGGAGAGGAAGAGGAAAAGGAAAGGAGAGAGATGGAGGAGGGAGGGAGAAAGGGAAGCAGGAGGGCAAAGGGAAGGAAGAAAGAAAGAAGGAAGGAAAGAAGAAAAGTGAGTAAGAAGGATTCACTGCACTGGCAATAAAAAACAATTGCATATTCCTTCAATGCCTGCAAAGTCCCTAGATTTTCTCGAATCACTCAGTTCATCAAGCTGCATGGGTATTTTTCTTCTTCACGAAGGACAGCAATTCCTCGGAAACTGCTTACCTCCCTCATTCTACGGGTCCGATGACACCATCTCTGAGAACATTTGACAGAACAAAGCCATTTGGACATGTGGTCACTTAAATCATCCTCAGCTTTGTCTGGTCTCTTCTTGCAAGTCTGGCTATCTCTTATTCATGGCTTTCTACTGGAACCAGCTGGCTGGGACAAGAAGTTTCTGATTCAAAGAGACCAGTATTTGAGGTGGGGATCAGCAAAGAGACGTCATTATTCCCTCAGTTGAGCCCCAGTCATTTTTTCAGTTAGAATTTTGGACACATACTATTACTGTTTTGTTCTTATTAGTCACGTGTTTGAGGCTACCCCATTGTAACCGCATGAGAGTGCTGTTGGCAAAACAAAACAAACAGGATATTTAATGAGAAGAACAGACTTAGCTAATAAGTAAGTCAAATCACAAAAACTGTAGGCTAACCCATGCTATAAAAGTACTTGCTTTTATAATACTGAGGACTCGTTTTGCACATTATATATGGTCACACCTTGAGCCATGTTTTCATTTTGGTGGTGCTGAGATTAGAGGCATCATAAAGACACAGAAGCCATAATTGATTACAGCATGTGATGAGAGGCAGGTGGGTGGGCAGGCTGCTGCAGCCACAGGCAAGTGTGGTCTGAGGGTAACAAGGAACGACAGGGCTGGGCATGATGGCTCACACCTGTAATCCCAACACTTTGAGAGGCTGGGATTTGAGGCCAGGAGTTCAAAACCAGCTTGGGCAACAAAGGATGACCCCATCTCTACAAAAAATAAAAAATGTATTAGCCCTATGTGGTGGCCTGTACACCCAGCTCCTCTGGAGGCTGAAGCAGAAGTATCATTTTCAAGGAGGCCTTCCTAGCACCTCAGATAAGCTTTGTTTGTCCACTGTTGTTGTTGTTGTTTTGTACTTTAGGTTCTGGGGTACATGTGCAGATTATGCAGGATTGTTGCAAAGGTACACATGGCAAGGTGGTTTGCTGCCTCCATCCCCCCATCACCTATACCTGGCATTTCTCCACATCCTCCCCACCCCTCCACCCGCGCTGTCCCTCCCCTAGCCCCCCAACAGACCCCAGGGTGTGATGCTCTCCTCCCTGTGTCCACGTGTTCTCTTTGTTCAACACCGGCCTGTGAGTGAGAACATGGGGAGTTTGATTTTCCGTTCTGTGTCAGTTTGCTAAGAATGATGGTTTCCGGAGTCATCTATGTCCCTACAAAGGACACAAACTCATGGTGTTTTTTAAAAGTTAGAGGGGAACTACTTCGTCCCAAGCCAGCCTTCCCAATTCCCACCAGGTAGAGCGCCTAAACTTGCAGAGAAGGTTACATGTTTACCATCTGAGCATTTTCAGGATTCTAAAATGCCATGAGTGGGAACCACTGCCCTCGGGATGGCCATTTCCATGAAAATTCTATTTCAGGGATTAATTTGAATAGGTACTATTAACTTTCTCTCCTTTACACAAGATCAAAGATTAAAAACAACCAGGCCTCTGCTTAGGACATTGAGGAGTCTAGCAAAGTTGGGAAACGTTTTGATTTGTAGTAGAAGAGAGATCAGGCAAGAAGAGAAAGATGGGAGTGGAGAGAGACTGGCAGACATTCAGAAAGTTCGCCCTGGAGATTTTTACGTTTCTTACTCGCAGACGTCTATGGCTCTGGGTTTCTGAATGCAAAGACGAAACATTCTCCACAGTCTGCTAAACTAACAGGGCCTTCGAATCAGTAACTGAACCAAGCTGTCCACAGAGAGGAAAGCCAGAGGGGGCCAATTAGGAAGGAAGAAATTAAAGAAAGAAAAAAGCCAAGATGAAAGGTCCAGCGCAAAGTGAGTGACACGCTGGGAGAATGGCAGCCGGGCAGGGTCTGCGGCTGGGGACACGGCCGCGCGGGCGACTGACAGGTGGGTCCGGCGCAGCGAAGGGAGAGGGTGCAGCGGAAGGGCCTCTCCTCGGGCAGCGCGGGCCGCGGCGGCGCCTCCCGAGCGGGGGGCAGCAGAGGAGGGAGGCCGAGCGCGAGCGGGGCGGGAGGCGGCTGCGGCAGGGGGAGGCGGGAAGCGGGCGCGCTGGCTCCATGCCGGCCTCGGTGCCACTCGCGCGCCGGCAGCGCTCCGGGCTTCTCCTTTCCCTCCGACGCGCCGCGGCTGCCCAGACATTCGGATCGCCGGGTCTGGAGAGCTGCCTGAGCCCGCCCGCAGAGGGAAGCGAGGGCGGGGCCAGGGTGGCCCCGGGGCGCCCTGGGTGGCGAAGGAGCGGGGAAGGGCGGAGGATGAGCGTCTGAGGGCGACGCGGGCACTGACGCGAGTTGGGGCCGCGACCACGGGCAGCTGGCAGCGCGATGAGCGAGTCCCCGGAGACGCCCTAGCCCGGTGCGCGCGCCGGGCGGAGCGCGCAGGTGGGGCTGGGCTCTCCGCGGTCTGCCCGCGCGGGTCCCAGCCGGCCAGGATGGGCGCTGGCAATCCGGGTCCGCGCCGGCCGCTGCTACCTCTGCGCCCGCCGCGAGCCCGGCGTCCGGCTCGCGCCCTGCGCTCATGTATGTAGGTTGGGCGCCGGTCTTCAGGGCTGGGGGTGCATGCTGGGGGTCCCTGCGCGGCCGGACGCGTCCCGGCTCTGTTCCGCCGCTCAGCTGCTCAGGAGGACCCCCTCCCCGCCCAAGTTTGTGAACGTGGGCGCTTCGCTAAGTGTTGAGGTCGGCGGGGACCCAGCAGGGGGTGAGCAGGGCCGGGCACGTCCGGAGCCCTCTGGGAGGAGGGCTGAGGGGGGAGGGGACAGAGCGCACCGGAGTACGCAGAGTGGGGGGCGTTCGGGGAGTGAGGCAGAGAGGCTGGATTGCCGACGTCCTGCGGCGTCTCGGGCTCTCCCGGCCCCTTTGGGTGGCAGAAACTTTGGAACCCAGAAGGGCTGGCGGGGGAGGGTCTCGTCCCCACTCTGCGCCCCGAAGCCCCAGCCTCCCGCACTGCACACCTTGGTGCTGCCTGGGCGCCTCTGCTCCGCAGCCAGGACATTACAAGACTGAACGCCGCGGCCGGCGACCTGGCTCCCGAGGCTCGGAAGGGCGGGCCGGCGGAGGAGCTGAAGCCCCAGGGATACCCAATCCCGCGGTCTGGGAAAGAGCCGAGGGGGGCATCCTTTCCTGCAGCGTGGCTTAGAGAGCAGGGAAGGGACGTGTGCTCCCGGGACGGGAGGCTTTTAAGAAGTTGTTAGAAATGAATCGTGGAGTCCTAGAAGAAGCTTTGTTTGACCTCCCCCCATTTTTCCCCAGCAGAAACCCCTAGAGCAAATGAGAAAGAGTTTCCCTCTTATCTTCCTGTACATTCGTCCGTCTCTAACTCCACTGTGGAATTCTCCATTTAATAACCTTCGGGAAATGTGGCCAGGACCTAGGGAGGGACACCCTGGGTGCCTGAATTACGTGGTTCCCAGCAGGGCTTTGCAGGGGGGGCGCGGGCCCGGCTCGCTGCGTTCCCTGAGCCCCGCAAGCCGCCCTTGGCCATCTCCAACACTAATCACGACTACATCAGAAACACGCTGGCCGGTGTCGTTCTTGGATTTCGCTTGCAATGTATCGTTCCACAATTTGTGATGTCTAAGAACTCCGGCCGTGCATCGACGCTGGGCATGCTGCCCCCGCCCCCGTCGCCCAGCTCGTTAATCTAGAGCGATGCCGGAGCCTGGGGTGGGGGCCGCTGCCGGCCGGGGCGCGCGCGGGCCGCGGGGCTCAGTTGTGCTGCTGTTCTCTCCGCAGGGACGGCGGCTCCCCGGCTGGCGGCGGCGCGCCCCCCGGGCTGTGAATGCGACTCGCCCCTCGGCCGCGCTCCCCGCCCGCCCGCCCGCCGGGACGTGGTAGGGGATGCCCAGCTCCACTGCGATGGCAGTTGGCGCGCTCTCCAGTTCCCTCCTGGTCACCTGCTGCCTGATGGTGGCTCTGTGCAGTCCGAGCATCCCGCTGGAGAAGCTGGCCCAGGCACCAGAGCAGCCGGGCCAGGAGAAGCGCGAGCACGCCTCTCGGGACGGCCCGGGGAGGGTGAACGAGCTCGGGCGCCCTGCGAGGGACGAGGGCGGCAGCGGCCGGGACTGGAAGAGCAAGAGCAGCCGTGGGCTCGCCGGCCGGGAGCCGTGGAGCAAGCTGAAGCAGGCCTGGGTCTCCCAGGGCGGGGGCGCCAAGGCCGGGGACCTGCAGGCTCGGCCCCGTGGGGACACCCCGCAGGGGGAAGCCCTGGCCGCAGCCGCCCAGGACGCGATCGGCCCGGAACTCGCGCCCACACCCGAGCCACCCGAGGAGTACGTGTACCCGGACTACCGCGGCAAGGGCTGCGTGGACGAGAGCGGCTTCGTGTACGCGATCGGGGAGAAGTTCGCGCCGGGCCCCTCGGCCTGCCCGTGCCTGTGCACCGAGGAGGGGCCGCTGTGCGCTCAACCCGAGTGCCCGAGGCTACACCCGCGCTGCATCCACGTCGACACGAGCCAGTGCTGCCCGCAGTGCAAGGAGAGGAAGAACTACTGCGAGTTCCGGGGCAAGACTTATCAGACTTTGGAGGAGTTCGTGGTAAGAGGCAAACGCCCACTGGGCGACTTTACACATTCCAGGAAGGGGTGTTACAGCTTTGGTTCTGTGATCCCCCACTTGGAAGAAGAGGTACTCTCTGGTCCTCAGAGGTGGAGAGGGCTGTGTTCACGCCCCTTTGACATGACCTCTCTTTTTCAGGGACAGAGGTAATCCTTCCAAGAGCATTGTGGCCAATCCTTAGGGATTCCTTCGGTGTTCACTGTAAAGGGCTTCATGAGGATGAAACCCATGGCACTGAAGGGAAGGGTCCCAGCAGGTATCGGAGGGACTTTCAACATTAACGTACTGCCCCTAATTTGGGAATGTTGTCGGTGAAATGCTCAACCTGTTTTCAAACACAGGGTAATTTACGATGCCATTTGGGATATATCTTCAGCTGATAAGCTAAATTAAGGGAGACTATTCATATGAGTAAGCCATTTCCCTAGATTATGTGTTTAGGGTATCATCGCAAATGTTCTAAAAAGTAAAAGAAAAAGAAAGTTTTTGTTTATTGGGTGTCAAATCATAGTGGATGGCGAAACCAAAAAGTGCAGTTAATGGTTAAAAATTGTTTTGCTTTAGATGAGTAGTAGTAGTGTTAACAGCACCAGCCATCTCTCCAATGTCTACTGTGTGTCAGGATCCTGCTGTTCTTCATGTACATCAGTTAAATCTTATACCATGCTAGGGGGTGGATTATCCTCCCTTGTCTCCATTTTATGGAGAAGAGGAAACAGACATAGAATATTTAAATAATGTGTTGAAGGCAGAGCAGCTATTAAGAAGCAGATTCATATGTCAGACTAAGTTCTCCATAGCTCAGGTTTTTAACCCTTATACTCCACTAAAACTTTGGTTCGGGTGGAGGTACTGCCCAGCATGCATGCACAGGTTCCAGGTAAAATCCCTACCCGTGGGCTAGGGGCCTGAGACCTGCAAAGATGTTCATTTATTCCAAACACCTGAAGGTAGGCTCAACCTATGGCCTGCCTGGACTTGGCCCGCTGACTTGCCAGGCCGCCGCTGTCCTTTTCCCACCTGCAGAGGGCGCCGTGGAACGCGCAGCCCCTAAAGCAAAGCTTGGGAAACAGGTAGGGAGCAACTCTGCTGGAATACTCCTCCTGGAATTAGCCTGGGAGATCTGCTAATTCCCAGGATGTGAAGGCCATGTAGTTAATGACTTGTGGCAATGAATTATCGCGTTATAGAAATACAAAGCCAGGAAGAACAGATCTATATATAGTGTACAAAGTATGGAAAGGGCGCTGGAATTTAGAGTCAGGACATATGCTTTTCTATTCTGGCTTTACCACTAACCAGCCGCAGGACTGGAACAAAAAACATGTCCCCCCTCTGGGTTTCTTTTCTCTTATCTGTAAGATAAGAGGCCAGCTTTCTCTAGGCTCCCCTAGCAGAATATAGCTCCAGGCATACATTACTTAAGTACTCACATTTGACTTCAGCCCTTGGGAGAAAAACAACTGAGAACTTCAAAATTTGAATTGTAGAAACTCCTATGAACCAGGCCCAAGCCATACAAAATTAGCTAAATCAGAAATGCTGCCCTCAAAATGCTCCTGCCTACGGTGGGAGGGGGTGGGGGTGGGAGGTCTGGCAGATATCTTGCCAGATGTTTTGGGTGCAATACAAAAGTGCACAGGCAGATGTGTCCAGGTAAAGGAACCTGTGGGTGCTACAATAGCCCAGAGGAGGGGCCTTCCATTGGCCTGGAGCAGGGTCATAGACCTGGGCCCCACTAGAACAATTCGCTTAAGTTTTGAACTGGCAACACCATCAGCTCTTCTAAAGTCAAAGATAATCAGCTGGTTTTTAATTAGTTACTTTTGTTGTTTGCATTGTTTATAGTTCCATAGTAATTTGTTAGAATTGTCCTAAGAGGTAAACTGAGGAATTAGTAGCTCTTTTGATCTAGAAAGCCCAAATAGTTTACCTTGTCCATTTATCTATGTGAGATCACAGGTAGAGGGAAGAATTCAAACTTCTGTCTTAATAACTCATGCTAAGTGCCAGCAGCCATGAAGCTGCTTTTGTCTATGGAGGAGAGGGATCTCCTATTTAATTCCTTGTGGCTACCTGTTTGGTAGTCGATAGGTCAAATGTGTTTTCAAACTCTGTGCATGGGAGATGATACTGACAAAGGAAAATTGGAAAGATTACAATCTTAGGAAGAATTAAAATACAGTAAAGCTATTTTTGGAGTATTAAGTGTATCCTCCATCTTCAAATGACATTTCGTTCTAAACGTTCATCACTAATTACCAGATGCTGGGATGGACACATGCTTGAATGTTGCAAAGTTGTTACACATTTTTAATTATATGCCTGTTCCTATAATATGTCAACTACATGAAGATTTTATAGTGTTCTATCATGTTTGCCCATTTCAGTTAGTATCAGGAACATTTCTAGGCATTCCCCTGATATATTGTGGCCTTGTGCAAGCCATTTATTGTCTCCATTTTTGTTTCCATCAATGTACAAAAAAGAAAGGAATGTTTCTTTGGAGAGTGTTGAAAAGATGAATGTAGAATGGTGTAGGGTTAGTTGTGAGTCCACGGCGTTCATGGGTTGCAGTAATGGAGATTTGTCGTGATGCTGAGTACCAGGGCACAAAAATTGTTAACATGCCTGCTCTGGGTATTCTGGGTTTCACAGAGAGAAAAATTGTAGTGTGCAGTTTGCATAGCACAAAGTACATAGCAAATGAAAAGGAAAGCATTTCTGTCTTGAAGTGCTTTGCACTTCTCTGAAGAAAATGTAATTCAAATGGAGATTGTGGTACAGTCAGGTCATGCCTGGAACACTGTTTGCTTTAGCAAGGAAGGAAGTGGAAGTGAGATTACTTGGGCCTCAGTCCCTGTAAGATGCATAGGTCCTTTAACAGTCTATTCTCTGCTTCCAGAGAGAAAGAGAGAGATGGCAGGGGCGGTGGGGCTGGGGAAAGAGAAAGAGAAAGTTACTAGTTGTTGATGGAGGCAGGACCCTCTTTGAGCAGTAGGTTAACCCCAGAGCCTGTGCAAGGCATTTGGCTCCATCAGGAGTGCTGTTTTCTCCCTGTCTTCATAGGCTTCTCTTTCATTGGGCATATTTTCTTACTGCCTTCTCTACTCGAGTTTTATGCATATTCCAAACCTGTTTTTCCCTTCTCTCTGTACTCTTTTACCTCATTAAAACTTCCACTCCTTACAGCCTGTTTGATCTCAGCTAGATACTGGTGAAAGATCTCACTGATTCCACAAAATACCATTAAGCTGCTAATAATAATGACAGCAATGTGTTCATTCCTCCGGGGGAGGGTTGTAATTTAATTTGTACATCCAAATAAAAACATAGTTAATAGTAGAATTTCTCCACTGCCTCTCAAATTATACCAACTCTCTTTTTTCTTTAACTTATACCAGCAGGGATCCAACTTTGAATAAAGAAGCTTGTCTATTGGCTTATATGTTTATTTGTTTATTTATTTTAGTAAATGAATGATATTTTCAACTGTTTTCTGCTTCCTACAGTATGTTAGTCTGCTAGGAGTGCCATAGCAAAGTACCACAGACCGGGTAGTTTAAACAGTGATTTATTGTCTTGGAATAAACCTGCAAGTCCAAATTTCCAGACTTCCAGATTTCCAAGTGATCTGGAAGTCCAAGATCAAGGTGTCAGCAGGGCTCATTTCGTCTGCGGCTTCTCTCCTTGCCTTGCAGATGTCCATCTTCTCCCGGTTTTCTCATGCTGTTCCCCTCTGCATCTGTCTGTGTCCACCTCTCCTCTTCTCATATTGGACTGGGGCCTGCTCTAATGACCTCATTTTAACTTAATTACCTCTTTAAAGATCCCATCTCCAGTCATATTCTGAGCTACTAGGGTAAGAACTTCAAAATTTGAATTGTAGAAGCACACACTTTAGCCCAGAACATAGTGTCAATGACCGGAACTGATTTCATAAAACAGGCCTAATGAGGTAGTAACAGTGGGGTGTGTGAGGCTGCATCAGCAGGCATCATGGGAAAGCAGTGCTTATAAAGAAGGCACAGAGGGAGTGTGTGCCAATGAACATTAACTAAGGGGCTCATATTGACCATTCTGATTCTGTGTCCATTCCATTCTGATTCTGTGTCCATTCCATTCCTAGACGTCACTTTAGGAGTTCTTTTACTTACGGGAATGGATCCTTGTATCACAGAAAACTAGAAGGTGACTAAGAATAGGGAGAGGGGCTACATTGAGCAGATGTAAATTTTACCTCAGTGACCATGTGATTTGTTCAGAAGCAAATCACATTTGAAATGTGTTAATTAAAAAAATCATTCTATTTTGATCAGCAAGTTGTTTTCATCATGGGAATCTTGGTCCCCTGGAGGACTGTGATGGTCGGAAGGGGAGTCTGCAAGCTTATTTCATGTTTTATAGAACCTAATAGGATTTTTGTGACTCTGAAATAGGGCTATACAGGATAACTAAAACTTCATATTTCTTTGCTTTTGGTAGGATTGATATCAGCCCAGTGTGTCAACATTGGTTACCATAGCTGATCAGGAGCTCTGACTGGCAATTGTATAAGTCTTTGAAGAAAAAAGGGAAGATGAATTATTAATAAATGAAGCTTACTAGACTGTCTTTCAAAGCATGAGAACTGTTGAGAGAGAGATAACAGGAAAGGGTACTTGTAGGTAAAATGATTTAGGACCACTGAGTTAAACCAAATCCTCTCTGACTGCTTCCATATCTGATTTGCCATTAACTCCACTGCAAAATCATATTTCTAGGTTTTTATCAATTAAAAAAGAAATTCTAACACGAAATTTGGAATCAAAACCTCTATCTAAATAGATCTGTATTGCAATTGTGAGAAAGCGCCAGTGAAGAGAAACCCACGATTATTCATACGTTTCAGTCTAATGGTATTTATATTCTTTTGGCTGACGCTACTTAACTGAAAACAATGCTTTTATTATCTACCTTCACTAAGTAAAATGAGTCAATCTGTGTTCTTTTCTGCAAGTCAGGCTAATGCATGTACTGTTGCTGTCTCTGAGTTTGTTTTGTTTCTGAGTGAGATTTTGTAAGTTCTAGACTTCCCAGTTTTTTTTTTAAAGAGGGAGTCCATATGCCATATCTAGACTCTTCAGATGTGTTCCTAACTCAGGTGGGAGGAAACACAGCTTTAAAACTGCTCATTTGCGTGCTCCACATAATATCTGATATGTAAGTATGATGGAATTAGCACCATAACGTTTGGCCTTTTACAATGGGCAGAAGGGAATCAATATTTATCTAGTGCCAATATTTTTTATACATTGGCTTTTCTGGAGTTATTTATACAACAGACTAATGAGTTGGTGGTATTTTCTTTATTTTAAAGGAGAGAAAACTAAGGTCCAAAAAAGTTAAGTTACCTGATGAAGGTCATAGAGTTACTAAATGGTAAGGACAGGATTTGAATCCTATTGTGTTAGACTCTGAAAATAGTGCATAGTGTCTTCATGACCATATGGTGATGAAGTGGCATTTTGTTTGTGGTGGAGAACATTTCGGGTACTTGGAAAAAGGAAAAGTTATACAGGCCCAGAGTACCTTGCCCACGTGTATGTCCAATACACGCTTGATCCACTTGGCTAAGCATTTATTTATATGGATTTATGTCATATTTGACTCAGCCATCTGATGGACAAAATAAATGTCTGTGTCCTTCAAAGTATGAAGTCTTGAGTCGTAATGAGAATAAAAGCACGTAGTCCCAAGATTTCCCTGAGGGCAAAGGGGAATGAGTACAGGGGCAGTAAAAGAAGATTGGATCCCAAGAGGCAGGTGGGATTCCAGGGTTTACCAGATCCATATGGGGCAACAGGTGTCCCAAGAGCAAGATCTCGTTCTAGGAGGTATTCTATTTGGCTCACAGCATATAAAACATTTGTTTACTAGTGCCAATATTTGACAAGTGAGAAGTTCATATAAATTCACAGATTGCCTAATTCTTACAAAAATGAAATGATTCCCAGATGGCTGCCATCTGCCAGGAGCTGGGCAGGGCTGCCCCTTGGGAGGGCATTTGCGTTCCAGCTGACCACACCCCCACTCGGCAGATGTGCGATTCACCCATACTCCTGTAAATACAGAACTTTCAAAAGCCTCTTGTTCACAGGCAGTGAAAAGTCAGCGCCCCCTTCAAAATCATACAGCCAGCTGATATTGGAAGGAGGTTTAGGAAAGTAGGTCCCATCCTTTCCAGTCCTTCCCTCTTCAGTTTTGGTGGAGAATCAGCTTCTGGGAACTTATCATCTGAACATGGCAATGTGAACTGGGTTCTGTTTCATCCAGTGCTTCCCTGCACAATGTTCAGAGCTTTCTCTTCTAGTGGTAAAAAAAAAAAAAGGATAATGAAGCCTGGTGTGGTGACTCATGCCTGTAATCCCAGCACTTTGGGAGACTGAGGTGGGAAGATCACTTAAGTTCAGGAGTTCAAGACCAGTCTAGACAACATAGCGAGGTCCCATCTCTACAACAAAACAAATTGAAAAAAAAAAAAAAAAAGGACAGACATGTTGGTGCTCACCTTACTTGAGAGGCTGAGGCAGGAGGATGGCTTGAGCCCAAGAATTTGAGGCTACAGTGAGTCATGATTGGGCCACTGCATTCCAACCTGGATGACGGTGTGAGACCCCATCTTAAAAAGTAAAAAAAGAAAGGAAAATAAGTGGATAGTAGTTTGCATTTCTCTCCCATTATAAGAAGTAAATAAGATGTATGTGAAAGTAGTTTGAACCTGTAAAGCTCTGAATAAAGTTGATGTGGTTATTTAGACAAGTTCTGTGGAGCGTGCAGCTCAGGCGGAGGTGGCCACGCCCTGGTCCAGATTCTGGTCTGTAGGAGGACTCTTGTAGACCCTCCAATCATTAGGGACTGACTCTGTGGAGCTGTTTTTCCATAAAGAATTACCTCCTCAGATGATATCTCTGAATCTGATAAGACCCAACAGAAAAATTATTCTTATATTTATTTCAAAATATTTCAGACAACATGTGTGCCAGGCCCCGGGCTGGATCCTGGAGATATGACTTAAGCAAATAGCCCCCTCCAGGAGACAGGCAGCAGTACTGTGGTGTGTGAGGCACTGTGAGAGCTTGGGTCGGGGGTCAAGGGGGCACACAGTGAGAAGCCACTCTATTATTATTACTAGACTCCATTGTTGCTGATGGCTTGTTTTTAAATGACAGCAGAATCCTGGGCCAGATGTTCTAGGGAAAAGAAAAGAGTTTGTATTAAATGTAACAACTGTGAGTTTGCATGAAGGATGTGGCTTCCCACCCCAGGCCTACCTACCCTGTAACCATCCTTCATGGTACTTTTCTGACCACATAGCTGGAAATCCTTCTTGCTGCCTGTCTGTTCCAAGGCTGAAATCCTGCCAGCTGGATCGTACTTCTCATTCTATTTCTGTCGGGCACTGGGGTGCGGCCAGGACATAGACTGCCTTTCAAATCTGTGGAAAAGGATGATGTCAGGCCTCTGCCGAGGGCTCTGTGAGTTCTCTCAGAAGCTTAGGCCTGTGAAAAGCATAGAGATGGAAAATTAAAACTCCATGGCCGGGCACAGTGGCTCATGCCTGTAATCCTAGCAGTTTGGGAGGCTGAGGTGGGAGGATCACTTGAGCCCTTGAGCCCAGAAGTTTAAGACCAGCCTATGCAACATAGTGAGATCCTGTCTCAAAAAGGAAGGAAGGAAGGGAGGGAGGGAGGAAGGGAGGAAGGAAAGGAGGAAAGGAGGAAAGAAGGAAAGGAGGAAGGAAAGAGAAGAAAGGAAGAAGGGAGGAAGGGAGGGAAGGTGGGAAGGCGGGGAAGGTGGGAAGGAAGGCAGGAAGGAAGGAAGGCAAGAAGGAAGGAAGCAAGGGAAAATTAAAATGCCAGGTGCCTCTGTACAAGTATGCAAGTATAGTAGAAGTGATAGTGCTTTAAATGTGAGACTACTCCTTCCTTTTCCTTTCTGGGAATATGGAGAACAGCCTAACAACTCACCTTCTACAAAATCCCTAAAATCCTGGGTATCATATAAAACACGTATTTTTAAAAGAAAAATCTTATTTGTATAAATTGATGGGGCGCAAGTGTAATTTTGTTACAGGGACACACTGTGCAGTGGTAAAGGAAGAGCTTCTAGTGCAGTTATCACTGGAATAATGTACACTGTATCCATTAAATAATCTCTCATTATCTACTCCCTCCCCATCCCTGACACCCTTCTGAGTCTCCATGGTCTGTCATTCCACATTCTGCATCCATTTTTAAAAGGACAGCTGATGTGGCAAGAAAGCAAGATAAATTAATTTCTAAAGTTGGAGTTGGAATCCATAAAGCAAAGTCCACCTTGAAGTGGTGGCTGTCTGGGAGCATCTCTTGATCTTGGGGTCTGGGCCCTTGGTACTCATGACCAATTATTGCCAGATTGGGGCATGTGATGAGTTCAGGTCCACAAGTAGAGAGAATCAGATCAGGATCTATCTTATAAAGCCGGGGGACCCAAGAACCTGTACTGCAATGGAACAATATAGGCAAACATCTGTCAATGGGCCTTGGCTCTGTCCAGAGAAGAAAGAAATGTTTAAGTTTTCCCCGAATCATTGCCATTTGTAGCTGGCTTGCCCTCTTATGGATGTGGAGCCTAATTCATGTTTCCCTGTGTGGTCTGAAAAATCCAAATGGAATATATTCTTTTAAAGGGATTGACGGGTATCTGACCTAAACAAACACACACAGCGGGGTATGCACCCAGGCTGCAAAAAATTCCCACAAATAGTGTTCCAAGGACTGTGATCTCAAAATAAAAATTACTCACAAGAAGAAAGGGCATTGTAAGTCAGAAATGATATATCCTCATTTACATATATATAAATAAAATGCTGGAATAAAGTGCATGGGTAAAGAAGAGAAATATTTGCCAAATACTAATCAGCATTGAATATGAATCAAATAAAACTTGCGTAACTGAATGATACTTTAATGAATGATATCAATCCCATAGAATTAAAATTCAATGGGAGGGATTAACAGTTGTAGACTAGTTGCAGATTGAGATATAATTAGCAAGGCAGCACACAGATCTGAAGAAGTTAACTGGTATGAAACATGGACATATAGATCGAACACAGGAAAGAGGTGTTTCGATACACGGAGGATAGAGTGAAAAGATCTACCACACATCTGCTTAGAATTCTGATAAGAGATTGTAGAGAATGGGAGAAATTAAAGACATCTATTTTCTGATTCAGGAAACCCAGTGAATCTAAAGAAAGATAAATAAAAATGTATTCACACCCAGCCATATTATAGAGACTACAGAACACCAAAGGCAAAATAAAGATGTTCAGAGCAACCAGACAGAGAAGACATTACCTCCAGAATTACAGCGAGTAGGCTGACAGCAGACATCTGGCCAACAGAAAACACAGCACAGGAGGAGAATGTTTTTAAGTAAGAAAGAAACAGGTATTAATCTGATTTATGTATCCAACAAAATTGTCCTTCAGGAATGAGCCTAAAGAAGGATACTTTATACAATAGAGAGCTGACCACCAAAAAATATTTATTAGAAGAACTTTAAAATGGAGTCTAAAGGATGAAATTTAGGAAGAAGGAAAATAATCCCAGAAGCATAGTCTAAGAATCAATAAAACTCAGTGTTTACTAAGCTGTAGACCAGTGGCGTTCTGCTGTGGGCAACAATGCCTGCCTTCCTTTAGGAGACATTTGCAAGGGGTTTGTTACCTGGGTATATTGTGTGATGCTAAGGTTTGGGGTAAGAATGATTGCATCACTCAGGTACAGAACATAGCACACAAGAACATAGTTTGTTAACCCTTGTCCACCTCCCTCACCCCCTCTCATAGTCCCCAGTGTCTATTGTTCCCATCTTTGTGTACATGAGTGTTCAATGTTTAGCTTCCACTTATGAATGAAAACATGTGGTATTTGGTTTTCTGTTCCTGCATTAATTCACCTAAGTTAATGGCACCCAACTGCATCCATGTTGTTGCAAAGGACATGATTTCATTATATTTTTATGACTATGTAGTATTCCATGGTGTATATGTACCACATTTTCTTTATCCAATCCACCATTGATGGGCACCTAAGTTGATTCCATGTCTTTGCTGCTGTGAATAGTGTTGCAATGAACATAGGATTGCATGTGTCATTTTGGTGGAATGATTTATTTTCCTTTGGGTACATACCCAGGAATGGGATTGCTGGGTAAAATTGTAGCTCTGATTTAAGTTCTTTGAGGAATCTCCAACTATTTTCTGTAGGGACTGAACTAATTTACATTCCTCCAACAGTGTGTTAGTGTTACCTTTCCTCTGCAGCCTCACCAGCATCTGTTATTTTGTGACCTTTTAATGATGGCCATTCTGACTGGTGTGAGATGATATCTCACTGCGATTATGATTTGCGTTTCTCTGATGATCAGTGGTGTTGAGCATGTTATCACATGCTTGTTGGTAGCTTGTATGTCTAATTTTGAGAAGTGTCTGTTCATGTCTCTTGCCCACTTTTTAATAGAGTTATCTGGTTTTTGCTTATTGATTTGTTTAAATTCCATATAGATGGTGTACCTTTGTTGGATGCATAATTTGCAAATATTTTCTCCCATTCTGTAGATTGTCTGTTTACTCTGTTGATAGATACTTTTACTGTGCAGAAGCTCTTTAAATACTTTTAGAAAACAGGTACTGGGAACCAGCTCAGCTTTAGGCCAAATCATCCAGTTAGTGAACACTTCAAAGGCACCCCAGCTGGCCAGAACTGCCCACTACCACGCTCTGCTCAGCCATAGGCAATTTTTCCTGCCTTTCCTGTAATGAAGGTCAGAATGCTTGGAAGTGATATTCTCTCCTTACTGTCCTCTGTGCCCTTAGGGCAATAGGCCTATCAGAAATAGCACTTTCAACTATACAAACAGATCGGCCCTTCTGTATGTATCTTTGCTTTCCTTGTGTCTAGCTTTAAAAACAATTCTTATTTATGTTGCTTTCAAATTCTGTGTGCTTTTAAAAAAGATAGCTCCATATTTTTGTTTTAGGCAGCTTGAAACAAATGAAATACAATAAAATTAAATTCACATAAGTCACTATTCTTATTAATTCTTCTTGATGTGCAGGAGCTAAACCTCCCCACCTGGTAACACTGTGGCACTGTTGATAACTACGCTCTAGGGACCTGGAGGACAGAAGCCCCACCCGTGGAGAGGCTGGGATGTGCAGGGAGCCAGCAGGTGGCCTGTTGCTCACCTTCCTTTCTCATGTGGGGCAGAACTGCCCAGAGCACCTTTACCTCCACTCGCTGTGGTTTTGCTGCATCACACACACAAATGTCAGGAGTGGGTAGGTTGAAAAAGAAGATGGCTTTTGACAAGGCTGCTGCTGCGGCCTGGACAAGAGAAGCAGGAGAAACAGGCAGCTGAGGGCTACACCATGCTGTAAGTTCAGCTTCCCAGCTTGGGGTAACCTCCCACTGGTAGCAGAGTTCCCGGCTGGGTTCCCAGTGCCCTCCAGGAAACCAAGAAATCAGCTCATCTTGCTTCTGGGTAACATCAAGGGATAACAGATATAATTTAATGGTCAGATCTCAGGGACCGTTGCACTGTATGTCTGAGTGCAGAGTCCCTTTCTGTGTGAGCGAGCACTGCTGTGTCTTCTCCACCAGCGCTTAAAACGCCATGGAAAGGGATGTCATTAACTGGAGAAACCGCAGTGGGTGTCCTGTTCTAATTTCAGCCTACTTTTGAGGAGGCTTAGCTTCAAGAAGAGGTTCAGGGCCAGCAATGGGAGCCCACAGTGCCCGTCCACTCCTGGCTCAGGCTGTAGCCCAGAACTTTCTGGGTAATTGGCAGCTGATGTGCCAAAGGATCTTTAACGAGACAGGCAGGCCCTGATTTCAGACACTGTCCAGACGGGCATCCATGTGGGTCACTTTACAGTTGGGGGTGCAAGCGCTGCTGCTAGAGCCGAGCCAGCTGCGGGCAAAGGCAGACTGACGGGCGCCTCGGTCATCTCCACTTCCTGCTCAGAGTGCGCATGGTCACTGCCGTCTCAAATAAAGAATGCCAAATGGGAGCAGTGTAGTTCTGTTTTCTCCTGCCTCTGTGTGTGTGTGTGTGTGTGTATGTGTAAGAATGAGTGAGTGTGTGTGTAAGACAGTGTGTGCAAGTGTGGGTATGTGTGTGTGACAGTGTGTGAGTGCAGATGCATCTGAGAATGTGGATGTGTGCATATGAGACTGTGTGTGTGCAAGTGGGTGTGTGGTGTGTGTATGTGAGAGTGTGTGTGTGACCGTGTGTGCAAGTGTGGGCGTGTGTTTGTGAGTGTGGGTGCATCTGAGAGTATGGATATGTGCGTGTGAATGAGAGTCTGTGTGTGAGAAGGTGTGTGGATGTGTGGTGTGTGTGGATGTGTAGGTGGAGTGTGTGAGTGTGGGTGGGTGTGAGAGAGCATGTGAGTGTGTGGGTGTTGGGTGTGAGAGGGTGTGTGGGTGTGGGGTGGGTGTGGATGCGTGGATGTGTTTGTGAATGGGTGTGTGAATGTGGGGTGTGAGAGGGTGTGTAGGGTGTGTGTGTGTATGTGAGTATGGATGTGTGGATGTGAGTCTGTGAATGTGTGGGAGGTGCATGTGTGCATGTGTATGTATGAGTGTGGGTGTATGTGTGTGATAATGTGAGTGTAGGTGCATGTGTGTGCATGAGTGTGTGTGGGGGTTTATATGAGTGAGAGAGGTGTGGGTGCATTTATGAGTGTGTGTGTCAGTGTGGGTATATGTGTGTGGGTGCATGTGTGAGTGTGTGTGAGCGAGAGAGTAGGTGTGGATGTGAGTGGGTGTGTGTATGAGAGTGTGTGGGTGTATGTGTGAGTGTGTGGGGATGTAGGTGTGTGAGAGTATGTGGGTGCATGTGAGTGTGTGTGTGTTAGGGTGTGGGTGGGTGTGAGCATGAAGTAGGCATAGTGATTTCATTGCATTAAAATTTCCTCCCATTTGCCACAGACCCCATCACTCCCTATTACACACCTAGTCCACAGTGTCATTTCCTTACTTGAATGGTCCCTGAAGTAATTTGAATTTGTCATCCCTGAGAGAACTAATCCCCATGTCACACCTGTCTTTTAAAAGTCTATTCTTAGGAAGACATAATTATAGTCATTTATATATTATGTGAAAATTAAACTCTCTGTTTTTTTCTCCCAAGGATTACTTAGCTTTAAACCTTTAATTCTAAAACAAAAGGGTTTTGATCTTCCAATGTTTTTAAAGAAGAGAATTTCTTTCAAAATTTGTCAGAGAATCTTCTTCTCTCCCCAAATAGGTGGTCAGATGCGTTGACATTACTTTCCTTCTCTTACGGGCTTGATTTAGGATTCTATAAATGAGCCAATTATTTACTAAATAATTCTACAAACATTTCAGCATCGCCCATGCTCCCCAGGTGGGAAGTGAGAGGCCGCTCCCTGCACTGACTCTGGTGGTCCGGGTGCCCCTAAGGCCCCTTGGCTCTTTGCAGAGGCAGGGGTGCAGGCGGCACATTTGGCTGCATCCTTTCTGAGTGTGCATCAGTTAGGCAGGCTGGCAGATTCCAGACTGCCCATCAGATCTGGACCATTAGCCAAGAAGGTGGTGTTCCTCATTCTCCTCCTAGCTGTTCTGCTGTTTGCAACCAAATAAATACGTAGTATAAACACTGCTGCTAGTTTTTCCCCATGTAATTGACCTAGCAAGTTCCTGTTGATCTGTATTAATCTGAGGGAATTATTCAGGAGAGAATTTAAAAGACGTTAGTAGACAAGGGTCTTGCCTGAAGCTAAAACCATAAAGAAGGAAAAATTGTCTGTGGGGCCTGAGAAGAAGCTGTATTGCCTCGGATTGTCAGGCTGTTGTATTCTTAATGTGACGTGTGGTACGTGGAGTTGTCGTCTTCCCAAGACTCAGAAACTGACAGCCTCTGGGGACAGTTCTTAATTAAATCCCTTTGTGTGCAAATCTGTTCTCTGACAGAGAGTGGAAAGACAAAGAGAACAGAAAAAAATTATTTTCTGAACGGCACAGGCAGCAGCGTCTCTGTCCTTAGTTTCTGTTGCTATAATACTTGTGTTGGAGGCTGGCAGGTAGCTTGTGGATCAACTTCACTTGACGTTAGAATTAGCTCTCTTTTTGAGGGAGAGAGTATAGAGCGGCAGGGAGCTGAGTGGGGGAGCCTTTCTGTGCCTGCCTGGATTGATGAAGGGACATCATGAGGCAGGACACCTGCCAGCCCTCAGTGGGTTGGGGACTCCGACTGCTGGACCAGTGCCTCTAGCAGGCAAGGGCCCTTCTGCTTGTCAAGTTTGGAGGGAGAACTTGGCCATGTCCCATGCTAGTTTGATAAGACTGTTTCAGGGAAGAAACCTGAAGAAGGATGGGGAAGAGGTTAAGTTGCAGGTGACTGCTGAAAGGCAGACATCATGTTCCAGGTTTCTTACAGGTCGTGAGGGTGGCTGACAGGCACAGGCAGGAATCCACTTGTGCTCCAGGATGCCTGTGGATTCTGAGTACTTATTGATGAAGATTTTCTGTCAGTGGCCCTGTAGTATGACCAGACTTGAGTTCAGGCAGCGGCCTGACTCAACAAGCCACCAGACCTATGGGTGTGTTTTCACTTCATCAAAAGCAGAGTTGAAAGTAATCACTTCAGCATTTTCCTCCAGCTCTGAAATCACACAGTTCTAGGTTATCAGAAGTTAGGAACACTTCATCGTTTAAATGGAAGGGACTTCGTAACTTGCCTCTGCGTGCACCCCGAAGGGTGTGAGCTGGAAACAGGTTTTCATAAATTGGGCAGCTGGACAAGGCACTTTCGCCATCTGGTGACAGAACTGTGACAATGATTTTGGGAGGCAACTGGTCCTAGGCTACACAGAGAGATTGCTTTTTCGTTCATGCCTCTGGTCACTGACTTCTTAATCTGAGGTCATCCAAATAATCATGTAACAAGGTCAAAATGAATACAGCAAAAGTCGGATGAGACAGGGAGGTCCTCTTAGTTTAGAACATCGCTTTTCCTTCCAGGGCTCCCAACATTTGCTGATGGCTGAAAACAGCTGTTCTTATCAACCTAAAGTTTCTAAGTCTCTTTGGGATATCCCAGCCTTTTGGACAATTAGGAATCTGATCACTTCTGGGTGGTTACTCAGAAGTGATCAGATTCCTAATTGTCCAAAAGGCTGGAATATCCCAAAAGATTTTCAGGAGTTATCTCCCAAACCTAGGGCCATGTTTCTGCGTGCCCGCTCCGCCAGCTGCAGGCTGACTCAAGCCAGGGTGGTGGCATCTGACCTCGGCTTCACCCTCATTCCATCCTCCTGCCTGGTGTCCTTCTTTCCAGACCAGAAGATGCTTCTCCTTCCTTTGTTATACATTCTTTCATTCTTTCCACCATGTGATTGAACCTCCAGGCTCTCAGTCTGTAAAAATCCAGCTCAAGAAGTACTTATAATGGCCACTTTCTTCCTGAAAAGCCTGGCCCTCATGATTCTTTAAAAGCACAGTAATTATGTCATTACTGGTTCTAGTTATGTGTGTCTGCTCTCTAGAAATCCAAGACTTAGCCTCTTTGCATAGATGCAATGGTGGAAGGACCAAAGGGAAACGCTGGTGAGAAAGAAATAAACACGCATCACTTCAAAATACTGTCCTTCTCTCTTTGCCATGACTACTAGCACATTTGGCCCTCGACATCCACAGATACCACATATGCAGGGTCACCTGGAAGGGACCTGAGCACCCCTGAATTTTAGTATCCAAAGAGTTTCCTAGAATCAGTCCCCCACGGATACCAGTGAATGACTGTAATTCACCCATGAGGAGTGTCCATCGTGAGCCACTCACCACTCTGAGTACTTTGCCAACAGTAATTTAACGATCCTCGTTTTGCAGATAAAAAGATTGAGGCACAGGCTTCAGATAACTTGCTCAAGGTCCCACGGTTAATCAGGGGCAGCACTGGGCTTGACCCAGAGAGTCTGATTGTCCTCTCCTGTCATGCACATGTACACTGCACTAGACACCTTTGATTTTGCACTCCTGTGACCAGGCAGTGACTGTGAGGATTGGTGCCCTACTGGGTTCCACAGGTACCTTCCTCCTTCCCCTTTTTAACATGAGAATGCAGAAGCTCAGGAAGGTAAAGGGAATGGCTGGAGATAGCACAGTCCAGCTCTACAGCTGCATTTCCTCCTGAGAATCACTGTACTCTCCCACATATGGCTGTCATTCCTCCTGTTTCCTTGGCCACCCTTCCTACCTTTGCTCTGGAAACCTCCTGTCCTGGCAGCCAAGAGGTTTCCCCCATCCACGCTGTGTCCAGCTTTGCATTTTCTCTTGGGCTTGGCTGGAAGAGACCGAAGCCAGAGCCACTGCACAGCCTCCTCCCCTAGGGAAGCCTCATGTGGTTTCAGTGAGAGAAGGGAACATGGGATTCCTCCTGTGTGTCTCCTCCTGGAACTGTGATGTCAGGTGGTCAGGGGCTCACTTGTGGCTACAAGACGGGCTGAGGAGTGAGGTCCAGGACCGAGCTACCCACCTCTCATGGCCTCCCTGGGTCTCTGGGAGAACCCTCATGCTTATTCCTTTACACTTAAGGTGCCTGGCAGCCGCTCCCAGAGGCCCTGACAGAACTTTAAATTATGTTAGTGATCCCACTCCCTGTCTGCTTTCTCATGGAAGAGCTGCAGCCCAGTAAAGCATCGCTAACATCCTCCATCAGAGGGCTACTGGTTGGGAGCGATCAGTGAGATCTGGAAGATTTCTTGGCATTTTTCAGGTACTTCATAAATGTCCTTTGATGTGGAACGAATTGATATCTCAGAATTTTTTAAATTTATGTTTAAAACGTATCAAATATGCCTAAATAATAAGCAGATTCTGTCCAGGCAACACGGATGCCACTTTTTTTGTCACATTCATTTCTAACCTTTTACTTTTGAGTGCAGTGGCGTGATCTCGGCTCACTGCAGCCTCCGCCTCCTGGGTTCAAGCGATTCTTCTGCCTCAGCCTCCCAAGTAGCTGGGACTACAGACGCACCACCATGCCTGGCTAATTTTTGTATTTTTAGTAGAGACAGGGTCTAACCCTCTTTTTTAATGAAACAAAAGGGTACAGATGGAAACAAACTTGCCCTCCCATTCATCCCATCCCCTCCCCTTTCCTTTCTCTTCAGAAAGAGCATTGCAGTGAAGTTGCTACATATACGCCGGCACTGATTTTCTTATTTTATTCATGAGCCTGTGTCTGTAAGCAACACCTATTTTCACATGTGTTTTCAAAGATTGACATTGATAGGAGTGATGTAATACCAGAAATATTCTTTTGCAATTTTTTTTCCTGTTTATGTTTTTGAGATTTCTCTGTGTTGTCACAGGCATATTTGTTCATTAATTTATAACTGCTGTCCATTATTCCATCTGATTAGCACCACAATGTGTTTATCCACTCTCTTCATGGTCAATTGTTTTTAACTTTTTTCTATTGCAAACTGTTAGGGCTTTAGGTCTTTGATAGACAGCACATAAATAGCATGCATTATTTTACTTCGAAGTCAGTCACCAACTGAGAAGTGACACAGAGACCAAGATCAGCATCCTGGGCTGGGAAGTACAGCCAGATGGTCCACACATTGCTGGTAGACCAGGGGCATTTCTGAACCTCAGCAGTCTGAGCAACTCAGAGCCCACCTGTGGGGGACCTGCAAGGTTTCTGAAAGGAGGGAACAAATGCACTCATCCTGCAGACCAACCGACACCAAAGAGCTAATCAGAGGGGCTGAGCGGAGCTGGCTGCAGCGTTTCTTTGAACGCCTCCTCCCAGAGATACATAACTGAGCACTGGAAGAGAAGCAAGAATTTCTCTCACTCCTGATCCTCCATCTTAACCTCCTATATATCCTGACGCAAAGTCCTTTTGCCCATTTGCATGCTAGCAAATGTAAGACTCTGTTTCCCCCTTCTCTTTGCCAAGACCTGATGTTACCAGACATTCTTTCATGCAGCTCAAATTTGCATGAAATACTTTCATTTGGTTTGCATTTTTCTGATTTTTAATGAGATGAAACTTTTTTTTATACATAAGTTGATCATTCAGATTTTCTTCTTTTGCCACTTAATAGAGCATTCACGGTTGAGGACATTGAGACATAGCAATGTTAAGTGCTTGCCCAAGCTTACACCAATAAATATGTTAGAGTTTGCATCCGTGTCTGTTAGCTGCACTGTCTTTGGCCCTTGTGATAGGCAGGGTATGAGCTCAGCAGGCAGGTATGTATGGGTGCTGGACCCAGAAGCTTGAGAAAGAAATATTGCATGTTGGTTATTGTAGATCCAAGTTGGTCTTGTCTTATGGTGCAAGGACCCTGAGCACAGGATATTCATCACCTCTTTCCACATTCCCCAGGGTATACAGGCTGTAATCCTAATGCCTTCCCTCTCCACCTGCCCAGTATGATCCATGGTTGCACCACTTCATTGAAGTTCAGTTTGCCCAGTCTAGAATGTGCAGCAACTTTTGGACACATCTCCATCCTCATCCTCTTGTCTACATGCTCCTCTTCTCTTTCTACCTGTCCCAATCTTTCCCACCTGACTTATCATATTCCAGATTCTTCACTGCCAAATCATTCCAACCAGAAGTAACAGCATTGCCTTTAAAACTCTCAGTATGCACATAGCTCAGTTAGCACCCAACATTTTCAGCCATTTTGTTAGTTTCTCTTCCATATATTTACATCTCATCTCCCTAACCAGACTGAGCATTTGAGGTGAGTGGCTTGTGTATTTCTTTATATCTCTCCTTGAGAACACAAAATTTGGTGCTATAGTAAGCCTATGGCATTGGTCAAGAGTAGGATGACTGGGTGGTTGATGTGATTTAGGGGGGGGACCGGTTCTTAGTATTGTTGCCCCAGGTCCCATGTGTATGTAATTTCTAATCAGCAAGATGGATGTGTATCTTTCATATTTGAATTTGAAAATTTTGTCAATTGCGTAAGTATGAATCTTCAATTATTCATTATACATTTTTAGCTGTTTAAAGAAGACATCAACAGAGGGAGTAGAGCAGAGAGTCAGACATATGGAGTAGGTGGAGTGTGACGTGCAGCTGTATGTGCCCTGGGTTCGGAATTGGAATCAGGACTTTGAAGTTCTGCTTTCTGACCTCAGGCTTTGCATTTACTCAGTTTCCTCACACACTATCGGCCCCTTCTTTAAAGTCACTGCTTTTGCATCTATACCTTCTATTCCCTTTGTGTATTACATGTATAATTCAAATCATGATCCCTCTCAATAGAAAGGTTTACCTTTATTCCCCCCTGCTTAAGGTTTGGGTGTCTAATCCGTGAGCAGCTCTTGGTGAAGTGTTGAGCAATTGTCCCTATAGCAAAGTTGTAGATCCTATTTTTGTTTTCATAATATGTTGTGTAAGTTCATTTTAGATCTTGTGTCTTTCCAACCATTTCTTTCTTGACTCAGTCAGTATTTCTTGAGCTCGTTCAGCATTTTGCACTGGCCTAGCTACTGTAGCCATCATAGATGTAACTGAGAGATGGCTCTGGCCTTTGAGTTGCACTGAGTCTAGGTGGCCACACTTTCTGCACACATGGGGCTTAGGGACCTCAGTGATAGAGCATCTGTGTCCAAAAGGCCTGGCAGGCTCCAGGGGGTCCAGAGACTTAAAGAATTTCAAGGAAGGGGAGGATTGGGAAAGGCAGATAGAAAGGAAGGGGCAGACAGTATTTCAATATTTCTTTGGTTTCGTGTTAGTCTTATTTAGTGTCATTGCAGAATCCAATAATCTTAGAGTTAGAAAATATCAATGCAATATCTCTACTAACAGAAGAAATAGCAAAATGGGAAGAATTTACTTCATGCTGAATAGTTGTAGTTGAGAAAGTTATATGCTGAAGTTTATTAGCTCGTACTTCTCTTTCTTCTCTATGTTTAAATTAACTCCATCTATGAAACCGTTACAATTTCTTGGAAAATTGTTCTGGGATTTTCATGCCTCCCATTTGTCTGTTAGAGAGTGGACCTGTGCGTTCAGCCTGGAATTGCTCTGTAGCCACCAAGAGCCAGTGTGCTTTGCAGCAGTAGGATTTCCTGGCATCTATTCCAGCAGCTCACAGTCAGAAGTTCCAGATTAGACATGTCATGGTGGTCCTTATGCAGGTGACAGGATTGTCAACTAGGCATCTCTTACTTCTCACAGAAAGATGTGTTTAAACTGGATTTGAGAAAAATATGTTGGCATTCCCAGGTAGGTAGGCATCCTGGTAGATGATGGGGGTTGCTGCTATTGCAGACAGAATAGAGTAGGAGGAGTGTCTAAAAAATACTTCCTGCCCTCCATAGTGGAAAAAGATTTGAGACATTAAAATCAAGCTGCTTTCTGTAATATTTCAGAGCTTGGTCCTTCTCGTGGTATAATGATTATAAAAACGGCTATGAAATCAAACAAGGCAAAGCTTCTCACAGATAGATACCTAATTGGACCTAAGTTTACTAATGTAAGATATATGCAATGCAATATAAAGCTCCTTAAATGCTACTCACACAGGACTGTTAGTCCCAACTATCTACCACTTACCATCATATAGAGCTTTTACGTATGTCACTTGATTTAAGCAGTATTCAGTTTTATAGGCCTCATTTTTCATTTAAGAATTGTTTCATGTGTAAACTCTGTTATCCACTCCTACTTATTTAGGGATAGATTCAATATTTATTTTACAGTCCTTGCTGCCTATGTACATATGATATAGATGTGTCTATAGTTAGTGAGCATTATATAGTTCTAACTAATTTTGTCATCAAGTTAATATCTTTACAAAGCCTCTGATATGCATTTAGTTATGACTAGCCTCTGCTAGTCATAGTTGTTAAATTGAAAAAATATTCCCAAACATATCTATTCTTCATTGTTTTGCTTCAGGTTTGAGTATGTATGTCCTAGATCCTGCTTAACTGCTGTCTGTAAGACAGAGGAACTATGGTAACTGAAAGCAATGTGGATGAGTGAGAATGATTAGTGCATCAGCTTAGAGACTCTGTTTATTGGGGTCAGGTCCAGTGTGCACACCTTTGCTAATTGTCCTTACCATCCCCTGCTATTATCGGTATTCTCACTTTCTTGAAATATGGTTTAAGTGACATTCATCACTCTGGCCTCAGGACTGGAATGAATAAATGAACACATAGAGAATGCCTTCATTCTCATGCCCTTCCCTAAGAAACCATGTTCTTTGGATCCAACACATTTTTTGACTACTCCTGACACACAGTAGGGGCCTTGAGAATGAGTTCTTTTCTCAAATGCCCAACTGTTTCTCCAGGCTATGCATCTAAATTCTATCCATGCAAAACTTGGAATTATAACTGGAAGATTGTGAAGAATGTATTTCTGTCATAAGGTAGTCTATATAAAATGTAGGTGGTGATTTGCTAATAAGTACTAGTGCTTTAAACTTAGGCTATCCCTAGTTAAGTTTCTTCTGGGGAAATGATAACTTTGGAAGAGGAGAAAAGTTTGTTTCATCTGATTGGAAAAAAATGTGCATGGAAGTTCCTGCTGCTGGTTGCAGAGTAAGTGATGTGCTGGGAATTTTACCTTTAGTTTCCATGTGAGACAAAGAGCACAGCCTGGAAAAAGGCCCGCAAGGCTTGAGTTGGCAGATGGGGAACCATCAGCTTGGTGGGTGCTCAGACCTGGTGCTTGGAGTCAGAGCAGCAGCTTGCTGTCTGACCAGGTCAGGGGACAGGCAAATCTTGAACCTCACTCCCAGACATTTAGGTCAGTTTCCTGGACCTCCTGACCATGCCCGTGAGGCTCCAGCCATAGGTTAATGAAATGAGCCTGAAAGAGGGTCACTGTGACCCAGAATGCCAGATTGGCCCTGATGACTGCAGATTCAAGCCTCATGTCAAAGCTGGAGCCCATGGCTGGAGACATGGCTGCATCTTCCATCTGCTCCTTGGCAGACTCTCTGCCTCTCAGGAGGTGGAAGGCACTAGCACATTGTCCTGGAGGACTCTCAGCAGGAAGCTGCTTTTATGAGTGTACGGTGGCCATCCTGGGGCACTGAACAGAGCCCTGTGTTGGAATGAGGGTGCCTAGGAAGTGTATGGACTGGAGCCATGGGAAGAGCTGGCCTGAGTCCAGCTGGGTCTCTGTCAGATGTCCCTGGAGGACTTGAGGTATGGAGTTCAGTGGTGGCTTTTCTTCCCTGATGTAGTGAGGCTGCATTTTCCTTGGCTGGCTGCTGAGTTTACGTGGGCACTACGTTTTGGGTTTGTTTTGTTTTGCTATTTTAACACCGTTCCCTACCCTACATGAGGGCTATGCAAGGCCTAGGTTTGAGCTCAGGTGATATCTTAATGGAGGGCAAGTGCCCAGCTCCATCCCTGTTGATATGAAAGATGGCTCCCCAGAGGAAGCCATGGATCCCCAGAGGAGCTGGATCCATGACAGGTAGGAGTTTATCAAATGTGAGCCTTTCCAGGGAGACAGGACAGCATTGAGGGGCCATAGGCCACTGCTTCACCAAGCAAGGAGCATGGCAGGGTAGGCTCCAGGGGTTGATATGGCTGAAAAGGATGGGGCATTATTTTCATCTGTTGAGTCTGGGCACACCTGCTTAGTTAGGTGAAGCCTTATCAATGATCAGGGCCTAACACTGGGGAGTGGCCCAGTGGCCCAGCAGGTGCTCTGAGACTGTGAGGCAAGAAGGTTTTACTGGAAGGTGTGTTTGTGGGTTGGGACTGGGGCTACCTCAGGGTTAGGACAGCCCACCTGCAGGAGATGGGAACATAGACAAGGGGAAGACAGGGTTCTATTATGTGACCTGGATCACAGGCAAAGGTCCTGGAACCTGCTTATCAGATGAGAAGCTCTGACTTCTACCCACCCGGGGCCTGTGACTAGCTTGAGGGCTTTTGCCCAGGCAGGACTAGCAGGACACCTGGCTGGCATCTGAGGGGCTGGCACAGCTTTGCCACTTGCTGTTACCAGCCTCACTTCCTCTGGAAATTGAGGCAGGCGTGAACCTGGGATGGGATTGCATAGGAGCCCAGCATGGGTGCTGATGAGGGCAGATGTAGGCGGCAGAAGGCGAGGCCTGATCAGTGATCCTAATTCTAAGCACTGACTCTCATTTTTTTAGAAGTGAACAAATCTCTAAACACAATCATGCATCATTAAATGACAGGGAAACATTCTGAGAAATACATCCTTAGGCGATTTTATCATTGTGTGAACATTATAAAGTGGACTTACACACACCCAGATGGTACAGCCTATTACACACCTAGGTTATATGCTATAGCCTATTGCTCCCAAGCTACAAACTTGCATGTTACATTACTGTCCCGAATACTGTAGGCAGTGTGACACATGGTATTTTTGTATCTGAACATAGAAAAGATATGTAAACATATGGTATTGTAATCCATGGGACCAGGTCATATATGCAGTCCCTTTGTGACCCAGTTATGGGGTACCTGACTGTAGTTGAATCAGGATTTCTAAATATTTAATGACAATATAACTGACAATCAGATTTTTTAGAAAGCTATGAAACCTTTGAGAAAATAGCATGCCGGCCTGTGTGCATGCCTTTGAGCAGTAATCTGTGGCATGGATTCAGTGAAATTTCAGCTCCAGTGGCAGTAAGAAGTGTTTTGTTTCCAGGCCAGTGATCTCTGCCCCATTTGCCAAGGTGTGCGCCTTCATGCGGAAAGCTGCTGCATAACGCTGATTCAGGGCCTGCTGCTTAAGGACCTGGCACCTTTTTGACTTTGCAGTTGGACATCTGTCTCTGGTCCTGCTGTATTCCAAGGCCCTCCCTGGTGATGTGACATAGGGCACGCTCTCGACTTCTTTTAAATTCCCAAATGGAAATGCTGCTTTTCACTCCCTCCCTGGTGTATGCCCAGGCAAGGAGTGGTTGCCACGTTGTGCTGCTTCGTGAGGACAGACCTCGCTATCTGACCCTCTTGCTCCTTGCCATCTTAATCTCTATAGGAGATGGTGTTCCCTCCCCTGGGGCAGGCTGTTCTGGCTCTCCATCATGTAATCCACACCACCTGGGCTTGAGGGCTTATGCTCCGAGTCCTTCCAGCTGAAGGCTTCTGACATGCAATAAACCATGTCCTTGCAACTCAAGGTCTTGGCTTTTAAAACTCAGAATCTGACCTGGTGCCAAGACTCATGCCTATAATCCCAGCACTTGGCAAGGCCGTGGTGGGTGGATCATGAAGTCAAAAAATAGAGACCATTCTGGTCAACATGGTGAAACCCCATCTCTACTAAAAATACAAAAACTAGCCAGGCATGGTGGCACACACCTGTAGTCCCAGCTACTCGGGAGGCTGAGGCAGTAGAATTGCTTGAACCCGGGAGGCAGAGGTTGTAGTGAGCCCAGATCATGCCACTGCACTCCAGCCTGGTGACAGAGCCAGACTCCATCTCAAAAAACAAAAAGAAAGGAAAACCTCAGAATCCTTCTCTCATTCTGCTTTCTACATCTATATCCCCCATGAGACAAAAATGCCACAGACTGAATGGGGAAATTGGTAGGAGATAGAAAGAAATGAGACCCACAGCGATGACAGCAATCACAAAGAGCAACACTGGTTATGGCAGCAAAAAAACAAAACAGACAAACCAAAAATCCCTAATTGTGCTGACAACAGCAGCAAAACGCATGTCAAAAACAGGCCTTTATATTGTTTCAAGACTGACTGTAACTTGTAAAGCTGCATTGCAAACAGTCAGTGTTTTGTCTCAGGCTGTTCTGATCTTTGTCAGTTTCCTTTCTTTTATACAATTTTTTGGCCAGGTATACATACATACACCCCTTAGTCCTCACCCCCAGGCAAGTTAACTGTGGTCTAGTGCCTCAGAAAGAGACATAGTTAAACCCAAATTGAGCTTTTGCTTCTCATAATAGCCAGTCCACTCAATGGAGATTTCAGTTTTTGGTGTTTGCGTTGTGTAGATAAAGGAAGCATCTGTGAGAGTTGTTCATGTTCTTCACCTTCCAAGTGGTGTTTGTATCATGGATATGGGGCACACAAGTCAACTGGGGGTCTTCCTGCCCCTGGGAAAGGAGCCTGATATGACCCATTTCCATGACTAAATTCCCATGATCTTTCTAATGGATATCCCAGCTTCCCAGTATTGCTTCTGATAGCTAGGTAAGCATATGCTGTTCCTGCTTTGTCTTGGGTCAACCCAGATCAAAAATCACTCCATTGGTGATAACCAGGGGGATAAATCCCCACATGCTGTGTGAGTGACTGTGGAGGGTTCCGTTGGCCATGTACAGCCTTCCTGGGAATGGCTGGTATGCTTGATTTGGATGGCTCAAATAGGCAGTTTGAACCCATGACTGGAAGGTACAGATAGGCAAATGGAAGCTGGGTCTCTAACAAAGCATTGTGATGCTGGATAGAGGGTGAAATGACTGGGAGAGGCCCCGGAGGAGATTGGAATCACCATGCATGGATTCACAGTCAGGAGCCCTCAGTGGAAAGGGACCTCATCCTCGCAGGGCAAACCTGCCCATGACACATTGCCTAACACCTCTGAGTTTCAGTTTCCTGTCAGTACAAAGGGTCAGTAATTTGAGTACATGTATTTTAGTGCTGCTGTAAAAGTTCAGTGGGGGAAATATTCATACAGTCCCTAGCCCACAGCCTGCCTTTAATTCTACTCTGTTTCTCCTCCTTCATCCCTTTCCCCTTTCCCTATTCCAGTGTCTTTGTAACTGGAAACACTGGTAGTGTTCCACGTGAGGCTGGGGGGTGATTTGACAGGGCTATAAAAAAGGGATTCACCTACATGGTGAGTGGATGGGCAAGAATTCAGCAGCAAGTTTTTATCTGTTTAATTTTTAAATAGATGAAAATGTTTCTTCAAAAAAATGTTTATTAAAAAACCTAATATGCAGACCTCGAATTAAACAGTGGCTCTGGCTGGACAGGAAAGGGAACGTCACAGCCCTGTGGCCCGTCCTGTACATTTGCACATAAGGCAACTCACTCGATACCCAGCATGCCTGTGTGCACACCCTGAAAACCACTGGCTTGGGTTATTTTTTTTAACATTCCTAAAACACTTAGGTTTCTTCGCAGAAAGTTCAGAGGAAGAAAAATATGGCCCTGTAGGGCCAGGTGTGGTGGCTCACGCCTGTAATCCCAACACTTTGGTGCTGAGGTGGGCAGATCACTTGAGGTCAGGAGTTTGAGACCAGCCTGGCCAACATGGTGAAACCCCGTCTCTACAAAAAATACAAACATTAACTGGGCATGGTGGCAGGTGCCTGTAATCCCAGCTATTCAGGAGGCTGAGGCAGGAGAATCGCTTGAACTTGGGAGGTGGAGGTTGCAGATCCCACCACTACACTCCAACCTGGGCAACAGAGCAAGACTCCATTTCAAAAAAACATACATGACCCTGTAGGATAAAGATGACAGCAGTCGTGACACTGACTGTGGACTTGTATTTCAGGTGTCTCCATGCGAGAGGTGTCGCTGTGAAGCCAATGGTGAGGTGCTGTGCACGGTGTCAGCGTGTCCGCAGACGGAGTGTGTGGACCCTGTGTACGAGCCTGATCAGTGCTGTCCCATCTGCAAAAACGGTATGTGAGATGCCCATCAGTGATGGGGTGCACCTCGCACCCTGATGCACAGCCCTTGCACTGCTTCATGCTAGGCGGGACACATACGGGTATGAGTTTCAAACCATGTGTCTATACACATGCATACCCACGTGTGTTATCTTTAGGCCACAGTGGTTCTGTAGCAAGGCCTCTCTCCCTCTTACTGGCATCAGCACCATGTATATGGATGTTAAGAAGTTCTTTGGGGAGAAATTCAATTTCCACCTTTGAGGAGAGTCACTTATTTTAATTTAACTTTGTTTGTTCTTGCAAAGCCATTTCTATCTTTCCAAGACAAATTAAACACACTGGTTGGGCTCATTTACTTTTCATTACTAAGTGAATTAAACTTGGAACATAATTGAATATTTTTCATAAGCAAATTAGGCGGGAAAGAGCCCCTTCCTAGTGCCAGGGAGAGAGCCTGGTAGATCAGAAGCCTTGCCTGCTTTATGGAAACGAAGTGGCAGGATGCCCTTGATCCTAATTTGTCAAGGGAGAGTGTTTCCTCATCCTGACAATGATTACTCCAAACCTGAGGTACTGAGAGCATTACACTTTAAGAGGGTTTTTGACAAGAGTGCATTCCCAGGCTGGCTGGGCCTGAGAACTATGACTTGGAGGTTAGTTTGACAAGAGGCTGAGCAGAGCCTGGGAAACAGTGGACGGAGGGAACACAGCCGGTGTCTGCAAGGATCCGAGTGTCCTCCCTGGCAGGAGTGACTGGGCTTTCTGGATGTTGCCTAGGGTGTGCTGTGAGGACCACTGGTTGGGAGCATTCGGGACTAACTTGTGATGTTGTTGGTTGTTCACATGGGTTGCTGGACTGAGGCTTGATAACTGTGTGGCGTGGGTTTGGTAAGTGGCAGGCATGTGTGGGTGGATGGTGGTACAGGGGTGGTCATGGTGCTCAGACAATTCCCAGAGTCCGCATCATGACAGTCAAAATCGTGGGAGCTGTGAGGTTCCATGGGTACCTTCGGCCAGGTACCTGTTTGCATATTCAAATTTTACTACAACACATTGTAAAACTCTTGAAGTAAATAACTGGAAGAGGAAATGAGGTTGCTGTTGAATGATAGTCCTGAAAGAACAAGATGACTGCATTAGGAATGTCGTAATTATTGTAGCACAGAACATCCAGTCCTCCAGATGCAAGTGGACAGTGTTAAAGATGTCACCGAGTGTACTTTATATGGGGTTGGCTGATCTCTTGTGCACATTAATTATGAAGAAATCATGGGTGGGATTCCATTAGATAAAAACGAGAAGGCCTTTTAGCATGGAGTGTGCTTTTTAAAAAAATGATGTCGAGACACCAGTGGGACGGAGGGAAATCAGTACAGTTTATTCTGCTGGTGTTAATCACCACGAATTTATACTAATAAACAGAGGAGGAAGACTCTGGGGTTGGAGAAGGAAAGGCAGGTGGAGAGTCTGGCAGAGTCTCGGGGTGCGGCTTTCGACACACCTGCTCAAGAGCCCTAGTGAGTGCCTCCCATCAACTGGGAGACCTGAGGGCTGGCGCTCAGGCCATGTGCCCTGCATGGCGGGGGTACTGGACAACAACTCTCACTGCGTCGGGTGGGTTAGGGAATGGGTTGCTCAAATATTTGACATCTTAACCATCTAAGATATTCCATGTTTTTCCTGTCAATTTTGATTACAGACTAAGTCTTGGCATTAGACAGTCAGGGAATCCTGGTTTGGGTGCTAACAATAGGTGAGAAGAAAGGATTTCAACCCCTGGATTTTTTTTTTTCCTGCTTTTAGAGAAATTTCAGACCTACCGAAATGTTGAAATAACTGTCCAGTGAGCAATTGTATACTGTTAGCTACATGTACCTGTTGTTAACGTGTTGCCTTATTTGCTCTCTCTCTGTCTTTGATCCTCTCTTGCCCCATCTCTGTATGTACATAACCCAACACCATCAATATAGTTACTTATGTTCTTTCCCATAAGACACACAGCACAAATTCTATTGATACTACCAGCGGTGTGAAAGCTACTGAATATTATTAAAGATTGTTTTAGAGTTTTGTTTTTGCCCTTAGGATTTTTCCTACTTAGAGCATATAGTTAGAGAACTACACTGAGCAGTTATTTGAATGAATTCTTAAAAGTATGCAGATATGTTAAATTTACAAAGATGTAATTTATTTCTGTGTTCAATTTTGTCATTTAAGATATGATTATATTTTTTGGGTAAATAAAGTTCAAAAAGTAAACGCTGTATAAATATATTCTCAGAGATTCAAAGTTTGTTTTAATATAGCATTGATGGTTTTGGGAGATGCTTGTTGTCCTATGGTAAACTTCTAAATGTTGATCCTTTGCCTCTATATTTTGAGAGGCAACATAGGATGGAATAAGGCAAGATTTTTGTGGTGGCCCATTAAAGATTTTTAGAAGGGAGATGAATATGTTTTTAAAGCTAGATTTATATTACAGAAAGATTTCTATTATAAGGCTCGATCCAATTATATCAAAACATCAACAACTTATTTTAGGGAGTATAACTGGGAATAAATGTGTCTAATCATGCACATACAATTACATTTCTTTTATTCACCAGATAGAACTTGGCTTTCAGCTGTCTCTAGTTATAGGGTATTCTGACCTTGACAGGGAAAATGGGGTTTGAAATTCTTGGTAAAAGAGAGATGCTTGAAAAATAAAAACAGTTTCTACAAGAAACAAATGCTCTACAATAAATGACCGAGATTAATGAATATTTTACAGTACTCCAACCCTGCCTCCCCCACAAAAACAATGTTCTTGCAAAAAAATTGTATGTTTGATATATAACAGATTAGAGGACATCAAAAATGAATGCTTTATATGAAATTAAAAGCTTGGATAGACTTAGCTTGGATGAAATATTAAGGTTTTAACTCTTGATCTCCGTAGACCAGCCTTTACTCCTCACTCTGGCATGTCTTGACCTATAGCATTAAATAGCTCTTTCTCCGACAGAAGGGAAATTACAGTTCAGTTGCTAGCTGCCAAAGTCACTTGCATCAAAAGAGCAGAAGCTGGAAACCAAGAATGCCTTGAATATAAATAAATGATCACAAATCAAATGTACTTTAATATATTCAATTTGTTGACTTGTGTAGATCAATCTCCCAGTGGTTTTCTTTTGATAAAATGGATGTTGCATGGCATTATTAGGTTTTAAAATCTTCCCCCCACAATGACACAAATAGTGAGTATTATTTGACTTTCAAGAATTCAGCTTTTCTCTGGTGATAGGTGCACAGCACTCATTCTGATCAAGCCCCTTAGTTTCAGACATGCTTGTCTGCATTAAGTAAGCACTAGGTTCCCATTAGGGATCAGAAGACCTCCATTCTGCAGGTGCACCTATCATCTTACTTTATGGATCCAAAGAAGAAAACTGAAAAAAAGTAGGAGATCAGTGTTGAAATATAAGGACTTTGTTGGAATTAGCTGTGCTTCTCAAAGGTGGAATATGGTATCCAAGGGAGGATATGATGTATGCCAAAAGCACAAAGCCACTGGATATAAAGGTTACATATCTCCCTGAAGTATAACTGCTACCTGATGATTATTATTTGCAGCTTTATTTTCACAGGAAAGTAAATATGTCTATTTTTTGAAGGAAAATGAAAAACTTTTATGACACTTTAAAGGTAAACACTGAGACTTCAAATTACTAAACATACTTTCATGGGAAAATATGTAAGAAGCACTGACTGAGAATTAGGCAGAGTTTTGTTTGGTGTATTTCAGAAAGTAGGATAAGATGGTAGTAAATTTCACGCAGTGAGTTAGACAAGACTGGGGTGTGTGTGTGTTTGTGTGTGGACATGTCAAGATCCTCTCACAAAGAAAAGCCTACTCCTATATGGTCTCACTATTGAATCCTTCCAACATTTCTACCAAAGAAATAATACAAATTTTATGGAAACACTCTGTGATTATTTACAGATTACATGCTTGTACCCAGAAAAAAAAATAAAGGAATTTACAAATATCAAAATGAAGAGTTGATTTTAACAAGGATATTTAGCAAGATTCGTGTTTGAAAATCAGCTCTATTTCTATATACCAGAAACAAATAGAAGTGAATTAAAAACTAGAGTTTCAAATAACATCATACAAATCAAATACTTGGAAGTAAATCTAACAAAATTGTGAAAAGTCTCCATATTTAAAAAACATAAATCTTTATTGAGAGAAATTAAAGAAGACCTAAGTAAAAGGAGGGATATATCATGCTCATGATTGAAAGACTCAGTAACATAGAGATGAGTCTGCTTCAAAGTAATCTATTGATTCAGTACAAAATTCTAGCCAAAAATTCGATGGTTTTCTGTTGCAATTATCAAACTGATTCTAAAATCCAAATGGTATACAAGAGCTAAAAGCTGGCTTGAGAAATATCCATGGGGAACAACAAAGCTGGAACATGTACAAATATTAAGACTTACTCAAAGACATAGTAATTAGCCCATTGTTGTTTGGTCACAAAGAAAGACTGACCAATGGAACAGAACAGAGTAAGAAAAGGCGTGTGCATGTAAGACCTGGCTGTGTACTAAACTGACATCACAGGACAGTTGGAAAAGGAGTAATCTTTCCAATAAATGGTGCTAGACCAACTGAATGGCAGTATGGAAATAAAAGGTATCATGATTCCTACCTCACGTTCGACAAAAATCATTTCCAAACAGATTGCAGATTTAAATATGAAAATTAAAACAATAATGCTTTTACAGGAAAATATAGAACAACTTTATCACTTTGAGTATGCAAAGGTTAAAAGAACACTAAAAGCACTAAACATAAGGAAATAATTTATAAATTGAACTTTTTAAAATTCAGAATTTTTGTTCACCAAACAACACTATTAAACAAGCATAATATAGCCCACGTGTTTTGAGAAACTAGTTGAAATATGTATAATTACCTAATATCTATTTAAATACTTCCAGTACATCCAAATAAAGCAGGAAGATACAAAAGAGAGAAAAGTATAGGGAATACATCAGTACCCTTTTCCTAATTCCTCTGATCAGCGAGATTCGTTTCCTATGCATTTCAGATACTGGACTGCTTTCATTATTTCTGTAACATGGCATTTCCATGACAGGTCCTGTTCTTGGTGCAGATATGAGAGAAAAAATAAAAAAAAATAGAAAAAAAAGAATTTCTTGTTTTGCTGGAATTTAATTAGTGTTAACCTGACATAGATTATGATCACTTAAGATGCATTTTGTAATTCCTAGAACAATTACTAAGAAAAGCAACAAAGGAATTAAACATGACACATGAAAGAATTGTGTATTTAATTTTAAAAAGGTAGTCAAGGAGAAACAGAGAAACAACTACCAGGGGAACTGATAGAAGACAAGTAAAATTATATATATACATGTACTTAAAAGCAGATCCCCAAAATACATGAAGTAAAAATTGATAGAATTCAAAGGAGAAATAGAAACCTAAATAATTGTAGTTGCAAATACTGATAAACTATTCAATAATTCATAGAAAATCTAGACAGAAAATGAGCAATAATATAGAAGACTTGAATGACACTATTAGTGAATATGACTAACTGACATATATGTACAATATACCACCCAGGCACTGAAGAACACTCATTTTTGCCAAGTGCAGGTGGACACTCTCTACAGTTGACAATATGTTAAGACATAAAACAAGTCTCAATAAATTTAAAGTACTTAATCTCATATCGTTTTTTTTTAACACAACAGATTTTGAAAGCATTAAATTAGAATCAACAATGGAAGGAAATCTGGGAAATCTAAGACTATTTGGAAATTAAACAGCACATTAAAAAAAAACCCAAGGGCCAATGAAGAACTCTCAGAGATTTTAGAAAAAGCTTTGAACTGATTAAATAATGAAGACAAAATGCGCTATAGATTATGGGATGATGCTAAAGCAGTATTTATAAGGAAATGTGTAATTTGAAGAGCTATCTCAGAAAAAAAGGAAAGGTCTCAAATCAGCACTGTAACCCTCTACCTTAAGGAACTAATAACTGATCAGCTAATTTTACTAAAATCATGCGGAAAGAACGTAAAATATAAGCAGAAATCAATTAAATAGAAAATAGAAAAGCCAAGGCAAAAGTAAAGAAAACCAAGTTAGTTTTTGAAAGCTGGTTCTTAACAATATTGATAAAATTGACAAAAGTTTCACTAAACTAACGAAGAAAAAATTAGAGAAGACACAAATCAGGAATGAGAGAGAGGCGTCATTACTGACCCTGTAAAAATGAAAATGATTACAAGGCAATATTATGAACAACTTTATTCCAACAGATTAGAATAGTTAAAAGAAGAACAGATTCCTAGGAAAACACAAATTACCAAAACTGACTCAGTTCATTTCTGAATTGCCCTAAAACAATAAAATTCAAATTAATAATTAAAAGCTTTCCACACATAAAAGTCCAGGCCTACATACATTTACTGGTGAATTCTTTCAAATATTCAAAGAAAGAAATAATGCCAATCCTTTTCAAACTCACCCAGGACATAGAAGCAAAGGGAACACTTCCCTATTTAGTCTCTGCATTTGCCATGACCACAATACTGAAGGTAGACAAAAACTCCACACAAAAACGAAAGCTAGAGACAAATTTATTTCATCAATATAAATGGAAATCTCCTTAACAAAATGAGTTAACATCAGCAATCTGAATCCAGAACCATATAGAGAATTATATACTTTAACCAAGTGCAGTTGATTTCAGTAGTGCAGATTGGTTTACTGTCTGAAAAATTAATTAACATAATACATTATTAATGTAAATGATAGCAAAAACTGCCTATGATCTCAATAGATGCAGATAGGTATTTGAAAAATTCAACACTCATTCATATTTGAAGCTCTCAACAAACTAGGCATAAAAGGGAAATTTCTCAATCTGATAAAGAGCAACTATGAATAATTCACAGCTAACAACTACTGTGAATGTTCTGTCAATAGTCCTAAAATCTAGGAGAAGGCAAGGATATCCATATTGACCACTTTCATCCATCAACGTAGTGGAGGTCCTATATACAGAGAGAAAGAGAAGGCGGGAAAGAAGAGGAAGGAAAAGGAAATTAAGAAGTAAAACTGCTTTTATTAGAAGATGTTATGCTCCTGTAGATGAAAATGCTGAGAATTAGACCTACACATGCACATACACACATACACATGCACATGCACACACACACAACTATTGTGGCTAGTAAAGATTAATACCCAATAATATACAAAAATATAAATTTTTGTAGTGTACAATGGATAATAAAAATGAAATTAAGAAAATAATTTCATTTAGAATAGCTTCAAAAAGAATAGATACTTAGAAACAAGTGTCATAATGCGGGATTTATACACTAAAAGCTGCAAAAAATTGCTGAAAGAAATCAAAGAGATACAAATAAATGGAGAGATACTTCATGAGTAGAAGACTCAATGTTGTCAAGATAATAGTTCTTCCTAAATCAAAATATAAATTCAGTGCAATTCCTACACAAATCCCAACACATTTTTTTTTATAGAAATTGACAGTTTGATCCTAAAATTTATGTAGAATGTAAAGGATAACCAAAAGAAATTTTCAAAAGAACAGAGTTGGAAAATTTGTACTAGCCAACTTTATACCCTATTAGAAAATCAATAATCAAGACACCATAGTATTGGTGCAAAGATAGGCAATGGAAAAGAATGGACAGTCCTGAAAGAAATCTAATATGCAAATCTTTACATATTTATTTACAATCAATGTTATAAGATACTTCAATGGGGAAAAAATAATCTTTTCAACAAATGGTGGTAAGAAAATTATATATTCACATGCATAAAAAAGAACTTAGACCCTTACTTTACACCATATGCACATTAACTCAAAATGTATCATGCACCCAAATGTGAGAGTTTAAACTATGTAACTTTTAGATTAAAAAATAGGAAAACATCTTTATGACCAAAAGTTGTGCAACTATTTCTTAAAATAATACCAAAATCATAATCTACAAAAGAAAAAATCGAATGTCATCAAAATGAAAAACTTTTGTATCTCAAAACACACAACAAATAAAATGAAAATACAAGCACAGACTTTGAGAAAATAGTTGCAAATCATATATCTGATAAAATACTTGTATCCAGGATATATAAAGAATTTACACAACTTGAAAAGAAGACAACCTACTTAAAAATGGGGAAAGGATCTGAACAGACATTTCAGCAAAAGAGACAAACAAATGACAAATAACCAAATACGAAGATGTTCAACCTCAACCTGGCTGTGTCTCCACCCAAATCACATCTTGAATTGTATTTCCTATAATCCCCACATGTTGTGGGAGGGACACGGTGGGAGACAATTGAATCACAAGGGTGGTTTCCTGCATTCAGTTCTTGTGATAGTGAGCTCTCATGAGATATGATGGTTTTATAAGGGGCTTTCTCCCTGCCTCACTCTTCACTTCTCCTTGCTGCTGTCATGTGAAGAAGGACATGTTTGCTTCCCCTTCTGCCATGATTGTAAGTTTCCAGCTACACAGAACCGTGAGTCAATTAAACCTCTTTCCTTTATAAATAACCCAGTCTTGGGTTATGCAGCAGCATGAGAACAGTCTAATGCAATACTACTATACCCCATTAGAATGGTTGTAATAAAAAGGACAGAAAGTACTGGAGGTTGGCAAAGATGTGGACAAAGTAGAAAAATATTGCTGGCAGAAATGTCAAATGGTTTGTCTACTCTGGAAAACAGTTTGGCAGTTGCTTAAAAAGTTAACGAAAAACTTACCATATGTCCCAGTTATTCCTTCCTAAGATTCTATCCCAGCAAATTGAGAACATATTTTTACATAAAGATGTGTATGCAAATGTTCCTAGCAGATTATTATCATTTCTAGCATTATTATTAATGGATAAAGGGTGGAAATAATGCAAATGTTTATTAACCAGTGAATGGATAAACAAATGTAGTATGTCCATGTGCTGAATACTATTTATCAATAAAATACTATTTATCAGTAAAAAGGAATGAACTAATAATACATACTACAACATGGGCGAACCTCAAATACAGAAGCTGTTGCAAAATATTACATGTTTTATGCTTCTATTTTTTTGAAACATCTTGTGAAGACAAATTTATCTAGGAAGAAATTGATCAGTGGTAGCTGAGAGCTATAATCAGAGTGGGAATTAGCTGCAAATCATCATGAGGGAATTTATTGAGGTGATGGTATGTTTATTAATTGGGTTTTTAGGTGAATACAAAATTAATCAAATTTACTAAAAATTATTAAATTATACACTTACACTGGGTGAGTTTTATGGTATGTAAAATATTCCTGAATGAACCTTCTAAAAATATTGAACTTCTTAACAAAGATAGGTAAAGTGAAATTTTTGTAATTTTCTTTGACTCACTCCCAAGGCTAATCTTGATATACATCCTTTACTTTCCTCAGTGACTGACTTTTCTAATCCTAATGTCTTTAATGACTTTATGAAATCTTCCTTCTTAAGCCTACTGAAGTTGAGACCCTTATACGTATATATTGTAATTTGCCGGTGTTAAAATAGAAAGTTTAGACAAATTAAAAAGTTTATTTGAGCAAAGGATTCATGAGTCAGGCAACACTCAGAAGCAGAAGAGGTTCAGAAAGCTCCACCCAGCAGTGTGAGCAGTGAGCTTCTAAAGGCTGAACACAAAAGCAAAGCGGAGAAGTCACCTGGTTTGCTAGAGCCAGGTGTCTGCCATAATTGGATGTGGTGTAATGAGGCATTTCCCTTATTTGGGCATATTCTGATCAGGTGGCTGCCTGTAATTGGTTGAAGCTCAGCTGTTTGTGATTGGCTGAAGCCCAGCTATTGTTATAAAAATATATTCCTAAATTATGTTTTGATTTGTTAGGTAGAAAATCAAAGTAAGGAGACTGTCTCAAGCTAATGGCCGCCTACTTATTTAATACCTGTAAGAGATAAGAAGTTGTAAAGAAAAACAGGCAAAGAAACACAAGTCTATAGCTGGTTATAAATTTTTTGTTCTCTTGGTCCCTTGTGCATAATGTGGAAGTCCAACTCCCCACACATCCCTCTCTTGTTGTTAATTTTTGCCGTGCAGACACCCTCTTTCTCCTTCAAGCAGTCCTCTTCTCCATGTCATTCTAAGAGGCTCTTCTCCTTTATGGATTCAGCTTCCCAGAAGATGGGGCTGAAAACTTAAAATGCAGAGAATGAGAGCCAGTGTGTGCCTCTTGTTCTCCTGCAGGCACTGAACACTGCTAGAACTGCAGAGTCTGGGACACAACACTCACTTGCTTTGTAGGATTAGTGGTTCCTGAAGTCTCATGTATAGCAGAATCACTTCTAGGGCTTGGTGAAACACTCTGGGACCCACCCCTAGAGTGCCTGATCCAGAGGTCTGGGCTGGGGCCTGAGAATTTACATTTTTCACAAACACCGTGCGCTTCTGTTGCTGCTGGTCTAGAGACCACCATTGGAGAGCCACTGCTTTTGGGCACTCATTTGTTCACAGCATTCTTGGATATTTCCTGCCAGTGAAATTTAATGAGAGAACATAGTGGTTGTAAAGCTTTAAACATGAAATGAGATAAATTTGAGACTTCAAATGCATTTCAGATGCCTTAATTAATTTATGTTTGGTGTATTCCAGAGATTGTAGGGTTTATGGAAATATATTAACATGCAATAATACTTTAAAATTTGAAAATATCAGGAGCAGAGAAAACATGACTGTTGAATGGCAAATTAAGTCAGAAAGGTTTTATACAGAAATATGCTCTCTATCATCATGTACAGCTAGTTAGTAAAGGTTGGCATAAAATTAGTCTATAGGCTTGCTAGCACCCAAAGCAAAAAACAGAACCATAGGCAGTATTAGCTACGGTGTTTAGCAGAAACACACAATTCTGTTTTTCTTGGTGCTGAAGCCTGGAGGAAATGATCAATTGTCCCTGGTGAACTGTTTCCCTACAAATAAATACATAAATAAATTTTAAAATATTTAAAAGCTTTATTCAGTTCCTCCTGTTGGCACTTCCCAACAAATGTCAAGAACTCACTCCAAAGTGCTAATGTACTTCTTCTACAGGTGTCTTCTGTTTTACTTGCATTTCGATTTTGTGGAAATATTGATTCAGATGACATCCCATTAATCTCCATAAAGCCCAATGGGTATTAAGTATTTATTATTATTAGAGAAGAACCTCAGTGTCCTAGCCTCTGTAATATGTATTTTCATGCTGTTCTTCACCACTTCCTTAGCTAATACTAACTCTGTGTTTGCTCTTGCTATTCCAGGCTTTAGTGTTCAGTATTAACAAGAAAGAGTTCAGACAGTTGTCTGATCTTTTCCTTTCTGACAAACTAGATAAGGAGGATGAATAGATAGCAGTTAATCTCTTACACATAGCAATTTAATTTGTTTTTAATCTCTTCCTGAGATCTTTGAATTGGCACTTCTTCTTGTAAATTTGAGAACAATTAAAAATGACCCCTTTGTTTGCAAGGATTGGGGCAGAATCTTATTTTTAAGATAGATAAATTAAGTTACAGATAGACTGCCCCAAAGTGTTGCTATCAGTTTCTTAGGATGAAGTACTTTACAGAATTAAGTGCACTTCTAAACTGCTGGTCAGAAGGTGCGTGCGGGTGGTTTTATTTGTATACTTCCTCAAGACAGACTGCCTTTGGGAATGGATTTCACACAAAGCTGGGGACTCAGAGCAAAGACTGGTGTCCACTAGGCGTGGCCATTACCACTTACACTGTGCCCCTTGAACTTGTTGAGGACCAGCCGTGGAGTGACTTCCCCATCTCTGCCTCTCTGTAACTCTCATTGAGTCTCTATAAATGTGTGTCCAAAGGTCCTTCTGGGAACTTTCTCTGGCTTGCTTCCTAATGCAGGTTGATTCCACTGTTCTCAGAAGCCACAGTCGTAATCCCATTGTATTCTTATGCCACTGATACTGAGTGTAGGAATTGTGCAGACACCGGGTTTTGTTGGAGCCTTTGTTTTTCAGATTGTTGGAGAAAAATGTGTTCTGTGTATGTGCATGTATTTATATATATGTATATATGTGTGTGTGTGTGTAACATATATATGTTACTCTTACAAAACATTGAGGCCCTTATTGTTTATTTCACTGCATATACAAAGATGAGTCAAGCTATGGATCCTGACTTTAATGATCTCACAGTCTAGACGGGAGGTAGCCCTATAAATAACTCGTGTTTGCTGTTTTACTTGAATTATGATAAAGTAGTGAGGGAAATAGCGGGGAGAAGTGAGTAATACTGCAATAAACATCACAATGTATATGGCCTTTATTTGCCTTTGACTTCTTACATCAGGAGAAACTCTGAGGAGTGAGATTATTAGGTTGACAGCTTAGAATATTTTATGACTCTGATACATATCACCATGTTGTTTTAAAAAAGGTTGTGTAAATTTATAAAGCCTTTGATTTTATTATAACCTTGCTAAACTTTTATTAATTTAAACTATAGAAAAATGATGGTTCATTATTTCAATATTAAGCATATAAAACTTTACAATGTTTTAGATGGTAATTTTTCCACAATGTATTATACTTCTCTACCTTATTAGCAAAATGATTTTGAACATAATTTAAATGGTACTTAATAACTGAAAGCCCTTGATTTGAAAACCAATTATTGGACTGCCCTGTAATACAATGGAGTATTATTGAGTAAAATTTTGGCCAATTAACTTGATTCCTCTGTATCCTTTTGGTTCCTATAACTTGGAGATATTTAACACAGCCACATCAGTGGATGTTTTGTGTCAGTTAAATACCATGATGAATTTCGAAGTCCTTCATTAATTTGTTCAACAGCTATTGACTCAAGCTTTGCTGTATGCCACAGGAGATACAATGGCTAATAGGAATATCTCTAGAACCATAGATTATGGGAAGGAAACAGGCAATTTCCACTGAATTTCTGAAGTAAACAGCATTGAGCAAGGAGAATGCCTGCTGTGGAGTGGGAGTGGGTCTTGGAAGGGGAGAAGCAGAGAAGAAGTGTGTGGGTTCTGGGCACAGCGTACGTCCAGAGGGTGGGAGTGCACCATATTTGTGCACTAGACTTGTTGCCTAAGCCTAGAGTTGGAGGGAGAGTTGAGAAGTGTGAGGTAGCCGTGTGCGAATGGACACAGGCTAGATTAGGAAGGACCTTGGTGCTTCATTAGGGAAGTTATTAATAGATTTAATTCCGAGGCAATGAGAAGCCAAAGAAGGGATTATAGGATGGAAATGATGCAAATACATTTGAACTCTTGAAAGTCATTCTGGTTGAGGGTTCCTGAAAGAGGCTATTGCGGTAATCTAGAGAAGCATAACAGTTTGGACATGGGCAGTGGACAAAGAGATACGGTGCACTAAGGAGATACATCAAAGGTCACATCAACTGCACTTTGTGGGTGACTGTATAAGGTAGGGGGGAGATCCAAAATTTAAGAATGGGGCTCTGCTGCTGATTTGGGCAATGGGGAAGACTTTGAGCTGGTCCTGAAGGTAGGAAGAATGGGAGGAAGAGCACTTGTAAGCACTGATGGATGCTTTTTGTTTGGTGTTCTGAACTGTCAAGTTAGACTGAATTCCTTGAGGAAATAGTACAAAACCTCCTGGCTTTGGAGCTAGACTGGCACATTCCAGCTTTCTCCCTACCACCTTGTCTAATTTTCTTCTCCTCTTCAGTTTCTTCACTTACAAAATCAGGACAACCTTTCATTCATTCCTTGTGGGCTTAATATAAGGATTAAGTAAGTCAAGAGCCCACTGTTGAATCCAGACACTCAACACTGCTTTCTCTCTGACATTGGCCTACTGGGACTCCACCTCAGGCTGAGTTTCTTAAAGGTAATATCCATCACCAAATTTTCTTTCAATCAACCTCTAAGACTTGTTGCCTGCACACTACGGCAGTCTGCCCAGTCTCAGGCAGCGACCCCAAGCTGCAGAAGAGGTTAAATTTCCAGCTGTATTTCACGGGCAAGGCCCTCTATCCTCTAGAAGATTATCCATTCATACTCCTTCACCATTATTCATCTGTTAAAAGCTGCCTGGTCATTAATACAGTGCTCTAAAATATCTCCAGCCTGTGTCTTCAGCAAAAGGGAAATCAATTGTCACAATATCCAATAAAGCTATTCATCCTAAGGCAGATATCTTTACCACATCCACAGCATGATCAATGGCGCCATTACCAGAGGTAACTTGAATTGCATCCAAAACACTTACATGGAACACATTCTGGTAGAAGTGATCTGTCAGTGGTAGACAGTGTGAAGACAAATAACCCTGTGGATGACTTGCGCAATCTGTCTCCGTCTCCAGGAGAATGGGCCAATGAATATTCTTAGCAAGGATTTTCAGTGGCTGCTTCCAGGGAATGTAAAATACCCTCTTTGTTGATCAGAAGACACATTCTGCTCATACACTAACAGCAAAACCCAAACCTTTTATTTGTCTTTCAGGAAGATAAACTTCAGGTATAAAGAGTCCATTACCCCAGGAGGTATCCATAAACCTCCAATTCTGAAAATTGCATCTCATCTTTTCTAAAACAAACGCCTTTACTTAAGAGCAGTTACAATTTGCCAATCCTGACAGCTGCAAAGTGAATTTATCTTTAATCACACATTCACTGAGTGTCTTTTGAAAGCACACCAGCCATCATTGAGTAAAGCATTATCATATGGGGGGAAACCATTGCCAATTCATTAATTAGGAAAACGGAAACTCTTCAGATAATAGGAATTAAATGTCTTAAAAAAATTTTTATATTTTAGCCTATAGTACAACTTGATTCTTATAATACTGGTGAGAAGTGGCAGTTATTTGAACCTATTTTGTCACCTGATGAGCTGGCTAAGAGATAAAAAAGTACACTCTAGACTTTGCCCCAAGGAGAGCCACTAAATGCTGAGAGTGTCCGCATCTAGGTAATCTTAGGAGGGAATGGCTAAAAATGGATGGCAATTGAAAGAAGGCAGATTGGGATGTGATACAAAGAACAATTTCCTAATAATTAGAATTTCTCCTCTCAAGTATTCAGAGGATGGGGAGGCAAATTCACAGAGAAATACTTCCCAAATTGGACTAGATGATTTGAAGAGCCCTTCAAAGCTAAAAATCTATTATTCTTTGACACTAATGCATAAATGTCGCAGACATTGTTACTCAATCATCCATTTTGGGTGCACAGAAAGAACAGGTTTTTTTTTTCTTTAGTTAACTCACAAATTTTCTTGTTTTTTTTCCCATCTTATGTCAGTAAATCATCTGGTAAGTGAATGAGATAAAGACTTAAAATATTTGTCCTTTATTCCTTGAAGACCCTTGAGAGAAGGTGCCATATCACCTCTCCCCAAAGTGGAAAAGAGCAACATCAATCCATGTAGAGGCTTTATGGGACCCAGAGAGAGTGTACACCCTGCAGCAAGGGAGCTGGATCTGGCTCGACCTGCAGCAAGGGAGCTGGACCTGGCTCGACCTGCTGCCGGAACCACCTGTGATGCATGCACCTTACTCTACTCATCTGTGAAAGGAGATTGAAAGTAAAATGGAAGAATATATATATATGAATTTGCCTTTAATATAAAATATTATGTAAAGGAAGGCAACGGTGTTAGCAAATAAATTAAATGTGATTAATGTTTAGGAAAGGTGTTACACATGTCCCCAAACACCCAAACTTGACTTATCTCCTAATAATTCAATTTTTGAAGCCCTCTCACTAGCCCCTTGGGAAGACACACACCTTGGCATACAACAGCTTCCTCGCTGGTCTGCAGTTCCCTCTGTCATGGCTGCATCCAGCCCTTCCTCCTGTCTTGAATCTACACAAAACTGCCAATACATCTGTTCACCTGTTTTCGCTCTGTTGCTTACTCCATCCAGAATGCCTTAAAACCCTTCTAGAACAAACAGAACTCTACAGGTGTTCAAGGGTGGGAGCAAATGTCTGCCTCCTGCTTCACAAGGTCTCATTTTCGTGTTCACAGAAAGCATTGTGTGTGCCCCTGCTGTGGTGCTCACATGCTTGGGTGACATGACTCCTTGGCCAGCTTCATAAACTTGCTCATTTCACACTGCGTTCTCCATGGCCAAGTCCTCTGAAACATGAGGGACACGCAGCCAAAACACGGGTCATGCTCTGCAGCCTGAAATGTAAAATACTGCATGGTGTTCTTTATATTGTAGGGGAAAATAACATAGGTTTGTGAGGACCTGCCACAAAAGGTAAATTAAGAGAAAACCAAGTTTATTCATATGTATATTTCATACATACATGGGAGATACTCAGAGAATCAGCAGTTCTCAAAGAGGTGGCTTTGAATTCCAGCTGATAACAGGGAGCAGTAACTTTTTAGAGAAGTACAGAGACACAAGAAAATGACTTAGAGTCTTTAAGCGTGGCCCATGGGGGAGGGCAGATAACTGGCAGGTAGAGACTAGCTAGTGATGTTTGTTAGTGTGGACTCCTCTGGTACCATCTCAGGCCCAGGAGGGTCTCTGTTCTCCCTGGTAGAAGGGGACAGGTAGGGTACCTTTAGTCTTTGTAACACCATGTCCTGTAAATAGAGGGAGGGCAGAGGGCTTTCCTGCATCTGCTTCTTCTTAATCATCTTCAGCTCAACAATCCTCCCTATTTTGGGAGGTGTATTTGGTCTCACACTGTATTTCCAAGGTTTTAATCCCTTCTAAATAAAGTGAGATTAGAAACACCAAGCTCCTGTTGTTACTTTGAGAGAGATTGACCCTCACAACCTCCCTGGGGTTCTTGATGAGATTGATGATTATTTCTTACGTCTTGTAAACATTAGGTAGGTGTCATTACTTATAAACCTCAGGAACGCTCTACCCTGCAGCCACTCTAGCTCTGAGCCCATCTGGAGTGCCAGAAACATCTCACAGGCAATCGCTCCACACTCCAGGCTCCGTGAACAATGATCACCATGGCAGCCCACAGTCATTATTGAAAATACAGCATCAGAATAATGAAGATGCTAAGAGTCTCCCCTCTGGCCCCCATTAGTAATGAAAGCCTGAAGGAAGAGCTCATTCATTAAGATTTTATAAGCAGAGGAGAATAAATGGATATTTGTTTTAAAGAAATTCATTTCTGTCCAGTATTCTAACTTTAGAGGAACTTTGTAGGGAATACAAATTTATTTTAAAAAATGATTAGAATAAAGTTCAGTTACTGCAAGTGAGTCTTTGAACCAAGTACTCCTGAATTGTTTCACTAGTAATGTTTTGTTCAAAAATTCTAATCAAACTGACAAGAATTTGACTTTGGTTTCATTGTCTAAAGAATGTAAATGTGGTCATTGCACATACCAGGAATGCAGAGAGTCAAGTGCACCTCATTTATATTGACTCTTCCGCATCATTTATCCTTGTAATGCCTTTGTGATCCCTGGTTAAACACAAAAATCTAGCACCTGAAACTTACCAAAAAGATGAACATTGACAGTCATCCCCCATAGGTGCAGCCCAAGCACAAGCTGAGGAAGGCTGGCAGGACAGGAGTTCTGTGCAGTGATAAGCATGGTCAGATAAGAGCTGTTCTTCAGCCTGCACCACCTATGGGACCACAGCCTGGAGAGGAGCTGCCCAGTCCTTCCCCACCCAGGATGCTGAATGCAGGGCTCCTTTTCCTGTTAGCCAATATTATCACAACAAAATTAACTAACTCATTTCGTAAACTTTTCCACTTTGCAACTAATCCTTTCATTAGCAATGAGGAAGGAAGCAGGGAGGGAAAGAGGACATTTAGCCAACTTTTAATATTGATTTTTGCTTTTGCAAGGATATTGATGAGTGCTTAATTTGCACAGTTTGCCCAGTCATTGTTGGAGGCTGCAGTGAACTCACTGGCCAGATACGAACAAACTGGAAAACATAAATTTGCTTAAGTAACTTCAGCTTCTAGTTCAAAAGTTAATAGTTACACTAAGAAGAGGATCTCAAGGCAATGATGTAACACACTTGGCAGTAGAAGGAATATTTACTTGTCACTCTCTGAACCATGAATGCTCATTGACAGAAGATGAGAATTTTACCCTAGATTAAATCACTCATTTTCAACTGCAATTTTTAAAATCATTGTGCAAAAAGCAAAACAAATCCTGTTACTATGTTGACTCCAATAGCAGAAGAAAAAAGCAGCAAAACATTAAATAATGTCAGTTTTATATCAGTGTCTTATATGCTTCAAATAGAAAAACAATTCGGTAATTTTCAAAGTAATGAAAAACACATCTATGCTTGGATTAAAAATAAAGTTTTTTGAAGATGATTCCATGAGTTAAAACATCTAATGCTATTGCAAATTGTATTTTAAATTCATTTTAAAAATTCATTGTTAAAAGTACAATTAATTTTTGACTGACACTTTGGATAAATTTTTGCAGGAGCAGAGTGTCATGATAAAAACCATGATTTAACTTAAGAAACCAACAGAGTACAAATGCCTTTGAATTCGATTCTGTTGCACATACTCATAATTGCATCTAAACAAGCTGTGACATTCTAGAAATAAATATAGAAGCTATAATTGTCAAAATTTTAAAATATTCTCATAAACTCATCTTTTTATGAATATAAAAAAAAATCTCAGCGTGGCAGGAGTGCTTTCTCTTTCATCAGTTGGAATTTCTTTAGAAATGGTTGAACTTTAGAAGACCTACTCTGAAGTCAATCTAATTGCCTAACAAAGTTTTTTGACATTTTAAAAATTGAATTCTCTTTATTTTAGCTGCATATTTCTTTCTAACTAGAAATCTTTAATTACAGTATTCAATCAATTTTTAAAAACTCTAGCTTTTGAAGCTTTAGGAAGTTGCCATTGTTGATGCAGTTATGCCCTATCATATATAGATTGTGTAGTGTTTTCAGTTTCTTCTTTTATAAATCATGCTTACTGAGGTATACCTCCCATATCATTAAAAGCCTGCCTTTTAACGGTGCAGCTTATTTCTTACCTTCCTTCCCAGCCCTGGCCCCAAGCAGCTGCTGCTCTGCTTTGTTTCAATGTGTGTTTTTGGTGTTTGGTTTTTGCTTGAGACAGAGTCTTGCTCTGTCACCCGGGGTGGAGTGCAGGGGCAGGATCTCAGCTCACTGCAACCTCTGCCTCCTGGGTTCAAGCAATTTGATTCTTCTGCCTCAGCCTCCTGAGTAGCTGGGATTACAGGCACACACCACCACACCCAGCTGGTTTTTGTATTTTTAGTAGAGACAGGGTTTCACCATGTGGGCCAGGCTGGTCTTGAACTTCTGACCTCAAGTGATCTGCCTGCCTCGGCCTCCCAAAGAGCTTGGATCATCACTGTGGTTATTTTTAACCTGTGTTTTATAGAATTTCAGATGAGTGGAATCATGGAGTACGAGTCTTTGTGTCAGGCTTCTTTCACTTGGTGATGTTTTTGAGGCTCACCTATGTCATTGCCTGTAACAGTCCTTTCCTTTTTACTGCTGAGCAATGTTCCCTTGTATGGATACACCACATTTTATTCATTTACTACTTCTCAAATGTCTTGGCAGACATTTGAGATTTTAACTTCTGATTAGTATGACTAATGCTCCTGTGAGCTTTCATGGATAAGCCCTTGTGTAGACATATGTTTATATTTGTCTTGGGTAGCTTCCCAGGAATGGAACTATGGGAGTGAGTGTATGTATTTTACTTTGTAAGAAACTGTCAAATGGTTTTCCAAAGTGGCTGTTCTGTTAAGCATTCCCTTCAGGAGTGCATGAGTGCTCCAGTTTGTTTTATAATTACATGATAATAGTTATGAATAGGGGTTCTCTGAATCGTAGGATATCACACAAGGATGCTTGGACAGATGAAAGACAGAACTCTTGGTTACAGCTGTGAATGAGAAGAGACTGTCACTTGGGCTACACAGTGGACTGCATCCAGGGGACAGGGTAACAGCAGGTTAGAACTATACAACCACAAACTATAGTCCCCATACTGAAGGAAAAAAGACTAAAGAAACTGACTCTTAAGAGAGTCTCAGTGTTGGACTCTGCAGAGAAAGACTTCAAAATCGCTGTTAAGGTATGTTTAAAGATTTAAAAGAAAAAATAATCTTTTGTATGGCAAGTGGGGTGGGGTGAGCTTGGTGGACCTAGCTGGGATCCCTGGACATTGGGCATTTTGAGTAATTCCAAATAAGAAGGGTCCATTCCTGGGCACTAAATATTCTGGGGCCTTTGGCAGTTGGATATGAGTTTATTATAATTCAGCAGTGCTAATTCCTGGCAAAGGAAGTAGTTGTGGTGGGGGACTCAGTGAACAGCCTGCAAAGAGGAATTGGAAGTTTTCAGCCATGACATCAAATCTGGGTCAAAACAGCACTTGTGAAATGTTATTACACAGATATTCTACATCATTGCCAAGACTTGGTACTGACAGAGGTTAGTTTTAGAAGGTCTAGGAGGTCTAGTGCACCTTAAGATGCATTTCCGTAACTACCAACGATGAACATTGTTTCATGTGGTTTATAGCCTTTTTATAGCCTGTTTTGTGAAGTGCTGGTTCAAATCTTTGGCTCATCCTTTATTGTTATTCTTTTTATTGTCAAAGTTACTCTGTCATTATTTCTTATTATTGACTTGAAAAAGTTAATATAAATCCTCTGTCTAGTATATGTGGATATGGTATTTTCCCTCAGTCAATGGCTTGCCTTTTCATTTTTAATGGTATCTTTCAAAGAGCAGAAGTTTTTAATTTTGATAAAGTTCAGTTTCTCAATTTTTCTTTTATGGCTTACTTTTTGGTCCTATCTATGAAATACATGCCTAATCCAAGGTCACAAGTTTCTCTTACATTGTCTTCCAAAAGTTTATAAATTTAGCTCTCAGATGTATTGTCTGGGTCCACACTTTTTGTCCGTGGAGGGAGATAAGGGTTGATGTTTGCTTTTGCCCGTATTGATATCTAGTTATCCCAGTACCATTTTTGAAAAGATTACCTTTTCCCCATTGAATTATCTTGACTTTTTTGGTCAAAAATCAATTCATCATATGTGGGGGGCCTTTTTCAAACCATTTGTTCTTTTCCATTGACCTACATGTTTATCCTTATGCCAATGTCAGACTCTTAACTTCTCTAGAATTATTGTATATGTTGAAATCAAGTACTATAAGATGTCCAACTGTATTTTTTAGAATTTCATTAGCCTTTGCATTTTTAGCAAATTTTAAATATAGCTTATCAGTTTCTACAAAAACCCTGTTTTGATTTTGATTGAGTTTGCATTTAATTTACAGATTACTTTTGGAAGAATAGACATCTTAACCAGATTGAGTTCTTCAATCTATAAAGATGGCATATCTCTTCATTTATTTAGATCTTTTAAAATTTCTCTCAGTAATATTAATGGCTTTTATTATACAGGTTTTGCATATCTTTTGTTAATTTAATTAATTATTTTAATGTTACGTTTTTCCTAATATTAAATGAAAATGTTTAAATTAAATTTCAATTTTCAGTTATTTGTTCCTTCAATATAGAAACATATTTGATTTGTTTTAATCTTGTACTTCCTACCTTGCAACATTCACCAAATTTGTGAAATTTTCATTCATTATTTATTGAGCTATTTTTCTGTTTCTTTTCTCTTTCCTACCCTTCCAAAACCCAAATCATACATATGAAAACTTCTTATATTATCCCACAGGTCTTTAAGGATTTGTTTATTTTCCCCTTATCTTTTTTTTCTGTTTTTTACATTGAGTGATTTATATTGATTTATCTTCAAGTGTATTGATTCTGTTTCTGCCCTCTGCAATCATCTGTTCAGTTAATCTAGTGAGTTTTTCATTTCAGTTATTGTACTTTTCAATTCTAAAAATTCCATAGAATAATTTTTATAGTTTTTATTCCTTTGTGTTGATTCTCTAGATGTTCACTCATTAAGACCTATTAAGATCACATTTTCCTTAAAAGCTTGAAACATCCTTTAATAGCTACTTTGAAGTCTTTGTCTACAGAGTCCAACATCTAGGCTCTTTTGGAGTCCATCTCTTTTGTCTTTTCTTCTTCAGTATGGGGCATACATTTTGTTGTTACATTGCAGGTTCTGTTGTTTCTTCTGAGGACTGATGGTTTTTTGCTGCTGCCTGGATCCACAGTGTGAATATAGATCTCCACTGTTCTTTGCCTAGTCATTTTTACTTATAGCTGTTTCTAAATTGGCCTGGGCCTCTTCAGAATTCACTGTGCCTGTGTAGCTTAGTGGCCAGGCAAAGTACTTGTGCAGTTTATGCTGGCATTTCGGGCCCAGCCATTTTCTTTCCTTGCTTCCATGTGTGCCTCCTGACTTTCCAGCTGCTCTTCTAATCCCAGCTGTAAGGCTTTACTTTCTTTTTTTTTTTTTTTTTTTTTACCCGAGCTGGCCCCCAAGGCTTTACTTTCTATTACCTGAACTGCAGATGATTTGGAAAATTCATACAATCAAAACAGCAACAAGAAACTGATGTTTCTTAATGCACTTTTGCTTTTTAATGATAGACTCCTCTCACATTTACACCTATTTTCTGGCTACCTCCTCAGACTCCCCACTGTACCTGCTTATTCATTGGTTGGCCAGAGTTACAGGCAGTTTGTACTGATTTGGGGGTCTTACCCTTTCTTTGGCTTTCTTTGGCTTTCTTCCTTCAAAGATCCCGACCACCCCCATATTTCCAACTGTTCTGCCAAATCTGACTCTGTCCTTGAGGTAGTAAGACTGTGATTTTCTGTGATTGGAGTAGAAAGAGAGGACTGACAAAAACCCACCACAGGCAAACAAGCCACAAACTTATGATTCTTACCCTTTGTTGTAAGAGTCTATTTAGAGTAAACTCTCCTAGGCTTTCTGCCTGCTTTTATTGGCTTTCTGATACCTCGCAATAATTATTCCTCCCGTCTGGTTTTCATCATTGCTATCTGGAGGACACTTTTTCAGTGACACCATCACCATCACCAGAAGTCTTCCACTTTTAGTCTTCTGAAAAATGAAAATACTAGAAATCTTTAACAAGCTCAGTTAGTTATTCTCATATATATAATTTTGTATCTGAAAAAGAATAATCTCCTTTAAAACATCTTAGCACAGTTTTTAAAAATTGATCTTGCGTTAGGTCACAAATAGAGTATTAGGGGACTGAAAAAGGTGAGACTCATAGACAATCATTCAATAATTGTCAGTCAAGTACCTGTTATATACAGGTGTGGTTCTAACTATAGTGTTGCAAATGAGCAAGCCAGAGTCTGTAGAAGTGCACAAATGTATGGCCTGTAAAATTTCAGTTAAAAAAAGATTATCTTAATTATTTTTAGCATAAAGAAGAAATCATACTAAAATTATATGCTGTTTAGAAACAAAATAAATACTACATGTCAAAACTAGTGATAGTTTTAAATATAATGTTTTGCTGTATATGACAAATTTGGTAGGAAATTTTTAGTGGTTTCATTTAAGAAGTTTTTAATAGATTTCTTATATATTTAACTAATTTTTCAAACGTTTGAAAATATTATCACAAACGATAACTTAAAGTCATTAACAGACTCTGGCCCCTGATGGGTGCACTATATAAATATACAGTTTTTTTCCAGCAAGAACGATGTATTATTTGCCTTATGATAAATTTACAATTACATGACTTCTGTGTATTGTCTTAGCCAACATTTTTACCATTAGTATGTTCAGTATTCCAAATCAGGAAAAAAATAGTTTATTCATAATTGTTTTATTCTTTGCTTATATTCACTTATACATAAGAATACACATTTCATTTTCAAAATCTTCCAAAATTTTGACATATCCTCCTTATAATTTCAAAGTTTTAATATTATTTCTTGCTTAGCTTGGTTTTATATATTCTATTAATACTGTTAGTTATGTAACATTGCACTTTTGTTTATGAATAGGACTCACATATTTGCATGTTTAGATTTTAAGTACTTTTCTGTATTCTTGAGTTTTTATTGTCAATTTTGACATTTTTATACTCATGCAAGTAGAGTGAAGTTTTGCCCATTTTTTAATGTTTATATAATGCATTTTGACTTTGTTATTGTATAGTTAGCAAAGTTGTTTGACATGCTTTAAAAATTGTTTAATTCATATTAAATCCAGGAAGTGCCTTCTTTTTACGAGTCCAGCCATTTTAGTATTTTATTAGTACAGGATCCCATTCTCCAATATGTTCAACATTGTAGCTAGCCTTTGTTACCTCTTTTTATTTCTGTGTTGTATCAAACAGTAACTTTTTATTTTTCTCTTAGTATTGGATGGGAGGTAATTTCATGTTATTACATTCATTTTCTAGGGTTTATTATGCTCAAAATAAGTTGCTTTCATTATTTTCCACCATTCTTATCATTATATTGTATTAATAATAATCACCATTTAAAAGGTCCACCATGTACAAAGAGCAATTCTAAGCTTTCTTTTAGTAATGGCCTGGTTATTTCATGTCTCACCTCTTTTCTGGGGGACTTCTCTAAATTGGGCCTTGGTATAGCCTTGTCTGGATACCCCAATACATCTTAGCATTTAGATTTTACTGTAAAATGCAATACTTACTGTTCTTTGTTTTTTCAGAATGTATTTTGCTTTCTTATATATTCTGATCAATTATTTTATTGAGGTACTATTTACATGCAACAAAATGCACAGCTCTTGATCATTCAGTTAAGAGCTAATAGTTACATACTTCCACCAGCCATCACCCCAGAATGTGCCCTCATGCACATTGCCATGTAATTCCCATCTCACCCTCCCTGTAAGAAATACCTATTTCCAGTTTCTGTCTCTATAGATTATTTCTGCTTGTTCTGTGACATCACGTAGGTAGAATCTTACATGAGATGTTTTATATCTGGCTTCTTTCACTCGGAATAATATTATTGAGTTTCATCCTTGCTGTGCCTATTTGTATTTTGGTTCTTTTTGGTTGAGTAGTATTTGTTGTACAAATAAACTACAATTTGTAAGTGCATTCTCTTGCTGATGGGTGTTTGGTTCCATTTCAGTTTGGAATTATAATGAATAAAGTGCTATGAACATTTTGCACCAGGTTTTTGTGGACATACAGTTCCATGACTTGCAGATAAATACTAAGGAGTGAGTCAAGGAGTAGGCCTATGTGAAAAGTTACATGAAATTGATTTTCAAAGGATTTGTACCATTTTACACTCCTACCAGCAATACGTGAAGTTCTAGTTGCTAAACATCCTCACCAACACTCAGTATTGTCAGTCTTTATAAACTTGTCCATTCTAGTGGGGCGTGGTGGTATCCTGTGTGTGCTGAGCTGCGTCTGGGCTGTGCTGCTGTGTAGTTGGATTTAGTTCGGTATTAACCATGTCTTTTATTTTTTGTATTCTGATGCTTTGACATCTGGAGCCCCATTACTGCTAGACGGACAGCCTCTCCCAGGATTAGTCAGTTCTGAGAGATAGTAAACAACTTTCCAGAGAGGAGCCTTTTCAAATGCAAGCAACCAATCCAGAGCTCACTCCCTCAACCACCTCCTGCAGCAGGCTCTTACACTCTGGGCCACCATACCCTGCCCTAATACTCACCTAGGGCCAGGTCTCAGGGATAGCCCGGGTGCCCCACAGCCCACTGAAATGATTCACACTTCACACTAGCCAATGCTAAGCCTGCTCGCCCTGTTTTCCCAATTCCTTCCCACAGAACCCACACCAAGGCTCTTGCTTACAGCTCGTCTCTCTCTCTCTCTCTCTCTCTCTCTCTCTCCCCCCGCTTCTCAGTGGTCCCCTGAGAATAATTTCTCTTCTACTGGGACTTGTAAGTAATGAACTATTTTGCAAAGAGAGTTGTCTCTTGATCTGTTGGCCTTAATGTATCTCTACTTTCTGTTAATACGCTATATTTTAAAACAATTTTTCACTGGCTTAAAAGGTTTGCAAGGCTGTGTCACAATTTCTCTTTAGCAGTGCTTAGAATCTGAACACCAGTGTAACATGAGATTTTTAAAAAGATAATATCCCACCGACCAGTTTTCCGAACTATTAGTCTCTCCCCATTTAAAACCTGCCAGATTTTGGGGTCTCTAGGGAGTTCCTTGTTCTCCAGATTTGCTCCTGGGCCCCTCTTCTTCAGTGGCCCCTCTCTGCTCTGTGTCCCATGGAGGCATCCACAACACCCTCAGTTAAAGTCCTGGCAGCCTGGCAGGTTATGTGGGCATTCCTGCCCTTCCCCTAATGTCCCCGTTCACTTGGCAAAGCTCAATGGAGAGGGCCAGTGTTTGGTTGAGACTCATTCCATGGCTGATGCTCTTCTAGGGGTCTAACACATCATGCCAGCCTACGCACGCCCTTTGAAGTTTGTGATCCCATTGTCTGCTTTCTCCTTAGCCCTGCCTGAACAGCCTTCCTCTCCCTTCACATTGCCAGTGAGGAGGGCAGCTGTAGGTGCCGGAAGGCTTATCTCTTTCTGCGTTTAGTCCACCTGGGTCCCTTTGCATCTTCAGCTCTCTAATGAATAAATACATTAAACAAACAACAATTGCAACAAAAGCCTGTGGTTTCATAGTTTATCCAGCTCTTTCTTGTTGCTAGGATGGGAATGGCCATCTCTGGAGACTATTTGCCACCTGGAAACAGAACTTCATTCAAGTTGATTGTCTTGTGTGTCCTGAACTATCTTTTGGGTTATTGCTGTTTTTTCAGTCTGTTCTCGGATCTCTATTGCTGCTTAGGAAGATTTTTTACAGCCGTGGGACTGTGTTTACAGATTTTTTTCATAACCTCCAACTACTGTATTTTTTTCTGCCTTCAAAAGAAAAGTCAACATAACTGAATGCAGTACTTGTAGTACTTCTTTCTTTTGACTGTTCAGCTCTTCCCCTGTGGTTCTCTTCCTTTTCAGTGTCTCCAGGAAGAAATCTTAGGCATTATCCTCTTTGTCCTTGACAAGTTGTAGAATCCTTTATTAATCTTTAAAATTTGAGGGAAAAAAAAAGTCTTTGACAAGTAGGAGTCCTGGAACAGAAGTTGTTTCCTTAAGAATTTGCTCTTCTGTAGGGTGATGGGGGCCCTGTGTTGCCCTAAGTCTCTGGTTTCTTTGGTATTTTGACTTATCTCATGTTGTCTTGCTGGGATGTGATTTAAAAATTTGTGAATTCACCGTGTATGATTATTGTTATTCCTGTCCACTCTCCGATGGTAATTTTGTTGGGCTAGTTTTATTTAACACTACCCTTCCAGTATTTCTTTACATGTAGTTGTTCATACCTTCTGGAAAGTTTGTTATTTACCCAGCCCCCTAGAGCTGACTGTTTAGCAAGCCCAATACAATGCCACATGCTTGTGTCCATCTAAGGTGTTAATCATTCTTCTTTGGCTTCGGCCGAAGAAATGACCAAACGCCTCCAGAAGCTCCCTGTGGCTCCCGAGTTGAGGGTGCCATTTCCAGCTGCTGGCTCTTCTCCTAAGGGCTTGTGGTGGCGGTGATCTTCTTTTATGAATTTCTCAATGCTTTTTGAAGTTATTCTCATTTATTTTGATGTGGTTTTTCTTTTTTGAAATGTTAAACCTCGTGCTTTAGACTGTCAGTAATTTGAATTTTTAATTTTATTTTTTTACCAGCAGTTGTAAAAAGGACTATTGCATGCTCTCTGAACACCGGTATTCAGGAATGCTATAACAAATATATGTATTAGCATACTTATTTAACCAAGAAATAATTATTTAACCTAGAGAAGATGTAGCAATTTCAGAGGAGAAATGTTATCATACTTGAGTGCTTTTCGTGGGAAAGGAGTTAGATTTATTCTGCATAGCTTGATAGGGTGCATATGGGTAGAATATACAGATGGCAGATTTTGGCTCAGTATAAAGAGACACTCCTCATACTGAGGGCTACCCTCAGTGAAACAGAACTGAGGACACAACAGTTTCCAGCTCCTGGAAGTGGGAGAGCAAAGGCGCTCACTGGCCATGCTTTAGCTACAGTGAGAAGAGGTCCTGACTCTGGCAATGATAAGAAGCATTGGGTTCTGTCAACAAGGTGATCAACTGCAAAATAAAAACATAAATCTGAACTTAGCAAGAAGAAACTTTCATTCAAAAGGATTTTTTGCAATAATAAAAGACTATTGCAATTGGAAGAACACACTGATTATAAAATCTTTAAGTAACTCCAGAATTTAGGCAAAAAGAGTTTTTTCTTTCATAGACAGGAGTCAACAAGGCTAGAAATAACCAGGCATGGGGGAATTGGGATGAAAGAGTAGCAGCATCAGATAGTAGACAGAGGATATTTTCCCCTGAGGCCAGCCTGTTCTCAGGAGAGGCGTCTGGCTGCTCAGGCTGAGGGGACCTTGGAGGAAGGTTAACAAGAATTTTGTTCTGGTTGATCAGTGGGGGCAAAGCAGTTCAGCTAATTATTTATGAGGCAAAAAAGGAGGGGGGGAATTTGCAGGATCTTTGTCTTTTTCACAGAGAACAAGGGGGCATACACACATCTAAGACATATGGGAAGGGTGAGTCTTTGCAGTAAGCTGTTTTCAGGGACACAAAAGGGTGGGATATTCCTTTACCTCATCAAAAGACAAAATTATAACAAATTTTGCTTAAAGATCTAATTGGCTTTTATTTGTTATTCTACAATTAAGCAGCACCTCATTCTGTTTCTGAGAAATAGAATGAGGTTTCTGTGAGCTGACCAGAGAAGTTTGGCTTTATAGGCAGAAAGACTTAAGGAAGCAGAAACAGGGAACAAAAAGTGTATTGGTAATTTGAAAGTTACTTGCCTTACAGAATTAAAACAGAGGGAACTTTCTTGTTGTGCTGAACCAGATTGATTGAAATCTCCTGTTTTTTAGGAAAACGAGCCCATTTCAAACTTCTGTTTGGTTCCATGGCACTTAGCCCAAGTCTCTCCATTCTGGTCTGGTCTGGTCTTCTGGGGCCTGGTGCAGGAGGCTGGTTCAAGTCAACAACCTCCCATCAACTGGGTTAACAACCTTCAGGTAAAAGTCTATGTTGCCAAGACTTTTTCAAGCTTTATTCACTTCTTGACACTGAGCCATGTCCAGTTGCCATTTAGCTTTCTTTGATCATTTGTCAAGTGCCTCCAGGCACTTCACTAGGCTCTAAGGTTAAAAGTCTGGGTCAAAACACGACACTGCTCCAAGGATGTCACAGTCTAATAGTCTTCTCTGGAGAAGTACACTTCCAGAATAGCAGCTACAGGTCATGTACATCCTGAGTTGGAAATGTGAAAAGTCCAGAAGTCAAAATGACCAGAGTAAGGGCCAAAGATCAAAGGATACTACGAAGATTAGGCTAATAAGACTTGCTGATGCACTGCATTTGGACATGAGAGAAAGGAAGGTTTCCAGGTTAACTTCAAGGAGTTTAGTGTGAGCAACTAGATGAATGGGATTGATATTTACTGATGCAGAGAAGAATGTGGAAATAGCAGGAGGGAGAGGGGGGAGATGAAGAGTTCAGTTTTGGATATATTAAGTTTGATAAGCCTATTAGAAGTCTGAGTAACTTCTTCAATTAGAGAGTTGGAGTATGGAATTTAGAGATGGGGTCAAGACCAGAAAGATGAATGACTAGGTGATACTGACCAGCATGTTCTGCCCATTGCACAATAAGCCAAACACGGAGATAACAAGTTCTGCAGTAGAGAAAATATTTTATTCACAAAGCAGCCAAACAAGGAGGTGGAAGAACACCTAACAAATCCACCTCCCTGAAGATGGAGTCTTAGTGATAGTTATTGAATAGAGGAGCAAGGTGGTCCAAGGCATGGGGAATGGTGATTGGGGGTGAGAAAAAAATGAGGTAATCAGTGGTCCATGCAAATGTAGTCAAGCTTCATGGTTCTTTATGGGACGTATCTTCACAAACTGGCATCATTAACATGATCTGAGAGTGGTGTTTTTGTCCCTCTAATGTTAGAGGATCACTCATTGAACATCTCTGCAGGGGATCAACCCTGTGCAATTGGAGGTTCAGTGGCCTCATATGGCTTGAACTGGACAAGTGTTGACCCCAAGTTACTGAAAAACAATGTAAGTAAGTTACCATCATGATTTATAGATTCTATCTATAAATAAGGCAGTGGGAATTTACTTATATATTGTTTAGCTCATGACTTTTAGCTATATAGGATTTACAATCAACTAGAAAAAAGAAACTAAAAGCAACCAAAGCAGATAAAGTTTTGAAGGCTAGTCAGCTTAGCTGTTCAATTCAGAGGTGGCTTGTGGATCATCATATCCAGAAGTCATAAAGTTGATCTTGTACCATGGGGAGCGTATTGGCCGAGCAAAACCAGCAGTGATAGTGATTCTAGTGGTTTCTAGGCTGATGGGTGGACTTGGGAGTAAAGGAGGTGTTATTTTCCACCACATTCCTCTCTAATCTGTGTGCAGGGCCATTCTGATTAGCTGAATATCATCGTGTGGGTTATGAGGGCCTTGAGGCAAACTTCAAGGTTGACCTGATGCAGTTCATTGGTATGTTCTCTTGTCCTCTATTCATTATCCCCAGTGGCTAATTCATTTCCAGGGGACTCTGTGGGAATCAAATAGTTCAATTATATGCAGAATGAATCTAGGCAGAGAACTTTCATCACACATTAAGAAGCCCATGCTGGAAGCAAGATACAAAACTATCAAAGTAGGACTCAAATTATGTAAATATATATTCATGCAACAAGTGAATGAGCAAGTGGATTATTCCACAGATCTTTTAGTCCTACTGAGTGTCAGTCTATATTATATGCTGAATTATCAGTAGAAAACAGGGTTTCTGGTCACGGGGTAGATGGAGCTGAGGTTCATGAATCCTTCCTACTGCAAACATGAAATGCTGAGTAAATGCTGGATATATATATTGTTAACCTAAAGAAAGAAGCTGAGGCAGAATTAATATAGAGATTGTATTTGGTTCAAGGTTGAACACAGCAGCCTAGGACACAATTCCAGGTTGCCTTGGAGAGTGCTCCTTTGTAACAAACAGGTTTTTAAAGGCAAAGGGAACAGAGAGTGGCCTGATACAAAGTTGTTTGCCTAGAATTCTCATTGGTTTACAGTGATTACATTGGTCAGTGATTGGTTATACATTGTTGAATAGCCAATAGGTAGGGGATATAGTGTCCAGCATGTGGCATTTTATGGCTACTGGACATCAGCTAGTCCGGAGCCCACCTAGCAACTGGCTTCAAGGAGTGAAAGGTGACTGCTGTCATTAGGTCTGATAATTAAAGGGGGTTCACATTCCTTAGATGAAGTTTATTTTCTTTCCCAATAGTTAAGCTAGTGACACATGTGGGCTTGGGTGCAAATTTTCCTACATGCATGGTGGGGACTGGGAGGACCAGGGTCAGAAATTTTTAAAGAGAAGCAGGACTGAATACTTGTTAAAGAGGGCAAGACAGATTGTATTCAGACAGCTGCAGTCAGAGAGACAGTTCAATATAAACTGAGCTCAGTTCCAACTAAGATCAAGGTGGCTGAGGTTTTTAAAAGGAGGACAGAGAAGGAACAAAAAGCAAGAACAAAAAAGAAACTTGGAGCCTATGGGGAAATGGAAAATTACAGAAGGGGCTAAGTGGAGAATTGCTGAAAAAGTGGTTTGGTAATGTGTGTTGGGGCCATGTACATTTTAGGGTTTGGCAGCATTGTGTTAAAACAATTTACTTTATAAACAAAATGCATGATTGATTGATACTGGAAGGAAATTACAAACTATTGGCATTAGCTATCTCTCTTTGAACATTATTAAGACCTTTTGCTTCTTCTTTATATATCTTTCCAATTTGTTATAATGACCATTATTTTTTAAATCATATGAAACAAAAAAGTCATGATATCATGACTAAATTCCTTATAAAAACAAATTAAATTGCTTTAGAAGAAAATACAATTTTCTGGTCATTGATTCTTAGGCAGTAAATCATAATTTGCAAATGATAATGAATAGAAGCCAAAGAAAGGGAGTTTGCTAGTTAATTTGTTTTCATTTTGGGTTCAAACAGAAGTCTGTAATGCTGTTGACAGATTATTCCATATGGCATCATGGTATCAAATTTAATTTGGATAGAATATTTTAGGCAGACACATTCAATCAATAATTTTATTTATATTTGTAAAACCAAACTAAAATTTATTTTCTACTAACATGAACTAAAAGGTAAACATGTAGGCTGATGGTTTTCATTAATGTTTTTACTATTAAATTCTTGGTCTGTGGCTTACAGTCAAATGATATTTAAGTGTGGTCTGGGCATGGTGGCTCAGGCCTGTAATCCCAGTACTTCGGGAGGCAGAGGTGGGCAGATCACTTGAGGTTGGGAGTTCAAAGCCAGGATGACCAACATGGTCTCTGTCTCTACAAAAAGAAAAAAAAAATTAGCTAGGCATGTGGTGGACACCTGTAATCCCAGGTATTCAGGGTGGGCAGATCACTTGAGGTTGGGAGTTCAAAACCAGCATGGCCAACATGCTCCCTGTCTTTACAAAAAAAAAAAAAAAAAATAGCCAGGCTTATAGGGGTGCCTGTTATCCCAGCTATTCAGGAGGCTGAGACAGGAGAATTGCTTGAATGCCAGAGATGGAGGTTGCAGTGAGCTGAGATCTCCCCACTGCACTGGACAACAGAGCAAGACTCCATATAAATAAATTTAAATAAATAAATAAATAAAATCTATACTTAAGTGTGCATGGATTTATAAAAAATCTTTCTTGAGGTCTAGGAAAATCTTTTAGATTTTTTATGTGCAAAGAACATAGATACATTACAAAAGAAACTAAACCACTACTTAGTTGTAGATATATGTAGATTGGTTTGGTTTCTTTAGTAAGTTGTATCATGTATTCTTCTCAGAGAGCATCCTCACTTATTATGTCACAATTAGATCAGAGTTTGACACTACCTTTGTCCTACCCTTGATCAAAATGTCAAAAATCATGAGAATGTGTGCACAACTAATTGCTAAAGTATATAGTCACTAAATGCTTGAAATTTAGTCTTTGAAGTCTAACTTATTTGATTTGTATGACATTAAAAATTGACTTTACAGATGATTATATGTGGCACTATTGAAGTGAGTTGAGAACCTTAACCAAAATGACCCAGTTCTTTTCAAACATTTTTATTAAACATATTCCATAGAGATGGACAGACTGTAAATTAAGAATTGCAACTGTGATATTCAGTGAGCGAATATAAATAACCAGAGCTTTGTGAGACTCAATGAACCATGCAAACATTTTTGATATTGGCTGGAGGAATAGAACTTAATTAAATTTAGACAGTCTTAGAGTAATTACTGAAATTTGTATCTATCTTTTGCAAAAACTAGTGTTAAATGCAAGGAAACCAATAACAAGTCACCTCGATGGTGTGCCTGCTGTGTCAGGCAAGAGTATAGGTGTCCCCAAAACAGGTGAAGGACTTTTGGGTCCCCTATTCATAGCTAAAAACAGAAGAGGGATCTTTCCCTTTGAGTTTTGCCTTGGAATTCCTGAAGGCTTGGGGAGATCATGGGGAGAGTTCTAGATGTGGACTCAGGCTGTCTGATCAGTCATGGCACTTGCTGGATCCACAGTCTCCAGGGAGTCACCTGCATTGTGAGGGAAAAATTCTAAGGTGATGCAATTTGAGAGGAAGAAGGAAAACAAGATAAATCGAATGGCAAGGTTATGACTCCAAATGCTTTCCAAATTCTTACTTACCAGAGATGGAATACAAATTTCATTTTGAATTTTCCAGTAGCCGAGGTGGTGGAAATCTAATCCATTGCACAATCCACAGTGCTGATAATAAAATTAAGATGTGTCGCCTAGGAGGAACATATTTATTTATTATTTTGAGACATGAGAGAAATTTCCTATTCGTCCTTATGATATAATAAAAAAATTTCAAATCCTTACAGAAAATACAAACATAGAGTTCAAAAATCTGCCTATAACCTTCTTCCCTGTACGTTGATGGGATAGTGTCACATGCAGCTCAGCGGAAACAATTCAAAGGGAAGTCAGTGCTATCCAGTCCAGATATGCAAGTCCCAGATGGACTGGCCTGATCCAAGTATTGAGTTCACAACAGCTATGGGGACAGAGGACTGAACATCCTGAAAACCAACTTCCCTATCCCTCCCATCCAATGCCACCCTGTGAAAATTAGGAGGCAGAGGCAGGGCTTATAACCTCAGTAATGTAAGTACAGCTGGGAGCACAAAACCATAAAAGGCAAAACATTCTATGGATGTGAAACATTTCTCACTTAAGATTCTTGAACAATATTCTATTAAAGACATAATGAGACTTTTATATTATCTCTTACTTTTTTTCCAGAAGATTGGTGCACTTTTTCATTTTCTTAGGAATAACTAATTGGACTTTTAGGGGAGTACAGATGTTGATGGGGGGAGTCAGGAGACAGTAGGATTGAAGCAGACTCCAGTCTCTTGGGATCTTGTCAGTGGAGGACAGGAGCCGGGAGGCTGTGGTGCTAAGGATGTGAGTGCTCACACCTGGAGTTCTCGCAGGGCTAGCACAGGAGGGCCTGCATCTCTGGGACAGGCTTCAGAGCAACCTACTGTGCTTGAGTAGATGATGCCCTTGGAGTAGACCATGGCTCCCTACAAGCAGTGTTTTGAGGGCAGTGTTAACCAACATCCTTATAAGGTGACAAGGGACATAGTAATAACTACAATTTATTTTTTAGGACCTAAAAGTTTCCAGGATTTTCCAGGAGCTTTTCTACCTGTATTAAATCATTTAAGCCTTACAATAACACTATGAAATCAATGTAATGTACATTTTACAAATCAGAAAACAAGGTTGAGAGGTGAACAATAAGTTGCCCAAAGTTACATAACTGTTAAGATATGCTAGGAACTGAACGATGTCCTCCTAAAATTTGTACGCTGAAGCCTTAATCCCCAATGTGACAGAATTTAGAAATAGGGCCTGTGAGAGAGGTAATAAAGTTTAAATGAGTTCCAAGGGTAGAGCCCTACTCTGATAGGCGTGGGGTTTTTATATAAGAAGAGAGATGCCAGAGCTCTCCCTGTCTTTTTTTGTGATGTGAAGACACAGTGAGAAGGCGGCTGTCTGTAAGCCAGGACGAGAGCCCTCACCAGACAACAACCCACCTGGATCTGTGTCTGAAAATTTCCAGCGTTCAGAACTGTGGGAAATAAATTTCTGTTGTATAAGCTACCCAGTCTGTGATATTTTATTATGGCAACACCACCAGTATAAGAACAAAAGGCCAAATTTAAATTTGGCCTGTGTGTCCCTTGAAGTCTAATTGATACCATGATACCTCTGCAGCAATGGCAATAACTTACAATATGTGACATCATTTAATTTACATGCTCATTAAAAACATGCTCTAATGCCATCAAATCTGAGGACAGTCAAGGCTTTGCTTGTTCAGAAATGTCTTTTATCCATCCAAAATTTCTTGTTTGAACTGAATGATGTTTTACATTTTCATGATTAAAGCGGAGAGAAACCAACATAATAATTATTGAGAAACCTAGGGGAGGTTTCACCTGAACAGGATCTGGGTGGAGGATAACCACCTTCAAACAAGAGCCAAAAGAAAAAAGGGATATATTTTTGTCTGTTGTCAAAGATCCTCATGTGGGACCCATGGTTAGAAGGGCAAGGACTATGCATGTTGGATCCGTGCAAGTGGGAATTTGTAATATTTGAAAATGGCCTGAGAGGAAAGAGCTGTCTGCAGAAATAAAGCTATTTCACAAATGGGGCCTTTGACGTGAACTCAAGTTAGGGGTGAGAACCACATGTTTCAAATTGTGATGTCCCATGTCTCTAGAGCCTAAAATTAGAAGCATTCAAAAAGATGTGGTGGTTCCACGCTAAGTTTTTGTCGTAGTTGTTTTCCCAAATGAATGATTTCTAGGATCAAATCATGCCTTCCTAAAGTCTAAGCTGTTGCGAGGGCCCAGGCAGTAAAGTCTGTTTCCAGGAAATGGGTATTGGGATGTGTCCCTCTCACTGCATGGACCACCATGTCCCCCGGGCTCACCAGGCTTCTGGAGGAGGAGCCCCTTTACTTGGCTGTTACTTTGTACCTCGTTTTCCACTCGAGGAGAGCCTGTCTGAGAAGAGTGACTGTTCTTAAGTCAGTAGTAGAGAAAATCTAGGAAGCTATTTTCGAGAGAGTTGTAGATGAGCAAAGATGTTTCTTTGGATGCTAAATGGAAACTATGAAAATGACTACGGTGCTCTAGAGCTGTGGGGAACGTCTGGTGGCATGGTGAGGGGGGCAGGGAATATAGGAAATTCTAGCAGTCATGCAGCAGATCAGCAGCAGTACTGGGGTTTTAACTGCATGTACTATTTGCCGTGTGGGTGTGGGGGCCCATCACATCTGATCAGTGACAGATTCCGGATCCATCATTTGTTTATCAGAATGTACCAGCTGCTGCTTTGTAGCCCCCAGCTTGGTGGGGGAGCCATTTTACAAACCTCAAGTGCTGTATAATAATGTTTAGCAGTGGGAGGGGGTGATTATGGATCACTGAGCACAAATCAGTGAGTAGGTTCCCAAATAAATAAACCTTTCTTAACGCCTCTGATTCTGCTTTGTGAGCATGAGGAGTATTGGTTGATTATTTTTTCTTCCCATATTACTAAGAAAATTGCTTCAGTGCAGCTTCAAAAGCTGTTTGCATAAAAAGCCGATTATTCAGTGTTTTATTGTTCATTTTTTGTGGATCAGGCATTCAGGAAAACTTTCCAAAATCTTTCGTTAGTTTCATTGTATTTCAGGTTCACAATGAGTCAAGCCACTCATACTTTGCCTCCATCTTCTCTCTGACCCCCCAAGGCAGAGCTGTCGCTCAGTCTCAAGTTTTCTGTCTCTTGGTGCAAGCTGGTCAACACTATAGCAGGTTAACATGAATGACCTGATGGGGTGCAAAGAACAGACTCGGATGATGTCAGGAGAAGAGCTAGAAGGAATACCTTTTTCATGATTGGACTTTACTCCAAGGACAGAAAATTGAAATATTTGGTCTTATTTGGATGCCAGAGGAGTGTGGGTTGGGATTTTTTTCTGTCTGAATTATGACACATAATGCATACAAGCAAAGCTGTCTGTCTGGTCCAGGAGGGATACCAGAGCAAGTAGCCTTCGTGCTCCAAGCTCAAGTAACCAAACCAAGAAAGAGACCTAACTGTTCCCTCTTTGCAGAGATGAATTCCACTGAGGCTTGCGGCCATGTTTTGAGAGCTAGCATTTGCTGAAACAGCCTACAATGTTTACATTACTTTATTTTTTTAAGTAAGAGAATCAGGCAAAAGCAGTAAGCAGAACTGTCAGCTCAAAGTACTGTAGGCAAGCAAGAAGAAATTATTTCATAGTGGAGAAATTAAATGCATTGGTAGAATTTAAGGTAGGGACTCAGTGTTTAAATGTAGATATAAAATTTTCAGTTAGACACTACTGAACTAGACTTTCTTTTGGAAGTTTCATGACTCAAAGCCTAACTATTATAGTGCATATAACAAATCGCCAAGGGACATGGCAGGTTTCCTAAAACGCTTTGGACGTGGAGCTTTTTCAAACCTCAGACCTTCCGGGAGGACGGAGGCTCTGTGGGACACAGTTAAGGAGGCCCTGCAGTAGAAATTCACCTAGCATGGTTTGCATTTCTGCCAGTCATTCATCCTACTTGATTCCCTTGTCCACACATTTCTTATAATGTGTAGTAAGTTTTGCAGACGTTTTTCATGAAGTTCCATTTTTGTGGGAAATCATGACCAAAACAATTGTTTATATTATGCTTGATAGAAAATAAGCAACTCCTAGGAGGAGAATGTTGTAAATTCAATTCTTTTAAGTGATGTCATTAGTGTTATGTAAATACTTGATAAATACATGTTAAATCTTAGTGCATATGCATGAATGAGTAAATGGCTATTGCAGTGCCATAGCTCATGACAGAATATTATCATTCAGGAGATAAAAAGAAATCTAAAACTATGTTATCTGTATACTTACTTAAAAATTACTAAAATGCCATGACATTTTTATTTTATTTTATTTTTAATTGGATGCCTGTTAGGTATAGTAGTTTAGTCAAGTCAGTATAGGGGAGAACCTGAAAACTTGGAGATAATATAGGCGAGCAAATGAGGTTAAGAAACTGATGTCGAGAGTTTCACCATCCAGTGAAATTTAGTGACATGACAGTGAATTCACACCCTTGCCTGTAGGATGCTTCCAGAAATCACCCTATAATCATATGTCAGTGAACTTAGGAATGTTCTTATCAGGAATTGTCTGTATACTTGCATAATAATTGCCTTTAAAGTTATTGGGATAAATATGGGAGATAATGCAATAATTCATGCAAGTCCAATGTTAGTGATTTTCCTGGAGATGTTGAAATAGATGGAAATTTCATAGTATGAATTTGGCCATGTGGCTTTAATACATCTCATCTAGAAGGTGGCCAGATTCTATAGAAAAGAAGTGTGTTTACTCATGTTTTCACTGCATAATAAAAGATATCTTATAACATTACTCATCTCCCCTTTCTGTTTTTTTTTTTTTTCCAACTTCTATTTTTAGATTCAGGGGGTGCTTGTGTAGGTTTGATACCTGGGTATACTTGTGTGATGCTGAGGTTTGGGGTGCAAATGCTCTCATAGTGAGCTCATGAGCTTTGAGCATAGTATCCAACAGTTTGTTTTTCACTTTCCCCTTCCCTCAGTACCTGCATTCCCCACATTCCCCGCCTGCTCCAGCAGTCCCCAGCATCTATTGGTGCAGTCTTTATGTCTGTGAGTACCAATGTTTAGCTCCCACTTACAAGTGAGAACACGCCATATTCTGCAAAATTCTTGCTTGCTGTAACCAGTAAGAAGTGGAAAATATGGGAATTCCAATATTCTGCCACATTCATATAAATATAAATTCAAACTCTGGTTTAAACTTTATTTTCTCATGGATGAGCTACTTCTTAGCACCTGATGGCTCCAGGCACATAACGTTCTTGGAAACATCAGATGTGAAGAATCTCCCAAGTGAAGAGGAGACACAGCTCAACGAGGCCCATGGATATAGAGCAGATGTTTTCAGAGATTGTTTATATGTGCCATTTCCTATCATTCAAGAAATGAAAGGGTCTACTACTAATGAGCTTGCTCAGCAGGGGCCCAGCTCACAGCACTGATTCAGGATAATCTGACTATTTTACTCAAGTGAAAAACAAACAGCGCACAAAAAACTAAGAATTACTCTTCAATGCATGATTTTAGTTCTGTATGTACAGAAAGGTTTTCAATTTGTAATGCCCACAACATAGGTAAAGATGTCAAAAATGTCCCATAGGGTTGAACTCCTGCATGCTGGTTGGGGAAGAGCAACAGCTGAGGTCTGTTAGAGGCCAGACCATAGAAGCACTAGAATGAGAAGTGAAGTGTTGCAATGTTGCCCCCAGTGCTATAGGGCATCGTGGAAGGACTCAACCTGGGCACTGGTATGATGACAGTTCATCTTAGAAAAATCAACCTGTCAGTTGTGCAGAGGATGCATGGAAAAAAGAAGACTGATGATAATAATCCCTGATAGATGGAACGATAGCAGAGCTTTAAAAGCTGAAGAAAAGGTGACAGGACTCATTCTATTACTGGGGCCTATGTGTAAGAGAAGAGAAAAAGTCAATGAAGATTTCTGGGTTTGGCCCTGAAATTGGCTGGATGAAGATTCATGAGGGTTGGGAGCAGAGGAGGAAACTGAGGGCAGGTTTTAATGCAGGAGAGGATGGCAACAGGAGGATGAATGTGTGGTGTTTCACCTAAGTGTGTGTTGGGACCACAATGTGGAAAGAAGGTCTACTCAGACAGGAATCACACACTCAGAGTGGACGTCACAGATGCTGGTAGAGAATCTCGACACCAATCTGTATGATGACTGGCTGAATCCCTTGAGGACATCAATTCTAACCTCTCAACCTTTAAAACAATTTAAAACGCTACAGTGTTTACATTTGGAAATCTCCTTAAGTTACTAAACTTTCCATTTTCACAGTTCTAGGTAAGCCAAGTTAGGTCTGTCAGAACGATCAGCTTTTCCCTGGCAGAGTTAGCTAAGTACAGATACGATAGCTTCTAAAATATTGCCCTATAAATACTTCCCTGGGCAAGATTTACACTACATTACCCAATTAATTGTACATCCATTGCTGAATATAAATTTCTGCTTATTAACAAGCCATAAAATTGTAGCAAACAGAAGCCCTAGAATGGGAATGCAGCATGGAAGAATGTGAGAGCCCTAGTCTTTGATTGAGACTCTCTGGTTTAGGGTCAATGGATCTGATACATAGCAGACACATAACCTTGGGCAAATCACTTTTGTCCTCATTTTGGGGCTTTCATTTTCCTTTCTCAAAAGAAAGTGATTTCTGAATGTTCTCACTTATAAGTGGGAGCTGAACGATGAGAACACAAGAACACATGGGCAGGAACAACACACACTGGGGCCTGTCGGTGGGGGTGGAAGGAGGAAGAGCATCAGGAAGAATAGCTAATGGAGCCTGGATTTAATACCGAGGTGATGGGTTGATCTGTTCAGCAAACCACCATGGCACACGTTTACCTATGTAACAAACCTGCATATCCTGCACATGTACCCTGGAACTCTATCCATCTGTTAAGCATCTACGATTTGTATAGAAATTTAGATTCTCACATACAACCTATAATTTCGACAATAATGCTTGTGATTATTACTATCAATATACTAGTGAGATAGCAAACCCTTGATATTTAATAGTTCAACTGTCAAAAAGACTGAAATGTAGAGTGGTGAAGGAATACATCTGAGAGAGAGAGGCAGCCAAAGTGTCAGTGTGAAGTTAATCAGATGCTAACAAATTTGTGGCCAAGAGGACTTCCTATCCAAAGTCAGTCTTCAAATACGGAAATTCCTCGCTTTAAAATACCAACCCTCGGTAATACTTCCGAAGCAAATCATAATTCCTAATAGAAGATCTTGACATTGTAACAAAATTAAACCCAAGAGCCCTTCCTGATACAAAACAGACATCAGAATGACAGGGTAAGTTTCCTCTTCCTCTGTGGCCAAAGATACAGAACCTTGTGATATGGGAGTGGGGAACAGAACAGCTATGCAGGAAGGAAGAGCATGTGAGTAAGTGAGTGTGAGTGAGTGTGCACACCCACAGTTTCTCATCTTATATACTCATCAATAAAGAATTTTTGCTAATGAGTCTTTGAAACCTGCTTCTGTGGATGTTTGGTTCTAAATGCTTCCTTGGTATAGTTATGATAAAAGATGGCTCCACTCCATGGAAGTTATCCATGTTGTCCCGCTTTCCAAAAAGTATTTCAGGCAGCTTCTAAAATAAACACTGCTTTTTTGGGATGATATCACATTGCTTCTTTAGAGATAACTATCCCAAGGATCTAAGCAAGTCAATAGAGCCTACCAGATTTATGATGATGTGAATACACCCCATTTCCAACACCTTTCCATCACTCCATGGGGTGCAATGAGTTGCCCCCCAAGACTGTTGCTCTGACCTGCACATCGTCACTTCCTCTGCTGTAAATATGGAAAGACATTTAATGGAGTAAAACAGTAGCAACAACAAACTTAGGTCTTGACCTGTGCTTCTGTGATCTCATCTTTTAACAGCTCTCCACTGTTGCTGTTCCAAGACCTACATGCAGGGCTCCAGCCCTCAAGGACATTTTTGACAACTGCAGAACCACGTAAAGTTCTCCCTCACTTCTACGTCTTTGCACATGCTTTTTCCTGTGTTTGGAGTGTCATTTCCAAGCTTCCAAATTCAGCTGTGGCCTGACAATGCTGAGCTGAAGTCTTATCACTATAGAAAGCCTTGTGGGCTAAGACAGATGGCTCTCTCCTTTTCTCCTTATTACACTGTTATTATTATTACCATACTTATTTCCTGCACAAAACCATGAGTACCATAGAGACTTTTTATCTCAGTATCCGCTGTGCCTAAAGAGCAAAGAGCAGATAACGCATAAGTCCCTGAGCTTCACATTGGTTGAATTAATTCATAATTTCCTGACATAGGAATGCATACATTTTCCCTTCTTTATACATATGTAAATTTTCCCAGCCTCATTTGACAGCCAGAGAAGTAGGTTCCTAATCACTCTGACACCTTGGCAGTTTAGCCTAGATGAGGTAAAATATTATGATACAAATACCTGATTGTTTTTCTTTGAAGGAATAATTAGCAGTTTGACAGATTGCAAATGTGAATTATTCAGTGTGAGGCTGTAAGTTTCCTACCTGCAGAATTTAACTCTAACTTGCAGTGAGCAGAAGGTCTGTATCAAATTGTGGATGTCTTTGAAAATCTTGGCTTGTTATTTGCAAAGTGTTTTAAAAGAATAGCAAGCTGTAGAGAGGGCCTTGTGATAGGAATAGGTGGATTTTAAAAGGGTCACTGCCAGGATATAAGAATCCTCTGTGGGATGTAATATTAAAACAAAAAGTGTGAACCTATTACAATAATATATAATATAATATCTGATTAGGTTGTAAATTCCACATCTGACTAGTATCACTTGTGACTATTGACAAGTTACTTATCCTCTTTAATCCTCTATTTCTTAGCATAAATGGGCATAATAGTGTTATCTGTGTTGTAGAATTGTTGCTTAGAGGGTCAAATAGTGAACGTGTGTGTGGCCTGAGCACAGAGCTTCACCAGGATCCCTGACCATTAGTTCAGTGCTATTACTGTGACCCTCCCGAGTGCAAGGGTTTGAAAATGTGGGCTTTATTATTGGGTATAGTAGTAAGGGCAACAAATCATGAGATGATTGCCGTTGATCAAAGAGAGTTGGTTATACTCAGAGATCCTAAGAGAAGAGGGCACTCTATCAAGAAGCACACAGGAGCACACGGGCCTAGGTCAGGAGGCAGTAGAAGCTGAAGGGAAATAAGCAAAAGCCCTCAGTGTGGCTTCCACAGGAAGAAGGGGCGAGACAGGCTTAGAATTGGCTACTTGGAGTGATTTCAGCAGGCTGTGGGCACAGGAACTGCCCCTTGGTGTCTGGAACCTGGCCTTGATGATCAGGGGAGGTGGACAGTGGCTCTCAGTGTGGAAGCCTGCAGAGGAGGTCATGGGGATGTGGGCTCAGACTGGGTGATCAATATGAAAAGTGCACTCACAGGGGAGTGGTTTACTGTCTGCTGGAACTGGTTAGCCCTGGGAGGGGCAGTCCCTCCAGGGTCAGCAAGGCCCAATGTCAAAGCATTAGAATGCAGAAAATGAGACAGGGCTAGCACAGCATGTTGCTTCTACAGAGGTTGGGGAGTGGGGGAGCTTCTCCAGGTCTCAGTCACAAATTAGATCTCTCTCTAGAGAGAAATCTAACAGGAGACAGCTTTGTGTGGCGGATGCCCTGTCTAACCAGTGAGGGGCTGGGGAGGCTGCAAGGTAGGGGCCCAGGCTTTGAGTGGTGCATGGGTTTTGCACTTGTGTTGCAAGCGTCTTGGGGAGCAGTCTGTGGTGCAGCACCGGAGAATGTCACCCTCCCAACTCCACTCAGAGCCTCCCATGACAGGGTCTTTCTAGAGTCTTCTCTCTCCTGTGCAGCAGCTCCCAATGTCCTGTTCTCCACTAACAAGAGAAAGCAGGAGATGCCCTGCAGCATATGGGAGCCACGCATGGTGCTGGACCAGCTGTCAGTCCTGGACACATGGGGAGCCTCTGTTTCCAGTCCACCTGCCCCGGGCCCGGCTGTGGGCAGTGGGAGCTATTGCTCATTGACCCCAGAAATGGTGTGTCTCCTGCAGCTGTGGTCGGCTCTCTCGTTTCCTGGTTTATCACCCACCTCCTCTCTAGCTGCTCTCGGGAGCCATCTTTTCCCCTTTCCCCCACTTGCATAATCTTGTCAAAAATATGTGCATCTATAAATCATTGCCTGTCATTTCTTACGTCTTCAGACCTTATGTGTTCGAAGGCAAACACATTTTTGTGTTTTGTATGAATCATTTCTCTCACATGTTAATAATATAAATGGATATTCTGGTAAATGTTCTTTGGCCCTTAAATTATTTTTTATGCCACAGATCAAATACATTTTTTGCAGTATAATCGACAAAATGATTACACTGTGTCTAATTCAGTAGACCAGAAAGGAATCTAGACAGAAAGCACCTCTAATGATATTTTTAATATTTCCTAGGCTCCATATCTCTTCTACGATAGCACAAAGTTATCTAAACTGTAGATAATGTGTGTTGATTACCTTTGATCAATACAGTAGCCAATTGTCTCTATTTCTCTTTAGGTCCTATGATAAATATGTTGGCATGTCAGCCTTGCGTTTCTTGTCCTACTGTACTGTATTTCTTATTTCTCAGAGTTTGACTTACATATCCCAGCAGTTCATACTCTACAGTCCCAGGGAGACCCCACTGGATACCATGAAGCCTCAGCTGTTGGGGGGGAAAGCCAATACAGTCACCATCTCTTGATCACACAATGCTTTTATCTTTTATAAATGAATTTCCCGTAGAGAGAGAAAAAGTATGTGCTAGCTATATTAAATCTGCTCAGAAGTCATTCCTTTGATGAACTGGTGGCGGGGAGCACTGGAAATCAGATGGCTTAGAAGGGAGTTTAGATTTCCTGCGCATCCTTCCACTGCTCCTGAGGGCTCCAAAAGCAATTGACACCATTGGGAGCAGACTGCGGGGGAGGGCTCCTTGCGGGTCTCTGAGTGGGGTTGGGATCTCCTTTCTGAAGTGCATCTTTCTGTGGCCCCACACAAAAAGATGCACTTCAGATGCCCCACTGGCATGTGCACCTCTGCCCCATGCCACATTTCAGCTCTTCTGCACACACATGCTGCCTCTTGTTGTTTCACAAATGTAAATGTTCCAATCATGACTCAGTCTGAGAACATGCACCATTAGAGCGGGTCTAACACTGGGTGCTTGTTTCACCGTTTGGTAGCTCCCTATTTATTTCAGGGGGACTGTGGATGCCAGCAGAAGCCTGAAGAATGGGCAACCAGCCTGTCACTCATTCTGCTCTCTGAGAATCTGGCTTAATAAAAGTGGTTCCTGCTCTAGCCAAGTCTTAAGGTAGCATCACTTCTCAGTTTCTAACCTGTGAGGCCAGTGAATCCTCATGTAGTGGGACTGAGAGGATCTTGGAGAGACTGAACACAGTACCATAGCACAGGTACAAGAAGATTCACTGCAGTAGTACAGGATGATGCACAGGAAGACTAAGCACAGTACTGCAGCAGGGTGTGGAGGAAGACTGAGCACAGTGCCACTGCAGGGTGTGGAGGAAGACTGAGCACAGTGCCACTGCACGGTACACAGAAAGACTGAGCACAGTATCCTAGCACAGGTGCAGGAAGACTAAGCACAGTACCACAACATGTTGCCGTAGAAAGACCAAGTGTAGTATATAGCATGATGCTGCAGGAAAACAGAGCACAGTGCCCTAACACAGTATTCAGGAAGACTGAGTGTAGTACCACAACACAGTGGTCAGGTAGGGTCTGCCATCAATGAAGGTTTGACTACAGTAAACTTTCCTCTTCGTGCCACACACCAGGGACCTAGAATTACATCATCAACTAGGAATTTGCTCTTTATTTTCAGTCACATTGTTTAAGACCTGCTATCTGTCAGTTCCATTGGTGAGTCCAAGTGAACAAAACTGTCCATTGCAATGACATAGCTTCACATTCCTGTGACATTCTTATAAGCCAAGTACTCCTGAAACTATGGAAAGAATGGCAGCTTAGGCAGAAGGAGATGGACAGGGGCTCTGCAGGAGGTCCTGAGAGGAGAGGAGCATTTGCTCATGGGTGTGTGCATGTGCTTACACAGATGCCCACACACAGCAGCCTCATCAGTTTTTACTAGGCCAGGCCATGTCTATTTCATATTACCTAAGCAATCAACTGTTTGTCATTAGGAGATGTAATGCCATCTTCTTGAAAAAAAGCCAATGTCAGACAACTTGTTTTCATGTATTGTTCTACAACGTCTTACCTGGGTGACTTTCCCCAAATTACTTCACCCTGCATAACTCTCAGTTACATCATCCATCCAGTGAGCTCCGTGTATTTACTCAGCAACCATGTACCCCATTATGCTTGGTCAGGCACTGTGCTAGCCACAGTGGATGCCGTACCTCAGGATGCCTCCTTGTGGAGAAGGCTGCGTGGAGTGATCGTGGCACCATGATCCGTTAGCTTCCTGGGGCTGCCACAGCAAATCCACAACCTGAGTGGCTTTAAGGAATGTCAGTTTACTCCTTCGCAGTTCTGCAGGCCAGAAGTCTAAAGTAGGTCAAGTTCTCACAGGTTCGGTTTCTTCTGGAGGTTCTGAGTGCTGCTCCCTTCCATGCCTGGCTCCTGGCTCCTGGTGGCTGCCTGCCACCCTGGGATTCCTGGGCTTTAGAGGCTTCACTGCAGGCTCTGCCTCTGTCTTGATATGCTCTTTTTCTCTGTGTCTGTGTCTTCTCCTTTTCTTATAACGACACTTGCCATCGGATTTAGGGCCACTTGGGTAATCCGGGGTGAGCTCATCTCCAGACCCTACTTAATTACATCTGCAAAAACCCTTTCCAAATAAGGCCTCATTCGTGGGTTCTCAGTGGACAGGCATTCTGGGGGCCACCATTCAACTCACTCTGGTGCTAAACACCAGAGCCTGGCTCATAGCAGACAGGCACTTAGGGAGGTCTGCCCGCAGGAAAGGCGACACTTGCTTAGCACAATATTATATTGAAGGTGCCCCAGCTGCTCTGACAGTGCCACGTCATAGTGTGTGATTGAACAGAGTTCAGGCTCTGGGACCAACCCTGAAATAAAAAGTCCGCTACAAAATGGCCAGACCCCACAGAGCGTCCGCGCCTGCTACACTGGATCTCCGAAGTTCAGTGGGCTCCTCCTTCCCACTCCCATTCAGAGGACTGCTAGGTAGTGAAGATGGCATCCTCATCCCCTGTGGATCGTTGCAGGCTCCGGTTTGAAGATGAGGCCTGCCAGGCATGGGCCAGTGGCTGTCCTTAGCCTGTTCACTCATCTCCTTAACAAGGTGACCAGTGCTGTTTTGTGCTTGCTGGAAATCTGATCCATGCGTGGCCCAGCCCTTTAGGGAGATGATTTCTTTCCATCTTGAAACTAACCTTTATAATTATCTTAAAATTGGGGGGGCAGAGGGCTGAATATCATACCTGGGGATAATGCTATTTAGTGGTTGTTCTCGTTTCTGTGGCTTTTTGAGAAGTGGTGTTATGTAGGAGTGAGGGGTGGGTGAGAGTGATGTCTCACCTTCTCTCTTCAGAAAGAGCCCTACCACCTCGGTGTGACTGAATGGGAGACGGGCCTTGCTCCTACAGATCAATATCTGCAGGATTTAAGTGACTCTGTCTTAATCAACTTCTTCCAAACCCTGGTTCCTGCCTCTGCTCTCAAACTCCCAGATGTGAGGAACTTCGGCCATGACTTGGACTGCATCTCCATCTAGTGCCTGGCTCGTTGAACTACAGGCGCAGATGGAAACGGGCTTCTGTAAAAAAGCACTCTGTGGACTTGGGTGACAGCAAGAATAAGCTTGGAGAAGTTAGGCCTCCAAACAAATCCAGTCCTTTATCACCACAGATCTGCTCCAGTCCAGAGCCCTTCCCTCTTCCTCACCGCACACATTAAAAACAACAGCCGCACCAAGGGCAGAAGCAGAGGCCCCAAGAACGCAGCAGGCCCAGATCTTGTAGCAGGCTGAAGGCGGCTCCCAGGCTGCGGGGCGGGGCTGTGGTCTCTGAACAGCTGCAGTCGCTGGAGTGGGCTTGGTTTCACTCTGGATCCCGGTTTGAAGGTGAGGCCTCTTGTGGTCAGGCTCTTGCTGCTGTGTGCAGTGGGCCGGTTCTGCACAGTGGGCCCTCCCAGGAACGACTGTAGCCTCCCTTAGGGACCCATGGCCGGCCCCCAGCATCTACCCATGGGGGCACCCCCCTGTCCCTTCCCAGGCCCAGGAAGTGACGCCTGAAGTCTGGACTGGCCTTTGGCCTCAGGAGATGCTGGAAGCCGGCCTATCTGCTCTTTGCCAGGAGCTCTGCTGGGCATCGGGGCATATTAGGAACCCAAACCCCACCTCTGCCCTCCAGTGTCTTACAGTTCAAAAGACAGTGGGATAAGACAGGTCCTAAGTTGTTGTTTTTTTCTTTTCTTTATCATAGTAGACTATAAACCTTATAATGAGATTAAATGAGAGAATTTACATAAAGTACACAAAGTCTGTTTATGAACATTTGTTTTTCTACTTGTCATTTATTATTGCATCCTTAACATGAGGCACACTTGGTGCTAAATGCTCTAGATACATTGGTGCACTTGCCACAACCCCTGGATGAGATGGCTGTTATCATTCATATTTTTAGATTAGAATTATGAAGCTCAAAAAGTAATTTGCCCAATGCCATGCACCCTGGTTCAAGGGAGAGGGGTTAACAAATACGGTTTTGGCCATAAGAGAAGTGCCAAGCTTCCTGAAGATGCAAAGCGAAGCATTAGACTGCCTCTTTGAGAGGGATGAGGAGTTCTTGGCTTCTATATTTGAAAATATAAATATAAATATATTCCTTGGTACAGCTGTGAAGATAGAAATAAATGACATTGTGTATGTGAAAGGCCTGCTCTGTCGCCCAGGCTGGAGTGCAGTGCACGATCTTGGCTCATTGCAACCTCCGCCTGCCAGGTTCAAGCAATTCCCCTGCCTCAGCCTCCCAAGTAGCTGGGACTACAGGCACATGCCGCCATGCCGAGTAATTTTTTGTATTTTAGCAAATATGTGGTTTCACTGTGTTGCCCAGGCTGGTCCCAAACTCCTGAGCTCAGGCAATCTGCCCGCCTCAGCCTCCCAAAGTGCTAGGATTACAGGCTTGAGAGCCACTGTGCCCAGCCTGCAGTCTTGACAGTTAATGCAATTATCATATTTCTTAGTTCCCAAAAGGCAAGTCTTTCTTTTTTTCATGCCATGGTCTCTGAAAATGGGATATGTTTTGCAACAGATGGTTGAGGAAAACACTGGGTCATAGTTTGTTGACACCGTAGTCTCTTTCTTAGTGAAGTTCCACGATCTTCCTTATGATCACTGACAGCTTTGATTCAGTTCACTACCATGTTGCCTGGCATTAGGTGGTGACAGGGACCTCGTCAGCATCTCTGGGTGGGAGTTTAACATCCAGAGAGTAGGCTTTAAGGACTCTCTGCAGGGAGGAGGAAGGCTTGAGTGGCTCCCAGGTGAAAGAGGACGGATGTCGCAAAGAGAGGTAAGGAAGGTTTAGCGAGAACGGGTCTCGGGGGATGGAGAGGATAAAGAGACCTGCCGAGCATTAGCTAGGTAGCGTCCCTTTAAGTCAGGACAAGTTTCTTGATCTGTGCTGCAGGAGAATGTGGCAGTTCTCCAAAATAATTTCTGAGGGCCTTGTGGTGGCAGATGGTGAGTAGTATGAATCAGGCAAAAATGAGTCCCCTAAGGGCCAGCTCAGTGTTTGGCCTCCAGGGTCCCTGCCTCCCCCAGCAGCCAGCCCAGCCCTCCCAGCTGCCCTCACCAGCCAGGGGCTGGTGGCTGACGGTGCATATTAATTCCCAGAGCACCTGGCTCCCCAGCTGGCTCCCAGGGATTTGGTGAGAGGAACAGAGTGAAGTGGGGAAGAGAAGAAGAAGGCTGATATTTCTTTCAGATCCACTGAGAGACACAGCCCCACAGTTTGCTGCTGTGAGTAAGGGTTTCCTTCAGTTATTTGTGCAACCTGATTGAGAAATGCTTAACCCGGCTTAGTTCAGGTGTACAAGGCTGACTTTCAGGGCTGGTGTTCCCTTCTGTTTCCAGAAACACCACCCCACTGAGAGGCAACGGGTAAGACTATACAAGTAAAGGCAGGTGATAAGGTTAGGATGTGTGTCCAAACTGGGAATCTTGTTGAAATGTGATCCCTAATGTTGGAGGTGGGGCCTAGTGGGAGGAGTTTGGGTCGTGGGGGCCGATCCCTCATGAATGGTTTGGTGTTCCCCCTCTTGGTAATGAATGGGTTCTCAATCTATTAGCTCAAGTGAGATCTGGTTGTTTAGAGAATCTGGCACCTCCCTTTTCTCTCTGCTCCCTCTCTATACATGTGATATGCTGCTTACTCCCTTCTCCTTCTGCCATGATTGTGAGCTTCCTGAGGCTCACCAGAAAAAGATGCTGGCACCATGCTTCTTGTACAGGCTGCAGGCCAGAAGCCATATATATTTCTTTTCTTTAAAAATATGATGCCTCAGATAAACCTTTATAACAACACAACATGGACTAATACAGCAGGATTTCCATTTCCCCTACAAGCTTTATTGAGGTATATTTGGTATATAAAAAATTGCACACAGTTAGTGTATACAATTTGGTGAGTTTGGACATAAGTATACACTCATGTTACCATCACCACAGTCCAGGTGATTAATCTCTCCATCACTTCCAAGAGTTCTCTGATGTCCCTTTGGTTTTGTTTGTTTTCTGTTGTGGTAAGAGTAAGTAACATGATATCTACCTTCTTAAGAAATTTTTAGGTGCACAGTATCATATTGTTAGCTATGGGCATTATATCATGCAGCAGATCTCTAGAACTTATCCTGCATAACTGAAACTTTGTATCCATTCAACAACTTTCTATGTACCCCTTCCCCAAGCCCCTGGCAACCACCATTCCCCAATCTGTTTCTATGAGTTTGACTCCTCTAGGGACTTCATATACATGGAATCATGCAGTATTTGTTCTTCTGGGACTGGCTGTTTTCACTAAGCACAGTGTCCTCAAGTTTCCTCTGTGTTGTCGAGAATGCCAGGATTTCCTTCTTTTTTAAGTCTGAATATTCCAATGCAGGCATATAGCACATTTTCTTCATTCATTCATCTGTCCAGGGGCATTTGAGTTGTTTCCCTATCTTAGCTATTGTCAATAGTGCTGCAATTAATATGGGGATGCAGTTGTCTTCAAAGAACACATACAGATGACCAGCAGGTAGAAGAAAAAGTGCTCAACATTGCTAGTCATCAGGGAAATGCAAATTAAAACCTCAATGAGATATCACCTCACAACTGTCAAAATGGCTATTACCAAAAATCGAAAGAAAAGAAGTATTGGTGAGGATATGGAGAAATTAGAACCTTGCGACTCTTGGTGGGAATGCAAAACTGGTGTCGTCCTTGTGGAAAATAGTATGGAAGTTTCTCAAAAAGTTAAAAACAGAGCCATCATACAATTCAGTGGTCTTACTTCTGAGTATAAATCCATAAAAAGTGAATCAGGGTTTCCATTTCCTCACCTTTTTTGCCTGTGATTTTCAATCCTGGGTCTGAAAAAGGTGGTGAGGGCATCTGAGCTACGCTTGGTGTTTCCACAGGTCTACTGATGATGATACATCACAGATGAGACCACACAGGCGTCCCCAGAACATCAGATTTCTTGTTCTTAGGCTTACGGAGTTCCCCTGTAATCTTGTGTCAATGAAAGCCATACATAAGAAAGGGACACAATGCAAAATTATGTATTTACCTTTAGTTACCTATGTAGATAGTCTTAACGAAATGTTACTTATTTTTTATGTTTATAAAATTCATACAAATGGAATCCCATTGTGTAAATTATTTAAAAACTAACCCGTTTCCTTAGTATTTTCTTCTTGAGATTCATCCACATTGATAAAGGTTGAAGGTATATTTATTACATGGTCCCATAAAGTTTATCAGAATATGTCAGGATAGATTCACCCATTGTGCTTGCTAGACATCGGTGTGTTGCTATCTGACGGTTTTTAGCGACTGCAGGTGCTACTAGTGAGACATCTTGTTCTACACTGTGGACCATAGGGGCACATACTTATTTAGAAAGCATACCTTGGAGCAGAATTTCACTCATTGGGCATGTGTGTCTTCAGCGTTACTCAGCAACACCAAAATTATAATACTTTTAGTAGTTTTAAAAGGCTTCTTTAAGCGTTCTATATATTGCAAATATCTTGAGTTACCATTTTGGGGGTTCCTCTTTTCAATTCCTTTGTGGTATCTTTTGATGGAATTAAAGTCTCTAAATTATCTTTTATGGTTTTTTATTTGTCTTGTTTTTAAAATCTTCTCCTCCTTAGGGTAACAAGGCTGCTTTCATATATATTCTCCTAAAAGTCTGAAATTCTTTAAATGTTGCTTATTGCATTTAAACTTTAATGGAGATGAGGGTGATTTTTGTGTGCGGTGTGAGGTGGGAAATCTGATTTTTCCTTGTTGTTTTTCTTGTGAATAACCACTTATCTCAGCCCCAACAGTGGGACCCTCAGTACAGCCTTTGTCACGTGGCTACTTGTACATATGTGTGCGTTGACGCCTGGGCTTTGCATTCTGTTACACAGGTGTAATTTGCCTACTGCGTGTCAATACTCGGCTCTCTTAATTGCTATAGATTTATACTGTGTTGCCAATAGGTGGGCAAGTCAGCCTTCCTTAGAATGACCTTGACTATTTTCTCTCATTTCTCCCTACAAATGTACTTGATGTGTCTTAGACCACACACACACACACACACACACACACACACACACACGTCACTCTGTTGAGGTTTTAATCACAATTGTATTAGTGTATAGATCAACCCGGGGAAAATTAAGAATGTTACCCAAAGGAGTCTTTCTATCTAGATATACATAAATAAATATTATCTACATATACTATATGTTTACTTATGTATAAATATAAGTATGTACAAATATGTATAAATTTATATACATTTATGTCCATTTAATTAGGCACTCTTTAAGGGCTTCTTTAAAGTTTCATCATTTTATCCATAGTTTTATGCCACCTTTGTTATTTTTTTAAGTTTAATTGTGGTAAAATAAATATGACAAAAAATTGCCATTTTAATCTTTTTAAAGTGCTCACTCCAGTGGCATTGTACAATCACAAGGTTGTGCAATCGTCACCACTGTTCCAAAACTTTTTCATCATTCCAAATGGAAACTCTTTACCTGTTAAGTGATATCTCTTCATTCCTCTCTATGTCAGGCCTGTGGTAAATTTGAATCTAATTTATGTCTCTAAAAATTTACTTATCTAGTTGTTTCATATGAGTAGACTCATTCAATATTTGTCCTTTTGTGTCTGGCTTATTTCACTTACCATAATGTTTTCAAGGTTCATCTAACTTGTAGCATGGATTAGTGCTTCATTCCTTTCGGTGGCTGAGTAATACTCTGTTGTATGTATATGCTGTGATTTGTTGCTCCATTCATCTGTTGATAGACACTTGGGTTGCTCCTGTGTGGCCACTGTGAATAATGCTGCAGTGAACGTTGCATACAAGCATCTGTTTCAGCCCCCTGCTTCAATTCCTTTGGCTATTGTAATACCAAGGAGTGGAATTGCTAGGTCATATGGTAACTGTTAAGGACTGAATTGTTTTCCCAAAAATTTATATGTTGAAGCCCTAACTTTCAATGTTTCAATATTTGTAGATAGAGCCATTATAGATGCAATCAAGTTAAATGAAGTCATAAGGGTGAGGCTTTAATCTAATAGGGCTGGTGTTCCCACAAGAAGAAGAGATACCAAAAATGTGTGTGCACAGAGAAAAGGCCACGTGAAGGAAGATACAGAAGGAAGGTGGCCATCTGCAAGCCCAGGAGAGAGGCTTCAGGAGAACCCAAACCTGTCAACACCTTGACTTTGGACTTTCTGCCTTCAGAATCATGACAAAATAAATTTCTATTATTTAAGCAATCCAATCTGTGGTGTTTTAAATGGTAGCTCTAGCAAACTAAGAAAGTAACTCTGTTTAACATTTTGAGGACCCACCATCCTTCATCATGGTGACTGCACAGTTTTACATTCCCATTAGCATTGAACAAGGGTTTCAGTTTACAAGTGTTTGAATTTCTCCACATCCTCACCAACACTTATTTTTCTTCTATTCATTGTTATCACTATAACCATCTTAGTACATGTAAAAAGGAATCCTATTGTGGTTTGGATTTGCATTTTCCTAATGATTAATGACATTGAGCATTTTTCATCTGCTTATTGGCCATTATTATTGGAGAAATGACTGTTCAACTCATTTTATTGAGTTGTTTGCCTTTTTGTTTTTCAGTTTTAAGACTTTTTTGTATTTTGTATATTAAGCCCTTATCAAAGATATGATTTGCAAATTTTTTCTCCCATTCTGTTTGTTGTCTTTCCATTGTCTTGATAAAATATCCTCTTATGCAGGCAAAGTTTTAATTTTATGAAATCCAGTTCTATTTTTCCTTCTGTTCTTCATGTTTTGGTGTTTCTAATAATCTGCTGCAAAATTTTGGGTAAGGAAGATTTAAACCTTCGTTTTCTTTTAAGAATTTTATGATTTTATATATTGTATTTAGGCCATAGGTCAAGTTTGAGTTAATTTTTGTATATGGCATGAAGTAGAGGACCAACTTCATTCTTTTGCACATGGCTTTCCAGTTGTCCCAGCACCATTTCTTGCAAAAGCTAATCTTTTCTTCACTGAATAGACTTGGCACTCTTTTCAAAAATCAGTTGGCCACAGATGCCTACGTTTATTTTTGGACTCTGAATTTTATTCTATTGTTTATATGTCTGTCCTTATGCCAGTACCACACTGTTTTGATTACTGTAACTTGGTGGTAAATTGGGAATTGTATGTATTCTGACTTTTTAAAAGATTATTATGGCTATCCAGGGACCTGTGCAATTCTATATGAATTTTAGGATAGGCTTTTTCATTTCTCTAAAAAATGGCTGTTGGAATTTTGAAAGGGATTGTATTGATTCTGTAGATTGCTTTGGGAAGTATTGCCATCATGCCAGTATTTAGTCTTCCAAGCCGTGAACATGGAATGTTTTTTCATTTATTTGTGTTGTCTTTAATTTCTTTAAGCAATGTTTTGTAGTTCTTAATGCACAAGTCTTTTACCTCAGTAAATTTATTCCTAGATATTTTATTATTTTAGATGCTATTGAAATGGAATTGTTCTCTTAAATTTCTTTCCAGATTATTCATTGCTAGTATATAGAAACACAGCCAATTTTTGTGTGTTAATCTTGTAACCTGCAAATTTTCTGAGTTCAGTTATTAGCCCTAATAGCTTTCTTATGAATTCTTTGAGATTGTCTATAGATGGGATCATACTATCTGTGAATAGAGATAGTTTTGCTTCTTCCTTTTCAATTTGGATGCTTTTCTTTTCCTTGCCTCGTTGCTGTGGCTAGAATTTCCAATACAATGTTGAATAGCAGTGGTAAAATTGGAAATCCTTGTCTCGTTCTTATTTTAGAAGGAAAGCTTTGATTATTTCACCATTGAGTAAAATGTTTGCTGTAGGTTTTTTGTAAAAGAGTTTATGAAATTGAGGAAGTTCCCTTCTCTTTTTACTTTGGTGTTTGTTTTTTTTTTCATTACAATAGTGCATTGGATTTTGTTAAATGCTTTATCTGCATCAATTGAGATGACCATGAGTTTCTTTTTTCATTCTTTATTCTGTTAATGTGTTGTATTATGTCCATTAATTTTTGTAAGTTGAATCACCCTTACATTCAAGGAATAAAACCCATTTGGTCATGATGTATAATCTTTTTAATATGCTGTTGTATTTTTTTATATCACTTTGCTACTCTTTCACTGAGGATTTTTAGAGATATTTACCTATACTTTTCTTGTGATGTCTCAATCTGGCTTTGGTATTAAGATAATGCTGGCCTCTTACAGTGAGGTAGGATGTGTTCCTTCCTCTTTATTATATGGAAGAGTTTGAGAAGGATTTGTGCTAATTCTTTGTTACATGTCTGATAAAATTCACCAGTAAAGCCGTGTTCCTGGACTTGTATTTGCTGGAGGTTTCGGATTACTGACTGAATATCTTCCCTTGTTATAGGTGTTTTGTTATTTTTCTTCTTTTTGAGTCAGCTTAGGCAGTTTGTGTGTTCCTAGGAATTTGTCCATTTCATCTAGGTTATCTAATTTGTTGGAGTACATTTGTTCATAGCAATCCTTTACAATCCTTCCTATTTCTGGGAGTTCTCATTTTCATTTCTGATTTTAGTAATTTGTATCTTCCCTCTTTTTATCTTTGCCACTCTACCTAAAGATTTGTCAGTTTTGTTGATCTTTACAAAGCACCAAATTTGGTTTTATTGCTTCTCCCTTTTTTCCTTTTCTTTTCTTTACTTTTTTGAGACAAGATCTTACTCTGTCACCCAAGCTGGAGCGTAGTGGCATGATCTCAGCTCACTGCAACCTCCACCATCTGGTCTGAAGTGATCTTCCTGCCTCAGCCTCCAGAGTAGCTGGGACTACAGGTGTGCACCACCACGCCCAGATAAATTTTGTATTTTTGTAGAGAATGGGTCTTGACATGTTGTCTAGTCTGGTCTCCAACTCCTGAGCTCAAGTCATCCTCCCACCTCAGCCTCCCAAAGTGCTGGGATTAGAGACATGAACCACTGCACCTGGTCTGTTTTTATGTTATCTATTTTGGTTACCCCTGCTCTAATCTTTCTTATTTCCTCTTCCTGCTAACCTTACGTTTCATGTGCTCTCCTTTTACTCATTCTTTTAGGTCTAAAGTTAGATTATTGATTTGAGATCCTTTTTTGTTTTATAATATAGGCATTTATAGCTATAAATTTCCCTTTTAGCATTGTTTTTTTCTGTAAGTTTTGGTATGTTGTTTTAAAATACTTTCCTTTATTTTTGCAAAAATTATATATTGTTTATTATAATGTGGTAAAATTGGAAATCAGACTCCCCCCTTCCAGAGGCTTTCTGTTTTCGTTGTTGCAGGCTTTGGTTTTTTGTCTGTTTCATGACTTTTCTTAACTATGTTTGCAGACTGTACTTTTTGCCATTGGTGTCACTGAAGTCCCTGTTTCTTAGCTATTGTTCAGTTCACTTTTTCCAAAGGTTTCCTTGAATACCAAGGGAAAGAGAGGAAGACAGGGAAAGAAGACAAGAGAGCGAGGGAGGAGAAGAAAGGAGAACCTCTTGTAGTTGCTGCCAAATGGCTCTGTGCTGAGACCTTCCTTCAGCCATTAACTAGATTTCCAGGGAGCCTCGGGATCCATCTGGGATGAAACCTTAAGGTCTTCTCAGGTTTGTTCTGATTGTGCATCTTATCCTGGGCATGCACGTGTTGTTCTAGATTCCTCCAAATACGTGGGGTGCTTTTGAATGCCCGAATGTCCCACAGCAGCTCTTTCTGGGCTCTTACTCTCTCGCACTAGCTGGTGTCCTGCATGTCTCGACAGTGGTCTTTTGACCTGGGTAGGTGGCTGCAGGTTGTTGTCTGCCTTACAGTGTTTTCCAGCATTATCTACTGCGTTTCCATCCTGAATGGCTTCTGTGTTAGGCAAAACAGAGGCCAGCATTTTGTGTCGGTCTTTCAAGTAGCTCCAGACAGTTTCTGACAGACATGCACAATAATTTATGAATGCTGTCTGCTCCCTCCTGAACCCAGGACCAAGTTCCCAGCATAGGAATGAAGACTGCTGCTGAGCAGGGGAGGGTGAGGCAAGGGCAAACACGACTGCCTCAAAGCTTTCCAGCCATTTTTAAGTTGCCTTGTTCGTGATTCAGTGTTTGCTTTGTTGCTGTAAGCCTTTGACTGTTTTCCACGTTTCTAACAAAGCTGGTTCTGACAGCTCTTGCTGGTTTTTCAGTGCTCCTGTGGGGAGAACGGGAGGGTAGAGCTGCCCGCTCTCAATTTGCTGATATCCCTCTATATTTATTCTGAAAGGTCTTGTTTTTTGTAAAGAATTGTAAATGGAATATTTTTCTGTCATGTTTTCTAGCCGAAATATGCCATGTAGAGATGTAATTGATTTTGTATATTGCTTTTAGAAGAACATGCCAGTTGAGGAAGAGGAGGAAGAGAATGTGCAGTTCAGTTGTTAGTGTGGTCCGTGGGGGTAGGAGAGAAAGGCAAAAGCTTCTTGAGGAACAGTGATGAATGAATTAGTCTCTGAAATCAGAGTACCTTGAATCAAGTAATAGATTCTCTCCTATCTCTTTTATAATCTTTGGTAATTTACTGAAGTTTTCCCAGCTGAAAAATGAGAATAACATGAGCACTGTGTCAATTAGCTTTCGCTCTATAACCAAACACCACAAAACATAGTGTCTTCAAGTAACAATTGTTTCATTTAGCTCTTATTTCTGTCAGTAGCTGAGATGGCTGTGCCGGCGTGGCCTCTGGTGATGTGGTCCCTCATCCTCCCATAAACTAACTCATAATCCATATAGTGGGCCCAGGGCTCCAAAAAGCATCAAAAGAGGGCAAACTCCAATATGCGAGTATTTTTGAGACTCTGTTTGTATATCCCATTGTCCAAAGCATCTCACATGTCAAGTTGAAAGTCACACCTAAGGGCATGGCTTCAGAGAGCAGATCCAACGGCAGGGTCTATTATGGCAACAGGCCAGCCTCCTGATCCACCCACCTCCAACTTGCAAGTTATACCAACTCCATCCCAGCACCCAGAATGCTCACTCCATGCAACCTCAGTCTCAAAGTCCAGATGTCTCTCTACTTTGGGGAACATTTCAAGGTGCAGTGGAACAATGTCCTTAAGGTTCTTACAAGCCCCTTTGTCCAGTAGAGAGATTCTACTCGGCACCATATTAAAATGCTTAAGTTTTACTAAAAGCCTTTTACAGCCATGCCTTGCTTTTATTATTTTCTCTCTCTCTCTCTCTTTTTTTTTTTAAATTTTCTTCCTTCCTTTGAGAATCTTTTGCCAGTGGAGAGATTAGAAATGTGAAATGGTTTCATTCTTCCATCTAGCAAGCAAATTCGCCTGTAAATTCTGCTTCTAAGCCAAACAGTTCCTTCTTCGGATTGCTTCTCATTTGCTTAACTTATCAGACACAGCTGGAAGAACCAATAGACCCTTCACCAGATGTGTTTATTGGGTATGTTTCTTCAAGGTCCTCCAGCTGTCAGCTGTGCCAGGTGTCTTGCTGTGGCCTGACACTGGTTGCCACTTTTCCTGTCCTGATGGGTGTTCTTCCTTCACTGTTTTTCTAACCCCTGCCTGACACTCTGTCCTGAAACTAATGCCACAGGCTCATTCAGGGCTCTCCCGTGGTAGTCTCAGGCTTGCGAGTGCAGTAGTGAGCCAGCCCCTGCAGGCAAGCCCTTTGCAAGCCTCTGCTTGCGTTATATTTGCTAAGGGTCCGTTGGTCAAAGCAAGCCACATGATCAATCCCTGAATCTTTCGAGTTCGGGCTTGTCCATGTGACTTGGAAAGGAAGGAAAACAGCCTCCTTCTTATGGGATGAAATGCAACATCACATCACAAGGGTGGTCAGTTTTGACATCTATCATAGATGCCTCGCTTGCAGGATTGTGGTGCGGTGCGTTGCTAGGAGGCAGTAACACACAGCAGCTGCTTCAGAGGATGATGGTCCACAGCTGGGTAGGCTGGAATTCAACACAAAGCACAGCTTCCCTTTATGGCATTTAGGTTCCTGTATTTGCTGAATTGGATCTACATTTGCTTCCTTTCAACTCAGACAGCCTGAGGCATGCCTGAGGCGGGAACATGCTTGAAATGGCTCCAGTGTAGCAGCGCAGCAAAGCCACCTTCTTCCGAGGACGCACAGACCCAGAAGCCCATCTGTGTCCTCTTCTTGCTAGGAGCAAAATCGTAAGTGAGACTTTAAACTACAGCAGGGATAATCCAGGACTGACTGCATTATCTTTGTAAGCCCCATTTGAGAGACAGATGGCTCAAGAAATGTAAATAGCCAAATGTCTCCGTGGGGGTCCTGCAGATACATGGGGAGCCTCTCATGAGAGCAACACATACAGATTAGCCTGTGAGGAAGGCCTGTCCCTTTCAGTCCACTTCCTCTAAAGAAATTGAAATCTTGTCCACATCCCTTAACAATCTCATAGGGATATGATATTGATCAAACTATCACTAAAAATATACTTAAAAGATTTTTTCATTCCTGAAGATTGCCAGAAAGGAAGAATCAAGAGAAACCCAGGAAGGCCGTCCTTACATTTACGTTTTTAATGTCAGCACACGCTCCTCAGCACAGAGGACAGACCTGGAGGGCAAAGTAAGGGAAGCAGTGTAGGTCAATGGAGAGGTGGAGCTAGGCCTCCAAAGCAAAGGAAAACATTAAAGAGGATGCACAATACCAAACGGAGTGTGTCTAATGTGCTGACGTAGCCTTCTTGTTCTGTTAAAAATAAAACACTGAACAGGTAACTAAAGGCTGTATAGAAGACACAGGTGCTGTGAGGTGCTGGAGGCACAGGAGACATCTGAGGCACTTGCGCTCCTGAACTCTGGCACCTGCGAGGCCCTGGGCTGAAAAGACAGGAGAATTCCAGCCCTAAGTCTCACCTGTTAATCAGCTATGATCCCACTACACTCTACAAAAGTAGAAACAGCAGAAGACCTGCTGGCATCTCTCAGGGCTGTCTATAGCAGCCTTTTGTTTAAGGAAAATTACATTATTTTTTATTTTGTTATTTTATTTTATTTTTTGAGATGGAGTCTCACTCTGGGCACATGCTGGAGTGCAATGGTGCGATCTCAGCTCACTGCAATCTCTGCCGCCCAGGTTCAAGCAATTCTCCTGCCTCAGCCTCCAGAGCAACTGAGACTATAGGTGCCCACTACCATGCATGACTAATTTTTGTATTTTTAGTAGAGTTGGGGTTTCACCATATTGGCCAGGCTGGTCTCGAACTCCTGACCTCAAATGATGAACCCACCTCGGCCTCCCAAAGGGCTCGGATTATAGGCATAAGCCATTGCACCCTGCCAAGAAAAATTACATTATGAATGAGGAAGACCTGAGTGAATGATTCATTCCCCTACAATGACTGTATTTGTGTGTAACATTAATAGGTCCTGTTTTCCTAGAGCTTGGATTAAGCTTAGGTTTCAGTAATAGGAAATATGCGCTGTTTCTTTTAAAGCTGAGACTTGTTTTAGACCTCTTTTGCCAAGTCAATTTTGTGGATATTTCAAAGTATCAATTGATGGTTCATTTCCTTGATCATAAATCAGTGATGATGACATTTATTTAGTATTTGTGAGATGAAACACATCTAATTCAGAGCCACCATGTCTACTTGGGGGATTATGTGTTCTGTATTTTATAAAAACATCTGAATCACACAGAAGTAGAAAAAGTGCCTCCAAATGTTCCCATATGTGGATTTTCATCATATGGTTCTACATGTATGTTTAATTTTTCTAAGCCTTAATTTGCAACACTTAAATGTAATGATCTCATATAGGGAGATTTGAAAATAGTTATATGGAATAGTTATCTCAAATATATGTACGTTTTCCAGAATACAGTTTTTGAAGGGATTAAACTATGAATTAAGAAAATGTTAGTTATCTTTCTGAGTTGCAGAGAATTTTTGAAACCCATACAAGTTAGGAAACATTTACACTTTTGTTTTTTTTTCCATAAATATTCATGGAACACTAGCTATGTGCTTAAACACTACAGTAAGATTGAGGGCACAAATATGAATAAAACATGGTATCCCACCACTGGGGAGAAGAGGCAGACATGGACCATAATTCCATGAGATAATTGTTATAAATTAAGCGTTTGCAAAGTACACAGTGAATGGAGGAAATAATTCCCCCCATTCAGGGATCCGGGGAAGAATAGTAGAGGAAGTAACACCGAACAGGGTCTGAAAGGGTGCGTTCATCTGGCTGGGCGAGAAGGGTAGGAAGGACTATTCTAAACAAACCAAATATTTTGACAAATCAAAGCCTACACTTGGGTAGCAAAATTGGAGATAGGAAAAAATTTATCTTGTATATTTCTTGCTATGATTGCTGTATGATGATATTTCTAAGCTTAATCTGTCTTATATTTTTATATTGATCCTTTTGCAAAGATTGAAATCCTTATTTTGATCTTTTGGCTAAGGAATTAAGAAAAATAGTCCTAAAAAGGATCTGTTTGTCATCAGAATAGTTAAAATTAAGAAACCTGCCAATGGCAAGGATATAAAGCCACTGGACTTCTTGTGACTCAACATGACAAACTTAAGTCTGTGTCTACAATGTTACCAGCAATTCTACCCTTAGATATACACCCAAGAGTATTGGATGTGCATGGCCACCAAACTACATTTATAAAATGTACCTATATATTTTTTCATAGTAATCCAAAGTACCCATCCAGAGAAGAATGGATTAACAAACTGTGGCCTATTCATACAGCAGATGTCAAAAGGAATGACTACTTACTGTATAGAAGATATGGTTGTCTTAAAATATTATTCTGAGTAAAAGAAACTTGGAAAAAGAGTCATACTAGATGATTCTGTTTAATTGAAGTTCAAGAACAGGAAAACTGATCTATGGTGGTAGAAGACAGAAGTGTAGTACTGATTGGGAACGGACACAAGGAAACCTGGAGTGAAAAAATTTTCTATATCATGACTGGGGTGGTAGACGCATGAGTGTATAGTTATGTATATTTTACCAATCTGTAAGATTTGTGTCTTTTTCTGTATATAAAACTAAAAATATGAAGAGAAGAGTAAGTGGAAGTGGTGACAGGCACTTACACAGCTGAACACAGGGTATATCTTACAAGTAGGATTTTCACGCCTGCACAGGGAAGCTGATGCTATAGTTCCCACGTGCAGCAGGAGGGCCGAGAGGGCTCCCCTTCTGAAACAAGGGGGTGGGAAGCTATGAGGTTATCATGAGTAAACAGCAAAGTTTCTCCTCATTAATCCACACTGCTGAAAATGCACTCTGCATGATAATGCGTGATTGGAAAACAGTCATTCACAAAAAAGGAATACAGACTGTACACCTCATTTATACTGATGCTTGTGGGAGAATCTCAGTTCGAGAAACCACCAACAAAACATATTAATAACAGGTGAACTCCACAGAACCCAGGCGAAGCATCTGATGAACTTCTCCAGGACATATGTTGAACTCTCTTAGAAGAAGACCCCTTTGCAAAATTAGTTGATAATCAAAATGGTAAAACATGCTCAAAAATGCAAAACCATGAAAAATATTCCACAGAACCAGTAAATTGCAGAATTCAACCCTAAAAATTGAGAGCTAATGAAAACTTCCAAGAAGGACTTCAAAGTAGTATTTTATAAATACATAAGGTGATAAAGGAATAAGATGTCAATTTATAGCAAAATTCAAGGGTTGAAAAAATGAATAATATCTATTGTTGATATCTTAATGAAGCTTCTTACAGCCTTCTGTGTAAACAATTGGGCATTTTTGCCTAAAACTGAAATTTCATGGACCTTTCAATCCAAGTCTGATTCCCTGAAGCACTGTGCAATTAAAACCCCTGCACATGAAGGTATGTCCCATGGTTTTCTTTATTATAACATTGCTTTTAATAAGAACAAAATATGAAATTATGGTGAATACTCATCAGTAATGGAATGGCTGAATAAAATATACTGTATACATTCCTGAGCTAACACACAGTGACTAAAAGCGGTGACTTTGTTATAGTTGAGTTGGCATGGTGGGGTTTTCATGATGTCTCTTTAAGCAGAAAAACAAATGGCAGAAAAGTTGATTAGTATCTCATTTTTCCTGTAAGAAGCATTGAGAAAAACCTCTATATGTTTTTGTTCATTCTAGTCTCATGTGCTATGAGAATGAAATGTCATGGGAGGAAACATACTAGGAGGATATTGTTGTTCTATGAAAATGTTGGGCGGGGGACTTAGATCAGGTAAGGAAAAAAATCAAAACAAATAAATGGTTTATTTTTAAAATACTGTCCTTTGAAAATAGAATGCATTTTGTAATAAGATTTAAGGGACATTATATACCCAATCAAACACATACCTATACGTACATGTTTGTATATGCATACATATATGCATATATATTATGTGTATATGTGTGTGTGTATGCAAACACACACACATACACACACCGAGAGAGAATGGGAGGGAGGGGAGGCGGAAAGAATAAGAGGAGACAAGAAAGAATGATAACGTAATATACTGAAAACCTTAATAAACTTAAAAAAACTAAGTAGAGGAATAATATATAAAGAACAGTAGACTGTGAAACAGAAACAAGTAGTTAACGTATGGAAAGCAGTTAAAAATATCCCAACAAGTGGAAAATATTTGGTCATTAAAACTAAAAATCCAGTTGATTGGTCACAATTAAAGAGGGAATTAGCTACATGGCTGGGGGTGGGGGTGGAGAGACAGAGGGGCTACTGTTGAAGAGACAATGACTGAGAATTTTTGAGAAATAAGTAAAAACATGAAAGGTCTTGGATTTAACGTGTCCACAAAGTATTAAGTTAGATGTACCAGGAGCAATGACAGAAATGGTGACTCACACCCGGCCACATCACAGTGAAGATGGAGACAAAATTCTTGAAAATGTCCATATGGAAAGGCAGGTTTCTAGAAAACACCAGCAATCAAAGTAACAACAGCCTTCCTCTTAACAATAATGGGCCTGAAAAGGCAACAAGTATTTAAAATAGAAGTCTTGAGAGAAAATAATGATGATCTAGGTTTCTGCAGTTACCCATTTTCATTTGAGAATGAGGGTAAAGACATTATCAAGTTTACAAGAAGCAATACATTTTAATAGTGAAGATGCACCTTGCCAAGAAAAGCATTGCTCATGCAGAAAGCAAAGGTAGGCCAAACCCAGAAAGTACAAAACAGTGATTTACAGATGCCTGGAAGTCAGGCGGTTGCAGTCGATGGAGCTTATTGGCTCAGCAGATTCCATCCCACAGAGAGGAGAGTTGAGTCCTCCTCCGTAGAACCCAGAAAGAGAAAGGTCTGTACAGCCTGGAGCCTGGGGGGCTGTGTGCACACATGGCTGAAAGTGTCATGCCTCTCTTCCTGCTCCCTCTGATCTAACCTGGGCATCCCTGGGCAGAGGCTGCCAGAAGCCTGAAGATTCTTCCTGACTCTTCCATCATCCTCACTATCCCAGCACAGCACAGCACAGCACAAAAGGAGAAGGCAGAGGGGCAAGAGGATTCCGAGGGGTACATAATTCTAAGCCAGAAACAAAGAGAATAAAAAAAAGTAAAACGTGATGACAAATCTGTTATTAGTCTAAAAATGATAACAGAAGTAAAATAGGTTTTGTATGTGCTAAGAATCACTTTGTAAAGAAAAGAATTGCTAAGGATTACAAGTCTTAGCAAGAGTGTTTAAAAGGCAGTTAAAGTACAATGACTTCTTTTCTTTGAGGAGAGATGAGAAATACTGATTAACTTTAGTTAATTTTCAATTGGGTTAGGATGTGTAAAGGCAATCACCAAAAGAATATGCATAGACTAACGACTCTACTAGTAGAGGAAAACAAGGGGAATACAAAAGAATTAGCAACACAGGTGGAATGAAGAGGGGAGAAAAATAAAAAACAAGCAAAAAAAAATGCCAAATACAAAATGCATGTATCTATATGCTCCCTAAAATGCATACCACTTACAACAGTAACAAAAATATAGTTCCCATAAAAATTACCATACCAAATATGTCCACAATGCTTAAGTAAAAACAAGCCAACCTAAATCAGGGCATATACCAGGCTTATGGATGGAAAGTCTCAGCAGTGTCTTCCCTTCTGGAACTGGAAGGTATTGGTTGGTGCACCAGCAGCTGACTTGGAGCATGAGGTGAACTTGGGCAAGGAAGCCACAGATTGTGGGGAAAGAAATATACAAGGAGCCAGGCCTCTTGGAGCACATAACTGCCATGCCAGGCCTCAATGCTGCCCATGAGTTCCTGATGTGAAAAAGAATGCAGTCTAAGCCTGTTGTTTGCAGACAAACCTAACCCTAAGAGGTATTATTCAAAAAATGTTGTCAAGAAAATTGAGTTTACACAGAAGTTAGATCAGATCACTGACTTATAGTATATGCAAAAATAAATCCTAGGTGATTTAAACTCTAAGTGTAAAAAAAAGGTAAGATTCACTATCTGTAAGTAAGAATCTATGGCTTATGGGGAAAGAAAATTTTAAGATACACAAAAAAATACAAAACACAAAGGAAAAAATACCATGCATTTCCACAATAAGATAGAATAAAGGCCAAAAAGATAAGAATTTGGGGCCAGGTGCAGTGGCTCACACCTGTAATTTCAGCACTTTGAGAGGCCAAGGCAGGTGGATTACCTGAGGTCAGGAGTTCAAGACCAGCCAGGTCAAGATGGTGAAACCCCATCTCTACTAAAAATACACACACAAAAAAAAAAAAATTAGCCAAGTGTTTTAGTGCACACCCGTAATCTTAGCTACTCGGGAGTTTGAGACAGGAGAATCCTTGAACTCAGGAGGGGGAGGTTGCAGTCAGCTGAGATCATGCCATGGCACTCCAGCCTGGGCAAAAGAGCAAGACTTCATCTCAAAAAAAAAAGAACTTGGTATCCAAATAAATAATTAATATTGTAAATAATTAAGAAGGAAATCTGAGAAATGAGCAGGAACAGAACCAGAAGTACTGATGACAAGAATGATATGAAAAAAAAACTCCAACCTTATTAGTTTTCAGGGAACTGCAAAACAATACAAAAGAAAGCAAATTCTTACCCATTAATCTGAGGAAAAAAGGAAATTTGAGATTAACAATTTGTCTTGGTCTGTTTGGGCTGCTATAACAAAATACATGAACTAGGTAAAATGTAGACAACAGACATTTATTTTTTACAGTTTTGGAGGCTGGAAGTACAAGATCAAGGCACCTGCAGATTCAGTGCCTGGTGAGGACCTGCTTCCTGGTTCATAGACAGCCCCTTCTCTCTGTGTCCATGTTGTATTGGGGGAAGGGAAGGAGCCCCCCTTGGCCTATTTTATAAGGGCACTAATCCCATCATGAGGGCTTCTACCCTTATAAACTAATCACCTGCCCAAGTTCCCCCTCCTATTACCATCACCTAGGGGGTTAGCATTTCAACATATGAAATTCTGGGGGGGACACAAACATTCAGACCATTGCACAGCAGTTGGCCAGAGTGTAGGGAAATGATGGTGCAGACAGCTGATGTGAGCATGAGTTGGAAGGACTCTTCGGAAACAAGCTTGCCAGTATATTTTAGAATTGTAAATGTGCATAGCCAGGCAATATGCAGTAATCATGAATTTTTGCTCGTGGCTTGATAGAGGATGCTATCATGCAATTTGTACAGGGAAACTTGAATGTGTATATTTGTTAAATCATGGTTATTAATGACCAGAAATACAAAATAGAAACAGCCTGAATATGGTCATCAAGAGAAAAAATTGATTAATTAATTATGGAACATTCATATAATGTACTGCTACATAGTATTTGTATTTATGTCAACTCTGGAAATAACAAAACACATAAGTTAAAAAAAAACAAGATGAAACAGTATTAGTATGATATATGTATTTATTGCAAATTTAAACAAAACCAATGCATTATATTGTTTGGAGAGAGAGAGAGGTGTGTGTGTGTGTGTGTGTGTGTGTGTGTGTGTGTAATGGCACTATAGCATACATGGCATATTTTGGTAGAGGCTTTCCCTGGGGTAGGAGTAAGGATGGGACTGGAGTTGGTGGGCAAAGGATGCCCTTGCTCTGTGTGTTGTAGCCAAGATTTTGAAAAAGTGAAACTGTATACATGCACACACCCACCCCCACACACACAGTCATGTGCCTCATAAGCACATTTTGGTCAACTATAGACTGCACATAGGATTACAATGCTGCATTTTTACTCTACCTTTTCTGTGTTAGATACACAAATCCTTACATTGTGTTACAGCTGCGACAGTACACAGTACAGGAGCATGCTATGCAGGTTTGTAGCCTAGGAGCAACAGGCGATAGCATGCAGCCTAGGTATGCAGAAGGTCTGTGTAAGTGCACCCTATGATGTTCACATAACAACAAAATCACAAACGTCACATTTCTCAGAATGCATCCTCGTTGTTACATGACACATGACTATACAGATGTATGTGTATATATATATATTACATATATATAGAGAGAGAGAGTGTGAGAGAGAGGAATGAATATAGCAGTTAGATTTAGGTGACAGGATTTGGGGTATTTACGTTCTTCCTTTTTCTTTTCTGGAACTTATAACATTGCTATAATCTTTACTTATAAAATTATTGTAGAAAGACTCCACTAGCAGGCCCAGGGTTAGAGCACCTTTGCTACAGGAGTGTGAGGTGAAGAGAGACCAGGAGTCTTATGCCTCACTTGTCCATCCTTTTCCTACTTCACTAAACATGAGGCCTAACACCATAAAAACTCTAGAAGAAAACCTAGGCAACACCATTCAGGACATAGGCATGGGCAAGGACTTCATGACTAAAACACCAAAAGCAATGGTAAAAGAGTCAAAATAGACAAATGGGATCCAATTAAACTTAAGAGCTTCTGCACAGCAAAAGAAACTATCAGTAGAGTAAACCAGCAACCAATAGAATGGGAAAAAATTTTTGCAAGCTACCCATCTGACAAAGGGCTAAAATCCAGAATCTAAGGAGAACTTAAACAAATTTACAAGACAAAAAACAAACAACCCCATCAAAAAGTGGGCAAAGGATATGAACAGATACTTTTCCGATGAAGACATTTATGCAGCCAACAAACATATAAAAAAAAGCTCATCACCACTGGTCATTAGATAAATGCAAATCAAAACCACATTGAGATATTATCTCATGTCAGTTAGAATGGTGATCATTAAAAAATCAGGAGACAACAGATGCTGGAGAGGATGTGGAGAAATAGAAACACTTTTACACTGTTGGTGGGAGTGTAAATTAATTCAACCATTGTGGAAGACAGTGTGGCAATTCCTCAAGGATGTAGAAATAGAAATATCATTTGACCCAGCAGTCCCATTACTGGGTATATACCCAAAAGATTTTAAATCATTCTGTTATAAAGACACATGCACACATATGTTTATTGCGGCACTGTTCGCAATAGCAAAGACTTGGAACCAACCCAAATACCCATCAGTGATAGACTGGATAAGAAAATGTGGTACATATGTACCATGGAATACTATGCAGTCATAATAAAGGATGAGTTCATGTCCTTTGCAAAGACATGGATGAAGCTAGAAACCATTATTCTCAGCAAACTGACACAAGAACAAAAAATCAAACACCACATGTTCTCACTAATAAGTGGGTATTGAACAATGAGAACACACAGACACAGGGAGAGGAACATCACACACCAGGGCCTGGGGGTGGGGGGCTGGGGAAGGGATAGCAGGGGCTGAGGGAAATGGGGATGGATAGCATTAGAAGAAATACCTAATGTAGATGACGGAGCAATGGATGCAGCAAACCACCACCATGGCACGTGTGTACCTATGTAACAAACCTGCACGATCTGCACATGTACCCCAGAACTTAATAATAAATAAATTTTTTTAAAAAAAAGATTCCTGCCCACCTTCCCTAATTCAGAATTCAGAGAGGATAGCCAGAACCCACCTCTTGGTTGCTCCTATTTGTATGAGAGAGTTAGATTCTCAGAATTGTAATTACCTATAGAAGTCACTTCTAGACCTGCAGTCAAAGACGGCAGAGATGTCTTTGAAATAGTTTCTAATGGATAAAAGAAATTTTGCAGAAAGAACTGGAAACAGTTTATGATCTTGTTTCTGTGAAAAGAAAAGAGCTTCCAACATACTTAAGACAGAGAAAAAATAAAGTATGTGAATGTCAGTTCACTCACAATGTGGAGCCTCTGTGCTGAGCTGGGGAAGCTGGAGGAGAGCCAGTGTCTTTGGTGTGGAGCTAGAGTCCTTTCACATGATTGACATGTGAAAGGTGGTCAGTGGTGCAGCTGCCTGTGCTTTGCTGGGTGGAAACCCACCCGCGTCCAGTATCAGCTCTGTGGCCTTGGCCAGCCACTTTGCACCCTGACTCTCATTTTCCTCCTTGGGGAAGCAGAAAGGAGAAAGGAGTTACAGAGTGCCTACATAAATTGCTTATTAATAACATATAAACTGGGAACCACAAACCGTGGCAAACTGCGGGAGGCCTCTGGGGGAGGCAAACTTCTCCATGCCTCATGTTCCTGTGCAGGGTGACCTGGCTCTGTTACCATAAACATTGTGCTCAAAAACATAAAACCTCTTCATAGCACTAAGACGAAACCAGACTTGTAGGCTCCTTGTAAGGCCTGCGGCACACCAGCTGCACACAGGCAATAAGCTAGAGATAAACCACATGTTCTTGTTTTGTGAAACTCCCAAACCGCCACTGTTATCAGTCCTTAGGATGACACACCAATTCTGGCTCACTGTTCAGTTCCTGCTCACTGATTCACTCCAACATCACGTCACCCTCTCCCCCACCAATACTCCACCCCTGCCCTATAGATCAAAGTGATTGTAATCAATAAATAGTGTGAGAGACCAGAGTTCGGGGCCTTCACCGCCTCCAGTAAAAAGTGACGGTCCCCCTGGTCCCACTTTCACTCTTAATCTTTTTCCTCATTCCTCTTTGCCACTGAACTTGGGGTACCCATGGGTGGGGTGTGGGGCTGGTTCCCTACACCTTGTCTCTGCAATGAGGATAATAACAGTGTGTGATAGGGTGGCATGAGAATTGCTTTGTTTAACATGCTGTATGTTTATGTAATAAATAGTGGCTAGAAGAATGAGTAGAAGAAATTGGTATTGTATTGTGTTAGCACACTTCTGTACTGTGAATATGCACCCAGGCAATATTCTCAAAACCACTTGACCTTACGTATCAAGTATTAAAATTGTTCAGTTTGTGGTTTGAAGCTTGTACTTCTGGAAGCTTATCCTAAAGAAAGGATCCAAAATACAGACGAGGAATTATATGGAAGGTTGTCTTGGCTGTATAAGGACTTGGTAACCTTTAAGAGACAGAGGTTGGGTAAATCACGTCCAGATGGTAAGATGCTGAAATGTTTTGTCCAAGATAATTTGAAAATATAGGTAAATTTTCCTTATGGGGAGCAGTTGTTGTTAGGTTGATGAAAAATGCTTTTCATTTAAAAGACCAAATTTTGATTTTTCTGCTTGCCACTTTGTGGTTGACAAGATTGGCGAAATCAACATCTATGAGCCTCGGTTTCCACATCTGTAATGTGGGAAAACAGCACCTGTCTCGTAGAGTTTTGAGAATAATTAACTGTATGTAAAAGCTCTTTCGAGACCACAAACTCACCTTTAATTATAATCCTCAAGTTGTATTCAGGGATATGCTGTTGACATGATTCGTATTTAATTTAGTACTTCAATTAAATACCTACTTGGAGAAACTCTGTGAGCATTAACAAAGAACAGCTCCAGGAAGGAGATCAAGGGAAGAATTTCCTTGTTTTTTAGAAGACTTGACATTTTACCCTATTTTAAGATCCCCCTTCCTCCTCCTTTTTCCTGACAGCCTGTATCTGTATTCAATCACTACCTGTCAACACAGTTTTATTTGGTATGAATAAATATGGTATAATTAGCTTGAAAACGATTCTCTTAATTACAGTTGTAGAGTTGCTTTATTTGCTCAGCCTTCATATCTAAAGAATATGACACAACGTGCCGAGATGACTTAAAACACAAAGTATAAATTTATCCGTGGGATCCTTTTGATACGTTCCTGTCAGTGTCTTTGCCCAATTTCTTTCGACAGGTCTTCAAGGTTCAAATATATTCGGCCACATTTATTCCTTAGAACAGTTTTGGGGTGCAGGGCTCTCTGCTTGACCGTAAGTCTCCTCCAGATTACAGCTGATGCCCAAAGGAACTGGAAGGAAAGACACAGTGGTGTTGTGAGAATCAAGTGAGAAATACTCTGGAAGACATGTATCTCTTTTTTGACCCATAGACTCGGTGCTCAAAAAATTTGGGAGGCTGAGCTGGGTGGATCACCTGAGGTTAGGACTTCAAGACCAGCCTGGCCAACATGGTGAAACCCCATCTCTACCAAAAATACAAAAATTAGCTGGGCATGGTGGCAGGAGCCTGTAATCCCAGCAACTTGGGAGGCTGAGAAGGAGAATCACTTGAATCTGGGAGGTGGAGGTTGCAGTGAGCCGAGATCATGCCACTGCACTCCAGCCTGGGCAACAAGAGTGAAGCTCTGTCTCAAAAAATAATAATATTTATTTGGTCATTTCCTCACCTATTTCATCCTTTGTCTTCCTCCTTTATGATTGTTTCCATGGCTGAAACGCAGACTCATGGATGGACAAAATTTGGTCTGTAAATGCTGTTATCTATTCGATGGTGATTTCCCTGCGGTGACACGTAGAGAGTCATGAACTGGGTGTTAGGACCCCTCCCATCTAGTCCTAACTTTTACACTCTGACAGTCACTCACTTTTCAGGCAACAGCTGCTTTTATCTAAGCATTATTATTATTGGTCTTATTATTGTTTGGAATAGGAAGTAGTCTTCAAGGCTACTGCAACCATTTCCCTGCCACACTGGTAAGCAGCTGCCACTTTGTCATCTATCTTCCTGACCTTGCATCGGGGCCCGTCTTGTGGCCCCCGCCCCCCTTCGTAAGGTTGGTGGGGGTGTGTGGCGCTCCCCCGCCCGCCCCCCCCCCCCTCCCCTCTCACACACCCTCTCTTTCATATGTATTTATTCCCTGTATTTTAAACACACCACACTGCAATATGTTAATACTGTTGTTTTCTGCAGACAGCAATCACTGAGATCGCTCACATGTTTATGATTGTGTGGCTCTGAGTCTCCAAGCTCCTTCTGGGATACTTTTCTTTCTGCCTAGATTACCCTATAGTATTTCCTTTAGTAAAGACTCGAGAATGATGAATTTTCTCAGTACCTATTCATTTGAAACTGTCTATATTTTCCTTTAATTCTTAAATAATAAATTGCTCAATGTGTTCCTTTGTTTTGACTATTTTCTTTCAAAACTCTGAAGATATTTTTTCACTGTCTTCTGACTCCCAGCTCTCAATGCTCAGTCTACTATTTTGCTCCTTTGGAAGAAATTTATTTTTTTTTCTTTGGCTGCCAATAGTGTCTTATCTTTGTTTTTGTTCCAGCAGTTTTATTATATAATGGTATTCTACATTGTATATGATTATTAGTTTTTTTTTTTCCTCCTGATTTCTCTTATCTGTGGTTCAATGTCTTTTATAAGTTCTCTGCCAGAATCTTTAAAAAAAATTGCTCATGCACTATTTTATCCTGTACTGCTGATACTTTAATTTCATGTAGGTTAGACCAAGAGTGGGCAACCGTGGCCCACTGGCCAAACACAACTGGCTGCCTGCTTGTGTGAAAAGAAACGTGTTGGAACACAGCTACAATCGTTTATGTATCGGGTGTGGCTGTTTCATGCTGCAACAGAAGAGCTCAGGTTGCTCCAGAGACTGGATAGCCGAATACATCTGGAATATTTACTGTTCGTCCCTTTACAGAAGAGTTTGCCAACCCCTGGGTTAGAGCTTAACACAATATTGTCTATGTCATTATGTATTCTGCATAATTTAAAATTTTTGTCTCTTTGTGCTCCACTCCACTGCATGTTTTCTTAATATTTGGCAGTGCATTCCCTCAATCATCAGAGGTCTCTGCTTTTTCTTATTTCTCTCCACTGCCTTCGTAATGTCAATGACTGTATTTCTGGCTTTAGAACTTCCACATGATTCTCTATAGTTTTCAGTTCTCTGCCTAAATTCTTACCTTTGTCTTTTATCTTACTGAATATAGTGAGCAGATCTAATTGAAATTCTGTCAGATAATTCCAATCTCTAGAGCAACTGTGCTTTAGTCTGCTGTTTTTATTCTTTTTTGTCTAATCTCATGTGTTTATTAATTTTTTATTTGCTGGATATTCTTTCTGCAAAAGTGTGTAGGAATGATTTGAGACTAATGACTTTTTCTTACCCAGAGAGGGTTTATATGTGCAGGTACCAGACAGCATGGCACTTAATACAACCCGGAACCACCAAAGCATGGCATGTAATAGAATGCAGAATCACCAAATCCAATCAAGCGTTAGTCCCTTGTAGGGCCTGTCCACTTCTATTTCACGCCTAGTTCCAGAACACAGCAGTTCCAGGTTCTGACCCAAAATTCGTGGTGTTCACAGGCAACTCTGTCCCAGCCCCAACTAGAAGGCCTTGTACTGCACTTCTTATGACATTTAATCTCCCCATCCTAGTACATAGTAAATTCTTTCTCTTTGGTTCTTGTTTTATTTCTTTCCATGGTTATTTTTTTAAGTAGGCCTTTTGCTATCTTGGCTAATTTTATTCTTATAATTTTAGGTGTGATCACGATTGTCAGTGGATATTTTTCTCATGCCTTTTCGGTTCTCATTTCTCATTTCCACGTACTTATTTTAAAAACGCAGAAAGTTATTTGGTTTTCTGGGTATCCAGTCTTACCAGCGGCATCACAGATGAGACTCATCACTGATTTTCCAGTGTTTATTGAAGCTATTTCATTCTTCTCTCCATTTTATTGTTTTACAGTCTTCAAGTTTAAAGAAAACCGTGATGACTAGAGGGAGCATCATTTTCTAGTTCTTGATTTTAATTGAAATAATTTTAGTGCATCATGATTTGGAATAATAACTCTCATTAGATTTTGACAAAGCTTTTTTTCTTTTTATTTAAAAACCTTTTCGATTTTGCAATATTTTACTAAGAGTATCTGCTAAATTTTATCAGTGCCTTTTTTACCTCTTCATACAATAATGATTTTTCTCTTATAATGTGTTGCTATAAAACATGTTGACACATGCTCATATATAGAATTTGCATTTCTTAATATATCATTTTGTATTTTTACAAATGATGCTGAATTCTATATCTTTTCCTTTTAAATCTTTATCTGAATTTACAGATAACTTTAGGTTTCTTTCATCTTACCATCTTTGTTAGGCATTTGAATTGAAGTTTATGTGGCTCATTATGTCACTGGGAAGTTCTTCATTTTTGCCTATGATATGGAATATTGTAAATACTACTAGGGCTAAAGGTTCTCTTACAGACAAGATCGGGTGTGCTCAGGGTGGTATGGCTGTAGACAAAGGTTCTATTATACTTAATTGTCAGTTTATCTGGCTTTGGTATGATTTTTTAAAGAGTAAACTTTCAATCCATCCTTGTACAATAATTGAGTTATTCAAATATTTTGTCCTTTTTTGGGTCTCTTTGTCCATTCTCTGTTGGCCAATATCTTGCTCTAAAGGACCCCATTCCTGGCCTCAGTTCTCTCAGCCTGAGAGGCCAGGTTTGCGTTTGACTCACATTCAGTTGTCCTGAGCCTTTGGGGTTACTAGGCTCAGGAGGTGAAGCTGACTGAGCTTGAGTGGAGAGGAGAAGAGTCTCAGGTTGCCTGTGTCCCAGCTTTCCAATTCTTTTGTTCCATTTGTTTCACCAGCTAGCTAAATCTTTAGAGTGCTGCTGGCATATAAGAGACTCTACCCATCTGACAATACGGCTTGTGGAACTTGAGAAATTCGAAGAGAACAGCACTGAGATTACATTTGGGGTCATAGGGGAGTCTGGAATGAATGATTTAGTAAAAATTTTAAAATAGAGAGAAAGAGAATACTAACTGTACCTGACCCTACCCCACCTCTGCCTTTGCATAAAACATCCTGTCTCTTTTGACTGTGGCCTTAGTTATTTGGGTTGAAACTAATCAGGAGGAAGCTCAAGATATGTGTCATTAGCCCCACAAAATATGTGCTATGTACTTTCTTTGAGATATTTTTATTCCCATCTATCTATGCCTTGCTTGTCTCAAACCACTACAATATTATTTTCAGAATATATTAGTTTTCCCTAAAAGTCTTTGGTTTCGTTAGATTTCTAGTAGAATAACTACAAATAGGCTTTTTTATCTCTTTTAAAATATGGATCGAAATCACTTTTTACATAATAATGTTAGTTAAAATAATTAGTAATTTATTTTGTACTATTAAAAAGATATTTTTCTGAAGTTGAATTCATATATTTTTTAAAATAAAAGACAAATATTAAAGTAAAAATGTTTGTCATTAGGTATACCCAATATCCAATAAAAGTTTTCCTTTCCTTTTTTTAAAAATGTGTCTTGAAAATAAATTACACTTTCGTATTATGTCCATAAAAAATGAAAACAACTTTTAGATGGCACTTAAATCCAAGTGCCATCTGCCTGCTTAACATTTTCTCTCAGATTTTTTTTTGTTTTAGAAATTATTTAAAACAAAAAATGAGTGTATATATTTAAAAATATATTTATATGTGCCATAATTCTTCAGAAAAAACTAGTGACATAATCGATATTTGTTCTGTTCTTTTATTAATCTAAAAGAAAACAAAACTAGTGGAACTAACACTTTTTTGTTTACATAGAACTTGTCCAGAGTTTTCAATTAGGTGTAGGAAGAGAGATTCTTGGCTATTTCTCTTTGTTCTGCTAAGTCTTCCCCGCACATGGCAAAAAGCAAATTAGAAAAAGAAAAGCGTACCAGTATTTCACATCAATAAACTATCCACTGGTTTTATTTTGTCTTCTCTTTCAGTTTTTTTCCATATACATCCTATATGGAATTTATATTGTCACTATAAAGAGAGATAGGGAGGAAGGAGGAGAGATTGAGAGAGACAGAGAGACAAGGGGTAACAGAGACAGAGATAGTGAGTAACACAGAGAGGAGGCAGGGGAGAGAAGACAGGGGGAGAGGTAAACACTACGTCTCATCCCTGGTGAGCTTTTAGCTTCTGCACCTCCAAGGGTGCCCACTGCCCACTGAAGAGATCAATGTGTAATCTTCCTAACGCCACACAAGAAGCACAGATAAAAATTTATTAAAAAGAATCTGGTTCCCCAATTTTTTTTTCTAAAAGGAAATTCAAGCCATTTATAAGCTTCAACTACATCTTTTTTTTTTTGGTCTGAATTTTCCTCTACTTTAAACTCTGGAGAATAAATCCATGGAAAGCCTCAAAGCTCCCTGTCAATTGTTTTCCAGTTGTCTCCATTTCCTCTCTGCCCTGGCACCACCTGTTTGCCACCTGGATTAACATTCCCTCTTCCTCCCTTAGCTTGTCTGGGTCCTTTGGGACAGAGAAGCCAAGACAGGATGAGATGGGCCAGAGATTTCCCAAAAGAAAGAACTTTGAAGGGAAATGAGGAGGAAGGCGCGGGGGAGCTATCAGGTCTTCTTCACGCAGGTCTGACCTTGAGGAAAAGCAGGCAAGGAAGTCGACTGACCCGAACCTGCCAAGTGGAACCCAACTCTGGGAGGCGTCCTCCCAGAGCAGAGGCCAGAACAGGCGAATCCAGGGCACTGCCATGGAGAACAGACCAGGCCGAGTTACCAGGCTGCAATGTTGACTCAAAAAATAAGCTTAAATATAAAAACGGCTTCATCTGAAATACATGTATTAAAAAAAAATAGGAAAAAAACTTGGAAAAAAAGGTGATTCATGTTATCAAAATAAACATTAAAAATAATGATATATCCATGGCATTAGATTTAAACTAACTCAGGGACATTAGGAAAGCCCAAGAAAAAATTTAAAAAATCATATTGGCCAATGTTCAAAAATGACAGTGTAAAACATTAGCTGCACACATAGGATTGATGAGGACATTAACTCAGGCATGTTCTTCCAAAGTTGTGGAAATGATAAGCAATATAAAAATAAAATGGGAAAAACTGACAGAAAAAGAGGAAATTTCACCTTCCTATAGTTGTACTTCCTAAAACAGACATCAGAACAGATCGAAGAGAATGAACACAAATTTTGGCTTTAAAGTTTCGAATTGAACACATATTTGAAATGGTACATCAAGTATCAGTTAAAATTAATGAACAGAGCCTAATTCATAGACATACCCTAGTGAATGTTTGAATTTCTAGAATAAAGAAAATAAGTATTTAGGAAAGATGTAAAAGTCATGCTGGCCTCGATTGTCCTCTGCTAAGAACAGAAAGCAGTGGAGAATAATCCCCCTTAGGTGTGATGGTGGAGAAAGCATTTCTTCCTGCAGAGGGTTAGGATGACTGTGGGTGTGGGGGAAGCCAAGGTAGGAGGCATCGTACACTCCACCAAGAACCCTGAGCACAGAACCAGCTGCAGACCTGTCAGGCTGGGAGAGGAAGGGGTTCCTGCAGTGGATCCTGAAGCCACAGTATTAGGGCCAGTCCCATGGAGTTTGGGAGGCAGGAGAGGGTCCAGGCTGCTGGCTAAGGAGCCGCTGCCCATGTCTGGGGTGCAGGAAGGATGAAGATAGCAAATGGGTGAAAGTACTACAGAAACACAGGGGTTCTTTCTAGGTCCTGCTGCCCATAGCATGGAGAGTCAATCACTGAGTTGAGTACTGCTAGGGAGGAAGTTTTTAACTGGCTGCTATAGCTGAGGAGAACAGGAGATAAAGTCTCAGATCTGTCTCCTTGACTAAAATTGGGGGGATTCACATAGCTGGGAAGATGGATAACAGGAATTCGGGGTGGGGTAAGAAAGCCATCCTGATGGATGAGGGGTGTGGCATCTCACTGTCAGGATCCTGGGGATCCACTGAAGTTCAGGAAGAAACCCAGTTCTAAGACAAACATAAATTTCAAGTTTAAAGACAGTGGGTCAATTTCTATGTCTATTTAAAAACCAGTAAATATCATTTAGATAGGACAGTTGGGCGGGTCTCCTCAGGAGAGCAGGACCTGCCGCCTGGCTGTGTCAACACCTGTGGAGTTTACAGCCCAAACTCAGCTCAAGTTTTAATTCAGTGTCTCAAATATTTTCACTCCTAAACAGGGACAAAAGATAAATAAATAAACCTGGTATTGCAAAGGAGAGAAAAATAAAAGTCCAAAAATGATACAGACGTCAATACCTAATCAAAACAAATAGAAAAATAATACATTAGAAAATAGAAAAATTACAGAGAAAATTCATAAACCTAAAAACTAATTCCTTGACCAAACAATAAAATAATGGCTTCTAACAAGTCAAATAAAAAGATGAAAACTACCAACTTTTTGAAATTAGGAAATAGGATATAAGAGTTGTATGGCTAAATTTAAAATTATAGGACAATTCCTTGTACTATTGCAACTTTTAAAATATTTGATAAAATATCAAAATCTCAATTTTTGATATTTTACATGGATTAATTTCTGGGTATATTAAAATTATTTCTAAATGAGAAGCAGAAAAATCGAATGCTTCAAAAAGCACATAAGAAATTGAAATAATTGTTAAAAAATTTAATTCCAGAAAAGTTTTAATGTAATTTCTTCAAGGCTTTTGAAAAGCAAATAATATGTCTCTTTGGCACATAAAATGAGAGGTAATTTCTCAACAAATTTCATAAAGTTAGGATAATTGTAAACCACAACCTAATTTTTAAAAAATATCTCTGAAAGGAAAACTATATAAATATATACAACCAGTTATGTTCATAAAAATTAATAATTAAAATTTACAAGAAAATATGGGAAAATTGCACTTATTGATACAGATGTAAGATGGCAAATTAACTTTATCAAAACACATTCACAAAAGGTAAAACTCCTTATATAATTAGGATTTTTTTCTAATAAACTTTTTCAACTACAAGTAATATCTATTTCAACTCAGTCCCCTAAACAAGGACAAAAGAGTGAAGCACGAGATATGTTTTAAAGAAAATACCTGCTCTCGTTTTATTCTGAAAGTTCTACCTAGTCCATTAAGACAAAGGTGTTAACATGGCAATCAGGAATAGATACAAAATCTAAGAGGGTGTCAGCATTTGGGACTAATTTTAGATGTGGTTAAAACATTGATTTATGAGTAGAGGTGCTTGCTGTCTGGACCACAAGCACCAGGGATGCAGCCCTGGAGCTGGGGAGAAGCAGCTGGCCGCTGCTGCATTCAGCCTAAACCTGGTGGGGCTACAGGCCTTTGATGTGGCAGAGGAGAAGAATCAAGACCCCCGTGATTCTGGGGCTGTGCAGTCAGAGGAGCCTCCCCCTCCCTTCAAGGGGAAATTTGGAGAAAATCAGAGTTACATTTTTGATGTGATGAATTTTGTAATGGCTGACATCGGAGTGGAGAGGTCAGGTAAGCAGTGTGTACAGGATCCTGGAGATAGGGGGAGAGGTACAGGTTGGAGGTGTCACCAGGGCGCTGGGCAATGTCTGAAGCCCCTGGGCTGGGCAAGTACATGTAAGGAAGCATCCCACACTGAATCTGGGGCACCACAGTGTAGGGTGAGGGAAGTGAGGGGGACCCTGGTAAGCTGTGTTTCTACTTTACTGAAATCATCAGTGTGGCTTTGAATCACTTTTAGTAAAAGCCCTTGAATATGCAGACAATAGAGTATATTCCTATTTGGAAGAACACACTTCACTATATTAGCCCGATCTCTACAATGTTAATTAAGCTTCCTATTGCTTCTGAATCATCATCTACTATGCTTTATGCTAATATAGGTAATTAGAAATATGATTACTTTTTCATTCTAATTTCAAATGGATTTTTCTTTAAATATTTCATTGGTATGCTCTTTTCCATGTTAAGATTTAAAATGTTATTTCTTCATTTTGTTTTTAATTGCACTTCTCCTTATCAAATGTCCCTATTCAGTTATTTTAGAATGTGGTGTCACATTATTATGTAGTATACTATTTTTTTAAACTTTTATTTTAGGTTCAGGGGTACATGGGCAAGCTTGTTATATAGGTAAACTAGTGTCAGAGGGGTTTGTTGTACAATTGGACGTGGTAAGACTTCGTCTACCCTAATTTATATTTTTTGGGTCCTTTTCAGTTTTTTTTCTTTTTCTTTGGCTTGTGTTGTTTCCTTTACCTTCATTTTTACTTTTACCTATACTCAAGGCAAATTTTAAGTAATTCTTTGCAGAAAATTTATTTTAAACCATCACAATTCCTCTCTGATGTCTTTGCACATGAACATTAAACTACTTGAGTTATAAAATCCTTTATCAACAAGGGTTGGTATATTTTAACATCAGGGATGCTTTATACTGATCAATGATGATTTGGAATCCCACCCCCCCCAACGCCCCCCCCCCATCTCAATACTACTAGAATAGATGCTAGATTTGTGGTCTGGCTCTGACATACAGTTATTTATTAGTGGCTTTATGTGTGATTCTTAGCAATTTCTCATCAGAAATTTTGACTTCAGGATATTCTGCATCATTTGAAAGATTTGCAATTGATTTGTTTTATGTTTGCCTCTGTGGGTGATGACACTATTTGTTAGTCATCAAGAATGACTGACAAAGATATTTACATCACTTTGGACTGATTTTAAATGTGGCTATATCATTGACTTATTAGTTCATGTTCTTGGATTACAATGTTTTTCCCCCTAACAAAACTTGTAATTGTGGGGTGTTAGATAACACCACATTATATTATCCTTAAATGGTCTTTCAGAATATCATTTAATTTGTGTCTATATGATAATCAGATGTCAATGGTTTCCATTTCAACAGGATTCAACACACTTAAGGAAGTAAAATAGGCCCTCCTAAAATTTTAGTGAATTCTCAGAGAGGCTCGTCCTGGGGCCCAGCTCAAATGCAAGTGCCTCCATTTGTTGAATTAGGGAGTCTATACAACATCACACCAACCCATGGCAATTCCACTGTCTGCACCCCTCTTTTGAGATATGGAACTGCTCTCCCATCCCCCCCAGAAATATCTATTCACAAATGTTCTAGCCTAGTGCACTTAAACACCAGACTAGCTGCTGGTTTCTTCCTTGCATTGTATTTATTCACAGTTCTTCAATCTATGTTTATTCGTTCACTTATTTGCATTTGTGTGTCTGCAGCCTGTTTCACAAGGCATTGCCCTTCACAACCACTAGGTGTCATGCATTTGTCCTTGTTGCTAGAGGTGGGCTCCTACTGGCTTTGAGAGTTGATCATGTACCTCTCTGTCCAACTCAGGGCTCTTCCTAGCCTCTTCAGTGAGGTCATGTCGGTTGCTCCAAGTTGGCCTTGGTGGAAGTAGTCAATGGCAATTATTTTTTTCTGGGCCTTTTTAAAATTTTCTGACAGCCAATTAAATACTAATCAGGACACCACTACATTTCCTTTTTCCTTATCTTCTTAGGTTTAATCCTGCTCCTAATTCTATTTTTCCTTATTTGTTTAAAATAACTTGGTATTTATCGATTTTGTTAGCTCTGTAGGTATTATCTAGATGAGCACTGATTTTCCTAAATTTAGTTCTTGTTCAGATTATCAATTTAGGTATGGTATAGGGCTATAAAACTGTGGTTTCACTACATTTTATTCCATTAGTAATATAGATTTTTTTTCTAATTCATAACATTCCATTTATCCTTTGTACCATGTCACTACTAAGGGGTTAAGACCAGTTCAGGAGGATGGGCTTTAGTATCTGAGATCATAGCAGGCCTCCCTGAAGCCTCAGGCAGCCTCTCATCCAAGCACACTCCCTGGCCCAGGGATGTTTAGAAGTGCACCCTCAGAAGACATACAGAGGATGGAGCCGGGGGATGATCCATCAGGCTGAGGCAAGTAGGGGCCACCTGGACCACACTGACAGGCTGTATGCTGAGTGCTGTTCTCTGAATTGGAGTTGCAAGTGATATCAGATATAGAGGGAATGCTCATCTTTTGTTTCTTCTGGGTGCGTTAAAAATGAGTATTCCCTCTTTTCTGAGTCATATCACATTCACTTCATAGTCACAAACTGATGTTTGTGTCTGGTGACTTCCAAAATATATTAATGGAGTTTGGAGAAGGAGCATTTCCTGGTGGTGTCATTTTTCTGGGAGTTCTTCAGGATGCTACTTAGGCTTCTATTTTGAAGGTTAAACTTGATGGTATGTCATAGTAGCCAATGAATTGAGGTCTAACTATCAAAATAAGAAGATATAATTTAAACAGATCATGGCACTGTTAGTGCTTTCACACACACTTGAAATTGTTATGCCTCACATATGGGGAAGGAATGCAGAAGATGACAGCAAAATCACAGCAGCTAAGATGTTGAAATGGGTCCAATAAAGGAGGGAGTCCCGGGAGCTAGACACCAAGGCTGGTCAAAGGCCAGGATGAACAGAGGAGAGGCTTCAGGGAGATGACCTAGACAGAATTCTGGGGACACACAATGGCCATCTGTGCAGACCCTTCTTGCTCCTTAAGTTTGCCCTAGGAGTTCCTCAAGGCTTTTATGTTGCTTTTGCCAGTGACCACTGAAACGGTGTTGGAAGAAAAAGAGCTTATTGGAAACAGACAACAAGCCTGATTAACATATTTTGAATATATTCCATTTGAATTCAAATAGCCTAAGTTGCTCTTTAACGATAACAAATAGGTGCCCCTGTATGTCGTCAGTCACACTTGCAATTTTGAAATAGGGAGACCATCTGGCATGTTAGATCCTACTGAAAAAGTCTGAGAGACAAATATATGTTTTGCAAAAGAGACAAATAACTAATCTCAATTTTAATCTTGTGATTAGAATTGGGATATAATTCGAGGTTTCCATTTTCTCGTCTGAGTGTTGAAGTATCAGAACAAAGAACACCAAATCCTAGTATTTTGTAGTCTGAGCATTCAAAGCCTCAGTTTCTCACCTCACATTTAATGCCCATACATCTCCTTCAGGAACAGAGGGAAGATTAACACAGATGAAACAGAGCTCTGACGTCTTAGCAATGAAGAACTACATAAGTAGCAAAAAGACAAGGTGATGTACTATCCTAATAATTTTCCCAGGTCAAATGTATTTGATAAAAACTTTGAAATTCTATTATATAAATTATATTCTCACATAAATGGATCAGGGACACTTGCAAAATTGCATTTAATTTCTAATTGTAGAACCATCAGGAAGACAAAAGCACTTGTTCAAAAACAGGGATTTATAACAGTCAGTATGGAAAGGAATGCATGTATAAGATTGCTAAATTACATAATATGCTGTTTGACTTTTTACAGACCAATAAATCCATAATATCTCTGCATTAGCATCCCATTGAACTATACAGTCATAACACCTTATCAATTTCTGCAGGTTAACTTCTCATTTTATAGGGATACTTAGGATCTGCTCCTTTCTTATTTGGGAATATATTTGTCAAATGTACTGTGACAATGAAATTATCCCAAAGCTACTTTTTGCCATGACGGAATAGGGTACATGAGAGTAACTCCCACTACTGAGGACAAGTCTAAGTGATAGAATGCACACACATTAAAACACAAAGCAAAAAACAAAACAAAACAAAACAAAAAAACCACTGATTTCAAAGTATCACAGAACAAAGGACCTGAAGGTCTAACTCTCACAGGAAAGGAAGGCTTACTGAGATAAACCCATGTTCATCTCTTTAAGATTCTTTTAAGATTTTTATTTAAGGATTTGTATCAGGCAATAGGAAACATAAAGCTAGGAGACAGGTAAACAGGAATAAAAAAAGTCCTTTAGAAGACAACATATGAGATGAAAGGAAGAAACACAGATGAGCTAAATAGAAAAGAATTACTAAGGCCATAGATTTAAGACAGATCTATTCATTATTATACTGAATAGAAATTAATTAAATATATTTTAAGACAAAGATTTTCAAGCACAGTTTATTAAACTCTATATTCTGCTTTCAAGGGACACTTTAACGGCAGGATAGAAAAAAATGTTGAATGTAAAACGAGAAAAATATGGACCCTATAAATCCTAACCAAAAGAATACAGTTGGTAGAACAGACAAGGAGTATTTTAAGGAAAAAGCATCTCTCAAGACAAGCGATAAAAGCTTTAATTTAGCCGGATGGCATTAGTCTGCTAATTATATATGTCCCTAATAGCACAGCTTTAAAGTAAAGCAAAATTTGAAAGAAATAAAAAGAGAGATAACAATTCCATAATTACAACTGGAAGTTTTATTTGTCATTACACATCAAAGGACTTTTCCAGAGCACATGAAACTTCTGACAAATAAATAAGAACTTGACAGCCAGGAGAAAATAATGACAAAAAACTTCAAAAGACACATATTAGGAGAGAATATACAACAATCAGTTATCAAGGAAATGCTAGTTAAAGGCACCATTCAATACTACTGCACATCCGCCATGGTCGGTAAAACATAGCAAGAATAACGGGCAATACCAACATCACACTCTGGATCTGCTGGAGTTCCTGTCTACTGATTCTGGAAGTCTACAGTGATGTAACCACTTTGGGAAAACGTTTATTGCTTTCTGCTACAGCAGAAAGTACACAAGCCCTATGACCCAACTCTTTCATTCCTGGGATAGTTGCAGAGCAAGGACATTCTAAAAATGCTTATGGAAGAATGCTTTACCTCATAGTAGGTCCTTTTAATAGCTACTACTATAGTACTCTAAATTTCTGCTATTGATAGATACTTTAAAGTAAATATCTATTAATAGTAGAAGCTAAATATCTATCAAGTGTAGTCAATAAATTGTTATATATTCATAAAATGGAAAACTGTGCAAAAATGCAAATGAAATAAGTACAACTACTTAAACAATGTGAATGAATCTTATAAACATAATATTGAGGGGAAGAAGTCTGCTATACAAGGGTATATACATTATGATTAAGGAGTGCAGAGATAGGCAAGCCTGTTTTATTCTGTTAGCCAGCCAAGGCACATGTGGGGCTTCCCAGGCCCTGGTCATGTTGTGTTTGTTGATATGTGTTGCAGTTTCATGGTATGTTGGCATTTGTGTGTGTGCTCTGTAAGGTTGGTGGGAAGGCCTATGTAATAATCCTTGCCCAGTGCAATTAGCTTGTGCGGGCCCTGAGGAGCTGCCTCTCAGTTCTGCATATGCTGTGCAAAGGAGACAATCACATTTTTTTTTTTTTTACATTTTATTCGTTCATTTTTCAAACACTGCTCTGTGGAACGAATATAAATGTTCATCAGATCCTAATAACTGTTTGTGAGTAAAGACTTTTATGGTCAAGTGAATTTAGAAAATGCTGCCCACTCTGCCATTTTCTCTGAGGTTCTTAGTATATGTTAGCACAATTAAGGTTCTGAAAATATCTTCAATGAAGAATCTTCACTTAAGTTGTATAATAAAGCCTACCCCCCAATTTATTTTGACAGTGGGGACACTGTTTTAAACAGGATACCTTTTGCTATATTGAAATATGAACTTCGGGAAATACTTTTCATTTTGTATTCCTTTGAGGAGGACATATTATTTCTGTTTCCTGAGAACATTGACCATGTCAATACTTTAGCCTTTAAAAATGGAGATATATTTTTTATCTTGAATTTTGGAGGAGACTGGGTGGCATGTGATAAATCAATTTGAAAAGATTGGAATAGGGTGATCAAGGAGTTATGCATTAGGTTCCATGAATCTAGAATAGGGTATGCTCCCAGAGGACTGGAAGGAAGAGGATAAACTACAAGAAGGGCTCCTGTTTCCGCACAGCACTCCCTGGGAGCCACTGGGAAAGACAGGATATTAACTTGGCAGGATAGTTTTCAAGCTGGCAGGCATTTTCTTTGGATGAAGATTATTTCTTCTATAGAGACCAAATTTGCTTTTTTTCATGCTTTAGTGCCTTTTAAAAAATTGTTGCTCATTTGAACTCTTCTAGTTAAAAATGATTTTGTAGGAGGTCCTTACCAGAAAAACACACGTGCACATGAACACATAAATGTGCACAAACACATCAACATATTTTTAGTTCACTCATAAGTGAAATGAAAATGCATCTTAGGAAATCAGTTTTTTTTTAATCTTTTTGAGATCAGTGACCCATGAAACTAAAATATGTCAGGTATATAAAAGGGAAATTGAAATACAATAGATGTTGACTCCTCTGTATAATCAACACTTGGGAAATTTTACATTTGGCAGTCAGAGCTGGTGCTAAGGAACATAATTTACAGTAAGATACAGAAAAAGCAGCTGTTTCAAAATGGGTTTGGGATGTAAAGTTTGGAATACTTGGGAATTATTTGGAGTTTAATTTCAAAAACATTGAAAAAAACATTACCAATAGTGTAGTGCCTAAAATAAAATGTGTTGCTGCAAGCAGATGCTGGACCCTGCTGGGCTCCCACTGTGTGGAGTTCTGCTCCATGGGGGCTGTGTCATTCTGGTGTGATGGGCTATTCCTCAACACCTAGTCCTGGGTGGAAGGGGAGGAGATATGACATAGCCACCCATGTGTGTCTTTTTGTTTTTGTTTGTTTGTTTGAGGCAGCCTCTGTTACCCAGGCTGGTGTGCAGTAGTGCAATCACAGCTCACCTCAGCCTTCACCTCCCAGGTTCAGGTGATCCTCCCACCTTAGTCTCCTGAATAGCTGGGATTATAGATGGCACTACCATGCCCGGCTAATTTTTGTATTTTTTGTAGACAAAGTTTTGAATTCCTGGGCTCAAGTGATCCACCTGCCTCAGCTTCCCAAGGTGTTATGATTACAGCAATGAGATGCTGTGTTCCCCCCGTGTCCTTGTTCATCAACACAGTCTTGCTGGCTTACCATCCCTTGTTGTAAAAATCTAAAACATATTGGCAATTCACCCACCAGCACAGCTGTGATACTTTTATTTCAGTATATCAATTCATGTAATTTGAAGTTTTAACTCAACCGTACATATACTGAGTTCCAGCTCTGTGCTGCATGCAGTACTAGACCCTAGGGTGAGGCTGCAGTGCTGTTAGCTCCTGTCCTGAGGGAGTCCCAATCAGGGGAGAGTATGGGTGGAACCAAGGGCTGTCACTGAGAAGGCAGTTCTGCTGGAGACACAGGAGCAGCTAGGAGGGGCAGTGGGGGAGGGGAGGGTGCTCAACTAGAAATGGCCCAAGAGGTTCTAGCTGGACTTGGAGTTTGTAAGCCTCAGCATAACTTATCATTAGTTCAGCACTAAGTGAAAGCACCTATCCTGGACTACAGTGTGCTGGCAACTAGGGCAACAGCAGGGGCCGAACACAGCCTTTGCATTGAAGGAGACATGCTGTGGAAGATTTTTTTTAAGGGATGGAAGATGGCTCTTTCCCAATCAAGAGTAAGTTTTTGTTCAATGTGCTAGGCCATTCTGATACTATATGTCTTAGTCCATTCATGCTATTATAACAAAATACCACAGGCTGGGTAATTTATAAGCATCAGAAATTTTCTCACAGTTCTTGTGGCTGGGAAGTCCAATATAAAGGCACTTGCAAATTTGGTGTTTGGAGAGGGCCTGTTCAATTGATAGTGTCTTGTCATGGTAACTTCCTCACACAGTGGGCAAGGGAGGGATGGAAAGATGAACAGATCCTTCACATCTCTTTCCTAAGATCACTAAATCTCATTTATGAGGGCTCTGCCCTCATGACTTAGTCACCTCCTGAAGGCTTCACCTCTTAATACTATCCTGTTGTTGGTTAAGTTTCAACATGTGAATTTCAGGGAAACATCAATATTCAGATCATAGCATTGTGCATCAGCACCAGTGAGGAGAGTGGGCAAACTCATGGAGTCCAGATGGTATAAACAACAACAAAACCCTTCACAATGTGAACCCTCTGGCCTGACATCAAATTAGCACAGAAACGTTCAGTTAAGCCAGGTTTATCAACTGTCCATGAGACAAGAAAAACATTATCTCCTACAGTAATTTCAAAATTAGTCATTTTTAACTAGAGCTTCCTTTAACTTTAACCAGGCAAAATCAACACAATATAACATATGAGTAATTAATTATTAGCCATATAATTTGGACTAATATTCTCTCCAAGTTTCATTTTTCATATTTATATAATTTTTCTGCCTGCTTCATATTTCTTCTTGTTTTCTTTTCTTTTTTTTTTTTTGAAATGGAGTTTTGCTCTTGTTGCCCAGGCTGGAGTGCAATGATGCTATCTCAGGTCACTGTAGCCTCTGCCTCCTGGGTTCAAGCAATTCTCCTCTCTCATCCTCCTGAGTAGCTGGGATTACAGGCATATGTCACCACATCCAGCTAATTTTATATTTTTAGTAGAGACAGGGTTTCTCCATGTTGGTCAGGGTGGTCTCAAACTCCCGATTTCAGGTGAACCACCTGCCTCGCCCTCCCAAAGTGTTGGGATTACAGGCATTAGTCACCACTCCCAACCATATTTCTTGTAATATATAGCATATAAATATAAAAATTAAGTAGCATACAAATATGAAAATTAAGTATAATCAATGTTAATTAAGATCAACCCATTCTCTTACTTACTACTGAAATTAAATTTATGGAAGGTTACTTGCATTGAGTGATTACAATAGTAGAATCCATTTGTATACATGTAGACATTTTATACATTCTCCTTAGTAATTCATATTTTTCATCCACTAGGTAGTCATGAGTGACATATTTTTCCAAGATTCTTAGTAGTTCTTGGGCTTGAAGTCTATAAAATTAGTAAATGTTTAATGAAAATGAAAATACAGGCCCAGTATGGTGACTTACGCCTGTAATACCACACTTTGGGAGTTTGAGAAGAGCCTGGCCAATGTGGTAAGACCCCCATCTCTACCAAAAATACAAAGATTGGTTGGGCATGGTGGTGCATGCCTGTAGTCCCAGCTACTCACGAGCCTGAGGCACAAGAATCACTTGAACTCAGAAGGTGGAGGCTGCAGTGAGCTGAGATCGCACCACTGCACTCCAGCCTGTGTGAAAGAGCAAGACTCTATCTCAAAAAAAAAGAAAAAGAAAAATTAAATACAATGCATCACAATTTATAAGAGAACGATAAAGCAGTGCTAAAAGGAAAATTTATGAAATAAAATGCTCACATTAGAAAGAGAGAAAACTTCCTAAACCAATAATTAATTTCCTACCTGAAGAAACTTGAAAAAACAAAACAAAATAAACCAAAAGCAATGGAAAGAGGAAAATAGTAAAGATTAGAACAAAAATCAGTAAAATTGAAAACATAAAATCACTCAAGAAAATCAATGAAACAAAAAGCTGCTTGGTTCTTTGAAAAGATCAACAATTAAACACATAGCAAGACAAGGAAAAAAGAAAGAAGACACAAATAACTAAAATCAGTAATAAAACAGGAACTATGATTACAGGTCCAACAGACATTAAAAAGAAAATAAAGGAATATTAGCAGCAACACTATGCACATAAATTTAACAATTAAGACAGACGAAGTCCTCAAAAAATGCAAACTACCTCAATTCACTCAATATGAAAGAATTTGCTTGAGAACTATTAAGAAAATTGGATTGATAATTTTTAAAAAACTCAAACTCAAGAATTATACCAGATATTGAAAGAAGAATTAATTAGTATCCCTGAATCTCATCCAATAATTTCCCAACTCATTTTATGAAGTCATTATTATCCTGATACCAAAACCAAAGACAGTGAAAAAATACAAGCCAATATTTTGCATGAATACTGACACAAAATTTATTTTAAAATATTCATAAAAAGAATACATCAATATAGAAGAAGAATTGTATACCAAGACCAAGGGGAGTTTATTCCAGATATGCAAAGTTGGCCTAGTTCTCAAACATTGATCAATAGAGTTTCCAGGCTGGCATGCAGAAGCTTGGAAGTTGCAACTGTATCCTAAAAACAAGTAAAACTCTGAACAAACTAAAAATTCAGTAACTCTTCTTGGATCCCTCAGAGGTCACAGCACAAACTGTTACTCTCCAAATTGGAGAGGCCTACAGGCAAACACAGAAAATCACAACTTGCCTGAGCAGAAAGCTCCATGGGAACCAGTACTGGGTTAGGAAAATGTAAACCGTAATTGAGGAAAACCTAACCTGTAACTGATGAACTGCTGGAGGCTCGTTGGACAAGCTTGAAAATAAAAACTCCACGGGGACCCAGTCATAGGGTCCCAATCCCCATACTTTGAATTTAATTGCCAGAGCTCAACAAAGTTCTCACGGTGAATATCTGAAAAAAATTCGCTCACTCTTCTTGCAGGGGGGAGGGGAAAAGTAGCCATTTGAAATACTTCAGAGCATTCCGTTCTTCTCTGTTCTCAGCAGAAAGTGTTTAACCAGAACTTAACCTGCTAGGGTTTTATCAGAGCCTAACTGATCTGGGGGGAAAGGAAATACCCAACTTCAGCCCACTCTACCCTTCCTGTACAACCATTATGTATGCTTTATATATATACATATATATACTTATTATATATACATATACATATATATACTTATACATATACACATATATGTACATATGTATATATGTATATACATATATGTATATAAGTATATATACATATGTGTATATATACTTATATACATATATGTATATACATATGTGTATATATACTTATATACTTATAAGTATATATACTTATATACATATATATACTTTTTTTTAAATTTTACTTTAGGTGCATACTATATCTGGCATTTCTCCCCATGTTATCCCCTCCCCACCCTCCCCTCCCTCCCCACCCCCTATAATCTCTCCCCTACCCCCCTCCCCCCAACTGTCTCCTGGGTGTGATGTTCCTCTCCTTGAGTCCACGTGTTCTTGTTGTTCAACACCCACCCATGAGTGAGAACATATGGTGCTTGGCTTTCTGCTCTTGGGTCAGTTTGCTGAGAATGGTGGTTTCCAGATTCATCCAAGTCCCTACAAAGGACACCAACTCATCATTTTTTATGGCTGCGTAGTATTCCATGGTGTATATGTACCACATTTTCTTTGTCCAGTCTATCATTGATGGGCATTTGGGTTGGTTCCAGGTGTTTGCTATTGTACACAGGGCTGCAATGAACATACATATGCATGTGTCTTTATAGTAGAATGATTTATAGTTCTTTGGGTATATACCCAATAGTGGGATTGCTGGGTCAAATGGAATTTCTGTTTCTAGATTCTTGAGAAATCACCACACTGTCTTCCACAATGGTTGAACTAATTTACACTCCCACCAACTGTGTAAGAGTGTTCCTATTTCTCCACATCCTGTCCAGCATCTGTTGTCTCCCGATTTTTTAATGATCGCCATTCTAACTGGCATGAGATGATATCTCAGTGTGGTTTTGATTTGCATTTCTCTAATGACCAGTGATGATGAGCATTTTTTCATATGTTTGTTGGCCTCATGTATGTCCTCTTTTGAAAAGTGTCTGTTCATATCCTTCGCCCACTTTTGAATGGGGTTGTTTGTTTTTTTCTTGCATATCTGTTTTAGTTCTTTATAGATTCTGGATATTAGCCCTTTGTCAGATGGGTAGAGTCCAAAAATTTTTTTGCCAGTCTGTGTCTTTTGATTGGGGCGTTTAGGCCATTTACATTCAATGTTAATATTGTTATGTGTGAATTTGATCCTGCCATTTTGTTACTGGCTGGTTTTCTTTCTCATTAGTTGGCTCACTTTCTTCATTGCATTTTTGGTCTTTGCCAGCTGGTTTGCTTTTGCAGTGACTGGTACTTGTTCCTTTCCATGCTTAGTGTTTCTTTTAGGAGCTCTTGTAGGGCAGGTCTGGTGGTGACAAAATCTCTCAATAATTGCTTGTCCGTAAAGGATTTTATTTCTCCTTCACTTACGAAGCTTAGTTTGGCTGGATATGAGATTCTGGGTTGAAAGTTCTTCTCTTTAAGGATGTTGAATATTGGCCCCCACTCTCTTCTGACTTGTAGAGTTTCTGCCGAGAGATCTGCTGTGTGTCTGATTGGCTTCCCTGTGTGGGTGACCTGACCTTTCTCTCTAGCTGCCCTTAGAATTTTTTCCTTCATTTCGACCCTGGTGAATCTGACAATTATGTGCCTTGGGGTTGCTCTTCTTGAGGAAGATCTTTGTGGAGTTCTCTGTATTTCCTGATTTTGAAATTTGGACTGCCTTGCTAGGCTTGGGAAGTTCTCCTGGATAATATTCTGGAGTGTGTTTTCCAGCTTGGATTCATTCTCCCCATCATATTCAGGTACATCGATCAAGCGTAGATTAGGTTTTTTCACATAATCCCATATTTCTTGGAGGCTTTGTTCATTTCTTTTCACTCTTTTTTCTCTTGTATTGCCTTCTCTTTTTAATTCATTGAGTTGATCTTCAATCTCTGATATCCTTTCTTCTGCTTGATCGATTCGGCTATTAAAACTTGTGTTTGCTTCATGTAGTTCTCGTGCTGTGTTTTTCAACTCCATCAAGTCGTTTATGTTCTTCTCTAAGCTGGTTATTCTAGTTAGCATTTCGTCTAACCTTTTTTCAAGGTTTTTGGTTTCTTTGCATTGAGTTAGAACATGTTCCTTTAGCTCTGAGAAGTTTGTTGTTATCCACCTTCTGACTCCTGTTTCCGTCCATTCTTCACACTCCTTCTCAGTCAAGTTGTGATCCTGTGTTGTTGAGGAGTTGTGATCCCTTGAAGGAGAAGAGGTGTTCTGGTCTTTGGTGGTTTCACCTTTTTTGTGCTGTTTTTTTCCCATCTTTGTGGATTTACCTGGCTGTTGTGTCAGAGAGCTGCTTGATGAGGTCGCTTGTCTGCCTGTGGGGGCGCTCCATATATATACTTATTATACACACACACAGATATCATAAGCATACATATTCAAATATATTGTTGCTATTATATGAACAAACTGTTATTTTTAAAAAAACAACCTTCACTTATATACATATATATGTATATAAGTATAACCTTCACTTAGTTATTTAAAAAAAACAACCTTCACTTATATACATATATATACTTATTATACATACACACAGATATCATAAGCATACATATTCAAATATATTGTTGCTATTATATGAACAAACTGTTATTTTAAAAAAAAACCTTCACTTAGTCTTTCTATGATGTTACTTCTTTCTTTACGTAGATCTGGGTTTCTTACCCATAAAATTTTCTCTCTCACTAAAGAACTTCTTCGAACATTTCTTGTAAGGCTGGTCTACTAACAACACATTCCTCAATATTTGTTTGTCTGACAAAGTTTTTATTACTCCTTTACTTGTGAAAGATAATTCTGCAGGCTACAGAATTCTAGAGTGGTGATTTTTTTCTTACAACATATTACAAATGTATACACAAACATAATAAGCATACACACACATATATATATATATATACATAAAGTATATATATATATATATATATATATATATATATATACTTTATGTAAGCTTATGTATAACAGAAATGAATGACAGCAATGGGATAATGGATAAAAAGAAGAATTAGGTTTATTTTGTTATTATAAGATACTCTCACTACCCACAAAGTGGTTTTGTGTTATTTGAAAGCTGGCTTATGTCTACAGCCATACCACCCTGAACATGCTTGATCTCATCTGAAAGCTGGCTTATATTAGTTGTATACTGCAAAGTCTAGGGCAACCCCTATAAAAAGTAAAAAGGAAACATAGCAGGTATGCTAAGAAAGAAGAAAAATAGAATCATAAAGTGCTAAATTAAAACCACAAAAGGCACAAAAAAGTAGAAGACAAAAATAGGAACAAAGAACAAGGGCAACAAATAGAAAATAGTGAGAAATATGGCAGGTGTTAATCCAACTATATTAATAATCACTTTGAACATAAATGAGCTAAATACACCAAGGGACAGATTTTCAAAGGGGATGAAAAACAACACACAACTATTTGTTGTCTACAAGAAATCCACATTAAATATAAAGACACATAGAGTATCCCCCCTTTATCCAAAAGGGATATGTTCCACAACCCCCAGTGGATGCCTAAAGCCTTAGATAGTACTGAACCCTATACATACTATATTTTTTCCTTACAGTAATGGGTGAGTAGCATACACAGAAAGAATATGCTAGACAAAGGGAATGATTTATGTACCAGGAAGGATGGCGTGGGATGGCATGAATGTTCATCATGCTATTTAGAATGGTACAAAAAATATTAAAGTTTAGGAGTTGTTTATTTCTGGAATTTTTCATTAAATATTTTTGGATTGCAGTTGACAATGGGTAACTGAAACCATGGAAAGCAAAACTGTGGATAAAAAGGGACTACTGTATAGCTTCAAACTAAATGGATAGAGAAAGTTATGCCATGTTAGCACTAATCAAAAGAAAGCAGAATAGCTATATTAATTTCTGGCAGGAAAGAATTCAGAACAAGGAAAGTTATCAGGCAGAGGGAGGTATTATATAGTGATAAATGGGTCAATTCTCCAAGAAGACACACAAGTCTTCAATATGCAGTTGCCTAAAAACAGTATTAAAACACATGAGGCAAAATCTGGTAGAACTGCAAGAAGAAACAGGTGAATCCACTTTTATACTTGGATATTTATACATCCCTCTACCAGAAATGTATAGATTTGGCAAGCTGAAAAATCAGTAAGGATGTAGTTGACCTGAAGAGTACCATCAGTCAAGTAGATATAATTGGCATCTATTGACTACTTCATCAACAATAGCATAATACACATTCTTGTCAAGATGATATGGAACTTTCACTAAGATAGACCACATTCTGGGTCACAAAATACCTTGACAAAGTTTGAAAAATAGAAATCATACAATATCTGCTCTCAGACTACAAGGGAAATAAATTAGGTATCAGTAATAGAAAGATACCTGAAAAGTCCCCAAATACTTGAATATTAAACAACACACTTAAAAATAACATATGGAGCCCAGAAAAAATCTCAAGAGAAGTTTAAAAATATATTAAATTAAATAAAAATGAAAACACCAATATGTATGGGATACGGTGAAAGCAGGGCTTATAGGGACATTTGTAGCATTGAATGAATAATTATCAAAAAAGAAATCTAAAACCAATAATCTAATCTCCCACCATTAGAAACTAGAAAAAGAGCAAACTAATTTCAAAGTAGGCAGAAGGAAAGAAAGGATAAGATATGGAGCAGCAATCAATTAATTTGAAAATAAGAAAGCAATAGAGAAAACTGATCATTGAGAAAGCGTTATAGAGCTTTTATAGAGAAAGCTTAATTATTGAAAAGATTAACAAAAGTGCTAAGTATCTCACCAAGCTAAGAACAAAAAAGTGGATGCAAATTGCCGATATAAGAAACAAAAGAGAGGACATCATTACATACCCCATGGACATTAAAGGGATAATAAAAGAAATACTACAAACAACCCTATTCCTGCAAATTTAATAATCTAAATAAAATGAGCCAATTTTTTGAAAGAAACAATCTGCCAAAGCTCACACAAAATGAAATATATGCTACAAATAGGCATATATATATATATATATATATGCATATTAGTTCCTGAAGTGTGTGTGTATATATATATATTTATATTAGTTCCTGAAGTGTGTGTGTGTATATATATATATGTATATTAGTTCCTGAAGTGTGAGTGTGTATATATATATATATGTATATTAGTTCTTGAAGTGTGTGTGTGTATATATATATATATATGTATATTAGTTCCTGAAGTGTGTGTGTGTATATATATATATATGTATATTAGTTCCTGAAGTGTGTGTGTGTATATATATATATATGTATATTAGTTCCTGAAGTGTGTGTGTGTGTATATATACATATGTATATTAGTTCCTGAATTGTGTGTGTGTGTATATATATATGTATATTAGTTCCTGAAGTGTGTGTGTGTATATATATATATGTATATTAGTTCCTGAAGTGTGTGTGTGTGTGTATATATATATATATATATGTATATTAGTTCCTGAAGTGTGTGTGTGTGTGTATATATATATATGTATATTAGTTCCTGAAGTGTGTGTGTGTGTGTATATATATATGTATATTAGTTCCTGGTGTGTGTGTGTGTGTATATATATATGTATATTAGTTCCTGAAGTGTGTGTGTGTATATATATATATGTATATTAGTTCCTGAAGTGTGTGTGTGTGTATATATATATGTATATTAGTTCCTGAAGTGTGTGTGTATATATATATGTATATTAGTTCCTGAAGTGTGTGTATATATATATGTATATTAGTTCCTGAAGTGTGTGTGTGTATATATATATGTATATTAGTTCCTGAAGTGTGTGTGTGTATATATATAAATTTTGTACACACTTCAGGAACTAATAAACAAGATTGCAGTATACAAGGTTAATATACAAAATTCAATCACTTTCTTATATACTAGCAAATGACAACCGTAATTTGAAATTAAATACACAACACATTTATATTACTACCCCCAAAATGAAATATTTAGGTATAAAATTAGCAAAAATATATGAGATCTATATGAGGAAAAGATACATATATATCTTTTATCCATTGTCCCATTGCTGTCATTCATTTCTGTTATACATAAGCTTACATAAAGTATATATATATGAGATCTATCTACATATATATCTTTTCCTCATATAGCTCTCATATATATATATATATATATATATGAGATATAATCAATAATTAACATCTTTCCAAAACAGGAAGTGCAAGGCCCAGATGAGTTCACTGGTGAATTCTACCAAACATTTAATGAAGAAATGATGTCAATATTTTATAATTTCTTTCAGTGTTACCCTAATACCAAACCAAAGACACTACAAGAAAGGAAAACCGAAGACCAATATTTCATAAGAATATAGATGCAAAAATCCTCAACAAACTATTAGCAAATTGAACCCAACAATGTGCAAAAATAATTATACATCACAACTACTCTACGGACTCGCCCCGAATTCTTTCTTGCATGAGATCCAAGAACCCTCACTTGGGGTGTAGATTAGAAACCCTTTCCAGTAACAAAGTAACTAGTTAATAATAAAGACAAAAAATTCAAAAAGGAACAAAGAGCTAAAAAATACAGTAAATATTAACTGTCAAAAATTTAATAAATCACATTATAAAATTCTTATTAAGAATTATTCTGTTTTTTAAAATCACAGCCATGAGGGACAAACATCTGAAGTCCAAATGCTTGTGTTGCCTTCACCCCCAAGTTTTCTTGAGGTTGTGACTCAAGAAAAACACAGAATCAATGTTTCTTCTCATTAGTCATTTAGCAACAATAAAGATATAAATCTCTATATAACTATATTTGAAAGTGTATAAAGCCAGCTTTCTTATGTGAAACAGCTTGTAAATTGTTGCTTTCTGCCTCTAGGATTATGTGTTTTAAATCATTTTAATATTTGGTGTTTTCACTGGCTTTTTGTTTTCCTCATGAATACAGGCTTTATTTATAAATTCCAATAATTTTTATATCTCTTTCTTTCCTTAAGCAGATTTAAAAAATGTGCTAGGCATTTATATGTTTCCTAAATGCAGGTGGACCCATTTCAAATGGCCCATCAATAGACTCCGTGTTGAATAAACAATGGTGAAGACACACAATGGGGCTGCAAAGAACAAGGACTGAGTCCAGTGTACTGATGTGGAGTGATAAGCCAGGACATGTTTTTAGGTGAAAAAAAAGCAAAGTACATAGCATTAAGAAGTATGTTATCTTTTGTGAAAGAAAAATGAGGAAATAATTTGCTTATTCTTAAAATGTTACACTAGAAGGATAAATTAGAAATCACTGAAAACGATGGACAGAATGGCTGGAGGTGGGAGGTAACAGAATAGGAATGAAGTGGAGAAGATAAATGGGAACAGATGGACCTAACTCTGTATGCCAGTGGTAATACAACCACACAGAGAAGAGATAAGTGACTTTTGAGCAAAATATGCTGACTATAAGAAGTGTAATATATATTATATATGTATGTACATAATATATATATACATGTATATATTATATATATGGCACCTGCTGTCTTTCATGTGATTCCAATACTAGAGTCAGGCTGGAATTTGGTGTCTTACTGCTACAAAAATTCTGTTTTGTCAGCTTTAAGGTCTCTATTTTAATGGTAAAGCTGGTCAGCTATGCCTGAATTCCAAAGGGAGGAGGTTATAATGAGGCATGTCCTACATATATATATTATACATATATATATATATAAAATATATATATAATATGTATGTTTATATATATGTATATTATATTTATATATATGTGTATATGTATATATTATATATATGTGTATATATATAATTACTAGGAATGACATTTATATTGTAATTTTTAAATTACTTTACAGAAGTAGGATAAACATAGGAAATATATTCAGGATTTTAATAAACAAGAGTCCATCAACAAAAAAAGTCAAACTCTGTAACATATTAGCAGAGATTTATTCTGAGCAAGATACGAATGACCATGGACCACGACACAGTCCCAGGAGAGCCTGAGAATGTGTGTCCAAGGTTACTGGGGCACAGGTTGGCTTTATACATTTTACAGAGACATAAGACATCAATCGATACATATAATGTATATATTGGTTTTTTCCTGAAAGGCAGGACAACTCAAAACTGAGGGTGGAGACGGGGGGCTGCTTCCTGGTTGTACGTATATTCAAAGATGTTCTGATTGACAATTGCTTAAAAAAAAAGACCTGGAATCAACAGAGAGGAATGTCTGGGTTAAGATACGGGGTTGTGGAGACCACAATTTTATGATGCAGATGAAGCCTCCAGGTAGCAGGCTTCAGAGCTCTTATCAGACCTATAAAGGTGCCAGACTCTTCATCAATTCTCTCTTGGATGAGGGAAAAGATCTGGAAAGGGTAGGAGATTCTCTACAGAATGCAGATTTTCCCCACAAGAGATAGCTTTGCAGGGCCATTTCAAAATATGTCAAAGAAATATATTTTGGATAAAATACATCTATTTCTTCAGGGCCCGCTGTCTGTCATGTGATGCCAACACTAGTGTCAGGCTGGAATTTGGTGTCTTATTGCTACAAAAAGTCTGTTTTGTCAGTTTTAAGATCTCTATTATAATGGTAAAGCTGGTCAGCTATGCCTGAATTCCAAAGGGAGGAGGTTATAATGAGGCATGTTCAAGGCCTACGTCCCATCATGGCCTGAGCTAGCTTTTCAGGTTAACTTTGGAATGCCCTTGTCCACAAGGAGGAGTCCATTCAATTGGCTGAAGGACTTAGAACTTTATTTTTGGTTTCCACTCTTAGTGTGAAATTAGACATATAATTAAAATCTAAATACAATAAGATAAGCAAATAAAAAATGAGAAAAGCTAAACATACACAAATCTAAGAAGAAAATTTTTGAATTATAATACTATGAATTTATAATTTTTTAAAGGGTGTATGTGTGTTTGTATGTGTTCCTACCTGGCCCACTGAGAAGGTCTAGAAGTGCCACCTCAGTATACTACATGTGATGGCCAGATCTTTGTTCTAAATATATTCTCCACCAAAAGGAAGAGAGAAGGCTAATTACAGATTTGTGCAAGATGAGCTGAAGATATCTTCTTAGTTCAGAAATGAAAGAAGCTTTTAATGATTAAAGGAGTGTGCCAAAAAGACATGAGAGCTAGCTTGAAGTCCAGGCCTCCCATTAGCCAAATTTTGGACAATTTGAATATCAAAAAGAATAAAGACTTCAATATGTTGCCAAACACTGAAAAATAAAGGTTTTATATTCTACAGTAAAATACAAAATGAATAAACTTAGAATGATAAAAAAAAACTCATTACAGACTATTGCCCTGACATAGAAAGATTAATTCAGGAAAAGACTTTTGCTAGCATTTGTAGAACAACAGGATAGGTGAAATGTATTATCCAGTTTAGCCCTAATGAGGCCCTTTGAGGTCTTATTCATCCCATTAAGGCACACAATAATTAATTTAATTAGTCCAAGATCATATTACTATTAAGTACCAAATTTTTAATCCAGATTTGTCTGGAGATGAGACCTGTCATTATCTGTATCTAAGGATACAGGTCTTCTGGGCAATTACGTGTGGCTTCTCTGTGCAAAACACACTGACAGATACTAGGGTGAAATAAAAGCAGAGTGTATCTTCAAATTTACCTCTGCAAAAAAGGATGATACAGAAAAAAATGGCATGTGAAAGAGAGCTCGAGCCAAATGTGACCAATTAGGGAAATTTTTATAACATAAGCTTCATCCAAATGGTCACCGTGGCACTGTTGGCCTTATGGACTAAGGAAAATACATTGCAGAGCAAGGGAGGCCACAGCCAAGTGTGGAAGCCAGTTGTGTGGGGTGGGGTGGAGTGCAGGGAAGACTAGAATATCCTTTTGGGGCCACTGGGTTGGGAGGGTTCTTGCATTTAAAGTCTTAAAATTCACCAAGGCTAATTGATGTGTGTCTTAAACATAAATACTGCTCCTCGGATGGCAGACAGGAGAGACACTGGGCCCAGAGATCATAAATTGGGTGTCTTCAAGCAATGCAGATACTGGCCCCCTGGAAACACAGGACTGGAGCTCAAGTGAGAAAGTACAATTGGAACTATAATTTGGGAGTCATAATCAAAGGAATGATTGTTAAAGCTTTGGGTTCTCTGAGAGAAGAGAAGAGTTCGAGGGGCAGAATCTTAGGGCAGTGTCTGAACAGGGGACAAGAAAAAAGAAAGTTCAGGGCTGGGCGTGGCAACTCATTCCTGTAATCCCAGCACTTTGCGAGGCCAAGAGGGAGGATCGCTTGAGCCCAGGAGTTTGAGACCAGCCTGAGCAGCACAGAAAGACCTCATTTTTACAAAAAAAAATTTTTTTTAAGTTATCCAGTTGTGGTGCTGTGCTTCTGTGACCAGAGCTAGGAGGCTAAGGTGGGAGGGTCCCTTGAGCCCAGGAGGTTGAAGCGACTGCAGTGAGCCATGATCATGCCACCGCACTCCAGCCTGGGTGACAGAGCAAGACCCTGTCTCAAACACAAAACAAAAAAGAAAGAGTTCAGGCCGGGCGTGGTGGCTCACGCCTGTAATCCCAGCACTTTGGGAGGCCAAGGTGGGCAGATCACGAGGTCAAGAGATAGAGACCATCCGGGTCAACATGGTGAAACCCTGTCTCTACTAAAAATACAAAAAAATTAGCTGGGCGTGGTGGCGCGTGCCTGTAGTCCCAGCTACTCGGGAGGCTGAGGCAGGAGAATTGCTTGAATCCGGGTGGCGGAGGTTACAGTGAGCCGAGGTCACGCTACTGCACTCCAGCCTGGCGCCTGGTGATGGAATGAGACTCTGTCTCAAAAAAGAAAGAAAAAAAGAAAACAGAGTTCAGGGAGGGAGAAGGGGGCACATGCAAGCAGGGAGCCATGTGCAGAGCTTGGCATCCAGAAATGGGGGCCCTCCACCTCCTTGGTGAACTTGAAAACCACCACCACAGAGCATGAGTTATTGTGTTAGAATTATTCAAAGGCTGGCTGTTATCCTGGAGTTTACTGGATTAATTTATTTTTAAAAATTTTGCAGATGGACCTTTTTCATCTCTTTGATGACTTCACACATTATAATTAAACACATTTTGGTTGTGAGCACATTATCAAAGACATTAGACATTAGAAGCAAAGCAGGGAGAGAATAAGAATTTTGCAAACTGTTGAAGATAAAAGTTGAGGGCCTTTATTTGGGATGCAGTAATTAATGGTGTTTGAATTTTAGAGGGAGGTATAGAGGCAGAGTAGTTGCTCATAGCTGAATGAGGTGTACAGGCATGAACCATAACAGAAAGCCATTAACCTTTTTTTAAAAATCATGTGTTTTAACTAACATTGGAATTCTTTCTGATACTCATCTCTCCATGTCCTTCATCTTAACATAAAGTACAGATATGACACCTTTGTTGGCTGATATGTTATAGCTGATGTAGTAGTGACTGAGAATTACAGAGATCCTCAATTCTCATGGAAGATTGTGAAAGATATACTCCTGCAACACACTAAGATGGTGCTCTCAAGTGTGTCCCCAAACAAGCAGCATCCACATCACCTGAGAATTTATCAAGACAAATTCTCAGGCCCCATCCCAAACCTAGTGAGTCACAAACTCTGGGGGTGGGACCTGCAACCACTGTTTTCAGCAGCCCTCCAGGCCATTGTAATGTATAGGAAAGTTTGAAAACCTGCTCCAGGAGGCCAGGAAGGTACACTGTATTTATGTCACTTCAAGCAGTTTGCTTGTTTTAGGGTATCTCTGCCAAAAGTGTCCTGAAGAAGACTGGTTCTTTGAAGGTCCCAGTTAGTTATGCTTTTTCTGTGATTATTTAGAATTAATTAAATCAAATGGTTGTATATTTTAGCTCCAAAATGGAATAATGAATCTTATAAAAATTTTAAATGACTTTGGTTTCATTTCAGAAAAAAAGTATTTCATATTACTGAAATTATAATTTTGCCACTGTCCTTCATAAAGGAAACTGAATAAAATATGTACTGTTGGCTGGGTGCAGTGGCTCATGCCTATAATCCCAGCACTTTGAGAGGCCAAGGAGGGTGGATCACTTGAGGTCAGGAGTTCAAGACCAGCCTGGCCAACATTGTGAAACCCTGTCTTTACTAAAAATACAAAAATTAGCTGGGCGTGGTGGCACGCGCCTGTAATCCTAGCTGCTTCAGAGGCTGAGGCAAGAGAATTGCCTGAACACGGGAGGCAGAGGTTGCAGTGAGCCAAGATGGTGCCACTGCACTCCAGCCTGGGTAACAGAGTGAGATTCCATCTCAAAAGCAAGCAAACAAACAAAAAAATATATACACATATATATTTATATGTATTTACTGTAATGCTTAATACCTAATTATATACATTATATATTTATGCACACATATAGTATAAAACATTTTTCTGCATTTCAGGTCCAAACTGCTTTGCAGAAACCGCTGTCATCCCCTGCTGGCAGAGAAGTGAAGACTGACGAGTGCACCATATGCCACTGTACTTATGAGGAAGGCACATGGAGAATCGAGCGGCAGGCCATGTGCACAAGACATGAATGCAGGCAAATGTAGACCCTTCCCAGAACACAGACTCTTTTTCTAGAACATTTTACTGATGTGAACATTCTAGATGACTCTGGAAATATCAATCAAAGGAGAGAAGACTTTTAATGAGGAATAATGGAAAACTGTTGGTACTTTTGCTTTTCTTGATAACAGTTACTACAACAGAAGGAAATGGATATATTTCAAAACATCAACGAGAACTTTGGGCATAAAATCCCTCTCTAAATAAATGTGCTATTTTCACAGTAAGTACACAAAAGTACACTATTATATATTAAATGTATTTCTATAATCCCTCCATTAGAGAGCTTATATAAGTGTTTTCTATAGATACAGATTAAAAATGCTGTGTTGTCAACCGTCCGCACTGTGTACCTGCATATCTTTTTCAGTTCTGATTCTATCACCCGGGAATGTATGTTCCCCCTGCACATTTTCACAGGGCAGAGTCACCCATGAATGGATCATAAGATATTAGACCAATTTCCACTGAAACCCTGTTTAAATTCTATTTAATTACAGACATATATCTAATGTTGATCCTTAGAAAATTTAGTCTGTTTCACATAAATATATTTCCTTCCTTCTTACAATAATATACTGCTTTTATCTGCTTCATTCTCAGTCATTTATGAGACGCAGGTGTAAAGATCACTAACTCACACTTTCTCAGTTCTTTCCCCTAAGCTCTTGTATTGTAGACCATAGGTAAACACAAATGTATTTCATTCTTCTTTACATTACTTTCTCTTCTAAATATAATTTTAATTCATTCCCTAAACTGAGGAATACAGTAGGCTGGAAAATTTGCATTACTGTTCCATCAAGCTGAAGCAGGCAACACAACAGGGGAGGAGTCCTTCGATTCTCCTAGGAGAGTCAAGGAAAATCAAACTCCTGAACAAGTTTATATACTTGAAACCTAAATGTGCTACAGATACCTCAGCTCTCAGTTCAGTGGAATCATATTTGTCATCAGAAGGAGTCATCTATCCTCCATAAAGTACATAGTAAACTCTTGACTGATAACTTTGAATTAGCCACCCTTCACATGCAGAGAAAGGAGTTCTTCTGTTAAAACAAAGCTGAAGGCAAAGTGTACTGCACAACTTTCCTATAGTTATGATATAATTCCAAACCAACTTCTTTTCTCTTCCCTTGGACAGAAAACATAAAAAGCCACTGCCAAATCCTGCTAATCTAATCAATGCATGTTAGAAAATCGTTCTATCTTTATCAATCATATCAACATAGGGTGCATTGTGAAAGAGGTAAATGGAGTCTTAATAGGTGTAGGATAAAAAAAGCAACACTATCATCACTATTCATGTCTCTAAAGGATTAAAATATACATAATCATTATTTGAAGCCTTTAAAGAGATTTTCCATATTTTTGTTTATTCTAAAATTTTGCATTAAGAACCTATTAAGTATAAAGCACTTGTGATGGCAACAAGGGAATAAGGCTTGATTTCTTGCCTTCTTGGACTTCTGGTCTCTGGCATAAGAAGTATAGGTAATTATAATGTATTGTGTTAGGAGCCAAACTAAGAGACCAGAAAATGGAGATTAGAGAGCTTCCTAAAGAGAAGATAGAGAACATGAAAAAAATTTATTATATAAAAAATTCAATCATTAAAGACTGAATAATATTCAAGAAAAATAGATACATCTATCATAATTGAAAAATTAAACTGTTGTGAAACTTAGTAAATATAAAGATTCCTCTGACTGAGTCATCAATACATTTACATATAATCATTTAATTTTTATCTTGTTCGTAAAGAACATCTTGAGCCAAAGGGAGTACCAGTACATAGACTTCATGAAACTACTCAGGGGAATTATTAGTTAACTGCTCTCAGCTGTAATTAGCTTTCCAAAATTTAACCGTTATTATTCAAGACTGCTAGACATTGGCCATCCCTCTTTTATTCAAAGGATGGATTGTTAGAGACAGTTATTTAAAGTTGTCATTTTGCTAATGAATGACCCTAGCCCCTATGGGTAGGTGGCCATTAGTAACCTCTTTACTCTTTAATTTGCATGATGCAATTAAAGACTCAGTCCATGTGGCTCAAAGACTTCCTGTTTCCCTTAATAATAATTCCTATCAGAATGGTTGATGAGCTCTGAAATCATTGCAATGGTATTTTCAATGCCGTGAGAATTTCAGAAAACCTAGTATTTTGTTGCATAGAGAGAGAAAGAACACAGTATCATCTTGGGAAATTAACTGACTCACTTGCTGTAAGCTTCCTGTCACCTGCACGGTCACAGGCACATACTCCTAAAAGCTGAAGCTCAGTGGCTGTTACTACACCAGAGTAACTCCCTCTCCATCTCTGATTTCAACCCTTCATTTCTCTTTCCTCATAGAAATCCTACATAAACCAAACCCATGGAAGAACTTGGATTGATGACACTGTACATACTCATTAATAATAATGGCATTGTTTTCATTTTTGTCCAAGACCAACTTCTTCTTGCAGTTAGACTTTCACAACTGTATAGCTATCTCAGACATTGTTTTCCTCTCCTCTGCTGTCAGTCAACTCTTTGCTGAGATTATCAACAACAAAACTGTTCTAGTGAATAAACACGATAACTTCAATAACTGCCCAATAAAAAAGAGGAAAGTGTAAGTTACTCGATTTCAAAATAATATGGTTTGGAGATAGCACAGAAAAGGGGGCCTCAGAATTCAAGTATGGAAGTTCTGGAAAAGCCATAATCATTAAAATTCAAGTAGGTCTGCTCTATAAGTACCTAATAATTGTTAAATGATTTATTCAAGTTAATAAACTAAATTGTGCTTACAAATGTATTAATGAATTTATTTCAAATTTTTCAACCTATATTTAGATCTAAAAATATAAAGCTACTCATGTAAGCAATAGAATGGTTCTGGAAATTATCTGATGTCTTAGAGGTTTTCAAGTTAAATTCATTCCTTCAGTTATAGGATACTTACTTGTTGGGTGGATTAACAATACTTTTTATTGACATTTCCCGGAAGTCTTGAGTAAAGTCAGTTCAAAAACTTGTATTTCATCCCCCGCATGCAACAAGCATTAGATGCACTTCAGCCTGGGCAAGCCTTGCTATAATATTGCAGCTAGTGCAGATGGAGAGGCACAGTATCCTTGACATCAAGGGGTCTGTAAGCCTTGAAATTAATTTACATTTGATTATATTACTTTTAATCTTTTGATACTTAGAATTTCACCATCTGCTTTGTGCAGTAAAACATGCTGAGAAGAATTCTCACACAGTTTTAAGTTTGTAACATCATTAGTATGTCTCATAAACTCTCCTCTCTACTTCTCCACATAAATGTTACACTTATACAAGGCTTAAAAGTCCTAACAAATCAGAAAATCCAAATTTCTAATATTTGTTTTTATTTTAAGCAGTGAAATGGGTTTATAAATGTGCACATTATCTGAAACTTATAAAATATACACTATTTCAAACAAGCATTGTTGGAAACTACATCCATTATGTATGGACTATTTAAACATATAATAAACAAATTATAGACACAAAACTATGATTTTAAAAATATTAACAATTTGCTAAATTTGCTTCAATGGGCAAGAGATCAATCCTACTTTTCGTTATTCTTTTTAATATCATATTTTTCCCCAACACAATGTAATAAAAAAGAGTATCAGCTGTACAAATAAGCACCATTGATAAAAACATACATGCTTCTTTGGCCAACATAATTTGTAACTTTCTTACTGAACCTACTTACCTACTCTATTTCTTTTCCTCACTAGTAGGGTCTGTGGATGGTTGATACAATCAGTAACTATTCTAAGAATTAGATTGAGAGAGAGCAATTTACTTATTCAGGAATAAGGACATTTTTACAGTACATATTTTTCACATTCCAGCTGCCACCTCAAAAGCTCAGGTTCTCATTGCTCCATAGCACAGATTAAACAGCGACTTATACCATATCCTTACTCCAAACTAACCTCTTCAGTCTACTATTTTAGTTTTCTAAATGTAGATCTAGTTTTCAACTGAATTCTTTATTTTGAGGATTGCAATCACACACAAAATAACATTCAAACTCCTCAGCATGGAAGACTAGTGTCTTCACAATTAGACCATGGACCACACCATGACCCAGGCCCCTGTGGCTGGTGAGACCTCTTGGCCGTGGGTACCGAGACTATACTCTGAACATGGCCTCTACTATCCCAGATCCTGCTCTGAGTGTCCTTTGCAGCAAGTTGAGATATTAGCTATTTTCAATGTCTAATTCAAGTGCCATTGCTGGTAAGAAGGCTTCTGCAGTTCTCGTTGGATGAACTGTCACTCTATGTCCCAGTAATAGTGTTAATTTTGTTTCTTATTTTAACATATTTAGAAATCATACCATATTTTGAATAATAGTTAGTTATGCTTACTTCTATTATTTACAAATCCCTTTAATTCAGACTGTGAGACATTCAATCCTCAAAACATCACCCAACATCTTTATGTTAAAGGCTTGTTGAGTTATATTCAATCTATTAGTTCAGAGTTATTTACTATTCCTGTTTAAGGACAATGTATATATTAAAGAGCAACTAAAAGCTCCTATTACTGTTTGCTATCCCAGTTGCCTTTTGATTTCTCTGTTAACTTGCAAGTATCAAATATCTAAGTCACAGACCCTGAGACACACCAAATACCCCAAATATCCTATGGTGGTTTTAGGATGAAGTCTGACAGCTGTTGGCCATTTCTGATGCAAGCCAGAAAAAAAATTACCTTTGGTGTGAAATTTCTGATGCTAAGAAAGTTTCTTGTATTGAAGACACATTGGCCCTTTATGATAAAGAAGTCAAGTTTACAGTTTTGATATTTATTTACTTATTTCTAATTTTTGAAAAACAATTTTCTTAGACTTTTATTTGTGGTATTGAATATTTCTGCATGTTTTAATCTTTCTATATAACATTATTAAACACCTCAATAGGTATCTAGTGAACTGACAAAATAATGAGCTGAGTCACTTGTACTGAAATGTAGTAGCTTCCATAACCTGAATGATAGCTATTTAAAAGTGATGGTTGTCTATATTTTACAACAGTGTCAAATTTCACTCTAAATTTTGCAAAGCACCTGCTATTCTAGCCTTAACACACAAATTTAGAAACTAATTCCAATGCCTAATTTTTAAATGAATAAATTTCATTGACTATTAAGTGACACTGACAATCACCCTGAAAAGTACTCAGCCAAAGTTTCAATAGAATTAGGAAACATAAATGAAAATGTACTCTCAGTGCTTGGCCTATGAGTAGTTTATGATTTAAGACATGCATACTGTTTAACTCCTTCCTTTAAAGTTCAGAAAAGTAGATAAAGCCTCTGACTGACTTATTATATAGGCACAGAATTATCAAAAGCAATCAAAATATATACCTAAAGTAAATTTAGTATATTATGAATACAGCCCGATGACTAAAAACAATTGCAAATATTGCTACTTTAGTTTTTAATTCAATTTTCAGTAAGCAGAAATATTTCTCAATTTTATTTAGTATCTAATTGTATTAAGACAAATGCATACATTAAAGTGCATTTATATGATTAACATTTAATGATTAGTTTACTTAATGATTAATATTTTCTATTATTTGAATTTCTGTAATTTATGTTTCAAAAAGAACTGTTTCCAAACACATTTTATGGAAAGATTTCATTTTTCCATTCCCTTTACTTTTGTATATGCATTGTCAAATAAATACAATTCTATTTTTATTTCTATTAAATTTCAGGGTTTATTATTTTCCTAAGCATATAATTCTTATAATTATAATGGAAAAAAAGTGACAAGTATCTAGTAATATAAACCTATGAAACTATTAATGTTCTTTATATTACCAAGTAGTTTCATAGTTTTAAAAAGCCATTATTAAGCAATCAATGAATGTATGTCATTGGCCAAAAGTTACGCTACGTTTCCTTCACTAATTATCACATTTAACCTCGCAATTCTCCCAAATAGTGGGCAATGCTATCACCTTTGCTGCAGAAAAGTAAATATAGGCTCAGGGAAATTTAAAAACTGCCTTAAGATTCAGTCTAGGGAGTGAGGGGTTAAGAATCCAAATCTGCTTTATACCAGAGCTCATGATTTGAAGTCTTACCGTTTGTGTTTAGGCCAGGGACCTCTAGAAATTAGACAGAAATTTCCAAAATGGTCTTTCACCCCACCACCCATAAATAAGATAATGAATAGCAACACAGATCCCTAACTCTAGAATGATAATCGTGATACTTGTCAAAGTAAATAGTAGCTCCTCACAAAAATGTTGTGACCTCCCTAGTTTAAATGCTTACTCTGTATTTTGATTCCTAAATCTACTCTTTTTGAAAATAGTAGTCAAGCATCAGGTTGTTTAGATATGATTGTATATATGAAATTTATAAAATATAACAAAATACTGTGACCCAATTTTTCTGGAGCCAAGAGAAGTAAATTGCTATTTATTAGGTGATGATTACATGACAAACACTACAATTTCGAATTTCGAATTACTTTATCTGATTTCATTTTATCAGCTCTGCTGTATTGATGAGGAAGTCAACATATGGTGGGTAACTTATCCAAATTTCAGTGATGGGCCAGGCGCGGTGGCTCAATCCTGTAATCCCAGCCCTTTGGGAGGCCAAGGCAGGCAGATCACTTGAGGTCAGGAGTTCGAGGCCAGCCTGATCAACATGGTGAAACCCCATCTCTACTAAAAATACAAAAAAAATTATCTGGGCATGGTGGCGCATGCCTGTAATCTCGATTACTTCGGAGGCTGAGGCAGGAGAATCCCTTAAACCCAGGAGGTAGAGGTTGCATGAGTGAAGATTGCACCACTGCACTCCAGCCTGATTGACAGAGTGTGACAAAGTCTCTAAAAAAAAAAAAAAAAAAAAAAAAAAAATTCAGTGATGGAACTGAGGCCAAATCTGTCTGGTTCCAAAGCTGTCCTGCATGGGGCAGAGTCAGGCCTGGAATGGATACCTCTACCTGCCTCCAAATATTCTTCCCTGGAGAGCAGCTATGAGTCTTACTCAATCTATTTATTGATTGCATTCTACGTGTCAAACGCAGTTTAGGCCTGGGTGGTAAAGCCATATATGGTCTTTGGGTCCATGAAGCTCTGAGTCAAGTGTATACCAGCAGATATCCTTACACCAATAAGAAAAGCAATGGCATCACATGCCATTTTGAACTTTTACATTAAAGTCATTAACTTACATCAGTATTATGATTTATACTTTTAAGCAAAGTTTTATTTCCTGATTCATAGTAGCTATTGATAAAATAATGAAGTTACTATTTTATGTTCTAATGACATAAAAACTAAGTGCCTGCTCCAGCTAGTTATAATCTCCAAAATAACCCTGTACACATATTTTTTATTTAATCCTCACAAACCTCAGTTTAATATAGATTAATTATATAAGTAATCTACCCATGTTACATAATGTTAAACCTGTAGTTTCAAAGTGTATGCTATTTCTTAAAATAAAAACAAAGACTGTCCTCGCTCCAGACAATAACAGCAATGGTGAAGGTCGTGGGTGGACAGAGGTTGTCCCACCTGTCCCCAGGGGGCTCAGCCGCCAGTGGCCGGGTCTATTCACTGCTCCCACCCCCACCCTATTTTCTCTCAAGAGAAAGATTTTCATTTTAAGATACGCATGAGTACAATAAAGGAGCTTGACACAAAAGCTCATTATGTTCTATATATCTTTTTGTAGGTTGTAGATTAATTATGGCCAATTGATACCTTAAAAAACACTGAAGTGAGATTCAAAATGTGCCCTCTATTGAAGCTAAGAAAGTAAATGTCTTCAAAATAAACATAATGGATTTTTTTTTTAGTACAATAAACAGCAGACCTACACTTCAGAGAACAAATCATGTTATATAACGACCAGGAGGGAAAGTAAAAAGAGATTATTAATTTGGATATGGAAGCAAAATGGAAATGTTGAAATTTAGGGTAGAGCAAAACTGAGGTTTGTCTGAAACATTTAAAATATTAAGAACTATGACTTAAAAACTCAAAAATTTTAATACATGATGAATCTCTTAAGAAAAAAAGGAAAATAATCAAAATGGTATTTGGATGAGATAATTTTCCTTTAAATTTATTCCACAGAATTATGTAAATTTTCCAGCTGGCAGTTCATCTTTCTGTACATGCATGCATCTATACAAACAGTCACTCTCTCAATTCGCTGCAATAGGAAAGATAGATATAAATATAAGCAAGGGTTTGATTAAAAGAAAACAAAGCAAACAAAAGACAAGAGAAGCAATGCATTGTTGGCCAGAAATTCCTTTCAAGTCATATATCACAGAAAGCTGGAGCTAAGCAGTGAAGAGTGTAGGGAACGGGGGAGAGACTCTGCTTGGCCAAGTTTGCTATTCTCATTTGTCTATGTCAGTACAGCTACAGAAAGTCCACAACCATTTGCATATAGCTATAAATATAGCATGAATAACACACATACATATACACATATGTATTTAATTGTTATTTACTATTTATAATTTGAATTAATTTTTAAAATAATTTTAAATACTTCTTCCATAAACTCAGTATTTGAAAACTTAAAAAAAAGTCATTTTAAATAATATCATTTACCAAGTCTGTGTGATGCTTTACAAGGTACCTGATGAATGTAAATTTATAGCTTTTTGTCTTCATTTTAATAGACTGTTGTAGGAAAAATGTACTAAAGTGCTGTACTTATTACACTTACAAATTTCAGACAGTTTCTATAGACTGAGAACAATGTTATGTTTTTATAAATTATTAGGTGAAAGTTTTCCAGTAAGTGTTCATGTCCTGTACAACTTAATTAAACATCAATTTTACGTAACAACCGTAACCATTAATAAATCGTCAGTTACCACTTTTCCTGCATATCTGACAGATGGAGAACACTGTGCTTAGTGTTGAAGATACCAAAGGGAACTCAAGTGAGGGGGAAAAAGAGGAGAGCAAACTGATCAAAAGGGAATGCCCATGATGCTTTCAGGAATCAAGGGTGAGAACATGCTGGCTGGAGGATGGGTCTGGTTTCCAGCAGAGATGATAGGAGTTAAATGGCATAGGTGAGTTGTTCCCATCCCTGGCCTGAGCCTTACTCCATAGGTACAGAAACACAGTCTCTAGAAACAAAGGCCAGAGCATCCTTTAACTTTTATATCATAAGTATTCTCAATAAATGTTTGCAATTTATTTGCTTTAATGTAACTTGCCAGTAAAGACTTTGGCCTTTGGAGGTCTGATTCTAATCCCAGTTCTACCACTTCCTGGTTATTTATCAGGTACACGTTACCTACCTCTCTGTAACTCAGATTGCTCATCAGTAACATGGGGAGAGTGGTATCAACCACTAAGAGGATTAAATGAGTGAATATTTGTAAAACACACAGCCTAGAATAGATAAATATTTATAAAGCACAGGTCTATTCAAAGTGTTTATAACATAATACATTGGAAATATGAGACTACTGAAATTAAAACATTTTGAAGATTCTAATAAATGAATAATTTAATTCAGTGCTCATTTGAAAAATATTCTATCCTCATATGTTTAAATTTAACATATATAATTTATATATTAGTTTTTATCTCATTTATATATATATTTACCAGAAAAATGTTTTGTAATACCTTAATTTTATGTGGAGCTGAATTTAAATAATTAGGCCTAATTTGTATGTATTGTTGGATGGGTATGTGTATTGAACTAATTTATAAAATAAAGTATTTATTAAACTGGGTTTTACACTTCCAGGTAGAGTCACATTTAAGATGATCCTTTGAAATATTTCAACTTTTGAAAGTAGATTAAGCAAGATAAATAAAATGTATGTACATCATTAAAAAATATTCAAAATGCTTTAAATATTTTGAGTTATTTAAAATATAATCCTTGAGGCTCACTCAAATATATAACTTTAATTTCTCTTATTTAAACGAAAGACGAACATTGCTGTACACTGAAGTAGCATCTATAATATAATATCCCATGGTATTGACTGTAATAATACATTTCTACTTTGTCATTTCTAAAAGTAAATGTAATGATTATGAAACCACATATGTAGAAATATGGACTAACAGTAAGTAAGTACCTTAGATTCAGATTTTTTTTTTTTTTTTTTTTAATGAAAACACTCTAGAGGCTCCTCTGCACTGGCTTGGAGAAAGGCTTTTTAAAAAATAAATTAAAACCAAAAAATTATTTTTTCTTAAGGCTAAGAGCTTCCCATTCCTGAACTGGAAGATTAGACAATTTAGAACAATCCTCCTACGAAGGGCAACTGGAAAAGCTGGACAGAATAGACAGTTCTTCCTGAAGCCACTGGAGAACTAAATACTTAGGAAAACCTACCAGACCAACAGCTGGAAAAGCCCAAATTAGTTTAGTCTGGCATTCTGAGCATTTTTCCCTGAGTACATTTCCTATTGGAAGAGCATGCTGAGAAGCTGAATAGCACTTTTTGACATTTCATGGAAAAAATGGAGCAAAATTTAGAGTCTGAGTATACAAAAGCGGGTAACGTCCCTATATGTGTTTGTGGTCCCAGAGGGCTGCATTCAAGGTGCACAGCTGATGTGAGCCTACATAAATAAATAGAGCAGAAACAACAATAGGTTCAGAATCACAGTCTCCTAATGATAGAATAATCAGACCCAGATATAAAATAAATCTATATTCAAAGACCATAGAACAAAATTGGAAATTTCAGCAGGGGATTAGAAACCTAAACTGATCTAGCAACAAAAAAAAAAAAAGAGAGAAGAGAAGAAGAATTTTCAAACTGCAAAATGTAATAACTGAAATTAAAGACTTAGTTGACTGGATTTAACAGATTAGAAACAAGAGAGAAGAGTGACTCTAAAGACAGATCGAATGAAAAGAAGTACAGATAGAAGATGCATAAGAGGTAAACAGTGCAGCAAATATTAAGTTGAAGTTCCTAAAGGTGAAAAAGGATAGGATGGAGCAGAAAAACAATAATTAGAAAGAAAATGACTGATGGCCTTCTAAAGTTGATGACAGACAATAAAACAAAGAATTCCCAAGTATCGGCACTACAGTGAAAGGAAGAAAAAATGACAATCATAAAGGCAGCCACAGGAAACAGATTCCATGTAAAAAAGAATTATGACAACTGTCAATGTTTGATACATGTTTAATATTCTTATCTTTGGATAAGAAAAGGAATTCTGAAGGCAGTTAAACATCTTTAATATGCTGAATGAAAAGAACTGCCAACTTAGAATTCCATACATATAATTAGTGCCTTATATAGTATACAGCTGTGACTTACTAAGATCTAATACTTATTGATGCTTTTACCATTTTTACAGACAATGCATTAACTATTCCCTCACCATATTTACTGTTTTGATATATCTTAATTCTGTGTGTTTTAAATCTGAAAACTTCTTTCAATAGTCATTATTCATTTAGCCATATCCCCACATTTGCCATTCTTAGTTTTTATAGCTTTCTTCACCTTTCATTGCAAATCCTTTTTCTTCTGCCTGAAGAGTACTCTTCGATATTTCTTTATGTGAATTTCCACTGGTGTTAATTTTTTCAGCTTTCATTTATTAAAATATCTTTATTTCAACTGCATTTTTAAAGAATAAGGTTACAGTCTGGGCACAGTGGCTCACACCTGTAATTCCAGCACTTTGGGAGGCTGAGGCAAGCAGATCACCTGATGTCAGGAGTTAAAGACCAGCCTGGTCAATGTGGTGAAACCTTGTCTCTAAAAAAACACAAAAACTAGCCGGGCATGATGGCGGGTACCTGTAATCCCAGCTACATGGGAGGCTGAGGTGGAAGAATCGCTTGAACCCGGAAAGCGGAGGTGGCAGTAAGCTGAGATCGTGCCATTGCACTCCAGCCTGGGCAACAGAGTGAGACTTCATCTCAAAAAAAAAAAAAAAAAGAGTAAGGTTATAAAATGATAAAAGCACTAGATCTTGATAAGGCAAGGAGACATACCATAATTCATATGGTAATTTGTTATATGTAGTAGTGGAATAAACAGAAAGACAAAATGATCATAAAAGATATAAAAACCTGAACAATAGAATTAACAAAGCTGACCTAGTAAACAGGTGCATAATTCTTCATGAAAATGTTACAAAATACAAGCATGTGGAAAATTTATAAACAATGATTTTAAGCTATAAAGTTTCATTATAAAGCACTGACATCACATAAATTATAAATCCTGACAATTCAATTAAACTATAACTCAACAAGAAAAACTATTAATAAATAAAATGTCTCTATATGTTGCAAATTAAGAAACAAAATCCCAGGATGGGCGAGGTGGTACACACCTGTGGTCCCAGCTACTGAGGAGGCCAAGATCAAAGGAGAAGTCACAATAGAATGGAAAAGGGACTGTCACTAGATATTTTAAAGTGTTAAGAAGATAATGAAATTATATTATGGGAGACTTCTCGTTCTGTCAAGATAGATTAGCCCCATTTGTCCCAGGTCTCCCTCTTACTACTAAAAACCCTGGACATCATGCAACAAACAAGCATAAAAATCTCTGCAAGTTGGAAAGAAGGGGATGGTTGCCCAAGGACTTCAAGATTTGAGGAATGACACCCAATTCTATTCCATGGTTTCCTTATTGCCTCCCATAAATTCCAGACCCACCAACAGGAACAGAGCATAAATGCTCCAAGAGAAGCCAAAGCACAGGAAAAGCATGACCTGACAGCAAAAAACCTTTCTGGCTATGTGCACCCTACTCCAGGTAATCAACCACATACCTCTGATTTGAATGGGCCCACCAGGAGCTGGTCTCTCACCCACGCTCCAGGCATAAAAGCAGGCAGCACTCCTGTCTTCCTGTTTGGTGGTGTCTAGTCCATTTCTGTACCTCCTGTGCTGAGAAGTGGTCTAAGTGCTGTTCATATGTTCTTTTGTGCAGGATTCCATGCATGGGCATCAGCCCTTCTATTAGCCCCTGGGTGGTAGTGAGATATATATATATATATTATATATATATATATATGTGTTGTGTGTGTGTGTGTGTGTGTATCACTGTTGGCTCAGTGGACTCTGTATATATATATATATATATTTCATTACACACACACACACACACACACACAGATATAGTATGTACACACATGAGTACATATGCATTCCTGTAAAGATGAACCACTAGGAGAGCCAAATGGCACTAATTTGCTGCTGAGTGGATGGCTGGTGTCCCTGGGGACAGTGCCGTATTGGGACCCAGTCTGGGCCTCTTTTCCAGATAGGTTAGACATTCAGAGGTGGTGGTAGCTACACAAGCCTGGGAAAGCAGCTGTCCTTGCTATTGGGTGCATATATCACTCCATTGCTCTATCCTGGCCACTCCCTTCATGTGTCTGGTGGGGTTCTGGTGGAGCTGATGATGAAAGATGACCAATGCCAATCACCTGGAAAAATTACCTACTTGGTTGTTCAGTGTCTCTTTTAAGTTATGTGTTTTCTGCTGAGTGTTAACTAATGTGATTGAAAAGTCTTACACTTTGCGCTCATGTCTATGTGTCCATCCACAGGCCTCTGCCTCAGACTTCCCAGTCTCCAGTCTTTCCATCTTTCCTCCCAGGTCCCTGGCTGCAGCCACACCACTGGCTGCTGTGTAAGAATTATACATATCCTCCCCGCTCCACTGTCTTTTAGATCTCCCCCTAAAACAGGGCAGTCACTGTCAGATTTTGGCTTCACCCACTGACAGACACAACGATCAAGCTTGGGATATTTCCTCATGTGAGCTTGGGGAAGGGAAATGGTATGACTGTTGTGGGTGATTTGGGAATTTGGTCTGTCAGTAAATGTAGCTTACTTGGGCCCTCTGGACCTGGTGGACTCAGTCCTGAATGGACTGCTGTTGGGTCAGTGGACTCTGCATAATGCACAGTTCTGCGGGTGTAGTCACTTGGTGCCCCATACTTAAGCATTCCATCTGCCTCTAGTTCTTGCATTACTATGTCTACCTCTTCTTCCATCAACCCTGGCCAATAGAGAAAAACCCACCAATTAGGTGTTTAGTGACGCTGGTGCTGCTTAGACAAGTGTGCCCCTGATGGTGCCATGAATGGTGTCCTTGAGTGTCCTTGTGGGACATAATGCTCTGTTGGGTTTTATTTAATCTCATAAAATTTACCAGCTCCAGCATTCCCAATTCTGTCAGCTTCTCTATTCTTTCTTCTACCACCTGCCGCTTAGACATTTCTAATTGACTGTATTGCCCATCACTTTTTCTAGCAGTAAGTTTGCCTAGTCTTCAATCTTGTTAAAGCCCTCAGTTTCTCATTCCTTTTCAAAGCATCAGTTTCATTTAACAGTAGTCCGCCAACTCTGCTGTCCTTGCTGGGACCCTTGTCCCCTTCTTAGACCTAACCCATCACACCTACATACACAGGCCACTCAGAAGGGTACCCTCTTGCCCAGGGGGTGGGCAGTGAATGAGTCCCAGAGCCCCATCCCACTGCCTATATTCTAAGGCCAGAAGCTCCCGGCATCACTTGGGCTAGTTTGAATCCTCTGAGAAACTGTCAAAAAAATAGAATTAGATGTGTAAGAGATATATTATAGTTTAAAATGTCTGTGAGAGAAAAGAGGAAGGAAGAGAGGAGAGGCTGGGATATCCCCAGGAAAACAATGCAGGTCTGAGCCCGTGAGGAGAGCAGGAAGAGGGGAACGCCTTAGACTTCAGTTAGCTGTGAGCAGCAACTGGCTGCGAAGTAGTGGCCCTCCAGCCATGGCTGCCACAGGAAATTCTCACATAGCCAGGAAAGGCTGACAGAAAGCCTCCACTACGCTCAGTCTAGAGGCATGGATACAGCGCAAACAGGGTGGAATCAGAGTGCAGCAGTGGAGCCATCGGTCAGGGACTCCTTATAGCAGAAGGTCAGAGAGCCACATTTTCATAGCTGCCATAACTTCATTCTGTGCCATTACCAGCCCCACCTATACTGGGCGTTGTAATCTTCAATTAACTTTTACCACAGGGCAAGGGAGTACTCAGATATGCCACAAAGGATCTCCCTATCTCTGTTGTGTAATGGGAACCCAATTTCCCCTTGATGGTTAGGATCAATCACTCCAGCCAGTACAGCAATCTCTTTTGTGCAAGCTTGTTCAACGACATGACGTGGCAGTCCTGGCTTACAGTTTATTGGAAGCATTCCTCCCTTGAGAAGTACGACTTCCAAACTAGCGGAGTCCAAAAATGACAGACACAGGAAGCAAATGTTTTGCTCGTAGATATCCAGGGTAGTAGTGAGAATTTATTCCCATCACCATCCCTCCAACCCACACACAATTCTGAGACCCATGAATCTTAATCATGGAAGCAACAGCACCATATATTAGAGTCATATCAGAAGGGACAGTTCTAGGGGCTTCCACCATGCCCTCCTTACAATATTAACAAAAACACCATTGGCCATAGAACCAATGAGGGTGATTTGGCAAACTGCTATTCGTTGCTGATTCAGAGCAAAAATCACACCCAGGAGAGATTACAGTAGCTCAACTAAGTGATGTCACCCAGCTGGCATCATAAGCATCCTCAGCAGCCCATTACACCATACTATTACTCCAGATGCTACAAGGTAATGGAGAACATGGTACAACCAATGAATTACATGAATATGAGCCCACTGCCACACATCACTATGTGTTCCCTGGTCAGTAGCACTGCTGTGAGGAATATGACAGCAATAAATTTATTTAGTAAGTCTACAGATGGTGGTTTTGGCAGAAATACTGTAGTCAGGGAAAGCAAATCTACATCAAATTTCAATATGAACACAGCATTGCCCCTCTCATGATTAACTTGATCCAGTGTGATCAAGCTGCTACCAGTTGGCTGGCTGTCTCCCTGGTCAGTGTTGCCATACTGGGGGCTCCTTGGTGGACTCTGCTGTTGGAAACTGGGCACTCAGAAGACCTGTAGCTAGATTATGCCTTGGTAACCACGCAGACCTTCCATCTTTGTTTTCATGGCCACTTTGTTCATGACCTTTTGGCAAAGAAGAAAGAGGCTGACCAATGCCTACAGAAAGAGTCATGCTGTCCACTGGGTTACTAGGGTTATTTGCTGAGTTTCTCAGTGTGCATTACATGCTGTGTGCTTGTTTGGAGATATCTAGTTACATACACTTTTCTCACAACACTGTCACCAAATTTCCAATCTTATTCCTTCTATGTCTCTGGGCCAAATTGTTGACTTACTGCTCAAGAAACTGTGCAGGTCCACACTTCTAGTCATCTCTCATTCTCAACAAGGTGGACAGACTGGTGTACTGCTCAGAGCCTCATCTATTCATATTTCTCTTCCCCCATTTTCCTTCAGAACCAACCTCGTAGGTAGGGCTGTCTACTTGTGGCTGCTGCCAACAAACTGTGTACACCAATCTATAAATAAGGCTCAGATACCATAAAGAACTCCCCCATGAGGTCATAGGTGCAGGCTGAAATGGGGGTGGCAAGAACAGAAACCATGAAGGTTTGAGCCACTTGTTTGTGCAACTTACCACTCCCTCAGGACCTGCTTGAGCCAAATCTTGTACACACTGTTACACCATTCCCAGTGGATAAAGAGTGTTGCTATGCTTACCCAACTCCATGCCGCAGTGGTTTAGACAACACCTACCTCATGATGTAGCTCAGATTACATAGTAACTTGTTGGCCCAAACTGGAACCAGCACCAATCCAACAACTGTTTCTCAAAAGGAGAATAGTTATCTACAGAGAATAGCATGGCCTTCTCTAACATCCCAAAGGTTCACACTATGATCCTCACCTCTAGTATCCTGTCCAAGAGTTCACATAACACCTTTATCTGCCATGACACTCTAAGCAAGCTTGTACTGCTGTGTCGCATTTTGCAAGTGGAGAGCACCTTTCACAGTGGCCTGAAATGGTTGCAGAGCCAGTTTATATTCTGAGCCTCATTCAAAACTGGCAGGCTTTCCAGTGACTTAAGAAATGAGCAGAAGGACCATGCCCAGTGGAAATAAATGTAGACTCCCGAATAAAGCGGGTCCTGCACACTCTAGGCACTGAGCCTCTTTGTTAACTAAAGAAGCCAGATAAATGTGTCCATAATCATGGAAGGATATGAACATGCCCTGGATCACAGGAAGATGAACTGGATGCGGAACAAAGGAGAGCAAGCACAAGCTGGGGCCTTGAGGCACCTCTGCATCCTTTGTCACCATTGACCAGGATGATACAACCCAATATAACACAACCCACCAAAAGAGAACTGTACTGCCCCAGAAAAATCCAAATGTGGCCGATGACAGCCTGTGTCTTGGGCCTCTGACTTCTCAAAGAGAGTAAACTGAAACACGGTTTAGCCTCCAGAAGGGGGAATGCAAGCAATAAAGAAGACAACTACACAGGACAGAACCAGGGACCAAGGAAAAAACTTAAACCAAGTTGATAGCAGGAAGGTCTCACTGTATCTTGTCCACCTGGATAAGTACTGAGATGTATTTTACCTTCCTCCATTTTCTGCATAGGAGTTTTAAATCGGTTACTTTCTACTTTCTCACACATTTTATGAGGTAGAGGCAGATAAACTGTCTAGACCATATGGGCCCTGGACCTGATGCAAACTTCTCCATATCATCCATGACTCAACACGCATCAGTTGAGATGCAGTAACTGGGTGAGAGTTTGAAGTTGTATTATATGGGGAGAAGAATGGGACAGCACATGTATGTGTTACTAATGTGAAGGGTGTATATCAATGCACACAACTTAAAGGGATGATTTGTGTAAGAAAAAGACACTGGCCTGTTCAACACTTATTCAAAGTCCTCATCTCCTTTTAAATACTTTTCTCTATTAATGAGAATAAAAAAATGAAACTATAAATTTCTAGTCTCCCTTATAGTATCAGGTGACCCTGTGACACTATTCCATTCAATATAATGTAAAAGTCCTGTAGAGGGTTTTTCATTTTTATATTTTTTTCTGAATGGAAGGCCAATTAAGAGCCTGGAGGCATAAGAGCACCTGCAACCATAAGGACAAAAGCTGCACTAGGATTGTGGCGGTGGGGGGTGGGGGGGCAGGAGTACAAGTGGTCCGAGGTCAGGAGGATGCTGTAGAGCCACTGAACCAGCTAAAGGGAACCACTGAATCAGGGCCCTCAGGATCTTGCCACAAAACCAAATTGTAACTGACACATCTTCACCACTTTCCAGCTATGTAAACCTGGGAAGGTATTTAATTATTGTGACTCATTTTCCTCATGTACTAATTAGAGTAACAATAACTCACAAACTTAGGCAAATTAAGTATGAAAATCTATGTAATGGGTTTCAAGCAATATCTTTCACATAATAAATACTCAATAAATAACTACCACCAGCAACAGCAACATTATTACATGAGCGAAGTTAAACCTCACTAGTACTCAAAAAAATGAAAATTAATAGAGGAAGAAACTATCTCCATATATCACATTGCATGAATGACTTAAAAACAATACTGGAAAACATGCAATAAAATACATATTCTGATATCTCATTGGTTGTACTAGAAATTGGTATAATCTATAGAAAATACACTTGGCAAATGGTCCAGAGGATAGAAATACCGAAATCTAGCAATTCTACTTCTGGATATTTAGCATAAAAAACAACTTTAAAATATCACAAAATTTTAAGTTAAGAAGATGTCAACTGTAATGCAACATGTAATAGTGAAAATTTGGAAGCAATAAAAATGTCCAACAGTTAGAAAGGCTTAAACCATATGATTTGGTTTGGCTCTGTGTCCCACCCAAATCTCACCTTGAATTGTAAGAATCCCCCACATGTCGTGGGTGGGACCCTGTGGGAGGTAACTGAATCATGACGGCAAGGTTTTCCTGTGCTGTTCTCTTGATAATGAATAAGTCTCACAAGATCTGATGGTTTATAAAGGGGAGTTCCGCTGCACATGCTCTCTTGCCTGCCACCATGTCAGATGTGACTTTGCTCTTTATTTGCCTTCTGCCGTGATTGTGAGGGCTTCCCCACCATGTGGAACTGAGAGTCAATTAAATCTGTTTCCTTTATAACAGTCTCGGGTATGTCTTTATTAGCAGCGTGAGAAGAGACTAATATGGTAAACTGGTATTGCGAGTGAGGCACTGCTGAAAAGATACCTGAAAATGTGGAAGCAACTTTGAAACTGGGTAACAGGCAGAGGTTACAACAGTTTGGAGGGCTCGTAAGACAGGAGAATGTGGGTACGTTTGGAACTTTCTAGAGACTTATTGAATAGTTTTGCCCAAAATTCTGATAGCGATACGGAGAATGAAGTCCAGGTTGAGGTGGCCTCAGATGGAGATGAGGAGCTTGTTGGAAATGGGAGTAAAAGTCACTCTTGCTATGCAGACTGGTGGCATTTTGCCCACCCTAGAAATCTGTGGAACTCTGAACTTGAGAGAGATGATTCAGGGTACACATCAGAAGAAAATTCTAAGTGGAAAAGTGTTCAAGAGGAAGCAGAGCATAAAAGTTCAGAAAATTTGCAGTGACAATGAGATAGAAAAGAAAAACCCATTTTCTAGGGAGAAATTCAAGCCAGCTGCAGAAATTTGTATAAGTAATGAGGAACCAAATGTTACTCACCAAGAAAATGGGAAAACGTCTCCAGGGCATGTCAGAGACCTTCACAGCAGCCTCTCCTATCACAGGCTTGGAGGCCTAGAAGGAAAAAAATGGTTTTGTGGGCAAGGCCTAGAGCCCCCCTGCTCTGTGCAGCCTAAGGCCATGGTGCCCTACACATCCCAGCTGCTTTGACTCCAGCTGTGGCTAAAAGGGGTCAATGTACAGCTCATGCCATTACTTCAGAGGGAAGAAGCCCCAGGCCTTGACAGTTTACATGTGGTGTTGGGCTTGCAGGTACACAGAGGTCAAGAATTGCGGTTTGGGAACCTCCGCCTAGATTTCAGAGAATGTATGGGAATACCTGGATGTCCAGGCAGAGGTGTGCAGCAGGGGTGGATCTCTCATGGAAAACCTCTGCTAAAGCAGTGTGAAAGGGAAATGTGGGCTGGGAGCCTCTAGACAGTCCCCGCTGGGGCACTGCCTAGTGGAGCTGTGAGAAGAGGGCCACCATCCTCCCAACCCAAAAATGGGAGATCCACCAACAGCTTGCACTGTGTGGCTGGAAAAGCCACAGAATGCCAGCCTGTGAAAGCAGCCAGGAGGGGAGCTGTACCCTGCAAAGCCACAAGGGTGGAGCTGCCCAAGGCTGTAGGAACCCATCTCTTGAATCAGCATGACCTTGATGTGAGACATGGAGTCAAAGGAGATCATTTCAGAGCTTTAAGATTTGGCTGCACTGCTGGATTTTGGACTTGCATAGGGCCTGTAGCCCCTTCTTTTGGCCAATTTCTCCCATTAGGAATGGGTGTATTTACCCTATGCTTGTAGCCACATTGTATCTAGGAAGTAACTAACTTGCTTTTGATTTTACAGGCTCATAGGCAGAAGGGACTTGCCTTGTCTCAGATGAGACTTTGGCCTGTGGACTTTTGAGTTAATGCTGAAATGAATTAAGACTTTGGGGGACTGTTGGGAAGGCATGATTGATTTTGAAATGTGAGGACATGAGATTTGGGAAGGGTGAGAGGTGCAATGACATGGTTTGGATGTGTCCTCACCCAAATCTCACCTTGAATTGTAATAATCCCCCACATATCAAAGGCAGGGCCAGGTGGAGATAATTGAATCATGGAGGCAGTTTCCCCCATACCGTTCTCCTGGTAGTGAGTAAGCCTCACAAGATCTGATGGTTTTATAAATGGGAGTTCCCCTGCACATGCCCTCTTGCCTGCTGCCATGTAAGACATGACTCTTCTCCTCATTCTCCTTCCACCATCATTGTGTGAGGCTTCCACAGCCATGTAGAAGTGAGTCAATGAAAACTCTTTCCTTTATAAATTACCCAGTCTTGGGCATGTCTTTATGAGCAGAGTGGGAACAGACAAACCATATTCTAGTTTTTCTGCTGAAATGTATGAATATTATAGTCATTAGAATTATACTGAGGTGAATAAAATAGTATGGAAATATATCATTAAGAAAAATACTCACTACATATGGTACCTATAGCATGAATAAAAAGTTCACACAAAAGTAGGAAATTTACCACAATGTTAACATTGCTGACATCCAGGTTATGAAACTACAAGTGGTATTTCCCCCTTACTTCTAATCCTCTACAAACGTCCTGTAATTAATACTGTATCAATTAGAATATTTTTAGCTGTAAGTAACAGAAAACCTAACTTGCTTAAACAAAAGGAACTTTCTTATTTGACAGAACTAAGAAGTCTAGGACAGGTTGGGGTTCAGGTATAATAAGGACTAGCAATTCAACACCATCATGAATGCTCCCGTTATTTTTATATCTTCACTGTGTGTCCTCACTGTGGGCTTCATCCTCAAGCTGGTTCACCTCATGGTCACAACAAGGCAGTGGCCAGAAAAACTATGTGTTGACTGGCTAAAAGAATCATTCTCTGGAGTAAACAAACTGGTGCTCTGTTAGGAAGAAGGGGAGAAGTGAATTGATATTGGAGAGATAAGCAATGTCTTCTCTACTTGGCTGCTATTTTAACTTTTCAAAGTACATTTATTGCTTCCAAGATTGTGAATATAATTCATTTCACTGCAGAAAATTTGGAAAACATAGGGCATAAAAAAAAAAAACCTCACACATGATCCCATTACATGAAACAACCTTTGTTAACATTTTGGTGCATTTGGTTTAAAAATGTACACAATACAGAAAACAATTGTACACATGTGTATATAATCTTAATTTGTAAATGTGATTATAATGGCACAATAATATTCTATCAAATGGAAACAGCATAATTTATTCAACCAATTATTTTGTAAGTCATTTATATTATTTTCCTTTTCATTATTATATATAATACAGAAGTTAATACCATTGGATGTAATATTTCACTTTGTTTTTGATTTACTTCTGTAATAAAATTTCCATTGAGATTACTGGACCAAACTTGTTAAGGCTCTTTTACCATACTGCCAAATAAACACATCTTACATATTTATAATTTAAAAAAACAAATTAATAAAAAATATAAATTGGGAATTATATTTGCCTTACTAACTTCACAGGCTGGTATAATTATCAGATTATATAATAACTAAAAAATGTTTTGTGAAAATTGAAGCATGATATAAATGTAAGATATTATTTTGATGCAAACCAATAAAAAACACTTGAAACTGCTTTATGACAATAATCTCTCAGGGATTAGTTTATAATTTTTGTTGTACACACTGTCATCACTTTAAATAACTTTCGACATAGAAGCAACTTTTGTCTTAATTACTCAAGTATTTATACTCATAGAACTTTAATGATCTATTCATTAATTTAAAAAATTTTTAAGCATATAACTATGTGCTAAAAGAAGGTCACGAAGCTAGGAGTATCCTAGTATAATTGAATGTGGAAGACAAACATAATCAACTAAAATAAATATGATAAGCAATACAATACAGCAAAGAACATTTTACTATGGAACCCAAGAAAAAAGAAGTAATTAATGCTTCCCTTCCTTCTCCTATTTAATCCTTTACTTCAATTTCTACAGTTTGTTTTCTTTGCCTGGACTTTAAAAGTCTTACCTTGTTCTGCCTTCAGATATTTGTGTGGTCTCATTCTGGTCTGCCAATAGTTAAAAATGCCTGATTTGCTCTCATCCCACTCCTGTTGTTCATCTCCTCTTATCTGGAGTCACCTATCTTTTCATGATTGCATTCTGATCCCCAGTACTTACCACTGGTATAATAATGCTGCCTCTGCTTTCCCAGGCTGTTGATGGGATGCTGTTCATGCCTCAGAAAAATGCATTGTAAGTTAAATTATTAAAGATTTTAAATATAAGTAAAAAGTAAGCAAGCATAAGGAACAAAAGGAAAGAATATGTATTCTAATATATTATACAATTAAGAAACTTTGAAACTTTAGTAGATTACACTCCTTTTAGAGGTTGGGGTGTAGTAGGTCTTTTACTATTTACAAAATACATGTGTTAGTAACTTTGGGAAGAACAGTAACTCACCCAAACAGTGTAATGTGTATATGCCATGTACTAGAAGAAAGAAGGCACTTGAAAACGTCTCTAAACCACATAAAAACAATTACATCATGATGATGAAAACCCAAGGAATTTTTCAAGAAAACATTACCAGGGCTAATAACACAGTACAGCCACATGTCATTTATCTTCCCTTTGTGTCTGTGTGAGAATTCTAGAGTTATAAGTGTATATAGGATGGAAAAATGAGAGGCTAATTTATCAACTAGTTCATTTTTAAAAGTCTAATATATCCTAGGTATAGGTGAACTGTCTTCCTGTCAATGTATTGTACATTTGTGCCCAGATCCAACATGGGGTATGTCTGCCATTTATAAACGTTTATGTCTTAAGAGAGGAATTATTAAGAGCAAAACAGTGAATGCCTGAGAAAGCTGATACAAATACAAATAAAATAATAATTAGAAAAATTGAGACTACTCATTTTCTAAATTCTCATGTGTTTTCCTAGAATTTAAATCTTTAAATTTTTTATAATATTTCATATTCAAATATAGCATCCCAATGTGAGATAAGTATTAGTGACTGTACAAGTAATATCTGTCACATAATATTCATTTTCATAGTGGAAGAAATAAAGGTTGTGATGATTGTTGATTATTTTTCCTAGAGGGGCTGTCAGGAAAAGAAATTTCTTTCTTTCTTTCTCTCTTTCCATTGAGAAAGTTCAACTATTAATTTAGGCACGTAAAATAATTACTCCATTCTAAAATGCCAAAAGGTAATTTAAGAGACTTAAAACCGAAAAGTTTAAGATAGTCACACTGAACTATATTAAAAGTCCACAGTGTAGTTGGAACTAGGCCTTACATTAAAGAGGCTAAAAATTACAGTAAGACCCCCGGCTTTAAATATGGCTTTAAACTGTGAAAGGTGAAACTAAAATGAATAAAATCTCATAAATTTAAATCAAAAGAATGAAACAAATTGAAGTTATAGTTATTATAGAAGAATATGGTGGCCTGGATCTAGTGAACATATAATAAAGATGAAACAGAATATTTCTGAAAAGTTCTGAAAAATCTTTTGGGCTAACCTGATACAGTATATTTGAAACTATTTTAAAAATGCGGTGACACGAGAAATATTTTATAATCATATGTAGGTTTGGCATTAATGGATAAAGACTAGAGGATTTTTACTTTCATAAAGCATTTGGACAAACTATTTGATTAAAATGATGACACCATTTTCTGTAAAATATGATATATTTAATTTTGGCATAATAATGATTTATTATATGTCAATATTTCAAATACATACTTTGCATTTAATAAACCACTGAATATCTCAAGATAATGGCTTATGAGCATGCTTTTGCTCCATACACCAGGCTGCTGTTGCATTGAAGGCAATGAATTCCATCACCGGGGTTATATGATCCAGGGCTGCAGATCACTGTGAAAAAGAATAAGTTAATAAGTAATATTTTCCTACTACACATAATATAAAGGTTGCAATCTTAATTCTTTTAAGCATACGGTTCAGTAATATTAAGTATATTCACATTGTTGTGCAACAAATCTCTAGAACTTTTTCATCTGGCAAAACTGCAACTCTATACCCATTTCCCCATTTCTCCAGCAGTTGGCAACCACCATTCTACCTTCGGTTTCTGTGAATTTCACTAATCTACATACTTCATGTAAGTGGAATCATATACAAAAAGTTTTAACTGTTTACTCTGAGATTCCTGTAAGGAGTGTGCAACCTGGATCCCTCACATGCATGTGCAGTTGACAATAGGGTTTGCACTCCTATGAGAATCTACTGCCATTTCTGATCTGATAAGAGGTATAGCTCAGGCCACAATGCTGACTTGCCTGCCACTCACCTCCTGTTGTGCAGCCTGGTTCCTAACAGGCCATGGACCAGTACTGCTCCCTGGCCTGAGGTCGGGGACCCCTGCTTTAAGTTAATATAGCAGAAGCCACAAGAAGTCAACATTACAGGAAGAACCAAATATGCTTCACATATAGCCATAATAACTGTATTTTAGGTGGAAAAAGACTGCATTTTTTTTTCTAATAATCTCCTGATTTCAAGCCCTATTTCTACCACTTACTAAATATGCAATTTTGAAACTATTAGTCTAATTTAATTCAGTTTGATCATCCCTAATATAAGGATAATGAAATCATGATTACCACATCAACCACTGCATGACAGAATAGAAAGAAACCAAGATCAGATACCATCTCTGTCACAGATTATCTTTGGGATCTTAGGTAAAACAGTCAACTCTCTTAGTTTGAAATTCAAGATAACACAGAGAAGGAATTCAGCAATCCTATCAGATAAATTTAACAAAGAAATTGAAATAATTAAAAAGCATTAAGCAGAAGTACTGGAGCTGAAAAATGCAACTGATATACCAAAGAATGCATCAGAGACTCTAAACAGCAGAATTGATCAAGCAGAAGAAAGAATTAGTGAGCTGCAAGATAGACTATTTGGAAGTACACAGTCAGAAAAGACAAAAGAAAATAAAGAATGAAGCATGTCTAGAAGATCTAGAAAATAGCCTCTAAAGGGCAAATCTAAGAGTTATTGGCCTTAAGGAGGAGGTAGAGTGAGAGGTTGGAGTAGAAAGGTTATTCAAAGGGATGATAACAGAGAACTTTCCAAACCTGGAAAAAGATATCAATGTTCAAGTACAAGAAAGGTATGGAACACCAAGCAACTTTAACCCAAGTAAGACTACCTCAAGACATTTAATAGTCAAACTCCCAAAGGTCAAAGATAAAGAATGGACCATAAAAGAAGCAAAAGAAAAGAAACAATGTACACTAGAGCTCCGGTATGTCTTTCAGCAGACTTCTCAGTGGAAACCTTATAGGCCAGGAGAGAGTGGTATGACATATTTAAAAAGTGCTTATTGTAGAGCCCTTGGGTCTTCAGTGAACATAGGCGGTAGTTAGGCAGTGGTCACCATGAGCCTTGGGTGAAACCCAATATTATGTTAGCTTCAGGTCTGACCCAGTGCAGTCCCAGTGGTGGTGGCCACAGGGTGCCGGAGTCACCCCTTGTCTTGTTCCAGTCAGCTCAGCACACAGAGAGAGATAGTCTGTTTGGGGGAAAATAAGAGAACAAGAGTCTCTGCCTGATAATTCAGGGAATTCTTCTGAATCTTACCCAACATCACCAAGTCAGTATATCTTGTATCCTAGAATAGCATATCTGTCAAAAATCTTCTTCAAAAATGAAGGAGAAATAAAGACTTTCCTAGCAAAACAAAAGCTGAGGGATTTCATCACTACTGGACCTTGCCTATAAGAAATGCTAAAGAGATTTCTTCAATCTGAAGGAAAAGGATGTTAATGAACAATAAGAAATCATCTGAAGTAAATACACAAAAAAACACAGACTATTATAATTCTGTAATAGTGGAATATAAACACTAGTATCTTAAGTAGAAAGACTAAAGATGAACCTATAAAAATAATAACTACAACAACTTTTCACTACATACATTGTATAATAAGATATAAATAGAAACAACAAAAAGCTAAAAAGTGGGCGGGGGAAGTTAAACTGTGGAGTTTTTACTAGTTTTCTCTTCGCTTGTTTGTTTATGCAATCAGCATTAAGTTATCATCAGTTTAAACTAAGAGGTTACATGACATTATTTACAAAGCTTATGGTAACCACAAGTCAAAAAACACAACAGATACACATATACCACCAGAGAAATCACCTTCACTAAAAAGAATACAGGAAGGAAGGAAAGAAGGAGGAGACCATAAAACAACCAGAAACAAGTGACGAAATGGCAAAAGTCAGTCCTCATGAGTAATAACATGGAATATAAATGGACTAAACTCTCCAATAAAGAGACATACAGAGCTGAATGGATAAAAACACAAGACCCAACAATCTGTTGCCTACATGAAACACACTACACCAAGACAGACATACCTAGGCTGAAAATAAAGGGATAAAAAGACATTCCATGCAAACCCAGAAAAGAGCAGGAGTAGCTATACTTACATCAGAAAAAAATAGATTTCAAGACAAAAAATATAACAAGAGATAAGGTCATTGTATCATTATAAAGGAGTCAATTAAGCAAGAGGACATAACAATTCTTAATATATATGAATCTAACACAGGCACACCCAGATATATAAAGCAAGTATTATCAGAGCTAGAGAGAGAGACCCCTATACAATAATAGCTGGAGACTTTAACACCCTACTTTCAGCATTGGACAGATTAATCAGACAGAAAATCAACAAAGAAATATCAGGCTTAATCTGTACTATGGGACAAATGAACCTAATAGATATATTTACAGAACATTTTATCCAACAGTTGCAGAATACATATTCTTCTCCTCAGCACATGGATCATTCTCAAAGACAGACCATATGTTAGGCCACAAAACAAATATTTAAAAAATAATTAAAAAAAGAAATTATATCGGGTATCTCTCTGACCACAATGGAATAAAACTAGAAATCAATAACAGGAGGAATTTTGAAACTATAGGAACACATGGAAATTAAACAATATGCTCCTGAATGACCAGTGGGTCAATGAAGAAATTAAGAAGGAAATTTTAAAATGTCTTGAAACAAATGAAACAATAAGCAGGTGGTAAGTTCAACCAGGCTCATTTCCTTCACTTCATGTTGGCAAGTTTCCTCTAGCTCTGACTGGGTCCAGAGATGCCATCTGGGAGCCAGGGACTGGAATCTACCTGGTCCTCTATATTCTACAGCAGCAGAATTGGCACCAAATCTGCAAGACAAAGTCTTTCCCACTCTTCCCTCCCCCTATTCTCAAGGAGAGTAGTCTCTGTGACCATCATCACCCCAGGCCTGTGGCAAGTATTGCCTGGTTACCACCAATATTCACTCAAGGCCCAAAGGCTCTTCAGTGAGGCTGTGGTGAATGCTGCCAGTCCCAAGCTCTCCCCTTTCAAGGCAGTGGGCTCCCTTCTGGCTCAGAGAAGGTCCAGAAATGCTATCCAGGAGCCACGGCCTGGAACGGGAGAATCCAGAAGACTGCTTGATGCTCTACTCCACAGAGCTGGTATCCAAGCTAATGTCTGATTCTTATGAAGGTGCTTTTTTGTGTAGATAGTTGTTCAATTTGCTGTTCCAGCAAGGGGGATAATCACTGGAGGGTTCTATTTGGCCACTGTACTCTACCTTCTCCCTGTTTTTATTTCTTTTATGTGATACCAAAAGGACAAGAAATACAAGAAAAATTGGATTCTATAAAAATAAAACCTTTTGTGTATCAAAGGACACTATCAAATATAGTGAATAGGCAACCCACAAAATAGGAGAAAACATTTGCAAATCATATATCTGATAGGTGGTCAATATTTTTTAAAAAAACTTAAACTCTTATAATTCAACAGCCAAACAACCCAATTAGAAAATGGGAAGAAGACTTGGATAGGTATTTCTCCAAAGAAGATATACAAATGGCCAATGAGTAGATAAACAGATGCTCAACACTACTAACCACTAGGGAAATGCAAATCAAAACCATAATGAGATACCAATTCAAACACAGTAAGACAGCAAATAACAAGAAAATAAAAAATAACTAGTGTTGGTGAGCATGTGGAAAAATTGTAAGCCTTGTGCATTGCTAATGGGAATGTAAAATGGTGTAGTGGCTATGGAAATTCAGTATGGTGGCTCCTCAATAAATTAGAATAGAATTGCCATATGAATCAGCAATTCCATTTCTGGGTATATACTCAAAAGAATTCAAAGCAGGGTCTCAAAGAGATATTTGTACACATTATGGACTTAATGTTTGTGTCCTTCCAAATTGATATATTGAAGCCCTAACCTCCAAGAAGGCAATAGTGGTGATAAGGTCCCTAAGGAGGTAAACTTAAATGAGGTAATAAAGGCAAAGCCCTTATCTGATAAGATTAATGCCCTTATAAGAAAACACACCAGAAACACTGCTCTCTTTCTCCATGAATATGCACCAAGAAAGGCCCTGTGAGGACAACACCAGAAGGTGGTTGTCTGCAATCAAGAAGAGTGCCCTCTCCAGAAACTGATCTGGGACTTCTAGCAACCAGAATTTTAAGAAAATGAATTTCTGTTGTTTAAGCCACCCATACTATGAAATTTTATTATGGCAGCCTAATACAGTATACATATAAGAGAACTGAAAGCAGGATCTTGCAGATACTTGCTTACCTGTGTTTAATGAAGCATGATTCACAATAGCCAACAGGTGGATGCAGCCCAATGCCCATAAGTGAATAAATGGAAAAAAACATGTGGCATATACATACAATAGAATGTTATTCAGCCTTAAAAGGAGATTCTGACACATGCTATAACATGGATGAATCTTAAAAATATTGTGCTAAGTGAAATAAACCAGTCATAAAAAGACAAATACTATGTGATTCTGCTTATATGAGGTATCTGGAGTAGTCACATTCATAGAGAAAAAGCGTAGAATGGTGGTTTTCAGGTGTTGCATGGAGGAGGGAATGGGGAGTTATTATTCAATGGGTATAAAATTTCAGTCTAGAAGTTGAAAAAAATTCTAGAGATGGATGGGATGATGATTTCACAACAGGGGGACAGCAGTTAATGGCACTGTATATTTTAATTGTACATTTAAATACACTTAAAATGTTAAATTTTATGCTATGTACATTTTACCATAATAAAAAAGTGATATATACACATTCATATATTTAAATCAGTAAATATCTAAAATTTGGTTATGGCATGAATTGGCACAGATATGAAATAACAAGAGTTTCTACCTCACTGCTGTTAGAAATGTATTAATAAAAATAACTGAAAAATAGTCTGATATATTTTAATTAACTGTATATCTTCTGGCTCAATATTAAAGACCCTGAAGAATCTTGGACAGAATATATAAACAAAAATATTTATTACAGCACTGTGTGTCATAGCAAAAAAACTAAGAACAATCAATTTCAACCAACAATAAAACAGACATATGCACCCTGATATATTCATATAATGGAAAATTATTCAAAAATTAAAAAGTTTAAATGTGTTATAATGACAAAAGTACAAACAAATTTCACACATATGGTCTACAGTAATGTGAATAGGTTAAAATAATTGGATAGATTTATAATTAAATTCTCAGTCTTGACTAGATAGATTCTCAGTCTTGACATTTAAAAATCCAGCTGTATGCTGTTAACATAAAAATGTAAGCTTAAGCCAAATATATACACATGCAAAGCAATCACAAAATCTCAACCAAAACGATTTCATTTTATGTAACTGGACAAACCAATTTAAAACTGGCAGCTTTTTAAAAAAATAAAAACAATGATCTCTATATATAAGACACTTTTAAAATTTTTAGTAATAATCACAGATTAGTAAAAGATAAATCATAATCCTTTAAAAGATGTTAATTTGTATTTTGTATGTGTTGATATATGTATATGTCTATATATACACATATAAATAAATATGATCTATACCCTTACTTCATAGACCTGAGGGTAAAGAAACAAAAATAGAAAATTATTGAAATAAAATATTAGAGATTTTTTATGTTTATGAGACAAGTAAAACTTTCCTAAGAAAAAGCAAATATAATTGCAAGGGGTCCCAAATACTCAAAACATGTTTTAAAAAATGAACAAAGCTTCCAGTTACACTTCCAAATTTCAAAACTTACTACAAGCTACAATAATCAAAACAGTGTGATACTAGCATAAGAAAAGGCCTATCACGGGAGAGAGATCCAAGATGGCCGATTAGCAGCAGCTCAGGATTGTAGCTCCTACTGAAAGCGCAGAGAGTGAGTGGACACCACATTTTCAGACGAATTTTCATAGCCCACGGACCAAGAGATTCTTGGCGGAGGAGCCCCACAGGTCGCCAGCGCGACCCTTTTGGAGGGGCGCGGCCGTTTTGCAGGCGCCCCAGCGCGGTGGTTCTCAGTCCGGAGTATACGGGACTGAGTGCCCTTTTGGTTGGCGTTGGAGCTCCGGGGGAAAGCAGAGTCTCCCATTCAGCTGATTAAAAAGCAGACTGAAGTGGGGAACCAGACCGGGAGATTCCCAGGCAGAAAAGCGCCACAAATCTTAACGCCGCTGTTTCAGCCGGTGTAGTGGGTCGCCGCAGGGGAAGGCTGGTACCCCCCTCCACAAAAAATAAAAATAAAAACAGGAGTTGGAACTGCTGAAGATTGAGAGTTTCACAGCAAGTACAGCTGAACCCGGGAAGGTCCAGCTCTGTGGGGGAGGGGGGGTCCACCAAAGGAAAATTAAGAAATAGAAAAAACTTTATCACCAACAAGCTGGACATCCACTCAGAGACCTAATCTGAAAGTCAGCAATTACACAGACGACAGGTGGATAAATCCACAAAGATGGGAAGAAACCAGCGCAAAAAGGCTGAAAACACCCGAAATATAGAATGCCTCTCCCCCTACAGAGGATTGCAGTGCCTCATCACCAATTGAACAAGGCCTGATAGAAAATGAATGTGAGGAATCAACAGAATCAGGCTTCAGAAGGTGGATAATGAGAAATTTCTGTGAGCTAAAAGAACATGTTCTAGCCCAATGCAAGGAAACTAAGAACCTTGAAAAAAGGTTTCACGAAATGTTCATGAGAATGGACAATTTAAAGAGGAATATAAGTGAATTAATGGAGCTGAAAAACACAATACGAGAACTTCAAGAAGTATGCACAAGTTTAAACAGTCGAATTGATCAAGCAGAAGAAAGGATTTCAGAGGTCGAAGACCAACTTAATGAAATAAAACGAGAAGACAAGATTAGAGAAAAAAGGGTAAAAAGGAATGAGCAAAGTCTCCAAGAAATATGGGACTATGTGAAAAGACCTAATCTACGTTTGATAGGTGTACCTGAATGTAACGAAGAGAATGAATCCAAGCTGGAAAATATTTTTCAGGATATTATCCAGGAAAACTTTCCTAACCTAGCAAGGCAAGACAATACCCAACTCCAGGAAATCCAGAGAACACCACAAAGATATTCCTCAAAAAGAGCAACCCCAAGGCACATAATCATTAGATTCATCAGGGTTGAAACGAAGGAGAAAATACTATAGGCGGCCAGAGAGAAAGGTCAGGTTACCCACAAGGGGAAGCCTATCAGACTCACAGCTGATCTCTCAGCAGAAACTCTACAAGCCAGAAGAGAGTGGGGGCCAATATTCAACATCCTTAAAGAAAAGAACTTTTAACCCAGAATTTCATATCCAGCCAAACTAAGTTTCATAAGTGAAGGAAAAATAAAATTTTTTGCAAACAAGCAAGTACTCAGAGATTTCATTACCACCAGGCCTGCTTTATAAGAGCTTCTGAAGGAGGCACTATGTATACAGGGGGAACAACCAGTATCAGCCACTTCAAAGGACCCATCAGTAAGCTGCATCCAGATCCATTTTACATGCAAGGATATATAGAGACTCAAAACAAAGGGATGGAGGAAGATTTGCCAACCAAATGGAGAGCAAAAAAAAAAAAAAAAAAGCAGTAGTTGCAATTCTCATCTCTGATAAAATAGACTTTAAAGTAATAGAAAGCGAAAGAGATAAGAAGGACATTGTATAATGGTAGAGGGATCAATGTAACGGGAAGAGCTAACGACCCTAAGTCTATGCACACCCAATATAGGAGCACCCAGATACATAGGGCAACTTCTTGGTGACTTACAAAGAGACTTGGACTCCCACACAATAATAGTGGGAGACTTTAACATTACATTGTCAATATTGGACAAATTAATGAGACAGAAGGTTAAGAAGGATACCCGGGGACTTGAACTTAAACCTCAAACAAGTAAACTTAATAAACATTTACAGAACTCTCTACTCCAAATCCACAAAATATACATTTTTTTTTCAGTAACACATCACATTTATTCTAAAAGTGACCACATGGTTGGGAGTAAATCACTCCCTAGCAATTGCATAGCATTTCATAGGTTTAAATGAAATATTGGTTGGCTGTTTGTTATTTTCCTCCCTTATTCCTTCCTGTCTCCATTGTATAACACAATTATTAGTATAAAAAAAGCTTTTAATATCCATTTGTAGACTGCATTCTAGCCTGGGCAATAGAGCAAGATTCCCGTTCTCTCTCCCTTTTTTTTTCTTTCCTTCTTCTTTTTCTCTTTTTCATTCTTTTTTTTCTTCCTTCTTTCTCTCTTTCTCTTTAAAAAAAAAAAATTGTGAAAATTAGGAGTAAAAGATAGATCATGACAGCTGAGGAAGAAGACTGGTAGGGAACTATTTGGGACATTTTATTCACCCTTCAAATTATAAAAGCCAGGTCACTTAGTTTATTGGTCTAGAATTTCTTTCTCCCTTTAATTTGGGGTAAAATTGGTCCTAAAAAAAAAAAAAAAAAAAAAAAGAAAAGGCCTATCACCAAAGAAAAGAACAGAGTTCAGAAATAACCTCATATATCTAAGATAACTGATTTTCAACATGGATACCAAGACAATGAAATGTGGAAAGAACAGTTTCTTCAGCCAATTATTTTGTGACAACTAGTTAGCCACATGTCAAATAATGCAGTTGGACTTCTATAACACGTCATTTACAAAAATTAGCTCAAAATGTATTGATGACCACTTTGAAAAAAAAATATAAACGTAAGGTAAATCTTCATGATTTTGGATTTTGAAATGGTTTCTTAGATATGACACCAAAAGTATAAGAAATAAAAAATAAGTAAATATAAACCAGACTTCATAAAAATTTAATACCGTGATCAAATGGACAATATTATGGATGTGAAAAGAAAACCAGAGAACCAGTAAAAATGTTTGCAAAGCTAAGAATCTAAGATTTAGAATATCTAAAGAGCCCTTACAACTCAAAAACAAACAAACAAAAAAAAAACAAAATCCCAAGTAAAAAAAACTGGCAGAGGATTTATGTGGACAATTCTCCAAAAGGATACACAAATGGCCACCAAGCAAACACAGGAAAAATGCTCAACATCATTCATCATTCAGGAAATACAAATTAAAACTGAAGGAGCCACCATTTCACATATGCTGGAATGGTTAGAATAAACTTAAAAAAAAAAAAAAAAAGAAGGAAAATAGCAAGTGTTGGCCAGGATATGAAGAAACAGGTATTTTCATACATTACTAATGGGAATGTAAAATGGTACATCTATTGTGAAAAATGATTTGGCTTATACTCAAAAAGTTAAACATAGAATAAGCAAAAAATAGAATAAAGTAGAATGACCCTGTAATTCCACTCTTGGTATGTACCCAAAAGAACTAAAAATGGGCACTTAAGTATATACTTTTCAGGAATGTTCACAGCAACAGTATTCACAATAGCCAAAATGTGGAAACAATCCAAATGTCTACGGATAAACAAATTGTATATATACATAAAATGGGATATTATTCAGCCATAAGAAAGAATATAGCACTGATACATGCTACATCTTAGACACGTATAAAACATTATGCTATGTGAAAGAACATTTCAAAAACATTACATAGACATCTCAAAAACATTATGCTATGTGAAGGAAGCCAGATACAAAATAATACATATTTTTGTTTTGTTTTATATGAAATATCCAGAATAAGTAAATCCATAAAGATAGAAAGCACACTGATAGTTGCAAGGGGGTAATGGTAGACATGAATGAGGAGTAACTTTTTGATAAGTATGGGGTTTCTTTTGAAGTGATTAAAATATTTTGGAATGTGGCAGAGGTGTTTGTGTAACATTGTGATTGTACTAAATGCTATTAAATTGTTCACATTAAAATGGTGAATTTTAAATAATGTGAATTTCAACTCAATTAAAAAAATAAGTAGAGCTTCATTTGATGACAGTGAATTTGGCTGTTACTTCTTGGATATGGTAACAAAAGCATAGGCAACAAAAGAAAAAAAATTGGACTTAACAAAATTTATAACTTTGTACACTTAGGACATTTTCAAGAGAGTAAAAATACAACCCACAGAATGGGGAGAAATATTTGAAAAGTCACACCTCTGATATGTTATTAATATCTAGAATACACAAAGAACTCCTAAAACACAACAATAAAAAAGGCAACCTAATTTAAAATTGGGCAAAAGACTTGAATAGACATTTCTCCAAAGATACACAAATGGCCAATAAACACATGAAAAGATGCTCAGTATCAATTAGTCATTAGAGAAATGACAATGAAATCCACAAGAGGAACCACTTCACATTCACTAAGATGGCTACTTGTAGAAAACAAGCAAGTAAGTGTTTGTGTGGAAATGAGAAAACTGGAAGGCTTGCATACTGCTAGTAGTAATATAAAACGATACAATAGATGTGGAAAACAGTTTGACCTCTCATAGAATTACCATACGATTCAGTAATTCCACTCCTAGGTATATATGCAAAGATTTGAAAGTTGGGATTCAGATAATTGTACACTAATACTAATAAAAGAATTCTTCACAATTGCCAAAAGATGGAAACAACCCAAATACCCATTAACAAATGAATAGGTAAATGTATTAAAATACTATTCAACCTTAAAAAAGAATTTAGTTCTCATATAGCTTACCACATGAATAAACCTTAGAAGTACTTTAACTAAAACAAGCCAGACACAAAAAGACAGACACTGTATGATTATACTTGCATGAGGTACCAAAAGTAGACAAATTCATAGAGACAGAAAATAGAATAGAGATTACTGGGAGATGAAGGGAAGGGCTAATGGATTTATTGATTAATTGATATACTTTTTGATAGCCATTCCAAAAAGATCCTAAATGGATAGTAGTTATGATTGCACAATATTATAAATGTACTTACCAGTACTGAATTTTACACTTAAAAATGGTTAAAACTGTATATTTTATGCCATGTATAATTTACCAATTAAAAAAACAGCAGAGCTTCTGGGAGACATGGGTAATGAGAAGGTTTGGGCAGGATAATTAGAAGGCAGGCCTGGAAGATGTTATGATGTCAGAAAGTGAGAAATTGCTTAAAAAATAATGAGGGCATACTGAATGAGTACAAATTTTACTTTACAGAAACTACAATGGTGAAATTTTGGATAATTTGAACAACATAATCAATAATGACGGCAATGAAAAATAACCAAAAGAATACAATAAATACTCATAAATCCATAATGGCAAAAACATAACAATAAATTGGGAGAGAATTTAACTCTCCCTTAGAGTAGAATTATAATCAATAAATGCAGAATGATGAATATAAAAAACTGCCATTAGGCAAACAATATAGAAACAATTGTCACATGCAGGAATCATCACTGGATGCTAAAATTCATCATTTGATGTTAAACTTTGTCCATACATTTGACAAATGTACGATGAGTATGCATGTTTCTGTAGTCTCAAAATATTTTCTAACAAGACTTTAAGACAAAGGGATAAAATAGTAGTCTTACCATGGTGAAATTTGGCGGATAAACCTTAACTAAGAAATCGGACTTAACACTGTAAATAACAAGACATTTAGATACTATGTACCTCCTGTTACGATTCACCGAGAAGAGCACATAATCACTTCTGAGGTATTCTTGCCAAAAATGCATAAATTCATGAGAAATCATCAGAAACAATTCAAACTGGGAAACACCCTACAAAATAGGTCTCTTCAAAAGTGTCAAGGTCATAAAAGACACAGAGAAACTATCAGATTGGAGGAGATAAAGGCAATGTAAAAATGAATGTAATATCTCATACTGGATCATGGGCCCCCAAAAGGACATTACTGGTAATATTAGCAAAATTTGAGTAAGTTTTATAAATCAGTTGATAGTATTACATTAATGTTAACATTCTAGTTTGATAATCCCATATATTTTCACTGAAACATTTAATCATTTATGTTCAAGGTTAATATTGATAAGTGAAATTTTGTTCATGTTATAATCAATTGTTATCTAGGTGTTCTTAGATTCTTTGTTTTTTTTCTGTTTGGTGGAGTTTTGTCATGTTGTCATTAGATTTCTTTCTCTTCCTCCTTTGTGTACTTGTTTTTATGAGACCTCTTTTCAATTATGCTGATTTCTTTGCATCTGGAGAAACAGTTGCTTCTTAGTTTTGAACTTACTTTCATTAGGGTGGGACTTATTTTTTTCTTCTTGAGGATGTGACAATGATGTATATTGAGTAGGGTAATTTGACTTTGCTTCTGGGTGTATTCAGTGACATACACTCTGTATGATTTCCTTGGTTATAAACAGTCAATGTGATAGCTTTCTCAAATGCCAGTTGTAGCAGCAGTGTACCAGCGGCTGAGTGTGCTCACAGCCTCCTGCTAGCAGAGGTCATGTGATGTTTTGTCTCATTCCCAATCACCGTGCACTTGGGTTAGCACATGTTATAATGGGCTGTACAGGTTAAATTCCAGGCCAATAGGTGATACTTGCAGTTAAAGCCAGCTATGTTAACGGCAGTAAGTATCAGGGCATTCCAGGCAATGGGTTGGGCCATGCATTGGTCAGTTGTCTGGACCTATGCTCTGCCTCTCAGGTGGGAGGCCAAGCTGGACAAACCTGCACTGAAATCCCCCAGTGCAGGAGAGCAAGGACCAAATCGAATGGGGGTCAGGGAGTTGTTTTCAAGACCCTGGAGAAATGTCCCAGTGAGGAGTAAAAGAATCGCTGCCATGCCAAAGACCCAGCACAGGGAAATGGAGTGACTGGCTCCACAGCCTAGCGAGCAGTACTGGGAGCCACTTTGCTTTTATCCTCTGGATCCAGTGGGGTTCCTTCCCATGCCCTGACGCTGGCAGCAAGTGGGGGACAATAAGTTAAGTCACAGTTTCTTTCAGTCTGCAAAACTGCACGAGGCTGTTAAACTCACTGCCTGGTTCAAAACCCTGCCTCTCAGGCAAAAAGCTTCCTGCTACAGTTCCAGGAAGGTGGTGGGGGGTCAGGGGTGTCACACTCATCTGTAAGATCTTGTTATGGGGGCTCCTACCCTGCTCAAGACCAGAGTGCCAATCCCCAGTCTGAGATTCTCAAACCAGTGATTGTCACTGGTGCTAGCTGGCATGTACCCAAGCAATTCGCTAGAATCTAGGAAAAGGAATGGTCTCTTGGTGCGCAGGTCTGGGAGCATGTTTGGTACATTTCCCAGTGCTGTTCCTTCTCATAATCTCCTGACTGCTCCCCAAGTCAGATACAGGGCTTGGGAGAGTCAAGGAGCTCTCCTGTGGCCTGGATTGCCTGGCTTCCCAGTGGGAATGTGTATCACAGAGACACTCTCCCTCTCATTCACTGGGCTTTCACTCACAATTCTCCACTGGATCTCACGATGTGGGATACTGTCCATCTTCTTTTCCCAGTATATAAAGTTTTATTTCACTTTCATGTTGAACTCCTGTGTTCTTCCTTGGATAAAAATTTTCAGTGTGAATCTCTATATACTATTTTTCTACTTCCAAGTGGGTGAGGTGTGCTGGCAAAGTCTCTACTCTGCCATCATTTTTTGGCTTCCAGGATGTCCTGGCATACTGCCTAGTAATCTGATTCCTTCAGGCCACAGGTGACAAATGCTTCATAAGAGTCACCTGGGGTCTCCAGTATCTTAGGAGAAGGAGCAACAGATATGGGACTCTGAGCCATACATACTGAATTTAAATTGATTGTTTTACTGAAATATTTTTGTTACCAATTGTAGCTTTTTGTCCCCTTTCTACCTTGGCTTCTTTTGAGAAATAATGTGGAGTTTGGGGATAACTTATTTTTTTCTATCTACTAATTGTTATATACATATCATTTTACTATCTTTTAGTGGCTGTCCCAAAAAATACATCATGCATCTTAATCTATTATTACAATCTAATACAAATCATTACTTATACCAGTTCTAAACAATGGTTGAAATTTAAAACATTTTAATTTTATTTACTCCTTCCTGCTTTTGGTGTTACCATGATCATATATATTTAGTTCTACATATTTTAAGCCCATAAAGCATTATATATTTTTGTATAGTCAATATTTATTTATATTTATCTCTATGTTTTTCCTTTCCATTGCCACTTATGCCATCCTGCATGGACATGTTTCTTACTGAGATCATTTTAGACAACTGAAAATTCCCCTTTAGTCCTTCTTGAGTGTAGATTGCCTATGTCAATTCTCTCATATATTATTATGTCTAACGGTGTCTTGATTTTCCATGATGTATGATGATATTTCCAGCAGGTATAGCATTATAAGTTGACAAATATTTAATTTCAGCACATAAACATGTCATCCTATTGCCTTTCGGCATCTATCATGCATTTGCACACACCCCTTCTATCCGTGATAGAAGGGAAGGAAGCTATGCTGCCTCTTGAATTCTTACACCCGGACATTTTACCAATGTCTTTAATAGAATGAGCAATTTTAAAATTTTATTAGACTTTCTAATTTTTCCAGAAAGAGATTGTGTCTACTATAAGCTACTTCATCATAGCCAGGAGAAGCACTAATTTTTGTTTTTTCGATTTTTACCCAGTATTTCTTCATGATATTGTTAATTCTTCAACATATCTAAGACAGTTTCACTCGGATAAGTTTTTCAAATTACATGGACTGCTTTTACTGAAAATAAATGTATCTATTTAAGGAAAATCTGGGCATCCCACACTGTAATCCATAGAATAACCTATCCATTGGCCATGATTTTTCAATTATTTAATTTCTTCAGAAATATAATTACTCAAAATAAGAGCAATGTCTTTGTAGATCTAAAAGGTGAAGGAGTTTTATTTCCTACTGATAATAGAACTATTTAAATACATGTAGTGAAAACGATGCAAAAGAAACATTTTTTTGTCTCTGATCCTCTGATATAAAATCAAAACAAGGATTCAGGGATGCAAGTTTGAGTGGGATAAATTTATTGACTCTAAAATGCTTTATTAAAAAAACGGTAGACACGAAACAATTCACTTTTCCTGCATAATTAATTTAAAGTAGACAAGTATACTTTATTAATAAAACCATCTCCAGATGATTAAATACTCTAACTTGCAACCTACTCATTTCTGACTGACACAGATACTGTGTCACAATGATAGAACTCCCTGCCAGAATTTCCATGTGATTACCAAAAGGCTTGAATGAGCAATGGCTCTTCTTTTTCTTTTAAAAAGGAAAGCAATAGGATAATCTTATCTAACCTATTACTGAGCTACCTATTTAATCCATAATAATTAATGGCAAATAGTCTGCTACCTCAGTAGAAGCATGGGCATCCTATCAAGTTATTGCCTTATCAAAACTAATATTCCTACATTCTATCTAGGTGTTGCCTTATCAACACTAACACTAAGATATCTCAAACTCCAGTGTATATAAGAATCACCTAGGAAGCTTATAAATGTAGCTGTCTGATTCATACACATTGGATATATTTTGAGAAAATCTTCAGTAAATTCTGATACACGTAAGGGTTTTAAAACCACTGCCACAGTTTAAAGAGAAAAAAATAGGAAGGGCAACTGGGGTATTATGTAAAAGAATGTCATTTGACCCACAAGTTTTGTGTTTTGATTTTTTTGAAAGAAATTAGCAGAAATAAAATGGGGGAAAGTTGAATATACAAGCTATACAAAAACAGAAATAATAGAAATTGCAAAGTAGGCCAGGCGCAGTGGCTCACGCCTGTAATCCCAGCACTTTGGGAGGCCGAGACAGGAGGATCATGAGGTCAAGAGAGAGAGATCATCCTGCCCAACATGGTGAAACCCCATCTCTATTAAAAACACAAAAAATTAGCCTGGTGTGGTGGTGTATGCATGTAATCCCAGCTACTCACGAGGCTGAGACAGGGGAATCGCTTGGGCTCAGGAGGCAGAAGCTGCAGTGAGCTATTGTGCCACTGCACTCCAGACTGGTGACAGAGTAAGATTCCATCTCAAAAAAAAAAAAAAAAAAAGAAATTGCAAATTAAAGCATTTCAGAATCTGTGTTTTAACAAAATTCTTTCAAAAACAATGTAATATTTGCCTGGTCTTTGGTTGTAGTATATCATATAATTTATAAAATTATAAGACACTGATAATTCACAAATTTAATTAAAACTCTCTTTAAAGTGGGAAAACCAATTAACAAAATGATGTATATAATAAGCAATGCTAAATGTGAAGTCACAGAGAAGCTTTTCAGTATAAATTAATTTAAAAATCCTAAATAAGTTAGGAAAAAGAAAAATAATATAGGTAGAAATGTTAAGTCTTCACTAGTTTATAAGGAAACAAGCTTTGCCTGCCATCTAGAAATAAAACTTAAATGAGTAAAGAATGATAAGGCTGGGTGTGTTGGCTCACCCCTGTAATCCCAGCACTTTGGGAGGCCAAGGCAGGAGGATCATGAGGTCAAAATATCAAGACCATCCTGGCCAACATGGTGAAACCCCATCTCTACTAAAAATACAAAAATTAGCTTGGTATGGTGGCATGTGTCTGTAGTCCAAGCTACTCAGGAGGCTGAGGCAAGAGAATCGATTGAACCCGGGAGGCGAAGGTTGCAGTAAGCTGAGATCGAACCACTGCACTCCAGCCTGGCAACAGAGCGAGACTTTAACATAAAAAAAAAAAAAAAAAAAAAGATATATCCAAAGGAAAAGAACAAATCTGGTACTTATTTAATCTACTGAGATTTACTTTACTGAGAAAGTAAACAAACTTCCCTTATGTCACAAACAAGCTTTGTCTCAATCTTGCTTGTTAAATATAAACATGGTATATCTTTTTATTCTAGACAGAAGTCGTTTTACAAGATACCTTATATATTTTACAAGCTCATCATTACTTTATCTAATATTCAGTTTCATACTTGAATAGATTTTAAGTTCATTTAATATGTTAGTTTTGTCTTTTAACCAGTGTTATCCTAATTTAAAACACAGGGTAATTTATTAAATCATTTTCTACTCAGAGAATGATTTAAATATCTTTTTGAGTAGTTACATGCTTTTCTAAAATTTTAGAGTGATGGCTTTCTGTAAAATTGACAAAATTATTACTATCCTATGGGGTTCTGAATGTTACATTAAAGGAACTGAATCTTGCTTCATAACTTACAGAAATGATAAAACAAAGATAATTGTAAATTAAAATGTTTATTAACCATAAGATGGCACAAAATAAAATTTGGCAACTCACTAGTTAATAACTCTATTGAGCAATGATCATGAGCCCATAAAATCCAAAAAATAAATTTTATTTTATTTAAGCAAAATTCCCCCCCAACTCCATAAACTTGATGCTCATTCATGTGGTTGCTTGGATGGTGCCTGCTATCTTGGTATCCTGCAAAGTAACTACCTCAAGACTGAAAGACAATTCTCACCAAGAAAGCCATATCACAATTACATTGAACCTTTGTGAGCTATCCTACTACTAACTCAGTTTTCGTTATATAATCTTCTTGTATTTTCTTCCCCTTCAGTTTAACAGTCTCTTGTTCCCTAACTGTTTCATGGATGCATCTCTTAAATATCTAAGCTCTGTGGGCAGAGATGAAATATTCAGGAGAACAAAACAGTATTTCAGAGACAGAAAATATTTTTGAGATTCATGTTAAATTTTCTCCTATACTTATTTTGAGAATAAAACAATTAATTAGCTTGATCAAATAGTGTAGCATATAATAAGTTAACACTCATTACATGGTGAAATTAGAAAATATCACAATTGTGCTTTACCCAAATGTTTAAAACACACACAAAAAATTGTAATGGTAAAATTATTTGTAATTCTGACATTCAAACCTACTACTTCACTTGAAAAAGCTATGTTTGACAATTACAAAATATTTATAATTAATGAGATGCAAATATTTTAACAATTTTAGTTCAAGTCTTTTATGAATAATGGTAAAAATGTATGCAACAGACAGCTAAACTACTATGTTCCAGTTTATTTTTTGGATATTTATGTTTTTCTTTATCCTTGTATGTGTTCTGGAGCGATATATACATACATACATACATATATATATATATATATAAAATACATATAAAATATATATATATAATACATATAAAAATATATATAATATATATATAATGTAATAGAAAAATATATATATGCGCACACATATATACATATATAATCACTGATTCTTGAAATAGTTACAAAGGTAACAGTTAGAAGTTATTTATTTAATTTGTATTATATTTCCTAATATACCTTTGTAGTATATTTTTGTAAAAGTTCCTATGTTTAAGCAATAACAAAATACACACAAAAAATTAGAAAGATAACTGTAGCCAAATCAAAGAAAACAAATTAAAAAGAATATTTAGTGGTCTATTTTATGAAAAGGGTTTTAATCTACCTTAAATTGCAGAAAGAAAGGAGAAAAGAACAGTCAGAAATGACTAAATGAGAATGATATTGCCATGACTTGTATATGGTTTGTTTGTTCCCACCAAATCTCATGTTGAGAATTCCCAATGTGGCAGTGTTGGGAGGTAAGGTGTAGTGGGAGAGGTGTGCATCATGGGAGCAGATCTCTCATGAAGAGATTAATATCCTCCCTCCCTCATGGGTGACCAGGTTCTAATTCTATTAGTTTCTTGTGAGAGCTGGTTGTACAAAAGATCCTGGCACCTCCCCCTCTCTCTGGCTTCCTCTCTCACCATGCGATTTCTGCACACTCAGGCTCCCCCTTCACCTTCTGTCATAGGTGGAAGCAGACTGAGGTCCCCATTGAATGCCCAATTTCAAACTTTTCAGCCATCAGAAGCATGAGACAAATAAACCTTTTTCCTTTATAAATTCTCCAGGCTTAAGTATTCTCTTGTGGCAATATGAAACATATGAAGACAGGTATAAATTTAGTCATATTAGTATAAAATTTTTAAAGTCTTTTAAGACTGAAAATTAATTGGCCCATTAATCTCTCAATAATAGAAATGCAAAGGCTTTGAATTCATGTGCTCAACCTAAGTCAATATTCTCTACAGAACTCTCTTCTATAGTAAAGATGAAAAAGAAAGAATAAATGTCAGAGAGCAGCTCAGATCCTGTAGTGCTAGGACCGAAAGATAGGAAAAAACAATTGGTAATAAAGCAATTCATATACTTATTTCAAAAGGAAGGAAAAAGTCACAAAGATATCTACTATAGACTATACAAACCTAAATTAATCAATAATTGATTCCAAAAGACATATTATTTGGTTCTTTTTAAGGTAAGGAATTCTAAGTGACTCATAACTATTTTTGTGTTCCTCCCAGATAACTGCCTAATGCTCCTAAACTCTCTTGCTGTAATATTAATTCCAAGGCCAAAATCAAGCCAGACTGTTTTTAATTTCACATCTTTAGATTCACAGTCTTTTCAAACAGACTACCTTAAATAAAGTATGAAAAAATACCAAAATGATAGTAAAAATAAGCAATAGGCACTCACTTAGGCTAATATAAAACATGAAATCACAGTTCATTACATACCACAGCACTCAGGACATTTTGGATGTTGCAGGTCATTCATTCCATACCCCGGAAAGCAGCGATTAATCCAAACCATTTGGAGAGTACCTTCAATATAGTATATTTCAGGCAATGGCTCTGCACGTCTGCCAAGAACTTCTACTTGTTGATTAAAAAATCTCTCTATGAGATTTTTAGCCTGAAATATAAATAAAATTTGATTATAAATGTAAATATAAATAAAATAAATATAAATAATATAAATATATATAAAATATAAAAATATAAATATAAATATAAATAAAATTTATAGCTAATAAAATTATTAGCTATAAAAATGTAATTTTAGAACAAATAAGGATGCATGTGGAGTTAAGAGTTTGAGAAAAACAAAGTCTCAAGGTCATTATTTTTCTTGCACTCACAGAATATAAATAAAACACAAGAAACTGAAAAGATGTCTTCTATACACACCCAATATTTCTAAATGTACATCCAATTTCAATGCAAAAAAATCATTTGAGGATATAACCAAACTTTTTGGTCTCTTTGTATTTTGAATAATATATGGATAAGTGAGTAAAATCAAGAAAGCTATTTGAAATTAATTGAATGCTAAGAAACGTAAAGTACTTTAAAAATGTATTTTAAGCATCTGTGAAGCATATCTTGAGGCGCAACATTCACTCTTTTCACAAAGAAAAATTTAGTTTAAAAACATGAGACAATATAACATATTACAACTTTTTACTCTGTTTCAAAAATTAAGTCTAAAGAATAATAAAGCATGATTCTGATCTATAATTATCTTTATGTTTGTAATAATTAGACTGGCTTGCCTCCTAAAATTAACAAGAAGCTCAGACTTTTCTATGACTGCTACAATCTACACATTAAAGTATGAGGTACGGTCATACCTTCAAACTGCTACCAGCTAGTTAGTTCTACTCCATTCTGCCATACTAACTTGCACCTCCAATCTGATCAGGAGCAGGAACAAATGGACAACACAGGCTGATCTATAACCACTAATGGTGCACCTCATGTCTACTGAGTTCTTCCAATATCTTGAGAATTACACTCCTTCCATTACAATTTCTATAATGTCCAGACTTGACCATGCAAAAACACCCACAAAGGATGATAAAATAACTTTGTTTCACGCATGAAGTAATTTAAAATATTGCATAAAATTATTTTCAGGTTGTGTGTATAAGGCAGTGGTTCCCAACCTTTTTGGCACAAGGGAATGTTTTATGTAAGACAAGTTTTGCAAGGATCAGGGTGGCAGGATGGTTTCGGGATGAAACTGTTCCACGTTAGATCATCAGGCATTAAGATTCTCATAAGGGGGGATTCTGCCAAGATGGCCGAATAAGAACATATCCGGAGCACATTTCCCAGTGAGACAGAAGCAGAAGGCAAGTTATCTCCCCCATTTCCAACCTAGGTACCAGTTTCATTTCAGTAGGACTGGTTCGACAGTGGGTGTAGCCCAAGGAGGACAAACCAAGACAAGGCAGAGTGCTGCCTCACCTGGGAAGTGCAACTGACTGGAGAATCCGGGACTGCCCCCTGCCCCCCCACAACACTCAGGTTCACATACCGTGCTTCTCCCATGGCCTCCGCAAACCATGGTCCAGGAGATCCCCACCCAGCTGAAAAGGCCTGTGAGTTAACAGCACAGATCTGAGTGGCAGCTCCAGCCAGCACCGGTTGTCAGCATAGATCTGGGCAGACATTTTGACTAGCACCAACAGCACCTGCGGACGGAGCTACCCGCTCCCCAGAAAGAGGGGGAGCTGAAAGCAGAGAGACAGGTGATATGGCTGGGTGGGTCCCACCCCCCACAAAGACCAGCAAACTGAAGCCTTCTCACTTGAGAGTTTCACAGCCAGCACATCAGTTCAAGCCCAACCCGGGATGATTGAGCCTGATGGGGGTGAAGGGCGTCCGCCATTGCTGAGGTGGGTCTAAACCTACCTGTGTAAACAAAAGCCAGAGGAAGCCTACACAGCAGCTGGACTGAGTCTGTGACAGCCCAGCAGTGCCTCTGCAGGCAGACAAGGGACAGACTGCCTCCTCAAGTACCTCCTTGACTCCTGTATACCCCAAAAGACACCTCATACAGAAGAGCTCTGGATGACACCTGAGGGGCACCCTTCTGGGATGAAGCTACCAGAGGAAAGATCAGGCAGCAATCCTTGCTGTTCAGCAAACTCCACAGGTGATTCCTAGGCAAGCAAGGTCTGGAGTGGACCTGCAGCAGTCCTACAGCAGAGGGACCTACTGTTGGAAGGAAAACTAAAAAACAAAAAGAAATAGCTTCAACATCAACAGAAAGAATGTCCACGCAGAGACCCCATTCAAAATCCCTAATTTCAAAGATCAAAGGTAGATAAATTCATAATGATAAGAAGAAACCAGCACTAAAGGATGAAATCATCAAAGACCAGAATGTCTGTCCTCTTCCAAGGGATCACCAAGGGATCACAACTCCTCACCAGCAAGGGAACAACACAGGATGGAGAATGAGTTTGATGAATTGACAGAAGCATGCTTCAGAAGGTGGATAATAACAAACTTCTCTGAGCTAAAGGAACATGTTCTAACCCAATGCAAAGAAACTAAAAACCTTGAAAAAAGGTTAGACAAAATGCTAACTAGAATAACCAGCTTAGAGATGAACATAAACGACTTGATGGAGCTGAAAAACACAGCACGAGAACTTCAAGAAGCATACACAAGTTTCAATAGCCAATTCAATCAAGCAGAAGAAAGGATATCAGAGACTGAAGATCAACTCAATGAAATAAAATGGGAAGGCAGATTAGAGAAAAGAGAGTAAACAGAAATGAACAAAGCCTCCAAAAAATATGGGATTATGTGAAAAGACCTAATTCTACACTTGATAGGTGTACCTGAATGTGATGGGGAGAATGAATCCAAGTTGAAAAACACTCTTCAGGTTCTTATCCAGGAGAACTTCCCAAACCTAACAAGGCAGGCCAACATTCAAATTCAGGAAATACAGAAAACACCACAAAGATATTCCTCAAGAAGAGCAACCCCAAGGCACACATAATTGTCAGATTCACCAGGGCTGAAATGAGGGAAAAAATGCTAAAGGCAGCCAGAGAGAAAGGTCGGGAAACCCACAAAGTGAAGCTTATCAGACTCACAGGGGTTCTCTGGCAGAAACCCTACAAGCCAGAAGAGAGTGGGGGCCAATATTCAATATCCTTAAAGAAAATAACTTTCAACCCAGAATTTCATATCTAGCCAAACTAAGCTTCAAAAGTGAAGGAGAAATAAAATCCTTTACGGACAAGCAATTGCTGAGAGATTTCATCACTACCAGAACTGCCTTACAAGAGCTTCTGAAAGAAACACTAAACATGGAAAAGGAACAACCAGTACCAGCCACTGCAAAAATGTACCAAATTGTAAAGACCAATGATGCAATGAAGAAACTGCATCAACCAATGGGCAAAACAACCAGCCAGTAACAAAATGGCAGGATCAAACTCACACATAACAATATTAATGTTAAATGTAGACAGCCTTAATGCCCCAATCCAAAGACACAGACTGGCAAGCTGGATAAAAAGTCAAGACTCATTGGTGTGCTGTATTCAGGAGACCCATCTCACATGCAAAGACACACATAGACTCAAAATAAAGGGATGGAAGAAGATTGACCAAGCAAATAGAGAGCAAAAAAAAAAACAAAAAAAAAAAAAAAAAAGGGGTTGCAATCCTACTCTCTGATAAAACAGACTTTAAACCAACAAAGATCAAAAGAGACAAAGAAGCGCATTCCATAAAGATAAAAGGATCAGTGCAATAAGAAGAGTTAACTATCCTAAATTTATATGCACCCAATACAGGAGCACCTGGATACATATAGCAAGTTCTTAATGACCTACAAAGAGACTTAGACTCCCACACAATAATAGTGGGAGACTGTAACATTCCACTGTCAATATCAGACAAATCAACGAGACAGAAAATTAACAAGGACATCCAGGACTTGAATGCAGATCTGGACCAAGCAGACCTAATAGACATCTACAGAATTTTCCACCCCAAATCCATAGAATATACATTCTTCTCAGTATATTCTGAGTATATATATGAAATATACCACATCATACTTACTCTAAAATTGACCACATAATTGGAAGTAAATCACTCCTCAGCAAATGCAAAAGAACAGAAATCATAAAAAACAGTCTCTCAGACCAGAGTGCAAACAAATTAGCACTCAGTATTAAGAAACTCACCCAAAACCACACAACTACATGGAAACTCAACAACTTGCTCCTGAATGATGACTGGATAAACAATGAAATGAAGGCAGAAATAGATGTTCTTCAAAACCAATGAGAATGAAGACACAACGTACAAGAATCTCTGGAGACACTTAAAGCAGTGTCTAGAGGGAAATTTATAGCAATAAATGCCCACATGAGAAGTGAGGAAAGATCTAAAATCGACACACTATGGTCAAAATTGAAAGAGCTAAAAAGAGCAACATCCAAAAAATTGAAAAGCTAGCAGAAGACAAGAGATAACTAAGATCACAGCAGAACTGAAGAAGACAGAGACACAAAAATCCCTTCAAAAAAATCAATAAATCCAGGAGCTGGTTTTTTAAAAATATCAACAAAATAGATAGACTGCTAGCCAGATTAATAAAAAGAAGAGAGAGAAGAATCAAATAGATGGAATAAAAAATGAGAAAGGGGATATTACCAACGATTCTACAGAAATACAAACTACCATCAGAGATCACTATGAACGACTCTATGCACATAAACCAGTAAACCTAGAAGAAATGGATAAATTCCTGGATGCTTACACCCTCCCAAGCCTAAACCAGGAAGAAGTTGAATCCCTGAATAGACCAATAACAAGGTATGAAGTTGAGACAGCAATTAATAGCCTACCAAACAAAAAAAGTCCAGGTCCAGATGGGTTTACAGGCAAATTCTACCAGACATACAAAGAGGAGCTGGGACCATTTTTTCTGAAACTATTCCAAACAATACAAAAAGAGGGAATCCTCCCTAACTCATTTTATGAGACCAACATTATCTTGATACAAAAACCTGGCAGAGACACAACTGAAAAAGAAAACTTCAGGCCAATATGCGTGATGAACATCAATGCAAAAATCTTCAGTAAAATACTGGCAAACCAAATGCAACAGCACATCAAAAAGCTTATCCATAATGATCAAGTCGGATTCATCCTGGGAATGCAAGGCTGCTTCAACATACACAAATCTACAAACATAATCCATCACGTAAACAGAACCAAAGACAAAAACCACATGATCATCTCAATAGATGCAGAGGCCTTCAACAAAATTCAATAGCCATTCATGCTAAAAACTCTCAATAAACTAGGTATCAATGGAATGTATCTCAAAATAATAAAAGCTATTTGTGACAAGCCCACAGCCAATATCATACTGAATGGGCAAAAACTGGAAGCATTCCCTTTGAAAACTGGCACTAGACAAGGATACCCACTCTCATCACTCCTATTCAATATAGTATTGGAAGTTCTAGCCAGAGCAATCAGGCAAGAAAAGAAATAAAGGGTATCCAACCAGGAAAAGAGGAAGTCAAACTGTCTCTATTTGCAGATGACATGATTGTATATTTAGAAGACCCCATCGTCTCAGCCCAAAATCTACTCAAACTGATAAACAACTTCAGCAAAGTCTCAGGATACAAAATCAATGTGCAGAAATCACAAGCATTCCTATATACCAATAACAGACTAACAGAGAGCCAAATCATGAGCTAATTTCCATTCACAATAGCTACAAAGAGAATAAAATACCTAGAAATACAACTAACAAAGGATGTGGAGGACCTCTTCAAGAACTACAAACCACTGCTCAAGGAAGTAAGAGAGGACACAAACAGATGGAAAAACATTCCATGCTTCTGGTTAGGAAGAATCAATATCATGAAAATGGCCATATTGCCCAAAGTAATTTATAGATTCAATGTTATCCCCATCAAGCTACCATTGACCTTCTTCACAGAACTGGAAAAAAACCACCTTAAACTTCATATAGAACCAAAAGAGAGCCCATATAGCCAAGACAATTCTAAGCAAAAAGAACAAAGCTGGAGGCATCATGCTACCTGACTTTGAACTATACTACAAGGCTACAGTAATCAAAACAGCATGGTACTGTTACCAAGACAGAGATATAAACCAATGGAACAGAACAGAGGCCTTGCAGGCAACACCACAGATCTAAAACCATCTGATCTTTGACAAACGTGACAAAAACAAGCAATGGGGAAAGGATTCCCTGTTTAATAAATGATGTTGGGAAAACTGGCTAGCCATGTGCAGAAAGCAGAAACTGGACCCCTTCCTGACACCTTACACTAAAATTAACTCCAGATGGATTAAGGATTTAAATATAAGACCTAACACCATAAAAACCCTAGAAGAAAATCTAGGCAAAACCATTTAGGACATACGCATAGGCAAGGACTTTATGACTAAAACACCAAAAGCAATGGCAACAAAAGTCAAAATAGATAAATGGGATCTAATTAAACCTAAGAGTTTCTGCACAGCAAAAAAAAGAATCATCAGAGTGAACTGGCAACCAACAGAATTGGAAAAATTTTTTGCAATCTACCCATCTGACAAAGGGCTAATATCCAGAATCTACAAAGAACTAAAGCAGATATACAAGAAACAAACCCATTTAAAAGTGGGTGAAAGATATGAACAGACAGTGTTCAAATGAAGACCTATATGAGGTTTTCAAACAAACATGAAAAAATTGTTGATCATCACTGGTCATTAGAGAAATGCAAATCAAAACCACATTGAGATACCACCTCACGCCAGTTAGAATTGTGACCATCAAAAATCTAGTGACAACAGATGCTGGAGAGGATGTGGAGAAATAGGAACACTTTTACACTGTTGGTGTGAGTATAAATTAGTTCAACCATTGTGGAAGACAGTGTGGCGATTCCTCAAGGATCTAGAAATAGAAATTTCATTTGACCCAGCAATCCCATTACTGGGTATATACCCAAAGGATTATAAATCATTCTATTATAAAGACACATGCACACATATGTTCATTGTGGCACTGTTTCCAATAGCAAAGACCTAGAACCAACCCAAATGCCCATCAATGACAGACTAGACAAGGAAAATGTGGCACATGTACACCATGGAATACTATGCAGCCATAAAAAATGATGAGTTCGTGTCCTTCGTAGGGACATGGATGAATCTGGAAACCATAATTCTCAGCAAACTGACACAAGAACAGAAAACCAAACACCAAATGTTTTCCTTATAGGTGGGTGTTGAACAATGAGAGCACATGGGCACAGAGAGGGGAGCATCACACACAGGGTCTGTTGAGAGGTGGGGGGCTAGGAAAGGGACAGCAGGAGGTGGGGAGGTTGGGGAGGGATAACATTGGTAGAAATGCCTGATGTAGTTGATGGGGGGGGATGGAGACAGCAAACCACCATGGCATGTGTGTACCTATGCAACAATCCTGCAAGATCTGCCCATGTATCCCAGAACTTAAAGTATAATTAAAAAAAAAGATTCCCATAAGAATCTTGCAGCCTAGATCCCTTGCATGTGCAGTTCACAATAGGGTTTGTGATCCAATGAGAATCTAATGCTGTCACTGATCTGACAGGAAGTGGAGCTCAGGCAGTAATGTTCGCTCACTTCCTATCAGGCCATGGACTGGTACTGGTCCGAGGCCTGTGGCTAGAATAAGGTATATATAAAACATAACTAAATTTTCTATTTACATTTGGATCCCATCCCCCATGGTATCTCATTATATATATGCAAATGCAGCAGGTCCTCAAATAATGTCCTTTCTTTCAATGTCATTTTGTTATAATGCCGAAGAAAAAAAAAATGCTTCCTAGCTGGGCCACTGTTCATGTGGAGTCTGCATGTTCTCCCCATGTCTGCATGAGTTTTCTCCAGGTACTCTAGTTTCCACCCACATTCCAAAGATGCAAGTTACATTAATTGGCATGGCTAAATTATCCCCCAAGGAGTGAATGTGGATGTGTGTGTGAACGCACTCTGTGACACAACGGTGTCCTGTACAGCGCTGGTTTCCACCTTGAGCCCGGAGCTACTGAATAGGGTCCAGCCACCTGTTACACTGAACTGGAACAAGTAAATAATTATCATACCTGTTTTTATTACTCTTTCTTAAATATACCTATTTCTCACATTTATTTCAATGTTCAATATAAGAAGTGTTTTGGGTCTTTATTTAGATACGTGGTGATATTTTTATAACCAGAAATATGCCAGAGGAACTTGACTCGTTTATATCATTTAGCCTGTGGTAAAATTTGTTTTGTTACATGTCATTTTGCTTAAGGTTGCAGTTCACAGAAGCCTATTGGTGAAATTAAGTGAGGACTTACTGTGAAATCTAAAATACTTCTGGTTCTAACCACTTCAGATAAAGGATACTCAAAATATGTATAAATGTGTTATGAAATTAATTGCATTTAAATTTGAGACTATAATTAAAAGTGTCAGGAGACACATTCCTAATCACTCAGCTTCCTAATACCCCATGCCCAAAACAAACAAACAGGCAAAAAATAAAATAAACCTAAATGAAGTTACACCTGAGAAAACCTTGTGATAGATACAGGAGGCAGATAAGGGAGGATCCCTGGAAACTCTGACCCACCCCACAAGTGTTTACATCAGATGCTTTTGTGCAGATGTGGGAACCTGCCCAAGGTCTTGTCTGTGCATGCCCACAACAGACTAGGGGCCTGCCTGCACACTGGGAAATGGGGTGGAGCCACTGGGGATTCATGCCTTATGCAGCAAGAAGGGGCCTGGCCTCTTCAGCTTGTATGCGTGGCCTGGTATTCAATCTGTGAGGTGGGAGCCTGTTGGCAGAATCCCTTTTTCTCCACTGAGAGTTTTCTTTTAATAAATTCCACTCTCCTCACCTTTCAATGTGTCCATGTGCCTAATTTGTCCATGTGTCCTGTGATAGGACGTGGATTTTTGCTGAACTAAGGAGCAAAATATCTTGCATCATTTTGATGGCCCGTATGGGGACATGAGGAAAGGTGAGTAAAATGCAGACCAAAAAATCTTTTCTCCTCTAGTAGCTGAGCCTTTTTGTCCTTGGACATCTAAGAGTAGAGGAAACTTCATCCCCCCTGACTCCATCACTCTTGGGGTTCAGGAATGTCAACCTCTGTCTCCGCTCAGCCTTTTCTATGACATTTTCCTTCTTTTTTCAGGACTGTAATGGCACCACCCCCACCCCAAGGGCCACAGGCAACCTTGGTACAGACAGACAAGCTGCAGCTCTCCGTCCTCCTCTCCTCCTAGCTGGGGCTGGGGCCCATGGCCCAAGGGTCCTTTGCTACAGGTTGGCCAGCATCCCCTGCCACATGTCCACATGATGTCTTCCCCCTCTCCTTGCTGAGAAGTCCACCTCTGTTCCAGCCCCAGGGAAGAAACAGCAATTAAGTTTCTTTCCCTGTTGGAGCAACCTATTTCCATGAGAATAAGAGGTTATTTCCCCAGGTATTTCTCCAACTCTGTACTTTAAGCTGTTTTTTTTTGTTTGTTCCTTTTGCTTATTCGTTTTTATCCCCTTTAATCCACCCTGCCAGCAGTTAACACAGTCCTGAATTTTAAGCTCTTTTTAAATTTTCTCCACTGGGTCAAGAGTTAACTTCTATGGAAAGGCTTTTTTTCCTTTTAGAAGATGTTTTACTAGGCCACGACCCCAAATATCACTTTTTATATTCTCCATAAAGTGTTAATTATGAAAAAGGATTTGTAACGTTGGTCTTAAGTATGTTATAGCCAGTCGGGAGGGCTTTACATGTCTTTCTGTATGGTTCTGTCAAAGAGGGGTACCTTAAAATGGGATGTAGGCCCAGAACTCCATAGGCTCTCTGTTCAAGCCAGCCCGGTAAACTGGTCAGTGGCAAACTTTGCTGCAGGCCTCCATCTTGTTTTATGACCTTGGAAGCATGACCTGTAACCACGTGGCAGTGCTTTGTTTTAGCCTCCACCATTTTATAATGGCGGACCAGGTTCAATCTTGGCTTAGGTAGTAAGTCCTTTCTGGAGTGATATCTAACCCTTGCCATTTGCTGATTATCTTCCCCTCCACAAACCGCCTTGGATTTTCCTTTCTCTGAGCACCTGGGAGGTTACCTTTGCTAAAGTTTCAAAGCTAGAAATATTGGCTGTTTGGTGTGACTAAAGTCAGGTAATAAGGGATTTAAAAGGAATTTTTTAAAGAGCACTCAGCTTAATTCAAAGTGGATATCCAAGTTATAGGTATATTTAAAAGGCCTTTATGTTTTTCTCTTCCTGAACTTTATTTTCCTGGAAAAAGATTTTTTTCTCAGTCAACTAAACTATTTTTCTCTATTTTGCCTTGCCAATCTCAATGCACACATGAGAGGCCCTAGGATAATTTCTCATGGCCTGGGATTCCTTGGGAAAAACAGAAAAGGTACCACAAATTCCATTTTGGGAAAGACCTCTGTTTTCCTAATGGAGCCCCAGGAATTAGAGGCAGATGAATCCTTCTCAAAATCTGTTTTTGTCTTCCAACTATCCCTGATTATTAGGCCCTAGAAACTGCACGCTTTCCTAGCCTTGCTTTAAGGTTTTCCTAACCTTAGAGAGTTTCACCCAAAGGCGAATAATCCAATTAGGAGATAGGCAAACAAAAAATCTTATAGTTACTAGATCTTTTTCTGCCTTTCTGTGTAGTTATACATGTGTTGTGTGTGTGTGTGCGTGTGTGTGTGTGATGTCTATAAAAAAGCTCTAATTTAAAGAAGGATAAGCACTTGGATCAAATATTTTTTAAAAGGAAAATAAAAGCTGTGGTACCTTTTAGTTCACATAATGATAATCTTTGAAAAGTAAAAACAGCCTTAAATATTATTGGTAAAATGCAGATGTTGTCAAAATGTAAATTTTTGCCTAGGATTAAAGAATTGTTTTGAATTAGATAAGATAAAGGTAAAAGTTCAAACAAGTTGTGGAAGAATTATAAAAAGTATTTTTGCAAAAGAAATTTCATGTGTGAATATATTAACTAAATTCAACATGGTATTACATGGTTTTTCCATAAATGAAGCATTAAAAGCACAACAAAATAATCTTAATGCACTAATCTGCTCTTTAGCTAAATGTGTAAAGTGTTATAAAAGCTTTTTGCTTTTTAAAAAATTTCTAAGTCATCATTTTGGAAAAATAAAAAACATAAAAATCTGGAATTCTATTTCATATCATCAAGTGTTTTAAACCGTTATCATACTTAACGGGCCTTCCCAAATCAAACTTCAGTTTCAAAAATTGTCTTTCCTGACACCTAGCTTTTAGATGCTACAGACAGCTTCTGGAGCATCTAGAAGAGAGGTAAACAGGATTAGTTGACATGTTAGGCATATGGGATTGCCAAAATGTTGCTTAATCTTCTTTAGGTTATATTTTGTGGAATAATATTAATGTATGTTCCAAAATTGTATGGTATTTCTAAAATTCTGATGTCTGAGTATATACTATCAATCGCAATTAAGGTTGTTATGCTAAGTTACTGTAAACCACAGAGATAACCAAATTTCCTCGTTATTTGTATTTCTTTTTTTTTTTTATTGCATTTTAGGTTTCGGGGTACATGTGAAGAACATGCAATCACATGGCAGTGTGATTTGCTGCCTTCCTCCCCCATCACCTGTATCTGGCATTTCTCCCCATGCTATCTCTCCCCAACTCGTTATTTGTATTTCTAACTGTAACTATCTGGACATTTTGTTATTCACAGACAATTTGTTGTCTTATTTTAATCCTCTTCAAAGGATGGTTTATAACCAGCCACAAGACTTTGACAGGTGGTCTCAAATGCAGGTTTCTGAAAACTTTGGAGACTGTGACATTGGAATAAAGAAAAAACATACAGTACTCATGAAGAGCTGAAATGTTCACAAACACCAAGCAAAACAAAAGCTAACTGAATGGACTCAGCTAACAGAATACTGAAGTAATCTTCTCAGTAGTGACTTTTGCTTGGAACATTGCGGATCCTTGTTTTGTTTTTCAGAGTCAAGGAAACTTATTTTGAGCTATTAATGGCCTTTAAGAACTGAGTAAGTTATATTCCTATGAACAAAATTTGGAGCATATTTGTCTCTCCCTCTCTCTTCCTCTCTCTCTCTCTCTCTCTCTCTCTCTCTGCATGTCTTCTCCAGAATTTGGAAACTAGTTGTCAGTATTCTTAATTTATGGCAATATAGTTGTTTCACTGCAATAAGAATCCATTTTCTTTTGCAACACGAACACAACTGGGGAACCTGGTTGTTTTACCAAGGCTTTGACTAAAAGGGTAGGCTTCCCTTTAAGGAATCAAGCTCAATTTGCAGAGCCAATAAAAGTCCTTTGGGAGAAACTGGCCTCATACCTTGTGTGCACAGTCCCCTTATGGGGTTCCTAACCTGAAGTGAGTAAAGAATGTCACTTTCTAAGAGGCCCAGGAACCCCATGCTCTAGGGACCTCAAGAAGAGAGGAGTTTACCCAACTCACAGGTATTTGAGGGTACAAACCCATGGCTGGGCTTGGCTTTAGAAAGTCCTATCTGAGATGCCTTGTGGAACAGAGTTCCATTAAAGCTAATCTAAAAGGCATATGTAAAAATAATTATTCTTGCTGCACTTCATGCAAATAATCAGGCCAAGTATAAGACTAAAGTCTGTTTTGCAAACAACTTAGTCCTATCATGATTTGTTTTTAACAAAAATGAGGACTAGAGAGAGAGAAATTATGTTTCAAAACTTATCATACATTTGTCACTAAATTCTATACTCATTAGTTGCTTTTAAGTTTTTGTCTACATTTTAGAACAACCCTGTCTATTCCTGTGAACCAACCAGCAATTTCTGACTACAGCCCAGAAGGAAGAAAAGGGGAGGGGTAAAGTAAAAATCTGGATCAATATTCTAGTTCTGAGCAATTATCCTGAAAATCCTGCCAGGTGATAGGAATAAATAGGGTGCCCATTATCTGGAGTTCTTCTTTTTGGAAAAATAAGATCAAGGGAGCTAACCAAAGCCAAGACCCATCACTCAAATCTTAGCAAACATAACTATAGCCGCCAATTTTCTGGGCATGACACAGGATATCCTTTTCTCTCCCTTGTTAGAAGAGGACTCAATTTCACAGCTTCACCTTAGCATTCAGCTTATGATAAATAGTCCATGCAGTACCCCACCACAAAACTGTATCAAACTCAACTCCAAGCTTCAGGGCAAAGCCCTAGGAAAGAAAACAGGATCTAAGGGATCCAGAGGCAGACAATAATGGAAGTTAAAAGGCACAGAGCAGGTAGCATGACTGATTTCTGCTGATTAAGCCAAGCCTCCTCTTTCATGGATAAATCTCATGCTAGTATCCATGGCATAAATGAGGTCTAGAAACTCAAAGGCTACTGACAACAGAGGGGACAGGGCATATGTGGTAAGAGCAGATATTCCCACCTGCTTAGTTCCCCTGTTAACATAGATGAATGCAACGATGATACCCATGGACAGCACCCTGTCACAGTCACTGGACTCAGGGATACAAGGACAGATGAAAGAAAGAGGGAAGCCTCACTTTCTGTCCCTCGTGTTCCCTGGGTATTCACTAGGAAGAGGAGGGAACCTGGGACACCTCACTCCCCCTCTTTCTAGATGAGTAGCCATTCATCTTCAGTCTGTACCCCTTTCAAATACAACTTGAACCCCTGGGACTCCTTTGAAAAAAAAGTCCCCTGAAAAGAAAAGCTTTATAGAAGGATTAAGTACATATGGAGGGACTACGTTTTACAACAATTGGTTAGCGGTTCAGGAAACAAAAAAAAACTGTTACTGCTTCAACAATGAGCAGTCTGTAAAATATACACATTTTTGCATGAAAAAGAACAGTTCATTTTAATTACTACAATCTGTCCTACAGGCAATGCCAAGCTCATAGTGAATAAATATGACTGGAACAGCTTTAATATAAGTTCTAGATTGGTCTAACAAGCCTAAAAAGAAGTCTAACAAGATTAGTTAACTAATTAGTCTAACAAGAAGGCAACAACTAGCATTATGGGTGTTTTAGGATAGGCAACAGATATCATACAAGATTACAGTCTAATTGGGGCTCAAATATCCACGAGGGGAGAAATAGTACTTACAAGGTTTTACAGATACTATACCTATAAAAGAGAATCTTTTCAATATCTTTGATTAACACTTATATTAGGGAATCTCTGGGGGAAAATGACTAAATAATCAAAAGGGGTTAGAAAATTATTTTTAAAAGGAGATAGAAACACAAAGGTGTCTGAATGAACTGGAGAGAAATGTGAATTTTTGTAGAAAAGGGGGTTATTTTGATGCTCAGAGTGCAAATAAGAGATAGGAGTATACAGACTTTATAACATAAAGTCTCCACAGACAACTATAGAAAATGACTAATCAGAAATTAAAAATTGTCCCTCTCTTGTTAGGAACATCAGAACAGGAATAATGTGATCTCATATTACCGAATTAGGCAGAGATATATGAAATAGAGCTACATTTGAGAGCAGAACCAAAGGAATGAGGAAGAAAGTAAGGTTTATGTAACAATGTGAATTCTATGAAGGTTGGAATTCACTCCTAAGAAGTACAATTAATCCTAAAACTTCAAATCAGAAAATTTTCACTTTGCAATGTGAGGACAACTTCAATCCTGAAGCAAAAAGCAAAACAATCCATTCTTCACTCTTTTCTCTCCAGAAACTGAAACTTGCAATAGAAAGTTACACTCTTCAAAAGAAAGATGAAAGACAAATTATAATTTACATTTTGAAATTATTAGAGATTTGTTTATATCTCTAATTATTAAGACATATTAAACTTTTTTAAGTAGTATATAAAGTTGTATTTTTTAAAGTAGAATATTTATAAAGTAGTATATGAGACAGTGGGCAGGTAGAAATGAAATTTTAAAATAGGAAAAATATGTCTATTTTTAACCTTGTGGCATACTATGTATGTTGAAAAAACCTCCTGTCAAAAATCACCTAATTGAAAACAAATATTTTGTGTAGCCACATTTCTACAATTACAGAGGGAGGGAGAAAGGAAGAAAGAGGGAAAGAGGGGGAAAAGAAAACCAAGAAGGTAGGAAGGAAGGGAGAGATAGAAGGAAAAGGAGATGAGAGCTAAACTTGAGGAGAAAACTACAAACCTAATAATAGTTGTGGCCCCAATTCACAGTGGACAAGGAAAATAAAATTGATTACAAAGGGAAGAAAACAAGGATTCTTAGAGGAGGAATAGGGGCAGGGAGGGTAAAGAGGTTGGAGGAAAAAAACTCCAATGTGAATTCCTAGACCAACTGGCTATCTACTTGCTGATAAAGGTCTAAAAAGCATGACTTTCTCAACCAGAATTATGAAGTAAATAGTGAAATGAAGAAACAGTCAAAGCCACAACAGCCAAATTAGATCATTAAGCAATTCAGAAAACTGAGTATCTGTTACTCAAAATGCAAAAATGATTTTAAAAGTATATTTAAAATATATAAGCTTAAAATGGGATGAAAACATAATGGAATTTATATCATGAAAAGAAAGAAAACATATTTGAAAAATAAACTATTTGAATACACATAATGAATGGAGTGAAATTAAAAATTCAATGGACAGCTTTAGTGGCAGATTAGACCTAAATGTAGCCAGAATAATGAAACACAATAAATACTGGAAGATAATATTCAGCATAAAAAACATAAACAGCTAGAAAAGAATATTACAATAGCAATGGAGAAATCGATGAGAAAATCCAAATTATAGTAAATAGAAATTTCATTATTTTAGATAACTTCATTGAGATATGATATAATTTACATAAAATGCATTCATTGTAAGTATACTGCTCAACAGAAAAGCAAAGTCGAAAAGGTGATTTTCTTTTTTTCTTTTTTTTTTTTTGAGACATAATCTCACTCTGTCACCAGGGTGGAGTGCAGTGGCATGATCTCGGCTCACTGCAACCTCCGCCTCTCAGGTTCAAGCAATTCTCCTGCCTCAGCCTCCCAAGTAGCTGAGATTACAGGCACCCACCACCATGCCAGGCTAATTTGTGTATTTTTAATAGAGATGGGTTTTCATCATGTTGGCCAAGATGGTCTCAATCTCCTGACCTCATGATCCACCCTCCTCGGCCTCCCAAAGTGCTGGAATTACAGCTGTGAGCCACCATGCCCGGCCAGAAAAGGTAATTTTCAAAACAATTCTGGCTGAAAATCGTCCTTAACTGCTGACAGCCAATGAATCTTCAGATCAGGGAGGCACAATAATTTCTGGAAGAAAAATGACAAGAGAAGGAAGGACTGAAATATAAGAAGAAAAGCAAATAAATAAATAAAATTGTAGGTAAATCTAAACCAACACTGATATTCTGAAACAATCTTAATAACAAGTAGAAAAATAAAAAGAAGAGAACTAAAATAGTAGAAACTAAAACCATGAAAGATAAAAGCAATTCAGGATAAAGTTTCTTAAGGCCTTGTATTTTTCAGGAGTGTAAAATAAACTAATTTTTAGCACTCCTGCCAAGTATATGTTAAAATTTGAAGCAAAACCCACTAAAATGAATATTCAAAGTGTACAACATTAAACAACTGAAAATATAAGGTAAAAAATGTTTAATACATTTAAACAGGAAAATCTGAAGAACAGAAAACCAAGATAAATGATACATAATAGAATGCTGATAATCCATATAGAATAATAATTGCGATATGTAAATAATAAAGAAACCACCCAGTTAGAGCTATAAGAAGGAATCATTTTTCAAAAGACACAATCAAAGAAGGCAAAAAAGAAGGAAAGATGGTACAAAGAATAGATGGGAAAAATAGAAAGAAATGGCAAGATGGTTGATTTAAATCCAAATATATTGATAACTAAATTAAATGCAATTGATTTAAATATTTCAATTAAAATGAAAAGATTGTCAACTGGATTGAAAAGCAGTCACCAACTATGGTCTATGAACAATAAATATTTTTCTCTATATTAAAAAAACAAATTATAAAATATAATTTAAAAATATTTGTAACAACATTAAATAATAAAATAATACTTAGAGCAAAAATCTTCCCCTTCACTGATGAACGGGGCCCAATGTAATCAACCTGCCACCATGTAGCTGGCTGATCACCATGAAGAATGGTGCCATGTAATAGGGTTTAGTGTTGGTTTCTGTTGTTGGCAGACTGCACACTTAATGGTGGCCACAGTCTTACCAGCCTTAGTGAATGGGAATCCATACTGCTGAACCCATGCATAATCTCATGCCCACCATCATGACCATGTTTTTCATGAGCACATTGGGACCTGACTGTGGTGGCTGAGGAGAGAAGCTCATTAGTGTCCACAGAAGGGGTTATCCCATATCCTCCTTATTAAAATTCTCCTTTGCTATGGTCGCCCATGAACATTCTCATGGGACACACATATCTCCACTTTCTCTGCCCATTCAGAGAGGTCTTTCAACATTCCTCTTCTCCAAATATCTTTGTCACCAAATTTCTAATCATGATCTTTCCAAGTCTCTGAATACCCAGCCAAGCCACTGGCCATAGCCCATGAATGAATATACAATTTCACATCTTGCCATTATTCCTTCCAGTTGCACAATTTTGATGCATTGCCCAAAGTTCTGCACACTGAGAGGATTTTTCTTCACAATTGTCCTTCAGGGATGTCTCAGACGGGGCTGTAGTGCAATAGCTGTCTATCTTTGGGTGATCCCTGCATATTGTTGAGAACCATTTGTAAACCAGGCCTGAGTTACTCTTCCTCTGTCAACTGATCATAGAGAACTCACCATGAAACTGTAGGTGCAGGCTGGGAGAGAGAAGGTAGTGTAGCAGGAATGGGGAACATAGGCATTTGGGCCACTTCTTCATTAACTTACTTGTGCTTCAAGGTCTGCTCAGGCCCAATCAAGTGAACATCACCTCCATCTGATTAATGGTGTTGCTGTGCATGATCAGCTTTATGGCTTAGTGGATTAGATAACACCCAGTTCATGAAGGGCATCTCAGGTTACATGGTAACCTGGTGGCCCACAGTCAAGCATTCAATATGTCCTAAGGTCCAGTAGAAGAAGCTGTCTCTTGGAAGCAAAGTAGTTATCAGCAGATGATGTCAAGGCCTTGCTCCAAAATCCTAAAGGTTTGTGACATGATTCACATACTGGGGCCTGTCAAGGGCTCCAAACAGCATCCTTATCAGCCACCGATACTTCAACCACCATTGGATTTACTGGATCATATGGCCTACGTGGCACAGCAGCTTCTACAACAGCCTAAACCTGTTGTAGAGCCTTCTCTTGTTCTGAGCCCATCAAACCTAGCAGCTATCAGGTGACTTTGTAAATGTGCCAGAGTAACACACCCAAATGAGGAATATGTTGTCTCTGAAATATAAATAAGCCTACTAGGCATTATACCCCTTTATTGGTTGTAGGCGGACTCAGATGCAACAACATACCCTTCACCTTATAAGTGTTATCTCAAGAAGCCGCATATCACTGAACCCCGAGAAATTTTACTGAGGTAGAAGGTTCCCAAATTTTAATCAGATTTATTTCTCACTCTCTGACATATAAAATGTCTTATCAATAAGTCTAAAGTCATTGCTACTTCTCACTCAGTATGTCCAATTAGCATAATGTCATCAATATAATGGACCAGCATGATATCTTATGTAAAAGAAACATGATCAAGATATCTAACAACCAAATTATTGTATAGGGCTGGAGAGTTGATACACTTCTGAGGCAGGACAGTGAGGGTGTACTGCTGGTTTTTCCAGCTGAAAGCAAACTGCTTCTGGTGGACAGGGATGGAAAAAAGGTACATGTCAGATCAACAGCTACAGATGAGGTGCCAGGAGATGGTTTAATCGGCCCAAGCAATAAAACCACATCTGGTATAATAGCTGCAACTGCAGTCACCACTTGGTTAACCTTACAATAATCTACTGTCATTCTTCAAGATCTATCCCTTTCATGACAGGCCAAACAGGAGATCACCATATCTCCATCTTTTAAGTCCTTGATGATGGCACTAATGTCTGCAATCCTCCCAAAATTGCACCATTGCCTTGATTCACTATTTTCTGTGGTATTTATATACATATATATGGATACTATTGGCCATAAAAAGAATGAAAACCTGTGATTTGCAACAACATGAATAAAGCTGGAGACCATTATGTTATATGAAACAAGCCAATCACAGAAGACAAATATCACATGTTCTCATTCATATGTGGGAACTAAAAAGTTGTTCTCAAGGAGGTAGAAAGTAGAATGACAGTTACCTGAAGGTGGGAAGAAGGTGTGGGTGGGGCCGTGAAGAGAGTTTCATTAACAGACACAAACATAAAATTAGACAGAAGGAACAAATTATAATGTTACATGGCGAAGTAGGGTGACTGTAGTTAACAACAATGCATTTTATATTCCAAAAAGGACTTGAAATATTCCCACACATTAAATTAATAAATGCTCGAGATGATGGATATTGTAAATGTCCTTACTTGATCATTATGCATTCTACACATTTAACAATATATTACATGTACACCATAAATATGTACAAATATTACCTATTAATGACTTTCTATTTTCCTAGATAATGGCAGCTCTAATGGCTTTCACTTGGTCTTTCTCACCATAATAACCCTTACTACACAAGGTCATAAGACTTTGCAGGGGTTCTGTTAGCTGCTAAGTATGTCTGTTCCAATTATGCATCTGAAACTGGAGAAGTAACCACAGGATGGGTTTGGGGACCCATGAACCTACTGTGAGATGGACCTGAACTAAAAGTCCACTGACTACCTGATCTCCACACGTCCCTACTCTGACTGGAGGGCCACAGGGACATTTTGAGTCTGGGAATCAATGTCAGTTCAGAGTCAAGTCCATGAGTCCCTGGAAGGTCTGATTAGTTCCTTTTCCCCAGTAAAGTTCCTTTTCCCCTTTTACCCTAGTGAAAGGTCAGAGAGCTCATTAAATCCCTTTAGGGGTAGGCTGGGAGAAAGAATGACAGTATAAAGTTTTGGTTGTTTACTAGGGTCTTTTCATGAGGGGGACCCACCCACCAATTCAAGGTATTCTGAGTCTGTGAACTGGCTCAAGCCTAGGAAATGATTGAGGTGGCTTGACCTTCTGCTTTTATTTTATGAGTCAGACTTTGTTCATTTGACTTGGAACTCTTATACTTAAACAGATCAAGTAGGAATTTAGTAGGTGACTCATCTATTTCACTTCTAGGAACACCATCATTAACTAGCCAATGCCATAGGTCTGCATATGTCGGACTATGCTGATCGCTGCCTTGACTCTGCTGTCCATTAGGGTTACTATGACCACCTTGCCTTTGCTGATTGAGTTTGTCACTTGGTCTCTGCTACTGTGGAATCCAATTACTTCCACTGTATTTAGGCTTCCAATTGATTGGCTGTGTCTCGAACTGTGAAGTCTGGCCTACAGAGAAGAGCAATTAACGACTGAGCTGTTCAAGGATGCTGGACTCTGCTCCACATTTATTTTTCATAGCATTGGTGAAAGATATGTCTTCTGAGCCCTACTAATGTGAGTGAGTAAGTCTTAAATCACAAATTGACTCCCTAAACGTTTGAATTCCTTTGTCTACATTAACCAAGAGAGATCAGGCATTTCTAATTCCCTTTATAGTGAGCCACCCATCTTTTGACCCATGTTTCAGCCAATCAACCAAACTGTTAGAGCCCCTTCTAACTCCATGAGCTGCAATATTAAATGCAGAATGACTACTCAGTGAGCCTGTATCAGTAAATTTAGCCTGATCCACCTTTAATATCTAATACCCCATAGATATTAGATATTATTGAAATATTCTCACACATTAAATTAATAAATGCTTGAGGTATTTATTAATTTAACCATAGCTCTAACATTCATTCACACACATTTTCCTTAGATTTCTACTTGCACAAATTAGAAAACTTAAGTAGTTACTTTGAAGTATAGCCACTTCCCTCATTGGTCACTTTGTGCCTCACCTTTAAGGGTCTTCTAGGATTTGAATCCAATTACAGGTCTAGAAGCAAACAGAGGTGTTGGTGGTGTTTCCTGAGGAAAATCGGCATTTTATTGCATGGCAACTGACTCAGGAGAAGCCATTATCATGTCCTCAGGCAATAACAGATTAATCCCATCAGACAGAAGTGGAAGGCAGATACCACCGCTGGAAGAGAGGCCTCACTGTAGGTGGGACACCACTGTCATTAGGGCTGAAGAAGCCACTTTCATTCTGGTTAGAGAAGCTACTTGTGCTCGCAAAGAAGCTCATTAGAATTTAGGGGCTCAGTATTTTCAATTTCACCAGAGTCTTGCAAAATGTCCCCATCCCACGTTAAAGATCCCATTCTTTCTTAATTAAATGCCTTTATTTTATCAGTAAGTACCCTGTGAAATTGAGAGTTCAATTTGCTTTGTAATTTAGCCAGTCACAGGATAGGGTCCTGCATTTGATTTTCAGCCCTGCAGCTATAGGAGATAAGACTCTCTCCCCTTCAGGGCACACCTGGAACTTCTGAGACCATTTATGTGATGCATGAGCTGAGAATTCAAATTTCTGAGCTCATCCTTCCTTTCACTACTTTGTCCCGTGACATTGGGAACAACCAAGAAATATCACTGCAGTCCACAGCTTTTCAAAAATGTCAGAAGTATCATATAGAGTCACCAGGTTCCTTGCTTCTTATAAGTGGTTGACTACAAGTATCCAGTGTACATAATTTTCATATCTCAATAAATACTTAGCACCACAGACTCTCAGTGCTCTCTTTAAAAACGAAAATCAGAGTCATTAGTATCTTTAAACCTAGTAAGACTAAAGAGCCAATTCCAGAAACTCCAGAACCATTTTAGAAAACTTAATCCTTAAAATTCTGTTCCCCTAGAACCACTCTTGGTGCCAAACACTGTCTTAGTTGGGATTCTTCGTAGAAATAGAATCAATAGTGTACGTACATGCACACCACACACAAATGCGCACACGCATGTGCGTGCACACACACACACACACAGGTTGAGCATCTCTAAATTAAAAATTTGAAATCTTTAATGGTTCAAAATCCAAAACTTTTTGAGTCCTGACATGAAGCTCATCATAGCAGTTTTGAGTTTCATATTTTTTAGTTAGGAATGCGGAACTGGTAATTTTAACACAAATATTCCCAAATCTGAAAAAATCCAAAACCCAAAACACTTCTGGTCCCAAGCATTTTGGATAAGAAATACTCAGCCTGCTGTATATACATATATACAGAGACACACATGTATATAATAACTCTCCAATTCCTATAATAAATCTCCATATATATGCATGTGTATGTGTGTGTCTGTATAAATATGTATATGTATGTGTGTGTGTGCGTGCGTGTGTGTGTGTGTCACGTGGTAGTGTTACAATTTTTGCTTCAAAAGCTGGTGAGGAGAAAGATAGTCTATTATCCTGTAATTTTTATGTGTGAACTTGACTGGATCAAAGGATGTCCAGTTGTAGCTAGTATGACATTATTTCATACATATAATATGAGGAATAAATCTCCAGGATTTACTATGGGAATTATTTACTATGGCAATTATGAAGGATAAGAAGTCCCACACTTTACCAGCTGCAAGCTGGCAACCAGGAAGGCCAGTGGTGTAAATTCCAGTCCAAGTCCAAAGGTCTGAGAACCAATGGATGATGGTGTAAGTCCCAATCCAAATCCTAAGGCCTAAGAATCAGGAGTAGTAATGTTTGAAGGAAGGAGAAGATGGTTTTCCCCAGCTCAAACAGAAGCAAATCCACCCTTCCTCTGCCATTTTGTACTATTCAAGCCCTCAGTGGAGTGGATGGTGCCCACCCACATTAGTGAGGGTAATCTTTACTCAGTCGAACAATTCAAATGCTAATCACTTCCAGAAACACTGTTATACACACACCAGAAATAACGGTGTACCAGCTACAACTGGGTAGCCCAGTCAAGTTGACACATAAAAACCACAAGATAATAAACTATCTTTCTTCTCACCAGATTTTGAAGCAAAAATTATACCACCACCTGATGTGCTCAATGTACACAGAAGAAATTAGTTATATTTTTTTAATAGAGAGGGTAAATTGAAGTAAATAGATGGAAGGCTTCTACACTTTATTTAAAGTGCTGAAATATCAATACCAGTAGACTGTGATAAGTTATCTATGGATATTATAATTTATAAAATAACTACTATAAAAACTATACCAATAATAATCAAAAATGAGGATATCAAAAATACATATTTGAAATTTAATATTCTGATTTTAAGCCTTACTAATTAATTGCAAAGCTGTCAATAAATAAGGAAGAATCAAATATGCTTTGTGATAATTTCTCATTTCCAGGGAAAGAGATGTTGATCATTTTTCTTAAAGAAATTATTAGACATGTATGTCCCTTTCCCAGGCTCGATTAAATACACTGAAAGGAAAATTTAATAAAATTTAATAAAGAACTTTTTGATGACTGCACCAACTTGATTTATATTCCTATTAAATAAGATCTGTAATTAAAAGCATCAAATTATATAAGAGAAGGTCCATAACTTCTACTTTAAGGAAAAGCAATGAAAAGCATCTGATGACCTCCAAGGCAGGTCTCCCTACCTTGCTACCTGTTCTCCAGCAACTCTGGACTGAAAGCAAAACTTCTTTATACCCATCTCACTACGAAGCATACTGCATTAACCCAGCAAATCCCAGCTTCATTCACCATCTGGAAGCAGTACAGGTAATATTTGAATAATGCTCAGCATTATAGTATTTTGTATGAAATAAGAAAAATTAAAAATCCTATAAATTGTTCTTTATCTTTTGATGACCCAAGCTGCAATGAGCTGATTCATGACCCTATCCCATTCATATGTTGAAGTCCTAACCCTCAGTACCTCAGAATGTAACAGTATTTGGAGATATGCAAAAGATATAGGCCTTTAAAGATAAGACCTTTTAAGAGGTAATTAAGGTATAATGAGGCCATCAGAGTAGGTCCTAATTTAATATGACTGGTGTTCTCAAAAGAAGAGGAGTTAAGGATGCAGACACATACAAAGAGGAAAGACCATGTGAACACATGGCCATCTGCATGCCAAACAGACAGGCCCTTGGCAGAAACCAACCCTGCCAACACCCTCATCTTGCTCTTGTAGCATCCAGGATGGTGAGACTATAATTTCTGTTGTTTAAGCCTACCGGTCTATGTTATAGGCTACAGCAGCCCGAGCAAACTAATAAATCTTATCTTATTGTGCAGAAGTGAAGAACATGCAACTTTGGGGGAAGTTCTACAAAATATTACCATGACAAAACCAGACACTTCAAAGAACCTCACCTTACGAGTTGTACAGCATTTGCTATGACAGAAACCTAAAATTTTCTCCTGAAGGCTTTTTTTTTTTTTTGAGTCAGAGTCTCACTCTGTCGCCCAGGCTTCAGTGCAATGGCATGATCTTGGCTCACTGCAACCTCTGCCTCCCGGGTTCAAGCGATTCTCCTGCCTCAGCCTCCTGAGTAGCTGGGATTTCAGGTGCCTACCACCGTGCCCAGCTAATTTTTGTGTTTTTAGTATATAAGGGGTTTTACTATGTTGGCCAGGCTGGTTTTGAACTCAGGTGATCGGCCCGCCTCAGCCTCCAAAAGTGCTGGGTTTACAGGCATGAACCATTGAGCCCGGACTCCTAGGGGCTTTTTAACACTTGGAGACAAAAACTTTAAACAATACAAGGTAGAAAGAATTGAACACCTTTTCCTTATTCTTTCCACTCTCATCAGTTTTTCATTTGTTATACACATAGGTGGGGGGAAAAAACTTAAGAAAATCCGTTTTCTTTTTGTTTCTGGCAATGTAAGGGACATAAAATTACTGAGAACTTCTGTCTCTGGCTAAAAATGAGTAACAGGGACTGCCACTTGAAAAAAACAAAAAACAGACAAAATATATGAAACAACAGTTTGCAAGACAGACACTGGGCACCTTGCAATGAAGGAGAGTAACCCACTCCTAAAGAGCACAAAACAAATGAGGTGAGCTGTCTGAATACTTTACCTTACACCTTGAACGAGCTTTGGCTGTGGTAATAATGGGAAACCCAGAAGGACTCCTGACTTGAAAAGATGGAAATTAGAATCTGGGAATGCCAACATGACTATTGTTAATAGTAAAATGTAAAGGAGAAGACAGCGCTGCATAAAGTGAGCCCTCAGAACTGTGAGAGTTATGCTCAAGTATTAATATTTATTTTGTATGACTATATGCATATATGTATTTTTTTTAGTTAGGTCTTGCTCTGTAATCCAGACTGCAGTGCAGTAGCATGACTGAGGCAGCCTCCTAAGTAGCTGGGACTACAGGCACACACACTACCATACCTGGCTAATTTTTAATTTTTTGTAGAGACAGTGTATTCGTCTGTTCTCACACTGCTAATAAAGATATGCCCAAGACTTGGTAATTTATTTTTATTTTTTTTTATTAAACTTTAAGTTCTGGGATATATGTGCAGAACGTGCAGGTTTGTTACATAGGTATACACGTGCCACGGTGGTTTGTTGCACGCATCAACCCATCATCTAAATTAGATATTTCTCCTAATGCTATCTCTTTCCTAGTCCCTAACCCTCTGACAAGCCTTGGTGTGTGATGTTCCCCTCCCAGTGTCCATGTGTTCTCATTGCTCAACATCCACTTATAAGTGAGAACATGCAGTGTTTGGTTTTCTGTTCTTGCATCAGTTTGCTAAGAATGATAGTTTCCAGCTTCATCCATGTCCCTGTAAAGGACATGAACCCATCCTTTTTTATGGCTGTATAGTATTCCATGGTGTATATGTGCCACATTTTCTTTATCCAGTCTATCATTGATGGGCATTTGGGTTGGTTTTAAGTCTTTGCTATTGTGAATAGTGATGCAATAAATATACATGTGCATGTGTCTTTATAGTAGAATGATTTATAATCCTTTGGGTATATATCCAGTAATGGGATTGCTGGATCAAATGGTATTTCTGTCTAGATCCTTAAGGAATCACCACACTGTCTTCTACAATGGTTGAACTAATTTACACTCCCACCAACAGTGTAAAAGCTTTCCTGTTTCTCCACATCCTCTCCAGCATCTGTTGTTTCCTGACTTTTTAGTGATCACCATTCTAACTGGAGTAAGATGGTATCTCATTGTGGTTTTGATTTGTATTTCTCTAATGACCAGTGATGATAAGCTTTTTTCACGTGTCTTGGACACATAAATGAGACTGGGTAATTTATAAAGGAAAGATGTTTAATTGATTCAGAGTTCCACATGGCTGGGGGAGGCCTCACAATCATTGTGGAAGGTGAATGAGGAGAGGTCATGCCTTACATGGAAGCAGGCAAGAGAGTTTGTGCAGGGGAACTACCATTGATAAAACCATTAATCTCTTGAGACTTAATCACTACCATGAGAACAGTAGGGGGAAAACTGCCCCCATGATTCAATTATCTCCACCTGGTCCTGCCCTTGATGTGTAGGGATTATTACAATTCAAGGTGAGATGCTGGTGGGAACACAGCCAAATCATATCAGACAGTCTCATTATGTTTCCCAGGCTAGTCTTCAACTCCTGGGCTCAAGCAACTCCCCTGCCTCAGCCTCCCCAAGGTGTTAAGATTATAGTCATAAGCCACCACACCCAGCTCACTCTTGTATTTAACTGAGTATTCATCAGCATATGCACAGAATCTTCCCAAGATGTAAAAAGAAATACCCAGAAGGATAAAGTTCCTGAAGATCATACCAGGTCAGAAATGTTCTTAATACCACCCAGAATGGAAAATGTGAAAATTCACAGGACTTCTAAAACATAAAGGTCTTATCTTAGAAGTAAGGAATAATTAGATCTAGCCTGAAGACACTGCTCAGATCCTACTTTAGAAGTCATAAAAGCAATACCTGAATGAATCAAACTGTTTTCCAAATAACTTGTATTCCAGAACAGAATTCAGGAACATTTATAAGATATCAAAATTCCCAGCACCCACAAGGTAAAAATCACAATATTTGGGATAAAACATTGATTGATAAAATGATTGATATGTTACCAAAAAATCTGAAACTAAGGCTAAAAGTTACTGTATGTTTTCATCCATGCAAAAATGCAATGTGTTCTTCCAAAGCTAAAAAAGAAATTATTTTACAGACACAATTTCCTAATAATTCCCTACATTTTTGGGGAAAAAACCTAAAAGACACACCAGTAGTGAGATTGGTATAGGAAATACACAAATATACTGTGAACATAGAATTATCATGAGTTGATTCTTCTGGATTCTATGCACTGATTTGAAAAGAAAATAAAAATCCTACATGAATTAACATCAGCAAGATGGCAGACTAGGAAGCTCCATGTCCTCTTTCCCCCCATGGAAACCCTGAATAAACAACAACAATGGCTTTGTAAGAACACCAGAAACCAGCTAAGAAGCTGCAGAACCTAACTTAAATGCTTGACCAAGAAAGAGCTGCAATTAGAAGGGCAGAATTACATTTTGCTCACCCTTGCCCACCTCACCTCCAGTGTCACAGCATGGTGCACTTGAGGTGAGGATGCCCAAATCTTCATTCCTACCCTGGGAGAGAAGAAAAGGTGTGGAATGTGCTTACAGCATTCTAGCTAGTCTGGGGAACTACCCTGAGAGACTAATTTCTGTCTCACCTGACTAGGAGAAATGATGGAAACAGTGGCATAGTTTGGATACCAGATTGGAGGCCACTGACAGCAAAGGCAGGTGATGTGGTATGCCAGAACTGCAGAAAAGGTTTGAAGGGACCCACAACTCACATACTGGAGTGATTGGGGAAGTACTTCTCCTTCACCAAGCCAGTCTACAGAGACAAGGAAAAGGAGCTACTTTTTAAGAACTCAAATTTCAACAAACGATTACAAAGTATATAAAGAAAAAAATGGCACATTCCAAAGATAATAAATCTTCTGAAACCACCCTCAACAATACACATCTCTTACTGAACTGAGATAATTTTTACAAATTTCCCTAAATATGCTTAATTACATAAAAGAACATGGATAGCTGAACAAAATCAGGAAAGCAGTTTATGAACAAAATTAGAATAACAATAGTAACATCAGAATGTTTGCATTGCGGGATGCCTAGATGGCTGATGAAGCATTTTTTCTAGGTGTGTCTGTGAGGGTGTTGCCAGAAGAGAGTGGCATGTGAATCAGGGGACCTAGAGAGGAAGACCTATCCTCAAAGTGGATGGGCACCACCCAATCAGCTGCCACCACCTAGAACAAAGCAGGTGGAAGAGGGGGGATATGTTTACTTGCTGAGTCCTCTAGCTCTTTTTTTCTTCCCATGCCAGATGCTTGCCTCCTTTCCTCCTGCCCTGGGAAGCCAGACTCCATGTTTTCAGCCTTTGGACTCACAGACTGGGACTTGCACCAGCAGTCTTCAAGGAACTCTCAGGCCTTTGGCCTCAGACTGAGGGCTGCATTGTTGGCCTTCCTAGTTTTGAGGCTTTTGGACCAGGACTGAGCCACTGCTGCTTTCTCTCTTTCTCTGGCTTGCAGAGAGCCTTCCATTGGATTTTGCCTTATAATTCTGTGAGCCAATCTTCCCTAATAAGCTCCCTTTATATAAACATATATCCTATTGGTTCTGTCCCTATGGAAAACCCTAATCCAATCTATAAATAGATAGAAATAATAAAACCAAACATAATTTCTGAGGTTACAAGTACAATAACTGAAGTAAAAAATTAATTGCTACAGAGATTCAACAGCAGAACCCATGAGGCAGAGGAAACAGTCAACTTGAAAACAGATCATTTGAAATTAGCATCTGTGAAGGAAAAAGAAGAAAAAATGAACAAATATGAATAGAACCTAAGAGATATGTGAGATACCATATCAACTTGATCAGTATAAGCATTATGGGAATCCAAGAAGGTGAAGAGAGAGAAAAAGGCAGAGAGTTTGTTTCAATAAATAATGGCTGAAAATTTTCCAAATTTAATATAGACACAGAAATGGGCACACAAATACATAAAGCTCAATGAACTCTAAGTAGGAATAATTTAAAAATACAATATAAGCAGAAGTTATTAAACTATCAAAGAAAAACAAATGAATCTTTAAAAAAAAAAAGGCAAGAGAAACTTGACTTGTTATTTACAAGGGAAACTCTGTAAGATCACTCACTGATTTCTTAGTGAAACCATGGAGGCCAGGATGATATATTTCAAGTGCTAAAAAAGTTTTAAATGCTATCAACTGTAAATTATATATATAAAACAAAGCTGTCCTTCAAACAATGAAGGAGAAACTAAGAGTATTCTCAGATAACAACTGAGGAAGTTCATTACCACTAGCAGAGTGTGTCCACTTGAAATGAAAGGTCTCTAGGCAATAAACTGAAGTCTTATAAAAATATAAAGTAATTCTGTAAACCAAAATATATAGAAAAATATAAAACACTGCATTTTGTAATTTTGGTTTGTAAGTCAATTTTTAACTCTTATAAGATTTAAAAAACAAAAGCATAAGTTTATATTAATGGGCACACAGAATATGAACTTGTAATTAGTAACATCAGAATATAATGGGGAGGTGCAGAGCTGTAAGGGAGCATGGATTTTGCACATGATTGACATTAAGTTGTTATCAGTTTAAAATGGATTGTTACAACTTTAAGATGTTCTATCTAATGCCCCAGGTAATCACAAATAAAATATCTATACAATATGCACAAAAAGGAAATGAGAAGGGAAACAAAGCATGGCACTACGGGAGATCAACAACACAAAAAGGAAGATAGTAAGGGAGGAAAGAGGGACAAAAAGCTCTAAGACATACAAAGAATCCCAAAATGTCAATAGTAAGTTATTCCCTAATAGTAATTATATTAAATAGAAATGAGTTAAACTTCACAACAAAAGATGTGTATATATGTTTGTATGTGTGTGTGTGTGTGTTGTCTACATGAATAAATATCAGGTTCTAACGATATGCTACAAGAAATTCACTGTAGTGAATTTAAAAATATATATAGGTTGAAGTGAGAGGATGGAAAAAGATATTCCATGGAAAGTAGCATTCAAAAAAGAGCATACTAATATCAGAAAAAACAGACAAGTCAAAAATGGTTACAGGAGACATAGCATTATATGATGATGCAAGGACTGATTCAACAACAAACTATGATAACAATAAATATATACACACCAAACATGAGAACTTCTAAAGATATGGAGCAAATATGGATGGAATTGAAGAGAGAAATACACAACAAAAGTACCTTTACAACCTAAGGAATGAGAAAAAGAACAATTTACACCCATATATAGCAAAAAGAAAATAATTTAAAAGATTAGAGCAGAGACAAACAAAATAGAGGACAGAAAAATACAGAAAACTAACCAAAACAAGAATTGCTTTTTTAAAAAGATCAACAAAACTGACAAGAATTTGGCTAGATTACCTAAGAAAGGGGAGAAGAAAACTAAAATCAGAAATGAAAGTGAAGAAAGTACAACTCATTTATGGAAATTAAAAAAAAAAAAAGAGAATATTATAAACAATTGCACTATGGTCTGAATGTGTCCCCCCAAAAATTCATATCTTGAAACTTAAATGCCAAGATAGGGTCTTTGCGAGGTGATTAAGTCATGAGACCAGGGCCCTCATGAATGGGATTAGTGTCCTAATAAAAGAAGCTGAAAGGAGCTGTTGTTCCTTCTGCTATTTGAGAACCCACCAAGAGAAGGCACCATCCATAAAACAGATAGTGAGACTTCACAATATACGAAATCTGCCGAAGACTTGAGTTTGGCATTTCTAGCCTCCAGAACTGTGAGAAATAAATTTATATTATTTATAAATTACCCCATCTAAGGTATTTTTATAACATTCTGAATGGACTGAGAGAAATGTACGTCAACAAATTGGATAACCTAGATGAAATGGACAAAGTCCACGAAATATACAACCTACAAAGGATGTATCATGAAGAAATAGAAAGTCTGAGTAGATCTGTAACTAGTAAGTAAATTGAATCAGTAACCAAAAACTTCCCAACAAAGAAAAGCCCAGAACCAGATGGCGTTATTGGTAGCAATGTCACTGATCATTTAGAGAATTAAAACCAATCTGCCTTAAACTCTTTCAAAATCTGAAGAAGACAGAAACCTCTAGATTCATCCTATGAGGCCAATACTGCCCTGATCCAAGACAAGACAAAGACAACATGAAAAGAAAACCATGAATGAATATCCCTGAGGAATACCGAGATAGAAAATTTTCAACAAACCAGAATCGAACAGCATATTAAAAGAATTATTGCATGCTATGACCAGGAATGATTATTGCATGCCATGACCAAGAATGATTATTGCTGAAATGCTAAGATGTTTCAACATACAAAAATCAATGTAATACATCACAACAGAATAAAGAAAAAAAATACTTTCAACTGATGTAGAAAAGGTATTTTTAAAAAGTTAACACACTTTATACTAAAACACTAAACAAACTTCAGAATAAAAAAAAACTACTTAAACATAATAAAGGTCATATAACAAAAGTCCACCACTAACATCATACTCAATATTAAAAGACTAAAAGCTTTTCCTCTAAGATCACAAATAAGACAAAGATACCTGCTTTTGCCTCTTATTTTCAAAACAGCACCAGGAACAGCACAGCAATTAGGCAAGAAAACAAAAAAAATAAATACAAACTATATGGGAAAAATTAAATTATCCCTGTTTACAGATGGCATGATCTTACATATGGAAAACTTGTAAGATTCCACACCCAAACAACACAACACTGCAATAAATAAATTCTGCAAACTTGCAGGACACTAAATCAACATGCAAATATCAGCTGTTTTTCTATACATTAAAAACACTATACCAAAAGGAAATTAAGAAAATAATTCCACTTACAATAGCATCAAAAAGAATAAACTGGTAAAAAATTTAACCAAGGATGTGAAAAACTTATATGCTGAAAATTAGAAAATGTTGCTGAAAAGTATTTAAAATGATACAAATAAAAAGACGCCACATTTTTATGCATTAACACATTTAAGATGTTAATACAACCCCAAGCTGTTTACAGATTTAATACAATTCCTATCAAAATCCCAATGCCATTTTTTTGCAGAAATAAAAAAACCCATCCTCAAATTCATATGAAATCTCATGAGACCCTCAGTAGCCCCACAATCTTGAAAAAGAACAGAAAAATTGAAAGACTCACAATTACTGATTTCAAAACTTATTACAAAGTTATAGTATTCAAAACAGTGTGGTCCTGGCATAAAGACAAGACATACAGACCAATGGAACAGAATACAGAAACCAGAAATAAGTCCTCGCACACATGGTCAAAATGATTTCTAAAACGCATCTACAAACACTAGGTGAAAGGCTGAATGCCTTTCCCATAAGCTGCAGAACAAAGAAAAGATGTCCACCCTCGCCACTTTTATTAAACACAGTACTGAATGTTTCAGCCACTGCAATAAGCAAAAGAGTAAATAAAGACACATACTGGGTCGGGTATTAATGACTCATGCCTGTAATCTCAGTACTCTGGCAGGCCAAGGTGGGTGAATCACCTGAGGTCAGAAGTTCAAGACCAGCCTGGCCAATATGGTGAAACCCCATCACTACTAAAAATACAAAAAAATTACCCAGGCGTGGTGGTGTGTATCTGTAATCCCATCTACTTGGGAGGCTGAGGTGGGATAATCACTTGAACTTGGGTGGCGGAGGGTGCAGTGAGCCAAGATTGCACCACTACACTCTAGCCTGGGCAACAGAGCAAGACTCTGTCTCCATAAAAAAAAAAAAAAAGGCACATACCAATTGGGTATTGTTTTGTAAATTCTTAAAACTTAATATTTTCCTGACATTTCAACATCTCCTCAGACTGTGAGCACTCCACCCCAGGTGGCCAGGTCCAGCAGTGAACCTGCCCCAAGTTCACCTTCTTGCTGTCCCCTGATTAAGACACTTGCCCAGTGATTCTCTAGTTCTGTCTCTCACTCTGCAGTCCCCAATATCCCCAATATCCCCAGGAGGCTCCCCCATCTACTGGGTTGCACTTAGTCTCTGAAAGCTCCTACCACAAGGCCTCCTGCTTGCTGTGCCATGCCCCCACATCTAGGGCTGGTGAGTATCAAAAATCCTTTAATTTCACGTATCTCTCTGGATGAAACTTCTGCAGTCATGTTAGAACCATCCGTAAACATCTCACAAGTGACACTTACTCCCCTATTTACAAAACTTAGAGGAAACAATAAAACTATCTCAGTTTGCAGCTGTCATAATTGTGATGGGAAATCCCAAAGAATGTAAAACAAAACAAAACGAAAAAGTACAGAACAATTGAATTCATCAAGTTTACAGGAAACTATACCAACACATAAAAATAAATGGCATTTGAACACACTAACAATGAACATTTTAAAACCAAAATTAAAACTTAACATTCTTCAAAATAACTCTAAAGAAAATGAAATAGTTACGTACAAACTTACTGAAACACATACAAAATTTGTATGCTGAAAGTTACAAAACACTGATAAAGGAAATAGCAGGACTAAGAAGATGTAGAGACATATTATGTTCATGGATTGGAAGAACCGATATAGTAAAAATGTAAGTTTTCCCTGAAATTATATATAGGTTTAACATAATTCCTATCAAAATCCCAAAAACATTTTTGTAGACATACACAAGCTTCAAAATGTATATAGAAAGGTATGACCCTAAAATAGCTAAAACAATCTTGATAAGAATACAGTGGAATGAATAAAACTACATATTAGTAAGTCTTAGTAGATAGCTAAAGTAGTCAAGACCATGTGATATTAGAAGACACATAAGCTTGCTGAGAATGATGGTTTCCAGGTTCATCCATGTCCCTGCAAAGGACATGAACTCATCGTTTTTTACGGCTGACACAAGAACAGAAAATCAAACACCGCATTTTCTCACTCATAGGCGGGTGTTGAACAATGAGAACACATGGACACAGGGAGGGGAGCATCACACACTGGGGTCTGTGGGGGGCAGCTAGGGACGGATGGCAGTGGGTGGGGACTTGGGGAGAGATAACATGGGAAATGTCAGATATAGGTGATGGGGAAGAAGGCAGCAAACCACATTGCCATGTATGTACCTATGCAACAATCTTGCATGTTCTTCACATGTACCACAATACCTAAAATGCAATAATACATATATATAATATATATTATTATATATAATTATTATATATATTATATATAAAATACCTAAAATACAATAATACATACATATTATATAATATATAATATACATATTTATATTATAATATATTTATATTATATATATAATATATAATATTATATATAATATTTATATATATAATATATAATATATATATATTTATATTATATATATAAAGAAGACACATAAGTACATAGAACAATGAAACAGAATAAAGGATCCAAAAATAGTCCCACACAAATATGCTCACTGTATTTTAACAAAGGTGCAAAAGCTACTCAAGGGAGAAAAGATGGCATTTTGAACAAACGATTTTGGAGCAACTGTACATCCATGGGCAAATAAAAACAAAAAACAGTAAAATTATCTTTAACTAAAACTCATACATTACAGAAAATTGGTAAATAATGCAAAAAGAAGATAATTTTTAAAAATTAACATATTTAATTCTGCAGATAAAAAATTATTACATAGAAGACCGTTTCAACCCAAGCCCTATTATTTTACAATATAATTATGTGAATTATTTTACAGTATAGTTGTTATAATGTCACTTGATGTGTGAAGCTGAAGAAGACAAATATAAAAACCTGCATAATGTAACAGTGATTGAAGAAAGGCATCACATTCCTGACTTACAGAATAAAGTAATTTCCATGGGATAGCTCTTGAAGGAGGACGCCATTTAATGAAGTTCTTTTGGCATGTACAGAAGTTCAACATTATACAGACAAATATAAATATATCTCAAAAAAAATTCTGTGTAAGCAACAGTAACAAATATCTTCTTATATTTATTATAATATTTCCAATTCTAGGTGATAATAGTCTATTTTGAAAAACATACGACAATGGCATTTCTCCTTTCAAAGACTAATTTTTTATTAATAATATTGTGCAGAGATGAAAAAAATGGATTATGAATTTTCCAATATAAACTTTACCCAATTAAAATCATTACTTTTAATATTAGGGAACATTAGTCATCTTTCTTAAAAGTGATAAATACATCAGAGATGACCCCAATATGAAAGACTCAGATTACTTTTTGGGTTGTTATCGAGATCCACTTGGTCTGATTTTCAACTGAACATCTGAGTCAAGTAATTATACAATTTTTTGAGTATAATGACACTATGATCTTGACTTGAAAACATACTTAAAACAAATGGATGAACGAGTAAATAAATATCATCTGCTGTATTTTGCAGTGGCATTGTTTTTCTTCTTCAACTTCTAGAAGGATTAATCAATTATGTATTATCCTATCATCCTTTACCTATTTCTGTTACAGTAATTGCCACTTTGCATAAAGTAACTTGTCTATATGTTGGTTCTCCTACTTTCCCATGAATGTCTCTGAAGGAGGAGACAATATGTTATTCATCTCCAAATCATCATATACGTTAATTTTTTAAACCTAGATAGACAGATGTACAATTTTCAGGTACTGGAATACTGAATACTGTTAAAATGGCACTTCTCACCAAATTGATAATTTCAAGGAAACTGCAATATAACTCAAACATGCCTTTTTGAGAAAACTGACATAAAAGCTGATTCTAAATTTTCTTGGAAAGAAACCTAGAATATCCAGAACAACCCTAACAAAAAAATCAAGGCAAAAACACCACTAACAAAACAATCGTTATACAGATAAAGTAATGAAGAAAGTATGGCACTGGCAGAAGGACTGACAAAATGGAGAAGAGCGGAACAAAATGGCATACTTAAGAAATATAACATATTTAGATAGAATCTTTTAGAAGCTAGATATAACATCACTGGGACAAATACGCCAAAGTGAATTTGGCCTTACTGTAGTTTGGGAACAATTTCAGTTACTTAAGTCTTCCTAAAATCAAAAGATTGTATTTAATAATATATAAGATGCCAATACAAGATAAAAAGGTCCTAAAGTTGAAAGGCAAATGAGACCAACAATGGGACAAATACATCAAATAATTTTTCAGATTTTTAAATGAAGGTGCTTTTGTGAAAACATCATTGCCTGCAAATTCTGAATTCTTTTTACTATATGCCAACATACTGCTCTTACACTACCATCAAGACAGAAAAGCACTAGCTTTTCTTTATTTTCCTGTTACAAGTCAAATAAAAAACTTCCATGCTGAAAAAGAAAGAAAGACAAACATATTGCATTAAAAAAAAAAAGTTTCCAAGGGACAGGAAAAGTCAGAGAGCAGGTATTTGTGGGGGGAACCTAAAATAATCAGATATTGTTCCAAAGGAACAAATGAACTTAATGAAACTACAGACCTCTTGAACTCAAAGCTTCATCATCTGGAAGCTTTAAAACTTATTTTGTGTTTCTAGATAAAGCATAGTGATAAAGTTGCCTTTCAGTAGTGAAGATTGAAACTGCATCCCATCATTTCACCATACATAAAAATCAACTCATGATGGATTGAAGATTTAAACTATTAAAAATCCTAGCAGAAAGCTTAGGACATACAATTCTGAACACAGGCCTTGGCAAAGATTTCATGATGAAGTCTCCAGAAGCAATTGCAACAAAAACAAATATAGACAAGTGGGACCTAATTAAACTAAAGAGTTTCTGCACAGCAAAAGAAACGATCAACACAGTAAACAGAAAACCTACAGAATGGGAGAAAATTTTTGCAAACTATGTATCCAACAAAGGTCTAATATCCAGAATCTATAAGGTACTTAAACAAATCAACAAACAAAATACAAACAACTCTACTAACAAAAGGGCAAAGGACATGAACAGACACTTCTCAAAAGAAGACATACAGGCAGCCAGCAACCATATGAAAAAATGCTGGACATCACTAATCATCAGAGGAAAAGAAATCAAAACCACAATGAGATAGCATCTTACACCAGTCAGAAGGGCTATTATTAAAAAGTAAGAAAATAACCGATGTTGGTGAGGTTGTGGAGAAAAGGGAATGCTTATATACTGCTCATGGGAATGTAAATTAGTTTAGCCACTGTGGAAAACAGTTTGGAAATTTTACAAAGAAATTAAAACAGAATTACCATTTCACCCAACAATCCCAATACTGGGCATATACCTAAAGGAATATAAATCATTCTACCATAAAGACACATGCATGTGTATGTTCACTACAGCACGATTTACAATAGCAAGACATTGAATCAACCCAGATGCCCACCAATGGTAGAGAGGATAAAGAAAATGTGGTACCTATACACCATGAACTACTACGTAATCATAAAAAAGAATTAAATCATGTCCTTGGCAGCAACATGAATGCAGCTGGAGGCCATTGTCCTCTATGAATTAATGCAGAAACAGAAAGCCAAATACCACATGTTCTCACTTACAAGTGGGAGCTAAACACTGAGCACACATGGACACAAAGAGAGGAATGACAGACACCAGAGCTTACTTGAGGGTGGAAGGTGAAGGTCGAAAAACAACCTATCAGGTACTATACTCACTATCTGGATGCAAAATCATTTGTTCACCAAACCCCAGAGATGTGAAATTTACCCATGTAACAAATCTGCACATGTACCCCCTGAATGTAAAAGAAAAAACAAGAATAAATAAAAATGACATAAGAAAGGTCATAGAGATATCACCTTGAGCCCTTCTTCAGGGAAAATAACAAAATGGGTCAGATTCCTTCCCCTATTCCTAATCCCTATGCTTGAACACACATTCCAACCCCATTTCCAGATAAATTATCCTAGTTCAGGGTCTGTGACTGTTTAAGATTTGTAGAGGGTAAAAGATGTGTTAGGTAATAACTGACTAATGTTTAACACAGTATTCACAGATTAAAAACTGCTCTCTTCATAGTGCCTTAAATCCTAAATCTTATTTCAAGAGTAAAAAAAAGAAAACCTATCCCAAGGAAGACAAGTAATGCTTAAGAAATTTTTTCAATGGATATGTAAGATAATATGTGAATTGATGACTTAGACCAGCAGTTCTCAACCTTTTGGCAGCAGGAACCGGTCTCGTGAAAGACAATTTTTCCACAGACCAGGGAGTGGGGGATGGTTTCAGGATGACTCAAGCACATTACATTTATTGTGTACTTTATTTCTATTATTATTACATTTTAATAAATGATGAAATAATTACACAACTCACCATAATGTAGAATCAGTGAAAGCTCTGAGCTTGTTTTCCTGCAACTAGAGGGTCCCATCTGGGGTTGACAGGAGACAGTGATGGCTCATCAGGCATTAGATTCTCATAAGGAGTACACAATCTAGATCCCTCACATGCACAGTTCACAATAGAGTTCACACTCCTATAAGAATCTAATGCTGCCCCTGATCTGATCCGACAGGAGGAGGTAAATCTCCGGCAGTAATGCAAGCAATGGGGATGGGGGACTGTAAACACAGATGAAGCTTCACGCTCGCCTGCCACTCACCTCCTGCTGTATGGCCTGGTTCTTAACAGGCCACAGATTAGTACCAGTCTGTGGCCAAGGAGTTGGGGATGCCTGACTTAAACTATATTTCAGGAGGCTTACTGAGTACAAATTAAGAAATCATCCCCTTGTCAATTTCACTAGGCAAAAATAATGGATACTGATCTCTGTATGCAATACTTATACCTTTAGTAGAAAAAACTTTATAACCATTATACTATAAATAATTATATATTCCAAACATTTTTAAATATTACTTTAAAAAAGTTTTTATGGTGAGTAAATTGTAATTAGGCATAGGAAAATGCTGTCATAAATTTATTGAACATGAACCATATGTTAAGTATAATGTAAAAAGAAGTAATTTAAATCGCTTCTAGAAGATATAGCATAATTTTCATCCTAATCATAGATACAGGATGCTGGGTATAGAGCAAAGCAATATGAAAATAGATTATAAAGATTATAGTTCAAATTTGCTTGTTGTTTATGATGGACTATGGTAACGTGGACAGTATTCTATCTGAATAATAATTATAAATTAGTTACCAATAGCATGAGGCCAAACAAATAGAAAAACTATTTTCTTCATATAAGCAATTACAAAAGGCTAAATTTGAAAGCATTTTATAAAGACAAATTCTATTGATATATTTTATTAGTGGGTAAAGTTTTATTTTTACTGTTGAAATCCTTAACTGTGGGGATTCAATGTATTTTATAAATAGCTAGGATGCTTACTTACACGTGGAGCACGTTACATAACTTTTTTTTCTTTTTACCAGCCTCACATAACATACCTTAGCTAGTCTTCTGGAAGATTCACAGTTATGGTCTGTACATGGCTTGGGTCCTTTTTCAGTGCCTAGAGATGAAACTGAGGAAATATATTTTATCATGAGTCTAACGTATTCTGTCACAATACTTAAATTGGCTTTTGAAAAATAAAATGATATTCTTATATTTTTCTTCCATTAAAATATTAAGCAATTCTCCTGGTGCTAAATGACTCTTTTTAGCAAAACACTTAAGCCAAAACTTTGATTTCTATAAATGAAAAAAATCTTATTTATTCAGTGAACTTAAGAATTAATCAACTTACTTGATAATGTTTGGCTGTTGATTTTGTAAAATCTGAATAATAGATTTATTTCCATTTTAATAACATAAATAGGTATATGTATGTATACATTTATGTGCATTCATTCAATACTGTATTTAACTCTATATAATATACTGTGTGTCATTTAACTCAATTCTTAATCTTTAGCTGCAAAATGATAGAGGTAGGATAAACTGTGATCACAATACTGGAAAGGGAATGAGGTTGGACTATAGTAGCGGCCATGGTAACTAAAATGATGAATATTTATATTCATGTATACATTAATTTATTTAATAAATAATTGCCAAGAGCCTACTATGTATCAGAAATTACTCAAGGTGCTTGGGATACATAAGTGAACAAAATCAACAAAATCCCATTGAATTTAGCAACGTAGAAATGAGTACTGTCTCTGCAAGATCATCTGAGAAATGTTCTCATTATACTACAAGACTTAAAAAATACATGGAAAGAAATCTGATTTCTAGCCTGAGTTTTATAGGAGGTCAACTAATAAACATAGGTATAATGTAAAATAACATTTGAGGCTTCTACTCTCTCATTTGTAAAACAAGGAGCTGAATAATGTGATTTTTGTCAACCTTTCCAGTTAAGAGGAAATGTTTAAAAACAAGTACTTCACCCCAGCAACCAAAATCTCTATAATTTATCTACTACCAATCTTGACAATTTTGTTTTTCCCATAACTCTATTTGTAGGCTATCCATTCTCTATTCATTCCAAATATGCTCTATGGGTGTCTGTGTGTATGACTTTCAGTTGTTCATTTTCCATAGAATTTTTTCAAAACACCAATAATTTTTCACAGGCCTCCTTAATTATTCATCTCCCCCAATAACATCGTCACTTCCTTAGAACACATAAAACACTTGGTAACTCTTCTACAGTATTTATATAAGTTGTACTATTATTATATGAATATTTTCTTTTACTATAATATAATCTTGAAGAGGGATCCTTACTCTTCATTGCCAACATTTACCTAATATGTTATGTAAAATATGTCTGATGGACAACTACTGATATGAAGAGCATAAAATTTATCATAAAAGTATGAATATACACAGAATATATTTTCAGAATACCAGAAAATCTTTGTTTTGTTGTTTCAACATATTTCTTTCATACCTTCCCAAACCCATACATGATGTGAAACTTCACTCTTGCCATCTGCATGATATTATAAGGTACTATAAAATATTACAGACAACACAATCCATCCTGTGATTTTATAAAATTAGATCAGTTAATGTGAGACAGAGCTCCAATTAGGGTCACAGACTTGGGGGAGAAAAAGTTTTATTTATATTCTAATTTTACCTTAGGTCCTTTTAAAATGAGGCCAAAGAAAAGTTAAATCTCTAAATTTATGTATCAGAAATATACGTACAGTTATGAAAAGCACTAGCAAACTGTACCAGGTCTTTTAAGTATTATTCACCTAAGGTACAGCTTTTGCAAGAACTGTCCATGAAGTAATTCAGAAGGTGGCAGATCTGAGTCTACCAATGCATCATAACATGATTATGAGATTGAATTATCATGATGATATAAAATTTTCTTACTTTTGAACCCTTATAAAAATTTAAGGCAATTTAAAAAATTGATTAAGGTTACTATTCATGAAACTAATGCAAAACTGTCAGAAACCACAACATAGAATCAAAAGATACACGAGGTCTTTTCTTATCTATCTTTTCAGAATCAGTATACATAAAAGATTGCTGAAGTAACAAATATCTAGGAGACTCGTTCAGTCCAAATCCAGTATTAATGGTATTAATAGGCAACAGGCTATCCATCCCCACTGTATCAGGCAAACCACATGACACTCGTGTTCCCTGCATCAGCTATCTTCTCCTGAGCTTCCAGCACATCCCCCTCTTTATTTAGGCTAGCTGACTAACCTCATCCTGTATAAAATCACCTCGCTTTTTGTAAGATAAGTTTTCTATGAGATTAAAAATTAAAGAAGATAGGAATGATGCCAGCAAAAATAGCAGCGAAGAAAACTCCTGGCCACCTCTTTCCATAGAAACATTGAAAACAATGAACAAAAATAGTCAGAATGAACTTTCGATCAGAACTCCAGAAAATGATCAAATGTTTACAACCAACTGAATGCTAAATCAACAAAAGACAATTTCAACATAGCTTTTAAGAAAATCTCTGTCAAGTCAGTATCTGACTACAAAGGCTGAAGAGAATTCAAAGGTCAAAAATGAACAAAACTTGAAGTAAATGGAAGACAGACTCTAGAGAACATGACAAAAGATGTAGAAAATTATGAAACAAACAACTACAATCCACACAAGCAACAACCATACACACTGAAGAGGGAGAAGTATCTGATTTCAAAAGCATCCATTAAAATAGTTTAAAGTGTAAAGTTTTTTTAAAAAAAATAGATTTGTAAAGAAAGAAGAAGGTATGGTCCATTCACAGAGAACAAAAAATAACAGAAAATTGTCCCTGAGGAAACACAGACATTGGACTTGCTAGATAAAAACTCTAAATCAGCTATCTTAAATATGCGCAAAGAGCTAAAGAAAATCATGAACAAAGAACCAAATGATACTCTCACAATTACAGAATATCAATAAAGCAAAATAAGTTATAGGACAAAATCTAATAAAAATTATGGAACAGAAAATTGTAACAACTGTAATGAGGACTTCACTAAAGGTTTTCAACAACAGATTTGAGCGAGCAAAAGAAAGAATCAGTGAACTTGAAGATGGTTTACTGAAATTATACAGTCAGAGAAGAAGAAAAAAATTAAGGGAAGAGAATCTAAGACATCTGGGTAACAACATCAAGTATATCACCAAATACATGGTGGGTATTGTAGAAGGAGAGAGAAAGTGGCAAAAAGAGTATTTGAAGAAATAATGGCCAAAATTTCCCAAATTTGATAAAACACATGAATCTACATATACAAGATAAATAAAATCTACATAGGGTAAATACAAGGAATCCACACTGAGACAAATTATAATGAAACTTTCAAAAATCAAAGACAGGAGCTTCTAGGTTGCTGAACATGCAGAGGTAATGGGCGGTAGTATGCCCAAGAGGGCATGTAAGCTCCAGCCTCTTGCCACATGTTTTGCCCTGTGCATCTCTTCATTCTGGCTGTATATCTGTATGTTCTTTAATATCATTTATAATAAATGGGCAACCATTTTTTAAAAAATCAAAGACAAAGAGAGAATCTTAAAAGCAGCAAGAAGTAATTTGCCACATGCTAGGTGTCCACAGTAAGATGAACATCCGATTTCTCATGAAAAACCACAGAAGATAGAAGGCAGTGAGATGATATAAAGAACTGAAATAAAAACACTTCAATCAAGAATCCTGTATCTAGCAAAATAAGCTTTCAAAACTGAAGGAGAATCTAACACCTCACAAAAATGAACAGCTGATGAAGAATAAATAGTAACTTGATACTAGACACAAAAAGAATACTGGCGAAAGTAAACACATAGGAGTACATATGGGTAAATATAAAAGGTAACTGTAGATGAATATAAAGTTAGTCTTTTTTCATTCATCTTTTTTATATTATAATAATGACAAATGAATCAAACAATAATTACAAATCTATGTTAGTGTATATACAATATATAGCAATGTAATTAAGAACAAGAATATAGAGAAGGAGTAAACTTCATAGGAGCAGAGTTTTGGAATACTATTATAACTAAGCTGGAATTAATTCCAACTGGTTTGTTATGAGTTTTAAATTCTAATTGTAGTTCTCAAGATAATCACCAAGAAAATTAATAAAATAAAATAGGAAGGAAATTTCAATAGTACTCTATAAATAAACACAAAAGGTAGTAACAGGGATAATGGAACAAAAAAGACATGAAACAACTTCTGGTTTCTATTTAGCATCTAAGAAACTTGTCAGCTGTCATGCCTGTATCAACAACAACAAAAATATCTGCAACTTTTCTTAGAACCAACAGAAAATTGAGGTCACTGAGAAAACTATAGCTTCCAAAAATGGAAGATAGGTGTATACGGAGAATCACAACTTATCGGGAGTGGAAGCCTGCTACTGGAGCCTTTACCAAGATAACTTAAATTATAATTGAGGGACCTAAGAAGTTCAGTGTGGGCAAGCTCCACAGTTAAAACTCCAGTGGGGCCAGTTCTTAGGTGGCAGGGTAAGGCTTCCAAACTTTCATGAGTTTTATGTTCAGGAAACCTAACAGGTTCTCAGGGTTAAGACTGGAGAAAAATCTGGTGCTTCTGGCAAAGGGAAGGAGAAAAGTAACCACTTAGAAGTAAACGAAAGCAAAGTACAAGAGCATCTGAAGTACAACTAGTATTTTGAACAAACCCTGCTTCAAGAGAAGTAGTTTAATAAAGTTTCATTTTTACCAGAGCCTCAATGACCTGGGGGAAGGGAAATACCAAATTCAAACTCCCTCTAGCCTTCTCAGTGTAAACTGAGAAAGAGAAGCACTCAAAGGTCTCAGACAAAAAATATAGGCTCTCTAAAAAACTGAGAGCAAATCACAGACTTACAGGATGCTTAACCTCACATATGCATATACTACCAATATATTTACAGAGTTACTTATAATGCCATGGTATTACAGTGGAAAGCATTTCAAGTCTTAGTCAAGAAAAGTCTTTATATCACCCAAAGACCATAGGAAAGACAAAAACAAGAAGATAAAAAAAAAAAAAAAAGTAGCTTCTGAAACCTAGTACTACAATAAACAGTAAACAAAGCCCAAATCCTAGCCAGATAAACAGAAATATCAAACACTAAAAGAACCATTTAATTTCTTACTACCTGGTACATCATGTTCAGTTTTCCACACACCTACACAAAAATTGGAAAACATACTAAAAGTCAAATAAACACAGTTTTAAGAAACAGAGCAACCATCAAAACAAAACTCAGATATGACAGAGATTTGGGAATTATGGTGCAGAAATTTAAAATAACTATGAATAATATGCTAAGAGTTCTAAAGGAAAAAAATGGGATAATATGCGAGAATGGATAATGTAATGAGAGAGATGGAAACTCTAAGAATCACAAGGAAATGTTAAATATCAAAACCACTTTAACCAAAATGAAGAATGCCTTTGATGAGCCCATCAGTGGGTTGGACATGGCTGTAGAAAGAATCAAACAAGCTGAAGCTTGAAAATACATCAGTAGAAATTTATCAAAAAAAGAAAAAAAAAGAATTAAAAAAAAAACAAGAAAATAATATCCAAGAACTGTGGAATCCAATAACATAAGCTGTATAATATACAAAATGGTAATGCCAGAAGGAGAAGCAAGGAACAGAACAAATATCTGAAGCAAAAATTGCTGAGAATTTTCCAAGATTAATGACAGACACCAAAGTAAAGATCCAGGAAACTCAGCAGAAACTCAAGCAAGAAAAATGCAATACACACACACACACACACACACACACACACACACACACACACCCCCTCATTCAAACTAAAGAAAATCAAAAATAGAGAAAAGATATTGCAAGACGCTAGAATGGACTCATTACCAAAGAGGCGCATGAATTAGAATTACGTAAGACTACCCTTCAAAAACCATGTATGCAGAAAAGTGAAGTGAAATATTCAAAGTGTTGAGGAAAAATCTATCATCCTAGAATTCAGCATCCATTTATGTTATCCTTTAAAAACTGAAAAGAAAAGAAAAGATTTTCTCATATTAACAGCAATTGGGAAAATCTGTTATCAGTAGCCCTGATTTGCAAGAAATGTTAAAGGATGTTCTTCAGAGATAAGGAAAATATGCATTTAAAACACATATCTATGTAAAAAATGGAATGCATTAGAGAAGGAATAAATAAAAGTTTTAAAAATATATTACTTTATTCTTGATTTATCTAATGGATAATTAGCTAGCTAAAAATAATAAAAGCAACAATGTATTCAGTATTAAAGCTCATGGAAAAGTTAAATAACAGCAGTTTTACAAGGGAAAGAGGGATGAATATGAGAATACTATGTTATAAGGCAATTACACTACTCTTCAAATGGCATAGTGTTATTTGAAAGTGGACTTCAATTAGTCACAAATGTGTATTACAAATTCTAGAACAACCACTAAAAAAAGTAATAAAAAAAGTATAATTGATAAGCTAAGAGAAAAGAAATGGAATCACATAAAATACCTGATTAAAACAAGAGAAAGGGCTAGGTGCAGTGTTTCATGCCTGCAATCCCAGCACTTTGGGAGCTTGAGGTAGGAGATTACTGGAGGGCATGGGTTCAAGACCAGCCTGGGCAAAACAGCAAGACCCCATCTTATTAAAAAAAAAAAAAGAAACTTTTTTTTTTTTAAAGCCAGGTATGGTGGTGTGCTAGCTTACTTAGGAGGCTCATCTGCTTGAGCCCAGGAGTTCAAGGTTACAGTAAGCTATAATCTGCCACTGCACTCCAGCCTGTGCAACAGAACAAGATCTTGTCTCTAGACATACATACATACATACATACATACATATAAGAGAAGGGAGAAAAAGTAAAAATGAAAGGGCAACAAATACAAAACAGTAACAAATATGGTAGATGTTACTTCAACCATATTAATAACAACTTTATATATCAATGGTATAAATACACCAACTAAAGACAGAGACCATCAGAGTGCATTTTAAAAAATACCCAGTCATATGGTTTTTTTTTTTAAATTATTATTATACTTTAAGTTCTGGGGTACATGTGCAGAATGTGCAGGTTTGTTACATAGGTACACACGTGCCATGGTGGTTTGCTGCAACCATCAACCCGTCATCTACATCTACATCAGGTATTTCCTCTAATGCTATCCCTCCCCCCAGCCACCCACCCCCAACAGGCCCCTGGGTATGATGTTCCCCTTCCTGTGTCCATGTGTTCTCATTGTTCAACACCCACTTATGAGTGAGAACATGCTGTGTTCTGGTTTTCGGTTCTTGTGTCAGTTTGCTGAGAATGATGGTTTCCAGCTTCATCCATGTCCCTATAAAGGACAGGAATTCATCCTTTTTTTATGGCTGAATAGTATTCCATGGTGTATATGTGCCACATTTTCTTACCCAGTCTATCACTGATGGGTATGTGGATTGGCTCCAAGTCTTTGCTATTGTGAACAGCGCCACAATAAAAATATGTGTGCATGTGTCTTTATAGTAGAACAATTTATAATCCTTTGGGTTATACCAGTAATCAGATTGCTGGGTCAAATGGTATTTAGTTCCAGATCCTTTAGGAATTGCCACACTGTCTTCCACAATGGTTGAACTAATTTATACTCCCACCAACAGTGTAAAAGCGTTCCTATTTCTCCACATCCTCTCCAGCATCTGTTTCCTGACTTTTTTATGATCACCATTCTAACTGGCATGAGATGGTATCTCATTGTGGTTTTGATTTGCATTTCTCTAATGACAGTGATGATGAGCTTTTTTCATATGTTTGTTGGCTGCATAAATGTCTTCTTTTGAGAAGTGTCTGCTCATATCCTTTGCCTACTTTTTGATGGTTTTTTATTTTTTTGAAAATGTGTTTAAGTTCTTTGTCAGACAGATAGATTGCAAAAATTTTCTCCCATTCTGTAGGCTGCCTGCTCACTCTAATGATAGTTTCTTTTGCTGTGCAAAAGCTCTTTAGTTTAACTAGACCCCATTTGTCTGTTTTGGCTTTTGTTGCCATTGCTTTTGGTATTTCAGTCATGAATTCTTTGCCCATGCCTATGTCCTGAATGGTTTTGCCTAGGTTTTCTTCTGGGGTGTTTACGGTTTTAGGTCTTACATTTTAGCCTTTAATCCATCTTGAGTTAATTTCTGTATAAGGTATAAGGAATGTATCCAGTTTCAGCTTTCTGCATATGGCTAGCCAGTTTTCCCAACACCATTTATTAAATAGGGAATCCTTTCCCCATTGCTTTTGTCAGGTTTGTCAAAGATCAGATGGTTGTAGATGTGTGGTGTTACTTCTGAAGCCTCTATTCTGTTCCATTGGTCTATATATCTGTTTTGGTAACCAGTACCATGCTGTTTTGGTTACTGTAGCCTTGTAGTATAGTTTTAAGTCAGGTAGCGTGATGCCTCCAGCTTTGTTTTTTTTGCTTAGGATTGACTTGGCTATAAGGGCTCTTCTTTGGTTCCATATGAAATTTAAAGTAGTTTTTTTCCAATTCTGTGAAGAAAGTAAATGACAGCTTGACATGGATAGCACTGAATCTATAAATTACTTTGAGCAGTATGGCCATTTTCATATATTGATTCTTTCTATCCATTAGCATGGGATGTTTTTCCATTTATTTGTGTCCTCTCTTATTTCCTTGAGCAGTGGTTTGTAGTTCTCCTTGAAGAGGTCCTTCACATCCCTTGTTAGTTGTATTTGTAGGTATTTTATTCTCTTTGTAGCAATTGTGAATGGGGGTTCACTCATGATTTTACTCTCTGATTGTCTTGTTATTGGGTGTATAGGAATGCCTGTGATTTTTGTACATTGATTTTGTATCCTGAGACTTTGCTGAAGTTGCTTATTAGCTTAAGGAGATTTGGGGCTGAGATGAAGGGGTTTTCTAAATATACAATCATGTCATCTGCAATCATCTGCAAACAGAGACAATTTGACTTCCTCTTTTCCTAACTAAATACGCTTTATTTCTTTCTCTTGCCTGATTGCCATGGCCAGAACTTCCAATACTAAGGTGAATAGGAGTGGTGAGAGAGGGTATCTTTGCTTGTACCAGTTTTCAAAGGAATGCTTCCAGTCTTTGCCCATTCAGTATGATACCAGCTGTGGGTTTGTCATAAATAGGTCTCATTATTTTGACATATGTCCCATTGATACCTAGTTTATTGAGGGTTTTTAGCATGAAAGGCTGTTGAATTTTGTCAAAGGCCTTTTCTTCATCTATTGAGATAATCATGTGGTTTTTGTCATTGGTTCTATTTATGCAATGGATTTTATGTTTCTTTATTTGCATATGTTGAACAAGCCTTACATCCCAGGGGTGAAGCCGACTTGATTGTGCTGGATACGTTTTTGATGTGCTGCTGGATTTGGTTTGCCAGTATTTTGCTGAGAATTTTTCCATCGCTGTTCATCAGGGAAACTGGCCTGAATTTTTCTTTATTTGTTGTGTCTCTCCCAGGTTTTGGTATCAGGATGATGCTGGCTTCATAAAATGAGTTAGGGAGGATTCCTTCTTTTCTATGGTTTGGAATGGTTTCAAAAGGAATGGAACCAGTTTCTCTTTGTACCTCTGACAGAAGTCAGCTGTGAATCCATCTGGTCCTGGATTTTTTTGGTTGGTAGGCTATTACTTACTTCAACCCAGATACTATGCTTCTCCTACAGTCTTCACAATCCACAGATCAGGAGATTTCCTCTGGTGCCTACACCACTAGGGCCCTGGGTTTCAAGTACAAAACTGGGCAGCTGTCTGGACAGAAATTGAGCTAGCCACAAGAGCTTTTTCCATATCCCAGTGGCACCTGGAATGCCAGCTAGAAAGAACCATTCAGTTCCCTAGAAAGGGGGCTGAAGCCAGGGAGCCAAGTAGTTTGGCTTGGCAGGTCCCACCCACATGGAGACCAGCAAGCTAAGATCCACTGGCTTGAAATTCTCACTGCAAGCACAACCTGAGATGCTCGAGCTTGGTGGGGAGGGGATGGGATGGGGGCAGAGGGAAGGGCGTCAGCCATTGTTGAGACTTGAATAGGCAGTTTTACCCTCACAGTGTAAACAAAGTCTCAGGGAAGTTCAAACTGGGAGGAGCACACTGCTTCTCCTCTCTGGGCAGGGCATCTCCGAAAAAAAAAAAGGCAGCAACCCCATTCAGAGACCTATCAATACAACCCCATCTCCCTGGGACAGAGCACCTGGGGGGAGTGGCAGTTGTGGGCACAGCTTCAGCAGACTTAAATGTCTTTGCCTGACAGCTCTGAAGAGAGCAGCAGACCTCTAAGCACAGCACTGGAGCTCTGATAAAGGACAGACTGCCTCTTCAAGTGAGCCCCTGACTCTCATGTATCCTGACTGGGAGACACCTCCCAGTCGGGGCCGACAGACACCTCATACAGGAGAGCTCTGGCTGGTATCTGGCAGGTGCCCTGCTAAGAAGAAGCTTCCAGAGGAAAAATTAGGCAGCAATCTTTCCTGTTCTGCAGCCTCTGCTGGTGATACCCAGGAAAACAGGGTCTGGAGTGGACCTACAGCAAACACCAGCAGATCTGCAGCAGAGGGGCCCAACTGTTAGAAGAAAAACTAACAAACAGATAGGAATAGCATTAACATCAACAAAAAGACAGCCTCTCAGAGACCCCACCTGAAGGTCATCAACTTCAAAGACCAAAGGTAGATAAATCCACAAAGATGGGAAGAAATCAGCACAAAAAGGCTGAAAATTTCAAAAACCAAAACACCTCTTCCCCTCCAAAGGATCACAACTCCTCACCAGCAAGGGAACAAAACTGGACAGAGAACAAGTTTGACAAATTGACAGAAGTAGGCTTCAGAAGGTGGGTAATAACAAACTCCTCTGAGCTAAAGGAGCAATCATATGTTGTTTAAAGAAATCCTCTTTAAATATGAAAACACGGAAAGATTAAAAGTGAAGTGATGAAGAAAACTATACTATGCTAACTTTATCAGAAAAAAAAGCTGGAGTAGCAATATTAATTTCAGACAAAACAGGTATCATAGCAAACAAAATTATCAGGAATAGATAGAGGCATTATATAATGATAAAAGTGTCAATTCTCTAAAAAGACATAAAAATCCCTAATGAATATTTGTGTAATAACACAGAGTAACAATATGTGAGACAAAAATGACAGAACTGCAAGGAGAAATAGAAGAATACAGTATTAAAGATGGAGACTTCAACACCCTGTATCAGTAACTAACAAATCCAGAAAGCAGAAAATCAGGACACAGTTGACCTGAAGGGCACCATCAATCAACTGTATCCAACAGATACGTAAAGAAGATTTCATCCAAAGAGTGCAGAATACATTTTCTTCTCAAGATCACATAAAATAGTCACAAGACAAACCACAGTTTGGGCCATAAAAAACACCTCTACATATTTTAAAGAATAAACATCACACAATGTATGCTCTCAGACCACAATGGAATTCATCTTGAAATCATTAACAGAAACATAGCTGCCAAACCCCAAAATACTAAGACATTAAACAACATACTAATATACAATACAATGGTCAAAAAAGAAGTCTCAAGAGAAATTCTAAAATATTTTCAACTAAATGAAAGTGAAACAACTTATCAAAAATTGTGGTATACAGTAAAAGCAGTGCTTAGAGGAGAAATTTATAGCGTTGAATACATACATAAAAAAGAAGAAAGAATTAAATTCAATAGTTGAAGCTTCCATTTGGGAAACTAAAAAATGAAAATTTAATGCAAATAAAGTAGAAGATAAGAAATATAGTCACGTGTCACTTAATGATAGAGACACATTCAGAGCAATGTGTTGTTAGGCAATTTTGTTATTGTGCAAACATCATAGGTTGTACTTAAAGAAACCCTAAATGGTATAGCCTACCACACATCTAGGCTATATGGTATAGGCTATTGCTACTAGGCTAACCTGTACAGTATGTTACTGAATACTGAAGGCAACTGTATAGCTTACCCCAAAACAAACTGAATATATAAGACTCTATTGTTAATATGGACCCTGTGAGACATAAAACCCAACCTCTCCTTTCCCTTTTGGAAGACAGAGTGCCTTCAGTCCACAACAGAGACTATATCTTTCCAGACTGCAAGTTGATGTCACCAATAAATCTCTTCTTTCTACTATTTAGCCATCCTCGTGGTCATTTGGACTAGACTTCTATGACCACAAAAGAAAGAAATCAGAAAGCCATAACAGAAGGAAATCTAGAATGTACACAAATATGTGGAAATTGAACAACATACTCCTAAACAACCAACAGGTCAAAAAAAATTACAAAGGAAGTTAGAAAGCACTTGCAGATGAATGAAAATAAAAATACAACATACTAAAAAGTATGGGTTGTAGTTAAAACGGTACTCAGAAGGACATATATGAGTATAAATACCTATACTTAACAAGAAGAAAGACTTCAAATCAATTACTTAACGTTACAGCTTAAAAAAATAGAAAAAGAATGAATTTAACCCAGAGGTAGCAAAAGAAGGAAATAATAAAGAGGAGAAAATATATGAACTAAATAGAGAATAGAAAAAGCAAAAAGAAAATTTTAAAAAAATTGGCTTTTGGAAGAAACAAAATAAAATTGACAAACATTCACATAGACAGAGAAAGCAAAGTAGAGACATTACTACCCATCTTTCAGAAATAAAAAGGGTAACAAGAAAATACTATAAACATCATAGGCCAATAAATTAAGTAATCTAAATGAGATAAACAAATAGCTAGAAACACACAAACTACCAAAACTGACTCAAGAAGAAACAGAAAATATGAATACGTCTATAAGTAAGTAAGGAGTTTGAATCAGTAATCAAAAACCTTCCAACAAAGAAAAACCCAGAACCCAAAAGCCTCAGTGATGTATTCTATCAGTCAAAGAAGAATTAAATAAAATTCATCTCACTTTCTTCCAAAAGAATAGAAGAGGAGGTAATCCTTCCTAACTCATATCATGAAGCCAGCATTACCCTGACACCAATGCCAGAAAATGATATGATTACAGGCCAATACCCATTATGAATGCAAAAATTCTTAATAAAAATATAACAAACCAATTCCAGCAGTATAGTAAAGAATATACTATGACCAAGCAGGGTATGTTCCAGGAAAGCAAAGGTTGTTCAATATATAACAATCAAAATAGAGTATACTTCATTAATAGAAGGCAGGGTGAAAATAAAAAACACATAATAATCTTATTTCATATAAAAGTAGTATTTAACAAAATAAAAAATCCTTTAATTATAAACCCACAGTAAATATCACATTTAACAGGGAAAGACTGAAAGCTTTCCTCCTAAGATCAAGTACAAGACAGAGATGCCAATATTGCCCCTTCTACTAAACATTGTGCTGGAAGTTAAAGCAAGAACAATTTTGCAAGAAAAATGTGGAAAATTTATCCAGGGTGGAAAGGGCTAAGTAAAAATATTGCTAGTCACAGACAACATGATCTTCTACATAAAAACTATTAAATATTTCCCCAAAACAAAACAAAGTCAAAAAACACTATTAGAGCTAATAAAGGAATTCAACCAAGGGTGCAGAATCCATTTTTAAAAACCCAGTGTATTTCTATACACTTGCCATGAACAATGTGTAAAGGGAACTAAGAAAATTCCACTTTTAATAGTATCAGAAATAATAAAATACTTCAAAATACATTTGCCAAGAGTTACAGGACTATACTTACACAGTGAAAACTGTAAAATGCTGCTGAAAGAAATTAAACAAGTTCTAAATAAATGCAAAGCTATGCTGTGTTCACAGATTAGAAGACTTAATATTGTTAAGGTGGCAATAATATCCAAAGCTACGTTCAGATCCAATGCAATCCCTATCAAAACTCCAATGGTGATTTTCATCACAAATGGGGGAAGGAGATGCTAAAAATCATACGGAATTACAGTCAATCTCAAATTACCAAAACAATGTTGAAAAGGAAGATCAAAATTTAGGGAACTCTCACTTCTCAATTTCAAAATTGCCACAAAGCTACAGTAATCAAAATGGTGTACTGACATAAGAACAGAAAAACAGAACAATGCAATAGACTTGAGAATTGAGATAAGCCCATATATTTCTGGTTAACTGACCTTCAACAAGGGTGACAAGACAATTGAATGTGGAAAAGAATGGTCTCTCCAACAAATGTTCTTGGGCAACTGGATAGCCACATGCAAAATATGAAGTATAAGATTGAACCCATACCTTATACTATACACACAATTAGCTCACAATGAATCTCAGACCTAAATGTAACAGCTAAAACTACAGAAGGGGTAAATCTTCATGACCTCAGATTTGGCAATATATTCTTATAAACATCACCCAAAGTACAAGAAACACAAGGAAAAAATAGGTAAATTGGACTTCATCAAAATTAAAATCAATTGGGCGTGAAAGGACATTATTAAGAAAGTGAGAAAACAACCTACAAAATGGAAGAAATATTTGCATATCACATATTAATAAGAACCCAGTATTAGGAATATATAAAGAACTTTTACAACAACACCAAAAAGACACACAACCCAATTTTAAATTGAGCAAAGGACTTGAATAAACACTTCTCCAAAGAAGATACACAAATGACCAAAAAGCGTGCAAAGATGTTCAACAACATTTGCCTTTGGGGAAATGCAAATCAAGCCCGCAATGCTTCATTTCTATTGGATATCATTTCTTTTTATGAGTTTCAGTACACTTTCAGGTTCTCTTTCTTTTTCTTTCTTTCTTTCTCTTTCTTTCTTTCTTTCTCTCTCTCTCTTTCTTTCTCTTTATTTTTTGTCTCACTCTGTCACTTAGGCTGGAGTGCAGTGGCACGATCTCGGCTCACTGCAACCTCCACTTCCAGGGTTCAAGTGATTCTCCTGCCTCAGCCTCCTAAGTAGCTGGGACTACAGGCCCACATCACCATGCCCGGTTATTTTTTACATTTTTATTACAGTCAAGTTTCACCATGTTGGCCAGGCTGGTCTCAAACTCCTAACCTCAAGTGATCCACCTGCCTCGGCCTCCCAAAGTGCTGAACCCAAAGTGAGTCACCGTTTCAGGTTTTCTAAGGACTGATCCACCTATTAAACAGACCTGGGAACAAAGACCCCATAAATCCTATGAATGCTAATAATAAATCCTTGAACAAATAAAGAAAGATTCTCTTTCTGGTAATTAGTCTCAGAGGCTGGAGAAAAACTCTCAATGTATTTCTGGAGAAGAGAAGAGAGAAGGAGGGAGAGGCCAGAGAAGGGAAGTAGAGTAGCCAGCAGAGGGGAGGGAAGGGGAGGGCAGAGGAGAAGGAAAGAAGGGAGAATAGAAGGGAAAAGAGAAGGAAATAGAAGTAAGGGAGATAAAAGACAGAAAATGAGGCTGAACTTCCCCTGGTTCTTTTCCCTTAAAGCTTCATGCCTCTCAGTTGTGTTTCTAAAACTTCAATCCTAGATGGCCAAATAAAAAAAAAGTGAGAAGGGAAAGTAGGGAAGTGGGTAAATACAATCAAAGTCTGATAGCAAAAAAAAAAAAAAAAAAAAAAACCCTAAAAAAAGGAGGAAGGAAGAAGAAACTAGCAAGTAGTAACATTTCATTTGAGATGAAAATGGGAGGGGTGCCCTACTGTGACTGGAACCCCTTAAGAACACATGGATGGGCATTCCTAAGTGCTCCTTCATAAACAAACCATTATAAATACAAAGTCCAATTCTTTGTTTTCCAGAAAATATTGGGCCTCCACATTATTAAGAAAAGCACACTAAGCTGAATGGTTCTTCTTGTCTGTATTAACCCATCTTACAATTAGATGATTTTATAAATTAAATCATTATAAATATGACACTCCTTACAGTAAGTTCCACTCTATAGTAAATTATCATAATAGTGTAAGTTATTGAGAGAGCAAACTTTTCATCAGTACATGAAACAGAATTCTATTTGAGGGGTGATAAGCACTAAGTCAAAGTAGAGAACAAAATATATTCAGATGTAAAGTGTTTATATTGTAAAAATGCTGTGAGTAATTGACAACGTTTTTTAACTATTAGTTATGTGTTCTCAAGTTGCTTTTCTAAAGAACTGTATGGACTTACCTGAAAATGTAAAGAACAATTCATTTTGCAAACCAGCTTTTTTGCATTTTAACATGATGGCATTCAGACTTAAGTAAGGAAATTTCACATGAAAGGTCAAGAACCAGTTTGCTTAAAATCTGAAGAAGTTTCTTCTCAAAAGAAGTATTATAAATACTGTTGCATGGAGCCGCATGATATCGAGCTGTGAACTGATAATAATAACGAGGTTCACGATAAGCTGTAAAAAAATAAGAAGAGAAAGACACAAAAATGGTTATTTAAATAATTGAAACATATTGCAATTATTTAAGAAATACCATTATTTGGTATAAATTCTTGGTACAAGTTTTTATATCAGTTATATTTATTTTTAGTTCACCAACACTTACCTTGCAGTTACTAAGTATCAAATATCATGACAGACACTTTACAAATAGTGACTCATTTAAATCTCTCAACATCATTAAGATTTTCTAACCCTCATAAAGAAATTGAGGGAAGCTGGGATTATGTCACACATCCAATGCCTATGCTATCAAAACTAAGATTCTAATTTATGGAGCCCGGTCCCAGAGCCTGTGCTCTTAACCTCAATACTACGCTGTCAAACTCAGGTGTAACAGCTCTCTAAGTTCAAATATTTATCTTGGAATACATTAAAGTCATATAATCATGAACAATAGTCAAAAATATGTGTTTCTAATAAATCCACAATTAGTTTTATTGAGTTGAGTACAACATCTAGAACTGAGAACATATATATATTTTTTTGCCCACCCCAAATTCTCACTGAAATGATAAAAGAAAAATAAAAATGAAAAGAAATTAACTACAATACCAAAAGTCAGAAAAGTTCATCTTCCAAAACAGGAAGTTCTGTTGCTACTTCTTTCAAGCAAGGGAGACCTCCCTGTGTATTCCTCAATTATGCTCAGGAAAAGCTTCATACTTAGCTACCGTCCATCTTTGTATTTGGAGTAGAGACCAGACAGCTTCTAACTGCTGAGGAAACCTCTATAGGTTTCATTTCTGAACAGGAATTCTAACATACTTTTGAACTGATTCATCCATCAGTGTAGGTATGCATTTATCATGTATACATACATATATCATGATTTATAATATGAAATATATATAATATATACAAATATCACATAGAATAACTGAACCTATGGGGTCAGAGCTGGAAACTGGAGTGAGTCACAGTATGATTGGGGGACAGAGAAGGAAAACCTTTTCTTTCCAGAAAACTGACCCATAAAAAGGTATTAACTGAAATAGAACTAAGTCTCAATTTAAGCCAAAATATCCCCCAAATTCTCTGAAACACTATTTCAAAAGTATATTCTTCTGAGTCTCCAGCAGAAGTACAAACAAACCAGCAACAATTCAGGATCAGCTTATGTGCATAAAAGAGTTAACATCGCAGGGTAGGGCCTGCTTGCAGGATTAGCCCTTGCTGGTAAACACTTTCCTAGACAGACAGGAATTTTTTCCTTCACGGATAAAACTGTCTTCTTACCCATCTGATGACTGAACATCTTTTTGCCTTCTGGGAGTCTGGAATTTGTGTAGTTGCTAGGCAGAGTGCCTACGGAACTGGTCCCTAATAAACACTCTTGATGTGTTACTGCTTTATTCTATTGCTTTTTTTTTTTCCCTCAAAAGCTCTCTGCAAATCCTAAAGTGTCTTCAAGAAGACTCATGGAATAGACTTTAAGTATACTTAGTACAGATTTCTGACATCACTAAGATCATATAATTAGACTGGGTAAAAATTTGAATAACTCAAATCTTAAAAACTGGACTCAAACTGCTAACCTAACATCAAGCAGAACAAGAATTAATTATGTAGGACTGAACTGATAAAGGACTAAAAATTATTTTTATGACTTTTTGTTGAAAACATTGCTGATTTTCTTTTCTTTTGTTTTCCAGAGTCAAGAAAGCTTTTTTTAAAAAGAACGCTATTTATGGTTTGCAGAAATTGGGTAAAGTATATTTTTGTAAGCAAAATCAAAACATTTACCAGAAAACTAAATATTCTGGGGACTTCAAGAAAAGAATTAACTCAAGTACTGCAGCTAACATCTGAGGGTGAGTCCATGGCTTGACTTCCTAATCTGGAGAGCATTTTAAAAGTCATTTCCTTATGACAAGTTCCAGAAAAGCCAAATTTAAAAGAACCTATAATAAGGTCAATCATTATTCCTGCTACAGTTTGTTTACTTATTTATTCATTCATTTATTTGTTTTGAGATGGAGTTTTGCCCTGTCACCCAGGCTGGGGTACAGTGAAGCGATCTTGGTTCACTGCAGCCTCTGCCTCCTGGGTTCAAGTGATTCTCCTGCCTCAGCCTCCCAAGTAACTGGGATTACAGGCACACACCACCATGCCCAGCTAATTTTTGTATTTTATGTCGAGATGTGGTTTCACCAGGTTGGACAGGCTGGTCTCGAACTCCTGACCTCAGGTGATCCACCTGCCTCGGCCTCCCAAAGTGCTGGGATTATAGATGTGAGACACTGAGCCCAGCCTTGCTACAGTTTATCTAACTAATCAAGCCCACTATAATGAGGCTAAAACTTATTTGACAACAGAACTGGACTCGCTGTGATCTTTGGTGAAATGGGTGACCAGAGAGAGAAAAATTATGTTTCAAGAAAAAATTAAAAACTATAGTGTACCTGTTATTAGATTCTAGCCCTGTCCATTGGTTTTGAGGGCTTTTTTAAAATTATCTAGACTGAGTCTTGAATTTTTAGTTTCTTCCAGTATCTGACTATGAGCCTCCACACTAAAACTTCCCATTTTTCTCCCACTCACTCATTTGACTTGAAATTCCTACACATCAAAACTGATTTTCCTAAAGTCCTGCAAGTTAATGCTAGACAACCTGATATAAACTTTGGAGAAATCATCACAACAACTTATTTATGTACAGAAAGTTCAGTGGAACGCCTGATTCAAATGACAATCTGAAAATATCTATCAAATTGCCACTTCCTGCCCATTCCAACTGAAAATGCTTTGAGCTGAAATCTAAAATATTCTCAGCTGACTGCCTTCCAAACTCAGAGACCAGTTTGCAGACTGCTCCAGGTATTAACTTTTGCTTTTTCTGTTTTCCATAAAAAATGCCTCCGACTAAATACCAGTGTGCTCATACCATAGAGAGACTGAATTTTGATAAAAATTCAGCTTTAACACTACTTTCTGAAATCAGACTCACCTGTTCAACTAAGCTGATTATTCTCAGGACTAAGAGACTCATTCAATAAGACAGGGAACCCAAACGTGTTCCTTTCTACTTGTTTCAATCTATTTCTCCCCACTTTGCCAATTTCTTTACCTTAGAATCTCTAACCTAAATCTCCCCAAAGCTACCAACATGGATTTTAATACGTAAAACTTTCTAAAAGTAAAGCTTTAAAAGGGGTATTGAAAATATATATATATATTTCTCCCCCAAACATTGAGGATTATGAGGTTAATGGAGGGTAACATGCTGCCTTAGCCTCTATTTGCCCGATGGCAGAACACCAAGTCCTTCCTTACTGGAGATAGCACTTGCTAATCTGTCCAGAGAAAGCACCAGCAGGCACCAAAGGGATCTGGGAACAGATTTTACTATCCTTCCACATTTTCTAATCTTTTAGAAGACTGGAACTGCTCTCTCCTTTGTTTTGTCACTATATTGGATTTATGGCTCTATTAAAACATTATGTAAGAGAGCCCGTAAGCCACCAACAGGAGATACTTTTGAATTGAGGCCTCTCCAGCATGATGGGTATAGGACACACATAAACTTCGGCCACTTTCTCCCTTGTTAACCTGGCTTTTGTTTTCAGCAGTGTCTCAACTAAGAAGTTATGAGAGTTAAAAAAGAAACTATGTTTCTCCCCTTCAATTATCAGTACAGTTCAGTGCCATTACCTTGCTTTCTACTAAGTAGGTGGCAGTAATTTGCCCATCATAAGTGCAAATATCAACACAGTAGAAATATCAAATAAAATCTCAGTACAATTACTAAATCAGTTTCTCCTTACTGATCCCTTGAAAGTCTCAGGGACTCCCAGAGTTTCACAGAACATAATTTGAGAACCACTGATCTATATTCAGAGTACTATTAGAAATTGACAAGAGCACAAAAACAGGAAAACAGGCAAAATATATAAACAGAATCTTGTATGGGACAATAAACATACATAAATAGATGCTCAAAGATAACAGTATTAAGGAAAATGCAAATTATAAGTAATACAGCTTTTTTACACCCACGTTACAGATAAAACAGCAATAAAACCTATTTTGTTGGTGGTAAAGATACACAGAAGTATATGTACATTATTAAAATTTAATAATAAAATTAAAAAATGTAAATTCTCAAAATGTTAAAGGAATAAATTAAGAAAAGGAAATTATAAAACAAAAATAGGTGGATATGATCAAAAACAAGTGGAGACTGTAAAAATGTAAGATCTAACATATTGGAGAATGAAAATATAGTCACTGAAATAGAAAGAAAAAAATCACTGAGGTAAAAAATAAATAAATTAAGTGAAATAGATAGGCTAAATGGTAGACATACATACCCGAAGAAACATTTGGTAAACTGCATGAGAGTACCTAAAATACAGGACATTTAAAGATTTTGGTATATGAAAGACAAGCTAAAAGTCATGAATATAAGTTAAGAAATCCTAATAAATATATTGAATTAGCATTCCAGAAATAAAAATAGTCAAGAGGAGGATGAAAGAAGTCAACAAACTCCAAAAGTTCAATATTACAACATGTAAACCACATTCTCTGACACACACAAAAATCAAAATAAAAATCAACAACAATTTTAAAAAATAAAATAGAACTAAATAACAAATGGGCTATAAAAGAAATAGATTTGATTAAATATTTAAATGATAATAAACATGTCAGTAATTGTGAGATGTAACTATAGAAATAGAAAGTAAATTTATAGTCTTAACTATATTTACCCAAAAAATAAAAAGAAAATAAATGAGCTAACGGTACAACTCAAGAGTGTGCACAAAGAACAAAGTTAACACAAGAAAGGAAGTTATGGAAAGAGAACAGGAAAAATCCAAGAAGGAATGAATCCCTAGAAATACAAAAAGTAATTATAATTTAGATAGAAGTAAAATCCATGACAAATAAGGGAAAAAAATCAAATAATGTACTAATTAAAGAACAGAAAAAAGATATGAAAATTTAATATATAAATAAAGAAAAAACAAATTACATAAAACACTATAAATATCTTCATGCCAATGATTTTGGAGAGTTGGATTGAAACTATTTCTAGAAGAATATACATTATTATTCATAATATGAATTACTATAATGTATATAAGAATAATAAAGTAATGGCTACTACTAAAAAAATAACTGTGGGAGATAGACTTCTGACAAGGCAGTTGGAGGAGCTCTGCAAACTCCAGCAAAGCTGCTATAAATTCTTTTTTAAAAACAACCATTAAAAATTGTCCTAAGGGCACAGAAAATATAAAGAAACATTCATTCAAATAAGTCTATCGAATGTCAGTAAGAAAAGTGTAATAGTCTGTTCTCGCACTGATATAAAGAACTACCTGAGACTGGGTAATTTATTAAGGAAAGAGATTTAACTAACTCGAAGTTCTGCAGGCTGTACAGGAAGCATGGCTGGGAAGCCTCAGGAAAGTTACAATCATTATTATCATTATTTCTCGCAACCATACGTTAATCTACATTTATCTCAAAACAAAAAGTTGAATCTGAAAAAAACAGGCCTAAGGTTTAACTTGACTTATCAGGACCATTTGCAGTCTACTTTTTTAAGCTATTGTACCTTAAATGATTGAAAACTTGTTAACTGCTGAATATATAATAACCTTTGCTTGTATTTAACTGAGCAGAACAGTTTTTAATGCTCAAGCACTTCTGTTCTTGTGCATGACTTGTAGCCTTAATTTTCTGTGTGAAAATCATTACATTATTACCTTAGCTTTTTGGGGGGTATGGGGGGAAACAAAGAAAGAAGGCTTGTTAAGTCTGTCAAAACATAACCTTATCGTGTGAATTTTTGTTAATATATTATACAAGCTAAACATTTCATTTGCCCAGAAAGCTAATATAATACATTTGGAAATTTCCGCTCTGTAATATCTTTAGAGCTGACAGTCTGTTAGGTTTGTTTTTTATTTCATGCTAAAGTGTCATTTAGTGGTTTTGTGAACTGGTCAGAAGTTCACAGGTTTTAAGTGTCTTGGGGAAATTTATATTAGACATTACCCTTTGTCTACCAAATAAAAGATGTTAACTTACTCCTGTTTAAAAAAATAGGCCTAGAAAATATAGAAAACAATTTTTCTTTTCCTTTCTTTTTTTTTTTTTATCTTTAATTTAAGGTGGAGTCTCAACTCTGTCGCCCAGGCTGGAATACAGTGGCATGACCTGCAGGTGGAACCTGCAGCTTCTACCACCCAAGTTCAAGTGATTCTTGTGCCTCAGCCTCAGCCTCAGACTCCTAAGTAGCTGGGATTACAGGTGTGCACCACAAGCCTGACTTTTTTTTTTTTTTTTTTTTTTGTATTTTTAGTGGAGGTGGGGTTTTGCCATGTTGCCCAGGCTGATCTTCAACTCATGGCCTCAAGCGATCCACCTGCCTCAGCCTCCCAAACTGCTGGGCAATTTTTATTTTCTAGATAGAAAAAAAAATCTCTTAGAAAACAAAACAAAACAAAAACAAAAAAGGTCACAGAATTAAAATTGATAGCTCTCATTACAAAAAAAAAAATTGAAACTTCTGTTAGTATAAACAACATTTTAAGTGACAGAAGGTAGAAATTATTTAAAGTATTGAAAAGAAAGGATTAGTATCCAGAACAGTAAAATATCTAAAAATCAGTAAGAAAAAGACAAACTATCCAAAAGGAAGATGACAATGGAACTGAAAAGGCAATCTACTGAATAACAAAAATATGAAAGTATGTTCTAACTTACTAATAATTAAGGAAGTGTATATTAAAGCAATGACTCACCATTTTTATGCCTATTGTCTTGCCAAATTCAAATCTGATAATAATTCTTGATTTTATTTTTTTAATTTTCTAACATTTGTAAAGGTTTTATATACACATAGAAAATTATAAGTTGATTTTACTTCTTACAATCCAGGTAATAGTGAATACCTTGCTCAACACAGTAAAAAACATGAGTCAAAAAGAAAATACCACTTGTAGGTTATATAAAATTTTGAAATTTGGAATTATCCTTTACTTACAATATAAAAGGTTAATAAGTTAAAAACAAAATACAGAATACAATGCATTTGACATAAAATTACTATCTACATAGCTACATATCTCTCAGTAGCTATTCAGACACACACATACACAGAGCCAACACAACAAGATTGGAATAACCTACCAAAGACTAAAAAATACATATTAAAACTATAAAATACCATTAACTTATTATATTGGCAACACTTCAAAATACAGCATTAAAGGGGTTTAGAAACTGAAGTTCTCATCTATTCATAGCAGGGTTGCAAATTCCTATACTTTTACAAGTCAACGGGCAGAATCAATCATAATAGCACTATGAATTTCCTGTAGATTTTCCTTTACAGAATTCATCTTTCTGAAACACTATCAACTTATCTTACAAAATACAGGAATGCTGGTATGGTGTGAAGGTATGGTGTATGCGTGTGTATACACAGATCAATGATAGATGGATGTATGGATGGATGGACAGATATTTAAATGTTCCATATAGTACCATCTGAAGTAGGGAAAAAGTGAAAGAAACCAATAATTAACTGAGGAATGCTCAAATAAAATCTGAAACACCATGTAGCTATTGGAAAGATTAAGGGAAGTAGGTATAATGAAATAGAATCAATTGCATTTGTTTTAAGCATAAAAAGAGTAGGTCTCCAAAGTCAGTTTATTAATCAGGTTTTCATCCTGGCAGCATTCATGTAACAGTGTTTTACCTAGTAGGATATCATAAAGCATAAGAATACTAACTCTAGGACCAGAATTCTTAAATTTAAATCTGAGTCTTCCCCTCCCCTACTTACTAACTATGGTCTTGGGCAAGTCATTTAACCACTCTCAGTTTCCATTTACAAGACCAAAAATAGCAGTGCCTACATCACAGTTTGTTGTGAAGTACATTTAATATAAATAAATCAGAGCAATGCTTACACTAAGGAAGCATTACGTAAATATGGATTTTGCTGTTGTTGTAATAATTACATGTAAAAACACAGCTCTGCCTGGTATATCGTAAGTGCACAGTAAGTATCTATCATTATCATTATTATAAACCAGCACTTATTTCAGGCACTTTTATGTTTGTTAGCATATGTCAATATGTACTTCTGAGTGATTTTGAAGTATATTTATTATAAGTACATGAAGTAACAAGATGCAGATAACTACTATGTAACAAAAATGAAACATGACTGATTACAAGGTTTAAACAAATTATCTGCCTAACAGAGTTAATTCTGTACCAACACATCATGTCTTTCTGTGGCTATATGAGAAAGTATTTTTTGATTAACAAAAAAATTCTCAGGAAACCACTAATAATTCTGCCAGTTGTTTGGCACTCTTGCTGTCACAGTAATGGTATATAAGTTACCTTACTGGCACTGTAACAAACTACAAAAAACCTAATGTTCTAAACACCACAAATGTATTACCCTATGGCTCTGGAGATCAGAAATCCAAATGAGTCTTACTAAGCTAAAATCAAGCTGTATTCCTTCTGAAAGCTTTAGGGGATCCCAGTGCTTTGCCATTTCCAGCTGTAGGGGCTGCCTGCATTATATGGCATGTGGCTCCTTCTTTGATCTTCAAAGAAAATCACCCCAACTTCTCCTTTTGTCAGCACATCTTTTTCTGCCTTTGACCCTCTTGCCTTCCTCTTAGATGAACCCCTGTGATTACCCTGGACCCACCCCCCCATCTCAAGAGCCTTAATTTAGTCTGCTAAATCTCTTTGCCATGTAGAACAACACACTTAGATGTTCTGGATATGACTAGATATAGACATGTTTAGGAGCCATTATTCTGTCTGCCACACATGGGTCCCACCAGTGAGACGGAATCTGCAAGCAACTTGAGTTCAGGCTGTTCTCCTGGCTACTCCATATTGACAAGGCAGGAGCACCGTCATCTCCGACAAACACTGCCACTTTAAGTTCCAGTTCCCTTTCCAGCCTCATGCATTTCAAGGAAATCATTTCTCTTCTAATTACAAGCAGCCAGAAAGAGCAGACAGTAAAACACAGATAAGACAGCTGGGGCAGAGAGGGAGGTACAGGAAAAGTCTCTTGGGTAACAACCAAACTTCACCCTTATACAATGGGTCCCAATAAAATAGTGGGTCTTAATAAGCACATTCCTTTCCCTTCAGGTGCACCAACACAGGGAAGCTAAAAAGCAGACTCAGAGAATATGCCTGCAGCTGCAAAAAGATATATGGAAACAGACACACAACTCTCCCTCCCAGATAAGCACAACAAAGAGACACAGAAGCAGTCCAAGCCTCTGATAAACTCTCCCACCCTGAGTCCTTAAAAATTCTTAGTCTATAAGAGAGTGTGTGCCTCTGACCTAGTTCAGCCAGAAGGTGCCTCTCAGGTTTGTTTTCTCTAAAACAAATCTGTCTTGACTGGCCAGCCACCTTTTCGTGCTTCTTTCCTCTTTCTTTAATTCTTACACATATCAACTGAGCTCTGCCAAATATAAGCCTGAAAAGATCAAACCACCAGAAAAGGAATTTACAGTGGTGTTTCACGCTCCTGCTTTGGAGGATGGCAGTGTGCCAGAAATCATGATACTCAAATTTAAAATACTTAGAATTTAATATAGTATAAGACATAATATCATCATAATAACTTAAAAACATTTATATATCCCAGCCCTAAAATGTGTACATGTCAACATTCCCCTGAAGAAAAAAAAGACTATGGTCTGTTCACCATTCTGTGCCCTCACCACTAACCCTTTGCAGAGTACTTTACCTAAGGAGACAGTAATTCTTTTTTAATTAAATGAGACTAAAAATAACAAAGTACTTTTAAAACAAACCAATTTAAACATATTTAAATGTTTAAAATCATTAAGAAAGGTTAAAACACAACTAACTTTACTTCTTACCATATATAATATATTTTAGGTGAAGACGTTAACAGTTTCTTCCACAGTAGGTTTATATTCAAGGAAACATGTATAAATTCCACTCATACGCTCCTGAAAATTTTGGAATACAAGGCTTCCTGTGGCTGTTATTTGTGTAGTGCTGTTTTCTACTAAAGGAATAAGATACAGTTATTAGATGCTTAAGTTACATGAGGCAAGTACCAAAACATTTTCTAAGCAAGGTAAAACCACCACAATTTACCAACACAGTCAATGAAAGGAGTGGTGGACATAACTAGGACACTGTGTCTGGTGTCTGCTAACAGTGGGTGCCAGGATAACTTTCTTAGCGCCAGACATTCACTATCCAGAGTTCATCGATTGCATTGTTGCCTAAGTAGTGAGAGACTAACAAGGATACATACAGAATATGCTCCTAATCTGCTCCTTGCATTGAACTGGGCAATATCAGAAATGTAAGACACCTATATACACATACATACACATACATATATATAATATGTATATATACACATACTATAATATAATTACATTTATATTTAATGATAAATTATGCCATCAGTAAGCTTACAAACTGCATATGAAACAGATAAATAATATACCCAGAACAAAGGCTATCAGAATATAATCACCAACAAGAGACTTCTTGTCAGTACACATGATATAAAGCAAAATTTGGCTTGTAAATTTGAGGTTTGCACACAAAAAAATAATGGATATGAGATCACCTGACTTGCCCAACATCACATAATCACAGAGTTGCAGTGCTGGGGGTTAGAATAGAATGTAAGCTTCCTTTTCACTTCAACATACTTTATTATTTAGGTGTCATGCATGTAGAAAACTATGTTGTGAAATGGAAAATCTGCCTTTAAAGGCATTGAGACTTGGGCTTGAGACCTAACTTTCCCTCTCACAAACCATGTAACCTTGAGTAACCACTTAATCTTTCTGAAATCCAGTTCCCTCATTTGTTCAATGAAAAATCATAATATATGATAGCCTACCTCACAAGATTTTTCTGTATAACAAACATAATGAATGTTAAAGTACTTGAAAATGCCAAAAATCTGTTATTCTGAATGTTCATAACCACAGTTTTTCATTAGAAAAATTCTTAGCTATTAAAATTTGCCTAGTCAATAATTTAATATTCCATTCATTAGAACTGAAAGCACTACCTCAGGAATTGTCTACCTTTTTTTCTATTTTAGGTAAATGATATATTGCTTATAAATTTTAAGTTGAAATATTTCTCCAAAACAAACGATTAGTGTTCATAGGGATAAAATTTTCATTACTTGTTTTATCAATAAATATTTATTGAGTGTCTAGTACATGCAAGCTCTGCTTCAGGTTTTGAAAGAGAAATGAATAGATGGATATATCCACCCTCGAGGAATTTACAAAGAGCATTATGCCTTGAGAACTCCCATTTGTATATCCTGGATGAAGCTGAAAAATGTGATACGAATTTAGAATGCAGTTCTATTGTAATGCCTATTTCTTCATAATTATCTTTTGATGAAATATTACATATTTATCCTAACATTCCAAGGTTTTCATAAATGGAGTTAACAGTTTGCAAGTGTTTACTACATATTTCAGCAGAAACACCTCGTAAGGATATATCAGTTTCTCATAAAGTTTAAATACATTTTAGAATACTATGTCATCAATGAGGTTTCATATTCCTTGGCAATCATTTTAAATGGAAGAGTTTCTCCCACCAAGAGATAAGACCATCAAGAAGATTAGCACACTCTGAGCAGATCTTCAGAAGGAAGGCATTGATTGTAGATGGAGGGGAAGATGCAGACCCTGGACTAAAGGAGTAAGAAGCTGGGGACCCTGCATAGGGTTGCCAAGCATCAGGACTTATTCCTGGCCCTGAGTGGCTCCCAGGAAGGGATAAGTTAAATACTCATGGAGTGGCCCACTACAGACCTCTGGAATCCTAGCTACAGGAGAACCCATGGATATTTGGGCTGGCAAGGGAGAGCTTCTTGGAGAGTTGGCAGGGACAAGACTCCAGCCTGCATGGAACCCACAGCATTTGGTGTGGGAACAGTTTCAGTGGAGCATGGCCAGGGACACCATCCCCCAAGGCTTGCCAAAAATCATAGCTGACCTGAACAAAACTGAGACACAAAAAAAAAAACATACAAAAGATCAACAAAACTAAAGATTGGTTTTCTGAAAGAATAAATAAGATGGGCACACTGCTAGCTGGACTAACAGAGCAAAAGAAAAGAGAATATCCAAATAAACACTATCAGAAATGACAAAGGGGACATTACCACTGACCCCAGAGACATACAAAAAGCCATCGGAGAATATTACAAACACTTCTATGCACGTTAACTAGAAAACCTACAGAAATGGTTTCATTTCTAGGATACATTTCTAGATTTCATTCCTAGGATACATTCCAAGAAACATACACCCTCTCCCATGACTGAACCAGGAAGAAATTGAAACCCTGAACAGACCAGTAGTGAGTTCTGACACTGAAACTATAATTAAAAACCTACCAACAACAAAAAACCCTGGACCAGACAGGCACAGCCAAATTCTACCAGACATATAAAGAAGGGGTGGTACCAATCCTAGCTAAACTATTCCAAACAATTGAGGAGGAGCAACTATTCCCTACCTCATTCTATGAGGCCAGCATCATTCTGATACCAAAATCTGGTGGAGACAAAATGAAAAAAGAAATTTTTAGGCCAATAACCCTGATGAACATAGATGCAAAAGTCCTCAACAAAATACTAGCATAGCAAATCCAGAAGCACATCAAAAAGCGAATCCATCACAAACAAGTAGGCTTTATCCCTGGGATGCAAGGTTGGTCCAACATATGCAAATCAATAAATTTGATTCATCACAGAAACAAAACTAAAAACAAAAACCACCTGATCATCTCAACAGAAGCAGAAAAGCCATTCCATGAAATTCAACTTCCCTTCATGTTAAAAACCCTCAATAAACTGGGCATCAGAAGAACATATCTCAACATAATAATAGCCATGTGTGACAAACCCACAGCCAACATCATACTAAACAGGCAAAAGCTAGAGGCATTTCCACTTGAGAACCAGAACAAAACAAGAATGCACACCCTCACCACTCGTATTAACATAGTTCTGGAAGTCCTAGCCAGGGAATCAGTCAGGAGAAAGAAATAAAAGTCACCCAAATAGAAATAGGGGACTTCAAACTGTCTTCACAGACTATTTGATTCCATACCTAAAAAACCTCATCGTGGACTGGTGAAGTGGCTCATACTGGTAATCCCAGCATGTTGGGAGGCCGAGGCAGGTAGATCATTTGAGGTCAGGAATTCAAGGCCAGCCTAGCCAACATAGTGAAACATCATCTCTACTAAAAATAGAAAAATCAGCCAGGTATAGTGGTGCATGCCTGTAATCCCAGCTAATAAAGGGTTGATTTTAATGATTTCTCCTGGCTACTCCATACTGACAGAGCAGGAGCACCATCATCTCAGACAACTGCCACTTTAAGTTCCAGCTCCCTTTCTAACATCATGCATTTCAAGGAAATCACTTCTCTTCTCATTACAAGCAGCCAGAAAGAGTAAACAGTAAGACACAGATGAAACAGGAGGCTGAGGCACAAGAATTGCTTGAACCTGAGAGGCAGAGGTTGCAGTGAGCAGAGATCATACCACTGCACTCCAGCCCAGGCGATAGAGTGAGACTCCATCTCTAAAAAACAAAACAAAACAAAAATTGTTTCTGTCCAAAGGCTTCTAGATCTGATAAACAACTTCAGCCGAGTTCCAAGATACAACATCAATGTATAAAAATCAGTAGCATTTCTATACACTAATGACATCCAAACTAAGAGCCAAATCAAGAACACAATCCCATTCACAATGTCCACAAAAAGAATAAAATACCTAGGAATACAGTTAACAAGGGAGGTGAAAGATCTGTACTATGAGAATTGCAAAACACTGCTCAAAGAAATCACAGATGACACAAACAAATGGAAAAAATTCCATGCTCATGGATAGAAAGAATCAATATTGTTAAAATAACCGTACTAACTAAAACAATTTACAGATTCAATGCTTTTCCTATCAAATTACCAATGAAATTTTTCATAGATTAGAAAAAAACTACTGTAAAACTCATATGGAACCAAAAAAAGAGCTGGAACAGCCAAAGTAATCCTAACTAAAAAGAGCAAAGCCAGAGGCAACACACTACCTGACTTCAAACTATACTACAGGGCTACAGTAACTAAAACAGCATGGTACTGGTATAAAAACAAACACGTAGACTAATGGAACAACAGAGACACCAGATAAATACAGCCACACACCTACAACCATCTGATCTTCAACAAAGCCAACAAAACAAGCAATGAGTCCCTATTCAAGAAAGGGTGCTGGAATAACTGCCTAGCCACATGCATAAGATTGAAACTGGAACCCTTCCCTCCACCACACATAAAAAATCAACACAAGATGAATTAGGACTTCAATATAAGGGACTCTTGGAGAAAGGGCAAAGCAAGATGGCTAAAGAGAAGTCTCTACCAATCATCCTCCTGCAACGGCACTGTGTTAACAACTATACATAGAAAAAATACCTTCTCTTAATAACAAAAATCAGGTGAGCACTCACAGTACCTGGTTTTAACTTCGTATCACTAAAAGGCACTGAAAAGACTTTTTAAAAATCCAGAATTGCCAATGCCACCCTTTGCCCACCCCCACCCCCCACCCCACAGTGGTGGCCTGGTAGAAATAGTGTCTCTGGGTACTAGGGGAGGGAGAACACAGCAGTTGTGATGTATTGAGCTCACTGCTGTCCTGTTAGAGCAGAAAGGAAAACCAGACCAAGTTCAGCTGACACCTGCCCATGGAGTGAGCATTTAAACCAGCCTGAACCAGAAGAGAATGACTGATACCAGCCACATGAACCTGAATGCCTGCAAACCTTGCCAACAAGGTCTACAGCACTCTGTTTACTCTCTGAGTAAACCTGAAAGGCAATCTAGGCCATAGGGCTGCAAATCATAGGTGAGTCCTGGTGCTGAACTAATCCCAGAGACAGTGAACCAAAGGGGCACACAAAATACTGAGACACCAGCTGAGTCAACCAAGGGAGGGCTGGCATCACCCCTCCCCTAACCATGAGCTACATAGCTTACAGCTAAAAAAGGGACCCTTTCTTTCCACCTGAGGAGAGGAGAGGAGAGGAGAGGAGAGGAGAGGAGAGGAGAGGAGAGGAGAGGGAATAGTGTGGAGAAGTCTGTCTTGCATCTAAGATACCAGCCTAGGCACAGTAGGATAGGGCACCAGTCAGAGTTGTGATGTCTCCATACCAGGCCCTGGTTCCAAGAGGACATTTCTAGACACACCCTGGGGTCAAAAAAGAACCTGCTGCCTTAAGGAAAAAGACCCAGTCCTGACAGCACTCATCACCTGCTAACTAAAGAGCCCTTGGACCCTGAATAACCAGCAGCAATACCCAGGTACAACATCAAGGGCCTTGGGTGGGCCTCTGAGACTTGCTTGCTTCAGATGAGACTCAGCACATGACCAACTGTGGTAGCTATGGGCAAAAACTCCTTCTGCTTGAGAATAGCAGAAGGAAAACTTAAAGCACACTTTGCCTTACACCTTAGGTGCCAGTATGGACACAGAGTAGGGAGAGCAACAAGTGAGTTCTCAGGGTCCCCAGTTAACAGGGCTAATGCTTGGATGGCATTTCTGAACCTGCCCTGGGGCCAGAGAACAGTCCACTGCCCTGAAGGGTAGGTCCCAGGCCAGGAAGCCTTCATGACAAGCTCACTTAAGAGCCCTTGGGCACTAAGGGAACACTGGCAGTAGTCTGGCAGTAATCCTCCTGGCCTGGGGTGGTGGTAGCTATCAGGTGAGGCTCCTCTCCCTTTGGAAAGGATAGTGGGGTAGAGCAGGAAGGATTGTGTCTTTTGCTTTGAGTGCCACCTCATCTGAAATATAATAGGACAGCAGGTAGACTTTTAAGGTTTTTGACTCTAGTCCCTGAATCCCCAGATGGCACTTCTGAGCCCACCCAGGGATTGGGGGGACCTTGCAACACTGAAGTGAAGGACAAAGGCCTGGCTGACTTTACTTTCTGTTGATTGGAGAGCCCCAGGACCTTGAGCAAACATAGGCAGGAGCCAGGAGCCACAAAGTAGCTACAACAGGCCTGGGGGAAAGACACAGTGCTATGCTGGCTTCAGGTCTGACCCAGTGTAGTCATATTGATGGTAGCCATAGGAGTGCTATTGTCACTTCACCTCCAACTTTAGGTGGCCCAAAACAGAGGCAGAGACTCTGTATGTTTGGGAGAAAGTAAGGGAAGAAAACAAGAATCTCTGCCTGGTAATCCAAAGAATTTTCCTAGATCTTGTCCAAGACCATCAAGGTAGTACCTCTATAAATCTGCAAGGACCAAAGCATTACTGGGCTTGAGGTGTCTTCTAAAGTAGACACAACTTAGATCACAACACTGAAGTCCTTTCAAATATCTCAAAAGCCTTTCCAAGAAGAATGGCTACAAATAAGTATAGACAATGAAGACTACAATGAATATTTAGCTCTTCAATGGCCAGACACCAAAGAACATCTACTAGTATCAACACCATTCAGGAAAATGTGATCTTAACAAATAAACTAAACAAGGCACCAGGGACTAATCCTGGAAAAAAAAAAGAGATATGTGACCTTTCAGAAATGGAATTCAAAATAGCTATGTTGAAGAAACTCGAAATTCAAAATAGCACAGAGAAGGAATTCAGAATTAGATATGTTTTAAAAAGAGATTGAAATAAAACGGAATCAAGCAGAAATTCTGGAGCTGAAAAATGCAATGGCATGCTGAAGAATGCATCAGAGTCCTTTAATAGCAGAATGAATCAAGCAGAAGAAAGAATTAGTGAGCCTGAAAACACCCTACTTAAAAATATCTTAAAAATACACAGTCAAAGGAGACAAAAGAAAAAGTAGTAAAAAATGATGAAGCATGCCTACAAGATCTATAAAATAGATTCAAAATAGCAAATCTAAGAGTTATTGGCCTTAATGAGAAGACAGAGAAAGAGATGGGGTAGAAAGTTTATTCAAAAGGATAATAACAGAGAATTTCTCAAACCTAGAGAAAGCCATAATATCCAAGTACAAGAAGGTTATAGAACACCAAGCAGATTTAACCCAATGAAGACTACCTCAAGGCATTTAATAATTAAACTTCCTAAGGTAAAGGTTAAAGAATGGACCCTAAAAGCAGAAAGAGAAAACAATGTACAATGGAGTTTCAATACATCCAGCAGCAGGCTTTTCAGTGGAACCCTTACAGGCCAGAAGAGAGTGGTATGACATATTTAAAGTGCTGAAGGAAAAAATATATTCTAGAATTGTGTATCTGGCAAAAATATCCTTCAAACATGAAGGAGAAATAAAGACTTTCCCAGAGGAGAAAAAAAAAAAACCTGAGGGATTTCACTAATATCTGAACTTTCATACAAGAAATGCTAAAGGGAGTAATTCAATTAGAAAGAAAAGAACATTAATGAGTAATAAATAATCACCAGAAGGTACAGAACTCACTGGTAATAATAAGTACATAGAAAAACACAGAATATTATAACACTATAACTGTGATGTGTAAACTAGTCTTTGATGAACCAATCAAAAATAATAACTACAACAATGTTTCAAGTCATAATCAATACAGTAAGATATAAATAGAAAAAACAAAAGTTAAAAATCAGGGGGATGAAATTAAGGCATAGAGTTTTTATTAGCTTTCTTTTTGTTTGTTTATGCAAACAATGTTAAGTTTTTATCAGGTAGAAATATTGGGTTATAAGATTGCAATTGTGAGCCTCATAGTAACCTAAAACCAAAAAACATAATGGAAACACAAAATATAAACAGCAAAAAACAAAATCATATCACCAGAGAAAATCATCTTCACTACAGGAAGACAGGCAGGAGAGAAAGAAGGAAGAGAAGACCAGAAAACAAATAACAAAATGGCAGGAGTAAGTCCTTAACTATAAATAACATTAAGTGTAAATTGACTATGTTCTCTAATAAAAAAATAGACTGACTGAATAGATGATAAACAAGACCCTCTGATCTACTGTTTATAAGAAACACATTTCACCTATAAAGACACACATAGGCCAAAAATAAAGGGATATAAAAAGATACTTCATACCAATTGAGTGCAAAAAAGAGTGGCAATTGCTATTCTTATATCAAACAAAACAGGTTTCAAGACAAAAACTATAAGAGAAAAAAATGGCCACTATGAAATAATAAAGTGGTCAATTCAGCAAGAGGAGATGACAATTTTAAATATGTATACACCTAACATAGGAGCACTCAGATATATAAAGAAAATATTATTAGAGCTAAAGAGGGAGAGACGCCTCAATACAATAATAGCTGGAGACTGCAACACCCCACTTTTAGCATTAGACAGATCTTCCAGACAGAAAGATCAATAAGAAAACAGACTTCCTCTGCACTATAGACCAAATGGATCTAATAGACATTTATAGAACATTTCATCCAAGAGCTACAGAATAATGTTTATACCCACAAGAAAGGAAGTTAGTATATTGAAGAGATATCTGCATTCCTGTTTGTTGTAGTACTGCTTACAGTATCTAATATTTAGAAGCAAAATAAGTGTCCCTCAGCAGATGAATGGATAAAGAAAATATGATACATATACACAATGGAGTACCGTTCAGTCATAAAAAGGAATGAGATCCAGACATTTGCAACCACATGGAAGGAACTGGAGATTATTATGTTAAGTGAAGTAAGTAGTCACAGGAAGACAAACATTGCATGTTATCACTTGTCTGTAGGGTCTAAAACTCAAATCAATTGAATTCATGGATATAGAGGTATAAGGATGGTTACCAGAGGCTGGGAAGTGTAGTGGGGGTTTTTGTGGAGAAGTAGGGATAATTAATGGGTACAAAAAAATACAGAAAATGAATAAGACCTACTATTTGATAGCACAACAGGATGACTATAGTCAAATTTAACTTAATTGTATATATTAACCTAAAGAATGTAACTGGATTATTTGTAACTCAATGAATAAATGTTTTAGGGGATGGATACACCATTCTCCATGATGTGCTTACTTCATATTGTCTGCCTATAACAAAACATCTTATGCACCCTATACATATAAACATCTACTATGTACCCATAGAGATCTTAAAAAATCATTTTACAATATTTTTAAGAATTTTTTTTTTTGAGATGGAGTCTCACTCTGTCACCCAGGCTGGAGTGCAATGGTGCAATCTCGGCTCACTGAAACCTCCACCTCCTGGGTTCTAGTAATTCTCCTGTCTCAGCCTCCCAAGTAGCTGGGACTACATATAGGTGCACATTGCCATGCCCAGCTAATTTTTAGTAGAGATGGGGTTTCACCATGTTGCCCAGGCTGGTCTCGAACTCCGGAGCTCAGGCAATCCACCTGCCTTGGCCTCCCAAAGTGCTAGGATTACAGGCATGAGCCACCACACCCGGCCAAGAAGAATTTTTAAAAGACTTAAGTGTAAGACCTAAAACTATAAAAATACTAGAAGAAAATCTAGGAAACACCACTCTGAATATAGGCACTGACAGATTTCATGAAGACTCCAAAAGCAATTTCGAGACAAAACAGAACAGACAAGCGGGACCTAATTAAACTAAGGAGCTCTGAATAGTAAAAGAAACTATCAACTAAGTAAACAGACAACCTACAGAATGGGAGAAAATGTTTGCAAGCTATGCCTCCCACAAAGGTCTAATAACCAGAATCTATAAGGAACTTAACAAAACAAACAAAAATCACGCAACTCCACTAAAAAATGGGCAAAAGACATGAACAGACATGTGGACAACAAGCTTATGAAAATATGCTTAACATCACTACTAATCAGAGAAATGCAAGTCAAAAACCACAATGAGATACCATCTCACACCAGCCAGAATGGCTATTATTAAAAAGTAAGAAAATAACAGATGCTGGCAAGGTTATGGGAAAAAAGGAACGCTTATATACTGCTCACGGGAATATAAATTAGTTTAGCTACTGTAGAAAACACTGGAGATTTCTCAAAGAACTTACAACAGAACTACCATTCTACCCAGCAATCTAATTACTGGGTATATAACCAAAGGAATATAAATCATTCTACCATAAAGATACATAAACATCCATGTTCACTGCAGCACAGTTCACAACAGCAAAAACATGGAATCAACCTAGATGCCGATCAATGGTGGACTAGATAAAGAAAACATGGCACATACACACCGTGGAATACTATGCAACCATAAAAAATGAAATCACATCTTTTGTAGCAACATGGATTCAGCTGGAGGACATTATGCTAGGCAAATTAACAAAGGAACAGAAAACTGAATACCACATATTCTCACTTACAAGAGGGTGCCAAACATTAAATACATGTGAACACAAAGAAGGAAGGAAACAACAGATATCAGGGCCTACTTGAGGATGGAGCTTGAAAGGAGGGTGAGGATGGAAAACGTGCCTATCAGGTACTATGCTCACTATCTGTGGCATGAAATCATTTGTACACTACACGCCAGCAACATGCAATTTACCCATGTAACGAACTTGCACATTTATCTCCTGAACCTAAAATAAAAGTTGGAAGAAAAAATGAATTTTGGTGAAAAAAGTGACACATTTTGAAAAGATATCCAGAATTTCATACTTAACATAAAAACACATTCTATAACGTCCATTAACAATAATCACTTAATAGATCCTTAAGTGACTAAATCTAAATGGAAATGTTATTATACCAAGGGTTATATACTGCAGGAACTCATGCAACAGCAGGTATTCAACAAGTAATTGTTTAATTAAAGTTGATAATGTATTAGTTTCAAATAGCTAGCAGCAAAGAAATTACAAATATCTGACATGATGGGTAGGCTAATTATCCTAATTTGGTCACTACAGATGATATAAAGAGAAACAGCACTACCTACCCCATGACTATGTACAATTATTATGTATCAATAAAAATACATCATATGTACCCCCAAAACATTTAAACATTACATTAAAAATAAATAAAGTTGGCATTTCTTCCTTCTCTAGATCCTAGCTTGATTAAAAATTCAGAGTTGGACTAGATTTCTAGAAGTCTATGCCTTAGAATTCTAAAATTTTATGACAAACTTTAAGCACAATATCATTACAGCTTATTGTTTTTAAAAATAGATTTATACCTCTGGTTTCAGTTCAAATGTAGAAAGTCAATATAACAGCATCAATCCTACCATTACATAAGGAAAAAGCTAGAAAAACTGTCAATGAATTTTCTTGGATCCTATTAAGGACTTGAAGAGGCAGGGCAACCCATAATCTAAAATCTGAGGATAGACAGGGGCTTGTAGGCAGAACCACAATGTGAGTTTTTGTTTCAGCTGCCATATAAGCAGGAAAGAAGATTCAGCTAAAAACTGTTTAATGAATTACTAAAAGCCAGGTGTAGATCAATGTGATCATAAGAAGCCTCTGGGACCACAGATAAGGGGAACTGTGGCCTCTTACAGATTTTTCATTCATGAACATCTCTATGGGTTCACAAGGAAGACAAGGGACCACTGAGCAAGCTTCCCATGGGATGCTGGCTAAAGGAGGGGGCTAAGCAGCCCTTCCAAAACTCTAACCACACCCATTTCCCCTATACCCCCTTAAAGGAGCAAAGCTTTAATTTTCAGCGAGAAAAAACAAAAACTGTCACATAGGGCACTATAGAAAGTTGTTGTAGCCCATGAAGGAAAAAGGAAGAAGGAAAAATTTTATGCAGCCATAAAAAAGAATGAAATCACAAGAGCGGAGAGTCAGGAAGACATGCTAGACCAAAATTAAAGCTGGAGGAAGAAACGGAGTAATTGTGAAGGTCATACACCATCACCCAGGGACACTATGCCTGCCAAAGAACAAAGCTTAATCAGAACATCAGAGAAGGTCCCACTCTCCAAACTCCACACCACTAATAAGAGTTTACTCAAAATAGCAGAGGAATAAAGCTGGCAGACCTACAAGAGAAACGGAATAAAGCTGGAAGAGCTGCAAAAGCATATACCTATTTTTAAAAATAACAATTTGTAATAAAATTACGCTTAAGTTTTGTTATATAAGTTTAGAACTCTAAGGCATAGCCTTGTAGAGACTTAATCCAACTCTGTATTTTTAGATAATCAAGCTAAGATCTAGAGAAGGTAGAAGTACCATCTTAAATTTTTTTTTTATTTTGAAGAGTACATATGCTATATTTTTAAATATATCTCTGGGAAACTCTAGGGAGCAGCACAAAAGAAGAAACCAAATCCAAGAAAAGATTACACATTGGAAAAAAACTCCAAATGAACCAGACTACACCTAACCATTTCAAAGACTTTTTGAAGCATTCAGTGCGCTGAGTATAAAACCAACATCAAAGCCAGACAAGTCTTTATCAGATACAAACCCCTAACACTAAAGGCCTAACAGATTAAAAAAAAAAAAAAAAAAAAAAACTCATCTCAAAGCACTGAAATACTTTCTTCAATATCTACTGTCCTATTCAAAATGTCCAATTTTAAAAGTTAGAAGGCATACAAAAAGCAAGAAATGGCACACTGTCAAGACACAAAGCAATGCCCAGGGACCAGGCTCTTATATGATACAGATGTATGAAGTATCAGACAGTTTAGTTCATCTAAAATAACTATGAGTAATATGATAAAATATTTATTAAAAGACAAACAACATGTAAGATCACATAGGTGGTTTCAGTAGAGACTTAAACTATATAAATAATTAAATGCAAATATTAAAACTAAAAGCAAAAAAAAACAACACAGTAACACAGATAAAGTATTCCTTCAATGGGCTCAAAAACAGGGTGACACCATCAAGAAAAGAATTAATGAACTTGAAGTTAGGTCAAAAGAAGTTACCTAACATGCAGTACAAATAGAAGGGGAAAAAGAGAAGAAAGAACCCAAGAGCTGTGAAATCAAACAGTGTTATGTAAGTACAATAGGAATCTTGGAAAGACATAAAATGGGGAAGAAGAAACGTTAGAACATATAATAGCTGAGAATTTCTGAAAACTGACAGGCACCAAACTATAATTTCAGAAAGCTTAGAGAATACCAAGCAGAATAAATACAAAAACCAACCAATCAAAATAGATATACATAATACTCAAATCACTGAAAATAAAAAGCAAGGAGAAAATCTTACTAGTCAGAAAAAAAATGACACATTGCCCAGAGAGGCAGACAGATAAGAACTTCAGCAGACTTGTCATTAGAAATTATATAAGCAATAGAGTTCCATCTTTCGAATGTTGAAAGAAAAAACTGCCAACCCAGAATTCTACAACCAGCAAAGGAAAATGACAAGTAAATGAAACCCAAAGCAATCAAAAGAAAGCAAATAATAAATATAAAATCCAAAAGCAATATTTGGAAAACAGAAAAATATGGAAAAAATCAATTAAACCCAAAGCTGGTCGTTTAAAAAGCTGATAAACTTGTTAAACACATAGCAAGAGAGAAAAAAAAGAGAGAGAGAGAGAAAAGACACAACCAACATCAGGAGTGAATGAGGACACATCACTATAGATCCTGAAAACCAGAAATCTGTCATCTATAAAAAGATAACACAAAATATTTCAAAATTTTTATGTATATAAATACATTTAAAAAACCAATGTTGGACAAATTCCTTGAAAGATACAAACTACCAAAATTCATAAAATGGTGTGTTCCTACCTCATTGAGATTATATATATAAACTCTGATACAAGACTTCAAAGACATATGATTCTATAAAGTACCTTATTATCTTAATGCCTTTTTTTCCCATTTATAAAATGTAGAAAATGGCTGTAATTACTGCAAAAGGTCATTGTTAAAATTAATATGCATTCAACGTTTAGAATAATATCTGACACATGGTAATATTATGTGTTTATTATTTTTATAAAATTCATTATGCTTACTAAAATGAGGAAGACACTGAAAGACATATATACATGACCTCACTTATAGGTGGAATCTAAAAAAGTCACACTCATACAAAGGTCACACTCACACTCTACCCTACCACAAATATAGGGTAGAAAGGTAGTTACCAGAGACTAGGGGGTTGGGGACCTGCAGTTCTTAGTCCAAGGGTACCAAATTTCAGCTAGAAGACGAATAGGTTCAGGAGACCTAATGTACAGATTGGTAAATACGGTTAACAATAAATGCATTGAATACTTGAAATTTTACAAGAGTAAATCTCAAGTGTTCTCACCACACACAAAAAAATGGCAACTATGTGAGGTGACTGATATGTTAGTAGCTTGATGTAGTAATGGTTTCACATTGTATATCTACATCAAAACATCACATTGTATATCTTAAATATACAAATTTTTTGTCAATCATATATCAATGAAGCTGGTAAAAAGAAAAATGTAAGAAAAATTCAAAATAACTAAAATATATGCTTTCAGAACACATACATAAATGTATGTGTTTGTATATACATGGTAAATGCATAGAGGAAAGCAAAGGAATAATACTGTAAACACTTAGGATAGTATTTACCTGAGGGGGGGGCTGGGAACAGAATGGGATTTTAAAACAGCTTATTGGGAGGTCCAATATGTTGATAAATAATGCATCTTAACTTGTATAGCAAGTTCAAGGATGTTTGTTTTACTGTGCTTCATAACTTGCATATATCTGATATACATTTGTACATCGGGTGCTTCATAGTTAAAAACTATGATCTTTAAAAATAGTAAGGTTACAGGGGAACGCTGAACACATGTGTGAGTACTTTTACATGTTTGTGTGAATATTTAGAAAAGTAGGAAAGTTCACACACCAAAAAGAGTTAATTCATCAGAATAGTATTAGGGTCAGAGTGGGAGGTACAGAAGTTGTTGCAATAAATGCAATTACCTTTGTAAATAAACAATACCGAACAAGAAACAAAGAAAGAGAGAGAGGGAGACACCAAATCTAAGACTTATTCCTTATGCTTCACAACACATCTAAACATCTTGAATATTTTCCCCAAAGGAACGTACAAGTAATCACATAATTACATGATTTATTTGGCTCAAATTAAGAGAAACTATCTTTGGATATTCACAAAATGATAAGTACAGTGTAGTTTTAACTACAGTCCCAAAACCTTCTCTGTTCTTCAAACTTCAAGAAATGAGACCTCTTTCCAGTCCTTTCGGAAATAAAACGTAGAGTGTTCTTAATAAGCTTTACAACTGGTAGGCAGTGACCTATGATAAAATACTGTATTGAAAACTATAATATAATCATAAAGTTAAAATACCAGAATTCCCTAAGAATAGTTTTTGTAAAGGTAAAAACCAATGTAGTAACAGGATTGTATCTTTACCTGGAAATAACTACATTTTGAATACCTATTTTTCTATTATAAGAGTGAGTAAAATAAATATTGTTCCTACTTAAAGGATAAATTGAATTACATACTATATTTTGCATTATAAACTGCAAGACCTGGCATAGCATCTTGGAGAAGGAACAATTTCAAATTTCAATTTCCAAATCAAAGAAGCAACAAATGACAACAGAAAACTTCAATGCTTAAATGTTTCTATTTTTCAACTTGCAGAGTTTCAATATAAAATATAAAACATATTCAAAATACATGTTTCTATTACATTATGCGCTACTATTAGAGAACAACAGAAATAAAATTTGATTGTATTTCCAGTATTGGGTGCTTTTATACGTGGACCACTTCTCTAATTTATATAAGCTGCAAAACCTATTAGAATTTCTATTATTGAGCCCTGCTGATCCCAAGAACAAATTGTACAATCTTTCCTACTTTGCTAGTGTAGTGAGGCAGAGGTTATGTCTGATCTTTCTATTCCCCATGAAACCTACCACAGTGGCTTCCACCAAGTAGTCACTTATAAATGAATGATGAGTAATTTGTCCTAAGAAAAACATAGACTGACCTAAAGAGTAGATTAACTCTTTAAAATTACCTATTTTAGAATCAACATAAAAAACACAGAAATGTACAGCTGAGCTCTCTTAACTACATAAATATGAATTAAAACATACTAAAAAATAAGTCTTTCCTATGTTTCTTTCTCAAGTCCTTGTATAAATATATTGCTCTCCTTCATCCAAAAAAATAAAATAATCCTGTAAGTTTTGTCCACAGGCACTATCTCAAAATACCAATAAGATTTTTAAAAAGAAAGGAAAGAAAACATGGTAAATAGACCAAGAAAGAAAAACTTTCTCTGAGGGTATGCAAAAACGACTGAACAGATCTTCAAAATGAAAACTCGTTAATCTATATTTTTTGCAAAGCTAGAAACAAAGCCAGCTAAGTTAACTGTAGTTTTTAAAACTACAGTGTTAAAAATCAGCTTTTATCCAATTAAAAAATGAGAATAAAAGTAAAATCTGCATTTCAGTATTAAAAATAAGAAGTTGAATAGAGAAAATATTGATCAAATCAGTCGTAGAAACAGTAATTTCTAAGTTAAAAAAAAAAAAGTACCTTTTGGGGATTATAGATGTTTTGAGTACTCTCCAAACAGTTCAATCTTAGAGTATGACTCTGTATCAAAATAAAATATGTAAAAATGGGAACACCAACTACACTGTTAGATCTAACTCCAAAAGGAAATCACAAGAAAAAGAATTGAGGAAATAACATAAATGTGTATGAGATACAAACATTCTTTCTGTGTTACACACAATTCAGATACATCTATTTAATTATAATAATTGAAACAAAATCCTACCTGAAACAACTTTTCCTTTCGGCCCATGCCACTGGAATGATGGGTCTATCAGTTCAGCATTCCGCAGTTTTTGCGTTACACATAACACGTGTGGACTTTTTTGATGGAGCATGACATATACTTTCACTGAAAATACAATATTTAAAATGTTCTAGTAGTATTTTATGTTCTTTTCTTTCTCTATAATGTACACTTTTGTAGTTTGGTTTACATGCAATAATAAGAGTACTTTGAATTATTGCTCCTATTACTTGATAAAAACTAAATTTCGTTGCAGTCTATGTAATTAACATTAAAAATATATTATGTATTTGTATGTATATATGTGTATGCATGTGTGTGTGTACATTTATCCCCAACCTGAGCATAATGTGTAAGTTATTTTCATTCAGAGCTCATGTACACTAACCTGTTTTATTATCAGAATATTATTTCAATAACAAAGTATTAAGATAATTCTACATCTATACTTTATCTGTTTTGTAAAGACACCAAACATGATTAGAGCTTATAAATTGTTTAGATTAATGGAATATCATTACTCATAATGATATAGTACAACCTACTGAATAAAAATAACATGATTTAAAAGTCAGCATATTTATGCTTTGATTTTAAATATTAAAGCATTTTGTTCCATTTGCTTTAAAATTTAAGTCCTGATAAGTAAGCAAAACTAGTACCTTTAGGAGATACAAATGGTTTCCATTGTTTTGAGTTCACTCATAAGTAATCTTTTAGGAAAGGTTGCAACAGCCCTTTAGACACTGCATGCCAACTCTTCACTGATTTACCGTATACAAAGATTTTTGTGATCCAGTAAAAACAAAAAAGAGAATCAAAATTCTCTTTAACTTTTAAGAGACTTCCTCTAAAGTTTTACCATAAAGAATAATGTTTGTCAGATATACTTTTAGTTACGTATCCTTCCACAGGTTAAGAAAAATCACCTCTGATGTTGGTTGTTTTTAATCATAAACATAAATCAGTACTGAATTTTAAGAAATGTTTTTCTATACAGACTGTGATGATGATCTTTTTTCTTTTCAAATGCTTTAATGAAATGCTTGCATTAATAGATTGCCTAACTTCTTTAATAACTCCTTTAATAAATGCTTACACCATAAATTTTCACTCCCCAGCATGATTTACTGGCCCTACTCTCCAAGATCTGTCTTTTGCATATATCTCACACCCTCTGCCCTAACCATGCCAGAGCAGCACACAGCATCATTCTTTTTCTGATTTTATTGATGTAAATGCCCCCTCATCTTTGGGAACTCAGCATAAGTATATCCTTTGTGCTTTGGCTTGACAGTACTTCATACCATGACTGTACCCTTCCTCTTGCCCCCACTAATCCCTGCACATATTTCACAGCAAATGTAAATGAATACAGAAGAGTTTCCCAAGACACATGATATTCTTTTACATCAACAATAATGCATTAAACTATGTTACAGGAAAGAAGATCATATTTAGAGTACAATAAACAAAAGTTACTCTATAATCAAACAAGACCTCTGTGGGGAACATCTTTAGACTCTAGCAAAAGACATAAAATTAGACCACAATGCCATACTCATGATTGCATACACATAGCTTTAAAGATGTCAATTTATTCCAAAATTTATTTATTTAAAATCCCAGAAGACATTTTTTGAGAAGCTCTTGAATACTGATTCTAAAATGCATTTGGAAGGTTAAAGCTTCCTAAATACCTGAAACAATTCTATAACAGAAAAGCAAAGAGGAGGGACTAGCAATAAGAGTTACTGAGACATACTAAAATATACACTAAATAAAAAAAGAGAGGCCTGGTGTAGGAACAAATAATGGGTCTAGGGGAAAAAAACTAGTATAAATAACTGATATGTATGTGATAGATATGGTACCTAAAATCACTAGAGAAAATATATATCATTAATAAATTATAGTTAAAAGTATCTCAAAATACATGCAAAGTTAAACATAGATTTATAACTCCTACAATATATAAAAATAAATTCCAAAAATACTGAATACCTGAAGGTAAATCATTATTTAAAGAAAATAATACCTTTATGTCTGAACCAGTTATAGAAAATTCTTTTAATGCAAAAAGCACAAATATAAAAATACTGAACTCAACTTCTGAAATGGTAACAATTTCTGTTCGATCCTACATAACACAAGCAAAGTTAACAAATTTGACTGTAGGGAGACGATATTTGCAACAAAGATAATAATGTATTTATAACTGGAATATAAACAATATGAAAGACAACTCCTTTGAAAACAGCCAAGAAAAGAATAGGCAGAGGCAACTTAATCTTCAGCTTAGCAAAAATGGACAAAATTGGGTAAAATTTTGTGCTGATAAGGATGTGGGAAAATGGGACCCCCTCAAGCACCACTGAAGGAAGCATGAACTGGTGCAGCTGTTTTGAAGAACAGCTAGAGATTGAGAATGCTCAGGTCCTATGATGCTAAAACCTCTACTCCTGGATAATACAGACCCAGAAAACTTCTATCAAGTACCAAAAATTATATACAAAATGGTATTTATTATATACACCAAACAAATGGAATAAACTAAAAGTGCAACAAAATGTAAATAAAGGCTCAGTGAATTAATTAATACATGAGTTAATGATTATGGAAAACTAACTGAACTGAAAAGAATACGCAAAAGGTGAACAAGTTAAAGAGAGGGTCAGAAAACTGAAAAATGGCCAACACAGGCAGATGTCGAGATCTTATATGACAGAAGAAATTGTAGACAGAAGGAAAATCATGTAGTCAGTATACTACAGGCCAAAACCAATGAAATATCATATAATAATCTACTCTGTAATATAAGAACTACCTAGTGAACTGGAATGTTAATCTTTAATAAGTTTAATATTATACAATAAATGGGAAATCAGTTATCCAGATAATGTTTTATAATTCAGGTTTTAAAGCTGTCATTGGGAAGATCAATAAAAATGGCAGAATAAGGAATTCCAAAAATTATCTCCTTCACAAAAGTAACGAGGAAAATGTAGAAATTATCAGAATAAATATTTCCAGAACTCAAACTCAAAATTAACCAAATACAGTAATCCAGAAAACATTTATTCAAGAAAAACAACTGGATCTGGTTTATGGGTTGATTGTGTCCTCCCTCTCTTATTAATATGTTGAAGTTCTAATATCCAGTACCTCAGAATATAAATTTATTTGGAAATAGTTTTTACTGAGGAAGTCAGGTTAAAATGAAGTCATCAGACTGGGTCCAAATACAATATGACTGATGTTCTTATAAAAGGGGGAAATTTGGAAACAGACAAATACAGAGAAAAGAGGACACAGAGTCATAGGGAAAAGATGGCAATCTAAAAGCCAAAGACAAATATCTGGAACAGATCCTTTCTTCAAAGCCTTCAGAAGAAACCAACCCTGCCAAGACTTTGATTTTTATTTCTAGCCTCTAGAACTGTAAGACAGTAATTTCTATTATTTAAGCCACCCTGTCTGTGGTTCTTTTGTTACAGCATCCCTAAGGAACTAATACAATCGATAGGAACAGTGAGTTTGTAGCATCTTTACTTGCCTGATTCCCACACCTCCTTCCCCAGTTCTGCAGTAAGGAGCCTTGACAATCAACAATCTACAATCACAGTGAGAACCAGCGGCCTGGCAGCCAATGATGGGGGTACGCATGGTTAGAATGCCTTCAAAGCCTCCTTTCCAGAGTACTGTCAGTATGTGACCTGTGAGTCAATACCCCAGAAGATCTCACTTTAAAGGCTGTCCATACTTGATCTGACTTGGACTTTGCCTACTGCAAAATGCCTTTCCCCAAAATAACTCATTACAAACAATTAGAGGCCCTCATTTAACTTTGTGACTGCCTGCTGATACAATGAGTAACAAATGGGGAAAACAATAGCCTAACCAAAACCTTAAGAGGGAAAGCTGGGGAATGGCATGTCCACAGGAACTTTGAATTGTTCTGAACATTCCTGAAAAAATACCAGGCCACAGGCATGCAAAGGACTGTGTGCATGCCCAGGACAATCTGTATGCTCAGTAAAGATGAAGAGGCCTTAAGTTCTCACCTTTGGCTGAAATTGAGGTTCTGCACAGCATAAAGTGAAAGATAAGGCAGAGTGGCCAACTATCTGAAAGGTATGCCACAACATGCACAAAGACAACCCCAGCAAAGGCTAGGAGACTAAGTGGTTCAAGATGTTTAATGAAAACTCTGTCCAATCAGTAGCCTAACTAAGCGAATTAAGCAGACTTCAGTGGCTATGTGATAAAGAATATACAACTTAGAGAATTAGTTTAGAAAGTCACTGAACAAATACACAATATCAGCAAACAGCAACTACATCACACCCTGGGAAGTAGAAAGAATCTTATTTTCAGTGTTGCTATATTATTGTAAATGTCAAGTTTTCAACTAAAAATATGAGACATGCAGAAAACCAAGAAAATATGCATGAAAGAAAACCAAGAAAATAAGACATGCAGAAAAACCAAGAAAAAAAGGCAGCCCACTGAAACAGACTCCAAGGAAGGCCAAATGTTAGAAAAAGACCAAATATTGGACTTACTGGATAAAGATTTTAAGGTAGATATTTTATATTTGATCGAAGAAAACCATGTCTAAAGTAATAAAAATGTATGATATTCCAAATAGGAAATATCAGTAAAGATATAAAAATTATTTATTAATAAACTGCAGATTTAAAAGTATAATAACTGAAATGAGAAATTAACTAGAAGAAATCAGGAGCAAACTGAGAGGGCAGAAGAATCAGCACACTTGAAGACAGGTCAACATGGGATTATCCAGTCTGAGAAAAAGAAGAAAAAAAGAATAAAGATCAATAAACCATCAGGCATATCAATGTATGCATAATCAGAGTCCCAAAAGAGGGAAGAGAGATAAAAAGAATTTTTTTGAAATAATGGCAAAAATCCCAAGTATGATTGAAAACATGAATCCACATATCCAGAATCTCAATTAACTCCAATTATGATAAACTGAAGGAAATCCATAGCCAGGCATATCATAATCAAACTGACAAAATCCATAAACAAGGAGATAATCTTGAAAGTAGCAAGAAAGAAGCAACTCATCATACACAAGTAACCTTTGATTAATAGTTTATTTCTCATAAAAAAGTCATAATGAAATGGAAAGTCTTAATAGTCCTAAAAGGAGTGATTATATTGGTAATCAAGAAACCTCCCACAAAGAAAAGTCCAGCACCAAATGAATTCACTGGTGAATTTTACCAAACAATTAACACAATTAACAACAATCCTTCACAAACTCTTCCAAAAGATAATACAGAAGGTAATACCAACTTGTTCTATGAAGCCAGTATTACCTTAAAACCAAAATCAAAGGCATCACAAGAAATTTACAGATCGATTTTCCTAACAAACATAACCATAAAAAATCCTAAAAACACTAGCAACCAATCCAGCAACATCAGAAAGGATTATACACAATAATCAACTGGAATTTATCCCAGGAATGCAAAGCAAGTTCAAAATACAAAAATCAATGTGATACATCATATTAAGAGGATAAATAACAAAAAACACATTATCATCACTATACATATAGAAAAATCATTTAGCAAAATTCAACCCCTTTCACAATAAACCTACTCAACAAACTAGGAATTAAAGGGAACTCCCTAAACCTGATAAAGAGCAACTACAAAAAACCCACAGTTAACATCATACGTAATGTTGAAAACTGATATCAGTTTTACACAATATCAATGAAAATATGAATTGTGTTTCTAGCAATATGAAAATATCAATTGTGTTTCTATATGCTAGCAATGAACATTCCAAAAACTAACTAAATAAAACCATTCCGTTTACAACAGCATTGAAAATAATAAAATATTTAGGAGTAAATTTAACGGAAGAAACGTAACACTTGTACACTGAAAACTACAAAATATAATTGAAGGAAATTAAAGATTAAATAAACGGAAATAATGGAAAGACACTCCAAGTTCATTAATTGGAAGACTTAATATTGTTAAGGTGACAATATACCTAAAATTGATCTACAGATTCACTGAAATTTCTGTTAAAATCTCAATAGACAGTTTTGCAGGAATTGACAAGTTGCTTCTAGAATTAATATAGAATTGCAAGGGACCCAGAGAAGAGAAAGCAATCTTGAAAAGAACAAATTTGAAGGACTCACACTTATTGATTTCAAAACTTATTATAAGCAACAATAATCAAGATAGCAAAGTATCGGCATAAGAACAGACATATAAATCAATGGTATAGAATTTAAAGTCCAAAAATAAACCATACATCTGGGGCCAACTGCTTTTCAATACGTATCAAAACAATTCAAAAGAGAAAGAATAATCTCTTCAACAAATGGTGATAAAACTGGATAGCCATGTGCTAATGAATGAGTTTGACCTCTACCTTGCACCAAATGCAAAAATTAACTCAAAATATCAGAGGCCTAAATATCAGAGTTAAAACTGCAACACTCTTATAAAGAAACATAGGAATAACACTTTGTGACCAATCATTAGGCAATAATTTCTTAGACATGATACCTGAAGCACCTGCACCAAATAAAAAATAGAAATTAGACTTCTTTATCGAAGTTTAAAACATAGGCTTCAAAAAACACATAAAGAAAGTGAAAACACAATCCACAGAATGGGAAAAATATTTGTAAATCATATATGTGATATAAAGAATACATAAAGAACTTTACAATTCAACAACAAAACGAAAACCACCCAATTTTTTTTTATTTATTTTTGAGATGGAGTCTCGCTCTGTCACCCAGGCTGCAGTGCAGTGGCGTGATCTCAGCTCACTGCAGCCTCCACCTCCCGACTTCAAGCGATTCTCCTGCCTTCAGCCTCCCAAGTAGCTGGGATTACAGGTGCACACCACCTCACCCAGATAATTTTTTGTACTTTTAGTAGAAACAGGGTTACACCATGTTGGTCAGGCTGGTCTCAAACTCCTGACCTTGTGATCTGCCTGCCTCGGTCTCCCGAAGTGCTGGGATTACAGGTATGAGCCACCACGCCCAGCTGAAAACCACCCAATTTAAAAATGCCTAAAGGACTTGAATAGGCATTTCTGCAAATGACATATCTATATAGTCACAAAACACATGAAGAGTTACAGCATTATTAGTCATTAGAGAAATGCAAATCAAAATCACAATGATACCAGTTTACACATACTAAGATAGCTATAAAAAAAAGAAGATGAACAACAATAACAATGTTTAGTATTTGGAAAATTTTAACCCTTATACATTGCTGGTGTGAAAGTAAAATAACTCAAGTTCTTTAAAAAATAGTTTGGCAGCTCCTCAAAATATTAAACATAGAGTTAGCATACGTCCCATATGTACCATTAGGTAGAGAAGTGATTATTATTACACCCTAAAAAGGAATGAAGTATTGATGTACTCTATAACATGGCTGAACCTCAAAAACATTATACTAAGTGAAAGACAGACACAAAAGGGCACATTGTGTATGATTCCATTTATATGAAATTTCCAGAAGAGGCAAACCTATAGAGACAGAAAGGAGATCAGTAATTTCCAGGGCTGAAGAATGACTGCATAATGGATTAGGTCTTTCTTTTTGGGGTAATGAAAATGTTGTAAAATTAGATAGGGGTAATGGTTGCCCAATCTTGCCAATATACTAAAAGCAACTGAATTGTACACTTAAAAGGAAGAATTCTATGGCATGTGAATTTGCCACAACTTTAAAAAACACCAAAACATGTTGTAGTTGCTATATTTCATGTGACTACTGCAAATCTTTGAATCCAAAATATGCATGATTTGTATTACCATATTTGTACTACATACATTTAATATTACAGCTAATTATTATATAATAAAAATCCACTACAGGCAACTTTAGATAACTTTTAGAAATAATTATTCTTGGTACACTTAAGCAGTTTAGCATACAGTATTATAACTGGATGAGTCTAGCTATATGCGAACAACTTTAATCTCCTTCTGTAGAAAGAAAAGGGCCTTAGGAGACTAGGATAACTGAAGAACATTTGCCTTTTGGACAAGTCTGATAACATTTAAACAAATGCTAATAACTTTTTTTAAATTAGTGAAAATATATTTATGAATACCTGGAAAATTTGTTGATCCCACTATTTTCACTGAATCTTTGGTCAAGCGAAAACCTCTTGGTAATCGAACCAAATATCCAACTATCAAAAAAAAAGATCAACAATTTGTCTCATTAGATATTCTAAAATATTCAAGTACAGTACCACAATATCTTTGGTCTTAGTTGAAGGGACGAGCCATAATTCAATCTCCTCTGACAGTTGTTATCACTGTTCCAACTCTATTTCCCCGATACTATCTGATAAAACTAATCTACCTATTGCTTCTCCCTATATCTCACCTCTTATTCTAAATCACCTTAGAATACTCTCTACATTATTAAAAGTTCCAATCTCCCATCATTCAAGACCTAAATTACAAGTCCCTTCTCCTTCAAACCTCCTGTTTATCCTTAGCACTTCTTATCTGCCACAGGACACCACCAGCACCTTTCTAAATAACACTCATTCTACATTGTACTATAGTACAATAGTTCTTTTTTAAAAATTTCCATAGGTTTTGCCAGAACAGGTGGTATTTGGTTACATAAATTCTTTAGTGAGGATTTTTGAGATTTGGTACACCCATCACATAATATACACTAAACCCAATCCCTCACCCTCTTTCCACCATTTTCCCCAACCCCGAGGCCCCAAAGACCATTTTATCATTCTTTTGCCTTTGCATCCTCATAGCTTAGTTCCCACTTAGAAGTGAGAACATATGATGTTTGGTTTTCCATTCCTGATTTACTTCACTTAGAATAGTCTCCAATCCCATCCAGGTTGCTGCAAGTGCCTTAATTCATTCCTTTTTATAGTTGAGTAGTATTCCATCATATATATATATATACATACACCACAGTTTCTTTATCCACTTGTTGATTGATGTGCATTTGGGCTGGTTCCATGTTTTTGCAACTGCGAATTTTGCTGCTATAAACGTGTGCAAGTATCTTTTTCATATAATGACTTATTTTCCTATGGGTAGATACCCAATGGTTGGACTGCTGGATCCAACAGTAGTTCTACTTTCAGTTCTTTAAGGACTCTCCACAATTTTCCATAGTGGTTGTACTAGTTTACATTCCTACTAACAGTGTAGAAGTGTTCCCTTTTCACTGCATCCACACCAACATCTGCTATTTTTTTATTTTTTGATTATGGCCCTTCTTGTGGGAGTACGGTGATATCACATTGTGGTTTTGATTTGTATTTCCCTGATAATTAGTAATGTTGAGCATTTTGTCATATGATTCTTCGCAATTTGTGTATCTTCTTTTGAGAATTGTCTATTTATGTCCTTAGCCCATTTTTTTATGGAATTGTTTGTTTTTCTTGCTAATTTGTTGAGTTCCTTGTAGATTCTGGATATTAGTCCTTCATCAGATGTATAGATTGTGAAGATTTTCTCCCATTCTGTGGGTTGCCTATACTCTACTGACTGTTCCTTTTGCCTTGCAAAAGCTCTTTAGTTTAATTAAGTCCAACCTATTTGTCTTTGTTTTTGCTGCATTTGCTTTGGATTCTTGCTCATGAAATCTTTTCCTAAATGGGTGGGTTAACAGGAAAGCCACATGCTGAAGAACGAAACTGGATCCTCATCTTTCATCTTATACAAAAATAAACTCAAGATGGATCAAGCACTTAAATCTAAGACCTGAAACTATAAAAATTCTATAAAATAACATCAGAAAAACCCTTTTAGACACTGGCTTACACTGTAGTGTAACTCTTGATGCACACATATCATTTTCCTTATTAGATTACATGCTCCATTGATAGTGCGGTCAATGTTTATGTTAACTGATCTAGAGTCAGTATCAAATACTATACCTTGCACATAGTGAACATTAAATACTAATTGTGAAATTCATTTTGATAGTCTTCATTGCTAAATGAGCAAATGTGATGGGCATAATGGTGTGAGGGGCAGTATAAAAATGCAATTAAGCATTATATCCAAATAGCCTTTAGCAGGCAGGAATAGCAAAGTGCAAAGAAAAGGATGTGGTATTCAAAACCAGAGGATGTGAGTTTAAAATCCTAATTCTGCCACTTACTGGTTTTAGGAAAATCCCTTTAAACTCCAGGAGCTTTAGTTTTTCTCAAATGCAAAATGGAACTACTAATAATTCCATCCTTACAGCTACTGTACAAAATGAGAATACTGTATAAACTGTAAAATGCTATATAAGAGGCCTTCACTATTCATCACTTACGTATTAAGATACTAACTGCTTATTCTATTTCTTATACCTCTTAGGTCTAATCTCATTATTTAATCAAAAGATCGCCAGGTAAAATTTTAAAATAAAAACACACCTTTTCACACCTACTACACGACCATGAATCATATCCAAGGACCATCTTTCTACTACGTGGCAATTGATGGCTATCGGCTATTCACATACTCCTTGGATTCCTGATGCCTGGACTTTGATCTTTACATCTCTAGTCACTCGATTTATTTCCTGTCTCCTCCCCCAACCCCTGCCTACCCCCACATTCCTTTTACATTTATATTCTTGGAGGACTTCTTTTTATCATTATTCCTTATTTGAACAACTTTTTTCAATTGAAGCAAATCTCTGTGACTTTATCAATTCTGGGAGATATTTTGTTTTATGAGTCTAGAATTTGAACACAAAATAATGCAGCCAAAAACCTTTCTAGTTAAGTAACAGTTCAATTAAACTTTCACTTCCTTCCTCAGTGTTTGCTCATAGTATCTTAAAGGTATTTTTAAAACAGTATAGGAAAGTATTTCAATTCTTTAGTGGTCATTTTAAAATCGGAGTATTTCCTACATGTTACAGCTAAAACCAATAGATGGCGCTCCACCATCACGGATAATTGCAAAGCAGCAGGTTGCCTATTCACTTTGAAATACGCTGAACACATCATTAGAGTTCACACGCTGAAATGCAAACCTGGCAGATGACCCATGGACTAATCAGGGAGTTTATTAACTAAGCAGTTTAATTTTAAAACCTCAACTGTGGGTGATGTAGTAATCTATCTATATATTAATTTCCCGTCATTCACTTCTCTACGCAAATACAGAGTGCCTCTGAACGACTTCTATACAAAACAAACTTTCCTTGTCTCGTATTAGTGAGCAAGGTGTCTCTATATAAACCGGATGCACGTGACACAAGAAGAGGCAAATTCGAAGAGTGAGGGGAACTGCGGCTGTCCCTGCGAAGCAGGCCAGGCGGCGCGGACCCTCACCTGATGCGGGGAACCCGCACGAGAAAGGCGGAAAGAAAGACGAGGACGGCGGCCCGAGAGAGCGGGAGCCGGCGGCCCGGGTCTGCCGCCTGCCCCGCCGCGCCCGACCGGGGGCCGAGGCCTCCATCCACACGCCGCCGTCGCCTGCCCACAGTCCGCGCGTAGGGTCGTTAGGCAACGCGCGCCCACCTCCACCGGAAGTTGGCGGGCGGAGTACCGGAACGACGGACCTGATGGACGTACTCCCACTTCCGCCGGGTTGGTAGAGTACGGGTGTTCTTCTGTGTCTCAGCTTGTGGAGACTTCACTCGCCAGCTGTGCTGTGCGTTCCCCGGGCTTTCAGGACAACACTGCCACGCAGGGCATCCTCAAGAACATAAGTGATTTGTCGAAGATCCTAGAGCTGAGAAAGAAATGTTGGATCCCAACGCCTGTGCCTTTACCTTTGTGTAGCATTTGTGATCAGAAGGAAGCTCTTTATATGCCAGGTGGTGGATGCGGGGCCCAGTTTCGAACAACAGATAGGGAGAATGTATGAGTTCAGACGTGTACAGCCCTAGTGGATTGCTTTGATCGCTAATGTCAGCAGCTACTATTTTATGGATGTGTGGAACTTAATTGGGAAATAAATGCGATACACACTTAGTAGGAATTAAAGGTAAGGCCTTTAGCCTAAGAAAGAAGCTTGTTGGAAGAACGAGGAAACGACCACAGATGAAATTTACTTCTAAAATGCTCAGACTGGAAGATCATCTTATAGTATCACCTAAATACAGCAAAATACACAAAACCATCTATCCTGTGTGGGAGACCAGAATGTACCTTCTCCCGTATGAAGGATTGCTGCGCTGAAGACAAGCAGCAGGAGATGCAGGAGAGCTGTCCACCTTGCCTCTTTTTACCTAGAAGCAAGACATATATTTAGAAAGACAAAAGTTATCTTGCCCCGCTCCTTTACCACGACAACAAAAGTTAACCACTGAAGACAGCTTCAGACTCTCATTAGCCATGTAATGATATCAGAGGAATTAATACTAACTTTTTTTTTTTCTTTGAGATAGAGTTTTGTTTTGTCACCCAGGCTGGAGTGCAGAGGCGAAATTTCGGCTCACTGCAACCTCTGCCTCCCGGGTTCAAGTGATTCTCTGCCTCAGCCTCTGGAGTAGTTGGGATTACAGACGCCCACCACCACACTTGGCTAATTTTTGTATTTTTAGTAGAGACGGGGTTTCACCATCTTGGCCAGGCTGATCTTGAACTCCTAAGCTCCTGATCTACCCACCTCGGCCTCCCAAAATGCTGGGATTACAGGCGTGAGCCATTGCGCCTGGCCAACTTTTTTATTTTTTTACTATCTTTTGCCTGTGATTTCTTTGCTTAGTCCAAGTTGCTGCCTGTGGAGACTCAAAGTCCTTTTCCTTTCTCACATCTCTAAAAATTTCCTAGTCTTTGTTGAAGATGCTATACAAGCTGGTATTCAAGGACACTTCTTTGAGAACTTCTCATTCTCCGGATGTTCCTCATATATAAAAGAAATATATTAATAAACTTATGTTTTTCTCTTGTTAATCTGTCTCTTGTAAAAGATCTATTCTAAGTACAAACTTATGGGGATTATTATTATCCCATACACAGCCTAAGAGGCCATTTATAGCAAGAATTTGTTTTAGAGAAATTGAAAGAGACGCCTGCCTCTATTTTTCTGCTGCTAGAAGGATTTACCTAATGGGCTTAATGGGAGCAGAGCTGTGATAGAAATAAATCTTAAGCAGTTGATGCAAATACATTGAAGAATGAAATTTGAGCCACTAAATATAGAATGCTTAATTACAAGTGAGTTATAACTTTTGATATGAAGAAATGAGTTATAATGGGTGAACTAAAAACCGTCACTTGATATGCTATGATCTGGATGAGGGATTTCAAACTGACAGGCTAACCACCTAATTTAATCTGCCCACTTGTTTAAAAGTATATCTCAAAATTTTAAAGACTTTCAGTGGGGCATAGGCATTCTGATGATACCAAAGATATCACCATCCTTGAAAGTTGGTCTGATTAACAATTATGTGCCTGACTTTTCAAAGCTAGAATCTTGCCTCTTTTAACATATTTGCTGCAGTAAGGATGATGTGACCTTTTACCCCAAATTCTAATATTTGGATTTCCTCTTATAGACGTTCATGCAAGATGAAATTATCCAGGTAAACGAGCTTTTAAGTGAACCAGTGTATTAGTGATTTAAATGATATTTTGTGTGTAGACAGCTGATACCCTATTGTGGTTTCCTAAAATGAGTTTAAAACTCTTACTCTTCTTACTCTCGATACCACGGTAAATTTAAGGGAAGTAAAGGTAATTTAGGGCATATAAAAGATGTACCTGTAGTTTCACTATAATTTTCTGTTTCTCTTAAAAATTAGATATATCAATTTGACTTTAGTGTAATACATGTTTATATTTTACAGTGCATTTAGATTTACATTTATTTAGACAGCAAGTGTTATATCTATAAATACTTAATTGTAGTCACATATATACTTTTGGAAAATATGTTGTCACTGAATTCTCTGCTTTATTTACACTCCTTAAATTTTATATCCATAAAATACTAACTTATGGAAAAATTTTAAAATAAGTGAACACAGCTTTCCTGAGCACTGGGGAGAAAAGTATCATGGAAATATTAGTACCAAGGCTATTTTTGTTTTCTTATGAATTAAATTATGATGTACATAATAAATGGTTCAATGTGTTAAGAGTTCTAGTTGTTGCCAAGCAACAAGGGCTCTGCTTTTTTCTCCTTCTGTCCTGTTCCTTCATTGCCCTATTCTTCCTTTGGTGGAGGAAAAGGTTTACTTTAAAAAGGAAAACAAAATTGTCTGCTAACATTTAGAAAGCTGAGTCAATTTTGTTCTAGTTTAACTCAGATCTTTAGTTATTGGAAATAGAGTTTGTATAGTTAAAGATAAAAGAATTATCAGAAATACTTACTTTATAGTAACCAAAAACTAAAGAGAAAGGCCATGGATGTAGAGATTCAGAACACACCTGGAAAGATAAGTATCTCTAAAAGATCCATCCTTTCAGGAACTGTTGAGAATATAGATTACCCACACTATTGTGATCTCTTAAGAAAAATGAACATGCCTTTTGTGAAAGGTCTTGAGAACAGACATAACTATGGCAGATTTGAAAATAAATGCAACCCTGCTTTTCTTAAATTTCACCCTTATCCCCCTTCAGTCTTGCCAGACTATCATTTGCATTATCCTTATCCTCCACCATATGGGCCACATTATCCATTATTTCCACTTCGGGATGATGTGACCTTAGGTGATTCCTGTTCAGGGTTTGTGAGTCCTGGTGGTGATGCTGATTTAAATCCTGGCATTGGCAGAACCATACCAACCCTCGTGGATTTTAGTGATGTGAAACCTCAACATCGAGTTCCCAGACCAGATACAGGATTTCAAACAACAATAAAAAGGCAAAAAATTCTATCAGAAGAACTGCAACAGAACAGGAGATGGAATTCAAGAGAAGTATCAGACATTTCTATCAGAGCAAGACTTGGAGGTAAATGAAGTGACATGAATTTTATGTGTTTTAAATACTTGAAGGAAGAGAGCATGGACATAAGAGTCAGTATGTAGGCAGTTAAATTAACAAAATTACAATGATCTGAAAAAGGTTTTTTTAAAATTACAGATAGTAAGAAACAAAGGAATGATAAACCTTATAAGCTTATTTGTAAAACAAAATTTTTTCTTTAGAAAGCATTCATTAATTAAGTGATCAACACAAAGTGTATAACATTACTTATTCTAGATATATGGATAATCTTCTTGTACCACAGGGGAATTTATGTATCACTTTGATAATTGTGTAGAAATCCTCTGTATCTGTCTCTCTCCCTTGAAAGAATTAATTCACTGATGATTATGAAACTGTTAGTTTTAAGGGCTGAAGTAAAATGGGAAAAATTTAAGTATTTGAAAGTAAATTTTTTTACTCCAATAAGAACAGAAGCTGAAATGAAGCAAACTCTGAATAAATAGCTCCACAGCCATGGAGGCAGGATTGATGACCCCTTACTCACATCTGCACCATGTGGTTTATCTGTAAGAACTCCTCTAAATGGTCACAGGCCTGGCCCAAAAAATGATGAGAAACATCTCCAAAGGAAAGCCGTAGGTACTATTTCCTGTATAAAAGCTTTCTGGCAGGCAGGAATGTAAAGAGATCAACATTTTTTAGCTTGGGAAAAGGAAAAGGCCAAATGCTATAGGAAGACTTTTAAAGCTTATTCCACAAAAATATAGGTTGAAGAAATGGTTTAGCAAAGCTACTATAGGGCTAAAATGGTGTTAATGGACTGCACCAACAAGTCAGAACAAAGTATAGAGCTCATCTGTCCCGAGTATTTCACTGCCTGAATCAGTAAAACAGAGGAATTCAGAGAACAGGCACTTGACTCAGAGTGTCTGGGCTTGAACTCTAGCAAAAGCTCAGTTGCTATATGACCCGGGACTAGTTACTATTCTCTTTGTGCCTGTGTATCCTTACTTGTAAAACTCACCTAATAGTAATAATTCATAATATAATAGTAATGGCCATTTGATGTAATTAATGTAAAAATACCTAAAATAAAGAATGTCAGATTGTAACAAGTCTAAAATTTTCAGTTTCTTCATACATAAATTAGGAATAAATAGTAGTTCTTTTATACTTTTGTAAGAATCAAATGAATTAAGACTTGTAAAGTGCGTAGCAAAATCTCTGAAACCTGATAAAACATTTCATTAATAGTAGCTATTATTACTAGCTATTAAGAGCTTCAAAAAGTAGTACCTGCAATTTGGGGACAGAGTTCAATATAACTTGTCCTAGACTTTCAATGACTTTGTACATCCTGGAAACAATCATTAATTGAAAATGATAGGTACTTTCAGGTTTTAGCAAACCTAAATACACATTATTGCTAATGCATTCTCATAAAGAACGACATCTCAGAATTAATTAAATCACACACTGATATGCTCTTCAGTGGACTTTCACAAATATCAAAGAAAGATCATAAAATATTATATTGCTGATTTCTTCTTGCCCCATTCCAAACTTGCCTAGACCTTTTACTGGGTTTAACACTTCCTTTCTCTCGATCCAGTTGCCTTTCTTTATCATCTACCAATTAACTAATCAACTTATTCTAATTATATTCAAATCCTTTGGAGAACTCTGCCTCTCATTGCAGTAGATGATCCAGCCTTTCTTATCACAGAAGAAATAGAGCTTGTCTATTGTCACTCTCTTGATTTTCCTCCACTTTGGCCTCCTGATATCAATATTGATATCACTTTATATGTCTTTCTATTTTTTTTAACCATTGTGTTAAGTCAGACTGCTATAACAAAATAGTAAAGACTGGGTGGCTGAAAAAACAAATATTTGTTTCTCACAGTTCTGGAGGCTGGGAAGCCAAGAATCAAGGAATCAGTATATTTGGTTGCTGATGAAGACCTTCTTTCTAGCTTATAGAAGGCTTCCTTCTCCCTGAGTCCTGAAAGACACAGAGAGAGAGAGAGAGAAATTGAGAGAGAGAGCTCTAGTATCTCTTCCTCTACTTAAAGGAACACTAATGCCATCATGGAGGTCTTACCTTCTTTGGCTCATCTAAAGCTAATTACCTCTCAAAGGCTTCACCTCCAAATAACATCACATTGGGAGCTGGGCTTCAACGTACCTGAATGGGTTGCGGGGGTGGGGGGGGATACAGACATTCGCCAGAACCATCTTTATAGTTAATTAGTATGAAGTAGTATATTCACATTGTGCAAACATCACCACCATCCATCTCCAGGATTCACTTCATCCTGCAAAACTGAAACTCTTTACCCATTAAACAACCCCCTATTTCCCTCCTTCCCATAAGTCCTGGCAACAGCCATTATATCTTCTGTTATGTATGAATTTGACTACTTTAGGTTCCTCACTTAAGTGAAATCATATAGTATTTGTCTTTTGTGATTGGCTTATTTCACTTACAATAATGTCCTCCAGGTTCACCCATGTTGTAGCATATGACCAAAATTCCTGTGTGTATTAGGTCTATTTGGTCTATATGTTATTCAAGTTCTCTATTTCCTTATTGATCTGCTGTCTGGATGTTCTGTTCATTAGTAGAAGTGAGGTACTAAAATATCCTCCTACTATTATGTGTTGCTATCTTTTCCTTCATTTATGATTCTCTTGACCTTGGTGAGCATTTTTGTGACAGTTCTATGTCAGGTACATTATTTAACTGTATTTTATTAGGATTGGTTTCTGAAGATTTATCTTCTTCCTTTTCTGGGGAATCTTTGCCTGATTCTTCATTTTCCTTAATTCTCTGTGTAGGTTTCTGCACATTAGACAAAGCAGGCACTTCTTCCCTTCTTCATGAACTGGTCTTGTAAAGAAGACCTTAATCCATCAACCTGGCCAGAGATTTGGGAACCTCTGCCAACTCTTTCCTTCCCAAGGGAATCTGACAGATGGGATTTTGTTCACTTGCTCTATGCTGAGCAGGGGGTGAGTTGTGGTGTCTACTAGCCCAAACTCCCATTTTCATTATCCTATAGGCAACTAGACTGTACTAGATTCATCAGAGTTTCATGACTGATAAGACAGATGCTGTTTTGGGGGCCAGCCCCAGAAAAGCTGGAGTCCTGGCTCAACTCTTGGATCTACAGTAACTATCTCTAGATCTAGATCTGTGGCATCTACAAGCCAAGGCTGTTTTCTCTGTCTTCCCCAGGGGGTTAAACTATGTTGGACTCATCAGAGTTCCAGGACTGGTGAGATAAATGCTAGTTATTTAGGCAAATACAGAGAAGTTGGGGTACTGGACACATGAATGAATCAAGTTTTTCTAGGGGGCTGAGAGTGAGGATTTAAAAAAATCTGCTTACTCTGTGCTGAGCATATGGAAGAATCTGTGATATCAGCCAGTCTAGAATGCAATCTCTGTTTGCTCTTGGGTCATTTGATTGTGCTAGACCCCACTCAGGGCTCCAGGACTGGCAAGACAGAAGCCAATCCTCTGGGGGAGCCCCTTTGGAAAGCTGGGGTGCTAAACATGGGAATCAATCAAGGGGAGAAAACCCTGAGTGAATCTGGGAGCTAGGAAATCTCTTCCTGATTGTCTGGCACTGCACCAGGGGCAGGGAATCTGCAAGAGGGTGACTCACTCAAATCTCTTTATTAGCTTCAGCGAGTCTGTTTTGCATTCTTTCAAGGTGCAGGAGCCTTTCACTTAGTTTCTGTATTTCTCACAAAGGTAATGTGTTCATGAATCATTGCTAAATCAGTTGTTAATTGGGGAGAGGACGTTCAGAATTTCCTACTCTGCCATCTTGCTAAGGTCATTCTCCATAAATGTTGTTGTTTTAATCTTCATTTTTCACAAGATAATTTCCCATTTCCTTTGGGATTTCTTCTTTGATCCTTTTATTGTTTCCCAGCATCATGTTTAATTTCTATATATTTGTTAATTTTCCAGTTTCCCTTCTATTGTTGATTTTTAGTTTTATTTCAACTGGAAAAGACACTGCATGATTTTAACCTTTTAAAATTTATGAAGAAGTGTTTTGCGGCCTAAAATAGAATCTGTTCTAGAGACTATCCTGTGTGTACTTGAGAAAATGTATATTCTGCTGTTGTTGGGTAAATTGTTGTTAGGTCAAGTTGTTTTATAGTGTTGTTCAAGTTCTCTATTTCTTTATAGATCTTTGTCTGATCGTTCTATTCTTGAAAGTGGATCCAACAATTATTGTAGCACTGCCTAGTTTTCTCTTCAATGCTGTCAATGTTTATTTCATGTATTTTGAAGCTCTGATATTTGGTACATACAAATAAAATAGAGAACAGAAAAACAGCATGTACAAGCAACTAAACCTAAAGTCGTCCTTTTAAAAATCAACAAAAATGATCTACTTAAGTTATATTAAGAAAGATAACTCAAGTAAGACCATTAACAAAGGACATTTTCGGTGTTATGAAAACCTATCTATAACCAGTAGATGATAGAAAATACATGGATAAGAAGACAAAATACATAGAGTGGCCCTTGATTTTTTCCTACTATATTACAGTTTTCACATTCCTTAAAACCACAATATTATGGTATTTTGTAATAAAAATAACAGGGCCTATGGGAAAATAGGGTTCATGGCAGACCCCCTCAAATTCATATAATTTTATAGGTTACACATGAATTCTTCTCACAATAAAAATATGATCATGGTTTCAAACACTTCAAATTCCTAAGAAGTAAGGAAAATACTATAGTGCTTTCCTTGACAGAAGACTTGACATTTGCTTTGTGGTATGAAAGTGATGAAGTGGGATGGCGAGTTATGAAGAAGAGATGAATGGTAGCTTGTCCAAAAGTGATCCTCAGCAATTCACCCTGTTCCTGTGTGTGTCTGCCACTCTTACCAGGAAACTAGGTCTGTTTACTTCCCACATTGACATCGGGCCTGGTCATTTAACTGGCTTGGGCCAATTATATGTTAGTAAGCATTGTGCAAATGGAGACTTGATAAGCACTTGCACATTGGGATTAGTTCTCTTCAGAGTCTTCTCTGCGATCTCAGTCACTATCCCGTGAAAGACCAACCCATGCTCACAGAAACAAATACAAGACACTTACCAGTATGCTCACCTAAGACCCCAGCTAATATTCAATACCAACTTGCCAGCCATGTCAGTGAAGACATTTTTCAACCTTTACAGCTATTGAAACTGACACCATGTGAAAAAGAATCACCCTCAACTATCTTCTGAATCCTGGGAGAGAATAAATGGTTGAGTTAAGCCACTAGATTTTAGGGTTGTTTGTTTTGCAAATAGTAGATACTGAGACAGAGAAAAGGATATCCTCATACTGAGACTTAAATTTGATGACTCTGAGGTGTAATTCATTGTCCAGAGTCCTTTCTTCTAGTCTGGCTTAATATTAGAATTCAACTTTTATTGTTTTCCTAATTTCCTCCTTTTTCAAAGCAGTTGTTTGAATGGCTCCAAATAAGATAGATACCATAAAATGCCATCCTGTTGCTTTTCGCATGATAGACTTCTAGAGAATTTCCTTTTTCCAGCTGTGTCACAGACAGAATTATCCTCATGGTTCTCAAAACCGAAATGATAATGGGATTCAGCATACCATTTCTCCCTTTGCTTAGGCCTCTCACCTGTGCCTGTATTCGTTTTCTCTTGCTGCTGTAACAAATTGACACAAACTTAGCAGCTTAAAGTGAAACCCATTAATCACAGTTTTGTGGATCAGAAGTCGGGAACGTCATCTTGGTCTTCTGTTAAAATTTATGACAATAATAATGCCAAAATCAGCCAGGCACAGTGGCTCATGCCTGTAATCCCAGCACTTTGAGAGGCTGAGGCAGGTGGATTATCTAAGGTTGGGAGTTCAAAATCAGCCTGGCCAACATGGTGAGACCCTGTCTTCTACTAAAATTACAAAAATTAGCCGGGCATGGTGGTACGCACTTGTAATCCCAGCTACTCGGGAAGCTGAGGCAGGAGAATTGCTTGAACCCAGGAGGTGGAGGTTGCAGTGAGCTGAGATCAGGCCACTGCACTCTAGTCTGGGCAACAGAGTGAGACTCCATCTCAAAAATAAATAAATAAATAAAGCCAAAATCAAGGTGTTATCTTGGTTCTCGCCTAGAGGGTCTGGGGAAAAATCAACCTCCAAGCTCATTCAGATTGTTGCACAATCCAGTTTCTTCCACCTAAAGTGTTTTTTTCCTCATTCACTATCAGCGGGGGGACACTGACTGCTCCTAAAGGCTACCCACATCCTTTTCATGTGATTGCCTCTAGCTTCAAAATCAACAATAGTTCAGTGAGGTGGGCTGACACTCTACTCTCTAACTGCCCCTTCTAAACCCACAGACTATCCAGCATCCACTTGTTCTCTATTCCTCCTTGGCAAATCCCCATTGCAGATTCTTTCCTGAGTTTTTCAGTCAAATATTGGCTGAATTGTCGTCATCAATAATCGTCACTATCATCATCATGAAATGATATTACTACATTAGCACTAAACGATATTACAGCTACTAGCTGTTAATTTTAAACATGAGCACTTAAACTACATGCTATAGTTTTCTTATTTCTTTGTATTTATTAATTCTAGTCTTTATAACCCTGATAATAGTCATTAAAGATGAGGAAAATGTGGCTCAGATGGGTCAAATAACTCATGAAGGTCACTCTGGAACCCAAGCAAGTAAGTATATACATTACATATATTATATGCCATTAATAATATATATAATTATACATATGATATAATATATATAATATTAAATAGGTGACATCTGTGATAGCGCTCCACCTGAGTGGCATCCACAGATGGCCGTGGAGTGCCTGTCCTGCTCTAAGCACCTCTCAAAATGCATCTCTTTCATGCTTCAACATCTCTGTGCTGTCCATCGTGATCTCAAATTTTAACTTTTAAATTTACATTTTGCCAAGCTGGATTAATTTATGGAACAAAACTGTGAAGTAGTGAACCAAGTCAGAAGCCCCCATGGGGTAGCAGAAATGATCTCTATGGAAACTACCAGAGGCACTGCAATTATCTTAATCTATGCTAGTCACCTGCCCTAATCAAAGTAATCAATCTCTCTTATTAAAACTCTTCAAGGGCAATTCATCTGCAGGTTACATCCAAGGTTTTCATGCCCCGACCTTAGACTATTTCTCTTGCTTATCTTTACCATTTCCTATCTATCATTTTATAATTTTTTGATTTTTATACACATTAAGATGCTCTTACAGAGCAGGCCTATCATTGCACATATTGTTTCCCTTCCTGGAATAACTACCCTTTCTCTACTTCTCTTCTTTCATCTAAGTTCTACCTAATTGTCAAGATTAGATCAGGTGTCAACTTCGGGGAGATGTCCCTAAGGCCTGACAACCCGGTTGAACTAGGTATTCTAGGTGTCCTTCCTATGCGCCTGCACAGCACTCTGAGCTCAGCTATTGTTGTATTGCTACACTGTGTTGAAATTAGCTACTATGCTTGTACTTTCCATTTGCTCACAGGCACCTCAAAACCACGAGCCCCGTTTTTCATCTTTATATAAAGATGAAAAATATATACCCATTGGCTTCCAATTACAGTGTACTAAATATTTTTGAAGGCTGCTTTTTACATTTGCTAGATTTTAGAACTTCTAATCTGTCACTATATGAATTATAGTGATAATAATTCATGAGTCTGCATAATAACCAGACTCACCTTGTGTCACCACCATCCCCCAACATGTCTATGTGCACAGACATAGATGTCTAGTACCCAATAGGTATCTTCCAATAATAAGCAAGCAATAGTAAGTGATTCTGCACTATTATAATTAGCCTCTGACAGAAATTCCACAGCTATTCTATTCTCACAGCTAAAAGTTTCGGAAAAGTTATTAAATAATCCATTAAAAAATGAATTATGATCACACAGTCTAGCTTCTAATAGTAAATATTTCTGTTGAAAAGCACTTTTATTGTGTTTTTAACCAAAATCACATTCACTTTTTCCCTGTTTTCAGGTTGGACAAGCCCACTGAAAGTTACCCCTTTACAACCTCATCATGAAGGACGCCCATTAAGACACATGTTTACATTTGATGAGGAGGCAACATGTACAGTAAGATTTTCTTGCTGGGTGGTATTAGACAACATATACAATTAGTTTACTTCATTGTTTGGGTGTTTGATATTGTATGCCCTAGATGAATAGCTACTATGTATGTAGTGCTTCTTATATTCCAGGCACTGTGCAGCCTTTTGCAGTCAATGTTTATTATGCATTACCTTGCATTACTCCTACAACACCATGGGGGAGGAGTAAGTAGTAGATGCAGCTGGTGCCCATCACAGACTCCCTTCACTGGCAAGTGTGTCTATTCCCAGGAGCAATGAGTGATGATCACTAAAAGGCTAACAGCCACCAGACTGGAGGACTGTCTCATGCTGTCTCTTTCAGATTTTGGCCAGTGACTGGCTGACTTTTTAGGGCAACAGACTAATGCTATTCTCCAGCTGAGACTGCATTCTCACTAGCTTCTTTTCCTTCTCCTATTCTACTGTCTTCACGTCCCTTCACCTGAGGGCATTCCCAACATATCACTTGAACAATAATCCTGTCTGAATCCCTGCTTCTTAACAAGTAGTGTTGTTATTCTCATATTATTTGAGAAAACGGAAGCCCAATAATGTTCAGTAACTGACTTTTGATCAGATAATAATATAAAACCAAAATTTAAACCTAAATATTTTTCAGAATCTAAGGATTATGTTCTTAATCATCTTCCTATGTAGATTTTATAGTCTCTAAATCCTTGGCACTTAAATTAAGATACTTAAAGAATCCTAAGACATACACAGATATGAAAATATTTTTTTAAAACGGGTTTATTGAGATATATGTCATGTACCATAAAATACAACCCTTTAAAATGTGTAATTCAATGTTTTTAGAATATTCAGAGTTGTGCAACCATCCCCCACAATCTAATTTTAGATTTTTATTACCTCAAAAAAACTCATATTCATTAGCAGTAAAGATATGAATACATTGTAAAGAATCAATTTCCATTTCTGTAACTCCTATATGTATTTCTTCTAAAATGGATCTGCTTGAGAATTTACCCTCAGAGTGCCATGTTGATTTCTTCTTTTCTCACCTTTTCCTTCACAATAACCCTTTCTAGTTTTTCACAAAGGGAAATGGGGCATACCTCTCGCATATTAACAGCTGTACTACAGTAGTACATGGCCATGAAACAAAGAGCACAGAACAGAAAGGTCATTTAAAGTATGTGTTCTCAATGCCTCCTTTACTCAAGATACCACGCACACATGGTAGAACTTTATGTTTTTCTTTGTCCTACGCATTTTTCTTTTAAAAGAAAATTATGGCATTAGAAATAGGGATAATTTGGCCTGTTTTAGGCTATTCTGAATTCAGACAAAATGCATAATGTGATTGCAAAGGTAATAAAAATTTTTATTTATTAGTTTTACTTATTCTATCTTAAACCCTTATCAAAGGATCCATTGGTCCTGTAGGTAAATCCTGTGAGAGCAAATCAAAGTGAACCTAATAAGAAATTGAAGACCTTGCTGCCTTTTTAAAAAAATGTATGCTACAAATTTATGGCAAGATTCCATGCTTTAACTATTTTAAAACTAGAATTCTGAAGTAGAAACTTGTCATGGAAAGCCTTATTAGCATACTTATTTAAATTTAAAATAAGTTTAGACTTTTTATAGCAGTGAATAAATCTAGATATTATTTCCAGTAGTGGAAGCTAAGTAATATGGACCAATATTTCTAATGGCAAAACAACTGGATTAACGTTTCTTTCTTCTAATAAGGTAGAGAGAAATTACTGGGCCAACGAGAGGATAGACACTCTAAAATTTAAGCCTAGCACTTAGGGCCACTTTGACACTGAAAGAATTTGCAGTTTTTGAAGAGGCAACCAAAAGTTTGATTTGAACTTTTGGTGATCTCATAGGAGTAAAGGATCAGAAGTTTTGAGTTGATCCATAAAAACCACCTAAGACTGTGAGCTGAATACCTGGAAGCCTGAACCCCACAAGTAAGGACTGGTCAATAGTAAAAAGCACTTGAACAGACTGCAGCCTAGCTTAATCCAAGTAAATAAGAAAACTTCAAGTCCTCAACTGGGATGAAGGTGATCCTAGACTGCTTGCACTTCCAGGAATCAGGCAGAAGTAAATAATACTTTTCTTTGAAGGAAGATATTATCTTATTAAATCTCAAAATATTTCCATTAAAAACTTTTAAACTATAATGTTCAACACATAATTAACAGTATCCAAACACATAAGAAAAAGTACACTATGAGTGAGAATCAGCACAAATGAAAGAAAACAGAAACAGATATATACATTGATGTATACAAACAGATATACATCCATGCCTTGTAAATATGCATAAAATGTTAAAGGAGAAAAAAATGAGCTCAAAATTTTTATATGAAAATTACAAATTACCAAATGGAAATTAGAAGATTGGGGGAGGGGCCAGGTATGGTGTCTCACACCTGTAATCTTAGCACTTTGGGAAGCGAAGGCAGGATCACTTGAGACCAGCCTAGCCAACATGGCAGAATCCCATATCTACTAACAATACAAACATTAGGCCAGGCACAGTGGCTCACACTTGTAATCCCAGCACTTTGGGAGGCCAAGGCGGGCAGATCACCTGAGGTTGAGAGTTCGAGACCTGTCTGGTCAACCTGACAAAACCCCATCTCTATTAAAAATACAAAATTTATCCAGATGTAGTGGCACGTGTCTGTAGCCCCAGTTACTCAGGAGGCTGAGGCAGGAGAATTGCTTGAACCTGAGAGGTAGAGGTTGAATTGAGCTGAGATAGTGCCACTGCACTCCACACTCCAGCCTGAACAACAGAGTGAGACTGTCTAAAAAAAAAAAAAAAAAAAAGAGAGAGAAGAGGAAGAAAAGAAAGAAAAGAAAAGAAAATTGTGGGTGAAAGTAATTCCAGAACTGAAAAATATGATAAAGAACTTTATAGATGGGTTCAGTAATAGATTAGACACAGTTAGAGAGGGATTTGGAGAACCGGTAGATTAATCAGAAGAAATTGATGAAGCACAAATATGCAAAAATATGAAAAATACAGAATTGAAAGTCACAAACCTAGATGATATAGGTAGAAGAAAGAACACATGCTTATTTGGAATCCCAAAAGTATAAGAGAGAAAAAATTAGGACAGAAGCTATGATACCATTTTTATATCCACCGGGTGTTTATTTCTGATAGCTCCCTGAGCATTCCCTCACATTCTCTGCTGTACATTGAGGATGAGTTACGGTTCCACACAAACAAGCCAAAGGTGGCAGCAGCAGAAGCATTCTTGCAATCTCAGCCCCAGCTCCAACAGTAATGGCAGAAAAGCCTACTAGAGTTAAAGGACACAACGCATGGAGAACATAAGAATGGAAAAGGAAAAATCTGAAAGTTCATTTTTTAACATAGTTTATGGTAATCGCATTATTTGAAATCTGGACATCAGTGGCTATATTTTGTCAGGTCTTGTTAAATATGATGAAATTCTGGAAATTGAGGCATTTAATGATGCTGAAGCTGCTGGAGAATCTTAACATGGATAATGCTAGTTTTGTTAGGACATAAAGGAAGTTCTACTTCACTGTGATTACTTTTATCAGAAGAAACTAAGGATCATTTAGAGTTAGAAGCAGGTTTTCCCACTGAATCATATTCCAAGAACAGTAAAGACATCAAAGAGCAAATTTAGTCCCTTCTCTATAAAATAGCAGACAAATAACATGTAGAGGACAGCAATACAGGGAAGATGTGCCAGTTAGAAAATAGCCACCAGAAAGTGAAGACAGACAGCAAGAAAATTAGGTAGATGATAAATTTGAGTGCCTGGAAATGAAAACATAAAGAAACTGAAGACACATAATGTGTACAAGTGAGTATATAGGTGTAAAATGAGAAAGTGGAAGAGATGCTATATTAGAGAAAAATCCAGATTCCCCGAAAGATTATACCATACTATCATGATATAGCATACCAAGGTAATAGTCAACAAGCATGTGAACCACAGAAAATAAGACATAAATTTCAGATACTGCTAGAGAAGATTTAAACACAGGTTTAGAAAAAGTAATTGTCTCTTTTGATAGAGAGCAATAAAAACTGGTGGATTTCAGACTATGATGACTCCTGCTGAAGGGGGTTATTATAAATCTGAAGACTCAAGATGTTCAAAAAATTTTATTCTGTATAAAGATTTTTAAAAATTATGCCTAAAACACATCAATGACATTACTGACAAAAAGTGAAAAAGATAACATCTTAAAAACAGTTAGAGAAAAGTTATGTACAAAGGAACACTTGTAAGAATGACTTCCGGCTTTTTGTCAGTTTGTGTAAGCCAGAAGGAAACAAATGCACATATTTTAAATAACAAAAATAAATAAAACTAAACTAAGAAGATGTTAACTAACGAAAAAATATTTAAAATTAGAAGCAAAATAAAAACATTTTAATAAAACAAAGCTGAAAGAATGCACTGCCAGCAGACCTGAAGGAATTTCTTTAGACAGAAGAAAATAATGTATATGGAAATTCAAGTTTACACAATGAAATAAATTGAGGTGAACAGAAATGGTAAACACATGGGTAAATATAAAATACTATTTTCGTCTTGTAATTCTTTAAAATATCACTGTTAAAAGCACAATAATAGTAAGTATTTCAGGTTAATAGCACATAAAAAGGAGAATTGTGTGACCGTAGTGTAAGGGACAACAAAGAAAATGAGCATATGCTGTTTTAACTTTTTTACACTATTTTTGAAATGGTATAATATTATCCTGTAAACCCTGGAGTTAAAGATGCATGTTGTAAAATATCTATCCTGTAACTCCTAGAGAGACAGCAACAGCAGCAAAGAAAAAATTTTTAAAAACATATGTAGTACGCTAATAGGAGGAGATAAACTTAAATTTTAAAATTAAAAAAATTGGAGAGAGAGATCCAAGATGGCCGGTTAGCAGCAGCTCAGGATTGTAGCTCCCACCGAAAGCGCAGAGAGTTAGTGGACGCCACATTTTCAGACGAATTTTTATTGCCCACGGTCCAAGAGATTCCTGGCGGAGGAGCCCCACGGGTCGCCAGCGCGACTCTTTGGCCGGCGCGGCCGTTTTGCAGGCGCCCCGGCGCGGCGGTTCTCAGTCCGGAGTATCCGGGACTGAGTGCCCTTTGGTTGGCGTTGGAGCTCCGGGAAGGCAGAGTCTCCCATTCAGCTGATTGAAAAGCGGACTGAATCGGGGAAGCAGACCGGGAGATTCCCGGGCAGAAAGCGCCACGAATCTCAACGCCGCTGCTTCAGTCGGCGTGGTGGGTCGCCGCAGGGGGAAGGCTGGTCACCCCCTACACACAAAAAAAACACAGCAGTTGGCATTGCTGAGGATTGAGAGTTTCACAGCCAGTACAGCTGAACCCGGGAAGGTCCAGCTTTGTGTGGGAGGGGCGTCCGCCGAAGGAAAATTAAGAAACAGAAAAAACTTTACCACCACCAAGTTGGACGTCCACTCAGAGACCTAATCTGAACGTCAGCAATTACACAGACGACAGGTAGATAAATCAACAAAGATGGGAAGAAACCAGTGCAAAAAGGCTGAAAACACTGGAAATCAGAATGCCTTTCCTCCTGCAGAGGATTGCAGTGCCTCATCACCAATTGAACAAGGCCTGATCGAGAATGAATGTGAGGAATCAACAGAATCAGGCTTCAGAAGGTGGATAATGAGAAACTTCTGTGAGCTAAAAGAACATGTTCTAGCCCAATGCAAGGAAACTAAGAACCTTGAAAAAAGGTTTGACGAAATGTTGATGAGAATGGACAATTTAGAAAGGAATATAAGTGAATTAATGGAGCTAAAAAACACAATACAAGAACTTCGAGAAGTATGCACAAGTCTAAACAGTCGAATTATCAAGCAGAAGAAAGGATTTCAGAGGTCGAAGACCAACTTAATGAAATAAAACGAGAAGACAAGATTAGAGAAAAAAGGGTAAAAAGGAATGAGCAAAGTCTCCAAGAAATATGGGACTATGTGAAAAGACCTAATCTACGTTTGATAGGTGTACCTGAATGTGACAAAGAGAATGAATCCAAGCTGGAAAATATTTTTCAGGATATTATCCACGAAAACTTTTCCTAACCTAGCAAGCCAGGACAATACTCAACTCCAGGTAATACAGAGAACACCACAGAGATATTCCTCAAAAAGAGCAACCCCAAGACACATAATCATTAGATTCACCAGGGTTGAAACAAAGGAGAAAATACTAAGGGCAGCCAGAGAGAAAGGACAGGTTACCCATAAGGGGAAGCCTATCAGACTCACAGCAGATCTCTCAGCAGAAACCCTACAAGCCAGAAGAGAGTGGGGGCCAATATCAACATCCTTAAAGAAATGAACTTTCAACCCAGAATTTCATATCCAGCCAAATTAAGTTTCATAAGTGAAGGAAAAATAAAATTTTTTACGAACAAGCAAGTACTCAGAGATTTCATTACCACCAGGCCTGCTTTACAAGAGCTTCTGAAAGAAGCACTATGTACAGAAAGGAACAACCAGTATCAGCCATTCTAAAAAACCCATCAGTAAGCTGCATCCAGACCCATCTCACATGCAAGGATATACAGAGACTCAAAACAAAGGGATGGAGGAAGATTTGCCAACCGAATGGAGAGAAGAAAAAAAAAAAAAAAAAGGAGTTACAATTCTCATCTCTGATAAAATAGACTTTAAAGTAATAGAAAACAAAAGAGACAAGAAGGACATTGTATAATGGTAGAGGGATCAATGTAATGGGAAAAGTTAACGATCCTAAGTCTATGCACACACAATATAGGAGCACCCAGATACATAGGGCAAGTTCTTGGTGACTTACAAAGAGACTTGGACTCCCACACAATAATAGTGGGAGACTTTAACACTACATTGTCAATATTGGACAAATTAATGAGACAGAAGGTTAACAAGGATATCCGGGACTTGAACTTATACCTCGAACAAGTAAACTTAATAAACATTTACAGAACTCTCAACTCCAAATCCACAAAACATCCATTTTTTTTTCAGTAACACATCACATTTATTCTAAAAGAGACCACATGGTTGGGAGTAAATCACTCCCCAGCAATTACATAGTATTTCATAGGTTCAAATGAAATATTGGTTGGCTGTTTGTTTGTTATTTTCCTCCCTTATTCCTTCCTGTCTCCATCGTATAACACAATTATTAGTATAAAAGAGCTTTGTAATACCCATTTTTAGACTGCATTCTAGCCTGGGCAATAGAGCAAGATTCCTGTTCTCTCTCCCTCTTTTTCTTCTTCTTTTTCCCTTTCTTTTATTCTCTTTTTTGTTCTTTCTTTCTCTCCTTATTCTTTTCTTTCTTTTACTTTCTAAAAAAAAAAGAAAAGAAAAAGAAAAAAAGAAAAAAAAATAGTTACAAAAAATCCTCTATCCTAAAAAAAAAAAAAAAATTAAAAAAATTATTAACTAATTCAAAAGAAAGTAATACAAAAGGAAAATAAAGAAAACAAATAGAAAACAAAAATAGATTTAAACCAAATTATGTCCATTGCTAAATACAATTTAATAAAATGAACTTAAAAGTCACACATTGTTAGTTGGATGAAAAATTGAGACCCTACTATATGCTGACCACAAGAAAACCAAGTGAAATACAAATAGAAGTTTCAGGTAAGGTGTGAAAATCTATATCACTCAAAAGCTAGTCAAATAAATGCAGAATTAGCTGCAATAATAGCCAACAAAGTGAATTTCAGAACAAGAAATTTTACTGAGGACTCAAATATTTTATAATAAGAAAGGGGCCAATCCATAAAATGTATATGCACCTAATAACAGAACTCAAAACACATGAAACAAAAACTGATAGAACTGAAAGGCAGATTTACGGTTAGTAGATATTTCAAAACTCTGTTCTCAGTAGTTTATAGGAAAGGTAGATGGAAAAAAAAGGGGATATGGAACATATGAAAAACATCAACTAACCTGACCTAATTGATACAAACAACAATGGAACACAGAACATTCACTAAGATAAATTATATTCTGCAATATCAAACAAATCAAATGAAATCAAAAGAATAAAATGTGGCACATATACACCATGGAATACTATGCAGCCATAAAAAAGAATGAGTTTATGTCCTTTGCAGGGACATGGATGAATCTGGAAACCATCATTCTCAGCAAACTGACACAAGAACAGAAAACCAAACACCGCATGTTCTCACTCATAAGTGGGTGTTGAACAATGAGAACACATGGACACAGGGAGGGGAACATCACACATTATGGTCTGTTGTAGGGTGAGGAGCTAGGGGAGGGATAGCAGGGGGTGGGGAGATTGGGAAGGGATAACATTAGGAGAAATACCTAATGTAGGTGACATGGGGATGGAGGCAGCAAACCACCATAGCATGTATATACCTATGTAGCAATCCAGCATGCTCTGCACATGTACCCCAGAACTTAAAGTAAAATTAAAAAAAAATTTTTTTAAAGAAAAATAGAAAGGTATTCTCTGATTTCAACTAAATTAAACTAGAACTCAATAATAAAAGATGCCTAGTAAAAAATAAAAAGATATGCACATGTTTAGAATATAGCAATATACAAATGGTTAATACATCATTATAAAGTTAGGTTTATTTCAGGTATATAAGATTTGCTTAACTTTAGAAAATTGATAAATTCAATTCATTGTACTAACTGATTAAAATACAAGTCATACACTCATCTCAAGATATGAAAAAAATTTTGACAATAAGGATTGACATTATCCTTAAATTAATAATGGATGTCTGTGAAAAGGTAAATCAAACTTAATATTAAACACTGAAATGTTGAAAGCATTCCCTCTGTAATCAGTCTCACGTCTTCCACCTCCTCTCCACAATATTCCACTGAAGATTTTAGTCAGCTCAATCAAGCAAACATACCTATTGGAGGGGACTAAACAACACTATTATTCTTGATATGTATGTAAAAATTCAAATATACAGTTAAATGACTTTTCATTTTATTTTATCTTATTTTATTTTTAATACAGAGTCTTGCTTCATCACCCAGGCTGGAGTGTAGTGGCATGATCACAGCTCACTGCAGCCTCAAACTCCCAAGCTCAAGCCATCACCCTGCCTCAGCCCCCCAAGTAGCTGGGACTGCAGTCATGCACCACCATGCCTGGCTAATTTTTATATTTTCTGTAGAGACAGGGTCTCCCCCTGTTGCCCAAGCTGGTCTAGAACTCCTGAGCTCAGGCAGTCTGCCACTGCGCCCAGCTTATACAGTTAAATTACTACAGTAAAAAGAAACTGAACACGGTTTTTAGAAATAAACATCATTGCAAATTCATTTATTGTATTCTAAATATCAGCAAGAAGCAGAAAGTTTTAAAACATTTAAGCGATCACTTAAAATTATATCAAAAACTTTTCACTATTGAGTAATGTCTATGAAACTATATTCAAGAGTCCTATGGCAAAAGTACAAATGTATTGAGAGAAAATCTAAATCAATAACTTAACTGTATTTTTGTGGGATTTCGGAAAGTTCTTTAGAAAAATAGGTACATAAAAGCAAAGAATCCAAAAAAAACAAGACTATTCTTAAGAAGAGGGGGAAAAATTCAATATCCTTTTTATAGCCACTTGCTGATCTCATATGGGTCACAATGTTTTAATGGAAAAACTTCTGTTTTTATGGAAAAAAATGCTCACTCTATAGGACATAACCTGAGTGTTAAGCAATTCTCCTCTTGCCTGAGAGAATAAAAACTTTCCAAACCTTTTCCTGGCCCACAGTCAAAAAAACAATAAGAAGCTTTCTCGGGCTTGCAGAATACTACAGATGCTGGGTCCCACATTTTTCCCTAATGGCCTCTCCATTGGATTAGCTTACTAGAAACTCAGTATCAGAGCCTTTACCCTGAGAAAACAGCCATGAGCAGGCTTTTCTGCAAATGAAAATAACCTTACAACAGCCTTCAGTTTTAGGACTTCCAAATTATGCTTAACTTTTCACCCTGTTCATTCCTGAAAATAACATTCAGGCATTAGGAGTACTTACCCAAAACATAAGGGAAAATAGAGGTCAATCACATATTATAGCCTACAATTGGATTCAGTCGATAAGGCGTATTTTAATTGTTTAAAAGCGGTAGCAGCAGCAGCCAGATTGGTAGTTTCATCTGAGCCACTTTTAGGACATGAGTTTTATTTGCAAGTCTTGCACACTGCAAAAAAAAATGTATTGAATTCCAGTCAAACTCTGCATTTGTCAGCAAGTAGACTAATATCTTAGGGAATTCTTTTCCTGTCTCTTTGTAACCTCTTTCTAAAATGCTGCAATTTACTTAACCCTGCTACTCTGCTACCTCTGCCTCATTGAGGTGAAGACCACAATTGTGAGTGTAGTGTCAGAAATAGTGGCTCCTCATGTTCATATGTGAGATAATCCCTTTGATAGTTCTGAGTTGACACTTTTGGTTGATGGGTCTTATTATAAAACTCAGAAAATTCTACGCAGAGTATAACCTTACCACCTGAAATGAGTTAATGGGGAAGATAACTTTCCCAATTTAACACAGCTTCTTCTGAGCTTGTACATATAGCTAAAGACAAGTCAGTACATATTTATACAGATAGTTATATGCTCTTGGAGTAGTCCATGATTTTGACATGTTATAAAGACAAAGAGGGTTTCTTATTTCTAGTGGGACCCCCCCCCCATCAAAAACAGTCTCCAAGAAAATGCACTCCTTTTTGCTATCCTCTTGTCAAAAACTGCCATTATTAAGATTGAAGCTCATAGATGTAAAAATAAACCTGAATATCAAAGGAAATCCCTGGCAGATTTCTGTGCTAAATCAGCTAGTGCTGAAACTGTTAGGATATACAATTTGAATAAACTCTGTAAGATTCATTCAAGTCAGGTCCCCTATGGTTACCTATTTGATAAACAGTGAAATGCATCTGATTGGGAAAAACAAACTTGGTATCTGAAAGGATGTAAATTCAGTGTTAAACGTGAACTCAAAGAGCTCTCAGATGGGTGCCTAATATTTCCTTCACATACTTCCTGAGTCCTTGAAGCTTCCACTGTTAAAAGTTCTGCACTCCACAAAACTCTTCACTCTACAACTCATCATGAAACAGACAGAATGATCCAAATTATGAGCAAATACTGGTGTGGTAACTGTTATCAAATTGATAAAATGGTTTATAACCAATGTTTGGTTTGTCAAACTCATAATTCTGTCAAAACAATAAAAACTTCAGGTGGTGTATTTTCACTATCGGACTTTATTCAATTGTCATTTTCAATGGGATATCAGTATATTTACATATTATCTGGTTGGATAGAAGCTTTCCCATTTGGGAAAGCTGATCTTATGATGGTAGCTAAGAAGTTATTAAGAATATGTTTCCTTTATGGGGTATCCCTAAGAAATCTCCAGCACAGAGGAACCTATTTCAGCAGACAATTGAGAAAGCAGTTGAATAAGCTTATGCAGACAATGGCATCACCCTTGTCCCTATTGCCTTAGTCTTCTGGAAAGATCAAAAGACAAAATGGCATTTTACAGCTGAAATTGGCAAAGTTAACTGAATCAATTTGATTGCAGTGGCCAAAGATATTACCTTAGCTTTAATGGTAATCAGATCTACCTCTGACAGAAAACATCAGTTGACGTCTTATGAAATAGTTCCTGGAAGTCATATGCCCTTAATAGTAGAACCTTGTATATCTTCCATTCTCCTAAACTCTGATATGACTAAATACTGCAGGCTTTAATGCATTATGCATTAAGTGTATTCTCACCAGGTAAAGGAGGTCTTCCATCACCCACAGAGTGAGAACAACCAAACCTTTCAAAATCTAGAACCTGGAGACTGGATCTTCTGAAAATGACATCAGAGACCTCATTGAACCCATGGTCCCCTCCCCATTGGAAGAGATCATACCAAGTTCTTCTTGCCACCCATACTGCAGTACAATATCAAAGGCTTAAACCTTGGGTTCACATCTTACAACTCAAAAGGTCCCCTCCAAATTCCTGGAAATGTATATCTGTTTGAGACTTGAATGAAGGAAAACCTGACCAGGGAAACTTTTACCCACAAGCAGATGGGATCCCAGACATTGACAGCTACCCTAAGGCCGTGGATCAAGACTTTTCTGACATCATGGAAACCAAAAACCTTATCATTTTTCCTCTTTTTCCTATTTCTGCCATCCTAATCCTTCCCTTTCTTCACAGGAAAATCCATGGACTGTAATTTGTGGATGGCTTTAGCAAAAGCTTATGCTCTAGTAAGAAATCAGAACAACTTTGAATTTGTTGCTAATGCCCCCAAATCAGCAAACGATTCCATTAATGCCACTGTCTGTCTGTGTTACCAGTGACAGTCATGCTAAAACCTCAAAGGAGGAGTGGAAGTTGATATTCGAGACATCACTGCCACTTGATGTTCTATTCTTTTTAAAAACAGTACTCTGACCTTTCCCGTTAATAACAGAATGGCTACCAAATATTAAAAAAAAAAAAAAAAACCGTTCAAATGATGCCTACAAAAGGTATATTGAGCTTCCAGGCATGGTATACTCAAGACTTGGGTATCACTTAGGTGGGTACAAATAATTGCTTGTGCGATGTCACTGGACTAAATCCACTAAGGTCTCATTCCACTGAATGCGGTTATGCATATAAAGGGACCACACACAGAAAATAAATTACTCACTGGACCTGGTGCAGGAGCTGTGTAGGTTTATGGGTGATAAAATGTAACTAGCCTCTGCTCACATGCCACCAGGTGGCCCTCTTTTCCAGCTCCTTAGGGCCTGCAGATTTATTGGGTCTGAGCAGAATTTGTTTTCTGTGTTCTGCCTCCTTTCTGGTTCGTATGTTGCTAATTGGCCTGGCTCACTCCTGTCTTCCAAATAGCTTTCTCTGAAAATTTCCACAATACCTTCCATAATCAAAGGCCAAAGGGATCAATAACCAAAATTACTACTAACCTTAAAATGGAATGAAGATAAGTTAGTTTCCATTGAGAAAATTTCTAATGAGGTTCCTGGATGCTCATTCTTGGTATAGATGGTGCCAGATGTATGGAACTTGAAGGTAATCCATAAATTGGGAAAAAATTTTGAAATTTGTAGCCAATTATATTTCCCAGGGTGCAAATGGGTGGAAGCCACTTTCCTGAAGGTGGATAAAAAATATCATGTTCAGCAAAAACACGTAATGGAACACTCTACAGTTTTAGATCTCTTCTTGGCTTACGCTGGGACCTTGCATATGGTTCTATGCAAAGCTTCTATCCAACCGGATAACATGTAAATATACTGATATCCCATTGAATGCTGCACTTATATCTCCCCTGGTTTTACTACTAGGGAAAGCTTAATTTGAAAGGTAGCCAACACTGCTGTTCCTGTAGACACTGCCACCAAATGCACCAGGGACATTTCTCATGGGAAAGAAACACATGATGTGTTTATGGCAGTAGCTAACAGCTGGTTTGCAGGCATCCTGAATGGTGGATGGCAACCCTTTCTAGTCTAAGATTTTCTCATCTATGTTTCATTTAATCATCTCCAGATTACTAATGATTGATATTATCAGGCTAACTACTAAAATAGAAAACTATTTAAATCAGACCATTTTACAACAAACTATGGTTCTTAATTGTCACTCCACCCCAAACACAGACTATGACCAGCAAGACTTAAATACTGCTGAACTGTCTTTATTGCCTGAATTTTGAATTGTTTGTTCTCATGAATTTGGTTCGTGGAGATTCCTGTTAAATAGCGTACATCAGTTTCTTTACATTAGCCTCCTGATAGCCATTACAGTGGCCTCCCTCATGTGTTATAACCCTTAAGAATCTTAAATGCTCATATGTAGCCATCATTGTACATCAAAAGATCTCATTACAGTTAAAGTAACAAAACATGAGGAAACATAATCATTCAAGTATTTCCATACTGTGAATTGTTGATTTTATACAGACGTCAAATAATCCATTATGAAGGTGACAGAAAGGAGTGTCAGTGGCCAAGGTTTTGGTCAATCTCTCAAAAGTGAGTGACTGAGCAAAGAGAAGAATTGCTAAGTTAAATTAGATTTGGCCTGAAACTAGTATATGTATGTAATTAACTGTAATCTAAATTATATGTGAACCAACTGCAACCTAACAACTTGTAAGTAAATTCCTACAACATACAGCTGTGTTGCAGCCAATCATAGCAGCCAAGCTTTCAGCCAATCACAGGCTGCAAACCAGCAAAACATGTTAAACTCAGGCAAACATTGAACTGTAACCAAGTAGGCTATTTCTGTATGTCACTTCTGTTTTCTGGCTATAAATATTCTCTGCCCACATTTTGCAGTAGAACTCTCTAAACTGCTTTCGTGCTGAGTGTTACCTTGTTCACAAATCCTTTTTCCTGCTCAAACTCTGTCAAATTTAATTTGTCTAAGTTTACTTTTTTTTTTTTGAGATGGAGTCTCACTCTGTCACCCAGAATGGAGTGAACTGGCGAAATCTTAGCTCACTGCAACCTCCACCTTCCGGGTTCAAGGGATTCTCCTGCCTCAGCCTCCCAAATAGCTGGGAGTACAGGCACTTGCCATTATGCCCAGTTAATTTTTGTATTTTTGTAGAGTCGGGGTTTCACCATGTTGACCAGGCTGGTCTTGAACTCCTGACCTCAGCTGATCCACCACCTAGGCCTCCCAAAGTATTGGGATTACAGGCATTAGCCACGGCGCCTGGGCTTTCTTTTTAACAGTAACATATTCACAGGTTCCAGAGATTTGAACATGGATGTATTTGGGGATTTAAATGTGAGTATATTACAATGATAAAAAAAATTTTTCAAGTAAAGAAATGAAGGAAATTTATTGCCAACAGATGTACACTAAAAGAAATCCTGCCTAATAAAATATTACTTTTTTTCTTTTATTTAAGGTCCATATTATCATTTTAAATAGAAGCATAATGTTGTCCTCTGAATGTATGTATGACAACTGTACAGTAAGAGATGAAAGCTTGTGATAAATTAACATAAGGTTGCAATGTTTGTCCATGTTATGGGAAATGGTATGTTAACTCTAAGTGAACTGTGGAGCATTAAAGATGCACATTGTTTTCTCTAGAGCAGTCACTAACGTGCAATGTAAAGAAGTATAGTAAACAGCCAACTGATGGCTTAAATTGGAACTCTAAAAAAGCAAAAAGACAAATTTCAATAATTCCCAAAAAGGCAGAAAAAAAGGAACAGAGAAATAGAAATGTAAGGTTTTACAGAAGCAAGTAAAATGCTACACTTAATCCAAATTTATCATAATTACATTAATTACATTAATGGTAATATACTAAACATTCCAATTATAAGGTAGGCATTGTCAGAATAGATAATGAAGCAAGACACAGCTATATGCTACCTACAAGGGATGTACTTGATATATAACGATACAAACACATTGAAAGTAAGTCAATGAAAACTACATACAATGTAAATAAAATATAAATAGGCTGTAGCGGCTATTTTGAGATCAGATTAAATAGACTTTGAGGTGTTACGGAACATAGAGTCATGTCTTGCTTATAAAATGGTTAATTTGTCAAGAAAACCTAACAATTATGGATGTATATGCATCTAGTACCAAGGTTCAAAATACATGAGGCAAAAATAACAGACCCTAAAAGGAGAAATATGCAATTCCACCAAACCTTAGAGAGTTTTAACATCTTTGTGTACTTGATGAAGCAACTAGAAAAACAACTAGTAAATACATAGATCTAAATAACACATCAGTCACCTTCAGGTAGTTGATATTTATAGAACATTACACCAAACAAATGCTAAGCATTCTTTTCAAATGCACATGATATGTTTACTACTATAGATAATATGTGGGTACATAAAACAAGTCTTAATACATTTAAAAGTATTGAATTCATCCCCACATACATTCTCTAGCCACCACAGAGTTAAATTAAAAATCAATAACCACAGACATCTAGGAAAATATTAAATATGTTTCAATTAAACACACTTCTAAATAACCCGCAGGTCAAAGAAAAAGTCACAAGATAAATTAGAAAATATTTAAACTGAGTGCAAAATAAAACATACCAGATTTTATATAATGCAGTTAAAACTCTGCTAAGAAGAAAAATTAGCCTTACTTGCTTACTTTAGAAGATGAGAAAGATCTAAAATTAATGATAATATTTCAGCATTAAGAAACTGGCGGCTGGGCTTGCTGGCTCACACCTGTAGTCCCAGCACTTTGGGAGGCCGAGGCAGGTGGATCACTTGAGGTCAGGAGTTCAAGACCAGCCTGGCCAATATGGTGAAACCCTATCTCTACTAAAAAGTACAAAAATTAGCCAGATGTGATGGCAGGCACCTGTAATACCAGCTACACAGGAGGTTGAGGCACAAGAATCGCTTGAACCCAGGAGGTGAAGATTGTAGTGAGCCAAGATCACACCACTGCACTCCAACCTGGGTGACAAGGTGATACTTGGTCTCAAAAAAAAAAAAAAAAAAAAAGGAACTAGAAAAATGATTAAATTAAACCAAAAATAAGAAGAAGAAAACTAAACAATGATAATAATAGAAGTGGTGAAATGGAGGATAGATTCACAAAAGAAAAAATTTGAAAAGCCAAAAGTTATTTTCTACCTAAGTGTAAAACAATTAATAAAAATTGAACTTCAGCAAAAAGAAAATGGAACCAAGTCCCTGAGGGAGAAAAAAACAAGTACAATAAAAAAAGCAAAAGGAGGCAAAGAATTGGTAAAATATCATTGAAAATTAAAATAAATAGTAACCATTAAAGATAATAATGATTATAACAATAACTAGTTAATTAATTTTGATAAAATCAGTGGAAGATAGAGGAAAATATCTCATAACTAATCTCCTTATGTCCTATTAGAAGACAGGACAATACGTTTTAAAAATGTTTTAATTACATTTTGCTAAAACTGAATATTTGCTGATGTTTCTAATTCAAGAGCTTTCTCTTAAATTCCTACTTTCCATTAACTTTAATATACATTTTGTGAATTTTAATTTAATGAGTATGACAATAAAACAATGTAAATTCCTTAAGCAGAAGAGGAAAAGTAGGAAAGTGTTAAATCTGGTTAATCTAAGAGATACTTGAAAGAAGAAATAGGAAGAAAGAGGAACCCAAAAGAAAACATGATGACTAGAAAACAATAGCAATTTCCATTTATATTTGGTCTCTTTAAACTTATTTTTCATGCCTTCTAGGCTGAAGGTGAACCGCTCGTTCAACGAAACAAGAAATGTAATGCAAAGGACTCATTTTACAAGTCCTCTACACAAAAGTAAGCATTTTTCCCAATGGAATTTTGATTTTGGAATATATTTCTTTTTGCTTCACGACACATCCTCTTTATGTCTACAATAATGGAACTTATGAGCGACCCAGAGAACAGCAAACACAGACATTTACTTACACTGGTAGCTAAAATAAACATTCAAGGAAGAGTCTTAAGGCACACCTATGCTTGATGTAAGAGTAAAACCAAAACAGAAAGTAAATGGTCATGGAGGGGGAGGGAGGGATAAGAGTACAGCATCGTAGAAAGCCAAGGCAGAGAAAGCTTAAAGGGGGGAGAATTCATTAAGTCATTAGTGTATTAATAGGTACAAATACATCGAGTACCTATTATGAATCTACATCTTAGACTATGAGCTACATCAGTGAGTAGGCAAGGATCTCTGCTCTCAACAGCTCTCAGTATAAAGGTGTAAATTGGTCTGTTCTCATGCTGCTGATAAAGACATACCTGAGACTGGGCAATTTATAAAGGAAAGAGGTTTAATTGACACAGTTCCACATGGCTGGGAAGGCCTCACGATCATGGCAGAAGGCAAGAAGGAGCAAAGTCACGTCTTACATGGTGGCAGGCAAGAGAGCCTGTGCAGAGGAACTCCCATTTATAAAACCATCAGATCTTGTGAGACTTATTAACTACCATGACAATGGTACGGGGGAACTGTCCCCGTGATTCAGTTATCTCCACCCGGCCTCACCCTAGATAGGTGAAGATTATTATAATTCAAGGTGAGATTTGGGTAGAGACACAGCCAAACCATATCAAAAGGGAAACAGAGTAATAAACAAGCACACTAAGAAAGTAAATGGACCATATCTTAGAAAGTGACAGATAAGTCTATGAAAAAAAAAGAGAAGGTAGAACAGGACAACAAAGTCAGGAGTCCCACATGTACAGGGTAGCAAGCATCAGTAATAAGCAGGAGGTGTGGGAGGCCTTTCCAGGTGCTGAAGGGCGTGCAGAAATTTGAAAGAGTTGAGAGAGCAGCCATGCAGAGACTTGGAGTGACTCTGTTCCCAGAAGAGGGAATATAGAGCAAAAGCCACAGGTCAGAAGCGTGCTTAAGATGTTAAGGAAGAACAAAAGGCCAGGATGCCTGGAGTAGGGTAACAGTAGGATAAGAGGTGGGAGTAGCAAAAGAATAGGTCAGAAAAGTCCTAGGAACCAGATCTTGTGGGACACTTTAAGCGATTGTAATTACCAGGACTGTCATTATGAGTGATGTGATGCTTTAGCAGAGAAGTGGCAAGATCAGACTTACATATTAAGGTAATAATCATGGTGGCTGCTGTGGTAAAGTAGATTTTTGCAGGGGAGAGAAGATGGAACACCAGTTAGGGGGTTATTGTTGTTATCTAGGACAAAGATCATGGTAGCTTGTGGGAGAGCGCTGGCAGAAAAATTTGTAAACAATGGTTGAGTTGTGGATTTATTTAGAATGTAAAGCCAACACAATTTTCTGATTGTGATGAATGTGGGAAAGAGAGGAATCAAAAATGAGTCTAAGGCTTTGGCCTATGCAGCTGGATGTACTGAGGCTGCCATTTCTTAACAAGGTGAAGACAGTGGAAAAGTCAGTTTCACATATGTTGAATATAAAGATGTTCATTAGACATCCAAGTGGATATGTCAAGTAGGCAGTGTGATGTATGGATTTGAAGTTTGAGGCAGAGGTCTGGGCTGGAGAAATAAGCCTGGGTGTCGTGGCTTATAGAAAGGTATGTAAAGCCATGGCACTGAATGAGAACACTAAAAGAGAAGTGTAGTCAGAGAGGCAAAGGGCACTGAGTCCTGGCATCTCCCTAAAAAAAGAGAAAAAAAGAGTAGAAACCAGCAATCAAGACTGAGAAGGAGCAGCCAGTAAGGTATGAGGAGGATGAAGAGAGTCTAGGTCCCGGAAGGCAGATTGAGGATATGTTAAAGAAAGAGTAATGAACGCCTGTTCATATCATGCTAGGTCAAGTAGGATGAGGCCCGAGAATGGGTGATGGGACTGACTAGTGGATTCAGAATTCAGCAGAGTGATAGACTGAAGGCCAAAACACATGGCATGACACAGAGAAATGGATGAAGAGGGGAAAGAGAGGCAGCAAACAGAATAAAGAAATGACAATACCTGTGGACCTCAAAGTACCTCATGTCTGCCCACTCTTCTTACTTTGCATATTTTGAACACTTCAGACAGGCTTCACATTTCAACTTCATTTTTTTCATTCAAATTGAAAGTATACCCATGACCAAATATAGTATCATAAAACACATGTATGAATGCCTACTCTCCCAGGGGTGTTATGAAAACATTTAAAAACATGATATGAAGTTGGGTTTCAAAGTATTAGGACAATATGAAGAAAATGCCTTGTTCATCAGCCATCTTGAAATCCAATTCGAAGGCTCAAAACATATCTGCTTGCCGAATATGGGACTTTGGCATCCTCCATTCTTTTTCATCTCAATTGCTAAATGGCCCCTAAATTCTTCTCTGACTTTTGGATTTATTTCCCATTGTATTCTTATATTGATTTTTATTTTAAAAATCCTAGTGATCATCTCAGAAACAGTTAATATTTTGATTAAGGTCATGATACTTCACTCAAAATGGAAAAGTTTTATTATAAAACAAAATATCAAATCATAGCATTAGTTTCTCTTTAAAAATATAAAAGTGTCCTTATGGAAAAAGTTTATTACTCTCATGGAAAATTCCATAAAATACTTATGAAATATATCAGAGGCTCAAACAGTGAGGTATCTTTCAAGCTTTCATTGTACTCACAGATTAATTTCTTATATACAATGCTAGTCAGATACATTAGGAAATATTTATGACTTTGCTGTGATTTGAAATATCGTATTATATTTAGTAGTTTTATGACACTAATTTTAAGATGAGTAAGTTCAAAATGTATTCACACACAACAAAAACACTATGGACTCATCACTGATCTATTTAACTTTTCCAATATTATGTTTTTAAATTTTCACAGCATTCCTATGTGGCACAATTTTTGTATCGATCCTTGTTCACTCTTGTATCATAAACACCTAGCACACAACTTGAAATATTGTCATCTCTGAACAAATATGTGTTGAGGAAGTGAGGATCACTGGTAATTCTTTTAAAAATGACTTTCACAGACAGTGGGATTTTTTGGAAGGATATGCCTTGCCCATAGAACGGAAAGGTCAACTTGAGCACTAAGTGTGAACAGGGCAGGAGAAGGTCTGGGGGATTCATCTGCCTTGTCAGAATATAGTCTTTAGAATGAGGGTTGTATGTTTTTCACTCAGGATCAAATTGGAATTGATTTCACCGTGTCTGTCATATATGTCTGTGAAAAAGAACAACTTTCAAAACTCCAAAGATTCCCACATTTGTGTGTATGTGTGTGTGTTTGTACGTGTGCATGTGTGTGTATAAAATAATTGCATTTCATAGGATGGCTGAAACCCTTCAACCATGCTAAAAAGCTTCTATAATTTGGCTGCATTAGTGTGGAATAGCGGGAATGTTGCTGACTCTTAGGAGGCAGATGATCCGGACTTGAGTCCTGACTTTGACCGTCAATAACTGACCTTAAGCAAGGAAAATCCGGTTTCTAAGCCATAGTTTTTTGTAAATTAATGGTATTCTCTGAAGGTCAAGTGAACATTTTTTGTAAACTGTAAGATGTGTGTACATTTTCTGCTTCTGTGTGACAAGACTGCAGAATTTGTTATCTGGCAATCCTGTAGGTCAGAAGTCTAGGCATGTCCCAACTGGGCTTACTATTTAGGGTTTTCTAAAGCTGGAATCAAGGTGTCAGCTGAGACTGAGTTCTTATCTTCCAAGATCATTCAGGTTGTTGACAGAATTCCGTTCATTGTGGCGCAGGACTAATATTTGCTTTTTCAAAGGCAAATAACATGTGTTGCTGTTTTGTATCTCTTTTTAGAGCTTGCTTGCTTAGGTTAGTCCTATTCAGGATAATTCCACCTTTTTATTAACACAAATTCAACTGATTAGGGATCTTACCTACATGTGCCAGTCTCTTTGGGGCATGTAAAATCGCATAACACAGGCATGCTACCTCATCATACTCACTTGCTCTGCCCACTGTCCAGGGGGAGGTGATTATATATTATATGAACACCAACGGGCAGGGATCTTTGGGGTCATCTTTAAATTCTTCTTATCATACTATAATATTATTATGAACATTGCCAATTGAATATGTTTTTCATAAGATGTTCCTATTTAATAACTTCATAGAGCTCATGAAGGTGTTCCTTGGGATAAGATGCTACCACGAAAACTTGATCCAGAAGAAACAACTTTGGAAAAAGCTGCTGACCCCATCTCACAATGTTTTACTCTGAAAAGATATGAAAGGGTGCCAGCAATAACTCAGGTCAGCACACTTCTCTGAGCAATAATGTATTTCTCATTGTTACTGAAATGAGCTCCAAAACTTTAAGTCAAAGTAATATTTTATTGTTAAGAATACATAAAGAATTTATGTAAGATAAGTAAATATATATATATATATACACATATATATGGAGTTGAAATTTCCATAATCATACAAGTTATTGATAACTGCAAATCGTTTGTTATTTTCAATATGTAAAACTTTTATTATTTAAAGACTACCTCTTTCTCAAATGTCATTTGCAATGACTCTGTTTATTTTTGAAATATTATCACATCTATACCACAGCCAGAGAATTTTTCCCTAATGGGTGAATCTGTTACTGTTACTCCACTGATTAAACCCATCCTTTTTAATTAAAAAACAAAAAAAATCCATACTCCTTGACATGACACAGACCCAATTCTCCATTATTTGCCCATGGCTCCTTCCTTAGCCTCATCCCTGCCCCATTCTCTTCTTCTTACTGTTCCATGTTATCGCCCAAACATCACACCACACTGTACTCTGTCCTATCTCTGCTAGAGCTTCTCTCAAGTCCTCAAGTCTGCGATGCTCTTTTCCAGGTTGTGTGCTTTGCAAAGAGTATTCCATTGCCTTCATCAGTTTCCCTGCTTATGATAGGTGAATCTCAAGAATGCTTCAGGTCTCATTGTAGCCCCCACTTTTGACCTTCCAACACTGGATTAGATGTCTCAGCTCTGTGCTTGCAAAGTACTTTTTACTCTCATTGATTCCCTTATCCTTTTGGGCCACTTCTTCCAGCGTAGGAGTCTGGTTTTCATAAGCCCTTGGGCTGTTTTTCATAATGAAGTTTTTGAGTACATAAAATCCATAGGATTAAAAGGAAAATCAATTATATTGAAATACAGATATTAAGAGATGTACATGTATATTAAGATAGACCCCAAGAGGTCCATTGATGATAGGTTAAGAAGCCCATATTTTCTTGTAAAATTTATTCCGCTTACAGAGAAAATGATAATAAAAGAGGGGAAAACATGTCTTTAATATAAAGACTCAAACCTGAGGTTTTCACATAGAAAAAGTGAATTAAAAGAAAAATATGTCCCGGCACGGTGGCTCACGCCTGTAAATCCCACACTTTGGGAGGCCGAAGCGGGCGGATGATGAGGTCAGGAGATCAAGACCATCCTGGCCAACATGATAAAACTCCATTTCTACTAAAAATACAAAACAAAAAAAATATTAGTCTGGTGTGGTGGCACGCACCTGTCGTCTCAGCTACTCGGGATGCTGAAGTAGGAGAATTGCTTGAACCCAAGAGGTGGAGGTTGCAGGGAGTCGAGATCGCACCACTGCACTCCAACCTGGTGACAGAGTGAGACTCCATCTAAAAAAAAAAAAAATGTGTATATATATATATATATATACACACACACAATGTATATCTATTTTTGAAATATATATATAAAAATCTATATATATTTTTGAAATATATATATTTGAAATATATTTTTTTTGAAATATATATATAATATCTATATATTTCAAAATATATATATAATATATATTTCAAAATATGTATATTTTAAATGTATATATTAATTTATAAAATATGTATATAAATATTTATTTAATATGTAAATGTATATATTAAATATAAATGTATATATTATATATAAATTTATATATACATTTATATTTAATATATACATTTACATATTAAATAAATATTAAATAAACATTAAATATAAATGTATATATTACATACAAATGTATATGTATATAATATGTGTATATTAATTTATATATGTATATAAATAAATATTCATATAAATTAATATATACATATTATATATGTATTATATAAATTAATATATATAATACATATTATGTATTATATATTTTCAAAGCTCAGTATCTAGGCTGGTTTGGAAGTGGAAGACTGGCCTGGGTTTGTGGAGGGTAGGCTACAGTGGATCCAAGTCAGAACACTAGCTAAGGATCAAAACTAAAATCAGACCTTTCACATGGGTTTCGATCTGAAACAGGTAGATAATGAGACAGATTCCAGCTATGAGAAAACAAATTGAAATTGGAAGTCTGAGAGCAGATCAAACACCATGAGTGGCTGCAGACCAAACCCATGAATACTACTCAGCAATGAAGTGATAGAAAAGCTTGGAGAGTGCATTTCCTAGAGAGCCTGGAACATGGCTATGACTTGGAATGTCAAGGGCATGGGAGCTTATCCACCAGAAATTATAAGGTGCTCATTAACTGTCATTGATTTTGATTATTATTTTTAGATGGTTGGTGACCTCTGGGACAGATTTCAAACAAGATCTTTCTTGACACCAGTCAAACCAATTAATTTGTAAGTTTTATCTCCTAAAGTTCTCACACTGGATTTCTTACTACCATGTATTGTAATTAAGAAGCTCATGCTGTAGCCCATGGGTTAGATGGGGTGGGTGAGGGACATGTTCTCTGATGAAGAGCATCCCGGGGGAGCCCCCAACTCACATCGTTAGGACTGGGAAGATGACCGGAATCCCAGGGCAGTTACTCAGCATGCCTGCTTCCTTTACTTTCTCTTCACCCTCCTTAACGTTTAGAATATTGGAAGTACCACAACCATTTTGGAAACCTGAGTGCAGTGGCTCATGCCTGTAATCTAACGCTTTGGGAATCAAAAGTAGGAGAATTACTGGAGTCCAGGGGGTAGAGACCACCCTGGGGTGGTCTATAATTGAAATTGAGTTACAATTTCTCTTTAGTAGACATGGTGAGACCTCATTTCTACAAAATAATAATATTAATAATAATTAGCCAAGCGGGATGGTGGTGCACCTGTAGTCCCAGCTACTTGGGAGGCTGAGGCAGGAGGATCCCTTGAGCCCAGGAGTTCCAGGTGGCACTGAGCCATAACTGCACCACTGCATTTCAGCCTGAGTGACAGAGCAAGATCCTGCCTTAAAAATATTTAAAGTATGGTTTTGCCAAATGTGTAAAGTACCCCAGTATAGACTCCAGTGTGTAAAAGTGAATGGTAATCATTTAAATAAAAGATTGAAATATTTAAAAATTTAAGATTATTGTTTATATAGCAAGCTGAAACTGTTGATAATCCCATTCGAATATCTCTTTTAGAATGTACATGTTTTGTACTAATTTTTAACATGTGAATGTTAGTTCTGAAACTTGACTGGTATTTTTAATTTATATATCATGTGTAAAATGGCAAATAACTCACTGAGATGATAATTTCTTTATTCCAGTTTACATAGATCCACTTAATTTGTTAGTTATAAGTCAGCTGGCAAATGAAAAGCTATGTGTGTTAGCACTGCCACCACCTCAGAATTCTTCAGCATACTATCCACAGTGAAAGCCTCCTCTGATTAAATGTTCCTTGCAAGAGCCCACACAAAAAACTATATGTGAACGTTTACAACAGCTTTATTTATAATCTCCAAAACCTAGAAACAACCAAGATGTCCTTCAGCAAATAAATAGATAACATACTAGAGTATGTCCATGCAGTGGAATACTACTCAGCAATGAAAAGAACACATGCAACACACAACAATAAATATGAATCTGAAATACATTTGAAAGCAGTCAGACCCAAAAGTTTATTTATTATATGGTTCCATTTATTTGACATTCTGGAGAAAGCAAACTACATCCTTAAATAGTCTCTTTTAAAATTACAAACCTTTAAAGGACAATTCCTATGAGATATCTATGAAGGTTTTTATTTTAATTAGAGAAATACTGTAATAGTTTGATGTTTATTAACTTAATATAAATAACCCAGTTGCCTATATCTTCTCTTTTTTGAAGTGTGAGTTCAAGTTCTCGAAGTAAATATATTCCTCTCTATACGTAAGTTATGTTTCTCAGTTTTGTAAAAAAATATGAGATTTACATTTTGGTTGTAGTTGCTTTCAGCTCACTCATGTTGTAATTCACTTTTTAAGACAGCTTATGTGTTGTAACAGATTTCTAATGTTTATCTGGCACACAGTGCCTGTTTAATGTTAGCAGTTCTATTTAAGGTTTGATTTTGATGAAAGAAAGAGAGAGAGGGAGGGAGGGAGGGAGGAAGGAAGGAAAGAGAGAGAGAAAAAAGGGGTGGTACTTTTCTGTTTTCCCAAATAGATTACTTTTTGAAATAAAATATCTTGGATGCTACTACTATTGGGTGTTATGAATCACAAAAACAGTTATAATTGAAAAAAGGGATGAGGCGCTCATTAACATTGAAGTGTAGGAAATGTCACCTCTTGTTTTCTACGTTTAATGCTGGCTTTCCATGGCTGGCAAGAAAAGTATATTATCTGCCACTTGGGGTCTTCTCCTGGTTTTTAGATGGAAGAAGAACCTTGAAACAAAGTAGATCCGAGAACATGCAGGAGGGATCTGGACCTTTAGTCCTTGCCCACCCCCCTCCCATTACTCGACCTCTTTCTGCTCTGTAGTTGACTAGTGTTTCTACCAGTGGCCCCAGAAGTCCTCGAAACTCTCTCTGATTGACATCAACTCAGCCTCTCAACTTTCTCTCAGGCCCAAGGGCACGTGGCTAGTTGCCCAAGCTCCTCAGCACCTGTGAGGGTCTCCACCCACTAGAAGCCTTATTATTTCTGGCACATACCTGCCTCTGTCTTGCCCAGCCTCCAGCCAGTCTCCAATAAAGGAGTTGTGCCGGGGCTGCAGGAACAGCTGCTTCTTTGCTCAGAAACACAAAAACAGCCCCTTGCTCTCACTCTGGCTCTAACTTAAGACCAAGGAGCATGGCACTGCTCATTCTGAAGAAGAGAAATTTAACTTTATATTTTTTGAGGAAAATTGTTCAATTACTATGCTTCACATTTGGCATTTTGAGCCTTTGATGTATTTTGGCAAATAAATTTCCCTTGCAAGTTAGAATACTGTTCAATAGTTTCTTCTGGTGCTTCTTATAAAGAAACCTATGTCTTCTTTCCTTTCCACTCCAACAGTGGTCATGTGCAGTCTACAGATGCTGATGATGTTGACAACCCCTTGGGAGACCTCTCATCCCTAGCCAAGCCACGGTGCTCTAAGCCTCTGTATACAAACACAAGTCGGTGAGTTCCATTCATGATTATTTCCCTTATTTTATTATTAAGGATGAAACATGGTGATGGACTTTACTGTAAGTGAAGGAATTTAAACGTGGCTTTTTATTGAACATAGCTGAAGAAGAAAGATAGCTGCTTCCTAAAAGAAATGTAGTTTGTCACAAAGGAGATTTTGGGGATTGACTCACTTGGGGCCCTTGAGCAACTCACTTCATCTCTGTGACCTCAGTTTCCTCATCTGAAACTTGTGAGAAAAAAAAAGCCACCAAGCGAGGTAATTGTGGGGGGGGTCAATAACATTTGTAAAGTATCTGAGACCTGGCTGATCACTAACAGAGAGGAATCACTTTTACACATAGGAACTTGAAGGCTGCTGTGCTCTGCTTGGTCCTGAGGAAGGAGTCAGTGGGCTGGATTCTTCATACATTCTGCAAGGAAATCATTGCTATTACACATAATAATTCTAATAATCTAAAAAAAAGAATATTGGAAGAAAGCCAATTTAAAATATTCTTCAGGCACCACAACTTAGGATTGTTTCTTCTTTGATATGTATATCTAAATTTTGAAATGTTTTATGAAACATTCTTGCTAAAGAATCAAAACATATTCTTTTGGGTCATTCTTCAAAAAGAGTGAAGAACACTATGGCAGCATTTTTTTAAAAATTCATGTCGAAAATAAACCACTTAACTTCAATATATTCAGGCGTATAGCATTCCTACCTCATTTAATTTCTGTTTTTAAGCAAATGAAATTTTGAGCGAATCATGTAAAAGAATTGAAGACATTAACTGTACTTATCTGATTTGGACACTAGAGGGCCTCCAAGGTTGCAAAGTTTCTTCTTTTGATTAGTTTTCAATTTTTAACAGAATCTTAGCCTGCTAACACAAAGAAATGTTTTTCATTTTTATTTATAAAATATTTATAGATGCAAAAAGATGTAATAATGTCATATATAACATATCAAATAACATAAGTAAATGCCTGTGCATCCCCTACCTGATAACTTACGGAAACTTACTCAAATCTTTTTCAACCACACGTGTGGCCCCAATCTCATTGCCCGTGATTCTGCTCCCCAGCTCAGAAGTTATCCCCCTTAGACTTATGCTTCTCTTTTGCTTACTTTTCTTTCTAGTTTTGGTACACACATATGAATCTCTAAACAAATTATTATGTAGTTTCCACAGTACTGCTTGAGCTAAAAAGCCAAGTACAGGAGAATACAAACGATATGATATCATTTGCATATGAGCACAAGCTTACTTTGTGTCACGTAAGGAATAGAGTGTGCCATCCTATTCAAACACAAATATGTCTCCTCCTGAATTTTTTCATCTTGAAGTTTCTTGAAGAGAAATGGCTTTATGATACTATGTTTAGGGTTTTTCTTTTTTAATGATTGGTGGCACTTAATCATGGCTGACAAGCCCTGCTATACCCCTGACTTTTCAATGAAAGTATTTATTTATTTATTTCAAGACGGAGTCTCACTCTGTCACCCAGGCTGGAGTGCAGTGGCATGATCTCAACTCACTGCAATCTCTGCCTCCCGGGTTCAAGCGATTCTCCTGCCTCAGCCTCCTGAGTAGCTGGGATTACAGGTGCACACCACCATGCCTGGCTATTTTCTTTTTTTTCTGTATTTTTAGTAGAGACAGGGTTTCACCATGTTGGCCAGGCTGGTCTCCAATTCCTGACCTTAAGTGATCTGCCTGCCTTGGCCTTCCAAAGTGCTGGGATTACAGGCATGAGCCACCATACCCGGCCCAAAAGCCATATTTCAGGCAAGGGTCAAGGCCACTTACTTTCTAGTTCAAGTGGTTCCATCATTGGAATCACCAATTTTCCTACAGGACAAAAGTTTTAAAAATTTCCTTCATCAGTTGATTTTGTTTTCTGTGGTTACTAAGTCATCTGCATGCCCTGTGTTTTTTTTATATTGGTAGTGATTGCGCTAATAGCTTAAAAATAGTCGTTTTTATTTATTTATTTATTGTTGTTGTTTTTTGTTTTTGAGACAGTCTTGCTCTCTTGCCCAGGCTGAGTGCAGTGGCATGATCTCAGCCCATTGCAACCTCCGACTCCCAAGTTCAAGCAATTCCCCTGCCTCAGCCTCCTGAGTAGCTGGGATTACAGGTGCACACGACCATGCCCAGCTAATCTTTTTTTTTTGTATTTTTAGTAGAGACGGAGTTTCATCATGTTGGCCAGACTGGTCTCGAACTCCTGATCTCATGGTCCACCCGCCTGAGTCTCCCAAAGTGCTGGGATTACAGACATGATAATTCAGATATTTTTAAAGTGTAGAAAGTAAAATATCTCTTTCATTTTCAATCTCAACGTTAAAAGTTTGATTTCTTTTTAGACTCTTCCCCTCATGCATTTATGAATGTGTGCAACATATATGTACAAGTGTATTGTGTGTGCATGCATAGGGGAATGTATATGTGTATGTCAGATTGAAATGGGCACTAGATATTTTTCCATATTAAAATCTTTTTAATGGCTGCATGTATCCCACCAAGTCTATAACAAGTTAATATAGCCCAAGTCCTGACTATTTTTCTTGTTGTAAACAATATAACAAAAGCAGCCTCTACTTTTATGTTTGTGCACTTATCCATGCATTCTTGTAGAACTCATCACTAAAAATGAAATTGCTGCATGAGGTTTCTTGTTAAAATAAAAACTATTTTGTGATTTGGTAGGTATGCCCAGTTATTAAATCACATTTAGAGTTCAGGAACTCAAAATATTAATGTGTTTCTACTGCAGTTCCTAACTTATAACTTGAGACTAGTTTAGGAAATAGAAAGAATCCAAAACAGTCATTGGGTTCAACAAAAATTACTGAAGTTCAGTGTAGCTAAACAATTGTGTTTGTTTCTTCAACAAACATGTACTGTTGACTGAATTTGGGTATTGCTCAGGAATTTTTTTTTAAATGATACAAATTCATCCCCCACTTATAATCTGTGTCAAGCAGAAAGTTAAGGTAAGACAGAGATAAGAATCCTGTTTTTTCAGGTCAGGCTCAGTGTCTCACACCTGTAATCCCAGCACTTTAGGAAGCTGAGGCAGGTGGATCACCTGAGGTCAGAAGGTCGAGATCAGCCTGCCAACATGATGAATGCCCATCTCTACTAAAAATTAGCTAAGTGTGGTAGCGAGCGCCTGTAATCCCAGCTACTCAGGAGGCTAAGGCAGGAGAATGGCTTGAGCTTGGGAGGTGAAGGTTGCAGTGAGCCAAGATCACGCCACTGCACTCCAGCCTGGGGGACAGAGTGAGACTCTGTCTCAAAAAAAAAAAAAAATCCTGTTTTTTCAAATCTGATCTTTTTACCCTCTTTAGTATAAGATCCATATTCTTTTCAAGGGCTTGGCAAACAAGTTTGAAGAGATGCTCTGTCCCTTTTAGTAACCATTTTACAGTCCCATATAGTTTCAGTGCTTTGCAGACATGAGACATCAGTATAAGGCACATAATAATTTAATGATCTGTTATGGCAGATTTGTGTCCTTTCATAAGGATATGGAAAGAGGTGTTGGGGTGCTTTTTCTTTTGTAACAGACTCTGTTGGATGGAGATACACACACACACACACACACACACACACACATCTTATGTATGGGAGAGAGCTCTGGGATCTAACATATATGCATCTCACTCTTGTATTTCTGAAGAATACACAGGCTCAGCACAGGTGAGGTGCAGGCCCAGCTAAGAGAGCAGCACAGCCCATGCCTTCTGATCCCGAACCCAGCACTTGCAGTCACCATTTGCTTGTTTTTCCAAACTCGACATTGGCCTCTGAGACACCATCCTCCACCAAGTTATAATCTTTTATCTCAGGACATTACATGGTTTCATATTTACTGTGCTTTTTGACCTCAATGATTTCTCTGAGGAGGCATTTGCAAATAAACAGGAATTGTCCAACACGGACCACCAGGCAACCCTGACAAATGTCTCCCATTGAAATTGGGGGGCTTTTACTGCTGATACTTAGAGACAAGGTCATAAAAAAAGAAAACAAAAAAAGAAATTGGGGGCTTCTCTGTCAGTCACTGGCTGTGTTGCAGCTTAAAAAAAAATCTTACCGCAACCCAGGTTAAAGAATAACTCTATGAATAGTAGTTCCTTAGATCAGCCCAACACTTCTGCCTTTTCAGACTACTTTCACACACTCCCTCATTTGTTTTTCAAATAGTGTGATGAGGCCAGAAATGAAGGAGCAAGTTCTAACCCCATTTTGCAGATGAGGAGGCTGAAGCCAGAGGAAATGACATAAAGAGCCAAGATAACTCATTTCATAAATGGTAAAAAGAACAGAGAACTGGCCTCCTAATCCCCAGGGAAAGCTCTTGCCTTAACTTACATTCAACGTGGCTTCTTCCTCTGGCAAATAACAGGTTTTTGGAGCTCCAGCTTCAGCTATAATACAAAAGCTGTGAGTTCTACTGTATCTACATTCCCTTCTAAATGAAAGAATTGAAGATTCCAAAAACACGGGAGGAAAATATATCCACTAGATGAAGAGAAAAATCAATAAACCTGTAGTTCTTACAAGTCATCTTGTGGCCATGACATCTGATGATATTCAGAAAAACGCAATCCAGTGACCAAAGGCCGTTGCAAAATGATTCCAGTTTTATTTGCAACAATAAAATCAGACGAACTCCAACTGACAATGAACTCCTTTCTTTTCCTCTCCGGCCTCATCCCCCCTCACAGTTCTCTGCAATCCCTCCCTTCTCTTAGCCCTCTGGGCCGACCTTCCTCAAAATCCAAGCCTTGGACTTTACTGCTCTTTCTCCCTATCCCACTTCCTGCTCCCCTTGCCCACCCTACCTCCCATCCACTAACCTGCTGCTCCTCTCACGTGGGTCTGCACCTGCTGCATGCTGGGCACCGTGCCAGGCCTTTACTTGCATCACATCGCCCACAGCACCCTCCAAAAGCGTGCAGCTGCCCTGACTGATGGCCGATTATAAGTCAGGATGGCTCAGAAAGTTTCAGCTGAGGTCTAAGTTCGCATAGCTGGTCAGCGCAGCCCTGGAATTAAATGTGTCTGTGTCACAGCCCCCTCTCTTATGTTGCATCTGTGGTCTTTGTCCACTTGGGATCTTCAAACCTTTAAATGTGCATTTTTAAAATTAAAAGTATTAGTGTGAAAGCTGCCAGGAGCTAAGCCTGCTTGATGTCTGTCTAGAACTGTACCTGATATAGAATGGCTCTAAATAAGACTGTCACATTTATTTGAACCTGCACTTACACCCCAGCATGTACAAAGGCAGCCCTCTGTGAGCTAACAAGGCTCTCCTGGCTGGGCTGGAAGTAATGCCAATGGGTCCTTCCCATTCAGTTCAATGGCACTGAGGTCCGCTCTGCCACTTGCCAGCCTGGTTGGTGCTGGCCATGTTACTTAGACTTTCTCTGCCTCAGTTTCTCCATCTATAAAATTGGCATGATCATAGGACCTATGACACAAGGTTATTGTGAGAATTGAATAGTCAACTTACATAAAGCATTTAAAAGGGTGCCTGGAATATAGAACACACTCAATGACTGTTAGTCATGTTTACAGTGTAGAGTGAGAATTTGTATGCATGCCTAAATTTTATACACATATATACTACATATATTCTACATATAACATGATTTTCTCTGCATTTTTCTTATCTCATATTTAGTTTATAATTATATACCATCTGTGCTCCCTTCTCCTGAGTTACTAAACTTCTTGATTTTCTTAAATTACTTAATTTCTATTTTATCATGCTTTGTTGAGAACCAATTTGTTGTAAACTTGGGTAATACTATATTCAAATTTATCAATTAGTGAACAAAATCCTGGCTTATGTGGAACTAGGGAGTACAAAATAAGGTGTTTAAAGGACTAGAAGCTGTGGGCAAAGGCAAAAGTGAAGACTTATTTTTAAGTGGGTCTCTGCTTCTCTCTACTTTCCTCAAATGGAGAGTGGAATTCTTCGAACATGCAACTAATCTGGAAATCCGTTTCCCAGCTTGTATGTTTCAGTATCTTTAATAGCTTTGTTCCCTCCCACTGAAAAATAGTATCTCCTATCAGCAGCAGTTTAAAGTGTCCCCAGAGAGTATTCTCCTCTTAATATAAGGTCAGTGTGTTGCACTTAAGATGGCAAAATTACCCTTGTTATGGCCCTATATGCAAGGGTTAAATGGAATAGATTTAGAGGCAGTGTGGGTGAGGACTTTCGTTTTCAAATATTTAGCCGTTTATTATGCAACCGAATTCATTCTCAAGCCTGAGCAGCTAATCAGTCTCCTCTTTCATGATATGTTATTATTAAATATGATATAATAGCATTAAGACAATGTAACATATGATACCATTTAGCATCAATAACCTGCATTCCACGGAGGCACAGAGGCTGTGCGATGTTTTTTATCAAGCCCTTCATGTGATTGACAGATGGCCTGCGTCCATCCCTCTGACTTCTTAACTGCTCTGATGGGAGGATATGACTTTAGAGGCATTTTAATTCTGCAGGTGTTTCAAAGGCAGCGGAAAAACCTTTCACACAGATGGAGGGGATTTCCTTTGTAACATGCATGGAAGCTTTAATGAATGTTTGGGGGAGAGATGCACACGCATGAATAACTGCCTCACTCCGGGTTACCTCTCTAACTTACAGCTGCACTTTTCCAACAAAATTCCAAGAAATTCTGCAGGGCACTGCCTAGAATTTGGCAGCTTCGGTTCACTCACCTAGGTCACCCAGCAAGCTTGACAATGTGGCCCTAAAACAGAGGCTCCTGAACTTAGCAGCACATGAGAATCATCTGGAGAGCTATTCAAAGCCCCAGTGCTCAGGCCACACCACTTATTAGTTACATTTAAATGTCGGGGTGTGAGCCAGGCGTTGGTACCGTTAAAGATGCCCCTGAGATGTCAGTGTGCAGCACCACTGGGAACCTCTGTCTGAGCATCTTTTCAACTGTCTGTACTGGATAAACTGCCATCTCTATGTACAGGACCCTTATTTTGTAAATGTTTCATTTCTTTACATGACTGTATTTCAGCTGAAATTAGTTTAGCATCTATTAAGTGCTAACAATTTGCTAGCTACTTTCACATTCATTTAATTCCTCCAATCCCCAGAGTGCCCCTAAGAAGTTGTGTTGTTGTCTTCATGCTGCAGTTGAACTGAAGCCCAGACAGCTTTCTTCACTGGAGGAAAACCCCACGGTTGGTTAAGGGGCAGAGTCAGGCTTGCCACAGAAGGCTGCTTTTCAGTGCAGTGTGGGCTCCCCCACTATTCAGCTGCCTTATTTTCCTAGTCTCACAAAACCTGTTATTTTGTCCTGTTTATTCTGGTGTTGCCCTGGGTGTAATTTGCCTTCACTTTCTTAGTCTCTGGGTGTCCTTGATTATACCCCCTGCAAGCCAATAAGTCATCACCAATAGAGTCATAAATTACACAGCTGAAAGAGAATTAAGAGATTTATTAGTGCAATTCCCTGCCTGATACATATTTTCCCCTAATATTCTGATATTCGCATATAATCAAGGTGGGCAAGACAACAAGAAATGGCAACGTGGTTCCTCTCATTGTTTCCACGTCTCTGTCACCCAAGTCCTTCTGGTTGGTATCATTACCCGTGGTCAGGCTGAGGCTGGAAGGCTCCAGAACACTATGTCCAGTCCAGACCACAGAGATGATGTGGGAAGCCAGGGTCTGAGTCTTCTTCCTCCCAACCCTTAAGCATATACCCCTTTCACTAACCTCTCTTCTACCTCCTTGTCACCTGATACTTTCAGGAGCAACTCCTACAAGCTCCAAATTTTGGAAATCACTCCTAAGATAAGTGGTTCCTGGGGGAAGGCTTTGTTTGGCTTACTGGTTATGTGGGAAGGTCATGGATATAACCAAGACAGCCACTGAAGAACCATTCCTCCACTGCCCACAGAGGCTTGCTTGTTGCTACCGTGTTGCATTTTGTCTGGGCCCCAATTTTAAGTAGGGAACCATGCTACTTAAGAGAGTAGGAGTGTCCTGCTCTCAGAGAAAGGCCCCAAGGCTGGCAAGTGAAAACCAATGAGATGAGTGACATGTGCAGGCTGCCCACTGGCCCCTTACTCACTGGGGCAAGTACATGATGGTGGCCTTTCTCATTTCTCTTGGAAGTCAGTGCAGTGAGCTGAGGCTATGGCATTGGTACAGGTTTGCAAAGATGGCAAGCTATTAGACAGAGCCTCATGATCTGCAAATAGTGTGTTCTTGGACTTTGAAATACAATTGAAATCTTATTTTCTTCAACTCCTTGCAGTTAAGGTGACATGTGGTGAGCAGCACACAGGACGGAGCTTCACACTGGGCCTGTCCCATAAGTCAGCCTTACCCACCTCCTAGGAAATAATCTGTGTAAACCGCTTTGCATGCTGTCATGGCAAGAATATTGATTATTCTTCACATTCCTTCCTCTGAACTGCCTACTTAAACCTTTCTCTTGAAATGCTCGTGTGCCTTTTCTAGAGAGAGGGCTTTATACACACTGAAGAACGAATTCTTCATTCCTTTTATCTCCCACTGTCCCTGGTGGAGAAAAGAACAGGGGAAGCAGAAGAGTCAGCAGAATTCGACTAAACAAACTGCTGTAGAATTAATGCTGGTGTACATTTGTTTTCAATGTGCAATTTTAGGAAATCATCTGAAATCTGTAATATAGTACATTATGGGTGATAAGAAAGACACTTGATAAGGTAACACTGCTATAATGTAAGAGTAGATATTTATTCATATTATATTCATTAATATGAGAGTCCACATTACAGAGATATGTGTGGGATACAGGTCTGCTGTTCTGGTAAGACCTGGTATCTTCCTTCATTATGAAACGGAGCTCAGCAGTGAGTCATGTTTGTAAAAGGCATGGAAATTTAAAATAGGAGAAAAACATGCACTTGAAATAAATTTCATTGACCCCAGAGTAGAGCTGTTATCTAAGTACCTGTGTCCCAGGCCTGCACTCTTCCCTTTTGGAAAGCCCAAGTTCCACACCTTGTGCGGGGAGGAAAAAATTAGACTGCATCTTTCTTTATATTTTTCATATTTGGGCGATAGTTACCATGACAATTTCACAAATCATCCTTTTAATTTCCTCTTTTCCTCCTCTCTTAACTCTTTAGTGCTGCAAATATTCCAGGATATACCGGCAAGGTTCATTTCACAGCCACCCACCCAGCAAATTCTAATATTCCATCAACAACCCCATCACCAGATTCAGAACTGTACCGGTAAGTGTGAATCCTATTACTCAATTTGCTCAGATACATTAGGAGGGGAAATCCTAATTATATTCCATTAAAGAATAATTAAATAGTAAAAGCAAATTTACATTGTTTTTAAAAATGGGGCATCAAGTCCGAAACAGAGAAGAGATAATTTTCCATTGTCCTACTGAGGGGGAACTTCATTAAGCCTTGTGTGTGTTTCCTTTTTGAATCTTACCCAAAATTACACTGAAAACCAGGTGTAGATTAATGTTATTATTAATGTGGCCAAAAGGGGCATATGAAGATATTTAAGGCACATTAGAGGAACGGCATCTTTGCTTCTTAGACTTGCAGCTGTGCATACACAGCACCCTTCTCTGTGACCATAAACAGACACATGGAACACACCTCAGATACATGGTTACTTCTTGTGAACAGCCACCTTATTTTTTATAAAAGACAAAATTCTGTTGAAAGTCATATGTATTTTTAAATGCGCATTTTGCAAATTGATAGCAGGAGATGTGGCCAGGCGTGGTGGCTCACGCCTGTAATCCCAGCACTTTGGAAGGCTGAGGTGGGCAGATCACTTGAGGTCAAGAGTTTGAGACCAGCCTGACCAACATTGTGAAACCTCATCTCTACTAAAAATACAGAGATTAGCCAGGCGTGGTGCCGTGCACCTGAAATCCCAGCTACTCGGGAGGCTGAGGCAGGAGAATCTCTTGAACCCGGGAGGCAGAGCTTGCAGTGAGCCAAGAGTGCCATTACACTAAGCCTGGGTGACAGAGCAAGACTCCATCTCTCTCTCTCTCTCTCTCTCTCACACACACACACACACACACACACACACACACACGTAGAAAACAGGAGATGTTAGATGCAAGGTTATTATAGATTCCTTTATTTGAAGCTACTAGTGAGAAGGAACACGTCATTGCTCATTCATTATAACTTAACTTTGAAAGCACCTGATGGAAGTCCTGGCCTTGCAAACTATTTTGAAAATGCAAATGCAGTCTGAACTAGGTCTAGTGGCTGGCCCAGTACAGATGAATAGGCTATCACAGTAGGAAGGCGGACTAGAAGGAGAGCAGTTTTCCCTTAAAAGGAGAGCTTTTTCTCCTAGATTGCATTGTTTTGGTAGAGGATTCATTCGTTTATCAAACATTTATTTTATTTTATTTATTTTTTATTTTTTGAGATAGAGTCTTACTCTGTTGCCCAGGCTGGAATGCAGTGATACAATCTCAGCTCACTACAACCTCTGACTCCTGGGTTCAAGAGATTCTCATGTCTCAGCCTACTGAGTAGCTGGAATTACAGGCGCACACCACCGTGCCCAGCTAATTTTTGTATTTTTAGTGGAGATGGGGGTCTCCCCATGTTGGCCAGGCTGGTCTCGAACTCCTGACCTCAAATGATCTCCCACTTCAGCCTCCCAAAGTGCTGGGATTACAGGTGTGAGTCACCGCACCTGGACTTATCAAACATTTATTGAGCATCGATTCTGGGCAAGGCACTGTTCAAGACACTGGACGTACAGGGATGAACAGACAAGGTCCCAACTCTCAAGAGCTTATGTTTTGGTACAAAAGATAGACAGTAAAGCAGCACACAAGTAACTGAAGAAATGAAATAATAATCTTAGCTAGTGAAATGTGCTGGTGAAATGAAGAGAAAGACTGATTTAGGAGAGGGTGCCTCGGGAGGGGCTTGCTGAGCTTGGTGGTCAGGGACAGCTTTCTGAGGAGGTGACTGTCAGGCCATGGGTACCAAGCCAGAGCTCCTGTTCTGATCAACTTCTTAAACTTTCAGGCAGTGGCTGTGAATGGGAGCAGCTGCCACGCATAGGCCTCTTGAGCTGTGGCTCTGGTCCACCCAGCTGCTCATCCTCTCACTCACTCACCCATTTGCTGGTAGATCACAGGTTCTTTTACTGAGTCAACACATGTTTACTGTGCTCCAGTAAATCACAAGAACTGCTTGCAAGGCGCTCACCCTCTCGCAATGAGAAATAAACAATTGCAGCAGAGGATGATGGAAAGTGTCTTAACACTAATAATCACTTCTGTTGACTGAGTACTTTGTGGGTACTAACTCATGTCACAGTCCCAGGATTCTGTGAGGAAGGGAATGTTACTATCCTCATTTTACAGATAAGGAAACGGAGGCACACAAAAGCTGCCTGGGGCTCTGGGAGGGGGCACTAAAGACTTCACAGGGGAGTGGCTCATGCAGTGACTTGGAAGAGTGGGGCTTGGTCCCAGGTAATTGAGGGCAGCAAGCATTCCTCATAGCGCAGTAAAGGCACCATAGGGGGCGGGTCTCAGGCCCCAACTAACCCATTGCATGCCACTGTGTATAGACAATTCTATGCATCCCACAGGCCCTGTGTGTGCGGTCTTTTCTAAGGTGCCTGCCAATAGGAAGCTTTATCAACACATCTCACTTTCTGGATTGGTGACTGTCTTGCATCTCCAGGCCATCTGATGAGAAACATTTTAAAAGGAAGTCATTGGCTTTCTAGGCTAATAATTTGCATTTGGTTTTCTCTCAAAACGCATTTTTTTCCAGTCTCAATATTTGCATGTATTTAAAAAATAAATTCTGCTGCATATCTCATCATAACAACATAATATTATGAAGAGATATGGGCATATAGTAAAATGGTTACTATAGTGAACATGTTAACATCCATCATCTCCATAGTTACCCATTGTCCCCTTCTCCCTGTGGTCAGAGCACAGAATCTATGATCTACTCAGCAAAAATCCTGACTACAATACACTATGACTCCCTCTAGTCCTCATGATGGACCTTATGTCTCAGGCTTGTTCCTCCTGCATATCCGCTATTTAGTATCTTTTCACCTGCATCTCCCGTTGCCTCACCCCTCACCGGAACCCTCATAACCACTGCTCTATTCATTATCTCTGTAAATTTCACCTTTTATTTCTTTTTTAGATTCCACATATAAGTGAGATTGTGCAATATTTTTCTTTCTGTATCTATTAGCAAAATGACTTCCAGGTCCATCCATGTTGGGCAAATGGCAGGATTTCTTCCTTTTTAAGGGTGAATGATATTCCATTTTCTTTATCCCTTCATCTGTCAGCAGACACCTATGTTGTTTCCATATGTTGGCTATTGTGAATATGATGCAATGAACAAGGGAATGCAGGTATGTTTATGAGGGGGTAATTTCATTTCCTTTGAGTATATGCCCGGAGAAGAGATATGTTATTTTTATGTTTAATTTTTTTGGGAAACTCCATACTGTTTTCCATAATGGCTGCACCAACCTCCATTCCCATCAACAGTCTATAATTTCTCTACGCTCTCATCAACACTTATTGTCTCTTGTCTTTTTCGATGGCAGCTATTCTAACCGGTTGTGTGGTGATATCTCATTCCGGTTTGTATTTCCCTGAGGAGCAATGTTAAGCACTCTTTCACATACCTGCTCACCATTTTTGTTATCTTTGGAAACATGTCTGTTCAGGTCCTTTGCCCATTTTAAAAATTGTGTTATGTGTTTTCATGCTATGGAGTTGTATGAGTTCCTTATAAATTTTGGATATTAACCCTTATCAAATATATGGTTCCCAAATATTTTCTTCCAGTCTGTAGGCTATCTTTTTATTCTTGCTGATTGTTTCCGTTGCTGCACAGAAGCTTTTTAGTTGGACATAGTCATATTTACTTGTTTTTGTCTTTGTAACCCAAGCTTTGGGTGTGATATACAAGAAATCATTGCCAAGGCCAATGTCAAGACATATTTTGAAACATTACAAATCTATTTCCAAAGGCAGAGCTGGTAGACATTTAGACAAGTAATATATATTTACTTCATGTGAAGGACATAAAACAATGTCAAAATTAAATACATCCTTATATTGATCATTCAGACTCACTGTCCAAAGAGAGCTTGGATAAAACCCCGTGGCTGGTTTATGATTTATGAGGGATGAAACTAAAAGATTCTTTGTCAGTGCGGATATAAACATTGGGAAGCCTCATCTTTTTTTGTTCACAATCCATCTTCTCACCCGCAAATCTTGGATCCCACCCTGATATCTGATTGCTCTAACATATCTACACATAATCCAGTCATCTAATGTGTGATAAAAGGTCCCTACTATCTTTCAGATAAATCTCTATGTCTAAATAAAACACCGTCCCCTACTGTTACTCCCCAGAGAACATAACTTATATCTTTCAGCCAGACTCTCACATCCAGATTCAGGTCCATGGCTGACTCTTGGGGATCTTCTCAATTCATCTCAATACACATACCACACACATGGCTTTCACCCATGGCCCTAATATACACACATACTGCGCATACACTGTCATCCATGACCCCAGAGTGGGGGACCCAGAGCCCTCTGAGGTAGCTTCTCTGGGATTCTTATTCTCAGGGTGCAGATAACACTCTAGAGAAAGTGACACTAACCAAAGTGTCACCCACAACTAAGTGATGATTTGTGCTGGGCCCAGATGTCAAGGCCTGCACCTCTGCATTCTCCCCTAACAGCAGCTCCTGGCAGGCAGTGATGCTCTGGCATGAAAAAGTACAGTGGGGGAGGGGGGAGGAGGGAATTTAAATTTGTAAAAACTCACTGTGCTTACATAAGGACTGTGCCCTCCAGCAGGAAGGCCTCGCCCTTGTGATAAAAAAAATTGGGCCTTCCAGGCTCTTCACCTCATGAAGTATCACTCTGATTGTATCTAACACTATAAGTTATTTTTCTAAAATTTTCCAGTGAAAGTGGGAGCCTTGATCTCTCCCTGATGAGTATCATGAGAACGTAGTGAGCTAATTTCCTCCTGACTGTTTCTGCTTGATCTGATGCATTTTTTCCTGTTATTTCTAAGAAGTCATCTTCACACGGGCATTCCCTGGGAACTCCTGAATATTACCTGCTACTGTACTCTCGCTGCTCCTCTGCAATGGGTTCCTCACTTATTAAGAGCTAATGCCATTCCCTGTGATGGCTGTCTTCAAACCCCTCTGTGCCACGTGAGCTCTCAGTCCCTTTCCCATGCCCCTCTCAGCTGGTCTTGCCTCCTGCTTGCTGGGACACCCGAGGTGACTCCTTCATCTTCTCTGCTAGTGCACCCTCCTCCTCTCCACATCCCAGGCTCTATTTCTGTCACCACTGTCTCCCTTTTCCCCCCAGGAAGACATGCTGTCACTTTTCTAAAATACTGATCGTTATCTCTGAGCTCTCAGCCCTGTGGTCCCATTAAGTCCTGCTTCCTTCCTTCCGCCCCCACAGTGCTGGCCTCTCCCAGCTGGCCAGTTGTTTATGAAGAACCCCAGCGGGGTCTCCCCGTGGCTTTTCTCTGAGCTGCCACTCTGTTCTCTCCTCTCATTCCTTTCACTTCTAAACTTCCTGAAAAAGCAAACAGCTAATCTCCCGCACCTCCTGCCCTCACTTCCTTCCTGCCCACTCTCTCCTGAACCTGAACCTCCTGGCTCTGGATTCTGACACCAGCAGTCAAGTGACATGCTCCTGCCTGTCAGATTGCAGACTGGAAGGGGGACAAAAGAGAGGCCATTGGATCCTCTTGATGCAGAGGCAAGGAACAGTGCATTTGGCTGGATCTCTGTAATCGATCAAACTGCACTGGTGGTTTGGAGGTTTTAAGTTGTTTAGGCCTCAAATGTTGATGCAAAGCGGTCCAGGGCCATATACTCCTCACACCGTATTTGGAGCAAAGTGCACAGGACCCCCACAGTGCCTCAGGATGAATATTGGGATGGAGCGAAGACTGAAAGGGAACAGCTGGAGAGATGTGAAGTGAGGAGATAGGGTGTGTTGGAGGTGGAGCAGTCGTGAGCAAGGGTAACACGGGCACAAATGTTTCGTTAGCTCCCATTCCCACCACAGTCCAGTGTTTCTTGCCCACATCCTCCCACCAGAATGTAACCTTCACAGAAACTTGCCTTCCCATCTCTGCAGCCATTTCTCACAACATACAATATATATATGTCTGTATGCATATATATGTATATATAAAGCAAAATAAAATATCAGTTCGTGGTGATCATAGCATAAAAACAAAGCCTTTAGATGTAGTCGCTTTATAAAGGGTTAATTTCCCACACCAGCATTGTAACTTGCTGCTGATACAAACACTGCAATGTGTATGTGATTCAAATAGCAGCAAATTCACAGCAAAATTATTTCAGGCCATGGGCTTATGGGGTTGCTTATAATAGCTGGCCCAACTCCTGTGACACTGGGGCAGCCACCTCCAGGCGGAATAGGGAGTATGGGAATGCCACTAACCCAAGGGGATAAAATATCACTTGCAAAGCATTCCACATTTTCAAAGCTTTTTTAAAAAAACTCTATTAATTATCACACCAAAATTGATAGGGCAAATTTATTCCTACTGGGTAGATAAGCAAAGTAAAATGAAGCCCAGTATGAACCTCCTGTGGGAACAGGCAACTTAAATACACTGGCAGAACCAGTAAACCCTGTGCACAGGCTCTGGCCCATCGGCCTTGCCTATCCTCTCCCAGCAGCCTCTGGGTGAGGCCCAGGCCCCACCCACCCATGTCTTATCCTAGCCTCTGGCCTCTGGGTGAGGCCCGGGATCCCCACCCATGTCTTCTCCCAGCCCCTAGGTGAGGCCCAAGACCCTCCCACCCCCCATCTCTTCTCTAGGACTCTGGGTGACCCAGCCACATCTTCTCCTAGCCTCTGGGTGAGGCCCAGGTTCCCCAACCCATGTCTTCTCCAGGTTGCTGGGTGACCCAGCCATGTCTTCTCTTGGCCTCTGGGTGAGGCCTGGGTCCTCCCACCTATGTCTTCTCCAGGCCTCTAAGTGACACAACCATGTCTTCTCCCCGGCTTCTGGGTGAGGCCCGGGCCCCTCCCCACCCATGTCTTCTCCCAGCATCTGGGTGGGTCCCAGGCTTCCCCCACCCATGCCACCCATGTCTTCTCCAGTTCTCTGGGTGACCCAGGTATGTCTTCTCCTACCCACCAGGTGAAGTCTGCCCGCCTGTCTTGACCTGGCTTCCCTGTGCCTTGTCTGTGGGCCTCTCACTCCTCCTTGGTGGAGACTCTGGATGCCCCGGCGGCCCGGCCCAGAGAGCTCTCTCCTGAGTCCCCTGCGCGCCCTGGGCCCTCCCCAGGCCTGGCACGGTGCGGTCGGGTTCCTTGGGTGGCTTTCTGCAGATCATCCCCATTCGTAGCACCCATCATATTTCTCTCGGCAGGGCAGAGGCGCAGTCCCTGAAGCTGAGTGCTCATGAGTCATCCTGGGCCTCCCTGCCTTCATTGCGCGCTCTCCTCCCCTTCCCGCTCATGGGTATCCTTAGTTGGATGAGGTTATATGTTTTTATATCTTTTATGCGTCATTTTTCTCCTTGTCTCCCCATCCTGCCACAGAGTCTTACAGAAAGAAATGGCAGTTGACCTCTTCCGTCACCAGGCTCCGCTGTCACGACTGGTCACGACTGTGAGACCCTACAACCCCTTCAACAAGAAGGAAAAAGAAACCCTAGACTTCTAGAGGCGGTGGCCCTGCGCGGTCTGTCCAGGCGCTCCGCCTGGAAAAGGCCTGTGCGGCAGTGGGAAATAAAGGCGGCTTCTGCCCGAGTGCGGTGTGGTGGGGTCCGTGCTCTCCGCGGGCCGGCGCGTCCCTGGTCCCTGCCCGGCCCCGCCTCTCTCCTCCGGTAGACGGCGCTCAGCTGGGCCCTGGGCACCCGCACCTCAGACTCCAAAGCCGCTGGCAGCAGGGGAGCAGGGGTTGTGTTTCAGAAGATTCCTCTTTAGGGTTGGAATATTGGGTCCACCTAGAGGTTTCACATCCGGACCACTTCAGAGCAGGGATTCTACAGCAGAGCAGACCATAGTTTAAGATCTCAAAGGCGATCCAGTCAAAAACCCACATGCTGTCAGTGGGAACACTGAGCTACTGAGAAACTGTGTTCTTTTCTCCCCAGAGGACGTCACACAGGGGCACAACATCTACACACACTCTCTCTCCTCTCTCTCTCTCTCTCAGATGGAGTCTCGCTCTGTCTCCAGGCTGGAGTGCGATGGTGCGATCTCGTCTCACTACAACCTCAGCCTCCCAGGTTCAAGAGATTCTCCTGCCTCAGCCTCCCTAGGAGCTGGGACTACAGGCACTCACCACGACGCCCAGCTAATTTTTGTATTTTTAGTAGAGACGGGGTTTCACCAAGTTGGCCAGATGGTCTCGATCTCTTGACTTTGTGATCCGTCCACCTCGGCCTCCCAAAGTGCTGGGATTACAGGCGTGAGTTACCGTGCTCGGCCAACATCTACCCTCTCTTGGCCTGCTCCAGTGTTTCCCCTGAGAGAGAAGCATCCCCAGGCTTCATAAGGGTCCTGAGGTCTAAGTCATGACCACTTTGGGTTAGAGTGTGGCCTGACCCGGTCTTGACCAAAGAGAGCACCAGCTTGGGGAATCTCTCAGGGGTGCATGTGGGCTGAGGGGGGAGCCCTCTGGCCTTCGGAATATACACATAAAGTATATTTTTACAGTATCTGTACACATATAAACATACACAGAGCCTGTTGGAGTTTACAAAGTGCTTTTGTAAACCTTAGCTCATCTGATCTTATAACCTTGTAATAAATTCTTGTAGCAGGCATTTTACAAACATCTTGCATTTTATGAATAAAATAGACTAAGGCCAGGAGAAGTGAAGTATTTAAGATCATGCAACTAGAGTTATTACTAGAATTCAGGTTTTCCATATTTAGTTATTATACCTCTCTTACCCCCTCCATTTTTTCCCAGCAGATTGGATAACCTTCAGTGAATTATAAAAACAAAACAAATAGAAACAGGAAAAAAAAAACAACCCTCCCTGTGTTTCTAGACTTTTCTGAAGTGTCTCAGGGTTTTTATCTAGTTCTCTAAGAAATTCAGATCAAGATAATTATCCTGCAGAACTCCAAGTAAATGTGTAAATGCTTTTGGGGGGTAGTCTGTTCTTGATTTTCCCACAGAAAGGGAGAAGCCGGCTACCTTTGTGATGGAATCATGTATTGCCTCAATGGACAATATCGCAGACTTGGATGGTGAGTGTGCTACCAGGACGAAAGAGGAAGAGCAACAGCCATCCATCCTGAGGGGGGGGGGGGGGACATGCCTTCAAGCAAAGGAATGGCTCCTCCTGAACCCAATCTTGTAGTTTAGTAATTTTTAGAAAGAGTAAATTGGAAAAAAAAATTAGACCTAAATAAAAATCTTCAGTTCTGGAACGTTCTCAGGAAAACACAAATGGGGCAGTATCAGCCTCGTTCAGGAAGCAGATTAATGTAGGTACCCGAGATTACATTTGCAGTAAACATTCCTGGCAGGCTACTTTGTCAGAGGGTGGTGGTGCTCAAAATCTGAGGCACCTCTTCATCATTCTGGGCCTGGACAGGGCTCCAGTGATACTGGATCTTCACATTTTGCAGGCTAACATAATTTTTCCATTCTCTATGCTGCAGATACCTGGACACCTGTCAGAGAACTCGAACACTCCAATGCTGCTTCTACAAGTATGTTGACTTTGTCTGTAGCATCCTTAAGCTTCATGCAGAAAAGAGAGATGGTGACTTTCCATTTGCACTCTAACTTGTTCAGATTTCTCACTTGTGAAGTTAAAATGCAAATCCTGCTCACCACAGACCTGGAATCCAATGTCAGCCACAACAACGAAGAACATAGAATGACCGGTGTTCCTAACCCTGACCTGTGGGTGTAAATTGTAGTATTGGGGCTTCTGTGGTCAGCATTACAACTAAAAGTCACAAAAGCCATGGACGATAGACTCAGGGATATGCATCTGCTCTTCAGATTCTGAATTCTGGTCTCGCGTGATTTCTTGCACCAGGAGCCAGCACAGCTCTGCTTCCTCAGACTAACAACTTGCCCCTCACTCCCTATCCTCCAGGCATAGTCTTCCCTATAAAGTCACCCTCTCAGCTTTTAGTTATTCCCAGAGATGACACAAATACAGAGAACTGTGGCATTTTTATAGCATTTAGGTGAAAGATGTTATAAATTATACAGTTCACCTGAGAGAAAAAATGCATGCTAAACCAGGCAGTGGCTCACGCCTGTAATCCCAGCACTTTGGGAGGCCAAGGTGGGTGGATCACCTGAGGTCAGGAGTTCGAGACCAGCTTGGCCAACATGGTGAAACCCTATCTCTACTAAAAACACAAAAATTAGCCAGATGTGGTGGCAGGGACCTGTAATCCCAGCTACTCAGGAGGCTGAAGTAGGAGAGTCACTTGAACCTGGGAGGCAGAGGTTGCAGTGAGCTGAGATTGCGTCACTGCACTCCAGCCTAGGCAACAAGAGTAAAACTCCATCTCAAGGAAGAAAATAAAAATAAAAAAGAGAAAATGTGATAAATTGTTGTACATTAATATACTGAAATATAATATATATATGCATTAAAAAGATACTAGCACTTCATATTGATTACATTGGAAAGGTATATATGTATGGAATACTGGCAAATGCAAAAGCAGGTATTACAACAGTGTGTATTTAATTATTTAAATTTTAAATATATGTATACATAGAATAATGTAGAGTGATGTAAACAAAAGGTTAATAGTTATTAGTTCTGGGATTACAGGTGATTTTCCTTTTATGCTATTACTACGTAGGTGTATATTCTTAAAAACTGGAAAACTTGAGAAGTTATAAAAAAGTCAGTATCCTTTCTCTTCAAAGGTCCCTACATAAGAAACTATCAAAACATTCCTTTTAAGAATTTAGTACTAGAAAGCTGTTCCTCCTGAAAAAACTGGTTTTGGAGTATGAGAATCATGTAAGTCACCCACCTCAATCATCTCTAAAATCTGCCGGATTATAATATATACAGGAGTGAAATTACATAAGGTAAAGTGCTTCCACTTCCCCCTGCCTGCCAGGGAGCTCGAAGCTGAAGTGAATAAATATATTAACTTACAGCTTAAACACTTGAGCCAGGGTTCCACATTCAAAACTGACATTTTATTAAGCCACTGATGGAGTCATTCTGACCCAGGTTCCAGCCTGAGAACCACTGATGACTCTGATTGTCTGTGTGCCTGCTTCCTCCTGCATTAGTTACATTCTAATGAAATCTGTACCTTCTCTATTTCGTCAAGGATATAAGGTATTTCCTACTACTGTAAGGACTTAAAGTGGACACAGAAAAATCTGAAACCTACGTGCCTTAATGTTTAATTTGTTTCCCATGAGTGTTTCATGCACAAAATGGAGCATTGGTTTTAGGAAGGAAAAAAAAATTAGACCCCTCACCTAATAACTGTCCAAATTGCCTTTGTGGTTAGAGACGGCAATTATCCAGCAGTAGGAATAACTTACCAACCCAGAATTATTTTCTAATAAGTGAGAATATTACAAATTTAATATATTTCTCCTTTTAGCCCAGTGTAGACTGAATTATTTTTGTGTCTGGGAAGCACAAAGTTTCACATTATGATCCATATATTGCTAAACAAGAAACTAAGAAGGGAAATGCAAATGAAAGGACTGTAATTAAATAACAAACAGGTGTATTTCTCTGAAAAATAGATTTTCAGGATTTATATTTTAGAATGTCTGCTTCAACAGTATTTTTCATCACCACTCTGCCATAATCCTGGGGAGGCAAGGAGGCATTCAGGCTTCAAGCCTGGGTTTCAGAATCAGCCTGAGCAGGATCCAAGTCCTGCCTCCCACACTCTCCAAGCCAGCTGAATCACAGCCTGGGGTGACAGCTTCCAAAAGCGAGTTAACAGTCACCTAATACAAACATATAAATAATGCTATGATTATAATCACAAACAAAGTTATAATGGTGGCCTGAGAATTTCATTACCTGAGATAACATATCTTCACTTTTCTGGTGCAACAAATACCCCAGGACACCATGATGTGAGAGATGCCTGTGGTTCAGAAGCCTCTAGGCTCCACACGCAATGTCCAAGTCAGCAAGCAAATGGAGTAATGAGTAACGAGTCACTAAACAATGCATGTGCTACGCAGGCTGCAGAGGATATCAACATGCATGATCTCCTCAACTCAGACAAGCACAAAATTAAACCTAATAAATTGTGTGATGTTCTCTAAAAAAAGATACTGCATTAAAAATATATGTCTTATTGTAAGATAAATGTACTTCTCTGTACACAAGTAAACAAATATACTTAAGGGATCATTCAGTTCTAAGTAGATATACATCTTTGCTATAAAAATACTTGGTTTACCCAAATTAATGCTCTTTCTGAAAATGAGAATTTTTGAATTACATTGAATTTGGGGGGAGCAACTGCTAATCAGGATGTGGGTATCTAGTAGGACATTTTTTGTAAAACTGCATATAAAATGCAGATACTCTGGGCTGGGCGATATGGTTTTCAGTGTTTGTTTGTTTTGACTTTGTGTTGTAATACATCCTCGTGCTTTCTATCCAAATGGTATTCAGAAACAATACTGTGGTTTTATTTGATGCAGTTGTATTTTTTTCCATTATGGTTGGTTTGAATATACTCACAATTACTATTGTCAAAGCAGTTCCCATTTCACCCTGTATAAATGTAGATTCCTCATGGAGTGGTGAAATTGACATTGAAGAGCTGTTTGAACCCTGTTCATCTTACCTACTGATTACAGGTGCACAGGAAGACTGCTGGTTTCTTCTGTGCCGGCCCAGACTTGGCTGGTTACCCAGACTGGGTTTCCAGGGCAAACCCCACTGGTTCTAGTTTGTAAACTGTAAATGGAGACAGATTTACTTTCTTACATGCACACTTTGGAAATAGAGCCCTAAGAAGTGTTCAGTGTAAATCTATGTTTCCAGTGCTGGTAGACCGTTTTTACTGTGTGTTCCGTGGGCAAGCCACAAGATAAAAGATAAAGTGAGACAACAAGCCGGGTAAGGACAGGCAGGAAGAGGTGTCTGGGCAGAGGAGGGGTGGGGAAGAGGCACTGAGGGTGTGGTGCCCTGAGGTTGTACGGTGCACATTGTGGAGGGTTGGGGCATCTACAATCGAAGGTCAGTGTCACAGGATCGATGCTGTCTGCTCTGGAGGGGCTGATGGTCAGGGCCTGGGCATAGCCCTGGGATGGTGACCCCACAGTGCTAAGCACAGTTCCAATGCAGGATTGCTGAGCTCAAGGCAGGGCTGTGGGCTGGGTGAGAACCGTACTGGGCAAAGCAGACATCAAGGAGAACTGATGTTTGATAGCTGAGGGTAGGGGGTGGTATCAGAACACTGATCATTGTCCAATTCCTGCTAGAAAGAATGACTCCCAAATGCAAATCTGTATATTAAGTAAATATTTCCCAACATTTAATGGCTTTGTACTATGCTGTTCATACTCAGTTATCTAAGAAGATAAATACAACCAAGGTCTTCCCTGAGAAGTTTACTAAAAAGTCATAGTGTTTTGAGTTAGATGTTGAATGGGTCCTTTCCTGGGATGATTCATATATATATATATATATAAATGCACTTTAGGTTCTGGGGTTCACGTGCAGATCATGCAGGATTCTTGCATAGGTACATATATGGCAATGTGTTTAGCTGCCTCCATCCCCCCCCATCACCTATATCTGGCATCTCTCCCCATATTATCCCTCCCCAACCTCCCTACTCCCTGCTGTCCCTCCCCTATTCCCCCCCCCCAACAGACCCCAGTGTGCAATGCTCCCCTCCCTGTGTCCATGTGTTCTCATTGTTCAAGACCCACCTATGAGTGAGAACATGTGGTGTTTGATTTTCTGTTCTTGTGTCAGTTTGCTGAGAATGATGGTTTCCAGATTTATCTATGTCCCTTCAAAGGACATGAACTCATTGTTTTTTATGGCTGCATAGTATTCCACGGTGTGTATGTGCCACATTTTCCTAGTCCAGTCTATCATCGATGGGCATTTCGGTTGGTTCCAGGTCTTTGCTATGGTAAACAGTGCTGCAATGAATATACATGTGCATGTGTCTTTGTAATAGAACAATTTATAGTCCTTTGGATATATACCCAGTAATGGGATTGCTGGGTCAAATGGAATTTCTACTTCTAGGTCCTTGAGGAATTGCCACACTGTCTTCCACAATGGTTGAACTAGTTTACACTCCCAGCAGGTAAAAGTGTTCCTATTTCTCCATATCCTCTCCAGCATCCATTGTCTCCAGATTTTTTAATGATTGCCATTCTAATTGGCATGACATGGTATCTCAATATGGTTTTGATTTGCATTTCTCTAATGACCAGTGACGATGAGCATTTTTTCGTATGTTTGTTGGCCTCATATATGTCTCCTTTTGAAAAGTGTCTGTTCCTATCCATCACCCACTTTTGAATAGGGTTGTTTGTTTTTTTCTTGTAAATCTGTTTTAGTTCTTTGTAGATTCTGGATATTAGCCCTTTGTCAGATTGGTAGATTGCAAAAATTTTTCCCCATTCTGTTGGTTGCCGATTCACTCTAATGATTGTTTCTTTTGTTGTACAGAAGTTCTAGAGTTTAATTAGATTCTAAGACCGTGTGAGCAATTGTAGACTCGTAGTCCACAAACTAAAGCTCGCCTAAATAAACTACAACCATAGCAGTCATGTCAGACGCTGCTGGGAGCACCTGAACTGGTTTCTAAGGAAAGCCTTAGCCTTCCAGTTGCTTCCTTGACATGCATCATGGTGGAGTGGCCTCTGTTAAGGCCTGTGCATGAGATCCAGCTTATGCTGAGCTGAGCTCAGCAATGTGGATAGGGGTGGGAGAAACCACTGCAACTCTACCTTCCTCAACCATTGGGACCCCCCAGGAAGCAGGCTCATGGCTGCAAAATCAACTCCAGGTTTTATTGGCAAGTTTGTCCCTAACACACTTGGACCAAAGTTGGTGGAAATGAAGGAGCATTCAGCAGGAAGACAGAGAAGGTGCTGTGTGCTATGTCAAGGCAGTCGCCCTGCATGCTGAGCAGACAGCTTCTCTTATCTTTCATTTTGTCATCCCAATACTAACTAAATGTGTAATCCTTTTAAAATGAAAGCAAATTATGTAAGATATAATATGGGATTTAGAGTGTAAAGTGCTACACCATATCAAAAAATGTATCTGAATGCATGTCTACAAAATACTGAAATATGGATATATCCATACATTCATGTTTTATATATCAATATATTCATATTCTAATACTTTGTGTGTATATATCCATATTTGAATACCTTGGAATATGGATAGATATAGATACATCCTTTTATTTCAACTTAGAAGTCCCTTTGACTTTATTTTTTCTTTGGAAAAAAACTTATCTTTCCTAATTTGCTCATCAAACTCAGGTCAGAAATATTCATTTTAAGTTATTAGTTTTCTTGGTTTTGCTTTTTAAAAGAATACATCTCAACTGGCATCTGGGAAAGGTCACAGAAATATTAATATACTTCTAAAACTAGAAGACCAAAAGGCTCAGCTTTCAACATAAGTTAAAGTGTGGTGATGTAAATTGCAGAAAATCAGTGGCCTGTATCTCTTCAAGAATTATTTAATAATGAATTTACCAGTAGCAGAATAAAAGGACTTCTCCTGAGTAAGCCTTAAACACAACTGTAATACACACAGGGGAGGAAGAGCCACTGGACTTTCTGAGACTTCGAGGATGACAAGGGGATGGCCATATGGTGTTCACACACCCCAGAGACCCAGGGCAGGGCCCTGAAATGATGGGGACCTCAGCCAAGGAGCTGAGGGAGCAGGTAGGGAAGGAGGGAGAGCCAGAAAAGGGGATGCACAGCGGAGACTGGGCCACGGTGTGGTCCCCTTACAGCAGCTGCCAGGCCCAGCAGGCCAGCGCCTTCTTCTCGTGTTCCCGAGGAGCTGTCTTGAGTAAATGCCCCACATGAGCACATGCGGATTCCTTTGATCTACACACAGACGGCTTCACAACCACCCAAAGATGAGAGGTTGCTGCTCTTTTGGGGCTACTCTGAGCATTTGTGCAGTGAAATTAGTTCTTGGCTCTGAAAACCAGTGGAACCAAATGATGGTTCTCCCCAGATGGAGTCTGGGCTCTGTGGACTCATGTCCCGCCCATGGGTGCATGGCCCATTCTTTCAGACAGCATAACAGCCAGATCCACGTGCCAGATGCCAGGCTATCCCTGGGGAGGGCTCCTGGAGCTCAGGGGTGAACTCCATGGTGCCATGGAGGTGAAAGAATGGGATATTTCCAAACCACTGGGACCTTTACTAAACCTTTACCATCTTCTGCCTCAAAGGTTAGTTTAGCTAAGGAAGGGCAGTGACGTTGTTTACGTTGGTTGTGGTTTGATTCTAGTTTCTTTCAGTTCTTCATGGTTTGTCCTTCAAGGTTCCTGGAGTCGGGCTCCTGAGAGTAAGCCCCAGCCCTCTTCACAGTGACAGCACCCCTTCCTTTCTGGCACGCCCTGCAGAGAGGCCACTTTTTTCCCCCAGAGACACCTCTTGTGAGTGAATTGCTCCTGTTCATTTCCTGCCTGAGAGGCAGCAGTGAAGGGGGCAGGGAGAGGCTGGAGGAGGGACTTAGCAGGGGTCAGGAGAGGAGCAGCCGTTCTGGGCATGCAGGGACCTGGAAATTCCAACTGTGCTGAGATGAATGCTCGCATACCCCTGCATCTGGCTGTGGGACAAGAGCATTTGCCTTCTTGGTGGAAATTTTCCCTAATACTTAATTTTTATCTCCCTAATTTTCTAACTTTCTCCAACTTCAAAATTCACATGGAAATCCCATTAATTCCATAACCTACTCCCTTGGACAGTGGTTGTGTGCTGCACCAGGCCCTACCTGGGAAGCCATGCACCTGGCCTACATTGGAGTCACTGCTCCAGGAGAAGTTAGGACGCAGGCTTCAGCACTCACACTGATTTGTGGCATGGAATTTATGTCCTCAAAGCCTCCTGTTTCTCACTAGAAAGATGTAGGGTTGTGGTGGGTAGGTGTTGAAGAAGGGAACATGCAGAAGTACCTGGCACATTAGAAGCAATCAGTACATATTATTAATCATGAATATCAAAAATCATTGTCCTCTGAATTGCCCTGACCTTGGCATCCCTTCTTGGGAGGCATCACTGTGAACCATGTTCTCTTACTTTAGCCAGGCAGGGCCTCTGGCAATGCTGAGGAGCCAGAGATATCATAACTCATGTGGGCATCAGCACCAGAGGCTGAGAGCCAACCTAGATTCCAGAGCTCTCAAATAAACCCCCACATTTATGTTACTTCTAATATTGCCTTACTTAGGTTTTGTCTGCAATGTGTTATAACAGTGCTCTCACTGTCATAAAAGGATCATTTATGTGTTATTTTCCCCATTCAAGTCTGTTGAAAGTCATGTTTTATTCATCTATTCATCTTGGTGTGAACGAGGGTGATATATGTAGTCAGGTACTATTAGGTACTTGCAAATATCTGCAAAAAGGATGGATGGATGGATGGATGGATGGAAGAATGGAGGCATGGATGGATGGATGCATGCATGGATGGATGGATGGATGAATGAATGGATGGATGCATGCATGTATGGATGGATGGATGCATGGATGAATGGATGAATGGATGGATGAATGGATGGATGGATGGATGGATGGATGGATGGATGGATGGATAGATGGATGGATGGATAAATAGATGGATGGATGGTTAGGTCTCCCAGGACTCCAAGCAGTCTCCTTGGCAGAAGATATTGAAACCTGAAACTTCTAAGATGGAAAGTCAGAAATGTCCAATACTTTTTCTTCTGTGTCTGTACTCCTAATTACTACCTTTTTGTACCTTGTGTTTCCTCCGTCAGATCATTTTCTTTCACCTATTGCTCTGCTCAGCATCCTTCCTCTTTGCTGCTTCCCTTCTGCTCCCCCCACCTCATTGCTTACAATGTGGGTCTGCCGGGGTATTTGCTCATCAGCTAGCATGCTGGGGCAAGCATTGACACTGTGGCTGGTACTAGTGAGAGGTATCTATCTGCGTTTCTCCCTCCCAAACTAGAAGACTTGGAACCTTCTGTAATCATGTGCCAGCTCGTGTGTGTGTGTGTGTGTGTGTGTGTGTGTGTGTGTGTTCTGCTGTCGCAGCTGAAAAATCTTGATTCACAATAAGACCACACATCATTAGAAGCTAAATTATATTATGTAGATTATACACGTTTTACATCCTCATAGGGAAAAAAGAATAGTGCAGGTCCGTGCAACTGGGAAAGACTCCATATAAGATGTGGAAAGAGAGTTAAACATTAAATAAAAATGTAAAAGGAGCTCCAAAGTCTATTTTTAAAGCTATTTTTTGGTATCTAGTATAATCATTATTTTGGACTCAATTCTCAGGATTCTTAAATAATTTTATGCCTTTTAAAAAATTGTCAGGTGATGATATATACAAAATTACAAGAAATGTTGAATTCACATAGAAACCTTGATTTAGGTAAGAGGGCTGGGAGTAGACAGAAGAGAGGGATGCAGGACAGCCAAAATGCATTCAGTACCACCTGTGTGCCTGGTCCAAGTAATGTTTCGTCAAGTTGTTCCAACCACACCACAAAGTAGGTATTATTTCTTACATGTTACAGATGAGGAAACTGGAATCCAGACAGCATGTCCAAGGTTATTCACTAGCTCATGGTGGGTTGAGGCATCTAACAGAGATCTGCCTCCCACCAGCGTCAGGCCATTGATATTCTGATTGCAAATGACTATGAAATATGCTTAGTCACATACCACTCATTCGAAATATAACAAAAGAGAGAAACTATTTCTTTGAAAATACCACTAATTCCGATTTTGGGGCCCCAAATCAGATGGAAGTGCAAAATTTTTTCAAAAGAAGATTTTATCTGCTGTGCATGTTCCCCTTCAGAATAAGTGAACAGTTCTGGGGCTGCTTATCTGGAAATTCAATATATCAGCCTGGACTATGAGGAACCACCATCTTTCTTTCTTTTTTAAAAATCAAGCTCTCATGTATGTCTCCTAAAGTCTGAAGCATACAGACTCCCCAGGATGTGTCTCCTAAAGTGTGGGGCATATGAACCCCAGGATTTTTCCAAAAGTCTGAGACACACAGGAGAACTTGATTTAAAATAAATAAGTAAATAGGGAGGGAGGGAGAGGAGAGGGAGAGAAAGAAAAGAAAGATTGGGAGGCCAAGGGAGGCAGATCACCTGAGGTCAGGAGTTCCAGACCAGCTTGGACAACATGGTGAAACTCCATCTCTACCCCATCTCTACTAACTACAAACATTAGCTGGGCAAGGTGGCGTGTGCCTGTAATCCCAGCTACTTGGGTGGCTCAGACAGGAGAATCACTTGAACCTGGAGGTGGAAGTTGCAGTGAGCCAAGATCATGCCACTGCACTCCAGCCTGGGTGACAAAGTGAGAGTCTGTCTCAAAAAAAGAACAAAAGAAAAGAGAAAAAGGAAGACAGGAAGTCAGGGAGGCAGGGAGGTAGGGAGGCAGGGAGGTAGGGAGGCAGGGAGGTAGGGAGGCAGGGAGGGTAGGAGGGAGGGAGGGAGGGAGGTGGGTTCCCCATGGCCATGTGATGTTTTGTGGTTGCAGAGATAAAGCCCATAGGTGAGGCAAGGTCCAAGGAGAAGAAGGTATTACCTAAGAAACTCTAAGAGAGGAATGGAGGTTCCTGCTTCAGGGGGAGAACAGACCACTTCCTGGGGTCAATGACTTCAGCTAAGGCCTGAAGAATATCAAGAGTTCTGTGAAGTGAGGACTGAGGAGAACATTCCTGGCTCCACTTGAGAGACTTGAACTGATGACTTCCTCCATGATGTGGGAAAATCTCAAACACTTTGATTTTAGGAATTCTTAACACCATTAAAACTTATTAAGGGTCCCAAAGACTTTTGATCATATGGGTTACATTGCCAATATTTACTGAATTAGAAATTAAAATTGAGAAATTTCAGAATCTGGATTAATTTATTTTGAAATCATAATAATAAAGTCATTTGATGTTAACATAAATAACGACTTTTTAAAGAAAAATAACTATATTTCCCAAAACAAAAGTCAATAAGAAGAGTGTCATTGCACATTTCTGCAAATCTCTTTAATGACTGACTTAACAGAAGAGAGCTGGATTCTCAGAGCTGCTTCAGCATTCCAAATCTGTGGCAATAGGTGTTTAGGGTTGAAGAACATGAAGGAAGTCAAGCTTCACACAGACAACTAGTAAGGAGAGGAGCATTTTAATAGGTGTTTTTGGATAATTACACATACTGTTCCCTTGATTCTATACCAAAAATTGACAAGTGATAGTTTTTGCAAAATTATTTGCCACGTGCTATTGGAAACTGTGTTCTGTTGAAAATTGATTGGCCTATTTATTTGTGGTTGTTTTGTGAGGCACCACACAAGGTTGAACCCCATTCCCCAGAATACTTCCATTCTAGCATGTTTTTGGTAAGAGTGGGCTATAAGGGAGATTTTGTCAGGGAGTTAGAAGGTGGGAGAGAGGCAATGGCTATTTTTCATCTTGCACACACTTTCCCCAGCTGTTTGTCAAATGCTGGGAACGAAGGCCCCTCCTTGGGAGCCTCCTCAGTTTCTGACTCCTGGGCCAGGTGTGTGTTTCTCCCTGAGGAAGGACCCCCAGTTTTTACCACACACCCTTGTCAGTAAGATCAGTGGCAACAAAAGCAGACAGAGGCTTCTGTCTGTCCAGCTCAGCCCTGTGGTTCCAGCCGGCTGGTGATCTTCCTGCCTGCCAGTCTGCCAGTGAGCTTCTGGCCTCAGCTTCAGAAACAAGGCAGCCTGGTATAGGATGCTTAGCCAGCCCACTCTGTACCAAGATCATTTTAAAAATTACATATGTGTGTATACACATATACATACATACACGTACACATGTAAATAGGTACCTTACTGGTTCTGCTTCTCTAGTCAAACATTTCAACCAAATACACACTCCTAATGGACTTTTTTCCTCTCTGTGATTTGACCTCACAGATATCTGAAAGAGTACGGGATATCCCAAGTTTTCTCAAATAACTCTTTGAGAACTGCTGGTACAGGGAAAATAGGAGGCAGGCTAGGGCCAGATTTTAAAGGATCCTTAAAGGCTAGTATGCGGACTTTGAACTCTGCCCTGTAAATAACAATTAAGTAAAGATTTATAAAGATTTCTGAGTGTTTTGTTGTTGGTGGTGGGTTTGTTGTTGTTGTTGAGACAGTCTCACTCTGTAGCCCAGGCTGGAGTGCAGTAGCGTGATTTCAGCTCACTGCAACCTCCGCCTCCCAGGTTCAAGCAGTTCTCCTGCCTCAGCCTCCTGAGTAGCTGGGATTACAGGCATGTGCCACCACGCCCAGCTAATTTTTGTATTTTTAGTAAAGACGGGATTTCACCATATTGGTCAGGCTGGTCTCAAACTCCTGACCTCATGATCCACCTGCCTTGGCCTCCCAAAATGCTGGAATTATAGGCGTGAGCCACCACACCCGAATTCTGAATGTTTTAAAATGAGTTTGAATTAATTACGGGAAGTTTTGAATACAGAGAAACTGAACACAGGGAAATAACATCTGTGAGCAACTTGCCCTGCTAAGGTGCTTTCAATTGGCTTCTATATGCTGGTGACCCACAAATAAATCATGATACCCAGTCCAGGGATCCAGTCCTGTAGTCAGGAGCCCTGCATATGAGTTCCTGTCCTTTGTAGGGACATGGATGAACCTGGAAACCATCATTCTCAGCAAACTGACACAAGAACAGAAAATCAAACACCGCATGTTCTCACTCATAGGCGGGTGTTGAACAATGGGAACACATGGACACAGGGAGGGGAGTATCACACACTGGGGTCTGTTGGGGGAGGAAAGGGGAGGGATAGTAGGGGGGTAGGGAGGTTGGGGGAGGGATAGCATGGGGAGAAATGCCAGATATAGGTGATGGGGGAGGAAGGCAGCAAATCACACTGCCATGTGTGTACCTATGCAACAATCTTCCATGTTCTTCACATGTACCCCCAAACCTAAAATGCAATAAAAAAAATGTATCTATATATCTACTAATTTTTTAATCTTCTTTTCTCCATTTCTGTCTCTCATTTTCCTCTAATTTAGACCCTCAATGTTTTATGCCTGATATTTTGTAATAGCCTTTCAGTAGGGTCTCTCTTTCTATCTCTCCTTCTCCTTCTCTTCTCCTCTTCCTCATCCTCCCCCCCCTCTTCCTTTCCTCTTCTTCCTTTCTTCTCCTTCTTTTCTTCTTCTCCTTCCTTCTTCTTCTTCTTCTTCCTCCTCCTCCTCTTCTTCTTCTTCTTCTTCTCCTTTTCTTCTTGTTCTTCATCCTCTCTCTCTCTGTCTCTCTGTCTCTCTCTCTCTCTCTCTCCTTCCCTCTCTTCCTCTTTCTCTCACTCTGAGGAACATAGATTCTCATTCAAATCCATCTTCCTCAGTGTTGCTATATGATGGGTCTAAAACATGAATGTGTTCATTTAATTATGTGCTAAAATATACTTTAATGGTTCCCATTTCCTTTACAACACATCCCTAGCCCATTAGCAGGACATAGCGGTGTCTGGGAACATGGTCTCATGGTCCCCATCTACTCTCTTTCCAGGCTACCTTCTGCCTGCCACCATCCGATCCCATCCCATTGCTTCCATAGCAGCTGCCAGGAATTGTGTTGCATCTCTTCATAGGTTTTCGTGCCTTTGCCTAGCTGGCCTGCCTTTCCCCACCAACTTTCTCACCCTAAACTTAAAGACCCCATGGTACTATCCCATGCTTTGTGAAGTCCTCCTAACCTGCTGGGGGAATGAATGACTCCTTACTTATCATTTTCATTGCACCCTATGCACATATCTATCTGCTAATACATTTTTTTCATATTTTATCTGTATGTCCTGTTGGTCCTACAGAGCTGGAAACTATGTCCTCTATGGGTAGAAAACAATGCCTGGCATATATTCAGAAACCCACTGAAGTTGGAAGAAGAAAACTGAAGTTCACATAAATGTGAGAGAGAAAGTGGTATCTATTTTCACCCTACTGTCTTATCTCCTATGATTCCTAAAATACTGAGGATGAATTGAAAACATTCCAAACTCACTCACTTACATCTTTCACTACTTTTCTGAATCTGTCACAGCTGACCAGGTAGGAGGAAGCTGCTCACCATACAAAGCCTTTGTCCTCTGATGCTGTCCACTGATGGCAAAATCCCATGTTATTCCAACTCTAGTCTTCAAGAATTTCCACTGTCACTGAGGACCCCTTATTGGCATACACGTCTTTGCTCAGGAAGGAGAATGCACCATGGAGCCTTCTCATATCCTTGCAATATGAAGTTTGTTTTTTGCTATTTTAATTCAAAAAAGTGTTTTCATCTGTTTGTTTATTAGCTAAAAACCCCGCTCCTTTGATTTTATATAAAATGAGGGTGAGGTCTCCTCTTAACATCCTAGACAGTCCTGAGTTTATTTTGAAGCACGGTTTGTGTTTCCCTGCCATTAACTTTGCTACAGAAATACTTTGTATGGACTGCCCATCATGTCAAAACATTGTTTTGCCAATTAAATAATTAAAACTTAGTCTATAATTATTTAGGCTAAAGTACCTGATATGATAGCATACATTTTATGACAGTCTGAGACACCAGTAAATCCTGTCAACTGGCCTGTAAGTAATTATAGGAGTGGAAACGATATAGCAGCGCTGGCCCAGGACAGCAGGAGGTTCTGCCTTCAGCCAGCTCTAGCAAGTCACGTGTCATCTCTGGGCCTCAGTTAACCCCTCTGTGAATTGAAGTTGTCAGTTTCTAAGTTCTCTGTCATCTCCATCTTTAGGATGTTGTGACTAAAAAGAACATTCCTGACTATAATTGCCAACCATGAAGCACCTATAAAGATTGTGTAGATTACTTCAGGTACTTGTTGAAATTACAGGTGTCTTGGTATTTCTAGGTTGCTATATCAAAACTATCTTGGTCAGATGTGGTGGCTCATGCCTCTAATCCCAGCACTTTGGAAGACAGAGGAAGACAGATGGCTTGAGCCCAGGAGTTTGAGACCAGCCTGGGCAACAATAACAAACCCTCATCTCTACAAACAAAACAAAACAAAAATTAGCTGGGCATGGTGGTGCATGCATGTGGTTCCAGCTACTTGGGAGGCTGAGGTTGGAGGATCACTTGAGCCTGGAAGGTCAAGGTTGCAGTGAGCCATAATTGAACCCCTGTACCCCAGCCTGGGTGACAGAGCGAGATCCTGTCTCAAAAAAAAAAAAAAAGAAAAAGAAAACAAAATGAACAACAAAAATACCTTAAAATGAGTGGTTTATAAACTACAAAAATTTGTTTCTCAAAGTTGTGGAGGCTGGGAAGCCCAATGTCAAGGTGTGCATAGATTCAGCCATCCAGCTTTGCCTTTCCATTGCAGAAGGGATGAGAAATTTCTCTGGGATCTCTTTTGTAAGGGCACTGATCCCATTGACAAGGGCTTGGTCCTCGTGACCTTATCACTCCCAAAGACCTCATCTCTTTTTTATGCCCTCACCTTGAGTGTTAGGATGTTAATATATGATTTTGGGAGGGATATAAACTTCCAATTTATGGCAATAGATAAATGTCATGATGACTTTGATGTATATGTCATCTTTCTGGTTATTCATTTCAGAGCCATAGAGGAGGAACTCACCCACAGAGCCCTTAGCACAAAGCTGGACCATGAAGTTTCACTCACCTTGGACTTTAGTTCACACATTCTCAGGATGTAGGTCACAACCTTAAGGGGCACTGATGCCTAAGCCCATCCAATAACATTACTGAGGGGTTAGGGATTTGGATGGCTGGCAGAACCCAGGGGCAGTCAGTCAGCTGCAGCCTGTGCTATACCCAAGTTATTCTCAAGAATCAATGGCCCAGACCTGGAGCCCAGGGAGGCCAAGTCAGTCTAGCCAGAGTTTGATTATCTGGTAGATTTCACTGTGCCTAATTACTCCAGGTCTCCCTTCCCAAGGTGCAGAGACCAGATCTCTCATCCCCATTGCTTCCTTCACCATTTTGCTCCGGAATACAGGGCCTTCATGCAAATGGGCCCCATAGAGACTTGCCCACAGATAGCACAGGGTTTATTCAAGGTATTAAACAACGACTTCACGTGTTCCAATGTGTTTCTTCTTTCCAGCTCTTGACTCTCAGCACTCTTCCTGTCTATGGTCCCACTCCTGCACCTTAGGCTGTCCATCTGCATTAATTCTTTTTCGTTTCAAAGATTTTCATGTGAATTTATTGGGCCTGCTCACTCATTTCAGACCACTTGGGAGACAGTATCTCCCTCATGTCCAAACCCCACAATGGTAACAGGAGTGTTTAACAGAAAAACAGTGGTTTCCCCAGATTTCTCATTGCAATGACAATGTCTCGTAAAGCCTTCTCCCACCACTGTCACTAGTTCTTCTCTTCTGACTTGGCAGTCCTGTCGATTAAGGAACAAGATTCTGCTCTAGATGCAAACATTCAGGCAGAGTGCACTCTGGGGCAAACCTGAGGCATGCATTTCTCTTTACTTCTATATAGATTTGTACTCAGTTTACAAATATTTGTTGAGTTGGGTGTCACTGGATACAAATATGGTAATAAGAAGAGTTTTTTTTCGTCCCTCAGAGTGTCATCTTTGCCGTTCCTTGCTCTTTTAAGGGAAAAGTTAGTTACATAAAATTTTTTAAAAAGACAAAAATTAGTATAAAACTTACACTATTATATAAGAGTATTAGGGCTTTCAACTTATATGCTAAAATTACCTCAACATAGATCAAAAACCTAAACGGAAGGCCTAAAACCAGAAAACTCTCTCTCTCTCTTTTTTTTTTCTGAGACAGAGTCTCACTCTGTCACCCAGGCTGGAGTGCAATGGCGCGATCTCGATTCAACTGCAACCTCTACCTCCCAGGTTCAAGCAATTCTCCTGCCTCTGCCTACCAAGTAGCTGGGATTGCAGGTGTGCACCACCACGCCCAGCTAATTTTTGTATTTATAACAGAGATGAGGTTTCACCATATTGACCAGACTGGTCTTGAACTCCTGACCTCAAATGATCCACCTGCCTCGGCCTCCCAAAGTTCTGGCATGGTGGCATGAGCCACCATGCCCAGCCCAGAAAACGTTTACAAGAAAACATAGGAGGAAAACCTCATGATTGTTTTTTTTCTTTTGAGACAGAGTCGCACTCTGTTACCCAGGCTGGAGTGCAGTGGCACAGTCTCGGCTCACTGCAACCTCTGCCTCCCAGGTTCAAGCAATCCTCCTGCCTCAACCTCCCGAATAGCTGGAATTACAAGCGCTTGCCATGCCTGGCTAATATTTTGTATTTCTTTTTAGTAGAGATGGGGTTTCACCATGTTGGCCAGACTGGTCTCGAACTTCTGACCTCGTGATCTGCCCACTGTGGCCTCCCAAAGTGCTGGGATTACAGGCGTGAGCCACCGCACCTGACCGATGTTGGATTTTTTAATGGCTTCTTGAATATGACACCAAAAATATAGATAACAAAAATAAAATAATCAAGTTGGATAATATCAACATTAAAAATTTCTGTGCATCAGGGAACACTACCAACAGAGTGAAAAGGCAACTATCAGAATGGAGAAAATACTTGCAAATTATATATCTGATAAGAGACTAATATCCAAAATACATAAATTACCTTTAAAACTCAGCAATAACAACTCAATTAAAAATTGGACTTGAATAAATATTTTTCTTAAAAAGATATGTAAATAATCAACAAGCATAATAGAAAACTGATCAACTAATCATTAGGGAAATATAAATGAAAACTATAATGAGATGTCACTACAAACTATTAGGATGACTATTATTAAAAAATAACAGCCGGGTGTGGTGGCTCACACCTGTAATCCCAGCACTTTGGAAGGCCGAGGTGAGTGTATCACGTGAGGTCAGGAGTTCAGGACCAGCCTGGCCAACACGACGAAACCTTGTATTTACTAAAAATACAAAAATTAGCTGGGAGTGGTGGTGTGAGCCTACAATTCCAGCTACTTGGGAAGCTGGGACAGGAGAATCGCTTGAATCTTGGAAGCAGAGGTTGCAGTGAGCCAAGATCACTCCACTGCCCTCCAGCCTGGGTGACGAGAGTGAAACTCTGTCTCAATAAGTAAATAAATAAATTAAAATAACAAATGTTGGTGAGGATGTAGAGAACTTGGAACACTTGTGCACTGATGGTGGGACTGTAAGATGGTTCAGTGACTGTGGAAAACAATATGCTGGTTCCTCAATAAACTAAATATATAATCCAGTAATTCCACTTCTGGGTATATATCCAAATGAATTGAAAGCAGGGTCTTAAAGAAATACTTGGACACATTTCCTAGCACTGTTATTCACAATAGCCAAAAGGTAGAAGCAAGCCAAGTGTCTACTGATACACGGATGGATGGATGGATGGATGGATGGATAACAAAATGTGGTCTATACAGACAAAGCAATATTATTCAGCCTTAAAATGAAGGAAATTCCGACACATGCTACATGGATGAAATTTGTAGGCATGGTGCTAAGTGAAATAAAGCAGTCACAAAAGGACAAATACAGGATGATTCCCCCTATATGAGGTATCTAGAGAAGTCAGACTCGTAGACAGAAAGAGGAACGGTGGTTTCCTAGGGCTGGTGGGTAGAGAGAGGAATGGGGAATTAGTGTTTAATGAGTTTCACTTTAGATGATGGAAAAGTTCTGGGGATGGATGGTGGTGATGGTTGCATGGCAGGTATTAACACTATTTAAATATCCCCTTAAAAATGGTTAGGATGGTAGATTTCTTGTTATGGGTATTTTATCATAGTTGTAAACAAAACTTATGCTATGAGAAATGACTGGTATTTGCAACAGGGAGGAATAAGGGAAGAGACCAGAAAGGAATCAGCAGACCGTCAGGCTTCCAGGGTTGAAAGGAAAAGGCAGCTTGCTCTAGCAAATAGGTAAATACTATTTGCACCATCATTTGGACACATTTTATATTTGTGGTCACTTAAGAGTAAGACTATTTTCTATCGGCTACCAGTTATATCAGGAAAGGTTTCCAGCTCACTGATGAGAAGAAAAAATATGCCCCGTGCTTTCAAATAACTAACTCCCTGGAGCAACAGACACATGCCCAATTAGCTGACAGTGCTTTTATGGAAATATAAACAAAGTTTAATGAAAGCAGTTTATTTTCCCTGAGCACATTAGAAAAGCCATCTCAGAGAACTTTGCCTTCAGAATGCTCAGGGGTCTTTCTGATAAAGAAAGGGAGCAAGACTGGGCACCGTGACTCACGCCTGTAATCCCAGCACTTTGGGAGGCCTAGGCGGGAGGATCACGAGGTCAAGAGATTGAGACCATCCTGGCCACATGGTGAAACCCCGTCTCTACTAAAAATGCAAAAATTAGCCGGGCGTGGTGGCACACGCCTGTGGTCCCAGCTATTCGGGAGGCTGAGGCAGGAGAATTGCTTGAACCCGGGAGGCGGAGGTTGCAGTGAGCCGAGATTGCGCCACTGCACTCCAGCCTGGCGACAGAGCAAGACTCTGTCTGAAAATAAAAAAAAAAAGAAAGGGAGCAATCGTCCCAACCACATGCTGAATGTGAGTAATGATACAGATGCAGCTGGGCCCAGTGGTCTGTTGAGAGAGTAGGCAGGGAGAGAAGGCGCTCACGCTGCACCTGCAGACAAGCCCATGAAGAGCTCTGAACGCCACGATGAGGACTGAGACGATAGGCTGCCTCCAATAACCATCTGAGCTGGCCTCTGCCTGGTGCTGCTACTTCCAATGGCCTCCCAAAGAAGCCTGCCTTTGCTCCTGGGATTGCCTCAGGAAATGCCATGCATGCCCTTGACAAAATTGTCATTGGAAAACGACCTCACATATACTTCATGCTGAGGCATGAGTTAAGCTGTTAGCTTTCATGTCTGCAAGCCAGTAGTCAGAGTATGTACAGCTCGCCCAACACTTGTGTGCTTTCGTTAGTACCAGACATGCAAGAAAGCCATACACCAGATTATCTATAGCATTCAAATGGAGGTAAACTGAGGCTTACAAATGAAAATTCATTGCCCCTAGTTTTCACTCGAAACTAGAAAAATTCCAATTCTACCTTCACAGATTTCATTCAATAATCATTTTAAAGCATCTACGATCTGCTAGCATTTGTACTGGATGCTGAGAATACAATGAAAAACAAAACAAATTCCTGGGCCTCATAGAGCTCACAGAGAAGGGGCGAGATGAACACAGACAGCTGACACTGAAGCCAGGTGAAGGCTGCCGTCCTGCAGTCCAGTTAGTATGTATGTGCCAGCACCTCACCAAGCCCGGAGTTCTTATATGCTCCAGTAAACCTGACAGGTCATGCTGTCATCAACGATCCCACTTTCCAGATCAGGAAACTGAGACCTAGAGGGGAGGACCACTGCAGATCAGGGATTGCAATCTCAGTCACTTGCAAGGAGGAGAGAGTGTTTGGAAAGGAATATTCCCCCAAAAAAGGCATGACCAGGACTAGCAGAGAGCACTTCTGGGACAGCAGGGAAGGGACTTGGGACACAGCCAGATGGTAGCTGCTCCTGGGCCTTGAATGCCAACTCGGGCATTTTTCTTTATTAATTCATGCCCTGAGATCAGGTGGCTTTCCTCATGATTCCATGGGGATTTTGCTTTTTCTTTGCCTTAGAGTTAATTAAACTAATGTGCTGGCCCTGATAGCCATGCAATTATATTCCCTAAGTGCTTTCACACACGGCTGGGTTTAACAACAGCAGATTAACAGTTCCGTTATCCATGGCGCAGTCCGTGAGAGTCCAGCACAGAATTGAAAGATATCTCTGGTCGAATTAGCTTCTGAGGAATCTAGACAAGAGAACTCATAGGCGGGTGGTGGCGTGACCCCAGCTGCCCTTGGCTGTGCAGCTGGCTTTGCCAGAACCCCGGGGAATTCCAGCTAGAACCCTCCGAGACCCCAAAGGCAAAGAAAAAGCACGCACAGGCCCCTGTGCATTACCATTTTTTTCAAACTTTCCAGGAAAGAAATCCTGTCACCCTTACCAAGTTCCTTATCCATCCAGACACTTCCGTTAGAAATGCGTTTTTGTGTATAATAAATTGCTTCTACTTGGCGGAAAATCATTTCTCGCCGTTATCTCTGTGATCGGTTACTTCTGCCCTTCTTTAATGGACTTCACCTGATTATACGGCTAGTCATTAAAAGCTTAGTCCCCAGTACAATGGTATCTTCTGTAGAGTGATCCATGAGAGCTTTATAGAGGCTTACCAGCCACAGCCTTAATTTTACTCATTCGTCTTAATTTTTTGTAATCATTTTTTGTAAAGAGGGTATAATGTCAGACTTGCTTCCTTGCCTCTGACAGATCCAATCTAGCAGATAATTACCATAAGGAAATTGATGCTTTAGTGTGCAGGAGAGAATTTAATTTACTCAGACATCCTACAGTACAATGCATTCCAGAAGATATGAGGATTTAAGTTTTTAAGAAATTAAATTTTACTATTTAACATGATTACTTATGTTGAACATCATTAACTAGCTTTTTTAACTGTTTGAAATAATTACAAGCACACTTGCTGTGTCTAAAATCCAGAGCCTGCATTAAATATGGGTTAAAGATCCATGAAATGAAAAGAAAACCTGCACTCTTTTTTTTTTTCTCTCCAGTCTCCCAAAAAATTGCTCTTCAAAACCTATGGAGAAGTACTAGCAAGATGCTCTCCTTGAAAGATATAGATTCTTTTCTGCATGATGTTCTAATGCATACTTTAATGTAAGTATTACATTCACTGGTCTGGCCTGGGGTTTTTTTTGTTTGTTTGTTTGTTTTATAATTTCAGTGGACCTGGCCTGGGGCAAGGTTATTGATATAAAGGGTTAGAATAAGTAGGAAAGCGTTTTGGAGGAAAGTGGAAGGGTGGTGGTTATTCCGGTGCACTTTGCAAGACGGCATGAGTGTGCGTGAAGAAATGAACCACTTCCACTATTTCCTGTTTTGTTCTATTTTTTAAACCTGGAGGAGAAAAGGAAAGACAAATGCCAAGTGCATGCTCAGGACCACCAGAAAGTTGAGAAACTAAGACAAGATGTAAAATGGGCTCCGTTTCTTAGAGGAAAGGCCAAGTCTTGAGACTCCTTGGCCTTAGTGTGCAGCAGGATGTCCCAGGAGGCCCTGAGAGCCAGACATGAGCACTGAATTTCTTTTCATTGCGTTCTAAACCTCTGTTAACTGGATTCCCAAGAGTTCCTCAATCCTTTCCTAAACGTGAAGTGAAACACTGAACAGGAAATTTCTGGACAAAGCCAGCCCAGAAGTTCCCTTTATCCAGCACTTCTCCCTGGTCACATTTCCTCTCAGGAGAAGCCATCGCTCTCCTGCACCCGCTGCAGACCCTGTGACCGTTTGGGTAAGAGCTGGGGGATTGCCCAAGGGTCCCACTTTAAAATTCCCCCTGTCCCCTCAGGGAGGAAGCTGCTGACTCTGCTGTGGTCCTGGTTTGAAGGGGCTCCTGGAATACCACGCAGCGGGGTCTCTCTTGAGCTTCACCCCCTGAGTGTCTGTGAGGATGGCCATTTGGGTTTCTGGTGCATCAAATCTTGGCAAAATTGTGACATTTGATCAAGGACTATTGAAGTGCCTGAGACAGAGAACCATTGCATACACTGGAAACACAAATGCCAAGGTTTTTTTAAACTGTAATTATTAGGGCATGTTGCATTCTGTCCTTACTAAACAATTGCCTCTCCCTGGTAATTGTTCAATTATTTGAAACCTTAAATATAATTTTATTTGGGAATATGCTTGGAGTTGTATTTATTTTTAAATGGTGAGGGAGTAAAAGGGAAGTAAAATGCAGTATAAAATTGTAATCAGGTGGCCTACGTCTGAAACAGTCAGATGATAAGCATTGAACAGAGATTTTTATGCCAGATGTTGCTACCCATGTTATCCATTTATCTTTTACAACTAATCATAATAGCTAACAATTTCAGAGACCTTGCTGTGTTACACACACACACACGCACACACAGTACTATTACTATCTCATTTTAAATTTAGAGAAACCAAAGCATGGAGAGGTTGAATAACTTGTCCAGGGTCTCACAGTTAGGAGGAGGCTGAGCTGGGAGTTGAACCCAAGACTGTTGACGCCAACATCCTTGTTCTTACTTACAAGTCCATGCTGAAGTGAGAGCTAGACCCTCCTCCAGACCCAAATTCATCTCCACTGTACCAAAGCCGATGTTGGCAATTGGTATTGCTTCATTTAGTTACTATGATAATCACGATTCTAGGATTTATTCAATCCTTCCATCAGTAGGCCAGTTGTTCATTCACAAACATTTACTGCCACTGGCCACTTACAGAAGCTATGCTAGGCACTGAGGATGCTAGGGACATTAGGAATGCTAGATAAAAACCATTGTCAAAGAAAATAGTCACTGATTCATTTCTGCCAGGAGATGCACATATCCCTTGAACCTGCATTAAAACATCCAACTTCTCCAGTCACTTTATTTTTTACTGTGAATTCAGCATTGCAGAGTCCCACACATCCTGAGCTGTTCCTGTCCTGGCCCTCCACGCTGCACGCCTCCCCAGCCCTGACTACATAGGCACAGGCTGCAGCTTCCTCTTCCACCCTGCCAGGCTCTTCCCATGTGGGCTCCTTACTTCAGCTCCCAAGGAAATGCATATCACTCAGGCCGTCCTTGTTAACCCTCTCATCGCTGGATTCAGTTCCGAGTCTCATTATGCTACTGCCAAGTTCCCTAATTGTCTAAAAAGCTCATTTCTACGTTCTAAGTCTACATAGTATTCAGAGAGGGCAGTCTGCAGTTTCTAACCTGCAAAGGTAACTGCTTCTCATCCCCTGAGCTGGTGGGAGGCACCACCACGGATATACACCACAGCTCTGCTCAATATCAGCTTGAATGGAGGGGCTGAGCCTATAGGGGGAAGATATTCACTCACATGGCAACGACTCAACACCAAAGACTCGCATTGATGCTCAAAAAATGCCACAAGGTAGTATAAAAGTTGTCTCTGTGATTCAATAGGTACAGCAGAAGAAATGGTGGGCTGGAGAAAGAGCTTCACATATGGCCCATGCTGGCCTCCCGCTCCCCCACACAGTGCTTACTGAAATGTCCCACGGTGAAATGTGAAGTGAGTTTGCTGAATATTTCTTTGCAACTGAAGTGTCCTTGGGTGTAGTAAAAGGAAACTTTCTCTAACTCTAGAATTACTAATATAAAAAATTTTAAGATTCAGAAGCTGAGGCAGTTTCAGGAAGCTGCCAGCAGGTGATAATCAGGTGCCATCCCTACAGTTGATGTGACAACATTTTTCTCTGACCAGATTAATTTATTGGTAACTACATCTAAGAGCACATGTTCCATGAGGTAGTGAGTCCTATGTCATCTCCATTGTTCCAGCCCCAGTGCCAGGCATAGGCACACAGTGGGTGCTGGAAAAACAGGAGTTGAATGAATGAGTGAATTAATAAATGACTACAAAAAATTGGGGGGTTTTCCTTACATCAGTTATTTTTTGTCTTTGTTTTTATTTTTGAGATAGAGTTTGCCTCTGTCACCCAGATGGAGTGCAATGGCATGAATTCGGCTCACTGCAGCCTCCACTTCCTGGATTCACACGATTCTCATGCCTCACCCTCTCAAATAGCTGGTATTACAGGTGCCTGCCACCACGTCAAGCTAATTTTTGTATCTGTAGTAGAGACGGGGTTTCACCATGTTGCCCAAACTAGTCTTGAACTCCTGATCTCAGGTGATCCACTCTCCTTGGCCCCCCCAAAGTGCTGGGATTGCAGGAATGAGCCCCAGCGCCCGGCTGTGTACATCAGTTTTTAACCATGGTTGCTCATGATATGGAACTTCATAAGAATCTCAGACTTACTGAATCAGACTCTAAGGAGGTGGAGTCTGGAACTGATATTTTGCTGAAATTTCTGAAGAAATAGAGATTCACAGAGATAAGTAGTTTTCCCCCCAAAGCACACAGCTAGTAACCATCAAGGCTAGTCTAAAGCCCCAGGTGTGTCACCTCCTAAATGCATGCCTCCTCCACTAGACGTTCAACCATCATGCTTGGACTCCATCTGTTTTCTCCCCTCAACCCCCAAACTCTGACAGTTATCATGTTCTGGACACTCAGTGGGTTGACATCCCCCCCACAACCCAGTCTACCCAGGGAGAACTACCACTATGGATGAACTTCCTTTTATATAGCAGGCAGTTAATTCTTAAAATTGGTGTGTATTTTACAATCATAGATAATATGTGTTATACATCTTAATGTTTTTCACCTATGAAAAAATACACTGTTTTGCTTTAAAAATGGAAAGCTCACCTCAGACTTTTCTAGAGTAGAAGGCTAGATTGCATTCTTAGAGGACCCTTGGCCTGACTTCATGCAATCTTCCAGGAAATAGATTTAATATCTGTCCCTCCATGCCCCCACCTCATGCTTCCTGCAGATATGGCCATATGTCTGTTCTAACAGCAGGTATTGCAAGTGTTCAGCCACATTTAGAGTCAAAGAGAGGCAAGACAAAATGGGACCTTGCACCCAAATCTCATTATTAGTAAGACTAGAAAGTCGATCCTAAAAACCATTAAAGTCTCTGGGCCTTGGCCCTGGTACAGCCGGGATGCCAGCTCTTTATATGTGTGAGCTGTGCTGAGTGTGTCCTTCAGACACAGTCCTTTTGTTGCTGGCATTAGTCAGTTTCTGCTGCTTATCATGCAGAGCATGTTAAACATCCATCCCTCCGACCACACGCACACAGGTCCACTTATTCACCAAGTCCTAATCATTCTGCCCATTGAGTAAATAAGCCTTCTCTCCATTCCTGCTGCCATTGCTCTCAAGTCTTCATTGTGCCCCACCTGGGCCATGGCAGTAGCTGTGGGGTTGGTCCCACACCCAGGTATCTTCTTTGCAATCCCCCCCTGTTCTCTGCAGCAGGCACAGGCACCATGAGCTTCCTAACCTGGGTCCCCACCTTCCTCAAGGGCTCCCCAGCCTTTGCATGGCCCCCAGGGCCCTCCCCAACTTGCCCAGCCTCAGCTCTGCCACTTCCCTTCTCTAGCGCCCACTGCCCCTGCCTGCACTGGGAACCTTGCTTTGAGTAACACCACAAGCAGTTCCCACAACATGAGATGACCTTGGCCTCCTCCCAGCTTTGTACTCTTTCTTCAGCTAGAATTTTTAGGTCTTCTGGTCCACCTGCATGTTCTTACCCAAGTTGTACAATTATAATTAGATGCTGCCTCCTCTGTGTGGCCTTCTCTTGCTTTCCCAGTCAGTGGTGGAATTTTCTTTCCTTTGTCATCCACCGTGAAGTCTTTTGAACCTTGTGTTCTGCGGGTCGACTAGTGAAATGGACACCCTGACTCTATCACCGCCACGAAATCTGGAATCTAGAGGAAGTTATTTGGTCTCTCTAGACCTCAGTTTCCCCATGTATAAAATGGAGTAAGAATAGTCCTAACTTCTTAGGATTCACTATGAGGATTGAACACTAAGCACATACTTAGCACAACATAAGCACATAGTGTGCAATTAAAATAAATAGTTATAGTAATTATCTTGTACTACTGTATTGTTTATACCTGAATTTCTGCACTAAACTGCAAGCAACTCCCTGATAAGAGGCTGGATCTGTCTGCACACATCTACCCAGAGTGCACAGCCCCAGCACACATGCACTCTTGGTAACTGTAGGTTAAATGACAGTGAAGCAAAGCTTGGCTGGCTCATACTAGGAGGCATTGAATGCACTCACCGCCTTGATGAACTCAAATGGGGTAACCCTAAGAGGTAGGGTGTTAGGTACTCACTCACTGTGGTCTCCGCCACCGCTAGAGACATTCAAGGAACACTATCTGGGAAAGCCTAACCTTTTGGCTGTCAGCATTACTCTAGAAGTGTGGTCAGTGAGAGTGAACACAGAGGTGGAATGCATTGTGTTTTCTGATGACTATAGCGAGGCATCTGGAAGAGTTGGTTCGGGGAAATGGTCACAGCAGTGGGCTCCAAGCTCCTTGGGTGCTGGGTGCCTGAGGCAAGGGGAACTAGAAAGGGCAGTGGTTACATGACAGAGCAAACCAGCTTGATTCACTTTCCTTTTCTGGAAATCTGAGGAGCTGCATGAACTTTGACCAGAGGCTGACCAGAGACAGACGTGACCCACTCTCCCTGAAGATTGCTCCACGTGGTTGGCAGTGTGGTTGTTAAGAGCCTGGGCCATAATGTCAGGTGACATTTCAGCTCAGCCACTTACTGGGCATTTCATGTGTGAATTCGGGACTTTTCCTTTAATATCTTTGAACCTTGGTGTCCTCATATGTAGAGTGCTATTACTATATAACAAAGATTTTGTAGAATCCCTACTGTATACAAGAAATGCAATAGCCAGTGACTATCACAATTAATATGCATTCTAAGACGCTTTCTGTAGCTAACATATAGTCTAGATGCAGTGGGAATCTCTGAGAGGCTTGGGAAAAAAAATAAAGATAATAACTTTCAGAGGGCAGCTGCAAAAATCACAATCTGCTACCCACTGAGCTGTTTGTTGAGTACTCAATGTGTTCCAGGCACGCAGCTAGGCACTTCTTGTGTTAGCTCATTTATTTCCTCAATATCCAAAGGTTATGCGCCAAAGTATTCAGGCAGGCCCCTTGTCCTAGCACAAATTCTCGTGAGTGGAGGTAACAGATCATACACCCAGTCATACCGGACAAGCGTTTTATTAGAACCTCTCTGTACATTGATCAGCAATAACGGGGTTAATGATGCTCTTATTCAAAGAGTCGCAATTATGTTTCAACATTAACACCCATTAAGATGAATGACAATGCATTAAAAGTAGTGTTTCAATTTGAAATTGAAATTGTATCAATTAGCCTTTAAACTAGCCTAAATAAATTCCGTTTGGTAGCTCAAAAATTATTCAAATGCCATGGTTTTGAATAAGAGGTTTAAAAAAAGTTTTTAATTCTATTCTAAAGATTCATACTAATAATAATCATATCTGCTTCCATAATCTCTTGTTGTAAGGGGAATAACAGGGACCATCAGCTGCTAAATCACCACATCTGATTGTGAGTGCGTAGCAATTGTGAGAATGATTATTTCCCAAAGACGGAAACAAACAGAGGAACAAGGCCCTTCAGACTACTGGGAAAGAAGATAATGTTTAAATCCCCAGGAGCAATGAGGTATAACTGTTTAACAGGTGCGTAATGACCAAACACGAACCAGCCTCCTTGGCTACCATCTTTAGAGGGTCCTCTACCCCCAGTTATCAGGTAATGGGGCCACAGCCTGAAAACCAGGTGGTATTCCCACCAGCTAATAGGCAGTATTTTTACTCTCAGTTCCTGCTTGGCCTGTCCCGCCCCACCTCAGTTTCCCTATTGTTTATACACACCTCTACCTCCAATGCGAGTGTAAGCACAGCGGAGGTAACACCCCGATCTTACTCATCTCTCTAGCTCCCTTCATCTCCCAGTATCTAGTGAGCTGTATTAACAATACATTCCTATTAAAATAAATACATGATCCTTTTAGATAATGCACCAGCTCATTAAATTTTCCAAATGGACACATGTTCAATGCAATAAACTGAATATTTGCATCCCCCGCCAAAATTCATGTGTTGAAACCCTAGTCACAATGTGATGATATTTGGTGATGGGACCTTTGGGAAGTGATCAAGTCATGAGGGTGGAGCCCTCGTGAATGGGATTAGTGCCCTTATAAAAAGACATGAGAGAGAGAGAGAGACAGAGAGAGAGACAGAGAGAAAGAGAGCTTGCTTTCCCTCTGCTCTGCTTTCTGCCATGTGAAGATGCATGACAGAAAGTTGTCAGTCTGCAGCCTTGAATAGGGTCCTCAGCTGGGTTTTCTATGGCTTTAGAACCAGAGAACTCTGTCCCAACATAGTGATTCCAGTTATATGACTTGAATAAATAACTTCCCATCAAAAATAAGGGTTAATTTCCCTCAAATGTCTTCCGCCCCCCTCTCTCTCCAAAGGTAAGGTGGAATTGGCTCTTGCTCTAATGCTGGGCTGACTGGCTGTTAGCTGCATGCCTCAGTGTAAGATGCTAAGCCTCCGGAAATCTCAGGCTTATTCATAAAACAGGGATATTGATTCTCATGTTGTCAGGGCTGCTGTCCAGCTAAATGCAATATCTGACACAAGTGTCTAGCATGTAGCTGGCACTCAGGTAAGAGACCAATAGTTGATACATGAAACATGATGGTATATAAAGTCACCCATGGAATCTGAAACAGCTTCACCACTCTATTTGTTTTGTGAGGGGAATCTACTATTGTTTGGTTAAAGTGCAAAATGAAAACAAAGAAAAACTACCAGTGCCCCTCATGTGGAAGACCAATCATGGCTATCTTCTCTACCCGCCCCCTACTCCTCCATTTTAAAGCACTTACTAACTAAATAGACCACATGTGGAGGAATTTGGGTAGATGTTATTTGCAAAGTATGCTCACTAATGTCTTGGAACATACATGCACAAGCATCCACATTTTATCATCACATAAAACAGCCAAAGCTGTAGAAACTGGTGGATAAAAGCTCTGGACTTGTCCTTTCTTGCTTAAAACTTGTGCAATATTTTGGGACCTCAGTTTTCTGCTTGGTAGCATGGGGCTCATAGTGGATGACTTACAGAGTTCCATGAGGGTGGAATGAATTGTTGTGCATGAAGGCATTTTGAAAACTGTAAAGCTCTATAAAAATGTGATAAAGTGTTACTGGTCTGAACCGGAAAAGACTCTTGGGGATTTCCCAAGCAATGCTTCTCGCCCTTGATCCATTTATAGCCAGGAGGAAATTACCATGTTGGAAAAAAATTCTTAATGAAGGAGTTCAGAAAATGCCACCCCCAAATCTGCTGCTTTGGCATGTTGATAATTGAGCTGAAGGTACTTGCAAAACAGCATTAACATCCCTTATCAGTCCAAAGATAGAGTCCCCACAAGGACCCCCAGTTGTCATCAGTCCCCTCCAGGGAGTTTCATCATCCAGGAAAGATGAACTCTCGTCACAAGGGAGGAGGCTAAAGCAACACCACACCCAGACAGACCTTATCACCAACCATCATCTATTCTCCTAAAGGCCAATTCGTCTTTCCAAAAAAAATCATTACTCTCATGTAAGTTTCCTACAACTCTCCCTCTTCCCCCTGTAAAGAAGACATAAAAGCTTCTAAATCTCATGGGGTATATTTGTCTCTTTCATACTGCTGACAAAGACATACCCAAGACTGGGTAATTTATAAAGAAAAAGATGTTTAATGGACTCACAGTTCCACATGGCTGGGGGAGGCCTCACAATCATGGCGGAAGGTGAAAGGCATGTCTTACACGGTGGCAGACAAAAGAGAATGAGAACCAAGTGAAAGGGGAAACCCCTTACAAAACCATCAAATCTTGTGAGACTCATTCACTACCATGAGAACAGCATTGGGGAAACCGCCCCATGATTCACTTATCTCCCACCAGGTTCCTCCCACAACATGTGGGAATTATGGGAGCTATAATTCAAGATGAGATTTGGGTAGGGACACAGCCAAACCGTATCACTGGGTTTTAGGGTATTCACTTTTCTTTCCTGTGATGCCCCTGTGCACATAATACATTTGTCTACATTTTCTCCTGTTAATCTGCCTATTGTCAGTTTATTTTAAAGACTCAGTTGCTGAATCCTCAGAGGGTAGCGGGTATGTCTCCCCTTCTCTACACTAACAGTGTGCAAGCCTTCCTGATGGATAATGAATAGGCTCTGACTCCTCCTCACCTACCACCTGCTGTGTCCTGGCTCCCACAGCTCCGCCCACCTTTGGCTCCAGCCACTTCCTGGCAGCCAGCTTCCCACAGGCCTTACTAACAGCACCTGCCTCTGGGGATGGATGGTCACTCTCTTCTGCTCCAGTCCTCCTTAAATACAGAGAGCACTTGACTGAGCCAACTGGGAAGTCCAAGGGAGTTAGAACCTCGGGGAGGTGCCCAATGAGCAACAACAGGGCACTGGAACCAGGGGGAAAAATGCCCCCTCTTCTGGAGCTCAGTGGGCATGTCTGAGAGACATTCCGCTGCTGCATAGAGGACACCAGCCCGATGGAGCCCAGCAACTCTTCCTCCTTCCTGTTTTGTTCTTCTGCATTCCCCTGTTCCTAGTCCCTGACATCACTTCCCTCTCGCCAGCCTGACCTCTCTCTGCTTGCTGCCAGGAATCCAGGCTGGCTCTCTGAAATAGTTGGCTATCTCCAAAGATGATTTGGCAGTTTCTATCCATGGCACTCCTGGTTTCCATGAGCTTGACAGGGCCACCGTGCACTGGTGATCCCAAACGACTCACTAACTCAGACTCAGGAGGGACCAGCATTTGGCCAAAGAGTCTCCATTTTTGTCCCCCACATTTAGAGGCAGTAGAAACAGCAGAGCTCAGGAGATGGAAATCATAGGCTCAAATACCAGCTCCACCATCAGTAACACAGAGGAATCACTTGGCAAATGGTGCCTAAGATTATGGTGATTAACTTTATTAACTAACTTGTCACCACTCAACAAATGGTGGCTATGATGACGATGATTAATGTTATTAATTTGTTACCTTATGCATCCTGAGTTTGCTTTCTCCGTGTGCTGATGGAGCTAGTTTCTCCTGATGCACTCCTTTTCCTTTATATTTTAAAATAGTAAGAAAAAAATTCGAATTCATTTTAGCATTCTTTCTGATTTTGTCTCTTCTCCTATCTTCCCCGGAGCCTTAATCGACCCTTTATTATTCTCTTGCTCCCGTCATTTCCCATTTCCAATACAGTTCCAGGCGGGTAGCTCTAAAACTGCTGTTTGAACCTGTCTCACCATAAATACAATTTGACAAACTATTTCCAAGCAGTCAGTAATGTGAGAAGGAGGCGATCCTGGCTTCTCGTCTCATTGAGTCTCGCACGTCTTTTCAACGTGAGCGGCTGAGCTGAGTGAACGGCGGTATTATTTTGCTTAGATTTTAGACAATAAAAACTGTGATCATCAACCTGGGGGACCCATTTTCAGACTTGCCCCTTCCCTTCGCTAATAGACAAAAATGTCACAGCCATTGCAAGAAGGATGGGGCGGACACAGGACAAAGAACCCTGGAACCTATGCCGAATTCATACAGCTTCATGCAGGACCACAGAGCTAAGGAGACTCAAGGAGCAGAAACTTGACAATCACACTGAATGGGGGAGGGCACACTATCTAGGGAAAGAGATGCCCGCATAGAGCAGACACGTTGCTTACCACCTGTTTAACATTTTCAGAATACACAGATAATTCCTTCACAAACATAGAAAATTTATGAATACTGGCTTTCCATCAATATTTCTGTATAGCTCATGAGTGACAATGGTCCATTAGCTATGTTTGAAGAAGTAAAGCTATTTTTACATACTAGAGTAGAAAACAGTTTTTAAATACCTGTATGCGACCTGTTTTATCAGCTTGGAGTACAGATGAAAGCATGCTTTTTTTCCTTGTTAATAAGAGATGCCTCCAACCTCTCTTATTAGCAAGGCCTGCATTTACCTGCCGAGGCTCTCCTGGTCCAAGGGGTCAGTCTTGCTTCCAGGCTGCAGCAGAGAGGGCGGGGAATGGGATACCTGGTGGGTCCACCCTACCTTCCACTCACTTGCTGCTGGGTGGTGGTGCTGTAAGAAGTGAGTTCTGCCAGCCTGAAGAACCCACTTGACGGTAATTCTGGGCTGGTCCAGGCACCAACACATGCCACACTGGTGCTTGTACCTGGACACCATGATCAGGATGTGCTCTTGGCTCACACGCCATATGCCCTCACCACTCCCAGACTGGCTCACCTTCACCTCTTGTCATGGAAAAGCCAAGCAGCTAGACTTTGTGGGCCAGGTGGCAGCTGGGCCCCTAACCTCCTGCTGAATCGACTCCTTTGAAACAGCAAAGCTAAGTTAAAACCCCAGCTAGATGGGTGTGAGGGTCTCGGCCTTCCCACCTACGTGCCTTGGGCTCCTTCCCTAAGTTGCTGTCATGCTCTGTGTCCCTAATGGAAGAGGCTGTGTTTAGAGGCAAATGAAAAGTCTCACTGTATCTTTCTGCATTGTGTGTTTTGCTTAAATGACACCTTATTTAACAAAGAATATCTTTTCCAAGGTGAATATCTGCCTCTGCCATACAAAGCTGTAGTGGATATAAATTTTAAAAAAATAATAAACAAAACAGATATTGTTGAAATGCTAATACCGCATTATAATAGCCCCTTCTTGTCCTCTGAGGATACATTCCAAGACCTCCAGTGGATGCCTGAAACCACTGAGTACCCAACCTTACCTATACTATTTTTTCCCAAACAAAAATACCTATATTAAAGTTCAATTTATAAATTAGGCACAGTAAGAGTTTAGTAACAATCACTAATATTAAAATAGAACGGTTATAACAACACGCCAGCATCACCACTCTTGAGCTTTGAGGCCATCAAGTAAAACAAGGGTGAGCTGACACAGGCACCGTGATGGTGTGACAGTTGATCTGATCACTGAGACGGCTTCAAAGTGACCCACAGCAGGTAGCTGAGACAGTGTGGATACACTGGACAGAGAGATGATTCTTGTCCCGGGGGATGGAGTAGGACGGCGAGAGATTTCATTCCACCACTCAGAATATCACACAATTGAAAATGTATGAATTGTTTATTTTCTGAAATTGTCCATTTAATATTTTCAGTCTGCAGTTGACCACAGGTAACTAAAATTAAGGAAAGCAAAACCACAGGTAAGAGTGAGAGACTAGGATATATGTCAGAGAAAAATAAAGCTCTGCTAAGAAGCATATTGGCTTCCCCAGCCCCTTCCAAGTCCAATCCCTTATATCTCCACAACTCGTGCTAGTCCTGCGATATTCGGGACGTTGCTCTGGTTAGATTCTCAGGATTGTAACCAGGGTTGAGGCCGTGGCTCCTTACCTGGTCTTCACTGGTTGATTCTCTAACTGTCCTTCACACACTGCCAGGTTGGTCTTCCTAAAGTACAGCCCCAGCCCTTACCCTACCACTCAGAATGGTAACTTTCCCATTGGCAATTCATTCAATTCTCTCTGTATTTTGACCTGAAGCAAGAAGTTTTTATATGAACATTATGTGATAGCCAATGGACATAATCTATTTTAATGTAGTCTTCGGGTGTGGGAGGAAACCCTAAATAGTATTCTTTTTGTTTAATGACGGTCACCCATAAAATCAGGTTGAAAGCTGGGGTACTGGGCAGGGCTGGGATATGGCTCAGTGTTGGAGTGGAGGTCAGATAATGAGGTAAGATGCAGAGATGGGAAAGAGGTCAGGGGGAGAGCCATAAAATAGGGATGGATGACCAAATGCTCACTTTGTCAAAGCTCCCATATCAATATGGCAATTAGATTGCCTATACCTCTCGGAGGGTAACCCCCAATCTCAGAAACTAGGGTACTCCTGGAGTATCCTGAGCCTTAGTGCTTCAGCCAAACTGCTTTGTTTGCCTTTAGAGAGTTGATATTTTCTCACGCTACTGTCTCCTCCAGGAAAGACCTCCCCATTTTCCCTACAGCCACTGAAATCCTCTCCATCCTTCCAATGCCTGCTCAGATTCTAGATCCCAGGAAAAGTTTGCATTGATTTTTTAGCTGTATTTTATATTATCCTACCCAAAATATCAGTGTTTTAAAAGGTGTTTAACTCAAAAACAATTTAGGCACTTTACAGCAAAGATTGCATCTTATTCATCTCTTTTATTTAGACTTCTCAGAGTATCAGAAAAGGAAGTTGCTTGCAGTAGCTATGAAAAAATCGTGGCTGGGTTGATGATGATCTCTTGTGCATTAATATTTCCAAAGCGTGGGCGGTAGTGATTGGAACAGTAAGGCATTGCACACCAAATCAGTCACCGGACAGATGTAATGAAAAAGGCAGACAAGTGTTGGCGAGCATGTGGAGAGGGTGGAAGCCTCACACACTGCTGGTGGTGCAGTCAGTCTGGGAAACAGCCCATCACCAGTCCCTCAGATGGTTGAGCATAAAGTTGCCATATGACCCAGCAATTTCACTTGAGGTATAGAGCCAAGAGAAATGAAAACTTGTGTGCCACCAAAACTGGTACATGGATGTTCATAGCAGCAGTATTCGCAATGGGAAAAAGATGGAAACAACCCAGATGTCTATCAACTGGTGAACGGATAAACAAAATGTGGTGGGTCCATGCAATGGGATATTATTTGGCAATGGAATGAATGAAGTACTGATATATGCTGCCACACGAACGAACCTCAGAAGCATCATGCTAAGTGAGAGAAGCCAGTCACAAGACACATAGTGTATGATTCCACTGATAGAAAATGTGCAGAGCATGTAGCTCTATAGAGACACAAGGTAAATTACTCATCGCTTAGAGAGGAGACCAGCTGGGTTGGGGGGATAGAGATATAGGGACTTATTACTAGTCACTACAGATAATGAATGAAAGTATCTTATACTTACATTGCAGGGATTATTACACAGCTCTAGGAATATATTTTCAAACATTGAATTGTACAATTTAAGTGGGTAAATTTTAGGGCATAAAATTATATTTTAATAACACTGCAATACATTGGAGTATGTGGGGAGGGGATGAATAATACCTGTAGGTGGCCTGAGCCACTCGGTGAATTTGTTTACTGAGACTGCAAGATTGGTTCACTGGAGTTGAGAGCCACAATCTCTGCTTTGCCCCTGAGGAGGTGGAAAAGCCTATGAGACCCCGCATAAGATGCCAGGTGTGCAGGTGGAGGTGCGGGTCTTGGGAGAGACAGAATGGGGGTCATTGGCACAAGCCTGGACTGGGGTAGGTTCTGGGAAGAGTGGTAAAGGAGAGAGAGGGCCAAAGCAGAGCCCGGGGGGGCCTACAGTGTTTCAGCACCAGGAGTAAGAAACTGGGAAGGAAACAGGCAGGAGGAAATCATCCACCAGGTAAGAGTCCACAGAAGCCTGGAGAAAAAGCAGTTTTCAAAAGAAAATGGTGCCAAATGTCCATAAGTGGTGGAATCAGACAAGAAGATCGGAGCACAACCTTGGCACCACATCATGGCCCAGGATGCTCAGGGCCCTGACAAGAGCCATCTCCTGAGAAGTCACTTGCTGGCAGGGCTGAGACAGAGTGCATCCCCGGCACTGCTGTGCAGCCAGGGGCCAGCCCCACATGGAGATTTGCTGTGACCTCAGGAGTAAAATGGGCCAGGCGTGGGTGGAGAGGTCGGACCAAGGGAAGGATTATTTTGTCATTTAAGGTGAGAGATCTTGAAACATGTTTGTATGCTTATATTCATGACCCAAAAGTGTACACTGGTCAGAGTTCTCCAGGGAACAGAACCAATAGGCTGTCTGTATACAGAGTGATTTACTTTAAGGAATTGGCTCATGAGAAAGTGGGGCCCAGCTGTTTTGAAATCTTCAGGGCAGGCCAGCAAGCTGGAGACCCAGGGTAGAGCTGGTGTTACAGGTCAAGGCCAAAGGCAGTCCAAAGGCAGGGCTCCCTCTTTGCCAGGGAATCAGTCTCTTCTGTTAAGACCTTCAACTGAAAGGATGAGGCTCACCCACGTTACAGAGGGCAATCTGCTCTCCTCAAGAGAGCATCTACAGAGGTAAATGTTAACATCATCTAAAAAATAACTTCAAGGCACTATGTAGACTGCTTTTTGAGTAAATCCTGGCCACTGTAGTGTAGCCAAGTTGACACACAAAATTAACCATCACTTTGAATAAGAATGTGGACGCACGATTCTCTCTACAGAAGGCCTGAGCGACTCATTTAGGTGGAGGTGTGAATTTGCTGAGGCCATACTGTTAATATTCAAATATACGGAAAATTCCCACCCCTGATTGTCCCTGGTTTTCAGGGACAGTCTAAACTGGTTGGCCGTTTGCTCAGGGAGTCCTGGCTTTTTCTGGTCTGCACTGATTGTCACAGCATGTGATCCTAAGCTAGCTTCTTCACCAGCATCACAGAGGAATAAACCTTGTGCTTAGGACATCATGACACTTGGTCTGTAATAGACTTCCTCTGGAAAAGCACCACAATGAGGAGAATGTCAACACAACTGGACCCCAGTGGCCCGACCTCTGAGCAAGCACTAGCTGGGCCCCGTTCTGCTGGCAGCTGCTCTCAGAGTAGCTTTGCTTCTCTCAGATCTACCCTGACAGGAGCCGTCACTCTTCTTACCTGTCCACGTTTCTAGAAGTCTTCAGTCTGCTTTTAATGACATCACCAACAAAGCTCATCCCTTTAGCCTAAAAATCCAGCTATGTTCACACCTGTCACTTCTCACAGACTCTCCTCAGGCTGGCTCACATAAGAGGATGGCAATTTAGAGAAGAAAATTCAAAGCATGCTTCAGCTACTCCTGCTCCCGACCTGGCTCGGCATTACCACCTCCAGGCTCACCCCCTCCTAAGCTCCAGTGCAGCTGCCATGTTGCCAGAGCCACCCCTTCCTCCTGAGGACCCATGGCCCAGCCCCACCTACCCCACCATTCAAAGCCACAGGAGAGGGGAACAGATGGCCATCACTCTCACCTGGGCAGGAAGGCTTGCAGCTGCAAGGAAGAGGGATTTCTCTCACCATTGCCAACTGTAGATTATCTTAACCTGAAGCAGCGACATCACCAAAAACTCATTACTTTGGTTTGTCTCCAAGAACAGAGGAGTAAGAAGCTACTCCCAAGACCGATTTCGACCTCCAGAAACTCATTCCCACTTAAAAATAACCCATTTGTTCCTGGTGCAGTGAGAGGAAGAGGCCTGGGGGGTTGCCCTCCCAGCCTGGGAACTGGACGATAGGAAGATCACATCCTGTGGAGGAGGATCGGGGGCTCATAGGGGATGGGTCTCAGGGATGAGTCACACTGCCAGGCCAGGCACAGGTGGGTGACAGGCTCACGGCTGCACTCTGACTCAGCAGCCTGCCTGCTACAGGCACCTGGCGCCTGGCGCTCTGCAGGGTGGGAGTATGAAAATGACCTTCAAAGCCATTGTCATGACTCATACAAGGGGTTGGCACCAGCCTTGGTACTTAGATTTCCAGAGAAAGGTGATGTTTTGATTCTAACTTCTTTTTTTCTTAACTCAGATTACTGCTGGATATGTAAATTGAATTTGCAAACCTTACATATAATTTCCAAATTGCTGAGAACATATTTGAATAATAGAATAAGAAAACAAGATGCCAAGATTTTTCTTGTACCTTTATGAAAAAGAATAACACATAAGTAAAAGATTTCTCACCTTTTAATTTTTCAAGGGAATAGAATCAGATTAATCTTTCATGAGAAACTCAGTTCTTAGTTATTAAAATTGATTTCAAGGAAGGAAAAATGAACTAGAATTTTATCTCTTCATATTCCACCTTTAAAGTGTACTCTTTAGTGAATGTGATTAAAATTTTTCCACCAGTAAAACTAAGCCTGTAGGACGTAGTTCTCCAGGAAAAAATGATTATTCCATTTTCTTGATTATGTTAATTACTGGGCATCCTTTCAAAATGAATGTTAAGTGAAAAGACAATGGACTTGCTTCTGATTCTTCTTATTCAACTATCTGCTCTATAAGGTCAGGAAGACAGGCTACCTTATTCACTAAATGTGGTACACACCCTCAAATATTTATTAAATAAATGAATTAATAATGGTTGATTTTCCACTGGCATACATAATGACATGCAATTTATTTTTTGTTCTTTGTTTTATAAAGTAACTTAAAATTTTGTTTCTTGCTGATGGCAAGAGTCTGTCATCTGGCACCCTTTCAAAGTTCAGCATTACCTTTGGGTCAGTCCTAGCAGGAACCTGCACCTTAAGCAGGTGGGCCTCCTCCTCACATCTGAATTACCCACCTCTTCTCTGTTCCCTGATGTTTGCCTACCCCATTTCCCCAGCCCTGAAACTCCGCCATCCAAATATTAGTTTCCTTCTTTCTTTCTTTTTTTTTTTGAGACGGAGTCTCACCCTGTCGCCCAGGCCGGAGTGCAGTGTTGCAATCTCGGCTCACTGCAGCCTCCTCCTCCCAGGTTCCAGTGATTCTCCTGCCTCAGCCTCCCAAGCAGCTGGGATTACAGGCACACACCACCATGCCTGACTAATTTTTGTATTTTTAGTAGAGATGGGGTTTCACCATGTTGGCCAGGCTGATCTCAGGTGATCCGCCCACCTTGGCCCCAAACTCCTAGGCGTGTTCTCAGCTTGCCACACATTTCATATCCATGACTTCTTGGGGGGCAAAATAAGATGTGTGTGGAGCTGGCAAGGGAGACAGTGATGCATAAGGAAAAGGTCCAGGGCACATGCTGTGAGCCCTGAAAAGAGGGAAGGAGAATGGCGCTTTGGGGCTCCTTTGGACAGTGCGTGAATGATCAGCAGGAACCAACCAAGTGAAGACAATGGCATGAGCAGGAGCACTGCAGTCAGAGGGAACAGCATGAGGGCAGGTAGGGAGTGCAGGAAGCACAGGCCTGTCCTGGGGCAGCAAGGAGCAGGTGGGCTGCAGGTGGCGTTGCATAAGGAAAGGAGGGACTCTCGGAGGCCACTTGGCATGGATGGTGGCCTGAGTGTGGAATTCATACCACATGTATGTTTTCTGTTTGAGAAATTTAAGATTACACATGTTACGGTAAGACTCAAATCTCCTTAAATAAAGGAATAATTCTGATACTTCTGAACAGAGAGGGGTAAAGAGGAAAGCATAACTTGAGGAATGACATGTGTTTGGATTTGTGTGCTGACTTTCCCATTTATTAGCTGGGTAGTGTTGGATAAATTAGCCCATTTTCTCTGAGCCTCAAGGTCTTGCACAGTTAGGTGGGAATCTTACCAACCAAGTCATAGGCAAAGTGTGAGTGGACGGGGGAAGAAGGGGCCTACATGAACCAGCAGAACCCCTGGCAAAACATCTCCCCCCTCCTCAAAGAGCCCAAGTGGTCCAGGCTATGTTGCCTGATACTGAATTGCACTGGGAAAAGACACACTTATCTGGTTTAGCCCAGATAAGCCAGTGGGGAGGCCAGATGTCATCTTTGAGGTTTTGTAACTGAGTGGAACTTCTTATGTAGGAAAACAAGGTAGAAATTTCCCAAGGGGTTTCTACAAGATTTCCAGCACTTCCTAAATTAGCCCTGACCAGTAAAACCACGAGAGAAGACTTCCTGGCAGGGCTTGGCTCTTCCATTTCCAGAACCAACTGAAAGCAGGAAGCATTGAGACAAGTAATAATTCACCTCTTCAGTTGGCTTCCAAAATTATCCACATTCAGGTCCCTTGGCATTTGTACCAAAGGTCAGGACTTATTCTGATTTTATCTGTTCCAGGTTATTGACTTCTTTTCGAGTGAATCAAATGAAGACTTGCTTCTCACTGATGGAAATATTTTATGTCTTCCTCCTCACCCCAGAGTGTGCTGAACAGGCCTCCTGGTGATGACTAATTCCGTACAATTAGCAGAAATCCCATAAGCCTGAGATTGTCCACCATTAACCTGGAAAGAAAAACTTTAAAATCCTGCTCCTTGGATTCAGATCACCTTGGTACAAGTCTCAGTTCTGCCATGTATTAGCTGTGTGACCTCAAGGAAACGTTTACCGTTTGCTATGTCTTGGTTTCCTATTCCATAAAATGAAGAAGCTTGACACCCATTAGGATGGCTAATCATTAGAATGATAAATAACAAGTGTTGGCAAGGATGCTAGGAAATCATCCTGGTTGGGAATATAAAATGGTACAGCTGCTGTGGAAAACAGTATGGCTGTTCCTCAAAAAAATTAAACATAGAATTACCATATGACCCTCAAGTCTACTTCTGGGTATATGCACAGAAGAATGGATCTGAAAGAGATATTTGTATGCCCCTGTGTACAGCAGCATTACAATAGCAAAAAGGTGGATGTTTCCATCTATAAATGAATGGATAAACTGTGGTAAATGCACAAGATGGAATATTACTCAGCCTTAAACAAGAAGGAACTTCTGACACATGCTATGGTAAGAACGTACCCTAAGGACATTATGCCAAGTGAAATAAGCCAGTCAGTAGTGAGTAAGTACCATATGACTGCACTTATATAAGGTCCCTAGAGTAATCTAATTCATAGAGAAAGTAGAATGGTGGTTACCAGGAGAGAGGGGGAGGTGGGAATGAGGACGAAATGTTTAATGAGTACAGAGTTTCCATGTAGGAAGAGGAAAAAATTCTGGAAACGGTTGGTGGTGATGGTTTCACAGCAATGGCAATGTACTCAATGCCACAGAACTATATGCTTAAAAACTGTCTAAAATGGTACATTTCATGCTATGTGTAGTTTACCACTTAAACATTTTTTTTAATTAAGAAGTACTTTATTTTCAAAAATAGTGTTTGAACATTACAATTTTTCTATACCAGAAATTCCAGTGTAACGCAGTCTTGGATTCTAGGCAAAGCACATAACCATACTAGGCAGTCACAGGACATGTCACCTCACTGGCCTGGTGTGTTCCTAGAAGACCTGGCCCTGGCTTTAGGGTGGCAAGGCTTCTCTGGCAGGTGTTCAGCTGCAGCGATCCAGTGCCTGCATGGGCATCCTGCCTCTGGACATGTGGACACACGGAGCTTTCTGGCTTCTCTGTGAATGATACTCAGCCCATGAGCCCCAATCCCTCCACTAGGAATGAACCCATAATCTTATTTTGAGAGCATAATCTGATCGATCACGATGCCAGTAATAGGTTTGCCTGACTATTTCCCTCTCCTATTTTTTTTTTACTTTGATATTCTTTCCCCTGTCTTTTTTCACTTTTCTATGCTTTATTTGAATGATTCTGTCTGTTGCAGTGCTTTGTCCAAAGATCAACGAGAACAGACAGGGTGTAGGTCCCCAGTCACAACAGTTTTTGACTCCTGTGTTGACTCAGTGAAGTCAATGGAAATCTAAGCCCATCCTTTTTCTCCGACATCCTGGAAGCTCCTGTGCCTTCTCTTAATCCTCTCCAGAGCCTTTGCTCTGTTACCAGAAAAGTTCAGAGCACGCTGCAGTTTGGGACTTCAGCTTTGCTGTCAGCACTACTACAGACTCTTGTTATCTGGTCTCTGTGGTTTCTGATGGGCCAGTGAAATGGTGAGAGAGTGGCCTTTAGGGCCACATACACATGAGTGCAAATTCCAGTCCTGCCACTTAATGGTTTTGCATCTACTTGGTAAGGCTCAGGTTTCTTATCTGTAAAATGGAAAATTAATAAGGACCTTGCAGGGTTATTGTGAGCATTGAACAAGATGATGCAATTAGAGTATGTCAGGTAAAAGAGGTAATGAACTGCTCCAAAGCCCAGTGGCTGAGAAGAGCAAGGAGTTACTGTCTCTGGGGACTGTGTGGATTTTTCCCTGTCCACTGTGGCCTCAGCTCATCTGTGCAGCTTCTTTGAGCTGTGGGGTCAGCAGAGCTGATGGTCACATGTCTGGCAGTTGGTGGCTGCCTCAGTTCTTCTCCATGTGACTCTCTTCCTCCAGAAAACCAGACAGGCATTTCTTCCCAGTGATCTCTGGGCAGTTTCAAGAGATCAAAAGCAAAAACTGCAAGAGCCCTAAAGGCTTAGCTTCTGGAACTTTCACAGCTCCGTCTCCATCCATTTCATTTCCATTGTTATCAGTGCAAGTCACAGGCTGCTCCTGAGTCCAGACTCCAAGGGTCAGGAAATGGACCCCACTTCTTGATGGGACAGCCCCAAAGCCACATTGCATTCTTCTGCTGTTGTACGCTCACCTCTGACACTGTCTACTGTCATACACAGTCTTCCAGAGTGAAAACAGAAGAGATACAGATTGCTGACTGACACCTAGGATTCCTAACTTTTGAATCTAACCCTGGATCAGCAACCTACCCCTGCAAGCTTCCCATGGGAAGTTAAGCCTCAGCAGAGAGCCCCTGGGTGTCACTGTTGGCCTCAAAGCCACGTAGAATCACTTCGCTGACGCCACTTGCCTGGACCGAAGGGAGCGGGAGACAAAACTGCTTTACCTCTTTGTTTTCATCAGCCTAGCCGTGCCATTATCCTTACCCCTTTGGTGGCAACGGGGAAAGTGTTCAGCAAGGAGAGGCAAGTACAAAGCACAGGAACCAGAGTGAAAGCACAGGACGGTGTTTACCCCAATGCCTGTTTATTTTGTATCTCTCAACCTGAAGCTCACCAGAACCACATGGCCAAATCAATATCCCTGGACTTGACCAACACAAAAGCATTCCTCTTCCTTGAGGATGAGGAGGGGAAGGAAAACTAAGGGAGCTGGGAACTTCCCCCCTGCTAAAAGCCACCTCCCAAGGCCGAGGCCAAGCATTTTTCCATTCACTCATTCAACAATTTATTAAGCAACTATTACTTATTTTACCCCAGCCACTGCTCTAGTACAGAGATCCTGTGTGTCAATGAGGAGCCCGCACTCTTCTCGTGAGACTCTCTCCGTGAGCTCAGCATGGCTGGCCTTGCAGTGTAGGCTGCAGTCCGCCTGCTCACCCAGGCCGGCCACTGCCCAGTGCTAACTGTGCCTTCTCCCCCCAGCCCCCATCCTGCACACTGCCTTTCAGATCTCTTTCTCTAGCCCTTTGTAGTTCTGTTCCTTCTGGGAGATGGTGGGGGCTCTCTCTCCCCTCTCTCTACCCAGTAAATTTCCATTCACCCATTAGTTCTCCATACAAAATTTCCTTCCTCAGTGAAGGCTGGCTGGCTCTTGGGCTGGGTAAAGCTCCTCTGCTATATACTCTTGTATGATAGGTTCATCACCTTCAGAAGATGCTCAGTTGTAATTATACAGTCATTTATGTAACAGTTTGGTTCATCTCTATCTCCCTCCATGAGACTCTATGCTTTCTGCAAACAAGCACTATGGTGATTTTCTCTCAGCGTCCTGTTCCCAGTACCCAGCATATTCCTTGCAGCAAGCTCCTTATGACTATTGGTTGTATAAGGGAATGGATGGATGGATGAGCGAATCTCCCTGTGCGGTCTGCAGAGGTATCCCTGAGCCTGTTGCTGGGAATGTATGATCCGAAGACAACACCTCACCTCAGATGAAGATGTCTTCCTAAAAGGCTCAGATCCATCTTTCTCTGGCTTCTTGCGAGTCTTCCACCAGGGATCTCACTTTTGTTCCAAGGGTCCCTCGCAGGAAGACTGGGAAGTACTCATGCCAACAGACGCCATCGGCTGCCTTAACTGTCCTGAAATCACAGAGTCAGCCCCAAACCATGCCTTGCTACAATTCAGGGACAGGGAAAACATAAAGGCGTTCACAGTTATAGAGTGATAAAGCCGAAGCTCTTCCATTGGGCCCACATATTTTGAGCACCCACTGTGTGCCAGCACGGACACTCATAATGAAGCAATTCTATGCTAGGATTTTTTTGACATCTTCAAATGCCACTTGGCAGTGGTTTGCTCAGAGGGACGAGAGGGAGGATCATGAGTTGAAAGCTGCTATCAGAGACAGTATAGTTTTCTGGTAAAGACACATCCAAGCGCAGAAGAAACACAGACGATCTACGACTTCCTGTTGGCTTCTCTTCCAGACAGTCTGACCAGCCTGCCGACACAGCCCTGGTGTTTGAGGGGAACTTAATCCCTGCATTCACGGGCCTAGATCATCACTGAAAGTATCCAAGAACAAAAAGCATAGTCGTGATTTTCTGGAATGATGGCTGTGATGAGGAGATGCTAAGCTGAAATCCCAGAAAGGAGAAATTAACAGCCCACATTTCGTCTTTCCTTGACTGTTGTAGGTTCACAGGGAGAGAAAAGCAATAGGAGTGGCACTGGTTGGCTGTGCTTGCTTTTGTAATATACGTATTTAACAAGCCTTCCTTTGGCCAAAGAGAAATCAAATGCTGCATTTAGGGGCCTGCAGCCGAGCACAGAACGGGTCACTGGTCCATTCCTAGCCTGAGCTGCTCCTGACCTTAAATTTGACGCTTACGTCGCTGCAGGAGGTCTGACAAAGTGATCTCTGCTCTCTTTGGAGATGCCTAAGTGCAGACAGCCAGAGGAGTCTGTGGGTTTCCACCAAGGCCAGGCCACTCGCCATGGGCGCTCCTTGTGGGCTGTGCATGTCTGGGTGGGGGTGGGAGCTTAGGAGGGAAATAAGGGTGAGGAAATCCTCTTCCTCTCACACTAAAAACTATTTCTTCCCCTGTGACTGGGGAAAAAAGTGGGAATTTTACCTAAATAAATAAATAAATAAACAAATAAATAAATAAATAATGATTGCAGAATTACTGTGCGGGAGCTTTTAAGAGCCCAATCTGCAAATGGGGTAAACGGCCACCAGGTGGCAGTACTGACCAGGTCCTTGAACCAACCAATGCGGAGCCCACAGACTTACGCATCACGCTCTGGGGAAGGAACCTGAGCCAGACCCTATGAAATTATTTGCCAGATGTTTTACAGTTAATTCAACTGATTCTAGTCAGCGCGGCTCTGCTTTCTACAGGGGTCAAGTCTATCATATTGCAATCGTAAAGGAGTTCACAGTTGTAGTGATGGAAGCAAATTCTCTTCTTCCGTCCCGCCCATATGTTTTGAGCGCCCACCGAGTGCCGACACGGAGTCAGGCACAGGGATCTGCAGGGAATGCAATCAGCTCCTGCCCTCCTGGAGCTCATGAAGCACTTCCTCTTTCCCTACCCTCCCCTGCCCTCCCCCTGCTCTGCCCTTCCCTCCCCTTCCCTCCCCTCCCTGCCTTCCCCTGCCCTCCCCTCCCCTCCCCCGCCCTCCCCCTGCCCTCCCCCTGCTCTGCCCTCTCCCTCCCCTCCCTCCTCCCTCCCCCTCCCCTCCGCTGCCCTTCCCTCTCCTTCCCCCTCCCTTCCCTTTCCTTCCTTCTCTCTCTCTCTTCTCTTTACTTCTTCTTTCTACCTTCAACTTTTATTGTAGATTCAGGGGATATACGTGCAGGTTTGTTGCATGGATATATTGTGTGATGCTGAGGTTTGGGGTACAATTGATCCCACCACCTGGGTAGTGAGCATTGTACCCAACAGGTAATTTTTCAGTCCTCCCCCTCCCTCCCTTCCTTTCTAGTCGTCCCCCATGTCACTGCCATCTTTAGGTTCATGTGTACCCAACATTTAGCTCCCTCTTATAAGTGAAAACATGTGGTATTTGGTTTTCTGCTCCTGTGTTAATTCACTCTGGATAATGGCCTCCAGCTGTATCCATGTTGCTGCAAAGGAGATATGATTCCATGTTCACAGCTGCGTAGTATTCCACGGTGTCTATCTATCATGCTTTCCTTATCCAGTCCACTGCTGATGGGCTCCAGATTGGTTTTGCTATTGTCTTTGCTATTGTGAATAAGCACTTGTTTATTACCGTGCACCCAGGCAGTGCCAGCACCGAAGCCTTACCCAGTTGACAGGAGTTCAAAGGAAGACAGCATTGGCTGTGGATGGGGGAGGGCAAGCCAGGAAGAGGGGCAGGTTAGTTCAAAGAGGAGGTGACATTTGAGTGTGTTTTGAAGCCCTGTGTGACTCACACTTGCCTGCCAGGGAGGAAGATGAGGTTATTCCAGGCAGAGGAGCAGCCTGGCCAACAAGACCCAGTATAGCTGGCCACGGAAGTCAGCTGAGGTTGCAGCGTGTGGAGTGTGTGCAAAGTGGGGGGTTGGGGCTAAAAAGATACATGGGGCAGCTTGTGAGGACGCTGGACCTGTGATGAGTTGCTTCCCTAAACATGGAGCGATTCATCACTTTGCACAGGGACCAGCAGGGCTGGGGGGAGAATGGAAGATGGAGCGAAGGAAGCCAGGGCACCCCTCCTGGGACTGAGGAACTGGGCCAGATGAATCTGGGACGGAATCGACCTTAGGCCACCCACACCCAGCCCCCCACCAGGCCAACGGGCTCTCCCAGGACTCCCACAGCACCCTCTATTGCCACACCTCTCCCTTCACACCAGTGTCACCGGCGAGTTCCTCTGTCCCCTGGGTTAGGAGAGGAACCCCCGGAACACTGCTGGAAATAAGCTTTTGCTTCTGTTTCTCTGTGCTATCCGGATCCACCTAAGCTCCCGCATGAAGCAGGCACCCTGTAAACTGCCTTGTGAGCTCGAGAGGGGCACGGGGCAGGGGCAGTCAATGAATGTCCCTGAGTTTTCTAAGGCAAAGCGGCAGCAGCAGGTGATGGGGCCTACATGAGGAAGGCCGCAATGCCGAGGAAGGAGGGAGAGGTGAGCACTCTGGCGCCAGGACCGAGGCCTTCTCATCCACGTTAGGCCCAGCCCCCACTGCACCAGGGTGCCCAGTGTATGGGGAGTGCATGCTCCCGAAAGGGTGGCGGGGGAAGAGGAAGGCGGGGGAAGAGGAAGAGCAGGCAGAGATGGAAGCAAGGAGAAGACTTAACCAGCATATTTCCATCAAGGAGCTCAAAGAGGAGGGGTTGGGAAAAGTGGATTTGAGGTTGCTACCTCAAACTCATTCCTTCTGCGCTGACCCTGTTTCCACCCCAAGGCCGGCATCGCTGCAGCGCTGGGGCTGAAGCTGGGGGAGGCTCCAACCAACTCCCCTCAGGGAACGTTGCTTCCAATGAGAGGAAGTTGACCAGAAACACAGCAGCAAAGACAAAATCTGGATGCAGATTTGTTCCCACTGGCGCTGTCAGGAGACTCACTCCAGCTGAGTGGTGCGGGCCCACGGTGCGGCCAGGGAAGCCTCTTTGAGAAAGTGACATTTGAGCAAGACCTGGGGGAATGGAGTGACTCTCCCAGGCCAAGGGAAGGGCAGGGAGAAGATGGAGAGGCCGCCTTGGGTGGGGCGTGGGAAACCCGGCTGGGAAGAACGTTGGTTCTGACTCCCAGAATTAGGGGAGGCAGGGAGGTTTGTGAGTGGAGCCTGCTGCCCTGGGCAGGGGGCGGAGGAGGGGGGGTGCCGTGAAGCTGAGGCGCTCTGTGGAAGAGAGATGCAGGGCGAAGGGGGGAGCAGGCCTGGGTGGAGGCCACAGTGGCCCAGGACAGGAGGCTGGCTGCCAGCAGGTGGGTGAGGGAGGCCACGATGGTTTAAGGTATTGTCCCTCAGAACTAACTGCTTGGTTAGGCATGCTGGGATCAGGGAGGGAGAAGAGTGCAAAGTGGGTGCTGGTGTGACATGCCACGGAAGGCCCAATGTGTGAAATCCCAGCGCTGCATGGGAGGCTGGGGGGGGACAACATCATCAGGACTTTTCTGACAAAAGATGGCCGTCAGCTGAGGGCTCACGCACTTAGGTACAGAATGGTACCTCTCAACAAATGAAGACACTGTCTCCATACAAAGCACGTTCATGGAGTCAGCCCCCACAGCCCAGGCTGCCCTAAGCTGCCTTCCCTCCCACACAGGCTGCCCTTTCCTGGCGCTAGGGCTCTTAGTCTGAGTCATCTGACATCAGAAGCCCTTCCCGTTTCCAGTTCGTCATTTGCCATTCTTCACCCTTCACCTTGGCCCTGTTATTCCTTCCTTCCTTCCTTCCTTCCTTCCTTCCTTCCTTCCTTTCCTTCCCTCCCTCCCTCCCTCCCTCCTTCCTTCCTTTCTTTCTTTCTTTCAAGACGGAGTCTTGCTCTGTCATCCAGGCTGGAGTGCAGTGGTGCAATCTCAGCTCACTGCAACCACCCCCAACCCCAACCCTGGTTTCAAGCGATTCTCCTGCCTCAGCCTCCCCAGTAGCTGGGATTACAGGTGGATGCCACCATACCCAGCTAATTTTTGTATTTTTAGTAGAGATGGGCTTTCACCATGTTGTTCAGGCTGGTCTCGAACTCCTAACCTCAGGTGATTCACCCGCCACGGCCTCCCAAAGTGCTAAGATTACAGGCGTGAGTCACCGCACCCAGTCTGCCCTTAGAACTAATTAAAGCCAGGTCTTGCCATCTTTATTAACAGAGAAGGGCACTGCTATGTCCTAGTCCCGTCCAACAACGGTGGATAGAAGAGGTATGCAGCTGAAACAGGTGGACCGTCTTGTTTGATCGAAATAGTTTTCTTTTCTCTCTTCAAGGAGGAAAACACAGCGTGAAAGAAAACATTTCCATATTCTGTTCAGAGATCCCAGACTTCAGCCATAGCAATGCAGTCGTAGCTGAGATGCCCCCTGCAATAAGGAACGTTCACGACCTGACTTAGCCCACATTTCTCTCAAGAAACTGTCCTCTAAAAGTACTGGGATCTATTTTTCAGGAATAAAATGTTTTCAAACATTTTAACAGAATCTCGGAAAAGCTTTAAGACAAAAGCATAAGGTGGTTTCAGCTACATAATGCTAGGTCTTTATTTTGATCATGACACCTTGTTTGAAAAAAATGTATTTTATAGGTATATATTATCCCTCATTTGATCATTATAACATAATAAATTATAGAATAAGAGGCAGGTGTTATAGAAACAGGGAATCTTGTCTAAGAACACAAGGCAAACACGTGGTAGATGTGGGGCTGGAGCCGCAGCTGTTTCCAGTCTGATCTATTCAGCAGCCAGTGTGGAATCCCAGAACCTGCGTGGGAGACCCAGAGGGGAGTGTTCATAATCGTAAACGCCTGCTAGAAAGACCTTTGTGGTTTTTCCTCAGAGAACAAAATATGTATTACACAGGGTTGACTGCTATCATTTAGCATATTTTTCATTGAATTGGCAGGTCATGTGGGCAAGGTGGCCTTATGACTCACACAGAATAAGGGTGTACGTCTTGTAAGTGCATAAGACTTAGTTGGAACTTTCATGTGCTCTTTGCCTGGGGTCCCCATCACACCCCGCGTGCTCCAGCGTGGTGCGGGGGTTCACAGCTCCGAGTCCTCGGCGTCCAGCTGTCACGTCCATCGACTCTCGGCTCACTCTACCTGCTGAGTCTGTTGGTTAGACATTTTCCTTCTGTGCTTCTCTGAGCAGAGCTCACAACTTCCCACTCTTTCTTCTACACACACTGACTATAGACTGAGCCTTGTGAACGGTGGGACGTGGGAGGGACTGAGAACACACACAGCCCAACCCCATCCTCAGACCTGGAAAGTGACATGAGTCGCTGCCTGGGCTCATTCACGCCATCCTCTTATTAATGACTCTCTGCAAAAATGATTACCAGAGTCACACTTTACATTGAAGTACAAATAAAATGATTCCCTAGAGGATGGAAAAGATTATTCTGGAGACCTTGTCTCACAGGCTTTGCCTCCATACACCACCCTGCATCACAAAGGCTGTGCCAGAAAGAGCATCCACAGCTCACACTTAAAGGACTGTCACAGTTAACATATGTGACCCTAATTCATTTTCACAGTAATCTTTTATAATAAATGCTATCATGATCGCAATTTTCCAGAAGTAGAAACTAACACTCAGAAAGTGCATTATCTGCTCAGGTCACACAGAGCGTGATGGAGCCAGCAGCTGGGCCTCTGTGTCTCCAGAACACATATTCCTAACAACGGTCCATTCTGCTGATCAAAGTGAAACATTCTGTGGCCACTCCGAGTTGTGCTTGACCACTCAATGACTTGCTGTCAAAATTAAACAGAATTTGAAGGAGGTGGGAGGAGGGTTGCCTTTTACTGGATTCTCCCATGAGCGAGTGGTTTCATGACCTCAGAGTTGGGTCAAATGGGAATGTGTGCAAACCGGCTGAGGAACTACGCAAATCTCTTCTTATCTGTGCGGGCATCACCTTTGCAATAACTGTGTCCCCAGCACAAGCCAGAAAGGACACTCAAAGTCTTGATCAAGCAGCCTTGTGCAACGGTTTGCTGTATCCAGAAACCTTTTACCCAAGATCTCCTTCAACCTCACTCTTCTTGAACACTGGAAGACAGCATGGCCAACTTGGGATGTGTGGTCTCTACTCACCAGGGTGGGAGAAACATGTGAGCTAGAGACAGAACTTTTAACCCTTTCTCTGCCTCTCTCTGGTGTGGACAAGTCACTTTCGCCCTCTTTAAAATGTCATCATAAACACCTGACTGTCCTTCTTCATAAGCTGGTATCAAATAAGTTGAAGTTACTCAGCAAAGGCAAAGTGGTAGAATGTTATTTGTAGTCCTATTATTGGGTTTGTTTATCTCCTTCCTTAGTCACAACTACAAAATCTTGTGCTTGGTTCTGAAGACTTTTTCAAAACATTAAAGTATGTCTGGTATGGAGAGGTGAGATCTGTACATAATCATAAGAACAGCTTTGAGGCACGTGGCAGCTTCTGAGTTAGAAGGGACAAACGCCAAGGGATCCACAAGTGACCAGAGAAGCTGTCTGCAGGCCAGATCGTGTGTGCCAGTCCCTTTCCTGCCCTCCAGTTGGCAGGAGGACTTCACTCCAGGACAGACTCAGCTGAGTTCAGCCAAGTTTAAGGGTGGATCTGCATTCAGCAAGGTTGGTTCCATATGTTTACCTGCCAGAGAGCCCCTTCCACAGGCAGACCTTGGCACAACCAGCAGTCACCTGCAGTGCAGCAGGAAAGAGAGCTGGCCTTGAGAGGCAGGCACTGGCATGCTGGCATCAGGAGAAGGTGTCCTCACTCTGGCCTCGGGAAGCAGGGGTCTGAACGCTGGCCTTGGGAGGAGATGCCTGCACGCTGGCATCGGTAGGAGGCATCCACGTGCTGGCATCAGGAGTAGGTGTCTGCACTCTGGCCTCGGGAGGCAGGTGTCTGTATGCTGGCCTTGTGAGGAGGTGCCCACACACTGGTATCAGGAGGAGGCATCCACATGCTGGCATCGGAGGAGGTGTCCACATGCTGGTATCAGGAGGCAGGTGTCAACACACTGGCATTGAGACAAGGTGCCTGCACGCTGGCATCAAGAGAAGGCATCCACACGCTGGCATCAGGAGGCAGATGTCTGCATGCTGGCATTGGGAGGAGGTACCTGCACACTGGCATCAGGAGGCAGGTGCTCACACGTTGGCATCGGGAGGTAGGTGTCCACACGCTGGCACCGGGAGAAGGTGCCCACACACTGGCATCAGGAGGAGGCACCCGCACACTGGCATCAGGAGGCAGGTGCTCCCACACTGACATCGGGAGGCAGGTGTCCGTACGCGTGCTCTGGGCTCTGCTGACTGTGAGTGTTTCTAGCGCCCTCAGTGGGCAAAGGGTCACTTCCCAGGCTTAGGGAAGCTGAGACTCAGGCCAGTGAGGCAACTGGCTGTCGCCAAGGTAGAATCCTATGGCCCCAGCAGAACCTGCCTGCCCTATACCCTCCAGGTCTCCTTTTCTTTCCCCTTTTCTTCCCTCCGCCTACCCAGACCTGCCCACGTGCCATCCTGCCACAGGTGCTGTGTTGATCACAATATTCTGTAGGCTGAAGCTCATGTTAGAGGTGGCAGAGCACATTCATAAGCTCTTAGTCCTGCTTAGGATATACCGGGGAATGTTGGCAGACAATCCCAAGACCACCCAGAGGTGCACTCAGGAGCTGACGCTCACTTCCCAGAGCCTGGTGGGAGCAGGACCACCAGCCCTGTGCAGGTGGTGGGCTCTGTGAGGGCCACTATTTCTGTTATACAGGGCTCTTGTGGGATGTGCTGAGATGAAAAAATGAAGGAGAAATGGCTCCGGTATATTCAGTGAATATATTCAATGAAGAACAACAGATGCATAAAGAGTGGTACCAATAAAATGAGGAAGTATGTGACGGAGTGCCCAGCAGGGGACAGAGTGGGGCTGACCCTCAGCAGCCCATGAGACAAGACTGGAGCTGAGGCTTAAGGCAGAGCCCATCCGGGAGGGTGGGCAGGGCAAGTGGGAGCCCCATATCCTGCAGAAGGGAGTGGATGGCCTGACCCAAGGCACAGGAACAAGAACTGAGAACAAGCAACATGAGGACCCTGGAGAAAAAGGGGGGAGGCAGGCTGGGGCACAGGATGGGGCAGGAGATGGGGCGGGCAGGAGGGCAGGTGGGCAGGCAGGGGGGAAACATGGGGCGTACATCCTTCCACTGCTCTCACACTGTGGCTTTTCTCTATTCACAAAGAACAGATGTGGCCTAGGATGGGATAAGAGCAAGAGGAATGTTGTCCGTGGTCATGGGACAGACACAGGCCACAGTGCTTGACCTGGGCAGATGTTCCAGTCAGGCGGAGGCAGCAGCGAATGTGAGTGTGGGGGAAGGGCAGGGCGGGAGCAGGGTGCACAAGGCAGGCAGACCTTGGGCATCGCCGAAGGCAATGGGGGAGCAGTGGAGACATGTGCCAGGCACCCTGCTCCCCTCGGTTCCAGGCCAGCACTTATCTCTCAATCAAGCATGCATGAGGCCAGGATACATATCTTTTGAGGCCTCCAGAGAGTTGGAAACCACATCCGTACCTTGGCTTCTACATGAGAGGAACTGCCCAGGGTTGGAGAGCGCCTGGTCTTCACCAGCTGCCTCCGTTTCCTCCCAAGAGTGTCTGCTCCAGGCGGTGGGACGTGTTTTCGCCTCCCTGCCTGGAGAGCACAGGCCCTTCTGCTATTCTGGGCCTTTCCACATGTGCACGTTTTTGTGCCTCCTCACTCCCCACTCCTCTTCATTTCAGTCTCAACAAATTTAGCACAACCCACCGCCACACACTGCGGCAATCGCACCCTCCCAGCCCTCTTTGTCTACGCTATGCTCCTCACACAAACCAGGCCTTGGCGGTGACCTCAGGGTGGTGGGAGGGGCTGAGCTCCTCGGGTGCCTGCTTGGGGACACTCTGGGTCTTGTGTCCTCTACTGTGCTCTCTTCGCTCCTCCCACCACCCCTCCGTGGACCTCCTCACACAGGCTGCCTTTCATTTTCCAGAAAGGACCTGAAAGAGCGTAGATTTGCAGTACAACCTGGGATCCCAGCTGTCCTGGGCAAAATCTCAGCAGATCACGTCCTCCTATGTGCCTCAGTTTCCCCACCTGTAAAACAGAGGGTAGCATCAGGTTTAGCACATACAATGATGAAATTATCACATTGTCTGGCTCACAGCTGCCACTAAACAAAGACAAGCTACTATAATTAATTCAGCAGCATGAAGAGAAGAAGCTGTTAGTCTCCTGGACTCTGTGGGAAACTGAGGCCAGGCCAAGTATTCATTGTCAAATCTAGTGAGGCCTGCTGCACCCCTGGGAAGGGAGATTGCAGCGGGGTGGACAAGGAAGATGAGGAAGTTGGACGTGAAGCACAGACTAGCAGGTGCTCAGCTACTGAAATTGAGTTGAAAAGAGAAAGCTCTTGTTTCTGGAAGGCGCATTTTGTTAAGGGAATGAGGCACTTGGGTGTTTTCCAGGGACCCTCAGGCACTGCCTCTCTCTGGAAGGAAGCTCTCTCTGGTCAACCAGCTGCCTTCAGGTGCCTGGATAGTAGCAGCTGCTGCCACCCTCTCTGGGGTCCCCATACCCTTCTTAGCACAAAGAGGAGCCTCAGAGATGGGGCGGTGTGGCAGGGAATTCCCGCAGAACGGTTCCCCAAACCAGACCTGGAGGCAGCAGGGATTTCTCCAGGCCTCATCTATCCATCTCCTTGGCGAGAAGCTGGGGACGTGAGTGTCCCCAGAGCGGTGTGGCTGTGCTTTCCAGAGAGCACAGGGGCTCTGCTCACAGCAAACCTGGACAGATGGATCCCATTGACTGTGGCATGATGCTTTCCAGGAAAGATTCATCTTTCACCAAACATTGAGGTGGAGACAAGAGCAGCATCCGCCTGAGTTCTGTTGTGCTCTTCTGAGCCAGACTCTCTCCCCCATATCTTTTCCCTTGAGACCTGTCCTTTTCTGGATATTAGCAGTCATTAAACTCCCCTTATCTTTGCCAGTTTTTCCATCTGTCCTTCTGAGATCTCTAAATGGCTTAGCACAGAGTTAGGCATTGACAAGAATTCAGTTGGTGCCAGTTCTATGAGCTCCTTGGTTCCTCTGGACCTCACAGTTTTCAGACACTGTTGCTTACACTTTTGAACCCTGGCACAGATTTCCTAGGTCCTAATTAACAACAGTTGTAACAAAGAGATGTGGATATGTACCATGTAATTTCTAAAACTACCACCAAGTTCTGTGTGACCAAAACTCAATAATTCACACATTGGAATTAGAACGGCAATAGATGTATGTCCCCTGACCACTCAGAGTCTCAGCATCAAACAGGACCAAGGACCCATAACATCCCTGCCTTGGTCCCGGTGCCGGAGCTGCTCAGGGAGCCCTCAGAGAGCACGTCTGTCGCTGGAGGCGGGCTGACCATGCCGCCCAGCTTGCTCTGCCCTGGCTGGAGTGCTCCCTGTGATCCCAGGTTTGGAGCATGTCTGCAGAGGGCTGGAGGGGGAAAGGCACCAGGTCCCACAGATCTTTAGAGCTCTGCTTCAAACTTAGACTTGAGCCCGTTCAGCCCTGGTGAGTTTTGGCAGGGTTAAAACAAGAGAGGAAAATTTCCTTTGAAAAGCTCAGTAGAGCCAACAGCAGAGCTGGATTAAAAAGAGGGAACTGGGAGGCCAGGAGACCAGTTGGGGACAGTTCAGAAATTCCCAGGGGCCAGAAAGGAGAGTTGGGAAATTGGCTTTCAATACACAGAAGAGATGGGTAGCCTCCCCGGTTCCCAGTTCACACACCTTGTTATTCCCTGTGGTTGCTGTCAGGAACCATGAACTTCAAAGCTCATGTCCCAGGGGGAGTTTGAGGTTATTTTGAAGCAAGAATGCAGTTTGTAAAAAAAGACCTTTCTCCTCTCTGATATGCACATCCCCAACACCGGCCTGCTGGAGGTTCCCACTGGACGGAGGGAGCGTCGTGGTTGTTAATGCAAGGAAGGCTGCTTGCAAGAGTGGACAGTCCAGAATCTCTCCTCATGGGTGCACTTGACCCCGGAGTGAGGACAGAGCCTGCAAAGGCCGGGCTGCGTGAGCATGTAGCCGAGTCCCCCGATCCCTCCTCCAGGGCCCTGTGCCTGTCATCTGAGTGGAGAGGACAGAAACATAGGGTTGGTGAGTATCTGGATTTGGTGAGGCTGCCTTGGGTGTGTGGGAAGGACACATATCCCTAGATGTAGCGACACCTATGTCTGCAGAGTCCATTTACAACCTGGTGCAGGTTCCTGGAGTCTCAGGAACAATCTCTCATTGTCTGATTTTCGACCAGTTGTACCTGCCAGTCTTCACCTGCAACTGCAGGTGAGCATCAGAGACCATGGCATCCCTGTGGAGTCGAGACTGAGAGAGTCTTGGGTGGCTGGATTTGTGGACTATCCTGCCACGAGCAGTGAGGCGCAAACAACGCTGTCTATAGAGAAAGAGTCAAACACCAACAGAAAAGTGTGTGTGTGAGACAGGGTAGTGCAAAAAAGCTGAAAGTTTCCTATGGGTTCAGAGAGAGACCTGTGCCTCCCCATAATAAACGTTGCTGTTTTGCATAAGCTCCCTGGAGGTGACTCTGATTTGCCCCAGAGTGCCTTAACTAACTCACCTAGGCAGCTCGGGACCCTGCCTCTTCCTGACCCAGAGCAGGGTGCCATAGGGAGAGTGTGGCAGCCAAGCACCCTGAAATCCTGGGTCCTTACCCGTGCTTAGCCAGGGATGTCCCCAGTGATGATGGACAAGCCATTTCCCCTATAGCCCAAACGTCCCCTTCTCTGACATGAGGGCTGGATCTGGTGACACCTTGGCCCAACCCAGCAGTGCAGTCTCCATGGCTCTCTGTCCTGAGGAGTCTGGGCCGGAGTTCCATGCCTGTGGGTTTTGTTGCTGACTGGGAGCTTCACACCATCCATTTATTTTATCATGCTTTGAGGCTACCTTTGATTTGTGTGTGTGTATATTGAGTTAAATCACAGCTGTTTCCAAGCACAGGCAGCATGTTGGACCACAGGTGCAGGATTCCAGAAGTCACCAGTCCCACAGACCTGACTGTGAAGGCCTCCCCAACCCCGGTGGAACTGGGCACTCCGGTAGCCTCACATTATAACTTCCACAAGAGCAGAGGGTGGGTCAGGAGGGCTGGGCTGTGGGGGTCTGTGCGGTACTCCTCCTGGGATGGGAGTTGGGAGTCTTTGTTCCAGCTTGGCTCCTAACTTGTGGACTGTGCTTTGCTGGGCCAAGGAATAGTCTGGACCTGTGATATGAGGAGGTAGTTTCTGGGCGTTTGCTGGCATTACAGTTCTATGAATATAGTCATATACAGAAGGAACCTGCATTACAGCTGCCTACCTGATATGCTGGGTGAATCATTTGGCGTGCCAAATCTTTTTCACAGACGTTACCTATGGCCTCTCCTGACATGCTGAGGCTGTGTACACAAACTGTTTAAAGCTTAAGTCCATTAAGACTTAAATGAAATGACTTCTCTCTGATTTCCACAAGACCTTGGAACCAGCAGCATTTTATAGGGTGGGGGAATTCACAAGTCAGCTTTCATCCCTTGAGGTTCTTTCCAATGTCAGAGGATATTGTGGGGATATTTTACTACCAGTTTATTGGTATTAGTCTCCAATAACAATAACCACAACTGGGCAAATCTCTTTTTCATTTCACCGATTAATACCGGAGACAAAGTTTACATGCCCTAGAGAAGAACCGTCTGTGAAAATGAATTGGGAGGGCTGTGATGCAAACTCCCTTATCGAGGTTGCACTGTGTGCTTGGCATCGATTTCATTATCTCCCATTTCCTACGTATAATGTAATGGTCAGCCTTTTCCTGTTACCCAAGGGTAGCAATTTCCACTTTAGAGAACATATTTCTTACATATCCTTTGGTAATCATGGACACTTAATGATTTCCCCTTGCTCTCTACACAGGAGCCTCCTGCTCTCTTTCAAGTAAAAAGCCAGGCTCTCTTCTCCTTTGCAGGCAGGAAGCCTGTGGCCAAAGCCCTGCTCAGCAATCTGGGATTGCATATCTCACGTGGCAACGGAAACTGAAGTGGTCTTTAAATGCCAAAGAGGAACCACTTCTCAGGTTGAAATCGGGCTACCAGGCCTTTGGGAAGATGCAGGCCAGTAACCAACTTCTGAGGGGACAGATCACCACAAGGAAGAAATGTGCACCCCAGACCAATGTAAACCTCATTCCATTTAGAAGCAAGACTTGTTCATCCTTTCCAGCTAGGAGCTGTGGCTGAGGCGGGGGAAAGGTATTGGCTACCTGCTCTCCTTGACTGATGGCATAAAGGTGAGCACTTTTCCACAGTGCCAGTAGAAGGTGAGGGTCTAAGCCAGGTATGCCCAAAACTCCGAAGCTCAGGAAGATCCCAGGGGTTGGGAGCTGCAATCCAGAGGCCAGAGGAAGGGTAACTCCTGATAGAAATAGAGGCTGCAACCATGTGACAGGGCTACTTGGCCCCAGAGCAGACTGAATGCCTTAGAAAAGGCCCTGGGAACAGCTGTGCCTTGTCCTTCCGGGATCCTCCAGATAGAGAAGCCAGATATTAGGTGGAGGAGGGACTCAGGCAGGGTTTGAAGGGAAGGGCCTGGTGAGGACTGCAGCTGGCGCGCACTGGCAGAGGTACCAAACGTACGTGACCTCCGCCCTCACAAGAACCTGGGAACCAAGTGGCATCCCCATGCTCAGACACAAAACTGAGGCTCAGAGAGGTTGAGGGATTTGTCCAAGATTGTGAAGCTGATAATGGAGAAAACTGAGATTCCTACTCAGGATTAGGCTCTAAGCTTTTGATTTTACCACTAAGGCCTTGTTGCTCAAGGTCCAGGAACAAGTGGCACCTGCGCCACCTGGACGCTCGGTAGGAATGCAGATCCCTGCGCTGGACGCTCGGTAGGAATGCAGATCCCTGCGCTGGACGCTCGGTAGGAATGCAGATCCCTGCGCTGGACGCTCGGTAGGAATGCAGGCCCGTGCGCTGGACGCTCGGTAGGAATGCAGATCCCTGCGCTGGACGCTCGGTAGGAATGCAGATCCCTGCGCTGGACCCTCGGTAGGAATGCAGATCCCTGCGCTGGACGCTCGGTAGGAGTGCAGGTCCCTGCGCTGGACGCTCGGTAGGAATGCAGGTCCCTGCGCTGGACGCTCGGTAGGAATGCAGGCCCCTGCGCTGGACGCTCGGTAGGAATGCAGGCCCCTGCGCTGGACGCTCGGTAGGAATGCAGGCCCATGCGCTGGACGCTCGGTAGGAATGCAGATCCCTGCACTGGACGCTCGGTAGAATGCAGGCCCGTGCGCTGGACGCTCGGTAGGAATGCAGATCCCTGCGCTGGACGCTCGGTAGGAATGCAGATCCCTGCGCTGGACTCTCCGTAGGAATGCAGGTCCTTGCGCCCCACCTCAGACCTACAAAATCAGAAAATGCATTTTCTCAAGAGTCCCAGGTTTAAGCATGTGTTCTGCCTGCCTGGGGAGGCTCCTTGAGCACTCTGGGGTCACGATTCAGCACCAAGTGGTGGTATATTCCCAGATCAGGAAGAGGATGCACATCTCTGGAGTGGAAACCCTAGGAGACATAATAAGCAATAGTGCTGAGGAATAAGTGCTCAATGGTGATAATCAAACAGAAAAGGAAAATGATGAGAAGGTGAGGTTTCATGAAAGAGAGAAAGACTAGAGGATGTTACACTTCTGGTTGTTTTTGAGTTTGTGAGCTCTTCATCCAGCTCTCCATCCACTCATTCACATCAGAAAGACTAAGGAGCTAAAGTGTTGGAAGGACACAGGCTGTCTCATTCTGCCTGCTTGGCCCATACGGGGAAGTTAAGAGTGTATTCTTACACCTAAGATGAGCTTCTAAGTTCAGTTACCAGAATTCTCAGGCAATGCAGAAGGTGGGACTCTGCTGTGGTCTTTAGAAAAGCAGTACCTCCTCTATCAAAGCAAGAGATAGTAAGACCCCACAGAAACCAAACGAAGAAACAGTAGTCCCATCAATGATAGAGACAGATCTGAGGAGAGGGTGGCGGTAGAAAGAATCTGAGTTGGAAAGGGAAGAGAGGAAAGTCAGGAGTGGTGCTTGTCAAACTTGGGACTAGGCCCACATTGGCATTAAAGAGACCTGAATAGCACCGGGAAGTGTTCTGGGAGTTTTCTCTAATCATATCCTAATAGTTACTTTTTTGAAAGTGGTACACTGGGTCACATACATAAATATCACTAGAAAGAAATGATTCTTACGGTAAATTCACAAAAGGATTGTTTTTGGATTATAATTTGGCATCATGTGAGTTTCCCTATCATGGGTTTGTTTCTGAGAATGTGATCACTTCAAGATGCCCTCACAAAGTTGATCCTCTCCAACCTGAAAAAATTGGAAGCCCTTGACCTGGCTTCTTCACCTAACTACTGAGTGGCCCAATCAGCCGGTCTCCTTTCCTGGCATGACGCTGTAACCTGCCCACCTGAGATCTCTCCCACTACTTTCTTACAATTCAGTTCAAGGATCACCCCTACCCAAATGCTCACTCCCTCTCCCACAGTTAGTTCCTGAATCAGTTTTGACTGAGGTTGCAATTACTTAAACTTCTGCAACTACCCCCTTCTCTCCATTCAACAGGCAGAACTTAGTATCATCACTCTTATTACGTGGCTAACCATGGAGGTTCTGTTCTGGGACCCAATCACCAACTCTCCCTGTCCCATGCATGCCTTAGTCTATGGAATGGACTTCGAGTGTCCTTTTCTGTCTCCATTTAGTCCTCTGAATGCCTTGCTCTCAATATCAAGTCCACCTGGATCCAGGTGGCAAGGACCCAGGCTCCAAGAACCAGTTTTTCAAGTGGTTCCATCCCACTTGGCATCATTTACTAGATATGTTCATGGTTTACACCCTATCTACCACTAGGATCCCATCACCACCTGCCTACCCCACTCCCCACTCCCACAGCTGACAGCTTTCCCTGAACACGATTGAGATTGCTGTGCTCCTGGACACTCATTCCCAGCCTCCCTGGCCTTGACAGCATCCTCACCCTGTGGGCTCCTCCCACCTCCATTTTCTTACCCTGGTGGGGAGACTAAGCACACCTAGGCCTGCCTCTTTACCTCATTACATGGCTAGACATGGCGTTCCATCTGTAAATGACATCTGACCTATCTCAAGATAGAGGGGCCCAAAGGAGTGGCTCTAGTGAGTGAAGTGAATTAGTGACAACTTCATGCAGAAAAATTTGAGACACGTCATGGAGATGAATTAGGGAAGAGGTAGAGGAGGACCTCCAAATAGAGGAAGTGAGGTAACACTGGTAGGGACTGGGCAATCAGCAGCTCAGCCGGGGGAGGGAACAGAGGTCAGCCTGTGGCAAGGAGCTCCCGGCCCCTCCCTCTCTGGGAAGAGACGGTGGAAGCATCTTTCCTCCAGTTCTGCTCTGGACTCTCAGCAACAGTCATGAGCTGGAAACTTCACACAGCCAAGGATGAAATGTCAGCCCTCAAACCTATGTCAGAGCTGTTGTGAAAATTGGAAATAAGCAACTTATGATGGGAAATTAATTTGCATGTGCTATTTTGCTTTTTAACCCAGAATGATAATTTTAACTTGTAGACTTAAGCCATCCTATATCATCTGTATGAATTATTTCTTGATTTTCACTGAATGTTCAAAAGTAGGGTCACGTTTAATCAGATACACACACAGATGCATATATACACATTTTCATACCTGTATGGGGGGTAGCGTGTATGTGTGTGTGTGTGTATAAACACAATTTGCTGTGGGGGAGATTAAATGAATAATGCCATATGCTCACAACCTCAAAAAGTATTGGGAGCATTAGTATTTTGTTTCTTAATTATTAATTCCAGTTAATGTACTGATTAGGAAAGGAATACAAATATTTACTGGATTCTAACTTTAGCCAAACATAATAAGACAGGCTCATGTTATTTTTTTAATAGGCTTTTCATAGATCATGCCTTAAACATAGAGGAACAAAGAGGTAAGAGAAATCAAGTCTATTCAAAGGCACATTCCACCAATGATATGACAATTACAGCGGTTCTTTCATGGCTATAAAGCTTTGTTCCTATCTCTTTAGCCAATTCAATAAGTAAGCTTACAAAAGAGATAAAATAGATTAAGGAAGTCCTAAATGTAAATGTCGAAGATAAATAGAAAGCCTAGTATACTCTGTCTTGCTCTTTTTGCACTGTTATATGATTTGAAAAATTTTCCCTAGTTAGTTAGGAGCCTTGGAATACTTCCAATCTTCCCCCTACTCCTTGCCTCTGATGAATTCCTAAGTTCCTATTGACACCAAAGATATAACAAAAAAAAATTCAATATATCATATTAATATAGATATAAAAACCTTTAACAAAATACTAGCAAGCCAAAACCAGTTACATATAAAAACAACTATATACTATGTATATGCACACCAAGTGGAACTTATTCTAGTAATTCAAGGTTGGTTTAATATCTGAAAATTAATTAGTGTAATATATCATATAAACAGAATAAATGATAAAACCGTATGATCCTCTAAATTAATTGCAGAAAAGGCATTTGATAAAAATCTAACCCCCTTCATGATAAAAACACTCAAAAAGCTATGAAAAAAATGGAAATTTCCTGACCCTGATAAAAGATATCTATGAAACATCCACAGCTAATTTAATAGAAAAGGACTGAATGTTTTCCCCTAAAATCAAGAATAAGACAAAGATGTTCATTCTCACTGCTTCTATTCCACATTGTACTAGAAGTTCCAGCCAGGGCAATTATTCAGGCAAAGGAATAAATGGCTTTTAGATTAGAAAATAAGAAATAGAACTATATTTATTTGCAGATGACATGATCTTTATATACAATATGCCAGAGAGCACACTAAAAAAACAGAATTAATAAATGTGAACAGCAAGGTTGTAGGATATGACATCAATATGCAAAAATCAGTTGCAAATCTATACATGAGCAATAAACAATTTGAACATTGTTTTTAAACATTCCATTTACAATAGCATTCAAGAGAATAAAATACATACAAATAAATTTAAACCAAGAAGAGTCAACTATTTCTCTGCTGAAAATACAAAACCTTAATTTAAAAAAGACATCAATAAATAGAAAGACATACTATGTTTATGGATTGAAAGATTTAATAACATTAAAATGAAAATACTCCCCAAGGTGATCTATAGATTCAATCCCTATAAAAATTTCAGCAATCTTTTTTTGTAGAAAATGAAAAGTCAATCCTAAAACCTACATGAAATTGCAAGGGGCCCTGAATAGCCCCAACCAATCTGAAGAGAAAGAACAGAGCTGAAATGCTCACACTTTTCATTTTCAAAGCTGTGATATTGGTATGTGATACTGACATGAGGATAGACATATAGATCAACAAAACAGAACTGAGATCCCAGAAATAAAACCATTCATGGTCAATTGGTTGTTTGATGCAGTGCCAACATTATTCATTTGGTAAAGAAGAGTCTATTCAATAAATGGTGCTGGGACAACTGGATATTTACATATAAAAGAATAAAATTGGACACATCTCACAAAACATACAAACATTAATTCAAAATGGATCAATCTAAATGTAAGAATTAAAAGAATAAAACTCAGAAGAAAACATATGAATGACTCTTCAGGGCCTGGGATTTGGTAAAATTTCTTAGACATGACACCAAAAGCACAAGTCACATAAAATAAATAAATAGATACACTGGACAGTCAAAATAAAAAACTTTGTCCATCAAAAGACATAATCAAGAGAGTGAGACAACAACTCAGATAATGGGAGAAAATATTTCCAAATCATATGTCTGATAAGGATCTAATGCCCAGAATATATAAAGAGCTTTTAAAACTCAATAAAGAAGAGCAAACCAATTTTTAAATGCGCAAAGGACTTGAATGGACATTCTTCCAAAGACAATATACAAATGGTCAACAAGCACATGAAAAGATGCTCAACATCATTAGTCATTAAATAAATTCAAATCAAAACAGCGATGAGATATCACTTCATACCCACTAGAATAACCAAAATTTTAAAAGTGGAAAATAACAGGCATGGGTGAACATGTGGAGAAAGCGGAACACTTACATGCTGTTGGCAGGAATGTCAAATGGCATAGCTGCTGTGGAAAATAATTGACTGTTCATCAACAATTTAAACATAGAATTACCATATGGCCCAGCAATTCCACTCCTAAGTGTATACCCATAAGAATTCAAAATAGATGTATAAGCAAAAACATATACACAAATGTTCATAGTGGCAATAACCCAAATGTCTATCAACAGGTAAACAGATAAAATGTGGTATATTCAGTCAATGGAATATTATTCAACTATAACATAAGTGATGCATGATTACAACATGCTACAAAACCATTATGCTGAGTGAATGAACCCAGACACAAAAGGTCACACATTGTGTTCTTCCATTTATATTAAATATCCATAATAGGCAAATCCATAGAGACAAAGAGCAGATTTGTGGCTGCTAGGAGTTGGGGATAGGATTAATGGGATGCAGATTTTCACTTGGGGTCCTAAAAATTCTGAAACTAGATGATGGCAATGGTTCCAAAATATTTTGAATAAACTAATGTCATCAACTTTTTATTTAAAATGATTTAAATGGTACTTTGTTTGTTTGTTTTTGAGATGGAGTCTCACTCTGTAGCCCAGGCTGGAGTACAGTGGCACTATCTCAGCTCACTGCAACTTCTGCCTCCTGCGTTCAAGTGATTCTCCTGCCTCAGCCTCCTGAGTGGCTGGGATTACAGGTGCCCACCATCACACCTGCCTAATTTTTGTATTTTTAATAGAGACGAGGTTTTGCCATGTTGGCCAGACTGGTCTTGAACTCTTGACCTCAGATAATCCACCTGCCTCAGCTTCCCAAACTGCTAGGATTATAGGCATGAGCCACTGTGTTTGTGTTATATCTATGTTACCACAATTTTTAAGTATAATTTTTTAAATTGTAAAAATTTTTTAATGGAAAAAGTGAATCATACTTTAATTAAACTTCTTAATATGAAGATGCTCACGCCTGCCTGAAAACTGCGTTTTATAACAAACATTTTGGAACTCAAAGAAGTAGTGTTACTGCTGTTTTATAGAGGAAAAAAAGACACCACTGCAGTGTCTTATTCAGGACTTAAGCCTCCACCTAAAACTTGGTGGAAACTTAAAAGATGAATGAATGAAGGAATAAACAAACTGAGATTCAGAAAGCTTAATTGACTTTCCCACTCTTACGTAGCTGGTAGGTAGCTGGGCCAACATTTAAGCCAGTTCCTCGGTTTCTGCCTCTCTCATTCGTTCCACTGTATCATGCTATCTGCCATAAATATATTCCTTGCATTATTTTGTCCGTATTTCAAGGAATCGTTACTAATTTAGAAAAATAAGCAATGCACATTCATCATTCTTCATTAGTTTAAGCACCAAAAATCTGGAAAAAAAAGGTCAGGGTTTCCCCCAAAACTGAAAGGCAAGATTTCCCTAAATGGAGCTTTGATAAATTAATGAGCAGAGAAGTTCCTCAGAACTTAAACATGCACATGACCCCTACACCACCTGTTGTCAGGGTTCTGTGACATCCTGGGACTAAGCAGTAATGCTCCAGGGCATGAAATAGCCTCTCCTGTCTTTCCGTAATCCCATACAAAACAGCAGAAATCGCTAGAATAAGGGGCTTAGATGCTTGTCACTTTGGCTCAGGCATCACAGCATCTCACGTCAGCTAGGGACTACTTCCACAGGGACCCAAACATCCGCTTAAAAGCAAAAACATGTTATTTAATTGTCAAAAGATTTGTTTACTTGATACAAAATATGAATATATTTATGGCTACTTGGATTTAAAATCATATTTAAGCTGGATAATGAATCACAAGTGTGCACATTTACATACAAAGATTTGGCATTAAATATTTAGACAAGTGAAGAAATAATTCAGGCACCAACACCAGAGAGACAATAGAATATTGTGGTACAGCTCAGGATCTGAAGTCCAACAGCCTGGATGAGAATCCCAGCACTAGTGCCTCCTAACCGCACAAACTTGAGCAAGACCCTCCCTTCCACGTGTTTCATTTTCTTTATCTGTCAAGTGAGTTCATGCCAATACCGATCTCGGAGTGCTAGTATGAGAATTAAAATACAGGACACATGTAAAGCACTTAGTGCCTATAAATAGTAATCACTCAAAAAATGTAAGCTGATGCACTACTTTAGAAACAAAGAATATCTCTCTAAAACTCAGATTCCTAGGCTCCGTCTCATCAGTGTCAAGGCAAGCAAAAAAACACAAACAAAAAAAGAGGTAACATTCCAAGGTCCAAGTCTCTCAGAAGAAAGTGTGCTCCGAGGTTTACCAATGCTCCAAAACCTAGCTTGGATTTGAATTATCAAATAATGTGCTTAAGATGAAAAGGACATATAATCAAGGTCAAAAGTATGAGCAAATGTTTGACCATTAGAATGACACTTGTGGAGACTAATACAGCAAAGATGCCTCCTCAGGCTGTGTTCCAAGCAGAAAGGTGCAGATTGGAGTAGCCCAGTGCCGGTGGAAAGTGTGGGGAATCCCTGATAAAAGGAAAATGAAGCCCAGGATGAGTGGGAGGTGAGAGTGCCAGGCTGTGCTGATTCATTTCAAGTCCATAAAATTACATCCCAGGCAGCAGAGAAAATTTACTAAGCTGGCTCAATTGCTGTCCATATGGTGCAGAGGCTTTGGGTGCAGAGGGGCCCTGAGATCAAATTTCTGTTCTGCCGTGCTCTGTTTCACTTTGGGCTGATCTAAGTCCCATCTGATTCATCTATATGATGAGAATGGTAGTATTAGGTTGAAACGTGCATAATAGCCAATACTGAATTATTTTTACCTCCAGAATTACCAATTTAATATGATTTAACCTAATGGCTAATTTGCATACATGGCAAGGAGAGTAGTATTAAATAACATACAGATTTACTCCAGTTAGCTTGAAATATATCTTTGCTTTCATTCACCTATATTGGAAGATTTGACAGAAAGCTAGAAATAGGAAAATACCAGAAAATGGCCTGATTTTATACAAAGAGGAAATCTATATTTTAAAAATCAGAGATCTCTAAATAAACTCTAAACTCACATTCCTTAATAATAATGACAATGTCATGAATGTCACAATGCCCATAGCACTTTTTCTATCATTGTCTTATTTTTATTCTTATAGCAATCTTAAGAGCTATACAGCTAATATTGGTCCCCTTGTCACACTCCCAGAAATCAAGGCACTTATTGGTCCAAGGACAGTGCATAAATGGTAGAGACAAAATCCAGCAAAGTCTGTGATTCCGCAATCAGAGCTCTTTCCACTGCACCATATTATCTTCTATATTACACGCAAAAAATCCCAGAACTAGGTCTTCAGATCTAAGCAAAGCGAGCTCTTGGCTCCCAGGTTCCATGTCCCGGGTGTCCTTGGTAGAGGGGAGCTCTGAGTTACTTAGAAACTGAGGGAGGGGCAGTGATTCTCATTATTTTCTTAAGTGGGTGGTAAGTACCAAATATTTTCTGTTTGGAACTAAGGTTTCCAACTCCTGGGGATTCTTGCAAAACAGCTAAATTATCTGGGCTGCTGTGAATACAGAGGAACTCCTTGCGTCATTATCTAGTGGAGGGAATCAGGATTTGAGTTTCAAGCTGGCAGTTCTTAGAATTAGTTTCCTATTTTCAGCTAAACGTCACCTTCCTCATTTTGTCCTTTGTGTCATAGATTGTAACACTTCCTGACATGCTCCTTTTAAAAATGGGGAGAAAATCCATGTATTTAAAAAATTCACCTATTTACGTAAGCACCGAACACTATTGTGCAAAGATAATTGTGGTTTAACTGCCACAGTTAGTATCAAAATCAACACATATTTCCTGTCTTGCTGTTTTTCTGAATTAATCTCATTACAGTTCAAATCCAGAAGAATATCTATCCTGGAGCATAGCACATGTGCCCATGTTCTCCTACTGAATGTGACTGTCAGGTAGGCAGCTGGGGAACTTTCCAAACACCTCCAACTTCTGTGGAGAGCTCAGCGTTCTCCATCCTGCTCCCACTTTAGTGAATGAGAAGCATGTCAGCCTGCACAAGAGCCAACACAACAATTCTCTTTGGCAGTAGCTAATTGTTAACCACTTCTTCAATGTATTCATTTCAAAGACAAAAGTAATGATAGATCACACACAAAACCTCCTTTAAAATGCCATCTCTTCTTCATGCAATCTCATCTCTAGCAAACCCCAGAATTTGATTTTGTGTTTGTAGTTACAGGAAACTTTGCCTTTGTTTATCTTGTTAAATAGTTTATTTTAAAATTTTAACTCAAATTGTCTTTTTAAATGAGAAAAGCAAAACAAACCCCTTCCAGTTAGAAGTGTTCCTCTTTTCTCTCAATCTTCAACAGTATTTTAGGGCATAAAGGAAGCAAGTCTCGTCCTAAAATGTAAATATAGATCTCCCATTGGCTCCAGACATGGCTTTGCTTTGTGGCTGAATTTTGCAAACGATCCAAAGCAGAGTGGGCATTCTGCATTACTGAAGTGCTCAAAATGCTCTGCCAAGCATTCAATCATTCACGTTCATCATCAAAACAGAGCTCATCATGAGGGAGAGATACTTTTGTTTTCTTCATTCCAGGATGCCAGTGATTGTAAAATCACCACAGAAGTAATAATACTTGTAAACATTCATTGTGGGGAAATACTACAGGCTAATTTCTCACATGTTTGTTAACCTGTCTGATATTGGAAGGCATTGCACAATCAAACATACATATTAATCACATACAGATCATGCTCTGCATTCCAATATTAGGTGTGTGAACGTATAAGAAAACATGCATCTAGCTTTGAGAAAACTCAGTGTTCGTGTTTGCTTTTTCCTCATTTGTTTATTTAGTGACCCCCCATCTTCATCTCAAGTCTAGGTTATTGGTTCATTGGAAATATTATATTCTTTCCTTTTGGTGAAATTTTCAAAGGTAAGTTAGAATTCTGAAACATGGACTAGGCATCACTGAGCTGATAACTTGATGATGGGGCATAATGAGAAAGAGGAAGGGTGCAGGAATGATCAAACTATTTAAGGAAATTCTGTTAGGAAGGAACACCAATTTCATCCAGGTTGGAAAAATTACAATGTATAGGGTGAGAGGAGTTGGTATCGATTTTGTTTGGTTTTGGCTTAATGCGACTGAAGAGTCAAAAATCATCTCTAGAGATTTTTTTTCTTTTTCTTTTTTCACACATCCTGATTTAAAACTATATTACAAAGCTATAGTAATCAATATAGTTTGGCATCATCATAGAAACAGAAACATAGACCAGTGAAACACAATAGAGTTCCCAGAAATAAATCCAAATATTCATGTTTAGCTACTTTTGAAAAGGGCACCAAAGGGGCGTAATGAGGAAAAAAATCATCTCTTCACTAAATGGTTCCAGGAAAACTCAATTCTATATGCAAAAAATGATATTGGACCATTATCTTACATTATACCAAAAAACCAACTCAAAATAGATAAAAGACCTAAAAGTAAGACCTGAAACCATAAAAATCCAAGAGGAGAACATAGGGGAAAATGTCCTTGACATTGGTCTTGACAATAATTTTATTTATTTATTTTTTGAGACAGAGTTTCACTCTTGTTGCCCAGGCTGGAGTACAATGGCACAGTGTCCACTTACTGCAACCTTTGACCCTCCCCCCCAAGGTTCAAGCTACTCTCCTGCCTCAGCCTCCCGAGCAGCTGGGACTACAGGTGCCCGGGACTACAGGTGCCCAGCACCACACCCGACTAATTTTTGTATTTTTAGTAGAGATGGGGCTCCACCATGCTGGTCACGCTGGTCTCAAAATCCTTACCTTAGGTGATCCGCCCACCCCAGCCCCCAAAGTGCTGGGATTACAGGCATGAGCCACTATGCCCAGCCACAATAAGTTTTTGAATATTACACCAAGAGCCCAAGCTACAAAAGGGGCTCTTGGCATAATATTCAAAAAATTTATTTTTTTTATAAAATAAAAAAAATGTTTATTTTATTATTGAGCCCAAGCTACAAAATAAATGGAATTGTGTGGCCAGTTGTGGTGGCTCCCGCATGCAATCTCACCACTTTGAGAGGCCAAAGCAGGTGCATCACCTGAGGTCAGGAGTTCAAGACCAGCCTGGTCAACATGGTGAAACCCTGTCTCTACCAAAAATACGCAAAAGAATTAGCCAGGCATGGTGGCATGTGTCCACAACCCCAGCCACTCAGGAGGCAGAGGCAGGAGAAGACAGGCTTAATAAAGAGATTCTGGTAAAAGTTTAATTATCCAGAGATCAACTGGGTGCAAAAAGGGTAATTTGTATAGAAAACTGAGAAGTAAATATTTAGACCCTAGCCTGTAAAGGACCCAGAATGGAAAGAAACAAATTACCTTGCTTTGTAGAACTATGCAGAGGCAAGGGAAAGAAAGAACATTGGTCAATTTACACAAGGTTCTATTTTTGCCAGGGCTCGTTATTTCTTTCCAGGGCCAGTCTGTTAATTTTATAATGTGTTTCCCTGTCTCCAAACCGTTTTTAATGCATCTTTTTAGGGAAACCTCATTACAAGTGGATGATTGGGTATTCTGAAGACCAGGCTGCTCATCAGAGCTCAAACACAGTTCTCCTCCATTAAAGAAATAAGATATCCAATAGGGTGACATGTGCCTCTGACCATGTCACAGAAGAGAAAAATTCAAGAGTCAAATTTACCTAGAAGCTAGTCATCACATCAAACAGCTAAACCTGCAATTATAGTAACACACCACCAGCTAGCAGTAGTGTTAAATCATGGTCTGACAGTGGGTTTTAGAAATCGAATTCACATTTAATGTGGAACTCATGCATGAAGAGAACAATAGAGATTGCAATTCAGCAATTCAAATCTCTATAGCTTTTAAAAAATTCCTCAAAATATTTTTTCTAGATAATAAATAATAATCCATGCTTTTTATAAGCATTTGAAAAACAAAAATCTTAAAACCACCTGTAATGCTACCGCCCAGAGTATTGTCACATGTTCTTTTCCAGTCTTTTCTCCTTGTATATGTATTTTTCTTAGTGAGGATATACATGTGTGTGCATACATACAGGCCAGCACACATACATATATACATACACATATATATCCATCATTTTATTCACACACTTAACATAGTACTTAGCACATAGCAAGTTAATATAAACATTGGTTAAAAAATTAATACTTGAATACATTCTAAACAAAAAACAACAGAGTTTTAAAAAGGGAAAAATCTGCTCAAGAGTTTAAAAAATAGACAACAAATTCTTTTTCCCCCTTTTGCCATTAGACCTGGGCTATTGTCCTACAGATCTTTACCTTCATTTTGCCTTTTAAGAAGAAGTGAACTAAAAAAAATGCAGGTGTGGGTTTGGGAGGGTAGTCAGAGATTTTTGAACCTAAGAATTGAGTACCACATTTTCCCTACATGAAAAACAAATCCTCACTTTATTAAATGGCAAGGCAAAGATTGCAACATTGCAATAATAACAGATAGACTAGAGAATGTGGCATAGAGCATGAGTCCTATACCAGGCTTCCTCTTTCCTCCTGCATGAACTCAGGAAGATTAAAGTTGAGAAACTTCTTAGTGGTTGGAGTTCAAGCCCTGAGGCCCAAGCTTCCAAAGACCAGACTGTTTCCCAGTATAGCAGGAGGTAGAAGATCAAGGCTGAGACTTTCAGCTTCTCCTTAGAGTAAATCAGATCCTGGGGGACAGATATCTGACTTCTCTTCTCCATCATACTCCCTCTGCCCCATGAGGAGCACTACCCTAATCAGGTGTGTCCATTTACTTAAGCATTTCTCTTCTTTCCAGTAGGAAAGGTCTGAAGTGTGCTTGTTTTGTTTTCACATATTTACTATAATAGTTTTCATTTTTCTCATGTTGTCCCTGTCAATTGTATCTTCTAAAAATATTTTTCCAGCTATTTATTGGTTAATATTTAAGAAAGTTCTTCATGTCTGCCCAATTTGCTAAACTCTCTTATTCATTTGAATAGTTTTTGCAATTAATGTTCTCCTATTTTCTATACATATGTTGTATCATCCACAAATAACACAAATTTTTTCTGCTCTCCAATATTTGGATCCCTTATTTCTGATTCGACTCTTGCTTTATTGGCTATAAATTCTGGGATAATGTTAAATAACGGGTATATTTTTAGGCATTTCTAATGGATCACTTTTCACTATGATATTGGCTGCTGGCATTATATATCTATATATTTATACATGTATTTATATAACATGTATAAACATGTATTTATAGATCTATAAATATATATACAACGGCAGCATTATATATCTAAATTTATAAACATGTATTTATATATTATATATACATATATAATATGAAGAACCTAAAGAAGAAAATTGCACATTATCCTTTACATTCTGCATAATTATATGTACATATTATATAATATACATACTATGTCATATTATGTGTAACTATAATTTATTATATATATAATTAAATATAATTATATGATTAAACATATATAAAGCACATTATAATTTATATTAATGTACTTAATTTTTCATGTTAAAAATCCTTCCATTCTTTTCTTATGCTTATAGTGTTTTTTTAATAGTTATTTTATTGTTTTTTATTTCAAGTTCCTGAGCACATGTGCAGGATGTGCAGGTCTGTTACATAGGTAAATGTGTGCCATGGTGGTTTGCTGCACCTATCAGCCCATCACCTAGGTATTAAGCCCAGCATGCATTAGCTCTTTTCCTTATGCTCACCCCACCTCCACCCTCCTCTGACAGGCCCCAGTAAGTGTTGTTTTCCTCCCTGTGTCCATGTGTTCTCATTGTTCAGCTCCCACTTATAAGTGAGAACATGCAGTGTTTGGTTTTCTGTTCCTGCATTAGTTTCCTAAGGATAAGGGCTTCCAGCTTCATCCATGTCCCTGCAATGGACACGATCTTGTTACTTTTTATGGCTGCATAGTGTTTCATGGTGTATACATACCACATTTTTTTAATCCAGTCTATAATTGATAGGCATTTGGGTAGATTCCATGTCTTTGCTATTGTGAATAGTGCTGCAATGAACATACATGTGCATGTATCCTCATAATAGAATGATCTCTATTCCTTTGGGCATATATCCAGTAATGGGATTGCTGGGTTAAATGGTATTTCCGGTTCTAAATCTTTGAAGAATTGCCACACTGTCTTCCACAGCAGTTGAACTAATTTACATTCCCACCAATGGTGTAAAAGAGTTCCCATCTCTCTGAAATCTTGCCAGCATCTGTTGTTTCTTTTTTTTTTCTTTCTTCTGAGATGGAGTCTCGCTCTGTCTGTCAGGCTGGGAGTGCCATGGTGCGATCTCAAGTCACTGCAACCTCTGCCTCCTGGGTTCCAGTGATTCTCCTGCCTCAGCTGCCCAAGTGCCTGGGCTTACAGGTGCCTGCCACCACGCCTGGCTAATTTTTTGTGTTTTTAGTAGATATGGGGTTTTGTCATGTTGGCCAGGGTGGTCTCAAACTTCTGACCTCAGGTGATCCGCCCATCTCAGCCTCCCAAAGTGTTAGGATTGCAGGTGTGAGCCACTGCCCCCAGCCATCTGTTGTTTCTTTAAAAAAAAAAAAAAAGTCACCATTCTGACTGGAATAAGATGATATCTTATTGTGGTTTTGATTTGCATTTCTCCAATTATCAGTAAAATCCTTCCATTCTTAATGTACCAAGTTTTAAAAAATAGGTATTAAAGCTATATTACATATGAATTTTTTCACCATATGTTTCAGCGTCACTTTCTAAATTCGTATTTGACCTATCTATATATTACATTATCTTAGATAATTCCTGGACATTAGGCCATTTTTATGTTTCCATGGGAGACCAATCCAATTGGCATTTACTGTATTAAGCAACTTAAATAGTAGCTGGCTGAATTGATTGAATTTTTGCACTTATATTTGAAAGCAATACTGTTTTACAAATGGTTCTTTGTGCTTTTTTGTATTTTGTTCTCCTAGTTGTCCTGGTTTTGTGATATGACCACAGTTTTCAGCTTCTTCTTTGCTCTGAAATTGATTATGTGATATTAGAATGAAAAATTACTTTGAAATTTAAAAAATGATCTATAATGTCTTTTGCATTTATAGTAAAATTTTTTGTGGAAATTCTTGGATAAATTTTTTATTTCTTCCTTGATTATTGACGTATTTGTAATTTCCACTACTTTTTCAGTCAAATTTAAGGATACACTATCTTAGAATGTTATCCTCACTACTATATTTCTAAGTGTATTAGAAAATATGTGTGTATGATTGTTTTTGTAATTTCTAATTTTCTTTATTTATTTTATATCATTTCTCATTTATATTTTGTGTAGCTTTCTATTTTTTCCTTAATTTAATCTGTCTAAAATGTCAATTTTTAAATAAAATCAGTTATTGAATTTATCAACACACAGCTTTCTTTTGCTTTTATTTTAAAAGTGTTTTTGCTTTTGTACTTTGTTTGAATCTTGTCATTTTAACAAACCAGATAACGAACTACCCAGCAAAACTGATATGATTAAATAGTGAAAAAATAAGCAGAGTTGTCAATGTCTCTAACAATACAATTAATATTCTCCAAATACTATTATATAGAGTTGTACCAGAAAGAAACAGAAAATACATATTCTTTCGAGCATATGTAGAACATTCTAAAAGTAGGCCATGCATTAAATCATAAATAAAGTCTCAATAAATTCTGAAGTAAAGAGTAGATGTTGGTTAGTGGTCTGCTAATAAGTTCTGGCATGGTTGTGACTATGGCTACCAGAAATCCAGGCACACACTTCTTTCCTGCACACAACACTTTCACCCTCTGCCTAAGCGAAGCAACCCATAGACCTGTCCAGTTACTACATCCAGCTCCAAGTCGGAATCCTTGGGAGATGCGCATTTTTCTCGTTTAGGTTCTTCATATCTGCAAGACTAAAACTATGAGGACTGCAGGTTCCAATTTGCCCAAGAAAGACTCTGTTAGTGACTGTGTCCCTGCCACTTGTTTGGTAAATTGGTTTAGATTTTCATGTGTTAGTGAAGTACTGCCATTATTAGGAAGTGCATCAGAATAAGCCAAGAAGGGATGAGTAGATAGACATTTTGTCATTTGACCTTCTGCATTGGTCCTGTATGAGTATGTAACTCAGTCAATAGAGAAAGTTTAACTTTATGTGTGCGTGAAAACCAGTAATGACCTATCCTTTTTGTCCCGAGCTTCACATGTGTGTATGTGTGTGTACAGCTCTATACAATTCTATCACGTGTAGCTTCATGTAACCACCTCCATATCAGAATACAGAGCTGTATTACCACAAAAATTTCTTCAGCTACCCCTTTATAGCCCCACCCACCCTCCCTCATCCTTTACCTCTGACAACCACTAATCTGCTCTTCATCACTGTTCTACATCTTTATAACTGTATTATTTTATGAATGTTATATATTTGTGACCTGCTTTTTTATTTTGCAATAAATCATTTTGACAGAGATTATTTTTTAAAGGTGAATATGCAACAAAAATTACATAATTACCACATCTCAATAAACCTAATAATGACTGTATATTGCACAAAATATGTGTTAACATTTATTTGCCAACTACCATGTGAGCTTCAGTGTTATAAGACACTATCAGAAAAGCTAAAGACAAAAGTCTGGTGAGGCACCAGCATCAACTTCAAAAAATTAGAAATTATTCTAGGATAAAAAAGGATTTACACATCACTCAGTGAAAAGTAACTGTTCATTTGAATCAAATGACTCATTTGAAACTTCGTTCACTCATTTTCAATTGCAAGATTTTTTGTGCCCATATTAAAAGTAAAATACTAGCTTTATAATGTGTTGGCTCTATTAATAGGAGAATATTGCAAATAATCAACTGATAGAGCTTTATATTAAGCTCATCGTATATTTCAAATAGAGAAACATTTAGGTTCAAATATAATTCATTTTTTCAATCAGTTTGTGGAATCAAAGTAAAACTTGAAGTTCATTCAATCAGAAATTAAATATCTGTCATTATTGTGAATTTTACTACAAATCCTATTTAAACATTCGACATTAAAGAGAAAACTGTTTCCAAAATAATATTATTAATAAAAATTTTTATGAAGTGAAATGCTAAAAGAAAGATTATGTTTAAATTATGCAGTGAAGTTTATGAAGCAGAAATATATTTTGACTTTGTTTTGGAGCTTAAGTAATTAATAAATACAATCCTACAAAGTTATTATATTTTATTATCCAAAAGAGAAACTGTAGTGGTTGTAAAATGTACATATTTCACATACACACACACACACACACACACTTCAATGAATGAATGTGTATATATATATATACACACACATATATTTAACATATTCATTGCTACTGTAGCTGAACTACAAATTTTTATGATAAATCTAATTTTAAATATAAAAGAAGAAAAACCTTGCACTAAACAGCTTTTTCTCTATGTTGCCCACTATCATTTAGATTTTGAAAATGTTCGAAGATTTTGGAAATGTTCGAATGTTGTTCTACAACAACCTATAGGTTCTGCAATAGTGTCAACCAGTTTGTAAACAAATTCTGTAAACATGAGGTATGTTTTATTCAAAATACACTGAAAATCTGTAATCAACATATTCAACAAGTGAAGTGCTAAAAATCGTGTGTTTGTAGATTTTAACAAAATTATTGAAAACAAAGTTGAAATCATCTAAAGTCCTGTCCAGTTACTGCATCCGGATCAAAGTGGCAAGTAAGGAAAGAACTGAACAAATTAAATGATGAGCATTCAAACAGTAGACTGGATTTAATTTTTAATATTTGTAATCATGTTTTGAATTATCTGGATATGTAGAAAATATGTTCGTAGAGCTTTTTTTAAATTTTGAATAAATGTATATTCTATAGAAGAACAGAATGAAACTGAGAGTTACTAAAGCTTGGTGCCATTTCAAAGTATGCAAAAGAATCATAAAACTAAATGATTTATTCTACATTTTTTGTCTTGCAAAGATTTGTCAAATAAGAAAGATTATGCCAGTTAATAAAAATCTTTGGGATTACGTGCTCACCAAATATTAGAATAATCTCTATTTAGTGGAATTTTCTTTGAACAAGCACGTATCTCAGCACCTAAGGAAATATTTTTTTCAATTAAAATTAAGTTCTATAGAGAAAAGTCAAAGGTATCAACAGTTTCAAATGTAGTAACCACAAAATGCATATTTGAAGAGATGTTATACAATTTTATTTTTAAGAGACCAGTAAGACCATATTTTTAAAATATGGTCTTGCTTTTGTCGAAAAGCAAATTGTTAGAGTCTAAGAGGAACATTTCAGAAAGTTTAGAAACAAATGAAACAAATTATCAATAATAATGACATTAGCAAAATTTAAAAGATACTTTTTATCCTATACAGTCTCATAATTTGATATAATTAACTTATAAATTTAACTTTGAATCAGATCTACCAAACTTTGAGGACATGGTGGTTCCAGGCTTGAATAAAAAGATCCCATGTATTTTGCAAAGTTAGTGTATTCTTGGTTTCCAGATAAAATAAAGTCCATGCAAATAAACAGCCAAAATTTATAGATCCATGTTACTTGTAAATGTAGATGCAAAAATGTTAAATAAAATATAACGAACTAATCTAATAGTGTGGTTAAAATATTGTCATACAAGAATACCCACTTTTACCACTGCTATTCAATATCACACCGGAAGTCCTAATCAGAGGTAGTCAAGAGAAAGAAATAAAGGGCATCCAAATTGGTAAAGATCAATATACACAAATCAGTAGCACTGCTATATACCAACAGCGACCAAGCTAAGAATCAAATCAAGAACACACTCCCTTTTACAATAGCTGCAAAAAAATAAAAAAATAATTAAAAAAATAAAATACCTAGGAGTATATTTAACCAACCAGGTGGACTATACTCCTATACTCCCCAGGTGGAGGGTCTCTACAAGGAGAACTACAAAACCCTGCTTAAAGAAATCACAGATGACACGAACAAGTGGAAACACAAGACCATGCCCATGGACGGGAAGAATCAATATTGTGGAAATGAGCACAATGCCCAAAGCAATCTACAGATCCAATGCAATGCCCATTAGCATTCTTCACAGAACCAAAAAAAAGAATATCATAAAATTCGTATGGAACCAAAGAGAACTCACATAGCCAAAGCAATACTAAGCAAAAAGAATAAATCTGGAGGCATCACATTACTGGATTTCAAATTATATTACAAGGCTACACAGTTACTGAAACAGCATGATACTGATATAAAAATAGGAACTTAGACAAATAGAGCAGAATAGAGAACCCAGAAATAAACAAAATACTGATCTTTAACAAAGCATACAAAAACATAAATTGGGGAAAGGACACCCTATTAAATAAATGGTGCTGGAAAACCTGGCAAGTCACATGCAGAAGAATAAAACTGAATCACCGTCTCTCACCCTATACAAAAATCAACTCAAGATTGATCAAAGACTTAAATTTAAGACTTGAAACCATAAAAATTATAGAAGATAACATTGGAAAACCTCTTCTGGACATTGGCTTAGGCAAAGAATTCATAACTAAGACCCCAAAAAATGCAAAAAAAAATTAATACATATATGGGACCTAATTAAACTAAAGAGCTTCTACACAGCAAAAGAAACAATCAGCAGAATAAACAGACAACCTACAGAATGGGAGAAAATATTCACAAAGTATGCATCCAACAAAGGACTAATATCCAGAATCTACAAGAAACTCAAACAAATCTGCAATAGAAAAACAAATAATCCCATCAAAAAGTGGGCAAAGGACATGAATAGACAATGCTCCAAAGAGGAAATACAAGCAGCCCACAAACAGATGAAAAAATGCTTAACATCACTAATCATCAAGGAAATGCAAATTAAAACCACAATGAGACACCACATTACTCCTGTAAGAATAGCCATAATTAAAAAGTCAAAAAACAATAGATGTTAGCATGGATGTGGTAAAAAGACAACACTTTTATACTGCTGGTGGGAGTGTAAATTAGTACAACCTCTATGGAAAACAGTAGGAAGATTCCTTAAAGAACTAAAAGTAGAACTACCATTCAATCCAGCAATCCCACAACTGGGTAGCTACTCGATGGAAATGAAGTCATTATGTGATAAACACACATGTGCAAGCATGTTTATAGCAGCAAAACAACCCACAATTGCAAGGATATTGTACCAACATATGTACCCATTGACCAGCGAGTGGATTTAAAAAATGTGATATATAGACACCAGGGAATACTATTCAGACTACTCAGCCATAAAAAGGTGCAAAATAATGTCTTTGGCATCAACTTGGATAGAACTGGCAGCTATTACTCTAAGTGAGTAACTTTGGAATGAAAAACCAAGTAGCATATGTTCTCACTTATAATTGGAAGGTAAGCTATGAGGATGCAAAGACATACAGAGTGATATAAAGAACTTGGGGGACTTGGGGCCTGGGGAGTATAGAAGGGGGTTGAGAGATAAAAGACTACTTATTGGGTACATTGTATACTGCTTGTGTGACAGGTGCAGTAAAATCTCAGAATTACCACTAAAGAACTCATCCAGGCAACCAAAACCCACCTGTACCCTAAAACCTGTTGAAGTAAAAATAAATAAATAAATAAGTAAAATATTGTCACTAGAATCCCAGGAGTACAAGTATGATTCAATATCAGAAAACTGATAAGGCAATCTGCAATCTTAATATATTAAGAAAAAATGTAATTACCTGTAATCCCAGCACTTTGGGAGGCCGAGGCAGGCAGATCACGAGGTCAAGAGATCGAGATCATCCTGGCCAACATGGTGAAACCCCGTCTCCACTAAAAAAATACAAAAATTAGCTGGGCATGGTGGCACGTGCCTGTAGTACCAGCTACTCGGGAGGCTGAGGCAGGAGAATTGCTTGAACCTTGGAGTCGGAGGTTGCAGTGAGCCGAGATCGTGCCACTGCACTCCAGCCTGGCGCCTGGCGACAGAACAAGACTCTGTCTCAAAAAAAAAAAAAAAAAAAAAAAAAAGTAGTTATTTCAATAAATGGAGAAAATAGCCTTGAGATAGAACAGAGCCTCATTAATTTTATAAATAATAAGCCAATTCACCGTAAACATCTACTCAATGAAGAAAATACAGATACATTTTATTTAAATTGGCAATGGAAATAATAGCCATAACCACTATTACCATTAACCTGTTACTGGTGTAGGACTGGGAGGGAAGACATAATGTTATACTTATTTTCATATAACGTGATTACTTTATGCAGAAGTACCAACAGAATCATCAAATAAACTGTTAAAACTAAAAAGAATATTTGCCATCTTTTGTGTTTGTTCTCAGTCTGAAAAATTCAATAGTGTTTCTAAACACTAGCAAAAAACAATTACTTATACAGTCAATTGTCATTATTCCTGGTAGTTCCATTCTACAAAGTCACTATGAGTATTTAATAAGCAAATATTAAAGCATTGGTTCTAGGGGAAATATATTGGGAAGATTAGATTCCTGTGAGCCTCTGGTTACCTAATTTTTATCAACTGGTCAATACCAACTTCATTTTATGTGTGATTCTGTTTAAAGACACTCTAATATACTGTTGTTTCATTGACATCAAACTTACAGCCAACAGCACTGTAACTGATTAACTTATGTCTGAACAGAACTTATCTAACATAATATTTTCTTTACAAGACACATCATAGGTTTCTTTGACTCAGAATCTTAGCACTTCAGCACTTTGTTTGGGGGTAATTTTAAACAGAAAAATTATCAATAAAAATGTTGAAAGACGGCTGGGCGTGGTGGCTCACTGCTGCAATCCCAGCACTTTGGGAGGCCGAGATTGGTGGATAGCCTGAGGTCAGGAGTTTGAGACCACACTGACCAGCATGGGGAAACTCCATTTTTATTAAAAATACAAAAAGTTGCCAGGCATGGTGGCAGGTGCCTGTAATCCCAGCTACTCAGGAGGTCGAGGCAGGAGAATCAGGAGGCAGAGGTTGCAATGAGCTGAGATTGCACCACTGCACTCCAGGCTGAGGAACAGAGCGAGACACCATCTCAAAAAAAAAAAATGCTGAAAACCATGACACTAAAGAGATTGTACAAAAGACATTGTTTAGAGTGTGAGAGTGGAAACATGAACATAGTGACACCTTGTTTGATCTCAGCAGAGAGGGTGTGCATGAGTGACTCAAATTTCTTACCACTACACGGATGTCTACTAGTGACTTCAAGAATCCTTTGACTATTAGTTTTGGGGTTATAAATAAATTTTAACAAAGTGGCAAATTAACAAACATGGAATCCCTGAATAATAACAAATATGGAATCCCTGGAAAACGGTATTTTATTTTGTATATAAAATAATCACTATTATTCAGGGATTCCATATTTGTTAATTTGCCTATTTGCTAAATATAAATATATACACAAAATAAAAATTAGCACTACTAAGAATAGTAGCAAAAACATTAAAGTGTCTAGAAAATAAGATAACTACAGGAAAACACTAATAACGCCAATAAAAGACAACAGAAACTTATCTAGCCAGGCACAGTTGCTCACACCTGTAATCCCAGCACTTTGGGAGGCCAAGGAGGAAGATTGGTTGAGCCCAGGAGTTCAAGACCAGCCTGAGCAACATGGTGAAACCCCATCTCTACAAAAAATACAAAAATTAATCAGGTGTGGTGGCATTCACTTGTAGTCCCAGCTACAAGGGAGGTTAATGTGAGAGGATTGTCTGAGCCTGGGATGTCAAGGCTGCAATGAGCTGTGATTTCATCACTGCACTCTAGTCTGGGCAACAGAGCCAGATCCTATCTAGAAAGAAAGGAAAGAGGGCAGGGCAGAAGAGGGGGAGGGGAGCAGAGGGGAGGGGAGGGAGAGGGAGGGGGGTGAAGGGAGGGGAAGAGAAGAAGAAGAAAGAAAATAGAAAGAGAGAAAGAGAAAGAGAGAGAGAAAGAAATAGAGGAAGGAGAGGGTGGAAGGGAGAGAGAGAGAGAAAGAAGGAAAGAAAGAAAGAGAGAGAGAAATAGAAGAAGGAGAAGAAGGGTGGAAGGGAAAAGAAGAAAGAAAAGGAAAAAGAAAGAAAGAAAAGAAAGAGAAAGAAAGAAAGAGAGAGAGAAAGAGGGAAACAAAAGATCTTCATAAGTACAGAAAGATTACACACACTACAAATTCTACAAAGCCATGAAGGGTAAGCAAAATAATAGAAACCTAGACCAATGTCACAGAATAAAGTTCTGACAGACAGGTGTATGGTCAATAAAGGTAGTATGCAAAAATAAGTGGGAGATTTTATAGAAGATGGTTTTGGAAAAACTGATCCATGACATAAAGAAAAATAAACTAGCTCTCTAAAATGAGGGCTTTGGGTCAGTGCTACCCAATAGAAATATAAAGTGAGAGGTAGATGTAATTGAAAAAGTTCTAATTGTCATATTTCATAAAGTAAAAAGAAATGGGCGTACTGACTTTAGTAATATATTTTATTTAACCCAATGTGTCCAAAATATTATTTAAACATTTAATTGATCTTTTAAAACTTATTGATATATTTTACCTTATTATTTTCTAAGACTTCAAAATATGGTGTGTATTTTACACTTACAGCCCATTTCAATCCAGTCTTTAAATCTCCCTGGAAACAATGTATGTTAGATTTTAGAAAATTTACAGTTGAAATTTACAGTTGATTCACATATCCAAACTGTTCTAAACATATGTAATAAATTTTCTTTTTTAAAAAATTTTTTTCTTTTTTTTTTTTAATAGAGACGGGGTTTCACGAAGTTGGCCAGGCTGGTCTTGAACTCCTGACCTCAGGTGATCCGCCCGCCTTGGCCTCCCAACGTGCTGGGATAAATTTTCAATAATTAAATTGTGCATGAAATAAAAATCACTTTTGTTTAATGTTTGAATCCACATTGGTAAAATTGGTCCACTTGTTTTTTAAAAATTAATTTAACTTTGAAGAAAAAGCATATTAGTACTAATAGCATGTCTAAGTTAAATAATTCACTAACTTATGTATCAATAAGCATCGTCAACATAAAATCAAAGAGGTTATTGTATCATTTTAAAAAGAACTCCATAATTATCACTATCAACAGAGCATACTCCAAACTTTTTCTGTAGGTTTTGCAGCCAATTTACATTATTGCTGTAGATTGCAATTCTACATTCATAATATCTTTAATAGAAGTTAAGAGCTTTACAAAACTAAACAAAAGTATTTTCAATGCTTACATACTGTGGAATGAAGCAATAAGGGAAATATCAGTCTCTCATTTCAAAATTCTAGTGAATCCAGATTTTTAACCTAACGTAGCTGGAATACTCTCTGTTGTGATAGAAACTGATTTTTTCATATGTATCTGAAATTCTTATTTAAAAAATATAAAATATTAAACAATATTTATGCCTCAAGTTTAAATGTTTAGATTGTGAATTGATAGTATTTCTACATAAATTTGGTAGTTGTTTGAGACAAAATATACCCAAAGTATTAGCTGAGTATCATCTCATATCACATGATGTATCCAGAGGTACTGACATTTTTCAAATGTTGAAGCAATAAATCTTTGATATTGTGAAAAAGGTATTGTACTTTATGAACAAATATTCTGTGGCTTAGCTATGTCTTTCACTCACATTAAAAATATCTTTTTTAGTTTTTTTCTTACAACTTTCTAATACATTTTTCACAATGTAATAATGATTTTTGCCATCTTTCTGACTAAAAATGATTTTTTTTTCTGTTTAATAATTCATTTCAATTTATAGTTACCCAAAGTTATAGGCTCAGTTTCTGTTGAAAATCACTGAAGAGTTTTGTGTTGATTAGTTAATTCTGATTTCACATAATTAATTTTTGTCAATGCTTTTTTGACTATTGAGAGAAAGCATCTTATTAAATTCACCATGTATATGCTGAAAACATCTCTTAATATTATTCACCTTATTATCTTTAAAACTTGCTATTCTTTTGCTCTGCTAGAGCAATTTGTAATCGTTATTTATCATGAAATTCGTGACATACTTTTTTCCAAATTTTCTCTTTTTAAAAATGTTTCCCATTGTATTACACACATCTGCATCTGAATTTAAATCTGTAGCAGCAGTATGATTTTATCTTAAATGTGAAAATTTGGTAATATTATTTTTACACTAAAAAAAGCTAAATATGTCAAATAATAGTAATACTTTTTTATTTAATTACTGATTATAATTTACTTAGGCATCACTCTAAGTTTTTATATTTTTGCAATATATTAAAATAAACTAAAATGTTACATCATAGAAAAAATCATTTAGACTAAATAAATTGGTTGATGGCAATTATGTTGGTAATGTTTATGTCTACTAACAGAAATAATGCATGCATACATAGAAAAAATTATTTGAACTAAATAAATTGGTTGATGCCAATTATATTGGTAATGTTTATGTGTACTAACAGAAATAATGCATGTGCCCAGCACATACACCACAATAAAGCGGTATCTTACATGGTGCAATAGTTAAATTCAAAACAATACATTATGTATGATTTTACACTAAGCTTTTTAATTTAAAGTAATTAAAACCAAATAAAGTTAAAACTCAATTTCTTAGATACACTAGCTACCTTCAAGTGGATAGCTAAATGTAACTCTTGGCTACTAAGTGAATAGCCCAGAACTAGCTGAATTAAAGATTTAAATGTGAAAGAAGAAACAATAAAGCTGATTGAGAAAAATGTACAGCAATATCTTAGTGATCTAAGAAGAGTAACAAAAGCATAAACCTTAAGTAAAGAAACGGTCAATGGATCATATGAAAGCAAATATTTCTGTTCAGTATTAGGAATCATGGACAAAGCTTATAGGTAACAAAATTATAAAGCAAGATAGAGTAAAGCATTTGGAGATTATGTGGATACATATCCTCTCCCGCATGGCTTGTGGCGGTATACACTGACTTTAGTAATTGCAGACAGCAATCTAGCACTATTGGTTAAATTAAGTATAATCATACCGAAGATATAACCCATGAATTCTCAAGAGCACAAGTATGAAGATGTTTCCTATAGCTTTCACAATGGTGGCACAAGAAAATACACAGTTGAATACCACAGTGAAATTTATCCAAGAAGAGAGGATCAGTAAAATGTGGTGGATATCTGCAATGGAGCATTATTTAACAGTTAAAAGAAACAGAGTATATGTGCATAGGGAGACACATAGAAATCTTTAAAAATAGTACTTACTACAAAAAAGTAACAAATTTTTTGTAATAAAGGATGAGATTATATTGTGATAACATGTGTGGCACGTGATGCACACAGATAGCAATGCACATTTTGAAAAACGCCTCCAAAGTACATGTTAAACACATGATGTTGATTGTCCATAGGGGGAGAACAATGACAGTGAGGTGGACTAATGGTTATAGTGTATCATAGACTTGGAAGTGTGATTAAATATTCAATTTTTGAGGTGCATGAAAATTGCTTTTAAAAACTGAATTACATTTCTGACATTATAGCAGAATGTCCTGAGATACTCTCCCATGGAACAAACAAAATACAGTTTAAACATATTTTTAAATATATTTCATGTATTTCTCAAAAGCAAATAAAAAAGTGAAAAAAGAATCCAAACACATAAGCTCTCTTTCCCAGAAGCATCAGTTGAACCCTACTGAAGTTAACCTTCTGGTTTCAGGTCTACACTTGGAGCACAAGGAACAAGAAATAAGCCTAGTACTTTCCCAAATTGGGACACCAAAGAGATGCCTACTTAAAGTCAAAAGACAGAAAACTAGGGTAATTTAGAAACAAAATTACCTCATTTAAGGACACAAAAGTAAAAGTTGACTACCTTGACATCGACACCACGTAAAAGGAGAAGTGTCTCTACTGAGATTTAATTGTCCCTAGATGACATTCACGTGTATTTTCAAACTCAAATTCAGGCTATCTTTATTGCTTGAAAAATTTAAAGCCAGGAATTCAAGCTGTCCCAGATTCATAATATCTATAAATTTCTAATAGGAAACACAAACTCTTTTTAAGAAAACCCATTTCAATTCATTTTTCCCAGAATTTTCCCACAGATAAATGTCAAAGAAACATTGAAAGCAAGAGGAAATAGGGTAACATGAATAACAACTAGTGACATGAAAATATGACCACCATGTTGGAAAATAAAAGTATATTAAACTTCTAAAAATTTCTTAAAGTATTTAAATTCAAAATACAATAGACAGCAAATTATATATAGCTGGAGAATTATTTATCTGATAATTAAATTGTAAGAAATTATTGACACTGTGCACAGAAGGAAAATGAGATGCTAAATATAGAGAGAGGTTATTAAGAGAAATGGAAAAGATTATATTGGTCTAACATTTATTCAGAGTCTAGTAGGAGAGGAAATAGGACAACATCCTTTGTGGCAATGGCTAAAAATATTCCAGAGCTGATTATAAGATATTTCTCTTAACATTCAGGTAGCCCAGAGACTCTCAAACAAAATAAATAAAATAAAATTCATACCTAGATACAAAGTGTTGGTGTTTCAGAACACCACAGACAAAGTAAAGATCTGAAAAGTAATCAAAGAAAAGACAAAAACCTAAAATTAAATGGCAATTCCACTGACAGCTGACTTTGCAACAGCAGTAATGGAAACCAGAAGACAATGGAATAGTATCATGGAGGTGCTGGCAAAAAGGTCTGTCAATCTAGAATTCTATATCTAGTAAAACTCTGGAGAACAGAGGAAAAATAAAAAATTTTCTCAGATAAACAAAAATGGATCTATAGACACCAACTAAAGAAAATTCTAAATGTATTTTTCTAAAAATAAGAAATATGAACTCGATGGAAAATCTGATCTGTAAGAAAAAATAATAAGTAAATACATTAGTAAATCTGATGGGTAAATCTAAATAACTATTGACTAGATGACAAAATAAAAATATAAATAATAACATTTAATTTTAGTTGTTAGAAACAAGCAAATCTTAAGTGTTGACATGAATGCAATTTATTTTTTAAAAACTAAAATATATATAATCCGTGAAATTTAAATTACACTTCCTAATAAATCCTCTACTGAAGAATAAATAACTTTGGGAACATTATTAAAATTGTTAACTAAACATTATTTCAAAAACTACTTATCAAAACACATAGGCACATCACACCCATTAAGATAGCCAATATCAAAAATAATAATAATAATTGCAAGTGCTGGTGAGGATGTGAAGATTTGGCACCCTCGTGCTGGTGGGAATGTCAAGTAGTACAGCCACTGTGGAAAACAATATGGCAGTTCTTAAAGAATCAAAAATAGAATTACCATGTGATTTAGAAATCCTACTTCTGGGTTAGACTCAAAGAAACTGAAAGAATCTCAAAGAAACTGAATCTCGAAGAGATATCTGTATATTCATGTCCATAGCAGCACTATTCACAATTGCTAAAACTTGGGAGTAACCCATGTTCATCCATAGGTGAAGGGATAAGCACATGGTCTTTACATGCAATGAAATGTTATTCAGCCTTCAAAAGAAAGGAAATTCTCACATATACTATAACATGGATGAATATTAAGGATATTTTGCTAAGTAAAAGAAACCAGTTACAAAAGGAAACATACTTAGGGTACTCAAAATTTTAGAGAGAGAAAGTGGAACAGTGAGTTTCATGGACTGAGGAGTGAGGAGAATGGAGAGTTGTTTAGTAGGGACAGAGTTTCAGTTTCACAAGATAAAAAAAATTCTGAGGATGGCTGGTGGTGATGGCTGCACAACAATGTTAATTTACCTAATACCACTGAACTACTTCATACTTTTAAAAAGGGTAAGGCAGTAAGTCTTATGTTATGTGTATTTTATTGTAATAAAAAATTGGAAAAAACTTACATAGGATGTACCTGAAATAACACTTAATAGAAAATGTACAGAAGAGAAAGAAAGAAAGGGAGAGAGAGAGAAAAAAGGAAAGGAAAGGAAAGCAAAAGAAAGAAAGAGAATCATCCTATTTTAATTGTGGAGAATAAACCAAAAGACAGTACTCAGTGCAAAACAGTAAAGATAAAAACAGAACTTAATAAAATAGAGAACTAAAATACGGCAAATTAGAAAAAAAAAAAACAGGTTTATTTTAAATCTCATAAAATTAAGAAATCTCTAATGAAAATTTTTACATTATTAAGAGAATGCACAGAAGCAACCTCTGAAAAGGAAAAGAAATTCAAATTACAGATGCTTCAAGACGTAAAAAGATGAGTATACTGAGTACAATCTGATGACAATTTAATATGTAAAACAAAATAGAGTGAACACATTTTTAGGAAAAAAAATAACAAAATAAGAAGAGTTTTTAAAAAATCAAACAGTCCAACATCCCTTAAATCTGTTGAATCAGTAATGTAAAATCTTTTGAAAAAAGAAATATCATGCTTGATAATTGTGCAAGTAAATTATTGCATGATTTATTTTTAAAAAGCTAATCTTACAAAAACGCTTTCATAGTACAAGAATACCATTTAACTCAGTTTATGAAGTTAATTTTCTCCAAATACTAAAACCAGATAAGAATAAGCAGGCAAAAGAAAAAGTAATAATAAAGTATAAGCCAATCTCATCCATCTACAAAGAACAAGAGTAAGAACATGTGCATGAAATCTTACATGTACTGAATGTTATATTATGGCTCTGTAGGGTTTCATCTTATAACTACCTGGTTTAGCATCAAAAACTCATTGATAGATTAAAATATTTATACATAAATGGGGAAAAGTGAGAAAAAAGGATTTAATATCATTCAATATTCATGAAAGTATTGCTCAGAATAGTAGGAAATTTTTAAAACTTACTTAAACTGATAGAAGGAGGCTACTAAAATCCTAGGAAAAACATCATATTTAATGGTGGACTGTTAAAATCCTTCCCTTTAAAATCAGTTGCATGACAATGATTCCTAATATCACACTTCCCTTGAACATTATATCTGAGGCTGTAGCCAGCAATAAAAGGCAAGAAGAAGATACAAAATAATAGAATGGCTCTTAAATGACTAGAACATCTAAATGATAGATAAGATGTCAAAATAAGAGAATGACATCTTAAATGATTAGAAAAAAATTAAAATTATTTGCTGATACTATGTCGTTCTGTAGAAAGTCCAAAAGAATCTACTGATGAATTATTAGAATTAAATAATGTAATTTTAAAAGAATGTGGGATACAAAATAAATAGGGAAAAGTTAATTGTTTTTGTATACCTCAGCCAAAAGTATTTACAGTGTGGAAATTTAATATTAAATAATATGAAATTTACGATAGAAACCAAAATTTAAATGCCTAGGAATAACCATAATATTAATAGATGTACAAATTTAAAAGACCCAAACAAAAAAAGATACCTATATAGGAAGACTTAATATATTAAGATGTTAATTATCTTCAAATTGACCTTTCTATTCAAGAAAAATCCAGACAAATTTCCATGAGGTAATTGGTTAGATCAAGCTGGCTCTAAAATTTATATGTAAGAGCCAACAGTCAAAAACGAGCATTGTTGAAGGGAAGAATACATTGGAATGATGGAGCTTACCACATATGAAGACATATTATGAAAATACGATCAGTGAGATATGTTTCATTTGTGTAGAGATAAACAAATATACTTACACAAAAATAGAAACCCGATTATGACAGCTAGCATTGGGGAACATGGGAAAATGTATAGCAACAATTACTTTTATATAGGGAAGAAAATTAACTAGGATCCCTATCTCACATAATACACTAAAATCATTCCAAGGTAAATTTATGACATAAATGTTAAAAGCAAAACTATAAAAGTTTTGAAAGACAATGTGGTAGACTATTACCATGAATGAGGAAAACTTTCTTTAAGAGTCAAAAAACACAGTCAAGGAAATTATTGATCAATTGGTCTTGAAATTGAGATACAATGAAGACGTGAAAAGATGATACACACTGGCATAAAATATTTGAAACACAGATCACTGAGCAAGTATTTTTTGAAACATATAAAAAATTCCCAATATACAGATACGAAAACAACAATTTGATAGAGAAGCAGGCAAATTATTTCAATGGGTACTTCATGCAAGAGAAAAGTAAAATATGAAAAAGATGCTCAATCTCATTAATATGCAGAGAAATTCCAATCAAAGCCCCAATGATATTACAGTAGCAAGGAGTTTGAAGCCTGACAATATCAAGTATCTAGGACATTGTGGGACACAGGAGTAGTTAGCACTTTCTGTGCCTAAAACACAGGAGGGCGGTTGTGTAGCCAGTGTTATAAAGGGTGTTCCTGGACCATGAAAGGCAGGTCCAGAAAAAGAGTAAAGAAGCCAAGTGGTTTTAAGTGCAAATCAAAGTCCGTCAAGTTATAGCAAAACCAGTCACACTGACTGTATTTTCAACGTATTCATTCAATAGACCTAAAATTCCTTCAGTGTCCAAAATTGTGATGACCAGATTAATTCAAATAACAACATCACAAAGTCACAGTATTGTGCAAACCAGCTGCCACCTATTTTTGTAGCCATAGTGAGAGATTATATTTTAGATAACTATAAAATAGTCACTAAAATGATTTTTAAATTGTTAAACTGCTACAAGCATAGTCAGTACTTATTACGCTTTATCATGATCTGCGAGTAACACATGCATGTTTGTGAACTATCATTCTAAGGACTGTTTTAAAATAGATGACAGGAGTTGTGTTTTGTTGTTGTTTTATTGTTTTGTGTCTTTTAAAACATTTTCTGTGAAGCAATAGATTCATGGAGAGAGAACAGCATTGACAGGAAGTATCTAAAGCTTTGTCTTGTTTAGCAAAAGTTAATAGGTCCTCCATGAGCTTTAATATCCAATGTCCTCATTGTGAAGTATCCCCCAATTATGTGCATTACAATTTGCAAACCAGTTAAAGAGAAAAACGATAAACTGGCAACTAAGTTCAGCCAGTCCTGGAATTCCAAAATTCTAGAATACACCATTGATTACTGGTAGGAATACAAATATTCTCCATCACCTTGAATTTTATAATTCTGACTGCTTTATGGAAGGACCATATTCTACCATTGTCCTTTGGGCATCACTCCAGAAGCTTTCTTGCTTGTAAGTAGATCTGAGCCAAGTGCCAGGGGTGCAGGAGCAAGTTCTAGGGCTTTGGAGTCAGACGGCATTGGATTCCCACTGAAGTAAGCTGTGCTGCTTCTCCTACCTTCAGGTCTACTATGTATAAATGAAGTCTAAATATATACCTGGTAGGCTAGTTGCAAGTATTAAGCACAATAATGCCTCTGAAGGACCCAGGACATTCTTGGACAAGAGAAGCTCTTGTTTCTGGTCAGCCTGTCTCCATTCCCGTCTGATAAGTTCAGGAGGCCACAGAGAGCAGGAAGGGTAGCCACAGAACAGGCTAGGGGAGGCAGGTGCCCTTTGGGCCAGCTTCCACATCATCCCATCCTAGCTGCACTGCCACTGGCCCTCATGTGCTCTCCCTTCTTTGTCTGCTCAGGCCCTCCCAATGGTTTGTTGTTGACATTCAACCTCAGCTCTGTTCCCTGGACTCTGATGCACATCTCCTTGCTCCAGAACCTGCCTCTATGCAACGCCATTAAACATCTGCCATCCTGAGCCCTTGCTGGCATGGTCCCAAGACCTCCCACAAATGTCACAAGTACTACCAGACACCTGAAACATTCTTTCCCCAACTCCTGTCAGAATGTCCCAATCACAGGCTCTGAGCTTTAGTTCTGCCTGCCTGGTGACATGCTGGCCCGAGGCAGTAGGACAGCCTTGCATGTTTGCCAATAGAGCTGTGCTTCTTTGAATGATTTAGGAATGATCTGGGTATACTAAAACACGAAAAATCCAAGATATCTATTATGATACCTGATTGCCAAAGCTGCCACTCTTAATCTCCCAGTTGTTCCTTGTCCCATTACAACTTGGTTTATAATTAACCATTCCCTTCAACCACTCTTGCTGGGTTGTAATTGTAATATGTATGCAATGGAAACCAAATCTGAAGCATCTCTCCCTGAGTCCTGGTCTGATCACCTCTAGCTTGCTTTGTAAACAGTCACTCTGTCTGTTGAAAGTGTCTCCACCCCAGTGTGGCGATTCCTCAAGGACCTAGAAATAGAAAATCCATTTGACACAGCAATCCCATTACTGGGTATATACCCAAAGGATTATAAATTGTTCTATTATAAAGACACATGCACACATATGTTCATTGTGGCACTGTTTACAATAGCAAGGACCTGGAACCAACCCAAATGCCCATCAATGATAGACTAGACAAGGAAAATGTGGCAAATATACACCATGGAATACTATGTAGCCATAAAAAACAATGAGTTCGTGTCCTTTGTAGGGACATGGTTGAATCTGGAAACCATCATTCTCAGCAAACTGACACAAGAATAGAAAATCAAACACTGCATGTTCTCACTCACAGGCAGGTGTTGAACAATGAAAACACATGGACACAGGGAGAGGAGCATCACACACTGGGGTCTGTTGGGGGGGTGGCTAGGGGAGAGACAGCAGAGAATGGGGATGTTGCGGAGGGATAACATGGAGAGAAATGCCAGATATAGGTGATGGGGGGATGGAGGCAGCAAACCACATTGCCATGTATGTAACTACGCAACAATCCTGAATGATCTTCACATGTACCCCAGAACCTAAAGTACAATAAAAAAAAGAAAGAAAGAAAGAAAGAAATTGTCTCCACCCTCTTCCTTATATCTTCTGTTAAGCTGTAGGAATGCTGTTTTCTAAAATGCCATCTTTTATGGAAAAGATCATGACATTCCTTTCTATAAAATCCTAAAATGTCAAACATGAGACTCATTTGCTTCTTTCTAATATGGCTCTAGCTTCACCTCCCACTATTTCCTCAAAACCTAATGCACCTTATATTTATTTCTTCATGTATCTTACATTACAAATATATTGACCCGTATGCAATTTTCCAAACTGATCATATTCTTTCTTTTTGCAGTAATGTCTTCTGGAAACACTCTGAAATTTAGACAAAAGGTTCAAGAACACTATTAGGAACTTTGTACCTTCAAATCATTGATGGCAGGTTGTAGACATAATGCTCAAACTACCCCAAATTAGAGCACATTTTCTAAAAACAAAGAAATTACCTAAAAAATCTTCCATAAGTCTATCAAAATACAAAACTAAGATTGTTAGAAAACTGTCATTGAATCCACAAACCCAATTCAAGTATTGCCTTTTGATTCAAAAATATCCTTTGTAGCAAGGTGGTCAAGTTTAGAAACATGGATTGCTTTTAGTTATAATTTCTCTTTAGTCTTTTTCAACCTGAAAAATTACTATCTCCTTGACTTTCATGTTCCTGACATGTTTGAAGAATACAGGCCAGGTATTTTAGGAATTTCTCCCAATTTGGATTTCCCTGGTATCTCCTCATGAATTGCTCTGCTGTGATTTGTCTTGCTGTGTCCCATCAAGTGAAACGCAGTTTTGATTTGTTTCATTACCAGTGGTGTTGACTTTGATTGCTTAAAGTGGTAAGTGTCATGTTTCTTCACTGTAAGATTGTTCTTTTTCCCTTTTTGAGTGTTTTATGGGTAGCTGCTTGGAGAGTCTATGCAAATACCCCATGTCTCATTAAAGTTATAATTTATTCACTTACTTATTATCTATATCACTATGAATTATTGGTTCCCTATTAAATTCAGTGGATTATAATCCATTACTATACTGATGTATTTTAATGCTTACATTCTTCCAGATTTGAACAGTGGGAACCTCTTCAAATTTTCTTCTGTGTCCTTTTAATATGTTTCTTTTCAAAGTTTAACAACTTTCTTACTTTATCACAGCAAAATATTCCAGGCTTATGTCACATTTTCTCTGTCTCTAGCCCCAGAATCAACCATTATTACAAGGATCCCTGATTCCCATTTGGTGGAAAACGGTATTACAAAACCAAGAGCTGGGTCTAGGTGTACTCATTGCTATTGAATCTTGCTGTTTCTACTGTTTCGTGGAGACAGGGCTAGGAATTATCATTGTAAAAATACACATAGGTGATATATGACAAATCTACAGATAGCTTTGATTTCAATTCAGAACCACAGTTTTAGTTGGGTCCCTTTATATTTCTAACATCCTTCTCCAACAGTAAGAAACTGGTTTTCATTATTCTTAATATTTATTTGATTAATCTCCTTGACCATAACCAATCTCCCTCTCCTGCAATAACACCCCATATCAGGCTACATGACACACATCCGGGTCTTACTGCAAGCCAAAAGCCAACCAAGAAAAAGGACAACACATACCCCATATTGTGTCTTCTTCCAAGTATCAACTCCACTGTGGCATGTGCCTATGTTCATTCACCCCAGTGCCTTCAGGTCATATTTTTGCATTTTGTCCAGAGTGTTTAGCTGGTCTCTGGGAGGTTTGGTCCAGCAGGAGCTAATTCAGCCATAGTGGAAGCTGCTATAAGATTTTGTTTATTTTCTTTTCTTTCTGTTTTGTATTTGTGAATTTTCTTTACAAGATTAAAAAAAGATTCCTAGTTTCCTAAGAATTTTTATCATGAATGGTTATTCAATTGTATCACATGCTTTTTCTTTATTTATGGAGATAATCATAAGATGTTTCTCCTTAATCTGTAAATATGGAAAATTACATTGGTTAATGTTCCAATATTAAGCAAAACTTGACTTTTTGGAGTAATCCCCAATTTACTTGTGTGTATTGCCGTTTATAATGTTACTAGATTTTGTTAATATTTTGATTAGGACTTTTGTATCTGTGGTCATGAAAACGATTTGGCTGCTAATTTTCCTTTATTGCGATGCTCTTTGAAGGTTTTACATCCAGGCTATGGTAGCATTATACAAATGAATTGAAAGGTTCTTATTTTTCTATTGTTTGGAAGTGTTTGGAAGAAGTCACCAACAAGGCCAATTGGATAGGACTTCTCTTTGGTGAAAGGGTTTCATGACGGATTAAATTTCTTCATTAGACAGAGGATTATTCAAATATTCAATTTCTTGTGTCAGTTTTAGAAAGTTGTATTTTTCTAGGGATTTTGTCATTTTATCTGAATTGTCAAATTTATTGTCATAAAGCTTTTTATAATATCCTAATATTAGCTTTTTAATGTCCATAGCTTCTTTATAAATGTCCCCTTTTTATCACTAATGTTGGTAACATATGCCTTTCTCATTATTCTTTGATCTGCCTGGCCAGGGATTTATCAATTTGATTGGCTTTTTCAAAGAAATAACTTCCAAGCTCTCTGTGTCCTTATACCTAGGGTATAAATCTTATTTTTTTAAACTTTAAATTCAGTCTAACAATCATAGTCTTTTATTTGAAATATCAGTTTTCATTGTTATCACTACTTTCATATTTATATTTAAATCTACTATCTTGCAATTCATTTTCTATTTGTTGCACTTGTTCTGGACTTCATTTTTTCCTTCCTTTTTTTTATTCTGTCCTAAGTAAACTTTTAAAAAATCTCTTCCATTTTCCCCTCCATTTACTTAATGGTTATATAGTCTCCTACTGTTCTTCAAGCAGTTAACCTGTATATTACAACATGCTGCTTTGACTTACTAATAAGTATTTTACCACTTCCTGAACATTTTAGAGTTCTCTTCTGGACTTTTGGCCTATTGATTTCATGTTTAAGGAAGGGGGATTTTTTTTTAACCAAACTTAAACATTTGAGACAATTGTAGATTCACATGCAATTGCAAGAAATAATGGAGATCCCACGTACCATGTTTCCTTATGCTAACATCTTACAAAACTAGAGAACAATATCTCAACTATTGACTGATACTGATCTTACTCAGATTTCTTCCATTTCACTTACACTTAAGGTTATGCTTGTGTATCTAGTTGTATCAATTTTATTCCATGTGTAGGTCCATTTATCCACTATAGCAGTCAAGGTACAGAGGCATTCCCTCACCGTGAGGACCCCTCAAGCTGTGCTATCATGGCACCTTCCACTCTGTCCTTCTGCCCAACCCCATACCACTCCTAACCCCTGGCAACACTGATCTAGCCCCCCAGTTCTAAATTTTATCATCCTGATTTATTTATAGTGTTTACATTTATTGGTATGGTTTTCTTAACGATGGCTCTGGGTACTACAATATACATAAGTGACATCTCAATCTACTGGTATCCAAGCATATGAACCGTTTTATATTTGGTAAGTTTGATTAAGAGTTATAGTTACCTGATACAGATTGTTTTCAGCATGGAAGTTCTTAGAGACAATAATATTCTAATATTCATGATACTGACTTGATGTGTAGCATTCTACAAGGTTATTTGTTCTGAAAACTTTTATTTTTAATAGATCAATTAATACCTTGGGGAACTTGTATTCTGTGGGTGCCATTCATAAAATGTTTCAACATATCCTTCATTAAAAAGATCTGTAATACTGGTTTTAACCATTAGCAAATGAAATCCCCTTCTTGAAAATTCATGATACATTATACTTTACATTTTTTTCTGATATTTTATATATGTATAAGATATATTATTATATAGTCTTTTATATCTGTTATGTCACTTCATATTTTAACTATTTATAAACTTTAGATATAAATTTTAGTCTAGATTATCAATTATGTTTAAGTGGTTCTAGGCTATGGAAATACAAGGGTGCCATGAAAGTGGCATAAGAGCATTCAAACCTGTGCACCCGAGGCAAGCCTTATAGATGGATCACAGGAAATACCACTAATCAATCACAGCACCCTTTCCCTTTGAGCCAGGGTTAGCCTCAGAATTTTCATGATACTGCTCTCTAGGCAGCCATGGAAACAGGTCAGAATTCATATAAAAGACAGAAATTATACTCTGCAGTAATTCTCATTTAGATGACTATTATTAAATTATTTTATTTTCTGTTTCAGAAATAACATTAAACCAATGTATTCAACTTCAAACCAATCTTAAAATACTTAACTTTCACGTCTAGTCCTTTGATATTTTCACTTTCCTATTCTATATTTATCAAATTTTGATCCATTTCTTGGATCCATGTTTCAGAAATTCAAAGAAAATGTACCACTGTATCACTTTTATTTAATAATGGCAGTTATTGGCATCTAATTATGGCAGTTATGCCATTATTAAATATAAGGGATACATTTTCTTTGAATATCTGAAAAATGCCTTTTTCTAGCCCTTACATTAGAATAGAAATTTGGTGGTGTACCACATTCTTGAGCCAAACGTTTTGTACTAAAACCCCTGCAGATGCTGTTTCTGCCTTTTCTTCTCGTAAGTACTGTTACAGAGGAAAGCTGTGAGATCAGGATCGTTATGATGCATTTGTGGATAATCAATGTCCTCGTTTTTTCTTGAGGCTTATAACAGATTTTTTGTTACTATTGTCTTTATATTTGAAAATGTTGCCAAGGTAGTTCTAGTGCACTCCTTATCACTCATTTTGCCTCGATTTCAGGGCACTTTGCTATTAGCTCAGAAATGTTTTAATCAGTCTTGATTTTATTTATTGCTTCAATTTTAATTGCTTGTTTTCTTCTTCTGGAATACCTATAATACTTTGTTAGTCTTTTATCTCCATCCTTTGTAACTACCATCTTCTCTTTCATCTTGTTTACTTTTGTCCCTATGCTTAGAAAGATAGTAGAGTTTTTTCTTCTACTTTTCATTCTACATTTTTAATTTAATTTTCAACTGTGTAAGACTTCTTTTTTACTGATATAACTAATTATTTAGAATATGTCAATTTAACTAGATACAAAATTTAATTATACCTAAACCCTACCTTCAAGATATTATTAGAAATATACATGCAACTTGGCCAATAGCTTTAACAAACAGAGAGTCTCAATAAAGAAATTTAAATTCTTTTTAAAGAACCCAGTGGAAATCCTGGAGTTTAAAAGAATAAAACTAAAATGAAAAATTCTCTAAAGGGCTCATCTACATATTTGAGATGGCAGGAGGAATATTCAGTAACATTAAAAATGTATCAGTGGAAATTGTTTAATATGAAGAACAAAGATAAATGATTCAATAAAAATGAACAAAGCCGCAGAGACCCATGGTTCAATATCAAGTCTATTAATATATAGGTAATAGGAAACCCCCGAAGAATAAGAAAGAGAGAAAAGAAAATGAAAATTACTTGAAAAAATAAAGGCTGAAAACTTCCCAGATTTGATGAAAAAGTAATAATCTACAGATCTAAGAAGCTTAATGCCACCAAGTTGGACAAACAGTAAGAGATCCACACCTAGACACATCTTAGATAAACTGTAAAACACAAAGAGAAAATCTTGAAAGCTTCAAGAGAAAAAACAGCCATCAGATACAAACAAGACAATTAATGCTGTCTTCTCGTAGGAAACAATGGAGGCCAGAAGGCAATGGAATACCTTATTCAAAATGCTAAAAGAAGGCTACCAAACAATAATTATACATCCAGTAAAACTATCCATTAGGAATAGAGGAGAAATGAAAACATTCCTAGATAAACAAATAATGAAAGGATATGTTTGTAGCAGATCTGCTTTATAATAAATACTTCAGGCTAAAAGGAAATTGCACCAGAAGGTAACTAAACTCCACAGGATGAAAAAAATAGCACTAGAAATAATAAATATGTAGATAAATAGACAACATTTTATAAAGATACTTTTCTCATTTCTTTCCTTAACTTTAAAAAACATAAGATTGTGTAAAGTAATAATTATAATGCTGTATTCTTACATTAATTACCTCTGCAGACACACTACATATGGCAATGACAGCTCAAAGGAGTGGTAAGGAAAAGGAGCAAAATTTTTCTCTGAAGTTGATGACAATAAGTTAAGATGAGTATTGAAATCTCTAGCACAACTACTAAGAAAAAAATTTTTAATATTGTAAAAAAAAATAAGTTCAAATAGTGCATTAAAAATATTTATTTAACATTAAAAAAGCAGTAAAGGAGGACCAGAAGAACAATAAAAGACATGAGACAAATGGAAAACGGATTTTTAAAACTGATCATCATAAATTCATCCATATCAATAATTACATTAAATGCAAATTGACTAACCACCCAATTCAAAAGATACAGATTGTCAGACTGGCTAGAAAAGCAAGACCTACCTACAGTTGTCCCTTGGTATATGTGCATTTCACATCAGTGGATTCAACCAACTGTGGATAAAAAATATTTTTTAAAATTTGTGTCTGTAGTGAACACGTACAGTTCTTTTTCTTATTATTATTCCCTAAACAATACAGTAGCATTTACATGGTATTAGGTATTGCAAGTAATCTAAAGATAATTTAAATTATACAGGAGGATGTGCATAAGTTATAGACAAATGCTTCACCACTTTATATCAGTGATGGAACATATGCAGATTTCAGTAGTCACAGGAGGTCCTGAAGCAATTCCCCACAAAAACTGAGGGACAACTCAACATACTGTCACCAGGAAATACAGGTTAGATTTAAAGATACAATTGTTGAAATAAAAAAGACAAGAAAGATATACCATGCAAACAATAACCATGAGAGAACAGAAGTGGCTGTACAAATAACAGGTAAAATAGACTTTAAAAAATATTGTAATATTATATTGTATAAATACAAAAAATAATAAGTGACAAGGACACTTCACAATGACAAAAAGGGTCAACACATCAGGAAGATATATAATTTAAATGCAAAGGCACTTAAAAACAGCCAAAAATACATGAAGTAAAAACAGAATTGAAAGTAGAAATACGTATTTCATCCATAATAGTTGAAAACTGTAATACTCTTCTCAATAATTGATAGAACAACTAGTCAGAAAACAGCAAGAATATAGAAGACTCAAACAACATTCTCCCCCAGCTCGACTGAACTGACTTTTGTAGAATACTCCACCCATTGACATGTTCTTTTCAAATTGACTGTGGAACAGTCTTCATGAAATAAAGCATATTCTGCGTCACGAAATATTCTCAATAAATCTAAAAGACTGAAATCATATAAAACATATTCTCTGACCACAACGGAATTAAATAAGAGAACCACAATAGAAAGAAATGTAGAAAAACCCTAAGTAATTGAAAATTAAGCAACACGCTGTCAAATAACCAGTGGGTCAAAGAAAAAAAAATCACATGGGAAACTTTAAAATATTTTAAATGGAATAAAAATGAAAACACAGCATACTAAAATGTATAGGATGCAGTTCAAACAGGGTTCACAGGGAAATTTACATCTTTAACATGCAAACCAGAAAATAACAATGTCTTAAAGCAATAATTGAAGCTTTCAGCTTTTAGATACTAGAAAAAGCAAACTAAAGCTAAAGATAACAGAAGAAAGAGCATCCATTATATGCTAACACTATATGGGGCATTGGACACTCTTGCAGTACAATCTAGAATGATATATAGAATAGGAATCAAGAAACATTTTCTTCAGAGAACCAGAGAGTAAATAGTTCAGGCTTTCTGAGCCATAAAATCTCTGTAGCACCTACTCACCTCTGCAGTTATAGCATGAAAAAAAACATAGACAGTGAGTAAATGAATGCATGCGATTATATATCCAAGAAGCTTTATTTATGAATGCTGAAATTTGAGTTTTCTATAACTTGTACCATCTCAGAAAATAGTATGCTTCTTTTGAGTTTTTTTGCAACCATTTTAAAAATGTAAAAACCATTCTTAGTTTACAATTGAATACTAACAGGGAGTAGCCCATATTTGGTCCATGGGCCATAGTTTGCTCATTCCTACCTGATTGATAGAGTCAAAAAAAAAAAAAGTGAAAAAGGAAGAAACAAACTGTAAGTATTGAGCCTCACTGGGGAAGAGACTGTATCTTTTTAGTTCTATATCTTCAGCCAGTTAGTACATGAGATAACAGCGTTTAGGAGAAATGGTGGCATCCCATAGAATCTCTACGCTGAAGGCAAAGTAGCTGAGCTGGCTTACTGGTAGAAACAGTTTATAGAAATATGATCACTTAGTTTTGGTAAATCTTTAGAGGGAAGGAACTAAAGATGGAGTCTAACATAGCAAAATTTCACTCATAGTAAGTACCTAAAATATTTATTTTATTTAATCCTCACAAACCTTCCATTTTACAGTATCCTGCCCCAAGATCCCGTAAGTATTAAGTGGCCAAAACAGGAATAGAAGAGGTTGGTAGCTCAAAGGTCAATTCTTTTTCCAGGAAGCTGAAAATAAATGGTGGTCATGAGTTCATCCTCTGCTATCTCCATGCTGCTGTTCTTAGAACTTCTCTTTCAGTATTAACACAGAGATCACAGCTTCCATTTAGGAAAGCATGAGCTGGGGTCCCAGCAGCAGCCCTGGGTTACTTCTCGCAGGTCCTCATCACTGTCACTCAGTGTGCTTGAGCCTCAAAATTCCCTGCCTGTGTCATGGCAATGATAATGACTCAACCTATATCCCTGGTAATTGGGAAGATCAAGTAAGATAATGTGAGGGAGGGTGTTTTGAAAAGTAAAAAATATGACAAATAGATGGCAGAACTTTTTTGTTCATTCTTAATTGAGTTGGGCCTTATTTTTTTCTTTTCCAGAATGGACACACCTTTGTGAGTCAATCACTGTGCCTTATAAGCATGTGTCAGCTTTTTCTATGTGTGATGCGTGCCTGGATGCAGCCCTTGTTTATGGGCAGGCCTCAGTGTGGGAGAGATCTGTATCTGTGGGTATTCAGATAACTAGGACACCCTGTTCTGTTTATAACTCAATCTTTTACTGATGGGATTTTGACTTTTTTCTCCCTAGTAGCTGATTATGGACAATATTTGCTCCTGGCATGACTAAGTATAAAGTTAGAATGCTCAGCACCCTCTTCCTACATTGTAGCAGTAATGGTGGTAGAAAACACTCTTTTCCGAAGAGGTATCTGACTCTCTCTGGTTTTGAATCCAATGAACATCAGAATGCTTAAAGTTTAAGGTTAGATAAGTATCAAGAAGCTGCGTGCTTATCTGGAAAGTTTGAACTTTCAGTGCCTATTTGGGTAGAAAATGTCATGATTAAGTTTTGTTGCCTGATTTCCAGAACTTCCTGATTTTGAGGGGGCCAGAAATTCTTTGATAAAGAAAAACCACTGTGGAGTCTGACTGCCTCTGATGGCAAATAGAGTGAACCAAACAGAAGTGTTCAGGAACCACCTCAGCTTTCCATCCCCACCAAACCAAACCCTACCCCATAGATAACCCTGCACTTCCTAGATTTCAAACAATCAGTAGTTGGATGGCAGGGAGCTGCAGGATTTCTGGTTTTCATTTGTACCTGGCAGTTTTATCTTTCTCTGGAGGCAGGATAGTATGGCTGGCCACCTAGACCTTCCACTTTCTGTCTCAAACTCCTTGTCTGAAGATATGAACAGAGATCGCCATTTCACAAGGTTCTCATGGGAACTGGTAAGCCTCAGGCACTGAAAATGCCCATCTCCCTCCTCTTCCTCTTCTGCCTTCCCCTGAGGGACTTGATCTGGTAATGGGACTGCCCTCCCCCTGCCAAAAATAGGTTATATAATCCACCATGTGTGTTATTGCACCATATGGTGAAGTACTAACAGACAACCTGTGAAATTCTACTGAGGGCTTGCACCCCAGGATGGAGTCAAGGATTAAGGAAGCCACACAGGAGGAGCGAGACTACGCCCACCACACCACTTCTCTCTGCGATAGAGAAGGCTCCAAAGAGATCACTCTCGTCTGCTTGATTAACCTTGCTTTAAGTCAATTAACAAACTTTATCTCTGGGCATTTCCAAGAATAATTGTGATTATCCCTGACTACAGCACACTGATTCAAAAGCAGAATGGGAAAAGGGGAAGAAAAGGTCCCTCTCATCTCTGCCTCTTGTCTTTCCTAGATTAGGGGAGTGAGCCCACTACTGAGTCATCACTGGATTCAATTCTCATTCAGTAGCCTCAAACCCAATGAAGTTGGACAAAACAGGAAATGATCTGAAAGAGAAGATGTACAGGGCCAATATGAAATGTCAGGGTGCCCTCCTCCTAGGGGAACTCAATGTTAAACTGTGAACATTCACCGGATAATTGCCAACTCAGGATATTTCAGAATAGCAAATCTGATCTTTCCTTTTCAATCTGAAAATTCAGTAAGAAATGTTTTCTTACACTATCATTTTGTATCATCTTCATCCTTTTCACTTCTCTTGATCCTAAATGCCTATGAAATTTGAATTCTCTTACTCTCTGCTCTGTAAGGATTTAAGGCATAGACTATGTATATCTTTGTTCACCAGTGCATCGTTGGTGCTGGCACAGTTCCCAGCATAGTGGAGAAACAAAATCACTATATAATGCACTTTTTACTGTGGATTAAAGCCAAAAAGACTGTAAGTGCTTGAAAGAAAAATCTCTCTTTTGCTTCTTATGCATCCCCCTCTACAAGGCTGAGCATCTTGCCTTCCACATAACAAGTGTTTATTATCAAATGAATGAATGAATGGACAAAAGTATTAAACATTTATTGAGTACCTTCTGGAGGGCAAGCTAAAGAGGAAAGAAATAGAAGACAAGTTTCCTGTTCTTTATGAGGATAAAATTTAGTTGAGGAGGTGTGATATAGATACAGGGACTTAGATAACATTGTCAAGTAAATTTAAGTCACCTGTGACATGTGCAGACATGGAATATGGAAGAAAATTTACTGAAGACATAATCACAGGCAGTTAGGAATGCCTTCTGGGAGATACAAAGACTGGAAGTAGCTCTTACAAAAAGGATTGTAGAAAATGGAAGATGTAGGTAAGGAAACTAACATGTTGCCATGTGTTTGATCCATGTTTTCTTATTTCATCTTCACATGTCATGAAATGGGGGAAAAATAAGAGCCCATGTGTAGAAAATAGTGGGTCAGGATCTGAATCCAAAGCTATTTGACTCCCCCAAAGAATGTTTTCATTCTACATGGGAATACCTCTCACTTGAAAACAGGAAGAAGGAATTGAATGAAGGGAGAATGGCGTGAGAAAGGACCTGGAATTGGGGTGCATGCCTGGTTGCATGAAATGTTAAGATGGAGTGCAGTTTGTTTCAAGGGGAGGCAATGCTGGAAACATTGATAGAAGCCAGATGACAGAAACCGTCAAAAGCATGCTCGGCAGCTTGGACTTTGTTCTGTCCTTTGAATGGGGAATTTTTAAAGATGTTAAAAGGGAATAAGTATTCCAGGAAAATTACTCAACCTCTATATAAGGTAAATTAAAAGAGGACGATTCAGAGGCAGAGAATGAGAGCTATTGCAAGGGCCCAGAGGAATGATGCTGACAGACTTGGCTAAAGTGAGTTACTTGTTCATTCAATCTCTTAAGTATTCTCAAGTATCTCAAGAAATACAGCAAAAAAAAAAAAAAAAAAAAGGACAGGTGCAATGCTTTTTCTAATGGCATCTACTTTCTGGTGGGGAAGACAGGCAGTTAGGAGGACAAAAAATGAATATTGTCAGAGAGGAATAGCATCATAAAGAATCATCAGGACAGTGGGGTGGAGGGTCAGGCAGAGGGGCTGGTGGGGTTGGGTGGACAGGGAAGGCATAAGGAAGGCAGAACAAGCCCCAGGACCAAAAAAGCCAGGCAGCAGAGGAGGGAGGGAGCCTGGCTCAGGGAGAGTCTGCAGAGAGGACAGAGATCTGATGATGCAGGGTTCGTATTGAATGAGGGAAGGAAAATGTGAATGAGAGAGATACTAGGAAGATAGGTTCTGTTGTAGGTTCTGTGTGTCTTTGAACATGGGGGTAAGGAAGAACTTCAGGGTGATTTCAGATGTGTGAGTCTCTAGGACTAAGAGGTGACAAGAGAGGTGAGGGCTTTGGGTCGGGGGAAAGGGGAAGTTTTAGGTTTTATGAAAAAGAGCAGTAGGAGATAGAGGTAGCCCATGACTCATTTGTGGCTTGAAACCTCTTTCTTATAAGAGCAAACTATTTTCTTTCATACCATTGTGGAATTTCCGAAGCTGGAATTGCTGACTACATCACAGAACTGATTTTCTCAGCTGAGAACGTTGTGTGACTTGGGAAAGGTGGTCGCACCTACCTCTACTTACATCGTGTGAATGTGGAGTGTGCAAAAATGCCAAAGGGGCAGGACTCCAGGCCTTTTTCTATCAAAACACATTGCACTAGTTTTAAATTTGGTTATGAAGAGCTCTCCTAATTTCAAAATTGTTTTAAAGTTGGTTCACAATTTGAAAAAAAAAAAACCACAATAAGAATGAAATCAATGAGCATGAAATATAAAGGAATGAAGATGGTGGAGGGTGTGAAGAAAAACCTCTGTTGAGAGTTGCGGGATGGAGGGTAACATACACAGAAACTTATAAACTGATTGAGGCCTTCGCTCTGAGCTTCCTTGGCTTGTCTAAGTCAGGACAAAGAGAAAAACTCCAGGCTGCACAATTTGTAGGCTGGTCACAATGGATCTTGCTGCTTTTCAGGAAAAATCACCTTCCTTGGCCTTGTGCTTTAGAAGGGTATACTTGTATAGGATGCAAAGTTATTAATAATATCCCTGATTTAAAAAAAAACAGCCACAATAACAATTATTCCATGTGGCTATTTCTTTCAACAATCCTTGGTGGAAAATCTGAGTCTGAAAAGCTTTGTGGGGTCTTGAGGGGTAGAGAGTTGGTTTCCAGGTATGTACATTTCTGGAGGTCTGGCTTTGTCCTGGGATAAAGATCGGATAATCTTAATGAAGAGCCATCACTACAGCCTAGGGTATCCTGGGTAAGCAGCATCTCTGAAGGTGGGTCTTTCCTAGCAGACAGGTGCTCTGCCTACAGCCTGAAGGAGAGCCTCCTGCTCTGGTAGAGAGGGTGTTAGGTAGAGAGGGTCACAGAGCTGGGCTTGTGCTGGAGCACAGGGAAGACAGGATGGGGGGGCAGGGCTGCACTTCACCTCCTCCCCTCTCGTGTACTCCACTGGCTCTTGTTGTTGCCCCAAGTGTGTGGCCTGCACCACCTCACACTTGTGACTTTCCTGTCATTCTTTGCCCCTGCGCAATGCGCCCTTGCTCTGGAGAGTCTAGGCTCTATGCTGGGAAAGATCATCACAGCTCATCTTCCTGGAGAAACAGACTTTTGCCTCCCACCCGGACTTCCCAGCATGTCAGCTTAGATAAATGCTTCAGGTAGGGTGAATGCCACTTTAAACTTTGAAATCAGAAGGAAATCAGTGAGCATGAAATATGAAGGAATAAAGATGGTGGAGGATGTGTTCTCAAGCCAGCCAAGAGCCGCAAGGCCACCTGTGGCACCCCTTCTCCAAGCCCAGGCGACTCTTCCGAGTTACGTCTTCCCCAGGCACTCCTGCAGTCCTGCCCCTCCACCTCCATTGCCTTGGCTTGTCTTTATTAAAATTTGTAATAAAAAAAAAAGAAAAATCAAAAGCTAGTAATCGTGAGCCTTCCTATAAAAAACACAGCTTATTTCTATCATTAGCAACCTGTGCTGCAACAGAACCCCTGACACGTGCATTTCAGGAGCAATTAGGAATCGCTGGCTGCATTTACATAACATTAAAATCAGTGTCTACTTGTGCAAAATAAAATGAATCTCTTCCCATTGCTCCCATAGGCACTGGCCTGAGATAGATTTCTATCTGCTTTTGCCTTTTAGCCACACGGATTTACTTGATCTGCCCATTATTTGCTTTCCTGGTAATGGAAGGGTTCCCTCCCACTCTAACTGCCTGGCCAGGAGCAGCAGGCTGGGCACACCCGCTCCAAACCACTCGACAAGGAGGGGTGAGGCACAGCCGCGGCCTATCTCATCTCCCCTCCCCGGCATGCCTTGCAGCTGCAGGAAGCCACCCACCCAAATTTCAGAAACCACAGGCTCCTGTGGGTTCCAAGAGCCTCTGTCCTGGGTGTGCTTTGAAACATGCACACAGTTTAATATCTTGTTAGTCACCTTCTTTTGCATTGCTCAACTGGAACTGGGAAGGAGCACCATTTACTGTGAACCACGCATGGTCTGATCTTCAGTCTTCCCCTTCCTTCATGAGCAGCCATTCTGGTAGCGACGCCCCACTGCTGCATGATGGAGTTCTAGCTCAGCTGGTGTGTAGAAAGGAGGAGACTGTTTCTTGTTATGAACATGCTCCTACCGCACGATGGCGGGCTCTAAGCAAAACAGATGTGTTTTCAGCTGCCACCTGTCATGTCAGAAGCCAGGATGGTTCCCTATGGAATGAGGAAGAAAAGGCCACCTAGTTGGAAGCATGACTGAGAGTTGCTTCTCCCCCTACTCCTGTGCCCCCGCAGTCTCTCCTTTCGTCCAGAACCCCCTCTTCCCTTTTGCACCTGCCTACCCCCTTATTTGTTTAAGACTCAGCCCAGGGCCTGAAATGCATACTTTCCCCCTGAGCCTCTTCCTGACTTTACTCTGGCTCACAGGCCCCTGCACTGCGCTGCCATAGCCTGTGGTCTGAGCCCCCGGAGGACAGAGCAATGTCTGCCCCCCCCATGTCTGGAGCTCAGCAAAGAGTCTGGCCGCAGGAGGCACTCAGGGGATGCTCCTCAGCTTGAAGTCAGAAAGACCATGGTTTGCCTCAGCTACCTGGTTGCAGAACAGTTAAAGAAGGAATATCTAGATCAGAGGTAGCCAGCTGAGGCCAGAGGTAGACTCTGCAGCCGCCACCTTTAGGCCTGCCTGAGGCTGCAGTGAGCACCTCAGCTGACCACATTCAGCCTTCCTGACAGCAAGACTGGAGAGGTCAGCATGCCTTTGCAGCTGCCAATCAATTGTCCAGGGTAGGCACCCCTCCCAAGGCAGTGCCCCCAGTTTATGAGGTCTCTGCACTCTGTGACTTCTCCATTCTCACAGTGCCCTGTTACATGGGCAGCGATTAGCCACAATGCTCAGATGAGGAAACTGAGGTTCAATGAGGTTACACCACACACTCAAGATCACATAACTCATAAAGACCAGACATATGGACCTACAAATATTGATAAATCCAAGTCACTGTGTTTTCGGTTGTTTTCTTTTCGCTAGCCACCCACTACGCCTGGTGGCAGGAGTAGCTTTATGGGCCTTCGAGCAGTGCGGTCTCTCAGGGTTTTGCAGTTAATGCTCTGTGGTTGCAGTCTTGAGAGTATGAATAAATTTACCTTGAATTTGTGTTTTGTCCACGAAGTCCGATGAAGTAATGGAGCATCTGGGGACTCGGAGTCTCTGCTCATGTGGGGCTTCCTTCCAACCACCTCCCCCCTCCTGGGGGATGGGTTCTCAGCCACCTGCCCCAGCAGCCCCCTCAGCAACCACTGCCATCTGCTGGGAGGGGACCTGAGCATGTGCATGGGAATACTTGGGTCTCCACGGTTGTGAACAGAGCCCTGGGTACCTGTGAGTGTCTGCAATCTCCCCATGATTATTCCTGTGTCCCAGGGATGTGACATTAAATAGCAAGTCAAAAACACCATGACAACTTAAGAGAGAGACCTGGAAAGGAGGAAAAACTGTTTTTCCTGCTATTTCAACAAGGGGTCCCCTAATTTCAGCTTGCACTGGGCCCTACAAATTATGTAGTAGCCCCATCTGGTAGAGGTGTGCCAGGTAACCCTGTAGGTCCACAACCTGGCAAGATGGATGGTGGGAGATTGGCCCTTCCAGTGTCCCACAGGGTTGGGTATCTTAGATGATAGTTAGTCTTAAGGAATAGGGTAAAAGGAGGAACAGCAGCAGATGCCACCTTCATGATGTGCTCCGGAGACTGACCTCCTTCCACCTCTCTCTCAAAACTCATGCTCTGCTAAGCCAAGGGCCTCAACTTGGCCAGCAAGTTGAGTTCAGGCCACCTCCTGCTCTAAGAAGATAAAAAGTATTGTTGAATATCTAAGAGTTACATTTTTAACACTTGCGTCTAAAACAAGGTCACAATTTTGCATCTGCAATAATTTATGCCTGGAAATAAGGAAGTGAAATTCCCACCTACTGGAAAGACAGTTAGGAGGGTTGTTCCGTGGGGCAAGTGTGGCTTAGAGCTGTGCAAACACACATAGCAGGTGCAGGGAGACTCAGGAGCCATGAACAAGCAGCTGCCATGAGCACTACTGCTGCGTACAGACAGGGACCAGCCTTCTTTCCTCATTTGAAATGCGGGAAAGGGCAGGAGCACATACTTCACAGGCGACAGGTAAGGTTTGAAGGAGACTAAGCCAGAGCAGGATTTGTCCGTGTGAGATGCATGTCCCCCACAGGGGCAGTCTGCACTGCCTGGCGTCCCATCCCAGGATTCTCATTGCCTGTTAAGATGCTTGCAATCCTCCCCTGTTAGGCTTTGCATAAAATTGTGTAGCTTCTTTCTGTCCTGCTCATTCTGGGTTCCTCTACTCGGCATCCTTATGTACTGTTCAGCCTTCATGTCTGCTGGAATTTCTTTCAGAAAACTCTGAGCTGAGATGATTGGTACTGACGCCACCACCAGCTTAGGAGTGGCAGTGAGGGCTGACACCCATCCTGGTGTCACACTATCTTGGTCTGGACAGAAATGGGATCCAATCAGAGCAAAAGATATTTGCTGGGGCCTTGGAGAAAATGAAGCTTTGTCTTGTGGGAGAACTTCAAGGGTAAACATCATCCTTTTCTCTGAATGGTGAGGCATGAGAATACAAGGTCTGGATGCAAGGGCTGAAATGATCCAAGGTCCACCAAGTGCAGTCCACCAGGCTGGCACTGCAGAAGGCAGATCACAAAAGTAGAGAGAAACTGAGCCATTCGTTTCATGCCGATCCATTCACCTCATCCTGCCCCCTGGTATCTGCTCTCAACTTTTAAAATTGAAGCTGATACGTTTCCCATATTGTTTAGACAAGTTTCTGGTTTTATTAAATGTAAAAATTTTTACTCACATCATAGACATTAAATTATATATCAATGTTCAATTTGCATTTTCATATAGTAGTGATGTTAACTCTCAATTTTACCTCTTGTTGACCACATAGCACATGGGGGTGCATCAATCACCCAGTCGATAGAGTTATCCCAGTGACCCTCACCCTTCTATAATCTCCTCCCCTTGGGTGTGAGCAAAACCTGTTGAATGTGTTGAGATAGCCACTGCTGCTCTTATGTTACAGTTCATGGCAAATGGGGTTTGCAGAGAGAATTAACGTTAGTAACCAGTTGACTTTGAGTTAATCAAGAGAGATATTATCTTGTTGAACAAGAGCCCTTTTCATCCATCTCTAGAGTTCAAAATTGGGAAGTGAGACACTCAAAGCATGAGAAAGATAAGATGTGAGGGTGATTCTCCGTGGCTGGTTTTGAACATGGAGGGGACCACCTGGCAAGGAATGTGGGCAGCAGTGAGAGCTGACAGCAGTCCCTGCTGAGGGCCAGCAAAAAAATTGGGCTCAGTCTTTCAACCCAGAGGAACTGAATCTCCCAGTAACCTGAATGACCTGGGAAGGTGGTTCTTTCCCCAGAGCTTCCAGATAAGAACTCAGCACAGCCAGCATCTCAATTTCAGCCTCAGGAGACTCTGAGCAGAAAGCCCAGTCATGCTGTGACCAGCCTTCTACCCCCAGAATTGTGAGGTGATAACTGGGAATTGTTTGAAGCCACTAATTTAATGATAATTTGTTATGCATCAATAGGAAAGTAACACAGAGGGACAGACCCCAGCAGCCTGTCTGAAGTTTCATCCAGAGCTACAAGGCTATTTGTACCGTGGCCTTCACAGTTATTTGAAGAGATAGAGTCCTTTTTTGCCTAAGTTTATTGAAATTCAATTTCCATTCTTGGTGACCAAAAGTCCCCCAATATAGTTTTTCAGTTCTTATAATCTTTTTTAGTTTATATTTTATGATATGCTGCAAATAATAAGGCTACCTGGACCAGAGATATTCAGATTTTTAGAAAACTTGTTGAGAATTTTTCATTGTTTTCCAAAAAGTTATGTCAATATATCCTGCCACCAAAAACAAAAAAACTATCAATATACCAACAGCAGCATAAATATACCATTATCACTCCTCTTGCATTACTTGGTTAAAAGGTGGTATTAATTTGTACCTGCATTTTGTTTTGTTTTTCAGCTTTTAAACTTAACATGTGCAATCAATTTGTGTGAACTCTCTGTTCATTAATTATGCCCAACTTTCTATTGGGATGCTGATTTTTTTCTTACCATTTTTCAGTGAGAATACTTATTAAATTTCTGTCATTTGTAAACCATTTCTCAGTTTGTTTTCTTTGAATTTTATTTCTATTAAGTATATTATATTTGTTTGGTAGAAGTCTCTTATTTTATGTTTCATATCTGTTGTTTCCTTTAAGATTTCTTACATTGGCTCAAAATGTTGGAATCATGAAAACTTCCTGATACTCACTTTACTTCTATATTCATTTCCAGGATTTGTCTATGTCATTTAGCTCTTCAAAGATTCATGTCTTACATTTGTTTACCTATTTTGTTTTTGTGCGTTTTCCATTTTTTTTTCTTTTATCACATTTTTAAGGTGACCTCAGTTGCCAGACACAGAAACTCAATGTAAATCGGCATGAACAACACTTGATGATTTATTTACAAGATGTTTGGGTAGTTGACAGATTCAAAGGCCAAGATGAAGCGTGACAAGGGTGGAGGAGGCCTAAGAGAGAAAACTCTCTGCCTCCTTCTCTGTTTCTCTCTTAACTACAGGAGTTCAGACTGTTTTTTTTTTTTTTACCATTAGCCAAAACTTTGCTCTGCTGAAGAAAACAGGGCATCTCAGGCCTGAAGCCCTGCAGCTCCATTATTCAAGGCAATCATGAGCCCTCTGCCAGAAGCACCCAGTAAATTCCAGGGAAGGGCCCAACTGGCTCAGCTGGGCCACCTGCTGGCCCAGCAGATGGAATCAAATAATCACTGGTGAGTGTTGCCTCTTGAAGGCACTTCATTCTCACCTAGTGAGAAGGCACCAAAACTCACCATTAGGTTTGAGCTCTTCATTGTACAAAGCCTCCTAGAAGTCTGAACAAGGCAACAGGCTGATGTCCAAAGTCAGGCAAAGGTCTCATTATTAAAAGACTCTGGAAGGCCACACGCCCTGCGTTCTCCTGGGAATGACCATGGGCACCTGCTACTGCTGTAGAGCCGGGATTTCCCAGGCTGCTGTAGGATGTAGGCTCCCAAGGAATCCCACATCTACCATTCATCCTTGGAAAGAGATTCTCTAAATTTGGACTCCTTGGTTTTATTTGACCAAATTGAAAAGCTTTTGGATCAAGCTTTCTTTTGTTGTTTTAACAAAAGCATGAAGACCAGGAAAGCAGTATTCTTTACACAATACTCTGTTTTGCCTGAATGTCATGGTCTGCTCACGCTATTTACTACATAGTAATTATTTAACAAATTCCCTAGGCTCCCTTCTTAAATAAGTCCGCTTCTTCAGTAATTCACGCCTCATGGGATGCCACACTGCAATACCTAATGATAACTTTTAAGATACATTTCTGGAAGGGGAGGATAACAAGCTTCTCTCTGCTCTCTTATGTGCTTCTGTTTCTCCAGTTCATGTTGGTTAATTTTCTTTGCATCATTTGGGGCTTTGATTTCAGTCAGCATTATTAATAATTTACTCTTTGACTTAATGGGGCTGCTGAGGGGATGAGACAGGTCTGGTTGAAGCAGTGTGAGCTCCCCTGGTATGGACAGCTATGGGCACCGTGTATGTTGCCAAGTGCATTACAGAGTAATAAATGTATAACGAGCTGGGCCGTCTGTGTGTGCTAAAAATGAACTCTGAGTTAAGTAAGAGAAGCATTTCCATTGTGCTGTCTGTGCTAGTAAGGAGCCCTTTCTGTGAACTGTCATGAGCTACAGACTTGTTCAGAATCCACTTCTGAGAATGGGCACAGTGTGTATAAATGACTAGCCTTCGTGCCTGTAAACCTTGAATTATTTTAGAAATTGCTTCTAATTATTTAGAACTGTGTCTAAATAAGTTACTTGAATCAGGAGAGATCCGTATCCCTGTTCCTAACCATGCACCATGGAACAGGTCTTTAGGTGCTACTAGAAATGTCTCCTTTCATTCATTTAGTTAGGTGTGGTCTAAACTGCACCAGTGTAGCTCATGGGTGTGAAATGGTTAAACAGTAAAACCTCAAATGTGTGCAGCTGTGGAGTGGGAGGGCTGGGGTCTTCACCAGCTGGACACAGGCAATGTGGGAGAGAGAACCACATTCACAATGGGGGATAATTTATTGTCTATACTCTAGACAACTCCAGTTCCCCCTCACACTAAATCCAGAGGAGTCTTCAGATTGGAGGGGGAAAACTCGTGTCCAGGTAACAATGCAGAACATTCTAGAAAGACTAAGCAAGAGGAAAGACTCCCCCTTACATTCAGTGGCAACCGAATAGATTTAAACACAGGAGCGGATGACTGTCCTTCAGATATGAGTGCCAATCAGCTGTAGAGAGAGGCTGAGAATCTTTTCAGTTGGGGTGAAAAACTCCAGACAAGAAAGAGCCCCCTTGTCATGGACAAGGTGTGGAGCAGGAGTAGGGGTCCTCCAAGGGGACTCAACAATGATGAAGACCTGAAAACTCCAGACACTGACAAAAAAATAGGGCCAATATCGTTCCCTCCACTGCACTCAGCTGAGAGCTTCACCAGCAGAGGGGGAGTGAAGGCTAATGTCAGACACACTAGTTATTTTTATACACATAATCATAAGAACCCCTGAGTTACGGTCATCTATCACAATCCAAATCTGGTAGGCCATCACCAGAAACCCTGATGTCATACTTAATGGCGTGCCCTGATGTCATACTTAATGACAACTTTTAGACACATTTTTTCTAATCAACCTTTTTTTGATTATTTTAGTAAGAGTTAGGAGATCAGGAAAGCAGGTTTCTTTGAAGAATTTTGTCTGAATGTCACTGTCTGTTATTTAATTTACTACAGATATATATTGCAGGATTTCCAAATTTTAAAAAAAGGTGAAGCAGAATTAGCTTTGCATTAAATTTTCTGCTATTTCAATATACTTCTGGGATTTCATTGTATTCAAAACAGAGCTTCTCCAGAAGGTAGGAAGGAAAGGGACATTCAGCCCAGCCCTCTCAGCTCTCTGCTCTTGACTAACTCCGTCCCTTACAGTGGGAATAGGTCGCATCTTCAACGCAGTTTGCTCAGGAGGAAGTGGGCGGGAAGATCAGTCACCCTCCAGCCCAGCCCTCTCAGCTCTCTGCTCTTGACTAACTCCGTCCCTTACGGTGGGAATAGGTCGCATCTTCAACGCAGTTTGCTCAGGAGGAAGTGGGCGGGAAGATCAGTCACCCTCCAGCTATCCCCTTAGCAGTAAGGCAGGAGTTCTCCTCTGGCCACAAACCCCGTGGACGCTAAGGAACAGCAGCCCTCTTCACCGTGTGGGGCCGCGGAGACCAGATCAACCTGTGGGACCTTCATGCCGATGCTCCCACAAAGGGGCCCAAGTGGCAACCTCTGAGTGCCAAGGACAGAATTAGCCACCATCCTGGAATAGGGACCCAATCTTTGTTTGCTCATCCAGTCAACATGTATTGAGTATTTATCCTGAGTCTAGATCCAGAAGGAGGCTCTAGCTCCAGGAGGAGGCTCTAGGTCCTGCTCTCGAAATCTCACACATCGTGTTCACCAAAATCCTGGGCTTGTAAAGAAAGGGTGGGGAGGCGATCTAAGCAGCTCCATCTTGGAAGGACGATGGCGTCCCGAAGGGGCTTTCTGAAACTTACTCTTCTCCTCCTGCAGAGTAAAGTTTAAACATTTGTCTTCAGAGACAGAGAAAACAAGCATAGCTGTGCAGAATAAACCCATTAAGTTCTTACAGAACAATCTATTTAATTAAGTGCTTGACATGTGCCAGGTATCATTCTAATCACTCTACATAACTGTTTAATCATCACTCTATACTGCCTTTGCACAAGGCATATTTCTGTGTACTTTAATAATATGAAATCATTCAGTTCTCTAAGCAATCTTATGAAGGGTACTGTTATTATACCCATTTTACAGATGAGAAAATTGAGAAGCTAAATAATTTGCTCAGGGACACACAGCAAGTAAGAAGAGCCAGGATTCAAATACAGGCAATCTCACTGTGGACTACATGCTCCTAACCCAGAGCCTAATCCCAGGTAGAGAAGCAGTGAGTGTCAGGCACAGAAACAGGACTGGAGGTGTGTGTTTCAGTAAGAACCCATCCCTGTTACCAGATGTACAAACTAGGAGACAGTTATAGTACCTTCCACTGGGCTGTGGGGATAAGGAGAGAGTTTATAATCGGAAAGGGAAAGTAAATTCATAACAGACATGGGAGTCAAGTCTTAGCTTCACAAACTACCAGCTGTTCTGAGCCTCGGTTTTACCCTTCTGCAAAATGGGGGATTATGATATGTACCTTGTAGACGTATGATGAGAATTCAGTGATGCATAAATAACTATTCACACAGTGCCTAGCACAAATTTGGTGAGTAGAAAATATTCTCACTTCTATAGCCCAGGTCATGCCTTCCTAGATGGAGATTTCCTGTGAAGTCAGATCAGGCAACACTCCTTCCTCAAGTGTCCCCAGCACACCTGTGGCACCTCAAAAGCTGCTGCTAACAGCTTGTGCTGAACACACAGACACAGAGGCTGTTCAGATCACAGTGATGTGACCAGGTAACATCTGAGGCTCCTTCTGGTTCAAACAACTCCAGGAATCAGTATTATCATAATTATCCATAATTGTGGATAATCCATAATTATCCACTTGTCATTATCATTGACAAGCTAATCAACAATCATAGAATAAAAATACATTTACATTGGAAAATCAGTTGAAGACTATCTTGGGCAAACTTCCTTTGCTTTATATGTAACATATTAACAGGAAACGAATATTTTGAATGCAATATACTTGTTTAAATACAAGGAAAAATGAGTTATTACTCAATTCCAATAAAGTCCAGAAATAACTTGTGAAAAATGTAGTAGTGATGTTGGGGAAAGGAGAATCTTATTTGTTTAATGTCACCTTGTGAGATTGAAATTTTTACAAAATGAAGTAGAAGATTTAATACATTTTCAGAATGTCTAAACAGAAAACTTTTAGTATTTACTTTCTGTCTAAAACTAAAAAAAAAAGAAAAGTTTTAGACAAAAAAAAATACATTGCTGCTGTCCAGATAGTGACAAATGATGTCAAATGTTAATACATAGCAGTTGCTTATCATGATATATAAAACTGCTTTAATAGTCACTATGGAAGATTATATAAGTAAAGGGATTGGGAGAGGAGGAAGCAAAGAAAGAGAAAGGGAAAGTGAGGCAAGAGATGATACGTTTTTCTAATCTGATTTTACAATGGCTCAATTACTCTCTTTTACACTTCATTTACTCTGTGCTTCTAACTTTATACAGCTCATGAATGGGCCCCACCTCCCCAGGAATATTGTCCATCAGGCTCCATATCTTAAAACTCCACTCCTGCCAGAGCTCCTGACCCTCTTTAGTGGTTGGTCTGATTGATCTCTCATTAATTGGCAAAAATTTATTTATTTCTTCTCTAATAAATACTTCTTATTAATTCAATTAATCTCCTTCCTAGAACACATGCTAAATTTAGAGGAGGTCCTTCAACTGCAGAGGTACCATGATGCAGGAATATTTCTATAATAGCAAATTCATTCCTTCCAGAACATTAGCCCAGAATTTTTAATAACCTTTCGGGAGCCATCAGATTTGCACATTACGACAATGGTTGTCTCCAGCCCAATTTATCCTCTTACTCAGATACCCACTTTAACTAATTCACATACTAGAAATGTATCCATTTTAAATTGGGAATTTAGAGGTCTCCTTGATAGAAAGCAGTAAAATAGTATGCTCTAATTTCAGGCATGTATAATGGAAATCTTATTCCTAAACTGTTATTAAATTACTGGAATATTGCGCTTGTAGCTTCTATGACCCATTACATGTGGCAACATCTCTATTTAAATGTCATCTTGGGCCATCTTTTCAAAGGCACATCAAAAAAATAACAGAGTTGTCACTAATAAAGAAACACATTTCCAAATAGTTCTCAATCAAATAAATTATTTCCTTACTAGATGGTCAACAAATTAATCAACAAATAAATGTTCATTAAGCATCATAGGGGTAGGAGGGCCTTTATGCTCCAATCAACTTGCCCTTGCCCTCCTTGCAGAAATGGATTGAAAAAGAATTTCATATCTCCTCTTCCTTTTCATCTTTTTGTTTGTACATCTAATCCCTGGCTCCTGCCTTGTCTAAGTACGCTCAATAACCATACAGAAAATGCAACTCCTAGTTTTTCAGGGAAAAAGAAAACATATTAAATTGCTTATAACAGAATTCCATGTAAGAGAAATTTGCATCTGGGCAGCCACTGCGTAGTAACAGAAGTTTTAGCAAAACTGAAGGACCCACTACTATGGGGTAAAGGGGCACACAGAAAGTCTTCGGTATTTTAGAATCAGCCTGAATTCCGGAAGAAGATTCAGCCTCACAGAATGACCACTCACCCCTCTCCCATCTCACCCTCTGCCTTCTGGTTCTTTCCCTCTCCTTTTCTCTTGCATATTAGTTTAGCTGCCTGCTTTCTGGGCTAATCTTTGACCACAGCAATGTCCTTAGCATCAAATGTTTACATGGGTTTGCTTGTTTTATTAAACAAATACACTTTCTTTCTTTTTTTTTTAATTATTAAGATGCCTCAAAATTTTGTTGCATGAGAATAGCCAAATTTGAGAAAGTAAACTCTTAAATTTACATCAATAGGGAAATAATTAAGTCAAAAATGATGTATCCATATGATGTAACACTGTGCATCTTTTAAATGATGATATAGAATTGTATGTTTGAAGTTCAAAAATTGTTTATGTCGCTATAATTTCCTTTTTAATTACTGAGTAGACACAGTATTATAAAATATACATAAAGTATAATAATTAATCATCCAACAGTGATGAACTCACTTAGCACTTGAGAAAATACTCATCATCCTTACTTTGAGGCCCTGTGGGTGCCTCTAATCTCATTCCCTTCTGTACCTACTCACAGAAAATCATTATCCTGAATTTTAGGTTTATTTCCTTCTGTTCTTCAGAAAATTATTGTTATTTTTCCAACATCTATTAGATAATATTATTTATTATCTAAAAATATATTATTTTTCCAGCATCTATTAGGTAATTTTTGGCTTTTATATCTTTGTACTTCATAGGAATAGAAGTATAACTTTTTTCAGAGTTCAGTGGCATGATCATGGCTCACTGCAACCTTCGGCTCCTGGGTTCTAGCAGTTCTCCTGCCTCAGCCTCCCGAGTAGCTGGGACTATGGGCACACATCACCACACCCAGCTAATGCAAGTATAACTTTCATAGTCTTTTGTGATTTGCTCTTTCCACTCAAGACTAAGTTCCTGACATTCGTCTGTATTGATGTGTAGCATAGAGTCAGCTCACTTCACCTGCTTTGTAGCCTCCCATTGAAAGCATACATCACAATTTTATTCACCTCCCAGTGGACCTTCTAGTTTCTTAAAGCTGTTGTTATTACGAAGAGTGCTACTAGAAATAATATTCTTGAATATTTTAATTTTTACTAATTTGGCGATATACTCTAATACACTTTTAATTTGCATTTCCCTAATTATGAATGAGATCGAACATCTTTTTATGTGCTTATGAATCATTTGTGTTTCTCCTGGACCCCTCCCTTACACCTTATGCAAAAATTAACTCAAGATGGATTAAAGACTTAAATGTAAAACCCAAAACCATAAAAACCCTAGAAGAAAATGCAGGCAATACCATTCAGGACATAGGCATAGGCAAAGACTTCATGACTAAAACACCAAAAGCAATTTCAACAAAAGCCAGAATTGACAAATGGGACCTAATCAAATTAAAGAGCTTCTGCACAGCAAAAGAAATTATCATCAGAGTGAACAGGCAACCTACAGAATGGGAGAAAATTTTTGCAAGCTACCCATCTGACAAAGGTCTAATATCCAGAATCTACAAGGAACTTAAACAAATTTACAAGAAGAAAGCAAACAACCCATTAAAAAGTGGGTGAAGGACATGAACAGACACTTCTCAAAAGAAGACATGCAGCCAACAAACAAATGAAAAAAAGCTCATCATCACTGGTCATTAGAGAAATGCAAATCAAAACCACAATGAGATACCATCTCACACCAGTTAGAATGGTGATTATCAAAATGTCAGGAAACAACAGATACTGGAAAGGCTGTGGAGAAATAGGAACACTTTTACACTGTTGGTGGTAGTGTAAATTAGTTCAATCACTGTGGAAGACAGTGTGGTGACTCCTCAAGGATCTAGAACCAGAAATAGCATTTGACCCAGCAATCCCATTACTGGGTAGTTACCAAAGGATTATAAATTATTCTACTATAAAAAATATGCATCCTATGTTTACTACAGCACTATTTACAATAGCAAAGATTTGGAAGCAACCCAAATCCCCATTGATGATAGACTGGATACAGAAAATGTGGCCCATATACACCATGGAATACTATGCAGCTATTAAGAAGAATGAGTTCATGTCCTTTGTGGGGACTTGGATGAAGCTAAAAGCCATCCTTCTCAACAAACTAACACATGAACAGAAAACCAGACACTGGATGTTCTCATTCATAAGTGGGAGTTGACAACTGAGAACACATGGACACAGGGAGGGGGAACACCACACACTGGGGCCTGTTGTGGGGTAGAGGGCAGGGGGAGGGAGAGCATTAGGACAAATACTTAATGCATGTGGGGCTTAAAACCTAGGTGATGGGTTGATAGGTGCAGCAAACCACCATGGCACATGTATTCCTATGTAACAAACCTGCACATTCTGTACATGTGTCCCCAGAAGGTAAAGTAAAATAAAAAAAAAAATAAGTAATTTATGTTCTTTTTTGTGTCTATTCAAGCCTTTTGTCCATTTTGCTATTATTTCTATTATCAGTTTTAAAAATCTGACATGGAGGGTAGATTTTCTTCTAAAGCAAATGCTTGGTAGTTTACAATTTTATCTGTAATAATTTTATTTTAGAAAAATGGACTGAAAAAAGGTTTAATTTTCATTTTTGTCCTATGTGGATAACAAATTAGTTATATCATATAGGTATAAGTGTGTTTCTGGGGTTTCTATTCTATTCCATTGATCAGTTTGTCTAATTCCAATACCAATCATTATGTTATTCATATTTCTTGTGGGCTATTAAGTCATATAGCCCCACATTTTTGCTTAGGATTTTCTTAGCTATTCTTAACTCTTGGAGCTCCTAATATAAATATTAAAATTATCTTGTCAAATTCTTTAAAAAGTTTGATTGGGATTGCATTGAGTTTCTAAATCAATTTGAAAAATTAATATCTTTAAAATATCAAGTTATTTGATCTATGAACATGGTATACCTATTTAAGTGTATGATAGTACCTTTACCTATATTTCCATCTAGACTTATGTGTCCTTTTCTGTTTCTATATTATGAGGCTATTTCTTAGCTTAAAAGTTTGGAATAATTATATTTTTCTGATGAGGCTGTAATGACTCTCTTATTTTTTCATAATATCCTTTACCCTAGAGTCTCTTTTGTTTAGTAGGAATACACTGCACCTGTTTTTGTTTCTTTGTTTATTTGTTTTTGGTTTTTGTTTGTTATTTTGGTCTCTATTTGGCTATGATATCTTTTCCCACAGTTTCACTTTTAATCCTTCTGATAACTTGTGTTATATGTCTATTGTAAAAAGTACATCGCTTGCTTTATCTTTAAAATCCACTCTGCAAATCTAGTTCAATCTTAACTACAGAATTTGGCCTATTGAAACTTCTTTCAAGTAAGGACATATTCTAATTTATTTCTTTCACCTTATTTTGTGTTTTCTATTTGTATTCCTTTTTATTTTTTTACTCTTTTCTTGCTTCCTTTTGCATTTAGTGTTTTCTCTTCATTACTGGATTGGAAGTTATCTACCTTATTCCTACTTTTTGGTGGTCATGATAGAAGTGTTAACATGCATACATAATATGAAAAGTTAATAAATATTTTTACCTCAATCCAAATCATGTGAAGACCTGAGAACACCTCAGCTTCAGATCTTTTTCTCCTAATCCTGGCATGCTATTGCCATAGTTGCAACTCAACAAAGGCTGACCAGTGCCTTAGATTTCATCTAGATGGTACTTTTCCTGAAGCTGAAATTTATTTCCATATTGGCACAGCCTCACCTCTCTCCTCCCAGGATCTCTATTATCAACTTTGGATGGAACTAGATGGAGTTTATCCTCAGGCTTTGGTGAAATCAGAGAAAGTGAGAGGAGAAAACTGCTACTTGACTGCATCTTTGCCAGGTTGAACAGGACCAGGGAATATTCTTGTACCCTATCTGCCCATCACTGAATGCAGTCCATGTGGGCTTATACTGTAGAAATTAAGAGTTGTGTCTATTACATATTCTATGCTCTTGAGCTCTATTTCTGGTTGTAAGAATATTCTAAGGTTCTTTTTAGAGAGGGGAACTTTGAAGCTCTAGAGAGGAAGTGACTGAGGTCAACCAGGAGTCAGTTGGCAGAACCAAAAATAGATCCCCAGGTCTCATTCTCAGTTCAGACAAGGCAGCATGTTCTGCTCTGATGCTGAGAGTGAGCGAGAGGGGGAGAATTTTCAACAGACCATATGTGTGAAGTGGAAGCAAGGGAATTATCTTCCTTAGAACAGATCTTTCTTTTCTTCTTCCCCCTCAAGTCTGTCTGAAACTCCTCTACTAACTGGCTTGAGCACTTGGAATATTCCAGATGTAAGAAACGCAGACTGGCAAGAGTGGCAGCAACCCTTCCCACAGCTGCAGCCCAGGTCTTGTGATTTCCGCCAGGCTCAAGCTTGGCCTCTTGGTTTCTCCTTGCCCTGTGTGCTGAGTGTGGGAAGATTCTGCGTGGACACGTCTTTTCTTCAACACTCTAGGAGTTTGCCACACTGGCCTCTCCCTCCCGAGGACAGCAGCAGGCATGCACATCTGCTTAGGGGCAGAGCTGCCTGTTTCAGACCACCCCTGGAAGCTGCAGTGAGAAGATCCAGTTCACTCTGAGCTTCCCTCTCATGCAGCTCTGAAGTCCCCAAGGTTAGGGCCTTCGAGGACAGAAAAAATATGGAGTGCTCTGCTCCCAAATTCACTGGGAGAACAGATTTCATTGTCCTTGGTTTCTTCTGTTTGTAAAACTTTTCTTCTCTGGTGGAGTTGTTTGAGGCTTTCCATGTGGTCTTTCAAAAAAGAGACTGAGGTTCATGCAGTGTGAGAGGAGAGAAATGAGCACAAGCTAAACGCAATCCCTTCTAATGGCCTCTCTTTCCCAGAAATAAGAGGTTATAGAGAAAACACAAATGGAATCTAAATCTGGTAAGATTTGCAGAACCTCAAGGTTTCGCTGGGTCAGGAACAGGGTAAAAATAGTCTCTGAGGATGAATCCTGGCCAGGAAAATAGAGACAAGTGAAGGACAAGGAAATACATTGTAAAATTTCACTTTTTCCAGCTTCCTATTTGGTTTCACTCTGAATTTTCTCTGAATCATTTATTTCTCCCACCGCCTTCATAGCACCATGAGGAACCGGCTACAGTACCAGAATCCAGGAGATGGAGGCATGGGGGCTTTTCAAATGTCCATTGGTAAAAGGTGTGGTAAAAATAGATCCCAGAAGCAGGAAACATGCCCACAAACCCGGCCAGACAAAGTCCTGGGATGCAGGAACCCAGCCACTCAGCACAAAAGACAGCCATGGGGCTCACAGTGCAGACTCAAGGGCCCCGAGAAGAGGAACAACCAAAGGTCACCTCGTCTTTGGAATGCTTCCAACTATCCCAAACAAGCAAATGACGATCACATTTCTGAAAATCCTCACCATGGGGACATTCCTGCTTCCCCTGATGGCTGGTTCCTTTCCTCTGGGCAGTTGTTTCAGACACTTACGTTAATTTTCCTGGGGGGCAAGCCTGTTCCATTTCATCTAGTTCCTCATTCTCTCCAGATGGCCCTATTATGTGCTAGGGTCACAGAGCCAAATAGATGGACCTGAAGATACCATTCCTCTGCCATTATGGTCATAATCATCTTTTTTAAAGGACTGTCCAAAGAAATTCAGCCGTGAAGGTCAGCAATAGCAATAATAATTCACAGTTTAACAATTCTCCCTTTGGATAATTAGTCAGGTGGAGAGTAACAGAGACCCATTCAGCTACCTAAAGTAAAAATTTGTGTTTGGTTTTATTATTTTTGTGTCTTTCCAGAATGAGGTGAGTCCCATGGTGTCGAAGGGAAGAGAGGCACCCGAGGCCTTTTCAGAAGTTAGAATGAGAAACAAGAAAGTTCCAGTGAGCTCAGCGGAACCTCGGCCCCTCTCCTGCCTCCATCAGGCCTTAACAGAATCTTCTGTCTTACTCTCTAGGGCCTTTCATTCCTATAACTCTGCAAAAGGCATGTGCCTGCTGTGTTAAATATATGAACACATATGAAAGCCCAGATCTCTGTTTCACAGCCTTCCTTGGCTATCAATCAGCACATTAGGTATTAATGCCAAATTCCTGGGGGTGAAAATCTAGTTGGCCTATTTGGAGTTAGGGGGCAGCCCCAGGTCCAATAAATAAAGTCCAGAAGGTGTGAGGCTGCTGGATGAAATAGAGATACCTGCCCATTTTTTAGTGAGACCTATGTGGACTCCCAAACCCTACCTATTGCAGAGACTGGCTAAGAACTTTCACAGACTCAAGGTAGTTATTATCTACTACTTTGTCTATCCTTCTCTGTATAAGAAAATACCATGTCACACCAGATAGAATGGTGATCATTAAAAAGTCAGAAGACAATTGATGCTGGAGAGGATGTGGAGAAACAGGAATGCTTTAACACTGTTGGTGGGAGTGTAAATTAGTTCAACCATTGTGGAAGACAGTGTGGCGATTCCTCAAGGATCTAGAAAGAAATTCCATTTGACCCAGCAATCCCATTACTGGGTAGATATCCAAAGGATTGTAAATCATTCTATTCTAAAGACACATGCACATGTATGTTTATTGTGACACTGTTTGCAATAGCAAAGACTTGGAACCAACCCAAATGCCCATCAATGATAGTCTAGATAAAGAAAATGTGGCACATATACACCATGGAATACTATACAGCCATAAAAAGGATGAGTTCATGTCCTTTGCAGGGACATGGAAACCATCATTCTCAACAAACTGACACAAGAACAGACAACAAAACACCGCATGTTCTCACTCATAAGTGGAAGTTGAACAATGAGAACACATGGACACAGGGAGGGGAACATCACACACTGGGGCCTGTCAGGGGATGGGGGGCTAGGGGAGGCATAGCATTAGGAGAAATACTTAATGTAGATGATGGGGTGATGGATGCAGCCAACCACCATGGCACATGTATACCTATGCAACAAACCTGCACATTCTGCACATGTACCCCAGAACTTAAAGTATAATATTTTTAAAAAATGGCAGCTCTAGAACCTTGGAAGAGAGGTTGCTTGAGCACTTATATGCTTCCCTGGTACTCTTTATTTTTGCTAGGATTAAGCCTCAATAGGTGAGAAACTTTTGAGTAGGCCTGAGTCCTCCCTGGGTGTGACCAGTGGTAGCCCATATCCTGTTCGCTGAGCAGATGAATGTGTTAATGGGCCATGAATCAGTTCACTCACGGATCAGTTAGTAGTAGATGGGTCCCTTGCACAGGTTTGTCCCCAGTATTAACTCATTCCCACTGTGCTGCTGGCCATAGGAATGTGTGGGCCAGTCAGTTTGGACAGCCAGCCTCCATCTGTCACTTGTCAGAAGGAAATTGCAAAGCCCAAGCACTCTGTATCATCTTGGTAAAGTTGAAATAAGGAACTGAATTATTACTTGGAAGACAGAAGACAGGTAGAATACAAAGCCGTGATGATGTCCAGATTTCAATAATCTCTTATTCACCAAATGATTTATAAAGAAGCCCCTGACTTGCATACATCTCCTCCTCTGCATAGCATTTATCACCCTGAGTGCCATTTGATCGCATTTCTGTCTTCCTCAATAAACACTGGTGTTCTTGAATGAAAGCAGCATATTGTAGCCTCTTGCAGGCTTGGGGGCCCAGCCCAGGACCTGGTATGTCACTATAAACAGTTAACAGTGGATGGATGAAGAAATGATGAATGGAGGGAAACATTTAGGGATTAAAGGTTAGAAAGAAAATAGGAAGAGACTGATAGGCAAGGGAAGGACTCACCTACGACCACAACCACCAATTCAACCCACCCACCATACCTACTGACCACTCACTAACTAGCACCTACCCACCTACCACCACCAGCGGACCACCTGCCATGGACCACCTGCACCCACCCACACAGGGATGTCACCACCACCAACCCCAGCACCTACCACCACTCACTGACCACTCACCAACTCACCCACCACCATGACTCACACCCAACAGACCTGACCATCATGCACCAACCATGGACCTGCACCTACCACTGCACCACCCACCAACCACCACCACCTGCACCCACCCACCCACCTACCCACCCACCACCACCCACCCACCCACCTACACACCACCCACCTACCAACCTACTACACCACCTACCCACCTACCACCACTCACACCCACTGACCAGCCAACTGACCCACCTACCCACCTACCTACCACCAACCACTAGATCACCATCATCCAATGATCACCTACCCACCTACCACCTGCACCACTGTACCACTATGATCACCAAATGAATCCACCCACCTACTGATGATCCTACTGAATCACCTACCTACATGATCATGATGCACCCACCACTATGTCACCAAATAATATACCAATCATGCACCAACTACTACTTAATTACTCACCTAATCTACCAATGATGCAACTACTATGCAAGTCACCTACGACCTACCACCTACTAACTCAACCTGAAGGGGAGGGAGGAAGGAAGGAAGGAGGGGGAGAGAGGGGAGGGAGGGAGGGGGAGGGCAGGAGGGAGGGAGGAAGGAAGGAAAGGGAGGGAGGGAGGGAGGAAGGAAGGAAAAGAAGAGAAGGAAGGAGGGAGGAAAGGAGGAAGGGAAGGAAGGAGGGAGGGAGGGAAGGAAGGAGGGAGGGAGGGAGGGAGGGAGGAAGGGCATTCAGTAGTAAGTATAACAATCCCAGTGAGCACTGGGGTCATGCATCCTGTGATGCAGTGCCGCATACAGATGAGTTCAACCTCCTGGATCAAACCTCCTAGACCAACATGGAGCTGGGACTGGGCTTCACTCAAGAAGCAAATGAGTTTGACCCAAAGCTAAAAGATCTCAGTCTTCAGAGGAACCCTTCCTTGCCTCCTCTTTGCGTGCCCTTTCCTTCCACTCAGGCAGCAGTGCTCTTCTGGCATCCTCCCCCAAATCAGAAGGGAAGTCACTGCCACTGGCCGTTTGCTCTTATTGATGGATTACACTGCAGTGTGAATATGCTTTATCAACTTTAGCCCAGTGGTTCTTAATCTTTTTTGGCAAGAGAAGAGAGAAGTTGGCTGGGTGCATCACAGACCTGCCCTGACATCTTGATAAAAGATATGGATCCTCTCCTCAGGGAAACCCACCCCCCACCACCCCTTAAATGCACAAGCTCAGTTTCAGGGGTTCCCAACTTGAGATCTGTTATCAGGGCATCCTAGACTCTGTATTATTTGGCTCTGCATTTTTTTTTTTCAGTTTTAAGCTTCTGATCTCTAATTGGGGAAGTCCCTTACTTAAAGGATTATCAGGCACCAGTAACCAGATAGGGAGGAAGACATTTCTCTGGTCAGAGTCAGACTTCAAAGTGCACAAATGGAATTCTGTTAGACGTCTGGGTAACGGAGAAGCAGTAAGGTAGCAAGGTGACGTAGGAGCACTTCTCCTGTACTCTGGGATCTCACTGGCACTGTGTGCACTGTCTTTCTCTCACACACACACTAGCCACTGGATGGAAGTCCCAGCATATTAAAGCCCCTGGGAAGCCGCCCTCCGTTAATGATTGTCATGTGTCACCGGTTAGCAGCCTTGCTTCCTAATTTTCTAGAATTATATACCTTTGGCCTTCCAGGACAAACTATCACATATATAATTTTTAATAGATTTTTTTTTTCTTTTTGAGATGGAGTCTTGCTCTGTGGTCTAGGCTGGAATGCAGTGGCACAATCTCGGCTCACTCCAACCTCCGCCTCCTGGGTTCAAGGAATTCTCCTGCCTCAGCTTCCCAAGTAGCTGGAATTACAGATGCCCACCACCATGTCTGGCTAATTTTTGTGTTTTTAGTAGAGACAGGATTTCCCCATGTTGGCCAGGCTTGTCTCAAACTCCTGATCTCAACTGATCCACCCACCTCGGCCTCCCAAAGTGCCAGGATTACAGGAGTAAGCCATTGCACCCGGCCTGCACAAATTTTTTTTTTTAAAGACAGGGTCTCACTCTGTTGCCCAGGCTGGAGTGTAGTGGCACGATCACAGATTGACCTTCTGCTGGGCTCAGCATGTGTGTGTGTGTGTGTGTGTGCAGATGGGGTTTTGCCATGTTGCCCAGGATGGTTGCAAACTTCGGAGTTCAAGAGATCTGCCTGCCTTAGCCTTCCAAAATGCTGGGAGTCACTGTGCCCAGCTGGCTTTACTTTTTAGAGCAGTTTTAGGTTTACAGCAAAGTTGAGCAGAAGGTACACACTTGTTACCATTGATAAGCCTACACTAACATGTCATTATCACCCAAAGTCCATAGCTTACATTAGAGTTCGTGCTTGATGATGTAAATTCTATGGGTTATGACAAATGTAGAAAGACACATATCCACCATTATTGTATCATATACATTGTTCCACTGCCCTAAAAGTCTTCTGTGCCCTCCTAATTCATCCCTCCCTCCTTGCTACCCCCAACACCTGGAAACCATTGATCTCTGTGCTGTCTCCATAATTTTACCTTTTCCAGAATATCATAGAGTAGAAATCATACAGTATGTAGCCTTTCAGGTTGTCTTTTTTCACTTAATAATATGCCCTTAAGATTCCTTCATGTGTTTTCATGGCTTGATAGATCATTTATTGTTAGCCCCAAGTAATACTCCATTGTCTGGATATACCACAGTTTATTTACCCATTCACCTACTGAAGGACATCTGCTTGCTCCCAAGTTCAAGCAGTTAAGAATAAAGCTGTTATAAATACTTATGTATAGGTTTTTGTGTGGACACCAGTTTTCAGTTCATTGGGGTGAATATCAAGTGTGTGATTACTAAAATATCAAGTGTTTGGTAAGAGTATGTTTAAGCTTGTTAGAAACTGCCAGCTGAATTCCATGGTGACTGAACCATTTTGCATTCTCCCCAGCAATGAGTGAGATGCCCTATTGCTCCACATCTCACACCTTTGCTGTTGTCAGTACTTTGGATTTCCATCATTCTAATAGGTGTGTAGTATTATCTCACTGTTTTAATTTACATCTCCTTAATGACATATGATGTTGAGTACCTTTCATGTGCTAATGTGCCACCTGCATATCTTCCTTGGTGAGGCGTCTGTACTTCCATGCTGTTTATTCTACTGATAATGAGGTTTCTTACAGCAAACACTGTAATCTTGTTTCTCATGAAATCGTTGTAACCCTTCTTTGTTGGCTTTTATTTTAGATCAATTTTCTCCAAAACTAAAATTATGTCCCAATTTTATAAAATGTAAACCAAAATTAATGTAAGTATTTGGTTTGTCACTAGTGACTACTCTTACGGTTTATGAATTGAAACTACCTTATCATTTTTAGAATCATCCAGAATCTCTTTTTAAAGTTGATGACACTTTTTTTATTTCCTCTCTTCAATGAAGAAGTAATGGCTCAGCAAATAACTCCTTCCAATTCCTTGGGTATCAGAGAATGTAAGCCACTGGGTCCAATTGCAATGAACAAATTCAGCTTTCACAGGTACTTTTTGGTCACTTTCTTTCCAATTCTAGTGTACATTTCATCTCCCCCACATAAAGGTTTCTAGCTTTTAGGTCACAATTTTTTTTAAGAAAACAAAAACCATGAAATATCCGTACTTTCCTAATTTTACCCTAAAGCTCTATGTACAACAAACAGGTTAAGAACGTGCATTTTTTAACAGCAACAAAACTAAAGCCAGACATTTTGATTTGAAATCTTTTGGAGAAAAATATTTAAGTAAATAATCGTAGATTATAAAACATGCTGAAGATTCCGTTATCAAAACATTTGAATACTCAAAAATGCAGTTTAAATGACCTTAAAATATGACATGGAAAGCACATCCAGCAAAATAAAAAAATATAAGCAGAACTTCATCAAAATTAAAACCTGGGCTGGGCACAGTGGCTCACGCCTGTAATCCCAGCACTTTGGGAGGCCAAAGTGGGCAGATCACCTGAGGTCGGCAATTCGAGACTAGCCTGACCAACATGGAGAAACCCTGTCTCTACTAAAAATACAAAATTAGCCGAGCGCGGTGACACATGCCTATAATTCCAGCTACCTGGGAGGCTGAGGCAGGAGAACCTCTTGAACCCAGGATGGGGAGGTTGCATTGAGCTGAGATCATGCCATTGCACTCCAGCCTAGGCAGGAAGAGTGAAACTCTGTAAAAAAAAAAAAAAAAAAAAAAAAAAAAAAAAAAATTAAAACATGTAGTGCATTGAGGCTACTATCAAGAAAGTGAAAAGACAGCCCACAGAATTGGAGAAAATATTTGCAAACCAGGTATCTGATATGATTCTCTATGCTAGAATATATAAAGTCAAGTATATATTCAGAAGATATAAAGTATCCAGAGTATATAAAGAAACTTACAACTCAACGACAAAATAACAAAAAACCCAATTTAAAACTGGGCAAAAGACTTGCTTATCATTTCTTTCAAGATATACAGGTGGCCAATAAGCACATTAAAAGATGCTCCATGACATTAATTATTAGGGAAATGTAAATTAAAACCACTTTACAGCCACTAGAATGGTTATAATTTAAAAAAAAGAAATAATGGGCTTTGGTAAGGATATGGAGAAATTGGAACACTCATATATATTGCTGGAAGGAATTAAAATGAATTACAATGTGGTTCTGCAATTCAACTCCTAGGCATGTAACCAAAAGAATTCAAAACAGATGCTCAAGCAAAAACTGGTACGTGAATGTTTACAACAGCTCTATTCACAATAGCCAAAAGGTAGAACCAACCTAAATGTTCATCAACAGATAAATAGATAAACCAAATGTGATGTATTTGTATAGTGGAATTTGCTCCACTGTAAAACAGAATGGAATATTGATACATGCTATAACATAGGTTAATTTCAAAAACATTATGTTAAGTAAAAGAAGCCACAGACAAAAGGCCACATAGTATATGCTCCCATTTGTGTAAAATATCCAGAACAGGCAAATTAATAGAGACAGAAAACAGACTAGTTGCTGCCAGTGGCTGAGGGCAGCAGAAAATGTGAGTGCCTGCTTAATGCATATTGGAATGAAAAAGTTGTGGAAATAGATAGTGGCAATGGTTGCACAATACTGTGAATGTACTTAATGCCACTGAATTGTATACTTTAAAATGGTTATGATGGTAAGCTCTATGTTATGTGTATTTTACCACAATAAAAGAGACAATAAATGTTTCAAAGGCATGATTTAAATTAGTTTTACTAGTGCATTTTATTTCAGAAACTGGTGTTTACATTTTATAAAGATAGAGCTAATCCATGTTTTAAGCTTTTGTTCTATACGGGGGAGAGAGAATGCTGTAATGTTTCTCACCTTCACCCTGTGTTCTTGGCATATTGGCTGCAAATGTACATCATTTTATTTTTTTAAATTAATTTGGCTTCCACAGTTATGCGTTATAGCTTGAGGTTCAAGATGTAGGAGAGTTTCATCATAAATGCTTTTGGAATCATATTTATGAATTTTTCTAAACTTTGTATGTGTCTGAGTTGTAGTCACTGTTTTATAGTAAACCCAGTCTTTCACTTTTCCAGTAAAGTTAATAGCTACCAAAATTGCACCTAACCTCATTGGACTCATTTATCTCTTAGATTTAATTAAATTTTCTAAACAGTCTTTGCTCATTACGTATTTTCCTTTTCCTTCAAAAATGAATCAATTATTAGTTTCCAACACATTTTGACCAAATTTAAGTTCTTGTTAATACTTCTTTAATTCTATGAAGAAAGTCAAGTGAGTTACCTCAACTATATTTTCATAATGTATGTAGACTTATTGATAATATTAAGTATTACTGCAATGGTTAATGTTATATGTCAACTTGACTGGGCTAAAGGATGCCCAGATGGCTGGGAAAGAATGATTTCTTGGTGTGTCTGTGAGGATGTTTCTGGAAGGGATCAGCATCTGAACCAGTGGACTGAGTAAAGAAGATCACCATCCCTGACATGGATGGCACCCATTCAATCTGTTGAGGGCCCAAATAGGACAAAAATGCAGAGGAAGGGCAAACTCTCTCCATACTCACTCTCTCTCTCTCTCTCTCTCTCTCTCTCTCTCTCTTCCCTCCTTAAGCTGGGACATCCATCCTCTCCTGCCCTCAGATACTGGTATGCTCCTGGTTCTCAGACCTTCCGGCTTGGACTAGAATCTACACCACCAGGTTTTCTTGGGCCCCAGCATGCAGATGGCAGATCATAGTGCTTCTCAGTCTCCATAATCATGTGAACCAATTACCTCATAATAAATCTCTTTAGATCTATGTCAGTATCTACACCTGGATGTATTCTATTGACTCTGTTCTCTGGAGACCTGTTGATATGGTTTGGCTGTGCCCCCCCCCCCCAACCCAATCTCATCTTGAATTGTAATTCCCATAACCCCCACATGTTGTGAGAGGGACGCCATGGAGGGTCATTTGATTATGGGGGCAGTTACCCTCATGCTGCTCTCATGGTAGTGAGTGAGTTCTTGCAAGATCTGTTGGTCTGGCTTTTCCCCTTTTGCTCATTTTGCTCTCTCCTGCTGCTTTGTGAAGTCAGACTTGTTTGCTTCCCTTTCTGCCATGATTGTAAGTTTCCTGAGGTCTCCCCAGCCATGCTGAATTGTGAGTGAATTAAACCTCTTTCCTTTATAAATTACCCAGTCCAAGGTATGTCTTTATTAGCAGCATGAGAACTAACTAATACATCTATAATACAATTACTAATAAGTGATAATGTAGTACAGTCAGGGAATATAGAAAATTATTAAGAAGAAAATATAAATCACTCAAGAACCTCTTACTCGCTGTTAACGTTAATATTTTAGTGAATAGCCTTCAGATATATGTATGAGAGATATATAAAACACTTAAAACAATCCTGCAATTTTCATTTTCACTCTACTATACATAGTGGATATCTTTTCATCTTAGATAGACATAAGTCATCTACTGATAGCTCAAAAATATTCATTTGTGGGAATATATCAAATATTATTTCATTTGGGATGAGCATTCAGTTTTCAAATCTTGCTTCTGTGAACCTCATTCTAGTGAATGTTAAACACCCATACATGTTATTTCCATATACAATCAGTTATCTTTGCAGGTATTTCTTGAGGTTATGGAGTAAAAGACCTCATGCCTTCTATAGTTTGAATCCTATTGATATATAATGCTAACTTTCCTCAGATCTACCCTAGGAATCCCAACACCAGACCCCAATCTCCATAACCTAAAGACAATATTTTCATTGTAAATTGACAAATTACAATTGTATATATTTATGAGGTACAAAGTGAGATTATGCTTTATAAGTAGATTGTGGAAAAACTAAATCAAGCTAAAGCACATACCTTTCACTCTTTTGTGGTGAGAATGTTTATTCTTAGGGATTCCAAAAAGGTCCAATACACTATCACTAATTATATTCACCACACTGTACAACAGATCTCAGAAAACACCCTTATTTCTCTTGTCTAATTGAGGCTTCATCTAACAGTTTATTTTAGTTTTTATCTTTTAACCTCTACTAAAGTTGAACATTTTTTTGCTTTCAGTGGTCTTTTGTATTTTTTTATAAATTGTATAATCATGTTCTTCAACCATTGCTTATTGAGTTATTTCTTTTTTATTGATTTGCAAGAGCTCTTTGTATATTAGGAAATGTAACTCTTCTTTCATATTCATTGCAAATATTACCCCAAAATACCATTAGTATCTAATAATGATCATCTTGTCTTTTCCTTTCATAAAAATGCTTTATCTCTGAAATTTTCAAATACATACATAGAGGTAATTACATAAGGAATCTCCTTATAGCTATTACTCAGCTTCAATAATAATTGAAACTATTACCAATCTGGTTTTAACTGTCAACCACTCTTTCTCTTTGTTTTTTTAAGGCAAGCTCATGCTACCCATAAATACATCTGTAGGCATCTCTAATTAATATGAACATCTGGATTCATAACCATGTACCATGTTCCCAACTTATCCACATGTAATATGATGGAAATTTCACCAACTCACATAAAACCCTTTTGGACAGCATATACCCATTTCAAAACTTTTTACAGCTATCCATACTGCTTCTCCTGGCCCATCTCCTAAAGCTGTTTGGCCTATTAAATCAGAAACTATTTCAACCATCTATTTGTCATAGGTTCTTGAACAAATTTTCATAACGTTTATCAGATTCACTTTTTCCACAAAGGTTTTTTTCTTCATTCAGGTGTTCTCCCATGATTATTCACTTTCTTTTTTCTGTGTATCAGATATTTGCAAGCTTTTGAATCTAAAGGCAGTTGTAATTCCTATTTTCACTGCCTCTCCTCAATTGCAGCTCAATATTTTCAATTTAAGTGATAGTGTATGCTGAGACGGCAAGCTCTTCCTGTTAATTTTCCATATTGTAGGCATTTACATAGGCATTTGGGGAAGTTAAGGGTTTTCCCCAAAGCATTTCCCACTTACCACAACTGTCCAACTCACAGCAGACTTTAGCATTTCCCCCAGATCAATACACTTATTTTAGTCTCATATTAACTCATCTTCATTAAATCTCCCTTTGCCTATGCAGCAAGCAGCCTGCCCCCAGAGTCCCAGTCTTCACCAGGTGTCTCTCCTCTTTTACTCAGGAGGACTTTCCCAGGAAAATCATGTCACTAGCCAAAACACACACACACAGGCACACACATACACACACACACACACACACACACACACACACAAAAACAAAGAAAAACATAAAACTTTTCTGTGAGGGATCTTTATCCCTAGAAGGCTTCTGCTTTATTTCTTCTTCAGATTAGGAGAATTTGGGATTTCTTCACTCCTATTTACACAGTCCTGAAGTCAAACCATCCAGGTTTGACCAGGGGGGGTTAGTCAATATAGGTTATCAGGTAATGGAGTTAGTGATTGTGTTTGTACATATCTGAAGGTGTGGTAAGATCTGGCTGGTTTTAGCACAGCTAGCTCTCGGTGCTTGGGTCCTTCTGGAATAGAATGGCATAAAAGCCAAGGAGGCCAGGTCCACTTAGAGATGATGGGGCAAGAACTTGCAAAGCTTTTCCCTAAAGCTGTTCTCAGTTACATATCAGCCCCCTAGAAACATGTTACCAAGGCCAAACTGAAGTCATAGAGTATCAGTTAGGGGGTTTCATAGTGACCTTGTCAACCTCTATCATCTAATGAATAAAACCAACACTTAGGAAGGTGAACTGAATGACTTGCCCATAGTTGGAGAGAGAATCATGACCCAGACCTGGTCTCCTGAATCTTCCATCCACCAAACCAAACCAAACCATGTTTGGTGACACCCTTTGGCTACTGTGCTTTCTACTCAAGCACACAAGGCCAGTGTTGACTCTACAAAGCATCACATGTCACAGCAGAGCCTCAAACAACCTCCATGGTACTAACTGCCATAATCAAATTAACTCCAAGGGAATGAAACATACTTTCTCAATCTGGGGTCTCATCTGTCGCAATTCTAGAATCCTTTATGATGGACAGCGGGGGAAATGGAATTTAGTATGGCCCTGTTGGATGAACTAGTCTACTAAACAAAAGGGAATAGTGAGCATGAGACTAAGAAGAAAAATAGACTTCAAAGGAGAACAGATGATGAGCTTTGATGCCTGCAGGAAGCCCCAGGACAAAGCTTCAGTCCCATCCTACCCTTGACCGGCCTCAGACCTTAAGGTAGTTGGTCTTTTGTCTGTAAAAAGACAACAGGATTGGGTCTCTAAGTGAAGAAATAAATAGTAAGTAGTTCTCCAGGTTTTCTGCAGCTATGTCTCATATTTGACAATCTTACACTCACCAACTTGACAGTCTGCTTTCACTAATCCATATGCATATAAGGTGTATATTACCCCCATGTCTACGAGATTCTCACTTAGCCAACGACATCTGTCTTTGAACTGTCACGAAATGCTAGAATGATTCTTTTTCTTTTGTGGTGTCAATTCCTCTTTCTGTCATTATTAACCTTGTTAAATACCCTCTTCCCTCCCCTTCTGAAAGGCATGAACTGAGTGCTAAGTTTCAAACATACCCCCTTAACACATCCAGATGGGGGGGAAAAAAGCACATCTAGCTATCTACTTAATCAAACATCTACTTTCACTCCATCAACGGGGGAGTAGGCCCTTTGTACATTTAACAAATTCAAGCAATTTAGCAACTGGGTTAAAGTCTATGTAAAGTACTTCAACAACATGGGAAATGAAGACACTGGTCTTCTGTCTTAGAATTGGTTAATGGAAGACATGAAGTCTCAAAACGCGCACAACAGTGGGTTCTTACGGAGCTGCCTAATGCACTGCTGGGAAAACCTTGAGAAGTTTTCCATCACGGGGGGAGGGGGAGTTGACAGTTTTTGCCTTTGCTGTCAGTTCCACTGTGGGAGGCTCCTAAATTTATTATACCTGGGAAATGATTCTAGTGCAAACCCATCCTGAAAGAAGCCAAAGAAGTGAGGCATGCAGAACGCCCTTCTGCAGATATTACTGGTTCCTATCCCAAGTTACAGAGGCCGAGTCAAGGCGACTCCATGGGCCATGACCATGGGGCACTTTATCTAACTTAATCAAGGTGGAGTACAGCAAGAAATTGATCCTATTTGCCTTACTACATCAATCAGTTTTCCAAGCCCTAACAACAACAAAAAAAAATGTTCAGCTCATAAACAGAATTGTCACAGTGGACTGGTGGTGCTTTCCATCAGCAACAATGCCCCTATAAACCGCCCTTTATACTGAGTAGTCAAAATGCTCAATGCCACCTGTTAGAAGCTCACATGTCAAACATTAGTTTTGGGTCATCAAGAAGCAGCTGTATTTCTTTTAAAAAAAATTAAAAATAACTCTCCTCAGTTTTGGGGACTCTACCTCAGCTTCCTCATCCACAAAATAAGAACAATAATGTGGTCCAACTTTCTGGGGAGGAGAAGATTGATAAGCGCTTTTTGCTGATGAGCTCAAAAGCCATGCAAATATAAATCATTGATTACTGCACGCATTGCCACAGTGCTACGGAGGTGCCGGGAGCTTTCAATGAAATCAGCAGGAGCTCCAGGAATGCAGAAGAAATACGTACTGGGAGAGATGGGCCCAGAGCATTTTGGTGGTGCTTATTGAAGCACAGTGTTGTAGTAAAGGGGCAGCTGCTAAGTGTATGAGTATCGACCGCTGCGTTTGGATTTGCTCTGAGAACTCAGCTACGTCAGGGAGTCCAGCTCAAAGGACATCAATCATTTGGTGCAACACTCTGTGTCTTATGGACTTAATGGCCTTTGAATCCAAAGGGCCAAAAGCTGCCCTCTGAAGTGAGCAAAGGGCTCTTCAAAGGCTGCAGGAATACAAGGAGGATGAACTGACTTTTGATTCACAAATAATAAAGAACCTAATAATAAGATAATTAAAGTAGCACGCAGGTTCTGACCTTCAAAGGATCAATAAACAAGTGCATATCTGTGCTCTACTCTTCAGCTCCTGGAACCAAATCCCTGGGTTCTACCCTCAGCTTAGTCCCTCGGCTTAGTCATCTTTTGATGGCCATGGAATGTGTCCCCAACTATAGTCCACTATCTTACAAACATATATATGTCCTGTATTTCTCTTTGTACAAAGAATTGGCTCTTCATCCTGCATATTCTCTTTTCAAAACTAGCCTTCGCTTATCATCGATAAATAAAGACAACATTATTCTTTCTCCCAAAATGCAGGGTCATTCAATACAACTTGTTGGAAATATCCTGCTTGGCTGAAAATGTTTATGAGCTATAATCACAGAAAATAAAGGGATACTATAATGAGAAGTCAGTCTTTCAGTTTAATTGCAGAACACTTTTTAAGCTAAAGAAAATTGTGAATTTGAGCTCTGAAGTGGAAATAAAGTTGCCAGCTTCAGACTGTATATCACAGAAAATGAGTTCTTTTTCTTCATTAGAAAAACATATCTGCAAGTAATAAGATATTATGGGTAAATATTAAAAGAATACATTGCACTGGGCTGTGTGTAGCTATAGAATACATTAGCCGGGCGTGGTGGCTCACGCCTGTAATCCAAGCACTTTGGAGGCCAAGGCGGGTGGATCACCTGAGGTTGGGAGTTCAAGACCCAGCCTGACCAACATGGTGAAACCCCGTCTCAAAAAAAAATAAAAATAGATACATTATATCTTTGAATTATTTCTAAATCACCAATTTAGAGAAAGTCTGCTCCTGGCCTTACTAAATTATAATCTGTATTCTTACCCTAAATAAAGAGGTATCACTGACTTAGGATAATTGCCTTCTACAACCAGAACAGGATTAGGAAAAATTCGTTATGGTAGTGAAGTCTTGTATTTTGAAATTATTCTTTGCTTCCTTTTTGAAAAATAGCTTGAAAATGAGTAGAATGATGCACATACAAGGAAAGTGTGAACCAAAGTGTCAACTTTTAGTTGAAGGAAGGAAATTTGGAATATTCTGTACTGAAGCCTCTACTGCTAAGAGAGCGTGAAAAAGGTGAAGAAGAAACACTGCCAGTGCATGATGTTGAGCCCTAGACAGGATAGAAGTTTGGGAAGGGAGGGAGGGGTTTCGGCTCTCAGGAGAGGAAAACACAATCCCTCTGCATGTTGGAAAACAAATGTGCCAACTCCTTGTCAGGTTATTTAAACAAAAATGTTTTTCCTGAGTTACAAAAGTAAGATAAACTATTCAAAAGTAGCCCCATGAAATGGAACTATCTGTTGAGTATCTGCTCACTGTTCCAGGAACTGACGAAACAAATAGACAAAAGCCAAATCTCTACTTTCATGGAGAGCAAGCAATAAATGATACCAATGAAAACCAGAGAGAAGGCAGGAGGAAAGGTGATGCTTGGGTGGATCAAGGTTGCTCCCTTTCATGGAGAACAGACAATGACAACTCAACCACAATGATAATTGAGAAAACACTTGAAGCCAGTAAGGGGGGTGGGCAGGTAGAAATCCAGGGGAGAACCTTCTAAGAGAGAACAGTGAGTGCAAGGCAATGAGCCGGTCTGGAGCACTTGAGGACTACAAGGTAGGGCCCAGTGGCCAGACACGGGCAAGTGAGCGGGAGAGGAGCCAGGCCCATGTCGTCAGGAGGGAGGAGTGAGAAAGGAGGGAAATCACACACCCTCCTAGGACTTTGGCTTGGACTCGGGGAGGGTTCCGGTCTGCATTCTGCACAGAAGCACCCCAATCTGACTCTGCTCTTCATCAAGCTCTCTCTGGATTCTGTGAGGGGGAGGGGTGGAATTAGAGAGACCCTGAGGAGGCTGCTGCTCATTTGCAGGTGAGGAGTGACCAGCCGGTCTACAATGGAGGGAGAGGAGGTTGGACCATGGATACCTGTTACATGCGGAGCTGGTGAGATCCCCCCCATGGACTGGATGGCGAGGGAGACAGAGAGGCATCAAGAATGACTCCAAGTGTTTGCCCTCAGCAATTGCTAGCTGCTATTCAATGAGATGAAGGGGTCTCAGTGAAGCAGATGAGAGAGGAAGATCAGGGATTCAGCTGGGAGGTAGTAAACCTGAAATGCCTTCCAAGTAAAGACGTCAAGGAGGTGGGAGAGTTCAAACGCAGGTCTGAACAGCAGGTATACATTTTTGGAGTAAGGGTACAGAGATGACATTGCAAATTGATTCTGGAGATGTTCCTTCAAGGAATTGACCGTGAAGGGGAGACATGTCCAGGGTCTCCTCCGGAGAGCTGCTTTCATTTAGGAAAGAGACAGGGAGAAAACAGCCAATGAATGGCACAGGAGAAAAGTCTGGTCCGTAGGGTATCCTGAAGATCTACCTCACTGATATCAGGTTCAATGAAGGGTTGGTGCAAGTTTCTGGTAAATTTTAAAGTGCTAGATAAATGCTGACTTACTACTCTTGGGACCAGCTGGACTTTGCTCCATCCATTGAGATCATTCTTCCCAGCTCTTCTTAGATTAAAAAAAAAAAAAAAATCCACTTGCAACTTAGGCAAGGTTAGTTTCAGCTGAGAATCTGGAGACACATTCCTGTGAATCAGAGCTTCTGCCTTCTTTTGACTTGTTAGATAGCACTTTCTAAGAATCTTTACAGCCACCCATATGCAGGGGAAGGGGATAAGGGTGAACGGATAGATTACTATATATTACAATTGAAGATTTATGTTCATGCTTTTGTTTAATCCTAACCACAACTCGGCAAAGCAGGACTTTTTTCCCTATTGCAGAAATGTGAATGTGATCCTCAGAGAGGTGGCGTAACTCAGCTGAGTTCACAGAGTGCCTTTGCCATGTACCTGTGGTCCAAGCTACATGCGAGGCTGAGGTGGAAGGATCCCTTGAGCCCAGGAGGTGGGGCTGCAATGAGCTGAGATCATGCCACTGCAATCCAGCCTGGGTGATGGAGTGAGACCTCGTCTCTAAACAAACAAAAAAAAAAAAAGAAAGAAAGAAAAGAAATAAGGAAAAGAGAGTTGCTATAATTCAAAAATAACTAGACTAAATTTCAGTGTACTTGATTGGCTAGAAAGGCTGTTCACATACCTTAATCTTTCCTGGACAGGGATATCCCATCCGACCCCTCTACCAAGACTGCTGCTTCTAAGATTGACAATTCGGCCTTAGGGGAAATAAAAAATTTAAAGAGAACTGGAGAAAAATGCTTCACCAGTTGGAGAAAGGCATCTTAAACCAGCAGTCCCAACCTTTTTAGCACCAGGGACTGGTTTCATGGAAGACAATTTTTTTCACAGAGGTCAGGAAGGGATGGTTTGGGGATGATTCAAGAGCATTACATTTATTGTGTACTTTAGTTTTATTATTATTAAGTTACAATATATAATGAAATAACAACTCACCATAATGTAGAATCAGTGGGAGCCCTGAACTTGTTTTCCTACAACTAGATGGTCCCATCTGGGGGTGATGGGAGACAGTGACAGATCATCAGGCATTAGATTCTCATGAAGAGCATGCAACCTAGATCCCTGACATGCACAGTTCACAATAGGACTTGCACTCCTAAGAGAATCTAGTGCCTTATTGATGTGATGGGAAGTGGAGCTCAGAGAGCAATGCAGGCTTTCTGAATACATAAATGAATACATGCCACCAGAATATTTATGCTTCCAGAAATCCTGCTCCAATCCTATTCCTATCCAAAGAATCAAATGGGAGTGACACACAGCTCTGTTTTTCTTTGTTCTGATCTGTTCAGGTCAGATGAATATGTTATTTTTTATTACTCATCAAAAACATCTTCAGAAATTTTTCATCAGAAAGTTTTTTATATAAACCTACCTATCTCCTCCAAATCACTATATCTGACTCAGTGTGTTTTTTAATCTCTTCTAACCAAATGATATTGATAGAAATTTGTTGGTTTTGAGAACGTAAGTGTATTTCTCTTAAAAGTTCAAAGGGAATAGAGTGAAAGTATTATCAGGAAGTGGGAAGAATTCATATGTCAGCTGCAGCCCATCCTCGATTCAAAACCTACAGGCAGAGATGTGAACGGTCAGTAGTGCTAAAGGATTTCTGTGGTCCCTGAACAACCAGGAGCCACCGAGGAGCCAAGACAGGGCCTTACAGATGTTTCAGGAAACTGAACGCCCAGAGGAGTGTCTTGCAGGGCTCACCAGGTGCTTCCTACCGAGGCACTGCCAGCAGGATAGCCCTAGCTCTGCACCAGCCCCCTGCCTCTCCTTGCGTCCTGCTCCTTCACTTCCAGCAGCAGGTGGGAGCCTGTGGACTGGGAGCCAGTGGCCAAACCAATGAGGGAGGCCAAGAAAAAGGATCGAGGACCTCATCCCAGGTCAATGATCATTAGTTTTTAAAACAGCAGAAGCAGAAGCTGGAGGTCATGAGAATTGGGAAAAAGAAAGCAAAGAAGCAGTGTCTTTGTTGCAACCATTTCATCCAAGTCCTGGGTCTTTCTTCTCCTGCTCCCTGCTCCTGTTCCTTTTCAGATGAAACTAAATGAGTTCTCTTAGCTTAATACTATAGAAAGACAATTGGCTTTTATTTTTTAGCAAAACAAAACAAAACATAAACTTTTGCTGTTATTTAAAAATATTCTTGCTGTTTTACAACCATTCGCTTTACATTGCTGTTAACAGATTTTTTAATTGATGAAAAATACAATTGTAATAACTACTTCCATATTTTATTTTATTTTATTTCACCTAATTCTATCAAGACCATTGTGTAGTAGGTATGCTTTGCAGATAAGAAACTGAAGCTCAGACTTTAACTTGCCAAACACAGTAAGAAACAAAGCTATTAACCATATCGTATCACTTCAGTCATCCTTTTACTTTCCCTTGAAAGTAAAAAACTCACTCTCCTTTGAAAATCCCATCCAGGCTTTACCTGGACAAAAGTGCCTAGCTACCTCTCTTTCCACAGTGAGCTCTGAATAAGTAGCCTTTGATTAATCCTATAGGTGGTCTCTATTCTTTCGATAATACAACCTCAAAAGAAGAAAAATTGGTGATTTAGCAATTATTTCCTGAATAAATTAAAGTGTTTTATTTAACACTCTAGCATTATGAAGAGGGCAATACACAAATAAAATAAAATGACTTTAGACATAAAATGTCTACAAAACAGTTTTACATGTTTCAATTTATCCCTATATGTTTTCCCATCCATTGTGCATTTTCCTGTTTTCCTAAAGGTTTGAACATTTGATTTATGCCACCTCTCTGGTCCCTCTGAGTCTATCCACAGACCCCAGGTTACAATAATACAAGCTTGAGTTCCTTCAACTCCACCTGCTTGGGGGCAAGGGTAAAGTGTGGTGCCTGCAGCCTGACTGCTGTTTTGGTTTTGAGACAGGGTCTTGCTCTGTCACCCTAGCTGGAGTGCAGTGGTGCCAATCATGGCTTAATGCAGCCTCAAACTTCTGGGCTCATGGGATCCTCCTGCCTCAGCCTCCTAAGTAGGTTGTTGGAACTGCAGGTGCATACCACGACACCTAATTTTTAAATTTTTAATTAAAATGGGGTTTGATTTTTAAAGTTTAATTTTTTTTGTACAAACAGGGTCTTGCTTTGCTGCCCAGGCTGGTCTGGAACTCTTGGCTTGAAATGATCTTCCTACCTTGGCCTCTAAACGCAGGTGTGAGTCACTGCACCCAGCCAAGAAACCTGAGTCTTCACAGCACACTCCTCATCTCATTGGGAAATTGGTTGTGTTAGCAGGGAATAACCGTTCCTACTTGGAGTGTACTCCTCTCTGTCAGGCATGTGGCAAGGTCTTCCATATGTGATCTACTTAACCCACAAACAGCTCCACCAGGAAGCTTATATTAACACCATCGATTTGCAGATGGGGAAACCCCGCTTTGAGAGGTGAAGGACCTCAGTCAGTCATAAGCCCAAACTATCTGGGCTCCTACCCCCATGCGCTCCTGCCTCAGTGGGCTACACCTCGGTGTGCTGCCTATTTCGGTCCACCAGTCCAGTCCTGAGGACAAGGGCACATGTTTAGAGAGACATACCAGGGGCTAAAGGTACTTCTGCATCCAAGAACTAGAGGAGTCCCGTGTCCCCTTCACAGCATTGCTGGCCTCCCTCTGGGCCTTGTACCTTATGTATATTGTCTCATTTAATCCAAGCAAGGGCTCCTTAGGATTAGTGGCATGTATTCTTTTTATAGACAAGCAAGATGACGCCCAGGAGTTTGAATAACCTGCCCAAGGTCACGCAGTGGAGGAGAAAACTAGAAGGTAAATCAATGGACCTTTCACTACCCTCCCCTTCTCCGGGCTGTAGCAGTGAGTTAACTGGCTCAGGCTTGCCCAGCGGATTGTCCTTCAGGACACACTGAGTACTGTAGTAAGAGCTGTATAAGTACCCAGGAAGAATGTGGCCAGATGCTGTTTGTGATTCACCAGTAGACGGGCCTTCTCTCAGGGGCAACAGAGGCAGATCTTGCCTCTGGTGTGCCCGGGCCTCGACTTGGCAGCCTCTTGGGCCAGGCCACAGCCTTCCCAGGCGGCGACGGTCTCCAGCCACACTGAACTGCCCTGAAGGGACATTTCCTGCTTATTCCCTTGCCTGGCTGTGCCCTCTACCCGGAAGGCCTTGCCTTCTTTGCTTGCATGTCCTGCCCTTGGGAGGCTCCTTGGTCTTTCTTCGCTCTCCCTACGGATCTTTACGCCTTCCCGAGCCACTGCGCCCAAGCAGGAGCCCGCCCTCGGCCCTCTTCCCAGGATGCTCCTCCTCACAGCGGTCCCCGGGATTTTATTCCGTGCCTTCCTAGCGGGTCCTACAACTCTGGAAGGGCAGGAGCCGCATCTCACTCCTCTGGGTCCCCTCCCCTAGCGCCCGGCGGAAGCCCTGGCTACATTTGTGGAATTCATGAATTTTTCTCTCCTGCTCAAGCTGAACACACTGCTGGCTCCTGCTGGGGTGGAGCCCGGCTAATCAGAGTGAGGGGCTCCCCCGTAGGGCGAAGGGGTGCGCTGTCAGAGGTGGCATTCCTGTTTTACGGAGAGACACGGCGTCTTACACGCCAGGGAGAGGTCTGAGGCGCTAAGAGCCGTCGAGCGGACTGCGGGATTGCTCCGCTGTCATCTCCGCCCGCAGCCGCCTTTCCTCACGCACTTGCGTGTGCACCCAGGCCAACATGGAAGGCGCCATCCTAACTTCTGCCGTGAGCAGGTGGGAGGGAAGAGAGACGAGAGGTATTCCATTGGTTGTCTGGGAAAATGAATTGCACCTTCCCCTCCCTTACGGAGGATCAACTTTTCCCCACCCCCTCGGGTGGGCACTCGCATCCTGGGGCCGAAGCCCGAACCCGGGAGCCAAGGGGCCCCACTTCCAGGGATGTGAAGCTGAGCGTGCAGCGGGCGCTCCCAGACACTGGGGAAAGTGCTTTACGGTGTCCCGAGTCCCTCGAGTGTCGCCAGCGGGGCAATCGTGCGGGCGCCCCGACCGGCTAGCGGCCCCGGGTGCAGGGTGGCGGGCCCGGCGGCGCGCGTCCCCCTCCCCCCTCCCCCTGCCGCTGCCCGCACGTGTCGCCCGCGCCGCGCCCCTGCGGGTTACGCGCGGGTCCCGCAGCGCCACGGCCGAGCTGTGCTGCCCGGCCGGCGGGCACAGCGCGGGCCGCCGCATCCCGTGCGGGGCCGCGGCGCGATGCTGCGCTGGAATGAGGAAGCGCGGCGGCGAGGGGAGGGCCCGGCGCGCTGCGCGCGGGGGTGGCGGCGGCGCGCCGAGCGGGCCCGGCGCGGGCGAGCGGGCTGCAGCCGGCGGCGGCGCCAGCAGGTACGGCCCGCGCCCGCCGCCGCCCCGGCGGCCTTTGGGGCTGTGCCGGAGCCCGGCGCGGTTGCAAAGTTTGCGCGCGCGGCCCCGCTGGCCCGGAGTTGCGGCTGAGACGGGCGCCGCGCGAGCCGGGGCAGCCGGCGACGGGGCGGGACGGGACGGCGCGCCCTCTCCGTGTCCCGCTCTGCGCCCCCCTGCGCTCCCCGCTCCCCTGTACCGGAGCTGCGAGCCGGGCAGCGGCCGAGCCGTGCGCGCGGGGGCGGAGCGGGCTGCGGGGCAAGTCGAGCAGGGACGGCCAGCGTGTGTCACCCCAAAGTTTGCGGAGCGCGGGACGGCGGGGCGCGCGCTCGGGCCACCCGCCGCTCTGGGCGGCAGCAGGTGGCGACGCGAGGGCGCGGCGGGGGCGGCCGGCACGGAGAGGGCCAGGTACGCGGCCCGCGGGCGGCGCTGTGCGCGCGGGACAGCCGGTCGGCCGGGAGCGCGAAAGCCGGGTCGGAGCCGGCGGGGGCGGGAGTGTGGTGGAGAAATGGGGAACAATGCGAGTGAGCAACTTCAGGAAGTCATTGTGAAAGAAAGCTGGGGAAGAGCTCCGCGGCCAAGTTAGCAGGACACTCTAACAAGTGCCTGCGCGGCCCGCGCCCGGGCGGTAACTGCGGCGACCCCCCTGGGTCCCCGCGCAGCGCAGTCCAGCCCGGACGGGTCGCTCGGCCGCGGCGAGGCGGGCGAGCCCGGCAGGGCAGAGGGAGCTCCGGCTCCGAGGTTGCTCTTCGCACCCGAGGATCAGTCTTGGCCCCAAAGCGCGACGCACAAATCCACGTGAGTGTTTTCAAATTGAATTTCAATAGGAAAACTTGGGGTTACTGGTGAATTAAAAAAAAAATGTGAAGAAAGGCGGTAAGATTGGTAATCCCTGGTGTCGCTCAGATCCGCCTCTCTCTTTCTGAGGATAGTGAGAGCGTTGACTTCTGTCAAGAGTCTGCCGCTCTGCACCGTGCCCGCAGGTGCAGCACCAGGCCGGCATGGGACATTCTGAGCAGCCCCGCTGTCACCAGAGGAGGAGGATCTAGCTCCCAGCCATATTTAAATTTATAGACATACATAAACCCACAGAAGTCAGCCTTTGTAAAGTCATGTGTAAAGAGTTTTCCTTATATTTGAGCCGAGAGCTTTCTTTTTATACTATAAAAATAATGAGATCGAGTCTGAACTTGATTTCTGTAAAAGAGGAATTATCCCGGCTTTGAAAAGTTAGTCCTTTTGCTGACTGCAAGTTTGGCTCTCAAGTCACCAAACCTTCTCAGAAAAACACTTAGTAATATTAAGGCATCATGTTACTTGCGGTTACATTTGAAATGTATTTTAAATATTTGTCAAACATCGCTGGTGATGCCTAAGGAACCTCGTGAGGGCTTGATTGTTTTTCCTTCTAATTTGCAGGCGCAGTGTATGGCATCTAATGACCGAAAACCCTAGCGATTCCATAGGGTCTGACCAGGCACAGCTTTCAAATGCAGCTTCCCTCTCTCTAGGGACTGCAGCCCACCCAGACTGAATTTCAATGCGGCGCTTTCTGGTTAGGTTTCCCACTCATAATTTCTCACTGTGCTTCAGGCAGTGTAATTCAGCTTTGAGATACCTTGCTTTAAACTTCCAGACAAAATAGTGTTGAAGAAATATCTCCTTATTAGTTCCATCAGCTTCTGTTAAAAAAGGAAAATTTATGGAAGTTGAAAATACTGTGTATGATATTTAAACCTTCATAGAAATTCAGATGATTTTAAGGACTGGTGCACTTTGGTTATGAGATGAGGAGGGAGAGAAACCCACGGAAAAATGTCCCGGGTCCTCCTGAATTTATTTATTTGTTTGAAGATGTTTGTTCAACCAGATTTATTGTACTCATCTTTTATATGGGGTTTTAAAAAGTAACAGTTTCAGTATTATTTATATCAGAATGTGTCAGAATTGTTTCTGTGACAAATCAGATCATTTGGGCTGTAGCTTAAAATGTACACAAGGCAAATATTCATGACAGGAAGGTTCACCATCTTAAACTGCATCTTGTAAAACGCAGAACATGTTAAAGAAGTAATGTGTACACATATGTATAAATAATGATGTCACATTAAAAATACTACACCATGCTTGCCTGATTGAATGTATCTGATTTCAAATTTCACCATGAAGATATTTCATCCCTTTTTTACATGAAAAAAAAAATGTGCTTCTCAGTCTCACAGTCTACCAGAGCTGATGACCAGAACATTTTATTGAACTAAGTGGTCATGTTTTCTTCCCCCTTTTGTCTCATGGTGAGAGTTGAAGGGAGGAGTTTAGAAACTCTCCAGTACTTTAATTCATCGGGGTTCTAATTAGAGTGCTACCTCTTGAAAAACTACACATCCCCATAATGCAGAAGCATCATAGCAATAATCGCCTGTCCCTCAGGGTCTTCAGGAGACCACAAGGGCTGCAGATAAAAGTATGGATGTGTTAGGTTTGACCCTTTTGAAGAGTTTTACACAGGCTCCTAAAGAGAAGATCAGCTGTGGCCGTTTGCAGCCATTTCCCTTGTCGAAAAACTAAGATCACAGTGAATGTACTGGCCAAGAGGTCTAAAGCCCCGTTGTGCCACAGGCCACTGTCTTCCTTGTCTGACTGGTGGCTTGGAGTTTGAGAACAGTGGTTCTTTGGTTTGGATACATTTTTGTTCTTGATTTGAATGTATGTGTTTCATGCATGGTTAATGTAGCATATTTTCAATATAAACATCAAAGATTTTGAAATTGGGAAGAACTCTATATACATTAATATACGTACACACACACTTCAAGATGATGCGTATATTAACAGAGACATGAAATAAAGAAATTCCATGTGCATATGCATACACACAGAGCATGCACACAGCGTGGAGTGAGAGGCATGGGGCAGTGTGAAAGAGTTTTAACATCAAACTGACCTGAAATTAGTATTAAAGGCCCCCTTTATTTTTAACCTTTTACTAAAACAAAATGGATTTCCCTATATTATATAATAGTAAATTTTAGGCATAGATAACATTTTTTGAGTGTTTGCATGTTATGTATTAATGTAATGTAACTACAATTAACTAAGAATTCATCAAGGATAGCACTGTTTTGTGGCACTTTTTTCCCTCCTCTAATCTTTGGAATTGTGAAACAATTTCACCGTGATGTAAGTGTTGGTTCTTGTCATATTCTAAGGGAGATTGATGTAAGTGGCTTCACTCCAGCTTACAGAAGGTAAACCTTTTTGTGTTCTCTGAAAACGCTTGCCTTCTGATGCCTCTGTTTCTAAGACTGACAAGCACTCTAGGGCCCCGTGAGCCTGCTGCTAGCGGCAGAATTGCTGCAGCTCCTGCCCTGGCAGTGAACATCGTTCTCTGTCTGGTGTCTCTACGTTCATATTTACAGAGACTTCAGATCTATTCCATTTCATATTTGTGCTGAATAATCATTCCATTTTATGGGAGAAAACACAAGCTGTAAAAGCAACAAGTGACCCATCCTTTGAAGCTTACAAGAGAAGAAACATGAATCTATTTCACATCTTAAAAACAGATCCGTTTTATTTTGCTCAAAAAGGGCACATGTACATTTTGACCTAGGTGTTAGAAACGTAGAGTTTCAGAGGATCAGCATTATACACACTGTCACTCACACACGCACACTTAAAATTCAGATAATGAACAAGACAGAAATGAAGTTTTATTAGGGACGTAGGACACCTAAAACCAAAGGATATCAATAGTAACAAAACCGTTTTTACCATGTTGCTGACTGAACACTCATGCTGGTATCTTCATGCGGACCATGGGCTTTCTTATATTTCTTTGCAGTTTGATAAATGACTTCATACCTCAGGTTACCTTTCCACATCTCCTGGAATATACGTTTATGTTCTTAAAGTTTCAGTGTCATCACTTTAGTAGCTTTAGTTTGAGTTTTTAAATGTTTGGTGATATTCCAACAATTATTTTTGAAGACATTATGAAACCTTATGAAGTGCTGCATATCACAAGTGGGATACAACAGCAAACAAAAGAAGATTTGCAGAAGGGTTTTAAAAGTGGCGAAGCGCGGGTCTGCCCATTTTGGTGTCTCCTTGGTGGTTACTCCTGAGACGGCCTGGAGGAAGAGCAACTGGGGCCTAATCCACAGGCGACTGCCAAATTGTTTCAGTTGGCGATTTTTCCCTCTCATGTTTGACTGTGATAAATAGGTAGATGCCAGAGGAGTCTTCAGCCAACCACCTGGTAACAAACTGTTAAAAATGGTGCAAACCCCACGTCACAGGTATGGGGGCCATTTGTCTTGCCTGTTAATCAGCCTAGCCCTAATTCTTTTCTCCCATGGCCATTTCTGCCTTTGGGGAACTCACAATTCCTGTTGACTAAAAGAGCGCCCTTTTCCACCACAAGCTTGACAAATCAGACGTCCACATAATTTCTGAACTCATTTTGGTTAGGGCAGGAAGCACAGGCTCCCTTCCTGTCTGTGTTTTCCTAAGAGAAAACGGTCTTCCCCTCCTTTTTTGCATATTTGGCAAGCGGTTCCACCTTTCTCTGCACCCTGGTGGAGTGTGAAGGCAGCAGTGGAACCTTTTGGAGCAGGAGGAGGACACAGAGGCCCTGTAGCCAGGCACCGAGATCCCTCCCAGGTGGCTGAGTCTGAGGGGAACTCCGAGCAGCCCTGGGCCCTCCAACTCTGGATTTGTGTGGAAAAGGCAGCTCTCACTTGGCCTTGGCTGGGTCTCGGTTGGTTGGTGAGTGCCACATGGTTTCTTTGTGTGCTTACCTGGATTGGAATAGCCAGTGTGTTCTTCCCTCTTCCCTGCTGGTGTTTCTACAGTGGGTGGTCTGAGCCCAAAGCAACTCTCCATACCCCTGTGCAGGCCGCCTGTCTTGGGTGATGGAGAGTATCATTAATGCTCCCTCTGCACGCTCTGCTTTCGGATGGCCCCATGCTCCACCTCCTGATAGCTCATGGCGCAGGGCCACGGCTTAACGAATGGCTGGAAATGGGTCCTAATTAGTGGAAAAGTGCTTTCTTCATATTTTCTCACTCAAGTGTGCAGTGATTCATTTTTCTTCTGCAATCACCTCACTGCTAAAGGAAATCTGACTCTCTTCCCGCCATTTCACACCAAAAGTTAACTCTGATGGGTAGGAGGTTGGGCTTCTGGAGAGAGCAGTGCAGTAGGAAGAGGGGGACCCAGCATGGGCTTGTCCGTCTGGTCTTCTTTTCTTCCTTTTTTCTTCCCTTCTCTTCTCTCTTCTCCCTTCCCCTCCACTTCTCTTTCCTTTCCTGTCCTTCCCTTCCCTCTCCCTCCTCATTTTCTTTCTGTAATTGGTGGGGGTTTTGTACAGACTGTTGAAACACCAAGAACTACATAAAGTGTTTTTGAATGACCGTACACATATTGAACTAGATTTTATGCTCCATATTTGAGATCACACACTAAAACCTATACCTTTAAAGCATTTCTGTGAGTTTGAAACTATTTGAAAATGAACAGGATGGTTTAGAGTCCTGTTCTGAAGCTAGTAGTTCCACAGTGAATATTGATTGATCAGTTTTTGATAAACTTTTGTTGTTATACCAGATTTTCACTGGCAAACCTAGAACAAGTAAAATTCCACATAAGATACTTCCCTAGACCTAATGGGAAAAACGTTTAATTTAGAGTCTTTAGGAGAAATGAGAATGAGGAATTGACCTTTTGTAAGCTTACTTCTCAGGCACTCTGAAATGTGTACCAGTGCTGTTAATGGAAACTACGGAGAGCCAGCAACCCCCTAGTGTGAGCCCCACTTTTAACCTGAAAAAGTGACCTTTTCCTCCTCCTTTGTGCTGAGTTATGTAGGGCAGAAAATTAAGCTGATATTCAAAGAGATTCACTGCAAAAACATATTGATAAATTGTATATTCTATTTGATTAAATTAAAACCATACTGCTAATTATCTCAGGTTGTTAAAGATAAGGCAATTAATTATCATTTTAAAAATTGGTAGGAAATTGTGGGTACTTTTGCAGTACCAGTGTTTTCCCACTCTAGTATGAGGTTGTGTATGTGTCCTTGAATTGAAAGAATTTTCACTTTAAGAGCAGACAGTGTTTTTGTTAAAGAAATGAAATTTGCTAAAAAGGAACATGTAAAGTAAAACATTAAAAGTAAATAATTTCAACGTACTTAAGGGCTGCAGAAAAATCTGACTGCAGTGTTTAAAATGAGTTTTCCCGCATTTTCCTCTCTGACGGACAGGAGCACTTTCCGTCAGGTTATAAATAAAGACATGCCCATTTTTGTAGTCCTACAAATGGGGAAGTTGTAAACTCTGTGAGGTTTTACTGATGAGCCCCCCTCTCCCTGGGTGTGCATGAAAAGATCATAGGCCACAAGTGAAGGACTACAGAATGGGGTCTAAACTATCCTGGTGGGGCCTGATACCCATGTTTTGCATGGACCTTGCGATGCGATGCGTGGTTTTGGCACGAGTGTCTTGAGAACTCTTCCAGATTTGGGTTACAGGACAATGAGCGCTGAACTCCCTATTGCAGAACAAAATAGGAATCTAGAACTTTCTGGCAAACAGGATCCAGCTGAAACACCAAGTTAGATTCTCAAGTGATGTTCTTTTCTGTCATTGTTTGATTGTTGTCAGTAGCAGTTATTGTTACTAAGTCATTGATGCATTTCTTCTTCCCTTTGCCCTTTGGGACGCGGCTTATTTTGACTTCAGTGGAACCCCTTGAAGGTGGGATAAGCAAGGTGAATTTCCAAAGTAATGCTACTAAGAGATCAAACTGCAATTTAAGGAGATTTTTGAATCAACTTTAGTGTGTGATCTCATATACTATGAGCATAGTTCAAAAATGTGAACATAGATTAATTTCTTATAGTTATGAAAAAAATCTCATTTTAATTGATGATAGCTGATAATTTCATGGATGTCTTAAACACAACAGAGCTCAGAATTCAGTCCCTTTGGGGAAATTTTTGATTAGTCTGGAAACCAAGTGGCCTCCCCCTAGTTTGAAGACAGCATTCAGGATGTCTGCACCTTTTCATCCTCTCTGGAGCAAAGACTAAATACCCATTATTGTCTACAGGTTAGGCCAAAGCAGCTTTTTATATCACATGGAGTAAGAGGTAAATAGGTACGTGTGCAACAATGAACCCCTAATGTGTTTACTCTAGAACACATGTTCTCTCTGTTTATATGTAGATTTTGTAGATCTTGTCTTACCACCTGCTAATGGTAGATACTATATCTAAATAAAATAAAATTTATAGAACCTAGGAATGTGTCCTCAGTGGGCAAATCAATCAATAATGACTCCCAGTTATTTTTAATAAATATGCACGTGTGGGTTCATAAACAATGGGATATTCCTGTGAAGATCTGAAGAATTTTAATTCTTTGGGACTAAATAAAATATAACTCTTGCCAAATAAGCTCACGCAAACACTTATTTTAATAGAATTCAGATGGCTTTGCAGAAACTTCAATGTTACAGGTACCTTGTTTGAGATGTTATGGGTATGCAAGTGGATTTCTCTATTATATACAGTGTTAAGTTTGAGTTTTAAAATGTCCACCTGAAATGATTTACTTGTACATTAAGATAATTTCACTGCTAAGAAGGCAAGATAAAGCATTCTTTGTGACACCATATGGCCTTGCTGAGGGAAAAACTTACTGTTATAACTTAGTGTTTATTGCTCTTTAAAAAATGAAAAAAAAAGAACTTTGAAAATAATGGAAACACAACTGTTTGTGATCTCCTCCTCTATGTTTTATGTTCTTAACATAAATTTTACAAAAATCAAGACCTGGGGCATATCTGTGTAGACCCTTCTTTGGAGGCAGTTTCTGTGTTTTGTAAAGCTGTAGGTTTTATTTTCATTGCACTTCATTTTGTTGCACAGCTCCTGGCCATGCATGAAGGTCTTCTGAAATCAGTAAGAGGGCAGAAGAAAATGATTCTAAATTTAGATTTTTTAACTTAAGTGATGAAGTGTGAAACGCCATTTATATTTGAGGAAGCTACCTAGGAAGTGGCTGATGTCGATGGCCAAAATCAGGAGAGTGCCTGTAAAAGCCTCTGTCAGTTTTGACTGTGTATGCCTCTCCCATGGCTGCTCAATAAACATCGGTAGTAGTTTGAAAGGAGATGGTACAGTAGTATAGACAGGAAGTCTTTCCTCTCCATGTGAACCGTGCACTCCTGTGAGAGGGTAGAAACAATGTAATACACCTGTCACGTCAGGGGCAGACAGCCACGGCCAGCTCCAGCTCCAGCTCTGGGCTTCTTGCAGCAAACAAACGTAAACACAGAGGACTGTCTCCAGCTCCACTTTCTCTATTTTTAAAACAACTTTTCGAATACAGTATCTGCCATCTTTTCTTATACCTCACTTTGAGACAGGTGGCTCCACTGTGGCATTTAAAATGTTCCGTTTCTTTTCCCTCTATATCAAATACGTCTTTACTAAGAAAACATTCGAACAGCATAGTTTTTAACTGTATTTTTAAAGGTTTCCTTAGTTCCCTTGACCCTTCCTCTTTTGCATATCAGTTCCTGGCCTTAAAAAAAAAAAAAAAAAATGCAAGGACAGAATCGCACATCTGAGCTGATTCGCCCTCAAAAAGAAGGTTCACAGTGGAACAAACCACAGGAGGAGTTTTCTGTGGCTCAGTTAAATGTTGGGGGAGGGCGGTGTGAAAGCCAAATTGGATTCCTGCTTTCCTGTTTGAATCTTGTTTTTCATTGTTATTTGTACCAGCAATACTCTGTGGAATAATCATGAAAATTGTGTAGATTGGCAGCTAATTTTTGAAAAATGAAAAGAATCAGAAATGAAATAAGAGCGCTCAGAAGTTTTTATGTTCTCTCAACCTGTTTTGTCAAATTGTTACGAAAACCTATAAGGTCTCTTTGACTAGATACAAAGACTTTGCATATTGCCTTAGCTTTCTCTTGAAGCATTTCCTTTTTTAAAATACAGTGTAATTCACAGTGATAGGGTAGATTTGTAAAAGTAAAATCTACCAGTCTGAAGATGAAAGGAGTTGTCTCTTAGCAGGAATAATGGGTTTTATTAAAGAAGTCTCTGACCTAAGGGTTTTAAATACATTAAGGACTTGGTCCATGTCCCCCCGCGTATCTACTCCCTTCAATATAATCATCATTGAGTATTTAAGGAAAGAACCCGAAATGTAACTCTAGTGTAGCTTCACTTGTCAGGGAGGAGAAAGTAAATAGCATACATTTCGTCAAATAACCAGAACTTTACTGTGCTATAGAAGTTTTATGATGAAGTTTGTGTTTATTGCAGAGTTTTACAAAGATCATGTTTGGTTTGTGGCAGTATATAAGTAGCATCCATTCTTATCTGTCATACATTTGGGGTGCGTGACCCCCTGCACTGGGCTGTGACATTCTGTTGGGCAAGAGTGCTAGAGAGAAGAAGCGTCGCCATCAGACTGAACAGGTTCGAGTCTCAGCTCTGTTGTTGATTAGCTGTGTGACCTGGGGAAAGCTATTTCTCTTCGCCTTGGTTCTCTTATTTATAAAATGGAGATGGTAATGCGGATGCCTTGGGTTTAATTGGGAGAGTTAAAGACACATTTACATATTTAGCAAATAGGTGGTGAATTTCAGCTCTACATCAGACACTATGCCAGGTCCTCAAATAAGCAAGTGGACAAGACAGACAATGTCCATGGTCTTATGAGGTTTAACCATTTGCCTCTTAAAAGAAACTTAGTAGGTTGCTTGGATAAAGCCAGTGGGGACCAGTATCCTTTGCTTTGCAACCTTTTCCTGGCATACTCAAAGTATTCAATAAATGTTACAAAATATCACTGGAAAAAGAATCCTCCATGGAGTACCAGTGGAGAAGGAAGGCATCTGCTTAAAAACAGATTAACAGAAAGACACTGTAAGCCAGCTGTTTAAGTCTCAGAGAACTACAATTATTTTAAAGCTTGTAGAAGTACTGTGGGCTACCAACAGATAGGCTAATTTTGAGTGACCCTCGGTACTTTGTACGGTAACTTTGGGATGCTGTGTACTTAGTGGTTTTTTAACAGCCGTAAATTTGGGCTGTTAGGAAAGCAGTACAGTTGTGATTCTTGACAGACATCTGCATTTTCATTTTTACCTCATTTGTCTAGACTCAGCTTGTCAGAATTATGGAAGAGACTCCTTGTGTCACTGCGAAGAGAGGTATTCACTGTCAGGAAGCAGAGGGGAGCTGGAGGCAGCTCAGAGGCCTGAGATCCCCCTCCACAGGGGCCCCAGCAGGCTCAGCAGGGCTCTGGCCAGACTCTCCTCTGGGGTGCTGCAGTTAGAATGAGTTCACTTCCCAGCCAGGCTTGCCAAGGCTCCTCACCTGGAAGCAGCAACTGCCCAGGGCTGTTGGATGTTTCTGCCCAGGACACAGCCAGGTCCCAGTCCCGCCTCAGTGTGGAAGGAGGAAAGGCAGGGTCCAGGAACCTGTTTCAGGACAGGCCTGAGGTCCCCCAGGGACGCCTCGCAGAGTCAGCAGGGGCTGTAAGTCAGCACCGCCCACGTGGCCTGGAAGAGGTCCCTGTGCTGTCGGCTTGCCTGGCTCCTAGTCCGGCTTCTGCTCCTCCTCTGTAAAGTTATGGGTGTGCTATCAGTTTCCAACTGAAACTAGGAAAGTAAGTCCTATTTGGTCAGAAAGAGGGAGAGACAGGAGAAGGACAGAGAGAGACTGAGAGAGAGACAGTCTCTCTCAGACAAAGGGGAGACAGAAAGAAGGAGAGAGAGAAAGAGAAGGAGATGGGAGGTGGGCGTGGGAGGAGGGAGAGATGCAGAAGACAGAGGAAAGACAGAGATTTGGACCTCCCAAGTCAGTGGGCAATCAGAGTGCGAGCAGGGGGGTGCCTGGTGGCTTGTGACTGCAGAGTCCGCTCCCCCGCTCCTAGGGGTGCAGTCATGGACAGCTTCTGTCACGTTGGTCCTGCACTTATCTCTGCAGCTATTTCCCCTTGTGCAAGATTCAGAACTGCATGCTCCCAGAAAACAATAATAGCATTCATGTTCATAAGAACTGTGCAGGTGAAAGGTAATTTGCTGATATTGTTGTATTTTCTACTATTGATTCTTTTAGCTCTTGCCTGAAATTGTTTGGATTTCCCAGGCAAAATAGAAAACTGTGGTATGTTTCTGTGAAATAATTATTCCTTCTGGCATCTCCCTTTACAGACCTACTGATTTGGGTTTTTCATGTAGGTGAAAGTTTGTGAAAACGTGCCATTAGTTTGCTTTTGTGATTAACTCCTTTTACCGAACTAAGCACCTTTTAAGCTGAGGCCATATCAAGCTTAAATTCCATGTTTTACTTGACACTGTGTTTCTTCCGTGTGGGAGAGAGGGGCTGCCTAAGTGCTTGTAAATTACACAGCCAAAGTGCTGCACGTGCTGACAAGGGAGCCTGGTGGGACTTAAGTGCCCTGCTGGACACTTCAGGCTGCCCTTTGTAAGCTGCCTTGGAAGAGGCCACGTTTTCTTTCCCTCAAACACTTTCCCATTATTCCTTTAGTCTTCCTCTGGAAGTGAAGCCACTTTTACGAAAAACTCACTGCTTTTTCATTTTAAGAGATGCAAGTTTGGAGTCTGGGAAAGTTTTCAGGAGCTCATCAAGTCATCCCTTATGATGTCAAGACGAGTCAGGCCACAGAATTCACAGGGCCCAGTGCAGACTGAAAACTTGAGGCCCCTTATTCAGAAATCATTCAGAATTTTGGTGAATATCACCCCAAGCAAAGAGACCCCCTAAGCACCAGCCCCCAAGCAACTATACTCGCAAGCCCATGAAGCCCCCTGCCAATCAGAAACAGTGTGGTTGAAGTTGTGTATGAACTTGGAAGTGAAGTGGATTGTGAAACACAGGTCTCCATGCTGAAGCAGGAGGTGGGGATAGGGCATCGAGTGGAAATGCCTGGCAGGCCCATGTGTGGAAATGCAGAGCTCTCTGGCTCCTGCAGACTTGACTGCTGACACTGAACTTGCTCCAGGAAGGTGCTCGCTGTGGTGTGATCTGCTGCCCACCCTCACCTCCCTCCAGGAGACTGGTGCCTGGACTATTTGCAAATGACTACAAAAGGAAGGAGTTTCCTACAGAGCAGAGCTTGATCTGGGGACCAGCTGAGGGGCAGTTTGTCAGGATTCCTGCTTGAAATTGTTCTCACATCTCATCCCCTGAAAGGATCAGTGTGTCCAGAGGACTCAGCATCGATCACCTCTGTCTCCATGCAGCAAACCGAGGGGCTCAGGCCGCATTCTACTACTAGAAGGGCGTTTGCCCGTGGTGCTTAGGTGGAAGAGCCTTGACTGTGCCTTAGGAAACACTTTTTTTTTTAATTTTAATTGAAAATAACTTGAGTATGCAAAATAGAGCATTGGTTGTATAAATGAGTTGAGTAGTGTGTAGCCAATAAAATGATGATGATGTGTATTTGTTAAATAAAAAGGTAAGTATAGTATTAAATTAAAAAATATTTTAAAGCAGTATATTTGTAATCTGTTTAGTGTCCTCTTTTTGTAAAATACAGAAAAATACATATACAGAAAAAAAATTTGTAGTCCTAAGTGGTAGAAATTATGAGTATTTTCTTGCCTTTAAAAAAAGTTGTAAAGAATTGTATCATTTATGTAGCAAAAAGTTTAAAGTCACCATTCTAAAAATTTCGTGTTGGTATAGTTGCTGTGATAAGATTTAACTTCCGCATGCTTCACCAATAAATACAGAGGCATTTAAGACCTGGTGTGTGATAGGCCACATTAAAATACTGTACATGTCTTCAGAAAACTAAAGCACTAAGTTCTAACTTCTTATACTAGTGCGGCATGGTGATTACAAAGATTGTTCTCATTTGAGTCTATCTTGTTTCTTTATCACTGTTTTGACAGTTTCAGAAGAATCATGGCTTTTCCCCTTTTTTATAGTAAAGGTATCTGAGACTCTCGATGTATTGCTTTTCTGCTTGTGCTGGTCACATGCTTGTGTCTGGGCTAGTGTGTCTGGCTTCCGTGTGCTGCAGGATGCTTACTGTAGTTTCTGAAACATTTTCTGTATGGTGGCTATTGGCTGTGCTCCTAAGCCACACACCCACCTTGAAAATTCATGCCGCTTTTAGAAATAGATGAAAACCCTCCCATCCAGAAAAAGTGACTATCATGTATATCCTCCTCATGAGTAATACTGATATTCCTGAAATTGAAAATACATATTCCATATGTACCATAAAAGGTATTAAAGATATGTGGAGTGATAGATGTATTATATATAACACTTCTACCCACACAGTTTTCAGCCTAATTGAGAGGGTAAGGTCCCTGAATCATACATCAGTTTTCAGGTCTCTGCTGAAAGCAGGCCTCAGCGCAGACCCGCACATCTGAACCAAAGAGACAGAGGTGGCCAAGAATAAAAGAGGGACTGGGGGGACAACCTGGTTTAAAGTCAACAAATAGACTCAGTTTTCTTGTTAGTGAAGGAGCTCTTCTGAAAATCATTTATCAGAGCATAAATGAGCAGATTTCCTTGAGGTCACCTTCTGCTGGCCACAGCTTTCTTATCCATGGAGCTGCCAGCTGTCATCCACTTTGGGGCACCTGAGACTGCCAAGTGGCAGGCCAAGACCCCAAGTGTGAAACACACAGCGCACCTTTTTGTTTCTACTCCACTGACGCTGGGGTTCTCTCCCTGGTGTCTGTGGCTTGTAGTGCACTTTGTGGAACATTCACTGTGGCCACCGAAGAACAGCATCTTCCAGTTGTTTCTTTTTTTTTTTTTTAATTTAAACCAATCTGAGAAGTCAGCCATCTGTCAGCAAAACAGGAAGTCTTGGGCCCTCTCCTGGGCTCGTTTTGCTGCCCTAGTGAGCTTCACTTCTCCCCCATGTAAGAGCGCTGGTGAAGGCTGAGGCAAAGGCCCAGAAAGATTGAGGGACAAAGACAGGAGCGCCCGCATTGCCCATCTGCCAGGCTGGAGGTGTATTCATTATTGATGGAGGTAGTGCAGTTGCTGCTCAGATATGCAGCCCTGCCTGGGTAAATGAGACATTCTTCAGCAAATTGCTTCGTTTTTTGATTGCTGATTGTACGCGTGTCACCAAGCTGACTCAAGGTTCATCGATGCATGCTCAGTAAATTAGAAAGAACATAACTATGGATCAGCCAAGAGAATGAATTCTGTGCCTACAATGACCCAGGGCCATTTAATTTTCTGCTTAATTTTGTTGCAGTCAGTTTGCATTTTGGGTTATTATGCAGTAGGAAATTAACAATAAATAACAAATTTGGTCCTCCTGTGCTTGTAATGATATTTTTATAAATCTTTGTAATGCTGTTTTTAAAAGGATCAAGGTCTGTGCCAGTCTGATACTCTGGCAAGTATGTGAGGAGGAAAATGCATTATTCTTGCTAGATAACCTTGTTGTTAAATAGCATAGGGGTTCTTTATCTCTCTCTCTTTCTCATATCTTATTAGTGTTTTTGCTTTTGACTAAAATCCCTTCCTCTCTCTTCTCAGATAACCTGAGGACAATGGATGCTGATGAGGGTCAAGACATGTCCCAAGTTTCAGGTGAGATCTTATGAGATACCTGTGTGGGGGAGTTCATGAGAAAAGCTTCCCCTGGGGCCAGAAGTCAGGATGCTTGGTATGCTCATGGGGGAGGAATAGGGGCTATTCTGCAAAAGAAAAGACCATAATAGAATTTGCCTGAGTGCTTCCTTCACCTGTTACAAATTATCCGACTTTGAGAAGCTGAACAGAAAGTTTCAAGAAGAAATTAGTTTTACTATTAAACCTCAGGAAACAAAAATGGAAAGAGCTAAATACATATTTGTACTGTTAGAAGGAAAAATGGCTGATTGATCTGCCCTAAAACCCAAATACATGCCAGTGATGGTACTTAAAAAGAGAGAGAGAAAGGAAGAGGAAGGAAGGGGAGAGAGAGAAGGAAAAAGTAGCCTGAAAAACATAATTGTTGGTCACAGTTGTGACTATTTGTTCATTAAGCATGGATACAACAATGGTCCCCTTTGCCATATAACTTTTCAAGCCATATTGGACATAGCTCTTCTCATCCAGGAGACCCAGGAAGTGGAGAAGTCTGTAGTGGGAGAAGCCTAAGGGTGGGTCACAGACTGTGACCATTTGGCAGTACTGAGGATGGATAGCCAGCCAGTCCAGCAAAACTGCACAGTTCCCCAGTGCCTGGACATAGGAAGACAGCTTTCTGTCTGGCCCTGTATCCAGAGGCATCAGCCCTAGTAGCGGCTTCCATGGACTTTGGGGTTTTTGGTATTTCATATTTTCGAGCCTCATGGGGTCACAGCCAGCCCCAGAGGCTGGCCTCTATTCAAGAAAAGTCTCTCAGTGGTATCTTGCCTTGGCTAAGTGCCCTCGTGTTTTGAAGTTTCTATGGAATTCCACATGTCAGTGCTCCTGATGAAGACCAGGACCAGTGTGTGGCTGCTCCCCTGCTTGCTGGCCTCCCTGGAGAAGGTGCAGGAGAGGATCTTCTGAGTTCATGGAAATGGAGATAGATCTACCAATCACAGGCCTCCCTCTCCACCACTCCTTCAGCCACTCTATTCATGTTTTAGGTTTTGGACTTTTTACTCTCTCAGATGTGAAGAACAAACAAAGGCTAGCTTATTTTTCTCTTAAGAGTTAGGCTTCACATTTGTTACAATATAATTTTCATATTCTTTATGTAATTATCATATTCTATATCTTAAATGTAACTCACATGTGAGAATTATGTAATTCTCTTTTTGTATATCATTGAATATTTTCACTTAATTTTTTAATTTTTAATAGACAAAATAGTTGTGTACATAGACACAAAATAATTGGGCACTTAGTGATGTTGTGATACATACAATGTATAGTAATCAGATCAGGTAAATCAGCATATACATCATCTCAAACATGTATCATTTCTTTGTGTTGGAAACATTCAACATCTTCCTTCCAGCTATTCGAAACTATATATTATTGTTAACTACAGTCATCCTGCAATGGTGTAGAACTCTAGAACTTACTCCTCCTATCTAGCTGTAATTTTGTCTCCTTTAACAAATCTCTCCCTATCTTCCCCCTCCTCCCACCCTTCCCAGCCTCTAGTAGCCTCTGTCCTCCTTTTACTTGATGACAGCAGCATTTGTTAGCTTCCACATATAAGTGAGAACGTGCGGCTTTTGAACTTTTAGAATGTGGTGTTCAGGCACTTCATGGTACAGTTGGTAGAAGTGAAAATGTGTCCAAAAGTTTGTGATTATCTGTATAAACTAAAATTGTATAACTCCAACAATCTATCAACTTCACGTTGAAGAACTTACCTTAGAGGTGTAGTCTCACAAGTGCACAGAGCATAAGCATTTGTTCATTGCAGCAGTTATCAATATTTTAAAACCGTGGTATATCCATGTCCTTCCACATACAGCTCTTAAAAATAAGGAGGATATGAATGAACTAGTATGAAAGGAATCCAAAATGCATGTGAAAGTGACAAAAGCATGGTTCTTGGTGATATGCAAAGTGTGATCCCATTCTTTAAAAAGAAAACAAATTACATACACGTGCACATTTTCCATATGCTTGCACATATGTTTAGGAAAATTCTGGACTTCCTCTTGGAAGACTGGTGGTAGAAGGAAGTGGGTGAGTTAAGGAAGAGGAGGAGGAGAAGGAAAACTTTGCTTTTCATCTTCTACCTTTTAGCATTATTTGAATTTATTTTCCCTAAGCACATACTTTGTTTTTTAAACAAAAAAGCACAACAACAAAAAACTAGTTAAATGGGGGGAAAAAAGCAGTTTTATTCTCTGTTGGCTTCGCCAACCTCTCATGCAGCCTAGGAGAGCTGGTCTAGGAAACATTGGCACATGAGGACTACGATCCTCCCTTACGGGAAAGGGTCTCATTCACTGGATTTTCTGACTGTGACTAGAAGTGATAGAGTCAGAAAACCCAAAGATGTTACAAATTTCCAGAGGCGAAAAGATGCTTTCATTGTTTCTGCTCTTCTGCTTTTCCTTGTCACTTTCACTTTGGGTAGCTTCTAATTGGTATTTTGCATAGTGCATTTGAAGAAAATGAAACCCCTTTGGCCAATGCAGAGATCTACACTCTGATATTCTAGAGTCAAAGCTGAATGCTGATGCCTCAGGATTTATCTCTAGAATGTTTCTATAAGGAATAGCCACACAATATTCTGATGTTAGGTCTTAGTAACAAAACTAACAAAAGCCTGATTTTCCTCTGGTGGTTTTTCTTGTCCCTACCACTATACAAAATAGGTAATTTGTTTTGCACTCTGACTGTTTAAAAGATAGAGTAGCTGGGGGGTGGGGGATAAGAATGGAGGCCTTATTACACAAGACTTCCTGAAAAAGGAAAGTCTTTTTTTGTTTGAAATGATTTGGTCTGAAATTTAGTTTGTATACACTTACCAAAGGGATTCCTATTTCTAAAACACTCATGGTACTTTTCATTTCTGTTAGCCTTTGAGCACTCTACATAGTGATGAGAGCACTCAAAGAGTTACGTCACTTTTAGAAAGAATTAAAGGATACTTTTTCTACTTCTTGGAGTTTCGTCTCTGCTTCTCCAGTTAAAACCAGTATTTGTTTTTTCATTTCTAAAGTTGGAATAAGTGACAGCTATGGCATAAGGATGTACATTTAACCAAATAGGAGTTGACATTCTTGGTAAGAAATCTCAGGAATATGTTACTGAATCATCCTCTTTTCCCATAAAATATTTAAGTATCAGCAATTTCATAGGATTCAACCTAATATATATGAAATGCTTGATAAACAGATAAAGACTTAATATCTGTTTTGTTTTGTTTTTTTTCAAAGCACTGGGTTCTTTGTTCCTTGAGATTTATCCTAATTGTGGGCTGTGTCCTGGCTTACTGTGTCTTGCAGATGTGTAGTAGTAGACACTCCATAAGTGTTTAGTGACTTGAATCCACAGGGTATTGAGAAAATACTATTGATAGACTTGGAGGGGAGCATATCTAAAGCAAGGTACCCTTTAGGGCACAGCTCACTAATTCTTTGGGTAAAGCATATTTTTCCTTTCTTGTGTTTTGGCCCCATCTTTCCAAAATATGTGTTATAACTATGCATTATTTTTTGGTTTAGTTTCTAAAGCAAGAGTCAGCCAGTGGGAAAGTGAAGGATATGGGAGTTGAGAGACTTTCGTCAGCATCCCATCTCTGCCTCCCACGATGGGACCTGAGACCTCCTGGATCTTGGCCTCCTGGACCACTGTAGTATCATCTGTAACAGGAGGGACTTGAGCCAGTTGATCTCTAAGGTTGCTCTGGCACCTGTGACCATAAATACATATTGGATTTTTACTTAATGCTATTTGTAGTTTTGTTGGGATATGGAAACCAGAAGTACACCCTTAGATATATATAATCTCCTTAGGTAAAGAATATTTGTATATATTACAGTGTCAATGGCAATATTTAATCTAGTTAAGCCATAGTAAATCATCACATTGATTGAATGTTTTGTATTTACCAGACATTACACGAAGTGTTTTCTCATTTCAAACTCACAAAGTCGCACAAAAGAAAACAGTTATCATCTCCAACTTGCAGGGAGCTGAGACACAGAGAATTTAAGTAACTGACCACAAGTCCAGCGGGGAGTCAGAGATGACTCTGGGGTGTGAGCCCCACTTGGACCCTAGAGTTAAAGCTCCTCCACTACTTTATAGAGTTGAGATTCTATATTTTCAGCTTGTATGTACCCAGGGAATTATGCCTCCATGGGCAATTGTATATAATAAAACCTCATGCATTTGGGAGGGAGGGATCACAGAACTTTGTGAATTATAATCTACTTGAAAAAATATTCACTTACAGTTTATAAACTAATTACACAATATCTCATTCAGTTTTCCCAAAACACTTCTCATAGGTAACGCTTTATTTGAAACATAGGCCATAGGTAAGTGAATGTAAATTTGTACTTTTATAATTTAGCCAGAAGTTTATTTCATTTTTCTAAATAAGTGAATTGTATTGCATCTTCTAAATTATTCTGTTTAAACACTTGATGTCTTGCTATCTCCGTTTCTGTGTGTTTGCATGTCATTGTACATGTTCTTAGGAAAAGTGTGGGAGCTTGGTGAAATACATGCCTTATGTTTCTATGTGCATATAGTTTACCAAATAATGCCATAAGCTTACTTAGTATATTAGAATCCATGCACATTTCTATTTTATCTTTACCGCAACCCTGTGAGATAGACCAAAATCATGTTTTTCAGCCTCCTTTTTCCACTTGACGAAATGAGTCTTAAAAAGGTGACCAGTCTCATGTTCCCATTGATCTTACAACTAATCAGTGTAGCCAGAAAGCCAGACTTATGTCCTGGGTCAACTAACTTCCAGTCACTGTGTGTTAGTATTTGAGATGTGTTGGCTTGATTTAATCATTTATTTTTTAGTGTTTTTTAACCTTTGCATACTTTTACATTTTAAATGGTTAACCAGACAAATTCATTTAAAGTCAATGCATAAAAATACTGTGCCTGTCATGACAGGTTTCATGAAGTGATAACTTTTCATCATGGAGATCCTCAGCTGTCACAGACGATGAGGGGCCCTGGGTACAGAGGCTCACGTGAGGGATGAAAGTCTCAGCAGCCTGGACTCACACTTTGGGGCTTTTAGGCAAATCAGGCAGCCTCTTAAGAACTATCACTGAGTTGAGGCAAGGCGAGCTTGAATTAACGCAGAGCCCTTGGTGAGCATGTGGATATCTCACTTCACGACCATCCAGTTCTGACTCTTCACTAGATGCCCCTATACGTACCAAGGCTGATTGTTTACTCTCCCTTCTCCCCCATGTGGTTTCTTCTGCATAGAGAGTTTCTATTGATCAGTCTGACCCATGGTATTTTGGAATTGCGATCCCTACTGTTTCATTATTCCTTTTTCTCCCCCATGTTGAAAAAAATAAATGTCCTGAGATGCAAGATCAGGGACAGTGGAGCACCGACATTTAGTTCAGTGCAGGAACTGAAGGCAGATGTAATTCTTAAGAAGCACACCTGTTATTATGAACCATCCTCAACAAATTGTAGGGGATCTTCTTCTATCATAGACACAGCATTTAATTCTTTTGGGAAAAGTAGGAGTTATTTGGATGTATTTTAGCATGCACTGAGCAGAAAGGATGGCATTCCTTCACTGGGTAACTCCTGACTCTTTATGATCCTCTCTTGGTTCCAGGGTGCCACGCACTTAAGGGCGTCTCAGAGCATCTTTCAGTGCTCCAGCGTGATCACAAGGAAAAGCCATAGGAGGAAAAGAGTCAATAAAGTTTAGTTTCTCAACCTCCCACCCCCACCACACAACATGACATCTAGTTAATCATGAAACACGTGCATGCCGCACACGCTCTGTACACATTTACTCATTGGGATAGCATGTCAGGCCTGGAGGCTCCATGGTCGTTCCTATGAAGGTACTTTAGCAGGTCTTCAAGGAGGGAAGTGGCCTAGGTTCCTGCCTCCCGAAATTGCAAGGTCCCTACTTTACACAGAAGACCTGTTGTGTATATTACAGTTTTGTGTAAGATTATTTTGTTATTCTTACCCCCCGCCCCTCCCAGAAAAAAGATTCTTCTTCCTAAAGTCCTGGAAGTTTGAACACCATTGCTCTAGGAAGTCATCTTATACAAAATTAAGAGTTGTCAGGTGGTTCATATACCCCCTGCGTTCTCCTATGTGGAGTTTTTCCCCCATTCATGAAAGAGGTGAAAACACTAAGATATTTAGCAATTACTTTCAAATTTTTCTGTTTATAGCATGAAAATAGTAATGACTTAATGTACATTTCCAGGGCTTTAACATAACATGAGGACATTCAATCAATGTCTCTCTGGCCTTTGTTTCTCCTTGGGAAATTCTTATAATCCTGCTCCATCTTTAGCTATTCATTTTGTATTGGCTATCCAAATATACCAAATAATGCTCTTTCTGAAAATATGCCAATTGTGGTAATTACAGTTAAGCTGGAATATTAAATTGTGATGTCTGTTTTCTAAAGAGTGAAGTAGTATTCCCCAGAGCATAGGCTTGGTGCCTGTGCAGGTTCTATTTTAAATATTCCAGTAAGGGTTGTTTCATATACCGAGGATGACTTTACTGGTCTTGCCAGTCAACTAAAATGCTGGCGTTACTCTTCTGGAAGGTTTATTCAAACAAGCAAGGACATTGCACACAGTACCTACTCATATTTTTCAGACATTTTAATATTTGGTTTATCATTTGCACACACTCTTAAAAATCTAGCTTTGTCTATGTCTATGTCTATGTTCATGTCATTTTGCCTGTTGCTAGCTCAGTCAGCAGACACACACTGCCAGGCTGTTGCCATTTCATTAGACTTCTTCAGGACCTTCATCTAAAATGGTCTTCCACATCTAGCTATATGGCATTAGTTCACATCATCTGTTTCTTGCATGTGGGTTGTGTCTCACCTCAAGTTTAAGTTAGATCTGGAAGGGCAGAAACTATAGGAGTTGCAGCTTCAATGGAAAAAAAAAATGCATTTCCTGCTAGTCATGGCTTCCCAAGGAAGGTTGGATTTCTCAGAGTAAGCGTGATTCCACATTGCCAGAGCCTCTGGTCAAATTTAATTCTAATCCAGCCAAAATAAATATAGGTATTCTGTAAAACCCAATTTCATTTTCTAAATCCTACTTTGTATAGTATAAGCAATTTTTTTATTTATGTGGATTGTATTTTACTTTCCTATTTCAAAGAAAAGAATTTGTGTTGGCCAACTCCCTTTGCATGCAGAGGGGGTTATTTTCCCAGTAGGCATGGGGTTCCCTTCTATTCCCTGCCCAGTCTTCTCTCCCCCACCAAGTCAAGTCTAACTAAGCAGCTGGTAAGATATTCCCTGGCGCTTGAAAGAGAGTGAGCAGATAGCAGAATGTATGGCTCTAAGCAGCATACCTGCTGTGGTGTCGTCAAACACAAATTGACAAGAGGGTGTGGTGCGACAAGCTCATTGGGGTAGTTGGGGTGGGCAAGGTGAATTGGAACAAGCTTACAGGGGGAAAAGTTGACAAAAGATAGGGAGAACCTTAAAAATATAGATGGCTTTCGATGCAGTGATAGAACGTCTAGCTATTTATACTGTGGTGATTGTTAGGGATATGTGCAAAGATTAGCTATTAGGATGTTCATTACAGTGTTGTTTAATAATAAAAAAAAATATGAGCTCAAAAATAGGAAAAGAATTTAAATAAATCCTAGTGTACCTGTTATAAATCAAACTATGGAAATATGGCCCCTAGCATGGAAATATGTTTCTGAGAATGTCTAAAATCTAGTTTATTTTGTAAAAGAAAATATGTCATCTCATATTATTTATAGTATATAGAGGTGATTTTAAGAATGGCAGTGTCTGGGATTACAGGTGATTGTATTTCTTCCCTTTTGCACATCTGGGTTCTCTCATTTGTTTTGTGTGGGGGAGCAGTGATGTTTTTTACAAAAAGAAAAAGGTATTTGTATCTCAGCAGAGAAAGCACTGACTCCACCCAGTACCTGCCACCTCATGCCACCTTCTCAAGCCAAGCCAAGGGGAAGCCCAGGCACCTTGACAATGACCGCCCAAGACTCAAGCTCCTTCTTTATCCTCAGGGAAGGAAAGCCCCCCTGTAAGCGATACTCCAGATGAGGGCGATGAGCCCATGCCGATCCCCGAGGACCTCTCCACCACCTCGGGAGGACAGCAAAGCTCCAAGAGTGACAGAGTTGTGGGTAAGTGGGTCACCGGCCACCTCCATGCCTGTGAAAGCTTTATCTCTTTGTATTTGGATGCAAGTCATTTTATCCATTGTGTTCCCTCAACTGGCATATTAGAGAAATAGGGCACAGAGATCGGCTGGATGGGAGTCCTCTGCTATGTGGGAGGATGGACACTCACAGGACAGCATGACTGTGAGAGCCACACACACCCCATAAAATGTTCGAGTTGAGGAGCAATCTTCCCCAGGGATGCGTCTCTATTACTGTCCCCTGTCCTCACTGCCCTTTCAGGAATATCAAATATTATGGATTGTGTTTTGGCAACAGTGCTTCAGTGTTTGGGGTTAGAAGAAGCCACATTTGGCCATTTTGTGTTATTCCTCTAATCCCTAGTTCTTAAATTTCAGATTTCACTGAAAATAGAAAGTTTCATAAATGCTAATTTTTAAATTTTAGAAAAAAAATCTAAGTTAGCACAGATTTATGTACCTTTTCCATAAAAATGTATGTATGGAACCATCTGCAACTCCACTGGCTAACTTACACATGCGAGAGTTTGTGTTTGGAACACTTCACCCACCCTCTTTATTTCAAGAAATCAAAGACTGAGAGAAGTTAATTAACCAAGGTCAAATGACAGAGTCAGAATTGAACTGAATTTCTGACTCAAAGACTAGTCAGAAATTCAGTTATACCATGTTCTCATGAGCTAATGAGTCAACAGTTCCTTGGAATACCTGTTTTCTTCTTCAAAAGAGAAAAAGCTGTGATACTGAGAGCCACCTATTGACACAAAAGAATATCATGAAGGACATACAGGTAAAATGAGGCACACTGGATCAATGTGGGTAAGCTACATAAGCCCCCATAGCCAAGGAGGGGAACACGTATGTAAAATTCTCAGGCTTATGCGAATCACCTCACTGCCTATAGGACATCCTAACGCAATAATGGGAAATTGCGATAACTAGAATTTTATCTACATTTATAGAAAACATACTTTATATTTTTTTATGTGTATTAGAAACCAAGTAGACTAGGTATAATGGTTCTTTTTTTTTAACTCAGCAGTACAGTTAATGACACAAACAGATAAAGATGGTGGCTAAAACCATTTGGTGTAGATGAATCCAGAAAGCAAGTACTTTTATGAATTATTTTACCCTATAGGAAAATGGCTATTATAAGCGGGAAAGCAGAGAGGAAGAGAAATGAACTTGTGGCTCATCTGCTCTATTCTACCCAAAAAAGATACATATATCATTTCAGGGTTTCCCAACGTTGGAACGCAAATGATCATATTTGATTTCAACTTAGGTTTTTATTTTTGAGATTATTTTCTATGTATTACAAGTGATACTGGTTTTACCATACACTGTACTGCTATAAGGGTTCCTTTAAAAACACATTTATGTAAGTTAAAAAATCAAATGAAATGAAAACATTAAGTCACTAGTAGTACAGAGATATGATAAAAGTTTGCAAAAGTGGTGCAGGAATAGCCATTTGGAGGGTGATGTTACCTGACTTGTTTAGTCCCTGAAGCACCCAGCGCCAAGGGAACTGTTCTCCCTGCTTAACACAGGAGCAAACAGAGGCTCACACCCTGCCTGAGAATACAGAGAGGCTCAGGGACTGAGCCAGAAGAAATGACCCATTAACCATGTAAATGAGAGCCTGAATGTCAGAGTGAGGATGCCGGCTCGGGTCACTGTGGAGAAGAGATGGGTTCTCCCTGGAATCCCTGCAGCTGCCCTTAGAGGCTGTGAGCCATCGTGGCTGGAGGCATCCTTTAGAGAACTGAAAGTCAGGCTGATTCCTGGAGAGTGAAGACTAGCAGACATGCCTTCAAAACAGTGTCAGTATCCTGTCCCTTATGGACTTCACATTGTTGGTGGGTTTTCCTGGGTGGGAGATCAGCCAGCACCTGGTTGGCATTACTGACAGGTTCCCAGAGCTGTGTCTCTTGGTTCAGAGTCCTGCCCATGGTCCCAGCTGCACCCAGCACAGGCATTACCTTGGAGTCAGGGGCAGGTTTGTCATTGCCCATAGGCCCTGACCCTGCCCTTTATCGTGTTTGACATGATTTTCAGTCTACTTTTTCTTCAGAATGAAGTTGAGAAAATATGACTTCAGAACTGTGAAATTAAAAAGCCCTGGAAAACCTCTTTGCTTGGCTTGTAAATAGCAGTTGGTGCAACCCTGTGGATGGGCAGGGACAGCCATGTGACGTGGGCACTGAGATGATTTAGGAGAATGGGAGCATGAATGCTTCATGCTTCTCAGTGGAGCTGGAGACTATAGGAGTGATGGGTTACTGCAAAGAAAGCAAAAAATACGAAGGCCTGCACAACAAACCGGGCACCACACAAAGGACAGGCTTAAGAAGAGGAAGTGAGGGAGGGAGAGGATCTCACAAAACCCAAGCACCCAGGAGACATGGAGGGGAAGAGAGGGCTCTTCACAGAGCTGAGTTAGAGACCACCCTCGATGGAAGGAAACCAGCCAGCTTTCGTATGTGGTGACGGGCATTTCATTAATTTGTAGTGTTTAGCATTAAATAAATCAAGTATGTAGAGAACATTAGGAAACAATATAAAAAGGTAGGGAAATTCGTGGATTAAGGAAATAAACGGTACCATATTTCATCAAATTATTCCATGGCAATAAGTCATCAGAGCAAAGGACTGTAAAGAGGGCACAGCAGGAAATGAGAAGACAGCCCTCCGCGGGGACAGAAGCCATGGGGCCGGCAGGAGGAAGTGGAGTTGCTTAAGTGCAGGGTGAGCAGCAGGGTCAGGAGAGTGCCGTGTGGGTAAGGCACACCTCGGAAGGGACAGGTTCAGGCCCCCTCCTCCCTGGCCTGGAACCTCTGGCAAGGCTTTTCTTCTCTGAGCCTCCGTTTCCTCTTTTGAAGGTAGCAATAGCAACTGAACCCATGTCTCAGAATGGGCTTGATGGTCAGATGGAAGATAGGTAGACATACTTTGTTGAAGACAGAGTAGCAAAGACACAAAGTAAAAGGGACAGAAAAAGAAGTGCAACTTGTGCAAGACAGAAATTTCAGAGATTTATGAGAAGGGTAAAGGAACCTATTGGGGCTTCAGATGGGAAAAGGGAGAGAATAGATGACCTTGTAACACCAAGGATAGAAAAAGGATTTCTTACTGAAAAAAAAAAAATGATCCAAAGAATAAGCAAACTGAAAACAGCCAGAAGAGAAAGGGGGAACTCGTTAGAACAGGACAAGACCAAAGGACAGAGTAAGGGTGCTGGCCAGCACCACCTGACCAAGTTCAAGCCGAGCCAGCTGTCGCTGTTGAAATTTCAAGGAGAAATGGTGAGAGGCTAAAAGATGAAAAAAAAAAAGGTGGAAAGTTATTTTCTAATAATAGATTATAAGGGTGTCTGCTTTAGAAAGAGACAAGGAATGGTTTTGGAAAGCTGCGAGCTGTTATGACCACTGGCATCCTTCAATTTTAGACAAATCTAATCTCAACAAGGATAACAGACCATATTAATAAACAAATTGATGGGAATGGTGGAAATCAGTCCCCCTGTGATGAGGGTGCGAGGATATACTGATTGGTGAGTCACTCCCAGAATAAGCAAGTAATGGTTTCACACCTCATTGCTTCATTCAATGTGGAAGGAACATTCTAGGTTTGTGTATAAGTTTGGGGAGAAGGAGACAGAGCCAGGAGGGAGAGCAGCCCTGCAGCCATGAGTTGCCCTCGAAGCAAAGATTTAAAGTGCTGCTTGAAGAATTTAAGTTAGACTTAGAGGAGACATGTAGTCTTGACTCTCGTTTTGGCAAAGGGAGATTTAGTCATCAGAATGGTCTATTTAATGAGACTCTAGCTTGTTCTTCTGAAGTGGTCTTTTTAAAAACTAGAGAACTCTCACCTCTCTGAAGTGGTTGTGTCTGAAACTGTTTCAAGCTGAGCATGCACTCAGTGACCTCTCTCAGGCAACCCCAGATTTACTCAGTCAGCCATGGCACACATACTAGAAAAGTAGAAACATGAATTCAGACTTATTCTGAAAACTCTTGAGCAGGGGCTCTTAAAAGTTTTTCATTTAGGAATTATGTCAGAGTTGGAGTCTGGAGAGCAGGTAAGTGTTTTGGATGAGAAAAGTAACAGCTTAGTTATTTTCTTCCCTTATTCAGTAATACCTCCATTTTTTTCCTCCTTCTCTATACATCCCTTTTTGCCAGTTACCGACCTCTCTTGTACACATTTCCATGTGCTAAAGTAACCAAGGGTCCTCAGCCACTAGGATTCTATTGACGAGCACACAGGTCTGGAGGTTGAGTAAGAGCATTCCTCCCCCATGAATTCAGGCAGCAGGGGAAGCATTTGGGTGGGTGGAACAGCGGAACAAAAGACCAGAGGATAGAGAAAAAAGATTCCCAGTTAGAAACGGGATAGCCGCCCCAGAGAAAGAAGACAGGCTAATTTAGGGCTTAGAGTAAAACTGAAGAAAAACGCAGGGCAGAGGCACAGGGATGCCGTAGAACTGAATTGGGACCACGACTGACAAGCAGAGATGGGTTGGTTGAATCCGTGCAAGGCGGAAGGATGGAGGCCCATGTGGGCCTGGGACAGGGCCTACTAAATGACTTGCTATCTGGCTTGATAATCGGGACCAACCTCAGGCAGTAGTTATTCAGGTGGGAGGAAACATGAGTTTGAATATAGGGAAATAAGGTATATTTCTTTATGCGCCGGTACATTCTAGAATGTGCTTCTTTGGCACTGTACACTGGAGCAGCCAGCTCCTTAAGTTGTGAGGAGATCGCCATGATTTCATGAGCGATTTATTTCAGCTTGCATCTCACAGTGTGGTGTTCAGAGGCACAGGCTCTAGGCTCCCTGAGAGAAACTGAATCAGTACAACTTAGGTTCTTCACATTGAATAGTTTTAACATAATTTGATTTACCCTAGCACAACTGAAAAAAAAAGTAGAAAAAAAATCTAGATATTTTCCCCCTGGACAACAGAACAAATGATTGAGTGTGTAAAAGCATAAATCTTTTTTTTTTTTTAATTCATTCAATTGAAGTGAAAATTTCTTTACTCAGCCGTGAGTTCTAGGACTGCAGTGGGAATTGTAAGAGGATTACTATATTTTTAATTGGCTATTCTGTTGCCAAATCTCTCCTTCATTTTAGAGTGTCAGGCGGAAGACCAGCTCGGTACTGGGGGGGTAGACAAATGGTGGTAACAGTCCTCTGCAGCCTGGGAGGGAAGGAGCGATGCTGGGGACAGCTTTCACCATGGAAAGAAAGCAGCTGTTCTGGTCTAATTGGAGATTGGGCAGCAGGCTTTTGAGCACGGATGCGGAGCCTGCTTATCTAATCAGCAGCTAGAGGAAGTTGTTTTTATCTGCGAAATGCATCTCTTCTGAACCGATAAACCCCATTTTCGCTGGGGAGAAATATTATCTGGCAGCATCTGAGCATTAGCTGCAGCTGAGCTCAAGCATGTTCAAATGTGAGAGGAGTCTCAAGCCGAGAACTATTTGCCGAGCTTCAAGTGGCTGGAGTATTGGTTTTCAAGTTTTCTTTTTCTTCTTCTTTAAGGAATAACTGAAAGCATATTGTTTGGATTCTTGTTCACCTGACTTTTTCAGTTCCTTTCCCCCTTCACAGTTGAATTATTATTCAGTGGTCCACAGAGCAAATTTTGAAAATTCTGTGTTACTCATCTTGCAATTTACTACCTCTATCTTGGAATGGCTTGTGAAGACAGCAGGTATTGTCAGCATGAACATATCCAACCCAGAAAATGCCAGCTGGAAAACCTCCTCTTTTTCAAATTTCCCAAACATGAGATATAACATCACAAAATAATCTGCCCACCTCTAAGCTTTTCCATGTTTAATAAGAGAGTCTATCATGTAACAGGTTCATTGCATTTCAAAGTAAATTTTAATTTACAGTCTTCTAGATTGCCTTTTGGGTAGGTTTTTTATGACTGCTAATTTGTCAAAAAGTTCAGAATGTTTAGGGATCATGATGTCTTCCACAGAACCTCATGACAGCTTTGATTTTAGATTAAAGTAAGTGACTTTTGTGCTATATCAGATACCATCTTGTACTAGGTTCTGGAATAGACCGGTGAGATCAGACAGCAGAAGTTTAATCACTTTCCTTGGAAAACTGAAATTGATGTGTGTGTGTTTGTGTATATGTGCATGTGGTAAATGTGTCTTGTGTGTGCAAGTGTCTGTATATATGTGGGGGGGGTATATGTGGTGTATGATGTATGTATATGTGTGTTTGTGTGTGGCATGTGTATGTTTGTATCTGTGTGTGTGCATGTGTGTTTATGCATGCAGTTGCATGTGGTATGCATGTATATGTTTGTGCATGCATGTGTGTGCTGTGTGTATATGTATGTGAGGTGTATATGTTTATGCTGTGTATATGTATATGGGATGTGTATGTGTGTGATGTGTGTATATGAATGGGATGTTTAGTGTATATGTGTGTTGTGTATATGCGTATGGGATGTGTGGTGTATATGTGTAGTGTGTATATACATGTGAGATGTGTAGTATGTGTGTGTGCTCTGTATATGTGTATGGGATGTGTGGTGTGTATGTATACTGTGTGGGATGCGTGGTGTGTGGTGTATATGTGTGTATGGGATATGTGGTGTGTATATGTGGTGTGTATGTGCATGGAATGTGTAGTGTGTGGTATGTGTGTATGGGATATGTGGTGTATAGTGTATATATGTGTATGGGGTATATGGTGTGTATGTGTGGTGTGTGTGCATGTGATGTGTATATTTCTGCAGGATGTGTGGGGTGTGGTGTATATGTGTGCATTGGATGTGTGGTGAGTATATGTGATGTGTATGGTATGTATGTTTGCATGGGATGTGTGGTGTGTATGTGTGTATGGGGTATGTGGTGTGTATGGGATGTGTGGTGTGTATATGTATATGAGATGTGTGGTAGGTATGTGTGTGAGATATGGTGTGCACGTGTGGTGTGTATGTGTATGGGATGTGTGGTGTGTGGTGTGCAAGTGTGTATGGGGTGTGTGGTGTGTTGTATGTGTGTGAGATATGTGGTGTGCATTTGTGGTGTGTATGTATGTGCGATGTGTGGTGTATGATATGTATGTGTGTTTGTGTGGTGCGTTGTATGTGTATGTGGTGTGTGATGTATATGTGGGTTGTATGTGTATGGGATACATGGTGTGTGTGTGTGTATGGGATATGGTATGTATGTGTGTTGTATGTGTATGGGATGTATGTATGTGTGTATGGGATGTGTGGTGTGTATGTGTGGTGTGTTGTATGTGTATGGTAAGTGTGGTGTGTATGTGTGTTGTATGTGTAGGGGATGCATAGTGTGTATGTGTGTATGGGGTGTGTGGTGTGTATGTGTGTATGGGATGTGTGGTGTGTGGTGTGTGTGTGTATGATATGTGTGGTGTGTATATGTATTGTATGTGTATGGGATGTGTGGTGTGTCTGTGGCGTATGTGTGCATATGCATGTGGCAGCTGAGCCACAGGGTGTTGCTGTGCCCGGGAGCAGGCCATGTGGATAGGCAGGCCCGGCTCTGTCATTTCCTAGCTGTTGGCCCTGGTAGGTGGCTCTGCCATTCCTGTACTGTGAGGTGAGGGTGTTACCCCGCTCCTGGCTGTCATGTTTGTGAAGCCTGACCCAGAGGAGCACAGCATAGACCGCCATCCCGGGCAGCTGCGCTGACATTTTCATCGTCTGCATTTTGGCATGCTCCATGTCAGACATTCCTGTTAAGCAGGTGGCTTTAGGGAGAAGCCCTGACTCACTGATCCCAACAAAAAGCTTACAATTCCTCGGTGATTAAAAAAAGGGTGGGGAGGGAGCAGCTTGTGGCCAGTCTGGCAAGGCCCACAGGGTCCTGGAGAAAGCTCGGTTGGCAAAGCCATGTGGTTCCCCACAGCTGGAAGCACTGGGGCAGGAGGAGCCCTGCCTGGCCCCCGGGGAGACAGAGGGAGGGACGAGTCATTTTGCCACAGGCACGCATGTGCTGGTAGCGGGGTGTGCATGTGGACCGAAGTCACGCCTCGGCTGTCCCCTTCTTTAGGAAGGTGTGGAGGTGGCAGGAGTGGGGTGGGCTCAGGCTCAGGCTCAGAGGCACAGGAGGCCCGCACTTGCTGTGCAGCAGAGGAATGAATGGTGCACTGCTGGGAAGGGAAGCCTCAAACGCGCTGATCTGGGAATAGCCCTTCAGGTGGCCTTTTAGATAGCTCGTCCTCGGGACAGGCAGCGGCCAGAGGCCAGGAGGCCTTTGGTGCAGAGGAGAGGTGGGCCAGGAGGCACAGCAGGAGGGGGAAGAGGGGCAGGGAGGGGGTGTCCCAGCAGCCCTGTGGTGTTTGCCCCCTTTGAGGCGGCTCCATCCATTGGTGCAGTGTTCACCTCGGTGACTGGAGCCACAGTGATTCCACTGAACGCAGTGGGAACAGCCCAGAATCGGGGTTAGTGTGAAACCCAGGGATGGTGCCTAGCCTCGGAACCATCCGGATGGTAGGGATGTAAGCCGTGGGTGAGTTCCAGCTGTGGGACACCATCAGCTCAGGAGGGACAGCCAGCGAAACAGCAGGACCACAGGGGATGTGGGGGAGTAAATACCTTTAACTGTCTACAGGAGGAGCAGAGAAGGAGATAGAGAGTAAGTTGTGTCATTCGGGCAAAATTTCTAGAAACAAACATGGCAGGGAAGCCTGAGTCAGTGATTTTAGCGAAGGCAAAAGGAATTGCCGGGGACTGGATGGGTGCCCGAGAAAGAGGTGTCTGGGGGGTTGGTGGTGGGTTTCCCACAAGCAGCTCAGTAGGGGTTGGGGCAGAAACCAACCTTGTGAGAGGGACCAGGAGCAGCACAGGACAGGAGGCAGCAGCTGTGGGCTCGTGGTGGTGTCAGGAACTAAGGGAAGAAGACAAGGAGTTGGTTGGGGTCGAGGGTCGGGGGGACAGTATTTATAGAGTAGTGTTTTTAGGAAAAGGTTTAAATGTGACTGAAGGCCAGTAAGTGGGAGCTAGCGGGGGAAGAAAGGATGAAAATCTAACCGGCAGCCCCAGGGTAGGCCAGCATGAGTCACCTATAAGCTGAGCCTGGGCCTGGGCCTGGACTATCCCCCAGGTCTCCTCCTGGCACTCTCCTCCCTTCACTCAGGGCTCTGTGCAGAGGTCCCACAGGGAGAGGTCTTCCTGGAAACATGCTCTAAGATAGCGTTCTCCTTGCCCTGCTTTATAGTAGCAATGTCACCACTCACAGGTAAAGGAATCAGACTCTGATTTGCTCCGTGTGTGATCCCCAGCACCTGGGCATCCCCCCAGCCTACAGTAGGTTGGTATCCAATACATGAGTATTGAATGAATGAATGGAATGTGGCACTAATCTCTCCAAGATGAGGACGAATAGAGCGTGTAGGACAGTAGAGAGAACTTTCTAGTGAGAGGAGAGAATTTAAGACTGCATCTGACTGTTCATCATTTTATTTTAGGTCACTGTTTCTCAGTGGACACAGTGATATTGGGGGTAGAGGGGCACCTTTTCTGGTGAGACTCCCCTTCCCATTGCAGGATATTTAGCCACCCACATCACAGGTGGTACCATGGTGATTGTGACACCCCCGAATGTCACCGCATTTCCTAGGTGAGGCCCCTGCTGGAAAAGCGATCATTTAGCCCAGACTCATTCATCCTCACTTCCTTCAGTACGTCCCACTCAGAAGAGCTTTGACAATTCAGAGGGGCATCCTTGGCAGATTCGTTAGGTTTTTTAATATAGCCAGTAATGTTCCAGAATCTGACGTGAATTTAAAAAAAAAATCTGTAGAGAAATTGGACCAGAAAAGGTTGAAAAATGCAAACCTTGCATTTTCGACCATGTTTGCAGTGGTGACTACATGTCTTCAGAGGTGCACATTAACTACGAAAAGTTGCTTATTTTTGTAAACAAAAACCAACATTAGTCTTAATCTTCATTTTATTTTAATGCCTTCAATTCAAAATCACATTGAACCTAATTGGTTCAATTAGTAGAAAAAAATTCTAGAAAATACAGAGATCCTCAGATTAAAAGTGCTGTCAGAGTAGATAGAGAACGTTTTCTGTTGCCGGGTTTTTGGTCCCAGTTTTATTTTCTGCTTTGTTCCATCTGCGTTGAAAGAATAGTTAGCTCTGTGTATAAAACAACCAACCGACATTTCGTTAACTTTCCTTCTACATGGGGTTTCAGAAAGAAATGGGAAAATAAAAGGGGGGGGGGGGTTGAGCTGTGGTTGCCAGTTGCCACCTGTCCCCCTATCTGGTTAGGGCATTTTCTGATTTGGGAAGTGTAAATATAACCCAGAAAAAACAGCTTCCCCCTCCTTTTATGCAAAAGTAGAAAGGCTTGAACAGAGTACAGCCTTAACATTGCCCCAGAAAGTTTCCACAGAACGAGTTAGACTAAATGAAAGCCCTTGCTCTGGGGGAGTGGGCCATGCCAGGAAGCTGCCTGCCAAGCCCTCTCTTGCTGGCAATTCAGGGCTGGGCCTGGGCTACTGTCTCCCACCAGATAAGCCCAGTTTTCTTCAAGGCCCTAACAGGAACCTACGTTTCACAAATTACCGCAGACTTGCTCACCATTTTAAATTCTTTGCCTGTTAGGATCAGTGAGATAACGTAAACTTATGGGAAACTCAGAAAGCGTGCTCCGGTGAGCAGTGAGCCGCCTAGAATCAGCCAACTGCTAATCAGAAAATCTGCCAGGCTGTTGGTAAACTTTTGGTAGCTTGAAGTCGACTGTGGTTGGGAGTATTTACAGCACAGAAATCGGTGAATGCTGCAAATCCGGGCTTTTTCTTTTTCTTTTTGAGACCCGGTTTATCTGCACACCACTGACTTAAATACACTTTTAATGTCCTGACAGCTGAAATTTGACAGTGCAATTTGAAAGGAGGAATTTTTGTGGGATAGGGGTGTGTGTGTGTGTGTGTGTGTGTGTGTGTGTGTTGTGGAGGAGGAGCTGGGAAAGGGTGACTCTATTGGGGAGCACTGTGGGGTACATATATATAATTTGTCCAACAAGAGTTGGTTGCAAAATGACACTTTGCTGTTGATATCACAAACTGGAAATGCTGGAGCAACTAGACTCTCCATATTCTAAACAAGACACTTCTTTAGCATTTAATTTGGTTGCTGGGGGAGTATGATTAGAAAAGTATTCTGTGTCTTATTTATGAGATATTATTATTGCTATTGCTGTTATTTGGAGATGAATGATTTTTATTTGGAGCTAAATGATATTTAAATGTAAAGCAAGATGTCTAAATTACATTAATATGTTACTAAATTCCTGTGATTTCTCCAGAAAAATATTAGCCCATGCAGTATTCTTTAATTCCTGTGATTACCTTGGTCTTCTGCAAAGAAATTTCTGTTGACTTCCTTAGACGAAATGCAGCCCTGAGATGGGTGTGCAGGCCCAGAAAGTGGCCTGTATGTTCTCCCTGTGCCTGCAGGGGTGGCTTCGTGAGGGCACTTTCTCTGTAAGGGCTTAGCAATACCAGCCTGTGTAGGGAGACTATCAGAAAACTTCCTCTACTGCAGAAGGGCTGGAGACACTGTATTTTTGTGTTTTGAAGCACCTGACACTTGCTGCAACTCCATTAACTGAAGAGCCGTTTGGTGCCCTAGTTTCAGGAGTGAGTTCAGCTGCAGGGGATCTCAGAGCGTCAGGTCTAGGGTGTGTCTTTGCAAGGCCTGCTGCCAGGAGAGTACTTCCCCCACAGGGGATGTGGCTGCAGGCTGTCGATTTCCACTGAAATCACCAGGCGATGATTCCGGTGAAGCCCTGAACATCCGGTGTCACTCCTCACCAGGCTGGGTGTGATCGATGGAAGGCCTCCAGCACAGCCCCTTGCTGCATGGCAGAGCCCAGTGGCAGATGTGGCTCTTCTCTTCTTCAGAATGAAGGACTGTTACCCTAGAAGTGAAATCCTGCTGAAATGAGAAAAGGGCTGTTATTACATTTCTACAGGCAACTATATGACCATTTTTATTATTATTCTTGGAACCTGGCAGAATTTTGACTGCTTTTGCAATATCTTTATGCTCTCCAGTTGAACTTGGTGGCAATAAAAATAAGAATCTTCCAGTGCCCCTGAGCATTTCTATTCTGTCCATAATGTTTAGTGACAATTAACTATTACCAGGTGTAGCTACCCTTACTTAATCTTAGCGTTACGGTGTAAGTAATCCTTAGTGAAATTATTGTTCTATAGAGAATGCTGTGATCCAAGAGAAGTGACTTTCATCCTGAGATGATAATGGAGTTGTTTTTGTCATTCCAAAGGCTGCATTTACTCACTGTTTTAAGGTATTATTGCTACTCTTGTGTGGTCTCAACACTGATTTTTATATTTGACTTTGTAGCTTTAAGTGTAAAAATTTCTGTTATGAATTTATGTGTTAGTTAATTTTTCCCATTTCAATAACCATGTTTATTATTGATGGAGTCTCCTAAAATATACCCTTAAAATCTGCTTGCCCTGTGCACATTTTAAATGTTAGGTGCGGGGCTCTTTTTTTTTGAGACAGAGCTTCACTCGGCGTCCCAGGCTTCGGTGCAGTGGTGCAATCTTGGCTCCCCGCAGCTTTCACCTCCTGGGTTCAAGCAGTTCTCCTGTCCCAGCCTCCCAAGCAGCTGGGATTACGGGTACCCACCACCACGCCCCAGTTAATTTTTTGTGTTTTTAATAGAGATAGGGTTTCACTATGTTGGCCAGACTGGTTTCAAATTCCAGACCTCGAGTGATCCACCCGCCTCAGCCTTCCAAAGTGCTGAGATTACAGCCATGAGCCACCGTGCCCAGCCGGTATGGAGTCTTTCTAATCAGAACATAGGCAGACTGTCCCAGCGAAGCTTTATGCCTTATGAGACGCAGCAACCTTGAACAGTCATTGTTTGAGGGACAGAGGTTTTACAGATGGATGATAGCTAGCATCTGTGGAACATTATTTATGAAGTATAGGAATCTGATATTACAAGGTAGCACTGTCCAATGGGAACATAATTTGACCTGTGTATGCACTTGTCCATTTTTTAGGAGCCACATTCAAAAACAAAAATGACACAGGTGGAATTAATCTGAATATATTTCTTAAGTGAGTATACCTAAATATTATTTAAATATGTACTCAGTATAAGCAAGTGTTAATGAAATATTTTACTCTTTTTGAACTATGTCTATCAAACCCAGGGTGTATTTTTTTTATCCTCACCACACACTTCAATTTGGGTTGGTCACATTTCAAGTGCTTAGGAGTCACATCGGTCTAGGGGTTACCTATTGGACAGGGCAGATCTTGGAAGTTCCAAAGAACTGTGTGTCATTATATTGTTGGGGGGGTGAGGGGGGGGGAAGCCTTTTTAGATTAACCCTTATTAAATGTTAGCCAAAGACTAGTCGTTTATCAACTCTCTAAAAGTAGTTTTTAAAATCAGTTTGCTTTTCAAAACATTTTCTCAGTGTTCAGTCACAAATGTATGTGAACACCTGCTTTTAATTCTTTCATTTTTTGCCCACATTTGACTTAAAGAAAATCTAGGTCCAGTCCAATTTTAACCATTGGGTTTATTTTACGTAGCTGTGTTTTAAGTACAGGTTTTTGTACTTGTAGGCATTTTGGTTAAGTACAAAGTAACGAGAATACAGCAACATGTGAATGTGTCAAACAAAGCAGTTTTTCAAAGCTAAGTAGCTGAATTAAATGTAGAAATATATGACATGTAGCTTTTGTCTTCATCCCCTTCATTTTATTCCCATGTACTCTATGGTAACTTTTTAAAGTTGGGAAGTCCTCTTTAAATTTTTGAAATGAGGTAGGCTGCTTTATAGACATGAGGCTGGTTCCCTGAGAGTGCCCTTGAGGACAGGTTCTAAGTAAACTAAGCTGCAAAAACAGACACCATCACACCTATGGAACTGTTTTGCAAAAGTGTGGAGAGTAATGCCTCTTGATACTTCCTAAAAGACGCTTTTGCAACCTGATGAAGCAACAGAGGAGAGGTGATGAAGGAAAGGTTGTGTTTTGTCTTTTTTTTTTTAAAGAGAGAAAGATAAGCAGCAAGCAGCCTGAGAAGGCAGTTCCGCCTTGGCACCCATGTCCTCATAGCCCAAGCAGGGCCACCCTGGCATGTGAATCTCCTCTGCAGCGTGCAGCCCAGACCCCAGCCTTCCTGTGTAAGGGACACCTCCTGCCTCTAACCGCTGCTCTTCCTGCAGTTCAGGAGATAGCGTGTGCTCCTGTGGCAGCTGTATTTCCTGAGTACACCATGATCCAAAAAGGCACAGATTCGTCATGGAGGCTTTGATTGGGCTGTTACTGTCTTTTGACCTTTCTTGTTTGCTTACCCATTTTTTCCCATCCTCCTTTTTCCTTCTTTCCTCCGTCTTTTTTCCTCTTCCTTCCTCTCTTCCTTTTTATCTTTCTTTTCCCTCCTTTCTCTTTCTCCTTTTCTTCCCTTCCTTCCACTTTCTTTCCCTCCCTCCTTTCCTCCCTCTCTCCTTCCTTCCTTCCTTCTTTCCTTCCTTCCTTACTTCTTTCCTTCCTTCCCTACCTCCCCTCCCCTTTGTTCCTTCCTTCCTTCTCTTCTTTCTTTGGCTTTCATCCATTCCTCCTTCCTTCCTCTCTTCTTTCTCCCTCCCTTTCTTCCTTTTAACATTTGATCGGGGATATTATTTCATTGGGATTCTGTTACTTGGGTCCAAGAACTAGTGACCAAATTGTTTTTCCCAGAAGTAAACTTTTCTACAAGACATAGAGAAAAGGCTGCCAGTACCATCAGGCACGCCATCCTGTGCGATAGGTAACCTAAAATATTAGTACAGCTGGGAATAACTGAAAGAGTCAGAGCTACACAAATTTCTTGCATTTTCCTGCTCATTAAATGAATTAGGGATTGCCTGGCTTGAGATTTGTGGACAAGGAGTACTACTTCTTTGTACAAGAGGCTTGTGCCAGGAGCAGACACACCGTGGTGAAAATGTTACTGTCTCTAGCTATGGTCATCTCGTGTCTTTAACTGAGTGTACGCACAGTGCAATACAGTGCAGAGGGATGGGCTGAAGGCCTGATGCACCAGCACGCATGCCCAGCAGACTCAACTTTGGGGGGCCGCATTTTTCCATCACTCACGTTTATTTTGCATCTCCCTCTTTTGATTACCTTCAGAGACCCAAGCACTTGCTTTTGTATATTTGAGTCTGTGTTTTATTTTTCTTTTAAAAATAGTCCAAAATCCTTTTAGAACCTAGACCTTTGAATAAAGTGTTTACTTAACTCGGGGAATGCTGTTTTTGTTCACAAATAAGGCTTAATTGTGAAGTCGTGAGAATTGCTTTCTGAGCTGACTTATTAATTTACTCACCTCTTTTTTCCCCAACCCCCAAAAAACCTCCAGAAGGTGAGCCCAGCTTTTTGTAAAAGATTTTTGAAAAGGGAGTCCTGGTTTTAAGTTTCAGTTCTCTGCCTTACCAGAATCAGGATGTGTGGGGCAGGCCTACCTTCTTCTTCATCTGCAAAATACATTGAATGAAATTGTATTTTTTCCTAAGTATGTGATATGTAAAGTGGTATTTCAAACACACATTAATCTACATGACCGGGGTGGAAAGGATGCACTGTTTGCCTGTGTCTAGTGTGCGACCTTCTCACATGCAGACGCTCAGGCCACATCTGTTGATGTCCTCCGCCTTCACTTCTTTGTCCCTTGCAAAGACTCCTTTACAAACTCATTCAGCAGTGTTTATAAGCCAAGTTCCTTCTCTCCACACATCACCAACCATAGGGCAAGTCATCCACATTTCACCTCTATATTTTTTGTGCTTTGGGAAACACATTTTACATCTTCCAGACTGTTTTCCTAAGTTGATCTGAGCACATCTAGAATTTTTCTATTCCTCTGCATCAGTGCTAAAAGTACAAACATTGCATATAAGCTGTTACACTCCAGTTATTTTGTACCTCATGTGCACGTAGATTGCAGGATCCTTGGAGGCAGGTACCACATCTACTTGAATTGCTTCATGATCGTGTAACACAATGCAATGTAAAAAGTAGCAATGTCATTAGCATCTTGACTTACAGAAACACTAAATTCAATGTATTGTGATGATGCCTTTTTATGGGATAGACTTTAGAAACAGAAAATCATCTTAGTTGGAATTGAAAGTTAGGAAGCAACATTTTAACTAAGAGATGAAAATACTTGGAAAGGAGCAGTGCTTATACAGTTGAGGGGGGAAAATGAAATGTGTCATCTAAAAACTTAAATATATTAGTTTGGTGCAAAAGTAATTGCAGTTTTTGCCATGAAAAGTAATAGCAAAAACCACCACTACTTTTGCACCAAACTAATAGATGGGAAAAACAAGAGGAATGAATATTTTAAACTTTGCTATATAACTAGAATATTCTTAGAAGTCTGGAGTCTGTGAAGGTCACAGCTTCTGGTCTTCTCCCAGCCCTTAGGGTGTAAATAATTTGAATTGACAGCATCCTGGGATCTCAGAAATTATTAGCACATCCCACATTGAATTACCACCTTACCAAATATTCGGGGGTATATGTTACAAATTTGTTTTATCTTATTTGGTTGTCAAAACCATAAAGAAATCTGCAGGCTTATTAACATATTACTCAGAACCATATTGTCTCCAAAGCACAAACCAGGTGAGTTATAAGATATTGGACTCAATCATGGCAAATCGGAGGTATATAAGACCTATTTCTCTTGAGGAGCTAAACAAACTGCAGAGAACTAAAGGGAAGCCTTGCATCACACTCTACTTTAGATTCGAAACTCACGTTTTGAGTGGTGTCAGCACTCCAGAATGCATGGGACCCCCTGGGAGGTGGAAATTGAGCCTGCTTTGGAGGATCAATTAATGAGACAGATGCATGTTGACTATCTGCTGTGGCCCAGGCACTCTGCTAGGCAGAGGGGTGAACCAGAAAGATGAGATTCATGGGGCCAAAGAGTTTGCCTTCTGGTGCAAGAAAAGGTAGATGTAGCTTGGCAGAAAGAAAAAAAAGGTAAAAGATAGAAATGAAATAGAGAATAATCTATCTCCTTGTCCCACAAGCAATTCTGCCTGGTTTTGAACATCTGGTTCAGTTAAAATACTTCATGAAAATATTTAGCTTGATGCATTGGAGTCCTTGGCTGCTTTTGTGGGATGCACTGATTTCAGTCTGACTGTTCTCCTAGTGGAAAGGGGGAGCAGTAGCTTCTGTCTGCATGTGCACGAAACAGATGGAAATTAGAAGAGCTTCTAATGCAGACACCTTCATCACCCCCACTGCCCAGAGCTAGCCATGTGCACAGTGTGTTTGAACAGTGTTATGTCGCCGCTGTGCACAGAGATCCCCAGGCCCATAAAAGATACTAGACGGAAGGCTGCCAAGAGATCATAAGTCCCCAGTGTGTAAGTTCTTTGTGGGCATCCTTAACAGGTGATCAGCTCACCTGTTGAGACCCCTCAGGAGGCAGCCCGCTGTGAGTTTAGGGAAGCACTGATGATTAGAAAAGCCCCAAACTTCTGCTGCTCTCTAAAGCCAGCCCTGCAGATGTCTGCAGTGTAACTGCTTTCTCTTCTGTCAAGCAGAACAGCCATTCAAACCATTGACAACAGCTCTAGAAGTCCCTCTAAATAGCCTGTTCTTGGCCGGGCGCAGTGGCTCACACCTGTAATCCCAGCACTTTGGGAGGCAGAGGCCGGTGGATCACAAGGTCAGTAGATCGAGACCATCCTGGCCAACATGGTGAAAGCACGTCTCTACTAAAATACAAAAAATTAGCCGGGCGTGGTGGTGCACACCTGTAGTCCCAGCTACTCAGGAGGCTGAAGCAGGGGAATCTCTTGAACCCAGGAGGTGGAAGTTGCAGTGAGCCGAGATCACAACACTGCACTCCAGCCTGGTGGCAGAACAAGACTCCATCTCAAACAAACAAGCAAAAATAGCCTGTTCTTTTGGCTAAACTGTGTTGGTTTCCTCAGAATGTAATGAAGCAGACACCATGATGCCTTTTCCTTGCTTCTTCTCGCTGGTCTCACTCTTCCCTGGCATTCTTCAATGTACCGGAGTCCTTCCTAGAACACTGCACCCAAAGGGCCTTCCTGGCTTTGCCAGGGAACGCAGAATGAAAAGAAAGCCCAGCCCCTGCCTCCAAAGGAGCTTGCCCATGTGTAAATCTACCTTTCCCCTCAGGGTGTAATGGGAAAGAGTTTCCCAAAGCTAACTGTTTAATTCCACACGACTCACTGCCATTAGTCTGAGAAAGCATGGCATATTAAACTCATTTTCCAAGCTTCCCAAGTTTATTTACCATTCCAGTTCTGAGGGACAGAGAGCTGAGCAGGTATAACACCTTCCTCGCTCCTCCCAATAGGGCACATGTGCACGTATAAAATTGTGTTCAATTTCTGCAGCCACGACCCACGTTAACTGTCAGCTAAGAACTCATGAGTCAGTTTCTCGGGAACAGCCCCTGAAGACATTATCTCCCTATTCTTGTATTTGTGCCTTTGATATTTGGAGGGAAGGGTAGGATCTGGCAATTATCGTTATCTCATTTGGTTCAGTGTGTTTCATTTCAGCCTGTTAAGATCTTCTGGAAATACTGTATGTGCTAGTTACAGGGACAGTGATAAATAAGACAGCATTCCTGCCCTTGAGATGCTATTTCCACAGCTCCGTAAGATGCCTAGCTAAAAACAGAGCCTTTTTGAAACAGCCTAATAATCTGTTAAAATAATAATTGAAAGAAGATGAAGTTAGCATACCTGAGCTGCTAGGGATGCCTCCTGTTCTGATCCCTGACAAGGATCAGATCCCAGAGCCTCTGAGATCGCTGGCCTCCCTGTCCGCACAAGCCCTCGCAGAAGGAGAAACAGTTTATGATGGTTTGTTAGCGAACCAAGCTAAAATCAAAGTCATACCCTTTAAACTATTGGAAACCAAGTTTTTGCGAGTTGCCTAAAGGGGGCAAAAATCTCACGATGCAATTGACACAAGCAGGAAAGCATACCACTGTCTCCCCAGGAGCCCTCCTTGACTTCTACTTCACTTCATCCATTGATGCTAGTCCTAAAGTAGCTTTGTCCATCCAATTTTTAATTGAATTTCGTTTTTATTCTCGTGAGTGGAAATATTATCTTTAAACAAATCAGTCCTCTCCTGAAATCCAGAATTCCTGGAGCTCAGTTTACATGTTTGACCCGTGTCACATGATTCCACAAGTCACTCAAGGGCAGGTGGATTACCATCGATACGGAAAGATTTCTTAGAAAGCTTAAGTGAAAGGGAAACCAGGGAGAGAGTGTGCTTCGTGAGAATAGGTATGCGGACGGCTGTTTGTGACGCTCTGTGCAACCCTCCTGTTTGTGTTGAACCAAGCTGTGCTGCAGATGGACGCCCATCCCATTTCCCCGACTCACACCAGAGAGCTCACGTGGCAAGGTCCACAGAGGGGACCGCAAAGCAAGGGGCCATGCAGGGCAGCGAGGGACATTTTAATGTAATCAAAGTGTGAAATATGCACTTTCCTTTATTTAGAAAGAATAAAGAAAATCCCAGGGTTTCCCTCTGATATGCTAGGGACATTTCCAAGAAAATTCCTTTTTTGAGAGAAATCTCCATTGATATCCCATCAGTCAGCCATACCTGCATAATTGTTAGATAGTGAAAGAAATTCATTTTTTAAGTTTGTCAGAAAAATAAATCCCTTGAAGTCTTAAATTGCTGTCTCTGGACATGATGTATCTGGCTCTTCCAGAATCCGTATTAGCCATAGCTGAGGAAGAAGGAGAAAGAGAGGGGGGTTGTTGATCATTGATTTCATAAGATGCCCCACAGGTTGGCTGTTAGCAGAATTCTCACCTCCAAAAGGAAAATGAGTGTGAGCTATGTTCAAAGAGAAACAGTTATTTTTGGCACTTTCTTTGAGGTAAAACACCTCCTTCAGCTGCTGTTTCCTCATTGCTGTGGGACCAAGATTAGAGCAAGAACATAGTGGTTTTGAGACCCTAGACGTCATCCACAGCTACTGCAGAGGCCCTGCCCTCTTGAACAATGAGACGGGCCACCATTTTTTTTCCAGAATGAGCAAAGTGAACCACCACGCCAGATGTGGTCAAGTCAGCAGCTCTTCTGAAGATGGACATGAGCTGGTCAGGGTACAGCAGTCTCAATCAGTGACTTGTTATTTTGCACAGCAGTGTACCCACTCATTGAATAAAATGCACCAGAACCATGTACTGCAGATGCTAAGGAGAGTTGTCCTTCAATAAGGGAGACAGGCTGTGCCGGCCGCAGAGCACCGTTTATGTAATTTGGTCCTTGTCATGGGCAGGCATGGCCCTCTCTCCCACTGCACAGATGAGGAAGGTCCCCAGCACAGACCCAGTCTCCAGCATGGCCTAGAGGTGTCAGGCACTACTTAGCATCACCAGCCTTCTGCTCAGTCACGGGGTCAGCCAGTTTATAACATAAACGGAGGTTAATGAACTGATCTTTCCATCACATAACTGATGTGAACCCATGTCTTCCGATTCTAAATCTTTTTGCTTGTTAACTCTAACTCATTACCACTTTTTAGTGTAGCCCTGTGTGTTCATGGCCTTTGTTGCCATCAAAAGATCAACTATTAGCTGAATAACATGCTGAGACATGTTGGTGTTGTGTTCTAAATAGCACTAGGAAACTGGTAGGGAAATCTGACCATGATAGCTACTATCCAGTCTAGTTTCTCTTGCGAAGTGTTTGTTGAGTGTGTAATAAGGAGTAAGGAGGATGAATAAGAAACGGCCTGAGTCTTTCCAAGAGGACAGCATTTACAAAATAAGCAAGGAGAGAAATCGGCTTTGTTGAGAAGCGCATGGGCTTTTTAGAAGATAGGACATATATTCTGTACCTTCAAGAAAGGGGTAGGATTTAGAAGAGATTGATGGGAAAAAGGAACAGGGAGTGGGAACAAAATGTGGACCACAGAAGAGCAGGTGTAACCATGGAAACCCGACCCCCGGCTTTGGTTTATCCTGAGCCAAGAGGATAGACCCTGTGGGGAGGGCTGGCCGCAGGGAGGCCTTACAGAAGTCTACCCTGCAGGCAGTAACAACCACCCATTCTATAAGCTGAGTGGGTGTGGGGGTGATGGGAAATGGGTGGGGAGTCATCGGGGGTAGTTTACTCACCCCAAAATGTTAGCTAGTTGGAACCATTTTTTCTATTGCCTTTTATCAAGAAATCTTACAGTAAGTATCATCCTAGTGAAAACCTTGTCACATTGAGGACATCTGTGCTTATGTTTTAATACATGTTATTGAGTCTATGAAAAACAAGGCTGGAACCTATGAGCACTCTCCATGCAAAGTTTCTGTCAAGGCTTTGGAAACAAGACAGATGTCTTATTCATTTTATAAATTCATTCAGAAAGCTGTAGGTTTGAAAATTCCAAAGTTAAATGTAGGAAGCTCTGAGACACACATGAAATTATCCCCCACATCAGTAGAGGTATCTCAGCAGAGATGGGAAGAGGGGCAGCAGGCTGTAGGGAGGCAGGGCAGCCCCGGGGTGAGCCTTGCAGGCTGGGCCGAATCCCACGGCCACCACCGTCCACTGCGAGGCCTGGAGCCGGCTGGCCCCTCTCTGATCAGCACATGTTGATGCCGTCTCCTCAAGGGTACTGCGGTCTCACATCCCAGGATGCAGACCTGAACCCAGCATCGGCAGGGTCTGCACATTCCCTCTTTGAGGCAAAGCCCAACTCCAGAGGCTGGTCCCTGACTCTGTTTCTCAAGAAGCCTGTGCAGTGTTCCCCTCACCACTGTTTCCAGTCACCTTTGGCTTTCATGGTGCAGATGTTAAGTTTGGTTTGCAAGGTCCATCTGGGAATTTAGTGAACCGAATGGGTAGCATTTCTGAACCCACCAGTAACCCATGTCCTCCACACTGATTTTGAAGAGAGTTTGCTGCAGGTGACTTTGCAGCTGGGTAGAGAATCCTGGGGCAGGATTCCGAGGCAGGGCAGATGAGCGAGGATAAATTGGGTTCTGATGGCATGTTACACCAGTGGACTCTAACGACGACCTCACCTCGTGCACAGATAACTCTGCCTTGTGCTTAACCGTTAGAAATGTGTCACTGAAGTGTGAACATATTTATGCTGTTAGATTTCCCATCATTTCTGTTCTTTCATTCCCTCTCATTTGCATTGGTTACTCATAAATGTAGATCTTTGGTACGATTTGTACAACTGCTGGGGTGTCAATCTGTGAAATTGCAGAGCAAGCTGGGCTCTGGTAGCGCTTTATCCCTGTGTGCTGGCTTGCCCCCGGTGACTCAAAGGCAGTCTCACATTCAGCTGCACTGGGGCCAAGGTCCCAAGGAGCCAAGTGTGCTTCTGTTTTCTGTATTTACCAATTTAAGACCTGCGTTTAAATACTAGCGATGCATTCTAGCAAAAGAGGTTTATATTTTAACACAGTAACTCTAATTGTTTAATTCAGTTTGTATATTACCTCTCAGAATAAAATAGTAGAAACCAATTAACTATAGACTTCCTAAGTTTTAATTTAAGATCACCAAAACATTTACCACATTACAATGTTCATTACATGCTGTCTCTTTTTTAATGTCGTTTTTATAATATGGGAGGGGGTGTGGATTTTAACCGTTATATTTTTATGATATTGGGGGCAGATTTAACCATTATGTAAATTGGGATTTTTAATTTTAAAAAGTCACTTATCTTGATGTAAAATCATATGTCTTCATAACTTTGATAAACGAAGTTTTGCATGATTACACCTTAAGGTTAAAACATATTTCATTTCATCATTTCCCAGAAGGGGCACTGAATTCACCCATTTCCTGTTTTTCATCTGAGAATGTTCTATGTTTCCTGGCAGCAGGACCCTGGAAGCAGTCACACCAACCTCATTTACCCCACCTGAAATGTATGCACTTTGAACAGAGTTGCAATCATATCAACAATATCTTTGCTCAGAAATGGATATAGGAGGTAAAATGTGCTGCCCCAATCAAGTAGGAAATCATTCAGCAAGCCGGCCAGCAAGCCCTTCATTGCAGCAAACATTTTTCTGAAGTCCCTGCACTCTCTCGGGCTATACCAGGCCTCACACTCCTGCTCACACGTTCGGAGGCGGTCTCGGCCAGTATTTCCTTAAACCAGCATTTAGGGGAGGGAGCATTTCAAGACTAAATTTTCTAAACTACTCAAGCGTACCCCCCATTTTATTTCTTGTGTATTTTAACACTTTTGGATGAGGACTCTTCCTAGAACCTACTAATAATCCCCCCAGCTCCCCACGCCATATTCTTTAAAGACTATCTTGAAAACACTTCAACCTTTTCTTCTTAGCTGAAGAGTTCTATCCTAAATACTAACTCTGGCATTACAGGGAGATTAATTTGTGGGCACACACTGTAAGTTATAAACCCCTTAAACAGTGAAGATTGTATTATATTTTTATTACTTTTCTCATTCATTCCTTCGGCACACATTTCTATTGCCTCCAGTGCAGCAGAGGAATTGACTTCTAGAAGATTTCAAATGTGTAGTCCTCTTTCAGCCAGAAAGCACACGTGTGTTTCCCTGCCCATAGGTCCTGAACCTCACTCACTTCAGAAAAGTCATTGTGCATAGAGAGCTAATAGCTGCACCCGGCATGATCCTGCTTTGAATTCTCTTATCTATTTGGATAGTATTATCTGTCTCTTCCTCTGCATTCTAATTTGCTACTTCTAATCTGCTGGGAATTACAATAAGAAAGAACCATTTAATCATTTTCACAACTGTGCGTAAAGTAAATGTTCGTAAGCGCCAAGAGACTGTATGAGGGACTTGCCCATGAGTAAATGTGTGAATCTTAGGTCAAGGGTTTTTTGCTTCTCTTTTGGTTGATTACCTCAGAGATCAGTTTTACTTTCTTTCTCACTCTTGACCTATCATCATTAGCCGATATGGATGATGTGTACAACCTCTGAGTAAGAATAATGTCAATGGGATGGGATGGGATTGGCTGCTGTTTCTGTTGATCTTAAAGTTTATATATTTTAAGTTTAGTGTTTCAGAATGAGACCAAAGGGGGTGACATTTTCAACCTCTTTGGTCTTTCTTCAGTTTTTTCATTTTAAGTTTTTGTTGTGCTTCTGTCACTTAAAGGAAGCCTCCAAATCGAAATCAAATACTAATGACATTTTGTCTAATGTATAAATATGTTATTATTATTTATTAGGAAATTTATTTTACTTGGCCCTCAACCATGACGTATCATGGGATAATCACTATCCTAAATTTGAATATCTTATCCTTGCATAAGGTAAGGCTTTCTATGAATTACATGTAGTATGTATTTTCCCCTCTTACATATTTTAAAAATTTGTTTATACTTTGTTTTCGGCAAATGAAATATTGCCCATAAGCAAGGTGATGGCTGCCCACGCCTCTTTTCCTCTGCTTACCCTTGTTTAGATCTTATGGCAGAATCTTTTCAAATAGAAGACTCAGAAAGACATGAAAGAAAGAGCTGGAGAAGCCTGAGGGGCTGACCAGGTGGTCCGCTAGGACACTGTGCCACAGTCCAGCCACAGGAGGCAGGGAGAGCAATGGGGCCCTTCCCTTCCACCAGCATTCAGCAGAATTTGCAGTTCCGTGTTTCCAAGTCTCCCGGGGCACCTGCATTTAAAGAGAGAGAGCTAGCAAGCTGCCTTTCCTCTTCCTCAGTTCTGCCAGCCATACTCTTGCCATGACGAGCAGTTTCATCCAAAATCTCCTTCCCCTGCCCTCACACCTCCTGCAAGGCCTGAGGTCTGGAAGCCCCCTGAGCCTGCTGGCCTCTCCTTTCTTCTTTCTGCAATGGTTACCATGGCCCTGTGAGGGAGAAGAGAAAAAGAAGTTGCCCTCCTCCCTCTGTCCTCACTTCCTGCCATGCTCTCACCCTCATAAGAGAGAAGGACTGACCATCCAGGCCAGTCCTCCAGTGACTCAGGAGAGGACATCCTGGCCGGAAGAGTTGGAGCTTCAGGTGAGCTCAGGTGGGTCAGCCCCTGAGGCTGTGACGAGCCCAGGGGCCAGTGGATGCCGCTTTTGCTCCAGGAAGAATTTTCAACAGTGTCCTTTTTATTTAAGGGACTCTCTTTACAGTGAATCTCTAGATTTACTAGTCACAAACACCTGCATTTATTTAAAAGTATCCACAGTCCTCTTACATATTTCTCCCCCAGGAGCATCACATTTCTGAGGGTCCTGCACCCTGTTTTCCATAGGAAGTTGCTATTGTCCTGGCTCCCCCCTGCCCCCAGTGCCTCTGTTACTACAAGAAGGAGACCCTTCATGCCACACTGGGATCCAGCCTGGCCCTGAGCTAGGTTGCTGGGATCTTAGTAAAGGTCCAGATGATGTCATGACATAGAGGAGGCAGAATTCCTCCTCCCGCCCACCCCCTGCACCCCTGGTAGCATCATCCTGGAGGGCGCTGATTTGTGTGTTCCACCAGGCTCATCTGTAACTGGGGATTTAAGAGCCCCAGGTGTGGTGTACCTTCTGTGCCTGCAAGGTGCATCGTTAGCAGTTCCCCCTGGCATGGAAGGATCAGTGGTTCTTGCAGCCTGGGCGCCCCTCCACAGCAAGCCCAACACAGGTGCTGTGAGCAGCTGGTTCATGAATGGTGATCCTGGGGGAAAGGGAAAGATGAAGGGGGAACCCAGTGCAAAGGTATGTCATCCAGTTGGTCACTGCTGTGAGTGCCTGGGCTTCCATCTCACCAGAGCCCCCACTAGCCAGGCAGCCTGGCAAAGGTGAGAATCATTCTGCTTTCTGGCTGCACCTGTGTGCACAGAGCCCGTTCCAAGCGTCCCAGGCACAGGGCAGACATCGAGCAAGGGGCAGAGCTGGAGCGAGGGCCCTGGGTAGCCCCCTTATTGAACACAGACCTGAAGGGAGCTGCAGAGGTGGCCAGCGGAAGACACTACAAGGCAGAAAGACAAGGCAGCAGTCTTTGAACTGCATGCTTTTGTTGTTTAAGACAAAACAAAAAGTCAAGATTGAGAGGTGAGAAACCTTCTTGCCAAAAAGAGAACACCAAAATCCTGGAGTCACAGGTCTTCCGTTACCCTCTGTAGCATTTCTGCCTGTCTCTTCCCTAGTATTGGTGAAGAATTTTTAAAGTAACTAATCCATACCCTTGGTTACAGGCCCTGTGGTCACCAGGCTGTCTCCCCACAATGAGGATGAAGAGTGGTTAGTGCAGAAAGTTAGACGCCCCCAGCCTGTTGAATGCACTGAGGTCTATCTAGGAGGGAGGACGCTTAAGCTCGGGATTTCATTGATGCATTTGGACAGCATCAGCCTTATGCTTTAGCGTCAAAATCGTCACACTGGGTAGGAACAATACATAATGCGTGGAAATGCCTTTTGTGACATCTATTCAGGAGATTCCCGTAGGAAGCTTCGGAGGCAGAGTCCTCAAGTGAGGAGGGGGAACAGGCCTGAGTCTTGGGGGACGGTGATGACCGACCTCGTACCTCTCTTCCTGGTGGCCTCAGCCTCCATCAGGCAAATCTTGAGCAGCCTCCTCCATTCTGCGGGCAAATGACTGAGATGTCTGAGCTCTCCTCCCCCCACAGGCAGAAATTCACATGGGGAGAGGGCACCTGTGAATGGCCTTCTAGAACTATCAGGAAGTTCTGGATCTAGTACCCTGTGGGAGCAGGTGTCCTGGGCCTTATTCGGATGATGCCAGCTAGCCAGCTGGACCACAGAGTGGTCATCATCATCAGTGAGCTGTTGAGAGCAGTCAAACAGTGTTGTGTATAGGATGGGTCGGAGTTCTGGCCAACCCCCCACCTTGAGGCCTGGCTGCCAGATGGGAGGGGGGAGCACAGGAGAATCCTGGCTGGGTCTGCTCCCTCTGCAGGGTCACGCCGTCCACTGGAAACTCTGTGCTCACTAGGCTGTGTGCTAAGGGGCTGTGGCCAATGTTCTTGTCCAGATTTTACTGGATCTGCAGTCCCTCTTGTTTTAATTCACTCCAGAGTTTAATGTGTTCGCTTGCAAATAAATAAATAAAGGGAAAGAAATAGTCCTCAGAAAGTCCCAGCCAAATTTAAATTTCAACAGATGATCAGCAGTTTCCTCTAAGAACAGTGAGAGTTCTGGGGCTAGCCAGTTTTTCTCTTGGAAAATAAGGAAGAGGGAAAGTGTTGTGTTCATTTAAAAACCTGCACTAGGGAGGCAGCGTTCCCTGTGAACTCGGAGGCTGCAGTGAGCAGAGCAGGCTGGAGGCCTCCCGGCTGTTCTGCCCCCTCCTGCCGCATGCCTGTGAAAATGCTAGATAAGGACTTTTGCTCAGCAACCTCCATACTCCTCTGGTGGCGATGTCTTTGACTCAGAGCTCTGCCACTGGTTATCTCCACAAACAGAAAAGGCCACAGATGGGTTAATTCACTGTGTTGTTCTCATTTTCCCTCAGTTTCAGGCTTTTCTCTCTTTGCCTATTTTCCTCACTTAGAAAATGATTTGGGGGTCCCTAAATGCATCTACCCCGATAAATCTATGTTTTCTGTTCCATTAGTCCATTTTGCATCTCAGCCCTAAAATTAAGTTTTGATTATAATGTAAGGAAGTTTTACCGTATTTTGACTCTGGCTTTTTAAATACAAAAGAAAAATAACAGAATGGACTTCTAGAAGGATCAGGAAGTTCTGGATCTAGTACCCGGTGGGGGCAGATGGTCCTGGTCAGGCGCACTTGGATGGTCTCTCCCAGCCAGCTAGACCATACATTGAACTTGTCACTGTCCCTCCAAGGCTGAGAACCTTCCCCTGGAGCTCATACTTTTTTAGCAGTTTGATTCAGACCCGAGAAAGGCTGTGTGTGTGTGAATTTGTGAGTGTGTGAGAGTGTCTCTGTGCCTGTGTTTCTGTGTGTGTCTGTGGGGTGTGTCTGTGTATGTGCACGGCTGTGGTGTGTCTGCGTGTGCATGGCTGTGTCTGTGTGTGTGCACACGCACACTCTGCTAAGCCACTCAATGCAATTCCTTACTCTTACTTCCCTTTCTGTCACTTCTCCATAATTCTTTGTATTTCGGTTGGGCTGGTATCTCGCAGCGGCTTCCTCTTTCCTGCATTCCTATATTTCATTATTTGCTCTTGTTCCTCTTCTAGGGCTTTTACAATACAGCCAGGAGGATGTGGAAACCCAGTTACAAGATGACACACAAGGGCAGTGTCACAATCGCTGTGCTTGGGCCCTACACTCCTGGAGACCAGGGTGGGACAGTGCCTCTGGATGTGGAGGGGAAGGGCAGAAGATCACGGGGTGGCAGAAGGCCCGACTGACGGGTCCTCTGGAGGCTGGGGTCTTGTGGTTGCTGGGCTGGTGGTACTCTAAAACCTAGAGTAACCGAGAGCAGGACGACCGCACCCCTCACTGCCCACTCACTGGGCTCCGCACGGCTATGGGTGTGTGATTCTACTTATGATCCTCCTACTTCCCCCGCCCATCCTGCTGGCCCCCTACTTCTCTCTCTCTGTCTGTGGAGTGTTATGACTGACTCCTTCTCCCAGGCATCTCCATCCCAACCCCAGACCAGTTCCCTTAAACCAGCTCCCACCACAGGACCCCACAAGCAGGGACCTCTCACAGTTCCCATTGCCTGGGGACTTCATCTCAGCTTCCAAGGCCTCTGGAACTGGGCCCTGCATCCTGGGGATCACTGTCTCCGTGTCTCCCTGAGGCAGCCACACCCCTGCCCCCCCCCAACAACACTGCTGGCCCCACTGCGGCCCTGCACCTCCACTTGTTGAGATTCCCTCTTCCTGCTTCTCATTTTGAATGTCACCCTTCTGTGACTTCTCACAACCCCCCGCCACCCCTCCCTCCAGTGGACACGCCTTGTCTTCCTAAGAAACCCCTCCGTGTGCGGCCTCTGGTGCCCGGGGCTGCTGTGCACCGTGGCGCATGAGTTTGCGTGCGTTTTCCTCCTGCTGCTTATAGACTGCAGTATCCCTGGACAGAGCCTGGATTTTCCCTTTATAATTTCTCTGGAGACTCCCCCGGGGCTCTGCACACAAACACCTGTGGAATGCCCACGTCAGAGACGGTCCCCCCGATGTGTAGTGTGGGCTATTCAGCGGGCCTATTTCAGAAACTCATCAACAGCTAGGACGAGAAGACTTGCAGAAGTCAGCTCAGGACCTGCAGAGAGAGGGGGGAAGCAGCAAGTGAAGAAATGGGCCTCGGAGTGCCACAAATTTGGGCTCCACTCCGCTTTGCTACTGTCTTACCTGGCCTTGGGCAGGTCGGGTGACCATTCTGAGTCTGATTTTCTCTCATTTGTAAAGTAGGGTGATATTTTTCTCACAGGGCCGCTTCAAGGGTTAACAAAGTTCATGCCTAGGAAGGACATAGCATAGCACCTTCGCCTGGTGCAGGTGCCTGGAGTCGCATGGCGACAGCTCTTGCACCAGGTAAATGACTCGATTTAGATGTTACACACTGTCACTTCTTGGATTTGTAAATGGGAAGAATGCGTGACCTAAATTAGTCGTTTCCAGATACTTCCTGGTAAATGGTTGTTGAATCACAAAACCAGAAAGATGGGAAAGGGAGGAACCCCCTTACTTCGAAGAATTGTTGTGATGTGGAGGACAGGACTTTTTGAGACACTCTCATCCTAAGAAACAGCTGATATCTACTAGGAAAAAACATGACATTTGAAGGTTCTTCCCAAGAGATCTGAGGTTTTGACAGAAGTGCCAGGAAGCAGAGGTGTGTGAGTCGTAGGCCAGTCTCATGTGAAGGCTGTGGGGTGGGGCAGGAGAGGGGCAGCCAGCATTTCCTGAGCACCGGCTGACGGCGGGGACCTGGTGCCTTTGCTCTGTGACTCCAGCTGTATGGTGACATGAGACTGGTGTTTTCTTTGGTTTCATACGTGAGGAAGCCAAGGCTTGGTGATGTCCTGGGCGTGGCTCAGGCCCCAGAGCTACTCAGAGGCAGAGGCCGTCTGTAAACACTTTCAGTTGGCTGGAGGCAGGGTGCTGCGGCCAGTGCTGATTTGCTCACATGCCAAGGCTTTATCGTGAGGAATAAATAAAATAACATAGGCCTGGCATTTATACAGCACGGGGCTTTTTAGGAAATAATGAGGAGATCGGGGAGAGATGGAGGAAGAGAGAAGGGAAAGAAGAAAAAGAAAAAAAGTCTTAAAGAGTTGCTTAAGAGACCTATAAATTACAAAGTCCTTGGAGTTTATTTTTCCCTGGTTAGAAATAAGTTTACACGAAACGTTAAACAGCTTAAAGTATCCCCATGTCCTTCCTGATGTCTTCTCACAGCCACTGTGTGAGTTTCTTATTGAGATACAGAATTCTGGCCAGGGGCAGTGGCTCACGCCTGTAATCCCAGCACTCTGGGAGACCGAGGTGGGAGGATCACGTGTGCTCAGGAGTTTGAGACCAACCTAGGCAATATAGGGAAACCCTGTCTCTACAAAAAAAAAAAAAAAAAATACAAAAATTAGCCTGGCATGGTGGCATATGCCTGTAGTCCCAGGTACTCGGGAGGGTGAAGCAGGAGGATCTCTGAGCCCAGGAGCTCAAGACTGCAGTGAGCTGTGATCACGCCACTGCACTCCAGCCTGGGCCACAGAGCAAGATCCTTTCTCAAAAAATAAAATAATTTTGCCACAAGTCACAATTCCTTGCTCAGAAATCCCTACAGGGGTGCTTCTTGGTTAAGAAATGGAGGAAGCATGCATTTCGTCCTGACTTCTGAGTCTTGTAGAGACCATATCTGACTCTTGTGGCCTTCTGCCCATAGAGCTGGCAGACGGGGGAATGTGCGCAGAGTGACGAGGAGCTGGTCCGACATTCAGAACAGTGGAGACTGCTGTCTGTCTTCGCTGCTGTCCTTCTGCAGGGAGATGTTGTTGTAAAAAATGGACTCTCTACCTCTGAGTCAATTTTACTGAGCTGCCTTTTTAAATATGTGTGTAGAAAGGGCGATCTCTGTGTGTCATTTGCACATGTGCATACATATGTGCACACATGCACACGTGATCACTCATGTGTATACGTGTGTGTGTACCAGTACAGCAGACCAGAGGCACACACCCCAATCCAAGCTCCTCAGCCCCTTGCTTCCCTCTGTAGACAGTTCAGCTACAGCCATGCCAGATTGCCTGCACCTTGCTTCCCTCTGTAGACAGCTCAGCTACAGCCATGCCAGATTGCCTGCACCTTGCTTGCCTCTGTAGACAGTGCAGCTACAGCCATGCCAGATTGCACTCTGATCTTTACCATCACCAGGTTCACCGCTTGAGCTCGTGCCTGAGAAATCCACTTTCTGGGAAGAGACTGCCAAGGCAGGACTGAAGGCTTCACCTCCACCTGTAGCAGGGTCAGGTCACCAGGGACTGGCTGACTCCCCAGGATTTCTCAGCAGGATTACTACACAAATACTCCTTCCTTAAAGATTAGCGACCACTTAAAGACACAAAATGTGCAGGACTGTACCCGTGGCCAAGAGCCGAGGGTTGAAGAGGGTGACTGCGTTGTTCTTCCCGTCCCTCCTCCTCTGTGCTGAGTCACCTTCTGCTTGGAATTCTGACAGGGACCCGTTGGGCTTCTGGAAGGGAGGGACAGGACGGCAGAGGATCCACCCTCTGTGTGTCCTGGGGGAGATTACTTATCTCTGGCCTCCCTGAAGCAGGGCCTGGGCTTCTGGAATCTTTGCGGCTGACACCGTGCCAGCCCTGGGGATGAGAGGGAATGGCCATGTCTATCTGCAGAGCCTAAGGAGGAGCCACGCGCAGCCTCTGGAGTTCTCTTCAGTTGATCGCTTAGGAGTACAGAGTCCACGGATGTGGATTTAAAGTCCTCAGCCCTTTCTTTGCGTGTTTTATTTTTCATTTGAAGTCAGGAGTGATAGGTCCTACACCTCAAGAATGTGTGAAATGCACATACAGTAACCCCACTTCAGGAAGCCAGGTCCAGCTTAACAGTGAAAACATTTCGTTCAGTCTTTAGTCCTTCACTTTGCCGAACTCCCTTTTACACTGGCAGCAACAGTTTAACCTGTTGCTTCTGTAAGAGTGTGCTACCGGGAAAACCACATCTAAAACACGTGTGCAGTTACATCAGCTAGAACACATGCCAAACAGTTGATCAAAGGCTCTTGACTGTGACCCATGCTGCAGACACTCTGACGGCTGCCGAGCTCCACAGCCCCAGGTCCCTTCCGTGCTGCCAGCTGTGCCCCGCCTCTCCATGCTGCAGGGAACACCGCCATCCATAGCCATGTGGCTCTACCCAGCGCTCCCCCCACATGTCCTGCTGGGACCTACATATGTAAAGGTTGCTGTCCATCCACACATCCTCACCTCTCCTGCCCACTGCGTGGCCCACAATCTCCTGGGCAGCCCAGTTATTTTGTAGAATTTCCCTTCCTTATCATTTTGGCCCCTGTGATCCAGTATAAATCTCCTTTGTTGGAATAAAATTTGGAATGACAAAATAAAATTTCATTTTTCACTTATATTGAGGACCTCACACCCTGCCACCCCACTGTGATCCCTGACAAGAGCCTTCTGATCTAATCGGAAACTGTAGAACTACAGCTCTCTCAGTTTTCTTCAGCCTTTCTTGATTGCCTGAATGTCCCTTTCCCGCTTCTCTTTTAAAGCATGAGCTAAGCTGTATTACTCTGTTCTCACTATTATTTTTCCATTTTCTTCTTTGCACATGATTCTCCTTAAATTATAAGACTTGGGGGTAATTTCTAAAAGTGCCAGCATAGTGCTTCTCGGTAGCTTTAGAATAAGCAAATATCATTTTTACAAAAAAGTAGTATTTCTTCCAAAGGAAGAAGGATACAGCATTGGAAAAATACCCCTAAGCCTGTTCTTCAGCCAGTTGAATGTTTTCCCCAAAATTGTTATATGGAGATCCTGGACCCGGAAGTCGGCTGACATGAAACAGGCCTAGCAGCACGGCTGAGGAAGCGCTCCAACCTCAGGATTTAGGAAGATTGCACATGGCACGGAAACAATCATTTAAAAGTTAATCTCATAAAAGAACCATCATTCTGAATCTGCTGTTTTCTTTCTTGCACTCTTGAGAAGTGTCCATTTCTCCCTTTCTAAGCCATAGGTGCATTAATTGGAGCTTTTTCTATCTTAATTAGTTCATTGTGAAAAATTAACATTGTGTTAATAAAACATAAACAAAAATAGGACAGGTGCCTGGTTGTGCTATGAAGAGAGAAAGGGCCGGACGTTGGTTTATCCTGCTTTTCTGTTAAGTTCTCTAAATCATCTGCTCTGGAAGGTAGCTCTGACAGCTAGGATTTGAAGTAAAGCATAGTGACTTTGGCCATCACTGATATGTCCCATTTGAAGCAGCCAAAACGGTCCCTCGACCTGACACTCGTCCCTGAAACACCATGAGGGTAAGCGAGGCCCTGCGGAAGGTCCACTCAACCACTTTCCCAGATACAGTAAGTGTCTGCCAGGGGCATTTGGAGCTGAAGGGGAGACAGACTCAGGGTTTGCAGGCATTGGAGGCATTTTCCTGCCTTCTTTTTCACCTTCAGTGGACTTGCAAAGCACTAGCCCTATTGTCTTTCCCATCAGGGAAACATGGTGAATGTTAGTTGGTTGTAGCTAATCCTATGGGTCTTGAAGTCTTCGCTGACAAGAAGATAGAGACTACCTTTATCTGCCTATGGCTTTCCACTAAAAAACTAGCTACGCGGCTCTCTTTTTGTTTTAAAGCATTTTTCCATAAGGTTCATCCACTTGCTTATCTGAATAGTATCACCTGCTGAGAAGTTTCTTGTCATTGCTCACCAGTTGTGGGGGATTTTGACACAGGAGGGGATGTTTTTTCCTCGTCATAACAGGGCAGACCCATGGAAAATTTGGAAGCAGATCTGACCAGATAAGAGCGGGTTGAGGATGATAATCTTAGGGCAATGAGCAAGATGACTGAAAGGGGTGCCTGAAAGCGAGGTCCTCATGATGCAAACAAACCAGCTTATATGCCAGACGGTGGACAGGAAACACGGGCAGGATGTGGTGCCAGCTGGGCTGCCTTGGCCGGGCGAAGGCAGGGGCTTCATGGCCATGCTGGGATGTGCTGCGGATGGAAAACAATACAAACGGAGACCTCTCCAAAGACCTCAGACATAATTTGACCATGAGAGGCAAGGGTAGAGGCGAGCCCCTTGTGGGTTAGAATGTATGGAATCTAGATGAGGCCCCATCAGCACGCGTGGGCTGCATAGGAGAGCTGGGTCTGGGGGTAAAGATAGGGATTTGGGTTTGGCTGAGTGTGTTTTGGGCATGAAGGGAAGAATGGGCAGATTAACGAGGATGGAGCCCTGGTGGAACCCACCAACGTGGTCCTGGGCGTATTTTCACTTGCCTTCTCCAAACTTTTGTGTGCCTGCTGGGTGGGCTATGCTGGGGTCACGCAGGATCCAGAGCAGTGTAAGACATCATGACCCTTGACTTCTGAAAAGAAGGGGCTGGTAGAGTGGGAAGGAGACAAGTGGCAGCAGAGTTGAAACCCTAAGGACTGACTGTAGGACAAGCAATGAAAGGAGCCACTGAGGACTCACTCAGTCCCCTGAGGAGCTTAGATGTGAGACTCGCACCAGCCAGCACTCCCCAGCTCCGTATCCCTGGGTCTGAGTGAACTTGATTGCATTTTAGCTGCCTCTTTTGTAAGACTGGAGCGACAATACCTTCCTTGAGTGAGCAGTCCGTAGATGGCAGCCCGTGTTCTCTTCCTGTGAGGAGACTCTGAGCCTCCTAACTAGAGGGTGATCTAAAAGCAAACGTATCCATCCACAGAAGGTCTGAAAAGTTTTCATAGAATCTTCACTTGGTAGCTCTAAATGATATAACTAGCACTTTCTAGAAGTGTGGCCTGTGGTGCCCTGTCTAGGGTACTTGCTCCTCCCATCCACCTCCACCTTGCTGTCCTGTGCTGTGACTCTCACTAGCTCAGCCATGGGGTCAGGAAGCCCCACCATGAAATGCTAGATTTGGAGGCATTGCCAGGGTCACCACAAGCCACACTCAAACAAGGTAATAATAGACTAATGATGTGACTATGACTGACAGGTTAATGTGATTAAAACAACATATACAAACAACAGCATTTTTCTAAATTCTCCTAAATACAAATCTGAATGTGTTTACCTTTAGACAGATTTTCCCAGAAAATTGTCAGTGTTCTTGCATTTGAAAATAGATCAGATCTCCTCTCTCTTGTTTTGAAAATCTCAAGTATGTTTAGCCTCTCCCTAGAGTGACAGCGGCACAAGAGGTTTATAATTTTATGCACAGCTAAATGCAAACTGAAAAGTGTGGTTTGTGGGTATTTCATTTTCCCTGTAATGTTCATCAGTTTGGCAATTCAAATAGGATTCAGAATCCAAGGTATTCACAGCATTTTATATGAAAATGTGCATGAGAGTTTGAGGAATAGACATTCCTACCAATGAGTTAAATTTGCTCTGGATAAGAATATATTTTATAAAATGTAGAAAACTGAGAACAAAGTTTAACACCTTTTTTATCTGCAGCCTTTTATTAAACAATGGCCTGAATTCACTAAAGGAAGGAGAACAAGGTTGAGAGGTAATCACTGAATAATAGCTTCCCTAATCGCACAGCGACTGTTTCTTATGACAAGCAAGAGGGTCAACTTAGAGGCAGGACTGTCTTCATGGGCAAGGCAAGTCAGCACCTGCAAACCTCTCCAAGTGAGTGAGAAAGAGCAGGTTGTGTGGCTCATTTTTCAGCTTGCCAGAAGCAACGTGGGAATATTGTCAGACTGCACAGCCCCTGGGGCCTGCCGGCTCCTGGAGTGCATGCGAGGAGCTCTCAGTGACCACTATGCATACTCACCTGCTCTGTGACTTTGTTCAGTCCCTACCCTGGATGTGCGGTGTGCCAGGCGCAGCTGCTGGAACAGTGAGGTCCCTGAGGAGGCAGGGCTAGGAGGTATAGCAGCCACACTTACCCAATTGTTGGTTCACTGGTTGGGAATTGGTCATTGGGGGGACACCATTACTCCCCGTGCCTCACATGCAGGTGAGTGTGTGTATATTTGCATTAACACACAAACACACTTATGTGTGTCCCTGTGTGTGCAGCTGCAGTACCTTACACACCTTCCAGTGCCTCTCAAGCATCATAAATACAGCTTCCACAAAACCTCTGCTACCCACCTGGCATCAACAGAGCTTCCAGTGAATGGCTCCCACGAGATAACTGGACTTTAGCATGGAACGGAGTGAGTTTCCACATTTCCTTTGTACATAATTACCTGTTCAGCTAGAATAGTACACGCTTCATTTTCTGAGCTCAGAAGTTCATGTGCATGAACATGGATGGTACAGGAACAAGAGTGAGCGCTTATCAATTCAGCATTACTCTGGACACATGAAACAAACTAATAAGTACAGCTATATTTTGTTTTTTAAACAATTTTGTGACTTTTAGGGAACCACATATTTGGGACAGAAATCAACAAGTAAATTTGAATTACACTAGGCAAAGAACTGATTATATTCAAACATGATTGACGTTCAACATCCAACTTGAAGACGGTGGGATGATTCCTCAAAGACCTAGACACCATTTGACCCAGCAATCCCATTACTGCGTATATACTGAAAGAAAAATGAATCGTTCTACCATAAGTCACATGCACTCATATGTTCGTTGCAGCACTATTCACAATAGCAAAAACATGGAATCAACCTACATGCCCATCGGTGATCAACTGGGTAAAGAAAATGTGGTTGACATACACTGTGGAATACTATGCAGCTATAAAAAGAATGAGATCATGTCCTTTGCAGGAACATGGATGGAGCTGGAGGCCATTATCCTTAGCAAACTAACCCAGGAACAGAAAACCAAGTACACATGTTCTCACTTTTAAGTGTGAGCTAAATGAGGAGAACACATGGCCACATAGAGGAGAACAACACACATTGGGGCCTGTCAGAGGATGGAGGGTGGGAGAAGGAAGAGGATTAGGAAAAGTAATAGGTAGTAGACTTAATACCTGGGTGGCAAAGCAATCTGTATAACAAACTGCCATGACATGCGTTTACCTATGTAACACACCTGCATCTGTACCCCTGAGTCTAAAAGTTAAATTTTTAAAAAATTTAATGTCTATTACAGTATTCTTTATATTAAATGGCAACGTGTGGAGTGGGAAGTGTCTTGACAGAATTCAGTATTTCAAGGCTTACGCTTTGACTACCCAAGACTGCAAAAGGCTACGTTTTCTACTGGTGAGACAAATTTGAGACACATTGCATTCAGATCTAATCTCTTAACTCCCTAGTCTTCAGTGTATTCAGTGTGTCGGTAAACATGAAGCCTCCCCAGGGCTGTAGTCATCATCATACATACAACAGGTGGCTGAGCTCTGGCTGTAGAGCTGCAGGGATATATTAGGAAGTTAACTCTCAGAGCAAGTCATCTTCAAGCACCATATCGGCATTATCAGCAGTGTAAGCAGCATCTCAGCGCTCTGCTGTTTAGTCAGAGTTTTGTACTCTATCACTGTTGTAATGTTCCCATTTGCAAAAGGTAATACATACCCTTTAAAACATCTTTGCCTTTTCTCGTATTATCTGAGATGCTAGCAACTCCATGAAGCAGAATAAGGGCAAACAGATTATATAAAGGGCTGGAGCTCAATGAAGATGACAAGCACAGCAAAGGTTATTGCAAAATTGGCTGTTTGTAGGCCAGCAAGCACATCCCCATGGAGGCAATTTATGCTCCCTGTGTTTGATAGGACTCATAATATTGACTTATCCATTAGATTTGGACTAAATAAAATAAGCAGATAAAGAGTAAAGATTTGCTAGGAAATGATTCAATGAGTCACTCCAAGAAACAGCTTTCAAAATGTCTCTTAAACTATGATGCCCGTTATCCCAGTAATTTATTTCCCAATAATTTAATGGGAAAAGAAGGAGGGTCTGTGGTCAGATAAGTCTGGAAAACACTGGTTTAAGCAAAGTTCAATAGGTCTGTTTCCTGCAGGTCACCTCAGAGTCTTTACTCTGCTAACCTAGGAACTCATCCAACAAGTTGAATTTACTAGCTGCACTGTATGTAACTTCAACAGTTGCTGAGATGTGGCTCTTGGAGGGAAAATTTTGTGTGTGTGTGCCCATGTGCAGAATCTGCCAAATCTTAAGGAAAAGGAATATGCTGGGAAACTGTCGTATGAAAGAGAACAGGAACCTGAAGACTTGAGGCAGGGATAGCATTTATGAAAGCAGCTGGTAAGGACTACTCACCAAAATGGGTAGCTCTTTTGTGGGTTGGGGAAAACAATAATTTTCCCCCACCCAAAGTGCTGCATTTTCTAATTTTCTATGAACGCTTTCTAAGAAAAAGCTGAATGAAGAACATTTGCGATGCAGTCAGCTCATTAAGAAACACGCACTTTTATGGAGATACGTGCTGTCCCGGGAGACGCTCTGCGAGGAGCCTGAGGCTTTGGGTCGGAGCTGCTGAATGGTTTCACGAGTTCTAGAATGTTTGGAGCTGCACCCTCTAAGATGTCAAAGCCATCAGTAATTGCTCCAAACCACTTTATGGGATATAATGCTCTGAGTTGAGACCTGAGGGGGATTGTGGTCCTGTTCATGAGTAATTACTTTTCTGTTGCCTGTAGGGGGGCCAGCAATAGCAGATGAGTAGCTGAACTGTGGTTTTGAGTAATAAAACGTTCTTTTTTAATAAGTAATGCTTTCTGTTAAACTCTGACTGTATCTCTCTACTGGTATCACAACCCAGCTTTCTTTTTGCCTTCTTTATTGCAGTTACATATGGGGCTGATGACTTTAGGGATTTCCATGCAATAATTCCCAAATCTTTCTCTCGTAAGTATTTACCTTGCTTCTGGAAAACAAAAGCATGCCTTCGTCTCAGTCCATCATGTAAATATCGTGTGTGCATGTTCCTTCATTAATGCCTTTCTCACGCTTGAAAGAAGGAGATACATTAAATATTCACTGTTCTGTTCGTTAGACACCTAATATATCATTTGTGGGTATTTATACCATGAAGTGCAAAAGGAAGGTCTAGGCAGCTGTGCGGTGTGCTGGGACCATGGCAGTGGAGTCACAGTGAGGGCTGGAGTTGCAGTAGCACTGATGGGATTGTCACTTTGCTGGTGCTGCTGGAGAGCTTTGAGATTACTGTTGTGATGATCTCCTTTTATTGAGTGTGAGCATAACATGGCCATACTTTCGGTCACCAACGAAGAACTGAACATGGTTTCAGATAGTTTTTACAATTTTGTGGGACAGGAGAAAGAGACAGGCTCTTCATCTGTGGCTCTGGAGTATTAATTTCAGAACTGAGAAGAGAAAATCGCAGGCCTCCAGGCCGTTTTTCTGTGGCGCGTCACTGCTGGAGCCAACGTTCTGTTCATGCTGAGTGCCCGCAGGACCTTCTCTGATCTGAACTGTTAAACCAAAAACAGATGTGAATTTCATTTTTCTTTTTTAGGTATTGAGAGCTGATAAATGATAAATATATTTGGGTAACATCCTCAAAGGAGTACTTTAAAGAACAGAGAGTGCTTTTTCAAAATGTATAGAGAGCTGAATATTTAAAGTCACACAAGTTGAAAATCCCCTTAGGATCTGTATTAGTAAATTCTCCAATACTGTAAAGCAACATCAGAAAACAGGTCGCCTTTGTTAACACTGTGACAGTCATAATTACAGTCTCTAATTCAAAAGTGCCAGGAACAGTTAAAGACAGGTTTCTGACATCCTGGTTATCAAAAAACTACCTGGTGTCTAAGGAATTTCATAGTATCAATCTAACTGCCCTCTTTTGCTCACAAAGTAGATTGGCTGCTTTTCCAGTCTATAAAAGTTACGGAAATCTTTCTTTTACTGATATTTCTTTGATTCCACTTTAAACAATAGCTTGATACCTACTGTGAGATGTCTATGTATGTACATGTAAATGCTTACATGTGTGTATCTGTTTACATGTAAGCTTATATGAACATATAAAACATTACAGTATTGGGCAGAGAACTAATATGGATCTGGAGAATCATATTGTTGAAGGGTTTTGAGAAGTCAAATGCACTTGACAGTAAGCTAATGCATCCTAAAACATGTTTCTGTGAAGTCTGAGGAAGGTGTCAGCCAGAGCATATTGAAGTGTTGAAGCAGACTCCAGTGAAGACTTCAGACTGTGAGAATCACTGCATGTACAGATGTATTATTATGATAGTTACAGTTTTTATAAAAGAGATGATGTACACTTGAATACACTTTCTGTCTGTATATTTATGCAACTGTGTCCATAAGGTATTGGTGTCTCTCTTTCCCCTTCTTCCCAGTGTTGGAATTGTGACTATCCTCTTCACACAAGTGGTTAGTTGGTCTTGATGCCTTTCCCCTAAAACAGCAACCAAACTGTTCTGGGCCAATATCACCACCTTGTGGTCATAATGAAGAATTGCCCTCTTTGCCCTGAACACCTCTTTTCTTCTTAAAAATTAAAAACAACCTCTTTGACCCCCTCTAATGTCCTCATTCCAGTCTGTACCTAGCTGCCAGAGGAAAAGAAAATGTCTATATGCTTGTAACTTACTCTTTTTTAACCTGTTTATCTTTTTACTCTCTTGCCTTTCTTTTCTCTCCCTGACCTTCTTCCACTTAAAGGTCTTAATTTGCAAATAAGAAGAAAAGTATTTTCTAGTAATATAGCCTGGTGGGACGAAAACAACCATCTACATTTTAAATGATATTAAGTTATAATAAATGGTTCCATTAACCTTAAAAAGCTTAAAAGTTTTATAAATCTCTTTTAGAGGCATCACAAAAATATATATCTCTTCATCTCAAATTTTCATTTAATTACCGTGATTCAAGAGATATCTTAAATATTTTCATTTCATTTGCTTTTTACTTGTTAGTCCCCAGTGTTGCAAGAATATTTCTGTCTACCAGTTGTCAAGTAAAATATGGAGCATTTCAAGCTTACATGGCCTAAACCCACACTGGAGTGACTATTTCCAACTGTCTTTCCAATGGAAAAATGTATTCTGAGTACCAAACATTTACTTTTTCAGTAAATATGAAGACACATTCTAAAAAGGAAAGGGAAATGAAGAGGAAGCATAACTCATTGGTCAGGTGGGGACTGACAGTGTACATTATACCTATGCATTAAAAAATGTTTAATTATCCATGAGCACATACAGTGCCTGGCACAGATTCAGGCCTCTTGGCTCCTGTTGGCATCTCAGTTCCTTGAATTCTCCAGATTCTTCAATCCAAACTCGTCTATCTACCAAAGTTCACCTTCCATACAGGGGGTGTGGGGTCTCTCTAGTCTACTGTTGGGTGCCAGTAACATAGAAGGCCTCCAAGATAGGACAATGAAATTTTAATTTTTCCCAATTTTAGATAGCATCTGAGAAGGAAAGCCGCTCTTGGCTAGGACTTTGAAAGCATCCACTCTTCATATTTATTGCTGCATTTATTGAACAATAAAACTGGGCTCTGTCCATTATCTCTTCGTCAGTGAAAGAGCCCAGGGTGGGCCTGAGCTAGAGTGTTCTGGAGAAGAGAGGACCAGTCTCCATTTCATGTTCTATATTTAATCAGTTCATTTCAACACCTTACTTGAGTTTGGCATTTTTCTAAGTCATGGGGTGGTGGGGTTACAAAATATTTATAAGTATCTTCCCTGTCTTCAGGGAGATGTACCATTTCACTGAAGCAATACCACAGCTAAACAGTTCCAGCTCCGAGTACCAGAGGAGGGAGTGAGCAGTTTAGGAACTCACAGAAGGGCATGGCCAGGCAACTCGGGCCCTGGCAAATATTCCATAGAGACAGCATCCATAGGGTTGGACCAAGCACAATGCCTGCAAATCAGGGGCAGGCAGGTTTATGGAACTGATTCTGGGGCAGGTATGATCAACACCATTTAAGGAATGGCAGTTGTTAGGAAACTGAAGGAATTTCTCATATGTCATTTTCAACAGAATTAAGCAGGAGCCTTGCATATATCCCTTTGGGTGGGCTCCGGGGTATTATGAAGCTGCCAGCAGGTGGGCAGCCTCAGTAAGGGCCATTCCTTCCCACCTCCTCTGTCATTAGTGGAAGCAACAGTTGGTGTCATTGTCTTCTGCAGGATGATGGATTTCAAAATGAAGGGAAGGGCCCACAAAACGCACACACTCTTGCAGAGCCCCCCTCACAAGTGGATGTGCTCACTGCCATCAACAGGCCAAGCCCCACTTACTCTTTTCTTCTAGGTAAAGGGAAAGGCCTGCAGGACAAAGGCCCTGAACTCCTCACTCCTTGAATGGGAGGCATATTGGTGGAGGCTGTCACACAACTACGGTGACAGGCACTTGCCATCACGGCTCCCACCAGCCTCCAGAGCTTGCTTCTCTGCCCTCTGTTGGGACACCTTCCACCACTGCAAACCCCTCTCTCAGAAGAACCCCTTCTTGCACTCACCTGCCTCTTGCCTCTCCTGGGCACCTTCTTCACTCTAAGGGCCAAACTGAGAAAGTGTGGTCCTGTGCCGCCAGCCTTGCTCTCAGGAAGTAGTTTCATGCCGCACCGACTGACTTTCTTCCAAACCTGCACCAGCCTGTGCTGCCCTTTTTAAAGGAGGCATGCATGTGGCCTGGCTGGTACAGAAGATTCTAGATTTCAGTGAGTACGGGACTCCGTGACCCCTTCTTCTGTCTTTCTTTTTCTGTCCACATCTCTGATGGAGCTTACCTTCAAGGGAAAACCCCAGAAGCCTTTTTCACACTTACATGGGAAGCGAAGACACTCTCATTCTGGGCTTGTGTTTTTAAAATGTGTATTTTAAGTTCACAGGTCCTTACATTTGTGACTAATAGGTTTCAGATGTTGAGATCCAGTCTATAGCTGCAACTTATGAAGATAGTTTCAAGCCCTGATTTCTGTCCTCTACGAAAACTGTAAGCAAGCTGTTGGTATTCTCCTCCTAGCTAGATAAGAGACCCCCATTTTCCTAGACAGCCTCCTTGGGTGGACAGAAGTCTCTTGATCTTGTCTATGTAACCAGCACCCAGCCTGTATTTTTCCACAAAGAAGCGAGGACCTTAATCCTATTTATGGGAAATCCACACACTGCTTGAATCTAACATGTCCCAGTCAGATGGTGTTGGCCACTCTGTTCCCACCAAATCCTGCTGGCACCCGGCAGTCATCCAGTCCCTGTCTTAGACTTCACAGACCTTTCCTGTCATAACATGGCTTAGAACTTGTCTGAATAGCGCTGGAAGCTTCCAGCCCTGGAACGCTCAGCATCTGCCGTCTAACTCCTATTTAAAAGGTGTTGAGCATTTGCTGACACAGGCTTCTCTGTCCTTTTTCCATTATTTTTGTTTTTTTGCCCTCACAGTGATCTGTGAATATTGTCTGCATAGTCTTTTTTAAAAACCTAGAGCATCTCAGTATCCTTAATTTTCCTCTTCGAACTCTATCTCTTCCTGAGTTCATCATCCCTACTGCCGTTCCTACAGATCTGTGTGAGCAGTCTTCTATAGATGTCCTTACACCTAGCCATCTAGGTGTAAGGGAGATGTAGGTACCTATCTCCCTAAGATCGTACTTGGCATCCACATTGATCTCAGGACAGTATGTGATACCCTCTTGTGCCTTTTGAGCCTCTTTCTCTTTGGTTCTGTTACATCTCTCGGAGACAGTGTCATGAATGCTAACAAGTGTTGCTTTCAGCCACCATTTGTCCAACAAGTGACTCATCTCCAGGCTTCTGGCTTTGAGGACGTCTGTGATATCTAAGGCAGCATCCATTGTGGGCTTTCCCCACGCTTCTGCTTCCTTCCTGACACATAGCTTTGCCTCCTCATGCAAGCAGCCTGCTATAGCAGAACTGGTGCTCCTGATGCCAGAAACCCAAAGGTCGTGTTCGATGCTTCCCTGGTGTTCTGCTCCCTGCCTGCAAGCGCCCACACATTCATCAACAGCACATGCCATAGAGCATGCCAAAGAATCCCAGAAATACTTGTTCTTAATGATCCAGAAGAACAGTTGATCGCTTCTGGCAAGTTCTAGTAGGCCATATGTGCCCGTGGGAAAGCAAGAGTCAATTCTCTGTAGCTGGTTGCCTCTGCATTGATGAAGTCAAGCTGAGTAGGGGAACATGCCAAGGGGGATTATCCCAATGCCCATTCTTCTGCGTGCTGTCCTTTTCTAGCCTCTGAAGCCCTCAGCCTACACCTTCACCATGGCCCTTGTCTTAGTGCCTGTATTTGAAAAACTTGCCACTCCAATCTGAATTTGCTCCATTGTGTTCTAATCTCATTTTGTAAACAACAGGATAAATGATTAAAAATATGTATTTTTTTGAGACAGAGCCTCGCTCTGTCACCCAGGCTGGAGTGCAGTGGCACAATCTTGGGTCACTTCAATCTTCACCTCCTTCAAGCAATTCTCCTGCCTCAGCCTTCTGAATAGCTGAGATTACAGGCACATGCCACCATGCCTGGCTAATTTTTGTATTTTTAGTAGGAACGGGGGTTTCACCATGTTGGTCAGGCTGGTCTTGAACTGCTGACCTCGTGACCCACCTGCCTTGGCCTCCCAAAGTGCTGGGATTACAGGCGTGAGCCACCACACCCAGCCCTAAAAATAATCTTAGATTAAGGAGTACACAGATCTTTGCAGCCTCATTGTTTTTCCAGAGCAGGCTAGTGTAGACACTGGTGAGCAAGGAGGGCCTAGAGAATTAGGTTCTTCCCAAAAAGATGCACAGCCCCTACCTGAGAGTACCGATTCCAGAGAACTCAATGGTCATTAAGAACCATTGCCTCCACAGCCAACCAGCCTCACCTGCCTGCCTGTCTCTTTTGTTTTCCAAGAATCTTATCCCTGGCACTGGGGGAGAGGATAGCAGGAGGCTGCTCAGATGCTCTGAGTCTCTGATCCTCAGAATCTGAAGTGGAGAGCATTTGGAGAATCCTCACTGCTGGATTTCTCATGATGATCCTGCATAATGCCAGGATATGATGGAGGAGACAGGCAGCTCTGTTCAGCCTCCGGAGCATCCTCACTTCAGCGCTCTCCAAGTCCACCATGTCCCAGTTAATTCATTTCATGTCCTTATTCATCTGTAAGTCATTTCCCTAAAGAGCTAATGGGAAAATACTAGAGTACAGTCAGCCCTCCATATCCATGGGTCCAGCCTCTGCAGATTCAACTCGCCATGGCTTGAAAAAACAATATTTGAGAGACACAGAACCTGTGGGTATGGACAGCTGATTTTTCGTATCCATAGGATCTCTAGGGCCAATTTAGGGACTTGTGCATCCATGGACCTTCGGAAGTTTCAGAACCGATGCACTGCAGTTACCAAGGGATGGCTGTATAAGGGGTTAGGAATTTGGATGTTGGAGCCAGGCTGCCTGCAGTTACCTTCCAGCTCTGCCACGTGCTAGCTATGTGACCTTAGCAAGTTGTTCAATCTCTCTGTGCCTTGGCTTCTTCAACTGTAAAACAGGATAATGATAGCATTTCCCTTACAGAGTTGTTGTGAAGGTTAAGTAGCAGAGTGCAATTAATGTGCTGTGTGCTGTGTGCCCAGCACATGGTGTTGGGGTTAGGTAGAAAATTGTACTGGAACCACTGGGGGTGAGCTTCCACATGTCATGCCCCAGCCCCTGTCCTCAGCTGACTTCTCATCTGTCAGCCCTGTTAGGCTGGTGCTATAATAATTCCCATTTTCATGGATGAGGAAATCAAGGCACAGAGAAGTTACATGACTTGCCTAGATCTCAGAGTTTCTAAATAGTGCAGCTAAGACTCCAGACCAGGTATTTTTATTTTAGTGTCTGGATTGTAGTTCTCTAAATCAAGAGGAACTCACTGAATAAAATAAGCTTGGAGTGTTATTAACTAAGTTGGTTATTTAAAACAATGCTCTCAGTCCCCCAGTGTGCCTTAGAATCTTCTGGAGGGTTCATTAAAACAGACTGCTGAGCCCACCCCCGAGTTCCTGAGGTAGCAGCTCTGGGGTGAGCATGAGAGTCTGTGCTTCTAGCAAGTTCTCAGGTGATGCTGATGCTGCTTCTCCAGGGACCAAACTTGGAAAACTGTTGATTGAAAATGCTGATCAAAAATTATGTAGTTTAGGCTGAGCACAGTGGCTCACACCTGCAATCCCAACACTTTGGGAGGCCAAGGCATGTAGATCACTGAGCTCAGGAGTTTGAGACCAGCCTGGTCAACATGGCAAGACCCATCTCTATAAAAAAATACCAACAAAAAAAAAAATTGGCCAGATATGGTGGCACACAACTTTAGTCACAACTACCAGGGAGGTTGAGGTGGGAGGATGACTTGAGCCTGGGAGAAAGAGGCTGCAGTGAGCCGTGCCACTGCACTCCAGCCTGGGTGACAGAGCAAGACCCTGTCTCAAAAATATATGTATGTTTAGTCTTGATTTTCATCTATCTGATTGATCGTCTTACTTGGCAGAATTTACCTACCAACTCTTACTAGTCTGTAACAATGATATAAAATGATGGCTTTCAATGTAACTACAAATTCTCTTAGTCATTACAGTGTTGGATTCACCAATGTATCATCAGTCAGTTTTCTGAAGTGTGCAAATGAAGTGTCTCCTATCTTTTTTAGGAAGAAAAATATTTGAATGACATAATTACCCTAAGATGTGTGACTTAAAGGAAACAGTAATGCAGAGTCAATAGTGGTCATTATATTCAGGACACAGAAAGTTCACCTCCCACCTGCACCCCACACAAGCTTCTTTATCTTTGGAAAATAAAGCTCTTCCAGATATCTACATTCATAAACTATCCCAATTAACCCTTCAGCAAGTAGAAGTGGTGGAAGAAATGACACTGCTTCTTTAGAACACAGGGTTCTTTTACGTTATTTAAGATAAACAGGAATTCAGATAGTCATGTATCAAAGAAACAGAAAGATCTTCCAGAAATCTGAAAGGGAACTGTGGTCAGAACTCTGAGCATTTTTGTGTTTGCTAGTTTTGTCCCAAGGTTTATTAACGTTTACCTGGCACAAGGAAGGGTAGCATCACAAGTAACAGTCGTTTTCAGGCTTGATAACCACTTACTAGGTATTTTGCCAAACAAGTTCACACATCCTAGAGAGTTGGATTATGTGACCCAGGACCCCCCCCTCTAGAGCAAGGTGTCCATCTGGTGGGTTGGGTGGAGGAGTTGGCCTCAGACCACTCCCGAGATTCCATGAGGCTGCGGATTGGTGGCGTGAACCTGCTTAAAGTGAAGGCCCAACTCTAAAGTGGGAACTGTGTAAATACCTTTCTAGCACATTTTCAGACACTCACCATTGGGGGCCTATGGAGAGGGCTGGCACATCCCCCTCTAATCCCAGGTGCATCCTGAGGCCCGCCACCAAAGCCTTCTCGAGGCTGAATGCACGGGGAGCTCAGGCTGCTCTCCCCTTGGGTTTGCCAAGAACTTCTGTTTAGTAGCTCTCCATGCCTATTTGACTGTCTTTTTGCTGCTGTGTTGTTTTGTTGCGTCTTTTTTTTTGCAATGACACTGAGTGGCCTCCTGTATTGTTTCTTTCAGCCAGTAATGTTAAAGTAGAGACTCAGAGTGATGAAGAGAATGGGCGTGCCTGTGAAATGAATGGGGAAGAATGTGCGGAGGATTTACGAATGCTTGATGCCTCAGGAGAGAAAATGAATGGCTCCCACAGGGACCAAGGCAGCTCGGCTTTGTCAGGAGTTGGAGGCATTCGACTTCCTAACGGAAAACTAAAGTGTGATATCTGTGGGATCATTTGCATCGGGCCCAATGTGCTCATGGTTCACAAAAGAAGCCACACTGGTAAGGCCTGGCTCAGTTTTTCCTTTAGTGGCCTGAGAAGGTCCATGGGGTTTGAAGGAGGAAAGCATCCTGTCTTCCTTGAGTGTTCTGAGCATGTTTCAAATTGACTAGTAGCTCAGTTGCTGCAAGCAGCTGGTTCCAAGTGGTACCAAGTCATAGAGTTCTTATTCTGGTACAGCCTTGGAAAGGACTTCTCGACGTGTACCAATTCCACCCTATAAATAAAACAGGGAAAAGTGAACAGTATCACATGAGAGGCCTGACGAGGGCCTCTTATATTAACTCGTACTAAGTAGTCTCAGCTGAGCCCTCGGGGTATGTGTGCTAAGTGATCACCCTCCACAAAACAAAACAAAAAGTCCTGATACACCAAAACTTACTCCTCCAAATTTCCACTGAGAAAAATGTGTGTTTTTTGTATTCAGACTAACAAGGATTGGTTTTTAGAAACAATACTGAATGATGGAATAGTAGAAAAATCAAGTTTTCAGAAAGACTTCAGATGAGCTTTCAGATGGCTTGCCCTCCGACAGGGGAGACTTTGAATCAGATGCTTTTATTGCCACTGGTTATCAGCTCAAATTCCTGAAGAACTCCCAAATCCCCTGTCTTGCTGAAAGACTTACTGGAGGTATAAGAGAATGTCATGTTCTGTGTCCAGAAAGGAAGGAACACGGGCACCCTAGTGTCAGCGAGTTGTGCTCAGGCTCGCAGGAAGCCCCCTTCACCAGGGGCATGGGAAGCATGGCAAGCCTCAGCTGGCTGTGCTCTGCCAGTCCACGTGTCTCTAATAGTCGGTCACGTTGATGGAACTGTCACGGAGTTGTCCAACAGAACTGTCCAGTCACTGCCACTCATGATGCTGAAAAGTCTTAGAAGTAAAATATGAATGGCACACACTTATTTAACTGCAGGCAGGAGGTTTCTTATGAATTGAACAGAAACTTTTCTTCACGTGGGAAGCTGTTCTAAAGTTGGGTAAGACACAATAGATCCACCACCTCTAGCAGTTACTGAACGCTGGAACATGAAACATAGAGACCCTGAGCCATCACTGCCTCTGAGCTGGCATTGTCAGGTCAGAACCTAAGAGGAAAAAAACAGTTGAAAATCCTGTGTTAAAGGCCTGGCAGATTCTGTAAGATACCTCAGGAAAGTGATGACAATGACTTGAAATCAGACCCTTGTGTGCTGTTCACATGGGACCAAACAAAAATATGTTTATCAAAAATTAAGCAGGAATTCAGAAAATTTTGTGAGCCAAAAAGCTGTGTTATCAGGAAATGCAGATATTTGTTGGGTGGTAATTTTTATATTTGAATCAGGGCAGTTTCCAAAATGATCTATTCCATTTGTAGTGTATCTGGAAAACTACAAAAATAAGTTCATATCAATAGATATCCATCTTCAATAAAAATTCAACTTCCAAAATTAAGCAAACTTTCCTTTTCCGAATGGCCTCTTTAACCTCAAATTACCCAGTGAAATAGACCCATCACACTCAGCCCTAAGTGAAGCAAGCATGCGCGAGGGTGGTCCCAGCCTCACCTTTGTAATGAGGTGGAAATTAACATGAAGGTAGGCTCTGCTGTGATAGACACTTAACAGGGTACTCCAGGACGCATGGTAACACATCCCTGATGAGGAAGGGACCTCACAAATGAATTACTTTCCTGTTAATTCATGTAAAGCCTGACTGTACAGTGAAAATTCTCTTAAATAAATATTTGATAAGTGACTCAAATTCTGGCATACTAAATTGCCAAAATATAATGACTGCCTGCCTTGATAAAGAGAATAATTACATTTAATGAATAAACCTGCCAAGTACAGATATGCCGGGTGGCACCTGCTGTTTACTGCTCACTTCTCCCAACAAATAGCAGCTAGGTGCCACCTGCACACCAGTCAGCTGAGTTTTTCACTTACAGAACAAATAACTTTCAGAACTCAATTTTATAGTTTCTCCCTTGCCCTTTATTGAAGAAATAAACACACTTGAAGCAATGAACTCACGACCTGTCTTCATCATGCATTTCCATTTGCCTAAATATAGAGGGTCCCAGGTAGATACAGAAATACCTGGTTTGGCCAAACTTAGTTCGAATAACTAAACATGCTAGAAGGGTTTTCATTTCCCTGGGATCTGAGAGGCATATGTTAGAAAAGGAATGGTTTCACAATCCTCTATGCTTAAAATGTTTTGAGAGCAGTGCTTCTCAAACTTGAAAGAGCATGTAAATCACTTGAGGTCTTGTGAACATGCAGCTCTGCTTCAGACCTGCGGAGAGGCAGAGAACAGGCATTCCTAACAGGCTCCCAAGGTGTGGAGCACTGAGCCTCCTCAAGCAGCCCGGCAGTGCAGCTGAGCAGTGACATGAGCAGGGCTGTTCAGTGGGCTCTCCATCTGGGGCTTAGGTACGACGTGAATCCCCACGGGACAGGCTGGGACTTGCACTGTGACCACTGTTCCTCCTTTTGCCCATGGCTGAGTCAGCTTCCCAGTCCCTTCTGGGATACACTGAGGGGATTCGGGGGGGCAGTCTTGCCTCTGCCCGTACCCCCATGTTGGTGAAGTACCACTGGTGCCATTTTTTAATCAGCTCATCGGCACCAGCACATCCCTTTCCCTGTTGTGTTGCTCAGTTTCATATTTTTGACTTGGGTGTAAGGGCCTTCCCCACCAATGTCTCAGGGTTAGTGTGAGAAACAGAGGGGAGAGAGGAAGGAAGGAAGCAAGCAATGCAGAGTGCAAATACACTGCATTATTATTCTAAATGACGGGCTTTTTAATAATAAAGACCAGGAAGAGTATCTGTGCCTACTTACTTCCCATCTGTAAGATAAAGAGATGCAGACCCCAAGCTTCCTTAACACAGCACCCTAATGGCACTGCTCTTCCTAGGTATGGTTACGGTAGGCCTACATCAGTTCTTGCAGTTCAAACATATTTTTCTCACTTTCTTCTGATATGTCCTCAAATTCTATGATGTAGGCATCCATGAAGACTTCCATTTTTACCCAGTAAAGTTATTAGAAGGAGCTCAAACATTCTTACAGAGGGTTCCTAAAATGGGAGACCTGTGGAGTCACTGGGATTAAAAATTAAATTTCAAATTCATGACATCAGAGTCCTCAGCCCAATGAAATAAAAGTAAATAAAACCTTGGAGAAACTTGACCTACTCAGCTGCAATAGCTGTTGACTTTCAGAAGGCAAATGATGGCCCCCAGCCATACAAGAACACACATGGCGTGGGCTGCTCTTGTGCCTCAGCTCCATGGACCTGTCTTCTTAGCTGCAGACCCCCCCTAAAGGAAACTGCTTGAGCAGAGTTCTCTGTATTGTCACTTTTGGGAATGCTCTCTTAAGACCCCATGCCTTGTGCTATGTGTTCATGCCAGCATAGGCACTCAGAAGCAAAAAAGGTTTCCAGTGACATTTGTTTGCAGGCAGGTATTAAGACACCAGGCACAGCAGGATCCAAGCGAACTCCTGCCTGCCTGCCTGCCTGCCTGCCCTGCTCTGCTCTGCAAAAAGGCAATGTGTCTGTGTCAATCTGCCCTTTCTGCCTGTGATGAACAGAGACCCTGGCTCTGCCTCTGTTTTCCCTGAAGCCCTCCAGACCTGGGGGAGACACATTGGACTCCAGCACCTGCCCAGCACGGGCGGGGGTCTTTCCCAGGTGTAAGTGTAGGGCTGGAGTCCCTAGCTTAGGATCATAACACAAACACTATCGTGTCACCAGGATTTTCCCACATCCTTATTGTGAGCATTTCTGTGACATGAGCTTTCTCCTGGGGCCACCCTGTCCAAATGAGAACTGTGGTTGAGGGCATGTCCATCTCACACTGTCTGGGTCTTCCTGCACCAGCTCACTCTACTTTTCCTTTTATATCCACTTGGAGTTAAATGCACACATTTATGCTCAAGTGCACGGAAGGCCCAGAAGTGTTCCTAATAGATAATTAAATGATCTCTCTCCAGTGGAAATGCTCCTGGGCTACCTGGCTACTACCTGTTTTAGTCTCTTCATACAGTATTGATTTACATGTACAGATTTGTAACTCAGAGAGTATATTTAGTTAGTTAGTTAGTTAGTTTCGCCATCACCTTCCAACCTGCTTACATTTAAACTCCTCTCTGCTTAGCCAAGACCAATTTCTATAGGGATTTGCAGAAATACTAGATACCTCCAGGTTAGTATCAGGACCCCTCCAATTGGCCTGTAATTGAATATCACTGTAAATTAGTTTCAGCTTTTATAGTAGTGCATCTAACCTGCCAGCTTAAAAAAAGTGATGATAATCATGAAATTCAAGTGTCAATATAGACTTTTAAATTTAATCTGGTGTGGATGTTAACAGTACCAGATAGGCTTCTGTGTAATCATTTTTGAGAAGTGCTGTCTTCTTTACCATAATCACATTAATCAGTCGGGAAAATGGTTAAATAGGCATTTTAATACATTGTCTCTTCCTGAGAAAAAGGGACTCCAGGAAATATGTTGATATGGTATCTCAGCACCAGGAATTGTGGTCACAGAGCATTCTTCCTCTAAATAAAGCATTTGTTTTTCAAAAGAGTTTTATGTTTACTTAAATATGACAAATGTATCACTCTTCAAAGTGAGAGTTAAATGAAATGTTGCCCGATGTGGATTCCAAGACCTGTGACTGCTGAGTAGGACAACAGCGTATTTCTTTTTCTCGGATATCTGTTTATCCCTTTGTCAGCTCCGGAATGAAGACACACGTGCTGTCACACAGAGCAGAGGGGCAGATGTTTTCTTAGTCACAAATGCAACAGTCCCACCCCTGAAAGAATTCCTTCATAACAACTAAATTGCATCTCTTAGAATACCTCTACTTATAATTTGTCTTCTATGGATATAGAGAAATAATAGTTTAAATGTTTTAGGATTTGTAAAGAAAGAAAAGCTAGAAATCTCAATGTAAGTCTCACTTGTATTCCCTGCCATAGGGAGGTTTGGGACTTTTCTTTGGAAGACGGGGGGCTTCCTTCACAGTTTCTTAACTTCTCATTTTATTCAATCTTTCTCCATCTCTCTCTCTCTTTCTCTCATCCTCACGCTCTCTGTCTGTCTCTCTCCTGATTTGCCTGCTTAGGGACAGACAGGTAATGGAGAAGAAATTGAAAGGGAAAATACAGGGAAAATGTAAATGAAAAGAAGTTATTATAACTGTTATAATGAAGTGCCTTTCATTTAAATATAAGAATGTAACGCTGAAATGAACTTGTGATCCTGAAATGCATTTTTAATGAGTTTCCTTTTTATTTTGCTGCTTCAGTGGCATATTTTAAAGACCCTTTGAAAAAAGCCACATTAAAAACCCCACCAAATGCCACAACACGCAAAATTGGATATTGGTTTATTCCAAAACTGCTGATCAGGAAGAGTGGCTCTTCATCACAAAATGTTGCAGTCACTTTATTTAAATGAGTTTGAATTTGCATTGTGATGTGCCATTCTGATTTAGGGAAAAAAAATTAGATTTTCAGATCAAATTGACCCAGCCAGTGAAGCGTTAAGGAGCTGGCAGGTTTAGTCTGAAAGCCTCATGTTCTATCAAACCTGCAGCCGGTGGAAGTCACCAAGCCCCCGTGGGAAACAACTTTCTCATAGTGTTGTCCTCGTGTCCCCATGCTGAGTTTAGTTCTCACCAGCTCTCCTCTCTCCGTCCCAGGAGAACGGCCCTTCCAATGCAATCAGTGCGGGGCGTCCTTCACCCAGAAGGGCAACCTGCTGCGGCACATCAAGCTGCATTCCGGGGGAGAAGCCCTTCAAATGCCACCTCTGCAACTACGCCTGCCGCCGGAGGGGACGCCCTCACCGGCCACCTGAGGACACACTCTGGTAGGTCCCCTGGACGCAGTCCGGGGCTGTCCGGGTGTCTGGGGCTCCTCTGCTCTGCCCGCGTGGGTCCCAGATTGCATCCTGGCTGGCTAACCCTGAGGCCCTCCCAGCTCGCAGCCTGCATCAGGTGTGGGCTGACACTTCTTTGACATTGCCCTCCCTCATACTCTGCTTTCCCCATCTCACCAGGGGGATTGGGCACCAGGACCTCCATGCACAAACACAGACACACACAGACACACACACACACACACACACACACACACACACACGTCTCACCTTAGGTAGCGTGTTTCAGAACAGCCCTCCTCATCCCATTTGTCAGACTAGTGGGGTTTCCATAAAGAACTGTGCAGGAAATGTTTTTACCACATGCACTGCTAAGACCAAAAACGTTTCCAAGTACAATTCATTACGTTAGTTGTTAAGTCACACTTCGGAGTGTTTTACACAGGTATAATGGGATAGTCATTTTGCAGAACTGGTAGACAAGGGTGATTTAGGGCACAGCCACTCAGACTGAGCCCAGTGCAGCTCTGACACCAAAACCAGCTGAGGTCACAGTTGCAGAGGCCAGTCTGGGGCTGTCACCAGATTTTAGACAGCAGTCTTTCTCTGAATTAGACAGATAAAGTACAACCTAAATAATCCAGAGTCTTGGCAAGATCATCACAGGCATAAATGCTCCATCATTCTCAAAACACTCCCATCCTGTGAAGCCCAAATCCACTAAAGTTTGGTTAGATCCCCTTCCTCTGCCTCCTGAGAAGTAGTCGGGGGTGTTTCATTATCCAGCAGCCCCATAATTCCACAGAGCAGAGGAAGAGTGGTCTCTTGGCCAGCCTGTCACAGATCATGTTTGCCTGCAGTGTGGTCTACACAACATGACACCCACAGGTCTTCATACTGTCCAGTCGGGGGATATTTGCTGTAGTACACTGCATGGGGCTTGTGGGTGGGAGGTTGATGGCCTTTGTCCTTCCCCCTCGAAGAGCCTCCTGTCCCAGCCAGCCACCTGCCAGGGCCCTTCTCCAGGCAGTAGTCTCTAAGCAGGTGCCTTGGGGAATGGCGATGCTTCAGACCAGCTGCTCCTCACCCTCCCCGGGTAGCAGGATAAGGAGGAGCCTCCCCTCAGGGAGGCAGGGACGTGTGCTCTTTGTGAAAGGTCTGCAGCGGCCCAGGCCATCTGTTCCCAAATGTGACATGTGGATTTGATGGTTGGGGGTTTTAGAGGCTGCTCATTGCGTCCATCTCTTTATCATACATTTACTGAGCACCCTGGGTTGACCATTGTGCACGGGAGACCTCAGGTGCACACAAGGAAAGCACCAACATGCTATAGGAGGCATGACATTGAATCCGAGGGGACGGAGGAGGCATAAGGAAGGGGACAGTGGGTCCTGGGGTGAAAAGTCAGGAGAGACTTCCCATAGAAGGGAGGGACTTCTGAAGTACATGCTGGAAGGCAAGTGTCTGAAGTTTGCTTTAGAGAAGTTCTAAACCAGTGTGTGAGTCAGCAGTAATCCCAGAAAGGGGTGTGGCACCCCTATTGGCAAGAATTCAGTCTCTCTCCTGGCGGGTTGTCCCTGCAGTAGTCCACCCAGTTGGCTGGAGACAAAAAGGAGAGGAGTCACAGGGACCGGTGCACCCCCTCCTCTCCATCCTGACCTCCTTCCTGGTGGTGCACATGGAGAAGGATCCCCCACATGCTCTCGATCGGAAAATTGTGAGGATTTGGGTGATTTGACTTCCTAAAAACTTCCAAGAACGTGGCTATACCGTGAGGAGTTGCTTCCCCCAGAGGGCAGGTGGGTCAGCAGGGGGGGCATGAAGTGGGACAGTTGCCTTGTTACAGGGGGCAGGGAGAACAGGTGGCTCCTCTGAGATGGGAAGACAGTAGCATGACAGTGAGCATCTTTAGATGTTCACCTGGGCGATGAGCATGGATGGTGGTTCCACCTGGAGCCAAAAGTGGTGCCTGGGGATGACAAGCAATGGGCCTCAGCTGAGAGGACTGTGCAGTCTCTGCCGTGCTAACAAGTGATCTAGGAAGACGCTTCACAGCTGTCGTTTCTAAGGAGCCATGTAGACATAGACAGAGTTGGCAGCAATATTACCTTGGGTTAGTGGGAAGCACCACTTCCCATGTCAATGGAAAACACAAACACTCATTTTTAGGTTGACACCAACCCTAGGTCATCATCATTCCCAGATTACTGTGATTGCAATGGGATCTCTCATGTACATCAGTCCTTAAAAGCAAAGCTGCTCTCTTTCCTTTCCTGTGTGGAGTTAGGAATATCTAGTGGAGTATTTTATGTTATTCTGGCTCCAGGCCTGTATATTTCGTTTGAGGCATGATGGTATCCTACTCTAAACACCGCAGATTACTTGAGTAATTATAGAACAGTGGTAGACTTTGGACCATGTATTTCTATTCTGGTTCCACGAATGAGCAAGTGGAGAAAGCCATCATGGGTGCAGGGCTGCTGCGGATCTGTCTGTCCGAAAATGCTGTGGAGATACATGCAGCCCTTGGGGAAAGAAGCAGTGATGATTTCTTCAAAATGATTTCACTGAAGTGAAATAAGGACTCTGGCCTTTGTCTGGCAAATTCAGATGTGGCCACACTCTACTCCATCGTGGAATGACACTCCCCTGTCCCATTAAAAACTAGGATCAGCATCACAGCTTTCCCTAGCAACTGGTGGTGACCTGAGGTCTTATGGACCAGCATGTTAGCAGAAATAAAGAATTTGTCCCATGCCGACAGCAAGAGGGGGCTGGGGGATTTGGAGGGGTGGAGAAGAGGTCTCCCTTCCTGCCTCATGGCTTCCTTTGAAAGTTGCAAGCTTAGAACTTCTTTCCTACAGAATATTGGGCTATGCTTCAAGATACACTTGAGCTCATTTGCTTATAGTGAACATGCTATTTATGTTCAAGAGTTAAAATCAATTGTATTTTCAGAAAAATGGATATTCTGACACCATGGCATATATACCGGAAGCAATTTGATCATGAAATGTACTGAAGTCACAGCTTTTTCAGGAAAGGACATTGAGTGGTTATCTATATCCTATTAATTTCTAAAAGCAATACTCAATAAAATGTGCAATTTTAGGCAATATTCTATATTGCAACATTATTTCTTGATGTTGGGGGTACATCACTTTATATAAATAAAGAGAGATCCTTTTCATTCTCTAATAAATGGTCCAGAAGTCAAATTTTGGCTTCCATATTGATCTTCTTACTGTGGCTTTTGTTCACCTAGGAAAGAGATTTAACCCGTATAAGCTTCGGCTAAACCACTTTACCAAACATTCGTATTTGGATGGTCTTAATTTTTATACAATACTTTGAAATATGTTCAATAAAATAACATGAGAAAGAAGTAGAAGATTCTGCTATTAGGTGGGAAATTTATATTCCTTATAGAAGTGATTAAAGATACTTTATTCAGTTTATCTCTTAAGATGGTATCTACTGAAGTCCTTAAACTTGGGCATGATATGAATTCCTGGCTAGTCTTTCTTTTTCCTAAAATATCACTCAATAAAATCCGGGAAGGACTAAAACTCATTATATAGAACTGCACTGCCCCATACAGTACCCTACTACCTACATGTAGTATTTTTAATAATAATTTAAAATTAAATGAAATTAAAATTTCAGTCCTCAGTGGCACTAGCCACACTTTTTATGTCCAATAGCTACATGTGGCTGGTGGCTACCATACTGGACAGCACCCATGGAGAGCATTTCTATCATCACAGTAAGTTCTGTTGGAGAGGGCTAATCTGGAAGTTACACCATCCTAAAGCTCTTTGGCAAGAAAGCAGAGCTCTTCCATAAGCTCTGTTTATGAAAAATACATTTCGTATTATCTATGTATATGTATATGAAAATACATATACATATACACAGAATGTATATGTATATGTATCGTATATGAAAATATGTATATGAAAATACATATACAGTGAAATAACATATATGTAGAATAAAAATACGTGTACATAGAAAATACAAAATATTTGGTATTACATCTATACATACATGGGAAATACAAAATATTTTGTATTATATAACAACGTAAGATACATTTATATTATATAAGAAAGTATATTTTAGAAATAAAATACTCATTTCATTCAAGCGTATTTGTCCAGCATGGTTTCTTAGAGACCTCAAGTTATCCAGTGTAGCACCTAGAACTGAATTCACTCTGGCTGCATTCAACATAGCCCCAGCGTCATGGCAGATCTGGCCCATAGCATAAACTGAAGTCTACTCTGGAGGCGAATCTGAAGACAATGTACAACACACGGGCCTTCCTCACATCTGTGTCCAGTCACTGGCATCCACATTATAACACAGCAGTGGCTCGTTCTGCCAGTTAAAGGATAGGCTTCAGTAACTGAGGAGGAGAAAATTTGGTAGTCAGTAAAGCAGACAAATTAAGACAAAACAAGAGTCTCATGAGTTCTTGGTACAATGAAAGGAAACCCTTGGGCACTAACATTTTTAAATTCAGTAATTTTGACCAAGTCCATAACACTTTTAGCTCTCAAGGGCAGAATTTTTTTTTTAACTTTTTTTGGTAATAATTGTATTGCATGCATTCCCCTTACACATAAGGCTGACATTTAATTGGGGTCTTGAACTCAATTGTGTTTTCTGCAGTTGGTAAACCTCACAAATGTGGATATTGTGGCCGAAGCTATAAACAGCGAAGCTCTTTAGAGGAACATAAAGAGCGCTGCCACAACTACTTGGAAAGCATGGGCCTTCCGGGCACACTGTACCCAGGTAAGCGCTGCTGCTCGGAGGCCAGCCTGGTCGGCTCTCCCCCCAGCACGGCGGGGAAGGAGGGCGCTCTGCAAGCAGCCTTAGGAGCAGAGCCACGGGCCTGCTTCCCGCCTGGGCTGGGAGGGAGGGAAGTTTTTGGCCAGTAACATCACAGTTTCACCAGAAGCACACTGTGCTTCCCAGCTTTCTAGGTCCTCATCTGACCAGAGAGAGCTTAATTTTAAAACCCTTCCCGCTTCCAATCAGGAGAAATGAGGATAGCAGTGACCTTAAAAGTTTTGGGGTTGTTTCTTGGATGTTGGTGGTTTTAAAACAACAACAAAAAAAACACCTCAAGTAGTGATCATTTCTTTGTAAACAAAATAAAATGTAAAATCTTGTTTTAAAACAATTTTTTAACGAAGTTGATCAAATAAGAACTTTGAGGCTGTGATTTTAAGTGCCAGTTCGGACTGAGGGTGCAGTATCCACCCCTGCCTGGAGTGTGAGGCTGAAGTTTGTTGGAAGCCACCTGTAGTTGGTAGTATTGAGGCTGTCAAAGGATGAGAGGGAAAGTCACTTCTTTTGTAGGAGCTGTGATGCTCTGCTGTGTGTTGCTTAACGAGATGGAACTGGATTCCGACCCCAGAGGCTGTAGAGTAAATGATGGGGAGAGTACTGAGGAAGGCTGGCTTCACCCGGGGGAATGGCAGTGTCATAAAAGGTTCCTTCCTAATTGTTTAAGAGATAAGCAATTTATAAAGAGATCAATAAAGTTAATCTCTTTCAAAACAGTATTCATCTAGCACTACCTCTGGAAAAATCATCACTAGGCTATGAGCTCGAAATTTAACAAATGGTGGAGAATTTATTAAGCCTCATTCACCTTTCTGACTTTAACAAATGGTTCTAAAGGGAAAATTCACCAGAGTACCCTCAGATTATTAATGGCAGATGAGAGCAGGAAAAAGCAATGTTGAGAATGGCTAAAAAGGGATTCTGGTTAGTCTTGGCATGGAGGGGCAGCATCTTACCTGACCAGAGCTCTGCACCCAGATGCTGTCTCCTCTGCCAGTCAGCCAGGGACCTGGGGCTCACAGGCGATTCCTCCGGGCCTCAATTTTCTCACCTGTGAAATGGGAAGATACCATTAAATCATCATTTGGCTTCTTTCAAAATCTCAGACCTAGAATGGAAAGGTATTGAGGGTGAGTGGAAGAGAAGAAACTGGATATTAAAATAATCATAATGGTAATTTAACAGTTATTTATTCACATGGCGAGACCCCAGGACAGAAGACTAACGGATGAGGAGATGATTGTGTTCCTTTGAAATAAAATGTCAACACTCAAATACCATTTTTTCTATAAAAAAATAAATGAATGGGTCTTGAAAGTAAGTTCTCCTAATGATGTAGTTTACATATTAATGCTTAATAAGCCATTTTATTTACTCAACGAATATTTACTGAGGACATATAATTGATAATACCAAGCCCTATTGAATACAGTAATCTGATATGCACATAGAATTGATAAGACAAAATGAACAAAAGAAACAGACAGTATATTGTCTCTGTCTATTTCCTCCACTGTTTTCATTACTAAAGAAACAAGCTGCAGTGCACGGCCGGCTGAGAGGGGCGGCTCGGGGAGCAGGAGAAGCAGCACTCATTTCACTGAGACCTGGGTTTGGGTTTTCTGTTTTTGAATGTGACCCAGAGCTCATCGCTTAAATGTGAGTGATAATTCATGCGTAGCCACCCTCATAGCAACGCTCTGGGAGAAACGTGAGGGAGTAGATCCAGGTGTGAGCAGGAGCGTAGACACGTGTCAGGTACTTACCTAAACATGGACGTTTCGGCCACTGACATACTGACGCCTTCAAGCTAATCCTTCTCTGTTGGTCGCTTTGTCAGTAAGGCTATGTCCCAGTATGTGTATTAAATACTACCCTGTGGTGAGTGTCAATTTCACCCTAAGATGTTAATTTATTCCCTTTGATGGTTAAGTTACTTGGACTACCACAGTGATGCCTCTACGTCCCCCACATTCAGGAGGCATGAAAGCCTCTCTAGGAAGGAGCAGTGGTCTGGTCTCAGTGTGGCAGCAGACAGAGCCAGGCCTGCACTTAATTATGTTGAATTGTTTCTGTCTGGTGTGGCATCACAAGGTGCAAAAGGATCATAAACACCTTTCGACAGTCACCTTTGGTTTTTGCCCTTGCCAACACCTAACCCTTATAGTTCCTGCTGCTTTAAGGAACTTGGAGTATTGAGGAGATCCATAAAAGGACTTTGACGGAAGTCCTCCTGAACTACGCTTGGGGCCAGAAAGACAAGCAGGGGCTTGGTCATTTCAGCTGTGCTGTGCCTGGGTGGGTGGAACCTGTGCCTTCTGATGCATTTCTCCTCCTCTGTCCCCCTCTGAGAACCCCTCATCTCTGCTCAGATGGATGGGCAAGTAGTCTCTTCCCCCACCCCTAAAACCCCATTAGATTGGGTGGTTTCAGTAAAATCAAAGCCTCAGCTAGGTGATAGAGGAAAGATGAATTTTTCTGAATATAATTTTCTTTAGTAAAAGGTTTTTGGGTCACCTGTTACAATTTCTTAATGTCTTTATAGAAAAAAATAAGTTTATCTTGAGCCTCTGGTGCACAGAGTCACCAGCCTTTGGAGGTGCATGTATCTAAGGACAGAGTAGCCCGTGACTCGGGAGCATCAGGCTCACTTGTTCCTTGCTGTGATCGACTCTGAGTGTGGAGGCTTTTGGGAAGCTCTGTGCCATGGTGCAGAGGAAGACCCCTGATTGCTGGGAGCCCTGGGCAGGCTGCGTGCGCGGGTTTGCAGAGAAGGATGGACATGTCAGAAAGCACATTAGCTTAATAGATGAAGTGTCTGACCAGTGGAATTGGATTTTATGGATTTATGTTTATCTTGCATATAAATCAGGATGTGGGCTATAGATGTTTGCCCATTTAATAAAAACACATATTTTAAATGTTAAAAATATACCAGCAACAATAGCTGATTTGAAATATGTGTTTTCAAAGTAACATTTGTAATAGCAATGAAAACATAATACTTAGAAATGAAGAAAATCAGCAAACCATACTGAGGCAAGAAAGAAAATGTGGGAGACTGGAGAGGTGTAGAGGGCTGGATGCTGTCCATGTGCCCCTGCCCAAATTACAGTATCACTTCAACATAAAACTGGCCTGTAAATCTTACCTGGAATCTGGTAACCACGTATCATAAAGTATCTGGATATATACATGAGATAATTGGCAATGTTTTAAAAGAAGAGGAATGTCAAGTGATGTATGAAAATGTGGCTAAAATGGATGGAACTCTTTGAAGAATAGGCAGACAAATCAATAATAGAGATGGATAAACCTACCAAAGACCCCGTGATAAATCAGCGTGAAATACCTGAGTCAGGAGGAAGCATAAGGCAGGAACAGTATAGGAAGAATTGATCAGGCATTTAAGGTAATCAGTTTACATTATCAGCTCCTGCTACACGAGGATAAATTGCAGGGAAATGAGTTATATTTTTAGAACTCCAACCACAATAACTAGATGTAAAGATAGATGGAGCTATGCGGGATACAAAGTTGTACCTTCAGTTATGAAAAGAGATGACATAGAACAATGGAGAATGACTAGAAATGGGCCACACATCAACATTCGCCTCCACAATCTCTAAATTCTCTGCAGTAGGCAGGGGTGCTTTGAGTTTCAGGAGTTTGTCGTGTGCTCAGAGATAAGGGGTTCTGGTTTGTTCTCCACATTGCCCAGATCTGCTGTAATACTTCGGGGGCCACATTTTTATATCTCAGTTCACTGTGCTGGTCCGTGAAGTCAGACGTTAGGTCAGACAGCTCTTTGCATCTCAGAGGGCTGCTGTTAGGACTGACTGAGGTAGTGGATTTGGGGAGTATTTTGAAAGTTAAAAGGACTTGTCCAGGGGACATCATTGCTTAATCCAGTCCAGCCTCTGGCGATGGTGGTGGTGCCTGTGCATTTGGATGTAAAGGGGACGATGTGTGGTGAGCAGCTGTTGGAGGAAGAAACCTTTGCAGGTGGCTGGTCGTTGGCATTGCTGGGACTGCCGCTGCCTGTCTGGCAGTGTTGCTAGGAAGATTAGAATTCATCTCCGGGAAGGGCCTGGCTCTTGTAGGCACTTAACGGATGTCAGATTTCACATTGGACGTGGCTGAACCCTTTAAATATAAGGCATTTCTAAACTGGCCTCTTTAACTGTCTTTGACTTTAGTCATTAAAGAAGAAACTAATCACAGTGAGATGGCAGAAGACCTGTGCAAGATAGGATCAGAGAGATCCCTCGTGCTGGACAGACTAGCAAGTAACGTCGCCAAGCGTAAGAGCTCTATGCCTCAGAAATTTCTTGGTAAGAGTTAAATGTTTGCTGTCTCTTAAAAAACAACTATGTGGGTGTTTTAGGTGCAAATGGAAATGAGTTGAAGGTAGAAGAAAGGGAAAAAAGTGAGATTTTTTTCAAAAGCAAAAATTGGTAAGCTTTATCATTCCTTAAATATCTAGAATTTTTCCAGTAAGTGTCTTAGAAATAACAAATCTCCTGCCAGTTTTTCCTAGATGTGATTGTGTAGTGTCTGCGGCCTGCACTGTGATCTGCCTGTGGACATCACCCCTAAGGGGAGGTTGGGCCACCGTGCACAGGGTGGAGAGTATGGGCCTGGCTCAGCTGGGGGACATCACACAGCAGGACACCCCAGGCCTGGCCTGCTTCTCCAAGCTTCAGATCCTCATTTTTCACATGAAGCTCTTAACGTTCCCCTTATGGGGACTCTGAAGGGTTCATGGGAGGAATTGTACAGTGACTGACCCCTGAGAAGTGTCCGCTGAAGACTGGGTTTAGCTAGGATTGCTGTTTTGCCTAATGTTTTGAGGGATAAAAAGGAAGAACAAGACCATGCTTCTCTCTAGGAGCACTGACCAGAGTAGGTGATAGGCACACCAACACCGCCATCCAGCCAGACGCCGCAGGGACGGAGCCAGGGTCCGAGTGGAAAGGCGCTAGGCTTGGGGACTAGTGCAGAGTCAATACAGAGCCACTGACACTGGTCAACTCCGCTGCCCTGGTTCCATGCTTTAGTATCTCACAGGGTGATTGTAAACATCCCGTGACTGCCAGGATGTGAGACCATTTGGAAACCCTCAGTGTGAAGGTAAACTCTGTCCAGGAAAGAGGACCAGTAAGCACTTCATGAAGCTGAGATGCACCTTGGAAGAGGGATAGGGTTTCAGCACATTCTAGGTGTTGGAAGAATGCGGCAATCTAGGCAGATGGATAAAATCAGTGAGAAACCGGAATGCTGACCACGAGGGCTGGAGTGAGGGCCTGAGCACATGACGGAGGAGCAGGGTGTGTTCCCAGCTCAACTCAGGTACTCATGGGAAGGCAGGAAACGTGAAGCTGTCCCAGGCAGCTCTACCACAGGATAAATGGCTTCCGATGCCAGGTGAGGGAGGGACCCTTCATTCAGTCAGCAGGAAAGAAACATTGGCATATTTTTGATGAGCACAACAGATAGGACAGTAGAGACAGAGAGTACCAAAAATGACTGGAAAAGGGGGAGCGTGGAGGTGGCGATAGTGGGCTTGGAAAGAGAGGCTTGTGAAGGGAAGGGTTGGTGTCAGAGGAATGTAGCAGTGAGGGCAGGGATTGGGTGAAGGAAACCATGAGTCACACACAAGTAGAGCAGTGTGCCCTTGATGGAAAGGATAACACCAGGCTCTGGGAAAAGATGGGGTTCTGTTTTTGACGTGTTGATTTTCAAGGACCTGTGGCATCTGTGACACATGGGGAAATTGTGGTGGGAGAAAGGTGGGGCCAGAATAGGGGATAGTGAGGCCAGGGGTCCCAGAGGGCACCTATTGACTTGTAGGATGGCAGGAAGGGGGAAGGACAGAGGCAAGGCCACACCCTGGGCACCAGCCTCAGTTTCAAACAGGACTCCCTTTTGACCTTTGGATTAAATAGAGGTTTGTCATAGGTTGGGGATCGAGAGGAGCAAGGGAGAGAAGGATTCAGTTTACAAAAAGAATGAAAGCCACTGGCTGAGGCAGTGAGGAATTGTCCACATACACTTGAACCTTTGGACCATGAGAACAAGGGAGACCCTGCCTTCCTGAACAGAGCAGGAGTGAGGTCCTGTGCTGAGCGTAAGCGGTGGGATTCCAACAGCAGTGGGCACAGGGCCCACAGGCTGCCCCCTGAGCAGCCAGCATCTGCTTGGAGGCCCCCTGGGGTGGACACAGTGACAGAGAGATGGGTGTTGACCGGGAGACTGGCAGAGACAAGGCAGTGAGTGTGTGCAAGGGGAGCGAAGGGTTGCTGACCTTGAGAAGCAGGGACGGCATCCTCTGTCAAGTGAGGAGCCTGCAGAATGCTTTGGTGAATGAACATTCGCAGCCCCTTTTAGCTTTGGAGACTTGAAACCAAATGAGAAATTCGTCTGTGAAACTACTGGAGCCACTCCCCAACCCCCGCCGCTGTGAGACCACAATGTGGGCGTTGGTTTGAGATGCCTCTGTGTTGGTAGACGAACTAAGCAACACAGTGCTCTGATGGGGCAAAGCGAAGATGAAAGAGGAGTCCCCAGGGGACACAGTGGGAACAGTGGGCAAGGGTAGCAGGAGTTAGGAGCAAAAGACTCACAAGCAGCTGGTGATGGGCAGTTCATTTGTAAAATAATGCCTCTTCCTGGCCTAAAATGCCTACCTTACCCCCACTTCAACTTGCTGAGATTTCCATCAGTCATTCCTAATGTGTCACAGCTTCTGCAGCCCTAAAATGAAAAGGCCAATGAGTCTCCAAGGCCTTGCCCCACTTCTTGGATGCCAAGTTTAGCCTTCATGTGAACTTGGAAAGAAAGTGGTAATGCAGCTGTTCTCATAGAAGCTGGCCCAGTAGTGGTTCAGTTGAGAGAGTGCCATGCTTCAGAGTCAGCTCCAGCTAGGAGTGACTGGTGGTGGCCTTGAGCATGGTGCTGGGCTCAGTGTTGCCATCTGTGGAGTGGGTGTGGACCTATTGCCCTGCTTCCTCCCAGAGCTATCCTGAGGCTCAGAAGGGGTGATGGATGTGATGGTGCTGTCAGCGCTAGAAAGCATCTTAAGAATGTAAGATGATAGGATTTTCATGTTGACCATTGCTCGGTGGCATATAGTTGTGCTTTATTCATCTATAACTTATGGTTAAAATTTTTACCTGAAACTTTGACATGAGTATGAATAAGTATTTGTTTTGCCAGCAACATTCCTCACCTTCGGGGCCATTAACGATCTCCTCCTCTGAGATCATCAAATACAGGAGAACAGGACTGATTTATCTGATTAGAAAAGGGATTATATTAAATAGTAATACTTGCTGTTTTTAGTCTGGTGTGTGAGGTAGGAACATTTTTGACATAGAGAAAAGCACAAAGAGGAAAACAACAATTACCAATATTCCTGCTGCCTATTATCATTACCTTGGTATATTTCCTTCTTTAATAAGAAAAAGGAACCCTGTTATATTATTAAACTAACACAAAGTTAATATAAGGAATTTTAATGCAAAGATAAATGTTTTCAAATCACCACAAATCCCAACACCCAGAAATTACCAATATTAAAAACAGGGAAGCATCATTCCAAATATCTTCCTATGCGTATGTATGTGAGTGGATAGGCTGATGAATAGGTGGATTGATGGATAGGTTAATAGGAAATAAATATCTTTCATAAAGATTCAAACATATTATACATGACTTAAATTCAAGAGGTGAAAAAAGACCCAAACAAAACTGGAGAACTGGCTCATCTTAAATATTCTCTCACATAGGAATATTATTTTTGAAGGCTCCTCTAAGATTAAAAATATGTATTATGTATTAAAAACATTAAGAAATTTGAATTATTTTTTAAATCCAGTTGTTTCCATTTAAACAGTATCTACTGGCTCACTGCTTTGAAAAATAAGGACAGTATTCCAGTTCTCATTCAGCGTTCCAGTGTTCACAGTATCTTACTATTTTTACATTGTTCAACTTTGTAATATTCACATTCTGTTCTGTAATCATAATTCATAGTAGTTTATTTATTACTAACTCTATTTAAATAGATTCAAGGATCAGACCCTGCCCTTTATCCCTATTTCTGTTTATTCTGATTAATCTCTTAATTGATTGGACTTTACATTCAAGCAACTTTTTTCAAAAAGTTTCTATAGGTGTTCTATCATTGTATTGTGTTTGAGGATGTTGGCCTGTTGCCTTTGTATTTGACGAGCATTTTGACAGAGCCTAGGGTCTTGGGTCACTGTTTTGTTTTGTTGTTGTTGTTTTTTTTTCTCCCTGAGAACTCTTTAGATTTTGCTGATGGCATTGCTTATTGAATGTTGCTGTGGAGACATCAAAGTCTAGTGTAACTGTTTCTTCTTTAAGGTGATTTGCATTTTATTCCTGAATGCCTGAGAGTTCTTTCTTTAACCTTGAAGTTAAATACCCTAATTAGGATGTATCTTGGTCTATTCATTCTGAATAAAAATTTCCTACCATTTTATCTAGAGAGTCCCTTTTTTCTCTATTTCTGGGAAATTCTCTTTTATAAAATATGTTTTGTTCCATCTATTGTGATCTCTGTTGAGGGATACCAGTTGTCTGTATGTTAGATGATTTGTCTTCCATATCTGTTAACAGTTCTTTAAGTTTTTTGTTTATTTCTTTGTCTATTTTTACATTACTCACTGTTCTCTTATGGTTTTCCTCTGTCAGTAATTTAATTTTTAGTAGTTCCTGTTCTATTACTTTCTATTTTTAATCCATGCATTAATTCTGTAATAATATTATTTTTCTCCTTATTTTGTTTCCTGAAATCTGAAATCTCTTTCTTCCTCTTATTCTGTTGCTTTTGCATTTTATTTTGCATATTTTTAACATTGGTTCCATGTTGTGGAGCAATTATGAGGCATTTCCTCTCTTCTTGGAATTAAGGACTTTTTTCCCCTGGGATGAACTCAGTGGTCTGTGTTTTACTTCCTTTCTTTCCCTGTATTGCTAGAAAATATTTTCATAGTAACCATGACATTTCTTTTCATCTTGCTTGTTCTACTTGATCTGATACAGCTTGATTGACATTTCAACCTTCTTCCCACTGCATTTTTTTTTCCTGCGAGAGCTATTGAGTTTTCTAAATCCTGAATGAATGCCAAAGATGGAGTTGGAGGAGTTTGGTGAGGAAAAATGCAACCTTTGTTAAAATACTGTTCCTTTGCCTTCTCTGCCTTGTCTGAAATTTAGCTAAATGCCCTAAGCCATCAGCACTGTACCAAGTTGCAGAATGCTTCATCCCCCACAGGAGACACTCTGGGGCTTTAGGCCATCTTCCCCTTCAGTGTAGACCAACGGAGGACTTTGCTTCTGTCCCAGGGAGCCCGCAGGGGCTCACTTCTCCATGGTCATCTGATTCTTGCCAGCCAAGGTTTCAACTGCTGTTTTGATCAGAACAGGAAACAGATACCTATTTGAATCATGTCTGTATAAATATGAGGCTATGAGGGAAAATGTTGAGGTTATTGTTGACTTGTACCTAAAGATTTGGAAAGGAGATTAGCAGCCAAGCTTTGCCCTACGTCTCATGCCAGAATTCTCCGTTTCTTTCCAGTCTTTAGTGTGTGTGTGTGTGTGTGTGTGTGTGTGTACTCATACACACCATAATAAAATATATATTATATATGTAGTTATATATATATATATATATATATATAATAAAATATTCGATGACTCTATGTGACATGTTCGTTTAGCTGATTGCTGTTGGTGAAATTTATAGGTTTTTATTTTCCTTGTTTTTTGGACATTAGGGGAAGAGAAATTCTGTGGGTAATTTCCATGTGCTGCAGTAATGTGGCATATATGTTGATTTTTTTCCTATACCCATTTGTTGTGATACCAAGTTTTGAAAACAATAGATTTCAGTGGTTGCTTGGGAAACCATGGAACCATGACTTGGGGGAGAGACAGGATGATTAAATGGGAAAGCATCTTTCTGATTGGGGAGAAGACTTTTATGTTTAGCAAAATTGGCTACAAAGTCCATTCCCCCTCCTTTTCTTGCCTTGATTCAGTAGAGGGATAGACTTGGATACAAACTAGAATGGATTTGTCCTGCTCTATAGTAAGAGTAACAGGACATTTAACTGCTCAACACAAAAACAAACAAAAAATGTGTGTGGTTTCAGCAATGTTATACAATTACTTTTTCTGTCCTTTAATGGAGAGTAACACCACTTCTTTGGTTCCTACCATTGGCTTCATAGAGTTTTCATCCATTCTGTTTCTGGGAGAGTGTAACTGGCCATGCACAAGTTTTCTTTCTGTAATCAGAGTATGTACCACTTCTGACCACCAGTCTATGAAAACAGACAGAAACCAGGCTATTATATGATACATATCCATTACAAAAGAAGACATGAAACTCAAAGGTACTTTATAGTATAATGGGGCATATATTCCTGGAAGATTCTTAATGGTCACAGATTTTATAAAAGGACTATTAGTAAATGTGTGAATTACAGGGTAGTTTATCTTTATGTTAGTAAGAACGAGCTGAAGCCCTCAGTGTCAGGTGCAGCGTGGGAGGTGGTAGGACCTTCCCTTGTCACCACCCCCACCAGCCACCATCAGCCATAACCTGCACTTTGGGGAAGTCCCGAATTATCCCTCAGTTTTGCCCCTCTTCAATCTGTTCTTTCCACAGTGAATGAGAAGGCCACTTCTTCCTTCAAACCCTTCAGTGGTTTTCATTTTCCTTTAGACAAAGTCTCTGCCTGGCTGGCCTCTGCCTGCCCCTCCTGCGTACCTCTCCAGCACTGCCCCCACCTGGGGCTCTGGTTCCCTGAACTTCACCTGGTCCTGCCACACCTCCCAGCCTCTTCTCCCTTCAGAACCTTCCTTCTTGTAATCCCCGACACTGGGACACAAAACCCTTCTTGTCTGGCTGACTCTTACAAGATCAGAAACCTGTGTAATGCTTTCATAGTAAGCTCCCCTTATCTTCATGGATTTCTCAGATGGAAGGAATTATCTGTGCAATCACTGCATGGACTTCTACCTACCCTCCCCTAGTAGCTGTTTGCTGCTAAGGATGGGGACCACTCTCACTTGCTCACCGTTCTGTCCCTCTGTCCAGTCCAGATGTGTTGAAGGAAGGAAATACACAGAATAGGGTAAAATATAAACTGTTCAGACATTCCCTGGATGGGCTTGTGTGCTTTGATTCATTAATGTACCACCACTGAGAGTAGAACACAGCCACAGTCTTGCCAGTAAAGGTGCAGCTACTATAATTAATGAATTTCCTAATTAAGCCATGATTATTGAGAAGGTGTGTCTTCAAGAAATTTTTTTTTTATTAAGATGTTTACTCCAAAGCTAATGGAAGAAGCCAGATCTAGCCTCCTGTTTCACCATTGCCAGGGAAATGAGCTCATGGACTCCTATGAACTGATGATGTTAGATCAGAAGTTTCTCCAGGCCAGGGCCCAATCACTGCTGACGCCTGTACAGTAGTTACATCAATAGTTCTCAGTACTTTTTAAAATAACAGATGAATAGCAAGTATTTTCCCCGTAGCTTCCTTGCCGTGCCTCCTGCCCTCCATCGCATGTTTCTGCGGAGCCCTGCCTCAGGCCTGCCAACTACAGAGAACTACTTTTAAGTCTGAGTATCCTTTCCACTCTCATCACAAGTCAGAGCTCATCTACCTTTCGGTTGTTTGTCAAAAATGCGTCATTTTATTATAAAAAATATACTGTCATCATGGATTTCGATTAAATTTTATGCTAGATCATTAAAATTATTAAATATAATTATTAGAATTATTAAACATCCCATATTTTAAATATATTGTATATAATGAATAATGATATAATTATTGTGTATTTTAAGTCAATAAATGTAGAAGTTGTAAATTACTGAGAACACTACTGAAAAGGCATTATTTAAAATACACTATTTCAAATATGAAATGAAATACAGTAACATAATTCAATTCAATTCAATTGATCTTTGGTTCCCCTATTTATTCATTCATCCAACAAAATCTCTTCAAGTGCTTATGATGGGTAGGTCCTGGCTTGTTGCCCGCCTAGACAGATGCATGGGGTATGGTGCAGGTGTGATGTGTCCGCAGGTGTGTGTGTAGGTGTGCAGGTGTGGGGTCTGCAGGCTTGCTGGGCCCCCAGACAAGAGTTCCCCCTCCTCTCCCCCAGGCGTAGATTTCAGCTGTCGCTGCCGGACCTGACCGGTTCCGGAGGCGGTCACCCCCCACTCACTGTCGCCTGCTTCCCACAGGGGACAAGGGCCTGTCTGACATGCCCTACGACAGCAGCGCCAGCTACGAGAAGGAGAACGAGATGATGAAGTCCCACGTGATGGACCAAGCCATCAACAACGCCATCAACTACCTGGGGGCCGAGTCCCTGCGCCCGCTGGTGCAGACGCCCCCGGGCGGCCCCGAGGTGGTCCCGGTCATCAGCCCCATGTACCAGCTGCACAAGCCGCTCGCGGAGGGCACCCCGCGCTCAAACCACTCGGCCCAGGACAGCGCCGTGGAGAACCTGCTGCTGCTCTCCAAGGCCAAGTCGGTGCCCTCGGAGCGCGAGGCATCCCCGAGCAACAGCTGCCAAGACTCCACGGACACCGAGAGCAACAACGAGGAGCAGCGCGGCGGCCTCATCTACCTGACCAACCACATCGCCCCGCACGCGCGCAACGGGCTGTCGCTCAAGGAGGAGCACCGCGCCTACGACCTGCTGCGCGCCGCCTCCGAGAACTCGCAGGACGCTCTCCGCGTGGTCAGCACCAGCGGGGGAGCAGATGAAGGTGTACAAGTGCGAACACTGCCGGGTGCTCTTCCTGGATCACGTCATGTACACCATCCACATGGGCTGCCACGGCTTCCGTGATCCTTTTGAGTGCAACATGTGCGGCTACCACAGCCAGGACCGGTACGAGTTCTCGTCGCACATAACGCGGGGGGGAGCACCGCTTCCACATGAGCTAAAGCACCCCGCGACCCCGAGCCACCCCCCAGGAAAAGCACAAGGACTGCCGCCTCCTCGCTTCCGCCAGCAGCATAGACTGGACTGGACCGGACCAGATAACGTTGTGCTTGGATTTGTAGCTGTTTTTCGTTGTATGTCTGAGTTGGTTGGATTTTGATTTGCTTTTGAAAAGATTTTTATTTTTAGAGGCAGGGCTGCATTGGGAGCACCCAGGGCTGCATTGGGAGCACCCAGAACTGCTACCTTCCTCGATGTTTCCCCAGACTGCTGGCTGAGATTCCCTCACCTGTTGCTTCCTACAGTCCCCTTCTCCAAATGATTAGTCTAAATTTTCGGAGAGAAATAGATAAAACAGGCCACAGCCCGGGAAGGAGCGGTGCTGGTCCCTGTGCTAAGCACGGGGTTTGCACACCAGGTCTTTTCCAGTCCCCAGATGCAGAGAGCACAACAGACAGACAGGACAGATGTGCCACCACCCAAGTGCCCATACAGCAGGGCTAACAGCCTGTGCCCAGGCCGGCTTCAGGCCACATGCAGCTAGGGCTGAGAGGCTGCACTTTTGAGAGAAAATACTATTTTAAGTCATATTCTGCATAGGAAAATGAACTGTTTGGGGAAAGTCGTGTCTGTCTAACTGCCCTGGGCGGAGGGAGAGGTCAGGCTAGGGCGTTTCGGCTCCTCCTGGATTCGTTGGCTTTGCGGAGACTGCTCAGATGGCCTGAGCCTCCCAAGGCTTGCTGCCGGCATAGGAGGAACCGGTCTTCCTGTGGGCGTATCTGGGGAGCCCAGTTGCTCACTTTTTCACTCCCATGCCTTTAATGGCCCCCAAAGTCTATCACTACAATTTAAACACCAGTCCCGAAATTTGGATCTTCATTATTTTTGAACCTCTCAAACGGCAACATTCATCAGAAACCAAAGCTTTATTTCAGATCTGTTCCTTCCTTGGCTGGTTCCACCTAAGAGCAGGAGAAGCCTCTTTTCCTGAAGAAATCCAATCCTAGCCCTCATTTTAGTTATGTACATCTGTTTGTAGCCACAAGCCTGAATTTCTCAGTGTTGGTAAATTTCTTTCCCTTTTCTCACTATATATTATTCTCATTTTAAAGCCCATAAAAGAATGATTTAGAATAATCATTAATTTTCAGCTTAATGAAATACGTGAAGCCCAGCATCTCTCTTGCTAACACACAGAACTCACCTGTTTGAAACTAAGCTTTCAAACGTGGTGAAGCTCTTTTCTGTAAAGGCAAAGCAGCATGTGTGTTCACATATACATAGGATGGCTGTCTCTGCACCTGTGGGATATTGGAATGCACAGGGCAATTGAGGGACTGAGCCAGACCATCGGAGAGTAATGCGATCAGATCCCCCAGGAAAGTGGATGCAGGTGGCACTGCAGGTGAGAACCCTGCCCGTCCATGCTATGACATGGAGGCACTGAAGCCCAAGAAAGGTGTGTGGAGAGTCTAATCCCAACGAGCAAAGGTCTCCTTCAAAATTAATGCTATCATTAAGGTCATTACTGTCAACCACGTAGGCAATGAAGAATATATCATTTCAAATATTTACAACACTTCACCAACACTCTCCCAAGATGAAATGAAGCAACAGGGGGAAATTGTACATAAGCACCTCAGCATTTAATCCCAATGGGGTACTTAGTCTCAGCACTATGACATTTTGGGCTGAATACTTATTTGTTGGGAGGGAGCTCTCCTGTGCATCGTAGGGTATTTAGCAGCATCCCTGGTCACTACCCAGCAGATGCCGGTGACGCCCCAAATTGACAACCCAAACTGTCTCCACGTATCACCAACTGTTCCCTTTGAGGAGAAATCACTCCTGTTGGAGAACCGCGGACCTAAATGAATTCTAAACCCATCAAAGGTCTGGGAAGCCTTCCAAGAAAAAAAAATAAAATAAAGTAAAGCACTTGAAGAATATTCTCAATATCCCCAGTCAGCAGTATCAAGCCTGACTCGTGATCCTGTGGAATCATTATAAATGCTATAAATGAATTATTCCCCTTCAGTCTTCAAAAACATATTTCCTCATAAACATTTGAGTTTTGTGGAAAGGATGGAGTTTACAAAGATATCATTCTTGAGTCATGGATTTCTCTGCTTACAGAAGGGTGTGGCATTTGGAAACTGGAATAAACATTGCCGCACCAATGCACTGAGTGAAGGAAGAGAGAGGAGCAAGGGCTTTAGACAGCGTTCATTCAATATGCAATTACAGAGAAAGATGCGCCTTATCCAAGTTAACATCTCTAAGGTGAAAGCCTTCTTAGAGTCTAAGAGACTCTCAAGTTTGTGGCAAATTTCACCTACTCTGTCCTTTTCCATTCATCCCACTGTGTCAATTGGTTGAAGGGAGTTATTTTTTCAAGTGGAGTTCAAACAAAGCTCAAACCAGAACTGTAAATAGTGGCTGCAGGAATTCTTTTCTAAACTGCTTTGCCCTTTCCTCTCACTGCCTTTTATAGCCAATATAAATGTCTCTTTGCATACCTTCTGTCGTGGTTTTATAGTGTAACACCATTTTTCTTTGAAACTATTGTATTTAAGGTTTCATATTATGTCAGCAAGTAATTAACTTATGTTTGAAAGGTGATCATATCATGTACCAAAAGTTGCTGAAGTTTCTCTTCTAGCTGGTAAAAGTAGGAGTTTGCATGACCTCACACTTTTCGTTGCGTAGTTCGTTCTGTTGTGTGATGGCGTGAGTGTGTGTCTTGGGTACCGCTGTGTACTGCTGTGTGCCTAGATGCCACGCACTCTCATTGTGTTTGAAGTAAATATTGGAGACAGGAGGGTTACCCATAACAGCTTGGCCTGTTGATTACAGCTAGAAATCACTGTTTTTGTTCCCTCCCGCTCCCTGCCACCCCCAGCTTCCCAGGATGTGGATAGCCTGGCTCTCAGCTCCTTGCCTCATAGTCCTTCTGTAATTTGTACCTAGAGAGTGTGATTATTCTAATCCAAGAGTCACTAAAAATCATCGAATTATCATTGCATTATCACCAAAGGATAAGTCCTAGCACCAGTTGCTTCAGATAGCAGCATGTCCCATTTCAAATTTAGAATTAGCCACATGATAAAATCTTAGAATCTTCCTTGAGAAAGAGCTACCTGAGATATAGGTTTGTTATATGGTTTTCCCCCCCGTTTTGTGCTTTTCTCTCTCTCTCTCTCTCTCTCTCTTTTTTTTTTTTTTGTTTTGTTTTGACTGCACTATGAGTTTTGTAGTGTCCTTTTCTTGCCAAAACAAACACGAGATGAACTGGACTCAGACAAATCATGACGCCAGTGTATCCTTCCTTTCTTCAGTTCCAGCAATAATGAATGGTCAACTCTTTTAAAATCCATATCTCTCTCATTCATTTCAATGTATTTTTACTTTAAGATGAACCAAAATTATTAGATTTATTTAAGATGTACAGGCATCAGAAAAAGAAGCACATATGCTTTCGGTGCGATGGCACTCACTGTGAACATGTGTAACCACATACTAATATGCAATATTGTTTCCAATACTTTCTAATACACTTTTTTATAATGTTGTGTCTGGTGATTGTTCAGGTTGAATCTGTTGTATCCAGTACAGCTTTAGGTCTTCAGCTGCCCTTCTGACAAGTACATGCACAGGATTGTAAATGAAATGCAGTCATAATATTTCCAGTCTGCCTCTATGATGATGTTAAATTATTGCTGTTTACCTGTGAACAAGGGGTGTACCACTGCAGGAATAGAGTATCCTTTTGTACACATTTTGAAATGCTTCTTCTGTAGTGATAGAACAAATAAATGCAACGAATACTCTGTTTGCCCTATCCCGTGAAATCCACGCTGCCATAAGAGAAGGCCCAGCAGAGCAGGAATCTGCCAAGACTTTCTCCCAGTGAGATCCCAGTATGAGAGAGAGAAGAGATGGGCCTCAGGACAGCTGCAGTACCACTTGGGAATGTGTGGTATCGTGGCCGGCGCAGCAGTTCAGTGCAGCAGACCTCTCGTCTACAACAGTGCTGGGCAAGGGGATTCTGAGTCCCAGTCTTGAGGGTGGGTGGGGACAGAGGGGCAACAAGAGATACATTTCCAGTTCACTGCAGTATGCTGCAGTCATTCTGTGAGTGGCCGGGCCCAGGGTCGTGGGAGCACAGAGGACAGAGTGATCACAGTGAGTACACCTTCAGTATAACCACTTTGCAGAGCTGCAAGGGCTGCGCCAGTCCTGGGAGGTTCGTCTGAGCTCTGCAGCAGAATCTCACTACTGCAGACTCTCTGGTGAAAATCCTTGTGCCTTTCGGATGAAGAGCCAGATATCATTTGGGTTCAGATCTAGCCAATCAAGTCAGGTGACTACCTTTAATGTGGCACAACATCAGATCCAAACAAGGCAAAACTCCAGTGAAATAAACTGTATTGAGTTTCCCATCAGGGCCTGGCACCACTACCCAAGCAGGACTTTTGAAAATATCTTTGCCAAGGCAGCATCTTTAGGAGAACTTCTCCGCCTTCTTAGGTTATCTCACTGAGGGATCATGTTGTATATATGTACACATACATATAATGATACATCTGTTTACAAATCTGTTCAGCCATTTTTATAGCTACACCTTGCATATTTCCCAGTGATCACGGTGCAAAAAACATAAAGAATATCTAAGCCTGTAATCCCAGCACTTTGGGAGGCCGAGGCGGGTGGATCACGAGGTCAAGAGATTGAGACCATCCTGGCCAACATGGTGAAACCCCGTCTCTACTAAAAATACAAAAATTAGCTGGGCGTGGTGGCGCGCGCCTGTAGTCCCAGCTACTCGGGAGGCTGAGACAGGAGAATTGCTTGAACCCAGGAGGCAGAGGTTGCAGTGAGCCGGGATCGCACCACTGGACTCCAGCCTGGTGCCTGGTGACAGAGTGAGACGCTGTCTCAAAAAAAAAAATTAAAAATTTTTAAAAAATAAAGAATATCTACAGTTAGTTAAAAAATAGCCTGGACTCAAACTAAGAGGGAAAAGTAATTTAGAAGGGTGGGGGTAGGACAAGAGGATGATAAAGATGTTGATGTATATTTGGAACACTGTAAAATACAACCTAGCAGCTGAAAGCCTTAGGAAGCTAGGCCAGCAACGTAGTGACATGAAAAGGAGGTTCCGAAACTCTTTTAGGAGCCATGGGTAGGGTGACAGCCTTCATTTGTTAGTTTTCACTACCTTGTCTTTTACAGAAGAATTATCCTCAATATAGCCTTTCGACGCTGTAAATCTTGAATATTCATTTACCCGCTTCTGGTCTCCTGGAAACAGCTGCCAGCCGCATTTCACTTCTCTTCCTGAGGGGTGGATTTAAAAGTCAAGCTATAGTTTAGATGTTACTATAGAATTTTGGAATTGGAAATTTAAAATCAGGATTAGGGACCAGGAGACCAAAAATTCCTGATCTCATTTCTGATGAATTTGTCACATTTTCTGTCAAAATAAAATGTCTTGGAGGTTGTGGCTCCTTGGTGAAACCATCTCACATTCTCGTTGGAAGCAAATGGGTTCTCAAGGAACAAAATCCCTCTGGCTGCTTCCAAAACTCATGTCTTTTCTTTTATGGCCTCTCAACTCCAACACAGGGCCAGGCACAAAGAGATACTCAAGGTATTGAGCAATTGGTAAAAGACCCGGAGGAGAGTTCTCAGACAACCAAAGCAGAAACTCCACCTTCCTCCAAAGCCCAGGACAGCCTTCTGAAAACTTCTCGCCTTTTCTTTGCACTAGAACCCAGAACCGCTGGCACGGGGTTGCTGTGCAGAGCTGAAGTCAAAATGTTGCTGTTGCCTGTACAGATCTGTCTTCTCTGCCTTTTTGCAAAACATCTGCCCCTAACTTCCTCTAAGGAGGCAGAAAGGTATTCCCCGTGGCTCTTAGAATAGCAACCCTGCCCTCAACATCCTAGGCTCCCATTGGCTTCTCCTGCCATTAAACAGGCCTGAGCAAAACCAGCCCCCAGTTTTGGGCTGCCATGAGACTCCCTCATGGACTCCAGCCTTGCCCAGGCTCCATTGCCTCCAATCATCTCCCAGGATTTTATTTCCCAAATGCAGCTCAGAACCTGAGTGGCTGTTAAAAATGCAGCTTTCAGAAGCCTCCTCCTGAACGTTCTGGAGCTGGAGGTCTGAACACAGCCCACCCACGAGGTGTAGGACTAGCCCCCAAATTGTGCTAAGCAGATTTCCAGTCCATTCCTCCTTGAGACAGTTACACCCTTGCGTCTCTTCCTGGGCCTAAACCCATTTTTGGAAGGAAGGAGAGGAATCAATAATAGTCTTTTTTTCCTCCCAAGTTTGAAGCAACCCAGATATTACAGATAAAAGAAGCAACAAGTGGGAAACAAAAAAAAAAATAGCTTTCTTACTCATAAAACCGAGAGGAGAGGACACAGCTTCACGGTGTGATCCCAGCAGGCATTACACTCGTCCTCCGTTAGACTTGCCCACCTGGCCACAGGTAGCAATTAAGCCCAGGAGCCCCCAGCAAAGGCTGAGCCCTGCCCTGCAGGATGGGGGAGAGGGACCAGACCCTGCACCCTGCAGACAGCAGAACCCCGTGGAGCAAGAGGAAGCGCACTCCGTTCCTACATCCAGACTCACATCCAAGCCACTCCTTTCCTCCTGGGGTCCAGCAAGGGGCTTTACCAAAGTCCATCCACATGGAAACAGGAGGCGAGAAAGAGAGTCCACAGCCATCCCCGCATCACCCCCTGGATCTCAGCATGTCTCCCCCTAGTGGAGAAGCCAAGCCTGTTCACCTGGACCTTCATGGTCCACTAAGATGGGAGGTCATGCCTCAGCTGCCATTGACCTCCACAGCGGCTCTCAGTGTCATGGTCTCTCTCCCTGGCCATCCTTCAGTGGGAACCTCCTACAGGCCTCCCTGCCTCCTGAGTCTCCTTAGTCCAACCCAGCCTTCTGAGTTCTCAATAGTGATTATGTTAAAGCAGGAAACTGATCAGTCACTGACCCTGCCCTGCACACAGATCTCCCCTGGTTTCCTGCTACTTCAAAGCCAAGTGCCATTTTCTCAGCCAGGAGCTCAAGGTGGCCCTGACCTTAGAGGTGTCCCTCTGGGCCCGCTGAGGTGTGCGTATGGCATGGTGGTTAGGAACGGGACTCTGGAGCTGCCAAGCCTGGTGCGAATATCTGCTGTGTACATTAAGGCTGTGTGACATCGGACACATGGCCTAACCTCTCTGAGCCCCCAGTTTTCTTCTTACTGAAAGCCTTGACGGTTATAGCGAGTGAGGATTAAATCCTCAGTGTCTGTGGAGCTCTGGGCTCAGTGCTGCAGGAGTGACTGCTCAGACTTTCTTGCCTCGCCTGGCGTTTGTATAGCAACTTCTAGCCCCCTCATCTCATTCCAGCTGCATGACAGCCAAGCAAGACAGAGACCATCCGCATCCGCCTTAGAGACTGGACAGTTGTGTCTGGGAAGCACCAAACCTCCTTCATAGCCACACCATGCTGGGCATGTTCTGCATGAGCCTGGGGAAGAGGATATGTGCCCCATCGTAAAGTGAAAGAAGCATCTCAGGGCTCCACAGAGCACTCAGAGTCCAGTGCAGCAGAGACAGAATGGGCCCAGGCCCCTCTGGCCCAGTTGTCTCCGGGTTCCCATTCTGTCTTGGCAGTGCCACCTCCAGGGAGAATATGGGATTTGATACACAGGAATGACGGGGTTTGCAATCCCATGGCTTCTGAATTCCAGGGAGGGGGAGGAGAAAGCTGCGGGTGAAAACCCTCTTTCAGAGGAGTTTCCCTTGGCTGCCTCCTCAACCAAACTCATCCACAAATTGCACATCAAGTTTCCCAGCCTCCATCTGGGTGAGCAGGCCCCTTCATTTCAGAGAATTCAGAGGCCTCTCCAGGGCATGTGCCAGGGCAGGCACAGAGCGAGGAGGTGGGGTTGGGGGTTCTGGAGAGCTCTGGTCCCCTCCAGCCCCCGCAGAGCACGCAAGGCGGCTGAGCTACCGGAGAGCTGGTCCCTGAGAGTATGGAGAATGCATGAATCTGAACTAGAAGCAGAAAGGCGGGAGGACCAGAAAAAGAAATGAGAGCCAAACAGAGGCTGGGCAATGAAGGGCTATTTCAGAGCGCTGGAAACACAAGCTAAGCTAAGCAACAGGGGCCTGGGAGAGCTCTGCAAAATATCAGGAAGCCTAAAAGTATCTAGTCAAAGATGAGCGCAATTACAAGTACACTCAAGACCAAGGACAAGAGCAGGAGCATTTCCCCAATTAGACAGTGTCCCCTCTGTGTCCCTGCCGCCAACACACAATGACACATTTGACTTTTGACTTCATTCTGTTCTCTCTGCACTGCCACTTATCCCTGGCTCTTCTTAATCTTAAGATCCTTCATTGGTTTGTTGAATAACTTGAGCTGCAAAGGGGAAAACTGGGAAGTTGGGAATAAAGTAAATCAATTTCTTCTTGACACAAGAGACACTCCTGACGCCACTCACATCACATCACTCCTGAGCCCTCAGTGCCTGGCTGTGTACTGAGTTCAAGGCTCACAGCATCACAGGGGTTGGGGGCTGTAACCACCTGCTTGTGCCATGTGTACTCCCTGTCTGTCTCTATGAGTACCATTGTCATCTCCAGTTCTGCAGATGAGGATTTTGAAGCTTGGAAAAGCTGAGTAACCTGCCTGGGGTCACACAGCTGGAAAGTACTAGGACCAGCACTTACCCCTGGGCATCTGGCTCCCGTGCCTGCCCTCCAGAAAGAACGGGGGAGAAATGACCCAGCACAAAGGTGATTATGAAGCAAGGTGCAACAAAGAGTGTTCTGAAGTGATAAAGCCCAGTGGAAGGAAGCGTCACTTCTCCCTGGAGGATTACAGAAGGCTTCCTGGAAGAGATCTTGTCTGATTCCAGCTTTTCAGAATGACTGAGATTTTGACACTGAAAGCAGGGGGGCAGCAAATATGAATGAAATCTACTGTGCGTCAGAACTAGAAGTCCAGCAGCAGGTGCCCCGTTTGTCTGGGAAGGAGTACTCAAGGAGAAAAAAAAATGGGAGATAAATTCAGAAATGTAGATTGAGGACAGACAGGAGAAGTTTGAGCTGGTGAATAGGGAGGCATCCAGCAGAAGCCTTAGGAGGTGAGGAGGAGGGGGTGTGCAACGGGAATTCTGGAGACAGGGATGGGGGCCATGCCGTCCCGGTAGAAGAGAGGCATTACACAGAGCAGGTGTGCTGACGCTAGCCAGCAGAAGACAGGAGAGGAGAGAAGCAGAAGGAGAGGACCAGACTCTGTCACAAGGACACAGGCTCCATGAGCAGGGATTTTTTTTTTATTTAGTGCCATATCCTCAGTGTCAAAAAGAGTACCTGGAACATAGTAGATGTTCAAGAAACATTTGTTGCATAACATCTATTTGAGATAATTAAATCTATTGTGCTTTGAAGAGAGGTGAGGAGCTGAAACCTAGTCTCAGAGCCTATATGAGCCATCACTGAGAAAAGGGAAAATGGGCAGAGGATTTGGGGAGGGGAACTTGGTTTTCTGTAAGCACAAGTGGGACAGCCAGGTCCCCCGTGGATGGCCGATGCATTTGGGAGTCATGAGGCATGGGCTCATGTAATGGGGGCTGTGACAGGTACATGTCACCTCAGGAAAGAGGTGGAGGCAGGGGATGACTCTGGGGAGCATGCGGAGAGGAAAAACAGGAGGAACTGGGCAAAGGAAATAAGAGCAGCTGCTCCAGGTAGGAAAGCCTGTTGGGGACACCATCTCAGATTTGTTTTTTTAATTCAAAAGGAGAGGCCCATAAATAGGTTCAATAAAGCAGATGGAATGACGAAGGGGGCAGAGATGAGGCCACTGGGCCAGGTATTTAGGATGCTGGCAATGACTTTTAAGTGGTGGGCGGCAGCAGCCTGCAAGGGTGGGCAGAGGCGGGCTCTGGAGAGCAGCCAGCAGAGAAGACGGGACCCTGCAGCGCATCCCAGGCCTCGTGGGGGCTGATGCTTTAGAAAGACCAAGTTCTTGGCTGCATTTTCCTAAGGAGAAAGGTCTCGTGGGGGACGTTCCCTTGCTTTTCCTGCTTTTTGACATGGTCAAGACAGGAACAAGGTGGATGTCCCTTGAACTCTGCCTCCTGTCCATGTCTGGGATCTGGGCTGCTCAAGGCAGGCTGCACCACCTTCCAGCTCCACGAGTGGCCCGGCAGGTCCTGGAGCAGCAGCCTGGCCCCTGCCCATGCCCCTCCTCCGTGGCAGTAGGCCCTGGGCCTGGGCTGAGCAGATGACCCTGGCGGCTCAGTGAATCGGCACCATGGGAAGCAGACGCACCCGCCATGGGTCCCCGGGCACAACTGGAACCTGCTGGGGGAGGAAATTTGCATAATAAGGATAATTTGGTACCAAAACTGTCCCCTGAACTGAACTGCATGGATCTCGATACAGTTAACAAATTTCACTTCTTCTTTCCCATGTTTTGTCAAACCAACTGGTTGTGACGTTGAGTGTGTGAATTGTCCCAAGGTTTCTCTTTCTCTGCCCCATGAGTCAGCCCTGGCCTCTCTCTCCGCTTGGCTACCCCCTGGCCCAAGGAGATGCCATGCACACGCATGTGGGCCTCTCCTGAGCAAGGCCACCCCAAGACCTCCCTCTGTGGGCACGACCACGCGGGATCCCAGGCTCCCAGAAGGCCTCAGTGGCTGCGGCCTCCTTTCCACCACCGTCTCACGGTGCTGTTCCTCCCCCAGGCACCTGCGAGAGCTTCCTCATTGTCATCCTCCCTCCAGCTTCCTGTGGGTAGAGGGTGGGCTGGGCCCCACAGTAAGGAGGCTGTGCAGTTTCAGGGCCCCTCAATTCAATTCCCCTTTCAGGGACCTCCTCCCCTCTGGGCACTGCCCTGATCCCCCCACCCTCAGTGGGCACTGACCTTTGTAAAACACTCTGTAAATCCCCTCTGCCCATACCCACTTCCCACCTCTGCGAGCACCACGATTCCTTTTTTAAGTTGGTTTCATACCACCTCATGGGAGAACAGTGGTGTGTTTACATGTATTGATAGGAAATTAAAGCCGGTACGCATGGAGGCAGAGACCCTGAGAGAGGCAGGGACCCTGAGAGCTACAGGGAGCTGGTCAGCTGGTGTCCCAGGTCAGACCCCCATCTTCAGGAAGACATCGAGCCTCAGTGAGATGTGACCGCAAATGATCCCCTCCAGCCTCCTCCCAACATCCAAATCACACCCAATTCCCAGGTTCCCTTGCACCACAGGCACCTGCTGGTCCTGGGAAGTTTTCCCGTGCCTGGCTGCCTGCTGAGTTCTTCTGGGACAAAGCAAAACTTATGTATCTGATTTTTAGAGCTTTCTTTTTTTTTTTTTTAATTGCATTTTAGGTTTGGGGGTACATATGAAGAACATGCAAGATTGATGCATAAGTACACACATGGCAGTGTGATTTGCTGCCTTCCTCCCCCATCACCTATATCTGGCATTCTTAAGACCTGGTCTCTGAGTTCATGTCAGTCGTGTTAGGGCTCTCACCCCACAGTGTGTGGGATGTCCAACTCCCGCATCGGACCATGAGCCTATGGAAGTCAGAGGCTGGCCTCACACATCTTGAGCCTCTAATAACAACAGAGTGAAGGCTGAAGATTTCATCCCAGAGCCCTGGACTCTCTGAGGTCTTATCTTGTCCCAGGCAATGACATTGGCCTGAGGCCCATGGCTCTCCCTTTGAAGCCCTGCCCATCTTTCTACTTGCTCCGCGGCCAACATCAACTACCCCCCCACCCCAACCCCAGAGAAAGGGCCAGACACAATAGGATGCTGACCCCTGGGCTCCCTGAGCTCCCTGGGTGCTCCAGGAGGGTCCTCTCCTCATCTGAGCATTCAGGCCCTTCTTTCGGACAAGGAACTCCTCCAGAAGACAGGCAGAGTGGTCCTGGGGTGAATCGGCTGAATCTAGAGAAGGGCTATGGGGCGTGGAGGAGTTCAGCCATGCAGCCGTCAGTGTGGGGGAGGGGGGATTTCCCCTCAAGAAGCCTTCTGGGGCTTGTTATTTTCCAATGTAAACATGCTTTTAGTACTATAAACGTGTGTTTGTGTAACGCTCATTCAAGTGCCACCCTATATACACAGTTCTGTGCTGTCCCACCAGCATTGACCCAGGACCAGGGTCTCTGTCCCTGACCCCTGGACCTTGCCATCCCAGGACCAGAGGTCAGGGACAGAGACATGAGGACGTAAGGTCACTGCCCTGGAGGAGTCGTGGGTGAGATGGGCGAGGGTCCACAGATAAGCTCTGGGCTGCCGACACAGACACCCGGGACCCAAAGTACCCAGGACCCATGGGACCAAGTGCACCTCAGCTGAATCTTGAAAAACAGAAGGCAGAGAGGGGACACATCGAGTTATACAAAATACTCAAAGCCAAAGAAGGCAGGAAGACTGGAAGACAAACACAAAACAAAACAAAAAGGCCCACGAATAGAATAGAGAACAGTTACAAATACAGTCAACATGAATCCCAGGTACCCACAATCTCTGTGAACATCAGTAGTCTAAGGACAGCAATCGAAAGAGAGAGTTTCAGTGGCTCCAAAGGCATGACCCAACTAGATGTTGTCTGTAAGAATCCATTTTAAGTATAATGACACATATGGATTAAAAGTAAAGAAATGAAGGAACAAATATCACAGTTACACTATCAAAAGAAAGCAGGATTGATTTCAGACACAGCAGAGTCACAGAAAGCAAAGGCATCAGGGTAAGTAAGGGCATTCCATAATGACACGGGGGTTAATTTTCCAACAAGACGTACAATCCTTAACATGTACACTCCTAACAGAGCACCAGCATAATGAGGCACAAGCAGAGAGAACCACATAGAAATTAAGGAACCCACTCTTAGAGCCGGAGACTCCAACATTCTCCATCAGAAACGGACAGATCCAGTAGGCAGAAAATCAGTAAGGACACAGTTGAACTGAAAGACAGGAGTTATTTGTGCAAAGAAAAGCAGCAGACAGGCAGAGGGGGCAGCGTGAATGCGGTACAGAGCCTTGGACTTGGAATAGTGTTGAAGGAAGGCCAGGCCGTGGGACTGGGCCAGAGGAGTGTCCTGGGGGCTGGGGCTGCCAGAGGCCCAGGCAGGAGGGGGTCCACCACTCAACCAAAGAAGCGCTGTCTGAGGGCTGGGGAAGGGGGCAGGAGCTGAGCCCCGTCCTGACCTGGAGCTGCAGGGCTGTCATGAATGCAGGAGCCCCCTGAGGAAGGGCGGAGAGGGGTGTGAGCACCAATTTCAGGTAGTGAAACTAAGGCCAGGGAAGCAGAGAGCCGTTTTCAAGGTCACAGGGAGTCACCCTCAAGCCACATTTCCTAAAGCCCATTATGCATAATGCAAAAAGGAGACTGGGGCAAATGATTTGGGGAAAGCCACACACTCTTCCCTCTTTTGGAGATCCACAAGGTGCCTTAGCATTTGAAATGCCCTGGGAAGAATGGAAGATGGTTTATTTAATCCAGCTTTCCACAGACATAGTTAACCTAAAAACGCCCCACCTCCCCCTCTTTAACATTACCATTAATATGCATGTCTCTGTAGGAAGGGAAACACTTTAGGAAATGGGGTCCTAGAGGGAACACCGAGAGCCAGGGAGGGGCCACAGCCAGCCTGTCCCCTGCTCTTCCCTGGCCTGGCTGTGGTCCTGGCCTGGCTGTGGTCCTGGCCTGCAGCCCTCAGATTGCTAACATCCGCAGCACTGCCGCTCCCTTCCTGCGGTGCCAGGCCCTAGATCATGGACGAAGGCACAGGCTTGGCTCGCACGGCCACTTGGCGGTGGTTACGCCATCCCAGGGTAAAGCGGGGTGGCCCGGAGCCTGCTTCAATGTCACCACACGAGCTATCTCCTGACTTCTGGAAATTAGCATTGCCCTGAGAGAAGGAACTGGCTTGGTGGGAGCCTCTGTCGGCTGCACACAGAGTGGAGCCAGGGGGATTTCAGCACTGAGGCTGAGCGGGATGGAGGGGGGAGCCTAAGGCCCTTTCTCCTTAGGGCAGGAAGCAGAGAGGCAGGACTGTCTGGCCTCCACAGCTTGCATCTCTACTCGGCATTGAAATTCAGGACCTGACAACGGGCCTAATAATTCAGAACAGATTTGGGTCCTAAGCATCTGTGTGGACTATATGAACGGTACCAGCTTACCATTTCTGTGTGCTTTCTCTTTCAAGCCTAAATGAAAAGTAGCAATAGATTCACTGTAAAATGCTTAGAGACTCGAATAAAAAGGAAGGAGGAAATGTTAGCATTTGCTGAATTGGTACATACAGGTGCTCTTGTCATTGTCACAGGGCGTTACTGTGCCCACTCACTAATATGGGATCCTAAGGCTCAGGCAGGACAAGTAACGTCCCCAAAACCACCCAGTGTTCACAGATCCTCAAAGCCCCGGATAAGGCAATTCGCAATAACAAAATCAGTGCAATACGCCAATACTGAAGTAATTTAAGATCTTAATAATATATCTGAGTCTTAGAAAAGGTATCAGTTAAGTTAATAAATTGTCTTTGTTTTCCAAATATTTCCCTACAACTGGATGCCTTTAGGTCATATATATTTTTATGTTTGACCGTGTACAGATCTTTCCATGTGGAGTCAATCATTTGAAATCATGAACAAGAATCCTCAAAATGGATTCTCTTGGGTAGCAAACCCCCTTACAATACCGCATGTGGGGATGTTGCAGGGGGGAGGACAGAATAGGTTTGGGAAAGAGAAACATGATAAAGAGTTCTGACAATGCACTTCAACAGCAGGCGCCAGACTTTCAACAATGGAACAAGGAAAAGTGCTGAACAGGACTGGCAGTTCAGAGGAAAAATCAGAAGTAGAAGAAGTAGGCCAGGCGCAGTGGCCTGTAATCCCAGCACTTTGGGAGGCCAAGGCGGGCGGATCATCTGAGGTCAGGAGTTCAAGACCAGCCTGGCCAGCATGGTGAAACCCTGCCTCTACTAAAAACACAAAAATTAGCCGAGGCGTGGTAGCAGGTGCGTGTAATCCCAGCGACTCAGGAGGCTTAGGCACGAGAATCACTGGGAAACCAGGAGGTGGAAGTGGCAGTGAGCCAAGATCACACCACTGCACTCTGGCCTGGGCAACAGAGTGAGACTCTGTCAAAAAAAGTAGGAGAAGTAGTATTTTGGGTAGAAAAATAGCACAGAGAAAGGTTCTTTGTACCCTTCTTGTTAATATGTAGTGATTATTTTCAAAGTTTTAGCCAGGTATCAAAGAGATACACAGCACAAGATGTCACCTTTTTGAATGAAGTGAGTCTCAATGATCTCAAAAGAATCTCCTCCACAGCCCCTGTTCTGTACTGTGCAAAATCCTTAGCCCAACCTTGGGATAAAATCAAATCTTTCCTGTTCTTGACAATCTCCGTGCTTTAAAAGCACATTTATAAAGCCGCAAACGACAACAAAGCCTTCCAGCATCAGCAGACCCCAGAAGGCATCATGCTTAACCTAACAGCACACAGTAGGTGTGGAGTAAATGTTTGTGAAATAGTCATAATCCCTCACTTCACATCCTGATGGTAGCTCTTCTGTTCATCTAAATATTCTTCAATATGTAGAACGGCTGCAGACCAGGGCATGATGAGTGAATGCGTGACTTTATTTCTGCCCTAGGATCTGAGAGGGCAGGAAGCTACTGCCTTGACTAGCAGTCAGCCATCTCCAGCATTTCCAATGTCGACCAACAAGGAAAGCCTTTCTCACTGCCAGGCCTTCCTTCAGAAGGGCTCTGGACCCAGGAGCTAACTAGCTTTCCCACTGCACAGAAGAACAGAGCATTCCCCCAGTGGACACCATCACATTCACAGAATGAGGACTTTTACGGGGAAGACACATAAAGAAAAGGAGGAGTCATTATCCCCACACCTTAGAGAAAAATGGGGCTGGGCCTGCTCCTCACTGAGGTCCCCCAGCTGCTGGGTACCACACCCCTCACCAGCCCCTAGCACCCTCAGGGCAGCTCGGGCTCCCGATAATGTGAACTGCAACTCATTAAGAGCAGGATGATGCTAAGAAAACAATCCCTCATTCTAAGGTGTGCTTGGTCACTGATACACACCGGGTACGCACAACCCCCTTGGGCAATACTAAGTGCGTGAGAGAGTAAATGTAGTCACTGGAAAGGCACACCTCCCAGACACACGCAGCGATCCTGCCTCCTGATTGCCTTCCATTTCACACCTGGAGCGTCACGAAGCCAGAACCTGCAACACTGCAACACAGTGTGCTTCTTTGTTCCCCACGTCGAGGGTCTACGCGGGATGGTTCTTTTCCACAGAGTAGCCACTAGCCACACATGGCTATTTCAATTTACATTAAAATGAAATAGAATTGAAACTTCAGCCCCTCAGCTTTACTAGCTATGTTCCAGGTGTTCCATCAGCAGACGTGACTGTGCCCGCCATAGTGGACAGCACAGATATGGACACAGACGCATTGTAGAAGGCTCTGTCAGGAAGTGCTGATGACACGCCTTGCTCCCTGGGTCTCTGCACGGTCTAGCACAGTGCCTGGCACAAGGTGGGGGGTGGTGCCCAGAAAAGATTTAATTCCCACCCCAAGTAAACCATTCATTCCCAGCTTGTTCCCAAAAGAAGTCTGCCCCTGGGGTACTAAATCCTGAAGGCTGCCCTCAGTATTCAAAATATGCAGCAACTTTCACTTCTTCTTTTTCGACCTGGCCCTTCACTCTGCCTGAGAGGGAAATGCCACTTGCCTGAGGACGTGTGCTTTCTCTCAAGCAGGCACACTGGTCCTTCTCAAGGTGTGGACTGACATGCTGGCTCTCTTCCTTGAATGCCAAGACATGCCTGGGATCTCCTAGCCCCACACCCTGTCTCTTGTGAGTCTGAGCCTTGGTGGGTTTCTGTGACTTCCAGTCCCCTCCTGCCAGTAGTAACCTACAAAACAGAAACTGAGAGGGTGGGATTTCCAGCAAATAGGGAAGGACTCGCTACGCCCTGCTGGTAGATTGTTGCAGGATCATCCTCCTCTCAGGAGAAAAAAGAGGAAAAAAAGGCAAATCACTTTCCTCTTGCTTCTGCTTCTCCTAAATAATCTGCTTGCCTAATTTCCTTTGCAGTTAGAGAAATGTTCCTTGTGAAAGCTGCTATTTCCACACATTCACACACTGTGCAGATTCCGGGGCTCCTGGAGGCATTTGCTTTTCCAGGTTTCCTCTCTGTAGTGGAGGCTATCCTTGCATCTCCACTTGAAAAGAAACCCCAGGGCAAGTCAACCTGGCTGAAGTCTTCAGATTCTTCTTTCAGTGGAGGGGTGCTGGCCTCCAGTGGACCCTAGGGACAGGCAGGACACAGCACTGGAAGGTTCCATCTGAAGGCTGGGGATGTCCCTGCCTGGCCCCATGATCATGCCAGCCAACACAGCCACTCAGTGAGGCAGGCTTCTCTGGGCTACATGCAGGATTTGAGAAAGTCTGACCACTCCTATACTCACGGGCACGTAAATAAGGTCCAGCCCCTTTCCTAATTCCAACCTATGCTTGGATAGTTGGTGTATGTTGGGGTGCAGGTGAATCTATTTGGCTAATTATAGCCTCGTCTGCTTCCTCTGTAAAAGCAGAGACTAACAAGTGCTCATTGTAAGAGGAGTAGGAAGCATTGGATGAGATAAGAGATGTGAACAGAGCACCTGGAAAATGCCCAACGTGATCAATTCATTATCAGGCATGATTGTGAGAATAGTTTGCTCTGTGCTGAGGCCGTATGAATACTCTTGGAGGGGCGGGGTAACAGAAATCTCAAAAGCACGTCAGCTGAAAGGAGTCCTTCCCTCTCTTCCACTTCTCCACCGTTTCATTGTGTCTGGTTGATGCTGCTGGATAGCTCCCAAGTACTAAATACAGGCCGAAACATTTTTAAAGTCCAATTAATTTCATATAAAAGTTAAAAAAAAAAACAAAAAAACTAAGTACAATATATTAAAATAGAAAAATAGAAAGCGAAGAAACCCAAAATTTGAGCTTTTGGGCAAATGAATTGACTGAATATTACCTAACATCTGAATTGGAATTCCTTAAAAAGCTGTCAAGATTTTAAGTGGTTTTCATGACGGGATGGGTAAGATCGCCTCTAGGGCCTTCAGGGAGCAGTGGGGAAACCTGAGGGACGCCCTCCACCTAGTGGTGAAGAAACGCAAGGCTGGCTGGAACGGATGTAGTTAACCAATGCCATTTCCAGGGAGGAGGAGCACACCCCCACCCCTGCAAGCCTAACCCAGCTCCTCCTGGGGAGAGGGAGAAGCCGAGCCGAGGGCCAGCAGGGAACTTATGCAGGTCACTTACCAAGTTAAGGGTAGACACAGGGCTGCCACCCCAGGTTGATTCTTTGCTTAGGGCTTGACTTCAAAATTACCCTTAAAATCAGCTATTGTGCCTACTCACATCAATTCTTGCATAAACCTTGCTAACACCAGGAGCAGGGTTATCTTCCACATCAGAGGAGCTGTGCAGAAACCATCGCTATGTGGCCCAGAACCCTTCTGGCCTGGATGGATGCTCCCGTCCTACTCTGGCCTGTGGACCCTCCCTGGCTCAGTTGAGCGTTGCCCAGGCCTGAACACAGGGTGGAGGAGCCTCCATGCACTAAGAACCCAGCTCAGAATGCACTGTTTCTCCCTGCTGGCCCCTTTACCGTGGCTGCCACTGCTCTCTGCCACCTGCACGTGCCACAGCCTGCGAGGCCTTCCTGGAGAGGGTGGATGAAGAAAACAGCTCCTGGAAGCCAAGAGACCTGGGCTCAAATTCCCAGCCTGCAAATTGTGAGTCAGGTGAGCTTGGGCGTGTTATTTACTGTCTGTGAGCCCTCATGTTTGCCTGTGAAGTTGACAATAATAATCTCTGCCTAAAAAGGAGGCTGTGAAGATGCAATGAGATGGTGTAGGAATGACATAGGGCCTAGCACGTGGAAGTCTTGGAAAAGGCAGCTCCCTTCCCCTGGCCCCTCAGCCTCCCATTCACTCCCACACCCTCAGCACTATTAGATCTTACCATCTGCTTATCAAAAGTGACTCACTTAGAAGTGAGTTAGGCTCAGCTTTCAGCCAGGGAGGCCCAGGAGCACCACTGTGGCGAGGACACAACTGCGGAGAAGACAGGCATTCCTCATGGCCTCTAGACTGCACCCCCTCTTCTGCACGCTTTTCTTTTCTGTTCTCTCTCCATGAAATGAGGCATCATCCACCAGAAGCCTTTACTTCTCTTGTGATGAATCACTTGTATCATTGAATAGGCAACTAAATTCAAGCGAATCATTCAGCACTGTTTTTTTTCTTTTTTTTTTTTTTGAGATGGAGTTTTACTCTTCGCCAGGCTGGAGTGCAGTGGCATGATCTCGGCTCACTGCAACCTCTGTCTCCTGGATTCAAGCAATTCCCCTGCCTCAGCCTCCTGAGTAGCTGGGACTAAGGCGGGTGCCACCACACCCGGCTAATTTTTTGTATTTTAGTACAGACGGGGTTTCACCATGGCCAGGATGGTCTCCATCTCCTGACCTCATGATCTGCCCACCTCGGCCTCCCAAAGTGCTGGGATTACAGGCATGAGCCACCGTGCCCTCCCCATTCAGCACTCTTGATACCAGTTTTATTTGTCAGAGACAACCCAAATACCCATCAACACGGATGGATAAAAATCATGGCACATTGATGCAATGGGATACTACTCATCAGTGAAAAGGAATGAACATCAATGCATAAAAAGACATGAATGAACTTCAAAATAATTATGTTTCACTAAAGAAGTCAGACAAAAAAGACTCTTTATATAAAATACTAATAGATGCAAACTATTGTTCAGTAGTTGCCTGGGATTGAGGGGGAGAGCCAGAGGTGGGAGGAAGGAATTTCCGAAGGACAAAGGAAAGGAACTTGGGGATTACCCATGTGGGTTTTATTTTCATTGTGGTGATGGTTTTATCTGTGTATATATTTGTTAAAATTTATCAGATTTACACAGGTAGAGTTTATTGTTTCTCAATTATACCTCAACAAAGCTGCTTTACAAGTTTAGGTATCCGACTGGGATGAAATCATTTTGAAACTGCACATGAGTTTCGAGAGCTTTTCCGAGCATGCTGCTGGATCCCCCAGGAGGCCTTCAGCACTGACCCTACAACGCCAGCGCATCTCAGGAGAACACTCAGGAGCTGGGGTACACAGCCATGAAGCCGGGGGTAGGCAGCTGATCTGGACTCACAGATACTGTTGTGCTAGTCGATCACACCTGGGGTAGCCTTTTATTTTTAATTGTATTTAGTTAATGTTTGAATTATGGCTCACTTCAGTTCAGAAATTCTTTGAGATGATTTTAAATATAGAACAGTCTCCAATATCGGGTGTGCGAGAAGTTACATTTTTGCTTTCTTCTTTTTTATTTTAATCAATTATTTTAATTTTATCTCCAGGCCTTGTCATACTAAGATGGCAGAAAATCAACCTCAGCAATCCCGGGCCCCCCGACTCAGGCTACCAAGCTCCTAGGGCCTCACACCGGCCTGGGATCCAAGAGTCCCCTGCACCAGCTGCCATCTGTCTGCTGATGATGGCCTCTCCTTGGTCCTTCTGGCCTTGTTGGCTCTTTTGCTCTGAGCTGAGGAACGCTTGGTGAGGCAAAGTTGGTTCTTTCTCTTGTATTGTGGCCCCACCTCTGAAGCTCTGTCATTCATTGCCTTAGGGCACTGCCAAAAAGCTATGACAGTGGACCAGTCCCCATCTCCCCCTGCCCCTTACCCTTCTCTCTTCCCTTATTTCTTTCTCCTCTCTCCTTCCATCTCTCTCCTCTCCATCTTTCCCCTATCCTCCTTGTTTCTGTCTCTCTCCTTCCTCCAGTCCAAAGAAGCATTGCTTTTGTCTGAAAGGAATTCCCCTTCTCTCCATAGTTTCTTCAGGCACCCCTTTTCCCCACATCCTATTGTCTTTATTAGATTTAGGAAGCCTATCTTAAATATCCTCCCAGGCAAGAAACTACAGACTTAGCTACCTGCTATGGGAAGAGAAAGAAGAAAAGAAAGCGGGAACAATAAGTGAACATCTCAAAAACTATCTTTTCCCATATGTAAGAAAATGTGAGTTCAAAAATCAATACCAGAGCTAATATAAATGAAAACAAATGGTTAAAATGAGGCAAACACACACACACACACACACACACACACACACACACACCTATATATGTGCATGTATCTATATATATAACTCATCTCCTGATTTAGGGTTCTAAGCTATGTTACTAGTTCCATGGCTTTCCTTTTAGGAGAGTACAATGTACATTACACTTGACTCTGAGAGAAATGTCTATTTCATGGGACTTCAAATAGAGACCCTGTATATTTGCAATGCTTTCATTCTCAACCCTGCCTGCATGATAGGATGGCGTGGTAAGCATTTACAGTACAAAAGCTCAGGACCCAGGCTGAAACAATGATGTCAGGTGTCTGGGGGTGCTTAAGGGTGTGTAGCTTCAAAGCTGCCCAGGTGCAGCCAGGGCCGGGAACCACTGACATAGGTGGTCTATGTCCTCAGCAGTCACCCTCCCCCAGGCACTGCCTCACAGGGTTCTCCAGGCTTTTCCTTGTTAGACAACTCAAGGTAGCCTGAAGGCCTGATGTCAAAAAGTAACTCAGAGGTCAATCCCGGCCCACACATTCAGCTCTCAGATGAACTGACTGGATCCAGAGATAAACAGGAAGCCAGCCTGTGGAATGGTAATCCGCCCACACGACCAGGCACTGCAGAGGCTGCGATGCTCGGTGAAGGGAGAGCAGGCTCTGGGAGCCGCGTCACTTCCACAGGCAGTCTGCTGGCCTCCCCCGGACTGTGACTTCCTTCAAGGCAGGCTCCAAGTCTCACTCATCTTTGTACCTCCACTGAAGCCAGTAGTTGTGAAAAAAATGTTTACTTAATCAATGATTATGACAAAGAGATGAGACTGATTCTACATGAACGCAGAAGGAAGAACTGGAACAGTGGATGAAAGCTAGAGAAAAACTTTCCACGGTGAGAGATGGCTAATAGATGCCTGGGAAGGCACCCAACTTTCTGTCATTGGAGATAGTCAAGTCTCCTCAGAATCACTGGAATTGGTAAAGCACCCTGACATTCGAAAATTCCGGCTCTCTTCTATTCTAATATGAGTTTTCTGTTTGGAAATATGTGAACATCAAAGCAAGCTGATGATCTTTGGTAATTCATGGACAAGGGTGTTTCAGAATAGAATAGGCATTTAGCATTCACAAGCAATTTGGGCCGAGGGAGATTTACAGATCCCTAGCTTCACAAATACCACCACATAGAGTGCCCTGCTAAGATCCTGAGTAATGAAGAGCAGAGATTCAGGAAGCTGATGGTGTCTTTTACACTAGGCTCACCTTTTAGGCTGAAATACTGGCCAGCACACACAACATGCCCGTAAGATCCAGGCCTCAGCACAGCTAACAGTACTACCTGTCCTGGAATTTGGGTCCTCACAAATGGCCAAAATCTCAAATGTTTAACCAAAAATGCAAGATTTCCTGTATGCATTCACTTTAAAGCCAGGAATTGAGTCACACTGTATTTCATGCTAATTCTCAAGTCAAAATGAGATAGTAGTTCTTATTTCATGACACAAAGAACTTTGCTTCTGCTTCGCTCTATGAATATTACAGACAAAAATAAATAATGAACACCTAATGTGAGAAGTCTCAAAATCAAAGAGCTGAAGAAATATATTTAGCAAAGATTTTAGCTCTAAATTCAGACTTGGGTTTGGAGCTTAAATCCATTGGCTGAATCATTGATATGAATATTAGGCAACCAAATCTCTCATCTGTAGGATGGGGATAAAAATTGTTAAGATAAATAATCCAAACCGAAAAGAGAATGATTGGCTGTGTCCTTTTAATGGCATACTGGGACACAGACTGACAGACCGAGCCAAGAACCCTTTAATTCTCTAGGAGAATCTATTTATGCTTAACCTGCATTGCCATTGACTTGGCCCTAGATTCTGCAAAGCTGCTGATACGCATGTACGTTTGTCCTGTAGAGATTCTGCCCAATAGCGAAGATAACCCCAAAAGTTACACTTTATTGACCTGACGACATGGACAGGCTTTGTTGCTAACTGAGCAAACCTGCTCCTGCAATCCTATCCTGGCTACATGTGCACACGCAGCCTCTCAAGTGCTCTTTTCATCAATTTGACATCCTGCTGATCCTCAATGAACTCATTAAATAATTCCTGATGAGTACTCGCTATTTTTGTGTGTGTGGGTTACACAGTGACCCCGAAAATTCGCGTCCACCGGGGATCCTTAGAACGTGACCTTATTTGGAAGTAGAGTCATGGCAGAGGTCATTAAGGATATCAAGAGGAAATCATTCTGGATTTAGGATGGGCCCTCAATCCAAAGACTGGTGTCCTTATAGGAAAAGAAAGTGACACAGACAGACACGCAGTCTCAGGGGAAGAAGGCCACATAAAGACAGAGGCCGAGACTGGAATAGCGCTGTGGCAGACGGAGGAGCACGGGAGCCACGAGCACTGGAGCGCAGCCTGTCAACAGCTTGAGGTTGGACTCCGGCCTCCAGAACTGTGGGGGAAGAGATTTCTATTGTGCTGGTCATTTGTCACAGAAACCCTAGGAGACTAGTCCAGTGTTTGTCAGGGTCAAGTTTCAACTCTGAAAATGAGACTTTGACATAATAGTACCCGCCTCATAGGACTGTTGTGCTGATCAAATCATTTAATGCACATCAAGGGGATTAACATGTGTCTGCAACACAGTGAGCACCCAATAAGTTTTAGCTATTATTATTAATGTAACAGGTGACTAGTAGAGTTTCCACCAGTGGAGACTGATGATGCGGGAGAGTGCCGGTGGTTTCTGTATTTTGTGTGGATGCTGAAATTTCTCAAGCCTGCTTCTTCTTTGCTCTGGGAGCAGTAGGGACAGCAGGTGCAGCTGGGGTACCTGTATCCATGGTCCTCAGCCCACCTCCAAAGTAAATAATGCATAGCTTCAGGGCCCATCATTTTGCAGCCTTCTCCATGGTTTTGCCTGGCTCCTGGAGTGGAAGATTCTCCTGAAAGGAGAGACCGTTCTGGCTGCAATCACCCTAGAGCAGGAAGAGAAGTACTTTTACTGTGGAGGGAAGGATTCTTTGGGGGCTTGAAGCAATTGAGTCTGGGCTCTGGGCAAGAGGACGAGGCTAAGGGTCCTATGTTGTAAGGTGAACAACCTTCTGCAACACCGAGGCTGGGAGTCATCTGGCTGAGATGTCCCCAGCGGCCCCTGAGAGACTCCCTTCCAGTCTGTGGTCAGATAAGTTGAGGAACAGTAATATGTCCTATATCATTTTCTGGTTTCCATTTAATGCATAATAACTTATCTCTATGAACCACAAAATTCCCACAAATTGGAAGCAGTGCCGCCCTCTTGCCTTGCCCATGAAGCTTGGAGGAGAGAGTCTGTCCTTTTGTGAGCACGCGCTGGCAGTACAGAGTCCCTGTGCTGAACCTGTCATTCAGGCAGTCTTCCCTGTGACATATCATATCATGTATCATATCCGATCACATTATTTCGCTATATAAAAAATGCTTCTTGTGATAAGAACCACCCAGGGCTCATGGCGCTGTGCTTTCCTAGTGGCACCACTCCGAGTCCATCTTTCCTTCGAAGAGGAAAAGTGTTCACATAGTGAGTGGCCACAATTCCAGTTGCCAAAGGATGGGATTGCCCAGAGTCCCCTAAGACTAATAAAGGAGGTATTAGAAATATCAGTGGGGAAAGGAAGATTATTCAAAAATTTTTGCTGAGATAATTGGTGAGCTATGTGAAATAGACATCTAAATGTCATTCTGACATTAATGGTACTGAGAGAGCTCTGCTGCAGTTCACAGCTCACTTCATGTGCTTTGTTATATTTTCTTTTCTCTTAGCCCCTTTCAGATTCTTGCATTCTGCAAGTTGATGCTGTCCAGGAAACTTGTCTGTGGTAAAAGAAATGTTCCATATCTGTGCTGTCCAGTATGGAAGTCGCTAGCTACATATGCTCCTGAATGTGGCCAGTGCAGCTGAGGGACTGCTTTTTAATTTTATTTCATTTTAATGGATTTAAGTTAAATAGCCATATGTGGATAGTGGCTGCTGTGTCTGGATCTGAAAAAAATGTTATCATCCATCTCCTAAGTAGGTTATTTCCTTAATGGTATCTAATTATTTTGCTTTGCCACAGTACTGTTCATTGTGTTTTTGCCAGAGTTTGCACTGGTGAGATTGAATACATGCTTCGTCTTAAGTGAAACATCTCTATGGGATTTTAAACTTGGAAATTATGGTTAAGCTTGCTTGCCTATCCTGAGAGATGTGAAGCAAAGAGAATTCATAATTTAGAAAAGAACTTGAATTATGCTCACGTGAAGTCTGACACTTAGAATGTCCACGGAGACATTATTGAAGTGACATTTATTATCACTGGACACATTATTGAAATGACATTCATTATCACATCAATAATGTCAATTCAAATAACAATGCCTCCCTACTTCCTGGGACTCTACTTTGTCCACTATCATTGTTGTTGTTGCTGCTGCTGCTATTTTGGTAGCACTGCCGGCTCCCCCACACCTGCTGCCCCCAAGGCTCTTTGCAGCTTTCGGAATCAGTGCCCTCTGTGGTGCAGGCCTCATCAAGGCCCCGATGAGTGGATCATTTTATTGCTATGTTCACGTTGGCTGGCAAGTATAGATTCCTACTGAGGCTCATTTTGTTGTCGGGATCTGAGGGCCCCGTCCTCTACATAGTACTAGTTAGATCTGCAGTCATATTTCTGGAAAAGTTCTAATATAAGAAAGACTTTCCATGTAGGGTGAAAGCCTACTAATAGATCTACCAATAGAATTGTTTTTCTTTTCAAAAAGGAATCAGATGATGTTGACAATGTATATGCCTGTGTACAGTGTTGTTATTGGGGGCAAGTGGGTAAGGGTACAAAGAACTCTGTGTTATGTTGGCAACTTCTGTGTCTGAAATTTTCAAAATAAAAAAGTATCTTAAAATGAAAGGTAGGAGATATTTTAATCAGGCAAAAAAGTACATGAACTAGCAAGTTTCTAATAAGCAGTAGGATCTCTGAGTTTTTACATAAAAAATAGCTATTGGAAGGACATTCTGGAATCTATGGAGGTAAACCATAAGTCTTTCTTTCACTATGAGATTTTTAGGGGTAAATACATATGGTTAGCAGTGAACTCACAAATAGTGCAGTATATTTGAATTTTGGACCACAAACTCAAGTGTGCTAGAAATATCATCTTACTGCCTATTTACTGCTACATAAAATTTATTCCAAAACTTAGCAGTTTGAAATATGAGATATTTATTACCTAGCCGTGTCTGTGAGCATTTAGCTGTGTTTTCTGGCTCTAGGTGTCTCACAAGGCCTCAAGCAGTTTAGGCTGAAGTCTTATCTGAAGACTCAACTACCTGAGGGTTCACATATAAGCTCTATGATTGTCGGTCTGAGTTCTTCACGGGCTGTTGGACTGAGAACCTCAATTCCCTGCAGGCTGTTGGCCCCGAGGCCTCCCTCTGTTCCTTGCCACATGGGCCTCTCCACAGGGCAGCTCCCATTATGGCAGCAGATGCGCATCAGAGTGAGTGAAAGAGCAAGAGAGGATGAACAGATCCAGAAGCCACAGTCTTTTGATAAATTAGTCACAGAAGTGAGACCCTGTCACTTCTAAATTCTGTTCATTAGCAGAAAGTCTCAAGTTCCAAACACACTCAATATGAGGAGATTACACAGAAACATGAACAGAAGGCAAGGCTTGCAGGGACCACCTTAGAGTCTGTCCACCAAAGTCCACCCTCTGGCCCCCAGTGATTCACATCCATGACACATGCAAAATACATTCATGCCTCCCAAGGTTCCCAGATGTCTCTGCCCATTCAAGCCTCAGCACAAAGTCCACAATCTTACCATCTACATCAAGTCCAGGTCCAGATAAGTACAGTTCCTGAGGCCCACCTTCCCTTGATCTGTGGACGCAGGAAACGAAGAGATGATACCATCTCATGCTATACACACAGGTGGACAGGCAGAGGATAACAGCTATACACATTCTCATACATGGGAGGTACAAATGAGTCACCAATCCATCGCAGTTCTGAAATCCAGACAGGTGAATGTTGGGAGTTTCTTGATTAAGCTTTAAGTCCTGAGAATAAATGACTTGTGGCTCTTGGCTTTGCCTTCTGACTTTTAACACTGCCCTCTGGATCATCCTTCTATTTTCATAAAAGGCATTTGGGGTGAACAGTTTTATCAGCCTTTTTCCTGCCGGTAAACCTGGGAGTCTGATGTGGCCTTTTGTTTTTACTCTGTTTGTCCCCATCAGTCTAAGCTGGCGATGTTTCTGCTGAAACAATTTTCTCAAATATTCTATGGGTTTTCTGTGGATTTTAATGAGTTCACGCCATTGGACACAAGTCACATCCACAGACCTTTTGGTAATAATACCTCCTCCACCTTGGCCCCCGGGCATGACGGACAGATAGCGCCCTTCAGCTTCCCAGAGGCCCGCTAGTTTATCGAGAGGGTCTGTGAAGCACTGAAAGGTATTTTGTGTGAGTGAATATTCTAAGCCTGTATTCCTTCTAAGGTTTTGGCAAATGGTTGTATAGTTACACCCTCTGCTTTTCTCCCAGAGTGCATTTTCCTGACAATAAATCTCTTCATGTTGGCATCTTTGCCATTTGACAAGGCTAAAGAATTTTCAAAGTCCTCAAGTCATGGTTGTGTTTTATGCAGTTATTCTATGAATATATCTCTGTCCTTGCATTTTACTATAAGCAGCAAAAAGACAGGGAGCACCTTCAACACTTTGCTTGCAAATCCCTTTCACTATATAGCTCAGTTAATCATTTACAAGTTCAGCTTTTCATAGAACTTCAGGAGACAGTTTCATTGAGCTTTCTGCCACTATATAACAAGATTCTGCTTCTTCCAGTATCTAAAAATATGCTTCTCCTTTTCTTTAGAGACCTCAATGGCAGTGCCAGAGCCTGCATAGCTAATAACAGTCTGCCCAAGGTTCTTTAGATATTGTCTATGATAGTCCTCAAAATTCTTCCAGCCTTCCACCATGGCCTGCTTCCAAAGCCACTGCCCCATTTGTAGGTATTTGTGACAGCCCCCAACCACTTCTAGATACCAAAATCTGTATTAGTTAACAAATTACCACAAACTTCAAATCACACAGTGTCTATGGGTTTGGAGTCTAGACATAGCCTTGCTGGATTCTCTTTCAGAGTCTTGCCAGAGTGCATTCAAAGTCTTCGGGAAGATCAACTGGGAAAGATTCCATTTCCAAGCTTACTCAGGTGGTTGGCAGAATTTATTTGTTTGGGATTATATGACTAAAAACTTAGGGGTTTTGCTGCCTGCTGGCCAGATGTGGCCCACAGCTCCTAGAGGCCATTCCATCTTGTGGCTCTCACAGCAGGCAGTTCACAACACAGCAGTTAGCTTTCTCATGGCCAGCAGGAGAGTGAGAGTGACTGTTCTAGCAAGACCAAGTCTTAGACAACACAATCATGGGACTGATAGCCATGACCTTTGCTGTATGCTGTAGGATAGAAGAAAGTCACAAGTACCCACCCCATTCAAGAGAGGGACTGTCAAAAGGCATGAGCCCCAGGAAGCAGGGATTTGTGGAGGCCATGTCAAAATCTGTTCACCACTGTTCTCATCAGAAACGTCCTGAAGTATTGGGAAGCTGCTTACAATGAAAAGCTTCCTAAAATTCCAATTCTTCTTTGGAAACTTAAATTTTATATTTTGAAGAAATATTCAGTTATTCTGCTTGAAGTGACAGGCTCGCTCTATTCACTTACAAGAAAATCTTTGTCAAAAACTTAAGTGTGAATAACCATAGTGTGCCTGTCATTCTTTTCAGTAAAAATGGTGTTCCATCAAAGAAGTGGCTAGTTTAGCTTGTAATTCAAATAACTGTTAAAGTGCTTTTCCTCAAAAAAACAGGTACTGTGATACACTGTCTACTTCCCATTTTGTCTCACAAAATACCAGATGTTTACACATGGATCGAGATTATAAAAAAACTAATAACTTGTACTGCTTCATCAAGGATATTCTTAAGTAACAGGGGAATTTTAAAAAACCTGGGAATGTGTTGCAATGAAAAATACAATGGCTACTGGCATAGTGTGGAGTCACGGTGATGATTCAGGCACCAGCAGTGTTACTCACCACTGCTTTTTCACCATCGTTGCACATATGCACATAGGGGAAAGCAAGTAATATCTGGGTTTTACCTTTCCATACCCCTGAAAGGGGCTTAAGGTAAACAGAGATCTGTGAACCACACTTTGAGAGCTGATGCAGAAGAACAAGTAGATAAAAAACAAACAGGAGAAAGCATAACTATGGAATTCATAATTCTTTAAAATCAGCAAACTACTAGAAAAAATTGATCTTATCATATTAAACACAAAAGGTATCTAGACAAAAAGGTGAGAATATCAATATAAGAGATATACAGGATATCTCACCTCTGGCTACGAGGCAGTATTCTAAATGGAAAGAAAGAAATGACAAAGCACAGATTTGAAGGTTTGACTGATAAAAAATCTACTTCCAAGATGATTACCCCTTCTATTTCAACCTAACTTTCCTCTGAGTTTTTCCAAACCCCAAATCCCATTTCTTAAAGTTAGCCTGCTATGTTAGTGAAGAATATTATTACTTGAAATGATTTCAAGAATGCTACCCGTAGGCTGCTGTTTATACTATTTGGAAATATTGCTGAGAGTTTTCTAGTTACATCCTTTTCTCTGTTGCATGAAACCAGAGCTTCTCACACTATAACGTGCACTGGAATTACCTGGGAGTCTTGTTAACATGCAGATCCTCAAGGCAGTGGGCCTGGGCTAGGGGCAGCTCCTCAAGGCAGTGGGCACTGGGCCTCATCCAGTGATGAGGGTGCTGCTGATCCCTAAAAACACCCAGGAACTGAGGTGCTGACAGAAATAAACTTCTGGGGGTCTTGTTATGGCTATGAGCTCCTTATTTCTCTTAAGCCCATATGGTTCTCTACTGTTCTTACAAGAATTTTCTCAACACCTAAAGATATTGTCCTCTGCAACAGTGGAATATCCAGGGACCAGTTAAGTAAGCATGGTATACCCACTCAATGGAAAACTATGCACCCCTGAAGAGTTTTTAGGAACATAGAGTTCTGCATATGGTACATAGAGACATTTTAATGATGATTGTATCTACAGTGTAATTCTAGCTTTATTAAAATATATTATGCTGTGTGTTCATGTGTGTGTCCAGAAAAGGATCTGGAGTGAAATACACCAGAACATTCTGAGTTGTAGAATTGTGTCTGTTTTCTTCTCCATTTTACGTTGTGTACTTTTCAGATTTTCTTCAATGAGCATATATTGTAAAATTAAACTTTTATTATAAGCATTAAATCTCTTTTAAATTAAGATTGCTCTAATCTTTAGAATCTGCGGTGGGAGCCTACTACAGAGATCCACAGGGAAACTTTTCACTGTAGTCTCAAGATGAAATTTCATAAAGATAAATTTTCTGAATTATAGTTGTTTATTTTTAAAAGCCAATAAAGTACTTTATTATTTATTTAATTAATGTGTTCTTATTTATTTATTAGCTTTACTATTTATTTAATGAAGTATTTTATTGACTTTATAGGGAAAAGTGGAGAACATTATCTTCATGCAAAATAAAACACAGGCTGTAATCCCAGCAATTTGGGAGGCTGAGGCAGGCGGATCACCTGAGATCAAGAGTTCCAGACAAGCCTGGCCAACTTGGTAAAACCCTGTATCTACTAAAAATACAAAAATTAGCTGCGCATGGTGGCGGGCATCTGTAGTCCCAGTTATTTGGGAGGTTGAGGCAGGAGAATCGCTTGAACCCGGGAGGCAAATGTTGCAGTGAGCCAAGATTGTGCCACTGCACTCCAACCTGAGCCACAGAGCAAGACTTCATCTCAAAAAATAAATAAATGTTAATTAATTAAATAAACAAATAAAACACAGCAAACATGAAGAAGAGAGAAGGAACACAGAGACTGTTAAGTTCTAGTACTTTTTAGAGACAGTTTGAAGTGTTTTAGTTTTTGACCCTGAAGTATTTAGTTTTTGACAAAATTTTATAGTTACCTCAGAAAATGTGCTTTTGTTTCTTATGCAAATTTATCTTTATTCATTTAATATATTTTCTCCTGTTTAAAGTTAATAACAAGTCTTAAGCTGATAACATCATTTATCATGTTACCAGAGAAATTTTTCCCTTGCTTTTAAAAAATGTCATATTTTCTCTAGAACATTATAAAGTACCTACTATGTTTACATAAATTAGCACAATTTAATTAAAGGAAATACTATATTTAATTCTTCATTTCTGAAACTAGATGTCTATGACTTGATTCCTAAATTTGGGTGTAATTTTAGGAGATCCTTACTAATAAAGTTTATGTCACAGCCTGCAAGAAAGACAAGCTGGCCTCAGTATCACTGCCAATAAACCAAAACTTGCCAGACTGGAATGCAAAACAGCCTTGGAAGGGTACTCAGATTGGGCTCATTATCACAGACATCACCGCTCCGTTGTCTGGCAGTGATCCCAGGTGGGATCTCTCTTAGTCTCCTTAACTTATTTTATACTGAATGAAATAATCAACTCTACCATGTCAAAGAGACTCACTTGAGCAAAAAGAGAATTTATGAACTCCATTCAGTGGTGAGTAACTTGATTGCTTAGGAAATGTCTAACACAAAAATGTGCTCAGTAGATTATGCAGTGAAACTGAAAACGAGAGAGAGGCTTGAAATTAAGGCTCGACTAGGATTAAGTTTTTCCAAAGTACTAAAATGCCTTAGAAGAAAGACTTTTTTCATTTCTATGTGTACAATTATAACGTGGATATCGTGTGCACTTTCCACTCTAATTTAGACCAGTTGAAAGGAATAAATGATGAAGTGCTGACATATTTATCTTGCATCTACTAAGCTTATCCATTAAAATAGATTTATCTGCACCATTTCCCTTAAATTACAATCATGCCCTGGTTTTACAGCAATTTTCTGTATTTTGTGAAATTATGCCTCCAGAGGCTTATCATGCACTTGGGGGGTGCATTGTTCCACCAGGTCAGAAGCATGTATATAGTCATGCTATTTCTTCCAGATGTGAGAGCTCAACAGTCTCTGCATCCCAAACTCCAATAAAATAGAATTTATCCACTTCTGTGGTCACAGATGTAATGTTATGCACATATGTTGCTTGCTCAACGATTCCTTTGTAAAATGGGTTTCCGAATGTTCAGTTTCTTAAAATGCAGATGAAATCCATATTTGCTTCACAACTACTTTTTAAAGCAATTTCAGTAGGTTTGCTCAATTTGGAGTTGGATGAATGACTATTTGCTAAGGTTTCTGATTCTGAGAGATTTACTTCTAAATACAATCTTATATGTGTGTAAAACATGGAGACTTTCAACCTGTTTTTTAAAGATTCCTTTTCTGTTTGGTCATCATCTTTTCAGCCCCATTTCCTAAATGCAGTGCATGATGTTTTCTCTAGAGGAATTTGTAATAGGGACTTTGAATTCTTACCACTTGCCTCTCCAGACAAATCTAATGGCGCCAGCTGAAAAAAAAATATTGTTTAATTATTTAAGAAAGCTATGTTCGGTACTTTAAAAATCATATTTTGAGTTTTTTAATTATAAAAAAGATTATCACTGTAAACAAAACAACCATATTGAATGTGTGAGTGAAGTCAAACATGGAAATCTTCCTCCCTCCTACAACGCCTACCCCCAGAGAGGTAAACACTTTTAACTGTCATTGTACGCCCTTCTGGAGGTTTTCACATTCTTTACTTACATATATTAAGTACATGAACTATGTGCAGCTTGCTTTTTCGCTGAACATAGAACTTGGAGTTCTTTCCCTATCTCGATTTCCCTGACTCGATTTTTAAAATCCACTGCACAGACCATAGAACAGATTCAGCTTTCACTGATGGATATTTAAGCCATCTGTTTTTTTACATATTAAAATGTCTCAGTGAACTTATGTACGTAGTATAGATTCCTAGAACTGGAATCATTTTGGCAGATAGTACCAGATTCCCATCCAAAACGGCTGGGTTTATCTATGCTCCACAACATCCTACTCTCCAAACTTTTGCCAACGCTGGGCAATATCACTATTTCCAGATGTTATGCTAGTATTTTAATAATTTTTTAATTTTAAATTTATATTTTTAGGCTTTTAGCTGAATGTGTAAATGTCTGTGACTGGTATTTTCTTTAAATTTATGTTTGGATGCATTTAGTTCAATGTGTAAAGGTTTATGACGGATGTAAAGGCAGTAACTTCTTATCAGCATAAAATATTTTTCTCTGTCTACTTTATTGCTTTTTACCTTGATTCCTCCTTTTTCTGGTATTAAAAGCCCTGCTCCTGATCTTTGTTGGCACTTGGCTGTTTATATTTCTATTCCTTTCTTTTCAATATTTCTATTTCATTTTATAAAGATAATGTAATTAAATGTTGCCTTTTTACCTAATCTAGGAGGCTTTGCTTATTAATCAAGGAGTTTTTGCATTTATTGTGAATCCTGAAATGTTTGCTCTTTTTCCTGACATCTTATTTAAAATTTTCTTTTTATTAAGCGTATATTAGTTTGGCTTCAACTTTAAACATTTTTTTTCTCGATTTCACCAAATTAATTGGGTTTCCTTTGCTTTTATTTTTTTCTCTTATGATTTGGAAGTTTCATATCCCATTTCTGATCTATGTCCTATTTCTATTTTACTAACAGTTACATTTTAGACATAAACACATATAAACAAGTTTTGTTTTGATCTTTACATGAGATATATACATATTTAATATATTTATATACACGTTACATATGTTTAGTTAGATGTTTTAGCAATACTGATTGAATACTTTTTATTTAAATGAAAGAATTAACTTTATGTAAAATTGCTGATCATTTATTAATACTCACAAAGTCATCTATCTACCTCAAGTATTAAACAGGCATAACATAAACAGTAAATTAAAATGCAATGTTAGATACACATTATTTTGCAAGTTCCAAACTTCAGTATCAACAACTTTAAGGACTTTTTCAATAAAACCACATATCAATAATAGCACTATTCCAAGCATTTCCATTTTTATACAGCTTTATGTTATTTTGCTCTTCAATATGTAGTACTTCTAAATTATTTATAACTATTAATAAAATACTACTTTTAAAAATTTCCTCTGAAAATAATTTGATGGTATAATTTGTACCTCATGATTTTTGATAACAGAATGAGCCTGGACTGCAGCAGAATGCCTAACAATGTATCCAAATATGTGGCAATGTTGGGGTAATAGGATATGAGGCTGGTAAAGAGCAAAAGCCAGTCTGTTTCTGTGAAGCACCAGATTCTCAACTTTTACCTTAAAGGAATAAAAATTAAATTACTTTTCAGTTCAAAAGGCTGCCTGCAGATGTACAGCACGGAGGTGTAAGAGAAACAGCCTTAGTTACAGACATGGTCACAGATGCTATACTGGTCTAGATCTGCCCCTGTCCAACATGGCGGCCTCTGGTCTCATGTGACTGAGCACTTGAACTGTGGTGAGCTGGAACTGAGATGTGCTTTAAATGCAAAATGTACACCAGATTTCAAAGACTCAATACAGAAAAGAAAAATTTATATATAAAGCATCTCATAAATCTTATATTGATTACATGTTGAAATGATAATAGGATATTAATTTTATCTGATTCCTTTTACTATTTTAATGTGGCTACCAGAAGGTTTAAAATTTCATATGTGGTTCTCATTATATATCTGTTCAACAGAGGTCTCCTAGATGTCCTTGGATCCACTCGAGAGATGAATGACTGATGAAATCATGACTGCAAAGAGCACCATTCTCCATGAGCAGTGACAGAGGGCAGGAAGGGTAGCGCCTCCCAGTGGGGCTCTTAGCTGCCATGCACAGTAGGTGCTGTGCAACCCCCAGATTCTACTCTGCTCAGAGGTAATGTGTTAGTTATCATTTTCTTGGAGCTCCAATAATTGTCTTGACAACACCTTAGACAGTTCCAGGTCTGTTTGGTTTAATTCAGTCCAAAGGATTTCAGCAGTAATTTGCTAAAAACAGGAGAGTATCCTCTCTTTAATGAGACAAATGTCCACTGAAGTCATTTTTCTGGCAATGTAGCTGCCTTTTTTTAAATTTAGTTATCATATATTCCAAATTTGTGATAGGGCCCAGTAATGGGAGCAGTGGCTGAATTTCTGAGTCTGGATTTACTTTGTTTTTGCACCTTATTATTCCTGTTTTCTAAATAATCAGAACCCTTGTAGATGATAAATTACACTAAACTACTCCTGTGCTCCATAGATATATTAATCTAAAATCCTGACTTCTTGTTGTTATTGTCCTCTATGAAGAGTAACATCCAAGCCTCCTGACAATGTCATCCTTTTAGGAAACAATGTGATCTTTCTGTTTGCTTTTTCACTGTTCTAGAAGTTTAGTGGATGTGCTCACTTTGGCAGAATATATACTAAAATTGGAACGATACAGAGAAGATTAGCATGGCCTCTGAGCAAGGATCACATGCAAATTCATGAAGTATTTCATATAAAAAATACTTTAAAATAAAAAATATATATTTTAAAAGATTAGTTGATAAAGCACATGGCTTGAGTAGGGTTCCCTGCAATGTCCTCACCCCCCGGCCTCCTGACTGCCTTCTGCCCTTGCTGTTATGAGGCCAGAGCTTGGCCCACCACAACCCACTACACAGGCTTCACTTCGAATTCCTCACCTTGTGCCTGCCATGGGGTCCACCTTTCAATCTCAATGCCCTGGTCCTAACCCTATACCTACATACTTTCTCTCAACATCAAGACTTACCTGAACATATGCCAAACTACCTCAAACAAAACATAACACAATAAAATATGAGCAGCTGTTTTACTTTCCTTATATTTTATTCCTGTTTGTTGAAATCTTCTAGAATTTTAGTTTTGGATATTTTTAATGTTATGTTTTTATTTCAGGAATTCATTTTAGCAGTTGTATTAAACTGTACAACTACATTGTCAACACTTATTTAGATTTAGTCACAGGGTTGGCTGGTTCCTTTGCTCATGGTCTGGATGTATTATAGCTTTCCTTTTGCTGGCTTCTTTATCCTGATTCATTTTTCATTTGCCTAAGGCATTCTTTTCCCCTTTTTTCCCCAGAAGAATATATGAATGATAATTTGGGGGGTCCATTGTGTCTAAATAAGAATTTACTGTAGTCCCCCATTCCCCATTTGACATCTTAGATCTACAAAACTAATCACAAAATTATTTGCCCCCAGAACTTTGTAAGCACTGTTTTATTATTATTACTGTTATTATTATTCTTTTTAGAGACAGGATCTCACTCTGTCACCCAGGCTAAAGTGCAGTGGTACAATCATGACTCACTGCAGCCTCAAACTCCTAGGCTCAAGTGATTCTTTACCTCAGCCTCCCGAGTCTCTGGGATTACATGCATATGCCACCACATTTGGCTAATTTATTTATTTTTGTACAGATGGGGTCTCCCTGTTGCCCAGGCTAGTCTCAAATTCCTGGTCTTTAGTGATCCTCTCACCTCAGCCTCCCAAAGTGTTGGGATTACAGGTGTGAGCCACTGTGCCTATTACTTTCCAATATTTAATGTTATTTGACACTTTAGTCTTTTATAGATTGCCTGTTTGGTTGTGCTCTCTTGCTCTTTCCCCAGGCTCAGAGACTTTACCAAGATATGTCTCAATCCATCCCCAAGTCTTGCTTAATACTCTGTTTAAAGAAAACTCCCTCTAAGCGCACTTTTCCTCTACTCTCACATAACAGTCAACACAGAAGACTTCTGTTATCAAATGTGGGTTTTCTTTTCCCCCATACACCCATCAGCGGACACCAGCTGCATGTCCTCTAATTCAATTCCAACACTGTTTACCTAGAGATAGTGTCAGATGCCACAGGCTGAGGGGTCAGTCCCCCAAGAATCCTCCTCCATACCAGTCACCAAGTCATGGCCTTCAGAACTTCTGACCAACCAGCTTCAAGTTAAGGTTCTCATGACCCCTTCTTTGGGTTCAATGAATTTGCAGAAGCGTCTTACAGAACTCAGGGAAACACTTGCTTAGTTCACCAGTTTATTGTTCTACACTGGAAAAAATACAGATAAAGAAACACTAGGGCGAGTATGGGGGAAGGGGCTTGGAGCTTCCATGCCCTCCCTGGGCATACCACCCTCCAGGAACCTCCTCATGCTCAGCTATTGGGAAGCTTTCTGAACCCTGTCCTCTTGGGGTTTTATGAGAGTTTTAAGACCCACAATCAGAAAGGTTGAAGAACATTAGAATGGAAGGTCTAACATATCTAACATCATAAAAAGACTATATAAAGGCTGTGGGAGTTATGAGCCAAAGAACCCTGGATGAAAAACCTATATATATCATAACACCACACGCTCATTAGATGCTTTTGGTATGAATTATGTATTTCACTTAGAAAAATTATCTGTTAATAATGTGATTATAATCTCCCTCTCTCCTTTTTACTTTCTATAGATTCCCCATTATATGGATATTAATTTCCTGGACTCTATCGTACTTCTTAACTCCTCACTCCAGCTCTGTCTGCTGAAGATTGTAAAATAATTTCACAGCTTATTATTCCTTTTATCTATCTTGTTTCAGCCCCTTTCATTTTAAAAAATTCAGTCCTTCCATTAAGATTTTTATTTGAACAATTAGAACTCTTCTGTTTCCTGAACCTTTACTTCATAGCTGTGATAGACTCTGAAGCAGGCCCCATGATCCCTGCCTTCTGGTAATTGTCATTTTTAATACCCTTCCCTAAGAGTGGAAAGGACCTGTGTCTTGCTCTCATCCAACAGAATACAGCAAAGATGACAAAGAGTCATCTGTGTGATTACATTACAGAAGATAATACCATCTGTGCTGCTGGAAAAGCTCTTTCCCCTGCTGACTTTGGGGAAGCAAGCAGCCATGTTGGAATGCCTACATGGCAAGGAACTGAGGGCAAACCTCCAGCCAACAGATGGCAAGAACTGAGGCCCTTTGTCTAGCCATCTGTAAGGAACTGAATGTTGCCCAATAACCACGTGAGCTGAGAAGTGGATCCTTCCCCAACAAGCCTCAGATGAGACCATAGCCCTGACCAACACCTTCATTGCAGCCCTGTGGGTCCCTAAAGTAGAGGACCCAGCTAAGCCTGACCCACAGAAACTGTGGGTTTAAAGTCACTAAGTTTGACTGGGCATGGTGGCTCACACCTGTAATGCCAACACTTTGGGAGGCTGAGGCAGGAGGATCATGAGGTCAGGAGATGGAAATCATCCTGGCCAACATGGTGAAACCCCGTTTCTACTAAAAATATAAAAATTAGCTGGGTGTGGTGGTGCACACCTGTAGTCCCGCTACTCAGGAGGCTGAGGCAGAACAGCTTCAACTTGGGAGGCAGAGATTGCAGTGAGCCGAGATCGCGTCACTGTACTCCAACCTGGCGACAGAGTAAGACTCCATCTCAAAAAAAAAAAAGTCGCTAAGTTTGTGGTGATATTGTTATGCAACAATATACTAATACAAGAGCTCTATTTTAATTTGGTGGCTACCATGTCTTCTGGGATCAAGACTTTTTAAAGCTCAACTCAGTCTCAATCAATGCTCTTCTCTGCGTGCCTCTCACAAAGTTGGGCTTTTCAGAAGTCTCATGAATCTTGCATGGTTGTGAAGTGAATATAAAGTCCCTGGCTGGAAAGAACCTTCTAATGTGTGTGACATAGGATTAGAGACAAAGACACGCATGTGTTGGAAGTCAGTGGAGGCTATCTCACAACCAGTGATCATAGAAGGCCTTGCTGGAGAAATTATATTTTATTAACTTGAAGAAGCTGTAAGGAAGAGCTTTCCACACTCAAAAGAGCAGCGTAATGTTCCCTACCCCACATTGCTGTGATAACAAACTACCATAAACTTACCAGCTTCGAACCACACATAGTTACAGCTGATACCCACAGTCTGTATCAGAAGCCTGGGAGGCTCTACTGGTTTCTCTGCTCTGGGTTCTAAAGACTGAAATCAAGGTGTCAGCTGACTTGGACTCTCATCTGGAATCTCTTTGGGGAGGCTTCCTGGCTCATTTAGGTTGCTGAGAATTCACTTCTATGCAGTTGTAGGACTGACATCTCTGCTTTGTGTTGGCTGTTGTCTGGAGGCTTCTCTCTAGCCCTTGCGCATGGACTGCTGCATCATGGAGCTGCAACTGCAGAGCAAATCATTCTTACGCTTGGAATCGTGGACATCCTCTCTGCCACATCTTTCTTCTGCCTCTTCAGACTTCCTCTTCTCTAACCAGCCAGAGAACATTCTCTGCTTTTAAGGACTTATGAAATTAGATTTGCCCTACACAAATAATTCAAGATAACCTATCTAAAGGTCTGTAACCACATTACCTCTGTAAGGTCCCTTCTCAGCAGGGCCTAGATTTGATTGACTAAACAGAGGATGGGTCTCTTGGAGGAACGTCTTCAGAATTCTGCCTACCACATTTTCTATATGGGAAACATGTTATGTTTGTTCACCTTAAGATCCAGTGGGATGAAGCAAAGTAAGAAAGGAGACTGAGGAGAAATTATATTTGGCTCTAGGAAGGAATTTGTATTTTATTTTCACTTCAACAGGAATCTGTTGGAAGATTTTTACATGGGGAAGTATTGCTAACTTATACTTTAAAAGTGATCAGTATGCTGACAGAGAAAAGCTTTCTTAGCAATTGTCTTTCATACTGCTCAGCTATTGACAGAGAGATGTGTTAGCTGTGGTGTGAGCATGACCTCCTCTATGTCTTGGCATAAGCCTGCATGTGTCAGTGGCAAGGATATAGAGAAACTGTAGGAAACGGGGAGTTGACCCTTAAAAAAATGTGGAAGTAGGTAAAAAGTTATGAAGTGAGACAGGACTTAGTTACATTAAGTTCCGCTGCTTCATCAAATACTTGTGCTTCTGTCTAACGTGGCAACCAGAAGTACCTGCCACGCTGACTCACTTCTCAGGCTGCAGGGCCCACAAAAGCCAGGTGACTGTAAATGGCTCCCAGATTTAGGGAAATCCACTTCCCAGTGGCCCGTGAGCCTGCGCTCTGCAAGACTTGTCTTGGCAATCCTTTCAGATACCAGACCACTGGCCCACAGCCTATTTTGCTGCCTAAGCTAGGGATACAGCCCAGGCACTGCAGAGATAACCAATCTCAGCTAGCGTTTTCGCAGCCATTATTTAGCTCAGGGATTCCAACAACCTAATACCATTTGCTTTGTAACCTCCAGAAACACCTGTCATGTTTGAAAATGGTATTCTTCTCTCTTTTCCAACATCACATTGGATTTTAGTGTATATTTTTTCATTTCAATGAATATTTTGCACATATGGGCAGGAAAGGTAAATTTGTGGCTTAGGCCACTATTTTAAATGGAAAGTTTGATACCATACCTTTCCTTATTAAGCTAATATATTCTTCTGGGGAAAGAAAACGCTGGGGTAGTTTTTTCCTAGAAGGCTTTTAAGGGAAAGTTGAGCTGCATGCATTTCTTGGATACAAAGGTAAGGTGCAACTCTGACACTAAAGCATGGGACTACCAAGTGGTTGGGTCCCCCTCTCTGGGACAGCATGGCTTTGTCACAAATGGGGATGAGAACCAGGGCCTGACAGTCCAGGACAGTGGGTGAAGACAAGCAAAGGAGGAGACAAGGAGCAAAGAAGGAAACGAGGCTCTGCTCTGGACTCACTGACTGCACAGGTTGTAGTGTTTGAGTGCTTGTCCTGGCCATATCTGAGGAACCTTGGACTTGCCTACATTTTCCCTGTCATCTCTACATTTCTGAGCAGAAATGAAGAGAGGTCTAACAGCTAGGCTTCACTGGCCATGGCAGGCCCTGTTGGTCAGCAGGCACACTGCTGCTTGTTGACATGCCTGAGCACAGCTGTCACAAAACATCCAAGGCCCAAGTGTCCTCAACCACAGCATGCTGCCTTTATAAAGCGCCACCTTATGTGGACTTCCTAATTTTTCTTTTTTCCCTTTTATTAAGTGATTTATTATATATTAAGTGGTCCATTATGCTGACTTAACTCCTTAATAAAGCCCTCTCTTCATGTTTTCCCATTTTTCTTGTAATGAGCCAAATTAGCAATACTTAAAAGTTAGCCCTTATATGGCTAGATTTTGTTTTGTACCTCTCAGTTCCCAGCACCTCATACTCTGTAAGTAATTCTCAAATTCATAAATTTTTGGTAAGTGGTAACAGAAAACTGGATGTGTCAATTAAGGATTGTCCAGTACAATTCCCTCACTTTTATCACTTAAAACACACACACACACACACACACACACACACACAGATCTTAGGGAGTTCACGCAGACTGTCTAAGGTTAGACTCACAGGCAGTTTTCTAATGCCCATTTTAATGCTCTTTCCATTATAAACTGACTGTGTTGTAAAAGTATTTTTTAAGGGCAAGAGTTAAAAGTGGTGACTACATCTCATTCTTTCTCCCAAGACTCCCTCCATTCACCCAGGCTGCTGGGGCAAACCTTCAAGATGGCCCCCACCTGCTTAAACTGTTTAAAAATGTGCTCCAGGGGAAGGGGGAGGGGAAAGAAAAAGAAAACAAAAATGTGCTCCAGATGCTCCTTCAATACCAACTCCAGAACTGAGGTCAAGAACTTGGAATATAAGAAGGAAGTTAAAAGATGTTATCTTGATTTGACCTGTCCTTTTGCCATGGACTTAGATAGAATCTTTTCTTTTAATCAGATCCCTAAAGGTGGGTTGTAAAGTGTCACTTAAAAAAACACTGGAGAGTAACAATGGGAGACCAATAAATAACATATAAGCATGAATAGAGAAAAATAATAATCTGGGACAGACCTATTAAAAAGTTCTAAAGTGTAGAAAAGAGAAACATAACTAAGAGATATTTCTTTGGAATTAGAATTTTTCCATAAAACTAAGGATAGATGGCATATGATCTCTAATAATATGATACAAATCCCACAAACACTAAGCAGAATGAGCTAGGACAATCACACGAAATAGCTGAAAAGATCCTTCACAGCAACAAAAGCAAAATCAAGGCAGATTCAGAGAAGATGCACAATCATAAAACATGAACCAGGCCTTTTAAATCTGTATTTTACTATTTAATCCTCACTCTCCAACAAGGCAAATATAAACTACTCTCACTTTAGAACTGAAACTGAATAAGTACCAACAGTCACCAATAAATGACAGCCAGAATTCAACAGATCTATTTGGCTCCACAGCCCATGATCTTTAGACTATGATTCTATCAAGACCAGCTGTCAGTATGAAAAGCAGACTTGATAGATATTTTAGAATTGAGAAAATGAGTTAAAATTTCTGAAAAATTAGAAATTTACCACAGGATGAATACTATCAAAAGGATCATAAATTATTAGATGTCAAAAAGATTTAAGAAGGCCTGAAATTATAAATTATAATAAGTCACCATACTCCATACTCCTGTCAAAACTGTTAGCATTAATACCACAACCAAGTGAAATGTTTGGTACACGTGTATTTCTACTAAGGAAATATAATTTTTAAAGACATTAAATATCCGGCTAGCATTCATGTTTCTGAAACAATGGCTAAAGACAGTGTAGTGCGACACCTAGAGAATTTAATCCAAGATTATACTCAGTCAGACAATCATATTTGACGAGAATAAGAAATCTTAAAAGTTTTAGTAAGCTTCCTGCCCAACGACTTCAGAAAGACTCAAAATCACAGTGCTGCGACAAAGAACGCTTTTCTGTGGTATAACACAGAAACAACAATTGACTCCCCGAACTCAAATTTTCTTTCCAGCTTTAAAATATCCTGACTATTCCTTTCAGGTTTAGATTCTTATTTAACAGAGTAGACTTTAATTCAAGAGGGGCCATTTCTTGAGCTAACATGGGCTCTGCCTAATCCAAGATGAGCTAAACCAACGAGACTTTCTCTCCTTGTCACAATTTCTAAACTCTATAGAAAGAAGTGGCCCTGTGGCTGGTGATCAAGGGAGCTTAAAGTCAGAGACAGCAAAAGATGTAACTGGAAAAAACTGACGATAAATATTAAGAGCAAATTACAGAGCTAAACAAAACATTAACACCTAGAGGGCAAATGCTGATAAATCTAAATAGCCACAGTAATTGTAAGACCCAAGAGGGCAGGAGTGATATGCAATTAATTACCAAGAAAGAAAAACTAGAGAATTCCTTGACACCAATACCAAAGAACCCAAGGATATAGTGCTGTTTATATAGAAATTGAAAGGGACAAAGACAGTAATGAATATTGCGAAATGTTTTAAGATGTTACAAGATGTAACTAAGAACTAAAGACAAAAAGTTTAACATCCAAATTCAAATAAAAACACCAGGTGTGGTGGCTTACACCTGTAATCTCAGCACTTCAGGGAGCTGAGGTAGGTAGATCAAGTTTGAGGCCAGGAGTTTGAGACCAGCCTAAGTAACATAGCGAAACCCCATCTCTATTAAAAATGCAAAAATTAGCCAGCCATGGTGGTGTACAGCTGTGGTCTCAGCTACATGGGAGGCTGAGGCACAAGAATCACTGGAACCCAGAAAGCAAAGGTTGCAGTGAGCTAAGATCACATCACTGCACTCAAACCTAGACAACACAGCAAGACTCTGTCTCAAAAACAAAACAGAACCTAAAACAAATTCTAATGAAAGACAACCGCACATTACAAAGGGAACAACTAAAAATTGCAACAACAATCCTTTAACATAAAAACAGAAAGCAAACCAAGAATAAAAATTTAAACTATACATATACACCAACTGCCTAAATTCAGCAACTAAGTGTTTTGATTGGACATTTCAAGTTGCACTGTTCACAAGAGAAAACATTCGAACTTAAATGTAACCTCCACGAGACCAAGGATATTTGTCTGTGTCATTCATTGCTCTACCTTCAGTACCTTCAGTTTTTTGAATAAATGCAAAAAGAATGCCAATAAATACCAAAATTGCCTACTGCCCGATGCTGCCACAGTATAATCCCTCGGATTCAGTGCAGATGGAGTTTTACAGGAACTACTTTTCAAGAGAACAATTTAGAATGCAAGCCAAAAGCTTTCAAAAGTGCATATTCTTTAATCCAAGAATTACTCAAGAAATTTATACATATTTTTTAAAAAGATCACTAAATGGCATCCCACATAGCTCCTTTACAATAAACAAAAGATGAACAACCTAACGTCTCCCTATATGCCCTCTACCAGATGACTCAATTATAGTCCATCCATGGAATCCTAGGCAATCATAACAGAACATTTATGCTAACATGGAAAGTGAAGATATGCTTTAGAGAACACGCTACAAAAGAGAATACATTATACAATCCTGCTGTCTAAAACAAAACATCTGGAAGAATCTATGCTTAAATATTAATAGTGTCCCGCAGTGATAGGATAAAGGTAATTTTTATTCTTTACTTATCTCTATTTTCCCATGTTTCTGTAATGAACGTTTCATAAAACACAATGGGTCTGGTATAAAAATATGGAAACACTTATTTTTGAAAGAGAGCAGTATTACAGGCTGTAGTGTCAAATAAAACATTAATGTTAAGTATCACACACTTCCCTGAAAATAACCAACACTCTTAATTACCCTTTCAGTTCTGTGAATATATCTGTAATACTACATCATATCTTGCTATTTCTGAAAATGTTAGTCCTGATAAAAATTAAAAACCGTAAGAGATAACAAATTGGCAGAATAAAGTAAAAACTGGCACTTTAGCTTTTAGCGAGATCTTAAATCTGCTGAAATAACACTAAGCAATGCTCTGTTCCAAATGTAAACCATTATACTAGTCAACATTAAGAATTACATGGCCATCGGAAAGAACACTCTTCAATAAAAGATGGGTATTAATCAGATAACTTTATATGTAATATTCAACTAAAAAAATTAATTTGAATTCACTTTTCATGTTATATAACTTCAAGAGAAAGACTTCTTAGAAACAAAAGTTGATTCTCACTTTGTTTAGATAGGCTTACACATCAGGTAATAAATGGAAAGCAAAAACTTACATTAAAATATGCTGTCAATGAGTTGTAAAATCTGAGCTATTATTTGAAGTACAGAATTCAGAATATTTTCTAAAAAAACACAACACATCCCCAGCTTTCTCTGCTAAAAAATAAAAAAGACTGTACTACAGAGATGCCCCCTTTTAATTCCAAGTATCCCATTTACTTTCCACAACCAAAAGTTTTGTTCCAGTTTTCATAAAGCTCTAAATCTTTTGGAGAAACGCTAGGTCGCACAGTTCTAAAAGCATTTTCAAAATCAATATAAGCTATTGGTCGAACTTGATCTGGTGTTATGGTAGCAATGTCAGCAGTTTGTAAACTGCGAATAGGACCAAGAGAAGCCTCTCTGCAAAGCTGTGTCATGTCTGCTCCTGAAAACCCATCAGACTGCTGTACAATCTGTTCAATTTCTTCTTCACTGAGGCAACACTGTTCTTTGGACATTAGATTAATTACTATCTGTTTCCTGGCTGAAGCTTCTGGGAGGGGAATATAAAGCCTTTTCACCAATCTTCTTCGGGCAGCCTCATCAATTTCTTGTGGCCGATTTGTTGCTCCTACCACTAGGATACGATCTTCAGAAGATGTTGTTGCTCCATCTAATTGAACTAAAAATTCTGTTTTTATCCTTCTGAGAAGATTCATGCTCACTATCTCCCCGTTGAGATAACAGGGAATCAATTTCATCAATAAATATCACAGCTGGTTGCTGACACCTTGCAACAGCAAACAATGCACGGACCATCTTCTCCCCCCCTCGCCTACCCATTTAGAAGTTAAGGATGAAGCAGAGATGCTGAAGAACGTTGCCCCAGACTGACTAGCAATGCACTTGCCAATTAGAGTTTTACCAGTCCCAGGAGGACCAAAGAGCAAAATTCCTTTAGGGGGTCCCCTTAAACCAGTAAAGATGTCTGGCCGTAACATGGGCCACACGACTATCTCCTTTATGGTGGCTTTAGCAAATTCTACCCCTGCAATATCTTCCCAATTTACTGGAGGTCCATGATCCATAATCTCATTCATAATAAGTTCAATCATCTTTGGCTCCAAGTTCTTCAGACGCTCATCGACTGGATGTGCTGGTTCTGAAGGTCCTGCCCCATAAGGCTTATACTGCATTCCTCCATTCTGCTCTCCCCCATCTTGCTTGGGTATAGGGGGAACAAACTTTCCAAGTATTCCTCGGGATCTACCAGCTCCTAGAGACTTTTTTACACCACCATATGAAGATCCTGATGCTCGCTGAGGTTGGTGATACTTTTTTTGCTGATCTACCCATAATTGTTCTTTTGCAGTTTTAAAAGTAGGCAGGCTGCTATCCTCCTTTGGGCCATTATCTTCTGTTTTACTATAATCCTTATTCAGTACTGGATTGGAAAGTACATCAATGGTACTAGAACCATAAAAAGACTTTCTTAGCAGATTTTCAGAGGCAGCAGGAAAACAAGACTGATTAGATAAGAACATATTAAGTCCTGTGTTTTCTTTTGGAGAGCTGGGATTTTCTTTTTTGACATTTCCAAACAATGGCGTGGCATGGAATTTTGCAGTGGCTGACTCACCTACTGGTGCTGAGAATGTAGGACAAGTCTTAGCAGCGTTAGTCACCACAGGTGGCTGGGCACTCTGACGGAGTTTCAAAGGATTGCTCTCTGGGAAGTCTTGGGTCCTATGTCGATCATGAGCTGAGTTAGGTAGTTGGTCACTCTCTTGAGAACTACCACAAACACTAAATTTAGGAAGATCAAAGACAGTGGCCTCCTTACGGATTACCACTGATGCATGAGCGGGTTCCAACAGAGAGTCTCTGAATTTTCTGCCAGCTTGCATCATCTTCTGTACACTACTCATTTTGAAAACATTATTTATTGACAACCCAGACTGCCACTTGTCACTATCTGTTTGTTGAGACCCCGCCAAAGTCAAAATGTTTTCTGCATAATTATTCAAGCCAGATTCAACATTGTCAGAATCAATAATTGCAGAATATTTCTCTGCATATTTTTTGAACAGTTTGGTAGCACAGACCTGGGAGATCTCAGAGTTTGCCCATGCATACTGAATGCGTAATATCTGTGCACGGTATGCATCTGCCTTCTGTCCTGCACATATGCCAGATGTAATTGCAAAGTAATTCTTCTGCCATTCACTCAGGTGCACAGATCTAGAGCTCGAGGTCTGCATTTTAGAGGTTCTATAACAAACAACAAAAATGAAAATTAATCAGTATGAAGAAAACAAAGATATAATACTTTAAACATAGTTTTAAAATCTCTGCTAATCTCAAGGAAGGTACACTGGACTTTTTATTTATAAGGTAGATTTATAAGTACAGGTTATAAGAGAAATATCTAGCTAACCACAGATTTCAAGTATTCAAGACCTATCAATATGAAGTCTTGAAAATTAAAGACTTCATTAAATAATAATTTTTATAAGTAATTAAATTGTTTTAGTTATATAATAATTTTACTTGTAAATAGGGAAAGCATTCATAAGGTTTAGATGAAAAGGATTTAAAATTGATCAGAAAAAGAAAAGCAGTATTAAAGAACAATGGAACTATAAAGCAAAACAAACCAAACAAGAGGTTGAACTCTGATCTGTGAAAGAAACTAGGTGAATGAGCTTAAGTGAGCCTTTTACTATCACTGAAGGGTATTCAGTTTTCTTTTTTATTGTTGTTGAGACAGAGTATCACTCTGTCGCCCAGGCTGGAGGGCAGTGGTGCTATCTTGGTTCACTGCAACCTCTGCCTCCCGGGTTCAAGTGATTCTCCTGCCCCAGCCTCCCAAGTAGCTGGGATTAACAGCACCCACCACCACACCCAGCTAAGTTTTGTATTTTCAGTAGAGACAGGGTTACACCATGTTGATCAGGCTGGTCTCAAACTCCTGACCTCAGGTAATCCACCCACCTTGGCCTCCTAAAGTGCTGGGATTATGGGCGTGAGCCACTGCACCCAGCTGGTTATTCAGTTTTCTTATCTGCAAAGTGAGAGGAACCACTGAGAGAATCAAATCAAGGAATGACTATGAAAATAATCTGAAAACTATCTTTATCCCTATCACACAAATGTAGAAACTGAGGCTGAGAGAGTTAAAGAACTTACTTGAGATCACACAGCCAGTTACGAATGGTACCAGAAATTGAACACAAGCAGTTTCACTCCATGTACTGTGCACTTCTTCATGTACACAATGCTCCTTCATGTACACAATGCTCCTAGGTCACAGATCGAACAGCATGGATCAGAAATTTGAGCTACGGCATGTTTAAATGGTTTTAATAACTTATTCATGAATAAGCACCCAAAATCAAATGCCCTAGAATATCTGTTTCCTAATTTCACATAAGTATTAAAAAGTGAAACTGTTACAATAAATAAGAGAACAAGCTAACCTACTAGTAAAATGATTTTACTTTACATTTCTTCTGTCAAGTTATTAGCATAACCTTCTTCACATTGTTACATTTAAACAGAACTGTTGCTGTATCACATTGCTAAATATATTGAATTTACTTACATATCCACAAGAAAATGGTGTTAAAATTTTCTTAGTTTCCTAACAGTATTTCAATTAAGTGAAAACCAAGAAACCCTACTTTTTAGGCTCAAGTATTTGAAATTTTGCCTTTCAAATTACTTGTAAGTACAACTTAATAATCAATAGGTTCTTTTCGTGCAACAGCCATGTTTAATACAGCATTTATCTCCCATGCCTTACCAATAATTTGCCACATTGTAAGTAGGTGTTCATAAATCTTTAAAAACTTAAGATCCAGAGCTTTAAATTAAAGACACTGTAATTTATTTAAAGCTGTAAAGCTAGATAAGCTAGAGTCAAAACTAGATCTGACCTCCCCTGTCAAGCAGTTCATCCCTCTTTTCAGTATACCATTTTGACTTTTAAACTCATTTATACAATACTGGAAATGAGAAACTGAAAGAAAGGTAACTAGGAAAACACTTGACACAAACTTTCACAATTAGTATTATCATTCTCTTCCTCTCCATGGCTTCATTCCACTTTAACATCTGTTACCCTGGGATTTCTACAATACCTCAGAGTTCTAGTCACTGTTTTCAGAATAAACCCCCTTCTCCTTTCCACCTTCACCTTTTCTCTCATCTTCCAAGTCTTACTTCTTCCTTTCAACTCAATCATTTAAATAGCAAATATGGATAACCAAAAACTGGCCATCCCTGATCAGTGACACAACCATTGTCTTGCTTACCATTTTCAAGTCAATTTAACCTTAATGGCCTTTCCTAGATCTAAAAAGTACGATTAATTAGCACTGTCATATGAACTGCATTTCAATCTTCTTTATTTTGCCAATGTTCTGATTATTTTAATAATGTGATTATCTCTCTTCCTAGATAGTTGGCTTCTGCAGGTAGGAATTGTTTTCCACTACGTTTACACTGTCTTAGTACCTAGAATACAGCGTCCTTTAGAATAACAGCTACTAAAATACTGACAGGGTGCCTACTCAGTACCAAGCACAGTACAGGCCTTTCATAGGATTCTATTCTTAATGCAAAACAGGAGTTAAGAGCACAGGGTCTGGAGCCAGGCTGCCTGCGTTCAGATCCTGGCTCTATCATCTGCCAGCAGTGACTGTAGGAAAATCTCTTAATGTCTTTCTGCCGGTTTTCGCCTATAAAAGAAGCGCAGCAATATCACAGAGCTGACAAGGTCTTGTAATTCTGCAAAGCACTCGACACAGGTCTCAGCACTTAGAAAACACTCTATAAAATACTGCTTCTTCTGATTCCTCACAATGACCCCTCAAAGGTATGAGCCCTTCTTTCTCATCACAGAGGTTACGAGCTTGCCTTGGACACAGGGGGAGCTGACTGACCCCCGCTGTGGGCGCCCAGAGCCCCGCCGGCCCCGGTAAATGCCGGCGGCAAGCGGCCCCGCCCCCGGACAGGCCCTGCCAAAGGAAGCCGCCGTCCACGCCGGGACCCTCCTCCCCTAATCATGGATGAGTCTGGTTCTGGGCTGGCGGGTAAGCCACCCTCCCCTAAGACAGAAGCAAAAGAGAAGAAGGGCGCTGAGGGCACAGCCACTGTCTGACTCCCGCCGCCCACGGCCTCCCACGAAGCCCCCGCCGCGCGACCCCTCAACATTCCAGAGGCGCCCGCCCGCCTCGCCCCCGCGCCCAACCCTGATGCTCCACAGGGGTCAGCAGGGCCCCTGCCACACCTCCCGTCACCGCGTACTACCTGCGGCCGGTCGCGGACGCGGTCAGCCTCCGAAAAGCGCGGGGACTGATGTGCGCCTGCGCTTTGCTGACGTCATCGGGCTCGCGCCGTGCGTGCGTGCGTGTGCGTGCGTGCGGCGCGCGGGGCGTGGGCGCGGTACCTGGCCCCGGGCACCACCACCTGGGCCCGGGCAACACCACCTGGGCCCGGGCACCACCACCTGGGCCCCAGCTCCGACCTGTGATGTTCAATAAACGCTTATTGCAGATGCTCCTCTGAAGGAGACCCCCCCCCCCGCAGTCCGGCAGCGGTGGTGTACGTAAAGTGGTAAATTGTCTGCGTTCCATTGTGCATAGGCTTCATGTTTAAAAGTCCTTTCAAATAAATACAAGGAGGGGGATGGACATTGAATGAAGATTCCAAGGATTCCCGTAGGGCGTGGCTCACCTGCACTCAACCGGAGAGTGAGCCGCGGCTCACTTGGGAGAGTAAAGCGTGGCTCTTCTGCATCCACCCAGGAGAGCGAAGCTGGTTCACCTGCGCCCACCCGGGATAGCGAGCCGCGCGCCTGCTGTGCTGCAGGCGGGGGAGCGGGCGGCGGGAGAGGAGCGGATCTGCTTAGGTCAGCGATTAAGATGTCGTTACTCCAAGCCACCCTAGCCTGACGAGGCCTGAGGCTGTGCCCCCCCTCTTGAATTCAGGCCCAGCACGTCTCACCTCCCCACCCTTGCACGCTGCAGCTTGCATTCCACACAGCACGTGAGCGGGTGCTCAGCAGTGTTCCCTGGCTGAAAGAACCACACAGAGTAGCATGCAAAAATGACATGCATGTTTAAGATAGAATAAGAGAGAGGACACCTGTTCTCTGAATCCGGCAGCTCCGATCTCCCCCTCAGCCCACACCTACGTCCTTTAGACAGCTCTCTGCTGTGTAGGGACACCTCCCCTCAAATTTTGAAAAGCACTCCATCATTACCTTCCTCTTTGTTCTGGAGCCAGGTTTCAAAAGAAGAGTGCTGGATTTTAATTTAGTGAGTTGGGTTTTCAGACACAAGTAACAGAGCAGCCACTCACAGTGGCCTCCGCAGTAAATAATGATATCAGATCACAGAACAAGACGTCTGGAAGTTGGCGGGAAATGTGGGCCTGGTGACTCAGTCATGACCATCTCTCCATTCAGCCACCTTTTCGCCTGTGGATTTTCCTACCCAGGCTTGTCACCTCATTATCGAGAGATGCCCTCACAGTCCAAGCTAGGCAGCCTCACATGACCCGATTCAAAACGGAAAGATGGAACCAAACTGAGAAAGGACATTTTCCCTCTGAACACTTCTGTCTGGAAAAAGAAAATGTTTCCCAGAAAGCCTCCTAACCTTCCTCTTGTATCTCCTTGGCTAGCCCGGTCCCCTGGATATCCTTTCCTGAGAAAGAGAGGGTCTGGTGCAGGGGATAGAGAAAATGACTAGCAACTAGCAGCACATGTTGTTTAAACATAAGATTTAAAGAAACGCAAGGCACAATTTGAAGATCTTTTTAAGGTTTTTGAAGTCTTCACAAAATAAAAAGAAATTGGACAGTGCACTTTAAAAAATAGAAGAGGTTGCACTGAAAACAGCTCCTAATTCATTTATGGCTTAAATCATCATAGAAGATGCTTTTATTCTAATTCCATAATTTATCAACTATTTTTAAATTATTTTATAATTACCCAAAGTATGTCATGTAGAATGAAAATAAAATGAAAACAGTTACATCAAGGCCAAGTCAGTTGTATGCTCACCAGCTATTTAGAAATTTCTAAATACATGTCTATTTAGAAATGACCATATAGATACTATTTGGGTAATGTTAGAGATGGAAAGTTTATGTCCCCCCAAAATTTGTATGCTGAAATCCTAAGCCCAATGTGATGGTTTTAAGGGGTGGGGCCTTTGTGAGGTGATTAGGTCATGAGAGTGGAGTCCTCATTGCTAAGATTGGCAAGTACCCTTGTAAAGAGACTCCAGAGGCCGGGCGTGGTGGCTCACACCTGTAATCCCAGCACTTTGGGAGGCCGAGGCAGGCAGATCACCTGAAGTCAGAAGTTCAAGACCAGCCTGGCCAACATGGCGAAACCCTGTCTCTAATAAAAATACAAAAATTAGCCAGGTGTGGTGGCAGGCACCTGTAATCCCAGCTACTCAGAAGGCTGAGGCCTGAGAATCACTTGAACCTGCAAAATGGAGGTTGCAGTAAGATGAGATTGTACCACTGCACTCCAGCCTGGGGGACAGAGCAAGATTCTGTCTCCAAAAAATAAAAAATAAAATAAAATAATAAAATAAGACCCAGAGAACTTATTAGCCCTCTTGCCACCACCTAAGGATGCAAAGAAAGGATGGCAACCTGGAAAAGAGCCCTCACCAGAATTCGACCATGCTGGCACTCTTACTCCAGCCTCCAGGACTGTGAGAAATAAATTTATGTTGCGTATGAGCCACTCAGCATATGGTACTTTGTTATAGCAGCTCTAGACAGGCTAAGACAGGTAATTAGCTATTTTTGATTATTTTCATCATCAAAATTTTCATGATGGCATTTTGGAGAATTCACATAAACCACTCCTTTACCCTCCTAAAAGTACTGCTCAAATACTGAATTACATTTGTGCTTGCCAAATTTAACTTTTTTCCAACAAGTAACACTAGCCACTTCACGTTGTACTTTTGATACAAAAGCATTTCCCAATCCAGTGGTTTTCATCTTCTGGCCTGGTTGGCAAAAGTGTAACTCACTTCTGCACCCTCTCTGAACCGTAGTCTCCCCATCAGGCGTAAAACAGGAATAAACTTTTCTTACCCATGAAGCCATTATAAGGATTATAATCAACATAAGATATAATTCTTAAGTTATCAAAGCAGTCGCTGGCATGTGGTAGACATTCAACAGAAACCGTGTTGCTATGTTATTTTTGTTGTTACCATTGACACCCTTACTGCGATTCAAACCCTTATACCGTATCAAGACTTTTCCATCTTTGACAAATGAGACATATTAGGATAGTATCGTAATACATTAGCATAATATGGAATAGTTTAGTGCTTGAGGTATTCAATTACTAAACTTTGCTTCCAAGACCACAGACTGGTGGTATATACTGTGTGTGTGTGTGTGTGTGCGCACACGCGCACATATGAAAAAGAATATCCTGTTCTTTCTTCTTCTGGGTAGAAGTTGTTGAGCCTTTGAGGGAAGAGATTTTCACCTACAGCAAACCGTGTCAGTTCTCTTGATGGGAGGGATTCTGGGAGATGGCTGCTCATTTCCATATTCATGAATTTTATAAACATGGTCTCAGATAAATGCCAGTGTACACTTCAGTGAGCTCATTTGTTTTTGAGCAGAGGGGATAATATGGCCCTAAATAATGTGCCTCCCTGTCAGCCAAGAGAGTTACATTCTGGAGATGTGTGTGTTGGTGGGTGTGGGAAGCAGTTGGGGTTGAGGAGATAGGAAAGCCGGCAGGACAAAGCTCAGAGGGAAAACAGCCCAATCTAAATACAGTTCTTTCTCTGTGGGATTCCTTGTATGTGGATTCCCACTGACTTCCAAACCTCTCAGCTCCCTGTCTCAGTGATAAGGAAGAAAAAAGAACCAGGATTGAGGGGATGGTGTTCCAGCCCTCCAGCAGAGGCGTAAGATGTGTGGGCTCAGGGTGAACCAAGTGCACAATTTTAGTAAAAAATATTCATTGGCTACACTGAATGAATCATAAAGGAATGTGAAGAGGCTACCTCTGGCATCACTCTCATAAACAGAGCTGGTGAGGGGGAGGTGGTGTTCTCCCTGTGTCAAAAGACAAAATTATGGCAAATTTACAAATCAAATTGGCTTTTATTCATGATTCATGAATCCAGTAGCCTCCATTCTGTAAATGGTTAATAGAGGAAGTCCTTCTTCCTGTTTCTAGGGCTGGGGGATTTGGATCTGAGAACCACTTTATGGAGAAGTCAGGAGATGGGGTGAACTGCCATGAGTTATCTAGAAATGAGCGAGAAATCACACAAGCTTTTCTCTCTGTTGGGTCTCTGTCTAAGCTGAGGTCTTAGACTCTCCATCAAAAGGATGCAGCCAGTTCAGAGAGAGGAAATCTTCAGTCACTTGCTGGCCTCCTACCATGCTTCTGTACAGCATCCGCATTGCCCCCGCCATCCAGTCTCCTCCCTCCAATCAGGTCTCAGCCATCTTTCCAAAGTATATTTGTGGATGGGGCTGGATGAACCCACAAAAGCAGAGAGCTGGTATCAATGATGTTAGTGGCTCCCACTGGAGCCCTTGCAGCAATCTTAACTCAAGGGCTGAAAAAGAAGCTTATAAAATTTAAACATCCCAGCCTCAAACTCAAGAATCTTGAGTGCTCCTGTGCTCCATTGGTCCTAACAAGGGTGGCCCCTAGTGGGCCCCAAAACACAGCCTTGGTCCCCACATCATGATGGAGTTGAGGTCTTGTTTGAAGTTGGGTAGAGAACAAATGACCTGACAAAGTTAGATGGGGAACTACTTGGCATCTGACATATTTCCAGATTTCTGAACAACAGATCATATCATTTGCTTATGTTCACATAGATATCAGAGGGCTTTGAAATTCAAATATGCTCATTAATAACCCAAGGACCCTTTCTGAGGGTGCCTTTGATAGTTTTACAGTATTCAAAGGACAAAATCTAATCTTGGGATTAAAACACATGTTTCCAAAAGCAAAATGGTTCCCAATACAGATAGCTAACTTAAAGTGAGATTGAGTATATACCACATCCTTGTTGGAATTGATTTATTTACAGAAGCACTCCTCAGTTCCTTATCAATCGTGATACTATAGGACAGACTCGTCAGACCAGAAAATCAATGCCTAGAAAGCCATAGAGTCCTTCCCATCACAGCAGAGACCTCGATCTCACTGCTCCAGGTTGTCTCTTGGTTCTAATTTTATTTCCACAGAAGATGAAGTCATCTCCAGGTAAAACTTGCGTGTTGTTAATGTATCCAGAACAGTGCCTGACATAAAAGAGGCACTCAAGGAACATTTGTTGAATAAATGAATGCAGTTTAAATACATCCCAAGGATGCAGTATCTTTGTCTACTTCGGAGGGAATGTCTGTATCACAAGAATAAATTTGACACAACATAGAACAAGATGATCATCTGACACAATTAGCATTTCACTTGAATTGTTTATTAAGCATTTAGGCACATGACAAAAGACAATTTAAAGACCACAGATATAATTTCAAGTTGCAAGAACACAGATTGCCTTGGAAAACATATCAGTGAGGCTTTCCTGCCACTTCTGATGGCTGCAAGAACATGACAACCTATAATGTTTTACTCAACAAAAATCACAGCCAAATAATTAATAAAAGCTACAGCCACTAAGACTGACTTTTTATAGAGCAAATAAGATTTATTTGTTGATGAGACACTAAGCAGACAAAATCACAACCCTCTCTGGATAACTTTGGAGAAAGACATGGAAAGTCACAGACAGACTCAGTTCCACGAAGCCAGGATGATATTTATTTGCTTCTTATTCCAGTTTTCAGATCAATCTCTCTTCAACTTTGATTCCTACAGGGAAAAAAATAGCATGAACATATGACTACATTAAAACAAGTAAGAATAAGAATTGTATGTACTTCTTATTTGAATATAAAGAAGTAATATATCGTTTCTCCAATGAAACAGAGACAATTGTGCTGTGCCAGAGAGTCTGACTTAAGGAATTTTTACTGCCAATCTGGACTTCTCTGATGAAAATTATATTAGTGTCAACTAGAATCTCTGCCTAGTTTTCTACCCTCTGTAAAATAACAATAGTTCCTACCTTCTCTCAGAACTATGACCACATGAATATGATGTAATAACCTCAAAGAAGTACAAGTAAAATCAAGATATTAAGATTTTTATTGTTCTAATTAATCTGTCCAAAACAACATACATGCATTAAAATTTACTACTATATCATGTATTTAAAAATTAAATTTCATTTTTACCTTTTGAATTTACAGCAAATATAATGATTCCAGAGGAACCGTGACTCCTATCAGAAACACACCTTTGTTTCCGATAAATTTTCAGAGCTGCACTCTCCACATGTGTTCTTTTGGGCATATGCCAATAAGATCCTGATATGATACATGCTTATGAGATAGGTGGAAACATGGGGTTGCAGAGATGCAAGTCAGGAGCATTTGCCTGATAGGGATTTGTTCTGTATAGATCGTACAGTGGTACTTTCTCCTCCCCTCACAAAGACTTATGTTGAGAGCAATGGAATAACTTCGACATATAAGACTCTCCCCCACTACCTTCCAGAGATGCACGAGATATCACTTTGGAGTTGCTCTGGGTCAGGAGTTCTTCCTCAGACCTCAGGTCTCTCTCAGCTTACAAGTCGGGGGGAAGGCCCTGGTTGCACCAGGAAAAGGACTTGGTTGTCAGGGCACATGTTGACTGAGAAAGTAGCTCTTTGGCCTCACCTTTCAGAAGCCATGGACAAGTGTATCACATACACGAAACATGATTTTCAACTTATGATTTGTTGAGCACTATAATTTTTCAGATATTCACAATTAAAATCAACAGAAAAGAAGATGAAGTTGTAGGCAATTGGGAAATGCATTACCTGACACACAGATTATAAATCCCCCCATGGGTTGTAATGAGTGGACAATTGTGAAAGGAAGAGGGGGAGAGAGAAAGAGAAGCAGGTGCTAAGGAGGGATCACAGATTCATCTACCAAATGGGACACAAAGACAAAAAAAAAAAAAAAAAGAAAAACAGAAAAAGGTAGACATACTCCAATGGGATGACATTCTTAAGATAATCTAATGAAGAGGCTTCTATGGTTGTCTGGGTTCCCACAGATGCAATCTTAAACACCCTCCATGTTGCCAACATCGCGTTTGTTTAAAACGTGTGCTTTCTTTTTGTGTTTGTTTTTACAAATTAACTGCGTGCTGTCTGCAGGGTTTAACCGTGAAAGATAAACCCCTCACAACTGCAAGAAGCCTGGCAGTCGAAACATATCCTTTCTTTAAACTATCAAGAATTTGGACGACAAACCATGAGTCACAGTAAATTCCCTTTTTATTGTTTTCATTAGTTCTCTAAAGGTCACCAGTTTCTTATATAAGCTTATTATGATAGTAAGTTATCTCAACAAATGCTGTTTGAAAAAATCTGAAGGGATATTATAGAGATTGATGTAAGAGAATAAAAAGTAAAAAACTCTTAAGTTTTAAAAGAATTATTACAATGTATCATTCCTTCTACTGCTCCAGAATGAAGATGGTTTTCTCTTCCTTATTTTAAGGTGGCGGAAGTGCAGCTTGGCAGCACTGAGTGGCTGGGCTGGGCCTGTAGCTGGGCCTGTAGCTGGGTCTGGAGTCTGGGAGGACACGCTTGCTGTGGGACAAGGACATAGGCAGAAAATGAGCCCAGGGCGGCCTACCTGCAGCTGGCTTCACTTCTACTCCCTCTCTGCTTGCAGCACGTCAACTGCCATCTCTTTGATGTGCTCCCAGGCCAGCTGCACGTGGGCAGATTCCACGGTGCGAGCGCAGATGGCAAAGCGCAGGACAAACTTGTCCCTGAGGTGACATGGAACCAAGTGGATTTTCTTGGCACTGTTTATTCTTTGCAGAAGAGCTTCATTCACTTTGTTGGAACCCTGGAGGGATTGAAAGAGAAGAACTGTGCTTAGGTCTCTGAGGACTCAAAAATCAACCGGTCATGTAGGGAGGCCAGTGCTTGGCGACCCTGCCATACACCAGGGAGAGGCTGACTAACCGTTCCCCCTGCATTTATGATGTTACAAAATTCAACAGAATAATAGTAACACACCCTAAAAGACTGCATGAGTCTTCTCCCCCACAATACAATTTCTCCGTATTCTAATATGCCATCCAAAGATGACCGTTCCATGGTCCAAGTTCGTTTTAAGGAAAGTAAAGATCCCTAGATATGTCATCTGTAAATATATGAGCTTAAATGGCAGAACTGGGATTTCTGATGGTACCAGGGGAGGAGCCTCTAAAGTCTCACAGAAACAGAAGAGTTTCAACAACCTAGAAAATGAAGCATAATGGTCAATCTAGTGCTAGATCTGAAAAGAATATCCATGAACCACAGGACCCAGGGACCACTGGTGACTCTCCAGATGAGCACAGCCTGCCAACCTGGGGTAGGGCAGAGGCCCCACTCCTCCCACTACACCAGAGATGGAAGCCTGGTGTCAATCAGCCAATGGGAAGCCCTTGCTGTCCGGCCTGGGTCCTGCTTCCATAGCAGCCAGTCTCCTGACCCTTCACCTCCACCCACCTTTGCTCCTCTGCCCTTCTGTTGGTAGGCAGTGAGTCCACATCTTCTAAGCCATGGAGTCTTAAATAAAAGGAGCTGAATGTGGGGCACTGCATGCTAGTCGCCCGAACCTTGCAGGACTGCACTGTGTGGCCCTGTCTTCAGAGTGGGGAAGCAGGCACGACAAGTGGGAAGTGGGGAGTTCTATCCACCACATGGAACCACCTCAGACGAGCACCTGCTGGATGCTGGCGCCTGTCCATAGACCTGCGCAAATCCCCTGGCCTCTAGCTGTGGGCCTGAGCGCCCTGCTCCTGTTGAGCTCAGGTAGACAGTGATGGGCCACAGGAAATTTGGAAACCGTGGGTGAACACCAGGTCTGGGCAAATCTGGGTGAGGATTCAAGGATGAGGACAGATAAAAAAAGAAACTATGGTACCAAGGGAATGGAATTTTACCAAAAAGACTCAGCATGAGAGCAAACATCTGCAATATATAGAGTATGGAAAATGGAAGCAAATTATTTAAGAAAAATGTGCTTGCCATTTTCAAACAGACTGGACAGGGAAGTACTTCCATGAAGGAGGGGGCAGGAAGCCTAGCAGAGGTGGGACAATGACAAGGAACAAAGTAGGCTGGGTGGGCACAGATGGAGACCAAGGAAGGACTGGCGGAGACGAGGATGGAGGGAGAGAGACCATGACGCCATACAATACCACGTCTGCTTTAATAAGGAGCCACATGGCACACATGATCTGAAAACAGCCAAGCAGTTGTTTTCATTCTTGTTTTTGCCGTGGCAAAACAAGTAGACTGGCGTGATCTCAGCTCACTGCAACCTCCACCTCCCAGGTTCAAGTGATTCTCCTGCCTCAGCCTCCCTAGTAGCTGGGATTACAGGCATGTGCCACCACTCCTGACTAATTTTTGTATTTCAAGCATTCAGCATGAGAGGACCTGAAATTCAGATTGGAGAAAATTAGACAAGGGGAGAGTAAGGCCAAGATGGCAGATGTGGAGGCAGAAACAGTGAGCCACAGTGTTTGACTAATGTGCTTCCTCCAGAAACTGGATTCATAGACTGGAGGCACAAGCAAAGTTTTACAAAAGGAAACATTTGTCAGCTGAATGATACCTGGGCTTCCTGCATGAGAGGGCTCACTACATGGCATGGGAGAAGAACGGACGGAAACCAGTACACAGATGGGTTTGATGGCATCTGTAAATTATGCAAATAAAATAAAAGCCATAACCTTGACAACATTATGCTAAGTGAAAGAAGACAGTCATAAAAGGCAATATGTTGTATGATTTCATTCATACAAATGTCTAGAGTAGACAACCCTACAGAGACAGAAAACAGATTAGTGGCCCTAAGGACAGGGAATGTGGAGTGACTGGGTACCGAGAACCAGTTCCGTCAGGAGACCCCCACCCAGGCAGGCGAAGGCACTGAGAGACAGATACCCAGATATCACAGCAGAGTGAATCTATCCTGGGGGACCAACAGCCTGAGCGCCTGCGGGGGCTGACAGCTTTCCAGACTGAAGGCCCTGAGCAGAGATTCATCCACGTATCTATTTGCTCTTTGACTGGTGATTCTCATTAATACACAGGTGTTCTCCATATACACATAACTCAGGAATATACCAGGTAGGCAGCTGTTACCCGCCTACCTCTAATTACAAACTAAAAGGTATCCTCCACAGGGGAGCCATGGAGGCAGGGGAAACTTAATGTTTCTCAACAACTGGGTGTGGGGTTTCTTTTGGGGGATGAAAATGTTCTAGAATTAGATTGCGGTGATGGCTGCACAACTCTGTAGATACACTAAAAATACTCAAATGTAGACTTTTTTTTTTTTTTTTTTTTTTTTTGCAACAGAGTCTTGCTCTGTCACCCAGGCTTAAGTGCAATGGGCAATCTCAGCTCACTGCAGCCTCCACCTCTGAGGTTCAAGTGATTCTCCTGCCTCAGCCTCCCGAGTAGCTGGGATTACAGGTACGTGCCACCACTCCTGACTAATTTTTGTATTTGTAGTAAAGACGAGTAAAAAAATTAAAAAAGAAGTTAAAATACATAAATAAATAAAAATGGGGGGGGTGATCAGTGTTTAAAAAAAAAAAGAGATGCCGTTTCACCATGTTGGTCAGGCTGTTCTCAAACTCCTGACCTCAAGTGATCCGCTCTCCTCAGCCTCCCAAAGTGGTGAAATTACAGGCGAGAGCCACCACGCCCAGCCCAACTGTAGACTTTAAATGAACAAAGTGAATTATATTTCAATAGAACCGTTAAAAACATATTTTTAAAAAGTCCTACAAGAAAATTGTCAGCGAAAACGAGAATGAAAACAACGACTTGACGGCAGATGAGTCTAATAAACACAATGTCAACACCAAGGTTGATAGACCGGCCACATCCTGGACACGGATGGACTGAGGCTTCTCCCACAGACACCCAGAGAGTGTCTCTCCCCTCTCAGTCCTCTGGGCACCCCCCAGGTCTCATCACTTTGTGCTCTTCCAAGAGCTCAAGTCTCTGCTCCAGCTCTGCTGCCTGCAGGCTTTCCCACGGCCTCAGCTCCTCCCCCCGCCTCAGAGCTCCAAGAGTGAGGTGAGGCAAATGAACATGAAAGGTGGAGTGGCAGTGCCACACACTGATTGGCAGCCCCTTAACAATGACACTGAGCCCAGCCTGCTCCTTCTGCTGAGTGCTATCTTTAATTTGAACAAGGAAGCCTCCTGCAGAGGCTTGAAATGATTGTGAATTAAAAGCTCCTTCAAAAACCATACAGAGCATTAGGTCTCACCTGGCTCCATGTACACAAGGGAGATTACCAAGGGGCATGTGTGCAGAGCATCTTAGAGCCTTTTTGAGAACTGTATCATGATTCTCAGCAGAGATGGCTTATGCCCCAACCCCCGTGGGCCAGCCTGACCTCACCTGGTGAACACATAGCATCAGGCAGCAAAATAACAGCACGCCACAGCACAGTGTGAAACAGACTCCTGTGTGGGTGTCTTGTCGAGGTGCAGAGCCAGCAGCTCTGGGGAGGGGGCTCAACACTGGCTTTTCTAAGGAGTTCCGGGGCAAGGCTGATGACGCTGATGCTGTTGATCCACAGAGGACTTTCAGATGAGTGAGGCTATGGACAGGCCACTGTCCCCCAGGGAGGGCCAGTGGCAGAAGTGTGGGATGGAGCCTTGGGGGTGGTAAAATGGTAAGGATGCTAGGGCCAGTGAGCTGTGTACATGAGAAGTCTCAGGGCAGCCTTGAGGAAGCAGGAACAGCCGCCGTACGTGGAAGCAAAGCTGTGCAGTGTCAGGCAGGGCAGGCCGGTGGGCTGAAGAAGGCAGGCGTTGCTCTGCCATCTCTGGAGAGCCAGTGCCGGTTTTTGAGCATGGAGGTAATGAACAGCACTTTCCCCCCCTGTCACATTCACAGAAAATGAGAAAGACTGGATAGATGTAGACAAACCTTTAGCCGAAAGCAGACAAGCCCCAGAGTGACTTCGGCACAGATTTCAAAGCGGGGGATCCTGGCGCACCAGTGACTCAAACTCATGGGACAGCTGGACGTGCTTGAAAGAGGAAAAGGAAAATCTGTTTTTCTCATGGCCACTTAATTCAGAACTTAACTACCTGGAAAATCTTATTAGACTGCACATGTGTAATTCATTTAGACTCTCTTGGCAATTCTCAAATGCTTGTGCCGTCCACTGACCAGCTGTTCCCAGGAAGGCTGAGAAACTCATTCCCTACCATGAGCAAAGGTCTAGTGTCTTCAGGAGAACATCGACCATCATTTTATTCTGTTCATGGGACTATTCTTATCCCACCCCAGACTGTCTTTTATCATGTCAGACTACAGACCGGGAGAAGGTATTTGAACATTCTGGAAGAGACGATGGCTAATGCCCATCGAGTTGCTCCTCTGTGCTTCTGGTGCCAGTGCTCACTGTTGTGACATCCTCAGGACAGCCAAAAATACAGATGATATGGTGATTATCCCCATTTTGCAGATAAGAAAACAGGCTGGGAGAGGGTGAGCCGCATGCCCAAGGTGCGCCCGGAGGCCTTGGCTGAGCTGGGATTCTAAGGCAGCCTCATGGCTGCCATGGCGCTTGCTCCTCCTCGGCATCTGCCACCCAGAACTGGGCATCCTGTCCACTCTGTCACATTCAGAAATGGCCTTCCTGTCATTGAATACACCGACCTTATTTCAATTCCAGATAGTTATAGAACTCAGAAGCTATTCAGATAGTATGTGACCCTAGGAGAAGGAGCCCTCTGTGGCATAGGCCCGTACCTTGCTCATTCTAAGCCCCTGCATCCAGCATGGCCCCCCACGTTGCAGGTGCTGGGGAGGAAGCCGCGCCATCGCGGGCCTGGGTGGCTGGGACCAAAACACCTGTCATACGAGAGGTTCCTCATTATGCCACCAGAGGGCGCCAAAGACCTCTGCCTCATGGGCGATCTCAAAGTCGGTTCCCGCCCAGGGAGACGGGCTTTGAGCATCGCTGGACTCTGCTCCTAACGCAGGCTTGGGTCCCCTTTCAGAAAGAAGCGGGGTGCATTTTAAACAGGAGGCAGTATGATCACAACTAGTTGTCCTTGAGCTTAAAGATGTCATTATTATGGAAAGATAAACCCCTCATTTTTTGGCTTGCTTTCCCCCCCAAAAGCTGAATTCATCTCAAATGGGGAGATGGGTATTTCCTACTCATGAATTCATATACACACTCCTTTCCCAGTTCTTACCCCCAAACAGGTCCTCCTAGTGCTCGGCAGCTCCTGGAACTGCCCTCACCAAAGCTTTGGGAGGTAGACAGTTTGTGGCATGTCCTAGGCATTCCACAAAGCTTGTAAATGGATGCGCCTTTTTATACGCTGTGCCACAGAGGAGGCTGCTGGGGACACCTGCCTCTGTGCAGCTGGTTGTGAAGCAGCAACAGGACTTAAAATGAAGGGCTGTCACCAGCACTAAGGCTGAATATCGCAGGTGCACTTGTTCCCATGAAGCCTGGGGACCTTTGTCCATGAAGATGAGGCCACAGCTTAGGAAGGACACCAGGATCGGAGGGAGCCAGCAGAACAGCAGCTGGCCTTCTACAGCTGGCTAAACAGGTGGCTCTAGCCAGTTCCTGCCTCATATTCAGGCCCCAGTTTCCTCAATTGTTATTTTTGTAAAATGCAGGGGGAGACAGGCTTGGAGCTGATGAATGATTCTCAAATTTTAGTGCATAGCGAAGGTGTCTGGTTTGCTTGTTAAAACAGAGGTGACTGCGCCCCCACCGCACGTCGGCACTGCTGCTCTGGAAGCACGTCTGAGAACCACTGGCCTAGGGAATATCTATCTTATTCTGGCAATATGGGGGGGACAGAAACACATCCATTATGTTCTCCTGATCGCCATTGCTCAGTGGACTTCATTCTTGGCCAGATGTGGCTAAACACAACCTATGCAGTGTTTCTACTTTGACCGTCTTCCTGGACCTGATACCCTGCAATCTTAACAAAAGTGACTTAATAGATCTTATAAATAACCTCATCTCAACAGCCCAAACTACAGTCTGGTTCCCTTGCTGTGTATCTGCTTATTAAGACATTTGAAGGCCAGGCGCAGTGGCTCGCGTCTGTAATCCCAGCACTTTGGGAGGCCGAGGCAGGTGGATCACCTGAGGTCAGGAAGTTCAAGACCACCCTGACCAACATGGTGAAACCCCATCTCGACTTAAAATACAACAATTAGCTGGGCATAGTGGTGTGTGCCTGTAGTCCCAGCTACTTAGGAGGCTAAGGCAGGAGGATTGCTTGAACCTGGGAGGTGGAGGTTGCAGTGAGCTAAGATGAGCCATTGCACTCCAGCCTGGGCAACAAAAGTAAAACTCCGTCTCAAAAAAAAAACCATTTTTTTAATGTATTTCTAAAGTCCCAAAAGACCTCTGCAGTTTTACCCAGATAAATAATAAAAACAAAGTCACCTTGCGGATATAAGCCTGCAGTCCTTTGACTCCGTACATCCTAAATACAAACCACATTTTCAAAGAGCGAAATCTTCGGCCCAGCGGTATCTGCCAGTGCTGAAATGAAAGATGAAACAGAGCATCAGTGAGGAAGATATTAAAAGCCGGCTTCCTTTTCAGCTCACTGGCTCGCCTGCTTCTCCTGCAGGCAGCCAATTCCCTGGCGGCCACCCTGCTCCCTCTACCATGACTGGTCTTGGGTAGCAACACCCACGGTGGTGTGGGCAGGGGCTTTCTTTGCAACTCTCCAAAACAGAGGAGCACCGACAGGGACTGTTGACCTGGGAGCCCGAGATGATCATTGTTTCCACTCAACAGATGTTTGTGGACATCACAGCAGAGCCAGACACTGGGCTAGGCCCTGGGGTTCCATGGTGAGCAAACAGGTTAGGAAACACGGCCCCGCCCCCTGCAAGCTTACCATCCAGTGGGGACAAGGGGGAGATTTTCACTGATCTCTTGCCTACGAGGAAGGAGGGAGCCAGAACCCAGTCTCGTCTGCCACGTCTGCCCCGGCTGTTCTGGCACCGTTTTCTAGAGCAATACTGGTTCCCTTTTGGTCCCACTGATCACCAGGGAGTGATCCCAGACCCCTCACCAGAAAACACAATGTGTGTCTCCGTGCTGGTGCTCCAGAAGCTTTCCCACTCCTTCCTCTCTCTTTCCCCAGACCTTGTCAGCCGACTGGCCCCTACATGCTCTGAGGGATGGAGATGTGGTGAGGTGAGCAGGGAAGGACCGGGACAAGGGGGCTGGCTGGGAAGTGAGCATAGCAGCACTGTGTGGTCATCTTAACAGTCATATTCTATCTGAGCTAAAAAGCAGATGCTGAGGAGAGCCGAGCCAGCGCCTCGCTGGGCCTGGGTGACACAGTGCAGCCAGGCGCGACACCCAAGCTCAGCCAGGCCATCTGCGGGTGGGGTTGCTCAGCCAGAGTCCTGAATCCCGCCCTGCTCTCAGTAGGAGGGCTCACAGGCATTTTTTAAAGTGTGGATGGAGGCGGGGCGCAGTGGCTCATGCCTGTAACCCCAGCACTTTGGGAGGCTGAGGCAGGTGGATCACCTGAGGTCAAGAGTTCAAGGTTAGCCTGACCAAGATAGTGAAACCCCGTCTCTACTAAAAATACAAAAATCAGGCTGGTGTGGTGGTGCATGCCTATAATCCAAGCTACTTTGGCAGCTGAGGCAGGACAATCACTTGAACCCAGAAGACAAAGGTTGCAGTGAGCCAAGATCATGCCATTGCACTCTAGCCTGGGCAACAGAGTAAGACTCCATCTCTAAATAAATAAATAAAATAAAGTGTGGGTGGAATGAACAGATGGCAGCTGCTTTTGCACACAAGAGAAGCAGCTGAAGGGCCCAGAGCCAGGGTTCTGCAAGAGCTTCTCAGGTCAAAAGGGACCCAACCTCAGACTCAGGCATTCAGCGCAGTTCCTCCCAGTTGTACGCCAGGCCCCGCCAGGTGTGTTGACACATCATCTCCACTGAGCTTTCTAGCAGCACTGTGAACAGGGGTTCGGATCCCCCACTTTCTTGGAGCGAAAGCAGGTGTGGAGAGTGACTTGTCCAATGTCACCGAGCCAGCATGCGGCACAGCCTGAGCCGAACCTGCACACACAGTTGTCTGCTAGTCAGCACTGAGTTTTCAAGCTGTTGGGATGCTTAAGAACTAAGCAACTTGTCGTTTTGGGAAATCTAAAAGAAGAATCCCTTGCCACGCCACTAACTGACTGACTATCTAACTATCAGACAGTGAAGCGACGCTTCCCTGCCATGGTTCAGCATGAGTGCTGCACTCCAAAATCATTCCTTGGCCGGTCAGCCTCCTACAAATTAAAATGTGATTTCGTCTAACATTTGGAAAAATGCCAAGGTAAACTTAACTCCTGTGGTCCTGGAGTGAAAATGCACACCATCTAATTGAATGTTCACTCAAGTGTGGCTCAAAATGCTGTCATGATCTCTCCAGAGGCACTGTCCCCTCCCCCAATATGCTCCTGGGCACCTGCAGTAGATGGGAGGACCATGAGCCATGTGAGCTGTGGTCCCTGTGGACCCAGCCTCACCTCCTGCCAGACTGAGTTCCCAGAGGAAAAGAACACCGTCTCACTTGCCATTTTATTCCCAGCCCCAAGCCCAGCACCTGGCGGGGCTCGGAGCGGCCAGCCCACATTCTATGGAAGATTGTTAACCGACGTACTTAAACAAATCAGGAGAAAAACCCATTTGACCCTCACTCATGCATCCATCTAAAAGGATTCTACACGTAGAAGACAATTCATATTTGACGCTTCCCGGGCATCAAATGAGCTATTTCCTGGTACTTTTTCCTCCACAAGTGATCATTTTTAAACCTGTATTTTGTCCCACTTTTGATAAGCCATCAACATCTTCCAGAAGACGCAGTTTACTCATCCAAATAGCATGCAGGGCTGCGTGGCTCAGTGGCCTGTGACCCAGGTCTGTGGTCTTATCTTTCAATAGGTTCAGCAAATGTTTTAACTTTTCTGAACCTCTGTCTCTTCCCCTGTGAAATAGGCATAATGATGCCCGCTTTGCCCAGGACTTTGAAAACTGGAGGCAAATGGTGCTATCGTACATCTTCAGCGTGCCATTCACCATCAGAAAAGAACACAGAGCGCCCTTGCCACACCTTGCGTCCTGAACAGCCTTCTCCTGGGACTAACACTCCAATCTCATGCGCTCATCCACTGGCGGAGGACAGAACTACCAGCGCCTGCTCCTCCTTTTCACCCCCACCTCACATTCCCCCCACTGGCCTGGTAGGGAGCCCCCTGTCCAGGGGTCTTCTCCTTTAGCCTGATGGCTCTTACAACCTTAGGTTTGGGTTTCCAACCTCTTTGAACAAAATGAGAATGTCTATGCTATTCCTTCCCGTTCCCTGCTGAGTCCAGCAAAGCAAATACTCTGGGAACATTTGCCTGGAATGCACATTACAGGTGGGAATCATAGAGGAGCCTGAGAGGTGCACGTGAGCAGAGAGGGAAAGAGGTCACTGCACTGTAGCTAAAATAGCAGCACAGAGAAGATGCTGGGAGATATGGCCAGGGACCTCCCTGGGTGGTGGCAGATGGACAGGGTCCGGTGAGAGGCATGACACTTGTGCCTGCACCCAGGGATAGAAAGAGCAAAGCTGGGGTGAGAGGTGCCCCTCAGGCTCTTCATGCCAGGGTCCCTGAGGCTGCTCCCATACTCACACCCGGCCAACAGCCTCAGTGGCTGCCCAGGGCTGTCCCTACTTGGCCACTCCTGCTTCCTGGGGCTGGTATGCTGAGGCCTCACACCTGCACCTCACATTTAGAAGCCCCTCTGCTCCAGAACAGCTTCCACCCTCTGCATTCCATCTTTCATAAGGTTCATTCCTTTGTCCCCTCACCAGCCGTGAAATATTGGCCGTGAACACGTGATGCACCATCTCCGTCTCTCTCCAGGGACACAGTAGCACAGAAGGCCAGTTGCCCCAGAGGGCCTCCCAAGCCTGCTGGATGCTAGTGCGGCCGGGCTGCTGTGGTGCTTCCCACCTGCCTGGGTTCCTTTAGAAGCAACAGGCAGCCAAATTAGAGCTGTCCCCACACCACTCCTGACTCAGGTGCTGCCAGCCATGGTGCCAGGGACCTCAGCATCATCACCTGCCACAAGCAGCAAGAGGTGATCTGGCGGGCAGAGGACTAGCTAAGGACTTGGGGCATGTCCTCTTGGGCCACAAACGGGCAGCCTGGAGCATCGAGGTGTCTCAGGTATGTTTCAGAAGAGACATCAGGGCCTGCGTGGTCTGCACCTCTGTCTCCCTCAGTGGCTGGGAGTCCTGGAGGCAGCTTTGGGCCTTACTCATCTCTGAGTAGCTGCAGAAGCAGCTCCTAGCTCCTGGTTGGAGAGGGAGTGCCAGTCAAGGGGCTGCCTTGAGATGGGGTGAAGAGATCCAGGTCTCACAGCAGGACCAACAGGGTGGGGCGTACAGGGGCCACTCAAAGGGTGCTTTGAAAGTAGGGCTGGAGCACGGGTTGCTGAGGCTTGACCTTTCCTTAACCGAGGCCAACACCTTTCATTAAGCTAGTAGAGATAATTAGTTGAAGTAACAGAAAGACACATGCTTTCCAAAGAACGCATGGCCCATCAAGGTGAGGTGAATGGCGGGCTCAAGTCTTCTGGATTCGCAGTGGGGAAAGGGGGTGTGGCTTGAGGTGCCTGGGAGAATGAGGCCCAGCACTAAGGACAGAAGGGGACAGAAAGACAGGGATCAGATTCTTTCCTGACCCCATGAAGGACAGGGACTGGCAGCGGAGGGAGTAGGATGAAGAGCGTAGGGTTGGGGGAGAAGCGGTGAGCCCTGAGGACCAGAAGGCTGGTGCAGAAAGCAGCCTGGGAATGTCCCAGGAGAGCCCTGCCACCTCCGCGGTTCTGCAGGCCGTTGCCAGTACAGATCTCTGATTCCTGATGAACGGTAGAAACTGTCTGAGGAGGTCCTGTTCCCTGAGCTGCTAGATTCGGGCAGAGCTGAGATGGTTCTTGTGTTGGGCAACTTAACATAAACCAGTATTTTTGGGGGTGGTGCCCCCGGCCTTTGAAAGACAGTGCCAAATGTATTAACAAGGACTTTGGTTCCTAGAAGACTTGCTAGTCAATATGGAGTTTTGTTTGTTTGTTTGTTTGAGACAGAGTCTTGCTCTGTCGCCCAGGATAGAGTGCAGTGGCACCATCTCAACTCACTGCAACCTCCACCTCCTCCCGAGTAGCTGGGATTACAAGTGCACACCACCATGTCCAGCTGATTGATGTATTTTTTTTTTTTTAGTAGAGACAGGGTTTCACCTTGTTGGCCAGGCTGGTCTTGAACTCCTGACCTTGTGATCCACCCACCTCAGCCTCCCAAAATGCTGGAATTACAGGTGTGAGCCACCGTGCCCACCAACGAATATGGAGTTTTCAGCAAAGCTAGTTATTTTATGTGTCATGTGACATGGTGTCAGGCCTTTTTTTCTAATGATATCTAAGCTGGGAAGGAACAACATTAAATAATAATAAAAGGCATGAAGTGTTCGTGCCTGTGCCCGTCACCCCATTTTCAGTCTCATGCAGCAGGAAACAGCTCATCAGCAGCAGAAAGCTGGATGTGCCATATGCCCACTGCACAGTCATTTAGGGAAGCAAGGAACTTTCCCAGCGAAGTAGTTAAATAACAGGGAAATAATCATACCACATACCACGGGGTTCTGTGTGGTCTTTCTGTACTTACTAAGGCTGTGGAGGAGTGGAGAAGGCATCGTAACTTTAGTTTCAGTGCCATGAGAACCAGCTGCAGTGTGGTCTGTGCAGCCCGTGGTCCTCGTGCAACATGAAGTCTGAGAAAGGCCAGGAACAAGAGGAGGAGGTACACACAGGCCACGGCAGCACAAGGATGCAAGGTCAGGCTGAGCCGGTCCTCTAGTTGTTTTTAATATTATTGTTATGTTTTCCCTTCAATAATAACTTTCTAGGCCGGGCGCGGTGGCTCACGCCTGTAATCCCAACACTTTGGGAGGCCGAGGCGGGTGGATCACAAGGTCAGGAGGTCGAGATCATCCTGGCCAACAAGGTGAAACCCCGTCTCTACTAAAAATACAAAAAAATTAGCTGGGCGTGGTGGGTACCCTTGTAGTCCCAGCTCCTCGGGAGGCTGAGGCAGGAGAAATGCTTGAATCCGGGAGGCAGAGATTGCAGTGAGCCGAGATTGCGCCACTGCACTCCAACCTGGGCGACAGTGTGAGACTCTGTCTCAAAAAATAATAATAATAACTTTCTAAAAGATAAGTCAGATTGCCAATGGGGGATTGATATGAAAAGTTTTAAATGGCATCATTCATGGGTCTTCCCACTGTTCCCTTATGCTTATGTGCACACACTCTGGCCGTTCTCCCTAGGTGTGGAGCCGGGTGGTCCCAAGCAAGCTTTTCCAAAACTGTCCTTGAACCAGCATTGATGGCTTGGGGAGGTTTACTGGTGCCCCCCACCTCCTGGCTCACAGCTGTCACAGGAAGAAGGAAAGCTACACATGCCTTTGAGGGGCAGCGCCTTCTGGGTCATTATCACACCGGCTGCTGACAATGCTCGCTCCAATAGCACTTACACACACACCTCTGTTGGGAAATGGCAGTCCCTGCTTTGATGATGTCTGGTACCCACCACACCTGACCAGAAAGAACTGGATACAGGTCATCTTTTTTTTTTTTTGAAACTGAGTGTCACTCTGTCACTCAGTCTGGAGTGCAGTGGTGTGATCTTGGCTCACTGCAACCTTCGCCTCCCGGGTTCCATCGATTCTCCAGCCTCAGCCTCCTGAGTAGCTGGGATTACAGGTGCCTGCCACTACGCCCAGCTAGTTTTTGTATTTTTAGCACAGATGGGATTTCACCACGTTGACCAGGCTGGTCTCAAACTCCGACCTCAGGTGATCCACCCACCTCGACCTCACAAAGTGCTGGGACTACAGGCATGAGCCATCGCGCCCAGCCACAGATCATCTCTTGATAGCAGAAGACAGCCAGCTCTGTGGCCACACCTCTCTCCCCACTGAGTTTCACCCTACCCCTTGGGTTCTATTTTTTTGACAAGCCTTGCAGCACTGCCTTTGGTTACAAATTCCTTTCCAGACTAACACTAGGACAACGTGGCATTTTTAAAGTATGCCTCATTCAACATTTGTGGCAAATAAAAAGGAGAGAGGACCAATGCATTTGAGACCAGGCTGCCGAGATGACTGGCCCCACCTGGGAGCTTTTTATGTTCCCCGACTCTTCACTCTCCCACTGCCCCCACCTATGCAGCCCCAGGCACACAGCAGTCCAGGGCAGAGAGGACCTTTCCTTCCAGAGGAATGGGGGCAGAGGCTCCTTCTCCATCCCCAGGAGCAAAGTTCAAGTTTTGCCCTCCTCACATGAGACCTCTGACTGTGGGGCTCAGCAGAGCTGCCCACCACCTGGCAGTACCGCACTAATTTGTCAGTTAGGATTCAGTTAGAAGGTGCCCACCAGTGCTGATCACGAGAGTAGGGAGGAGATGTATGACAGCCGCCGAGGCCCCCAGGACTCCACTGGCATTTGATATTACAGTGGAATCTGTCACTTACCCGGTAGTCAGTGATAAATCCTGGAGAAAAGAGAAAGAAAAACAAAAAAAAAGAAACTGTTAGACAGATTTGTTGATCACATGCTAATCCTTTTCATCTTCCAGTTAAATTTCTTGTGTCTTCTAAGCCAGAAATAAAACTGCCTAAAGGCTGGGTCTGGGTGTTCATTGTGGCACTTCCCAGAGTAACATATTCAAGGGGAGTCTCCCAAGCACAGGATGCCCAAAACACAAATCGGAAATGTTACCCTCTTACTAGACCCCCATTAGTGTGGCTTTCTGCAGTTACATAGCATGAACATCTGAGGTTTCATCTAGAGCCCAGTAGAGAGTCAGCCTTCAGATCACGTAAATTGTCCATCACTCATTTATTCCTGCATGGGAAGGTGAATGTGTGATATATAGAGTGATTAGAATATTTTCAAAGAAGAGAATGAAACTCTTGGTGAGAGTATTCATCTCTGTATCCGTGGATCTTAGCAGATCTTAGTTCAGTATCTGGGACAGAGCAGATACTCAGTGAGTATCTGTTGAGTCAGTTTTAATATCCAGGATTCGTTGGTTCCACATTGGTTATGAAAATGATTGATTTGCCTTTGAGCCCCCCCTCATGCCTAAAGAGCCCTGGATGTGGGCTCATAGATGGGAGTTTCCATTAATACAAGTGATCCTGCACAAGGCGTCAGGTGGGGATTATGACAGCGTGCTGCAATCCTGCTGCACAGATCGGTGGAGAAGGGAGTCTCATGCTCTGGGAGAAGATCCACGAATGTGGGCTGGACCAGGCATGTCGGTGTCCCCCTATCTCCCCCAGTCCACAGGGGCTGTGCCAGGGCCATAGCAGACCCTGGCCATGCTCAGCTGGGACAAGCTGTTCACCTAATACAACCCATGCCCCACCTTCTACTTCATCTACTGCATAGGAGTGTCTATGTTGTATTTACAAGAATATCTGAAGTCACCACTTGGTATCATTCCCTGACTGTCATCTGGCTGCCAGGAGAAAATAGGTATTTTCTCCATTAGCATAAAAAGTGGCAGTGCTGGGAGGAGATGGAGGACCTCCACCCCCTATTTTATGAGTGACCCTGAGACGGAAGCCCAAAGCCACACAGCCTATCTCAACCCATAACCAGTACTCTCCTTTACGCCACACAGCCTCTCATTAGTAAGGAAGCTTGCTATACAAACATAACATCAGTAGCAGTGTTCTACAATGCTTCACAGAGACCATTGCAAATGAAACAACAGCACCCCACAGAGTGCATGCAGGCAGCACTCAATAAGAAATTGTCGAGGCCGCGTGCAATGGCTCACACACTCCTAACCTGAGACCTCCCACTGGGGGGTTCAGCAGAGCTGCGTGCACCCAGCAGGACCCCAGTAATTTGTCAGTTAGGACCCAGTTAGAAGGTGCCCACCGGTGTGTGCTGATCATGAGAATGGGGGAGGAGACATGTGACAGCCATGGAAATCCAGCAGTTTGGGAGGCCAAGGCAGGCAAATTGCTCAAACTCAGGAGTTCAAGACCAGCCTGGGCAACATAGTGAAACCCCGTCACTTCCAAAAAAATACAAAAAATTATCCGGGCCTTGTGGTGTATGTCTGTGGTCCTAGCTACTCAAGAGGCTGAGGTGGGAGGCAAATCTACAGATGCACAGCACCCAGCTCCTCTGCGGGAGCCTCCTTGGACATGGACAGTCTTCCCCTAACTCCCAGGCAGCTCCAGGGCAGCTCTGAGGGGAACAAGACCAGAAACAGTCCACAGACAGCAAGCTCACAGCTTACCTGAATCCTGATGGCTGTGCTTCAGGTAAGTGGGATCCAGTCTAAAGGCTCCTGTTAAGTCTGCTCTCTTTTTCACCCTGGTTTTAGAGAACAAATGATAGGGCTGGTAACCAAGCACCCTAGACTGGACCCTCTCCCTGCCTGGCTCAGCCCAGGCACCTGCTTCTGGCTCTGCCCTAAACACCATTCTGCCTTCACTCCCTGTCCCCTGTTCCAAGTACCTGGGGAGGGAGTCTTAGAATAAAATATAAGTATTTGGTCTTTGTCATTGGTTCCTGGTACACAGCTCCTAAAACCCTTGAGATCTCCCAGTGATAAGAGTGTGTTTTGCATGTTAATAAGACAACTGGGGTCTCCTCGATGGCTTCCAATCTCCAGGAAGGGTAGGGGCTGGAGATGAGTTGGCCAGTGATTTAACCAATCATCCCCACTGAATGAAACTCCTTTAAAAACTCCTAAGTGGCAGGGTTGGAGAGCTTCTGGGTTGGTAAATGGTTCACGACGCCAGGATGGTGGCATACACAGAGAGGGCACAGAAGCCATGTGACCTACCACCCCACCCGCACCTTGCCCTGTGCAGTTCTTCGCTTGTACTCTCTATAACCTGTAAACCTAAGTAAAATGCTTCTTTTGAATTCCGTGAGTTGGTCTACTAAGTTATTGAACCTGGCGCAGGGGTTATGAGAACCCCCCTACTTTGTAGCCATGGTGGACAGAAGTGTGGGTAACCCGGAGACCCAACACTCAGGCTTGTGAGACTGAGCCCCTAACCCTGTGGAGTCAGATGCTACATCGGGGTAGTCACAGTCAGAATAGGGGCGAGTTTAGGACACCCAGTTGGTGTCTGCAGAGTTGGAGAATTGGTGTCAAGAGGGGAAAACCACACAGGTTAGCATTTGCTCCTCTCTTTCCAGGGACAGCACAGTGCCCAGCCCTGTCAGCACCAGTTTGTGTGTGGGGGGTGAAAATCCTGAGGGCTAATAAGCGAGAAAGCCAGGATGCCCCCGGCTGCAGATGGGGGTCCTCTCTCACCTGTCTGCACACGGCACACTTATACTGGTAGTCATTCTGCATAACTCGGACCCAAACTCTCACTGGGCTGGGCTTTGAAGGGCCTGTGCTTTATGGTAATTGCCACTGCTCCGCTTAATTGGCAGGGTGGTGACACCATCGCAAAGCAATTTTGTGGCAAATAAAGTATCCTAAGGGCAAACTAGAGAAGAAATGTTAATCTGACAGTAGCTTAGGCTTGAAAAGAAATATAATGTGAGAGTCCCTGAAAAACAGAACCCAGCGAGCATGAAATAGGATGCTGGGATGTGGCTTACCAGGGAAGTGAGAGAGAGGCTGGATTTATCTGTCAAAGATCATTGAGGCTTTATTTTTTTAAGGTTAAAGACAGACAAGGTCAGTAGGGATAATAAGCTGAATAGTGTATATTCTTTCTTTGACTTGTGGAAGAAAATCGATGGCACCTAATTTTGTGTGTGGGGGGGGGAGCTTTCTTGCATCATCGGCATTTTATGAGGAGCCTCTGGTTGCGGTGGGGTGGGGTGGAGGTCCTTTGGGTCTCTCTGCATTAGAGAAAGCTCTGTGTCTAGCCTTAAGGAGAGGGGACCAAGAGGGATGTGAATACCTATGGCTATCAGTAGAACTCTGCCCTTTGTTCACAAAGACCACACTTTCCCTTCTCATTCTCTGTTTTTTTAATTTAAAATATCTTGCCCTAATTAAAGCCATACAAAAAGATGTAAAGAATAAATCACCACCCCTGCTTATGAAATAAAACTTAAATTATATGTATTAATTAAAGTTACATATTCCTGCCTCTCACCCGCTTCCTCCACCTGCCCACACAAGAGGCTGCAAGGCTGACATTGGGCTCCGATTCTTACGTAGTTCTACAAAATTTTCTCTCCAAATCCCTAAGCAATCTACATTATTTGGCACGCTGCTAAACATACCATAACATAAACTTAAGACATATTATCATAAATATTATAATTCTATGCATGTTTCTATAATTTGCTTTTTTTATCCAAAAATAGACCTATGAGTTTCACATTCATTCATGCACAGAGCTCTTGCTCAGTCATTTGTATGACCTCATGGGAGTTTAGAGCATGCACATATCCCAATCCATTCATTCTATTATTTCCCATTTATTGATAGACAAACTACACTGCTGTGAACATGGGACCATCCCTGTGCATACCTCCTGGAGCCCCAAGCAACAGCGCCCATCAGGCATATATCTGCCAATGGAATAGCACAAGGTGAGCTACATTAAGGCTAGAGGAAAACATCTACAGCCCTACTCAGTAGCACCAAATCACTCTCCACGATGAGAGAGCGCCTCTTCCATATCCCGGCCAACGTTGAGTATGGAGACTATTGTCAACAACCTGTAGTATTTCACTGGGATTTCTATTTACATTTCTGATTACTAAGAGGGGTGAGTAACTTCGCATTTATTAAGCACATCTGTTTCCTCCTTGGTAAATAATTTTTTGTTCATTTTTCTATTAGATTACGTATCTTTGTCATACGGAACTGCAACAATTCTGTAAATATTGGGAGCCTTCATTGGAACGTGTATGGCCTGTTTCTGGCTCTCTTAGCCTTCTAATCTGCTCTACCTGTCTGTGCCCACACTGGGCTACATGAACTCAGTCGTGGTTGCTTTACACACACATTGATATTTGAGGAGGCAACTTCCTCACTACATTTTTTTTACAATTATCTTGGCTATTCTTGCCCCACATAAATATTATGCCAGCCAGGATATTTATTAGAACGGCGCTGAAGTCTAATACTGAGTCTTCCTCTTTATGACAGTATCAGTCCACTTAGTTATGACTTCTTTAACGACTTCCAAAAAATTGTAGACTTCTCTCCATATAAATCTGAACAGGTTTTTATATGTTTGTTCATAGTAGCCTTATATATTGTCTTGCTATTATAAAGAGTATTCCTCTTGTAAACATTAGACTTACTGTTTAATGTAGATGTAAAAAAAATGCAAGCTTAAAGATGTTAGTGTGTCTAGACATCTTGCTGGGTTCTTTTATTAATAATACTTTGAGGATTTTCTTTTTATTGCGGTTACATCATCCGACAATAATGAGAGTTTTATGTCTTCCATTCTGATCCTTACACGTTTACTTCTTTATCTTTTTTTTGCTACAGAGGTTAGGGAAATCCAGTGTTGAACAGAAGTGGAGATTATTTTTTCCTGATTTTAAGGGGAGTGCTTCTAATATTTCACCGTTTTTGTATAGGTTCACTATGATTTTGATAGTTAACTTTTATCAGATTAAGAAAGTTCTCTACTGTTCCTATTTTACTAAGACTTTTTGTCCTGAACTGTTGTTGACTTTTATCTAATGCTTTTTCTGCATCTAATATGATAACTTTTTTCTCCTTCACTGCTAACATGGTGAATGGCATTTTAATATCTTCTAATGTTAAAACATCCTGGCATATCCAGATTAAACACAGTTTAGTCATGGCATACTATATTTTTTTAAATATCATTGAATTTTATTTGTGAATGTTTGACTTAGAATTTTGACATTTAAGTTTGTGAGACTGTTTTATAGTTTTTCTGTCTCGGCTTCTCATCCGGTTTTAGAATCAAATTTAGACTGGCTTCATGATATAAGAGGCAGTGTGGCCTCTTTTGCTGTTCTCTGTGAATTACACTTATGATCGGACTGATCAGTTTCTGCAGTTTAGAATACTCACTGTTTAAGAATTTGGGTATTTCTGTTGTATGAAAATTTAACTATTGACACATTGTATTAGCAATAAGATTTTTCAGATTTTCCATTTACTCTTGAGTTAGTTTTGGTATCATGTTTTCTTGCAGTTATTGTATATATGTGTTTACGGGCAATTCTTGGCATGATGTTATACATAATGCCCCCTTACTATTTTGAGAACTCTCTGAAGCCTTTTTTACTTTCTACTACAGGTTATCTGTGTCTTCTCTTTATTTTATTTTTTTGAGACAGAGTCTCGCTCTGTTGCCAGGCTGGAGTGCAGTAGTGCCACCTCGGCTCACTGCAATCTCCGCCTCCTGGGTTCAAGAAATTCTCCTGCCTCAGCCTCCCAAAGTGCTGGGACCACAGGAACGCACCACCACACCTGGCTAATTTTTGTATTTTTAGTAGAGACAGGGTTTCACCGTGTTAGCCAGGATGGTCTTGATCTCCTGACCTCAAGATCCGCCTGCCTCAGCCTCCCAAAGTGCTGGGATTACAGGTGTGAGCCACCATGTCCAGCCTCTTTTCTTTATTGTTGACCCATCTTTCCAGAGGTTGTTTATGTAATTAGGCAGGCCAACTAACATCTGGCTTTGTCGATCCTCTCTGCTGGGTCTTTTTTGTGTGTATTTTCTTACATTTCTTAACTCTTACTGTTTTCTTCCTTTTACTTTTCGAAGGTTTATTTTGTTGCTGCTTTCTAGCTTAATTGGGATACTTAGCCTACGATTTTCTGGCTTCCCTCTTTTCAGTTGAGGTCTATTTTGCAGGTGCTGCATTAGCTGTGTGTCTTTTTGTTGCATCTTTCTTTCTATTCAGTTCTCAGTATTTGCAGTTCCCCCATTACACTTTATTCATTGGCCCATGTTTCCAATGGGCCTGTGGTAGTCTCCTCTTCAATATTTAGGTATTAATTTACATTTCCTGGTAAGATTTAATGGATATTATAAAAAGAAACAATTTGATGAAAACAAGTGTGCATGCGTACTTGAGGACATATATGGGCGCGCATGCGCCGGTGCGCGCGCGCCACACACACACACACACACACACACACACACACACACAGAAACATGCTTTTGTGGCACCAAAGTCGCCTCACATGGTGACTGCACCTGCATGGGCCTCTTGGTGAGGAAAGCTTCTCTCTGTAACCAGACACATTCCTAGGAGATCAGGGAAAGGACCCCTGTGTTGGGTTAAAAGCCTGGCTTCTTAAGTTTCCTTTTTTAAAAAAATCTACAACGCTACATACTGCTCACTGAATGAGCACTCACATTACCCGCTGGTGCCAATAATATCTATACAACATTCAAGATACTAAAGGGTTCCCAGACCTAAGTGCAAAGAAGCCAAGAAGATAAGGAGAAAACGATCCGCTAAGACTTTTGAAACAAGTTCTAGAATCAAGTCTTAATGATTACTAGAATGATTAAAACTGTTTTAAAGAAATAGAATTTTTAAAAACCTCCCAATGTAACAGAAGTATACAAACACTATAAAATAATTCATGGCAAAATTTAACTTTTTTGGAGAAAAACAGGTCATCTTTTAAATGTGGATAATATATGCCTTTGGTGTGTATGAAATTTGAGTCTTTCTTTGGAGATCTCATATTAAAGAGCAAATAAGCTCTGGACAGAATGATGCACATTTACATATAAAAGATTCAAAATACCAAATGAACAATAAAAAGCTTATGAACAGAATAGTGAATTAATTACAAAAAGTATTTACTAGGCTTATAATGATTGCCAGTTTTAGAGACTTCAATTATTTTGTCCATTTCAATATTTAAAGTGTACAACCAAAGTGTTTATGTTAAATTATGGACTAACCATTAGTACAATTTCATTAAACAAAAGAGAAATACTTCTAATTTTAAGGAATACAAAAAAAAATGAAAGCAATAAAAAAATCCATTTATGTGTTGTTTATTGAATTAGTGAAATTTTAAAAGACACTTTAAAAATTCACCACTTAGAATTTTTTTGCTTAAACTCTTAGGAATCCAGAGGACTATCTGTCCTTCTGTGAATTCTGGTTCTTACAAGTGTCCTTATTAACTGTATTCTATTGTGTTAAGGCAGATCATATTACTGTAATCAACTCTTAGACTGTCAAAATATTTTATTTTTATTTCCTGATAACTGGACAGTGCAAAAAAGCCTCAGTAGATTCTCAGCCCTCTCACTCTCCCCACTCCCTGTCACCACATTAAAAGGCACCATTCGCTAATAGGCAGGGGAAGCCAACCTTAACCAAGCATGATTAATGGCTCCTACCTCTTAGGTGGGATAATAATAATATTGTCCAAAAACAAGCTCATGAACAGTAATGAATTCATTATGTAGTGTATTTGCTGTGCTTGTAATGATTGCCAGTTTAATGTAGCGGCGTCTAGAGGAAGGGATGCTGCTGTCCACCTACTTGGCTTTTGCTCCGAAGCTGTACATCCTGGGCTAAAATTCAAGACTACTTCCAGTGTTTACAGTGAAAATTGAGTCAATAACAGCTTGAACAAAAGTAACCCTGGTTTTGGCTCATTCACACCAAAAAACAGCTCTCACTCTCCAGCTTCTATATCCGTAAGAAATGAGTCAAAGGAGTTCCGTGTGCATCTTTTTGCTCATATGTGTGTTTGTAACATGTATGTTGCTTGCATGCATGCACTCTTGGTTTGCATACTGTCAGATACAGCACAGGCCCCTGTGTCAGCGAGGCAATGTGAAGAGTGTCCACTGTGGAATGAAAAAAATAAAATTTTTTGGTGGTAAGAAAAATGGGGAAGTGGGTGTTTGGGTATAGCGAGATCAAACGAAACTGTAAGTTTCACAGGAATCAAATAACAGGTCATTAAGATTACAGAGTTTAACATAACCTAACCAGGTTTAAATCCTTAGATATGGGGCTTATGGCTTTAACTAGTGATTTCTTAGGAGTGCTGTTATGGACCAAATTATGTCCCCCTTGTTGTTTCTTATTTTTTTCGTTGTTGTTTTCTCTGCCTCTGGTTGTTTTTCTTCTGTGGTTTGTTTGTGTGGTGGTTCTTGGCTTGGTTGCGGGTTGGTGTGTTGTGTGTTGTTGTTGTGGGTGGGGTGGGGGGGGGTTGAAAAAAAAAACCTGTAAATTGATCTCTTATGATGTGTAAGGTTATGAGTTTTTTTAATGTGTGTATTTTGTTGGGGAGGGTGGTTGTTACGTTGTAACTGAAATTCACAGGCTGTAATGTTGGTTAACAGGGAAATAACTTTAAATGATGACTATCAGTTTTCATAAGCAATCTATTAAAAATTAATTAGATCCATTTATTAATTAATCTAATTTTTAATTGGATTAATTATAAATATGTAAATATTTTTGACAAATAATTTAGAACTTGACATATAATTTAAAAATGACATAAAATTTAGAATCTAAAGTTGCATTAAACTAAATAATAGATATTGCTTAAATGTCTGAGTCATTTCCAATTTAAAAAAATTATAGGAAAATGTTTTTCTAAAAATAATGTGTTCTTATTAAAGAAAATAATTTTTGTCTAATTCAAAGATTATTTAAAGGTCATTTCTAAAACCAGGTAACAGGAACCAGTAAATAAAGGAGATGCAAAAAATGTTACAAATATTAAATGATACTTTTGGTAAGAAAGATTAAAAGAAAAATAATTTCACATGACAAAAAATGTTGTATGATAAATTTTTTGTCCTAAAATAGCATGACTGGTTATTTAAAAAAGGAGATGTCTGGGATAAAATAGAAAGTCTAAGCATTCAGTAAGTGGTTTGTGTAAGTCATAATAAAGTTTATAAAAAAGAGAATTTATGAAAAAATGTTTATGTGATCAAGTTGGCTATAATTAAAAGAAAATCATTTATAATAGTCTTTCTAGAAGTTGGGCTTTGATATTAAAAATACACATAAACTAAAAAATTGGTTAGAACAATAAAATTTTCTTAAGGTACGAATTTAGTCTTGAGAAAAATTACGAGACATTTTAATTTTCATAAACCAAAAGTTTAACTTTAATTTCATCTCACTGTTTTCAGCTTTCTCTCCCCTTCAGGGCGTGAGATAGTAACTCTTTCAACTTTGTATCAGCTCCTTTAATTTTTTCCCCTCTGATTCTGACTGATGTTGCAGGCTGATTTAAAATATATATGTATTTCCTATTTTAAAGGTCTAAAGTGAATAGTTTTGTGTGTTTGTTTGTTGTTTGTTTTTGAAATGAAGTCTTGCTCTGTCACCCAAGCTGGAGTCCAGTGGCACCATCTCAGTTTACTGCAGCCTCTACCTCCCGGGTTCCAGGGATTCTTGTGCCTCAGCCTCCCAGAGTTGCTGGGATTACAGACACACACCACCACACCCAGTTAATTTTTGTATTTGTAGTAGAGATGGGGTTTCACCATGTTGGCCAGGCTGGATCCTAACCTCAAGGGATCCTCTGGCCTTGGCCTCCCAGAGTGCTGGGATTACCAGCATGAGCCGCCACACTCAACCTAAAGCCAATGTTTTCTTCCTATATTATTCTTTAAGTTCTGTGAAATAGAAAACTTTTGCTTATGACCCAGAATGCACTCTTCCTATGTCTAACTAATTAAAGTCCTAAGAAAACTGAGATTTGAAAAATTAAGGTTATTACATCCATATAACTTTCCGTATTGCTTCTAAAGTCCTTGTACTGTTAAATTACAGGACTTTGACTCCTGGTTCTAAAACAGACACCAAGTCCAGCTAAATCTTAAACACTGACAGCCATTAAAAGCCTCATCTTCAGACCCAGGAGAAGATGACAATCAAAATAAACTGTGTTCATGAGACAAAGGGTCAGAAATTAAAACATTCAACCCCTCTAGGCTCAGGGACTATTGCAGAAGAAGTGGACACATAAGATTGGAAGAGCCGATTTTGAGAGATAAAATTAATTGTTTCTCCATAAATTAAACAGTAATATCAAAGGAACACTGATGCAAAACCAGCATCTACGTCCCTATGCCAGATTAACAAGGTTTTCTTTGGACATTAACCCATTCCTCAATTAAAAAATTATAAAAGTTCATATAAAGATGTATTGGCCAGGCACAGTGGCTCATGCCTGTAATCCCAGCACTTTGGGACTTCAAGACCAGACCAATATGGTGAAACTTTGTCTGCAGTAAAAATACAAAAATTAGCCAGGTGTGGTGGTGCGCACCTGTAATCCCATCTACTCAGGAGGCTGAAGCAGGAGAATCACCTGAACCTGGGAGGCGGAGGCTGCAAGATCAGGCGCCTGCACTCCAGCCTGGGCAACAGAGTAAGACTCTGACTCAAAAAAAAACAAAAAACGAAAAACAACAGATTTATGGAAATTATACATTTTGATCAAGAGAATTAAAATTTAATATATTTATTTATAAAATTTGAGAGACAGATTTAACTGGCCTGATACTGTCTTTATTAGGGCTTACTGTTTAGAAAAGTAAGTCGCTTCTCTCAAAGAATAAAGGTGTTTCTTGTGAAATCTTTGAGTTATCACTTTGGCTAAATGAATGACTTATTTTTCAGTAACCTGTGCTTGATCCTGTTTTGTCATTGGTTATTTTACCAAGGCTTTGATTGGAATGACATTTTCAGATTGCCTTGAGAAAATAAGGGTGACCTACAGAGCTAATAAAAGCCTCTTGGACAAACTGGCCCCATACCTTGTCATTTGCAGGGTCCTGAACTGTGCCAAGTAAAAAATGTCACTTTCTAACAGGGCGAGGAAACTCAAGTTTTGTGGGACCTTGAAACGAGAAGAATTCAACCAGTTCACACAGGTATCTATAGGCACAGATAAATCCTTGGCTGGGATTCAGGCTTTTGAAAAGCTCTAAATCTTAGATTCTTTATGAAAGGGCTCCAACAAAACCAATTTAAAAAGAGAGAGACAGAGAGAGACAGAGAGAGAGAGAGAGCAAACCTATACAGCAAATGATTACTCTTGCTGCACTTTATCCAAATAATCAAGCCAATCATAATAGGACTAAAATTTATTTTACAAATAAATTGGTCCTATTATAATTTTCTATTTAATAAAATTGGGGGAGAGAGAAAAATTAAGTTTCAAAATAAACTATACTATACCTATAATTAGATTCTAGCCTTGCCTAATGTTTGTCAATTTTTATTGTTTTCTACAATTTGGACTGAATTCTAAAATTTTTCCTGGCTACAATTCTCCAAAATAATGTTCTCAGTTTTTTTTCTTCTTTCTTTTCTTTTTTAATCATGATTTGAAATCACTAAAAATTAAGCTGTACTTTTCTTAAAGCCCTGTAAACTGAAGCTAGACAACATCAATTTTGAAAGAAAACAACAGGAATCTATTTATAGAAGTAAACCACTTTCATACCTGCCTACTGATGTACAGACTAATCAGAGTAATCGGGCTTATATCAGTTTTTCAGGATTGTTCTTTCTTTATGTTTGTTTGGCTTTTTTCTCTCTCTCTTCCTCCACCTATTTTTTTTCTTCATGGATCGGGAGACTTTACAACCTGCTAAAAATGAGCTTTCCTAACAAGTTGGGACCTATCTGTTTAGAAATAAACTGTCGTAGCCACAAGAGCCCAGACAAAACCCAAGACCAGGGACTCATTTTCTTCTAAAATGCATTCTCTGCAAGACTTTTTTTTAAAAAGAAGAGGGGGGAGAAATGTGAAAGGAAAATAAAAACTTGGTACTTCAATTTACTATGCCAAAGGAAAAAAATTAAGCTGAACGCTTTCATGCAAGAAGATGCCTTTCCTTTTTTTCCTAAGCAGAAAGCTACAGATAAAAGGTTAAATATCTCTACAGGTAGCTACTCTGTGTTCACCTTATATTACATAAAGAGCTGATTCACTGAGCATGAAGACAAATACATCATTGACTATTCCCCTACCTGCTCCTTTTCTCTCACATCACGTGGGTTCAGTAATGTGATCATACCCTCCCTTTTCCCCCCCTCCAGCCTGCCTTCCCCTTTAAATACTGATGGCCTCAAAATCATCTTTGGAGAAAGGCACAGACCACACCCTGTTTCTGTGATTCCTTGTTTATTCTTCCAGGAATGTCCTTAAGCTTAGCAAAATAAACATCTGAATTTGATTGAGACCTGTCTCAGATACTTTTTGATTAACAGGCCTAGTGACCTTACAAGAGGAGGAAATTTGGACATAGATAAACAGAAGGAAGACCATGTGAAGACAGGGAGAAGATGACCATCTGCAAGCCCAGGAGAGAGGCCTCAGAAGAAACCAGCCTGCTAATGGCTTTATCTCGGACCTCTGGCCTCCAGGACTGTGAGAGAAACCATCTCTTGTTTAAGCCCCCCGTCGAGGTACTTTGTTAAGCCAGCCCTAGCCAACTAATTAACGCAAGCACAGCGCCCCCAAACAGGAAAGATTAGCAGTTTCTGTGTTAAAACACAAATCCTTCAAAATCAGATTTCACCCCTCAACATTCATGCCATTTGTATGGTGTCATGGAACGGAACCTTGGGTTTGGGAGAGATCTGATTTTCCCAGGTACACGAAATCTCACCAAATTCTTTGACCCTTGTTCTGTCGAGAATGCACCGGCTCAGGAGAGAAAGAGTGCATTTTCTATTATAATTTAAAAACGTATTTTGTAGCCTGTCAAGCCCGTAGGAAGATAAAAGGCTCCACAAGTATTGCAACCACCCTGCCCACCTCTGTCACCCACCCCATCGCCCCTCTCCCGTGGCAGACTTGCAGGCACCGCAGGCCTCTCTTGTGTCTTAGGGCTCACGTTTAACTCCTTCTACAGGCTAATCGCCCTCTGTCCTCTCTCCCTTCACCAAATGGCTTCCCTGTGTGTCCCGTGTCTCTTCCCTACATCACCTCCAATTTGTCAAATTTCCTCTCACAGACTGGTGGCTGAACTGAACCCTGAGGGCTGGGGAGGGGCTGTCCAAGACAGATGAGCGCACAGCCACCAGCTGGCCAACATCAGCTCTGCAGCGTCTGTGGCAGCCTCGGGGCATCAGCTCTGCGACAGGCACTCCGTGGCAGGAAAGGCTTGACTCCTTCTCACCAGGACACTGACTAGGCAGGTTTTCTCTCGGCCTTAACATAGGCACTGATTTTCTGGACCTGAGAGCAGGACACCCCATTCATTACACTCCTTCTTTTCATGTGCCTCCACGATCAGAGACCCAAAATATTTCTTATCTGACCGCTTCAGTTTCCTCATCTGTAAAAAGAAGGTGGCAATGTCTGTGTCCCCCATCACGGGTCTGACATGGGAGTCCGGAGAGCTATGAGAGGTTAGGGACTTAGAAGGGAGGCTGGACCTATCCACAGTCACCAACAGTCTTGCTGATATCACTGTTTTATCCAGGCACTGGGGACGGCCTCGGAGTGCATGAGAACCCCTCTTCCAGACAGCCCCATCAGCCCTCGCCCTGCTCCAGGGTGGTTCTAGGGCTGCCTTTGTGGAAGGAATATGACACCTGCCCCTTGCAAAATAAAAGCATCCAGGGAGAGCCACTTGTTCCCGCCAGAGCCTGCGGATGCTCTGCCTGGTCCCTCTGAACTCCAGCTCCCTTAGAGAATTTTCCCCACTGACCAAAAAGCCTCAACAGAGCAGATTTGCATTTCAATCAAAATTATACCTCGAATAAAGGGACCTCTGGCACACTGTGCAAACTATCCTCACTGTGTTCCACCTTGGGTAAAACAGAAAAACACAACCACAGAAAAACAAAAGAATACTCACATTCATAAAAGCCATGGCTTTCATCAGTACTTATTAGTATTTCAGACAAAATCAAGTCTGAAAGGCCCACATACCAACTGGTTTTAAAATTATATAGCAGAAGTTTGGGTAAAAAGACCGACAAAAAACAATTTCATTTGAATACAAGTAAAGAACTAGTAATGTGGTTTACCTCTAAAAAAAAAAACAGAAAAACAGCAAATGGATATATTGGTAAACTGGGAGAGCTGACACTGGTTGTTTTGTATAAAAGCTGCTTTCCTCATGCTTAGGAAGAAGGAGAAAAATCATTCATTTAATTACATACTGAACAATTTTTCAAAGCCTTCTGAACATTTGAAAAATTTTTCAATTTTGTATACTATACAAAATTCATGCAAATCCTCCTGGCCCTATGATCAGTCGATCAACTTCTTTAAAAATTTAGAGAAACTAGTTTCTAGTGTCCCTGTACCACTGCCCATCATCATTATTTCTTTAAATATCATGTAGGTGATGTAATATTACCCACTTTAATGCTTCAGTTCTTTTTCTTATTCTAAATATCACCAAGGTATTATCGTCCTGTTATTAAGAATTTCCAGGGAAATTCTTAGGAAACATGGTTACTTTTATTTTTCCTTAGCAAATACTTTTTTTTTTTTTTTTTTGAGACAGAGTGTTGCCTTGTCACCTAGGCTGGAGTGCTGTGGCATGATCTCAGTTCACTGCAACCTCTGCCTTCCAGGTTCAAGTGATTCTCTTGCCTCAGCCTCCTGAGTGGCTGGGATTACAGGCACGCACCACCATGCTCTGATAATTCTTTGTATTTTCAGTAGACACGGTGTTTCACCATGTTGGCCAGACTGGCCTCAAACTCCTGACCTCAGGTTATCCCCCTCGCCTCGGCATCCCAAAGTGCTGGGATTACAGGCGTGAGCCACCAACCATGTCTGGCCTTAGAAAATACTTTTAAGCATTTGGACTCAGATTGCTTAAACTTAGCATTCAACTAAGACTAGTGATGACTGTAAGAATGAAAACAGAAGCCACTGAATTAGAAGTGTGTACTGAAACTGCATTGCATTTGTTTGCTGTTAATGCTGGATAAATTAAATTACAGATTGTCTTTTTTAGCCTTCTCATTTCTTATGCCAGTATGTTGCAATAATATTTCCTAGATAAAAGTTTCCAGCGAGGCTAAGATTTAGCAAGAATTCCATCAAGGGTTCAGAAATGGCAGCAAGCAGTGAGCTAAGTGACTATTGCCCCCGCTTTGGCTCTGGCACCTTCCCTGCCAGCTTCTTTCAAATGCACCATCACCTGGGAGGAGCAGTGGGGACAGGTAACTGACATCCATGAGAAGGGAAACTTACCACATGGCAGAGCAGTCAAAATTCACCAACAGCCATTTGTGGGGATTAAAGTTGAATGAATCTGCAAACTGCCAAAGAACACGAATAAGAAAAAGAAAATATTCTCCTTATAAATGTCTAATTATAAAGAAGACCCCATACATGATGATAAAAGTTTATGGCACAACTAATCACAGTGGTAGCGGCCAGGTAGGCTTGCCCAGGGGGAGTCGCAGTAATTTCCAGCGGGCAGGAGAGTCTTCTGGAGTGCTGGAATTGTTCTCCTCTTGATCTGGGTGGCGAGTACATGGGGGCATATGTATTGAGAGTTGATTTGCACGTTTTGCTAAATCTAGATTATACCCCAATAAAATGGAACAAAAATTTTAAAGTTTAAGTTTATATTCCCAACTGAAAAGCACTTTCAAATTTACATAGTCTAATGTGACACAAAAACATATATCCTTATTATATTTTAAACTACTGGGATACTTGGAAAATTGGAATTTTCCTTCACAAATACAATGTACAGGAATTGTGCTGATCTGGTCTGTGAAATGCTTTATGCTTGAAGTTTCTTCCACTGGCTGAGCTAGCAAAGTTCTCAGACTACAGGTGTCATGATAAACAGTGGGAAAGCGAAAATTTCATAACTAATCTACAATAGGTAGGGATAAACCCAGTTTTCATTTCATTGATGGGTTCTTTTGGCAGCATTGCCATAACATATCAACAGTTCTCCCCATTTACCTACATGTTTCTATCTCTCTCTCTTCTTTTTTTTTTTTTTTTTGAGAGACGGGGTCTCACTTTGTCACCCAGGCTGGGGTGCAGTGGCACAAACACGGCTCACTGTAGCCTCAACCTCCCGAGCTCAAGCGATCCTTCTGCCTCAGCTTCCTAAGTAGCTGGGACTACAGGCATGCGTCACCGCACACTGCTAATTTTTTAAATTTTGTTTGTAGAGACGGGGTGTCTCATTACATTGCCCAAGCTGATCTCCAGTTCCTGGGCTTAAGCCATCCTCTTGCCTCAGCCTCCCAAAGTGCTGGGATTACAGGTGTGAGCCACTGCACCCGACCAGCTCCTTCCTTTTCAAAGACAATATTCAAGTTAATTGTATTCCGAACAGTTACAGACTCCCTGGCTGGAGATCCTCGGTAACAACTGTGAACACCTGGCTCTGGCTGCGTGCATCAGTTTTAGGGGCTAACCCTATTTTCAAGGAGAAAATGAGATTTCAACCACCAAGAGTGACAGAGGAGGACACTGCATTTTCGCTGGGTTGTCATAAATGGTGCTTTCTTACATTTTTCAGATGCATGTCCTGGCTGATCACCTGGTGAACAGGGACAGGGTCCACCTTAATGGCCATGGGGCTAGATTAATAATTGATACAGAAATAAAGGCAGCTGCTACAATGAGGCCTCAGTCTGGCTGACTTTCCTACTGGAAAACTTTTCAGTCTTCCCAAGGCCCTAGGGCACCTCCAGTCTACTTGTTTCCAGGGATGTGTGCAGAGGAGGCAGCAGAGGTTTCAGGGGCCTGGGGGGGCATCCTGGGAGACATTTGGTCGGTGGATGACAACCTTCCACATCAACCAGCTCTGGAGACCCAGGTTCATTTCCTTCCAGGTTTCAATAAAAGTAATTTTGAGAAAGGGACAGGAAATTACAGCAAGTTTCATTTGTTGATAAAAAGAGACAAAAGGTGAAAGAGGAGCTCTGTTTGCTAGGAGTTTTACAAGTTCCCTCCTGTGGGGCTGATCTGTTTAAACTTCTCTCATTACCCAACAGTGATATTTTCCTCCTGCCAACCGATGGAGAGAAGGCTCTTATCTCCAAGGGCAGGGCCACAACAGGATATTGCAGCCTCCTTATCTGCCCTGCTGAGACACACAGTCCTCAGCTGGGCACGGAAGAGAGTCGGGAGCAATAATTCAGGAAAAATGGCAGTGACTCATTGTACTGCTTGAAATCCTGTCTGCTCCTGATAGGATCTGGCTGGAATGCCCAGTGCTGTGGTGGTCTGACAATTAGGCACCCTTCTATGAAAACTGAAACCTCAAGTTGTCAGTTCATAGGGAAAGAACAGTAGTGGTAGGAAAAGATCACGAACCCTAAACCTGATACCCAGAGTTAGAAAAGAGCATCAAGCTCAGGCCAGTCTTGGGGAGGGCACATACATCCCAGAGGATCGCTTAGCCCTTCCTCCCTTGAATCTGTCCCAGGACAGATACTTCAAATGATGGAGATTATCTCCATAATACTATGTATTTATACGATACAGAGATTTATTCTTCATTTCCCAGCACCAAACACCCACCAAACTAGCTACCAGAAATGAACTGTGTTAGCTGGGTACTGGCATCACATTATGAGAACTTCTCATATACTATGAGAATTTCAGGAGGACAGCCTGTGTGACTGGGGAAGGCTCTCAGCCCTGTTCTAAAAAGAGCTATTTCCATGAATCACTAGAATTGGTTCAAACATAATGGCTAAAACAAACCGCAATAGTGAGAAATCAGATTTCAGCTCCTCATGAAAGGAGAGGTCAATAACGAATATTTTATAGGCCTTCGGAAGCTCCCTTTTACTTTTTTTTCCCCAATACTTTGATAGGCCTTCGGAAGCTCCCTTTACTCCTAAGGATCCATCATCTAAGTCCTAGGTCATATTACGTACTCAACAAGTAATTATTGAATGAAGAGGTGAATAAATGTGGTGGAGACATAAACCAGAATATGACTTCATTCATTAGTCGTAAGAGAATTATTCTTTCCAAAGATGGGGCCATTTGTATTCTATACCTCTGATGCCCACTTTTCTGAAATTACTGCACTGTGAGAATTCCAAGTCATAATTAGAATATTGAATAGCAAGCCTGACATGCAAACAGAGGAAGGTGTCAAGGGAAAGTTTTTCTAAAACATAGTGGAAAATAACAAAAGCACCTAATACATGTTCAGTACTTACTGTGTGCCAGACACTGTATTTAATTCCTTAAAACATGATTAACTCATCCACTCCTTACAGTGATCCCACACAGGAAGTATTATTATGAAATCTATTTTATGGGGCATAGGAAGGATATCTAACTTGCCCAAGAGTACATAGCTAGCCCTAAGGATAAATCTGGGATTCAAACCAAGTAGTCTAATGCCAAAGACTGTGCCCTTCATTCTGCACCACACATGGGTGGGGTCTCACGACACTTCCTGCCTCTTGGCAAAAGCATTTCTTTTCTGGCCAGTGCCACAGCTCCCCTGCTTTGCTACCTCCTTTTCTTGGACACACTGCCAAAGACTGCTTCTTGGGACCCTCCATGGCATTCAAAGCTGGGGGACTCCGAGAGGAGAGACTTCCTGCCCTATAAGCCATCACCAACAATGAAATCCCACTTGAGTCTGAACACACCACAGTATATCAATAAGGTCATTTCTTTGTATTAAGTCTGTGCCATTTTACATTCGGTTGCTTTTTGGAGAAGCAGAGTGTTGGTCAATAATTTTTACTGCTACATCTCAAAAGAAGCAGGCGTTTCACTTAGCATTAAAGACCATGTTTACAATTTCCAGATGAGTGCCTAGGGGCATTGAAATGCATTGGTAGCTGCTCGTTCGATATTGGTTAAGAGAATATCATGTTCAGATATATGAGCAGAACATGACTGTCATACTGAACAAGATTGTATGGAATTGCAGGCTGGTATTTTAAATTACTCTTTAAGTGCATCAAGATTTGATTTTGTTCCTAAATACTTTCTCTTAGTTTTATAAGCTAACATCTATCCTTTCTGTTTGGGACTTGTGTAGGTTGAAATGGAACTGTAAGTGTCGGGAGTATTTATTTCAGGAGGACAGGCTGTATGACTGGGGAAGGCTCTCACCCCCTGTTCTAAGGAAGTGGGATTTCCATGAATCACTAGAATTGGTTCAAACATAACTGGCTAAAACAAACTGCAATAGCGAGAAATCGGATGTCAGCGCCTCATGAAGGGAGAGGTGAATAACAGAGCGCTGTGAAAACGACCTTAGGGAGAGCGAAGGGCGCACCTACCTCCACTCCATTCAGAAGGTGCCGGAACTCGGGGCAGATGAATGCGCTGCCTGCATAGGCCGCGTCGATGTGCAGCCACAAGTCTTCCTTGTTGCCTAAAGTCCAGAAGCAACTTGTGAGTCCCCCAGGCAGATACCTCACCACGGAGCCTGCCAGCGGACCTTGCCCTGCCCAAGCACCCTCCTCGCATGGAGCATGTCAACTCTACTTGCTGAACTGAGGACTGCACCCCCAAAAGGCCCCCTCATTTGAAGGCTGTAAAGCTGAGGGCAGGGTGTGTGCTGCTGGCCCCAGACACACACCAGGGAACATGGAAGCAGCTGCGCCCCTTGGCTTTCTCTCCTGACCCTGGCAGCTGAGTGTAGCTCCGAAGGACCGTCGTGCGACATCCCCGTGTTACTAACCTGCACTTCACCCCAATGACACCACCCTTTCCACCCACCTGGAATCCCTCCCCGTTTCCCTTTGCTAATCCATTCTCAAGTTCCCCCACAAACATCACCCGAGTGGGGGCCTGCACACAGTTCACGCCGACCTCGACCTGCCCCACTCCATCCCCTCCACGAGGTGAAGTTCTTTGTTTTACACCATCATAGATCATCCCCTGCTCCCTTCATGAACAAGGTTTCTGTTTTCCAGCCATACATAGCGGCCTTGTGGGCAGGGGCTGCCTCACTCAAGAGCCGGGAGAGCCGTAGGTGAGCATGCTCCCTTGGTTTTGACAGATCTGGGCTCAACTCCCGCTTCCAGCCACTCTCCAGCCAAGGGGTCCCATCTACTTCTCCAAATCTCTCTCTCCTCCTGGGAATGGAGATGGAAGCAGGACCCATAGGCCCAAGGGAGGAGCGAGGGAATATTTACAATGTGCCTGCCGGGGACTCCAGCACTGAGCAGGGGAGAAATAAATGTGGCTTCCAGGATGGCTGCCTCTCAGCACCAGGTACCCAGCACAGTAAGAGTTGAAGGGTGAAGGACCTTAGAGAGGACATGAGCCACCCTTGCCTCACAGGGTAGATGCCAGCGTCAGGGCACCACGGGGTAGGTGTCAGGGTCAGCCCTGCATTGTAGGGATCCATGGATTCCTCGTTCACTCACCATCCGTGGTGCAATGAGGCATGAGACTCTCTAGGGGCACTAATTAGTCACAATGGGATAATCCCAATCAGGAGGGCTGCACCGTCATGACCTTATCACCACTGGAAAGCCCCACCTCCAATACCATCATCTTAGGTTAGGATTTCAGCAGATAGACTTTGAGGGGACACAAATGTTCAGACCACAGCAAGCTTTGAAATTTACCCCTATCTTATGATGGGATCTGAAGTTTTTCTCAACCTCACTGCCGATCTTAGCTACAGGGATGGAAGTCCCTTGATTACTGAGTGACTCCTCAGGGAGAAACTTTGTAAATCCTAAGGCCTTGTGTTCTTCCTGGCTCACAGCCACATCCATCTGGGGTTATGCAAGCGCCAGGTGAGACTGATTCTCGGGGAGGTGATGAGCCCCTGAGCCTTGGTTCTGGTCCACGCTGCTCTGTGACCTTTGGCCTCCCATGCCCTGGCATGGATATCCAGGTCCTCAGGACACACTTGACCTTGATCCAACTGAGGGGTTTCATCCTGATGATCACACTGAGTCAAAGCCTTGAAATGCCTTATGTCTTTTATCAGCAGTGGCTTTGTGGAGGACTGTGTTCCCTCTAAGCTTGCAGTTGGCCTAAAACTCCCGCAGAAGGGAACTTATAGGCCCCCAAGGGAAGTGGACTCTGGAGGGCTTCCCTGGTTTCCATGGGGAAGTATGGAGTTGTGGGCCTGCCTCTGCACTCTGCATCTCATATGCCATCCGCTGACAGCACACACTGCATACATATCACGGCCCATCTAGGAACCAGGCAGACACAGAGATCCTCGGCCAGAGCTTGGGGCACACCTAGCCCTGAGGCAAGGCTGCCTCAGCGGGGAGGGATGGGACAGCCTCACACCCCTCCAGACTTCTCCTGCCAGTGACTATTTCCTTCTGAGACTTCCCGGGAATTCGAGGCAGGTCTGGCTGTCCCTCCAGCTGCACGTCTTCCCCCACTTATGCTGGCCCCTCAGGATGCAGCTTTGGCTGCCTGTCCTGTGCTGTTCCCTTCCTCACTCCTTGAGATGGCCTCCCCCAGCTCAGCCCGTAGCCTCATCCCCAGTTTCCCCACTTGCCTACTGGCACCTAACTGACTTCAACCATCTACTGTTTGTATCTCATCTTCTTCTCGGTGAAACCTGCCAGACAACTGATCCATCCAAGCAGACCAATCTGAACAGCCTCACTGGCAGTAGAAAGAAAATGTCTCTCCTATGGCAGCAATTGGAAGAAAACCATCTTCGGATTTGTTTTCTTTGTCAAGTAATGGTGGGTGAATAACTTATCTGAATTATGTTAGTAGATTATTCTAATCATACTATAGAATAAGGTCAGTTCAGGATCTCAGACAAGTCCCACTTGGAGTTGAAGAATACTAAATATCTGGTGACAGGCAAACAGTAGCAGGAGAGGGAAAGTAGGTAAAAAGGTGCTGACTTAGTTGTTAAGATACCACAAACAGTTAGTAATATACCATCATCAATAAAAATGGAATTGTTGGCCAGGTGTAGTGGCTCACGCCTGTAATTCCATCACTCTGAGAGGCCAAGGCAGGCAGATCAACTGAGGTCAGGAGTTCGAGACCAGCCTGCCAATGTGGTGAAACTCCATCTCTAATAAAAATAGAAAAATTACTTGGGCATGGTGATGTGTGTCCGTGATCCCAACTACTCGGAAGGGCTGAGACAGGAGAATCTCTTGAACCCAGGAGGCAGAGGTTGCAGTGAGCTGAGACTGTACCACTGCACTCCGGCCTGGGTGACAGAGCGAGACTCCAGCTCAAAAAAAAAAGAAAAGAAAGGAATTGTCAAAACTGACCTCCCCTATGCATTTTGGCAATGAATGAAAGGGTTCTGGCACTCACCCACGTCAGCTCCTTCTGCACAACCCCAAAAGCAACCTCAGTGTTTCTAACCAAACAAATCATAAATCAAGCTCTGTCCACAACCTCCAGCCTCTGCAAAGAAGAGGGGGCCCCAGGCCAGCAGGATGGCCTGAACTGGGTCCGTCCAGTGGACTGTGACTGGCAGGTGACACACGCTGGCTGTCATCTCCATGGGCAGTGGGCAGCCTGCACTGGGCCCAGGAGACAGCAGGCTGTGTGGGCTCTGTCCAGCAGAAGACCTCAGACCTTTAAATCTGATAGCCCTGGGGAATTACATCAGCCGGCTACTGGCCAGGACATTCAGTTCTTAGCCTGACATCTGAGTCAGAGGACTCCAAGTCGCTTGGCTGAGCTGATGAAGGTTTGCAGCTGATGAGGCCAGCACTGTGGCTGCAGTCCCGAGTCAGCCAGCTCTATCCCTTCTCCCAGCCCGGAGCTGTGCACGACCACCTCCAACCGTTCTTACAGTTGTAAGAACAAGTAAACAGTGGAGCAAAACCCCGTGAGAGCAGGCAAGTCTGCCCCCACCTCCCGGTGGTTCCCAGCGCTGCCTTCCTTGCTGCGCAGCAATGCACTCCACCTTTGAGATGGTGCATTTTCCTGGCATTAATTCATCCTCTGAATAATACTGTGGGGGAAACACTGTTATTTTATGAGCACAAGTGGGGCTTTTCTCTTCACTTTACAGGCAGCTTAAATGAAGCTCAGAATGTAAGATTCAGGTGTGGGCCTGGGCTGGATGCTAGCTTCCTTGTCACCAATGCCATGTCCAGCTCACACAAGGGTACCTTAAGCACTGGCCTTCCCCAGCTGCTAACCCCGAGAGGGGGAGACCAATGTCCAGGAGAGAAGTGTCCACTCCTCCAAGTATGGACCATAGGTGACTCTTGGGTTAGGAGAGGTGAGAACTGTGTCTGGCTTATGCAGACTAAGGATGAAGCCAATTCCCTTGCAGCTGGCATGGTATCAGGCACAGGCCACAGGTATGTGGTCTGAAGGCCTGACTCGGGCAGCTCCACTCACAGACAAGTGGTCAGAACATTCCCATCCCAGAGGGACATAGAAAGGGGGAGCCCCCTGAGCCGACATCCCTGCCCGATGAGGGTTATTCTGTCCACAGAAGCAGCTTCAAGGCCTGCTGAGTTCCCAGAGCCACATGTCAAATATGAAACTCTAGAAACACGGCTACTCATCCACGTTCACCTTTTGGAAACACAGCATCCTAAGTCTCAATGAGAAACCTAGGAACTCTGAATGAGGGAGGGAGGAGGTAAGAGTGACTGATGAAAACATCTAAGCACAGATTATTCCTTGGTGAAATCCAGTTTCATTGTGTTGATTTTCTAAACTACCTTCAGCAATTTTCTTAACTACATTCAGTAATTCCAAAAAAGGTGAAAAGGGATATACCAGAGAATTGCATTTAAGCATGGACAATTCTCATGGCAGGTATATGCACGACCCACATATGAGGGTGTTCACTCCAAGATTTTGAAGAGTTTATTCTCCTCAACAGGGCCAAAATGGCCTGCAATTTTACATAGCTTTTATATTGCTTGGAATATTGCTTTCTTACAAATAATGTGTTGGTAGAACTAAGCTCAACTCTTGTCCAATTAGCCCAAATTCTGAGTTGGTGGAGTTCAAGGTAATGAGGTTTGTGTTACTGCAAATACTAGAAGAGCTGTGCAAAGCATCACACTACGAAGTTAACGACAAGAAGAGAGATCAACGAGGAAGGTCTGCTAAATTCCTCGTATACAGAGAACATTTTCCAAAAAGGAAATGGAATCAGATACTTACAGATAGGACCAACTTCCAAGAGATTGTCAAAGGAGCAGCACGCTGTGGTCCCCAGGGTGGCAACCACCTAGAGGGTAAGAAAAAGACAATCTTTTATCCCCCACATGCTAGTCACCGCTGTAACCTCCACACAAGCAACCGCTGCCCCATGGTCCAACCTACGGCCGTGAGCTGCGATCCCAGTGAATGTCTGCTACGTGGAAATGTAAGCCCATAAATGCACATGGAATCTTTGGGTGAAGGCATCATAACAGGTTAAGAGAAACACATTTGTAGACAGAAAACTAAGCTCTGTGGTTAGAAACAGGGAACTTGAAGAAGATTTTCCATGGTGGCTTGGGGCAGAAATGAAGCATTCTATCATCTGGAAAATGATACCTATATTCCACTTTATTAAATATACTTATATATGTATATGTATCTATTTTAACTAAATTTTAATTAATGTTCTATGTAACATTAGTGTAACTATGTTCTTATATTCTATATATACATTTTATTATAATTTAATTAAGTGTGTAATTACTTAAATTATAATTAAACTATACATGTATGTGTATATTTTATTTTCTATATATATGTGTGTGTGTATACACATAGAATGTAAGAACATAGTTACTACTGTGGAGTGGAAGCCTAGTTTTCTTCCTAGTTTGGGGTGTGTGCGTGTGTGTGTGTGTATGTGTGTATGTGCATACACATACATGCAATGCACACAGCAAGGGCAGTAGAGATGAAGCTCCCTGGAGGAGGGCCCGGATCACCCAAAGCACCTGTGGATGCTTCTTCCAGGACAGCCTTTGGCATCAGTTAAGAGTCACACCAGGATCTTGAGCAAGAGTATCATTCACCAGCTTTAATCCGCTGCCTTTCTCCTCGTGAATGATACTGTTCCCAAAGATTAATTCAACCCCCAGGAGGTCGTGAGAAAATGCTGCTGACATTGAAAATAGTTTTAAAAGGAATGTTCTGAGAAAGCATTGAGTGACGGCCTTGTGGTGCCACAATCGCATGGCACAGCCTGATTGTGTTGTCCCCCGCACACATGTCTGTTTCTCCCTCCAGACCCATGGTGCTCCCAAAACCAGGGACCCTGCCTCATTGTTTTGCGCTGGGCTGAGCATTTGCACTTTGATGGACCTTGTATAGATGCTGAAACCTATTGCTGAACTGAAACATTTCTCTCCAAAGGATCAGAATGCAGACTATGTTTACAAAACCAAAGGGCCTAATTGATTTATGGATGTCACATAAGTCTAGATAATGAAATTTCTCTCTAGATGCGACAAGGGTGTGGAATCGAATTAAATTTGTGTGACTTTCATTGAGCCCCCTCTAAGTCTCGGCAATGCCATGTGTCCTGAGGTTAAAGATAGAGAGGTCAGAAACTTGTATATGAGAACCCCAGTTGGAGGCCTTTCTGGTTCCATTTCACCTATGACTACATGCATTTCACCTGGAAACCAGCTCTTCCTCTTAGAGGGAAACAAAGTGTTCATGCCAAGTTAGCACGGAGTTGGCCTGCAGAAGGTTCATCTCACCGGCCTTGCCCTGCTCCTTTCACAGGTGGCTGGGCTGGACAAGGTACTTCTCAGACAGAGTGATGCCTGCACAGGGACCAGACTTTTCCATGCCAAATCATGGGGTTTGGACCCAAAACAGGTCCTGGCTGGACTCTGGAAGGGCTCTCTGTGTCACCGAGTTACGCCCAAGGGAGTCAGTCCTCCAAGGGGCTACTCGGGCACAGCAGGGGCAGTCTGTTTAAATGGAGGCTTTCTTCTTGTTCAGGATGGTGAGCCCAACAAGTCGGGGATATGACTGCCATTAAAAACAGCTTGTTCCTCACAGTCCCCAAGAGGTGGGGGACATGGGGAAGTACCAGGGTCTGCTGGGCGGCAGAGTGAGTGGGGGAAGAAACAGCAGTAAGAACCTGTGTGTGGTTTCCACAGGAAGAACCAGGCAGGGCAAGGGCGAGCAGGCTTAGGATCAGCTGGTTTGAATAATTTCAGTGGGCTCTGGGTCACATTTGGTTTGCTCCAGGTCGCATTTGGAGCAGGGGGATGTCCCTAGGTGTCTGGCACCTAGCCCTGGAGTGGTCAGGCCAGGAGGATAGTGGCCCAGAGTGTGAGAGGCCCACAGAGGAGGTGGTGGGGTAGGAGCTCTGGACTAATGGCTTTGCATTTGCAAGGCAAACTTGCACACAGTCCGTTAAGGGCTCTGGAACCCGCTGTTTCTGAGAATGGCAGTCCCTCCAGGGTGAGCAAGGCCCAAAGGTGTCACAGCATCAGAAGCACAGATAGTAAAAAGGCATGGTGAATCCAGATAGTTAAACCATGTATGTGGGGCACAGAGCCCTGGGCTGAAGACCAAACTCCAGGTCACATTGGCACCTGGCTGGGCTTTATTTTTCTTACCTACAATGCAACATATTGGACTTACGGAACTGCCCAGTCTATCAGGAGCCAATGGGCTTCCATCTTGCATACCTCAATGTTTCTCTTGGTGCTCAGCTTCCTTTCTTAACCCTGGATGACCCATTCTCATTTCAAGCATCAAGAATTCTCCATATTTGTTTTGCTTTGGTAAGACGAGTCACTTATCGGGAATTGAAGTCAGTGTGTTGTTTTTCTCTGCTCTTTGCAATTTCATCTTGACATCTAATTGAACGTTAAAGTGCTTTCAGACACCTGGCTACTCAGCTGGTAGAGCAGGAGAGTCTTAGAAAGCCTTATCTATGTCCTTAAGAGAATAGTGAAAAAACAAAGAATGACTTAACAATATTAATATTGCTCGAAACTGGTTTTCTCAACTCCGAGTCGTATCTTAGAAATGACCTATCTCTAGTTTTGCAATTCCTTCTGTTTCATCTGATTTTCTTCAGTTAAACACTAAATACAATAACTTCTTTTTTATTTTTGAGACAGAGTTTCGCTCTTGTCCATGCTAGAGTGCAGTGGCACAATCTTGGCTCACTGCAACCTCTGCGTCCTGGGTTCAAGTGATTCTCTTGCCTCAGCCTCCTGAGTAGCTGGGATTACAGGCACCCCCCACCCATGCCCAGCGAATTTTTTTGTATTTTTAGTAGAGACAGGGTTTCACCATGATGGCCAGGCTGCTCTCGAACTCTTGACCTCAGATGATCCACCTGCCTTGGCCTCCCAAAGTTCTGGGATTACAGGCGTGGCCACCATGCCCGGCCAATAACTTCTATTATTAAAATTAATATATTAAATGTGCCCTTATTAAAATTATTTTCTATTAATGTGTGCATAGGAGAGCATCTAGAATGGTGTTCAAACAGTAATACTGCATCTCTGTTAAGATTTTGGGTGACATAAACCTTTATTCTTAGATTCTTATGTAATTACAGATTTTTTTTTTTGTTCTGAGTATGAAGCATCTTTGTAGAAACAGTAAAACCCTGTCTTCTCCTGGCAGTGGTCTAGGTTGAAAATAGGGTGACATTCTTTGCGGCTGACTCTGCAGCAGGCCTGATGATGAGCGCCTTTCCTATATGATATTTAATTGCCACCACCTTATGAGTTAGATATGTTCATGATTCCCACTTTACAGTTGACTTATGTGAGGCTCCAAGAGGTGGATAATTGTCCCAGAACACCCAGATAGGCAGGAGCAGACCCAATGAGACCCCAGGCCGGGTTAGCTCTTTTTGTCCTGCCATGCCCTGGGCAAACAGGAACCCTGGGGCACCAGTCCCTGAACCTCAGTTAAGGAGCCAAGCACCCCAGGCCATGCCAGAGGCCCCTCCAACAAACACAAGTGCTTTACGGTGGCAAGGAGGCAGCCTGGGGGCTGCAAGGACAGTGTTCTAAGTGGCTTGTCTACGTGGGGCTAAGCTACGAGTCAGCCTGTCCTAATTCTCAGAAGCCACTTTAAAGCCAGCACCTGCTCCACTCCAGGCTCTGATTACCCCGGCTCAGCATTGCTCAATGACGCTAACCTGATTCCAGTCGCTCTGCAGAGGCATAATCACATTTGTGCAGGGGGAAGGAGGGGCAGGGACGGTGCGGGCCTCCATCTCAAAGAGCCCGCAGTCTTCCTGCAGTGGCAGAGCCTAGCGTGACCTCCTCTTCTGCATCCTTGTCCCTTCCACTAGCCCGCTCTGCTCACGTAAGTGCCTGGCAGGCATCGCCCTCTGTGGCCTGACCTTATCAAGCTGGCTCATTAGGGAAGCAAATTGTCCTGAGAAACAAGGGGAAACTTTATTATAAGCCCCAAGCTTGTTCATAGAAGGGCAATGTTTCAGCTTTTCTGGTTCAAACCCTGCCAAATGTGCCCCTTGCCCTCAGCAGCGGGTCTTCAATTTTAAGGGATCTGTAGCCCCTTTGAGAATATAATGAAGACCATGTGGCTGCATCCCAGAAGGACGCATTTAGGGCACAGCTGAGCAGTTAGACAACACTGGGGCTCCAACCCTTCTCCTACCTGGGCCTGGACTCTCTCCAGCTTCACAATCCTTTGGCTGTCAGTTAAAGACAACAAACAAGTTGCATTTCCTGGAATGTCCTGTGCCCTTCCACATCTCTATATGCTGCAGTCCTCTTCCCTTCAACAAGAAAGGCACCATGACCAGAATCACCCGCCTGGATATCCCCCGACACCGATCCTGTGTTCTCTCTCAGCAACAGGCTTTCCAAATCCCCTCTAGGAAGTTTATTTGCACCCTCTTCCCATGTATATATGCATCGTTCTCATCAAGTGGTGCGGAGATGGGAACCACACCTGTCTTCCCCACCAAGAACCATGCCACGAGGAAAGGGACCACGGGACCACGGCTCGTCACACACCTCCAGGGCCGGTACAGTGCTGGTGCAGGAGGCAGGCTACAAGAAAAAAGTGATTCTCCACTCTGATCTGATACCTAGGATTGGCCCACATCTGTGGCTTCTGTCAACAGAATATTCCAGAATTTTGATCTTTAGGGCAAAATTCCAACAGGGGCATGTTAATTTGGTACTTCCATCTTCCTCAAGGAAAACAGAATTTGATTTTGTTCCTCTCAATGAAATGTGTAGTCTTCTCTTCCACGCTTCTGCCTCCTCCACCAGCTCCTTCATATGCACAGATAAATCTCTCTCAGCACGTCTCCCTCGGCCCAGCTCACTCCAGCAACTGCACTATTTATTCTCTCTTTCCTTCCCAGGCAAAATGCTTTATAAAGGAATCCATTTCCACATTTTTCATTCCCTCATTGCCATGTATGTACCTATGCAACAATCCTGCATGTTCTTTACATGTACTTCAGAACCTAAAATGCAATAAAATATATATTAAAAAAAAACTCAAAGGTTTAACACTAGCTTATTGCTAGGAGAGATACACACACACACACACACACACATATAATAAATTTAAATTATTTAATAGGAATTCATAAATATAAATTTTATGAATACATAAAATACATATACATATATATGTATATACATATATGAATTCCCATTAAATAAATTATATTTATATTTATGTATGTTATGTTTGTGTGTACATAAATATATATATATATATATGAGAGACAGAGCTGGGGAAGGTAGAGGTATAATAGTGTACTATGCAACTTTTTAAACAAAAATATACTTTTATATAATATATAATAACCTGAAAAAAAATGCTTGTAATATTTGATGTAAAGAAAGAAAATCTGACTGGGCATGGTGGCTACTGCTTATAATCCCAACACTTTGGGAGGCCAAGGCAGGTGGATTACTTGAGGTCAGGAGTTTGAGGCCAGCCTGGCCAACATGGCAAAACCTCATCTTCACTAAAAAGACAAAAACTAGCCAGGTTTGGTGGCGAACTCCTGTAATCCCAGCTACTCGGGAGGCTGAGGCAGGAGAATCCCTTCAGCATGGGAAGCAGGGGTTGCAGTGAGCCAAGATTGCGCCACTGCACTCCAGCCTGAGCAAGAGTGAGACTTTATCTCAAACAACAACAGCAACAAAAGATCACAAATCAGCATATACAATAAATGTATAAATAAATATATGTAAATGTGTGCAGAGGAAAAAAGGCTAAAAGAAAATTAAAATGTTAAACATGTCTTTCCTTTAACTTTTATTTGCCTTTTTATACTCCCCTATGGTTATAAAATTTTACAAAATGATTAATATTTATAATTAAAAAAATTGATACGATAGTTTAAAAAAGGAACCTTCTTTTTAAAGATACACCATTGTTATAATTTGCATTTCCAATATGATGACTAGCTGGTAGCAAACTAATGGTTCCAGACGAACAACCAAAAAATTCAAAACACATCCAGATGAAGGCATGGAAGAGCCTTAGAGACACCCAAGAGTTAATGAGCCAAGCAGACCTAAGAAATGAGCTAGACAGCAACACAGTAATAGTGGGAGATGTCAATACTCCACTGACAGCACTAGACAGGTCATCAAGACAGAAAGTCAACAAAGAAGCAATGGATTTAAACTATACCCTGGAACAAATGGACTTAACAGATATATACAGAACATCTCATCCAACAACCACAGAATACACATTCTATTCAACAGCACATGGAACTTTCTCCAAGATAGACCATATGATAGGCCATAAAACAAACCTCAATAAATTTAAGAAAATTGAAATTATATCAAGCACTCTCCCAGACCACAGTGGAATAAAACTGGAAATCATCTCCAAAAGGAACCTTCAAAACCATGCAAATAAATGGAAATCAAATAACCTGCTCCTGAATGAGCATTGGGTCAAAAAGAAATCAAGATGGAAATTTAAAAATTCTTCAAACTGGACAACAATAGGTTGTTCAAAATGACACAACCTACCAAAACCTCTGAGACACAGCAAAGGGGATGTTAAGAGCAAAATTCATAGCCCTAAATGCCTACATCAAAAAGACTGAAAGAGCACAAACTGACATTCTAAGGTCACACCTCAAGGAACTAGAGAAACAGGAACAAACCAAACCCAAACCCAGCAGAAGAAAGGAAATAACCAAGATCAGAGCAGAGCTAAATGAAATTAAAACAAAAAAATACAAAAGATAAATGAAACAAAAAGCTGATTGTTTGAAAAGATAAATAAAATTGACAGACCATTAGCAACATTAACCAAGAAAAGAAGAGAGAAATCCAAATAACCTCACTAAGAAATGAAACAGGAGATATTACAACTGACACCACTGAAATACAAAAGATCATTCAAGGCTACTATGAGCACCTTTATGCACATAAACTAGAAAAACTAGAAGAGATGGACAAATTCCTGGAGAAATAAAATCCTCCTAGCTTAAATCTGGAATTAGATACCCTGAATAGACCAATAACAAGCAGTGAAATTGAAATGTAATTTAAAAATTACCAACACAAAAAAAGTCAAGTTCCAGGCGAATTCACAGGAGAATTCTACCAGACATTCAAAGAAGAATTGGTACCAATCCTTTTAACACTATTCCAGAAGATAAAGAAAGAACCCTCCCTAATTCATTCTATGAAGCCAGCATCACCCCAATACCAAAACCAGGAAAGAACATAGCCAAAAAATAAAACTACAGATGCATGTCCTTGATGAACATAGATGCCAAAATCCTTAACAAAATAATAGCTAACTGACTCCAACAACATATCAAAAAGATAATCCACCATGATCAAGTGGGCTTCACATCAGGGGGTACAGGGATGGTTTAACATACGCAAGTCAATAAATGTGATACACCACATAAAGAGAATTAAAAACAAAAATCACACGATCATCTCAATAGATGCAGAAAAAGCACTTGACAAAATCTGACATTCCTTTATGATTAAAACTTTCAGCAAAATCAACATACAAGGGACATACCTTAATATAATAAAAGCCATCTATGACAAACCCACAGCTAACATAATACTGAATGGGGGAAAAGTTGAGAGCATTCCTTCTGAGAACTGGAACAAGACAAGGGTGCCCACTCTCACCACTCCTCTTCAACATAGTACTAGAAGTCCTAGCCAGAGCAATCGGACAAGAGAAAGAAATGAAGGGCATTGAAATCAGTAAAGAGGAAATCAAACTGTCATTGTGTGCTGACAATATGATTGTTTGCCTTCAAAATCCTAAAGACTCCTCCAGAAAGCTCCTAGAACTGATAAAAGAATTCCACAAAGGTTCCAGATACAAGATTAATGTACACAAATCAGTAGCTCTTCTATACACCAACAGCAATCAAATGGACAATCAAATCATAAACCCTTTTATAATAGCTTCAAAAAAAAAAAAAAAAACCACACACACATTTAGGAATATACCTAACCAAGAGTTGAAAGACCTCTACAAGAAAAACTACAGAACACTGCTGAAAGAAATCATAGACGACACAAACAAATGGAAATACATCCTATGCTCATGGATGGGTAGAATCAATATTGTGAAAATGACCATACTGCCAAAAGCAATCTACAAATTCAGTGCAATCCCCATCAAAATACCACCATTATTCTTCATGGAATTAGAAAAAAACAATTGTAAAATTCATATGGAACCAAAAAAGAGCCAGCATAGCCAAGACAAAACTAAGCAAAAAGAACAAATCTGGAGGCATCACACTACCTGATTTCAAACTACACTATAAGGCCATTGTCACCAAAACAGCAGGTACTGGTTATTAAAATAGGCTCATAGACTGATGGAACAGAATAGAGAACCCAGAAATAAATCCAAATACTTACAGCAACTGATATTCTGCAAAGCAAACAAAAACATAACGTGAGGAAAGGACACCCTTTTCAACAAATGGTGCTGGGATAATTGGCAAGCCACAAGTAGGAGAATTAAATTGGATCTTCATCTCTCACCTTATACAAAAATCACCTGCTATTGTGAATGACTCTCTTTGAACCCCCATTGGTGATTGTTTGGAAATACCCTGGCCTGCAACCACGTCCCTCTAACCTGCTCATTCTGATTCTGTAAAATTCCACTGCAGCTAGGTTTCCCCATCCCCTACCTAACTCAAGGTATAAAGGGGAATCAAGCCCCTTCCTCGGGGCTGAGAGAATTTTGAGCATTAGCTGTCTCTCTGTTGCTGGCTAGTTAATAAAGGACTCTTAATTTGGAACTCAGAGCGTGGTGCTTTCCTTCTACTCACTCGGATATAACAATATGATTCAGCAGCTGTGCTCCTTGGTAGTTACCCAAATGAGTTGAAAACTTATGTACACACAAAAACCTGCACACAAATGCTTGTAGCACTTCGTTAATAATTGTCAAAATTGGGAAGCAACCAAGATGTCTTGTCCCTCAATAGGTAAATGTATAAATGAATTGTGGCACATTCATATCAGAAAACAGCATTCAACAATAAAAAGAAATAAAGTAGTACAAAAGGACATGGAGGAAACTTAAATACATGTTAGTGAAATAAGCCAATCTGAAAAGGCTACATATTGTATGATTCCATCTGTATGACATTCTAAAAAAGAAAAAATGATGGAGACAGTCAAAAAGATTAGTGGTTGTCAGTGGTTCAAGTGGAGGGAGAGAGGAATAAATAGGTGGAGCACAGGGGATTTTTATGGCACTGAAACTACTCAGTATAACACTGAAATGGTGGATACATGTCATAATACACTTGTTAAAAGACATAGAAAGTTCAATACAAATAGTGACCCCTAATGTAAATTATGGATGTTAGATATCCAGTATTGGTGAGTCAATTTTAACAAATGTATCACACTCCTGTAAGGTGCTAATAATTGGGGGAAAATGGAGGTTGGGGTATAAGAAGGTACATGTCCTTCCTGCTTATTTTTCTGTAAGCCTAAAACAACTCTAACAAAATTAAGCTTATTGATTTAAAAAATCAATCCATTATCCAATTAGAAAATGGGCAAAAGACATGAAGACATATGTCATCGAGGAGGATATTTGGATAGTGAACAAGCACATGAAAAAACATTCAACATCATTAGTTATCAGGGAACTGCAAATTGGGTCTATGATGAAATATTAATGCATGTCATTCAAAACAGATAAAATAAAAAATCATGAAGACAATACCAAATGATGGTGAGGATGCAAAGAACCTAATTTTCTCAAGCATTGATAATGGAAATGTAAAATAATACAATCGCTCTGGAAAATACCTTGTCAGTTTCTTTTTAAAAAAATTAAACATAACAACTACCATAACATCCTTAATTGCACTCTTAGGCATTTATCCCAGAGAAATGAAAACATATGTTCATTCAAACATCTATACATTAATGTTCATAGATGCATTATTTCTAATAGCCAAAATGTGGAAACAACTACAATGCCCCTCAATAGGTGAATGGGTAAACCAACTGCAGTACAGATAATATCGTACCCAATCTCTGTGGTGCAGCAAGAAAAAGGAACAAACTATTGATACATGCAACAACTTGGATGGATCTCAAGGCCATTATGTTGAGTGACAAAGCTGATCTTGAACTGACACATACTGCATGATCCCATTTATATAATATTCTGAAAATGACAAGAGTACTAAGATAGAAAACATATTAGTGATTGCCAAGGGTTGAGGATGGCAGGTGATCAGGACGGTGAGAGTGACTATCAAGAAGTAGCAGAGGCAGACTTTTGTGGTGGTAGAGGATTTCAGTATTCTCAGCGGCATGGTGGCTACATGAATTGACACCTGTGATAAATGACACACACACACAATGAACCAGTGTCAATCTCCTGCCTTTGATATGATGCTATGGTTACATAAGTTATAACAATTAGGGGAAATTGGGTGAAGGATTAGTACACAGAAGTTCTGTGTGCTAACTTTCTAATTTTCTATGAATCTACAATTATTTCAAAATAAAAACCTGGCTGGGCATGGTGGCTTGTGCCTGTAATCCCAGCACTTTGGGAGGCCGAGAAGGGCAGATCACCTGCAGCCAGGAGTTCAAGACCAGCTTAGCCAACATGATGAGACCCTATCTCTACTAAAAATACAAAAATTAGCCAGGTGTGGTGGCACACACCTGTAATCCCAGCTACTCAGGAGGCTGAGGTAGGAAAATCGCTTGAACCTGGGAGGCACATGTTGCAGTGAGCCAAGACTGCTCCACTGAACTCCAACCTGGGCGACAGAGCAAGACTGTGTCTCGAAAATAAATAAATAAATAAATATAAATAAGTTAAAAATTTTTTAATGTTTAGAATTATGAACATGACGTATTTATCAGCTAGGCATAGCTAAAGAGAGAATTGGTAAATTGTAAATAATTTGAAGCATGGAGATAAAAAAAAAGAATGTGAGACATGTCAAAGGGCCTGTGAGATGCACAATAGTCTGCAGAAAGATTTAACATATACATAATCAGAGTCCCAGAATGGGAGAAGAGAGAAAATGAAGAGAGGCAAACTTTGGGAAGATAATAGGTTAGAATTTTCTAAAACTGAGGAGAGACACCAAATTACAGATTCGGGGTAGTTCTGTGAAATCCAAGAAGAATAAGCACAAAAAAAATTATCCTTGTATCACAGTAAAACAAAGACAAAAATCAAATGCTACAAGCAGTACCCCCCCAGTGTGGGCACAAGAGGAAATGTCATATTTTTACATGTTCTTCATCATCAAAACATTAAAATTACAGCGGACATCTCAACAGAAATCATGGAAGAAAGAATTCGATAGACTTAAACAAAGTATGAAAAATAAATCTAGCTACCAAACATTCTAGAATTCTATACCCAGAAAAAATAACCTCCAAAAGTAAAGGCAAAATAAAGACACTTTCGGAATAACAAAAGTGAGATAATTCATTGTATCAAATTTACACTAAAAATTTCCAAAGGGAATTCTACAGACTAAAGGAAAAGGTGCCAGATGGTAATACGAAAATGTCCAGAGATAAGAAAATGGAATAACATGAAACAATTAATCCAAGAAGAGACAAGAGCATAGAGAAAAGCAATCAAATAATAGTCAGGCCAAATAAAAAACAAATAGTAAGACAGTAGATAACATTTAAATGTATCAATAACTACTTTGAGTGTAAATGAACAAAATAAATATCAGTCGTCACACTGAATTTAAAAACAAATTTTAAAAATAGCAACAATCAATGCTGCTTTCACAGGATACATCTTAAATATAAATGAACGGGAAGGTTGAAAGTAGGATGGAAAATGTCTGTAGCATGCAAACATTAGCCAATAGAAAACAGATGAAAAAGAAAGAAAGAAAGAAAACAAATGTGATTATTGCAACGTCAAAGTAGACTACGGGACAAGATTTATTACTAGAGATAAAGCGGGCATTTTCTAGTGATAAAATGATCTTTCACCAGGAAGTTATGACAATTCTAAACGCGTATGCACCAAATTAATATACTTCAAAATACGTACAAAGTTTAACAGATATAAAAGTGGAAATAGACAGATCTACAATCATAGTGTGAGATTTTAACATACCTCTCTCAGCAACTAATTTGCATTTCTTTGGTTATTAGAGGATCAGAATTGGTTTTGTGTTCTTATTAGTTTTTTGTGATTATATTTGAAACTGACTCTTCATATATTTTGCATATTTTTCCATTGGAATGTTGCCTTTTTGCTTACTGATATGTAAGCCTTCTTTTTAAGATTTACCTTACAACATACGCTGTGAGTAGTTCTTGCCAGCATTTGTCTTTTTATTTTATGAGTTTTGAAATTTTTGTAAAATACAATCTTCTCAGCATTTCAAGTGACATTTCCGGCATTGTTTTCCTTCTTGAAACTTAAAAGAGTGTGTTTTGATCGATTTATTTTTCCCTAGACAGAGTATTCTAATGAGACTTAATGTTGACACTATAGGTTCAAAGAAATTCACCTCATTTAAATAGAATCTATTAAAATTGTACTGAAATTGTATGTGGGAATTTAAAGGGAGATCTTTCTTTCTACCTGAACGATCTTTCTTCCAAATCTTTATTTATTTGACAAATATTTATTGAGCTTTTGTTCAGTGCTGGGCACTGTTTCAGGAGCTAGGGATAAAGCAGGGATTCAAATAGACCTTCCCTCCAGGCACATTCTACTGGGAAGAAGGAGGCAGTAAACGCATATAGGAAAGAATTTGTATGGCCTGTGGAGATGCACGCAATGGAGAAAGATAAAGCATAGCAGGAGGGCAGAGTCAGGCATTCAGGATAAGATGGCAGGTGCACCTTGATCCACTGGCAGACTCTTCTCTTCCTTCAAAATGTCTTGGCTGTCACCTTGCTCTGCGAGCTATTTTTGAGCCACGTCACTCCTTCCACATTACACTGATTTGCTTATGCTCCTGACTCTTCTGTAACCTACCCAGATTAGGGTAAAATTTTACATAAAATCATGCCTGCCATGACTTCCTCAGTCATATGTTAGCTATTCAATAGATGGGAAGTAACTTGAATTGACAAAATTAAAAATTGGAGGTAAAAAGCATTTCTCGAAGATTAATGTGTTGCTTATAAAAAATCTATTCAACCTAGATTTCTGTAACACTTAAGAAATGTCCAGATACTGAATAGTGTTTATCTGAACATGTTTCTTAATCCTGGATTCAAAGAAGAATCTTGAAGCTGCTGTGAAACATTTCTGATGCCTGGTTGTGTCCACAGACATTCTGGCAAAGTCAATCAGGAGCAAAGCCTGGGCATCAGTATCTTTTCAAAGATCCCCAGGTGACCTAATATGCAGCCGGGCTGAACACCATGGGGTAGTGACACAATATGATATTTTAATCGCCACCACACATGTGCATCACTTTCAGGCATATTATACTGGCACAGCCACATCAGATACAACAATTCCCACCTCTAGTTGCAAAGTCAACAATTTCTTCCCCCACTGGGAAATGCACACCTGTTCACAGGAGAACCGGCATGCTACTTGGCTAGTTAGAAATTTCACCTATGATTAGTCACTGCCTGCTGGCAACACACCTATCACAAGTGATGCATCCTAGTTTCTACTGAGAAGAACTGGTCTAACCAGCAAGACCTGTTGTTTTTATTTTTAATTTAACTCACTTGTCATTATTCCTCATTACATAGAGCATTTAACATGTCGCAAAGGGCTGTCAAGGGGTGATCATGCTGTGTTCCTTTTAACAGGAAGCAGAAACAAGATGCCTTGGCTTAACAGAATCCACCAGGCAGGAGATTCTGGTTCTTTTTATTTGAGAGTGTGGTGGAGTCTTTTCCAGCCTTCTTCAAGGAGACAATGTATCACCTGGCCAGCCGCCATCACAGCAACTTGCAAAGTAGCTCTGGCTTCTCCTGGGCCTCACCCCAGGCCCAGGCAGGGCTCAGAGACTCCCCTGCCCACCATAGGCAACAACTGCTTCTGAACTTACCAAGAATGGAATCAGGCCAGCCGCCTTGTCTTTCTCCAGGGCTTCCTGCAGGGCAGATGCACGCATGGCGAAGTTGCCATCTGAGGGGGATGGCTTTTAACTTCACTCCACCAATTAACCCAGCTCTTTCCACGGAGGAGTGTGCCTGGAAAGAAGACAGCAGAGTTGGATTTGCACAGGTGTGTGACACAGTTATTACCTGGCCCTGGATCCACATAGAGCAGCCAACATTGCAAACCCGAGGTCCCTCTGACGCCACAGTGGGCAGACCACTCTTGACTCCTCCCTCTCCCCTGCACCTTCATGAGACCCCTTTTTTCCTAGGGTTGTTTCTATTCCTGTGGAATCTTGCTTTTAAGTTTAAATAATCAGGCACTAACAAGGGTAAAGTGCTGGGTCAATATTCATGAAGATTGTCATTTGTTTGAATTCAAGAGCGAGCGGCGAGACTCTGGAAAGTAGATCCCAGAGGTGGACTCAGAAATCCTAGGCTCAAATCTGTGCCTGCCTTTGACTGCAGGGCCTTGGGGAGCTTGGTGGCCAAGCTAGGTAAACTGTGCCTGGAGGAAAGAAACCAGCCAGGAGGCATCACCACTGTGGCAGATCCATGCTCTCCCAGAGATTCTCAGGAAAGGCGATTCTCATGAAAGTCACCACCTTTTGCCCTGCAGCCCCACTGCCACTGTCTCCTGCTTGACCCTAACCAGGGGCCTGAAATCACAGAATAACAAAGCTGCAGGGCCCAGGTCTTTGATCCCCATGTCCAGTTTCTCTACAGTGCTGCTCAGAAGGCAGGCCGGATAATCACAACATAAGTCCACGCTGGTAGAAAAGCGGACAGAGCCAGTCACCGTGATGTCTCCACACGTTAATTTCCTTTTTAACCTGATCTATCCAGTTCCCACCCAAGAATCCACCCCTTCCTTTTAGTTCAGGTCTCTGTTTAGTGATACCTGAGGAACTGTTCTTAGATTTGGAAGGATGACGGTTGGTTTGGTTTGAATTTGACATAAAACCAAATCTTCAGATCTTGAAGTCTTGGCTGACACCCCCTCAACACACTCACCTGATCGGATGAGTAAGCCACCAGCTTCTCCATGATGGCGGCCTGTGTCAGCTCTGGGGACTCTGCCTGCAGCCGATGGATCACTTTGGTCCGAGCGGCCAGCAGGGCCATCAGGGTGGCTTCGCTGGCACTTCCCTAAATCCAAAAGAAGGTCCAAAGGAAATCCACAACATAGCAAAGACATTGGTACCTACACTATTGGAAGAACATATTGTTTTGTGTCCATATCCTTCTTAAAATATGAATCTGAAGTGGCAAAGATCACTCTCCTCTGCTTGGGAGAAAACTAATATTTTTGACACCTGACACCACCACTTCAGCTCTTTGTATGAGTTTGCCATTGCTGGGTCTAGGTTGTGTAACAGCAGCAGCTAACATTTCTGACCACTTCCCTGCAGCAGGTATTGTGAGAGCGTCTCCTCATGGACTGTCCCCAGCCTAGCCTAGGAGGACTGCTCCTGTCTCCATCAGAGTAGGACGGCCCAGACCACCAGCATGCAAGCCTACTCTGTGTTCATATTCACCCGGACAGAGCGGTTTGCATTTGTCTATAAAATGGGGGTGCATTTTCCTTGAGACTAAGAGATGCCTTGAAGGATTTCTTTTGATCTCCAATGGCAGGGGCTGAATTGTGTCTCCCCAAATTCCTATGTTGAAGCCCTAGCCCCCAGGACCTCAGATGTGACCATATTTGGAGATAGGCTCTTTAGAGAGGTAATTAAAAGAAAATGAGGTCACATTGGATTGGCCGGGCTCTAACCCAATCTGACATGTTCCTGATAACAAGAGGAAATTTGCCTATAATCCCAGCACTTTGGGAGGCAGAGGAGGGTACATCACTTGAGTCCAGGAGTTTGAGAGCAGCCTGGGCAACATACCGAAATCCCGTCTCTATAATAAAAATACAAAAATTAGCGAGGCACGGTGGCGCACCCAGTAGTCCCAGCTACTCAAGAGCCTGAAGTGAGAGGGTGACTGGAGCCTGGGAGGCGGAGGTTGCAGTGAGCCGTGATTGCAACACTGCACTCCAGCCTGGGTGACAGAGTGAGACCCTGTCTCAAAAAAAATAAATAAATAAAAAGAAGAGGAAATTAAGCCCCCCAACATGGGCATGCACAGAGGGAAGACCATGTGAAGACACAGGGAGAAGGAGGCCATCTGCAAGCCCAGGAGAGAGGCCCCCGGAGAACCAACCCTGTGGGCTGGATTTGGGGCGTGCAGCTTTCGGGACTGTGGAAAAAGAAATTCTAGGACCTAGAAATAGAAATTCCATTTGACCCAGCAATCCCATTACTGGGTATATATCCAAAGGATTATAAATCGTTCTACTATAAGGACACATGCACACGAATGTTCATTGCAGCACTGTTTACAATAGCAAAGACCTGGAACCAACCTAAATGCCCATCGATGATAGACTGGACAGGGAAAATGTGGCACATATACACCATGGAATACTATGCAATCATAGAAAACGATGAGTTCGTGTCCTTTGTAGGGACATGGATGAACCTGGAAACCATCATTCTCAGCAAACTGACACAAGAACAGAAAATCAAACACCGCATGTTCTCACCCATAGGCGGGTGTTGAACAATGAGAACACGTGGACACAGGGAGGGGAGCATCACACACTGGGGTCTGTTGGGGGGGGAAAAGAGGAGGGACAGTGGGGCATGGGGAATTGGGGAGAGAGAGCATGGGGAGAAATGCCAGATATAGGTGATGGGGGAGGAAGGCAGCAAATGACACTGCCATGTGTGTACCTATGCAACAATCTTACATGTTCTCCACATGTATCCCAAAACATAAAATACAATTAAAAAAAAAAAAAAGAAAAGAAAAGAAATTCTTCTTCCATCCACCCAGTCTATGATATTTTGTTAGGGCAACCCTGGCAAACTAATGGATTCAGTGCCTGTTACGTTATCCCATTTAAATTGTAAAATAATCCCGTTTTTGTGTTTCTTCAGGTGGGGAAACAGATGCCCAGACAGGTTCAATAACTTGCCCCAAATCAGCAGCTAGGTAGGGCACGGTTAGGAGTGAGCCCACACCCGCCCTTTCTAGGGTGCCATGGGCCTAGGAAGGAAGGGGTTGCAAGCATCTTCCCTCTTAAGTCCCAGAAGAAACTCATCTACCGACCTTATGAAAGGACATTAGAAAGGACAAATGAAAAAAAAGGTAGATTCTTGTTGACTATGAAAAAGTTAATAACATGATAGGTTTTATAGGGAAATGTATAATAAAATAATTAAGTGGAAATGCTAACCTCTCTTCTTAACATTTGATGCTCTCTCCCTTGATCCTGATTTCTCATTTTGATTTTACCATGACACTACTTATTCTTTTGAGCCAACTCACATCCTTTGGAGAGACAGTAATATTGAAAGATAAATACATTTATTCGTGTTTCTGTAGCACTAAGGGATGGGTTCAAATATACAGATACATGCTTATCTTAATTCAGCCTCTAAAATGGGTACTTTATTTCCTTCGGGTTGTATTTTCATGAGCAATTATTTTAGACATTGTTTTAGAGAAGGTTTACAAACTTGGCCAGAGGAGGGAGAGGAGGGGGGAAAATAACCTTGGCTGGCAAAGCTAAACCAGCCATCCCAGGAAACCCAGGCTCCCTGAGAGCAGGCACCTTATACCTCTCCCATGCACCCCATCATTCCTCTCCTTTATTTCTTCCTGTCCCCTATCTGCCCTCACACAGATTTTATTTGCCATGTCCCACCCATTCCCATTGGAAATGTAACATGAAAAGCCTAGTGGAAGGCACAGCTCCCCTGTTCCCATGCTTGACACACAGGCGAGACTGCAGCTTCCCCTGGCTAAATTCTACCTTCTGCTTTAAGCCTTGGGACACCGGTGTTCATTCTCTGAACATTCTGATGAAAGGCCCTGAATCACCATGGCAACTCATTATGGCTCTGGCGGGGGAGAGGGGGGGGTTTAGTTCACGTCCTAAGAAAAAATTCACCTGCTTAAGTCAACAAAATGATTTTTTAAAAGCCCAAAGGAGCAAATCATCAGTAGCACATCTAGAACCACACCACCCTGATGCCACCAGGGTGGCCTGGTGGCCTTGAGCCTGATGTCAGGTGGAGCTCTCTGCGCTTTGCTAGCAGCAGATCTTTGCGGAGGGAAGCGTGGGGAGGGTGACGTGCGGTACAGAGCAGGAACAATGGCTCTGCGCGATGGCAGCAGACAAAGGTTGCCATGGCAAGCCTGCTCGAGAGGCAGGAGGGGATGCTGGTGAGGTCTGATGCTTCCGGCTGCTGATGCCGTGAGCAGAAATGTCCTTTCATCTTCTGTTTTTTTCCTAACCAAAAAAATTGGCTTTTCTTCCACAGGAGCTTTCAACCCCAATTAAGAGACCATTTCTGCAGCCCACATTTGTCCAGCCTCGCAATGACAGTTTGCCATTTGACTCAGACACCCATCACTGTGCCGACGCCCACAGCTGTGATTACAGCTCTGAGGGGGATCGATGATAACACAGGCTGGCTCACAGGCTGTCACCAGGCTCCTGTGCTCTTTGGGGCCTCACCAATTACAGACAATCGGCCTTGTCTGCTGGGAAGGGTGAGCTTCCGGCAGCAAACACAGACCCCATTTCTTGCTTTTATCCAGAAAAAAAACTGAGTGAATTGAGCTCACAGGAAGATTGTGTTGGCTGGGGTTGAGCGATGCCAGGAATATCCCTACCCAAATGCTAGGGACTTGTACGCGCTCCCAAAAACGAGGTTGTCTTTAATGAAAAGAATATGCAACATGTACATCTCTGGACACTAACCCAACCTGACGGTCAGGGATGAGCTGGTGTCACCGTCATAACTCTGGTTGTCTTGCCGACCAGCCTCGGCTTTAATTTGCCTTTGCTGCTATGCGTGTTCCACTAGCTTTCTGGGTGGGCCTCAATATCCTCATCCATGAAAAAGATTGTCAATAATGCAATCACTCCTCATAAATATTTTGAGGATGAAGACAATAACATAAAGCACATGACATAGGCTAAAACATAGCCAAGCTCATAGTTGCTATTTAATGAAAAGTAGCTATCATAATAGACACACCTTATTTTATGGGGGATTGATAAGACTTTTTTGAGAAGTATCTAATTAGAGGCGCCATCTTGGATTGCTGAAAAAAATGGAATATGAAATTGTTTTTGTTTTAAGATGCAATCACCTAGTAATGCTTCAATTTTTGTTTTGTTCCATTTTGATTTGGGGCAGGGGGGAGCATGAATGTTTAACATGAACACAGCCAGGAGAGCCCCAGGAGAAAGCTGGTCATCATGGAAGTACTTCATCCTGAAGGGTATCCTTCAAAATGTTTTTTTATAAGAATGAAAAATTTGATGCAGCACAAATATCTTAGGTATTATTTATATAGATTGAGACACATTATAGAAAATCATGCAGTACTATTTTTTCAAAGAATATTTAAATAGTGGGAAACGCTCATAATAAAATGATAAGGAAAGCACCATACGGATAATCCATATGTGTTCTATCATTTCAATTTTGTTTGTAAATATACATTCACATGTAGATACTGAAATAACAGGAAATATGACAAGAAACCTCCTATGTCTTTTCATTTTTATGGTGAATGTCCAGTTTTCTAAGTAGAAAAGGGACAATCTTTTTTTTTTCTTTTGAGACATGGTCTCACTCTGTCACCCAAACTGGAGTGCAGTGGCGCAATCTCAGCTCACCTCAACCTCCACCTCCCAGGTTCAAAGGATTCTCCTGCCTCAGCCTCCTGAGTAGCTGGGATTATAGGCACGTGCCACCACGCCCAGCTAATTTTTATACTTTTAGTAGAGATAGGGTTTCACCATGTTGGCCAGGCTGGTCTTGAACTTCTGACCTGAAATGATCCACCTGCCTCAGCCTCCCAAATTGCTGGGATTACAGGCACGAACCACTGCACCTGGCCCATAATGATTGTTTAAAGTGGAATAGTAGAATCAAGATTGCCATCGAAGACAATAAATTGTCAGTGTGGAAAACTGAAACGATGTGGAGAAAACCAGAAAAAACTTCCCAAAAATATAGAAGAGAAGATGACAAAAAAGGGAAGTATCAAAAGAAAGAGAGAAATCATGGAAGAGATACCCAATCTGTGGAAAATTGAAGCCCCTGAAAAAGAGTGGCATGGCCCACAATAACTAACATACAGTAGAAGAAAAATTTCCATGCTGCACAGAGCTGAGTGGTGGATCAGCAGGGCTCACCAAATGCTAGGGTGGGTAAAATGACAGCAACAGGCTGGGCGTGGTGGCTCACACCTGTAATCCCAGCACTTTGGGAGGCTGAGGTGGGTGGATCACCTGAGGTCAGGAGTTTGAGACCAGCCTGGGCAAAATGGCAAAATCCCGTCTCTACTAAAAATACAAAAATTAGCTGGGCATGGTGGCGGGAGCCTGTAATCCCAGCTACTTGGGAGGCTGAGGCAGGAGAATCGCTTGAACCCGGGAGGTAGAGGTTGCAGTGAGCTGAGATCGTGCCACTGCACTCCAGCCTGGGTGACAAGAGCGAGACTCCATCTTGAAAAAAAATGGGGGGGTAACAAATGGAAAAGTAGATCTTGGCTCATGTATGAAACTGAAAGAAAAAGTAGGTCAGCCACCAGCATCCAGGCGTCTTGTAAAGGGGTAGACCATGCATGCCCTTGCCTGGAATCAAAACTGTGGCCTCTGCAGGCGCACAGCTGTCCCGCTAGGTCCCTGATTGCTACTGCCCTCTGTCTCTGGATACTCAGACTCTGCTTTTTGTAGGCAAGGGTGGTGAAGACATCCCCTGGAGAATCAGGACCGATGTTCCAGAGCCTGGAAAGCCAGTTGGCCTTCACCAAGGCAAAGTGCAGCCAACAGTGCATCGGCTGTGGACAGTGTGCAGCCGGCCCCTCCGCTCGCTGGAAGGGCACCTGTAACAGCCTATCTTTGCTGTGATCTTGGCCAAGGAGGCTTCCCCAGCTGCATACCCACTGACAAGAAGAAAATTGTGCTGGGAATGAAGCACATTGCTTTTGCTGAGTCATTGTTGCTGCTGTGTAGACTGGTACAGTTCACAGCAACATACTGAAGCTTTGCTTACAACATAGCTGACGTTTTCTTTCCCTTCCTTCCCTCCCTCCTCCCTTCCTTCCTTCCTTCCTCTCTCTCTCTCTCTCTCTCTTCTTTCTCTTTCTTTCTTCCAGGCTGAAGTGCAGTCGCTGCAACCTCCACCTCCTGGGTTCAAGCAATTCTCTGGCCTCAGCCTCCCAAGTAGCTGGGATTACAGGTGCCTGCCACCATACCTGGATAATTTTTAGTAGACACAGGGTTTCACCATGTTGGCCAGGTTGATCTCAGACTCCGGACCTCAGGTGATCCACCCACCTTGGCTTCCCAAAGTGCTGGGATTACAGGCGTGAGCCACCGTGCCTGGCCTGACATTTCATTTTCATCACCTCCCCATTTAATATCATTTATGTCTGATGGAAATTGAGATAACCAAAGAATTCAAGGGAGGAGCACTTGGAGGGAGAGCTCTGAACCTGGCCACAGGGCTTTTGGGTCACAGAGAAGGCCGCCATCAATCCCCAGTCCTGGCATGTGGCCTGTTCAGGGTTCTCTGCATCATCAGATGAATTAGAGTTCATTTTTTTTGGCCCAGATTCTAGGAATAGGCATTATAAGCAAGTTCCCTCCATGACTCTGAAACACACTGGATGTGGCAGCCAGATTAGTGCAGAACCAAAGATTCAGGTCTTAGTCCCCAGAATCTGTGATTGTTTCCCTTATAGGGAAAAGGTGACTTTGCTGATGTGATTAAGTTGAGAGCCTTGACTTGGCAGATTATCTCAGATTGTCTGGATGGACTCAATCCAATCACATGTGTCCTAAAAAGTGGAAACTCACTTTCTTATCTTATATGTGGTCAGAGGCTGATGTGGCCATGAAAGTGTGAAAGGAAAACAAATCTCGGGACCCCAAAATCACTAAGCCAAAGGGGAAAGTCAAGCTAGGAACTGCTTAGGCCAAACCCGCCTCCTATTCTATTCCTAAAAGAGATAGCTACTCAGATAAAGAGTTACATGCCTCCCTCACAAGGAATTTCCTTTTGAATGAAGGACAGACAGAACTCCAAGTCACCCCTCTGCCCACTAACATAGCTGCATATCTGATTGCCTCCTTTGGAAAGGCTAATTAGAAACTCAAAAGAATGCAACAGATTATCTCTTATCAATCTATGACCTGAAAGCCCCCTCCCTGTTTCAAGTCGTCCTACCTTTCCAGACCAAACGTACATCTTACATCTATTGATTGATGTCTCATGTCCCTCTCAAATGTATAAAACCAAGCTGTACCCAACCACCTTGAGCACATGTTGTCAGGATCTCCCGAGACCATGTCACGGGCATTAATCCTTAACTTTGGCAAAATAGACTTTCTAAGTTGATTGAGACCTGTCTCAGATATTTGGGGTTTACAAAAGAAAGGTCAGGAAGATGGGATATGGCTGGCTTTGAAAATGGAAGTGGGGCTGTGGGCCAAGGAATTTCAGAAGCTTCTAGAATTCAGAAGAGGCAAGGAAACAGATTCACCCTGAGCCTCCAAGGTATCAACTTTGGTTTTAGCTCAGTAAGACCCAGGTCAGACTTCTGACACACGGAACTGTAAGATAATCAGTTTGTCTTGTTTTGAGCCACTAACATTTGTCACAACATCAACAGAAACAAAAACAGGGGCATGTAAAATTCTCAATCCCGTTGCACAGTCTTAGGACTGGAAGTGGCGAGACCTGCCTGCTAGTTTCACTCGGACACACCGGCCATGTGCTTTGCACGGAGGTGTTCTCCAGTCTGTGCCTCACTGTTCCCACCCACTGAATGGGCCTTCACCAGTTCTCAGAGCCTTGTGGAAGACAATATCTGAAGAGGAAACCCCCTTTTCCGAAGTTAACAATGCTTTTCTAATGAGACTATCATCTCCTTGACCCAAGAAAAATGATTAAGGGAGTGTTCTGGGTTTAATATAGTTCATATTCCATGCTAGGAAGTTTTTTTTTTTTTAATGCATCAAATCCAAGTCATCCCAGTGCCATTTGTCCTGCAACCCCAGTGGGATAGAAATTCCATCATGATTGCCATTTGTCTATCTTGCTTCCTGGTGTAAACTCTGACATGCAGTCACTCTCAACAGACACATGTTACATGAAGAGAATGAATTCAGTTGGTGCATAGAAGCAGCAGCAACTTTAAGTAAATGACTGGTTCAAAGACAAATAGCATTTCTAGCCTCTGAAGCCTGGTCACAGCTGCCACCTGTGATGTCCTCAGAGTAAGATCACAGGCTCTGAGCCACACAGATATGGGGTCTGTAACTCACCAGCTGGGAGCCAGCAGGCAAGCTACCTAATGTTCTGGGCCTCAGTTTTCTCCCCTGTAAAAGGGGTATTAAAATGTTTCTTCACTTGTAAAAAGGGGTATTAAAATTCATAGTGTCATTATGAGAATTAAATGAGTTAATGCCTGGAAAATGCTTAGGCACAGTGGCTGGCTATGGGAATCCCACACAAATGTTAGTTGCTGTAGTTTTTATTTTCAGGCACCTGCTGTGTGTTAGCCGCTATTCTACCTACCATAGCTAGGGGCCTGGGGAACTGAGTGCCCTGCCCTGGGGAAGTGAGTGAAAGATGGTACTGGGATCCTAATCCAGATCCTGCCAATCCCAAGACCAGCGTCTTCCCAGGAGCTCGGTTTTGTTTATTCTCCAGGAGAAATCTGAGGACCTCACAAGAAGCATGTGCGCCTCTTTCCCACCTGCAGCTGGGGTCCTGTGCAGAGCCCATGCATCCCCCAAAGCGTTCCTCCTATATCCCGCCTTACCTGTATCACTCCTCCCCCTTCTCCGGCTTTCCCAGCCAAAAAGGCCTCTGGCAGCTCCAGCATCTTCCCGAGCCAGTCCATCATCACGGTCTCCAGTTCTGTGCATGCTGGGCTTGCGGCCTATGGTGGGGAAAGGGGAAGGGATTCACCAAGGGCCAGGCATTGCAGAATTTTGGAAGCAGCAGTAACAAGAGGACTTAACCTTCCACTAAAGCCCAGATTAAAATCACCCAATCTCAGAAATGAGTCAAAGGCCTGAAGTATGTTTGACCTAAACTCATGCAAGGAGAGTGTTTGGGAGGGGAACACACCGGCTACCATAATGAACCTTAGTCCACTCAGCCTCACTGCACGGACACTGAGGGCTTGCTAGTATATTCATTTGTTCATTTATAGAAGGGTCTAGAAAGCCCATGGGTGGACTCTCCTCCATAATCACAAATAAAGGGAATGAGGAAGTAGGCGCTGGGCAGCTGTGACCCTCTGGGCATCCCGAGAAGCCATTGATCTTGTCTTTAAGGCTCCCATTGACTTTGCTCTGTGAACTCTCCCCTCTCTCTGCACAGGCTGGTCTTGGGCCCGATCCAATGGTGGACTGAGCCTCCACCTTCATAAAGGTCTCCAACATAAGGGGTCCAAGGCGGGGCTCCAAGGCGCTTCGGGCCTAGATATGCATCCTGATGCGTCGCTAGTATGATCTAAGTGAGAAGAGTGCCTTTTCCCTTCTGGTCAGCCCATCCTGCTGGGTTCTACCCTAGCCTGGCCAAGCCCAGCTCTACCAGTAGCCTGTGCGCTCTACTAGGGACCAGGTATCAGGCAACACAGCCTGAGGGACAGCAAGTCTCCCCCTTCAAGGCCTGAGGGCAATCAGATTGTCCTAGAATGAGCAGATAGAGATGGATGCCAACTACCCCTGCAGGAAAAGAATGGGTTTGAGCCAGCAGAGCTAAATGAAATCTGCTACAATATCCAGTGAAAGAAAATGCTCTTTAGGAGAGAGCATGCTCAGCTCAGGCCACACTGTGGGGTCCCAGGCCAGCCCTGCCAGCAGAAAGGGAGGCCCCAGTGCCTGGCAGAGAGCAGCACAGATACCGGCCAGAGCCAGTGATGGGTTTTTCAGCCCTGCCCATGGGGCCTATGATGCCTGATCCGGTGGCCCAGCCCAAAGAAGAGCAAGCGCCGGGCTGGTGAAGCGGAGGTGGCTCAGCCGGGCCTGCGGCTCGGTGCTGTGAATTCATAACTAACAGCTCCTTTTACACATCACAGCATGCCACATAGACCGATACCTACAAGTCCACCTGGCTCCAAGCCACAGACAAGGGGAATGCTCTGGACCCGGAAGGCGAAGGACAACCCCTGGCCTTTGAGGAACTCCCCAGGGTGCAGCAGCCCTTGGACCCTGACCATCAGCAGGCAGCTCTGCCTCCAAGCTGTCTGCATTTGGGAGGAAGGCATCTTTCCTGTAAGGCTGTGCCTGGGACAGAGAGCCACGGGCGGAGCCAGCCCTGCCTGCCGTTCTTCAGAGCAGGGACCTTTCTAGGCATTTTACCTCCAGATAGGGTGGGACTGGTGGTGTGCAGGCAGGAGCTAGGCCCGTTTCCAGAGACCTCCTGCTCCGAGGCTCTCGGCACATCTGATGGGCTGATTGGGGCCTCTCCCCCAGGCAGCAGCCCTGGCTGAGAGCAGATGGAATGAGACAGGGGCAGTAGCGGTTTTCAAGCTTTGGAGGATATAGAAGTTCTCTGAGCTGCTTGGGGAAATGCAGATTCCCAGTCTTGGGCTGTAGAAACTCTGGGCCCCAGACTGTGGTGTTAGTTCATACCAAGTTCTTCCAACACACCCTGTGCAGAATGGACTATGAGTTGCTGAGACGTTCCCTGTTCTGAATCCCTACTTTCTCAGAAGCACCCTCTCTGATCTGAATCCTTTCTCTTCTCTGCAACAGTGGCTCATCTGCCCACAGATGGCACTGCCATCTGCTCAGGCCCCATGTGCATAGGTACCGTGTCCCCACCCCCGGGATCCCGCCACAGGCAGGACCCTTTCTCCAGATGCACCCGGACACTCACCCAGGAGAAGCCGATGCAGCCGATGGCCCCACACAGTATGTCTGCAAGCATGGCCGGGTACGAGCTGGCCGTGGGGAAGTAGGCGAAGAAGTAGGGGCTGTGCCAGTGCGTCACCTGCATGGGAGGATGGAACAGCTACTCAGGAGCGAGGAAAGCCAGGCCTCAAGAGAGTGAGGGACCCAGGTACCCCCATGGCCTCCCGTCGCCAGGCGCAGCCAGACCCAGAGTTGGGTCAGTGCAGTTCCCCAAATGTCAGCCATCCCTGTACCTTCCTTTATTACTTCGGAGCATTTACACATCACCTTACCATCCCCCATTCTCTTTAAATCAGCTCCTCCTTTTTGATACTGGGACATACTTGCTAGCTCAGAAGGAAATGTTATGTCTCCAAAATAAAGTGGAAAATCCTTATCATTTTCCATAACAAATGTAGTCTCAAAAAACCACACTGTGCTTCAAGTTCCTGCTCCCGTGCTCTCGTCAGTGGAGGTGCTGCCCCAGGGCTGATCTCTGTGTGCCAAAAGCTTAGTTTTCCTATAACTACTCTAAAAAAATAAACTCTCCATTTAAAGAAAAAGAGCCTGATTTTTAAGGTTTCTTCAGCCAAGCCACAAACACGCATCTGGTCTTCCCACTGCCCCTGGCTCTTCTAGAGGAGCCGAGCCACTCCCCTCCAGCCAAGCAGCTCCATCAGCCCCCAGACATCTCACCTCTGCTGTCCTTCAGCCTGGCCACTGTCCCTTGCCATTTGCTCTGGCTGGGGGCATCCCATCCTTCTGCAGCCCATAAGGTGCACACCTGCCATGCCCTGGACAAAGCACAGAGGAAAAGCTCATGTGGGTTGGGAGGGGACCCATAAGGGACAGTGACAGCTCCATGTGGTACACTTGGGGACAGAGGGTTTCAGGATCCAGGAGGCTAGGGTTGCGGTGCACACCTAGGCAGGAGTCTCTCTGGGCTGGGAAGGTCTAGCCATGGTAACAAGGGGCCAGCTTCAAACATCTCGGAGTCTGAAAGGATGATCCGGAGAGGACAGAGGAGAGGTATAGCCTAGTCTTTGCATGTTTAAATTTGTTTCTACCAATGTAGTGCCTGCCGTGAAGGAACAGAATAAAGCCCTCAGGACAACCCTCAGCCCCTGTGCAGGGAGAAGGTATAGAGACTGCCATTCAGACCCCTCTTGGGCTGTGACCATGCACTGCTTTCCAAGAGACGTTGTCCTGTTCCCCATCGTCCCTTGCTGGTGCTCCATGTCCATCCTGCCTGTGGGAATTGCATGGCGTTGGAAGCATCCCTAGACTGTAAGTTCGGCAGGGACTCTGATTTGCTGGGCTGCCCCAGACAACTGACTGCACCTCTCTGTGCACCGTCATCCCCTCAGATAAAATGAAAGCACATGCTCTGGTGCTTCCTCCAGGCCTGGCTCAGAATCCCAGGGGCTGAAGATATGCTCTGTCCAGCTTGGCTGCTCTGCTTTGAATGTGAGTGTCTGCACACCATTCGTGTTGAAATCCTAACCCCCAAAGTGATGGCATCAGGAAACGGTGTCTTTGGGAGGTGATTAGGGCATATGGGTGGGGTCCCCCTTAATAAGATTAGTGCCCCCCCCCCCCACAATGGGATTAGTGCCCTTATAAGAAGATGCAGAGAGCTGCCTAACTCTCGGTTATGTGAGTACACACGGGAAGGCGGCTGTCTGTAAACAAGAGAGAGAGCCCTCACCTGCACCTAATACCTTGATCTCAGACTTCCAGTCTCTACAACTGTGAGACTTCAATGTTGTTTAAGCCTCCCAGTCTATGTCAGTTGTTAAAGCAGTCCAAGCTAAGATATTGTCTTTTCACACGGTCTGGGAAGAGATCCAAACATTTCTTTCTCAATAGCACTCATCGTTAAGTGCATGTTGCCTAAGACGTAGCACGAGCTATCCCCTGATTGTGAAGGCAACTGACTGACAGAGCTCACCAAGAACTAGGAGTGTTCAGGTTTATTTAATAACCACAGCCACCCCAGGTCTGCCAGGGCTCGGGGAGTGGTGGAGAGAGGGGCGCTGGCACAGTCTAGGCTTGGGAGCTCAGGTGCGGGACGTTAGTGGTGAGGCTGAGAGGCCGAGAGGAGCTACATAGGCTGTGATGCCTTCAGCACCGCAGGTCCAGGCCCACGGCATTGCTAGGGGCTGAAAACACGCTTAAATTTCTTTTATAATCAGGAGGCAAGGGACAGTGGCCAGGCTGAAGGACAGCAGAGGCGAGATGTCTGGGGGCTGATGGAGCTGCTTGGCTTGGAGGGAACGGCTCGGCTCCTCTAGAAGAGCCAGGGGCAGTGGGAAGACCAGATGCGTGTTTGTGGCTTGGCTGAAGAAACCTTAAACCTGAACGTTCAGGTTAAAGAAAAAAAAGTCTATGTGAATGTATTCATCTTTATGCCAACACATTTGTAAAGCACAATTTTCCCTATTTCTAGGGAGGAAGGAGCTGACAAAGACAAAGCACCCAGGGCCCAGGAGAGTAAGAGCAGCTGGGCGCCTGACTCACCCCTCAGCACCTGGAGACCCTGTGTGCCTTCGTCTCCCTCTCCCTCCCTGTGGCCCCTGGGCTGGAAAAGGACAGAAGCGATTATTGATTAAGGACAGATGTGTGCTCCCTTGCTTCACTCCACGCTGATATTCACAGCAACATTCAAGATGGCTGGGCCTGGTCTTGCTCTGCTCACGGCCTGAGAGCTCACCTGGTTTCCTGCAAACACAGCAGCTGGCAGGTTGCAGCTCCCCACCCAGGGGCCCTGCCCAACGCCTGTGCATTTCTCAGCTCAGCTCCACGCAGTGAATACCCTCATAGAAGGAAGCAGAGGACTTGAAATCCTCCCCCCAAGTCTCCTGTACCCCCCACTGCCTGACATTTAACCATGCCTCTCCTGAAGGGTTTTATGCTGAACAGCTTAGTGTATTTGCACAATTTCTAGCAAGAACCTGAATCCCGTTTTTTGCTCAAAGCATAAATGCCAAGTGAGAATCCCCTGGAGGAGGAAACTGGAGCAGCGTGGTGAGAGAAACTTGGTCCCTGAGGTCCAGGGCCTGACGCCTAGCCCCACCCCATGATCAGAGGCCTGTGACCTTGGCCGACCTTATGCCTTCCCAGGGCCTTGACATTCTGTGTGAATTGAATGAGTGGGTCCTGATGGTCCCAGACCCCTCTTGTACGAAAATCACATGTCGTTGCTCATGGGCCTTACAACCACAGACGTGCCGGGTGGTGGCAGCAATCAGCCAGTGTAGCCCGCGGAGATTTTCCCTGCCCGGACTCTGCAGACTGTTAAATGGAAGGGCAGGTTTGGCCACCCTCATAAACATTCCTGATCTAGAAACTGGCCAGGCAGCAACTCCCCCGGATCCCTGACCAGGCCAGAGCCACATTAACCAATAGGCGTTTAGGTGAACTCCTTGGCAGGGAAAATCTACTGTGGAAGCACAGAGCTGAAGGGAAGTTTCTCTGAACTCCAACCCTGCTGCCCTGTGAGTGAGTATCGGAGATGGCAGCCAGTCCCGTTTATTTCTGCCCTCTGTGTACTCCAGGCCTACTGGCTTCAGAGAAAGAGGACTTCCTTGGTGGGCAATGCCATGCTGCCCACTCTCAAACTAAATAAGGCATCTCTTCCACATACGCTAGTTACCTTTTGCTAAACACAAGGATGGTGGAAGTGCACTTCATTTGGGGCAACTGACTTATTTGAAAGCAGCAACCAGGGTCTCGCTTCCTGATGTATATGAGGACACACTGTATGTACCAGGTGTCTCTGGGCAGGGAATGAGTCTCAGGGGACCTGGAGAAAAGAGCCTCACTGCCTTTGAAGCACACACGACTTGGATTGGAAGCTGGCTTCATCATTTACTAGCTGTGTGACCTGAGGTGGACCACCTAACCTCTCTGAGCCTCAATTTCCTCAGTTGTAAAATAGAAATGACAAAAGTTTCTCTCCAGCCTGACTGCCATGAGGATTCCTTGAAACAACACGTGAATTGCTCAGAGCCCAGTAGGTGCTACGTGAGTGCTAGCCCTCCTGTTTTCTGACCTCAGGTGCACACTTACCCCTGGCATGATTATCTTCTCAATGTCACTGATGATGTCCTCAAATGTGTCTGGCTCCTGGGGGGGCAGCAGCAGGAATCAGTGGCCGCAGGTAGCCAGGCTCCACGTCAGGGTAGACCTGGCGTCCCTCAATGCCTTCCAGGTAGTTGGCCACGTAATCCACCATCTCCTTCCCTCTCCTTCGGAATTCACTTGCATTCATGGTGCCTGGGCTCTGTCAGAGGTGAAAACTGCAAACAGAGAGAAAATGATTCAGTAAGTAAACTTTGCAAACTCTTAAACTGGAAGGCGGGGGATTCCAAGCAAGCCGTGGGTAGGGCCACCTGGGCAGTGACCGCATATCCTGGAAGCCACTTGGATCCCAAGTAAGGGAGCTTTCCCCTCCATGTCTGAAGGAGGTAGAAATCGCACTGGATTTGGGACTATGGCAAAAGCTGTGTCTCCTCTTTACTAGCTATTCGACCGGTCTCCTTATTTCATTTTCTGCATTAGTAAACAGACTAGAAGCACACATTTATTTTCTTTCTTTCTTTCTTTTCTTTCTCTTTCTTTCTTTTCTTTTTCTTTCTCTTTCTTTCTCTTCCTTCTTTCTCTCTTTTCTTTCTTTCATCTTTCTTTCTTCTTTCTTTTCTTTCCTTTTTTTTTTTTGACAAAGTCTCACCCTGTTGCCCAGGCTGGAGTGCAGTGGCGCGATCTTGGCTCACTGCTGCAACCTCTGCCTCCCAGGTTTAAGCTATTCTCGTGCCTCAGCCTCCTGAGTAGCTAGGATTACAGCCGCCCACCACCACGCCTGGATAATTTTTGTATTTTTAATAGAGACGGGATTTCACCATGTTGGCCAGGCTGGTCTCAAACTCCTGACCTCAGGTGGCCCACCTGCCTCGGCCTCCCAAAGTGCTGGGATTACAGACGTGAGCCACCACACCCTGCCTATTTTCATCATCTATTCCAACTTTAATGAAAACACTGGTCCAAGTCCTGCCTCTGCCCCTTACCTGCCTTTGAAAGAGACAAATTTTCCCCTTAGAGCCCCTCTCCTCATCTGGGAAATGAAGACGGTGATGCTGACCTCTCAGGAAGGTATGAAGGCACAATCACACAATATACCCAAGACTCAGCTCACAGCCTGGGGCAGCGCACCCCCTCAAAGTTAGTCTTCTCCCTCCTCTTGATTCGCGCGCAGATGGAGCTGCACCTTTATGCCCCATCTGCTTTTCAAAATGAATGCTCTCCTCCCTCCTAGCATAAGTCACACGCAGGCAGTTCTCCTTATTGCTGGTAGCTGTATTCTATCTACAACAGTTGCCATGAACTCTGAATCAGTGAATTCTGAACCATTTCTTCTAGGGGAAATACTGTTTCCTGAAGAGTAATCCCAACATTTTTGTAAACAAATCAATACAGAAACTTTTTATGTGTTTTTAAAAGACACTGTATTTAGCATATATCGATTCATTAACATTGGACTCACAGCCAACAGCACCATCACTCTTGACTGGGAAAGCTTCTCTAACATGTCTATTTTCTCCATAAGGCACGTCTTGTGCATAGGATGGCTAGGCAGCACTTCTGCACCACATTTGGCAGTCATTTTAAACAGCAAAATCACCAAGGGGAAAAAAAAAACATTAAAATGTGAAGGACATGGCACTAAATAGAGAGAAGGACACATATTTCCTGTATGAGAGCTGGAGCCAGAAGGCAGCGCGTCCGCGTGTTCTGCCTCAGCTGGGAACATGTGCATTGGACAAGCACATTCTCCACCATGCTACACATATGCACATCCCTCACTGGTCTCAAAAGCACCACGAGTATTGATATTTATTGACATTGGGGGTTACACATGAATTTTAGCAAATGGGAGAATTTGCCTATGTGGAATCTGTGAATAGGAATCAATCGTATTTTCAAAACCGGACAGTTAACAATACAAAGAAAAAGATAAGCCTAGAATCCCACCACCCGAAATTCTGGCACGTGTCCTTCTAGAATTTTTATTTTATTTTATTTTGAGAGGGAGTTTCACTCTTGTTGCCCAGACTGAAGTGCAATGGTCTGATCTCGGCTCACTGGAACCTCTGCCTCCTGGGTTCAAGCGATTCTCCTGCCTCAGCCTCCTGAGTAGTTGGGATTATAGGTGCCCGTCACCACCCCAGCTAATTTTTGTATTTTTAGTAGAGACAGGGTTTTACTACGTTGGTCAGGCTGGTCTCAAACTCCTGACCTCAGGTGATCTGCCCACCTCGGCATCTCAAAGTGCTGGGATTACAGGCATGAGCCATCACTCCTGGCCTCTAGAATATTTTCTATTTGTGAGAGACAATTGCATGCTAACCAAGGGATACATTTTCAAATCCCTTTCATACTCTAAAGTTGTATAATTTAAGACAAATTTTCCCCTGGGAGTAAAGTGCTTAGGATGACTCTAAATTCACTGTTATTAGCAATGCTGATGACCTTAATATCAGCTTCCCAGTAATTCTCCATTTCCCCATTGCCCAAACTGGGACTTGACAATTTTTGTGAGGTTGAAAGTGGTAAAGAAAAATTGTTCTCCAGACACTTGTTAAAAGTGACAGGACGGATTTTACCAAAGACCACTGCAATAGGGATAGAGTGTTACAAAAGGGGAGGGACTGAGCTCAACTCCAAAAGCAACAGAGCACAGAGGGACTTACAGTCAAAGGGCAGATGAGACATCCATGGGTGGAAGATTACTAAGACGAACTTGGGTCAATATCAAGGGTGGAGGGGGAAAAAGGAACTCTGATTAGATACAAAAGCTGGAAACACATGAGCTTGATTGAACATCAAGAGCGTGCTCAGTAGGTGAAGGAGGAGACCTAACTAAGCTCTTCCCTCTTAGGGCAGAGGAGCTTGGCTGAAGGTTGGTCAAGGTCCTTTGACAAAGGTAAACCTGCTTGAATGTGGTTTTCCTTCCATTGGCATTCTCTCAAACACTTTTATTTCCGTGTTCTTTGCTAGATGAACAGTCACAGCAGTTTTTATGGTATTTCAAGGCTTATTAGATCCAGCCCCCATATTAAGGCTATTGGTTGAGGATGCATTTCTCAGCTAGTGAGTCCTTGAGTGGCAGTGATTGAGACGTAAGATTAGACTCTAAATTATAGCAACAGCGAATGCCAAACTAACAAGCATGAGAAAAACCACAATGACTGTCGGAAGTTCTGTTGCATCTTTGTGCTTCTTAAGCCAAGGACCAAGGAGTGTCCTGTTCACCAGCAAAATATCATGGCCACATGCTACTTTCAGTTTTAGTTTAAAGTGACTGTTTATTTTAAATTTTGCACATACAGTGAAACTTGGTTTTTACCTCAAGTGGAAGTATTTCAAATTAATATGACTCAGGTTTTTAAGCCAAATAGTATCACGCTGCAAATCTTTCTGCTAGCTTGTTTTTCTTCACTAATTTCTAAGTACGTGGTGTTAAAGGTAGTAAAGAAAAGTAAATTTCTCGTGTTGATAAATACTTTTCTTTTTTCTTTTTCTTTCTTTCTTTTTTTTTATTATTGTCATCCATTGACCATTTTATATTTTTATTGTACTTTAGGTTCTGGTGTACCTGTGCAGATCATGCAGGATTGTTGCATAGGAACACACATGGCAAGGTGGTTTGCTGCCTTCATCCCCCCCATCACCTACATCTGGTATTTCTCCCCACGTTATCCCTCCCCACCCTCCCCCACTCCCTGCTGTCCCTCCCCTAGCCCCCGAAACTGACCGCAGTGTGTGATGCTCCCCCTCCCTGTGTCCACGTGTTCTTATTGTTCAACACTCGCCTATGAATGAGAACACGCGGTGTTTGGTTTTCTGTTCTTATGTCAGTTTGCTGAGAATGATGGTTTCCAGATTCATTCACATCCCTATGAAGTACACAAACTCATCATTTTCTATGGCTGCATAGTATTCCATGGTGTATATGTGCCACATTTTCATTATCCAGTCTATTGTTGATGGACATTTGGGTTGGTTCCAAGTCTTTGCAATTATAAACAGTGCCACAATGAACATACCTGTGCATATGTCTTTATAATAGAACAATTTATAATTCTTTGGGTATATACCCAGTAATGGAATTGCTGGGTCAAATAGTATTTCTATTTCTAGGTCCTTGAGGAATCGCCACACTGTCCTCCACAATGGTTGCACTAATTTACACTCCCACCGACAGTGTAAAAGTGTTTCTATTTCTCCACATCCTCTCCAGCATCTGTTGTCTCCAGATTTTTTAATGATCACCATTCTCACTGGCGTGAGATGGTATCTCAATGTGGTTTTGATTTGCATTTCTCTAATGACCAGTGATGATAAGCATTTTTTCATATGTTTGTTGGCCTCATAGATGTCTTCTTTTGAAAAGTGGCTGTTCATATCTTTCACCCACTTTTGAATGGGTTTGTTTGTTTTCTTGTAAACCTGTTTTAGTTCTTTGTAGATTCTGGATATTAGCCCTTTGTCAGATGGGTAGATTGCAAAAATCTTTTCCCATTCTATTGGTTGCCAGTTTGCTCTAATGATTGTTTGCTTTGCTGTACAGAAGCTCTGGAGTTTCATTACATCCCATTTGTCTATTTTGGCTTTTGTTGAAGGTGGGTAATAACAAACTTCTCTGAGTTAAAGGAGCATGTTCTAACCCAATACAAAGAAACTAAAAACCTTGAAAAAAGGTTAGATGAAACACTAACTAGAATAACCAGCTTAGAGAAGAACATAAATGACTTGATGGAGCTGAAAAGCACAGCACACGAACTTCATGGAGCATACACATGTTTCAATAGCTGAATAGATCAAGCAGAAGAAAGGATATCTTTTTTGTTTGTTTTTTTTTTTTTTTTTTGAGAAAGAGTCTTGCTCTGTTACCCAGGCTAGAGTGCAGTGGTACAATCTTGGCTCACTGCAACCTCTGCCTCCCAGGTTCAAGCGATTTCCCTGTCTCAGCCTCCCAAGTAGCTGGAACTACCGGGCATGGTGGTGCACGTCCTGCTAATTTTTTTTTTTTTTTTTTTTTTTTGTATTTTTAGTAGAGATGGGGTTTTGCCATGTTGGCCAACCTGGTCTTGAACTCCTGATCTCAAGTGATCTGCCTGCCTCAGCCTCCTAAAGTGCAGGGATTCCAGGCATGAGCCACCATACCTGGCTGATAAATACTTTTCTATTGTGTGATTTCTCCCAAGTAGTTCACAATGTGAATGTGCCATATTCACAACATGTACCTCTGTTATTGAACATTTATATTATTTCCAATTTTCACCCACATAGTGGGAAGCATTGGTGTATCTCAGTAGCCAACACTCCAAGACCAAGAGCCAGAGAAAGGACTGTGAGTCAGACCCTGATTCTATGTATTAGCTATTGTAATCACACGTATTAGCTATTGTAATAGCATGTATTAGCTGTACAACCAGCGTAAATTGCTGCCATGTTAAACCTCACTTTCCTTAACTGGGAACAAAAATCATGACAATAATAGTATAGGTACCCCCTGTTTTATTGCGTTTTTTACAAATAGAAGATTTGCGGCAACCCTGAATCCAGCAAGTCTCTAGGCACAGTGTTTCCAATGACGTGTGCTCACTTGATGTCTCTGTATTACATTTTAGAGATTTTTGCAATATTTCAAACCATTTCATTATTATTAATCTGTTATAGTGATCTATGATCAGAAATCTTAGTGCTACTATTGTAATTGCTTTGGGACAGCATGGACCACACCCACATGATGGTCAACTTAATAAATTTGTGTGTCTGACTGCACCACTGACCCATTATTCTCCTGTCTTTCTTCCTTTTCTTGGGCCTCCCTGTTTTCTGAGATGTGGCAATATTGAAATTAGGTCAGTTAATAACCGTGAAATGGTCTCTAAGTGTTCAAGTGATAGGAAGAGTAGGTAGTATGTCTCTCACTTTAAATCAAAAGCTAGAAATGATTTAGCTGAGTGATGAAGGCATGTCAAAAGTTGAGCTAGGTCAAAAGTGAGGCCTCTTGCCCCAGAAAGCTAACCGTGATATGAAAGCAAAGGAAAAGTTCTTGAAGAAAATTAGAAGTGCTACTCCAGTCAGCACATGAATGCTAAGAAAAATAGCCTTATTTCTGATATGGAGAATGTTTTAGTGGTCTGGATTGAAGATCAAACCAGCCATGATATTTCTTTAAGCCAAAGACCAATCCAGAGCAAGGTCTTAATTACCTTCAATTCTACGAAGACTGAGAGAGGTGAGAAAGTTGCAGAAAAAAAGTCTGAAGTTAGCAGACTTTGGTTCATGAGGTTTATGGAAAGAAGCTGTCTCCATCACATAATAGTGCAAGGTGAAACAGCAAGAGCCAATGGAGAAGCCACAGAAAGGTATCCAGAAGATCTAGCAAAGATAATCCATGAAGATTGCTACAGTAAACAATAGACCTTCAATGTAGACAACATAGGTTTCTCTTGGAAGAAGATGCCCTCTTGGGCTTTCATAGCCAGAGAGGAGAAATCAATGTCTAACTTCAAAGCTTCAAAGCACAGGCTAACTCTCATTAGGGGGTAGCAGCTGGTGACTTTAAGTTGTAGCCTGTGCTTACTTACCATTCTGAAAATTCTAGGGCCCTTAAAAATTATGCCAAGTCTACTCTGCTTCTGCTTTATAAATAGAACAACAAAGCCTGGATGACAGCACATCTGTTTACAGTATGGTTTACTGAATATTTGAAGACCATTGTTGAGACTTACTTCTCAGAAGGAAAGATTCCCTTCAAAAATATTACTGCTCATTGACAGCACACCTGGTCACTCAAGAGCTCTGATGGAGATGTACAAGGAGATGAATGTTGTTTTCATTCCTGCTAACACAACATCCATTCTGCAGTCCCTTGATCAAAGAGTAATTTCGACTTTCAAGTCTTATTACTTAAGAAATGCATTTCATAAGGCTACATCTGCCATAGATAGTGATTCCTCTGATGAACTTCAGCAAAGTATATTGAAAATCTTTTGGAAAGAATTTACCATTCTAGATGCCATTAAGAACATTTGTTATTCATGGGAAGAGGTCACAATATCAGTATTAACAGGAGTTTGGAAGAAGTTGATTCCAATCCTCATAGATGACTTTGAGGTTCAAAATTTCAGGGGAGGAAGTCACTGCAGATATGGTGGAAATAAAAAGAGAACTAGAATTTTCAGTGGAGCCTGAAGGTGTGACTGAATTGCTGCAATCTCATGATAAAATTTGAAGAGTAGTTGCTTCTTGCGGATGAGCAAAGACAGTAGTTTCTTGAGATAGGATCTATTCTTGTTGAAGAGACTGTGAGTATTGTTGAAACAACAGCAAAGGATTTAGAATATTACATAAACTGAGTTGCCAAAGCAGCAGCAAGATTTAAGAGAATTGACTCCAATTTTGAAAGAAGTTCTACTGGGGGTAAAATGTTATCAAACAGCTTCACATGCTGCAGAGAAACCCTTCATGAAAGGAAGAGTCAATTGATGCAGTTAACTTCACTGTTGCTTTAAGGAATTGCCACAGTTACCATAATTTTCAGGTACTGAGGAAGGAGACCCAGGCATCTGGATCACCTCCCCCTTGACCTCCACACTGCAGTTCAAGGGAAGAAAAGGCTGGCCATCTGACGCCTCCTAAATCCCCTTCCTATAGATGGCAGGCATAGTATGGGGGAATCTCTCCGGAAGGCACTGTTTCTGCTTAAATAAGATCAAACCCCCAACCCACTCCTTCTCCATCAACCAAGACCCTTTCATATGTGAGTTCTAAAACTGTAAACCCAAGACGCTTTCACGTGTAATTTCTAAGGCTGTAAACCTAAGATCCTTTCATGTGTAATATCTAGAGTATAAGCCTATATAAAGGCAGAGCTTCTCTTTGTTAAAGAGCTTGGCTGTTAGACAAAGAATTGTTGCCTCACTCCCGGGCCATAATAAAACACCTCTTCCTTCCTAGTTCGGTGTCCCAGAGGTCTGTTTCTGATGGCCGATCCTGTGTCAGTACCACTACCCTGATCGGTCAGCAGCCATCAACATGGAGGCAAGCCCCTTCACCAGCAAAAAGATTACATTTGCTGAAGGATCAGGTGATCATCAGCATTTTTAGTGATAAATTATTTTTATATTAAGGTATATACTTTTTATATATAATGTTATTGCATACTTAATAGACTACAATATAGTGTAAACAGAACTTTTGTATGCACTGGAGAGTCAAAAACTTCATGCGATTCACTTTATGGTGGTCACCTGGAACTGAATTTGCAATATTTCTGAGGTGCAAACTCCGAAAATTTGAGACAGGTCTCAGTTAATTTATAAAGTTTATTTTGCCAAGGTTGAGGACACACCTGTGACACAGCCTCAGGAAGTCCTGATGACGTGTCCCCAAGGTGGGACATGAGCATTCTTATACACTCCCTATTGGGAGTGTATAAGAATGCTCATTTTAGGGCCGGGCTCGGTGGCTCACGCCTATAATCCCAGCACTTTGGGAGGCCGAGGCAGGTGGATCACGAGGTCAGGAGATCGAGACCATCCTGGTCAACATGGTGAAACCCCGTCTCTACTAAAAATACAAAAATTAGCTGGGCATGGTGGCCATGCCTGTAGTCCCAGCTACTCGGGAGGCTGAGGCAGGAGAATTGCTTGAACCCGGGAGGCAGAGGTTGCAATGAGCCAAGGTCACAGGTAGGTGAAAGACAGATGGCTGCATTCTTTTGAGTTTCTGATAAGTCTTTCCAAAGAAGGCAATCAGAATATTCATATATCTCTGTGAGCAAAGGGATGACCTGAATAGAATGGGAGGCAGATTTGTCCTGAGTGGTTCCCAGCTTGAAAGGGCCTAAGATATTTTCCTTTCACAGAGATATGCCTGTAACACCTCCAATAATTTTTTGTAACAACTAAATAAATAAATGGTAACAATTTAGCACTCAGTAAATGTCAGCTATTAGCTTTTCTAAATAATCCTAAAATGTGCAACCTATTATTAACATTTCTGCACACTTTCTTTTGCATTAAAAATTTATTTTAAAAAAACTTACACTTATTTTATAATTCATTTAGAACAAATTATTCCAGAGATAAATATTTTTAGTGTTTTGAAAATATATTGCCAAATTTTCCCCTAAAACATCTTTTTTTTTTTTTTTAACCGAATTACTCTCCTAATAGGGCGTGTGCAAGAATGCTCATTTCACCATACAGTCACTGGGACTGAATGTTCATTTTAAGCTTGACCAGCCTTATAAGCATTAATGGTTCTGTTGTAATATTTTTTTTTTTTTTTTGAGACAGGGTCTCAGTCTATCGCCCAGGCTGGAGTGCAGTGGTGTCATCTTGGCTCACTGCAACCTCCGCCTCCTGGGTTCAAGCAATTCTCCAACCTCAGCCTCCCAAGTAGTTGGGATTATAGGCGCGTGCCACCAACAGGGTTTCACTATGTTGGCCAGACTGGTCTCTAACTCCTTACCTCAAGTGTTCCACCCACCTCGGCCTCACAAAATACTAGGATTACAGGCATGAGCCACCGCGCCTGGCCCCACTGTGCTTTGATTAATGAATTTGAATAGCTTTTTCGTGTGTTTCTTTGCCATTTGGATTTTTTTAAATGAATTTCTTGCTCACTGCATTCTTTTCGACCAGGTTGTTAGATATTTCTTATTTAATTGTGAGAGATCTAATATACTAATACATCTACTCTTACGTCTGTGAAATGTTTTGCCGGCATTTTTCTTATTTTTATTGGACCCAATTTGCTTATAATTCTATTCTGATCTATAAGAATTTTAATTTTATGTAGTGAAATCTCATCATCTTTTCTTCAGGGCTTGAATGATCTGGTGCGTGACTATTGGCAATGCCTTTTGAAGCAAATATTCTAGCTAGATCTATTTGCCCCCCCTGGGGGGGCCATGCACGTGAGGCAGCAAGCTGAAGACTCAAAAGGGGTAGCTGGGCAAGGTTCAGAAAGACGCTCAGCTTCTGGGGGATACCAGCTTTAAGCCAAGCACCAAGCCAAAGCACGTGTCTCTGGAGTAAACAAACGCAGCAAGCGGAAAGACACATACACATACACCAAAAGAAATATTCCTAGTCAAAGTGTAAAATAAGGCCTGGTTCTTATTTTTAAAATTATTCTCTGTTATTTATTCACAGATTACTTCCCAGAAAGACCTTTTTAGAAGTCTCTTAGCACAAAGCCACAGATAATCTTGTATTCATTTTGTAGCTGTTTGATATTTTATGCTCCCGAGCTGTGTAAATATTAGCTGGAAGACTTTACCTATGATAAAGGCTGTGGCTTATGCCTCTCCAGGCCCTTGAAACAGCTTCTGTTGACATAATCCACGCAGTGTTCCAGCAGCTGCACACCATGCTATTCTCCACACTATTCTCTACCCCGAACCATTGTTCACGCTGCGCTATTCTCCACGTGGCCCCTGTGGTGCATTGCCTGTGCACGGTGAGCCGGCTGTCTCCCTGGACTTCTGGCTCAATGTCTTTTTTGCATCAGCAACAGTCAGAGTTCATCTCCAGCCCCACATGCTTCAAAGAAGAGATGGACTCCCCCGAGCTCCCTCAGATCTCCCGATTGACCGGTGGGGTTATTTTGTTGTAATGCATCATTTCACGGCTACCCTTTGCTAACAGTGGGCTTCTCCAAGCAGGATCCTCAACTTATTTATTTTTGCATTCTCAGGACCAGTCACAGGCCCTGGACAACAGCGGGCACTGTAGGTGTTTGCTGAATGATGAAGGAATGAATGATCTTTGGTTCTCTAGACATTTTATTTCTGTAATACTCTATTGGACTCTACTATCTACCTTTGAGACAGCTGAAATCACCAGCCCATCACATATCTGCCACAAGGAAGAGTCAGGGGAGCCACTAATGGCTCAGGAGCCACAGCCCCCTCCCACCACTGAGTCCTAACCGCTTCTACCTGTGCCATCTCCTGTCTCAATCCCTGCCCAGCATCTAGCCCTCCATGCTCAGCACTTGACTAAGTGTCCCGCAGTCCGGGCACTGGGATTTCACTCCTAGGAATTCTCTGCCAAAGCCACTGTAGAGAATCCAGCCCAGACCCCTCGTACCCCCTGGGCAGGCCCATGTGAGGGAGTGGATTCCTCACAGGCCGAGGGGTGGAGACGGCAACCATGCATTGTGATCTGTCCATGGTCCTGTCTGTTCGCGCACACAAGACATGCTTTTGCTTCAAACACTGGGACACTGGAGACTTTGTTCAGCCTCTCTTGACTTTCCTTTCTATCCTGATGAAAAAAATAGGGTTGCCATTTTTTTACCCTATTCCAAAAAAAAAAAAAAAGAGCCATAGTTTATGTCTCAGAAAACATGTATGCTTTTGGGACTGTGAGGCCCTGGCTCACTCTTCCCCTCAAGCATATATGTATAAATCCAGGCACAAAACTAATTTGGGTGATTTCCCCCTGGGTTTACTGGTTTCTTTTCTTTCTTTTTTTTCTTTTTTTTTTTTTGATTTTTGTTTTTTTTGAGATGGAGTCTTGCTCTGTCGCCCAGGCTGGAATGCAGTGGTGTGATCTTGGCTCACTGCAACTTCCACCTCCCGGGTTCAAGCAATTCTCTTGCCTCAGCCTCCCAAGTAGTTGGGATTACAGGCATGCCACCACGCCTTGCTAATTTTTGTAGTTTTAGTAGAGATGGGGTTTCACCATATTGGTCAGGCTGGTCTTGAACTTCTGACCTCGTGATTCACCCACCTCAGCCTCCCAAAGTGCTGGGATTACAGGCCTGAGCCACCACACCTTGCCTGACTGGTGTCTTAATGAACATAAAAATGCCTAGAAGGAGAAATGCTTCCAACAGAGACCATAAAGAAGTTTCTAGCCATGAGAGCTTTTCAATAACAGGAAAATGGCTATTTAATAATCTTGCCTCAAAAAAGATCCTCTAAGTTCTTTAATTAACGCTTAAGACTCTGGTTAAACAACAGGCCACTAAGAAGCTTTACATGAGCATTCTTGTCACTGGCCAAGAGGCACATGGATAATCGAATAATCCAAATCCACTCACAAGTGGCCTCCTGCTATGCCACCAAGTGTCAGGCAGATGCGAGGTCAAGGTCACCGCTTTCAGGTTACTCTATGACCTTCAACCTCCACCCTTCCTGAGGCTCCCTCTCAGCCTCTGTGAAAGCAAGAATGCATGGAAATACCTCCCTCCAGTGCTCCCGGGAAGATGAATGAGATGACGGGGTGAGCGCCTGCTGCAGAGTCAGTGTTCAGTAAAACGTTTTCATTAATAACAGGGGAACTGTGTCGGGGGAGAGGGGAAATATGAGGACTCTACTTTCAGTTCGACTTTTCTGTAAACCTGAAACTGCTCTGAAAGCCTATTAATTTTTTTAAGTAAAAACTAAAATTATTAACTGGGCAGAAGTGCCTCGTTTTGAGGCCAGCTTCCTCAGCTCCTTCCCTCCTCCCCATCTAGGACACACTATCTTCACCTGTATTTCTCTTCCATGGGTCTCAAACTCACCTGTTTACAAAAAGAAATCCACTGTTTTGCAACTGCTGGTTCTTTCTAGCCTGTGAGACTTAGGTGATGCGGACAGATTTGTCAGATTCTTTGATGAGATAATAATCAGGGACTAGAGTCAGAGTTATGCTCAGGGCTACTTTCCATAAAACTGCCCTTCTCAGAGACTGTGGTCCCCAAAGCCAATTATTCTACATGCTTGGCCCCAGGTTCCCACAGTATTCTTCAGAAAGTCAGGAAGATTCTGTGTCACTGAGGCCCTTAGCACATGAGCTGTAAAAACTACAGATAGAGAAACATCACAGACTTCCTTACATGGCTAAAAGCAACATAAATAGAAAGTGTTCTGGGAGGTGGCATGCTGCTGCAGGCGAGAGGTGTGGACTCTGGATCCAGACAGCTCACTTGTATCTTTTCTCCATGGCTTATTAACAGGGTGACCTTAAGTAACCGAGGAAGCTCAGCTAACCTCTTTGGCCACCATGATGCACTCCCATCCCTCTAATGGAGAGATGAGAGAGACTGTACTCCTGGAACCAGGATCCAGGCCATCCATGCAAAGCTGCCACCAAGTCAGGCTTGCTGGGAGAGCAGGCATGGAGGAGGAGGCTGAGCGAGCGTCACGAGGATGGTGGTACCTCTGCCCTCCAGCCTCTTTACTCCCATTGGCAGAACCCTACTGCAAACCAGGTATCCTGGGCTCCTGAGAAACATGGTCTCTGTGATTTGGAGTCAGTGGGGGAGACAGGAGATCTGTTGGAAAAGAGACCCGGGACAGGCTGACGTCTTAGCACCCATGCTTTATTGGTAAGAGCTACTGCTATGCTCATTTCACAAGGGAGGGACCTGGGACCCAGAGACGTGAAGGGCTATCCTACATGTGAAGCTGCTTGAAGCAAAGCAGAGGCAGAATCCCTGTTTCCTTCATCCTGTAGGCCAAAGTGTCCCAGTTATAATTGACACAATTAAGCCAGGGCACCACACACACACATATGCACACACGCTTGCCACTGTCTTACACTGGTACCACTACTTTTATGTAAACCTGGGTGTTCTTGTTTAAATAGGCACTCTCTCATTGGTCTAGAAAATAGTTAACATTGATATAAAATTACATGCGCTACGAACTACGTTAAGCTCTTTGCATGGTTCTTGTATTTAATCTTCATAAGAACCTCGTTAGTATTATTACTCCCTTTAACAGATGAGAAGACCGGGGCACAGAGAGGCTGCACAACTGAACCAAGACTCCACATCTGCTGTAGTCAGATCACGCCACAGTGAACTCAGGCAGTCTGGCTCCTGAAGGCACCCTAGAGAATCCCCTGGACACAAGCACAGGCAGGGAGTATCCCTAACAGCTGTAGCCAGATGCATAGCGCTTGATGAGAAGAGCATGGCTTAAGTAACTTCAGGATTAGAACCTGGTACAACCAGTTTCTCCCAGGGTGTAAGGAATGATTTCCCAAATGCCCACTGAGGGCCACAGGGCACCGCAGCTTCCACGGTGCCTTGGTTGCTTATAGATCACGTTGGTTACAAATGGTAACCAGAACGAGAAAGGGCTTGGGCAGCTCTTGGCTGGAGGTGAGACCTGGCCAAGCCCCCTATCTTAGTCCCTTTGAGCTGCTATAAAAGTACTATAGACTGGGCAGTTTATAAACAACAGACAATGATTTCGTACAGTTGTGAGACTGGAAGTCCAAGATTAAGGCCCTGGCAGATTTGGTGTCTGGTGAGGCTTGTTTCTCATAGACATTGCCTTCTCTCTATGTCCTCACATGGTGAAAGGGGTGACAGGTCTCTCTAGGGTCTCTTTTTGTTGAGATGGAGTCTCGCTGTGTTGCCTAGGCTGAAGTGCAGTGGCACGATCTCGGCTCACTGCCGTCTCCACCTCCCGGGTTCAAGTGATTTCCAGCTAATTTTTGTATTTTTAGTACAGATGGGGTTTCACCATGTTGGCCAGGCTGGTCTTGAACTCATGAGAGCTCTGACTTCATGACCTTGTAAAACAGACCCTAGAGGGCAGGGCGTGGTGGCTCACACCTGTAATCCTAGCACTTTGAGAGGCCAAAGTGGGCAGATCACTTGAGGTCAGGTGATCACTTGATGCAGATGATCACTCTGACTTCATGACCTAATCACCTCCCAAAGTGCCCCTTTCCTAATTCATTGTCGGTGAGGATTTCAACATAGGAATGTAGGGAGGAACACACACGTGCGCTCCATTGCTGATCCACCTGCAATCTGTACGATGGCCGTCATCCTAGGTACCACACAGAACTGTGAAGAGAGTACAAGGTAATTACAAGGCAGATGCTCGAAGCATAGCACTTCACTCTCTACACCTATGCAAATTCAGGAGGAATCAAATCCATCATCTCAAGGGAGTTTCGGTCCAGAGAGGAACTCCTGCAAGGGCCTTTGCACTGGGTTCTAAGTCCTACTCCATCTATCTGGCCTCCCTGGCCAGCTGGTCTACATTGGAAAATGAACCTGCCGCAGTCAAGTGGAGCTATGCTTTCAACACTACAATTCCACAGGACAGTCCTCCTCCTCCTCCTCCTCCTCCTTCTCCTCCTCATGGAGAGTAGAAAGAATGGTGAGTTTGCATTCAGAGAAAACAACTTCAGTCCACAGCTCTGCTGCAAGAGGCATGCAACTGCCGGCTGATGTCTTGGCCTCTCTGAGTCTGTTTCTTCACTTGTAAAATGGGGCTGCAAGCTCATGTAGGCAGAGAGCACTTTGGACTGTAAACCTGTGTCTAGCATTTATTATTATTGATGTTACAAAAGACAGGCAGAAGCCTCTTCTCCGGAGGTAGCGTAAGAAAAAAGGAAGAACATTTCTACAAGAAACAAGGATCAAAATGCAAAGGAAAGCCTTGCTCCTCTGCTGACACGAAAGAGGAGAGAGCTTTGTGCCGCTGTTTCTTATTCATTTCCTGTTTAATAAACAATGCTCTATCAAAGCAGATTCTTGGCCAACAATTTTCCATGGAAAGGAGCCATAGAGAAGTTTGTCTGGATTTTCAATTTTCCTCCCACGGAAGATGCAACTTCCACTCATATCTCTGTAACCATGCTGTGACCTAAGTTAATGCTGGCTGGAAACATTCATAACTTAGGCAGTTTCAAAAGATAAAAAGGAATGTCAAGGACATGAAATTGATTGATATTATTGCAATTTAGTCCTGACCGTAGACAATTAAAATAGTTGCAGTGAGGATGTGTGTATGATTGGGGTCCTTTTTTCACTTGACATTTTTCCTGTATGCCTAATTACAATATGCACAATTTCCTTAACATAACGCTCCTATTTGCTCTTATTAAGGGCTGTTGAGCAGGGAATTTCACAATGTTCCTATGACACCACCCACCCTGCTTTCCCTGTCAGCTGTTTGCTGTATGGGCAGCACTGTCATGAGTAAATGACAGTGCACTCCACCATCACCACACACGTTGCACCTATTGGGTCTGTCCCTCAAAGATACTAATTCTCCAGTGGACCTGAGACATGTGAGTTGTACAGTTCTTTTTGCACATTGTCAATTTCTTTTTGAAAAACTAGGATGATACAAAATATCACCCACCATCAGGCATCAAGCAGAGACACCCCATCTCTGTAAGCTTTTATCCTTCATTCAGATTTTAACTTTAAATCTTAAAGCATTCAAGTTTTATTCTTTTCATTCATGGTTGCTAGTTTTAAAAGTTTGTATGAGAACCACTAGGTAATTTGAATTTTAACATTTCTCCTTTGTTTTCATTTTATTAAAGTTATTTCAGAAGAAACTTTTCAGAAATCACCCCACCTCAGAAATTTTTTCCCGATTTTTCTCTCAGTTCTTTCCCTCTTCCTCTTGAAGTCACATTAATAGTTCAGGAGAGATCTTAACCATCTACCTTTGCTATAGGCTTGAGATGATTCAAATTATGTTCTAGTTGGCTGCTTGTTTTCATCATAGTCATGACGTCCTGCGCCCGTGATGTGTCCCGGTGTTCCGTCTATTATAAACACAGGACGCCTGCGCTGTGGGTCTATTTAGTATGCTTGGGCACCCTCTTGGGGAGTCCTGATGAGCTAGCATCATGGTAAATATTAACTTCTCAGTTCATGGTGAATGCTTCCTTATTCCTCCTATTGAACAGTTGCTGGCCTGGGGCCTGGTGTTGCTAAGAACCCTACACTTGAAGTGTCCCCAAGTAAAATTCTGAGAATCTGTTGAACCTTGGTTGCCACATCCTATTGTCCAAGAAACCAGACAAATCAACAGTGCCCAAGCTCCTGATAAGCTCGTGATATGTATTATCTCACTGAACACACTCACAGCCCTGCCAGGACAGTAGAGGTACTGCTGTTTAACTTGACCACAGCCGCATAGCCAGTAAGTGCAGGAGTGGGTGCCTGGGAATCCACTTACACCTGTGCTGTCAGCTGCCTGTGTCCTCACCATGGCCAGAGATGAGACCACAGTTCTACACAAGCCTCCCACTGAGGATGAGAGAGGCAGTGTCTGCAACCCAGAGTGTGGTCCAGGGCTCCTGCCTGCTTCACTGCACACAGGAGAACAGAGGAACATGGCTTCAAGTGGGAGCACTGCGCCCGCAGACACACGTCTGCCTCCACCCACCTGGGCTGATCCCAACAGAAATAGGCAAAAGCTCAACAAACTCTGCTGCCCTCCATCCCCCAAGAGAAGTGCCTCTCCCCTACCTCCTCCAAAATAGAAGAAATGTTGAATAGGTGCCACATATAGGGCAGTACTGTAAGCCCTTACCTATATTCTCCTAAACTTCACATCAGCTCTGCAAAGTAGCAGCGTGATCCCCCTCTATAGCAATGAGGAGAGGCGCCGGGAAGCATGCAGAAGGCATGGAGCTCCTCTCAGCCTGCACAGCTCAGAAGTGGCTTTCACAGCTGCCCCTGCCCAGACCAGAAGACCAGGACCCTCCGCCGCCTCTTAGCACAATGGGAATCTAATGCTTCCTACAAGGCCCTGTGCCCATCGCTGCCCCATATGCCCATGAGGCACTTCTGGGCTCCCTGAGTGTCTTCCTTCAGAAATGCCAACAAGCACCAGACAAACACAAAACATCAGAACACCTTTTTTTTTTTGAAGATGGAGTCTCACTCTGTCATCCAGGCTGGAGTACAGTGGCGTGATCTCGGCTCACTACAACCTCTGCCTCCTGGGTTCAAGCAATTCTCCTGCCTCAGCCCCCTGAGTAGCTGGGACTATAGGCAAGCACCAAAACGCCTGTCTAATTTTTGTATTTTTAGTAGAGATGGGGTTTCACCATGTTGGCCAGGCTGGTCTTGAACACCCAACCTCACGTGATCCACTCACTTCAGCCTCCCAAAGTGCTGGGATTACGGGCCAAGTCACCGTGCCCGGCCACGGAATACCTCTTTTAAAATATCCACATAGCGTGGTTTTCCTAGAACCTTTACCTAAACTTAATAGCTAACTCAAATTGAGTTTCTGAAAGTAAAACCTTCAGAATAATCAACATCTTGAAGAGCAGAAAACAAATGTAATTAGATCCCCCAGATTATCTCTTTGAATTTGTGGGGAGGGGAGTTAAAGGGGATTATTTTAATTATTTTATTCACACTGGCTGTGTGCAGAGGCCCACCCGGTGTGTGCCCAGAAGACAGGAAGAAAAGAAACTGCTGAGACTGGCACGATTTTGTTTCCTTCAGAAACATCCAGACACCCCTTAAGTTGCTCTGTGGTCATCCATCCAGGAAGCTTGTGTTCTAGCCTGGGGTCGCCACAGGCTGCCGGCCAGGACTCCTGTTCCCCGAGCAAAAGGGGTCTGTTTGTCTCTGGCACCCTTGACAAACCCACAGGGGACCAGATTTTGTGCAGTGACTGTTGCCTTTTGGAGGGGAAACCCTGCTTGTCTGAATGAGAAATTTTCTGCAAGAAATCTCTGCCCTTGGAGTCTCCAAGAGAGAAACATGCTTAGGGGGAGAACCCACATCACCTGCCTGAATTTCCCTTGGAAACTGAAGAAAACAGGCTATGGAGGCCGCAGTGGGCCACTCAACAGCATGTTCAGTGAGTGCCCTTGCACTTCCTCAATTATTCATAATAGGGCTCTAATTTATTGAGGACCTACTGTGTGCCCGCCCCTTTATAAAACCAGACCCAGTTTCCACCACAATCTGCTGGGAGGACGCTGTTAATTAGCTTCTCTCCCTCACCTCTGAGGGAGGAAAGGCGGCCGGGGAGGTGGGCGCCTCAACGCAAACCTGGATCTGTGAGGCTGCACCACCTCCTTTCCCACCCACCGCGTGGCCTCTGCGGTTTCTCCATGCACACGAGCCAATCTGGAAAATAATTTCCACTCAGTTGGTTATGTTGCTGTCGTGGCTCTAGGCATACAGCCTAAAAGCAACCCAAAGTTTGGGATTCTTTGACCTGTTGCTCACAGATGGCACAAAAAGCGGCTGACCTAGGTTGGTGCCTATTTTCTTGAAAAGTTTCTGTAAACCCTGTGCCACCTGCACATACTGGATGCTCAGCTGTCCTTGTCGGCAGAGCCTCCTTCCTCCTGTCGGAGGAGAACTCAACACAGCTAAAATCAACCGGCAAACCTCCCACCCCAAGCCCCAGGGTCACGGCCGTCTGGGGGAACTGGACGCGTGAGTCTGGTCCCCCAAGCCATGAGTACAAAGAGCGGTACTCACAGGCAGCTGGGAGTGGCTTGCTCTCTGTCCTCTCTCTCTCCTCTCCACAGTGACAGTTAAGAGGCACAGAGGATGCGATTGCCATTTATGTAGACACAGTGTCCGCCTCCCCCGAAGCCAATCAGAGCTGCCGGCTCTGCATTGTTTACTGAGCAGCATCTCTCCACCCTCCCCACCACCTCCTGCCCCGACTCTGCCCCCAGGGGGAGAGAGCCATCCTAGCAGGATGGAGAGGAGGAGCAGGGCCTGCAGGGGCTGGGGAGAGCCCAGGGAAAAATGGGCCCTGTGTTCCCAGGCATTGTGTGGGACGCAGACTTAGGGGCAGTGCTCCTGGGACTGTCCCAGCAACTCTGAGACCCCCCAGGCTCCACTCCAGGGGTGAGGAGGGTAGCATGACATTTGGGGAATGCTCACCCTGGGCCTGCTCCTTCTGCGAGGGACTATTAGGACCCTGAGATACCTGGGAGGCTCAGGGTGCCAAGCCCACTTCCCTAGATGAGAAAGTGAAGCGAGATGCAGATTAGATGTTGAGCCGCCTGCATCTCATTCAAAGTCCTGGGCTGTTACCCTTAAGCCTATCAGCTTCTAATACATGGTTGGAGCTCTGTCTCTCTTCCTAGCATAAGGCAGCAACAGGGAGGAGCATCTTCCCCACCCTCACTCCCACCTCTGGTTGATGGGTGCGCTAGAAGGAGCAGGACTCCGCTTCTCCTGAAGGTGCATGTGGAGTCATGTGAAGCTAGGAAAAGGGCCTGGCCTTTGCAGAGGAGAAAGGGTGGGGAACAGGGTCCACTCATGACAAGCAGCCTGCAGGTGCCTCTGCCCTGACCACACACACATGTGTACACACGCCATACACACTCATGCCTGCACACATGTGCCTGCACATGCACACATATACACAAGCACACGTGTGCATGTTTACACACATGCACAATTGCACATCTTACATGCATGCATACCACACACACATTCTTGCACACATGCACACACACACACACACACTAAGTGCATGTATGCACACAGACCACATCCAGGGCTTGTGGCACAGTCCAGAGCTAGAAATTCCCCAAGGAGAGCCATCCGTCCTCTCACTTTAAGCAGCATCTTTTCAAAGAAGCAGCTACCCCCTGTACAGCAGAGACCCCTTGGAGCTGGGGCAGAGGCAGCAGCCTTCAAGGCAGCAGGACATGCCATCGGTACAGGGGCTGCAGCGTGGGGAACCCGCAGGTGGAACAAGTGAGGGGACCCTGGTCTCAGCCTGTGAAGAAACAGCTCCCTCCAGCAGCCATGTAGGGACCTGCAGGCAGCAGCCACATGCACAGTGGAAGCAGTAAGGAGATTAGGCCCATTTACGCAGAGGCAAGACAGGAGCTGCCCAGTCGTCACCATCCATCCGGGGGAGCCAGAAGCCAGCAGCAGGGTGGCTCATCCTCCCAAACACTGTGAGTTCAGCCTGACTACAGGGGAGAGGCAGGTCCCAGCTATGAGCATTGGAGCTCTGTGGAGGGGCGCAGTGTCAAGCTGGGACAACCAGGCACTTCTTGAGCTAAAATTTCTCTGTCCTGAGGAACACAGACCTCCCTTTCTCACCCTTGGCAATGCACCCATGAGGAAGACCCTGCTCAGGGAGGACTGGCCAGGAACTTGGGGGCTGCAGTGGGTGACTGAGCACAGGGCTCCCGCAGGGCGAGGCTGGAGCTGCACTGCTCCGTGGGTGGGTGCCCTTCACCCTGCACACGGCTTGGGCTACACACCAGGGGGACACATGTACGAGGAGGGGCTGCTAGTTTATTATCATGTATGCATAAGTAGTATTTAATTTCTGTTTTGTTTTTCTTTGATACATGAGTTATTCAGTAGCTATTCGAAAAATGTCCAGATTGCCTGGCATGGTGGCTCACGCCTATAATCCCAGCACTTTGGGAGGCCGAGGCGGGTGCATCACCTGAGGTCAGGAGTTCGAGACCACCCTGGCCAACATGGCAAAACCCCACCTCTACTAAAAATACAAAAATCAGTCAGGGATAGTGGCAGGTGCTTGTAATCCCAGCTACTCGAAGGCTGAGGGAGGAGAATCACTTGAATTCGAGAGGCAGAGGTTGAAATGAGCCAAGATTGTGCTACGCACTCCAGCCTGGACACCAGAGAGAGACTCCGTCTCAAAAAAAAAAAAAAAAAAAAATGTCCAGACATACATAGCAATATTTGCTCATTTTAAAACTGAATTCTAATTTAATTAATTGGATTGAATTTTGGTCAGAGAACACGTTGGTATGAGAGCAATTCTCTGACAGATGTTGACAATTTGCATTATGCCCTGATGCTGCCTCGGATTTTGTAAATATTTCAGGTGTACTTGGGAAGAAAGTGTATTTTCTTATTTTTAGGTACATGATTCCATATATGTCCAATAAAGCAAGACTATTACTTTTGTTTCTGAAATTTTCTAAAGAATTACTGATGTTTTGTTTGCTAAATCTATCATCCAGTTTGTTATAATTGGTAAAAATAGTCGATTTGTTGATTTCTCTCCATAGTTGAACCAAGATTTTTTTTTATATGTTTAAGGCTCTATACATCTTTGGAACTGTAATATATTCTTGGTGGAGTACAACTTTTATAATTTTATTTTATTAGTAGTATTATTATTTCTTGAGACAGGGTCTCACTCTGTCACCCAGGCTGAAGTGCAGTGACTTGATCTCCACTCACCACAACCTCCCCTCCCAGGCTCAATCGATTCTCCTGCCTCAGCCTCCTAAGTAGCTGAGACATAGGCAGACGCCACCATGCCTGGCTTATTTTTATATTTTTAGTAGAGATGAGGTCTCACTATGTTGCCCAGGCTGGCCTCAAAGTCCTGAGCTCAAGTGATCTGCCCACCTTAGCCTCCCAAAATGCTGGGATTACAGATGTGAGCTACAGCACCCTGCCCTCATTTTATATAATAATTAATTAATTAATTGAGTCGATTACTCAATTGACCTTGTTAAAATGTGAAAACTCTGCTCTTCTTCCACAGTTGTGCCTGCATTCAACATTCCTGAGCTTCTCCCCTTTCTTAGAGTCCAGGGAGGCGTGAAGCTCAGGGGTGGCACTATACGCAGATGGCTCTGTCTCTTCAAACTTACTTAGTAATTTTTAAGAGTCTGAAAATTATGATTTAAATATTAAGCTGCACCACCATTTCCCTGGTTTCAAAATGTCACGTATCTGCTTTGTGAGGACTTCCAGGGTAGAGTTATACAGGGTCATCCTTTTTTTTTTTTGGAGATGGACTCTCACACTGTTGCCCGAACTGGAGTTCAGTGGCTGGATCTCGGCTCCCTACAATCTCTGCCTCCCAGGTTCAAGCGATTCTCCTTGCCTCAGCCTCCCAGGTAGCTGGGATTACAGGTGCTCGCCACCAGACCCAGACAATTTTCTTGTATTTTTAGCAGAGACGGGGGTTTCACTATGTTGGCCAGGCTGGTCTCGATTTCTTGACCTTGTGATCCGCCTGCCTCGGCCTCCCAAAGTGCTGGGATTACAGGCATGAGCCACCGCGCCCAGCCCAGGGTCACCTTTATTCTGTACCTCATCCAGAGAAGCAGAGAGCAAGGCTGAATGCTGGAGGTACTTACCCCAGCCATGGGACCAGCACTTGTCACCCTGGAATGACACACTGGATTGCTTGGCTGCCGGACAGCACCAAGTGCAGACAGATTTGTTCACATTTCATCTCCACCAGCTGCAAGACCTTGTGCCATCTTCCTTCCCAACTCTGGCTATTTGCTCATTTGTGAAATGGGGGATGGGACTAGAGGTGAAGAACATGAACCTTCTTCTAGACAGAGCCCAACGCAAACTGACCACTCAGAAGTGATGGTTTTTACTCACTCGTGACAGAGAGCAACAATTTCTTTGCAGCAGTGACGTATTCAAATGGGAACTGTACTTAGCATGGCAAGTTGGTGGGAAAGATCTTCTAATTCTCCTCAAATCACACTGCATAGGTAGACGCCAAATTGACCTCTAAGGAGACCATACCATCCACCATAAGGAGACAGCGCTCACGGAGCCTCGGAGGTTAGAAAGGTAAGGGCAGAGTTCACATTGATTAATCACCTCCATAAAATTATGGGATTTAATCCTCACAAGGTAGATACTATGAAAATCCTCATTTACAGAAGAAACAGAAGCTCGGGGGAATAAAATACCCACCACCACCACCACCACCACCCCTGGCAGTGCGTGTGAAGAGTAGAACCAGGTCTGGCCTGCGTTTGCTGCTGAGCCACAGTCATGAAATCATTCCCAGTGCCTCATCGGACATGTGTCACTGGAGTGACTGTGTGCATGGGGGAGCCACCGAGTGCACAGTCCCCACAGAACAAAAGCCCCTGCCAGCCTGCGGCAGGAGAAGAAAGCACTGCACAAGGTCCATCAATTGAGTTAACCTTTAAGCAAATGTTCAGTAATACGGGGCCAGAGAGTCAAGGTACAGTGCTGCTGTTCCCCCCTACTAACATCTGAGTAGGTATAAAACCAGAGACTTACACATCTGGAATGTGAATTCCTTATAGGGCTACTCTCTTTGATGGGATTCTCCAGCTTCAGGGACCGAGGGGGACGTGGAGAAGCCACTGAGGCACTCGGCGCTGAGGCAGTCACTCTTCTTGAAACTCTAAGCCACACGTCTCCCTCTTCTTGCATTTCCAGCCTCATGTGCCAGTTAAACATTAATTCCTGATGGTGACAAAGGTCAAGGAAATCTTAGAAAGAGCTCTCCTCTGAAAATCCTGAGAGCACAGTCTGAAGAGACTGTTTCATCCCAAATCCTGGAAGCTTGGATCTTTCTTACACAATTCTACATGCATCCCGTCGTTTACTAAGCAGCCCTGATTTCAACTTTGCAGCCCATTAGGTCATCTGATATGCTGCAGCCCTGCATGAGGTGATGCCTGCATTGCACACAGCCTCCTGCCGCCCCAAAGTTAGCCTGCACTTCCTGGTGTGACACTGGGCAATATGGGCAAGATTTCCAGGTTCAGATATCAGCAGAACCCAGGAACTCACCTTCCTTCCCCAAACCCATCAAAATCATAGTTGAGATGCATGAAACAATACTCCGAGTGGAATTTGGACAAATTTCTAAAAAAAACCCCAGAGTCGATAGAATTTTATTAGAGTGCAAAGCAGGGCTGAGAAAGTGACATTGAGAACTTGAGCAGGCACAGCCTGCAGGGAGCTTAGGAGCTGCTCTTCTGGCAGACCCCCAGCGCTCGACTCTGAGCGTGGGGCTCGAGTGGGTGTGAAGAGCAGAGTGAGAGTGAGGCTGGCTGCAGGCAGCTCATTAAAGGACTGGAAACAAGGCAGAGAGGGCTGTCACCAGAGGTGTTTGTCACAGGCTAGATGCAGGGAAGAGCTCTCCTTGCTCACCCTGGGGCACTGGAGCAGGCCAGGGTGGGCCACCTGGGGTTCACATTATTAGGACTGGAACCGGAGAGAGAAGCAGAGTGACACTGAGGAGTCTCCAAATCTCCACAGGAGCCACCAGAGAAAAGAAGGAAAGGAGAAGGACGGCAAGTCAACCATCCAGGGACGCATTCCCAAATTCTCCAACCTGGAGTCTCACAAGAGCTGAGACCCGAAGAAGTGATTATCCTTGGTAAGGGGAAGAGTGAGGGAAGGGCTCTGAACAGGGAACAGCCTCTGCAAAGGCCCTGAGGATCCAGCTCAGCATCTCCCAGGCCCTGAGAGAAGGCCAACCCCTAAAGACCATTCAAAGTGGGGGAGGGGGAGACTTGCAAGCCATGTTACATAATTTGTATCCCCCCAGCTGTCATGGAAGGCATTGAAGTGTTTCTAGAAAGCAGTAACCTTAGTTTACTTATGGTTTAAGATCACTCGGGCTCTGGGGTAAGAAAATGGATCAGAGGGAGATAAGGGTGAAAGTGTTAGACCATTTAAGTTGGATCACCAAGTTCCATCACATTCTTTGGCTTTCTGTACTTTCCTGCAAACCAGGAATGAATTCAAGTGAATTCATTCTAGGGAATGTGTTGGGGGAAGGAAGGGGGTTGAGATGAAGAAACGTGATAATATTCCCCATACGTGCGTGTGTGTGCATGCGCGTTAAGAGGGTGCTGCCGAAGGGGAGGAGTCCAGGGGTTGGAGTGACTACCCAGTGATGAAGCCACTGGGCAGGGGGTGACGGTCATGGACTGAGAGGAAGAGACTAGGGGGTGGACCAGTATTGACACCAAGGATTTAGTTTTGGAGTTAAATTTCAGATATCCCATATCATGTGATTTGAGATGTCCAGTACAGCTCAGAAAAGAGGCCCAGACAGGAAATAAAGTTATGGGTTGAAAGTGTTCAGATGGTATTTGAAGCAATAGAACTGGAAAAAATTATCCATAGAGGAGAGAGAGCACAATTTTAAATCCTCAAAAAGAGAACTAGTAGTGTCCAACTACTGACCAACAGTTATCTGTCAATAGAGAAATCTACCTAGGAACCAGCATCTGTTCCCCAGAAGTGACACTTTTCACATTTCCTTTCTTCTTGCAGGTGGAGGGTTTATGGGAATTGTGGCGAGGCTTTGAGAACCAAAGAAAGAAATCTAGGGCAGGGCTTCCCAACCATGACACTTTATGAGTCAGGGATCCAGAAAACTGGAAACAATGGGATATGGATATAGGAATATAAGAAGAGCTTTATTGTGGAAATTGGCTCATGTGATTATGGAGGCTGGGAAGTCCCACAGTCTTTCATCTGCAGGTTGGAGAACTAGGAAGGCAGGCGGTGAAATTCATTCTGAGATTGAAGGCCCAAGAGCAGAAGACAAATGTCTCAGCTCAAGAAGAGAAAGACTTTGCCCTTCATCCACCTTTTTGTTCTCTTCTGGCCCTCAACAAACTGGATGCTGCCAGCCCACGCTGGTGAGGACAAACTTGTTTACTGTCTAGAGACTCCAATGCCAATCTCTTCCAGAGACACCTTCATGGACACACCCAGAAATCCTGCTTTACTGGCCGTCTGGGCATCCCTTAGCCCAGTTAAGTCAACACGTAACATTAGCCATCCAAGCACTATTACATTAAGGCTGGATAATTCTCTGTGGTGGGTGCCGTCCTGTGCATGATGGGATGTTTAGCAGCATCCGGCTTTTACTCATTAAGTGCCAGGAGTCCCCACTTGTGACAACCAAGAATGTATCCGGGCATTGCACGTTTCCTGGGGGCAAAATTGCCCTGGTTGAGAACGGCTGATCTTGTGTGACCTTGTAATGCCCCAGGGCAGGGGAAGGCAGCATGGGTTGCAGCTGAGGCTGTTCCTGGAAGAGGGCAACTCTGCTCGTCCACAGGAGCAGCAGTGGCCATCTCTCATGATGTCCGAGTGGCCTGCAGTCAGTCGCAGCAGCGTGAGTGTTGCAGGAGGAAGACTGCAGGTGCAGACCTAACTGTGAAAGAGATTCGCAGAGCACCCAAGTGTGGCTCCTGGGAGCAGAACAGATGGGGTTTTCTGCTGAGATGACTGAGTGCCAGAATGAGGTGGGCCCTGAGGGCTCTGCTGAGGCCATGGGTGAAGACAGAGGAGCCCTACTTCGATGCCCACACTCTGGCCAAGCCCACACACAGGAGTGTCAGGGAAATTGAGTTTTCCTGGAAAAGCCAATGCATTTAGAAGCTGGTAAGAATCTCAATTCTGTTTTCTTTTTTTCAGAGCAGAAGTTCTTTATTTTAATGAAGTCCAGTTTATCCGTCGTTTTCCTCCACGGATTGTATCTAATGGAGGAAGCTGGTGTTTTATCTAAAAGTTCATCATTAAGCCAAAGGTCACCTGGATTTTCTCTTGTGTCATCCTCTAGTTTTATAGTTTTGCATGTTACCTTTTAGTCTATGATCCATTTTGAGTAAAGGTCTAGATCTAGATTCTTTTTTTTGTTTGTTTTTTGCATGTGGATGTCCATTTATTCCACAACCATTTTTTGAAGACCCTGTCCTTTCTTCATTGTATTGCCTTCACTTTTTTGTCAAAGACCACGTCTCTATATTTGTGTGGGTCTACTTCTGGGCTCTCTATTCTGTTCCATTTATCTATTCATCTATTCTTTTGCCAATAGCACTGTCTTAAGTAGTGTAACTTTGTAGTGTTTTATTTATTTACTTATTTATTTGAGACAGAGCCTCACTCTGTTGCCCAGGCTGGAGTACAGTGGTGCTATCTCAGCTCACTGCAACATCCACCTCCCTGGTTCAAACAATTCTCCTGGCTCAGCCTCCCAAGTAGTGGAGATTACAGGCATGCACCACCACACCCGGCTAATTTTTGTACTTTTAGTAGAGACGGGGTTTCACCACGTTGGCCAGGCTGGTCTCAAACTCCTGACCTCAGGTGATCCACCCGCCTCGGCCTCCTAAAGTGCCGGGCTTACAGGCGTGAGACTCCCACCCAGCTGCAGTAAGTCTTTAAATTAGGCAGTGTCAGTCCTCCAACTTTGTTCTCTCAAAGGTCTCAAATCACTGGCCTCAGACTGTTGGTGGGGTCGTGGAATCAGTTTTGCAGGTCTCATAACCAGCCTTTAAAAAAAAATACAATAGAACAGAATAAAATAGAAAACAGGAGACCTTGCACCTAATGATGAAAATATCGCTTTCTGAACCTTTCAATTATGTACATGTGTATGTGTACTGAGTCATAAGATAGAATGCATTTCTTACTCTAGGTTACGATCAGACTGCAAAAGCCTCTATCAAGACATGATCTTGGTCTATAAAAATAAGGTAGGTTGAGATTTGTGAAATCTGAAAGGCAGAATTAATCAATGACTACAAAAAGCTAGAGAAGGCAACTCATGCACAACTAGTTATGCCTATATTTTCTGTGTAATTTAAAAAATTATATTGACATATTCCTCAGCCATGTGTAGTTTTTCTTCTGTGAATTTCCTGCTTCCATTTCTTATATGCTTTCTAGCTGGGGAGTGACAAGGACTCAGCTCTTCAGGGGGACAGGCTGGTATGCCATGACACTGGAGTCCTCAGTCCGGAGACTCACTGTCCAAGTGCTTCCTTCCGTCACTTGGATTCCTGATCAAAGACAAAGTGATCCACTCATCACTTTTTACATTAATTCTAATCAAACTTCCCGTAACCAAGCTGTGATGTGTTACAGCTGGACTTCACACCTATCCTCTTGCTTCCGCCTGGCCTGGGAGATGGAGAGAGTTGGTATTAGCAGCCCCATTTTGCAAATGAGCAGAGGGGTGACTGGGGTCAGGAGGAATAGCTGGAGGGTGTCCTGCCAGGGGTGTCTAGGTTGGCAAGAGGGAGAGGTGCCACACAGTTCCTTTGCTGAGTTACCTGGCCATAGGTTTAATGTGACTTTGAAGACCACTATTAGGTTCTGCAAAGGATGATTCAGTGCAGACCTCAGCTGCAAGGAGAGGGGATGGAGGGCACTGGGAGGAACTCAGGCAGGCCAGTGGGAGACCAGGTGCTGGCCTGGCTTTGCCATGAAACAGCAGTGTAAACCTGGACACCTCAAACTGACTGTCTTCCTTTCCCTTTGGTGAGCAGCAGGTGGCTGGTGGGCCTCCGGCAGGGGGTGAGACTGAAGCGACAGGGGCTGTACTGCGTCTGGCCCTGAGCATGGTCTGCGGCACCCTGGGGACAAACAGAGCCTGCCAGTGGTGGTGCTGCATTGGAGGCTGCCCTCGGCCTGCCTGGGGCCCGAGCCCTCCACGGGCCTTTTTCAGTGGTGCCCACTCTGAGTTCACTGGCACGTCCCCTGAGGGCAGCTTCGGGAACTTTAGAATTTAATTGTCAGCCTTTCTGCGTGTAACCAGGTTTCTTCTTGGATGTAGTGGGTTTTTGGCCTCCAAACTTTTAAAGAATCAGCGGTGGGGCCGCTTCAGCTGCACCGGATGCTCGCGAAGTAAAATTCTGGACCTAAAACAGTGTTGCAGAAAGGTGATTTTATTTAGGTAGAGAAAGGAGAAGGAAAGGAGAAGAAGAGAAAGCCTTCCGCGAAGAGTGTGGGAGGGGATTCCAGAGGGGAAATCCCGGAGGGAGCTCCCACCGTGTGGGAGGGGATTCTAGAAAGTTGGAAATCTGGTGCAGGTGAGGGAGCATGGACTTTTATCCTGGTAGAAACCCCTACCTTCTCCAGACCCTGGGCCAATGAAAGGAGTTCCCTAGAACTTCAGCTGGAGTGATTGACTTTTAGTTTGTTCCCACGCCTGCGAAATTCAAACATAAACCGCTGAATCTCCCGGATGGAGAGAGATGGGAGGAGGGCATGGGGCTGGGAAATTCTTGCCCTTAAAGCTGCGCCCCCCTCATGGATCCAGAAAGAGAACACATTCCCTCATTCCCTCCTCTGAACACGAAAATTTAACTTCCGTTGGAATAGGGGCGTTGATGCTTTTTAACTACTTCTTGCTGAAATGAGGCGCAGAAGGGACTCTGCAGTTGAGGTTTTTTTCAGAGGGGGAGCTTTTTAGCGATGCAGGCTGATTTACAGGTTTACGATAGAGCTTACGAGCTAAGGACATTTGGAGTTCAGCAGCAGGATTAACTGTGACCTTATGGTTCTATAAGAAATGAATATGACCAGGTGGTTCAAGATGAAAGGTCCAGAGTTATAAACGAACCTAGGAGAGAACAGAGCCAGGTTCTTGAAGATTTTTAGCCCTGTTTTTGATTGGTTTCTGAGTTTTATATTTAAAATAACACTTAATGGTTTACAAAATAGCAGCATTTTTTCTAGAAAGAAACAGGTTTCCCTCCTCTCTGTTGTTAGCAGATTGAGGGCTTTTTTTTATTTTTAAAGCTATGGCAACTAAAGAGTTAAGCTGGTTTGTACAGAGAGCTGCCCTTTGCAGAGAGAATTAGCAACCTGTTTTTGTTATTAATTAACTTCTGAGATAGCTTATAGTTAGTGAATAGAGGTAGTAACTTTCCTAATACCAGCACCAAGTTTTCAGGGCAGGAGAGAAATACTGAGAAGGCTGTGCCAGCGCCCAGGAGAAGACTGGCTTCCTGGACCTTTATGGCTAGCTTTACCTGGGGCTTTGTGAGGGTGATGGCTCATGCTGGCACTTGTTACAGGCATTCTTAGTTTTGCCATTGGGTTATTTGGTTAGACACCTTAGAACCAGGGGACTTTGGTTCCCAGGGACAGTGTGCCTTTTAGTGATTTCCTTGGCACAGCGGGCATGGATGAGGTGGTGGTCCATTTCTTTGGGGACAGTTTTTTACAACATGTCTGTTTAGACTGTACTGGTAACAAGTTTTGCTACACTGGCAGCTAACCTGAGCTTTTTTCTTATTTGAGCCCCTGGGGTCTGCTTGCCTGAAGTCTATAACTAAGGCAGCAGCCTTTTTTTTTTTAATTTTTCCTGTTTTTCTTTTTTAGCTTGTTCCTTTTGGTTTTTATTATAAAACACCGAGGTTGCCTGGTTTAGCAGTGATTTTAGACTTTGTTCTCATTTTAAGGCCAGCTTCTGAAGCTTCCTCCTGATGTTTGCTGCTGACTAATAAATTTGTTTTTTAGTATTAACTACCAACACCACTACATTTAGAAGCTAAAAGTCTCCGATGGTTTTCGGAGGGATGAAGATGAAGCAAATTCACAAATCATAAATTACTGGAGCTCATGGGAAGTTGGAGATGATCTCATTCACTTGTGGTGCTATGAGAGCAAGCACTTTAATTGCCAAGTCAAAGGGTTTTACTCCGCAGGACTTAGGAAGACCCAGAGGTCTGTGGGTTTGCACAGCCCTCCAGGTGGCTGACGAGCGGGCAGATCTGGGGCTGTTGCTATGACCCAGCACCATCCTGTTCCGGCTGTGTCAAGGATTCTCCAAGTCACGCTGCTACCGTGTGGCAGAGGAAGCCACATGCCTGGCTCCTTAGCAGACTCTAACGTTTCCTTTCCCAATGGGGGATGCATGGAACCACGGGGGAGGCCTGGTAGAAAGGTACCTTTCTGTCCCTTGCTCAACCTACTGAATCAGAACTTGTGGATCTGTGTCCACATGTGACTACACAATTACAGCAGATTGGATCTGTGTCCAATGTAAGCATACAGCTACAGCAAGTGCATCCATGTGCCCAGGTGTGAGTATACAGCTACGAAGAGTGGATTTGTGCTCATGTGTGAGTATACAGTGGTGATGAATGAGAAAATGTGGTTCTATTATAAATTTACCAGCTGTCATTTCTGGACGTGAAGATGGTGTGACCAGAGGAAGGGAAAGAAGTTGGCTGCGAGTCTCAGTGGCTTACACTGTCAAGTTCTTGAAACTGTCATACTCGGCTTTTGTACACACAAGGGTTTGTTTACTTTTTTTCATCCTGGTAGCATCCACCACAGCCTTTGTGGTCTTCCCCACACAAACTTACTATCAGTGGCTAGTCCAAGAAAAGCTCATCTCCTTCAAAGAACCAGCACTTGCGGTATGTAGATACCCCAAGATAAAGGAAAATAATAGGGAAAAATGGTAGCAAAGAGCATTCTGTAGAAAAACATTGTCACGAGTAGATTAAAACTGCAACCAAACATGTTATGAACTTAAAGAAAAAAACAAAAAAGAAGAAAGCAATCATATCACCAAAGATCAAAGCAAAGCTATAGGAGCTCAGGCACTAGATAAAGCTGGCAGAGCTCTGAAGAGAAATGTCAGAGAAAAGTGAAGCCTGCCTAGCAGGCAAGTGCGCATGGAAACAGCATGGAGAACAGACTCTACTGAAACACCATGGCGGAAATGGAGGAGGACAGCACTAAGACAGCAACTCAAATGCAAAGGCCAAGAGAACCGCAGGGCTCAAGAAAATGCGAATGCTAGGAGAGGTTGACAAAAGGGGGCAAGAACACCGTTGCCATGTTTTTGCAAAGATGTAGCAACACGGACGGAAATGGAGACACCATCTGAAGACAAACTAAGCACGGAAAGACAAGCATTCCATGTCCTCACTCTATGTGTGGGAGCTAAAATGTGGATCTCGTGAGGATAGAGAGATTGGTGGCTACCAGAGGCTGGGAAATGGGGTGGGGCAGGGAAGACGGAAACATTTATAAAAACTGAACTGTAAAGATGGTAAATTATATACGTATATTTTATCTCAATAAAAAACAAATTAAAAAGATCAAACATAAAAAATTTACATGCAATTCACAAAACATTCCCAGAAATCCAATGAGACTTTCATCCTAGCTTGAGATCAAAAGTGCCCACCATGTCCTAAAAACGATGCCACCAACCCATGTCTTTTCTCCTTGTTCCCAGAGGACCCCGAGTCCCCTGAGGGGCACCACTCATCCTGAAGTCCCGTTTGCAGGCTGTGCTGAGCAGGCAGCCACGGGCACCCTTTGTCACGTGGTCCTTGCTAGGTCTTCACAGGCCTCCCGAGCAGCCCATCTCGTGGATGGTGACTGGGGACAGCAGATGAAGCCCAACTCTGTCTAAGGTGGATTTTTCATTTTTGTTTCCTGCCCTTATTAAGGTTGTATAACTTCCAAAATGAAAAGGTGGCAACACTGCCTTTATCATTCTACAACTGGAAGATGTTGAATATTTTACCTTTTTATACTTAAGCAGCTAAGGCTTTTGTCATTAAACAAAATCCCTTTTTGTAATTTTACTAATCACTCAAGACATGCGTGAAAACCGATGATGAATGAATGTGCTGGAGGCAGTGAGCTGCATTCTTGCGTTGTGCCACGAGGGTGCTCTTGGGAGGCCATCGGCTGGCCTGTGTGGCTGTGCCTACCAGCTTCCTTGGTGTTATGATCAACACCTGTGGTTGGCCCGGTGATTCCCCCACCTGCCCTGGGCTCTCTTGTCTCTGTTGTTTTGAAGCAGCTGGCGTGGATGATGATGCAGAGAGAGTGGGCTTCCAGAAACTGAGGATCCAGATTCTGAAAACAAATGACAGGAGAGTCCGCACAGCATGGGGGCGCTCCTGCTGGTGGACCAGGCTGGCTGGTGACAATGTGCACATACCCCACCCTGCTGATCGCGTTGTGACAGGGAGGAGGGGTTGGATGGCAAGTCTGGCCCAAGTGTCAGTGGCTCAGCCAGGGTCCTCCCAGGCGAGGGCTCAAGAATAGAGGGCATCTATTCTTAGTGTGTCAACTGTTTGCTTGCCTAGGAAACCTAGGTTCTTGACATTTTAATTGTCCTACTGCAGTGGAAAAAACACCAGTTGGGCTCGAGTGAATGTTTGTGAGTTTCTTGAGGTCTTTCTTAAGCTTGTGTGGGTATCTGTTTCTGGAAGCTTCTGAGGTCTGCGATTTTTATGGGGTAGGAGAGGCCAAGACTCTTGCCACCAACTCAGAGCACTGAGCAGCTGAGTCTGGCGTCGCACCAGGGCTGGGCCAGCTTGTGTGTGACATATCCCAAACAGCTATGGATTCCTTGTGACAGTTTCTAGCTAGGGGTGAGAAGTGTGTTTTTAGTATCCTAAGTCATTTCGAAAGGTTTTTGGTGGACGACCAGCGTTTTAAAATATAGAAAAAGACATCACTAGCAATAGAAAATGAAGAACACTGTATTAATGTTTATTTCTAATTACAAGAAACAGAACATCAGTCCCTTATTTGTACAAAAATACCTGAAAGTTTACAATTAGGTTCACGAGCCAAAGAGCTATGTACAGAATGAAGCAAAGCACATGGAATAAAGGTTTTGTCTCTTCATTAATACCTTCTGCATTCCCTGAAAATGTTTACACACGCCAGGCCATTTTACAGTCACTGCAGTTCGCACTGTGACATCACAAATCTACCGCCAGCTCGCCCACCCCCGGGAAGGCGCAGAGATCGCTCACACTGTCAGTTAGTAAGTGCAGAAAGAGAAGACAAAACATCTAGGCTGAGGCACATGTTTCTTCAAGGTTTAGCAAACAAAAGAACATTCTGGAACTCTAACATCTAGTGTAACGGAGCTTACCTAATAAACTCTAATAACCAAAGCATTTGGCATTTTCCTTCTCAACTTCGTTCCGGTTGCTACATGGAGTTTCATTTAGAAAAGAAAATCACAGGCAGAGATACAAAGTCAACAGGCTCCAAAAACAACCCTGAGCTGTCCCCTTTACATTCATGTCAATTAAATACAAAAATAAAAGTCAAATGTCCTTCCGTCCCTGGTTGGTGGGACTTACTCTCAGGTGGAATTCCCAGCCGCCCGGCACGAGGCCAGCGAGCTGGAAGCCTTAGGAAATCTGCCGCCGCGCAGAGGCGGTTTACATTCTCCAACAATTCACTTCGGCAGCGCAAATACAAAAGACTACGTCAAACCAGCTACATACAAAACTGTGAATCAGAGTCACGCTTCGGTTCTCCTTTTAAATCAACGCATATTTGTAAATATGAAATACTGCAAATACAAGCTGTCTACCGGAGAGAGGCGTGAAAGAGAGATTATACACTTATGGGACTGGTCTACGTACACAGACGAAAGAAATCCTAGAGTTGTTTTTCCTTGGAAAGGGTTTACCTCGAGCCAGTGAACAGAAAGAAGGAATCGTGGTGTAACCGCAACGTCTGTCCCTACAGTGAAGCGTGCCGCCAGGGGGTGGACGCGAGAATGATCTCGCTGTCAATAGTTCGAAAGATTAACTGGCTGCGAAAGGAAGGAAAGGCAATTGAGCACTGATGGTTAAAAATGTGTTCTGCTAAAAAATTCATTTATATAAGTAGACCTTTCATGGAGAACAACTAGAGTGTGGTCTGTAAACTGAAATACAGTGTTACTAGACTGTAGACTGACTTCCAGCTCATTGGCCTTACTGAAGCTCGCGACACTGCTCTAGGCTACGGGGATTGACTGAGGAGCAGAGAAATGCTATTCTTTAGGGAGCACTTCAGTGGGGCGGATTTGGGGCAATATCGTGGCTAGCACAGATTCAGAGAAGCCAGGAAGGTGTTGTCTTGAAAAAGGAAATCATTCTGCTCGCCACAGTAGTCTGTTGCTTGTCAAGAGTCCTTTCCGCTTTGCAGGGATCAAAGGTATGGAAATGGCCACTCTCACACCTGATCACTAAACTAAGGGGACGTGGCAAAGGGGGCCACCCGAGAGGTGGAGGGGACCAAATGACAACTCAAGCCACCGTCTGACTCATCTCCCAGAGGGGGAAGCAAGTGTTGTGTTGACAAAACTGTTCCATGTCCACAACCACTGTGAGGTACTTCTGACCCTAAGCCGGCAGAGGAGGAGCCTCTAGCTGCTCTGCGTTCGCTGGCTTATGCGGTTTTCAGCAGGACGGAGGGCTGCAAGCAAAGATCTTTAAATGTCAGCCTGTGCCTGTGCCCTCTGCAATGCTTCCTCGTCTTTATCACCATGGAAACCCACGAAACACAGCACAAAGCCAACCAGGTGCCATTTTCTCTTTAGATCCTTTAATCCCCCGAGGGACATCAGCCATGAAACAACTCACACCACTGCAGCAGCAGGGGTAAGGCAGTGATCGTTCTACAACAGGCTGAAGGCTGTGGAAACACAAGGCTGAAAGTACTCGGGTGGATTAAGCAGCATCCACCGCTGGCCGATGACAGGTGCCAGGTGTGTCTCAAGGAGGCTGGCCCACATCAACCTAGAGGCGAGGCCATTCAGCCTGCCGTTTGTGGAACAGTGAATTTTCCAAAGGAGTAAAGTCTCCTGCCACTGTGCACAACAAGACACGCTAATAACAAGAGGGCCTGACATCTGAGCATAGAGAAATGATTAACACACTGTGGTCGCTCTGACTGAGTCCACAGAACATGCCGAATGCCTACCACAGTGACACCTTTTGTTTTAACAAAAAAGCTTTTCAAGTATACTGGGAAGGGCTGGGTTTGTCATTTGGGAGCTGAATCCACACCGTGGTAGCTGGCAGAGGAGGGACCCTCTGGGAACATTTGGGGACCCATATTCAGTCTGAAGTCTGCCTGTTCGAAACTCTTTCTGTATTACGTGAGTTGAAAAGCCACATCCCCTCCTACCATAGGCTGAATACAATATTGAACACAAAGAAGGAGTGCAAAAAAGTGATCAATACAAAAAAAGTAAACATATCAGTTTTAATTGTCAAGATTATTCCAGGGCAAGAGTTCATTTCCAATCACTTCTCTCCGGTTCTTGCTCCTAAGCGGCCCAAGCCAAGATGATCATTCCAGTTTATTCTCAAATTTGCGCTGGATCTTCCATGCCCTCCCCAATTTGGCCAATGCAGAGGGAGGCGATTCTGCTGGGTTCACAGCAGCAAATCGTCGTCTAAGTCTAACAAACTAGTCAATCTTGGTCGGCTGGCACCGAACGAACCCATCTCGCTCTGGGTCCCCAGGTGCAGAATCGACGTGTGATCTTAACCAACTCACAGACCGCTTCTTCGCTCCAGTGTTCACCTCCTCCAGTCTTCAGCCGAGAGGACGTCTGCAGTCATAAGGCCACTCGGATGCAGTGGTGCTTCAGTTTGCAAGGCAGGACTCCTTTGTTCAGCTGGTAAAAGCTCGACCAGCTGGATCAGGTCAGAGAATTTGGTGTTCCCGTCATCTAGGCTGAAGAACGTCTGCCCGTCGTCCTCGCACTGGAGAGACACAAGAACACTTGCCAGGTTAGAGGCCACCACCTCAGGAGCAGAACGAGGCCCACAGTCAGCGGACTGCATCTGCCCATGATTTGATTCCGGAGGGACACACAGGGCAAGGTAGGCTAGAAAACAGCAGGGGCGTGAAGGACGGGGGTGCAGAGGGTGTGTGCCGGGGGCTGCCACATCCCTGAGCAAGAAATGGACTTCAGATGGGCTGTGGAGGCCGCTGAGGACAGCTAGCTCCCCTGCTCCGAGGCAGTTATGGGGAATGGCTCAAGTTGCCTCCGCTTCACCCAGCTCCTGAGAATTAGGTTTACCAGTTAACTTGTAAGTACCCACTGCACACCGCATGCCCCATGAAGAGTGCACAGACCTGGGTCCTCAGCCAACTCTTGCGGACCCAGGGGTTTACTCTGCTCCATGATGAAGCAACTCTTGGGTGGTTGTGAGGGATTAGTAAGCTCACGCAGGTAAATTCCCTTCCTAGGTCTCCAAATACGGGGCAGCTATTTTTATTAAAACAGGGGGAATGACGCAGTCTCTCCCAGAGAGAACCATATTCCTAACGCCTATTTTAACTTGGCGAGTTTTCAATTCGATGACTGCAGTACAGTGCAGAGCAGGGCAGCACGAGGAAGTCACACTGTTCACAGGTCAGCTTTAAGGCTTGGCTTAAATTAATGAGCTTGGAACCACTTCGTAACTCCAAAACCACTGCTAGAGCTAACAGCAGCCCCACAGCCTGTTTTCACACATAGAGGATGCACACTTAATGCCCTAAGTCCCAAGTTGCTGTTCTTTTGTTACTTGTAGGATTTGGGCATTACTCTGCCTACGATGAAAGCCCCTTTCTTTCTTTCTCTCTTTTTTAATTTACTCATCCAGCCCAAAATATCAATCACTTTTCATTTTATATTTTGAGGTAAGAGAATTATAACAACTGTGTGAATAATACAATGCAGTGGAACAGAAAGGACTGTCAATGAGGCACTTTCCCTGGGATAGTAATTCCTGTATCTGCATGTAAGGTTGGCTGGAAGCTGGGAAGCCTGAGCTCAACCCCAGATTCTGTTCCTCGCCCCAGTGTGGTGCAGGGAAAGCACTGACAGCCATGAGCCTCATTTTCCTCACAAGTAAGGCAGGCACGTCAGCACATAGCAGGAAGCAAGCGGCCACAGAACAGACAGCGTGTGGCACGCTGCCCTCCCCCCGGCTCACAAAAGCTAAGCACAACACCGTCCTCATCCCGTACGGTCCATGGCTGCCGGCCACTACACGATTCTTGAGATCGTAACAAAGTCCTAAGGGTCAGATAAGCTGGAAGAACTCCAGGTTCAACTGTGTGAAACAGAGCAGTTTAGTTAACTTAAGCCTTCTCAGAGCTTGTTCTTTGTTGATGTGCAGATTGAATCTCTGAGAGGAAACTATCCAGCCAGCCTCTTTTGGTAGAACATTTCCCGAGTTTGGGTTCCACAGGATGCATTTCACAAGCATTATCATTACCTGCAGAATTTATGGATCCATCATGTAAACAGCTGCTATCAATTCTGTGTATCGTATTCTCAGCTAAACCGAATTCTTGCAGGTGCTAATCTAACACTCTAATCATGAACTAGAATTGAACTGTGGCATACTGAAGTGAGAGGTAAACGACATTAGGCAAATCAAACATAAAGTGCTTTGTCAAAAAGAGCAGTGTTGATTAATGTATTCTGTAATGATGTTTTTAGAACTGTTCAAAGAGAGAATGGTCTTTCGATCTAAGGGTCATGTGTGGAAGGAGACACGTAATTGCTCTTTGTGAGGCCACTTATGCTTCTTGGATAGACCTGGTGGACACCAGGACAAATCACAAAACTCCTTAGGCTCAAGCAGCCAACAGGCAAACCTGCTGCACAACTCCTGCCTTCCAGACCCAGGTGCTCCCGGCTATTGGGCCCTCAGTTAATTGTTCTCCTCCCCCCTGCCCCCTCCTGTGACCTTGATCCTCCCCATCAGGTACCCTTTCCGCTGCAACTGAGAGCTCACAGGCAAAAGGAGGGGGGTGGAGGGCCTCAGCACCCTATCACCACTTTCAGGATTATTTCTAGGAAAATGTTTTTTCTAATTTCAAAAGACAAACCTGTAAAGAAATTCTTGAAAGTTTCTCACCTGCAGGCTTGAAGCTGTCTGATACTCATCGGTCTTGTCGGTTTGTAACTTGAAAATTACATTAAGAATGAAACCAGAAACGAAACCACAAGGATTGGTCTCAGAATATCAATACTTACAGGTAAGATCTGGAAATTTTTAATTTTCTGGTGATGACACAGTGTGAGTACAAATGCCTTTGGATTACTCTGGCTGTCACGGAGGAGAAAAAGCCTGAGGAATGGAAAATAGTTGATTGCTAAAATACTTTAAAATCTGTAACTAATCTCACACACACACATACACACTCTTTATCTCTATCTCTCTCTCTCTCTCTCCCCTCTCTCTCTCCCTGGCCGTGTCCCATCGGATAGGCTTGCAGCCACAATGCTTTAGTGCTTCGGCATCTGGGTGGCCTCTAGTGGCAACAGCACCCCAGGCAAGCACCAAGATGGTAATTCTGAATTGTCATTTGCCATTGGAAAAAACCAGGGCTCCTTGAGGATATGCCTGACTACAGGGTTAGGGCAGGGAAACTACAGGATGAAGTAGGAATATTTTGTGCCTGCATGTCTGGAAGTGCTCAAAGAATTATGAGGACATGTCAAAAAGGCACAGGAGGCAGGATGACGAAATCTGGGCATCAAAACGAATTATAAAAGTAATGGATCATAACCCACAAAAATCAGAATCTGTGAGTCTGTAGTGTTATTTACAAATAAATGAGCAAATAAATTAATAGAGGAGAAGGCAAAGCTCCTTCTTGCAGGAGAATGTCAGCCAATAAATAAAGGCACAATGCATGAGAAAACTACCCTTTGGCAATTACCGTAGTAACCATTAATGAAGGAGAAGATCTTCTGAAACCAGCAGATGAAAGGTGGATGAGAAACAGTATTTTCATGGCATCAAAGTATTGTACTGTTAATACTTATTACAAAGGGGAAAATAATAGCTTTACAGTGGAGAAATCTGGCTGACAGCATCTTCATTGAGTGTCTAAATTACCACTACCAGGAATGAGACAAATTAACCTTGAGGGCCTCCTGAGACGATGTGCAGAAGAAGACACAACATCGCTTTTGTGGGTGCTCCTGCCAAAAAGGCATAGCCTAAATCTAACCATGAGTGAGGAGCCGAGGCTGAACCCAGGCGCCTTCTACAAGAACTGGCTTCTACTCACAACATAAAATTATACATACATGCTGGGAGAGAAGATTTAGGATGAAGACATCTTTTCTTTTGCTATGAAGGAAGCAAGCAGGAAGAAGGGTATAGATTAAACAACGGACTGCATCAATAACGTCCTGGTTTTTATAATGGTACTGTGGTTAGAGAAGTTCTTGTTCTTGGAAATTTTACACTGAAATAATTCAGATTAAAGGGACATCATGCCACGACTTACTCCTAAATGGTTCAGAAGAAAAAGGTAACTGAGAAGAAGAATGACAAGGCAAATGTGCTATAATCTTAAGGGTATCTGGGCGAAGTGTGAACAGTGCATCATATTATTATCAAAACCTTTCTACAACCTTACAATTATTTTGTAAAAATCTTAAATTAGAATAGCACAAAAAAGGTATAAAATCATTGCTCTTATATGACAAAATCTGGAGTTAGCTGAAAAGATAGTTATACGTCAGAAGAGAAGACCCAATGCAAGCTACAAAGAAGAAATGGCCTGAGAAGGAACTCACTTTAAATGTATCCAAAACCAAACTACAATCATCAGCAAAATCACCAGTTTCGGGACTGTAATGTGAAGATGGAAAGCAGTTAAATAAGACTGGAAAATCCCATGCTGAAAAGGGAAAGCAAATGTATTTCACTACAGGACTTCTCAGAGTCTAAAAAATGTGAACCTCCCCTGCCCCCCCACCTTTCTAAAAAAGCACTTTGCAGGACTTGTTTCTTCAGGAAATACTTTGGGAAATACTGATCAGAATGGGATTCCACGGTTCGGCTTGGTCCGGTTGGAGGGGGCGGTGTTAAGCATCTCAGACCCCACCGGGGAACACACAGCACTGCTGGAGAGAGGACAAGGAGATCCTGTTCCTCTCCGAGCGCTGGAGCACACTGGGCAGCTGTGTCCACCTCAAAGACCTGCTTTCTTTTCCCAGAGTCACGTCATTCCAAATAAAACATCATTACTCCGAAACCCAGAAGTCTGCAGAGCTCCAGCTCTACAAACAGCAGCACGGCCCAGGCCTGTTCACCTGAGAGGGTCTCGCACCCGAGAGGGGCGGGCTCACCCTGGGAAGTCCCGAGGCTGCAGAAAGGCTTGGGCTTTACAGGGAATGCCTCAAGGTTATTTATCTGAGAAGAGTGCTATAGGGGGAGAAGGGCACAGCTTAGGCATCAGCAGCAATCCTCGATGGGCCACTTACTGGCTTCATGATCTTGGGCAACTGGCCTTCTCAGCCTCAACTTCTTCATCTGCAGAAAGGGAATAACCTCTTTTTTTTTTGTTTGTTTTTGAGATGGAGTTTTGGCTCTTGTCGCTCAGGCTGGAATGCAATGGCACAATGGCTCAGTGCAACCTCCGCCTCCTGGATTCAAGTGATTCTCCCACCTCAGCCTCATGAGTAGCTGCGATTACAGGCACCCGCCACCATGCCCAGCTAATTTTTGTATTTTTAGTAAAGATGAGGTTTCGCCATATTAGCCAGGCTGGTCTTGAACTCCTGACCTTGTGATCTGCCCACCATGGCCTCCCAAAATGCTAGGATTACAGGCGTGGGCCATGGTGCACGGCCAGAATAACACCTCTCTTGCAGGACCGTTGAGAAGACTATGGCTGATGTATACACAGTGTTGCGCATGACTGTATGCAATGCAAGGTAGCTTGACATAACAGTCATCACAATCAGCCAACTGCCACGGTCCAGTGATTTCTAAGGGGATGGCAGTTATAGGAGAGACGTCCAGTGAGGTGCTAAGCATGTTAAGTGACTACTAACCAGGCTCAGAAGTTGTAAACATGGCCCAGGATGGAGAATGGCAAGAACCAGGTAAGTTCTTGTCTTTATTAAGAGCAGATGCTAGGTATGGTGCGCTATCAGTCCATCATAAATGAATGAAGAGCCCCTTGTGACAGGACCCGACGGCGATCAGAGTAACAATCTAGACCACGCTTACAGGCAAGGCGCTGTGCAAAGTGTTTCGTGCATGGATTAACTCATTTAGCTTCACAGCGACGTTGTTATCCCCCATTTCATGATGATCAAGGAAGTGGGGCATGGAGAAGCTAAGCACCTTCCCCAGGGTCACACAGCCAGGCATGGAGGAGTTCCTAGCTCACCAGGAAAAGCAGACAAAAATGAAAGTATCCCTCTGACAAGGGTGCTATGTGAGTTCTGAGGATAGCACTTCTCTTTCTGTGGCTGGGAGAAGGGAAAGCTTCAAAGAACTCAAATTTTGCTGAGGAGGTTTCCTTCCAACATGTGGAGAGGCATGAAGTGCAGACAGAGGGACTGCACAGGCAGATGGCACAGGGGTCGATGCCTGGCACGGCAGGAAGGCCAGTGGGGCCGGACCAGGAGTGTGGGCGTGGCAGGGGGGGGCATCCACATGCCCTGAGGTGGATTAGCATGGTGCTGGGGGTGAGGTGGGATTGTTCAGCAGAGACAACTAAAGACCTTGGTTTGCCCTTAAAAAGATCCTTCTCCTGCAGTTCTGGGATGGGCATGGGTGGCAAGACAGGAAGGAAGCAGGCCAAAAATTAGTCCAGGGCTGGTAAAGCACAAGTGAACACACGTGTGTGCATGCACACACACACAGATGCACACACACACAATGCACATACACACACACATGCATGCTCAGCTGCATAGGCGGGGGCAGGGAGCTGCCTGGATCCTGGGATTTCAGAAATACCTTCCAGGCTTATTTAAGGCTCTGATGTCTCTTTCTAACTGCATATACCATTTGAGACTAAGGCTATGGAAAGTGTTGTTTTTATATTATCTGCCCAGAATCTTGCACTGTTTTTCAAGGTGGTTTTCTTTTCTTTGGTTGTTTGACTCTTTAAACTGGCTTGCCTTCATCATCTCTGCAGGGATCGGTAAAGATTAGAAACGGACTATTTACCTTGTTTTATAAATACACCTCCTCCCTACACTCAAAAATTATGAGGAAGATGAGCTGTCCCTGTATTAACGCCTGAATCGATCCCATTATCTGTATTTCTGTGTGTGGTTAGTGCTCCAGTAGCCTAAGGCAGGAGCTGGAAACGACATCCTTAGAGACAAGGAAGGCTCCAGGAAGGACGGAGAGGAACGCCTGGTGATGAATAAGGCGGGTGGCACTAGCAGGGCTCATTTGGGGAACAGAAGGTAACACAGGTGACGCTTCTATCGCTTTCCAAGTCTGGAAAGATGGAAGCCTCGCCAACTGGGATTCTGATCCAAGAGAAGATAAAAGACAAACATGGCTGGGGGAAGCAAAACGCGGACACACGATTCACATGGCCCAGCAGTGCTGACCTGCAATCCACCCCACCCCAAGGTCGTGCTTTCAATCCAAAGTACAGAGTGGGCCTTATCCCAGAATCACTCGGGAAGCTTCTTCGAATGCATGACTGCCACGCCCGCCTCCCTGAGGTTCAGACACATCTGCGTCTCGGGGTGAGGGGTGTCCTCACTGCCCTGGCCTTGGGGAGGACACTTGGTGGCCACGGCACCTAATAAAGCTTCCTGTGGCAGTGCCACTTCTCCAGCAGAGTGACACTGCCTGGCAAGTGAGCCCACGTCACCTCCCACAGATAGCAAGGGTAACAGAGGTACCCCCTAAAACATTCTGGGCCTACTTCTGATGAGGTTCAGGGGTATAAGCAGGTATACACTATATTAGAAGCCCCAGAACATACAGACACCCCTAACTCAAAAATGTCACAGAAAGAGAAATTTCAATGTTAGGCTTTCTCTCCTTAGAAATGCCAGAAACTTTAGAGGAGAAACACACGTTTCTATAGTTAGAGGAGGAGTCGTTTCTAATGCTATTAAGAGAGACTGCCCTGCGGTAAAGATGACATCTCAACTAAGGAGTTTTGGAGCAACTGTAAAGCCACACGGGAAACAAAATAAAATCAGACCCATTCTTTACCCAGCAGTGAGGATAAATAAACCCGAGCACATCTGGTATCTACAGAAAACCAAACCAAGACCAAAACTGAACAAACAAGGACCAAAGAAAGGAAGGGAGAATGGAGAGAGCAGGAAGGAAGGAAAGAGGGGCGGAAGGAAGGAAGGAGAGAAAGGAGGAAAAGAATCCAAGTACTAGAAGACAACATGAATGCACCCCTTTATGATTTAGGAGTGGGAAAACCAAAAGTGTTTGCAACTTAATTGATTAGAAAAATGGACCAAAACTGTAAACAGTGCAGAAATGCCAAAAGATAAAGAAGTCCTTCCATACATGAAACGAGGGTCAGCCTCCTTCATGACAGTATGACTCTCAGATGGACGAGGTGAGCCTGCCGACGCACTCTGGTGACACTTCACAATATGACATAGGCCCTGCCCTTCCACCCCACAGCCCCGCTTCTCAGGACTCAGAGCAAAGATACACGGCAAAATTATGAAATAATGCAGCACCGTGTCTCATAGCATTCACCTGGAAACACGGTAAACATCCCTTAATAGGGGACATTTTAAAAAGTGATGTTCCATGTACATAAAAGAAAACCCGAGACGGGAAAATAAATGCGGGCCATCTCGACGTACCGCTTGAGACGCAGAGGCTTCAGGAACTGTGTGCTGCGGTTCCTGAAAATTCCTTTTGTTCGTGTTTGTAAGGCGAAATGATAGAAGGATAAACAAACACTGATAAAAGCTGTTTATCTGTTATAGGGGTTGGGAGGCAGAGTTGAGTGGACAGGGCTTGTGCCTTACTTTATAGATCTGATTTTGGAACCACGAAAATGTCTTATACAATTTACAAAGCAGCATTTCAACCAAACAGAAAATAAATCAGATCCACTCACAAACACTAACAAGAAACTGAGACAAACAAACCTGATGTACCCAGCACTTTGGTGGCAGAACCACAGAGAAGAATTACTTTAAGTGACTTTGGGCAAGGTATTTGAAGGTAACCTGCCTAGATTAATCCTTAAGGATTAAAAGGACTGCAAAGAAATCACAGTTAAGTAGTCTTACTGAATTAATATCAGCATTAATATCTTCAAGACAGTACATGTATGCATTTTACATTATGTATCGATAAATAAGTAATTAATTGATGCCATTAACAGAGATAATTGGAGGAAAAAAACCAAAAAATCAAATAAGTAAAAAATCTTATAATCTCAAATTTGAATTAGCATTATCAACGTGAACCCAAAATTTATTTTTTGTTTTAAAAAAGCCCGTGTCCTAGCTCTGTTCACTAAAAAGACCTAAAGATTGTAGTCTCTAAATATCATTTTCCTTTAGAAAGAATCACGGTCCCTAAGAGAAATGCATCATTTGAGTCTAATATATCTCTTTTCACCCCCAAATCAAATACCACTAATGTTGGCTCAAAAGAACTCAGGAAGCAACTTGAAGGAGCCACTGGCCAACAAGGGGCAAAGTGAGCGTCCGAAGAGGAGGTTTTGACTGAAATCAGTCAAACACACAATCTAAGTTCATAGTGACAGTTTAAACAAAACCCAGGGCCAGGCGTAGTGGCTCACACCTGTAATCCAAGCACTTTGGAGGCCAAGGTGCGTGGATCACCTGAGGTCGGGAGTTCAAGACCAGCCTGACCAACATGGTGAAACACCGTCTTTAAAAAATAAATAAATAAATAAACAAACCTAAACAAACTAACAACAAAAACACCCCTTGTTTGTCTCTAGTGGAAGATGGGAGAACACAAACTCATTATTCTAAAAACTGACACAGGGGAAATCCAGGCATTTACTTACTTTTTCCAGGAAACGTTTGATGAAGGGAAGAACTTCAGCTCATAAAGGAATTAGAAAATGATGATTTTGGAACCTCTAATGCAATATTGAACCTGGCAGGTTCACCAAAGGCTGCTAAAACCATGCAGTGGGTGGGGATGGCAGCCTCAGTGGGGGAGGCTCCAGCTGGCTGCACTTGAACCCCTGCTCACACGACACCACTAAACAGCAGCCAGGCTTCAGGCCTCCTCCACTCCAGGCAGCAGAGCTCCCACTACCCACCCTGTGGACGGACGCTAGGCAAGAGAAATGCATCTGATCACAGCATGACCACCACTCCCCAGGAACCAGGGAGAGACAGAGGAACTTATTAAAATAAACCACAAACATGCTATTAGCAAATGACCGGCTTCTTTAACAAAAGATATTTAAAAAAAATAGAAGAAAAAGGGAGTGGTGAGAAAGACTATTCTATATCCAAGGAGACAGAGGTGACATGGTATAGCATCCAAATGCCATTTGCGGGCCCTGCCTTAAATAAGCTAAATTTAATTTAAAGGAGGTTTTTTGGTGACAACTGGGGAAATTTGAACATGGGATTAGCTTTTAGAAGATAGAAATTTGTATTAAGTATAATAATAATACAGCAGTTATATCAAAACAAAAGCGTCCTTATTTTTTTAGAGACAGGCACTGAGATATTTGCTGGTAAAAATTTAGAATATCTGAGATTTCCTTTAAGATAAAGGAGGAGGAGAAAGAGGAGGAGAAAAAAAGGAAAAAGACATGAAGACGAGAAGCAAGAGGAGAAAATGTGGGAAAGGGAAGAGATGAAGTAAGTTAGCACACTGTCGAAGCTTCGTGATGTTTAAGTGGGGGGGGTTCATTATATTCTTACGTAAATTTGAAAATTTCTATAATAAAACTTTTTGTAAAACCAAGGAAACAAGAATGACTCTTTGAGTTTAGCAGCTTCCAGGAGCCTGTGTTTTGAGCATTCAGACCCTGTGTGGGACAGCTCCCACAAGGCATATAACTACTTCCTCAGGGAGGAGGACCAGACTGGGTCTCTTTCTGGAGGACTCTGCTGGCTTCGCAGTGTTGGCCTTCTGTGGTAACTGTACCCCACGTCCCTGTCCCTGTCTCCGCACTGCGGCTAGCTCCTTCCCAGGGTCATTCAAGTGTGGTCTTGGGATTTGCTTTGGTCGATGGGACGGCTGCAAATATGATGCTAAGAGAATCTTGAGAAGTCTTGTGCATGTGTAGTGGGGTCTAACCTCTCTTGCTACTCCTGGGAGCCTCAAGTAACCTGCTGCAGACACACGCCCAGCCACTCGTCACCACGGCAACAGCCCATAGCATCAACTAGACACGAAGTAACTTATCCTGGACTGTCCAGCCCCAGCCAAGCTGGCCCAGGTGAGAAAGGCCACGCAACCAACCACAACTATGACATATAATTTACTTTTGTTGTGTTAAGCCACTAAGGTTTGGGGCTATTTGTTGTGTAAAACCAACCTCATATAGTGCATAAGTCAAAAAGCGTGAGCAAAAGCATTTTTTTCCCCATTTGCCCACTACCTTATAAAGGCAAAACAACTAATTTGTGTTCTCCACCTGTTCAGATTTCATCTAGAGGTGAAGGGTAATTACAGTTACAGTCTGAGCAGATGTGGATGAGATCCCTTTCTGCCCCTTACTAGCTGGGCAAGCTCTGCATACCATGTATACCTCTAGGCCTACCTTTCCTCCTCTTTAAAATCAGGACAAAACTGCTGCCTACCCAGCAAGGACATCTACGGAATTAAACAGAACAGATCCCCCAGCACAATAAAACCTCAGCAGACAACAGCTCTTATCAGTGGTGGTTCCTTACCCATCCACGAGCCCTTGCTGTTTAATGATCCTGTGGGGATTCCTCCCTGGAGATCCTCCCGTGAAACCAGTGCTGTGTCCTGTGAATCACTGTGGAGGGAGAGAGACGAGGACGGGGTAGATGGCGGTGCCTCCGCAGCATGGCTTCCCTGACAGCACAACCAACTCTGATCAACGCAGACCCCCGACTACCCCAGCTACAGCATGTGTGGTACACTTTGTGCACAGGCAAATTCGTAAGGCTCAGGGGGAGTGGAGGGGGTGCTGTTTGATTTTCTTTATGGACAAAAACGTCAGGCAATGTGCCCTGTTTACCTGTACTTAGGGTAGAAGGGTGGAGGGGACTTTGGCTACCTAGGATGTTCATCCGTGTGCTTCGCTTCTGCAAAAGAAATTCCACATTAGCACCAAGGACAGCAGACAGACATACCAAGTCACCCAATATGTCCAAGCTCAGGGCAGGGCACTGGGCAGGGTGCCTGACTGGGCTCACAAGGGCCCTTGCCCCATCTGAAGCCCCCGCTGACCCCTGAGAACAAAGAGCTTACGGTTCCCTGTTGTTAAGAACACCCTGAGATATTGCTAGCTGCCCCAGTATCAAAGTAGAGATGCTTATTTCTCACACTGAAGACATGATGAAAACGCCATGAATATCCTGGTAAATCTCAGGAGAAACACACGACAGAGTCTCACTCTGTCGCCCAGGCTGGAGTGCAATGGCATGATCTCAGCTCACTGCAACCTCCACCTCCCGAGTTCAAGTGATTCTTCTGCCTCAGCCTCCCGAGTAGTTGGGACTACAGGTGCACACTACCATGCCCAGCTAATTTTTGTATTTTTAGTAGAGATGGGGTTCACTATCTTGGCCAGGCTGGTCTCGAACTCCTGACCTCATGATCCACCTATCTTGGCCTCCCAAAGTGCTCAGATTACAGGTGTGAGCCACAACTCCCAGCCGAGCCTTTCTATTAAATTCATGCAGTTCTCAAAACACTGGGTTCTGGACTCCCCATGCTTGGGACTTCCTACTTTTTCCCATCCCCTGAGGCTGAAGTACAGAAAATTCCAGATTCCAGGCTCTTGTTTTGCACATGGCCTTTAAGTCTCAGGAGCTTGGAAGCTGATAGTCTTCCCATCTGGAGATTAAGAACCTGAGCCTCAGAGGTGAGGGAGCAGCCCAAGGCCTCTAGGCTGTTAAGAGCAGACCTCGATGTGAACGCCTGCTGGCCCCACTGAGGCCCGGGGTCTGTGTACCCTACAGACAGCCACTGCCAATTCATCAACAGAACAGTTCTGCACGGGAGCCAGGGCAGGCAGAGGGCTCTGGTCCTCTCCTGTCCCCTCCACAAAGCCCACAGGACAAGGGAGCAGTGGGGGAAGGCTGGGTGCTGGGAACGCGGAAGGGGCCTAGAAGGGCTGACTGCTTCCTGCAGCTGAGAACTCAGAGGTCCCCCATCCAACATGCTACCCCCTCTTGCCAACCCACACAGAGCCATTCCTCTGGGAGAAGACCACATGGTGAGGCTACCACCTCGAGGGCGCCCCTCCAGGTTGGCCGGGGCTGGGACCTTACCCTCCAGGCGTGGCCCTCCTCCAGGGCTGCACTCTGGGCCTCCGCTGGATTCTCTATCACGCGTCCTGTTTGCCCAGAAAAATCCATCGCCACGAGGGAGTTCTCGGAGACACTGCGCTGGAAAGGAAAGGCCACGGGTTCTTTAAACATAGGAAATTAAGGCAGAGCGGAGTCTTGGCGTGAAACAGTCATCAAGACAGTCAGAAAAGGAAAGCCGGGAATGCCCACTTTCCACCCCTCATCTCCCCAAGTTTCAGGTGGGAAATTCACTGGTTCAGGCTGAAAATTCAGAGACCTCTTTGGTTTTTCTTAAGAAGAATGAGATACATTCTAGTCCTCCCTGAGTATTAAAGGCTGCTGGTGGGGCCCCTGGCACGCACAGGATGAGACTGTGTGGTCCTTCACTGGCTCCTGACCTTTACTCCAACACAAAAAGAAACCAGCAGCCAACAGCCGGGGTGAGCCTAGGCCTCCCCAAAGAGTCACTCTCCTGGGGGATGTGGGTTCAGGGAAACTCGTGGACTCTTTCTGTGGCACCATTTGGCATCTCACAGGGCAGACACTAAGGGACCCTCAGGACTGTATTTTGAGATGATGAAGTGCTTCTGCCCCTCTGAGAAGCAGAGTGCCCAGAACATAAGAGGAATGATGACAATCTAAATTTTTACCAGGGCATGACTGCAGCGTAATAGTCAGCAGCTCCCATGGGTCCCAAGGCTTAAGGAACAAAAGCCAAAGGTAGGAAAGGCAGGGCCCCACAAGGGCCAAAAGTTGTTGCTGCCATTTTTGAGCACTTAAAGAGAGCCACCTCCTTACACAACCCTGAGGGGGAGATGCAGGGATGGGAGGATGGCAGAGGGGGTCGCTCCCCACAGTTACACTGTCGAGACTACAAAACCCACATCATTGTGCCACACACTGGCTTCCCTGAAATGCACAGAACTCTCTGGAGCTTCTCTCGCCCACCCCATGTAAAATGACACATCCTTAACACATGTGATGTAGCAGCTGAAAAGGCACTAGACTTCTGAAGGTCCTAGCTTTACTTACCACTGGCGTTGAGAACGGGGACAGCAAGGCCTTCCTCTGCTGAGGGATTCGGTAGTTCTGGTAAAGGAGCATTCCATACTGGAGGGGAGAAGCCATAGTCAGTCACTGGCCCAAGAGCCCCGAGGCCCGGCACTTGACAAACCCCACGGCAGGAAGGGCAATGTTGAGTGCGGAACAGGGAGCGATGCCCTGAACCAGCCCCCAGCAGCCTGAGTGCCGCTGACCCTGATCAATGCAGGGGTTAGGGGGAATGACGCCCCTTGAAATATAAAATCCGAGTATAGCTCTTGACTCCCCACAAAACTTACCTACTAGTAGCCTACTGTTGACCAGCCTTACTGATAACATAAACAGTCAATTAACACATATTTTGTACATTATATGTATTGCATAGAAGCTAGAGAAAAGAAAATGTTAAGAAACTCGTAAGAGAGAAATACAATTACAGGACTGTACTGCATTTATTGATCCTGTAAGTTTAGGTTGTCTGTTTACACAGTGAACTATCTGTTTGATAGTTCAATCTCTGGTACGTATCAGGCAATGTAAGCTTTTCTTGTAATGCCATGATCTTTCTCTGTTCTTGGGAGCACTTCCAGCGTCACTAGTGGCACTTCTTATGGATCCCAGGGTGCTCTTTAAAGTTCCTGCACTGCACCACACATCATGAAAAATACTCCAGAAACACGAGCCCGCCTTCTACTACAACACGCAATTTACTGGAGAGAAGACCTGCTCATGGTGAGATCATTAGCAACACAAGGTGGGTTTTTAAATGAATACTTGCGACGTCTAAGTTCGCTGTAATAGCAACAGGAGGTGGCTACAAAATTATCAGAGTAAATACAGCAGGGACTATAATTAATTTTATGCAGTTCTGAGTTAACGCTGCAACTTTATGTGTGTTTATATCACGGTGCCATGTACAGTCTGTGTTTGTGTGCATTCAGTTTTGGTAATTTTAACTTTTTATAATAGACATATATTTATTTTATGGCAGTAAATAATGCAGACTAGTATCAACATATACATGGATTTTATGCCTTCATGACATCCGTTTCTCAATTTTTTTTGATATTTCCAGGCTATGCAGTTTGTCTTGGAGTTTCTTCAAACATTCACAAATCTCAAAAATACTTCCAATTATCTTTATCAAAAAAAAAAAAATCTCTAAGTGGACCTGCACATTTCAAATCCATTCAACCCTACATTCAACAGGGCGCACGCCTCAATGCTGCTGCTACTCCTGCCTCTCAGGAGGTAAGAGCTGCCTGGTTTGGGAATGAGCCGGACAGGAACAAACACAGTAATAGTAACATCAAGAGCGAGTCATCTTACTGAGTGCTACTGTGGGCGAGCTAGGAGTCTAAGTGCTTTATGTTGTTACTTCATTTAATCCTCTGCATTTTATGAGCTGTATACTATAATCATCCCCATGTTACAGAGCACAGAACTGAAGCACAGAGGAGTGAGGCAAGCTGTCCCCTGTCACAACTCTGAACATACACGGCCTGTTCCAGACCCAGTGCCCTCCCTCGCCAAGGCTTGCCACCTAATCGCTCAGCAGTCTGTGCGTTACTGATCCTGGTAATTAGGGCTCAGGGCCCTGCAAAGTCTCATACACATCCAACATCCCAACCTACATACCCAAATCACACATTCTAACCAAGTGGAGAAGAAGAAAGAGTCAGAAACAGGAAATGAAGTCATCAAGTGGCACACCTCTTCCTTCATGGGATCTAAGCTCAGTTCTGCCTCTAGGTCTCATGGCACATGTTCATTTCTAGGATAAAAATACCTAGAACACGATGCAAAGGTCTAATACGGGAACAACTGCACTCCAGCGAGAGAAGAGTGAGAACAGGTCAGTAGAAATATTTTAATGAGATAATGCCAAGAACTTCCCAAAATTGACAAAAAGACATCAGGTACAGATTCAGGGAATAGGATAAGCCCAGTCCCAGCACAGCATGGAAAGATTGCTGAGAAACAGAGACAAAAGAGAATGTCAAAAACAACCAGAGGAAACCATGCATTGTTTTCACAGAAGCAACGGGAGGACAGACAGCTCATGTTTTTACATAAATTGTAAGATTCAGAAGACAATGGAGTGGGAATAACTGCTAACCTCGCATCCCGTACCCAGTAAAAAGTTCCTTCAAGAATGAAGGTGAAACAAAAAGTAAGAAAATTTCTCAGGCCCACCAGAAAAGAATTGCTAAGTTGAGGTCTCCTAGTCCCAGAGAGAAGAATGCAAATTCAGGAAAGATTAAAGTGCAAAGATATAGGTGATTAAAATTAAAACTCAGTATATAAAATGATGACAACAACAACATTGTATCTTAAGAGGCTTTATATACATGACAAGAATCCTTCAAAAAGGGTAACGGAGTGAATGGAGCGAAAGGTGCTCATGCCTGCCTGAAAGCAGTCAGTAAACATACTACATTATAAGAGATTCTAGTAAGTTCAAGGTGCATGTTAGGCTGGGCACGGTGGCTCACACCTGTAATCCCAGCACTTTGGGAGGCCAAGGAGGATGGATTGCTTGAGCACAGGAGTTTGAGACCAGCCTAGGCAACATGGCAGGACCCCGTCACTACAAAAAATACAAAAATTAGCCGGGCATGGTAGTGCATGCTTGTACTCCCAGCTACTTCGGAGGCTGAGGTGGGAGGATGGTTTGAGTCTGGGAGGTTGAGGCTGCAGTGAGATGAGCTCATGTCACTGCACTCCAGCCTGGGTAACAGACTGAGACCCCGACTCTAAACAAAAAAAAAGAGAAAAGATGTGATATCTAAGGCAACCATGAAAAAACAGTAACTGTACATTTAAGTATTGGGTTAATGGAGGGAAAAACGTAAATAAATATACTTAATATATCTAAAAAATTAAGAGAGAAAGGAATACAGGAGAGGCAGGACAACCCGGAAAAACTGCAAATGGTAGGTTCAAATACAAATATGGTTATCACACTGAATAATACAATGACATCACAGTAAATGTTTTGGTTAAAAGATAAAGATTATCAAAGTAAAATAGCCAGTTATGTTGTGCTTGTAAGATATACTCCTTAAACATAAGGACCAAGAAAGGTAGAAAAAGATGGTCCAAGAAAAACTATGTCAACACTAATGAAGCAAAGCTGACGTAAAAACCATTAAATACATGAACATGAGCCAAGATTAGACCCTGGGGCAAGGAGCACTGCTAGAGATAATAAAGCATATTTCATAATCGTCTTAGAACTGACACACCAGGAAGATAGAAATACTCTCGATCTTGGGTACCTAATAAGACACACATTTTATTTTATTCACGTTTGCATGTATATATCTACATATATGGGTGTGTGTAGACAGAAAAGATTAAATGGTAATAAATCATGGTTGCAAAGTTTCAGTGCTGTGTTCATCGCCTTTTCAACGTCAGATCATGTAAAACCAAAGCAACCGCTACTAGGGACGCGTCCGTGGATGAAGCGAGACCTCCCTCTTGGGGAAGAATTGCTACAGCAGATTAAGCGACTTCTAGAAGACAGAGGGAGGACGAAAGATAGTAATAAATGACTGTTTCAAAGTTTTAGTGCTATTCACACAGCTCCTATAGCATCCAAGAAATTACCTAACAAACAATGTAACAGGAAGGAATGAAACAAAAGATTATCTGCTGGCACTACCTACTAAGAGCACCTTTCTGAAAGGCTGAGTATAGCCATGCCAGCTTTCTCCTATGCAGATCCAAGCTATAAGATTTATTCATTTTGTTTTCAAGAAAGTGAATCTGTATGTAAGAAGGTCCTAGGTTAATTCCAAATAACAACCAGCTGTGCCTTTCCACAGTTGATATGGAGATGCTGTCTGTAGTAAATGGTAAAAGGTCCCTGTCAGCTTCAGCCCTCAGACCCTCTTATCCTCTAAAAGGGGATCCGGTGTCCTGTGTCCTCATCTGGAGGAAGCAGAGCACACACACGGGATGCCTTATTTTAGAATAAATGTCAACATGGAGACCCTGAGTCATCAAGAGTTAACCTCCCCCACTGTCCCTAACTCTATCCACGTATCATTTCTGTATAGTGGGTAATCAATCAGTGCCGACAACACTGGAATAGCGTTTTGATTGCATTAAAATCCTATGGATATTTGGGAAGGAAAGCAGTTGCCACCAGCATCCCAATTTGAGACAGGGCAAGAGGGAGGAGACATATCGGAACACCGTAAGAATAACACACTTGCTGATGTCTATGCTTTCTCTCAGCCTTTTCTGTAACAGCAAAGGGTCTGGGGGCGGAACAGGCTGGGACGGAAAGGCACCACTCACACTCCACTTGAGACTGGCCCTGAGGCCAGCACTGCCACCGTCCTGTCAGGTCTGGCTCCCCAGCCTCCTGTAAGAACAGCACTACGACGTATGCTTAACGTCTCTACAATCTGGGGATCACTGCATGCAAAGTGCTCCCTGCGAAGTGGTCGGGGGAACGGGGAATGCATTCAGAACTGACTGCCACTTCCTGGTGGCTCTAGGGAGGGCAGCAAAGCATGATAGTGAGGAAGGGGGTTGGAGGCCAGAATGCCGAGGCTCTGACCCTGCTCTGCCACATGGCGGCAGCCACAGCTTGGGCCTCAGTTTTATCATCTGCACGATGAGAATAATGATAATTACCTGTCACTGAGCTGTCACTGAGCTGTCACAAGGAGTAAAGTGATAAAGAATGCCTGGCCTATAGTAAATCCTCAAAAAAATCTGACTCTTACATAACACATCATTGTTACCACTGACAACGACAGTCAGTTCGTTTCGCATTACCGACTCTGCCCACATCCCTTCCTGTGACTCATGCTGCCGCAGCAAAACAAACACAGTTGCTCTTTTCCACCCAAGAAACAGTGGTTAAGAACCTGCTACCCGGATTGATTATGTATTATCCAAAGTACTTGGAGTACACTATCACTGTCCTTTTTCATTTCCTTTTTTCTGCCTTTTCCAAATGAATTTTCCAAATTCATTTGCAGATTAAAATTTCAACCATATACAAACAGCTTTAAAAGATTCCCCGGCCACTGCCGCTACCTGCACAGCTGTCTCTCCCATCGTCTCTCCCTAGTAAGTGACCTCTTTCTTCTCTCCTGCAGTCTCGCACAATGTTCATGTACACACCATCAAATACAAATACTCCAATTTCTCCTGTCCCCTTCACAAATCTAGCATACTCTCTACATGCTGTTCTGCACTTTGCTTCTTAATTGTTAGTAATTTTTCCACCACAGAACACAAAGAGCAATGTCATTCCTTTTGGAGGTCCAGGCAGAATGCTGCCCTCGATGGATATTGCGTCACCTATGTGACCAGCTCGCACTGGTGAGCCTCACGCTGAAAACTGGCTTACACAGGAGTGGTCTACCATCTATAATGTATTAACATGGACACTTCCTCTTCCATTATGAATCAGTAAAATTTTGACTTTCATAATTCTCTTTTATCAGTGGAAAAACAAAATAAGGTTCTGGGAGAGAGATATAGGAAGCCCATCTGTGGAGCATTCAGTCTGGGGCCTCAACCTCCTATAAAAATGGCACTAAGACATATCCTTAATGTGTCTGGAATCTGTGGATTACTGGGTGCAAAGTGCTGCCTGCAAAGTGGCCAGGACGACAGGACTACATTCAGAATTGGATCTGCAGCACCTCCAGGAGAGTATTAAGCTGTGCTTCCTTCAGCTCCTCTGTCTCCTGAACTGACTCCACCTTGAGTCTCTGGACCAGCTAAAAGGCCACTACAGTTCAATGAAGACTGAGAGTTTCTGTAAAGAAATCCCTAGACCATCGTATCCATTGACTCCAACTGGCTAAACGAATGTCTCCTCTGGAGACCCCTAGACTTTAGCCAAGCTCATCTGGGCCAGCTAACTTGCAACTCACAAGGACTCTGGACATTAATTCCAGACATGTGGGATATGGTATGTGTGCACAGGAACACTGTGGGAAATCCAAGTGATTACAGTAAACAGCCCTATGAAATCACTCTGGCAATTAGCATGAAATTGCTGTCAAGGGCATTACTCCATATGCAGTTCCACGTGATAAATTTCCTTTAGAACTTACAGTCAGGAGACACTGTCTCTGCTGAGGAGCTACAGTGAGCTGTATAATTCATCATGTTTACTTCATGACCCTGGCTTCTTGGGAACCTGAGAGTTGGTTCAGTTGTGAAAATAATGAACACCTCCTGTATTATTTCCTTTCTCCCTGGTCCTGATTTTTCTAATCCTATTCTTCTAATCTAGTGGTCTCAACCAGGGGCAGTTACCCACCCCCCTGGAATCAGGGCACATGTGGCAACATTTAGAGACGTTTTTGGTTGTCTCAACTGGGTGGGCATGCGACTGGCACCTAGCAGGCAGAGACCAGGGATGCCACACTGCTAAGTGGCCTGTAATGCTTGGATGTCCCCTACACGCCCCGACAAAGAATTATTCCACCCAAAATGTCAGTAGTACTGAGTCTGGAAAACCTAACTCTGACCTGTTTAATATTAGGCCCTCTCTTAAAAGCTCCTTAGATCTTGTTTAGAAAGATGTCTAACTACATTTCATAAATAAAATATTGTGACAGAACAGTAGAAAAGTTACGAGCATGTTCCTGCCAGAATAGACATCAGGTCCAGAGGCCAGTTTTCCATGAAGAGGTGTGCACCCAACACAAACTGCAAGACGTCACATACCTTGAGGAGTCTGAACGCCGTCATCCAGCATGTCCTGGTTTGCTCATCCTCTGCACAGAGCAATCTCAGCTCTTTAGTTCGTTCCTGACTCTGTTTGGCTACAGGAGATAAAAGGAAGTCCTGTTAGTGTCATACAGGGAGTCAGAAACACAGCTTATGTCAAGGCAGAGCTGCATCTGACACAAACCAAAGACAATCAGCTGGAGATCCCCCTGGCAAGCAGCACAGCAGATGCACACACACCTGTGTGTCAAGCGTTCATCATCCGCCTTCCTGACAAGCCTTTATTAAGCGCCTATCATGGACTGGCCCCAGGTTGAGGGCCACTTAGCTGAATAATAAACCACCCTTTGACTGGGAACTTCAGAGAAGACAGAAAAACTATCACAAGACAATGTAACATGGCAAGCACCACAGGACAAGAGGAAGAGGTGTCTAACTCTGTTGAGGGACTGGATTCTATGGGAGGAGAACGTGCCTTCTGAGTTCCTGAAGGAGAGATCTTAAAGTTGCCCCGAGGCCACTGAGAGGAGGGGCTGCTGCAGGGCTTAGCAAAGAGGTACAACCCCTGAGGAGCTCAGGGGTTCTGATATCTGAGCAGCCCCAAGATGAGCCCCCAAGTAGAAGGTCCAGAGAGCAAGACTGATGTTGGGTCTGGAGGAGGAGACAGAAGGGGGAAGTGGGCACCCCAAGGCAGGTGAAGACACCATGGGGAGAAGAGAAATGCCCCTCCAGAGGCAGGGCCTTTGGTGAGGAGGAGAATTGCTGCAGGGTAAACTGACTTGCATCTCCACGAGAACCCCGACCTCAGACTCAAGAAACAATGTTGGACACGGCCCCAGCTCTCCCTCCCAGAAATCTAGAGGGGTTGGGGACAGATGTGACCACTCTGCACTGGGCTGGTGCTACGAGAGAAGCAGAGACTGCATTTGCAGAGACAGGCAAGCATAGCTGGCATGGGCTGGTGGGAGGGGAGGGCGCAGCTGCTGCTCCCATGTCCAGCCCTGCCTGAAGCCGACTTGGGCCTCTAGCTGGAGTGAATTAGACGCCTATCACTTACAACCGAAAGAGTTTTCCCTGAGCAAGGTATGAGGTGATGTTTTGGAAAGAAATTTTCTCCCAAGGAGGGGCTCCCCGTGTTCTGTGTTCTTCTCAGGATGCAGCTTGGGCTATGGCTCATAAATCAGCCTATGGGGCAAACTCTAAGTTCAACTGGCTGCCGGATGCGGGCAATGTGGCCAACTTTCTATCCCACAAGGGGCTATGAAGATTAGATAAGATAGATGTAACACTGTTAGTGGAATACCTCATGCAGAGTAAGCAGTAAATATCATCGACCGTTATGATTATTAAATACCACCACAACCTCCCCAGGGGAAGAAGAGGAGTGGACTCTGCTCACAGGTGTGTGCACATGGGTATCTGTGTACATGTGTGTATAATGTACATGTGTGTGCATAGAGGTGCGTGTTTATGCATGTATGTATGTACGTGTGTGTGTGTGCATGCCAACACACACATGCCTGCAGAGGATGGGCACTGTTGTGACCATTCCTATCTGACTGTCCCCATGGTCAGAGGCCCAGGCTGAAGGCATCAGCTCACTCAGTTCCATGCACACAACCCAGGTGACAGGCCAAGGGTCCCCTGCTTTACCCTGCCTACCCTTCCAGCTACTGGTACTGGGCTACAACCACGGCCTACCCTTTGAAGCCAAAAGTCACCCTCCCTAAAACATGGAGCGCACTGTCCACATTATCCATCCCTGTCTGCTTTTCCTTGAGCTTCTGAGCTACTCAAGGACCGACAGCAGCAAACGTACAATAAATGTTTTTACAGGAATGAATAAATCCAGTATGATATTATGTTTCTGTTGAAGACAACAGAAGCAACAATCAAGTGCTGGGCAAGAGAGGAAGTCAGTTTCTGGTGGGCTGCTGAGCATGCGTGCAGTCAGTGGACAGCTCCTGGGTACCTTTATGCAGAGCCCATGGTCTGTGGGGGCGCTGTACTGCTTCCTGCCGGCGATCAAGGAGAAGATGTTGCTGTCCTCCAGGTCTGCCAGCAGCTGCAGGTGTCTGGGTTCCTGTGACAACATTGGTCAGGTTTAAGTCTCAAGCACAGCAAAGAGCAAACACGTTCACATCTGGTAGACAGAGGGCAGTCTCTGCACACTCCCAGGCACTTTCCCCGGTGATACTTCACATACTACGTATGATTATTACGTGTGCTGTAATAAGTGCTAAACGGAAACCAAATTCACCCAGCCTCACCCAAAACACCCGCTTTCCCAATTCTCGGACACACAAGACTATTGGAATGTATTTGATACTTCTGCCGAATCAAAGCCCCCTGACCAGAGATTCAAGATAAAAGCCAGAGAAAATCTATAACCCCAAGGTCAGAGTTAAGAGCACAGGGCCTGTCTGCTTTTGGCTTGTTGTGCATCCACAGTCTAAATGTACCTTGGGTTTCCCCACTGGTAGCTTGTCCCACCCTTCTCTTCTTCAACTCTTCAGCCCAGCTCTGCTTCCTGCTCTAGGAAATACCCTCCTGCCTTCAGCACACATGAGGATGGTGAGTGGGTCACACAGCAGAGCTGGAAGGTCAGGATGCTACTATGCCCTGTGTCAGACCAAAGCCCCTCTCTACAGATGACCCCTTCTCTCTGGCCCATGAGTCGGCAGCTGCTGACTTCCCAGAACCGGCTTGATGCTCAACACCTGTGCTTGAGGTCCCGCCAGCTCCCTTTCCCCCTCTGCTGGCCAGAGCAAAAGAGACTGCAGCCCTCAGATGGTAAGTGCTCAGCCAGGTTGGGTGGACGTGGCTCCTACCACAGGGTGTATGTGGACAGCATGAGAAGAGGGCAGGCAAGAGTGTACATGGGATGGAAGGAGATGCCGGCCTAAGCTCTCAATGCTACCAGCTCTCTTTTAAGGGCCTGCAGCTGATTTCCATCTCTCACCTTCTCACTGGACTACATGCAACCGGCAGTTTATTTCACAAAATATTTATGATATGTAAAGTTACACTGGCATTAGGGTGGCAATAATCTATGAAACATCTTTATAGCTAGCTTAAAGCCCAACTTATGAGAACTAGGCCAGTCTCTGAAGAGATGGGGCAGCCAAGAGGGTCTGCTCCCAACCCACAGTACAGGCGGGGCAGGTGGGGTGCTTAGGCCTGCATTATTTATTACCCAGTTGCTGAGGGAGACCAGGAGACTAGTGACTCCAAGCTTAGCTGTTGCACAATTAGCTTATTACGACATTGTTCTGAGCTTGGAGGAGTCTAAGGTGAATTTAAAATGAAGCCCAGGTTCACTCTGAGGACTCCCAGTGGGGAGTGACTGGGGCAGAATCAGGGCTGGTGCTGGTAGTTTTAAAGCGTACCTTTGAAGTTCCCTTTGTGGAGCAATAAAGGCCAGATCTGCGTAAACATACATAGAGCTTTTTCCATGATTTCTTTCCCAGCTCTTTCACATGCAAAAATCCTTGAATTTCAGGACAGCTACTGGAGTTCAGAAAATTCTGTTGAAGAACAAATTTTTAAAATCACATAATGCTAACATAATTAAAGCAGACATGTTATTAGCATAGCTGACATTTTCTGAATGATTAAAAGACTCCTTCTGGCCAAACTGAGCGTTTTCTCCTTTCCAAAGACTTAAATCCCATCTCAATTGGTGTTGCATAGAACATAATTCGTATTTAAACACATGGAAGCAAATGGACCTTTCTAACACTAGTGATAACACCAGTCATGAATTTCCCTATAAGATAGTGCACCAAAGGATCCGGTCTGATATCAGACTGAGGGCAACAGCAAGTGATTGGGGCGCTGGGGATCGAGAGCAGTATGTATGGCCACTTTTACCCAGGCACCCCCACATTAAAGGGTCATCGAAAAGGTGTCATCTGTCTGCAAGTGATGCACCCAGGTGCAGGAGACACTGGTAATGTCCCCCGGCTCCAGCTAATTCTTCCCATAGGCAGCCTTAAGAATAAAGGCTTTACTGAAAAAAAAACTAAAGAAGAAACCATGCTTTTCATCAATGGGAAGACAGGCTGAGGGCCAGGTCACAGAATAGAGTCAGGGAGGTGACGCTGGGAAGGTCCCGCTACTAGACTGGGAGGGGACAAGGCTCTTTTTCCCCGCAGGTGAGAAAGGCACATCAGACAGAGCCCTGGTACACCCAGGTCAGTCCTTCTTAAGTTCTCAAGAGATCACTGCACACTTTCAAAAAGCACATGAATCCTCTCAAAGTCAAGGCAATTAAAACAGAATCTGCCGCTTCACTGTTCGCTGTGCAAGGGTGATGATAACTTAGTGCTGACACCTCTCGCCAGAACAGACACATGCTATGGTGGGAAGGGCTTCTGAAGACACCACCAGAACAGAGCTCTGAAGCTCTTATCTTTTAAATGCTGAAACAAATCTGGTGATAACAACGTAGAAAAAGAAGGGCTTATGAGCAGAATTCTGTAGGAACTAAATTTTAGTTTCTCTTATTATATAATGTCATCTGGATATTGTTGGTGGCCTTTGGAAATGGTTTATTCTCCCACTTTTAACATGTACACAGGCACATTTTTAGGGTGTAGCTGTAACATCCCCATTCCCTGCCCCCCAGTTTCCCTGGAGGAGCATATGTGAGAGCTGAACAGAGGCCCTGGAGCCTCAGGAAAGGTGGGGGAGATACCAGGTTTTCTTAGAATAGACTTCAGAAGCAGAAGGACAATTAGAGCAAGTTTCTTTATTTGTAATGTATGGCAAGGTACTTTTAAAAGTCTCTTGTGGTAACCTGATCATCTTTTACTGTAGACTCTGCTTTTGCAGAGATTTCCAAGCAGCTGTGCAGTGGCCTGACCTGGGACCCCTGCTCAGAAAGAGCTGGGAACCCTGAGACTAAGGCTACTCCATGCACCCCCAGCCCACACTCAGCAGTGGCATCACTGGACTCATTCTAAGTCAGAGCAAGGGCATCCTGTGTGTAAGTGCCTGTTGGGATTAGAAGGAACCAGCTACACATAGAGTTTCCAGGTAAACTTTAAATTTCTGGTTACTCTAAACCCTCTTAAGAGCCAAGGCTATAAATGATGAAAGATGCAGCCTCTTCAGGTTTTTACAATGTTGCCGTTCAGTTCCAAGAGGATTTCTATGCAGAAAGTCCATTTCAGCAAAGGTCTGTTTTGGCCCAGTACCTGCAAAAGCTGACTTTGACTGCCATTTGACTGCTGGCACCAAGTAACCATCTGTTCTGGGAAGAAATTCTAAGAAAATGGGGGGAAAAAAATATGTGAAAGGTTAGTTTCAAAGTGAGGGGAAGGTATGTCATACAGATATGTCAGTTTTAAAACTATTCCTACCACTAGAATTCTGAACACCTGTATTTAAAATGACAGTCCTTTTTATTCTCCTATCACACAGAGGAAAACACCTTCTTTAAAAGGTATTTCATTTCCTGAAATGCTGGGTCTGAGTCTGGAATACCGACCATGTTTACTAAGGGATTCATATCTCACAGCATGCTCCCTGGCAAAGAGCGAGGCCAAGACTCCCAGCCCAGCGGCACAAGTGCACAGCACGATATAAAGATTTCCTGAAACTAAAGGGTGAGCCCAGTCATGAGAAAACCCTTTTCTGCTGCATTCCCCCAAAAATTTCTTACTTTTGAATAAAAAAGCAGCTAAGTTATCAAAGTCAGAAATGGCTGTGGGTCTCCTCCCCCACCTGACGCAGCTCTGCCCCATGCCTCAGGACAACAGTGAGTGCCCGGGAACTAGGAGGCACCTTCCCTATCCTGGCCTCTCACAGGACAAGTGCCTCTCCCAAAGGGAGAAAGGAAAGATAAATCAAGGTGAGTGGCTCAAGACACCAACCAACTGCACTAATTTCTCTAGTCAATCTTCCACGATGATGACAAAATATATTTGCTATTTGCAAACAATGAGTTTTCTTCTGCTGAGTGCTTAATCAGTTTAACTGAGAATTTTCAAAATAACAGAGAATGCCCAGACTCCTCAGCTCTTGTCTTAGAGACAACCCCCTTTGCAGTGTCTATTTGAAGAAGGAGACCTCTACTTTCAGCCAGTCCCAGGCATATTTAGTGAAGCCCCAGAGACTGGGTTTCAATCAAGGATTGAACTTCATTCAACTGCAACTCTGATTCTCAAACCCATACGCTACTCCATACCTCTCACTCTCTGATACTATAAAACCCAAGTATAAACTTCAAGATTTCAAGAGTCCCAAACCCCAAACATGAAGACGTAAGACTCACCATTGGATTTTTAAAGAACTCGTATTTTGCATAATTCTTCCTGAATAGAAATTTACTTCACTAGCCATGGTACTCTCCACCTGGACCACCAGCTCATGGTCTTCCAAGCACCTCTCTGCAGGGGCAAAGCATCACGCGTGAGACGCAATAGGTGGGAAAATCATGGTAGCTTTACAACCAGATGCAAGATTTGTTCGACTTTCTATTCTTCTTTAAACATTATGAATAAAGATGAGGTCAGGAAGGAAACTAAATTTAAATCTCTCTTTAATGCCCTATCAAATGCGTAAGAGGTCTTAAAACACACAGCATGAGGAATTGAGGTCAATACTTATTCTTATATACTTCTTTTGAATTTGGCATCAGCCAGATGTTAAGGAACAAGTCCATAAGAATCTTAGCAAATGATTTTTCCCTTAAGTTAAGAAATTTCAACTGCTGTAAAGAAAAGACTATAACAGGTGAAAAAATATTCAAAGACAAGGGAGAAAGGATTTGAAAGAGGTAGGGAAGGAGGGGAATGACCAAAGAGGGTGCAGAGACGGAAGGAGATGGACGCTTTTTGATGACATGAAACTTGGTTGCCTGAAATGATGGTGGTATATACTGTGGGAGGGACCGTGATGCACAGGAGACTGTACATACAGACATACTCGTCTTTCACACCGAAGCCCGCACACGCCACATCATGGAACAGTTCTCGTCAACTGAATAACATGTGAAGGCAGGGAAGAAAACACACTCCATCCTCCAGCACCCACTGTGCACACGTACACACGCACGCACACGCCCCCTTCATAGCATCTTACATAGCAGCACTGTCCCCGGAAAGAGAAAGGTCGCTTCCCTCACTGTCTGAACACAGTGGTTCCAGGTGGAGTGGGAAGAACTCAGGGTACTGCTCCCTTTCAGGGCAGTTACATCCCTCCCCAGGCGCCTCCTCAGAAGCTGTCATGGGAGGGTGGTGGCTACGGGAAACTAACCTTGTTAAACCATGGAATAAACAAGACGAGCAAATCTATGCCAGGGTCAATGTGAGAACTGATGCCAAAAAGGTACAGATTCACATGCTATGGAATTGACAACAGGGCAGTTCTTGTCGTCCTAGTAAGCCCCTACCCTCCTCTCCTGCTGCCAGACCGGAATCTTGAGAAAAGTTTCATCTTGGAAGGAAGGAAGGAAGTTAAAGGCAAAAGCATTTCTGAGTCAAAGTGATCTCAGAATGCAGAAAAGACTTCCGGTCTACAAAGAACAACCGTCGCCATGGACATGCATCTCTGATGGCCCTGAATGGTATGCAGAAGCAAACTCTGAGCTGATTTGTGCTCGGCCTTGGTTTTGACATTACAAGAAAAGGACTCCTTGGTAAAAACACATTTAAAGCCAGACTTTGTGAAGAAAAGGAATTTTCTCCCCCGTGGCTGCCAGAGCTCAGACTTGGCACCACCAGCAAGTGTGGAGCAGTTCCCATTTGTCCCTGTCTTGGAGGGAACGCTGCTAGCAACATGTGAGCCAATCCATGGCCCTCGGTGTCTCCCCCATCACAGAAAGAGAGAAACCAAGAACATGTGACGAAAACTGTTATGTCTGATTTCCAGAAGGAGGTTGGGCTCGAGGTCATTCATTGAAAATGGGTTTTCCAGAAGGAAAACAAATCAATGACTTCCGTTGAGATGTTTATTCAGCGAAAAATGTCTTTCTGTAGTTACAGGAAAAAAACAAAAACCCAAAACCAAAACCAACAATCTAATAACCTGCTGATGGCTGATTTACAGAACTAACAATTTTTATCAGACAAAATAAGGAGAAACACAAATGGGAGGCGACAGCTACCTCAGTGGGGAGAATATGTCTGTTTCCAAAGCAAAGGACATTTTGTCTCCAAAGAACCCCAAGGAGAGCCAAAGAGGAAGCTTGGGGCTGCCCCCAGCCCGAAGGGGGTGGCCAAGCCCACGCAGGCGCCCATCCTTGCGGACAACACTCTCCTGTCTCCCTGCGCCTGCCCTGGAAAGACCGTTGCACATGGCAGTGTAAACACAAGGCGGGGCGTGTCCCTGGTGGTCAGACCCAGGTGGACAGGTGAGGACTTGGTGCCCTGGGAAAGCTGGGCCTGGAAACTCGGGGAAACTGGCGGGCTGCCAAACCAACTGTGTATACTGAAAGGAGTGTGCTTTTCTGATGCTGGTGACCCCAGAGGGCACCTAGCATTCCCAGAGGTGGGTCCCAAGACAAACGAAACATCAATTCCCTTTTCCTCACTCACAGCAGGTCACCCAACACAGTGTGGCCGGTGACCCCTTTCTCAGAGATCTAGAGCTGGGCAGCCTCCAGATGCAGCTGAATGCCCTGGCACAAATGCCCCGGGCACCAGTGTTCCAGCCGGCTGTTGACCCCACAACATATGTTCAAAGATCTTTCCTCCAGTTTTAATTTTCCCCATGATTTAAAGACATATATTTTCAAATGACCTTGCGTGATTCTAAACAATCACATCACTATCTATACACTGCTATGATTACAATGGCCCTAAGTTAAATGGGAATGCTACTTTTCATGATAATATTCCAAATGTAATTCTTGAAAAAATGGAAAAGGCAAAAATTCCTTGAAGTACATTTGTATTTTTCAAATTTCTGAAACTAAGGCTGGCATTACTCTACTCCTCAAGAAAAAATATTTCAATATCAAGACAACTCAAAAAAGACAACTCCTTGCCTTAACCCTTGCAGCTAAAGTGTGATTCCTTGGCAGAAAGCTGTGCTGCCCGCTTGGCAGTGGAGGGGCCGTGGCAGAGCTGGCACACAGAGCCCGCACACCCCACCTTCTCAGCCTTACCCCGAGCTGCGCTCTTGGGCCACTCCCTGCCCATCATTCCTCAGCACAGCCTACCTGAGGAAGAGAAAGAGCTGTCAGCAAGCTCAGGGCTTTCCTAGGTTAAGGAACTGTCAATAGAGTGATCAGTGAGATAGCCCTGAGGTGTGGATAAGCCCGTAAGTGGACTTCTTTCTATTTATACATTTTAGTGGGGGAAGGACATCTTTTGTTGCTTTTCACACGTAAAAGGGAGACAGAGACATAGAACCAGCCTCCGAAAGGCCCCCTCTAATCAGCAAGGGTCAACAGGCACCGGCTGTTTCTCTCTCCACACCTTTCTGCATGTCTAGCTGCCAGCATCCAAAAGCATGGCAGCCACAGCACCTCCAGAGTTACTGCCATGGCGTTTCTCATCTGACCAGGAACAAATGCAAAGCTGTAAACAACCCAAAAAGGACTTGTTGCTCTTCTGTTTCAACCTAATCCTTGGGATAATGGAATTCCTCAAATCCTTGAAATCTGGAGGATCTGGCGGACACCCTCTTCTCTTTACTGCGTTCTCTGCGTAAGTTCCAACCTCTCCCAGATTCTCTGACCCTAGTCTGCCTGATGTCTACAGTTACTTGGGGCCTGGGTGTGAGAGCCCAAAGCAACAGATGCCCCCACATTCCCAGGGATGGGTTTATCTGCGATCCCACTTTCAAGTTCAGGGGGCATCAAGATACTGGTTTTGTATGTTTACATTTGTATTTTTCAAAATTCCTTTTATCTTTTATTTTTGAGGCAGGGTCTTGTTCTGTCACCCAACTGGAGTGCAGTGGGCTCAAGTGATCCTCCCGCCTTAGCCTTCCGACGTGCTGGGACTACAGGCGTGAGCCAATGTGCCTGGCCAAAGATTCCTTTTAAAATATAATTTGTTTGCTTGATATGTCTGCAGCCTGACTGTTTAATATTGCTGTGTCCTCCCTGTGTGAGGCTGCCCTGGCTAAAGTGAACCTTCCAGAGACTCTCAGCTCACGTGCTCAGGGCAGAAGGGATGGAGACACCTTCCAAAAGACCTGCCCCATTCCGGCAGCCCCAGCTGGACTTACTGTCGGCTGCTGAGTGGCCTGAGTCAGGGACAGTGTTTTCATGGCTGAAAGCTCCCCCTCCAGACACTGAGACTGAGAAACATCCCCAAAACATAGAACTTGGGGATACTGCTAACATAGGAAGGGACCACTTAAAGGGACAAGTGAACTGGGGATTGTAAAACAGACCATCAGTCACTAGGGCTTTGCCAACTAGGGCAAGGGGCTTTGCAACAACTTTTCCAAGTGCTTCCAGTGGTGAATGTACAATAGCTGACACTGGGAAGGGTTATATGACCTTGCTCTGCTCATAGGAGTCCTTCTCTGTTTGCCCACAAGCATGGTGCAGAGGGGGCAGGACAACCCACCCCCAGCCAGAGGGGCTGCTCTCCTGAGTGACAGCAGGGATGCCACTGTTGCTGCCAATGGAGGGTGACCAGCATCGCAGAGGAGCGATGCCCTGCAAGCTGCAGACACCCACACACAGGGCTCTTCTCCCACGGAAAGGGAGCCACCTGCTGCAGGCCATCTTGGGAACTGCCCTCACTTTTTCTAAAGCCATCACTTCCTTCTGGGTCTTGAAAAGGTTTAATATTATTAAGGGACTGATACTTTAGCTGTTAAGATGCTTATACAGGTTGAGTATCCCTCATCCTAAATGCCTGGGACCAGAAGCTTTGGGTTTTGGATTTGTTTTTTTAAATTTTGGAATATTTGCATTATATTTACCAGTTGAACAATCCAAAATCCAAAAATCAGAAATGCTTCAATGAGCATTTCCTTTTGAGCATCAAATCAGTATTTGAAAAGTTTCAAACTTTAGAGCATTTCAGATTTCAGATTTTTGGATTCAAGATATTCAATCAGTAATAATTATACTTTGAAAACTTCAATTTTGGAGGCTATACCTAGGCTTAAAATGCTATCCAACTTGGGTGCCCTATACCCTCAATTATGGGGAGTTTGGGTTACAATTTACCTTAGTATCTGCCTTATGGATTTGCAAGCACTGCCTGGCTTTTACCCCCCACCACCTGCCTGGTATATGTCCACAACCCTGTGAGAATACCCGACATATAATTACCTAGGAAAGTGCTCTCTACCAGGAGATAGCAATGTCTGGGGATGAGTCCCGAGAGTCGGAGGGCCAGAAGGGCCCAGGAATACCATCCACCACAAAGAAGAATTCCCTATTGGCCCTGTGGCTCTTGCATCCCAGTCCAAGGGGGGATGAAGCTGAGATACCCAACGGGCTCTCTGAGAGGCACCCTGCAGCCCTGCATTTTCTCACTAGTGAGCTTCTGATAGTTGAATGCTGCTAAATCATGGCAGAAATAAGATTTTTAGTTAAATAGCAACGTAAATCAATTTTTAAAAAAATAGTAAGTGATAAGGCTGGGTCACAAAACTGTATTCAGAGAAGTTATAGGGATGGGGGATGCAGAAGCTCTGTGTCAACGGGAATGAGTCCGGCGGGTGCTGACCTTACAGGCTCTAAAAACTTGCAAAGTCCTCTGCAAACCCAGCCGATAGAAAAATGTGTTTACTAGTCACTAACAAGAATGGTGGTGAGAAAGAAAACTGAGGAAGGAGAAGAAGGATATCCTAAGGGATTTCATGTATCCTGGCTGTGTAAGGTTAATTTTTTTTTTTTTGGTGAAACGGGACCTAAAATTTGACACAAATGTTCCTTTTTCTTTTTGATCATTTCACTTGCTTCTTTTTCTCTTTTTTCTTTTTTATACTTAATTTCAAAATAAAGTATCACCCTCCCCCCAGAGTGTATTAAGTCCATCTATAAAGAAGAGAAAGAGACAAGGTGTGTAAATATCACATCCCTACACATCCTGTGTGCGTATGCACATTTCTTTTCCTATTCTCTCAGAGTAGTGGTTCTTCATCTGGTTAAAGTTTTAATGTATCATTTATTTATCTACCACATGACGGTCTGGAAATCAAAGGTATCACATGAAACAGATAACTCAAAACTTCTGAAACATTCCTTGTATGTTAAAATTTTAGGTATGTATATCTGTACCCAATTCCTACGTGTCCTAAGTGTGTCAAATTATATTCAAGTACTAAGTATCTGCAGAAGTCCCTTCCATAGTTCTTTCAAATGAAAACAAAAAATCTGACTTTTGAATGGGCTTTCAACAATAATCACCGTCAAACTATACAGACTTGTTTTTAAGGTTTTATATTAGATATACTTTCATACATGTATATACACATGTAGAGACATATGCTTAAGGTTTCCCAATATTGTTTAATTTCCAAGTTACTGTGTGTGAGCAGGTCCTTTTGGCAGCCTTATCAGACCACGGTAGGATCCACTCATGGACGTCCCAAGCTGGAGCCTGACAGGACAGCCAGTCTCCATGGGAACAACTGTGATATCACAGCACTGTGGATCTAGTAAGTGATGCTGGCAGGAGAAAGCTGTTAGTGACAATGGAGGAGAAGGCTTCTGTTTTCACACAAATGCGTTTGGCAATCAGTAGAGATGGGAGACAAACCAGCAAGAGTTCTATCTGATTCCTTTGCAATACCATGTACCTAAAGTACAGGGCACACTAGAAAACAGGGACTTACGGTGACATCAGCTCAAATTTACACTGCATTATTTAAGGCTTAAATTGTATAATATTACCTGGAAGAATGCTACTCAGTTAAATAAATATTCCAGACCTAGAGGCTGAAATTCGATTTATTAACCTTTCAAAAGAGGTTCATGAGAAAGATTTAGAACAATGGGAAGTTTCCAATCTGTGTTGTTTTTCTCTCCTTCAAGACATGGAAGAAATATACTTGTTGATTTAGAAAAAATTCTGGTTTTAAATATCTCCCTATGACTTGTAAAAATTATATTTTATCAGATAAGAATTTAAGCAAAAGTCTGAAAAGCTTTTTTACCTAAAATAAGCCACCTGAATAAAATACCTCAATAAATAGTCAATATCTTCAAATATTCTGTGATACAAAATGTTCTCTTGCTTTTCAGGCACAACATGCGTGCACAACACACACACACACACACACACACACACAACCATGTGCATGTACGCTGTTCAAGGCATTATTAACCAGCGCGCAGAGATGCCACGTTAACACTCAACTCTAACTTAGAGCAAAGTGCTTCATAATGGGCTCCAATTCCCAGCGGACCTCTCTGCACTTTGCTGCCTGTAACCATGGCTCCCTTCTTCCATCAGCTGAGGAGCTGCTCTCAGAAGGGCAGCTGCAATCCTGTGCATGGCCGGCTCTCGTCAGAGCGCCTCAAGGGCGCCTCCCTCCTGTCCCTGCCCACAGGTGTGCAGCAAGTTCCCCGTGGCTGACAGCTGGGGGAGACTGTACAAGCCACAGGGAACCTCGCCGTGTCTGAGCCCTTGGGAAGTCATTGCCTCAACCATCCAAGGCAAGATTCCCAAAGCACGAGGGGAAGGGGGCTGGGAGGAGGAAAGTGAAATTTTAGGAGAAACAGAAGAGGCAGGAGAGTCAAGAGCAACCCAGAGACTGCCTGCTAATTTGGGAGGAGACACTGCAGTCACACATTTGGCATTTGGGAGCGGTGGTCTTCATTCGATTGCACACGAGCATCCCTGGGTGCCATTCCTGTTCCGACGGTTCCCTACCTAATCCTAGGTGCGGGTGGTGCTCCACTAGCGTCCAGCTGTTGTCATCCACACAGTGACTTTTGTAAACCAGCAACTGGCACAGGTCCCTGGCTGTCATGTCTGCTAGAATCTCCACCACTTTGCTCGTCCCATCTTCACTAAAGACTTTAACATCCTGCAACACACAAAGGGGATACTTACAGATAAACAACTTCACGTTTTCAAGAAATAAAAACTGAAACAAAAGAAAACAGAAAAAAAGTAAGAACGGTAGCGATCCAACACACGGGGAACTGTTTTTCCAAGCAGCCAACAGGTCCCCACCGGCTGCAGGGATGTGGCTCTCCCTCCCCGCCTCCCCTTTCCACCTCCTGGGGGCAGAGCAGGTAGGATTACAACATGACACTCTTAAAATGCCCAGGGCGACTCACCGGGAACATACAGCACACGGCTAAACCACCAAACCTGTCTTAAGAAGTGACAGGATTCACAGGATTCTTTCAAAATACTGCTGGTGGTCTCGGGGTTGGACATTCTACAGTTGAACCAATTGAAAAAAACAATCAAAGAACGACAAATTCTATGGATCTCCCTCTCCCTATCATAACTTTTGGCGAGTCCACCTATTCTCCCAGGGCACAGGGTCCAGCAGCGGCACCTCACAGACACCGAGGCTCAGGGTGGAGTGGACATGAATTAATTCAAAAGAAGGGCATAACAGAAACACACTCACCAGTATCTTTAGCCCCTAACCCCTACAAAGTTACAAGCAAGCTTCATTTGCCCAGTACCGTTCAAACCCATGAACATTGAGCAGCTCCAGGCCAAGGTACAGAGAGGTAGAGTCCAGAGGACGGGGAGTCTACCTGTCCCAGGCACGACCCCACAGGAATACACCCTTCCGAGAACACAGGTGTGTTTAACAAATCCTTACCTCAACAGCCCGGAAAAAGCAGTCAGAGGAACAAGATGGCATTTTAAATCACGACTGCCTCTAGTAAGGGAGCGTGTTTCTGTCTCTCCCCAGTGTCCCGGGCTGACTGTGTGGAGCCTGTGTGTGCCGCAGTGGGCAGGATGTCTCCAGGCAGCAGCGAGGCCACCGGCCCACCCCCTGGGCTCCCAGGCTGCGCTGCACCCGCTCCCTTAGGGAGTGAATCCGGCCTCGGTGATGCAATCGCCCCCACGGGCTTGCTCTCCCACTCCCTTATGATGAGCCTGGGGCCTGGGGGTGGGGACGACAACCACAACAACTGCAACAACACAACTCTCACGCCAACTGGTCAGAAACATCTCTGCCCAATGCTTTCCTGTGGCAGTGAAATCACAGGGAGGCAGCCGAGAGGCTAACGCACGTGCGTTCTCTGAATCCAGACCCATCTGCCAACCTCCAAATAATCTTTGTCCCACAACTGATGTGTCAGTGGCAGCTTTAGAGCTGGATCTGCAGGGTGGGCGAGAATGTCAGTTTGTCCTGACAAACTCCCTCTGAGGCTCCCCACTCTCTCTGGCCCCTTTTTTTGTATTTGGAAGGGCATGCTTACTTGCTCTGAACTTTGATTTCCTTGGTCGGCGGGGAGTCTGACAGCGTCGGGAAGGGCTGGGAGGCCCCCTGCCTTAATCAGGAACTGGGACTGCACCATCCTACAGGGACTCTCTTGACCCTCCTACAGCTAGCTACCCTCAGCTGTCACTCCGGTGGGCAAGAAGGAGTCAATGTCACTCAAGCTTGAGTTTCCAGGTTGGGGGGGGTGGTGGTAGGGCGGGGCTCAGCGACAGTGGAAGAGCCCTTCTCTGTGCGGGCAGGCTAAGTTCCCAGCACACAGGGGACCAGTCAGGGGGCCAGCATTCTCAGGTAGGGTCACTGCTCCCTGCCTGCCACCTTGGGGCCACTTCTCCAACTCAAAGAAATTCCAGGGCTGGGGCTGGATCAGGACCCAGGGCCTTACTTATTTTTCAAGAAATCCACCATCTCTTTTCCAGAATATATGTGTCACGCAATGAAAGTATACCTCCTCCTAACAAGTGAAATATTCAAACAGAGCTGACATGGCTGAATAAGTCTACAGAAACACAATTTAAGTGAAGAAAACTGGTCTCAGAGTTCTCGGTAATAATGCTATCAAAATGTGTTAACATAAAAGGAAAACAGGAATTTGCAAAACATAACTGAGCTCCAATGACACTTTATAAATGTGCTAACCATCATGGCAAATATCTTCAGGACCAGTACATGCCTTCAGCTCCCCAAATCAGGGTTCCTAACGCTCCCTCTTTCCTGAGTTTCTCAATGAGCTTATCTGCACTGAGAATATACGTGATCTTCTCTAAGACAGTGAAATTATGTTGAAGTGCTTGTTACGTTATCTCCTCAAGTCCCTTTGCCACTTTTCTTGCCCAAATCAGCCCTGGCAATGGTTTTCTCATTTTTTTTTTCAGCCCTGCTGCATTTTTCTTTAAATTGTCTCCCCAACCCCTGCTGTTCCACGGCCATCCCCCCCAAAGGTCTACAAATAGTCTGGGTATTAAAAGTTGAGATGTGCTTGGCCACAGGTCCACCTCCAGTTCTTTTAGATTCCCACAGGCTGGGCTGGCGAGACCCCGAGGCGGGCAGGGCAGGCAGGAGAATGAGCCAGACACAGAGGGAAGCACCCTCCAGCTCCAGCGACAGGCCCCTCTGCCCCCAACACAGCGCTCTCTGGTACTTCCTCAAGCTCACCAGGGCCCTCCAACCACACACAAAACTAAGCCCCACGGACAGAACACCAAGAAAGCCCTGCGTCCGCCAGCTACCTCAAACCACACAGCCAGCGCTCAGAGCTACTGATGAGGATGTCTGTAAGGAACCCGCGAGGCACGAGAGCTCCTGTTACAGGGGACTACCAGCCACCGACCGCGGAGCCTTTTAGAGCTGGCAGTTCTAGAAGGAGCATTCTGTACAGCACCAGTAACCACCTGGGCAGTGCTGGGGGCCCAGGTCTCCTGCAGAGCAGGCCTGGATCTCCCTGGCCCATCCAGTGTTCAAGCATCTTGCACGGGGTGGGCCTAGAAGGTTCTCTCGAGCAGGTCACGGACCTTGCCCTGCAGCAACTCACAGTTCAGCAGGAAGATTGTTACCACAGGCAGTTAATTTCCAAAGCATGACTTGTTTAGGGAATATAAGAATCTGGTAACACCAGGAGGGGGTGAGAAGCTGAGACCCACAGTTCTATGCCGGCTTAGCCTCCTACTGGCTCCGTGTCCTCAGGCAGGTAGTTAGCAAGCTAAGACTTGTTTTCTTCATCCAAGCTGTGGGGAACTGCTCTGAGAATCAGTAACGTAAGCAAAACACTCAATGTACGGAAGTTACTACCTTAGTTATGACCTAGCCTGGCCCTAGGGTGGTGGTTGCAAAAAGGAGCTTAGAAACAAACTGGGCCATAACCATGCTTCATCAGTAACTAGCTATGGGAACATGGCTGAGCTACCCAGCCTCTGTGCCTCAGTTTCCTCATCGGTAAAATGGAAATCTGAAAGCAGCACCAGCCTCACAGTGTTGCTATGACATGGGTTAATGAGATAACCTCTTGAAAAGACTCCAGCCCCCGGCACCTGCCCTCCCTGGGACGTGCTTAGATCCAGTGTGGATCTGGGGACAATGCAGGCTCCAGCTGGAAGCCTGTGGACAAGCACGGAAGGGTGCAGAGGCGGGACCCTGAAGGCTGCTTCCAACTCAGGATTCCAACTCTGAGAAAGCAAACCTCATGACCAGTAAGGTGCAGCAGGAACAATTCACCAGAAAAGCCAATCCCCCAAATCCTCAATTTCTTTTTCTCTACTGCAAAAAAACAAAAACAAATAAACAAAAAAACCCTTAATAGCTAATCGCTTTAAAAAATAAAACAGTAATATTAAAGAGGACATAATTATGTCAACAGCATGAAACTCTGTCCTTTTAGAGTTAGCTGGGGAAGGAATGGTTTGCAAAGCTACCCAGGCCCCAGGCTGGCTTGGCACTGAATCCCGTTATAAAAGCCCTGAAGTGCTAATAGAAGGTTCCATTGTTCCCAGACTTTCTGTTGTCACTTTTTACATATTCACTGCATAGATAAAAAAGCAAGAGCTTAATTTTTTGCAGACTTAAAGGAAGAAGTTTAAGAACAATTGGAGTTGAAGGTAGATCATATCTCCAGGGCCCCAAACTCCACTCTGGGCACCTAGTTCTTTGTCTCAGTGGTCCTCACAAGGTTGATGTGTGTGTGGGAGTCATTCAGGCCCCCCTGCTGTCAATCTTAGCACAGGCCCTCACTCCTGCTTCCTGTGACAGTCAGACCTTGCTGTTGGCTGATATACAGGCTCAGGTTATCTCATTACTGCATCCAAAAGACCTCCTGACTGGCGGTGAGTCTTTGCTCAAGGCTCAGCAGTAATCATCTTGTAAAAGTAGCAAATGGGACACTCTTTGTCGTCTTCCAGCCATCTGCAGTGTAAGATGTCCCTGGACAGGAGGCCCAGCCTGCAGGGTGCACACACTGACCACAGTAGCTGCGATCCACACCACCCTGAGACCTTCACACACAAACCAAGACATGGAGGGCTTCTGGGCCAGCACCTCTTGGGATCAGTTTCGTCCTAGTTCTTAATCTTTGTCTAACTTAATTTTTAGCTCAAAAGCTCTCTTAGCATATAATGTAAACTGGGGTTTTTAGTAACTCTGGCAAACACTAGTGATAAATGTTTTAGAGAAGCCAGGTTGTAATCACAAGGCCAGGGGGGAGGCATTCACAGGGGAAGAGTAACTATCAAAGCAGGCAAAGGGCCTGAAGACGTGACACGAGGTGGTGAATGTGGAAGAAATTCTGTTCCGGGTAACCTACCCTACCCTACCCGGCCTCCGCGGGGCCTGGAGGAGAAAGCAGGAAGACTGCTGTGCCAGGAAGGCGGAAGAAACCTTAACTCCACGACATATGTCTCTGCCCCTTTGATGGGAGGAGAAACTATTTCTGGAAGGCAGAAAGCTTGCCGGATGTCACGGAGGTGGAAAGTACTGGAGCCAGGATCTAACCAGGGCTCCCCTCTCTGGCTCTCCTTGCCTTTCTTCTCCACTGCAAGCCACTACCCAGCGTGTGCCAGGGAGGCTCCAAGGCCTCACACAAAAAGGCTTTTAATTCCGTGTGGCCCTGAAGCCCTCAAACTGGACAGACCCGGAAGCCTGGAGGTTTAGGGTAAATTACATTTACTTCAGACTGGGGCAGAACCAACCAGCGTAGGCTAAACTAATCTTAGCAAAAAGGAATGTACTTCTGCCATTAGTTTTTAGTTCTGTTTTAAATTAATTATGTTACTTCTTGATATAAGGGAAGATAACTGAAGCACTATGCGTGATTACATGGCTCTATTCACCATGAGAACATGCATAATAATCCTCTTCTATTATATAGTGACTCAAACTTACTTAAAAGAAATGTGCTTCTATACACCATGGAATACTACACAGCCATAAAAAACGGTAAGTTCGTGTCCTTTGTAGGGACATGGATGAACCTGGAAACCGTCATTCTCAGCAAACTGACACAAGAACAGAAAATCAAACACCGCATATTCTCACTCATAGGCGGGTGTCGAACAATGAGAACACGTGGACACAGGGAGGGGAGCATCACACACTGGAGTCTGTTGAGGGGGTAGGGGAGAGACAGCCGGGGTGGGGAGGGATCACATGGGGATAAATGCCAGATACACATGATGGGGGGGATGGAGGCAGCAAACCACCTTGCCATGTATGGACCTACACAACAACCCTGCGTGATCTGCACAGGTACCCCAGAACCTAAAGTACAATTGAAAGAAAAGAAAAGAAAAGAAAAGAAAGAAAGAAAAATATGCTTAATAGCCTGCACTGTCCCACCTGAAATGGTTTGTTGGTAGCCTGGGAGCAGTTCAGTGCCTCCCATCACAGCTGTGGCTTGACCCTGAGGCCTGGTCTCAGCTCCCCAGGACCCAGCACACTGCCCAGGGCTATGAAGATGAGACTTCTGGCCTGATTTCAAATAGTGGAGGCGTCCCCACTGCTGGAATACAGTGATGAGTGTGGCGCAGGTTCAAGTGGTGGCATGGGAGCCAGGTACCCTGCCCTTAGTGAGACCAGACCTGGAAGGGTGAGGCCTGATAGCTGCGGTTTCTGCTGCAGGGAGTCCTAGGTCCTGAACACCAGGAACGCAGGGGTGGGTGGAGGGAGGAGACCCACAGGGTTGGGGGAGTGTGAGCTGGCAATCTCCAGGGCTACCTGCTGGGCTAAGCATCCTGGCTGCTCCTCCTCCTGAACAGACTCTGTGGTGCAGGAAAGGCAACCATGCTGCACCCGAGAGGGTTGTCCCAGTGGCCTGAGAGCTGCCCCTAGACCCCCGCCAAAGGTGACACTTGCACCTGCCCTGGAGAGCCTGGTCACAGACTTGCCAGACCCAGCGCTGCCCAGCTCTGCTGCCTCCAGCCAGGCTGGTGGCAGAGTGCAGGACGGGATCCCTGGGAATCCCGCCCATGGCCAGGGAAACCCTGGTATTTCCCCACATCAACAAAGGCCAAGAATTCCACTGCTATTATTGCAACTGCCTCTCAACTGCAAGCGCCACCTACTGGCCTTTCAGGGGAACTGCATAACTCCATAAAGTCCTGCTGACAGAAGTGCACAGAGGTGGGGGATGAGATCCGCCTCCTGAAACCTCCACCTCCCCATTTCTCTGTAGGAGACAGTGAGCCTGACCACAGGCCCCACACAATGTTACTACAACCTACAAACAGCTAGCATTTGAGAAAACCACTACACTAAAGCTGTCTATAACCAAGTAATTCATAAGAGCCTTGGTCCCCTAAAAGTACAGAGAAGCGAAGCCAAGTCAAAGGAACTTAACCAACATACAGAATAGCCATATCCTCAAAGTGGGGGAGAGAAGAAAATCCTACCAAATGAAAGTAAATTAAAAAATAAGTAACAGCTTCTACAGATGAGAAGAAACCAACACAAAAACTCCAGCTCCATGAAGAAGCAATGTTGGGACATCCACATTAGCCCTCTAGCAATGGCTCCTAACCACAAGGAAAACTTTGAAATGACAGATAAAGAATTCAAGATATGGAGTGTAAGGAAACTCAGTGAGACCCAAGAGGAAGTTGAAAACCAATACAAAAAAACCAGAAGAATAATTCTGGAGATGAAAGAATATACACATATGTATTTTAAAAAACAAACAACTTATGGAAATAAAGTCACTGAAGGAATTTTAAGAAACAGTTCAAAGCTTCAACAATAGAGAAGAAATTCTCTACTCAACAACAGAGAATTCTATTCTCAACAATAGAGACAGAAATTCCTCTGTCGAGCAGACTTGAAGACTAGTCTTCGAATAACCCAGATAAGAAGAAAAAATAATTTTTGTTAAAAAAATAAAGTCTTTGAGAAATGTGAGATTATTTAAAGCAACCAAACCTAGGACTTATAGGTATTCCTAAAGGAGAAGAAAAAAAAATAAGTTTGGAAACATATTTGGAGGAATTCAGGAAAATTTCCCCAAAGTTGCTAGAGATGCAGATATGCAGATATAAGAAATTCAGAGAACCTATGAGAGATACTATAGAAGATGCACACTCCCCCAAAGAATACAGTCATCAGATTAATTCAAGGTCAACATGAAAGAACAAATCTCAAAAGCAGCTAGATACAAGTGTCAAATCACCCATCATGGAAATCCCGTTAGACTAACAGTGGCCTTCTCAGCAGAAACCTTACAAGTCAGAAGAGACTGGGGGTCTGTTTTTAGGCTCTTTTAAGAAAAAAGAAATGTAAGTCAAAAATTTTGTATTCTGCCAAACTAAGCTTCAAAAATGAAGGAGAAATAAAGTGCTTCCCAGATAACCCAGTGCTGAGGGAATTTGTCACTTCTAGACAAATCCTATAAAACAATTCTCAAAGGAGTTATAAACATGGAAACAAAAGGATGATACTCACCATCCTGACAGCACACATAAGCAGACAAAGCTCACAGATTGTATAAAGCAATTACACAACTCACACTGCAAACAAACCAGCTAACAACACTGTGACAAGCACAAAACTTCAAATACCAATATTAACCTTGAACACAAGTGGTCTAAATGTTCCACTTTAAAGACATGGACTGGCAAGCTGGATAAAAAAACAAGACCCAGTCATCTGCTGTCTACAGGAGACCCACCTAATGGCTGAAGACACCTATAGACTCAAAGTAAATGGGTGGAAAAAAAAGATATATCACGTAATGGAAAACAAATGTGAGCAGGAGTAGCCATTCTTATATCGGATAAAACAGACCTTAACAACAGCAAACACAAACCAACGAACAAAGAACACAATGAAGGGCATTATATAATAAGAATGCGCATTCAATACAAGAGGACTTAACTTCTGGAAATACGTGTGCAAACACCAAGCACCCGCATCCATAAGACAAATACTACTACATCTAAAAGAAGTGAATGACAGCAATACGGTAATAGTGGGGGGACTACAACACCCCATTGACAACACTAGACAGGTAGCTGAGGCAGAAAGTCAACAAAGAAACTCTGGACTTAAGCTAGACCTTACCAGATAGAAATAATGAACATTTACAGAACATGCTACCAAGCACCAGCAGAATACACATTTTTCTTATTTGCAGATGAAACAAAACTGACCAGATGTTTTGCCAGCACATTTCAATAAATTTTTTTAAAAATCAAAATCATATCAAGTATCTTCTGGGACCACAGTGTAATAAAATTAAAAATCAATACCATAAGGAACTCTCAAAACTGTACAAATACATGAAAATTAAAAAATGTGCTCCTCAATGACTTTTGGGTAAACAATGAACTTAAGGCAGGAAAAAAAATTTTTTTAATGAATGAAAACAGAGACACAACATATCAACACCTCTGGAATACAGCAAAAGTAGTGCTAAGAAGAACATTTATAGTGTTAAATGTCTACATCAAAAAGACAGAAAGTTCTAAAATTAACAACCTAAAGTCACACCTCAAGAAACTAAAAAAAAAATTAAAACAAGAACAAACAAAACAAAAAGCTAGCAGGAGAAATAAAGATCAGAGCACAACTAAGTGTTATTGAGACCCCCCCAAAGAACAAAACAACAACAACAAAAAATACCACAACGGGTCAATGAAATAAAAAGTTGGTTCTTTGAAAGGATAAATAAAATTGATAGCAAGTTTAACAAAGAACAAAAGATTCAAATGAGCACAATCAGAAATGAAAAAGGTGACATTACAACTGATCCACAGAAATACAAAAGATCATCACAGATTATTATGAACATTTCTATCCACACAAACTAAAAAACTAGAGGAAATGGATAAATTCCTGGAAACATACAACTTCCTGGGACTGAATCAGGAAGAAATAGAAATCCTAAATAGACCAGTAGGGATAATGAAATTGAATCAGTAATTTTAAAAAATCTTCCAATTCAAAAAGAAAAGCCCAGGACTAGATAGATCCACAGCTGATTTTTGTTTTTTTGACAGAGTCTCGCTGTCGCCAGGCTGCAGTGCAGTGGTGCAATCTTGGCTCGCTGCAACCTCCACCTCCTGGATTCAAGCAATTCTCCTGCCTCAGTCTCCCGAGTACCTGGGACTATAGGCACATGTCACCACACCTGGCTAATTTTTGTATTTTCTAGTAGAGACAGTAGAGACAGGGTTTTGCCATCTTGGCCAGGCTGGTCTCGAACTCATGACCTCAAGTGATCTACCCGCCTCGGACTCCCAAATTGCTGGAATTACAGGCTTAAGCCACTGCACCTGGCCCTACAGCCAAATTTTAACAGCCATACAAACAAGAGGTGGTCCCAATCTGACAGAAACTATTCCAAAAAATTGAGAAGAAATTCCTCTCTAATTCTACAAAACCAGTATCATCCTGATACCAAAATCAGGCAAGGACACAACAAAGAAAGACTACTACAGGCCAATATCCCTTATAAACATAGATGTAAAAATCCTCAACAAAATACTAGCAAACCAAATCTGACAGTACATTAAAAAGATAATACATCATGATCAAGTGGGTTTCATTCCAGGGATGCAAGGATAGTTTGACATTGGCAGATCAATAAATGTGATTCATCACATAAACATAACTAAAAACAAAAACCTTATGATCATCTAAATGGATGCAGAAACAGGATCCAGTAAAATATAACATCCCTTCATGAAGAAAACTCTCAACAAACTAGGCAATGAAAGAACATACCACAAAAGAATGACAGCCATACAGGACAAACCCACAGCCACTATAATACTGAGTAGGAAAGAGTTGAAAGCATTTCCCCCTAAGAACTGGGATAAGATAAGAATGTCCACTCTCACCACTACTATTCAACATAGTACTGGAATTCCTAACCAGAGCAGTCAGGCAAGAGAAAGAGACAAAAGGTATCCACGTGGGAAAAGAGAAAGTCAAATTTTCTGTGTTCATTGATAGCATGATTTATTTATTTATTTATTTACTTACTTATTTTGAGGCAGGGTCTAGCTCTTTCACTTAGGCTGAAACACAGTGGTGTGATCTCAGCTCACTGCAACCTCCATCTCCTGAGCTCAAGCGATCCTCCCACCTCACCTTCCCAAGTAGCTGGGACTACAGGCATGTGCCACAAACCCAGCTAATTTGTTCTGTATCTTTTTTTAGAGATGAGATCTTACTACATTGTCCAGGCTTGTCTCAAACTCCTGGACTCAAGCGTGAGCCACCCACCTCAACTTCCCAAAGTGCTGGGATTACAGGTATAAGCCACCACGCTCAGTGATGACATAATCTTCTATTTAGAAAACCCTAAAGATCCGTCCAAGACTCCTAGACTTGATAAACGACTTCAGTAAAGTTTCAGAATACAAAATCAGCATATAAAAATCATTAGCACTTCTATACAATAATTTTCAAGCTGAGAATGAAATCAAGAACTCAATCCTGTTCAAAACAGCCACACACACACAACATACACACACACAATACCTTAGGAATACATCTAACCAAAGAGGTGAAAGATCTCTACAAGGAAAACTACAAAACCCTGATGAAAGGAATCACAGATGGCACAAACAAATGGAAAGACATCTCATGCTCATGGATTGGAAGAATCAGTATCATTAAAATTACCATAACTACCCCCAAAGCAATCTACAGATTCAACATAATTTCTATCAAATTTCCAAGGTCATTCTTCACAGAATTAGACAAAAAAATGATTGTAACATTCATGTGGAACAAAAAAAAAAAAAAAGAGTTTGAATAGCCACAGCAATCCTAAGCAAAAAGAACAAAGCCAGAGGTATTATATTACCTGACTTCAAATTATTATCGCTGAAGGAACTAAAACAGCATGATACTGGTACAAAAACAGACATACAAATCAATGAAACAGAATAAAGAACACAGAAATAAAGCCACATACCTACAACCAACTGATCTTTAGCCAAGTTGACAAAAATAAACAATGGGAAAAGGACGCTATTCAATAAATGGTGCTGGGGAAATTGCCTATCTCTATGAACATCTCTATCCACACAAACTGAAAAATCTACAGGAAATTCTAGCCATATGCAGAACAATGAAACTGGGATCCTGTCTCTCACCATGTATAAAAATTAACTCAAGATGGATTAAGACTTAAATGTAAGACTTGAAAGTATAAAAGGCATAGAAGAAAATCTAGGAAAAAAACTTTGGACTTTGGCCTAGGCAAAGAATTTATGACTACACCCCCAAAAGCAATGCAGCAAGAATTAAAATAGACAAATGGGACCTAATTAAAGTAAAAAGATTCTGTGCAGTAAACAGACAATATAGAGAATGGGAGAAAATATTTGCAAATTATGCTTCCAACAAAGAACTAATACCCAGAATCTACAAAGAACTCAAGCAACTTAGCCAGAAAAAAACAACCAATCCCATTAAAAAATGGGCAAAGAACATGAACAGACATTTCTCAAAAGAAGACATACAAGTGGCCAATAAACACATAAAGAGATGCTCAACATCACTAGTCATCAGAGAAATGCAAATTAAAACCACAGTGAGGTATCTTATACCACTCAGAATGGTTATTACTAAAAAGTCAAAAAAACAAAACAAAAAAACACAAAAGACGTTGACATAGATGTGGAGAAAAAGGAAGCCAAATACACTGTTGATAGGAATGTAAATTAGTACAGCCCATATGGAAAACAGTATGGAGATTTCCCAAGGAAATAAAAATAGAATTACCATTCAACCCAGTAATCCCACTACTGGGCATCTATCCAAAGGAAAAGACATCATTATATCAAAAAGACATGTACCCATATGTTTATCACAGCACTATTCACAACAGCAAAGGCACAGAATCAACCTAAATGTCTATCGACAGTAGATTGTATTTAAAAAGTGGTAATATACACCATGGAATAGTATGTAATCATAAAAAAGAATGAAATCATGTCCTTTGCAGCAACATGGGTGGAGCTGGAGGCGGTGATCTTAAGTGAAGTAAATCAGAAACAAAAAAGCAAATACTACATATTACTCCTTAGGAGTGGGAGGTAAACAATAGGTACACATAAATATAAAGATAGAAATAATAGACACTGGGGACTCCAAAACGGAGGAAGACGGAAAGAGGAGGTGAAGGTTTTAAAAATTACCTATTGGGTACAATCTTCACTATTTCGGTGAGTACAGTAGAAACCCAAACCTCACCATTATGCAATATACCCCTGTAACAAACCTGCACATGTACCCACAAGTCTAAAATTTCAAAATAAACAAGTTTTAAAAGTCTGCTTTACAATCAATAGCTTTCGAGTTTTCAGTGAGAATTAAAAAGATGTTAAGATGTTGTCTTTACAAACCCTTTTTTCTAAAGGAGATAAAGTTCTAGAAACAACTAAAAAGAGTTCTTGAAAGTCAGCCACGGTTTTCGGAGACCCTAAAGGGACTTTCTGCAGTGAACAGGTCTCGCCGGCTAAGTGAGTGGACAATAAGATTCGCAGCAGCAGCCTCTACCCTTGTTTTATACCAAGTAGACAGGCTTATTAGGAAGAATCAGTTTTGATGTGTTCATCTGCATTTTTTGACTTTTCTAAAATGGATATGCATAGCCTGTTATTTTGAAAAACATATTTTTATAAAATAGGATCATTTTGTCAAAACTAAAATTTAAAACGACTTTAAAAAAATCTCCCTTGGTGGACTGAAGGGGAGTAGTGCTAAGAAAATATGGCATAAAAGGCATCTGGACTGTGACCCCCAGTACCGGTGTCCCTGCGGGGGTCATCTCCAGAAAGGTTTAATCTGGGCTGAGGTTGAGTTCAACCTCAGTGCTCCTCCCAAACAGGGGCAGGGCTCTCTTGGAGCTACTGTCCTTTGGGGGCTCAGATTCCAGCAGGGATACAATTAGCTTGCTTTACAGTCAGCTAGAGATTTGTTTTCAGACATGACTCCTTGTTGGGTATGTTTTTTGGATCTAAATGTTGGAGATCCCCAAATGGACTACATGCCATAATTTGAATTCCTGCTTTAATTGTGTGGTCATGACAGAGGCAGGTCCAGCAGGCACAGAGGGACATGTTGGAGGAATGGCTGCCCCCTTCAAGCATCAGATGGGTGACAACCTGGAGGAAGACTGTGGTACATGTGGAGACACCATGACACCACATTAGGTTTACTGCGAGCGCTGTGCCCCTCCACCCTTCTCTCTAGAAGGTGCTGAACTTCAAAAGCATGCTATAACCCACCACTGTATTTTACTAATAATTAGAATTTATGCATTTTCCCTTGAGTCAGACATTGCTACAAAACTTGACCATAAAGAGAATTTCACCTTTCCTCTCAAACCTACGAGAGGAACCAGCATTCTCTCTCTTCTCCCTCTAGCTTATTTGCCATCCAAATCATCTGACATTTAAAATCTTCCTTTTCTTCTGACATCTCACTGACCTCATCCATGATATCTAGGAGTACGGGCTGAAGGTTTTCCTAAATTGGAATTAACTTTGGGACTCTTGCCTTAACCTGTTCCTTGTACATAGTTCACAGCACTTGAACTGCTTTTCCTGTAGATGGACAGAAGGTCTATGTGGTGATTACAGGCAAGGCGGGGCCTCTGTGGCCTTCCATCCTCAGCTTTGCCAGATCCCAACCCTATGGAGCTGAGCACAGAAAGGCAGGCTGCAGTACCCAGAGGCTCAGTTCCTCACATGTGACACACACAGGGGACCATCTCCTCTCCAGAGCGAGTCACCCAGGCTGGTGGGAACGCCGTCCTGCTGCCAATCCAGTGAGTGTCTATCACTGCTGCTGGGAACATTTTTTGTCTTTCTTCCTCCCCTAAGCTCCTGGACAGAGAGTTACATCTTGTTCACTCTCCCTCGCCCTTGCTCGCTCTGCACTACCTGTTCATCCGTATGGTGAATGAACACTCGCAAAGGGTTGCCTATATCACTTCTACTATGACTGAATTTTATACTCATCAAAAAAAAGGAGGGGGGCCTGTAGCCTTCATTCAAACCCACAGCTTCTTCCACTTTCAGCCTCTCAGCCAAAACGTTTTGCTGGTGACTGTTCAAGTCTTCCATTCAGCATTGCACCAAGATGTCCCTATCTGAATGGCTTTCCTCTAGTTTCCACGGTAAGGGCTCACAGGCTGGGGTTGCTGGGGACTCCAAAATGGAGGAAGATGGAAGGAGGACATGAGGGTTGCTGGAGTGTGCAGAACGCACTCAAGTCTCCCCAAAGGGCATCCTAAAAGCCCTGGCACCACTGTAACGAGAACACACTCATGAGAGCTGTGAAGGGCAGTACATCTATAACAGGTAAGGAAAAGGACTTTCTTCAGGGCAGAGGCCACTTGGGGGCACTCACTTTCCTCTGTAATGACAATGACAGCAGCTGAGGGCTGCAGCCACTCGTGGTCCTTGCAGCTGTGCAAAGTTGGGAGGGGCGGAACCATGAGTTCCAGACACACAGACAAGGCAGACCATCACAAACACAAACTTACGTGGGCAGCTGCAGGGCCAGAGTCCACTCTTGCTGCCCCCGACGTCCCTGCGGCAGAACAGTCGGCCGGTGACCCTGACGAGAGCAGGCACTGGGGACTGCCGGTGGTGATGGCCTTCTCTTGAGCTGATGTGCAGCAGCCTGAGGATTTACTGTGAGTGAGCCCAGAGTGTGTCTACACACTGGCGCCAAGGAGGCAGGGGCATGGGAAGGCTCAACCTGGCCAGTGGCAAAGTACCAAGGCTGCGAAACCCACTGCTGCTCACCTGAGGAGCACGGGGTGGGGAAAAGGTGAGGGGTTCCGTGGCAGTGACAGGGGCTCTGCACAGAGGCTCCAAAATCTGTCTGTGCCCTAGCTTGCTGTGTGCCTGGGAGTCTTCTTTACTAGCTGGTCTGGGTCCTGTTGCACTCAAGGGTCGCTGTCCCCTCTTCTTGAACCACAGAGGCCTAAGCAGGAGGCAGAGACTAGCAGGAGAAACTGGAGAGCGTGCAGCAGGGAGAGGCAGGACAAAGGGCCATGCGCTCAGAACCAGGGGGCCAGAACAGCCAACCAAAGAGGATGCGGGCTTGGAAACTTACACACACACACACACACGTGCACACACTCTCACACACTCACAAACATGCACATATGCATACAAATACACACATGCACACATATATATGCTGTATATCGCCTACACATATGCAAACACACACACATATACACACAAATGGCGCACACATACACATGCTTCATACATACACATACATATACACATAAATATATATACACACATACATATAGGTCCAGGATTGCTAATCTAAAAATACGAAATCCAAAAAGCTCTAAAAGCTCTAAAAGCTGACACTTTTTGAATGCTGACATGATACTCAAAGGAAATGCTCACTGGAGCATTCTGGATTTTAGACTGGGATACTCAACTGGGAAGCGTACTGCAAACATTTCAAAATCAGAAAATAATCTCAATTCTGAAACAGTTCTGGTGCCAAGCATTTCAGATAAGGAACACTCAATCCTTATACTCCTACACACACACACACACACACACACACACACACACACACATACATACAATTTTCTATGCTAAATGTAATGTGTTCACTGTAACAAATGTGGAAACTAAGAAACAAAAACAAAAAATAATAACTGACATTTCTTCAAGGAGAATGCCTACTCAAGAATGTACAATGACAGACACACCAGGCAACAATCATCATGACAGGACCGCACCAGGCAATGGACATCTGCAGAGAGCCGAGGGTCGACACATTCTCAAATCATCTTCCTTCAAATGACTTCCGAAGTACAAAAGTAAAATACAGGTGACCTTTGGACAACACAGGTTTGAACCATGAGGGGCCAGTTATAAGCAAATTTTTTTTCAACCAGACACAGATGGAAAATACAGTCTTGATGGGATTTGAAACCTGCGTACATGGAAAGCCAGCTTTTTGTATATGTGGGTTCCCAGGGCTGACTGCAGGACTTGACTATGAGCAGATTAGGGTACACGCAGGGGGTCCTGGAACCAATGCCCCACGTCCCCTGAGGAAAGACTACAGTAACTTAACAATGCGAACCTTCAGTGACAACACCATAATCAAGCCATAAAGATCAACATCAGCAAAAACTGGACCAGCCAACATCATCATGGCTGCAGAAGGCCACCTCTTGTCTGTGGACCAGATGGGATCCCAAGGCAACACCACACAAACCAAAGTGGTCCTTCAAGAAATCCCATCCATTGCGAGAGGTGTGGAAAGGCTGAGGAATGCGCTGTACTAAAGGAAACTAAAGAGGTCTTAAAATGAATGCAACTGGTTCCTGAACCAGAATAAAAGAGTAACATAAAGGAGGTTTATGTGAACAAGTGGGGAAACCTGAAGGAGGTCTGCAGATTCAACTCTGCATCTTATTAAGGTGAAACACCCTGACTTTGGTAACTTTACTGTGCTATGTAATTGCATAACCCTACCTTTAGTCAACAGACTCTGAGGTATTTAGGAGTAAAGGGACTTGATATCTACAAATGAGTCTCAAATGGTCCAGAGAAAAGAACCATGATATGTGTACATATACAGGTATATATGTTCATATACGTATCTCTACATATGTACGGGACAGTGGAAATCCTTCAAAATGTGGGAAAGATATTAACAATTGGGGGAATCAGGGTAAAGAACATATGAGAGTTATTTGCTCTATTACTACAACTTCTCTATATGTTCGAAATTTTTTCAAAATGAAAGTTTAAAGAAATACACACGGTGTGAAGATAATGACCTGTGGCTCTCCTCTGGTCACTCAGCATCTCAGGAGTGTCTTTTCCCATAGCAACGATCACCCCAGAACGGGAAGTTACACAGTGGAAAGCATGGGGGCCCTTGTTTCAGGGCTATCTTCACGAGGAGCATCTCTGTTCTTTTCCATTCAACAGCTGTCTTGATGATCCCAGATGTTTTAAGATCCAAAATACCGAGCCAGTGTGGCTCAGTCACAGCTGAGGAGGTCAATGGGTTCAACAAAATATCCCAGGTGTCCAGGTGAGGTTCCACGAGTCCAGCCTCTGGAACTGGGTCCCTACAGGTGTGTGTGCACCTGCCCAGCGAGGGGCCACAAGCCGGCCATCACAAGGTCCCCTTGTCCATGCCCGAGCTCTTTATTTGGTGGCTATGCGATGGCCGAGCTCAGGCCCACAGATAGGGAAGGGACATGGTACCAGCCCCCACTGCCTTCTCCCCCACCTCTTGTATCGGCAGGTCACTCCGAGCAAAAGCAGCCCCCCAGCAACCAGAAACGCATGTAGTATAATCAGTCTACTTTTACAGTAACGTACTGTCTTTATCAGGACAACTCCTCCTTCATGTCTTATTTCAAACCCTGTCACTGACTGATGGTCACTCTGTTACAGAAAAACTCTCGCCTGAGCCCTTCAGTAAGCAGGACAGGTCTAACTGTGATTTTTTGAGTACGGTACCTTAGGTAGGCTCTGTAAGGCCTGCCATGCAAGCAGTGCCCTGGATCATAGCACCATCCTGGCAAGAGCAGGAAATCAGCTTCTACACAGCCCACTGGGCCACCACCCACCAGCCAGCGGGGCAGAGCTGTCCCATCTGCTAAGGCCCCACAATCACGAAGGTGAGGGTAGGAGGGTGGGGCACGTGGTAGACAGACAGAACAATGACAGACAGGTGGATGGGGCTGGGTATGGGATGAGTGGAGTGGTTGGTGAAGGAAGACTGGCAGATTCACTGGAAATTCAGAAAACAGTGAAGTTTGAGAAGCTGAGAGACACAGCAGGCACAGAATCGCTAAAACACTACAAAAGGGCTACACTCCCCCAGTGCCATCTTCAGTCTGAATAATGCAGAAAATGAGAGACATGATAAAAATTTCATAAATGGAGCTGTCCCTTAGGTCTATATTTTTATTTAATTACAACATTCAGGAAAATGTATTTGTAGATAAAACTTTCACCCTCAAAAATCCTAATTCATCCCCCAAAATGTATTTGCTATGAATATAGTTTATACTAATCATCTTTATACTGCCTATAACTAATTTTTTTAAAGTAAGTTTATATGCCATTAAAATGAAATTATATAATCACAAAAAATACTGATAACTGGGAAGGCAAAACAGAAATTACAGAGATTTCTTTGAAAAAGTAGAACATATTCACTGGCAGCTCTTGGACTTCCAGCCTGCTACTTTTTCAGTACTAAAAACCAAACAATCTAAGCAAAAATCACCAGTGACCCACAGCAGCTTCCAGCCAGCCACGAGTATGTCTGTTGGACTAGCAGGGAAGAAACATGAGCCAAAAACACTGCCGTTTGGAACTAACTCCTTTAGAACCTAGCAAACGAAAAGGATCTACTGAGTACCAGCTCAGAAGGTCTAACACCAAGAAGAATAAGTACCTGAAACTGACTGTGCACATCTACCCCCATCCTCCAATCGCCCGGAGTTCTCAGACTCCAAGAGGCCTCCAGGCAGATCTGAAAGCAAACGCCGCTGGATCAGACCTCTTGGGGTCTGTCCATTTGCTCTAGACAGGCTCAGTAAACATCGTCTAGAGTTTCTGGAAACTACAGAAACAGCCAATCAAAGTGATGGATTGCCTGGACACGGTCTCCCCCACCACCCAGGGAACTGTCACCAGAGTCCCAGTGGTGCGAGGCCCTGGGCAGTGAGAAGAACTGGTCCAAAGCCACACTACGAGGAACTGCAGAGTCCCAGCCAGTGGCCAGCCCCCAAGTCACAAGCCTTCCCACCATATTATAAGTGATACACAGCACTTGGTACTATTTATAAAAATGAATTTCTACACCCACTCATATTCTTATAAACACATAAAACTTTTGCTCCAGCAATGACACTGCTGGGAACCAACCCATCCATCTGTCTATTCACCCACTTCCCCGTTAATGACCAAAGACCTATGCACGAGAATGTTCATTTCAGCTCTATTCATAATTAGAAAGAACTGCACACGACAGAGCTGTCCATCAAAGAGGGTTGAGTTAATCAATTACGGCACCTCCATGCAATGAAACACCATGAAGCTGCAGAGGAAATCACAAAAATGCACAGAAAAAGTAACTTTAAAATGAAATTATATAATCACAAAAATTCTGTTAACTGGGAAGGCAAAACAGAAACTATGATACACAAAACACTGTCCACAGCGCTCACCTCTGGAGAATGAGACTGGAGTGGGAAACGGAGAAGAAAGAGAATCTCATCATTCACCAAATGATGGTAAATTACTTTTTTGCAGCATTTGCTTCACTTTTTTTTTTTTACTATGAACGTTACTTTTGTAATTAAAATAGGTTCTCCTTTTTTGGTCTCCTGGTTGGACATAGGTGATGGTAATAAGTCACAGCAAACTTACTCTTGACTCTGAATCCTGTTTGTAGTTCTAGGGTCTGCAAATTGTCATGCCTTGACTGAATGAACCAACTTCTTTGGAAAGAGATGAGTGGGGGTGAAGTGGGAAGAAAATTTCCACATGAACATCTTTGGGGAAAATGCTAGCCTCTAATGCATTCATGTTCCTGGAGACCCTTTTCTCCATAAAAGGAAGTAGCTCTTGAACCAACTGGTATAAAGATTCAACAACCAAATCCATCTCACCTACTGATGCTTAAGCAGCCCTGGTGCAGCAGGCACCATTTCCACCTGGCCAAGCCAGTGGGGCCAGATAGGAACGCGGCTGCAGAGCCAGGCTCAAGGCTCTTCCACTCATCCTGGCCACAACGTCAGCAACCGTGGGTATCCATGAAAGTACCACTAACTAAGAAGAGGCAGAAAACGTGGACCATAAGATGAAATATACCTATTAATGGAAGACAGCTCATTTAGGAACGAAGAGTACAATTTTCTGTTCTGACTGGAATCACAACAATCTCAGCAGAACAACAAAACAACCTCACTTAGGATCTATCAGTGTCTAGATAAAGACCTTGGTTATAGAGATATGGTACCTAACCACAACATTTTATAACCTAAAAACACAGATCAAAATCGTTAGTGCTACAGAATTACAAGAGGGATTTCCATGAGTAACATTTTTTTTTTGAAAAACGTTTTTTTAGTGGTAATCAAAATTTAATGAAACATGAAACCTAAAATGTAATCTATAATTTGGAAAAATGTTTCCAGATTTGAGTTAGATGGGCTGAACCTCTTCAAGCTATCTCTGGTCCAGTTGCATGGGGAGGGTGGGGATGCGCCCTCGCTGTCACTCACTCAGCAGATGCTCCCTGAGAACCTCATCGGTGCCAGGAACCAAGGTGTTCGGATTTGGGTCTGGAATAAAATCCCTTGACTTCATGGAACTTCATTCAAGTAGGGAAGACAGACAAAAAGCAAAATTCAGAGACTGTCAGGTGGCGGAAGGCGAAGTAAATATGTTCAGCAAAGGGCTGCTGGCTAAGAGGGTCCTCGAAGGCAGCAAAAAGATGCCATGGGCTGACAGTGATGCTCGCTCCCAGGCGGCAGAAGGTGAGGACCAGCTGAGTCAGGAGGCTCTCATGACAACACAGGCAAGGAAGGCAAAGCCCAGGCCTGGGCCCGCAGCAGAGACAGGCAGGCGCTGTCCAATTCTGGTACACAGGCTGAAATGGCGTGAAACTCGAAAGAGTGAAATTACGACGAGGGGCTGCTCTGCCACTCTGAGATGGGAATTTGGAGGTATCATGTCTGGAGGGGGAGGATCAGATGCTAACTTTGAACCTGGTAAGTTGGCAGTGTCTTTTAAGCACCCACATGGAGGTGCCAGGTTGCAGCTGGAAACAGGAGTCTGAGGTTTGAGGAAGAGTTTGGATGGGAATGTAAACCTGGGAGCAATCAGCACAGGAACAAGGTGGAAAGCTGAGGGAATGGCTGCAGCTGGCCAGGGTGGGAGCGCAGAGAGGAGAGAGGAAGCACTAAGCCCCAGTGACTGGAAAAACAGGAAGAGACAACAAGGAAGGCTGAGAAGGAACTGCCAGTAAAGAGGGAGGGAACCCAGATGGAGCCGTGGAAAGGAGAGCAGTGAGTGACAGGAGGCCCTCGCTGCTACAAGCCCAGCAAGGGAAGACAGAGAACCCTGCTGGCTTTAGCTGCATGGATGCCACACTGATGGGAACAAGAGGAACTGACTAGCACCATGGGGACAAAAGCTGGGCTGATGGAGCATTTTTGAAAAGGTTTAAAAAGGAACATTAGGAAATCAAGGAAAATGATCATCCTCATCTGGAAACAGTAATCTGAACCACTGCCTTAAATTGTGAGGGAAAAGAAGGCAGAGCCTTGACCCAAGGCAGTAAGGAAGACCCATCCTTAATTTTGCCTTTGGGAATCCTTATCCCAAGTCCTCTGTCAGCCCAAGGATGGCAGAGCACAGGTCCCCTTCCCACCAAACACCTGGGGGAGTTTCCAGTTGACCCCGTCTCTCCTGCAGCTACTCCCCTCTGGGCTTCCAGAGTTTTCCTTCTTCAGGGCAGTATGCGTTGAGCCCAGCAAACTACTTCTGGAGGTCAAGGTCACTGAGACACTAACAATGGTGTCCGAGGTCTTTTTCTCTGAAGCTTTCAAGGGGCACTCTATTCAGCTCTGCCACTCCACTAGGAGAGGACATATTCTAGGTGTGACTACCAGGTCTCAGATTTACTCAATGTGATCAGCCTAGCTCCTGATGGATGCATTTGTTAAGGGCAGCTGCCTCTTTCTGCTCCTGAATGGCCAAGGGACTTGGGGCTAGGAAACCCGTGTTGGGGAGCTGGGTTCTGATCCTGGCTCTGCCAAAGCAAGGGCGACCATCCCCCTAGAAGAGCACCTGGAACTTCTACTACAAAAACAAGGCCATCGCCCTTGTACTCGCCTGCCTGGGATATGCTGGGCTCCGTTCTTCGAGGTGTGGACAGAGCAGTGAATAAGAGACCCTGTCCCTGTCCAGGGGGGAGGTGGGTAAGTTCTAGAGGTAAAAACAGAGAAACATGTTACCAAACAAGATAATCTCGGGAGACAATGAACAACATGGAGACACAGCAAGTGCTCTGTTAGAGGGAGGCTGGCTGGGGGCACTGCCTTTTTCACCTCAGAGGAAGAGATGTTTAAACTGAAACCCAAATGATGACAAAGTGGCAGTGAAGGAAAGGTCTCAGGGAAGAGCCCTTGGTGTGGAGATGCCACAGGGGAAATGCACAGAGGTAGACGTGAGCTGGCAAATGTAAGGGACCAAGTAGGCCAGGGCGGGTAGAGCACAGTGACAATCCCCATAGCGGAAGGGATGGAGAACGGGACCGTGCGCCCCTTAGGGGAGAGCTTGGATTTAATTCCAGGTGCGATGGGAGGACAGTGGGATTTGACTGACTCTCCAGAAATCACACAAGAGCTGCTGGGCTGTGGATGATGTAAGGCAGGGCAAGGCGAGCAGGAGACAGGCTGCTGTCCTGTCCCAGGCTGGGACTGGAGATAGCACAGTGGAGCGGGCAGGAAGCACTGGCTATGAGACGTGCTGGAGACAGAGAGTCAACTGGATCTGTAGCTGAGTCCAAAGGGAGAATCAAGGATACACTCCTCTTCACTGGCCAGAGCAACCGAGCAGATGAGGATCCCTTTTAGTTAGGCAAGGAGGCCTTGGTGGAGTATACTTCGATCGTATTTTCTTTGTGTTAAATTTCACGTGGCAACTAGAGACCCAAGTGAAGGTGGAGAGCACCTCTCAGCAGTGACTTGTCCTGGTTATAGATCCGGGTCAAGAGCAGAGGGATGGCATCTGATGGCATGGGGCTGGAAGCGGTAACTCTGACAGAAGACGGCTAGAGTCGGGGGAGGCTGAGGACAGAGGCTTGCAGGCCTCCAAACACCCAGCACCCTGGCAGAGCAGCAGACAGCAAAGGGATGAAGGAGCAGAGAGAGGGAGAGATCACAAGCTGGAGTCCAAAACACTGAGAGAAGCAAGCGTCTAGGAATCAAGGCTGTGTCAAATGTCGCTGAGATGCCACCAAAGATGCCACCCAAAACTGGCCACTGGTCTTGACCAGAGGCAAGCCACAAGGTCCCTTTGATGAGACCCATTTTGGGCAGCTGGTGGAATGGAGTGCTAACTAGGGTTGGCGGGGGGTGAAACCAGGAGATGAGAAGTAGAGACGCAGAGTCCAGCAGCTGGTCCCGAGAGGTCTGCAGAAAAGCAGCATAAAATGAAGCAGCAGCCGGAGAGGAATGTGGCTATGGGAGGGCTTCACTTAGATGAGACCAGTCAAGGCATGGCTGCATGCAAGCAGGAATGATTCTGGAATGAGGCTGAAACTGATCATGGAGGAAGGAAAAGACAATGACTGCAGGCTCAATGTCCCAGAGAAGATAAAGCAGGCAGCTGCAAATGGAATGATGTGTTGCCCTGTTTGGGTGGGAAGGCAGGCAGGTGGGTGCTGATAGGGAATGGATCAAACAGGTGGTAGACACAGCAGGTGGCTCTCATTGATAGCAGGTCCTGCCTACTAAGCCCAAGGCTAGGGTACCAGGTGAGAAGTTAAAAGCGGAAAGAGAAGGTGTAAGAAGTTGTCTTTTTCGTGCAAGTAGTGAATGAACTGGGAGTAGGAAAATCTCTTGGGAGAAAAAGAAATCAAGGAATAGAGACAGGAGATTTACCCTTTTGTTACCGATTTATAAGAGCTCTTTATTTAGGATATTGCAAATATAAATATTGCAAATATTCTTTTGCAGCTTATCAACATTTTAACATTTGATTCATAGCATTAATTTTCTTCATGGTCAAATCCAGCAATCTTCCACTATGATTTTACCTATTGCTTTAATAGTTAAGGTGTCACTCCTTAATCTGAGGACTAATTAATTATTCAACTGTATATTTTTCTGCTCCTAAGGTCTGATTTTTGGTTAACAGACTAATCAACCTAGAAATATTTCAGTGTATGTGTATTAGTTTGCCACGGCTGCCGTAACAAAATGCCATGAACTAGGTGAGTTAAACAAAAGAAACTCGTCTCACAGCTCTGCGGAACAGGAGTCCAGGATCAAGATGCGGGCAGGTGTGATCCTCCTGAGGGCTGGAAGGAGAACCCATTTCAGGCCTCTCCTGGAGGTTCTGGTGGTTGCCGGCATCTTTGTCATTCCGGGCTTATAGAAGCATCACTGCAATCTCCACCTGTATCTTTAAGTGGTATTCTTGTCCCGTGTCTATTTGCATCCAAATTTCTCCTTGGAAAAGGACATCAGTCATATTGGGTAAGGGGCCCAGCCTACTCCAGTATGACCTCATCTTGACGAATCACATCTGCACATTATTTCCACATAAAGTTACATCCTGAGGAACTAGGGCTAGGACTTCAACATATGCATTTTGAGGGGGACATAATTCAACCCATAACAGCGTGCAGTAAGGCCCTAATTCAACTACTCCTCCAACCAGTGGAGAGCTGTCAAAGCACATTAAACAATGATGCCACATTGAGAAGATTCTAACCTTGCATGCGTTCGAATCTCGGAGTACATGCTTCAGTGCACAGAACTTTCACTCTCCATTCAACTCGAACCACGCGGTTTTCCTGACAGTAGCTTTGTAACATCAAAGCCACTCTTTTGAAGAAGGTAATCTGTCACCATGAAAAGATCAAATCCAAATGGCCTCTTCTATGTCCCCATTAAACCCGACCTCTCGGTAAGACTTGGACCACGCTGACGACCCTCGCTGGACGCCCAGCCCCACAGGCCCCACTCAGGCTGTTCTAACCTCGTAGGCTTCCATGTGCTGTCCCCACTCGGAAGGGCCCTGATCTATTCTGGAAATTTAAGGTAGAATTTTAGATTTCAAATTTTCAAAAACATAGATGAACACAATGTGCATTTCTAGTTCCAAATCAGGGTTCCGACTGATTTCAGTATCTGAGACAATGTAAAACTAGATAAACAAAAACTCCATCTATAAAAGTAAGTGGAATACCATCTATAATAAGAGAATGTGAGAGCACACACTGCTGGTGTTCCAGACACACACTAAGTACCTGAGACCTGGCAGGCTGGGCAGCAAGTTCCCAGGTTCCCAACAGGCCGACGGTTATGGCAGGAGCAAATCTGGTTCTCTTGGTCTCTATGGCATAAAACTTGTCCACCTATAGGAACAACTTTGGTTTCTATAGAAGCGACTTGCCCTTTATTAGATGACCTCCAAATTACACCAAAGAGGGTGGACACAGAATAAGAGATGAAGGCCTTCCGTGGACTTGGGTCACTGACCTGACTGCTAATAAAAGAACAATGCCTTCGAGGGAGATGGCCATATAGCGTCACCAGAGACACAGAGACACTCCATATGCACCAGGTAGGTGTCCAGAGTCCAGGTGGTTGTAGAGTGGGAGGAGAGGAATTCTGAGACTTCTGCTGCTTGCTAACAACCAAGCCATCCATGAAAATACCTGAAAATCTCAACAGCATGAGATTGGTCAAAGCTGACACCACACAGACTTTGTTGAAACCGCAGATTTGTCTATCAAAATGTTTTTTTCTTACCCATCCCCTTCGTGTTATTTGCCTCATCCTTTGGCTTGCTGCACACCAGGTTTAGTCTGACTCAGAATTATCAGCATGGAGATAATTCACTCTTGACCCTTCAACGGCCCAGTCTTCTTCAGATCCCTGCCCTCAACAAGACAATTCACTGTGGTCAGAATTCACATTCATAAAGCTGTTCCTAGTTATGCTCTTGGTACCCACTGGAATCTTACTGGAATAAAATTAAGAATTTTGTCCCCTCTCATGTAACTGGTTACAAAGGAGGTGAGCAGCCACTGAGCACAATATACGAGGGCTCCTCACACTCCCCCTTGCTGGCCTCTGTGCCTGTCTTCAGCTGGCCCTGGTATGGTAGGAAGCAAGGCATCCTCCTGCACATGGGCAGCATGGGCACTGCTTCCTCGGCACCATCAGACCCAGGCCATGGGCCCTAGCGCACGCTCCGAGGGAGGACTGGGCGGTGGGGCAGCAGGAGGGGGCTGCAGCAGGAAGAGTCTGTTCTGTAGCCCCGCCCATGAAGTCGGGAACAGCCACAGCATACACAAGGGCTTGCACAAGAGGAGTACAACTAAGCCCCCAAAGCCTCCAGATGCTACTGCGCTAAAAGCTGTTTGTCTCAGCCAGCCCCACTCGCTGCAACTGGGACAGCCAAGAGAGTGGGGGACTCGGGAAGAGATGTCGGGTCTGACGTTTTCATCTCAGAGGAAAGAGCATACACATGCAGGTGTGTGTACACACAGGCAGCTCAGGCTCTGCACAACTGCCTGCATGTATTCCAAGCCACAAGTCCTCCCCAGGCAGGAAGAGCCCTCGCAGCCCTCTGAGTTCTCCCACACTCCTCCCCTTGGAGATTGCCAGAGACCACTCCAGCCACTGGCCTCGCCGGGCTGGTGAAATGACGCATCGGGAGGAGACTTAAGTTTTCCTTCCACAAACTTCACCACTGTTTACAGGGTCCATGACTAGCTACCCCTGCCATTTCCCAGGTGGCTGCATAAAGAATCTTCCCAAGTAAATTTGGTAGATCAAAGAGGGGCCTCTAAACTGCAGGCTAGATGGGGCATGCAATGATAACAAGATCTTCCTCTTGAACTGTGAGTGAGTACAGACGCTAATATAAACCTGGCTAGAAGTGCAATCATGCGGCTGTCACTGTGCTTGAGACCATGAGGTCTTTATTTCCTTGTGTTCTGTCTCCTCGGGAACCTTTCAGCATGCTGAGGCTCAAGGGCTGACGGCTCAGGAATCCCCCGCCCTCGGATGATGTTTATACCCAAGGAAGCCGAGCATGGAAGAGACAACCCCCTTCGCACAGTGTGTTCTGCCAACAGAATTAGGAGTATTCTGTGGCTTTTGGAAAGAAGGAAGGAAGCAGCAGCATGTCCCTGGCTTCTCCTGAAGCGTAGGGAATGCCTGGGGACGCCGAGGGCACCACGGGGTCCCAGGGAGGCGGCTCTGCTTGTGTCTCTTGTGGCCAGGAGCACCAGCTCAGAGCATGCCTTGATCCCAGGGCTTGTGAAAAACCAGAGACTGGTCAGTTGATGCCAATAAACGTTCTCCTGCCTTCAGGTGGCTGCTGCCGACCCTCACAGAGTCCCAGGCAAGGGCACCCCTGCAGAGCATGCTATGGTCTGGCCTTAAAAGACATGGCTTCGGTTAACAGGGAGAATTACTGTGGTATGCCCTGGTCAGTCTGTTTTCTGTGAGGTTTCTCCTCTAAAAGAGCACACTGCAACATCAGTGCATGTTAAGAGGTGTACTTTTGATTCCAAGCAGGGGTTTTTCTTTGTTTAGCATTTTATTTTGGAATAATTTCATTTTGAAGTAATTGTTTAGCATTTTACAGAAAATGTGCAAAACTACAAAAACTCTCTTATATCTTCTTCATCTCGGTCTCTAAATATTAACATTCTCTTTCTCAAATTCCCATTCTCTTTGTCTACCTATCTAGGAGTGAGTTGCAGACATCTAGCCCCTTTCCTGCTAGATAACTGAGTGTGTATCTCGTAAAAACAACAGCACTCTCATAACTACAGTACAATAATCAACACTGATATATTACCGTTAGCTAATTCACAGACCTCACCCAAATTCAGCCAAGCGTTCGACTCCTGTCCATTTTAGGAAAGGAAAAAAAGCAATGTTTTTCTTGGTTCAAGATTCAGTCCAGGATCGAAGCTGCGTGTGACTGCTTTGGCTCTTTGGTTCCTCAGATCTGGGTTTTGTTTCTGGCTTTTGTTTCTGTAGGGGTCTTCTATGACCTCGAAACCCCTGGGGGAGTCCAGGCCATTCTGGAGAATGTCCCTTGGTCCTGGCTCAGTTGATGTCCCTTTGAGATTAGCTGTAGTTATGGTTTGGGGCAGGAGCACCGAAAAAGTGATGCTGTGTGCCCCGGATGCCGCAGCTCAGGAAGCACACAATGCCGCCCTGTCCCTTTTTTGGTGACATCAGTGTGGCTCACCTGGGAAGGGTGTCTGCCAGGTGTTTCCACACGTATAAGTCATTATTTTCCCCTGGCCTTTCACGCTGGTTCCTGTGTCTTTATGCCATGTCCCCTTCACTCTTTAAGCATCTCCAGGCAGCCCTGACTCCTTTTATTGAAGAATGAGATCTAGAAACGACCTGATCATTAGGTCGAACATGTATTTCAACACGGAGAAAACACAGAAATCAAGTTGTCTTATAGACCATGAAAACGACGAGAACACGAGAAATCACTGCACCTTACCCATTTTCCTTAGACGCACTCAGTTGTCCGGCTTCACTCCCCTTCCCTAGTCCAGACCGCGCATCGGCACCTCCTGCACCTGCATCCTAACTGGCCATCCCACACCTCCTCCAGCCCAGTCCATCCTTCACACTGCAGCAGGCAAAGCAAAGTGCAAAGCTGCTTTCCCCTCCCTGCCAGAGGCCTCCTTTGCCCTGGAGACCAATCTCTTCCCGAGACACCTAAGGCCCTGTCTTCCTAGGCGCTGCCTCCTCTTTGCTACCTCAGCCACGATCCAGGGTGCCTGTGCCTTCCTCAACTGTCCTGGCTCCCTCTTTCTGGAACACTGTATGCCTTCCAAGACAGTTAAGGATTCCTCACCCTTCGGCCCCACTGACAGCTCTCCCCACATGACGAAGTGTCCCGGCAGTGTGCTGGAATCCATCTGTGATAATGTGCCTCTGTGAGCTGATCGGCACTGGTCTCTCTCACTTGGTTACGGACTCCCAGAGGGCAACGCTGTGTCTGCCCTGTCAGCCTCAGACCCCAGCACCCAGGCAGTACCTGCATGTAGAAACTGCCTAAAATCTATCAGTGAATGGGCACAAGACAGGAACAGAGGACAGCAGGGGTGTTATTTCCCGGCTGTGTCCTGGTGGGGAAGTCGGATCCCTGAGGAGACGGTTGCCGGCTGGGTGCAGAGTGTAAGATCTGTGAGCGTGTGAGACGTTTAGACAAGCAGACCCAAGGTCCTCGCTTGTCATCGGTCACTCTGATCCTCTGTCCCAGGGCGATCCTGTGGACTTGAGACCTATCAGGGAGGCAGGTAGCAGTGAGCTGTGCTGAACAGCTAAAAAAGGCAAGGTGTGGAGCTACCGGAACAACACATACCAGAGATCTCGAAGCTCATGAGGTCAGAGACTCCATGTGGTGACTATGCGGTAACCTTCTATGCAAATGCCATTAGACTCTCTTCTTCCTCCGTCCCCGTCACTGCAGGGCCACACAGGCCTGACCTGTCATACAATCACTACACACACAGAAATAGCCACAGAAAAGCCAGAGGACTTGCTAAGGTGTCTGCAGTATTCCGAAGACACAAATCCTGGAGTCCCTGCAAACAGCTGCTGACCACCTGGGACAAAGAGTTCCACCCTGCTGGGGAGGACAGGCTTCCAAAGCCACCGTGTGCTACCATGCGGCACCTCTGGGCCACTCTCTCATTAGGGAGAACGCAGAGATGGAGAAAGGTTCAAGGAAGGGGTCAGGGCTGGGAAGTCCTGAAATTCACTCTATCCTGGATGTGGTAATCAACATAAGTAGGTCTATACAGATAAATATAGGAACACACATCCTGAGCTTTAAAACGTTCATAACCTTTTACTAGGAATCTGACTTCCTGGGTCTACCCTGCAGAAAGCATTCAAAATGTGGCAACGGCTACATTGCAGGCACCCAGTGAGGCTTCATTTATAGCACAGACACTGATGACAATGTAAGTATCTGGCCTCTGCCAAGTAGGTAAATACGGCACAAATCAGTACTCATCAACAGAGCTATCAGCGATCATGAATGTTTTTTAGGAAGACCATGTTAAGAAACACAGAAAATACTTATGAGATGTTAAACAACTAAAAACGTATGTAAAATTATATCTACCTTTACTAAAACCTGGTAAAATACTGAGGGCCAGGAACTGGACCAAACTCTGGGGAGACGGAAAGAGCTGACTGTGTCTTTTAATACTGTTCCAATACTGTTTTTGTTCCAGTTCAATGGTCAGAGTCAAAAGGGCAGTCACACTTCTGCTCCAAGGTTAAACGAAGAAGAAAGCAACGTTGCTTCCCACTTCCTCGAGTGTCTGTGGCGCTCCCGCTGCTCCTGGCACGGCAGCACGTCCTCGCATACCCTTCTAGGATTCCACAGAGAGACCAGGGACTGTGTGAGCAGAAACACTACCCGTGAACAAAAAGACAGGAATGTGCGCTGGTACATGGTGTTCCCATTTAAATATTTTCGGGGGATTTCCTCATCTAAATAAATCTGAAGATGCCAGAGTTCTATAAATAGGGCTAGAAACTACTGCCCTGATTCAAGAGGATCTCGGTTTGTAAGACGACAGCAAAGAAACTATTTTAGGGCAAAGTGAAAGATAAACCATGTTAGTCATTAGAATCTGGTTCTCTCAGGGACCAAAAAATAAAAATCACCAGCAGAGGGTATGTTCTTACAAACCTTCCCACACAGGGACTACGCCTGTCCTCTCTTTCCTAGAAGTGTCCAGACTTGGCACCAACAGCAGAGGGAGGATGTGTACCAAATTCTCTTATGAATTTTTTGGATTTTTAAAACACTCTCACTCAGTTTCCTCCACTCATTCTTTTTTTTTTCCCCCCTTTTTACATTTTTAGTATTCAAACTACTTTTCCTTCAGCAAATTAAGAGCCAGAAGTGAGAGCCTAAGGGAAGAAAAACAGAAAAGACAGGGAGGAAAAGAGAAGACAATCGCTTAGGTCTTGCTGGCTGTAAAGATGGCCCATCTCATCCTGGGTCTCAACCAAGACCCAGAGGCCTAACACTTCTTGACTGTGTAAACTCCTGGAACACTTTATCCTAAGCTGGAAGGACCTGCCACGTGTGCCTGTTGCAGAGGAAACAAAAGTCCCTCCGTGGCTGGTCACATAAATAAAGCACCAATGTCCATGTTCAGTGGCCATGTTCAGGCTTCTCCACTGGGTGAACTATGGATTCCTGCTCAAACCTAAACACAAACCAGCAGGCTGCTTGCCCGCAGGCATTGACAGCAGAGGCTGTCAGGTAGGTTAATCGGGCAAAGTGCCTTGTCTAGTACTTCCCCTTTTCCTGATGAAATTTCAAGTCAAAGCAGCAGCAAGAATTAGCACATTACTTTGCCAAGGAAAATTATTTCCTGTTGCTAGCAAAATAGGTGGTCTCTGTGAAAGTGCTGATGGCTACTAATAACCGATGACTGTGCACCGCCCTTGCCTTTGAGGCTACAGGAGCCTCACCTAGATGGCCACGTGCAGGCAAGGCACAGACTTAGATTTTCGACAAAATTATGATTCTTCCTGTGAAAAACATAGGTAATGTAAGTGCTCATGTTTCCAATGCTCTTGACGGCTACAGATAGCAAGATGTATTTGATACTGTCATAAAAGATTTACTTTAGGCTCCTCAAATTTAGACGTTTATATTTTAAAAGATATTTATAGTCCAGAGAAACACTAGTGGTTGGGATTTCAAGTGAGATTCCTGCACCAATTTCCTGTCTCATATTTAGCCAAACAAGCGGCCTGCTCCAGGCCACGACTGCCCCGCTGCAATTGCATCACTTGCTCAGATGCAAACACAGGAACATGCCGGCTTTGGGATTTTTCTCGGGCTGTAGGGGCCGTGGTCCCTAGAGAGCTGTGAGAGACCTTGGCTTTGGCACAGCCGCCAGAGAAATCCGAAAAAGTGAGGACGGCGTTCACCGTTTTAAAAATAATCACGGGGAATTTAGTGCCCTTTCCCAAAGCGGGTTCTGTGTGAAGTTTACAGGTGCTGCCTAAAAGTGCTTCGGTGATCATAAATGTTTCAGATACTCTAGCTTAGCTTGAGTGAATAGGTAGGTTCTTTTTTCTGTAAGATCTTTCGGATCCTCTAAAACTAAACAGGAAATGTAGAATGGTCAAGAAAACAAAGAGGAGGCAAAATTTCTCAAACTTACTGAACCTGTGTGGCTTTTTCCCCCTTGCAACAACTCAGGTAACTGGCATTCTAGAAAATGAGAGGTAAAAAGCGTGGAGAGACCTGTCACCTCAGCAACGCCAGAGGAAGACTGAAACCAAGAAAGCCACCAAACCTACTCCAACTACGCAGAGCTGAGGAAGCCTAGCCAAGCCCCTCTTGGGAAAAAAACACATCCTAGCCACCCTGCCATTAAAGCCTTAGCTCAAACACAAGGCCCACAGCCGCCGGCGCCCCCCTGAACCTGCCGACGCTCAAGGCTGGATGTGGGGCTGCTCCCAGGTCGTTCTGGGTCCTCACCCATCTCCCAGGCTGAGCTAAGCAGCTGTACAATAATGTGTGTGTGTGCACATGTCTCTGTCTCCGGCTGGCGCGAGTCCTGGAAGGCAGACGGCACAGCCCTCATCTCTGTCCCGAGCCTGCCCAGGGCAGCGCCTCACCTAGAGGAGGACCCTGACGTTGTCACATCCATCCTTCAGTGGTGGCTGCGCCGGAGGGCAAAAACGATGTTCAACAACGCACTGGGATCCGCTACATGTATGGGTTTTGCTCGCCGTTTCGGGGGTTCACATGGCCCCTCAAGTAATTGAATGCCATGTGAGTGTTCATGTAGGCATGCTGAAATGCATTTCTCTCATTTGGGGCACTGCTGTGGCACACTGAGAAGACAATGAGCTTGAAGCTCGGGTCCTGAGTCTAAACCCACTTTTTGTGATGTATCTGTCAATGACCCTGGAAGATGACTTTATCCTCCCTGGGCCTCAGGCTCCCTACAAGAGCACTGTCTTGTGGTCACTCCTGCTCCACATGAGGTGGTGAGGATGAAGGCAGTGATCACATAGCAAGGGTAGGTGGGGCACAGTAGCGGTGCCACGTTCATTCAGTGAAGGGGTGTGGGGGCCAGCTGCGGTGCCATGTTCATGTGGGAAGTGGGGGTTGCAGCCATCATGCCGTGTCCACAGGGGAAGTGGGGGGCATAGCCTTGGTGCTGCATTCATGCAGGAAGGGAGGTAGGGCACAGCCACTGAGCCGTGTCCATGCAGGAAGTGGGGTGGGGGGACTGTCATGCCACGTTCATGCGGCTAGGGCAGCCATGGTACAGATCTGACTGTCCCGAGCTCCAAGGCACAGAGACGTCGGCAGGGCCTGCCTCCTCAGAGCAGGAAGTGGAGGTTTCCAGGGATGCCGCCACGCATCAGCGCTGGAGGAGGGTTCCACACCAGCACCTTCCGAGTGCCGTCGGCAGGAGCTCCCCCCTCCACACTGTGGCACAGAGGGGAAATAGTTACAGGTAGGAGGCTCCCACTGGGAGATGGGAACCACGCCATAGCAGAAGGAAAGGAGTTAAGAGGTGTAGGTGTGAGAGGGGCCGAGGACAGAGGAGTTTTAACTTGAAAACCGCGGTGAGCTGAAGCACGCCTCATGCCGACTCTCACGTGGGTGAAGCCACGAGGTACCATCCTCGGACGGCAGCATCTTATCCATCTCGCCAGGGCCCGGGAGCTGCAGACCCAGCTCACTGCAGCCAGCGCCCATCAGGGCCACCAGCACTCAGGGTAAACTGCAGTTAGGCTCAGGCCCCAAAGTCTTCTGATCTCAAAGGCACCAAAAAGGTGACACAGGCAGACTGCGAAGGTGCTAAGAGTAACAGGGCTTGCTAGCAGGTGGAAGGGGCCAAAAGATGAATGAAGTGCATCCTTAGCAAGGCCCACGAGCAAACTGCTGGCAACAGGCCTAGCTGTAGACACCCATCTGCAGGAGGCAGCATCCTCTCCATGCAGTACATTCTGTGAAACCACCTGAACTTGGGGGCCAGGACTAGTTTTTCTCATCAAAGATGGTCTTAACACACCGCATGCGGTTAAAGCCTCAGGAGACCTAATTTTGATCATTAGTAAATAATTGTACGCACAAACCCCTATCCAAAGTGATTACTGTGGTTACAGAAAATTAATTTTTAAAATTAAGCACAGGGAGAAGAGCTGATTGGAGCTAAGACCAGATTTACGTCCTATTAATAACAAGGTTAAACTATGTGACTAACTGTGTTTGAGTAACAAATGGAAAAATGTGCTCTAACAACTCATCATGTAGCTGCATGAGAATCTTTATTGGCTGAAAGAAAATGCAGACTATCAAAGCCCCCTCAAAGTGCCCACTGAGCTTGTCCTAAGTTCACAAATAAAAAAGTTCCTAATAGCACTACTGTACTTTTTCTTCACCGGCGCTCCTCTCTGGGGTGCCCCCTGGGGGACCCCCACCCTCTCTCTCAGCACCTCTGCACACTGACTGCAGGAGTCAGCTCTCTGCCTGCTCATGGTTTCTGCTTCTTCAACATGTGAATCTGTTCTTGGCATGATGCAGCACAACCAACTCACTGGGACCTGTGGGGTCAGAGCGCCCCACACGTCACCTCGGTTGCCCTTGCCACCACTTCACATTTCTGCATACCTGGCTTGCCCACCCGTATATGGAACAGCTGCTTCTGGTGTCAAGTCCAACTCTGGTCTCACCAGCGGCAGCTGTGGAGAGAGGACGAGGCCCGTGACACAGGACGAGGCTGCGGTGGCTGCCGTCTCCTTCCCTAGACTTCCTGTTCTGCAAAAGCAACTGTCCTTACAATAGAGGCCAGATGGGTTTGGTTTTGTTTCTTGCAGCCAAAGGCATCCTGAAGAACAGGTGAAGCACAGGGTTCCAGGCTTGCCCAGAGAAGGACTCCCCACATCTCAGCAGCTGGTGTTACTACTGTCATTACCTGTGATGCTGTGGAGCTGGAGCCTGGCCTCATGCCCGGGCCCCTTGTCCTTCTCAGTTGAAGACCAAGCCCTTGGCAGTCCCAGGATGGTGCATGGCAGGAGAGGCAGCTTCCTGGCAGTGGAGGTGCAGTCCTAAAAAGCCCCCGGGCCTCCTTCTCAGAGAGGTCTTCCTCTCCGATGGTTGTTACCCAGGATGTGCCCAGCTACAATCAGGGAACTGAGGCTCCCTGGTAAGCGAAATAAAAGCCTCCCAATACCTCCAAGGAACAAAGGGCTATTCAGAAACGAGTGCTAAGTTCCTCCACTGCTTCCACAAATGCATCTCCTTTCAGTAGCAAATGCCAGTGTGTGCTGCATTTGGGGGTGATGCTTCAGCCCCAGGCAGGAGGCTGGACAGACTCAGAGTGTCTTCTCCAAACTCAGCAGGGGGCTGACCTTGGAGGTCTGTGAGGGGCAGGAAGAAGACTAAGGCTTTGGGCTCATCTAGATTGAGTACATTTCCTGCCTGTACCTCTAGCTGGCTGTGTGATTCCAGCTGAAGTATTTCATCCTGTGGAGCTTCAGGGCCTTGGCGTCAGCATATGAAAATAGCCTCTCTTTTGCAGCATGTGGAAGTGCCGTGAAAATGAAATGCGCAGTAACACACCAACCAGTAGATGCTTAGAAACAGGAAAAGTAGGATGTCCCTGATAGAATCTCCTAGAACCCAAATGTGAGTCTGTGGTCCAGCATCACCTGATTCATCTGAAGCCTCTTCCTTATCCATCTGGAATGCAGAGAAGCTATTCCTTAGGCTTTCTGGTGATGCTCTTACGGACACATGAGCTAGACTCGCAAGGGAATCTACTTCAACCTTTACCAGTTTTGCAAATTATCTTCCATGACATACGTTCACTTGTTGATTCATTATATTTTCAGTTACACCCTTACTTAAAACATTTCTTTCAAAGACCTACTCTCTGTCCCTGCTCCACGGGTGTGGATGACGGGGGAAGAGGGCCCAGTGTGCATCCTCAGAGCTGACGTGGAGATACAGCCAGCACAGCCTGGGAAGGGTGAGGCCACCCCTGCTGCAGAGTGAGATGCTGCTGGGACATTCCAGTGACAGGAGGTGAGACCCCAGGCAGCCCCCTCCCCAGGGATGCTGACAGGTGAAGGGACCTTCCCCTACAAGGAGTAGGTCACACCTCCCTGCACCTCTCTGGCCCTTGTTCTGGCCTCTGGACCCAGAGAATCGGAGGCGTCCCTCCCACATGTGTGCTGCAGGAAATAGCTACAAGTGCCCCAAATGAGCCTCAACCACTTTCCATTTTCTCTTTTGCTTCCTGCCGCAGCCTCTCACCATCGGGTCCCTCCACTTGGGATGAGCTCCACATGACTAGGGTCCTTCTCAGAGGGACAGTGGCATCCAAGACAGAACACACAAAGCCACTAGCTTCTAGAAAACCTACTTTTGTCGGAGCAGAAGGTCAAGCCAGCCACGCGCGGAAGGTCACACTGGACTTCTGACTGGAGCCACATGTCTAACTGAGCGAGTCCTTCTTGTTGGTGACACTTTTGTAGCTGCATGTGCAGACATCATTTTGAAAGCCTATTGAATGTAATCCTTTTTAGATTCAGGCCATCATCCCAGCTTGCTGAACCCTTAGGAGACACCAGATCCAGTGCCATCAGGGAGTGCCCCTGGCGTGCCAGGCACAGGGAGACGATGCAGACACCGCAGGGGTCACCACACAGGACCCCACAGCCGAAGCCAGCAGGCTAGGACCTACCTGCCAGGGTGTCTGCTTTGGCCCACACAGTGCTTACAGAACACTGAAATGTGCAAAATTTGGAGGGTTCAGGTTTTCAGTGGCAATTCTGATTTCTCTCAACACATCCACAGTTCTGGTGATGCTGGTCCCGTGCTCCTGCTGGCCATGCTCGGCTGGTGGGCAGTGGCTGTGGACACAGGGCCCCCGCCTCCGAGCATGGGCACCAACACTCAGTCTTGCCTCAAGGAGCTACTTACAGCCTGACTTCTGACGTTGCTGAGCTGAGACCCTCCTCACACAGCAAACAGCCAGGATCAGGATGCAAGAACTGAGAAGGCCTCTGGGACAACCCCCCTACAGGGTGTCACACCCACCAGCCTGAACCATCAACTGTACTTACACACAGAGCTCCCCCTCACCTCTCAGAGCCTTCCGAACTTCACCCAGCACCCGCAGGAGGAAAACGGCACCCCACTCACCTCTCTCCCCTCTCCCATGACCTTAAAGAGGTACAGCAGAGGGAGACAGTCGCCAGGCCATGGCGGGGGTGCCAGACTGCCTGCCGGGGTCCTCTGCAGTGTGTGTGTGTTGGGGGTGGGGGAGCAGCTCTGGTATTTACCTGGGATTGTCTGGTACCTGGCCCAAGCCCCAGGGTCTTGGAGCATTTCCTCCCGTGATGCTCCTCCCTCCTGACACCCGAGGCCAGCTCCAGGCACAATGCATGGCGCTTCCTCAGACTCTGAAGGACCCTTCGGGTCGGACACAAAGGAGGACCGCCATGGCCTGCGTCCACCAGGGCACTGAGAGCAAAGGGAGCCTCATCACAGAGGCCCAGTGGCAACAACTAGACCGTGGGCCCAGCCTCTCCAACCAGGGCTCACAAGTCTTTGCTATAACAATCACCCTTACCTTTGATAGCCTGTCTTTCCAAATGAGTCACAAAGCAGTTAAAAATGCCCTGTTGATTCTGACCACAAATACCCAGTTTCCTGAACACTGACTAATTTAATTTCCCCCGCCTTCTGGAAGAAAGAAATTAAGCACTCAGAAAGAAATTCTTCCGTATTTGTATTTTTGGTAAGTCAATAAGGAGATATTATTAAACTTAAATAAATAAAATCACTGATTAAATTAAATGCCATTTAGTAAATAATGGAATGATCTCCACAGAAGCTGCACCTTCTGACAAGAGTCACTCACCGGTGACAGGGAGGACTGCTGTCACCCCTAACAGACCCTATATAAAACCACACTTGCCGGTTCCTCTACGCACTCTCCCGGAGCAGAGGAGGACGTCTGCTCTAACATCAGCTTTCGCCTTCCCAGAGAATAGGTCTGTGTGCTCTCACTTTGTTGCTGAAGCCACAGAGGACAACCTCAGGTAAACGCAAGACCAATAGACTCTGGCTTAAATACTAACAAGCCAAAATGTTGCTGTTTTAAAATTTATCAATGACAAAAAAATAAAACAGAAAGCCCAAGCTAGACAGACAACTCCAAACTTCTCAATTATTCATGAGCACCCAAACACCAGCGAGGCCCCCGGAGCCACTGGCAGAGGTCGCTGCGGCAGAGCGTGGAGAAGCCTGGGTTTACTGGCTCCAGATGCCCACGCTTCCATTGAGGGTCTGACCCCCCTGGGTGTGGAACCTACAGTACGCTGGGCAAACTGCTCTTAGGACTCCCCCCTGGCCAAATGTTGAGCAGCTGTAGTGGGGGGTGCCACCCCAACTGGGGGTAGCAACAAGCCTTGGCAGGACCAGGGAGGTGACACTGGCACTGCATGACTCCTGTAGAAGCACCTGGGCAGGACCCCAGACCCAGGAGAGGAAGCAGAGCCTGGGCGGGGTGAGGAGCTCAAATCCAGGGCAGGTGAAGGATGGCCAGGCAGGAAGGAATGAGTGGGCTGTAGGATGGCAGGTAATGGGATAATGAGGTGACGGGAGACTTCCTCATTCATGCCCCGGCACGTGGATCTCCAATCAGAAGTAGCCCCCCTTTGCGTGGTGTAAGTCTTTCCCAGCTGGAGGACCACAGGTGTTTGTTTGAAACTCAGCTATTCCCCACCAACCAAGATGACTCAGGCAACCACTGTGGGTACCCTTAGCAAACTCGGCACAGCACTCAGGAGGAATCTGGTCAATGCAGCGTCACAAAGGCAGGGCGCAGTCATCATGGAAGAACTTGGTGAGCCTGCCCGGGGCTGCTGCATGCTCTGGGATCTCCGGGGAGAGGAGGCAAAGTAGCTGGGGAAGACCTCCCTTGTCCTTCTAGAGAGAATCATGGCTGCCTTCTTTTGGCACGTGCCCGTTACATCCTATACCACCAAGTACTCCATCCTGCTTCTTCTCAGATAGCTCTTCACTCTGTCACCATCATGCTAAGCTCTCGAGAGCAAAGGCTGTGGCCAACCTCTCAGTCTCAGGGTCTGGCAAAAGACCTGGCCCGTTGTAGGGGCTCAGGGTGAGCGAAGGGAGCGAGATCAGAGGGAGCTGGCATCGGAGGAATCTCACATGCTGCTGAACGGGAGGCTGAGGGATCTTCTCTACCCATGACTACTCCCGTGCAGAATTTTCTCTCCCCCTCCTTCCTTCCATGAAGTCCTGTGGCTCACAGCCTTTGCAGGGCACTGAGCCCTGTATGTTATATGTCTAGAAAGGATCCACATCAGAGCTGCAGATGGAACAGAGACTCATGAGGGCCCACAGACGCTGCAGTGAGACCACTCTGCTCTCCTGCCCCGTCCCAGCAGGTAAGCTGGGGGAGGGGGGAGGTCCCCATGCTGTGAGAAACTCCAGGTTCACGTCATGGCAGTCACTTGCTCTCAGACCTGGGGTCTCTGGACACCAGCATCTGATTTCTATCGCATTATGGAGCTACCAAGGAGTCTCTTGAAAAGAAGAGAGGCAGAAGAAAGGTACGAATGCCCGTGTGAGAACTTCCAAAGGCTTTGGCTACAAAGCTTGGGCAAGAATGATTTTTCCTTTGGCATGGATGTTTAAATATCTCTATTTTTTCCTCCTCTGTTCCCTCCTCCTTCACGAATCTGCTAATAGTGAACATAACGACACGAATGAGGGAAGTTTCCAATCGCCTCACCATCCCGTTACCTTCCGCAGATTTCGTTATGCTTTCTTCTCTTTCTGTTACCTGAGTTCTTCCCCGTGAGTGGAGCCACGTTACGTATCAGGTCCACTTTGTCTAGTTTTCTACTATTTCGGAATCCTGGCCTGGACCCTGGCCTCAGCGTTACTTTCTCTGACTTGAATGAAGGGAAGAAGAACATCAGATTTCTCTTTTCCTCAAGCACGGGGCAAGGAACGGAGCCAAAGTTCTCTGCCCCAGCACCATCCCCCACCGTGATCCTAGACCCAAGGCCCCGGGAGGTGGCTGGAGGCTGTCCTGCACTTGCTTCCCACCCCACAGGGAAAACACACTTTCCTGAGATCAGAAATCAGCACCAAGCACAGATAAAGAAATGTCCCTTCAAGCAAGTTGGAAAAAAAAAAAAGAACAGAGAACAAGGATTTTCTACAAGTAGTTCTGAGTGAGAAACATCCTTCCTGCTCGTTTCCGTGGGCTTGAGGACACGGGTGACACAGACACCAATGCCACGTTCTTATGGGGAACTAGCTCCGATCCCAAGAAAAACACCAGCAGGCAAAATTCCCCCGTTTCCTTGTTCTGCTTACAAATTTGGACAATTCCTGGGGGTGGAGGCCAGTTTTCTTGCCAAAGGCTGAGAGAGCCAGATAATATTTTCATGGTCTTATTTTAGAATGAGTAGCTCTGTAAACAACCTCAGTGACAAAACCCACAGACAGCTTGTCTGGATCCAAGGTCACCAGCGAGGTAGACATCCCAGATGCACTTTAGACATGTGACAAAGTGCACAAGCCCAGCCAATGCTGGTTCCCAGACGAGGGACACTTACCTCACCTTCTAAGTTTTGACAGTGCCGTAATGCAGCCTGCTCCGGGGTCCTGACATCAGAACGGGAGCCACACTTGGGGAGCCAGTGGGTACTGGAAGCAAGGTCTATCCCTCAAGAGGGCAGACCTTGCATGGCACTGGACAGGCAGATTTGCAGAGAAAGGAATGGATGGCCTGCCTTGCTTGAGAACAGCAAAGGTGGGGAAGTAGAAGCAAGGAAGGAGAAGAGATGATTCAAGTAGAAAGGCAAAATAACTTCTAAACACTATACTGACTGGCTTCCCGGGACCTTGACTTTCCTTCTGCTGGCAAAGTCAAGGTCCCAGGGAAGCCGATGAGTATAGTGGCTGCAATCACAGGCTTCGATCGTGAGGCCAGGTCACACTCAGCCACACCACCAGGTCTCAGCCACGCTCAGCTCAGTGGCTTACAGAGGCCTCCCTTCTCTCAATGGTGGAACAGTGGGAACATGCATAATTAATTTATACAGGATGGCATGAGGAGTAAATGAACATATAAACAAAAAAATAAACGTATCCAGCACTTACAACAAGGCCTGGCACACAGAAATCCCTCACTCCACAAACATCAGATGCTGCGGTTCTTCTAATGATTACCTCCACCCCTCAGGGGTCTTCCTCCAGAGCCTGCAGCCCATCCCGCTCAGGGACCTGCCAACTGGTGAGCAGGAGCTTTCTCTGCCAGTTTCTCCGCTAAGCTGACATGCTGGCTGTTTGACTTGGACATGTTACTGAAACTCTCTGTGCCTCCATTTTCTCACATGGGGACAATGGCTGTGTCGTATCTACTTCATGGATCTACTTTAAATAGAAACTACAAGTTCGAAAAGGAGGCTATTGCCCTGTGGGTCCAGTGGAAACTCTTCTGCTTTCAGTAGAACATATTCAAAGTCAGGACTACAACACAGAAACTCTTCAACTCCCGTGTACTGAAGTCGAGGTGGCCGGGTGAGCCCAAGAGTTTTCACACCTATTATTGAGCCAGTGGTGAAACTTTTTCAAAGAACTAAGATTCATCTTTAAGCATCAAATCATTGTTATTATTTGCCATTTTTTATGAGACTTTTTCTAAGATATACAGATACATGGAGTTTTGGTCAATACATGTAAAAGCTTCTGTGTTAGGCTGGTTGTTGCATTGCTGAAAAGAAATACCAGAGACTGGGTAATGTATAATGAAAAGAGGTTTAAGTGGTTCATGGTTCTGCAGCCTGCACAGGAAGCATGGTGTGCACATGGGCTCGGCTTCTGGGGAGGACTCAGGCGCTTACAATCACGCTGGAAGGCAAAGCAGGAACCGGTGTCTCGCATGGTGGGAGTGGGAGGAAGAGGAGGAGGTGCCACACACTTTTAAACCACCAGATCTCGTGAGAACTCACTATCGTGAGGACAGCACCAAGCCATGAGGGATCCACCCCCAAGATCCAATCACCTCCCCACCAGGCCCCGCCTCCAACACTGGAGATTACGATTCCACGTGACATTTGGAGAGAACAATATCCAAACTGTATCAGCCTCACAGGACAACAAGCACCATGACAACAAGAAAAGAACCAAAAGAGAAGATCCCAAGACTTCCCGCCCGGCTTCCCAAAGTCATCATCTGGCACATCCGTGCAGATCCCAATAATGTGGCACATCCCTGAAGCCTGGACTCCAGCCAGGGGCACACTCACCTGCTTTGCAGCGGCCTGGCTCGGAGGTAAAGAACCCGGCGTGAGCACAGCGGTGCTCCCAGGGCCGCAGAGCTCGGGAAAAGGATTGGGGATGGCCGGCAGAGACGAGGTTCTAAACTGCTGGTCTTCCTCCTGAAGGCGCCTGGAAGGCAGGGATAAGTGCTTGTTAAAAGCTGCCATTCCCCACATGACCCAGCCTTACCACTGTGGTGATACACTCAGAAAGCAGGACACAGAGCTTCTAGGAGTCACTGGCATGCCCACGTTCACACTGGCATCCTTCACAACAGCCAAGAAGTAGAGGCAACCCCAAGGGTCTGCAGACAGACAGATGAACGGATGAACAAAATGTAGCATTATCCATACCACGGAACACTACTCAGCCATGAAAAAGGAAGGGCATTCTGACACAGGCTATAACACGGATGAACCCTGAAGACATCACGCAGAGTGCAATAAGCCAGTCACCAAACCACAGACGCTCTGTGACTTTACACAGTGAAGCAGGTAGGGCATTCAAAACCATAGAAAGTAGAATGGTGGCTGCCAGGGGCTAAGGGGAGGGAAATGGGGAGTTGCTGTTTATTGGGGACAGAGTTTCCATTTCATAAGACGAGAAAGTTCTACAGACTATACACCACTGTAAGTGTGCATTAATACTACCAAACTGTACCCTGATATAAAGTTAATATGGTAAATTTTATGTTACATGTATTTTACTAAAATGGAAAACTAAAAAATTACAAGTTATCATTCTCAGACCCAAAAGGTATCAATTCCCTTCTTCATTAGGCATCCCAGGGAGATGGGGGTGCCCAGGTTCTGCTGTCCTCGGTGCGTGCTCATCTCAGGTGGCACTCAGTGCCTGATGGTAGCTGGCATCAGCTCCAAATAATTCAACCGTCTATTCAGTGAATACCTGGTATGTGTGTGAAAGGTTTTCTGAACAGGAGTGTTTTCATGAGAACAGGTGTTTTTCAATGTTCTTGAAATGAACATTAATCTAATCAACAAAGGCTTTGTGTGTTCTCATCTGAATTATGCAGTGGATGCTTATTTATATAAAAAGGTTGTTGATACTGAATTGGAAATTACAGCTTCATGTATTTGTCCTCCCAAGGCACAAAAGCCTGTGTCCCCATTAGAAACACACCTTAGAAATACATGCTGAATCCAGACCACCTCTACTTTCCCAGCACTTCTCCAGGGACGTCTCTTCCCTCCTCCGAAAAATGCACAACTCACTTGTCATACACCCATGCAACACACACACAGTATGATGAATCAGAAGCAATTATGAACAGCAGAGAAATCAAGTTAAAAGTCATAGCAAAAGCCAAGTGTCCCGCGCCCCCACCCCCACCACGTAGAGTAACTGCTGGCCCACACCTCCAGGGCTCTCCTGGGCACACAGCCTCCTCCACCCTTCCTGAGGCCACACTGCCCTGTCCACAGCCTCCTACCTTCAAGGAGAGGAAAGCAAACCTCACGTCATCTTTGCTCAGCGTTTCCAATCCCTTTCCATGTTTAAACATACCTGAGAAACCCCCATCACAGGCTGTGTCTTCAAATAATTTTTTGACCATTTTGACGATTTCACAAAATCAACAATCCATTGGCTTTCCTGGGAGATTTCCCACTACGGAAACACACTCTGTGACCGTTTTCTCTTTACCAACTTTCCCTATTTTTAAAGGAAGATCCAGCTAACCATCCCACGTAGACAAGCAAATGATGCTCAGATTTAAAACTACGAGAACTCCCGTGCCATGAAGGGACTCAGTGCTGTGAAATGCAGGAAAGCCGTTCTTATAACGGTGTGACAACGTGCCAGAAAGTTTACGTTTACTGTGAACAAACCCCACTCTTCCCATAACAGCTTCAGTCTTGGCAAGGTGTCCAGCCGAAAGGTCTGGCCATTGTCATACAGGAGGAGTCGGATAAAAGGGGTGGCAGTGCCACTTTCAGGACATTCCCACCCGGCGGTTTCTAGCCATTGACTTCACCTCGGAGAGACAATCTGATGTTTTAGCGTCCACAAAAGCCTGTCTCTTAATTGGGTTGTTTTGAGCATTTTAAAAAGTCCTGTGTTGACTTCAAAGCGGCTCAGAGACATCACCTAAGGCAAGACTAGGGGACATCACACAAGGGCAAAAAAATCCCCATGAAAGAGGCCCACAATAGAAGAGACAGTGACTATGGAGAGGGGTGCTGAGTCAGGGATGGTGGCAGGAACTGCAGAGCTGGGGGCAAGGTGTGGCTCCCCTCTTGTCTGCGCCCTGGCCCGCTTGTATTTGTCTAGCACACATGCACGGCCCCTGCAATCTCAAAAGCCTGAGCTCCTTCTCCATTCAGAATCGTCTCACCCATCGGCTTTCCTGCATGTGAGGCCCTCTTGACCTTCCCAAGCATCTCCTCTGCCCATGCCCTGCCTGTAGCCCAGCTCCCTTTGGGGTGCATGGCAGCCCCTGAGAAGTTCCTCCACAGCACAGACCATGCTCCATGGCCCAGTAGCCAGGTCCATGGCTACTTCCCACCTGCTGGGGTGGGCCCTGCTGTGCCTCAGTTTCCCCACCTAGAAAGCGGGGGATAACCCACCCCTGCCTCCTTCAGAGAGCACCAATAACAAATGAGGAACTCAACAGCGTCTGCAAGCAATGAGCTCTCAGCAAATGCCTGACTTCACAAAATAAACCTTAGGTGATTCTAGATTCATTTCCACATTTTTTAAATCCACCTGAAGGTAAGAAACAAAACTATCTGAGAGGACATCAGTGGGAAGAGACTGGCCCCAAGGCACAGCGCCTGTGACCCTGTAGGGAGAGGGCTCTACTGTTCCACAGAGCAAGCCTGCCCCAGTCCATCCTGGGCACTTAGCGCAGGCAGCCGCAAGGCACATGTGGGCGAGTTCAGTGGTCTGGGCAACCACTCCAGCAGGGAGGCAGGCCTTCTGGCTTTCCGGTCCACCCTTGGGCACCTTTGCCATGCGACTGCAACCTCATCTTCCCAGGGGCTCCCCAAGGCTACTGCGAATGAGTGACCCAGAGATGCTCCCAGGAGAAAAAGAGGTCACCCACCCGACTGAACTCCTCAGGAGCTAAGAACAAGGGTCCACACTTCAAAGAGCGAAGTTGGACAACCCCTGGGACAGCCATCATTCAGCATCAATGGATGGGACAGAAAGTGGCAAGTCGGGGGGCAGGAGAGGTGAAGCCGGGGCGGCAAGCTGGAGAGGCAGCTGACCACGGGCGCCAGTGCAGCCGCACCCTCTCCCTTCCGTAAGAAACAGTGGCCACCTGGAGCAAGCTGATTATCTGGGCTGCAGATGACCCAAGATGTCAGACCACAAAGAAAACTATTAAAACTTTCTAGAAGCAAGGAAGATCCCGGGAAATGAATGTAGCTACCCAGAAGATGGGGTGCTGAGAGAGGAGGCACCAGAACCCCATCAAGGCCAGCGAGGGCAAGTGCGGCCCCAGCAGAGATGGCTGCACATCCCCCACAAAGGCCCAGAGAGGCAGGCAGGGTCCCACGAAGCCCCACGCCATCCCCACCACGGACAACAACAGGGCAGACGGGCGATCCTTGAGGGCTGGCCCTGGCTCTCAGCTTGATCCTACAAAGATCTTCACTCAGATCAGTCTAAGGTACTCTTGGCACCTTCTCCTTCAACATGACCATTCTCTAGACACCCTACTCCCAGGCACTCGAGACAAAATCCAAGTCACCCACCACACTCTCTCTGTCTCCTCACTGCCCTGGCAAAATTCAAGTGCTGGCAAAACCCAGCCGCTCCTCCTCAGCAATGCGCTCAAATCCCCCCCTCACCCTTGGGCAGTGCACCATCATCTCCCATCTGGGAGGCTCCCAAGACTGCTTCCAAACTGGCCATGCTCAGCCAGCTCTGCTGCCCTCTACCACTGCTGCCCTGGCCCCTGGCAGCCAGAATGCTGGTGCCAAAACCCAAACCCAGCCCCCCTCACATGCCTGTCCAAAACTCTTTCCCATGTGGCTCCTGAAAAGGGCACACTAAATGCTTTGGCACCAGCCCCCATCTGCATCACCTTTTCTGCTCACAAAACTTCTGCCTGCAGCCATCTGAGTTCTGACATCCCATTCAGAGATCCCCGCCTCCCAGGAACCTCTCTCAACATCCCCAGAATGTTCCTCCCTGCCGCCTCCCTGCTTCCACAGAAATGTACCTACCCCAGAATTAGCAGAGGAATGTGGCAAAATGCAACTGAGTGAAGTCTGGGGTTGCACAACAAGCCCCAGGGGGCGCTGCCGCGGCCAGTCTCCCGACCCCACTCTGGGCAGTGAGAACTTGGAGCATACAATCAGCTCCACGGCTGTTCTTTCAATCTTTCCAGAAATTTTTCCTCTGGTGGTTTCCTGCATATCCCTCTACCTAGCACAGTGCCTGGCACATAGCAAGCGCTCAATAAAAGGTACTGAAATTGAACTAGCTACCAAGCTGAACGCAAGCGCAGCACACCACACACACTCGGTGTACCTGGTTATCCCATCAAAGGAATGGATCTGCCACTTGTGCATGGCCAACACTAATCCCCCCCATCACCATTTAACCCACAGAGGGCAGTGTCCCTGCCTACAGCTCTCACTCTTGGAGAAGGCTCTGCCCACGAGGCCAGGACCTACCTGACAGCGAGGATGTGCACGGGCTGGGAGCGCTGCACCCTCTGCCTCGGGGACGCCTGAGGCTGGACAGCCCGAGTGCCTGAGGCCCGAGGCTGGCTGCGGGCATGCTGGCCATTCTGCAGGAGGGGCACGGTGTCCGACTGCATGCTCTCCAGGGATGCGTTCATATCGTTCACCAGGGCTTCCAGGTCCACATCATCCTCTGCACAGAAAAAGACAAGCACAAACAAGAAACTTGAGCAGTGGAGAGCGAGGAAACCCAGATGTACATCTTGGTGATCAGGTTCCAAAACTCAATCCTATTTTTCAAATGTTATGTAACAGGTAGAGGAGCAACACAGAGAGAAGTATGACCGTAAGGAGGCATGCGTATTACCTGCATTCATCATCATCGATATTCCAGAGGCAAATTCAATCATTACAGCCGGGCTGCATTTCCACCTGTCTCCAGGGAGAAGCCATTCGCAGCAGCGGCTCAGCTCCCCTTCAGCACCCGCTTCCCCTCCTCCCCCACGCCCTCTGCTAGGCCGCACACCGCAACAGCTGCAGAGCAGGACCCCCATGGCCTCAACCCAGCTGACGGATTCACAGATGTCTCCCGGGATCAGGACTCTCCCCTCCCTGGGATTCCAGAAGTGAAACAAGAGACAGAAGCAGAGCAGCACCCAACACTGACACAGGTTCCAGCCCAGTAAGGTTAAGTAGGGGCTGACGCCGTGGCAGAGGTTTCTGTGTAACTACTGCTAGAACGCACGCCTGTGGGCTTCAGGTGCCCCCCCCTGTCCTCTCGACTGGCCAGAGTGCAAGAGCAAGCCCATCTTCACAGAGGAAGGCCTGAGGCAGATGCACAGAGAGGCCATGATGGCACAGAGAGTAAGCGAGAAAACAGCGGCGGGAAACGCACTTCAGAAAGGGAGGAATGAGCATACAGACTGCAATGGCTGGTTTTTTGTGTCAACTTGGCTGGGCCATGGTGCCCGGGTTTTAGCTAAACACCAGACTAGATGCTGTGAAGGTATTTTTTAGATGCAATTAACATTTAAACCATAGACTTTGGGTAAAGCAGATTGTTCTCGCTGATGTGAGTGGGCCTCAGCCCAACACCTGAAGACCTGAATAGAAGAAACAGGCCGGCTTCCCCCGGGGGAAGATGGAATTCTGCCTCCAGACCTGAATGGCAACCCCTCCCTGGGTGTCTGGCCTGTCAGCCTACCCTGCAGATTTTGGACTTGCTAGCCTCCACCATGTCATGAGCCAATTCCTAAAATACGTACGTCTCCCTCTGTATACAGCCTATTTAATGGGTCTGTGTCTGCAGAGAACCCTGCCTAATGCAGAGACCTAGGGCTGCAACCCAGCACACAGAGATGGGGAGGGGTAGGGTGGGACGGGGAAAGGGAGCCAGGAGCTGGGGCTGTGCAGCCTGGCTCTGTGTCGCCTTGCAGCTCAGCTCCCGGTGCTTTCTAAGGCCTGGAAACATTCCTGCTCAGGGAAGATTGGTAAAACATTCTCACATCCATACCATAATTTTGTAACAACAAAAGCTAATTTGAGTTAATTTTGTATGTATAACCCAATACATTCTAATAATATTGACTCCTTTTTTCTGCATTTTTTGATTTTTTGCTTTTTGACAACATGGCAAATAATGATGGAAGCTCACATAATTCATCCTCTCTTCTGCTACCACAATATCTGCAAGTTACACCCAGTTAACACACAGTGGGGCTCAGGGTCACAGACAGCAAGACTCTCTTCCTACCAAAGGCTACAGTGCTTGGTTGGTAGGAAGGAAAGCAGAGACCAGCACTTGCAAACTTGCTCACCCTGCCCTGCTCCTACTGGCTGTGGCCCAGGGCCCCGGGATGTGGGCTTCGTATGTTTCAGGGTCTTAACTCTAACATGAGCTTAGCAATAGTGTCCACCCCACATGGGGGTTGTAAGGACTACGTTAGTTATTACCCGCTTTCTAATAGAGCTTGGCACACAGCAAACAGTAAGGTGTTATTTATTAGCCCCATTTCATCTATTTCTTACAAAATCATAAAAAGTGGTCGTTATTAACCAGGCTCCACAGCTGAAGAAATAGGCCTGGAGGAATTAAATCACCTGCCCAAGGTCACACAACCGGTACTGAAAACAAGCTATGCAGCCCCTCATTCTCCCCCCTACCAGGTATGTGCTCCTCACAGAAGCTCCGGAGGGGCACTCTGCCCTCCAGCCGGGATGGCCTTTGTTTTAAAGGGCTCCCCTCATCTCTCAAGGCCAAAGGGCATAACAAGACAAGACACAGGGAAACAAAACCACAACAAGGAGGGAGGGAGGTCCTGGGCAGGCACAGTAGTGCAGAGGGTGTAGAGGGGGCCGGGTCACCCGGGGCTAGCCCTTGGGCCTCTGGGGTGTGTGGGGACAGTGGGGGCAGGGTTTAGCCAGAACACCCTCAAGATCCTGGTGAAGACAGACAGAAAGGAGGGGTGAGGACAGAAGGGAGGCTAAAATGGCAGCAATGAGACTGCGAGGCCTGGCCAGCACAGCACCCTGTCCCTCTGAAGAAGGGTACTTCAGAAAGCCAGGGGTCAGATGGATCAGAAGCTTCGGACTGGGTGAAATCAGCGGCTGAGACGCAGCAACCAGGGCCCTGCGCGGCCAGGATCGGTGCAGAAGGAGGGAAGAAGAGAGATGTTGCCATACTTCAAGTTGTGAATGGTCAAATATTAATCCTGGCCAGGTATTAAAAGGACAAAGTGCTGAATCAATAATTAATAATTACTGCATAATCAATAATTAATCACAAGGGAGAACACTCAGAGTCAGCAGGCGAACTCTTGCTCACAGCTGGAGGCAGGCGGGGTGGGGGAAGAGTTGGTTGGCAGAAAATCAGGACCCCGGGAGGGGCAGGCATGCACCTGCCTGAGCTCCCCCAGGCCGAGAAGGCCTGTGGCCTTCGGGGAGAGGAAAGCCTCACTGTCAACTGCTGGAGCGAAAACGGCTGTCCAGAGAACGCCACCTGCCAAAGACAAGACTTCAGCTCTGTATTTATTGAGACTGCTGCATTCATCTTGAGGAAAAGTAGTTATACTAGAGACCACGAATCTGGGGCTTCAGAAAGTTCTACAACATAGGCATCATGCCCGGTCATCTCCTAAACTTTTAGCTGACAGGGAACAGTTACTTAATTTAACCTCTGCAAAACAATTAAGTACGAGTGCCGCTCTTAACTTGCCATATTAACAGCTCAATATTTCCATCTCAATGGGCCATCTAAAAATCAATACTGGCTAAAACACAAAGTTCATTGTAAGTATAGTTGGTCTTGGGTGATGCAGGAGGTTGGTCTCAACGCCACACACATGGACACAAATGCCAACATGTCCACACATGTGCACACACTTGAACACACATGCAAGTATGCTGTAGGGCCACTCTGACAATTCAATGCCTGGCTTTTATCCCGCTTTGGAAATAAAACCATGGTACGATTCTCATTGGGACTGTTCTCTTCTAGGAAAATAACATGTTTTCATTCCCTCTGGGGAATTTTCATGTGCAGTTATTTCTCTCTATGCATGCCCAACAGCCTTTGGCTGTGCTCCCCAGCCAGGCAGCCCCCAGGGTCTCTTCTCTTCCTGCTAAGCCTTCTCTCAGTCAACCAGATCATTCCTGGGTCACATCTCTGTAATTAGGTCAAATGCAAAGTAATTTTGTCATTATTCAAAGTAAATATAAGGTAATAGATGCCAAAATATAAATGCAACACGCGTCCTGAAAATGCTTTCACTCTCCTCTGAAGTGGATTATTTGTATAACTACTTTCTACTTTAACACATTCAATCATGAATCTTTTCAACAAAGCCGGGTCAATCTGATAACTCAGTAGGTTATAATCTTCATAAACTGAATCCAACCACTCCACGTGGATGTTTCAAACCTCATACTTTCCAGAGCCATTAGAGCAAAAACAAAACTTTTTAGAAAATTTAAAATGCCCTACTCTAGAAACAACTGTCAAATTTCCTGTCGGGTCCATCAGCATTTTATCTGTTTAGATAATAAAATCACTTACGGGTCTCTGACTTACAAACTTCACTAAACTCTAATGAAGAACAACAGTTAAATGTTCCAAACAGGGGTTTTCAAGGTCTGATTCAAAAGAAGACACCTTTTCATATTCTACACCAATATTTTTTTAATTGCTATATTAAGATACAACCGAAATCATACTGAGTTCTTACAGGCATTCTCTATGGCGTCTGTCAGCTGGTCCACCTCAGTAAGTACTCTATGTGCCACCTCTAGGCGTGTGGTCAGCTGCGAAATTCTTGCCTAGTTCCATGAATCCAAGTGGATCAATAATCACCCATTTGTGAAAGGCCTTCTACCGCGTAACAGAAATGCCTCTAGAAGTGAATGTTCGGACTGTCTATATAATGTTAACTTGGTGCCAAAATACTTTCCATGGGGCTGTCCCACTGAGAGGGATGGTAAAAGGGGAAGAAAAAAAATAACTTTATATATAAAATTTCACTTCACACAGATTTATAAGAAAGTATTTTCTACACAAATATGGGTCAAACAACATGGCTGTCAATCAAGTTATTGTTTTTTTCCCTTCTTTAAATAACTCAGTCCAAAACTGGGTATTAACTTTGCCCCAAATATTTGAGTAGCTTGTCTGATCTCAAATTCATATCTCATCTAGTTTCACTGTCATTAGCTGGGGCTGGTTTAGTTCTAAAATAGATATAAACTCAGGGAAACACATTTGCATGGGGCTTATAAATCATCATGAGTAAATGTCTTCCATCCAGCAGGAGAGGTGTGCTGACCAGGAAAAGGCAAGGAGGACAGAGAAACTAGGGGGTCAGAGGATTTAACTTCTAGCCCCACCTCACTACCTTCCCCCAATCCATTTCTTAGTTTACAGCACCATCTAGTGTCTTCTTTACATTGTTTAGGGATTAAACACGACACTGGATTCACTTTACTAAATGATTTGGCACCATAAGGAAATGCTATTTGCACCACGTGTTTAGGACGTGTCCATTACAATCCTTTCTTCACAGACCTACGCAAGCATCCACCAGTGTGCAATGCCTTCACAGCTTTCTCCACCAGCTTCTTCCCCCTCATTTCCATATGGAAGATATACACTGTTAAGTCATAAACAGCTGGGATAGGGGTATATCATTAAGTAAAAGCAGATTCAGTCCCTGAGATGAAAAAAATAAATGGCACGTTACATGAAAAGTCCCTAACACATGTGCAAAGCCAAAGTCCTTATACATTTCTACCTGGAAAAGATGTGAAGGTCAGGCTGCAAAAGTATTTTCCACTAGACCATGTTCACTTGGCAAGCAATTTCTGTTAACTTCTAACTAATTAAAACTTTGTGCAAATATAACTTAACCTCCTGCTGAAATATCTTTTCACACAATTCATCTTCTATTCTCCTGTATTCCAGTCACATGTACTTAATTTTCCATATATACAATTTAGACATAAGTAAGTAGAATAAGAAAATCAGGTATTATATGGTTAGAGTATTATTCTCTACCATATTCATGATATTTAAAGACATTCAGCAAACACAAAAGCAAACCACCTAACCACAACTCCAAATAAAAATACAACTGGAATCAATGCTTTATTTCAGGGGTTCCTAGACACAGGCAGGATCTGAGGCAGAAAATAAAATCCCTACAATTAGTCTGTCCAGCAAATGCATATAAATCCTCTCATTCCTAGAATCAGAGCTATACAATCATTAACTCCTGGCTTTCAGTGTTTATAACAGAAACTTCCTTTTCCCAACCTTTGTCGAAAATGGCATCCTCTCCTTTCTACCCAGCTCACAAAAGACAAGAGTGACAATCATTTTCAGTCTCTAGTAACTGAGAAAACACATAACAAACTGATAAATTTAACAAGTTGTAAGAATATATGTTTTTTTGTTTTCCATTATGAACAGATGCATCTGAAAGAGTCGTGACCTATGCTAACGGGCAGCAGCCGGGCTCAATCAGTGCTTACGCCTATGGAGACTCAGCAGCCTCCACTCCGACTCCCACAGGCCACATGGGCAGAATCCCCATCAAAAGCATATTTAAAGTTCATGGTGACATAACATGGGACAAAAATAAATACATGTCCTGGGCACAGCATAGTTAGACAAAGCTAAAATCACAAGGACCCTCTCAGTTTGCCAAGGCTATACTCACTTGTTCCCTGATTGCTATTTACAGGTGGTATCCCAATTATTTTTCTTAGAATGTTTTTTCTTCTAAGATAAATGCAGGCTAGTGTATCCAGGAAGGCTGCATGCATATTTAATCCTATATCCAATTCCTTTAGGGCTGGGGCATTTTCTTCCGCTACCTTAAAGCTCCATCCAGACCCTCCTCCAAGAAGATTCCAACATGACTAACAGATCCAGGGCCCTACTCAACAATTCTATAGGTAATACAAAACATGTAGATGACTAATTGCCTGCTTTCAAAAAATGTGCCCTCTGCTCTCCTTAAAGCTACATTTAAATATACACATTCTTTCTAAATAAAGCACTACCCCACCCTTTGAGTGTTTAAGTATCTGGCTGCTATTTAGATTTGGAGCAACCAAGAAGCAACTGAGAACCAAACCCTAGAGTCTCCAAGCATGAAGATGGTTGAGGCACAGAGCTGGCACAGCTCATGAGCTGCCAGAAAGGGAGTAGAAGGCTGGGAGACAAGAAGAGGAGAAGCCTCCAGCTCGACCCCACAAAGATCACCAGGTACGCAGAGCGCCCAAGGCTGCATCCTTGGCCCTTTCGGACCTCAGGCAAGCTGCTTCAGTCTTCAGGCCTCCTCTTGGTCCCAACTTGAGGGGGAGACAGTGTCTATGGCTCCCAAGACGCAGACCAACCTTGGCGGCTCTCCAGACCCCTTGTTCTTTGTTTCCTTGAAAATGTGACCATTAACAATGGATAGAGAAAAATCAGTATTTTATATATGAGCTGCTAAAAGCATATCTCCCTTGTGGCAGGAGAGAGGATTCTTACAACGCAACAACCAGGAAAGAGTTTCTGTTGCCAAAATAATCTGGCTTATGAGACTCTCTCCTCTGTGTGCACGCGGCACCTGCCATGAAGCACTGAGACTGCCTGGGCATCTGAGTGTATTTGAGTTTATGGGGTTCTTTCAAAATACGAAAGTAAACATTTGACATACTTTCTGCAAGTTTCCATTTGCACTGTTCATGTTTCACGGGGGCTGCACCCTTGCCTTCCATGCGAGATGTAACTTCCCCTTTTAAGTCATTTTGCCCTAGACTTCCTGCTTCTGCGCCTGGTAGGAGTTTAATTTCACCAGCCAGGGATGCCGAGCTACTAGAATTTCTGACTCTGGGTGTGTCAGTGCTGGGCGGAGGAGCCTCTGATCCCCTGGCTGATGAATCCTGAGTATGTCAGGTGATCCTTGGAAGAGCCAGAGCCAAAGACAGGATGGGGGGTGGGGGGCTTTGCTTTCCTTGGCTGGAGGCAGCCCTGCCACCTCCTCAACCCAATGTTTCTATTGCCCCTCAGCACTGGCCACCTTGGGGACCAAGATATTGGGAAGGGACCTGAGGGGCAGAATGGAATCCAGAGACTCTAGAGAAGGGATCATAGCTCACCCCAGAACTCCTGGAGCGAAACAGAGCAATTTTAGGAGCCCCTGACCCCTTTGTCCAGGGTGTGGCAAGTCACTCCAGTGAGGAAGAGGGTTTGGCAGGTGGCAGCCTGCCTTTACATCTGTTTCAGTACATTGCTAGGCTCTGCTCATTTTGCCCTACACCTCTGCTGACACCTCTGCTGAGGTATTCCCCAGGCCCGGACCTAGGTGGGAAAAGTCATTCATGTGCTCTCAGGCAGGCTCAGAGCCATGATACTTGCTATTTGGTCTTTTTGGTTAAGTGTGTGAAAAGGATTGGTAACAATATTTGAAAATCAATGATCACGTTGGCTCAACAAAGGGACGAGCCCCATTTTCGTTTTTTATCTTTCAGGCCTTTACTATTTCCAGTGAAGTATTTCACACAGGTAAAAATCGACATATATACCACTTTGTTTCTGGACTTTTTGGCTTGTCATTTTATAGCAGTGGTTTGAAAAGTTTTAAGTCAGAAATGAGTATTTACACTCTGGAAAATTTATTTGAATCTGAGAGGAAAGGTGGCCTAAGGAATGAGACTTCATGACAGAAAATGGTTTTTATTAATTACCAACTGTCGGTGTACAGTTTCTGGTCCAATTCAAAGAGGAGGGAGACATAAATCTGAAATCTCAATGCTCACACTGAAATGTCGCAATGGGGAAACTTGGGTTTATTCATATTCAACAATTAAATATCTTCAAAGCTTAGATGAAAGAAATACAAATCTGTTTTTCTTTCTTTGTTCTATTTTTAACAAGTAAAAGCAGGTGTATACTCTCCAAAATTGACAGTAGGGACTTGAAGAAACCACCTTACACCCTTGTTCACAGCAGTACTACTCACAACAACCAAAAGGCAGAAACAGCACAAGTGTCCCTCAACAGGCGAACAAAGAAAATGTAGCACATATGCACACAATGGAACATCATTCAGCTGCAAAACGAAGGTGCTTCTGAAATGCACAACAACTTGATGAACCTTAAGGACATAGTAAGTCAGTCACAAAAGGACAAGCACTGTATGATTCTGCCTATGAGGTCCCTAGAGTAGTCAAATTCCTAGAGACAGAAAGTTGAATGGTGGTGGCCAGAGGCTGCAGAAAGGGAATGGGGTGTTATTTATTTAATGGGTAAAGAGTTTCACTTCTGCAAGATGACTAGAGTTCTATGGATGGATGGTGGTGATGGCTGTACAACAACGTGAATGTTCTTAACGCCACTGAAGTGTGCATTTAAAAATAGTATGGACGGGCCGGGCGCAGTGGCTCAAGCCTGTAATCCCAGCACTTTGGGAGGCCGAGGCGGATGGATTACCTGAGGTCAGAAGTTTGAGACCAGCCCAACCAACATGGCAAAACCCCATCTCTACTAAAAAGACCAAAATTAGCCAGGCGTGGTAGTGCGCACCTGTAATCCCAGACAGGCATGCTGACATGCACCTGCTACTTGGGAGGCTGAGACAGGAGAATTGTTTGAACCCGGGAGGCGGACGTTGCAGTGAGCCAAGATTGTGCCACTGCATTCCAGCCTGGGCGACACAGCAAGACTCCATCTCAAATAAATAAATGAATAAATGAATGAATGAATGAATGAATGAATGTAAAAAATGATAAGGATAGTAAATTGTGTTAGGTGTATTTTACCACAATTAAAAATAATAATTTTAAAAAAAAAGCAGTTTTTAAATTGAATTGTTCCCAGGTTACCCTCCAGGTGATGCCAAGCAGATTTGCTTATTAAAGGGCCAGGACGAGGCTGCTCACTTCCTAAGTTACACTAAACATAGATTCCTCTTCCTAGACAAATAACAATTTTCAGTATAAATGTGTATGCTTCCCCACCAATCCTGCAGGCCATGACAGGTGGGATTTTTAAAAACTGTTTATTTTTAGTAACACATGCAAAGCGCCACCGGCAGTGGAGGCTCATTAAATTGAACTTATAAAAATGTGGAAAGTCTATCTCCTTTTACAGACAGCTGGGCCAGCAGCCCCTCACCCTTTCCCCAGGACAACTGGTGGCAAAGGCTGAAGTCTAGGGCAAACTTCAGAATCAAATGCAGATAGCCTGGCGGCCAGACAACTCCACCTCTAACATCACCAAAAAAAAAAAAAAAGTTAAGATAATGATTAATCACTCTGTACTTTGAGTCCAGTGAGATTTGATTATTTTTTAAATTGTGGTTTCGAAAGTTGTACAATAATTCTATTAAAAAAAAAATAAGGAAAGCAATGCATCTTAGTGATTTCGCCACAGATCTGGCATCCAGTGTTCAGTGAGTATCCCCTAGAAAAGCGTGTGAAGTTTCCTCTCCCCTGGGTTTCATCCTGCCACACTGTTGCAAGGAAGCACCTGGGCATTACTAAGATGGCCCTTTACGACTACCTGTACTCTGCACCATAGAGCCTGTACGGCACAGGAAACAAATTTCCCACTACCAAAACATTAGAGCCTGCCAAGCAAGAACCAAAAACTTAAGCTAAAATTGCATTTAACATGCACAGATTCAGCTAAGCAATTTCTAGCTGTACTATTCAAAAGATATCTCGGGAATGACAGAGAAACATACTCACAAAGTATCACTTAAAAAGAGCAAGAGATTAACTCCATCTTTCTCGAGTCTTCTTTAGCCATTTGATCTGATCCTCTCAGCCTTTTGATTTCAATTCCTAATCCTATTACATCACAAGTCAGGGAGAAGCAGAAGTACAAGAAACTAGATAAATAACTTGTCATTCTGGAATGTTCTCATTTTCCATGAACCCTAAAGACATGAGCCCAAGAACACTGGAATTGAAGAGGGAAAATCCAGATTATGGCCCAAATTTCTGTCACTCACTAGCACTGTGCTCTCAGAAAGCCCATTTTCTAAAGGTAAATCAGACACCCAGGAATCTTTACCATCACATCCAATGTTAATACTCTATGATTCTGCGGATTTAATTCCACAAATTTAAAATCCATTCATTTAGCCGGTATTTTTCTCCATTCAACAAATATTTGCTGAGCACTAACTACATCGCTTCAGGTGTTGGAAATACGGATGTTAACAAAACAAGACACAAATCCCCGCCACCTTGACGCAGTGACATCTTAAGCAACGAGCTTTGGAAAAGGATTTACAAGGCTAAATATAACAGCAAGGAAAGATAGGAAACTGGTTTTAATACTTCTGGAAAAATAATTCTCTTCTCAAAGAAGCTAAAACCTGCTCCAGTGAAGCGGCAACTAAAGGAGAGATGAAGGGGTGGAAATATCCCGTAGGAAAGCAAGAGCAGGCACCCAATGGCAAGGGGTGGTGAAGCCCAAAGGAGGGATCCCAAGCCCCGGCCTTCTGCAAGAGAGGTGCAGGACAAGTGGGGGAGTCAAGGAAAGTGCACAGTCAAGTATAGTTTGCGTCCTCAGACGAAGAGTTTCTTGGCAGCGTTCACGACGCTCCCAGTTTATAAAAGTATCCCAGAGGCCAGAAATTCTCCCAGGATGGTTATGCACACTGCTTGGCAGAGAGAAGAGTTTTAAAATGAGATCTCTGTTTACAGGCAAGACAGTCAAGTAGAGGGCATTCAGCTCTAAAAAGAGCCTCAATTCTAAGGCATCAGGATGAGAAAAGTCATTCTAGGAGAACAGTATGAGGTGATTCCAAGAAATGGCAATTCTCGCAAAACTGAAATGCCCAGGAGAGAGGAGCTGGTTTTCCAGAATGTGGATGGAAATGCAGTTTAACTGGAAAAACAGGACACTCCAGATAGGGCCGAAGGGGCAGATGATCTAGAGCTGTTACCCTCAAACTGCCAGATAAGTGGGGCCACCTGGGAACTTCTAGGGTGGGAAAACCAGTTCCTGAGATGCCCCTGGCACTCTGATTCCCCAGTCTCCGGCGGTGGGCTCAGAAAATGAACAGAGTTCCTGCTAGGGTCTGAATATCTGTGTCCTCCCAAAATTCACAGGTTGAAATCCAGTGAAGGTATGAGGAGGTGGGGCCTCCCAGAGGGAGGTGATTAGGTCATGAGGATGGAATTAGTGCTCTTATAAAGCTTTGGAGAGACCGTTCCCCATTCCACCATGCGAGGACAAGGCAACAAGATGCCATCTGTGAGGCAAAAGGTGAACTGTCACCAGATGCCAGATCTGGGAGCACCTTGATCTTCCCAGCCTCCAGAGCTGGGAGAAGTCAATTTCTGCTGTTTGTAAGCCACCCAGTTGATGATATTTTCTTAGAGTAACTCAAACAGACTAACGCTGTTCCAAAATGAATGCTTATTGCTTTTAAGATAATTATTTTTGAGGTGGCTTTTGAATAATGCTCCAGGAATAGGGGGATGCTCCAGGTTTTGATGAACAAAGTGTGAAACAAGCACAGGGAGAGAGATTTCACAGTGAGGAGTCAAGAGAGAGGAAAACACGTTACGATTTTTATTATTTCTCTCTATAATGTTACATTATTAATGAGCACGATAAACAAAAGCCACCATTTTTTAAGCATTTGCAAGGTATCAGATCCTATGCCAGGAAAATCTCATAGTTCAAGTTATTCCCAATCTTCCTACCAAACCAGCCAAACAGGCATTTTAATATATTTCAGGGGAAGAAACTGAGGCACCCAATCACTCAGCTACTGAGACACAGAGTGGAGAGTCTGCCCAGCTCCAAAGTTGCACATGCTGCTTCCTTACATTTTAATAATTTTCTTTATTTTTTCCTCACAAAATGTAAGTTTTATTTTAATTTTTATTTAGATGCCTTCCTTTGTCACTGAACTTGAGTTCTAGAAGGCTGGGGCTGCCCTTGCCTCATGACCTTACCCTGAGTCTGGCACACTGAGCAGGTGCTCAGTACATATTAGTTGAGTAAGTGGGAAATAGATACATCAGCTTCCATCAATCAAGCGGCAGAATTTTCCCGAAAGCTAGACAGCCAGGCAGAGCTCCCAAACTCTCTGGAGGCTGCTACATCTCCAATCTTTTAGTTTCTTGGGAAAAGGCCCAGAGGGTAACCCACCAGGTACATAAGTGCCAGATTGTCTTATTCCAAAAATGGATGGCACATGTCCAAAGAGGAGTTGTTCCAGGCCCAGGAATCTATTTGCAGAATACACTCCCCAGCAGACAGGCCTGACCGAGTCTACCTGACCATGCCAGGCCTCCCTGCTCCTCCGCAGGTTGCAGGAGTGACACTCAGCAAGCCCTCCTCTATGGCAAGCCTCCATACCTCTGCCTCGAATCCTCCCTTGCCCATCCCAATAGTGTTTCCGTCCAGGAAGTGCAGTCAATGCAACACCTGCCCTGGGCTTCTCTGCTCTGGGGAAACCCCCACTGCCTCTTGCATTCACGTTTCCCACACAAGTCCAAGACTTTCATGTCTCCGCTCAATCCTGGATGCAGCTCCACGCATCCTGCAGATCCACGGGGGATCCTGCAGGAGAAAAGACATCATTTTTGCATATCACTACCTTCTCCTTTGCTCCCGCATGGTATCTATAAAACAACAAATCTGTTGTCCTTCTAAGAAACAGCAGTTGCCCATGATATAAAGTCAGTCTCCCCCTTGGTACCTTGCCCTCCCAGCAGAGACCACAAAGGAATATGAGAAGTTGGTGCTTGGTGGGATGCTGGGTGCTGCCCTGGGAAGAGTCCCATTTCAAAATGGAAGGTGAAAACAAGAGCATGTCTGACACATTGTGTACTTCCTGCTCACATCTCCAAGGAGCATAGACACTTAGCACTCAACAAAGCCAAATTCAGTATTGTGTTTCACAAGCACTCCTCATCTGTTCTGCTCAATGCAGTGTATGCTGGTGAAAGAGAGTGGTTCAGACTGAGAAACCGTGGCAGGGAGGGAGGAACAGTACAAGGATCCAGCACTATGCAAATGCTCACATACGGCATCGCAACAGCCTTACGCCAAACCATGAGCTAAATGCTATCAGCCATGTTTCACAAATGAGAAAACCAAGGTCAGCAAGGCTAACACACACTCAGCATCACACAGCCATGAATAGAACCTTGATTCCTCCTCTGGTTTAACTACAAATCCAACATCTTTCAGTTTTCCCAAAGATTTAAAGAACAAAAAACAACATGATCCCTGGGCTGAAGGAACATAAACTGCAAAGACAGACACGTATTTGATAATCTAATAAAGTGAAGTATGACAGGTCTGGGGGAGAAGTAAAAAGCCACAGGGAACACCAAGGAGGAAGCAGCTGATTTTAATGGGCAGAGGGAGAAAGGGAAGCATTCAGGGAGAAGGTAGCGTCATCTTTGTCAGGACTAAAAAATGAGAGAAACTTAAGCACACAAAAGGGGTTAAATCATTCCTGGCGAGGGGCTGCCCATAGACAAAGGCAGGAGAGGGCAAAAATAAACAGCAGTTCTAGAAAAGCAAGCTGTCTACGCAGCTGTCCCAGGTGATGTGTGCAGGAAGGACATGAAAAGACACCAGAGAGTAGAATGAGGACTCACTCCTGGGCCACTGACTCCCACTCTCAGAGAAGAGAATGGTGTTCCCAGACTGTTTAAAAAACATTCTGACAACCACGCAGAATGGCCAGAAGGTGCAGAGGCAGGTGGGGGACAAGGGGACAGGGGGACGGAGGTGGAGCAGATGTTGAGTGAGACCTGGCAGAAGCTGAGCTGTCGGCAATCAGGTGAACAGGGAAAGACGAATTCCAGGTCACCACAGGGTGCACCCAAAGCGAGGGTGGAGGTTATCAGGGGCTTACTGTGAGTCTGTGACAGGAAGTACTCCTAACCGAGGAGAGCAACCAGGCCACGCAGAGAGCCTGCTCCCACTGGAGGGAGAGGCCAGGAAGAGTCCAGCCAGAAAACTCACCTTCATGTCTCTCCTATATCTGCTTCAAATACCCACAGTGGATCAGTCTCAGTAATCACAGAGTCTGGAGTCACCGGGAGTGCCCCATCTGCTCCACGGTGGAGAAACCATTTTGCCACGATGCAGAAATCTAGCTGACCCTCCATCAGTAGCTGAGGTGTGGCAGGGAGTCCCCCAGTCAGGGTACTGAGCCTCCAAGAAGAAGCACTAGTTATGCAAAGGTATTTTCAGCCATTTGGCACGCAAGTAGAGTAGAAGCCTGCTGCAATCATTTTTCAGTGCATTTAAAAACAAAACCACAAAGATGGGAGGATTAACGGCTGGACACTAACTTCCTCTTGTCACTGTCAGCCTCACCCTTTGAACAACTCAGGACTATCATGAAAGACTTCCTTGATCAGACTGAATCCAAAGCTGAAGGGGGTTAGTGGCCAGTCCACGAAGTTGTAAGGGAAATAGCTGGGGGTGGCGAGGCCACAAGGCAGGTTCCTGGCTCCAACACTTGCTGAGTCTCAGGGCGCCCTTGAACACTGAGTGTGAAACTCCACAGAAATGTCTGCTCCTCAGAGGGTCACTGTAAGGATTTACTGCAAAGGTGTACACAGTGTCTACCCATTGGTAAGAAACTAACATTTTGAGGACCTCCTTAGAGATGGGATTAATTCACAGTGGGGAATATAATATTAGCCATGTTAACAAAAGTGATATTGGAAACCTTGCTAAATTGCTTCTGAAGGCAGTACTAGCACAGTCTCTAGCAAATGACAGAGGGGTTTTTTCCCTTTTAACCTAACTGAAATTCTCTAGTTTGACATCTTCCTTTGAGGATAGAGTTTAAAATTGTGTAAGAAAGATAACTCATGTCACAATAAGGGAGCATTCTATTTATCTGGAATGGCTAGAGGCTGGCTGATTGGTACTGGTTAATTGTGGTTAAAAAGAAAGAAAAAAGGGTTAATTTAGGTAAAGTACAATATAGTGGAAAACTATAATGCAGAAATTGTATTTTAGGTGATAGAATATTCTCATTTCTACCTAGGGGAAATGTAAAGGGATTCTTTCATCACTGATCTTAATGAAATGAAAGAATTATTTCTTTCTAAGTTGTACTCTGCTACCTCTAAAAAGGATTTGCACTTCCTTGGATGGAAACGGTCTATATGTCATGGATCATTAAATTAGAAATGACTCAGTGCTCACCACTGTGCCCCCGGGCCTGGGCCCCAGGCCTCCTCTGGCCTAGACAAGCAACAGATACTTGTTTAACAAATGAATGAATGAATGAACGAATGAATGAATGAAAGACACAGGGAAACCGCAAAGCAAGGGGATGAAAAGCAAACACACCAGGGGAACAGAAAGAGTTGCTGGGATAAAGCCTTCTATTGAGCTGCGAGCATCCTGACAGCTAAAGGAAACATGAAACATTAATGGAGTCCAATTATCTGCCAAAGGGGACCAGACAAAAGAGTGGCGTGAACTGTCAGAACATGGGGAAGGCGAAGGCCCAGAATAGCTGAGATCTGAAAAATTACAAAGGATGACAATGGCTTTTTCAGTTCTGCTCCAAATAAGGACCAGGAAGGAGAGGTCTGCTGCTTGCCTAACATTGGGGCAAGACAAAGAGAACGCAGGCTCCTCAATGCCTTTTTTGTTCCTATCTTCCTTATTAAGACAAATGATCTTCAAAGTGGAAAGGAAGGAATAAGCACAATTAAAGGGAAACCACTGTCCCAGGCGGAAGGCGGGGGGGGGAGGGTAATGGTAGGGATTCGATCCACTTGGCTGCTTTCAAGGTGAAGGGAAAACTCAATCCCTACAGCTGAAATCTCACTTCAAACTACTGAACAATCTGAGGAGACAAAAGAAAGAAAATACTGGTGGACTTCGATAAGGAAGGAGGGCTAAGGTAGAAGCAGAACAGCAGAGGATGAAATGCTCAGAGGCTGGAGCCCACCAGCCTGGGTTCAAATCCCAGCTCTGCCACTCTCAAGGGCTGTGATCTGGGCAACTCCCCTACTTCTGGTTTCAGTTTCCTCAGTTTCCCTATAAATACGGAGATAATAACGGTGCCTACCTCATATGACAGGTAGACTCAATGGGTTAAAATATGAAGCACAAGTTCTTAACAGGTTAGGAACCTACTATTGTAGCTGAGGAAGTCACTTAAACAAGAAACAGAGATGGAGGTAAGAAATCATGACATAGCTAATGAGCTATACTATCATAATTCAAATGGAGGATGCAGAAAAATCATTAATGACACGCACAAATGCTATTATTTGATGTGGCATGATCCCATTTCCATAAGGCAAAAGTAAAATGTGGGCATTAGCTGTTTTGTGGGAAAAGGATTACAGATGATTTTTCTTCTAGCTTCTCTGCATCTCAACCCGAATAGAAGGTATTTAGTGACTGGGATGGGGCAGTCACAGAAAACACAATTATCATCAACCGTGGCATCAGTGTGCAACCAGAGACCAATATTCACGACTACTCAGGACTATGCTGAGCCTTTCGGAAAAAGAAAGTTACCACTGGAAACAGCACAGTTTCACTATGAGGAAATGACACTAAGAAAACAAAAGTTACTTTTATATACATACAGTTAGCCCTTCATAGCCACAGATTTAACCAACTGAAGAATTGAAAATATTCAGAAAAACAGAGTGTACTGCACAGGTACAGATTTTTCTCGTCATTATTCTCCAAACAATATAGCGTAATAACTGTTTCCATAGCATTTACATTGCATTAAGTATTATAAGTAATCCAGAGATGATTTCAAATATACGGGAGAAACAGCGTAGGTTATATGCAAATACCATGCCATTTTACATCAGGGACTTGAGCACCCTCGGATTTTGGCATTCATAGGAGGTTCCTGCAGGTATCAAGGGATGACTGTACACACATATATATATAAATGAATAAAATCTTGAAGATATTTTTGCCAATAATATAGTAAAAGATGAACTAGATGAGAAGATATTAGAGGAATCGTGACACAATATGCTGTCCTCCTGCTTGAGCTCATGTTCTCTCACCAACCATGCCCTTAACCAAACTGCTGCCGATGTCTCACGAATGGCAAGGCACAGCAGGAGGGCAGGGCGTTGGGGACTGGTTTCTACCTTTGCTTGCCTAGAATTACCAGAACGTTCCACAAGGAGGGAGAGGCAGGGGCTCAGGAGCTTTCTGGAACCCACAAGTCTATTAATGGCAAGTGAGTTCAGGAATTCATTAACTATCTAGGAAGCATGACTTCGGACCAGGTTGTATAGTGGAACCTTGTGGTATATACCAGGCAATATATATGTCACAATAAGTAAGACATGTGTACTGACCTCAACAAATGTATGATCTCAGGAAAAAGGGGAAAAATACAATATATAAAATAATACAACAGGCAGCTTATACATGTAGGTGTGTGCTGGGTTACTGACTCCTCTAAATTATCCCAAAGCCTGAAATGGACTCTGGCTTTGATTCCCATCCCACCACTGCGTTAACCTGTCTGTGACTTCTCAGCAAGTTATCACACCTCTCAGCCTCAGTTTTCCCATCTGTAGCTCTGATAAAAACCAGAAGACATGCAGGAAGGTTCTAGCACAAAGTCGTCATCAGCATCATTATTTTTGCCAATAATTATGCAAGATGGGTACATGCAAACAAAGAATCTAAACTGCAAAGTGATTCCTAACTTACCCCAAGCCAAAGAGAATTGCTAGAAGAGACCAAAAGACAGAAAACAGCCAGCCCAAAGCCAGGCTGTGTCCCTCGGCACCTGACGATGCTCAGAACAGCTTCTTGGAAGGAAAAAACAAAAACCCATTTATTCTCTTGATCTATTTTACCTTCTCTAATAACTGGCATTCTTTCCTAATTTTAGTCTTTTCCTCTTAACAGAGTCTCTCCACTGAGAAATTGGTGCTTCCGAGATAGTCCATCCTCCAATCTTTCTTCTACACTTCCACTGTTACTAGTAAGGAAAGCATTGCACCAAACACATTGCTACAAATTAAAGCTGCATGCCTACAACCAGTATTTCTGGCTTAAAGAAAACCCAGAGAAGAAATTAAAGAAACTAAAGCCAGAAACCAGCTGTATTGGGTTGGAGAGGACCTCTGAACTCCAGAGCCTAGAGGCATTCCTCAAGTCAGGAGTTAAGCATTTGTGTAGGATGTCTTCATCTGAGAGAATGAACTACATATACTTCCTGGGGTTGACTACAGCAATCAAGGAAAATGTTTTGATTCCGGCTCAAGAGGCTTCACTATGACAATCAAACACACAGCTCTGCTCTCCAGATGGAACAAAGTCATGATGAATATGCAGGCATTGCAGGGATGGGACTGGGGCGCCCAAGGCACACACGGAGCAGAGGAGATGGGGACAGAAGGCCCAGAGGCTGGAAGAGCGCAGCCTCCACTTTCAGGCAGGACCACAGCCTGCCCTGCCCACAAGCCTAGAGCAGCTATACCAGCAAGGAGAAAGGGAGACCCAAGCAGTTGCAGTTTGCAAAGAAGAGAAGTCAACCGTAGCAACAAAGTGCCTCTGGCCAAGAAGACAACAAAAAAGCTGGGCAGAGACTCTTTCAAGGCTTCTGTTCTGGAGAATGGAGTGAAGTCCATGGTCAGAAACTCTGCTATCCTGGCCAGGTGTGGTGGCTGACACCTGTAATCCCAGCAGTTTGGGAGGCTGAGGCAGGCGATCACCTGAGGCCAGGAGTTCGAGACCAGCCTGGCCAACATGGTGAAACCCTGTTTCTACTAAAAGTACAAAAATTAGCCAGGTGTGGTGGTGCATGCCTGTAATCTCAGCTACTTAGGAGGCTGAAGCACAAGAATTGCTTGAACCTGAGAGGCGGAGGTTGCAGTGATCCAAGATAGCGCCTCTGTCTCAAAACAAAAACAAAAAAACAAACAAAAACCAGAAACGGAAACAGAAACTCTGCAGTCTAGCAGGAGGCCACTAACTGATAACACAAAGGTAGGGGGCTGGGGTAATTTGCGATGGGTTATTTGAGGGGACTAAGGACATGCTAAAAATGAGTTTTGGGCTCTCTGCCAAACTCTCATAAAGTGGATCACTCAATACAGTGAATGACCTTGAGTGACTCTGGGCAATAACTTAATTCTCAGATCCTGCCTCCACCCAAACTGGGCTAGGTGAGATCCCGCAGGATGAAGAATCTGTAGCATGCGCGGGCCACCCAACCCTCACCTACCCACAGGCTGGCACTGACCACCGAAGCCTATCTTCCTGGGGTGAGACCTCAGACTCACCCAGAGCACTGAATTCAGGGATCTCAGAGCACCTGTTAGGAAAATTCTGCAGTTTGGTGAGTACACTGTAAAGGCACAATCGTTCATTTCAAATTTTAATTTATATTACTTTTTTTTCCATTGTAAGAATAACCACATTATAGGCACACTGAGAAACTGCAAATAAGCCAAAACAAAAATACATTTCTCACCTCAAGAGGAATGCCATGACAGCAGGTAGACTGCCAATCTCTAAAAACTTGGCAACGCATGTCTTCCCCTCCCTCTCTCAGCGCCTAACCTCTTTGCTACTGGGAAGCCCCCGAGATGTTGAGAGCTTCTTTTTAAATTGTACTTTAGGGTCTGGGGTACATGTACAGATCTTGCAGGGTTGTTGCATAGGTATATACACTGCAAGGTGGTTTGCTGCCTCCATTCCCCCATCATCTATATTTGGCATTTCTCCCCACATTATCCCTTCCCACCCCCCGCTGTCCCCTCCCTAGCCCCCCAACAGCTGACCCCAGTGTGTGATGCTCCCCTCCCTGTGTCCAAGTGTTCTCATTGTTCAACACCCGCCTACAAGTGAGAACATGCAGTGTTTGATTTTCTGTTCTTGTGTCAGTTTGCTGAGAATGATGGTTTCCAGATTCATCCAAGTCTCCACAGAGGACATGAACTCATCGTTTTTTTTATGGCTGCATAGTATTCCATGGTGTGTATGTGCCACATTTTCCTTGTCCAGTCTATCATTGATGGGCATTTGGGTTGGTTCCAGGTCTTTGCTATTGTAAACACTACTGTGATGAATATACATGAGCATGTGTCTCTATAGTAGAATGATTTATAATCTTTTGGGTATACACCCAGTAATAGGATTGCTGGGTCAAATGGAATTTCTATTTCTAGATCCTTGAGGAATCGCCACACTGTCTTCCACAATGGTTGGACTAATTTACATTCCCACTAACAAAGGGCTAATATCCAGAATCTACAAAGATTTGAGAGCTTTAAGCTCACTCTCTCCCTGTGCCTGGGACACACCTCTGCATCCTCCCAGGGTGCGACCCACCTGATGTGTCCCATGTACAACTGCCAGTCAAAGGGCACTCTCTGTTCATGCCCAAACCATGACTTCTCCCCAGTGCCCACACACTGTCTCATCTTCAAAGGTCTGCAAATATTGTTGGGAAATAAATCAAGAAAAATACTTAGAGTGAAATAAGTCAACGTCCTCAATTTCATACTCATCATCTATTTATTTTCAAACTAGTGGTGTCATAAATTGCTCCAGGCTGATATATCAACATCAAAATCACACATTACTGATAACAAAACACACTACCTCTTGACAACTACAAAACCTTTGAGGCAGGCATTATCCTGGATCAGTAAGTTTTCTAGGGCGTGAGAGTAACACACCTTCCAGCACGAGAACCTATTTTCATTTTTCTTCTTGTACATACTGTACGTCATCCCCCTTGGCTGCTTTCTTTCTTAAGCAGGGGGCAAAGAATATAACGCAGCCTTTACTTAATGACTTCAGTCCTCTCTCTGAGCATGATTGATGCCCACTGGCTAATGAGGTATAATGCTATTTGCTCCTAGGTAAATGGACTTACCCCTGCTGGACTGTGAGTTCTAATGGCTCCTTTTGCTGGCCTCTCTCTTCCAGTACTGTACTGCTGCCAAAACCACCTCTTACTAAGGTGAACTTACAGGAATTTCCAGGGGCTTTTTTCCCTTCCTATCTGTTATAGGTTTAGATAATAAATATTCAAAGTTCTGGCACTGTATTTTTAAATAAAACAAAAAATAATGGTCCATTTATTTTCATTATGAAATATTGTTACAAGTTTGTTCTCAACTTTAAAATGTACAACGCTACAAGGTGAATAAAAATAACCCATAATCCCACCACTCAAATTAAACATCATCATATAAAACATATATTGTGCTCTTATTTTCTCTTTCTACAAAATTGAGACCATACAGTACTATAACCTGTTTCCCTGCTTTTTTCACTCAGTAAATCTGCGTATTTTCTCAAGTTACTAGATATTTAGCATTTTAAGACAGAATAATGGTCTCTCATCAGTGCATGGAATATTTATCTGATTAGTCTTGTCTTTCAGGTATTTCCTTTATTCTAAGGGAATATGTTATTGGTTGAATTGAAATAGATACACATGCACACACATGTATACGTCATTGAGATAAATTCCTGGAATTGATGGGTTTAAATGTATGACCTTTGAAAGGCTTTTATTAGACAGTAGCAAACCGCCTTCCAGAATTAGACCCACTTCTTCACACTCCTCAGCAAGAACTACTTCTTACAGAGGGTACACCATGGCAGGCATGACATCCTATGCTTTACAGACACCTCTTTCCAGTTCTCACAACTTCACAAAGGAGGCGTTGTTATCCCATGTTATAGACAAGGAAACTGAGGCTTAGTACACAAGAGAGCAGAGTTTCAAATGAAACGCGCATTCACTGGCAGCCTCTCAAGCTGTTACCACTGCATCACGGGGCCCACTAAGCTCAGGAGCCTTTGGGAGCTCTCTACAGAGCCAACTCTATCTGCTTTTGTGCACAGACTTTAACATCTCTTTTTCAACCCTCTGGGCATCTCTACTCAATTGTGTTCCTGGTGAGAGTCGTGACCGGGCATCTCTGCTTGGGTTACGATTAGTTAACAACAATCAGACAAAATTTGCCTAAAACTGAAAGGTCAAACTTCTAAAAATAAAACTTCACGTCTCAAAAATACCATGAAGGAAAAAACTAAATATAGCATTACCCTGTAATCCAGCAATTCCACATCTAGCCATATACTCCAAGGATTTGAAAGCAGGAACTCAGACACTTGTATGTCAATGTTCATAGCAGCTCTATTCCCAATGGCCATAAGGTAGATGAAACCCAGTGCCCCTCCCTCCACAGATGATGGAAGAATAAAATGTGGTCTATCCACACCATGAAATATTATTCGGCCTTAAAAAGGAAAGAATTCTGACACATGCTACAATATGGATGAATCTTGAAGACATTATGCTGAGTGAAAGGAGCCAGTCACGAAAGGACAAATAGTGTATGGTCCCACTTACATGAGGTACTAAGAACAGGCAAATGAAGAGACAGGAAGTAGATCAGAGGTTACCAGAGACTGGAGAGGATTATTGCTTAATGGGTACAGAGTTTCTGTGTGGGGTGATAAAACAGTTTTGGAAATAGATAAATGGTGATGGTTGCACAACACTGCTCACGACCAGTGCCACTTAACGTACACTTATACAAATGACTAAAACAGTAAATTTTGTTTCACATATTTTTAACAATAGAGAAATGTTTTTTCAAAATCACCTAAAGTAATTCCAGCTATTGCAAAACCACCCCCTTTCAAAGGAAAGTGCATCCCTCCCTGCTGTGTGCTGCTAAGAAATGTGGGGGAGCATTTTCAGCAACTGTCACACAAAAATAAGCTGCTTACATTCATTAGGAACAAGGTAATAAAACAGGAGCAATAAATCCTCTTTGCCAGACAGCAGTAACAGGTCAAGGAAAGTCACAGCTAATCTTTTATTCTAAACATCAGGTTCCATGCAAGGATCCAGGACACTCTGGATCAAACATACCATGTAAAAGCTAAGGTCTGTATGATCACAGCATCTGATGATGCCTCAAAAATTAAGGAAGCAAGAAGAACCGCATCGTATCTTTGTCAAATTTGGTCACAGGTCCCAGAGCATCTTGTTAAAAATAATCCCCAAAGTTGAACTTGGTGTCAGGCAAAGAGATGGGAAGGGCAAAGCAGTGACTCCTGTAGGCTGTGCTGTGGGCTGACTGACCCCCCAGGGAGGGAAGGAGCCTTTGTACCCAGTGCCAGGGAGCTGCAAGCCCCAGGTCCAGTCCGCACAGACTCACAGGGCTGTGAACACGCCAAGAGGGAAGATGAACACTCTGCACTTGGACACACTTGAAAGAGGGATCTGTGCCTTTCTGTTCCATCTAACAGCCCTCAGAGCATAGGCTTCCTTGATTTCCAGCTCAGTTGGTTTCCATATTTTTCTTGTGAAATAAGTGTCCAGAATCAGACACAAACACATCATGCTTTCCTTTTTTGCAAACTGCCTGCTCATGTTCTTTGCCAGTTTTTCTATGTAATTCTCTTATTTTATTTACAGAATTTTTTTTTTCACATAACAGGATAGGAATACTCTGCATGTTACATGTATTTCTATATGTACATGCAGAAAGTTATAAATTATTCTTCCAGGCTGAAGTGTGCCTTTTAGCCTTCTAAATATCATCTGTTATGTCTACACAGAAATTTGTAATGGCGATACACTCAAATTTACCATTTTCCCTTTATGGTTGTGCTAAGGCTGATTCACAAAGTCTTTCTTAGCCTAAGAGCATAAAGATTCTCACTATTCATTAATTCTTGCCATTCAAATAAATAAAACGTGTTTTGTTCTTTCACTTTCAATTATTTAATTGGCCTGAAACTAATTATGGTGTGTAATACGCAGTAGAGTTCCATTCCCTGCCACCCCATATGAACAGTCATGGTTCCTGTCATCTCTGTTCTGATGCAACTCCACTATGCTGTGTTACTTTCCATAAACGTGTGGGTCTCTTTATGGGATATCTATTCTGGTCCTCTGGTCTATTTTCTGCCCTTGAACCAATAATATCCTTTCTTAGTTGTGATATCGCACAAGAGGGATTGCTATCTGATAGTGCAAATCACTCCTCCACATGCCTTGTTGCTTTTAAAATTTGTCTTCAAATTCTTGAGTTTCACTCTTCCTTACTGAAGTTAGGAAACATTTTTCAAGTCACACATGACAAAACTGTTTAGAATTTGGCCGCAACTGCTTTAAATTTAAAGATGAACATGAGAAAATGTGACATCGGCACTATATTCTGTCTCCTGATCCATGATCATAATATATCTCTCCACTTATTCAGGTTGTTTTTAACGCTCTGAAACATCCTATAATGCCTGGTAATCTTCCTGAATATACTCCTAGATAGCTTATAATTTTTGTTAATGTTGTAAGTGGGATTTCTTTTAATATTACATTTCCTAATTGTTTTTTCTTGGCATACAGGAGTACTATATCACATTTTATATGTTGATTTCACATTATATCTGCTATCTTAGAGAATGCTTGCTCATTTTAAAAGTGCTAACAATATCTGTGTGAATTTTCTGTTTGGATAATTATTTGCAAATAGACACACATTTCAGTCTCTCTCTCTAATGTTTACATTTTTGTTTCTTCATTTGCTTCTTTTATTACACTGTCTAAGACCTCCAGTGACAGCAGGCACCCCTGTCTAATTCTAGATTTTCAGGAACACGACTCTGAACAGTTTTCCATTATACATAATGCATGCTATAGGTTTTTGACAAATAAACTTTAACAAGTTAAGGAGGTTTCTTTTAGTACTGGTTTAGTACAAATTTTGTTATTATTTGTTATGTATTGTATTGACTGGAGAGTTACATTAAATGCTTTTCTGTCAGATGAAATGATCATTTTTTTCCCTTTAATTCTGAGACGTTCAATGTGTTCACTGTTTTATGACAGTAAACCATCCCTGCACTATTATAATACACCCAACTTGGTCAGAACATTTGTTTCTTTTACAAGTACTTAAGATAAAGTACTGAATTTGATTCATTAGTGTTTTACTTAGACTTTCTGTTTTATGTTAAAATGTAAAATGGTATTATAATTTTGATTTCTCGTACTGTTTCAAAGATATACAAACATTAGATGAATGGGAGAGCATCAGCTCTTGTCTTCCGTGTTTAAGAATGTACACACTGTAACACTCTTAAACAGTATGTATAAAAAGAGAAATTGTTGCTTAAAAGTTTAATATCACTCATCTGCAAACCACTTGAGTATTTTTGAAGGTGTAGTATTGATTACTATTTCTTCCAGAGTTGTTTCTCTATTACAATTTTATATTTCTTCCAGAGTCCATTTTGTCTTCACATTTTTGCACTAAATCATCTATTTCCCCCCAGATTTTCTTTTCTTCTTTTATTTTATTTTTTTCAGTTTTATTGATGCTGTTTTTAAAACTTGCTAAAGTGCTCTTAATTTGATTTTCTCAGGCACCTTTTTCCCTCCTTGGTGCCTGTGCTAGAGGTTTGCTGTTATGGTCATTTTTACAAAAGACTGGCGTTGATTTTGCTCCTATTGATACTCTCTTTATTTCAACAATTTCTGACTTTAATTTTTATGATTAACTCCTTCTACATTCCTTAGACTTATTCTATTTCATTAATTTTAACTTTTCTCTTTTTGAAGCTTAGAAATGTAGCCTTACCACCTTTGCAGCATTATACAGCTTTCCACCTTAGTGTATTCACTTTCATTCAGTTCTAAATGATTGATATTTCCATTGCAATTTCCTCTCTAACTCGTAAGTAAAATAAGAGTGGGTGTGTTTTAAAGTTCCCACATGCATGTTTATGTGATTTGTTTTGAACTTTTTATGTTGATGTCTGATTTATTCACACTGGGTCAAAGAACAAGCCTTGCATGAAATAGATTGCTTAAAATTTAGTGCGACTTTCTATGTACAGTCAACTTTTCAAAAAGTTGCACAGATTCTAGAAAAGAATCATAAGTCTCTGTCTGTTGGGTAGAGGGAGCTATGTGTGTCTATTAATTTGAGCCTGTTAGCACTATCACGAAATGACTTGGAATTACTCCTACTATCTGATTTTGTATTTCATGTTTAACATCCTTTCTCTCTCCACATCTTGTTTTTTTTTCCATTTCTACTTGATGTTGTTTGATTGCTGTTATTTTTCATATATATTCCCTTATATCTTTTTCTGCTGGTTGGGAACCATAGATTGTATGCACATTCTTTTAGTAATTACAGTCAATATTTTAGCTGCATCTAAAATTTTTAAATACACAATTGAGTATTAATCACATATTATTTTCTCATATGTGCCATGTTTCCCTAGTATCCACATTCCTTCTTCCTCAAGAAGTACTTTTAATCATTCTTCTAGGCCAGGCACTGCAGCTCACACATGTAAACCAAGCACTTTGGAAGATGACATGGGAGGATAGCTTGAGGTCAGGAGTTCGAGAGAAGCCTGGGTAGGATAGCAAGGTCCCATCTCCACAAAAAATTTTAAAACTAGCCGGGAGTCGTGGCACACACCTGTAGTCCCATCTACTGGGGAGGCTGAGGCTGGAGGATCGCTTGAGCCCAGGAGTTCAAGGCTGCAGTGAGCTATGAGCTGCACTCCAGCCTGGGTGACAGAGCAAGGCTTGGTATCTTAAAAAACAAAAATAAAAGAATAATTATTCTTTTAGTGAGGATTGCCAGTGACACGTTTTTTTCTCAGTCTTTGCCTGAGAAAAGTTTATTTTGCCTTCCCTAGCTGGTGATATGTTGGCATAGAATTCTAGATGGACGGTTACCTTTCCCTCTGCACTGGGGGAGTACGCTCCTTTGTCTTCGGGCACTGCCCGGGGTGCCCAGGTCTTGCCTCATTTCCTGTTGTTGTGTTTTGTAGTTTCTTGCCTTATCTTACATTCTTTCACGCATCTTTCTAAGCATTATAAACATGTATTTCAATGCCTTTGTCACATGTTTTTTTATTGCATATGGGCTAAATTGGTAATCCGTTGGTTTTGCCAGCTATTCTGTATTTCTTGGTATAGGACTGCTTCATGTGCTTTTAAAATGTTGCTTTGCAGACTTGCTTTAGGTGGGTTTTGTTTTTCTGTTCCTGCCTCTCCCTCTGCACTGAGTGGTCGAGTCGGGACAGTCTGGAGCTGCTGCCTCATGGGGACCTCGAAGGTTGCAGTTTGCATCACTGCACTGGGAGGCTGTTTGGGTTAGCTCTGTCTGCAAGGTTGAATCCACTCTGCCTGGCTGCAAGGTTGCATCCACTGTGCCTGGCTGCCTGGCCAGGAGTTCACATGCACTATAATCCCTCCCAGGCAACAGCCCTTTTCCAGCATCTTTTGAAAACAGGGGGAGCCCCACCATAGCTCCCAGCTGGATACCATGTAGAGATTCCACACCGGAGACCCAGCTTCAACAGCGTACTGTGTAACTCCACACCACGGAGAAGAACCAGCTCTCGTCTACACAGGATGTGCTCCACGTGCTGCAAATGTCCCTTAATCGTACTACTACCCAGGTGGCTTTGACATCCATAGAATATTTGAGTATACAATTTAAAGACAAAGGATAAAAGGTAACACTTGAAAAGTTCTTTCAGTGTAATTTTTTCTAGTTTCCTAATTAAAGTATTAGCCTAAGTTTTTATACGAACATTAACACCAAGGCTTAAATTATTTCCATTTAAATGAGATCACGTGTGAGCATACAATATAACAAGTTAAAATTTTCTTAAGCTTCTAAGTCAATACTAACAAATTGGTACCTTTCCCTGCATCATGTCATTTCAAAGTTTTCTAAAAGATGATCCTAAAATTATGCTTGCCATGGAAAACCCTGATGACTTTTATGAATCTTCTAATAATTGAAAAAATATTGCTTTGACTTCATGGTCAGATTGCAGCTTTTATTTTTGCTGTCAACCTTTCTCATTAAGCAATTTAAGAAAATCTGAATATCCACATTCCTACCAGCTCTCAGCCCTGTGATGTACTGCACTTAAACTCTCCAATAAGCCAAACAACGGGCCACGTGCACGTTTCCAGTTCTATCCTATATTCAGACTTCCCATCCTGCAGCAAAGCTTCATTTATTAGATCTAACTTCCTAAGTACTCTAATTTCCTAAAGGTAGTTCCCTTTCCTTCCTTTCCCACAATAACCTCACCAGAAATTAAATTAATAGAAGGAATAGAAGGAACCAGAGAAGGGCAGAGGAAGAACAAGATTACATATGCTCTAAACCACCTTAATTGGAAAGTATACACATGCCTAAATCAAGAGGATTCACCTGGGAGCAGCGTTCAAAAGGCGACATCAAGTCGCCTTTCAGCTGAAACCTAGATAACTCATATGAAACTGATCTTGAGGTTTTGCTCATTGAAGTTTGCTAATTGAAAAGAAATACATGAAAATATCAGAACCAAGGATCTTTCTCTATTTTGGAATTCATTGTCCTTACTTAGAAAAGAAGAACCAATGTTAGAATCGTAATCTATTAGTGTCAAGAGCAATGTTTTAGAATATCAGGTCCTCCCACTGCTGCAAAGCTAGAACTGGGAGTGTTCTTGTGTTTGCTCATTCCTTACCCTGGCGATTCACGAGTCGGTCAGGCTGTGCAGGGAGCCCTGGTCCTGCTGGCTCTTGTTGACTGCGAGGTGTCTGCTCCACTTTGTCCTAAAAAAAAGGACCACAGCAGAAAGGCCGTGAGTTCACAAGCAGCATCCCACACTTTTCAACACCCAGCTGCCCCAGCATTTCCTTTCTTCCTTAATTCCTTACTTCCTTTCCACTTATCTACTTCATCCGTTTTCAATGATAGTTGTTGAACATAAGACTGATTAAGGGAAGCGAATCATGAAAAGGTGCAAGCTGTTCAGGGGAGTTAAAAGTTACTTCTGTGTTTGGGCTTAAATAGCTTTCCCTGTAAAGCAATTCAGAGAGAATTACTGCCAACTGCTTGATTTAGGCAGTGAATATAAATAATTAACACTCTGTGAAGCACGTGCATTTTCTGTAACTACTACAGGTAATCAAGCATTGGGCGTTCTGTTACCCAGGACAGAAACATCTAGAGAGTGCTTTATAAGTGGTTCCTTCCACAAAGTGTAAGGAGCTCGGTGGTATTTTTTTTAGTTATTAGTATGAGAACAACACTTTTAGGCAAAATGCAAAACAGCAATATTATGACCCTAAGCCCACAGTTCGAGAAACGCACCTGCATGGGACTAGAAGCCAATGAAAGATACATTCAAATGTGGGGAAAGAAAATGTGCCTTTTTCCTTCTCCGCATCTTGGGGTGCGGAGATGTCCTTTTTCTCTTACAGATTTATAAAATCTTTGAAATCTTTATGATGCATATGTGCTACTACTTCTGTAATTAGAAAGGTTTGAACTGTGCCAAAAGTCCAAGATCTGCACCAAAACTACTATTAATATATACATTGTCACAAATATCATAGTTGACATGAGCAAATTCCCTCCTATGCATGCAAAAGAGACCTTCCAGATTGCAAACTGAAGCACATGAAACATCTGGCATGCAAGGTGCTCTGACGGCCAACATGCACACAGAGTTCCCTCTGCCAAGCAGGGCTCCTGCCACAGAGGCGGCCACTGAGGCACGGGAAGGTGAGTTACTACCCTCAAAACCCTCATCACCCAGTGGGTCCTGGCTGTTCTGGGTTTCGAGCTACAGGGTTCACGCTCCTTCCCACCATTTTGCAGTGCCCAAACTGCCCAAGAAACTCAGAAAAGCACATTGATTTCAACAAGGCGCCCCCAAGCAGCAGGCCCTGGGAATGTGATTGACTCTTAATTGCCTGAATGCTTCCCAGCAAGCGCCTTCTCTGCCCAGAGCCCTCCTTGCTCACGCATGAAATGTAATGGACTCTCACTTCTCTGCTGCGTGCACACTGACCTGGGAGCAAACAGGTTTAGGTCTGGTCAACGCTGTGCTTCACGGGCCACTCACAATGGGGGGGAGGCACAGGGCAGCCCAGGGTACAGACTCCAGCAGGGTCAGCTCACCCACATCTACCACTTAGAAGGAGGATGCTTGTTCCCTGGGAGGCAAAGTCGCGTTCACACCTTCCTCCAGAATATCTGGAGAAAACAAAATAAAACGAACAAAGCCCTAAGGAAGGGAGACATTTTCACCAGCTTCTCTCTTTCCCCACTTTGAAAAGAAATAGCTTTCTTTTATTTTTTAATCATAGATGTAAAACTCGCTAATTATAAAAATCTGTATTTTCTGTATGTTAAAAAAATGAAGAAAAAATTAAAATGGAACCTCTCTTTCTTCAGAATAACAAAAACAAAAACCACCACATGCATCTATGCAATGTTTAGATTAGTTACAGAGAACACGTATACTCTACTTGAGTCACACGAGAATTACAAGTCGAATCATAATCATCTTCCTCATATTGTGTTTTAATATCATTTTTGAAATTTTTCAGTTCAACAATCATGACCTCTGTCGGCACTCTAGCATAGCCCACCAAGTAAATGCGTGGCACAATTCATTTCACCGATATCCTACTGACAAACATACAGGCTGTTGGAAATGTAAGCTTTTGACTAAGAAAGAGGGGGAAGGACTATTTAGAGCACATGGTGTCTGGGAGGAAAGGGTAAGGTTCCCAAGAACCCCCGCGAGAGGCGCTGAGGAGGGAGCTGGGCTCCCCTGGCCATCGGAGAGGGCAGGATCTCCCAGCCCAGCCCCTCAAGTTCAGCCATCCCCCATGTAGTTTTTGCAATTCCACAGCCAACATTTCCCACCCAGCCTGCTCTTTACCATGTCAGAGAAATATTTTTCTTCTTTCTGAATTTTATAACAATCCATGCAAAGAAAATTTTTATATAAATATCTAACCTAGGCCAGGCACGACGGGTCACATCTGTAATCCCAGCACTTTGGGAGACCAAGGCAGGGGATCACAAGGTCAGGAATTCGAGACCGGCCTGACCAACATAGTGAATCCCGTCTCTATCAAAAATACAAAAATTAGCCGGGAGTGGTGGCCCGCGCCTGTAGTCCCAGGTACTTGGGAGGCTGAGGCAGAAGAATTGCTTGAACCCGGGAGGCAGAGATTGCAGTGACTCATAAATAAATAAATAACCTAGAGTAGATATAAAATTAGCCTAAAACCTACAACAGTGGGATAACAGCGTTTCCTGGTCTTTGCCCCTTTGTTGGGCATAACTAGACACTGCTGAAATCAGATTGTGTCAACAATTCCGTGTTTTCCTGTCCCTGTCTTCAACTATTTTAAAACTTTGGTAAATATCTGTTTTTTTCATATTCTGAACTACTCTAGTAGACACTCTGCAGTTGTTTTCAACTTTCAGACTGCATAAATAACGATCAAATAAATACCTTCGAGCACAAAACTCTGTCCACATTTCTGATTATTTGCTTAGGATCCCTAGAAGTAGAAGGACTAGGCCAGAGGTCATGTGCGCTTTTTTAAGATTCCAGATACACACAGTCAAACTCTTCTTCACACATTCACCCTTCTACCCGGAGTGGAGGCAACCGCCTCTTTCATAACTCCCAAGCCAGCCAGGGACTGTTTATTTTTCTGGAATTTTTTTCTGGCTAATTCCAGAGGTAAGCAGCGGCCCCACCCTGTGGTTTTAATATGCAGGTCTATAATGCTGAGGTTGAACATTTTTCATAAGCGAATTCGCCCTTTGTATTTCTTCTTTGGGGCTATCCTTTAAAAGGTCAGCTAGACTAGTTCCTGAAGCCCACAGGCTTCCAAATCAAAAATGTCAATGAATGAATCACAACCCCGACACTCATCAGCTAAGGGTTTGGGGCCAGTTACCTGGATTCCCTGAGTCAATCTGCTCATCTGTTTATGATGGAAAACCTCAAGCCAGGCTGAGCCCTGGGTGAGCACCCATCCCTGGTGGCCCACCAGCCTCCTGGACCATTGTCACTGAACACTGACTTGCTTCCACTTCTCCCGTGATGAGCTCTTTATGCAGTAAGCAAGTCAGTTCATTCACATTTGTAGCAAATGTTTTTCCCACCTTGCTTGTCTTTAAATTTCATTAGATTTTTGATTCTTAAAGGTTTAATTCAGTGTAGTCAAGTTTATTGACTTTATCTTTTTGGCTCATCATTTTAAGCTTGAAAATTACTTTCAGCCTCTGTCAAGAAAACTGAAAAACCTTCATTTGTGTTTTACTCTGATTTCCCTTCTGACTTCATGTATTACTCTCTCCTCTTCCCGACAGTTATTTTGTGGGATAGCAAAGGGGAGAAAAATACGATGACTCCTTCCCCCACAAGAAAGTGGCTGACCAGTTCTACCAGGACCACTTAACACCCAGGCCTTCTTTTTGTCTGATTTGGGAGGTCACTCTGCTCACGTGTTACAATCTTACACATATCCAAGTGTTTCTCAGCCAACTTCTCGCCGGTTCCACAGAGCTGCCCACTCCCGGGCCAGCAAGCCACATTTTCCATTCTCACAGCCTGCCAGCGTGTTTTCTCATCAGCAGAACATTTCCCCTCTTGCTTCTTTTATATGAATTCCTTAGTCATTTTCTTCCAAGCAAATATGAAAATAGTTTCGAAGTTTGCTTAAATGACTAAAACATCTCATCTGAAATATTTACTGCTATGTATCTAATTACCTCGCACTGCTAATACGAATGTTGCTATTCGGCTGATCCCACAAACACTGTGAGACTATATCAAGAAGATATGCTACCCCATCTATGTCAAAGGGTGGGTAGGGCCAGCCTCCAGATCACCCAGGGCCTGCACAGCCCTGCTCCAGGCCTGTCCCGTGAGGAGCAAGGCCCTGCAGGTGAACAGGCACCTTGGGGACTTCCTGTGCACTGTGAGGCCCATTCCTCAGACAGATAGATGACTGCTTTGCCTGAGACCTCCCCTTTTAAATGCCAACCAGGCTCCCCTAAGACACGTTTTTAGAAGACAAATAATTTGCAAACCTAATTTAAGGCAACTACCTAAATAGTGTCACCAGATTCACAAATACAAATACAGGATGTTCAATCAAATTTGAATTTCAGATTAATAACTAATAATTTTTCGGTACAAATATGTCCCAAATATTTCGTGAGACTTATCCTAAAAATGCATTTGTAGCTTATCTATAATTTAACTGGGGATACTGTATTTTATCTTGCAACTCTCTCAAGCATTGTTAAAATCTGACAGGCTTGCATGACAAATTATGGCAGTAAGTACAAAATTTCAACAAGTGGCTCATTTGTTTACGAAATTCCAAGGTCAAAAAAGAAATGTACCTTCTTTAATTCCACAGACAGACGCTTCAGACATGAAGTCTGTTCTCTTGTGAAGCCAAGAAAGATTTCATGGTATGACAAATGATGGCAATTATAAAATAGAGCCAAAACACAAAACGCAGCAGGGAAAAGTTAGCCACTGTGGCATTACAGAGCTCATCCTGACAGAGCTGGAAGGTCAGGGGCAAATGTCTACCCACCACTCACAGGCAAACAGTGGCGCTCTGCCAGGTGCAGGGTGATGAACACAGGGACAAGAATAAAAGATTTATCATCATGCTAGTGTGGTTTCCTCTCCAGGTTAGTTTTTGTTTTTCTGTGTGTGTTTCCCAGCCTCGCCCATTGGGGGAAGGACTGGGCAGGGAGTGGGGGGAGGCCCTGTGAGTCTGCCCTTAATCACTACGCTGTCTACGTCTAGGGGAAGGTGGAACGATGAGAGAGGGGCAGCCAAGCTCCTTAATTAAAGTCCCACAGGTCACTTCACTCATGCTGAACCTTCCCAAATCTACATGCTTTAGAAAAACTTGCCAAAGTCAAATAAGTCCATCCAGCAGATCAGGGCAGAACCACCACCTTCATCAAGAAGCCCTCCTTCTCCTGGGGTGACCCAGTCCCAGGCCCTGTGCTGAGCCAGCTCCTGTAACAGAGCCCTCCAGTGGGTGAGGAGAATGGTCTCTGTCTGCTCCTCCGTCCTATTCCGGGCAGCCAGCCTGCCTGGCTGCATCGACCAATAGCTGGTCCTCTGTCCCCAGGTGGTGGGCGGCCAATGGAGCCAGGCCAGGCAGGAACGTGGCCCGGGAGGCCAGCTGGGCTGTTCCTTCCATAAGCCAGTTGCACAAATGCCCCCTGGCCTGACTACCTCAGGCTTCTTGCTGGCCCCAGGCTGGAACCCACACTCAGCTGCTTTCTCCAGACCCCTCCAGCCCCTCCATTAAACTCCTTTTTTTTGCCCCCACTACCCTCTGGAGGGTGCCGGCTGCAGACTGCCGAGACCCTGGCTAACAGAGGCAGGTGGCTTAACTTCCCTCACTCTGCGGATGAAGGGCTGCAGGTTTCAAAGAATACACATAAAAAGTGACTCATGGGAGGAAGAAAGTGGTGAGCTGTGCTGTGGACTCCGTGGACATGCCTGCTGGGGTACCAGGTGGCCTGGTGTGGCCGGTCCTCACCTGGGAGAACATGGCAGAAATGCAGGCTCCCAGGCCCCGCCAGACCTGATGAATCAGGCCTGCGATGGGGGACCAGGGTGTCTACGTGTGAACTGCCCCTCCTAATGTAACGCGGCTCATATCTCCATGGAATTCAAGGAGCCACCAACGCAGCTGGTTTTCCTCAATTCCAAAGCAACTGCTACGTGCCTCTCACAGGACTCGGCCCCGGATGCTCACTATGTAGAATGTTCTCTGCCCCACCACATCCCATAAACCCATCCTCAAGGCCCATCCTTTTGGCACCTTCTCTGACAGCCCCAATGCAAAGTTTACCTCCTCGGACGTTTCCCTGCAGCCCTGCTTCATTTCTAAGCGGGGAGTAACAAGGGCGAATGGATGGGTACCCTTCTCTCCCCAGAAATGGGCCCCCTTGACTCATCCTCACAACCCTGGCACACAGCCCAGCCTCATCCCAAGATCTGGGGCAGGGATGCCTCTCCCTCTCTGTGAGGATGGAGGGACAAGAATGCCCCATCACCCACCTTTCACAGCCCAGGCTTCAGCAAACAGCATCACAAGGAAGCCTGGGCCTAAAGCAGCAGGGAAGCAGCCCTTTCGCCAGTCACTGACGCTCTGTTTCAACTAGGACATCAAATGCACTCTTGCCTCTGCTGGGTGCCAACCAGTGTAAGATGCACAGGAGGAACTGGCCCAGGAGAATCAGGGGGACGCTGTTCACTGCGGATTCAGGCAGTTTTCTTATCTAAAAAGTGGGAGCAACGCATGGCTGGAGGGGCAGCGGGAAAACTGGATGGGAGGAGAGCAGTGCCATCGTCAGTGCGGTGGGCACTGTGGCTGCCCTACTTTTGAGGCTTTGGGACCTGGACTGAGCCACTACTGGCTTCCTTGCGCCTCAACTTGCAGATGGCCTATCGTGGGATTAACCTTGTGATGCTTTGTCCATCTTTCCCAGCTACTCGGGAACCTAATGTGGGCGGATCACTTCAGCCTAGGAGTTCAAGACCAGACTAGACAACATAATGAACCTCAGCTCAAAACCAAAAAAGAGTTAAGCCATCTTTAATTTTTTTAATGATATTTGAGATTATTTTATACAATCCTGTCATTTAAACGACTTTAATCATTTAGATGAGTTCTATTAAATAGGAGTGTAATTTGAAAAAACAAAAAAAAGAGCAGGCCAGATGCCAGCTCAGGTCCCGGCTGGTTAGTCCTGGCTGGGGGCAATGGCCTCACCTTCGGGGCATCGATCTCCACACCTTCCTGGGGCAGAATGGCCTCTTCATAGGTCACTTCTGAGGTTCAAATTAAAATAACATAAACAAAGGGATTGCCCAGAAACTAAAGCTACAGGGCGTTCAACAGACAGCGGACACTGACCTCACTACTGAGCACAGGGCCGGCAGCCTGCGTATGAGGTCTCTCTCTCCCCCTCTGTCTACAGCGGGTGTCACGCGGTGGTGTCCTCAGCCTGCCCTGTGCACAATATTTTCAGGACCCAGAGAACGGCACAGAAGGCACACTTAATAACTCCACTAAGGTAAACAAAGACCAATGCCACAGAGAACAGAATGACAGGGAGTCGAAACGTCTTCCACCTGGGAGAATGCCCAATCAAAACCTACAGGCTTAATAGGGATCAACTTTAAACACTACAGGTATGCAAAACAACCAACCAAATTAAAACAAACAAAAGTGACAGATGAGGACAGCGGATGAAAATCGCTCCTGAGGGTGTAGTTAAAAGGGGGCTCTCCCAGTCCTCCGCCACCCCACAAAACCCTCTCCTGCAGCTAGCCTCACAGATTTTTGGTGTAGAGGCAAAGGAGAAGACACAATCCTACACAACCCAGCCTCTGGGTCCCAGAGCTCCCTGGGGCCTTCCTGTAGGCAGTTTCCCAAACCCCTCCTGCCGGCCCGGGACATCAGCTGAGACGGGTGGGGCACATTGCTGGAGTCCACCCAAGGGCGCTGAGTCTGCAGATGAACATGTGAAATGCAACAGGCATGGGGTTTGTCATTCACACAAGATGCACTTAAAGAAATGAAATGTTTCAAACTGCGAGCCCATTAAGCGATTGCTGCCCGAGTGATGAGTGACTACCTGTGTCACCTGCATTCTGAATATGGAGGCATCATCCACATTCCAACGCCTGATAGCCCCTCTACCAACCGCACATATGCCTGCTCTAGAACTTTCAACACACGCAAGCCGTCAGATATGGTGTAGTTACAGATTTCACAACCACCAGTCTCCCTCAGCCATGTAACCACACTTTTATTAAATATTAACATAAAAATGGCCGGGCTTCTCTACACATACAGTTCCTGGGTACCAGGTACAGCGCTAGACAGTTTACGTGCATTCCCGCTTAAATTCTGTCTTTAATGGGTGCTGCGGGTACCTCATTCTTACAGATAAGAAAAAAGGAGGGCAGCAGCTTGCCCAGCGCGTCGCATCTCATGACCGTGGGTGTGAGGCCCACTGGGGCTGAGTCAGAGAACAAGTCCTTAACAACTGAGCTACGGGTAACGACAAAATCTGCCACTCAGAGAAATTCCTAAAACATGCAGAAACTCCACAAGGCTGAAAAACAATTCCTAAAACATCAGTGAACTTGGTAAAAGCTGCAGTATCAGCCCTCCAATTCTGCCAGTTGCAAGGTGTGCAAAACTAGTCCCTCAAATGGAAATAACCCTCATCATAAATGAGCTGGAGCCATTTTTCTCCTTTGAAATGACATTGCCTGTTTGGATGTTACACTTTATGTCTATGCAAGAGGAAAGGGAGCAAGAGGTTTTCAACTAGAGATTTCAGTCTAACTGATCTTTAAACCAAAACAAGAGCTGCTTCCAAAAGCCTGAGATGGGGGAAAAGAACACTCAGCAAGCCAGCTGTCCCCTATCAAAGAGCACGGGGATACTCTCTGCTTACAATTGTATTCATACAGGCTGCTGAGTCCGACGTGAAAATATCCGGACCAGCCCTGGTCAAAGTACAAAACAACTTTTCTCCCAAATGGTAAGAATGCCTGGCCTGGCAGGGAAAATGCCACCACATAAAAAATGATCACATTTTCACTAAAATCACACAGCCTAAAAAGACACAGATCAGTGGCTTGTACTCCACCCATATTCAGGCACTTATTTCCACAAAACTACCTCCAAGTGCAGCAATTCTTGAATTAAAAACAAAAGTAGCGCATGAGCTGCCTCACTTTAACCACCCACTCTGCAGCGTTCAGCACAGAAACATCAATTCCAGCTATTCACAGTGTGGGGGGGCGGGGGTGTCTAGCAATCATTTACTTTTTAAAACTGCTTTATTGAGATATAAGTTACATAACATAAATTTCATCTGTTGGAAGTGTACAAACCAATGAATGTTGGTATAATTAAGGATCTGTACAACCATCGCCACCATCTAATTTTAGAACATTTCCATCACCCTACAAAGAAACCTCCTGCCCAGAGCCTGTCAATCTTGACAAATGGTTTTCCCAAAATAAAATGCCTTTGCCAAGTCAGTTTTGTTCCTGTTTTTGGATCCGGTATCCCCACATCAATGAGGCATTTTGGCCAAAGGGAGACAGCACTAGCTCTAGAATTTCTACAGAAGAGTAGCTACGTGACCTTGGGGGAGACATTAAACCGCCCTGTGTGAGGATAACCTCCAAGGACTACTGACGATTTAGTGTGATCACACATGGAAAGCAAGGCTCAGTAAATCTCAGCTGCTATTTTTACTACTACCACTACTGCCCCTGCTACCACTGTCTCCTCCTCCTCTGCTGTCACTACCTCCCCCTCCCAACACTTCTACCAGCACTCCACCCCTTCCCACCACCTCCTTCCATTTCCCTCACCTCCACTGCCGCATCATCTCCACCTCTACCTTCTCCACCTCTTCCACCACCTTCTCCTCTACCACCCCCACCATCACTTTACTACCACTTCCACCATCACCTCCAGCACTTCACCCATCTCCTGTACCATCTCCACCATCCTCTCCAACTCCTCTGCCACATCCCCCTCCACCTCCTCTGCCACCCCATCACCTCCACCTCCTCTCCCACCTCCATCACCTCCACCTCCTCTCCCACCTCCATCACCTCCACCTCCTCTCCCACCTCCATCCCTTCCACCTCCTCTCCCACCTCCATCCCTTCCACCTCCTCTCCCATCTCCATCCCTTCCACCTCCTCTCCCACCTCCATCCCTTCCACCTCCTCTCCCACCTCCCATCACCTCCACCTCCTCTCCCCACCTCCCATCCCTTCCACCTCCTCTCCCACCTCCCATCACCTCCCACCTCCTCTCCCACCTCCATCCCCTCCGCCTCCTCTCCCACCTCCCATCCCTTCCACCTCCTCTCCCACCTCCATCACCTCCACCTCCTCTCCCACCTCCCATCACCTCCCACCTCCTCTCCCACCTCCCATCACCTCCACCTCCTCTCCCACCTCCCATCCCTCCACCTCCTCTCCCACCTCCATCACCTCCACCTCCTCTCCCACCTCCCATCACCTCCCACCTCCTCTCCCACCTCCATCACCTCCACCTCCTCTCCCACCTCCCATCACCTCCACCTCCTCTCCCACCTCCATCACCTCCACCGCCTCTCCCACCTCCATCCCCTCCACCTCCTTCTCCCACCTCCCATCCCTCCCACCTCCTCTCCCATCTCCATCCTCCCACCTCCTCTCCCACCTCCATCCCTTCCACCTCCTCTCCCACCTCCATCACCTCCACCTCCTCTCCCACCTCCCATCCCTTCCACCTCTCCCCACCTCCCATCACCTCCCACCTCCTCTCCCACCTCCCATCACCTCCCACCTCCTCTCCCACCTCCATCACCTCCCACCTCCTCTCCCACCTCCCATCACCTCCACCTCCTCTCCCAACTCCATCACCTCCCACCTCCTCTCCCAACTCCATCACCTCCACCTCCTCTCCCAACTCCATCCCTTCCACCTCCTCTCCCACCTCCCATCACCTCCACCTCCTCTCCCACCTCCATCACCTCCACCTCCTCTCCCACCTCCATCACCTCCACCTCCTCTCCCACCTCCATCACCTCCACCTCCTCTCCCACCTCCATCCCTTCCACCTCCTCTCCCACCTCCATCACCTCCACCTCCTCTCCCACCTCCCATCACCTCCACCTCCTCTCCCACCTCCATCACCTCCACCTCCTCTCCCACCTCCATCCCTCCACCTCCTCTCCCACCTCCATCCCTCCACCTCCTCTCCCACCTCCATCACCTCCACCTCCTCTCCCACCTCCCATCACCTCCACCTCCTCTCCCACCTCCATCACCTCCACCTCCTCTCCCCACCTCCATCACCTCCACCTCCTCTCCCACCTCCCATCACCTCCACCTCCTCTCCCACCTCTATCACCTCCACCTCCTCTCCCACCTCCATCCCTTCCACCTCCTCTCCCACCTCCATCACTTCCATTGCTATCATATCCACCTCCACTCTTCATTATCTATTTCCTCCTCCCCCTTCACCACCACCTCTGCCATCATCTCTACCTCTTCCTCCCCTGCCTTCACCCCCTCCCACCGCTTCCTCCATCCCTAACTTTAACAAAAAGGCAACTATTCAGACACCAAAATATCCACATGTATTAACATAATGTTAATTTGTTAGAATAGTCAGCATGTAGCAGTATCTTAATCAATTATGAGTTCTACAGTAACTCAACCGTCACAGAAATTAAAAGATCTAACTGTGGAATCGCCAAACTACCCACTTAATAATGCTGACAACACAATCTTTAAAGTATTACTAGAGGATCAGTGACCATGCAAGTTACGGTCAAATTATGTTTACAGACTTTAAATATAACTTGAAAACAAACAACAAACTTCCACATGGAATAAAACATGTTTCATTTCTGGCCCCCAGGGTATTCTAGCCAACCATGACTCAAAGTTCTGGAAAAGTGGGAGAGATTCCCAGTTGCCCTCCCTGAACATTTCCTAGTCCTGTCATTTGCCCCTTCCCGGTCACTGATAATCACTGCATACGCCGAGCTTCAGGAGGCCTCAAAGGACCAGGTCCAAATGTCACCAACATGCCAAATCCCTTCAGGAGGCGAAGGGAATCCAGAGCCACCCAGCTCCATCACGTGCACACCCAACCACGTGTGCATGGCCAGACCCCAGATAAAAAGGATCGAGTCAAAAAGCCCTAATTATCAAAAGGCAGTGTGGCACGCTAAGAAGAGCACAGCTGTTTGGTGCACTGGCTGTGGGGGACAACCCCTTACCATCTCTGAGCTTCAATTTCCTTGTCTAAAACAGGGAGTGTAACCCTGAGCCCTCCCAGGTGGGGGTGCACAAAGCCATTGCAATTGTGCTGAACCCAACTTCTTCTGCTTCAAGCTTCTCATTTTCTCTCTGGGTCCCACAACCCCTGCAACCTCTACACTAAAACCAGAGAACCAAACCATGTGCAGTTGTGAGAATGAGCAGCCCAAGCCAGGGTTGCCTTCCTAGCAGATCAGGGCCACAAGAGACACATGACACACCCACACTCTTTCTCCATGAGCAGAAGGAAGAGAGAAATCTCTTCCCCTGAACTTTCTCAACGATAATCTCAGAATTTGGAAACGATTCTCATTGTCCTGACTGACCAGGAAAAGGCCCCAGGGTTTGATATGATGTAATCCTTGGTGGTGGCTTTTCCTCATTTCTAAGTCCCTCCCACAGGCGGAGGGCTGCCAAGGGTAAATGGCAGCCAGTGCCAAGAATCTGGAGGCGGAATGAGGTAAGCTAGGTCTGGCCTGGAGTTCCAGCCTGGGCCCCCCGCGGCACACCTGGACCAGGTGTGGCAGCCCTTTGGAGGGCAGGTGCAAGCTGGAGCAGGGAAAGACACGGAACAGCTTCCAGGTGCAAGCGGAAGGGCCAGGCTGGCAGAGCAAGAGGAAGGCGGTTCAAGGTAATGCTTTCAGAGGCATGTCTTCCATGGAGCTTTGGGTAAAGCTCGTTTTATTCATAAAAATGAATAAACAGCACAGATCCCAGGGCTCAGGAAACTCAATCCCTCTGCCAAAGAGCGACTTTTCCCTGTAAGACCAAACTCGAACAGCCCTTACAGCAGGAAGAATTGTGGATCCCAACCTTGCTGTGGCCGTGAGAAACAGTTCACCTCGCCCTTTCGTGGCCTTGAGGAACAGTTCACCGCGCCCTTGCTGTGGCCTCCAGGAACAGTTCACCTCGCCCTTGCGTGGCCTCGAGGAACAGTTCACCTCGCCCTTGCGTGGCCTCGAGGAACAGTTCACCTCGCCCTTGCTGTGGCCACGAGGAACAGTTCACCTCGCCCTTGCTGTGGCCTCGAGGAACAGTTCACCTTGCCCTTGCTGTGGCTGCAAGAAACAGTTCACCTCGCCCTTGCGTGGCCATGAGGAACAGCTCACCTCGCCCTTCAGGTATGAACAATCTCACTGTGTCATGAGCTATATGTTTACAAACTGCCACTGTGACAAACAATGATTCTGAGCAAATAACCTCACTCTCTGTTCCTATTTCCTCACCAATAAAACCAGGTTTTTGGACCATGTGATATCTAAATTTCTTCTGAGTCCTAAGGCTGAGTCTGCACATTCCACAAAAATGTTCCAAAGTAAATCTATTCCCAAAACCATGGTTAAAATAATATTATGGGTGACTTCTGACCTTCCGGCCAATATGGAATATAAAGGATTAGCTGTACCCTCTGTCCTTAAATAACTAAAACGGAAACAGTTTTCATACATTTGACAACAGGCAGCATGGGACAGAGATTCCTAAGACGGGACCCACATGACGCAGCCCTACCCGTGCCCACCCACTGGCTGGAGAGAGCTTCCGAACTGCAGTGCACGGAGGGGGGATCTCCCCTTCCAGGCAGAGCCTGGGGTTGTCCTAAGGAGACAGAGTTCAGCACTCAGGAAGGTCAAGACAGAGAGGAGGGCACTCAAGAGAGGGGGCTCCCCACACATCTCCAGCTGAGGATTAATGATGCATGCATGTAAGGAAAACACGAAGGCCGGGGGAAGAACCACCAGAAAGAAGCAGGCAGAGCCATCTGGAGAGAAGTGTGTTCCCACCAACCAAATGGAAAATCTCCTTATGCATGGGACACAAGAGTCCTCAGAAGAGTCCTGCCTCAATGGTGGGGGCAAATTAGCCCTGAACTAAAAGTGACTCTGGGCCCAGCTAACAAAGCTCATAACTCAGCCTCAAAAGGGTCATACTATTTCCAAGAAGCTTGTTTCCAGAATAAAGCCCAAAATATTTAAAAGAATAGCCCCTCCCAAAAAAACAGCCATCACCCAACCAGGTGAAATTTACAATGTCTGCTAACGAAACAAAAAGTACCAAGCATGAAAGGAAAATAAAACCCATAATGATAAGGGAAATGAGCCAAGAGAAATAGAATCAGAAATGTCCAAGATGATGGAAATAGAAAGTGGTATGTTTTTATTATTATTATTAAGTTCTGGGATACATGTGCAGAACGTGCAGGTTTGTTGCATAGGTATACATGTACCATGGTGGTTAGATGCACCCATCAACCCGTCATCTACATTAGGTATTTCTCCTAATGCTCTCCCCTCCCCTAGTCTCCCACTCCCCAACAGGCCTCAGTGTGTGATGCTCCCCTCCCTATGTCCATGTGTTCTCACTGTTCAACACCCATTTATGAGTGAGAACATGTGGTGTTTGGTTTTCCATTCTTGTGTCAGTTTGCAGAGAATGATGGTTTCTAGTTTTACCCATGTCCCTGCAAAGGACATGAACTCATCCTTTCTTATGGCTGCATAGTATTCCATGGTGTATATGTGCCACATTTTCTTTATCCAGTCTATCATTGATAAGCATTTGGGTTGGTTCCAAGTCTTTGCTATTGTGAACAGTGAGAAGGCAGTATGTTAAAACGATGAAGATAAATATGCCCTGTGCATTCAAGAAGGAAAAGCAAAGCATGAGTCATAAGGAGAGAAGTGGAAGACATAAGACCAAATCCAACTCTACAGATGAAAAGTGTAATACAGGAGATAAAAAATATGCAGGCAGGATTCACCACACATTGGACACCACACTTCTCTCCCCTCCCCTCCAACCCCATGACCAATCTCCAAAGACACACTACGAGGTTCCCTCACCCAAGAGCTGGAGTGGTCTGGAGAGGCCTAGGGTAGGAGTGCCCTGTGAAGACACAGTGATAGAAACTATCCAGAATGGCGGACAGAGAAAAGGAAGATGGAAAGATAATTAGAAACTACCTCCAAATCACGTTGCCAGATGAGGAAAGGGGGTAGGAACTCAGGTTTGGAATCAGAGAAATAGAGGCTGCAGCCAGCACCTTCTGCTTTCCCACTATTTGGCAAGACTACTTGTCAATCAAAGTTTCTGAGCCTCGGTTTTATTGTAGGCAAATTTGGATCATGCCCATTTCAAAAAGTTTGGTGGGAAAGCTGAGTGAGATGAGGTATAAGAAGTCCTGTCACAAAACACGTGCTAGCTCCTTTCTCAACGCCCAAGGAGACAGCCTCTCACTCTGTTGCAGCCTAACAACTGCAAGGCGGTGTCAAGGACAGAAACACAGCAAGTCTCACCCGTCCTTTCACTCAGAGGTGAACCTACTCTTACGTACTTGAAACGCAGCTGTAAGTGCAGTAGCTTGGTTACTGCTTCGGCTTCAACCAACAGCAAGGGAGTCAGAGGCAACTGGGCTCCACCACAGAAAGCAGCTGCCACCATGTGCTCCTCATGCTGCCACCAAAAGGAGGGACACTTGCACGAGAAGCTGGAAGAGTGTGTGTGTGCACACATGTGTCACAGTCACATATATACGTATACATACATAGTAACTTGAACCATATACTTACGATATACACACACACGGGTAATCTATAGATATGACAACAGGCCCCTCCTTATCCACCACTGAAGTTACAAAACGTTTATTTACCTAAATACTTTCTCCCTAAGTTAAGAACCTCGTTCATGATCAGTAGCTCTGAAGAGAGTATCTTCCTGTGTCCATATAGCAACCAGGTGTTTAGACGGAAACGGATTTTTAGCACCACTTAGCCAAGGCCTCATTCTCTGAAATGAGGTTCTTGGGGAAACCAGTCTCTGGACCCACGAAGGTGCGATGGTCAGATACACAGACCTGTTCACCCTTGCTGGCACTGGCTCCTGGAGGGACCCATGAGGCACAACCACAAGGCCGTGGCCATGCTTTGTCAGACTCCACTCCAGACTGCTCAACATGCAGCAGGCCCAGTTCTGATCCCCCCCAGGTGAAGACTCTTCTTTCACTCCAGGGGAGTCCAGCGAGTTCTGGGGGCCTAGCAAAGTGGGGGAGGCCATGGACTCCGCCTGCCCAGATGATTCCAGCCCACAGACTAAGTGCCAGACAAAGATGGGACAGGGGATTCCCAAGCCAAGAGTCTTGTGGAACTGTGTCCAGCAGGAAAGAAGAAAGGGACAGGAATCTAAGCTCCCTCAAGTCAGGAAGCCCAGTGCCTAGTTCAAGGGAGAATTAACACAGAGAGGGATATTGACAAGGGAGACCAGTTGGGGGAATGGGAAAATGAGTTTGGTCTGAAATCTTTCTTCTGAAATGCTGGCATTACCCTCACCTCCCTGAATGCCAGTCAGCCATCTGGATGGGTTAGTTACCCATGTAGAAATCATGCAGCCTCCAACTCCTCCGTATCCACCTGTGAACTGCTTACCAATCCTGATTATTCCGTCTTCTGCATCCACTTCCACCCACGCTTTCTTCTCATGGCCACTGCAGCCCCCTCGGCTCAGGCCGCTCTGTGCCGCTTCCTGAGTGCACTGATGGAAATCAGTGACAGCTCACTCTCTCACACAAGGTCCCAGAGTATAGAACCCAGGGACTCTTGAGCCTGGGTCTTAAACCCTCACTCTACATTTAATAGTTCAGTCTTTAAGGATCAGAGATCTAACTTTAGTCCAAACTAATTTGTACATTAAGAGCAGGTTTCAAAAGCACATTAATACTCAGTTCACCAGGAGCCCAACGTAAGTCCCACGCATACTGAAACCGTAACCATCGAAACCCTGAGAGCAGAGATTGCCATTCACAGCTCTCAGGGTCAAGAAGACTTTACTAAGCAGCAACAGGGGCCCTGCAATTACTGTCCAATGTCTAAGTTTGTTGAACCCCTCAAAAGCTTCACCCAACAGTGACACAGTCATGGATAACCGATCACAGAGTTTCACAGACTTGGAGTATCCAAACCTCTCGGTCACACAAGCAGAAGAGAAATCCAGTTGATCTTCACAGAGACTGATCCATTCGACAAATATTTACCAAACAGTTACTCTATGCCCAGCACATGAGTGTTTAAAGCAACAATCCTGCCTTCATGGAGAGCTTATTTTATCTAAAGAAAACAGATAGCAAGCAATAAACATACCATTACTTGTTTATAATCTGAGAGTGCAGCGCTATGGAATAGAAGAACAGAATAGAGCTGGATAAACGGGGCGGAAACTGCAATTTACACAGAGCACAAGGGAAGGCCTCATTGAAAAGGTGCCCAGGAGTCTACAGCCATATCACCCTGAACGTGCCCGATCTTGTTGATCTCGGAAGCTAAGCAGGGTCGGGCCTGGTTAGTACTTGGATGGGAGACCGCCTGGGAATACCGGGTGCTGTAGGCTTTAAAAATTAAAAATAAAAAAAATAAATAAATAAATAAATAAAGGGGGCCCAGGAGTGAAGAACGCAAGGAGGAAGGGCCAGGCCCACAGGTGTCCTCTGACACCTACATGAAGCGGGGAAACAAGGCCAAAGAACATCACTGCAGGCAGAGATGGAAGCCCCTGAAAAGGGACTTCATCTTGAGAGCGACCATCCTTTAAAGCTGAAAACCATCATTCTCAGCAAACTAACACCGGAAAAGGAAATGAAACACCGCATGTTCTCACTCATAAGTGGCAGCTGACAATGAGAACACATGGACGCAGGGAGGGGAACATGGCACACTGGGGCTTGTCAGGGGGTGGGGGCGAGGGGGAGGGGAGAGCATTAGGACAAATACCTAATGCATCAGGGGCTTAAAATCTAGATGAGGGGTTGATGGGTGCAGCCAACCACCATGGCACATGTACACCTATGTAACAAACCTACATGTTCTGCACATGTATGCCAGAACTTAACATTAAAAAAAAAGAGTGACCATCCTTAACAATTATAAGGATCCCACTCTCCCCATGAAATTAATGCTACAACCAGCTCCTTCCATTTCCTCTACACTTTGGAATTTCCTACCAAGAATGAGAACTTTTGTTTTTCCTGTGAGCTCACTCCTTTTAATAGATTTTAAGTCATACTATCAAGTGATCAAATCCCAGTTCCTGCATCCTATGCAGGATCTCGGGCACCTAGAAACAGCAGGCAGAGACACATCCTTCTGCCCCCCTCCCCAGCTACTGGGAGCAGGGCTGAAATCCTTCACAGAACTTGAATGCCTCTCAACAAACACCAGAGAACCCCTACCGGAGCTGCAGAAAAAGAAACGTGGTTTCCTACTACTTTTCCAGAAACACTAACAAACACATATGCTAAGTCACAGAAAATTCAGTAAGAGGAAAAACTAAATACGAGCTAAATATTTATTATCTTAAGATCAATGATAGGAAAACATCATAAAAATTAAAAATAATGTTCATATTCTTATCACACTCACTTCGAATACTTTCTTTCTTTCTAGTTAAGATAGTAATAAGAATGGTGTACTAGTAGCCTGGATGAAAAGGATATTTTCAAAAACACATTAATACCCAGTTCACCAGGATCTACTTGAAACACACATCACCAAAGCGAGAGTACTGACCGCATGACAAAGACAGGATCGCAAACCTACAGGTCCCTGACAGGATCGCTAAGTGACCCCTTTTGCCAAGACTTGTAACCAATGGCAGCAAACACAGGTGATGTGGCCCACGGGACATCAGGCGCCAAAGAGGCCCAGAGAGCAGAGGACAGGCACATCCCAGATGGGGCGCCTGGCACATATGGCAACATTACCCCCGGGAAAAATAACAGTGAAAGCAAGCCATCACAAAATTCACTATGAGCTAAACATGCCTGGTACGGGAATATAAAAATATAATTCAAACACAGTTACCACCTTAAAAACCAGACACTTAAATCAGAAAGTAATTAAAGAAACTTATGTTTAAACTACTCTGCATGTTTTTAATAAAAGGAGTAATTTTAAGGTTCCTCTCTCTGCCAAAGTATATCATTTTTTTTTTAAGTTGCCATTTCCTAAATTTTCATCAGTGTATTTACTGCTTGTTTAAAACATCATTTTTCTCTGCCTGGCTGTCTACAGCACTTATCCAATAGTTTTTCTCTTCTGCAACTGAGCGAGCAATCACAGAAGCTGCATAGCACCCAAATCCAGTGCAGGAAATTGTCATAATAAATATCCTCTTCATCCAGGTGCCAGAAAGGAAAGAAATGCCCTGCTTCATTGAAAAGTTTCATAAATCGTTAACATGAACTCCATATGCAATATTTGCCATATTCAAACAATTTTAACACAGTAAAGGTACCCAACCATGAAACTGTTTTAAACTTTCCTGGAGAATACAGCAGTCCCCACAACTCCCAGTTTATCCTGTTTTTACTTTCTGTAGCTTCAGTTACCCACAGTCAACCGTGGTCCAAAAGTAGTAAACGAACAACTCCAGAAATAAATAATTAGTCGGTTTCACACTGCACACTGCACAGAGGAGAGAGATGAGGTCCTGCACCGACCTGCTTTGTCCTGCCCAGGATGTGACTCCTCCTTCTGTCCACAAGATCCACGCTGCAGGCACTGCCTGCCCCCCGAGTCACAGAGAAGTTGTCGCGGTCATCAGATCAACTGCCACGGATCACAGAGCTTGAATTCAAGGAGCCCTTACTATACTGAATAATGGCCCCAAAGTAAAGAGGAATGATGCTGGTCATTTGATGATGCCAAGAGAAGCCCTGAAGTACTTCCTTTAAGTGAAAAGGTAAAAGTTCTCAGCTTGTCTCTGCCCCACGCAGGGCTCTACAGCTTTGGACTTAGGTATTCTGACCTGGGCTGGGGATGGGGTCCCACCTCACCATGTCACCCACAGCCCCCATTCCTCGCTGGGGGAGGGGTCAAGCAGAAGGGTGACAGGACTCCACGCTGTCAAATGGGATCCAGGGTGGCCAAGGATGGAGGAGGACAGAGAACACATGAGGAGGGGTCAGGTGGAGGGAGGCCCAGGACTGGCTGCAGGAGTGCAGAAGGGAGGGGGCTCCCTGGGGGTGCAGCAGAGACGGCTGTGGACGGGAAGGTGTCTGGGCAGAAGCTCAAAGAAATGACCTAGGCAAGAAATGGAAGGAGAGAGAAGACAGCGTGGGGGAGCAGGGAGGAGGGAGCAGAGCAGTTCAGTATTACTGGTGGCAAAGCCCAGGTGGCTGGCAGGGAGGGTCAGGCAGAGACAGGCTGAAGAAGCTGACCCGGTCACTATGATACCTCCTGGCCTTCCTCTCCTGTCTCCTCTGCACCCCTGAGGCAGGGCATAACATGGGCCCAGCAGCTCCCAGCCTCCCAGGCTGTCCCCCAACAGATGAGCCCTGAACCCTTAACATGCACCATGCCACAGCCCCCTCTACCCTGTCCACCCCCATGCCCACTCAGGAGGCTGATCCCATAAACGTAAGTCCAAGGACTTTCTGGAAGGGTCGTTCCAAGATTCAGAGCAGCTTCCTAAGGCGATAGAAAGGTCCCCTGGAAGGCCCCAGGGTAACCCTGCCTGGCACCACTGAAGTGTCAGGGCAAAGACGTCAGACGGCATGGACAGAGAAGCTCTCGAGTGTCTGCAGCCCTGTGCACCTGCAGCAGGGTGGGGAAATTCCACGTATTGGAAGATTTCAAAGCCACAGAAACATTCCCATCCACTAGAAGAACATAGTTAATGGGGACACATGGGCAGTAATAGCTTCAAAGCCCCATGACAAGGACTCAAGAAAGGGGAACCCAGGGTGAGGAGGTGACGGAACCAGAGTGATGTGAGCCAGGGCAACAGGGCCCAGGGTGACGGGATGATGGGAGATGGACTATGGGGAGAAAGCCAGGGTGACAAGGTGACAGTGATGGCGCAAGGTGACAGGGAACCGTCCCCTCTCCCTCCCTGACATTACTTACACCTGGCCTCCACACACACAGCTTATTCTCCATAAAGCATCTCCTCAGAAGCTGCCTGCAAAGTCTTCCTTGGGTAGGGTTATTTTTAATCCCATTTCACCCATGTTAGGTAAAGATAGCACTCTCAGATTAAATTGTTTCTCTAGATGTCCTGGCCCTCACCCCCTCATACTGCATAAGCTAGAAAGGCCACATTCACGCCTTACAAAGCTGAAAACTAAAATCCATATGAATACCCTGCAAATGCCAAGAACCTGACCTCAAAGACCAATTTGAAGTAACACCTCCACGATGTTGAAAAATAAAAATACATTTATACAATCAGTGCAGTGGCTCATACCTGTAACCCTAGAACTTTGGGAGGCCAAAGCGGGCGGATCACAAGTTCAGGAGATCGAGACCATCCTGGCCGACATGGTGAAACCCCATCTCTACTAAAAATACAAAAATTAGCTGGGTGTGGTGGCACGTGCCTGTAATCTCAGCTACTCAGGAGGCTGAGGCAGGAGAACCATTTGAACCAGGGAGTTGGAGGTTGCAGTGAGCCAAGATTGTGCCACTACACTCCAGACTGGTGACAGAGCGAGACTCTGTCTCAAAAAAACAAAAAAAAAAAAAAGCATTTATACAAAATTTACCTTTCTTTTAATGAAGTTCTGAACAGACAAGTAAAGCAAAATATAACTTTATAGCTATTTTTTTTAAACAATAATAGCTTTTTTTTTCTTTAAAAAAAAGAAAAAAGTTGCAGTGAAGCAATGCTGTCCTTGGTAGAGAAGGACTCAAATTCCATCTCTGTGTCCATAGACAGAGGGGTCAGGTGTTTCCTAGTTTGAGTCATAAAACAGCAGTTACAATTCTCCTTCCCTATTACTTGGGTACACCCTTTAAGCCCAGGCTATGTCTTACGTACTTTTGTATTCCCAGAATAGGTAACCACAAAGAAACTGCCAATTGTTTGGGAGGCCAAGGCGAGTGGATCACGAATGAGGTCAGGAGTTAGAGACCAACCTGGCCAAGACGGTGAAACCCCACATCTACTAAAAATACAAAAGAAAAGAAAATTAGCCAGGCATGGTGGCAGAGCCTGTAATCTCAGCTACTTGGGAGGCTGAAGCAGAGAACTGCTTGAATCCAGGAGGAAGAGGCTGCAGTGAGCTGAGATCGCACCACTGCATTCCAACCTGGACAACAAAGCAAGACTCCATCTCAAAATAAAAAACAAAAGAAAAGAAACTGCCAATCATTTCCTCACTGTCCAAAGAACGAAATGTTCTAATGTCATTTGCTCCCATCTTACAACTAAGCTTGGTTTCACTTGAGATCTGGACATGTAGGATGATCCCCTCAGCCAGCACCCCCCAGAGCCTGCTAAACCAGAGTCTGGGGGCAAAGGAAGAAGAGGAAGGGGTCTTCAGGGATATAACCCCTTGGATCCCAAAAGCAAAGGCCCCGTTCACAGTTCTAGCCCAGTGCCCCTGGTCATGCGGGAATTTCTAAGGCCCTACTTGTTGGGCGGGCCCTGGAGGCACTCATTTCACAACAGTGCGAGTGTAACTGTCAGCCTCACATGCCTGCAAGCAGTACTGGGATTCAAACCCAGGGCCTGCGTGTCTCAGTACTGAACTGGGCTGGCTCACCTCCCGCTGGCCACGTGACCTCCCACAACAGTGTAGACTCTTGGTGGAGCCGAGACTAGAGCAGCTGCTTAGGGCAAACAGACACAGGTAGGTCACACTGAGAGCTACAGAGGGACTCACAGGCACCCTCCAACCTTCGCCCTAGTGCAGTGGCGAGCAGCTGGTCACGGACGGTCAGCAAAAGCACAGTGGAGCCACATCAGGCCTGTCGGGAAGAGCAGACGACACAGTGGGAGGGCACAGATGCTGTCCCCCATGATTACCACTGGCTGAAGGCAGTGGACGTGCAAGTTCCAGCAGCACCTGAGGAAATCTCACCATGCACAAATGACACACCAAGGCCATAATGGGCCATAAACGCAAAACTTCAACTTTGCAAACCGTAGCTGCCAAGGACAGAAAAACCACAAGCATGACTGTGATATCTTGAGATAGCCAAGACTAGCGCTTCCAGAGCCACCTGTGGGGAAGAAGCAGTTTTTGCTGTCTTTATCAACCTGTCAAGCACGGATACGTCATAACTCACAACAGCAACGAATTGCTACAAAGTAAAGTAAGACAAACATACGATAAACATCCACATTTTTATTCTAAAGTTCAACATTCAAATTCCTATAGAATTTCTGAACACATCTTCTCAGTGTCTCTACTTATCATGGACTGGAAATAAACATGACCTGGGACAGGGCAGTGGGTGCATGAAGAGACCTGACTTCAAATAAGTCAATATTGCGCTACGAGAGATGGGAACATGTGTCTGGAAGGAAGAGCGTGAGCCGCCCCCAGTTCTGAGCTGGTCAGTCACATCTGAAGTATTGATTAATTCTTTCCCTTGAAGAGGGCTAGGTAAAACAGGAGCAGGGGAACAGGAAAAAGTGCCACAAACCATGACAAAGGAAGGATGCCTGAAGGAGCTGGGGGCTGGGTGGGTAATGACACATAACTTCCAACACAGAAAGACAGAAATGATTTGCTCTGAGTTACTGACAAGGCCAGAGGGAGCACAGTCAATGTTACAGGAGGCCCATCTTCTGACCACAGACATACAGCCTGTCCCTGAGGGTCATGAGTTCCCTTCCCTTTGGTAATCAAGTAATATGACTCTGTGCAAAGAAAACAGGTGAATCAAGGATTCATGCTCCAACCAGGTACACCATGATGCCTTTCCACATCAGAAGTGCACTTGATACTGACATCTCTCTGGGGAAACACCCCCCAGGGTAGCCCTGCCTGCCGCCCTGCCCTGCTAGTTATTTGCCTGCTGCCTACCCTGCCTGCCGTAATGGTGACAGATATGGTTTGGATTGGTGTCCCCGCCCAAAATCTCATGTCCATCTCCAAGGTTGGAGGAGGAGCCTGGTGGCAGGTGCCTGGATCATGGGGGCAGATGTCTCCCCTTTCTGTTCTCATGACAGTGAGTTGTAGGGAGACCTGGTTGCTGGAAAGTGTGTAGCGCCTCCCCTTTTGTGCTCTTTTCCTCCTGCTCTAGCCATGTAGAACTTGCAGGCTTCCCCTTCGCTTCAGCCATGATTGCAAGTTTCCTGAGGCCTCCCAGCCACGCTTCCTGTACAGCGGGCGGAACTATGAGCCAATTAAACCTCTTTTCTTCATAAATCACCCAGTCCCAGTTCTTTATAGTTGGGCAGCTGATATTACAGACACACACCACCTATAAAGCACTACTGGCTAGTTCTTCATAGCTGTGTGAGAGTGGACAGCTACAGAGACATGCACACACACAGGTAAGTTTTGGTTTTTGTAGGTGTGATAGAAACTTCAACACTTTACAACTGAAGAGGCAACCATCTGGTCTTATAAGTAGAAACAAACAAAAAAACAAAGACTTTGACAAGTAATTTCATAGTGGCCCCTGGGCAGATGGCAAAGGGAAAGCTGATTACTAACAGTGAACTTTCATGGGACAGAAAATTTAAAAAACACAAATTTTCCATGGGGATTTAACCCCATGATAAGTAGGAGGAAAACAGAAGTGGGATATAGGTGTCCATGATTAGATATGTCTTCCCAAAGACAGTGCAAAGTCATACACCAATTATGTGTTCTGTTCCTCCACTGCTTATGAAATGTTACTCAAAAGATAATTAACTCTACCACCCCCAATCAATCAAATAGATACCTGCACAGCCAAGCACACAGTGCCAAGGAAAAACCAGACAGTGGAATGGTTACGAGCACAGGCTTCAGGCTTGACCCCCACGGGCCTGATCCCCGATCTGTCCCATTCAAGCTGTGTGACCTTAGGCAACTTACCAATATCTGCAACCCTTGGTTTCCTTGAAAAAAGAAATAGAAAAAATAACATATCCAGAGTACTTGCCACAGTAGCAGAGAGAGGATAAAAATAACACACAGAGGCCGGGTACAGTGGCTCACCCCTATAATCCCAGCCCTTTGGGAGGCAGAGGTGGGCAGACAACTTGAGGCCAGGAGTTTGAGAGCAGCCTGGGCTAACATGACGAAACTCTGTCTCTACTAAAAATACAAAAATTAGCTGGGCATGGTGGTGCACGCCTGAAATCCCAGCTACTCAGGAGGCTGAGGCAGGAGAATCGCTTGAACCAGAAAGGTGGGGGGGTTGTAGTGAGCCGAGATCACGCCACTAAATTCCAGCCTAGGCGACAGAGTGAGACTCTGTCTCAAAAATAAAAAAATAGGCCGCGTGCGGTGGCTCACATCTATAATCCCAGCACTTTGGGAGGCCGAGGCGGATGGATCACGAGGTCAATAGATCGAGACCATCCTGGCCAACATGGTGAAACCCCATCTCTACTAAAAATACAAAAATTAGCTGGGCGTGGTGGCGCATGCCTGTACTCCCAGCTACTCGGGAGGCTGAGACAGGAGAATTGCTTGAACCCGGGAGGCAGAGGTTGCAGTGAGCCGAGATCCCGCCACTGCACTCCAGCCTGACGCCTGGTGGCGGAGCGAGACTCTGCATCAAAATTAAATAAATCAATCAATAAATAAAATACATAGAAAATATATAATATAGTTGTTTCTATTATTCAGAAGAAGATCAGACTTTAAGCCCACACTTAAGAGGATGATATGTGAGAAGACAAGATTCAGGCATTAAAAGAAAAGCACTGAGACTAGAATAAATATATACATATTTATGTACTTTTATTTCCATTTATTTACTTATCTGTCATATTTCATTGATTCTAGACATGCCCCACTCCCCGTTTTTAACATTTCAAAAATGCAAACCCCTTACAATTAGCACACATTACACTTTTATGGACAATACGTAACAATCTTTATTTCAACTGAAAAGCTGTTGTTAAAACTCACTTATGGCATTTCATGATCAAAGACATTCAGTAAGTACAAAACTGCAGGATACAAACTCAATGTTTTAATACAATAACTCTGAGGAGGAGATTTTTGCATTTAGACAATAACTTGTTCTCCTCAGTCTCGCCAACATTAAACATACGCACGCTTCACAGAGATGAATGTACCTTTGTTACTCAGTAGGAGAGATGGCCTTTTTCTGCTTTGATCATCTCATCTGCAAAGGGTATCACATGAAGGTCCCCACCTTGTAGGGTTGGCAGGATAGAAAATCCAAGTAAAGTCCTCGGCATCATGACCAGCGTATAGCAAAAATCCTCAATTTTCTTGTCTATAAAATGGGTATCATGAACATACCCAATTCATAGAGTTGGAGGAAGCCTGAAGACAAAGCCAGTACACAGGAAGTGCTTAATCTTTTCCCCACTGCCAACCCTGCCTCCAACCAAGTGATTAGCTTGCAGGCTGTCAAATACATAAGTTTTACAGTTCTAGCAGGAAATGACATGGGGTGGGGGATTCATCACCCTCCCTCTACTTGTCCGCACAAAGCACACCACTGACAGCACCCCAGGCCATGCCAGCCCACAGCTGGCTGTTGCATCTGTTGTCTCCCTCCAAGGCTGGGAGCTCCCGACAGTAAGGGCTGACATCTTGTTCACCTGGTACCCTAATACCCAGCCATGGTCTGCCAATCAACTGTGTTCATAAAATGGCAACTGAATAAACAAATGAGCCAAAGTGACTCAGAACATTTAAAGAATAGAGTTTTCAACTGATTCTGTAAGTTACAGAAAATATTAACTATTTACTAATATGCCATTAACTACTTAGGATTTCAATAAATAAAGTCACTTAACAGCGATTTGCCAGATCGATGAGAAGTATTTTCCGAAACCAAATGCCATCTATTTTTTTAAGTGAATATTCCCCTGATTTTAAAGACTTAAAAAGATTATAATCTCAAATTTACATAGGTATCACACAAATCACTTAAAAAAATTTACATTCTTAAAAATAATTCTATACTCTTAAAAAAATCAGATACCAGCTCATCCAAACAGTGGCTCACATTTAACAGGGTCTTTCACGTGCTAAGCATAATGCCAAGGGCTCTACGTAAGTGTCTTCCAATTCTCACAATGACACTGTAAATAGAAGAGATGTGGAGAATTTAAACACAGTGCCTAGAGTCATGCAAGTGAACAGTGGTCAACAGACTGCCTGTTTTACCTCACAAATATCTCCACAACATCGTTGCTGTTCCTAAGTTCAGAATTATGACATTAAATGACTTGGAAAACATTTTAGGTAAATGTCCTATCAGCTGGAAGAGTCAAATAAAATTTAAAAAGAGACATTTCAAATGATCTTTGTAACTTTTCACCTTAAGGGTTTACAGTGACAGGTACTATCAACACATTTCTTAAAGAAAATGTAGTCTAATAAAATGTCCTTTAGCCAAAGTATGGACGGTGTAGTATTTAAAACAGAAAACATAGAATCAATCCCTCACTGTAATAATAATAATAACAATAACAGTGATAGACTTTAGAAATGGAATTCATTTCCAGGAATCAAATCAAGAGTCTCAAGGATGATGTCATCCTTCAGCTCCTCCACGCCCTGCCAAAAGATTAAGGAATCAGGGGCACTCAACAGAAAATCCAAAGCTGTATGTGATCAGCAGAGGAAGTCTCATCTGAGGACTGCTTCATAGCCAGAAAACGGGGAGGAGATGAGCTGATACAAAAGCCGAGCCTCTGTCCATCCAAAAAGGCTCATTCTAGCATTCAGTGTCCCAGAAAAAAACTTTTTTCTCTAAATGGCCAAATACTACCAACTCTACTGATGGAGCTTGGAAACAGCCACACACAATACAAAAACCAGTGATCGTGGCTGAGTTCCAAAAGAACCTTTATTTTATTTTTTGAGACCATGTCTTGCTTTGTCACCCAGACTGGAATGCAGTGGCGCAATCTTGGCTCACCGCAACCTCCACCTCCCGGGTGCAAGTGATTCTCCTGCCTCGGCTTCCCAAGTAGCTGGATAACAGGCGCACACCACCACAACTGGCTAATTTTTGTATTTTCAATAGAGACAGGGTTTCCCCCGTGTCGGTCAGGCTGGACTTGAACTCCCGGCTTCAAGTGGTCCGCCTACCTCTGCCTCCCAAAGTGCTAGGATTACAGGCATGAGCCACCATGACCAACCTCCAATAAAACTTTATTTGCAAAAGCAGGTTGCAGCTCAGCAATCCATGAAGGTTCAGGGACACTGTACTGAAAGGGAACCAGAACACACACCCTGTGGTGTCCTGGGGCTGGACAGTGTGTAGGTGTACTAATGCTGCTGCTCATATCTCCACCAAAAGCCAAGGCTCCCCAGGGCAGGATGGCCAGGAGAGTTTTTAAGACAGCTCATTTCTAAGCATGATTGCTTTTAATTCAGAAATCAGGAAATTATGAAAATAAAAGTACTGCTTTTAGAAATTCAACAGTAAATTTCATCACCTACGTAAAATTCACACACAAGTGTTTCATTTTCTAACGCTCAGTTCAACACTGTGTATGGACGTTTGTAGCCAAACGCATTTTATTTCCTATTTTGCATTTTTCTGAAAGATAATAAGAGTTGCTTTTATTTACCATAAATTCTGTCATAGGTGCATAATCCCTTCTTCAAAAGCCTGGAAGCTGGACATGGTTACGAATTAAGAATTTTGGGAAGGAAGAACCATAACACAGTGTCCACATCAATGAACACTGATGTGCAGGGCCCAGAGGGTGCCCCAAAGACCCCATCCCGCTTCGGGGCAGAGCCTGTGGTCGGCAAAGCTCTGGACAGGCCACAATGGACTCTGCCGCAGCAGAATAAGCAGAGAAACTTCTTGTTTCAGATCTTTTGATTGTAAAATTGCAGACAATAAGCTCTAGGACTCTACTAACAGAGCCCCCGAAAAGACCAAGGCAGCCGGCCCTCTCTCTCCCGTTGTCCCCTTTTATTTGCTTCAGAATTATTATCTCATTTGCCAGTTATTTCTGTCTCCTCCACTGGGATCCAGGAGACCCAAAGATCTCTCTGCCGAGCTCAAAGCTGGCTCCCTGGCCCAAAACATGTGCCTGGCACCTGGCTGGTGCTCTACCAAGATTCAAAGAATTAAAGATCACAGCCCTTGACTCAGCTTCTAAAGGATGGCCAGGCGCCGGGTAATTTCGACACATTTCCTCTAATCCCTGCCACGACCCAGACACGATTAACCCTTTTCTACGAAAAAGAGAAACTGTGGTCGGGAAAGTTGCAGAATTTCTCCAAGACCAGAGAATTACGATGTATCGCATTTTAAAGGAACAACTTAAGTCTTAAAATTGAAGTGGGTCATCCCCGGCCTTCCCAGAACCCCTCCCCAACTGCTGCCCTCCAACAGCAGCATGATTAAATGCACACAATAATTTTGGTGCTTCTGTGCATATTTTAAAAATCACATCAGTGACCCATTAACTGAACCATCTATCTAATCCAAACCACTGCTGCAAGTGAACAGCTAGAATTAGAAAATTATTTGTATGTTGAAGCCTTTAATAAATTTTTCTCTATAAAACTCTGGAGATTTATCTAATTAGCATTATATAATCGCAGATTGCTCAAGACTGGAACCAACTGTAAATCATCCCGTATTCTGAGAAATTCTGGAACTGTCATCTTATTTTCCAGGAACAAGGGACATATGCTGCCAAGTCTTGCTGTTAGATTTTTTTTAAGAGTAAGACAGTGCTTTCAAATGGCCCTGAGAAGCAGTAGTATTTCCTCAAAGCACGACTGTGCATGGCAGGGAACGCCCACCCTTCCTTCCTGGCTTCCTGGCTTCCTGGCTCCAGGAGAGCAGCCTGGGGCATCGGTGACTACAAACACCTAACAAGGCCATCAAGGGAGGAACTGACTCAGCTTGCACGTCTGCCACTTCTGTAGGTACCAGCAGGAAACTGGAAATGTCAGGAAGTTAAGGGAAGCTGATAGCGTTTCTGTGGCCATTATTGGGCCCCAGAAGTCTATTCTATACCCAGCCAAGGATAGCACTACTAAAATGACCTCACAGCGACTTCCCCTTGGGGATTTGTCCTTTGAGCTCACTGACTGCACTCTCTTGGAAATGAGGGTAGGAAGCGGCAGGCGGGGCTGACGGGTGCAGTCGAGCCCAGACAACTAGCTGATGCTAACTGGCCACACAAGTAACTGGACCTGTGACCCTTGGGTACAGCACAGACCTTTAATCAATGAGGGAAGGCAACCACAGCCTCTTTAAGAACAAGAAAACGATTATGCAGAGGCAGAGGGGGGATGCCTTTTCCAGAGCTCACAAACTACACAAACCCAGAGGTCACCGGTCACCACCGAACTGTGCAGTTTGCTAAGGTTTCAATCCTCTTTTCTGGCTTGTAACCAATTTTGGCTTTGTGTCACATTCGATGATCAGAATCAATGATATTCCTAATCTTCAGCCTTTCTTTGAAGGTTTGCTTCACATTTAGATACCAAAGAAAAAAAAAAATTCAAAGGCGTCTCTTTGCAGCCATAATGCGGTAGGCAATTTCTCATCACAGTAGCTAAAAAGAGACTTCACAGACTAAGAGAGAAAATAACAAGTTCAAAGAAGTACAAAAATCTGACCAAAGCCAGAGCGTATAGGACCTCAAAACCTAGGACTGCTCCAGCTGAAAAGTCACAGGCCTGGGACAGATGGCGTAAGTACTTCCAATGACAAAAGCATGAGTAAGGACGAGCCGGGATTCGCCAATCAACTCTAAGGAACCAAGGACCATCCCTTAAAAATGCATCCCTCTACACCGCCAAGTGAAAGTTCAAATAAAAGCCGTTTCAGAAGATGAAGGGAACTTGCAGATGAAACTGTTCTAGCAGCCCATGAAGACGAGCCAGAGAAAGTGAAGGAACAGAAATGAACTTGTTCTCCCACAAAACTCACCTGGGGCTCTCAGGAAAGCAAAGAGCCAATCTGTGGAGAGGACTTCCTCTAGAACAGGCAGGCGACAACCAGGCCAAGAAGCCACCTGTTAAGACACCAAGCCCTTTCTCCTTCCCCACTCCCTCATGCTGTGAGGACATGTCTCCAGGTGAATGTCCCAACATCCACCATCACTGCAGAAACCATCATCAGGAGTGTCTGGCGTGACCCAGGAGGTGAAAACACAGTGTCTGCCTCATTCCTAACATGGAATCCCAGCTCTCAGCAGGCAACTCTGTGCTACAACAGAACTCCTTTAGAAAAAGGACGCACGGTCAAAAGGGAGTATGACAACACTGTCTTACAAAGCCAAGTGAGACAGAAGACCAAGAAGGGCCATGGGCCTCTGCACCATGGGACTTGCCACCAGGCCCTGCTCCAGCATGTCCTGGTGACCTGAGAGTGACAGAAATGATCCATGGCTGCTGGCGACGTGTGCCCTGGCCCTCAACCAGCACCATCGGGCCAGGATCAGACAGACGTGCTCGCCCATACCTGGTAGTACGGATGGTGCAAAAAGGAATCTGGGCAGCCGGCTAAAGCCATGGGTTCCTTCTGCCTTCTTCAAATTACATTTACTGCACTGGAGCACCTGGAATAAAGACAGACTGTGAGAGCCAAGCCAGAAAAAAAATCCACAACATATGGCTGGTTCGAGTGCGACACGTCTGAATGGGCAGTCAGTGAGGACACTTGCTCGGGACGCAGCTTTCTGCTGACGTGCAGAGATGGTCCCCAACTATGGGGCCTTGAGAAGCCAGCTGCGAGGTCAAAAGTCTGTGGGGTAGAAGGGTGCCCAGAGTGGTGAGGGTGACATCAGACCCTCTAAATTTAACTCACACGTTCCCAGCACTCCCCTGCACCGCCTCACCCCTCTTCCCTCTAACACCTATTAACATCCTGCAAACTTCATCATGCTTTCAGAAATAGGGATTCAGACAAATTCCAAAGAAGACCAGTGGGCGTTGTGTGTGTGTCTGGAGCCAGGACCACGGAACAGCATTTGAGCGAATGCTAGATCTAGCAGTCATAGAACAAACCGGAATTCTCAGTGGACATCCAACCCAACGAACTCATTCCACTGTCTCTCCTGCGGCCACAGCACCTAATACCGCATAAAATGAGTATTAATTCTAACCATCGGAATAACAACAAAAATCAAGACAAGACCCTGTTATGGGATGAACTGCATCCTCCCAAAGTTCCTAAGTCGCAGCCCGAGCCCCAAGGACCTCAGAATGCGACTGTATTTGGGAAGAGGATGTTTAAGCAGGTAATTAAGTTAAAATGAGATGATAAGGGTGGGCCCTAATCCAATACAAGTGGTGTCCTTATAAGAAGAAAAGACTAGAACACAGACATATACAGAGGGAAGACCATATTCAGACACCGAGAGAAAATGCGATGTGCAAGCCAAGGAGAGAGGCCTCAGGAGAAACCAAATTGGCGGACACCTTGATCACAGACTTCCGGGATCCAGGACTGTGGGAAACAGATTTCTGCTGTTGAAGCCCCCTCGCCCGCTCCCCCGGTCTCTGGTACTTCATTATAACAGCCTTACCAAACTAACACAGACCCGCAATATAAAATCACTACGAAATTCTCATCACAGCTAAAAGGAACAGAAGCATCTCAGATCTGTAAAATTTACCCACCGACCATGTTTTCTGCAAGAGTTTTGCTAGAATCCTTCAAACCACCAAGGAATGGCCCCAGAACACTCTGTTGGGGCCGAGAGAAACTGGTCAGTAGCAGTGGAAGTGCTAGCAAGATGGAGGGAGTGTGTCCATGACCCGCCATCCCCAACCTACTGAGAACTGTGGCCAGCATCCACCCTCCACCTCTGCCACGACCAGCAGCCCCAAAGCCTCGGCCTCCTCTTCTCCGCTGGCAGTCAGCCTGTCCTCGGGACAGCTGGTGTTACACGTCAACCGCCCAGGCTCTAATTCCCAGTCACTTAGTCAAACACCAGTCTGGCTGTTGCCGTGAAGGTATTCTGTAGGTGTGGTTAATGTCTACAATCACTTGGCTTAAAATGGCCCTTACCAGCGGCATTACCCAATCCACAGAAGGCCTTGAGACCAAACACTGAGATTTCCTAGAGAAAAAACAGCCTAAAGACTGCAGCAAACTCCTGCATGAGTGTCCAGCCCACCTGCCCTGCAGATTTCAGACTTGCAAGTTCCTTAAAATACATCTTTATATTTGAACATATATGAATATAAATATGTTTATATATATTTAAATATTATATTTAATTTTATATTAATCATGTTATATATTTAAATATATATATTTATATCCATACACATACAGGCTTGGTTTCACTGGACAGGCCAGCACCCCTAGCCCTCGAGGTGGACCAGTGATTTGAAATCCTTTGCTGCCAGATCGCAGGACCACACCTGGATGTCTCCCGCGGGCAGCCGGGCAGCCTCTGCCTCCCACACCAGCAGCACAGCCCTGTGCGTCTACTCACTCTGCCCCTCATCCCACCGCCTCCCAAGTCCTAGCCCCATCTCTAAACACTCCTTCCACCTTCTCCCCTAACTGCAGGGACCTGTTTCTCCCCCTCTTCACCCACATCTCTGAGGGCCTGGGAGAGGAAGGAGTGTCCTCTTGGCCGCCTTGCCACGCTGGGTGATGGTTCTGCCACATCCCATCAGCTGCCCACGCCCCACACGCACGCCTCCCTGCTATGTCTTCTCCCAGTCTCCCAACTGGCCCGTGCAGAACCATTGGCCCTCTGGAAGTCCTGGATGTGTTCGACATATCGAAATATGTTGTTATTTCTCCCTGAAGTTTCAAACTTAATGTGTGTTAAGACTGTCAAAAATATCACTTAATATGCCAATTTTATTACCCAAATATCACCTTTGAAAGTATTTGCCAAAGGGGATTGCTTCTCAGCCAGGAAAATGTGCGCCCCATAAGCCCAGTGGAACAGCTTCCTCGGGACAAATAAACTATAGTTAGATATAGTAAGAGTGCTGCACTATGTCTGGTCTCTGACAAAATGTAACAATCCACAGCTAACTTCATGCTTCATGGTGAAAGATGAAAAGCTTCTCCCCCCTGAGATCAGCAACAAGACAAGGACACCAACTTTCACCATCTCTATTCAACATAGTATTGGAAGTCCTAGCCAGAGCACTGAGACAAGAAAAAGGAGGTTCAGAGACGATATATGGCATAGTCTTACATGTAAAAACCCTAATGATTCCATAATAAAAAACTACCAGAGCTGGTAAATAAGTTCAGCAAAGGTACAGGACACAAAGTGAATATCCAAAAGCCATTTGTGTTTATAAATAAAGAACAATGCAATAGATAATTAAGAAAAGAATTCCACTTACAAAGCATCAAGAGTAACAATGTATTTAGAAATACATGTAATCAAAGAGGTGAACTACTTGTACACTGACAACTATTAAACATTGCTAAAAGAATATAATAAAGACATAAATCAACGGTAAGACATCCTGTGTTCATGGGTCAGAGGAATTAATATTGCTAAGATGAAAACACTACCTAAAGCAATCTGTAAATTCACTGTCATCCCTATCAATATCCTACTGGCTTTTTTTTTTTTTTTTTTTTTGCAGAAATTTAGTACAGGGTTTGTAAAGGGCTGATCTTATAAAGTTATGTGGGCATGAGCAGGTTGGCTAAGACTGAAATGGAATTATTTAGATTTTTCCATAGGTTGAACATTAAAATGAAAGCATACCAATACAGGGTCAGAATGTGGGCCCAGGTGACTGAATAAGAGGGTTTCCTTAAAAAAACTGATCTGCTCTTCAATGAAAAATTGTAAAGGTCTCTAAAAAGTTTATGAAAATCTTACCTTATGGTCAAACTAATTAAAACTATATAGATTTGTAACATTTTATTTAAAAGTAGCTTTAGCATTAAAGATGCACTAATGAAAACATGAAATTTGGTTTTTTCTTTTGGAATATATTTTTATATAATGTTGAGACAAAGATTTTTGCTTGCCTTTTGAGTAAACTACAGAAAAAAAAAACTGGAAGAGAGAGAACAAAAAACAACAAAAAAAAGTCATTCTAAAATTCATATGGTTTCTCAAGGGACCTGAATAGCCAAAACAATCTTAAAAAGAACACAGAAAACTCACACTTCCTGTTTTCAAAACTTACTAATAGCTAGGCATGGTGGCTCATGCCGGTAAATCCAGCACTTTGGGAGGCCAAGGCGGGCAGATCACTTGAGGTCAAGAGTTCGAGATCAGCCTGGCCAACACGGTGAAACCTCATCTCTATTAAAAATACAAAAATTAGCCAGATGTGATGGTACGCGCCTGTAATCCCAGCTACTTGGGAGGCTGAGGTAGGAGAATCACTTGAACCTCAGAGGTGGAGGTCGCAGTGAGCTGAGCTAGTACCACTGCACTCCAGCCTCGGCGACAGATCCAGATTTCATCTCAAAAAACAAAATAAAACCAACAATAACAAAAAAACACTACCACGCTACAGTAATCAAAACAGTCTGGTACTAACATAAGGACTGACATACATCAATGGAATAAAATAGAGAGCCCAGAAATAAATTCTCACATATATGGTCCACTGATTTTCAGTAAGGATGTCAAGAACATTCGCTGAGGAAAAGAAAGTCTTTTCAATAAATGAATGGTTCTAGGGGCTGCGTGTGGTGACTCAGTGGACTGCTTGAGCCCAGGAGTTTTGAGAACAGCCTGAGCAACAGGCTTAAACACTGCCTCTAAAAAAAGTAGCTAGGCATGGTCATGTGCACCTATAGTCCCAGCTAATCGGGAGGCTGAGGCAGGAGGATCAATTAAGCCCAGGGATTGAGGATGCAGTGAGCTGTGATAATGCCACTGCACTCCAGTCAGGGCAACAGTGAGACTGCTTCAAAAAAATAAAAAATAAAATAACAAAATTTTTTAAATGGTCCTAGAAAAACTGGACATCAGCATGCAACAAAATGAAGCTGGACCCTAACCTTACACCATAAACAAAAAGAAACTCAAAATGGATGAAAGACCTAAATGTTTAAGAGCTAAAACTATAAAACTCTTAGAAGTAAAGACAGGGAAAAATCTTCATGACATTAAATATGACAATTATTTCTCAGACATGACACCAAAGGTACAGACAAAAAATAAATTGGGTTTCACCAAAATTCAAAACTTTTATACATCAAAGGATGCTTTCAAAAGATTATAAAGTCAACACATAGAATGGGAAAAAAAACAAAGCATTTATCTGATAAGGGATTAAATGTACATACATAAACATTTATAATGTATCATAATATATATTTATGTATTATATGTAAATGATAGGTTTGGTTCTGTGACCCCACCCAAATCTCATGTTGAACTATAATCCCCAGCGTTGGAGGTGGGGCCTGGTAAAGGTGACTGGATCATGGGGGTGGTTTCTAATGGCTTACTATCATCCCCCTAGTGCTGTCTCATGATCAAGTTCTCCCAGGATCTGGTTGTTTAAAAGTACGTAGCACCTCCCCCTTCACTCTTTCTTTTGCTCCAGCCACGTAAGACATGCCTCCTTCCCCTTCGTGTTCTGCCATGATTCTAAGTTTTCCTGAGGCCTCCCCAGCCATGTTTCCTGTACAGTCTGTGTAACTGTGAGGCAATTAAACCTCTCTTCTTTATAAGTTACCCCGTCTCAGGTAGTTCTTTATAGCAATGTAAGAACAGTCGAGGCTGGGTGTGGTGGCTCACACCTGTAATCCCAACATTTAGGGAAGCTGAGGCAGGCGGATCACCTGAGGTTAGGAGTTCAAGACCAGACTGGCCAACATGGTGAAACCCCATCTCTACTAAATACACAAAAATTCGCCAGGCATGGTAGTGGGTGCCTGTAATCCCAGCTACTCAGGAGGCTGAGACAGGAGAATTGCTTGAACCCAGAGGCGGAGGTTGCAGTGAGCCCAGATCATGCCATTGCACTCCAGCCTGAACAACAAGAGCAAAACTCCATCTCAAAAAAAAAACATACACACACACACAACAGACTAATCCAGTAAAGACTGTCTACAACTCAACAGCAAAAAACACAAGCAACCCAATTTTAAAAGGCACAAAGGGCTTGAACAGACATTTCTCTAAAGACGATATACAAACGGCTTAACAGCACATGAAAAGGTCCTCAAAATCATTCGTCATTAGGAAAATGCAAATCAGAATCACAAGATACCACCTGACACTGGGATGACCTGATATAAAAAATAATAACCATTAAGTATTGGTGAGGATGTGGAGAAACTGGAACCCCTGCGCACTGCTGGTAGGAATGCGAAATGGTGCTGCTGTGGTTGAGAACGATATGGTAATTCCTCAAAAAAATTAAACACAGAATTAACATATGATCCACTTCTAAGCCTGTAATAGCAATTCCACTTCTAAGCATCTAATACAAACTAATCAAAAGCAGAGGCTCAGGTACTTCTATACCCATGTATATAGCAGCATTATTCATAATAGCGAAAAGGTAGAAGCAACCCAAGTGTCTGCTGATGAGTTAATGAATAATGCATCAACAGACAAACCAAATGTGATAAATACATACATGGATGTTCAGGGACAGGGTCTCCCTGTCATTCAGGCTGGAGAGCAGTGGTACGATCATAGTTTGCTGCAGCCTCAAACTCGTGGGCTCAAGAGATCCTTCGCCTCCCAGGCAGCTGGGACTATGGGACTAGATGAGTTCACCACCATGCCCAGATAAAAACGTCACTTCTGAACATCCTACAGTTATACAAATTGGATGATCTACTGTGCTACTTTAAAGAGTTCAGGTTCTAATCATCAGCTGATTTATCAAAATGATGTGATTCATATTCATAGATAATGAGGAACAGTTTTATAAGCCAGTAGATAGCAGCTTTATGTCTATAATAACTAAAGACTTTCTCATTAACAGTTGTCAGATGATTAAGAAACTGTATCAGTATCTGTTGTCCTTTTGCTCCCCTTTATTAAAGGGGCCTATTAACAAGTTTGCCTTGCAGTGCTGGTTTCACATTGTTCTTTTAATACGGAAGGTCAAACCCTCCTTTGCAAGATTGCCATCATAAATAATGTATTAAAATCTGTGGATTTTGATGAACGAAAATTTAAATAATCTTCATGATAAAGTTTAAACTTCTTTATTAGACTATAGTTCAGAAAAATCGTTCAGGCAGAGTCAAAAGTTTACTCATTCTAAAGTCAACATTTTTCTCAACAACGCCAATATTTACACTTCTGGATCCAGCAGCTCAAGTTGAATGTCTTTGTTTTTCTAATTATATGGGTTGGTTTTTCTTTCCATATTAGGGCAATTTGTACTAGTTAAATTAAGATGATACAATTGTCATAAACTTGATAAACACTGCACCCATTAACACTTTTTCTGAAAAGTGCACTGGGGTGTTCCTCACTGAAACTCTAGAATCTGGCAGACTACAGATGATACTCTTAGGCCCTCACATCACAGCTAATCGCAAATTACATTTATGGTGGATTTAAACTGCAGAGCGTTCATCTTTCCATCTGAAAAGATAGTCAAATGGATATTCTCATGCAATGCCAATAAGCAGACGACCAAATAACATGTCCGTGACTCATCTATGCTCACCTTGTCCATCCCGAGTGCATGTGGCTCATTACACATGGTGATGTGCTGAGTGCATGCCAAGAACCCATGCAATCCACTCTCATATTTCCTTTTCTATTCTACTGTATTTATTAAAAAAGCTTTTCATGACCTACCAACTTGATTTCAAGACCTGATAACAGGTTGAAACCCATAGTTTGAAAATAAGGCGGGGTTGTATTCGGGCTCGTGGTCAACATCGGGGCTACCAACTTCAGTTGGAGAGCCCAGCTCCCGCATGTCCCCTCCCATGCCTGCCCCTTCATACCCAAGTGTTGTCCAGGACACGAAGAGGCTGGCCCACTGGCCTTGCCCTTTCTATCCTCTCTTCACCCCTCAGGCCTCACTTCTCTCCTCCCTGCCTCAAGAGAGCCAGAAATATTCCCAGCGAACACCACAGCTCTTATGCCACCACTTCCGGTGACTCCCTCTCTTAGGAAACACAGCTCATCTGCTTAAATGAACCTAGCCAGCCGGATGTGAGGCTGGAGGGAAAGTCATATGGCTGTGCCATACAAATCCTTTCTTTTGTTATTTAGCCACAAATCAAAAATGTGCCTTTAACACTGCTAGAACATTCTACTGCATTTCCTTAGGAAATCTACATTGTACTTTCCAAAATGTGTGTTTCCGACTTTCTCCTCTCTCCCCCCGGAATGCTGGCCCAGACTTGCAAGACACTCAGATGATAGTCGCGTGTCTGCCACACCTGACCCACGCAAGTGGCAAACAGTTCTAGCTCATCACCCTGGTGCATCTTCTCCATGGCAACAACCAGTTCCTGACAGCTTCAATTTTGAGACAGTCACAGACCCCATCTTGTTCAAGAACTCAGTCTTCTTCCCTGTTAGACTCAGAACAGCACATAGTAACAGGGACCCATGAAAGATTTGCTGACTAGTAAAATAAGCTGCATAATTATTGATGGGCAGGTTAAGTAATAAAATTCAATTTAAAATTTAAAATCTTAGAAAGAAGTTTTGAGTCTGAAATCATTGTAGAATTGTTTAAAAGCTATACCTTCCATAAAAGCCAGAGGATCCTACTGTTTATTAAGAAAACTATAATTGAGCAACGTTCATGGTATATTAAGATCATGACATGTAGAATGGAAAACAATATTTACATTCAAAACCATAATAAAAAGATAAAAAGAAACTAATAATTCTTTAAACATCGAAGGGAAAACAGATGAAGACACATTCAAAATCCAACTTACAACAGAAGAGAGAAGACACAGCAGTAAATATCAGCCATCCAATTCTCCTTTTCAAAACAATATTAAAACCATTCGAATGAAAAAAAGACTCAAGGCAAATAGAAAAGCTTTAAAAAGGGAGCTAGAAAAGAAAAGACAGAATGGGCAGATAAAAAACCAAACACAATGCAAGCAAAATAAAAGCAATGGTAGCCATGATAGTCAAGTGTCACTTAAGGCAAAGAAACAATAATCCAAATATTAAAAAGCATTAACACATGGATAAAAGCATAATTGATAATGAATAAAAACAGTAGTAGGCCTTTATCCTCCAAACAGCAAGGTATCAAGATCCATAAATCTACAATTAAAAGCAGGTTTAATAAAAAGTTTACACTTCAATAAAAAGTCTACATTAAAAACCAACCAAAAACTATGAGACTCTCAAGGAGAAACTGAGGAAAACTAGTTGTTGCAGATGTTGGTTTATTATGTAGGACAAAGAAATTGGGATAATGGGTAATGAGAAGGCATTCATTGATATTTATGAAAAACAAGCATTTGCAAATATTTATAAACATTTGCAACATTAGTATTTTTTTTTTTAATGCTATAAACCACAAAGAATAGCAATGCATTTTACAAAAATGCAAAGATCTCTGGAGTCACAGAACACGGCCCCAAGGAAAAACCTGTTACAGGCCGCCTCCGCCCAGCCTGCATACAGCTGCAGACGGACTCCCAATGTCCAGCACTGAGACAGGGACCACAGGCCAATGTGCCAAGGGGCTCCATGCTACAGCCAAATACAAGAAAACCAGAAATTAGTAACATATGCCTTAAAAAAAAAAAAAAAAAAAAAAAAACACTCAGGCACTTGAAAATTAAAAACAAGCTCTGGCCTAAATAACTGGTTCAGGGAGGAAATAAAGATACAATACAGTGCTAGACAATTAGAACAATGCACACCCCCATGTGTCAAGACAAATAAAATGAAGCCATGAGACACTGGCATCTTTTATAAAGACAAAATAAATGAACACCAATCCATCCATCTTGAACCAGAAAGAAAATAGTCAAAAACAAATCAGAAAGCAAAGCATAACAAAATTTATTAAAATCCAAGAAATATAATAAAAGACAAACATCTTAAATGTATAGTCAAGAAAATCATACAAAATTTTAAACAATGACAATGATTTTTAATCGTACAGTAATTTTATGCACATCAGTAAAGAAAGTCTGAACATTATTGAAATTCTAATTTTTACAAAAAGTACATACCCAAATCAGAAAAAAACTGAAGTAAAAATACTTAAAATATAAATAGTGAAGATGAAATTGAGTAAAACCCAAACTCCACCCACCTTGGATGGAAGAACTAATCAATGACCGTATTGTCAAGGGAAGGAAAGAAAGATTCCAAAGTACCTGTTAATAGCAAGCACTTGGCTCAGTGCTCGTTATGTATTCTATGTGTAAACACACACACATGCACATACACACACAGCCTGATCACAACAGAAAATGAAGTGCTGAGATGAAGGCCCAAGGACTGGTGATGGGGACTCCGTGAAGGAGACTGAGCTCAGTCCAAGAGTCCATGCCCTTAACCAGAATCCTAGAGTCTTACGGTTTTCAAATGATGGTCCCTGGACAAACAGCATGGGCATCACCTGGGGGCTTGTTAATATACAAAGTCTGAAGCCCAGGCCCTGACCTAATAAACCAGAAATTCACTGGAGGGGGTGGGGTCCCATAACATGTGCTTCCACAAGCCCTTAAATGATTCTACTGCTGACCTAGTCCCAACCACTGGGCTGCATATTACATCAAAGTGGGGGAGACGGGAAGACTCTGCATGCCCAGGCTGCATCCCAGACCAAGGAAAATGAATCTCAGGATATGGAAGGAGTTGGGGACAATATTGTTATAAGCTCCTCAGGTGTTTCCAAAGGTGAGCCCCACCACTCATCTCTTTTCTTTAAATTACTGTTCATTTCTATGTCTGCAGGGGGGAAAACAAGGGGGGAAAAAATTCAGTAAAGCTTTGAAGAATCACATCCCACTTCCTGGGGGCTGGGAAGGGGGGAACCCGCTGCTACCACAGTGCTGGAAGTAAAAACTATACTCGGTTTCTCAAAATGCCCTAACTGAATCCTGGGTTCTAGACTCCTAACTCAAAGCTGTACCTTTTCTGCTCCTGCCTTAACAACAACAACAAAAACAAAAACACACCTCGGGTTTTTTGGTCTAGGCAAATACGAAGAATGCCTTTTAGAACACCCATTTCCACTTTTCTTCCACAATCCATTGATGGGAGAAGGGGGAGAAGGCACAGATTCAAGAGCTATTTTAATTATCTCCTGCAAAGAATGACCTCATTGCACTTTATTAGGTACAAGGGTCTATATGTAACCATAAGTATGAGGATGACCTTTGAGTTTTTTATTCTCAGCAGTTTGGAAAAGACTTGTGTGGTGTATTCTATTCAAGCATCTACAGTTCCTTCCACCTCAGTAGTCTGGTCAGCCTCCCAACAGAAAAGAGCAGATTTTTGTATCGATACATGATCTTGAATCTGTCTCGATGGCTTTGAAATGTGAGTGTGGGTCAGAGCACGCAGCTCTGCTAAGCACAGTGCCACTTTATGGTGGCCACATCCCTACTGTCGTTTGTGGGGGCATCAACTCCCCTCAACAAACCTGTGGTGCAGAGACACCAGCACCATCCCCCACTCAACCGATAAGGCAGACTCCAGGTAACCTGGCCAGCAGTCACTCCCGCTGCCTAGCTACCTAGTCAGTATTGAGATCTGCTCTCCGCAAATCTAGAGCGTGAGTCCTGAAGGACAGCACAGAACTCCAACAGCGAGATCCTACTCAGGAGAACCAGGAGAGGCCAACACCAGAAATTAATTTTCATTTTCTAGGCACCCTCACCACTAGCACTGATATCTGAAAGAAGGTCTTCACTTTTACCTTGCTGTGGTCCACACACAGGCATGAAGGCCCAGGGCAGGACTGTTAATGCTGTGACCCAACTGATTTGAGACCCAGAAAATCAAGAGAAGTCAAGAAAACATCTCAGCAAAGGTAACCACAGAAAACAGCCTAGGCTATCCACAGGCAGAAGATCCTCAAATCCCTCTACCCTAAAAGCCTCATCAGAGAAAAACACCAGTCTTCTAGCCCTGAAAAGAGGCAAGGGTGATGAAGCCCATCTTCCCATGCAGCCTTCTCACAGCCGTATTCACCAGAGAGTGTATACATAGCCCTGCTGTGGTAGGCACGTGCAGACAAGAGGAACCCATGCGTACACTGAAGCCTGAACACACTGTGGAACAGGTCAGGGTACTGTCTCAATCACACAGATTAGGATGCAGGCGCTGCAACACCACGACCACAGGACCTCATGGAAAAGAAAAGAAACTACATGGAACCATCACAGGCCAGCAGGCTGGAGTCAAAGAAAAGGACGGTAAGGTGGGAGCAGTATCAGGTGCTCCAGAGATCAAAGCATCCTACCTTATGCACCATGGGAATGCTGGCATGGAGAAGGTGGGGAGAGAAGAAAAACCATTACACAGCCGAGCCTTGAACAAGGTGGGGGTTGGAGCACCAACGCCCCATGCAGTTAAAAGTCCATGTACAATTTTTCACTCCCCAAAAAACCTACTAACAACCTACTGTTGACCAGAAGCCTTATCAGTAACATAAAGTCAATTAACACACATTTTGCATGTTACATGTATTACATACTGTATTCTTAGAATAAAGTAAGCACCTTGGGAGCACTTCCAGCTTCACCAGTGGCACTTTGTATGGGTCCCCCTGTATTATTCAGACTTCACTGTATCGCATTAAACATGAGAAATATACAAAACCTACAGGAGGTCACTTTTTAATGCGATGAGCAATTCACTGGGAAGGGAGCTTCTCACAGGGAGATGACTGGCATCACACAGCATTTCAAGTGGATACTTGAAACATTTGAGCTCACGGCAACTGTAGAATTATTATAGTAGTACAGTCATTATTTCATAACTATGAAATTAAGTGCTGGACATACTACAGTTAATTCTATGCAGTTATGATTTCATACTGCACCTTCACGATTTTTTACACTTCTCTAGCACATGGCTCCATGTATGGTCTGTGTTTAAACTTTGACAAACTTTAACTTTTTATAATAGATTTGTATATATTTGACAGTAACAGCCTAGTGTTCTACATATATTTTATGCATTCATGATACAGCCTTTTCTTAACTTTTTTGGCATTTCTAGGCTATGCTGTTTGTAAGATTTTTCAAACTATTGCAAATCTCCAAACAATTTTCTAGTAATTACTGAAAAAACTCCACATATAAATAGACCCACACAGTTCAAATCCATGTTGTTCAAGGATCAACTGTAATTTTAAATTTACAATGTGTATTACTTAAATACAGATTTAAAATTGGGTTCCTTTTAAAAGAACTTATTTTTCTCTGATATACTAATATTTTTCTAAATCATTAAAGATTTGATTCTACCTTTAGAATCATTACTTCTGATAATCACTGATACTTGAAGTTTATAAATTCTTACAAATTACTGCATGCCTTTGGCCGTCTTCCAAGGAACAGATCTTTGTACATTTAAATTACAAAAAGAGAGACAAAAATTAAGAGACCAAATCAATTAAGACAAAGAGGGGAACAATTACCATGACAACACATTACCAACTACCCCCGCCCCATTGGTCCAGAAGCACTGTTCTTCCTTTGGGAATAGATGAAGCCAACAGGAAGGAAAATCAAAACCACTCAGATCTGTCTTTGCTGCCTAAAAATACTGAATTTCGTAATTGTTAGGAAAACGGCTAGAACTTTATCTGAAAAATAAAAGATGCTCTATAAAACAGCCCTTGGATTTAAACACTTTATAAATTATATGCGCTCCAAAGTCATTCCAATCAACACTTGATGGTAAACCACTTGTCCCTATAATAAAACCCAAATAACTCATAGAAGACTTCTTTTCACCTAAAGAAAAGGCCTCAAAAAGTTAATCACACTTTCTAGACGCTAAAGTGAGCTCTCTGGTTAAATTAGGAAATACAGAAGACAGTGGCATCAGATCTTAATCTCATTTTCTCAGCAAATTTTGAACAAGGCCTGCGATTCGCTCTCTTCCCAATGGGGCTCCAGAGTCCAGTATCTGAGCCGTAAGGAAGGACGCTGTCCTGGGTGCCGCTGAGAATGAGACGTGGCAGTGTGTACCCATACAAGCCCCAGAGACAGCCTGGTCTCTTCTGAGGAAGTGATAAGCTGTACAGATGGTTCCCAACTTGACAATGGTTCAACTCAGGATTTGTCATCTTTACGATGGGTTGATGAGCATGTAACCTCGTTTTTAGTTGAGAATCTCCTTACAACTTACCATTGGGTTGTAGTTTCTACAGAACGCTTGTGGATTTCACATCATCAAAAAGGCAAAAATGCAAACCATTATTAGATCAAAAAATTAAAATTAAAAGAGTGAAACTATCATCAAATCAGGTACCATCTACTGTGTTGTCAGCACTGAATGTATTTTCAACTTAAGAAATTTGTGCCTTATGACGGGTTTATCAGGATGGAACCCTGTAAATCCTGTAAAGCAAGGAGCAGTTTAGTTTCTTTTATACCTAAGACCAGGATTCTAATGAAATAAGGGAGGGGTGGGCACCCTCTGGGTGACACCGCCAGACCCAGGAACTGTGTGGATTCCTACGGGCTTTTCCTCAGCAGCACCAAGATGGTAACAGCAATCACTAGCAGCAATCACCAAAAACACTCCCTGTGAACTCTCCCTGCTGTGCCGCAAATCTTTATTCACCCTCAGCTACTCATTTTTCCACAAAAGAGGCTTTTCCTCTACTGCCCTAAACTTCCCACCCCCACCCTTTCCAGTGCAGCATCCCCAAAGCCCTCCCTGCAGAACACCCAGACCACTTCACGGCCTATACACCACCCAGTCTCTGCCCCCCAAGGCCTCCAGTCCCCAAGGCTCCCCCTGGCCCGTGCCTGCGTGAGCCATTCTGTGCTCTCTGCCTCCATTCATGACCTCTTCCCTGCCCATGTCCTCCGTCTCTTGGGCCCATGAACATTTCTGTGCATTTCCCACTTTAGGAGGAAAGGAAGGGAGGAAGTAAAGGGACCTTTCTCTTAACCTCGTCCTCCTCTGGCTCTCGCTCACTCTCTCTGCACCCCTCTGCAAGCGTTGATGAAGCATGTTCGAAACCCGCTGCCTCACCCCTCAAATAAGCAGTCTCTCCGAAGCCCCAGTTTCTGCAGTGAAATTCTCTTGAAACTTATACAAAGCATTAAGACTCTCCTTCATGGTTGCTGGCGGTGGGCGCTACAGTGAGGAAGCCAAACAGAAGAGACACAGACTTATCCCTAAGCCAGGAGCAGTAGCTGAACCAAGCCTGGGGCTGGGACTCCTGCTCTTGAGAAGGAAACCTGCAAAGCAGAGCAGTACTCTGGAGCCGGTCCCCACTATTCCTTCCGAATCCACAGAAACAGAAGGCACTTTACAGCCAAACAAGTTCAGGATTTCTACGAAGTCAAAGGTTTTCCTTTCTTCCAGCGCTTCTTCAGCCTGTCATCTAGCGAGGCAGCTCTCTCAAGAGGAAAAGTGAAGTGAAACATTCTCAAAGATGGATTTACCCCCTCTCCAACCGTCTGGGATTTCTCCCTCCCCCCTCCTCCTCCGTTTCACCCCAAGCTGACTAAGCAGGTGGGTGCCGCGCTCACTGTGAGGGCCCTGCTCTGATGCAAAGAGAAATGGCATGCAAGCATGGAGCAGAGCAGCTCCATGGGGCCCCAGCTTCTCTGCTGAAAATAGGCTCCTCAGAGGAGAGAAGCCAAGAAACCAGTTAGCAGAATCCTGCACCTGGGCCTTGGATGCTCCAGGGGAGAAGTGATGCATTCTGAAGTTAGCAGGTGGAACATGTGAAGGAAAAGCGGAGAGGCGACCTCTGGCCTTGGCAAGTAGAAGGAAGGCATCTCCAGGCACCAAGATAGGAAAGGCATGGGAGACAACAAGTGGGCAGGATGCATGCATGCAGGTGGGGAATTCCAGAAGGCAGGAGGCATGCGTGCAGGTGGGAAGTTCTAGAAGGCAGGACGCATGGGCAGGTGGGATTCCAGAAGGCAGGAGGCATTCATGCAGGTGGGAAATTCTAGAAGGCAGGACACATGTGTGAAGGTAGGAAATTCCAGAAGGCAGAAAGCGTATGTGCAGGAAGGAAATTCTAGAAGGCAGGACACATGCATGCAGGTGGAAAATTCTAGAAGGCAGGATGCACGTGTGCTAGTGGAAAACTCTAGAAGGCAGGACGCACACATGCAGGTAGAAAATTCCAGAAGGCAGGCTGGGGACTGTTCTCATCCCCACCTGCTGATGCCTAGTGACACTGTTACTTCAGGGTGGGGAGGGAGTAGATCTGCTCTAACAACTGAATGTAATCACCCCCATCTTTAAGAGGGTCCTGTGGATTCGGATTAATTAAGGAAGCCCTGGGTACGGGTTTTCCTCCTCTCTGCTGATCACCCTGAAGGAGGCCCCATAGCCCATGACAGAGCAGCTGTGCGCTAGTGTTAGAGGTGGACATCAGACAGGGCATGCCTGCCTGCACACTGCCTGCTGTAGGCCGAGTGCCATGCAGATGGACACGAGTGGTCACGACAGCAGCTGGGGAGGGTGTCACAGCAGATGTGAGAGGTGAGCTCGGGAAAGTGGTGGAGTGGAGAAAGAAATCAGAAGTGGAGAAAGGAGGTAGGAGAAACGGCACAACAAAACCACAGAGGTGAAGGCACCCAGAATAGGCTGGGAGAATGCTGATAAAACCAGGGTACCAAGGATGGGGTGGGGGGTAAAGAACAAGGCTTTGTGGAACACTTATGATGGTCCAGGTTCTCAGCTAAGCACTGACTTCCGTTTTCCTTTTCATTCTTCCTAACAATACCCTGAGGGTCACTGAGGAGGAGCCTGGGGCTCAGGAATGTAAGCAACCCCAGTGTTTAGCTGCTGTGGCAGGGACTGACGCCTTTGGACCCCACAGTGCTCCCAGAATAGGGACCAGCTGGTGTAATAGGCAATGATACCCATCTTGACTACAAAGACTTTGAAGTAAAACAATCAGGTTTCAGAGAAACAGTGAAACCCACGTGTATCAAATGTAACTCCTCTAACCCTCAAAACAGGGAAAGGCTACTAGGACATTTGTTTCCAAAAGGCCATAAGAAATCAGAACCCCTACTTTATAAAGAGGTGCTAAATTAAAAGACATATTAAATAAAAACTCTTGTTCTCTCACCTATAAAATGGTGGAATGGGTCTAGACCCTACAATCAAGTGGATGCCAAAATTGGGCAAACTTCAAAGGCCTAGATGTTTATAAACACATTAGTCAATTTTATGTAAAATTTTGATTTTTTTTTTTTTTTACTGAGATGGAGTCTCGCTCTGTCACCCAGGATGGAGTGCAGTGGCATAATCTTGGCTCACTGCAACCTCCACCTCCCAAGTTCAAGCCATCCTCCTGCCTCAGCCTCCCAAGTAGCTTGGATTATAGGCACCCACCACCTCACCCAGCTAATTCTTATATTTTTAGCAGGGACAGGGTTTCACCATGTTGGCCAGGCTGATCTCAAACTCCTGACCTCAGGTGATCCACCTGCCTCGGCCTCCCAAAGTGCTGGGATTACAGGCGTGAGCCACCATGCCTTTGGATTGCTATAAAATTCCTTAATGTAATAATTATGAAATAGAATTTTAAATAGTTTTGCTTCAGTAAAAACAGATTTTTTCCCTACTCTGGCCACACTCCTCCTATACTACCAGAGCTCCTATAAATAACCTCCAGAAGTTTTTCTTAGAAAGTTTGTATAATTTGCAGAATTTGTCATTTTCAGAGCATTTTTCTTTCACTGGTTCTAAACACTGCAATAACTAAGTAATCATCTTCTAATGCAATCATCTGCATCAATCATGCCCACTCTGGACCCCCCACTCATCAACTCGTTTGTCTATGAAGAAATCCATCAAAATAACCATTAACAGTACAACGAGAGGGCACCTTTGAAATGTTACCCTCTTCTCCTCTATCCCATCTTCAGGTCCACAGCTCTATTACTTCTAAAAGCATGAAATGCTTTAAATGTAAGAATTCAAGTGGAGTTTGTACTCCTTATCATAAATCTCACCTCATGTTATTACATTCCTCCATCTTCCCTTAATTGAAACTGTAACTTAAAAAAAGTTTAATCTTCCTTTCAACTTAGGACAGACTGTAACAGCCTGTTGATCTGGTTACTCCCTTGATGAGATTGTTGCCTGGCTGGCCCCACTCTCCCAGGTGGGGGCAAAAAAAAAGGAAGAACCCATTTCATGAAGACAGTTGGAATGTCTGGCCTGCAGATTGTCTACAGAACCACAGAGGAGCCCTCTGGCAGCTCCCACTGGGGAAGTACCCTAAAACCAGCTCCCTCTCAACCTCAGGAACTGAATTCCCTTAGGAGCTGCCAAGGCAGAAAGTTCTTTGCAAATGTTATCTTCTTTTTTAATCATAAATTTGAAGGATGACCATAAGCAACATCTTGGTCAACTCTGCTCTTACCACCCATATATAAAACCTTTCTGAAAAGTTAACTTTGCTGGACAAAGACCAAAATAAATAAAATGAAAAGGGCTTTCCTGCACCGTTTCTTGTTTTCCACCTAAGCAAGTGTGCATGCAGAGGAGATATCCACCGGGCTGCCATTCTCCCCCCGATGCCTCCATTTCAGGGCAATCCTGTTCAATAGAAGCTCCAATGATCACAGCACACATCGAGCCTGCCAAGAGTCTCTCTTGGGGCAAGACATCTAGAAGTGCTAGGGAACACAGTCCCACAGTTCTAACAACCAACTGCAGACAGAACTATATAGAGGAGTATCACGCTTAGGTTTCCCATGCCTATCCGCATCTGTGAAGTCAAACAGCCTGTTGTCAATACCTGAAGAGACAGGTTTGTACATCACAAAGAATATGCAAGTCTCCAATCTAACCATGCCAGCCACTTTAGAAGGAGAGCAAAGACAGCAGACACTCTGGGCAACAAATTACCCTAGGTCCCAGCATCAAGCCTGCTCTCATCTCCTGGGTCCCAAAATAACTCACCACTGATCAGAAGGATGGATGGGCCCCTCCAAACAACATCCTAGGCTGTCTGAGAACAGCTCTCCCAGGAATCATCTCTACCCACCTATGACATGAATGGAGTCAATAAATAAGGGTACACTCTGAGGTTCCACAGTGGCTTGCTTGGTGGCCCCCAAACCTGCTAATCAGACTCGCCAAGAATGAACAAAGGTGGTGACCAATGGGGTCCGAGAGCTCGCTGACCTATGAGTGAGACACCATGTCCCAGCCTCGGCTTGCCTTGGACACTGCCCTCCTCACTATTTCTACCCCTCTGTATCGGGCCAGAGCTCAGACTCCAGGTAGACCCACAGCCACGCCCAAACCAGATGCCCAGGACCCCAGCAGGAAGAGATCCAATCCAGAAGAAGGAAAAATGGAAGGACACCACTTTCCCAGAAGCCTAGAAAGAAGCTCAGATACAGATAAAGCGATCTACGGAAGCTGTGTCTGAAATAGTAAAAACCTGGAAACCACCCAAATGTCCATCAAGAAGCAGATGAATGAGCCAACTGTGAGGCATCTATACAATGGAACACTCCTTAGCATTAAAAAGAAGCGAACTATTGATAGATGAATCTCAAAATAAATAGCCCGAGGCCAGATAAAATAAATTGATTCCTGTATGCAACACTCTAGGAAATGCAAGCAATCTATACTTAGAGAAAACAGATCAGTGAAAGGGTGGGAAAGAAAAACTACAAAGGGGCATCAGGAAGTGTGGAAGGTGATGAGCATTTTCATTACCTTGGTTACTTGATCGTGGCTTCACATATGTCAAAATGCATCTCTCTGCACATTTTAAATATGTGCAGTTTATCGGGCTCTATGAATTATATCTAAATTGAGCTGGTTAAAAAAAGAATGAAAACAATTTGGGGGCAGGTGGATATCAAGGAATTTGGTGTGACCAGGAACAAATGGAGCAATTCTCCTTATTTGTGGTATAGTGAAGTGCTTTAAAGTCACCTTGAACACTGAATTAGTGAATGGTGAGTCTTTGTCCCTAGGAGAAATACAGAGTTAGATTTCTACGAGCTGGTCACATTTTCATCAACCAATCAATACGTAACCTTGTTTTATGTGTGTTTCTGTTTAAAGACACTTTACTTAAAGATACTGTTGAGGGATCTCGCTGGCTGATCAGGGATGCCAAGGCGCATGAATGACGCCTGATACAAGCTTTCCCAGTGCAATCCAGTGAGGAAGAGAAGCTCCTACAAAACCACAGAGTCGAGGTGTGCAGGTTAAGTGCCCCAAGTGAGGCAGAAACAAGACAGGAAGAACTCAATAGGAGAATACACGAGTGTTCTCCTACGGGGAGGACAGTGAAGCAACGTTATTAGGGGGAAAAATGAGGGGCTACAAAAATAGGAAAGGATAACTAGGAGAATCAGGGAGCCTCATGTTACAGAAGCCAGAAGTTGAGAGGATGTCAAAAAAGGAAGGCTGAGGCAACATCAAGGTACACAGGAATTTCTGAAAGAACTTTTGAATGGGAAAAGCTATGGAACCTTGAGGAGCGAAACGGCTGCATGGCACAACTGTGTAAGTTTCCTTTCCTTGGAAAGAGAAAGGTGCAAGGCACATCATTCTTGGCTAGTTTCTGCAAGTTTTTTGGTTCAAACTCTCCTGTAAATGGGAAAGAACCATGCATTGGAGCATCTGGGCAGAGAAATGACCTTAGCCAAGCTCTGTGTCACTACGGTAGACTGGTGTAATGATAATGAGTCCTCCCGTGACTGCAACCCAAGGGTGAGCAGAGTCATAAGAGTCGCCCTCCTGTGTGAATAAGAGCCCAGCAAGAGCTGCCCCATCGTGGCTGGGCCAGTCTCCAAGGGCCGTGAGCAGGAGAGCAGAGCTCCTTCTCTGAGGCCGAGCCCCGCAAGGCGGAAGCTGCTGCAGTGGACACTGAGTTTGGGGATGTGATGCTTTGAACCCCAGGCAACCCCTAAAACTTCTCCAATGAGAACAAGACAAGTAACCAAAAATGGGGACAAAGGAGAGCTAAGCTATGGTCCCCAAGGAATCATGGGCCTGAGGGAAACACTCACAGGTCTCTTTGGGTCCAAGAGCTAAAGAATAGAAACTGTGACCATTAGGACGATTTGCATATTTCTGCCTCGCCCTCCTTGACCCCAAAACAAACAGGGCTGGCTCTTAGAAGCAGTGAGCAGTGAAGGACAGCAAGAGGGTTGCCCTGAGGCCCGGCCGATTCCCCCAGTCTAGTGCCATGGCTGGTCACTACAGGGTCCGGGATTCCCATCTCGGGTCCCATCACATCCGCACCTGGGTGCCCTCATCTAAGACACTCTGTAAACTGAACTCTACTCTGACAATGACTAGTTCTTCTCAGACTCGATTTGTAGTATCTTTCTGAAACCCCAGGGGACTGGGCTTCAACTGCTAGGTAAAGCAGAACTTGAGTTCTAAATAGGGTATCTTTCTACCAAAAATACAGTCCTTGCAGGCAGGGTCTGGGGCCATCTTGTGACCGTGGTGCCCTGGCACTCGGACAGTGCCAAGTACCACATAGGTGCCCATGTTCACTCATTCACTTGATGGACAGGAGGGAGCCCATCTGAGTGTCCCAAGTCAAGGAAAGGTTTCGTGGCTTACAAAGTGAAACTACTTCCCAGAGCATTCCCCTGGAAGGCCATGCCTTATTCAACACCTGCTGACCCCTCGAGGGACTCAAACTTGTCAAATGGGGCCACGGATGGCCACAGACTCAGTGTCTCCCTCCTGGAGGACGGAGGAGGCACCCCACTGAGTAGAGCCACCCACACAGGTGAACCTGCTCCGTTAGCTGCCAGTGATAATCAGATTTCAAGCCAAAACCACAAAGACTAACTGAGAAACGAAGTTTTGTTTCAATGCCATGTCCATGCCAAGCAGTCCCTAATCAGGCTATTGGAATGCAGAGGCTGGGAAGGAGAGCTCCCTTTGCATGACATGACCAGGAGGAAAAGGCAGGAAGCGCAAGGCTGTCAGGTGATCCAGGAAGTGGGCGTGGGGCTGGTGAGAAATGGCTGTCTGCCTTTTTCAGGTGTGCCTCTTCAACACTGTAAAGCCTTGCCAGAAAGAAAACTCATCCCAAATCTCAAGGAATCTCAGCATCACTCACAACAAATCTGTGTCACCGATAAAGGATCTCAGGCAACACAAAGGGGCAGATAGGTCCGAGGAGGGCGACCGCCTGCCCGTGAGCACGGCACTCCCGGACCCAGCATCACAGGGCCATCTTCCTGCAGCTCACATGCCTGCCTGATGGTTCAGGCCCTGCATGCCATCTGCAATGAGCAGCCAAGAGGCAAGATGAGGGACCCAGCTTCCCTGGAGCCCTGCCCTGGGTCTCAGGCATGGAAAGGGTAGAGCCACTGGCCACAAAGCGGTGGCTTTTCTCTGATCCACTGTGAGACAGGGAGGTCTGCTACCTTCACCCACCTATGCTGTGACTAGGAGGGCGAAGGGCCTGTTTTACAAAAGACAGTCCATCCTGACAGCACAGCCCACTTCTCCGGCAGGGCAGTGGCACTCAGGGGAGGTCATGGTTCATGCATGACCAGGGCGGTAGCTGCAGGAGACAGCTCCCCCCTCCTCACTGGCGCCAGGACCTCTCTACGGAGGCGAACGGACTCTCAGAAAAAAAGCAATGGCAGTGTGAGCTGTCTGGAGGGATAAAGGAAAACGCCCACGTGCACACCTTTTGAATTTAGAAGGGACGTGTAAAAATGTCATTCAGCATCTAACACAAAGCTAACATAAGGCAGACATTTGGAAAAGACAACCCAGAACCTTCCTACCAAGGGTGTGGATATGAGGGAAGGTGAGGCAGGACCCAGGGCCCCCAGCCTCCCTTCGGGCCCTTGGCCTGGGCTGAACTGTGTTCCCAAACATTTCTGTGTGAAAGCCCTAACCCCCAGGACTTCAGAATGTGACTGTACTTGGAGGCAGAGTATTTACAGAGGTCACTAAGTTAAAACCAGGTCACAAGGGTGGGCCCTAATCCAATACAACTGATGTCCTTACAGGAGGAGGAGATTAAAACACAGACGGGTCCAGAGGAAAGAGCAGGTGAGGACGGTGAGAAGACAGCCATCTGCAAGCCCAGGAGAGAGGCCTCAGGAAGAACCAACTCAGCTGTCCCCTTGACCTCAAGCTTTCAGCCTCCAGAACTGTAAGGAAACAAGCTTCCATTGTGTAGCTACCCAGTCTGCGGGATACTTCGGGGCAGCCTGAGCTAACGCCATCCTCCACTATGGGGGCAAAGGCTCCACGTCTGTGTGCTGAAGCCATTCTGGCCTCAGCTCTCTAGCTGCATCTCCAGCCACCATCTCAGACCTGCCAACAGCACTGTAAGAATCCCATACCCAGGGCCGAGCAGGACAAAGAGAAGGTCCATTCTAGCAAGGGCCACCTGAGGCTGATGCGCTGAGAGAAGGCTGGGGCGCCAGCACTGCCCGGGGACTCCGTTAGTTACAGGGTCCCCAATCTCCGCACTGACTGAGGCAAGGGCACGCTAACACACACATCAGGAGCAAGGCACAGGGCAAGACCCTCCCACACTGTATTCTAGCCCATCTTCAGAACAGCAGCTACCAACTCCTAAGGCTCACAAGGGGTGCCCAGAGTGACCCAGGAGGCAAGCAGCATCACCCCTACCTTACGTAAGGTCATAGGGAGACCAGTGAGGCCCAGTGGCATGTCAGCAAGGAGCATTTGCACAGCCTGGCTCTGCTGCAGCCCAGGCTCTCCCGTCCCTTCCTGACTCAGCCCGGTGTCCCCAAGCAGAGCCAAGCCAAGGAGGAGCAGGAGAGAGGGGACAGAGACGGGAGACTCCCTTTGGAATAAAGGGTCTAGTATCAGGCCTCTACCTACAGTGACATGCATTCACCGACCATGTCATTAATCAATACTGAGCAGGCGACCCTCCTGCAAAGAAAGGCACTAGTGACTAGCGTCACGCATAGGGATTACCTGTCAGGAGATGGCTCAGTAGCTTTGTCTGCTGGGGTGGCCACCCTGGCTTCACTGAGAGGACCCAGGTGAAGACCTGCCTGCTGGTCACCGGGCTGCTGGTCACTGAGCCACCAGTCACTGGGCCTGTGGCTGCTGCTTCCTGCTCAGCATCGTGGTCAGCGCCAAAGCTGGAAAGTCAAAGAGGCCATCACTGAACTTCCGTAGAATTTATCCAAATGAACTTATATTCCGAGCCCAGGAACAAAACTTTTAAAACAGACATAAAAGAATTTTTTTTTCCAAGATCATTTAAAAGAGTGTTCCGAAGAACAAACCACAGACGTTGACAACATAAGATGTAGGTTTCTAGTTGCCATGTGATGCCCAGAGACAGAGGACAGAGGGAAGATGTCCTGGGGCTCTCCACTCACCACCTGAGTATGTCTGCATCTCCAAAGCAAGCTGCCTCCAAGGCAGGCGGGGTACGAAGTGCACAGACCTTTGCTCTCTTGCAAGGCAAAGTTACCTAGAATTCACTTGTCAAAGTCCACGTCCTTCTCAGGGTTCTCCCAGGCTACAACCTTCGACCCACCCAGCAGGAACCTGCCTCCATGTCAGACCTGGCCCCAGCCCACAGTGCCTGGTACTAGTGTTCTCAGTAGAGACCCCATTGGGTATTCTGCATGGTTCACATGTATTCCATAAGAGGGGGCGCAGAGCAGGCAGACCTGGGCTTCCAATCCTGGCTCTGATCTTTGATTCATCATTCAAGTCTTATGAACTGAGAGCTCAAGGCACAAAGCCCCCAGTTCACAGGTGTGTTCTTGGCGTGGAGAAGAGGGTGGAGACAAAGTCAAACCCCTGTCAGGGGAGACTCTGTAGTGACCTGGGCTGGTCTTTCCAGGCTCTGGCCCCACTGCAGGGCATGGGATGAAACCCACCTCACTGAGGATTTTAATTCACTGCACTGGAATGCCACTGGATTTCAACATGTCTAAATGAAACCCACAGAGAATGACTTAGCAGTGTGACTGGAACGCAGCAAGGGTGACACCTAGGAGCCTCCTGTCACTGTTGTGCTGGATGGAGGAGGTCCCCTGCCTGCAAGATGGGTGCTCTCAACAGATCCCCTCCATGAAGGACTCAGAAGCTACATTTTCCTAATTGTTAAATGGTGACAATGAAACCTGCCCCTGCCTCTTACCTGATATGAACAAGTCCTGGGCCCAAAAATAAAAAGACCAGTGTGCAACTACAGCCATCAAATGGCTGTTTTTTAGAACAGGTCCCACTGAACATGCTTGCTAGAATCCAGGCTCCAGAGAGCCTTGGTTCATCTCCAGATACCACCCCTTAGCAGCTGATGTCTCGGCAAATTATTGAGTCATTGGGGCTCAGTGTTCCCAGCTATAAAATCAGCATGCAAACAGTATCTCTCTCACAGAGCTTTTATTAGGATTAAATGAGCTAATGCATGCAAAGACTTAGGACAGGGCCCAACATATAGCAAACATTAAACAAATGCACCAGTCATCATTAACTACACCACCGCAAAGAATTCTCCCATTTTCAGGTGTGAAACACACCAGTGACTTGCAAGCTGTGAAGCTTGCTAATGTTTAAAGGGGATGTTGGTCTTTTTAGGACCAAAAGGGGAGATATGTGATACACGATTATGAGCCTGATCAAAGCTGAGCATCACCTGCCTATGCAGAAGCATTTTCTTGAGGGTACCTGCTCTAACCCTTTCAAAGAAGTCGGAAGTTGGAAAAGTATCAAGATGATTATGTCAACCAGAATATTTCTAAGTTCTAGGAGCTTAAGTGACTTCATGACAAGAAAAAATGGTGCATGCTCAAACAGGTATGAGGGTGTATGACATGGCAATGGGAACACTAGGAAATGGACTTAGGGTCATCATCACAACAGCGTATGATGCACCGCTAATTCTCATATCGTGATGGGTGTTCCATTTCCAGAGAGCCTAATGCTTTTCTTGATTCTGATTCGAATGCCAGGACCACCTCCCAATGCATCTTCAGGCATGTGGCTTCAAATTTAAGATATGTGCTTAAAAGGTTGCTTTTTCTCATGGGCATGATAAATTAAATACATCATTAAGGTAAAATGAAATATACTTGTCCTATCAAACCCATCACCACTTCACCCATTTTTGTCTATTTTCAAGGAAGTTGATATTTACAGTTGACATGCATAGTTGACAAAACAAAGACAACATGATCTTTGAACCTGATAAACTGAGAATAGTAGTAAGATACAATACCTCCTCAAAAACCTCAGTGCCTGCCCATCAACACACAGGGGAGAACCTGCTGCAAACACAACCTCTCGGCTGTTTACAGTGGCCTCATCTGGCACCAACACCCAGACCACCAACAGCCCGAGTATAGACCAGCACGCTTCACACGCTTACCCCGACAGAATTAGAGTCTAAAGGGCTCACTCGGCTATTTGCCTGTCAGTCAGGACAGACTTCTTATGTGATTTCTAGTTGGACATGACATAAACTTGAGATCTTCAAGAATATACTAACCTGGGCGAAAATAAATAATGTCTTAACTTACTTCCAAAATATCCCAGAAACAAAGGGCCTCTTGATTTCTGTTTAGTATCTTTGATATCTTCCAAAAATTCCCAAGCTCATATAAAGTTTTCCTTCTGTCTAGCTTTCTCACACTAAATATTTAGAGTAATAACAGTGACTATTTAGACACTCAACAAATCCTAACTTTCATGACGAGGGTATTCAGCCTGTTCGGCCAGAGAGTTCTGGAGTGAAGTCTAGGCCTTCTCAGAAGGGGACAGAATACCAGAATACTTTTAGCTAAAAAAAAATTAAACTCCATATTGTACTGATATCAGAGACGACTGTGTTTTCCCAGAATAAGAGGGTGCTTATGAAGACAAATTGAGAAATATGTAAATGAATGGAATTAAAAGGCACATTTCTAAAAAGTAAGTATAAAATTTCAGAATGCTATTGCCAGAACCTGTGGACAGCTTAAAGGTGAAACAACAATTAACTAAGAAATACAGGCTGAGCACAGTGGCTCACACCTGTAATCCCAACACTTTAGGAAACCAAGGTTAGAGGATTGCTTTGAGATCGGTTACGGCAATACAGTGTGGCCTCGTTTCTACAAATAAAAGTCTTTTTTAAAAAATCAGCGGGGTGTGGTGGTAGGCAACCGCCATCCCAGCTATTTAGGAGGCTGAGGTGGGAGGATCACTTGAGCCCAGGAGGTCAAGGCTGCACTGAGCCAAGATCACATCACTGCACTCTAGCCTGGGTGACAGAGTGAGACCCTGCCTCAAAAGAAAAGAAATGCCACACTTCACACCACTTTTATCAGGTGCATCTTCTGGCATCTTCATTCAGTAATGTAAATCCAGCAGCCACAGCTCCTTTCCTGGTGAAGATGATAGAACAGGAGGCCCATGGAAGCCGGCAGCAGAAGGAAGCGAAAACAAAAACCATCCACCTCACTGCCAACATGGTCCCTCAGCACCCATGGTGGATCGCTTCCAGGACCCCACAGACACCAAAATCCATCGGAGGATGCTCCAGTCCCTATAGCATTTGCATATGACCTACACACTTCCATTCACTTTAAAACATTTCTAGATGAATTACAATACCTGATACGATGTAAATGCTATGAAAATAGCTTTTATGCTATATCATTTTTATTTGAATTAAGTTTTATTGTTATATTTGATTATTTGGGGGGGGGGGGGGGGTTGAATATTTTTATCCATGATTAGTTGAATCCAAGGATGTGGAAGCCACAGATGCACAACCTGTGGAATAGGAGGGTGGCTGTACTTTCAATACACCAAACATGCAGAAAGGCTCAGCAGCCACTCAGCCACCAGGGACCTATTCATCCGGCCCAATCCTAGGAAGGTCTTTTCCTCACTAACCTGTCCACCAACAGACACCAGGAAAGGGCCATAGAGACAGTGAATGGCCAAGGGGCAGAGCACAGACACCCCAAGAATAGCTTCTGAACTGCCACCATCACTGAAACCAACAAAACTTAGCCAAAATGTGTAAACAGGCCCAGACTCCACCTGGGTCTCAATTTCAGGGTCAAGCAGGACCAACAGGCCCAAGAATCCTCAGTGTGGGGCCTCCATGAGCCACCAGCCAAGCAAGCACAAAGATGGGTTAGCCAGAGAGCATGCTAACCCCATGGCCACACAGGCCAGAAGCCCAGGGAGGTCAGAGGCTGCCTACCTGGAAGAGGCAGCACACTGCTCTAAAACTAGCCAAAGTCCAGCAGATCGGTGAGAGGCAGGATAAATACACACGCACACATGCACAGAACAGTGACTCAGCAGGAAAATAGTGACTCAGCAGGAAAACAGTGACTCAGCAGAAAAACTACAGAAAAGACCACACTCACAATAGCTTATATACATATGTATGCACATTTTACACTAGCCCTAAGAATAATCCTATACAAACCATAAAATATCACAGCACTTACTTAGGAGATAGAAAAAGACTTAAATTAACGGAAACACACTAGTTCCTAAATGGAAAGATTAAACATCGTAAGGATTAATTCTCTTAAAAGTAATATAAATATCCAAAACAACTTTATAAATGAAATGTAGTATATATCTATCTAAATTCAAGCTGAGTTTTTCTTAGAACCAGTGGAATAATCCTAAAACTAACAAAATAAGTGGTAAGATGGTCAATCACAGAACATTAAGGGAGAATTACTCATCACGTAGTAAAATGCAACTTAAAGCAAAAGTAGTTAAAATAGTGTGTACTTGGCACAAAAATGCATGCTACTATTCATCCAGAAGAGTCAAATCTGCAAATACGAACATGAGTATTTTTACCGTGGCACCACGTGCTACAGAAGCTACACTGAAACAAGAGTGGGTACATGTCTTCGCTCCATGCCGAGCATACAGGATCCCTGGGACTAGAATCCCAGGGCTGGCGGCCATTCCTGACTCGGATGATGCCACCCAAGATGATGGTGACAGCTGTGATAACTGTACCCAAGGAAATGGCAGCCACTCTTGATTGACAACCTATTACCTCTCAGAAAGTTACCAAATGCTTTACAATCTCTCATAGGAGGGCTTTTCGAAGATCAAATTGAAGCAAGCAAAAGGCATGTGAGACACAAAACACAGCATGCAAAGACAGGTGGGTTTTAATTAAGAACAACTAGGTATCAATCCTTTGAGGCAGCACTGTTATCCCCATTTTACAGATGCAGAAACCGAGGCTAGAAGATGGTAATTACATGCCAAGGCCACACAGCTCATCAACAGCAGAGCCAACAGGCAAGTCAACAGATACCTGGATGTTTGAATCCCTGAGACACAGTTTGTGGTTTTCATAAAATATCATTTGCACCACGAGAAAAAAAAATAGAAAACTTTTGCAATTATCGTAAGGTTTCCCTTCATTTTGATTCTTTCAATCACTTGCTAGAACAGAAAGAAAAGCTACAAGAGTGAGCCTGAAATCCAAAGCACAGAAGACAACAGAATTTCTTTTTAAATCCCCTGCCTGCCAGTAATTAAAGATTTTAGTGATGAGGTATAAATAAGGAACCCCCTTAACCGGATAAAAGGCATCTACCCAAAATTTCCAGCAGGCAAGTGGCACACATAATGAAGAAGCACAAATGACATCTCCATTAAAATTAGGGCCAGAAAGCTCACAATGGCAGTATCAGCCATAACTAGTCTAGGGGCCTAGAAAATAAGGTGAAATAAAAAACAGAAACAAGGTGTAAATGTTGAATTGAAAAAAAAATTTTTTTTAAATTATACTTTAAGTTCTGGGGTACATGTGCAGATCTTGCAAGATTGTTACATAGGTATACACACGCCATGCTGGTTTGCTGCCTCCAATCCCCCCCACTGAAAAAGATTTTTAAAAACCATCTGATACAGTGTGGTTCCGTGTCCCCACCAAATCTCATGTCAAACTGTAATCCCCAGTGTTGGATGGAGGTAGGGCCTATAGAAGGTGACTGGACCATGGTGGTCGATCCTTCATGAATGGTGTGCTGCCATCCTCGTTGTGCTGTTGTGATGGAGTTCTCACAACACCTTGTTGTTTAAGTGCATGGCACCTCCCCCCCACTTAATGTTCCTCTTCCTCCAGTCATATAAAATGTGCCTGCTTCCTCTGTCACCTTCCACCTTGATTGTGGGTTTCCTGAGGCCTCCTCAGAAGCCAAGCAGATGCTGCCATGCTCCCTGTACAGCCTGCAGAACCGGGAGTGAATTAAAGCTCTTTTCTTGATGAATTAACCAGTCTCAGGTATTTCTTTAGAGCAGTGCAAGAACAGACTAATACACCATCACTATTTAAAGATGAAATTCAAGACCATGCACTGAAAAATAATTAGAAGCAATGTGAACATTTAATAAGACTGCGATCCCAGAGCAAGCTACAAACCCTCCCCAGCCCTTCTCCAGAGCAGGCAGCTCTAAGACACCTAGTAAGTCTAATGGTGAAAATGATTTAATTCGCAGAAGCAACCAAAATAACACTCTTAAGAATATACACAAGACCCTTTGAAGAAAATGACAAAGTTTTGAGGAACCCGAAAGAAGACCAAAAGGCTAGAAATGCACCACCTCCTTTAAAGGGAAGCCCTCACTTTGCTGAGGGCCACTCTACCTCCGTATCAGTGAGTTAAAGCAATACGATCCCAAGGAAGGCCCTCTCTTCAAGGAACTCAGCTTGCTGATTTACAGATACAGGAAGAGACATGTCCATCTACAGAATACAGTAAGAGAATGTAGACAGAGGTGAATGATGACACATAAATTAAAAATAAGGTCATGGACAGCTGGCAACTTACGCTCAGTAAGATCCCAAGGTCATATCCTTACCTCCCACATGTGCCTTAGGGAACGATGACTTAAACATTACAAGAACTACTAAACTACTAGGAGATAATACAGAAGAAGAATGTTATAAAATCTGAGTGAGGAAGATCTTCGTAGGCAAGATTCGTAACCTTGAAGCCATGAAGAAAAAACCAACTCCTGTTCAGCAGAAGACCCTATAGACAAATCAAAAGACAGGCAAAAAGCCTTGGGACAAAATACTTACAGTACCATGCAGCCAACAATCTGCATTTAATCTCTTCTTTATTGAAATAAAAGATAGGATATAAGCAGCCCAACATAAAAATGGGGAGAGGATAGAAGCAAGCAATTTGCAAAACGGACATGTGAAACATGTAAACTTCTGCAGGAGGCAGGGAGACACAGACAAACACATGAGCTATAATCGATAGCTGAAAATGAAAAGGACCAGGACTACCCAGAGTTGAGAATGGCCTGAAGAGCAACAGGGCTCCTCCAAACTGGAGTGGGGTCACACCATACAGGCATGGGGAGGCCCGCGGGAGCCGGGGCAGCAGCTTTCAGACTTTAGTCTTAGGCACAGGCATCCTACTTGGAATATTATCCTACAGAAAGACACACACATATACACCTGTACATATACACATACATACAAGGCATGTTTACTACACACTTTATACAGAAAAACTAGAAGCAACCTAAATGTGCCTACCTAAATCCCTCCTCTACCCTAGTTCATGGCACCCACCAAACTGCACAAGGCAGAAACCAGAGTTCTCCATTCCTAACTTGCTCTTCTGCCTTCCTTCCACGTAATCTGCCACCGCGGCCCACTGGCTGCAGAAGCGTCTGAGAGCCAGCCACTTCCTTCCATCTCTGCTGCCAACTCCAGGCCTCTGCCCCGCATCTGAACTGGGACTCAGCTGCCCTGTCTCTCAGCATCCTCACTGCTTCCCACTCAACCAGCTCTAGCTCTGGGGAGCCCACGAGATGACATCATCGCCCTCTGTACTTCAAATGCACCCAACTTTCCAGCAACAGCTGCCAGGCCTGACCCATGTGGCTCCTGCCTCATCTGCAGGCTGCCCAGACACTGTTGTCCCATGCTGGAGTCACTCTGCTCACCTGCCTGGCTTCCAAGTTCTCAAACTCTAGCCTCCCTCATGGCCTTTACATGCTCTCTGCCTTGTATTCGGAATTTTTTCAAACCTGTGGCCCTGGCCGCCTTCCACCTTCCCCTGCCCATAGCCTCCTCAGAGCACCAACACTCCCCATCCACCCTGTCCTGTCCCTGTCCACCCTGAGGGATCAGGCCACCTGGCCCACTCAGACCCTCTCCACACGGGTCTATAGCTCAGCCCTTGGCTGCCCCTTCTTCTGCAGAACACATTAGGCTTGCTAGTGCTGTTCTTCTCCTGCCAACTTTTTTTGTGTCCCTTTCCCCCAAGAAGAGACAGCTCTGAGGCCAAGGATCCTATCTGCCCTGATTACTGCTGTATCCCATCTCTCAGCACAGGGCCAAGCAGCTCAAATCTTTGCTGAACTAATGGAAAAAATGCCTGGACAGGAGCCGACTTAAATATAGTAGAGCACAGTAGTCCTCCAGCATGGGAAGCAGCATTGGAAGGCACGCAAGAGCTCTAAAGGAGCCACGGGACATGGGCTCCATGGCTGGTCCCAAAGTACACAGCCCCCAGCAGCTGGGGTGAGGGCAGCCTGCACAAGCACTCAGCCACCCTCTGCCTCAATTTCCTCAACTGTAAACTGAGAACAAAACAGTCCCAACTTCATACAAGGATGAAATGATACAATTCCCCAGAGTCCTTCACACAGCACTGACAGAAGGCAAGTATCTAATAAAGGAGGCAAATTGCTAAGCACCAGGAATCGGCAACACTGCCGCCAAAAGGGGAAAGCTGCAAATCTGAGGGTGTCTGCGCCCAGGAATTCCAAACAGAGAGAATGACAGAAACTATTTGCAAACTACTCATTTCACAAGAGATTAATAACCAGAATGTATAAGGAGTTCAAACAACTCCATAGCAAAAAAACAAGTAATCCAATTTAAAAATGGGCAAAACATGTAACAGACATCTCTAAAAGAAGACACACAAATGGCCAACAGGTATAGCCAAAAAATGTTCAACATCACTATTTACCAGAAAAATACAAATCAAAACCACAATGAGGTATCATCTCACCCCAGTTAAAATGACTATTATCAAAAAGGGAATAATGGATACTGGGGAGAAAGCACCAAAGGGGACCCCTTGTATTCTCTTGGTGGGAATGTACATATGGAGAACAATAGAGAGGTTCCTCAGAAAACTAGAAATGTGACGCAGGAATTCCACTGCTGGGTATATACCCAAAAGAAAGGAAATCTGTATCAAAACGACATCTGCACTGTAACAAAATGACATAGCCAAGATATGGAATCAATCTAAGTGTCCAACAACAAAGAACTCATAAAGAAAATGTGGTATATATACACAGTAGAGTACTATTCACCCATAAGAAAGGAGTGAAATCCTATCATTTGTAGCAGCATGCATGAACATGGAGGCCATTATGTTAAGTAAAATAAGCCCAGCATAGAAAGACGTATGACATGTTCTCACTCACGTGCAAGCTATGAAGTGGGTCTCATGAAGACAGAGAGTAGACTGGCGGTTACCAGAGCGTGGGAAGAGTAGGGGGTACAGAGAATGAAAGGAAGTTGATTAATGGACACAAACATATGGTCATCTTATTGATTTATGTAATACTAGGCCTTATTTCTGCTCATTCGTGAAATAAGTACACTTAATTAAATAAATCAATAAGGTGACTACTGTCCACAATAATCTATTGTACACTTCAAAATAGCAAGAAGAGAAGAATTTGAATGGCTCTAGCGTTAATACAAATATTTAAGGTGGTGGATATATCAAGTACACTGATTTGATCTTTGTGAATTATATGAATGTATTAAATTATTTAATATACCTTGAAACCATGTATATCTATTATACATCAATAAAAAAGTAATTAATTAATTCCACACACAAAACAGCCAAAAGAACCCTGAACACCAACCTTGAAGGAGGCCCATGAGATGGAACAGAGAAGGGAAGTAGGAATTTCACTCTCTACAGACTTCTGGGTTTGACTATTTAAAATAAAGATCACAAATTACTCATGCAACCTTAAAATTTATCTAAGAAAGAAGGTTTTGTCCAGTTTCAGGCCAAGGGTCCTATATGCTTTTCCTCACACAAAAACCTACACTCAGGGTCCCTCATGATCTCCCCTCTGCCCTTGTGGAGGGCTCCCCCCTCCCTTTCTAGGAATTCTAGAGAAATCACTGCCCTAGACCTAAACACAATGAGGCTATTAAGTGCTTGAGGTCAAGTCATATGAATATTAACTGCACAGGCCCTTTTCTATACAGGACACTTCTGGAAATACTTAAGGACTTTGTCCTTCTATTTTCTTTTCTTTTTCTTCCTTTCTTTTTCCTTTTCTTCTTCCCTTAAAAGAGTTGGGGGGGGAAAAAGATACACCTCTAAGAGGAAAGACATCCTTGCTTGTGGAGGAAACGTAATGTAATCATAATTGTTAAAACCGTGCAAGCAGTAATAGTTTGGAGTGAAGAGGCATGCACAGTTAAGATCTCTCCCTCTCCCCCAGTGAAGCAAGCTGCGGGGGAAACAGAGTCAATGTGCTTCGGATGCTTTATCACCACCCCCAAACAGCCCGTTATCAACATCAGCCCATCACCAGGACACACCCCAGAGCCCAGTAGGAACTCGCATTCTGTTTTAAAAATGATGCATCTTTTCACTCTCTGTATCATTTGTACATTCAATAAGTAACTATTGTGTGTTCTAGGTTTTCAGGGTAATGTCTGTACAAACGTGTATAAGGAAAACCAATCCTCAACTCAGAAAATCAAAAATTTAGCAAAGACAATGAAAACATAGGGTTCCTACCAAAAGGAATGGTTGGTAAACAATGATTAATGGCTCTGAAACGTATCATTATCGTACAGTAGGCAGGTTGCACAAAATTGAAAACTAGCACAGGGTGTGGCCATTTCAAAAATGACTTTATTTGGCAGTTTAATCTAACTTTTCTGCAGTATTCATTTTTAATTAATGTGTATATTACCTCCTGTATTTAATCTTCTTGGTCTCCTGCACAGAGCGGTGCAACAGCCTCCTGGGTACCCTCAGCCTGGCAGCCCAAGGCAAGAGTACCAGACTGCCTGCCCAGACACCTGAGGCAGGAGTATCAGGCTTCTAGCCCCTCTGGCTCCCGATTCTCCAGTTCCAAAAGGACACCTGGATCCTGACGGTATAGGGCAAGCAGATGCAGGCAGGCATGGGACACCTTAAGAGGAGGCATACCAACTGCAAGGAGAGTCCTGTATTGTTTCCTGCCTCCAAATGCAAACAATTTCCATTCTGGTGCGGCCTCTTGTCATCTGCCTGCCTCAAGACCATGCTCTCTGGCCACGCAGTCACACAGGCTCCAGGGACGCTCCACAGGAAGCAGGATGCTCTGGTCTGGGCAGAGCTGGCCCACTTTGAGGTCCATATCCACCCATTGCACTCATGAGTCACAGTGTGGCAGCCCCCATGCCATACCCTCCAGACCCACAAGAGTCCCTGTGGCCACTGGCCAGCTACGGGTGCAGCTCAGCTCCCAAGCCGTCCTTGGGGACCCAGAGATGGTTCTTACATCGTCCTATCCAGGTGCCTTTCTTAAATCAGACCTAGCAGTGAGCTACTAGGCCCACCATGTTGGCAACCCTGACTGTGTCCTACGCTGGGCTGTTCACACCTCGTTGTTCACAGACATGACCCATCCACTACTTTGCTCCTGTGTCGAGATCCAGAAGCCCGAGCTGTACCTCTCAATGACCTGTTCTGCTTTCCTGAAACTGGGGAGACCAGCTGAGGAAGCAGCAGAAACACATGATGCTTTCCAAAGCCGGTTCCTTCTCTGTGCAGAGGGCCTCAGGTGATCATCTGCCTCCTATACTGGGGTTTGTGAGTGACAGCTCAGCATTCTGCTTCCCAAAAATACCTACCTAGCAGCCCTACGGTGCTGCCCAGCTGGGTCCGCTCAAAGCTCTCCCAAAACCCCCAGCTCTCCTGCATCATTGACACTTCCCAGGCCTGCAGCCACCTGGACGCAGCCTCAGCTCCCATGACTTGGGGGACAAAATGTGTAATGACAAAGGCAAACTCTTGAGTGTTGCTTTAGTTAAAGGAAATAACCTTCAAACTGGCAAATAATTCAGAAAAATCAAGGCAGGAGCTCAAATACCAGATTCTGCACTAGTTCTCTTTTTACTTGGCTCTTGTAATTTGGGTAGAAAAGATTAAGACTCCATTGCTACCTCCTTCAATTCCCAAATAAGAATTCAATTGCCCTAACAAGGACTCCATAAACCCCGGGTTCACTGTGGTCAGCTGGGAGGTCTATTTTCACTTCCTTCATAATCACCTCTTTCTGTTTCCCTTTAGTCCTGAAATTCATTATTCTTTCATTAATTCATTCAATATACAGTTACCATGTGCTCACTATGTTCTCAATCTTAGCATTGTCAGTTACAGAGCCATCTCCAACATGCTCCCTAACCTGGTTTCCGTAGGTCTGTAAATGCAAGATGCCAAAAGTGCAACCAAACCCCACCCATTGGTCAAGACCATAGAATGATAATCTTGACAGAAGCAGCTTGGGGCAAGCATGACAGACCATTGCTTTTTTCAGCTCTGCAAAAGCGGCATGCAAGAATTCTGGAGGAGCTTGTTCACAGGTTTCTGAAAGGGGGCCTTCAGCTGTTGATGAGGCCCACCGGGAACCGCCCTCCACAGCTGGTAACCTAAGTTCTAGCTATTTTCAAATCATTGGCCAAAGAACAGCTCCTCCTTTTCTATTTCAGGAAGTTTGCTTCTTGGACCAGAGGCAAAGCCAAAGGGAGAAAAGCAGAGCCCCACTCACTGGGCTGATGAGCAGAAAGCTACCCGGGACCACAGGCACGACTAGTGTTCAAGCAAATCACTCCGATGCCCACCTCTAAACCGAGGGGAATCTACCTTAAAGCATCCACTACTCCCAATGGCAATGAAGTCCCCCATGATGAGGCTGCATTCTAATCAAAGCTAATTCAAATTTCCTTCACTCCACCATCAAAATCCACTCTTAGCATTTCATTACAGGAGTTATCCTTCTCTCTGCAATTTGAGCCATTAAAAGAGTCACGACAATCTAATTTCAAACTGTCTCCTGTAAACATTACTAAGTTTCCTCTAAATCTTTTTGGAATCCCACTGTCCTCCACTGTCATGATGCCAAGTGGTCAGGAATCTGACCAGAGCCACACAGCCACACAGGAGGTCAGGCTTCCCAGGAGGAAAGCGAGTACTGGGACCCAAGAAGGAACCTGTCCTTCATATTCCCCCAAAACCACCTGCTCCAGCTACTGAAGCAGCTTCTCTTGACAAATATAGATCAGGTCCTCCTCTACTCCTCCATCCTTCCTGACAGAGGAAAACGGGTCCATGGCCATTACTGTCTCACCCTCCCTCTCTAAGGCCGCCTTTCTACAAAGTCGGCTCATGGCCAGTTCTGCCCACCGTGCACCCCATGGTTCAGGGCTCTCTGAGCACCACACTAAGGACCTTTGTGCTTTAGGAGGTGGTGGGACTCACAGGACCTCTGAGAGGGCACAGCACAGCCACATCTGTGTGTATACTCAAAGACTGCCAGCCTGCAACAGAGTGGGAGGAAGAGGATGGAGACCCCTGCTTTCTCTGCAACGCCCTTCTCTCCTCAGCTCCTTTACGTGTCAGGTAAAAAGAGCCACCTCTTCTGACTCTCCGGTCACTGCCAATGAACACTTATTTGTTCCAAGGCACTCTTGGGTGGCTTGTCGAATGACATTGGTATCACAGTTTCTTTTACAGACCTTTAGTCTGCCCCCCCAGTAAAGGTGACCTGAGGATCGAAACTGTCGTATATACCTGGGCAGCCAACACAGGGCAGGGAACAGCATACAGGCTCAACAAACACTGGGGGAAGAGACAGAGAGACAGCTGTCTGTGCTTGTGCATCACAGCCCCCACACTCAAGCTGTGCCAAGCTTCCCAAGAGTCCCTCAAATGCTGCTGCCCTGACTGGTCCCAGGCTCTGCAGTCTCAGATGACTGAAGCCAATCACTTCAACTAGTTCCATCAAGGTGGTATGCAGCATCTAGCATTACCACTTCCAGGCTGCATCCACGTTTTAACACAAAAAGGGATAAAATTATTCTAGAAGACTGAAGAACTAAGTTCCCTCATTTGTTACATAATATGGACCAAGTATCCTCAAGATCTCTCTGAGGCCTAAGCTGCTGAGCTTCTAATTCAAACAACAGACACAAGAGAACAACCAGAGGAACTGGTGGTCCCCAGGCACCTCCCTATCTTCAGTGAGGGAGTGTCGTAGCCCCTGGCCTCCCAGGCCTCTGCCCAAATCCCTACACCTGTGCTTCCACCTGTGGTAGCCTGTCACATGGTACCCAGGTATGACTGACCTCACCCCTACGGCAAGACCTCCAGGAGCGGTGAAGCCACTCTATCTTACTATCTTCAAGATAATAAGATACCACGTGTCCTTGTCCCTCCCATTCCCTCACAAATGCACAGTGGAGTTTTCTAGAGGCCACATGACATGCGACAGACTGCAGATGGGGGGGGATCCAACTGCCTTCTCTTAAAGCAGACATTAAAGGGATTTAAAAAGTACAAAACAATGCCATTCTTCTCGTTTTTTTATTTTGAAAATACAGCTTTTTTTCATAAAAGATGTTATGTTTCCACACAATGGGTTAATATTCTTTTTACATGGAGAAACACGTTTTTTAAAATGCCTGTCAATTCCTAAAATGGTAAATTTCAATATATACAGCCACATATTCACAGCCCTTTGGGGCCTTCAGTAAATTTTAAGAATGTCAAGGGGCCCTAGGACCCAGCCCTTGGGGGTACTCCCCCTGGGAATCTCAGCCTTGGCCAGCACCCAGGACTTCAGTGTGCCCTGTGGGACATGCTGACAGAAGCCAAACCTTCACCCCTAGACACAGAACTTCTGCCCAACGAAACTCTGCAAAGAATCTTAGCTTTTACGGAGTACGAGCCCATGGACGTTTCTTCATTCAGAAAGATTTTCTTAAAAACAATACTGAGTTTGAGATTTGGCCACACACATGAACATCAATGGGCAGAACCCACATGCAACTCAGCCTGCTCCACACAATTGGCAGGGCCTTCCACTCCGGTCTACTCCTCCAGGGCCAGTTTGAAGTTGGGGATCCCAGAGGGTTACTGTTTTTGAAAAGTGGCTCAACTGTCCTCCCCAAAGCCTTCTCCTGCTTGTTAATTCTGGCAAGATACATGGCTCCAGGTCATTTAGAATGTCTCCTCCCCTGTCTCCTGCATAAGCCACACGAATGGGGGAGAGTCAGAAGGAAAATGTCATATGCCCAGTATTTCCAGTTCTCAAGCAAAGACCCCCTGGGGTTGCCAACACTCACAGGTGGCCAGAGCTTCACCATCTGCCCTCTTCCTGTGTTAAAACAAGGGCCAAAACCAAGCAACACATATCGGCGCCCAGGATTCATGCTCCTCTCAACTGATACGGCTCCCAGCTATCTGTGCCCTTTTGTTTAAGCTGGTAGAGAGACCAGAACCCGCAGCCCAGTAGGAATGAACCCCAAGCCTCCCCCACAGCTTCAGGGCAACGTCCTCCCCCTCTCTGCGGGATTACCACTCTCAGGACTCAGCACGACGCTTAACAAGAGGAAAGATAGTATTTCTGACCTGGCAATGTGAGACTTACTCTCTGAATGGGGCATGGGCCTTCCTCATATCTATTACTTCAACTCAGGATCAGGATACTACAAAGGTAGAAAGTTCTTACCTGTAGGAAGCCAAAATCCGCCCTGAAATGTCATTACAAAGCCAACCTAACTTGAATGGTACATGTGCCCCCTAAACCTGGCACTGAAGTACCAGAGACGAAATGAAATTGTGATGGGGATGTGGAACTATTCAGGAGACCTCCTTCAACATCACCACCACCCATGGTCTGGATCATTTTGAGACATAAAAAGGGAGTAAAGCTGTGAGAACTGTGGTATAAGAACCCTCCTTGCCTCTGAAAGAGCACTCAAAACCTAAGGCCTTTGTTGCAACCCTCAACACTACAACATGGCCACCAGGTCTGGAAAGAAAGGTGAACCGACACCACACTACAACATGGAACAAAATCATGTCACCTGTGTCTCCCAACTCCCCAGCCACCTCGTTCTGGGCTTCTAGATGGCATTCTGGATCCAAGAGTCCCAGGACAGTCAAAGAATACAGAATTGTTCCAGAAACACTCCACCAAGGAAAGTGAATTAAGTATCTGTAAACGTGTGTTATAAATTCCACAGCAAACAATCATGCTCAATGGTGAGAAGTGAAAGCTTTTCCCCCTAAGAGTAAAAACAAGACAGAATTCTTGCTTTGGTCACTTCGACTTAACACACTACTAGAAACTCTAGCCAGAGCAATTAAGCAAGAAAAAGAAATGAAAGCCATCCAAATTGGAAAGGAAGAAAGAAAATTATCTCTGTTAAACCCTTAGAAGAAAACATAGGGGAAAATCTTTATGTTGACATTGGATTTGACAATGACTTCACAGACATGACACCAATAGCACAGGCAACAAAAGAATAAATAAATGAACTTCATCAAAAATTAAAAGCTTTTGTGCATCACAGGACACTAGGAAGACAGTGAAAAGACAGCCTGCAGAAAGGGACAAAATAGCTGCTTATCATGTATCTGATAAGAGTATTAATATCTAGAATATATAAATTCCTACAATGCAACAACAAAATGCAAATCAAAACCACAGTGAGCTACCATCTGACACCTTGTTATTAGTCCATTTTCACACCGCTGATAAAGACATACCAGAGGCTGGGTAATTTACAAAAGAAAGAGGTTTCATGGACTCACAGTTCCACATGGCTGGGAGGCCCCACAATCATAGCAGAAGGTGAAAGGCATGTCTTACATGGTGGCAGACAAGAGAAGAGAGCTTGTGCAGGGAAATTCCCCTTTATAAAACTGTCAGCGCTCATGAGACTTATTCACTATCACTAGAATAGCACTGGAAAGACTTACCCCCATGATCCAATTACCTCCCACCAGGTCCCTCCCACAACATGTGCGAATTATGGGAGCTATACTTCAAGATAAGATTTGGGACAGAGCCAAACCATATCACACTTATTAGGACAGCTATAAGGAAAAGAAAGGGAAAAAGAAAGGAAGGGAAGGAAAGAAAGAAAATGAAAAATGTCAGGTGTTGGCAAGAATGTGGAGAAATTGAAACCCTGGTGCACTATTAGTGGGGATGTAAAAGGGTCCGGCTGCTCTAGAAAACAGTTTGGCAGTTCCTCAAAAAGCTAAGCATAGAATTACCATATAATGAAGCAATTCTAATCTGGACATATATGCAAAAACATTGAAAGCAACTACTCAAAGATACTTACACACCAATGTTCACAGAAGCATTATTCACAATACCGAAAAGGTAGAAACATAAATGTCCATCAAAGGTTGAATAAACAAAAGGTAGACTATACATACAAGGGAATATCATTCAGCCCTAAAAAGGAATGAAGTACTAACGCAAGCTACAACATAGATTAACCACGAAAACATCATGCTAAGTGAAAGAAGACACTCACAAAAACCACAGATGATTTCATTCACATGAAATGTCCTGGACAGGGAAATCTACATAGACAGAAAAGTTGAGTTCCTTATGGTTGGGAAAGAAGGGGGAGCAATGGAATGGCAGGGAGTGGGAGTATGATAGCTAAAGGGTGCAGGGTCTCTTTTTGTTCTAAAATTGACTGGTGGTAGTTGCACATATCTATGAATATATTACTTGAACACTGTATATACAATGTGTGTGTGTGTGTGTGTGTGTGTGTGTGTGTGTGTGTGTTTATTCATCCATTTCTGCAGTTATAACAAAATACTTGAGACTGGATAACTTATAAAGAACAAAATCTATTTCTCACAGTTCTGGAGGCTGGGAAGTTCAAGATCGAGGTGCCAGCATTCGGTGTCTAGTGAGGGCCTTCTTGCTGTGCCCTCACATGGCAGAAGTGCAAAAAGGGGATGCTAGCTCGTTCTCTCCAGCCCTTTGATGACAGCACTAATCATTCATGAGACTAGAGCCCCCATGACCTTATCACTTCCCAAAAGCCATACCTCTTAATACAGTTGCATTGGTGAGGCGACAGGGCCATAAGGAAACACAAACATTCAAACCATGGCATTCCACCCCAGGCCCCCAAACTGTATGCCCTTTTCACATACAAAATACATTCATTCCATCCCAATAGCCCCAAAGTCTTATCTCATGCCAGCATCAATTCAAAAGTCTGAAGTCTAAAATTTCATCTAAATATCATCTAAATCAGACACGTGTGAGACTTAAAGATGTGTTTCAACCTGAGCAAAATGCTTCAGACTTCAGCAGTGGCTCACTCCTGCAATCTCAGCATGGGGGGAGGTTGAAGTAGCCGGATCTCTTGAGCCCAGGAGTTCGAGACCAGCCTGAGCAACATGGCGAAACCCCATCTCTACTAAAAATACAAAAATAAAATAAAATTAGCTGGGCGTTATGACACACACCTGTAGTCTCAGCTACTCAGCAGGCTGAAGTGGAAAAACAGCTTGAGCCTAGGAGGCAGAGGTTGCAGTGAGCCTAGATTGCACCACTGTACTCCAGCCTGAATGACAGAGTGAGAGCCTGTCTCAAAAAAAAAAAAAAAAAAAAAAAAAAAAAAAAAAAGTGGGACAGACGAAGAGCAGACATTCCCATTACGAAAGGGAGAAACAGGAAAGAAAAAGAGATAACAGGTCCTAACCAAATCCAAAACCAAACAGGACAAACATTAAATCTAGAGAATAAATCTTTGGTTCCATGCCCTGCCTTCCAGACACAATGGGGCGGGAGTTGGGCTCCCAAGGCCCTGAGCAGCCCTGCTGCCAAACGCTGGGCATAGCCCGCACGGCAGCTCTCACAGGTTGCAGCAGGGTACCTGCAAGCTCTCCCAGGCTGGCACTGCACACTGGGAGCTCTACAGTTATAGGCTCTCAGGGGCAGCCCCCACCCCACAGCTCCATTAGGCAATGTCCTTGTGGGAGCTCGCTGGTGTGGCCTCAACCTCAAGACTCTGCTGGGCACTGCCCTAGTGGGGGCTCTTTTTTGGCATTCCTGCCCCTATGGCTCCATTAGGCATTATCCTAGCAGGGAGAATCTGCAGCAGCCCTACCCTGCAGCAATGCTCTGTCTGAGCCCAAGACTCTCCGAGGCATCCTTTCAAATCTAAATGAAGGTAGCCATGCACCCACAGCTCTTGCACTCTGCATACCTGCAGACTTAGCACCATATGGATGCCACCTAGGTTTATGGCCTGTGCCTTCCAGATCAATGGGACTAGCTGCACTTGAGCCCCCCTGAGCCATAGCTGGGGCAGCCAAGGAGGTCTGCACTGTAATGCCAAGAGCAGAGACTTGAGGTGGTGCTAGGCAGTGAATGCTAAGGTCCTGCAGGTGCCCAAGGCCTCTCCTTTGACATAGTTCTGTTCCCTAGGCCTTGGTATTCTGGGCCTCTGACAGGAGAGGCAGCACTGATAATCTCTGAAATGCCTTCAGGATCATTCTTCATTATCTTGATGAATAGCATCTCGCTTCCTTCTATCCATACTAATCTCCTTATCAAAAGGTCACTTGGCCACGCCCTTAGTGTTTTCTCCCAAACATGCTTTTACAACCTGGGAAGCCAAAAATTTTCCAAATCCTTAAATTCTGCTTCTTTTTTTTTTGAAACAGGGCCTCATTCTGTCACCCAGGCTGCAGTGCAGCTGGAGGATCATGGCTCACTGTAGCCTTGACCTCCCAGGCTCAAGTGATCCTCCCACCTCATTCCCCTTGAGTAGCTGAAACTAAGTGCATGCCACCACACTCAGTTGGTTTTTTTTTATTATTTTTAGCAAAGATAAGGTCTCTACTAAATATGTTTACTACATATGTTGCCCAGGCTGGTCTTAAACTCCTGAGTTTAAGCAATCCTCGCACTTTGGCTCCCAAAGTGCTGGGATTACAGGTGTGAGCCATAGTGCCCAGCTCTGTTTCCCTTTGGTTTATAAATTCCACTTTCAATTCACTTCTCACATTTTACTGCTAAATGTGCAGTTAAGAGAATAAAAAGAGATAACACGAAGTTAAGAGAAGTCATGTAGCACACTGAACATTATGCTCAGGGATTTCTCCCACCAAATATCCCAGGTTGTCACTCTTGAATTTTGCCTTCCCCAAAGCCCTAGAGTATGGGCACAATTCAGTCAAGTTCTTTGCCCCTTTGTAGCAAGGACTGTCTGTCCTCCAGTTTCCAATATGATAGATATTCATTATTTATATCTATGACCTCATCAGAAAGGGCTTTATTACCTGTAAGTCTACCAGCATTCTGATCACAACCACTTGGAAATTTCTAAGAAGACAGAGGTTCTCTCCACAGCTCTCCTCTTCTTCTGGGCCCTCACCAGAATAATTCTTAATGCTCTGTTCACAGAAATCTTAGTTTTTTCTGGCAAACACTTCCAAACTGTTCCAGTCTCTATCTATTGCCCAATTCCACTTTTCTTTTAAGTATTTGTCATACAACACCCCACTCTCAGCACCAATTACTGTCTGTCTGTGCTGCTATAACAAAATCCACAGGTTAGGTAATTTATAAATAATAGAAATTTCTCTCTCACGGCTCTGGAGGAGAGGAGGTCCAAGATCAAGGCACTGGGGTTGAGTGTCTGGTGAGGGCCTCCCTCTGCTTCCAAGATGGTGCCTTGTTGCCACACCCTCCACAAGGGAACAAATGCTGTATCCTCACATGGTAGAAAAGCAGAAGAGAGCAAACCCATTTCCCCCTCAGGCCCCTTTAAAAGGGCCCTAATCCCATCTACGTCCACCTGTATGACTTAAACACCTCCTAAAGGCCCCAACTCTTAATACCATCACATTGGCCATTAGATTTCAACACATGGATTTTGGGTGATACATTCAGACCACAGCAATGTGTATACACACACACACACACACACACACACACACACACAAAAGTGCACATATCTGTAAATATACTAATTGAATTATACACTTCAAATTTAAATGGGTAACTCGGATGGTATGTTGGTTATACCTTAATAAAGCTTTTTTTTTTTTAAGAGGAGTCTATGAAAAAACTAGCCCATAAAGATACAGCCACACATGTTTACTGCAGCACTATTTACAACATCAAAGAAATGGAACCAATCCAAATGCCCATCAGTGATAGGCTGGATAAAGAAAATCTCATACATATATCCCATGGAATACTATGCAGCCATAAAATGGAATGATATCATGTCCTTTGCAGGGTCGTGGATGAAGCTGGAAACCATCATCCTCAGCAAACTAACACAGGAACAGAAAGCCAAACACCGCATGTTCTCACTCATAAGTGGGAGCTGAACAGTAAGAACGCATGGACACAGGGAGGGGAACATCACACACCAAGGCCTGTTAGACAGGGGAGGCGGGTGAGGGGAGGGGAAACATCAGGACAAATAGCTAATGCTTGTGGGCCTTAAAACCTAGATGACGGGTTGATGGGTGCAGTAAACCACCACGGCACACGTATACCTATGTAGCAAACTTGCATGTTCTGCACAGGTATCCCAGAACTTAAAAAAATGAAAATAAAAATAAAAAACAAACTCGCCCAATGAAATAATCAGCACAAGATGGGTTCTAGCCCCACCCTCTGACCCCCCCAAAATTTGGAACCACCATAGCATAGACATCTTCCTCTTAAAGTGTCATAGCACATCGTGGCACACAAAATTTTCTGAAATGTTGTGCCATAAAGAAACCGACTTTATCTAATCCAATGTTTCCTCACTTATTCGGCAATACATTATTAGCTCCTGTAGACTCCATAACCTTCAGGAAGCGTTAAGTTGCCCAACATCACCACCAGTCTAGGAACACTGTTAAAAGATGACAAAGGAAGGGGTCCAAAGTCCCATGGAGTCCATCAATGCACTTACTGACCAACTAGGGTAGGCACAAATACAGAAATTCAGAAGTGTCTTTACTATCCAAGGAAGAACTTTGGTTGTAGAATTTTCCTAAAGGTGGTATTAAGCAGAGGCGATCCACACAGTGGAGCCTTATACACAGAACAGACTCACAGGAACAAACAAGGCTGCGGCTTTCATACCACTTACCCTGACAGGAATAATGGGACAACCCAATCCCACCTCCAAGGGTAGGGTCAGGCTCATGCTGACAGGAGATAGGCAAGGGCCCCAGCCAGCAGCCCCACTGAGAGATCTTTGTTGCTTCTCTCTATGGCCTGGAGGCCTTCCTGGTTCCAGACTGTGATGCTGAGACATGAAGGCACCGAGCAGGGACCTCGGAAAAAGTGGGTTGTTAGCCTGCAAAAGCTCAAAGTCGATACAATTCCTAAATTCTTAAAAAGAAGGCAGGTGGGCCTTCTAAATCTGCTCAAAATTCAAAAGGTTTCAAAATTTCTAAGTGTTCTGTCATCATAAACAAAAGAGAAACCACTAAACGAAATCCTAAGAATTTGCCAGGCTTGGTGGCTCACACCTGTAATCCCAGGACTTTGAGAGGCCGAGGCGAGTGGATCACCTGAGATCAGGAGTTCAAGACCAGCCTGACCAACATGGTGAAACCTCATCTCTAAAACAAAAACAACAACAACAAAAAAATCCGTAGGCAAATGTCAAAGCAGGACACTGTACAAATATTTGCCACTGGAATAAAGTATGGACACATTTCAGAATGTCATTTATAACAACGTAGGGCTAATCACTAGAAAATTCTTGGTACAAAAATTCTTAGATTAAGTACAGTTCTTACCATGTAGCGTCCTCTTTAGAGCATTTCTAGAGAAAAAGACATTGAAGATAACATGGGGGGAAATGTATTAAGACCTTACTGCACCAAGTGTGGGCCACTGACTAATTACAAGCATAATCCGTGGGAGCTGGTCAGAAACCCAAAACCTCAGGTCCCACCCCAGACCAATGGAATTAGAAGCTGCGTTTTATCACCAGCCCCAGGAGATTCACGTGCATATTAAAGTTTAAGTAGTGGTATTTTCAGACATTGTTAATATTTAACTTGTATCGGAACTGAAATATATCAGCTCCCTTTAAGAAAAAAAAATAAGCAAAATACATTAACATCACTATTTTATTGTTCAGTCAACCCAGGACATCCCTCGACTCACCCTCCCTTCCTACACAGATTTCATTATTTTCCATATAAGCAAGGCAGGAACAGATGACAGAGACAGACTGGCTCCTCCATCACCTGTTGAGTGAATAACAGGCGGAGTCCCTTGTCAAAAGCCACCCAGAGGACTCCTTGCCATTCTCATCCCACTTGAATGCTGAACAACTGCTCAGAACTGCACGGCCACTGTTGGCAAGGGCACATCGCCAGTCTCAAACCACTGGGACTACCTCGACGGCACTCAGAAGCTGGCTCCCAGACACAGCACAGGAAAGGAAAGGAATTATTTGTAGCTGACTTACAGATACCATTTACACATTTAGAATTTTCTTCCCTCATTAGGATCAGATTCGAGCCTGAGGCATCTAGAGTTCAGCCCAGACTCTCCCAGGTGCCTGCAGGCAAGTCTCCACAGATCAGAAATGTCCCTGGAGAGACAGTCCTGGACTCCCCCGCCACCCCCCACAACCAAGGAGGCAGAGAAAAAAAGGGAAGAAGAAGCAAATGTGGCCAATAAATGCCTACTTCCCCCCCTACACCCACCGAAATCCTAGCCACAGCTCAGCATTTTCTGGCCCCTTTAATTTAACCTTTGCCAGCCGTGAGAGGAACAAAGCCCATTCCACATGAAAACGGAAGGAAATACGTCTCCTGAACGAATCAGAATAAACCGTCATGGAAAGGGTTCCAGGGTTTGGGATGGGTTAGGCCTTTGTGGATCATGCCCAGCCAGTGAATTTTGTGAAATATGAGAAAATACCATCCATCACAGCAGCTCTGCACATGATGCAGCCCGGCCATGCCCACTACCAGATGTGCCAACTTATTTTTTTCAACTGACAGAAAAGACAAAAACAAAAGGCCCACACAAAGGCCTCTTTTGACATGTGCTCCCAGACCTCCCAGGGTCCACAGGGCTCATATTGACTCAAGGCTACCCCCCACTCCCCGTTCTGCCCTTGACCCTTCAGACAGGAGCTGCCAACTTTCTAACTGAATCACCAGAAGCCCCAGTGGTTACAAGGCCCAGAACACCACATCAGTTCTCACACTTTATGCTTGTAAGGATCACCTGGCAGACTTCACAAAGACAAAGAATTCTAGGTCCCAAGCCCAGAAAGCCAGTTTCATAGCTTGGAGCGGAGGCCTGGGGGATAAGCACCAAGAGCCCATCGGCTCTGACGTAGGTGGTTCAGAGGTCACACCTTAAAAACCCTGGTCTCTCGTACACATTCTTCCTCCTGTGAATTATGAGAATGCAGCCCCCAAGTCTGAAAGGAAGGTAAAACCATTCAAGTCCAAACGAGTTTCCTAAGACATTTTTACAAGTCACAAGTACATACTCCAAGAAGCAGCCTGGCTTTTGTGGGAACACAACTGTCAGTGAATTCAGGCTGCAGCCTAAATATGCAAATTTTGGAACCTAACCTCCGAAATTCAAAAGATGCAGTGTTCTCTGGAAGTCTGGAAGCCCAGTTCTGGAGTGGTAATTACATGATGGCTGGAGGAGCAACTGGTGATGGAAATCCTTAGGAGACGCTAGAAAAATAACTCACATTTTAATCTACCGATCTGGAACTTCGCTCACCCCCTTCATCCCAATCGTGCAATTACCATAACTTCATTCACTGTGTTCCTCAGCAGTTAGTATGCACCATTCTCAATCCTACAAGGTAGTAACTATTATCCCTGATTCACAGGTCCAGGTACAAGGGCAGTTAGCACAAGGAGGGGGGAGGGGACAGAACCACACTGCACTCACACCCCACCCTACAATTAAAAACCGTCTTTCAGTGCGTGGCTGCCAAGCACCTCAATCTGAAATGAGTGTTCTCTACCACCTTTCTTCTCCGGAGTGACAGAGAGAAAAGGAAATCCCAAGAAACGTTTCTGCCCCTGCCCACCACCTCCCCCTGTTCCCACCGAGGCCAAAGGAACAATGCGTGGCCCCTGCTCCACCCCCGATGCTGACGGCAAAGGAGCAGAGACACGCAGGAGACTCCAGGCAGCACCCGAGGCCCTGGCCGCTGGCATGTCATAATCCCTGCAGTCGCTGCCTTTCAGACCTAAAAAGAACAATGAGGAAAGACACCCACGCTTCCCCTCGCTGGGCTGGGAAGGAGAGCTTTGCGGGTTTAGACTGCAGTCTCCCCCCGCCCCTAGCCACCTGTGTGCCGGCTCCGCAGACGAGGTCCCCCCCAGCACCCTGGCAGGGACTGTGCCATCAACAGACAAATGGCAGCCGACCACGGAGGCTACTGGCGTGTGGAACAGGTGATCGATTGTTTTTCTGAGGATCAAGGGCTAGGAAGTCCTACGTGTTCGTATGTACAATTGTTTAAACTCCATCAAGAACGCGAACCCCATGCCCACACCTTCACCGCTCAATTCGCATTAATTGTCTGATATGCACCTTCCAGAGAGAAGGTATTCATGGAGAAGAGGCGGCATGACGAGATGCGTTTACCCACGGCTTTTATACGCGACCATATGCCAGCCAGGTTTCAGCGAAGTCCAGCAGGCGCCAGGATTCTGTTTTCAGAGAAAGCCGGTGCAGTAGCCCGGATGCCCGGATCCGCTCGTTTCTCAAGCCGTTCCCACACTCACTGCCCAGAGCCTGGCGAGGAAGGAGCGGGCGAGGTTCCCGCGAGTCGTCATCACGGGTTTCCGTGGGTACAGTTATTACTCGTTACATAATATTAAACAATTAAGATTTAAAAATGGTTACATAATACCGTCCTATGGCTGGCGGCAACGAGGCTCGGAATCCGGACTGCAGCGAGCCCGCGGCAGGCGGACGCGGGGCGGCGCGGCAAGACCTCCCGGCCTCCCTCCCCGGCCCTGTCCGCCGCGGCCGGGACCTCCGCAGCCCGCACGGGCCACCGCGCCCGCTGCCCCCGCACGCGCCCCGCGCCCAGTGCCCGCGGCGGAGCCCACCTGAGCACCTGGAGAGCGGGCGGCAGCACCCACCGCACGGGTCGCTGCGTGCGCGCCGCCGGCCCTGGGAGAGCTTCGGGGCCCGGCCCCCACAGTGCCCGGCTCGTGGACAGCGCTCTGCATGGACAGCGCTGGCAGCCGGGCGGGCTGCTCCTCCACGGCTCCGCCCCGGCCGGGGCCTGCGGCGCAGAAAGCTGACCCGGGCCCGAGGCCGCCGCGAGCCAGGCGAACGCGCTAGCACGGAAAGCGGGCCAGCGCCGCCTCCGGGAACGCCATCCGGGCAAGGGTGGGATGCCGCGCCACCACCCGAGCGGGCCCGGGGGCTCCCAGCGCCATCACCGCGCAGGTACCCGGAGGCCCCTCCGCGGAGCCGGCCGCTGCCCGGTCGCAATCCTCAGCCGCCGAGGGACTGGGCGCTCCCGAGGAGCGGGAGGACGACGGAGCAGTGCCGGGTCCTAGAGCACAACAGGAATCCCAGGACCAAACCCATGTGACGCGGCCACGCCCCAACGCCCGGCGGGGGCCCTCTGCTGCCCAATCCCCCGGATCCCTGGTTCTCATGGCAACCCTGAAGAACCCCTTGTTCCCTCCACTGCCTCCTCTCCTCCCCCACAGCCCCCCCGCCTGATGGGCAAGGACGCGCACACTGGCCACTCTCACGATGCTGAAAGCCCTCCATGTCTACCCGCTACGCCGCATTCGGAGCCGGGCGGGGGGACATCGCGGCCGCGGCAAGTCGGAGATGTCGCCAGCAGGCGCAGCCTCTCACCTGCAGGGCCGGCCAGTTCTGCTCTTCCACGGTCACTGTCGTCTCACCCCCCTCCCCAAAATGTCCCCAAAATGTCACAGCAAGAACCAGGAAGGGAGAGGCGCTTTCTGGAAGCCACAGGCGTAACGTTACTGAACATCGAGGACAAAGTAGGGTTCCATTTCAACTGAGAGTCAGCGAGGGAAAGAACAGATCCTATACATACTAAGCGTCTGCTATCACTTCACACACACACACCCCACACCACACACAACCCACATACACACCACACAGACACCCCACACACCACATACACACACATAGCACACACACACCACACACATACCACACACACCCCCATGTACCACACACACCCCCCCACGCACACACATACCCCACAAAGATACACGCACGAGCCTGCAACGATGGAAGCAAAACATAAGCTTTGGAGATATTCACTGCAGTTTACAAGGCCACAGCAAGCAGTAAGAGATTTCTACTCCCCCTCTAGCCGAGAACATGGTAGGAAACGCTGGACGTTGTAGACAGCAGTAAGAACTAACAGTCAACAGTGGACAACGGCTTCTGAAACTGATATCCTACACTGCATTCACACGCACTAAGGGGCAAGGTACTGGGAAAACCCCATCTCACCTGGGGTTCAAAGAGCGGAAAAGCTACCCTAGTCCAACTGCTCTGAGGCCAGCTCAGGCCCCTAAAGGGTACCTGAGGATGAGGCTGGAGAAACTGCAGATATACCCCCCTGAGAAAGGAGAGGCTCCAAGGTGGTCATGACCACAAAACTGCAATCTGTTTAAGTCGATCAAACAAAAGGAGAGTTAAGGCTGGTTCTGAGAGCAGCTGAGAACAGTGTTTTCAGCACAACACGAAGGGTAACAGGGCTTTCTCACAGTCCAGGCTGACCACACAGGGCCTGGCTACTAAAAGAAACACTTGAAGGTGTTACTGCTTTTAATTCTAACTGCACACTCCTCGGTGAAAATGTCACGGGGAGAACATCACAAGCCACAGAATGAGACATGGAAGCACAGACTCGAACCCTGAGATTCTGGGAGAAACCAAAGTGCGGAGAGGAAGTAACTTGCTCGTCCAAAGTCCAGAGCAAGTTACTAACTGGGAGACTCCACGTTCCTTCCAGACTCCAGATTTGAGGCTTTTCTGCGGTCTGACAGGTGGCTCCACCCACCTCTGCAGTCAACCCCAGGAAGGTGGCTCAGGGGTTCCTCTGACTCCGTGCCCGGCAGCTCCCAGCGTGGATGGTAACTTCCTTTGCCTGAACATCCCACGCACCCTGCAGTCTCCTGGGCTAGAACAACAGGTTGCACAGGACAGAGGGCTTCCCTGCCACACTCCCCTCTATTACAAAATGGCAGAGGTCTCAGTTTGAAGCAGCTGTGGGAAAAACAAGAGAGAAATGATCTAATGATGGAAAGGAATCTTGAAAAGCCAGACCTTCACTGAATGGCTGACGAGACACACATTTTGCTTTACTAGGACAACAGGAATAGAATCTTTGAAAAGTCAGAAGAGCCAGTGGACAAGGGGTAACCAGCAGCAAAGGCAAAGGAGTTAAAGGCTAAGCTGAAAAGTGGAGATGCAGCCTGATGACATACTCAGTGGAAGTCCAGAAAGTCTCAGGAATGAGAACAACCATTCACCTATAGAAATGGGAAACACAGAGTCCAAAACAAGAGGATTAATTGGAAATGTCAGGAAGAGCTGGGCCCCAGTTCATCCTGGGTCCTCTGCCCGGCTCCATCAGCTAGGTGACTTCTTTCCTGGAAGCAGTGACACAGGTCTCTGGACCAGGGTCAGCAGGCACAAACATGCCTTTAGTCCCAGAAAGCTGTGGTGGAGCACATGCTAGCTGCCATATGAATCCTACCAACATCCCCAGCAGCTCCAGGAGCAGCACCTCCAACAGAAGTGAAAGAGGCTCCTGTAGAGCTGAGAAGAGACCCGAAGGCATGGGCTTCAGGGGTGCCCCCACAACGAGCACTGATAGGAGACACATCCTCCACTCCAAACCCCTTCCCAGCACTGTCTGGAGGATTGGGAGCTCGTGACACAAGCCAGCCCCACATGCTAGACACTGCCTGCCGTAGGCACCCCCGCCTCACCCTGTACCCCAGGCTCCCCTCCTGTCAGCCTCCCTCCCCCCAGGCTGGCACACCCTCCTACCACAGAAGCACACAAGGTTTTGCCATAGGCTCTGCTTTCCAGGTAAGCTGGACGTAAACAAGCAGAAAAAGTAAAAGTAAATAATTTACAAATGGTAGACGAGAAATGATACAGAAAAAGTTTATTTTAATTAATATCTACAAATGAGATTAAAAAATGTATCTATGAAATAAGAATATTGTGCCATTAAAAAAAAGAATACTCACTTTGAATGTCAATATTATGTGTCAGTTGTCAACTGTATCAGATGTACAGGATTCCCAGAAGTGGGAGAGGCTGTGCGTGTGTGGAGCAGAGAGTATGGAGGAAGTCTCTGGACGTTCCATTCAGTTTTGCTGTGGACCTAAACTGCTCTAAAGTCTATTTTTAAAAAAGGTCCTAAGAAATTCAAAATGAAAACAGAAATGAAATCCAATAAAAAGGTTAAAAGGTCAAAATGAAGTCATATCCCAAAACCTAAAACAACACAACAGTTACAGACTATTAGATCAAAAATACAGAGCACCAATCCAGGTGGCTAAAAACCAAATTAACTGCCATCCTAGAAAGAGAGAAGAGGAAAATGGAAGAAATGACAGAATTAATTCAAAAACATGTCCAAGACCAGAAAGATCTGAGATTCCAGCTTATATGGGCCCTCAACACACCCTGCACACAAAGTGTAGACCCAAGAAGACAGATCTTCAAGGAACTTCGGAACAAAGGCACAGAGAATATCCTACAAGTGCCCAGACATGACAAAACAAAAAACAAAAAACAAACTGAAAATCCACTCTGGTACTCTTTCATACATAGAATCAAGAATCAGAAGAGCAGGCCGGGCGTGGTGGCAAACGCCTGTAATCCCAGCACTTTGGGAGGCCGAGGCGGGCAGATCACGAGGTCAAGGGATCGAGACCATGCTGGCCAACATGGTGAAACCCTGTCTCTACTAAAAAAAAACAAAAATTAGCTGGGCGTGGTGGGGCGCGCCTGTAGTCCCAGCTACTCAGGAGGCTGAGGCAGGAGAATTGCTTGAACCCAGGAGGCGGAGATTGCAATGAGCTGAGATCACGCCACTGCACTCCAGCCTGGTGCCTGGCGACAGAGCAAGACTCTGTCTCAGAAAAAAAAAAGAAGAATCAGGAGAGCATCTTTCCCAACCCCCTTCTGCCTAAAGGCAATAGAAGCCTTCAAATTTTTTAGGGAAAACTATCTTTAATTTAGAAATCCACATTCAGACAAACTGTGAACTGTGAGAGTCGAAGGAGGACATTTTCCCCAGACACGCAAGGTCTCAAAAAGTTGACACCTTGTGCACCTCTTTTGGAAGCTTCCTACAGAAAGTACCCCATCAAATTCTGGAAATAAACCAAGAAAGAAAAGTCAAAAGATCCAAGAGAAAGGCAAAGGGGCATTCCCAGGACAATGGAGAAGAAAGACTCCGAGACAACAGCTGTGCAGGGAGCTTCAGAGCAACCCGGCCTGCTGCCTGTCCAAAGGCACATGAGGAACTGCTTCCGAAGATAAAACTGCAGATCACCTTAGGCCTCGGAAAGCAGATTCACACCACTCTGTACGTTTGGAGGGGAGAATGATAAGTGCATTTAAAAAACTGCAAAAACAACTCCAGGAGAAAACAAAATGCCCTAGGAGACGATCGCAGTTATCACAGTATTCTACGTGGCTCAGCCAGGAGCAGCATTAGGGGACCGTCCCAGCACTGCATACCGACGGAGCCGAACAGACTAGAAGAGACAACAGGGAGACAAGAAGAGTGTAGGGTGGGGGTGGGGCAAAAGAGCACCATCCTCACCTTCCGTGCGGTTTGAAATCAAAGAATAACATGAAAAACGGAGCTATGGAGAGCAGGAGGAGGAGGAGGTTCCCAGGAATCACAATCTATTGTTTAGACCTCTTTGGAAATACCAAGGTACATATAGGAAAAAAAAAAATCTGATGATTAAGTTACTTCTGGGGAATTATTTCATCTTTAAACTATGTCTACATATCATTCTGATTTTAAATATCACCCAAACTAAATTTTAAAATAGTTTGCTCTGGGTGTGGAGGAATTAGAAAACTCGGTGACCCTTCGGATGAAGAGAACAGAAACACTGTGATATGGACAGGCAAGGACAGCAGGGGGATAGCACCCCGGGCAGGGACAGCAGGCCAGGATGGGGCAGCCTGTGTCCACTCACTGCCCTGCAGGGCCCAGTGGGGAGAAGGCCGGGGAGGCCTGCGATGGAGGGATAAGGCGACAATGAAGCTAGAAGGCCTTCCTGCTTTACCCCTCCCACGTCGCTCCATCTCATCACTAGGGAGATGCACACTCAATGTTCTTCTCTCTGGAGGGGAACTCTGTGAGATGTATGCAGTTTTCTTCAGAAAAGAGCAGGCAGTGCCCTAGAAAAGACACCTGGAGGCCCAGGTAACACCCCCGCAGCCTGTCCTGGGCCAGGGTGGTGTGGCCAGGGTGAAAAGATGGGTGCGCGAGGTGGCCTCTGGCTGAAACCAGCCCATACAGGACAACCACGGGGCACCAGACATGACCCAGCCAGCTCAGCTTCCCACAGGATGTCAAGACCCTCTAGGAAAGCAATCCCAACCAGGGCCCCAGGCTTAGCACCAGGCGTCGTCGCTGGGCAGGGGGCTATGGTACAAACTTCTGAATTTAAAAGTTATTCAACTCATGGTAGCTTCTAGTCACTACGAGTTTCTTGAAGCAGAGAATCCAAAAATTATTACTATGAGATATGTGGTATAATAAAGGTTTTTATACTAAAAGGGATTCTTCACTTACAAAAGGTTGGAAGCTACTGCCTAAATACTCCCAGGGATAAAAGTTAAAAATTCAATAAGTAAACTAAAGGCCCCACACGTCAGAGAAGTGGGGACCTGCTCTCCCAGTGGGGCCCAGGCAGCTTGCAGTGGGCAGCCTTGGAGATTCCTGACCCTTGCCTCCCATGTGAAAGGACAAGAGAAGGTAGAAAGCAGGTCTTCAGTTATTCCTCATGGTCCTTCAATGCTCAGATGCACTCACAGAGCTCCCAGAGTCCTCTGACCGCTCACAGACAGGGCCAGACAGACAGCAGTCCACAACACAGTGCCACCTACACTGACCCCACATTAGCTGTGGTGACCTTAATGCCACAGTGATGAGCACTCACACACACGAAAGCACTTTCTGTGCCGAGTGCTTTAGGAACCCCATATTAACAGGCTAGACTGCTGCTGCTCATGCCCACTTCCACTTACCGGACTCAAAACCTTTCAAGGACTTCAGGAAAGAGGCAGGACTCCCACCAGCACAGTCCTGAATAGAGCTGGGAGCCACATCCCAGGGGCACATCAGCCTGTCCAGGATAAGCTGTCCACAGTCATTTCAGTCCCAGGTGGAAGAAGTGCCTCTGTAGAGTCCAGACACCAACCACGGAGGCCTAAACACAAATGCCACAGGCTCCCCAGGCCCGGAGACCAGACATCTGTCTACACACCCAACGCTGCTGCCCATCAGAGCTTGCGCGCTGCAGGGGTCTTCACACCTTTTGCTCCCGGTTGCAGGAAACCAATTTTTGACACCAGCTTTTCACTATGATCTGGTTTAAATGCTTTGCAGCCAAGTGAAGTCTGCGGCGCACCAGCTATCTTTGCTCTTAGAATTCTACCTGTGAGGAGTTCAGGCTGTCACGCTAAACAGTCAACAAAAGGATTCTTACAAGCACTGACTGTGGCTCAAAGAACATTTCAGATAAATTCACAAGATTTTGCACAACTAGCATGTACAAAGCACTGGAAGGCAAAAATACAAAAGCCGAGTCCCCTTTCTAACCAACCTTATAAATTAATAGCAAGCAGGATGTGATCAGATCCACAAGCTGCTCTAAGACAAGGCCAACTGTGCAAAGTGCCTACAGACATCACCACAAAGACCGCGTGAGCCAATCACACACATCACACCACACGCAACCTTCCCAACAAGCCGCGGCTTCCATTTTAATGGATCAGGTTGGTTCACTTGTTCAGGCTGGCCAAACTAGTAAGCAGTACAACCAGGAGTCATCAGAGGCAGTGTGCCTGGTGGAACCATCAGTGCTGGCTGCTGTCCTGGTCAAACAGAGCAAAAAGGAAGTGATATGGTGGGAGGCGTAATTCCTCCCCAGCACCCATTCCCGGGCTGGACATTAACAACAAAAAGTCCACTCTGCTGCTGAGCCCAGCCCAAATAACAAGCTCCTCAAATTGGGGATCTGAACAGAAAAGAATTTCCCCAAAATCTATATGTAAAGTAGATGGTTCTAAAATATGAATATTCTAATACAGGAGAAAAGAAAAATCTCCTTTGAGTCACTATATCCTAAAAGCAAAAAAAAAAAAAAAAAATCAGAACCACTCATTTCTACCTCTGAGATTATTTTTGATAACCCCAGGAAATGGCTTTTTTCCGTTGCCATCTCAAAGGACAATCACACCATTTTTGAATCCATTATTAAAGAAGAGCCGTCAGCCTGCCTTTCCACAAGTGAGCGGGTGGTTTTAAGCTTTGCCTGCTTTTATTTCCCTGCAGTTAACAGGCCCGGTGATCACCAGGAGTGTGGACAAAAGCCTCCCGAAGACAAACATGCAGGAAAGCTCATTCCTCAGAGATCAGTTCAGAAGTGCTCTAGGTGGGGGGTGGGAGCCCAATGCAAGGGTGTCCCAGCCAAGAGGAAGAAGGACCGAAAACAGATGCAGCTCCCTAAAAGTGTGCGGCTAAAAGATTCACACAAATTAAATACCAGCTAGTGGCTGAATGGATCAGAGCAGTTATATCCCTAACTCTGAAAGTGGTCCCCTAGAACTCCAAAGTATCTGTCTGCCAAGCCTCACCCACCAAGTAGCTGGACGACCTTAATTTCTTCCATAATCTTCAAGTAAAAAAATAAAATAGCACCCGTTAAAAGTCTCCACTAGCAGGAAAAAAAAAAAGTTTATTTAAACTTTAAACGACTGATTACCTAAATGAAAGACAAGGCAAATATGTTCTCAGGAGCCATGCAATGCCACATTGGTTTCATAAACTGAGAAACAGACGATGGGATTATGCAGCAAACGTGCAAAGGCACAGGCTTCCCCCTCCAGGAAGCAGGACCAAAATCCTCTGCAGTTAGCTCTGAGCTCTGACAGGCTGGCAACCGAACGCCAGATACAAGCTCAAATACGTTCTACTATCCCAAAGGTTTCCCTTCCCCCTGCAGTTAAAAGTCGGACAGAATTCCAAGAAAATAGGTTCTGTTCCTTAAATTATGCCACCTTTAAAGCATTAGGTTTTATCAGATATACCAACCAAGAATTTCTACAGCTCTAAGATGAAGCCGCAGGCACAATAGATGTCTTTGTTCAAGTTGGAGTTTGATTTCTATACATTATATAGTCTCTACCCAGAGAGATCACCAAAATCGAGTTCTGAACTAACTCTTCAAGACTGACTTCGCTCTCTTCTTCTACTGGAGGCTGAGTAGACACAGACATAGCCCTTGAAACTGGGCCAGGGCTGCCCCTGGGTCCCAATCCTGGTGTCTGTCACCATACAAAGCTCTGGACAAGCAGGCGGCATGAATCTGCCCAGCTCTGGGTTCCTAATCCACAAATGAAAAATATTTTGACTTGTCCACACTGCCCCAAAAGTGACCAGACAACGGATAATATGCAATGGATGACTTTAGGGGTACATAGCTTTTCTATTTTAATTACAATAAACATAACTACCACATAAAAACTCATGACTTCATGGATATCAAAATTTCTTCCCAAAATAAATGTGTATTTAAGTGTAAAAAGTGAGAAACTAAAAGGAAATATCTATAATGTTCTGGTAAGATGGCATTAACCTTGACGGCTGGGAGCCCCCAGACTAGGCAATCGTCACAGAGCCTCCTAGTTCTCCAAGTGTGTGACTGGCAGGCTATACATACCTGCCCCACGCCATTTCCCTTTCAGAGGTGGATGTACTTTTGCAAATAAAACACAAGACTAAAACGATCTAAAGCTTAGATTCTAGTGACAGTTTTGTCACTTGCTGACAGTATGACCTCAGGTGTGCCAATTAACCTCCTGAGCCTTGGTTTTCAGACCTGTAAAATGGGGATCAGGAGGTTGTAGAGGAGATTAAAAGCAACAAGGCTTTTGAAAGTGCCTTGTAAACTGCGAAATGCTACAGAAGTATCAGTCGCTACACTTCTCAGTTACAGGAGCAATGCCTGCTGGGTGTGTAACTCTTGTCTGTCCTCAAATTCCCTCCCCGTAATCTGGGGATTGGCCTGTGTTGCCCTTCGCTTTCAAGTGCTCCCAGTAAAACTCAAATATTACGTGCAGTGATCCTAGAGTTTTGTTTTGTTTTTTTGTTTTTTTTTTAAGAGAAAAACCTAAACAACTAGTGTCATTCCTGGAAACACATTGGATTTTCAGTGCTTTTATTTAAAATACTCTCCTAAAAGTCACTTCACTGCGGCGGTCACAGCCAGAAGTTGTCCCATTGCTGTAGAAACTCTGATTCTATCTCTTTCCTCCTGGAAAGAGAGGAACTCAGGGTCAGCTCTTGTTAAAATATTGCCAGCATTGTGTTGTAAACCCTAGTCAACTCCTGTTGCTTCGCTAACAACATGTGTTCTTGGTAAAACTGAGCGAAACTTTAAATAGACCACCATTTCTGAAACTCGGGGGGCTCCAAACGGCTGAATCAGCATTTTCATGAACAAAGTGTTCTGGGCCTGGCCTTTTAAACAGCAGCAACGAGAAAGTTGTGCAATAACGCATATTTACTCACGAGCGCTCCTTGTTTTGGTCTTTCTTTTTTACCCCTCATCTCTTGAATGAAACTGGGCACTAAGTTTGCAAGAAAATATTATTTCAAATGCACTGTAAAGAGATCCAGGACCCTATAAAAATCACCTGTGGCTCTTACATTACTCAACGTTTCGGTGAAAGCAAATCACAAAAAGTTCGCGTTTCTTCCAATCCCAAGAAAAGACGCACACAATAAAAAGTAAAGAATACCCTAATTTCCATAACGCACATGCTCGAGGGCAGTCGTCAGGCAGGCGTTTGGAGAGGCAATCAGCAAAGGCGGAGAGTTGCATCAGAAATTTCCTTCTGCAAACGGTACCGCTCTTATCACGTTTCCACGGCTGGCGGGCGGCTAATCCGCGAGCCCTCAACTTGCTGTTAGGCCCCAGCGGCGGGTAACGGGTCACCAACAGAACCCCCCCCAAAAAAAAAAACAGGTCCTCCGTCCGAGGCTGGGCCGGCTCGGGACTTGGGAGTGTCTGGCACCACTGTCCCGGACGCCAGGGCGCGCGCGCCGCGGCCCCGCCGCGCAACCGGAGCACCCGGAGCTGCAGGGGCGCCTGGGCGTCCACCCTCCCACGCGGCGGCCCCCAGGAGCGCGGCCTCGACCGCAGCCCCCGCCGCAGCCCGCGAGCCGCCGGCGTCTCGACAAGATGGTTCAAGAATGCACGGCTTGGGCTCCACACCTCCCCCCCAGGGGTCGGGAACGCAGCGGGGGAGAGCCCGGCGGGGCGCCCGGACGCCTCCGCCTCCGCCGCGCGCCCGCAGCCCCAGTCCCGCCTCCGAGCGCCGCCCGCCGCGGGCCCGGGGCGCCGGAGCCCCCGGCCCGGAGGCGACGCCCTTCCGCCCGCCGCGCCTCCGCGGGGCCCTGCGTCCCCGACCGCTGCCGGCCAGCGCTCAGACAATGACGGCGCGGGGACCCGCCTGGCCGTCCCGGGCCCCGCGGGGGCGCCGACCACAAAGTAACTTGCCGCGGCACTCCCCGCCCAACTCCGTACCTGCCGCGCACGGCTCCCCGCCGCCTCCGCGTGGCTGCCCGCGACACTCGGCGCGGCCGGCGGCGGGCGCGGGTCCCCGTGAGGCGAGGGCGGCGCACAGGACGGTCCCGGGCGCCCCGCGCCGCCGGCGCTGCCGCCACCCAGGGGGCTGCGTGGAAACTTCGGGCTCCGCCGGGTCTCCAAACGCCGAGCCTGCCCGGCCGCAGCTCCCTTCCCTCTCGGCCTCCTCCCAGCCTCCCCACCCCCTCGATGGGCTTTAGACTCGCCCGGCCCCGCCCGCCCTCCCCGCCTCTGCCGCCGCCGCCGCCGCCTCCGCCTCCGCCTCCTCCCCCGGCCGCTTTTCCTGCTCCTCCTCCCGCCGCCGCCGCCCGGACCGCTCGGCGGCCGCCAGCGCGGGAGGAGCCCGGGCCTGGGCGCAGGGCGTGGCGCGGGGGCGCAGGCCGGGGGACCAAACCCTCCCGGAGGCTCCTGCCCCGGGCCAGTGCGCGGGGCCACTCCTCCTGCTCTCCTGGGGACTCTCGGACGCTGGAGCCCCGGGCGCGGGACCACAACCGCCAAGGCCCTGGCGGCTTCGCCGGCGGAAGACAAATTAGACCTGTCCCGACTAAGACAATTTGTAAGCGAACTGTTTGAAACGCACCAAGTATTAACTGCAGTCCAGATCCTTTATCCTGGGCGCAGCAGGACGGGACGGAAGAGCTGGGGCTGCCCCGGACTCTGACGTGGGCCGAAGGTACCCGGCCTGGGTAAAGGAAACCTGGGGTTTGCTTACAACCAGTCCGGTCTGGGGTCTCTCCTCTCTGAGTCTCAGTTTCCCCATCTGAGTATGAGTATCGTCGGAGTGCTGGTGGAGTGAGGAGGCCCTTCATTTTTTCTTAATGCTGCCATGCCTGGTGTCCTTGTCTTTACAATGGGCTAATAACGCCCGCCTGAGGGTTGGTGTCCTGGGGATGAAATGAGGTCATACTGGGAACGTAAAGTGACTGCGAAAAAGACTCTCCTCCCCGTCAGTTGTTGGAAGCCATTGTCATCAGTGTGATTTTTAATATCTCTACCGAGTCAAAACTGTAATACACGTAGCATAGCGATGATTGTGTCTTTTCCTGGGTCTTGGTGTTCTAAACGCAGCTACGACAATATCTTGCCTTCATTGAGCATGCACTTCGTGCAAAACCTTCAGGAATCCTTGCATGTAACCCCCCACTCTGGCCCGCTAGGTCGTTACTGTTAGAGTCCCACTGTACGGACTGGGAAATTGAATCTCGGAGAGGTTAAGTGACTTGCCAAAGGTCAAGTAGTTGGTAAGTGCAAAGCAAGGATTGGAAGCCATGCACAGTATTGCGCCAAAGCCCTTTGTCGGCACATTTTTATAGCTCCTGCTTCTAGCAGGGGTTATCCCCACCTTGCGCAGATGTTAATCGTGGAAAGGTCATCCTTCCCTGTAACTGAAATAGGCCTCCCTAAAATTCCTGCCTATCGGTCCAAGCTCCGAAACGCATAAGATGAAAATCAAGAGAGGATGATGTCAAAGGATCTTTGATTCCTAGAAGAAAGGAACACAGAGGACTCCTGTTGCAGACAAAGGACTCAAAAGAAAATTAAAGAAGAGAAAACTCAGTTTGAGCCAACTTTTCATAAATGCATAAGCTTTGAACCCTCTAGCTTTTGCTGAAGGTCCAATCAGCAATCCATGCCTACACCAGTCAGATAGCCTTGCCTGATTGGCAAGGAGGCTTTGATAGAGGTTTCAAAAGTTCCTTGATACATAGACATATGTTCTTTTGGAATCACTTGTGGGTAAATTCCATACACCATGGCCCCCGCTAAATACACTGATGTTGTCTTCCCTAAGAGTAAAGACGTTATCGTACATAACCACAATAATCAGCAAATTCGTTAATTTATATTGATAAAATACTTGTATCCAATCTAGGGCCACATTCCGGTTTAGTCCAGTTGATCCGATGATGTCTTCCATAGTATTTCTTTCCCCTCTGTTATAAGATCCGCTATTGAGGTCTAGAGTCAGGTATTCCATTTAGTTGTCTCAAAATGTATGGGTTTTCAGACATTACTATTCACTGAGAAGCTACCAAGATACATGTCCTCAAGTGTTTTCCTGCTGGCATGGATCTCTAGAATTCCTAGGACAGGCCCTCATTCCCTACATTTCCTGGCTCTTTGTAGATATCAGTGGGCAGGACCCATTCAGGGCCATTTTCTGATGCAAGTTCATGAACCTGTCACTCTTGTGGCTGCCGAAGCTGCAGCTGTCCCCTGTGCAATGATCCTGGGTGAGCCAAGATACAGATTGTATCTTGAGCCTTCCCTTCCCCCAAACTCCACATGGCCCTGCCCACACTCTGTGCTCCCTCTCAACAGAGTGGCAGTCACAGTGGAATCCAGCCATGCAGTCTATATGCTATCCTGGAGAGCCCAGCCTACTGGGCAAGGCAGGGAGGCTTTCAGTTCAAGCACTTCCCCGGGGGGAAACATGTAAGCTGGCATTAGGTGTCAGGACACAGGATTCCGTGATAGTGAGAAATTCAATTATCTAAACGTGAGCTAGAAGGCTCCTTCACCTTAAAGCAGAGAGTCTGATAGACTCTAATTTTTAATTAGTAATGAATTGATTAGCAACTGTCTCCCCTGTTGACTGTAAGCACGGTGACTGTGGCAACCATGTGCCCCTTCGCTAGTGTCCTTCCAGCAGGGGGAGTGCCTCGGACAGAGAGGGCACTAAGTGAATAGTAATTACTGGGGAATAGTGTCCTGTGAATTCATTTCTCAGGAGCCTCTGAGACCTTGGCACTGTCTCAAACATTGCCAGTAGCCTTGGCAAAGGGAAAGTGATCAGGGTGAATGGCACCCTGACAGCTAACTGCTCTGAGCAGCAGTGGCCCTCGCCTCTGCTGTCATGGGCCACTGCTCATCACACAGCCCGGCCGCCATCCCACGTGGCTCATGGGGACATGCAAGCATGTGTCTGGAAAGCAGCCACCTGCCCACTGCTGCAGGGGGCAGGGGGTGGTCTACAGTCATAATATAATCGTGCCTGCCCCGGAATACCCGAGGAGCCCGTTTGCACTACAAATCCCTGGGCCCGCCCAAGCCCTGGAGAGTTCACACCTCCAGAGTGGATCTGCATTTCTAATAGACTCCTGTGTGATCTACATGCATGCCAGTATTCCAAACACTCCTAAACAAGAGAGAGGCCACCCTGGAGTCTAGAGGTGGGGACTCTGGTGGCATTCAAGGAAGGCTTTCCAGTGGTTACCATGCCTCCATGGAACCCTGGAACATCAAAGATGGTAAGTTAGGCAAAGAGAACTAAAGAAAGGGCCTTTGGGGTTGAGGGAAGGCATGTATCTCAGACCAAAGCCACCAAGGACCTTGGCTTCCTCAGGGCGCAGCACCAAGTAGTTGCATTTAGTCATAGAATGCTGCTGCTGGGTCTAGGGTTGGAGTTCTGACAAGACACCAAGCTGGAGGGATGAGAAGGAACTTACTTGTCAGGTTTATATTTAACCATTTATACTTATTTATCAAGCATAGGCTTATTCATATATGGTGATGAGAGCACCAGATATGCTGTTATGAGGCCTTACCAGCACAGTGCCCCCCAGCTAGCACTGCTCTGTCTAGAGGTTCTCCACAACCCTGGCTTTCCTTGATTCCTAAGTACCAATTATATTGATCAGAGATGATGGTTGGCCCAAAGATTCCCATTCTGTAGGTAGGTTGGCCAGTGGGTGGAAGGACCCAACCAATCAGAAGCCTGCACCTGGGATTCTGAACCTGAAGTACTGGAGGGATCTGCACAGTGGAGACCAGGGGACGAACAGTGCGCGAGGTGGGCTCAGCATAAGCACGGTGTAAAGTACAAAGACGCAAACAGATGCCCTCGCGCCTCCCATCTCCCTGGGCCCAGGCTGGTATAGATATTGATTTGAACTTCCATGAAGTCGTTTTTTTTTTTTTTTTTTTGAGACAGAGTCTGGCCCTGTCACCCAGATTGGAGTGCAGTGGCATAATCTCAGCTCACTGCAACCTCCACCTCCCAGGTTCAAGCAATTCTCATGTCTCAGCCTCCCAAGTAGCTGGGATTACAGGCACCCACCACCATGGCCAGCTAATATTTTGTATTTATAGTACAGTCAGTGTTTCACGATGTTGGCCAGGCTGGTCTCGAACTCCTGACCACAGGTGATCCACCCGCCTCAGCCTCCCACAGTGCTGGGATTACAGACATGAGCCACTGCGCCCTCCCCATTTTCCTTATATTGTCTTAATATCAGCTCTTCTTTTCCTGAAATTGCTTGGATCAAAATGTCTTTACAACCAGAACAGAGGCTCAGAGAAGGCTGTTTCTTCAGGCTGGTTACTTAAGTATAATTTGCTGACCAGAAAATTTATTCTTTTTTAATGTACATTTTGTGGAGTTTGGAAAGTGTGTAGTTGTAGCAACAGTAAAGACGTTAATACCAAGAGTTTTGACCCCGAGAAGTCTTCCCGCCCCTTGTCAGTCCCGCTCCCTACTCCAGGCAACTGATCCTGAAAGAAAGCCAAACCACTTTTCTTGCCTTCTTTTTCTTTATTTGTAGAGAGGGGGGATCTCCCTGTGTTACCCAGGCTGGTCTCGAACTCCCGGCCTCAAAGCAATCCTCCCTCCTCAGCCTCTCAAAGTGCTGGGATTACAGGTGTAATCCACTCCCAACTTGTTGTTTTCAAGATTGTCATCTGAATGGACTCACACAGTATGTAACTTAGCATAATGTCCTGTGAGTCACCCATGTTGTTAAGTGACTAGATAGCATGATCCTTTATAATGCAGGATAGCTGTGTGTCCACTTGTTCATCCATTCTCTGGCTGGTGAAAATTTAGGACAGTACCAGTTTTGGGCAAGTATGAATAAAACTGCTATGAGTATTTGGGTAAAGGTTTTTCTGGAAATGTAAGTTTTCATTTCTCTTGGGTAAATAACTGCAAGAGAGACTGTTGGGTCCTATCTCGTATATGTTTACCAGGAAACGCCAAACTATTTTCAAAGTCACCATAGTATTTGCATCTGCACCAAAAGTGTGTGAGTGTTCCAATTGCTCCACGTCTTACCCAACACTTGCTGTTGTTGGCCTTTTTCATTTCCGCCATCCTGATATTGCGGGGGCAGCTTCCAGTGTTGTGCGGTGGGATCCCGTGCTGAGTTAACTTGCATTTCCGCCGTCCTGATACTGCGGGGGCAGCTTCCAGTGTTGTGCGGTGGGATCCCGTGCTGAGTTAACTTGCATTTCCTTCATGGCTAATGATGTTGAGCACTTCATGTGCTTATTCGCTGTGCATATACATTGATTTGTAACGTGTCTATTCAAATCATGTGCCCATCTCTTTTGGGTTTTCTTCTTATCACTGAGTTCTGAGAGTTATTTATACGTTCTGGATATCAATCCTTTAGTAGAGATGTGTTTTGCAAGTATTTTCTCCCATTCTTTTCATTTTTTAAATAGTATCTTTCAAACAGCAGAAGTTTTTTTTGTTGTTGTTGTTTTGTAAGTTAAATGATCAGTTTGTCCTTTCCTGGATTGTTTTTTGTATCCTAAGAAATTCTTGCCTAACCCAATACTGCAATGATTTTCTTTTATGTTTTCTTCCAGAAGTTTTATAGTTTTGGCTCTTACATTTAGAGATAGCATTCGATTCTAATTCATTTTTGTAGACCGTGTGAAACAAGGGTGAAGGTTCTTTTTGTGGCATATGGGATGTCTGCTTGTCCCACTGTGTGATTTGAAGTCATAAGGTGATCCCAGCTTTGTTTTAGAAAGCTCGATTCAGCTACAGTGGAGCCAACAGACCAGTTGGGGAGATTGTAGGTGAGGATGATGCTGGGTTGTGACAGAGGGATGGACAGTAATGGACAGATTGGGGTGAGTATAGGACATAGGCACCACGGCAAGTCTCTGCCCTTCTGGTGGCCCTGGGCTTAGGTGAGACTGTGGCAGTGAGCCTGGTGGCTAGCACAGAGGGAGGGAGGCACAGCGTAGGGAGAGCACGTGGCCATGTTACTGCAGGAAAACACCATCACGGAGCAGCAGCAGAGAACCCAGCAAGCTTGGCACCCTCCGCCAGGCACTCTTTCTGAGACATCTCCTTCTGAGTTGAAACAACACTTCACCCATTAGGGTGCTTTGGGCTGCAGGGAACAAAGCAGGGCTTACCAACCTTGCCCAGGACTTCTGTCCCCGTCATTCTCAGGGCCCGGCTTTGTCTAATACTTGCCCCAGTAGTGTCAAGATCTCAGTGCAGATGCTTCCAGGCATCGGTTCCCCTGATAACTGTCTCCAAGGGCACAAAGAGGACATTCTCCTCCCGTACCTCATGCCAGAATCCCCTAGGAGATTTCTTCTCACATTTCAGGATCTAGAATATGGTCTCGGGGCTGTGCCCTAGCAGGAAGGAAGGTGAGAATGTGAGCTTCACGCATCTTTAACTTCTGTACTGTGGGGGCAGCTTCCACCAGCAAGAAAGAAGGATCAGGGATGGGGGTGGGGTAAATTGACCACCAAAAGGACCCGGCCAATAGCAGATGGCCTTTATGGGAATGAAGAGCTGAGACTCCCTCTAGTTTAGAAGGAGTTTCCTAAATAAATGCAGGCTGGGAATTAGGATCCTAGGGATGACATGCAATTCTAAATCCCTAGGCATCCAGACCTAGTTATGCCTCTAAAACATGAGCTTCTTTCCAGCCACTTAAGAAAAAACAGTCATTTCAGCACCTTAACTCCATTAGAAGTTAATTAACCATGAATGTAGCACAAACTTTACTTAATAAAATATATCTCCATCCCGATACACTTCTTGATTTTAATAACCAAAGTTCCAGAGCTAGCAGGAGAATCCAAAAGAAGAACAAAAATTTTTAACTGGTAAAATTATTTAGAGCTACTGAGGATTTAGTGTTAACAGAACCTGCGTGGAGTGTGAGGGCTAGTGAATGCATGTTTTTAAGGCAGCACTTAATGTTTAAGATGTTAAAGCCAGAAGCTGCTTCAGTTAGTCAGCATACATTCTTTAAGAGGATTAATCTGCCTGCAAGAGGTATGAGACTGCACAGAAAATAGAACAGCTAATCCTGGAGATGAACCTGATCAAGAGATCCCACAATTAGTACTTACAGCACTGAGGAGCCCTGTCCAGGTGGAGGGCGAGCACATGAGTGTTTGCATTCACTTTGGGTTTGCACTTCTGTTAGCCAAGTCTGAATGTTCAGTTGCACAGAAGATAATTACGTTTTACAATAATTTGCAAAGAGTCCTTCTCATTCATTTATATGTAAGTGTAGGCCAGCGTCATTACTATTTAGGACTCATCAGATTTAAAGATCGAGTGACTGTACGTGACAGATTTTTCCAGGAGAAACTCAGTACTTTTTCTTCTTCTTCCCTTAGTTATTATCTTCTCCTCCTCCTTCTTCTCCTCCCTTTTCATTCCCAAAACAGGCACCATCCCTAAATGCCTGCTTCAGCATAGACAGGTGATATATGTTTAATGTGTACCTTACATTAGACACTGTACCAGCCACTTTATATGTATATTTCAGTTAATCTTCATAATAAACTGGAGGTAAATATTGTTTTCTTAGTTTTATAGTCGAGGAAGCAGACTCAGGGGAAGCTACATGGCTTCTCAAGGTCACTTAACAAATAAATGGCAGGGCTGGCATTTGAAGCCCCCTTTGTCTGACTCCCAGTCCCTTCTATCTTCTTCCCACTATTCCTGGCCATTTCTACTGTCATTTCTTGTCATTTGATTATTTTCCATGTAACCAGTTATTTAAATGTATGACCTCATGGGATGTCTTTTGTGCAAAAGTCTGCAATTAGATTTCAGTATCATAAAATTCTCCCTCTTTAGGAAAGGTGTTCTCATTTATTTTTGGATCATAAAATGTGATCTCATTTCTATTTAAGCATGTGTCCCTGAAACCAAGGTGGAGGAAGGGGAGGGTCATGGCAGGAAGATATTAGTCTTTTATTTATTCAAGTTAGGGATTTTAAGCTCACACCTGCCCACCTCTCCTTACCCTCCTACTGTTAGGGAGTTTGACTCACTTGGCTCTGATGCTAGCCTGGGAATTCTGACCTCCTGGAGACCAGAGACACCAACAGGATAGGGATGGCACCTTAACAGGTGGCTCCAGAAATGGGCAGTGAGAAGAGCCATCCCTAGAGTGAGTGGAGCTGGGTCAGTGAGGATGCAGCCAGTCAATATATCCAAAAAGTACAAAAGAGATAGATAATCTGCAGATGGGAGACCCTCATGGTGATGAGACACCTGGTGGACAGACGGAGCTAGCAAGGTTTGCTCATAGATGGAAGTCCAATGGCAGATATTCAGTCCCTGAGGAAGAACAAGATAGGGCTTCCAACCAGCAGGAAGTGAGTTAGGAGATCAAGACTGTTCCCAGTAAAAAGTGGTGTCTTTTACTGCTAGAACTAGGAAACAAGTCTGTAGAGGACCTAAGTCCCCCGAGTAGCCCTGTGACACTCCTTCAGTTTTCTCTTAGGAGAGGAATGCCAGTGTCTGCAGGAAATCTTTGACGGAAGAAAGGAGGGATAAGGGATAAGGAAGTAATGCAACTCAGAAAACCTGTACTAGGCCAGGTGTGGTGGCTCATGCCTGTAATCCCAGCGCTTGGGGAGGCCAAGGTAGGCGGATCACTTGAGGTCAGGAATTCAAGACCGGCCTGGCCAACATGATGAAACCCCATCTCTGCTAAAAATACAAAAATTAGCCAGGCATCGGCCTGTAATCCCAGCTACTCAGGAAGCTGAGACACAAGAATTGCTTGAACCCAGGAGGCAGAGGCTGCAATGAGCCAGGATCGCACCACTTAACTCCAGCCTAGGCAACAGAACGAGACTCTGTCTCAAAAAAAAGAAAGGAAGGAAGGGAGGGGGAGGGGAGGGGGGGAAGAGGGGAGGGGGAGGGGGAGGGAAGAGAGGGGAGGGAAGAGAGGGGAGAGGAGGGGGGAGGGAGGAGAGGGGAGGGGAGGGGGAGGGAGGAGGGGGAGGGGAAAGAGGGGAGGGGGAGGGAAGACAGGGGAGGGGGGACAGAGGGGTCGGGGGAGGCAGGGGGGAAGGGGGAGGGAGGGGCGGGGGGAGGGAGGGGGAAGGGAGAGGGGCGGAGGAGGGGGTGGGAGGGGGGCAGGGGAGGAAAAGGGAGAGGAAGGAAGGGGAGGGGAAGGAGGGGGGAGGGGAGAGAGAAGGTGGGGAGGAGAAGGAAGGGGAGGGGAGGAGAAGGAAGGGAGGAGAGGAGGGGGAAGGAGGAGGAGTAGGAGGGGAAGGGAGGGGAGGGAGGGGAGGAGTAGGAGGGGAAGGGAGGGGAGGGAGGGGAGGAGAGGAGGGGAAGGGAGGGGAGGGAGGGGAGGAGAGGAGGGGAAGGGAAGGGAGGTAGGGGAGGGGAGGGGGAGGGCTGCCCTAAAGAACATCAGTGGTAACTCATTCAGTTAACAGACACCAATTAAATGCTGACTACCTGCAAAGCACCAGGACTGGTGCAAAGTAGTCCAAAGGCAGTTAAGATGTTGGCATTGATGGCCTTATAAAGGTTTCTGCAATAGGACTCGTGGAGGCTGGAACAGACTCTTTGGGGGGCTGTGCAATGCCGAGGGCAGATGTATTCCAGAAAGACTCTTCCCAGGGAGGGCTGCACAGACTTTCCAAACTGCCAGGGGCCCTAAGTGTCTGAGTCATTAAGAGTGCAGGGTCCCAGCTGGGGCTCTGAGAGAGCAATCAGTGAGGGCAGCAGTTAGCAGCTGCTCTGTCTCTCAGAGCCCCCATGTCTGCATGTCTCAGAAACTCCATGAGGACTCCTTATATAGGGGCCATCACCTGTGGAAGAAGTTTGTCACTGTACCCTAACAGAGCCTTCAACTGGGGGGCTCCACATTAATTCAGTTCTAGTTAAAGGCGTATGCTTTGGAACCAGGTATTTGACCCAGGGTTCAAATCCTAACTTTGTTTATTGTTAGTTGTGGGACTATGGATAAATTACACAGACTCTCTTTTCTTTTCTTTTTTTTTTAACCAGGGGAAATCGAGAACACAGTCCCCCACTACCACAAATTATGTAGTCGAGTTTCCCACATTTGGGGAAATCTCAGGGGTCAGCACATCCGAGTGCAATGGATAAGCCTTGCCCTGGGAAAACCACCTTCGTGATCATGGTATCTCCCCTGCCAGGTAAGTATTACCCAGACTCTCTAATTCAACTTCCTCAGCTTCCTCAGCGGTAGATTCAGGATGATAATTTTTTTTCTTTGTTTTTTTTGGTGACCAAGTCTCACTCTGTTGCCCAGGCTGGAGTGCAATGGCAAGATCTCGGCTAACTTCAACCTCCACCTCCCGGGTCCAAGTGAGTCTCCTGCCTCAGCTTCCCAAGTAGCTGGGATTACAGGCACACACCACGATGCCTAGCTAATTTTTGTATTTTTAGTAGAGACAGGGTTTCAACATGTTGGTCAGGCTGGTCTCGAACTCCTGACCTCAGGTGATCCACTCGGCCTCCCAAAGTGCTGGGATTATAGGCGTGAGCCATCACGCCTGGCCATCAGGATGATAATTCTTAAATAGTGCTATTTTAATAGATTTTCATATCTAACTTTTGTCCATAATGAATTAAAATATAATGCAGTGTAATAAACCACCTGAAATAGAGTGGCATAAAACAAACATCATTTTATTTTATTTGCAGAACTATGAGTCAGTAACTCAGGTGTGGCACAGCAAGGACAGCCAGCTTGCCTGTTCTCTACCATGCCTATCAATCAGAGCCATCCATCCCCATGTCCTAGGGATATAGTGGTTGGCTTAGGAATGGGCCTGGGAATCAACTCAGGCCAAACAAGAGTGAGGGGGGAGGAAGTTTACTGGGGTGTCTAGAAAAGGGGTGAGCTGTGAATGAGAAATCGTGGAACCTCAGGTGCACTGGCAGCCTCCCCTGGCTCTAAGTAGAGTCCACTGAGGAGGGAAGCTGACCCTGTGGGCCTCGCGTAGGGGAGCAGAGGAAACATGGGCATCTGAGGTCATCACAGACCATCCCAACCTGGACTTCACATTCTGAGAGTCAGCAAACGCCCTTAACTGTTGTGTTTTTGTTTAGTTTTGTTTTATTTTTGAGACAGGGTCTTGCTATGTTGCTCAGGCTGCTCTTGAACTTCTAAGATCAAGCTATCTTCCCACATCAGGCCCCCGAGTAACTGAGACTACCAGCACATGCCCCTGACACCTGACTCATGGATGGTTGCTTTTACTTGCAGCTTAAAGCATCATGACTAATATGATTGATTGTTCACTATGATAACATGTGGTAACCACACTATAAAGAGGAGCACTATCACGGAGTTGCCTTCTGCACGGAAGCCTCTGTTCCTTTTGCCATCACAACACCAGGTATACCAATATTCATGAATCAGTCAGGGCTGCTTGATTATTTAACCTACTCTTCTGGGGAGGAAGTGTCTCCAGCCAGGAAAGGTAGGGCTGCTTGATCATTTAACCTACTCTTTTCTAGGGAGGAGTGTCCCCAGCCAGGAAAGGTACATCAGGAAGCCACAGACTCTGAGTGGGGGGCTGGAAAAAGGTGCCAATCCTCCACTGTGGACCATTCATCCTGCCCTGTAGTTCCCGCCAGAGATTCTGGCTTGAAAAGCACGCGTGATCCACTTGCTATCCTGCTCTGCTCTATTTGTGTTGTTTTTCTTAAAAAAATCTCTACCTCCACACAGTAACTTTCCTTTCCAAAGCATTTTAGGGAACAGGGTCATCCTCATTCATTCCTAGCATCTTAATCAGTTGTCTAAGGTCTTAAGCAGAACTCTCCAACACTTAATGCCCTCACAGCCCTAAAAGAGACACTACTCGGGACCCCCCCACAACCTCAGAGACAGAGCTGTCACTGAATGCTCAAGTTAGAGTTTTTCGGGAATGTGTCATGAAGCACATCATTCTTCCAGAAGGGCTACTGAGAAATTCTATCCCAGTAAAGAGGACAGATTTGGGGGTCAATACAGCCACACCCCTTACTTGCCATGGGTCACAGGCCAGCCACCCAGTCACTCCAAGCTTCAGTATTCTCAGTATCATGCAGGGACCATCTACTGTGGGCGAAATCAACCAGATCATAGGTCTGAAGTGCCTAGCAAGATACAGGCTCATGGTAAGACTCAGTCAGCGGAGATTATACTTCCTCCATCACCTGGAGGAACTTAGTAATATCTGGAGTAGATTCAGTTCCTGCTCGGCCACTGATATGACTCCTATTCTGCCTCCTTTCCTCATCTGTAAGATGGGGAAATAACAGCACCTACTCCATAGGATGGCGTCTTAGGATTAAATTTGTATGTACCTGATAGAATGATCTGTAGTGCCACCAGCAATAAACTCTGGGGACCATCCCTCCAACTGAGCCATAAATACATACTCGGGATCCTCCTGACTTCCAGGCCCATGGTTTCTTCAGGCTCATCCTGCCAGGAGAATGACCTGACCGGGGATGGCCCTCAGTTACTTTCTTCTCTGGGGGAAGAAGAGACTCAGAATGACAGCCAGTCAGTAGGATGGCAGTGTCCAAGGAAAGGACCACCTAGGTTCTCTGCGCATGGGACAGGACGTCCTGTGCTTGTTCCCACCCTGATATGTTGACAGGTCCTTTGAAGGGCTGGGCAGGGCTGCCTGCAAGGTAAGTTTTGAGCTGGGCACCCTAATCCCACCTGACACGGACTCACCACACATATCCTCTGGGCCACCGTTCAGCCCTCGTGGCATCGTGCAAATGGAGCCAGGTGGGGGAACTCGACTTTGGTGGATATACACTGAAGAAAGAGAAAGAGGAGGCGAGGCTGCCGGGCACTGAGCATCTCATTTTATAGCCATCTGTGGAAGAAGAGCTATCATTTAATTTAAATTTCCTTTATATTCACAACTTTACAGGAAGAGTTAAAAATATATGAAATGTCAACTATTTGGATAACCTTTTGCCACTTCCCAATAATTATGATGTGCATGTTTCCATCTCACCAGCCAGAAGTGAGTTTCACATTCTTCTTGGTTTCAGCTGCCTCCAGGCACCCCTTTCTATGAATCGACACACTCCACATGCGCGTCTGTGGGGCACTCGGCCCCTTTCCAGTTTTTGGCTCCTTTGAATAGCACTGCAAGAAACGCCCTTGGGCAAGCCACTTTTTTTCCAAATCCTTTACATATCTCACTCACTAGAACATTGCTGTTTCCTTTTATTAGAGTCCAGGAAGAAGGGACTTACTCCATCTGTGTGAACAGAAGGGGCTCGTTAAGGGAGGACAGGCAGCAGCAGTTCTAGGGAGGTCGCTGTTGCTGGTGGGTGCCCCGCTCCTTGCCCGTTTCCCTCCCCCTGCGTCCCGGTCTGCTGGCTGGCCCTTGCCCCTTGTGGTCTGCCCCTCATCGTTGGCTTTCATGAGGACGGTGTGGCTCCTGCAGCACCAACCAGCCAATTTCCTTCCACTTTTGATTTTCACTGCCAGCAAGCTCAGTCCATCAGATTCCATAGTCCATGTTCCTCAACTGGCTATCTCCTTACTCTACATCAGATTTCACACAAGGCCAGGGCACAGGTAGGGCGTATGATGGGACAGGAGGGCTGTGTCATGAAGGGAACCAAATTTAGTTGACAGTTGACCCGTTAGCCACAGGTGTTTGAACTGTGCGGGTCCACTTAGCCATGTTTTTTCATCCTCCTCTGCCACTCCTGAGGCAGCAAGAGCAACCCCCTCCTCTTCCTCTTCCTCAAGGTGAAGACCTTTACGATGATCCATGTCTACTTAATGAAGAATAAATACATGTTCTCTTTCTTATAAGTTTTATAATGACATTTTCTTTTCTCTAACTTAATTTTTTTTTTTTTTTTTTGAGACTGAATCTTGCTCTGTTGTCCAGGCTGGAGTGCAGTGGCGTGATCTTGGTTCACTGCAACCTCCACCTTTCAGATTCAAGCGATTCTTCTGTCTCAGTCTCCTGAGTAGCTGGGATTATAGGCATGTGCCACCACACCCTGCTAAGTTTTGTAGTTTTAGTAGAGACAGGGTTTCCGCATGTTGGCCAGGCTGGTCTTGAACTCCTGACCTCAGGTGATCCACCCGGCTCGGCCTCCCAAAGTGTTGGGATGACAGGCGTGAGCCACTGCGCCCGGCCTTTTTAATGTTATTCTTTTTCTCTCTAGCTTACTTTAGTGTTAGAGTACAGTATATGACACACGTAACGAAATATGTGTCAATCAACTGCTTACGTGGTTGGTAAGTCTTCCAGTCAACAGTCAGCTACTCGTAGTGACGTTTGTGGGGAAGTCAAAAGTTATACGGGAATTTTTGACTGCACAGGGGTCGATGCCCCTAGCCCCAGCATTGTTCAAGGGTCAACTGTAACTTTATCTCCAAATGGGATTTTAGAAACCACACCCAAATCTTAGTGACTGAAAACCACCACCATCTAATTTGTTCACAGTTTTCTAGACCAGTGATTTAGAGTGGGCCTAGCGGCTCGGTGCTTCTGCTGGCCTGCCCTGGGACCCTTCCTGCCCTGGGGCTGGGGCTGGGGCTGCCTGCCGAGGGTGCGCAGCCAGGGGTTCTGAGCTGGGGCAGCTGCTGTGCTTCTTGGTGGGATTCGTCCTGTGCTTGCAGGACGTTGTCTCAGGAGGTGGAGAAGGCAAGTCCTGGTGCCCAAGGGCTGCCCGTGCTCCTGCTGCGTGGGGCTTGTAGGGTCATGTTGGCCAGTTTGGGAGTGATGCTCATGGGTGCAGAGCCATGACTTAGCGTGCTTTGGGAGCTGTTGCCTTCAGACTTTCCCCACACACGTGCATGAAACTTCATACGAAACCTGGGACGTTCGAAAGAAGATACATACTGCCTTACACTAAACACGCTACTTTAAACCAGGTCTCATTTCCGTGTGTGGTCACTGTGAATGCATATCTTTTATAAAGCCTTATAATTTATCTCATGAATAGCAAGATCATATTGCATTTATCTTCTTTTGATAAAAGTTTTAACACATTCAATATAAACATTGAAAATGTACCACAAATTTTGTAATCCTGGTTTAGCTTTTTTTTTTTTCTGTACCAGGTGCCTGTAAAAATAGTAGTAGTGAGATGGGCCTCTACTGGCCCCCCCAAACCTCTGGTCATAAGTCTGGTTATAGGGTTGGCCCATAGGTGGGCTGCTCTGAGGTGAGGGGGAGCCGACTCAGATGTAGAGATCAGTGCACAGGACAGTCACTAGAGGGTGTTTTTGGGAACACCTGTGGGGAGGGGAAGGAACGAAGTAAGAGTTGAAGATGGTATTGAATGGTAACACTGTCTCAGAAGCCTCAGCCGACCCTGTGGGCAGCTCTGTGCTGGGATCACTCAAACTGGGGCAAATAGGCGGGGTTCTCATGACCACCACTCCTCTGTTAGTCAGCCATTGGAAGCAACTGGCCCAGCAAGGGGCACCCAAGCGTGGGCATGTCTTGCAAAGGGACTCCACTGGGCATGGGGTTACCCACCCTGGCGGCAGCCGGGAGTGAGCCCATTCATCAAGGAAGGGGGATTGGGCTGGGCAGCCTGGCATCTGCATGCCACCCTAGTCACATCTCCTTCTTTGTACCCTTGCAGTAGGGGTGAGATAATGAAAGAGCCACCAACCGCAGAGAAGCACGGCTACCCGAGCAGCAGGTCTGCGGGCACACAGCTTCCTCTGGAAGGAGCCCCATCCCGGCAGACTTGCCGAGGCTTGTCCAGTCCTGTACTGCGAACGCCGGTGAGAACTAATCCGCAGACATCTGGGTGCCCCGCCTCTTTGACACATATGTGGGGGTTTCCTGTGGCAGGCATTTCTCTGCAAGCTGAACTGCTTCACCCTGGATGAGCTGCAGTCTCATCAGTGGGCAGCCTCCCTTAACAGCCTGATTTTACAGGAGGCCCCCCCACATTCACAGGTCATTAACCACTCTCTTTCTGGTCTAGGACTTCCTGCCATGGATCTGGCAGCAGTGGCAAAAGCCTCAAGGCTCACTCTCTAGCGGTGATCCTCACACGGCACCGCCTACAGCCTACAAATGTGGTCTTCATTGACCCACCCAGAGTTTCTCCCTCACAGCGTCTTAGCCAGCTCAGGCGCCCATAAGAACGTATCACTGACTGCGGGATTCTCATGACCCCAGCTCCCCTGTCAGTCAGCCTTTGGATGCAGCTGCCCCAGCAAGGGGCAGACAAACAATAGACACAATATTTAAACAATAGACACTTATTTTCTGCCACTTCTGAAAGCCAAAGTCCGAGATCAGGGGGTGGGCAGGGCTGGTTTCTCCTTGTGTTCCTGTGTTCTCACCCGTGCTCCTGTGTTCTCATGGGGTCTGCCCACTGAGCCGTGCGAGTCCCCAATCTCCTCTGATAAAGACATTAATTAGATTGGATTAGCCAATGACCTTAATTACCACCTTAAAGACCCTATCTTTAAATACAGTCACATTGGGGTTTGAGCTTCAACATATGGATTTTGGGGTATACAGTTGAGTCCGTAGCACCCCCCAACTCCATGTATGTCCTCTGGCAGTGGTGGCTTCCAACCCTGGTCACAGCTCACCTTTTGCTTTTTCTAGCTGATTTTCAGAATTTCCTAGGCTTGAAGAGGAAGATATGATCATGGAGTAACGGGATTATTTACTTCCACCTAAACCAAAACCTGTGGTCTCATGTGTGCTGGCCTTCAGTGGTCACCTTGACGAAAAGATCCTTGAAGCATCTTCCCGGGAGAGGCCTCAGACAGAGTTCTTCAGCCATGTCGGAGGCCAGCCTCTTCCCTCTGCAGAAACAAGACTTGCATTCTGTCCAGCTGCATCTTCTGTCCCTCCTCCTCTTCCTCCCTGTTCCTCTAGGTTCTACCACTTTCCTGCCCCCATGCCCCCTTGCTCCATCCCAGCATTTTCACTGCCCAGGAACCAAGGCTGAGGAACTCTAGGCGGGGGAGCCAGGGCTGACCTGGAACCTCCAGGAGGGACACCTACAGGACCAGACCAGGTCATGAACTGAGGGGGGGGGGATTTACAAAGAGGACTTTCAGGAAGCAGGTACCTGACAGGCCCCCAGGATCTTGGTGCCATCAGTGCTCCAGGGAATGCCATGAATGCAGAGTGCTGAAGACAAATGGTCAGGGCATGTGCTGGGGGAGGAAGGGAGAGACCATGAGAACGCGTCCCCCTTGTCGAACCTTGTAACTGTTCCTGAGTCATGCCACCTTCCTTTCCACTGATGCGCCAATGACTGCAATTCAGCCTACTGCCTGAGCTCCAGACCCGCATTGGCAACCACCTCCCAGACGTTTTCTCCCATGCACCCTGCACATACTTCAAGCATACCATGTCTGGCATGGAGCTTGTCATCACAGGCTCCTTCTTCTTGCAGTCAGTGGTGGCACAACTACCACCCACACGCCTGGGCGGGAGGCAGAATAACTCTTGTCCCAGGCTATGCGGATTATAGCTGTTCCTCAAAGTTATCCTCAGCCCAGCAGTGTCCACACCTCCTGCAAACTTATGGAATCCCATTAGTAGAAATGTGGATTCCGGGGCTCCACCCAGACCTGCAAAATCAGATCCTCTGGGGTCACTCCAGGGATCTGTGTCCTAACCAGTTCCGCCACGCTGGTCTTTGAGAACAACTGGCATAGAAAGACCAAGACCCCGGAGTCAACCCAGACATAGCTGAGTTGTTTAATGTCCATCTTCCCTATCTGGCAGGGGCTCTGGGAGCCCAGATCCAATCCCATTCTCCTTTTACACTGGCATTGACACCTGTCTGGCTTTAAGGAGGGGGCTCAAATGCTTCAAACTCAACTGCTGTCATGATATTGGTTCAAACAATTACCTTAGTGCCAGAGATGTCCTGATGTGTGAAAAATTTGACCACCTTCCCGGGCCCGTGACTTTGTTAGGCTCTGTAGTTGCTTGTGAGGACAGGAGACAACAGATGACACACATCTGTGCCTTTCCAGGATAGCCTCTCCCTGCAGCATTGCTACCTCCTCAATGCTCCAGGTGGATTCCCCTGGTCCAGATTCCATCGATTAATACTGCATTTGATATTTACATGAACCACGTTTTTACTCCTAGGCAAATAGTAGGTGTGCCATTGCAATTTGTCCCAGTCCTTGAGGAAATGGGTTTGTGTGGCAGCAGCCATGGTTGGCAGTTATGACTTTGGTCCCTCATTCTGGACCTCAGGAGAGTCCCTGGCAGCCTTCCCCACACTGGGCTCTGCAGAAATAGCACAGGGCATAGTTGCACCCAGAAAATGGCTTAGTGGAAATAGGTATGCCTTCACTGTAATAGGGTATATGTGATATCTCAAAACATTCTTATTTCAAAGTTGAAATAATTCATTTAATGACCAAACTTACTGCACTCCACTCTGTTATGAATGATACCATGAGACCGCCACAGCAAATCAGGCCATTGGTAGTCGCCAGAGCCAAGGTAGCCAATTCAGAGGCCAGTGAATCACCAGTGAGACGGCCGAGATTGAAACTGCCCCAATCTCTCTAATTCTTGTGTTAGAGCATTTATTTGGGAAATAGGGTGAGACTGACCTAGTTTACAGTGAGGGTATCAGACAACACAATGCTATGAGATCACGTGTGAATAAGCAGTGGAAACCCAAATGATAGAAGAAAATGGAGATTCGCTAAGGTACTGCAAGGAAGAGTCTACAATGAGAAAGAGAGAGAGAGAGAATTGGTTGATGAAGCTCATTTGCTTTCTGTAACTTCTGAGATTTAGTCTACACACTTCCTCCTTTACCCAAGGTAAATTTGAGTGAGCTTCTGTTTTTGAAACTAAAAGAAACTGCTCTTTAAAACTAAAGGGCGCTGGACTGCCCCAGGATCTGGTATTTAAGCTTAATAATCACCAGTACTTTTGGAGTAGCAAGTATTTTATTGTCATTTGTACATTTGTAGTAGAGGCAACACCAGGGTATGAAGGTGGTCTTGGACCTAGCAGCCAGACTTTTGGGGTTCAAATCATTCTTATTTCCAGCTGGTCAATCTCAGGCAAATTATCTAACTTCTCTGAACCAATGGTTCTGAGAACAAATGGTTTGCCTGGAACAAAGCAGTGCCTGGTAAACATTAGCTATTCAAAACTCTCACTCTTCCCTCTATCTTATAGTATTCCCAGAATGATTCACAACACTCCTGAAATCCAGTCAATTTTAACTTAATACTTTTTGAGTTACCTGGATTCAATGAGACGGTGTAACAGAATATCAGGTTAGTTGCTTACCGCTTGCAGACTCTGGTATAAAGAGAGTGATTTATTCTGAAACTAGCTTAGGGCAAGAGGCACAGGCATCCTCCCTTTAAATGTGCCACTTCAATTTTGGAGCAGAAAGTGGCCACTTTTTTTTTTGAGATGGAGTCTCGCTCTGTAGCCCAGGCTGGAGTACAGTGGCGCAATCTCGGCTCACTGCAACCTCTGCCTCCGGGGTCCCGGTTCAAGCAATTCTCCTCCCTCAGCCTCCCAAGTAGCTGGGATTACAGGCACGAGCCACTATGCTCAGCTAATTTTTGTATTTTTTAGTAGAGATAGGGTTTCACCATGTTGGCCAGTCTGGTCTTGAACTCCTGACCTTGTGATCTGCCTGCCTCAGCCTCCCCAAGTGCTGGGACTACAGGCGTGAGCCACCGCACCAATTTAAAAGGCAGGGGAGGAAGTGAGGAAGGGCAGAGAGTCTGTATACTAGCTCCAGTGCCACCAGTGACTGCTGTCGCATTGGAGGGCAGGACGTTATCCCTCAGGGCAACCTCCTGTAGGGTGAGAGCTCCCTAGTGGGCATACTTTGGTTTGTAAATCAACTGTTAACTCTCAGAGTTCCACCTTGAAGCCTATAGTTCCACCTTGAAGCAAGTTAGATGAACTTGTTCTTTGGGGAGAGTCTGGTGAAGGGGAGGTAAAAGGCTATGTATTGGCATTTTGGAAAGGTTAGGAAGTGGGGAACAAGAAATTAAGAAAAGAAGAAAATATTAAACAATCTCTTAGAAAAACGGGGATACTCAGTCACAATAAAATGCATGAAAGGGCTTTATAAACTGTTAATCGCCTCCTAGATCAGTTGTTTTCAAAGTGAGATTTTCCAACCAGCAGGATCACGATTACTTGGGAACTCCTTGGAAAAGCAATTTCTCAGTGTGAGCCTCAGACCCAGACTACTGAATCAGAAACTCAGGCAGGCCATTTACCTGGGGCAATAGTTGTAAGAAGATTTTGATCCCTACCGTAAACTGTGGAACCTACTTCCTCCCACCCCTCCAGAGGCAAGGGAATCATAGCCAGGGGCCTGAGAAGATAACCCAGATGAAAATCCAGCCCCAAAGGACCAATTTCCAGCAAGTTTACCAGACCCAGGTTGTCTGTCCATGTATCATGTAGCATGCAGCCATGGGAACACCAAGGCCAGGACCCTGTCCACGTTCCAGGAAACTCCCAGCCTTGGCCAGGAACCAAGATGACGTCAGGTCCTGAGGCCTATACCCTTAGGTGACCAAAGGCCACTTGTTCATCCCCCAAAATGAGAAAGGAAGCAGCAACTTCCTGGAGCACAGTGTTCTCCTCCCGTCTTAAGCTACAAAAAGAAATAGGCAGTCTTACATATCAACTGTAGCCTTGCAGTATTCACAAAGCCAGTGAGGCGACCTCAGCATCCTGCATAGAGAAGCTGCTGTTTCTGGGCTCAGGGGCTGCAGGGAGCTTCTGCTCTGCTCCCTCCAGGTGTAGGAAGGCCCTGCTCTGGCCACAGCCGAGAAATCCTCTCTTCGTCATGGTTACCACTACTTGCACTCCACCCTCCCTAATCCACAGCAGTTTCAAACTAAAGTAACTCACACTTAAGAACAATAAAGAGCGTGGTTATTATCAGCCAGTTTGGGAAAACAAGGTTGTAGTTGATTGAATTCTCATTTTATTTATGATTTTTATATCTGAAAGGTATAACATTGGTAGAGATTTCTGTGTCTTTAAAAAGCTGTAACAAAACAGACTCTTTCTTTTTTTTTTTTTTTTTTTTGACACATAGTTTCACTCTGTCTCCCAGCCTGGAGTGCAATGGTGAGATCTCGGCTCACTGCAACCTCCACCTTCCGAGTTCAAGCCATTCTCCTGCCTCAGCCTCTGGAGTAGCTGAGATTACAGGCGCCCACCACCATGCCCGGCTGATTTTTGTGTTTTTAGTAGAGAAGGGGTTTCACCATGTTGGCCAGGCTGGTCTTGAACTACTGACCTCATGTGATCTACCTGCCTCAGACTCCCAGAGTGCTGGGATTACAGTTGTGATCCACAAAGCGCAGCCCCCAGCCTCTTTCTTAATAGCAATTAACATATTAATCTTGATGCTTTATCATTTTCATTTTAAAACTGCCCATCATCTCAAGCTGAAAATAAAGTGAAAAATTTCTTGCATATGCAATTATAATGAGAAATGAGAAATGCCCAGTTTCTCTTTCTTGGTTACTACAAAACATATTAATACAGTGTTTTTAGAGCAGGCACTTTTTAAAACCAGTATCTTTCTGGTACTGTGAAAGGAAAATAAATCTTGGGACCTCAAATTCACTCAGCAAAAGGGAAGAGTCAAGCTGGGAACTGGGTCAGGCATACCTGTCTCCCATTTTGGTCCCTGAAAAAGATGGCTACAAAGAGGAAAGGCTACATCCCTCCCTCACATTTTGCCACGAGGAAATTCCCTGTGGGCCCCAGAGCTCCACCCTAAAGCATATCTGTTAGAGTTCACCATGGCAACGTAAATTGATAGTTTATCTTCACAGGTGCAGGGACATGGGACAGAACTCAAAGTCATCCCTCTGCCCACCTGAGACAAATGCATATCTGATTGCTTCCTCTGCCCTATTCCTCTCCGTTATCTTATGTAAAAATGCAGATTCACTGAGCCAGACAAAGGCATGAATGACTATTTTCCCCATGGCCCTCTCACATGAGAATTGTGCATTTCTCGATATTCCACCCTTTCCCATTTAAATACTGAAGCTCTCAAAGTCATTTTCAGAGAAAGACATAGACACTTCTTCTAGGCACATCCTTAACTTTGACAAATAAACCTCCTAAAATGATTGAGACTTTCTTGGCCATTTTCCTTGATTGACAGTACCTATGAGTCATGTGGAAAACTTGTTAAAATGAAAATTCTGATTCAGTAGATTTGGGGTAGGGCCTGAGATGGAAATGTTTTAAATGCTTCATGGACCATACATTAAGTATGATAGGGTTGGCTGTGTCCCCTCCAAAATCGCATCTTGAAATGTAGGTACCACAATTCCCATGTGTCATGGAGGAACCCAGTGGGAGGCAATTGAATCATAGGGGTGGGTCTTTCCCATGCTGTTCTCGTGATAGTGAATAAGTCTCACAGGATCTGATGGTTTTATAAAGGGTAGTTTCCCTACACAAGACCTCTCTTGCCTGCCACCATGTAAGACATCCCTTGCTCTTCCACCATGATTTTGAGGTCTTCCCAGCCACGTGGAACTGTGAGTCTCAGGTCTATCCATAGTAGCAGCATAAGAACAGACTAATACAGAGTAACAATGTCAAAAATTTTTTTTATAAAAATTTCTTAAAATCCTAAAATTCATATGGAACTACAAAAAACCCCAAATATCAAGGCAATCATGAGCAAAAAGAGCAAAGCTGAAGGTATCATACTACCTGATTTCAAACTATACTACAAAGCTGTAGTAATTAACACAGTATGGTACTGGCAAAAAATAGATACATTGACCAATGAAACAGAATAGCAAGTCCAGAAATGAACTCATGCATATATAGTCAATAGACTTTTGAAAAAGTTTCCACGAAAATATGCAATAGGAAAAGGACAACCTCTTTAATAAGTGGTGATGTTGTGAAAACTGGAAATCTATGTGCAGAAGAATTCATTCATTCCATGAAAACTGGAATTCCACATGCTGAATAATTCTCATTTTATTCATGATTTTTATATTTTTATATCTGAAAGGTAAAACATTGAGAGATTTCTGTTGCTTTAAAAAATTAGAGCAAAACAGACTTTTTTTTTTTCTGAGACAGAGTCTCAAATTCTTCTTCTGCATGTGGAATTCCAGTTTTCACAGAATCTCACCCCATATACAAAAATCAGCTCAAAATGGACTAAAGACTTAAGCATACGACCAGAGACTGAAGCTACTAGAAGACATAGGGGAAAAACTGTACAACATTGGTCTTGGAAATGAGTGTTTGCAGTTAACCTCCAAAGTGTGAGCAACATAATCATAAATAAACAAACAGGTTTAGATCAAACTAAAAACCTTCTACACAGCAAAGGGAACAAGTAACAGTGTACAGAGACAACCTATTCATTGGGAGAAAATATTTGCAAGCCATACACTTGATAAGGGGTTAATATCCAATATATATATGGAGCTCAAGCAACTCAATAGCAAAAAAAAAAAATTTTTTTTAATGGGCAAGGGACATAAATAGACATTTCTCAAAAGAAGACGTATAAATGGCCAATAGATAATGAAAAAAAGCTCAACATGGCCAGCCACTAGGAAAATGCAAATTAAAACCACAGTGAGATATTATCTCACACCTGTCAGAATGTCAAAAAAATGAAAGATAATAATAACTGTTGGAAAGGATGTGGAGAAAGGGGCTCCTCATATACTGTTAGTGGGAATGTAAATTAGTACAGCCATTATGGAAAACCGTATGGAGGTCCCTCAAAGAACTAAGATTGAATTACCCTACAATTTGGCAATCTCACTTGGGTATTTATCTAAAAGATTTGAAGTCAGTTTGTGGAAAAGATGCCTGCACCCCCATGTTTGGTGCACACTGTTTACAATAGCCAAGTTATTAAATCAGTCTAAGTGTCCATTAACAGATGGATAAATAAAGAAAATGTGGCACATATACACACAGTGGAATACTATTTAGCCTTACATAAGAGAGAAATTCTGTCATTTTTGACAGCATGGGTGGAACTGGAGAACACTGTGCTAAATGAAATAAGCCAGCCCCAGAAGCGCAAACACTACATGTTCTCACTATATGTGGAATGTAAAATAATCGAACTTAAAGAAGCAGAGACTAGAATGGGGGTTATGGGGCCTGGGGGTGGAGAGAATGGGGAAGATGGTGATCAACGGGCCCAAAATCTCAGATAAACAGGAAGAACATGGCTTTTCTTTCTTTTTTGAGTTCTATTGCACAGCGTGGTAAATATAGTTAATAATAGAGTTTTGTACATTTCCAAATTACTGAAAGTAAATTTCATATATTCTTAGCACAAAAAAATGTTTAGTATTTGAAGTGACGGATATGTTAACCACCTTTTTTTTTTTTTTTTTTTTTTTTTGAGACTGAGTCTTGCTGTGTCACCCAGGCTGGAGTGCAGTGGCGCAATCTCGGCTCACTGCAACCTCTGTCTCCTGGGTTCAAGTGATTCTCCTGCCTTAGCCTCCTGAATAGCTGGGATAACAGGCACCTGCCACCATGCCTGGCTACTTTTTTGTGTGTTTTTAGTAGAAACAGGGTTTTACCATGTTGGCCAGGCTTGTCTCAAACTCCTGACCTCAGGTGATCTGCCCACCTTGGCCTCCCAAAGTGCTGAGTATTACAGGAGTGAGCCACCATGCCCGGCTACTAGCTTGATTTAATTATTCCACATTGTAGATGTATAATGATGTACATTATAACATCACTCTTTACCCCATAATTATATACAATTACAAATTGTCAATTTACAATTTTAAAAAGGAAAAAAGCTGAGGTTCAGAGGAATTACTTGACTTTCCCACAGTCTCTCCAACATTCCATAGGAAACCATGATTTCAGATGTCTCTTCAATATCTGAAAGTCCAGTGTCTTTGCACAGCATGGAGACATGTGACACGATGTGATATATACTACTTCACACAGACCTTCCAAACCTTACAGCATGGATGTTCTTTCTCCCTCTTGGCCTCTGGGCTGTTGCTGTCATATCTTTTACTCCATGTTGTAGACCTCATGAAACATTTTCATTTGTTTTGGTTTGAATAGTCAATTATGTTTTAAAAATATTTTTTTAAATCATAAAATAGTTATTTTCTATTTGCCCACCTATCATTCCTGATGCTCTTCATTCCTTTGTATAAATACAGATCTCCATCTTTACTGTGATTCTGCTAGTGATGAATGGTTTGGAAGCTTTTTAGTGCCTGAAAAGGTTTTTATTTGCCTTTATTTCGAAAAACAAAATATTTTTATTAGACATGGAATTCTATGAAGAGTTTTTTTTAAAAAGATGTTGTTTCAGTGTTTCTGACTTGCATAATTCTGACAAGAAGTCTGCTGTTGCTCCATGGGTCTCGTCTAGCTTTTAAATTGTTACACATGGGAGGATAAATCTGGTTTCTGTTATTCTATCTTGGCCAGAAGCTGAAATCCTTTCCACAATTTTAAGTCCGTATTAGTAGTGGCCTTTATCATGACCTCAGGCCTCTGTCGGTACAATGATACTTTCAGCATTTACGTATTGTTATTCGGGTACCCAGGAACTTTTGAGTCACTTGTATGCACTACATAGACCATAGATAGCCAAGAAAATGCCATGAGCTCAGATGTCTATACACCTTCTGCTGTTGTCTTTGCGGTGGCCACATGTCAGGTGTCCTCCAAAGATTTGCTGCCTCCTCTGACAGTCTTCCTCACTAGTCCATTCACTCAAGCACACCAGTAGCACCAAAGGTGGAGGATTACGTAGGATGGAGGGTTCAGTTTCCATCATACTCTCCTCCCAGCCATGATGCCGACACTGCACTGAATTATGAGGCAGATAATTCATATCCTGAATGTGTGAGGCTTAGAGAAGGTGATGGTTACCAAAGCACTTAGACATCATAAAATTCATTGAAATGGAATATAATATTTTGTACTTACATTTTATTTGGGTGTGTCTAACGGCCTTAGGTTACATTTTAGAACATACAAATGAAACTCTTTCTTAGAGTTAGGGAGAGCTAGAGATGCCTAGAATTTCTGCTCATGGACCCCTGTCTAGTTCAGGGATTAGCACATCCCTTATACGATTACACCCCTACACCTTACACCCCTTGAACGTCCCTTTCTCTACCCAATGCAGTAAACCATCTCAAATAATCTCTGTCTCAGACCTTGCCCAGCGAAGTAAAAAATAAAACTGAAGTACAAATCAGATGACAAAAGCTGTGGCCCTTGGAGAAGAATATCCTCCCCAGGTGTGTCCTGTTTGACTTACACTTTGCTTAACAAACGCCAACACAGTCTTTAGGCAAAGCTGTGTTCTTTAACGATGGTCAGCTGCTCCCTTATCCTTTACACGTTGATCTACCTGATCTACCTGACTTCTGAAGACATCTGACCCGGACTACTTAAGCAGAAGCTAGGCTAGCTCTTTTGTTAAGGGAAAGGGAATCTATTTGTTCTGTTCTTAGGCAGGAGAGGAGTTTCTCCAAGGGCTGTAGTTTTCATGTTGTCAGTAGTTTGGAGTGTATTGCCTTCTCTCAGGCAATAGGTATAGTCCTTAAGCACTCTCTCTGATTGGAATGCTCATCTTCCCAAGCTTACTTGCCCATTACTGTCCCACTCTGCCACTCTGGATTAGGATTCCGCCCCCGTGCCCACCATGCTCCCAGTGCTCTTTTAAGCATCTCTCCTTGCTTCGGTCTTAGCCTTACTTGATTTTTCACAGGTGAGAGAAATGAAGTCTCACACCTGATGTGTTTCTGTTCTCATATTATCTCATATGGTAGTTACTTAACGGATTTTGATGCTGTTGTGAAGTGTGTATATATTTATCACAGTTAGATTTTAGTGCATGTTGTACCCTTTTTATCACTGAAACACGACCTTCTTGGTCTCATTTAATATTTCTTTGCAACTTTTCTGTATGTTTGAAACCTTTCGTTATAGAAATAATTGTTGAAACTAATCGAAGGTTATTCAGATATTCATTGTTCTATTCTTTCAATTTCTCCATAGGCTTGACAATTTTCTATTCGAAAAGCTGGGACGTGGGAGGATAACAGTGTCAAAGCTGCTCAGAGTTCATGTTCAACAGATGTGAATCCTTGTGGTTTGCGGAATGTGTGGAAAGTGCACAGCTTCAGTCTCAAAAGATCTGCGTTCGAATCCTGGGTCTACTACTCACATAGGTGCCTTAATTCCCTGAGCCCCTGAAAATAGAAGCAAGCAAACCAGAGGGGTTGTTGCAGTCCTTGAAGCAACATACGTGAAATTGGTAGGTATATGATAAGTGCTCAGTAAAAGTGACTTTTGAATCTTATCGGGGCAATGCTATAATGAACGTGCAATTAGTTTTTAGACTCAAAAGGCCCGAATTCAAATCCCAGCTCTTACCATGTGCTCTGTTATCTCAGATAAATCATCTGATCTCTCAAATCTGGATCTTCATCTTCAAAATAATATGCCTTGGAGAATGGTTATGAAGATTAGATGTAATAAGGTACATGAAGTGGCTGCCTGAGAGTAGGAATTTAATAAAAGTCATGACTGTTGGCAAGATGTCACTGTATGTACTTATCAAACACTTAATATAGCACTTACTAGGTGCCAGGCACTATTGTATATAATTTTAACTATTAACTTAATGCATGATCTTACAATGATCCCAATTTTACTCATGAGAAAATAAGCACAAAGAGTAAATGTGCCCAAAATCACACAGCTGGTAAGTATGAGACTGGATCCACATATAGGCAGTCTGGCTCTAGAATCTTTGCTTTTATTTGCCACTCTCCCTCAACAGCAATATTAGATAAGAAACATCCTCATATCTGGGGAATATCTTACCATGTTGAATGATTGATTAGTTGGTTGAGATCATTTTGATATCATCTAAGTGTGTATTTTAGATTGTCCAGAAAATTTCATCAGTAACCCTAGCTTCTCTAGCAATTCTGGCAAACAGACAAATAAACAAAATTAAATAAAGCTGTCTTCAAACAAAATGAAATACAGAAACACACAAAACACACAAAACAAAGCCCTGTGATGGACGAAAATGTGGATGTAGGACAGCTGAAAAGTATTCTTCCTAACATTATCATCAGATGGAAAATCTCAGGTGGTTAGGTGCAGAGCCACTGGCTATTAAAGCCGATCTTTAGCTGCAGATTCATCTGCCAACACGTTAGAATGGGCCTCTTCGGAGCAGGAGAAGACACAGTGAAAGGGCCATGGGGAGAGTCATGCCAAGGAATCTTCTCTGTGAATCAGCTTCTTTGGGCTTCAGTAACCTCCTGGTAAGGTCTAAAAATCATGTGGAAAGCGGGAAATCCCCACGCATATGCTCCCTGAAGGAGAAGAAAGAGGCAATGTACTGCCAGCCTGTTATGTACACGCTGACAAACTGTGGTACGTGCTCCACGTGGAGAATGTGGAGGAGAGGGGGACTTCCTGGAACATCATCACAGGGAAAGGTCCTTTCTGGCTGCAGAAGCTGAGTCATCTGGGGACACAACCATCCTCTCACTTCCAGCCAGATGAGAACAACTCTCTTTGCTTGCTCACAGGGGACACTGTAGCTTTAGACAGTGACAAACTATTTGAGCAGCAAACACCAAAAAAGTATTTTGAGCTTATGGAAAGTTGGTATGAGATCATGCACTGCTGAAATGTAAAAGGGCAGCTCAGATAATGCCTGCGGTGACAGGCACACAAATGGCCGGTGTCATATATCGCCTTTATTTGCAGACAGGCTTTTCCTTCAGCCTGATCAGGCTGGTGTCTGATGTTAGCACTTGGGATCCGCTTTAGAAAAAACTGGACTGGGGAGAAGATTCATTGGTCATAACTGTTGAAAAGAAGACAAAAAGATTCAGTCTGTAATTTTCCCCACCCACATTAAGTTATTTGGATAAAAGTCTGCCGTCATAACCAGACTGAATTCACTAAAAATAACGTACGTCTGAGAATATTTCCACAGGTTTGACCACTGGTTCCCTATGAAAAAGAGCAGAGAATACAGCCCAGTATCAGAAAGTTTAGGATTTAGTTGAAATTTATTGCAGGAGATTTATTGACTCATGAGATAAATATTGACCGAGTCAAAGTCAAGGTTATTACTTATCTTCAGGAATAATAAATCTTGGTATTCTCAGTGACACAAAGTCAATATGTACTTAGCTACATAAATTCCAAACGAAGAGTTTCATTGAAACATCTGTAAATCTATCCATCATGTCCACGAGAGTAGCTTTTAAAAATTTGCTATTAAAGGGAAATGGATATCAAGACCTGATGGGAATATCTACTGTTCACCCCTGTGAAAATAACTAGGTGGCCCCAATTTTCATTGTGATGGAATCCCTGATTAGTTCATTAAAGCTAGGCTAATGATTGTCTGTTGGTCCTTATTGTCACTGATTCCAAGTAAAAGAGTAAACATTTTCTCATCCCAAGTCAGAGACAGAATGAGCCCATGTATTCTTGACAACCACTGAATTTCAGGATAAAATATACTTAACTTTTTTAATATGTGCAATAGATGAATTCTAGCAAGGTTGAAGGAGAACATGAAAGAGAAAGAATATGGAGTATCGGTGGCACGTGTAAGAGATCTGCTTCTAGGACTTGGTCCTCTACCTTTTCTGTTTCAAGCCATCCAGAAGCACTCAGCAGGCCTTTGCCAGAGTATGCGTTGAGTGGGATAGTAAGCAGGAGAGTAACTACTGGCTAACTAGACTACGCATTCAACCCTCTGTAAAAACTGGTGGAGATGCAAAAGAATGGAAAGCCGTGGTATCTGCCCTCAAGGAACTCTTCCAGGGAGCTTTGTGTATGTCAGGGCCAGTATTTGCAATTTCCTGCCTTCATCTGGGCTCTGTAATTTTTGGTCCTCAAGAGTGTAGGTGGATGCATCCGTGTGGGCTGTGTGTGACTGTATTGTGCCTGGAAGCCTTTACAGAACCTCAGCTGTGCCGCAGGAGCCAAGCTCCGGACAAGGGTCGCTGCCACCTCTGACCTGTGAGTCGACCCTGACCATCACCCGCTTCACAGCCTCTTCCATTCCATTCTTGAGCACGACAGCCACAGCACCTGTTAGGGTTTAAGATCACGCCATTCTGTAAAGCCCTCTCGTGGCTTCCCATCTGTGTTAGTTTCTTAGGGCCACTATGACGAGGTGCCACAGACTGAGAAGCTCAAAAAGTAGAACTTTATTCTCTCACAGTTGCAGAGGCTGGAAGCCCAAAATCAAGGCATCAGCAGGGCCATGCTCCCTCCAAAGGCCCCTGGGGAGAATCACCCTGTCCTTCCCTCGGCTGTGTTCCTTCGCCTGTAGCTGCATCACTCAATCTCTGTCATCTCGTGACCTTCTTCCTATGTGTCCTGCCTCTTTTTTTTTTTTTCCTGAGATGGAGTATCGCTCTGTCACCCAGGCGTGAGTACAGTGGTGTGATCTCGGCTTGCTACAACCTCTACCTCCTGGGTTCAAGCGATTCTCCTGCCTCAGCCTCCTGAGCAACTGGGACTACAGGCACGTGCCGCCACGCCCAGCTAATTTTTGTATTTTTTAGTAGAGATGGGGTTTCACTATATTGGCCAGGCTGGTCTCAAACTCCTGACTTCAGGTGATCCACCCGCCTCAGCCTTCCAATCCTCCCTCTTCTTATAAGGATGCCCGTAATTTGATTTAGGGCCCCTCTGGTTCCAGTATGACCTCATTTTATCCTGATTACATTCACAAAGACCCTACCTTCAAATAAGGTCACATTCACTGGCACCAGAGGTTACGGCTTGAGCATACCTTAGGGAGACACAGTTCAACCCACCACACACCATCTTACTCACAATGAAACCTGACCTCTTGCTCTTGCCTCCAAGGCCCCACTCCTATGGCTTCTCCCTCCCTCCGCAGCACTCTCTCATGCACCCTCCCCATTGATACTGTTCCATGCGTACTTCCTGATTTCTTGAGTATACCTTACTCTTTCTCCCCTTGAGCCTTTCTCTTGCCTTCTCCCTCTGTCTGTAATGATCCTACTCTGGTCTCCAAACAGCTGACATCTTCCCTTCAGGGCTCTGCCCAGAGAGCCTTTCTGGGCCACTTAGCCTACGTGCACCTGCCACCTCGACTTTGTCCTATCACTCTGCTTGCTTGCTTCACGGACTCACTGTTACCTCAAATGATGTTTTAAAATTTGTTTTCTTATTTATTCCCTCTCTCCTCCACCAGAGTGTAAGTTTCAGAAGAGCAGGGACCTTGCCTGTCTCAGTTTTGCTTTCTGAGCAATTGCTAGAACAGAGCAGACCCCTACCCAATATTTGTTGAATGAATGAACAGTTTCCTCTATCATGGCCTTGAGGAGGAGACATCCCAAATCCAGGTCACCTCTGTTATCAAGACACTGGTCTCTAATTCATGGGGACATTTTCCTTGCTTTTCCAAGCCTTCTTTCATGCCTCGTACACACCCTGGCCTTGGGATAAGTTCAGTCCTGGAGTGTTAAGAATTCGAGGTTTTAAGGAAGTTTTGCAATTCATGCACATTCATTTTCGCATTAAATTTGTGTTTTAAATATTGGAGGGAAAATGTGTTGAGACTTATTTAGTTACTTTTCACTTATTTAAAAGAGTTTAAGATTTTACTTCACTTTACAATTCTATGAGTTTATTGCCTTTCTGGAGTTTTTATTCTCCCAGTCATATTACAAAATGACTCAGGGTCTGGAAAAATTCAAACTGAGTGACTGTCCTGAGCCTCATGTCTTGGGGATACGTCCTATTTACTCAGTGGTGGGCTTTGCAGAGCTGTCTGGGTTTGAAGGATACCTCACCACTTGCGGCCCCTGGAGATCAAAGTAGTCCGTGCTCACTGTAGAGTAACCCTCAGCAAAGAAGGGACCGATGCAAATGCCCAGCCTTCTCACCCACGTCCCCTTCCCTGCCCTGGGCTGATCCAGACAACAGTTTCTTTTGCATCCTTATAGGATGCAAAAAAACTACAGAATTTTAAAAAATCTCTCCAGGCCGCAGTGTCTATCTCTACCAGGGCTCAACAAACGTTTTCTACAAGGGGCTAGTTAGTAAATATTTCAGGCTTTGCAAGCCATATCGCCACACTCCCCGGTGTGAAAGGAGTCATAGACCATATGTAAACAAATGGGCAAGACTGTGTTTATAAAACTTAAATTATGAATATCGAAGTTTGAATTAGGTATAATTTTCATGTGTCACACAATAGTCATCATTTGATCTATTTTTCAACCATTTAGTCACATAACAACTGTTCTAAGCTCATGGCCCCTGTGAAATCAGGTGGTGGACATGTTTGGGCTGAGACCCCTGCTCTACGCGGGGGGGTAAAAGGCATAATATTGTGAGAATTCAGGAGCATGAGCTTTAGCTGACATCACACGGCATACCACATGAGAGTCATTCAGTGGCTGGTATTCGCTGATCTCTATCAGAGCAGAAAACAGGTGCTTTTCGTGAGCTAAAGCGGGAGGCTGAGGGCCCACTGCACTTTTCTCGTGGGTGATTTGGGGTCTGTGCCTGACACCTAAGGCAGTGAGCCATTTCTCCTCAACCCCTGAGTTACTCTGGTGAGGGAATGAAGTTTGCAATGCTTTTCATACTTTTCCTCCCCTACATTTTATTTCCCTTTTGTTGGTTCTTTCTCTCTCAATTCTCTTCTCTGAGCTGCCTGCATTTCTCTTCTGGAAATTGCCAGTATTGTGGGGCCTGGGTATTAGGGATTAGGAACACTTGCAATTTCAAAGCCTGTCTCTTAGGAAAGTGTATGCAAAGGGAATGTGTGGAGGGGGAAGCCCCTGTGAGCTGTGCAGACCAGAACAGGTTTTTCTCCTAAGGTAAGCGTGTTATGGAGGAAAAACAATATTAACTCTGTGAAGATATAAACTCTTCCTTGAAAGTTTGTTATGTAGATTTTAAGATGGCAGATTACAGGCTTTAGAACCAAACCAAATCGCACACTCAGAACCACGTGACTATAGATGGTCACTAAACCTCTCAGATTTGGTGGCCTCATCCATAAAATTAGCAGGGTAATCATAATAGTAGATACCTCATAATGTTATTGTTAAGATTTTTAGAAGTTAATATAGGCATAGCCCTTAAATCAGTACCTAGTATGGAACAGGTAATCACTGTTAATTTCTCAAGTAAACTTTTAAATTTTGGAATAATCTTAGATTTAGAGAAAAGTTGTAAAGATAATACAGGGAGTTTCCCCATACTGTCCACCCAGTTTTTGTTAACTGCAATTGTTAACGTCTTACATAACCACAGTATGTTTTCACGGCTATGAAATTAGCACCCGCACAATACTACTAACTAAACTCCAGACTTTTTTGTATTTCACCAATTTTTTTCACTCATGCCTTTTTTCTGTTCCAGGGTTCCATCCGGGATCCCACAGTACATTTAGAATTCATGTCTCCTTAATCTCCTCTCATCTGTGACCGTTCCGGGACTTTGTTTCTTTTTTAAGACCATCACACTTTGGAGGAGTGCTGATCAGGCATTCTGGATGAAGTGCATCACTTTGAGTTCGCCCGACGTTTTCCGTGATTGATCGGGGTTATGTTTTGGGGCTGAGTGCCACAGGAGTGAAGTGCCCTTCTCATTGCCTTACCTCGGGGGCACATGACCTCACCATGACTCATCTCTGGTGATGTTAACCTTGAGCCCTTGGTTGTGATGGCGTCGCCAGATTACTCCATCGTGAAGTTGCTATTTTTTGCTTTCCATACCCTTCTAGAGGAAGTGAGTCACCAGGTCCAGTCCGCACTCACTAGGATAGCAATGAAGTCGCACCTCCTGGAGAAGTGGCTGTATTGATGCTCTCCTGTATTATTTGTGGTACTTCCGTGAGAAAGATTTGTCTCTCCTTCCCTATGTAATTGCTTGTTCATGCTTTTACTTATATTGGCACAGACTCATGGCTTGTCCCAGCTTTGGCATTGGGTGCTCTTTCAGAATGACTCCTATGTCCTTTCGATATGTTCCTATTTTTTAAAGCATGTCCTTTATCATAACATGCCCATCATAAGTTGATGGTACAGGATGCTTCAGGCTGATCTGAATTTCCCCTAATTCAGTTCAGCCATAGCATTGCATGAGGATGCATGACACAGGGGACTTTGATTGTTTGGTCTGCCCAGGATCCCCCTTCCCTGGAAGAACTCATCTTACCACTCCTTGTGGTCCTAGGAGGTCCATCAGCACACCACCCCCAGTTGGCCACAGGAGGTGGGACTGATGCAAAGGATATGTGTTTCCACAAGGCCAGGAGGGCCTCCCTTGAGTTGGCTATCTTTCCCACTTCATGGGAGAACCCTGTACTGCTAAACTGGGAGGCTGCTGGTGGCCATCTTCCCCACTTCATGGGAGAACCTGCGTTCAGAAGAAGCCAATACAATGGGAGGCAGACCTGACCTTGAGAGAGATAGAGCCCTGCCCTTGACTGCACCTCCCATCCAGCTCTGCCTGACAGTCTTCAGTGTTCCACCTACATGGGCCAAGACAGTCCAATTGCTTTTTAAGCTCACCATGCATATGACTATATGAAGGGCTTAGCACGAGGACCACATCCTTCAGCCAGTCTGGCACTTCATAGAATTTACACCCCACCTACTTCAATGGACACCACAATACAATTCTCATACTTGACCAGGATACACCCATTATGCTGATTAAAACAAATCAAACTTTAAATGCACTTCAGGAGACTACTTTTTAGAATCTAGTTATCACCCTTTATTTATGCATTGTGCAAAATGATGCAGATTTTTAATGAATTTTTGCACGAATCTTTACAGATGCTCCTCAACTTGGAGTGGAGCTACTTCCCAGTAAACCCATCATAAGTTGAAAATATAGTGAGTTGAAAATGCATTTAATATACTTAACCTACCAAACATGGTAGCTTAGATTAAAACATGCTCAGAGCACTTACATTAGCCTACACCTGGGCAAAATCATCTAACCCAAAGCCTATTACAAAAAGTATAGAATATCTTATGTGATTTATTCAGTACTGTACTGAAAGTGAAATAAGAACGGCTGTATAAGTACTCAAAGTACAGTTTCTACTACACGTGTATCGCTTTTGCACTGTTATAAAGTTGAACCACCTTAAGTGGAAACGTCCTAAGTTTGGGATCATCTGCATGTCATTTTAATAAGGTGAAAACAATGCTACAACCTGATGATTGTAAAGATACAGTGGAACAGCTACATTTATATGTTACAAGTAATAGAGTGAAAGGTTATACAAATCAACATCTATAAAATTATGGAATTTTTGATCCAATAATCTTACTTGGGGATATAACCTAAGGAATTAAAAAAAAATTTTTTTTAAGACAGAGTCATAAGTTTAAAAATGTTTTTTTGCAGTTTGATTATTTAATAGAGAGATATGGGAAACATTCTAGGTGTTCCACAATGGGGGTCTTCTTTTTTTTAAAGTGAAACCTTAACTCTTTGAAACATTATACGAGTTTTTAAAATTACAAACATGAAGATACTCAAGCAAGGTAACGGTGTTTAATATGGAGGCTGCATTAGTGGGGGACAGGTTAAGTTATCATGCCTTAGAAGAAGGAGAAGAGCCCCCAGGAGTGTGTGGACAGAGGAAAGGGATGTGAGGACATAGAAGGCAGCCGTCTATAAGCCCGGAAGAGAGCCCTCACCAGAAATGACCCTGCCTGTACCTTGTTGTCTTGGACTTCCAGCCTTCAGAACTGTGAGGAAATAAATTTCTGTTGTTTAAGGCACACACAGTCTGTGGTATTCTATTCTGGAAGCCTGAGTTGACTAATACAGGGGCAGAGAGGTACAAGCCTAGCATCCCCTGGAAGTGAAAAACACTGAAAATAATTGATGAATGGCAATGATGTCTACTAAAGAGGATGAAATAAAAACAACAAAGAAACAGAATAACAGAAGACATCCTTGGTGGCTTAATAGCCATATAATATACTTTCATTTCTCCCTGGCCTTTAATACTATGTCTTGTAAATTATTTTATTGAGATACAATTCACACACTATAAAATTCACCCTTATCGAGTGTACAATGCAGTTAATTTTTAGTGTATTCACAAAGTTATGCAACCCTAACCACTGTCTAGGTTCACAACATTTTTATCACTCCAAAAAGAAAAGCCATTAGCAGTCACTCCCCCACTTGCCTCTCCTCCAGCCCATGGAACTAGTTGTCTGCTTTCAGGCTCCATGGGTCTGCCCATTCTGGACATCTCACATAATTGAAACCATACAATCTCTCAGCTCTGTCTCATCAAATTATGGAGTCTTCTGGCACGCGGGTTCCTCCTTCTGCACTGTTACCTGGAAACTCTTTAAGACAGGGGCAACGTCAGGGCTTTCCTGGTTTGCTCCCTGCCTCATGGTGATCACTGTCCTCCATCAGGAAGTGTCTAGTAGCTTGAAAACTGATTTTTTTTAACCTTTTTTATTGGCGTTGTTATTATTATCATCAAGATGATAAATGTGATACCTGTTACTCTACTTTGGCCCAAAGTGGAACCCTGTATTGCATTTACACATTTTACAGATTGCGCTTTCACATAAGATTCTGTTGAATACTGTGTTCTGCAGGTCAACTACAAAGAATGAACACTTCTGTTTTTTTTTTTTTTTGAGATGGAATTTCACTCTTGTTGCCCAGGCTGGAGTGCAATGGTGTAATTTTGGCTCACTGCAACCTCTGCTTCCCGGGTTCAAGCGATTCTCCTGTCTCAGCTTCCTGAGTAGCTAGGATTATAAGTGTGTGCCACCTCACCCAGCTAATTTTGTATTTTTAGTAGAGACAGGGTTTCACCATGTTGGTCAGGCTGGTCTCAAACTCCTAACCTCAGGTGATCTGCCTGCCTTGGGCCTCCCAAAGTGCTGGGATTACAAGCATGAGCCACTGCACCTGGCCCAAAATTTGAACACTACTGATGTAGAGCTGTGATCACAGGAAAGAAATGGAAGAGGAGACAAAAGACCTGGATTTTATTGTATACAGGATTTTATTGTATACATAAAACTTGGCTGCAACTATAAAAACTCCAATTCATCTTCCAAACTTTCTCTTTCAGAAACACTTCCTATATGAAGTCTTCCCGCAAACACCTACACTACCCTCAAATTAATCATTCCACCTTTGTATCATTTCATCCTATTTCAATATCTTGTGCATATTTGTTATTGCTTGTATTGTAATTATTTTTGGCCTCGTCTTTCTCTTTACTTGACTGCAAGCTCCATGAGGCTAGCAGAATGTGTTATGTATTTGGTCTGCAGACTTACCATGATGCCTGGCTCATGGTAGTTGTTCTATAAATATTTTTTGCACTAAATTGCATACATATTTTTTATTTCACAAACCATGTCCGTTCTGTAAGCAAGCTAGCTTTCCTTCTCTTTTAGTAGGAAGAGGGGAAAAAGGTGGAAAATGGCAAATGTTTTGCCTAAGATGAATGATCAGGACATTGGAGAGGAGGATGGAAACCCAGCCTTCACATCATTTCCTTCTCATGAGCAGTACTGTACAGCAGAAACTTCTGTGAAGATACAAATGTTCTCTACCTGTGCTGTCGAGTATGGCAGCCACTAGTCACATGCAGCTACTGAGCACTTGATCAGTGTGACTGGAGACTTCCGTACTTAATTTAAACTAATTTAAACCTAAACCTAAATAGCCGCATGCGACCATTGGTTACCATATTGCACAGCCTAGGTCCATACCATTAACAACAGAGCCCTTCTCTTTTTCAACCCCTGAATCGCACATGCTCAGCAGACAAGAAGTACTGAAGCTGAGGGTTTTTTTGTTGTTGTTGATTTCTGAACAAAGAAGAAATTCCATGAAAGTGTTCAACCAATGGTTTTGCCAAAAAGAAAGAAAACTGTCTAAAATAAAAAGCCACGGCGGAACTTAGGAAACATAGATTAAAAGATCAACAATAAAAACAATCATGTAAGTAAGTATTCCCTCAAAGGAAAAAGGTTTCTTAAAAACAGCCATGAATTTCAAGACTTGCCAAAGCGTAGTTTGACCTTGACGGTCTCTGTTCCTATGTGACTTCCATGACAAGCGTGGGTATGATACACACACACACGCACACATCTGTATATTGTTCTTTATATGTAGAGGGAATGCACACACATGCAAAACTGGAGAGGAGGAGGAGGATTGGAACCCAGCCAGTGCTCTAGACCCCTAGTCTCATGTTTTCCACATCATTTGCTTCTCGTGAGCAGTCTTGTTTGTGATGATGAAAATGTTCTATCTCTGTGCTGTCCAATATGGTAGCCACTAGTCACATTGGCTAATGAGCACCATATAAATACAGATATAGCTATAGATATACATACTCTTAAAATCTCTTCAATTGAATTGCCTTATCCTCCACTTAAGAGGCCATCCATGTTAAAGGTAAGTCATGGCTTCAGCGATGATGGCAAGCCATTCTGACCTCCTTCAATGTTGGGGGAGATCGCCTTGGCCCCGCCCAGCTTGTCTGCCTTCTCTTTTTGAAGGGCAGTGGCATAGTTTCCTGGGGCTGCTATGATAAGCCCTGTGGCTCAAACAACAGAAATGTATTGTCTCACAGTTCTGGAGGTGAGAAGTCCAAGATCTAGGTGTCGGGTTGGCAGCACTCGTTCTTTCTAAAGGTGTTGAGGGAGGTCTGGTCCACGTGGTGTGGGGAAAGGAAAGGATAGGAAGGGGTTGCCATTGGCATTTAGGGTGTCTGTGAAGCCCACGCTTTTCCATTGTGGAGATGGGCTCTGTACATATGACATGCACCTGTCTTCTGTCCAACATGGATTGGAAGAAGCTGTGGAATACATTTGCACTGGGAATTCAGAAATAGGGTGGAGAGAATCTGGTCAGTCTGAAAGGAGGATCATGAACTTGAGTCTTCAGGGATGGTTGGATTTAACCAAAGAGGGTATGTAGAGACTGCGGAGAGCAAAAGACAGCCCGAGTTGCATTTCCTGCTCTTTGTTTCTGAAGTTCACTTCCATGTGAAGCTTGCATGTGTGTCCTTACTTGGGGTTTGTGGAGATCACCCAATATCCTGCCCCAAATTCCATTTTTCTTGCCCAAAGTCATGTCAGGTGGAGTAGTCTTTTGCAACTGCTATAACTCAGAGGGCTGTAACTCAGAGGCAGACAGGTCATGGAGCACAGGAACTGCGGGGTGGAGAATTCCAGCCAGTAAGCACCTGCTCAGAGCAGAGATTAAGTTTGAGAGGACTGCTCCTTTCCCCCTCCACATCCCCAAGCAAGCAGTAGGTGCCTTCTCAAAGAACAGGTATTGCTCTGTGGTTTCCAGACCAGCTCCAGTGAGTAAGACGAAGCTTTGTTTATCATCACTTCCCCACCCAAACCACACTCAAATAAGCAGTAAAAACCTCTAGGTCTTAGTCATCAGTCGAGGTAAATTATAAACTTCTAAGAGTGTGGCTTCTCAGAGATACCACATTTTCCTCGTATAATGAGCCTGCAGTTTGTGGCAAAGAATGACTTAAGAACAAGTGAACTCACTGTCTAAAAGGAGAATTTTTATCACTATCAATTGCTCTATGACTGACAGGGCTGTTATTTCTTTTGGTAGGAGAGAGGGCTAAAGTACAGAGAGAAAAACAGAGAAATAAACACAGCCTGCATAATGGCAAGGTTTTGTGTTGCCAAAGTCAAAAGAGCACGTTCCTGGGTAAGAATCCTCACCCATCTTGCCCCGTTCACAGTGATTCTGTAGCATCCAAGTCAGTTACAACAGCAGCCATGGCTGTGCTGGACTGGGAGGCAACGTGGTTGAAATACTGTCCTTGTGATAAAGGAGCTCAGAGTGGAAGAAGACGACACTGGTAAACAGAGCCTGAGGATTCCCCGCGAGAAGTCACGAATCACTTTGCAGACATGAGGACCAATGGATTTTGCCTGCATGGGTCACAGAAGGCTTCCCAGAGGAGCGGACATTTGAAGCAGATGTTGCAGGATGCATAGGAATTGCCATGCCCAGGACGGGGAAAATGCTCTAGTCAGAGACTGCACGGAGGTTGGAGAGGACATGGTGGGCCCTGTTAGTCACTGGCAATGTGGCCTGGCTAGAAGGTGGGGTGTGAGAGGGGGCTGGTGGGAAGGAAAGCTGGTGGGAAGGACAGGATGGGACTGGGTCACAGCATGTTCTGGCTGGCATGGTGGGGACCGCAAAGGCCTCACCACATTTCTAAGTAGTGGTTGATATTCCAGATTTCAGATTTAGAAAATCATTCTGGTAGAAATGTTAAAGATGTATTTGGAGGGTGCTGGCTGCCAGGAGATCCAGTAATGGGTTGCTGCAGGAACCTAGGCGAGGTATCCCAACATGACTTTGAAAGGTGGTCTGTACTTATGTTGGATTTTGTAGAGCAAGGAGGAAGTTCAACAAGTTTCCATTTTTACGTGTTTGCCCTACTGTTAATTTTGTATTGTTACTAGCAAAATTCGTAGAGGCAGCAGCAGAAGGCACATTGCAGATGGCAGAGATATTTTTTCACAGCTTTTATGGTGGATAACAATATACGTGACATTTTCCTCATTAATGTGAGCTTTGCTGTATGATTAAACATGCTAGGCATCTGTGATCTAAAATTACAAATGTGAAGAGCAACAGCTCAACTGTTTCAGTCAATAAATATACAGGAGACAGTCAACATGAAACAACTCCCTCTTATGCTCTCTTCCAGGAGGAGCTGAACTGACGGTGACAGCATTTTTGGCAATGGCTTGGCCTTCATCCTAAGGAAAGCAGGGAACTGAAGTCCCAGACTGCTAATTACACCCTGAGATTCCAACAGAAGAGAGCGGTTTCCATTAGGAAATCTCAATGCTCAGGGCTGACAGAGCTGGAGAGGGAATGGAGGCTTTACTGAGGCAATTAGGGAATTACCAAAGGGAGCCATGGAGGAGTAGAATTTCACTCGACAATCCAGACACGATGGAGAAGTGTATAAGGTCAGTGGGCACATCCAGTGACCAGCAGGCAGGATGCTCATCTTTTTGCTGAGGCAAGTCTCTCCATTGCGTGTGAGCGTGTGAGTGTGCACATGCACGTGTGTGTGTGTGTGTGTTCTGCGCTCCCAGCTAACGCAGAAGATGAAGATTCTTGAGTGATAGCCCTCGTCCCACAGACTGATCACAGAAGGTGAGAAGCTTTCCCTTTTCTTAACTATTCTGATCCTTTGGCAGAGGCTGCCTGGAGTCACCATCGAGAACAATTTTCATGCCTGAATCAGCTTAATGGCTGGGGATGCCAGGTTGCTCAGTGACGTGTGGCATGGGTACAGAAGCAGGAGTGGATCAGAGCTTCCGTTTTGACCATGTGGACAGTCAGAAAATAGGGAAGATTCCAATAGAGTAAAGAGGACTCAAACAAGTGACGATAGAAAGCAGAGGCAGAAGTCCAGATAAAGAGATTCCGCCACAGCTGTGGGATAAAAATTAGGCTTTTTCTCATGCCAGGTGCATCTCCAGATTCTGAAAAAGACATGGCATGGTGTGTGTAATGTCCAGGGACGAGGGACTGAGAGAACAATCTGGAGTGGTGGCTGTGGAGAGGAGAGGAATGTGACATGGTGGGTGAGAGGAGAAAACCAGGGCTGATGGGATTAAACAGGAGGATCAAGGCCATGGGGACAAAATTGTAGCAAAGAAATTCACAACTCCACTCACAAACACAACCCTATAGCTGAGTCATGTTGATACGAGATTTTATCTCTTTGGGGGCATTCGAGCCAGGCTGCTTGCTGCTGAGAAACCCAAATTCCCCAGCATTGGCGTCAAGGTGCCTGGGTTTGTTTGCTCTGGCCGCCATAACAAAGGACCGCGGGAAGAGGACTTCAGCCACAGAAATGTATTGTCCTGCAGTTCCGGAGGTTGAAATCCAAGATCAAAGTGCAGGCAGGGTTGGTTTCTTCTGAAGCCTCTCTCCTTGCCTTGCCTGCCTCTGAGTATGTCTGTCCTAACCTGTCTCTGCATGAGGACACCAGTCAGACTGGATTACAGCCCACCCTGATGACCTCATGTTACCATAATTACAATCCCATTCTGAAGTCTTGGGGATTAGGACTCCAACATATGAATTTTGGGGGACATAATTTAGCCTTTAACAGTGACCTCAACACCCTGTGGGTGACCTGTTGTACCACCTCCCAGTGCTTATTCAGGATGCTCAAGTCATGATGCTCCATGGCCATTCTTACCTGTTTGGGAGATCAGAGCCTGGAACTGAAATCTCTCATAACGTCTCTCCATTGCTGGAGGAGTTCATCAGGCTGTGACTGGCCCTCCAGACCTCCAGGAATCAGCCAGTAGCTGACACAAGTCCTGACCTGCAGTGAATGCTGCCTGAAGAATGGGGGGTAGGAACAATGGAAGTCTCCCTTCCTCCCTCCACATGCACCCCAGAATTGAGCATCTCAAAGAGAAGGCCAGGCTAGATTAGACTGGGTGGGAGTTTAAGGCATCACAGGCGTGTTCCTCCAACCTGACCTCACTCTTTCCCACCCGACCCCAAGTAATCCAGCAAGGGGTGAGTCTAGCTGCTGCTGCTTGTATCTGCTCATGCCTCCTAAGTAAGGGAAGAATGACAATGACATCCTGCCATATTTTTGGGCACATTTTTAGTGGGTTCAAGTTTCCACTTATGAGTGGCTCCACCTTTATCCTGTGGTCAGCTCCTGGAGGTAGGGCTTAGCTTAGCCTGTGACCAAATGGGTCATCTTGGGTCTATCACCTCCTGAGGGCTAAGCTGAAAATTTACATGTGAAGTCCCATCGGCTTTGAAGGGAGCCCTGGACTTTCACAATCAAGTTAATCATTTGCTATGCTTTGTTTCAGATCAATGAGACCCCAAGAGGACAAGAGGGACAAGGGGTGGAATTTGCAGGCCAGAATCCACCTTGAATCGTCAGCGGTTCTGTTGTGACTATTTTATAGGTTTTTGTGAAGATTAAATCAAATGGCATACGTCAAGCACCCCGGAATGTGCCGAAGTTGGCACAACGTACGTGTTCAAGTTCCCTCCATCCCATCTAAGGGCACCATAGACCCTGCTCACCGCTTTGTTTAGGGACAGGTCTGCCCAGCACCAAAAGGTTCAAGCTCAGAGAAAAAAAAAGGGAGTTGGCCTAGAAATCCTGGCTGTGACTGACAGGGGAGACCTCCTGGTGGGTGGGACTCCATCACACATGCCACTTTCCAGGTGTCTGTGGCAGAAGGCACAGAAGGAACCCACAGATGGGGTAGGAGTGCTGACTCCCTCCCACCCTGGCTCCTATCTGGGCTGTTCTCTACACAGCAACCCGAGTGGGCCTGTTATGTCGTAGTACGTCTCCTGTCCACTCAAAACTCTCTGATGATTTCCCTGTATTCTGAATGGAAACCAGAGTCTTTACAATGGCCCATAAGTCTCTCCTCAATCTTACACCCCTTGGCCTCTCTGACTCTGCCTCCTAGCCCTCTCCCCATTGCTCTGCCTGTGTATGCCAGGGAGGTGCCCACAGCTTGGCCTCTGCACGTACTCCTTCCTGATCCTCTAACTTCCTGCATGGATGATGGCATGGTCACCTCCTTCCTGCCCTGGTCTCCACTCAGACGCCATCTTTCAATAGCCCTCCCTGCCCCATTTCCTGCTTTATTATCATTATTTTTTATCATGGCACTTATCCTCAGCTAACTGTGAATCATCAACTGTAGAGAGCTAACACACTCTCTATTTTATTCATATATCTCTTGCTCATTTTGTTTCTGTGATTTCTTCTGCCTTGAAAATAAACTCCATGAGGGTAGGAATATTTGACCTTTGTCCACTTTTAGTGCTGTATCCCCCAGTAGTCCTGGCACACAATCAGCAAACAAAAATCGAAGGAATGAAATGAATGAATGTTGTGAGAAGGGAGAGGCCACAGTCCCCGACCCACCCTAGCCGGTCCAACTGCAGATGGAAAGACCTCAAGTCTCACTGCAGCCAAGCTCATTGCAGCCCAGTGGGTGAAGGTTATACAAGCCCCATACCTGTGTTAAATGGTCTGTATGATAGCAGGAAGTCGACTCCAGGCAAAAGTAACAGGAGCTATTTACTGGAAAACTGTGAAAGTAATCACCACATGAATGAGGTATCAGGAAACTAACAATTCAATGTGTGCTCATGGACCAGGGTTGGGAATAAATGAAAGAAATAGAAGGCCTGCCAGAGATGCCTGAGCACATGTTTTTAAGGAAGGAAACTGCAAAATTAAATGCGGCGATATCATAGAAGTAAGATCATAAAACACAAAACAACATAACCTCACTGTGGGTTATGAGATTCTTGGACCTCACTAAAAAGAACCATGAAAATGGAGCTACTTGGTAGGGATCCAGTTGGAATAAGAACTAAAGTGGTCCCCCCTCTGCCTCAATGTTTGTGACCAGAGGAGATCTCTCTGAATGCAGTATGGGCAGCGGATGTGTGTGAGTGCATGGAAAGAAAATTTCCCGGTGGCTCACCCAGTGCCCGGGGACTCACCCAGTGCCCAGGGAAGACAGCTCCATGAAGGCAAGGCCCGAGTGTCTCTTTTGAGTACTTTGTTCCCATTGTTGGCTCGAAGCCGGACATGTCACTGACGCTTAGTCAATGTTTATGGAATCATGAGTTCATACTGAATATCAGACTTCATTGCCATCGGTGCCTTCTTTCCTGAGTTGTTTCTCAAGAGCTGTAATATGGAGAATTCTTCCTGGCTATTATTTGACATCCTAAGAAGTACATGTGTACAAGTACATGTGCACGCAAGAGTCTGGAGTTCGTTTTAGGGCCAAGAGCCTGATGTCCAAGCATCTGGGTTGGTCTCTGGGCTGCTTGGTTGTGTTTTGCCTCCACAGCCAGCTTTTGTCAGTGAGAGAAAATTGGCACAGGAGCTGAGGGTTGGGTTCAAATTTCAGCTCCGCAGGGTTCTCTTCGTGTGACCTCAGGCAAGTTACTGCATTTCCTTGGGCCTCCATTTCCTCACCCATAATGGAGAAGTGAGGGTTCTTCTTTTGTAGGGCTGAGCTTGGGATTGAGGGAGGCAATCTAGGTAAAGTACTTAGGCTTGTGCTCGGCACTTGAGAAGTGCTCGCTCAGGGGTTCATTCTTATTTCCTCTGTGAAGAAAGCAAAGGAGAGGTTATGTAAGATGCATCCGCCAGCTCCTCTGTGCAGGGAGGGCAGAGAAGGAAGAGACGGGGTTTGTCTTACAGGTGGAACTTGGAGTGGGTCAGGATTTGATGTCTTCTGGGAATTTATGAAGCTACTTTCAAACACATCACACACTAAAGGAATGAGCCAAGACCAAGTCTAACAGAACAGCCACTTTCAAATAGGGAAGGATGGATATATTTAAAGGGGCCAGACACACGGCCAGGGTCTAGGTGATGGAGTTCAGAGTTCAGGTGGAAACAAAGACAAGGAGAAGCCAGTTTCAGAACGGAAGGGAGGTGGGTGGAGGGGCTGGACCTGAGCTGTTGCCTGGAATGCCGTCACCTACTGGCTCCCGGAGGGCTTGTGCTGGAGTCAGAATCACTTAAAAGGTCAGGGACAGGGCACAAAATGAAAGAAAACAGCAAGGCAGCCCAAGGAACTCTCTGGTGAGCTCAGATTTAATAGCACATGAATAAAACATAGAGAAATGGCATCATTTTCTCCAGGGAATAGGAGCGGAGCGTGAGTTTATGACAATGGCACTAGGAAGACTAAGGTCTGATGTCTGCTGAGGGTTACAGAAACTCCTAAGGCAACAGAAACAGCTAGGAGAGAAGAGCAAGGATGAAGCAGGCCTGTGGCTTGTGGCCTGTAGGGCAGTCAGGACAGATGGCGAAAATGACAAACACACAAAAACCCGGTGACGACAACAACAACAAATACGACAACTCTTTGTCCCTAAGTCAAGCAGAACATTCCAGCACCGTGGTGTGGGGAAGATGGATCCCATGGGAGCATGAGTGGGTCAGGGAGTATCTGCCTCCAAAGCAGCTGCTCTCAGGAGGCATCCCAGGGATGAGTTTTGTTGGACCTGCATGGAATTGCAAGTTTAAAGTGGAAACCAAATATTTTTAAATCCACATTTCTTCTTTAAAAAAAACACAAAAAAATACCTGGCATTTCTGGTGTTTCTTGCAATGGTGGGCAATTTGGTAATGTTGGATGCTTCCTCCTGGATGGCAAAATCGGCTGGGTGTCGCTAACTTTCGATGAGTGTCACCAATCCCTCCCCCCTCCCTCCCACCCCCGACCCCTGCTTGGCTCCTGTAGACATTTGAGTTTGGGATCCCTGATATAAGTGCTGTAAATCCCGTCCAAGTCGCCTGACATGATCCCCAGGGACTGAGAGAGCTTGTAAATGACAGCATCGAACTTCTGTGGGTGATCTAGAAGGAATCCTAGAAAGCCTAAGTGGTGCTATGAAACTGAAAATGAACAGTATCATTGCGTCCTCAAAAACAACAAAGAGAGAGAGAGAGTCTATGGAGAAGTTGGAGGGGGTGCTCCGAGCAGAAGCAGGATTAGAAATATGGTAGATTTTTAGGTGTCAGCACCAAAGGATAATTCTGGAATAAAGTTTCTAGGACTCTGGCAAGGGCTATATTCCTAAACCTGACCTTCTTTTCACCTTTTCCCCTAATGATTTGTTGAAAGATAAGGAAGTTAAAAATATCAAAACATGCACGTAACACAAACCTGACAAGGAGAGTGAAATTATGCAGAGTGAACAACTGTTATTGGGCTACGGTCCTCACCCCCACTGTCCTTGTACAGGCTGGCATGGGTGGGATTCTAGAACTGCACGTGAGCATAAAAATAGGGTTAGGGTTTAGATCACAGTAGGTAAGCAAGACTTAATCATGTGGTGGCCAAAATGGCCAATCTCATCTTCAGCTGCTTGATTAAAATTGTAATACCTAGAAGAAGGAAAAGATTTCTAGTCTCCTGGGGCCATATGTCAACCACAGCATAAATGTTCATTTCCAACAGTTTCTTTCTGCTTTTTATCCCAACTTCTTATTATAACAAATTTCAAACATATAGAAAAGCTGAATTGTACTACGATAAACACTTGTATATTCACCACACAGAATTAACAATTTTTAACAATTTGCCATATTTGCTTTATTCATTCATATGTGTATGTAAGAATATATGTATATACCTGTATATGTTTGTGTACATGTGCATGTGTGTAAGAATATGCACTGTATATATATGTGCGTATATGTATACGTGTACTTTTTTTCAGAGCAACTTAAAAGTAAATTGTAGATGTCAAGGTACTTTATCCTTGAACACTTGAGCCTGCATCTTCCAGGGACAAGGACACTTCTTGTATAATCACTATCCTACCACCATGCACAAGGAGATTGACAATAATTCCCAAATATAATTGAACATTCGGTTCATATGAAAATTTCCCCAGTTGTCTCTAAAATGCCTTTTATAGTTATTTGAGTCAGTTCTTCAATAAGTGAACTAAATCTGCTTTCTGTTTTCTTTCTTTCTTACTGCTTACTCTAGCAGTGAATTCCAATTTACTGATAATGGCAATGTAGGATGAAGAGCAAGTTTTGAGACGGAAAATGAGTTCCAGCCTGTGAATCTTGAATGTAGGTCTGGAGTCAGTGGTACATATTTGGGAGCTGTCAGACTAGAGGCAGTACCTAAAATGTTGGGAGTGGGCTGGGTGCGGTGGCTCATGCCTGTAATCTCAGCACTTTGGGAGGCCAAGGCAGGTGGATCACCTGAGGTCAGGAGTTTGAGACCAGCCTGGCCAACATGGTGAAACCCATCTCTACTAAAAATACAGAAGTTAGCTGGGCATGGTGGCGTGTGCCTGTAATCCCAGCTATTGGGAGGCTGAGGCAGGAGAATCACTTGAACTCGGGAGGCAGAGGTTGCGGTGAGCCGAGATCACGCCACTACATTCCAGCCTGGACGACAGAGTGAAACTCCATCTCCAAAATAAATAAATAAAATGTCAGGAGTGCAGGAGATCATCTAGGGACACTGTTGTCACCATCATTATCATTACCATCCACTGACTTCAAAATCTACCTGGCATTGTATTAAGCACTTGTTATCATTAGTTCATTTTCTTACCACACTCTTCTGTGATAGGTATGCTTGCCTTCATCTTTCTGGGAAGGACAAAGTCTCAGAGTGACTTCCTAACTTTCCCAAGTGATCGCTGCTACTGCATCTGGGAGCTGAGACTCACCCCTCTGTCTGGTGGCGCAGTCCCTGTATGTGCCACTGTGCCAGCCTAGAATGAGACCCAGAGACGCTTGAGTGTGGGCAGGAGGGATTTACCACAGGATCCTGGGAGGAAAAGGCCAGAGAAAACCAGAAAGGATATTGGGGGAAACCAAGTTTCTAATTATAAAAAGGGAAGAGAGTAGGTGGGAAAAGGTTAAATATAAAGGCAAAACCAAGAAGAACAGGACAGCGGGAGAGATGTGTCAGGAAGGCAGGGCTGTGGGTTCCAATGGACAGGGCAGCGCACCTGTTTCTCTGAAACTGACAGGGAAGGGACAGAGGGAGGGGTCTATGTTAGACTGCGGGAGCAGAGGCCAGGGGATGGTCAGTGCGTTTGTTTTCTTGGTAAGCAGAATGCGCTTAGCAAAGAAGAGTGAAGATAATCAAGTCGTGGTGAGGACAACCATGTTGGTTATCATCAGATTAACAATAGTAGGCTGAACTCTTTGAACTTGCTGGAGTCCAATGATAGGAGACCTATAAGAATAGTTTCTGGAGAGAAAGTTTGGAGGAGGCTAAGTGGTGGTCATGAGCTTGTCTCTACCTTCCCGACAGCGATACCTTGGGTATCCCTTAGACAAGTCCTCAAAGTACTGGCCAGAAAGCCACCTAAGGCACTGCCTCCAGCCCCTCTCCTGAGCCCACACACTCTGCCCTGCTCCTCACGTGACATTTCCCATCTTCCCCAGCTCCTGTAGATAGGGACATGTTTTTTTAATGAAAGATCTCACAAATTTATTAATGAACCCATCTGACTAGTGCAGAACATATAAACAAATAGAAAAAATATATCTCCAATAAAACATGTCCAAGGGTCCAGATAGTGGTGATATTTGCAGCTTGATATGGGAATGATGACCCTGATGCAGCATAAATATGTGTGCGACCTCATGGACCATTCCTTGTAGATCCAGCTTGGTTCTTCTCCAATGTCTCTTCTTGGAGTTGTACCTGATTTATCAGCAGTTTCCATCTGAATCCACTGGGGAATGGGACAATTTTGCTTTTGTTTCTTGGCCAGGAATCCCTTGACCCAGAAAGTCTTGTGAGAAGACATGGCGAGAAACAGGGTCAACCACACACACCACGATGGCGGAGAAAGCCAGATCATGCACTTTGAGGATTCTTTGGGGCCTGACTCTGAACTCCAGTTAGCTGGGCGTCCAGACAGCTTGATGGAAAGGCATGTGTTCTCACGGAGCCTGCAGGGCTTTTCCCGGGTAGGACACTGCAGTGTGAGGAGTGATGGAAGTGTGGTCGAGAGCAAGAAGGCAAGTGAATCTGTTCGGTTGGTGAAAGCTGAGCAGCCTCCAATGACCTTGAATTTCAACAAAGGGGTGTAGGCTTTTCTGTGGGTGTAGGGATGCCTGGAAACTTTGGAGAACTTGAGAAACAGCCTGGGCTTGTGAGAGCAGATCTCTCTAAGCCGGGGTGTCTGGGGAGGATGGAAGAAATGCAGAAGGGAAGAGAAGACAGCCCTGGTTGTAAGTGCTTGGTAGAAGGGGGACAAAGTTCTCTGTTGGTCTTACCTGCTGCTTCATGGAAACTCCAGAATTCTCTCTGCCCATGTGCTCTGGGGGAGCTGATGGCTCCCCCACTCCCTAGCTTGGAAGATAAGGTATCACTTACTCCATTGCTGAATTCTCACTGGCAAACCAGCAATGACTTCTGCCAGCAGACATCTCAGAGGAAGGGAAGGACAGCTTTGCCCCTCTCTGTCCCCACCTTTGGCCAAGCTTCTGTAGGACAAAAATTCTTTTTGTTTTTTTTGGATACAGTATTGCTCTGTCACCAGGCTGGAGTGCAGTGGTGTGATCTCAGCTCACTGCAACCTCCACCTCCCAGGTTCAAGTGATTCTCCTGCCTCAGTCTCCCTAGTAGCTGGGACTACAGTCACCTGCCCCCATGCCCAGCTAATTTTTGTATTTTTAGTAGAGACAGGATTTCACCGCATTGTCCAGGATGATCTCAATCTCCTGACCTTATGATCCTCCCACCTCGGCCTCCCAAAGTGCTGGAATTACAGGTGTGAGCCACTGCGCCCTGCAGTCTTCATATTTTTTATCCTCAAAATAAATTTTGAAAAACTATATATCTTTCATGTGCATTTTTAAGTCGACATCTAAAATTTTTGGTAAGTTTAAGCAGTTGCAAAGGATGTCATTTACACTAATATGTAAGCATGGACTTTTAAATAAAAATAATTATATTCCTCTTTTCAAATGTAACAGTGGTGATATGGTTTGGATATTTGTCTTAGCCAAATTTCAAGTTGAGCTGTAATCCCCAGTGTTGGAGGTGGGGCCTGGCGGGAGGTGATTGGCTCATGATGGTGGATTTCTCACAGATAGTTTAGCACCACCCCCTTGGTGCCGTCCTCGTGATACTCAGTTCTCACACAGTGTGTGGCATCTTCCCCATCGCTCTCTCTTGCTCCTGCTCCAGCCATGTGAGATGCCTGCTCTCCCTTCACCTTCTGGCATGACTGGGAGCTTCCTGAAGCCTTCCCAGAAGCCGAGCAGATGCTGGTGCCATGCTTCTTGTACAGCCTGCAGAACCACAAGCAAAATAAATTGTTTTCTTTACAAATTACCCAGCCTCTGGTATTTCTTTATAGCAGTTCAAGAATAGCTTAAGAATAGCTTACACACAAGTGAAATACAAATACCCAAATAATTCACCATTATCTATTACAAAAACAAACAGAGCAAGTTCATCTGTAATGTTCAGAACGTGCATAACAGAAATTTTAAAACATTTTGGTGACCATACATGTTTAAAAAAATTTTCTTTTTGATTGAGTTATCCCTACAGCTATTATTAGTACACAGCTGGTCAAATCAATGGACATTTTAAATGTTGATCAATAGTTATTAGATACAAAGTTTAACTTTTACCTCAAAGATAGCCCTTGTTTTGGGTGGATTCAAGGACTTTTGGTGTCTCGATCAAAGCAGGATTTCTGCCACCAGAATTCTGGATTGCTCCTTACTCAGTGCTCTGGAGGATTTAACACCCTGGTGCAACGCAGGTTTCAATTTTTAAGGTGGGAGAATGTCACTGTGTGAGGACAGGGGCGCAATGGATGTGGGCCAAGGGCTTTGAATTTAGACCCATTCTCAGGAAGATCAGCGTCAGGAGGGCTTCAGGATTTGTAGTCAATGCCCATCAGCTGGTTGCCCGAGGGTCTTCGGAGAGTGTTCCATAGTCTCAGGTGCACTTAGCCAAAGAGAGGAGAAAGATGGATTGCGGGTGAAAACAAAAACGAGGATTATTTTGAGATTAATAAAAACAGGCTGACAAAGTTCAGTTAATGAAAACAAAGTTATAGCCAGATGGGAGAAATCAGTTCCAGTGTTGTATAGCACTATAGGATGACTGTAACTAACAATAATTTATTGCATGTTTTTAAGTAGCTAAAAGAGCAGATTTTCTATTTTCAACACAGGGAAATGATAAGTGCTTGATGTGCAGGATACGTTAATTACCCTCATTTGATCATTATGCATTGTATATGTGTGTCAAAATATCACACCGTACTATGCAAATATGTGCAATTATAATACGCTGATTTAAAATAATAATAAAAGCAAAAAAAGAATTATGGGTAGTGGAGTAGGGATTTCAAAGGAGCCTGGGTCTCCGATTATATCAAAGAACTGGTGAAAGAAAAGTTAAACTCTTTCTTCTTGTTGAAAAAAAACAAGCTGAGCTATTTGAACTCTCTGATGTTTGATATTAGATGTATAAAAATGATGACTTCATGTAGAACAACCTAAAACCTCAGCAAGTAGTTACAGCAGTCTTATTATGGGCCAAGTAATAGTCTAAGGACTCAACACAATGTCTTATCAAAAAGCACCTCTAAATGATGTCAAGAAGTAGGTATTTTCTTCATTTTCTCATGAGGAGACTGGGGCTTTGAGAAGTTAAGTAATTTACTCAAAGTGATCTATCTAGGAAGGTACTGAGCTCTAAATGGGTCTAAATGGGTTGTAGATATTGGTTACATTCATGGCATATTTGTGGCGTTGTTTCTAGAGAAAGCTCATCCAAATCAGAATATTCAGCCCTCATTCTATGAACTTATATTACAGGTTTTTGAGAAAAGCAAACAACTTTTCCTGCTCTCTTTCCTCAGATGACTTTTATAGTAAAAATAAGATAAACCAATATGCAGAAATTCAACTTACCATCAATTGAGGTAATGTAAGAAAACAGAGCTATAAAATAGGAGCTAAAACACTAACCATAAAAGAGACCACGCTCTTTGGCCCAGCAATCGTGCTGTGGAAAATAGACCTCAAAAATAGCCCCAAATCTATTTGTACAAGAGTGTTTATAATATAGTATTTACAAGCTGGAAAGGACTCAAACACCCAAGCATGAATAATAAACACATGCATAGCATTTTATGGTTTAGAAAGTGCATTCACACGTCTTAGTCAATTTGGGCCGCTGTAACAAAACACCATAGATTGAGTGGCTTAAACAAGAAATGTATTTACCATAGTTCTGGAGGCTGGGAAATCCAAGATCAAGCTGCTGGCAGATCCAGTGTTTGGTGGGGGCTCTCTTCTTCTTGTAGATGGTCACCTTCTGGCTAGGTGCTTATATGGTGGGAGGAAAGAATGAGAAAGAAAGAGACAGAAATATGTGCTCTGGTCTCTTCCTTCTCTTATAAGGGTGCCGATCTCATCATAGGGCTACACCCTCATGACCTCATCCAAAGACCCCCATCTCTACATACCATCACACTGGTATTAGGGGATCAGCATATTTTAGGGTGCGGGGGACAGAAACATTTAGTCCATAGCAACACACAATTATCTCCTTTGAGTCTCACCAGCCCTGCCAGGTATAGGCCAAGAATGAATAAGGTCCCCAATGGGGCTTAGATGCGAAGTGACTCTACAGGGGAAGAAAATGGTGAAAGAAAAACTGGATGTGTGAGTTGTTCACTTGACTCTGTTTTGGGGCTCCCTGGGCCTTATATTATTAGGTGACCACTTCTCACCTTGGCACCCCAGATGCATCACTCACCTCTCCACACGTGAGCTGGTGAGGTCAAACTGATCGTCAAGTGGCATTTCAGGAATCTGTGTCTTTGCAGGCATTCTCCTCTTTGCCTGCAACCCTCTTCACTTGAATGACACCTTCTGATACACTGAAGATGCAGCATAGACAATGCCTTATCCTGAAAGCCTTCATCCTCCCCTCGAGGCTTTGGCCCCTGCAGGGCCACTCCACCGCACAGCTCACCCCCTGGCTCTTGTGACCCACCTGTGCTGGTAGAGAGCAGAGCCTGGTGGTGCCACAAGCATCTCATTGCCTGGGAGAGCAGCCCTCTGTGAAAGGATGGGGCCCTGCAGGAAAGAACAGTGGGTCATTGGCCCCAGGCTATCTGCACTCGATGTTTCCCTCCTTCCCTGAAGACATAATCAGGACCGAGCCTCCAACATCCCCATCCCTACCTTCCCCAGCCACCTGCAGAAACACAAGCCCCGCAGGGTGTCCAGCACCCTCCAGCCCTGCTCCCCATGCATGTCCTTGGCCTCCCACTGTGCCCTGGAATTCCAAGTCCAACAATGATGCCTCTCTGTCTTCAACCTGTTCTCTGCTCAGCCCCTCCCTGTCCTAACAGAAACTTGTCTGTCCCCTGAGGCCTCTGCTTTCTCTGAAGCCCACACGAGTCAGGCCTTTTCTTTTCTCATACCCAGCATAGCCTGTGCGCAGAGGTAGGGGTCCTCCTTGCTCCACTTTCTGTCTCTCAACCATTTCTCTCCCTTTCCTCTAAAACCCCTGGCCCTTCATGCTTCCCTGCTCCTTCTTGTTACCCAGCCCCCTTCTTCCTTATCCTGAGGGCTTTAGGGCCAGCTCCCCGGCTTCCTTTCCTCTTCTACCCCTGCCCCAGGCCTTGGTGATCACAGCCTCCACGTGGATAACCCACTCAGCACCCTTCTCACCTCCCCAGGTTCTGATTTGACTTGACCTCAGCCTCCCATTCCCACGGTCGGTAGGTTTCAGTCTGGAGGCCCACTCTCCTGTGTGGTGTCTGACTGCTGAAGTGACCCAGTATCCGTGGAGCCCATTGCTCTTCTCTGGGCAGCACGGCCTGCCCAGGTGACCTCCCGAGTTGCATGATCATAGATGCCATCTCTGTGTCAAGGGGTCCTATCCCTCCTCAGACCTTGACTCCTCTCAGTCCTTCCACATGCTCCTCCTCTCCTTCCCTTGCCAACTCCTACTCACTCTGCAAAACCCAGGCCACACTCTGTGGGAACTTCTGGAGTTCCCTGGGAAGATATAGTTCCCCCCTTTCTGTGCTCCAGGGACACCTGTACCTCCACTAAGTTGGTCCATGGCACACCATGTCTTTCTCCCTTGAGCCCCTCAAAGGCTGGAACCACGGGTTACTGATCTTTATACCAACAAGTGTAGTGGAACATTGTAAAAGGACCAGAGGATATGAAGAAGATGAGTAAGAAGAGGTCACGGGGTGATGTAACCCGCTGGGGATTTGGTTTTGAGGGCCCCTTGGTTGAGGTGGTCTCTTTTCCACAACAGTGTTTTGGTGAAGAGCACTGTTTGGTAAACATGTGAAGCAACTGACCCTTCAATATCGATGTAGGTAACACTTGTCAAAAATTGACATGGCAATACCACTTACTACATTTTTACCCAAAGTTGAAAAATATATGGTAGGCAAGAAGGAAAAGAACAAGTAAGTGAAAAAATTAACACTGTTAAATTCTTCCAAAGAAGAATTAAAATTACCAAGCATTCTCCATGGTCATTTGGCTTCATGAATGGCTTCTCTATTTATAGTATATGTCCCTGAGACCTGAAAGACAGCAAAACCCAGGAATATGTCACTTAAGAGTTTTGATCCTGGGCCAGGCATGGGGGCTCCTGCCTGTAATTCCAGCACTTTGGGAGGCCGAGAGGGGAGGATTGCTTGAGCTCAAGACACTGAGGCCGCAGTGAGTCATGATTGCGTCTCCAGCCTGGGTGACAGAACCAGACGGTGTCTCAAAAAAACGAAAAAAGAATTTTGTTCCTAGAAATTATTTCAAAAAATGCTTATTTGTTCTGTTAAGCAAGTGAAGTCCATTTCCGTACAAACAGAAGGTCACTGTTGGTATCCTACACCGTGCAAGCGTGTCATTTTGTCTGCAGCTCTCTGAAGCTGCCATGGGATGCGGGCAATAAAAGGCACTGTGCTCTCCCTGGCTGTCCTGAGAAAAGTTATTTAACATCCCCGGGTCTTGGCTTCCTCAACTGTGGGCATTTATAAGGTTATTAAAATTAACTTACATAACAGTTGCTAAAATTCCTAAGGTCTGGTCTGTTGTAAGCTAAAAAAAAATGTTCGTTCCCTATTCTATTTTCATTTAACCAGAGGTTACTCTTAAAATCTGGCATTGCCTCTTTCAAGCTCTAAACTAGAGCCTCTGTTCATAGAGGAGGCATTTTCCTTATGAAGCTAGGAAATTTCATAGTGGAGTTTTCCTGCCAACTCCTACGCACCCTTCAATGAGTAAGAGTTGTCTGGTGACCAAACACAGACACTCCTTATGGAAAACTGAAGGGAGGCTTCCCTTTCGGGCGGGGGAAGGGAAGCAGAGCAGAAGCAGGTTTGAATCATGTGCTTGCCGCTCGCCACTTTCTGGTCTATTTGTGTGACTGCATCTGCCTCCACCCCAGCCTCCCACCCCAGAGAGCAGGTGGGGTGGAAAGTCTGGTCACGGGGTCCAGCAGGAGTGCTGAATGGGTCCCGGACACTTGGCTGGGCTGGACACTGTTTCCTAGCATCTCCTGCCTGGGTAGGACAGTTTTGGGTAAGGGTGGACAAAAGAGGAACTTGTGAGAGATTGGAGAGGCAGGAGTGAAGCGACCGCCATGCCTGAACATCTCCCCACGACTCCTTCCCAGGGCATAACTTTCACCAACAACTCCAGCTATTAATAATTGACTGACATTAAAATTAAGTGATTAAAATGTACAGGACCATGGAATAAGCATTACCTGAAAAGCACTCACTTATTGTGTATGTCTTGGGTGTTAAATGCACAGAGATGAATACAGTGGATTTTTCCTTCAGAGAGTGGTGACCAAGGATGGGTGGAAGAGCTTCATGAAGGCTGAGACTGTGTGTTGCGATCTAGTGGCGACGCATCCGAAGTGTGTCCATGCTGGGAGGAAGCCACTCACCGCTCTGCTAGCTGTGGCTGAGGGGAGCCTAGTGCAGGAGCTAATATTTCAGCTGGGTGTGGTCGGGAATTAGATGTTCTCCAGGTGGAAAGCGGGGCACAGGACGTTCTTGGTGGGATTCCTGAAGTCGGGAACAGGAGGCCAAGGAAGACAAGCACTGGAGCCAGGAGGCGGGGCCAAGAAGTTCCAAGGTCAGGGACCAGGAAGACAGCGGAGGCATGCATGTGAGAGCATTCGTCTGTGAGTCTGTGTGCGAGTGTGTGTGTTTATGTGTGTCTGTGTGCATGTGTCTATGTGTGTGTGCGAGTGTGTGTGTCCACGTGTGTCTGTATCTGTGTGTATGTGTCTATGTGTCTGTATGTGTCTGTGTCTATTTGTGTGTGTAACTGTGTGTATGTGTGTCTGTGAGTCTGTATGTCTGTGTGAGTGTGTGTATGGCTATGGGTGTGTGTGTCTTTAGTGCATTTGTGAGTGTGTGTGTTTTTGTGTGTGTGTGCTGATCTGTATGAGTGTAAGTCTGTGTATCTCTATGTTATATATGTATCTCTATGTTTCTGTATATGTATGTACGGGTTTATCTGTGCGTCTTTATGTATGAGTGTGTTTCTGTATATCTGTGTGTGAGTGAGTGTATATTTTTGTGTATATATGTGTGTGTGTCTTTATGTGTGTATATAAATGTGTGTTTGTGTCTGTGTGTCTCTGTGTATGTCTTTATGTGTGACTGTGTGTGTCTCTGTGTTTGGGTCTGGGTGTATGTCTCTGCCTGTATATATGTGAGTATATGTATATCTCTGTGTGTATGTGTTTATGTGTGTCTATGTGTGAGTGTGTCTCTGTGTTTAGGTCTAAGTGCATGTGTGTGCACGTGTGTGTGGGTGCATGTGTGTGGCTCACTTAACTTCCACTCCTTAGGACAGCTGGCAGGAATTCCCGAAAGGAATGTGTGTGCTCATTGGAGTCAGGCTCAGAACTTCAGGCTGACTCATCTGTCTTCCCAGTCCAGTTCTCCTGTCAGTCCTTGTACCCCTGCAAATCCACCAGCAGGAGTGCTGGATGGGCCCTGGACACTTGGCTAGGCTGGAACAATGTTTCCTAGAATCTCCTGCCCTGGTAGGATAGTTTTGGGTCAAGGTGGGCAAAAGAGGAACTTGTGAGAGATTTGAGAGGCAGGAGTGAAGCGGCTGCCATGACTCTGAGAAGGCCATCGTGCTCAGATGTGGCGACAGACAGATGCAGGATGCTCCACCTCCTGTCCCCCACTCTATCCTCTGCACCCAGCTCTTCTTCCTGCCTTCAGCCGCTGCTTGCCAAGAGCGCCCTGGGCTAACCACCAGACACCTGTGCAGAGCCAGAGGGGCAGCCACCACCAGAGGCATCAGCATCAGCTCCTCAAAAGCTTCTCCCTGAGCTTCCTTCCACTTTGCTGGCTGGACATGCTATTGGGCTCCTGGCTTTCCTGAATGGCTCCAATGTGACTACTCACATCAGTGCCTAAGGCAGGCTGGTTGGTGACTCCCCTTCCAGGCCTTCACTCCCCAGCATGTGGTAAGACCTAACTCCAGGAAGGCAAGCCCATTTCCACCATGCTCACGGTGGCGGTGGTTCCACTCCCCCAGAGCCCCTGGACTGTTGCCGTGGCTGTCCTGCCTGGGTTTGCATTTTCCTCTCTGGGTTGAAGGGCTGCTTCTCTTTCTGCCCACAGAGCCTGGTTCCATTGCAATCTCTAGTCCAGTCCTTCTACCCTATGGCAAGTTTTTCCAGTGTTTGTAAAGCTGCCACATCCTCCCAAGTTGTCAGAGGTACTGAAGCAGATGATCTGGGTAGGGTCCAGGAATCTGAATTTCTTTAACAAGGCTTTATTCCTGCCAGGAGATTCTTCTGTAATACACTGGGTGTGGTCTAGATTAGCCCAAGGTGGCCATGGACACTATACCACATCTCCTGGCTCTTTTGTCTACACTGCACTTTGTCTATTTCTTGTCAGTTTCCTCTTATGATTTTAGACAATGGCAGTTCACCTCCATATCCTCAGAGAACAGTTGCTGTGGCCAGGCACGGTGGCTTATGCCTGTCATCCCAGCACTTTGGGAGGCTGAGGCAGACGGATTGCCTGAGCTCAGGAGTTTGCGACCAGCCTGGGCAACACGGTGAAACCCCGTCTCTACTAATAAACCAAAAATTAGCCAGGTGTGGTGGCATGCACCTGTAGTCCCAGCTACCGGGGAGGCTGAGGCAGGAGAATTGCTTGAACCCGGGAGGCAGAGGTTGCAGTGAGCTGAGATCGCGCCACTCCACTCCAGCCTGGGCCACTGTACTGATTGTACCACTACACTCCAATCTCAAAAAAAATAAAAAGGAGAGAGAGAACAGTTGCTGCTATATACTTGTTGCTAAATAAATGTTTGAGAGAAGAAAAGGAAGACGGAGAGATGGAAACAGTGAAGAAAAAACAAAGGGCCAGTCCTGGGCGGGGGTTTGGCTCAGCACAGGCCGTAGAGGTAGGGGATGGACAGGAAGCAAGGGTATCTGCAGGGCTGGGACATTTGTCTACCCCCAGCACAGGTCCAGGTAGGGCACATCTGCCTTCTCTGTCCATGGTCCAAGAGGTCTTCAGGCAGGTGGGAAGCAGAGGCTTTCAGAGGTTGCCCTTGCTCTGACTAGCCCCAGGAGCTTGCAAGACACCTAAGTAAGGACTGGGTGCACCCCACTGGTTGGGAGAGGCAGTGAGGCCCGGGAGAGAGACACAGGCTCTGGGGCAGACATGGGCTCATATCCTGGCTGCCTCTCATTTTAGATGAACTCCAGAACTGGGATTCCGGTAGTACCTACGTCATCAGGGTATTGTGAGGATTTGCAGGGATGACAGAGTGCCCAGCACGATGCCTGCACACAGCAGGTTGCCAGCGGATGCCACGTCCCTTCTCGTCACACACACTCCTCTCAGGCCCCTTCGGTCATGACAAAATACACCCTTTAAGCTGCCTGGCACTGAGGCCAGTCATCTCCTTCTATCTCTATTGCTGTTTTCACCCCGGGAAATTAGCTAGTTTGCTACTTTGCACTGTAGGGTGTCTGGGTGCTCTTTTGTTTTCTCATACTGAGCAAAGAACTGGGAAATGGTGAGTGGTGGCTCAAGGACGATTCCAGGCCTGAAGGGCTGATTGTCAGGTTATGGGGAGAACCTGTTCTACTCTGTTTACTCTCATTGCGCAAACTCCCCCGGGGGTGATTCAGGAAGGGTTGCTGATATCTGGAGCCCAGGCACTTCCCTGAAGAGTGTGGTCACCAGGTAAATGGCAAGGCCCGAAGAATGACTCTGTGTCTTCCCGGCAGACAACCCCTACCTCAGGTCCCTCTTGTCTGTGATCCAACCTCCGCCGATGAGCAAAGAAGGTTGGAACATTCTTGGGACACTTCAGGAAGCCCAACCTAGAAGTTTTTGAGTGTTCTGATACAGGGGTGTCTGAGGGAGACAGTGATGGTCACAAGAAACAGAAGCCCCTCAAGCTCGATAAGGCGATAGAGTATCTGACGAGGCCCAGGCGGGAGTCTCCGGGCCTTTCCCAGTGGCAGGAACTGGGAGTGGAAATCCATCAGGAGCCAGGAGCACTGGTTTCCACAGCTCTTGCACTGTCCTCGGGGCTACTCCCTCTATAGCCTCGCTGCTCTGCATGCTGCCTCAGTGATAACCTCCATCCTCAGTCTGCAGCAGAGCTCTCCTTCCTCATCAGGGCACACAGCCCCAAAGACTGACAGCTTCCAGCTACTGCTAGCATCAAGGACTGTCCCGAGCGCCTTTATCCCTTACTTCAAATTTTACACGGAAAAAATCTCTGATTTGCCTACTGAGCATGCTCCTTTACCTTCCATCCTCAACCTCTGAGGCAGGCTGGACAGCAGAATGGAGTCTTCTCCAGAGGCCGGGGCAGCTCGTAAGAGCACATAGAGCCACAGATCACCGGAGGTCTGAGGCTGCCGCTCAGAGGACAGGTGTCGTCCAGGTCACTCACTGAGGGGGTTTTGAAAATGCTGAGCTTCCACTCACGTGTAGGCATCCTTGTCTGTGCTGGGTGGTATCATGGCACAGGCGCAAGACTGCTCCGTTGCAGGGCTGAGTCCCCAGCCTGACCTTCTGCATGCAGGTCCGGTGTTCCACTCACGCAGCCGTGACCCACAGGACCAGGTTTGACTGGGGCATGAATGCAAATGCAGCCTGATAAGCCAATGACTTCCAGTCCCCCTCTCCAATATAGCAAGTTAGGTCCTTTACAAACCTTCTCCTTTCATTTTCGTATCTCTGGAGTGCTTAGAAAATGAATTCTGGTTAAACATTTCTGGCCAGGGCTGGAAAGAACCGGGACTAAGCAGCCTTGGAGATCCTGTAGACCTGCGGAGGTGCCTGTCTCAATTAGAACTTGGCTCCCATCTCTCTTTCTTCCCCACCCGCGTTGTCTCCAGTGACAAAGTTGACAAAGTTGGCTACACTGAGACGTGGTTCCTGTGGACTCCTGCAGGCTCCGAGCAGGTCAGCCTGTATCTTCCAGCCAGTGATAGTTTCTCCCAGGTGAGAGGCAGGACAGTCCTCCTCCGTGGCACCTTCAGGCCCCAGGCCCTCTGCAGGCCATACAATTGATGGCACCCACTGCCACCACAGGTATCTTGTACACAGGGATGAGTTCCCGGTTCAGGTACCTCACATGCTGACTTCATCTTGGCCACCTGCAAGCACCCCAGGGATATCAGAAACAATTGGAGAGGGGCTTCTACAATTCCTAACTTGTCACTGGAGAGAGAGGGGGCCTTAGGTTGGAGTTGCTATTGCTCCATGCAAACCACCCCAAACTTAGTGGCATAAGATAGGCACTTCTTCATGCTCAGGAATCTGTGGGTTGGGAATCAGGGCCTGGAAAGGCCTTTCTCTGCTCCCTGGTGACTGTGGCTAGCTGGGAAGGCTGGAATGCCTGGGACAAGGTAGACAGCCAAGGCTGCGGGCCCCTTTCCAGGTGGCTTCCTCACTCACTGTCCAGAGCCTGTGCCAGAATGGCTGGGTGGGGGTGGGGGTGTCCTCTGAGACCAGAGCACCTACCTGTGGCCCCTTTGTGTGGCTCAGATTCTCAGAGTGTGGCATCCTGGTCCTGAGTGGGAATGGTCAGAGAAGGGCACTCCAGGGAGAGAGCTCCCCAGAGAGCTGCACGATCTTCTTGGCCAAGCCTTGAAGGTCACACTCATCACTTCTGCCTCATGCTATTGGTCGAAGCAGCGACAAGCATCCTCAGATGCAGGGGCGGAGACTCAGATGCACCCTCACTGCAAGGAGTGCCCAAGTCACTCACATGATAAGAAAGCCTTGGGGTGACAAATATTGTAACAGCCATCTTTGGGAAACAGCCTACGGTACCCCACGCTAACAATTCTTTCTGGGCCTTATGCTTTAGTGTGCAATACCCAGGGTGGCTCCAGCCAAGGGCAGGCTGGTGGGGCAGTGTCCTGACTATGGGAGAGATAGAACACAGACACAGCTGTCTCCACCCACACGGAGGATGGCCTAGCCAAGTCCCCATCTCTCCATTCCAATTCCTCCCTAACTGTAAGGCCCTGCAAACCTGCTATGTCATCTTCCTGCACAGGGAAACAGAAAAAGACTCAGCTTCAAAGGGTAGGTTTTTTGGAGAGGGGGTGATTTGTTGATTCAAATTTTCAAAGATTTGGAGTAATTTTACTTGGGATTCAGGTTAAAGTCCCCTATGTCTCGACTCCCCCAGTTTGGCCAGCAGGTATGAGGGGGGTGTTGCTGAGGAATAGGGGCTCCATGGTGAGATGCTGCAAAGGCAGCTCCTTCCATCTGCAGCAGCTGATAGCAATCCCCCAGAGAGGTCAGCTTCATGTCCCCTTGGGTGCCTGCTGGGCTCAATGTGCCTTCCAGGAAGAGACTCGGGGAGCCATTACCAGCTGTCAAAGGGATCCTTTGTGAGTTTGGACACCTCAGCTTCTGGGACGGGACAGGATGCGTTGTGCATCTGCATTGTACGCAGGTCACAGCTGGATGTCCCCCTTAAGGAAATGTCGGTTTCAGGAGTGGCAGGAGTGTTTACTGTTTGAGCTAGATTTTTTTCTTTTATTTATACATAATGTTTGACATATTTATGGAGTAGATGTGAGTGTATTTTATATGCATAGAGTGTTCCATTTGCCCCCAAGATATACTCAGCTCTGTTTGTTCACTCCTCTGTGGGCCAGGTCCAGGAGGCTGGACAGTATGGACCACATCAAAAGACTGTCCTTCCCCTGGAAATACAGTTCAGTTCATACCTGCTAGCTATCAGAGAAGGAAGGAGGAGAAGTCAGTGATTTATTTCTTGGCTTCATCTCTGTGGCATTTTCCCAAACTGGACGAGGTTGAATGCAGGCTGGTGCCATATGCTGCTGGTAGGTGAAATGAGTGACTGCTACATTGCAGCCCCTGAGACAGGGATGAAGGAAAGTCTTGAGACAGGGATGAAGTGACCTGAGACAGGGATGAAGGAAAGTCCTCCAGGTGGGCAGAATTCATTATTTGCTTCATATGGCGAGGTAGGAGGCCTAAGATACAGATACGCGTGGACTCCTGGGTCTTGGAAAAGAAATGAGTTGAACAGGACTGGGAAGGGACAAGACTGGAGGGCTGGGGACAAGGAGAGCTGGGCAGGGGCTGTGTGTACACCTGTGCATCTGAACACACAGCATGGACGTCTTTGTGCTGTGTGCCGATGCCACCAGAAGAGCTGCTGAACTACAGCTTGACAGGACGGTTCCTACTGCAATATCCGCCAGTCTCTCTCCTAGGCATGCTTGCCACCCTATGGCTCTCCACGATGGGGGTACCATGATGGCAGTGTGAGTAGCTTTGTGTGAGCTTAAAGGCATGAATTCTTCTTCATAAAGTCTCAACCAGCTGCAGTTACAGCAGAACACCCAACCTGTCAGCAGCAAGGGCCAGTTCTGGCCCTTCAATGGCACCGTGCCTTGAGGAGAACAACTAGTCACTTGGCAAAAGGTCGATGGCACTGGACACTTCCACCCTGGAGGGGCACCCATCTGTGTTCACTGTGGGTATGAGTCTGTTTTCCCTGTCCCTATCATCTCTGCCAGCATCACTAGCCAAAGGTTGACCGAGTAATCCTTTACATGATCTTCCGTCCAGACCAAGTGTGGCAGGTTGAATTGCGCCCTCCCAAAAGACATGTTGAAGGCCTAATCCCTGGTATCTGTGAATGTGAGCTTACTTGGAAATAGGACCTTTCTAAGTATAATCAAGTAAAGGTGAGGTCATACTGGATGAGGGTGAGCTGGCTTAACTGGAACCTCATAAATCAAGGGGAAGATGCACAGCCACATACAGAGGGACACAGCCATGGGAGGACAATGGAAGATTGGGAGGATGGGATTGCATGCCAAGAAACACCAGGTATCGCCAAAATGCCTAACCAGAGACAAGACAGGATTGGAACAGCTCCCCGCGAAAACTGCAGAGGGAACCAACTCTGTGAAGAGGTGGATTTCAGATTTTTAGCCCCAGATTTGGGAAAGAATCCATTTTGGTTGTTACAAACCATCCAATTCATGGAACTTTGTTTGGGCAGCCCCAGAAAACGAATATACCAAGTGCTGCAGACTGAATGTCTGCGTTTCTTTGAAAATTCACACGTTGAAACCCTCATCCTAAGGTCATGGCATGTGGAGGCAAGGAACTGGAGAGGTCACTAGATCATGAGGGTGGAGCCTTCATAAATGGACTCAGTGGCCTTAGAAAGGAGACCTCAGAGAGCTCCCCTGGTCCTTCCATCATGAGGACACAGCAGGAAGACAGTCTGTGACCCAGGAAGCAGGGCCTCATCTGACACTGAAACTACTGGTGACTCGGCCTTCAACATCCCAGATGCCAGAACTATGAGAAATAAATTTCTGTTGTTTATAAACCACCTGGTCTACGGTGTTTTGTCGTACCAACCCAAACAGACAAAGATACCAATGAATCAATTTAATAGCAAAACACGTACAGCAATAGGTATGTGACCGCAGGATCCACTGCTCTGACCATGTACTTTCCATGCAGAAGCAACTGGCCTATGAGAACAGTGAATGGCCTGTGGAAAACTGAGCCAAGAGCAGTCAACGGCCAACATGTGGTGCCACGTTCCCAACAGCTAGAGTAAATGCATCTGAGAAGTCAGGGGTGGAAGTGGGATGGATCCTTCTCCCCCATCACTTCCAGGAACCCCTTTTGGAGTTTGTGCTTTCTGTCCCTGTCAATACAGGCTCTGCTTGGTTGAAAAAGCGTGGTTCCAGGTGGGGAAATGCGTCCACAGGGGGGATAGGAGAAAGAAGGGCTCTGTGGAAATGAAAAGTTCAACTCCACCCAGCCACTATGGCTCAAGTGAACTCGCAAGAAAGCAAGAGCTTACTGCTCTTGTGGATTACTGCTGAGAACTTGGGGAACTTCAGTGATTACTGCTGGGAACACCATGCGCACAGCGGGGAGGTATCTGCAATATTAACTGCCATGATGGGAACTTTGACTACTGGGGCTGGGAGCTGGCAGGTTAAGTTCTTCTCTCTTCCTCTCTCCCATCTCCCCCGTACTGACTCTCCTGAGACCAAGTGGTGCTTGGCCACTCTGAGGGTGGCTTGTGAGACTTAAAACATGGCCCTCGATACCAAGTAGTGGCCAATGTGGGGATACATCTTCTATTTGTCCTCCCCCAATACGACCTCCCTCCTATTCTCCCTAATTCTGCCAGCCTGAGCTTGTCCTCCCTGATCAAGTGTCCCGGGTACACGTTGGCTTCAGCCTTTGCTTTCCCAGGAACCCAGGCCAAGCCAGCATGACATGATGAGTAGGGCACACAAGCCTGGAGAGAGAAGCAATGTAAGGGTTCAATGCTCTGCAGATGAGGACTTCAGCAACTTAAACTAATATAAAATCTTGCTTTCTTCCCACCCACCGCAAACTCATATTTCAGGAGTGACATTTTGAAGGGACGTTATGTTATCGGTGTGTTCATATGTCTTCCTCTAGATCTTGGCCACTCTTCACTCCCCTGTCCCCGCACAGGCTTCCAAGACTCTGCTTCCAGCACAAACTTTGATGACATCAAGTCCTCACTTACCTGTAAGTTGACATAATCTTCCTTCAAGGAGAGGTGACCCAGCGATGCTGTGTTGGAAATTGAGGAGGAAGGAGCTGTGGTGTCACAACGACAATGCCAGTCAGGGCTAAGGCAGCCCACTCACACCTCTCTGGGACCCATGGGGCACTTGCAATCCAAAATTCTAGGAGGACAAGTTGGGCCATCAAGCCCCAGACAGCCAGGTGTGCCTCATGCCAAAGCTTATGTTCTTGTTTGTGGAAAGAATGTGGCTTTCTAACCCTAACCCTTCCGGGTTAGAATCCAGCATCTGACCTTTATGAGGTGTGTGACCCTAGGCAACTTCCTCAGCCATTCTTATTTAGGCAACCTTCTTCACAGAGGTGATTTCAGCTCTAATGAGGTGATGCATGGAGATCACCTGGCACCCATGAATAAATTAATAAATCTAAATGCCCTCTTCAAACAGGACTGGGGTGGAAACATCAAGGGATATCATGGATTATATCCAGAAACCAGAAATAAGGATGGGTTCTTAGACATTAGACCAGATGATATCTACCTCCCCACCGCTATCATGTGGTAGAGCATATATTTCACAGAGCCCATTGCCCTGTACTCTATAAGTAGATGCTCACTGCTGTTATCCAATGGTGAATTCTCTCACAGTCCTGCATAAAAGTAACTCATAATAAACAGGGAGTCCTGGGGCTTGCTGAGCTGGTACATATCAATAGGACAGGTTCAAGTCCTCCTCTTCCACTATGGCCAGGATGCATCATAAGGAACCATTGGAAAAAGGACTTGAGGGAAATCTTGTCAACTTGGGCACATTCTTATCAAAATAGGACAGCAGGACGGACCCTGTGAAGTGGGAAGGTAGAGTCAGACCCTCTGGGACCAATCCTGGAGCCTTAGGTTTCTAGCTTTGTGAACGTGAGTAAATTACTAACCTTTCCCTTTAATTTACGCATCTGTAAAATAAACATGACTTCTACCTCATGAGTGATTGTGAGGATTAAATGCAAGAAATAGACATGAAGTCCCTGGAAGAGTGGAAGGTCCATGGTGGCCTTGCAGGAGGCAGATGGTACAGCTGTACTAACAGAGAGAAGAATGAGGTTTTGTGGAATCTACTGGAAGGAAATGAAGATCCTTCCCGAATCCCCTCAAAATTTTCAGAATTGATGGGTGTGAGCTTTACACGTCCAAGTTTCCTCTCTGGTTCCTTAGCTGAAGGTTGTCTGAAATAATATGATCTCATAGCTCCTCAAAGTAGTTGATGAGATCCATGAAAAATGGATCCCATCATTTGCATCCTCCAAGATGTGAAAAAGCTTGTGGGAGTTTTCTCCCCTGCAGGTTTCCTGAAATGTAGATAGGCTCTGCCAGCAGGGGTGTCATGGATGGAAAGCCACACCAAGGACACTGGCCAACTGTATTAAATAGGGACTTTTCTTTCTGAGATTTTTGATATTTTAACAACTGGGGTCCTGGTGACTCTGGAGGGACTGCCCCACCCCAGGGCTGGATGGAATGATTTCCTGCCTTGCGTATGCAAATCAACCAGCCCAGAACCCTTATATTCTTTATCAAGACCTTCTTTATCCAGCTCTTACAGTCTGGTTCACTATATACCTGTCCTCATCCCCCCATGTCAGGTACCAGGCAATTAATGGCAATAAAGATTCTATGCCTCAGGGCAGATACTTGAGGTCAGGAGTTTGAGACCAGCCTGGGCAACACGGTGAAACCCTGTCTCTACTAAAAATTCAAAACTTAGCCAGACGTGGTGGCACATGCATGTAGTCTCAGCTACTCAGGAGACTGAGGCACAAGAATCACTTGAACCTGGGAGGCGGAGGCTGCAGTAAGCTGAGATCATGCCACTGTACTCCAGCCTGGGTGACAGAGCAAGACTCTGTTTCAAAAAAAAAAAAAAAAAAAAAAAAAGAGGCCAGGTGCGGTGGCTCACACCTGTAATCCTAGCACTTTGGGAGGCCGAGGTGGGTGAATCGCCTGAGGTCAGGAGTTCAAGACCAGCCTGGCCATGATGGTGAAACCCCATCTTTAAAAAAAGAAAAAAAAAAAGATTCTGTGCCACAGAATCTGTTGAAAACTTCAAAGTAGCCAATCCTAAGCCACTTGTTTGCCAGTTCCTTCCTGTGGAAACCACACCCAAGGCCCCTGCTCACACTTCCCCCACCTCCTTCCGTATCCTGACGGAAGCTGGTCTTCCCCGTGTGACCTGCATCATGTGTCATGCTTCCAGCTCCTAGGGAACTGTGAGTATCAATATCATCCTTCATGACAGCCATTTCAATGCCTACAAGTCTTACCTGATGTACCCTTGTGACACATAAATTAGCTTCTCTGCCCTTTGGGACAGAAGGGCACATATGTAATTAAAGTGAGGATAAGAAAACTGTACTTTGTGGAAGAGCCAGACTTCAATTACATTCTGTTTCCAAGAGCCAAACATCACAGCTGAGACTCAGGTCTGCAGCAATCCCTGCGTCTTTATCACCATTCAGTATCTTGTCTACACTGGCATGTGTTGGCGTCCTAAGCTGGCGCTCCCACTGGCTGCGAACTTCTTGAAGATAAAATTCCTAGTTTTATTTAATTTCTGTCTTCCTTATGTTATAGAGAGCCCAATACTCAACAGGCCCAGAATACAAGGTTATAAAATGAATGATTGGAAGACTGTGGTCCCATTGCTCTGGTGCCATGCCCACCCAAGCCCTGGTGAATGTGTCACCATCATTGCAGATAAGTCTATTAGTCTGCTCCTGCTGTGGGGTATAATCAGTAGTATGTTTGGTCTCTGTCTGAAGTTCCTATCCCAGAGCTCCTCAAACTCTGGAAATGGCCTGAGTGATGAGTGTCTCTTGTTATTCATAATGAGCACCTTTGGCTAACACCCAGGTGTTAATGCTCAGGTGGTGATTTTGGGTGGGGTCCCTATGTAGCCTCAGGCTGGGACCAGTCACCCAAAAGACCACGTGATCAGACAAATAGAGGGTTGGAACTTTTAGCTCCGTCCACCAACTTCCAGAAAGTGGGGGAGCTGGAGATTAAGGTCAGTAGAACTCTTGAACAATGACGTTGAGGAGCTTCTGGATTGGAGGACGAATCCCTGTGCCAAGAGGATAGTCTACTCCAACTCCAGGAGGACAAATGTTTCTGCACCCAGGCCCCTTCCAGACCTTGCCCCATGTACCTCTTTATCCAGCGGTTATCTTTATCCTTCGTAATAAATCAGTTAACACAAGTGTCTCCCTGAGTTCTGCGAACCATCCTCCTAAATTATTGAACCCATGAGGGCAGTCACGGCAACCGTAATTTATAGCATATTGGTCAGAAGCACGGGTCACAGCCTGGGCTTTGTGATTGGCGTCTGAAGCCGGGCTGGGGGTGGCAGGGGAGCCTTGTGGGACTGAGCCCTTCTCCCATGGGATCTGATGCTGTCTCCAGGTAGATAGTGTCAGAATGGAATTGAATTGTAGGATATCCATTTGGTGTGCACTGGATAATTGCTTGGCTTGTAGGAGAAGACCCCACACACCTGGTCACAGAAGTGTTATGTGTCATGAAAGGAGAGGAGTAAACAGAGGTTGCTGCAAGAAAATCCCCCTGAGTAGGTGCGCTTAAACAACACACACCTCTCTTCTCACAGTTCCGGAGGCCCACAAGCCCACTGTCAAGGTGACAGAAAATTCCGTTTCTGGCGTGGCTCCTTTCCTGGCCTGTGATGCCCCCTTTTCACCGCTGTGTCCTTTTCATGGCCTTTCCTCTGGGTTCCTGCAGTGCGAAAGAGTGCACTGGGTTTCTCTTCCTTTCTCACAAGGACTGCAGCCCTATTGGATCAGGTCACGCCCCCCCCCCCATGAACTCATTAACCTTAATTGCCTCCCTAAAAGCCCTACTGCCAAATTCACAGTATCCTCGGGGATTAGGGCTTCAACAGATGGATGGGGATGGGGTGCAATTCAGTCCACAGCAATAAGGAACCAAGAAACAGTTGCAGTACCAGAGCTGTAACATGTTGGTGGGTCATGCTCATTTGTTAGGAGTGGCAAAGTTGGATGCTGGTGAAGCGCCAAAGTTTGTGGATGATTTACTAACAAACAACTAGAATAGCCCCTCCATCACATCCCATCATTAACCTGCATCCCGTGATACGCTCCTGAGTTACAGAAGCTGCCTCTGGAATTGTGCATAACTTTATAAAACTTCATGTTGCCCAAGGGAAGGGGTCCTGCAAGGAAACGTCATCATGTGTCATGGTGGATACAATATGGAGATCTTAGGGGACCAGGAGTGCCGCATGCTTCACGTCGGAAACAGGTGTGAACCTTAGATGGCAGTGATCACATGAGTGGGAGCCTGTTCATGCAAACGTTGAGTCAGCTACTTGGACACTTTCGGCAGGGTATTCCTCACAGGATGCTAACTGTCATTACTCTTCTTGTCAGTGTTTTTTGGCTAAGCAAATAACGAGGAAGCAGATTCTGAAACTGGACACAGGAATGGTTAAAGTCCTGTGCACACTGGCAGGTGCAGCAATGGGACTTTCCAAAGGCTCTTTCTGCACATATTCCCTTGCCAGCTCAGTCCTTTGAATAGGACGTATCCTGAGGGAATGTTTCCCAGATCCGAAGGGAGTGGCCCTGGTATGTTCTAGTATTTGAGCTAGATTGCTCCCTTTAAAACAGTTGTTTTGAATTAGAAATAGCCTAACGTGCTAACGTGATACTAATACATTTGATATCTCTGTATTTCTGTTACTATTTTATTTCCAGAAACATAATTCAAACCTTTTACTTGTTTAGTTTTCCACTGTAATTTACTGATACTGTATGTTGGCCAAATTGCTTATGGTTTATGTTTTACACTGACTTTCTAGCTCCTAAGAGCATTGGTCTTATTCCAGAAAAACCTATAGCACAAAGGGCCTGACTTCCACTGGGAGTCTTGGGGCAGGCATCTTAACCTCTCAAAATCACGCAGACCTCATGTATATCGGATAAACAATTATTCATTTTCTCACTCAACTCACACATTTATTTATTAATGCAAGGAGTATCCAAGTATCCATTGTATCTATCAATAACCCACTGTCATCCACTATCTTTGCCTCCATTCATTTGTGTAAGGGGAATAGCCACGAGGGTTCTCAAATTCTTGGTAGTGAAAGATCAGTTTGATTTTTATTTTTGGTTCATTGCAGATTAATATTTTTATAAAGTAAAATAGAAATAAATTACTAAAAAAGATGCAAATGATAAATCCCGACTTCTAATTATTAGGTTTAACATACATTCAATAAGTATAATTTCCAAAAATACAAAACAATTGCTCTGAAAGTTTCTGAACATTGTCAATATTCATCTCCATTGCAGCTTAGTAACTGATGGATTGGATATTTATCCCCTCTAAATCTCATGTTGAAATGTAATCCCCAGTATTGGAGGTGGAGCCTGGTGTGCGGTATTGGATCATGGGGGTGGAAACCTCACGAATGGCTCAGCACCATCCCCTTGGTGATGCGTGAGTTCATGCGAGATCTGGTTGTTTAAAAGCATGTGGCATCTCCTTCTCTATCTCTTGCTCCCTTTTCACCACGGGATGTGCCTGCTTCCCCTTTGCCTTCTACTATGATTGTAAGTTCCCTGATGCCCACACCAGAAGCAGATACCAGCACCATGCTTCCTGTATAGCCTGCAGAACTATAAGCCAATTAAACCTCTTTTCTTTATAAGTTACCCAGCCTCAGGTATTTCTTTACAGCAACCCAAGAAGGTGTAATACAGTAGCAAAGAGTTCCTGGACCAGCCCCGGTTCCACAGACCACACTTTGAGTAGCCATGGAGAAGAAAGATCCTTCTATGAGCTTTCCATCACAGCAAACAGCAACACTGTGTTCCAGCCAAAACCCATGGTGCGGTCCTGGGCAAATCTGGCTTTCCCCCGTTGGTCCTAAGTTGGACCTGGGGGCAAACATTAAGGAGGCCGACGGTTATTAATGAGGTCCCACTGTTCGGAACTGATTGTTGCACTGGCTATTGTTTGGCTTTCTAGGCTGGTTACAGGAGCCCCGGGGCTGGCTTCTCGGGCAGGTTGCTGGGGGTTATGGGTCAGATTCTATTTTTATAGATGGTCTGGCCATTGGTATGAGATGGGCAAGAGAGAAATGTGATGTACAGGGACAAGAGGAGTGGGGGAGAGGTTCTTTCCCATAGAGAAGCAGATAGAGACAACACCAAGCTTTAAGTAAGTCAACTCTGGTCCTTTAAACAAGAAAAGGGGGATTTCATTACTAAATTGGTCAGCTGGAGACAGCCCTGGGGCAGAATATGTAACCTATTAAAGAAACAGAAGCTCTTGTAAATACCCTTAAAGCCAACACAGTTATGTTTAATTCAAATCAATTCTCTTTATCTCTCTAAAAGGGCTTTCTAAAAACTTCAAGCTTACACTTTAATTAAATAAAGTCGAATCATTTATATGTAGAGAAATGTAACATTTCATTTCTATAGTATTTTTTATACTTCAGCCTTTTCTTTAATTCAGCCCTTTCTTTAATTTGGTCTTGCTGAATTCGAATCAACAGCGGAAAGCAGGAACTTTGGAGTCTAATTTACCTGGGGTTCCTCCCCATCTCTCATCTTAATGGCTGGTCAAGTTAGCTAGCCTCTTGAAGCCTGCCGGTTCCCCTTTTGTACACTGAGGACAATAATAGGACTCATCCAAAGGGCTCGCATGAGGGTCACATGAGGTAATGTGTATTATGCGCTCAATGTGCCCAAGACAATTGAGCACGTATTATTATTAAGAACAAACCACGAAGTGGGATATACTTTTCGATGGCTTCTTAGTTCTGAGGTCAGGTTTTTATTTCCTTGCTAATATCCCTTTTATCGCATATAAAAGAGGTGTGTCTAAATCTCACTGCATAATTATGAAAACATGGCTCACAGTAGAGTCATGTGGGTGGTAGCCAGACACTGTGTCTTTGTTTGGTCATTTAGTGATGCAACCCTTGAAAAATCCTCTCTCTGATAATTCTTTTGGGAACAGTTTCCAAGCCATTAAAATGTTATTCTTCCAAATCCTCCTGCATCGGCAACCGGGGAATAAAGACAAAATACAGTGTCATTCGGGCTTTGCCTAAAATGAATTGAACCCTCCTCAGCAACACACAGAGTGTGAAATTGATCATGCATTTTCTGATGTCAGAGCCGTGACTTGCTGATGATATGTGTCATGAATGCAGGTAGAGGGATATCTCCTTAGCATAATTTTCATGGGTTTGGAACTGGAGATAATTTCTACAGGGGGCTGGAGCAGAAATTTATACCTGCAGGGACCAAGGAAAAAGATTTTTTTCAGCAAATGAGTGACTATTGATATTTCAGAAAAAACATTTACCTGAGAGAGTTAAGCATTTTGCAGATATTCATTTACACAGAGGTAGTTGGAAATTAATCACAAATAATCCTTATCTATTTTTTAAAGCAGTTCCACTAGGGAGAAAACTTGAAAGACTTTTACAAGGTTATTCTATGTACAGGATAGAACTTTGGAGCTAGAACAAATTAATCCATCCTCCTAATTTTGCAGATGGGAGAAGACAGGAAATAGGAACCCTGCCTCAGATCATAGCCATAGTGGTGACCGATGAGAACCTAGAACAGGGACAGCAAACAGGCTTCTTCTCTGGCCCTGGCTTAGTGAACTGGAAGGGATTTCATGGACCACTGCTATTATGGACATGATAGCATAAGGGCCACCATGGGGGGTTATTCCTGGATCGCTGTCTAAATTCTCTATGTTAACCAACCAGGATTTACTATACACCAACTGTATGCTTTATCTAATTTTTTTCAACCATGCATACTCCCCCTGAAGGTATGAATTTATAGTCCAGTATAATTATGGCATATCTTCCCAGAGCTTCAATTTTACTTTGTGGTAGATAATTTACAATGAAAATTTCTATGAAAGCAAATGGACTAGAAAGCCAAATTCACGTGAATAATAAAACACGAGAGTTAGGGACATGTTATGATTATAGCTTGAGACTCTGCCCCCTGAGTTTCTCTGTGTAATCCACTCAGAGATAATGTAGTAGAAAAATTTGAGAAGTGGATACAGATAAAGTTTATTCCTGGAGTCACACATCCTGGAAGGGGTGGCATAGAGGTCTGCGTAACTGAGGAATGGTTCTGCTTCCTGTTACAGAGTCCAGAGTGAAGGAGAGAGAAGCCTTGAGTTTAAAATCAAGGGCACTGGAGCCAGATCAGAGGGTAAGACGATGTTATGCTCTACCTACTGTGAAGCAGCCACAGCAGAGACTGGGTATAAATTCAACACAACCTCTTTCAATGTGTCTCTGAACATGGAGCCCCTTAGGGTCACATGGCCTGGCCACCTTTATAAAGCCTACAAAAACCCTGGATGTCCTAAGAATACAGGGTTTGTTTAGCTGGAAAGCAGAAAAGACAGAAGTAGACGGTGATGTTCAAGTATAATTTAAAAACATCATGGGAGACATCAAATGTCTGGCAGAGCCCAAGATATTTAAAGCATTTCTTTAAATTTTTCTCTCCCCCCCTCTTTGACTGGCTTGGACATATCAGGTTTCACTATATTTGCAGATAGCTAGTTGAGTTCTTCCGGGGTCCCTGTGGTAATTGGGTGGGCGGCCATGGAACTCCAGATTCCTCTGTTGTGGTAGAGGCACGGGGAGAGGACTACTCACTGTGAAACGCTAGGGCAAGAATTCCACAAAGAGAATTTGTCTATTACCGGCACCTTATATGTCTCCACGGAGAGGTGTGTTGCTCAGGGAATGTGTCAGCTAAGAACCTAAGGTCACTCAGATAGGTAGACAAAGAAATCAGATAGATGGGTACACATCAGAAGGATGTGGGAAGAAGTGAATAGTTAGACTAACTGTGAACCTGGCATATCTGAGAGAGGTCTCCATCCATTTAGAAAGTTTATTTTGCCAAGGTGAAGGATGTGCCCATGACACAGCCCCGAAAGTTCCTGACAGCATGTGCCCAGGGTGGTCGGGGTACAGCTTGCTTGAATATATTCTGGGGGAGACATGAGACATCAATCAATATGTGTAATATGTACACTGGTTCCGTCTGGAAAGGTGGGGACAGGGCCAGAGGAGTGCCAGGTCACATTCTTTTGAGTCCTTGATCGGCCTTTCACTGAATACACAGTTTAGTCCTGCTTGGTGAATCTATTTTTACATAAACAATAGGGCAGAGGAGAGCAATCAGATATGCATTTGTCTCAGGAGAGCAGAGGGATGCCTTTCTGTCCTGCATCTGTGAAGATCAGCTATCAGTTTACATTGCCAGGGTGAAATTCAATAGAACCATTTTAGGGGTGAAGGTCTTGAGGTCCACAGGAGTTTCCTTGTGGGCAAATTGTGAGAAAGTATGTAGCTTTTTTAAAAAAACCTTCATAGCCATCTTATTTAGACATCAAATAGGAGGTAGGTTTGCCATTGTCATTTCCAGCTTGACTTTTCTCTTGGAAAAATGACTTTAGAGATTTTGGGGTCTGCGATTTATTTTCCTTTCACACAACTGTAAATGTTTGATTTAGAAAAGTGGTTCTTGAGCGTAAGGGCTAAGATGGCCAACTAGAAACAGCTGCGGTCAGAGGCTGTCACTGGGAAGAATGAAAACGGCGAGGGAATCCTGAACCAGCAACTGAGGTATTTTGGGAATGAGTAGGCAGTTGGCACAACCCATGGAGAGCGAGGGAAAGCAGGTGGAGCCATGGCCCGCCTGGCAGTCACATGGGGCAAGGAGAGCCCCATCCCCAGCCAAGGGAGGTATTGAGTGATTGTGCTACCCCGCCTGGGAAACCACTCTTTTTCCATGAATCTGTGCTACCCACAGATCAGTAGATCCCCCCTCATGAGCCCATGCCACCAGGGCCTTGGGTCCCAAGCACAGAGCTGTGCAAATTCTCCGTAGCCACTCGGGTGGAGACTGGGTAAGACTACCAGGTTCCTGGCGGGGAGGGGGCGGTAGCCATCACTACAGCTACTGTCTGCCATTATTCCACTGCTTCCTCGGGGGAGACTGAGCGGTTTGGCCCCGGGAGGAATTCCCCACAGCACAGCCCAGTGGCTGTGGCAGATCGTGGCCAGGCTGCCTCTTTAGGCTGGAACCTGACCCAGCCCTCCTCACTGGGCAGGGCCTTCCTGCAAGAATTTCAGCAACTCCAGCCAGGGGTTTACGACAGAATTCTGATCTCCCTGGGACAGAGCTTCTGTGGGGAGGGGGCCACACTCTCCACAGATCAGCAGACTCAGTCTTTGCCCCTGCTGGCTCTGAGGAATCCGGGCAATCCGGACAAGTGAGACCCCCCCCCAGCACAGCGCACCCCCTCTGCTAAGGGGCAGCCAGAGTGCTTTGTTAGGTTGGTCCTGGATCCTGTGCCTCCTGACTCAGTGAGACCCCACAGCAGGGGTTGCCAGACACTTTATACAAGAGCATTCCCATTGTCTTCAGTTTGCTGCCTCTCTGGGATGGAGCTCCCCTGAGGAAAGGGCAGGCAGCCATCTTTGCTGTTCTGCAGCCTTCCCTGGTGGCATCTCTAAGTGTGGGAGGGACCCAGGTGAATAGGGTCTGGAGTGGATTTTCAGCAAATTGCAGCAGCCCTACAGAAGAGAGGCCTGACTGTTAAAAAAAAAACAGAGAGCAACAGCAACAGCAACAGCATAGCAAAATAGTCTCCAGAGAACTCCATCCGAAGGTCAGCAGCCTCAAAGATTGAAGCTAGATAAATTCATGAAGATGAGAAGGAATCAATGAAAACCACTGAAAACTCAAAAGCCAGAGTGCCTCTTTTCCTCCAAATGATCGCAACACCTCTCCAGCAAGGACACAGAACTGGGTAGAGGCTAAGATGAATGAATTGACAGAAGTAGGCTTCGGAAAGAACTTCACTGAGCTAAAGGAGCATGTTCTAACCCAATGCAAATAAGCTAAGAATCATGATAAAACATCACAGTAGCTGTTAACCAGAATAACCAGTTTAGAGAAGAGCATAAATTACCTGATGGAGCTGAAAAACACAACATGAGCACAATGCAACCACAGGTATCCATAGCCAAATAGACCAAGCAGAGGAAAGAATTTTGGAGCTTGAAGACTGTCTTGCTGAAATAGGATAGGCAGACAAGATTAGAGAAAAAAGAATGAAAAGGAATGAACAAAACCTCTGAGAACTATGGGATTATGTAAAAAGACTGAACCCACGACTGGTTGGGGTACCCAAAAGAGACAAAAAACATGGAACCAAGTTGGAAAACACACGTCAGGATATCATTCAGGATAACTTCCCCCAACCTTCAAGACAGGCCAACATTCAAATTCAGGAAATCTATAGAACTCCATGAGAATATCAACGACAAGACACATAATCATCAGATTATCCAAGTTGAAATGAAGGAAAAAATGTTAAGAGCAGCCAGAGAGAAAGGCCAGGTCACCTAAAAAGGGAAGCTCATCAGACTAACAGCAGACCTCTCAGCAGAAACCCTATAAGCCAGAAGAGATTGGGAGCCAATATTCAACATTCTTAAAGAAAATAATTTCCAAATCAGAATTTCATATCTGGCTAAACTAAGCTTCATAAGTGAAGGATGAATAAAATCTTCTTCAGACAAGCAAACACTGAGGGAATTCGTCACCACCAGGCCTGCCTTGCAAGAGTTTCTGAAGGAAGCACTAAATATGGAAAGAAGAAAACCATCACCAGCCACTACAAAACACATTGAAGTACAAAGACCAGTAACACTAGGATGGAACTACATCAACGAGTCTGCAAAACCCGGCTAGCATCATGATGACAGGATCAGATTCACACATAACAATGCTACCCTTAAATGTAAATGGGCTAAATGCCCCAATTAAGAGACACAGAATGGCACGCTGGATGAAGAACTAACATGCATCATATGCTGTATTAAAGAGACCTATCTCACATGCAAAGGCAGACATAGGCTCAAAATAAAAGGATGGGGAAAAAATTACCAAGAAAATGGAAAGTAGAAAAGAGCAGTGGTTGCAATCCTAGTTTCTGGCAAAATAGACTTTAAAACAACTAAGATTAAAAAAAAAAGACAAACAAGGGCATTGCATAATGGTAAAGGTTTCAATTCAACAAGAAGAGCTAACTATCCTAAATATTAATGCATCCCATACAAGAGCGCCCAGATTCATAAAATAAGTTCTTAGAGACCTAAAAAGAGACTCAGACTCCCACACAATAATAGCAGGAGACTTTAACACCCCATCGTCAACATTAGACAGATCATCAAGACCGAAAATTAACAAGGATATTCAAGACTTGAACTTAGCTCTGTATCAAGTGAAACTTATAGATAAATACAGAACTGTCCACCCCAAAACAACAGAATATACATTCTTCTACATTCTTACTCTAAAATTGATCACATATTTGGAAGTAAAATTCTCCTCAGCAAATGCAAAAGAACTGAAATCATAACTAACAGTCTCTTAGACCACAGTGCAATCAAATTAAAACTCAAGATTAAGAAACTCACACAAAACCATACAACTACATGAAACTGAAAAACCTGCTCCTGAGTGACTTGGGTAAATAATGAAATTAAGGTGGAAATCAAAGATGCAGAAAAGGCCTTCAATGAAATTCAACATCCCTTTATGTTAAAAACTCTAATAAACTAGGTATTGATGGAACATATCTCAAAATAATAAGAACCATTTATGACAAACCCACAGCCAATATCATATCGAATAGGCAAAAGCTGGAAGCATTCCCCCTGAAAACTGGCATAAGACCAGGATACCCTCAGTCACCACTCCTATTCAACATATTATTGGAAGTTCTGGCCAGGGTGATTAGGCAAGAAAAAGAAATAAGGCGTATTCAAATAGGAAGAGAGGAAGTCAAACTGTCTCCGTTTGTGGATGACAAGATCCTACATCTAGAAAACCCCGTCATCTCAGCCCAAAAGCTTCTTAAGCTGATAAGCAACTTCAGCAAAGTCTCAGGATACAAAGTCAAGGTGCAAAAATCACAAGCATTCCTATACACCAAAAATAGACAAGCAGAGAGTCAAATCATGAATGAACTCCCATTCACAATTGCCACAAAAAGAATAAAATACTTAGGAATACAGCTGACAAGGGAAGTGAAGGACCTCTACAAAGAGAACTACAAACCACTGCTCAAAGAGTTCAGAGAGGACACAAACAAATGGAAAAACATTCCATGCTCATAGATAGGAAGGATCAATATCCTGAAAATGGCCATGCTGCCCAAGGCAATTAATAGATTCAAAACTATTCTCATTAAACTACCATTGATATTCTTCACAGTACTAGAAAAAACTATTTTAAAATTCATATGGAACAAAAAAGATCCTGTAGAGCCAAGACAATCCTAAGCAAAAAGAGCAAAGCTGGAGGCATCATGCTGCCTGACTTCAAACTATACTACAAGGCTGCAGTAACCAAAACAGCATAGTACTGATACAAGAACAGACACATAGACCAATGAACAGAATAGAAATTTCAGAAATAAGACTGCACATCTATAACCATCTGGCCTTCAACAAACCTGACTAAAACAAGCGATTGAGAAAGGATCCCCCAATGAAATAAATGGTTCTGAGAAAAGTGACTGGCCATATGCAGAAAATTGAAACTCCTTTCTTACACCTTATACAAAACTTAACTCAAGATGAATTAAAGACTTAAATGTAAAACTGAAAACTATAAAAACCCTAAAAGAAAATCTATGCAATACCATTCAGGACATAGTCACAGGAAAAGATTTCATGACAAAAATGTCAAAGCAGTTGCAACAAAAGCAAAAATTGACAAATGGGATCTAATTAAACTAAGGAGCTTCTGCACAGCAAAAGAAACTAGCATTAGAGTGAACCGATGAGCTATATAATGGGGGAAAATTTGCAAGCTGTCTATCTGACAAAGGTCTAATATCTAGAATCTGCAAGGAACTTAAACAACTTTACAAGAAAAAACAAACTACCCCATGAAAAAGTGGGCAAAGGACATGAACAGACACTTCTCAAAAGAAGTCATTATGCGGCCAACAAACGTATGAAAAAAGCTCAACATCACTGATCATTCGAGAAACGCAAATCAAAACCACGATGAGATACCATCTCATGCCAGTCAGAATGGCGATTATTAAAAAGAGAAGAAACAACAGATGTTGATGAGGCTGTGGAGAAACAGGAATGCTTTTACACTGTTGGTGGAAATCTAAATTAGTTTAACCATTGTGGAAAACAGTGTGGTGATTCCTCAAAGACCTAGAACCAGAAATACCATTTGACCCAGCGATCCCATTACTGGGTATATATTCAAAGGAATATAAATCATTCTACTTTAAAGACACATGCACACTTATGCTCATTGCAGCACTATTCACAACAACAAAGACATGAAATCAACCCAAATGCCCATCAATTATAGACTGGAAAAGAAAATGTGGTACATATATACCATGGAATATTATGCAGCCATTAAAAACCTTTTGCAGGGACATGGTTGGAGCTCAAAGCTATTATCCTCAGCAATCTAATGCCGGAACAGAAAACCAAACACTGCATATTTTCACTTATAAGTGGGAGGCGAACAATGAGAACATATAGACACAGGGAGGGCGACAACATATATCGGGGCCTGTCAGGGTGGGATGAGGGCTTAGGGGAGGGAGAACATCAAGAAAAATAGCTAATGTATGCTGGGCTTAATACCTAGGTGATGGGTTGATACGTGCAGCAAACCACTGTGGCACACATTTACCTATGTAACAAACCCACATATCCTGCACATGTATCCCAGATCTTAAAATTAAAGTAAATTAAATTTTTTTAAAAAAGAAAGAAAAGAAAAATGGTTATATTAGTGAGCATTAAAATTGCTCAGGTAGCTTTGAAAGATCTCCTGTGCCGGGACTCCTGCTGGTAATACTGTGGACCTCTCGGTGGTGACTGAGCAACCCCAAGCTTCTGGAAGAATTGGCAAAATGCGAGCTATCTGAAATAACAAGAAGAAATTGTTGTTGATTTTTAAGTTGTAAGTTATCTTAGAATTTGGTTTCCCCCAAAATGAGTTTGCTTTGTGATGCTTGTTACTTACTGTATTGATTATATTTGAGAAAATGAAGAATAATGTGAAAAGCTGAGCTGTAACTTGTAACTTTGGCTCTGCTGAGCTGTTCTTGTAAAAACAGGAACCCTATGTAAGGGACAAATCACATAGCCTGACTGCCGGAGAGAGATGACTGCACGTAATAAGCTTCTCATTGAGAGAGCCTATAAACAGACGTGTAATGGAGGGGCTTATTACCTGGATTCCTTTCCCAGGAAAGGCATATTGATTATGGACCTGGAAAGGGAATGCGACCCTTATGGAGAGCCTATAAGCTGACGCATGAGGGGGTGTCTGTTTGGGGGAAACCTCTGTGGTGGAGATGAGGATGTAAAAGCCTTTCTTCTCCCACTGCTCCTCCAGGCCTGCATGGAGGCCCCCTCCTCTTGCAGCTTTGTGGTCAGGCTGGTTGTCCTGTGTCAGATCCTGTTCCCCCTGCAGCTGGGAGCCCAATGCTTTCCTTGCTGATGATTATGTTTATGTTTAACCTCTATTCTTGCTAAGGTTTATGGTTTCTATGCTGACACTGTGATCTTTGTGCACCAGTTTTGCAAATATATTCTTTTTCTATGCTCATCATTACAATGTAGCCTCACTCCCCCTCCCCTACTGAAAGAGCCTAATAAAAAACTGAGGTTTTCAGGGAAATTTACGACATCCACAGAGAAGCATTATGTGGTGTCTTCCCTGGGCCCAGCTTTAAGGAAAACTGTCTTTTTTTTCTTTTTCACCGACTACTTGATCATATTGAGAGATCTTGAATCCATGTTGATATATTGGGAGCTGGTCTTCCAATAGACCCCATCCACAGAAATTCTGATTGGATTGGTCCTGGGGGAGGCACCTGTCATCAGCGCTTCAGAAAAGATTTAGAGGCAATTTGAATGTGCTGGAGAGGTTGAAAACCACAGGTTTAGAAGTTTTCCTTCTAACTAAAAGCAGAAAGAAGCTACTGAAATGCCCACCGTCTTTTTCCCAAGGGAAGGAGGCAGTAACTTCAGGAAATGCTCGAAACCCTGGGAGACAGACAGGAGAGAGACACAGGACAGTGGGGCACGTTGGAAGCTGTGCATGGGCAGTGGTACAGGGCAGTCTGCACTGCTGATGTGACAGCCCTCTTGAGCTATCTGGCAGGAGGAGTGGGCTGCAAGTGAGGGTTGCTGGTGAGGGCTGTAGGGGTGAGTGGGGGAGTGATGGGCTATAGAGGGGTATGGGCTGAAGGCAGTGCTGAGCTACAAGGGCAGGGAGAGCAAGGTATGGAGTCCCACAGCCCAGGAGCTCTGTGTCCTTCTCCAGAGAGTCTTGTGACACAGAGGAGCTTATCCTCTTCCAGGCAGAGCAGTGGGTGTGGGAACGGGCTTGACTTACAATCACACAGAGAACCACCAGTGATCTGGGAGGGGGAGCAACGTGGTGTTTCCTTGGTGAAAGAGAAGGACTGATAATTTGTCCAGAATAACTTGACCTGGTGTGTCAGTTAAGGTTCCAACAGGAAAAGAGAACCAGCAGAACAGATAATAGAGATAGATAGAGTTATAGACAAGTGATAGGTAATAGATACAGATAGGCAATTGCTAGACGATTGAGATAGTTAGATGATAGATACAGATAGGTGATAGGTAGATGACAGATAAATAGATATGGATAGATGATAGATAATAGAGGATAGATATAGATAGATAATAAAGAAGATCTAGATAGATAATAAAAGATGATACATGATAGATGATAGATAAAGATAGGTGATAGAGATGATAGAGAACAGAAGATATAAATAATAGATATATAGGTAAATGATAGGTAATGTAGATAGATAATAGAAGATATAGATGATAGATATAGATAGATGATAAATATAGATAAATAAGATAGTCAGTAGATTAGATAGATGGATAGAGAGAGAGAGATTATTGTGTGGCTTATGGGAATGTATGCCTGGTTAGGCAAGACTGAAATCCACAGGTCAGGTCTTCAACAAGGATAGGCAACAGGTCTCAGGAGGAGCTGAAGCCACTGTCCACAGACGGAATTTTTCTCTGCCTCAGGGAAACCTCAGCTCTGCTCTTAAAGCCTTTCAATTGATTGGATGTAGCCCACCCAGATTGTATAGGGTAACCCTTACCTAAAGTCAGTAAACTGTAGCTGACAATCACATTCACAATAACACCTAGATTTGTGTTTGATTTTACAACTGAGTACTAGAGACTAACCAAGTTGACACAGAAAACTGAGCCTCACACCTGGGTTAGCAGGAGAGGTTCATCAAATCCTATAAATTAACATTCCTACCCCGAACTTCCCATTTACATCAATGGCACCACCAGAATCCCAGTTTCTTGGACTTTTCTTCTGGTTTCTCAGCAATATAATTTTCAAGACATGAACAATTTCTGTAGATTTTCTGGGAATTGCCATTCACACTGAGGCTTCTTCCAAACCCACACTCACTAGCCTCACACAGACTCCCAAACATTTACACTGAGATTCTGTTAGGCGGCTAACCAAAATCTCTGCTCTAGTCTTATTAACTTTGTACCAAAAAGTAATCACACACTTTTTTCTTGTGTTTCTTCCCTGTGTTAAAGAAACCAGTCTATCCAGTCTAATTCCTGTCCCAGCATTTTAGTTCTTCCATCACTCGGTATCGAACAATTCTGACCCTTATTCTCCAGCGACTGCTCTCCAGTAACACCTACTTTTTGTCAGATCTTGGCACACCAAGTCCCATTCTCGGCTCTTCATCCACTTTCCTGGTGGTCCTTACAATTGCTTCTGTCAATCTTGGAGCGAGTATTTATTGAACACTTTGTTTCTGGTCTCGTGCTGATTGCTGAGGAGTTACCAGCAGAATGAACGTCTCCAAGTGAAGTAAAATATTAGCATCAATCAAATCTACTGACAGCCCAGCCAGAGATGTCTAATGGGAAGTGAAGACAGAATGGTGGAATTTTCTGTTAGGCTGAGCCTTATGAACTTGTTCATTTGGGGGATCAAAAACAGTTGAATATAAGCAAATATGGCATGGGTGAGTTTAGAGTCTGCGGCAAGTGAGGGGATGGGGCTGAGGGAAGGGTGCTGTCCCATTGGTTTACTCTCCTGTGGCTGGAGCAGAGGTGGCCCCGTGAACAGTGGTTTGAACATGGTGGCTGATGGAAGAGTGGCCGAGAGGTTGGTAAGTGGAAATCTCCAAGCAGAGGTGCTGGCACTGGTGTAGGGACAGATGGGAACATATCAACTGGATCCTTGGGGGAACAGAATTGGCAATGTGTAGAAAAAAGTAGAATGTGCATGGCTATTTATTTTCCTTTGGGGAGGCTTTAGATTATTCTGTCTACTTGCTTACTTATTTGTTGCAATACCAATGTGTCATAAACATCCTGTTAGCTGAATCTTTGTTTGTATCCACTGTTATTTATTTAAGATGAAAGCCTAGCAATGGAATTACTTGGTTCAGCTCTACGAAGCATGGCCTGGCTGTCTGATATGTGCTGCCACTTACCCACCAGAGTGGCCTGGAACATTTGCCCGCCCACTAGTCGCGTGTGAGAGGGCTTGTTTCTCCACCTGTTGTCAACAATCTTAGCATTTCGTTAATGTAATAAGCAAATCATAGTTTATTACTTTTTAAATAATTTTTGAAATTACTAACATTGCTGAACATTTATTTTGGACATATGTATTTTCCTTCTAATACTATTTCTTTTTTCCAATTAAAGCAATTTATTTAATACAAAAATGGAATTCCATTTTTAATTTTTTTTGAAATGTAGTGTTGATTTCAAATGACTTGTTAAGTTATAGGTATTTCCCTCGTCTCTTTTCATTGTGTAGAAAGCTTATCAGGGACTTAGGGTCCCTGTTAACCTCTCCATGTCCATGTGTTCTTATTGTTCAGCTCCCAGTTACCAATGTAAGGTAAAGTCTGAAAATTGCCTTACAATCCTTATGAAAGTCCAGATGTTTACAAAACATTATCATAACATTTAGCTGATGTTAAAACTTCATTAATATACACAGAGGGAGAGAAAATTAAAGAGGTAGAGAAGGAAAGGGGGTATCAGAAGAAAGGGTGAGGGAGAGAGCACATAAGCACTCATCATATAGACAGAGACAGAAAGAGGGAGATTGAGATCCTGAGAAACAGAGCATATCCTTAGACATAGAAAAACAAATGGAATGAATGGGCTGTTTGACAGGTGATGCTTGCATAACAGTATCATGACTGCATAGATTCCTGGTTTGGTTTTCCAGGATGAATATTCATTATCCCATGAATTCTATCCATCTGCACTGGCTTTTAAAGTATACCAAATGGGTCTGTAATGGCCCAGATATGAAAGCAAAAGTACAATAGAGACAATTGAGCACACTTGGAGTGTTTTCCCCCTCTAGGGATTTGGTCATGTGAATTCCAAGTTTCAAAAAGAATATTCTGTCTGTTGATTCAAAGTTATAAACAGAGAACACTGGCACTGCAACCTGCAGGAAAGGATGAATAGAGTTGACAGAATCTGGGTGAAGCCTCTGCCAAATTATAAAAATATTTGCATAAAATCATCTGAATTCTACAGTTTTCTCTAAAGAGATAATGGATCTAGTGTGATGTTAGGCAAGAATAGATTATGCAAAGCCTTCAGGACCACCAGCTTATACTTCAGAACCCACAGTGAGAAAGATTTTATTATTTTGAAAGTCAAAGAAATGCTTGTTTTATTTTATTGAAATGTGACACTTGCCTAACTAAAAATAATATGTGATTGTATTGGTCTAGTTAAGAACTGACTTCTTAGTGCCAAAAGTGGAACTTCTGAGGATGGTGGCTCTTTACAAGAAACAAAATCACATGGATGGGTGAAATAAAATAAAGATATTACAGTATCTCCTCCCATCTTCCTGAGAATTAGGAGAATCCTCAAGATAGGTGAATTAAAAGTGGTGGCATGTTTCAGTCTGTGAATATGGGTCCCTAAGAAATTGGATTTATTTCTTCTCGTCTGGAGGGAAATACTCATTGTACTGATGATCTCAAGGGGTTTGGAATGTTGCCTCAGGGTAACATAGAAAGATGGATTATCAGACCCCAACTCTCTACTAGAGTAGCTAAGCATCCAGGGACCAGGGACAATAGCCTGCCATCTTTTACAATTTTACAGCCAGAACGTCTGGAAAAGTCAAAGTCAAGGAGGCTGTCTGAATTCTAATGTCTCCACACTACCTCCAAAAAACAATACCAAACAGTAAGAAAGGCAAATAAAATTTTCTTTCACATCCTGAAAGACAAAAATGTCACATCTTGCATACTTTCTCAGCGTAATAGGAAAACAGACATATTATAACTTCATATCACCTAAATACTAAACACAAGCACCATTTTCTAGTGGTGCTATTTTCTTAAGTTTGTATCCCAAGACTTTGCAGAGATCAAGGTAGGATTTTTCAAAAGCCACATAGAATAGAGAAGAGGGAAAACGAGATTGAATTAAAGCCATTAAAAAATCCACTTTAAATATTTTTTTAAAAAACAAGTCTTAATAAGCTGAAAAAGAACACTGATATTTCAGACCACTAAAATTTAATAGATGGGGCTCATATGACTGATTGATTAAAAAGCTGATAAATTTGACAGTAAAATTTTAAGTGCAAAGGTATAAATAATTTTATTAAATAATAAAAATATTTTTTAAAGTGTAAGGAAAACATTCCACAACAAAAAGACAAAATATCATACACAGCATAGTTATAACAAAATTAATATGACAGAGTTGAGACCGAATATAGCAGTCATCCTAAATGTGAATGGGTTTAACTGACTTATTAAAAATATTTTAAACTTGGCTCACAAAACAAGACACAGTTCTGGCATACAAGAAACACATCTTACTCCATAATAATTAGTGGTGCAGAAAGGCTAAAAATAAAGGGATAGGCAAAGTTCTGCCAGAAAAAATGAAAATAAGAATGCAGAGGTTGCAATCATGATGTCAGCAAAGTATAAGTCAAGCAAGAAAACATTATACCTGACTAAAAAAAAAAAAACACATTTTAATGCTAAAAGCCACAATTCACAAAGAATATATAATAGTTATAAACATCTATGCACTAAGTAATACAACCACCACCTCTATAAAGCAGAAACTATGTGAGATGCAGTGAGACATAGGAACATACTAAGAGTGAACAATATAATAGGCATTCTTAGTACAAGGCAGATGAAACAAAAAATAAGGCCATAGGAGACTTAAATGACACAATCAGTAAAGTGGATAAATATATTCTTTTATAAAAGAGAATACAGCTTTTCTTAAACATATATACAACACTGACCAAAGTTGAAGACGTATTAGGTTATAAAAAAGGTTTAGGATGTTCACAATGTATAAAGATGATAACACTCTCTGATCACAAGGCAATAAAATTAGAAATTAATCAGAAAATAAAGGCTCTTTTCCCTGACCCTCTGGAATTTTTTTTTTTTTTTAAACCTATTATGAAACAACTATTGGGCAAAAGGGAAAATATAAATAGAAACCAAATATCTTCTAAAACTTAATGATACTAAAAATACTATATTTTAGAATCTATAGTATACATTTAAGATAGAGGAAAATCCATCGCCTTAAATACACCAGTAAACATAAACATAAAAGAATAAAACAAGTTAAAATTTCAACTCCAAAATTAGAAAAAAAAAGTAAACCACATGAGAGCAAAAAGAAGAAAAAAGTAAAACTAAAGAATAAATGAAATGAAGTAGAGAACAGAAAAACAGTACATCTAGTTAATCAAAATTCTGATTTTTTTTAAAAAAATGAACAAAATAGACAAAGCATTAGCTAGTTTAAATAAGAACAAGGGGGGAGAAAGGAAAAATGTATAAAATATGAAATGATGGGGAAAATGACATTGAAATAGAAGTTTTTGAGAATACAAAAGATTATTTTGCAGATCTCTATGAAAAAAGTCTGGAAATAGAGATGAATTTGATAAATTCCCAACTGCAAAACTGTTTATTTACAGAAAATCATTGAAGAAAAGGGTAAAAAAGATGGTGCATGTGGTGGAGTGGGGGACACACAGTGGAGAGTTATACTTTCTGAATCTTCCTTTTTATGTAATTCAGATGTTTTGAGCTATATTAATGCTTTGCATACACAATAAATAAAATAAACAAAGATGTAAAAAGAAACCCTGAAAAGTATACAAAGTGAGACAAATGGACTTATCTATATGCAAGGACCACATTGAAGGGGGAAAAATAAATTAACTCAGCTAATTTTTAAAATTTTTAATTTAATTTTATTATTGTACTTTAAGTTCTGGGGTACATGTGCAGAATGTGCAGGTTTGTTACATAATGTATACATGTGCCTTGGTGGTTTGCTGCCTCCATCACCCCATCATCTGCCTTAGGTATTTCTCCTAATGCTATCCCTCCCCTATCCCCCTAACTCCCGACAGGCCCTGGTGTGTGATATTCCCCTCCCTGTGTCCACGTGTTCTCATTGTTCAACACCCACTTATGAGTGAGAACATGCAGTGTTTGGTTTTCTGTTCTTGTGTCAGTTCTGAGAATGATGGTTTCCAGCTTCATCCATGTCCCTGCAAAGGACATGAACTCATCCCTTTTTATGGCTGCATAGTATTCCATGGTGTATATGTGCCACATTTTCTTTATCCAGTCTATCATTGATGGGCATTTGGCTTGGATCCAAGACTTTGCTATTGTGAAGAGTGCTGCAATAAAATATGTGTGCATGTGTCTTTCTAATAGAATGATTTATAATCCTTTGGGTATATACCCAGCAATGGGATTGCTGGGTGAAATGATATTTCTAGTTCTAGATCCTTGAGGAATTGCCACACTGTCTTCCACATGGTTGAACTAATTTACACTCCCACCAACAGTGTAAAAGCGTTCCTATTTCTCCATATCCTCTCCAGCATCTGTTGTCTCCTGATTTTTTAATTATTGCCGTTCTAACTGGTGTGAGATGGTATCTCAATATGGTTTTGATTTGCATTTCTCTAATGACCAGTGATGATGAGCTTTTTTTCATATGTTTGTTGGCTGCATAAATGTCTTCTTTTGAGAAATGTCTGTTCATATCCCTCACCCACTTTTTGATGGGTTTTCTTTTTCTTGTAAATTTGTTAAAGTTCTTTGTAGATTCTAGATATTAGCCCTTTGTCAGATGGGTAGATTGCAAAAATTTCTTCCCATTCTGTTGGTTGCCAGTTCACTCTAGTGATAGTTTCTTTTGCTGTGCAGAAGCTCGTTAGTTTAATTAGAACCCACTTGTCTATTTTGGCTTTTGTTGCCATTGCTTTTGGTGTTTTAGTCATGAAGTGCTTGCCTATGCCTATGTCCTGAATGGTATTGCCTAGGTTTTCTTCTAGGGTTTTTATGGTGTTAGGGCTTATGTTTAAATCTTTAATCCATCTGGAGTTAATTTTTGTATAAGGTGTAAGGAAGGGGTCCAGTTTCAGCTTTCTGCACATGGCCAGCCAGTTTTCCCAATACCATTTGTTAAACAGGGAATCCTTTCCCCATTACTTGTTTTTGTGAGGTTTGTCAAAGATCAGATGGTTGTAGATGTGTGACATTGCTTCTGAGGCCTCTGTTCTGTTCCATTGGTCTATATCTCTGTTTTGGTACCAGTATCATGCTGTTTTGATTACTGTAGCCTTGTAGTATAGTTTGAAGTCAGGTAGCGTGATGCCTCCAGCTTTTTTTTTTTTTTTTGCTTATGATTATCTTGGCTATGTGAGCTCTTTTTTGGTTTCATATGAAATTTAAGGTGGTTTTTTTCCCCAATTCTATGAAGAAAGTCATTGGTAGCTTGATGGGGATAGCACTGAATCAATAAATTGCTTTGGGCAGTATGGCCATTTTCATGATATTGATTCTTCCTAACCATGATCATAGAATGTTTTTCCATCTGTTTGTGTCCTCTCTTGTTTCTTTGAGCAGTGGTTTTTAGTTCTCCTTGAAGAGGTCCTTCACATCCAGTGTTAGTTGTATTCCTAGGTATTTTATTCTCTTTGTAGCAATTGTGAATGGGAATTCACTTATGATTTGACTCTCTGTTCGTCTGTTATTGGTGTATAGGCATGGCTGTGATTTTTTCACATTGATTTTGTATCCTGAGAATTTGCCGAAGTTGCTTATCAGCTTAAGGAGATTTTGGGCTGAGACAATGGGGTTTTCTAAATATACAATCATGTTGTCTGCAAATAGGGAGAATTTGACTTTCTCTTTTCCTAATTGAATACACTTTATTTATTTTTCTTACCTGATTGCCCTGGCCAGAACTTCCAATACTATGTTGAATAGGAGTGGTGAGAGAGGGCATCCTTGTCTTGTGATGGTTTTCAAAGGGAATGCTTCCAGTTTTTGCCCATACAGTATGATATTGGCTGTGGGTTTGTCATAAATAGCTCTTATTATTTTGAGATATATTCCACCAATACCTAGTTTATTGAGAGTTTTTAGCATAAAGGGCTGTTGAATTTTTTCAAAGGCCTTCTCTATATCTATGAGATAATCATGTGGCTTTTGTCTTTGGTTCTGTTGGATTTTGTTCTGATGGATTACATTTGTTGATTTGCATACGTTGAACTGGGCTTGCATCCCAGGGATGAAGCCGACTTGATCATGATGGATAAGCTTTTTGATGTGCTGTTGGATTTGGTTTGCCAGTATTTTACTGAGGATTTTCACGTTGATGTTCATGATGGATATTGGTCTGAAATTCTTTTTTAGTTGAGTCTCTGCCAGGTTTTGAAATCAGGATGATGTTGGTCTCATAAAAAGAGGATTTTCTCTTTTCTATTGTTTAGAATAGTTTCAGAAGGAGTGGTACCAGCTCCTCATTGTACCTCTTGTAAAATTCGACTGTGAACTCATCTGGTCCTGGACTTTTTTTGTTGGTAGGCTATTAATTGCTGCCTCAGTTTCAGACCTTGTTATTGGTCTATTCAGGGATTCAACTTCTTCCTGGTTTAGTTTTGGGAGGGTGTAAGTGTCCAGGAATTTATTCATTTCTTCTAGATTTTCTGGTTTATTTGCATAGAGGTGTTTATAGTATTCTCTAATGGTAGTTTGTATTTCTGAGGGATCAGTGGTATATTCCCTTTATCATTTTTTATTGCATCTATTTGATTCTTTTATCCTTTCTTCTTTATTAGTCTACTACCTGTCTATCTATTTTGTTGATCTTTTCAAAAACCAGCTCCTGGATTCATTGATATTTTGAAGGGTTTTTCATGTCTCTATCTCCTTCAATTCTGTTCTGATCTTAGTTATTTCTTGTCTTCAGCTAGCTTTTGAATTTGTTTGTTCTTGCTCCTCTAGTTCTTTTACTTTTGATGTCAAGGTGTCTATTCTAGATTTTTTCTCATTTCTCTTGTGGACATTTAGTGCTATAAATTGCCCTCTACTCACTGCTTTCAATGTGTCCCAGAGATTCTGGTACATTGTGTCTTTATTCTCATTTGTTTTAAAGAACATCTTTATTTTTGCTTTCATTTTATCATTTACCCAGTAGTCATTCAGGAGTAGGTTGTTAGTTTCCATGTAGTTATGTGGTTTTGAGTGAATTTCTTAATCCTGAGTTCTAATTTGATTGCACTGTGGTCTGAGAGACTGTTTGTTATGATTTCCATTCTTTTGCATGTGCTGAGGAGTGTTTTACTTCCAATTATGTGGTCAATTTTAGAATAAGTGTGATGTGGTGCTGAGAAGAATGTATATTTTGTGGATTTGGAGTGGAGAGTTCTCTAGATGTCTAAAAGTTTCGCTTGGTCCAGATCTGAGTTCAAGTTCTGGATATCTTTGTTAATTTTTGTCTTGTGGATCTGTCTAATAATGACAGTGTCATTATTAGACATTATTAAAGTATCCCACTATTATCGTGTCGGGGTCTAAGTCTCTTTGTAGACTTAGTCTACAAAGTCTCTTTAAGAACTTGCTTTATGTATCTGGGTTCTCCTGTATTGGGTGCATATATATTTAGGATAGTTAGCTCTTCTTGTTGCGTTGATCCCTTTACCATTATGTAATGCCCTTCTTTGTCTCTTTTGATCTTTGTTGGTTTAAAGTCTGTTTTATCAAGAATAGGATTGCAACCCCCTGCTTTTCTTTTCTTTCTTTTTTTTTTTTTTTGCTTTCCACTTGCTTGGTAAGTCTTCTCCATCCCCTTATTTTGAGCCTATGTGTGTCTATGCATGGGAGATGGGTCTCCTGAATACAGCACACCAATGGGTCTTGACTCTTTATCCAATTTGCAAGTCTGTGTGTTTTAATTGGGGCATTTAGCCCATTTATATTTAAGGTTAGTATTGTTATGTGTGAAACTGATCCTGCCATTATGATGCTAGCTGGTTATTTTACCTGTTAGCTGATGGAGTTTCTTCATAGCATCTATGGTCTTTACAATTTCGTACGTTTTTGTGTGGCTGGTACTCGTTTTTCCTTTTCCATGTTTAGTTCTTCCTTCAGGAGCTCTTGTGAGGCAGGCCTGGTGGTGACAAAATCTCTCAGCAGTTGCTTGTCTGTAAAGGATTTTATTTCTCCTTCGCTTATGAAGCTTAGTTTGATTGGATATGAAATTCTGGGTTGAAAATTCTTTTCTGAAGATATTGAATATTGGCCCCACTCTCTTCTGACTTGTAGGGATTCTGCAGAGAGATCTGCTGTGAGTCTGATGGGCTTCCCTTTGTGGGTAACCCGGCACTTCTCTCTTGCTGCCCTTGGCATTTTTTCCTTCATTTCAACCCTGGTGAATCTGACAATTATGTGTCTTAGGTGTGCTCTTCTTGAGGACTATTTTTGTGGTGTTCCCTGTATTTCCTGAATTTGAATGTTGGCCTGCCTTCTAGATTGGGGAAGGTCTCCTGGATAATATGCTGAAGAGTGTTTTCCAATTTGGTTTCATTTTCCCTGTCACTTTCGGTACACTGATCGAATGTAGATTTGGTCTTTTCACCTAATCCCATATTTCTTGGAGGCTTTGTTCATTTCTTTTCACTATTTTTTCTCTAATCTTGTCTTCTTGTTTTATTTCTTTGAGTTGATCTTCAATCTGATATCTTTTCTTCCACTTGATTGATTCAGCTATTGAAACTTGTGTATGCTTCATGAAGTTCTCGTGCTGTGTTTTTCAGCTCCATCAGGTTGTTTATGTTCTCCTCTACACTGGTTTTTCTAGTTAGCATTTTGTCTAACCTTTTTTCAAGGTTCTTAGCTTCCTTGCATTGGGTTAGAACATACTCCTTTAGTTCAGAGAAGTTTGTTATTACCCACCTTCTGAAGCCTGCTTCTATCAATTTGTCAATTTCGTATTCCATCCATTTTTGCTCCCTTGCTGGTGAGGAGTTGTGATCCCTTGTAGGGAGAAGAGACATTCTGGTTTTTGGAATTTTCAGCCTTTTTGCATTGGTTTATCCCCATCTTCATGGATTTATCTACCTTTGGTCTTTGAAGTTGGTGACTTTTTGATGGGGTCTCTGAGTGGACACCCTTTCTGTTGATGTTGAATCTATTTCTTTCTGTTTGTTAGTTTTCCTTCTAACAGTCAGGCCCCTCTGCTGCAGGTCTGCTGGAGTTTGCTGGAGGTCCACTCCAGATGCTGCTTGCCTGAGAATCACCAGCGGGGTCCACAGAACAGCAAAGATTGCTGCCTGTTCTTTCCTCTGGTAGCTTCATTTCAGAAGGGAACCTGCCAGATGCCAGCCAGAGCTGTCCTGTATGAGATGTCTGTCAGCCCCTGCTGGGAGGTGTCTCCCAGTCAGGATACATGGGGTTCAGGGAGCCACTAGGAGGCAGTCTGTCCTTTGTCAGAGCTCGAACACTGTGCTGGGAAATCCACTGCTCTCTTCAGAGCTGGCATGCAGGGATGTTTAAGTCTGCTGAAGCTATACCCACAACTGCCCCTTTTCCTGGGTGCGCTGTCCCAGGAAGGTGGGGGCTTCATGTATAAGATCTTGACAGGCTGCTGCCTTTTTTTCAGAGATGCTCTACCTAGCAAGGAGAGAGTCTAGTGACATAGTCTGCCTGCAGAGGCCTTTGTTGAGCTGCTGTGGGCTCCACTGAGTTCCAACTTCCCAGCAACTTTGTTTACACAGGTGAGGTTAAAACCGCCTACTCAAGCCTCAGTAATGGCAGATGCACCTCCCCCCCAGTGAGCTCAAATGTCCCAGGTCAAGCTCAGACTGCTGTGGTGGCTGTGAGAATTTCAAACCAGTGGATTTTAGCTTGCTGGTCTTTGTGGGGGATGGGACCTGCCAAGCCAGATCACTTGGTTCTGTGGCTTCAGCCCCCTTTTCAGGAGAGTGAATGGTTCTGTCTCACTGGCATTCCAGGTGCCACTCAGTTGGAAATGTGGAGATCACCCCAGCTTCTGCGTCACTCTCGCTGGGAGTTGCGCACCAGAGCAGTTCCTATTTGGCCATCTTGCCAGCAATCAACTCAAGTGATTCTTGAATACAGTATTTTGACTGTATCTTCAGATTAAAAGCAAAAATTATAAAAAAAAGATTGAACTTTAGGGTTGGAAGTTTAGTATGGGTTTAGCATTTCCAAAATTACTTTCTGTGCATTCTAGTGTGTTCTAAGATTAAGTAATAAGTAAATAGATAAGGACAATGGAAAACAGGTTTCTCACTGTTGGAAAAGGCAATTATAAATGTGGATATAGGAAAATGTGGAATGAGTACTATGTTGTTTAAGTGTAATTAGATGTTGGAATTGAAAGAATCAATGAGAACTCATGATACATATTACCAGTCTTTTATCTTTATGTGTGTATTTTTAGCCACTACAGGCTAAGGCAATGACACCCCAGCAACAATGAGCACACCTAGTGCCAAGATCTTGGTTTCTAAATATATTATTTATTAAAAATAAATAGAGCTCATTTGATAAATAAGCTCATTTCAAGACTGGAACTGGAAAAATACAATGCAAGTCCAGAACATCCTACTGTTAAAGAAAGTTAGAAATAGCTCAAAGATTTATGGAGACATTTCAAAAAGATGCATAGCCACTTTTAAAGGACTTTATTGGCAACGTCGGGAACAATTTGAACATACAAATCAATAATGTTAGCAATGGATCATAACCTGTTGAAGAAGAGGATTCTATAAATCCATACTAATAGAAATTAATGAATAAAAGGGAATAAGTCAGAGAATGAAAACGTATTTATTACTATAAAATATCAATAAATAAATGACGACATTAGAAAATAACCCTCTGGCAAAAATTACAGTAATAATTGATTCAGGCAAGAATCATCAGTGGATAAAATGAATGGATCACCAATATTGGGACAAACGGATATTCTGTGTCTTTGACATAATATACTGAGAAGAATACACTATCAATTCTTTATTACTCCTGCCAAAAATGGGTGATTGAGTTAAATTATAAGAAAACATTAGATAAATTACTCAAGGGACATTCTACAAAATAACTGATTTAATTTTTTTAAAAATGTCAATGTGATGAAACATAAAGCATGAGAGACCAAGATTAAGGAAGATTAAAGATGCATGGTGTATTAATCTGTTCTTATACTATTATAAAGAGTTGCCAGAGACTGGGTAATTTCTAAAGGAAAGAGATTTAATTGACTCACAGTTCCACAGGGCTGGGGAGGCCTCAGGAAACTTACAATCATGGTGGAATGGGGAAGCAAACACATCCTTCTGGTTTTGGTGGCAGGAAGGGGAAGTATGAGAACTGAGCTGGGGAAAAACCCCTTATAAAACCATCAGATCTCATGAAAACTTACTATCATGTGAATAGCATGAGGCTAACTACCCCCATAATTAAATTACCTCCCACCAGATCCCTCCCACAACACATGGGGATCATGGAAACTACAATTGAAGATGAGATTTGGGTGGTGACACAGCCAAACCATATCATTCTGCCCCAGGCTCCTCACAAAACTCATGTCCTCACATTTCATGTCCTCATTAGTTATGCAAATTTCTGCAGCCAGCTTGAATTTCTCCTCAGATAATGGGGTTTTCTTCTGTATTGCATTGTCAGACTGCAAATTTTCCAAACTTTTATGCTCTGCTTATCTTTTAAACATAAATTTCAATTCAAAACTATATCTTTGTGAATACATAAAACTGAATGCTTTCAACAGCATCCAAGTTACTTCTTGAATGCTTTGCTGCTTAGAAATTTCTTCTACCAGATACCCTAAATCATCTCTCTCAAATTCAAAGTTCCACAGATCTCTAGGGCAGGAGCAAAATGCCACCAGTCTCTTTGATAAAATACAGTGAGTCACCTTTATTTCAGTTCCTAACAAGTTCTTCATTTCCATCTGAAACCACTTCAGCCTGGACTTCATTGTCTCCATCACTGTTAGCATTTTGGTCAAAGCCATTCAGTAAGTATCTAGGAAGTTTCAAACTCTCCCATATCTTCCTATCTTCTTCTGAGCCCTCCAAACTGTTCCAACCTCTGCCTATTACCCAGTTCTGAAGTTACTTCCACATTTTCAGGTATCTTTACAGCAGCACCCTACTACCCTTTACTAATTTACTATTTTAGTCTGTTCTCACACTGCTATAAATAACTGCCTGAGACTGGGTAATTTGTAAAGGAAAAAGGTTTAATTGACTCACAGTTCTGTCAGGCTGGGGAGGCCTCAGGAAACATAATCATGGCAGAAGAGGAAGCAAACATACCCTTCTTCTCATGACAACAGGAAGGGGAGGTATGAGACCTGAGCGAAGGGGGGAAGCCCCTTGTAAAACCATCAGATCTCATGAGAACTTACTATCATGAGAATAGCATAAGGATAACCACCCCCATGATTAAATTACCTCCCACTGGGTCCCCCCCATGACAGGTAGGAATTATGGGAACTACAATTCAAGGTAAGATTTGGGTGGGGTCACAGCCAAACCATATCACATGATAACTAAACATAAAGTGTGATAACTATGGGTTGGATCCAGGACCAGAAACATCTTTTTCTATTGCTATAAAGAACATTATTATGACAAATGGTGAAATTTGAACAAGATCTGTAAATTAGATAATAGTACAGCACCCACGTAAATTTCCTTATTTTTTACAGTTGTATTGTGGTTATGTAAGAGACTATCTTGGTTTTCAGAAAATACACACAAGTATTTAGAACTTAATTAAATATATACTCAAGTGGTTTAGAAAAGATGGAAAATGGTAGAGCAAATATGGTAAAATATCAACGCTTGGAGAATCTAGACACAGGGCGTATGAGAATTCTTTGTACTATTGCAACTTAGCTGTAAATATGAAATTATTTCAAATGAAAACATTTTTTTTAAAGTCCAAAATGATTGAAAGATAGCATCAAGATAACACAGAGTGGTAGAATAGGTTTACAATGTGTATAACTGACAAAGGGGTTTATATCTAGAAGGTATAAAGAAATTTTTCATATCAATAAGAAAAACAAAAATAATGTAATAAAAAAATAAGCAAGGGAATTTGAGGCACTTCATGAAGGAGGATGCTCAAGTGACCAATACGTTATGAAGAAGAACACAATCTTATTAGTAATGCAAGAAATGTAAATTAAAAGCCCTATGAGAAGTCACTCTACCTCCACTAACATGGCCCCCATTTAAAATCCCGGCAAACCCAAATCTTGGTTACAATGAAGAGCAACAGAAACTCTTAGACATTGTTGGTGGGGAGTGACTACTGGTAAAGCTGGTATTATCTACTAAAACTGAACATTCATGTACTTTAAGACTCCCAAATCCCCCTTCTAACCAAATACCCTATAGACATGCTTTAACATATTTAGCAAAAGATGTATAATTGTTCAACAGAAGATTGGATATTTTATGCAATAGGTACTCCATATAGTACTATACAGCAATAAAAACAAACACATGGCAATATCATGGATGAATCTCACAAAAATGGGAAGTGGACAAAGCCAGACATAGAAGAATATATAGTATATAATTGCATACACACACACACTCACACACACTGTGTAATAGGCAAAATTAAACTATAGCAATAAGAGTAAGTATTTGCAAACTTTTGGAAGGAAGGAGGAGCCACAAGAGAGTTTCTTGAGTTCTGTTGATGTTCTCTTTCTGAACTGGGTGGTGTTTACATAATTAGGCTCACTTTGTGATAACTGAATAGAAAATTTTATCATCTGTCCCCTCTTCTATAGGTGTAATACGTCATCAAAAATTAAGAAACTGATAAAGTAAAGAGACATAACAACAACAAAAATAGCAAAAACAATTTTTAAAGTATTTCTGCCAGAGTTGGGTGAGTGGGTAGCTAAAAGGCAGTCAAATAACATTAATACCTAAATTCAAACTGCAGATATACTGTAAACGAATCTCATCATCCAGGTTTATAGCTGAACTTCAAGGGCTTCAATTAGTTTAGGGATAATTTGGGAACCAGGCAAAAATATCATGTTAAAATGACATTTGCCTGGGGTAGATGGAGTTGTCCGTGGATTACACAGACCCCTTACGGAGACAGAGATATAGCATCAAAATCTCATATATTTATATGGCTTGGTCATACCTGATTTTTCACTTGATAAAATTTGTTTTAATGATCATCATTATGTTTGGTGACGTGCTTCAGTATAAATGTTTCCAGCAGAGTCTAACATTATTCTGAGTGCTAGTTTTATCTTCCTCTAGACGGGAGAGGTTCCCACCCTCATTTGTTATGGTAACTTTTATTTTAATATTTTAAGCCACAAAGCAGTAATTTTTCACAGTCAATGGCTAATTAAATTTAATGATCTGTTTCTGTGCTCACCAGTGTTTCCTTATGTCAGTCTTTTCCTCTGGGTTTCCTTTTGCTGCTGAAGAGAAGAATTCTCTTAATTTGTTCTTTTGGTAAGCTGTAGGTGGTAAACTCTTTTAGTCTTTGAAATCAGAGAATGTCTTTACTTTGCTCTCTCATTTGAAGAATGATCATGTTCAGAGTTAGAAGTTGACAATTACTTTTCCTGGCATTTTGAAGATAATTTTCCATTATTGCTGATTAGAAGTCTGCTACTCATCTGTTATTCTTTTGTGTTAATCTAACTTTTTTATGTGTTAGCTGAAAGATGTTCTCTTTATTGTTGATGTTCTGCCATTATATAGCTGTGTGTGGCTGAGGTTTTTTTAAATTTATGCTTATTGGAATTCAGTGTAAATTGTCTGAGCAATCAGGTATTTCTACAATTCTAGAAAATGCTCAGTGATTATCTTATGAAATATTTAGTTCCTGTTATTTTCTTTACTTGCTTTTAGTGAAGTTTCTAAAAAATATATTGTAGCCACTAAATCTATCCTTTTTATCTCTTAACTGTTCCTTAGTATAAATAAAGTCTTTATTTACCTAGTCTAAGTTCTGGGTAAATTTTTCATTGCTAGCTTCCAGCTCTCTAATTCTCTTTTGGGATCCACTTTGGAATTTATTCTATGTTTTTGATTTATTGAATTTTTAATGTCTATATTCTTTGTTTCTAAGAATCTTGAATATTTAAATATCTACTGGTTTTTCAATCACTGCCTGTTTTTCCCAGTTTACTGAGGTATAGTTCGCATCACTCGTTTTAAGTGTATAGTTTGATAAAATTTTGGCAATTGTAAACAGTTTTATAACCATGGAGACAATCAAGATATTGAGCATTTCTAATACCTAAGAAAATTTCCTATGTCTCTTTGCCGTCAATTTTTTTACACACTCTTAGCTTCAGGAAATAACTAATCTGCTTTCTGTTACTAAAGTTTTGCCTTTTTTAAGTGCATTAAAACGCACACACACACATACAAGACTCAACCATCTGCTGTATTCAATAATCCAATCTCATATATAACAATACTCATAGGCTTAAAGCAAGGAGATGGAGAAGATCTATCACACAAATGGAAAACAAAAAAAGAGCAGAGGTTGCTATTATATCTGGTAGGACAACTTTAAACCAGCATCAAAACAAAGGAGGGCATTACATAATGCAAGAGGGTTCAATTCAACAAGAAAACGATTGTAAACGTTTGTGCACCCAACATCGGCCCACCTAGATTCACAAAACAAGCACTGCTGACCTGCAAAAAAGCCTTTGCCACATAATAATAGTGGGAGACTGCAACACTCCACTGACCGAGTTGGATCAACAGGACAGAAAATTAACAAAGATATTCTGGACTTAAGTTTGACACTTTTCCAACTGGACCTAACAGATACCTACAGAATACTCCATCCAATAATCACAGAATATACATTCTTTTCATTTGCACATGGAACATACTCTAAGATGAAACACATGCTTGGCCATAAAGCAAGTCTCAATAAATTCAAAACAATCGAAACACCAACCATACTCACAGACCGCAGTGAAATAAAAATAGAAATCAATACCAAGAAAGTCTCTCAAAACCACACAATTACATGGAAACTAAACAACTTGCCTCTAAATGACTTCTAGGTAAACAATGAAATTAAGATAGAAATAAAAAAATTCTTTGAAATAAATGAAAACAGAGACATAACGTACCAAAATCTCTGGGGACGTAGCAAAAGCAGCGTTAAAAGGAAAGTTTGTAGCTCTGAACGCCTATGCCAGAAAGTTTGAAAGATCTCAAATTAACAATCTAACATCACATCCCAGAGGAAGTCAGAGCAGGACTGAACAAAATTGAGGCCCAAAAATCCATACAAAGGATCAACAAAATCAAAATTCCATTATTTGAAAGGATAAACAAGATCTATAGACTATTAGCTAGGTTAACAGAAAAAAGGAGAATATCCAAATAAGCACTATCAGAAATGACAAAGGTTACATTACAACTGATCCTACAGAAATACAAAAGATCCCCAGAGGTGATTATGAACACTTCTATGTACATAAACTAGAAAATCTAGAGGAAAGGGATAAATTCCTGGAAACACACAACCTCCCAAGACTGAATCAGGAAGATATGAAACCCTAAACAGACTAATACTGAGTTCTGAAATTGAAACAGTAATAAAAAACCTACCAATCAAAAAAGTCCCAGGCACAACTGAATTCTACCAGATGTGCAAAGAAGAGTTGGTACCAAGCCTACTGAAACTATTCCAAAAATCGAAGAGAAAGGACTCCTCTCTCACTCATTCTATGAAGCCAGCCCCACCCATATAACACCACCTGGCAAAGACACAGTGAAAAAGAAAACTGCAGGCCAGTATCTAATGAACATAGACACAAATGTCCTCTCTAAAATAGTAGCGAACTGAATCCAGCAGCAGATAAAAAAGTTAATTTACGTACAGTCAAGTAGGCTTCATTCCTGGGATGCAAGTGTTGGTTCAATATACAAAATCAATAAATGTGATTTGCCACACAAACAGAATCAAAAACAAAAACCATCTGATTATTTCAATAGACACAGAAAATACTTTTCATAAAATCCAACATCCTTCATGTTAAACACCCTCAACAAATTAGGCACTGAAGGAACATACCTCAAAATAATAAGAGCCATCATCATACTGAATGGGCAAAGATGGAAAAACTCTCTTTAAGAATTGGAACAAGATGAGGATGTCCACTCTCATCGCTCCTATTAATAGTTCTGTAAGTCCTCGCCCAGAGAAATCAGGCAACAGAAAAAAATAAAGAATATTCAAGTAGGAAAAAAGTCAAAATGCCTCTCTTTGCTGCTGATATGATTCTATGCCTAAAAAACCCAAAAGACTCTGCCAGAAGGCTCCTGAAACTGATAAATAACCTCAGTAAAGTTCAGGATACAAAATCAATGTACAAAAATCAGTAACTTTTTTTTTTGAGACAGTCTCATTTTGTTGCCCGGGTTGGAGAGTAGTGGCGTGATCACAGCTCACTACAGCCTTGACCTTCTGGGCTCAAGCGATTCTCCCACTTAACCTTCCTGACCAGCTGGGACTATAGGCACTCACCACCTTGCTTGGCTAATTTTTTTTTTTTAACATTAAAAATTCCTACTAACTGGCTAATTTAAAAAAATTTTTTAGAGATGGGATCTCATTATGTTGCCCAGGTTGGTCTCAAACTCCTGGCCTCAAGCAATCCTCCCACTTTGGCCTCCCACAGTATCGGGATTACCAACATGAACCACTGCACTTGGCCCCTCAGAGAATTACTATACACCAATAGCATTCAAGCTGAGTGTCAAACAGGAATACAATCCCGTTTATAATAACCACAAAAAAATAGCTAGGAATATGTATTATCAAGGATGTGAAACATCTCTGCAAGAACTACAAAATGCTGCTGAAAGGAATCATAGAGGAAAAAATGAAAAAATATCCCATATGCATAGATTCAAAGAAGTAATATTGTTAAAATGGCCATATTGCCCAAAGCAATCTACAGATTTAATGCTATTTCTATCAAACTAGCCATGGTATTTTTCACAGAATTAGAAAAAACTATTCTAAAATTCATATGGAACTAAAAAAAAAAAGAAAAAAAAGAGCTGAGAGCTCAAATAGTCAAGACAATCCTAAGCAAAAAGAACAAAGCCAGAGACATTACAATACTCAACTTCAAACTATACTACAGAGCTACAGTAACCAAAACCAGCATGGTACAGTACAAAAACAGACACATAGACCAATGGAACAGAATACAGAATCCAGAAATAAAGCTGCACACCTATATCCGAGTGATTGTTGAAAAAGTTGACAAAAATAAGCAATGGTGCTGAAATAACTGGCTATCCATATGCAGACGCAAAGATTACATGATGAAGGTGCCCAAAGCAATTGCAACAAACACAAAAATTGACAAATGGGATCCAATTAAACTAAATCTCTTCTGCACAGCAAAAGAAAATATCATCAGGGTAAAAAAAAAAAAACTACAGAATGGGAAAAAATTTTTGCAAACTATGCATCTGACAAAGGTCTAATATCCAGAGTCTACAAGGAACTTAAACAAATTTACAGGAAAATACAAACCCCATTAAAAAGTGGGTAATTATATGAACAGACACTTCGCAAAAGAAGACAAACATGTGACCAAGAAGCGTATGAAAAAAGCTCAACATCATGGATCATTAGAGAAATTCAAATCCAAACCACAATGAGATACCATCTGACACCAGAGAGAATGGCTATTAATAAAAATCAAAAAAATAACAGAAGCTGGTGAGGTTTTGGGGGGGGAAAGGAATGCTTTTACACTTTTGGTGGAAATGTAAAGTAGTTCAACCATTGTGGAAGACAGTGTAGCAATTCTTCAAAGAGCTGAAAGCAGAAATACCATTTGACCCAGCAATCCCATTACTGGATATATACCCAAAGGAGTATAAATCATTCTATTATAAAGACACATGCACATGTATGTTCATTGCAGCCCTATCCACAATAGAAAATATAGGGACTCAACCTAAATGTCCATCAATGATAGACCGGACAAAGACAATGTGATATGTATACACCATGGAATACTATGCAGCCATAAAAAGAAATGAGATCAAGTCCTTTGCAGGGACATGATGAAGCTGGAGGCAATCATCCTTAGTAAACTAACACAGGAGCAGAAAACCAAATGCCACATGTTCTCACTCATAAGTGGGAACTAAATGAGGAGAACACACTGGTACATAGAAGAGAACTGCACACATTGGGGCCTTTTGGAGGGTTGAGGGTGGGAGTAGGGGAGAGGATCAGGGAAAACAATTAATGGGTACTAGGCTTAATACCTGGATGATGAAATAATCTGTACAAAAAAAAAACCCCATGACATAATGTTTACCTATGTAACAAACCTGCACATCCTACATGTGTACCCCTAACGTAAAAGAAATACTTGATTGTTCAATACCCGTTTTTAGACCGCATTCTAGCCTGGGAAATAGAGCAAGATTCCCGTTCTCTCTCCCTCTTTTCTTCTTCTTTCTCCCTTTCTTTAAAAAAAAAAAAAGAAATACTTGTTTGTTAACTACAGGCAAAGTGTTGTACAGCAGTTCTCCAGAGCTTATTCTTCTTGCTTGACTAAGACTCTGTGCCCATTGATTAGTAACTCCCTGTTTTCCTCTTTTTCAGCCTCTGGTTAATTGCCATTCCACTCTGATTCTATGAATTTGACTGTTTTAGTTACCTCATCTAAATGGAATCACACAGTGTTTGTCTTTCTGTCTCTGGCTTATTTCACTTTTCATTGTGTCCTCCGGGTTCATCCGTGTTGTCATGTATGGCAGAAGTCCTTTCTTTTAAAGACTGAGTAATAGTCCATTGCATGTATACACCACGTTCTCTTTATTCATCTGTCAATGGAAATTTAACAGTGATAATATATCTTTGAGATTCTGACTTTTGAATAAATTATTTTGAATAAATACTCAGAAGCAGGATTACTGGATTGTATGGTGGTTCTATTTTTACATTTTAGAGAAACCTCCATACTGTTTTTCACAGTGGTTGCACAATTTTGCATTCCCGCCAACAGTGTACAGGGTTCTCTAGTTTCTCCATATCTTTGTTGTCCTTTTCTTTTAATAATGGCCATACTAATGGATATGGGGTGACATCTCACTGTAGCTCTGATTTGCATTTCCCTTATGATTAGTGATATTGAGCATTTTTTAATTGCATTTTAGGTTTTGGGGTACATGTGAAGAACACGCAAGATCGTTGCATAGGTACACACACGGCAGTGTGATTTGCTGCCTTCCTCCCCATCATCTATATTTGGCATTTCTCCCCATGCTATCTCTCCCCCAACTCCCCACCCCCTGCTGTCCCCCACTTTTTCCCCCCGACAGACCCCAGTGTGTGAGGCTCCCCTCCCTGTGTCCATGTGTTCTCACTGTTCAACACCTGCCTATGAGTGAGAACATGCGGTGTTTGATTTTCTGTTCTTGTGTCAGTTTGCTGAGAATGATGGTTTCCAGGTTCATCCATGTTCCTACAAAGGACACAAACTCATCATTTTTTATGGTTGCATATATTCCATGGTGTATATGTGCCACATTTTCCCTATCCAAATGTTGAGCATTTTTTATATGTCTGTTGGCCGTTTGTACGTCTTCTTTTTTTTTTTTTTTTGAGACAGAGTCTTGCTCTGTTGCCAGGTGCCAGTCTGGAGTGCAGTGGCGCAATCTGGGCTCAGTGCAACCTCTGCCTCCTGGGTTCAAGCAATTCTCCTGCCTCAGCCTCCTGAGTAGCTGGGACCACAGGCGCGCACCACCACGCCCAGCTAATTTTTGTATTTTTTAGTAGAGATGGGGTTTCATCATGGTCTCCATCTCTTGACCTTGTGATCTGCCCGCCTCGGCCTCCCAAAGTGCTGGGATTACAGGCTTGAGCCACCATGCCCGGCCTTGTACGTCTTCTTTGGCTAAATGTCTGCTCAAATTCTTAGCCCACTTTTACATTTGTTTATTAGTTTTTTCTATTGAGTTGTAAGAGTTCCTTATGCATTTTGGAGATTAACCTCTTATGTATATGGTTTACAAATATTTTCTCCCATTCGGTACATTGCTTTTCCAGTTTGTTGACTTTTTTCCTTTTCAATTTAGAAAATTTTCAGTTTGTAGACAACATCTGATATAAGAGATAACTCTAAAGATTTCATTTAAAAAATCTGTTAACAGCTCAACATCAATTTATCTATTGAACAAATGAAGTAAAGTTGCAGGATACAAAATCAAGATGCAGAAATCACTTATGTTTTTATACACTAACAAAAAACTATCTAAAAAGCAAGTTTACAAGGGCAATTTTATTTACAACTGTACCAAAAATACTTTAGGAATATACATAACTAAGAAGTTGAAAGACATGTATAGCGAAAAATACAAACTTGATAAAAGAAATTAAGAAGGCACAAAAAAAACGTAAAGACATCCTATGTTCATGGATTGCATCCTATATTCATGGGTTGGAAGACTTAATATTGTTAAAATGTTCATATTACCCAAAGCAATCGCTAGGATCAATGCAATCCTTATTAATACCCCAATGGTATATTTTACAGGAATAGAAAAAAAAATCTACAACTCAAGAAACCACGAAATAGAGGCATCTATTCTGATAGAGGCCTCTACCACAAAGCTAGAGGCATCACACTGGTTTGATTTCAAACTATATCAAAAGGCTCCAATAACCAATTCTGGCATAATGACAGACATATAGACGAACAGAACAGAATAAAGAGACTAGAAATAAATTCATGCATTTATGGTCAACTACTCTTTGACAAAAGTGCCAAGAATACACAATGGGGAAAGGATAGTCTCTTTGACAGACGTTGTCAGAAAAACTGGATATCTACATATAAAAGAATGAAATTGGGCCCTTGTGTTGTACCATACACAGGAGTGAACTCAAAATAGATTAAAGAGAAACATAAGACTTGACACTGTAAAACTGCTAGAAGAATGCATAGGGGAAGAGCTTCGTCACATTGGTCTTGGTGGTAATCTTAAGGTTATGACACCAGAAGCACAGGCAACAAAAACAAAGTAAACAAGTATTCCATTGTGTGTGTGTGTGTGTGTGTGTGTGTGTGTGTGTGTGTGTGTGTGTGTTGTATGAGATATACTGTAATTTACTCATTTATTGATGAAAGCTTGGGATGTTCCAAATTAATGAGGATGCTATAAGTATTCACGTACAAATATTTGATGTGGACATGTTTTTATTTCTCTCTTGGGCAACTATCTAGGAATAGAATTTCTGGATGATGTGACAGGTGTATGTTTAGGTTTATAATACACTGTTAAACTGTTTTCCAAAGTTGTGTCATTTTACATTTTAAACAGAATGTATGAAATTTCCATTTGCTCCACATCCTCGTCAGCACTTGATATTGCCAATCTTTTCAATTTTAGCCACTCTAATGGATGTGTAATGGAATCTCATTGTGACTTTTTAATTTTCTTGATAACCAACGATGTTGTACATGTTTTAATGTATTTATTGGCTTTATACATTCTGGATATAAATCCTTTATCAGATACACGCTTTTTGAATATTTTTTCTCATAACATGGCTTGTTTTTTCATTTTCTTACCTCCTTTTTTAAAGCAAAATTTGTAATTTTGGTGAAGTTTATTTTAGTCATATTTTGTTTTGTGGTTTGACTTTTTCTGTCCTGTTTAAATCATTATTGACTAATGCAAGGTCACAATGATTTTTCTCCTCTGTATTCTTTTGGGAGTTTTATAACTTAGCTACTATATTTAGGTTTAAGATCAGTATTTTTTTTAAATGTGGTGAAGATAAATGTTGAGGTTAATTTATTTTCATACAGATATCCAATTTTTCCAGTAACATTTTGTGTATTATCCTTATAGTCAAAACCCAATTGGCCATATAAGTGAAGGTCTATTTCTAGGCACTCTCTGTGTGGTTCCATTGATCTATACATGTGTCAATACATGAATGCCATACTGCCTTGAATCCTATAGTTAAGTGTTAAAATTCGATAAAAGAAGTCCTTCATCATTTTTTCTTTTTTAAGATCAATAAGCATATGAAAAGATGCTCAACTTCATATGTCATTAGGGAACCGTACATTAAAACAATAATGAGGCTGGGCGCAGTGGCTTATGCCTGTAATCCCAGCACTTTGGGAGGCCAAGGCAGGCAGATCACCTGAAAGTTGAGAGTTTGAGACCAGCCTGACCAAAATGGTGAAACCCTGTCTCTACTAAAAATATGAAAATTATCTGGGCATGGTGGCACACATCTGTAATCCTAGCTACTTGGGAGGCTGAGTCAAGAGAATTGCTTGAACCCGGGAGGAGGAGTTTGCAACGAGCCGAGATCATGCCACTGCATTCCAGCCTGGGCAACAGAGCAAGGCTCCATCTCAAAACAAAAACAAAAATGAAACAATAATGAGATACCACTACACATCTACTGAATCCCAAACACTGACAACTGAAAATGCTGGCGAGAATGTGAAGCAACGGGAACTCTTATTCATTGTGCACTGGAATGCACAAGGGTACAGCCATTTTGGCAGGCAGTTTGGCAGTTTCTTACATAACCATTAGATCCAGCAATTGAGTTCGTTGGTATTTACTTGAATGAACTGAAAACTTAGGTCACACAAAAATCTGCACATGGGTATTTACAAAAGTCTGCACATGGGTATTTACATTTATTCATAACTGCCAAAACTTGGAAGTAAACAAGATTTTCATGGGTGAGTGGATAAACAAACTGTGCTCCATTCAGAAAATGGAATATTATTCAGCACTAAAAAGAAATGATCCATCAAGCCATGAAAAGACAGAGGAAACTTAAATGCATACGATTAAGTGAAAGGAGCCAACCCGAAAAAGTCAAATACCGTATGATTCCATCAAATGATATCCTAAAAAAGGCAAACTATGGAGTTGGTGAAGGGATCAGGGTTTTCCAGGGGTTGGGGGTATAAAGCGATAGATAGGTAGAGCACCCAGGACTTTAGGGCAGTGGAACGATTCTGTGTGATACTATAATGGTAGATATATGTCATTATACTTTGTCAAAATCATAGAATTTACAACACCGAGAGTGAACCTCAGTGTAAACTATGGACTCAGAGTGATGATGCATCAGCGCAGCTTCATCCGTTGTTACAAACGTCCCATTCACAAATGGATGCTGATGACAGGGGCGGCTGGCGGCTGTGTTTGGGTGGGGTAAGGAAGGTGTGGAAATTCTCTCAATTTCTGCTCAGTTTTGCTGTGAATCTAAAACTGCTCTAAAAAAAAAGTCTTAATTTAAAAAACAACATATTTTAAAAATAGTTGTGGAGTATAATTAAGCAAGGTAGCATAACCCCGTGAAAATTACTAGTAAATCTGAAAAAAACTTTGTGCACTATTTAGAGCAGAAGTCATCTACAATGTTTATATCAGTGTGAAGGATAAAATGTTAAAAAAAAAAATCAGGGCTAAAGACATGATCCTAGAGACTTCATGTTTATATTTTTCAGTTTTTCGCCCTGGGAGTATGTATTTTCATGCCATTTTAAATCCATATAACTGACTCATTTCCCAAGCCATTCTTCCCAATCTTGCCTATAGAGATATGATATCCTTGTTCCAACATCTTGTTGGAATCCAGGTATGTAGACTATTTACCAGTCTAGGAATTGTATCAAAAAGTCCCAAGGTGGCCAGGCACAGTGGCTCACGCCTGTAATCCCAGCACTTTGGGAGGCTGAGGGTGGTGGATCACGAGGTCAAGAGATCGAGACCATCCTGGCCAACATGGCGAAACCCCGTCTCTACTAAAAATACAAAAATTAGCTGGGCGTGGTGGCGTGCGAGCCGAGATCATGCCACTGCATTCCAGCTGCACTCGCTCCACAGCACTCCAGCCTGGAGCCTGGTCACTAAACAAGACTCTGTCTCAAAAAAAAAAAAAAAAGTCCCAAGGCTTCTCTGTGTTTTCTTAGTGCAGCTATGTGGGGCTGCTAATGGTCACCATTTATGGTGAGAACTAGTTTTCTACATTTAGGTTAGCTCAGCAAATGTTTGAGTGCTGTTATATGTTAAGTCATTGTGGTCATTGCCAGGAAGACAAAATAATCCCTATCTTTAAGGGATTTTGAGTATACTGAGTACATAAACGATCCTTAGGAAATTAGTTTTGGAATCTTGATCAGATGAACTTTACAATCACCAGCCCCTGTGTGGGAGTTCCTTCCCCCTTTTTTTTTGTTAGTGTTGAGAGTATGTATTCCAGAGCTCCTCATCCCTCTCACAACTTTGTACCCCCAGTTCCTCAGGCCATATCAATAGGCTCAAGGATCTTTTAGAGGTGCCCTGCCCAGATGACTTGCTCACTTTCCCTTTATCTCTGGACTTGATTTGAATTTTCTCTTACCCATTTTATTTCTACTCATGTTAAAAATCTGAGTCACTAACTGAGAAGTTGGGCAGGGAAGAGAGGCAGAATAGCTTCCTTCTCTATAATTTATTCACACCTTCAAGCTCAGCCCATCAACTTACGCATCCTGTTCCTTTTACTTGTTTTAAACATAAGTGAAAACACATCCCACCCCAACTATCCTAAATATATTTCTGAGCATCAGTTTCTTTTGGCTCTAGAATTTCTGATAAAATTTTTCTATGTCTTTGCCCTTTAGGGAAGAAAACATACCAGAACAGAGATGTGGGTTCTCTTCTTGGCTCTGCCATTTATTTTCTGTGTGGATTTGTAAAAATTACTCAGTGTTTTTGACCCTCAGCTTCCTTGTCTGTGATGCGGGTGTCGTAATAACTATGCTGGCTATATGGTGGCATTAGCTTCAGGGTCAAATCCAGGGTCCACAGGCATTAAAATGTCCATTGAAAACAACAAAGTATTTCCAAAAGGTCACATGTTATTTTAGTAAACTACTTACTATTATCTGAGTTTTAAGACCTAAAAATTGATATTCACGACAGCATGGCCCATGAATAAATGAGTCTGAATCTAATTAAAAGGTAATGTTCCGCTATTCAGATTCCTCTGCCTCGCAGATCAGAAAGGGAGGTTTCTCCACTGGCATTCTTGGCTCAACTTTGAGAGCTGTGTTTATGCTGTGCTTCGCTGGGGACAATCTCAAAGACACAATATCATGGGAATTGAATTGATTCACTGGAAAATATGATGTCAGGAAAAACAGGCAAGCACAACTTTCCAGTTTTATTTGCTCTACTTTCTCCCCTTTGATGAAGTGAGTCACAAATTAGTAAATATAAAGTTCATCGGGGGGCCATGTGATTTATGCGGAAACAGCATACTGAATAACATCACAGGTCTCTTATGCATAGCATTTAAAAGCATCTTCTCTCTCTCTCTCTCTCTCCCCCCCTTCGAAGTGAAGGCCAAGGGAAGAGTTTGCTGTTTCATCTCTTCATCAGATGTGGTGTTCCTAGATAAGGCCACGCCACACCCCCAAGCTGAACTGAAACCTAAAACAGTAAGATCAATGTTGCTGAGATTCTGTCTCATTCCCTTGGCAAGTTAAGTTCTCAAGTGTTTCAGATAATTTCTTTGGTTGGTTGATCTTCATTTTACCTGCAATAGCATCGTTATGAAAATAGTTCCACAGGTCTCCTCCTAGTTTCATCTAGCTAATAATTTCTATATGTATCACTCTTTCACTACATTTCTGGAGGTGTGGTTTCTGTTTATTTTGTCTTGTGTGTACAATAGTCCATCCCCAACAGCAAAAATAAGTTAGTCAAAAACCTGATGGGGAGAGAATTTGCAACTGACATACTTAAACTCCAGAGAAAATAGTCGAGGAGTCCTCATAAATATTAATTATGTGCACTGAAAAGTCAGAATGCTGAAAGGGATGACAAATGATACTTCCCATCTTAAAGGGATAACGAGCAGTTCTGTAAAATTACTTTCTCACGATTCCTTACTTGTCAGCGATGCTAGAAACCCTGCCCCAGGAATTCCAGTGAGACGTTTGTCCATGTTTTTGCTCTAGTACAGGTAATATGCATAGTAAGAGACATTTTCATCTATGTGTGGGGTCCCCCATCAAAATATTTAACATTTTTTCTGGTGTTACGAATCAGAATTTTTGCTTCCCATCTCTTGGGTCCCATCTGAGGGCCCAGTACTTGGATATTCGATATGGGAACAACCATGAGTGTTTTCTAACAACCTCAGCGTTGGTGATCAGGTGGGTACTTCTGTGATTCCTTCTCCTGGAGGTGATAGACCTTGTGGGTTCTAGTCCTGATAACTCCACCACTCTGTACTTCCTTAGCCAAGTGATTAAGTGCAGTCTAGAAGGCTTAGTTTTCCTGTCAGTAAAATGGAAGCGGTCGTAGCACGCAGTTCCTGTCCTTGTTTCGAGGGTTGCTGGAGATGGCGCGTGTGAAATGCACAGCAGGGCCCCACACAGAGCCTGGATGACCAAGCATCCTTACTCCTAACAAGCACCAGCATCTCCTCTTGGCTCTGTCAGACAACTTTGTGGCAAAACATGTGTTCTTGGCATCTTGTGCGCACATTTCAGTTTCGAATCCAAGAGCTACGTTTCCTTGCACTTGTTTGTACCAAGCTCTTCCAAGCTTTATTTGAAAAGCCTCTTGCCGTCACACCATTACTCTTAACTCCCAGCCCCAGTTCCCTTTTCCTGATTGTTCTCTGGAGCCATGAATCACTTCACACAAATTGGTCCCGAAATTCTGGCACTTATCAAAAAGTTGTACAGAAATATGTCCCTGTGCACTGACATTTCTTAGATAGGAAGTTTTATGTTTGTGTTTCTTTTTCTGTCCCAAACAAGGTTAGATTCTTTCAGCTATGTGTAATGGAAAACCTCGACTCAACTTGTTTAAAGAATAAGGAATTTGTTGTCTTATATGACAAGAGATCTGGAGATAAAAGGCCCTCAGGGTTGGCTAATTCAGAGACTTAATGACATAATCAAAGATCCTTGGTTTTAAAACTTGCTTTTGGGTACCCTTCGGCCTGGAATATTCCTACAATTCCACTCTTTCCCATGCACCACTAGGGACACACAAGCAGGTGAATGGTCTGTCTCCCAAGACAATTGTGATTTCATCCTCTAGGATGTCTTTGTTTTTATACTGTCTTTCCTGGGACCTTGTTCACAAGTCTATGCATATGTAGCAATATATTTGAATTATTAAATTGTTCATCTTGTTGATTCTATAGTGATCTTTCTGAGGTCATAAGCCATGTCCTATTCATAGGTAAAATCACTAGTCCCTTGTAAAATACAAAGTGCAGGCCAAGTGCTCCATACTTTTTTTTTTTTTTTTTTTTTTTTTTTGAGATGGCATCTTGCTCTGTCACCTAGGCTGGAGTGCAGTGGTGGGATCTCTGTTCAGTGCAACCTCTACCTTCCAGGTTCAAGTGATTCTCCTGCCTCAGCCTCCCAGGTAGCTGGGATTATCAGAGCCCAACACCACACCCAGCTAATTTTTGTGTCTTTAGTAGAGATGAGGTTTCACCATGTTGGCCAGGCTAGTCTCGAACTCCTGACTTCAAGTGATCCACCCGCCTTGGCCTCCCAAAGTGCTGGAATGACAGGTGTGAGCCACTGTGCCCGACCATAAATTGTTCTTCATAGGAGAAAAGGAAGGCAGGCAGATGAGGGAACTTTTGGTGCACTCTGCTTGATGTTTTAGATGGAGCCAATGGCCCTTTGAGGAGTTAACATGATTGAGACGCCGCACAAACTGGAAACGGCTGTAGAGAGACTCTCTATGGTGCTTTAATGTCTCACTCCTTGCACCCTGCCCGGGCTTCCTGGGTGAGCTTTGTGGGTCTGGTCTCTAGTCTAGACGTGGGTGTTGCGAGGCAGAAGGAAGGGGAGCGTAGTCCAGAATGCACTGCAGAGTGAACGCTGCCCCTCACTAGAGACGTATGGGCAGGAAATTCTCCGTGGAAGGGGCTGGGGGCTTAGTTCAGGAGACATCAGGGATGGATTTGGTCTCTGAGGGTCTCGTTGCCGTAATAGTCATTACACAAAGTCATTCTGAAGGTACCTAAACATTTTTTGGATTTCTTTTTGGTAACATTCTTATTCTTTGTCCTGGGTGCGTGGGGAGGAATGGGGGGATGGGATACTTCTCTGTGGAGGAAATGGTGAGGTGGAAGGATCAGGGACCCCCAAACCAGGCATATATGGAGAGGACTCCCTACTTGTGTGTAACTGGACATGTTACATCATCTCTTTGAGCCTCAGTTTCCTTCTGTCACAAAGATGACCACACTCGCCTCTGATATGTTGGGACAGTAAGTCATGTCATCAGTGTAAGGTATTCGGCACATGTGGACCCCCGTGAACATCGGTCCCCCCCAAATCCCTTTCCTAGCAGGGAGAGTGAAGTTACTCGAGACTTAAAAGCCATAAGTGTTGACTCCCTCCTCTGAACCCCAGAGCCTGAAGGAACCGGTTCAAGTTTGTGTAATTTACATGGAAGCAAGAGTGAGACATACACACTGAAACCTTAGTGAGCAGCCGATCCATCAGTGCTGGCCTTGAGGCTCTCATCGTTTGCGGCCGCAGGGTGATTGATTCTAGGAGAAAGGAAGTCACCAGATCACCGACTCCTCTGAGTGATGAGGAGTCACTTCCCAGAGCACTGGTCATCAATGCTGAGGGCATTAGAAAACACTCAAGGCTGTTCCCATATCAACTACGCAGGAAGCACCCTTCTCTGTAGCCATCAGGGAGCTTCAGAGCCCATTCCTGGGTGGAAGATACGTTTCTGCAGCCCTGTTGCAGAACACATCAACAAAGTGCTCCCTTGGCCAGTGAGGAATCTAATACCGAGTTTGCACCAAAAGACCATCAGAAGAGCTGGAGCAGCAGACGCTAACTGGGGAGGCCCTGTGTCCAGTCTACACAGTCGAGGGCCTGTGCTGGCAGGATGTGGCCAAGCCCAGTCCCAGCAAGGCCAGCATGGCTCTGTGGGTCCCAACCCTCCTTGAAGGGACAAGGCGAGAGGGGACAGCCCATCTGGAGCCAGGCGGGACTCGGATCTGCCCTGAGTGTCAGGGCAGCATCTAGAGGAGATCAATAGCTAATGACTGGGTCATGTCTTCATTAGGGAAGCGTGGGCTCAGTCATTTTCCAATAGTCAATTTTGTCTTATTCAGAGTTAAAAGAAGCCCTTGAGATGTGGCTGAGGAGCAGCGCCTGTCCCAGAGATGCCGAAGGACATTTGGATAAACTCTCCTGTGACCTTGTGAGACAAGCAAAGGCCTGAACACTGCTGGACAGCACCCTCCCAGAACCCTTCCTGGGAGTGACATCCTCACACAAGCCGACGTTGTCCACACCCTGCACAAGCTGATGGCTACTCTAGCACCCAGCTTTGGGGACAGTTGCAAGGGACTCCCATTCACAAAGGAGGTACCCTATTGCTCATCTCTACACTGGTATTGCCCAGGGTCCAGGTACCTTCCCAAAGCCCCCAGACTCCCTGAGCCAGTGGAGGTGGCTTCTGAGCACTTATATTTGCTGGGCACTGTGTTTCAGCACTTTACACAATTATACCACTTAATTTTTATGAGACCATGAGGAGATATTTGCTATGGTCATCCCATTTTGTGGTTGAGAAAACTGAGGCTTTGGGTGGTCCCATGGATGGTCAGACCAGCAAATCTCATTGTCCACTTCAGCATTCTTAACCCTGGCTGCACATTCAGGTGGCTTGAGAAGGTTTTTCAGATACCTGTGCCTGAGTTCTCCCAGACTCCTGGAACCTTGATCTTGGTGGGGCTGGGGGAAGCAAAGGTGACTGTGCTTCTGCTACGTGGTCTGGAGTGGAAAGCCTCGGCCTCCTGGAGTGTGTTTCCTCTTCCGGGCTGGGCTTCTCTGGACATGTCCCCCGGGCTCTGGCCGCGGTCAGTGCCAAAGCCCCAGGGGAGGGTCAGCCTCTTTTGCTGCCTTTTTCTTAAGAGAGCATGGTGATATGGAGGCTGAAGAAAGTCAGCCAGAGGGAAATGCAAACGCTCAGTGGGAGAAAGACATGTACTATTTTTCTCAATCAGTTTTCATGACCATTGCAATTGCATTTCTGTTTTCCTCAGAAATTTCCTTTCTTCCCATATTTTACACAATCACCAACTCTCTAATCCAAGCGCACCCTTCATCCTACGGTCAGCGTTTATCTATTCAGGACTTGGCTTACTGTTTCCTAAAACAAACATGTCTACTTTTCCATTAAATATTAATATCAGCATAATCAAACTGAACCATCACAGTTTTTAATCATCTCACTTTTGATCATTAAATCCCATTTTGGTTCTTAGATGATGTCAATAAGATTTAATATAAAAGGTACACTAATGAGGTTCTAGTGTCACTAGAAAAATTACATTCTGCCATGATGTCACCTTGCAATTTCCCGATGTTTACTCGTGACATAGAGAAGTGGATCTGAGTGCAGAGTTTTGGACAAAATGCCATCATTGGAATGTATGCAAATCCATCTTTGCAGCCCAGAGCTGATGATAAAGGAGCTGTGGGCTCTTGCTGACTGTTGGAAGCTGGTGGTCACATACGCACCTTGACCCCGGGGGAGTCTTCCCTTATTAGTAAGGAGTACAGGAGTTGGGAAATCCTGCAGTTTTCACAATAGAGTATGTGATGAACAACAAAAAAGAGAAGAAGAAGAATCCTTCTGTGGTAAGGGGTGGAAAGACCTGAACATGGTCTCTGACAAACCATGTGACTTGATCCATGAGAAGCTTGTCCAGCAGTTTTAATGGTAATGATAGTTTCAACCTGTTCCTGGATGCAGTTCCTGCCTCACATAACAAGATGCCAGGTTTATTCAGGTGCCACTCATGTTCTAGAAAGACCTTTGCGTTTTCAGAGGTCAAAACAGAATGACCGGATGGTTACCAAAAGCTTTGGACAGCAAGTAAACCATAACGCAAAGTTCTTATTAACAAATGTCCTCAAACTCCAGCTGCCCAGACAACCTGCCAGCCTGACCCAGGAAGCTCACGGGGCAGCTGCAGCGCATGTGATGCATAGGGTGAGAATTTGGGATGATGAGTAATGTTAAAATATTATAACTGATGAGATTCGGATGACAGGCACGCTAGCTGCTTACAGATCGCTTCTGTGAGTGATACAATGCTTCCAGCTCCTTCGAAACCAAGCTGCCTCTCTTGTGGTTAACAAGGGCGGAATGAGGAAAAAAGAAAATGTAGCAACTGAATGACAAATTGATGCCAGAATTTAGACTTGATAAAATTCACCTGTCAAGGGAAAAGGAGGAAGAAGGGAAAAATGGAGAGAAGATTTTTTGAGGTAAATCACCACGGATTTGCTATTCGCTCTGTAAATAGATGCCAACTTTTAAACAGCCTTTCTTCCTTTCTTTCCGTACTCCCCCTGCCTTCCCTCCCACTTCCCCCCCACTTCACCCCTTTCTCCCCCAACGCTTCCTCCCTTCTGCTTCCCCCTTCCCGACACATTAAGTGCCAATTGTGTTGGGGGCCCCATGCAAGACCTTGAGGGGGAAGTGTTAAAAAAGTTAGACAGACATGGTGCTTGTCTCGGGTGGAGATCGAGCAAAACCAAGATTTAGGAGACCTGAGTTTTATCTGTACCTGTGTCACTGTACAAGAGAATGTTTGGTTTTGGCCGAGATCCCTAACCAACTGGGACTTGGTTTAAAATTTGCTATGAAAAAATAAGAATACTGAGTTTCCAATCTCTCATAGGGAGTCATTGCCGGGAGGCATGAAGTGGCTTGAAGCACTATAAGCTAGGATAATTATCTGCAGGTGTAACCTGCTTTGCCAAGATTTGCTCACCTCCTGTGAGTCATGTAAGGCAGGTGGGGAGTGTGGGGGCGGCATGGAGAGCCAGCCTCCACAGAGATCAATTGAACTTCAAGATTCGCGGAAGGGAGACATGCAATGTACCTGGTACAGTATTTTTTTTACACTTACCTGTGGTGCTTGGTTGTGGTTTTACATGAAACCGCCTGATTGAAATGTGTGAAAGGTATAAGCAATCCTGCCTTTTAGTGTGAAGAAAGGAATTAGCTTTTGTGCTCATTATCCTCTTGAGCAGAACTTTGAGTGACAAATCTAAAAGAAGGTACCATCCAGATGGCAGTAACATTGCACAGATATCCTGTGTCTCAGGCTCCGAGTGTCAATCGCGAGGCTTAGAGGCCCTGCAATTGTTTCCACTCCAACAGTGTTGGCCAAAACAAGGTGCTGCTTCAACTGGGCATGAAATGATAACATGAAGAAAGTCATCTTGATGGCGACATACATGAGGAAAACAGTACCTCGCACATTAGCCCCAAGAAATCAATGTTCTTAAGTAAGACAGATCTAGGTAAGAGTGAGTGTACTCAAAGAAAAACAGCATGTGGTTTATAGCACGTGGAGATGTCACTTAGGATGCTTGCCACAAGTCACCGAAAATGCATTTGAAACTGGCTTATTTTATATAATTTAGTAGCTTATGAAACTGAAAATCCAGGAACAGCCGAGGCCACAGCCATGGGTTGATCTCGAGGCAGCGTGTTCATCAAAGAGGGAGCTTTGTCTCGGAGGTTTGCTCAGCCCTCCTGCTCCCAGGGCTCTGAGGGCCACGGCTTCTGCAGCCTCATCCAGAGCTTACGCCTGTGTTTCCAGCACTTCACTAACCTGTGTCTGGGATGATGGCATCATCACACTTGGGAGTGAATCCCCCGTGGCCACCCTGGAGTTGAGGGTGGGACCAAAATGGCCAACATTGCCCAGCTGAGAATTTCAGGATCGTGAGAGGAATGGAGGTGGGATACTGCAGAGAAACCAGCATGTCCAGCACAAAGGATCTGGAAAAGCTGAGGTTCCGTCTTGCATGACTCCGGTTTGTGAAATGTTTTATGGGAACATGTGTTACCCCCTCCCAAGCCTAGATCTAGCCTCTTCTAACTTTCAGTGTTCCTGTAGAGATGGCTGGCAGTGTGCTACTTGCTATTGCAATTTTGTTGCTGCGTGCTTGTTTTGTGTTTTGTTTCTAAGAAATGGGGGTTTGCTTGAACAGGAGGGTGAAGTGTGTGCTCTTTGTCACATGGTGGATCTGGGCCAGCCTGGGCTGCCGGAGCATCTCTTGGGCTTCGCTCCCTGTTGGCATCCTACACGTGACTACTTGGATCTGGCCTGGACTCCAAAGCACAGGGGGCCAGGCAACCCTCAGTGCTGGTGAGTGAGCTGAGGCCCCCAGTATGGCATAGAGCCATTCTGGTGAGGGACATTAGGTTGTGTGTCTCCATCTCTACCTCCAGCCTTTAGCGAGTCTCCTTCAACATTATAGCCCAGGCTAAGTCGTACTCGGAGGATTAGGAAGGCTTCTTTCCCACCTCCACCTCTAAGCCCAGGGAAGAGCAGGGTCCACTTCTTAGATGCAGAGTAGGAAGCTTTTGTGCAGTAGGACAGCTGTGTTGGAGGGTCCAGTGCTTCATAAGGGTCTTTGACAACAGAGCAGCAGAGACGTGGCTTCCGCAGAGGAGCACAGAGCAGAGGACACGAGTGCCTGTTTTGTTAAGGCATCTTAAGATGGTGGAGCTCTTCCTTGTCTAAGTTTTCCCTTTCCACTGGCCACGCCCATCCCTATGAACCTAAGTCAGTGAGAGTAGATCCCTCTTCATCTTACTGCCGAATCCACAATGCCTAGAATCGTGTGTGCATAATATTCATTGAATAAATGAATAGCAAATACAGAAGGGAGGAAGGAATGATCCATTTCTGTATTAATTCAAAATGGAAATAAAATAAAAATAAAAGTGTGATGCCCCATCTCATAATTTGAATATAAAAATGAAAGGTGTAACTTTTTTTCTGTAGTCATAGATGTGCCTACAGAAAGACGTGAGGGTTAGACATGTGGGTTAGATCTATTTACCACATAAGGGGTAGAGCTATTGAAGCACAAATATCATGGTAATAGAATGAGGTGTAACATCGAATTTTTAAGATAAAACTTCAAACAAATTTTAAGCTGTGTCAACCCATGTTGAGTTTGATTTCAAATGATTTCATATCCTGGGGCTACCCATCCAATTTCCACTTTTTGTGTGGTTTTTATTACTATCAAGATTATACATGCATGTGGCTTAATCTCATTTAGAAAAAAAAAGGGGAGCTTGCTGCCAGCACTCCATTTAATCTTACATAAACACACTCTTTGAGGCTGAAGCAAATCTGACTGATTTTTCAATGTGAAAGTAAAATATGAAAATTGTTCTTGGAGTTATTTCTAAACAGAGCTAACATCAGAATAATTTGAATCATCAGAATCATCTATTTTGGAAAAATCAGATTCATCAAATGAATGAATCTTTGGCCAACAATTGTTTGAGAATGAACTTAACACCATGCATAGGAATGCTATGTTTTCTAGGATTTGACATTTTCAGCAATTAAGAATTACTATATTTTGTAAATGGAAATACCCACTAAAAACAGAATGTATAAATAGAGTGATGTCTTTTGTTTCCAAAGTCAACATGCTAGAGCGATGTAAAATAATAAAAAAAGCAAGATATTTTGTGACAAAGTTATTTTGGGGTGAATGCTGCTGCCATAAGCACCACTGTTGAGTATTCTATAGAGTATTTCTATATTCTATAGAAAAAAGGGTTAAAGGGTAAAATATTCATAAGTTCTACAAGGCTTACTATTAAAAAACTGTCATAATCATACTCTCTCTACTGCTATCGCTGCAACCTCCATCTCTCAGGCTCAAGTGATTCTCCTGACTCAGCCTCTCAAGTAGGTGGGATTGCAGGCGTGCACCACCACACCTGGCTAATTTTTGTATTTTTAGTAGAGATGGGGGTTCACCTCTCAAACTCCTGACCTCAAGTGATCCACCTGTCTTGGCTTCCCAAAGTTCTGGGATTGCAGGCATGAGCTACCACACCCGGCCTCCAGTTCTTTTGCTATTTGCAGCCACATCTGTAAATAACAGGTATGTATTGCTACTGATGACTTTTCAGTTTTAGGTGTTACCTATTCACTTCCCAAAACAAAAGATGAGGATTTAATCTCACTCTGGCCTCTGCCTACATGCATAATTCCTATGTCACTTTCCACCCAACAGTTATACCATAATTTTGGCTGGATAAACATTTAGTGCTCCCATTATTATGATTTTATAAATGTATTTTTTCTTTTTTTTTCTTTTTTTTTCTTTTTTTCCATGCTTCACTGGGTGTTGCCCAGCTTCCTGTTGATTTTTGATTTTATAAATATTATGGATGACTGAGCTATATAATATACCATAATTTTCTATGCCTTCAAAGTCTTGTTTTCCTGGAGTTAATTATTTCCCTGGCTTGCTTGCCTTTGGTTTGCTCCAATGTGGATTTATTGACGGCTAGATTTTTTTTTTTTTTTTTTTCTGAGACAGCATCTTGCTCTGTTCCCCAGGCTGGAGTGCAGTGGCAAAATCATGGCTCACTGCAGCCTCAAACTACTAAGCTCAAGTGATTTTCCTGCCTCAGCCTCCCAAGTAGCTGGGACTACAGGCACGTGCCACCAAGCCTGGCTAATTTTTTTTTTTTTTTTTTTTTTTTTTGTAGAGATGGGGTAGCTAAATGGCCCAGGCTGGTCTAAAACCCCTGGCCTCAGGTGATCCTCCTACTTCAACCTCCCAAAGTGTTGGAATTACAGACTTGAGCTGCTGTGCCTGGCTGGCTAGATTTTTTACACAGATTCTGTCTTTGGATTTTTCTTTTCATTATTCTAAGTATTTTCGTTTCCTTTCTCCTGTCCTTCCTGCCTGCTTCTTCCTGGTGCTGTGGCCCCCTATCTGGTTTTGAAAATAAAGTTTTATTGGGGCACCACCATGCCCATTTACTTGTGTGTTGTCCGTGGATGCTTTCAGTCCACAGTGGTGAAACTGAGTCGCTGAGACAGAGGCAGCACAGCCACAAAGCCTAACATATTTACCATCTGGTTGTTAATGGAAAAATCTTACCAGATACTGACTTACTCATCATTTTGTCAAGCACATCCTCCCGGTTTTCTAGAAAGGTTACAGAGAAAACTATATCGATTTTTTAGACCTTTTAAACATTTTGACTTTTTAAAAAAGCCTCAATTGTTTTTTATATTTTCACCCATTTCTAGGCTGAAAAAATAGTTTTTGATTAGGTTATGTGTCTTGTCGGTCAACTTTGGTGGTAGATTACAATGACGTATGTGTTGTAAATTGGATGGCCTTTATGTGTGGATCAGTTTCTGAACTCTGCCTGTTTCATTGGTACAGTTTTTGATCTGTGCATTCATATCACGTTGTTGTAACGAAGGTAGCTCTGGAAATGTCTTGCAATCCGGTGGCGTCAATGCTCCAGCTTTATTTTTTTTCTCCCAGGTTGTCGTTGCTTTTTCTAGTCCTTTGCATTCCCACATGAATTTTGGAATCTTACCAATTTCCTTGAAAGAATGTACTAGGATACCAACTGAGATTCATTGAACATATAGATTGATTCAAGGATAATCAAATCAAATGATTTGATTTTCAGTCCTCAAAAGTAGAGTTGATCCTCATTAGGAATTCTGTATTTCTGAATTCACCTACTTGTAGGCTAAAATTTATTTTTGTAACCCCAAAATCAATACTTGTGGCACTTTTGTGGTAACTGTGAATACACATAGTGGTGAAAAATGTGTGTTGCCTGACAGGCATGTTCCCAGCTGAGGAAGAAGAAAGCCACACCTTGCCTTCTTGTTCCAGCTCTCATATTAGCAGCCAATCAATGCCCTTTTTCATGGTTTGCTCTTTTTTCATTTTTGTGGTTTTTATTGATAATTTTTCTGTTGAAAACGGCCTCCAAGTGTAGTGCTGAGGTGATGTTTAGAATTTCTAAGTGTAAGGAGGCTGTAAGAATTCCTAAGTTTAGGAAGGCTGTATTTCTCCATCTGCCTTATGAGAAGACCTGTCAGATAAGCTCCATTCAGACACAGTTATAGTGCTGCTGGCTCTGTGTTCAATATTAACTGGGTGAATGAAATGGATTAAATACTGTGTCTTTAAACAGAAGCACACGGGAAACAAGGTTATATATTGACCAGTTGACAAATATGCTGTGACCAGAGGCTCACAGGAACCTAATGCTCTTATTTCTCCTAGGAGCAATGGTCACTGTTTGCTAATTCAGAGTCTGTGGTGGCTTTATTAAATAACTACTGTGAATAATAATAATTGATTGCATTTCCCTTTAAATTTGGGTCTTTCACTTCCCTTAATAATCTTTGGTCTTTTTCTGTCTGAAGGTTTGCATACATTTTGTTAGATTTTTTCCTAGGTGGCTGATTTTTTTATACTACTTAAAATTTTACTTTCTATATGTTTATTGCTAGAATATAGAAAAACCACTTATTTTGTATATTGGCACTGTGTCCAGTGACTTTAATACATTTATGGATTAATTCTAATAGTTTGTGAATTATTCTGGATTATCCCCATGTATCATTACATCAGTTATGAATAACTGCAGTTTAACTGCTTTTCTTTCATTCCATGTATCTTTTCCTTTTCTTTGACTTTACCACACTGGCTAGAACCTCGTGTAAAATGTCAAAGATAAATGAGGATAGTGGCTGTGATTGCTAATTTTATGTGTCAACTTGGCTAGTTCACAGTACCCTGTGTTTCGTTACGCAGCACTCTAGATGTTGCTGCGAAGGTTATTTTTGTTTCGTTTTGTTTTGTTTTCTGAGACAGAGTATTACTCTATCACCCAGGCTGGAGTGTAGTGGCGCAGTCTCGGCTCACTGCAACCTACACCTCCCTGGTTCAAGACATTCTCCTGCCTCAGCCTCCTGGCGAATTTTTATAGTTTTAGTAGACACAGGGTTTCACCATGTTGGCCAGGCTGGTCTCGAGCTCCTGACCTCAAATGATCCAGCTACCTCGGACTCCCAAAGTGCTGGGATTACAGGTGTGAGCCACCGTGCCCAGCCTGTATTTTTCAGATGTGACTAGCATGTAAATTAGTGGACTTTGAGTAAAGCAGTTTGCCTGCCCTAATGTGAGTGGGCCTCACAGCTAAAGATCTTAATAGAGAAAAGACTGAGATCCCCCAAGGCACAGGGAGGCCTGCCATGGGACTGCCTTTGGATTTGAGCTGTAACGTCAATGCTTCCCTGGTCTCCAGCCTGCTGGCCTGCTCTGCAGATTTCATTCAGACTTTCCAGCCTCCACAGTTATGTGGGCTCACTCTTTAAAATCTCTCTCTCCCCTGTATATTTATGTGTGTGTGTGTGTGTGTGTGTGAGCATGTGCACATCTGTATGTGTGTGTGTATAGAGATATGTGTGTGGGTGTCTGTGTGTGTGTATATTTTATTGGTCTATTTCCCTAGAGAACAATAACACAGTGGATATTCTTGTCTCATTCCTTATGTAATGGAGAAAGCTATCAGTATTTCACGATTAACTATGTGGTTTACCGTAGGTTTCTTCTCTCCTTTTCTTTGGTAGGTGGGTACTTGTTATCCAGTTTACGAAGCTGTTTTTATCTGAGTTTGCTGATTTTTTTAAAGCTAATTATTAATAGGTCTTGAATATTAGCCAGTGCTTTTGTATATTATCAACTGTGGTGTTTATATGATTTTTTTCATATGCCCCGTTAAAGTGGTAAATTATGATTTATTTTTAAATGTGAAACCAAGTTTTTATTCCTGGAAACTTACTGATGATATGCTAGTCTTTTAGATATATTAGTCTTTTAAATGTATTGGCAGTTTTGATATATGCTACTTTGTTTACAAAGGGGATTGGCCATTTTTGTAATGCTCTTGTCTGGATTTGTTATCAAGATTACCCTGGACTCAGAAAAGGAGTTATGAATTATTCACTCCTCTTCAAGGCTATGGAAGAAATTGTAAATATATTTGTTCACATTTCTTCTTATTTAAAACCTGCAGAATCTTTATTCCAGTATACCTTTTAAATAGAGATATTAATAATTTGTGTTTTTTCTTGATCAGTCTTGCTAGGAGGTTATAAATTATATTAGTATTTGTTGGCAAATATTTTGACTTTCTTGATTTTCTCTGTTATGTGGATGTTCCCCCCTATTCTCTTAGTACCTGCTTTCATTGGTACTGGCTCCTCCTACTTGGAGTTTAATTTGCTTTTCTTTTTCAAGCATCTTGGGATAAATGTTAGATCACTGATTATCAATCTGACTTATTTTTAGCAACTTCCTTGTCGGTTTTATAGCCTTTAAGATTATCAATATCCCTTTACATCTACGTTAGCAGTATCCCACCATTCTGATACATCATATTTTTGTTATTATTTAGTTTAGTATATTTTCTAATTTCTCATTTTGATTTCTTCTTTGATCCATGGGTTATAAAGAAGTGTTGCTTAATTGCAAAATGTTTGGGTATTTTCCTGGTTATCTTTCTAATTTTTACTTCTAGCTTAATTCTAATGCAGTTAGAGGATCTACACTGTATGACTTTAATCCTGTAAGACCTGGTGCATGGCTATTTTAGTTAATGTTCTATGTGCCCTTGAAAAGAATGCGTATTTTGCAATTTGTGGCTATCGTGCTCCATATATGTCAAATAGATCACGTTTGTCAAATAGATCAAGTGTTAAGAGCTTCTGTGCCCTTACTGATTTTTGTGCTTGTTCTATCAGTCACAGAGAAGATTTGTAAAACATCTTTAATTATAATTGTGAATTTGCTGATTTGTTCTTTTAGTTGTGATTATTTTTAAAAATATATTTGGAAGCCATTAAATGCATGTAAATTTAGAATTGTTGTACACTTCTAGCGTTCTCTTTAATTCCTTAATGCGTATTAGCTTAAAGCCTGCATTGTATGAAATTGGTACAGGGTTTTTATAACATTTTTATCATTTTACTTTGAACTTTTGTGTGTCCTTATTGTTTAAGGTATGTCTCCTAGCACCATTACCAGGTATTTAAAAATCCAATCTGACAATCTTATTTAATGAGTAGCATTTGTTCCACTTACACTTCATGTAGTTACTAGTATCTTTGGTTTTAATCTACCATCTTCCTATTTTTTGTCTTATCTGCACTTTCTACCTTTGATTTTCCTCTCTTTTTTTGTATTCATTTCGTACATTTTATTTATTTTTTCTCCCCCTCTTATCTTGAATACTCTGATGAATTCTATTAGCCTTCTTTTAGTTGTTTTCATAGATTACAACATGCACATTTGATTCTACCTTAAGTTAGTGCTTTGAGCATTCTGGTAAAAAGACAAGAATCTTATAGCACTTCAATCCATATGCTTCTTTTACCTATTTTGATATTCATCGGATATTTTAATTTTACCTAGTATATGACCAGCTTTATTAAATATTTAGCGTTCCTTTGTGTTTACTAGCGTGGTTGCCGTCTCTGGTGCTAGTGTTTTCTTCCTGTGTCGCTGTGCTTCCATGGAGATCATTTTCCATTTGCATGAACATCCCCTTTTAGTATTTCCTGGAGTGTACATTGGTTTCACTAGGTTTAGAATTGTTGGTAGGATTTTTTTATTTTCCCAACACTTTTAAAGATTTTATTTTCTGGTTTCCATGGTTTTCGTTAAAAATTCAGCTATCAGGTTTTTTTTTTTTTTTTTTTTTTCTTTTCGTCATGTTTTGAAAGTAAGATGTTTATTTTTCTCTGGCTGAATGGAAGATTTGTTTTTCTTTCTTTCTTTCTTTCGTCTTTTTTTTCTTGTTGAGACAGGATTTCACTCTGTTGCCCAGGATGGAGTGCAATGGTGCAATCCGCACTCACTGCAGTCTTGACCTCCTGGGCTCAAGCGATCCTCCCACCTCAGCCTTCCAAGTAGCTGGGACTACAGGTGTGCACCATCATGCCTAATTTTTGTATTTTTAGTAGAGATGGGGTTTCACCATGTTGGCCAGACTGGTCTTGAACTCCTGACCTCCAGTGATCCACCCACCTTGGCCTCTCAAAGTGCTGGGATTACACATGCAAGTCACCACTCCTGGCCCATTTTTTAATTTGTTGTAGAGACACAGTTTCACTATGTTGCCCAGGCTGGCTTTGAAGTCCTGATCTCAAGCAAGCCTCCCGCCTTGGCCTTGGCTTCCCAAAGTGCTGGGATTATAGGTGTGAGCCACCATGCCCACCCTGTTTTTTTCTTTTCAAGAATTATTTTTCCTTTACAAGATTTTCTCTTTAATTTTAATGTACATGTGCATGTGGAGGTGTGCTTTGTATTTATCCTGCTTTGAGCTTTTAAAAAATGTTAATTCTGTGTCTTGATGTCCTTTGTCAATTTTGGAAAATTATTTACCGATTACGCTTTTAAAAATTCTTCTAACCCAATCTTTCCCTCCTGTCCTTACGGGATTTCAATTATACACCCATTGGACCTATTCATCTTGTGCTACACATCTTGTGTATAATTTCTACCCTGGGGATTTTTCCTATGTGCCCCAATCTGAAAACTTCTACTGATCTAACTTACATTTCAATAATGTTCTCTTTTGTGTCTAATATGATCTTTAAACCTATCTACTGAATTGTTTATTTCATTTTTTTGTACTTTTTTGATTTTAGAATTTTCATTTGATTCTGGTAGTTTTTCTGTTAAAATCAGTTTCATCTATTTTTGTAATCATAATATTAGCTCTAACATTAATGTAATTAAAAATACTTACCATCTGAGGTCTGTTTCTGGTGATTTTTGATTGAACATTAGACATTATGTACAAAGAATCGTTGGTGCTCTGGAAGTTATTGTACTTTTTCTAAGGACAATTTAATTTTCATCTGGCTAACAGATAACGTATGAGCACATCACTGTGAAACAGGCTGGTCTATTTCCATATTGCCCTTACTCCTGAAGTGTAGCTCTTCTTGGATTTTGTTGAAATTCTAGAGTGTCTACCAGTGTTCTTCCTTCTTAACAGGCCCTAAAATCTGATTTTTTTCTCCCCTGTCACTATGAGACCTCCAACTTCCTGCATAGTTTTAGAAGCCAGTTTTCTGGTTTGATCTGTCTTACTTGTAGCATATACAGCCAAGGTGTTGGCAAATGCCTTTAGAGGATATTTCATGCAGAGTATCTAATCTCATTTTTTAGAAATTATCCTTTTTTCTAGTAACTTGCTCCCCTAATGTCTGGGCTTGTTGTTAGCCTTCAACTCTGACTTTTTTCCTCCCCCTGTTCAGTGGGTCTGCAGCAGGCTTTAGGACACCATGTTAGGTTCAACCTCTGCCCTGAGCTGCGAGGGGAAAACTGTAGCAAATAAGGTTTACCTCAATCTTTGTCTCTTCTTACAAAGATTCTGATTTTTTAAATGCTGGTTCCTTTTTGTTATTCTCCAGTGCTTTCCATAGTTGACTGTTTAAAATAATTTTTAAAAAATTTTAGTAGTTTTTGGGGTACAGATAGTTTCTGGTCACATGGATAATTTCTTTAGTGGTGATTTCTGAGATCTTGGTGCACCCATCACCTGGGCAATGTACACTGTATCCAGAAGGTAGTCTTTTATCCCTTGCCTTCCCCAACCTTCCCCTTCCAAGTCCCCAGTGTCCATTATGCCATGCTTATGCTTTTGCATCCTCATAGTGTAGCTCCCACTTACCAGTGAGAACAATGAGAACATATAATATTTGATTTTCCATTCTTGAGTTACTTCACTTAGAATGATGGCCTCCAGCTTCATCCAAGTTGCTGCAAAAGACATTATTTCATCACTTTTTATTGCTGAATAGTATTCCATGGCATATACATACCACATTTTCTTTATCCACTCATTGGTTGATGGACACTTAGGTTGGTTTCATATCTTTGCAATTGTGAATTGAGCTGCTATAAACATGCACGTGTATGTGTCTTTTTCATATAATGACTTCTTTTTCTTTGGAGAGAGACCCAGTAGTGGGATTGCTGGATTGAATGGCGATTCTACTTTTAAGTTCTTTAAGGAATCTCCATACTCACAGTTGACTTTGCATTTGATAGTAATTCTTGATGAGATAGTTTATAAATAAGAGGATAATTCTAGTGAATTTTGAGAAATTTGATCTTTTAGTCCTTGGTGTTGTTAAGGAGTCAGTGTCATTTTTACTCTTTACCTTTTGTAAGAAATGTATTTAGTTTATAGTGTTTTCCATGTTTCTGTATCTTACTGGTGTTATGTCTACTGGTTCTATCAATATTTGAGAGTAGAATGATAAAATCTCCAACATGATTGGATTTGACTGTTTCTCCCATCAGTTCTGTTATTATTTTGCTTTGTGTATTTTTAACTCTATTATTAGGTACATGTATTTAAGATTTCAATGTCTTGATGAATTGACCCCTCATCATTATGTAATGTCCCTGCTTGCCTCATCATACTATGTCTAGTTTTAAATTCTATCTTGTGAATGTGAATATAGTTACTCAAGCTTTCTTATGGTCAGTGTTTGCATGACATTTCCTTTGCCATTGTTTTTGCTTTTAACATACTATATCTTTCTATTTAAATATGCTTTTTGTAGGCGACATATAGTTACATCTTGATTTTTTCAGGCTTTTTAAGGATGTATAATTGATAAGTAAAATGTTATCTATTTATGGTGTACAATGTGATATTTTTAAAGTATATATACATTGTGAGATGCTTAAGTCAAGATAATTATCATAACATCTGAATTTCCCATCCAATCTGCTGATCTCTGACTTGCAAACACAAATTCTTGGGCTGTTCTCTAGACCTACTGAACTGGAAATGTCAAGTGATTCTAGTTTATACTAATGTTTGAGAATCATTGATTAAAATTTACGTGTACTTATCAGTCTACCTTTAAATGATATTATGCCACTGCATATAGGACGTAAGAGTTACAGCAGTATAATCTGTTTCCTTCTTTCTGTTCTTTACATTGTTATACATTTTGCTTCTACTAGCTATAAATCCCAAGAGAGGCTGGGCACAGTGGCTCATGCCTGTAATCCCAGCAGTTTGGGAGGCTGAGGCAGGCAGATCACGAGGTCAAGAGATTGAGACCATCCCGATCAACATGGTGAAACACAGTCTCTACTAAAAATACAAAAATTAGCAGAGCATGGTGGCGTGCGCCTGTAGTCCCAGCTACTCAGGAGGCTGAGGCAGGAGAATCCCTTGAACCCATGAGGCGGCGGTTGCAGTGAGCTGAGTTCACGTCACTGCAGTCCAGCCTGGTGACAGAAGAAGACTCTGTCTCAAAAATAAAAAATAAAAAAAAAATCCCAAGAGATACTGCCATAAGTTTTGCTTTAAATGGTTAATTAACTTACCAAAAAAATTTCGAAAGAAAAAACTGAAATGAGAAAAAATTTCTAGCACCCTTTCCTTCTTTGTGTACTATATTTTCTTCTAGTATAATTTTTATTTGGTCTGAGGATCTTCCTTTAAAAGCTGTTTAGTTCTGCTGGTAAACAAATTCAGGTTTTGTTTGTCTTCAGAAGATTTTGTTCAATTTCAATAGTGAAATGTATTTCCACTGAGTATAGCTTTAGTAGATTAATAGGTTGGTAGATTTTTTTTTCTTCTTTAAACCTTTTAATGGTGACATTCATTATCTTTTGACTTGCATTAATTTCTGATAATAAATCTGTAACTTTTAATTTTTTTCTCTGTATATGCTTTTTTCTGGGTGTTTTAAGTGTTTTTATATCAATAATTTCATCAATTTAATTATAGTGTGCTTTAATTTTGTGTCTATGTGTTTTTTTTTTAAATCTAGCTTTGGGTTGACAGAACTTCTTGGATCTATGGTGTACAGTTTTCATCAAATTTGGTAAGATTTTGGCCATTGTCGCTTCCACTATTTTTTAATGCTCCTTTGTCTTCTCAGTTTCTAGAACTCCATCAGTACAGCTGTTAGACCATTTGCTGTTGTTCCACAGGCCACAGAAGCTTTTCTTCTCCTTCCTCATCTTGTCTTCCATTTTTTTTTTTTTTAACTCTCTGTTTTAGTTTCAGTCCTTTCTATTGCTATGCCTTCAGGCTCATTAATCTTTATTTCTTTTTCACTTATGTAATATAAGCCACAAAATAGTGGTGACTTATACTAAGAGGTATAGCCCACTTGTTAACTGTGGTCTTTTCTTTATTTTCCAAAACAGCTTAAATTGGTAGAGGTTATTTAAAAAACTTCCACCCCACAAAAAGTAAGTTTTGGTAGATCTTTGTTTCTTTAGGGTTTAATTTGTTTTTAATCTTTACAATTTTAGTGATTTTATTTTTTACTCCATATTTTGTATTTTTTTCCTTTTCGGTGTTCCATTTGGGTCTTTCTTATATCTTCCATTTCTTTCCTAATTATGTTCATGTTTTCCTTTAAATCATTGAGTATATTTTAAAAAATTATAATAGCTGTTTTAGAGTTTTTGTTTGCTAATTTCATATATTTTGGTCATTTCTGATTCTGTTTCTACTGACTGGTTCTAGTACATGCTTCTTTTGCTACTTCATATGTCTAGTCATTTTTTAATTGAATTCTGGTATCACTTTTAAGTCAGGAACCTTTCAGAGTCACTCCTGAATGTCCTTGTATTCCTTAAGATCTAGCTACTCTGGCTGATGAGAACTGAGCACTGTGTGAGTTCTGGAAATTTTCTGGCTTGCAGCTCCCTAGTTGTTTCCTCAGGTTTTTTTCTTTGCCTGCCCTCCTGAAATTTCACTTACTGGTGCCTGAATTTTTATCGATCCAATAAATCAGAGGGATGATTGACCTCCTCAAGATTGGACTGTTTGTCTGTTTAGCTCCCCTCTTCTTGGTATTTTGCCCTGAAAATTCTAGCTACTTTGACTTCTCTGACCTTTAATCTGTTTATTCTACTCAGCAAGATTGCCAAGCTGTTTTTATTTTCTTCCCTGTGCAGCAGTCTGAAAATATCCACTGTGCAGAAAAACAAGGTTATTATAAGAATTTACCTTCTTTTTTTCCTCCCAGATATCACAGGTGTTGCTTATTGATCAGTATCCACAAAATTGTTTCATACATTTTGTTCAGTTTTCTAGTTGTTTATCATAGAAGGCTAAACAGGTGCTCCTCATGTGATGGAGTGGAAATCATACTATGTTTGTGCTTGTGCTATTTGTTAACATGATTCTGATTTTATAAAAATCTGCCATTAATGTGTTCCCAAGTGACTTAAGAAAGAAAATCTGCTCTAGGGCGATATCTTTATAGGTTTAAATTTGCTAGCAGAGTTAGACTGCATCTTTAACTCAGAATTTAAGAAATTGTTCTAAGTTTCACTCTGATTGTGTAGGCTCAGGTCATACACTTACCTCTAAAACCATCACCGTGCTATAGGACTGCAATGTTTTGATTAACTCAGGGTTGGTCACATGCTACACTCCTGGTGTAGATTTTCCAGAGTACAGGGATGGAAGTGAAGCAGGAGAGGAACTTAAAATTAAAATTAAAATGTATTATTAGAAGGGACAGACATACTGGAGATGCAAATGACCAGTATCCACTGCCAGTGGTAAAGGGCAATCTAGGCAGCTCTTGACCAGCTGAATGAGAATTACCATGGAGTTTCCCCTACCTTCTGGAAGTCTTAGTTTTCTCATCTGCAAAATCATGGGAACACTGTGCAGATTTCTAGATTCTGAAATTCTTTCATGTTTCATGGTTGGCATCTGTGTTCAGAATCCTCCTGTGGCTTTCTTCTTTGTTCCTGAGATTAAAACATGGCCCACAGCGTCCTACATGTCATGAACATTCATGCTTACAGAAAAGCTGTCTGAAAGGTTTGTTCAAACAGCCTCCCTCTCCCTGTTCATTGCTCTTTAGTCATTAAGGCTATCTCACGAAACCTTCAGAGGCACAAAAGCCTCCCATTCAGTGTCTTGCAAATGCTTCTCCTGCATCCAGAACACGCCTCCTTTACTTCTCCACCTGCTTAACAAGGGTCAGGTTTCACCTTATATGTCACTTGTTCAAGAAATCTTTTTCAAAAACTCAGTCCTGGCCGTAAGATCCCTTTAAGGAACTATAATTTCCTTCTAACTGTGTTTATTCATTAATTTTGGCTGCTGCCACATTTAATGTTGCACATTTGCTAGACTGGAAGCTCCATGAGGGAAGGAATGTGTGTGTTTTGTTCACTAGTGTCACCTGGGCCTTACAGAGTACCTTGCACATGCTGGATGCTTGGTGACTATTTCACTCCTGAATGATTGCTGAAGCAGCAAACTTGCGATCCGGTGCGGACACTAAGTGCACGGGCTGCTGGCTCAAATTCCAGCATTGCTATTTAATAGCTGCGTGACTTGGGTAAATTACTTAATCCCTCTGTGCTTTGTTTCCTCACCTATAAAGGGGGGATCATCAGAGTATCTATCTGTTTCTGTGCCATGGGTATCAGGTAAGTGCCTAAGGGTTGAGAACAGTGCCTGCCTCCTGCATACTGTCAGCTGATATAGGCCATTGCAGGTAGTTGTCCACCATAAACAATGAGGCCGGAAGCAACCCCAGCAGCTTCCAGGGTCTCACGGCTCCAGCTTTCCATTTCACATCAGTGAGGCCACACATGAGCGTCTCCATGATGACTCATGACATGGGTAGGTCCCTGCACTCAACGGTGATCTAAGTGGGTCTAAAACCTCGCATCCCAGATTTTCATCCAATGCTTATGCTCACCTTTTCACTTGCCACGTGTCAACGCTGAGCCCCACAACAAATTGGAATGAGCATGGCCTCCCCTTCGGGTTGCAGTAGTGGACGGGGCAGGGACACAGGCCCCTTCTCGTCCATCTACTTGTGGCTGAAGTGAGCAGGTGAAGCCCAGGGTTTTCAGGGCTACCCAGTGGCCACCCTACTTTAGCTCTGGCAAAAAAAGCCTCCTCTACCCCTGTTTAAAGATTACAAAGACTTGGGTTTACAGGCTTTTCCAATGTGCTAGATAGCAAGGGTATACTTAGACATTTCCCAGCTACATGTAGCCACTTTAATTTTGATGCTGTCTTCGTCCGCTCACACACGCTCAGTAACCTGAAAAATGTAGGCGTTCTCATCTCCTTTTCTAATTATTAGGGAGCGTTATCACGGTTTGACAGGAACATCTGATTTTATCCATCTCTGTCTCTAACAACTGCCGAAAGTTTCTAGTTCACATTCAATTGGAGGCTTCAAAGTCAGGTTTTGATTCTACAGGCATTCCATCACATCTGCCTTAAGATTCACGGCGCAGCTCAGGCCAGGCCTTGGTAGTGATTGTTAATATAAATCCACCCTGGAGATAGAGGCAAGTACAAATTACAGAATGTCAGGGTGCAATTTGATTGTGAATGCGTTTTTTGCTGTTATAAATAATGAAGGATGCTGAAGATGGTTCAGTGTATTCTATTGGATATAATTAAAATCCCAAAGGTTGTGGTTTTTAAAAGCTGCATCTGCCTGTTGCCTGCTGGGATTTGGAGGTGACTGGAAGGTTTCAGGGCTGGGCTTTCTTCTAGTCTCTCTCTTTCCCGATTTGTATTTTGTATCCTATTATGTATTTGAGAATAAAACACAAATTAGTTGTTTTTAAAGATAAGGTAAGTTTTAATTTGTATAAAACACTTCTCTGAGCTTCAATATTTATAAAAACAAGCCCCGTCTTTATCCTCTTTTATAGCAATGCCCACCATAATTTGAGATTCCATTTCCAGCCACCGCCCCACCTCGGTGGTGCCCCTACCCGACCAAGGTTGGCCGGGCACTGTCCCAGGGATGTGAGGGTGTGGGGTCATTTCATCTCTTGGAGTGCTCATTCGTTCATGTCATAAGAATTAGGTGTTTTAAGGCATTGGTGCTATGTGCAATTGAAAATAGTTTCCCCAGCTGCTGGTCCACTGAGTCCTGCAGACCAGCTGTTTTCCATGACCACAGAATTGAAATTCAACTCTGAGTGGGGACATGTCAGGCAGAGGCTAGCAGCTGTGGAGCAGCACTGAGCCACGTCTGACCCTGGATGTGGTCAAGGCCAAGGGGAGCCCTTGTTTAGCAGTTTTGGAGTGAGGCTGGCTGGCCCTGGAGCCTGTAGGGAAAAGAGCTGCCAACCTGTGCTCTCTGATGGAAACCCTTAGAGAGCAAAGGCAGAATTAAGAATGGGCGGAGGCCGGGCATGGTGGCTCATGCCTGTGATTCCAGCACTTTGGGAGGCTGAGGCGGGTGGATCACGAGGTCAAGAGATTGAGACCATCCTGGCCAACATGGTGAAACCCTGTCTCTACTAAAAATACAAAAATTAGCTGGTCGGGCCCCCAAAGAAGGGCCCCACGCGCCCCGGTGTGGTCCCTCCCCCCCCACCCCCGCCGCCCGCGGGCCTGCCCGACCCCCAGGCTCGAGGGCCGTCCGGCGCTCATGTAACCGAGGCCGGGCGCGAGTCGTAGATAAGGGTGGGGGGTAAATAGGAAAACCGTTTAAAAATATGGGAGGGAATTGTGAAGTGAGGGGGGGGGGGGGAGTCCCCAAACAAAGCACAGGAAGCCGGGACTCACGCCGGGGCACTCGTGCCTCTCTCTAGGCTCGCCCCCCCTAAAAAAAAAAAAAGAAAAAGAAAAAAAAATTAAAATAAGGGGGGGAAAGAAAAATAAAAAAAAAAATAAAAAATAATTACAATAATAGCACAAAATCAAACGAGGGGAAAAGGGAGATTTTTTGAGAGAAAGAAGGAAAATTATCCCCCCCCATCGGGAGGGGGTCAGGACTCGCGCTAAAATGTAAAAAAAAGAGAAAAAGGGGAGAAACAAGGGTGGTTAAAAATCCACGCAAAATTTTCTTAATAACTCACAAACAAATACCCAAATCAAACAACAAAAAAAAAAAGGGGAGGGGGGAAAGGGACAAAAAAAATTAAAAAAAAAAATGAAAAAGTTATGTCTATAAATATAAGAACAAAGTCGAGGAAAAAACGCTAGAAGGGAAAAACGGGATGTTTTTTTTTTGGTGTAGGCTATTCCCCCCGGAAAACATACAACTATCTACGACCAACATAACCCGAAGGAGAGAGGAAATTCTAAACTGGTAATCTAAAAAGATGTGAGAAAATAAAAAGTAAAAAATTGAAATTCAATATGAAGAAACTAATCTGAGGAAAAACAATATAAAATATAAATATCTCTTGTTTTTTTTGACCAGACTTTACACAGAAAGAGTATATCCAAGTAGACTGTGGAACTCCCTCCCGGCGGACGAACTACCATAACCAAAGCAATCTATAAAGGGGGACAAGAATGAAAAGAAAAAAAAAAGGGAAGTATTTCTTGGAAAAAAAAAGGAAAAAGGGAGGGGGCCCCAACCCCCCCCGCCCCCCGCTGGCCCCCCCCCCCCACGGGGGGGGCCCTCTGGGGGCCGGGCCGGGGGGGGGGGGGGGGGGGGCTGTATCCCCTTTTGATGTAATAGAAAAAATAAAACAATTTAAAAAAAAAAATTTTTCTTGTCCCCAAATAGCACCCCGGGGGGGGGGGGGGGGGGGGGGGGGGGGGGGGGAGGGGGGACAGCTCACTGGGTCTGAGAGTGGGCTCATGCGGCTGGGAATTCAGGGAATATCCCCGCAGGAAGCTAGGCTTGCTCCACTGGAGAGGAAGTCTAAAGTGAGCACTCTTATTAAGGAGAAAATTATGAGACCTCTGCTACATACTGGACTGTTATCGCTTCTCAAAGAGGTTAATACATGCCAGGGCCTTCTTGAGAATCGGGGCTATTTTTTGGTTGTGATGATTGGGGAAGCCCTTCTAGTCTTTAAGTAGAGGAGCAAGGAATGCTAGACCTTCTGCCACTCATAAATCTGCAAAATTGATCTGTTCTGAATGTCTCAACAAACTAAATACCTAGAATTTCTATATACCTAGAAATTCATGATATTTTAGAATATGATAATACAGAAAAGTTTTTACAAGATAGATTAAATTCCCATCAACGTTGTAGGAGATTGTTAGGGAAAGAGAAGCTTATGTGGGAACAAAAAATTCTTGTCAATCTTTTTTTGTTAAGGGGCTTAAAACTACACAGCTATTTTCTCTTAGTTTCCATGAGTCAGGAGTCCAGGTACCATGAGGCTGAGTCCTCTGCTCACCATCTAATTAGTCAGCAATCTAGGTGTTGGTTGGATTGCATTCCTTTCCAGAGGCTGTGGCCCTCTTCCCAGCTCGTGTGGTCACTGGCAAAATTCGAATTTGGTTTCTTGCTGTTGTAGGACTGAGGTCCCTGTTTTCTTGCTCAATGTTATCCAGGGGGCTGCTCTTGACTCTGGTTGGCCGTATCCTCGCTCACTCACAACATGACAGCTTAGTAACTTCAAGACCTGCAAAAGAATCTCTCTACCTATTCATTTGTAAAAACAGATGTGTTGTCTATTTGCTTTTAGTTATGGAAGGAAAAGAGCATGTGTGCTCCCACTCCTTCCTGGGCCACACCATGCCATCACTTACGGAGTGACTTCCATGCTTTCTCCTAACAAAGCCCAGCTCATTCGTGAGACTATCATGGTGCTCCTCTCTTTTCCACTTTGACTGTTCGTAGTTTGCCTTGATGTGTTCTCACCACTATAATTAAAGTCATTTCTTCCTTTCTCTATCCATACAAACAAATGTGCTGTGTTATTACTTATCCTGTCAATTACTTTTAATCTGGGTCCATCATATCTCCACTGTTTCCTTTCTTGTGCTTCTTGTGCAGAAACAGCTTCTAATTTTTAAACTTTTTCTCAAGCATTTTACTCTGCACATACTTTCCCTTCTTTTCTGCAAGACTCCAATTATATGCATATTATAACATTTGATATTGTCCCAGAAATCCCTAAGGCTGTATTTGTTTTCTTTTTAATCTTTTTTTTCTCTCTGATTTTCAGACTGAATAATTTCTATTAATCTATTTTAAAGTTACATGACTTTTTTGGGCAATTTCTTATTCTGCTACAAAGTTTACGCATGTTTACTTTTATTTCAAATATTATATTTTTTTATTTTAGAATTTCTATTTCTTGGCTGTGATTGCCTATCAGTTAGTTAATTATAATCACATTTTCATTTAGGTAATTGATGAGAGTTACAGTAACTAATACCTTCACCCACTTATTACAGTATCTAGGTCATCCTGAGCTTCTCTCTGCTGATTGTCTTTTCTCTCTTATTCTTTAGATGTTGAGTAATTTTGTATCATAGCCTGGACATTGTGAATGTTATGTTGAATTTTATTACATATAAGACCGTGAATTTTATTATATCCCTTCATAGGCTTGACTTTTGTTTAGAAGGCAAATAACTTGGTTAGATTCAACCTGCAAACTATCTCTTGGGAAGCAACTCTCATATCAGGTCTGTTCTTTCAGACCTGGCTGGACTCCCTGAAGTCTGTCCTGAACACGTGCTTCAAGGGTCAGCCAGAGACCTGGCCAGAACAGGGCTTATGGCTCCCTTTCTCTGGCTCTCTCCTTTCTGAGATACCTCTCACTTTCCAAAGGCCCTGGTTGTCCTGAATTTTACCCTCTGGTTCTTCCTTAGAAAGCTGGCATGAAGGTTTTCTACTGGAGTTTTAGCCACTCTGTGGCATGTAGACAGAGGCTGCCCTCAGGCTAGAAGTTGTGGAAATAAGACATTCAGATTTGACAGCAAGATGGCAGACTGAAAAGCCCTGCTTCTTGTCTTGTGCACAAAAACAACTAAAGCAATGAACAAACGATTACTTTTTGATCAAAATAACTGAAGGAGAGCACCAGAGTACATCAAAGGAGTAACAGAAACCCTGGTGAGCACAGAAACTCAGAATGGAGGATGGAAGGACACTCCGAGCCTTCAGCACCCATGCCCCATCTGGGATCATCTGGGACCCAAAAGAACTTCTCCCTGCAGGGAAAAGGTAAGCAAGAGGATACCGGCAATCCCAGTGAACACCCCTGAACATTATATTAGTTTGTTTTTGCATTGCTATAAAGAAATACCTGAGACTGGGTCATTTATAAGGAAAGAGGTTTAATTAGCTCACGGTTCTGCAAGCTACACAAGCATGGTGCCAGCATCTGCACAACTTTTGGAGAGGCCTCAGGGAGCTTTTACTCTTGGTGGAAGGTAAAGCTGGAGCTTGATGTCACATGGTGAAAGCAGGAGCAAGACAGAGGTGGGGGAAGGTGTCATGCTTTTTAACAACCAGATCTAGTGAGAACTCAACATGAAGACAGCACCAAGCCATGAGGGATGCATCCTCATGACCAAGCACCTCCCGCCAGGCCCCATTTCCAACATCAGGGCTTACATTTCCACATGAGATTTGGGCAGGGACAACATCCAAACTATATCAGACATCTACAGCTCTCACGACTACAGGCTGTAAGCTCAGCTTAAGGAGCTACCTGGAGTCCACATAGCTGTGCTCCTCCCAGAGAAGGGAACCAACACTGCCCATCTCCTGTGTCCCATGCGGCCACTGCACCGCACCTGGAATTGCTGCTGGAATGTGCCTTGCTCCAGCTGTGTGTGACCACGGCACCCTTTCATCCCTGAGGCCAAGGTGCCACTGAAGCACCTCTGCTGGTGGCCCAACATCCCCAAAATGAGCTGAGAACAGCAATTACACCCTCCCCTGTAAGGTCAAGTGGTGGTAGAGCTGCTCTGCCTCACCCTCCCAGCCATAAATGCACCCTAACCTCTCAGATGAGCCAAAGGTGCATATTCCCTTTGCACCTGGGGACTGGAGCTAAAGCTGAGCACTGCCTCCAAAGGGAACAGTGCCTGGTGGAGCTGCTCCAAAAACCTTTCTGAGTTGCAGTGGTGTCCTGCATGGGGCTCAAGCTCAAACCTCCCAGGGGTACCATTTGGTGCTCCCCCATATGCCCTTAGCAGACACTGCTGCACCTTGCTTTCCTGTCTGGAGCTGAAGTGATACTTGGTGTCCTGGGGGAAACAGTGCTGTGGCTGCCTACACCCCGCTGTGCCTGAACCGAAATGTTACCCTGCCTCCAGGGAAAATAGCTTGGCCACCCAGAGCAGTCATGCCTCCCCCGGAGCCTAAGTTAAAGCAGTGCTCTGCCTCCCAGGAAATAGTGCCTTGGCCACCCAAAGTGATCATGCACCACAGTACCAAAGCCGAATCAGTGCACCACATCCCAGGGAAATGGGCCTGGGCAGCCCAGAGCAGTCATACCTCACAGGCTTCAGCTGAAACAGTGCATCGCCCCATAGGGAATTTGTCCCTTGGCAGAGCTGAGCAGCTACACATCCCAGGGCTGAGCTGATGGAGTACCCTGTGTCCCAGAGAAACAGAGCAGTGGCTCAGCTGAGACCCCTGCCCTAAAGCCAAACAACTCAAGTACCCTACTTCCCTGGAGCTGGACTCACCCCTAAAGTCTGAGCTGCTGAGACACCCCTCTTCCTGGGGAGTAGTCGTAGCTGTGTTATTCCCTCCTCCACTCCAAACAACAGCTGTGCTCTCATCTTGCGGTCCTTGCTACTGCTGCACCTGACCTAAAAGAGTCTGGGTCACTGTCAAGTCCCACCATCCCAGAGTCTACCATCACCACTGCAGGATGCCTCATTTCTTGTGACCCAAGTTGTTACTGACTTCTATGGGCTCAGGTTCCTAAACTGCAAACATCCTCTGCTCTCTGGGCCTAAACCTCCAGAACACGTCTTCCTCCCCCAGAGCCATGTCAGTGCTATGTTCTGTCCCCAGGGTCAGAATCCAAGCTACAGCTGAGCTTCCTGGTCCTGAGCTGCTAGGAGGTACCTCCACATCACAGATCCTATGATGTTCTAGGCAGCCCACATCCAATTTTGCCATAGAGAGTAAACTTGCATTCCAAGACTCAGGTGCCACAATAGATTCACGAGACCCAGAACATAGGATGGTGATGCCACAGTCACTTCACTTACCTGCACCTGGAACTCAGAGCCACTACAGCTGCTTGTAGGACAAGTTAGATTTGATACAAAGTTAGATTTGATCTAACTTGTAGGACAAGTTAGATTTGATCCCCTTGGCTAAGTCCCCATTGTTGGAGAAATAAGAATAGGAAGACCACTGCTGTCACAAACATCTACAGCCTGGGCTGCTGAGGCACCCACAGATATTGTTGACCTTGAGCACAGCGAACAAAGCTGCACAAATACTATACCACTGCACCTACTTGAAAACGGAGTCACCACGACCTTTCCAACTGGCACACGAAGACCCACTTGCAGGTGAAAATATTTCTCTATGAAAGCCACTCTAGAAATTTTAGAATTTCAACTATTCCACCAGGTGCACAAACATCAATGAAGGTACATAGAAACTTGAAAAGGCAAGGAAATATGACATCACCAAAGGAATATAATAACTCTCCAGTAACAGACCCCAATTAAAAGGAAATCAATGCATTTCCAGAAAAGAAATTTGAAATAATGACCTTAGGGAAACTCAACTATTTGCAATACAATACAGATAGGTAACTTGATGAAATCAGAAAAACAATTTGTGACATGAATGAGAAATTCAACAAACAAATAGAAATCATAGAAAAGGACCAAATAGAAATCCCACAGCTGAAGAATTCAATAAATGAAATAAAAAAATACAATAGAATACGCTAATAGCATACTTGATCAAACAGAAGACATAATCTCTGAACTTTAAGATAAGTAGTTTGAAAGTTCCAGGTCAGGAAAACGAAAAGCAAAACTGTGAAGAAAGCCTACAAGACCTTATACCATTAAATGAAAAAATATTCACATTATGGGAATTTCAGAAGGATAAAATAAGAAAAAGGACATAGAAAACCTATTTAATAAAGTAATAGCTAAAAACTTACCAAATCTTGGGAGAGATGTGGTCTAGATCCAGAAAAAGGAAAAATCCCCAAGTAGATAGATCAACCCAAAAATGTCCTTCCTGAGGCATATTATGGTCAAATTGTCAAGTCAAAGACAACAAGAAAAATAGGAAGAGGAGTGTCAAGTCACATACAAGGGAATAATTATTAGACTAACAGCAGAGTTCTTTGCAGAAACCTTACAAGCCAGGAGAAAATGAGATAATATATTCAAAGTGATGAAAGAAAAAAAATTGTCAGCCAAGGATACTGCTATACTCAGCAAACTTATGCTTCAGAAATGAGGAAGAAATAAAGTTTTTCACAGACAAAAACTGAGGGAATTCATCACCTAATGATACATCTCAAGGAACTAGAAAAGGACTTACAAGAAATTCTGAAGGGAATCCTATAACTAGAAGCAAAAAGATGATAATCATTATCACGAAAATATGCAGAAGTATAAAACTCACTAGTAGAGCAGATACACAAAGAGACAAAGAATCAAGCCATATATTATTACCATCAAGCTATATTACTCCTATAACCCCCCCAAACCACAATGATAAATATTAATAGGAGAAGAAAGAAACAAAGGATCTACAAAACCAGCAGAAAATAATTAACAAAATGACAGTATTAGGTCCTCACCTATCAATAATAACCTTGAATATAAATGGGTAAATTCCTTACTTAGAAGATATATACTAGATGAATGGATTTTTAATTACCCAACTATATGCTGCCTAAAAGAAACATCGCCTAAAAGACCTAAAAGTGAAGGGATGCAAAAGGATATTCCATGCAAACAGAAGCTAATAGCAAGCGGGAGTAGCTATATGTACATCAAATAAAACAGATTTTAAATTAAAAACTGTAAAAGAGACAGAGGTGGTCATTGCATTATGATCAAGTGATCCATTCAGCAAGAGCCTACAACAATTTTAAATATATATGCACCTAACAGCAGTGCACCCAGATATATAAAACAAATATTAATAGATCTAAAGGCAGAGATAGACTCCAATAAAATAAAAATTGAAGACTTGAACACCCCACTCTCAGCATCAGACAGGAGGCAGAAAGCCAACAAAGAAACATTGGACTTAAACTGTACTGTTGACAAAATGAACCTAACAGACAGTTACAGACATTTCATTTAACAACTGCAGAATGTGGTCTATTTTCCATCAGAATAGACCACATGGTAGGACACAAAAGATGTCTCAACACATTTAAGAGAATCGAAATCATATTGAGTATCTTTTCTGACTACAATGAACTAAAAATAGAAATCAATAAGAGGTACTTTGGAAAATATACAAATATATGGAATTTAAACAACATGTTCCTCAACAACAAATGGGTCAATGAAGAAATTAAGAAGAAAAAAATTTTTAAATTCTGATAAATAAAAATAGAAACACAATTTACCAAAACTTGGTAGATACAGTAGAAAGCGGTATTAAGAGGGAAGATTAGAAAGATCAACTCCTACATCAACAAAAGTAGACCAATTTCAAATAAACAACCTAATGATACATCACAAGAAACTAGAAAAGCAAGAACAAACCAAACCCCAAATTAGTAGAAGGAAAGAAATAATACAGATCAGAAAAGAAATAAATAAAATTGAGACTAAAAGCAAAACAAAAGATCAATGACACAAAAAGTTTTTTTTGTGTGTAAAAATATAAAACCAACAGATCATTAGCTAGAATAATCAAGAAAAAAGAGAAAATACCCAAATAAATAAAACTAGAAATGAAAAAGGAACAATTACAACTGATACCACAGAAATATAAATGATCATTAGAGACTGTTATGAACAACTATATGCTAACAAATTAAAAAACCTAGAGGAAATGGATAAATGTCTGGTTACATACAACCTATCAAGATTGAACCAAGAAGAAATAAAGAATTTAAACAGACCAATTATGAGTAATGAAATAGAATATATAATATAAAGTCTCACATTTTAAGAAGTCCAGGAGTGGGGGGCATCACACTACCTGACTTCAAACTATATTGTAAGCCTGTAGTAACCAAAACAGCATGGTATTGGTACAAAAGCAGACATATAACTCAGTGGAATAGAATAGAAAATTCAGAAATAAAGCTGCATGTACATGTTTTTTTAAAAATTATGTTTATTTATAAATTGCATTACTGATGAATTATATTTTAGGACAGTAAAGTGGAAATTTAAAATAGTTATTTAACAATGGGGTGGTTTATGTGATAGGTTTGAGAAAGTTGACTTATGAAGCTTCATGTCTACTAATAGGGAAGAACACACACACAAAAGCACACAGACGGGAATAACCAAGAAACTTGTTGTCTAGCTCCTGAATCAGAGGTTTCTCCATTTTCAATACCAGCAGAAGTCTTGAACCATTAGTATGATATGGGATCTTGGACTGGGACCATCAAGGGGCAAGATGAGGACAATGACAAATTTATTAAACAGGAAGAGGTGGGGGAGGAGAGAGGAACAGAGAGAGAAAATCTTTCCAACTCAAAATGTATGTGAAATAAAAATGTGTAACTCTTGGACAAATTTCACAATAGAAAATCCTGATAATCAATTCAACCTGGTAAAATTAGTTTTGGTGAAATAAAAAGAATAGTCTGACAAAGACTTCAACATGAGTTTTTGGAATTGCTTAGAGTTATAACTGCAGACATACGTAATAATGTAAACTATGACTAAAACCAGATAGAAATTATAAATATAATTTTGTATGTAAAAATTAGACATCCTGTAATTGAAAAATATGGTCACTGGAATGCCTGTGCTGACAAGACATATGAATCCTGAAAACATTTTCTGACTTTTCTATAGCTTCTCACAATTTGCCGAGTTCCACCTGGTAAGGGCAGACAGAGAAAGAGAGCAAGGGAGAATATCCTCCTTAAAGATTCCCCTGCCTAATTTTCCTAGAAAAATCTACTAAAAAGAGAGTTGGCATGAAACCCTGCCCTTTATTACGAAATTATTCCTGGATGTGAATACTTAGAATTTCTACCATAGCAAATAATTCTCCCCAGTTAGGAAATTGGTTCTAATGGCAAACAGTCCTTTTTTGGCAAATGAAAGGCTTTGTAACTTCTACGTAGTGTCCTTCACAACTAAAAACACAGGCTTTAGGTCTGGGTAGACCTGGGTTTGCTTCCAGCTTTGGCTTTTACTCAACATGAGGTTGTGGACAGTATTTATGTGCTCTGTATTTTCTTATCTATTAAGGGGGACATTGACTACCAGTGAGCTTGTAGAGACACTGAGAACTAAAGAAATAATATGTGGGAAGTCTTTGTTTTACAAACTTGCTTTCAATCCAGGTAGAAACTCTCTTACTTGGGGTCAAGCTGGAAGGCCTTGGGCATTGCTACCTGCTTGAGCCTTTTGCATGACAGGAACTGATGCCAGCATTGTTCATTTACCTCTTTTACTTGGTACTTAATCCAGGCTTGTCAAGGACCCCCAGGTAGATGCAGCCAAACCCGCCTGAGAAGATGCCAGCTGAATAAAGCCCTCACCATCCCCTTCACTGTTTCCAATTGTTTGTATTTTGATAATCCCACAAGCTCACTTCAGACTTTCACTGTTTAAAAAGTGCTCTGTTAAGCAATGAGAAGTCACGTGCACGTTGGAGAGCTGATTTCTGAAACCGAGAGTTGGCTGTGGGTGCTGGCACTGGCCGTGTAGGTGTGGAAGCAGGTCCCTGCCTGGGGGGGGAGCAGGGCTGGTCCATGCGCAGTTCTCTGGGAAGGGTTTGAGGACTTCTCTGTGACGGGTGCCATCCCATTTTAATTACCACCAAGCTTGTTTGGCAGTGCACCCTTTCTTGGCAACATGTGAAGAAAATAATTTTGCAAACTGGAAGGCAGACCGGTAGTTGAATTCGTCTTTAAAAAAGAGACTCTATGGCGCCCAGAGGGAAATGACATTTTAAGCTTGCCACAGGGTACCATGCTGCACAGCGAAAGACATTTCTCCATGCTATTTTGTGCTCCACAAAGCACTGGGAAATTCAAGGCACGCGTGAGAACAAAACTTTTGTAGTGGGGGAGTGATTTGCGATTCCATCCTTGGGCCTGAAGGAAAACCTTGAGCTGACCATAGTTTGCACTGATTCCCTTTTCCCAGGCTCCTGTGCTGGTGACACGGACAGGGGTTTGTCCTTCTCCACCTGCCTCTGCCAAGTGCTTCTTGGCCGGACTCTGTCTCTCCACAGCACCTGGGGCAGTCTGGACTCCCAGAGCGTGGGAGAGCTTTGTCACTTGCCTTACACAGATAACATAAATAAAATATTTTCCAAAGCAGACAGACACTTGGGTAATTCTTTGGAACACTTAGTTCATGATGTTCCAGTAAATTGTTGCATCAGTGGAGAAGAATGGTGCAGGGCAGGAGGGAAAACTTAAAAAAAAAGTACAAGAGAGAGTTGAGGCAGAGTAGCTAACGTCAGAACAGCCACAGCCAACCCATGGCCACAGATCATTGTCAGCCTGTGGAGACCCCCGCTGTGGAGGGAGAGAAGTGCTCCCTGCATGCATCTCTGTCCTGCCATGCATGCTCCTAAGACACCTGGAGTGATTTGGAGGCCAACAAACCAGTGAGACACCCCAGATCCTTTAAGGGCTGGAGGAAAGAAATGAGTATTGAACTCGATGATCTTTTAAAAGTCAGGAATAAACTTACGTGATTCCCCCGCCAGTCCCCTCGTCGATGGCAAAGGTGTGGGAAAGAGCTTGGCAGGAAGTACTATGAAGACTTCCTGAGTCTTTTCCTCAGTTTTCTTTGTATGCTGCAAAGCTAGACTGAATGAGCACCCAGAGGCGGGAGGGGACTCCTGTAGGTCAGGAAGCCAGTTTCAGTGGCTTGAGTGACTGGTCTAAGCCCCTATTGTGAGTGAGACTGATGGGGTTGCAGGACAGGCCAAGGTCAGTCTAACCCCACGGGCCTTTCTTACTCACCAAGCTGGGTCAGGCAGTGAAACCAGGGCTCAGTCACTTCGCCTTATTTCACTTTTCCTGGACCTGCGATGTAGACAGCCACTCCTGCATGATTAAGGAAATTCTCCCTCACGCTTTTCAAGTAAGTTTTGTGTTGAGCTAAAGGTGTCTATCTGGGCCATTACCTTTGAACAGTATCTTAGTGATTTTTACTTTGACGTTAGGTAGAAAACTGATTTCTTGCTTTCTTAATGGAAAGACACGTGCAATAGAAAACACGTTTCAGTCTTAAAACCTCTGCAGCGCCTCCTGCGACTCCTCATGGTTGGTTCATCCCCCATCTGGCGAATAACACAGGTGGCTTCAGGGGAGCAGGGAGGCTGTGTGGGAGCCATGCTTGAGCGATAAAGACCCAGGCCTCGGAGGCAGGCACTTGGAGCCCACGCACTGGCTGGGGCAGCCTAGGGGATGCTGCCTGACATTTCTGAGTCTCCCTTCCCTCATTTACAGAATGCAAACTGTACTACTAGTACCTATTGCACAGGGTTATTGGGAAAGTTAACGGCGATAGAGCTGAGTCTAAGTTTTGCCCCTAGCCCGTGCCTGTGTGTGAGCTCTACTATTAGTATTGGTGATCATACAAACATTGGTATTTGCATGGCTGGAGGTATTTGATAGCAGCAAATCCCCCACTTCTGAGAATAAGACCAGCCAGGAAGCTTCTCTGTGAGGGTCTGTCCACTGGCCACAGGAGGAGGAAGTCTGGCCCAGGGGCAGGACAAGGATACAACAGGAAGACCAAATGCCCCCACTGGGACCCATGGCCGGCTCCAGGGGAAGCAGGAACTTCTATGAATCTGCTTCCACCTATGTGTCGAGTGCCTGTATGACTTGCTAAGAAGGCCAGGCAGATGAACCAGCTTGTTCAAGCTCTGTCCGCACACCCGATGGGCAGACATCTGCATTGAGTCCAGGGGGAGCCCTGATCCCAGGTTCCCCTGCCCAGCCCTGTGAGGCCCATGCAGGAGGGCAGGGCTGAGGCTGGACAGGGAGCACAGCAGAGCTGTGCAGAAGAATGGTTTTCTGTAGGAAAAAGGGAGCAGCAGAAAGATCTAACTGGTGGTGTTTGTATATGATGTATATACCTCGATTATAGTTCACATAATCTCAGCAATTTTATGTGTTTTAGCCTCAACACAAACTACCTCAGGAGGCTGAGGTGCGGTGGATCACTTGAAGTCAGGAGTTCGAGACCAGCCTGACCAACATAGTGAAACCCTGTCTCTACTAAAAATACAAAAATTAGCCAGGCATGGTGGCACACACCTGTAATCCTAGCTACTTGGGAGGCTGAGGCAGGGAAATCACTTGAACCCAGGAGGCAGAGGTTGCAGTGAGCCAAGATCATGCCACTGCACTCTGGCCTGGGCAAGGGAATGAGACTCAGTCTCAAAAAAAAAAACACAAAAAACTAAAAGGGAAGATTGTGTGATGTACAACTCTAAGAGGGCAAGAGAAATATTTACCCTGATCTCCATGTGACTAAAGGAATTCAATGAGAAGTCATAGAATGCTGGCAGAGAAAATACACTCTTTATTCTGTGCTCAGTTAAAATTTTAAATTCGTTCAACCTGTTGTTGATGAAAGTTATTCTTTCCATATGCATAGTGTTTGAAATACATCTAGCTATTTAATATCCACACTCTCCTCATCACTTTGGCAGACTCTGGAGATGCCACAAAATTTTGACAAAAATTAAGATGTGTTCTAACAGTAACTACTCAAAAGAGTGAGGGAAAAAAATATTTCTTACTAAGGAATAGTGCGGGCCGGGTGTGGTGGCTCATGCCTGTAATCCCAGCACTTTGGGAGGCCAAGGCAGGTAGATCACAAGGACAGGAGATTGAGACCATCCAGGCCAACATGGTGACACCCTGTCTCTACTGAAAATGCAAAAATTAGCTGGGTGTGGTGGTGGATGCCTGTAGTCCCAGCTACTCGGGAGGCTGAGGCAGGAGAATTGCTTGAACCCAGGAGTCAGAGGTTGCAGTGAGCTGAGATCCCACCACTGCATTCCAGCCTGGCGACAAAGTAAGACTCCATCTCAAAAAAAAAAAAAAAAAGAAAAAAAAATTGTGTGAGTATTGGGCAGTAGGGGTCAGGAAAACATTTCACTGCTTTGATGGCAGCAAGACTATTGATGCACATGGGTTTTCATTCTCATATTCATTTTCACTGAGACTTTTTATGGATGTTTATGTGAGTCTGTGTTTCTAGCTCTAGATAGATGTACATGAATAAACGAGTTTGACCATTATAAGGAACTTAGTAGAAGTCTGCTGTGTTAGGCAGTGCTTGTATTGCTATAAAGAAATACCTGCCTGGGCATGGTGGCTTACACCTGTAATCCTAACACTTTGGGAGGCTGAGGCGGGCGGATCACCTGAGATCAAGAGTTCGAGATCAACCTGGCCAACATGATGAAACCCCATCTCTACTAAAAATACAAAAATTAGTAGGATGTGGTGGCAGGCACCTGTAATCTCAGCTACTCGGGAGGCTGAGGCAGGAGAATCACTTGAATCCAGGAGGCAGAGGTTGCAGTGCGCCAAGATAGTACCATTGCACTCCAGCCTGGGCGACAAGAGCAAAACTCTGTCTAAAAAAAAAAAAGCCCCCAAAAACAAAAACCTGAGCCTACGTAATTTATAAAAGGTTTCACTGGCTGATGGTTCTGCAGGCTTACGGGAAGCATAGCAGGGGCATCTGCTCAGCTTCTGAGGAGGCCTCAGGGAGATTTTACTCACAGCAGAAGGTGAAGGGGGGAGCAGGCACCTCACGCGGTGGAGCAAGAGAGACAGTGAGTGGGGAGATGCCACACACTTAACCAGATCTCTCGAGGACTCACTACCATGAGGACAGCACCAAGCAATGCGGGGTCCACCCCCCTGAGCCAAACACCTCTAGCCAGGCCCAACCTCTGACACTGGGGGATTGCATTTCAATATGAGAATTGGGGGAGGGACGTATATTCAAACTACATCAGCAGGCTAAGGACAGTTTGTTCCCAGAAGGGTCCCTTTGTGTGACCACTGCCCCTCCTGTGGGGCCTCACTGCCAGGCACCAGGTCTGACCTTGGTGAGATTCCTGGTTGCAGGATGTACTGGCAAACGAACCTCAGGGTAGAAGAGGAGCTGGTGTGAGAACACCCATGGGAGAGCCAGTCTCAGAGAGAGGACGGGAATGGAAGCTGTCCTGGGGTCTGAGAGCAAGAGTAACCATCTATCTTTTACTATGGTACAGGAGGTAGAGGGAGGAGAATGGTGTGCTGCTGGGGCCTGCAGGGGTGCTGGGCATGGCAGCGGCAGGCAGGGTGGGGGTAGAGGGTTACTTCCGCTGCTGCGAGATGCCCCTCTTCCCGCTGTTCTGGCTTCTGAGCTCTGTGGGGTGGCAGGTCGGGGGGTGTCCATCTGGCTGGCCTGGGGTAGGCGTCTGTGCCCTGGAAGTACGTGATGGAGAAGGCAGACACACTCCTTTGCCCTGGCTTTCAATGTGTGAAATACTACTGTGTCCAATACCACAGGACATAGCAAACCTCCCTCTGGAGAAAGATCCGAGGAGATCAGAAGCCGGAGAGAGGAAAAAAATCAATAAACGATCACTATAGTCAAGGAGTCTAGAACCCACGAAAGAGTACATGGCCCAAGTTACATGCAAACAACACAAGGGCACAGGTGCACCTTGTGGGACTGTCTTTCTTAGTATTTTTAAACCTTGACCATGCACATTTCAGCCTTTTCTCTTGTCAAATGGGAGGGGAATAGCACCGCCCCACTCCTCATCCCGGTCGCGCCTGGCACGAGTCAAGTTGCTCAATAGTCATTCTAGGAGTGATGGTAGGGCTTTGAGCTTTAGGAAATGTGAGACGATTTTGCCCACCTCTGTATTTCACGAATTAGTTGACAAAGGGCTTCCAATTTGTTCAAGGATTCAGAGGGTCACAACCACCCTCTGAACCCCAGAGCATTTTTTTTTCACCTCAAGCAGTCAAAAACTTGGTACATGTTATAACTGGGCATTTTCAATCATGCTTGACGTGTCTGCAAAAACTTCACACTTCATTTGCTGACTTCTGACCTCTTTCTCTTACGGCGGGCTTCTGAGACACTTTATCTCTGGCCTTGCGCAGTTGCACTGTGATTTGTCTAGGTGTGGACTTCCTTAATTTTCCTCCTAGGGATGCACTGGGCCTCTGAAGTGGGTGGATTCAGGTCTACGCTGGGTAGAATGGTGTTCCCCCACCAAAATACATGTCTGCCTGGAACTTCAGAGTTCACGATCTTATTTGAAAACAGGGTCTTTGTAGCTGTAATTAGTTAAGATGAGATCATCTTTCGGTGAGCCCTCAACCTTTTATGAAAAGTAAAGCTTGTCATTGACGACCATGGACTTTTAGCCAAGGCGATTTCTAAGCAAAGCGTTGAAGGCATGTCCTGGCTTCTCCTTGGTGCTTAGAGTTAAACGTGGGAGGACAGACTCCGATCTGAGAAGGAAACAAGAAAAGGAATTGCCGGGAGCCATCAGAAGCTGGAAGAGGCCTGGATGGGTCCTTCCCTAGAACCTTCAGAGGAGTGCAGCCCTGCTGGCTCCTTGAGTGTGGACTTCAGCCCCCAGAAATGTGAGATAAGACATTTCTGTTGTTTCAAGCCACCAAGCTTGTGATAAGTCGTTATGGCAGCCCTAGCAGACTACAACAATGCCTTTCACTGGCTCAGGAAATGTCTCAGCCATTACCTCTTTAAATATTTGTTCAGCCTCATTTCCTCTCCCCTTCCTGCTGGGACTCTGAGTAGTCGTATGCGAGTTCTTTTTACACATCTCCATCTCTTTTCTCTCTCTCTGTCTCCCTCCCTCTCTCTCGTTTGCATATGAAACATATAGAGATCATGTCTCTACATTCTCTTCCTCACCAGATCATAAATTCTGTCTTCAGCTGTGTCGAATCTGTCAGACCTCCCCACTGAGTTTTAAACTGGGTTTTGCATTTTTTTTATTTTGAGAGGGATTCTACTTCCTGGGGGCCTGGCCCTCTTCTGGTTCACCCCCAACCTCGGGGCCACGCCCTGAGGTCCTGGCTCACTGCAGGAAATCCATTGGACTTTTTACCTGGTGTGAGTCTTGGACTTTGATGTCTGTACCTGTGTTGCATAAGACCTTCCAAAACAAATGTTCAAATCCCTGTGTGGGAAATGCCTTTAGGCTGCTCTTCAGGTTTGGCAATTCTTCACTATTGACTAGCTCTTCCCTGCTTCTAAGAGGATTCACACATATTTCATCAGGGTTTTTAAATTGCTGTGAGTGGTAGGGTTAGTATAAATAACTGGGGCTGCCACAATTAAGGCAGGAAAAAGTGATACATTCTGTAGAGCTTGCTGTTAAGAGCACAAGTTTCGGAATTAGATCTATATTGGAGTCTTCCTTAAACCTTCCTCTCCTCATCTGTAAAATGGGAATAACTGATTGTACTCACATTTAAGGGACAGTGTTTAGCAGAATTTCTGCCATGTAGTAGTTACTAATACTAAGCTTTCAGACTAAACAATCTTAAAAAGGCATAATATTCAGCAAGGCTTAGGGGAGATAATTCGTTTTTTTCTCTGAAACTCAAAAGAAGAGTCCTAGTTCATAAGACACCCCTTTCTGCAAGGATGTCTTCCAGACACTGCTTCCTCTGTCAGCCGATACTAGCGTCTTACAGACATAGACTTATGATATCAGAAACCATCCAGGCATATGCAAAGTGGATTTACCCATTGGGAGCTTTAAAACATGTCTTTGAATAGAAAGTAGAATGTCTTTTCACTGGAACTCTGTCCTGTTGGGAACAACAGGCATTGCTTCCTTTTGCCCCATTATACATACGGCATCCAGAGTACAAACTGTTGCTCTGCAAATTCTGTTCATTCTTCAAGTGCACCGTTAGTGGGAAAAGTCTCACTTCACAAGAACTCAGAACACTTTGAATCTTATTTGACTTCTGCAGCTCATGTGTGAATTTACCCTCCAAGCAACATTATCCTTTAAAGTCCCATCCATCCATCCATCCATCCACCCTCCTTCATCCATCCATTCATCCATCCATTCATCCATCCATCCATCCATGCATCCAACAATGAGCCTCTACATCCATCCATCCATCCATCCATCCATTCATCCATCCATCCATCCATCCATCCATCCATGTATCCAACAATGAGCCTCTACATCCATCCATCCATCCATCCCATTCATCCATCCATCCATCCATCCATCCATGTATCCAACAATGAGCCTCTACATCCATCCATCCATCCATCCATTCATCCATCCATCCATTCATCCATCCATCCCATCCATCCCATCCATTCATCCATCCATCATCCATTCATCCATCCATCCATCCATCCATCCATCATTCATCCATCCATCCATTCATCCATCCATTCATCCATCCATGCATCCAACAATGAGCCTCTACATCCATCCATCCATCCATTCATCCATCCATCCATCCATTCATCCATCCATCCATCCATCCATCCATCCATGTATCCAACAATGAGCCTCTACATCCATCCATCCATCCATCCATCCATCCATGCATCTATCAATGAGCCTACAATGGTTCATCCAGGAGACCATATTTAGCTAAGAAGATGTATTTTCAAGGGACAGTCAGGTGTGACATGAACAAGAGTATGTAAGTGATTTCTTAGCCATAGAAGTCTCTTACTAAGGGGAGAAATACTTTCTGTTACTCTCCCAGAAATAGCAGTTGGCTGAGTTTTATGCCAGCCTACATTACAAATTTAATCCTCACTGATAGGACCATATCACTCCAAATTTCACCAAAACCAAAATCAATTGTAATGGTTTATCATCTCATATTTTAAAATGACAACATCCAGCCAGAAATACTAAAGATGATAGCAATATAAAGAAATCAGTAAGCAGCCTGGAGCCAAAATGTTCACGGAAATAAAACAATCAGTCATTCACATATTCTCACTACATGTTTATTCTCACCCTGAGTTCTCCAGAATGGGGAAGTGGGTGCCACAACAAGAAATGAGCTAGTATTGGGGTAGCCACCTCTGCTGCCAGGCCAAAAGGAAACCCTGACCCCAGCAGAACCCTGTGCCATTCGTCATCCAGTCTGCTCCTGCCCTGCTCTGTGTTTCTGGAGCCCACCTGTGGGAGTGAGACCTCAGCTTCTCATGGTGCTCCTCATCCTGCAGGCTGCTGAGTTAGGCAAGGTATTCAATGAAGGAACTTCGAGAGATTTGGAGAGACATCAACCTCTAGAAAGGGAAGGAATTCTCAGATGTAATTTGGAAGTCATGATTTTCCTGTCAAGGTTGCATGGCTGAATCCTTTCTGCAGAAGTGGAAGACCTGACAGCAGAGATGCTTCCCCAGGCTCATGATCGATAAGCCCATCCTTGCATGCAGAAGCGGCTTTCAGTCTCCATGGCCCTGGGACTCAGTGCTGCAAGTTAGGGCTCTGGCAGGTGGTCTGCACTCCAAAGGAGGGCCACACAGGTGCAGGGTGGATGCTGCTCCTGTGCTGTGCAGCATGACAGCCAGGACTCGTGGGGTCTGGAGTGGCTTTCAGAGGAAAGGCCACAGAATTGTTATCAAAGAAGTGGTTCCACAGTCCTCCTCTGATCCTTATCTGCTCAGACACTCAGAGGAACAAGAATTCACAGCACTTGGCTTTTCTTTCTGTGCTTCAATCATCACCATGATGGTAACAGCAACAGAACCATTTCCTGTTATTAGAGAGTCAAGGTCACGTACCTGAGTTCACGAGACTGGTCGGCACCAAGCCCAGATCTGGATCCCGGGAGTCCAGCTGCAGATCTACTGCCGGATCCTGCCCTTGTAGGTTGGGTCCTTGAAAGTGTGTGTAGCATCTGGGTGTCCAAGGCTAGAAGCCATTCAAAATGTCCTCCCAGGCCTCCCTGACCTTTCCTGTCTCTGTTATATCAAGAGGGGGATTTCCTGTCCATTCACCAACTATCAAGCTCTTACTGTCTATTGAAGGAACTATCTTTGGTGCTGGAAATTAAATGTTGGACAAGAAATGATACTCCTGCTTTTAAGGGTCTCATGTCAGTGTGCAGGATACACAGGGCAAACAAATAGCCACAAAGAGGCAAGAGGACCCATAGTGATAGACTGTCTGCCAGAGGGAACACAGGACCATCCCTGGAGAGCAGGGGAGGTGGGGGCCTGAGCAGGGCCATAGCAGGGCCACTGTCCTGAGACATCAGGGAAAGGCCTTCCAAGGAGATAACATCCCCGTGCCTGCCTCTCTGCAGAGGAGCCAGCCATAGGAGAGCAGGGACAGCTGCATCCAGCAGAGGCAAAGCTCCAGTGAAGACGCCCAGGTGGGAGCCAGCTTGGCGTGCTAGGGCGGAGCTTCCCAGACCCACCCAATCTTAGCCCGCTCAGGCCACTGTGACAAAGACACAGACAGGGTGCCTGAAACAACAGGAATGCACTTTCTCCTGGTCCTGGAGGCTGGAAGTACAAGATGAAGGTATAAGCAGGGGGGGTTTCTCCCGAAGCCTCACTCCTTGGCTTGCAGATGGCCATTTTCTCCCTGTGTCCTCATGTGGCCTTCCCTCCATATGTGTCTGTGTCCTCCTGTTTTTCATAAGGTCACCGGTGCTACCAGATTAGGACCCATCCTAATGACATCATTTAACTGTAATTACCTCTTTGAAGGTCTATCTCCAACACAGTCACACTGGGCTTAGGGCTTCAACGTATGAATTTGGGGGGAAATAATTGAGTCCATTTAACACTGTCAAATGCGTGTTGCCAGGCACATCCCCAGAATTTCTGAGGCAGCAGGTCTGGGATGAGATCCGAGAATTTGCATTTCTAGCAAGGTCCCAGGGGAACGCTGATGATGCTCCTCCCAGGATCCCAGTTTGAGACATAGTTTAAAGTTTCCAGGAAGGCCACAGAGGCAGCAGCAGAGAGCGCCCTGGGAGATGAGGCAGGATATGGCTGTGCAGACTCAGCAGGGTCTTGGGGCAAAGGTGAGAGTCTGGATGTTTCTCAGAGGGTGGAACCCACGGGAGGGGGAGGACTGGGGAGCGCATTTCACAGAGCCATATGCCAGTGCCCCACAGAGAAGGGCTCATAGGCAACAAGGGGTCCAGGTGGGAAACTGAGGCAAGGGGTCCTGGCTGCAAGGCTGGAGCCTGACTGGGTGGTGAAGAAGCCATGGGAGAGGTGGACAGAGTTAGGGTATGTTTGGAAGACAGAGGCCCAACAGCTTACTGGTTCCCTGGCTGGAAGAATCAGGTGAAGAAAAAGTAGAAATTAAGGGTATGTCCTAGATATGGAGCATGGGCATCTGAGTAAAGGCTGAGGCTGTTAACTACAGTGGGAAAAACTGGCATAGCAATAAAGTGGAGACTTCTGGCCTGGGCACACGAGGTCTGAGATACTATAGGAGATCAGAGTCTGGGTGTGGTGGTTTGTGCCTATAATCCCAGCACTTTGGGAGGCCGAGGCAGTGGATCACTTGAGGCCAGGAGTTCAAGACCAGCCTGGCCAACGTGGTGAAACCTCATCTCTACTAAAAATACAAATACAACTTCTGGGAAGCAGAGGTTGCAGTGAGCCGAGATCATGTCACTGCACTCCAGCCTGTAAAAGAGGTCTGAGATGTTACAAGATGACCTGGCAGAGATTCCAGTCTTGAGTCCAGGCTGGAGAGGGAGGCTGGGGGAGGGGGTCTGTAGAGCTATGGGTCCAAGTAAGCCAGAGCACCAAGGCAGGGAGTGAGGGCCGGGATGGAAGGAAGGCCCAGAGGGAGCCCTGGGCATCCAGCACCCAGCGGGTGAGGAGGGGGAGATGAGCCGCCAAAACATGGGAAAACAGGGGAATGTGTCAACCAGCAAGGCCTTTCAAGAGAATGGGAGTGGCCAGATGCATGCACAGCCCTTAAGGGATAGATTAGGATGACTTGACCCATGGGAGGGCTGGACGCCCAGCCACATAGGCTGTAGCACACGTGGAGACCGACGCCAGCAGTGGCCAGAGAAGCATGAGGTTTGGTATCAAGGAGATTTGTGTGTAAGCAATAGCTTCTGTGCCTGTTAGCCACATGATTTGAGAAAATTATTTAGATGACCCGGGCCTCACCTTCAACATGAGGAACACCACATTCCCTTCGATAAAAGGTGGCTGGTATAAGCCCTCCATAAATGACAGCTTTTATTAGCAGAAGCGGAGATAATTCAACCTCAGTAGGAGATTAAACAACCACTTCTGTTCAGAGCTTTAAAATGAGTGAGATGTGTCCACCGCTGGGGTTCTTTTGGTGCCTGCATTGCCCGGCAGGAAGCGTGGTGCCTGGAGGAGTCTGCCGGCTCCCAGCGGGGTGGGAAAGTAGTGCTGTGTGGCCCCACCTCTGCTCTGGGTTTTCGCCACAGGTCACTGCAGCCCTGCCCCTGGACTGTGCTGAGTCACCTCCCCAGGCAGGACCTCCCCAGGCGGGCACAAGGCACTGGGAGGTACTGCCCCTTGGGCCCAGGCCCGTGGAGTTTTAATTGCTACTCCTCTATTGTTGGCCCTGGTTCTGCTTCTGGAAGGTTTCCAGCCTGCGGTCTTGGGCTTTGGTCTCTTCAGGGAGCCTCCAGCTGCCTCTTTGTCATCAGTGAAGCCACTGAGCCCTCTTCTTTGCCCACCCCTCCCCCTTTCCCAACTCCTCCGTCTCTTTGCTGGATTACAAGGACTTCAGATCTTGTTTCTGAAGAGAGAGGCTGAGCTGACTTCTGAAGGGTGGAAAGTACCAGACAGGGAGAGGTTTCCAACTCTGGGGACACAGGACAACTGAGTCCCAAATTGTGAACACTTTCTTTAAACTCTAAAGGTCAGATCTTTGAGGACTGACTACAGAGGCTGCTAGAGGGGATGGAAAGAATATGGGCTTGGGAGGCACAGGCACCTGGGTGCAGACGCCTAACCAGTTCCATCATGACCTGTGGCAGGTTGCCCATCTACACTGAGCCTCAGTTTCCCCATTTGCATAGTGAACTGATAGACACATGCAGGCCATGGGAGAATTGCAGATAATGCATGCAAATCATGGAGCCCAAGGGCGGCTTTAGTGGAAGTCAAAACATGGTCGCTTTTTTGGTAAACTTTAATTTGGAGATCATGTCAAAAAGCTAACAAAAATTACAACCAGAAAACTAGTACAAGGAACATCTGTCTCCTTTATGCAAATCCACCTTATTGTTGACATAAAAAATGGTAATTGTTTTAAATGGATACTTTTAATGTTTAAGCTATTGTGTTGCGAAAACTTTACAGTGTGGATTCAGGCATGTCTCCCAATGTTTCTGAGTCTGCCTTTGCTCATGTGTGAGGTGGGAAGGACGCGGCAGCGTTTACACCTCAGTGAGGGCTGGCAGGAAGTCCCTGCCTAGCTACAATAGCAGAGCTGTCCTAACCAGGCAGGAAAGAAGGGTCTGGAGGCATGGAATACAAGGCCAGTTCACACTTCAGCTATAACAGGAAATATCTGCTCCAAAGGGCATACACTGAAAATGACTTTGTAACTTTCTTTCATCCTCTCCATGTACATGGGGTGTACGCCAAGTCACCAATGGAATCCTCTAGGAAGTATTGCAACTCAAACAAACTCTGTAATGGGGACTTTGAGCCCCTATGCTCAGGCCCGCTCCTGCACCGTGGAGTGTCCTTTCATCTTCAGTAAAACCCTTCATTCCTTCCTGGCTTTGTTTGTGTGTTTTGCCCAATTCTTTCTTCAAGACTCCAAGAACATGGACACTTTCTACCAGTAACATGTATTTTGGTGAGCCAGCCAGGAGGAAGAGGTAGGCCCAAAGTTTGGGATTCATTTTTCTCCCTTTCCTTTCTGCTCCATACAGAGGCTCACTCTCTCCCACTCTCTTTTCCTTTCCAACTTGGGGCCCTTGGTGGGCAGCGTAGAAACATGGAAGCAACTGCAGGTTTCTGGCCAAAATGAAGGGCTTTCCATGTGGAGATGCCTGACCGCCAGCTCCTGATTTGCTTAAGGAAACTGGGGCTTTTTCACTTTTCTTCCCTCTCTCTTTCTTTTTCAGTCTTTCAGCAGCTGTTTCCTAGTAGCTCCTTGGAAATGGAAAGCAATTGGCTGGGTTCACTCCCTAGTACTGCCTGAAGGCCTAAGAATGAATGGGAATAATTGCCCTGCCCTAAAGTGGGAGGAATTATTATTATTTTTTAATCTTTTCCAAATGTGGTCCCTGATCCCTGCATGCAGCGCAGCTCAGAGCAAACTCACATGTTTCACAGGACATAAACCTTCTTTACTTATGCTAAATTTTTTTTTTTTTTTTTTTTTTTTTTTTTTTGAGACAGAGTGTCACTCTGTCTCCAGGCTGGAGTGCAGTGGTGAGATCTCAGCTCACTGCAACCTCCTCCTCCTTCCACCACCATGCCCAGCTAATTTTTGTAGTTTTAGTAGAGACAAAGTTTCATCTTGTTGGCCAAGATAGTCTCTATCTCCTGGTCATGTGATCTGCCTCCCTCCCAAAGTGCTGGGATTTACAGGCGTGAGCCACCACACCCAGCCTAAATTCTTTACTTACCATACTCAACTGGCTAAGGAACAAAAAGGCCCACCTGGCATCCAGTTCTCATTACAGTTCATGGCAATTCTTATCAAGTTCACAGTAGGCTTTGGAAGGAAAAACCTGTGTGTGGCACCCACCTACGGCCAGAGACGTCTGGAACTCTAAGATTGGACCCCACACACTCCAAAGAGGACACTCTCCGCAGAGTTCTGAGGTCTACTTTTAACCCCCCTTAGAATTTTCTCTCACAGTTGCAATGTTGTTTGGCCCCAACATTGTTTGGAATCTGGAGTTTACTGTTGAATGGAAAGTGGAATGGCATTGCATGTATCCAGGCTTGTATGCTGCCGTCCTAAGCAGGGGGCCTGGCTAACATGTGACACCCTCCTTTGGTATGGTTTGGCCCAGTGCCCTTTAGAGTCTGGGGAGGTTTGGCCTTTAAAAATCAAACTGCCTGAGAAGGGGATCCAAGGTGGCCAAATAGGAACAGCTTTGGAGTGTAGTTCCCAGTGAGAGCAATGCAGAGGGTGAGTGATTACCACATTTCCAAACGAGGTATCAGGTGCATCTCAATGGGACTGTTTGCACAGTGGGTGTAGCCCAAGAAGGGTGAGTTGAGGCAGGGTAGGGCACTGCCTCACCCAGGAACTGCAATCCCTGGAGAAGCCCCCTCCCTACCCAGTGGAGGCCATCGGGGGCTTCTCCACCCACTCTAGCACTCCGGTTCAGATACTGTGCTTCTCCTACAGTTTTTATGGCCCACAGATCAGGTGACTCCTGGGCCGAAAAGCATCATGAGTTTCCAGCACAGATGTTTCAGCCAGTGCCATGGATTTCCACACAAAAACTCACACAAATCTGGGTGGCCATTTCAACTGACACCTGGAACACCTGGGAGACAGAGCCACCCATTCAACTGAAAAAGAGGGGCTGAAAGCAGAGAGTCAGGTGATCTGGCTCGGTAGGTCTCACCCCCACAAAGACCAGCAATCTGAAATGCTCTGGATTAAGAGTTTTGTAGCAAGCGCAGCTGGACCTGGGACAGTCCTGCTCTGTAGGAGGAAGGGCATCCACCCTTACTGAGGTAGTCCACCACTACCAAGGCATTCTGCCATTACCAAGGGAGTCTGCCATTACCAAGGAAGTCCACCATTACTGAGGCAGACCACCACTACCGAGGCGGTTCTAACTGTACCTCTGTAAACAAAACTGCAAGGAAGTTTACACAGCAGCTGGGCAGAGCCCATGGCAGCTCAGCAACAACTCTGCTGGCAGACTGTGACTAGGCTACCTCCTTGCTGGGCAGGGCATCTCTGAAAAAAGGCAGCAGCATGTCAGGAACTTATAAGTGAAGCCCCACCTTTCCAGGACAGAGCACCTGGGAAAAGAGGTGGTTATGAGTTCCACTGCAGCAGACTTAAATGTACCTGCCGAGCAGCCCTGAACAGAACAACAGAGCTCCCAGCACAGCACTTGAGCTCTGATAAGGGACAGACTGTCTCCTCAAGCAGCTCCCTGACCCCCATATATCCAAAGAGGCACCTCATGAAGGAGAGCTCTGACTGACATCTCTCAGGTACCCTTCAGGGATGAAGATAACAGAAGAAGAAACCAGCAGCAACCTTTACTGTTCTGCAGTCCCCATGGGTGATTCCCAGGCAAGCAGGGTCTGGAGTGGACCTCCAGCAGTCCTGCAGCAGAGGGGCCTGATTATTAGAAGAAAAACTAATAAACAGGAAGAAATAGCTTCAACATCAACAAAAAGGATGTCCACTCAGAGACCCCATCCAAAAGTCACCAACTACAAAGACCACGGGTAGATAAATCCATGAAGATGGGAAGAAACCAATGCAAAAAGAATGAAAACACCAAAAACCAGAATGCCTCTCCTCCTCCAAGGGATCACAACTCCTCACCAGCAAGAGAACAAAGCTGGATGGCGAATGAGCCTGACGAATTGACAGAAGCAGGCTTCAGAAGGTGGGTAACAACAAACTTCTCTGAGCTAAAAAGAACATGTTCTAACCCAATGCAAAGAAACTAAGAACGTTGAAAAAAGGTTAGACTACATGCCTACTAGAATAACCAGCTTAGAGAAGAACATAAATGACTTGACAGAGCTGAAAAACAGCACACAGCACCAGAACTTCACGAAGCATACACAAGTTTCAATAGCCAAATCAACCAAGCAGAAGAAAGCCTATCAGAGATTGAAGATCAACTCAATGAAATAAAGTGAGAAGACAAGATTAGAGAAAAAGGAGTGAAAAGAAATGAACAAAGCCTCCAAGAAATATGGGAGTATGTGAAAAGACCTAATCTACATTTGATAGGTATACCTGAATGTGACAGGGAAAATGAATCCAAGCTGGAAAACACTCTTTAGGATATTATCCAGGAGAACTTCCCCAACCTAGCAAGGCAGGCCAACATTCAAATCCAGGAAATATAGAGAACACCACAAAGATATTCCTCAAGAAGAGCAACTCCAAGGCACATAATTGTCAGATTCACCAGGGTTGAAATGAAGGAAAATATGCTAAGGGTAGCCAGAGAGAAAGGTTGGGTTACCCACAAAGGGAAGCCCATCAGACTCACAGCAGATCTCTTGGCAGAAGCCCTACAAGCCAGAAGAGATGGTGGGCCAATATTCAACGTCCTTAAAGAAAAGAACTTTCAACCTAGAATTTCATAGCCAGCCAAACTAAGGTTCATAAGCGAAGGAGATATAAAATCCTTTATGGACAAGCAATTGCTGAGAGAGTTTGTCACCACCAGGCCTGCCCTTCAAGAGCTCCTGAAAGAAGCACTAAACATGGAAAAGGAACAACCAGTACCAGCCACTCCAAAAATGTACCAAATGGTAAAGACCATTGAAACAATGAAGAAACTGCATCAACTAATAGGCAAAACAACCAGCTAGCATCATAATGGCAGGACCAAATTCACACATAACAATATTAACCTTAAATGTAAATGGGCTAAATGCCCCAATCAAAAGACACAGACTGGCAAATTGGATAAAAAGTCAAGATTCATTGGTGTACTGTATTCGGGAAACCCATCTCATGTGCAAGGACACACATAGGATCAAAATAAAGGGATGGAGGAAGATTTACCAAGTAAAGAGAGAGCAAAAAAAAAAAGCAGGAGTTGCAATCCTAGTCTCTGATAAAATGGAATTTAAACCAACAAAGATCAAAAGAGAAAAGGGCATAATGTAATAGTAAAAGGATCAATGCAACAAGAAGAGCTAACTATTCTAAATATACACACACCCCATACAAGAGTACCCAGATACATAAAGCACGTTCATAACGACCTACAAAGAGACTTAGACTCCCACACAATAATAATGGGAGACTTTAACACTCCACTGTCAATATTAGACAGATCAATGAGACAGAAAATTAACAAGGATATCCAAGACGTGAACTCAAATCTGGACCAAGCAGACCTAATAGACATTTACAGAACTTTTCACCCCAAATCCACAGAATATACATTCTTCTCAGCACCACATCAAACCTACTCTAAAATTGACCACATAATTGGAAGTAAATCACACCTCAGCAAATGCAAAAGAATGGAAATCATAACAAACAGTCTCTCAGACCACAGTGCAATGAAATTAGAACTCAGGATTAAGAAACTCACTCAGAACTGTACAACTTCATGGAAACTGAACAACTGGCTCCTGAATGTCAACTGGATAAACAATGAAATGAAGACAGAAATAAAGATATTCTTCGAAACCAATGAGAACAAACACACAACGCCCCAGAATCTCTGGGACACATTTAAAGCAGTGTCTAGAGGGAAATTTATAGCAATAAATGCCCACATGAGAAGCGAGGAAAGATCTAAAATTGACACCCTATCATCACAATTGAAAGAGCTAGAGGAGCAAGATCAAGAAAACTCAAAAGCTAGCAGAAGACAAGAAATAACTAAGATCAGAGCAGAACTGAAGAGACAGAGACACAAAAAACCCTTCAAAAAATCAATAAATCCAGGAGCTGGTTTTTTGAAAAGATCAACAAAATAGACAGACTGCTAGCCAGATTAAGAAAAAAGAAAAGAGAGAACAATCAAATACATGCAATAAAAAACAATAAAAGGGATATCACCACCGATTCCACAGAAATACAAACTACCATTGGAGGTTACTACAAACAACTCTATGCACATAAACTAGTAAACCTGAAAGAAATAGATAAATTCCTGAACACTTGGATCCTTCCAAGCCTAAACTAGGAAGAAGTCGAAACCCTGCCAGGAAGAAGTTGAAACCCTGAATAGACCAATAACAAGGGCTGAAGTTGATGCAGCAATTATTAGCCTACCACCCAAAAAATGCCCAGGTCCAGATGAGTTTACAGTTGAATTCTACCAGACGTACAAAGAGGAGCTGATACCACTTCTTCTGAAACTATTCCAAAAAATACAAAAGGAAGGAATCTTTCCAAAATCATTTTATGAGACCAACATCATCCTGATACTAAAACCCAGCAGAGACTCAACAAAAAAGAAAACTTCAGGCCAATATCCATGATGAACATAGATGCAAAAATCTTCAATAAAATGCTGTGCAACAGCACATCAAAATACTTATCCATCACAATCTAGTAGGCTTCATCCTGGGGATGCAAGGCTGTTTTCAACCCACACAAGTCTATAAATGTAATCCACCACATAAACAGAACCAAAGACAAAAACCACATGATTATCTCAATAGATACAGAGAAGCCCTTTGACAAAATTCAACAGCCCTTTATGCTAAAAAAACTCTCAATAAACTAGGTATCAATGGAACATATCTCAAAATAATAAAAGCTATTTACAACAAACCCACAGCCAATATCATACTAAATGGGCAAAAACTGGAAGCATTCCCTTTGAAATCTGGCACTAGACAAGGATGTCCTCTCTCACCACTCGTATTCAATATAGTATTGGAAGTTCTAGCCAGAGCAATCAGGCAAGAAAAAGAAATAAAGTGTATTCAGTAAGGAAAGGAGGAAGTCAAACTGTCTCTATTTGCAGACAACATGATTGTATATGTAGAAGACCCCATCGTCTTAGCCCAAAATCTCCTTAAACTGATAAGCAACTTCAGCAAAGTCTCAGGATACAAAATCAGTGTGCAAAAATGACAAACATTCCTATACACCAATAACAGACTAACAGAGAGCCAAATCAAAAGCGAACTCCCATTCACAATTGCTACAGAGAATAAAATACCTAGGAATACAATTAACAAAGTATGTGAAGAACCTATTCAAGGAGAACTACAAACCACTGCTCAAGGAAATAAGAGAGGACACAAAAAGATGGAAAAACATTCCTTGCTTGTGGTTGGGAAGAATCAATATTGTGAAAATAACCATACAGCCTAAAGTAATTTATAGATTCCATGCTATCCCCATCAAGCTACCAATGACCTTCTTGACAGAACTGGAAAAAGACACCTTAAACTTTATACGGAATCAAAAGAGAGCCTGCATAGCCTAAGACAATCCTAAGCAAAAAGAACAAAGCTGGAGGCATCACGCTACCTGACTTCAAACGATACTACAAGGCTACAGTAGTCAAAACAGCATGGTACTGGTACCAAAACAGAGATAGAGACCAAGGAAACAGAACAGAGGCCTCAGAGGCAACACCGCACATCTACAACCATCTGATCTTTGACAAACTTGACAAAAACAAGCAATGGGGAAAGGATTTCCTGTTTAATAAATGGTGTTGGGAAAACTGCCTGGCCATGTGCAGAAAGCAGAAACTGGACCCCTTCCTGACACCTTACACTAAAATTAACTCCAGAAGGATTAAAGACTTAAACATAAGACCTAACACCATAAAATCCCTAGAATAAAACCTAGGCAAAACCATTCAGGACATAGGCATAGGCAAGGACTTCATGACTATAACACCAAAAGCATTGGCAACAAAAGCCAAAATAGACAAATGGGATCTAATTAAACTGCAGAGCTGTATACAGCAAATGAAACAGTCATTAGAGTGAACCAGCAACCAACAAAATGGGAAAAAATTTTTGCTATCTGCCCATCTGACAAAGGGCTCATATCCAGAATCTACAAAGAACTAAAACAGATTTACAACAAAAAAACAAACCCATTCAAAAGTTGGTGAAGGATATGAAGAGACACTTTTCAAAAGAAGACATATATGAGGCCAACAAACATGAAAAAATGCTCATGATCACTGGTCATTAGAGAAATGCAAATCAAAACCACAATGAGATATCATCTCACACTAGTTAGTATGGCGAGTGTAAATTAGTTCCACCATTGTGGAAGACAGTGTGGTGATTCCTCAAGGACCTAGAAATAGAAATTCCATTTGACCTAACAATCCCATTACTGTGTATATACCCAAAGGATTACAAATCATTCTATCATAAAGACACATGCACATATATATTTCAATGTGGCACTGTTTACAATAGCAAAGACCTGGAACCGACCCAAATGCCCATCGATGATAGATTGGACAAGGAAAATGTGGCACATATACACCATGGAATACTATGCAGCCATAAAAAATATGAGTTTGTGTCCTTTTTAGGGACATGGATGTATCTGGAAACCATAATTCTCAGCAAACTGACACAAGAACAGAAAATCAAACACCGCATGTTCTCACCCATAGGTGGGTGTTGAACAATGAGAACACATGGACACAGGGAAGGAAGCATCATACAGTGGGGTCTGTTGTGGGGGCTAGGGGAGGGACAGTGGGGAGTGAGGAGGCTGGGGAGAGACAACATGGGGAGAAATGCCAGATATAGGTAACTGGGGAATGGAGGCAGCAAACCACCTTGCCATGTATGTACCTATGCAACAATCCTGCATGATCTGCGCATGTACCCCGGAACCTAAAGTACAACTAAAAAAAAAAAAAGAAAAGTGACATAAAAAGAAAAAAAAATCAAACTACCATGGATACTGCTTTACCCAAAATGTTGGTTAAATCTAAGGAATTTTCAAGTTCATGTGACTTAAAGTATAACTTTACTAAGCAAGCGAGCTTTAAAATTATTGGTGGAATGAAAATAGAAATGCCTTCAGAATTGTCAGCATACACTTTGTCTGAATTTTATGTTTGTCTTTGCTAGATATTTTGAAATGTCAGTGTTAATTCAAGCTGGGAGCTGCTTAGGTGAGCCTGCCTCCCATTCTATTCAAAGTTTCACTGAGATAAATGCATATCTGGTCACTTCCTTTGGAAAGGCTCATCAGAAATTCAAAAGAATGCAAACGTTTGTTATCTGAAAGGCCCCAAAACCCCTCCTCGCTTTGAGTTGTCCCACCTTTCTGGACCAAACCAATGTTCTTTTCACATATGTTAACTGATGTTTCATGTATCTCTTGTTAAAAATAAAAATTAAGTACGGTGAGCAGGATAAATGTTTTAGGTAAAATTTTTGTGTAAATTATAATCTTAAAGTTATTTTTAACACTTATTTGCTATCTAGGTCATTTCCAATTAAGAAAGGGTTGTAATATGTAGAAATATGTTTAGAAAATTGTGGAATTGTTCTTTTTTTTTTTTTTGAAATGGGGTTTCACTCTGTCTCCCAGGCTGGAGTGCAATGGTACAGTCTCAGCTCACTGCAGCCTCCACTTCCTGGGTTCAAGCAATTCTCCTGCCTCAGCTTCCCGAGCTGCTGGAGTCTCCAAGTAGCTGGAACTACAGGTGCCCACCACCATACCTGGCTAATTTTTAGTAGAGATGGGGTTTTACCATGTTGGCCAGGCTGCTCTCGAACTCCTGACCTTGTGATACAGTTGCTGCAGCCTCCCAAAGAGTTGGGATTACAGGTGTGAGCCACCACGCCAGGCTGGAATTGTTCTTATCTATAAATGCCTGTATCTAACAGTTCAGAATTTTTTGCTTTTTAGGGTTTCACTGAAGTTTTGGGTTACTAAGGATAAAATTCTAGTTAAGACATAATTCTGTATACAAAATGTGCCAGAAAGGGTTATTAGTGAAAAAAAAAAGTAATTTTCTTGAATTCAGAAGCTTTCTAAAAGTCACTGTATTCTTTTCTTTCTTTTTTTTTTTTTAACTTGCCATCCAGTAACATAAAAGTTACTTTAAATAACAGATTTGGAAAGGTTATTTATGAAACAATGTTAAGGAATCATTAAGGAAGGGAGAAAGATGATGTAGAACAAATTTAAATAATAAAATATTCTTTAAAACCTATAAAGAATTGGAAACATTTGGCTAATTAACATTTTCATAGTTAAAGCTCTTAGTCTTCATTAAAGTAAGAAGTATTGTAAAAACGCATCAGCAGTTTGGCAATTCTTCTTTAATATAGTTGAGCATGAAGCTGGATTTAGTGTAAAGCCAAAGTTTACATACACGCTGGCATTGCTTCCTGCTATGTTGACTGTTTTGCATGGATAGTGCTGGAGTACTTACTGCTCATGTGCCTAAAGTGGATTTCTTGATTGCACAGGGTATATGATGGTATTCATAAACTTGGGGATATTGAAATGTGTAACAGGAATAAAGTATTCATTATGTGGGTTTTCTGGGGCCCTAGGTAACACTGTAGCCTCAAGGGTAAATTGAGTAGGAAATTTTAGGGTTGATATCCTGCTTATTTGTTTTTGCTTCTAGTTTTCATTCATTTGTTTTTTATTCTCTTCTGGCTTTGTTTGTGTATGCATATGTATAAAACTATGATTTTTTTAGTTCCTAGTGAAGACTTTCATTTAGTTTTATGTTCCTATGCATTTCTAGCAAGTCATGATTTGTTATTTTTCTGGAATTCCTAAGCTACTTTTGTCAGGCCTGCAGGAATTAATGGAGACACCAGTTTTATTTCCTTAAATTAATTTTTTGGATTTTAGCCTTCCAGATACTTTGTGTTTGATATACTCTCACAAATAGAATTTGAGTCATATTTCTCTCTCTCTGCCTAGTTTCTCCAAAATTTGTAAACTATTTGTGAATATTCTTAATTCATGGCAATGTGTTTGTTTGCATACAGTCAAGCAGGATCGCCAGGACCGCTCAGAGAGAGACCCAGAAACCTGGCATGCCAGCAAAAGGGTAAGACTTTCTTACCAGTCAGTCTCTGGCCTCTTTCTCTCTGTGCCAACTGGTTAAACATAAAGAAAAAGTCACTGTTTATCCCCCTCTGTAAAGTTTTAAATTAATTTGTTTTTTAATAGTAAAAGCTTAAATGAAATATTTTGTCAGAAAAGTAGAAAGTATAATGCCTTTTAGTTCACATTTCTTTAGCAATCTTTGCGAAATAAAGACAATCTTAAAGATTATTGGCAAAATAAAATTGTCTTAAAAATGTAACCATGTAGTTTAAATTATGTTCAAATATTAGGTTTGCTATATGTTTTAAGGTTATAAGATGCTTCTTTGGCTTTGAAAATTGTCTGTCTTGTCTGCTTTCCAGCTAGGTAAGGCCTGGGGACACGTGGAGTTAGCCACATCCCTAGCTATACTAGAAACAGTCAAACCTTCTCAGAACATAATTTACCAGATTTTACATTAAAGTTAAAATTGCTAAGAGTCACCACTGTAACATACAATTAAGACTATAAGAAACAATTTTACATGCAAGGTGTGTAAAAACGGTAGAATGTGGTTTTTTTTTTAAGGTTATAAAAGCTTTTTGCTTCTTTAAAATTTGAGTCATCATTTTAGTAAAATAGATAATGTATGGTAATCTGAAATCCAAGATAAATTTCAGTTTCAAAATTGTCTTTCCTAATGCCTGGCTTTCTGGATGGATTAGAGAGCCCCTGAAAACATCCAGAAAAGAGGTAAACAGGATTATTTGATGTGTTTTGGTATATGGGATTGCCAAAATGATGTTCAATCTTCTTTAGATTATATTTTTGTGAATAATAATAACACATATTCCAAAATTGTAAGGGATTTCTAAAATTCTACTAAGTATATGCTACCAATCACAATTATAGTTATTAAGCTAAGTTATCATAAACCACAAAAATAACCAAATTTCCTTGTATAAACTACTAACACAAGTAAGACAAAAAATTAATTAAATATCAAGAAAATACTTTCATGTTAAACCAGCTAATGCTGAAATGGTTTAAATAGTTTATGACTAATGCTCAATCCCATATTCCTGGGAAAACAAAGCTTCAGGTACATTTGATTACCTGGTTGGCCATTTAAACATTTTATAAAGGGATTTCATTCAATTATTATTTTCAATACATGTTTTCTGATTGTATAAAATCTTCCCCAAGCAAGAAGGCTGATGTTATAACAGCAGATTATTATGCTACAGTGTATTTTTACCAGGTAAAAAGGAAGCGTTTTATGGTTTGGATCGTCTAGAACATCGAAGAAAGACTGTCCTTGCCATCCACACTATAACAAAACTTTGGGACGCTGGGCTCTGGGTTCATGGTCTTGCAACTGAGAAGGATCCCTCAACATTTTTGGTACTGTGCGCCCATTGGAACCTGAGGTAAAACTAACCAGGGAAATTTCTCCCAAGAAGAGGATGGCATCCTGGAAGTGAACAGCTTTTCCCAAGTTCATAGATTAAGACTTCTACTATCATGAAACTCTTATCTTTGAATATTTATGTCTCTACAAACAATAGAAGTGGAAAAGGGGTCTGCCATGTGCACTTTTGGGGTATGCTTTTATTTGTGAAGGAGTTTGCAGCCAGCCTTATATATGGATAATTATATTTTGACAGGTAAAAAATGAAGGCCCAATGTAGGTAAGAAACTTTAATGGTACATGGATTGCCTCTTCATTAGTCAAAAACAAAACATTGGTTCACTTCTATTAACCTACATCATGGGTTAAAGAGAACTGGTACTAATCTGGTAAGAAAAAAAAAGAAAAGAGAGAGCATTGCCAGATTGCCAGAACAAATGTTGCCTTCTTCTAGAGAAATAATTTTTTTAACACAAAAAATTTTTTTGACAAAATTTTAACAAAATTCTGGGAGGCCATTGTTTTGGACTTCTAGAAGGGCAACATTTTTTAGGTCCTTTTTCCATGGTTTAAAGTAAAAGAAGCAATGATTAAATGTGTATACCTCATGATAGGCTCTATAGCAAATTCTTCTTTAAAGGCTATTGTACCCAACAGACCTAAATTCTCTTGCAAAAGTTATGCTAAATAATAGAATTGGCTAACCAGAAAAGTACCTGTGCAGCTGCTGACACTTGTGACCCATGGGGAAACACTTCAAATGCAGATTGTAAAAATTCAGTGGTAGGGGATTGATGAAGAAATTGCTTAGTGAAGTGAGTAAACTCTTTAGCTCATTCTTTGATCTGTTTGATTTTGGAAGGTTTGGTTTCTGGGGACATTGGGTAAGGAGCATATCCAAACTCTTGGTATTATCCTGATAATAGTCATAATAATAGTCTCCCTGGTGTGCTGTATTCTCTCAAAGATGTTAAATGATCGTATGCAACCATCTCTAGAATGTCATATGGTCCCTCTTTAACTGGAATTACAAGAGCTGAAAGAAATGTGCAACCACAAGGACTTTGTAACCTATAAATGACACGCCGAGACCAGAAACCCAAAATGATGGTAACTAAGAGTGGCGCTAAGGCCCTACGTTTTGGTCACACTCTCACCTAAGTGAGAACCTGACCAAAAAGGGGGAATTTTTTAAACAAAATTTTGGGAGGCCGTTGTTTTGGGCTGAACTCATGCACCAGGCCCCAACAAACCAAACCAAAATGAAGTCATCTGTGCTAAGACTTTAAGGAAGCACATGGATTCTGGAATAGACCAGGTTTTGTTTTTTCTTCCACAAATCTCTGTAACAAACATTTCTGATAGCATAGGTATCCATCCCTGAAGTTCCCATTAAATCTTTTAACCAAATTCATTTCCTCTCATCTAGAAACCATCACACTTCAGATGAGCATGCAACAAAGACTTCAGCCAGTTCCAGGTGAAGACACCACCCCTGGCCATCAGGAAGCTACCCTGCCTCCACTAGATAGAGCAAGGAGAGTTCCATGATCCCCAGTAGGTACAGACTACGCCCCAAGCCAGCATGAAGCAGTTATAGAAAAAAGACAATCGGTGCCTCTGCCTCCCATAAAGATGTATGGGGATCACATCTGTCAAGGGAGGGATGAGGCAGGAAAATAGGATCTGAAGGCTGGGAACATAAGGCCAATTCGCACTTCAGCTATAATAGGAAATATCCTCTCCATAGGGCATACGCTATAAATGACTTTGTAACTTTCCTTCATCCTCTCCATTTACATAGGGCATACACCAAGTAATCAATGTAATCCTCTAGGGGTGTTTAAACTCACAAAACCTCGGTAACAGGGTCTTGATCCCCTGCATCCAGGCCCGCTCCCACACTGTGGAGTGTCCTTTCCTTTTCAATAAATCCCTTCATTCCTTCCTTGCTTTGTTTGTGTGTTTTGTCCAATTCTTTGTTCAAGATGCCAAGAACCTGGACACCTTCTACTGGTAACACTAACCTGGAGACACTGCCAGAGGGAAGATTCCAGAGACCCTTGAGGGCAAAGGTTGAGGGAGGAGCCTGGCCAAGGCTCAATGCTTCGATTCCAGGGCAGGCCACTGCTTCTACTCTGAAACTGAAATACGTACTTAAATGTCCCAACTAAATTGAAAAACAGGACTTAGTCAGCTGTGGACTGCGCTGTGTCTTCTCAATCCTATTCCTCAGCGTGAAGGTATTTAAATGCAGGACCTTCTAAATACCTTTAGAAAGTGATTTGGGTTAGGTGAGGTCATGAGGGTGAGGCTCTCCTGATGGGATTAGTGGCCTTATTAGAAGGGAGAGACACGGAGAGCTTGCTTTCTCTTCCCCACTTTCTCTCTCTTTCTTACTCCTTGGACTTGTGAGGACACAGCAAGAAGGTGGCCAACTGCAGGCCAAGGAGAGAGCCTGCACTGGACCCTGAGAAGCAGGCCTGGCTGGCACCCTGATCTTGGGCTTGCCAGCTCCAGCGCTGTGCGAACACAGTTTTTGAACCTCCAGAAACTGGTCTCAAGCCAATCCCATAACCTCTATGAATTTCTCAATAAGATATTAGTAAAATCATTATACAACTTTGTCAAAATTAAGTTATAGGTTAAATTCTTTATGTCTTAATGGCTCACCCAGTTCAATTATACCTTCAAGACCCTACATCCCGTATTATAGAAGAACTGCTCACTTTCCATGACCAAACTCTTATAATTATTTTCCTAATTAGTTCCCTAGTCCTGTATATTATTTCCCTAATACTCACAACAAAATTAACTTATACTAGCACCATAGATGAAATTGAGACTGTCTGAGCTTTCTTACCTGCCGTTATCTTGATTTTCATTGCCCTTCCATCCCTACGTATTCTGCATATAACATATGAGGTTAACAACCATTCTCTTACCGTCAAAGCAGTTGATCACCAATGATATTGAAGCTATGAATGTACAGACTATGAAGAATCAGGCTTCAATTCTTATATAGCCCCACCAGCAGACTTAAAGCCAGGAGAACTTCGACTCCTCAAAGTTGATAACTGAACAATTCTCCCAATAAGAGATCCCCATCCGTATATTAATCTCATCTGAAGACATCCTGCTCTCATGCGCTATTCCCTCATTAGGCCTCAAAACAGATGCAATCAATCCCCGGACACTTAAATCAAACTACCTTGACTGCTACACGACCAGGCCTTTACTACGGACAGTACTCAGAAATTTGTGGGTCTAACCACAGTTATACCTACTGTCCTAGAATTAACCCCCTTAAAATACTTCAAAACCTGATCCACATTTGCACTATAATATCACTGTAAAGCTACTCAGCATTAACATTTTAAGGTAAAGACTTAGGAATCTACACCTCTCTGCAGTGAATGCCTTAGCTAGATATTTCCACATGGTCCATTGTCATCCTGTCAATAATCATAACTTTATTCTCCCTTATTCAGTTAAAGTTATCCAATTTCATTTATCATGCACCCCCTACACCAAAAATAATCAAAATGCAAAAACATAAAACCCCCGGAGATTAAAATGAATGAAAATCTATTCACCTTTTTTACTTGCTTGACAATTCTAGGTCTACCCACAGGAGTAGTCATCATTTTATTTCCCACCATACTATTTCCAACCTCCAACATCTAATTTGTGACCAGTTGATTTCCATTCAACAATGATTAATTCAACTTGTACTAAAACAAATAATAATTACCCATAACATTGAAGGACGAATCTGATCCCTTATACAGACATTCCTAATTCTCTTCACTGTTTCAACCAATCTCCTCGGGCTTCTACCCTATTTACTTACACCAACTACCCAATTATCAATAAATCTAGGTATAGTGATTTCCTTATGAGCAGGCACAGTAATTACAGGCTTCCGCTTTAAAATGAAAATCTCCTTAGCTTACTTTTTACCACAAGGCACATCTATGCCACTTGTCCCAATACTAGTAATCACTGAAACCATTAGCCTATTCATTCAACCAATGGCATTAGCTGTGCAATTAACAGCCAACATTGCTGCTGGTCACCTACTCACACATTTAATTGGGGGAGGCACAGTAGCACTATCAACTATTAGCCTTCCCACAGCTTCAATCACTTTCGTAATTCTAATCCTACTGACCCTTCTCGAATTTGCCGTAGCCCTTATTCAGGCTTATATCTTCATACTACGAGTAAGCCTTTATCTATATGACAAACATAATGACCCACCAAACGTGTGCTTACCAAGTGTGCAAACCCAGTCCCTAACCACTAACCAGAACTCTCTCAGCAATCCTAATACCTCTGGCCTAACCATGTGATTTCACTTTAACGCTATCACTCTTTTAACCCTAGGCCTACTAACCAACACACTAACTGTATACCAATGATGATGTGACAATATCCAAGAAAGTACATTTCAAGGTCGCCCTACAACAATTGTCCAAAAAGGCCTCCAATACGGAATAATTCTATTTATTATCTCAGAACTATTCTTCTTTGCTGGTTTCTTCTGGGCATTCTACCACTCTACGCCCAGCTCCAGAATTAGGAGGACATTGAGCTCCAACAGGCATTTTTCCCCTTAATCCCTTAGAAGTACCCCCTCCTGAATACATCTGTGTTACTTGCATCAGGAGTTTCAATTCCTTGGGCTCATCACAGCCTGATAGAAGGTAGTCAAAAGCAGATAATTCAAGCACTATCCATCACAATTACCTTAGGTATTTACTTCACCCTTCTACAAATCTCAGAATATTTCAAGGCTCCCTTTACTCTCTCTGATGGAATCTACAGCTCAACATTCGTTATAACCACAGGCTTTCATGGGCTTCACGTTATTATTGGATCAACATTTCTCACTATCTGCCTCTTCTGCCAATTAAAATTCCACTTTACATACAACCACCACTTTGGTTTTGAAGCGGCTGGCTGATATTAACGTTTCGTAGATATAGTATGACTATTCTTATAAGTCTCTATCTACTGATGAGGATCCTACTTTTTTAGTATAAACAGTACCATTGACTTCCAATCAATTTATTTCGATAATATCCGAAAGAGATTAACCTGACACTAGCCTTAGTAACCGACACCTTATTGACCCTATTACTAATAATAATTACATTTTGGCTCCCACAACTTAATATTTATACAGAAAAATCCAGGCCCTGTGAATGCGGATTTGACCCAATATCCTCTGTCCACCTCCCCTTTTCCATAAAATTCTTCCTAGTAGTCATCACGTTCCTCCTCTTTGACTTAGAGATTGCTCCACAACTACCCCTGCCATGAGCCCTTCAAACAAACGACTTGACACTAATAATCAGCACAGCCCTTATACTAGTTACCATTTTAATTCTAGGCTTGACTTATGAATGAGCCCAAAAAGGATTAGACTGAGTTGAGTTGGTATATAGTTTAAGTCAAAATAAATGATTTTGACTCATTAGATTACGATAGACCATATTTACCAAATGCCCTCTATTTACATCAATATTATATTAGCATACACCATGTCACTACTGCGAGTATTAGTTTATCAGTCCTACTTAATATCATTCCTATTATGCCTAGAAGGCATAAGACTATCAATATTTACCATAAATACTCTTATAACTTTAAACATACATTTCACTCTAGTATCCATAATACCCATCATCCTCCTAGAATTTGCTGCCTGTGAAGCCACAGTGGGCCTTGTCTTACTAATTTCAATCTCCAACACCATACGGCCTAGATTACATACAAAATCTAAATTTACTTCAATGCTAAAAATGTTATTCCAACAATTATACCGTTACCAATGACATGATTCTCTAAAATTTCTATAATCTGAATCAACATGACTACCCACAGCCTACTCATCAGCCTATTATTTTTTAACCAATTCAATGATAACTCACCCCGGCTTCTCATTAACCTTCTCTTCTGACCTGCTGATGTCACTCCTTATAATCTTAACAGCCTGACTACTACCTCCTATAATTCTATCAAGCCAGTATTATTACCAATGAATCACTCCCACAAAATAAGCTCTATATTTCTATATTGATTTCCCTGCAGATTTTTTTTTAAATTATAGCATTCACAGCCACAAAACTAATCATATTTTATACCTGTTTGAAGCTACATTAATTCCTACCCTAATTATCAACACATGTCGGTTGTCGGAGCCGCCCAGTCTGGTCTTCAGCCCAAACTCACACAAATCCTCCCTGCAGACCACCCTCCCTGTCACTCCCGATGCCCAGCCACACTGGGTGTTGGTCAGTTCTAGAACACATGGAGCTCTCCCTCCCTCCGAGCCTTCTTCTGCTGAGAATGCCTCCCCGGTCTTCTCAGCTTGTCTTGTTCTCCTCCTTATGTCACCTCCTCAAAGGACTTTCTTCCCTGACCACCTGATGAACATTTCTCATCTCTCGTCAGGCCTCATGTTTCATTCCAGGCACTTCTTGAAATCTGTAGTCACTTGATTCACTTCCTATTTTCTCCTGTACACATGGGCTCCCAATGTTTTCCTCCCCCCGGGAGGACAGGGCCCTGAGATACCTTGGGACTGGCTGGTGAGGGAGCTGGGACAAGGAGATGGCAGGGTGGGGGAGCGTTGGGGAAGTCAGTGGGGACGGCTGTCCATGGCCCCTGCGTGTATGTTACCTCTTCAGTGTGGTGGTGTTGCCATGGTTGGACTTCTTACATGATGGCTGACTTTCCTCAGAGAGAAGTTTCCCCCAAATTGCGTAGCAGCTTTAAAGTTCTTTATGACTTAGCCTCAGAAGTCACCTGGCACCTCCACCCTACCCTATTTGATGAAACAACCATAAACCCACCGAGGTTCAAGGGGAGAGGATGTAGGTCCTACGTCTCCATATTGGAGGATCAAAGCCTTAAGCAGACATGTTTTCAAACTGCCTCCTGGCCCTCTGTGCCCTCTGACTAAAAATCATTTATACTCCAATTGTATGAAAAATACACCTACCCTCCCCCAAGAGCCCTTCAAGTTCTCGTTCCATTACAGGCCCAGCTTCAAGGTCCAAAAGTTCATCATCTAAGTCAGGCTCAGGTGTGGTGGAGGCACTTTGGATGCGGTGCCTTGAGTGCTGTCCCTTCTGGTCTGATGCCTCATGAAATCTAAAGAGACAAGTCATCTGCACCCCATTTAACCAACAGGTAATTGTGGGACAGACATAGGATAACTTCTTGTAGTGGGTTAAACGGTGACCCCCGTCTCCACCAACACACTCTGCCAAAAAAGACACGTCCAAGTCCCAACCCTGGAATCTGTGATTGCAATCTTATTTGGAAAAAAATATGTTGCAGATGCAAGTTAAGGATCTTGAGATGAGATCATTCTGGATTTAGGGATGTTCCTAAATTCAACTATAAGTATTCTTATAAGAGGAAGGAAGAGGAAGATTTGGTACCCAGAGACCCAGAGAAGAAGGCCATGTGATGACAGAGGTAGAGATTAACGTCATCCATCTCTAAACCAAGGAGTATTTGATGCCACAAGAATCCAGAAAAGACAAGGAAAGGTTCTCTTCTAGCACCTTCAGAGAGAGTCCATGCCTAGCAACACATTGATTTTGTACTTCTGATCTCCCAAACTGTGAGGAATGAATTTCCGTTGTTTTAACTGCCATGCGTGTGCTAATTTGTTACAGCAGCCTAGGAGACTAGCAGACTGCAATTAAGATTCCTATTCCACTGCGGGCTATCGGAGGGGAAAGACACATACTATCCCTGGCCCACGGCAATTCTGAAATCTAGCCGGACACAGATTGCCAGTTCGTTCAATAGATCATGAAAGACTTTTTTATTTTTAAAAATTATGGTAAAATAAACAGCATAAAATTTACCATTTTAACTACAAGTATATGGTGCAGTGGAATTAAATACATTCATCTTATTATATAATTATTACCACTATCCATCTCCAGAACATTTTCTGTCTTCTCAAGTGGAAACTCCATATCCATTAAAAACAACTCCTGGCTGGGCATGGTGGGTCACACCTCTAATCCCAGCACTTTGGGAGGGCCAGGCAGGTAGATCACTTGAGGTCAGGAGTTAGAAGGAAACCTGGCCAACATGGTGAAAACTTGCCTCTATTAAAAATACAAAAATTAGCCGGGCATGTTGGTACACGCCTGTAGTCCCAGCTACTCAGTAGGCTGAGGCAGGAGAATCACTTGAACCCAAGAGGTGGAGGTTGCAGTGAGCCATGATGGTGCCACTGCACTCCAGCCTATGAGACTCCCTCTGAAAAGAAAAAAATGAAACGAAACAAAAACTCCTTAGTCTCCCCCTCCCCGAGCTTTTGGAAACCACCACTACACCTTCTGGTTTTATGTTGTGAACTCTGAAAATCTGAGACAGGTCTCAGTTAATTTAGAAAGTATATTTTGCCAAGGTTGAGGATGTGCACCCATGACACAACCTCAGAAGGTCCTGTGCCCAAGGTGGTTGGGGCACAGTTTGGTTTTATACATGTTAGGGAGACATGAGACATCAAACATCATATGTAAGATGAACATTGGTTTAGTCCAGAAAGGTGGGACAACTCAAAGCGGGGAGGGGGCTTCCAGGTCATAGGTAGATAAGAGACAAACGGTTGCATTCTTTTGAGTTTCTAATTAGCCTGTCCAAAGGAGGCGATCAGATTCGCATTTATCTCAGTGGACAGAGGGGTCACTTTGAATAGAATGGGAAGCAGGTTTGCCCTAAGCAGTTCCCAGCCTGACTTTTCCATTTTGCTTAGGGATTTGGGGGCCCCAAGATTTGTTTTCCTTTCACAATGTATTTAACTACTATAGAATACCTTCCATGTGGGGAATCATTTGGTATTTGTGACTGGCTTCTTTCATTTAACACAATGTCTTCAAGGTTCATCCATGTTGTAAAATGTGGCAGAATTTCTCTCCTTTCTGAGGTTGAACAATATTACTTTATATGTTTATACCACATCTTGTTTATCCACTCATTCACAGATGGACGAATTGCTTCCACTTTTTAGCTATTGTGAATAATATTGCTATGAACATGGATGTACAAATATCTGTTCAAGTTTCTGTTTTCAGTTCCTTTGGAGATACACCCAGGAGTGAAATTGCTGGATCATATGGTAATTCCATTTTTAATTTTTTGAGGAACTATCATGCTGTTTTCCATAGTGGCTGTGCCATTTTACAATCCCTCTAGCAGTCCATAAGAATTTCCAGTTCTTCCCATGGAAGACTTTTTCAAAAGTACAAACAGGCCGGGTGCAGTGACTCACACCTGTAACCCCAGCACTATGAGAGGTGGAGGCAGGTGGATCGCTTGAGTCCAGGAGTTCAAGGCCAGCCTGGACAACATGGAGAAATCTTGTCTCTACAAAAAGATCAAAAAAATTGGAGCAGCGTGAAGAAGAAGACGCGAGAACGACCCCAGGACCGACCAAAGCCCACGTGCCGCTGCGTCCTGCTCCCAGCGCCTACGTCCCCACCACGGTCGCCACCATGCCCAAGAGAAAGGCTGAAGGGATGCTAAAGGAGATAAAGCCAAGGTGAAGGATGAACCACAGAGAAGATCCGTGAGGTTGTCTGCTAAACCTGCTCCTCCAAAGCCAGAGCCCAAGCCTAAAAAGGCCGCTGCAAAGAAGGGAGAGAAGGTACCCAAAGGGAAAAAGGGAAAAGCTGATGCTGGCAAAGAAGGGAATAACCCTGCAGAAAATGGAGATTCCAAAACAGACCAGGCACAGAAAGCCGAAGGCGCTGGAGATGCCAAGTGAAGTGTGTGCATTTTTTTTTTTATTGCATTTTAGGTTTGGGGGTACATGTGAAGAACATGGAAGATTGTTGCATAGGTACACACATGGCAGTGTGATTTGCTGCCTCTCCCTCCCCCCATCACCTATATCTGGCATCCCTCCCCCCCATGCTATCCCTCCCCCCACTCCCCCACCCCCCCACCATCCCTCCCCTTTTCCCCAACAGACCCCAGTGTGTGATACTCCCCTCCCTGTGTCCATGTGTTCCCATTGTTCAACACCCGCCTATGACCAAAACACCAAAAGCAGTGGCAACAAAAGCCAAAATAGACAAATGGGACCTAATCAAACTCCATAAGCTTCTGCACAGCAAAAGAAACAGTCACTAGAGTGAATCGGCAACCAACAGAATGGGAAAAAATTTTTGCAGTCTACCCATCTGACAAAGGGCTGATAACCAGAATCTACAAAGAACTGAAACACATTTACAAGAAAAAACAAACAAGCCCATTCAAAAGTGGGCGAAGGATATGAACAGACACTTTACAAAAGAAGACATACATGAAGCCAACAAACATATGAAAAAATGCTCATCATCACTGGTCATTAGAGAAATGCAAATCAAAACTACATTGAGATACCATCTCACGCCAGTTAGAATGGCGATCATTAAAAAATCTGGAGACAACAGATGCTGGAGAGGATGTGGAGAAATAGGAACGCTTTTACACTGTTGGTGGAAGTGTGTGCATTTTTGATAACTGTGTACTTCTGGTGACTGTACAGTTTGAAATACTATTTTTTATCAAGTTTTATAAAAATGCAGAATTTTGTTTTACTTTTTTTTCCTTTAAGCTATGTTGTTAGTACACAGAACACTTCATTGTTGTTTTGGGGGAAGGGACATATCTCACTATAGAATGTCCCCAAAGCTGGATTGATGTGGAGAAACACCTTTCCCTTCTAGTTTTGAGAGACTTCCTCTTGGCTCCCAGGAGGAGGGATTCCCTGACTTTGACACACATGGCCACCTTGGCACACAAAAGCCTTGTGGTATGGAAAAACAAATTCGTTTTTATGTCCTCTTCTCCCTTTCCGTCTTTCAGCATAGACTTAACTCCCTTAAGCCCAGACATCTGTTGGGACCTGACCCCCAGTCATTGGTTACCAGTGTGTCAGGCTATCTGGACTTGCCAGTGATGCCACTGAGATGGCACCTGTCAAAAGAGCAGTGGTTCCATTTCTAGATTGTGGATCTTCAGATAAATTCTGGCATTTTCATTTCAATTCCTGAAAGTTAGGGTCGGCTAGTGAAAGTTGTTAAACAACATGCTAAATATGAAATGTCAACCCTCACTCTAAACTTTCCCTGTTCAGAGCATCAGATGAAGACTTAATTGGGTTTTACAGTGGCTTTCTGATTTTTGGTAGTCCATCAAAGAAGGGAGTTTGAAAGTTGTATACTGTTAACGATTGTCTGCCCATGTCCTGCCTGAAATACCATGATTGCTTATGGAAAGTATCTTTAATAAAGCTGAATACAGTTTGGCTTGGGAAAAAAAAAAATTAGCTGGGCTCAGGAGGCTGAGGCAGGAGGATAGCTTGAGCCTGGGAGACGGAGATTACAGTGAGCCATGATCATGCCACTGCACTCTTGAGCAACAGCGTGAGATCCCGTTTCAAAAAAAAAAAAAAGTACAAATAATTATCTCCATATTTTTCCAATAAGATGATTTTCTTTTCCTTTCTTTTTCAACAGTAAGCCCATAAAATATATATTTCATTAATATTTGCTCTGCTTTGCCATCCCAATATATCCATTTCCCTATTATATCGAGTAAAAACAAAAAAATCAAGTGATTCCTTTAGATCAAGTTAATAAAAGTTGCAACAAAGTTGACGGTGAAGACAAGTCATGGTGTGATGTGTGTACACACCAGACATTCTGGCTCACTCATCTATAAGCGATTCTATCAGAAATACATGAGGTGTCATGTGTGATACTCTCCAACACATTGCACCTAACCACAGAAAACTCTCTAAATGTTACTCCTTCCCTCTCAGAACCCTGGACCAAAGTTAAATGATTAGCAACATGTCATGTATCATCTTATCATTGATTTTCAAAACTTTTCTGAACTAAACAATATCACTTTTTAAAAATTAAAGATTGAAAATGGATATCAATACATAAACAGAACAAAGAGAGGCTGCTCTGATTCCCCAAGGGTAAAATGAATTGGAGTGGGAGAAATCCCCCCCCAGATTCCTTCTCTCACTTGAGGAATCTCTTCAGAATATAGTTTTAAAAGTAATACCCTCAAGTCAGGGTTGGCAAACTATGGCCTGTGAGCCAAACCCAGCCCATTGCCTGCATTTGTCAATAAAGTTTTATGGGAAGTCAGCTGTGCCCATATGTTTACATCTTGTCTGCAACTTTCTTAGTACAATGGCAGCATTGAGTCATCACAACAGACTATATGGCCCACAAAACTAAAATATTCACTGTTTGGCGCTTTACGGAAAAAATTTGCCAACTGTTTCCTAATGACCGAGCTCAATGGACAGAGAAACTTATGAGTAAGCATGATAATCAGGGCTCAAGCTGCAGCCTGTCCAGCAATGTGGTTGACTAAGTGACCAGCTGGGACACTTGCAGGCTTCTGTGGTGAGAGCATAGAGTGAGACAGAGGAGAAAGCAGGGTATTAGCAGTCTGACCAGGAGCATTTGAAGTAGGAGGCTTGTGGTTTCCTGAAGGAAAAAGAGTACTGTTAGCAGAAAGAAGAAAAGATATAGGACAAGAACAAAAGAAGAACATGCAGCATCTGTTTTTAAAGCAATGAAAAACTAAATGAAAGAACAATCCAACAAAAATGGGATACAAATACATTCTTTCTTTTTCTCAGTTTTTATTTTAGATTCAGAGGGTGCATGCACAGGTTAGTTACGAGAGCCTGTTGCATGATGTTGGGGTTTGTGGTGTGATAGAACCCATCACCCAGGTAGTGAGCATAGTACCCGATGGGTAGTTGTTCCACCCTTGCCCCCTTCTCTACCTCCCCACTCTAATAGTCCCCAATGTCTGTTGTTCCCCTTCTTAATGTCTATGGGTATCCAATATTTAGCTCCCATTGGTGAGAACTTGCAGTGCCTGTTTCTGCATTAATTTGCTTAGGACAGTGGCCTCCAGCTGCATCGATGTTGTGCAAAGGACATAACTTTGTTCTTTTGTATGACTGTGTGGTACTCCATGGTGTCTATGTCCCACATTTTCTTTATCCAATCCACTGTTGATGGGCACCTGGGGTGACTCCATGTCTTTGCTATTGTGAAGAGTGCTGTGAGGAGCATACAAGTACATGCGTCTTTGACATAGTCTTAATAGAAATGTATAGTAGCAATACAACTAAGTCTTTAAATTGGAAGCAAATGGAATGGACTCATGCCTTGACATTGGCAAACGCACAGAGAACTTTTCAGTTTTCAATTGCCTGGGCTTTCAGACTCAATAGTTTTATCTATGAGAAATGCTATGGTCCCATGGCGTTCCTTAAGCTACCTAAAAGCATGTGGAAAATCAAAGGGCTCCCATACTCATTCTTAGCACTCCAGCAAGACACATAAGACAATGCTACAATTTAAAGATAACATTAAAAATCTGAAACCCCTTTTTACTTTGCAGTGAAATCAGTAACCTTGACCAGTATATGATAAATATTATTTGACTAAAATTTCCGCACACTTTCAGTTAAAAAAAAATAACACGGTTCTGTCTCCCTCCACAACTGCTGTTTGTGTTTGCTGATGCTGATGAGGCTTTTTGAAGCCTTTTGGTTCAAAACCCTGCTGAGATCAAAGAGGTTTCAAAAGGAATCCAGGCACAACAGTGACACTTGGATACGTACTCACCCTTGCTCTTTGCACATTATAATAATCTAGGCAGTCTGTACTTTATTCCAGTGTCCCACAGAGTAATAAGCATGTTCTTTGGACAGAAAGGGAAATTCAAAAAGTAATTTATTGTGATATTACTCCTTGATTATGTTCATATTTTCTTCAGTACTATGTAATTAGTAGTTGCAAAGGCTGAGCCAAATAGGGGTTAGAAAGGGACTTAAATGTTATGCAGCTGACAGAATGAATTACTCATTTCTCCTAGTGTTCGTATGTTTAAATATTTATGGGATTTCACCTACAGGATTGTTTTGGTGGCCCATTGCCATAATGAAATACAGCATTCTGCTTAATTACAGTGTAGCCAGGTTTTAAGGAAAATTCAGCCAAGTTGGGTTCTTTTAAAATAGATTGCTTTAAATGGGTTGGCTGGTGACTAAAATCTCTTCCATGACTGTGGTCAGTACTGCTGAAATGTTCCATTCACATGGATCCCTTGTGAGCCAGGAGGTCTGATCTGGTGAGGTGACCACATACAATTAGTAGCACCAGTGCCCCATATTGTCAGATGTAAGGTAAAAGTCAAGAGCGGTAAATACTTAGGAGTGTGGCTGAGTCTGTGTCCAGAGTCAAATCCTATGTTGCCTCCTCGACTCTGAAGGGTCTCTCTTCACGTTGACCTTGCCATGATGAAGAAACAGCTCCTAGCATCACGCACACATTCTGCCAGGCTACATGTTGTCAATGGATGTCACTATTCTGTCGAAGACCTAAAACTGTAGCAGATGTGATTGCCATTTTTAGCTATTGTTAATTGGTTCAGACAAATTTACTGGAGAAAACATTTCTCTCAGATAGATAGAATTGTAAAATGATGTATGACGTTTTCTAATTTTTCCTTTCACTTAATATTTTTAAACACCTTTCAATTTCAAGAAGCATTTCAACAACACCATTTTCAATGGCTACAAAGTTCTGTTCTCGTATAAGTAAACCATAGTTTATTATACCAATTCCCTATGATTGAACATTTCTTTGGATGTACGTCTTCATGCTCTTATCTCTTCACTTGTGCTAAATTTTGAAAATAAACACTAAATCAAAGACATGCCCGTTTTAAGGTTGAACTGTTCTCGAATCATGTGACAGAAGCATGGTGATAATTTATATTTTCACCAGTAGCTACATGAGCTAGCACGCATCTCCCCGACACCCTTGACAATATCATTTTTTTGCCTCAAGTAACTTTGAAGGTGACACTCTTCCCTCACTGCTGTTTTAATTTGCACTTTTTAAAAACTCTAGATAACCAATTTTTTACGATCACAACCTGCAGTTATAGGCCACATAAGATTTCCTCAACAGCTTACAAGGTCATGTCGGCTTTGATCTGCTTTCCCTAATTGTCCTGCGTCCTCTCAGTGTGCGACTTGAGCGTTCAGGCACCTTCAGCTATGCCTGCGTTCCTGACCCAACTCTGAGACCTGAGCATGGCGTTGACTTCATGGTGGGGATCCATTCTGGGGCCAGGCTTTCAGGCTTGTGCTTGCTCCAGCTTTTCCCTACTTCCGGCCTGTGCATCTCCACACACGCCGTCTCCAAGCCCGCTGCCCTATGCAGGAGAGCGTCCCCACGAGGGCACTATCATCCCTGCCTTCAAGCTGTGGAGTCCAAACACTCACTATAAAGTGTCTCCATCCTGTGCCTGTTGGACATTATTACTTTAAGGTCTAGCAAATAGCTCCATTGTTCTGAAGATTTTCTGTGAACTTAAAGTTGCTGAATTATGAAAGTGACATTCCCCTATTCCATCCCAGGCATTTGAACTCGGCCTGAACCTCTCTTCTAGTGATTCTTGGGACTTTTCAGTGTTCAGCTTCCATAAGAGAGGATAGGATTTGGGGGTGGGGCAGATGCAAACATATGTCCTGTCTTCGCCATCTGCTGGCTGCATCACTTATCTTCCCCCTGCCTCAGTTTCCTCATCTGTAAAAGATGGATGGGTAAGAATGCTCGCCACTCTGCATTTTTGTGGGCATGAAATGCTGGCACTTCATGACTGCATCCCGTGGAGTGTGTAATGTTGTCAGCAAGAGGAGCAGGGGACCAGTGAGGTCACCTACTGGTCTACCATATTCTTTGTCTCCTGTTTGCACAGCAAATTGTTCTCTGAACAGTCCTGGAATCTATTTGCTCCCCCAGGAGTAGAGGATGGACTGAGTTTGTGAATGTATTGTTCCTGCTCCCTTTCCTGTTCCCCAAAGCTGTTACCTGAACCAGGCTCTCCTGCTGGGGGAGGACGGGGCAGCCTCTGGATTTGCCAGAGAAACACCATGGAAACAGGGTGCGTCTGCCCCACAGAGCATGAGGAGTGGTGGAAGGGTGTGTCTCCGCAGGCCCAGAGGACATGGCCCATGGTGAGAACGGGACTTCCACTCCTGCACCACCATGGCTGTCCCCCTTCAAAGGCATCTGGTTCTGTCGCAGCCTGCCGTGCACAAGCAGTAGGTAATGCGCATATAAGAAATACAGAAAACAGGGAGCCTGCACTTGCTTCTGCTGCCCCCAGTGTGGAGATGCTGAATTACAAAGACCCGTGCAGGGACTGTGCTGGTGGATGGTAGCTGTCAACTTGACTGAGTCACAGGGTGCCCCAGATGTTTCATGAAACATGATTTCTGGGCATCTCTGTGAGGGCAGTTCTGGATTGACATCTGAGTTGGCCAACTGAGTAAAGCAGATTGCCCTCCCCAGCATGTGGGGGCTCATCCTGTCCGTTTAGGGCCTGAATAGAACAAACAGCGCCTGTAATCCCAGCTACTCGGGAGGCTGAGGCAGGAGAATTGCTTGAACCTGGGAGGCAGAGGTTGCAGTGAGCCAAGATTATGCCACTGCACTCCAGCCTGGGCAACAGAGCGAGACTCTGTCTCAAAAAATAAAAATAAAGAAAAGAATAAACAGCCAAGTAGGACAGAACCTTCCTCTCTTGACTGTCCTGGCTGGGACGTCAGTCTTCTCCTGCCTTCAGACTCAAACCTGACCTGGAATGGTACCATTGGCCCTTCTGGGTCTGCACTTCTCAGCCTCCATAATCACACGAACATATTCCTTATAATAACTTCTTTCTATTGATATCCATATATATATATAATACACACACACATACACACATAAATACATGTCCTATTGACTCTCTTTCTCTGGAGAACCCTGACTAATATTAATACTTTTCTCCTTAGTAATGAAAGATCTAGGTGACTGCGTGAAAGCCATTTGGCCGCTCTAAGCCTCAGTTTCCTCTTCTGTACAACAGGAGGAATAATATTGATCTCACATGTAAAAGTATTAAAGGATTAAGGGGCCACTTTGTGTTGGGTTCATGGTAAGGATTCGGTCAACCGTGGCTTTGGGGAGGAGGTGTGCAAGGCACATTAAAATGTGTACTGCATTCCCAAAGACATTTGGATTCTTTCTCCAGGAAATCTTCCGCATTCCCTCTTATAAACACTGACTGAGCTGCATCGCTGAATCTCTAACACACAGATCTTTTCTGCCTTCAAATATTGTTTTTCTTTTTATTAGACCAGTGTTTTTCAAAGTTGTGTCCCCACAAAAATGCACTACAATTACCTGTCAATTTACATGCAGAAGAAATATGCACATTCTTGAATCCCACCCAGACCCACTGAATCAGAACACCTTGGCAAGGAGCCAAGGAATTTGCATTTTTAACAAGCTCCCCGGGTGATTCTAATGCAATTAAAGTTTGAGAGCCTCTGCCTTATGCCCTGCTGAGTCCCCTTACTCCACACAGACATAATTAAGCCTCTTAATTACACTTTTTGCCATGAATTAATAGAGTCTTAATTATCTGAGAACACTGATTGACAATAAGAGGCATGAGATAGTTTGGTTTTTATTCAAAAAGAAGGCAAGATTTGAACATCAATGATGGAAGCCATCTCCTGGTGTAAGTGGAGGTTTTCCTTGTGACAATACTGCGGCCAGTCCCAGCAACCCTCTCTACTCTACGGTGGCATTAGTGTTAGTATAGTGGGGTTCACGGTGATGATTCTGCATACCCTTAAGTGACTTCATAAGCAGACGCTTGTTAAATTCGCAGATTTTTCCTAATGAAAAGGGGCAACTTGCATTTGAAATGGTATCTGTTTGGGCACCTACAGAGGTAACCCAAGAATACTATTGTCTTCTCGTCTTCCTGCCCATAGGCTAGTGTCTGACCACTAAATCTATAGGAACCATCTCCCCCGAGAACAAAGCTAATGCTATCGTCATTCATTTATAACCCACAGTTGTGGGACTGTTATCATCTGCATTTTACTGGTGTAGAAATGGAGACGCAGAGTGGGTGAGTTGACCTTTTGATGCGTCAACACTGACATCCAGATTTTTAATTCCTATTGCAGGACCAACTGGGCCTCTACTGTTTTTTCCTTTTTTTTTTTTTTGAGACAGAGTCTTGTTCCGTCGTCAGGCGCCAGGCTGGAATGCAATAGTGCGATCTCGGCTCACTGCAACCTCTGCCTCCCGGGTTCAACCAATTCTCCTGCCTCAGCTTCCCGAGTAGCTGGGACTACAGGCGTGCGCCACCATGTCTGGCTAATTTTTGTATTTTTAGTAGAGACAGGGTTTCACCATGTTGACCAGGATGGTCTTGATCTCTTGACCTCGTGATCCGCCTGCCTTGACCTCCCCAAAGTGCTGGGATTATAGGCATGAGCCACAGCGCCCAGCCAGGCCTCCACTGTTACTCCTTCACCTCCACTATTGTCAAGTGTCTGTTCATTTTCACTCCAGTCTTTGAAGCCTGGCTGAGCAAGGGGCATGGAGGCAGAAAACTGGGCTCCTCGGGTCCTGCTCTGAAAAGTCCTGATGCAGGAACTGGTCTTCTCCAGAAGTGAAAAAACTAGTTGTTTATGCAGACTTGCCATCACCAGCCAGTCCCTACTCAACTATCCCACCATCACTGTCAAAGGCGTTTGAACCAGAGGGGACTCCATCTTGAATAGGGGCTGGGTAAAATAAGACTGAGACCTGCTGGGCTGCATTCCCAGGAGGTTAGGCATATTAAGTAACAGGATGAGATAGGAGCTTGGCACAAGATACCTACAGGTCACAAAAACTTTGCTGATAAAACAGGTTGCGGTAAAAGCCGGCCCAGACCCACCAAAACCAAGATAGTGACGAAAGTGACTTCTGGTGATCCTCTGATTATAATGCATTCACATGCTGAAAGACATTCCCAGCCATATGCCATGACAGTTTAAATGCCATGGAAGCGTCACGAAGTTACCCTATACGGTCTAAAGGGGAGGAACCCTCAGTTCCAGGAATTGCCTACTCCTTTCTGGGAGAACTCACGAATAATCCACCCCCTGTTTAGCATATAATCAAGAAACAACTAGAAGTATGCTCAGTGCAGCAGCCCATGCCGCTGCTCTGCCTATGGAGTAACCATTCTTTTATTCCTTCACATTCCTAATAAACTTGCTTTCACTTTATGGACTTGGCCTGAATTGTTTCTTGTACGAGGTCCCAGAACCCTCTTTTGGGGTCTGGATTGGGACCGCTTTCTGGTAATATTATCATCCTGTTGTGAGCCAGTGGCTTTGGCCCTCAAGAAGGCAGCAGAGTTTCCTGCGGGGCAGAGCGCTGTAAGCTATTGTGCTCCGTGACTTGTTTTGCACATTTCAGCTCATCATCTTCCTTAAATAAATAAATCAACACACATGCCTCTTTAAGAATGGGAAAGGGACACATTTACTTAGATGAAATTTAGGAAGAGAGAGGAGAGCACTGGGCTTTCTGTGACATGATTGTAGCTGCCCGTAGGCTGGAGCCAGGGTGAAGTGGAACAGAAAGGGATCAGAAAGGAGGCACAAGGAAAGACGAAAGCTTGAGCTCTAAGTGGAGTCCTTCTTCTGACAGCTGCCTCCGTTCTTGGTCTCCTCCTGATTCTCCTTCCCCAGCCTGCACAACCTAGCAGTCATTATGATGGCAGGAGTCATTGAATTTGGGAATCTCTTACACTTGGATTGTTCAGGTTTCAAATTTTTAATTATTTCCCTTCAAATCCTTGGTTACCTCATTGTGGTTTTTTGTTAAAAATATTATCTGAATTAGCCAGGCATGGTGGCAGGCGCCTGTAATCCCAGCTACTCAGGAGGCTGAGGCAGGAGAATCGCTTGAACCCGGGAGGCGGATGTTGCAGTGAGCCGATCGCACCTTTTCACTCCTGCCTGGGTGACAGAGCAAGACTTCGTCCCAACAAAAACAACAACAAAATTATCTAGGACTTGCATTTAATTTCAAGACAGAGAAACAGGAACTGAATTTACCTTCTTTTCTGAAGCTACCAAACACAAGGCAAAGTATATGAAACATTGGGTTGAAAGACACTGGACATTAAGCACTGAAGGATAGTGATTCGTGAAAGACGGGAAACAAACCAAGGGAGCGCTGCAGTTTCCTAATCTTCCTGTCTTGAGAGTTTTCCAGGCCTCCATTCATCTCTCAGTGATGTTCAGAGAGAGGCCAGGATACCCTGAGATGAGGAGACAAAGAAGAGAATAAGGGAAGGCCAAGAAGGAAAGCTGCAGAGAGAGAACCTTCCTGAGATCTGCAGAGGGTCGCCTTGAGCATGCAGCTGAATCCTATGCATGAGGAAGGCTTCTGAGGCTGGGGAGAGAGCCACCCAAAAGGATTTGAGTAGCAATACCCAGCACTCAGCCAGGCCAAGGAATAACATCGACCAGCCAGACTGGGAAACCTCTATATCCATGGGGAACTAGGTAAAATGGGCAGAAGGGTCTTGACTAAGTAGTAAAAAAATTCTTAGTGCTAGGCCGAGCAGTCTCAGTTCCACCTAACCAGGTTTTTTTTGTTTTTGTTACCCAGGCTGGAGTGAAGTGGTACGATCTCAGTTCACTGCAACCTCTGCCTCCCAGGTTCAGGTAAGTGTCCTGCCTCAGCCTCCCAGGTAGCTGGGAATACAGGTGAATGCCACAATGCCCGGCTAATTTTTGTATTTTTAGTAGAGACGGGGTTTCGCTATGTTAGCCAGGCTGGTCTCGAACTCCTGACCTCAGGTGATCTGCCTGCCTCGGCCTCCCAAAGTGCTGGGATTACAGGCCACCGCGCCTGGCCTCTAACCAGTTTTAATTAGCTTCTGTATCTTATAATGAGGATATAAATCCATCAGTAAAAAGTAACCCAGAACTGACACAGATGCTTGGATTAGCAGGCAAGGATATTAAGACAGCATGATAACTTTATGTTTTTCAAAATTAAGTAGAAACATGGAAAATATTAAAAAGTGCCCACATTAAAATCTTAGAGCTGAAAACTCAAATATGTGGGATGAAAAAATACATTCGATAAAATTAATGGCAGATTAGACATTGCAGAAGAACATTTTAATAAACTTGAAGAATAGAAACTATTCAAAATTAGATGCACAAAGAAATACAGAAAGAAATGGTAATAAATAATACATAAAACGAACATAGCCATCAGTGAATTGTGGTATAGTTTCATGAAGCATTATATATATATACATATATATCTTGTATGCTATTTATTATATTATATGTAATATATACATACTATATATGATGTCAGAGAAAAAAAGACATTTGTATAGAAGAACAAATATATGGATAACAAGCAGGTGTCTCATCAGAAACTATGAACAAGAAGACGATGTAGGGAAGTATGGGAAGGAAAAAAATCTAGTAACCTAGACTTTTACACTCAGTGAAAATGTCTTCAAAAACTAGAGCCTAAGAAAGTCTTTTTTCAACCATACCAAGGCTGAAAGAATGCATCCCCGGCGGACCTATGCTATGAGAAATGTTAAAGGAGGTCCGTCAGTCAAAAGGAAGTTAATACCAGAGAGAAATGCAGATCCTCATGAATGAGTGAAGAGCTCTGGAAATGGCAACTAAATATATAAGATTTTTTTTCTTATTATATAAATTGCTTGAAAAGATAACTGATAGTTCAAAGAAAAATAATAACAATGTAGTATAAGGTTTATAACATATAAAAACTAAAATATATGACAAGAACAGGAAAAAGAATGGGAGAGGAAAAATAGAAGTATGTTAATATAACATTATATTATAGGTAAAGGGGTTAGTATACATCAAAAGTAGATTGTGGTAAGTTAAACACATATATTATAAACCTTAAAGGAAGTATGAAGATAACGAAACAAAGTGTTATAGCTAAGAAGTTAAAAAAAGAGTAACACATAAAATCATAAAAATATTAATTAATATTGCCTATTAATCCAAAAGGAGGCAGGAAAAAAGCAGAGATTGCAAATCACATAGAAAAGCAAGATCAACTCTATGTTGCTGTGGTACAATAGGAAATATATATAGTCATTCCTCAGTATTCCTGAGGGATTTGTTCGGGACTGCTTATGGATACCAAATCATCTCCAGATTACTTATAATACCTAAGAAAATGGCAATGCTATGTAAATAGTTGTCATACTGTATTGTTTAGGGAATAATGACAAGAAAATCAGTCTGTACATGTTCAGCACAGACACAACTATCTTTTCTTTTCCTCCTGAATATTTTTGATCCACGGTTGGTTGAACCCATGGATTTGAAACCCATAGACGTGGAGGGCTGACTCTATTTGGTCTTTGTCCTCAGTCCCTGGCAGAGAGCTCCTAAAACCCTTGGAATTTCCTGAGTGAAGGGATTGATAGACACTTTTGTTATTCGTAATGAGCCCCTTTCCACTGTGCCTGGCATTATGCTAATGAGGACTGTTGGAAAGCCCCTAGGTAGATTGAGGATGGGGGCTGGTCACCAGAAAGACAGAACCTTGATTAGATGGCTGGAAATTCTAGCCCTACCTCCAATCTCCATGGAGGAGGGAGGAATCAGGGGTTAGGTTCAATCACCAATGGCCAGTGATTTGATCAATCACGCCTATATAATGAAACCTCCATAGAAAACCTAAATGACAGGGTCTCAGGAGCTTCCAACAAATTTGTGTGCTGGGAGGGTGCTCACAACTTCACCAGGACAGAGGCTCCTGAGCTCTGACCTTGTTCTGTGAGCCTCCTCACCTGGTTGTTCATGTGTATCATTTATAATAAACTGTAATAGCAAGTACAGAATTTTCCTGAGTTCTTTGACTCTAGCAAATCATAAAACCTGGCAAGGAGTTCAGGGGAGGAGACTGTGAGGACTCTCAAACTTTTAGCCAAGTCAGACAGAAGTGCTAGTAACTTGGGGACCAAGTGCTTGCGATTTGCATCTGAAGTCAGGGAAGTCTTGTGGGGCTGTGCCCTTAAACCTGTGGAGTCTGATGCCAACTCTAGGTGGCCAGTGTCAGAACAGGACTGAATTGTATCGACACCCAGTTTGTGTTAGGGGATCAGCAAGCTGGAGACTTGGTGTCCAGAAAGAACTTGAGAGTTGCCTGTAAGAAATTCATGTCAAATATAAATAGATGGGTGGGTCAAAAGTAAAAAGATGGAAAAGTTATATAATGTTAATACTGAAAAGAAAAACAAAATGAACCTGCAATAGCTATATTGATACTGGACAAAGTGGATTTCAGAGCAAAGAATATGTATAGGGACAAAGAAAGTCATTTCTTAAAAATAAAAGGACACGTTTATTAAGAGGACATACCAATCTTAAACTTTATAAACCTAATAACAGAGCTTCAAAAATACCTGAAGCAAAAACTGGCATAACTAATAACTCCAAGGAGTGATAGACAGATCCACAACTATAAAAGAAATTTTAATATCCCCTTCTCAAAAATTGACAGAAAAAATGGAAAAAGAGAGAATAAAGAATATAGAATATTTAACAACACTATCAACTAAATTAACCTGACATCGAACATGCCACATAACAGTAGAATACACCTTCCCCTCAAGTGTCTGTGGAACATTTGCCAAGATAGACAATATTCTGAGTTAGAAAACAAGCCTTAATATGTTTGAAAGAATTTAAGTCATACAACTTATATTTTCTGACCGTAACGGACTTAACTTAGAAATGATTAAGATAAATCTCCAAATATTTTTAAATGATGCAACACACTTCTGAATAAAATGTGAGGCAAGACGAAATCAAAAGTGAAACTAGAAAATATTTTGAACTGAATGAAAATGAAAACAACGTAAAATTTGTGAGATGCTTCAAAAGGGAAATTTATAACACTAAACTATATTAAAAAGAAGAAAGGATGGCCGGGGGTGGTGGCTCATGCCTGTAATCCCAGCAATTTGGGAGGCTGAGGTGGGCGGATCACCCGAGGTCAGCAGTTCGAGACCAGTTGGGCCAACATAGTGAAACCCCGTCTTTTCTAAAAAATAAAAATAAATAAAAATTAGCCAGGGATGGTGGCAGGTGCCTATAATCCCAGCTACTCGGGAGGCTGAGGCAGGAGAATCACTTGAACCTGGGAGGCAGAGTTTGTACTGAGCTGAGATCCCATCATTGCACTCCAACCCAGGCAACAGTGCAAAACTCTGTCAAGAAAAAAAAAAAGAAGAAGAAAGGTGTCAAATCATTGACCTCGGCTTCCACCTTAGAGAAATAAGCCCAAAGTAAAAAGAAGAAAGGAAGTAATAAACGTGAGTGAAAAAAAATGAAAGAAAAAAAAATAGAGAAAATCAATGAATCCAAAGCTGGTTTTGAGAAGGCCAGTAAAATTGACAAAGTTTTAGCCAGGTAGATCAAGAAAGAGAGAGGAAACACAGATTACAAATATCAGAAATCAATGTGGTGGCATCACTATAGATTCTACAGGTATGAAAGGATAGTAAGAGAATTTCGTGGACAACTTTATGCCAATACATTTGACAGTGTAGATGAAATTGAGCAACACCTTGAAACGCACAGCAAGTGTCAAAGTTTACACAAGAGAAAAATACCTAATATACATAGCCCTTTATATATTAGAAGTCCAGTGAGCTATCCATTGTGCCACGGAGCCACCTAGCCCTTTATATATTAAGGAAATTACATTTAAAAATAAAAACTTTCCCCCAAAGAAAACTACAGGCCCCGATGGCATCACTGGTGAAATCTATCAATCTTTCAAGAAAGAAATAATAACAATTCTACATCAACTCTTCAAGAAATTTAAAGAAGGTGTACTTTCTAGCTGATCCCATAAAGTCAGCATTACCCCAAGATGGAAACCAGACAAAGACATTATAATAGAACTACACACTCAAATCACTCATGAACATGGACATAAAATTCTAAAGCTAATTTTCAGAAATTGAATCTAGTAATACATTAAAAACTATCATACACAATAACTAAGTGGGTTTTAGCTCCAGAATACAAGATTGTTTTAATATTTGCCAAGTAATCAATATAATCCATCAACTTAACAAGTGAAAAAAGAAAAACGTATAGTCATCTTAGTAAATACAGACATCCATCTCTGATAACATCTCTCCTCAATGTGGTAATAGAAGAAAATTCCTCAACTCAATAAAAGGTATCTATGAAAAGCCTACAGATAACATTATACCTGGTATTAAAAATTGCATGCTTTTTCCCTAAGATAGGGAACAAGAATGTCCACTGCTACTATTCAACACTGAACTCAGCGAATAGCCTGTACAGCAAGGCAAAATAAATAAATAATAGGCATCTAGATTAGAGAAAGATAAATAAAAATGTGTTTATTCATGGATGACAGGATTATCTATGTAGAAAGTCAGATGGAATCAACAAAAAAGCTACCAGAGTTGATCGATAATGGAATTTAGAAATGTTTCCGTACACAATAGCAATATACAACAATCAACTGTCTTTCTACGATTAGCAATGAAGGATCAGAAATGGAAACATTGTTTACAATAGTACCTAAAATATGTCATACTTATGAACAAGTCTGATGGGAGAAGTAAAGACATATACTTTGAAATATATGAAAAATTGCTGAGACAAATTAAAGAATACCTGAATAAACGGAAAAATATACCATGCTTATAGTTTGGGACACTGGATATTGTTAAGATTGATGAATAGTTTCAAAACAATGCCAATCATAATCTTAGCAGATATATTTTGTAAAAGTTGACCAAGCTCACTCTAAAATTTATATGGCAGATCAAAGAAAAAAAGGCAACTTCAAGCCATACCTTGAACCATAAACAGCATTTAATACAAAGTGGATCATAAATCCAAATGTAAAACCTAAAAGTGTAAAAGTTCCAGAGAAAAAAATAGGAGAAAACTTTTGTGACTTGGGTTAAGTAAAGATATCTTAGCTATGACACCAGAAACATGACCCAAAAAATAGAAAACTGATAAATTGAACTTTATCAAAATTAAAAATATACGCTTTTCAGAAGAGAATTAAAACACAAGACATGGACCGTGGCAGTCACCTGTCTGGTAAAAGACTTATATCCAAAATATATAAATAATTCTCAAGCTCACTAATAAGAAAATTCAGTTAAAAGTGGGCAAAACATTTGAACATACACTTCTTCAAAGAAGACATGCAAGTGGTAAATGAGCATTTGAAAGAATACTCCACATTATTAATTATAAAAATGCAAATTAAAATAAAAATGAGATAAACACCCATTATAATGGCTAACATTTTAAAAGACTGATGATTAATTTTATATGTCAACTTGTCTGGGCCATAGCACCCAGTTATGTGGTAAAATATTCTGCATGCTCCTCTGAGGGTGTTTTTGGATGAGATTAACATTACACTGGTGGACACTGAGTCAAGAAGACTGTCTTCCATAAAGTGGATTGGCTTCATTCAACCAGCTGAGGGCCTGACCTCTTCCCAGCCAGCCAGAATCCCACAGCAGGCTGTCTTTATACATGCAGTGAGCATTGGCTCTTCCTGGGTCTCCAGCCTGCTGGCCCACCCTGCAGATTTTGGACTTGGCAGCCTCCATAATCACATGAGCCAATTCTTCAAATAAATCTTTTTACGTTTATATACATGTCTGTTGGTTCTGTTTCTCTAGAGGACCCTGATTAATAGCTAGCTATACCAAGGCTTTGCAAGGATCTGGAACACGTTAAACTCTTACACACTACCGATGAAAATGCAACTGGTGCAAGACTTTTGGAAAACAGTTTGTAAGTTTCTTAAAAAAATAAACCTACATCTATCGTATGTTCCGATCTTTCTACTCCTAGGTACTTATCCAAGAGTAAAGCAAGCATACATTCATGCAAAGACTTGTACACAAGTGTTAATAGCCATGTTATTTGTAATCTCCCAAACAAATGTAATCTCTCAAAACAACCCAAATATCCATCGACAGGTGAATCCATAAACAAACTGTAGCACTATATCCACACAATGAATTATACAGCAAGAAAGGGATGTGCTATTGATACATTACTCAAAATGGATAAATTTCAACTTAATTATGATGAGTAAAAGAAGACAGACAAAAGATACTGTATAATTAATTCAGCTAATGTAGAAATTGCAAGTGCATAGATAGTAATGATTTGAAATGTGGGTCTGATTGAGGAGGGAAAAGGAGAGATTATGAAGAAACACGAGGGAACACTGGGGCTGTGGGTATGTTTGGTGTCTTGATTCTGGTGATGGTTTCATGGATATTTACAGAGGTCAAAACTCATTCAATTCTATTTTAAGCCCAATTTATCACATTAATTACATCTAAATAAAGGTACTATAAATACAACAATACATCCTTCCATTTTTATTTATTTTATTTTATATTTTTTGAAATGAAGTCTTGCTCTGTTGCCCAGGCTGGAGTGCAGTGGCATGATCTCAGCTCAGTGCAATCTCCAACTCCCTGGTTCAAGGGATCCTCCTGCCTCAGCCTCCAGAGTAGCTGGGAACACAGGCGCACACGACCATGCCCGGCTAATTTTTGTATTCTTAGTAGAGACAGGGTTTCACCACGTTGGCCTGACTGGTCTCGAGCTCCTGACCTCAGGTGATCCACCTATCTCAGCCTCCCAAAGTGCTGGGATTACAGGCATGAGCCACCGTGCCCAGCCATCCTTTCTTCTTTTTAATATAGTTTAGTGTTATAAATTTCCCTTTTGAAGCATCTCACAAACCTTATGTTGTTTTCATTTTCATTCAGTTCAAAATATTTTCTAGTTTCACTTTAGATTTCGTCTTGCCTCACATTTTATTCAGAAGTGTGTTGCATCAGAAGTGGGATTACAAGAGTGAGCCACCATGCCCTGCCCATCCTTCAATTTTTTTTTTTTTAATAGCTATTGCTGAAGATTAAGTTAGTACTAATTGAAAAAAAAAAATCTAGGCAAATCTAGAGCAAAGTTAATAATCTGAGGAAAATGTTAGACTGAAACACAAACTGGACCAGAGTCAATTTTAGTGTGAGACTGTAGGAGACGGGGTTAAGAATTGAGTGAGAATGTAGACACTAGAGTTAAGGAGCCACAGTGGGGGTGAGACTCCCCAGCCCGGCATGCGGCCCCCCCATCCTCCGGCCTCTTCCCCACCCTATCTATGGTCATGGGTGCTTGATTTCTTTTTCAGTCTTGTATGGGATATCTTAGAGACCTTGTGTCTATTTTCAGCTTCTAGCGCTTTCCAGGACTCAACTACATGAGCGTGATCTTGTAGGTAGCCAGGAAAACGCTCTTTCCTTCACCCCAGACAAACTGCGGTTCTTGTTTCTCTCCTCACTTGCTTGGGTTGCTAGGATCACTTCACACTCGCTCTCCTTTTCCACTCTTGGTCCTGTCTGGTCCATCAAGCATTCTGCAGTCAAAGCCATGTTTCTAAATTAATCTTGTTACGTCCTCCTCAAAGATTTCAGTGATTCCCTATGCCTTAAGGATAAAATCCACGCTGTGGCTTACAAGGCTCCAAAGCGTTCAGTCATCTTCTCTGAAGGTCATTTTCTGAAACTCTGTACCTTGCCCATGGTGCCCTGGCTCTGCTGAACACTATCTTTCCATCTAGAAGGACCAGCTAACCCCTTCTCATTTTTTGGCTATCCACTTAGGTGTCGCCTTCTCCAGCAGCTTTCTTGACACCCTAGCTGGGATTTGGGACCTCTATTCCTGGCGTCACTAGCACTCTGTGCACCTATCATAACATTTTAGCCACTTGTCTTGTCTCCCCCTGTGAGGCTGAGCTCCTTCTGAGGAGCGGGGTGGCTCCGACACTCCTGTTTCCCAGCATGTGGCCCATGGCCTGGCACAGAAGAGCCCTTAGCAGTTGTTGAATTTACGGAGAAGGAAGGGTACAGTCCTATTTAAGCCCTATTCATTTCTGTCTCTGCTCAAAACCCATCCTCTTCTCCCTTGATTCTCAAAATCTCCTAGGCGTTCCCAAGCTGATTTGTTTGTCACATGGCCATAAAATTACTAATTGGAAATGTTGGTGCCCAATTCATCCTGCTGGCATCTTCCCCCGCTTGTCCCATTTCAGTCCCTGGAAATTCCACATTACTAATGAACCGCCACCCTTTGCGATAAATCTGCAATTCATCAATATGGTCTAATTTTTTAAACATTTCTTTTTTTCCTTGGTGTTGGGTCACTTCAGGCCATTATGAGAGAGGACTAAAGTGGCTTGTTGAAGCATCATGATTAAAATATGAGACTGCCTTTTTATCTTCACACTCAGACAAGCTTGCTAATTGCAAGGTAAGGTTGGAGCAACTTTAAACTTCTTGGCCACATGCAATATTTAGGAAGGGAAATGAATGAATGATTAACTTTTGATAAATAAGAAAAGTGGAGGCACATTTCGAGTGTTGCAATATTGGAGGCAAACTTCCAACTGGTATAAAGAAAGATTAAACTCTGTTTTACCCGGAAGAATTACAAACTCAAATTGAATTCAGATAGTCACTGGTGTTTTTAATTCAAAGTCATCTCCTGCACCTTAACACGCCTCTGTTCTGATGACTTCTTCAGGTTTGGTTTGCTTTGCCTCTCCCTCCTTAGGTGTGGGGAAGACCTTCCATTGGCCCTCTCAGAATATCTTTCTCCCTCTTCCTACCTTGCTCTCTGCCCCGAGACTGCCCAGTCTGGACTGCCTCAACAGCTTCCCTTGCTCTGTGAATTCTGATTGGTCTGGACAATGGGAAACACTGGACGGGATGGGAAGCAGGAGAAGAGCCAGTCTGGGATGGTTACTGTCATAGCCAGCCCACAGTGATGGCTGTGTTTCTCCCTCAAAGGCCCAGGTCATGTCCAGGAGGCCCCTGCTATGGACAATGGTGGCCAGGCTGTGGAACTAACTGCGCCCCACCTTGCCCTTTCAGACTGAGGAGTGGTAAGGAACTTCCCAGATGCCAGCCCTTGCTGGTTTTCTTGAATCCTATTCTCACCTTGGTAAATAATCCCAGCATTAAATTTCCCTGAAATCACCTGTTTCAGCCGGCCACTTGTTTCCTGGGACTCTGGCTGACATTCACATAAAAAACTTCAATTCCAGAACACCAAGTGTTTAGAGGTCACTTCCTCCAAGTTCCTTACTTTGCAAAGGAAGAGACTGAAGCTCACGGAGGAAGGATGGCTTGCCACCTGCCGTGTAGCCATGAGTGGAACCCACAGCTTTTGTGTTTTCAGACTAGCATTCCTACTTTGGTACCAAATGGCATGAATCGAATAATTGAGCTTCCTTATTAATAGAAACTATTACCACTACTATATGAGTTAGCTTCTACTGAGGGCTTCCTGGGGGGGGGCCCTGTGCTAAGTGTGTTCATTTATCATCTTCAGCTCTCGCGACTCTGTGATGCAGTTCCTGCATGTTTGCCGACACTGTGGATGGGGAAACTCAAGCTAAATGCGTGTCCCCAGTCACACAGCTTGGGGTAATGTGTGACAGCCCAGGATTTCCACCCACCTGGGTCTTTCTGACGAGAGAATCATGTTTAGCCCACCCCGTAAGGTACCTTTGGTCAAGACTTATGACGTGGGCTGAATCTGAAACCAGACAATGTCTAAGAGGCCAGAATAAAGGGCAAATGACGTTTAAGGCAAGAGAGCTGCCATGAGCATGGAGAGGTCATGGGGCTGTGTGGTCAGCTGGCAGGTGTGAAGTTGGTGTCTATGCTTCTCTCACCATTCAGTGGCTCGCCCCAGTGAAAATGGTGGTTCCAATGGGATGGACCATGCCGGGAAGTTTACCCTTCTCAGGCAGAAGCCCTTGCGAAAACTGGGGCTGATAAAGCAGCTGCTATCTGTAAGTCCTTGGGAGATGCTCAAGGGGTGGCCCAAGGTTGGAAGCCAAGCTGGAGCCCAGAGTTAGAACCAGGAAACTCTCCCAATCATGGGACCAGGGATCTGGGAAGCACTTGGGCGTGATTCTACCAAAAGTCATCTCTCTCACCCCAGGAATCTTAATTACACACAGCCACTGCCCATGGCTATTTTCCACATGATCAAATCAGTATTTGCTTAATAAAGAAAATCTGGTAGAAACGAGAATGTGGAGAAAAGAAAATAAACTTTTTCAGCTCAGGAATGTCACCATGCTTGCTACAAGAGCCCGTGGTCTGGGACATTCGTGTCTGGCAGGGAAGAGGGGGATATCCCAGATGCAGAGTGTGGCAGAGAAGCTACCAGGGAGTGCACTGCCAAGTCCCTCTGAGTCCCACACCTGGATCTGCTACCCTGTGGCTCCCCAAGGACTTGGAAGCAGCAGAGAATGGATCCTTGCCAGCGATGCCACCTTGGGCAAGCCATGCCCCTTTTCTGAGCTTCAGTTTCCGATCTGTAAGAGGAGTGTGATCCGTTCTGCCTGCGCAGGTCTCGCCATCTCACAGCGCCCTGTCCTCCAGCTGCGTTTCTGCTGGAAAGCATGGCCCAGCTGGGGCACCCTGCAGAGCCAGAACACTGGGCTCCCCTCTCACTGCTCACCAGGGCTCCCCCCATCTCATCTTTACCCCAGGGAGTCTTTAATCAGAGAGGAGCTGGAAGTGGCAGCTGCCTGGGCTTTAGATGACTAAGAGTCATAAGTCCCAGGGCCAGCAGAGCCAGAATTCCCCTGGCCAGGACCTCCCCACCCACCATGGGAAGCTGCAGCCCTGGCAGGACCTGCGGAGCCCCGGGCTTCCTGGTGGTCGCCTTCCCAAGTCAGATTCCGATACTGCCTTCTTCGTGAGCCTTCTTGTGTGGATTCTCTTAGCACCAATCCGCAGTGGCAGGGGGTGTTTAGATTAGGTCATGCACCTGCTCCCAGGAGGCTGCATGTGTCCTCGCTGGTTCACTAGAACCGTATTTCTAGAAGTGAGGCCCTTTACTGCTCAGCTGCCCTCAGAACACAAGCATGATGAGATCACCCACAGGACCCCAGCAGTCCTGGCTGAATGCTGATGTAGTCCGTCCTGGCTGAATGCTGATGTAGTCCCTCCTGGGGGACAGGGGTGCCGCTGTGGTTCTCAAGTGAGGAACTCAGGCTTCTTTGAGGTCCCTGGTTCTAGAATGTCAGTAGTAGAGGCCCCACGTGCTCCACCCAGACATGCCTTTGACACACATGTCCTACTTTGAGCCCATAAGACAATGCTTGGGACAAGAGTTCTTCCCATCCCTAGATCTGGTGAATGAGAAGGAGTGGGCATTTCCTTTCCACTACTTTAAAAATGCTTCATGGGCTGGGCATGATTACACACCTGTATCCCAGCACTTTGGGAGGCCGAGGTGGGTGAATCACTTGAGCTCAGGAGTTCCAGACCAGCCTGGGAAACATAGTGAGACCTTGTATTACAAAAAACACAAAAATTACCTGGGCATGGTGGCATGTCCCTGTGGTCCTAGCTACTTGGGAGGTTGAGGTGGGAAGATCTCTTAGCTCAGGAGGCAGAGGTTGCAGTGAGCCAGGATTGTGCCACTACACTCCAGCCCGGGTGACAGGGCAAGACGCTGTCTGAAAAAAACAAAAACAAAAATGCCTCGTGCCTCTGTCTCCTGAGACAGGAACACTTCCTGGGGTACCATGAAAGAAGAGTCAGGTTTGGGGCTACACCAGCGTGAGGGTGAACACAGCTGTGTGACCACGTACAAGTTACTAAGCGCTTGGCATTGTCTTGTGAACGGCTTGTGAACTCTACTGGACTGAATCATCTGAACTTTTAGAATCCCAGTTGTCTGGCCTGTTGAAGTTAACTACTCATGTGGTTCTGATTTACATAAGGGAAGATAAAAATGGCAGCTCCTTGGGAGGCTGAGGCAGGAGAATTGCTTTGAGCCTGGGAGGCAGAGATTGCAGTGAGCTGAGATTGTGCCACTGCACTCTAGCCTGGGTGACAGGGCGAGACTCTGTCTAAAAAAAAAAAGCCAAAGCAAACTCAGAAGAGGAGAAAGGAGGTGGCTCCTGCAAGTTGCCCTCTTGCCCTAGTATGGACAAGGATGCCACAGGGGCAGGTAGACCCTCGGGGCAGGAAGGAGCTGTAAAATTCCACTGCTCTCAGCACTTGGAAAACAAGCCTTCAGTGAGCTTGTTTGGCCTTGCTTTGCTCTGACATCCAGGATCTGGCCAGCCACAGGGTGATCTGGGTGGTGAATGTCCTGCCCGCATCACAGCATGGGGACCGGGGCTCTTCACGGTGGGCTCGTTTGCTGTAAGACATGCACTCTTCAGGATTCAAACTCCGATAGGATTTCCAGGCCAGAGCCTTTCTGGTGCATCCGTGACTCTCCCACCATGCCGTGGATGTCCCAGAGTTCCAGCGGCCTCACTGCTCACAGGGCCTTCCTTCTGAGCTGCTTCCCTCGCTCCAACGCCCACCTCGCGGCTCCCGGTCCCCTCCTTGCTTTCAGCCTTCCTGCCCAGGCCTGGAGTTTGGCCTGCTGTGCCCTTTGACTGGACACCACCCAATGACTCCACTCTCCTGCCCTGGCCACCCCCCCTTCACTGCAATTTGGAGTCTGTCCAGGTCCTTTGAGATGCCTCATAGGAGGGCTCTGTTTCTCCCCACAATCGGGCATGTGCTCATTAGTCATGGGATGAGCGGGTCATTTTGGAGCTTTCTACCCGAGGCAAGGGCTGTGGGGTTGATCCGTTTCTCTGCCTCAAGGCTTAGCAAGGCACAGGGAGGGCTGCTGCCGGGCAGACCCACCTGGGCCTTGGTCAGGAGGGTGAGCGACAGCCTGGGGATGCAGCTTCTCCCGCAGTCCCCCTTAGAGGCATGGGAGCAGCTGCGTGATGACACAATCTGTGCAGGGAAACTCCTTTCCAAGCTAACTTTTTAGGAATGAGGTGCTGCTCTAGAAATCCACAACAGAGCCCGAGGTGCCACTGCCCTGGCCACGGGGTCCAGCTGCGGATTAGAAAGTGGGCATAGTGCAGAAAGATGGAAACATCAATCCTGACCTTTCTTGATGATGCTGTCAGATGGAAGGAAGGAGCCTTGACTTCCTGAGGCCAACAGCGGCTCCAGGACAGGACGGGGGTCAGGATGCTGGACTTGGAGCCCTTCTTGTACATCCTCTTTGAACCCTTCTCAGCCTCCTGGAACCCTGGCACTTCGGTCCTTCTGCTGGGTTCTGACAGCCCAAGGCCATCTTCTCCCTGCCCCTCCCCTGGTCTGGTGCTGTGCACCATCCTCCCCCTCCACTCACATCATGCCAGGCCCCGGGGTCTAGAACCTTCTGCCCTCTGCTCCATCAGAATCTGCCTCAGGTCACATGGTGCCTGTTCAGTTCCCTTCATAAAACACATATGGCGCTAGCACTGCATTCCTAGGCCTAAGGGCCCCACTTGAGTGAGACCTGGCCCCCCGAGTGCCCAGTCACAGAAGCCCATGGATTCTAGTGTGTAGCGGCCACAGCAACCTGAGGCGCCACCTTCCACAGGGCAGTGGTGTGAGGATGCTGGGTCTCCCATGGGAGGTGGCTGGGCTTTGGAGGATGAATAGGAGTTCTACTGCAAAGCATGGAAGAGCCCACAGGGTATGTCTGGGGAAACACACATAGCTCGGTGTTTTGTTTTCCCAGTTGAGTGGAGGGGTACCAAACAGAGCCGTAGTTTTGCCACCAACTCACCGTGTGCCTTGCCAGCCCTTTGCTTTCCTGGGTGGGTCTCTCCATCAGGGCTGGCCCACCACACGGTCTGCAGTGTGGGGTACCCAAACGGCCAGGAGAGGAAGCAGAGGGTCTGTGTGTGAGGGTGGGGATTGGGCAGAAGTCACTGGTCCTGTCCTCAGGAGACCCCGTGAGCCCCTGCTGAGGACATGGATGGGACAGCAATGCATGGACAGCAATGGGCTAAGAAGTTCACCTTTCTACCTTGCTTATGCTCTGCAAGGTCTCTGCATCTATATGAAGGGTCTGGAAATTGAGTCCAACCACTGTAACACATGGCTTTCTCCATTAGGAATGGGAGGGGGCTCCAGTCAGCTGGAGGAGCTACCGACCCCTGTACTTACTTAACCGGAGCCCCGCTGGGCACTTGGCCTAAGCCAAGTTCATCATGAGCAGGTGCCAAGTTCATCACTTCTTGACTCTTGAGCTTTGAACACATTTGCATCTTCAGTGAAACTCCTGGATTTTCAGGCAACAACCTCCGTCATGGGCCCGTCTCGGCAGTGGAAATAACCTGGCATGGAATCACCCTGCGTCTCCTCCCCAGGAACACACCCCAATAACGTCCTGTGTGTGTTCTTGGCCTCTGGACATTTCTAGGTGTTGCTCCTCTGCCTGGCTGGCTGCTGCTGCTCTTTCACCCTCTCAGAACGACTGGACTCTTTCACGCTCGTCAGCTCAGAGCTTCTGCGCCGTCCCTCCTCTGTAAGTCTTCCCTGCCTCTCCCTTGTGTCTCCCCTCTCTGGGACACCAGGCTCACTCATGGAGATTGGCCAATGCCATGTCGCCCCTCTGCTAGTGGGCTTATTGGAAGGCAGAGACTAAATTAATTTGTAATTAATTTAGGCCGCTGGACCTCTGGGACATCCACGGCATGGCGGGAGAGTCACGGATGCGGCAGAAACACTCTGGCCTGGAAATCCGATCGGAGTTTGCATCCCGAAGAGTGCATGTCTTACAGCAAACGAGCCCACCGTGAAGAGCCCTGGTCCCCACGCTGTGATGCAGGCAGGACATTCACCACCCAGATCGCCCTGTGACTGGCCAGATCCTGGATGTCAGAGCAAAGCAAGGCCAGACAAGCTCGCTGAAGGCTTGTTTTCCAAGTGCTGAGAGCAGTGGAATTTAATGGCTCCTTTCTGCCCCGAGGGTCTAGCTGCCCCTGTGGCATCCTTGTCCATACTAGGGCAAGAGGGCAACTTGCAGGAGCCACCTCCTTTCTCCTCTTCTGAGTTTGCTTTGGCTTTTCTTCTAAATTAATTTGTAATTTCTCCCTAGCAGTCATCACAGGGTCTGGCTTAGAGAAGCTCTCTCTGTGTTGGTTGAAAGAAAAGACAAAAAGAAGGAGGGAAGGAAGGGAGGAAGTGAGGATGGGAGGAGGAACAGAAGGGAGGAAAGGAGGGTGGAAGGAAGGGAAAGAGAGGAAGCAAAGGAGGGAGAGGAAGGAAGACAGGAAGAGAAAAAAAGGAAGGAAAGGGAGACCTTTGGTGACAATGGAAAGGCAAGGCTGCTTCGGTCCCTGAAGCTCTTTACCCCAAGGCTGCAGGTGGCCCTCCCACAGGGACATCCCCCAACAGGTCCATGTCTCTTACTTGGATCCTGCTGTTCCTGGCATGATGGTCAGGCCAGGGCCCATGCCTGCCTCCTGGCACTGGACTACAGAGAAGGAGGTGGTGACATTGGCCCTGGCTCCCATTTGTAGGACCTGGTGCCATAGAAGTCCCATGGAGACCTCCATGGCACCTGTTAGGAGACGGGCAGCAGGGGTGGGGGGCTTTGCTATGCTTGATTTTAAGCCTTTTGGGAGGTGCCTCTGGGAGCTGGGGAGGATTTGCCTAGAAAAACACACCAAAGACAACCCCCAGCCTGCATGCCTATCACAGCCAGCAGTTCAGCCTGGGTGCCCATCAGAGCCAGCGGTTCAGCCTGCATGCCTGTCAGAGCCAGCGGTTCAGCCTGGGGTGCCCGTCAGAGCCAGCGGTTCAGCCTGCGTGCCTCAGGCTGCTGGAAACCTCCCCTAGGTCCCCTCCCCTTCCTTCCCAATCAATCAAGTGGACACCACAGCCTGCCACGCTCAGACAGGGTTCAGCTTCCCCGTATTTCCTAGATAGCTGCTGTCCAAATCCGACATCACTGTCTTCCCAGCTCTCCCTCCTGCCTCCCAGCAGCCAGTCCAGTCCCCTCCCCAGTGACAGTATGGTTCTTTGTGACAGGAAAAAATAACATTTTTAAGAGGAAGAAAAGCACCCATAGAACTCCACTCCAATAAAGCCCCTTGGTCTGGGGCAAAAGCCGGGATCAGTCAGTAGCTCAGAATCCGAGTCCACAGGAGTAGGCACACCTGTGCCCAAGTGCCACATCCGCATGCAATGCATCAAACCAGGAGGAACCACATCCCAAACCAGGAGGTGTTTGGGCCCTGGAAAGCCCCCTTACACAGTACAGGAGTCAGAAAGATGTGGGGAGTGAAGGAGGGGAAGGCAGCCTTCCTGGACACCCCTCTTCCCTCCCTCTCCTTGCTCTCCCTTTGCCTCCATCCCAGAGGAAGGTTCCCGATCGGTCAGATTTTGGAACTGCACTCGCGAGATGTCATTGTGTGCAGAAAGACCCTCTTGTAAGGAGTGAGCCAGAGCTGCCATGGGACCTGCCCAGGGCTGACTCGGCATCACCCACGGGGTCGAGATAAGAAGGGTGAACAGAGCCGTGGACTTGTGGGCTCGGGGGATGGCTCTGCTGGGCTTTGGGTTCGGTGGTCGTATTGGTCTTTCTCTTTGCCCCTTTTCTTTCTCCCTTGCTTTGTTTCTGGAATGGATGTGATGACCCTTGTTCCTTTTAAGTTCCAAACCAATTGAGAAATCCGACCCTGACGTCAGGATGATAAAGGTCAGCTTGTCCCATGGCTTAGTGCCGGGTTCCCTATCGCTTCCCCACTCTCCACCTGAGCATAGTGAGCTGCCCTCAGTGAGCTTCCCAGGTCTGGGAAGGCTCTGGTGCTTGGTTAGCTCTGAGGTCAGCATAAGGAAGAGGGGAACAGGTCAAAGGCCACACTTAGGACGGTGACCAGAGAGGCCATGGAGTGGAAGCAGCAGACGCCTGATGGGTGCGGGAGATGCCTGTGGCGATGGTGGAGCTGCTTCCTTTGTCCTCCTGTCTGGATAGTCACCGAGGCAGCGGTCCTCGCTGGTGCACGCAGTGGGGCAGGGCGTGCAACAGCTGCTCAGGGCGTGGCACTGCCAGTTGGCCAGGCATGCGAGGGATAGATTTGGTAGGTAACTAAAATTTGGGATCAGGAGCTTCGGTGAAAGGCTGCCCAGGGCTGCGTGGGGACTATCAGCACAGAAAGGACAGTCTGAGGCTACACAGAGATGCCCAGAGCGGGGTGGTGTGGGATTGTCAGGCAGATTGCACATGCACTGCCCTGCTAAACCCGGGCAGGAGGCGTGATCCAGGTCCTGCCTCAGGACAGTCAGTTTTGAAAGCCACAACCATCCAGGAGGCTCTCCACAGCCTGGCAAGAGGCCTAGAAGGATCCATGTGGGCTCCCTTCTGGGTGTGATGTATAATATAGAGGCAGGGAGACAATGTGAGGTCCAGACCTGGCCGAAGAGCCCTGGGCTCTCGACCAGGCCAGACTCCCCCTGCTGCTTCCCCTCGGATATTCACTCCTTCATGGAACGTTTACTGAATACCTCACCTGAGCCAGACACTAAAAATACCATAGGATTTATGACCTGAACTGGGACAGTTTGGGAAGGAGAGAGAACGCCAGTAATAATACGCAGGGATAACCGACGTGACCAGGCCTCTTCCTGGGATCTTGGCCTGGAAAATTCATTCAGAGCTGCATGTGGCCCCAGCTCCTGGCTACAATCAGAAAGACAGTGTGAGCCCCAGTGGGGAAGGTGGGGGACAGGCAGAGGGAACAAAAGCAGATGCAGTCGCAATGGGAGCAGGGAGGAGGGTTTGACCTTGACTGTGGTGGAGACATACAGAGGGTGGCATCTCGAGGACAGGGTTGGCCCTTCTGGTGTATGCGGGTGGACAGTGATGATGCTGGCATCTCTGGCAGGGAAATGCAAGGGGGCCCACAGGAGCTCCTGGGTGCATTCAGGAACTTGTTGGTGGCTTGTTGTTGATACAGGACAGGGAGGTGGAAGTCGAGGCCAGGGACGTGGGAGGTGGCAGTGTGTGTGTGTGAGCATTGTGGATCTAGGCACTAAGAGTCCTGTAGGTGAGTGGTTTAGACTTAACTTTGTGAGCAATCCAGAGTCGTGGAAGCACGTTTCAAGACTGAGAACGTCACCGAGGTACTCAATCCTCTAAGCCTTCAGTGTGCTCATCTGGAAGACATTGCCTTCACACCACCTGGGCTCACTGAGAAAATGAACCAAGAATAATCATGAAACACTCTGCAAGAAGACCAAAGTAAGGCCGGAGGCTGTCATTCTTCCATATTCCACACTTCACAACCCAGGCTTCCGCACAGCTTGAGATGCAGAAGGCAACACAATTTCAAGAGTAGATTTAGCCTAAAGTGGGTCCCCCCTCCCCTCACAAGGAAAATGAACTTGGGAGGTGGGTGCCCTCTCGTCCCTCCTGAGGCCCACCTCTGGGCCCCTTCTGTCTGCTGCCCCCTTGGTCTGGCTGGGAGCAGGGCTGCTCTGAGAAGAGGGACACCAAGCAATATGTGAGGACCAGGGGCAGAGGCCAGTGACACTGTGTCTGTTTGAACTCCCATTCCTGACAGTGGCTTTCCTGTGCCTCTAACACCCAGGCAGTGCCCTGCCCCAGGGCCTTTGCACTCACTCCTCTCGCTAGGAGTTATGCGTCCATCCGGAGTTTGCTTCCTCACTTACTTCATGTTTTTACTCAACAGTCACCTTCTCACTGGGCCTTTCTTCATCGTCCTGTCTGTCTCCTTCATCCCCCCTTTCCTGATGGTTTTTCTTTTTTTTTTTGAGACAGAGTGTCACTCCGTCATTCAGGCTGGAGTGCAGTGATACAATCTCAGCTCACTGCAACCTCCGCCTCCTGGGTTCAAGTGATTCTCTTGCCTCAGCCTCCCAAGTAGCTGGGACTACAGGCGTGTGCCACGACACTGGCTAATTTTGGTATTTTTAGTAGAGACGGTGTTTCGCCATGTTGGTCAGGCTGATCTTGAACTCCTGACCTCAAGTGATCACCCGCCTCTGCCTCCCAAAGGGCTGGGATTACAGGCATGAGCCACTACACCCGGCCTCCCGATGGTTTTTCTTCTTCACACTCATCAGCATCTAAATGTACTCAAGGTTTTTTCTTACTTACGTCTATGGTCTGTCTCCTTCACAGTAACGTAACGTGAATTTCACAAGTATGGGGATTTTTTCCTGTATTTGTCAGCTGCGTGTAACCCAGGGAACTGAGGAGTGCAGGAGGCAGCCAGAAACGTGTGGTAGTTGAATAAATGAATCATCCTTCTCATTTTGGAAGAGGGGTATTGAAACCAATTGTAGCATGAAATTCACACAGCAGTGAAAATTTGATTTTCCTTTATTTGTGGCACGAAAAGACAAATAGTAGATAGCTGTAATGAAGAGCAGTTGGCTGGTAGGTCTTGCCTCACCAAGAGTTTAGCAACGTTCATCAGTGACCGTAGAACAGCTCCTATTCTACCTGACGCCCAGATCCGAGATCGCTCTGAAACATGAAAGTGACCTCACCATCCTTGTTTTCTCACTCAGATACAGGTTTTATTTCATAAATGCATCTTGATTTCTATTACTTTGTGTTTTTTTCAATATAACAAAATGTTTTAGAGATATATATGAAAAACTACTGCTGTAGTTAAACCTCATTATAAATACTGGTGACTGAGCACCATGTGCTGGAAGACCACGGTATAATACAAAGGGAGCCAGTGGGCTGTTGGGCAAATGCGTCAAGGCTGAACCAAAATTGTGACGCTCTCTGAGCAACTTTGATCTGAACTCTGTGACAGGCGGGCATCCAACATCCCTGCTCCTTGGCTGGCTGCAGGATTTCACGAGGCTCCCAGGGAAGTCACCAGGCTCCGTACATAGGCACCCTGGGGGAGGCCTATGCCACTTCATAGCCTGGGGAACGGCTGTCCATGTGGGGCACTGCTCGTCCACTCCAGTGGTATTGTGACCTCAGCCACTCGCCACCCTTGGAGGACTAAGATGTGCCCTGGCCACAGGATCACGTAGGACTGTTTTCTGGGTGGTAATAGTTGGTTTTTAAAAGCTTAGTTGGTCAGATCATGACTGTGACCCTCTGTGAAGTGGTAGCTCCAAATATTTGAGGAAGAAGAATCCAGTGGTTTTATTACCTAACAAAGTCACCTTTGAAAAGCCTCCCAATGTTTTTTTTTTTTCCTTCTTACTACCAAAATACACAGCATCATGGAGCATATCACGTTCAGATTGTTCCAACTGATTTATATATTTTTTTCTAGAATTCAAAAGATCTTAAATCAATAAGTGGTTTCATCCATCTGTATGTGATAAAAGTCTCAAAAGTCCAAAATCGGTCTACGGCATGATTCTTTTCACTTTGCTCATAAATATAATTAAGTGTGAGTGCTGGGTTCCGCATTTATATTCCCATCAACCTGCCAATAAGAATCGTTTATTGGCAACTTAATATATTCAGAGGCAAAACACATTTCCTTGGCACACGAGCTGTGCAGCAATGCAGCGTCTTCTCCTTTCCTTTTGATTCCTTCCAAAATCAACTGCGCACATTTTGGCCTATAGACAAGAAAGTCACACCAAAACTCGATGTTCCTGGCTACGCAGACTCCTTGAATGATGCCTGTGGGCGTCTTACAGGTGGGTTTCTGCAATTCTCTGGCCTCTGTTCATTCACACGAGCAAGGGCACCTGCAGGGAAGAGAGATTCGCAGTTATTTGGTACCTGTCAAGAAGCCCAGGGTGCAGTTCTTCCAGTGGTAGAGAGCTCTGTGCACAGCCACGCTTGCCACAGTACTCCTGAAACCCACTGACACTATACACTGACACCATCCTACTTATTGTCCCAAATAATAAATCTTTCTGAAACAAATACATGCTTAGGAGCTTTCAGTGACTTGTGACTGCGTTCAGGAAAAAAACAGTAGGAAGTCACTGAAGAGTCCACAGACATACCTGCAGGTCCCTGCTATTTTCGCAGACCCATCTGTTGCCCGTCCCTCCCTCTGGTCCCCCAGCCTGCTACAGTGTTCTGCAGGTTTGTCTCCTGACACTGGAGTTGGGGCGTTTCATGGCAACAGTGATGGCAGACTCACCACCCCATTCCCGGTGCACAGAGCTTCCTGAGTGCTTCGTAATATGTGGCGTGAATGAACAAATGCCAACTCACGAGTTCCTATTCCATGTGATGAGGCTCAAAATTCCACTGTGAGTTCAGCCCTGCAACCTGCTGTGAGAACCTAACTGCAGAAAATTGACTTGTGGAATTTTGAAGGAAAAATCCAGTGCCTCTAAAGGCAAAAATCAAACCATGTTTTTAAGAAGAGGGATGGATTCATGTGAAACCATGTGAAAAGAACACTGATTTGTCACTAGTATCTCATCAAGTTCAGCACATTCTAAATTTAGCTGTGCTATGACTTGGTCATCATGTACCATTTTTTCAGTGTTACCAAACTGAATATCCAAGGATACATATTTGTCTTGACACCAACCACCACCATCACCACCGTCACCACCACCACAGTTATCACTACCATCACCGCCACCATCACTGCCACCACAATTACCACCACCATCACTGCCACCACCACAATTACCACTACCATCACCACCTTCACCACAATTACTACCATCACCATCGCCACCACCACAATTACCACCACCATCACCACCGCCACCACAATTACCACCACCATCACCACTGCCACCACCACAATTACCACCACCGTCACCCCCACCATTACCCCACCATCACCACTGCCACCACCACAATTACCACCACCATCACCACCATCACAATTACCACCACCATCACCACCGTCACCACCACAATTACCACCACCATCACCACCGTCACCACCACAATTACCACTACCATCACCACCTTCACCACAATTACTACCATCACCATCGCCACCACCACAATTACCACCACCATCACCACCGCCACCACAATTACCACCACCATCACCACTGCCACCACCACAATTACCACCACCATCACCACTGTCACAATTACCACCACCATCACCACTTCCACCACTGCCACCACCACCATCACCACCGTCACCACCACAATCACCACCATCACCACCGCCACCACAATTACCACCACCATCACCACCGTCACCACCACAATTACCACCACCATCACCACCACCACCACAATTACCACCATCACCACTGTCACCACCACAATTACCACCACCATCACCACTGTCACCACCACAATTACCACCACCATCACCACTGTCACAATTACCACCACCATCACCACTTCCACCACTGCCACCACCACCATCACCACCGTCACCACCACAATCACCACCACCACCACCGCCACCATCACAATTACCACCACCATCACCACCGTCACCACCACAATTACCACCACCATCACCACTCCACCACCACAATTACCACCACCACCACTGTCACCCCACAATTACCACCACCATCACCACTGCCACCACCACAATTACTACCACCATCACCACCGTCACCACCACAATTACCACCACCATCACAATTACCACCACCATCACCACTGTTACCACAATTACCACCACCATCACCACTGCCACCACCACAATTACCACCAACGTCACCACTGTCACCACCACAATTACCACCACCATCACCACTGTCACAATTACCACCACCATTACCACTGCCACCATCATCACCACCATCACCACCACAATTACCACCACCATCACCACTGCCACCAACACAATTACCACCACCGTCACCACCGTCACCACAATTACCACCACCATCACCACAATTACCACCACCACCACGTGGAAAATATCTAGAATCTTTCCTGTGTGCTTGCATGTGCCAGACACCATTTCAAGCATGACACAAGTCCACTCATTAAAACATCAGCTCAAACGATTTATTACTGTCATTATTATGTTTGCATCTCCAATATAAAGATGAAGAAACTAAAGTTATAGAGGGTAACTCGCCTCACATCAAATGCTAGTCAGTCATGATCCTCCCAGGCCATCTGAGCAGAGGGCACCCACACAGCCCAATAGGCAGTATCCTCTGTCTGGATCAGGACCCCAGGGCCCACCTCCCAGTTCCCTTAACCTTGGGGTCTCTGCATCCTGCTAGTCATCCCTGTCCCTGGCAGCCTTTACAAGGAAGCTGGAGTGTGAGAAGGTCTGTGAGGACAGCCCTGATCACAGCCTCCTTCCTGCAGCATCTTCTCTGAGCCAGGTGCGGTCCCTACCCTGTGCATGCTGTCTCACGCATCCCTCGCATCAATCTTACAGATGAGGAAGTGAAGCCCCAGAACCCAGAAGCACTGGGAAGATGGGCACCCCTCAGGCCTGTCTGACACTGGGCGCACTTCTCCTTTTCCCGAAGCTCCTCCACGTCCCTCTCTTCTCTAGGTTCCCTTGGGCCCTCTTCCTGGACTCCCATGGCAAGGAACTTACGTCTACTTCAAGCCTGTCCAACCCACGGCCTGGGACCACTTTAAATGTGTCCCAACACAAATTTGTCAACTTTCTTAAAACATCCTGAGATTTTTTTGCAATTTTTTTTTAGCTCATCAGCTATTGTTAGTGTATTTTATAAGTGGCACAAGACAATTCTTCTTCCAGTGTGGCCTAGGGAAGCCAAAAGATTGGATACCCCTGATCTACTTGTACAAATGCAGTGCCCCACTTAGCCAGATGTTTCCTGAGGGCCCTACTTATTAATAGGGGGAGCGTTATGGTATGAACGCTTGTGTGCTCCCAAATTCACATGCTAAAATCCTAACCTCCAAGATGGTAGTATTAAAAGGTGGGACTCTGCGATATGATGAGGTCATGGGGGTTGAACCTCATGAAGGGATTGGTGTCCTTACAAGGAGGCCCCAGGGAGCGTGTCTGCCTTTCCATCATGTGACACGATGGGCAAGACTCATGGAACTCATGATGAGGAAGGGGAGGCAAGCATGCGACAAAGACCACACCAATCGCTAGAGAAATTAGAGCCCGCGGTTTGCATTATGCAGGAAAAATGATGTGACGCTGTCCTGGAAACCTAATCTAGACTGAGGGAGGCTTTCTAAAGACGTGAGGTTAATATAGGGACGAAAGGATGAGTGAGGAATGAGCTGGTCGAATGCGAGGAACGGCTTTAAAGGAGTGGAGAATGGCATTTGCAGGCCGAGGGTGGTCGCTGCGGTAGGGTGCTTCTCCCAACAGGCTTCCCCCACGTTCTACTTGCAGAAGAGGCAGCTGACTTGGTAGAGTTGCAATGAGCAGAAGAGTCACATGCAAAGTCTGCAAAGGCAGAACTGACCCCTGTGCCTCAGAACAATCCCACCTTAACCAAAGCACACCACAGGTTTACATCATGAACAACCAAACCCAGGGGCGGTGCAACTGTACTGTGGGTCACATTTGCGTCCTGATAGAAATCACCATTCCCCGGTCACAGCAACTTGGAGTTCTCTAACGCACGCGTAGACCTGGGGCTTAGGTGAAAGGAAGTTGCTGCATTGTTTCTCCTTCCTGGCCTGGGGCCTCCTGTTACTGTCACATGTCTAATCATTTCTCACAAGGTCTGTGGTCAAGGCCAAGTGTCCTGACACGTGTGGCCCACATCAATTAATTCCTGCCGTGGGAAAACAGGCACCTGTGAGGGCCCAGACAAGAGACTGGAACTCGGTCCAGTGGCACATTTCCCAATGCGGCGAGGAGCTGATAAGGTGTCTGGGCCCAGCAGCAGAAGGACCTACGGAAGGGCCGGGAGAAGTCACTTACGATGTCTGTGCCCCGTTTTTGCACCTGTCAAATGGGAGCTACGACCTTGACTTCCAGGAAGGTGCTGGGGTAGATGCTTGCTCTGCTGCCCTCTGGGGAAGAAAGATTCACTTAGCTGTGCTATGACTCCTGGAACCCAGGAGTACTGTCCCCTCTGTCATTGGGATTAGCCAACCCCAGTTTCTTTTGAAAAGTTCCTAAGGCTGACAACAGACTCCAGGCCCCGCCCCCTTCCTCTGGCTAGAGCTCCTGAGGACACAGACGATGCTTCTTTCGTCTCACACAAGCAGCTCCGACAGTGCCCAGACCCTGGTAGGTTCTCCGGAAATGCTTGTAGAATGAAGCACTAGACGTGAATGTTTTACATATACACATGGATTAGGAGGGTACTTGTACATTCCAGGCCTTCTGAAATAATGCACTTAAAACAGATCGACAGAGACAGACGCATACGGCTGTACCTTTCATATGAACGCAGGGCTGAGTGGAAGCCAGCGCTGAGTATGGGGTGGGGGTGGGGGCAGATCTGAACGCTGCCTTTAGGAGGAGTGGGTGTTCCACTGAGGAAGTGGGTGCACACGCAGCAGAGCTGCGAATGTTCTCATTTGGAGCTGGAGGAAAAACTCAGCTGGGAGTTTCTCTGACAGCCACAAATACAGAGGCAGAGACATTATTGGATTCACACCGTGAAGGCAAATGTAATTTCAATTGCCTTGAAAAATGGCAAAGTCACTGTTAAGGTAATTATTCCTCCCACATCAAATTTATCCTTTTGTATTTGATCATGGGCAGCATGACTGCCAATGTGAAACTTATGTATTACAGGTTGGGTGACCAATCACCCAGTTTGCCTTCGACTGTCCCAGAAAACCTTCCCAGCACAGCTGAGTACCCTCATTAAAAGGAGGTGGCCGCACTGCTAATGGGGGAGGAGAGCCTGCAGATTCACGCACTGCAGCCCTGGGAAAGCCAGGGACACCCCTCTGTTCCAGGATGTGCTCCCAGTAATGCCGTTCTGCAGCCCTTGCTGAACACCCAAAAGAAGACCCAAGAAACCCTGTATCTACGGAGAACCTACAGAGAACCAACCCACACTGTACCGCCGGGAGCACCTGAATTTACTGTATTTTCCTCAAGGTTACCATAGCTCTTAAAATTTTTCTTTCTTTTAAAAACGTCATTTGTTATTTTTTTAAGACAGGATCTTGCTCTGTCACCCAGGCTGATGCAAGCGCAGTGGTCTGATCATAGCTCACTACAGCCTTGAACTCGTGAGCTCAAAGAATCCTCCTACCTTTACCTCACAAGGAACTGGGACTATAGGCCCATGCCACCACGCCTGGCTCATTTTTACTTTTTGTAGAGATTGGGGGTCTTGTTATGTTGCCCAGACTCGTCTCAAACGCCTGGCCTCAAGCAATGCTCTTGCCTCAGCCTCCCAAAATGCTAGGATTACAGGTGTGAGCCGCCATGCCCAGCCAGCATAGCTTTAAAAGTCCGAAAGGTGAAATAAAAACTAAATCACAAGAGACGAAGCCCATATGATTTGATGTTTGCATGCCATAATATACACCAAAGTGTATTTGCTACAAAGACAATATAACCTCCAGGATCCATGCACAGCAGAATAGTGCCATCTAACCAGGCTTGTTAGAAAAACTGTAATTCATTCCCTGAATTGCAAATGTTTCCCGTGACCACAGGTCTACTCTCAACACAAATGAGCAGACAGGGCAAACCGCTAGGACATGTAGTTAGTTAACGCCTGCAAGAGAAAGAATCATTGGTCCAGGTGAGGCCACCTTGGCCCCCTGCACCTGCGTCTCCCTGATGAATGCTGAACAGAGGCCAGGAGGGCGGGTTGACCACCTAATTCCTGTCCTCCTAGGGCAGGTTTTCTTCAGCAGACTTTCTGTGGTTCTGTGATAAAGTGTCACGTGCAGGAAGACTCTGCATGTGGGGTCACTGGACCTGGCACTACCATGGTACTACAATGAGACTCAGGGAGTGTGGTTTCCAACGTAGGACTCAGCCAGGAACTCAGCGCCCAGCTTTCAGCCCTGGAGCATCTTGTAAACAGCTCGGGGCATCAACACCTCAGAAATGCCACATAAATATTCATTGCCTAGAACTTTCCAGGGTGGTAAGGCAGGTCACACGACTCAGACTAATCCAAGAAACAATAAAAACCTGGACTTTTGAATGCCCTTTGAAGCAGCTGACAGATGGCTGAGACTGTGCAAGAAACACAATCCCCGGCTCCCACCATGGCCAGCACTTTACAGCCGAGGTGACCTTTCCCTCCAAGCACGCCTGGGCCTCGTGCAGCACCAACGCCCATGGCCTCGTCCAGGCCCGGCCTCTCTCTCTCTGTGGCCTGTGCATATTTCCCTGCTTTTTTTCTCATAGCACAACTTCCTATGTTCTTTCAGGCCATTCCCAAACTTATTTTTTTTTCCTTTCTGTAAGGCAGAGGAACGCACTCTCAGAAGCAGAAAGTCCTAGTGTTAAATTTGTCTCCTCCATTTACTAGTTGTGGATCTCAGGCCAGCTTTCAGCGTCTCTGGGCCCCAGGCCCTTCATGACTCTGCATAAGATGGAGAGGGTAAAGAAAAAGATCCAGCAATCAGTCACTGAGATGACTTTTATAAAAAGCAACGAGTACAGTGTGCAGTCATGGCCTTCACGGGATCCCAGTCGGTGTAATTCAAAACGCATGAAAGGCTCAAATGAGATAGACAATTGTCTCCAACCTTAATGTAAAGTCACTTGGAAAGCACTGGAAAATTGCAGATTTGTAGGCTGAAAAATATGATTCAAGATGCAGATGTCCTATGGCCTTCACATTGAGAAACAGTTTTAGAGGCTCAGAAATGTACCCTGGGATTAGTAGAATGACAGAGCTGATCCCAACCTCACGGCTTCATACTCCTCCAGAGAGGCTTCCAACTGTCAGCCCTTGAAATCGGTGGCTGCCATGTGTGTGGGGCAGAGAGGATGCCTCAGAGCTGCACTCAAGAGCCATCTTCAACAGAATTTGTGCTTATTTTTATGACCCGTCTTTAGCCATTCACCCCAATTTCTTCACTTTTCCCTCATTTTACATAAGTACATACATTCATCAACACATAAATTCCATAGAAATAACAAAAGCATAAAGAAAACCAAAGAGCCCTAAGTCATTTTTAATTGCCATCCCCTCCCCCGTCCTGAGGAGATGGTATGAAACTTGCCACGTCTCTTGCCATCTGGGTAAGGACGTTTTTCTCCCCCAGCATCCTGGGGTGGGCTGTGCATTCAGTGATGACTGGCAAGATTCTTTGCTGGCTGATGTCTCAGGGTAACATCACACAGCTATGAATGCCTCATCCTTAAACTGGGACAAACTCTGGGGAGCTGACCCAAGAGCTATCACAAATGGTCCCTGGGGGAGCTCAGGCTGTTCTCACACAGGGTAACAAAGTTGCGACTTCTGGGTGTCCGTGGGGACCCATTCCTCGAGGGAGTGCCTTTCACAGCACGGCTTCCTGCAGGGTGTGGGGCACCTGGAGAGCTGTCTCCCTTCTCCATGGTGCCAGCAGTCCTACATGACAGTGGCTCACCCAGCGTCTCCGGGGTTGCCTGCTCTCTGCAGAGCACACAACTTGTGAGTTGGGGGATGAGTACTTCCTGTGCCCAAACTCATCCACGCCTGAGTCCAGGCCGTGTGTGACCAAGCCAAGCAACTCATTCCTCTGAGCCTGGCCTGCTTTATATAGAAAGTGAGGATAGGGGCTGGGCGAGGTGGCTCATGCCTGTAATCCCAGAACTTTGGGAGGCCAAGGCGGGAGGATCATGAAGTCAGGAGATCAAGGCTATCCTGGCCATGGTGAAACCCCGTCTCTACTAAAATATAAAAAATTAGCTGGGCATGGTGGCGCGCGCCTGTGGTCTCAGCTACTCAGGAGGCTGAAGCAGGGTAATCACTTGAACCCAGGAGACGGAGGTTACAGTGAGCCGAGATCGCACCACTGAACTCCAGTCTGGCAACAGTGCAACTCCGTCTCAAAAAAAAAAAAAAAAAAAAAGAAAAAGAGAAAGTGAGGATAATCTTTAGTACCAACCCCTTGGGTACAAGTAAAAACATAAGCTTAGGATCTGGAAATAATCTCTCAGAAAATAAGATCTATTTCCAACCTCCCAATTATTAACATAACTCCCCCACATCCACTAGCAATGCGCAGGGACAGAGGGTCAATCCATTTACTGAATCATGTCAGAATTGAAGGAGGTCTCAGAAGCCATCTGGCCCAAGCAGCCCTTTAATCTGGGAATTTCACTGCAGGGGTCACAGATTCCACAGCCTGCAGGGGCCAGGTGGGCAGTAAAGTGCAGACCAGCACAAGTCCAAACTGTGAGAAGCTGGGGAGATCTAGAAAGTGCATGCTCTGCCCAAGGGACTTCAGATTCCATAACTGTCCAACATTAGGCTGGAATGCAAGCACGTGAGATTGAATGAATGAATAAATGAATGAATAAGGCTGGTGGCCTCCATGCAGGCTGAGCGCGGTGAGTTTGTGATGTGTGCCCTGTGGGGCCCAAAATGGGTGATCTTCCATCCTATCCCTGGACCGGTGGAAACTGTGGTTAGGGTGGGACCGCGCTTGGGTTAGAGTGGGGTTTAGATTCCACTTATCACCATCACCAAGGAGTTGAGGACTGCAGCCGGCACCTACCATGCGGGAGGCTGACTTTCTCACCTGCAGATGGGAGCCTGCATCTGCCACTCTGGTCAGTACATGTGAGGGACACAGTGACTCTGGCTCTCCCCCACCCCACTTGCATCTGACCTGCCCCACGGCTCCTGCCTACAGGCAGGCATGTCTCTGGATCTGCACTGCCCCTCCACCCCTCTGGCCTCACAGAAATGCACATGCACAGTTGCCGTCACCTTTCTCAGTCTCGCAGCTCCTGTGCCGGAGCGGATGGCGTCCATCAAGGCTTGCCTTGCGTCTGCGCTATTGCCGAGGGTGCCCATGCCGAACCTGGAGGCCGTCCTTGGTGCAGAAAGACCCTGGGAGGGTGGAGATGGTGGTGGGGGCGGAAGGCCAAAGTCTTCCAGTGGAGGACTTTCCAAGCCCTGTGCACAGAGTGCGGTGTCTCTGAAGCTCCGGAGCTCCTCAGAGGCAGAGGATGACACCTGGCAATGAGAAGATGAAATGACTACTATCGAGTGAACGTCTCCCAAAATTCAGGTGTGAAATCCCAGCGCCCAAGGTGGTGGCATGTGGAGATGAGAATTGGGGGTGGTGGCTAGGTCATGAGGTGGAGCCCTCATGAATGGGATTAGTGCTCTTGCAAAAAAAGGCTCCAGGGGAGCTCTCTCACCCCTGCTACCATGAGAGGATGCAGAGAGAAGGCGCCGTCTATGAACCAGAACGTGGGCCCTCACTGAGATACTGAATCTGCTGGTGCCTTGATCTTAGACTTTGAGCTTCCAGAACCGTGAGCAATAACATTCCGTTATTTATAAGCCACCCAGTCTGTTGGATTCTGGTACAGCAGACGAAACAGACTAAGGCGGTGACACTGTCCCAAAGGTTCTTTCTGAGAGGGCAGCACACGGCTGGTTATCTTAACCCTGGAACTGAGATAGTTCTTTTGCAATAAGCCCAGGAAGTCTGTCTTCTCCATGGCTGAGACATCTGCCCCCACGCTCTGTCGGCAGCCAAGCCACTCATCCCAGAGACCAGAAGTTGGCAGTCCTGCCTTTCTGAGAACTCTCTGACCTCATGACTTTCTTGGCAGATAAGAATAGAAGTAGAGGCTGGACACATACATCTGACCCATGACTGGGGACAAGATATGTACTCAGAACATAATAAGTAATGTACAAGTCACGCTGTTACTCAATTTCTGTGCGTGGAAACTAAGATGAGACCATTCCGCCCTAAACTCAAGTCCATACTGGCTCCCCGAGGTTGTGCAAAAACCAGCGCTACATTCATGCAACAACTTTTTTCCAGGTGTGCGGTGGCTTCAGTACTGGCTGTCCAGTTAGGGAAGCCTGGAAACCATGCTAGGTGTCCAAGTGAATTTGGAAAAGTGCTCAGTCCTAGGCACAGGAAGGAACTGTGCTTCAGCAAAGGCTGAGAGAGTATCTGGAAGCTCTCACATTTCCTTAGCAGGGGCTGCCCCAGATCTTTGGAGCAGCGTGTCCACTCCAGTGTCCCAGGCAGGCTGAGTTCGCCACTCTGAAGACGGATGGTTCACCATCCACTAGAAAGAACAGAAGCTTCTGTAGCCGCCACCCAGGTCCCTGGGGAGAAGGGGTGATTGGGTCTGAGCTCCTGGCCCCAATGGAAGGCCCTTCACCTCTTACCTTCCTCAGGCTGCAGGCGCCACTGTGCCCGCGGATGGCCGCCAGCAGTGCAGATCGCTCACCCTCTGCCTCCATACCGGACAGTTTCGCGGGCTTGCCCTCCGTAGTGTGTTCTGCTGTCTAGAATATTAACAATGTCACATATTTCACTGAGAACATGGAGAAATGCAAAATGTAAGGCAGCTCATAAGAAAACCCACTCATGGGCCAGGTGCGGTGGCTCATGCCTATAATCTTAACTACTCAGGAGGCTGAGGCAGGAGAATCATTTGAACTCGGGAGGTGGACGTTGCAGTGAGCCAAGATTGTGCTATTGCACTCCAGCCTGGGCCACAGAGCAGGACTCTGCCTCAAAAAAGAAAAAGAAAACCCACTGATGTCAGCTGAAGCCTATAGGGTCAATTTGACCCCCCTGTTTATGAGAGACGCAGACATAAGAATCAAAGACTGCACATCCGGGGTAGTTTCAAACAACTGCCTCTTAATGGCAGACCATTTCTGCTGTTCATCCCAGTGTTCCGGAGCAGATGTGTGTGTTTACATCTTGCAGACCCAGAAGAGAATCCAGGGCCCTCACTAGCTAGTGCCTGACCTTGGACCAGGCCCCTTGGCCTCACCATGCCTCAGTTTCCTCATCTGCACAACGGAAAAAATATCCCCCTCATTATCAGCGTTGGTGTAGCATTTAAATGAGATAACACTTGCGGCACGTTAAGTACCTAGACAACGGGTGAGGCCTGTCCTAAAATTACTCCTGTGTTACTGAAGAATGACAGTTCACTGCCGCTGCAAATGCATATGGGAAAGAGGTGACCCACATGCATTTGCATTTTCTCCCCTGTTCCATTGTTCAAGGATGATCATATACATGGTCCTGCCCCAGCCTCTACTACTCCTGGCCCTGTGGATGGACATTACTGGCTGTCACCCTTCCCAGAAGGTGTCACCCTCCCTGGCAGCCAGGGGCCAGAAGTCAGTGTGATTCGCCTCACACCCATGCATTTCGGCCCTTTAGTGGTTCAGTACAAATATCTGGAGGAGCACGATGGGAATTCTGGTTAAAATGGAACCTATGTGGTAATCCTCACTGTTACCCTCATCACGCCTCACTCCTCCGCTCTACGCTGAGACTCTGAAACCTGCACACTGAAGTGGGCAGGTGTGGAAGGCCTGCCCAGCACCTTCCTGTGGCCTGCCGGAGGCTGACATCCTCACCTTGCGCAGACTGTCCTTCCCTCCAGCGGAGTGGATGGCTTCCATCAGGGCAGAGTGCAGGGATGTGTCTTTGGGGACTGGTCTCTGGACAACAGGTCTGAATTTTTCTTTGGCCCAAAAATGCTGGGTGGCCAAATACTGTCTGTTTCATTTCCATCTGTAGAGATCACATTGGGCTTTTCCTCTCTTTCTAGGAGAATGTAGCTTTCTGTGCCAGACCCTCCTGGAGGGTGGGAAGGCTCACTGCAGCCTGGGGCGCACACAGAGCCATTGGTCAGCTCCCTGCTGCAGGTCTGGGCATCTGACGTGTGCGGGAGGGGGCAGGTCTGTACCATCAGGTGCGTGTCTGGGCTCAGATGCTGAGCTGGCCTCCTGGTTACCCGTGCTTTGCTTTCCACCAAAACCACAGCTCTGTCCCACAGAAACACGATCCCTCTGGGAAGACTGAACCAGTGAGAAACAGGAGCTTCTGTGGACAGCAGCACGGCCGTCCTGAGTAGACAACTTCCTGTGTGGGCCAGTGACCTCTCCACTAGGAGGGGGCTCCCACAGCCGAGTCTTCCCTGTGGTTGTTGGGAAGGGTGACACAGGGCCGCTGGGCACCGACCTTCCATCCTTGTGTCTCTGAGTGTGGGCTGGAGGTCCTGTCATCTTTCACAGTGACAGGCAGTGCAGCCAGCACTGGTACGCTGCCCGCATAACCCTTCTCAGCATGACCGTGCGGCCTCACCACATCGGCGTGGACTTTCGGGGGTCCTATGCGCTTGGCAATGGCAGAGGCCACATACTGGCTGGACGTTCTTCTCTGAGGCTTGAGAAATGTGACTTCTGTGGTGTGAGCTGCTGGCACCTTCACATGACCCATGCCCATGGTGGGCAGCTGGCTTCTCCTCTCCTCTAGGGGGTTCCGGCCCTCGTGGTGGGTAGACTGCTGCTGGAGCGATATTGGCTTGGGGTCTGCTTGGAGTCTGCTCTCTGAATGCTGCGTTTGGGTGGGCGCAGGGGTGGAGGGGGGGGCCCCTGGCAGAGCTCTCCGAGGGCTGGCCCAGGTGTTTTTCCATAGAGTTGCACCTCCAGAACTCTTTGACTTTCGCAATGGGCTGAGATTCTGCTTCAGGCACAGACGAAGACAGGGAAATGATCCTGATGGCAGTGGCATGGGGACTCACCAGGTTCCCCAGCTCATCAATCTTAATGGCGCCAGTGGAGAGAGACACGTCTCTGTCATAACATCGCATCTCTGACTTTGGAGGAATAATTTTATATGTTGTGAGGCCGTGCTTAAGTCCATAGCTTCTCCCTGGGTTTTGGCCTCGTTGGTGCCATGATGTTGGTGCCAAGGCAGTGTTTTTATCGTTGCCCTCCTTTTCATTCACTGGTTGGGAATTCTCTCTCCGTGGCCTGAGTCCTCTCCCCGTCAGCACAGCCATGCACCTTGTCTTTCACTTTTGCATTTAGGGTGTCTGTGTGAAGATTTGAAGCAAAAGAAGTCACCCTGGCGTCGTTTCCATTAGCTCCCCATCTTTATGAATGTTGGATAAGGCCACACGGATTCCTTTTCCAGTGTCACGGGAAGCGGGGTGCAGGGCAGGTACCTCTTCCTTTGCCTTTGCATGGGGCTGGCTGTGCTCAGCCTGAAGTGGCGTCAGGGAGGCTCTCCTGCTGGAAACACCCTCTAAATCGAAAGACCCGGCGTTGTTGTTTCTGTTGGAAAACAACCCCAAATCCACAGGATCATCTGAAACTTCCCCTATGAATGTTACTGGGATTGCATCCGTGTCGCCGTGAGGGATCACGGTATCCTGTGGGCAGTGGTTGGATGCACCATGGATGGAGCTGGTGAGGGAGCTGGTGTCTGTTTCATAGCTGTCTTCCATTTCTGCAAGAGGGACAAACACAAATCACAGATGTTTCCCACACCAATTACTTAGTGTAATTGCAGCCACGACTTCAATTTCCCTGAGGTTACTTCTGAACACATTATTTACATACATTTGAAAATGTTATTTGGGTTTGTAATCTACATAATACGCCCGGGGCCAGAATCTCAGCTTTGGTTACTCAACACAGCTGTCTGCAGACCCATGATGCTTGAAGGCAAGGTATTCAGTTACAACATGCTGCCGACACCCTTCACTTCAAAAACTGATTTCTAGATCCAAGCCTCTGGGAAAACCGTCTCAACACAGGAACATGAAAGTGAGTTGTGGGTTTTGACCTCCATGTTTCTCATGTCCACCAGAAGCACAACAAAATCTAGACGACCACTGGCTCTAGCTTTAACTTCTTAAGGAAGCAGATGACTAAGCCTCGAGCATCTCAGAATTATCGTGGCTCTTCCAAGCACGATACTGGTCATGGGGTGAGAACCTGCAGGACATACAACGGCTGATTCAGATTTTTAGCTCTGTCAACTACACATTCTCAGGACAGGAAACTGAAAGTAAGTCAGACAAAACTACCGGTCAGTTCTGCAGTCTGTTCTCTTCTTTCTCTCTTTTGTTTTAAGGCGTGATAAACACCTAATTTTTAGTTTATTTTGAACATGTGCATTGGAGAAAGTAACACAGCTCCTTTGTTTGAAAGGTTCCCTAGTTGTTTACTGCAATTATTTGCCACCTGCTTTGGCCTTGTAGTATTAATTCCCCAAAATACATCAACATAATATCAATGCCATGAGATGTTCCATTAAATACGGCTTCATTGTGGTCAAAAGGCTGAGTATATCTCATTAAGAGATATGCCATATACTAGCAAATTAAGAGAAGTCTTAATGAGGAAATCTGTTTCTTTTTGCCACCCTTTTTATTCTTAAAAATGTGTGGCATACTTTTTAATGGACAAAATTAATAGTATTCAGAGCACACTGCAGGCAGCTGTCTGGATGTTTCCAGGTACTGCTTGGCAGCCCAGATAAAAAGCAGTCTACCGGAAACTGTGTGCCTGACATCCAGGCTTTCACCAAACTGACCCAGAATTCCTTCTGAGGCTGTTTCCTTACATAGATATATCAAAGTATGCTCAGAGGAAGTTGCTGTGGGTACCTACTTTCACGCAGCATAATATCAAAGCAGTAATCAGGTGGTTCTTACCTTCCAGGTTTTCATCAAGTTCTACAAGGGTTTTATAGAACTGTCCAGTAATTAACAGGTCTTCATCATGTGAGGCTGTGGCAGCTTTTTCAGTTCTAGGGAAGACCAAAGAGGAAGGAGGAACACTCAATTTCTCTTACTATTGATTTAATGTACTCCTTTCCAGGAATATCTGAGGCTAGAACAGCTCATACTCAAATTTAGGCAGTCACATACTCACTGCACTACTGTTGTCCTCAGAACTACAAAGGCACAGATTGTATGTTCATGGGTGTGTGTCCCCCATGTGTGTGCACGTGTGTGTGGGATGCATGCAGGGTGTGCACATGTGTGGAACATGTATCCTGTATGTGGTTTGCATGTGATATATAGTGTGTGCCCCCATGTGTGTGCACGTGTGTGGGACGCATGTAGGGTGTGTGCATGTGTGAAGTATGTGTCTTGTATGTGGTGTGCATGTAATAGATGGTGTATGTGCCCCCCATGTGTGTGCACGTGTGTGTGGGACGCATGTAGGGTGTGTGCATGTGTGAAATATGTGTCTTGTATGTGGTGTGCATGTGATATATGGTGTGTGTGCCCCCATGTGTGTGCACGTGTGTGGGGGATGCATGTAGGGTGTGTGTACATGTGTGGAGCATGTGTCCTATATGTGGTGTGCATGTGATATATGGTGTGTGTGGCCCCAAAGTGTTACAGTAACCAAACCACACACAGCTTTCATTCGTTCTGCAGACTGAAGCCAAAGTTTTAATTCCACTGCACAAAAGACAGGTTCATGTGCTCCAGGATTTGCTTGCATCTCTACATTGCACTACAGCAGTCCCCTGCACCTGGCAAGAAGGAGTGAAGCCACCTGGAGGCCAAGCATGTGCACATGTGGCTGGGGGCTGATCCACCTCCCCTCCACACTGCACAGCCTGGCTCTTCCTCAGCACTTGGGGATTTGAGTGCAGCGTCCTTCGAGGTCCCAGTGATAGAGGCTACATACCTCTGGCACAGGATCTGCCTGCTGTAAGGAGGCCCGTGGGGAGGGTTGTGCGGGGCTGTATGGGGGAGTGTTCCCAGAAGTCCCACCAACTTTATAAGCTCAGTCTCCATCTGTGCCCACCCTAGCAGTGGCCCACTCTGCCAGACACAGAAATGGAGGCATTTCACTCCTCTACTACCAAGACTTTTACAGATTCTACGTTTACTTGGGCTTAATTCCTGCCCTGGGTGGGTGATGGGGACCTGATAACGCCGCTTGCAGAGCTGAACTCCCTGGGATCTTGAACTGGGACATAAAGACAACGAGGATGGCCAAAAAATCCTCACAGCAACAGTAAAAGGAATAACTGCTCCACCCTCAACCCCACAAGACGCTTCTCAAGGGCCTCCTCTCAGACTCAACAGGAGGAAGCTCCTAGCAGCGTGAGGCCTGCCTGCAAGCCTTGCACCCGTTATCTTATTATAACCCTCACAAGCAGTTTTTCAGGTAGGTAGTGTTGCTGTCACTGTTGTAGAGAGATGAAACTAGGTACAGAGAGACTACAGCTGCCCAGGTAACACTGGCATCCAGAACCAGGCCTGCCTATCCCAAAGCCCAGGAAGGACCAGCTGCATCTGGGGCCACAACACAGAACGTGGCCCCTGTGGCATGGGGCAGCCAGGAAGATGTCAACCGGCCTGCTCAGAGAGCCGGATCTGGCATTATCTGCGTCACAGGGACAATGGCATCTGTGAGACAACTGCTGCCAAAACAATTTAAAAACTGTCTTTGCAAGGACTCCTGCCTCTATTTTCCTATTGTGCAGAAAACACAGAGACATGTCTATGGCAATTGTCTATCTTCAGTGAAAGCTGAAGGTCTGTTTTCCGCTGATTGTTAAAAATTGAGGACCAATTTCCATCATTGCTAATCAGGCCCAGATAATGGTGCATGAAATAAGCGTTGCACAATCCTCACGTAGCAAAGTTTTTATTCTGATAAATGAGTCTTTCTTACTCGGTGACTATGTCCATTTGGGAGCCAGGAAGTGGCTTCCAGATTAGTTTCAGCTAATGTCCTCTGACAAGCTACACAAAGGGGGCTGGTTGGAGATGTGTGTGTATGTGGACCCATTAATAAGGACCACAAGAGGTGCATGACTGTCTTCCCTGTTGCTTTTGCCATGGACTTTAATTATGTGAACACACTTTACTAGAGCTGTGCTTTTCTCTTGCATGAAAATGTGATGGTTTAAATACATTTAAATTTTTAATAAAATCTATGGCAGAGAAAAATGGAAATTGCTATATAAAAGAGCAGTCTGAAATGGAAACAGATTTAAAACTTGGAAAGATGGAAAACTTTTTAAATGCTTGCTCTTAGTTTAGGATGTTTAAAGCCCAGCCAAACAAAATTATAGACATGCTTTTACTTCAAAATATTTGCCTTTATTTTAAAGTATGCTTGATCACGTCACTATGAGACATGGAACGGAATGATATCAATAGAATTAAAAAAAACAAACAAGATAAAAACTCCACTGACTCTACCATTTTGCAAAATAGCAAAAAAAAAAAAAAAAAACCCTCATCACCACCACCACCACCAAAACCCCCAAAAAATCCCACCCCCAAGCTGATGAAGATGCGATGAATCTGAGAGACCCACACTTGATGCTACAGGTTTTAACTGGGAAGCCATATGGAAACATGCATCAAGAAACACACAAACAACAATCACTTTGTCTTTGTAAGAACTTGGCCCATTAATCTCTCGTTTAATAATTTGCCTTAAGGAAATAACCCAACAGAAGGAAGAATACAAATACAACAACATTCACTGGGTTCATGTAAGAATTCTAAAATGTCCAGCAGTAGGTAGTTTCCTAAGTTATTACATGTAAATTTCAAAATGCATCAAGATCAGTAACTATGACCATAAAGTCAATGTAGAAACACAGATCCATGCTTATGCTAGCATGTTATATGAAGAAATCAGCACACACATATATGGAAACATTGTGATGATATAAAAATAGCAAATACCTTTGGAGAAGGGGGGTGACAGAAATCTAGACAAGAAACCAACCAGAGTGACTTATGGAAAAGGATGAATTAGGGCGAATATGTTACCCTTTTTCTTTAGAACTGTGCTTGTTTGAATTCAAAGCAGTTTGAGTGATAGAGCACATTTTTAACCAGCAAAATTTAAAAGGATATTTTTGTCCTTTAGCGAACAAGAATTCTTTCCTGCAAAGGAGTCTGCATTTTTCTTACACTGCAGTATGCACTTTATTTTGTTACTGAGTGCTTCGCGATCTTAGTGTGTGGCTGTCAGCCTGAAACTGTAACAGGGAAGCTGCACAAGGTCTGAACAGTCTCAGCCCTTCAACATGTTCCTCCTCCCAGGCTCCCGGCTCACTGCCCTATAGAAACAGCAGGAGGCCAGCTCCAGATGCTTGGGGCTGCTTCTGAGCTGGTTTCTCCCCTACCCACCAGTTACAGCTGCCTTTCTAGAGTCCGGGGACCCTGTGATCAATCCTAGTCCTTCATCCCTGTGTTCTTTCCTGTCGAGCTCCCCTCCCGCCATTGGCCTCACTCGACACTCCGGAGTTGCCCTGGATGCTGCTGTTTGGTCCCAGCTCTGCTGGTACCTCTGCATCCCACCTCTGCTCCAGCTTTGCTCCCGATACTTCAGTGTGGGGCTGGCTCCTCGGGGACCTGCTTGCCCCGAAAGAAAGAGTGGACAGGAGCTAAGAGATCCCAGCCTGTGTGCTCCGTGGTAAGGTCTGGCCCTCAGGCAGCCCAGGACCTTGTTTGGTGTTTCTCCCGAGGCTGCCAACTCCTGGCATCTCTGAGAGAGGGAAGAGAAGAAGCTTGCTCTTCTCTTGATGTAATACAGGGGCGGATGTATTCCGATCATGTGTGATTGGATTATCTAGCAAAAGCCAGAGCCAGTGGCAATGTATCGACTTTACTTTCCAGTGTAAGAAAGGAGGAGGGGGAGACAGCGGTATTTTCCTTCGTTCCTAACTCCCATCTACTTCTCTCCAAAGGGTTACTAATGGATTATAAACATTCCTCTCTCTTGGTAAAACCACCAGGTTTATGCCCTTAGTCACTGGGATTGGAGGAGAGCTCCCTGTGGGCTTAGCAGGGGAGCCTTAGGTATGTGTCCCTGAAGAGTTAGCAGTCAGCAAGAAACATCAGCCTCTGTTAGCTTAAAGTAAACCTGCCCAGATGTTTTTTCTCCCGGGCTTCTTTCCCCACCCCAACACATACCCCAATCTTCAGACATGTTCCTTATTGACAGTTTGTTCTGGCTTAAGACCGAGAAATAAAATGCAAACAAACACAGGGCAGACATTTTGCTATCAGGCTGCATGTGTTGAATAGTATTGCCAAGTTATTTTCTCACATGGAGTTGGGGACTCTGCAGGGAACATGAATGTTTAGGCTACTGCGGTATGCAATATGAGGGACACAGCTCAGCACTGGCAAGTCTCAAACCAGGAAGTGGACCTGCATCCTTGGGCCCAGCCTCTTGGGGTGCTCAGAGAGTGGCAGGGTGACTGACCCAGCCAGTGGGTGTGTGCAGGGCTTGCTGACCCTCTGTATTCACACCCCTGCCTCCAGCAAAAACGAGAACTAGGGGCAGTCACATCCAGTTAGTGCTAGGAGCCAAAAGCGTTTTTTGATCTGTTGTTTTCATTTGCCGTGAGGGAGAATGGGCTGAATCAGACCAACCTGAAATATACAAGAGGGATTCATAGCACACGAGGTCACTTTCTTTCTTTTTGATGAGGCTAGAAGAGTTTCCTTAAGCAATTTAGTACAATGGCAGAATTAATGAAAAAATAAAATAAAATAAAACAAGTCTGAGAGGAGAAAGACACTGCTTTTAGGTAGCAATCCAATTTGTTAATGACAACCAAACCAACTCCTGTGATTTCAAAACCATTACTTAATAAACTAAAGGCAAGAAGCCTGGGAAAACACACAGTTGATGACAGCCCTATGTGCTTAACCTCTCCATTCCATCTGTCATTGTTCCTGTATTAGCAAAGCTTCAGAGTCCTGGAACAATGGTGCCAAATACAACACGAGCCACGTGTATAATTTAAAATCTTACAGTGACGTTAAGTATAAAGAAATAGGTAGAATTAATTTTAATAAAATACTCTAGTGATTTCTGCCTGTAGTTAATATAAAGTGCCTTCTTTCAGTACCAGATTTGATGTATATTTTGCACTTGCAACACATGTCAATTTGGACCAGACACCTGGCAAGCGCTCAGCAGCCACACACATACTGGACATTGCCGCCCTCCAAGGTCTCACATGTATTTTAAACACTCCTTTGTAAGTGCAGTTACAAAGTTTCAGGGTTCTAGAAGAGGTCTGGGATGTAGGAAATGCTTCTAAATGATCCTGTAGTCACAAAGTTCTTATGCAATCCTCTCTCTGTATCTGAGGAAGGGGGATTGGTTCTAGGATCCCCCATAGATAACAAAATCTGCTGATGCTCAAGTCCTTTGTATAAAATGACATAGTAGCTGGGTGCAGTGGCTCACGCTGGTAATCCCAGCACTTTGGGAAGCCAAGGCGGGCAGATCACTTGAGGTCAGGAGTTCGAGACCAGCCTGGCCAACACAGTGAAACCCCATCTCTACTAAAAATACAAAACTTAGCCGGGAATGGTGTGGCGTGCACCTGTTAATTCCAGCTACTATAGAGGCTGAGGCAGGAGAATCACTTGAACCCAGGAGGTGGAGGTTACAGTGAGCTGAGGTCGTACCACCGCCCTATAGCCTGGGTGACAAAGCAAGACTCCATCTCAAAAAAAAGGCATAGTATTTGTACATAATCTATGCACTCTTATATAATCATGAGCTGTACAATCGCCTTTCAGTTAACAATGAAGTTTCAGGGTTCTAGGTGGTGCTAAATGTTTCTAAATGCTCCTGTGGTCACAAAGTTTCTATAGTCACCAGTCACCAGTTTTCAGAGGTTGGCTGGTGTGATCTGGGTCCCTCTGCACCTCTCACTACGGGTCCTCAGTCCCACAAGGCTCCTCATAGCCGTAAGCCTGCAGGTAATGGCACAGCTCCTCACAAAGCACTCCTGTGGCCATCATCCCGGCATGCACCGACAAGTGGGGGCTGAGAAGGAATGTACGGGCTGCCAGGCTGAACCGGGGCACCGGGTACTCCAGGGAGGCTCCCTTCAACTGGAGAAGCTCCACTCTCTACCTTTGGTGGCTCTGCACATGATTTCAGTTTGGCCTTACTGTTTAAAACAAACCAAAAGCCTGAAACCCACTTATTCAATCTCTTTCATTTATTCCTCACAACATTCCTGCATAACTGACGTTCCCAAAAGAATCCCTAGAACTCCGATTTTCACAATAATTATACACAGTTAGATAAATTGCCTGATTATAGCAAGGTTGTTTTCAGGATTCAAAAGTTTACAATCAGTGTTAGTTCCACGGTTCCTTCCCTACAGGTAGGAGGAGGTAATAGTCTCCTCTGCTTCCCCATTCATCTCTCTGTCTCTCCCTCTTTCATATATATGTACACACACACACATATACACACACACACACACATACACATACATACGCACATACATGGACATATATGCATGCACACACATATATGTGTCTATCTCTTTTCAAACACATTATAAAGAGGAAGATGATCAGAGCTAGATACAGCTTACAAAGATTACCTAACAAATCAAATTTCTCCCCTTCCTTAGTCAGTTGTACGTAACAATATCAGCAACAATAACACCAGTTACCATTTGTTGAAGGCTAGCAATGTACCGGGTACTATTGTAAGGGGAGGTAGTGCCTATCCTGATTTTACTGATCAGGAAATTGAACCGTGATACAAAGTCACTGGGCACACCACTGCCAGGCACAGGCAGTTCCTTCCCTAAGCAGTCTAAATGCGAACTCTTCAATCTTCACATGAAGTGGCTCTTTAAGTATTAGGAACATTGGCTGGGGTCATATGCAAGGGACAGATGCCTGCTGGATGACCTCTCTGAGTCCATGCAGTTAAGGCAGAGCTGTGTGTGAGGCACACAGGATCTTCCCTGAGGGCCATGCCCAGGTGTCCCCAGAATGAAATGCGACCACCACATGCACATTTCTGTTATTCCTGTTCAGCTCTTGGGCTGAGTTCTTCCTCAGGAGTTTCTTTACTGGCTGTACTATGGTGAGGGGGAAGACTCTGGGAGTCTGATGTTCCCTTTACAAGGTCAAGTTTCAGTTGAGATTTATTTTGCAGTGAAAAATTACAACTGGATACGATCAAACGACTTGATGAAAAACATATCCTTTTCAAATTGCAGCAGCACATGTAACATGTTCCAGTTATTACCCGGCTTTCACACTTGCTCTTCTCAGAAGCATGGTATTCTCAAGACTCTTCAATGTAATGCCGTGGCTCCAAGGACACTGAATGGAACCCACCGATGCTGCCATGTATGCAGCAGGAGCTGCAGCAGCGCAAGGCCAGTCAAGCCTTTAAACACAAAACCCAAGCAGTGAAGATGCCACTTGGCCAGGACGGTTTTTAGCTGTGGCCAGCTCAACGTGGCTCTCTCCTTGGACAGGTGGCAGAGCTCTTGAGGAAATGGCATGTGCCTCCAGCTTGTCGATGTGTGAACCCAGGCAACCCTAGCCAAAGGAGTCTAGAAGACTTTGACCTTTGTAGGGTGCAGAGAAAGGAGAAATGGCTAAGAAAACTAGAACATAGCGATGTGGACCTTACACACTTGGTCTTTCCAGGTGATAAAGGGTCTTAAGGCTGTTTCCAAGCAGTATTTAGTGAATACCCAAGTAACAGAGGGGTGGCAACAGAAGATACCACCTTGGCCAAGTTGCAAACCATGAGCAACCCTCATTTTCCTGGTGACTGGCACTACAGCAGAGACTTTCTGCAAGTTGAAGGTGTCTGGGGCTGTCGGGGACAGCTTCACAACCTATCCATCTCCATGCCCAGCCTAGAGGTCTGGCCTTGCCAGCCAGCCAACCAGCCAGAGGGTGACTTCTGCTTTGCCTGAGACCCTAAGGCCTGGCATTCAGAGGGGATGGAGAGGGCTCATGTCACAGCCAACTCCTGCATCTTCATCATTTGCCATGTAAGATGAACACGGGTTCTGGGAGCACAAATGGGCAGCTCAGGATGAAGTGCAGAAACCAGGCATGGGGGTCATCCAGGATAGGGCCAGGAGGTTGGGCTCAGGGACCAGGCACAGGGCACCAGGAACAGTGGTCATGCCCTCTTTGAGCGGCCTCCACTTGAGCAAGGTGGTGTTGGGTATGTGTTTCAGGGGCACAATGAACAAGGAGCTCGAGGTGTCAACTGGGGATGCTCTGCCAGGCCTTTGCTCACATTGCCTGTCAGAAAGCCTCCTCTTTACTCTCGTTTCTCTCGACCACCAGAGTCTGAACATGGACGCTGCTGTTTAGTGTTCTGATAGGGTTCTTCTGTGAAGGTGACCAAGGTCAAGGCCACACTCCTGTGAACAGTGATGGGTTCTGTGCTCTCACCAGTTCACACCAGTTCACCTTGAGTCAGGCCCCAGGCATGGGTCCTCACTGCAGGGATCAAGACCACCCACCTGGGTGCTCCATCGGGCCACGCCTGAGTTCTGCTGCCTGGGCAGCCCCCACAGCCCGTCTGACCCCAGCACTGCCTTTACCACCCGCGTGCCGCCTAGGCGTTCAACAGGGCTCACTGCAGACGTGAATGCAGAGCCTGTCCCTGAAACACACTATTTTCGTGAAAAGAGGCAGATTCTCTCTACATGCCCAAATTTATGTGTGAATTGGTATTTTTCAAGCAATACAGCACAGGAAATACCTGAGTAGCTGCAAGTATATTCCAAAGTTAGCAAACAGGCAAGCAAAGTAATCTTGTTCTCTCCCAAACAGAAGTGAAAAACTGTCGCACCCTTCAGTCCTCGGGAGGGTGTATGTCTGCGAACAGGCCACGCCCAGCTTGCATATGTGTCCCGTTTCACCCTGAGTGCTTGAATTGGTCGCCAACATTTACAATTTGGGAGACTTCACATAAAAATCTAGATGTCTGGCTTCTCTTCAAAAACTGGCCACACAGGGTTTATAACCCACAGGGTGACAGGTGGACAGAGGAAGCAGGGCTGCTCTCTTTAGAGAAAGCATGTGTTTTCTACACTGCCTGTGGCCTCTCACCTGCCTGGCCCCTAAGGCATCCATGTTTGCAACCCCTACATTGCACTGAAGGCACTGCTTTTAAGTAATCCTGAAATTTATTGGAAATCATGTATTTGGGGAAAAAATGTGATATATCACGCTGAAATTCCCGAATATGTCTAATTTGTCAGTTGAGATAATTCCCGTAAAAAGAAAAGAAAACTCAAAATGGTACCCAAAAACTATATTCATTCTATGAAAACCTCCCTCCCCTCCAAAAACAAAAAAAAACAACTACAGTCATTCCATGCAAGAGCAGAGTCAATTCCAACTCTTGGGCAAATAACCCAACATCACATACAGGGCTGAGGGGCTCAGAGATCATCTTCATCCTCATCTGACTGATGAGCTCACCACAACCCAGTGAAGAAAAGTGCTTGTCCAAGGCAATTCATGGAGTCCCCCATTTCCTAAACTAAGAGCATTAGTTCTGACAATGGGTCCTACCTACTTGTTATATATGCAACATGCATGGTGTCATCTGTGCTGGGCTCATGACAACTGATAGACAGGTGGCATATCTGCACTGTGTATGATCAAAAGGTAAGGCTTGGCAAAATTAGGTGGACTCTTAAAGGCCAAACAGCCAGTTAGTGGTGGTGAGATTCCACTGTAGGTCTATCAGGTTCCCAAACTCCCTCCTTCTCCACCACAGTACTCTCAAATTCAGTGGCACCCCAGAGACGAGGGCAGAAAAACATGCCATGTTCCCTGTTTGCGTAAAGCATCAGGTTCCAAAGACTCAATGATTATCCTGGCTGTGGCCATAGCCAACATTAGCCCTCATTATTTGGATAGAAATCAGCAAGATTTTACATCAAGGGTCAGCACCAGCAAAGCAAACAATGAGTCCTACGGGCACCATCCCTCGGGGTACAGAGTTACCCATGTCTGATTAGTTTCAGATGCGGAACGCAAACCTGTGCAATCCCCATGCAAACGGCAGAACAGACTTGGAGATTACTGTAGAAAGTGATTTTTCTTTATGTTAAATGACTAAAAGGAAAAAATGCCATAATTTTCCTCTGTTCTCACAGATGTAAATAACACAGGCTAACCTCAGCAAAATGCATCCTGTGTGGGGTAGGTAGGAAGGGCCCAACTGCTGCCTTCGCATTGCCTTTGTGATGAAATATAAACTTCGTCTTGGACTCATCCTTAGAATTGAAGAACTGTACTTTAAAGTTATTAGGGAGTGTGTATAACAACACGGGGAAGTGCTCATGACAAACTCTTAGGTACAAAGAAATATAAATTATTATTGATAAGACAATGACACTAACCAGACACAGATTTGTGTGTTCATATAAATAGGGTTGGAACAAAACCTGAAAAATATATTATAAAAGCATTTATTCATTTTAGTGACTGGCTTATAAACGATTTCATTAAGTCATTTTACCTTATTATTATTACTGCTATTTTTGAGATGGAGTCTCTGTCACCAAGGCGGGAGTGCAGTGGTACGATCTCAGCTCACTGCAACCTCTGCCTCCCGGGTTCAAGCGATTCTCCCGCCTTAGCCTCCCGAGTAGCTGGGACTACAGGCAAGCGCCACCACACCCACCTAATTTTTGTGTTTTTAGTAGAGATGGGTTTCGCCATGTTGGCCAGGCTGGTCTTGAACGCTTGACCTCAGGTGATCCACCCGTTGGAGCCTCCCAAAGTGCTGGGATTATAGGCTTGAGTCACTGCACCAGGCCCATTTTACCTTACTTCTATTAACATTTCAGTAATATTTATTTGATGCATTCTTAAAGTTACCTAAAAGATAAAAACACTGGCGGGCTGAAGAGACTCAACACGCCTTTCTATACAAGAATAAAGAAAGGAATCTGACGGTGTGGTGTTAGTACAGAGATGGACAAATACACCAGTGCTACAGAAAGAGCGCTGGAACAGAACAACATGACATGGACACCGTCTGACCACAGTGGGGACAGGAATCAGTGGGAAAAAATAGATCCTTACCCTTCTTCACACCACAACCAAAAATAAACCCAGGTACAGGAGAGCCCAAATGTGAGAAAGCAACACTCAAAGTTTTACAAGAAATTCAGACTATCTTTAGTCTTTTAGGGTACGGGAAGGGTCTCTTAAATAGGCAAAGATTATATACATCTGAGAGAAAAAAGGAAAAATAAAATAATATTAAAATGTAAAGACAGGCTGGGCACGGTGGCTCATACCTGTAATCCCAGCACTTTGGGAGGCCGAGGCGAGCGGATCACAATGTCAAGAGATCGAGACCATCCTGGCCAACATGGTGAAACCCCGTCTCTACTAAAAATACAAAAATTAGCTGGGTGTGGTGGCGTGTGCATGTAGTCCCAGCTACTCAGGAGACTGAGGCAGGAGAATTGCTTAAACCCGGGAGGCAGAGGTTGCAGTGAGCCAAGATTGTGCCACTGCACTCCAGCCTGGCGACAGAGTGAGACTCTGTCTCAAAAAAAAAAAAAAAAAAAAAAAGTAAAGACAATCATTGTACAAGAAAAGAAAACACAGTTAAATTCAAACCACAGACTTAGAGACACTCCATGTGCAAATAACTGACAAAGGAGAATTTAATAATCTAAAAAAGTAAACAACAATTTTTAATTTAATTCAATTTTTTTTTTGAGACAGAGTCTTGCTCTATTGTCTAGACTGGAGTGCAGTGATAGAATCTCAACTCACTGCAACCTCCACCTCCTGGGCTCAAGCAATCCTCCCATCTCAGCCTCCAGAGTAGCTGGGACTACAGGCATGTACTACCATGCTCAGCTAATTTTTAAATTTTTTGTAGAGACAAGATCTCACTATATCGCCCATGCTGGTCTTGAACTCCTGGGCTCAAGTGATCCTCCTATTCAGCCTCCCAAAATGTTGGGATTATGGGTGTGAGCCAGCATGTCAGGCCAAACATAACAACTTTTTAAAAAAGGGCAAAGGCTATGAAAAGGCAATTAATACAATATAAAACCCAAATTGCTAATGAATATATGACAAGATGCTCACCCTTCCAAATCAGAGAACTGTAAATGAAAGCTACATGAGATGCCATCTGACGCCTACATGCTGGCAAAGCTCAAAATGCCTACTGATCTTAATTACTGGCATCAGTGTGCGACAAGGAGACCTTGCAGACACCAGGGGGCCTGCCAACTGCACACGCATTTCAGGTATTCCACAAAGCTGAAGATGAGTCTCTTTCCTGTCAGTTTTCCCTTCTAGAAAAGTCTCTACATGTAAATAGAGACATATGTTTCTTGCTCATTGTTTTCTAGCCTTGAAAAACTAGAACAATCTAAGTGTTCATTATTAAGAAAATGGGTAAATAAATGGATGAACAACACAGATACCATCATGGACAAATCTTACAAACATGATGTTGAGTAGAAACATATACTACGGTGCCAAAGCAAACAAGCCACTCTTGCAGACACAGTCTGTGTAAGTTACTGCAGATGCACAGTCACACAGAGCTCTTGCACAGTCTGTGTAAGTTACTGCAGATGTACAGTCGCACAGAGCTCTTGCACAGTCTGTGTAAGTTACTGCAGATGCACAGTCAGAGCTCTTGCACAGTCTGTGTAAGTTACTGCAGATGCACAGATGCACAGAGCTCTTCAAGTTGTAGTTACTGCAGATGCACAGATGCACAGAGCTCTTGCACAGTCTGTGTAAGTTACTGCAGATGTACAGTCGCACAGAGCTCTTGCACAGTCTGTGTAAGTTACTGCAGATGCACAGTCGCACAGAGCTCTTGCACAGTCTGTAAGTTACTGCAGATGCACAGTCACACAGAGCTCTTGCACAGTCTAAGTTACTGCAGATGCACAGTCACACAGAGCTCTTGCACAGTCTGTGTAAGTTACTGCAGATGTACAGTCGCACAGAGACAGGACTGAGAGTGGCCGCCATGAATCAGGGTTGGGGCCCCTGGTGCAGAGCAGGCTGTGATAGCATGTGTTGGATCCCGTGACAAAAGACCCTCCTCAGAGACACAGATCTGGCTGTGACTTCCGTGCCCACCCATCCTTCCCGTGACTCACCTCAGAAGTGAGTTCTCAGAGCCACTCTTCTCCCACAAGGGGCTCTTCTGGGGACCCAGGTCCGGGGTTCCAGCGAGGTCCTGGTCACTGCAGTCCTCCTGGTCTGTGGCCCACTTGTCTTTGGATTTCATGCTGTCCTGCTGCGAGTCTAGAGAGACGATGTCTGAGGGGGAACTCATCACTCCTGAGTCCTCGGTCGTGTCCTCTGACGCGAAACAGCTGCCAACTCGACACGGTCTCCTCCGCCTCCGACAGCACCTGCGGGGCTCCATCCGGGCTGCAGTGGCTGCCAGACCCCAGGGGCAGGCTTACTGGACAAGACACGGCAAGGACAGGTCAGCCCAAACCACCCCAGCGTCCACACTGCCTAACAAGTGTGACATCAATCTGTCGGCCCCCTCTGACATTCGGGATTTAGGGTGCTCAAAATAAAGGAAGACCCTCATTTAAATACTGCTGAATACTCCTGACACATTTTAACTCAGAGGGAATCATTTGTGTAAGATTGAGAGCAAAATCTTCCCTCAAAAATCAGAATTTGATTAATTAGCCTTTTACATTTGTCTCTTCTCTATGGCTATGGGCAAGCACATTTAAAAACTTCAGACTAACGTCATGGTGAATGCAATTGTTTCTAGTCTGATCTTTTGTTTCATGGAACTTGTGTAACGTGAGATCTTTAGAAAAATATTAAGAACAATTAGAGTTTTTGGAAATATAAATAAGCAGACATAAATAATATCAGTTTGGAAACATCTGATGCATGTTTCACATTGGAAATCTGGCCTAGAAGACTCACGGCCCTACTCCCCCAGCTCTTGGCTCACCTTTCATTTTTACATGTGAGGCCAGTTTCTGTGGTCGAGGTGACCTGGCTCCCAAGCACTAAATGTGATTTGCTGCAGCAGTTCGGTGAGATGCACAGAGCTGCAACTTGCTCTCCATGCCAAGTTCTGTCAAGCATTAACACTAATGACGGGTAGCACTATGGCCATTGTGCACAACTACCTAGCTATTTGTACACAGCAATACATTCAGTGTAAGTATGGGGAGGTCATTATTCTCCTCTTGCTGAGCTTCTGGATTCTCTAAAATCACCGAAGGCTCTATGCATACAGATGAAATTTAAAGGACAAAAACACACAACTCTAGCCCAGATATATACTAGACTTGTAATTGTTTTTTAATAGAAATAGATTTTAAACTTCAAGACACTTCAGGACATATAATCTCAGCACTATTTAGGACAGTCCAGGAAACAAGGACTGTGTTTTGTTGCAGTCCCAGTGTATTTTGTTTTAAAGTCATTCTTCCCCTTAATAGTCACTGGATGCCCAAAGTGAATTAAGACTCCTCCGGGAGTGCTCACTCCACAAAATCACACACTGAGAGTGAAGGGACGTCACAATTGCACTCAGCATCACCAACATTTTAACTGGACAGGGGACTAACAACTCATCCTCAACACCACCAAAAGAAAATCCATCGGGTGTTGGTTTGAGAGTCCAAACAATAAAACAAATGAAAGAACCAAAGTTTAAGAGAATATACATTTTCACAAAAAAGCTCCCAGGTAAAGAACAGAATGAGAAACAGGAACAGTTTAGAGCAGCACAAACGCACGAGGGGATATGCTGAATGCAGTGATGCCAGTCTGCCGCAACCTCTCTCTTCCAGTTCTCTCCCCCAGCTTTTGTGGCCAGGCTCTTAATTCAAGAACAAATACTGAGAAGAAACGTCGCAGTGGCTCCCTGTTCCCATCACTCCTCTCTTACCTTCCCTTTTGCTGCCATCACTGAACAATAAAGCCAGCACATTTTTTCTGTCTCTGTTGTATACAAAAAGTATGGCAAGAGCAAAGCTCTCAGGTCACAGAGACCTGAGTTCACACCCTGGCAGAGGAAGGTAACGCTGCTGCCCACAAGGTCCCTGCTGCTAAGTGGGTGCCTGGATGCAAAGGGCCCTGTGACTAGGCCTGGGGACACAGATTTCCAATCCAAGCATGTGGGCTCTCTGGCACTCACAGCTTCTGAAGGGACAGACATGTACGCAAAGAATGACAATGCTGTATGGTCACAGCAAGTCTCAGTGTGCTCCCATAGGCAGAGTGTGAAGGGCTGGACTGAGCGAGGTGGTGGCACACAGTAGGGCCACACAAATGCTGGTTTAGCCTGGCTTACCCTCTTCCCACTCCAGGAATGATCACTGAAGTGTGAAGTGACCTTAACAAATGTGCCCCCCACTTGCCCTCTGCTCCCAGGCCCCTTGGAGGGGGCCCTCGGAGCACCTGGCACACACCCTCTAGAGGCATAGAACACATCGAGGGGCCGAGGACTCTAACCCTGCCTCCACCCCTTCTCTAAGCCAGTTATAAGATCAGGAATGCTTGTCTGGTCATATATATATTCCTCAGAAATTCTGAGGCAAAAAGGAAAAAAAAAGGTTGAAACCCTGTGGTCTAAATTAAGCCACCTGCAAAGCCTTAAATCAACATGGAGTGAGAGGTCACATATTTGGTGCACACACGTGTTAAACAATTTACAAAATGACTAATGAGAGTGCTATTACCAGAGTTCCCCTTTGCCCAGGCCAGCCCTCCCGCTCTCCGTATGGATAATCTTCCCATGGCCCATGTGGCCTGGCCACAGCCCTGGGACACCATTCATGCTATTGGTGCAGAAGCAGGCAGGGGGCTCTGCTCTCAGGAGGTTTATCTGCATCTAGGGAGAAGAGTCACACAGGAGTTGAAAATGCACCTGTCTAAATGCTGGGAGGAGAGGGAACATGAGTGCAAGGCCTTCTGCAAAAAGGGTGGGAGCCTGGCCAGGAAAGACGGAGCAGACCTCCCCAGAGTGAGGCCGGCACTTGCTAGGAGCATAGGGTGGGGCAGGTGGCCAAGGGGGAGCACCTGCAAAGGTGCTGAGGAGGGTGATGGAGGCTGTGTGGGGAACCTTCAGGAGAAGCTTCCTGGTGAGCTGTCAGAGAGATCACAGATCTGAAGAGAAGGGCAGATATTCCTGTGAAGCCCCAACCTGGGTTGACGTGGGTTTCAGGCGATTTCTGATCACTCCTTTCTGAAGTCTGCTCTGCCCTGGGCATCTTTTGTTTGGAATCAGACACGCCCATCTCACTCATCCTGCCCCCCCCAACCCCCCAAGTCTCTTTTCTTTCTTCAGCTGGTTCCGATGATTAACCCCATGAACTGTAACATGTTTTGACAATTTTTGAATGAGATAATGGTGCAGGAGACTCTTTTCCTTCATCAATTCTAAACGGAAACTCAGAACATAAAAGGAAAACGTGAAGCTGCTTGGGCTGCACCGAGGTTGGGGGCCCAGGTCCTGTCCTCCAGATCCTGTGTATGTCCCATTTCCCCACCCACTCTCCAGCCCCTGAGGGGCTTCCAGCCTGAAACCCAGGGGCAGCAGGAGGAGGACTGATTAAGAGCCGGAATTGAACTCTGTGAACAACCCCCTTTCCCCTTTCTGTAAAATAAGCAATTGGTTCTGACGGGCTCTAAAATCCCTTCTAGAGTAGAACTGTTATCAGTCTTTGAAACGCCAAATCAAAATATAGGATGTAAGCACTCAGTTTAACAATTGACCAGCGACTAATTAGGAATCTTTAAAAGGAATACAACATTGGCTTTGTCCTTTCTGCTATATTCTGTCTACCCTGAGAGGGTAAGTCATTGTTTTTGAGTTAATTAATGCACTGGCAACTTTGCTATTCTCTTAAGGCATGAACAACCTTTTTGAACTAAAAAGTTACTACTGCAGGATTTTTTGCAAATGTGAAAAAACACACTTACTTGGTCTTTAGCAGAAGCCTAATATAAATTCAAGATTTAATTTTCTTCTGAATGAATAGACACAGAGCCTAAGTAAGGAAAATTAACCCTTCTATTGTCCTCCGCCTAAGTTATATAATCCCGTGGTTCAGATGCCATTACATACCTCTGAATGAGCTTTGGTAAATTCTCCAGCTCAAGTGTAAAGAAGAAAATGCTAACTTCGGGCTACTAGTTCCTCACGCTGAACACAAATATTCCCAGCTTGGTACCAGTTTTTCTTTTACAGAGTCAGCAAAGAAAATTCTGTCACTAAATATAAATATCTTCCAGGTAATTTTGGAATGGATTCATTTTTATTGTTTTATTAAATGCAAATTAAAGATCTCATGTCCTATGATACTGCTTTTTTATCTCATTAAGAAGAAGATTTCTCAAGAGCCAGTTTCACCAAATTTATATGGCCCAGAGAAAACGTTTCAAAGAAAGAAAACCTACCTCACTACGCTACACTGCTGCTGGTGGTCTCCACAGGCCACTCACAACCAGCAAGCAAGGCTGCGCTTCATCTCAACCTGCCTGACTTTTTCCTCTATGTTCTAGGCACTTGGAAGAAAGGGGAAAATAAAGTGAAATGCTTCTAATCTAGTGATACAAATTGACATAAAGCATTTCAACAATTTTTTGGGGGGGCAAGTGCGGTGGCTCACGCCTGTAATCCCAGCACTTTGGGAGGCCGAGGAGGGTGGATCATTTGAGGTGAGGAGTTCGCGATCAGCCTGGCCAACATGGCGAAACCGCGTCTCTACTAAAAATATAAAAATGAGCAGTGTGTGGTGGTGCACACCTGTAATCCCAGCTACTTTCGAGGCTGAGGCAGAAAATTGCTTGAACCTGGGAGGTGGAGGCTGCAGTGAGCTATCGCACCACTGCACTCCAGCCTGGGCCACAGAGCATGACTCCATCTCAAAAATAAATGAATGAATGAATGAATGAAATTTTTTTTGCATATCCCTCCAAATAATTTTGAACATCACGCATCTCTATTTTTCATTGACATCTAAAAATTTCCATCACAAGTTCTGTTGGTTGCAACAGAGGTATGTTTTAATTGTGTTGTAAATATTAATACTTTACAAATAAATGTTTTTCCATTTAAAAAATATAAAAAAAGAAATATGAATATTGTATTTTCATGGCCAGCCCCCTCCACATAAAAATGAGGAATTGAGTTCTTCCTTTAACAGGCAGAGCTTTAGAGCATGTCTCTTCCTCCTTGAACTTAATTTCTATTTCGCTACGCAACAGAATCTCATCTTAATTAAATGCACTTTATACTTGAGATTTTTTTAAATTGATCAAGTGTCTTTGTATAAAAGATGTATATAAGTTGAAGTATAATTTTTATTTCCCCTCACCATAAGGCAGTTGTATTAAATTCCTTTAAACTGTTGTACTTGTGCTAATTAATAGAAAGCAGCCAACCCAAACTACATAAATGTTTTAGAAACTTTGACATTTGGTAAGCAAAAAGGTAAATATCACTTGGAAATGCATTTCATACGTGAGGCTTTTTCAATTAATTCCTTAAAAATGACTGGATTACTTATTGCTATCATGATGCAGGGTCTAACATAAATTCAAGTCATATTTTTCATCTTATAGATATAAGCACTAGGCAAACCTTGTCACATATGAAGGTAAATTAAGGGACTTTTGTTATAGTTACATCATTCCATTAGGTTTTTAAAAGTTTTCCTCTAATATACGTCAAAAATCACTTAATTTGTCATAAAAATTATGCTTAATGATCTAAAATTTGACAACTCAATTAGATCCTTTGTCAGTTTGGCTGGAAAGAAAAATTGGGGGAACCACCTGATGCTCAAAAAGATTTGCCACCAACTCATTAGAGTTATTTATCTGCTGAATCTCATACCAATATTTCCATTTGTTCTTTTGTTTCGGATTGGGAATAAGGTTTGTCCATCTCAGGAAAGTACACAACAGTGACACTCCTGATGGGTGAGGGTTATATCTGTCCTTTTTGAGGGAGGAGAAGGGCATCTGTAAAACTGGCATTGGAGAAAAGACTTGGAATTATGCTAGTCACGGGTGAGTTCTCAGACACGTGAATTCCAGGAAAGAATGCATATGGAGGTATAACATTTGGAAGTGGATTCCCTTGGAAAGTCCTAGCGTTCTCCCCAGAAGAACATGTATCCCAGTTTAAGCCCACCGATATACAAAATACATTTCAGTCAATTTAAGAGTTGAGATGGTGGGATTCATGGACAATACCACAGGAATACAGAAGTGGGGTTGCTCATTCTAATTACAGGAGACAGGAAAACGACCATTGAACTGCGTCTTAACACAAGCATGATTTTGGCAGGTAGAGAAGGACAGTTGGGTCAAAAGATGGGAAGAAGCAGAGAAATGCCAGGCTACATGGGAAACATCAAATACTGTTGAGTGGTCGGAATCCCCAGTGTCTCTGTGAGCACACACAGGTGTGCAAATGTTCAGGAGGCACAGTTTGGAGGGGCTGCGTTAGGATTTGCCTTTGAGATACCCTTTGCCACCAGCATTATATAGATTCCGCTCTGAGTAGGCACCCCAAACTTCGTTCCTCTCTTTTGTCTAATTGATTCCACAGGCACAGTTTCCTCCAAGTTAAGTTTGCCCGTTCATTCCTTGTCAAAATTGCAGCCTCTTTAGTTCGATGGGCACTATTTAATAACATTTTATATTAATGCACTTGTCAAAAATCCCATAGACCTGGGCTCCTCAAAGACACTGCATGATGAAGGTAATAGTACCACCAGCTGACTCCAGAGCACTGCTGTATACACATTTTTATATTTTCAAGAAGGCAAGATAATGAAGGTTTGAAAACCATTTATGGATCTAAAATTAGACCTGGATTCTCTTAAGAGTCAAGTGATGCATTCTTGGTATCGGTGAGCTCCTGTTTCTTTACCATCTGAATCATAACTCTAGTCCTAGAATCCTAACATGACTATTAGAGTCCCTGGGCAGAGAAAATTCCAAGTTATTCCACTGTAAGACAGAGCTGTGTTCCAATTGCTGTTCTTTTAAAAACATCTAAGAAACAGCTGCTGTTTTTCTCTTCCCATCGCTCTCACCCTGTTTGTGTTAAATGAATTCTTCCCTCTTGCAGGTAATCGATTTATCATATCTGGGTATGATATTCCCCTAACTATTCCCCTAGGACAATCCAAAGATGAGTATGTGTCCCATGCTGGACCAATCAAAGTTCTTCTCAGCACCTTTCCACCAGAGCTATTCAGGAAGATGGTCCAATTGGGCAGGAATAAATGGATTGGGTATAAGTTTTGGATAAACAGCTGCCATTTTAACCAGCACAGGGAAGAACTTATCCAGGGATTGGACAGGAATACAGTTCTCTAAGACAATGTTTCAGCTCCTGAATGCAACCACGCCCATAATAAAGATTAGTCCTTAGAATTGCCAGTTTTGTGAGCTAAAAATCACTACGAAACCCAATTATGCATAACTGGTCAAGACATTATTTTTGTTTCTGAGAACTGAGGAGTCCTGTCTAATAAATGTCTAAATTTCCTTGATTTTGCACATATATCTATGTAATATTATGGTATTTCTATTATAGAAACCTTCATTTTATATTAAATTACATATTAAATTTGACAGCTACATGTATGTCTTTCCCTTTCCTAGATTTATTTTCCATTATTTGAATTACACACTTGAGTATAATCTAACTCAGAAGGGTATACTCTGAAGCTCTCTTGTGTCTGAAGGCTGGCTCCTTTCAATTCTCAGCCTTGACTGTCAGTATGGCTAAACCAAAGGAAGATTCAGATGAAAATGCTTCTTTAAGATTGTCTTCTCAGCTCCTCTGTTTTCTAGAATCTTCTGTCATAGATGAGAAGGCATATGTTAGCATGATTTGTTTACAAGTATATATAACCCCTCTCTAGAAGCTGGTAAAATTTTACCTGTGGATTTTAAAAAATTTTACCTGAATGTGTCTACGTGTGCACATTTCTAAAGACATGTATTTAATTTCCAAGAATTTTTTGATGCTTATTTATTTTTCAGTAATAGCCTGCTCTTGTTTTATGTATGTGATAATCTACTGAATTTTTCTGAGGCAACGACTAAAAGTATTTATTTTGAATTTCTGTTCTGTTTTCCTAATGTAACTCTACTTCCTTTGAAGCAAATTTCTCTGATCACTTTGTTGCCCTCTTTCTCCCGGGGGGGGGGGGGGGGGGCGGGGCCCATGATTAAAAACAAAATTATCTACTGATGCTTGGCTGTCTTTCCTGTGTTTGGATGAGGGTGTCAGCAATGGTATGGAGTGAATATCTTTGTTGCATGTGAATATTGCTGTTTCCTTATTATGGATCAGAAAGCCTATCAACAGCAGCCATGGGTGTGGTGTACGAACCAGGACTGGACTAAGGGAAGTTTCACAGGGACAGAGATGGACGCTTGCATTCCGGGGCAAGGATTCCATTTGGATAGGGTGGTCAGTTCTTCTCTGTAGCCACAATGCTGGCTTTGGCTGATGGTGCTTAAATCAGTTCAGCCACCTTGAAACTCAAGTTTCATTTTATTTTAATGTGTGTTTTTTTTTTTTTTTTAAAGCAAATAGTTAAACAGGATTGCTTCTTATACCACTGTCATGGGCTAGAGTAGTGTAAAATATTACACTACTGGCTAATTTACTATCAGATAGTATCTCTCAATACTGATATTTGCAAACCACATAATGGTAGTTGGGTTTTGACATTCTGCAGTGCTCAAACGGATAGCATTTACCTACCTCCTTATTTAATGCACATGTCCCCTGCAGTGTGGATATCACTATTCCTATTTTGCAAATGATAAAAGAAGCCTCAACCAACAAATTACGTCACCTATCCCCGAGGGTGTGTGTTGCAGAAACACTCTGCTCAGCTTATAAAAGGGGTAAGTTGATTCAAACATCACAAAAAACCCACATGGTGGGCAAGAGTCAAATTAAAGTTCTTTAACCAATTTGTTACATGAATCTTACTGAGTATATCTGCATTTAGACTCTTCTAAGCCAAAAGATTTGCTTCCATGTTCTATGGAACAAATCTTGGATCCATTTTTCTGGGAATCTGAACATACTTGAAACCATTTCTTGAGGAAAAAACCTTCAGTCCGTCTTTATACATTTCTGGGGCGTCATCTTTGAGGAAAATGTGGGGCAGTGGATGGTGATGCCCGTTGGCAAGAACAAAGCTTGTGTCTTAGTTTTCATTGTCAGAATAGAAACTCTGTCTCCAGATTGTCTAGTCTATTAAAATATCTGAATTTTATTTAATCAATGCCTCAGAAACTGAGGTTCAAGGACCTGCCAAGTTGCCAAGGGACTCAATCTCAAATTGACTATGCTTTGGGTCTGGCATGAAAGAAAGGTGAGGGAGCTGCCGTCTGAGATGGGCAATCTAAGAAAAATGGCAACCCTCCCTTTGCTGCTTTCTTCCAGCTTCCATCCTTTTAATATCAGAGGTCTAGATAATAAAGTACGTGGCCTACTTTTACTTAGTTGTCCATAATGCAGTGTTCATCCATCACTCTGGATGTAAATTTGATATAAAAATGACCAAATTATGAAATAAATGAGTGCTGTTTGAAGTGGCATCCTCTCTGATCACTTTGGCCTTGTTCCCCCGAGCAGGCGGGACTGCGCTGTCTCTTTATGGCTGCCTTTACCTGCATTCCCTCCCCCTCCCTCTTCCCAGCACAAACATTTCTGAGCTCTCCTAGTGTTTACTTCTAACCACTTAAGGAAAATGTGGCTTTCAAAAATAGCATTAATATATTTTTATTTCCAATCATTTAAAATAACATTATTCCTGGGGGTTAGGGTTAGGGCATTGGGGGGGTTAGGGGAGGGCTGGCATTAGGAGAAATACCTAACATAGATGACGGGGTGATGGGTGCAGCAAACCACCATAGCACATGTATACCTATGTAAGAAACCTGCACGTTCTGCACATGCACCCCAGAACTTAAAGTATAATAATAAAAAAGTGAACAAATTAAATTTAATTTAAAAAATGATTCCTTTTTCTAGACTTTTCTAATTTGAATAATACTGAAACACGAAAACCTGCCTCCAATCCCCTTTGAAATTCACTGTGATTTAAATAAGAAATAAAATAGATTTCTTGGATGATAAGAGAGGAAAGGAGTCAGGCCATCCTCTCACCTGACAGGCAGATGGCATCTTCTGGGCAAGCTGTGTGCTCTACCCTGTGCTGCCCTCAGGACCCCAGGCTGACCCCGTGCAAAAGGGCACTTGGAGTCCAGTGCATCTCACCCAGTCAGGAAGGCCTCCTCAAGCTGGCATACTGTGCAATATAAATTCTCGACAATATAATCAACATTTAGTGTGCAGTAACAGAAAAGAGCATTCTTTGACAAAAGCTAAGAAATCAGATATCTGAGCCTCACCTCTTTGATGCTGAAGAACAGACAGCATTACAGGTCATTTTCTGTGACTCAGGGAAGATGACCGGCTGTGCTGTAATGCCACCCTGTGAGGTCAGTCATCCCAGGCACCTGTCCCTGTGCCTCGCCTGCCCCCCCAGAGGTGCCTACCGAGAGCCCCCACTGGGCACAGGGCCCCAGCCGGGCCCAGCCAATCTTAGCATCTCATCTTCACGTCTCTGCTCCTCCTTCCCTTGTACCTAAAAGTGGGGGTTGGTGGTGACAGACAAAATTGTCACTGTTCCTCTGCAATGCAACATTTTATTAGGTGTTTTTAAGAAAAATTACAACATAGAAAGGGCTGGGCGCAGTGGCTTACACCTGTAATCCCAGCACTTTGGGAGGCCAAGGTGGGTAGATCACTTGAAGTCGATCACAGGAGTTCGACACCAGCCTGGTCAACATGGTAAAACCCCGTCTCTACTAAAAATACAAATATTAGCTGGGCGTGGTGGCCCGTGCCTGTAATCCCAGCTACTTGGGAGGCTGAGACAGGAGAATCACTTGAACCCGGGAGGCAGAGGTTGCAGTGAGCCAGGATTGTGCCACTGCACTCCAGCCTGGGCCACAGAGTGAGACTCTGTCTCACAAAACAAACAAATAAAACACATAAAAAGGAAACTTTTCATTTTTTTTTTCTTTTCACATAGATTATGAAATTCTTTCTGGGCCAGTTCTGTTCTTTTATTTCCTTATTGATGGCTTCCTAAGTTTTGCCATCTATAAAATCTACAGAGTTTGTGGTATTACCACTGGGTTAGCTGCATGGTTTCTGTCTTGCTGTCCCGGCCTCTGCATGCTCCTTGAGGACGAAAGACTCTTCATGGGCCCTCCTCGTACAGGCACTGGGCTTGTCGGGAGATGGCCATGTTTCAGGTTAACTGAAGCTACTGTAACTCTTTTCTCTTCTGACTGACTGGCCTGGAAAGAGTGACTTTCTGATGTTTTTTCTCCAAGACATCTCCCTGTACTGGGAGCTGCTAAGGGCCCTGTTCCCCCTCTGCCGCTTGGCCAGGGGCCCTGTGCCTGCTAGGAACCCCCAAGAGAGGTCCCAGATGACTAAGACCAGCCTTGGCCTCCTCCGAAGCCCCCAGCATCTCAGCTCTCCCTCCTGCTTCTGTTATATGATTTCCTTCCCATTTTCTGTGCAACACAAAGCTGGGCTGTGCACTTACAATGATGTCCATCACAGAAAACCCAGCCTTTGAAGATGCTTGGTAGCAGAGGGGGTTTTGGGGCATATCAATCATGAAATGGCTGGAAATATAAGACAACGGAACTTGCTTTTAAGGTAAAACATCCGTTTCCTTTCTGCAGGCTTCCTTGTTTCAGTGGAGAAGGTTGTCTTCTATCCAGGATCCAAACCTTTCTTTCCTGGAGGAGCCGGGAGAATTGAGGGGACAGATGGGGGAGCCAGGAGAGAGGGAGTGCCTTTTAGGAGCCAAGGGAGCAGCTTCAGAGAGAAGAGGACTTGCAGATATGACCCCAAGGTTGGCTACTGCACGCATTTGTAGCCGGAGTTCTCAGAACATGTCCTTCCCTTCCCTCTTGAAAGTCCTCATCTTCCTGCAAGGGCAGCTCAGGCCCTCCCTCCTCCATGAAGTTGGCATCTCCAGGGGCCCCAGTGTTCATCCTCCCTGGACTCACGATGCCCATGCCGCTGCCACTCTTTTTGTTGCACTAATAATGTGTCTTTCCAGCTTGGCGTTCAGCCCCCTCAAGGGCCGCGTGAAACTCATCTCTTAATGTCCTCATCCACAAGGCTGAATTCCTCTCTCTAAGGACTCAGTGAAGATTAAACAAGACAGCACTTATGAAGGAGCTAGGAGGGCACAAGGTCAATGCTCAGTAATGGCAGCTAAAATTATCACAGGCGCTGGGCCTAGCTGCCTGGCTGGCCATAAACATCCCAAGTTCTCTGAGAACGATGATGGTCTTGCCCTTGGCCCACATCCGAGTCCCCTGGAGGGCTTGTTAAAACAGAGACTGTCCAGACCCCATGCCCAGCCCCGTACCCCTATGAGTTTCTGATTCAGTGGGAATGGGATGGGCCCAGAGGCGTATGTTCCCGGGTGCTGCTGCTGCCAGCTGGCCTGGGCTACATGTCGGAAGGCTTCCTCGTACCTCCCCCAGGGTTCCTGGCCAGCCGGCTTTCTTCCCCTCACTGGACTGCCGCAGAATCACCTACATTTAAGCTTTGTATCCCCATGTAGCTTTCTGCCATCATCTTACTGAAACCTCTTCCCTGCCATGGTTCAAAGACAGCTGTGTCTCCAGCAACAGGCGCTAGAGTTAACGGACAACCCGTTTTAAAAATTTACATTCAGCTCCTGCTCTCAAAAGGCAGGAATATTTGCCTTTTTCTAAAATTAGCAGATTCCATTTCCCATTTCAGTGCTCTTCATATGTCTCCTGTTTTATGGGAATTTGTCCCAAAATGCCCTCAACAAAGTTACAAGTGACATTTTCCTCCAGACAGAAGTAGAGCTGAAATAATTAATTGCAGAAACTGTAACAGAATAGCTTCAGAAAGACAGAATGAGAAAATGACTTTCAAAAATAAAACACATTCCAAATGTTTGTAAACTATTCCCAAAACGAAGAGCAAATAAACAATATGGGGGGGGTGGATGATGAAGTGGGGGGCATAAGGTAGAGCAGGGGGAGGAGAGCTGAGCAGGGCAGGGGTGGCACAGCCTGAGAGCCAGCAAATGGGACCCCGAGATGCTGTAGACAATGGCGGAGAGGCAGCAAAGAGCCTCCAAGTCCCAGGTGTCAAAAGGGCTGTCCAAAGGCTAGTGAGAGGTGCCTGTAACACCACCAGGGGAAATGAACCCTCGTCAATGGCAGTGTTGAAGCGTGAGGCTCCAGAGATCACCTGTCTGGTGTTTCTGCAGCAGTGCCTCCATCTGCAACCTCAGGCCGTCAGTTTCCTGGCCAACTGGGTTACTTTTGCCTTATTAATTATTTGTATCAATTGCCTGAAGTTTGGGCCAGATTAAATAGCAAAGACTGTGAAGGTGACTAATTTAAACCATTACCTGGTTCGGGACTAAGGAATACAACATGTCTTTTAATATTGAAAAGATATTCTAATAGGGGCTTGTTCCAAGATGAATTCTCTTCTGTATAATATTAGAAATCACACAAGGCTAACACACCATTACAAGTGAGTGGAGAAAAGCTAATGATTAATAACTATGCTTCAATACAGCGCTCTCCCGACATACACACACAGCAAAACCCATCATAGCAGTCCCTCCTTATTGGAGGTTTTGCAGTTTGTCACCTGTGATCAACCAAGCTCTGGAGATATTGAATGCACAATTCCAGAAATAAACACTTGGTCAGTTTTAAATCATGTGTCCTTCTGAGGAGCCTGGTGAAATGTGCCCTCCTGTCCTGTCCCGCCACAGATGGAATCCTCCCTTTGTCCAAAGCATCCACACCGTCTCTTCCCCTGCCTGTGAGTCACTTAGCAGTGGTCTTGGTTCTCAGATGGACTGTCTCAGTGGCACAGAGCTTGTTCCAGGGGCCCTTACTATACTTAATAATGGTCCCAAAGTGCAAGAGGATTGATGTTGGCATATTGTTATAACTGTCCTGTTTCATTACTAGTCATGATCACTCACTGTGCCTAATGTAGATATTAAACTTCATCACAGGTGTTTATGCATAGGGAAAAAACATGGTGTATATATACATGTATATATAGTCAGTGCTGAGGTTTTAGGGATCCATGGAGGGTCTTGAAACATATCCCCCCATGAATAAGGAGGGACTACTATACCTAAAAGGTACTCAGATAGAGTAAAGTGGTCAGCACAAAAGCAATAAAAGTAACACGATGATTTTTCCTAGAACTCCGCTCCCGTAGTCCAGCCTGCCTTGGCAATGTGCATCTGCTTGTAACAGTGATAAGATCAGCATCAGGGCCCGTAATTTTGGGAAGCTTGTATAGAGTTGTTTCTAGCCTTATCCAAAGTCAACAGACTACTCAGCCAGCAAATTAAATGTTTCACACACAAACCACCTGTCTAACTCACAATTATGGTGGCCCAAAATAACTCGGCTTTCTTGGCCAGAAAACACTCACCTCAGCAAAACCCACCAACACCCAAAATAACCTACATGAGATGCTGGGGCTCCAGCCTTAGGATTTCAGGGTCTTTCCCACAGACTGGAAGTTGAATGTTGTCCCCTTGGGAGGCAGGGACCCCATTTCCCTCTCCATGTCCTGAAATGATAGACGGCCACACCCCACCTCTTCCATTCCTCTTATTACAGATACCCTCCTACAACCATGTTCTATGAGGATTTTTCTATTAGGATTATTTAGGTTTTTAAAATAAAGTTTACTTTGTTTTTCTTTCATATAGAAAGTAGGGAAAACACAAACATTTGGAAATCACTTATCTGGGGATCACTTGTACCCAAGATAACCATGGTTTACATTAGGTTGCTTTTTTGGTAGCCTTTCGGTTTTAGAAGCTTTTTGGATAAATGTAACATAATTTCTGAAATGTCTGAAGAAAATCAGATCCATCCCCCCCACTACGTTTATGTACACACTTTGTACTCAACAGATTCAAGACACACTTTTCTCCATCTTTTGTGTCAATTTAAACAATTATGGGTATGGTAACTCGCATCTGTAATCCCAGCACTTTGGGAGGCCGAGGTGGGAGGATCACTTGAGCCCAGGAGTTGGAGACCAGCCTGGGTAACACAGTGAGAACCCGTCTGTCTCTACAAAAAATTTTAACAATTATCCAGGCATGGCAGAGCGTTCCTGTAGTCCTAGCTACTGGGAGGCTGAGGCAGGAGGACTGCTTGAGCCTGGGAATTTGAGGCTGCAGTGAGCGACGATCGCACTAATGCACTCCAACTTGGGTGACAGAGTGAGAACCTGTCTCCAAACAAATAAACACCACCACCACAACCCCCCAAAGCAATGACGTAACACTGTGCGGATTCAACTGTGGCCTCCAGCAAATTAGTGCTTACAGGCTATGACTTCTCACCTGTAAAACAGGGAGAAGAATAATAGTATTCATTCACTCAGGAGCTTCATGGAGAGGTGTGATGATGCAGGGAAAGCCTGACAGAGCCTGGACGGTTTGGAGTCTCTGAATGTGGGCTGTTAGAACGAGTTTGATTACTGTGGTTCCCATCTGTTTTCAGCCTACAGGCCGATATGGCAGGTCCTCCAACCACGTCTTTCATTCAATGTTGTCTTATTATCCCAGGCTGGGGCCGCTGTCTGTGCAGAGATTGCACCTTCTTGGCAGGTCTGTGTGGATTTTCTCTGGGTGCGTGTGTTTCCTCCCATGTCCCCAAACTGTGCATGTTAGGATCACTGGGGTGTCCAAATTGTCCCGGTGTAGGTGAGTGTGAGTACGCCCGCAACGAGATGGGGACCAGTCCAAGGCTGGCGTCCGCCCTGTCTCCTGTGCTGCCCTGGTAGGCTGCCATCTTCTGTGACCCTGAACTGAAAAAACTGGGCAAATCATCACACTACTTGCTTTTATTAATCTTTCTTAAATGTATGTATAGCTCATATTTATTAATGTTTAATATTAGTAGTGTTTGGTCTTTATTTAGAAGCGTTTTGGTCTTATTTAGAAGTTTAGTGATGTTTCAGTGGTCAGAAATATGTGGTAGAAATTGTTTTTATCAGTTGGTCTATGGTAAAATCGGTTTCATTATCTGTTGTTCTGCATAAAGCCGTGGTTTCCAAAAACCTAACCTATTGCTGATGTTAAGTGAGGTCTTACTGTGTAATTATTCATTAGTGGTCATGATCTTTTCAAAGACTGGGAATTAAAGAACAAATGCAATTACATGGGGGCTGCAGAAACTGCAATCTTAAGGCTTTCGGGAAGCTTCCCAGGAGTGGGAGAGGACAGGAAGGAGGAGGCCTAAAACACATGTTTCTAGGAGGAAGTCCCAGGAAGCCATGGGGTTGTTTGTAGATCAAACAAGTCTGGTCGGGTAGGGGTGGGTGGGAGGGAGAGGGCTGGCCCTGTTAGCATAAGTAAGTCCGAGCCAGGCAGCGAGAAGTTGGTGAGGGCACCCTCTCCCAGCTGCCCTGCCACTGTTCCCTCATCCTGCCGTTGCACTAACTCCACCCGGAAATACAGTCAAGATGATTGCCTTCTATTTGCTATTCTCTAGTCCCAGTGGGATCTGGGGTTTTTCTATTTCTTAGCATTACCCAATGCGGCCCGTTTGTTGCTAACCGTTCAGCACTCATCTCACCCCCTCATAGGGAGCATGTGGTCCTCCATGGTTGTGTAGGGTTGAAATGGAGACATCTGCTCCTGATTTGTATTGAATAAACCCTCCACAGGCCCTCCCTTCATGATGAGAACTGCCGTAAGCTCTGCTGGGTGCCTCCACGGGTCGGTCTGATCCAGTCTTCAGTGCGCACAGCTCACTCTGGCTGTTTGAGAGCAGTGGCTCCTCCAGGTGTTTTCAGCACTCCACAGGCCCCAGAGCACATGAGCACCAGCCCAGATCTCCCAATGAAAGGTCTTAACAAGTTGCATTTTCTTCATGGTTATCAAAGCAATCTCTGTAAGAAACTATTTCTTGGGAAGAAAAGGTTCCCACTTGCTTCTCCGTAAGTAGCTTACAGAATGTAAGCTCTGCCAAAGCTACTATCTATCTGTAGCTTGACTTATAGAAGGCCTTATCCACTGTCATGGCATTTCACAGAGCATTGCTTCTGATCCAGAAACTTGCTTCCCAGCCAAAGAAGTGCAGCAATGAGCCCATGCATGGAACTCACTGCTCTTACCATGTTCCCCACTACCTTGAAGCAGCTGGTTTGACAGAACAGTAGAGTGGCCTTTTGAAAACTCAGTTACAGGGTCAGAGAGGTAGCAATACCTTGCAGGCCTGGGGCGATGTTCTCCAGAAAGCTGTGTATGCTCTGAATGACGTCCCATATATGCTGGTTTTCCCATGGGGTCCAGGAATCAAGAGGTTAAAGGGGAGTAGCACCATCATTATCCGTAGTGACCCATTAGCAACATTTTTCTTTTTCTCATGACTTTTATGTTCTACTGGCCTAGGGGTTTTAGGCCCAGAGGAAAAAAAATGATTCTACCAGGAGGCACAACAGTGATTCCACTGAACTGGAAGTTAAGATGCCTCATGGTCAGTCTGGGCTCCTCAGGCTTTTGCGTCAACAGGCAAAGATGGGACTTATGGTGTTGGCTGGGTGACTGACCCAGACTACCCTGGGGAAAATAGACTACTGCTCTCGAATGGAGGTAAGGAACAGTATGGGATGCAGGAGATCTCTTGGGACTTCCCTTAGTAAGCCCTGTGATGAAGGTCAATGGAAACTACCCCTGACCCATTCCAGGTAGTACCACTAATGGCCCAGACCCTTCAGGAATGATGGTTTGCATCACATCACCAGGTAAAGACCACAACCAGCCGAGGTGCTGGCTGAAGGCAACAGGAATACAGAATGGGTAGAAGACATTATAAATATCAGCTGTGATGTGACCAGTTACAGAAATGAAAACAGTAATTGTCAATGAGTATTTCCTTCTTATTTTGTTAAGAATATGTTTGTGTGTGTGTGTGTGTGTATACACACACATATATATCTCTTTTACTTTCCTCATACCCTTAACATGTGACATAAGTGACTTCTATATCAGTGTTAATTATTGATAATTTTACATCATAGTATTTTAAGTTTCAGGCTATCAGGAGAGAGTAAACATCAACTCAAGGACTTTACCTTCTCTTCTGGGAAGGGATGAGTGCATTTTCAGTTGTATACAGGACAGCAGTGTTATGCCAATTGGAATTGTGACCTTGTTTTGTCTTCCTCTGGGGATTACGGTTTAAAGACATGCATACAGGTGGCGAGTTGGCAAGGGGTGAATTTGCGATGGCTAAGCAGGGGGTGTTCAGATACTTGGTGAGACATTATTTCTGGGCGTTTCTGTGAGGCTGTTTACTGGAGAGGTCAGCATCTGAATGGACAGACAGTAAAGATGTGCCCTCACCACTGTGGGCAGGCATCCTATCTGCTGAGGGTCCAAACAGAACAAAAAGGCAGGGAAGGGTGAATGTGTTCTGCGTTTGAGCTGGGACACCTATCTTCTCCAGTGTTTGAGCATCAGAGCTCCTGGTTCTGGGGCCTTCAGACTTGGACAGAATTTCATCACCAGCTTTCCATGGTCTCCAGCTAATAGATGTCAAACAATCAAGCTTCTTGATTTCTATAATTACACAAGCCCATCCCTATAAAAAATCTCTCCCTGTCATAGATACACACACACACACACACACACACCTCATAAATATATCCTATTGGTCTGTATCTCTGGAGAAGCCTAACTGATAGAGATTTTGGAATAAATATTCCATTAGGGCTAAATAGTAGGGAGGATTAAAATAGGCCTCATTTTAAGAAAATCTTCACCATCTTTCTAATGCTTTGAATTTGTTCAGAAAACAAAACATACATTTAGCGATGGTCTAATTATTCATTACTACAAGTCTACAAAATTAGCTTTCCCAGGATGCAACCGTGACAGCAGATTCAGTGTGGATGTTTGCTGCAGTGAAACACAGTTCATGTCTCTCTCTCTTTCCATAATTTGAGTCTGTGAGATGTGGCAGGAAATACATCCAAGGAAACTTGCTTGAAGGTGCAGCTGCTTCTCCAAAGCCTCCATAATCCCGAGCTCTGGGTCAGCCCCTGAGTCACAGCATGACTGCAGGGCAAAGGCTTAAGTCAGAGCCACGGTGTCCCGGCGCGCAGCCGGCCTGCTGAGACTTGGAGAGAGTCCTCCAGTTAACACCGCTGGTTTCTCTGAAGTGGCCAACGAGCGGCCACTCCAAGTGTCTCAACTAAATTGGACCAGTTTAAGACCAGCCACACTGGGTGAAGCATTCCCAGACGACACCACGGCTTATTTACTTGTATGTTTCATCTTCACATGGAAACGTGGGCACTTGCTGATCTGCAGGGGCTGGAGGGGAAAATGATCTTTCCCTTGTCAGCCAGGGGCATGGCTCAACGTGCCATCTGAAGCAGCTCTCAGCCTGCCACCCCAGGAATCGTGCCTGCCAGCACCAGGGACTGTGTCTGCAGGGGTGGCATGAGCATGCCTGCTGGCCCTGGCTCGGCTGCCCTGGAGGAGGCCCCGAGACATGGGTGAAGAGCGCTGGGGCACACACAGGAGAACGACAGTGAGGTCCTGAGTCCTGGACATGCATCTGCTCGGGACTCCAACCCAGCAGCCCCCGAAGCAGTGAGAGGTGCTCTGCACTGCAGGCAGGCGCTTCATTTTTATCAGCTGTAGGGGGCACATTTTCAGCACTCTCTCAAAGGCAATATGCACAGTTATTAAATTTCCTAAGAAAAAGCAGACAGACATTGCTCTGCATCACTTGTGTGAGTGCATGAAGTAGAAAATCAAACATTTTCTTTAAGGGTTGTTTATTTAACAACATAATATTTACGTTTCTTCTGACTTTTTAAAAATGAGGGTTAGAGTGGCTTCATTTCTCCAGTTTGACTGAATCAGGGGAACCTGCACCAATCCATCTACAGAGGTCTGCAGACAGCAGCAGGAGGCAGGCTGAGGGCCTGGTGTGGCCCCATGAGGGCCCTGAGGAAGCCCGGCGCCTACACGTGTCGCAAGCAGCAGCTAGGATGCATCCTGCACTTCCTTTCATGCAGTAAAACTGGTGCTGCCATATCTCTAACTTTTTTTAAAAAGAAGAATTCAAGATCTTAATGCACAATCTTCTGCACTTTAAATTGTGACCATTTTCATAATATTTAGGATTTGTTGAGTACCGGCCGACATGCATTTGCTGAGGACTCCAACCCAGCAGCCCCTGAAACGGTTCTAAACGTTCTACATGTCATTTGCATGTATAATTCTCAAAAGCACTTTTTCTTTCAATATAAAGAAACTCAGGCACAGAAAAGTTAAGCAAGCTGCCTGAAATCATGCAGTAACAGAACCAAGCCCTGAGTCCACACAGCCTGGCTCTAGCCCCATACTGTGCACTTCCCCAGACAGTGCAGGACCCTCAGCACCCTTTCTGTCCCTGTCTCCTTTGTGGAGCAACCTGGTCGTCTGGGAGATGGACCCTGATTATTCAATCAAACATGGTAATCCTGTCCTCCTCCCTGACGACTGGTCAGTGCATTCTGGCCTAAGCCAATAGGTGTGTGGCACTCCCTCGGCCATGTGATTGGTTCAGGAACTCACATGTGGCTGACTTGGGTAAGTAGGCTGACCCAATCCCTATAGGTGCAGTATAGGATCCCATACATGTCCTTGTACGTTAACTCAGCTTAAGTGGCTTTTTTTTTCAGGCAAAGATATGCTAATTCACCAGCAATCCCACTTCTGGGTATATATTCCCGAGGAATGAAGGCAGAGTCTCAAAGAGATATTTGAATATCTACGTTCACTGCACCATCATTCACAATAACCGTGAGGTGGAAACAACGTAAATGCCCACTGACAATGGATGGAGAAAGAAAATGTGGTCTATACATATACTTGAAAGATACTTAGCCTTAAAAGGGAAGGGCATTCTGTTATATGCTACAACATGGATGAGCTTCGAGGAAATTGTGCTAAGTGAAATAAGCCAGTCACAAAAGAGAAGCAGGGGGGAGAGGGCAAAGGGGGAGCTGCTCTTCAGTGAGTAGAGAGTGTCAGATTTGCAGGACGATGAGGTCCTGGAGATCTGTTTCGCAGCACAGTGAATATACTTACATCTACTGAACTATGCCTTTGAAAATGGAAGGAATGGGACATCTTATATTATTTTTTTTTTAATCACAATTTTAAAAAAGCATACCGATTCAGCAGCTTATTCAAACCATTTTAAAAGTCTTGCCCGGGTTGAGCAAAACAAGCCTAAGCATAACACAGAGGCTGCCAGGCCTGAGCAGAGTCTCCTGGGCCCTGCTGCCTGGAAAGGATGCAGCGTGGTCTGTGGTGACGGGTTCATATTCAGGCTCATTTTCCTCATTTTTCTCCCTATTAGCTGGGAGAAACCAGGGACAATGTGGCAAGCTTTCAGACAGACAGAATTCATTACATGAGAACTGTGTGAATAACACTGACTTCAGGAGAAACATTTCAAAGTCGGCCCACAGAAAACACCTTCACAGCATTCTAACAAGCACACAGAGGATAGAGAAAAACAAGTGTTAGCTGATTATGGACTGTCTCCCAAGCCCCAATATTTCAGATGTGGGCAAGACACAAGACAGGTTCTGTGTGTGTGTGTGTGTTCTAAGTGTGCACATGCATTCACAAATGCTTGAAAGACCTAAGTGAAGGCTGAGCAGTGCCTGGGGAAATGGGGAGGGTGAAGGGAAACAGGAACACTTGATTTTGGATTGTGTAAAGAATTGTGGCCCTCACTCATCCACAGGGTTTTTGGCTTTGCCGTGCCCGGGGCTGTGATATTCAGAAGCAAGCACAGAAGTCTTATCAGAGCTGCAGCTGCTCCATAAACTGTGGAAGCAAGGAGGGAGTTCAAAGTCAGGGCAGAGGCCGAGTGCATGCAGGAATGGTGGTTTGCATATGGTGTTGGGCCAGTGTGGGCTGCAGCCAGCTTGGGCAAAATCAGCACGGCTGGCCACAAAGGTAGCAGGGCTCAGGCATCCAGCAGGGCCAAGCCCTGGAGTAAGACTCTGGGTCTCCCCAGTGCATCCGCTTGGGTACAACAGAAGCTTTCTAGCCTCTGTTGCCATCAGCACACAGGATAATGCACATCAGCTACTATGGGCTGAACCGTGTTCCCTAAAAATTCACATGTTGAAGTCGGAACCTCCAGCACTTCTGAAGGTAACCTTATTAGGATAAGGTCTTTTAAACAATGTTGATTAGGGCGGAGGCCTCATCCAATAGGACTGGTGTCCTCATAAGTAGGCAATGTTAGGACACAGACATACAACAAGGGAAGACTGGGTGAAGACCCAGGGATAAGGTGGCTGTCTGCAAGCCAAGGAGAGAGGCCTCAGGAGAAACCAACCCTGCCTACACCTTGATCTCGGACTTCCAGCCTCCAGGACAGTGAGAGAATTCACTTCCTCCCAGTCTGTGGTATTATGTCATGGCAGCCCTAGCAGACTAACACACCAGTGCACTGTGTGGCTGTGATGAAAATACTGAAGTAATTGAAGTCCAGTACAGTGTCTGTGGCTTGAGAGGCCCAGACATGGTGACTGTCTCAGTCTCTGTGGGGTCCTCTGACCTCCCTTCCTCTGGAGTTGAGCCCCTCCTTCCTCATATTTTTGTGCAGGCCCATACTTGCTGTTGGCTGTGGGTTCTCGTGGGCTTGCACATGAGAGATCATCAGACAAAGCTCAAACAGCACACCCTACCTCCTCCACTTTCTCCTTCCTCTGTGGACACAGGGAATGGCTTCCTTGGGAGATCCAAGCAGGGTTAGAGCCTTGTAGCCCTCCCCCACAGACTAACAGAACACAGAGTAGGGAGGAGGGATAGTGGAAGTTAAGCAGGTGCTTGGGACCAGACTGGCAAGGTTCAAGTCCTGGCTTAAATATTAACTTGCTTTTGGTCACAGACAAGGTTCTTATCGTCTGTGTGCTGCCGTTTTCTTATTTGTAAAACGAGGATGATAACAATAGCAGTGACCTCATAGGGCTGTGGTAGAGATTAAAGGGTTACTCCAGGAAAAGTGCATGGGAAGGGGGTGCTACTTTAGCCATCGTCACTTCCTGCCCCCGTGTCACTGGCGGTGAATCCACGAAAACGAAGACCTCTGCCCCTCCATGGGCTGAGCCGCCCTGTAGTCCCACTGTGCAGCCTGCACCCCAAGCAGAGGCGGCCTCCTTCATGGCAAGGTGCCTCCTGGCTAACAAACAGCCAGAGGGAGGCAAACCTAAGTGCAAGGGCAGAGATGAAAGTTAAGGCTTGAGTTTACTAACAGGGTTGGTTTGGATTTCTGCCCTATCTAAATATGGAAGACTATCCATTTAAACAATTGGCCATATTCTCTTTAATCTTTAAATCTCTTCCCAGTCATAAATTAGGCACCAAAGAAGAGGCCTGACAATAATTTCTGGGAAGGCAAAGTGGACAAGTTCAGAATCCTTGCAAAACCTGCCAGGGACCAAAGCCCCAGGTTCCGAGATATATTGTGTGGGGGGGGGTGGGGGTGACGGTAGGAGGCATACTGGCAGCCACAAGGTAATATAGCCACATACTGTCCTTGGCCTCGTATCTTCACACACGTGCAGGCACACACGCGGTGTCTACACATGCATGTATGTGTGCGCACGTGTGATGCATGTGTATTTGCACAGAAGTTACAATGTATGTAGATGTACCTGTATGCATGAATATATACATGCATGAATATGTACACCATGTGCAGGCGTCTCTGTAGGCATTTGTATATATACACACATATTTTGTACACAGTGTGTGTATGTACGGATAGATTTTAAGATACACTATGTGTGCACATGTATTGTGTGGGGTATGCATTCATGCACTGTACACGTCTATGCACATGTACATGAGTATAGATATGTGTGCATCATGGTACACATGCATGGATGCACACACACGCATCCCTTTTGGACCCACTAGTCACACTGTAACAGTGGACGGGGAGTTAGCCGTCTGACCACAGACCCTTCTCAGCTGCGTGATCTTAGGCAAGTTACTGGACTACTCACTTTCCCCCTCTTTGTAAATGAGAGAACTCAGTCCTATAATTACCGTCACTAAATTGTTGTGTGTCTGGCTGCAGCATAATATTGGCATAAACGCATTAAAGCCCTGATGTTAATTTTTTGTATGTTTCCACTCCCTTCAACTCTGTCCATCAATGGGATAATCAGGGCTCCCCCTGGTGGTTGAAATGTGTGGGTAAAGCCATCCAAGAAGCTCCTGTCTCTTAAAAGCAGCCCCTTCAGTGCTTACTAATCTGGCAGAGGGAGTGAGGGTCGGGGGCAGCTGGCCACTGCAGTGGAGCCCATGACAGACCCTTCTCTGGTGCCTGCACCTGCCTAGCCCCAGCCACACAGCTGGGCTCCTGGCTAGAGCCGGAAATCTGAGTCAGCCGTTCTCAAGCCAGGCTGGAGCAGCACAGGAGGTGGGCTGACCTCCTCTTAGCTACTTTTGGTAAACATGGCTTAAAGAACACACTCATGGCAGGTGAAAATTAAGTGGATAAATTATCTTTTGCTTCCTTTTGAAAACTTGGATAGGGGAGAAATAGTTCCATAGGTTGTATATGCACTCACTTCCCCCACATTTTCATTTCACAAAGGATGCGTTCAGATGACTATAAAAATGCTGTGACCAGCTTTCTCTCTCCTGAGATCAATACTCAGCTTTATCACTAGGGTCATCAATTTTAACACTTCGCGTTCTCCATTTAGACAATTTCCCAATTAGCTAGAATGGACCTTTACTACTCAATTAATTTAGGATTTGTTATTAAAAACTATATTTTGCTAACTTTCCCTGCTAGGTTTACAGTACTGTCATAATGTAGCATGTATAGTTATGTGTATGCTTTGTGTATATATACACATATACACACACATACACAGATCAAAAATAATTACAAAGGCATGCAAGGAAACTTGAGGGTGATGGATGTGTTTATTACCTTGATTGTGGGTGATGGTTTCATGGTGTATACCAGTATCAAAATTGATCATATCATACACTTTCTTTGTACATATACAGTTTTTTGTGTGTGTCAATTATACTTCTATAAAGCTGTGAAATATAAAAAATAGCATAAAACCCACAAATCCCCATCAATGTTCTTCCTGCACTTCACCTTGCAATATTAAACGGAGACTTGTAACTTCCCTACTAGAAGCTAAACGTTTCAATTTATAACCATTTACTATTATTTTATATTTATTCAATTTAAGCAACTCAGTCTTCGCACATAAGATTTACGCTACGGAGCCTGAACACTCCAAATGTAGGCCACTTGTGCAGTGAGTGACGGTTCCAGCTGATGAAAACGTCGCCCTCGGCCTGATCACACCCAGTCCTCACTAATGTGACAACGGCAGTGCAAAGGGGCAGAATGGAGTCAGCAGATATAAAAGGGAATCTGCCTTCCAGGGCACTCCCCGCCCAGCTCTGCCAGTACAGCACTGTGGGTGCAGATTCGGGTTTGCCCATATGAGACACCAGGTGGGAGAGAGAAATGATTGAGAGAGAAGGGGCAAGCGAAGGCTGCAGGGATGAAGCAGACACAGGCCAGAGGTACAAATATGCTTACTTCCACCACCACCTACACTTCTCTTGCTGGAACTGCAGCGCTGTAAGCTTGTGCTGCATCTGCCTCTCTGGTCCTCTCAGGCTCCTGACTATAGGACGTAATCACTTTCCTTATACATTTCTTGTTGCAAAAACATAAGCCTGAAAATCCTGGATTCTTAGCCTGAGTGTCAGCCATGGGATTGGTGGGGTCCGTGGTGTACGGCAAGTGCTGGCCTGTGCTCAGGGAGCACCTGCTGCCAAGCTATGCTCACGACTTACTTGAAGGATGTGAGCCCTTTGGGAAGGCTCTTTACACATTCCAGGAAGAACCAGAATTTCAAGCCAAATCTGACTTTTAATACTGGCAACTTTACCTGGCAGAGAGAATGCATGTGTGGGCTAGATGTGGCAATCGGCCATCCATTTCCATCCTGTGGTTGATGATTTGTTTGATTCAGGACATCTTTATATTCCTCCCTACCATTTCTTATTCACACAAAACATACAAGGAAAGGATGCATCTGCTCTTTAAATCTCGTCCCTTGTGTGCCAAAGAAGCATGATATATATTGGCTATCCCGTTTACGTTAAGGTTTTATGTTTTGCTTATTTTTTCTCCTCACTTCCTGCCCTGAAGCCTTGTAGCAGATTTATCAACCAGGAAACAGTGTGTCCAGTCGAAATAATCTCAATAGATCTAATCTCTTGGGGGGGGTGTTTCTTTTTTTTTCCTTTACTCAAAAATATACTCAGATAAAGCCTTCTTTTATGTAGCTTCGTTCATAGTAATACAAATTTGTTATTTTCTTACTAAGAAGGAAAAAGAAGGGTTAGAATATAAAGCATTTAAGAATAAAATAAACACAGAAGTAACAGTAAATTCAAATCACAAAACTTCCAGTGAAGGGAGTAATTCGGCAAAAGGGTGACCAATTATGCGTTGCTATTGGTGACAAATAAAGCATAGAAATGAAAAATATACAGATAACTCCTGAGCTTCATCTTATTTAATACTTGAACCTCTGTCTTCACTGAAGTGTTTGAAGTTTGCTTGTTGTCATTTTACCATGGTGACTAATAAGGTGCAAAAGCTATTTTGGGTTTTTCTCCTGCTCCACATTCCTTGGGTATGAAGGATGAAACAGTTAAACACACACACACACACACACACACACACACACACACACACACACAATTCAGAGAAGCCAGAGGAAGCAAGTGCTCTGTACGTAGATTAATTCCTGGGTCTGGATAATCTGTAACTGGTTATGATGATTCAAGGTATTTTGAGTACCTGTTCGAAAGGCCCTCACTTTCTCTTATAATTTTTGGAAGATGTACTCTTATCCCTATGGTAGAAAAAAGTTTGTTTTGTTATAGGCAATGTGAGTCTGCACGTGAAAACGTTTTGAATCGTATTACATGAGCTATGGAAGTTGTGAACAAACTCTATCACATTATGGAACCAAATTAGCATGAAAACTGTGAAAATTAGCAGTTGACAAGCGTCACAAACACGGATGCGATGTGTGATGGATTATAATGGGCGCTAAAATAAAACGTCAGTGAGTGAACAGTTTTAAGATTTTTCCAAATTGTTTCATCTACAGAACTAGGAGTATTTACTTACAAGTAAGTAATTTTAGAATCACAGGAAAAGGTCAAAAGTACTAGTGAAGTGAGATGGCAAACATTATCATATAAACTAGCTTGCAGTTTAGAAATCACAGCACACTCAATTGTCCACTGGCAACATGGTCGCTAGAGTGAAACTAAGAATTTAAGCCAATTACAGTTAAAAAATAATGCACAGTTTTTTCTTTTACCTTAGTATTTGCTATAGGATTGATATTCCCAAGGGATTCTTCATGCTATCAGTTTGCCTGTATGTCTCTAGTTAGAAAACGTGAGCTATCATCTTTTGTGCATAGCATGTATGACATGATGGAAAAAAGAAACAGACATGGTTTATAAGGAGAAGAAACGACCCACAACAAGGAATGGGTTCTGAGTTGAGTCAGAAATGAGAAACTTTCTGAAATGCAAGTGCTTTGGGAAAAAATGTTTCACCTAATTAATTTGTGTGATTCTTAGGCGGCTCTAATGCCAGCACAGTGCCAAGTTGCATGTAAATCTGCAAAACTTGTTCATCAAATGGCCCTTGATTCTATCCAACGTCTATCAGGCTACCTGTCATGGAGATCCCTAGGATATTGTCAAAGATTGACCACTCACGTCTTTGGATAACTTTATGATCAGGTACATTGGAGCGGCCATGTTCAAATTCTGTTCACCATGTAAACTGACTTAGCCCTGTTGCATTTGTTTCCCCCACCATATTCTTCTTGTCCTGTATTTTGAATGGATTTGATATACTTATTGCATCATATTTTCTGCTTCTTGAGCCAATAATTCTATGAGAAGATCACTTTTCCCTCTCTAAGGATTTGCCTAGAGATTTTCTGTGGCCATCTTTCTTCAGCATAATAGCACTACTTCTTACACAAATGCTTATTACTCTAATTATATACAATCTTCTACAATCTTTAAGTCTGGGCCATAAATCCTAATGCTTTCCCCAACATTCAGGTAACATTACCTTTTCTTGTTTAGACTTTCCCCACTTAATGATTTGAGGTCAAAATGACTGCTACTTATCAGACAAAAGTCCTTTATTTCAATGCAAAAAAAAAAAAAAAAAGAGGCCCTTTCTAACTCGTTCCATGTTTCATTGTGAGTAATCTCTGTAACCTTCTATTTTTTTTCACCAACACATAGCACTAAATTGGTTACATATAGCTTTGGCTTACATTTCTCTATAATTAATACTGATGTTAGCTGTGGATAATTCCTTCATTAGTCATAGCTAACATTTCCACTGTGATCAGCAAGACAACAGTCCTACATGTCAGAAATACTTACTGATTCTTTTTTTTTCACTTTGAGTGATAACATTTAAAAACATCTTTTAGAGAGAAACATGACAAGCTTCTCCAGTTCATATGCATCTGCATAATAAAATTTCATCAAAGCAAGCAAGAGCTAGTTGTCTTTTTATCTAAATCCTGAATTTTAACATATGACTATTTTTACCTACTCTGCCTGTCTTGGGACAATGCGGTTGAGGTGACTAGCTCTTCATAACTGGGTGAGTTTGTGTGACTGCAGAGGGATCTCACACTCAAAGAGACGCTGGCAGCACCTCTGCACAGACCTGGCAGTCACACCCTCTGGCATCTTTATCACGTGTACACCCTCAAGACTAGTAAATATCAAATGGAACCATCTTTACTTCTTTTCAAGTGCCTGGAGCCACAGGTAGTAAATCCAAGACCAGAGGTCACGTGCTTGTTATTAACTCTTGCAGCCCACAAAACTGGTGTCATACCTAGCACCCAGTAAGTACTGTGTCTAGTGAATGAATAGGAGAAGAAATGAGTGAATAATGAACAGAACAGAATAATGAAGAGAATGATAACATAGAATAATGAATAGAATACCCTTCTCCCTCTTTTTCTTTTTAGTAGACTATGTAAAATGGTGAAGTACACAGTAATGGGAAAACCTCAAAAACACAAAAGTGTTGGGTCCTATGTATCACTGAATGGATAGTACATATAAGTTGTGAGTTCCTACTAACTATATTTATAGTTCATGTTTTTAGGCACTTAGTTTTACCAGGTAGACAGAATGTTTCAATTCATCCAAATTGACTATGCTGGTCAATTTGTGGACGCAATCTAGTTTTAAGAAAAATGGGTAATAAATTCTGGAATAGCATATCCAATAAGAAAAATAAGCACAATGAATTAAAATAAAGGTGAGTTCTTCATAAGAACATTTCCAAGTATCAGTGAATTTCAGGCAAGTGAATATTATCAACCTAGAATTTGCATATGAAAGTCTTTACCTCTTTCAAAAAAATATAAACCTCAGTCAAACAAATCTGTTATTTATGCATTTATATGTAAATCCCAACGGAAGTAAATTGTGGATGTACAATGAGCCCTTTTATCCTAAAAGGAGGAAGAACAACAGGAAAATCAGAGCCAGAGCAGAAGAGACACCGGGAAATGTCGGAGGTCAGGAAGAAGCCCGTCCATCAGAAGCGCTTGGCCTGAGTAGGGAATGATGCACAGCAATAAACTGCGGGGGGGGAAATAAATGGCAAAATGTGAACGCACACTCGCGGTGAAATAAATACCTGCATTATCATTCCTCTTCCAGCCCCTGGAGATTTAACACTGCAATGGCAACCGTTCTATCGGCCAAAGTGTATTGTTATTGTTTTCTCCCCTTTCCATTTAGTGTTTTTCTATGCCAGTTGTGGAAAGGGCCTACGGATCCGACAGATACGATTCTGCCTCCTGTAACAACGGTATCATAAGCATCACTTCCCTCACGGTTGGTCTTTCAGGTTGTCACATAAAATTATTTGGATTTGATATGAAACCTTAAGGTCCTTACAAGCAGAGACACGAAGCAGCTGGTGCGCAAAAGTCATTTACTTCTTACCTCTTGAAAAAAAGTCAAAGTTACTTGTAGAACTCCAGAGGAAAATACATAATATGGCTTTGTGATGCCCTAAATTTCCGATCAATTTATCCCATCTCGATAATGGTGATAGTGGGCAGGCCCCACGTATAAACTTATAGAATACTGGTTGATTTGGTGAGTTGGTGATGGCCACCAACTGCAAGTGCCTGTGGACCACACCCCTCTCGAGTGCTGCTGTTTGCTCTAGCGGGAGACTGACCCATGGTGCAAAGCGCTATTACATGAGAGTAGCTTTAAGTCTCTGAAGGTCCTGTGGGAGAGGGATTAAAATAAAGAAGGGCTGCGCCTGAGTGCACATCATCACACAAAAACTCCTAAGATAAACAGTTTAGAAGACTATTGTCACAAGGGAATGCCTGGTCCATAATCTCTATTTACTTCTTAACTGGTAAAACAAGGTAATGTTATTAAAAAATTTCAAACCATTCTTGAAAAATCAAGATGTTTATGCCTTATTTCTGGGAAGGACTTAAATTTATATAAACCCAAAAAGAAGTTCTTAAACATGGTTTTTATGACTAACCTGACTTCATGCTACAAGTTAAAGCCCCAGGAGACAAATACAGCTGTGATTATTTGCGTCAGCTTAGGGCTTCGGCACTAACTCATGAAAATCAAAGAAATATATCCTCAGGTTTCTTAACTAAATAATTTTACTTCTTTTTCAGCATTTCTATTCATACTTGTTACTACTTGGCAGTGGTATGTTGTAAATGGTTAGTAACCAGCTATTTGGAGTAAAAAGGTATAAACAGTTATAATCAGTTTTATTTATATAAAGGATAAGTAGCACAAAATTTTTAAGTAATAATAAAATGCACAATCCTATTTTTTGTAAATTCTGTATTACCAATGGATTCTCATAGGATGCTTTCATTAATTTGATTCTCATAGGATGCTTTCATTAATTTGATTCTCATAGGATGCTTTCATTAATTTTTGCCAGGTTCTTTAATCTGTAACCAGTCAATTATTACTATTAACAAACAAATACAACTTCAACATGAATGGATATTGATGGCATCAGACAGAAAGATGACAATAAAACCAGAAAGATGTATGCTGGAATTTTACCCACTTGTCAATCCCATGAATGACTTTGCTGAATCGGTAATGTTTTTTTGGAAAATGGAGGTACAATTGAATTTTTTTCTGCTATTTACAATGTATTGGCTACAGATATGATATAGTTTTCTATGTAATCTGCATTATTACATTTCTCAATCACTGTGTTATATCTAGACAATTAACAAGACCAATCAATACCTCATTTGTAACGTTCGCTAATTCCCAGGCTATAAATAGTTTCTCCATGGTTGATCTCCTGGTATTGATATCAGTCACTGAATGCAGTGCTGGGAAGGGATGTGCAGTAGCACACTCTGATATATTTTCACTATTCTATAGCATTGAATCCTACAGATGGGATATATGTACATAACCTCAAATACATCAAAACAGTAACAGTAAAATAATTAGGACCTGATGAGTTTTTGGTATTTGTTACCTCTGTTTTTAATATTATTTATTTAATTCTGTGTTTATATAATTTGCTTTTTAACAGTGGGTCTGTTCAGCCATTGGTTTTCAAAATTCCTGAAATTTTAACAATCTGCTTTTATGAGCTGGCATAGTACAGTCCTGTTCCATGAGTTGTCACTAAGTTCTTTAATTTTCTCCCAAGTGAGGGACATTGTACCTTGTAAATAAAGGACCAAGAACTAATTGGCAAAAGAGATAGGCTTTTAAGCATTTTTTAAAAGCTATATATAGATCTACTGTGCTTCTCACTGATTCACTTCTAAGCAGCATCCAATCTTCAGTCTATCTTGGGTTGATTTAATGGTTTTCAAGGTACAATAATAACAGGTTAAAAGTTCAGTTTCATTTTTTTCCAATGTACTTTTGAGTAAGGACAGATTCTGCTCCCACAGTCAACGATTTCCTTCCATTTTATGAAAAGACCCATTTGCTCACGACCCACTTCCTGTTTTCCTGCATGCTGTGGCCTGCCCCGTGGCAGCAGGAACAGCTGTGTGGCTGGCTCTCCTGCCAGGGAAGGCAAGTGGTGAATAAACACCAGCCAAGGGCAAGAATGCTTCCCAGGGCTTGCTGTCAGCTCCACACCTGTAGCGTTTCGTGGCTGCTTCTCACGACAATCAGGACTCACAGAACTGTGTTTGTGTCACAAGCTTTAGAACTAACTGCTTTATTTTGAAATAGGAAAAGTACTTAGTTTGGGCTCAAATCTGAAAATAAGGCATTAGGAAACTCTAATGAGGATGGGCCCCAACCTAAAGGGCATCAGCCAAACTCCTGTCCTACCTTCTCCAGTTCCATGCCCTCTGCTCAAGCAGCACACGGCTGTTCACTGAGCCAGCAGCCCTTAGTGAGCATCTGGTCCCCAAGTGTAGAGACTGGATTATAGCCACCAAGTATTTCAAGCTGTGCTACAACTATTTCTAGATTTGCAGTTCCTCTGAGTCCCTCTGCTGGGTCACTTGTCTAAAAGGTAAATCATTATGATTAATTTTGCATTGATCAAACTCAAGATACTCTCTTCTAATTCCACATAGATAGCTCATTCCTCTCATTTTATTTCCCTGTTTTAGAATTTCCTTAAAGTTCTTTAGAACTGGACACTTAGTCAGAAATTTAAAATCGATTAGCTAGAAATAATATCCCTTGTGGGGTGGCGGGGGAGCTGCTTAGAACAGGAGACAATGACCTACCTTCCATTTATGCCTTTTGTCAATTACCCTATAAATGTATGCCCAAGGAAAGATTTATTTGCTCAAGCCTGTGGTAGAAAAATGTATAAGACAATGACAGTCACTGTATATTTTAATTTTAAAAATATAAAGTAAATTGAGGATCTGTAACTTGAGCTCGATATGCATTGATCTTTAAATCTCCAAGGTCTTCTAATTGAAATAGTAATTCATAACTTGTTAATAGCCTAATTATACTCAACACTGCAAATCTTGTAAATAAACAATTCAGTGCACTAAGGGAATAGGCTCCATTACGGTGATTCACAAGGAAGGTTCAAATGAAATCAAATGTCAGCAGAAAGCAAGCTGATTAGAAAGTTATAAGGAAAATCCATATGCACACAATTGCATCGGTTGAGACATGCTCATAAAGCATCTATGTATATGATTAGATATCTAAAGTTTAAAGCAAAATCTTATTAATAAGAAAAAAAATGATTAAAGACCACACACCAGGGAGCCATTCTTCCATTGTTCTTAAAACCATGCTGGGAAACATCAAACACACACCAAAACCCAATGGTGATGCCCTTTGTGACATGCAGCTTTGAGAGGTTACATAGCTCAATAGCCCTTCTCCTCCTACATGTGTGATATTTATCAATTCAGACTCTGCAGGTTGTCCTGACCATGACAGCCAGGAAGACATGGACAGCCGGGATCAGGCAACAGAAATCTCAGTTCTACACAAGGTGACAGCAGGGAGCATGAGTTTGTTCTTTGGCCATGCACACCTTCATACTTGCCCTACGTTACCTTTTTAAGGCTGTACTTTGTCCATTGTAAACTAACTCTGGAAGAGACAAGAGTGTACTTTCTACACCAGGAAGTAATTTTAAGTGAGATCCAGTATTCTTCAGATTTGTATGCTGAACACATCTCTTACTACAAAGATTGTCAAGAAACCAGATGCTTTAGTCTCTGGACACTGAGTAGGCATATTCTACTGCTATGAGCATTTCCAATAGTTCCTCGTCTCTAGAAAAGCAGAAAATGGGAAGTGCAGGTGGAACCTAGATTTGAAGTGGCCAGTCCTGCACTGAGATCATCCCTCCAGGAGGATGGTTCCTTTCAGATGCTTGGCCTTACTGTCTTTGAGCCAAGTCACCCACTTGGTCTTCAACACTGGCTCACCATCCTCTCTGTACCTACTCATCACACGTCCTATGTCCTCCAGACTACAATCAAACTGAAGGCTGCAACCCATGTACAGTGCATACTGCTAGCTGTTCACAAAGCATGCATCGCCCACACTTCCAAGTTAACAGAACCCCAGCATTGACCAGTGGCTTCCATGTACCTCAGAGAAAGCTCACCCCATCCCCCATCTGCCAGGTGGGGATGGCTCATCTACATTCCATTCTTGCCAGAGAACTGGGTAGTGTATTACTCAATTGTAATCAATGAAACATGAGAGGAACTCTTTAGTGGGGGGTTTTTGGGAAAGGTTTCCTTTCTCCTACAAAACTATTAAAAGAGATACTCTCTCTTCCTCTTCTGAAAATTCTAGTGTCTGGATATGATATATGGAACAGCCACAGACCCCTTGCTCCCAGCCTTAGGGGGAAGCCAGTCCCAAAGATGATACAGAGAAGAGTTGGGAAGAACCAACGTCCTTGATGACAATTCGGGCTTCAGATTCAACTAACACTGAATGCTACTCCACTCTGGGATTCCTGTTCCATGAGCTGAGACATTCCCTAACTGTTGAAGTAGGTTTGATATGGGTTTTGCTTACTTGAAACTTGTTTTAGTTATCTACTGCTGCAGACCAAATTACCCCAAAACTTAGAGGCTTAAAACAATAAGCACTGACTATTCTATAGTTTCTGTGAGGCTAGAATCTGACTAGGTGGTTTTGCTGGGTGCCTCTGACTCATGGCCTCTCACCAGGTTATAATCCATGTGCTGATGAGGGCTTTGGTCTCATCTGTAGGCTCTACCGGGGGAAGGATCTGCCTCCAGCTTCACTCAAGTGGCTGTTGGTAGGTTTCTAGGCTCATGATCAGTGGACAAAGGGCCTCAGTTCCTCACTAGCTGTTGGCTGAAGACTCCCTCAGCTCCTTGCCATGTGGGTCCCTGTAGAGCAGCTCACAGAATGGTGGCTGGCTTTCCTCAGAGTGAGCAAGTGAGACAGGGTGCCCAAGTTGGAGGCCACAGTCCTTTTCTACCGTAATCTTGGATGTAAGAAGTGACATCCCACTACCTTTGCCATATTCTATTCCCTAGATAGGAGTCACTAAGTACAGTCCACATTCTTGGCGAGAGGCTACACTAGGGGGTGAACACAGGAGGTGGGGATCACTGGGAGCCACTTCAGAGAGGCCAACATACAACAGAAGGCATCCCAACAGAAAGGCCAGACCAGGAAACCACTTAAGAAGAAAGACACCAAGGCTGGATGCTGAATTCCACGGAGATTTTCATCTCTCTCTCAAGTATAACTGCAACAAAAGTCTTATGCAGTGTTGACTCTTTTGAGGACAGACCTAAAATGCTGGTACTAGATGCTCTTTAGCCTGGAAAACATGTTTAATGAAGCTGAATTTTCGAAATAGCATATTCCACTGTAATCTGATACTTACAATTCACACAGTGAGATCAATACTGGTATATTTCTTTATTAAATATATGCTATGTGTCAGGCACCAATCTGAAGGGCAGATACAAATATGAATAAAACAGTTAAGCCTCCAAGTATTAATAGCTTGAACTGGCGGAGGAGGCACGTAACAGGTGTGCCTAATACGGTATGGTGAGTACGGTAAAGGATAAATGCCTAGAGGGTAGTGGGAAGAATTCCCACTGGAGGGAGTAGAAGGCTTGCCAGGGACAGGCACCTGAGGTGGCCACAGGGTGTACACAGAGAACTTGCCCCGCACAGCTATGGCTTGAGCAGGCAGGGAGCTCAGTGCAATCTGCACATGGGCTGGGTGAGCTGCAGAGCTGGCTGCCGAGAGGTGGCCTCTTAAAGCCATAAACACCAGAGCAGGTGGTGGCTCCACTTCTGAACTCTTGATACAAACCATGTATTTGGTCAGAAGAGTTCAAAAGCCCTACCCATAAGTGGCACTGAACATCTGAGCACACAGTCTTCTCCATTTGGCCTTTGTTCCAGGTAACTGTGGTTTTCATGACCAAGTATCAAGTACTAATAACAGTTTCAGCATCAAAATGGGAGTGAGGGCTTTGTGCTTGGGCTGAGTTCTAGGCAGGCTGGCAGGACGCTGGCTGTGGAAGGGACGCTGACAGTCGCCTACTGGAACCCCAGCAAAGCCATCAGGCCTGTGAGCAGGTCAAGATCTTACAGAGGTCAGGGAGGAGACAGGGGAATGGCTAGAACAGAGGGCCCCACAGTTGAAGAGAAAAAGTAAAGGGTGAAGCTGTACAGAACCTATTTATGTCTTCTCTTCACCCTATTAAATTTGCGCACAAATCCATTATCCATTAGCTTTTTGAATCTTTTTATCTTGTGAAGGTTAGCTGTGCATACTGGTTTTCAAAAAAGTGTATTTATCCTTGGAGTGTAGCATCTACTGTAGAAATCACAATGGACTGTGAAAGCCACAGTGTCCCCTGGAGTCTCTGCAGTGGCAGGAGAAGAAGTACAGGATGACGGATGAAGCAAAGACTGAGAGTCCAAGATCCCATAAAGAAACTCCTCTGTACCGCGTATGGTGGTAAGGCCTCCTGCCTCAGTTTCCCCATGGTGACTGTGCCTACCCTACGAAGCCGTGAGAGACTTCTGTGTGGTGCCTGGTGGACCGACTGGGCCTCGCAGGTACTCAGGGTAAGCTCTCCTACGAACACAGAGTTTGTTATGTGAAGAACACAATTTTAAAACGGAACTCAAGAGGAGATAGGCAAGTGCTGGTAGCTGGCATAAAAGTGTCTCCACTGAGCTTCCACACAGCCAAAAATAGCCAGAAGTTTGCTAAGCAGTGCAGGGGCGAATATGGGCCACAGGGACGCACACTCACACCCAGCACTCAGGCGCCAACATCCTGTGCCTCGCTGGGGATGGGTGGAAACAGCACCCAGATTTCAACATTATGTAAAAAGATACAACAAATGAAAAGAAAAGCTTCGTTTTCCTTAATTTTTTTTTTTTTGAAGTCCGGAAGGCAAGTTGCATTCTGCCTGGCTGGGTGGGGAATCCTTGTTTGTAAAGACAGAAACAATGGGCAGGCTGGTTCTGCTAATTAGCAACATAAAAGTTCCGAGGTGGATGCTTGAACACGTGGTGCGCTGGCAGCCCGGTGCGTGGGCGGAAGCGGCAGGAGAGGTTGGGGAGCCTCCGCTAAGCCCCAAGAAGGGCCAGGTGCCAGGCTGGTCTGATGGGTAGTGAGGAGATGAAATTGTTGTACTGCATCTAATGCCTCCTGGGGCCTCCCCATCCCTAACGTCCTCTTCCCTGGACTTGTGAGTGTGAGAGGGAAAGAGGAGGGAGAGGTGAATTACGACGCTGAGAGCAAAGGAAATCCCAGGTGCGTGTACCTGGGGGAATGAACTGGGGCGGAGTTAGCAGAGAGCACAAGGAGGAAATGGAGCCACGAGGCAAGAAAGAAGTGAGTCTGGTCTTCCCTCAGCCACTTTGTTCTACTTTCAGCTCAGACCTGTCCGAAAGCCTAAGGGCAACAGGTAGGAAGGTTCCACAGCTCCGCAGAGATGCAGGAGGAACTCTGACGCCTCAAGCCTGAGGCAGCCTGGGTAAGTGCCCCTCCCACATCCTGTCTGCCCATTGCCCCAGCAGACGCTGCACCTGAACAGTGAGTGCCCCCAACACACAGGCAGCCCAGGCAGAAGCGACGGTCTGTGAGTTTGCCCCCAGCTCTCCCATCCTGTGTAGGCTGCCACGCTGGTGCTGGGCCCGTTCCGTGATTGCCAATGGGGTATACTCAGCTTTATTGCTTTCATCCAGCTATTTTCCCCTCACTTTTGCCCCCAGAAAGGAGATTCTGTAGGTGAGGGCAGTAGCCGCAGGAGAGAGCACTGACTGACTGTCACGGCGCTGGTGTGTGGGGCTTAAAACCCATTGTCTTCAGACATGAAATGGCTCTGGAGCCATCCACGCTGCGGCTGCTTTCTGATTGATAAGCCTAACCCTTTCTTTTCCAATGCCCTAAAAAATTCATTTGCATTCCGAAGCATGTCTAATGTCAAGATGATCAAACGTATTTTAAGGGTGGAAAATAAGTACTTGTGAAGAAAGACAAAACGATTCAGGATTATCAGGCCTAGAGAAAGTCGGTAAGTAACCCAACAATTACCTTCTTTACCCAGAAGCTGGCAGGCAGCAAGCTAGTCCTCATTTCCAAAGAAGACAGGAAAAGATAAAGTGGTCCGCTGGCAGAAAAGTGTGAGCTTCCTAACCAGAGATAGGGCTGTGCACACTCATGTGGGCACCGGCAGGGCGCCGGGCTGCCAGCAGTGACATTTTACTGCTCCCTGTATGCAGCCCAGGATGGCGCGTGCTTTATAAGGAAGTGTCGCCACACAGCTGAGACACACTGAAGCGGTCCACGCGCAGGCCCAACGTGCCCATGATGCCACGGAGTCCCGAGAGGAAATGGATAAAACCGCCTGTCTGCAGGTGGCAACGCTATCTCTAGCACTTACTGAACTCCGAAAGAAATCTCAGGAAACAACAAGGTGAGCCCCCTCTCAAACAGGGTGCGCCAGGAGACAGAAGCAAAGTGGGACTTCAGTTCTGGCTGTGAGTACACTTAAAGCGAGCTGCTTCCCCTTCTCGTACCAGTTTCCTGTTGCGTAGAGAAGCAGTACTCACGCTAGGCCACCCAGATCACATGATGGCTGTGCCGGACGGCTGGGCCTCTCTACAGACACTCTGTGGTTCGTTCTAATATGAGAGCACTGGCTCCTACCTGATGTCTCCACAACCACAAGGTGTGTGTTTAGCTGAAGTCTGACCACGCGTAGGCATGATTACCCGGTTAAATTCTCCGGAGTGCGTTCTCTGTGAAATCAGACGCACTGCATTCAGCATTGAGAAAGAAGAGCTGAGAAGGAAAGGCACACACATCCAAAGACAAGAACGGAAAGTCTGGAAACCCAGCCCCCACATCGCAGTGCCCAGAGAGGTGAATGGTCAACGCACAGTCGTAATGAAGCAACAGGAACATACGTTTGGGTCTTGGGTCTGAGGCCTCGGAACCAGCGCCTTCCCCTGGAAAGCTGAGAGGCTCCACCACGTCTGTGTCGGGAGGAGGGTAGGGCGGGGGTGGGGGGAGCACTAACTGGGGTGGACCCCGAGCAGTGCCTCTGGGAGGCTTTTGTGGCACCTGCCGTCCACCACCTATACAGAATCAACAGTGAGTTACTTTAGCAGGTTAGGCCAAAAGATCTCCTGCCTTCCAACACAGGAAACACTGCCGTCACTCACCAGGCACCAAATCCAACCTCACTGGGCACCAGATCCAGCCACACTCAACACCAGATCCAGCCACACCTACCACCAGATCCAGACTTGTCCAGTATCTAATCCATTCTCACCTGGCACCACCCACATCTGACCACACTCACACTTTAACATTTGACATACGTAATGTTCTATCATTGGGCCAGTTTGGAAAGATGTGCCTCATTGCAGTTTCTTTTTGACAGACACAGCTACCTAAATGCTGGCCTTGAAAACTATTCTTCACCATCCCTACAGAGCTTTGTAAGTGTAAGGGAAGTCCTTTTATTCATGCTAGTCTTTTCCAGGTTCATAGATCTGTTTTTAGCCTCTTCTTGTTGCTTTTCTACAGCCACTGCCTTATTCGGGCTAGATTAAGCATTCATTTAGCTTATCTCCTCTGAGTCCATTTATACTTTCACCTCCTTTGTTGTTCAGAGTAATAGTTCTCCAAGTTTGTTTTGAAGAATGTCCTGAGTTGTAGAGAGAGTGGGGGGTTGTCTCAAGTACATGGGACACAAGGACTCAGTCCTCCAGGGTGGAATCCAGGGGTCCTGTCCTGGGTTGAAGTGGGCTGTCTGGCCTAGGGATTGGCATGACCCAACCACATACAGCCATTAACAGTGGATGCCATTTAAAATTTAAACCAGGGGCTTTTGTCCTTTTACAAAAAAATGGAGAGAGAGCTTGGGAGAATGGGGGGCTCTTCATGAAATAGGAGAAAAACAGGTTTATTTTAATGATCCACTGACAATATTTTCTTTCAATCTGACAGTATATTCCTTTGGGAGAGAGTTTGAACTGACGTGCAATACGCGTTTATTGCTTCCTAGGGTAACTGACTCCCAGGCTGAAATGCTAACATATTAAAAGCAAGGAACTCGCAGGAAAGACGCTGACAAACTGCCACGGAGCTCTTCCTAAAGGCCCAGAACTGCCAAGGCAGTCACTTATCTTGGGAGGACCTACCCTCCTGCAGCAGCAGACGTTAGGGCAAAGGCAAAACACGGGGCTGCCTGGGCGGGTTAAGGGGCGTGGCGAGCGGCCTGTGGGTGCTGGTGGCTTCAGCATGAGCGCTGACGCACGCCATTCTCGCCATTCTTGGGGCTCTCAGCTCAGGAGGGTGTGACTCCTAGGCTGCCATTTTCCAACCACTCTGCAAGAGCCATTTCAGTCCCTACGTAAGTGAAATAACAAATGCTGAATGATTTAAAAATAAAATGAACCCCTGGTTCTTTGACCTGGAGAGTTCCATCATTCAGCTTCTCTCTACCTCGCCTGTAGCATAAGGAGTGGGCTCTGATGATCTAATAGGTGTCTTTCTGCCCACAGACAGTATGATTCCATCTTCTTTCCTCTGAGCTCTCTTTTTCTCAAAGAAAATCAGGGTCTTTGCTAAATGTATACCAGGTATATAAGTGGAGATCAATTTCAAACAGGATGGTCCAAAAATTACTCAGCTGATGTCAGCTTGTCTGTACATCACCTGTGGCCTAAGATCTCTTTGAAATGTCAGATGTCCTTCAGAGCAGCTTCCATGATGTCACCCTAGGAACTTCTCTTTTTGCCATCAGAGACATACATCGCACACTCACACTCACAGGCTTTCCATTTTCACTCTCTCCGGGCTCCTGCACCTGTTTCCCGCCTTCCACCATCCCCCACCTCCTAATGCTCATATCATGTCCACCAAATACTGCTAGTGAGATACGAAGTGAACCTGCAATTATTTATTTCCAGCCCTTCTTTCTTTAGCGTTAATATTTTCCAGGTTAATACCATTATGGATGAGGCTATTAGGAGTTCACAGCAGAGCTGACATTCCCGGCCAGAGCAAGCATCCCCCGCATGCAGATGGCAGGCCGAGCCTCACTCACCCATCTTGCTCTTCCTGTTCTCCTCCTTATCCTCAGTGCGGCTGGGGATCAGGGGACTTGGTGGTGGTGGCTGTGGTGGAGGGGGGAGCTGGTGCTCGCCGCTTCTTCTTCTGTAAATCAATCTGTGACCCCAGAGATACCTATGAAGTACAAAGAAGGAAAGAGGCAGTGTCAGGGTGACTGTGCTGGGGCAGGGGCGTGCACATGGAAGGTGGTGCTCCAAGAGGGTTGTCAGATGGCCGGTTCCCTTTCCAGGTCCTCCCATGCAGGCAGTGGAGGCTGTGAGGTGAGAGTCCAGTGGATGACCAGGGAATAGCCTGGAGGTAGCAGAGTGTTGCTCACAGACACCCCCAAGACCCTTATGAGCAGAAAGCTCATATTTTCTAGGGACCCCAGGCAAGTCTGGAGAGTTGTGAAACTTCCCTGTCATACAAGAGAATGAGACCCCTAGCCCTTCATCAAATATAAGGAGAACAATTCCTTCTGGAACAGGATGGGCTGCCATGAACTGTGATCACAGAGAGGAAGAGCTGATGGGGACAGCTCAGACCTCACCTGTGCCCTGACTTAGGTTTGCTTCTCTGACTCTTCACATTCATGTTCCAGAGCAGCCAAGACTATTTAATGGTCCAAAGGTGAACACATTTTGATCCAGAATTACAATGAAGTTTCTTAGTATATGGACTATTAGATCAGTGTATGGGATATCAGCTGCCCAACCATAGCAGAAATCCAGCTCCTGCTCACAGACTTCAATGGTGAAAGACACACAGCTTCTAAAGGCAGCTCATGAATACTGGGCAGGTCTAATTGCTGAATGTGAAATCTGTTTTATCTATAAAATTGAATTCACTAATTCTATTTCTTTGTTTCTGAAGGACTACATGATCCTCCTCTCCTGTCCTCCTCATTAGGGCCGAAGTTTTTATTCATTCACTCTCATCGATTAAAATCCACTTAAAGAATGTTATATTATATGTAGAGAAGTGCACAGTATGTGCAAAGAATGAGCCAGGCATGGTGGCCGGCACCTGCAGTCCCAGCTACTCAGGAGGCTGAGGCAGGAGAATTGCTTGAACCCAGGAAGTGGAGGCTTCAGCGACCTGAGATCGAGCCACTGCATGCCAGCCTGGGTGATGTTACAAGACTGTCTCAGGGGAAAAGAAAAAAAAAAGAATGAATATGATGACTATGCATTGTCCTGACCTCGAGTAGCTCAGAGCCAGGTCTTGGACGCCCAGTCCAAGTATTTCCTGGTCTTCCAAGAGCCCGTCACAGGAATGGTGTCTATAATACTCTGCCTCTGCCACTTCAGCTCTGACCTTGGTGCTCTCTGGTTTATTAACTCATGTTGGTACCATGTGTACCATGTATATGGGAGGGAGAGAGGGGAAGAGACAACGAGATGGGGAGAGAGAGAGAGTGTGTGTGTGTGTGTGTAAACGGTCTCCTTTCAATTTTTATCAGTAATACACATTTACTGCAAAAATAGTTAAAAAATATATGTAAAAGGAAGAACATAATCACTTTACCAATACTCAAACTACTAACAATTGGCATATGTTTTTCTGGTCTATTTTTTCTTCTAAAAATAATTTTTCTTCCCTTCTGTTACAGTATATTATAACCATCTCCTATACCTCTAAAATTCTTTAATATATTTTACATAAAACATGGACATAACAGAAAGTAAATAACCCCACAAAGTTGAGTCAAACCAGCAATTTCTTGTCCACCATCCCCTCTCCAGCAGTAACCACTTCACACTTTTTTTTGGCATTTATTTCATTTTTCTAAATTAGAAGCTTATTTGTACTCTTTCTTGATTTGTCCATGTATTGGCCTCCTACTCCAGAAGATGAGGATTTTGTTCTTTGAGACACGCATGCACACACACACACACGCATGCACACACACGCACACTCGTACTTTTCCTCTCCATTTTCCAAAAAATTATAGCAAAAGATTTAAGTTAATATTTACTATTTAGTTATACATATTTAATTACAGTAGACATCAAAATTATGAAACATAGTTTTCTTCAGCAAGAATTTTCTCCTAGTGAGAAGTATAACGTATATCGTAATTACACGTTCTAAATTACCGTTTTGTTTTCCCTGAATTTGATAACTGATTTGTTTTCTAGCTTTTTTTCTTAATTGCATTTCCTGGAAATTCCCTTTCCCCTCCATTCAGTCCTGATCCCTTGTTTCCTGGATATTCTACCTGTTTTGTGTGTGTTGTTTTTTTTGTTTTGTTTTGTTTTGAAACAGCACCCAGGCTGAAGTGCAGTGGCGCAATCTTGGGTTCAAGTGATTCTCCTGCCTCAGCCTCCTGAGTAGCTGGGACTACAGGCACCGCCTCCACGCCGGGCTAATTTTTGTATTTTTAGTAGAGATAGCATTTTGCCATGTTGGCCAGGCTGGTCTTGAACTCCTGGCTCCAGTGATCTGCCTGCCTCAGCCTCCCAAAGTATTGGGATTACAGGTGTGAGCCACCATGCCCAGCCCCGCCTGTTTTTTTTTTTTTTAATTCACTGCTTTTTAGTGGTGCCCAGTTTCCAGCAACTTTCTGACACAGGATGCGTATGAGGAAGATTTTTGAGACCTTCAAAATGTGGGAATGTTCTCATTCTACTATACGGAACAGTCAGTATAGATGCCTATAGGAACCTAGGATGGAAAGAATTGTTCCTCAAAATGCTAAGCCATTCCTCCACTCTCTCCCAATTTGGAACTGTGCAGCTGAGACACCCGGAACCAGAGTGGGGCACAGTCTTCTGCATGCCATCTGCTTTTCCTCTGCAGGCTGAGGGGGTCTTTACTCCTTCCTGCTCGGAAGTTTCACAGGGGCAAGTGCTGGGTGGGGCTCTTTTCATTCATTGTCTGTGCTATTCACTGACCCCTGCAGTCTGAATATCCCTTAATTCTGCAGAATTTTTAGTGTTACTCTTTTCAATTTTTTCTTTCCTCTGTTTCTCTCTCTCTCTGGGATTTCAATTAATTAAACATTGAGGATTCTAAATCAATTGTCTATTTTTTCTTGAATACTCTTGCCTAAATTTTTTCTGATGCCCCCCGCCCCCGCCTTTTCTTGGAAATTTCTCCATTGTAAGACTCATGAATTTTAAAATTTCTGGTATTGTTTTTTTTTTTTTTTAATTTCCAAGAGCCCCTTCTTGTTACAGATTCTAAAAATAGCATCATGTTCCTGTTTCCTGGATACCATAGCTTCTCTTTCCTCTTGGAAGCTATGCTTTGTATCTTTTTCAAGAACATGTTTTGATTTCCATTTTCTTCAGCCATGTGTATCACACTTTCCTCCAGGGTCCTTTCTGCTCTCTGTCGTGGCCTCTGTTTATCACATTTTGACTCTTCCTCAAATTCGTGGCTGATTGTTTATAATATGTGTGTTTCTGTGTCTAGGGTCTGTTCACACATTAATGGGATTCCCAGTGGGGATCTGGGCAGAAATGTGATAGTTCATGGAGAGATCCCCAGATATTCATACCTGCAGGACTATATGCTAGCTCGGCCATCTTCCACACGGGGAAGCCCAGCTCCTGTCTGAGGGAAGCTAGGCCTTCCCGAGTGCCCTGGTGAGAAGACCTTGAAGCTCTCCTGTGGCATGTGGGTTTTCGCTTATCCCTGTGTGGGTGCAGACTCGGTTGTGTCTGATGTCCTGGAGTCAGAGTATCTTAGTTATGCAGGGGGTGGCAGTGGAAACATCTGGTTGTGGTGGGCAGGGAAGGGTGCGAAGGTCTTACTGTTTCACCTGCAGACATTCAGCCATTCCTTCATCATCAGCTTATTCCGTGGTCCTGTGCAGAGAAACACATGCCCCAGATTCCTGAGTGTCCTGGGGTCTGGTGTCTTCTGCTGGGCCTCTTTCACCCAGCAGTCAAGTTTCAGCTTTTTCTGCTTTACTAGGTATTTACCACAGTCAAAATACACTGCAGGCCAGGCGCAGGGGCTCATGCCTGTCATCCCAGCACTTTGGGAGACCGAGGTGGGTGGGTCACTTGAAGTCACGAGTTTGAGACCAGCCTGGCCAACACAGCAAAACCCAGTCTCTGCTAAATATACAAAAATTAGCTGGGTGTGATGGCAGGCGCCTATAGTCCCAGCTACTCAGGAGGCTGAGGCAGGAGAATCATTTGAACCCAGGAGGTGGAGGTTGCAGTTATCCGAGGTTGTGCCACTGTACTCCAGCCTAAGCGACAGAGCAAGACTCCGTCTGAAAAAAAAAATACACTGTAGTCCCCCCAAAGTACCTACTGAGAACTGTCATCAACTGCCAGTGCTGCTGCTTTCCAATTTGTGAAGACCTTTTTTTTAGTGGAGCTTCAGAGGGAGAGACATAGATTTGCTTTATTAGCCATGTAGTCTCCCATAATTTTTCAGCTTTACTGAGGAATAAACAAGTAAACGTTGTGCGTGTGTTATACAGTTGATAATCTGATATACATATCTATTGTGAAATAATCCCAATCAAGCTAATTAACATATCTATCACTTCACCTAATTACCATTTTAATTTTTTTTTCTTTGTGGTAAAAACCCTTAAAATCAATCCTCTTAGCAGAATTTCAAGTATTTTCTAATGGCTGCCTAGTACTCCACAGAATTGATGAGCCATAATTAACTAAATTAGCCCCCTTTGCCTTTAGCTAAATATTAAAATTATTTGGTTCCGGCAATAACAAATTAAATTTCTTAAAACACTCTGTAATTTTATCTTTTTCCAACATTTCTTTTTCTCTCTTTTCTTTTGAGTTTTCAATAAATCCATTTACTAAAACCCCTCAGGTACAGAGCACATAAAATTCAGTGAAGAGACAAGATCCTAAAAATCCCAGTTTTAAGGCTCCTTGTCATGAAGAAGTGATATTGACTAGACAGCAGAAAAGGAAGCCCCCCACCTCAGTTCCTCCACAAAGACATCAAGTTAATGGCAATTTGTAATTCAGAAGCTTTTATGAGAACTCCAGAAACCAGTTAAGAAGGCACAAGACCCTAGGCAAGCTTAATGCCAAGAATGGCCACGCTCAAGTGGGTAAGAACAGCCATTTCACCTCAACTGTGACAGCCCTTCCCCTAAGGCAGTATGGCTCAGTGTGAGCAGGAGAAAAAGCCCAATTTGTGGCTTTTCCCTTGGGAAGAAAAGAGAAGAACTGAATGTACATCTATCTAACATTCCAGCTCTCCAGGGGGGCTGCCTGAGGGACTGGTTTATGTCTCGCCTGGCTGCTAGCACTGATGGGAAGCTGGCACACTTTGAATGCCTGGGAGCCACTGAGAAAAAGGAGCTCACAGGCTGGTTGCAACAGCAGAGATCTGCCAGTGCCACAGGCAGAGGCCAGCACAGCTCACTGCCATCAAGAGAAAGCACCCAGCTCACCGCTTATCCCTCGGGAGGAAATGAGAAGAGTAAGAAGTACATGCGATATTCTGGATTTTGGGGGAGGCTTGCTCAAGGGACTGGTTTCTGTCTCAGTTGACTAGGAATACAGACAAAACTGAAATACTTTGGATGACTGAAGGCTTTTGAAAACAAGAGAGCCCAGAGGCTGGCTGCAGTGCCAGAAAATCTGCAGCACCATAGGCAGACACAAGAAAGAGCAAGAGATTACAAGCTCCTAAAGAAGCAATCAGCAGACCTTCTAATTGGAAAATATACCAACAAGCCCAGGGAAGATGCGTATCCAGAAAATGTTTGAGAGGCCCCAAGAATCTCTAGCTGAGCTGACTGATGTGGTATTACATACACTGCAAGAAACCAGTCTGTGAAGGCCGCAAGAGGTGGCTCTTTTTCTAATGCGCAAATTACATTACAAAATAACAAGGTACATGAGGAAACACGGAAACATGGCCAAATTAAAGGAACTCAATAAACACCTAGAGAGAAATAACAAATAAATGGAAATATATGACCAGCAAATAATTTTTAAAAATTAAAGAAGTTCAGTGTACTACAAGAGAATACTCAGACAGCTACACAAAATCAGAAAAATATGCACGAACAGAATCATATCAATAAGGAGACAGAAACTATAAAAAACAGAAGTTCTGAAGCTGAAAAATGAAATAACTGAACTAACAAATTCACTGGAGTTCAACAGCAGGCTGTATTAAGAAGAAATAATCAGTGAACTAAATGATAGGTCACTTGAAATTATTGAGTTAAAAAAAAAAAAATTCAAAAAGTGAACAGAGCCTTAGAGACTTTATGGGAAAATGCCAAGGGGATCAAAATATGCATCATGGGAATCAGAGAAGGAGAAGAGAGAGAGAAAGGCGCAGAGAGCTGATCTGAAGAAATGATGTCTGACAATTCCCAAATTGGAGCAGGGAAATGAACATGCAAAATTTTAAAAGCTCAAAGCACTCCAACTCGAATAAACCCAAAGGGGACCATACCACAATTCATTAAAATCAAGCTATCAGTAGTCAAAGATAAAACAATAAACTTGAAAACAGCAAGAGAAATTGATTCATCACATGCAAGGAATCTTAAAATATTATCGGCAGGTTTCTCAGTAAAAAAGTTGCAAGCCAGAAGAGGGTGGATGATATATTCAAAGTGCTAAAACGGAGGGGAAACCCACCTGCCAACCAAGAAAACTTAAAAGCTGCCAACCAAGAACAGTTTATCTCAGGAGTCCCCAGCGCCTGGGCCACACACCAGTACCAGTCCGTGGCTTCTTAGGAACCAAGCTGCAGAGCAAGAGGTGAGTGGCAAGTGAGCAAGCATTACTGCCTGAGCTCCGCCTCCCGTCAGATCAGTGGCCACAGCAGATTCTCATGGGAGCACGAACCCTACTGTGAACTGCGCATGCGTGGGATCTAGGGTGTGCACTCCCTATGGTAATCTAATATCTGACAGTGAGGTGGAACAGTTTTATCCCGAAACCATCCCTGCCCCACTGGTCCGTGGAAAAATTGTCATCCATAAAACTGGTCCCTGGTGGCAAAAAGGGTGGGGACTACAGCTTTATCTGGCAAAACTATATTTCAAAGTGAAGTCGACTCATCCAAGAAATCAATGCCCAGGCCAATGCCATAGAGCTTCCCCCTGTGTTTTCTTCTAGTAGACTTATAGTTTCAGGCCTTACATTTAACTTTTTTATCCATTTTGAGTAGATTTTTGTATATGGTGTGAGATAGGGCTCCCATTTCATACTTCCGTACGTGGATATCAAACTTTCCCAACATGATTTATTGAAGAGACTGTTCTTTCTCCAATGTGTGTTCTTGATACCTTTGACAAAAATCAATTGACCATAAACACATGGGTTTATTTCTGGGCTTTCTGTAGTGTTCCATTGGTTGATATGTCTGTTTTTTAGCCAGTATCATGCTGTAGTCAAAGCTATTGACTACAACAGCTTTACATTTCAAAATCAGGGAGTGTGATGCCTCCACCTTTGTTCTTTTTTGCTCAAGATTGCTTTGGCTATTTAGAGTCTTTTCTGGTTCCACAGTAATTTAAAAATTGTTTTTTCTATTTCTCTGAAAAAAGACTTTGGAATTTTGATAAAATTGCATTAAATTTGTAGATCACTTTGGGTAGTATGGACATTTTAACAACATTAATTATTTTAATCCTTGAACATGAAACATGTTTCCATTTTCTTGTGCCCTTTCCTATTTTTTAGCAATGCTGTATAGTTTTCAGTGTACAGATCTTTTACCTCCTTGTTTAAATTAACAAATGCAAAATTCATAAATAGAAATGTGTTAAACTAGATAGCTCCTGCACAGCAAAGAAAATAATGAACAGAGTGAAGAGACAATCCATGGATTGTTAGAAAATATTTGCAAACCATATATCTGATAAAAGCCTAATATCCAAAATATGTAAGAAACTGAAACTCAATAGCAAAAAAAACCAAATAACTGAATTAAAAAGTGGGCAAACAATATGAACAGACATTTCCCCCCAAAAAACATACAAATGATTAACATATATATGAAGAAATGCTCAACATCTCTAATCGTATGAGAATACAAAGTAAAATCTACAGTGAGGTATCACCTCACACTTGTTAGAATGGCTATAATAAAAAAAGATGAAAGAACCCTTGTGTACTGTTGGTGAAAATGTAAATTAGTAGAGCCATTTTGGAAAATAAGATGAAGTTTTCCCAAAAAACTAAAAATAGAACTACCGAGTGATCCAACCAACCCCATTTCTGAGTACTATCCAAAAACATTGAAATCAGTACATTAAAAGACATCTGCACTTCCGTGTTCATTTCCACATTATTTCAAATAAATACAGCAAGGTTGTATGAGCCAACCATCCCCACAGCAGGGCACAGTGGCTTGTACCTGTAATCCCAGCACTTTGGGAGGTTGAGTAGGGAGGTCCCTTGAAGCTAGGAGTTTGAGACCAGCGTGGGCAACATTGCAAGACCCTGTCACTACAAAAACTGTTTTAAAATTTAGCCAGGTATAGTGGCAGGTGCCTGTAATTTCAGTTACTCAGGAGGCTGAGTCAGGAGGATTGCCTGAGCCCAGGAATTAAAGGCTGCAGGAAGCCATGACGACATCACTGGGTGATGGAGTGAGACCCTGTCACCAAAAAAAAAAAAAAAGGTATAGTCAAGATATGGAATTACCTAAGTGGCAATCAACAGATAAATGGATAAAGAAACTGTCACATACATACACATACACATATATGTCTAGTCTTTTAAAAGCCCTGGCTCGGCCTTATACCTGAGTATTGAAGTGTTCTTTGGAAGAGATGGAATGCCTGGCCTTGCCACCACCGCCACTGTGATGACCCTGCCTATAATTTCCATCCTGTTTGTTGATGATAACACTGAAAGCCATAACACCTTGGCTTTGGTTACTAGCCTTCTTCCTTCAGAGTGGACATCAATCTATTAACTAATGGTGATTGTTCAAATGTTATGAGTTTGCCTACACGTTATTTTCTAGTCGTTATTTCTCAGTCTCTCCCTAAAATATTGAGTGACTTTGTTAAATGTCATGATTTCATTTACTCCTTCAATTAACTAGAAAGGAGCTGCTGAGTCCTTACTCTGCGATAGGAACTGCAGTGGATTCAAAGACGTCAAACGTTCCTGACCTTAAGCTGTTCAAAGTCTGCTGGAGGAGAGAGAATTCTATGACATTCACACAGTCTTCTGGGTTGGAAACACTGCCAATAACTATCATTTCCATCCTACTTGAGGACTTGCTTTGTTCTATAAATCCACACTGGTTAACCAAAGCCCTCTAAGCTCTCACTGATATCTGTATAATAACTACATATTCCAGAATTCTCTTGAGGGTCTACATTAAGCTGAAGGTAAGGGGGGCATAGAAGCAGCTCTTTTGGCTGGGCGCAGTGGCTGACACTTGTAATCCCAACACTTTGGAGGACAAGGTGGGTGGATCACCTGAGGTCAGGAGTTCGAGACCAGCCTGGCCAACATGGTGAAACCCTGTCTCTGCTAAAAATACAAAAAAAATTAGCCGGGTGTGGTGACATGCGCCTGTAGTCCCAGCTACTCAGGAGGCTGAGGCACAAGAATCACTTGAACCTGGGCAGTGGGGGCTGCAGTGAGCCGAGATTGTATCACTGCACTCCAGCGTGGGCGACAGAGCGGGACTCCATCTTTAATAAGAAAAAAAAAAAAGACAGCTCTTTTTCAAATTGTTTACCCAATTTGAAAAGGCAATTTTACCTGTTGAAAGACTGTTCTGGCTCACTCCTTGTTACAAGATTTAGAGAAGCATTAAACTCCTTGAGGCTTTGCCAGAATTGCCTAGCTTTGCCTCTGGAAGTTCTTCTTCCAAAGTTAATAACATCTATTCAACAAACAATTATTGAGTATCATGTATTTCCCACTCATGGTGCTACTCCTGGTAAATTAAGATAACATGCTTGAAAAATGTCTGGCAAAGTCAGAGACCCTCCAATAAAGACAAGGTCTAATGGGAGTTTGTATTAGTTTAGGATGCTTAAACAAAATTCTGGTAGATGTATTTAGAGACTTCAAGCAAATACTATTAACATTGTCAGCAATAAACATTTGTTAAACATTTACTCAGGGTGTTAATTATATCTCATATGACTGAAATCACCCCAAAGGAGGTAATTTTGCTATTTCTATCTTATAAAGCAAGAAACTGAAGATTATGAAAGCTAACTAGTCCAAGGTCGTACAACTACCAAGTGAGCAGAGTGAGGATTTAGCTTTGGTGTGACTCTAAGTCCATCCTCTCAAACTGTCCTTACATTGCCTTCCCAGCCTCAGGCTGACAGGTCAGGAAGAAATAACTGCTGTAGTTTTGAATGGAAATGTCTATTTTTACGATACCATAGTGACTAAAGCCCACGGATTCCTCACCTAGTAAAGCACCCACCTACTGAGCATATTAGAAACTAGTTTGTGCTTCAAATTATTGCTTTAGAAAATACTTTAAAGCCTATCTTTAGCACATTCTACGAGGAACACTTAACGTCCAGTCCTGACTGCTTTCCAGAGTGTGCACCTAGTCCATTTCCTTCCTGGAACCAGGAAATGTAGTGCCTTCTTGTTATGGACTGAATGTGTGTGTTCCCCCAAAATTCAGATGTGGAAATCCTAACCTCCAAGGTGATATTAGAAGGTGGAGCCTTCAGGAAGTGGGAAGTGGGTGAAGCCTTCATGAATGGGATTAGTGCCCTTATAAGGGACCACAAAAAGCTCTCTAGCTCTCTTTCTGCCATCTGAGGACACAGCAAAAAGACAGTTGTCAGAAAACCAGAAGAGATCACTCATCAGTCACTGAGTCTTCTGGGTGCCTTGATCTTGGACTTTCTGGCCTCCAGAACTGTGGGAAATAATTGTTGTTTAAGCCACCCAGTTTATGTTTTCTACAGCAGTGTGAGCTAAGACACTGCCTTTGCTTGGTCAGGACTGATTTTTAAATGCCTCCCATCTGGCATATGGTAGCAAGGAAACTTTCCCCCAATAGCAGAAACAGAGTGACGGATTTCTGGGTCATTTTTGAAAGCATTTGCTCCACTTTGGTCTCTTTGATCTCATAATCTCACTGTGCCAATTATGTACATCAGCCTTGAGGTCAGAAAGTGTTTAAGGGGAAGTTCTGACTTAAAGAGGACAGATACAAACTCTCACTACCAGACAGAGCCTCGCGCTCCCGCTCCAGCCCCCGCTCCTGCTCGCGCTCCCCGCTCCCCACCTTGGCCCTGCACCTCACTCTGGGAGTGGCACTTCATAGGAACTTAGTAAAAGGGGAATAAATGGTGGTGTGTTTATGTTCCATGTCCCTTTATGCTTTTCATGTATACACATACATTAGGTTTACATTATTCTTAGCTGAAGTGAAGACATTCCTCAAGGTCTCACTTGTTTAGATCAAGAAGACGAACATCAACAGAGCCTTGCTCTGTATAGTTGTGAAGAAAATGAGCAGGATTCAGCACCTTGCATCCATTCAGTCATTTATTCACTCGTTTGTTCATCTGTTCATTTATTCACACGCGGGTGTTCTCAGGACCAGGGTCCACGGGCACATACACATGAGTGAAGGAAAACCAGGTGGATTTCCTTCTAATGTAGGGAAATCATTGAAGCAAAGAGTGAAAAGGTGGTTGCCAGGGGGGCTGAGGGGGAGAGGGAAATGGGAGCTGCTCAAAGCTCCGCTCATGCGGGAGGAAGAAGCCCTAGAGATGTGCTGCACACGCTGTGCTCAGACTGACAACGCTCTTGTGCATTTCACACTCAGTTCAGAGGGAAGAGCTCATGTTCAGTGTTCCTACCACAAAAAAAAAATCCTTAAAAACTGTGATGCATGTTGTAAATGGGCTTTCAGAAAGGCTGTTTAAGTCCTCAGCATCTCCTCTCCCCCCATTCAACAAGAGTGTCATGACCATGCTTGTTTTTTCATCAAAGTGTAGGTGTTCTGAACACTTTAAAAATCTACATTTTTCACATATTAGGATTAGCAATTTTTAATGGCCATTATTTGTTTGTTGTGTGTGAGAGAATTGGTTGTTCACATCAATTTTTTTTCCTACTGTAGTGTGCGTGTGCTCTTAGCAATCTCCTCTGAATTGCATATAAATTGTAAATATTTTCCCTAGTTGTCATGGCCTTAAAGTTCCTAAATTTTACTTTTTCAGAAGGTGAAATTTTATCTAATTCAATCTGTCAGGGTTCTCTCCACCCTTTTTTGGTTTCTCACCATGTGGCATACTAAGAAAGGGACTTGATTCAAAGTTTTAAAAATCTGTACTGTTTTAAAGTGGCTTTATGGTTTAACTTTTTACAATTTTACTTTAAATAAACCTGGATTTAATTTTTGCTAGGTGCTTTACACTTCCTCCAAATGATTAGCTTACATTGAAGATGACATTTATTTTATAAACCTGCAGGTATCTGTATAACAAAAAAACACACTGTAATAATATTACAACTTTTGATGTTTCCTTCACTAAGGTATAAAGTGGCATCTCATCCACAGAGAATCTGGCTTGCTGGAAATCTTACCTCTTCAGAACATAGACTCAAACCATGCAGAGCTGCAATACCCAACTCAAGTCAGAGGGGCGCCCTTCCCAACACACCTGCCTGGGCCCCGCCTCGGCCTCAGCCTCAAACCAGGCCCTGCTGGCCACTTTGAAGCTCCTGCCTAACTCTGTCACCAAAGTTATCCAATTCCCTTTCCACTAATGAATAAACCCAAAATTTCCTGAAAGAGTCAGGGTCAAGTCTGAGAATTCAGAAATGTTTGTGATTCATTCTAGAAAGATTTCCCTCTCAAGTGCTTACGTAATTGTTTTAAAAAGACAGTTATGCTTAAAGGGATAAATCCTTGGTCACCTAATGTAATTATTTCTTTATCATATTCTCATTTTTGAGAGACACCAGGAAACTAACATTTTATATAATGAGGCTACTCTTAAATTTTTAAACCTGTATTTTAACTTATTAATCTTTTACATGATGATGATTACATGTAATTTCCTCTAGATACACTTGTAGTTTTAAGATGATGACCAAAAAGATTATGAGCCAGAACAGCCTAGAAAAGTATAGCAGGAGATGAGAGCAGAGCGTGGTGGCTCCACTCACACCCTGGAGCCAGACTGCAGGGCTTAGAGCTTGGCGTCCACCATTAGCTGTGTAACACGGGATAAATTGCTTAACCTCTCTGTGCCTGAATTTCTCCATCTGTAAAACAGGGACCAAAAAACTACCTGCCTCTTTTGTTTACTGTTAGGATTAAATGAATAATAATATGAAAAGTACAAAAACCAGTGCCCTCACTTGTGGGCAGGTTATTCTTAAGTTTTCTTCTCACCATCATCCTAATCACTCCCCTAACCAACAGTGAGCAGCCTAAGGGGAACCCAGAGACCCTGACATCACCCCAGAATCTGATCTGAACTACCTAGATCTTGCTCTCACTCCTGTAGGACACACCAGGGTCCCGAGAGAGTTCAGTCAACCTCTGTCTTCCTGGTTAGGTTTCTTGAGGTTAAATGCGTTGACATTTAAGAAAACATTTTAAACGGTCCATTTTGAAGGCATGATAAATCTAAGTACAGTTAGCCAGCCTGAGAATGTAACAAACTGCACGGCTCATGCATCCCTGTGATCCCAGCTACTCGGGAGGCTGAGGCATGAAAATCACTTGAACCCAGGAGGTGGAGGTTGCAGTGAGCCAAGATTGTGCCATTGCACTCCAGCCTGGGCAACAGAGACTCCATCTCAAAAAAAGAAAAAAAAAAAGAAAGTCACAATAAGCGAACACAATGTATTGGAGAAGTCAGCCCATAAAGGGAAGAAAATTTTGTTATTGGGAAATGGAAACTTAAGCAGGGAAGGGGACCGAGTATAACCTTATAAAGGAGATAATGAAACTTAGGCGATGTCCGGCAAGATTGTAACCCCACAGTGCTCGACCAATGAGGAACTGGGGGAGGGACTTGCCTGCTAGGAGGTAAATTACCTGCTGTAACTGCCCAGGGTGTGCCTGCCTACCAGACACCTGATCTTGCAGGACCGCCATTAAAAGTCTCGCTTCTGCAGTTTTTCATGAATCTGAGTCCATTCTTGGGGTTTGGACAGATGAATGTGTTTCTCACAGAGCACCACCCTGCAGAAAGACAGGGACGCACAGGCTCTGCAGCAGCCCACCCTGCTAGCTACCACGGGATGCGCGAACTTGCTCAAATACCAATCTTCTCTGTGCGTTCCCTCATTTTAAATGGGATAATGATAGCATGCCTACTGCAGGGTTGGTGTAAGAATTAAATGAGTAGGCTGGACGCGGCGGCTCACATCTGTAACCCCAGCACTTTGGGAGGCTGAGGCAAGCGAATCACTTGAGCCCAGGAGTTTGAGACCAGTCTGAGTAACATAGCGAAACTCCATCTCTACTAAAAATGGAAACAAATTAGCCAGGCATGGTGACATGCACCTGTGGTCCCAACTACACAGGAGGCTGAGGTGGGAGGACTGATTGAGCCCAGGAGTTAGAGGCTGCAGTGAGCTATGATAATTCCACTGCACTGCACTCCAGCCTGGGCAACAGAACGAGACCCCATCTCAAGAAAAGAAAAAATGCCATATATGTGTTTGCTAAATAACTAGGAAACAGGCCGAATGGCATAAAGAGACACAACATTTTAGATCTAAAACTCCAACTCCTTTGTTTTGCAGGTAAGAAAACAGAAGGGCAGAAGTTAAATGATGTTTTTAAGGCCCTCGATGGCCAGAAGAGAGAACCATGATGATCCAGCTACTGCTTGGTGGTACCTGCCAGGTTCTGAGGGTAAGATCCACACTGAGCACTCCACAGGCATCATCATTATCTCATTTGCTCATTGCTGTTTATTTATTTAGGCTGGGACTTTCTCGGGGACTTCCCTTCCGGAAGTGCCCTTCATGACGCACCCCCAGCTTCAGGCGCCCAGGTGACCCATGCTCTGTGCTCCTGTGTTCCCTCCTAGGCTGAGAGAGGCCTGGGGAAACAAGGCTCAAGTACTAATACAAAAGAACAATTTTAATTCCTGGGAGTTTCAGGAGGGGCTGAAGGAGACAGTGACAACCTGATCTTACAGGAATAACTGGGAGCACCCGGCACCTTGCAAGGTTTGCTAAATCACACCTCAAAGAATACATCCACCCCCAGTCATCTGTGAAATACAAAATGTGGGGATTCTGAAACCTCAGATGTTCCTGTATAGTCTTAATTTCAAAAGTGAATCTTCTGGTCGAGAACAAGCTACGCTTTTATTTGGTCACTGTAATAAAGCAGTGCCGCCCCTGTGTGTACAGAGCATGTTTGCTGGAAGCAGTACTCCAGCTGGTGTTCATCCTGGCAGATGGAGGAGGAAAATTCTAACTTAAGTGACATATTGCCATTCAATCCCAAAACTGGAAAAATAAGTCCTCCCAGGAACTGCACAAACCATACATCACAGGCCTGTACCCAACGTGTGGGAAGTTTTTACTAGTTATCCGCTGTTAAATTAATATAAAATCACCGTATTTTCTGCCATCAATTCTGCTTTATTCTTGAGGCTTCTAAGCCAGGTTGAAAAGACTCCCATCTAGTGCTGATACCTTAGGTCAACCAAATGATTCCCTGGGGTTGTTGATGTTCCACTTGCTAAAAGTAATGCCCTCTTCACAGGTGGGCACAGGCATGCTGGCATGGAGAACTGTTTCCGTCATCATCATCCTTGTTAATTACAGAAAGAGAAACACTGGGCATGCTTCATGGAAAGTTACGAGGAGAAACAAAAGCTGCTGTTGAAGTCCTTTTTTTCTACCTGACTGAGAACAAAATGCCTGAAACAGAATACTAATGTGCTCCTAGTTTATTTTAATTATAAATTGACAGCTTACAGTCGTATTAATTTATGAGACACAAAGTGATGTTATGATCTACAAATGCAATGTAGAATAATTAAATCAAACAAGCTTACATTGCCTCACCTCAAATACTTAAAACTTTTTTGTGATCCTAGTATTTTTAAACAAGGGTTTTAACATGGAGATCTCTTCATATTTTCCAACATGTATATCCCACTTCAGTAAATATTACACGGTTACATGGTTTCATATTCTCACCTCAGTAAATATTAGTATTTGTTAAGGATTAAGTTTTCTGCTAAAATTGTTTTAGCTAGAAATATGTGCAGAGGTTTATAATCTTTTTACATTTTTAAAATAATGTGGGAAGATACTGTTTCTTTTAAAATTGTACACTGATGCATCTACACAAGTTGCCAACCACCAGCACCGACACACCATGGGCAAACCCCTCACCTCTCCATCCTCCGGCTGCACTCAGGACCCAGAGGAACCAGAGTCCAAAGAGGCCCTTAGAGGCACAGGCCAGGATCCACCCCACTCCCCCCTGGGGACTACGATACAAGATGCTAAAGCAGCATGGAATCTCCTTAATAAACAGGAAGGATGATATGCAAATCAAGCCAAGAGATTTAATAGCATCTCCCATTTGCAGCAAAATATCCCCCAGTCCAAGAGAATGCGGGTTCTGCTAGCAGCCCCCCACTTCCCACTGATTCTTCCTCCTCCCGCCGTGTCATCCTCCCTGAGACCCACCCTCTCCCTCAGCAGAAATCGGGGGCATGTCTTCAGAGGAAAAGTGAGAATATTCCTCAGCCCACATGCCTCCATCCTGCCTGGTGCCTCTAAGTCAGATCCAGGTCTCACCCAGAGCCCATGCTTCCAGCCTCCGGCACTCCTAACTTTCTTCCTCTTCCCCACCACTGTGGCCAAGCACACCAAGGATCCTCGGGCCAACGTCCTGATTCCCCCACCCTCTCCTGACAGCAGCCACTCTCCGTGCTTGGGTCGTGGGGTGTGTGTCCAGCTGTAGAGTTGCTGGCAAACAGTTTTGCAAAGTGATTGTTTTGAAATCCTTATTCTCATTCCTGCTGTTTGCTTTTCCCATCTGCAAATTCCAAACATGCATTCCCACCCTGTGGCCTCCTGGGTTACTCCACCTTCGTTCCCTTCCCCTGTTAGTAGATGATTTTACCCCCCATAACTCAGAAAAAGTGCAAGTCCCAGGCAGGAGCCAGCTCTCAGACACTGGGCCCCACTCTCCAAAGGAAAGCTGCTTCCCCCAAACTCAGCCCTCCCTGGAGTGCTGGAGCCAGCCTTGGGGAGGTCACCCTGAGCTCCTGTATAGACCTCTCGTACCTCCTTATCAAAGACACCCACATACCTCTCCCGTCATGGAGCCATCACACAAAGACAGACAGACAGACAGACAGACACACACACACACACACACACACACACACACACAACACCTGGCTCCATCAAGCTGACTGAAAGAACAGATTCCATTTTAACTTCCTTTTCCCTAGTCTCAGTCACCCCAACACCCCACCTTCCTTGCCACTGGCCTCCTGCCTAGCATGGCTGCCTGTGTGAATGGCCCAGTGTTCTGACGGTCACAGCCAAAGGTCCTGTGAGTTCCCCACACAGGGAGCCTCCTCCCTCCTTGTGCCATGTGAGTGTCCGCACACTCTAAGGCTGCTCCCCGTCCTGAGCACGGTGCTCCGCAGGCCTGCCTCTCTCCTCAGCATCTCTGGTTTTCATCCACTCCTATTTCCCCAACTACTACCTACTGGTGGTCATTTTCAAACCATCTGCGTGGCTGTGCCACCCTGTGAGCTCCAGACAACGGCCAGTGCCTTCTCCATGTGCAGTTCCTGCAGACACTTCAGCTCCAACAGGTTCTGCATTGGAGACACATCTGCAGACCCTTCTGGATATTCTTTAAAGGTTGGATGCTTCGCCAGTTCCGTCTTGCGTGCCACCTTCACTGCGCTGTGCCCGAAGCGCCTCAGTTCTTGCTGTGACAGTCCTAAAATCGCCTCTCCCTCCTTGCCCCCCACCCCTGGCTACCCCTGCTTTTATTCAGGCCCTTTGCATTTCCTGCCTGAGTTATCTTAAATGCTTCTTCCCTCTGTCTTGCTGTGTCTCTTCTCAGTCAGTTTCCACTCGATCAGTTACCAGCTCGATCACTCATTTGTTTGCTAAAAATTTTACTAAAAGCTGACTACATGCCAGGCGCTGTTCTCCACAAAGGAAGGGGAGTCTCAAAAAAGATAGCACGCTCCTTCCCTACACTCACAGAGTGTATGTCTCAGTGAGGGAAGACAGAAGTACACCACTGCATCCTGTTAGGAGTACCACCTTCCACAGAAACGAAAGGCAGCAGCCTGTTCCCATGGCTCAGGACGAAGCCTTGAGGCAGTGAGAGAAACAGGCCACCTGTGCAAAGGTACGGAGACGAATGACACAAACAAGAGCAAGGGGGTGGAAACCGCTTGGCCTCTTTTTTCTTGAAAAAAATTGACACATAATAATTGCACATATTTATGGGGTACATGTGGTATTTTGATACAAGCTTACAATGTGTAATAATCAAATCAGGGTAGTTGGGCTATCTTTAACCTCAAACATTTATCATTTCTTTGTATTGGGAACACTTAAAATCTTTTCTATTTCAAACTATACAATAGTTATGGTTAACGATAGTCACCCCTACTATGCTACCAAACACTAGAACTTATTGCTTCAGCCTAATTGAACTTTTATATCCATTAAGCATTTCCTCTTCCTCCTGCTCCCTCCACCCTGCCCAGCCTCTGGCGACCACCATTCTACTCTCTACCTCCACGGGATCCACTTTTTTAGCTCCCATGTAAGAGGAAGCTAAATTATTTCTCCTTCTGCATTATTTCTCCTTATTTCTCCTGCATTATTTCTCCTTCTGTGCCTGGTTCATTTCACTTAACATAATGGCCTCCAGTTCCATTCATGTCACTGCAAATGACAGGATTTCATTTTTTCCGTTACGGCCGAATAGTACTCCATTGTGTATATATACCACATTTTCTCTGTCCATTCACCACTGATGGACACTTAGGTTGACTCTGTATCACACAAAGACACACACACACATCCTGCCCCATCAAGTTCACTTATTTTTCCATGAGTTATTGGGGTATAGGTGGTATTTGGTTACATTTTTCGTGGTGATTTGTGAGATTTTGATGTTCCCATCACCTAAGCAGTATATACTGTACCATATTGGTTGTCTGTTATCCCTCAACCCCCTCCTACTCTTCCCCCTCAAGTCCCCAAAGTCCACTGTATCACTCTTATGCCTTTGCATACTCATAGCTTAGCTCCCCACACATCACTGACAACGTACAACGTTTGGTTTTCCATTCCTGAGTTACTTCACTTAGAATCATAGTCTCCGGTCTCATCCAGGTCACTTCAGATGCGGTTAATTCATTCCTTTTTAACGGCTGCGTAGTATTCCATCATATGTATATACCACAGTCTCTTTCTCCACTCGTTGACCGATGGGCATTTGGGTTGGTTCCACCATTTTGTGGTTGTGAATTGTGCTGCTATAAACGTGTGTGCGAGTATCTTTTTTGAATAATAACTTCTTTTCCTCTGGGTAGATCCCCCAGTAGTGGGATTGCTGGATTAAATGGTAGTTCTACTTCTAGCTCTTCAAGGTGATTCCATGTCTTGACCTTGTGAATAATGCTGCAGTAAACATGGAGGTGCAGACATCTCTTTGACATACTAATTTCATTTTCTTTGGATAAATACCTAGCAGTGGGATTGCTGCATCACATGGTAGTTTTACTTTTAGTTTTTTGAGGAGCCTCTATACTATTTTCCATAATGGCTACACTAATCCACATTCCCACCAAGCGCGTATGAGAGTCCCCTTTCTCCACATCCTCGCCAGCATTTGTTTTTGTCTCTTTGATCACAAGTCCTTGTAAGTTGGCCTTTTACATACCACAGGAGGAGCAGATGGTGAGGCCAGTGTGGCACTACTGGCATTGGAAAGGAGCTTGGTTTGTATTCACTGTCATTAGCTGCATAATTATAAGCAGGGTCCTACTCGAACGGTGTGTGCAGTGCGGCACCCTGCTCTTCCCGGTGGCCCTGATTCTCCCCACTGGCCCCACCTCGGCCTCAGTACGGAGGGTTCTCTCTCACTGGGCTGTCCTGTCCTCACGACCCATCCATCCTTCAAGACCCATTTCAACACTGCATCTCACAGAAAAGAAACAGCTGCCTCTCCCTGTGCCTGGGCCCATGCATGCCCCTTGGCTTCATGGTAACATCTGCGTATCTTCTTAGACAGGGCCTCCTCAATACTAAGAGAAGCTGTACCCATCTGTGCTGCCAAGCATCACACAGTGCTAGCCAGGGCACATGATGGGCCCTAGCAAGCGTTCACAAGTAGGAGATTAAGTGAGTGCATTTCTGAATAATGAGACTGAGCAGAAAGGGCCTCTGTATATAGGGCGATTTATTTATTTTACTCTTTTAACACTTATTTCACAGGGACATATGGTAGAGTGTGTTCCTAGGAAGAAGTGAAGATTAGGTAATATCCTCATCAATATCATCAAGGAAATTCAGTTCACTTGCATGGCATGGAAACCACTATGAACAGGTCCGGGCAATTTCCAGGTGGATGTCTATTTCCATTTTTACCAAAGACTCCCACATAACAGTCAACTGCATAAGGCTTGGAAACAATTTAATGGTTGCAAAAGCATAAGGGAGGAGGAGAAACTAGAATGCCATGAGCTGGGATTACAAGGTAGATTCTGTACACAGAGGAATTATCTCTGCTATGCATCAACATTGCTATTCCAATTCATCACTGATGGAGATTGGACTGCTTTCCTCGGTGTTCTGTGGATTACTTTTATTTTTGGCCCCTAAAGGAAAGTTGGAAGCAAAGGACCACAGAGAACTTCTAAGATATGGGCCATTTAAAAAATACATAGTTTATGCCTAATATGTAACTTAAAAACTATTTATTAACACAATGTTATCTCCAGAAGCAAGCAGTGCTTTATGATCAATGAGCACTGTTTCCCTTCTAAACTTCCATTCATTCTGGGGTCTCCCTGCAGATGCATAGGTTACAATATTCACTTCTGTACACTGATCTTTCTACAGATCGCTTCCCTGAGCACCAGCGTTTGACTAATGGCTGAAATCCCCCCCTTCATTTAGGCCTTGCAAGGAGACGGCTCTCCTTTGTACCTTTGGGCTGAATCAGAAGTAAAACTAATCTGGCCCTGCTTTGCAGCCCACAGATGAGGGGCCCTTGGGGTCTTTGCCTAAGAATGCTGGTGCCTAGGGCTTAGGTCAATGCCACGGGCAGGAAGGCACAGTCAGGTTTCTCATTAGCTTCAGCTGCCTTATCTAGATCTGTTTTGAACATAATAATTGTGCTGTTGATGCCGACAGCTTCAGACACTTCTTAGACAAGCACGCCCAAGCATCATCTTCTTCCCATATGTGGCAACCACAAACAAAACATAAAAACTCCTATGACTGAAAATAAATGTATTAATGGTGATGTGCTCCCATGAGATGTGGAAGCTGCAGACATCTTAACCTCCTTCTGGAAATGATAAAAATCTGTTGGCACAGGTCTAGGGTGTGAAATGCATTCCCTCTGCACAGTAACATCTCTTGGAGAGGTACTGGTCCCACACATCCAGGGACAGACTTCCACCCAGATGGCAGCTCATTTGGAGCGTCTATGCTTTATCACAAGTTTCTAGCAGGCTTCTAGCCATATTCTTAAGAGAATGGCAAAAGCAGATGTGTCAAGTGCAAAGTACTACTCAGAATATATGAAGGAAATAAAATACAAACCACATAAATAAGGAAGACTTAATAGGCTTATTATTCTATCAACTATTAGAACTGTGTAATGAAAAGTGAAAGCTTTTATGAACTGCCATTGCTATTATTTATAAAGTTTCCATTAGGAAATCAGACTCTTCATTTTGTCTAATCTCTATCCAGTAATCTTCTAATCCTCTCTTACAAAACATTCTTTGTTAAGAAATTTTGTAGTCAGTGGAAGGTTTTACTGTCACCCAATTCCATGGCTTAAAATTACTAAAGTGGTTCCTTAACATTTGTTCCTTGGCAAATACAGAATGCTAAATAGAAAAACACACAAAAAAATTGTGTTGCTTTTATTACAGTTATTTTTACCGAAACAATAGATTTTGGAAAAAAATTGTATGTTTGAATGAGTCCCTTTTAAAGAAATCCATCCTTTATAATATTATTTGGAATAAATTTCTCTTCCATATCAGAAATGTGATGTTTGCTGATCTCTGCACTTAATGATTTAGTTTATGAGAAATATGAAACAAACTTGAATTTGATGGAATTAACTACGATTCTCTTCACATAACCTAAGGTTGTCTGTTTTATATTTATTGTCTAAAAATACCAAGGCCTGTCATTGGGCTGAACGACTTCCACTTGACCTCAATCTACAGACACAAATCGCTCTTTGCCCTCTATAGTTACAGGCCAAAAGGTGGCCTTGGGGAAATGTGTGTGTTTTCTAGGTTATTCTGTGTGATCCTCCCAGTACTATTAGATATTTTAAACTGTGGCCAACACTCTGAACTGTTGTGAAAGATCCAAAACCTCGACTTTGGGTCTCCGTAAGCAATCTCCACTTTCATATGTGCAGGGAGCCTGCTGGGGAGGTCTAACACAGGTCTACACTTGCCACAAGGCGGGATGCAGGGGCAGCCCCTCCAACACCGTCAGGAGAGGGTAACTCCTAACACAACAGCTACACCTGCAGGGATGACTTTCGTCTCAGCTCCACCCATCAAAGGTGAATCTGTGTGAGCAGGCTCCTGTCTCCCTGTGGTGCTGTCCCTTCCTCACTGGTATACACAAAGTAAGGGCTGGTTCTTATGTACTCCAGAAAAAAAGAAAAAAAAATCCAGAGACGTTAAGTGTTTCAAATTGTGTATTTAACACATGAAACATTTACCAAAACAAAAATCTCACACTTGGAAGAAAACTTTAAATAAGGAAAGAAATCACAGTTAGCCAGAACCTTACCCTAATACTGTTTCTCTAAGACAGTCAATCTGGAGAGAGACCAGAGAGAAGACTAACCTGGGAGTTTTCTTACAGAAATGATGTACTCACCATTCTCTGTCCTTGATCAGAAGTTCATCCTGACCTCAGGACTTTGCAGTAGGGGTCCCTTACTTGGAATTTTCTCCCCCAGATTTTCACAAGGCCAGTTCCTCCTGAGCATTTATTCCTTAGCACAAAGCCGAGTTCCTCAAGTCAGAATTGAAACTAGCTGCCGCCCTCTTACATCACTCTTAATCATGTTCCCAATGTATTCCTTATTATAACTTACTTAGATCTGAAATGTTGTATGGATTTGTTTATTCTCTACATCCCAACACTAGCTCCAATTTTAGCTATCTCCTATAGCACACAGCAGGCAGTTAAATTATTCAGCTGAACGGATGAATGCATACACTAATGATAAATGTTCACTGCAATTACCATCACCACCACAATAAATGTATGATTCAGATTTTTGTTTCAGCTTGTGTCAATTTTGGTAAGTTGTATTTTTCAACATTTCATCTAAGTTTTCAGAATTGTTGGTAAAAAGTTCACATTTCCTCATTATCTTAATGTCCATAGAATCATATTAATAAGCCATCTTTTAAAATTGATATTAGTAATTTATGTTCTTTTTTTCCCCTGGATCAATCGAGATATAAGTTGATCATTTGGTTGATCATTTCAAAGACAGAGCTTTGATTTTATTCATTTTCTCTACTATCTTTCTGCTTTCGATTTCACTGATTTCTGCTTTTACCTTTATTATCTCTTTTTTTGATTTATTTTATTCTACTTTTTTAGCATCATAAGATGGAATCTTAAGTCTTTGATTCTTAAGCCTTATTTTTTCTAATATGAACTTTAAAGTTATAAATTTTCCTCTAAGGAACTGCCATAGCTGCATACCACAAATTTTAATATATTGTATATATTTTTTCAATCAGTTCAAAATAGTTTCTAATTTCTTTTGTGATTTCTTTTTTGACTTAGATTACTTAAAAGTTTGTGGTTTACTAAGTATTTGAGGGTGGTCCTAGACATGTTTTTATTGTTGATTTCTAATGTAATACTCTACATGATACAAATCCTTTTAAGTATATTGAGATGTGCTGGTACACATACCATATTGTACTAGAAAACAATGTGTACTTTGTAGTGGTTGGATATAGTGTCCTATAAATATCACTTGTATTGGTAGTTGATAATGTTGGTCAGATCCTCTATCTCTTTACTGATTTTTTTGGTCTAGTTGTTCTATCTGAAAGATTGTTCTCAGTCATGCTGTTCTCCAATATGATGGTGGATGTGTCTATTTCTCCTTCTGTCAAATTTTCATGTATTTTGAAGTTCTGTTATTAGGTACGTACACATATTTATGACTATGAAATCTTCTTGATGTATTGATTCTTTTATCGTTATAAAATATCCATCTTAAACTCTAGTAATGCTTAAAACTATTTTATTTGCTACCCATATAGCCACTCCAGTTTTCTTACGCTTACTAATTAAATGGTATCTTTTCTACCCATTCACTTTTAATCAATATCTGTCTTTGTATTTAAAATAGGTTCTTACAGACAACATTCTTATCCATCCTAACAGTCTCTACCTTTTAACTGGAGTGTTTAGTCTGCTAACATTTAATGTATTTATTGATATGGCTGAATTTAGATATGCCAGTTTGTTTTCTGTTGTTGCTTCTGTTTATCATTTCTCTGTTCTCATTTTACTTTCAAGTTTTAAAATTTAACCACTGGATTAGCTGCACCTCTTTGCATTATTTGGTTTAATGGCTGCTCTAACAATTAGAATATGTGTGCTTAACTTTTATAGTCAAATAAGATTAAGTATTATAATGCTTCACAGCAAATGTGGATACCTTGCAATCACATAGGTCCATTTATCCAGCCCCTCCATGCTTTGTGCTATATTGTCCTATGTATTACATTTACAGAGGGTATAAACCCCAAAGACAGTATTATACTTTTTAAGCAATCACCTATGTTGGAAGTAATCTCATATACTGGAAAGAAATATATCATACATATTGGAGAGAAACTAAGAGAAAAAACTAGTTTTTTATATTTATCTAGCTATGTATCATTTCTGACACTCTTTACATCTTTCTAAGAGTCCAAGTTTCCGTCTGGTATCATTTATCTTCAGCCTGAAGAATTTCTGTTAGTGTTTCTTTTGTGGAGGTCTAATGGCAATTCTTTATATTTTATTTGAAAATGTCTTTCTTTTGCCTTATCCTTGAAGGATATTTTTGCTGGGTAGGTAATTCTGAATTAATAGTTGTTTTGTCTCTTTTAGCACTTTAAAGATGTTTCATTGTTACACCCAGCTTCCACAGTTTCTGATGATAGTTACTCACTTTCACAATGTTGCTACCCTGCACAAAATATGGCATTTTTCTCTATTTGTGTATAGGATTTTCTCCTCAAGTCCATTTTAAAGTAATTTCATTATAATGTACTTATGCACAGTTTTCTTTATTTATTTTGATTTGGATTCACCAAATTTTTTTCATTTGTAAACTTATGTCTCATAAAATTTGAAAAACTTTTGGCCCTTGTTTTTTGAGTATTTTTTTCTCTTTTTATTCTGGTGTCAATAGAGTCCCAGAATAAAAGAAAAAACATAGATAGAAAAAATGGATCTTTGGCGGTCTATTTGTTTTTCCTAAATTTTTCGCTTCTTCTTGAAACTGGATATTTTAAATCGATTTATTTTCAACTTCATTGCCTTTTTCTTTTGTTACCTTCACTCCGTTGTTAAGCTCATCAGTGGAATTTTTATATTGGCTATCGTGTTCTTCCATTTTAGAATTTCTACTTGGTTCTTTTTAATAGTTCTTATTAACTATATGCGATTTTTCCATTTTTTCATTCGTTATGAGCATATTTCCAATTGTCATTACCACAGTTACCAGCAGTGGTAAAATTCTTATCTGTTAATTCCAACATCTGAGTCATCTACAGATTGGTTTCTATTGACCGTCTTTTTCCTTGAGAATAGGTCGCATTTTCCTGGTTCTTCATATGTTGAATGATTTTAGCCTGCATCCTGGACATTGTGAGTGCTATGCTTAGGAGGTTCTGGATCCCCCTCATATTCCTCAGGAGACTGTAAATTACTTTGTCTTCACAGGCAATAAGCTGACTGGATTCACTTTAAGTCCTGTTTCTTGAGCAGCAATCAAATCTCAGTTCAGCTGTTTAGTTCTTAGCCAGGCTGCTTGGTATCTGTCCTTTTCAAGCATGGTTCAAGGCTCAGCCAGAGATTTAGCCTGAACTTATTCACAGATTTTATGCTTCCTCTGTTTGGCTTTCTCTTTCTAGTATTCTTCCCTCACTTTCCAGCGGCTGATGGCTGTCATGAATTCTGGCCACATGGTTCTGAATTAGGCCAGAGCAAATGGGGACCACAAGTTACTTTCTTGAGTTTATATATAATCAATGGAGTACCATATTAATTTTCTGTTGCTGCATATCACATTACCATTAACCATATAACATTACCATCACATTTGTGTTTGTAGTTTAAACACAAACACACACATTTCTTATCTCACACTTCCACAGGTTGAGAGTCCAAGCATGGCTTAGCTAGGTCCTCTGCTCAGGGTTTCACAAGGCTGCAGTCAAGGTATCAGCAGGCTGTGTTTCTATCTGGAGGTCTGACTGGGAAGGCTCAGTTAGGTTGTCGAAAGAGTTGCTTCTCTGGCAGGTGCGTGATTGAGAGACCTGGCCTTTTACCGACTGTTGACCAGAGACAATCCTCACATCCTAGGGGCCACCTGCATTTCACAATCTTTTATAATCACAAGGAATGACATCCCATAATCTTTGCCATCTCTTATAAGTTAGAAGCAAGTTCCAAGTTCCAATTCACTAAAGAAGGGCTCATACAAGGATGTGAATCACTGCGGGGGAGGGGGGTTGTCACATTAGGGTGTGTTGGCCACAAAGATCAGAAGTATGGTGCCCTTGGAGGTTCAATAACTTCCCCAAGGTTGTACAGGTTAGTGTTGGTGGAATCCAGAACAGATTCAAATCTAGGCAAAGCCTATGTCCTCCTAATATCCCTCTTACATCCAACAAGCAGACTATGCTCTATACTGCTAGAGCAGGCTGGACCCAGCCACAGAGAGACGTCCACAGAAGGGGCACAGTATCTGCAAGTCAATGCTGCCCAGCTTTCCTGGAGCCATGTGGGATGTCAAACCCATGCCTGCAGCTCAGAATACCCAAATATAAAATTAGTTTTCTCAGTCCCAGAGTCACTCGAAAACATCTTATTTTCTAATATATAATTAAAGTCACCAGAGATTACATCACATAGGAAAGTTTTACAAATGACACAGTTTAATTCAGACCCATAACAAGGTTAAAACATACCTACCAAAGTTTCAGGGACATTATCTGACAGATACAGAGATTCTGTCAGTTTGTTATAAACTAAGTTTCCCTGGTGATATTATTACCTCTTCTAAGGTATTTAGGTATATTTTAAAGTATTTAGGCTACATAATCTAGGCTCTGATTACCATATATGTCCTAGTGATATATATGGTGACACAGTTTCTAACAGTTTACATAAAGAGGTGGCTCAATACTAAGGGAAACATTGGTTTTGTAACAAGTAACAGGCGTAAAACCATCATCCTTTAAGAACCAGAGAACCAAGTTATTTTTGACAAACAAACTCACAGCTAGCTTGTGTGGGAAGTCCATTTAACTTGGGCCCGTGTTTGTAAAGTAAAAGGAGGAGGGAGCTAAGCTGTGTTCATGATCTTCCAGGTCCTTTTCCTCTAAAATTAGAAACTGCACCACGAGCTTCTGTAATATAGAAACTGGGTAGTAAGTGAGTTTTTAAGGGGAAAAACAAGATTTTTGTATCACAAATACAGGTAAATGTCTGTTGAATTCAAGTTTTTGTAGTAAGCCTGTGTGGTCCTCCACATCAATGGGTCAGGTATTATTTAGATGTTTACCAAATCATTCCCGTGACAAAACCACTCACTTAAAAATATCCATCTATACAGGACTTTAAATATTTGAAAATCCTTACTATTTTTGTAAGTACTATGACAAGTTCTATTAATACATTAGCTCTTCAAAACCTTAGTTAAGTAGATAGGTAAGGATATTATTTGATGTCTAAGGAAAGAGAACTCAGAAAAGCTGACGGGCAAGTCCTTTTGCATGACTTGCCCAAAGTTGTACAGAAGTTGTAAATGGATGCGAAAGACCACACAGCCTCTAAACCAGCAGATCTCATTAAACACAAGATGCCTGTTCTTAATTGTTGGCTCCCTCAGCAAAGACATGCTATAGGCTTTCAGATTGTTGGCTGGAGTCCTGTTTGGCAATCTTAACATACTGAAGTAAGTGATTATAATAAATATGGTACTACAGAAAAAGAGAAAACAACGGAATCCTTTATAACTCTAGCTTGCAAGGATCAAACAAGGGGGTCAAAACAGTGCTGTCAAATGGTATGACATACAAAGGAGAAAGAAAATACATGGAGAGGGAGGGTAAAAGTCCTAAAATGTAAGTGATTTCACTGTCAAATAAATTTACCCACTAAAAATGTTTCAGGCATCAGTGAATCTTCTTAGGTTCACCAAAAACATTTTATCTATATAATACAAATAAGGCATTTGGAGAAAGTGTATTTACCATATTTAAGTAAAAAGATCTTACTTAAGATTATACCTTTTAAAGGAAATGGTTAAATAAGTTTTTAGATTTTATTATTAAGTGTGGTAAATACACATACTATAAAATTTACCACGTTCACCTTTTTTTTCTTCGAGATGGAGTTTTGCTCTTGTTACCCAGGCTGGAGTGCAATGGCGCGATCTTGGCTCACTGCAACCTCCGCCTCCTGGGTTCAAGCAATTCTCCTGCCTCGGCCTCCCAGAGTAGCTGGGATTACAGGCGTGCGCCACCATGCCCAGCTAGTTTTTGTATTTTTAGCAGAGACGGGGTTTCACCATGTTGACCAGGATGGTCTTGATCTCTTGACCTCGTGATCCACCCGCCTCGGCCTCCCAAAGTGCTGGGATTACAGGCGTAAGCCACCACGCCTGGCCCACCATTTTTAATTGTACAGTTCAGCAGTGTTAAGTACTTTCACATTGTTGTGCCACCAATCTCCAAACTCTTTTCATCTTGTAAAACTGAAACTCTGTACCCATTCCACAATAACTCCCCATTTCCTGCCCCCAAGGCCCTGGCAACCATCATCCTACTTTTTATCTCCATGAATCTACTGTAGATGCCTCATGTAAGTGGAATCGCACAGCATTTGTGTATTTGTCTTTTTGTGACTGGCTTGTTTCACTTAGCATGCTGACTTTAAGGTGCATCCACGATGATGTATGTATCAAAATTCCCTTCCTTTTAAATGTTTATTTTTGTATTATTACTGAATATTTCATTGTAAACAAACAAACCACAGTTTGTTTATCCATTCATCCATCAATGGACACCTGTGCTGCTTCCATGTTTCAGCTATTATGAATCAGGCTGTCATGATCATGGCTATACAGGTATCTCTCTGAGGCCCTGCTTTCAATTATTTTGGATATATGCCCAGAAGTGAAATTGCCAGATCCTATGGGAATTCTATTTTGGATTTTATGAGGACCTGTCATACTGTTTTCCATAGCAGCTGCACCATTTTACACTTCCACCAACAATGCACGGGGGTTCCAATTTCTCTACATCCCCGCCAATGCTTCTTTTCTTTTGTTTTTTTTTTTCTCATAGTAGCCATCCTAATGGGTATGAGGTGGTTTTCATTGTGGTTTTGATTTGCATTTCTCTTATGATTAGTGATACTGAGCATCTTTTCATGTGCTTGCTGGGTCGTGTATGTTCTTTGGAGAAATGACTATAGAAGCCCTTCGCTTGTTTTTTAATTTAGTTGTTTACTTTTTGTTCTTAGGTTGAAGGGGTTCTCCGTACATTTTGGATATGATGCCCTTATCATATATATAATTTGCAAATATCTTCTCCCATTCTGTGGGTGGCCTTTTTAATCTGTTGACTGGGTCCTGGTGTACAAAAGTAAAAGCTTTGCCAATACTAAAATGGTTTGAGTTTGGTTGAGGAGTAAATCAAACATCTCTGAACGTGAAGGTTAGTTAACCACACTGAACCCAGAGCAGTCAAGCCTGAGTCCAGAACGGAAGTTCAAGATGAGATGGTGCCTGGGAGCCTCTGCACTGAGTTTCAGTTTCCAAATCCTGAACGCTGCCTCAAAGACAGGAAGTAGGATCTTTTACACTGCAAGGTTAAAATCCTGATTTTTATTCGAAAACCCAGTTTTCTGATTGTGGACAGAATCATGAAAGTACATAGAAAGTAGCAAAATGCAAAGGTGAGAAAACAATGAACTCACCCCTTCAGCAGTTTCCCTTCATAGAGAAAAACATACTGGCTGTTGATGTGACTGACAGGCAAAACCAACGTGACAAAGCATGACGAAGTATGAGGATAAGAACAGCATACCTACATGGTGCATATTTGAACAGCGTAACTCTCTAACACAAAGCCAGCTTCCCATTTCCTCCGTGTTGCTAAAATGTCAACGTGCAGGAGAGTGGCGAGCTCACATTTCATTGTGATTTTATCACAGAGAGCCCCCCACACAATGTCACACTCTGGTGAGAGCTAAAAATACTTAAGAATCTAATCTCCTTCAAACACCACTTGCTTCTTTCGCCACAAGTGTCAGAGAGGAAACGATCCACAAATAAAAGGTAGACGTTAAGCAACTAAAATAGCTCCTGTTTCCTTTCTCTGCACACGGGCGTTAGCTGCCCGGCTGTTTCCACCAAGGAGGATCCTTGCAGCCTGGCTGTTTTCACAGGCTCTGCAGTGGGAGCCGCCACAGGTTCCCAGGGATGTTTGTGTCAGACAGGAACTCGGCTTCCTTCATGCCTCTGAACACAGCGCTGTCCTCATCTTCACCATCTCCAGGATGGGAGGAGACAGATTGGATGCCAGAGGTGATCTCTGCAGCACTTCTATTTCCCCAGCATTTTTAGAAAGGTTGTTTTGTACCATCATACATGTTGTTTTTGTATTTCCACAGTGTAAAATATAAATAAAACCTATACTTGGCTGTTTATTACAAAATGCATTAGTACAAATTCAGTTGTTTAGCTCTTTGCTAGTTTTGTTTACTAAAATGGCAGATATGCTTTATATCTGGAACATTTAAAATTTAAATGACAGGCGGTGGCTCACGCCTGTAATCCCAGCCCTTTGGGAAGCCCGGGTGGGTGGATCACCTGAGGTCAGGAGTTCGAGACCAGCCTGGCCAACATGGCAAAATCCTGTGTCTAATACAAACACAAAAATTAGCACACACGGTGGTACACGCCTATAATCCCAGGGACTCAGGAGGCTAAGGCAGGAGAATCACTTGAACCCAGGAAGTGGAGGCTGCAGTAAGCTGGGATCACGCCACTGTACTCCAGCATGGCTGACAGAGCAAGACTCCATCTCAAAAAAAAAAAAAAAAAAAATTAAATGACAAAATTATTTTTGTAAAATGTCAACACAAAGACAGTTTAGTTAGGCCTGAAAGAATCCTACTTGTTTTATTCTTTGTCCCTGTCAAGACTTTTAAAGTCTCATAACATACTGTATGAGCAGACAGACAGATTTTTGGAAGTTGGGTAAAGCCAAAAAATAAAGCATCTCAAAAAATAGGCAGATATCTGTATCTGAGCAAAACTGACAGATATATTTACAATGTAATTGGCTATGCCTACAGTAATGGCTTGGCAGTTTATGCCTTTGAACACGAGTTTGACATAGGTTCCAGACTTCTTCAGTTTATACATATTTGGAGCTGGCTACCCTGATGAAATTAACCCCATTTTCTGAGTAGTTCCACCAACAGAACAGAGTTCTACAGAACAAGAGTCTTGAATCCCTTGTCGCTACCTTGCCAGTTTTGCTTACTTTTTTTTTTGACACGAGGCCACGTGTGGTGAACCAGTTCTATTATGTTTTGCCAGATGTTTCAACTGCAGTGGTACTTTCTGCACAAGCAGAACAGGCTGCTGAGAAAGAGCGCTAGGATACACCCAGTGTATCTCTGGGCTCCCAACTGCAATGAGATGGCCTTTCCAACACTGAGGGCTTCTCTGGGATGGGAACCATGCAAAACTGTGTCACAAATGGGAGCTTCCCATGGGGTCAGCTGCTGCCACTGTCCTGGACCCCTACGTCATAATCTACCCAAGAGACAAGCATTCTCTGTATTCTTGGGACATAAACTGCTCCAAGTAAGTGCTGAGAGCTTTTAAAGGACTGAGTCTTACACACCCTTCAGTTCCTCATGGAAACTGCTCTGCCTGTAGACAGGAACCACATTTTCCTTTGTTATGATCTGAATTTGTTTCCCCCCAATTTTTTTCTTTTCTTTTTTTTTTTTTTTTTTTTGAGGTAGGGTCTCACTCTATCGCCTAGGCTAGAGTGCAGTGGTACCATATCAGCTCATTGCAACCTCTGCCTCCTAGGTTCAGGCGATTCTCGTGCCTCAGCCTCCCAAGTAGCTGGGATTACAGGTGCACACCACCATACCCAGCTAATTTCTTTGTATTTTTAGTAGAGATGAGGTTTTGCCATGTTGGCCAGGCTGGTCTTGAACTCCTGACCTCAAGTGATCTGTCAGCCTCAGCCTCCCAAAGTGCTGGGATTACAGCATGAGCCACCATGCCTGGCCTTTCCCATCACAATTTGTATGTTGAAGCCGTAATCCCCAATGTGACTATATTTGGGGATGAGAGGCCTCTAAAGAAGTAACTAAGATGAACTCATTCACATGCACGCATATGTTTACCGCAGCACTGTTCACAACAGCAAAGACTTGGAACCAACCCAAATGCCCATCAATGATAGACTGGATAAAGAAAATGTGGCACATATACACCATGGAATACCATGCAGCCATAAAAAAGGATGCGTTCATGTCCTTTTCAAAAGGGATATGGATGAAGCTGGAAACCATCATTCTCAGCAAACTAACAGAAAAACGAAAACCAAACACCACGTGTTCTCACTCATAAGTGGGAGCTGAACAATGAGAACACATGGACACAGGGAGGGGAACATCACATACCAGGACCTGTTGAGGGGTTGGGGGGTAGGGGAGGGATAGTATTAGGAGAAACACCTAACATAGGTGACGGGTTGATGGGTACAGCAAACCGCCATGGCACGTGTATACCTATGCAACAAACCTGCACGTTCTGCACATGTATCCCAGAACTTGAAGTATAATAACAAAATAAAATAAACCCAAAAAAATGAGGTCATTAAGGTAGGCTCTAATCCAACATGGCTATACTTATAAGAAGAGGACTGGACACCTGGAGTGCACAGGTACCACAAAGGCCCTGAAAGGCCACAGCAGGAAGACGGCCGTCTGCAAGCCAAGGAGGGCCCTCAGGAGGAACCAACTTTGCTGATACCTTGGTCTTGAACTTCTAGCCTCCAGGACTGTGAGAAATAAATTTCTGTTGTCTAATCCACCCAAGTCGGTGGCATTTTGATTTTGGCAGCCCTAGAAAACTTATACACCCTTTCACTTAGATGTTAAGGCAGTAATGATGGTTGTAAAAATTCAGACTGTGATTCTACAAGGTGCTGCTCCACACTATCTTCTAGACTGGCTCTTCTAGTTTACAAACTGTCATGGTGCTGGGCAGTCACTCAGCCTCTCTGTGCCTTATCACCTATAAAACAGAGACAATAGTCCCTATCTTGGGGATTTGAGAAGGATTAAATAACATAACTGCCATGTGGCACTTTCCCCCACATATTCATAGCTCTCTTGTCGCAATTCGGCCTGACAGAAAATTTTTTTTCGACAGTCAACTAAACAAATGTTTTCAGAACATCTGCATACTTGTTCAAGTCCTGTCTTCTGGGGCAATGAGGCGTTACCCCACTGTCTTGGGACAGGAACTTAAACATCTGGATGCAGTGATCATGTCCCAGTGAATCTTTCCATTTTTCAGCTAAAATTTTCTAATTTCTGCGATCTTTTAAGTAAGGGATGGTAACTTCTAGACTCTTCAATTCCAAGAATGTTCTCCTCTGGATACCTTTTAGTTTTTTCTCTTAAAATATGGTGTTAAGGCCGAGCGCAGTAGCTCACGCCTGTAATCCCAGCACTTTGGGAGGCCGAGGCACACAGATCACTTGAGGTCAGGAGTTCAAGACCAGCTTTGCCAACACAGTGAAACCCCATCTCTATTAGAAATATAAAAATTAGGGGGGCATAGTGGCATGTGCCTGCAATCCTAGCTATTAGGGAGGCTGAGGCAGGAGAATCGCTTGAACTTGGGAGGTAGAGGTTGCAGTGAGCCAGGACAGTACCACTGCATTCCAGCCTGGGTGACAGAACGAGACTCTGTCTCAGAAAAACAAACAAACAAACAAAAAAACATTCAGAGACCCACTCACTGAAGGAACAGATGTTGCCAGCACCAAACAGAGCGGTACCACCCCACCCTCGTCCTGACCATCAGCTTCTGTTAGGACAGGCAGGGCCCCTGTACCCCTTCCACAGCCTTCACTGGCTCTTAGCCCCACCAAAGTACCTGAGCCACTTTCTTGGGTGTGCCATTTATCAGAGCACCCTCGTTCTTACATTTGAAACCGAAGGGCCTCTGGGGTCAGCCTTGGACTGAGGTACACGGAGGATCCCGGGTGGGACCTGGGCGTGGCACTCTCCTTGTTCAGAGTCCATGGCGTGTAGAGCACGGAAGTGACTGATGTGAACATCATCAGAGACCCTGAGAGTCTGAGCCACTCACCCCTTCCAAATGTCATCTCCCAGAGGATCTGCCTGGCTTAGGGACTCACTCTGAACACTAATGCTGCCCCTATTTGCCCTCCATTCACCACCCTGCAGCTGGAGTAGAACATTAGCCAAGCTGCTGGTTAATTCAAGGTGCTGCCCCTCTGCAGTGTCACCAGAGACCTCCCTCCAGATAAGACAATGGCCCATTCATCTCATGTGAGTCTCCTTAGCTGTGTGGCATAGAGCCCTTGTTCACCCGCTCATAAATGTCTACTGAGGGTCCACCATACTCCAGGCACATGCTTATGGCTGGGGACACCACGGGGGAACAAGTCATGGTCCCAGGTTAGAAAGTCAGCCAAGTGGATGGTAAATACAAGCTGAGTGCTCGAGGCCATGGGACGTGGAGGGCTCTGGATCTGTCTCAACCTCGTTGCTGGTGGCCCCACCCCCACATCAGTCTATCACCACCCTCGCCAACGAGTACTGTGAGATGAATGACAATATGGGCGGCCACTATAAAGACCCCAAACTAGAAAGTCACAAACGTTGTGAGCTACACCCGGAGTCTCAGTTTATTGAAAGAGCTCATCATGCCAGCAGGAGGAATGGGGTCACTGAGGCGATAGAGGCCCAAGCCCCCAGCTTGTTAGGCTGCTGCCCACGACAACAGCGGAGCATGACTTACGCCTTTGGAAAGAATTCTGGAACCCAGAAGAACAGGGAACAAACCAAGAGAATTTTGCACTCTGCTACAGCGACAGACACAACTGAGGAGGGTGCAGGTTCCTCGGCCAGGAAGTCACTGGCTACATTTTGCTTTGGACACAAAAGTACAAGGTGGAGGAGAGGACATTGTTGTGGGGACAGAGTGCATGGTGGCCTTGTGTTCAAGTCAGACTTTTGAATTTCTCAAGGACTAGAGCATTCACAATAGGCCCCAAAAGACACAGGAACAAACACAAAAGAAGCTGAAAGGTCTGGGAGGTGTGGCTATAAAGGAAACCTCCCTTCCAGCCTGAAGGCAAGGTGTGCCAAAGCTGGGGGGTGTTTTACTTAAGAGCAGCCCCAGAGAGCAAAGGGGTGATCTGAACTCCCTCAGCTTTTTTAGGGGACAGAACAATGTGCTGTTGAGTTACCAACCACTGGCAAAACACAAAATGGTAACAGCACTCACTGTTCTTGCCCTTCACTGGAGGATGGACACTAAAACATGAAAAGGAAGCACAGCGCTCCCACGGTACTCCAGAACATGGAGCTGTGTTATTCAAGTTCACAGTGGAGGAAGTGGGAAAACTTCTGCCACATCTGAAACAAAGTCTTGGCAGCTGGTCTGTGGATGTTAAAACTCTAAGATGGGCCCCTGGATACACAGAAACCCCACCTTGACGGTGACACCCTCGTCCTCTCTAGGTGACCTTACTGTTTAGAATATGGTGCAATAGGTAGCACGGAGAGTTTTGAGTTCTCAGGCATGGGTAGCTATTTCCATCATTAAACCTAACATAAAAACCCCTAAAATATCAATACTTGATGACGAGGGAAGAAGCAATAAAGGGTAAAATTTTAAATAGGCCTCCTATTTTTCAAATGTCTTGCTCGTTGTGTTGAGGTAAATATGTGTAGTGAGTTTTTATTCATCTGGTACAAAGTTGCAGGGGGGAGACTGTCCCTGCTCTAAACCCAGATTTACTTCTTTGCTCTGCTTTTGCATGCATTTCTGACATGCAGCTCAGCCTGGTCTGAGACTCAGTTTCCACAACTCAGATGACCAAGGGACATCATAATCAGCAAAGTCGCCAGGATGGCTATGAGGGTGTAGATCTAACAAGGCATGGGGAGGCATTTTATCCACAGCAAAGTAAGTGGGATGTGTGTGTGTCTGTCTGTGTGTGTGTGTGTGTGTATTTTAAAGAGTCATGGCTATGAGGATTTAGATGTAACAAGCCATGGGGAGGCATTTTATCCACAGCAAAGTAAGTCGGACATGTGTGTGTGTATGTGTGTATTTTAAAGAGTCATGGTTAAGAGACACTGGAAGACCAAACTGAGTGAAAGGAATTTAAAAAGACAGCCAGATAGCTAAGATAAAAAAAATCTCGGATGTAAAAAAGCACCAAACACAGAGCGGGGAAGAGAGAGAAATGAGAGGGTGTGGTAGGGAGCAGGTGCTGGAGTATCCTCCCATCTTATCTTCACATTGTGTGTGGCTGTTGCACCCATTTTACGGAAAGCAGAAGCTCACCGGCTCGCTGTGTGATAAGTGGCAGTGTCCAGCCTCCAGCCCACACGGCTGCTCCTGAGGTCTCCCCTCTGCTGTCAGGACCCTGTGCCTCTTAAGCCCCTCATGGAGGCTCCAGAAGACAGTGCTGTGCTGGGTGCCCCTATGTGCTCTGGCCTTCCTAAGGGAAGATGAACAGGTGGTTCACTTGGCATTGCAGTGGGCAGGTGGGCGCCTCCCTGGGCTGTCCCAGCAGCAGCAGCTCTGGTCTTCGAGGTGGCATGCAAACTGCAAATGGGCCTGCCTGTGCCCTTTCCTCCTATCTGTCCCCGCCCCACCTCGCACTGAGGGCGGTAAGATCGTTCTCTAGCTCTGGCACCTGTTCTTCTCATGGCCCATTTACAACTCTTTCTCTTAGTGAAGAGTAAATATTCCAAGTCCTGGCCAAAGCTGCCTCCATTTATTCCTTAAACACTAAGCCAGTTCCTTGAGCAAAGCGATTCCTTCACTATTTGCACGCAGTTTGAAATCGGGCTTTTTCCACTGAGAAAACTGTGTTAGTCCCTTCAAGCTGCCATAACGAAATACCATAGACTGGGGAGGCTTATAAATAACAGACACTGATTTCTCACAGTTCTGGAGGCTGAAGTCCAAGGTCACGGTGCGGGCAGATTTGGTGTCTGGAGGGCTGACTTCCTGGTTCAGAGGGCGCCTTCTTGCCTTGCACTCACATGGTGGAAGGGGTTGGGGGGTGCTCTCTGGGCTCTTTTAGAGGGACACTAATCCCATCATGAGGTTCAACCCTCATGACCTCATCACTCCCCAGACATTATCAAGTTTGGAGTTAGGATTCTGACATCTGAGTTTTGCAGGACGCCAACATTTAGAGCACAGCAGAGGTGATCCATACGTATGTGTTTGGTAAATAAATCATGTACACATAAAGTAAGTTCCTATAAATATTGACTGGTCTAATGAGCACAGTGTTAGACACTGGAGATGTGTCAGGGAACACAGAATTCCTGGCTTACTGAGCCTAGTCTGGCAGGTGCTGGAAGAGCCTGAAACCAGGGAAGGGGGCAAAGAGTGACAGAGGGTGGAGGTGGCCAGCGAGACTCTGTGGATGCAGTGACTGCCAAGCGAGGTCTGGTGCAATGAGGAGGTGAATGGGACGCTGGGGAGAGGCAGGTGAAAGGCTGTGCCAGGTGTGGGGAGAAGCAGGAGAGGTGCAGCCGGCACATTCAACTGCGATGTGAGGCTGCGGAGGCTTTAATGCATGACATGACCCTGCCTCTGTTTAGATACCTGTCGCTCTGGCAATGGTATAGAGAAGATTCTGCAGGGGACGGGGGCATGAGCAGAAGCAGGGTCTAGTTAGGACGCCAGTGCAGGAAACATCTCAGTGGAGCATGGGAGTGCTTGAGCGCAGGAGTGCAGGTGGGAGCAGAGGGAAGTGGCTGGATTCTGGATACACTTCAAAGGAAAACAGGCAGGATTCCCTGACAGGTCGATGCGGTTGGAGTGTGCGAGAAGAGAGACAGACCATCAAGGTGGGTCTGATGATTCTGTCCTCATCACCTCATGCTCTGGGTTGGCCCAGGTGGTCTTCCCCCTCCTGAGCTCATGGTGAACTGAAGGACTCTCTCCTCTGCTGAGCCTCAGCCAACCTCAGAGTCCTTCCTGCCGAACAAAGCACTCCAGGAGGCCAAGTAGCTGAGAAGTGGCCATGAAATGCACCTGGCAAAGATCAGCGCCCTCTAATTAGTATGAAAAGTAATTTTTGGGCCGGGCGCGGTGGCTCACGCCTGTAATCCCAGCACTTTGGGAGGCCGAGGCGGGCTGATCACGAGGTCAAGAGATCAAGACCATCCTGGTCAACATGGTGAAACCCCGTCTCTACTAAAAATACAAAAATTAGCTGCGTGTGGTGGCGCGCGCCTGTAGTCCCAGCTACTCGAGAGGCTGAGGCAGGAGAATTGCTTGAACCCGGGAGGTGGAGGTTGCAGTGAGCTGAGATCGTGCCTCTGCACTCCAGCCTGATGCCTGGTGAGAGTATGACTCTGTCTCAAAAAAAAAAAAAAAAGACAAGTAATTTTTGAATGTCTCTGGGCATCATCCACCTTATCAGTAACCAATTCACCACCACCACAAGGCATGTGATAAGAAACTTCACTCCAGGAGGACAGCAGGAAGAAGTCTGCAAAGATGAGGATCGCAATGACCCCACCCGCGCTGAGAGAGGCGGGAAATACGCATGCTTATTTTAACAAGCAAAAAATATCAGGCCTAAATGGAGAGAGGACTTGGGTCTGGCATCCGCTGGCCAAGGGGTCTGCAGCCCTGCTCTCCGGGACTTCCCAGTACAGGGGCTGCCAGGGCCTGCCTCCCCCTGGGTGTCCTCTCTGTGGAACAGGATCAAGCACACACCACAATGACTGACGCTGATCAAATGGACACTTCGGTTCTTGATGAAACGTGTCTTTGGGAATCTGGACAGCATAGTTTTATGACTTCCTGTAACATTCTAGTTACCAGATCCAGGAAATGAAACTTCAGGTAATAATGCTTTCCATTAACTTTCTAACACGCACAGATCATCCTCAGTCTTCACACAGTATGAAATACTATCTTTTTATGCAAACACTGTGCTGAGATATTAGAGTAATAAATATCAATTCGTGCTTTCAAGTGCAAGGCCTTGTGCGTAGCATATATTCAACAAATATTCATTGAATACATAAGCACATTTTTCACAGAAAAGTCTATTCTGGGTTATACTAATAACTGATCATAACACTGCCTCCATCGTTACTTATTTTAATGGCCAACATCACTAGCAATTTCAGTCCCAATGTAACAAACTTGAGATCATGTAGAAACGGACTTGTCAGCTTGGAACTTCATAGTGTTGAACATAATAAATGCAATAATTCAAATAATATAGGAAAAAGAAAGCTTGAATAACTTTAAAATTTTTTTGAATTACTTGTCAATTACAATAAAAATGGATTTATAGTTGGTATCTGCACAAAAGCAGATGTATAATAACTGTATACTGACTGAATGAATAACTATGAAACATATATTTGTGGATAATGAAAACCAAAATTGGATAACACAGATTAGTAAACTTCCATAAGTTACTTATTTTTAATCACTTAAATGAAATACCAAAAAAGTTTTAAAAACCTGCCAAATATTGTACAAACAAAGATGCCAGCAAGAATGATTTAGAGTATTGTGTCAATCATTAATAGGTAAAGTGAGTCTCCTACAAAAGGGTGTCTTGACGGTAGTTTATTCTTTTTTTTTTTTTGAGATGGAGTTTTGCTCTTTTGCCCAGGCTGGAGTACAGTGGCATGATCTTGGCTTACTGCAACCTCCAACTTCCAGTCTCAAGTGATTCTCCTGCCTCAGCCTCCTGAGTAGCTGGGATTACAGGTGCCCACCCCCACACCCAGCTAATTATTGTATTTTTAGTAGAGACAGAGTTTCACCATGTTGGCCAGGCTGGTCTCCAACTCCTGACGTTGTGATCTACCCACCTTGACCTCCCAAAGTGCTGGAATTATAGGCGTGAGCCACTGTGCCCAGGGATTATTCTTCTTCATAAACAGAAGCTATCTGGACTTAAAGGGATGAGCAACTCTCATCTCCAGAATCCTCAGAAGGTATGGAATAGTGAGTAGGGCGTTTGTGGTTTGTGGCTGAGAAGGGAAAATACCACCAAGAGAGGATGCTGGCATTGTTTAATAGAATGAGCCTGCTGCAGGGCTTAGCAAGTTTTTAATTCTACATTTGGTATTTGCAATAATAGAAAATTCAATTTTTAAATATAATCTGCTACTGGGTTAATGCAGAACCTGGCTGGAGCCATGGACCCTTCACCCCCACTGCCCAGCCCTCCCTAATTCAGGCATGCTGGCTACTCCTGTCCCCCACTGCACTGTGGCCAGCTCTCACCTCTCACCTTTATGCAGAGTACACACCTAAGGACACAAGGCACACAGAAGGGTAACCTCGTCCAAGCTCCCATTTCTAGTGCTGGCCAAGTTGGGATCTGAACCCAAGCAAGTGCCATCAGACCCATGTCTGACCATCACAGCATGCACTGGCCAGTGCTGTTCTTATTGATGCCATTTTACAGAGGAAACTGAGGACCAGAGATGAGCAGAGGAATGCCCACACAGGCATCTGTGTTGACAGCCCCCACTCACAATCTTAATCCTGGCCCAAGAGCAGAACAAGTGGGGAAACCATCAGCAAGTAAGAGGAAAACAAAGTCTCCTTCGGGATGGGTTGCTAAAGACTCGGTGTGCTAGTCAGTCTGCGTTGCTCTAAAGAAATACCTGAGACTGGGTAATTTACAAAGAAAAAAGGTTTAATTGGCTCATGGTTCCACAGACCGTACAGGAAGCATGGCACCAGCATCTGCTCAGTTTCTGGTGAGGCCTCAGGAAGCTTTTACTCGTGGTGGAAGGTGAAGGCAGATCAGGCATGTCATGTCACGTGGTGAGAGAGGGAGCAAGGTCGGCGGGGGCTGCCACACACTTTTAAACAACTAGATCTCAGGTAAGTGACCAGAGAGATAACACTCATCACCATGGGGATGGCACCAAGCCATTCAAGAGGGATCTGTCCTCACGACCCAAACACCTCCCACCAGGCCCCAACTCCAACTGAGATCACAATTCAACATGAGATTTGGAGGGGACAAACATCCAAACCGTATCACTCTGTATAGGAAGGGGGTTCGGACCCAAATGCAAGAGCAGCGAGTAAGAATTCTAGCAGCTGCCTAGGGCCTGGGACAAAGGGAGGGTTCACCCCCTATGGGGCACGATGGTGAGAGGACAGTGTAGGCACCATGCGATGAAGAAGGAAGAAAATCCTGTGCAGAACAGACAATTCCTCTGTCCTCCCAGATGAGGGTTCCCTGGGTCCCAGTGAGAAGGAGTGAGGGCTACTGATGTATTTTAACACTTTAGGCCTAAGCTAACTTTACTACATAAAATTATTATTCCACAGCATCAATGGATTCATTTTCAGGTAACTTTCCTGCTGAAGAATCTCTTAGCAGATCTGTTGCCTTTGAGTAGTCAAAATTCGGAGCCATTAGCTGAGGAAGGTGATGTTCAGTGGAAGGTGGTTCTCAAAGTGTGGTTTGCTGGAGCAGCAGCACTTCAGAGGCATATGCTCAAGCCCCATCCAGACCTACGGAATCAGCACTCAGGTGGGGCCCAGGAAAGTGTGTTTCAACAAGCCCTTCAGGTGATCCGATGCCTGCTCAAGTCTGAGGAGTCCTGAGAGCATAAGGTGCCTTAACGTGTACAATCAATCATTCTGGTCCGAAGGTTCCACATCATAAAAGCTGCATTCACAGTACTGTGGGAAGAGCCGTGGGGTCTGAGGAGAGCATTCAGCCACTTCCAGGCTCTAACACCTCTGGGAAAACCTCTTCAAAAAATACTTTTTTAGAAATAATAAACACACATGATCAAATCATGAATGCATAATCAGGTGAGAAATACTAACATAATGATTACAATTTTTAGAAAATTTTCAGATGAACCGGAGGATGGGTAAAATTATCCCACCTTTAGAACTTGAAGAAGCAAGTACTGAATTTTTTAAACTAGTTGATAAAAAAATAATCTTTCAAAATAGAAAAATGTAGTCATTCTCATTTTCTTACAAATTAGTCATGTCCCTGAAAATGAACCTTTCCTCCTTGTTCAGGACACTGGCGTTAGTGACAGCTGCATATAAATAAGGTTTCCCAAACAAACATCTTATCTTTACATGGAAGGAAGTTCATGGTGAAGGAATTGACGTTCTTCCCCAACAACGACGACAATATGTTTTTGGGTTCTTTTCCCCAGAAATTAGTAAATAACAAAATACCTTTCGTTTTAAAAAAGCATGTTCATAGCAAATGCTTAAATCTAATCCATATGCCACTCATATGCTTAAAAAGGAAGATGGTTTCCATGAGCCAATTTCTCCACTCATACTGTGCCAAATAAAACAGATTTCAGCAAAAAGCTTTTACTGCCTCAGAGGAAACTCTGTTCATTCTTCGGGGTATAAAGTACTACTTATTTTTCATTCAGAATTCCCAATTCTCTACTTACTGTACATTTTCCCACTCGAGCAGGCTTTATCCATGGTGGGTAAGCACATTAAAGGCAGAAAAATACAACATCTCCTCTGGGTAGAAGAAAATGTTAAAATGCTGGTACCGTTCAGCATCTACATTCTATTGCATTAACAAAATGCAATTCCTATTAAAAGAAAAACGCTGACATAATATTGATCCTGGAATTCACACTTTTTATTACTGCTAAAGAAACACCTATCCTAAGCCAAAGTGAAAAGACAGTCCCAGGGGCATTAGCAGGGAAAAGGCCAATGCTATCGACATGATCCACACGTTATAATAAAGTTCAAAATCCACATCCAAGCAAATTAACAAGACACACTGCAGACAGTCAGAAGAAACAGCTTCGCGTTTTCCATTTGCATCATCTTCTGGATGTGTACAACAAAAAGGTACCATTTTCGCCTAAATTTCTCTTTATGAAAACGCAGCTACTAACATATGAAACGTTTATGAAAACGCAGGAAGAACTCAAAATAAGTCATATTAGAAAAAATATGTATATATTTTTGAGACGGAGTTTTGCACTTATTGCCCAGGCTGGAGGGGTGCGATCTCGGCTCACTGCAACCTCTGCCTCCTGGGTTCAAGCGATTCTCCTGCCTCAGCCTCCCAAGTAGCTGGGACTACAGGCATGCGCCACCATGCCCGGCTACTTTTGTATTTTTACAAAAGAGATGGGGTATTTTTAGTAGAGATTTATTTTTAGTAGAGATGGGGTTTCACCATGTTGGCCATGGTTGGTCTCAAACTCCTGACCTCAGGTGATCCTCCTGCCTTAGCCTCCCAAAGTGCTGGGATTACAGGCGTGATCCATGGCACCCGGCCTAGAAAATATTCAAGAGACACAAAAAGCAAAATATTTTATTTGAAAATGTGTTGCACTACAGGCTTTTTAGATAGATTTTTAGGGATATGAAGAAAAAAGGATGGGAGCAGGATGGTCTCTGAGACCCAGAGATAAAGAACACCCATGAAGGAGCAGAGATGGATGACCAGAGAACCGGCTTGCAAAAACAGACGGACAGACGGACATACCTGGACAGATTGACAGGCAGGCTGATAAGGAAATTACAAGGCATATCAGGGCCCTGCCAGTGGTATCTGCTGCTATAACTTTTAATCAAGATCCACGGGCCAAGCCTCACATTCAGGAGGCACAGACTTAGTTTCTAGGATATTTTGAGAGCGAATGAGCAAAATGGAGCTTTGAATCTGAAGACTAGCAAGGGTGTGACACTCTCAAACTGTGCAACTGGGCTAGACCACATGACACAAGTGGTAAGAGTTAGGAAGTCCTGCCACAGAATGAACGGACTCTGAATGTGCTTTCTGTAAACGGACTCATTTGTGGCATGCTGCCACCACAGGAAGCTGTGATGCAGTCAGTCCGAAACATCTCAGCCTAGGGAGGAAGACCACATCCTTATCTTTACACCCACAGGGTGGATCTGACCTCTTAGGGTGGCGGGGGAGCAGGACTGAGCTGCTGGGCACATCCTGACTGCCTTGGGGAACTCAGCTTCTCAGAGTTAAAAACATGAGCCCCTCCTGGCATCTCGCCTTCCATATAAAGTTTAAATATTTGCCCTCAACACTCTAGTTGCTACAGCCACAAACATGAAGGACTACTGTGTTCCAAGGGAGCTTTGGAAGAATCACTGTGTCATTTAAAAGATGCTTTGGTTGTGAGAACAGCCCGTTGCCCTACCTTTTCCGATGCTTTGTCTTGCACAGGTGGCCCTGAACCTGGAGGCGGAGGGGCTCGGCGCTTCTTCATCTCCGACTTCACGGACACCCCTGAGATGCTGCCCAGCGAGAGGGATGGACCCAACGTAATGGAACGTGAGTACATGGATGGGGAGTTGGGTGTCGTTAAACAGCCCTGTTGGGGAACAAACAGAAAACCAAATCAGCGTGAGATGACTTCTCCCCATATGAATGCTCACACGTGAAGATAAAATGCCAATCCATCCACCTGAGCTGGAACAGCACCTGTTTCTGCGGTCAGCTTGAATGGCCTGAGTGAGCCCTGCCTGTAGCTTTCCAGGGAAAGCTGGAAAAGACGCTGCAGGACAGACTCATGCTGTAAGGCTCACTTTCTTAATCATGAAGGTGATGGCAGACTCCACTAAGAAGAACACTTAGCAGCTAGAATCATTTAATCTTCTTGACCAACCTGCAGGTGTGAATCAGCTGCCTTAAAACTTTAACCTGTTGTTAGAATGACCTCATAGACCCCAAAAGAGGAAAGAACGGATCGAGAAGTACATCTTCATGGGGGAAGACACCAACAGTCTTTGTTATCTTGGGGAATACTCCACCTATTGCCAGGAGGGGGGCTTACGTTTCTTCTGATTTTCAGAAGTTATGAAAAACTGACACTGTAGTATAAGCAATATGCTGTGAAGACTGTCTAGGACCATCAGTGCAGTACTCAGTGACAGATACCTAATAAGCTGAAAGAAATGCAAACCAACACACTGATTAATTGCTCCCAAGGGGCAATTTCTATACCTGGGAGAGGAGGTTACAGGACACACAAACTTCTTGAATCTTTTTTCTAAGGTCTGCTTAATAGAATCATGTAAGTGCTAGTGCAGAAAGAGCATTTGGGGAACCAGCCCTCTAACATCAAACTGAAAACAAGATGGTCCTATGCCGTGTCATGGTGCCTTTCTCTCCCAGCCCTGACAGATCTCCCACAGCACCTGTTACCATGGACACAGTTAACACTGAGAGACAGTGCAGTAGAGGGGCTAAGCCCACAGACCTTACAGACACTGCCTGGGTTTGATCCCTTCTTTTGACCTTTGACAAGATTTTTTTTGGTGTCAGGAGTGAGATACAAACCTTGGGCAAAGTTTTAATTTCTCCCTACCCCACTTTATCTCCTGTAAAACTGGGGTAAATAATAGTTCCGGTATATAAAGCTGTCATGTAAATCAAACGAGTGATTGCATGTAAAAGAGCTTTAAAGAGCTTGGCACATTGGCTGGTTGTGGTAACGCACACCTGTAGTCTCAGCTACTTGGTAGGCTAAGGTGGGAGGATCTCTTGAGCCCAAGTTTGAGTCTGTAGTGAGCCATGATGGTGTCATTGGAAGATGCAGTGAGATCCCACTTGTTTTTTTAAAAGGAGTACTTGACACAAAGTAAGTACCCAATTTGTGTTAGCTATTAAGATTATTATACTTGCTTATATCTTCTCCCCCATTAAGATGTGAACTCCATGAAGATAGCAATTATCACTCATTTTTACTGAAAACTGTATGTTCTCCCAGCTCCAAACAGTTCCTGGTAGGTGGAGGGTCCTTCAGTCAACCTTCCTGAGAATAATCAAATAGATGAGCCTCTGGGCCACTCTGTTTCATGTTTTACATAATAAGCTTGTGGGTAAGATTTCATTTGAACAACTAGTTCTCCATATTTAAAATGAAGATATAAAGGAAATCCATCATATTAAACAACAGCCCAGTATTTGTGCTCAGACACAAATGCTATTGCTCTGCCAGTTACACTATCGTTTGTTTTCCTGAAAAAAAATTGAGTCACAGATTTTTCTTGTGCTTAAATACTAAAGCCAAAGGACAAAACACTCCATGAAGGTTGCTTTTATGCCATTCGTGCTGCCCCTGCAGACACTGAACATCAAAGATGCCCAATGCTCTGGCCATCAGGTACAGAGTTCCCGTAGGAAGCAGGTGAGGGTGGTGTAACAGGAAAGAAATCACACCCAGAAAACTCATCAACACTTACTTAGGTTCCCATAGAAAAATGTAAATTGCTCCCTTAAGTCCTGGAGTTCTGCAGCCATCATAGTCATTACTAAGCAAATAAGCCATGCAAAATAAACTCTGCCTTACATCCTCCTCCATGGCAACAGTGAGGATTCAGGGAGACGCAACTCAGATTTACTTAACCCTGCAGGATCTAGAAGACTAAATGAAGCACAGGAAGCAAACTAGAGAAGGGGTTTTGCTATTCACAGTTCTGGAGCTGGAAAGGTATTTTGCTAGATGGCTGGTTTGCTCAAATACCCCCAGATTCAGAGGGAATGCAAATCCCATCTTTCTTCATCAGTAGTCACTTAGCATATGGCCAGAGCATGGACTCTGGGACCTTCCACACTGCTGTTTCCTCATCCATACTGTCTGCTGACAGTGATTGCAGATGCACGTGCTCAGGCATATATGCACACACTCACACATGCACACTCACACACGCACACTCACACACGTGAACACACGTTATGGAGGTTGCTTAAAGCTGTGGCAATCGATGAAGAACCACACGCCTCTACCCGTGCCACTTGCTATCTCTAAAGCATCCCAGAAACATGATGTCCATGGCAGTGCATTTCACAACCACATATCTAATTGCTTGTCTTCACTCCACCCTGTCTAGACATGGAACTCCCAGCTGCTCTTGTCCTCAGTCCTTACCACAACTATTCCTGCCTGACTCATCACTGAACACTGCTGTGAATCCACCTCTGTCCTGTAAATGCCCTGAGCATGTCAGAAAGGTCTGTGCAGAATATTCCCGTAAAAGAACTTCGTAGCCCCCTCCAATTTAATATCGATTCCAGGTTTTAATTCATAATCTTTTTTGGCTCTCATAAGCATCCCGGACATTTTAGATTATCTACTTTTTAAGGTAAGGAATGAGAATAGACCCCATATAGTAGGTACGCTCCTATCTATAAAATGAGGAAAATTCCATTTCCTTTAAAGTTGTTACAAGTGTTAAATGAGGTAATTTAGATAAAGTACATTAGAAGTGTCCAATATATGTGGTTTTCTTCTTCTCTGATATGTATTTTGGGTGACAGTGACCTCATGAGGGCCACAGTGAGATGACCTTGAATAGTAGAAAGCCAGAAGGCAAAAGTGCACCCATCCTGAGTCCTCCTATAAGTTCTGATATTGATTATCGTCAGACGATGGGTTCCTCATGGTGCCATCATCTGTGACTCTGTAACTTAACTGAATTTCAATACAACAGGTGATTTTTCTCCCCTAATTTGTTCTACACAACCAACAAACATCTCTTCCCACCTCCCCCCACACTCCCAAGGAGGCCGATTGCAGGGTCCCGTGGTCCTGAGCCACCAGACCCTCTCCTCAGCTCTGCTTCTCAACAGTGTTTTTCAACCTTCCCCCCATGGGAAGCCAAAAATGTTTTGGTGTCCAGAGAATACTTGTGGTTTCATTTCTATCTTCCTTCTTTCCCTACTTTTGGAATTTGTGCACAGAATTTAGAAAACAATCCACAGAATAATGTGGGAGGAAAACATTGTGAAGTATTGAGTCCTTTCAATTCCTGGCTCATATCAATATGAAGTCAACAGAGAAACCAAGAGCTTAGTGTATGCAGTGTGGAGTCAAAACAGCTCCTATTATCCCAGTTTCCTTGGTTGTCTCCTGCTACAAAGTGGCAAAGTTCACAAGGGACAGGCTACTGCTTGCCTGCAAGAGAGGTCTGGTTTCCTGTCCAAGCTTGTCAATATATACATGTTTTTAGTATCAAGTTCTTTTCTTGTAGGAAAGTGAGTCATAGCTCTCACCAAAGATTGGCACCAAGATCCACAGATTTTGGCTGTCATGATCTTATCAAATGTTCTCAGGAGTTGCAAGTGCAACCAGATAAATCATTAAGAAAAAGCAATGAATAACAGAAAAAAGGGAACTAAGCAAACAGAACCTTCTGTCTCAGGCTCCATGGGACTTTGGTTGGTGAGATCTAAACTTCCTCCGGGGCAGCTGCTGTCAGCTGGAGGGACAGTCTAATTTGATGCTGCCCGCCAGAGACACTGCAAAACTCTCTGTGTCCATATTACCATACCATTGACAGCCAACTAAATCATTATATTCAGTATAAAACATCAGTGCTTTGACCCTAGCATACACACATTTAAGGAGAGAGGACAGGAAGAAGAGGAAACTAAATTTCTAGATCTGAGTGTCAGCTCAAAATAAAACCAGTATCATCTGTGACAAGTGCTTCTGACATGGGTCCTAATTTTAAATTTATATACACACACACACACACACATATATAGATATACACATATTTATGTATGCATGTATGTATGTGTGTGTGTGTGTGTATATGTATATATTTGATTGCCTCTGTTTGAAATGTACTCATCTCAGCAAGGCTTATTTTCCTTTTAGTTGATTTTTATTGTGACCACAAAATACTATACCACTGGCAGGGACAAGGAGCTATCCAGAGCTAGCTCCGGACGGCAGGGGCATGGCCCCCACAGCACAAGTGCCCCATAGAACCTGACAGGGACCTGAGGGTGCAGGGTGTCACTAGAATACTTTTAGGACTCACAGGTACTACAGGGAACATGCTGTCTCCCTCACTCATTGAGTTGTAATTGATTAAAAATCAGTAACAGACAGGAAGCTGAGCATGTTCAAGGTAAACATTCCTATTTCGAGTCAGCACAAACTGCCATGGTTCATTTCCCTTTGCCAGAATTCTCAAAGTGATCCTCGCTGAGTTGCCTCCCAAGCACACCGACATCACACAGCCTAAGAAGGATCAATCTGTCCATACAACACGAAGGGGCTTGGTGGACTTCAGCCCCCCTTACTGTACTGCACAGTACACTTCCAGGGACAAACAGGAGATGCTGTACCTGAAATCTTTCTGTTTAAATTGATTTTAAAAAGAGAGTGAGAGAGATGAATAGTTGTTTTGTTTCCATTTCTCAAAGGTGTCCATCCTAAAAATACAATTCTGTCTTGACTCATTAACCAAGTATGCCAAAAGTCTGAGTAGATCTTTTGACATGGCTATAGAGGAATTCAGATTTCTGTTTAAAGGTTAAGGGGTATGTTTTGGTTACAGTAAGTATACTCTGAGCTGGCAATCCACCATCCTCTCAGCTGAGGCTCTTCTATATGGGATCAGATACTCTTAGGATGGCATGATGTTTGCTATTTTGATGGTGAGAAAAACTGAGGCCCAGGGAGACTAATGGAGCTACTCAGGATGACTCAGTTCCCTAGTGATGGAATACACTAGAAAGATGAAACTAGAAATACGTTTCTGGTGCTGCAGGCAGCCTTCTCTCCTTAGGCAATGCCGCCCCCTTTTGAAAGGCTTTATAACTTTTTTTTTCTTTTAATGCTTTGTTAGAGAATCAAGTGGGAGGGAAGAATAAGCTCAGAACCTGTTTCCACACTGGCTTTTCTTCAGATACAGGTGTCAACAGGACCCAAGGGAGAACGATACGACATAAATCAGATGAGGCAGACGAACACCATTATCCTTGCCTCACTCCCGGGGGTCTGGTGGGCAGAGCAGCTCAGACCTGGCAAAGTTCCTGGTGATGTGAGAACGGGGAGAATGCTGCTTCTCATCTGTGGTGGCTGGCACAGTTCTGGGTAAGGGTAAGGCTGACTTTCCTTCCATGAGAGTGTTCTCTGTGTCTGTATTTCCTTATCCTCAGGGCACAGCCTTCCTGACAGATACTCCTTAAGCTGAATCCCTGAACCAAATTCCGAGCTGTCTTCTGGCACCCTGGAAATCCTGCCTTGATTCCGAGGAAGTGGCAAACCGAGAGGCATGACGTATGCCAGCTTCATGTGAACTGATCAGCATGAACAGGCAGGAAAATGGAACTTATGAATCTCATTTCTATGGATTGAGGTGGGTGGGAAATGATCACTCTTTTTTGGCCAAGTTCCCCCATGGAATGCCTGGAGGACAGCATTTTAAGTCTTTAGAAGAAGAAAAGTGGCAGAAGCTATTTGGTCTGGATGCATATTTCAGCCAACAAAATACCATGTCACATAAGCTCTCTGATGGTTTCTCGGCTGGCAAGATATTCTTGTAAAATGAGCAAACAAGGAGTATTCAATTGGTATTAGATTTTTTTTTTTTTTTTTTTTGAGGCAGAGTCTTACTCTGTTGCCCAGGCTGGAGTGCAATGGCGTAGTCTCTGCTCCCCCACAACCACTGTGTCCCTGGTTCAGGCGATTCTCCTGCCTAAGCATCCTGTGTAGCTGGGATTATAGGAGTGTGCCACCAAGCCTGGCTAATTTTTGTATTTTTACTAGAGACAGGGTTTCACCATGTTGGCCAGGCTGGTCTCGAACTCCTGACCTCAGGTGATCCACCGGGCTTGGCCTCCCCAAGTGCTGGGATTACAGGCGTGAGCCACCGCACCCAGTCTGGTATCTGATTTCTCTTAACAAAACCTGAAGATGAAATTGAAGGTAAGCTATCAGACAGTGTTTCATCTCAAGAAGCAGGACCATCTGCGAGGTATTTGAATGCTTAGAATGCTTAACAATGACAATTTCAGAAAGGCAGAAGTTTCTGAAAAGCTTGTAATTAAAAGGAAATGAGCCCCTGGGTGCTTCAAAGATGGATGACATGTGATTCAGGCAGGCAGGATCCTGTGAGACTGGCCACAGCAGACCACAGAAGCTCATCTCCAGCCGAGCCAGGGCAAGGAAGCAAACATCGTGATGGTGCGAAACTCACCAGGGCAGATGGAGGAAGGAGAGGAAGAGGAAGAGCATCAAGGGGAAGGATACGGTAAGAGAAGGTTACGAGGCAAGGAGTAGGGGCTTGGTAGCAGCAGAGAAGGCGATTAGGGAAAGGGTGTGCACGGGGCATGCCTCAATCTGCGTGCGTGCGTGCGTGCGTGCGTGTGTGTGTGTGTGACTGCTGTGGTCAGATGCAAGATTTCAGCTGAGGCAAACTCCAGTTTCAGGGGAAAATGAGGTTACAATTTATACAAATCATATAATCCTAATGAAAAAGGAAGGTTTTTCCCTTTCAAATCTATATGTAAAATTTCCCGTAATTTATGTGGCGACACTGACTTATGAGTTCACTTTTCTATTCCTCATCAAGAGTGATACTTTATGTGTAGCCCTCCTTCAGATAAATGGATTTCTCCAAGTATTTCATTCTAAGTGGATCATGAGCATTTTATGAACACTGTGGACTAGACCAGGAAAGGAAATGGGAAACTCGGCCGTACATGTGCATGGGCAGGTCTGAGTCCCTAAACGGCACCGCTACGGGACACAGAAACAAAACAGAAAAGGGAACAATCCCCGTGCATTTAGAAACAATAAATGTGACTATTTCTAAAACGTGTATCCAACCAGGAAGGCTTCTCTGTAACTACAGGTAACTGGGTCATGAGGTGAAGGAAATAAGTTGATTAGATTTCCTCCCTGGCAAAATTTCTTTTCAAGAAAAGTAGGATTTATTATTTAAGAAGCAGGAAAAGTAGCTGTGCGGTTGAAGAGCCTCTCTTCTGGGGGGGAGACTAATTCTCTCATGCACTGTTTATAACACTGCCCTCCCTAATCTGCTAAGGCACTTACCAATTCATCACTACTATATGCAGCATGCTGTAGAAGTGGGTTAAGATAGTGGCCACATACTTTATTATCCAAGACAGAATTGTTTTTCAAGTGATCTAAAGGAAGTCTGATGGGAAAGAATGCAGTGACATCAGCATTGCTGGGACTGTCCCAGGCTAGCAGAAGCGTGGTCTCTCCACCTGGGTGGCATCTGAGCTGACACCTGCCAGGTGCAAAGAGAATAACTAAGCCGGTTAGGGAGGAAATCCAAACTCCAGGCTTGGAAAATGGTGATAGATTGGTGTGCAGGCATGTATTTTACACATATTAACCCACTTGACCCTTGTACTAGCTCTGTGAGGGAGGTAATTACATGGTCCCCATTTCACAGCTAAGGAAACTCAGGCACAGCGAGTTAGTGGTTGCCCAAGGTCACACACTAGGAAGTGGTGGAGCCAGACAGGCTGGCCCTGGAGCAGAGATTCTCAAACTCAGCTGCACAGGAGCGTTAAGATGTGCGCACCCAAGCTGCACCCCAATCTGCGCATATCTGAAACCCCGAAGCAGGACCAGGCATTGCTTGTTTTCCTTTTTAAATTATGATGGTAAAATGTGTGTAACAATGTAAAATTAACCATGTTAGCCATCCTAAAGCACACAATTCCTGGTGTTAAGTACATTTACACTATCATCCAGACACCACCACTATCTAGTTTCAGAATGCTTTCATCATCCCAAAAGGAGACCTTGTACCCATTAAGCAGACACTCAGGCACTCCCCATCCTCCTTCCTCACCACAGCCCCTGACAAGCCCCAATTTGCTTTTTGACTCAATGGATTTACCTGTTCCATATATTTTATGTAAATGAAATCAATATAAATATATGATTTTTTGTTTGGTTTCTTTTCACTTCACATATTGTTTACGAGGCTTGCTCACACTGCAGCGTGTATCAGTATTTCATTCCTTGTTCAGGCTGAATACTTCTCCTTTGGATGTATGTCCCACGCTCTTATCCACTCATCTATTCATGGGTATTGGCGTGGTTTCTACTTTTGGCTATTGTGAACAGAGTTGCTATAAGCATTTGTGTATAAGTTTTACTTGTTTTTAATTCTTTTTTTTTTTTTTTTTGAGACAGAGTCTTGCTTTTGTTGCCAAGGCTGGAGTGCAGTGGTCCTGCACTCCTATGTTGGCTCACTGCAACCTCTGCCTCCCGGGTTCAAGTGATTCTCCTGCCTCAGCCTCCCAAGTAGCTGGGATTACAGGTGCCCGCCACCACACCCAGCTAATTTTTGTATTTTTAGTAGAGACAGGGTTTCACCATGTTGGCCAGGCTGGTCTTGAACTCCTGACCTCAGGTGATCCACCCACCTCGGCCTCACAAAATGCTGGGATTACAGGTGTGAGCCACCGTGCCCAGCCTGTTTTTAATTCTTTTGGGTATATTCCTAGGAGTAGAATTGTGGATCATATGTTATTCCTATGTTTAACTTGCTGAGGAATAGCCAAAACGCTTTCCACAGTGGCTGTACCATTTTACATTCTCACCAGCAGTGAACAAGGGATCCAGTTTGTCTGCATCCTGGCCAACATTTGTTTGGACAGCTGTCTTTGTGTGTATGAAGCGGAGTCTTACTATGGTTTTGAGCTGCACTTCCCCCCCCACTGCTAATGAGCAAGCATCGTTCCGTGTGCTTGCTCCCATTAGGCATCTGTGTTTAGGAGTCAAGGCTGGGCCCCACTGCTCTGATCTTTGCTCCTGACCATCACAGCACATTGCCCAGGTTGGAGGTGGCTCATTATTTTTCTCTCTTAAGGAACAGAGCCTTAGAGCATCAGCCATCAATATTTCTACTGGCCCCAAGACCATAACTTCATATGCATGGATTTCACGTGCAAGGTGCCAACCTCCGTGAACAGCATCTGTGCAAGAACTGCAACTCCAACCTTCTGTCTTCTCCAAAAAGTATATCAGAGAGGGAATAATCATGCTTTTCCAGGTGAAACTGAATGGCTTTTGTCTGTTTAAGTAAATCACTCACAAATTTGGGTACATTATTATTAATTAGCAAATAACGAATCAGTCCCTCCTTGGGACTCCCCCGTCACCTCCTTTTAGAATTGCTGCAAAGCACAACAGCCAGTCAAGTGCACATCCCCATGACTGCAGGGAGGGGCTGCCGGGCATACGCATCTCAAGGTCACCCATGAAGTTCACCTTCAAAGCACTCAGCACTTTCCCTGAGGTTCTCTTGGTAATCTTGTCATTTAGCCCCAGGCCTTTCCTGTTTTCTGGCATGACTCAGATTCTGTAGCTCTTCTGCCATGCCCCCTCCGTTCTCCCATTAAGATATTATCTCTTGTTGGAAATAAAAAGAGGGGACAGAGGAAGGCGACTGCTGTGGAGCTGCTAGTGCCAGAATGCAGGGAGGGCAATAGCTCAGATTTCTGGGAAGCAGGGAGAATTAGAAAGAAGGCCTGGTGAAGAGCTGTGCATTTTCTCATCTAAAGGCAGGTGGTGCAGAGAGGGAGTCACCAGGGATACAGGGGTATTCCCTCGCTTCTTTCCAACTCAAGGTGAGCAGGTCAGAGCAGTCAGGAGGAAAACCCAAGGACTACAAAAGTTACCTAGTAGGAAGGCCTCGATCCATTAGGAAGTTGGAGAGCAGATACAGCTACTGATTCCCTGGCAGCCCCAGGAGAGGTGTGATGCTCTCAGCTCCAGGTTTGGTGATGGGGGAGCCAGCAGGGGGCTGCTTATTAACCCACAGGAATTAACTCCAGGCCAGGGCCCCTGCACAGGGACAGCATAAGGCACTGCAGAGGGGAGGGGAAGGGCTTGCCTCTGAGAGTCCAGTCAGGACTCAGCAGCCCTGGGGCAGCTGCGACCTCCAGGCTGTGTCAGCCCCGGGCTTGCAGGTGGCTGGATGTGGCCTCCCCTTCCTAGAGAACAGTTAGGAGCCAGCACTCTGAGAACCTGCCATGGCTATCCTCTAAGCCCTTCCTTATCCTGACTCACAAAAAGGTCCTTCAGCCTTACATGGGTCACGTTTGTTGCACAGGGCAGGTGGTAGGCAGCTGGAGTGATCGGGGGTGGGCTACAGAAGGAAAGGGAGCCCATTTCCCCTCATCTTCCTGCTTTGTCTTCTCTCAGAGCTCGTGCTCCACCTCGGCTCCTGTTAGATTCTCTTTTGGTTGGTTTCTAAGGTACAACTCTACTGGCTTTTAAGCAAAACTATAGGTGCTATTCAATGTCTCCCTCTCCCCCAAGTTCAGGTAACCCTCAGCGGCCCACTGGGTCCTGTTGCCCTCCATCTTCACTCTGACACAGCAGCCTCTAAGACCTTGGCCCATGGATGCTCTCCATGCCACTAAGGTCTTGTCCTGGCCCCTCCCCTGCCTGGCTGCCATAAGCGCCCTTGACTTGCTCCCAGATTTTCTTGACTTCCTATGACTCACTCCTGAACTTCCTTAGCTCCCTTTCCTGGGAAAACTGCCAACTGGAAATGCATACCCCTCCTCACTGTGGCTCACGGCTTTCTGGCCTCATCTGACATCCACTCCCCCTGAGTACCCCTTCAGAGCCAGGTGAAGGTGTGGGAAGGGAGGCAGGGTGCTGGCAGGGGGGCTGTACAGAGCAAGCCAGGGCTGGTCGTTGAGACACCCCCATGGAGAACCACTGCTCCAGGCATGCCCAAGCCCCGTATCATCTGCTCTGTGTGTGTGAACAGACATACACAAATGTAACTTCATCCCACCACAAAAAAATCTCACATCTTTATAAACACTCAAGCCCACAGTTCCCATTTTAATACAGGAACCACACATCCCTATTTCTGGGTGGTGTGGTTTTCCAAGTTCCTGAGACCTTCTCTGTGTCAAGGTTTGCTACAACCTCCAAGCCTGAAAGGCATTTATTGTCCCCATGTGGCCCCTGAGCTCCACTGTTTTGTGCTTAGCTTGACTTTGTCTCCATTTCTGGGAGGCCATGTGAAGTGCGAGTGTCTGTCACTCCTTATGAACACAGTCACCTCTGCTGAGTGCTGGCGGGCTGAAGGCACCCATTTTCTCAATCCCACAGGGTCGCGTCACTTCTCCCGAAAGGACAGGAACTGGCATCTGTGGGGCCTTCCCCACCTGTGGTCACAGTCAGGTGTGTCCAGGCAGCAGGCTTCCTCCCCCAGTCATACTTTCTCCAAGTGCCCTGTGTTCCTGAACCTATCTTCACGCTGCAAGCTAAACACCATCTCCACTTTGTCTACAATTTTATCTCCCACTTTCTAAGCGACTTTTAAACTGGCTGGTACACTTGCAAAAATAAGCAAATAAACTGATTTTCTCACTGCTTCCGGAGTGTTTGGTGGACTTGCTCTTGCATGGATTTCACCCAATTCTAAATTTATTATTTCATTATTTGTCCCAGAAAGTCTTTTTGTTTTGTGTTGTTTTTTGTTTTTGAGATGGCATCTCACTCTGTCGCCCAGGCTGGCTGGTACCATGGTTCACTTTTGTCCCATCCCCCTAAACCTTATGAACCCCCCAGCCTGCTGACTCCCCACATTTACATTTACAGGGCTGATTGCATTTTTATAGAAACCATCTCTGTCCAGCTCGTTTTGTTAGCACATTTGCCAGACCTAACCCAAGAGAAAAAAATGGCAATAAGTTATTAATTAATATTTTCAAGGTTTCCCAGGTATTCCTCTCCTTCAGTTCAATCCACTGCCAGAAGCTTTCTCCATTGCTTCCTACCTATGTTTTCTGTTGTGAAGAGTTGGCAAAGGCAGGAAATGATTCCAACATTAAAAGTGGTTTCACATACAAACTAACTGATAGTATAAAAGGCTAGAAAACAGCCTCTTTCTCACCCTTGTTGTATGATTGGTCCAGTGGATTCAGGGCGCTGTCGGGGTAGAGGCTGGCGATGGTCCTGGGGACGTTTCTATTTCTCATGCCTGAATGGGAATGCTCTGGCGGTTCAGCCCAGGCATTCTCTAACTCAGATCTGCCATCCAGGGTCCCCAGCTCAAGAATCCTCTGAACGGGCAAGCAATGAGCTGAACCAAACCATAATCCTTTATTACGAAGATATTCATTTTTACATACGGCTAAGAGCCACTTATCACTAGCCTACTATTGCATATCATAAGATTAAATTCATACATAGTTAGAATTTACTCTGGATTCTAATTTTGTCTTCTTCTGTGGGTCCCAGCTGCCATGGGAGATTGTAAAGATCTTATCAAATGTGTGCCCTCTCTGATGAGAAGCTCACAGCATAAGGAAAAGATACTTTTTATTAGCACATCACTGGCATCATACAAAAGTTGGTCTTAGGCTTTGAAATGCTATGACTCTGGTTTCTCAATAATACAATACTGTTAATTTTGCTTTATTGCTACCAGTTAATTATTATTGCTGATAATTAAAGATGTTTAGCTAATAATTAAGATGGTAGCACATAATTTTAAATTACCAGAATAAAGTAAAAACAAGAATTCATCCCTACTCTATGCTAAAAAGCAATCATAAATGTAATCACCCCCAATTCACTCATATATTAATGTTTCATTACTGAGAAGCTGCCTGAGAGTATGTGTTATTTAAATAACGTTGCTGAAGACTTCATTGTGACTGCTGTTTGCTGTTAACAGCATACTCTGTGCCCTACAATCTCATAGATAAGGTTCTCTTTAGATGGGCAATATGATTGTTGACAGCCAGTGAACTCACACGACTTCTTTACATCCTTCCCTTCCCTGTCATGAGGAAACAGGGACAAGAGACCACGGAAGTTGTCGTGGTAAGGAGGCTGCAGGGTCTCTGGCCCCGCTTGTTGGGTAACTTCAGGACAGCCAGCTGGGCAGCACCTCTACCTTCCCTTTCAGTGATTCCAATACCAGTGCTGTCACACGGTGACCAGCTGAATGCTTTTATTTCCCAGACTCCTTTGCAGCAATATGGAGCCATGTCCTTAAGTTCTCGGCAATAAAATAGGAGTGGACGGGAGGTGCATGTGACTTCCAGACTGGTCTGTAGAGACCTCATGGATGTGTCCTTCCATGGCATTCCCCCTCCAACTGATGGAGAAGTAGATGGCCCTGGTCGTCATGGAGGCCCGTGTTGCTTAAAGGTGAGTGCCTCCATCCTTGGTGGCTGCAACCTCGCAAGTGCTCTGAGAATCACCAAGAGCCTCTGAATCCAAGGTTCTGAATTCTGGGGACTTCCTTGGGAGAGCAGCTTAGCCCATCTTTACTAATATGCTGGCCACAGTCAAGGGAGTCAGAGTTCCATGCATAGTCTCCCCCACTTAGAAGGAAGCCAGAGGAGGAACCATGAGGGCGGTTTTAAGCTATAGGCCTACGGCTGGCTGCTGGACCTCAAAGAACAGGCACAGACCAATGTGCTATGAGCAAAAACTGGAGCAGAGAACATGGGCAGGGCATGGAGGGCCACGGCACAAAGGGGCTTTGAGAGGCTTAGAGGAAGGGTGCACACAGCTGACATCACTCACAGTTCCAGGGGAGCGGGTGGGATTCCAATGGAGGCAATAAATTCTGATTTGGGGCATGACTGTACTTCAGTAAAACAATAGATACCATTATGTCCCAGTAAAAGGATTAAAATGAGGCTTCTCCGTCATCAGCCTCTGTACTAATAACTCTCAGTGGGATGTGGGCAGCTCCCCTGCTCTCTGAGAGTCCATGGCTGGGCCATGGGTAACATTAGGATCTGCGTCACTGGCACACATCCCAATCCTGACCCATAGATGTGGAGTCAGCAGGTAGAGGAGAGGAATGGGCATGGGCAATTTTTGCAAAACACTGTAGAGAATTCAGTATATCCCTCTTCCATTTACCCTGGGGAAAATATCATTCAAAATCTCTGCATCAAAATTGAGAGTCCTCGGCAACCAGGCCGTCTGCTTCGGCATTCACCAATTCTTTCTCTTTTTCTGTGTGTGGCCTTTGCTTGCACTACTGACGGCTGTCTCTAACATGGGATATGAAGTATTAACAAACTGTGCCAGAGATCAATTCTCATCAGCTACACTTCTGAACAAGGCAGGCATGCGTTCAGTGAACACATCTCAGTTCCTCCTCTTGTTTCCAGGCACTGCACCAGTTGAACAATCCGAAATAATAGCAACAACAATAATACATGGCTCTGTCTTCACAGAGCTTAAAGTCACTTCACCTGTTTGCTCCCAGTTAAGGCCAATGTTTTAACAAAATTCAGCTGCAATGGTTGTTGAGGTCAGAAGATAACCCCCGGAAGAGAGACAGAGATGGCTTTGGATACAGCCAAAGCAATGATTAATAGATGCCTGCAAAGACAGCGTCAGAGGCCACTCTTTGCCAGGGTCATAAAATACGCCATATTCAGGACAATAAAGAGTGGTACCTGGTAATAGAAAGACTGCACAGTTCCAATGTACCCTTGGTTTCATTTCCACAGATTTCTGTGTTTCTCCCCTGACCATAAATGAAGGAACACTCAGAAGCTCTATACCTACGGGGTGTGTGTTAAACAGAGTGGTATCCAAGTCAGTAAACCTAAGCTTAATGGTACCTAAACAAAGGAATGTTATCTGCTCAGGACTACTTAAGGCCTACTGCGTGAATTGTTTAGAAATGACCTGAGCATCTACTTTAGGTCCCATCCTGATGATTCTGATGGAAGGGAGCCTGCACCATCAGTAATGAAAACGCCAACATTCACTTCTGCCAATCTCCCAGGCAACCAAGAAACACAGAGAGATAAGGAAATTCAAATGCAACTGGGAATCAGTTTCTCTGTAAACCGCTGTATTTTCAAAGAAATAAGCTTCACAAACACCTGCATTTATAATTTGCTTACAGTTTTTTCTATAAAGCTAGAAAATCATCCAGACAATATAGGACAGAAATTCATTATGATAAAAGAAAACAAACATCAAAGACAGTCCACTTAGAAAATATCGCTAAATGTCTATTTTTGTAGTTCAGTCAAAATACTCTGTACACACACACACACACACACACACATACAATTTTCAAGACAAAAAGGCAAAATAATTCCTTTCTTAGCCTTTTATTTTTCTTGTTTCTCCCCTCTTTCATCGCCCCATGATGTCAAGGCAGTACTTACTCTTGTCCAAGTTTATCAAATTATCGCAGTTTGAGGCTTAGGGCCAATACTTCTGAAATGTCCCTTCCTGAAGGCTCATCTGTGTCTCCTCCAAAGGAGACATCAGGTTCCCCAGGAATCACCCAGCAGGAAGCATCACCCAGAATTATTCGGCCTTATTGGAGGCTGTCGTTAGAAGGAGTTATGCTCACCATGTAATTATAGATCCAGAATATATTATCTGGGACAGAAAACATTCTTAGCCAAGCAAATAAAAGAATTCTCTGATCCTTCTCACCCCAGATGGAGGGTCAAATATTGAGACGTAGTTAGTCATTTGTTCAGTCTATTTTTAGACACGTTTCCAATGTACAGTCAATAAAAACCACCCCCCCACACACACACAGAGAGAACAGTAGTTAAGGGTGCACGTTCAAATCACTAAATGGAACTGCTGAAGAATGGGAACTTTCATTTCTTAACCCTTCTCCTCCCTCTCCCCCTTAAACTATTCCGTATTTAAATTAGTAGTACAGGCACCCCTATGCTGGAGTCCCCTCTCAGAGAGCGAGCCATGCAGCACTGGCAGCTTAGCTGAGGCTTTGCCTTCTCTGCACAGACCTTCCCTCTCCCTTCTCACAAGGAGGCTGAGCCCTCTGACTCTGCCTCCTCGCCAGGGCCTCAGGCTTGGTTCTCCTATTGCCTCATCGGCCCCGATACTTCGAGTCAGGGTTTTAACAAGGCCCCAGCTGGCCAGATGCGGTGGCTGATGCCTGCAATCCTAGCATTTTGGGAGTCCAAGGTACACGGATCACTTGAGATCAGGAGTTCAAAACTAGCCTCACCAACATGGTGAAACCTCGTCTCTACTAAAAATGCATTAAAAAAAAAAAAAATAGCCGGGTGTGGCGGTGTGGGCCTGTAATCCCAGCTACCTGGGAAGCTGAGGCAAGAAAATTGCTTGAACCCGTGAGACAAAGGTTGCAGTGAGCTGAGATCATGCCACTACATTCCAGCCTAGGCAACACAGCAAGACTCTGTCTCAAAAAAAAACAAGGCCTTGGGTGATGCCAGCACATTTGGAGTTTTGAGTAGCACTGGCGTCATCTGAGGGCAGGGGCTTGGCCTGGCTCCTCTGTGTGTCCCCAGTGCCCCCTGGTCTGCCATGTCTCCTAAGGGACAGACTCAGTCAAAATGTGCCCAGGGCAAGGGATTAAGGGGAGGCGAGTGTCGATGTGGGGAAGGACTTTAGAGGGGGCAGGCTCTGCTCTCTTCTCCCTTTTCTGTTCTCCCTCCTTCTTTTCTCATTTTTTACCCTCATCATTCACTGTTCTTATTTTCTAAGTCAAAATTCAGACTTTGGAAAATAATCACTTCAGGAAGTCTATTTATTGGACAATATGGTGACTATAATTAATAAGAATATATTAGATACTTGAAAATTACTAAAACAGTAGACTTTAAATGTTATCACCACAAAAATACAAGTATGTGAGGTCGTGGATATGGTGATTAGCTTGAGTTAGCTGTTGCACAATGCCTTGATATAAATTTTTCTTTATAAAATACAGCAAATCATCACACACACTGTTAAAACGTGTAAAATATGCTCTGCGTTGTTTATGGACAGACACCTTTTCACCATATTTCTTAAAATACAAAACTTTCAAAAGGGTTGCTGCTCTGGAGAAGGAAGGAGCCGGTTATGTTGCGTTAGAGAGGCGGTGGTATCTGCCTCTGCTGCGATTCTTAGTCGTTAACAAAAAGATACGCAGCAAATGTAGCTAAACACACATGAACATTTGTTCACGGTGGATGATTGGTATGGGACTGTTTATTATACACTGCAATCTACTATGAACTGGTACTATGCGAAATATCCAAAAGAGAAGGGACTCTCAAGATGTAGTTTATGTTGAAAGAATGGATCCCAGCCTACGGGATGGGGGGCGGGGTACGGGTCCGCGGCCTGTGACCATCGCTCAGCAGAAGAAAAAGGAAGGACTGTAGGTCCACGTGGGACACATTTACGATGCAGAAATCATAAAATGTGACAACCCGGGAAGAGAAAGCACAGGTGGCGCCAGCAGAGGAGAGAATAAGGGAGCGGCAGGGGTTTAGGAGGATCCCAGTCTCCAGGGTGGAGGACGCATCCCTGGGGGCCCAGGCTGCGTGGACCTGCAGACCCTGGGGCAGGTGCCGCTCGGGACAGAGCAGGGCGGGAGGCTGGGAAAGTGTCTGTCCCCTGCCCTTTTCCAGGAAGGAGCTGGAAAAGAAAGCCGGCAAAAGTCCGGGAGGAAACACTCATTCCGAATGCAACGTGCCCTTTTTTATCTGATGTCACCTCGGGGGAGATGAGCGTGCTGCAGGGACGGGCACTGGCCTCTGCGCCCCCTGCCGTCTCACGCCAGGGGGCGGCGATGGGGCGGGGGACAGGCAAAGCGCAGCGCAGGGGACAGGGAAGGCGCGGGCGGGGCGCAGGGACCGCGTGGACAGGGAGGCCCGTGGGCAGGCGAGATGAGAAACGGCGGCCCAAAGGCAAACCCCGCGGCTGCCGGTTTGAGGGACGCCCAGTCTATAGTCTACTTCCTTTTTTAAGAACCTGCATCAAGGCACACGAAGAGCCGGCCAGGAGCGTGCAGGAGGGCAGCGGGGGTGGCGCTGCGGGCTCTCTGCAGGCCGGAGCCAAGCCCACCTGCTGGCTTTGCTCACCTGGCGGCCACGCTCTGACCGTCCCAGGAAACCGCAGGACGAAAAGCAGGGAGATGGGGAGGAGGCTTTGAAAGCCACAGGTGCTGGGAAGTGGAGCCGCCAGGAGGCCTGGGCCAGGTGACAAGAGCAGGTTGTGCGAAGTGGTGGGATTCTGGATGCATCTTGAAGGTGGCAGACGATATCAGGGTTGTAGGTGGAGGGGGAGAGAAAAGGGGGCAAAGAGGACCCCAAGATTCTAGCCCGAAGAACTGTGATGGCGGAGATGTCATCTCCTAGATAGGAAAGGATGTCGAGGGGCAGAGAGCTCTGCTTCTCACCTTCTCTGGTATCTGAAGCAGCTTAAATCCATGTGCAGGCCAGTGAGATTCTACAGTTCTATACTTGTCTGACAAAGAGCAGGGGAAGGCCAGAAAGGAAACACAGACAGTGGAAATAATAGTCATGTGTTAGGGAATGTAAGGAAAATCAGTGTTTGAAAGGGACGTTTTCTACCTCAGTACAAACATCACATTTTCAGCCAAGTGGTAAAAACTCCACATTTCTTCTTTTCCCCTCTGAGAACTGTTCCTGGCATTAGGCCCTGTTTATCAACTCTTCAGGATCTGTTTGTATACCATTCCACAAATCAAATGCTCTGGGAAAAAATTCATCAAAGCTTTAAAACCAAAACTCTCCTCTCGTAGTTTCTGGGTTTGCATTAGAGATCATATGATAAGAATATTTTTTAAACTATTTTTTTGTTGTTCTGAGACGGAGTTTCACCCTTGTTTCCCAGGCTGGAGTGCAATGGCGCCATCTCGGCTCACTGCAGCCTCTGCCTCCTGGGTTCAAGCAATTCTCCTGCCTCAGCCTCCTGAGCAGCTGGGATTACAGGCATGGCCACTACATCTCACCTAGTTTTTCTATTTTTAGTAGAGACAGGGTTTTGCCATGTTGGTCAGGCTGGTCTCGAACTCCTGACCTCAGGTAATCCACCCACCTCGGCCTCCCAAAGTGCAGGGATTACAGGCATGAGCCAACGTGCCTGGCCTATTTTTAATGATCAAACAGGTATGTAAAGAACCTTAGAATGATTTTTCTAGATATTAAGAGCTATTTACTTTCCAATAGTCGATAGACGTTTTGTATACACAAGGCTCTGAATCAGAAATGAGCTGAGGGGCCATAACGCACTGTTATTTGTTGTTGGTGACAGTCATCAAGGGAAACAATGCAGTGATTCCATGAAGTTGTCATAGCCTTTGATTCACTAATACCTTTGCAGGTCTCTTTCATAAAGGAAACCTTCCACATGAAAAAAGGCTTTTGGGATAAAGGTGAATTTTACATTATTTATACCAGAGAAAAGAAGCAATGAGCAACAGGGCCGAGCCAACCTTCATCGAGTGTAGCTGTGAGCTCCTTCCTGTGCTTGGCACTCCTTCCATCTCATTTAATCCTCGTAAGAAAGCTAGGTGCTGGTGATTATGAGCCCACTGTACACGTGGAAGATGAGGCTCTAAGAGGTCTCAGAGCTGTGTGTGATTAAGTCAGAATCCAAATTCAAGCAAACGAAAACAAAAGCCATGCTTTTCCCTTTACATGGAAGTTCGTACAGCCTTTAAAAGAACTACGCAGGTACCAGGACAAATTATAAAGAATATGCAAACCTCTATGCAAACGGTCACTGGCATTATGTAAAGTGCAGATGTATATACTGAGAAAAGCTCAGGAGAACATGCAACAAGAAACCCTGTTAGACTTGTAGGCGCTGAACATGATTCTCCTACTCTACGCTTACAACCTGCCATAGGCAATTTATTTTATTTTGAATATAAAACATTTTCTAAAGGTACAAGCTAAATTTTAAAAATATCTCTACACAACTGATGTATAACAAAACTTAATTCTATATCATAAGCATGTGGCTCAGCCCCCAGGATCCTTTTTCCTGTTCTCAACTGGTGAAGACTCCAAAAACAGAAACAGATTTGAGCTTTTCCAGGCAGAGAGAAGCTCGCATGGGGATTTGCTGTGCATGTGGCAACACTGGCACCCTGTGGCAACACAGCTCCATACATGCGAAGACAACATCTGCAAATTCTCGGTAATCCCCTGGAGACCTGGATCAGCTGGTAGAAATGCAGGCTCTTCTAAGCATGGGACTCAGGGCAGCTGAAATTATGGAGTTTCCTTTACAATGTAGCTTTTAATAACTTTTTCCAAATATATTATTTTACTGGTGGGCTTCCCTGTAAATGCCCGCCCCCGATACTGCAGAGGCTTCTATCACAACCAATGCCACTCAAAAGGAATTCTGGAAACTTTGTTAGGGCTTTTGTTACGGAAACCACTTCAAATGTAGTGTAGGCTCCGTCCATCTGTGAGACACTATAGTGACACACTATTTCTGTCGCTGCCTCAACAGGGCAAGTGGACAAAATGTCTCCAGACAGGTTTATTTTGTTGTTTGCTTGTTTGTTTTATGAGGCAGTGATTTTTAAAACTCTTTAACCAAAAGAACTTTAATTTTATGGTATCAAGCAATGCAGAGATAGCTGATGAATCACGTGGTAATACCCTTAGATAGATCAAATTTATAGAATTTGGATATTTTAAAAAACCAAGAAACCAAGAAGCAGGGCCCATAAAAGGCCAGTTACTTTCAAAAGTTCATTCTTCAGAAAAAGGCCTGCTGTGACTGGTCTGTTATCCTGGTGAATAACAGAACCAGGATTAGAACCCGGGGTCACTTTAACCTACATCAGAATATTTGCACTTCATCAGGCTGATGTAATAATTTCCTTTGCATTTCTGTGTGCTGAATTACAAATTGACTCGGGTACCTTGTCTCATCCATGAGCACACGTTATCACTGCTATTTGTGTTACTTAGGAAGCAGACAGGAGAGCTAACCCACACCTCATCACTAATCGGCATCCACGACCAGCTGTGTGACCTCCCTTTGTCTTGGGGTCCGGATGTGTGGGATGACGTTAACTGCAGTGTAATCTGCTTTATGCTTGAGAAGAATCAATACTGACCATGTCCCCCACTAAGCCAGATCCCCCACAGGTGTCCAGTGAAGCCCAGTGTACAGCCTGAGGCACACTTTACTTCACAGATGCAGAAGGGAGTGTTCTCTGGAAACTGTAAAATTCCAGGAAAACTATTTAGTTGAAAGATGAGAATATTTACTATGATTCAAGCACCTTTTGATTAAGACAATGAAAATGTATCTTGGAATACAGTACATTTCAGTTTCTAAGAAATTTACTAACTTTTCCAGGGAAGATGGAATTTCTTTGACCATCTACATTAGGATATTTTTTTTAAAAAACTCAAATCTATTCTCATAGACTCTTCAAGTTATAGACATAATAAACTACTTACATTTTCTCAAGAAAAAATAATACATAATAATACCTGCAAATATTTTCTGGAAGGCTCCGGTCAGGTTTACTCACCATTTCAGAATATTTTCTACGGGTGTCAGATGAGCTATATAATTTCTAATCCCTACAATGAACCTACAAGGTGGACACTGTTTAACAGATGAGGAAAGTGAAGGTAGGTTCTGCATGCTGGGCTGGAATTGAAAGCTGGGCTTTAACACCCCAATAATTGAAGCCTGCACTCTGCCTCCATCAGGCTAATGCTCCTGCCTCTGTGCTCATCAGAGATTCACTATTACTTGGAGCTGAAGCAGTTACCCTGTTTCCACAAAGACATAGAAACAGCCAGCAGAGGGAGTACCAATAAAACCCACACTCACTGCAATTTTTCTTGTAAAGCAGTTAAGTGCTAAGCTAAGTGCTAAGCTAAGGAAGGAAGGAATTCACAAGGACATGGATCAGTGTTACATTTTATCACCGGATATGCAAAAAGGAGTGCCTCTCACAGCCCAGACAGTGCAACTAAGAAAAGGGAAGAATTGCAAAATCTCTTAAAATAGAGGACATTTAAAGCAGCAAAAGGATGATGTGACTCATGCCCTCCTTTGATCCTCTCTCCTGGTGAGATTAAGCATTGGCATCAAAACGTGAAGGCTAGGATCAATGGCTTGGAAGAAATATTTAAAAACAACAGCAGAGTGCTCTTAAGAAATGTTATGTCACCAACATCCTTAATTGAAGAGAGCATCATATCCAATATAAATAAGTAGATATCAACGAATCACCAACTGACCTCTAGCATTTGGACATTTTCTGTGTCCATGTAAGGAAGATAAAATGATCCCACATAACTAAGCACAGTGCCTAGGACAGACAGGACGAAAGCGTGGTCATCACTGGGAGCCATTATTATTTTAAGTGCTGTACTGTCCTAGGGCTTGGAACCCAGTACATTCTAATTTATGACTTAATATTAATCTATCATATTGAAGCCTTATTTATTACTTTGATTCACAGGAAAAGTCACCCTTAATTTTAAAAAATGGAAAAAAATATACCCCAGAAAACACCTCATATCAATAATATAACAAATTTCTTCCTTCTTTCACAGATTCATATACTGAATCATGTGGATATGCCCCATCTTCATGTACCATAGCTTTATCTACCAATCCCCTCCCGACAGGCATGAACATTGCTTTCACCTCCTGTTGTTACAAATAATGCCACAATAAACAGCCTTGCACATGAATCACTTCAGATTTTTAACAGTGAGTCTTGGGGTAGATTTCTAAAAGTAGGATTTCTGTATCAAAACCTAAATGTATGTATAATTTGGCTAGATACTGCCCAATTCACCACCATAAAGGTAGCACTTTGCATTTTGCTCAGCAATGCATTTAAGGGCCCCACAATTTAGTGAAAAGGGGGTAGTAACAAACTTTTGGGCTTTTGCCAATCTCACAGGTAATGAACAGTAGTTCACTGTAGTTCATTTACATTTCTCCTTAGGAGTGGTTTTATTTCTTTCCTTTATTTATTTTCATTTTCTCTTTTTCTTGTCATTCAAGAGGGTTTTTTGTTTTTCCTAAAATCAAATTCATTAATATTTTCTCTGAGGTCGAATTTATCAATGTATTGAAAGGGATAATGACAGAGAACGTCTTAAACCTAGAGAAAGTTACCAATACCCAAAGAAGATTACAGGACACCAAGTGGATGTAACCCAAACACTACCTCAAGGCATTTCATAATGAAACTCCCAAAAGTCAAGGATAAAGAAAGGGTCCTAAAAGCAGGAAAGAAAAGGAACAAATAACATACAATGAGGTTCCAATACGTCTGGCAGCAGACTTTTGGATGGAAACTTCACAGGCCAGGAGAGAGTGGCATACATACTTAAAGTGCTGAATGAAAGAATGCTTTTACCCTTGAATAGTATATTCAGTGAAAATACCCTTCAGGCATAAAGGATAAATAAAGACTTCCCCAAACAAAAACTGGGGAAGTTCTCAAACCTGACCTATAAGAAATGCTAAAGGGAGTACTTTAATCAGAAAAAAACAGACATTTGTGAGCAATAAGTAATTACTTGAAGGTACAAAATTCACTGGTAATAGAAAGAAGACAGAAAAACACAGAATATAAACGCTGTAACTATGGTGTGTAAACTACTGTCATCCTAAGTATAAAGACTAAACAATGAACCAATAAAAAACTACAGCAACTTTTAAAGGCACAGACAGCACAGTAAGATATAAATAGAAACAAGAAAAAGGTAAAAAGTGGGGGGATGAAGTTCATAGTTTTTATTCCTTTTCTTTTTGCTTATTGATTGTTTATGCAGTGTTGTGTTAAGTTCTAAGACAGTATTTGCAAGCCTCATGGTAACTTCCAACCAAATAACATAGAATGGTTACACAAAAATAAAAAGCAAGAAACTGAATCATACCACTAGAGAAAAATACCTTCACTAAAGGAAGGTGGGGAAGGAGAGGGGGAGAGGAAGAGAGAGAGAGAGAGAGAGGGAGGGGAGGGGAGGGGAGGGGAGGGGAGAGAAGAAGGAGGGACCAAAAACAAATAACAAAATAACAGCACTGAGTCCTCACTTATCAATAATATTGAACGTAAATATACTAAACTCTCAAAAGACACAGACTGGATGAATGAATGAAAAAACAAGAGCCACTGATCTGTTATCTACAAGAAACACACTTAACCTATAAAAATACACCTTAACTGAAAATAAAGGGATGGAAAAAGATATTCCATGCCAATGGAAACCAAAAAAAGAGCAGGAGTAGCTATACTTAAACAAAATAGTTTTCGAGACAAAAACTACAAGAAGAGACAAAGAAGGTCATTATATAATGATAAAAGGGTTAATTCAGCAAGATCACATAACAATTTTAAATATATATGCACCAAACACTGGAGGCATCCAGATACATAAAGCAAATATTATTAAAGCTAAAGAGAGAGATAGGCCCCAATACAATAATATCTGGAGATTTTAAAACCCCAATTTCAGCACTGGACAAATCTTCCAAATGAAAAGCAACAAAGAAACATCAGACTTAATCTACAGTAGAGAATGAATAGATCGAATAGATATGTACAGACTATTTCATCCAATGGCTGCAGAATACACATCTTTTTCTCAGCACATGGAGGACAGACCATATGTTAGGTCACAACACAAGTCTTAAAACATTTTTAAAAACTGAAATAATATCAAGCATCTTCTCTGACCACAATGGAATAAAACTACAGATATAATAAAAGGAATTTTAAAAACTATACAAATAATGGGAATTAAACAACATGCTCCTGAATTACCAGTGGGCCAAGGAAGAAATTAAGAAGGAAATTAAAAACTTCTTGAAACGAACAATAATGAAAACACAACATACCAAAACCTATGGGATACAGCAAAAGGGGTACCAAGAGGGGAAGTGTATACCCATATGTGCCTATATCAAAAACAGAGGAAAAACTTCAAACAAACAATTTAACTATGCATCTTAAATAACTATAAAAGCAAGAGCAAACCAAACCCAAAACTAGTAGGAAACAGAAATAATAAACATCAGAGCAGAAATAAATGAAATTGAAATGAAGGCAATAATGCAAAAGATCAATGAAACAAAAAGTTGATTTTTTAAAAGTTAAACAAAATTAGCAAAGCTTCAAGTTAGATGAAAAAAAAAAAGAAAGAAGATAGGAATAAAATCAGAAATGAAAAAGGAGACATTACAACTGATACTGCAGAAATCCAAAGGATCATTAGGGGCTACTATAAGCAACAATATGCCAATAAACTGAAAAACCTAGAAGAAATGAACAAATTCCTAGACACATACAATGTACCAAGATTGGATCAGGATGAAATCTAAAACTAAAACACATTAATAACAAGTAACAATATTAAAGCCATAATAAAAAGTCTCCCAGTAAAGAAAAGCCTGAGACCTGATAGCTTCACTGCTAAATTCTACCAAACATTTAAACAGGAACTAATACCAATCCTTCCCAAACTATTCCAAAAACCAGGGAGGAGGGAATACTTCAAAACTCATTCTATGAGACCGATATTACCCTGACAACCAAAACCAGACAATGACACATCAACAAAAGGAAAGTACAGGCCAATATCTCTGATGAATATAAATGCAAAAATACTCAACAAAATACTAGTAAACTGAATTCAACAATACATTAGAAAGATCATTCATTGTGGCCAACCGACATTTATCCTTGGCATGCAAGGATAGTTCAACATATGGAAATCAATCAGTGTGATACATTATATCAACAGAATGAAGGATAAAAATCATATGATCATTTCAATTGATGTTAAAAAGGATTTGATAACATTCAACATCCCTTCATGATAAAAATCCTCAAAAAACTGGGGATAGAAGAAACATACCTTAACATAACAAAAGCCATATACAATAGACCCACAGCTAGTTTCATACTTAATGGAGAAAAACAGAAAGCCTTTCCCCTAAGATCTGGATCATGACAGGATGCCCACTTTCACCACCGTAATGCAACACTGTACTGGACGTTCTGGCTAGGCAATCAGACAAGAGAAAGATAGAAAGGGCATGCAAATTGGAAAGGAAGAAAGCAAATTACCTTTGTTTGCAGATGACAGTATCTTACATTTAGAAAAACCTAAAGTTTCACATACAAAAAAATTTTAGAAATAATAAATTCAGTAATGTTGCAGGACACAAAATCAACGTATAAAAATCAGTAGCATTTTCATATGCCAACAGTCAACAATTTGAAAAAAAAATTAAAAAGTAATCCCATTTACAGCAGCCACAAATAAAATTAAATACTTAGGAACTAACTAAAGAAGTGAAAGATCTCTATAATTCATATAAAACATGATGAAAGAAATTAAAAGGATACCAAAAAAATGGAAAAATATTCCATGTTTATGTATTGTTAAAATGTCCATACTACCCTAATTAATCTACAAATTCAAGCAATCTCTATCAAAATACCAATGGCATTCTTCACAGAAATAGAAAAAAAATCCTAAAATTTATATGGAACCATAAAAGAGCCAGAATAGTCAAAGCTATCCAAAGCAAAAATAACAAAACTGGAGGAATCACATTACCTGACTCAAATTATACTACAGAGTTATTAGAACCAAAACAGCATGGTACTGACATAAAAACAGACACACAGAACAACAGAACAGAGCAGAGAACCCAGAAACAAATCCACATACCTATAGTGAAGTCATTTTCAACAAAGGTGCCAAGAACATACGCTGGGGAAAACACGGTCTCTTCAATAAATGGTACTGGGAAAACTGGATATACATATGCAGAAGAATAAAACTAGACCCCTATCCTCTTACCATATACAAAAGTCAAATCAAATGAATTCAAGACTTAAATCTAAGACCTGAAACTATGAAACTAAAAAAAGTTGGGGAGAATCTCCAGGATATTGGTATGGGCAAAAACTTCTTGAGCAGTACCCCGCAAGCGCAGACAACCAACGCAAATGTGAACAAGTGGGATCACATCAAGTTAAAAAGCTTCTACAAAGCAAAGGAAACAACCCACAAAATGAGGAGACAACCCACAGAACAGGAAAAACACCTGCAAACTACTCATTTGACAGGGATTAATAACCAGAATGTATCAGGAGCTCAAACAACTCCATAAGAAAAAGTCTAACAATCCTAGCAAACAAAAAAATGGGCAAAAGATTTAAATAGACATTTCTCAAAAGAAGACATACAAATGGCAAACAAGCATATGAAAAGACGGTCAACATCACTGTATCATCAGGGAAATGCAAATTAAAACTACAATGAGATATCCTTTCACCTCAGTTAAAATGGCTTATATCCAAACGACAGGCAAGAACAAATGCTGGCGAGGATGTGGAGAAAAGGGAACCCTCATACACTGTTGGGGGAGAATGTAAATTATCATAACTATTATGGAGAACACTTTGGAGGTTCCTCAAAAAACTAAAATAGAGTTAGCATATGATCCAGCAATCCCACTGCTGGGTATATACCCAAAAGAAAGAAATCAGTATATTGAAGAAAAATATTCAAAGAAATCAGTATATTGAAGAAATATCTGCACTCCCATGTTTGTTGCAGCACTGTTTACAATAACTAAGACGTAAGTGTCCATCAGCAGATGAATGGATAAAGAAAATGTGGTACATACTGTAAACCAAAAATGAAATTCTAGGGCCCCCTAACCATCTGAACAGATCCCTCTTCTCAGCCAAGGGGATTCCAGCATTAATTTGAAAATCTAGGTCAGGCCTTGATGGAAGAGGGGGTTGGACATGCCTCATTACACTGTCCAGCATGAACATCAACACAGATCTTAAGTCTGATAGGAAACATTTACAGTGTATTCTCTCCAAAGCCTGCTACCTGGAGGCTTCATCTGCATAAAACCTTGGCCTCCACACAACCCCTTATCTTAACCCAGACATTCCTTTCTACTGATAATAATGCTTTCAACAGACTGTCTATTAGAATATATTTAAATCTACCTATTAACTGGAAGTCCCCCAACACCCTGGTTCAAGTTGTTCCGCCCTTCCGGATAGAACCAATGTGAATCTTACATGTATTGATCGATGTATCAGGTCCCCCCCCAAAATGTATAAAAGCAAGCTGTACCCCAGCCCCCCTCAGACAAATGTCATCAGGACCTCCTGAGGCTGTGTCATGAATACATCCTAAGCCTTAGCAAAATAAACTTTCTAAATTGATTGAGACTTGTTTGAGTTACTTTTTGGTCTACAATATATACAACAGAGTGCTAGCCAGCTTTGAAAAAGAATGAGATCTTGTCATTTGCAATAACATGAGTGGAACTGGAGATCATTCTGTTAAGTTAAATAAGGCAGGCACAGAAAGACAAATGCCCCATGTTCTCACTTATTTGTGAGATCTGAAAGTCAAAATGACTGAACTCATGAACAGAGAGTAGAAGGATGGGACACGTAGTGGGGAACCCATCGGGGAGGTGGGGATGGTAAATAGGTACAGAAAAATATATAAAGAATGAATAAGACCTACTATTTAACAGCACCACAGGGTGTCTGTAGTCAATAATTACTTACTTGTACATTTTTAAATAACTAAAATAGTGTAACTGAATTGTTCGTAACACAAAACATAAATGTTTGAGGGGATGGATACTCCATTCTCCATGATGTGATTATTTCACATTGCACGGAGGTATCAAAATAGCTCATGTACCCCATAAATATATATACCTACTCTATACCCCACAATTAAAAATGGATTTAAAAAATTTATCAATGTTTTCCAATATCACATCTAAACTTTTAGTCATAGCTGGAAAAGAATTATCTAATCTGATTTTATAGATGAATTCACTTATATCTGCTGCTAATATTTATATGGTTTCCATTTGTACACTTAGATTTCTGATTCATTTGATGTTTTTTCCTACTGTATACTATGAAAACACATACAGTTTTCTTTTTCCCTATGGCTATTCGATGATCACAACTCTACTCATCAGTTTATTTCCCCATGGGTTTGATGTGCTGACCCTATTACATACCATGTTTCGATACGCAACTAGCTCTACATGTTCTATTCTGCTTCATTGAGCTACTGTAATTGTAATTATAATTATTGTAATTATAAAGGTGTTAAAATCTATTTTTAAAACTGGTAAGGCTTAACTATCCCTCATGCTTTTCAGGGTTTTCCTTATTCTTGCTTATTTTTCTAAGAACACTTCATAATTAACTTAGTTCTAAAACAAAACCTGACTGATACTGTGGTGTATGTGTGTGTATATGTATATATATGTACACACATACACACGCATATCACATATATTTATGTATACACATATAACATATATATATACAAAAAAATATTGTTTAGCCTTAAAAAAGGAGACAATTCTGTCATTTATGTCAACATGGATGAAACTGGAGGACATTATGTTAAGTGAAATTACTCAGACATAGAAAAAATATTCCATGCTCCCATATGTGGAACCTAAAAAGTTCGTCTCACAGGAGTAGCGAGAAGCTGGGGAAAGGAGAAGAGAAGAAGGATGGGGGAGAGGTTGGTTGACAGGTACAATGTTACAGTTAGGAGGAATACTCTTGGTGTTCTATCACATAGTGGGATGACTACGGTCAATAATAATGTATTACACATTACAAAACAGCTAGAAGAAAGGGTTCTGCATGTTCTTACCACAAGGAAATAATGAATGTTTGAGGTGATAGGTCTGTACTTATCCTGATGATGACTACACAATGTAAACACGTATCAAAACCATCACACTGTACCCCATAAATATGTACAATGATTATGAATCAATCAAAAATAAAATCAAATTTTAAAACAAATTTAAAGAGCCATTGCCACACCTCTTTCCTCCAAAAGAGTACCTATGAGCAAAAAAGCAGTAAGTATAATTGTCACTGGATGAATCTTAATACAGTACTTTTTTTTCTTATACAATATCCAGTGTGAATGAATAACAAATCACCTTGCAAGTCAGATGGCTTCTAAATTTTAGTTACTGACAAATTTGAAAGGTAATCTAATTAGGTATAGCTAAAGAATCATTCAAGATAATTTTTGAGGCTAGGTCTCTGTGATTTTTGGCGTGTCATCCTGAGGACTTAAGAATTGAAAGGCACTGCTATAACAGAAATTTTCATCCTTATATACTATCTATGTAAAGTGTTTCCTGGGGGCTTACTTCAATAAAAATGAAGAGGCACAGAATTAATGTTGAACCTTTTCTTGCTTTATCAGTAAATCATGTTCAAACACAATGGACATACGGAATTTTTAAAACTGGTTTTCATCTTATTAATAAATGTCTTTTCAAGAAAAATTTACTTTCTGTATTTAACAATTACATGTCAACAGCTGTAATATATTTATACTGTTTTATTTTGTGATTTTTATGAGAACTCAGCCCAGAAAAATACTTTTCTACTCACAGTTTTATGATCACATCAAATAAAAAATATAGACAGATATTTTAATTTTATAACATATTTTACTTCAAGTCATTATTAAAGATTTTTAAGCATAAAATATGAATTGAATAGAAAAAAAATTTTACACAGGGACTGACCTGGAAATGTGAAATCAAGAAAAAGTGATAATGTAAACTTTCTTACTGATACAGATGAGTTTGTCCATGTAATTTTTAATAGGTGATGGTAAACATCCAACTTTTATTAGATACATTTAAAATGTCAGTATTTATAAGATGTCATGAATTATATTCTCTCGAGTATTTAAAAGTATGAAGGAACTTTATACATGCTAACTGTGCAATGTGAGGGCACAAGTAGTTTTCCGAAATCCTTTTCAAGGGCTCTGTGAACAGAGGGTAGGCACGGAGTTTAGCAGCTGAGAGCTATGGGGCTGGAAAACAGGACTGAGCAGCTCTAAAACCACCAGGCTGCCCCTTATGATGCATGGTGGCAGTTTCGGGAAGCACAAATTCAATGACCCTAATGAAGGCTTCTCCTGATCATTCTGACTGTCAAACAGAAAAGCAGAAACTAAATATTCCACATGTTCCAAAAATAGCATGGACAACTAAAGAATCAACAGGCAGCTTTCAACTCTATCTAGACTATGAAAAACAAACCACCAAAACTAAACTAGTCCATAATTTCACTATCTCGAAGGTTGTGCAAAGCAAGAAGTTCCAGGCAGTTAGCAGAAGCACCTGCCGGGGCATTAGTACTCACGTTCAAACCCCTTCCCAGGGCAGCCCTGGAAGTGTCCTCATCGCTGTCTGCACCCCGACAGCACAAGCTGCTCAGCCTGGAACACAAGCATCAGGCCACATCATCTTCAGGTGAAAGTTCAGACAGAAAACATAGTCCTTAGCGATCATTAAGGCAAAAATGCCAGTGTGGCCACAAGGTAGCAAAACCTTCACTTAATGGGTGTGATCTTTACCATTCTGCGAGCTTATGAGCAGATCTCAACCAAGTGCACACTGATTTGGAAATCACAATTTTGAAATCCACACCCATAGGAATGAGTTTTCTTTGTTTTGTTTTGTTTTTTTTCAAAAAAGCATCTCTTTAGCTTAAAAAATATGCAATTTGTTCTTGTTTTTGTTTTTTGTTGCTGCTGCTGAGACAGTGTCTTGCGTGTCACCCAGGCTGGAGTGTACTGGCATGATCTCGGCTCACTGCAACCTCTGCCTCCCAGGTTTGAGCAATTCTCCTGCCTCAGCCTCCCAAGTAGCTGGGAACACAAGTGTGCATCACTACATCGAGCTAATTTTTGTACTTTTAGTAGAGGCAGGGTTTCACCATGTTGGCCAGGCTGGTCTCAAACTCCTGACCTCGGGTGATCTGCCCACCTCAGCCTCCCAAAATGCTAAGATTATAGGCATGAGCCACCTCACCTGGTGAAAATATGTAATTTTAAAACAGTAGTGGGCCTGAAGTGATGGAGTTAGGTCAGGAAGCAAATTAATTAGGTTTTTAGGACTTCAAAGTTTTAATCACTGCCCAGCTAATTAATTGGGTATACATAGAAAAATTTCACCAGATACCTCACTTCCTATTTTCCAGAAAAGAAACATGGTAATATTTCTTTCCATTGCACCAAAATCATCTGATACAACTGGAAAATTCAATTTCCTGTACCCCAACCTGGCCTCTCAAATGAGAATCTTCAGGGGATATGACCCAAGAATCCAATGTTTAAACTAGGTCTCAAGGTGATTCTTAGATATTTTTGAGAACTGTTGTGTTAGGAGAATAAATAATGTCAAGATGATACAAAACTATAACAAACTTTAAAAACTTTTAAAACACAAAAGCTTTAAAACAACAAAGATATTTGCTATCATTTTAGCCGATATCATACCCCTTTAAGTATATTTCCTATTGACATTTTATACACACATTCACACACATACACATATACATATATATCTATCATTTTTTTCCTTTAAGGTGATATAGGAAAGAGTCACCTTAAGTTTTAAATGCCTCCATCATTCTCCGTTCTTAGCATCTGTTCACTGGAGACCTCTGAAGACTGTCTGACATCAGAGCATTTTATGATCATTTTTAAAAAGTATTTGTTTCAAATCCTTTTTCTTGATAAAGAAATGGATACCACACTATACAATGTAAATCAGTGATTAACAGCAAGGACTTTGGAAAGACAGGCTTGGGTTTGAATTCTGGTGCTTATGAATTCCGGCTCTTACCTGTGCTACGCTCAGCTTGGAGTTGCTCAGGCTAACTAAGTCTCTTCCCCGTAAAATGGAGCTGATAATGCCTCTCTCACTAGGTTTCTAGATAAACTGAATGAGGCTACATTTAGCACAGTATCTCAAACAATAAAAATCAAGAGAAACAAGAAGCTAAAAAGTTAACACAAAACAACAACAAATTATCCAATAAAGACAAGACTGAAGAAGGGATGTCTAGAGCAAAATACAGTAAAATAAATGTGAAGGAAAGTTATAAATGAAAGATAAGGTATAGAGAAATGAAAAATACTTCTAGCAAGTTCAGGACAGCAAGAAAGAAACAGACTTTGTATCTGAGAAATACAAGCCCCTTGAATGATCAGAACCAGAGAGGCAGTGAAATGCCCAGCAGTCACGTCTTACTCCACCCTTGAACCAAGTGGCAACCTCTTGAGGCCACCTGCTATGTGGACCCCAGTCTAACTGACACCAAGGAGCCATAAAATGCCACATGCTGGACACCATAACTCCTACCCTATAGCCCATAAGGAAGAGCCAATCACTAACCAATGTCATCTCTGTAAACTAGTGACAATTCCTGTGGAACAACTTTGTATCAGCCCACTCCTTGTCCCCCTTTGCCTTTAAAAACCTTCTTAGAACCAAGGCTGAATGGAGCCCTCTCCAAGGCAACCTCGAAGTGTGTCCTAGGCAGTCAGGCTCAACTGTTGCTCAATAAACTCTCCATATTAATCTTGCCTCGGTTTCTTTTTTTAGGCCGACATATCCGGTTTAAGTCGGCAGGATTCAGAGTGATCCTCACAGTAGCACCCAGTGTTTTCTCTCAGACTCAGCTCTTGGTACCAGCAACACAGTGCGTCCCCAGCTCCAGCGGACCTCAGGGTGCAAAGGGCGAGACCTTCTGAGTCTGGACCACCTATGATTTTGAGGCGAGGCTTAAGCTTTACCCGGGCTGCTCTTTACAGTGCACCCTTTCTGGAATGGAGGCGCTAGCTTTGCCTTGCAGGCAAGTGATTCAGGTTTCAGCGATTAAAAAGGAAAACTACCTTTTCCACCTTGGGGCAGGTACGTCAAGGAACTGGCAGTTTGGCATTGGTGATTTCACTTTACATAGCATGCTTTTAAAACTGCAGCTGCTTTCTACTATTTATAATTTGGACTTGAAAAAATTTGTGACCAATTCCTATTAGTTTTATACGAAAAGGTACATGAAGGTGAGTTCTCTCACCCCAAATTAGATTTGAGAATTTTTTCAGAGCTGTCCTTTAATGCCCCTAGAAAAACTCTTTAAATGCCTAAACTGCCTGCAGACCCTTCTCAGTCCCTTGGAGATGTAAATCTCTCCATGTCTTAGAAATGTTAACATGCATGGTATTAGCTAAGCAGTATTCCAGCTGAGAACAGGCTTGATACACAGTTAATGTTCGTTGGACATAGTACAACATTTATTTCCTCAGTGGATACCTTTTGCGCAGGAAAGAAACATTTATAAGAAATTAATTTGAATTACTTGTCTCGGATACTCAATAATGCTATCTACTAAAGGAAATCAGAATATTCCTCTCTAAGTACTGGGGATTGGGAGCTGAAGAAGGGGAACATCCAGGGAGTTGCTGCCCCTTCCCCTGCTTGCCTAATGACAGAATGGCAATTGAGAAAGACAAAGGTTTTCCTGTCTGCCATTCCCACCTAAAGATAGGCTCCTTCATAAGACTTGCTTATGGGCTCAGAGACAGCAGCGCCAGGGAATCTAGGTGCAGTCTTCATTTATCCCATAAGTTTACCTTCCCACCTTTTCCTGCCTTTGGGCACTACCCCCCACAGGCAGCTTTTGTTTTCCTATCATTTCCACTGTCTCTTTAAAGCCTCAGTCTGGACCTTGTATCTAGACAGTCAGCTGAGAAACTGAGACCCTAGCGAATACGGCTGGACAGGACAGATTGAGGCTTTACCCCATTTGTAGCGAGCAAAACCTTCCTTCTTTAGAGGTGTCTTTCTGGTGGCTCTGTGTTCCACCTCTTTGGAGATACTTGACAAGTCTCTGGTTAAATCATAACCTTCACTAAGGCCTGTTGGTTTCGGTGAGTCACTTGGAAAGGTACCTTTGGTTTGGGAGAAAAAAATTAAAAAGTACAAAAGCAGGGATATTGGCTGATTTGTCCTGGCTGAAATCTGATAAGAGATTGAAAAGATTTAAGAGCTCTATAGTCAGAAGGTAACTTAGTAACTGATATTTGGAATATATATGTATACACACACATATACATATACACATATTTTTTGAGTCCTCTGTTCTCTCTATAAGTTTCTCAGTTGACTGAATTTCTTTCTTCTTAAACCCCCACTAGCCACATATACTCCCTAAGTCTGCTTCTCTTCGAGGACGTGATTTTTGCCAAAGATAATGTAAAATTCATTGATCTTTACACAGGCTTAAATTCTCTCTCTTGCTTTGAAATGTAAATTTGTTACCCTGTTCTTTAAAATTTTGTGAGGGCTTTAGGCCCGTGAAACAGATAAACTTTAAGGCAGTTTGAATCCAACTGTCCTTTTGAATTAGTCAATTTTACCTGACTCATGGCTAAAATCTTAAAATCAAAGCTATGAAATCTTTATTTTTGTCTACGTTTTTATGTATACATGTGTACATGTCTGTGTTTGTATATTGTCTACATGATATCAAATGACTGATAAGTAAATCAGTTCTCATAAATTAAGTAAATAAGCCCAAATGCTTTTCAAGTTCATGTGACTTAACTAATCTTTGGTTAATAAGGCTAGTTCTAAAATTGCTGGTAAAATAAAATAGAAATATTTTCAGAATTTAGACATTTTTGCCTGGGTGTACTAGTCAAATAGGTTTAGGCTATTTTCTGCTAGGTGTTTCAGGTCATTAGATTGTTGCTTCTGTGATACTGTTGATACTTGCTTGATTCTGGGGTATAGACAAGCGGACACAGGAAGGCCTGGGGACACGCGATGCCTGAAGGACCCTGGCCAACAGCCGTGGGGCGGAGCTACGCCACATGTCTTCCCTGGCTCACCTGTGCCCCCTGAAAATGCTGGGAGGGGTCGGTTCTCCGGGCATTGCCTTCATAAAACTATTCTTTTTTCTGGGCTCTGTATCAGGGTACATAATTAAAATTGCTCACTTCCTAAGACTTTTCACAAATATTTGGGATACTAAGAGTTAACATTGAAATTAATATATGTAATTAAATCTGCTAGATAAAAGAGAAACAATTCTGTGTGCAAAGAGCACAAGAAAAGTAAGATGAATTTTTGGTTTTTAAAAAGGTTATAGGCCAGGTGTGTTGGCTCACGCCTATAATCCCAACACTTTGGCAGGCCGAGGTGGGGGGATCACCTGAGGTCAGGAGTTCGAGACTAGCCTGGCCAACATGGTGAAACCTCGTCACTACTAAAAATAGAAAAATTAGCCAGGCGTGGAGCTGGGCACCTGTGATCCCAGCTATTTGGAAGGCTGAGGCAGGAGAATCGCTTGAACCCAGGAGGCAGAGGTTGCAGTGAGCCAACACTGTGCCACTGCACTCCAGCCTGAGTGACTGAGCAAGACTCTGTCTCAAAATAAAATAATAAAAATAAAAATTAAAAAGGTTATAAAAAAGACATAAAAATATGGTTTTTTTTTTTGGCTGGGCACAGTGGCTCACGCCTGTAATCCCAACATTTTGAGAGGCCAAGGTGGGTGGACCACATGAGCATCAGGAGTTCGAGACTAGCCTGGCCAACATGGTGAAACCCCATCTCTACTAAAAATACAAAAATTAGCCAGGCATGGTGGCTTGCACCTGTAATCTCAGCTACTCGGGAGGCTGAGACAGGAGAATCACTTGAACCAGGAGGCGGCGGCTGCAGTGAGCTGAGATTGCACCATTGTATCCAGTCTGGGCAACAACAGCAAAACTCCATCTCAAAAAAAAAAAAAAAAAAAAAAAAAAAGAAAAGAAAAAACACATTGTTTTTGTTAAAGGAACAACAATTTTGCATAGCTTAAAGATTATTCAAAGGTTGTTTTAAATTCAGGGAATACAAAAATGATAGATAAAACTAAAAGAGTATAGGTTAAAAAAATTTAAAAATTGTAAAACATTATAAAAGTTTTATAGAAACTTATCTGTGCAGTCAAAGCTGAATGAGTTTGGATGGATCTGTTTATAAGGTTTTATTAAAATTAGGTTTAATATTAATAACATTAATACAATGGTAAAATTTGGTTCTCTCTTTGAACAAGGTTTTCATGTTATATTGATAAGGAATAATAAAAGGTTTTTATTTACCTTTTGAGTAAGCTGCAATACTAAAAGGAGAGAGAGGAAGACATACTCATTGTGTCATTATTAGATTTTTTCTTGATTTTGAAAATTGAGTCTCTTTTTTTTTTCTGAGATGGACTCTCACTCTGTTTCACAGGCTGGAGGGCAATGGCGCCATCTCAGCTTATTGCAACCTCCACCTCCCGGGTTCAAGCGATTCTCCTGCCTGAATTTTCTGAGTAGTGGGATTACAGGCACCTGCTACCACCCTGGCTAATTTTTGTATTTTTAGTAGAGACAGCGTTTCACCATGCTGGCCAGGCTGGTCTCAAACTCCCCACCTCAGGCAATCCACCCATCTCAGCCTTCCAAAGTGCTGGGATTACATGTGTGAGCCACCACGCCTGGCCAAGTCTCCTCTTAATCAAAGAGCAAATATTTTTTTGCTTTTTGAAAATCTCTGAAAAACCACTTTGACTAAATGAGTGATTATTGTTTTACTGTGATCCCATTTTGAAATCAAGTGTTTCAAGCCTTTGACATTACAAAACTTCCTGAAGTGAAATTTCAAATTCTAATTGAGTCTTTTTCACACTGACCTAACTCTGGAGATTAGGGCTTCTGGAAATACAAATAGGGACCCGGGAAGTCCAAGAGAGACATATTAGGCATGTTTGATATGTGAAAATGACACTGGAAGGTGTGGTGTTTAACTTTTTTTTTCTGGAGGAGACAGAGTCTTGCTCTTTCACCCAGGCTAGAGTGCAGTGGCACAATCTTGGCTCACTGCAACCTTCGCTTCCCAGGTTCAAGCAATTTTTGTATTTTAGTAGAGAAGAGGTTTCACCATGCTGGCCAGGCTGGTCTCTAAACTCCTGAGCTCTGATGATCCGCCTTCCTTGGCCTCCCAAAGTGCTGGAATTACAGGCATGAGCCATTGTGCCCAGCTAAGATATGGTGTTGAACTCTCTCCAAGTTTTTTTGTATAAATATGCTATTAATATGCATTCTATCAGTGAATAAGGGATACCTAAAAATTTGTGTGTCTTGATATAAACAGTGAGGATTGCCTTATTCTGATGCTCTCTTTTCTTGAAAAGTTCCTTGTAAAGCTAAAGCATTGTGTCTTCAAGGAACCTTATGGAGAAGATCATGACAAGCACTCTGAATACAAGTTTGTGATAATTTGTGGAGATCACATCATTGAACAAGGCAAAAAAAAATCCAGGAAATCTGATTTAAAATCTGATGAGTTCATGAAGATTGCTAACCCAAACCTCAAGAGAATAATGGTTAAGTACCTGACACTAAAAGTGACAGAGCACTAAAATAATTTTTGTGACTTGATTTTGTTGGAAACACAGTAGGATTCTTTTCATGTTTTATATTCTAGCATCAAGAAAACTTTTTCTTTTGATCTCTTTATAGCTCATAGCAAAATGGGTAAAATATACTATTGTGGGCAAAGGGTGGCATCTTAATCTTCATCCTACCTGTACGTTTCTCCAAAATTCAGAAACTATTTGTATTTTCATTGTATGGCAATATAGTTCGCTTGCAAGATCTGTGTTCTTTTTGTAACAGAACATGCTGAAAGCACTAGTTATTTTACCAAGGCTTTGACTGGAATGACAATTTGTAAATATGACCAGACTGCTTTGAGGGACTGAAGTTTACTTTATAGCCAGTGGACTTGGAAAATGACCTGCCTGGCTCCCTTGTCGACATGGTTCCCTTACAAGGTTGCTGACCTTGCGGTAAGTAAAAGCATGTCACTTTCTGATAGGCCCAATAAACTCAAGATATTTTATAATTTCTCAATAAATTCACCCAATTGATAGAGGTATCACTGGTACAGTTAGATGTTAAATCCTTAACTTGGCTTCCTAGCCACAGGAGCCTTTTAAAAGTCTAATCTGAGATTCCTTATCAAAAAGTTCCAGCAAAGCCAACTACAATCAGTCATAGGAGGGCCACTCTTCTTGCTGCGCTTTAAACTAAAAAACATGACAAGTATAATAAGGTAAACCTCATTCAACAAATAAACTGGTTCTTCTATGATTCATCTTTGGGCAAAACTGGAGGAACTGGAGAGAAAAAAACTATGTGTCAATAGGCCACCTGTTACTCAGTTCTAGCACTCATGATTGTTTTTGTGACTATTATTATTGGCCTACAGTTTCGGACCTGAATCCTCAATTATTTCCTGGCTACAAGAAGTCTCTGAAGAATGAGTAGGATTTAATGTTCTTCCTGATGTTTTGGGTAGTCCCTAATGGAATGCAGGTTTGTTTGA